>CM070531.1:85000-5085000 GCA_036346145.1 Olyra latifolia | reverse complement strand
GTCTAGCCCCCGAGTGTAGGGAGTTGGCACATGGCTTTTTTATCACAGGCACGCGTTTGGGTGATGTAGAGTTCGCCGTGTTATGGGTTCAGAGCTTCACTACTCAGAATTATAGCGCACTCGGATTTCACTTAAATCACTAAGTAACAAAAGCAAAATATAACTATGAAAAAGATGGTGCGCGCAAGTGCATACAATTATGTGTAGCCCTCAGCTTACTATTTAGTTGAAATTCAACTAAGTTGCAAGACAAGAAATAACACGAGTTCATATGTGAAAAGATTATGATGATAAAAACTTAGCTGCTTTGCTGACGATGATGTTGTCCTTACTTTGAGGTTTTAGCCCCCGAGCATATCATCTTTTAGGCTTGAAGCACAGACGTGGGCTTGTAGCCCTGCCGAGTTGACGTAGGCATGCAGCCGAGCCGTATGATGCACTCGGGGAGCTGGCGTAGACGTGCAGCCGTGCCAAAGGTTGCGCTCGGGGTGTTGGCGTTGATGTGAAGCCGTGCCAAGTTTGACGTAGGCATACAGCCGAGCCGTATGATGCACTCGGGGTGCTGGCGTAGACGTGCAGCCGTGCCAAAGGTTGCACTCATGAGTCGGGCGTTGGCGTGAAGCCGTCTTGAAGTTTGACGAGGCATGCAATGAGCCGTATGATGCACTCGGTGCCGCCAGAGAACGTCTGGCCGTGTCAAAGGTTGCGCTGGGCGCCGGCGCGCGGCGTGAAGCCATGCCGAAGTTGACGAGGCATGCAATGAGCCGATGATGCACTTGGCCGGTGTAGACGTCTGCCGTGTCAAAGGTTGCGCTTCGAGACCGGGCGTTAGCGCTAACCGTCGAAGTTGACGAGGCGTATGCAATGAGCCGTATGATTCATTCGGGGTGCTAGCATAGGCGTGCAGCCGTGTCGAAGGGTGCGCTCGGAGCAATGGCGTTGGCGTGTAGCCGTGCCGAGTTGACGTAAGCATGCAGCCGAGCCATATAATGCACTCGGGGTGCTGGCGTAGGCGTGCAACCGTGCCAAAGATTGCGCTCGGGGCATTAGCGTTGGCGTAGAGCCGTGCCGAGTTTGACGTAGCTATGCAGCCGAGCCGTATGATGCACTCGTGTCTTTGCCGTACACGCATAACAGACTGAAAGGTTGCGCTTCGCGCCGCATTGGCGTGAAGCCGCGCGAAGTTTGACGAGACTTGCAACCGAGCCGTATGATGCACTCGGTGCCGGGCGAGACGCGTCTTGGCCGTGCCAAAGGTTGCGCCGACGCCGGTGTTGGCGTGAAGCCGTCTTAGAGTTGATGTAGCCATGCAATGAAGTCGTATGATGCAATCGGTGCTAGCGAGCGTCAAACTGCAGCCGGCGATGCGCCGAGGCGCCGGTGTTGGCGTAGCCGCCCGAGTTGACGAGCCGTCGGTGTGAGCCGTATATTGCACTCGTGGTGCCGGGCGAGGCGCAACACCGTGCAAAAGGTTGCCCCGGCGCTAGCATTGGCGTGAAGCCGCTGCGAAGTTGACGAGGCATGCAACAGCCGTATGATGCACTTGGGTGCTCGCTAGGCGCTGGCCGCAGCAAAGGTTACGCTTCGCCGGCGTTGGCGTGTAGCCATGCCGAAGTTGACGAGGCATGCAATGAGCCGTATGATGCACTCGGCCGGGCGAGACGCAGCGACCATGTCAAAAGGTTGCGCCGGCACGCGCTTTGGCGTGGAGCCGTGCCGAGTTGACGTAGGCATGCAGCCTAGCCGTATGATGCATTCGGGGTGCTAGCATAGGCGTGCAGCCGTGTCGAAGGATGTGCTCGGGGTAATGGCGTTGGCGTGTAGCCGTGCCGAGTTGACGTAAGCATGCAGTCGAGTCGTATAATGCACTCGGGGTGCTGGCGTACGCGTGCAACCGCACCAAAGGTTGCGCTCGGGGCGCTGGCGCTGGCGTTGGCGTAGAGCCATGCCGAGTTTGACGTAGGCATGCAGCCGAGCCGTATGATGCACTTCGAGTGCCGCCGTACACGTCTTGCAACATACCAAAGGTTGCGCCGGGAGCGGGCGTTGGCGTGAAGCCGTGCCGAAGTTTGACATAGGCATGCAAATGAGCCGTATGATGCACTCGAAGTCTTTGGCGTGACGCGTCGGTACCGCATTACCAAAGGTTACGCCGGTGCCTTTGGTATAGACGTCGCAACCGTGCCAAAGGTTGCGCTTCGGTCTTGTTGGCGTTGGTGTGAAGCCGTGCGAAGTTGACGAGGTATGCAATGAGCCGTATGATGCACTCGTGGTGCTAGCGTAAGCGCAACCGCCCGGCGATACGCCGAGGCGCCGCTTTGGCGTAGCCGAGCGGAGTTGACGTAGGCATGCAGCCGAGCCGTATAATGCACTCTGGCGTAGGCGTGCAGCCGTGCCAAAGGTTGCCCCAGACGCTAGCGTTGGCGTGAAGCCGTGCAGAGTTGATGTAGGCCTGCAGCCGAGCCGTATGATGCGCTTGGGGTGCTCGCGTGGCGTCTGACCATGCCGGTTTGCGCCTGGCACCGGGCGCGTGTAGCCGCGCCGAGTTGACGAGGCATGCAATGAGCCGTATGATGCACTCGGGGTGCTAAGCGTGACGCGTCTTGGCCGTCGTCAAGGTTGCACTCGGTCTTTGGGCGCTGGCTCGTAGTCGTCGCCGAGTTGAAGTAGGCTTGCAGCCGAGGCGTATTATGTACCCGGGGTGCTGGTGTAGACGTGCAGCCGTGCCAAAAGTTGCACTCGGGACGTTGTGTGAAGTCGTGCTGAGTTTGACGTATGCATGCAGCCGAGCCGTATGATCCACTCGGGGTGCTGGCGTAGACGCGCAGCCGTGCCAAAGGTTGCGCTCGGAGAGCTGGTGTTGATGTGAAGCCGTGCCGAGTTTGACGTAGGCATGCAGCCGAGCCGTATGATGCACTCGGTGCTTTGGCGAGACGTCTGGCCGTCCGAAGTTTGACGAGGCATGCAATGAGCCGTATGATCCACCCGGGGTGCTGGCGTAGATGTGCAGCCGTGTCAAAGGTTGCGCTCGGGGCGCTGGCGTTGGCGGGAAGCCGTGCCGAGTTTGACATTGGCATGCGGCCTAGTCGTATGATGCACTCGGTGCCGGAGTAGCGCGGCACCGTGCAAAAGGTTACGCCGGGCGCTTCGTGTTGGCGTAGTCGTCCCGAAGTTGACGAGGCATGCAATGAGCCGATAATGTACTCGGTGCCGGGCGTGGCGCGTGCGCCGTGCCAAAGGTTGCGCTCGGGGCGCTGATGTTGGCGTGAAGCCGTGCCGAGTTGACGTAGGCATGCAGCCGAGCCATATAATGCACTCGGGGTGCTGGCGTAGGCATGCAACCATGCCATAAAAACTATCTCGCATTATTCTGCATTGTACCCTGTGGAGACAATGAAAAACACGAGTAGTAGAGAAAAAACTGGATTGTAAAGCAATATGCATCATGTCCAATTATGTATTTTTATTATGTTAAATTGTCGTCCTTTTATCTTTTCTATATTGATTTACGCTTATCCAAGTATATTTAATTCTTTTTGTTAAACACTCCACCTATCTCATCAAGTCCCCTAGAGTTAGGAGTTGGCGCGGAGCGCTGTCTCCGGACACGCGTCAGGAAACCCAAATTTTGCATAGGAATCAGAGTTTCACTACTTACGATGTGTGACACTCGGAATCCGTAAAAGTCAACCTGGAAAAGATCAAAAGAAACTCGAAAAGAGATGGGTGCACATAATGCACCTAATTAGGTGCAGCCCCGAGTTACTGTTTAGTTGGATACCAACTAAGTAGCAAGTCAGGGGATAAATTATAATGATGTAATTGAATATAAAAATAGATAACTTAGATGTTGATCGTGTCGTCCTCACGCCCGAGTGAACGAGCCCCCGGGCATGTCACCTTGTCAGTGCGGCTGTCCTCGGCGTCGTGCGCGAGAAGCTGGCGTAAGGAAGTTGGCGCGGCTGTCGTCGGCGTCATGCGCTAGAAGCCGACCTAGGGAAGTCGGCGCGGCTGTCCCTGGTGTCATGCGCGCGAAGCCGGCATAAGGAGGTCGGCGCGGCTGTCCTCAGCGTCAAACACGAGAAACGGGTGCAGTAAGTCGGCGCGGTTGTCCTCAGCGCAGTGTGCGAGAAGCCGGCCTAGGAAGTCAGCGCGGCTGTCCTCGACGTCGAGCACGAGAAGCCGGCCTAGGAAGTCGGCTGTCACGGTTTTGACCGAAACCTCTTCTATCGTCATCATGATGATGACGTCTCTTATCTTCTTCTCGCTTCTGTCACTGAGCTTCAATGTCTTGGCAAAGGTCGCGGTTTGTAGTTGTTCCTAGAGCAATGAGTGCATGCGGCGGTACTCGTTGTCGTCGTCGCCGCAAGTCGGAGGGCGTAGGAGCCGCAAGTCGGCGTCACAGGAGACGCCAGTCGGGGCGTCGCAGGAGCCGTAAGTCGGGACAGCGTGGGAGCCTCACCATGATCTCCGGGATGAGATCCGCTTTGTCGTCGAGGTCCACCATGCCCTTGCTGAGGTGCACCAAGGATCGCCGAGGTGCCGAGCAAAATTCACGTCGAGCTCCATCTTCGCACGGGATTCACGTCACCTCCGTGCAGTCTGTCTTCAAACGGTCGCCACGGTCACAACCGTACTCGGTTTTCGATGATCTTAGACTCGTTGAAAAGATAACGAGATAAGCTTTCCAATGCATCTAAAATCACCCTGAAATTCCTTCTGAGTCAACGGGAAATCATAACGTAAATTCTGTTCAGATTTTGGACGCGAATAGATCGCATCTTCTTCCTGCGTTCGCATCGCGGTTGAAGTTGTCTTCCGATCGGATCTGATCCGATTCTTCAGGGGCAAGTTTGCCCAGGATGTTGATGATGAAATCCAAGCCTTTAAAACGGAAAACTTGGCTGGAGGTGAATTTGATGAAGATGATCTTAGCGCTGCCCCTACCTGGCGCGCCAACTGTCGACGGATTATGTCGGCAATATACTTTATGGGGCTATGCGTAAGACCGAAACCCGATGGTAACACAGGAGACAGATTTATACAGGTTCGGGCCCTCTGCGGTGGAGGTAATACCCTACTCCTGTGCTCGTGGATTGTATTGGGGTTGATCTTGATGGATCAATGTTGAGGATGGCTATGGATCGATGTGATCTCTCCTACCGAACTAGGAGCCCCTGCCTCCCTTTATATAGTGGAGGGAGGTAGGGTTACCGATAAGTTCCTAGTTGGTTATGGAAACTGGGGATAGAGAAAGGAAGTCTATCTCTATCCTTTCTTGCCGAGTACGTAAGTACCGGATTACAACTGTGCCTTTCTTATGATATAAGTCGGGTCTTCATGCGGGCAGGCCCGCCTTCTAGATGGTAGGCGTGACCCTGCTCCGTGAGGTGGTCCGTCTAATTTGTTTCCGTGACGATACCCGGGGACCATGTTATCCACACCACCTGAGCCATTCATGGTTGCGGTTGCGTGCTAGCTCAACGAGGAAGACGACTTGTAACTACTAGTAACGTAGTAGCACGTAACTAGTAGCGGTTCGTAACTAGTAAGCAGTTCGTAACTAGTAGTAAGTGGTTAGTTTAGGGAACAAGTTTAGTCCAAAAATTATGAAACCTTTTTATGTAGCTTTCCAGAAGTATTTAAGATTTAGAAAAATGTCAAACCATTCTTTTTAATGTATATTGATTTACTAAAAATCCAGTAGCCCTCTAAGAGCTATTAAATGAATTTTAAAAATTACAAAACCTTTTATATTTTAATCTGTAAACTTTCTAAAAAGAACTATTTACAAAAGGTCTCAGAATTTGTGCTATTGTTTGATGTCGTTGCACTACAGGAAACGCGCGATTTCTCGACGGCTGTAACCGTCGAGAAAGGACACCAAACCGTCGAGTGTATCTTCTCTCGATGGCCGGCTATCGAGAAATGACCATCGGGCTAGCTCGGTCAAGAGAGATGGCTGGCCGTCGAGAAAACCTTTCTCGACGGCTCAAGGAATAGCCGTCGAGTGAGTTGGTGTACCAGCCCAATTTGGGGGTTGTAAAAAGCTTTTGAAACTGGTTGTAAAACATTTTTGTAACACATGTATTTATATCCACAAATTGCCCCAAAACTTGGTGCTAAGCTAAAAACCCTATTTCGAATTATGTTTTAAATTTGACCCTAAATCCAATTTTTGTAATTTGAAGATAAGCCTAACAAATCATAAATAAGAATGGGGTCATGTGCAAAACATATTAACAAAATCCAGCATATAAGACACAAATATTTGAACTAAACCTTTTACTTAGAGAATTTGATCCATATTATGGTTTAAAATTGAACCTAGCCTCATGAAACCTATGAAAATCAAAACATTCAAACAAAATTCACTCTCGACATGAAAACCTCAATTCAAAT
This sequence comes from Olyra latifolia, assembly GCA_036346145.1. Classification (NCBI taxonomy): domain Eukaryota; kingdom Viridiplantae; phylum Streptophyta; class Magnoliopsida; order Poales; family Poaceae; genus Olyra; species Olyra latifolia. Next base: position 5,078,598 of record CM070531.1, on the reverse strand, counting down.
CAAAATTTGAATTTGAATTCAAATCAAATCTTGCCTAGAGCTTCTATTTTTGGCTACAAATAAAAATCCCTAAAATTGTTATTAAATAGCTTATGGGCCCCCACTATCCCTTCTCCAGACCTTTGATCGACACTGTTCACCTTGGGCCCACCTGGCAGTCTCTCTCTCTCTCTCCCTCGCTAGCGCCCATGGTCTGGCCGAGTTGCCCCGTGGCTGCTGCCCCCTGGTGACATCGAACGCGTGAACGACTTGCCCCTGCGTGCACACTAAGCTGCGGTCGTCGTGCCCCGCTTAAGCCGGGCCGAACTCCTGTCCGCGTCACCAGACCCCCATGTTCTACCCCAGCTCTTGCGCTCGCACCGGCAGCTCGAACTCTCCCTCGTGTTGCTCTAGCTCAAAAGAATCGGCCGGGGAAGGCTCGAGCTCGCCGGAACACCCGTGCCATTGCCACCAGCCCGGGAGCGTGCCGTTCTAAGCCATTTTTGATTCTCCCTTCTCCGTGAGCCATTTCTTGAGCCCATGCACCTTGAGCATCTACATACCCAACCTCATCTCTTGCAACCTCTGGTTCGACCGGAGCATCGCCGGAGTTCGCTGTCCACAAGGTCGCACCGCCGCCTCCGTTTCGGCCCGCACATCGACAGCCTCGTCCAGAGCCGCTCCGACCCTGCCGTTGCTTTGGTAAGCACCCACTATTCCCCACACTACTTGTGCGCGTGCTTATTTCCCTAGAGTGAGGCCGTAGCATAGGTTTCCATGGCCAGGTCCATGGTGCCGCCACCACCGCATGGCGGGCCGCCGTGTCCGGTCAGCGTTGGCGATGACGCTAGCACCATGTGGTGCTCGAGGTCACGCTGAAACCGTAGAGCCCTAGAACTTGTCCAAAGTTGGACCGTAGCACCGGCTAGATATAAATTTTGAAGCAATTATCACCGCATCATTTGCTCTCTGGAAATTATTAAGCAATATCTATGTAAATGTTCATATTCAATTAAATCTAAAAAATGATATTGAAATATTATAAATTGCTAGACATCTCCAAAAAAGCTGGAAATTTATGATAAATACTAGAGGACCTTCTGGAATTTTATAAAAATATAACCATGAAATTAAATTGAATTGGCTTGTTTTAGACATTTTTCCTATATAGAATTAAGTCCTGAATTGGTTTTCTGTTAATTTTAAATTGTAAACTAAACAGGCAAAATCTGAGAAAATTCCATAAAATGTATAAAACCTTTCTGGACCTAGGAAAAATGTTATTTTGGTAGCATGACACATAATCACTCATGATCCCTTTATAAGCCTTGTTGATGACATTATTTAGTGAAAATAATCATGTACTTTTAAATAACACCAAAGAATTATCCTCTGAACTGAAACCACCTAATATTTGTGATTTCATTAACCTAGGAAAAAAAGAAATACTTCTGACAAAAGTAATTTAAAACTATTAATTTCCTAAAACTATGGGTAGTTATATGTTTATATATATATGTGTGTGTATATATACATACATATATATATATATATATATATATATATATATATATATATATATATATTCTTATATTCTAAGCATTCATGGGCATATCATCCAAGGTTAAATTAATCGTCGGCAAGCCATGATTTGCCACGGCAAATCGAGGTATCGGGCCGGATCGATAACGGCAAATCGACACTAATATTCAAAATTTAATTTGAATTTGAAAAATTGAAAAATGAATCTCAAAAAATTCTCAAAAATTCTAGAAGCGTGTATAAAGGCAATGGTGAAAAAAAATCAAAAACAACATCAGAATTGCGTGGAAATTTGAATTTAAGTCGTAAAAAAATTAGGAAAGGTACTGTTTATAGACTTGGCCCAAAAGCTCCATTATTGCATGCTGTGTACTGCCTCCATACACGTGATTATTGCATGCTCAAAGCCACTGTCCGTGACTCCACGCCGGTGCCTTTCCCCTCCTCCACTGTCCTCGCTCAGATCTACTCGCTCTCGCGCAAGCTCGCCGGCAATTTCGCTTGTGAGCGCTGCAACTCGAGGCATACTGCTCGGCAAGCCGCGGCAAGCCAATGGGGGAAAGCCGCTGGCACGGGGGACGACAAGCCGTGCGTCTTAGTGGCAAATTGTGCGCTACCAGCGGCAAATCGAGGAGTTGGGGCGACAAATTGACGGTCCAGCGAAGTGGCGAAGCAAGGCAGCACGGCGAAGAGGCGAGGTGCGGGGGAAACGCACGACGCGGCAACATAATTACCAAAAGTCATGTCTACCATTTACATAATTTTTAGTAATTTTTACCATTTTTTCCGCACCATATAAAGTTCCAAATCAATTTTTTGAATAATTTAAAATGTTGCCTAAATGTTACATAATTACCAAAAGTCTTTCCTACCATTTACATAATTTTAAATAAATATTTACCATTTTTTCGCACCATTTACTTAAAAATTGATTTTTCCACACCGCAAATCGGTTTGCCAGCGAAATCGATCGAATTACCGTGATAACCAAATGATTTTTTGTTTACTTGGATTTACCTCGATTTGCCACATTTATTGCTCGATTTGCCGCATTTTGTTTTTGGCAACAAATTTGTGATTCCAAATTTAAATCACAAATTTTGGTCGATTTTCCGCGATTTGCCGTGGCACATCGCGGCAAATCAGAAATGGACACCGAGCGAATTTCATTGAAAACCAATTTTTCAAACCTTGATATCATCACATCCTTCGATGCTTAGTTTCCTTATAACTAAGAAGAAGGCTCATAGAACTTCCTAACTAGTGCGACGATTAGTCGATCAATCATCTAGCTATAGATAAATGCATTCATGCATCATATTTTCCGCATTTTGGTTGTTCATTATGAATGTTTTCTCGAATAGAACTAGAAGGAACTGAAGGTTAGTTTGAGGACCCAGAACCGACTCAAGACAACACTCAATAGGCATAACGGGAGTTAATATCCAGTTAGATCATATTGATCCTAATTTTTATAAAATTATTTCCTTTCAAGTATCAAATTGCATGCTTTTCAATTGTGAGTACCTACCTTATTAATCATGATATATCATGTCTGCTTTGCTAAATGTTGATACCCATGATGATTGTGTTGATGATCATCACTAGTTGAATCACACTCTGATCGCCTTGACGATCAATCCTTAATTAACCTGTTCAGGAACAGAACAATTAATAGACTCTTAAGTCTATGGTTTAAAACCGACCTACTTTTCTTAAGCACTTAACTGCCATAAAGTACTTAATTAATGAGTGTTTCGGGGGAAGACCAAAATTAGGGGAAGTTACTTTGGTAAAAGCTAGCGGTGACTGCAGGAGTAATTACCAGTGGAGAAGTGAATGCCGCTCGTGATATGGCAGCCTGATCGATGCTAGTACTGTCCTACGTACCTGGCTTACCCGTGATCCTTGAAATTTGCAGCGAGGCAGCATCGATCTACCGTGACGGGAGTGGGTTAATTACCAATCCTGCTCCATTGGAGAATCGGGTGATCTTAACCACGTTGCGTGAAATCATACACTATTCTGCGGTAGTTTTAAGGCGGTGTCACATATTTTTTCGGGATTTAATTCTAAGAAAATGGATACATATACATCTTAACGTTCGCGTTTAGGGAGATTATGTGTGTATGTGTAATTGAACCTCCAAGATATTTGCGCACGTGGTTATATATTTTAGCATTTCTGTTATAACTAGAAGCAAACTACAAATTTAAACTTACTATTGTCGATATCTAGTTTTGCGTGCTCTTATTTAATGAAATTTGCCAATTACATTTGTTTTGTAGGAATACATGACGCAACCGTTCGGAAGACCACTAAATCTTCCTCTATTTCAACCTCCACCCTTATTTACCCGCAATCTCCCAACATGGTATCATCAATTATTCAAATTTATTTTGACGTAATCTAGCTATCTCTAACATATATTCGTTAATATAGGATTCGGTGGCCCCCACACCGGATGCCCATGTTGGAGGCAACGACGCTTCTTCTTCGAGGACTCCGCTATCGGTTGATCACTTCTTAAACTCGGGAGGCGACGCCAGTAGTGGACATCGATTTGGCAATACTCCTCCAAATTGATGTTTGTATGAACAATGAGTACTATGGTTGATCTGTGTTATGTCATGTTTCTAAATTGACGTTTGTATGAACAATGAATATTATGGTTGATCTATGTGTTGTATGCCATGTTTAAGTTTATATACATATATATTATGGATGGATGCTATAATTTGATATGAATGGACGAATTGATATTGGTTTATATGAATGTATGGTTGAATGGACTGACCTATGTTGGTTTATATGAATTGATAGATGTTGCAATATATATGTATGAATGGATATATATATATATATATGTATTGGGCGTGTTTTAATTATATACTCTGGATTAATTATATTAATTTTGCATACTATAGAATTTTTATCCCAGTGTTTCATAGGTATTTCTCCAATTATTTGGATATCTTCTAGTCTTTGGACAATCCTCTCTATATCTTTCTTAGATTTTATATCTCTATACCAATTCGGTGATAATGACTGCAAGCCAATACATTCTATATAAGATTTTGTTATATAATAATCTTTAATGTTTGTGCCTAACTCTTCCTTTAATTGGAGAAATACCTATGAAACACTGGGATAAAAATTCTATAGTATGCAAAATTAATATAATTAACCAAGAGTATATAATTAAAACAAGCCCAATAGAAGCTACACCAAAAGATATAGAAAAATTTAAAATGCATATAGAAGAACTACTAAAGCTAGGAGCAATAAGAGAAAGCAGAAGTCCACACAGGTCAGCATCATTTATAGTAAGAAATCATTCAGAAATAGTTAGAGGAAAATCTAGAATGGCCATAATAGTAAAAATTCTGTATTTATAAAGAAGTACACTTTGTAAAAGAATTTTTAAAACCCCATCATCATCTAAGTCAAAATTCTGAATTTATAAATAAGTACACTTTGTATTAGTTGAAATAGTAATAAAGAAAGTGCTACAAATAGTAAAAGTAGTCCACTATCTTAAAGGATTTAGGAGAATTTAAACACTTAAAAATCTGAATTCAATCTAAATTAAGAGTATATATATATATATATATATATATATATATATATATATATATATATATATATGGGGTTATGTATGTTATTTACGTACATATGGCCTATTTATTTGGTGGCATGAATTCTCCAGTATTTACGTCGGCCTGAAAGCCGACATAAATAGGCTTATTTACGTCGGCTTAAATACTCCTTCCATGGCCACAGATATTTACGTTGGCCAGACCAACGTAAATAAGCTTATTTACGTCAGCCCGGTCGACGTAAATAAGCCTATTTACGTCGGCTTCCAGGCCGACGTAAATAAGCCTTCCACGACCACAGATATTGGCCGACGTAAATAAACCTATTTACGTCGGCCTCGAGGCCGACATAAATAAGCCTTCCACAGACACAGCTATTTACGTCGGCCCGATGCCGATGTAAATGACTCTATTTACGTTGGCTTTCGGCCGACGTAAATAGCTGCCACCGTGGAAGGCTTATTTACGTCGGCCTCGAGGCTGACGTAAATAACTGCCATGTCAGCTCCATGCCTTATTTACGTTGGCCTCGAGGCCGACGTAAATAACTGCCACGTCAGCTCCACGCCGTGGGCTGAGAACCACTATTCCTATTTACGTCAGCTTCGAGGCCGACGTAAATAAGGGTTATTTATGTCGGTGCCAACGTAAATAAGGGTTATTTACGTCGGTGCCGACATAAATAATGCTATTTACGTCGCTCGGTTTACGTTGGCGTATTTACGTCGGCTTTTGCCCTATTTACGTCGGCTTCTGGCCGACGTAAATAAATTGGATTTCTGTAGTGAGTGTCAAATGCAACAACAACTTTTTGAGGTTTCTGTAATTTTTGTATGATATGAACAGCAGCAGCATTTTGTAGTTTGTGAAATGCAAAGAAAGCAGATGAGTTAAGCATTATTGCTGTTTTGTATGGGAGCAGTAATTTCTGAAATGTATGAGACATTGTTGCTTTCACAAATGTAATTTCTGAATATTGGCCATGTTTGAGAAATGTAATTTCTGATATTGGCCATGTTTGAGACATTGTTTCTTTCTGAAATGTAGTTCTGAAAACAAGCAGATGAGAAGCAAACAGATGAGTAATATTCAGTTGTGAACAATATTCAGTTCTGAATAATGTACTGAACACCAAGAATCTTTGGACCTTTGTTCTCAATCTGCAGGAAATTTGATTGGTCATTGCACCAGAACACCTATCATCCAACATTCATGAATTCTGCATCTGCATCTTTTCGCCAAGTACACCTTGTTCTCCTATTGTCCAGAATTTTATATGTATTAGATGAGGCATCATTTTCTGAAGATAAGAACTGAACCATTGTGACCAAAGTTCAGGTATACATGTTTGCAGTGCACAAAGTTCAACTTACTCAGATCAAGACAAAAGTAAATTAAAGAAAACATTGTTCAGCAGGTGTAAGTTCATGCAATCACTGATAGATGAATTGGTGCTATCCAGTTTTGATCAATTAAAGAAACCTCATATCCTTGTATGACTGCAAAAAAAAAAACTTGTATGTATGAAAAATACCTGTACATTAACAAATCCAATTACAAGATACAATGCCGAGGTACATTTCTGCTGCTACAAGTACAAATTTCATGTCAGACCATCATACAAGTTCATCGGCCCTTTGCCCTCATATAATACATGAGCTTAATTGGACATACACAAATCTGAGCAAATATCTTCCTAATTTGAGCTACAGACAGGAGGGCCAATAGCCCAATAGCTCTATCCTAGGGCATTGCTCTAGCCGTCTCTTCCATGGCAGCACAGGCCAGCCTAGCTTGAGGAGGATGCCAAGGCCAGGGGCGGCGGCTAGCTCTTCCATGGCAGCACAGGATGACCCAGCTTGTATTAGGTGACTGGACAAGGGGCACAGCTTGGGCAGGAGGGGCGGCGCTGAAGGAGGATGACGAGGGACCACAGCGGCGTGTGGCTGGGGATAGTGGCCACCCAGCGGAGGAGGACAAGGTGGGTCGCCACCTCTCCTCGTCGTCCATAGTTGTAGTGGATACCAAGCAACACACACCTGGAGGAGGAGGAGAGGCGCTGCTTGCTGGGGAGGGGGACGAAGAGGGAGGGCGGCGGCGGCTGCTGGAGGGGGACGAGGTCGGCGAGGAGAGGCCGAGGGCGCCTTGTCCTGGGGGTCGGCGCCGCCTTCGGGTCGTCGCGCCTATGGGATTGCAGCCGCCGCCGCCCGAGGCTTGCTGGGGCCGCCGTCGCTACGGTCGCGACACCTTGGGGGTTGCTGCTGCCGCCCAAGCCTCGCTGGGGTGGCCGTCGCTGGGGTCGCAGCGCCTTGGGGGTTGCCGTCGCCGCTCGAGCCTCGCTAGGGCCACGGCCGCACTGCCTTGGGGTCACCGCTTGGTTCTAGGGTTAGGGTTGCTAGGACGATTGTCGTGCATCCCGGTATTTCTACCGGCTTGAGTGACCGAATACTAGTCCCAGAAGATCATAGCTAGTATTGCACTCAAGGACATTTGGAATATCATCGCAGGCATTGAATTTAACTAGAATTTAACAGTTTACATAGCATAAATAGCATCCCAGTAACGGTCCTTAATAATGAATGCAAGGTCAAAGAACAAGTTTGGTTATTTTGCAAAAATGTCACCTATCTACTTGTTTATCTGTTCTTGATTCATTGAACACATGATAACACACGAGCGTAGCCAAAGGACGGCTAACCAGCTCAAAGAGAGGCAATACCTGCCTACACTACCATCAAGTTAAATAATTTAAAACACATTGGATTACCCTGTAAAAACGCCTTTCCCCCGCCCATAACCGCGGGCACGGCTACCATGATAGTTTTAACTCTGCAGAGTGTGTACACATTCCCCACAAGCCCCGTCTCATCCCGAAGGAGAAACGGTACAAAACCGTTCACTGCTTTCACCTGCCCCTTAATGTACCCTTTCTTTTGGTTTCGCGTCCCACACGCTACGCTTCGACCAGGCCAACAGTTATGCGCATTTCTTCAGCCGGACCTGATAGCGCACCGTATGAGGTTAGCCCCCATTTAAGCCATTCGGAACCGGTGATCGCGAATCACGTCCATCCACTACGAGTACATCGGAAGCAAGGTTTCCACAGCTAATAAATTAGGGCCAGAAGGCACAAGTGGCTGTACGGTTCAGATTCGGTTTGGTAGTCACAAGTATACGGTCCTTATATGACCGAGGAGACCTGCACAACACAACCACAAGCCCGAAATCCACCTCTTCTGGGTCTCCTCAAATCAACACACACCACGTTGATTTTAGTTGATTAGGTTTATCCAAAAATAGTACCACGAAATCGAACTTCACGGGTAAAAGTTAATAATGAGTGAAACCTATCAACTACCAATACCCGAAGCAAGACTAAGCATCTACACAAAGGATAGGCTAGTAAAACAGTACCAAAAAGGCTAACAACGGTAGACTACATCATATTAGTAGAGGACTAACATGAAATCGGATCAAAATAACACATGCGATGATAATTAAAGCATGCAATTCGAATTAAAATGAAATAAGTAAATTTTGAGCAAACTAGGAATTCAATATGAATCTAGCTTGCCTTCGAAGAAGTTTGGTCCTGGTTCTCCTCCTTCGAACGGCTCCGAAATGTCTCCTGGACAGCAGGTGCACGTCGATTCTATGCAAAAAAGGATTAAAACAGAAATAAATAACAAACACAGAGAAACTAGTATGGTAAATATATATAAAATTCTTGGGATTATTTATGATTTTTGGGCTCTGGAATCATCTAAATCGGAGTTCGGGAACTCCCTAAACAATTCGGAGAAGTTTTGGGATAAAAAGAAAAGACTGGAAAAACTAAACCGGGTTAACGAGCGGTTAACCGTGGGAAAACCGAGGAAACCCTGGGTTTTGGGCTGGCCGGGACGGCTGACGCGGGCGGCGAGCGCGTGGAGTCACGCGACAGACACGCGTCGCGCGTGGATTGGCGGGTAGCGGCGCGCGAGACAGCGTGGTCGCGACGGGTTGGCGGCGGCTCGGCCGCGTCGGACAGACAGTGATGACGGCGGGCGGCCATAGGAGGGCGGCGGCGCTGGCGCGCGTCACGTGGCGTGGCAGCGGCGAGATAGCGCTGTGGGGGACGCGTTGCTCGGCGGTCGGCGTGGCGCAGACGCGGCGCGCGGCACGACACGCGACGGCGAAGCGAAGACGGCGGCGTATGCTCGGCTGCGTGTCGCGGCGGCGGCGTGCGCGACGACGCGACGTGGGTGATTGGGCAGCGCTGACTCCGGCGGGTTGGCGACGCTGGCCGACGCGGGTGCGGACGCCGAGGTTCGCCGACGGCCGTGGAGCCTCCAAACTTCGGCGACTTGGATTTTCTTCGTTTTTCCACCAAATTGGGACTACCATATAGTCAAATTGATCAGCGTGGCGAGCTCTACAACGTGCTGGCCTTAGATTTAGGGTTTGGCTACTGGAATAGGAGAGATACCTCGATTTGCTTCGGTAATGGCACGAAAATCGAGGGACGGCTAGGGTTTCGTGGGGGCTGGGGTGTTGGCCGACCAGGGGGGCCTCTAGGGGTTTATATAGGGCTTGGGTCATGTTAGGTCAATCCTATTAAGGGTGGAATTGGAGTTGGATGAGAATTAGAGTACATTTGGTAGAATAAGAGTCATAATGGGTTTAGGTTTAGGGGAAGTGGGTTTGGGCCTGGTTAGGGCCTAATTAGGCTACCTAAGCCTGGTTAGGACCCTTTTTCCTATTATTATTTTATGTTTTTACTTTTATTTTCTTTATTTCTAATATGTGACATAATAATTTTATTAGGATGTCACAACGATGGCCGCTTGTGAAGCGCGTGCGTCTGTGTGAGGGAGCGGGGTGGGAGCGGGACGGGGTCGGGCTGCGTGGAGGGACCAGCCGGTGCGGGCGGGTGTGGGATCGTAAGTTAGATCCAACGGTTAGGGGTGCTGAATCGGACGGTTAAGAGTGCAAAGCACCAGAGGCATGGTCAGCTGCAGCTGACCATGGCCCAACTCTCTCTCTCTCTCTCTCTCTCTATATATATATATATATAGTAGCACTAAAGTACTCATAAGAGTACACAGCTCCTCCGTAAATCTACTTTTCTGGCCGTCCGATCTAATGAGATACATGACCGCGCCCCCGCTCCGTCTCCGACCCCCTCCCGCCCTTGACGGCCCGACCCCGTCACGCCCCCGACGCCCGACATGCCATGCAGCTCCCGCCTGTCCGTCTCCGATCGCGCCCGCCCGCCTCCGACCCCCTCCGGCCACAACCCCAAGATAAGGTCCGGACTTGAGCCCCCGCCCTCCTCTTCTTTTGTCATCTTGTGCGACTCAAGACAACAGACGTGGGGCCCCCCGCCCGAGCCCGCCCCGACTCCCGATCGCGCCCCACCTCCCGACCCTGGCGGCCCCACCGACCAATCCTTCCCCGATCTCCCCTACCGATGCCCCCAATCGGCAGGCCCCCACCGCCGGCGGCAAATCACAGCGCTGATTCCTCCTCCGCCGGCGGCACACAGATCGCGCGCGAATCAGTGTAGTAAAGCCCCTAATTTCCTCCCTATATGCCTTATAATTTATCTTGAACCCATTGTTTGTGACGGACCATACTTGATTTTAGGTTTTTTGCTTGAATGGTTTCCTCGTGATATTATTGACTATATTGATTTGCTTATCTTTACTACATCTTTTTTTACTGGTTGTATTACATGTGTGATTAGATGGACAATAACTGCGGGTATGGAGAAGCAATCAGTGTTACCCCCACGATCAGCTTTACTACTCTCCCTAACTGTTCGGGTAATATGGAGATTACTGTTTCACCGAGCGATATTGTAAATCCAACCAATGTGATTTCAAGTGAAGACCAGGTATTGCTATTTGCAAAACTTACTACATTAGCACGTGGTGTTTCCTTCTAACTGTATTTTATTACATTGTTGCTCTATATTTTTTGACTACAATGAATTGAGGGGGATTTTGCTACATTACTAGTTATGAATAGTCTTTGTCATTCTTATGAAAAATGACAGGCAAGTGTTGTACCCTGCATTGGCATGTCATTTGCTACTGAGGATGAAGCATATGCATTCTACAATTATTACTCATTTAGAACTGGATTTGGGGTGCGCAAGGACCAAAACTACAAATCAAAAAAGAAAAATAAACTACAGATGAGAAGGTTCCTATGCTCATTTGCTGGCAAGCGTCAACGGAATGTTGATGATAAATCATAATCTGTTATTGAATCTTCTAAGCGATTGAGGGGTAGTAAAAGAACAAATTGCAAGGCAATGATGCAAATAGAATTGTCTAGCAGTAATAGATATATTGTGACAAAGTTAGATCTTGTACATAACCATGCGTTGTATACTCCATCCAAAGCGAAATTCTTTAAATCTCATAAAGTAATCTCTGAAGAAATTGAACAAGTGGTGAAGTCGTTGCAATTTAGCAATGTTACACATGGTTCGATAATGGATTTCATGTGCAAACTTCATGGAGGTCCTCATAATTTGCCTTTCACATCAAAAGATATACAAAACAGGTACATAAAATCTCTTCCTGTGCTTTACTTGACTACATATTTTTTGCATGTTATGTTGAAAAAAAAAATGTTATGTTGAGAAAGTTGACAAAGTAGTGAATCAAACTGGCTATTGTCTTTGCCTTGTAGGAAAGCAAAGAACGTCCGAATAGAAAATTTGAGTGATGTTGAAAACACAATAAAATGGTTCAAAGAGATGCAAGCACACAACCCAAACTTCTACTTTGATGTGGAGAGAGACGAGAAAGAGCGCATGAAGAATATCTTTTGGTGTAATGCTAGCAGCCGAGCAGCATACTAGCATTTTGGAGATTGTGTGGTGTTCGACACGACATATAAGACAAATAGGTTCAATATGCCTCTAGCCCCTTTTATTGGAGTAAATCATCATCTGCAAACCATATTTTTTGGGTGTTCACTGCTTCATGATGAGAAGGCTGAATCTTTTGGTTGGCTGCTGAGAACATTCTTGAACTGCATGGGGGGCAAAGCGCCTCTTGGGATTCTCACAGGTACTGGTTTTTGTACTAAACTGTTTAGTACATATTTACTACAAGTTAATAGTGCACTTTACTATATATGTTCGTTCATATGTCGCTGCAATATATATGTATGTAAAAAAATGCATTACTGACATATAACTTCACTACAAAAAAAAATATGCTAGAGATGTAACCCTCATGATGTTATTTTTAGACCAGGATCCTAGTATGGAAAAGGCCATTAGAGAAAATATGCCAACAACACACCATAGGCTATGCAAGTGGCACGTGTTGAAGAAGAACAAGGAGAGATTGGCTAAGTTGTACATGGCAAATGGTGGTTTGAAGAGTGAGTTACATGAAGTAATAAATAATCCATTGACTCCAAATGAGTTTGAAGTTGCATGGCATGATATGATCAGTAGAAATAAACTAGAAGATTCCCCCGTAATGATTTCTCTTTGGATGGGAAGGGAAAGGTGGATTCCTGCGTACTTCAAAGATGTATTCTTCGGGAATATGACATCGACTCAACGGAGTGAGAGCATGAATGCTGTGGTCAAGAGGTCATTTGTAGATCAAAGAACTTCGTTGCATAGGTTTGTACAAGAGCTCAATAGGTGCATCCAGTCAATAAAAGCAGCAGAGGATCAAGAAACATTTGCTCAAGAGGTACATAATTTAGTTATACATACTTTACTACATCTTGTAATAATGTGTTACGAAATGTGTGTTGATGCTTTACTACTTTTCTGAAAAATGCAGAAAAGCCCTCCAAGGCCAACATTGTACAGGTTTGATGCCCAGATGAGTAAAGAATACACCAGAAAAGTGTATGGAAAGTTCAAAGCTGATCTCTATCGAAGCACCGCATTTGAGATTGAATCGATACATGACACAAAAAATGGTGAGAAGGTGTTGATTGTCAGACACCAAGATAATGAGCAGAAGCCACCCTGGGCACAACATGTTTTTCGTGTGTCAAGTAATGTTGAGGAGGGTAGATTCAGTTGCGAGTGCAAATCATGGGAACATAGAGGGCTATTTTGTGCACACATATTGAAGGTCTTCTGTCACCTAAGTGTGCGTCATGTACCAGAAACGTACATACTGAAAAGGTGGTCAAGGAGAGCGAAGATTGGAACAACATTTGATGATTGTGACGTGAAGTCTATTCTTTGTGATGTGGAGCACACATCGGAAGAGTATCGACAGTCTGTTCTATTTGAACGTGCAATGAGTATTGTTAGGAAAAGTGTAGCAAGTGTAGAACACTTCAAATTAGCAATGGACTCATTCAGATCTTTGGAGACTCAACTAGAAGAAATTTTCGAAGAATACAAACCATAGGACAAAAAAACTGAAGAGGTATGTGATGGGATGATGTTGGAAGATGCTGTAATGAAAGAACCGGAGCATGCCAAAAACAAGGGTAGGACAAAAGAGAAGAGATGGCTGGAGTACATGGAAAAACCGAAGAAAAAGCAACGGCAATGTCAAAAATGTATGCAATTGGGGCACAACTCCAGGACATGTACAGGGAGTCAAAAATTGTGATTTAAAAATTATATAATTGACTACAGTAAGAGGGGTGACTTCAGTACAATGGGTGCAGATGTTTTCCGTGCTTGATATGCTTTTGGAATGGTAATCAGCTGACTATAGAGGGTACATATACTTTAATTACTTCACTACCTGGTATTTTGTTACGATGTTAATAGCAATTGTGCTTATGAAATGGATAATATGTACTTGACTACAATGGATATAGTCACTTGATTACATTTGTTGCCGAAACTTTGTTACTGTTATGATGAAAAGAATGTATATTTGACTACAGTGGGTACTTGACTACATTTTGGTGCCGAGCATGTGATAGCCTGGTATTTTGTTGTGATGTATAGTCAAGTGGACTGCACGGGGGTTAAGGAATTTTACTTGATATATTTATTGCGTGAACTATCACTTGACTACAATGAGTATTATTGCTTTGCTACATAATTTTGTGTTATTTGAGTACACTTTTAAAAAATTGATTTTCTGATGCATAATCTAATTTTATTTGTGGACGTTAAGATGCCAGAATAGTGAGTACATGTTATCAGAACGTATTTCGATATTGCAAAAAAAATATCATAGATGAAAAAAAATGTAGTACATATGATGGCACACGTCGCATATCATTACAGTAGTACATTATAGTAATCACACCATTCCATATGCCACATTTGCAAAAAAGTTGTATGTGCATAAAACCATGTCATGTGTAAGTTTGCATCCAACTCCCGTAACTGCCAAAAACAAAAAAAAGTGTGTTTCATCAACAAAACCCTCTGGGAGAAGTTCACATCTAATTAGTTGATAGAAGTTAACATCTAATTAGTTGACAATGGACTTGCGCAAGGCTAATTCCCTATCTTTCCTAACATCCGCAGGGAAGTCGTTGATGACCGCGTCGGGAAGATCATCGAATTGTAGATTCACTGGATGCGTCACAAGCTGGAAGCAGTAGTGCTGGCGGTAGGAGAGAGTTTCCTTCTGCATGGGTTAAAAAAATTTATGAAATGTAGTTTTGAACCCTACTTTACTACAAGGAGTAATGTATCTTTACTACAATTGTGAAAAAAACATAGTGCTTACACTGAGTACGTGTCCCTGGAAAGACTCGCCATCCCACTGCTCCATATACTGCATAACGAAGATGCCACAGTCATAAGGGTTATTTTGCGATGTCATCTTCACATATCTAGGGGCCATGATGTGAAGTCAGGACACTTCCCACTTCCACATACTCACTCCACAGAAGCAAACAACTTTTCAACCTACATTGAAAACACATCGGACATGGAAGAAAATGAAAAAAAAGCAACAGAATGTACATTGTAGTTGAATGATCACAAGGCAAAAATTTAAATTTATGTTACCAAGTTTTGGAAAATATGATCATGGTAATTTTTGGGATCTTGTGGTAAAGAGTCAAAAATGTCAATCCTCTTTTTCATCTTATTGAAGACATACAACGTCCAATGGTTTTCAAAGAACACAGGCATGAATAGCTGCAATAAAACACATAGGAGCAAGTTAACTGCAAAAAAAAGCATATGAAAAAGTGCATTCTATACAAAAGTGGAGTGTCTGTGTGCAAAGCATTGAACTAACCAGATTCCAATCGCTGATATCATATCCAAGACTGCTAGGGACAAGGACCGTGTCTAAGCATCCCGCATACCAAGTGTCATTATCCATGCTATGGGATGCAATAATGTTCGCCTACTACATAGAGAAAATGTTTACTACAGGTGTAAACACATGTTGACTGCTAATAATTATTTCATAATTAGAAGTTGGATCTTTACTACATACACGAACACAAGTTAGCTACATGTTCCTGGTACTTTGACTACACACACAGAAACAAAAAATAAAACACTTCTGGAAAACTCACCGCAACATCGGTCGGTAGCATCCTCTTGAAAGCACCACACCCGCTCCTTCGTGCATCATCAAATGATATTGAAAGTGAAAGGGTGTCGATGAAAATATCTTTAACCTGTTTCCCAGCCTCAAAACAGTCTTTCAGATTTATACCAGTGGCAACCCTTCCATTTGCAATTCGAAGAAATGGTTTGCTGGGAAGAAATAAAACAATTAAAAAAATTGAATAAGTAATTTAAACAAATTTGATGTAAATATTAACCACATAAATAAAGTGACAAAACAAAAAAATACCTAAGAGTAGCAACATCATATGTCTTTGTAAGACAGTCAT
This sequence comes from Olyra latifolia, assembly GCA_036346145.1. Classification (NCBI taxonomy): domain Eukaryota; kingdom Viridiplantae; phylum Streptophyta; class Magnoliopsida; order Poales; family Poaceae; genus Olyra; species Olyra latifolia. The sequence goes on along the minus strand of CM070531.1, from coordinate 5,062,672 downwards.
AAAATGATTTTTCCACCGGAATATGTAGCTTACTAGGCGGTGCCTCAGATTTGAAGGGAGATTGAAACTTGGGATTCTTCTTTTTAATTCTCAGCCCTCTACCAAGCTTTTCCTTACCATCAGCAATGCAAGCCTTACTTGTGAGATCATCACATACTTTGTCGATGACCAGGCATGCTTCTTGCACTGTCTGAAAATCTTCGTTGTCGGGGGCTTCTTTGGTGATTGTTTCTGAGAAAAACACAATGAGCATAATGAAAGGTCAACGCTACAAACAAAGCACTTATGTGGCAGCATATCATGTTAGTCGTTGCAACACTTGTCAGCTATCTTTATGGCATTGGTAGGTTAAACTTTACTACAAGCACAACATAAAAATTAGTGGTCTTGATTGGTGAGCCTTGACAACAACTAGGTTGATATCTCTACTGAAAAGTATGTTATACTTTACTACAAACACAACAACAGGAAAAAAAATAATGCATAATACTGCACCTTTACAACACTTATGTAGCCATATTTACTGTAATGATATGATAAACTTAAATGTAGACAGAAATAGGAAAAAATGTACGCAGAAAAAGAAAAGTACAAGTGAGCAAGGGGGAAATTACCATTTTCAGGCACGCTGGTTGCTGTTTTCTTGGAAGCATCCTGTTGGACAACCTTCAACAACTGTTTGGTCATCTTCGTCTGTGCAGCAATCATTGTATTGACTTGCTTCTCTATCTGAACATCGTACTGATGGAACGTCTTCCTGATTTTTTTCAAGCACTTCATCAGTAACAAGCCCTTCAAATTCGCCGATTTTGTCTGCCAGCTTAGGAAATGCCATATTGACCGAATCTGCATCAGTTGGCATACTAGTGTGGCTTGGCATCTTCACATAGCATGAATTCTCAATTTTTCGAATCTGCAGACAAGAGAGTAAGAAAAAAAGGGTTAGTTGTTGTTTAGTTCAAAATTTTGAGGAAAAAAATAGTCAAATAAAAAGGAAAAAAAAGGCATGTAAAACTAACCGGCAAACGCCCAAACCTTGGAAGGCCACCAGAGCGTGGCAACCTGTCGCTAGCAATAAGAGAGGAAATCAAGTTTTTGTGAAGAACATGATCCTTGGCATTGGTTGTCTACTGGGAGAATACTGACTCAAGAGATTGTCAATGTAGTAAATCTGCGTAAGTTACAAATATATTTTTAAAAAAGGTAAGAGGAACAAATTGACTAATGCAATGACATAATCTTTACTACACTGACATGAGAAGCTTTATCGCAGATGCTGTGTTAAAAGGATATTGATGCTATACACAAAAAAAAAGTAAAAAAAAACAGGTTAACTACTGCATATACATAACCTTTACTACACTGAAATTAGGAACTTTGTTCTGGAAAATATATTGTTGCTATAGTCCCAAAAAATAGGAAATGAACAGGTTGACTACTTCATTGATAGAATCTTTACAACACTGATAAGAAAACTTTATCACATATGTTATGAAAACCACATGGATTAAAAGAGGAGCAAACATGTTGACTACAGTAATAACACAAACTTTACTACACTGACATATGCATCTTTATAACAGATTGCGAAAAAACAGAAAACATACCAGCAAGAAAACAGGGGATCCCATCAAAGCTATTTTGGTGCTCTGTCCCTTTGCATAATGCCAATCCCTACAGCATTTCCGAGTGTACTCCACAACAGTCTTGCACCAATCCATTTTTGGGATAGCCTCGACGTTGTCAACAATGGAAATGTATTTTTTCTGGATATGCCAACTAGTCGTACACATGAGGAGTCTCTGTATTACAACAAGCATAAAGCACTGAACAAACAACATGTCGCTCCTACCAGTCTGGATCTCCGCCTTCAATCTGTCATACCGAATATCTTCATGCTTTTCTTGTCTTCAATCCCTAATTCTGATCTGGAAGGGATGTCGTCGTACTTTTCATTAATGGATACTTCAAGACTCCCTCTAGGAATGCCAAGAACACACCAAACAGCATGGGCGTGGATTGGCACTTGCTTGTCGTGATCTATTACAATTGTCATCAACTCCGGATTGATGCGATCCATGATCCATCCAACAATGTCTCTATTCTGCAAGTGCCCTATATTCATGTGCAATATGCTGCTAAATCCAAGATTATTGACAACTTGTTTTTGCTCGTCATTCAGAAATTTGACAATTTCCTCAACCGAGTTAGGGTCACACCGCATTGCAAACGGAACCTATACCAAAAATAGTGATACATGTTGACTACATCGATGACAATACATTTACTATATTGAAAGAAGAAACTTTACCACACAAGTTCACAAAATAAAAAACAATGATACATCTTGACTACATCAATGAAATTAGGAACTTTTCCCATGGCTACAATTAGCAAATGAAACAAAAAGGGTATAGGCATTGCTAATCTACTGCATTATTCAAACATGTAACAAAAACAATGTTATATGTTGACTGCATCAATGACAACATCTTGACTACATTGGAAGAAGTAACTTTACCACACAAGTTCATTAAAGTAAAACAAACAATGATACATCAATGACTTTACCACACAGTTCAGAAATAAAACTACATGAGACACAAACAAAAAAAGTATACCATAAACAATGATACATATTGACTACATCGATGACAACAACTTACTACATTGAAAGTATAACTTTACTACAGAGGTTCATAAATAAAAAGAAACAAAAATGGGAGTATCTTCAAACAGACCCTCCTGGTCTTTTTGTCATCATCTACATTGTCATCATGTTCTTCATCCATTTCATCTATTTCTTCATCATCCGCATTTTGCCCCTACAAAGGGAAACCCAATTAGAAATATGATTTAAGAAAAAAATGACAGTACATAATATCGTAATGCTTAAAAAAGAGTAAAATGCAGATTTACTACATGTAAAAACATATTTACTTGATGACAGCTTTACTCCATTTTTCCTAGAAATTTTTAAAAGCAAACCTTTTTCTTGCTAGAAGACTGAATGTTTTCATCTCTCTTTTCTGTCGTTGATCGATTTAACCTCTATTGCAGCAAACAAAACATATGTAAGCTTGAAGGGCAAAACTTTACTACTAAAAAAATAGAACAACAAACATATATTCTTATTCGTTAACTAACCATCTTCATCCTAGTCAATACTTGGGTAGCTGGCATAATTTCTTCATCGCTGTTAGTGGCGACGACATCATCATCACATGCCTTTCTCTTTTTTTCAATTGTTCGTGTGAAAAAAAGAAAATTGACAGTCAACAAAAAACATTAAGAAAAACTAGTTTAATGTAATAAATATATAGGGCAAAACCTTTTTCTTCGGAGAGCAATGACTCTTCTCAGCACATTTTTTGGCAACCGGAGGATTTGATTCAAGCTGCAACAAAAAAAATAGTAAACAAAAAAATGGATGCAAAAGAAAAGATATATTGAAAGACTAACAATGAAAACCTTTTTTTAATACGAGGTAAAACATCACAAAGGGGCGTGTCATCGTCTGTCATCGGGTCTTCATCACATTTTTCATTCAGAAAGGTGGTTTACCCTTTTGGCGCACGCTTCCTCTACGCCTTACACCCTGCAAAAGAAAACATGTACATATGATTCAACCACAACAAAAAAACAAAAATGTACTATATTGACAACAGGGTTTGATGTACCTTTCCACCAACAGCCTCTGCTCCTTTATCATTTGTAGGACTGCCAGTTTTTGAAGTAGTATTATCAGGGATGACATCAATGATGGTAGGTTGACTAGCCTCTATCTGAAATGGAGAATCCCCTGCAAATTGACCCCTTATAGTGACGTGGTGTTTTTTTTTGTTTTAGTAGGAGAGTTGTCTTCACCCATGGCTACAATTAGCAAACCAAAACAAAATGGTATAAGCATTTCTAATCTACTGCATTATTCAAACATTAAGAAATTTCATCCAAAATGCATGATCTACCTGTGCTACTTACTATAGATAACATGACAATAATATAGATTAAGGGTGTGCTTAGGTATCCATGTGAGGCATCCCCCCAAAAATTCATACCAACAGGGGATGAACGACCTGAGAAGGACCTTGAGGCGCATCCGCGGAGGCGGTCCTGGGGAGGAAGATGGGTGGCGCGTCCGGGTAGGAAGCCGGGAGGCGCGTCCGGGGAGGAAGCCGGGAGGCGCGTCCGGGAAGGAAGACGGGTGGCGCGTCCGGCGAGGAAGCCGGGAGGTGCGTCCGGGGAGGAAGCCGGGGCGGGTGCGTGTGGGAAGCTTGGTCGCCGCCGCCTAGGGTTTTCCGAAATGCAGCATCGGACCCGCGCGGGTGACGTCGCGGGGCACGTCGCGGGGCGCGCGTGGCACGATTCCAGCGGACGGCGCGGCTGGGGAAGGAAGGCGGACGGCGCGGTTGGGGGAGGCGGCGCGGTTGGGGGAGGTAGACGCGGTGGGGAGAAAAAAGGGGAATGGCGTGGTGCGGTTGGGGGAGGAAGCTGCGGTTGCCGAATACATGGCGCGGCCCCCCGCGTGCGGTGAAGATGCGAAGAAAATCGGGCCGTTGGATCAACTCACATCCAACGGTTATAAATTTAGATGTACAGAAGGGCTCTGTACTTTGTACTCTTAAGAGTACAATAGTATATATATATATATATATATATATATATATATATATATATATATTGCTAGTGTGCTATGGATAGCACGGATCTTTACGTGCTATCCACTGAGTTTGCAAATTCTGAGACCGAAATGGACGATCCGAACCGTCCATCTTGTTTATATCAATGAAATCTCGCTACACACCAAATTTCAAATTTTTTTGTATTTTTTACTATTTGTTTCATATTTTTGAAACTGGACTTATTGGAGGGTCCACAGCTAATTAGATCAGCGATTTTCAAAAATACGAAATAAATAGTAAACAAATTCAAAAAAATTTGAAATTTGGTGTGTAGTGAGATTTCATCGAGATGAACAAGATGGACGGTTTGGATCGTCTATTTAGATCTCAGAATGTCCAAATTCCGTGGATAGCATGGATCTCTCCGTGCTATTCATAGCATACTAGCTATTCTCTCTCTCTCTATATATATATATATAGAATGGAGAGCATGAAGCCATTCCCGGAACTCTGTCCAAGGCATGCTTGAACGCAGGGTTCCAGGGTCCGAAGCCTGAGCGTCATGGGGCACGAGAGACCGCAACCATTTAATTTTTAGTCGTCCCTTTTACCCCCACCCCCCCATATTATATTTTTATTGTGTTAAAGTGATCCGCAGGAATGCTGTGCGAGAAAGAGAGAGAAAACTTTGCGCACCTTTACTTAGAGCTTAAGATAAAAACATCAAATTGCTTTAGCATTCCATATACTTAACCGCGCTAAGGTCTCACTTTAGTTTTTTTAGAAACCGCAGGATGGAAAGCCAAACTATCCAAGAGAAAGATCTCCTTCTTCGTTTGAATTCTTCCGCTCCTATTCAGCTAGAGGCAACCGTGCCAGGGGCACCTCATAAATTTGAATGATCCGTTCGCGATTCCGCCCCCTCCACCCATAATCTTTGGTCGTCCATTAGTGGCAGAAAATGCCCCACAAATTAACCAGTTAGGAGCCATTCTCCGCTACATGGAGGACTTGCATCATGAGCCCAAGCGACAGAAAACTAGTTACTGGCAGCTCTCATAAACAATATCAATCGTAGACCACCAAAAGGCCAAGTTCTGGGAGTTAGTCTTGGGGAATTCATGCAAACCAGTCCACCCAGTTTCTCCAGTGCTACCAACCTGCTGGACGCTAATGATTGGCTTCATGAAGTGGACAAGAAGCTGACCACCGTAGGATGCACCGACAAAGAGAAGGTCCACTACGCATCTCACTTATTAATAGGGCAGGCTACTATATGGTGGGCGAACTTTACTAGGAATCGAGCTCTCGAACTTTTTATCACTTGGACAGTATTCGCGGAAAATTTCCGTCGTACTCATATTCCTCAAAGGAAAATGGATATTAAGAAGAATGAATTTCGAGCCTTGACTCAGGAGGGTAAAAAAATTAGTGAATATCTGAACAAGTTCAATGAACTATCCCGTTACGCACCTGATGACATGGATAATGACAGCAAGAGAATAGAGCGATTCATAGGTAGTCTAAACCAATACATGAAAATGCATCTCAAACTCCACACTATCACAGAATTTCAAGACTTGGTAAATAAGGCCCTGATTCTAGAAAATGAATATGCACAGCTCAGTGAAGAGCATCGGAAGAAAGCTAAATTGGAACCCCATATAGCAAGATCCTTCCAAACTAGACCTCCACCCTCCACCTTTCGGAGCGGACCTCCACCCTAGAGGGTATAGGTTTCTACACTGCCCCAAACTTCTTTTGCATGATCAGCAGTCGGACCTCCCAAGTGTGCTAAATGTGGAGGCTAGCATGTGACCAACCGATGTCTCAAAGGCACCATAGCTTGTTATAGTTGCAGTCGAGAAGGGCATCATATGAATGCATGTCTTTTTAAGGCCCAGCAAAATACATATAACCCTCAGCAAAATCAAGCGGCAAAAGCCCCAGTTGTGGGAAAAAAACACCGGCGGAACCAACGTAGTCGCTCACCGCGGTGGACCTACGCCTGGGATAGCAAGGCTGAATTGTGTGGCTACAGAGCAGATCGGTGAAGAGACCGATGTTGTCATGAGTACTTTTCCTATCCCTCCCTTTGTCAGCACTATTCTGTTTGATTCGGGTGCCACACACTCTTTCATTTCTAAAGCATTTACTGTAACAAACAAATTGGAGTGTGGGCCGATGAGTAAACAAATGTGGGCTGCTAGAATGATGGAGGTACATAACCTAAGAAAAAGTCAAACCATCTTAATTAATGGAATTCCATATAATGCAAGACTTCATGTCATACCATTGCGATTCGACCGTTGGAGCTGAGTCAATCTTGCCAAATTGGCAGTGGGGTTACCTCCACTAATGGTGTGCTCCTAATTTTGGGAATGGATTGGCTAGCTTCCAATGGTGTGCTCCTAAATTGTGAACAGAAAACGGTATCCATAAAAACCATAGATGGGTCCCGAACCATCTGCCTTGGAAATCGATCGAAGTGTAGGGCCTCTCTAACCTCCTTAGTTTCCACACCTCTCAACAAATTATCGAATATTCCTATAGTGTGTGAATTTCAAGATGTGTTTTCAGAGGAGTTACCGGGTATGCCCCTAGATCGAAAGGTGAAATTCACTATAGACCTAGTTCCTGGAACCATCCCTATCACAAAAAAGCCGTATCGAATGAATTCGACCGAATTGGTGGAGCTGAAAAAGCAATTGAACGAGTTAGAAAGTAAAGGATTTATTAGAGAAAGTATATCACCATGGGGTGCCCGCATTCTTTTTGTAGACAAGAAGGATGGTGACATATGGTTGCGTATGGTCTACAGGGACTTAAAGAAAGTCACCATTAAAAATAAGTACCCATTCCCTCGTATCGATGATTTGTTTGATCAACTCAAAAGTGCATGTGTATTCTCCAAAATTGATCTAAGATCTAGCTATCACCAAATTAAAATCAAACCCAAAGATATCGAGAAAACCGCTTTTCTATCTTGATATGGACACTATGAATAAACGGTTGTCTCCTTCGGCCTTACTAATGCTCCGGCAGTGTTCATGAACCTAATGAATAAGCTCTTCTTGAGGTTCCTTGATAAATTCGTCATAGTGTTTATTGATGATATATTGGTGTATTCCAAAAACCCAGCAAAACATGAACAACACCTAAGTGCAATCCTTCAAATTTTGAGGGTAGAACAACTTATTTCAAGTTTACCAAATGCAAGTTCTGGCTTGGTTAGGTATCCTTTCTAGGTCATATCATCTAGGGTAAAGGAGTGGAGGTCGATACTAGCAAGATTGAGGCCATTAAATCTTAGGAACGTCCTAAAACCCCTACTCAAATTAGGAGTTTCCTAGGTTTGGCTAGTTATATCGCAGATCATAAAAGGTTTCTCTCAAATAGCATTGCCACTCACAAAATTGTCAAGAAAAGAGCATAAATATATCTGGACCAAAACCTATGAAACTAGTTTCCAATTCCAAAAGCTGAAACAGTTGCTCATTGACGTGCTAATCTTGGTACTACCTGAAGATGGAATATAATATGTGGTGTATTGTGATGCATCTAAATCTGGATTAGGTTTTGTCTTAATGTAAAGAGATAAAATCATCGCCTATGCCTCTAGGCAACTAAGACCACATGAAGTAAATTATCCAACTCTTGATCTAGAATTAGGTGCGGTAGTGTTCGCTCTCAAAATCTAGAGACACTACCTCCTTAGTTCAAAGTGCACAATTTACAGTGACCACAAAAGCCTCAAATATATATTCACCCAAAAAGAAATAAATATGAGGCAGAGGAGATGGCTAGAACTTATTAAGGTAGTATAACCATAAATTATCACCCAGGCAAGGCAAACATAGTAGCCGCTGCTCTGAGTCATAAATTGCGTTGTCATCAAATGTCTTGCCAGGACTTTAACCCCAAGTTAATTCATGAACTTTAGAGAATGGAAATCAACTTGATGGTATCTTTTGATGCTTCCACACTTGCACCATCTCTATCCAGCCCATGCTTTTAGATCAAATTAAAGAAAAGCAAGTCACGAATGCTTGTATTTTTTGAAGAAATCCGAAGAATTAAAGCTGGCCAAGCTTCGGAGTTTGATTTACAAGAGGGTAGAGTTTTAATGCTCCATAAGAGAATAGAATTTTAATACTCTATGTATCCAGGCATTACAAAGATGTATAGGGATATAAAAGGGACAGTTTGGTGGAGAGGCATGAAGAAGGACATAGCCAAATATGTTAGTAAGTGTGATATGTGCCAAAAAGTGAAGCCAGTACATCAAAATCCTGCCAGATTATTTCAACCACTAAAAACCCCTGATTGGAAATGGAAAGAAATATGTATGAATTTATCACCTGTCTACCCACAATGGACTCTAAGGAGGATGCAATTTGGGTGGTAGTGGATGGTTTGACTAAATCGGCTCATTTTATCACTATTAGTAAAAATATCCTATCCATAAACTAGCTAATATTTACATTGATCGAATAGTCACTCTCCACGGCATTCCAAAAAACTTCTGACCGAGAGTCGGTATTCACTTCTAAATTCTGGAAAAGCCTACAAACTGCTCTCGGAACTGAGCTAAATTTTAGCATGGCCTACCATCCTCAAATTGATGGACAGACAGTGTGTGTTAATCAAATTCTAGAAGATATGCTATGAGGTTGTGTGTTAAATTTTGAAGCTCTTGGGACAAACATCTTTGTTTAGCAGAGTTTGGCTATAACAATAGTTATCAGTTGAGCATTTAGATGGCACCCTATGAGGCCTTGTACGGTAGAAAATGTAGATCCCCCATCTGCTGGCACGAGGTTGAAGAAAAATCATTACTAGGACCTAATCTAGTCTAGCAAGATGAAGAAAAGGTTAAAATAATCAAGGAACGTCTCCGCATTGCTCAAAGTAGGCAAAACAGTTATGCAGATAAACATAGGCGAGATCTTAAATTTCAAGAAGGAGACTATGTGTTTCTAGAGGTATATCGCCCATCAGGGGAATTCGTCGCTTTGGTATTGAAGGAAAGTTGAGTACTCGCAATGTGGGACCATTTCATATAGTAAAGCAAAAAGGACCTTCCGCTTATCAACCCGAATTTCCCCCTCATCTCTCTCAAATTCATGATGTCTTCCATATCTCGCAGCTTCGAAAATGCCTCTAGGAGCCATCCCATCAAATCTCTTATCGTGACATTCTCCTTCAGCCCGATCTTACCTATGAAAGCACGGTTATAGTGACTAGAGGGGGGTGAATGGGAGCCTTGAAGAATTTTTTCGGACTAGTGCTCCTTGAACCTACCACCCTACTCAAAACCCGAACATCAAACAACTATGTGTACCCCAAGACTCACAGATAAAACCGTGAAAATATGTGGGGAGTTTTAGTAACAATCTTGGCTGCTCAAATGTTCAAACAAAAACAATCATGTCCACAAGTGGTCAAGCAAAAGACAAGCAAGCTAACAACTAATGGTGCTTTTAGAAAAGTAAAAACAGGATTCCTCTAGAAATTTATCCTCCAATCACAGGGGTGGTTGCTGCCTTTCTGTGTCTTTGAAAATTATGGGAATTTTTTGCCCTATGCATTGATGCATCGTGCAACAACACTAAAAATAAGATCAAAACTCCTTGTGGTAAATTAGAAAAAAATCATGAAACAAGAACTGTTTAGAACTCGCCCACAGAAACTTTGAAGCTCGATATTCACCTCATAGCTCCCAAACGAAGAATCCAGATGACTTCAAAATTTTTCCACAGGTAGATATGGAAGTCACGGACCTTTTCCCATCGGAATCACTCAAAAAGAATTTTTTTTGAGTCTTCTAAAATTCCTAGACTTCAAGATGTGCGAGAGAAAGTTTCTAGATAGAGTTACAACTAGTTGAAAAACTTGATCTCTAACCTCTCCTAGGTTGCAAAAGGGTCTCAAATCTTATGTGCAAAACCTCAAGGCATCATAGAAGAGCAGCAAGTAGAAGGAAGTGAGGCAAATAAACTAGTCGCAACAAGAAACACAAAAGAAACAAGATCAAACAGAAGAATTAGACAAAAACAAAGCCATAGTTTTATGGAACTAGTTTCTATTGCTTGGGAGAGTTTTGTCACAGCCACACCTAGGTAGGCAAATCTCAAATGAGTGGAATACAAGCCACAACTCAGCCCCAAGACTTGGTAGAGGCAGCCCCCTCCACCCCATCTTTTATAAGACCACCAGGTGAACCACAACCATTGATTTTTTGCCTCAACCCTAACCAAATCAAGGGCTAGGATTCACCCACTCCACCAGCCACTTACATGGGCCTAAACCTACACAACACCCAGCCCAACATGGGCTATGCATGCCATACATGGGTTTTACATAAAACCCGATCAACTCGATGCGACGGGCCTTCATCTGCCGGACTTGACCACTCCGTTTCCGTGCCTTCGGACCTCCAACCTGAACCGAAACCTTTGAGTCACGTCAAGTCCATCTCCATGGTGTCCTCATGACCCCTAAGCTTGAGCGCATCCATCCCGCGACATCATCATTGTCTTGGACCTCGATCCACCTGACCTTGTCCTGGTACAGTCGCCGACCATGATTGCCTCCAAGTCTGCACCCACAAGGACCAAGCCATTTTCCACAAGCAAAAATATTTTATTACCTTTGTTTCCTGCTTCATGAATTCAAATATATATGACTATATGCCCAAGTTCTCACTCGAACTGAAAATGAAACCTTTCAAACCGGTGCTTCCCAGCACAACAGAACAAAGATAGACATTTTAAAAATACTTCCCTTTCTTAAATGAAAAAAGTGCGCCTCGAAAGTCTCTTCAAAATCTATATATAACATTTTTCTATCCGAACTCGAGAAGACCCTTAAAAACGTAAAATACTCTGTGCAAGCACAAATGGCCGGACCAGCTCAAATTAGTCTAAAAAACAAACCCTTCAACCAAACCAACTCAAGTCATATAATTATTACAATATGAAGACCTCCACATGGTGTCACAATCTCCCCCTTGATGAGTATATTGACAAATATCAAAAGGCATGAAAGAAGGTTTGTTTTGAGACAGTAAAGCAAATCAAATTTACCAAAATCATACTTGGACCAAAGGAAAGAACAATTTGTCAACATGTCCAAATAGACCAAATTGTTTTTCCAAATTTCACCCCCAAAGAATTGATGCCTTTTCAAAATCTCTCCCCCTTTTGTCAATATAGGCATCAAGGCCCAAAGCAAAAAATTTCCTCTAAAGAACCAAAAGAGAGAAAGAGCATGCATGCATGAATGCAACCTAAAGAACTTTGTAAATTAGGCATATGAACATAAAGCAAGCACAACATCAAGCTACGCAAGACTAGATTATACTAACAAGTTCATATCTAATAGCTCACATAAAATCCAAGCTAGCAAGTAAAGACAAGACTATTTTCCATGTTGCATGATTCAACAAGAGCATTACAAAGTTTAATCTCTAAACTATAAGCATTGCTATAACAAGGTCCAATGATCATTCAAAAATTCAACCTTGTGCAACACATTGGGAGAGATATAAGTACAGGCAAAGACCTTCTCGCTCAACTATTTCTACCATTTTTCTCTTTTTTATTTTTCTTAACAAACTCAGATTTTGGAGAGCAATCCCTAGCAAAGCACATCCCCGACTAGGAGTCATTGTTGACAAAGGCCTCCTATGTCACCCTCCTCATGTTTGTTTGCATTTTTTTGTTTTATCTCATTTTTCTTTTTCATTTTTTTCAATATACATGAGCATGGTGAAGGTCAAAGCATGGATCATATAGCTCAATCCCAAGTTGCAAAAGGGATTAGAGAAATGACCAATTGGATTCAAAGCATGGCATGAGCTTCTAGTAAGGAGATTACCAAGTAAAAGCTACAAGTCTCATCAAGTTTTCATTAAAACTCAAATTATCATTTAATTTTTAGCAAGCATAGCAAGTGCAAATGATAGCGAATTAAACATGAACAAGCTAGCAGTGATCATTACTCAGGTAGCAAGATGCATATCACAAAGTTTCATAAGCATAATTAAATATGTCTACATGATATGCATGATGCAAGAGTGATTCTCTAACTACACCTCAATTAGTGAGTCAATTTTTGTACAATTTTGGTTAAAGTTGAGTTTTAGTCAAATTAGGCTCAAGAGAAGCAAAGAGACTTAACAAGACCAAAAGCACATGAAGGAGAGAAGAGAAACTCAGGTGGATAGCCTATGGAGCAAAGAAGAGGTGCAGGAAAGCACTATGGCTCAGACTCGTTCTTACCGACTACTAAAAAGACTAATGCTGGCCCTGTCTACCTGAGGGCCCAACACCTGCTAGACCCAAAAGACTGTGAGAACTCAACTAGCTAGAGCAGAGGACACTGCCAATTACGCATGATAGCAACCTATGCGTAAGAAGGGAAGTCTAGTGAAGTGCAAAGTGCAAAGCCCTCTAACATTGTCCAAAAAAAACTCACCCCAAAATGCAAATATGCAATGCAAGAATTGAAAATCATATATACATATATACATAGACTAGCTCCCCTTCAAACTATGCCTAAAGGGCTCACTACCCCAAGCTCTCCCCTGAGAGCCACAAACCTAGACTAGCTCCCCTTCAAACTATGCCTAAAGGGCTCACTACCCCAAGCTCTCCCCTGAGAGCTACAAACCTAGAGCTGTCCAAAGGAGATATATGCAAGCTGGTGGTCACTCTCCACAAACTGAAGCACTATGTCTCCCTTCTCCACATGGTCTCTAAGAAAGTGGAAGCGGATATATATGTGTTTGGTCCTAGAGTGTTGCACTGGTTCTTAGCAATGTTGATAGTTGAAGTGTTGTCACAGAAAAGAGGAACACTATCTATTGTTAACCCAAAGTCCTTCAGAGTTGAGCTCATCTAGAGCACCTGACTATAGCAGCTGGCTGTAGCAACGTACTCTACCTCAGCTGTGGACTAGGCAACACCTGGCTGCTTCCTAGAGGACCAAGAAACAAGGGAAGTGCCAAGGAATTGACAAGTGGCAGAAGTGCTCTTCCTATCTATCCTACAGCCAGTAAAGTCTGCATCTGAGAAAGCTCTAAGAGACAAACAGGAAGAGGAAGAGTACCAAATCGTAAAGTCCAGTGTAGCTCTAAGGTAGCAAAAAATGCGCTTCATCGCCTGAAGGTGGGAAATGCGAGGAGAAGCCTGAAAGTGGACACAAAGACACACAACAAAGTGTATGTCCGGTCTGGAAGAGGTAAGGTACGGAAGGGAGCCAATCATACTATGATACTCCTATTGGTCGATCAGTTCGCCATAGGAGTCTGGATAGGCTTGCCATCAGACGTAGCAAACCGCTTAAGAAGATCACGAGTGTATTTGCTTTGGTGAAGAAAGATCCCCTCAGGGGTCTGCTTGATTTGGAAGCCAAGGAAAAGATCAACTCCCCTATCATACTTATCTCACACTCTGAACTCACCACACTAGAAAATTCAAAGACAAGTGTGTGGGATGAGCCTCCAAAGATTATGTCAGCGACATAGATTTGAACAAGGAGGAAATCTAGACTAGCTCTCTTGATGAAAAGTGTTTTATCTACTCTACCCATTGTAAACCCATTCCCAAGCAAATAGGACTTCAGCCGCTCATACCAAGCCCTACGAGCTTGCTTCAGTCCATACGAGGCCTTGGAAAGCCTTAAGACATGATGAGGAAACATCAGATTGTCTAACATAGACCTCCTCAATAAAACCATTCAAGAAAGTACTCTTAACATCCATTTAAAAAAGCTTGAAACCCCTAGATGTAGTAAATGCAAGAAGAATCTTGATAGTCTCAAGTCTAGCAAAGGATGCAAAGGTCTCATCAAAGTCAAACCTTTCTACTTGAGTGAAACCTTACGCAACTAACTTGGTCTTATTTCTCATAACTATCACATCCTCACTACACTTATTTTTGAACACCCACTTAGTGCCTATTACATTATGCCCTGGGGTCTCTCGACAAGCTGCCAAACCTTATTTCTCTCAAAGTTCTCTAACTCCTCATGTATATGGCATTCACCCAAGACTCATCATAAAGAGCATAGGTGACATCGATAGGCTCAAAGGAAGCTACAAAGGCAACAGACTAATAGAAGTGAGCAAGGCCTGACCTAGAGCGAATAACCAATCGCTCATCTAGTCTACCTATCATCTGGTGAGGAGGATGGTCTCTCTGAACAAGGCGTGGTGCACCTAGAGTAGAAGTGGCCTCTACCTCAAGTGAAGGAGAGGTAGGAACAGAGCCACTTGGTATAGTGGGATCTACAGGTAAGACCTCAGCAGGAGAAGCATTAGGTGAGAGCTGAGAAGAAGCTGTAGGTGAGGACTCATCCTGAAGGACAGAAGAAGAAGCTGGAGGTTCCTGCGGTGAAGGCAATGTAAGATCGAGCTCAGAAACAATATCATCTACAAGCCTAGGCTCTTCTACAAAGATGATCTCAGAAGAGAAAGTATAGCCTAAAATGTCTGGCTTAGATCCTGGACTAGCCTCATCAAAAGTCTCAGGTCTCTATGATCCTACGTCCCACCACACTCCAAACTCTATAGTTCTTGGCAGAAGTAGATTACCCTAGAAAGATCCCATCAACAGAGCGAGACTCAAACTTGTCAAGATTTCCTGATTTCAAAATCAAGCACTTGCAACAAAACACTCGAAAATGGGAAACACTGGACTTCCGCCCATACCTCAACTCAAAAGAAGTGTGGTGCAACTTAGATCTCAGAAAAACTCGATTTGCCACATGGCAAGCAGTCAAAATAGCCTCAGCCCAGAAATGTCTAGGAGTAGAGTACTCATCAAGCATAGTCCTAGCCATCTCAACCAAAGTCCGGTTCTTCCTCTCCACAACACCATTTTGTTGGGCGACATGAGGCGAAGAGAACTGGTGCTCTACACCTGTTCTCTCACAAAAGCCCACAAACTGAGAATTCTTAAACTTTGTGCCATTGTCTGTATGAATTGCTCTAAGGGCACCAGGAAACTCAACAAAAAGCTTGCGATTAAGACTCTAGAAAAGACCAAAGGACTCATCATGGTAACCATGAAGAACACCTAAGAGTATCAAGAGTAGTCATCAACAATCATAAGCACGTACCATTCTCCACCCACTGACTGCACTGTGGCTGGACCAACACTGTCCATATGTAAAAGCTATCCTGGTGCATCAGTCATCACAAGGGTGACAAGTGGGTAAGTAGCAGCAACCATTTTTCCAAGGCGATAAGGAGAGCAAACCAAATCATTGACCATTTTGAGTTTGAGCAAACCGCGAATGAGATCACGGCTGCTAACTCTAGTCAAGTGATCAAAACCAATGTGACCAAATCTTCTATGCCAGAAGGAGAGATCACGAGATTCAGAAGCAATCAGCAGTGTGGAGAGCCAACTGAAGAAGCATTAAAATGAGCATGAAAGACCCTCCTAAGTTGAGAAATCCCACAAATCAACTCCCTAGAAGAGCAAAATGTGACAAGCATCACGCTTAAAACTCACCTCAAAACCCTCGGCAACAAGTGGAGAAACAGAGAGCAAATTATAACATAGCTTGCTAACAAGAGGAACATCCTTAAGAACAAAGCGGTCATTAACCTGAATCGAACCCCTGGCTAGCACGCTACCTGAAGAAGCATCTCCAAAGGTGATGGACTCACCATTAGGGACACGGACGAGGGAAGAGAACCAATGAGAATCTCTGGTCATGTGGCGACAGCAACCGGAGTCTACAATCCAAACCTCTCCCTTCCCCGTCCTGCATACCTGGATCAGTAAACATGAGAAAAGGGTGACTCAGTATTAGCACAAGTAAGAATAGACTTAGGTACCCAATACTGAACCAACCCACAGGACAAGGATCCCCTAACTGACTGGACTCTCACAAAGTCAGAAGGGCCACCTGTAGGACGCCTGGGTATCGGAGCTGGGTTGGGCCGCCATCGAGCAAAGGCAGGACCATCCCAAAAGCACCGCTCATGCCTCCTACCACTAGAAGCAGGAACTAACTCACGTCGCGGGTGTCTATCTCCACGCACAAAAGGAGGCACACCCTGAGGATGACGGAAAGCCTGACCACAAGCACCACTAGGCCTAGCAATGGGAGAAACATCTCGTAAACCTAGACCTGGACGACGTCGCTCACTAGAGAAGAAGGCTTGACTAAGAGACGACCTAGAAGCCGTGGGTGCCTTAGGAGCACTCCGAGTCTAGGGATGACCCTGAATACCCCTAAGAGCACGAACACGCTCTCGCCTAGCAACCTTTGCCTTCCTAAAGCAGAACTCAACAACATGTCCCTCCTCCTTGTAGAAGGTACATGTAAGCTTCTCTCTGCCAGAGGTAGGAGCAATAGGGGGAACTACCTTAGAAGACGTACACTCAGGCGAAGATGCCTTTGGGGCTAAAGAACCCTCCGCAAAGCCAGCTGACCTAAACCTGGTCTTCTCAGGGTGACCTGGGGATACAACAGCCATCTCTTCATCCTCACCAACACGGAGAACTCTAGGAGAATGTTCCCTAATGTTCTCCATCTAGTCAAAACCTAGTCCTCTACCCCTAGAAACTTTTGAATGGTCCAACATAAGATTGAGTTTTTTATTGCCACCCACAAACGTCTCAAGAGTGCTCATGAGGTACTCACACTCTTAATGCAGCTTGGGGCAGAAATCACAGGAAGCAGGGAAGGTACCAGAGGAAGACTAAGCATCACTACCCTTGCCCTTGCCCTAAGTAGCCCGGCACCTATCACTCAGCATCGCAACCGGTCTCCTAAGGGAAGCACAGGAGAGACACTCAGCATTCTTGATGCTAGCGATCTGACTCTCAAACCTCTTGCTCATCTCCTCATACACCTTAGCCATGTCCCTATCAATTTCACCACATCGAACATAAGAAAATTGGGACCTAGCAAGCAAAGCATCAGTCAAATCACTCACTTTAGTTTTCAAGTTCAGATTATCCAATTTTAAGACAGTGCAATCATCACAAGGTGAAGCTGAGTGAAAGGTACAGTCCTGATCTGGACTGACTGGGTCCTTAGATGTAGTGTCACTATAGTCCTCAACTAGACTGACTAGGTCCTTAGATGCAATAGGATCTAAAATACTGAACCTGGCGACCAGAGGGAGGTGAATGGGAGCTTTGAAGAAATTCTTCGGACCAGTGCTCCTTGAATCCACTGTCCCACTCAAAAACTTAAACATGCAAGAACTAGGTGTACCACAAGTATGCACCCATATAACTCAGGCCAATATGTGAGGATTTTAGTGCCACCTTTCTGATCCTTGGGTTTTCAACTAAAAGCAAACTCGTTCAAGGTGGTTAGACACAAGATAAACTAGCTAAACCACCCAAAAGCACTTTTGAAAAAGCAAAACAGAATGTGCCAGAAATTTGTCCTCAATAAATAGGAGGTGGTTGGTGGCTTTCTTGGACTCCAAAAATTGTGGAAATTTTTCTCCCTATGCCTTGGTGAGTCATGGAGCGCCTAGCTAAATTTGACCTCAAAATTCCTTGCACCAAAACCATGAAAAAAAAAGTGCACTATAGACTGTCCAGGAGCTCGTCCAGAAATTTTAGGGCTCCGTGTTCACCTCATAGCTCCCAAAATGCTTGCCTAGATGACTTCAAAATTGCTCCACAGATTGGTATGGCAGTCAGGGAGCTTTTCCCACAAGAATCACTCAGAAATGATTTTTCTTGGTTTTTCGAAAAATCCTAGACTACAAGGTGCTCGAAAGAAAACTCTGGACAGAAGTTGCAACTAGAATCAAACCTTGATCTCTAGCTTCTCCTAGGTTGCAAGAAAGGTCTCAAACCATATAAGCAACCTTAAGGCATTATGGATCAGCAGCAAGTAGAAGGAGGTGAGGCAAAAGAACTAGTTGCGACAAAAACTACTAAAAAAACAAGATCAAAACCTAAGAACCGAATCAAATTAGTCTCAAAAGCAAACCCTTCAACCAAAACAATTCAAGTCATATGTGCATCACAACAAGAAGACCTCCAAATGGTCTCACAATCTCCCCCTTGATAAGTATATTGACAAATATCAAAAGGCATGAAAGAAGGTTTGTTTTGAGACGATAAAGAAAATCAAATTTACAAAATCATACTTAGACCAAAGGAAAGAACAATTGGTCAACATGTCCAGGTAGACTCAAGTTTTCACAAAATGCCTCATTTATAATCAAAAATGCCTTTTCAACAATACTTTTCCCCTTTTATCAATATAGGCATCAAGACAATCTCAAATGCATAATTCTCCCTCTTTTTCACAAAGTCTCCCCCTTTTAAACCAAATTTTCCCTCGAAATGCAAAAGAGAACATGTATACATGAAATGCAATCTAAGGGGCTTTGTAAATTAGGCAAATGAATATTAGGCATGAAATGCACCTAGCTAACAAAATTTCAAACCATGCTTAGTAGCTCATGTTGAATTTGCACAAATGTTATTCATCCTAGCCAGCAAAACCAAAAGATTTCATTTTGCATGATCAATCAGGTAACCTCACATTGAAAAATCTCGAAGATAGAAGAAATGAAATAGCAAGGATCAAATTGATCATGCAAGAATTCAACTTATTGCAAACACATTGAGAGAGCCAAATAGCAATGCACATGACCTTCTTGCTCACTAGTTCTAAAAATTTTCCTCCTTTTTTTTTATTTTCATAGCAAACTCAGATTTTGGAAAGAAATTGCTAGCAAAGCACATCCCGAGGTCTTCCGCAATGGCCTCCTAGGTCACTCTCCTCCTCATGTTTGTTTGCATTTTTCTCCTTTTTTATATATTTTATTTTTTTTGCTTATGTTTTTGCTTTTCCATGTACAAGAGCAAGAGATGAAGGTCAATAGCATGGATAGAAGCTCGATCACAAATTGCAACAAGGATTCAAGCAAAGACCAAAAGACACAATGCATGCACAAGCTTCTAGCTAGAAGATTTAACAAGTAAAGCTCAAGATTAGATCAAGTTATCCATTTATAGCTTAAAAATTCTTTGAATTTTTAGCTAGCCTAGCAGGAGCACAAGATGGCATTTTCAAAATGAACAGGCTAACTATTGTCATCAATTAGAAGCTAGATGCATATGGTGAATGTCATAAGCCTAATAAACAAAGCCCTAAAAGGTAAAACCAAGACTATATGCAATGCAAAATGTTAAAAAATCTCTAAACTCCCCCTCAAATCAAGAATCAATCAAAAGAATACCTAGATGAGATAAGGAGCTGGAGAACCTCACAGGGCAGTCTAAGAGCAAAGATGAGAGACAAATAACTCTAAAGGCTCAGAAACGCACTCATTTACCCAAGCCACAGACTAGGAAAGCAACCCTACAACTCGACTACTAGAGAGACTAGACACATGCCCTATCTACCCGGGGGCCCAACACTTGCTAGACTGATGAGGACATCACCGGCAAGCTTACGACCCCTACTTCGACTACTTCCACTACGTCCGCTATGTCGTCGACGTCGCTGGCAACTACATCAGCTGATGGAGATGAAAAGTGTCGAGACGGCATGAATCCCCATGCCATGCCATTCAAACCCCTGCCAAGGGAAGATAACCACGAGAAGTCCACGTTTCAAGGGGCACCCGTCAACCGGGCCTAAGCCAAGAGGACGTCGAATTCGTCGTCAACTCGGATTCGCGCATCCAGGAGCAGTCCTCACGAAAACGGGCGCTCAGGCCACATACAGACTTGGTTTTCAATGTATGACCACTTCACAGAAAGCTATCGAGATCATCTTTCCAACGGATCTGACCCCGCCTCAAAATTCCTTCTGGATCAGCGGGAATTCGCGTTTTATGGAGGCATCCAGAATCTGCCAAGCGCTGCGTCACCGTATTGTTGGGCTCAAAGCCCGTGTATCCCTAGGGTTTGTGTCCAGCACGTGTGGGTCCCACTTTGGGCGCCCCCTCCCTGTCCTCCTCACTATTTAGGGCCGCCGTCATGTCTCGTATTCGCTGGGTTTTGTTTAGTCGATTTCGTCACGTTCGTGTGAGATATCGCCTCGTTCCTTCTTGTGTCGGCTAGACCAACAGGACCGAGTTTTCGGAACCCCAACTTGTGTTTGATCTTAATCATATATTTGCAATTGAGAGATTGCTTATCTTGTGTTCTTACTCGTTCTTCGGTTGCTTGCAGGAACCGTCCTTCGTGGACAGGTCGATCGCGCCTCTGGTTTGGTCGATAACGCTCGTCGTGGTGGTTTAGCGATCGCGGGATTTTCAGTTCCTTGTGGGGTTGGAAGCTGGATCGTTTAAGTCTCCGTGACACCTACCGAATTATCCTCATCGTCTCTCACCAGAAGATCGGGACCCTGTGTCCGCTCCTATCATTTGGTATCAGAGCGATGGTTACCTGGTGAGAACACCCCTTATCTTTGTTTAGTTCATCTTGTTTGTCCTATAGTCCAGAAAAATCCCCCCAAAAAAGAAAGTTCGTTGTGTTTTTCCTTTTGTTCCTAGCCCGTTTAACCATTACTATTGCTGCCTAGTTCTTAAACTTGTTGAATTTTCGTTGCTTCGTCGTGTCGTTGCTGGTCTTAGAGTCTTTACCCTAGAGTTTCGAGTTCGTGTCACGTTTTTCGTCACCGTCGCTGCTGTGCAGTTCACTGTTTTGGCCGTTTCTCCTTCATACGAAGTCAGATTTTGGAGTTCTTAGACTTTTTGGAAATCTTAGAACGTCTCCTCCAACTTTGGTATTCAATCTGAGATCTGATTCGGCCTCCAACACAGAGATATCGTGCAATAAAGTTTGGTCTGTCTAGAGATCCAATCTGTTACGAATTCGGTTTTCCAATCATAAGTCTTCTATCCGAACTCGGATTTTGACGTTTTTGGACGTTCTGGAATCAGCACAAAATATCCAAGGAAAAGTTAGTTAGAGTCATCTCTGAATTCGGCGATCTTCAATTTGCTAAAATTTAGGACTCTCAAGTTCTAGTCGGATTCGAATTGGATCAATCTGATCCCCGTTCGGTAAAACAGCCATATCTCTTGGTTCCCTTATCCGTTTTGGGAGTTCTTGCACTTGTTGGAAAGCTAAGAAGATCCTCTACAACTGTTTCCATTGTACCAATCTCAGAAAACGCAATAATTGCACCCAAAAATAGCATTGGATCTGGATCTGTCTCATCCCAGATTTTCTATACAGCTTGTATTTCGGGGCCCATATCTCCTGCTTCCAAACTTCAAATTGGTTGTTCCATATATGAAAATTGATGCGAACGAAAAGATCTACAACTTTGATGATCTACAACTTTGATATAGAGACTTTCCCCAAATTCGGAGCTTTTCTTGTGTGAATTTGCTGAACAACATAACTGCTCCTGTTGTCCTGTTTGGAAAGTTTGAAAAAAAAAAGGCAAGTGCAATAAAAAAAAAGCCGCACCAAAAAAAAAGGAAACAAAAAACAAAGAGCTCTCTAGCTAGGTGCTGTACTTTGTTGAGTTGGTGACGTCGTTTGTATCCCGGCTCGCGTCTCTAGTACGGTTTGTCCTAGGACCAGCACGTACCACCGTTGAACGTTCTTTCAACTTGTATTAACTAGTGTGGTTATAGTTTCTCCTTTGCTATATATATAAGCCTGCCCAAGCTCCACTTTCTACTAACCCAGCAGGGACAGATACTAGCCATCGCTTTACCACCTCGTGTGTTCAAGTTATCCCCGACTAGTTGCCGATCATACCTATTGCTTGCTAGGTAAGAACCGGTAAGAGCAAGAGATAGCATTGAGAGTGAGAGTTTTGCCACTTATATACATTAGTAGTGTATAGGATATATACATCTGTGTATTCTCCTTTTTTTTCCTACTAACCATGGCAGGAAGTGGATCCGAAGAAGAAAATTGTGTGCTGCACATTGAGTTCGCAAAATATGTGGGGGATCAAGTGAAGACCATGAATGACATGAACAACAATATCGCCAAGCTAATCAACGACAATGCTCATGGGATGGAGCGACTCGAGAGGAGGGTTGCCGAGCTGGTCACGCGGATGGACAACCTCGAGAGGAGAGCCCCAGCTCCAGCAGCCCAAGCTGGTCGCCGCAATTGGGCTGATGAGGTTGAAGAAGTTGAGGACAACTACGTTGCTGATTCTGAGGCAGACGATGGTTTCAACGTGAACAATGATCGAGACCACCGACGACTTCGCCATAATCGGCAAGGTATGGCAAGAAATCGACAAGGTAACCATACGGTAAATGATGACTCCTTGGCAAAGGTTAAATTGACGGTGCCTCCATTTGATGGTAGATATAATGTAGATGCTTACCTTGAATGGGAATTATCTGTTGATCAAAAATTTTCTTGCTTTGATATTTCACCTCATAAACAAGTTAAGGTTGCTGTTAGTGAATTCACTAGTTTTGCATCCATTTGGTGGCATGCAACATGTAAAAGAGGAAATGAACCTACAACTTGGAATGCTTTAAAACGTGCTATGCGAAATAGATTTGTTTCCTCTTATTACGAGCGAGATTTACTTAATTAATTGCAACGATTGAACCAAGGAAGTAAATCAGTTGAGGAATATTATCAAGAATTACAAACTGGCATGTTGCGTTGTAATTTGCAAGAAACTGAAGAGGCTAAAATGGCTAGGTTCTTAGGTGGGTTAAATCGTGACATTCAAAATATACTTGATTTTCATGAATACAATTCTGTCAACCGTTTGTACCATCTTGCTTGTAAAGCTGAAAGACAGGTACAAGGACTACAAAACAAGACTCGAGGGAGTTTTGGTGGTTCGTCCAAAACGAACTATGAGGCTGCAAAGACACCAACTTCAACACTCCATCAAGCGTCTCCGCCACCGCATTCTTCTACTACTTGACGCGTGCTACTTAATGTGACCAAGAATACCACGATGCAAGGCCCCGCTCAAAGTGCTTCTTCCATTGCATCAACAGGACGTATTCGCGACATTCAATGTTTTCGTTGCAAGGGATTTGGTCATACACAACGTGATTGTCCTAGCAAACGTGCTCTCATTATTCGCGAGGATGGTGAGTACTCTTCCGCTAGTGAACATGAGGGTGAACTTGCTTTAGTTGCTGCTAACCATGCAGGTGATAAAGATTCTGATGGTGAGGTCGTCACTGCTTCGATGACGGAGGGGTACCCTGCACTTGTTGTTACCCGAGTACTGACTGCACAACCGGAACGACCACAACAAAGCCAGCGACATAACCTTTTTCAAACACGGTTCGTTGTCAACTAGCATGCGGTGCCTATCATCATCGATGGGGAAGTTGCAATAATTTCGCAAGTGTTGACATGGTCAAGAAACTTGGTTTGACCACAAATCCCCATCCTCATCCATATTGTATTGAATGGTTCAACTCATGTGGTAAGCTCAAGATAACAAGAACTATTCGAATTCACATCATGCTTGGTTCTTTTCATGACTACATAGACTGTGATGTTGCACCCATGGATGTTTGTTCTATTTTACTGGGTAGACCTTGGATATATGATGTAGATGCTGTTCATCATGGTAGGTCTAATCAATATAAATTTGTGTTTAAGGGGAAGAAATTTGTGATAGAACCTATGACCCCAGTTGAGTTAGCTAAATCAAGCCTTCACCGCTCCAATTCTAAAGATACAAATTGTTATCATAATGAGAAAAAGAATGTGCAAATGGGTGTGGCCAATAATAAAGGTGTTTACGCAGTAAAAACTGATTCTAAATTGAAGGGTTTTGTACTCTTAGTTAAACAATCTTACACCCATGTTATGAAGGATGTGCCTGTTGCATTGTCTGTTATTGCTACTAACCTTTTGCAGAACAATACACTTGAGTCGCGGACGACTCAAAATCAAGAAAGGGGGGATGATAAGGACATCACCGGCAAGCTTACGACCCCTACTTCGACTACTTCCACTACATCCGCTATGTCGTCGACGTCGCTGGCCCCTACATCAGCTGATGGAGATGAAAAGTGTCGAGACGACATGAATCCTCATGCCATGCCATTCAAACCCCTGCCAAGGGAAGATA
Source organism: Olyra latifolia (assembly GCA_036346145.1). NCBI lineage: Eukaryota > Viridiplantae > Streptophyta > Magnoliopsida > Poales > Poaceae > Olyra > Olyra latifolia. Next base: position 5,038,007 of record CM070531.1, on the reverse strand, counting down.
ACCAAGAGAAGTCCACGTTTCAAGGGGCACCCGTCAACCGGGCCCAAGCCAAGAGGACGTCGAATTCGTCGTCAACTCGGATTCGCGCATCCAGGAGCAGTCCTCACGAAAACGGACGCTCAGGCCACATACGGACTCGGTTTTCAACGTATGACCACTTCACAGAAAGCTATCGAGGTCATCTTTCCAACGGATCTGACCCCGCCACAAAATTCCTTCTGGATCAGCAGAAAATCACGTTTTACGGAGGCATCCAGAATCTGCCAGGCGCTGCGTCACCGTATTATTGGGCCCAAAGCCCGTGTATCCCTAGGGTTTGTGTCCAGCACGTGTGGTTCCCACTTTGGGCGCCCCCTCCCTGTCCTCCTCACTATTTAGGGCCGCCGTCATGTCTCGTATTCACTGGGTTTTGTTTAGTCGATTTCGTCACATTCGTGTGAGATATCGCCTCGTTCCTTCTTGTGTCGGCTAGACCAACAAGACCGAGTTTTCGGAACCCCAACTTGTGTTTGATCTTAATCATATATTTACAATTGAGAGATTGCTTATCTTGTGTTCTTGCTCATTCTTCGGTTGCTTGCAGGAACCGTCCTTCGTGGACAGGTCGATCGCGCCTCTGGTTCGGTCGATAACGCTCGTCGTGGTGGTTTAGCGATCGCGGGATTTTCAGTTCCTTGTGGGGTTGGAAGCCGGATCGTTTAGGTCTTCGTGACACCTACCGAATTATCCTCGTCGTCTCTCACCAGAAGATCGGGACCCTGTGTCCGCTCCTATCATAGACCCAAAAACCTATGTAAAACTCAACTAGGTAGAGCAGAGGACATTGCTAATCATGCATGATAGCAGCCTATGGAGTAAGAAGCAGTGGCTAGAGAAGTGAAACTGACTCTCTAATCCTGCCCAAGACTAAGCCCAGAATGCAAATATGCAAATGTAGAAATTTAAAAGCATATATACATAGAAACATATATTACAAAGACTAGCTCATCAACTAATGCCTAAAGGGCTCACTACCCAAGCTCTCCCTTGAGAGTCACAAACCTAGAGCTGTCTAAGGGCTTGGTGAAGATATCAGTAAATTGGTGGTCACTCTCCACAAACTGAAGTACATAATATCTATATGCTTGGTCCTAAAGTGTTGCACTGGGTTTTTGGCAATGTTTATGGCAGAGATGTTATCACAGAAAAGTGGAAGACTCTCTAAGGTCAATCCAAAGTCCCTGAAGGTAGAACACATCCAAAGCACTTGACTACAGCAACTAGCCGCAGCCACGTACTCGGCCTCTGCAGTGGACTGTGCAACACCTGACTACTTCCTACAAGACCAAGAGACAAGGGAAATGCCAAGAAATTGGCAAGTGCCAGAAGTGCTCTTCTAATCTATCATACAGCCAGCAAAGTCTGCATCTTAAAAGGCTCTAAGCGACAAACAAGAAGAGGAAGAGTACCAAATCCCAAAGTCCAGGATAGCTCTAAGGGAGTGGAAGATGAGCTTCACCGCCTGAAGGTGGAAAATGCGAGAAGCCTGAAAGCGAGCACAAAGACACACAGCGAAGTGTATGTTCGGCCTGAAAGAGGTAAGGTACAGGAGGGAGCCTATCATGCTTCTATACTCCTTTTGGTCAACCGGTTCAACATTCTCATCAGGCTCAAGAGCTATGGTGGTTGCCACAGGAGTTTGAATAGGTTTTCCATCAGACATAGCAAACCGCTTGACAAGATCTCTAGTGTACTTTCTCGGGTGGAGAAAGATCCCCTTAGGGATTTATTTGATCTGGAAGCCAAGGAAGAACGTCAACTCCCCTATCATGCTCATCTCAAACTTTGAACTCATCACACTGAAGAAGTTAGAGACAAGCTGGTGGGAAGAGCCTCCAAAGATTATGTCGTCGACATAGATTTGCACAAGGAGAAAATCTGAGTCAACTGTCTTGGTGAAAAGGGTCTTATCTACACTACCAATGGCAAAACCATTCCCAAGCACATAGGACTTCAGCCGCTCATACCAAGCTCTAGGGTCTTGCGTCAATCCATATAAAGTTTTTGACAATTTGAACACATGATCAGGAAACTTTGAATTTTCAAATCCAGAAGGCTGTTTGACATAGACATCCTCTTCAATAAATCCACTCAAGAAGGTAATTTTGACATCCATTTGAAAAGGCTTGAAACAAACCCTTGGATGCAGCAAAAGCAAGAAGAATCCTGATCGCCTCAAGTCTAGCAACGAGAGCAAAAGTTTCCTCAAATTCAAACCCCTCGACTTGAGTGAAACCCTATGCTACCATCCTGGATTTATTTCTCACTACTACCCCATCCTCACTACACTTATTCTTGAAGATCCACTTAGTGCCTATGACATTGTGCCCTAGGGGTCTCTCTATCAGTTCCCAAACCTTGTTCCTCTCAAAATTTTCGATCTCCTCACGCATGGCATTAACCCAAGACTCATTGGAAAGAGCATGGGTAATATCTGCAGGCTTAAAGGAGGCAATAGAGGCAGCTGAGTGACAGAAGTGGGATAGTCTAAACTTAGCGCGATTGACTCGCACTCTTAGGTCACATATGATCTGACTAGGTGGGTGCCTTTTCTGAGTGTGCCTAGGTGCACCTAGTGAAGAAGTGGCCTCCACCTCAGAAACAGAAGAGGTAGGAACAGAGCCACCAGAAACAAAAATCTCTATAGGTAAGCCCTGAGCAGCAGAAGAATTAGGTGTGAACTGGGAAGAGGATGTAGGTAAGGGTGCATCCTGAGGGTGTGAGGAAGCAGGAGACTCCTCTAGATGAACCACCTAGAGGTCAGGCTCTAAAGAGCTGTCATCTCCTCCAAATGGCTCATCAACAAAGATAGTCTTAGAGTTAAGATCAGAGATTGAAATATCTGGCCTAGCTCCTAGACTAGCCTCACCAAATGTCACCTCATAAATCTCTATCACTCTTCTACCCGCTAAGCTCCAAACCCTATAATTTCTGGCAGAAGTGGAATAACCAAGAAAAATGCCATCTGAGGAGCGACATTCAAACTTGTCCAAGTTTCCAGATTTCAAGATAAAGCACTTGCACTCAAACACTCTAAAATGAAAAACACTTTGTTTCCTGCCATATCTCAACTCAAAAGAGGTGCGATGCAACTTGGACCTCAAAAATACCCTATTTGCCCAGAAATGCCTAGGAGTAGAATATTCATCAAGCATAGTCCTAACCATCTCAACAGGGGTCCTGTTCTTCCTCTCCACAACACCATTTTGCTGAGCGACGTGCCGAGAAGAGAATTGCTGCTCAACACCTGTCATCTCATAGAAATCCACAAATGGAAAATTTTTAAATTCAATGCTATTATCAATACGGATAGCTCTAAGGACACCTGAAAACTCAACAGAAAGCTTACGTTGAAGATTTCAAAAATGACCAAAAGTTTCTTCTTTGGTAACCATGAAGAAAACCCAAGAGAACCTCGAGAAGTCATCAACCACAACAAGCACATACCATTTGCCATCCATAGATTGCACTCGAGCAGGACCAACAGTATCCATGTACAGGTCATGGCTACTAACTCTAGTCAAGTGATCAAAGCCAATGTGACCAAGTCTCCTATGCCAAAAGGAGAGATCACAGGATTCTAAAGCAATTAAGCAATGTGGAGAGCCAACTGAAGAAACATCAAAATCAGCACAGAAGATTCTCCCGACACGAGAAATCCCACAAACAAACTCCTTAGAAGAACGAAGAATCTATGAGCAATTATTCCTGAAACGAACCTCAAAGTCATCATCGATAAGCTGAGACACAAAAAGCAAATTATACCTCAGCTTACTAACTAAGGCAACATCCTTAAGCACAAAGTGGTCACTAACCTGAATTGACCCTTTGGCAAGCACCCTACTTGAAGAAGCATCCCTGAAGGTGATGGATTCACCATTTGGGACACGGACGAAGGAAGAGAACCAACAAGAATCTCCGGTCATGTGTCGGCAACACTCGAAGTCAACAATCCAAACCTCTCCCTTCCCCGCCCGACGCACCTGCTCAATGAAACAAAGAAGTGAGTGACTCAGTATTGGGACAAATCAAGGAAGATTTAAGAACCCAATACTGAGTCACACCACAAACAGTAGAAACTCCCTCTAAGCTAGCACCCTGACGCCTCTCAACTCTCACAAACCCTGAAGAAACCCCAGCAGGATGTCTTGACGTCACATTTGGGTTGGGCCGCCGTGGGGCAATGGCCGGTCCACCCCAAGTGTGCCGCTCAAGCCTCCTACCACCCAAAGTAGGAGCAAAACCATGTCGCGGGTGTCTACCTTCACGAGGCAAAGAATGCACACCCTAAGGAACAACAACCTGTGCACCTAGACCTGGCCTACGCAAAACTACAGGAGCCAACTGCCTAGCTGTCTGTCTAGGAGCTGTGGGTGCCTTAGTAGTTCTCGAGGTCTGAGCATGACCTTGAAAACCCCTAGGAGTAGAAGCATGCTGACACCTAGCAACTTTAGCTTTCCTGAAGCAAAACTCAAATAAGTGTCCATCCTTCTGATAGAAGGTGCACGTAAACTTTGCTCTACCAGGAGCAGAAGTCACAGGGGGAACAACCTTCTGAGCAGAAGTCTCTTGAACAAAGCCAGCAGATCGAAACACAATCCTCTCAGGGACTCCTAAAGAAACCTCAACCATCTGGCCATCCTTACCAGCAGTGACAATCTTGGCAGGGTGGCGCTTGATGTGCTCAAACCAGTCAAATCCTAGACCTCTACCCTTAGAAATTTTTGACTTATCCAGGATCAAATTGAGCTTCTTCTTACCACCAACAAACTTCTCAAGAGTGCTCACAAGGTAATCATACTCTTGATGAAGCTGGGGGCACAAGTCACAAGCAACAGGGGCTAAGACACCAGAAGAACCCTGACCATCTAACTTGTCCTTACCCTGAGCTCTGCGAACCCACTCACTCAACATCTCCATCTCTTTCCTACGAGCAACACAGGAAAGGCACTCAGCATTCTTGACTAGAGCTAACTAATCCTCAAACCTCTTGCTAAGATCCTCATAGACTCTACCCATTTCTCCCTCCAATTCATCATAATGAACACAGGTAGAGCTAGCAAGCAAGGTGTTATTCATCTCAGCAATTTTATTTTTCATGTTTAAATTCTTCAATTTAAAAGCGAGACAGTCCTCACATGGGAGAAGCTGAGTGAAAACTACTGTTCTCATCTAAACTGATAGGGTCCTTAGGTGCTCCAAGATCCCTATAGCTCTCATCTGAGCTAACTGGGTCCTTAAGTGTGTCTGTGAAAAGTGTGCAGCAGGATGAGGACAAGCGAACGACAGTGCAGAGGGATCAATCATACTAGCTGTCATGAGGCGAGGAGCAGAAGTAGCAACAACAAGAGCATCTCTAGCCTGATCTAGTTCAAGCATCACACTAGCATGTTTCCCCTAAGTGACTCAAAACTCGGTAAACACACTATCATGCAAGGTCCTTAGTTCATTCAACTCCTGCATAAGCTTTTCACATTTTCTCTAGCCATCAGAATCTACCGGCTGACGAGGCACAAAGCACTTCAAATTCTCCAACTTCTGGGTTAAACAAGTTACTTCGTCTTCCAGCACCCTACACCTAGCTCTAGACTTGGCATGGAATCGACCTAGCTTCATAAATGCATCATTGAGCTCCTCGTAGGTCAATACCTCAATGTTAGAGTTGGTGTAGAGGACGGAGCCTCTAGCTCCATCCTCGTCGGCCATGAAGCACATGTCGGCATAGCCGTCGTCGTCGTCGTTCTTGGGCTTCTGGTCGTGATACAACCATGGCACCTATGCATATATCAACTACTCCAAATCTTATCCTCTCAAGATTTGTCTTAGCTAAAAATAAACACAAGGTGAATTTGTTTCTTAGTGAGTCTCAAATTATAATCAACAAGAGTATGATGCTACTTAATGAGAATATACATGTATTCAAATTCAAGAAAAATTTTCAAAAAGCTTTGTAAAGGAGTTCATCATGATGTATGTGGACCAAGCTGAAATAAGGAAGTCCTCCACGTTATGGAATCCAATTCATCCTCCAGGAGTAAGTCAAGAATTGACACCATACATTATACAAGAATATCAACTAGAGTCGAGGACGACTCCAAATAAAGAAGGGGAGGATGATGAGGACATCGCTACCTCGGATAAACCCATGGGACCAACATCCAAAGACTCTCCTAGTGACCAGCGACTGTTGACCAACATTCAATGACTAATTACATGGACTCGTGCGTGACAACTAAATTATCAAGTAAATTCGTTTCTAGGGTCGCATAATTTTACATTGGAGAATAGACCGCTACCTGATAATATTCTCATACTTAGAAACCTGGGCAAGGATCATCAAGAGAGCATTAATCCGCCAATACAAGTCATAATACAAGGTCGAAATGCAAAAGGACGTGGGAATGCAAAGGGTCAAGCCAACATGCAAGGTGGGAACGCGAAAGGGCTCCACTCGTCCTCCAATGACCAGTCCGAAATTAAACGCTCATAGAGAATGCAAACGAACACCGTTTAGGGCATGTGAGCACTTGATGGAAAGGAAATTTCGTGCTCTTTTCAATGGATCTGGCCTCACCTTCAAATTCTTGCCTAGCTAGCCACAGCAGTAAAAAACGTTCAGCGATTTCAATCTCTTCGGGTGCTGCGCCACCTTTAATTTTGCGCTATGTTCCCCTGTATCTCTAGCTGCGTGACAGCACCTTCTAGTAGCCATCTCCCTGGCTATATGTTGGATAAGTCCCTTCCATTTCTCCTAAGGCTTTCTTTAGATTAGTTGCCCCATGTGTGAAACTATATCCTTGTTCTCCTGACTCGGTTAGAGCAGCAGTAAACAAGTTCAAAACCTTAACATGTGTGTGTGCTTCATCCTTGTTCTTGCAAGTTCTTCGATTGCTTGCAAGAATAGACCTTCGTGGTTAGGTCATCCGAGCTTTGGCACGGTTGATAACAATCAGGATTGTGGTTTAGCGATTGCGGGCGCTTATCCTTGGGTGGTTTATAGCCGGATCGTTAAAGTCATACGTCGCCAAATCAAAGTTATCCCCTCACTGAAAGATCAAGCCGCCCATGTGTCCATCATTTGGTATCAGAGCGACGGTTTACTGGCGAGTTCTTGTATCTTTTTTAGTTGCTTCATTGTGTTGTTCCTAGAGTCTACAAAATTTGCCCCACAAAAAGATTGTTTCCTGTTGTCCAAACCCTCTTTGTGCCTTTCAATCTGTTAATTTTGGTTTGCTAAATTGAGTTTGTGTTCATTCTAGTATTGTCTTGTTACTGTTCATCTTCTTGTTCATCTTCCTGTTCATCTCTCCACGTCAAAGTCCCTTCATATCCCTCAAAAACAAAATATTGCATCTCGACCAGAAAGTTTCCATTTCTGCAGCCGCCACCAAAAATGCCATAAATCCTAATTGCCTAATCCTTTTTGAGTAAAACAAAAAGCAACAGATCCAAGACTTGTTGCTCTATCGTCCTGCCAAGTTTCAAGTTCATACATGAAGGCAGTAAGGAGTTATGAATGTTTGATGCAGACGTAGTTGCTGTTCTGAAATCTGCAGCTGAGCACAATTGTGAATTCCGTGCGAATTTTTCGGTTGGTTTTCAAAAAACTGGCCCAAAATAAAAGTTGTTGGCAAGGCCATCAGGAAGATGAGAAAAAATGAATCATTGAAAAAGATGCACGTGATAAAAAGTTACGGCCAAAATACCAATTTGCTGTCCAATGAATAGAAAACAGCAATTTACAATGTTGGATCAATATTGTGCTTTCATATTCCAAATTGCATATCTTTGAATTGTACTGTGTTTACCACTTGTATCCATATCCACATACTCGCTTTAGCCTATTTTTCATCCTTGTTTGATCAGCAACATAGGCTAAGTGCTAGTTTCGAACAGTTATTCAATTTGTGCAAATCTGAGATTAACTGATTGTTATCCTTTGCTACTATTTACATAGCCTGTCCAAGCTCCACTTTCTACTAACCTCATAAGTGATAGCCTTGCAATTGCTTTTCTCACTCTTAAGATCGGTTTATCACGAACCAGCTGCCAGTAGCACCCCTTGCTGCATTTCTAAGAATTCGTAAGAGCTTGAGAGATGTGACACTTAATAGTTTTCTACCGCCTAGTAGTTGATAGGGATTTACATATACTTGTCATTTTTCTTGTTGCTACTAACCATGGCAGGTCGGTGGAAAAGAAAAGAAGACGAACATTGTGCACTCTCGCCTCGAGACAAGAAATTCTTGCAACAGCTAGACAACATGCTACAAGAAACATCTCCTTATTTTACAAGAAAGGTTTGTGGGACAAACAAAACCCTTGGACCATCTCCTATCATTGAAAGAGATAATATCAAGTTCACATTGCCTCCATTCAATAGGAATTTTGATCTAGATGCATACATTGATTGGGCAATAGCGGTGGACAAAGAATTTGGCAAGTATGATTTGTGTGAAAATGAAAAGATTAAAATTGATGCTAGTGTTCTAAATGGATTTGCATTAAAATAGTGGAATAATGTTTTTAGAAAAAAAAAGGGACAACCTCATAACTGGAATGCCATGAAGAGACTCAGGAGAGATATGTATGTTCCTAAATATCATGCTGATCTTTTGTGCAGCAGACTTCAACACCTGAAACAAGGAAATAAAACCATTAAGGAATACTTTGAACAATTTCAAAATCATTTGTTGCGTTGTGGTTTAGATGAATGTGAGGAAGCTACTGAAATTTGGTTCTTAAGAGGGCTCAATCAAGAAATTCAAGACATTCTTGTTAATGAAATGTATAATTCTTTCTCTCATTTGGTTAAACTTGCATGTAAATCTGAAAATCAGATTTTGAAAGACTTGAGAATGCTTGGAAGAAAGAGAACAAACTTGAAACATTTGATTTGTTAGAAGAAGAGTTTTCCGAAACCTCTTCTTTAAAATGCGAAGTAGTAGATAATTCAATGAAAAAATTGCATGTTCCCATGTCTCCTTCTATGACTAACCTTTTGTAGGAGATTGGAAATAATGATGATATTGATGGAGATGTGGTCGAGCATGGGACTTTCCCTTCGAACAATGTGCTAGATGTCATTTCACCTTTGATCGCCATGTCACAGGTACCGATCGTGGTTGATGGCGATTGCACCATTGCTGGCCCACGATCCATCAGAAATGAGAAGTTAAGCATGGCAAAATTAGCACCACTTAAAGTGAATGATAATGACATATCCATGGTTGCAAAAGAAACGCTCATTTTTCCATAGTTAAGCGAGCATGAAGAAGCACTACTTAGAACACCTACACTATCTGAGAAGGACATTGAAGGTAACTATGGTGTGGATTTGGTTGTCTTTTAAGAAGAGGTAAGTCATTGTGCTAATGTGCATGTTCAAGAGGGAATTCCTTTTTCTAAAATTAATTTGCTTGATGTGCATAATGTTGAATTGATTACTCGTGGAGAACTGTTGAACAAAACATTTTATGATAAATCTTTGTGCTAATTATGTTTGATAAACCCGTTGAACTGTTTAGTGCGATTGAGAAGGTTGCTGAAATTTCCTGTTTGAACTAGTACATCTTGTTGTACTTATAAATTCAATTTGATTGGAGATTATGATATAGATAACAAGTTTCATGTATATTGAATTTGTATCATAGATGATATGCTTGATGATTTAATATTACTTGATTACAACAAACCAACCACTTTGCCATGTTGTGGCAACCTTGACATGAAAGAAAGGGAAGATGTTTGTTGCCTTGAAGTTAATTTTTCATATGTCATATATAAATCACTTGTTAAAAATCTGCATGTCCTAGTTGAATCTTGGTCTATTCGATACAATTTGATTCAATGTTTACTAAAGTTGAGGACAACTTTTCCTTAAGGAAGGAGAAATGATGTGCATACATGGTTTCTTTCGGATACATTCTATGGTTACTACTGTATTAAAAACCTTGTTCAAGATAATGAGAATGATAAAACAATTGATGCATACATATACCACGCATATACGTCGTTCTTTTCCTTGAGCACATTTTCAGATTGTCAAAAGTCGAGGATGGCTTTTCATAAAGGAGAGGATGATACAACCAGAGCACCTATGCATATATCCACTGCTCCAAATCTTATCCTCTCAAGATTTGTCTTAGCTAAAAATAAACACAAGGTGAATTTGTTTCTTACTAAGCTTCAAATTATAATCAACAAGAGTATGATGCTACTTAATGAGAATATACATATATTCAAATTCAAGAAAAATTTTCAAAGAGCTTTGCAAAGGAGTTCATCATGGTGTATGTGGGCCAAGCTGAAAAAAGGAAGTCCTCCACGTTATGGAATCCAATTCGTCCTCCAGGAGTAAGTCAAGAATTGACACCATACATTATACAAGAATATCAACTGGAGTCGAGGACGACTCCAAATAAAGAAGGGGAGGATGATGAGGACATCGCTACTTCGGATAAACCCATGGGACCAACATCCAAAGACTCTCCTAGTGACCAACGACTGTTGACCAACATTCAACGACAAATTACATGGACTCGTGCGCGACAACTAAATTATCAGGTAAATTCGTTTCTAGGGTCGCATCATTTTACATTGGAGAATAGACCGCTACCTGATAATATTCTCATACTTAGAAACCTGGGTAAGGATCATCAAGAGAGCATTAATCCGCCAACACAAGTCATAATGTAAGGTGGAAACGCAAAAGGACGCAGGAATGCAAAGGGTCAAGCCAACATGCAAGGTGGGAACGCGAAAGGGCTCCACTCGTCCTCCAATGACCAGTCCGAAATTAAACGCTCATAGAGAATACAAACGAATTCCGTTTTGGGCATGTGAGCACTTGATGGAAAGGAAATTTCGTGCTCTTTCCAATGGATGTAGCCTCACCTTCAAATTCTTGCCGAGCTAGCCACAGCAGTAAAAAACGTTCAGCGATTTCAGTCTTTTCGAGTGCTGCGCCACCTTTAATTTTGGGCTATGTTCCCATGTACCTCTAGCTGCGTGACAGCACCTTCTAGTAGCCATCTCTCTGACTATATGTTGGATAAGTCCCTTCCATTTCTCATGAGGCTTTCTTTAGATTAGTTGCCCCATATGTGGAACTATATCCTTGTTCTCCTGACTCGGCTAGAGCAGCAGTAAACAAGTTCAAAACCTTAACATATGTGTGTGCTCCATCCTTGTTCTTGCTAGTTCTTCGATTGCTTGCAAGTATAGACCTTCGTGGTCAGGTCATCCGAGCTTTGGCACGGTTGATAACTGTAACAGCCCAGCTGTTAAATTTCGTATAGCTATGCATATCATTAGTATGTTCATTCGTTTTTATGTTGGTTTACAAAAAAATTTTGCATTCAACCACCATACTCTATGGTGGAACATAAGGTTTTTAACTTTAAACCCTTTGGCCAAGCCACTAGAGTAGTGAGACCAAGCCCGACGGGAATGTTCCTTAATGCTCGAGCTTGCCCGAGCAAGGTAGAGTTCACCCGAGCTCTATCGAAGCAAGGTAGTGACTGTGCCGGACTTTACCGAGCTCTACCCGAGCTTGGTTGCTACCCATCCGAGCTGGTTATCACTTGTCCGAGGTAGAAGATGTCCGGAGGAAGCTGCCCGAGCTATAGACGGTTGAACTGAGCAACAGAAGACCTGACCGGGTAAGGAGAAGCTCGAGTAAGCTCGTACCTATTCAAACAACCCAGCCACCACCTCTATTCTTTATTCCTTTTTGCCCTCCGGCTGACTTGGGCGGTGCTGCAGGTAGCCCAGACCCTCATCTTTCTTACCCAAAATCGTACCGCAGACTCTCTATTACAGGTGGGACCTGGACCCACTTGTCAATGGAAGAGTATACCTCTATTTAAACCCCTCTCCACCCACTTCAACCAGCCCTTAACCCCATTCTTCCCATGTCCAAGTTCTGGACAGCAGTAAGAACAACAAGCTGTTCTTCATCTCCACCTCCACCATTTTCAAATCTCCACCCAAAGCACCAAGAATCCATATAGGGTGTTATATATCGTTGGAAAGTAGAAATCATTGGCTATCCATTCCACTCCATGGTAAGCACATGCACAAAGGTTTGCCATGGATTTCTCTTCCCTTTCTCTTTGCTGTTCGGTTTTGGGACAGTAAAGGCTGATTTCGTTTTCTGCCCATCTATGCCCTCTTTCTTGAAAACCAGGCCATGGAATGAACAGGAGTAACATCTAAACTTTCTAGGCTTCAAGTACATCTAACTTTCTTGCACGTTCACAAGGATTTGGGTGAGTTCTTGCTGCCTATCTTCTTCTACTTCACTGTTTGGACAGCAGTGAGGTTCTTTGCAGTTTTCTCATCTTACAAGTCATTTTCCCGCACATGCAAACTTGGAGATGGCCAAAAAGAGTTCATGCACGAGCTAAGGAATATCTAGGAGCAGATCCACGCTTCTGGACTTGAAGGGACCTCAAGGAATGAGCTGAAGAGTTGCTGAACCAAGTTCTGGACAGATTACCGTCCACCACTTCGATCTCCTAATCTTTGGGCTCTCTATTGTTAAGCAAGGCCTTCCTTGCTAGGTGAGAACCCAGTACTCCCTCTCATTTCTGTTCTTCACTATTTAGCATTCATGGCTAAGTTGTTATTTGGTGAAAAACCGAAGCCTTAGAACCCCAGATCTGAAAACAGCCTGTTTCGGCCTTTCTTTGAATAGCAGCCTAGTAAATAAATTCTATAAATTCAATCGTAACTCGGATGAAAAAGTTTTCTACATGAAAATTGTGTGTCAGAAACTTTCCTACAACTTTCGTGTTAAGACAGAGCTTAGCCGAGCTAATTAGGACTCCCAAAAGTGGTTTGTACTGAGCAATATACAAGCTAAGTGACTTTCCCAAGGTAGAGCTAGTTGAGCCCGACCTTGGTCATGTCCTAGCCGACCAAGCTATGACTTTCCCAAGCTAGAGCTAGTTGAGCTAGTTATGCTAAAAATGTCATGCTAACCTTCCATTGGATACATTATTCATGAATGAGGATATACATTACCTCCTAGTGCTGAGTACCATCTGTACTTATACAAGTTGCTATCATTTCAGGTGATTATGATCCCACACTTGAGTATTACCATTAAGCGGGTTGCGATGACGCTAACGGGCAAGCGGAGTTCTAAACTTCCAGTCGGTTGCCCTTGGGTTATGAGGCATACCTTGCTGGCCCTTTTGGTTTTAATATGATTAAGTTTTACGCTGTTTTGTTGTTGAACATCTTATGTTTTCGCTGCCATAAAACTCTGAATTATGTTAAACTTATTGTATGGACAACAGTCCATACCCTGTTGTAATATAAGTCTGTGTCCCTTACCGTTTGTGTTGTGTTATTGATCCACATGAGGGTATGTGTGTGATGATAACTGATCTTGGGAGCCATCACAGAATGCATATCCGGTACCCAGTTTCACTTTCGTTTCAATAGAGTTGGCTCACATAAGTTGTTGCTACCCCGTTTGGGAGTTAACCTACCGGCTTGCTCTCGGGAAGCCCGTAAGTTCATTCTGGACCATAGGGGCAACAAGTGGGTGATTTCTCTATTGAGCCGAGTGTGAAAAAGGGGGCACCACAATAACAATCAGGATTGTGGTTTAGCGATTGCGGGCTCTTATCCTTGCGTGGTTCATAGCCGGATCGTCAAAGTCATACGCCGCCAAATCAAAGTTATTCCCTCACCGAAAGATCGGGCCGCCCGTGTGTCCATCAGATCATCACCTCCATCATCCCTCCAAGTCTTCTCCGAGTCTGAGATGTTGGCATCATCCAAGTCAGCCAACACCTTCTGGAAGAGTCTTTGTCCCTTGGACAACTTGGGTTTCTTGTCACCTCTAGGCACCGGCTTCTTATTACGGTTTTTGTTGATGTAGTGGTTCTTGTCCGGCGTCGTGTAGTCGTTCTTGCTTTCTCCAGCCTGGGGCAGTTGGCCTGAATGTGGTTGGGGCCACCATACTTGAAGCACTTGATCAGTCCTCTTCTCCTCTCACTTACTCTATTATATCCTTGGCTAAATTTTCTAGCGAGCAAGGCTAACTGATCCTCAGGCACTCCATCTAACTTCTCATGAGGCATCTTACAAAGAGCAGAAAGCGAGAAACTAGGGGCAAACTCCAAAGCATTTGAGGAACACTGCAAAAAAGGATCGGTGACCAAAGCAGTAGAGAATGGACTGGGCTCGTAGGACAGATGCTCAAGCTCGTATATCTTGAGGTACGAATATAGCCCATCCAAGGTCAGGGTCGTCAGATCTGCAGTCTGCCGGATCATAGTCGCTTTCACACCCCAAATCTTCAAATCCAAGACAGACAAGAAGTGGCGAGCATTCTTAGAGTCAATGTAAGTGGTGCCAACTGACCTGAGGTTTCTAAGGATCTTGGTGAACCGACTAAAACAGGCGTCCAATGATTCACCAGCCTTCTGCACAAAGCGGTTGTACTCCCTCTTGTACTGGTCCTACCTCACGGTCTTGATTTTGGTCGTCCCCTCATGGTAAGCAACGAGGGTAGTCCAAATCTCGTGAGTGGACATGATATGAGTAACCATCTCATATTCATTCTGACTAAACCCCCTAGATGATCATGTTGTAGGCTTTTGCATTCAACTACAGCGAAGCCTGGTTCATCACATTAAGGCACAACAATGGGATTTTTGACCTTAAGCCATATCGAGTATCCCTGCGCCATGATGTAAGATTCTATACGTGCCTTGCAAAACCAAAAATCCAAACCCGAGAACACAGGAGGCTTCGTAGAGTACTTGTCATTCGCCATGGTTCACGATAGAAACAAGGAAAGGCTCAAAGATCGGTGAAGATCAAGAATAGAGTGCAACCTTGCTTTGATACCAGTTGAAATACCGAACCTGGCGACCAGAGAGGGTGAATGGGAGCTTTGAAAAAATTCTTCGGACCAGTGCACCCTGAACCCACCGCCCCACTCAAAAAATCAAACACGCAAGAACAAGGTGTACCCCAAGTATGCACCCATGTAACTCAGGCCAATATGTGAGGATTTTAGTGCCACCTTTCTGATCCTTGGGTGTTCAAATAAAAGCAAACTCGTTCAAGGTGGTTAGCACAAGACAAACTAGCTAAACATGCTAAAAGCACTTTTGGAAAAACAAAACAGAATCTGCCAGAAATTTGTCCTCATTAAGCAGAGGTGGTTGGTGGCTTTCTTGGACTCCAAAAATTGTGAGAATTTTTATCCCTATGTTTTGGTCAGTCATGGACCGCCCAGCCAAATTTCACCTCAAAATTCCTTGCACCAAAATCAGAAAAAAAAAAAATATGTGTACTACAGACTGTCCAGGAGCTTGTCTAGAAATTTTGGGGCTTGGTGTTCACCTCAAAGCTCCCAAAATCCTTGCCTAGATGACAACAAAATGTTTCCATAGATTGGTATGGCAGTCAAGCAGCTTTTCCCACAAGAATCACTCAGAAATGATTTTTCTAAAAATCCAAGACTACAAGCTGCGCGATAGAAAACTCTGGACAGCAGTTGCAACTAGAATCAAACCTTGATCTCTTGCCTCTACTAGGTTGCAAGAAAAGTCTCAAACCATACGAGCAACCTCAAGGCATCATGAATCAGCAGCAAGTAGAAGGAGATGAGGCAAAAGAACTAGTTGCAACAAAAACAAATAAAGAAACAAGATCAAAACCTAAGAACTAGGCAAGAACAAGCTATGAACTTGGAGGAGCTAGTTTCTATTGCTTTGGGGGAGTTTTACACAGCCACACCTAGGTGGGAAAAGCTCCAAAATGAACAAATGACAGCCAACTCTCAGCCCCAAAGACATGGTGGAGGCAGCCCCTCCACCCCTTCTTTTATAGGGCCACCAGGTGAACCACAATTCTTGATTTCTTGCCTCAACCCTAAGCAACCAAATCAAGGGCTAGGATTCACCCACTCAACCAGCCACTTACATGGGCCAAAACCAGCACAACACTCATCCCAACATGGGCCACACATGCCATACATGGGTTCTCCATAATACCCGATCAACCTGATGCAACGGGCCTTCATCTGCCGGACTTGACCGCTCCGTTTCCGTGCCCTCAGGCCTCCAACCCGATCCAGAACCTTTGAGCCACCTCAAGTCCATCTCCATGGCGTCCTTGTGGTCCCCAAGCTTGATTCCATCTGTCCCGCAACATAATCACTAGTTCTGGACCTCAATCCACCCGACCTAGTCCCAGTACCATCACCAAACACGGTTGCTTCCAAGCCTGCCCCCACAAGGATCAAACCATTTTCCACAAGAAAAAGTATCTTCTTACCTTTGTTTCCTACATGTTAGTCCAATTTCATCAAGAATTCAAACATATATGACTGTACACCCATGTCCCACTCGAACTGAAACCAAAACCTTTCAACCCGGTGCTTCCCCCAGTACAACAGAACAAAGAAGGAAATTTTAAAAATACTTTCCTTGCTCAAATGAAAAAAGTCATACTACAAAAAAGATGTGTCTCAAAATTCTCTACAAAAGCTGTATATAACATTTTTTCCATCTAAGCTTGGAAAGACCATCAAAAGCATAAAATACTCTGTGCTAGCACAAATGGCCAAATCGGCTCAAAATAGTCTCAAATGCAAACCCTTCAATCGAAACAACTCAAGTCATATACTCATCACAACAAGAAGACCTCCACATGGTCTCACAGGATCATGTGCAAGTGTGCAAATTTCATGGCATTCATGATGTGAAACAGAGTGAACAGTCACATTAGCAGAAGTCGTATTAGGAACAAAAGTAGCAATAGCAAGAGCAGTCCTAGCATCATCTAGCTCAGACAACACACTAGCATGACTCCCTCTAAGCAGCTCAAGTTCAGAAACCACACTAAGGGAAGTCCTTAGTTTATTCAATTCTTACACAACTTTGTCACACTCCCTCCAGCCATCGGAATCAACTGGCATGGGAGGAGTGTGAGATTTCAGTGTCTCAAGCCTGTGGATCAAGTAAGCTACTTCCTCTTCCAACTCCTTACACCTAGACTTAGCCTTATCATGGAATCTACCCAACTTGAGGAAGACCTTGTAAAGCTGGTCATAGGTAGGTACCTCATCAACGGAGTCGGTGTAGAGGTCAGAGTCGCTGACACCATTCTCATCCGCCCTGAAGCACATCCCGACGTAGTTGTCGTCATCGTAGTTCGGCTTGCTCGGATCATCCTCGCTGCCATCGCTCCAGGTCTTTTTAGAGTCAGAGATGTTGGCGTCGTCCAGAGCTGCTAGGACCTTCTAGAATAGCTTCCTCCCCTCGGAGAACTTGTGGTCCTTCTTGTCGATGACGGGGGCCTTGTTGTTGCCATTTTTGTTGGCGAAGGCGTTCTGCTTGGGACCGTTGTAGTCGTTCTTACCCTTCTCCAGCTTAGGCAGTTTGCCCGAATGTGGTTGGGCCACTACACTCGTAGCACTTGATCGGCTCTCTCTTCCTTTCTCTCACTCTCTTGTATTAGTGGTTAAACTTGCGGGCAAGCAATGCAAGTTGTTCCTCAGGAAAACAATCCATCTATTCATCGGACAAACCACAAAGAGCAGCAAGAGAGAAACTAGAACCAAAGTCCAAAGCACTAGAGGAACACCGCAAACAAGGATCGGCGACCAAAGCTGTCGAGTGAAGACCGGGACCAGGCTCGCAAGAAAGATGCTCAAGTTCGTAGGTCTTGAGATTGGAATAGAGCCCTTCCAAAGCCAGAGTAGTGAGATCTGCAGCCTGCCGGATCGTGGTCACCTTCATACCCCAAACCTTCAAATCCAAGGAAGGTAGGAAGTGTCGAGCATTTTCCGAGTCGGTATAGGTAGTACCCACCGCTCAGAAGTTGCTAAGGATCTTGATGAACCGACTGAAACAAGAATCCAACGATTTACTAGCCTTCTGGACAAAGCGGTTGTATTCACGTTTGTATTGGTCTTGCCTTACTACCATGATTTGGTTTGTCCCCTCATGGTAGGCGATGGGGGTAGCCCAAATCTGGTGTGCGTACTTGATATGAGCCACCTGCTCATTCTCATTCCGACTTTTAGCCCTTGAATGATTAAATTTTGGGCCTTTGCATTCATCTCAACACCAGGTTGGTTAATGATGGTCACGTCGTCATCATCTGGCACAACAAAGGGATTCTTGACCTTGAGCCAAATATTGTACCCCTGTGCCATGATGTACGACTCCATCGTAGCCTTCTAAAACAGAAAATCCACACCAGAGAAAACTGGAGGTTTGGTAGAGTACTTGTCATCCGCCATAGCTCGAGAACGAACAGGAAAAGCTCAAAGATTAAGATCAAAAAAGAGTGCAACCTTGCTATGATACCAGTTGAAAGCACGGATACAGCGAGCAGAGGGGGGTGAATGGGTGCCTTGAAGAATTTCTTCCGACAGGTGCTCCTCGAACCCACCATCCTACTTAAAACCCGAACATCAAACAGTTGTGTGTACCCCAAGACTCACAGATAAAACCATGAAGATATGTAGGAAGTTTTAGTCACAATCCTGGCTATTTGAATGTTTAAACAAAAGCAATCATGTCCACAAGTGGTCAAGCAAAAGACAAGCAAGCCAACAACTAAAGGTGCTTTTGGAAAAACAAAAACAAGATTCCTCTAAAAAATTATCCTTCAATCATAGGGCTGGTTGCTGCCTTTTTGAGCCTCCAAAAATTATGGGACTTTTTGTCCATATGAATTGATGAGTCCTGCAGCAATAACCTGAAAATCAGATCAAAAATCCTCTTAGAAAAATAAGAAAAAATTATGAAATAAGAACTGTCTAGAACTCGCGCATAGAAAATTTGGGGCTCAGTATTCACCTCAGCTCCTAAACAAAGAATCCAAATGACTCCAAAATGTTTCCACAGATAGATATGGAAGTCATGGACCTTCTTCTATTAGAATCACTTAAAAACTATTTTTCTTCATTTTTCTAAAATTCCTGGACTACAAGCTGGGCGAGAGAAAGTTTCTGCATAGAGGTGCAACTAGTTGAAAAAATTTATCTCTAGCCTCTCCTAAGTTGCAAAAGGGTCTCAAATCCTATGTCCAACCTCAAGGCATCATGGATCAATAGCAAATAGAAGCAGGTGAGGCAAATAAACCAGTTGCAACAAGAAACACAAAAGAAACAAGATCAAACACAAGAACTAGACAAAAACAAAGCCATAGTTTTGTTAAACTAGTTACTATTGCTTGGGAGATATTTTCACAGCCGCACCTAGGTGGACAAAGCTTAAATGAGCAGAATACAAGCCACAACTCAGCCCAAAACTTGGTGGAGGCAGCCCCCTCCACCCCTTCTTTTATAGGGCCACTGGGTGAACCACAACCATTGATTTCTTGCCTCAACCAGCCACTTACATGGGTCTAAACCCACACAACACTCAGCCCAACATGGGCCAAACATTCCATACATGGGTTTTACACAAAACCCGATCAACCCAATACAACGAGCTCTCATCTGCCGGACTTGACCGCTCTGTTTCTGTGCCTTCAAGCCTCCAACTGGAACCGGAACCTTTGAGCCACCTCAAGTCCATCGGCTTGGAATCCTCATGCGCCCCAAGAATGAGCCCATTCGCCCGGTGACATCATCACCGTTCTAGACCTTGATCCACCCGACCTAGTCCCGGTACCATTGCCGACCACGGTTGTCTCCAAGCCTGCGTCCACAAGGACCAAATCCTTTTCCACAAGCAAAAGTATTTTCTTACCTTTCTTTCCTGCATGTTAGTCCAATTTTATCATGAATTCAAACATATATGACTACATGCCCAAATTTCCACTCGAACTGAAACCGAAACCTTTCAAACCGGTGCTTCCCAGCACAACAGAACAAAGATGGAAATTTTAAAAATACTTCCCTTTATCAAATTAAAATAGTCATAATACAAAAACGATGCAACTCAAAAGGCTCTTCAAAATCCGTATATAACATTTTTCCATCCAAGCTTAGGAAGACCGTCAAAAGTATAAAATACTCTGTGTAAGCACAAATGGCCGAACTAGCTCAAATTAGTCTAAAAAACAAACCCTTCAACCAAACCAACTCAAGTCATATACTCATCACAATATAAAGACCTCCACATAGTCTCACAACCTATGAGGAACCTCCCTTTAAAAATTTTGGCGACGGAAGACAAAAGACTCAGAAATAGGTCCATTCGCTTTTGCAAAGTGCAGTGGAGAAATTAACCAATTAGCGAAGCAACCTAGGAAAAAAGGGATGACTTGAAGGCTCAACATCCTAGTCATACAAGTAAGTTGATTTCGAGGACGAAATCCTCATTAAGGAGCAGAGGATGAAATGCCCCATCACCTTAATGTGTAATTAACAAAAAAATAACTAATCAATTAGCCATATTAGTTGATAGAGATTAGATTCTTAATCAAGCCATAAGCCCAGAATATATGATCTTATTTATAAAAAAGTGATCAAGGTACACAAGTGTCATCTAGGATACAAATCACCGGTTAGCTACAAGGCATACTACTATACATATCTCGGAAACTGTACAACTCACTACAACCAACGACTTTTGACAATTACAGACACATTGTTTTACATTGATCAATTACATCACAAGTTCTATGACTTTGCATGGCATCCTTGTACTGTCACTCATAGAAATTGTCACAACCATAGCTTTTCCTTTTGCCACCCTTTTCTCTCCCTCCTTGATCCAGCTAGCACTCCACATCACCTACACATGTGTGTGTATATATATATGTTAGTAGCCAAAAATCTTGAATGCTAGTAGTGACTCAATAAATCTTCCAGTCAAAAGAATCTGGAAATAGACACACAAGTTGTGAATAGGAAGGATTGCTGTTAGAACAAGTAGCAATTCAACTCATAGGGACGCCAGGCCGTCCGGGGCCAGCCTGTCTCCATCGCCGCTACATTCTCCTCATTCAGCAAAATAATACAAACCTAATTTTAAATTTCCAATGGAAATTCCAGCAACACTAGCAGTTACATCTGCCCAGCAATAAGGATAACATGGCAACATATCCTATGTACACAGCCCTTTTTGTGTACACACCGTGTACACCAACTAACAAAAGTTATGAAAAATTCTAAAGAAATTTGTAGATGTACTCATAAACTTACTCTACCTATGTACAAAATTGTAAGTTCAAATTCATTCTATATTAAGAGTTACAAAAAGAGAAAATTATATCAATTTTGAACTCTTCAAATTTGTCAGAATTTTCCCTTTTTTATAACTCTTAATATAGAATGAATTTCATCTTGAAACTTCATATATAGGTAGAGCAAGTTTAGAAGTATATCTATAAATTTTTTTAGAATTTTTCATGACTTTTGTTAGTTGGTGTACACGAAAAGCCTGTGTACACAGGATATGTTGCCGGATAATATAGGGCAGTAAACACTACCACTAAGTACAGCCAGGTACATATGCTGAACCAGGAGCACAGGTAGCAGATCAGTTGCAACAGCAGCATGGATCTAGCTGTAGGCTACAAATTAGCACCAAGTTCCCACACAATTGGTGCCATACCCCTCTTCTACAAGAGACAAAGAATCATGTATACAGCAAACCAGCACCATACCCATAGTTTCCAATTCAGGAAACCACTCCAAGCTGGAGGATATTTACCCAAGCCATGTACCAACCGAGCCCCCCCAGGCAGTTCACTCCTCAGGCAACAAACCCCCCTCCCACATTTACCATTTCCAACAAGAGAAACCAGAACAGGGAACTAGCCACCATCCACCCCATTCCTCCCTCACAAACCACCAGAATCACAGAGGGCAAACCAAAGGTGTTGGGGAAGATGATGGCAGTGTTAAGCTAAGAAGGGAAGGCTGCCACTTCAATCATCCAGATGTTCTTAGGAGAAGAAGGAGATCATTAGGAGGGATCAGGGAGTACGTCATCCACAAGGGACCAAGCGGAGGCAACTACCTGCTTCCCCAACCCACGGACAACAAGCTCAAGGTCTACCTGCATGCTCAAAAATTCACCCATCCTGAGTTGTCCCATGCACATGCACCCAATCCAACAGTACCACCGATCCCCTTTCACATGCAGGTCCCAAATAGCACAACAATCTCCTAATCACCTCCGAAACAATATGCACCATTCTCTAATCATCCTATTAGGCACCATCTACACATGCATGTCACTGTATGAGCATATGCACTACACTATACCATAGCACTACATCCACAAATGTACTCCACCTTACTGTTGGTAGGAGATAGCAGGGCACTGATATGGCTTGCCATATGCTAGGGCCAAGTGTGCCACAAGGTGGTTGCCGTCATGCACCCCTAGAGATCACTACATGCACCCTGGGGCAAGAATGACCCCTAGGTACCGACACAATGGCTGTCCGACCAATAGCACAACACTATCCCATTCTATGCACATCACGAACCGAAACCAGTGGCAGCCCAAATAGATCAAGAAATTGACTAATCAATTTGCAAATCAGAAAGTCAAGCAGGGGGTTAGTAAATTTGGGGAGGGGAGGGAAGGGTTTGCAAAAGAGGGTAGCCCATGCCTGTACAAACGGGGCGGCGCCGGAACTAGTGACCGCAGGCAGGTCACCGGAGATGGGCAGCACAGTAGTCGTTGCTTCCCTGGCCATCACTGCCACCACAGGAAAGAAGAGATAGGGGCTGAATAGGGGATGAGGGTATCGCCGATGGCAGCTGCATCCCTAGCCACAGCTAGGTATCGTCGGCCACGGCCCCAGGCCGTACCGAACCAGCAAGGACCACCGACGGTAGCCACATCCCTAGCAATAGCTAGGTATCGCCGGCCACTACTCGAGTCGAGCTACGCTAGATGCGGATGAGGCCAACAAGTAGGGCCAAGGAGGAGAGGAGCTAGGGGTGGAAGAGGGTGGCAACGAGCCCCCGTAACCGCACCATCGAGTCAGGGAAGACAGGAGTCGGGCCAACCCGATGCAGGAGAAGCGCTACCGGCCGTATGCGGCCCGGCGAAGGGTGGCCGAGAGGCGGGCGCGCAAGTATCGGGACCCACAAAATGGATATAAGTCCATTCTGTGCTTTACCTGTACTAGTCACTGGATCAAGTAGCTAGTATACATAGATTCCAGATCTTTGGATCATTACCGTTACAGTTCGAACAAATATTACATCAGAGTGTGCTACACGGCGCTAAATCAGAGTACAAAATTCAGGCATGCATGCCTTACATAGCGAAAGTTTAAAATAACCAAAGTAAACACCAAGTGAAACTTCAAAACATTCCCACAGGAAAGACTGAAGGAAACGCGTCATAGACATCTTGGTAATCTTCATCTTGAACTCCAGCAGCAAAACCTTCATCCTGTTACATCTCATCCTCGGGATACCATGGCTGATCAAAACCTGCTCGTTGAAATGAGCAGCCCTGCATGAAAAGCGAGGGAGAGTATACTTTATGCTCAACAAGCAAGGCTGACTATATGCAACTATAGCTTAACAAGGGAAGGGTAAGGATTCTTTTGCATAAAGCCATTTTTATAAGTTTTTCCTAAGATTTTACAAAATGATTGAAATGTGTTTAGAGAAACAAATATTTGAATAAGTTTCTTTGAAATCCCGGCCACAACCGATTTTGCCCAAACCATGCCACTCACGGCACCCACCGTGCAAACACACTCATTGCTCACAGCACCCACAGTGAGGAGAAAACCAAAACACACGACTGCAATCGTAGTTTTCCTTTAAAACACCGTTTTGCAAACAAATAGATAACAAATGCCAAAGAGGCAGCTCCCCGTCATCCATCATTGACCGTGGACATGGCTATCATGATAGTTTAACACACTGTAGAGGTTGTACGCTTTACCCACAAGAGAAGATTTCCTAGGAATCACCCAAAGAAAATGAAACACCACAAGGCTTTTACCCAACATTCCCCTAGCCTGGCATTCCCTCTAAGGATTCCACCGCAGTGCTAATAACCCTAGTTGGCTGAAGCCCCCTCTTGAGCCTGTAGAACCAGCACTAACTGTCTACTCCATCGACTGGAATGTCAATACTAGGAGCCCGGAGGTTACTCAACTAGGGCTTGCCTATACAAGCACTTGATGGTCGCACTATTATACTTAGCTCATCTATCTCAAGGAATCAGTCCATAGGGATCAGGGTGGTTCCCACACTAGGCCCGAGTCTCGTACATGCTGCACCATCCTTGTAACTATCCACCCCGACGAAGTTTTGCAAAACACTTTTTCCGATAGCACCCACTATCAACTAGCCTATTTACAAACAAATGACAACACCAATTGTCCTTGCATGCTCATGTTTATGCAAAAATAACACAAAAAGGTAAAGCTTATATCTCTAGTCAACATAAGATTTATTTGCAATTTTATTAAAACTAAAATTCTCTAATATAAATTTTAAAGACGTTTTATTAATATATTAATTAAGCAAAAAATTAAATGTTCTCAAGTATTTAGGAAAATTAACAAAATCGTAGAACACATTTGGGATTTTTGGACATATAGATTTAAAGATAAGAAATTAATAAGGTTTACTAGTTAAAGTGAATTAAAAATGAATTGCTCGCTTATCGGCTCGCCACAACACACTTCTTGCTTGACCAGAGGCGCTTAACGCTGCGGCTCAGCCCGGCCGGCCGGGCACTACCGATCAGTGGGGCTCGTCCATTAGCGGCCCAAATAGGAAGCCATGGCAACGGCGCTTCGCACGCAGGCGGCGGTGCTCCGACGAGGGTCGGCCCTGGGGAAGCGGCGGCAAAGGAAGAGGAGGTTGCGGCAGTCTCGCCGGTGGGGTCGCCCTACCGGAACGATAACGGCGGTGACGACAGCAGCGCCTGAGGCAGTGGCTCACGGCAGCGCTCACGGCTCCGGTGAAATAGCTGCGAGGGAGAGGTGGTGGCAGGGTGCGTGAGCGAGACGACGGCACAGAAAACCGAGGGTGGTGGTCCTGAGCCGAAAGGATGGGCGGCGCAGCACGGCACGGCGACATGATCGCCCGAGAAGGAAACGGAGGCACGCGGTGGCGGCAATTGCTAGTGGCGCTCCACCCAAAATTGGCTACGGGGATGGAAATGGAATCTAGAGGTTCTAGGGGTGCTGTAGGGGAAGAGAGATGGAGGCAATACCTCACGGCGGCGACGAATTGAGGAGGACATTACTAGTGGCGCTGACAAGGATGCTTCGGATCCGGCGATGAAATTCGGCAATCCTGGTGACAATACTTGGAAAGAAAAGGCGAAAATGGGTCACCAATAGATAGAGGAAGGACGTCCTCAAAGGATTCATGGAGAGAAGACTTACCCGAACCAAATTGAAGAGATTGCAAAAAAAAAAGGATTGAGGGGCTCGGGTTAGGGTTTATATAGAGGTTAGACGTGAAGATTAGGAAGAGGAGAATCAAGTTAGGCAGGAGGGGGATTTCCTTGATCATGGGAATCAATCCATTAAGAATTTGGAGATTTTGGGAGGTTTCCAAAAGAAGTAGGGAGAGGAAGCTTCCTCTCTGACTTGCTGCGTAAGAGAAGAAGGTGATACGGAGAGGGAGTCGGTAAGGAGGGAGAAAAAGGAAAGAGAAGGAGAGATGGTGGGGTCTACTTGTAAGAGAGGTAAGAGTGGAGAAGAATAGCTTAAGGCCAAAAATACCAAAATAATATATTAAGGAAATAAATTTTCTCTTTTGGAATATAACCAATATAAAATATTTGCTTTATAAAATAATTAAACAAAATTCTTAATTTCAAATATAATTAATAAAAGAAATCATTTTGTTTTTCAAAAGAACATTATCCACAAATATTTTTTTTTGCTTTAATAAAGATTTCAAAACAATAAACTCAATTTAGAAATCAAATTATGAAATATTTATAAGGAACATTCTCATTTTTCAAATGTTTTTATATTTTTAAAATTTTCATGCAATGCAATTCATATGATTTTATATTTTGAAAATGAGGATGTTACAGCTAGGGGAAGGTGCGGGGTCGCCGAGGCGAAGAGGAAGAGAGCCCACGAGAGGAGAGAGCCGAGAGAGAGCCAGAAAAGGAAAGGAGGGGAGGGAAAATTAGTGGAGATTAGCGGAATTAGGAGGAATTAGAGGAATTAGGGAAGATTAGGGAAATTAGGGGAGATTAGGGGAATAGAGAATAGAGAATAGAGGAAGCCGTAGAGCTTCGAGCCGGCCAAGGGAGGGCTTGACCCTAGCCTAACCCGGGCTCGATTTTAGTCTGGAACAACTCGAGTCGAATACAAATCAAATCACCTATAATACCATCATAAATCCATGGAAAAATATATCCAACATTTTACTAGAAGTAAAATTTAGCGTCTCTAAGTATTGTTCTGCTGCATCACTCTAAACTGGCACCACATCTGAAAAGGCATTGTTGTTGGGATGTCCTTCGGGTGTATATGCCTAAACCCACACAATTACCTCATAATCTTGGTATGTTGAGACCATTAGCATGTAGTAATTGGAAGGGTCGTCTCACGTGCCCAACTGCACTGGCGCACAACAGCGCCTTCAATACAACGCTAGGGACTCAAGGCATACTAGGGAGCCCACGCACGCATGCCATGGGCTACGACGGGTGATTAGCACTCGACGGGGGGTTCGCTAGGTGGATTTGGTCGACGAACTGCGCCGAGGCCGAGAGATGAGTTCTAGAAGATCCTTTGGTCATGTTCCTTCCAAAGGTTCCTTGATCGTATAGATGATGCGACCGTTGAAATGACATCGTTGACACTCATCGAAAGAATAGTGCCACTGGTCTATGAAGTTGTGGTAAACGGTCGCGACCAAGGAGGAGAGAAGTGGCTTTGAAAAGACATTACTGGTAATAGAAGCCAGATTTTAGTTTTTATCTTATGACTTCAACATTTTTAAGAAACCACTTTAAAAAGTCAAAGCATTAAAAAAGATGATCAACATTTTTGAGAAACCACTTTAAAAAGTCAAAGCATTAAAAAAGATGATCAAATGATTTAAACAAAATAGCTGAGAAGAACGTAGAAGCATTGTGAGAGAACCAAGTTTTTTTTTTCTTTTGAGCAGAGAGATCACTTGGGTGTGTTCCTTTGATCAATTGTTGCCGTGCATGTAGATTGATCAGCAATATGGACTTTACCAGGGAAAACAAATCTCACCGCATCGTACAGGTAGAGCACTAACGTAAAAAAAGAGACGCACTAGTGTGCACAATAAAGGGATCCAGGCAGTAAACGAACGCACAAGATGGATGACTGGAAACAAGGGCGTCAAAGTACTGAGTTGGAACCGGATGGCATAGCCGAATGGAGCAAGCATAATGAGAAGTGGAGGCCGTTCATGGCACGACGAATAGTTTACAACATTAACACATTGATCTAGCGCAGTGCTATTTGTTTACAGCTGTTACACAAAATGGTTGCCTACTCATACAAAACATACAAACAATTTGCAGAACCTCCACTTCTTTCTCGCTCCTCTCAGGCTCAGCTCCGTCCAGCGTGTATGGCTGCCCGAACAAAATCTTCACATTTCGTGTAGCCGCCCGATAGTACATCTGTCAACGCCCCCATGGCATCGAAGGCCTCCTGCAAATCTTCGGATGAGGTCATGTCTTCGAGCCACGATAGCAGATCCTTGGATAATCCCGCCATCTCCTTCATGTTGCACAGCCTCTCTTTCATCATAATCTCCCACTTTTCAAGGTTACCGCTCGATTCATCTTTCTCAACTTCCTTACTGGTCCCAGATGATTTTCCCTTCTTGAAGAATAGCTGCAGCTGCTCAATCAAGCCAGTGTATACCAGCATCGGCTGGATAATGGCAAAGAGCCTCTTGCCATCGTTTGAGTCAGCTGATGAACCTTCATCTGACTGGACGGCAGAGGACGGTGTGTCGGAGGAAAGCTTGGGGTTGGATCGCCCGTGCTTGTGTTGCATGTACGCATGGTAGATACCCCTCTGCAGGAAAGTGGGGCGGTGCTGCAGCCAGCTCTCATAGGACTCGGATAGGAGAGAATTAACCATCATAAACTGTACAGTCTCCTCAGGTGAACCTGTACCACCACGAGCTGGAGAACCAGAAAGCCTAATGGGAGATTCTGGAGATGACGGAGAACTAGACAAGTAAGTGGCAACAGCCTTGGCCATCACATGACGTTGCTGGTTAGCACTTCCATCTACAAGATGAGAAGCCATCTGGATCATGAAAGGAAGAAACCGCGAGTTGCTCTCCCTTCCCCCACCTTTGCAATCAGTGCTGAAAGAAGCACCTGTTGCAAACCTGGCCAACATCTAGTGAAAACAAAAGAACCATTTTCTGCTATCAGCCATGTGCAAAATGAATTTGGAATATAATAATGCTTAATAAAATGTTAATTTCAGTGAAAACAAAGCAAAACAAAGAAAAGAGTGTAAAATACATTAGAAGATTCAGTTTTTCTTCAAAGTAAAACATAAGCAAAACCATCGAATACTATAATCTTTTGAGTAAAATAAAGCAAAAACCTTTTCCTGCATGGTTTATTTTCTCTATTTTTGTAGTTATTTCAGGAGTTGATCACTAATTCATTTTATGTCTGATTTGCATGGAGATGGTCTTCTTTGGCTTTGCTGACCTTGTACACAATTTCAGTTTTGCTGCTTTTTATTATTATATTTCAGCAAGGTTATTCCCATACTGTTCTGATTAAAAAAAGAAAGAAAGAAAAACCTATGTGATAGTAGAAACT
The DNA here is from genome assembly GCA_036346145.1 of Olyra latifolia. Classification (NCBI taxonomy): domain Eukaryota; kingdom Viridiplantae; phylum Streptophyta; class Magnoliopsida; order Poales; family Poaceae; genus Olyra; species Olyra latifolia. Next base: position 5,009,238 of record CM070531.1, on the reverse strand, counting down.
AGAAACACAAATGCAGTTCATATGGCTTCAATCACAGAATAACAAATGAAATGAAAATTATGGTCTTTTAAACAAGGAAGTCAAACAGAGTTGCCATAACGTACCAGAACAATGTCGTATGTCAACAACCGGAGACGGCTCCCATCTGCTCGTCCTAGAGAATTCAACTGGTCCCAGTACTGATCGACGCATCGTGTGTACTGCCCAAGGGGAACAGATGGCCCTCTTAGTGGAAAGATACAATTACACAATGTCTCATTGTTTCTTAGGGTAGCACCATCCCATTCCTTTTTAGGATTCTTCAGTGCAGCATCAGCCCGTTTAGCTTCCTGATGACATTGGTAGTGTATGATGTTGAAGTGACTAACAGTAGTGTAAACACAGTCCCCACGACCATTGCCAGAACTTGTTGCACCCAGATTTACTCGTTTACTGAATGCGTAGACTCCCAACATGTCCGTTGGCCTTAAAGTATACCCTTCTCTACAAACCATACATGCTAACCCATCCTCCTCTTCGACATCATCCAAACCTTCAATTTTAGGCTGAGAGACAACAATACGTCTACCACCATCTGAAGCAAATTCTTGTCGCATTCCTAGCCCCTGGCACAGAAAAAAAGGGCAGCAACATGTTAGTTTCTCCAAATGTAGAATCCAAGACCAACAGTAACATATGATTAAAACTCATTCAGAATTCTAAACATGAAAGATACTATTGGAAACATTTGCAGAAGAATCTTTGAAAAGCATGATGTTAACCATTCAGTGAAAACATAACAGCTCATCAAACTGCATCTGTAGCAGTTACCTGAAGTAGCATTTCTCTTTTCTTGAGAGCGCGGCGGCGCATTTCATCCCTTGTAGCATGCCGCAGCTCTTGAATTTTCTCTCCTAGGAAGCCGTCGCCGTTGTTTTCTTTGTTGGCCAGGGTGTCCAAAAGATTTTCTGCTCTTGCACCAATTTCATTTTCACCAGGCACCCCTTCTAAAGCATGAAGCAGTGGTAGAATGCCTTCTTGATCAACACAGTTCTGCGTAGGCAAATGACCCTTCGCAAGCCCCTTCAACATGGAGAGGATGAGTGGAATAGATGGTAGCTTTAACCCACCAGTCCATTCTGCACTAGTTCTAGAGCCAGGCTGCCCTGCAGAAGCAAAGCTTTCCCTCAGATGCCCTACAGCAGCTTTTGTGATGCCCTTCTCCAGAATAATCTCCTTCAGCCCCTCACCACAAGAACTTGTCTTGAGCGACTCTGAAACTCGAACAAAGTTTTCAACGGCAGATCTCTGCGTTGAAGCCTTTTGGCTTACATTATCATCTTTTGGTATCTCTTCATATTGCTTCTGAAGCCGGTCAAACTCACTCCAGTCCCTCAGGTAGGGCTCAAAATGTTGAATAAGAGCTTCCATAGCTTCTGGCTCCCCATATGTCAAGTAAGGCAAGATCCTTGCCACCATCTCCTCATTCCTTTGTTGCTTGTTTGATTTTCTGGCACCTAAAGGATGGCATAGCCTCTCCAAAAACATGAGAACAATTTTCTTAGCCTGTTCACCAGCACCAGTCTCCTCGATACTAGTTGTAAAAACACTTTGGGCAATACTAATGTCACTCTCATTAGCTTCCATTGTAAGACTTTCAACAATTAATAAAATGCCCTCTGCTGGTTCCATTGCATCGACTGAGAATGCACGTCTGGCTGTCTCAAGTAGCAAACCAAGAGCACCCAGACGTAGTAAAGCACATCTATTTTCACGGATTTTGCAACAGTACTTAAGAAGGTTAAGAACTGAAGCCAACTCTTCCTGGTTAGCCCTTAACTCATCATCACGTAGGCTCTGCCATAAACAGGACATAAAGAATAACAGTTCAATCATCAAAACTCATTAAGCACAGGATTGGAGAACAAAATCTAAATAAATGTAAATTTGTTCAAAACTCACGAGGCTGCTTAGGGACTAGGCAAATTATGTGTAACAAACATACCTGAATCATGCTTAAAATAATTTCAAGACCTCCACATTCCCTAACAGCACCTGCTATAGCAAATTCAACTTCAGGATCTTGTGATTCCTCCCTTTCCTCTTCTAGCTCTTTAATCATAGGCTCAGTAGCTTCACCATCTAAACCCTAATCAGAAGAAGATTTCACTGATGTGAACAAATAAGGACAAATATGAATCCAACAGAGGCAGTGCACCAAGTACAATGCATAATAAGTTCCAGAGATTTAACTTGTTAGTGGTGAAGGATGAATGCTTAGAAATGAGGATCAAGATATTTAAAACTTTCTTAAAATAAAGAGGTGATACTGACAAAATAAAGAATTGATGGCAACAAAATGACAGCCTAACACCCGTAGCTAACCTGCAATCTGTAGGTTACTGTCATTGGCGGGCAATCTCTGACAGATGAAGGAACAGAGTGTGTGCTGGAATTGGACAAAGAATGCTGAGTTTGACCATGGTGCTTTCTCCATACTTGCTCAAAGACTTGGGAGATGCTAAGGTCAAGTGATATTATATTCCCCGCAACCAGTAATTCCATACCATAGTCGTCCTCTAAAAGTCCGATTAATTCAAGCTGGTGACATATTTTGTTTTTCACGTCTCTCATTAGCGGGCCGATCTCCACACTGGAGTATGGATTCTTTGTCATAGAACCCCTGATAAACTCCTCTTGAGTATGGGCCTTGTTTAGAATCAGAAGATAAACAGGCTCTGGTTTCACTGGGCAAATCAAATTGCAGAGTTGCTCCAAAATAAACTGCAAAAGAAAGAAAATTTCAGATAAGATCACAAACAAGTGGCATTGACAACAAAGGATTGAAGTTAAGCAAACATCCAAACAAAAAGCTGTGCTTGTACCAGAGATGTCCGTCTCTTTTTCTCCTTCACATGCTTTTGCAATCCAGAGATGCAAGCACGAATAAACTGGCGCTTGTTTGCAGTACTCTCTACGAGTAAGCTATCAAGAAGGTCTTTCAAAAGTCGATTGCAGTCATTGATTAACTTTGTCTTTTGCACAACTAGCCCACGAATGACCAGAAAAGCCTCCAGCACCTCAGACAGTAACTTATCACTCATAAATCTGAAGCATGAAGAAAAATGTAAGACAGAGAAAGAAGTGCATGGGTTTGGGAACATGAGCGCATTGAGAATTACCTTGCTCTGATATTAGGAATATCAAGAAACTTGTTTAAGAGCTCAACAAGCTTGTGAAGAATAAATCCTTGTGATATGTCAATGCTAAGGCTTCTCTCCTGTGATTCAACATTGGATACTTCTTTTGTTATCAAAGAACACAATGTGGTTAGACAACCACGAACAGTTAAGAAAAGACGTGAAGCCTCTGAATCAATCATTGTCCCAAGTAACTCAAAGTACTCTGCTGCACTTTCACCAGCTGACAGTGTTCGAGGAAGTAAAGACATGAGCAAGTTCAATAACTGAAATTGTCTGGAAGAGTTTGATGGGCATAGCAAGCTTATGAGAGTGCATATCTCAGATCTTATAGACTGCGAACAAGAAATTAAAATCAAGTCTGACACCCAGGAGCCCAGGGCAAAATTTGAAAAGTCACTTTTAGATGTCTTCCAACATGCACGCCGCTTCCATCTGAGTCCATACTTTAGAACCAGGTAGTCAGATTTCTGAGAATCATGCCGTGTTTTCTGTACTCCTTTCACTGCATGTGATACTTTATACTGCCTCCTCACAAAATCCAGATATGATGCACCACTCTCCCATTCTGAATAGCTCAGTAGCGGAATGTCCTGACCTCTTTTACTTCCATCAGGACTTTTTCCAGATATATCAGATTGAATCTTTGAAGTGGGAACATTAGTTGCTGAGTGACCAATTGTATCATCCTTCTTAGATTGCAACATCAAGCTAGATTTTCCCACACCTGGCTCTTTGTCTGCAGCATCAGATTTTGGAGGTGTGCAAGCTTGAGAAATGATTCTCAAACATGGAAGAATAATATGCTCTGAAATTGCAGGATGCTTTGCTCCAACTTTAATAGAAGAGAACAGCAGCTGAAAGGCAACACGTAACCTTGCCTCCCAAAACTCATCTACAAGGGCACAGGTCTCTGAAAGAAGCAGCAATTCTTCTCGTGTTGATTGTGCAATATCCATAGAGCGGTGGTGCTCAAGACAATACATCACCTTCTTCTGAATCAAGCTGTTCAGTTGCTGAACTGCATCCGCATCACCTTCAGAGAAGGAAGATAGCACAGTCCTGGCAAGAGTACGCGCAGTTCTAGGGCCCTGATGAATGTTGTTTTCAAATAACTCTGATAAAATGCCAGCATTGACAAGTTGCTTTCTGCATTTTGCATGTTTGGATATCACTTGTAATAACTCTAGGCATTCTGTCACAAACATAGTGCTACACCCATAGCAACTACTTGGAGACCTTGGTATTGAAAAAACTGGTAATGCATTGATACCATCAGAATTTTTCTGGTGCAGATATGTCATTAAAACACGGCGCAGTCCTTGTAGTGTCTGAACACTTTTACTCACTGAATCAAAAGCTGCTTTGCATTTTTCACCATACAACACACCAAGAAGTGCAATCTTGCGATTTACCTTGCAAGTTGGCCCAGGCAAAGACACCATCATCTGCTGGACAGCATCTTTCTGTTGTGAATCTATGTCCTGTTCACCTATGCTTGATACAAGTTTAATGAGAGGTTTCTTAAATCCCATCAGTTGCTGGTATCGCCTATGAGCATTTTCTGATTCTGACTCAATTGCTGCCAAACCTTTTCTCATATCATCATCATTTTCCATGTTATCAAATGAGAAACTTGGTTTCACCATGAAATGGAATTCAAAACGACCATATTTGCTGTAGCCACACTCATTGCAGAGGAAAGAGTCAAGGTTCTCATAGTTAATATTTCTGCATTGCCTACACTGATATGCATTTTCATGGCAGTTGCCACAGATACCATGCTTATCAGTCACAGATCGGCTGCACCGTGGGCACTGCAATGACTCAAGCGAAGAGGCTTGAAGATTTTCATAAAATGAATCAAGCTCAATCATGAAATTGCATGCCGTAATTGGGATGGGGAATTCAACCTTCAATTCAGTCTGATTAAAAGTAAGATGGCAACTTTTAGCACGCTTCCACAGAGACCAATTATTCTTGAGTTCTGATAAGTCTGTTACAGGCCTGTTGTTGTAATACAGGTTGAGTACTTTCACTGACTTTGACTTACGAGCATCATAAACATTCATTGTCACTGACTGTAGAGTAAAGCTCCCAGTACATTTTACTATTATCCTGTTGTCAGTATATTTGGTCTCAGACTTGAGGCTTTCAAGCTTCATTCTTGAATACGGAACATCTGGGCAACTGCAGGTAACACAAGGCTCACTCTCCAAGTAATAGCCATCGAACTCCACTAAGCAACTCAATGTGTTGTATATACGGGAATTTGGATGATTTGCCAATAGCTCATTCTGCGAATGAAGTGTGTCAAAAATGCAGCCTATCACATCAGATGCTAAACATTTATTCAGAAGTTCAGTGTCATTCTGATTTGCGCTGGAATCATTTGCTTTTCCTAGTAAACAGGCCATGAGGTCAGTGTACTCAACAATATTCTGGCCATACATGGGAAGATATTTCACCTTCTGTAGTAGAATTGTTGACATAGTTTCCTTAAACAAGTTCTTTGCATGGTGCCACAGTCCAAATAAAACACATTTGGCCTCGTGACGGACACTTGCTGAGTTCCATTCCAGTAAGAACGTATCAACAAAACGCTTCAGCACATCACCTTCCTTGTCATTGAACATTTCCACAGCTTGCTCCATGTCCATGCAGGATTTTTCTGAGGCGGCTTCCGACCCATCATCACCTTTTCGCTTTTTTTTTGAATCCGAAGATTGTGAACTAGTTCTTGTCGAACCTCCCAGATCCCCACTCTCAGATTTTTGTGCACTATGATTGACATCTTTTCCTGAATAGAAGGCCAAATTTAAAAGCTTGAGAGTCTGAATAATACACTCTTCACTGAAATAGTAAAAATTGTCCATCAGAAAAGGGAGAAGATCCATGTGCTTCAAGCAGAATTTTTGCCAATTTCTGGGCCTTGCTGCAGCCACATCACATAGAGTAGATAAACATTTTATGAGCTTGACACTTCTTTCATAGGGGACAGGATTTCGGAATCCTCCAGACTTGTTTATGATCTTACGAAGTTTCTTGACTTCATGGGAAAATTCCCACGAATCCCTGACACTGTAATAGTGAGTCTTGCTACCACATAAATGAAGGAATAGCCTCCTTGCATACCTTCGAACAAAAGTTGTGTGTGGATTGATAATATAGCTGCAAAGAACATCCTGATAACCATCCAACTTTAGATCCTTTGTGTTTGGAACCTTGTAGCTTCTATCCTTCTCAGCTGACTTCTCCTTTTCTGGTCGAACCATGCTATATACAAGCCGGAAAGTATTTTCCAACAACAATTTGTTGTAGTCCATGAACAGATCAGTTGGATGAGATTTGGCATATGAATCTGAAAAATAAGGAGAGAAGTTTCCAGATGGCAGCTCTCTCCTTACTGTCAATAGGGATCCACAGCCTGAACCAGAAGAACCACCTTCACCATTTATGGATGACTTGAAAACATGAACAAGTTGCTGGAGTATATCCATTAAATAATTCAGAAATGGTTGTTGCCTGAGAACAGAACAAGCACGAATTAACTGAGAAGCAAACTCATTTTTATCCTGGTCGTCACTGGAGGATTGAAGAGTTGTGTTTGACACTGGAACTTGAACAGGACCTTTTTCGGACAAATCAGAACTCCCACCTGACTTCAAATGAGAGCCATCACTCCCAGGCTGATGCCAGTTACGGAACATAAGAGTGAAGAACATGAAAACAAGGATCGATACTTCTCCGAAAGAACAGCGTGTTTTGACAAGAAATGGTTTACTTAAATTGATTTCATCCATGAGCCACTTAACAAACTTTTCCAAATCCAAATTTTCTGGCTTTGAGCTATCCATGAAAGGTCCACCAACTGCAGATGAAAGCCTGTAGAACAACTGCATTATAGGTATGGCTCGAGTACCAGCTGTGATCTCCATCCAGCCTCTGAGCTCTTGAATAAGACAACTAAGTAGCAGGGAGTTAATGGCACGTTTCGATGCAGAAATTGAAACCGTCCTTTGGTCTGTCATGGGCCCAGGGAAATCTGCAGACTCATTTGCATCCAATACATGAATTGCTGATGGTAAGGTCTGGGCACTTCTATCAGCAGGAGCATGAAGAACATTGGAATCTGTTAGCTCGTCGATAGAGAAACGAATTTCATTGCCTTCACCTCCAAATGAATCTAGTTCAATTGGTATTGCTGACATGGGATGATCTTTTGAATGTGGTGCAGGTAGACGATCTGCATCAAGTATCTCATAGCAGGTTTCACATAAGTCAAAATCTGGACATTTGTTGCAGTGCCACCTTTGCCTGAGTATTGGAACAGTGGAACAACCATCACAACAGTATTGCACTGATGATGTGGTAGGATCTTCTTCAATCATAACCTGTGCATTTCCACTAGTGGAATTCATAACAGAAGCACTGGTTTTTGCATGATTATCAGGAGCATCATCATTAGCTACCATTGTCTGCTTTGGGAAAGGGACTTGGAGAAATCGTGATGAAATAGCTAAACTGAAATGTCAGCAACAAGTATCACGAAAACGACAGTAAGTAGGATGAATGCTGATAAAGACAAAAATAAAAAAAGGAAAATCTCCATAATGATGTAAAAGGAAATAGAAAAGGATCACCTGCTAGAAGTCTGAACTGCTTCGTATGGTGCAAAGAGTAGCTTCTTCAATAAAGCAACTGCAGGTGCCACTGAATCTCCAGATTTTTCATTTGAATGCATGGCCAAGCATTCAGCATAGCTATAAATAAATTCCACACAAGGAATAACAAGACTATTTATCGTTTGGGTATCTGGCCTGTCCAAATCCAAAATACCCCAAAACACTTGCATGAGACCATCAACTAGTTCTGTACCTGAAAAAGAGAAATATGATATTAATATTTATTACTTAGAAACCATGCCAATTGTACCCCATATGTACATATTATTTATTAATCTTTATTATTTAGAAAATATGCCAATTATGTAGACTATGTTCCTAATGCCAGGCTATGGCGTTTACAGTTTTATATGCTCAAACTATTAGGCACATACTGCAACCAGAGTTGGACACTCAAGTTGACAACGTAGCACATTATCTAAAGAAAGATAACAACAGTCACAATAATTGTTGAAACAGTCAAATGTGATTCAAACTGCAATATTCATGTCTATTCATATTAGCCAACAAGAACATGGTTCAGTCATCACATCTTTTTACTCAACCTTTCTGATGGCATTTAGTCCAGCCCACATTTTATTCCCAAAACAGAAGAAAAGGAGGCAGATACGAGAATCAACACATTGAAAAATATCATTGCATTCTCACATGTATTTGATGTGCGTGTATGGCCCACACCACATGAACGGCAACCTATGCCTTTATGTTGATCAGCAACATATAATCAACAACAATAGAAGAAGATCCACCTGTATAAACCCACAAAAGAACCAAGGGAAACAGTTCTATGTCATGAATCTGGGATCCATGGCAGGGGGGGGAGAGTAGGCTAATAGATTGATCCATTACAGTCTTTGAGCTCATGACATGTTGCCTGATCAATAATGGACACATGGCCCTCCTTATATAGAGATGCTGACACCTAATAGATAGACTCCAAATCCTATAACCTAATTGTATCTCTAATAGATAGCAACTAATCTAATTATCTCTCTAATTTCTTAACCTACTACTGTAGCACGCCTAATTCATTAGTAGATTAGGAAATTAGAGAGATAATTAGATTAGTTGCTAGCTATTAGAGAGAATATTATGTTATAGGATTTGGAGTTTATCTATTAGGTGTCAGCCTCTCAATATAAGGAAGGTAGCCATGTATTCATTATTGATCAAGCAATAAGAAATAATTGATCAATCTATTAGCCCACCATCTTTCCCTGTCTCCATGACAATTTGGTATCAAAGCCAGCCATGGCTGGTTCTGATTCCTCGTTAGAGCCTATCACATTGGATGCAATCAAGAAAATCTTTGCAGATCAAGCAGCTGAGATCGTCTCCAAGAAAACATCAGAGCTTTCAGAGATCCAATCTGATCCTAAAGTCCTGGGGCAGCAACAAGATTTCCAACAGCGCACTTTGGCAGCAGCAGGGCTGATCACAGCAAGGAACCAGATGAGCAGGCCGGCCGCAAACAAAATGGCAAGGCATCCGATTTTTCTGTGTCACCACCGTACATTCCTCCCTTCAAGTCATCAAGGGTTCCGGTTAACAAAAGATTGCATTCCCAACTTTTGATGGCAAGGAAGATCCATTACCATGGCGGGCTAGGTCAATGTGCCTCTGCCCATGACATTTTACTCCTAGCAGTAATTCGCTTCCTAGGGCTGCATTTGGCATTGCATTGACTTTTTAAGAATACAACTATCATACTATTTTTGGACGTATTTAACCAATTTACAACCTTTTAGAATTTAAACACACGTTTCACTCGAGTTTCACTATCATTGCAGCATGCTCCACTGGCCTCCCTCCATCTCTCCATCTGGCAGGCAAGCTCGTGGCTGTAAGCGATGGCTCCGGCGTCCCATGCGTGCATGCGACGGCGACGGTGGCACGCTGCAAAGACGGCAGTCCACGGCGTGGCGCAAAACGGCGATGGCCTGCGCTATGGCGGTTGCTCCACTGCCCTTCATCTGGCTAGGAAGCTCATGCCCACAAGCGGTGGCTCCTGCAGTGTGCCCACTAGGGGTGTAATCGGATTTCGGATATTTTCGGATATCCGCTTACCGAATCCGAAGATAAGCAAATTTGATACTGAATTTGGCATCCGATTAGTTATTCGGATTCGGATTCGGATATTATCCGAAATTGGAATTTCGGATTCGCATTCGGATATGATTTCGGATTTAGTCGGATATTTTCGGATTCGGATTCGGATATCCGAAATATCCGAAAAAATTACTGTGCATTACACTTGTTTTGAGGGGCTGATAGCTACTGGAATGTTGTTTTCATGTATAACTGGCATTGTATTTCTATCAAACTTATACTATACATTTAAGAATATGTTGTGTTTTAATTTGTTACTTTTAAATTAGGTAAAACTACTGTAATATGAGGAAGAAGAGAGACAATTTAATTAGTATCCGTATCCGATCTGATTAATTAAAAATCCGATCCGACTCCGAATCCGAAAAATATCCAATCCGACTCCGAATCCGAAAATTATCCGATCCGAATCCGAATCCGAAAAAAGCTAAACGAATCCGGATATGATTTAGGTGATATCCGATCCGAATCCAATCCGATTACATCCCTAGTGCCCACGAGCACATGCGATGGTGACGGCGGCGCGCTGCAAGGATGGCCGTCCGCAGCATGACGCACAACAGCGACGGCCTGCACTACAGCAGCAACCTCGGTGGAGAGGCGATGGCTCAGAACCCTAGAGGACGGAAGAGGGGGCCGGAAGGGGGAGAAGGGGCTGGCCGGAGTTGGGAGGAGGAGAAGGGGGGTTCCATATGCAATACATCTCAAACCACTCTCGGATGCTTATATACGCAAGATGCACATCAGATTTTGATATAAGGATATCCTCCAGCCCCAGTATACCGAAATTCGCTCATATCCTATCCCACCGGTTGTATAGATTAATAGATACGGCTTTTTAGTTGATTGATAGTGCCATAAAGTTTGAGGGGAGGAGGGGGACTGGCTAGAGGGGAAATGAGGGTCCGGCTGGATTTGGAGGACGCATGAGGAAAGAGAGGATGGAAAAATAGGTGTAAATTTGAAGAGGGTAGAGGGGCAAAGAAAGTCCACAATGTCATATCCGTAAGGAATCACACTCTATAATGATATCCATGGGATATCTGACTTTTTAATGGCATTTCAATAAAGTCAGAACTCGGAACTTGGCAATTGCATGAATGTAAAAAACCCATAAATATATGAATTGTCAAATTTCCAAAATCTTCAAGCTTGAATGAAATGCATGTCCTTTTTGACTAGGGGTGTAAGAACTTAAAACATCAAACAAGGAAATCAAGAGCCCTAATATATGAGTGGCAGAAAGAATTAGTACCATGATTCTCAAGAAAAGAGGCCAAGTTCGAATTCCTGTGTGCTGCAACTTTGGACACTGTATGCATCTGGGCTATAAATTCTTTTATCACCCAACCAGATGCAGCACCTCCAACTCCTATTCTTGAAGTAATTGCTGGAAGTGATTTTATTACCCCTAGTAGGCGCATAGTGTCCTTAACCTGCACAAAAAATTAGGAATAAATAAAGAGGGCAACAGCAGTGTAAAAGAGGACAAATAGCGCATAACCAGTGACATCTGTACAAAAAGATATTTGGCGTTTACCCGATAATATATTTCCCTCTTTGGGAACAAAGCCTGAAGAACACGGCATGCAGCAGAATGTAGCAAAGGCTCCCGGTCACTCTGAAAGACGGTTTCCAACAAAGCTTTGCATTTTAGATTATTAAATTTTAGGTCTGCATCAACTGCGTCAGTACAGCAACTTGGTCGGCAAAGTGTATATATCCGAGAAAGGATCCTAAGGGCATCTGCCAAAACCTGCTCCTGGATAGAAGCAGTTTGCGTCGTTTGAGGTCTCTTTCCTGATTTTCTAACAGCAGAGCTACCACCCAGGACATGTGCTTCCATGTCAAGTACAGCATCCATTTTCTCTTTCCATCCAAATTCATCTTTGGCTCGACCATAAACTTCGATACAGTCTATCCTAGGTACAGATGAACCATCAAATGTTCGGCCAACAGTAATTGTGAATTCTTCATCAGCCAGAAGTGATTCAGCAGTAGCCAATGGGATATCGTACCATGATCGCATGCCCTCATCCAGCTTAATTACTCTGTGAAAAATTGTGATTTCAGAAGGGATATTGCTAGCAGATGTGTTACCCACATGGATTCGGCAACCAACAATGACGATATCAGGGTTTGGATTTGAAATAGTCACCTACAACCAAACAACGGAGTGCATATAAGCAACTCAACATCAATTACGCAACAAAATATAAGCAATAAATACCCTGATGGGTAAAAACCTCTTAGTACAGTACCCAATGGGATTAAAAGGACAAAACTTCCTACCTTGAAGCCAGTGGATGTCAGAGACTCTATGTACCCATCATCTGAGGTCAATCTTTGCTTGATGCTTTCAGAATCCCCACTTTTGGTTGTGTCACTGCTAAATTTCACATCACATGTGATGCAAGTCGTTTTCTCAAAAAAGTCAAGTGGAAATTCTGGTTTTGTGCCAGCATAAGCTCTACTGCTGAGGATTGTAGTAAGGCTCGTTGAACTATCACCTCCACTAGGTGTATGTGAATAAATATGAAGGCTTCCATCATCATACAAAAGAAGACAATGTGTTTTATCTTTTGATAAAGGCTTATATGCAGCAACACCAACAACTGGGGCATTTGAACTAGTACCATGCCTCATGTTTTGTGCAAACAACTCATGAGGACCCAAAGATACAGCAAGAGGAGCATTTGATTTAAATTTTGATAGACAGGCAAGAGTGCCACTGCCTGCTATGAGCTCTCTCCAACGGTAAAGTCCAGCTGGCTTGGATTTACCATCTTGATCTTCCTCGCATACATATGACAATTCAGTAATTGATGAAGAATCAGCATCTAACCGTCCCATGAAGGTATTACCATCTTGATGAGACACGAATAGAAGCCTGTAGGTTGACGAGAAGTACAATGACAAACCTTTATGCATAGATACAGCATCTTTAACCAAGATTGTATCAGTCAATGTTTTCGCACCAACATCACCCGCCAATGCAACATTAAGCCTATACAGAAGGCCCCCTTCAGAAAGAACTAGAAGCACCAACCTTCCCATTGAGGAGGGAACAAGGGTAGCATCAACAATTATATCATCAGCCACAGTAAAATAATGCATTGGGCTAATATTGTCCTGTGAGAGATCATATATCTTCACAAACATGTTTGTTACTACCATGAGCTGTACCTGAGAACCTGGAACCCATTCCACATGACGAATATAGGCTCCTTGCAGAGCAAGTTCTATGGCAAGGCGATCAGTTATTTCACCACGACTATTTAATGTTAGTACTTGGCAGTCCTCAAATCCAGCAACAGCAAGGTAATGATCCACTAATGGATTGAAGACCAGATGAACTATTTCGAAGCGAACTATGTTCCTGGACAGTGGCTTCACATTTGTTTTATCTGCTGTAATAGGGGCCGCACTAGGCTGTCCAATAATTTGTCCCACATCAAATATAGCTACTTTATCCCCTTCTCCAACAGCAAGCTTACCACGAATGCTGATACTCAGCAAGGATTTAGTAAGGGAACCACTAGCAAGATGTGATTTAAGTTCTCTTGAGTTTGGATAATCTGCTTTTATCTTCAGGTCCAATGATCCACTTTTGAAAGCTTTCTTTAGTTGGAAAATATCAGAAGCATGTGATACCAGCATATCACTTCCTAACAAAATTTTCCTGTCTTTCAACAGATTCAAGTCTCTTTGGCTAAGTATCGATGGAAGCAACTTCTTGCATAGTTCAAGCATTCGAACTTCGATATCAAGATTTTCAAGAAATACAGGAAGCCCATCACTGAAGCCTTTTGGCACAGATAGCTTGATGGAGTTGTCAGCATCAGTTGAGATATCATCATCAAAATCAGAGCCACTATCTGCAACCTGCTCCAGATCCTCATGATAAGGCAACATAGATTGGAAGTTGCTAGCGGCAGGTGGTGGCACACTAGATGTGCCAGAAAACTTCCGAGGTTTCAAGCACTGACAGTTGCTTCCTCTCACACCCCCAGCTCCACAGTCACAAAAGAAACGACTTGATCTGGAATAAACAACACGATGCCCTCGATGGCACACCTTAGCACAAACAGAACAGCAACCTTTGGAAACAGTCAAATCACACGTATAGCAGAAGTACCAATGCTGCTCCATGAAATTACTTCCACTGGATGTAAATGTACACACTTTGGATGCTAGAGTTCTTTCACTGTTTCCATCCTCTTCCTCATCTCTATCCATGCTCCCCAATTCCCCATCAGATGTTCCGTCATCATCATCTTCCTCACCAGAACTAGCATCACAATCAACAGCAGAGTTGTTTTCTTGATTGTTGCGAAGAACAAGGCTGTCAGAATTCTTCAATTGCTTTGGGATGAGAGAGCCTGAACCAGAATTGTTGCCTGAACTTTTAGATGAAAGCCTCTTAAGGGCACTCCAATTTAATCCAACATCACCGAAAACTGACTCCACAAAAGTAAACAGAAATTTCAAAGTATGAAGCAAGTCCTCATTATTAACCATCGTTTCCATCAGCATCAGAGTCTTTTCAAACAGTTGCTTGAAATGTAATTCCTCACTCAACAGTTGAACAATAAAATGGAAATATGCTTTGGCAGTATGGAGATCACATGACAAAAATGCTTTATCAAGTAACAATAGCGTCGCATCAAAGAGGTGATGTTGAAGTTCTTTAGCCAATGTTTCAGATGAAGGGCAGATAAGACGCAATAGAAAATCCACTGTCGATTCTCTTAACGCTGTCATACCTACTGTAGTACCATTGGTGCTTTCAATTTTCATAGAATGACCCAATATTCTGAATTCTAACCAAGTTGAAAAGCAGGACACCTCCATTCCAATAAATTTGTTTTGCAACTTCTGCTTAAGACCAGGACAAAGGCCATCACCTAAAATATCAGTAAACAAGTGAAGAATCTTCAAATTAACCTGCTCAGATTCGCAGTTGTCCAATATATCAATAAAAACTGACATATCAGCATGCTCATGGGCAAAAAGACAGCTTGCTCCTTCAGGCGCACCTTCTGCATCACCAAGGAAGAATTTAAATATATCTATTCTAGATCGAAGGTCTTCCACTAGATCAACAATTGTAGAAACTAGTATTTCTTTCACCCCATGGTCCATGCTTTCTTTCAAGTTGATGTCAGCCAGGAACCCTTCTAACTGCTTCAGAACAAAAAGGTCCGAGTATCCAGCAAGATCATCCCTGTGGTTGATTAGATTCATGAATATAGAATCGCATTGTCCATGAATGGATCTAAATATTCGATCCGATCTTACAGCCATTACCATATCAAGCAGTTTGGCAACAACTTGGTCTCCACCTCGTGGTTGCATGATCTTTATATATCCATCAAAGGTGTGTATGATCTCATTTATTATGAGAATACAAGAAAGGAGAGCGCAGTTGCTAGAAGCGTAATCTGAAGGAAATCCATGTAGCAAGCACTTCATGAAAAAAGAATTTTTCTTCCCTTCACCCAGTTTTGTAGCAACACCATCTATCCTTGATGAAAGGCCACATATAGGTTCCAACATTTCCATGTTTGAACCAACTTTCTCAAGGAGATGATGCTTCGATTTGTCGAATGCGGAATGCTTAAGCAGCAAGAAGGGATAACAGTGATCCTTAGAAGGCCTTCCTCTTTCAAAAAATGAGAGATATGCTTCCTTAAAAGTATGAAGATAGGTCTCCAAAAGAGATGTTAAGGCATTCAAACAATGTCCATTATTTTCACTCATGTATGCAACCAAACTCTTGCCAAGAACAAATAGATCTCCATCATGGACTACCTGCTTTCCGTACAACTCTACATCAGTTGTATCACTTGTTTGGTGCCTCCAAATGCCAGTATTAATGAGAGAGAGAATAAGAGAAAGCCATGCTCCTTTCCTGGGGAAATTCCAACTTTCAAGCAAGCTTGAACCAAGAAGAATCTCAGAATGCAACAACTTAAGGAATCCAAAAATTACAGCAGAGAGATTGGCACCCAAATGAGATGAAGCATCATCAGTTACACTGAGAGAAAATGTGAGGAAAAAGTTGACATCTGCAAAGTCAGGGTTCAGCAGATCATCATTCTGAATAATTGTAGCATTGCCATGATAACCTATACCAGAGAGAGTGCTCCAGGTAATCAGAAATAAATATCTTTCCACAATGAGATCAGCAGCCACTTCGGCTTTCCTATCCCTCCAAAAGCCAAGGATTTCTGAAATTTTTGCACCCAAATCAGGCAAGTTCAAACCCAAAGTTCCAACAGCAGACTTATCAAAGTAGAACTCAGCATGAGCTGGAATCACATCAATCAATTGTGGGAACAAACTGCTAGTCGCAGAATACTCCTTGACTGTATCAGCAAACATGCCCTCCACAATAACAGTAGCAAACGATGGCAAGCAATTGTTCACAGAATTTGACTGCTCATCCTTCACATGTATATCCCTCATCCTGGATCTTAACCGCATAAACAACCATGACGGAAGTGTTAGCGGGTACATCAAAATATGTCGCAGGACAAGCAGAAGTCTTGATAGGAGTAAAGCCCATCTTGTGAGTCCAGATGCACTTAATCCAGGTGGAGGCTGTTTCATCTTTTCTAGGGAAGAAAGCAGTGTGTTAGTCAAATCAGCTTTTTCTGACCCAGTAGCTGAATGAAACGCCACCAAAAGAATCTCCAGATGAAAGGCACAAGGAAGAGTTTCACAGAAATCATTGAAATTCAATGAGATGGTAGATTTATCATTTGCCTTTTCCAATAGATAGCCAGCGTACTGAACAAAAATTTTTCTTCCCAGATTATATGCTGAATTTGTTCCAGAAATGATGGCATGTGCAACTAGAGCAAGCGTGTAGTGGTTATAAGTGTACTTCCCATTCTCAACATTAAACACTTTTTCCACAAGGTCTTCTCTCAAAGAAGTAGGGCATTGATTAGAAACAAGAAACATTTGTAGAAGTTCAAAACAGGAAGTATTAATGTGCAATAAGTTACTCTCCAAATGGGAAGGTGTATTTTCAGCACTGCTTTCATCAGAGAAACAAGATTGGCGGGTAAGTATTGAAAGGAATCGTTCCAAATGATCTGTGTGAAACTTCCTGCAAGCATCCAGATATGTAGAACTGCACCATTCAGGAGAGAAGATGAACATTTTCATAAAGCATATCAAGTCAGCAGCTAACTGAATAGGCCCATGCTGACTGCTTGAAGAACCATTCCCAAGAGAAGTTGGCTGTTCAATATTATCAGCTACTCCTGTAGAACGGGCTTCAGCAAAAAGATTTCCGAATAGTGCTTCTTCCTCATGACTAGCCACAGACTCCAATTCTGAAACAGAAGCTTGTTTTGTGCAACTCAACTGTGACTTCTCAAGTATAGCCATTGATTTTACTCCTTCTTCATGGAGGAAGAAAACAAGATGCACCAAATCATCCAGCCATTGTTCTTTCGGAGGGAAGATAAATTGTAAATACTCCTCAGACGTGTATTTCTTCAGTAATGACACCTTCTCAGAACGTGCACGACAAGACAAACCATCAATCTCAGAATTAAATGAATAATCTAGAACATTTTTACCAAGTATGTCCCTGCGAGCACAACTTGTCCATCGTTTTGTTTCTCCAAGAAGCTTCAGCACATATTGAACAACTTGAGGAGAGTAAGCTAAAGGGGGCACCAAGCAAGCACTGGATTTGTCATATCTCCACAACTTCGGACCAAAAGTTTCCAACAGGGAAGCAAGCATACATACTTGTACTGTACAACAAATATCATTATTGCAGAAGACAAGTTGAATTAGCTGTAGAAATTCTTCAAGTATTTGCAGCAAGACAGTTCCAACACCATCCCCAGAGAACACTCTGTCATGGTTAGAGAACTTGAACCGCAGTCCAAACAAGACTGGCAGACTATCAGCACATCTTGCTACAGAGCATAACATCATGGTATCAGAGGCGTCACAAGGAAATTCCATAGCAAGTACATGGACTAACTTCAAAATCCTTTGGGTAAAAGACAGCCTCATGTTAAAGTTGATGTCATCTATCACTTCCAAAGCTGGAGATTGACAAAGCTTCTGAACCAATGTAAGAAGGCGAGGTATACAATAGAGGTGAACAACTGCAAAATGTTGTACTATTGGCACCATGCCATTTGGAGATGCTGCATGCAGTGATTCAGTGTTATCTGCAATAACACAATCTTGCTGTAAACATTCTGGCGATAGGGTCAAACGAAACCATTGCAGAACATCTCCAGTCTTCGAGCAGTTTAAGCCTGGTCAGGCATCATCAACAAGTGTAGAAACATCAGCAAATAAAGAACCAATGGTGTATAAAACCTTGAATTGCATTTGAACAAATAAGGCCCTAATATTTTACCTTTCAAATAGCAGAAATATTTCTCTTGCGGACTCGAGCGCTCGGATTCGACTTGGACAGATGACCACTGCTCGATAATGTCATTTATAGCGCTGGGCTCCAATGAGTACACCTTGTTGGGAGTCCCTCTGAGCAGCACAGATTCAATGAAATAGGCAACTTCATTCTGAAAAGATGCAAAACATGATTAACAAAGAAAGAATGCTAAGTTCAGAGAACTCCACACATTTCTCGAAAGGCTGACTGACTCAACTAGAAGTGGTGGAAACAGCATGGCAATAACATCTCAAATTATTTCCAAGGTTAGATAACAGCAAGGTGAACTTTGTTAGGTAAGAATTATCATTCCCCTGAATTTAAACCAAGCCAAAAGAACTTACCAATAAGCCAAAGTCATCACAGGCATATGATGATTTTTCCAGATACAAGAGAGAGAATTCCAAAGACCTCTCCACAATCTCCACAACCGTCAGCTCCACTTGCTCCACTAATAACCAAAATTGGGAAGAAAACATAGTAGTGAGAAACAGATCAAATACTTGCTAGATATGTTCCGTTCTTCCTCTTTTTCACACGTGCTGGACATAATCCTATTTACACACATGCTGGACATACTCATATTTATTCACAGCAAGGGAGGGGGAAATAATATTGGAGAAAATGTATTTAACAAAATATGAGAAATGAAAATGCTATGTTCCCATTATAACAGGGGCAAAAAAGGAAACGTTTTCTCAGAAATGCAACTGTGCATAAATTGCAAGACAAATTATTACTATTTTAGTATTTTATTTCTTCAGTACAGGCAGCAGAAGCTGAAGCTGAAGCTATAATAGTTCCAATGTCAGCAATGAGGCTACTGCCATACTAAGATCTGCATAGGTGACCCCATACAGCTTACTCTGAGAAACAAAGTCAACATAAATGTAACACAGGAAAAGAAGAACAATTGTAAACAAACATCTGAAGCAGAAGCATAATCGTTACTGAAAAGCATCAAATTAATCTTGTCATTATTATCTTTTTGAGTTTGTGTTTGCATTGAGTAGTAGACATGTACACGTCAAGTGTTGGACGTGATCCTTGTGTTGTACTTAGTACAATTGAGTTAGTGCATAGTTTGTTTTGTTATGTGTGTTTGCATTGAGTAGTAGACACGTACACTAAAACAAGTGCTAGGGGAGACACAGCTTATTTTCTTATGTATTATTTACTTATCTCCTAAACCTCAAGAGCTTCCTGAGTTGGCCTCAAGAGTCGGGTCCCATTCGTTTGACTTGTTTTTTAAAGCTTTGAGGCACGCCTTCAAGATTAAAAAAAAAAAGAGGACTCAAAAAACCAAAGCTTTTGTATTTTGAAAACGGAAACAAGCAAATAAGTAGATAAGTAGATAAGCTATAAAGAACACCTAGCGCATAGTTGGTTTTTTAGGTTCCGTTCTCTTCAGCTTATCTACTTATCTACTTATCTTCGCATTGGAAAGTCAAACGCTTTGGCTTTTGCAGTCCCTTTTTTTTCAATCTCGAAACTGCGTCTCAAAGCTCTCGGAAACAAGTCAAACGAAGCTCACCAAATTTTCCAAACTACCTCAGGAAGCTTTCAAAGTTCAGCTTATAAGCAAATAAGATAAGCTGAAGAAAACAACCCCTTAGTTAGTTGGCCATGCGTGCTGAGTCAGTTGGCTAGTTACATAAGCATCAGACATATGTGAGTTGGGTTCATGGAGCCATGAGTTCAGGTAATTGTGGAATAAGACACGGCCTGAGTTATTTAGGCCTGCAAGTGTGCATCCAGTTGTTCAGCAAATCAAAGATGCTAGAATAGAAAGAGAAAAGCAGAAAAATGATGTGAGCTAAGTTACAGCACCAAAAAAAACTCTCTGTCTATCTTCTTACTCATGTGTTTATGTGTGTTTAAAAAATGCGTACGCGTGTTCATGATACGCGTGTTCATGATATGTATGTGCATACATCTCTGTGATAGAGATTCAGATATAGAAGCTGAGTGATTCAACTCCATCAGGCACCAACCTTGATGCTCAAAACAACAGCAAGGAAATGTATAGAAAGCAGCATGTATGCTTATGAGACAAAGAAATGTGTAAAACAAAAGGAAAACTCTCTCCTGAAAGATAATGGTATACTCAACACAAAAAGGAAAGGGCATATTCATATACAGCAAAGACACTATCAAACATAAAGGAAGCAACGGGTTAATCCACAACATAAGAAGACTACCGAAAGAGTGCATCAAAAAAAGTGTAAACAAGAGTCCAACTTTATAGATTTAACTTCAAATTTCAAAAGTTTTGCTTCATTTGATGAAATGGATGAATGAGAAGCCAAGATTATCTCCGAAATTGCTATAGATTTTCGCTCATTCATGGAAGAAACAATATATCAAAATAATCTGTCACCAGGTGCCTTGCACATACCTAATAGCAGCCAGATATTAGGGCACTCCCAATGCAATGGCATCAGCTGTTTCTATGGCTGCCACGTAGGACAAATTGTTAAGGTAGAGGGTAATTAATGAGGAGAGAGAGTATGGTCATTTCTTCTATAAGAAATGGTCTTTATCCTAGAAACAAGGAAAAGAAACAAGAAAAGATGCCCACTCTAGGAGCATTAGGTCGTTTTTATAAGTCTCGTAAATGGAAAAATAAGAAAATGAATAAATTAATTACTAGATATAATGCATTGGGAGGCTTCTATCTATAGTTGTTTCTATATGACGTGGTATTCTTAGAAACGACTCGTAGTAACCATGCATTGGGAGTGCCCTTATGACCGATAACCATAACTATAAAAAAGAATCTGCTAGTTTAGGAAACAGCTTTGTGCCATGAGATACTCCAAGGTATGGATGATTCTTACATACTCTTGAGGTCTTGCCAATTTTATTGTTAAATTCAAACACCTTACTACTTATTTGAAAATGAAATGAGAAGTACAAACGGCTAGAATCAATTTCTACACAATCAGTATAGCACCAATTTCTAACAAATCAGCATAGCATGAAATCAGAATCAATTAGCTCCAGGAAGCAACACTGGCCAGCTGGACCAATTCCAGTTATAGCTAATAAGAAAATCAGATTAGATACATAAGTAGGTTATAGCCAGTATATTGCACATGGCCCATGCATGAATTCTTAGTGCGACTGCAATTAGCTACCATGAGGTGATTCATGGCACCAAAAGATGATGCACACACATTCAAACATTCATGACCCCACCAGCACCAATATCACCCATGTTAAGACAACAAACACAAAACGAGACAAGCTTGCGCTTCTCTTCGTGTCACAAACCAGGGCAACTAAAACAAAATGCAGATGTTGGAAGAAGCCCAGTGCATAGTAAGGATGTTAATGAGTGCGCAAGCTTCTTGACAAAGAAATTAAGTCTGCAGCAGAAAGCATGTGAAGAAAAGCCTGAGCTATAAAACGCGAAGAAAACAGATTAAACAGCTCTAGCATAATGGAAGCCAAATCAACCAAGTAGATAATCCAGACTCGTACCCTACTACTACGATCATGCAAAAAGTAAAATGCGAACTGTAAGCGATTAAAGTTGCACAACAAGCAAGCGCATAGCAGCCACGTAAAGCGATGAAACATGAAAGCAATCAATCGATCCCACGGAGATAACAAGGTAACTGTAATCAACAAGAAATAAATGATTATATGATCCTGAATCATCCAACCATTCCTCGAAGCAAGTTACTCCTACTCCCGACAAAAGCAAGAGATAGCTTAGGATCACGAGCCAACGCAGTAGCGGCAGCGCATCTCGCACCCCCCAAGCTGACAACTGCAACAACCTACTGTGCAAATCCAACCCTCGACAACAGCAAAGCAATCACACCCTCGGAGGCAGCCGAAACGTTAAACGCTCAAAGGTCCGGGGGTTTTTGGTGGGAGCTCACCGGAGGAGGCGAGGACGGCCGAGACGACGACGCGCGCGGCGGCAGAACAGCGCGTGCGCGGGCGGGGTCGGGCGGGGGCCGGCGGCGAGGGCTCCGCGAGCGCTTCGAGCCCCGCGCGGGCCGCGGGTACGCAGAGGCGACGCGCCGGCGAGTCACGGTCGCCGGCGGCGGGGCGGAGCAGGTCGAGGAGCGCCGAGATCTCCGCCGCCATCGCAGGCGATCTCCGATCGGCGACGGAGCCCTAGGCGAGAGGGAGCGGGGTCGGATCGATCACCCTCAGACTGGCAAGGGTTTTGTACTGCTGTGCTGCCGTTTGTAGAGAGAGAGGACAGAGAAAGGGGGTGGGGGAGGGAGACGGTCGTGTGCGGAGGAAGGCGACGATGGGAATGGGAGGGGGGCGAGTGGCTTTTTTACACGGGTGGGGCTGGGGTTTTGGCCTTTTGGTTAGATTTCTTCGCAAGTAAGGAGGTAGTGGATTCGTGGTAGGCGCCCTGTGTGATTATTGTTCCTCGTAAAAGTCGGTTCGCAATGTTTTTTTCTTTTTCCTTTTCTTTTGAGCTTAAAATAAGATTAAAAGTTATACCTTAAAATTTGTATTTTTTATGCTTTTATTGGTGTTCTTAAAGATCCCATGAATATTTTTCAACATATTTTTCAGCATCTGCGAATCTCTTTTCGATGGCCCTTAAATTTTCAGACTATAATATAGATCCTATGAAACGGGTGATCTTCTATAAATATCCCTTGATAAAAAAAATAAAATAAGGATATACCACTCTGAAGAATGCAAATCTTAGATTTACCACTCTAAAGGTAGACCTCAAGAATTTGTCACTCTAAGCACTTATCTTCTAGGATTTGCCACTTTTACTAATTTTCTCATTTGTATCTTATTTCTCCCTCCAAATGATAAGCATGTCTTTGGCTGACCGAAATTAAGGAAGAAGAGAGGGGCAGTGGTCCACGGTGTAAGTCACCACCTCGGTCAATCTCGTGGTGGGTGGTGACGGGCCACGCCTGCCCCGACGATTGGCTCATGTTGATCCACATCAAGAGCTTGCATACCAGTAGTGCGTCATGCACGTCTAGGAGTAGAACGGCTCACATAGGCTGCAGCCTCCTCAATCCGTCGTAGTATACACTAGCAACGATCGTAGCCATTTTGTTGTGAAAATGAAATCGGCGATCTTCTTTCTATGTTCTGATTAATCTCAGCATTGTCCCCTTAAGCTGTCGGATCCCCACGTAAGCAACATCTACGGCGTGATGCTAGAGATGGAGACGCTCCATAAAGGGGTATATCGATATAGCATTGTACCATTTCTTCCATTCATGAACTGATGAGTGTGAAAAACATGGGCCCTAGGTATCCGAAGATATACTACAGGACGTACTACCTCCTTGGGCCGAGTCAATTGGGCCTTCGGAAAAAGCGAGCTTGGAGGGGCGGTGCGGCGGCATGATCTACAAGAAAACGGATTCGCTTCCTACTCGAATACATGGATATAGGTGTAGCTGAATCTGTTATATCTGTATCTTCCATATGCGGATTAGGGATTCTATCTGTAACCCGACCCCCTGCACTATATAAAGAGGGTCCGGGGACCCTAGTTCGGCATCCAATTCCACATCTCACAATCATCATCATCATCCACCATAATACAATCCACGAGCACAGGAGTAGGGTATTACCTCCCCCGAGGGCCCGAACCTATATAAATTCGGCTCTCTGTGCTACTATCGTAGTTGTGATCTTTCGCATCGTCCCCTAAAATACATTACCGACGCAAATCGTCGACAGTTGGCGCGCCAAGTAGGGGCTAGCGTCACGATCAACTACGTCGACTTCAATGGCTTCCATTGGAGGATTCGTCTTTACCTACGCTCCTGGCCAAGGCTTCATCTTCGGAGATCTCGGCTTCATCGCCGGCGATTTTGAAAAGCTTCGGCTGTGTGAGCCGAACTTCGTTCGGTCCACGCATTACCAGGGGAGATGGTACGTGACTCCGACCGAGTCTCACCTCTTTGGAATCTCTTCCCTGGATTCCGATCCGGAGGAGGTTCGATCTGATGATGATGATTCCGACTGGCCAACTGCTGGGTTTCCCTTCGGTTACGGTCGGGATCCACCGCTTCTCTCTTCGCCAGCTCTTCATGTTGTGAAGCATCGAGTGGCGATCCGACTCTGGCGAGATCATTCTCGAGATCGGTCGGGGTTACAATCCATCGATCGTGGTCCGTCCGTTCGGTTTGAAAACTTCGGCATTGTTTTCCATCGGATAACATGCCAGCTTTTCCAATCCGGGCTAAGGAGCGGGACACGGCGCGCACACACTAGGGCGAGCTTTCTGAGTCAGAACTCGGGGACAACTCAAGCCAGGCCAAATTCCCGAGTGGCTATGCCATTCGGACTGGTCAATTCGGCGAAAGTTTCCGGCGGTTTAGTTCTGCGAAACTTCGGTCGGATCCTCGATGACCGGGGATCTGCCGTGAGTGGGAGTTATAATCACTCCCATCGACGAGCCAACGAATCAGGACCGGTTGAGCCTTTCCTTCTCAGAATCTGAGTCGGAAGAGAGCGTCAATAGGTTCCCCGATTTCCGTGGCGTCTACATGCTGGACGACCAAGCCTCTGGATTGGCCCGCACCTGCGAGGAAGGCGAGGCGAACCAAACCGCTGGCGGAGAAGACTTCTTGCGACCAATTCTGCGATCGTGCGAGGAAGTTCGGGAGGAACCGCTTCAAGTCCGTATGGGAGATTACTCGGTCTTCCGTATGCCACAGCAGAACATCCTCGCTTATAAGACCCTCCTGGACAATGTTGGCCCTTTACTTGGAGAGAACAACCCCGTATCGCCAATCATGGAACAAATCAAGACCATGGTAACGGCAGCGGCTGTCCAAGATACTCGGGACCAACCGGCCAACTTCGGCGAGAGCGATCGCTCTGAGTAGTACTCGGCGCGATCGGCACCTGTAGTCATGGGTAAGGCGCCCATTGGAGTCTGAGCGCGACCTCGCCTCGACATCGGCCCGACGCAGGAGGCGAGGCGGAGATCGCACCGCACCCACCGCCGGAATCTCCCCCGACGATCTCCTTCCCCCGGGGAAGGGTTGATCGACAGGATCAAGGTATTCACTCCCCGACTCCCACGTAAAAGCGGCGGGGTTCAACCTAAAGGCATTATGAAATTTGATGGAGAACGGGACCCTGAGGCTTGGTTGCAGATTTATTCTTTGGCGATCAAGGCCGCGGGTGGAGGATACGGCGTGATGGCAAATTACTTACCCGTCATGTGAACCCATCCGGCCCAGAACTGGCTCGCGGGCCTTCCAGAGAACTCGATCGATTCCTGGGGAGAGCTCTGCGACCAGTTCGTTGCCAATTTTCGAGAACGCGTCTGAAAAACACAGGACACGATGGGACCTTTATCAGACTCATCAAAAAAAAGATGAGTCGTTAAGGGATTTCATTCGGCGTTTCACAAAGAAGAAAAACATAATCCGGGAGATCTCAGAGGCGGTCGTCGTCGCAGCCTTCCAGAAAGGAGTTCGCGACCCCGATCTAATCAAGAAGATGTCTCGGAAGCCTCCGACTACCGTCAAGGAGATGTTCGCCCTAGCGGATCGATATGCTACCGCCTCGGATGCTCTCGCTGAACGTCAAGAGGATCACCCAGACAAGCACGAAAGTAAGAAGGACAGGCCCAAGTCGTCCTCCAAGAAGGACAAGAAGCGCAAGGGGTGAGGAGATGGTAGCGGTCGCGGATCAGGGACGGCTAAGGCCGCCTCGACCCGCCGACTACAATAAAGTCATGGAGGCGCCATGTCCTTTCCATCCAAACGGGAAGCATGTGGCCAAGAACTAAAACATCTTGAAGAAGTTCGCTAAGGATCACAACAGCGACGCTCCGAGAGATGCCAAGCAAGATGAAAAGCGCGACCCTCCTGCGGGCAACGCCTACCAAGAAACCGAGCGAGAGCTCAACTACATGTTCGGGGGATCGGACGCACACGAGTTCAAGCGTAAGCAAAAGCTTACCGATCGGGAAATCAATGCAGCTATTCCGGTGACCCCCGGGTATCTCCGGTGGTGCGAAATTCGATCATATTTGATCGCTCGGATCATCGAGATCCGTCCCATGCCGGAAGATATCCACTCATCCTAGATCTGTGATCTGAGCGTCCGATCGCAAAGGTCTGGTTGATGGCGGGAGTGGATTGAATATCCTTTTCGCTAAAACTCTGGGCGAGATCACGAGATCCCAAACGGCACTCCAGCGACAGACGCCGTTTCATGGTATAATTCCGAGAACCTCGCCGGTGCCAATCGGGAAGATCGCTCTTCTGTCACCTTTAGCACTCGGGATAATTAGGACGGAGAATCTCGACTTTGAGGTGGTGATTTGAGATGCGTATCCGCGATCTTAGGAAGGCCGGGCTTGGCCAAATTCATGGCTGTCCCACACTATACCTATCTGGTTGTGATGATGCCAGGTCCGCGGGGCGTAATCACGATCCGTGGAGACGTCAAGTTTTCCCACCTCCTCGATAGGGAAAATTGTGACTTCGCCTAGTCCATCGAGGCGGCAGCTGAGTTGGACAAGATCCGTCAGGCAGCCACCACCCTCCGCGACGAAGGCGTTCTACCAAGCAAGAAGCCAACTAGGTCAGGCAGCAGGCCTGGCAAAGATGATGAGTAAAGAGGCGGCCGGCGTTCTTCCGCAAGTAGATCAGGACGTCCTCACATCACTCAGCGATACGCCCGGGGGCTCGCTTGGGCAAAGGAACATCGAGCAATCGCGTCGGTTCTATACCTGACGACTATTGTAATCCATGTTTACAATAAAATAAAGATAAGTTTTCGCTCACATTGTCTTAACGCTTATGCAATTCAGTTTCTGACTTGCTACTTATTTGTATGTCAATTAAGTAGTAAGTCGGGGGCTACACCTAATTAGGTGCGCAATCGCGCACCTAATCTTTGTCTAACTCGACATTACTACCTGGAAGCTAGTAAGTCGGGGGCTACACCTAATTAGGTGTAGTCTGCGCCTAACCAATACCTAATCGATTTTTTTTCTTTTAAGTCTATGATGAAGCCTAGAAGTTTATTCGGGCCAGAGCCATGACTTAAGTAGAGAAAAGATGGTTAGCATATGCCATGTCGAAAATGAAAATCATATACATGGATAATTTAGGAGTTCCTATATTTTTTTTTATAGGAAATCTAACTCTAAGTTGTCTAAAAGGCACTCGGCTGTCGGCTTCACTTCTTCGAGCAGCGCCATCACCCCCTCTTCCGAGCAGGCGAAGCCATCCTTGACAGCGTCAAGATCGGTTCGAGATAGTGCGACTTGCGATGCCCACACTTGGCTGGAACTCGTCGAGCCGACTTCACTGAGCCGCGCCTTGATTCTTTGGGGCTTCGTCCACCTCTGGATCGGCTCGGCCGAGAACTTCGGTTCGACCGCCCGGATAGAGTTGGCGTCGAGTGGGTTCCACCGCCACCAAAGCTCATCATATCGCGCTTGCGCAATCTTGGCGTTCTCTGAAGAGCGTCATCTTTGCGCTAGCGTCTTCCTCCTATGCTCTGTCAAAACGGGGAATACGATTACGTAACCATGTAAACACCGAGGTTACGAGTCGGTTGGAGTGCAGGGGCTTACCCTCCAACTTCGGCGGCGACTTTGGCCTCAACTTCTCTAGGGCGGCTTCTCGCTTGAAGCTTTGGCGATTGTGGCGTCGCGCCTTGCACATGATCTGGGACACAACGTCATCGGTCACACACAAGACAAGCAAATTCGACTTAGGTCGAGGTACCTAGCGGAGGAACCCACAAGATCAAACTTTTAGTCCTGCGGCTCCTTAATCTGGGCTGCGGCTCCGGCGCTCCTTGGCGCCTCGGTCCGGACCCGATGACCCCTTCTCTGATTTAATCCGTTCTATTTGGAGGAGGAAGTAATTAAGGAACTTGGTTTTCCTCTCGGAGTATTCACCGAGTTCTGCAAAGGCGAAGGATGGTCACCGTCTAACTTTCGAGCAAAGGAGATTTACTCCACAAATCAAAAAAGCTTACCTGAGCCATTCGGTAGTACTCAAGAAAGACACTCGAAGAAGGCTTTCCTCATATCTCCCTCGGCCTCGTCGTCAACAAGGGCCTAGTTCCCCTCCTCGTCCCTCCAACCTGCTGAGAGCTTTGGCTCAGTCTCCTTGGGGGGAGGTGGGGGCTGGCGGAGGATCTCTCTACCGGGGCTCAAATTTCCACGCCCCTCGGCGGACGGACTCGGGTCGGAGGCATGGCGTAACACCTCCCCGACCCAGTTCAGCGACGCTTCAGCATGGCTTCTTTGGTGGGGGCACCGCATCGGCTGATGGAGGAGGAGCCCCCTGACTCAGCTTGGCAGGCTCTGATACCGGCTCGGTCGGGCGACTTGACGGAACCTCTACCGATGGTTTCCTAAAATTGGGAATATTTCGGTCACAGGGAATGCAAAGGAAGACTGTCGAGGGGTGGCGGAGTTGAGCTTACCGGTTGGTGGTCTTAATCTTGATCTGGCGCCTTCGAGAGGAAGCCCCGCTCGAAGCGTCGGGTGGGCTTCTCGGCCTAGCTTGGGGTTGAATTCTTTTCCCCTTTGGTGTCGCCTCTGCTTGATCCTTGGAGGTGAGTCCCCGACCGCACAGGAAGCCGAAGTTGGTTGGCCGTTCCTCTTGGGAGCCCGCCCACCTTTGGCCCCGAGCTTCACGAGCCGCGTCCTCCGGACGGCGGAACTTTTTCCTCCACTAGGGGCCGGGCCCTTGCCTTTCTTGGCGGTAGGGGTGTCTTGAGTTCTCCCTGGCGCTTCTCGCCCTTGTTGGCGAGAACATCGGGAGTTGGGGCGCGGACACAGCTGGCGACCCTACATAGGAACACGGCATCACCAAATAAGCTTCAACAACAGGTTTGCCTGGTGTTCAACGCAAGTAAAAAATATATACTCGGATCTTACCACAGGAGGAGGATAGTTAAGAGAAAGCTCACAGGACCCCGAGTTTGAAAAAATAGTTCGAGGAGCGAAGAACTCGGAGAGTCGATCGATGGTGTCCGAGTTGGAGATTGGGACATCCGTTTCTCTAGTAGAGTCGGATGGCCGGTGTACTCGAACCCGAGCTGATCCTCTCCTTGAGTGGTCGCACACGGCGTTTAAGTAAAGAAAGCAATAGCAGCGCCGGTCAACCCCTCTTCTTTGAGACGTTGGATCAGGCCCAATAACTCGGTTACCTGACCCATTTCAGAGGAAAGAGGGGGAGAATTCCAAGAGGAGGAAGCTCGGGGCTTTCTCCCATCAAAGCAAGGAAGACTGGGGGGGTTGGAACAGTAAAACCAATCCTGATGCCACCCCTTCAAAGAAGTCCGAAGCGGCAAGGTGAAATACTCCTTCTTGAGGCCGCTCCGGAGTTGGAATCCGGCCCCGTCGACAGCCTTAGGGGCGTTGTCGGTGGGGTTGGCCTTCAAGAAAAAGATATGACGGAAAAGGGCGAAAGGGGGAGCGATCCCCAGAAAAGCCTCACAAAGATGAACAAAAATCGAAAGTTGAAGGATGGAATTGGGATTCAAATGGAAAAGCTCAATCCCATAATGATGGAGCAAACCGTGAAGAAAGGAGGATGCGGGGAGTCTGAACCCGCGGGAGAAGAAGGATTCGAACACAACAATCTCCTCTTGATGAGGAGTGGGAGAGGATTCACCTGCGGCGGCACGCCAATCGATGAGCTCCGGCGTTGGAAGAACGCCGGCGTCAACAAGGGCCTACAGCCGCTCGTCGGTGGTGTTTGAGGTTGCCCAGTCCCCCGCCATTGGAATGTGGCGGATCTAAAGCTTGGCGATGGCGGCGGCGCTAAGGTTGCTTGGAGGCGGCGGAAGCACGAAAACCCTAGCGGAGGATTTGAGGAGGTGAGCAGTTTGGCGCAATCGAAGGCGTCTGGGTTCAAACTCCCGGTTGGCTTCACTTAAAAGGAAGCGAGCAACGTTTAGTTTCGCGCAAAGGCGGGAAGGAAATGAAGCCTAAAATTATCATTTCAAAACTTGGGTGCAGATCTAAGTCACGATGACATGCTCTATAAGGGCCGTGAGTACATACCACGATTTACTTCGGTACAAGTGTCACTCGAATCGGTTTAGTCGGAAAATAAGCGCCCTCTGTTGGGCTCATTGCGATCTTCAATTTGAGGATTGGGCGCTTCCCAAAGTCGTGACCCGACTTTTGATGTGCTTACAGGGGCGGTAGTCGGTTTGGCTTTTAAGTGAACCGCACATCGGTTCTTCAAAATGTCGATGGCACATCTCGGATCGTTTGTCATCAAGACAAGCACCACTTGGTTAAAAATCAATCTAGCTCTTGGCGTACCCCTTGGGGTCGATGGCTGATCTGATTTTACAATCGGATTAGGCGTCAAAGAGTTACCTCTTCAGTTGGGTTTCAGTGGCACATCTCCGGATCGTTTGTCGCCAAGGCAAACACCACTAGGAGGACCTTAACTTGGAGGCGGGCGTATTCCTCTGGGGTTCACTAGCTTGTGTCAGCATAAGTCGGATCAAGGCGCCTGAACACCCTACACAGGTTGTGGCATATCCCATGCTGGATCGAATGTCGAGCTCTGCAAGCCAGGCTTGAATGCTATAAGTTGTAACAGGGGAGGATATTATTGGGTATACTTGCATACTCGGCAAAGTCCACTCTCCTGGTATGCCTCTCCGTGGGGTCATTAGTCAGTATTCCGATCCGTCGGGCTGGGTGCCAGACATCTTTAATAAACTTGGGAATTATTCTCGAGTTCTTTGCAATTATGTTGTTTGATCGAGGTTACTCGTGGCGATTCCATCGGTAGGACGGAGTGGCGTCACTCGATGTAAACATCGAAGGATTCGAGCGAACCGAATCAAGACAACCCGATCCGAAGCACTCGGGGCTCTTGTGAAAAACATGGGCCTGGGTATCCGAAGATATACTACAGGGCGTACCATCTCCTTGGGCGAGTCAATTGGGCCTTCGGAAAGCGAGCTTGGAGGGCGGTGCGGCGGCATGATCTACAAGGAAGCGGATTAAGCTTCCTACTCGAATACATGGATATAGGTGTAGCTGAATCGGTTATATCTGTATCTTCCATATGCGGATTAGGGATTCTATCTGTAACCCGACCCCCTGCACTATATAAAGGGGGTCCGGGGACACTAGTTCGGCATCCAATTCCACATCTCATAATCATCATCATCATCACCATAATACAATCCACGAGCACGGGGTAGGGTATTACCTCCCGGGCGAACACATATAAATTCGGCTCCCTGTGCTACCATCGTAGTTGTGATCTTTCGCATCGCTCCCTAAAATACATTGCCGACGCAAATCGTTTTTTCGAACTGATGAGCTAGCTAATTGTTCGATGGCAGCTATTAAATGTTGTAGGTCGAAATGCTTGCCGGGGTGTACTATGTTAGGTATAATCTTGATAAGTTCAACGAGTCCGTTTTGTATTAGAGTAGATTTGAGTTCGTCTACAAGTTGGAGTTGTCTTAGAGATAAAGTTTACTTTTATACGTGTAAGAGTCCTAGTCGGTTTCATGTAATCTACTGGTATAAATAAAGGGCCAGGGGCTAGAGAAAAGGTGCGACAGTTGGGAGCACCACCAAAACATCTCCTGTGATTTCGGTTTTCAAGCAAGTCATCTAAGTATACTATTTCCGCGAGTTGTGCACGTACGTGACGTGAAGCACGCACAGATTTGTGGAGTCTTGCTTCCGGCAATATTTCAGCCGTATTGTTGCCGTGTGTACGGCGGTCGATCTGCATAGCATAGCGGTGCGTGGCGGGCGAGCAATAGGCGGTCGGTTTGTCAAGCAGCGGCAGCGGCGGCCCAGGGCAAGGCCTCCGGGATGGTGATCGGCATCGACCTCGGCACCACCTACTCGTGCGTCGGCGTGTACCGGAACTGTTCCACGTTGCTGTTGCTTGTGCTCGTCTTAGCATCCTGTTTCGCGGCGGCGGCCGCAGCGACGACGGAAAGCTATAGATCGATCCTAGTTCCAACATACTAGGTCGATCCTACAAGGAAGCCGACCGAAGCAGTATGAGGATTATCGTAGGAAACATATTACTAAGCACAGTAGAGTCGGAGACAAATGAATTGACTATCCACCCACCTCTCCTCCTTCCTAGCTCTGGCCAGCCAATGACAACTTGGTCATTTGGATGAAGAAAATGAGATGGAAATGAGGAAAATAGCCAAAGTGGCAAATTGTAGGGTGGCAATTGTTTAGAGTGGCAAATTCTATAGATCAATCTTTGGAGTGATAAATCCTAGAGTGGCACCCTTTGGAGTGAGATATCCTAAATTTTCCTTTGAAAATACATACTAATTAATTAATGATTTTAAAATGTTAATTTTGTTTGTGTTAAATGAATGTATTTTCTATCATCTAGCTGCTAAAATGGTTATGGTTTCATATGTAGAATTATTTTCTGGAAGTGATTTAAAATAAGTTGTAAACAATCATGTAAGAACCTTCCCAATTTATATCATAATTTATGATTTTTTTGCTAAATTTAAAATTTCAAACAATATTGTTCAGATTCAATAAGTTATAAAGTGTTTATGTGATTCGGCAAGAATCTCTTTTTTTTTTTGGTAGTAAGAGGGGGGAATTGGCCCAAAAATTATGATATTATTAAAAACAAGTGTACCTTGTCTGTGTGGTTTTGGCACATTGTTCGTGTTGTTTTCGTAGGTAGGCAAGGGGTGTTTGCTATTTGGTTAGATTTCTTCATACGTAAGGAGGAGGAAGTGAATTGGTGGTGTTGTTTCTTCATGGAAATCTTCATTCTATGAACATGGTAAATTTGGAAGCAGAGAATAAAAAAAAATTGATAATGGCCCGGTGTGCTTTTCTACTCGGAAGCAGGATTTTGTCCAAGATGTTGATTTATTAACACATTGCGTTAAACAACCAGTGGCTGATTAGATTCTTTCTTGGATTAGGACTCTTGATGGCCCTTATGAGAGCATCTCCTACTGTTTGTTCTTAAAAAAAAAAAGAAGTAGAATGGTGTTAGGCATCATGTGTGATTAATGTTCCAGATATTAAGTTAGTTCAATGACCTTTTTGGTGTTATTGTTGTATGGCCTAGGGCTCCTATGAAATGGGTGGTTCCTAAAATATCCCTTGATTAAAACTACAAACTAATTAACGATTTAAAATTGACAATTTTTGCCCAAATGAATGTATTTTCTATTATCTAGCCTCTAGAATGGTTTTATAGGTAGAAATATTTTCCATAAATGATTCAGAATGATTAAAATAAGCTGTAAATAATCATAAGAACCTTACCAATTTAGTCATAATCTTTTTATTTTCTGCTAGTTTTAAAATTTTAAACTTTATTTTTGAGATTAAATATATTACAAAGTGTTTTATAAAGATAATACCAAGTGTACCTTGTCTGTGTGGTTTTCGCACATTGGGGATCTCGTTACCTTGTTTTGGCTCTTTGGGACGAAAAGCATCTATGCAGACCGTAGTGACCGTCTACGGTCGTTGCCCATTGGATCAAATAGTACAAGTGCTCAAATAAAGAAAATTGATCTTCCCTGCCTAGTTCAATAGTTAAGTGGATCACATCAACATTTTCTTCGTTATTGTGCTTAATTACACATTATAATATTTGAATGCTTATGCTGTAATTTTTCTTTTGTAACTAGATAGGTACCATTAATATCCATAACCTTTTGAATCATAATAGTTTTTCTATTCAGCATATGTTTGGTTCAGAGTTAAGAATAGAGCTTTAACTTAATATATCCATTTATTGAAGGGTTAATTATATTTGTGCCATTGGAAATTATGCGCTTCTAGAAAAAGATTCCAAATTAAATAATACTGTAAAGTGGGAAATTTGAGCCATGTCATTATTTGTTTTATGAAATTAGATATAAGCCATCATTGCCATTTTCTAGGTTATTTTCAAATGGCATACAACTGATCTCACAATTGAGCAACAACATCCATCCTTACCAATATGAGTAGAGATGTACGGACAACTAGTTAACACTGTCATCGTATTTTGCACCATCGGATCGTCCACACATTGCATCATAGGCCTCCATGTCATCCTAACCCTAATTCCCCTCCACTTCCCCGCTTTCTCACGGCCGCCTCGGCTACCCACTCCCACCTTGCCTCCCCTCATCCTTTCCCTCCTCCAATTCTCCTAGGACTCAGCCCTCAGTGCAGCGGCTCCACCTCCCCAAGCATCATAGTAGTGCCTCTACCTCTCCTCGCACCACCGTTGCCTTCGCAGATCCATAGTGCACCTTATCATCTGTGATCGGGGAGTGCTTCCACCTCTTGCTAGCATAGCCTGCACGTCGGCGTTCATGGCTGCCGTAATGAGTTACATTCCTCGCTCACCCACCACCGCATCATCGCCAGCGCGGGCCGCCTGGGTGAAGCTACCATCGCGTCATTTCTCTGTCCTACCCATCGCCACATACTCCACCCTCTCCTCGGTCATTCTCCCAGTCCCTGTCTCTGTGGTCCTTGCCGGTCGCCACCATCATGTTGCCCACGACATATGATGCTTATTTAGTCTTTTGTCATTTACCTTTAGTCGTATCCTTATTTTGATGCTCTTTGATATAAGTTGCAAATCTTGGCACATAAATTGTGGTATATACTCACTCTTAGACTATTGGCTTTATAGTGCCTAATTGAACTCGGGACATACATTTTTTTGGGGAGGACTCATGTTGCTGTTAAATCTCACTACATTAGCTTTCCTATTGTCTTCCAGTATACATTTGTAACATCTTGAAAATTTTAGTGAGTTTAAAATACTTTGATATCTATCAAATAATTGAAATAAAATAATTTTACAATTTTATTGCAATTTTAAAAAATAAAATGGTGTTTTATAATTAACCTAGAGCTTTAAAACAATTACATAAGCAAAAATATAAATTAACAGTGCTTGATAATTTTTTGTTCAGTCCTAAATGCTTCAAAGGATTTTTCAGAATTTTCTTAGAATTTTCTGAAGTGTTTTTTTATTTTTAAACCTAAGAAAACATTAATCAGCTTTTTCAAAAAAGGGAAAAGACTTTTATTTTTATTTTTCTAGAAAGGGGTGACGTGGAGCAATCTAGGCCGCTATTTTGCATGTGTGTGCATTAGCAGCCTTCAGATACCACTTATCCAAGCAAACCCGTATCTGTGGATCTCGAATGCCTGGTCGTGTGACGTGGCCACATGGGAGCTGTTGGATCTTGCCGCCTTAGTCGTCGTCTCCGCGGCCAAGTCGGAGGCGGCCATTGCGGAACCATAGGCTAGGCCTTAGCGTCCGTGCCAACCTAGGGTTCCCGAGGCTATTTAAACCCCTGAGCCGCTGCGCTAGGGTTTGTAGACGTCGTAGCCGCTGTCGCCTTGACCAGAGAAGGACGGAGCCACTAAGAAGAGCTTGGGGATGATTTCAGGGCTGAGAATTCCGACGAGTAATTCCACCATCGCCGGTGAGTCTTAGCCTTTGAATCTTGGTCCGGATCCTTGTTTCATCGTCGCGGTCCCCGTGGTGACTTGCTTTTGCCGCAGGGAAGGCCGGAGCGTCGTTGCTGTTGAGCTTTAGGGCTGCCGCCGCTGTTAGAGGTCGTCGGAGCTAACTAGATGTCCTCAGAGTTGCTCATTGTTATGGTAAGGTCATTAGTCCCTAGATTCTGAATTCGGATTTAGTTTAGGCTAAAGAGGTCCATAGCATCCGATTGCGTGTAGACCGTGGAGCATTGTCGCTTCTCGTCACCGTGGCTCGCCACCGTTGGTCGCCTGTGATGCCCATGTGTCTCGGTGAATTGGCGAGGTCAAGAGCAACCCATAGAGCCTAGGAGCATGGAGTCTGGTGGTCCGTAGCGCAAGATCGAGCTCGTTAGAGTTGCTGCTATGCCGGAGGTGGTCTTCGCCGTGGAGTTTGGTCGCCGATGCGGCAAGGTGACGTGGAGAGTTCATCACCATCAGATCTAGATCGGGTAGATCGGATCTAAGCAGGAGTGGTCCGGTTCAGATCGGACCGGTTCAGTGGGCCGAGTTCATGGTAAACCGTGTCACTGCCATGTAAGTCCAACATGTCAGACCGACGTGAGGTTCACTGTGAGCACACATGTGGGCTTTATCTGCCGTGGGCAGTGAGGCTAATAGGTGGGGCCCAGTTGTCTGTCCAGTGCGGGCGATTTTCTAAAAATAGGAAATTAATTATTAAATTTTCTTTAATTGTTTATAAATTGGATAAAACTAGTAAAATTCATATCTTATAAAACGATCTGTGTTTGTGGTGCTGATCGGGACGATGGCAAGGAGACATGATCGACTACTTCTGTACGACTATGTACGTGCAAATCGATTGAACCAGTTTAATCAACTCTTCTTCCGTTGCACTGCGTGTCAATCGGTAACAATCTATGGTCATCTATTTGCTGGATTTTCTGGGTTTGCACGATAGATTTTTGATTCATGCTATTTGAACGACCTTTCTTATTCTCTTTCTCAGTTCTATTTATAATGGGGTATCGTCCTCCTTATATAATGACGGCTAGGGCTTTGACTAGGTCCACCTCGGCCCTTCGTGGGCCGGTTTCCCAACATACCCTCTTGGATCTTAGCCATGAGATGCATATGCCTCAACAACTCCATAAACCCAGTGGAAAAAATTCTTGGAGAAAGAGTGCGTAGCATACACTTGTTGTACTGTACTGCTCGGATTGCCTCGTTAAATACCTCATATGAGAAACTTCAATAAAAACTCACGTAAGGGAAAAATAGTACAACCCACCAATTTTGCTTTTTAATCTTTGAGATTATATTGGGTATTTTAACTTTATGTCCAAGATTTAATTCAGAGTGTATAAGGTTTCTCCTCCTGAATTCTGCACTTCCTTAAGTCTCCTTGTCGGGGATTGGTTAACGGCCCATGGGCCGAGACTAGCCCTAGCAGCTTCGTAAATCGATGAGTGCCTTAGATATGGTTCCTAAGACAGCCCGGTCCAGGTAGAGTCCTTGCCCGAGGAAAACCTAGCTGCTGCCCGGATGAAGTTGTCCAGCTTGCCCTGATGTCAATATCATGCCTTACTCGGGGCGGGCAACGATATAATGCCCGGAGTGATCCTGCTTGCCTGGGCACCGACGTAATAGAGTGGCGTGTTATAGTGTGCCAAGCGGCCACATTTCCCACGACGCGGGAGCCATTGCCCACGATCCATGCGGTTCGTGCAATGACCGCGCGCGGTGTGCCGTTCGTTTTCTCACCCACGGTGCACGCAACCGTCGCTTAGAGATTCTGAGCCGACGATTGGGGATAGGCCCCATAAATATCAGCTTTTCGATCATTTGAAGCACGGTTTTTTCGAAGACACATCGAGCTAATCATCGAGCTCATCAACGTGCATTGTAACCTCACATTTTGCAATACACGCACACTGTAGTAGGGCTATTATCCTTCTTAGGAGGCCCAAACTAGGATAAACCCCTGTGTCTCGTCCATTTTCAGTTTGTTCATGCCAAGAAGTCTTCGACATCTCGGAACGCCACACTTCGGCAGAAAGGGGCTTTCTAATCCCTCAATCAAGAAATAAGCTTGACGGGAAATACAGTTTCTAATCATCGATAGTGTGGACAACATGGGTCCCGGCTATTTGGAAACAGATGATTAGACGAACCACCTCCCTGGGCCAAGTCGCGTGGATCTTCTAGAAGGCGGGCTTGGAGGACGGCGCGGCCCGACTTGTTCTACAAGAAGTAGAATCCTAGTCCTACCCAAATACGTGGAGATAAGCGAAGCCGACTCGACCATATCCTTTATCTCCCTAATACGGACTAGGGAACCAATCTGTAACCCTACCCCTTGCACTATATAAAGGGGGTCAGGGTCCTTGGTTAGACATCTTTTTCATCGATCTAGGATCTACATCTTCAACTTCGACATCATCTTCGATCGAATCGATCTCGTGCGAACTTAGACGAGAACATACGATCATTGTGATCATCCCCTGTTCATTGTGATCGACACCCCATAATACAAATCCACAAGCACAGGAGTAGGGTATTACCTCTTCGGGAGGGTCTGAACCTGTATAAATCCTGCCCCCGTGCTACCATCGAGTTGTGATCTTTCGCATAGCCCTATAAAATATATTGCTGACACAATTCGTCGACAGTTGGCGCGCCAGGTAGGGGCTAGCGTCACGATCAGCTTCATCGACTTCGATGGCCTCAATCGGCGGATTCGTCTTCACCTACGCCCCCGGCCAAGGTTTTGTCTTCGGAGATCTCGACTTCCTCGCCAACGACTTCGGGGAACTTCGGTTATGTGAGCCGGATGATGTTCGACCCACAACTACCGGGGGAGGCTATACGCGGCTCTGGCCGAACTACACCACGTCAGATTGCCTCTTTCAGATTCCGATCCGGGAGAGATCCAATCTGACAACGACGATTCCGACCACTGCACCATAGGGATTCCCTTCGGTTTCAGTCGGAATTATGGGCCACTGGCTCTGTCAGCTCCTTTCGCTGATGAAGAACCAATCGGCGATGCTATTCTTGACCTGGATCGCGATCAGATCCAATCGGGAACCACAACTTCTCAGTTGTGCAACACCTCGTTCGGATTGAGAAACTCAGCCACTGTTTTCTATGAGCTAACACGCCGCCTTTTTCAGTTTGGGCTAAGGGGTGGAGCCCAGAGACACTCTTGGGGCGAGCTTCGAGTTAGGCTCGGGGATAACTCTAACCAGATCTACTTCCCAAGTAGACACTAGGATGCCATTCGGATTAACCAATTCGGCTGCTAGGTTTCAGCAAATCTGTTCTGCCGAATCTCAGTCAGGTTTCCTTCCGCCAAATAATTCATCACGGGAAGTGGGAGTTATAGTCACCCCATCGATGAGCCAACAAGTCGGGATCAGTTAAGCTTCTCTTACTCGGAATCCGAGTCAGAAGACAGCATCAGCTGGTTCCCTGACTGTTGCGGCGTTTGCGTGGTGGATGGGCGGAGATGCCGAGTGGGCGGAGATGCAGGCTCCCCCAGTCGTCGAAGAGTCCGAACACTGGAGCATGTACTTTGATGGCTCTCTCCGGCAACAGGGCACGGGGGCTGGTATCGTTCTCAAATCACCTGGAGGTGAACGACTCAAGTATGTTCTCCAGATTCATTTTCCAACTTCAAACAACGCAGCCGAGTACGAGGCACTCATCCATGGGCTCCGTATTGCCATATCGCTCGGTATCCGGCGATTGGTGGTTCGCGGGATTCTCAACTCGTGGTGAGCCAAGTACAGAAGGATTGGACTTGTGTCAATGACAATATGGCCGGCTACTATCAGGAGGTCAGAAAGTTGGAAGATAAGTTCGATGGATTGGAGCTTATACATATCCTACGGCGAGACAACGAGGCGGCAGATGAGCTTCGAACATGGGCTCTAGCAGGCGGCGATCCCCACCGGGATCTTTGTGCAAGAGCTTCACGCCC
This sequence comes from Olyra latifolia, assembly GCA_036346145.1. Taxonomy (NCBI): domain Eukaryota; kingdom Viridiplantae; phylum Streptophyta; class Magnoliopsida; order Poales; family Poaceae; genus Olyra; species Olyra latifolia. The sequence goes on along the minus strand of CM070531.1, from coordinate 4,969,391 downwards.
CCTCCATCACACCGTAGGAGCAACTACCCCAACCGGATAAACCACTACCCGAGTCAGAAGTGCTCGCCCTCAACTCGGACTGGATGAGGCCGTATTTTGAGTATTTGCAAAAAGAAAAGCTACGGATGATCGAGGTCACGAACAAATTGAGCGTCGGTCGTGCATCGTGGTACTTGGAGGAATCTATCTGCATTGAAGCGTCTCTGGCATACTTCAAAGTGCGTATCTAACTTGGAAGGACGCGCCTTGTTGTGTGAAATTCACTTGGGTATGTGCGGCCATCATGCTGCTTCAGCCACGTTGGTCGGCAAAGCCTTTCGTCAAGGGTTTCTTGTGCCTATCGCTGTCTCGGACGCATAAGGAGATCGTCCGAAAATCACGAAGGTTGTCGATTCTTTGCTCGGCAATTCATGTCTTGCTCGGGAACTTCAGAGGATCCCTATCACCTGGCCGTTTGCCGTCTGGGGACTCGACATAGTCGGACCTCTCAAGAAGGCCTCGGGTTCTTCCAGGAGATCGTCAGTCGGTTTGGTGTGCCCTCTCGGATTATTATGGATAACGACTCTCAATTTAGAAGTGACGAGTTTCGAAGCTGGTGCGAAGATGTGGGCATAAAGATTTGCTTTGCTTTGGTGGCACATCCTCGGAGCAATAGGCAAGTCGAGCGCGCAAATGGCATACTTCTACAAGGCGTCAAAGCGCGCATTTTCGATCGTCTCAAGCCATATACAGCAAAGTGGATGAAGGAATTGCCTGCTGTACTCTGGGGGCTTCGCACAAGTCCCAGTCGGGTAACGGGGCAGTCATCTTTCTTCCTTGTATATGGGTCGGAGGCGGTCCTCCCAATGGAGCTACAATTCGGATCGCCCTGAGTTCAAAAGTTCAACGAGGACGAGTTAGAGGCGGTCGGGTTGGCGAACTTCGGCCGATGGAAGAAGCTTCGGGATCTTTGCAACCATCCGTCGACAAAAGTACCTCCAAAGACTCGTCGTTACCCGATCGTAATATCTGGGATCGTGCCTTCTCGGTTGGTGACTTGGTCGCCGGATCAATCGGGCGAGTGGCCATAAACTCTCCCTACGTTGGGAAGGTCCGTATATTATTGACTCGATACACGCCCGGCTTACCGACCGAGGCGAGAAGACGGCACAATCATGGATAACTCGTGGAACATTGAGCAATTCGTCGGTTCTATACGGCGGCCGTTGTACACATTTACAATTCAATAAAGATAAGTTTTCGTTTACATTATCTTTACACTTGTGCAATTCAGTTTCGACTTGCTACTTATTTGTATTCAATTATAAGTCGGGGCTACACCTAATTAAGTCTTGTAATCGCGCCCTTTCTTCTCTTCTATTGAGATTGATTTGACTTGCTCCTAGTCAGTTCCTACTAGCCAATGAAGTCGGGGCTACACCTCATTAGGTGCGATCACACCACTAATCGATATCTTTCTTTTTGACTTCTTGTTGAGCCTAAGTATTGTTTGTTCCAAATGTGAAACTCTTATTTCCAATCAACACTCATACTTCATTGCATTCATAGAGACAGAGCTCGCGCCAACTCCTAGCAGCTAAGGAACTTGATGCGCTTGGCGAGTGCTTAGTAAAGGACCTAATCTACTCGGGCAAAATCTGAGTTAATCTTAGAAAGATGACATAACTTATATTATATTGGAAGAAGCTGTTTACATCTGATGGTGATAATTTCAAGAAGTTCATGTATTTACTGAGGAATCTAAATCTAAGTTATCTACAAGGGACTCGTGCTGGGTTTCACTTCTTGAGGCGGGCCAACGCCTTCTCCTCGGTGCGGTGGCGGATCGCCAGCGACCTCAAGCTCGACTCGAGGATATAGCGACTTGACGATTCCCAGCGCTTGACTGGTACTCATCAGGCCGACTTCCTTGAGCCGGGCCTTGAGCTGGTCGGGGGCATCGGTCCACCTCTAGATCAGCTCAGCCCGGTTGCTTGGCTCGGTGTCACCAGAATAGAGTCATCGCCGAGTGGGCTCCACGGCCACCAGGAGCTCTTCATACTGCGTTGATCTAGAGGTGGACCCATCAAAGGAAGGAAGACTGGCAAGAGGATTGGCACAATAAAACCACTCCTGATGCCATCCCTTTAGGGAGGTTCGGAGTGGCAAAGAGAAGTATTCCTTTTTTAGGCCACTTCGGAGTTCAAATCCGGCCCCGCCGACGGCCTTAGGGCACTATCGTTGGGGAAGGCCTTCAAATGGAAAAGGTGACGAAAAAGGTTGAAATGGGGAGGAATCCCCAGAAAGGCCTCGCAGAGATGAACAAAAAGAGAGATTTAAAGGATTGAGTTCGGATTCAAATGAAAGAGCTCGATGTTATAGTGGTGAAGTAAGCCATGAAGAAAAGAAGAAGTGGGGAGTCCGAACCCGCGAGAAAAGAAGGACTCAAAGACGATGATCTCCTCTTGGCGAGAAGTGGGAGAAGACTCACCATGGCGGCCCGACCAATGAGTTCTTGATTCGAAGAACACCGTCGACCGATTACTGCGATCGCGCATCGGTGGTGACGGAGGTCGCCCAGTTTCTTGCCATTTGTGAGAAAGTGGTGGGGGATGGGGGCGGCGAGGCTGGATCTAGAGATTGGCAGCGACGGCGGTGGCGGCGCTGGGTTTGCTCTACATGGCGGAAGCGACAAACCCTAAGCGAAGTCTTTGCGGGAGATGAGCAGACTTGGGTGCACAAGACAAGCGTAACCGTTCAAATACCCCAATGTTCTATTTAAAAGGAAGTGGGCGACGTTTGGTTTCATGTTGGCGGAAAAAATGGAGCCCTAATCATTGCTTCAAGGTTCGGGCCCGAACTTAGGTTCCAGAGAGCATGCCCCCATGGGCCGCAAGCTGTTCACGTCATTACTCGGGTACAGGTGCCACTCGGAATAAATCTAGTCGTGAAAAATAGCGTTCCCCTAGTCGGGCCTCATGTCAGTTGTCAGTCTATGAGGACTGGGCGCTTCCCGAGTTATAAATCAGCTTTTGATGTACCTCTTAGGGTCATAGTCGGTTTGACTTTTAGTCGGATCGGGCATCAAGAGTTACCTCTTCAGTCGGGTCTCAGTGGCACATCTTTGGATCATTCATCATCATGGTGAACACCACTCGGATGACCTTGACTTGGAGGCGGGCGTATTCTCCCGAGAATCACTAGCTTGACACCGCACTAAGTTGGGTCAGGGCGTCTGAACACCCTAATACACGAATTGTGACATGTCCCCTATTGTTCCGAATATCGAGTTCTGTCAATCATACCCGAATGTCATGATTTGTTACCGGGAGGATATGGCAGGGTGACACTGATCACTCGGCTACATGCACTTTTCTTGGTATGCCTCTCTATGGGGCCAACAGCCAGCATGCCGACCAGTCGGACTGGATACCAAACATCTTTTTTAGGGACTTGAGATTTTCTCTTGGGTTCTTTGCAACTGTGTTGTATAATTAGCAGGTTACTCGGCGAGAAGAACTACGTCAACTGAGCAAAGACTGATGTCACTCGGATTACATTTGGTGGGCTGCAGGCCGAACTCAGAATTAAACCACTCAGTCACGAAGCACTCGGGGGCTACTATGGACAACCTGGGTCACGTGTATTTGGAAACAAACGATTGGACGCACCACCTCCCTCGGCCAAGTCGCGTGGATCTTCCAGAAGGCGGGCTTGGAGGACGGCGCGGCCCCGACTTGTTCTACAGGAAGTAGAATCCTAGTCCTATCCGAATACGTGGAGATAAGCGAAGCCGACTCGACCATATCCCTTATCTCCCTAATACAGACTAGGGAATCAATCTGTAACCCTACCCCTTGCACTATATAAAGGGGGTCGGGGTCCTTGGTTAGACATCTTCTTCATCGATCTAGGATCTACATCTTCAACTTTGACATCATCTTTGATCGCATCCAATCTCGTGCGATCTTAGACAAGAACATATGATCATTATGATCATCCCCTGTTCATTGTGATCGACACCCCATAATACAAATCCACGAGCACAGGAGTAGGATATTACCTCTTCGGGAGGGTCTGAACCTGTATAAATCCTGCCCCGTGTGCTACCATCGAGTTGTGATCTTTCGCATAGCCCTATAAAATATGTTGCTGACACAATTCTTGACAGATAGCTGGCACCGTCCGTGGGGATCATAAGTCTTCTCTGCTGAAGGATTCCTCAAAGATGTTACTCCGGCGATACCCACGATCTCTGCATCTTCGACGAAGTGGATGACCATGACGGGTATTACATTGACGAGGAGATGGCCCGGATCACCGACCCTGACGAACACACTAAGCGGGAGGAAGATTTTCCCATACGTGCTCCCTACTCCCCGGCTATGGAGGCCTGGACTCGGAGTACGTTCCTGAGCCCCTCCTGCACCAGTTCCGGGACCCCCCTAACCACGATACCCCCATGCTGGATGGCGATGATGACGTGGATGAGCAGTATCGTGGGATCGACATCCTGGGCTGCGATATGGCCTTTTCGGGCGAGAGCACTTCTTGTGGCGACATAGTGATGGCGCCCTCTGACCCGGTTCTCGCTCGCCAAGTCAATATGGTGAACAAAGAAAGGGAGGAGCCCCCACGACGGTGACGATTAGTGGCGCCAGAATCACCGCTTTCGATCTTTGCTGGATGAGTCGCTGGGCTAGACATTGGTCGAAATGAGGGACCAGGCAAGAGCTTCTGCTCGGGACCAACCACTGACCCCTCCACGGTCACCGGCTTCGTTGTGTCGTACCCTGGCCCAATGTCGCGATCCGCCCGCGTCTCCGCCGGAAATCCTTCTTAGGAGCAGGGAGCCCCTCAAAGCGCTCACCTCCATTGTTCGAGGCATGAGAGAGAACCTAGGTGGCATGGACTTGGCCGCCATAGGAGATGCCATGGCGGATGACTTGGAGCGCCTTATTTCGGGTCTTGATTTGTCTGACGCGCCCAGTCACAGCCACAGCCAGGACAATTCTTGTCCGCGGGACTAGGCTTCATCCCGCCGCGGCAAACGAGCTGCTGGCCGGGACCATGACTCTCTTCACGATCGGGGCCGCGATGTGCACCGGAGTGCTTCCTAGGGCTGTACTAATCGAGAGGAGCGTGGGGGCTGATCCCGACGGGAGTACCGAGAGGCCATCGGTTCTGTGCAGTCTCCACGCCACTCCCGGCATGAGGTCTTTTCGTGGCTTGGCCTGCGGGAGGGCGAGGTTGCCCAGGACAGTCCTCGGTCATCGATCTATGGCTACAGGGCCTTTTCGAACGCCTTGCATACCGTAGTGTGGCCCGCAAGGTTCAAGCTAGGGCACATAGAGAGGTTCAACGGACCCAAAACCCAGATGAGTTTCTCTCGGTGTATGCCACCACCATCCTTGCGCCTGGCGGTGATGAGGCGATTATGGTGAATTACTTGCCCACAGTTCTAGAGGGCCTTGCCCAGACATGGCTAATTAACCGGTGCGATAGGTCTATCCAGGATTGGGAGCAACTCTGTGATGCTCCATCATCTGATTTGGATGGATGGTGAGTCGCTACGTGCCTTCGTGCAGCGGTTCATCAAGGTCTACAATACCATCCCTAATGACTCGGATGACGTAGTGCTTCGCATGTTCAAGCAGGGGGTACGAGACGTGCGGTTTACTCAAGACCTGAAGATCAACGTGCATCTCGCGGCCAATGAGCTCCTAAGGATGGCTGACTGCTATGCTAACGCTGTAGAGGCAGTGGATTGGAAGAGGATGCTCGACAAGGGCAAGGTTCAACCCCAGCCCGGTGTTGAGCCCTTGAAGAAGAAGAAGAAGAGGTCGTCTTCGGAGAAAAAGAAGAATAAGAAGAAGAAGCGGGGCTCATCCAGTACGGTCGTAGCCGTGGAGCGGCAACCCATGCCCAAATCCCAGCAGAGGAAGCAGTACTCCCCAGGCAAGGGCAAGGGCCGGACCCCTCAGTGCTGCAGCGACGACCAAGTGGAAAATCCCAAAAGTGGCAAGTATTGTCCCCTCCATCAGGTCTACGGGCACGATCTCTGGAATTTTCGTACCTGGATAACCCAGATGGAAGATTTCTACAATGGCAAGGGCCCAATTCCCACCTTGCCTGAGTCAGGCGTGGGTAGCAAGGGCAAGTGCCCTGCTTGCGATTGCGAGCTAGGCTCGGATGAGTTTCCTTAGCTTGAGAATTGCATCGCCATGTTTTTTTGTGGCTCCTCCGCCTACGCCTCCCGACACGACCTCAAGCAGGCCGCCCGGGAGGTCCACCATATTGATCAAGGCAAAGCACAACTCGGGCAGCTCAAGTGGACCGAGTTGCCCATTACATTCTCCAAGGATGATTGTCCCCTTGGAATGGTCAAGCCCAAGAGGCTTCCGCTTGTCGTGGTCCCGACAATCGGGAACATGAGGGTAGGTCGCGTCCTCGTCGACGGTGGGAGCACACTGGACTTGATTTCGGTTTCGGTCTTCGACAAGATGCAGATTCCTCGCTCCAAGATCAAGAATATCACTATGCCCTTCTACGGGATTATCCTAGGCAAATCGGTCATGCCCCTTAACAAGATGGTTCTCCCTACGACCTTCGGGGGGCCGGCCAATTTCAGGACGGAGTTGATCACGTTCGAGGTGGTCGACTTTACTTCCGCGTACAATGCCATCCTTGGCCGCCCAACGCTGGCTAAGTTTATGGCTGCCATGTACCATGCTTACTAGTGTCTAAAGATCTTGAGATCTAAGGGAGTGGTCACAATAAGGGGTAACCACAAGGCCGCCCCTGGACTGTGACGAGCAGGCCCTAGCTATTGTTAGGCAGCTCCTTTAGCACGGCCCGGATCAAGAGCTGAAGAAGTCTGCTTGGCTCAAAGTTGCCCTCCAACCAAGAGGAGAGACCAAGGAGGTGCCTTTATCTGCAGAAGAACCCTCCAAGGTCGTTCATTTGGGGGCTTCCCTAGACCCCAAATAGGAACTCGAGCTCATTTCCTTCCTCCGAAAAAATACGGACACGTTTTCTTGGGAACCGTCCGATATGCCCGGGGTCCGAAAGGAGGTCATTGAGCATAGGCTAGCGGTTCAGCCTGACAAGAAGCCAGTGCGGCAAAAGCTTTGCCGCTTCTCCGAATTCAAACAAAACATAATCCGGGAGCAACTCGACAAACTCCTCAAGGCTAGCTTCATTCTTGAGGTCGACCACACTGAGTGGCTCGCCAACCCGGATATCGTCAAGAAGAAGGGCAGCAAGTGGCGTCTGTGTGTCGACCAGACATGGCTAAATGCTGCTTGTCCTAAGGACAATTTCCTGTTGCCTCAAATAGACCATCTGGTTGACGCAACGGCGGAGTCATCTCTCATGAGTTTTCTAGATGCGTACTCCGGTTATCACCAAATAAGCATCTCCCCAAGCATGAAGAGAAAACTGCCTTCATCACTCTGTTCGATACCTTTTGCTATACGACCATGTCTTTCGATCTCCGAAATGCTGGGGCCATGTTTCAGCATCTCATGCAAAGGACATTCCTAGACCAGATCGGACGCAACCTAGAGGTGTACGTAGATGATATAGTGGTCAAAAGTAAGTTTGAGCCAGATCATGTAAGGGATCTTGAGGAGACGTTCTGTAACCTCAGAAAGCATGGAATAAAGTTGAACCCGGACAAATGCACATTTAGCGTTCGTTCTGGCGAACTGCTTGGTTACACCATCGGACCGCTTGGGATTGGAGCCAACCTGGAAAAAATAAAGGCCGTTGAAAAGATGAGGCCTCCCTCTAATGTTTGGGAGGTCCAAGCCCTGACTGGACGAATGGCGGCCCTTAGCCGCTTTATTTCCTGGCTCGGGGAGCGCAGGTTGCCTTTCTTTAAGGCCCTACGCAAACACGGCGGTTTCGAGTGCATGGAGGAAGCCAACAACTCCTTCGAGGTGCTCAAGAAATACCTATCTAATCCACCAGTTCTGACCACACCATGGCCCGGGGAGGCCTTGTTGCTGTATTTAGTAGACACACCCAAGCCGTGAGTACTGTCTTAACCGTGGAACAGAAAGATGTCCAACGACCAATCTACTACGTGAGCAAGGTGCTCCATGGACCAAGGAGCGTTATCCGGAGGTCCAGAAGCTTCTCTATGCATTGCTCATGTCCTCCAGAAAGCTAAAACATTATTTTCAAGTTCACCAAGTCTTGGTCCCCACTAGTTTCCGCTAGGGGAGATCCTTAGAAACCCTGAGGCTAGTGGTCGGATTGCTAAGTAGGCAATGGAACTGGCTGAGTTCGACATCCAGTTCTCTGCTCACATGGCAGTTAAGTCTCAGGTCCTTGCCGATTTTGTGGCGGAATGGACATGCCCGGAGACGCTTACCGCGAGCGCCGGGCAACCTGGGGGCGAACATTGGACCATGTATTTTGACGGCTGCGCTCTTTCGAACCCTCGGGGCCTGGGTTTGTTCTCGTTTCGCCCAAGGGAGATCAGCTTTCATACATTGTACAATTACACTTTTTGGCGACCAACAACGCCACAAAGTATGAAGGCCTCTTGGTTGGGCTCCGAGCATGCAAATCGCTCAGGGTCTAATGACTAACGGTGAAAGGAGATTCACTGTTGGTCGTCAAGTAGGTCAATAAGGAGTTTCAGTGTTCTGATGGCTCAATGGCGCAGTACCTGGTTGTGATAAGAAAGTTGGAAAAAGTAGTTTAAGAACTTCGAGGTGCTTTATGTGCCCAGGAAGGACAATACCCTGGCCGACCAACTATCCAAGTATGGGTGTTCACAAGAATCCGCTCCAGCAGGAGTGTTCATTGAGCACTTATATAAGCCCTCTGATATGTCTCCGATCGAGGCAACTAAGACGAGAGGTGACGTCTCACTCCTCGAGTAGGGTGCAGACTAGACAACGCTATTTGTCCGGTACCTAGCACATGGGACACTGCTTAAGGACGAAGTTGAGAGTTCCTGGCTTATAAGACGAGTCTTCCTGTACAAGCTGGTGGATGGGGTCCTTTACCACAAAGGCCCGCTTGGAATCCTTTCCAAGTGCATCTCCCAAGAGGAAGGGGTCTACCTCCTAAAGGATATACACGGAGGGGTCTGTGGTGCACACTTTTCCTTTAGATCCTTGGTCGGCAAGGCCTTCCGCATGGGCTACTACTGGCCCACTATGTTGACCGATGCCAAGAGCATCATGGTGACGTGCAAGGCTTGTCAGTTCCATGCTAGGAAGACACACTTGTCCGTCCAAGCGCTGCAGACAATTCCTCTCTCTTGGATGTTCTCGACTTGGGGGATTGACATCCTCGGTCTATTCCCCTGGGGGGTGAAAGGGTTGTAAGTACCTGATCATCACTATCGATACATTCACCAAATGGATCGAAGCCGAGCCGGTGTCTGCCATCACAGCACATGCAGCCAAGCGCTTCTTCTGCAACAACGTGGTCTCAAGGTTCGGGATTCCCCACCGTCTGATCACGGACAACGGAACTCAGTTCACTAGCGAGTTGTCCAAGAATATTGCGAGGACGTTGGCACCAAGGTTTGCTTTGCATCTATGGCCCACCCGTAGAGCAACGAGGCTACCAAGCATGCTAACGGGCAAGTTGTTCAAGACATCAAGAAGAGGGTGTTTGACTAGCTCAACCAGTTCGGTCGCGAATGGGTGGACGAGCTCCCTTCCGTCCTTTGGTCGGTCTACACCACGCCTAGCCGAGCCACAGGGGAAACCCCTTTTCAGCTCATGTACGGTGTAGAGGCCATTTTGCCCTCCAAAATAAGGCTGGGCCCCCCTCGAGTCAGTTCGGTCGACAACATCGACCAAGTGCCTGAACGGCTACTTGACCTTGACCTCCTTGAAGGTTGCTGCGAGCAAGTCCAAATTTGCTCGGCATCCTACCTGCAGGCTCTACGCAGGCATGCGGCTAGGTCGATGCGGCCACGGACTTTGCAAGTTGGTGATCTTGTCCTACGTCGTGTTCAAGACTTGTCTAAAGCCAACAAGCTAACTCTCCGTTGGGAGGGTCCATATGTGGTCATCTCGACATCACGCCTAGGGGGCTGTACGCCTTGCTATGGAGGATGGGTGAGTTCTTACCAGCATGTGGATCATCGATCAGCTTCGCAAGTTCTACGTGTAGTTTTTTCTTCCATTTTTCATTCGTGCCTCTATTTTCTAAAACGCCGACCCAGGCTACATTGTAAGTACAACCAAGACTGGTGAATGTCCTCTGGGCCCCCCCAAGCCCATTTCTCACTTGTCCTTTGCATCTGGTTACACTTCTTGTTGTCTGGGTGTTCGCTCTGTTGTTAGCACTTGCTAACGCGCGATAACTTTTGCGTGCCTAACACTTGTGTTGTGTAGCCATGACACCTGCCCCTTGAGAGCTTCGCACCTATAAGCTGATCCTTATCGCATGGGCATCTCTCTTAGCCGGTTCAAGGTTCTGGTCGATGCTACATCTGCAACACAGTATGGGCATCCCGTATTGTTCGTATCGTGTGTATACTCCTTCTCTGTATCCATACCCTGGCTCGCAACTTGGGTTCCCAGGCAAAAACACAGCGGGGCTAGGATAGGGAGCGCTCTACCGTGTTTTCTAAAATGCGAGTTTTTCATTATCGATTCATATATCTTCGTTTGCCTTGTGAGCTCTGTCTCTTTGTCTTTGTAGGAATTCGCATAAGGTACAGAGAGGAATACAACTTTCATTGAACAAATAAGGAATGTACATGGCGAGGGGGGGTTACACGTGGCCCTATTAGTCTTCGAGGGCTGAGAGCTTCTCCCTCAACGTATCGAGTTCGTCCTTGAGCTCCAAGACCTTCCTTTGCGGGGCCCGGTCCTTCGTAGCGTCTTCGCATCACCGCTTTATCTCCTCCTGCTACTCCTTCTGGCGATCGGTTAGCGTTGTGACCTTCACCTCGAGGGCTTCCACATTGGTGACCTTGGACTCCTTCCTGGTCACCTTGGCCTTCAAGGACTCCACCTCCTCGCTCGCTTCATCTTGCGCGAGCACCCTCTCCTCCATGGAATCCATTGCCACCTTGAGCCAGGCTCAGAGGATGTCTTGGGCTGCGTCGATGCCGGCCAACTGGGCACGAAGGAACTCAGACTCGGTGACAAACATGCCCGTGACATCATCCACGGTCTCCTTGATCAGCTGCGATACATAAGGTAAACTGTTAATTCAAGCCCGTTTTACACCAAATTAAGATATTTTAGGTTGCGACCTTGCCTCGGCCACACTCAATGCCATGCGTTGGCGTATTCCTCCTGGAGGAGCACTACGATTTTAGAATCCTCGCCGTGCCTCCTTCTCGTAGCTCTTATGTCTCGTCCATGAGCCTGAAGGTCGGCTCAGGCGTGCGCGGGGATAGGCCCGTCAGCATGTCCTTCGCCGAGGAGGAGGCGCCCGGCGAGTCATGCGCCGCGGGAGGGCTACCAGCGGGCTGATTGGCCTTAGCTCCCCCTGTCTCGTCCAGGAGGGCCTCTTCCTCCCGGGTTTCTGCCACGTTGCTCGGGAAAGCAGCTTCTTCCTAGGCTTCTTCTTCTTCCTCCTCCTCCTCCTCTTGGATCCTGGGCTCCATTGCGCCCAGGGACGACGGCTCATCATCATCCAATCCCTCAGAGATCGGCTCCGCCAGTATCTTCTCAGCGATCTCCCCCAGGAGCTATGAGGCGACATGGTCCAGAAGCTTATCAATTTCTTCCTGGATCCGGCGCCTCGCGCTGGAGGGGAAAGGTGTTAGCATGTGGAAATTACTGCGAAGTACGAGTGCTTTAGAGATGTACCTTCCTCTGCCGCCTTCACCGCTGTGGTTCTACCCGGGCACTCATCGATGGTGAACAAATTGCCAAGACGGGTGGCAAATTCTGGCCCTAGGCATCCTCGTCGTCCGCCTGGGCTTTGCCGTCTTCCGTGGCAGCCTCGGTTGACACTGCGTAGCTGGCGGCCGCCTCCTGTAGCGCCGGACTGCCGCTTCAGATGCCTTTGCCATCTCTTGGTCGACGTCCTCCATGTCGACCTTCTAGATTGCGACTGGTGCCTTGGGCTTTTTCCCGACCACCTTGTACTTCTTAGGTGCCGGTGGGTTGACGTCACCGCCCTCCTCCTGCTCGCCCGGGCCCCTCCCGGGCGAGGGGCGGCCGAGTTGCTTCAGAATATCTGCTTTTAGTCGCTCCAACTCGAGCTCCTCTCTTAGCCATGTGTTCTGCTCCTGTAGTTGACACAGGCGCTCGTCTTCCGGGCTTGATCCGCTAGCTGACATAGAAGTGCGACTCGTTCGGGGTTAGAGCACTTAAAATTTCTCCACCAAAGCTTGACATCACTCATCTTAGCTTGGTCTTGGTACTCCAAGTGCCGCTTCACTGGTCGGGGCCGGGTTGAGGCCGATGCCCGGACAGGGGCCACTGCCCGGGCTGTCACGGGGGGCACGCCGTGCCAGCCGCACTATGCTTCTTGGCCCGACGCGGAAACCCTCGGGCTACTGGCTTGGCGCCAACAGTCAGGGATGCCACTCATCTCTGGTGAGCGGGCTTCTTCATTACTCCCTTAGGGCCCTTCTCCTTCTTGGCCATGGCGAGCACGCCCTGCTCCGCCATCTTGCCCTCGATCATTTTATCTTCCTACCCGGTCAAAGAGAAAAAGATGATATTAGTAAAAGCTTGTCATTCGGGCTTATGCATTTCGAGTTCGGGCAACTTACGTCCTTGGAGCGCTTCACGACATTCCGAAAGTATGTGCACCCTGAGATGGAGTCTTTGAGATGGAAGACGGGGTAGGTGAATGGGTCGCTAGTGTGCATGCGAAAGTATGCGCACCCTACGGGCTAATTTGAGTGACGGAGAAGCCCATAGTATTGAAGGAACAGGCTCGCTGTCAGCAGCGAGCCCAAGAAACCTTCAAATAGGTGTGTGAAGATGGACATCATGAGAAAGGAGTTCGGGTGGAGATTGATTACCTCTACCAAATAATGCCGGCGCTCGTAGCCCGTTGATGGCAAAGAGTTCGCATGACACTAACTCCACATCACAGGGCTGCGGGTACAGGTCATCTCCGGTGTAGCGCCACATCCCGGTGTCGAGGTGGCCTTGCACCTCTAGTTCTTGTAGCCGCGCCGGCATTATTTGGGTCCTCCCTAGGATAGCCATGATTTTCAGTGAGATGGGGGGATAGGTTGAAAGCTAGGGCTCACTGGCAAGGACGCGACAGAAAGGGCAGCAAGGGAAACAAAGAGCGGGAGACGAAGAGTTTTTGGTGCGAGAGAGTGAAAGTGATAGATCCTTACCTCCCTATGCCTATTTATAGGTGTGGAGCAGTGAATGGTAGTAAAGGACACATCTTATGGTGCGAAACGATTGGAAACCGCTGCATGTCGCGCGACGGTTCGGGTTCCGAAAACCGCCCCTATTATTGCATTCTGTGTTCAATGGTTTATTTAGTTGGTAAAAACCGTCGCTGGCACTCACTGCTCGGCATGCGGCGAGGACCTTGCCCGGTCGGGTTGATGCCAGGTCCGGAGGTGATCCTTGCTGGTCTGGGCATGACATGTCCGGTATTGCGACGTTGCCTGGCTATCGCCTACGAGGTGTCGGATGCGGCTGCAGAACTATGCAGCTAGAACCAATTCCCCTCTTGCTGGTTTAAAACCTTAAGAAGAAGGCCTTGCCAAGTAGTTTTTCACTTGAGCCTCGAAGGCTAGCTGTCGGGGATTGGTTAATGGCCCATGGGCCGAGACTAGCCCCAGCAGCTTCATAAATCGATGAATGCCTTAGATGTGGTTCCTAAGACGGCCCAGTCCAGGTAGAGTCCTTGCCTGGAGTGGCCTTGCCTGGTGAGAAACTAGGTGCTACCCGGATGAAGTTGTTTGGCTTGCCCTGATGTTAGTATCATGCCTTGCTCGGACCGGGCAACAACATAATGCCCGGAGTGATCCTGCTTCCTCAGGCACCGACGTAACAGAGTGGCATGCTATAGCATGCCACGTGATCACGTTTCCCATGGTGCAGGAGCCGTTGCCCACGATCCGTGCAGTTCGTGCAACGACTGCACGTGCGGTGTGCCATCAGTCTTCTCACCCATAGTGCACACAATCGTCTCCTAGAGATTCAGAGCAAACGGTTGGGGTAGGCCCTATAAATATCAGCTTTTCGATCATTTAAAGCAAGGTTTTTTGGGGACACATCTAGCTGATCAACGAGCTCATCAGCGTACATTGTAACCTCACATTTCGCAATACACGCACACTAGAGTAGGGCTATTATCCTTCTGAGGAGGCCCCGAACCATGGTAAACCCCAGTGTCCCGTCCATTTTCAGCTCATTCATGCTAAGATATCTTGACATCTCAAAATGCACACTTCGGCAGAAAGGGGCTTTCTGATCCTTCAATTGAGAAATAAGCTCGACGGGGAATCCGGTTCTCAATCGTCAACACTCCTCATTTTCAATTTCTCTAATGCACCTTTCAAAGGCAGACACTAGGTGATGAGGGCATCTCCAAATCAGATACACCCACAGGACCAACGGCCAATATTTAAGGACCAATTACACGAGCCCGTGCATGACAACTAAATTATTAGGTTAATTCGTTTCTTGGGTTGCATAATTTTACTTTTGAGAATAGACCGCTACCTAATAATATTCTCGTACGTAGGAACCTTGGCAAGGATCATCATGAGGATGCAAAGGGGTGTGGGAATATAAATGGATAGGCCCCAAATGCAAGGTGGGAAACACAAAAGGACGTGGGGATGCAAGGTGGGAACGTGAAAGGGCTCCACTTGGCCTTCAATGACCAATTGGAATTTAAATGGACCTAGAGAATGTAAACGGACTCCGTTTGGGGCATGTGAGTACTTGATGGAAAGAAAATTTCACTCTCTTTCCAACGGATCACAGCCTCACCTTCAAATTCTTATTGAGCTGGCCACAACAGTCAAAAACGTTCAGTGGTTTCAATCTCTTTGGGTGCTGCGCCACCATTAATGTTGGGCTGAGTTCCCATATAATTTAAGTGGCGTGAGACCACCTCCTAGCAGCCATCTCGTGGCTATATATTGGACAAGCTCCCTCTCTATCTCCTTAGGTTTTGTTAAGATTAGTTACCCCATGTGTGGAATTTTATCCTTATTCTCCTGACTCAGTTAGAGTAGAAGTAAACAAGTTCAAAACCTCAACTCGTGTGGTATGCCTTATCCTTGTTCTTACTAGTTCTTCGATTGCTCGCAAAAATAGACCTTCGTGGTTAGGTCATCCGGGCTTTGGCACGGTTGATAACAACTAGAAGTGTGGTTTAGCAATTGTGGACCCTTATCCTCGTGTGGTTAGTAACCAGATCATCAAAGTCATCTTCCACCAAATCGAAGTTATCCCCTCAGTGAGATGAATATCAATTTCATTCATTCTATGTATTTCATGAGCATAGAATAATTTGGGGTTTATGCGCTTCATCAAATTGCTCTTCACGTAGCTCATTTGTATTCGAGTGACACAAGATTCATTATCTTCATATACGATGGTGAAGGTTCATTCAAATGATCTATTCCACACAACTTCTAGATGTGGAATATTCTTCTTCAAAGCCTTGTATATTTCATGAGAGGCTTCATACAATGCAATAGTTTCCTAGTGGTTTGTCGACGTTAACACAAGTGTTTGCTTTGATGACTGACATGACATTGTAGTTTCACCACAAAGGGAAAGATTCATATTCATATTCAAGTTCAGGTCTTGGTTTTTTTTATCAAAGATCTATGCTTCTTTGGTGGTAGCAGAGGATGCCCTTAATTTCATTTCAATGCCTCTTCGTTGGCTCTGCACGGTATCGAGCCAGCAAGGTAATGGCAAACGTAATGTCTGGTTGTGTATTGTTCATGAGGTACATGGGTGTTCCAATTGCATTGAATTATGAAACTTTATGTTCTAGGACTTTCTCCCCCTCATCCCTAGGTCTATACAGGTAATGATCTACTTACAAAGACCTAACAACCATCGGGGATTTTAAAGGGTATGTCTTCTCAAAGTCACAACACCTTCTAGGTGTAAGCTGACAGTTGTACCAAATTTTCTTTAGACATATGCTCAATCTATAAGCCTAAGTAATTCTTGGTTTTACAAACTCGAATTTCAAGGGCTTGTTTCTTCTATTTCTTTGCTTCACTCCGTATAATGAGTCTCAAAGGTACACTATACAGATTTCTATTTGCTCTGATTTGGTTCAGGACAGTGATACTTCACGTATCTTCATATACATGCCCAAGTCCAAGCCTCTATACATATATCCAATGACAACATCCTCCAATTTCATTTTCAATTTTATTTTTAAACTTCAAGTTGAGTACTGCTAATGAGATCAAATATTATCTAAAGTTAATTCTGCCCATGATCAAGGAATAGGTTTATGCATGAGTAAAACCTTGAGCGATCAGCCGTGCTTTTGTACCTTACCACTTCATATTTAGTTCTTTTTCAAACAAAATACCCATCTAAATGGGGAGGCGTGCAGCTTAAGTACCCTAACACCTCTCTTTTGTTTAGAGATATAAGTTCCACATTAATTGCCTTCTTTCATTCTTCCCAATCTTGTCTTTTATTTCACTTTGCGAGAGATGCAGACTCTGGGTCGAGTTCAATAATGTTTGCAATTTTCTTTGCAAAATTTATGTCGATAGTGGTTGCTGCTCTATTCATAGATTTCCTAGTTAATACATAATTTATGACCATTTCTTCATGGGGTTCTTTTTGCAGTTCTACTTGCTCTTCATCGCTATTCCCCATCACGGGAGCAAGTTCCTTTATTTTTCATCGCCTATGTGTGCGCACACATTTTCGTCAGCAGATTTCTGTAGTGGAAGATTCAAATCTAGGATTGCCTCGCTAGCAGGCTCCTCTCCAGTGCCAGGTTTCAACTGGCTCCCCTTCTTTCTTTTCTTTCTTTGGGACATTTTTGTGATTAGCTGTGGCAAGCCCTCTTTTCTCTTTTTCTCCGGACGTCTTCGGATACTTTGGGATTAGAGGAGCTATATTTCCCGTTCTTCTATTCTGAAGCCTCTGAACGGTATGAGGGCTACCTTCTATGGTGTTTCAATCCTCTCTGGTACATTACTAGGGGTAATGCGACCTGATCACACTGTTCAAATCACAAAAATGATCATGCAGTTCATTCACTAATTTGCTTCAATTGTCTTCTAAACATCTTCATTTGCTTTACTAGTGTGGGGGCATGCATGGTGATCCTTGTGAATTTCCACGTGATTTCCTAGCATTCTTCTTTTAGGGGTTCTATTCCCCCTCTAATGACGGGAATTGATTCTTGCTCATTTTTATTACGATTGTGATATAGGTATATAAACCATTCATTCAAAGGTGAGAAATTTTTCAATATAACCCCTTGCACTAGTTGGATGTTGTAAGACCGTATGTTCCTTGCACTAATTGATGAGGGTTGCATGTAGGACTTCGTATCCTGCATAATTTACAACTCTACGAGTGGCGGGGCAAAATTTTGATTCTTTTAATTAATGCCATTTCTAGTCCATCCCGCATGTTGATATATAAGGTACCAAGTGCTCTACTTTAATTCTCAATGTAGTATAATAATCATCAAATGCTTTTGAATTAAATTCTTCAGGATTGTCCTATTCTGATGGACTTCACATGATGATCAGAGAATGTATTTTCAATTCTTATGATCAGCGAGATCAACTTTGTAAATGCATGGTTCCTCGTATGGAGTAGGCATACATTTGACCACTTTGAGGAAGCATGAATGAGCACTATAAACTACTTAGCCCTAGTGAGGTTAAATTTGGCCGCAAATCTCCCCTAGATTCATTCTAGGAAAGAAGGATTCTCAACTTTTACTTTAATAGGAGAGAGCCTAGTTATGAGTTTCCTAGTGGCACATACAGGCACACAAAAATCTTCATGATTCGAAAAATTTCTAACACTAATACTATGACTTTGTGAGTTGTTTGTTTTATTCCTCATCATTATAAGATCAGAATGACAATTCTACAGTGCTATAGGGGGAAGAGTTCAGCTTCTAAATGCAACATTTAGGAAAGTGTACACTTTGGGTGCATAGATTCTAGGTGTAGTATAGCCCAGGTTGAAATGGAGAGAATTTTCTAACGCTGATTTCTCACATCTAACATTTTTCACAATACATAGGCATTCTTTGTTATTTTCTTCATTGGTTTCTACGTGAAACCCATTTGTACGAATGTCTTAAGAGAGTCCGAGTAGATCATGGGTATAGTAATGCTTATTCAAGTGCTGATGTAGTATCCATAGCCAATATAGTTATGGCTCTTCCTGAGCCTGCTATGCTTAAATCACAATACTACTAGTGTTCTTCGTGATCGAATGGAGTATTTGGTCTCTCTTAAAATGCTATTTGTTGTTCTGCTTCCAACAATTTATACCTCCAAGGGGCGCTACACTATTTCTGTACATAATTACAATCAGACAATGGCAAGATTAATACTTCATATAATTCAAACATAGATTGCATGCTTCATATAATTCAAATATATTGGAATAAAGGATAAATGCATAAACATTCATGAGAATTAAGATTTGATCCTCTAGAGTTTCATTTTTTGTTCAAATAGTTTACTACCACAATCTAAAAGGGGAAAAGCTGAAAGTGCTTTTCATGCACTCGATAGATTCCATAAAGTATGCTTTCAATTTAGTTTCAATGCCATATGTTGGGATCTTCTCTTCATTGTCCACATCATGTGTGACTGCGACAAGGTCAAAGGGGCTAGTTAGAAGGTGTGTCTGCATGAGTATCCTCTTCCATAAGGTCGTCCTTGCCTGCCATGGCGAGGTGAGCCTCTGTTGTTGCTTTGTCATTTCTTTTGATCTGATAAACCGGATTAACATGCTTAACTTCGCGATAAATCTTCAACTGATGCCCCTAAATGCCACACTTAGCCATATAACTTGTGTTGTGCCTTTTTCTTATTGTTTTGCTTCTCTTGGACAATGACCTTTCTTTTCTAGACCGACCTTTTGTCATTTTATCTTTGTTGTCCTTCTTTCAATGAATATGTTTTTCTCCCCAAGTAGCTGTTCCGTGACTTAGCAATATTAATCAATTTACTATACTTCATGTAAGTGTCCTGTCAATAATTGGGAGCACTTTGAATTGCACTGAGGTGAAAATGGGGAATGTGATCTCCTCGCCTGTGATCTTCTTGCCACAGAGAGAGGAATTAATACAATTCCTATGCAAGGTAGAATTATACGCGACCATAGTTCTGTAGTCTGCAAATCTCTAGCACACCTAGTCCTGCAATGCTTGTGGTAGGATAGTGTACTTGCGCTTCGCGAATCGCTTCTAAAGTGCAGTCCTTAGCTCTATCACACTTCTCTCAATGTAACACCCTAATTTAAAGAAAGCAAAAGATAGTAAATAATAATAATAAAAGAAATAAACACAATAAAATACTCATAGATATATGTATATGATTAAAAGCGTTTAAGTCCGAAATAAAAGAAACTAAATTAAATAAGCTTGAATAAAACTATTAAGTTAGAAATTTATTATTTAAAAGGAAATAATATTACAGTTTATAAAATTAATGAACTTTCTAAGAAAGTAAGCCAACTTCAAAGTTTAGTTTTTTTGGCAATCATAATTTAATATTTTGATAAAGGAAAAATTTGCTAAAAATTTAAGGATGAAAAACAAAGATAAAATAATAGAAAAAGTTTCCTAAAGAGAACCAAGTGAAATTCAAAAATTTTCAAATTTTGAACTTTGGTAAAAATTTCCAAACTGCCCTATTGGGCTCTATTCTCTTTTTCCAAATTTTTCTTTTTTCATTTTTCTCAGCTTTGTTAAGCTGCCTCGGCCTCGCGACTCGCTTAGGCGGAACCACCAGTCGGCCGGGACGGCCCACCTCGGCGCTCTTCTTCCTCCTCTCTGCTTCATTCCCGTCACCGGCGCTGCCCGCCCAGACCGGCTCGGGGCAGCTCAACTCGACACGGCCTAACCGTTGAGTCAGCTTGGAGCTAACGCCCCGTCACGACACATTGCTAATTGGTCATCATTACGGGGAGCACGGTGGGAAACCCTGTTTCGCCGTCGCCACGGGAGGTTATCTGAAATTGTCGCCGTCCCGACCAAAATCCACTTGGGCACGGCGAATTACCGAGACGGTCCTCGTCGTGCCAATTCCAAGTTTGCCCCTGTCCCATCCTAGCCCTATAAAGAGGAGCAAACCGCCCCAATTTGCCCCGTTTCCCCACGCGGCCGGATTTGCCCCTTTTTCAAATTCGAGCCAACCATCGTCGCCCAGACCCGCTTCCTCGGCCTGAAGCACCCAAAGCATCGCCGAGCTCCTCCCGAGGAGCATTCGAGCGGAGGGCCACCGAGGAAACCTACCGGTGACGCCCCTGCTTGCGTTGCTCTCGGCCTCACCGTCGCCAGCCCAACCGGTACACCCTCGACCCCAACCAATCACCAAGTAATGATTCTTGTAGCTTCCCGATGCTCCCCGACCCAAAAACTAAGCCTAAATGTGCACAAATCGCCATAGCACCAACTTCCCATAGCTTCCCTCTGCCCTAACCATGGCGCCGCCAGCCAAATCCCCGGCGGGACGACCTGTGCCTAGGAACCCTAAGCCCGTAGGCATCACCGGCAGTGTTGGCCGTGCCCTGTAGCACCCTCCAATTGACGCCGGAAGGCTCGCTGGAGCCTAGCCTGGGGGGAACGTGTTCGCTAGAAGATGGGAAACGTGCGCCAGCTGTAGTATGGGCATGGGTTCGCCATACCGTTGGAGATAGCTCACCATAGCGATGGGAGCTAGTCTGCCGTTTGTGGAGACCATGACCATGTCTATGGTATGGATCTGCCACGTGGGACACGTATTCCATGGCTAAGGTTACGTTGTCACCATTGATACTCTCCAATTTCAGGAACAAATGGCATATATAGCCCAGTACATATTTGATTTACAAAAGGCTAAGTATAGAGGTTTCAACTCAAAAAAAAATGTGGTGTATTGGATTTTATGCAAACTAAAGAACCCGACCTCCACCAAAAGACGATGGCGAAGACCTGACAAATGCTTCAGTGGTGAAGATGAGCCTGAGGATGACAACCCAGACGAGGAATAAAGGAAGACTTCAGTGACATACCTGTTGCAGTCCCTCTACTTCGCCAAAACCGTTCGCTAGTAGGGTTACGTTTTGGTTTTGTAAAAATGGGCCTTACCCGGCACTTGCACTCTGAGTATTTAAGGAATCTGAACCCCATGTATAAATAATCTGTATATAATGGAAAGTTGATCCCAGCTTGATGTAAAATGTTGTGCGGTTTTAGCATGATCCTGGTCTAACACTATGTGTACGAAAGGGGCTTGGTTCTGTCCTATGGAGCCAAGGCCCACACTCAGCCATATATTCTTTTTCAAAGTGGCTGAAAAGGTGGTGTCTAAGAAAGTGTAGTGCTTGATCACTCTATTCATTGGTGGGCTTTTCATCCTTCAAGGATCCTATCCCGATGTCAAGCCGAAGCTTCTTACTGCCGAGTACGACCTTAACGTCCGATGCCTATGTTAGGTAATTCCAGCCATGCAGGGCCACTTCCTCAAATTCATAGCTAATGATGCCCAACTTTTCATATTTTAAAATTTAGTAGAAAGTGGTGCATGACAGACTACAATTCCAAAATTATCATGCATATCCAATATTTGAATATGCCATTACCAATTCACAATATAAGAACAATAGACAGGCATAAACTGGTAATTACAACAGCAAATATATAATATAATTGCATAAAAGTAACAACAACTAAATAAGCTTCAAATTCAAAAAAGGGATCAAAATTTGAAATCCCAAGGTGCTTTATGCTTGAATATGTGCCTTTTACAATTTCAACAAATTTCAAGGACTTTTATGCAATATTCTAAATTTTAGGAAAAACTTCTTGTAATTTCCTAATTTTTTAGGGGGTTATCTATAATTTTCATGTTCCAAAAAACTTCTTGTAATTTCTAGATTTCTGAAGGTCCCTTTTGCAAAATTTCTTGTTGGTCAGCCTACATTCTCTTCCTTTTTTCTCATTTCTTATTCAGTATAGTCTGACCCCTTTTTTTCTTTCTCTTTCCCCATCGGCCAAGCCTACCTCCTTTTCCTTTCCTTTTGTTTTCTTTTCTCCCCCCCCCCCCCCCGCCTGACCCATACCTTTTCTTTTCTTTTCTTTTCTTTAGGTCGGCCAGCAAGGCCTTAAGTAGCCTAAGGCCCACATGGCCCGCAGTGGCCCTAGCCAGCCTAGCAAACACAGGCTGCTAGGGTTTTCTATCCTATCCGCCATTGTGGTGGAGGCGGCGGGTTGCATCGAGGACAGCGACTCTAGTGTGGAGGCTGTGAGCCTAGGAAGCAACGATACGGAGATGCCAAGTTGGATGTGGCACTACGAGGCTGAGACTGAGCCGGCGGCAACGCGGAAGTCATAGGTTGGCCAGGGCGTAGGTGGCGGCAGCTACGTGCCGCGACCACAGCGCAGCACTAGCACGCGGCAAGACGCGAAGGTACAGGCGGTGGCGGGGACAACGCGTGGCTGGGAGTGCTAGGGCGGGGAGCCAGAGGACGGCAGCTAGGCCGAGACCAGCGACGCTGCGAGGCCGAGGTCACGTTGTGGTAGCACGTTAGCAGCAGCACTTGGCGAGTTGTGTGCTGCGGTGCCATTAGGACGGCTTGATGAGGCGCTCTAGGCCGACGGTGCGCCGACAACGACTATGGGCATGTACGTCGTGACGGCTGCAAGCTGGAGTGTGTACGAGGCGGTGGCCGGCAGCCAGCGATGCACGACGCTAGCACCTGTATGCTTCGAGCACAAGCATGGCGTTCCTGCTGGTGGTGCAGCCTTGGGGCTTGTGATACACACTTCATGTGCTGATGACATGGTGAGGGCGCGGCCGACGTGAGCACGGACTGCAACGGCATGCGGGTGCATGACCTTCGTGCCGAGGTGATGGTTACACATGCCGCACGAAATTATAGCCCGTGGCGACGTGGCTACTATGTGCAGCGTGCAACGTGCGGCCGGTTGCTGTTGCTTGCAGCATGTTGGGCTAGTGCGCAGTCACATAGGGTATGTGTTGCTAGCACGTTCAGCAGCTGCATGCATGGCTTGCGCGTTGCCTGCCTGTGCGGCACTGAATGTTCAGCGCACGGTTGCGACACTTGTGACAATGCGCTCTCAAGTGCGGCGGCAACGCCGACCGGGTTGTTACTTGCAGACCACGATTAGATGCGACGGTATTGCTACTCGTGCGGATAATAGTGATGCCAAACAAAAAATAGATTGAAAACAAAAAAATTGCACAATTCAATTCTCATAATTCGATTCATGAGTGTAAAAATTGAAATAAATTCTAATCCATTTTTAAGTTTCTCTAGAATTTTACCAACATTTTAGGGGTTCAATAATTGATTAAAATAAATGGAAAACCACTTATAAATTACTATCAAGGGGTTTTCTAATTTAAACAGACATTTAAATGGTGTTATTGTACCAAATTGTAATTTTGTTGGCTCCAGCTTGCTATCTAGTATTTTCTAGAATTTTTCCATAATTTAGGTTGGCTCTTTACTATTTTTAATAAACCTAATTCATTCTCTGGATTATTTCAATTCATAAATCTGAAAAATTAGGTTTAAACAGTAATGGGCCAAGCCCGGCACTGTGCAGTGGCTGAACGCGCGGCCCATTTGGCCCACGGCGGCCTGCGCGACGCGCACATGGTGCAGGGGTGCGACCAACAGGGGAAAGTGTATTCCAGAGAATGCGCTTCCACTTATATAGAAGGGTGGGTCTGCGGTTCCACCTGTCAGCGACAGATTACTCTCTTGCGTGATAGGTTTAGTAAACCTTCCTCTGACATGTGGGTCCCACATGTCAGTGGCATGGTTCATAATAAATGTGAACCATGCCCTGCGCGGTTCCAGCGGTGCTTTACCGGGAACTCCAATACCAGTTCGGCGACGCTACAAGGCCAGGGCTACGACGCACGTTCTCGGAAAGGTTCCATGGTGGCTCTAGCTAGGACTTGTTGTCCGAGCTTTCACCGGCGATGAGCCCTAACAACGACGACGCAAGTAGAAGCGGCGACGGCCACTCGGTGTGCAGCAGGTTTAGCTAAGGCGTGGGTGAGCTCTGGGGGTCTAGAGGGTACTCACCGAGCAAGGAATCGAGTTAGGGAAGGACCGGAGTGAGTTGACGTCGATGAGGTGGATGACAGAGAAATCCGGTCATGGCTGCGGGAGAACTCTGATGGCGACCTTGCAAAATTGGGCTGGCAGAAATGTGAGAGATGTCCTACAAATGCTTTCGGTGCAAGCAATCGGAAAGTTACCCACCGAGGAGGGAGGAATCGAGAAGGGGGTGAAATGGGTAGCAGAACTCCGATAGGGAGGAAAACCGAGATTCCGAGAGCTGCAAGCGCTCGCAGGTTGATTCCAGTGAGGATGCTGGAGGATGGGAGGAGGTTGAGGTGTGGCTACAGGCGCAGAGAGCAAGGAGGCCTGACGAGGGCGAGTCCGGTAGCTATATATAGCCCCGGGGACACACTGGGAGCGATGGAGAGAGCAGAGAGTGGGAGTGAGACGGGGGAAGCGGCCAAGTGCATGGAGACAAAGCGCAGTAGGGCAGCGTAGGCTGCAAGGTGGTCGCAGGTCTTTGGCAACAGGAGCGCCAGAGAGGCAATAGACGCGTGGCAAGCAGTCATCATGAGCTTGAGGAGACAGGGCAAGGGTAGGCGGCGACGGTGTGGCAGCGGGAGGCACAGGGGAAACCGAGCCACACGGCGGCAATGCTAGAGAGAAGACACCACGGAGGGAGGCGGGGCAGGGCGCAGCTGCAAGAGGGGCATACAGACCACCGGTCCGAAGAGGGCACGTAACAGTAAGCCAGGGAGGAGGGAGCCAGGTTAAGCTAGGGATTGAGCCGGCTTGCTCAGCCAGGATGCTAGCTATGCTGGGCCGGCTGAGGGGCCCTAAGCTCAAAAATAGGTTGGGCCCACTAGGGCTAGCCCATTTTAGCAAATAATATCAATTTGGGGGTATTTGAATTAAGCAATTCAAATTAGGGATGGAAAACTTTCACTAATCAAATTGGATTTAGAAGATTGACCTAAGGGTTTAAAATGCTTATTAGGTTTTAGGGTAAGAGAGTTTTAATTGGGTAACAATACACAATTGGGTCCACAAGGGAAAGATTTGAATCCTAGTCATTTGAAATTTCTAGGTCTTAACAAGAATTGGATACAATTTTTGGTTTGGGTTATAGTGATACTAGGGTCTATTTTCAAATTAAGCTCACGTTTAAACATGCTCACACACACACACACACACACACACACACACATATATATATATATATATATATATATATATATATATATATGCACATATATTTATATATATTAGTATCTTACAAAACGTTAATTTGTACAAAAATGAATTTAGAAGGACATGATAACTATATGCATGCTTAGATCCCAATGGCCAATTTTAGGGCTGTTATAACAACGGTCTTGACCCAAACCCAGTTCATATAGTAACCAGGCCAAACCGGGTCGGCCTGGTTATGAATTGGCCTAACCAAATTGAATAAAAACATAAATAAAATACATTAAAATATATAAATGCACTATATTTTTTGGGTCTTGCTAGGGATCGAACGTCCGATCTTAGCAAAAAAATCGAACGCTTTTTCCAAAACATGGGCAAAGTATTATTGAAATGTGGATGATGTACTACTGAAATATGGAGGATGTATCGAAGAAACATGGTTGAAACACTAACAAAATATTATGAAACATGAGTGAAGTTGTGATGAAACATAACAAAAGAACGGATGAAAGAGATAAAAGAACTGATGAAACATCATCGAAACAATATTCCACAGTTATTTAATGATGGTTCACCCTATACAAGCAAAATGTTTTACAAGATTAAACCCCATGGTTCACAAGAACAAACGTAATATTTCACCGGGCAAAACCAAATGTTTCATAAGAACAAAAACATGGTAATGTTTCGTAAGAGCAAATCAAATGTTCGATACATTTGCTGGCAATGTTTCATACGTACATGGGTGATGTTTCATGGTTAAAGCGAGGATATGTCCTCTCTTGGTTGTCTTCTTCTCCAAATCCATCGAGCCCTTATGTCGTGCTCACCAGATCCGGCTGCCAAGCTCATTAGGAAGGGCGTGCCGCTAAGAGAGAGATAAAAGAAGAGATAAAAGTAGGAAGGAGGGAGGAGAAGTCGTGATCGGGAGTAGGTGCGGCGGCAATAGGCAACAGCTGGCCGTGGCCTTCCCCTTCCCTCTCTCCCTGCCTACATCTCTATTGGAAGAAGAAACAAGAGGGAGAGAAGCAGTAGGAGGAAAGAGAGGTAGTATGAGGAAGAGAGAGACAAAGATAGTAGGGCGCTGTGGTGCCAACGGTCGACAAGCTTGTGGAGGAATGATGGGGGATGATAGGTGGGGACTTTTCTGTGGAAGATGAGAAGGGCATGAATGAGCAGGAATACTCTGGAGTGGAAGAAGTAGGGAGGTTAAGGCATGAGTGGAATTGCGTGTGTGTGACGGCGGGGTTAGCCACGTGCATTGTCAGTTGATATCTGACATCGGACGTAGGAACAGTGGTAATTCCTTTATTATTTATGAAGGAAAAAATCCCGCCTGATGAATGAACAAGGAATCAAAAAATTCGCCCGATGGATGGGCGGGATTTGAGCGCGGGCAATTCCTGTTTAATGGATGGGCGAGTTTTGCCTAATATAAGCTGATGGTTGCTCCTTTGCGGTCACGCACGGACTGAGAGAGAAAGAGACCGGGAGAGAAAGAGAGAGAGGAGAAGGGAGAAAGAACGGGAAAGGAACAAAGAGGGAGAGAGGGGGAAGGAAAAAAGAAGAAAAAGGTAAATTGTTTTTATAAAGTTGTAATGTACAATAATTTAAACCTGGTAGGTTAGCCATATGGATAATATTATTTATTCGTAGGTTAATTTGTTTAGAATATTGTTGGCGATATTATTTATGGTAATTAGAAATGCGAAATAATTAGGATATAAGGTAGGGTCGGTTGTTAGGGCATTAGTGTTTAGGGTCTGATTTAAGTTATTATTTACAGTAGATTGATATGGCATTATTTAGGGTAGGTTTTTAGCACAATATTTAGGGCATTATATCTGGCCTTTTTAGGGTAATTTGTTGGCGGCATTATTACGCCATGGATAAATTGTATGTTATTAATTAGGGTAATATGTTGACGACATTATATGTACATATGTTTACGGTTAGGTCGATTACTTGCACCCAAGTGGGATAGATCTGTTTAGGGTAAAAATGGTAGAACATAATTTAGGGTAATATATTAAGAAAATTATATTTTACAGTATGTGCGTCAAATTGTTCATGTTGCAATAATATCTACAGGATGTGTTTTGTCCAAGAAGAATGTCGGAGAAATTATATTTCGAGATTTATTATGGAGAGGGAGAGCTTATGCATGGGACAAGTGGGATAGACTTGAGTATGTTTCGGTCATTTACTCTAGGGATATCGAGGCCAAGAGAAAGGACATTTGGCGGGTTGCATTACTGGATACTACAAATGTTAGAATTGAACCCGGACGAACATGTGATCAACATCAGTGCATTGGTGAGTCGTGCTAGGGAAGGGTTTTTTTTGGGAGCTGCTTCCGGTCCGGTCAACCAGGAATTGGAGACACTATGTGGAGATTGCAACTGCACGCGGTCTCCCCCTAGCGTTGTTTCCCAGGTGGAGCTGAAAGTAGTCGTTGGGTCAAACAAGACCGAAGAGGAAGGGGCAGAGGGGGCAGAGCAGGCAGAGGGGGCATAGGAGGTACAGGAGGTAGGGGGCAGAGGATGTGGAGGTCACGCCGCAAGATGTAGGGCAATGTTGGGATACAGCGGATGGGCAGGGTATGGTAGGAAGATCACAGGAGGCGACGGGTATGACGGATGAAGGGGAAGAAATTGAGGCAATAGTACAACAGATGGAGACAGAGGATGCAAACCATCAGCAGGTCCCCAATGAGGACATCTTAGACGATGAGGCAGATGCTGGACAAAATGTTGTGCCGGCTGAGTGGAACTCCTTTAACTTTGAAGATTTACATGTTGATGAAGGTACAAGGAGGACATAGGAGTACCATGAGAACCAGGTGTCACAAGGATCCATATACCCCACCAAGAAAGCTGTTATGGATGCTGTAAAGTACTAGGCACTGTCGCTTAGAAGGGAATTTAGGGTGCAGAAGTCCAGAAAAGGCGTGTACGATGTGACTACATAGTGCCCGGCTACCCTTGGCAGATTCATGCCTTCAAACGCATGTGGGTGGATTATTGGATGTGCTCCATACTGATAGAGCACAACTGTCAGCTGGAACAAGCATAACAAAGGAACAGGAACCTGAATTCGACCTTTGTAGCGGTGGAGATGTATTCACAAATAGTGGATAACATCAACTATGAGCATTGTTCCATTATCCAAGCCATTGAGAAACAATTTCAGTACAAAATCAAGTATCCTACAGCATGGAGGGCAAAGCAAAATGCTTTAGAGATGTTGTTCGGTATGTACGAAGCATCGTATGCGAATCTCGCAGCCATGTTGGAGACCATAAGGAGAAGGAATGCAAGGGTGTACTACGATATTAAGGAGTACCCTGCGTCTGGCCCTGACATGGACAAGTAGGTTTTACAGCGGGCTTTCTTTCCTTTGGGACCCTACATAAATGCCTTTAGGTATTGCCGGGCTATCTTATGCGTTGATGGTACATTCCTTACCGGCAAGTACAAGGGGCAGATATTGACGGCAATTGCCGTAGATGGCAACAACCAGATTTTGCCGATGGCCTTTGCTTTCGTGGAGGGTGAAAATACAGACAGCTGGTACTGGTTCCTAGAGCGTTTGAAGCATGGAGTCGTCTTAGTGAGGCCGAATGTATATGTCATACATGATAGGCATGCTGGCTTGCTGCGTGCAATTGAAGATATTAAGCACGGTTCAGATAACAGGGGTCATGCGTAGTGGGTGGACATACAGAGAAGGCATATGGGGGCAAATTTCTTTAGGCACTTCAAAAACAAGCATCTCATGAATCTTTTCAAGAGGTTGTGCAAGCAGAATCAACAAAGGAAGTTCAACAAACTGTAGAAGACCTTGGACGAGCTGACCACGAAGAAGACGGCTGAGACATCACACACTCCCCAACCGAGGGGTAGAGGCATACCTACAATAAGGTGTTTTTCAAACTGGATCAAAGATGACCCAAAAGAGAAGTGGGTTCTACTATACGAGACGAAGGGGGCTAGATATGGCATCATGACCACAAACTTGGCAAAGGTGTACAACTGGGTGATGCGAGAGATGAGGGCACTTCCCCTGGTTACAATTGTGGAGGGGATTCTTCACGGTACATGCAGGTACTTCATGGATCGGTACCGTGCGGCGTGCAATGCTAAGGCTGACATCGTTTGATGTACTCCACCATGATTATGAAGTACCTGGAGGAAAAGATGAAGAAGGCACAAAAACACGTATCATCACCTATGGGAGCTGCTGAGCTAAGGTATGAGATAATCTGTATGGACAGGGGATGCCGGGGTGGGAGACGTGACAGGACAAGGCAGGAGTGCATTCTCCGTGAAGACACTTGTATCTGCTCGTGCCGCAAACCCAAGCTTCTATGCAAGTTATGCTCCTATGTACTTGCTGCTGCTTCCATGACGAATCATTCCACCGTTTCGTACATGTCGGAGTACTTTATGAAGGAGGCAGCCCTGAACACATGGCACGATGAGATATATGGGTACATAATTTTTGGCACATTTGTGAAAACACTAGGTTCGGAATGTCGTCATGTCTTGGATAGGCAAATGATGAAGTGCAATCTTGGCAGGCAACAACACCGTCGGATTTGAAATGGCATGCATTAGTCCGAGGCTAGGCGGGGAGCGAAGAGATGTAGTAGGTGCAATGAGTCAGGACACTTGTACAAGAACTGCGACAAGCCGACTGGAATAGGGTACTTGGATCTATAAGGAGGTCCTTCAGGTTCCCGGGCGGACGGGCGATGTCTCGATGACTATTGATCTTTCATGTTATATTTCAAAAAGTATGGAAAACTGTTAGGCCTTCCCTGTTGTATAAGTAACATTGTAACACATTTTAAGTGATGTACCGAGACGATGTCTGCAAGTAGTTTTGTATAGAAGCGTGTATTTTTCTTCTGATGGAGATGTTGTATTTATGTATCCATGCTTTCTTGTTTATTTGTGCATGTATTTGTTCATTCGAGCAAGTCATTATTTATTTGTAGCGCTGCTTCTTTATGGATTTATTTATGGATGCAGTAATATTTCAATATTTTGATGTTAATTATGGTTTAATTTTTAAAATGTTTGTCGCCATATTTGTAAGAAATGGTACTAACAGTGTTGCATTACAGGTTCCAGCCATTATGGCAACCAGGGACAACGAGCAGCAAGAGCCGCGACAGTGGGAGCTTCTAGATCCCTCCCTTGACGCACGTCACTGATTGTACCTTAGTGTTGTGTCTAACGTCGAGCTAGGGGTGTTTCACATGAGGACCCCCAAGGAGTTACTCACCCTGGACCCCCGTTGGGTGGAGAGGTAAACACTAAATTCACATTTTTCCCTGACGTGGTTGTATGGTTCAGACTAACTTGAAATTTTTTGCAGGTTGCAGTTCTCTAGCATGCTTGCACTTTGCCGGATGATCGAGGCCACCGCACAGGGGTTGCTCGGGGAGCCCGCTAGGCATGATGCATAGAGGCGGTTCGGCTACGACCGATCCTTGCTTGCTGCCCTTGTTGACCGTTGGAGGCCTGAGACACACACCTTCCACCTCCCGTGCGGGGAGATGGCACTGACACTACAGGACGTGGCATTCCTTCTTGGGCTTCCATGTGCCGGTGCATCGGTGGTCACTGTCGACGTCTTGCTAGCTTGGCGTGAGCAGCTGCTTGGCCACTTCGACGGCATCGTCCGGCGGCCAGGTTTCAGTGTGTGAAAGCCGTTTCCACAGTCAGAGACGCGTAGTCCATCCAAGAGGTCGATACTGTAGTTCACGGTAAGCAATCTCGAACATTGTGCACACCTAGAGGCGATTATGCTAACGTGTATTCATTCTTTCTTTGAACAGGCTGAGCACATCCACCTTGAGGTGGATGACACCACCATCTCGAGACAACTGGAGGTGTACCTGTTGTAGTTCTTTGGGTGGGTGATGTTCACCAGCACGGAGGGCCACACCATGGACAAGATGCTTGTCTAGTACGCCAGGGAGGTGGCGGATGCCCACCCGTACAAGGTGCCACCGTACAGTTGGGCGTCGGTAGTCTTGGCGGCGATGTACAGAGGCCTATGTGACGTTTCCACGAAGAAGGAGGCGTAGCCCGTACTTGGTGGGTGCCCCCTTCTTTTGCAGCTGTGGTCCTACGAGGATCGCCATTGAGCGGCCTCTCATGGATCACAGACCCTATGAGACCGCTTTCTACCACAACAGTCCAGAGGATGCGCCGACGATGGGTTTTCTTTGGTTCCGTCGCCAGGTATGTTTTAATGACTGCTATTTCATGTTTACATGCACATCATTTCAATCAGATATGGCAATTTTATGAATTGCTTTTTGCAGCCTATGTGGGCGCACGTGCAGTCGCACAGGGACTACCCTGACTACATGCGGCAGTTTGACGACCTCCACGAGAAGGATGTCTTGTGGACCACGTATAGTACGGACCGCGTGCATGCTCGCGCACCACGCGGTCTCTCTTAGCTGTGAGACCGCGATGCTGCTTACTGGCTTATGAGAAAGCCGGTCCTCTTCGACATCTTTGTCGAGGAGTAATCACCCCATCGGGTGATGCGCCAGTTCGGGCGGCTTTAGCAATTTCCTCTTCCCGTCAACCACACCATGCCGCCACAGGCACATCAGTAAAAGCTGCTCTCTTTCATCGATATGCTTAAATTTTGCATCTATGATCGACTCTAATTGGTAATGTTGTAGGTCCACTCGACGAGGCCCCACCGCGACCTTTCTTTTGGGGATCGGTGATGGCGCCTTAGGTTGAGGTTTGGGCCCATGCCCTACAGGACGTGGTCAACGAGGATCCACTATACGCCGACGCTTTGTACCCTACGTACTTATGGTGGTATAGCCGAGCCACCCAGACCCACGCCGACATACTGACGACGGAGGTGTAGCACGAGGTAAGCGTTACGGACATGTACCGCATACACACTATACCATGGCACAATATTGGCGTCTAACTGTGCGTTGGGAAAAACCCCATATAGCGTCGCACGGTGCGTTGGTAAAACGTTTTGCCAACGGAAAAGGAGTGTCTGCAAAAGTCCCGTCGGTAAATGTTTTTGCCGGCCAACATTACTTTAGCGACGGACTAAAAGACGGTGATGAATGATTTTTACCGACGGACTGTTTTTGCCGACGGACTTCATGTTTCCCAACTAATGGTGCGTTGGCGACTGACTGTCGGTCGGGAAAAATAATTATTGCCGACGGACAGTCCGATGCTATAGTTTGCTCAGGCTAAAAAAAATAAAAAATCCTAAATACAAACGAATAAAACTAAAAAAAATAATTATTTGATAGTTTAGACAATAATTACCATCCATTGATAATATCACCATCCACTGATTTAACAGAGCAAAAGTAAAGCAAAAGTCCAATATATAATATCACCATCCACGGATAATATCACCATCCACTGATTTAACAGAGCAAAAGTCCAATATATAATATCACCATCCACCGATTTAACAGAGCAAAAGTAAAGCAAAAGTCCAATATATAATATCACCATCCACCGATAATATCACCATCCACTGATTTAACAGAGCAAAAGTCCAATATATAATATCACCATCCACCGATTTAACAGAGCAAAAGTCCAATATATAATATCACCATCCACTGATTTAACACAAATAAAAGTTGACTATAAGAGTGACACTTGCATGTAGGCAATAGTAAAGGCTATAGTTGCGTATATAACAAAACATGACCATTTTCATACAGCCAACTTTAATTCGAACAAAATAAAACTATTGAGCTGCCTTGCATGAAATAAAGAGGTAGGAATCGCCGAATGTTGAACGTCCTTCCTAGTCTACCTTCCAAGTCGACCTGCAATAAGAACATGGCATTTGGAACTCAATTTATGTACACGTGAAAGCATGATAGTAAGAATGAATAAACAACATAATGCCAGGATTAATTAATGGTAATCTAGACAAAAGGATTTTGGATATAATACAATTCAGATAAATGTTGGCATGCTGTTTTATGATCACTCATCAGTACCACTTCTAATCAAACTGGTTGTATAATTAAGTGAGTCAATTAAGAGAAAATTGCACTGTTTCAACTTAAATTGGTTGTTTTGTTTGAGTTATAAAATATTAACAGCACATGCTATGTCACTGCATGGATCTATAGTAGTGGAGACTGCACTACTATTATGGGGCAAAATTGATGCCTAGACTTCACCAGGAATAAACGTAGTAACAGTGTCCCAATCAAGTAGCAGACTGACTTCATTCCTGGAATCAGGAAAAATGCATCACCCAAGATACTGTATCTCTTACACTAAGATATAAAAGGAGCATGTAAGCATGCAATTTCCTGAACTACACACACAAAAGATCTGGACCCATATTTGAAACATCAAATAATTGAAAGTTAGTAACTCGTAGTCCAACCAAGCTTTTCTTCGATTAACACACATTGTCCAACAAAGTTTTTATTGGATTAACACACATAGTCTAAAATGTCATTCTTCAGTTAGCAAAGCTTTTTTGAATCAGCTGAAGTACTATTCCATAAATCTAGCAATCCAAAGAGGTTTATTAGACCAAAGATCTTTCAAATTACACTTCAGCAGCAAATGACCAATTGATAGAGACATTGATACAAAGACTACAGTCTACAGGGCACAAAATATCAGCACCAATATTGTTGTAAGATATCACCGAGTCTCAAGTTTGCTTGCTCTTTTCAAACCTAATGTTGTAAGATAGCTATATATGCTTTTATCTGCATTTTGCTGAAACAAAATTGAACAACATGTGCTTAAGGCCATGTTGTTCAATTTTGTTTCATACTTACGTACCTGCAATCTAGGAGGATGGCCTCTTGGTATGATTCATCTACAAAAAAAAAATGAGTAAGTTACTAACTCGCTATCAATGAAAAATAGATATACGAACAATTGACGGTAGAGAGTATTACTTTGTTGCAAGGCCATGCAATGCGCATGTTACGCGCATTAGCCATAGTTTCCATACCATCATATGGACGTGGTAAACTAGCATCCCTTTTGAACACCATATTCACAAAGACTTCATAAAACTCCTTTCCTAGTGAAACACCTCCCACCTTGGCATTAGGGTCAGTTGAGAGAATAGTTGCCTTAGCCACTGGAGTGTCTAATCTCATCGTAGCATATAATATTACTTGCTTACCAACCTAAATGACATATTGCACTTTAGAAATATGAGGAATTGATCATAATCAAATGATTAAATGGAGACACGTGTATAACAAGATGAGAAAATTACAAGGCTTTCGTTGTCGCCATGAAATGTTTCATGATTCCTTGGAGGTACCCTTGAGGCCACAAATCACCTATGATGAGGCATGTCCTCTTCTAGTACATTTTCCATGGATGCATACTCATTTGCACCATAATAATCATCTTGCCCCTCATTATTAGGTGATTCACAATACCTTGAATTCTAATATTAGAGCCAATAATAAAGCAAATCAGAAAAAAAAATAGAGTTAGCACCATAAAGTGTTGTAATGAAAAGAGGTATGTTAGCATTTTACCACATGTCGAGAATTAGAGCCATGTTGCGATGTGCTTTCCACATTTTGCATCCCTTGAAAAGTTGACATGAATAGTTCCATTTTGTTCATTGTTTCTTTCACTTCATTCATTTCTTGTCTTAAAACTTCAACCTCCTTTTCAGATTGGCGATGAGCATGCATTGCCATCTCAAGCTTTGTTGATATTTTTCTTTGTGTTCCAGGCGTGCCGACTTCTTGAGAAGTTGGGCCTAAGCCTAAACCACGAACACGTCCTCTCGGCTCTTTTTCTCCAAGAACATGTGCAAACAAGTCACCATCTTGAATGCTCCTTTCCATCAATTCGGGGTTTTCTACGGCTGCTTCTTGAAGTTTATTCTACAAAAAGAATAGAAAAATCTTTATACATAATTCTAGAGAAACCTAACATTGCAAATGAACATTGTGCGTAGAAACTCACAATTATGGATTGTGCGCTAGGCAGAGGATCTCTATTTTTGGTTTTACGTGTATGTGTTTTGATAAAGATTTCATCTCTTCGGGCAGGATACCCTTGTTCGTCACTCTACATCAAACATAAGTTGGTAATTCAGATATGTAATTTTCGAACTAACATGCTCATCAGGTTTGTTTGATTTAACAAACAATAGCAAGCACTAAAAATATATTGTGAATCCTATTTGTGGTACATGAAAACCAACTATTTGACATGCATATACATATCCATTATATAAAAAGCAGCAGGTAAAGGAAGTTTTTCTCAAAAAATTAATTATGGAAGAGATAGATTTGGTTACCGGGTCATGCCCAACACGAGCATAACTCTTGCTACCAGACGTATGTACCAAGGACACTTTGGAACGACTCTCTTTACCTCTCATTGTGCGAGCTTACAATATAGATAAAAAGGTCATATTAATTATTGACATGAAAGAAATTCAAAGAAATTTAAGGCTTACTTCAGATTCTGGAGACCTCCAGTACTCAATAAGCCATTTCCATTCAGATTCTTTAACTCTACCATCCCTTTTTGCCATAAGTTCTTCATCGGTTAATGTTTCATCAAAATACTTGCTTTTCAGGTCTGCCTTGAATTCTTTCCATTTCTTTGCTGCCGATATTATTACAAAATTGAGAGCAGCTTCATCTAAGTCAAAATATTCCTGTTGCAACAAAAAAATGTCATTAACCAAATCTATTAGGCATTGTATGATTTAAGTGTATTACAAATCAAGTACAATACCTGCACTTTATTCCACACCTCAAACTTCTTCTCAGGATCAACTAGTCTCCAATCATCATAGGTGACAGGAATACACTTTCTTATCATTGTTCCAATGAAATTGCCAAATTCTTTACTATTTTTACCTATAGGCTGACCATATTCGTGGAGGTCAATTTTGATTTTAGACCCTCCACCCCTTGAATATATGTTCTGCTTTAAAGTGATGCCCCTCCCTTTCCTTTTATTTGTTTGTTGTCCATCACCATATCTCAGATATGAAAATGAGTGAATGAGATCTTAGTAAATGCGAGAATAAAAGCACTAATGAACAGACTTGTATTACCTTCTGTGTCATTTGAGGGATCCTCTTCTTAGTATTCAATATCTTCAAAACCATCTCCATCATAATCATCATTAATTGCTCTTGTCCTCAATCTTAGGATAGGACCTTGAGAAACAGGAGCACTGCTTGTGTGTGGAGTTGTCTACAATACGGGCATCAAAGCAACAAGACAAATATAATCAATGTTTAACAAATAGTAAAATAGAATTAAAAAACAGCAAGGGAAGGATATAACCTTTGCTGTTTTCTTGGATCAATTTGATGCGTTTGATTCATTCACATTGAATGGAGGTAAATTAAGTGATCGCATGACCTCCATGTTTCTTGCAACATTTGCATTCCTCTGAAGTTCATATGTGTTGGCCTCTCCATCATTAACCCTTCCTCTTGCGTTTGCGTTTACCATTGTTCCTCCTGATTCATAACACGTTGCATTAGTCATTAGCAATTATTGCTAAAAGGAAAGTACTTCAATAACCACGTGTAGACAAGCCTTACTTGCTAGGTTGGTTTGCATCAACCATTGATCCATCTATGTCACCCTAACACAAGGAATACCAAAGAAGAGAAACATGCAATTGTGCATTTGTATGCAAGTCGTGCAAGAATGCACCTACTTCATTATGATGCTCTAGATTTTCATCTTCTACCTCTTGCATGTCATAAGAGTCACGTGGTTTCGACTTAACAACAAAGAAACCACTCTTTATCAATGGGTTCTTTCACATAGTAAACTTGAGTGGCTGTGAAGCTAAAATGAAAGGCTCATCGATATCATCTCGCGGTATTGAACAAATGATTGAAGTTGACAAGGGTAACCCCAAATGTATCAATTTTCACCCCTTTGTCTTGTATTCTATTGTCAACCCAGTCACATTTCAACAACACAACATTTCCTCGATGGTGATAGTTCAACTCTAGAATTTCATTTATAACACCATAATATGTTTCCTTTTCTGTTATTGGCTTATCCTTGTTTCTCCCTTCAAAACGTGTTGTCAGTGCGATGAGAGATACCCCACTACATTGAACTGGCCTACCCACGTCATACGATTGTGTATGAAAATTTAGCCCATTTATAGTATAACTATCATACTTTTGTGCAACCATGATCGGCTCATTAGCCAAAATTTGTATATCTTCTGATATTTCCTCACCCGATATTTCCACCTGTGAATATTGAAGACTACTGTTAAACTTAAACGGAATTAATTATAAAATAAAAAGTTGTGCCAAGTCATATGCCTACACTTACATTTGACCTAAACCATTCATGAAAGGTCTCATAATGCATACGCATGATTTCTTCCTGATTTAGATGAACATCCAAGGAAAGATATTCAATATGTTTGCTGCAAATAATTGACCTCTTAGTAATGAAGTATAACAATCATGTAATGTTAAATTAATTTGCAAGGCTTACTTCAAGTATGGTTCTATATGGTCGTAGTTGGATAATACATATCTATGTGCTTGAAGCCAAGTTATGTTGTCCAATGTCACTGTGTGCTTCCCAGCCAAACCTCGACCAATGTTTTTGCAAAAGAAAGGAGTGGTACTAATGCTATCCATGTGCAAACTATCATCGCTTACTTATGAGTAAACCTAGTCTCGCCTTGTAAATAGCGAGAACAAAATGTAAGGCTCTCATCAAATAAATAGCTTTCTGCAATCGATCCCTCTGGATGACTTCTGGTGCGTACATAGCCCTTACACCTCATCAAATACCTATAACGATATAAGCATATCAAATTTGTAAAATTTTCTTTTAATAAAATACAATTTTGTTGCTAAAAATACTTTCAGAAATTACCACTCCAGAGGGTACATATTTCGAAAATGTACTGTGCCAGCAACTCTTGCTTGGGCAGGAAGATGAACCATCAAGTGAACCATGAGATCGAAAAAAGATGGAAGAAATATAGTCTCAAGAATGCTCAAAGTCTCAGCTATTTCTGATTCAAGTTTTCACATATCACTTACACGAATTACAGGTGAATAGATTTGCTTGAAAAAATTGCTGACACAAATTAATGCTGCACTAACTTTTTCTGGCAATATCTTTCTCACAGCAAGTGGAAGTAAATTTTGGAGAAGAATATGGTTGTCATGGCTCTTTAGCCCAATTATCTTTTTCTCATTAACATGCACATTATGACGTATATCAGATGCATAACCATCAGGGAACTTAACTCCTTTTAGAACTTCACAAAATAACTTCTTCTCTGAAGAGCTCATGGTGTAAGGTGCCGGAGGTAAATACAACTTATCTTCTACTTCAATAGGATGAAGATCTCTTCTAATATCCAAAGATTGAAGATCCAAACGAGAATTCAAATTATCCTTAGACTTCCCATCAATGCCCAAAAGTGTGTCAAATATATTACAACACACGTTCTTTTCTATGTGCATAACATCTAAGTTATGTCGCAATAGTAAATTCTTCCAATATGGTAGCTTGAACAAAATAGACCTCCTTTTCCAAATAATAATAGGATCCCCCTCCTTACGCTTTGACTTTTTTAATGCCTTCTTTGTAGACTCACCTTTGCCAAAACTTGTATGCATATTTTCAGTTTGCAACAGAATCTCCTCTCCAGAGAGCGGTCTAGGCGCTAACCTAGTCTCAATTTTACCATCAAATGAATCTGCATCAAATCTGGAAGGATGGTTTGCATGCAAGAATCTACGATGTCCCATATAGCAAGTCTTCTTACCTTGATTTAATCGTAAAGAACATGTATTAGAGTGACATTCAATGCATGCTGCTTCACCAGATGTAACGCATCCAACGACATAACCTAGACCAGGGTAATCACAAATGGTGCATAATATGGCAGCACGCAATTGAAAGTACTCGCTTTTTGAGGCATCAAAAGTTCTTACACCATTAACAAACATATCAACCATATCATCAACTAGTGGCTCAAGATAGACATCTATATCACTACCGGAGATTTCATACGGATTAACAACGAGAGGATGAAATTTGGTTGCTTCATACACATCCAAGGCGGAAAATTGTATGGAATCAAAATAATCGCCGATGTCAGAACTTACATTCAAGGACCAGACGGATTAAAACCATCTGTTGCTAATGCAAGTCTAATGTTGCGGCTATCCGATGCAAAGTCAGGATGTTTATGGTCAAAATCCTTCCAAAGTGGAGAATCTGCAGGATGCCTAAGTAATCCGTCTTTCGTGCGCTCTTCATCGTGCCACCTCATGTCATTTGCAGTTTTAGATGACACAAACCACCTTTGAAGTCTTCTTTTTATCGGAAAATATCGAAGAACTTTAAATGGAACCTTATGCACACGTTTCCCATGCACACTTTTCTTTTGGGATTTCCAACGTGGTTTTTCACATGTTGGACAGGTGTCAGCATTGGCATACTCCTTCCAATAGAGAATGCAATCATTCTCGCATGCATGAATATTAACATACCCAAGCCCTAAACATTTAACTGTTTTCTTAGCTTCATTATAGTTTTTCGCCAATGCTGTCCTATCAGAAAAAGCTTCTTTAAGTAGAACTAACAAGCAATCAAAACTTTTATCGGTCCATCCTCCAAACAATTTTAGGTGAAGAAGTCTAACTAGGAAACGCAACTTAGAGAAGTTCTTGCACCCTGGATATAATTCTTGACTATTATCATCTGCTAGCTTTCGAAGAGCTTCTAAATCTTCATTGGGCTGTTCTAAACCACCATTGACCTCCAAATCCCCTCCATCATCTAAACCACATGCTAAGTCTTCAAGTAGATTGGAAATTTCATCTTCTTCCAAACTATCTCTATCTTTTGTCTTAATGCAATCACGAGTATTCAAAAAAGATGAGCTTGCTTCGCCATGGTAAGTCCACCTTGTATACCCTTGTTGAAATCCCTCGCATATTAAGTGCTCGCGCACTTTAGTTGCATCTCTCCAAAAAGTGTTAACACATTTTCTACAAGGGCATGGTATTTTGTTTCCATCCGCCGAATTATTAAATGCATATTCTATAAATTTGCTCACCCCATCTATATAGACCTTTGTGTGCCTACAATCGGTATCAATTCAACATGAGTTCAAACATTACCACTGAAAACACCTAACAAAGAAAAAAGTGGCATTTACCTAGGCTCATTCATCCATCTTTTATCTATGCTGCACCTTCACTAGAAATCTTTTGTTATATAAATTAATATGCAGTACCCAAGTTACCAACTATCAACAT
Source organism: Olyra latifolia (assembly GCA_036346145.1). Lineage (NCBI taxonomy): Eukaryota > Viridiplantae > Streptophyta > Magnoliopsida > Poales > Poaceae > Olyra > Olyra latifolia. The sequence continues at coordinate 4,928,703 of CM070531.1, read as the reverse complement.
GAATGTAATAAATATTTGACATCTTACTTCAACATACTGACAAGAATTGAAGAGAGGCTAGCAGGGACCTCTCCCACCCTAACCAATATCGCAAGCATGCATGATATATTTTCTAGTTTGAAATCATAAACATCGCAACTTGGCATAGTCTAAATTCTATATAATTATATATAAACTAAACTTTAGTTTGTCGATATAGAATAAAACTTGGCATAGTTGCATATTACCAATAGTACCTGCATATAGCCATTTTTAAAAACTAAACTACGACAAGGTTCAAGGAAAGATTGTCAATGCCAGTACAGTACAATGCATAGTTATGGTATGCCTAGGTTAAAATCATCAGGATACACTAAAGCATCATGGGTAGGACAGAGCCCGTCTCTTCACCAAGTAAATCAACAAAAATGTTGTCCAATGCCAAAAAATGTAAGTACTATCTATTTCTAGAAGACTTGTGCAGCTTTATACCAAATGTAACCAAATTTGCTCACAGCATCGCTGCCTACCATAAAATTACTATACCCTTTCATACTAAAATGCGAATTTGTTCATAACATAAATAGCACAATGTACAATGTATCACACAAACAAGAATTAAATCTTAACAAAATTGAACAAAATTAGCCATAGTACAATTTAGAGATGGTAAATCAAAACGATACTTACCAATGCACGTGTGGGCGTCCGGGACCAGCAGTGGACGTCGTGCGGCAGGAGGAGGTCGCCGGCACTAGCCCTTGAGGACGTCGTGCGGCAGGCAGGACGAGGTCGCCGACACCAGCCCTTGAGGATGCCGCGGGCAGGAGGAGATCGTCGGCACCGGCCCTTGAGGGCGCCAAGGCGGCAGAGGAGGTCGCCAGACTGCCTTGAAGAAGCCGCCACAGAGGAGTTATTGGTAGGCGCCGATCGGGGTGGGGTCATGGCAGGGGAGGTCGCCGGTAGGGCGCCGATCGAGGTGGGAGGAGGTCGCCAGAGGGGCGCCTGGGGTCGCGGAGGAGGAGGTCGCCGGTAGGGGCGTCGTGGGGTCGCGGCGGGGAGGAGGTCGCCGGTGAGGCGCGCCGTGGGGTCGCGGCGGGAGGAGGTCGCCGGTAGGGGCGCCGATCAAGGGTGGGGTTGCGGCAGGAGGAGGTCGGCGGCAGGCCGGGGCGCCGATCAGAGTTGGGTAGGGGGTGGCGGCGCCATCTTACAAGGGAGCGGCAGCCCTAGCTAGGAAGAGAGGCGGCGGTGTGCTGTGTTTCGTGGGAGAGAGAGATGAGCACGTACAAAGTCTTTTAGTATAATCCACCTTTTCAACTCCCGGTCTTTTTTTTTTACTTAGGCGCGAAATTAGACGCACCGGCCGATCACCGCAGCCGCGTATGTGTATTTTCTCTGCGCGCCAAATCACAATGCCGACTTACCATGTGCCGGAGCTCTTTTGCCGACCGACCGAATGACTCGCAAAATAATTTTTAACGACGCACGGTTAGTGACCTTAAGTGCATATTATAGCCGACTAACAATTCGACCCTGTAAATGGCATTGCCAACTGATAGTCCATTGCTAACTTATGCCGGCCATCCATCAGTCGCTAATTACATATTTTTCCCATCTGCCATCAGTTGGTAATTATGTGTCATGGTGTAGTGACACTGGGTGCAGGCGCACTACTAGGCGGTACGTATATTACACTCTATGCTATGTTATCATTTTATTTTTTCAATTTGTATTTCGACTGACACGTGTGCTTTGTACAGTAAGAGCTCATGCGGAAGACCAATCTAGAGGCGTGGACGGTCGTGCATCGCCTCAGAACGGCCTTCAGTACACCAATGCGGAGCTTCTGTCCACCTTCCACCGCATTTACAAGAAGACCTCATAGGCAATGTGGCTCGCATCATGTTGTGCACTGCCTGACGCTGTATAGCGGACCCCGGCGACTCAGTACCGACCACCAGGTAACTTATCAATCATACCTTCGCACGATGACTTGTTCGTAGATCACATATATAAATCATTGCCGTACGTGCAGGCATACGGGGGTACAGCTCATCGTCAGTAACTCTACTCTAGTTGACATGGAGGCCTCACGTCGACAAGCCAGGGACCTCCGTGTAGGGAGCAACTCGTGCCTCCTGGAAGGCTCACGAGGCTGGGCCATCCTCCTAGGCTAGGACGTCCTCCTAGGCACCTAGTCGGTTCTCCACCAGGCCTTGGCAGGATGAGCCTAGGACGTCCTAGCAGCCCAGGGGGTGCCGCCCACCGGGTAGAGCCCTTTCCTGGAGTGTGGCGGCCTGGTGTGACACAGGCATCCTCAACACCCCATGTTGATGTTGGAGGTTAGTGCGCGCATTAAATATGGAATGCACTACCTATGGATTTCCTTTACTAACTATAACAAGTACGTACAATAGGTAGCTGCCTTGGCGACTGGGACAGCCCGACCTACGCTGACCCTTCGGACCCATACCTCCCTAAGATCGACGTGGACTCCTTCTTCGTGAGTCCGGATGAGTTGGGCTCGTCATAGCTCCCAGACGCGCCCACTCCACCGACGCAGTGGTCCCAGCCCAACCTCACGACACCTCCTTCAAAGGGATGACCTCAGCGGGCCATGCACCCCTCTGAGCGCTACACCTTCCCGTCTGGACAGGTCCGACGGGAACGCCGGAAGCATCCAGTCGAGGATTTTGTTAGAGGGGTTGCACCCAGAGGAGTTGATAGGACTTGTAAAAACCTTAGCTATGTTGTTATGTAGTAAAACATGAGATACTTACATGCCTGTACTTTTGGTATATTTATTCAAACTTGATGGTCTTTTCTTCTTTATCTTGTAGGCCAATCAGTAGTCTACTGTCTCTCAAGTTGTCATCATAGCGGTGTTTCCATACATCGTTGCATTCTTATAGGCCGATGAGACCAAAAACCACCGTGTACCATATGACATCCTAGATTATTCCGGTTGTACTTTGGGGCCACCACGCGGGGCCCCTGACTAGACCAAAACCCCTAAGTGGCCATAGTATCATTACTATCATCGCCGACTAGGCATTTTGCAAAATTCGTGTAGGCTTTGTGGATGTCGCACGGATGTCACGAGCTGAAAGGTCGACCACCGTGTACCATATGACATCCTAGATTATTCTTATTGTGTTTCGGGGCCACCACACGGGGCCCTAGACTAGAACAAAACCCCTAAGTGGCCATAGTGTCGTCACTATCATGGCTGACTAGGCATTTTGTGAAATTCGTGTAGGCTTTGTGGGATGTCGCACAAACGTCACGAGCTGAAGGGTCGACCACCGTGTACCATATGATATCCTAGATTATTCCCGTTGTACATCAGGGCCACCACGCGGGGCCCCCGACTAGAACAAAACTCCTATGTGGGCATAGTGTGGTTACTGTCATGGTCGTTTTGGCATTTTACAAAATTCGTGTAGGCTTCGTGGGATGTCACACGAACGTCACGAGCTAAAGGGTCAACCAACGTTTATCGTTTTAGGGCCCAAATTATTCCTGTGGTATTTTGGTCCCACCACATGGGCCCCACGATGAGACCAAAACCCAAAAGCAGCCATCATTTCGTTACTTGCATGAGCCATTGGTTACACTACGTACGCATTGGTTACACTTCCTCTTCTTCAAACTTACATTGACTATTTATTCCCTACTGTACAGTGTGCTTCTCCAGGCTACCGCATCACACCTATGGCATCACGATGCTCTACGAACGGTTCGATCAGGCAAGCCTGGTGGTAGTCAAATGGTCCTAGATCACAAGCGCGTCTACCAAGCGATGACTTGCCTATTCGGATGTGAGCTAGTTACAACACGGAGCCAACCATGATTAGAGACCCATACTTCTACAGGGGATGGCCACGGTGCACTTATGGAGTGGACACAGTTGTTCAAACCTTTGACCATGTAGTCGAAGGCTGGACTGGTCGACGTTTCTATCGTAGCACGTACTATGTAGTGAGTTACCAACACCACGACGGCCGCTTATACAATAGTTTTCCTTCTCACCTTTTTTACCTTCCTACATGTAGATCGATGACTGCTGCTTCAACAAATGGATGGACGACCCCTTCCCAATAGCCGCCAACAGTTACATCAAACATCTTCACGCAAGAATCTCCCGCCTTGGGAAGCGAATAGACTATCTACTTGTTTGTACAACATGTATACCCATGTGGAATCGCTCCACCGACTCTGCTAAACTTGTCGTCTCTAGTCCAACGATCCATTTCATTCCTATGTGTTGCACTTCAGTCTACTCGGATTTCTGTCTTCTAATATGTAACATGTTCTGAATGTCATTGCAGCACCATATTCAGTTCATTTGTCTCATGCATTGTCACTGGACCGCCCAATAACTACACTACCATTGTTCGATACTTTGGATAGAGGGTGCTGACATGGTTTTTGACAATCCACGAGAGAGAGAACGGCGGTGAGAGGCCGACACATGACAACATGGAAACCCTACGTAGGGAATACGGAACAGAAACTTTTGCTGGTGGACGGATTATATACCTTACGTTAGTTAGTAGTGGTACGATTAGGGGTGTTAATTTTGGCAACAGTAAAAAGGAGTTCGTTCAATACAATATATACCTATTGTGGTCAACAAATATCTAATGCACATGTTTTCTTCTATATAGTCTAGCTGTTCTGCACTTCGATACCTCCACATTTTTTCATAGCAAGCTGGGGAGCCTCCTCACAGCCATATGTGCCTGATGCTCGCCCTCCTTCAGACAATATGCGGGTCATACACTATGGGGACTAGAGAGTTGGGCCCTCGTTGCTACAAGATCGTCACAACCTGTCGGTTTTCGACTGGCCGACATGTGACTGTGGGAACCCTGCTGTTGTGCTGTGGTTTGACCACGTGCACGAGGGGTTCACTGGACGCAGGTTCTACCGATGCCCTGATTACAATATAAGTCAGCTCCCATTCATGTTACGCTACCACGATTATTACGTACTTATCATATCTTCTACCTCCAGTTACCTAACGTTACGTGCGGTTGGACTCGGTGGATGGATGAGCCATACCCGGCAGCAGCCTATACCTACATATCATACCTGCACGTAAGATTCAACCACTTGCTGGCTAGATTGGATGGCACAGGAGGGCTGACGCAACCAACAGGTCAGCAAAGGTCCGTGTGGCCTCCCAGGCCTCATAGGCAAACCATGCAGGCACATCCAACAAACAACCAGTTGGTCCTGGACTAGTACTATTAGCCGAATCGATCCTGTCAAGACCCTGCATGTCTTTGAGGATGTCACTACCCCCGCGGACCGAATTTCGAAGTTCTGTGTTGAAGAGCCATCATGTAGGAGACCCACCCCGTGTATTATGACACAGAGTGGGAAGCGACTGCTCGGTATTCGGCCACTTGGTGTTCATGCTAGTGCCATAACCCTTTCACTCGTCAATAGTGACCACCCATGCATGCCATCACATCCCCTATGTCATTAGTGCTTTCCGATTAAAACATGGTACTTATCTATTTTTCAATTCCCCTAAAGGTGCAACATCCATAGTCATGTGCCGCTTTCATGTACGTGTATGTCCGAAATGGTTGCTAACGTTTCAACATGCCACGACCTACATGTGTATTTCATGGCTTCGTACCTGCAGTCGCCGAAAAATCGCATGCGTCCAAGCACACATATGACTATTGTCCAAACGTTGTCTATAGAAACTTAGCTTGTCCAATGTCACTTTGGGCTGACAAAGTCCTGCTTCACCTGCGCACGGTACGGTCGTGCACGTGGGTTGGTTTGGAATTGAAAAAATTGGCCCGACCATTAGGCGGATTTTTAGCACAGAGAAATCTCGCCCGTTGAACGGGCGGGTTTTGCGGCTATTTAAGCCTCACGGCTGTTGCCTTGCACCCACACGCCGACAGAGCGATAGGGGAACGAAGAAAGAGAGGAAGGGAGAAATGAATGGACAAAGAGAGCAAGTAAGAAAGAGAGAGGAAGATAGGGACGAAGAGAGAGAGAGGGAGGAAGGGAGTGGGAGGGAGATCAGGAGCCCTTCGCGGCGCCACCGTTGATTCTTTACTGATGCCCGCGGGTGGCACCGGTGATTCTTCACTAAGGCACACCGCCACCCCGGCCATTCACTGCTCCCTACAACAGGTAAGTCTTCCCTTCGAAAGCTGGACGCGGCAGGGCAGAGGGCATCGGTCGATGTGGAAGCGCCGCTCGCCGCCTCGGTGGCAGAAGCGTTGCCTACCGCCTCGATGTGAGAGAGGCGAGCACCGAGCGAGGGACTGCTCACTGCCCTTCTTTGGCATCGCAGCATCATCGTCGGAGCCGGAGCAGTCAGGCCAGATCACCTCGGCGGACCGACAATTCGTCGAACGGCTCCTACTCTGACGACAATGCTGCTGAGCCAGAGAAAGGCAGCGAGTAGCCCCCTCGCTCGATGCTCGTCTCTCCCATACCGAGGCTGTGTGCGTTGCTTCTGCCATCGAGGCAACGAGCGGCGCATCTACATCACTAGCGACCTATGCACTGTCGTAGGTGGCTTTTTGGACATAAGCAGGCCGACTGTCAGGCGGGTTTTAAATCCAGCCCGACCAATGGGCTGGATTTAATCTAGCCTGACTGTCGGGAGGGTTTTATTTCTAGCCTAACATTCAGGTGGAAGGAGGCTAATTATTTAATTTTCTTAGACGGTGTATTATTTTTTATTTTCGAATAAAAATAAATATAAAAATTCAAAAAAATTTCTCAGGTCTCCACAGCCTCTGCTCTTACGGCCCACTGTCCCTTGCCCCATCTCCGACATTCAGTAACCACGCGGGAGTAATCCTAGCCGCCAGGGAGATTGTGGATTGGGAGAGCTCAGAGCATGGCACCGTCGTGGACACTAGGCGTCATTGCCGGCGTTGGGGCCTGGGGGCACGAGGGGCACCGGTCGTCGCCAAGCCCACCGGTCGCCTGCACGTTGACGCCTCGCCCGCCGGCCACCCGCTCGCCAAAGCACCGCCGGCACGCCGGTTGGCCGCCCACCGACCCAGCGGTTTGCCGTCCTTCACCGCTCCACCTCCTCGCCACCCACCGACGCGGCGCCGATCACCAGCCTACCTCCATGCCGAGGTAAAATCTCGGCTAACAGAAAAAAAACATATTTCGCTTCTGTTTTTAAATTTTTCCACAAATTTTCGGTTCTTAGTTCTTAAAAACTCAAACTGAAGACCCTGAAAAAACCGAATGCCTACTAGTTGGAGCAGTGCCAAATGCACTATGCACCTTCACTCTATGATTATTGAAATCCTCACATGCTTTTATACCAAAGCTCTACATACTATTAGGTCCACCAACATGATTATCTAAACCTTGCAAATATTTTCTCGAATTAACAAACCCAACTGTAGTGGAGACATCATTCCCAAAATAACTAGGATGTGAAGAACTCTGGAACAGATAGCAACATAAGGAAAAGTCGGTATCCTTTGACACACTATATTCTAATCAATTATATTTGTTGAATTGTGATTCTTAAAAGGATCTCCAACAATCTATCATCTTTTGGGAAAGACATTACCAACTGAATGAGTTTGACGCGTCAACAAGTGTACTATGCTTTCTTGATCGGTATGCGACAATTTGGATCAACAAGAACGCCACTCAGATTAAAGTCAATCTGAGGTTTGTTTGTTGAAGATTAACGAGACAAGAATTAAACAAATAGTATATCCAAGTGATTGGGAACTAATAACTCATAGACCAGTTGGTATTAGCCTTAGGCGGGACTACTTTTGTTGATTTACAAAAAATAGTCTAAGTTATAATCGTAGTTTTGAATTTGTATGGTTCCTCCCAAACGTGCTATTGATACTCCTTTTGCACTCTTACCTTTTTAGTTGCAAATACAATTTTGTATGACCATGTTTCAGTTTCAAAACCAATCTAATTTTGGAATTGTTTACTTGTTGCTAAGGAAGGCAGATCATAAAGAGAGGAGGGGACATCTTTGTTTCAACAAATGCAGAAGGTAAGTTCCTTGTATCAAATGTTCATGTCTGCATGAAATTTATTCACTAAAGCACCACATATTGGGTTTGGATGGCAAACATCATTAAGTACTTTGAAACTGTAGCAGTTCCCTGTTCTTATTGATAATGCCCTTAGTTTGTTTTATGATTGTAAACATGTCCAAACGAGCAGTGTAATATGATTTATTCATACTTTTCTTTTGTATTGATGACCTTATGTCAACATACTCACTTCTTGTCAACAAATGTCTGAGGAGAAAGAGATAAAAATAACAACTGGACGAACCATGCCTTTCCCATCTACTGTATATCTAAAAAGTTTCAATTATGTGGGAATCTAACGTATCCATGGTTATTTGCCTAAATTAAAAGGTTACAAGCATAATATGAAATTCATCATCTTTCATATGCTCAAAGCTGAATAAAAATGTTTTAAGGTAATATCTACTTCAATAGTATCTCAAATCAGCGTTCAACTCTGCACAACTGTTCATATATGCTGTATGATGTGCCTTTTACACCAGAAGCTTTATTTCATCCTTCTGACAAGGATAAGAAGAGAAACAGAAATTTTCTGCTCCAAGTCAATGCACTTCCATGCTGTGCTATGGCATGGTTGAGTATTGCACAATCAGCACAGTCTAGTGAAGGAGCAAAGCTAAATGTTGTTTACGAAGTTGGAGAGCTATTTGAGCTGGGAATCCAGCTTTCTTATCTGCTCATACTACTCGGACTTCTTGGAGCTGGTACATTTTTTGTCATCCGTCAGGTTCTGGTTCGCAGAGAACTTGATCTTTCTGCCAAAGAGTTGCAGGTTAGCATGCATTCTTTTAAATTATATTATATGGGCAAATTTTGTATTGCAAAACCTAAAGGAAGGAATAAAAGTTCATTATAGTGTTGACATTAAATAATGAAATCATTTGTAACACCACACTATTAAATTTTCCAGCCTTCATTTTTCATATTTTATTGAAATGTTTGCTTCATAAAAACACAAAGTTTAGCTAGGCAAGAAGATATAAAAGTTAAGTGGTATGCGGGCACGAATACAGAATACATATTGTTCAAAGGAAGTTGTATTATCTCAAATATATCTTCTAAAGATGAATTTCATATAATTTATAAAATAGATTTAATCTTATCGATAGTTCCATACATCATTCCATAGTTCTATACATCATGTTTAAAATATGTTCCTTTCAAATATGTCTTTCTGGAGCTTGATCCCTTTCGCAGTCAAGATCTGCAACTATTAATTCTGGTCTGAGGAAACAGTTAATGAGATTTTGTACTTATGTGCTAGAGTTTGAATTCTCCTACTATTATAACATCTAGTTCCTTCTGTGTACTAAACATTTTAACTTCATAGAAGTGTCTTTGTAGTTTTTGAAACTGCAAAGTGACTTTGTAGTTGATGCTGCTTGTTGCATGATGAACATTGCATGCCATGTCCTATATGGCTATATGGTGGCCTTTGATTTGCAAACTTAGATCTTGATATCTGATTTGTGATGGATTGAAATCCACCACACTCACTTACTAGGAACAAGTGAGAAGTGGTGATGCAAGTGCTACTGAGTATTTTGAGCTTGGGGCAGTCATGCTGCGGAGAAAATTTTACCCTGCAGCCATCAAATATCTACAACAAGCAATCCAAAAATGGGATAGAGATGAGCAAGACCTTGCACAGGTCAGATATCCTCAACTACTAGGTACAATTTTCTGAAATATACCCAATAGCAAATTTGTTGTCTTACACTGGTACACTGTCTTGTCACCTATCAGCACACTATATTGCTATTGCAATATAGTTTTGGTATATATGGTCGCTGAAAATTATGGGTTTGGACCTTTTGGTATCAGTCATATTAGAAGCTTTTCTTTTTATGATGAAGGCTACATTTTGCCCTTCAAGACATCTGTTATCGCTTCTGTTAAAATTGTTTATTTTATGTTTTTAATACTGCAACATTAACATTATTGAGATTCTTGTGTGCAAAATGCAACATATATGCAACATATCTTTTCTATGCTCTTCAACTGTGCTTATAAACTCAAAACTGATAGAATATATTATGTACAATGGAAACTCTATTTTTATGTTTTCTTTTTCGAATTGTTTTGCTGTCTTTGTCAGGTGTACAATGCCTTGGGAGTGAGCTACAAGAGAGAGAACAAACTTGACAAGGCAATACAGCAATTTGAGAAGGCCGTGGAGCTTCAGCCAGGCTATGTGACAGCTTGGAACAACCTGGGTGACGCATATGAGCAGAAGAAGGACCTGAAGTCTGCTCTTAAGGCATTTGAGGAGGTACTGCTCTTTGATCCGAACAACAAGGTTGCGAGGCCACGCCGAGATGACCTGAGACAGCGTGTGAACATGTACAAGGGGGTGTCAGTAAAATCGGAAAAGTGATAGCCTGTGTGTTAGATTTGTGTAAAATCGCAGTTTCGTTAGTTTTGAACGGTAGCACTCAGTTTCATTCTTCTTGTGTACGATGGTTGTAATGCACCAATGTGCTTCAATTGGAATATGTTATTTTGCGATATCAACTGTTATTTTTGTGCCTCCAGCGCCTTGATTAAAATCTATAAAACAGGAGATTGAAAACGAACAATCTTGTCTCAAAGATAACTACCTGATCTAAATCATATCTCAGGGATAACTACCTAATCTAAATCATCCTGTCTAAACTAAAAGATGTAAATCATTCTATCTAAACTAACGGGACTAATTTATGATACAGTACTCTAGTACTGTTCACGCATGAACAATACTACATACTTTCGACATGTGAATTGATGTACTAATCAAATCCTAACCTATCCCCTTGGGGCCCACATGCTTCTAACAATATTTGTGTTATTTTCATTTATGTATGATCATATGAGGTTGAAACTTAATTGCTAATGGCATAGCTACCCTCCAATACGATGATGACACTATTTTGTGTCTCAATGATAACTGGGAACAAGCCAGGAATGTTAACTTCTGTATGTTTTTTAGTTGATGTCCGGTCTCAAGATCAATTTTCTAAGAGTGAATGCATTCTTGTCAATGGAGATCTTGACAAGGAGAGAATGCATTCTGAATTTTTTTACTTGCAACGTGGGTTGTTTACCTATGAATTACTTGACGGTGCCGATGGGGTTTATGAGAAACCTTGTTAAACATTGGAACAATTATGTGAATACAGTGCAAAACCGCCTTAGTGCATGGAAAGGAAAAGCTTTATCTGTGGATGGTAGAATAAGTTTTGTTAATTCCTATCCCTCTAGTATTCCCATTTATATCATGTCCCTGTTCGTTCTTCCAAAATCTGTAATAAGTAAAATTGATAAAACCAGGAGAAAATTCTTTTGGCAAGGGGCGTTAATATAAAAAAAGATACCATTTGACTAGATGGGAGGAGGTGGTTAAGCTTAAGAATAGGGGAAGTTTTGGGATACAGGATCTTAGAACTTTGAATATCAGCTTTGCAAGTGGTGGTGGAGGCTTGAAAATGAGAAAGGTATTTGGTAGACTGTAGTTGGTAACAAATACTTGAAACAAAAATTATTTCTTTGGTGAGATGTGTTAGATCCAGGATGGATAACGAACATAATACAAAACGATTTTTTTTGTGCCTCAACTTGCATACCTTTTCGGTGGCCTCTGACTCTTTATTTATACTCCAAATAGATAAAGATTATAAAGAGATAAAGTATGCTAAGAAAATAACAACCTCACTAATAAATCTCTAACAACCTAATCACTAATTTAACTCACGCGTGCATGCACACAAAACTTTGAAACAGTCTTAATTAATCTAATAAAGATTAGACTAACAAATTCCCTCCTAATCTTCATATTCTAACTTACCACACAGGATGGAGACACACCTACAAAACATCCCATGCTTCACACTTCAATTTCAATTTCAGGACGGTGGCATAACTCTTTCAACGTCCCGGGCACAACTCATTGAAACCAACTTATTTGAACTCGATTTCAGGACGACATCACACCTTCTCAACATCCTGAACTTAACACATCAAATCTTTCACAACATGGGAACAGTGCCAAACTCATCTCCAGCACATGCCTCTTTTCTATCGGTGACACAACTTACCACACAGCACCGAAGACACATAATCAATGTCATTCCGTCTTAGCAGCTTCACCCTCGCCTCGCCAGTTCTCGATCAGCAGCCATGCTCCTAAGCCTAGAGGCATGTGAGGCCCTCTTGCCTCCCACCAACCTCTCTCGCCACGTCGCGCGACAAACGTGCCCACCAGGCACATGTGCCTGACACGCCTGTCGTCAGCATCTGAGACCCTCCTGGCCTCTTTTGCCACGCCGCGGCGACGAATGTGCCTACCTGGCCCATGCGCCCAGTTCGCCGCGGTGCAGCGACTACGCTCGTCTTCACAACCCTACTCTGATACCAATTGTTAGATCCAGGATCGATAACAAACACAATGCAAAACCATTTTTTTATGCCTCAACTCGCGCACCTTTTCGCTGGCCCCTAACTCTTTATTTATACTCCAAACAGATAAAGATTACAAAAAGATAAAGTATGCTAATAAACTAACAACCTAACTAATAAGTCTCTAACAACCTAATCGCTAATTTAACTCACGTGTGCATGCAACTGCACGCTGTATTATCATGCACAAAAAACTTTGAAACAAGCTTAATTAATCTAATCAAGATTAAACTAACAAAATTGTTGGAAATAGTCCTACATCGAAAGTTGGGAAAACTTGAGCATAGTTTATAAGGGTGAGGGAGCAGCCTCTCATTGAGGTAGCTTTTTAGGAGAAGATGGCCCAAGAGGCCTTGGCCCGCTGCTTTGGTTGGTTCTGCGAGTGTACTTCAGCCTAACGACCTAGGGTTCGAATGCGCTAAGTGTAACGGTACAGCTAACAAGTGGTATCAGAGCCCAGGTGGCCCTAGTGGTTTCTAGATAATATCAGCCCGATGTGTGAGGGGGAGATTGTTGGGAATAGTCTCACATCGGAAGTTGGAAGGGCTTGAGTATGGTTTATAAGGAGAAGGGAGCACCACCTCATTGAGCTAGCTTTTTGAGAGAGATAGCCTAAGAGACCTTGGCCTACTGGTCTGGTTGGGCCTGCGAGTGTATTGCAGCCTAACAACCTGGGGTCCGAATACGGTAAATGTAACGGTACGGCTAACAAGATGTAAATGCTCTGACTGCTATGTGGGCTGACTTGATTAAAGTAAGAGATATGTATGTTAGATACAGGAAGAAGATTGTTGGGTCTGGGAGTCAGGCCAGCTTCTCTAGTGATATTTGGCCTTTTGAAATTCCCCTGAAAAATAAATTCCTTGAGATTTTTCTTATCGCTAATGACTGTGATATTAGTGTTGAACATGCCCACATGAGAAATTGGATGTTGAATTTTCGAAGATGGTTTGACCCTAAGTTGGAGGCTGTTTGGGCAACTATCTTAAGTAAACTCGAGCATATCCTCTTATGACATTTTGATCACCAGTGTAGGTGGGGGCCTAGTACGCATGGGATGTTTTTTTGTATCATCTATGTACTCTATGTGTCAATTCTCATTTGAGAAATGGCTCCTTTCCTCCTCTTTGGAAATCTGGTATCCCTGAAATCAATTTTTTTTTTGTTGGATGCTATTCAAAGATGCTATTTTCTGTAAACATAATTTGCAGAAGAGGGGTTGGCAAGGTGACTCTTCCTATGAATCTTGTAATGATGTGGAAACTTTTGAACACTTGTTCTTTAGGTATGATGTAGCTAAACTGATCTGGGATGTTTTAGCAAAATGCTTGAGAACTACCTTTAGACCCACTTGCTTGTAAAACTTCTTTTTGTGGATCAATAATGTGTTGCCCCGAAAAAGGAAGATTCATGTTTTTTGCCTTGCTGCTGTGTGCTGGTCATTATGGAACAGGAGAAATGCTTCATTCTTTGATGACAAACCTCTGAAGAATCCCATGGAGTCTTTATATGCTATATGTTTTTTTCTACGTTATTGGTCAGGGCTGCTCAAGGCCAGTAGTGACAAGGAGCTTGTGGATATGGGGATTTGCAACATCTTTGAGGTGGTGCAAGAGCTTCGTTCCTAGGACGGACATGCTGTACTCCACAAACCACAAGACACTTTCCCCAGAATTAAAAGTGATGGTTGCAGCTTCTAGTCCTGACCCCTCCTTTTTGTTGTTAGCTGGTGTAGTTGGGTTCGAAAGTCCTCAGTGGTGGTCTTGTTCTATAGGTCTGTGGTCACACTTCTAGCAATCCTCTTTGTTGTCATCAGTAGGTTTTATCTTGGTATTTGTTGTTCTTCCGCGAGAACGAGCCTGGGCAAGAGTACCTCCATCAGCATCTCCATAGATGCCTATACCACTATTACATTCATCCCTATTACTATTGGACTCTTCATAACAAAGTCATCTCCAGCAACAGTCCCTATATCTCACTCCCTATATTCTTTTGCCTATATTTTAGTCCTAATCCCAACCACCATATCAACCGCTGTATTTTTAATTTTTATATGCTTATTTACTACATTTATTCTTCCTCATGGTACGTATACAGAAAATAGAAAATTGGTAATTTTCAAATATTGAAATTCAAAATTAACTTCGAATTAGATTTGTGATTTTTGTCCTATTTCCAAAATTTTCCATTCTATTTTCCTTTTATTTCATTTCTCTTTCCCTTTCCTTTCCTTTCCTTTCCTTTGCTTTCCTTCTTTTTCTTTCTACTCTTCTTTTTGCTGTTGCATGTGGTCTCACTTTCCCTTCTCTCCGTTCGCACCTTCTCCGTCTTTTCTTCCACCGCCGCCCTCATCTCTTCTCCGCTCCTCTTCCGCCGCCACCCTTATGTCCTCTCCTCTTCTCCTCCGCTGCCAGCCCTCCCCTCTCACTTGTTCCCCCCCTCTCCCAATTGAAAACCCTAGAGGGGACACCATGGTGCTGATGCACTTGATGAAGGCAGGAGGAGGCCTCTCGAGCGACGATGCAAACCGGATCTAGCGGTCAGGTGCTCGATTTAGGTGGGAGGAGGCCCATCAAGAGGCGGGGGTGGGCGGATCTAGAGCCAGTAGGACGAGAACGCGAGTGGTGCCGCCCATGCCGGAGCTGCCTTTGTCTACGGCCGCGAACATGGTGCCCGGATTGGTCCTCGCAGGCGTGAGAGCTTCATGACGGTTATAGCGAGCGAGTGCATACTGCATTTGGGGAGTGATAGGGGATCCCCAAATTTGAGGTCTCTCTTCTCTCCCCATCACTGTTCTAGGAAATAGAGAGTCTGTTGGTTGCTGATCTACCGGCGGTCGGTCCCTATTTTGCACACTATTAGGGAGTGAGAGGAGAATGGAGAGCATGTTGGGCTCGCTCTAAAGGCTCCCTCCTCATTCTTGTTTATGTTTTGGCTAAGTTACACTATTGTGGTTTGAACGCTCACCAGCTGTTTTTATTTTTTTAATGATATTGGAAATAGGGGTGCACCCCTTTTGCAAAAATAAAAAATATCTGAAGTCGAGACTCTCTTCTCTTTCATCTAATTAGTGCAAGTTGTTGGAAGTTTGTGAGCCTAGCCCATTTATTATTCCAATAGTTCCAAATAAATCTCAATGGCCATTCATATAGGATGGTGATGGGAAGTTTAGTACCACATGGAAATTTGAAGCAGTGAACATCATCTTTTAAGATGGAGCTCTCTCCCTCCATTGAATGGATGAAACAAGAAGAATGATGCTAAGGTCTCAAACAAAGTCACACGTGCGGGCGAATTCGCGCATTTTCGCATGGTTTTCCTGCATCACTTGTGACTTTCAACCGTGCCGCGGTCCAACCGGTCTCCTGGTCCATTAATTCTTACTTGTAATTTGTGGAATCATACATTAATACGATCTTATCCTGTGCACGATTTTAAGATACCGTATCAACACACGCTATGGAAGCTCATCGCGGGCGAGTAAGTTTCTATCCTTTTTGTGTTGGTTATATGAGGCTCGGTTGCCCTATATATGTGGGTGCCGTCCTCCCAAATTAGGACATGACTTGAACCCTAGCAAACTGATCTGGTGAGGCGTGGTGAGGGAGCTTTTTCATCCTTGGTGCTTTGCCGTCTTCAGGCTTCTCCATCCCGCGCATCGGTGTGTCACTGGCTCGTGGGAGAGCAGTGTCTCTGAAACCATGCCCCACTAAATAACCTGCATGAGTGAGAGGCGATCAGGTTTTTGGTAGCACTCGATGCGATTGCTCGCCACTTCGATCTGCTAGTTACGACGAAACCCGACCCGACATCAACCTTCACTGGAGCGCTTCGCTCTAAGTCACGACAGATTGATCTTGCGCATATGAGAGATAGGTTTAATCTATGTATGATGAACATGTTACTGTTGACAATCTGTGATTTTCCTATGATATGTGCTGCTGTTTATTTCGCTGTTTTAGGAATTAATTTCATCATTAAATTGCACAATCTTCTAACACAAGTTACATGACATTCCACTATTCCAATCTGCTTTAGTGATTTTTATTGACTTTAAGTGGTTAGTTTTTACTTGACATTGTTTTCCTGGCTGAAGCGGTGGATCTCTGTGAGTTCATTTAAGATACTACTCGTTCAACCAACAATGATGGCCATGTTCATTTGGTAAGTGCCTCTCATTGTAGAATGAATCTGTATGGTGTAACACATGCATTACACCTAAGGTAAGCATTACTGCTAGTGGCGGATATAGGATTTGTGAATAGGGGATGCACACTTTCATAAATTATTTTTATGTCATACAAAAGTATTATGATCTTCCAAAATTTTGCACATAAACATAACATTTTCTAAAATTACAACACAAATGGTTCATATAAAGTATTATGTTACAAGAATATTACCTAATATGCAATTAAAATTTAATCTATAGTACTATTATATGTGTAGCCACTATCCGCTAAACCACATCGACTCCAATGATACGAGGAAAGAAATATTCCAAGCTTTGCTAGCCAAAAGCACCAATGGAAGGTTGAAGCGTCATGTGACCGGAGAAGTTGCTGCATCATTTTTAGTAAACATTAGAATAATCCAACGCATTTGGAAACAAGGTAAAGGCTATCTTAACCAAGGCCTCGTGGTGGATGTTTCTAGTAGAAAATGCAATTCGGGTCGTAAGCGAGTTCAAGTGGACGTGTCCGTGCTATGTGATGTTCCTTTTTTGAATCGAACAGAACTAGAAGATGTTTGTGCTCTCTTACATGTGGGTAGAGCCAAACTGCTAGCATTAAAACGTAAAGATCTCATAAGGCGTCAATCAAACAACATCAAACCACACTTAACAGATGGAAACAAGATGGCTACAATGATGTGTATCTATGCTTGACCCCATAAGCATTCCCAATAATCCTTTGTTTAAAGGACTATTTGATGTTGTTTTCATTGATGAAAAATGGTTCAATCTCACAAGAAAAATGGAGAGATATTATACACTTCTGGATGAGGATGAGCCTACATGGACATGTAAAAGCAAGAACTTCATTCCTAGAATCATGTTCTT
The DNA here is from genome assembly GCA_036346145.1 of Olyra latifolia. Lineage (NCBI taxonomy): Eukaryota > Viridiplantae > Streptophyta > Magnoliopsida > Poales > Poaceae > Olyra > Olyra latifolia. The sequence goes on along the minus strand of CM070531.1, from coordinate 4,911,156 downwards.
ATGTGCAGTTTTATTATTCGATTTTTAGTTAAAGTACTAATTGTGCTCTCATATAATAGGCCTTCCTCGAGTATTCTGTATACAAATCGAATATAATTTTCTTGACATTGCAGCTTGTCATGATGGAGACTATGAAGTAGGAGGAGGAAATAACTACAAAGTTCCTCACATGAAGAAAGGGACTCTTGAAAGACAAGGGCGCTTTCCTTTGCAGATCGGTTGTGATTCAGCGTTGATAGATGAGGCTATGGCCTAACTTGTTGTATAGTTTATGAGAATAGTATTGCAAGCTTTTGAGTACAATGCTTATTTGATGATTATGGGTTTTTTTTTGCATGGAATGCTTTGATAGAAAATAAGTTGAAGCACTAACATAAAGCTTGACATATTAGCACCACATCAAATTACATCAAAATATGAAACTTGACAGTAGCACTACTCCATGTTTTAGAAAAATTTGGGCATAAGCAATTTATACATAACCTTGGCGATTTCTTGCTGCCAAATCGGTAGCTCCTCAAAACCATCAGGTAGACATCTTGTGTTGAAGTTGCATTCAAAGGAGTTTTTGTCATCATTAGATCCAACCGTCCGTTGGACATATTCAGGGTCTAGCAAATCTTCAATAAAATCTGGTGTATCTTGATCACTCTCCCAGATAGATGAGGTAGATGACAGCAGTAGTTTGGGTGTGTCGGCGACTGGGAGGCGAGCCTCCGCAGGCCGATGAGCAAGGGGAAGGTGGCGGTGCGAGACCCAAGGGCGGCCCTGCCCCCTGGACCGAGGCCCGGCTGTTGGCCAGGCGCCGCCAAGGGAAGGACGTGGACGCGTGTACTAGTGTGACACGAGGATTTTTATCCTGGTTCAGGCCTCCATTGTCGGATAACAGTCCTACGTCCAGTCTTCGTTTAATGTCAAGCTTAAACGAGTACAAGAGGGTGAGGCCGGGCTTCTGAAAGCCCGGGCTCGACTACAATAAGTGCTCAAGACACTATGTGTGTTCCTACCGTACTTGGACGCGAAGAACTACCGCCTGGAACCAGAGCTCCTACGTGAGTGCAAGTGCTCCTGTTCTACGGTGGCTGGGCGCTCTTCTAAGTCTATCACTCCTCCGTTTCTCCAGGGGGTCCTTTCTATTGTGGCCTGTGCTCCCTTTTTATAGGTGGCCCCCGGCCACTGTAGCCTGACCTTGGTTTGTTGTGATGCGCCGTGTTGCCCCTCGGTCACTAGCCGTGTTCTTCTGCTTTGCCGTGCTGGGGGCATGGCGAACGCTTGAGGCCCGCCGGATATTCGGGTGTATTTTCTTATCCCGCTGGGATCGGCGTTCGGACCGCGGCCTGGCAGTACTTGTCTTTCTCTATAGGGGCGGACGGTATGCTGACCGTTGACACGACCCGCCACCAACCTGCCAGAGGCCTGTGTTAGGCGTGCCTTGATACTGCGGTCGCATTTAACTCGCGGTGACTTCTTGGACCCATGATGTGCCCGGCGCCTTGTATGCCTCTGCCTTTAGTCGAGAGCCCGAGCCGAAGCCCAGGGGCAAGTGACCCGAGCTTTGGAGCGGGGAAGCTCGGGCGCGAGCTCGTAAAGTTCGCGCGTTCTTTCCGTGGGCCGGAGGTAAGTTAGTGGGCCGTATCTCCATGGGCCATGTACTTCCTCAACAGCTAGCGCCCGAGCCTCGAGCGGGACAAAGACGTGCCACTCGGAGGTTTATTGGTAACTGCCCCTGGGCGAAATGTTTGTTTTCCACGCACGGGGTTTTCTGGCCCTGGTGGGAATTCCAACCGAAACGCAGATATGCGCGTCCTTTATTTCCTTTTCGGTTTAGTGCCCTCGGGTGGGCGGTGACGATTAAGTCTTCGTCTTGGGTTCACAAGAGGTGGTTTTCCTCCATGCTCTCTCGTATCCTTTCTTGCGCTACTGCCTTCTTGCTTTTTCAATCCTTTCTCTTTTCTGCCACCTTCGCCTCCCGACCCTCTTCCTCCAATGGCGCCCTTCACCCGGAGTCTCATTTCCGAGGACACCCTGAAGTGGTTGGCTGCCGCCGGCTTCATCGAGATCGGCGGCTGGTGGGCGGCCGACGAGGAGACAACTCCTGCGCCTGAGAGCAAAGAGGTCGTCTGCTTCGAGCTTTTTGCTATCCACGGGCTCCGGATTCCGGAGTCCGACTTCTTTGCCGCCGTTCTGGATCAGTGCGGGATTGAGTTGGTGAATCTCAATCCTAATTCGATCCTGTTCCTGATGATCTTCGTGCATCTCTGCGAGACGTTCGTCGGGGTGGAGCCAACGATCAGCCTTTTTCTCAATTTCTACGAGCTGACCATGACCAGTGGGAGCGACGCGGCGGGGTGTGCTTACTTCAAGCTGCGCCGCGACATGAAGCCCGCATACCTGGCGTTCAAAGCTAAGGAAAACGTCGGGGGGTGGGCATCGCGGTGGTACTACACCAAGGTGCTCAGCCATTGTGGGCTCGGTTGTGACGTGAACCGGGAAGCCGACGCCCGCCCTTATTCGCCGAGCCGGTGGAAGCGATCTCGTGACCAAGATCCGGGAGCTGGCCGGCCGAGGACTAAACAGCTACGACATCGTAGCTGACTTTATCAGGCATCGAGTGAGCCCGCTGCGGAAGCGGGTTCACCTTTTAAAAATCATGGGTGGGGCGATCTCACCATGAAGGCACCTCCCGTAAGTTCCCCTTTTGGCCTCACAGTCCCTTGCCCGAGCTTCCTTTGGGCGTGTTTTGATGTTCCCTCCCTTTTCTTCACAGCTTTGCCCCAGGATGATGTGGTTCGGGCCGAGGGGCTCCTACTGCCCGTGAACCACAACGATCCATCGGGCTCGGGCATCTGGAATATCCTCGACGAGATATGTGTTCCCGCGAGCTAAGCGCCCCTGGAGGCGGCCTTCTATGGGTGCGGGCTGACGTTCCCTGACTTGTTTGCAGGGGAAGGTGGATGCGGAGGCCGGGCCTGATGCCACCGCGCTGGTGGCAGCCCCAGGGGTCGCCTTCCCAACGAGTTCGTCGGACGGCAGCAGCACGGGATTGGTCCCGGTGCGGCAAGATCGGGCTGCGAGCACGCAACCGCCTTTAAAGAAGCGGACTGGGCTCTTTCGTCGAGACAAGGTCATCAGCGCGGGACGGCCGCCTCGGTTGTCGTCAGCGGCCAGGAGATCAGCGGCCCGGGCTCCTGCCTCCGTTCCTGATCCGGCCCGGGCCAAAGGTTCCTGGGACCGGGATTTCGCCATCGCACAGGATACTCAGCCGGCGCTGAAGAAGCGTCGGTTGATGTTGGATGATGATCCCTTGGACGGCGGGTCAGCGGAGACGGACCTCGAGCTTGTCGGTAAGTCACCGCGCCTCTGGCTCTTCTTTCTTTTCTTCGCCGTCGCGTTTCTCGGTTTGATCGGGGCGTGTATGGCTTGATTTTTGTCGCCAGTCGCCATGTCTACCGGGGCGGAGAGGGTCATCTCGGAGCGGCCGGTGGGAGCGGGAAGGGTCGTCCCGGTGCGGTCGGTGGAAGCGGCCCGGGGGGACGAGCCTCGTCCGAGGGCCGAAATGTAACAAGGCTCGGGGTCCTTTCTTTTCCTGCTGGTGGTACGCAGCGACGTGCGTTGCCCAACCGTGACCGTGGAGGTGGTGATGGACAGCGGGAGGCTGGTCCTGGCACCGCTCCGTGTTGAGGGGCGGACTAGGTCCGGGTGTTGCCCAATCGACTTCAACGGTCTGGCGGAGCTCTTCGCGGAGCGCGGTCTGCTCGTCCCGCCGTTGGACATGGGCGACACGCTCCTGCTCGACTGGGAATGGCCGGTCCGAGTTATTACGGCGGTTAGTACCATCCCAGTGCGCCTATTGAGCGTAGCCCCGCTAGTCGCCGCGGGGTGGATCGTGGTGACGCCGGCGTGGATCGGCGGTAGGTCGCCGCTGGGAAGCCGCCGGGAGAGTCTATTCAGCTTTGGCTTTGCTCGGCCGCCTCTTCTTGGTGTGGTGGTGAGTATGAAGGTGGTCAAGCCGAAGGCGGATGCCGGGGTGCAAACCGACTTTGCCCCCGAGCCATGCCTTCCGGCTATCGAGGTGGCCGGGCCCGCGAGGGAAGCGGCCGAACCTGCGGAGGAGGTCTCCAAGGAATCAAGCAGCTCGAGCGGTAGCTCGAGTGGCCTGGTTGTGGCGTTGCCTGCGCCTAGGCGCGCTACCAGCTTCGGTACGAGTCCGAGGCCGCGGTGGCCATGAGCGGGTAAGTGCCTTCGAGTCTGGCCTTTGAAGTCTTGTATTGACCCTGCTTTGGTTCTTTCTTTTTCTTGAGCCCGCTTTCTTGGTGTAGGCCTACCGCGAGGTTGTTGCCCTTGCGTGTGCGTTCGGGGCTGAGCGTGAGGCCGAGCGGGAGGTCCTGCAGGCAGATGGCGTACGCTGGCGACAACGAGTCGAAGCTGCGTGCACCGAGCTGGAAGAAGCTCGTTCGGGCTCGGTCCAGGCAGTGGCCCTGGAACCTCATGTTGCAGCGGCGGAGGCGGCCCTAGCCGCGGCGCGGGAAGATGCCGGGGAGGTATCCCGTTGGTCGCAGGAGGCCCTCAAGGCCGAACGCGACCGCTTCACCGAGCTTGAGGAGCGCCTTCGATCGGTGGAGGCGTACCACGCTGCCGAGGCTGCCCATGCGGCGGAGGAGCACGACCTTCTCGCTGCGGAGCTATCCCGGGTGAAGTCGGCTACGGCCGAGACGGATGATCTGCTGAAGACCCACCGGGACATCGTCCGGGACTTGGAAGCGGCCAACGAGGTCCTGCGGACTGAGATGCGGACCGCCCGGAGTGATCAGAGGGCCTTCCTCGAGCTTCAGGATCGTTATGACGAAGCAATGGCTGAGCTTCGTAAGCTTAGGTGTCGGCCAGGCCATAGGCCTTTGTATTGTTTTTCCTTTTCCTTGGCTGTGATCCGACTTGCCCTCTTGTAGATACTCCTTTAAGAGTAATGTTTTTGCTTTGTTTTGGTCTTTTTCCTTTGGTGCCCCTCCGATCGATCTTCTTTCTGGAATACCGATCGTCGATTTGACTGTTGCGCCATGTCCCGAGAGACATCCGTGTCAAATCTTGGAGACGGTTCACATCTGAGTCGCCCCCCGATGCCATTACTCTTGGAATTGTTTCAACTTCCCGGGCTTGGCTATAAAAAGAGGCCGATGCGGTGACCAATTTTCATTCCAAACTTCCTCCTACAACTCCTCCTCCTCCGGCGAACCTCTGCTGCAATGGCGTCTCCGTCTCGCTCTGCCGCTCCTGTCGATGCGCCGCCGCCGGAGGACGTCCCGCCTGCTCTTGTGAACCACGAAGAGTTCATGGAGGTTCTTTGGGCGGATTACGATCTTGCTCTCGCTGAGGTTGCTGAAGAAGAAGCTCGTGCCCGCGACGTCGCCACCGTCGTTGTCCTGATCGAGGTCGTCCCGGCTCTCGCCGAGGTGGCCGACTTGATCGTCGAAGCGCTAGTCCGTGCTCGCCGGCATTTCCTGTAATCGGCTTATAAGCCATTTCGAAGAGCAATATATTTGTTTGTTTTGCCTGCATGCAAATAAACACAAGTAGTCGTATAGGCAAGAAGGATTTGAAGATCGGGGTATAGCCCTATCGATCCTACCCCCCGAGCCATGGCCAAGCTTAGAGAAGATCGAAAGTCGACCCTCAGGCAATCGACCCTAACCCCCAAGCCACGACCGAGCTTCTGGAGTGACAGAAGGTCGGTTGTGGTTTAGAGAGACCGCGTCCTTAGAACGGAGCTCGTGGCCCTTGCTCTGTTTCTTTGTAAGAGGCAGAGTATTGGGCTCTGGAGTTATCCCGGGCTGCAACAATTTCATACAGGCTTATGGTATAGGGCCAGAAAGCGTTCGTCCGCGCGGGGTCTTGGGTGGTGCGATGGATATCGGCTTACCCGTGTGTAAGGGAATCCCGGGGTGTAGCTTCTGCATAGCCGCTATTGTACCGATGTGTGCTAAGACAGCCCGAGTCTTCTCCCAAGTCCGATCGTAGGTTTAGGTTTCTGGGGGTTGTTTGAGGGCTCACTAGGGAGAGGAAAAACAGAAAAAAGAAAAAGGGGTAAGAAAGGAGACTTACGACCTTGGTTCAAGCGTAGAACCTCCGGAGTTGAGCGATGTTCCAGGAGCTATTAAGGACTCTACCATCCGGTATAGCCAATCTCACGGCCCCTGGGCATGTGGCTGATACGACCGTGTACGGACCTTCCCACCTCGGGGTGAGCTTATTGGCGTTGGCTAGGTTTTGAACTCTTTTTAGAACCAGGTCGCCCACTTGCAAGGTCCGGGTCTGTACCCTTTTCGCCGCAGGCCATCGTAGGGATTGCTGGTATGCTGCCACTCGCAATAGTGCTTGCTCGCGGCAGGATTCGGATAAGTCGAGATCGAAAAGCCGTTCTTCGTGGTTGTCGATCTGGCCTGCAAAATCAACGCGAACTGAACCAAGTCTTAGCTTGGCGGGTAGGACCCCTTCCGAGCCGTACAAGAGCCTGAATGGGGTTTCTCCAGTAGCTCGATTGGAGGTTGTCTTGGCTGCCCAAAGCACCGAGGGTAGCTCCTCTACCCGCTTTTGTATTTGTTGACGAGGCGTCGTATACTCGGCAACAATGCCTGCATGATTTGCCCGTTCGACGCGTTAATTTGCAGACCGCTCTTCGTGGGTGAGCCACCGAGACTAGGGCGACCTTTATTTCGAGCTCTTCGCAGTAGTTCTGGAATAGCTCGCTTGTGAACTGTGTCCCATTGTCAGCGATCAGCTTGCTCGTGACGCCGAACCTTGCCACAATGTTGTTCCTAACGAACCTTTTGGCAGTTTGGGCTGAAATGCTCGACACTGGTTCGGCCTCGATCCACTTAGTGAAAGTGTCGATGGCAATGAATAGGTGCGGGCACCCCTTTAGGCCTCTAGGGAATGGACCAAGTATGTCCATTCCTCACGTTGAGAATGGCCAGATCAGCGGGATAGTCTGCAACTCGTATGCTGGCTGATGGGATACTCAGGCATGGTATTGGCAGGCTGGGTAACATTTTACTAGTTCCCTTGCATCGATCAACGCAGTGGGCCAGTAGTACCCTATGCGAAAGGCTTTTCCCACTAAGGTTCTGAAAGAGGCATGGGCCCCGTAGATCCCGTCGTGGATATCTTGGAGGAGAAATTTGCCTTCCTCCTGGGTCACGCACTTGCAAAGTACGCCGTTAGAACCCCTTCGGTACAACAAGCCCCCAAATGTCGGTAAGGTCGGGTTTGTCTTTGGGCCGGATTTCTCGGTACGTCTGTGGCAAAGTCCCATCGCCAAGAACTAGACAAATGGCGTCATCCAGTGTCATGTTGCTCTAGGAACAAACGGTACCGGTCGTTTTGGTCGAGGCAACCGTCTTCTCGGGGCCTCTTCTCGGAGGAATAGAGGGCTTTAGTAGGTGCTACGAGCACCCATTGGGCGGTTTCTTGTGAGGCCGAGCTTTGCGCTTATCGGCCAGTGTTAGCCGCCGAGAACATAACACACTTCGAAGTTCGTGAAGTGTTTCTCCACTTTCACTTACGCCAAGTATCGTCGCCGCTTAGTCGTCGCAACACCGAAACTCCTTGTTTACAGGCGGACGACCAACTGCGAATCCCTTTCTTTGTTAGCCATTTTATGCCGAGCGCAGTGCATGCTCATAGGCCGGCTAGGAGGCCTTCGTACTCCGTAGCATTGTTCGTTGCGGGAAAATGAAGCTGTACTATATGCTGAATTTGTTCTCCTTGGCGGAAATGAGAACAAAACCGCAACCTGATCGCTCGAATTGGCGCGACCCATCAAAGAACATGGTCCAGTGCGCTTCTTGACTTGCGAGCTCGGGCGAGGCTCCAGAAGGGTCGGCCGGACCGGTCCATTTAGCTAAAAAGTCGGCCACGACTTGGGACTTGATCGCCGTTCGTGGTACGATCTTGATATCGAATTCACCAAGCTTGACCGCCCACTTTGCGATCCGCCCGTTCGCGTCGGGGTTTCTAATGATATCCCTTAGCGGGAAACTCATTGGGACCGTGACTGGATGGGCTTGTAAATAGTGGTGCAACTTTCATGAGGCCATAAGCAAGGTGTACAAGAGTTTCTGAACCTCGGGGTACCGCTTCTTAGGTCCATGCAATACCTCGCTTACGTAGTAGACGGGTTGTTGTTTCCCCTCGCGTTCGACTGCTAGTGCAGCGATCACAGCCTGCGGAGCGACCGCCAAGTAGAGGAGTAGAGCTTCCCCGAGCTTTTGCGTGGCTAGGACGGGAGGTGTGGACAGATAGTTCTTTAGCTCACTGAAAGTGGCCTCGGTTTCTTCTGACCATTCGAAACCATCGTGCTTACGCAGGATTTTGCAGAAAGGTGCACTGCGCTCGCCGAGACGAGATATAAATCTACTGAGAGCTGCCATCCGCCCGGTGAAGGCTTGCACCCCTTTGGTGCAGGTTGGCGATCTCATATTCTCGATACCTTCGATTTTTTCGGGGTTAGCCCCTATGCTCGCCTTTCTTATCACGTAACCAAGCAACATCCCGGACCGGACACCGAAAACGCACTTTTCAGGATTCAACTTGATTTGATGTTTCCTGAGATTAGCAAATGTTTCCTGAAGGTCGGTCACATGGTCCCGTGAGACCTTGCTCTTCTGGCGATGTCATCTCGTAAACTTCTCGTTCGCCCTATCGTCGAGGACCGTCTTACGCATCAACCGCCGGAGCGTGGCTCCGCGTTCTTGAACCGAACGACATAGTCGTGTAGCGAAGAGTACCAAAAGGTGTCACGAAGGTGTCTTCTCTTTGTCTTCCCTTGCGGTAGCGATTTGGTGATAGCAGAGTAGGCGTCGAAGCTCATAAGCGAGTCATTGTTCGTCGACCACCGGTCTATCGGGAGGGGAAATTATCTTTGGGGTAGGCGGCGTTGAGGTCGCGATGGTTGACGCACATTCGCCATTTCCCGCCCCTCTTTTTGACGACGACTGGGTTAGCGAGCCAGTCGGAATGCTCGACCTCTCGGATGAAGTCGGCTTGAAGGAGCTTACCGAGTTGCTCCTGTATGATGTCAGTCTTTCACTTGGGAAAACGTCATAAGGCCTGTCTGACAGGCTTTTTATCAGGCTGGACGGCTAGCCTGTGCTCGATTACCTCCCTTGGGACTCCAGGCATGTCGGACGGTTCCCACGCGAACACGTCTGCGTTAGCTCGGAGGAAGGCGACGAGCTCGAGTTCCTATTTGGACTCGAGGTTGGCCCCTATGCGGTCGACCTTAGCGGGGTCATCCTCGTGGGGGATCGACTTAGTGAGCTCCTGCGGTGCAGGCCACCTTGAAAGCGGATCGCGCGCCGTCGGCCTTAGCTGGGCCGCGCTCTGGGAGCTGTCCGACCATCGCTAGGGCGCTCTCATCATAGGCTATAGCGGCCTTGTGGCTGCCTTTGATCATGATGACCCCGTGAGGGGCCGGCATCTTTACGCAGTGGTACCCGTGGTGGGTGGCCGCCATGAATTTGGACAACGCGAGGCGTCCTAAAAGGCGTTGTACGGAAGCCTGGAGTCCACCACCTCGAAGGTGACGTACTCTGTCCGAAAATTCTGGGGGGCCCCGAATGTTACGGGCAGTACGATCTGCTCGATCGGTTGCAGGGATGACCCCGGGACAATGCCATGGAAAAGAATGGCTATGTCTTTGATTTTGGACCGCGGGACCTACATCTGCTCTAGAACCCGAGCAGTGATGATGTCCAGGGAGCTTCCGCCGTCCACCAGCACGCGATCGACTCGTGCGTTGCTGATGGTAGGACAGAGCACCAGCGACAGGCGCTGAGGCCTCGTCATCCCGGGGGACAGTCATCCCCGGAGAAGGTGATCGACTGGTGAGACCACCGCATAGGTGCGTCTCCGGGCTTACCCTTTTTAAGGTGGTAAACCTCTCGGGCGGCGAAAATCATGGCAACGTGCCCGCGAGCCTCCTGGAAAGCATCGACGTGGCCACCCTGGGGCGTCTGATCATCCGAAACTCCGTTGTCGAGGAGTTCGGGCATGGGCCCACGTCCGGTGTAGAAATCCTCCAATCGCGCTGCCCACGTCCTGCAATTACGCAGGTCGTAGCTGTACTGGCGATGGAGAAGGCAGTAGTGGTTGTTCGGAGGGTTCGCCCCTGGTGGGCCGGTCGAGGCCGGGGCTAGGGAGCTCGCCCTGCCCATGGCCCGCACCACGGCTGTTTCCACCACCCGCCGGATGAGCTGGTCGGGGTGGAGGTCGCTCAGGGGGAGAGGGCCTCTCGGGTTCCACCACCGCGACGTAGTCCGGGGCGGCGGGCTCCTTCTTCTTCTTCTTCTTCTTCTTCTTAGCGTCGCCCTTCTTGCCGTCTGCTCCGGTCCGGGCCACCACCCTCTCCTCCGCTCTGCCTCTCTTGCACTCCACTGCCTCAGAGGCGTTGATGTATCCCTCTGCGGCACGAATAAATCGGCCGCGGTGTGGACCGGATGGAGCTCAAGATCCTCGGTGAAGCGGGTATTCCGCACCCCCTTGAAGGCCTCGACGATGGCCTCCTCGGAGATCGACGGAATAGTGTTGCGCACCTGGACGAACCTATGGACATAGCTCTGCAGGCCCTCCCCCGTCTTCTGGACCACGAGCTTGAGGTCCTGGGGTTTTCCTGGGCGCGCGTAGCAGCCCTGGAAGTTTGTCCGAAGCGCTTCTTGTAGCTGTTCCCAGCTACGTATAGAACCTCGGCACTGGTTAAAGAGCCAGGTTCGGGCCATTCCCTCCAAGACGGTAGGGAAGTAGTTAACCATGACGGCCTCATTACCGCCAGCGGCCAAGATGGCGGTAGTATACACGGCGAGGTATTCGTCGGGATTCTTGCTCCCGTCGAACTTCTCAATGTTCCCGGGTTTGAACTTTCGGGGCCAAGGGGCCTTGCGCAAAGCCCGGGAAAATACCGGACACCCTGGGGCGGCCCCGTTGTTTCCAACGAGGGGCCTCCCGCCTGGGAGTGGCCCGAGACGGAAAAATACTCCGCCCGGGGTGTGCTGGGGAGCTCCACCCGCCGTGGACGTGAACGCCTGTTGACGCGACCGGACGCTCTGGCCGCGTTGCCTTGAGGTGCCGCTGGCGTGCGACTGGGCCTGAAGGTGCTCGCCGAGGTCCTCGGCGAGCTCCTCTAGACCGTCCGTAACCGTCGCGCCTAGGTCGGCCATGGTAAATCCACGCGGATCCTTCTCCAGGTCACGCATGACCTGGGCAATCGCCCTAACCCGTTGCTGGCTACGCAGAACTGGGTTGGTGACAGTGGTAGTGGGTGAGCACGCGCGTGCGGCGCGAGTGGCGGGCGTCGAGCCGGTAGGCCTACGACGGATGTCCACCAAGGTCCTCCCGACCGACCCAGCGAAGAGGCTCCGAGCGGTCTCATGCCGACGGTGCTCCTCGCCTGGGTCAACGCGCGTCTGGTGCCGGGTCGCTTCGCCTGATGCCGCGAAGACGTGGCGTGAGGCAGGCTCCCGCGAGGGGGATATGTTGGTATCACCCACGGAGGCGGTGCCATCGGCACCTTCAACCACCATGGGCACACCTTGGTCTGCCACCTGCCCTGACGGGCCGGGGTGCCAGTTGCACGCGCAGGACCGATCCTCCTCTTCGGATAGGACCACGAATGTGCGTGGTCCGTCCGGCTACGGCACTGGCGGTGGTGCCTCCAGTCCCTCCATGAGGGTCTTGCTGACGTGAGTCAGCAAAGTGCCGCGCTAGCCGGGCAATGCTGGGGGCCAAACAGCTGCTCCCAAGGTGGGCGATGCCTCCACCTCCATCTCGTCAGCTTGGGCTTCGGTGAGAAAACCAGCTTGCCATTTTTCGTACGACTCTTTGATGTCGTCGAGATCGTCGCAGTCGTCGAAGTTGAGGTCTAAGCCATCGTCGTCATCGGATGACAATAAGGCCATCCTCGACTCAATCGAGGGGAGAAGACCGCAATCGGGCCCCATGGTGGGCGCCAGCTATCGACGACTGGGAGGCGAGCCTTCGCAGGCCAATGAGAAAGGGGAAGGTGGGGGTGCGAGACCCGAGGGCGGCCCTGCCCCTGGGGCCCGGCTGCTAGCCGGGCGCCGCCGAGAGAAGGACGTCGTCGCGTTGGACGCGTGTACTAGTGTGACATGAGGATTTTTATCCTGGTTCAGGCCTCCACTGTCGGATAACAACCCTACGTCCAGTCTTCGTTTAATGTCAAGGTTAAACGAGTATAAGAGGGTGAGACTGGGCTTCGGGAAGCCCGGGCTTGAGTACAATAAGTGCTCAAGGCACTATGTGTGTTCCTATCGTACCTGGACGCGAAGAATTACCACCTGGAACCAGAGCTCCTACGTGAGTGCAAGTGCTCCTGTTCTACGGTGGCTGAGCGCTCTTCTGTCTAAGTCTATCTCTTCTCCGTTTCTCCAGGGGGTCCTTTCTATTGTGTCCTGTGCGCCCTTTTTATAGGCGGCCTCCGGGCACTGTAGCCTGACCTTGGTCCGTTGTGATGCGTCGTGTTGCCCCTCGGTCACTAGCCGTGTTCTTCTGCTTTGCCGTGCTAGGGGCGTGGTGGACGCTCGAGGCCCGCCGGATATTTGGGTGTATTTTCTTATCCCGCTGGGATCGGCGTTCGGACCGCGGTCCGGCAATACGTGTCTTTCTCTATAGGGGCGGACGGTAAGCTGATCGTTGACACGACCCGCCACCAACCTGCCAGAGGCCTGTGTCAGGCGTGCCTTGGTACTGCGGTTGCATTTAACTCGCGGTGACCTGCGGGACCCGCAGCGTGCCAGCCACAGCCTGTGATCTGCCTTGGTCGAGCCGGGCCCGGTAGTCTTGAGGAGGGCAAGTGACCCAAGCTTTGGAGCGGGGAAGCTCGGGCGCGAGCTTGTCAAGCTCGGTCACGAGCTCGTAAAGTTCGCGTGTTCTTTCCGCGGGGCCGGAGGTAAGTTAGTGGACCGTATCTCCGTGGGCCACGTACTTCCTCTAACAGGATGGTAGCATCGATGTCAACGACGGCGGCTGCGACAGCTTCAACGGCGGCTCCTACGATGAATAAAACAATGATGGTAGTAGCAACATCCCTGCGACAGCTTTAGAGTAGATGGTAGCAGTAGTTTTGACGGCGGCGATGGTGCCAACAACAGCAGCGGCGATGGCTGCTGCGACAGCAACGGTGGTGGCGACGACGACGATGGTAGTATCACGCTCGCGCTTGCGCTTGGTAAATGTACCATGAATGCAACAAATCAAAGTGCTGCACATGCTATTCTTCTCTAAGTAGATGAAGTGTATGCATGGAGTACTGGCGCCTAGCTCTGGACGCATGCATGCATCCAGAGTAATTAACTCTCCCGCGTATCCAAGAGTCCGCTAGTTTTGGGAAAACTAAAAGACTAATCAATTGAAAGCTAATCAAATTTGCAGGCGTTGTATTAATTGCGGGGGTAATACTTGCCAACAAACACTTCGATTCTTTGAAACGACATCTTTTCAAGCACTCAAACAAAACTCCAAAATGACTCATATTAGGATCTGTTTGGTTGAGTGGATGAGGGTGGATGGGACTATCCCACTAGTTTTTTGGTCTGTTTGGTTTTGGGATAAGGGTGGATGGAACCATCTCAGCATAGGAATATTCCTCTCAGATCCTAGATAGAGGTGCGAAAAAAAGTCACGTCTGTGACCATCCAACTTCTCCTTACTCCGGATCGGCGACTCATCCAAATTTACCAAACAAAAAACAGGTTCATCCCATCCACCCAACCAAACAGGCTGCTCGGATAGTCCCATTCCAAAAACACATGGATGGGGTCCATCCTTGTCCTTAAATCAAACGCACCTTAGAGAACCGGAGGGAGTAGGATATATTCCATTGGCCCGTTAAAGGCTCTATCAGGGTTTTAAAACCCGAAACTGGACCCAAAACCGCTAACTTGGCGGGCTGATTTTTTTGAAAAAAACCGGTAAAAACCGCTAGAAACCGTTGGAAACCGCTTAAATTTAAATTCAAACAGGCAGACGGGCACCGGGTGAGCCACTGGTTTTCCAGCGGTTTTTGCCAAAAACCGCCAGTTTTAGCGGTTTCCCGGCGGTTAAAACAGGAAAAACGTGAAAAATAGAAAAAAAGAAAAGAGGTCTGAAAAAATTTAAAAAAATTAGGAAAAATTATAGATGGGTAAGATATATGTGTTTGTAATTTGTTTAATTATGGAAAAAATTTGGAAGACTATTGATAAATATATGACATGTTGAATATATGAATATGAAGTTAATAATTTGAACAAGATAGTTTCAACAAAAATATCAATATGAAGCCAATTTGAACATATCAATATGAAATCAATAATGTTCAATTTGCAGCCGTGCATCGTGTGATGCAACGGTCGGAATTGTTCCTGTTCCGGTAGAGGCTCGCACCAGCAGCAGCAGCAGCCAAGCGGCCAGCCGCCGAAATGGAATGGAAATCCAACTCCGTGGGCTGTCTCAGAAAGCACGTTTCCAAGCCCAACAGTAAGCCACACAGGTTTAGACACCGAAGAGGACAAAACGGGCGAGGAGGCAGAGGCAGGCCCAGGCGGCGCTGGAGAAAGCGTCGGAGTAGGAAGGCAAGAGGCGATGGTGGTGCTGGTGGTGGCGACGGCGTCGGACCAGGCGTCCATCGGTCCCGCCGCCGCCTTCCTCGCCATGCCTGGCTGGTCCCCCGGCCCGCCCATCCCCGTGAGAAACCTCCTCGCCATGCCCGGCCTTATCCATTTGAATTCCATCTGATTGTGTAGATTAACCCCGTGCTTCACTCACCTCCATGCCTACCAGTGTTAGCATACTTGTGTTTGTGTTTGTGGAGTTGGAAGCTAACTCCATGCATCAAAACCTCTTCTTTTTTGGAAATCTGCTCTTCTTTTGTGCTTTGCAAATATGTAGGTTTAGGAAACTATTTTCTCAGCGGCATGCGGAAAACTTTGGATCATGTTGTACACAGATGTATTTTGTTCTGGTGACTAGGTCTTAATTAGTTTGTATTTCCAAATTTGTGTCCTTATTTTCATATTTTGCCAAGGCATCCAACAGATACTGTGATTGTGCTTTTTCACACTTCCCCAAATTAGTTAGTGCCTCTTCAATGGTGCCCAATTAATTTACGCTGATATTTGTTTCGTAGGAGGGAATTGAGAGCTTTACAAATGGGGATGTTCGGCTATTGAAGCATGAAAACCGCATCATAGCTGAGGATGATCTTGACCAGCGGTGGCAGGCAGCCACTGGAGAGACTGTTTCTGAGGTCATATTCCTCAGTAAACACACTGCAGTCTCCAACCGGCCTGCGCTCACTGTCCATCCAATTGGTTGGTTCTCCAATCATATGCTTCCATCTCTCTGATAGCTCAATGGCGTAGTCAAATGCTTGATACTTTTTGTGTGAATTTTATTGAATGCCATCTGCTATGCACGATGTCACACGCTATGTTGTTCAATAAACATGGAAGTTACTGAACTTAAGTTTGTTCTAGCATTCTGGTAAACTACTATCTTTTATAATACCTTTCCATGTGTTCTGTAATTATTTTGTTTCCTAGCAATAAATCCATGCTTTTGGAATGACATGCAATTTGTTGATTAATGTAAATTAGCTGTTCTTATTTCCTCAATTATTGGCTGTTTGATGAACATAGTGTCTTTTTTTTGGTGATTGCACATGTGAAGGTGTACCACATCTAACGGAGGATGAGACCCCGCCTCAAGGAGGGAAGCCTGGATGGGCAGCATTGCCAAACCCTCGAATTGGGCCATGGCTCCGGTTGATGCAAAAGGTTGCTTTAGACCAAGGTCTTGTTCCTGAGTTTGAGGTATTTAAGTATTCTTCTTTCTACTGGTGAGGCACATTTCTTTTTCTGATTCAACTGATTTTAATGAGGATAATTTTTGAAGATTACACTTGAGGCTACTCACCATGGACCAGTTACCAATACACCGACAATGTTTGTTGAGATAGGTACGAAGTTATATCCATGCCTATATTTTGTATCCCGCATGTCTTCATCCTCCACTCCTACTAGTTATAGAGTTATTGGACAAACCTCTTACTAAATTTTGTCATCTGCTCCCTTGCAATTCTTCTACTAGTTCCACTTGCTACACACTAATTGTGTTCTCTTTGCTTCCAACATGTCATCATCTTCATCTCCTGTGCAAATGGTACAAGTGGTAGGGCATTTGATGCCTTTGAGGTTGCAATTGTTGACATCGATCTAATAATTAATAAGAATTTGTGAAACATGTTGTTTCGAGTTCGACACATCTGACTAATACCACGCATCAATAATCATCCATGGATAAATCTCACCTGTTAATTATCGTTATCTATATTTTTATGTTCTCTTGTTGGATTTAATTGGAAACCCAACTTTAGCTGCGTATAATTATCCCTTTGTGTGTTTGCAAATCAGGTTTGCTTTCCAGTCATTAGTCTATACAAAAACAAGCAGTTTGAATATAACCTGTGCACTGTACGCTTGTTCCTATTATAGTTGTGTGGACTTATATGGTTTGTGATATATAACTTTTTTGATCAATCAGGCACAAAGAGTTAGCTATTGCAATTATTCACTAATTTAGATAATATTGAGATTATGGGATCAAATCCTGCATAATGAACAAATAAATGTTAGATAACTTACGCCTGTGAAATTCTGTAAAGACAAAAAATAAAATATCTGCAGTGACTCCTTGAATCCTACTTTGATTACAGGCTGGTTTACAGCCTCACTCACTTTGGCAAAAGTTTTTTGCTATGGGACCAAATATGTGACAAAAAAATGTGCCACTATTCCACACACAATAGGAAACATTTAAATTATTATTTGTGTAAAGGAAATCTGTTCCAGCCATGCAACTTAAGCTGAGCAACCAAAAAAGCACCCCACCAGTCAAAAAAAGCAACTGAAAAAGCTTCCTCTCTAAAACATCCTACATGACACATGCAAAAGAAGGAATTGTGCAATCAACCTTTTCAAAGATACTGCTTCGCACAGCCAGGCTGAGCAAGATGTAAGCAACTAATCACCTTCTATGTGTGTTTCTCCATCTAATCAACCTCTTTGCGTTGACACAATCGGTTAACTTACCTAATATAAAATTAGCCTACTGACCCACTCCTGTAGCTGAAGCTCATAGAAATACAAAAATAAGTTCTATACTTCCACTTTGAACTCATAATTACTAATTTCAACATCTGGGACTGTTTATGATAATGTCAGGAAGTACTGAAGAATACTGGGGTAGACAAGATGCTGCGCAGGCAATTGCTCTAGTTGAGTTTTTTCTCTCTCTCTTTGTTCTTATTACCATGTATTTTATTCTTTTTTTGTGTATCTGCTATATGGGTCAAAGGGTCCCTTGTTTTAACTTCAAGATAATATAGTATGTAGAGGTTGAAATTAATACATGACATTCATTGTGCGCCGTGGTGCATTGTCATATTTAGATGGTTCTTTTACCCTTTGGTAGATTTTACCTATTTTTTTAATGTAAAAATTTCTTTACTTCTAAATTATGTCCAAAATAACACCTTAGATGTGATGCTCAAAATACAGTGCTTCTGTTGCACCACATTTCTGAGTGATACAAATGGCAAAAAGCACTGCTGAAATGCACTCTGTCTGCTGTTTACATCTATTACAGATTCACATTTCACAAGGATGTGAATATTATGTAGCCTAAATTACACTTTGTTAAAGAAAGTAGTATGGGATAACAGGTAACTGAGATTTTCAGCATTTCCAGGTTCTATGGAAAGGTCTTGGTCTTGATGAAGGAAACAATGCTGTTGGCAGTTGGCAAGGGTATGTTGATATATTATTGTCCCTCTATAGTCTAACAATGGTGATGCGAGTGGTACACATATTTTGCCTTGTTTTGTTGGGGTGGCGGAATTAAGAATTCTAGTGGGAACTGAAAAATCTCGTTGAAGACCTCATGTTAAAAGTAGTCAATTTGTTAATTGAAAATTGATATTTTGAATTTGAAATTCAGGTGAAAATATGTTTTGAAAACCTTCTTGATGCATGGGTCTAAAATGATTATAAGCTGATGGAGTTTTGTAATTTGTCATGAAATATGCCATCCTAGTATGTGCAGTCACATTCTTAATTTCGATCATCAATGTTTAAAGGTGATAGCTCCCCTGTGGCTTAAATAGCGTTGAGAACCCTAGGCTGACGCAGATGCCAAGGCCTGGCCCATGGCGGTGCAACAACATCTCCAATTCGGTCACGGAGACGACGACCCACGTGATGGCGCAATCCAATGGCTCTGAAGCGGTCATGCCATGCCAACGGGTGCTCGAGATCTAAGGATATCGGTTCGCTTGGATAAGTGGCATCTGACGGCTGCCAACGCACACGCGCCCTAAACAATGGTCTAGATTGCGCCACGTCGCCCCTCTCCGAAAAAAAAGAAAACCCTTTTACCCTTTTTTGAAATGCTGTTTAATGTTTTCTTAGGTTTAAAAATACCAAAACACTTCAGAAAAATATGAAAAAATTCTTGTGAAGCATTTAGGACTCAAGAAAAATTTATGAAGCACTGTTCACTTATATTTTCTCGCATTTAATTGTTTTAATGCTCTAGGTTAATTAAAAACACCCTTTTAATTGTTTTTAATTTCTGAAAATTATAAAATTAATTTATTTCAATTATGTAAAGAAAATCAAAGTAATTTAAACTCACCAAATTTTTAGGATGTTGCATAACTTCATCTAATCCCCATTTCCTAATTTATTAGGCCCAAATCAGTGTTTCGAAAAGCCCACGATAGCTCCACTATAGCTTTTCTGTTGTAAAACACTATGTTATGGAATAAAATTCTAACACAGCTACAACCGCTATTGCCCCTATATTGACCACCATTTCCGCTATTTTTCTAGACCCCATAGCTTCGCTATGCTTTTCTTTGATAATTGAAACATCATTGTGTTTTTATTATACTTTTCTTTGTTCTTAACACCTCTATCCTCTATATTAGAAGGTGATGCTATTGCCATCGAATTACTAATGATCATTCAAAAGTCTATGTGATGAATAAGGAGAAGAATTGATTGACGATTGTAGTCCACTTACTCTAGACTTTAATTATGGACACGTATTAGACTATTAATGTTTCCAAAGTGTCAATTTTCTCATTTAGTTGGATGTGACTAATCTTGTGTACACATTTCATATTTTATATTTTTAATATTAAATCGATAGCCCACAGTAGCTACTATAGCTTTTTTGGGACCTCGCCGTGAAAACTGCAATTTAATACTTTGGGCCCACATACTAAGGCTGCATGCTACATTTCTGCGGATCATGTTCATGCTCCAACAGTGTCATGTGTACTGTTCACACGCTCTGCCAGTGGGCCCAGGGACTTGTACCATGGAAATATATCATTTTATTTATTTTATCACAATATATTCTGTTGTTGGAATTGGAAATTGTGATTCTTCTTCATGTAGGTACTCGTTCATTTTTTTTGTCCTTGTAAGCACTAAATCTCACATCTTGTTATCCAGGAATGGCGAAAAGGTTCTACTAGGTATAGGAGGTGGTCACTATGCTCCTCGTCACATGGATATTGTCGTGTAAGCACTGAGTTTAAGTTGTTCTTGAAAACAGTTCCTAACAATGCTTTATCTCCAGTGTATCTTTGTTTTTTAGCAATTCCAGCTTTAAAAGACCATAATGCTCTGCTTTCTGGAAGAGGCGGGGAAATAAATTTTGATGAATGTTTTTCTCTTGCTTCTTCTAGTACATTTTGATATATTAACAATGCTTTGTCTCCAGTGTATCTTTGTTTTTTTAGCAATTCCAGCTTTAAAAGACCAAAATGCTCTGAGGCGTGGAAATAAATTTTGATGAATGTTTTTCTCTTGCTTCTTCTAGTACCTTTTGATATATTAACAAAATTCACGGCATAATTGTTGGAATTAGCACACCCAGTATTATATGTGCCAAAAGAATACAAGACCAAAGCTATATAAAATGACAGAAAAACCCCTATCTACATGTACTACTAACAGTCATAATGATTTGGAATGCATCATCCATAGATACAATGGTAGATTTAGTACCTTTGATGTTAAGGCGAAAAATATTTATGGTGTGTCAGGCATCATCTTTTCTGAATTGGGAGTGTCAACTGGTCATTTCAATTTACATGTACTGTCCTGAAATGAAGATTAACTATTGGCTTTTAGTGTTAATGTATTGTCATATGCTCAAATTTCATCCTAATTGTGAATGCTGTTTGTATTCAGTTACATTCTAGTAGAAAAAGATATCTTCTTTGATTTGCTATTGCAACTTTTTATTTTTAGCCTTGCGTCCTCAAATGAAGATTAGGTGGATTCATGCGCTTGCTTCATCGTGGGGGCTCCTAAGCCTTGAGCCGTGGCCAAAGGCTGCGTGTCTACGAGGGGTCTAATGTCATGGGCACATATCCGTGGCATAGTTAGGACCTTCATGATTAGCACCCACCTAGGTCATCATATAATTATGCTATAGTACAGTGGTAGTGTGGGTCATACACGTCCTAGGTGGGCCATGGGCATGTGACACGATATTACACCCTTCTCGAAGCTGCTAGGCTATGACCATGGTCCCCTGATGAAGCAAGTGCATGAATCTGCCTGATCCTCACTCATGGACCCAAGGCCAATGGCACCATGTAAGCTATGCCCAATAATAGAGTTGCAGCTATGGACTGCATAGTCGAGTGCCTCCCTATGTTGTGGTGAGCCACTGCCATCTGTGTCGTCAGCCGCGGTCATCGAAGAACCAGGCCATATCCAAGCGCCTCCTGTTACCATTGAAACACCCTGCCGTGCAAGTTCAATACCTATCGTTCCCCAACCTAGAATTGTGTTGCCACAGAAAGCCCTCATTTGATCTAATTGAGGGGCAACTTTTGCCGTGTGCAGGATGTGGGCCATCGTGCCACCTCGCACTTAGTTGAGATGGTGTTGCTTCACAATGCTAGTGTGCCGGTAATCTCGTCGTAGTCGTCTCCAATCAAGAGGGACAACATCAACTCCCTCATTGACAAGGTTAGCAACCAAGAAAACACACCCTTAGGAACGATGTAAATACCACGGATGCTTTCCTTGGTGTCAACTCTGCGGTCTGCTCACTCTTCCTCTACGCCACAACAATCTGGGAAGTGCTAACACTCTTGTTGTTCCTGTTACAATAGTCACATGTATAGGGTCTTATTTGCTTTTCTTCTTCCCTATTGTACATGTATATCTAGCCCACTTGGCTCATGTATGTGACTAGGCTGCATTCTAACATGGTATCAAGCCAGGCGACTCCCCTCTAGGGTTCCCTCCAACCCAGCCATCCAGCCGCCACCTCTCCGGCTCGTTGCCAGCCGGTGTCGGCCCTCACCGGCGGTGCCTCACCCTCTCTTCTCCTTCCCCACCTCGCGTGCGCTCGTCCCGTGCCCAATCCACGGCGAATCTATCCCGTAGAGCACGTCTCATGCCGGATTCTCCTTCCCCACCTCACTGCGCGCCCATGGCAAGGCTCACGGCGGATCCGTCCCAGCGAGCCTGCTGCTGCTTGGATCCGACTTTGTCCGACCCGCCTCTCTTGCTCGCGCGCTCTCGGCCCATCCACGGCCCGGCCCTTCTTCTTGGTCGCGCCACGCTCGGCCCAATCCACGCCGTCTTGAAACCCTGCAGTGCCCCACCATGCCCCTCGCTAGATCTGCGTCGCCTTGGCCTCACCCCTTCGGCTCCTGCCTCCGGCCACACCGCCCCGGCCATCCCGGCCGCGCCACCTACCATCCTCGCCGGATTTGCGCCGCCCCAGTGCTGGCCCAACACCATCGGCTCCTTCTCCGGCCAGATTTGACGAGCCACCACTTCTTGGGCTACCCATGGCAGCTCTTGCTCGTGTCGTCGGTCCGGTTGTGCTTCTGCCGGTGCAGTTTGATGGCACCAATTTCCGAGAGTGGTCCACGATGCTTCGCGTGTGCCTTGACCGTCAACGTCTCTGGGGTCACCTTCTGGCACTTCTCGCCTCGCAGTGGTGCCCAGCTCTGTCTTGCCCGAGCTTCTTTGTTGATGGTACCTCGGTTCCGGCGCTATCGGGGCGATACATCTGGCGAGCTCTGGAGAGTACACCTGCGCTCTTCAACGTCGGGAGGACTAGACTACTTCTGAGGCTCGAGCCGTCACTGCTCTCACATGCAGCATGTGCGTTGACCAGGCCCTTGACGTGTGTGACCTGGCGT
This sequence comes from Olyra latifolia, assembly GCA_036346145.1. Classification (NCBI taxonomy): domain Eukaryota; kingdom Viridiplantae; phylum Streptophyta; class Magnoliopsida; order Poales; family Poaceae; genus Olyra; species Olyra latifolia. The sequence goes on along the minus strand of CM070531.1, from coordinate 4,888,868 downwards.
CTTCCCGGGCGATGTGGGAGTATGTGCGTGCTCAGTACCAGCCGAGCAGCCATGCTCTCTACACCTCCCTACTGCGCGTGGCCTCCTCTTTCTAGCAGCAGGACTCCACCGTCGACGCTTTCTTCCTTCGGTTCAGCGACGTCTATCATCAGCTTGACGCCTTGGAGCCGACCCCTAACACGTCCTGTGTGACTTGCGTCCGCCTTCGGGATCACCGTGTTGGTGCTCGTGTCTTTGAGTTCCTCACCAGGCTTAGTCCCGAGTTTGAGCCGCTTCGTGCTTAGCTCCTGGCCCGCTCGCCTCTCCCGTCGCTCGTGGAGGCCCTGACTTAGGTCCGTGCTGAGGAGACTCGCCTTCGGGGCATTCTCTCCTCGCCATGATCGTCTTGGTTGCTCGGCCGCTCACCCTCCACTCTCCCCGCCGTGGCAAGCGGCTTGGTCGCCAGTCTTATCTGTCGCTACACAAAGAGAGAGACCGGCAGAGGCTCTTGCTGTTCTGCCGCAACCTCTGCAAGAATGGCCACACCATTCAGCAATGCAGGCGATGCCTTCAGAAGGCTACGGGCACCTCTGGAGGGACTTCTAGTGCTTCTGGCAGTACTGGTGCCACTCGCCCACCTGACTGGGCCCAGGAGTTGACTCGGCGCCTTGAGCGCATGGAGCTTCGCTTGGATGCCGTGTCGCCATCGCTTGCCTCACATAAATAGCTAGGCTCAGCCACCGCCTCGGTACTTGGTACCTTGATTCTGGAGCTTCTTTTCACATGACACCTGATCCGACTCACCTTGACTCCTTGCGGCCTTCCGTCACTCCTGTGTCTGTCAAGACGGCTGACGGTACACATCTCATAGTTGCTAGACAGGGCACACTTCGTACATCCTCTTTCTGTGTTCCTTCTGTTTCTCATGTGCTTTGTCTTGATATGCAGTTGATTTCTGCCGGTCAGCTCACTGATCTTGGGTTTAGTATTACTCTTGAGTCTGACTTTTGTTCTATTCAGGCTCGTAGCACAGGGACCCTGGTTGGTACTAGCCGGAGATCCCGTGACTTTCCACAGCTGTGAGAACTCGACTAGCTTCGTCTTCCCTTCACCTCCGCTTCCACTACCTTCCTCAGCCAGTCGTCCACCGCTCCTGATGCCACTGCCTTCGCCACCACCTCTTCCGTCAGTTTTGCCCAGTGGCATCATAGACTGGGTCACATGTCAGGATCACGTTTGTCTTCGTTGATAGGTCGTGGTGTCCTTGGGAAGGTCTCTCGTGATACCTCCCTCTTTTTTCAGGGCTATAAGCTTGGTAAACAGCTATAGCTGCCATATCCTAGTAGTGATTCTGTGTCCAGTCGTCCTTTTGATTTAGTTCACTCTGATGTTTGGGGCCTTGCTCCCTTCGTTTCGAAAGGGGGTCATCGTTGGTATGTGATCTTTATTGATGATTTCTCTCGGTTCACTTGGATTTATTTTCTCAAGTCTCGTGATCAAGTGCTGGCTGCCTACCAGGCCTTTGCGGCCATGGTCCACACTCAGTTCGATTCACCCATTCGTGTGTTTCGTGCTGACTCTGCCGGAGAGTATCTTTCTACTGCTCTTCGTCAGGTTCTTGTTGACCAGGGCACCCTTCCTCAGTACTCTTGCACCGGTTCCTATGCCAAACACCGTCATCTCCTTGAGACTGCGAGAACACTAATGCTCTTTGCTTCTGTTCCACCACACTTCTGGGCTGAGGGTGTCTCCACTGCTGTTTATCTTATCAACCTTCAGCCCTCCACCGCTCTTCAGGGTGCCACACCAGTTGAGCGTCTTTTTGGCAGACCCGCTCAGTACAGGCACCTTCGCACCTTTGGCTGTGTTGCTTACGTCCTTCTTCAGCCTCGTGAGCGGATGAAGCTGACCGCTCAGTCTGTTCAGTGCGCTTTTCTTGGCTACGACTCTGAGCGCAATGGTTTTCGCTGTTGGGACCCTCTTGGTCATCAGCTTAGGGTCTCTCGCGACGTCACGTTCGATGAGTCTTGTCCTTTCTTTGATGAGTCTCGTTCTTTTGACTCCTACTTGCCTGATCAGAGTCTCCTTGAGTCTCTCGTTTCTCAGTTTCCCCGAGCAGTTCTCTATTACTCTTTCCTCTTCACCTGATCCATCACCTTCCCTACCTCCCTCCCCACTTTCTCCAGTACCTTCCTCTCTACCCATTCCTCCTGTTGTTTCTTCTCCACCTTCTCTTGCGCCTCTTCTCCCTTGTCGTCCTTCTATCCGGCTTCACTACTCACGTCGGTCCCCTCCTAGTTCTTCCTCCCCCTCCTTGTTGGGACCTTCCCTGGCTCCTACTTCGGAGCCCCTTTCTTCCTCGGATCCTGCTCCTACTCAGGATTCCTCCCCTACTTCTCCCAGGTACGCTCTTCGTGATCGGAGCAGGATCTCCCCTCCAGATCGCTATGGCTTCTCTGCTCCGGTCACCACCTCCTCTGAGCCTACTTCCTACCGTGATGCTGTTGGTCATCCTGAGTGGCAGTTTGCCATGGCTAAGGAGATTGCTGCCCTTGAACGTATTGGCACTTGGGATCTCGTTCCTTGTCCCCCCACTGTCACTCCTATCACATGCAAGTGGGTCTATAAGATCAAGACTCGCTCTGACGGTTCACTTAAGCGCCACAAGGCGCCTTGTGGCTCGTGGCTTTCAGCAGGAGTACGGCCGTGACTACGGGGAGACTTTCTCTCCGGTCGCCCATCGGACCACTGTTCACTCTCTGGTCGCTGTTACCTCTGTTCATCGGTGGACCATCTCCCAGCTCGATGTGAAGAATGTCTTTCTTCAAGGTGAGCTGCGTGAGGTCTACATGCACCCTCCTCCTGGCTACAGTGTTCCTGATGGTCACGTGTGTCGTCTTTGCCGTTCTCTATACGGTCTCAAGCAGGCCCCTTGTGCGTGGTTTGAGCGCTTTGCCTCTGTTATTCTTGCTCTCGGCTTTGTTGCGGTCGGCATGACCTGCTTTTTTGTCCACACCTCTCCTCGTGGTCAGACTCTTCTTCTTCTCTATGTGGATGACATGCTCATCACTGGAGATGATCCTCAGTACATCGCCTTTGTTAAGGCACGCCTTGGTGAGCAGTTCCAGATGTCAGATCTAGGCCCTCTTCGGTACTTCCTTGGGATCGAGGTCACTTCCACGCCTAAGGGTTACTACCTCTCTCAGCGCAAGTACATTCAGGATCTCTTTGCTCGTGCTTGCCTCACTGACGAGCGCACCGTTGACACTCCGATGGAGCTTCACCTTCAGCTTCGGCCCACTGACGGTGTTTCTCTTGAGGATCCTACTCGCTACCGCCACCTTGTTGGGAGCATCGTCTACCTTGGCATCACTCGTCCTGACATCTCCTGCGTTGTTCACATTCTCAGTCAGTTTATGGCTTCTCCCACCACCATACACTACAGTCACCTTCTCCGTGTCCTTCGCTACCTTTGTGGTACTGTTGACCGTCGTCTCTTCTTCTCCAGCTCTAGCTCTTTACAGCTTCAGGCCTACTCAGATGCCACTTGGGCTAGCGATCCCACCGATCGCAAGTCCATCTCTGCTTACTGTGTCTTTCTTGGTTCTTCCCTAATCTCCTGGAAGACCAGCGACGAACATTGTTTCGCTCGATGATTGGCCGAGCTCCAAGCGGCCGGCTTCGCCACTACCGAGGTGACTTGGCGTCGGTGGCTCCTTGCCGACTTGGGTGTGACCGTTTCTGCTCCTACGACCGTTTGCTCCGACAGTACTGGCGCCATCAGCATTGCTCATGATCCGGTGAAGCATGAGCTCACCAAACACATTAGCGTCGATGCTCACTATGTTCGGTCTCAGGTTCAGGCTCAGGTGGTTACTATTTGTCATGTGCCTTCCGCTCTCCAGCTCGCCGACTTCTTCACCAAGGCACATACTAGAATTCAGCATGATTTACATCTCTCCAAACTCAGTGTAGTTGATCCACCATGAGTTTGCGGGGGGTGTTACAATAGTCACTTGTATAGGGTCTTATTTGCTTTTCTTCTTCCCTATTGTACATGTATATCTAGCCCACTTGGGCCCATGTATGTGACTAGGCTGCATTCTAACAGTTCCAATGCCTAGGATCTCCTCGAACAGCACCTTGATTGTTGCCATGGTAACTCGATCAACAACAGAAGCCATAGGAAGGGATGAATGGCTCTAATACCATTTTTTTATAAACCAAAGTTCTAGATGGGAATAAACATCATTGGAAGGATAGCCAGATGGCATCGGCTGATCTACCTGTGGGTACTGCTCATGTATGCTGTAGGTGGGCCATGTGCCGACGCCCATGAAATCATACCCCTTCTGAACGTGCACATCATCCTTGAGCTACTAGGTAGTGGTCATGGTTGCGGCCCTAGGAGATCCTATGATGAAGAATTATGCATGAGGCTTAGTGGAAGCATTCAACCTTCCTAGTTGAATTTGACTGGGTCGGTCGTCGCTGATCTTGCCGCTCCATGCCATTGCATGGAGCCGTTGGCCACGTTGCTAACCAACATGCCGCCACATAATTGTGTGCCTTCCTGTGCTCTGTAGCCTACCGCCGCCCGTTGTCATCAAAGGACCTGCACACCTGGTCATCGTGCGCCAGTGCTAGGCGTAGATCCGCGGCATTTTCGGTCATCACTCAGTAGATCAGGCTACCACATGCCATCTCCCTGCTCTCCCACCATGCTGGTGGTGCCCTAGGTCTACGGCGCTTTGTCGTTGCTGCGCCGCTTCAAGTAGGACCTGGTTGATGTCAAACAGGGTTATTCCAAAACCTGCAGTAACTTCTTTGAACAATGCTGCAAATGCTTCAAGGGTAGTTGGTTCAGCAGCAGAAGCAGCAGAAGCCATGGATCGGATCGTTGGCTCTATTACCATAGTTGTCACATACTGGAGTTTGAAATGGGGATAAACACCAAAAAGAGAATAGCTGAGAGGTGTCAGCTGATTAGGGGGGTTGGGGGGGGGGGGGGGGTTTGACTATAGTTTAGGAGGATGCAGGGGATTGGGATTAGATTATTTGTATTCTCATTACTTGTTTGATAATATATACATACCCTCTTAGGTAGACCGTGGGCCTGTGCTCATGACACTAGATCAGATTGTGCTTGTCTCCTTTTATAGTCAGAACATCCAATAATGTTGTCCTTGTGTAAGCTTAATGAATTGGAGTTATGAAGTTACAGAGCTGTTTCATTTACAAAATAATGAAATATATCTACAAAATGGATAAGCTTAGTGACTAGTTTTCCCAGCTTCTCTTTGTCAATTTATGTGTACTAAATTTACTAAGAGGCAGAAGAAACAGCGTTTTACTTCTAATTGAACACACCTAGTCTGTCAGTGTCTTACATTTTTGAAATATTTCAGCAAAGATGGTGTATGGGTGGGTCATCTGCTATCTGGTTATTCGTTGCCAATGGAAGCACCACCTCATGGAAATGGAAATAATTCTGGTGAAATTGGTGGAATGTGGAAGCATTCCATCAAAGTTTCATTTGAAGCCACGAAGGCAGCATTTCCTGGAGGTGAAGTTATAGCACATCTTGATCAAAAGTATGTATCATAAGCATCCTTTGTTTTTCAGGTATCATAGTTTTGGATTGCAAACAGCTTCTCTTGTTATCTCGTGGGCATTAGATTAAACTTAATATTGACACCACCTTAAGATGAAGCTTATAATCCTGGCACTCAATACTGAATGATAAAGGTTGCTGTTTCAGTACGAAAAATCAAGCTTATTTGTGTTAATGAACAGAAAAATCCGAATCAATCTTTCTTGCACAAAGGGTTAATTGACCTTATTTCTCAAACAGCATATGGCTCATTGCAGTTTCTGTACACGGTATTCTATGCCAATACAATTGTCAAAAGAACGTTTGACACTTTTCTTGTTATCGTCCTGTATACATGTACTATTTACAACCACAGAATTTAATTCTTTGACTAGTTAAAGCATCATAACTGTTACTCTAATTGAAAATGGATATAATAAGTTTTCCTTCATGTCCTATATTCTTTCGGTCCCAACTACTTGTACTGTTTGGGAAAATATCTTGCAATCCTGTTCCACCACAAATTATTGAGTTCTGGTATCATTGTTGGTGTTAAGTTTGAATGGTTGTTTTCCCTTCTGGAAACTTATTGCCTGCAATATTTGCAATTACCATTTTCATGTTCTTTTCTGTTTGACGAACCCTGCAATGTGGAGAATGACACTATGTCACACTGTTTTCAGCTCTATCATAATCATTTATTGTTTCACTCCAAAGATGTCTTGCTCAATTTTGTATTTCTTTAGCTTAAAAATAGAAAATTTGTTTGGGAAGTTCATTTATAAATAAAATATTTTGAGTGTACGCAGTTTAGGTCTCGTTTAGATTGTAATGATCATTTTTAATGCTTCCCTAATAATGGAAATAATCTTGAGCTGTTTTAGTCTAATATTCTTTTTTTTTGAGGGAATTTAGTTTAATATTCTTATCTTTTCTTGCTTGCTTTATAGGAGCTTCAAGGGCTGGCAAAAGAAAGCAATTATGAGCTATTTACAGGAGCAGAATATTAGGATAGGAAGACCTAGTGACTTCCTCTGATATGCCGAAACGGTTCTCTACAAAAATTTTTTTGCACCTCATATCTGGTATTTGCATTTATTCATGTTAAATTAACTTTTCGCTAGTATTTGATATATACACATTGACTAAATATAGAATGGTGTACTTTGACTAATCCAATTTGAACTGTGATGCAAGAGCTTGAATTTTGCTCTGACTCATGCCTTCAATTTGTTTGTCTTCTGAATTTTCTGGTCAGAACAGGTACGTTCTGCTAGAGGAAGCTCTGGAGTCCTGCAACAGTGCATTCTAAACCAAAATTGAAAAGGGGGAACCTGCACTTGTTTTGCAAACACGGCTAAACCGAAGTTGTCAGGACTGGGCATTACGTGGGATAAGGGTGGTATTTATATGATGGAGCTGCTGAGACTTGGTCAATCAGAATCTACCATATCACATATATGTAACTGTTTGCACCGGAAACTCGGAAAGTTGGTTACCGTATCACATATACGGTGGGTACAACGCACGCGGGTTTAGTGCTTTGGATTTCCGTCAGCATTCTATGCAATCTCACAAATTCCCTGAAAAACAAGTTAGCTATATGTGACGTATCGTCGCTCTTATAGCAAGGAATAAAGTGTGTCATTTTAAAGAATCTATCCACAATCACAAATATAGAATCTCTCCTCTTGGTCCTATGCAATCCTAAAATAAAATCTATGCTAATATTCTTCCAAGATGTACTAGGAATATGAAGTGGAATGTACAAACCATATGGGTTGAGTTTAGACTTAGTTTTATGGTATGGGACACATCGTTGCACAAATCACTCAACATCTCGTCGTATCTTTGGCCAATACAAGCGATCGGACAGCATGGCCAAGGTCTTTTCTCTTCTAAAATGTCCCATCAATCTAATGGCATGTGATTCCTCAACAATAGCAATCGTACGAATGAATCTGAAACACATAGTTTATTCGCACATTCGTACGAAACTAGAACTTATCAATCTTTCCCATCTTTGCATTTAGAATATGGTTTAGCAAATTTATTATCTAAAGCATACATCTCTTTCAAACTTTTCAACCCTGGAACCTTAATATCAAGTTGAGTTAAAAGCACTCTCTTGTGAGATAAAGCATCAACAACCACATTCTCTTTGCCCTTATTGTATTTCACAATGTATGAAAAAAGATTTAATGAATTCCATCTATTTAGCATGCCTACGGTTCAGTTTAGCTTGGCCTTTCAAGTATTTCAAAGCTTCATCATCAGAATGTATAATGAGCTCTTTAGGCCATAGATAATGCTGCAAGTTTCTAACACACGAACCAAAGCATACAATTCTTTGTTATAAACAAGATAGTTCAATTAAGCACCACCAAGTTTCTCACTAAAGTATATACTGGATTTCCCTATTGCATCAAAACACCACCAATATCTATTCCACTAGCATCACACTCAATTTTAAAAGCTTTAGAGAAATCAAGTAAAATAAGCAATGATGATTCGGTTAAGCTCTTCTTTAATTCAGTAAAAGCATTCTCTTAAGCATCAACCTAAACAAACTCACTTTCTTTTTTGGTTAAAGCATTCAAAGGGACAGGAATTGTGCTAAAATCTTGCACAAATCTACGGTAAAAACTAGTAATACCATGAAAGCTTCTAACTTGACTAACATTCGTTGGAGTAGGTCTTTTAATGGATTTGTTGTGAAATAAAACATGTGGACAAATTACAATAACCGCCTTGTGGTTATTAGATAGTGTTAACCACTGTTTAGCGGTTAACAACAATAGACCACATGTACCACATGTTGTATTTCATTGTAACTTCCCCCTCATGTACTCTATATAAAGGGCTTTATCCTCATTGTAAATGATGTTGATAAAATCAGTAAAGAGCATACACTTTGTCTCTCAATTCCCTCGTTCTATTTCTACCACTATGCTAATTGTATTGCAACATGTTATCAGCATTTTTGCTCTAGTAGATTGTTCTAATCCTTAATTGTTGTCTGAATTATAGCGGTAAGCACTATCCCTCTTGTTAAGATGTTCTTGATTTGATTATTAAGAAAATTTTTTCATTATGGTTCTAATCGCTATACATTAATATTTGATGTTTTAATGCGAGGAACCAATGAATGGATATTGAGATTGTTCTCTTGATTTGTATCAAGAACGATCTCACGCTCAAAGGGAAGGATACTATGTTTATTGTTATGGACAACTCTACATCATGTGAGTATGTGCACTTCCTGCACATCAACCATGAAAAATTGGTGAGATTTTTGCATAGTAGTAGAAGGGGGCACGTTCATCGCATTGGGCAGCGATGAACGGAACCAGTTGGGTTCTCTCTTACTATTGCCTGTAGTAGAGGGGGCACGTTCATCGCATTGGGCAGCGATGAATGGAACCAGTTGGGTTCTCCCTTTTCCATTGCCTATAGTAAGGGGAGCACGTTCATCGCTTTGGACAGCGATGAACGAAACCAGTATGGTTCTCCTTCATCATTCACCCATAATTGTAGCATATAGTGGTACAATTAGGGTTAATTCCTGCATTTATATTTGATGGCTACATATTCAGTGAATCATTAAGGCATCAATAGCATCATCAACGAGGAACATGATTCCTCGTTGCCCTCCACATTTGCAAAGATGGCGGAGGGGTCCACTTCATTCGCAAAGATGAAGGAGGTGATGGTGGTAACCTTCTTGGTAAAGGGATATAGAGGATGTGGTTGCGATAGTGACATCGTTATCATCCTCTACTTCGGTATGGTGGTGCTCGTTTCCAAGACGCGCAATCTAAGTTAATCCAAAATAACTTAAATAATGGTATAATGCAGAAAACAGTAAATTGACGTAGACCTTGTAGCAATGGGTGAGATACTTTCACCATGGACATAGACTCCACATCCTAAGGTGTAGGCGACGCTACAGTCGCAGCTTATGCCATAGGACCTATGCCTTGTGCTAATTTACCACTTAAGGTAATTGTCATCTAACACAAAAAATAAATGCTAGAAAATTAAAGACACATACTAGAGAAATCTAGTGAGATAATAAGACCTTTTACTCAATGATTTACAATATTTTTCATGATTTATATTTACTTAACTAAGTAAATTATTAAAACTGCATGATAATTATGTAGAAATGGCTGATATCTCCATAAAAGGAGTTAGTTGAACTTGCCTAGGATGACGGTAGGAATTACCTCACATGGGCTATGGATGCAAAAATTATTTTGGCATCTAGAAATTTATCTGCATCCATCACATATCTTATGGATGGTGCGGAGCGCATACTTAATAACTACAAACATGCAGCTCTGCATTTTATTAGGCATAACCTCCATTCAGATTTTAAAACTAAATATTTAATGGAGGATGATTCACTAATTTTATGGAAGTCCCTAAAGGACATATATGATCAACATAGGGTGGTCATATTGTCTGAAGCTTAGAGGGAATGATCTATGCTGTGCTTTTAAGACTTTAAGTCTGTTGCAATATATAATTCTTGTGTACACAAGATCAATTCCAAACTAACATTCTGTGACAAGGCTGTCATAGATGAGGATATGATTGGAAAGATACTCTGTACTTTCATCCTTCTATAAAATATTGCCGCAATAATATCATCAATAGAATACACTAAGCACTCTGAATGAATTTATACTTTGCTTCAAGCAGAGAAATATGATGACCTTCTAATGAAGAATCGTCATAGTCCTACAGAGGCAATAACTGTGCATGACACACATGCTTACTAATATTAAGAGTACTAGTGTTAATCATAATCTAAGAAGGATTGTAATAAAAAAAATGCAAAGTGAAAGTCCAATAAAATGCAGAATGGTAAAATAAAGTTTTATGGCAAGTGAAAATTCAAAACATTGGTCTCCTCATGAGAAATCTAAATTTTGCCATTGATGTAGTTGCAAGGGTTAATGGGTTAATGAATGCTACACACCCAACCATCCTTTTGAATTATATCTCAAATTTGTTGGCAAGAACAACAATACTCAAAAGAAAAAACTTGAAGTTCACTTCGTTGAAAATTCAGAAGAGAATCTAGATAAATGATAGGATGAACCTATCAATAATGTTGATAACCATGAGATAATTCAACAGAAAGAAGATGAACTCAAGAATACAAATAATATGATTATGGAATACGTTTTCCAAGATCTATATTGAAACACTGTTTAGTCTTTAGTTATCCCTTATTGATATAATCAACACGTAATATTCTACATAAATGTTGTATATTTCAGTTGAATAATTCTATGTAACTATAGGTCTTATTTATCGCTTATTAAGAGCATGATTGTGTTCATTATATTAAACAAATATATCATCTGTTTGCTTTGGATAGCAATCTATTGCATTAGATGTTTATTTTTTTGAGATCTCTTTAAGATCTAAATTGTTCTATTACAAGTTTTAATTCTCTTTTGGATAAGAATTGATTGCTTGAAAATATGTAATAGAACATTATGCTTATTGCATATCTTACACAGAGTAAGATAACTAATCTTACATGGAATAAAATATAAAATTGTATGTCTAAAAATTGTATGCTTATATACTTTGCCTTGTGTGAAAAGTGTCTTGAATATTTATTAAAACCTTAATAATGCACCGATGTCTTCAGGACAAATGGAAATTGTTTTTCCATGGTGGCATTAATATATAACCAAACAATGAATTGATTCATTTAGGAACAAATTGGTTATAGTATGTCATATGACATAAAGTCTATATGATCCTCTAACATATATGATTGGTTACATGCCATAAATTAATACTAAAATATTAGTATGGTTGCAGTTCCGAGTTGATTTAATGCATCTACCTAATGCACATGTTATTACTTGGAATTTAAGGTTGGCATGAAAAGGGGTGAATATTAGACATTTTATAAAAAAGGCTTGTAATGATAGGAATTTTAAATATTTCCTATTAAAAGGCATGGTTAATAAATTCATAGGTTATTTTAGGAAATAATTGAATGTCATTTAATATATTGTCCATATCCACGTGGTGGATAATTGATAAATATTTGTGGCAATATATTAGTCACTGAAATGTGACATTAATGCACACGAGTACATATATGACATATGACTGGAAGTCATATATACATTTGTTTGAAACAAATGGTTCCCAAATTGATTGACTATATGATCTATTAAATTGAAATGGTCATGAATGATCATAACATTGTTGACAGAGTATATGCATACACTGAGAGGTGTGTAGAATTGTGTTAAAAACATAGATATTATCACTTAATTAATTGTTTTTTCAAAAGAACATTATTCCAATGCATATTAATTTTGGTCATGTTAATGAATAATCAATAAATTTATGTTCATGGGAAACATTTCTGAAATTTTAAACGCTGGTGCCTAGTTTACACTAGTCATGACCATGTCGCATTAATGAATGACCCATTTCAATTGAAAATTAGTATGAGTAATTAGGTCATGTAATGGACAAAATTGTAAAAGTTAGCCTATGAAATAATTCTGATGACTATTGTGTTCCTATTTGGGTTCTTGTCACAGATTATAATCCCATAAGTTGATGGGATCGTCCACTAAATGTGGGATAAATGCAGTCTACATGCCATTGCAATTATATAGTCTAGTTCACTGCATACCCCTGACTTATAAATGTGCGTATATATTTTTCACATAATATCACCACTACGACATACATCTTAGGGCTGTTGGAGGATTTTTTTGATAGAAATTCAATTAATTCTATGCCTATTAAAGGGGATTTTGAAGTATGTTCTTAAAGATCGAATCTGTGGGGCCCTAAATTTTAGCCCACCACTTGATCTGTACACTAGTGCACACCATTCACATAGTCGGATCATCACATACAAGCGGAAGACTTAAAATACATAAATACATGTATTTAGCCCGGAGGCTATTAAATGTTTACAACATGGCACATTGGCCCAAATATTCCAAATATCCAAAAGATCAGAGTGCGGAGACCCAAAAGATGCAAAAGAGTCTCATGCCGGCTATGCCTAAGCACTCGACTGGAGAAACGCCTTAAGCCTCGCCCTGGTCATCAGCGAAGTTCTGTCCTTCATCTTCATGGCAGGCGTACTGATCCTGCTCATATTCTCCATCTAAAAGAGAATATGAATGCGAGGTCAGTGTCATCCAAACACTGGCGAGCTAGCTTCCAACCGAATGCAATTAGTGATAGGGGTTCCAAAGGAAAGGTTGGGGGCTCTTTTAGTTGCAGAAAGCAAGTTTTATAAGTCAAAGCCTATGACTTAGCATATTTTAATCAACGTTCTACTAATCAATGTTTTCATTTTTATTCCACGACAGTTTCCTTGAACACTTCCAAACGTTTCCCAAACCACGACAGTTTCCATGAACACTGCCAAACGTCTCCAAACAACCCCCCGCCATCATCTTCCGGGTGTGGCGCACCCGTTGTGGATCTTACACCAGCAAAGTGCCCGTTCTTCCCTAACCGAGTTGCCACGCCCGCACTAGAGTCACGGCTCCCTGTCACGTAAGACCTAGATCACCCATCAGGATGACGACCTACTCCTGTCTTCACCTCGGACTAGGGGTTGCCCCTGACGCTATCCAGCCAATCAGCAGGCCCCTAAGTCCGCACTACCGCGCGATGGCCTCACGTTGTGCAGGAACCCCAGTGGGTAGTATAAAGCTACGCGAAAACAACTTCGCGGCTTAAGCAGCACACCGAAGCTTGGCTGTCCAAACACACTGAAGTCACGTTGTGCAGAACCCCTTGGCGACATAAAGCTACGCGAAAACAACTCACGCTCCGCCTGACACAGCCGAGCTTGGCTGCCCAGCACCATCTCCGTGATCCAGCCTCCCTTCAAACCATGTAGCCCAGCTACATCACAACCATAACCATAACCAGAACACAACGGTGTTCCCAACCACACCCATTGGCATGCCAGGCCCAATATCCAGTAAACCAAGTTGATATGTTCATCATGTCCGGTGAATGTCGGTTCACCGTTCCGAGGCGACTAAGCCTAAATTAATAATTGGACCTGAGCAATGTCTAAGCAAGATTTTAACCCAAACTTAAGAGTCTAAAATCATTTTATTCAACCTAACAGGCTGTCAAGGGTGATTATCAAGGCAATCATTCATAAAGTCAAAGGACAGATGATTATTTCAAGGCAATATCATCAAGGTAGAATAAATACAAATGATAGCATGGCATGATATATCATGATTTAAGCAAACAGGTTTAATTACTTAAAGAGCATGCGCTCAATCATAAATAAAATATTTAATAAAGCTGGATTCAATATGATCCTTTTGAATGTTAACTCGTACTAGGGAAAGTATAGACTCTCCCTAATAAAAGTAACACTTAAAGGAAGGTTGTTGACTCGCACTAGGGAAAATCAAGATTCTCCCTAGTAAAAGCAAACATCCTTTAGGGTGGAAATTAACTCGCCTTGGTCCTGTGGGTAGTGAGGGTCGTCCTGTTGATCTTCGAAGTGTCCTTCCGGTTCCTCGGCGTTTAATAATCGGAATAATGGGAAACAATAAATGAAACACCAATATGCAACAGGAATCATGATGCATGAAATGCTTTCGCTAAATCTAGCGATTTGTCGAGTGGCGATAAGTTCTAACCTAGATATCGAGGAAGTTCCATAATCCTTCTATTACATAATAGTTTACAAAAGATAACGGTAGATCGGCGTTATAAAGATGATATGTGATGATGCAAAATGTTACCCTTAATAGACTACCCATAGATTTAGCAAATAGACGTATAAAGCGAAAATAGGTTTTTGTTTGAAGTATTTCCTTTATCTTATCTACGTGTCATTATATTCTTAGTCTTGATGGGGCTTAAGTGCGTGAGAGATAAAACCTTGAGGCCTATTTTAAAATAGAACTTAATTGTCGTATATTGCTGTAAATTATCTTCCTTGGGCATGTTTAGCAATTTGATTAACCAAATAACCAAGTAGTTCTAGTAAACTGTGATTATTAATTATGTCGATAATTAATTGACAAGTGATTATAAGTTATATCATAAAGTTTGTATTTTTTCCTAAGTCCAGAAAGTTATTCTATGCCCTACATGAATTTCTCAGATTTTATTGAGTGTTAATTTAATTTTTATTAGCAGAAACTCAATTCTGTGATTTATTCTATATAGGTTAATATCCTAGGGATAAACCATTGAATTAAATTTTCGGATAATCTATGGTTACTGTTCATGATTATATTTTTATTAAATCCAGCATGGGTTCTAGTATTTATCATAAATTTTCTAGCAATTTTGGAGATATCTAGCTATTTTTAATAAATCGAGTTTATATTCTGTATTTGTTTAAATAGCGAAATCCGAGAAAAATCGGATGAACGATATCGGGCGTTCGCTACACGCCGTCGGGCGGATCCACGCCAAGGCGAATCAAAATGGCGTAACGCGCGAAGGAAGGCGCCGTCGGCTGGGGGCGCTTCCACTTAGCCTGACATGTGGGCCATGGGACCCACAAGTCAGCGACGCCAGGTTTTAACGCGCACGGGATTTAAATCCGACGGCTCCGTGCACGTATCTTGGCATCGATCGGACGGCTGGGACTTCATCTCCCACCTCCGGGTCGTGACGGCGGAGTGACATCATGAAACCGGCGATGTCTCGGCGACGCGTCGGCGGAGTTACAGGGGGCCTTAAGGGATGATCTTGGGCGCGAGAGACTCTACGCACGTAGCGCAAGAACGTGTCACTACGACCCTCGACGGCGGCGGCCAGTAGCGGCGGCAAGCCGAACGACGGCGGAAGGATCCTACGGGAACTAGTGGCTACGGCTCTATGAACCCATTGGGACTGAACTAAGGAATGCATGATTGAGAGGGGGACCTAGGGATTCTTACCGAGCACTAGGCCGAGGCGGAGGAGGCAAGGATCAAGCTGGTGACGAGGAGGCTGAAACGAGGCGGAACAGGGCACACGGCGCCAGCGAGCCCCGATGATCCTACGGTCCAATTAACCTGGGCGAAAGACGAACGATAGTGAGGTGATGCTCCATGAGCAAACGATCGGCATGAGACTCACCGATGAGGGAGAAATCGAAAAGGGCGTGAATTGATGAGCTCTCGGGTCGGTGGTGGCGGCGGGCTCTTGCCGGCGAACCGAGGGCTCTGGGATCAATTCCTTGGGTAGGGAGCAACGCGGGATTGTGGCAGAGCTAGTGGGAGTGTGAGAAAGGCTCGGGGAGCTCGGGTTCGTGCTGGCGACGGGAGTGAGGAAACTATCTGACGAAACACTTCGGCGCGGGGGTTTTAGGCTCGGCTCAGACGAGCCCATGGACTAGCGGTCACGCCAAGGTCTGAGGCGGTCGCGAGGGAGTCTTGCCGCTGATTGGGAGGCCTGGGGGGTGGCGTGCTCGCGAGCGGTCCTCGGATTGGCCCGGACACCCAATTGGGCGCGCACTGGCACGCGCACGGTCACGAGTTCAGTTCGGCTCTGGTCGGCACGGCACCGTGCCAAGGTGTGCGAAGCAAAGCCGGGGATTGGGCGAACGTGGGCGGTGCCGGAGTTGCCTTGCTCGTCTGAGCCGATAGGGCGGCGTGTCAGCGTGACAAGTCAGGCGGCGGCGCGCGGCATTGGTGGTACGGTCAAGTCGGCGCAGGCGTGGGGTCCACCAGGCCTAGGCGCCATGCGCAAGCAGCCAACGCAGGATCTTCCTGGGGGAGTCGGGCACTGGCGGGCCGGAATTGGCCGGAGAGGTGGAGCTCAGCGGGGGCAGCTCAACTGCTCGGCAGAATGTTCACAAGGGCAGAGAAAGGAAGGGGCTGCCCAGTGGGTCCCACCAAGGTCAATTTTGGTTAACACCAAATCTAGGCTTTCACTAGTGTTTCAAACTATTTTATGCAATTTTTTGGGGTATTTTAGTGAGAGTTTTTATCCATTTTATGAGTATACATATATATGTCATATATGAATAAGTGTATATATATATATATGTATATATATATATTTATATATATAAGTCTATTTATGTTTATATATATATATATATATATATATACCTCAATAAGATTCAAAGGTGCATTATGCATTATAATCTTTATGCATAAATGTATTTTATGTGAACATTTTCTTGTGTTCTAAATTTCTCCTATATATCATTTATCTATGTTTATTCATACATATTATTATTTATATACTTGGATGAAGTTTTCTTGATTTATTATGTGTATATATATGTATATTAATATATATTTGTGAGCCAAGGGAATTTTTAATGAATTTATTGGTCTTTTACTAAAATTCTTTACCCTTTTCTTTTAATAAACCTGGACTTATCATGGTAGGAGCTCTATTTGAGTTATTGATCCTCCTATATCGAGTATCTTTAGTGAGTTGTTTAGCCTAAAAATTTTATAGGTCCATATGAGAAGTTTAAAAGAATGAATACTTGCAAGAACTTTCTGAAACAAACCGCACTTACCAGAGTGATTTTTGAAAATATAAATATACAGGATTTTGGGCTGTTACAGAATCCTCCCCCCTAAAAATAAATCTCGTCCTCGAGATTTGCTGACCTTAGGAATTGAACAAGTGGGGGAATTCTTGGCGCATTTTCTTCTCAGGCTCCCAAGAGAATTGTCCTCCAGAATGATCACTCCATTGCACCTTGCAGAGCCGAATGGTCTTGTTCTTGAGTTTCTTTTCTCTAGTTTCCAGGATTTGCACTGGAAGGACTTGGTACTTTAGGCTGGATTCCAAGGTGTTGGTGGGTAACGAAATTATGTCTTCTTTAGGCTTTCTCAAGCTCTTCTTGAGTTGCGACACATGGAACACCTTGTGAACTTCGCTCATATCTGTTGGAAGATCGAGTTTGTATGCGACATTACCTTTGCGGGAAAGGATCTGATATGGTCCCACATATCTTGGTGCTAGCTTTCCTTTGACCTGGAACCTCCGAGTTCCCTTAAACGGAGAGACCTTAAGGTAAATGAAGTCTCCCACCTCAAACGTCAAGTCTCTTCGACGATGGTCGGCATAACTTTTCTGACGTGGTTGAGCAGCTAGCAAATGCTTCTTAATAATCCTGACTTTGGCTTCAACTTCTTGGAGATTACTTTTTCCAAACACTTCTCCTTCTCCAGACTCGGACCAGTACAGAGGGGTCCTACATCGGCGTCCATATAGGGCTTCAAAGGGGGACATTCCTAAACTGGCCTGAAAGCTGTTGTTGTAGAAGAATTCGGCGTATGGCAACCATTTTTCCCAATCGGTGGAAAATACCAAGATACATGCTTTGAGCATATCCTCTAGAACTTGGTTAACTCTTTCAGTCTGTCCATCGGTTTGGGGTGGTATGCTGTACTAAACGACAAGGTGGTTCCAAGGGCACTATGCAATTTATCCCAGAATTGGGAAGTAAACTGGGATCCTCGATCTGAGATTATTCTTTTTGGGATTCCGTGGAGGGTGACTATCCTTGCCACATAGAGATCAACTAGTTTGTCTCCTTTGTAAGTTGTTTTGACCGGGTTGAAATGGGCCACTTTGGTCAGTCTGTCCACGACGACCCATATGGAATCACATCCGGTCTTGGTGCGGGGAAGACCTAAGATGAAGTCCAGGGTAGCTAAGTATTCGGTCTCCACCAGACTCAAGTTCAGTGTGTCCATCTCTTTTATGATTTGTTCAGGAATATTTGGTCCACTGGTTGTGCTCACAGGGGTGGCATTTTGTTGAGTAGTTAGATGATAACATTGCGGCTTCCGGCTGAGAGCGTCAGCTACCACATTGGCCTTGCTTGGGTGGTACTGGACATTCAAGTTGTAGTCCTTGATTAACTCCAACCATCGTCTTTAGCGCATGTTTAGATTGGATTGGGTAAACATGTATTTTAAACTCTTGTGATCTGTGTAGACATCACATTGTTTGCCCATCAGGTAATGTCTCCATATTTTGAGGGCATGGATAACGGCTGCGAGTTCTAAGTCATGAGTTGGATAATTCTCCTCATGCTTTCTGAGTTGCCGGAAGGCATAGGCAACTACTCTTCGTTCTTGCATTAGTACACAACCCAGTCCTTGTTTCGAGGCATCGCAATATACCTCAATCTTTTTGTTGGTATCTGGTGTTACCAACACAGGAGCGGTGGTTAATTTAACCTTAAGCTCTTGGAAGCAATCCTCACAAGCTTCCGTCCAGTCGAATTTCTGCTCCCTTTTGAGTAGCTGAGTCATGGGTTTAGCAATTTTGGAGAAGCCTTCAATGAATCTCCTATAGTATCCTGCCAATCCTAGGAAACTTCTTACTTCCTTTATGGTGGTTGGGGATTTCCAGTCCATAACTGCCGCTACCTTTGAGGGATCGACTTTGATTCCCTCAGCAGAGATGATATGTCCGAGGAAACTGATGTCATCTAACCAAAATTCGCACTTGCGGAATTTGGCATAAAGCTGGTGTTCTCGGAGCTTGTCGAGGACCAATCTTAGGTGTTTCTTATGTTCCTCATCATTTTTAGAGTACACCAAGATGTCGTCGATGAACACCACGACGAACTGATCCAAGTACTCCATTAGGATCATATTCATGAAATGGGCTAGTGCATTGGTAAGTCCAAAGGACATAACCATGAATTCATACAGTCCATATCTTGTGGTGAAGGCAGTCTTGGGTGTATCTTCCTTCCTGACTTTGACCTGATGATACCCTGATCGAAGGTCAATCTTCGAAAACCTCTTGGCTCCACGAAGCTGGTCAAATAGGTCATCAATTCGTGGCAGAGGGTATTTGTTTTTAATAGTAACCGCATTGAGGGCTCGGTAGTCCACTACCAACCTTCGGCTTCCGTCCTTTTTATCCACGAACATAGCTGGTGATCCCCACGGGGATGAACTAGGATGAATCAATCCTTTTTGCATTAACTCTTCCAGCTGTTTCTTGAGCTTTGCCAACTCTACATGATTCATCTTGAAAAATGTCTTGTATATTGGTGCTGTGCCTGGTGCCAACTCAATGACGAATTCCATCTCTCGATCAGGTGGTAGCCCGGGCAGATCTTCAGGGAATACGTCCAAATATTCCTTAACTACTGGCACCTTTGCAGGATTTTCCTCCTTCAAAAACCAGATGGCTCTTCCCCATCTGAAACGGGCATCAACCTTCTATATTCTCTCATATCCAGGAGGTCTAACTAGTTTTACTATTCTCCTTTCGCAATCTAGCACCCTTTTATAATAGGTCAACCAGTCCATACCAATGATCACATCTATTCCAATATTAGGGATGACCATTAGGTCGAACTGGAAGCTAATCCTCTCCTGGAAAATATCTATCCCTTTATAGGCTCTGCTAGCTTCTAGATTTCCACCAGGAGACTTTATAACTAGGGGTTTATCCAAAGAAAAAGTTTGCAGTTCATGCTTATCCACAAAACCCTTAGATATGAATGAATGAGATGCTCCAGAATCAAATAGGACTAGGGCAGGGTAGTGACAGATTCCGAGCGTACCCATAAGGATTCCTAGAACCTCCTCAGCTTCTTCCAGGGAAATGTGGTTGAGACGTCCCTTCCCATAGGCAGGCGGAACATTTCTGGCTAGAGCTGTTCCTCTTCCACGTCCGGCTGAGGGTTGGTTGCGGGGTGGGGCGATGTCAAATCGCGGTTGCTGGGCATTCCTTGTTGGGCACTCATTGGCAAAGTGACCGGGAAAATGGCATCTGAAGCATGTCTTGGCTGCTTTGTCTTCAGCTGTTGGTCCGGATCGAGTGGTACCAGATGGTGAAGGAGCAGGTCTCTTTGCAGGAGGTTGGACAGGTCGACTACTACCAGCCTGGTAGGGTCGTGCAGGATAGCCCTGGGTGCACGGTGGCGGAGGCCTTGACTGGTAAGTGGGGCGATAGGGTCCAGGACGGCTGGATCCCTGTGCGACTCGTGCCTCCATCTTGCGCTTGCGGCTAGCCTCTTCTCCTTTGAGTTCCTTCTCCAGGATGAGAGCCTTATTCAATAGTTGATGGAAATTGGGGTGATCCAGGAGGATAAGCTTGGTACGATAGGTGGGAGCCATTCCTTCCAGAAACTTATCGACCTTTTCTTCCTCATCTGCTATGTCCTGTTGAGCATATCGCGCAAGCAGATTGAACTTGGTCAAGTACTCTTTGACCGACATATTTCCTTGCCGCAGATTGCGGAACTCCTGCCTCTTCATCCGGAGCACTCCTCGGGGAATGTGATTTTCCTGAAATACCCTTTCGAACTCTTCCCATGGTATGTTTTGGACTACAACTTGTAGATTTGGAACTTCATGTTGTTCTTCCACAACATTTTCGTCTTCTCCCTCAGGGTTGTTGGCAGCATCCTGCCCTGGTTCATCATTATTATCAGCCTCTTCCTCTTCTTCAGGGCGGTTGGCAAGATAATTCTCCCACCACACTTCGGCGGGTCCTTCAAGCAGTTGGGTGGCAAACAACACCCTATCTTCATTTGGGCAGCGGACGAGGTTCAGCTTACGGACAACAGTCCTTAACCAATCCTCTGCATCTATAGGCTCGGTGGCATAGGTGAAGGTTGGGGGCTTGGTTCTCATAAAATCCGCCAATTTAGACCCCTGGCGATGTTGAGCGGCCTGCTGTGCAGCTTGTTGGCTCTCTAATATAGCTCCAAGCATTTGGGCCTGGTAAGCCATAACTTGCGCTGTGGTTGGGTTTCCGGCAGGTGGCGGGGGTAAGTTGCCACGGCCTTGACCACTGCCCCGGTTGTTAACGGCGCTGGCACCTCGGCCTCTCGCGGCAGCACGCCCACGAGCCATCTACATAATCTCTACTAGCTCAATTACATCGCCTATATGCATGCATGATATCCAGAAAAAAAAGCGAAATAAGATCCGGATGCAAGCATAAGTGAGGAAAAGCAAATCCATACATAGTTCAAAATTGATTAGTCAAATACAAGTGGTTCATGCCGATCATCTACTACGGCATGACAAAAGCTACATAACATCGGCTAGGCTGTGTGTAGACTACTCCTAAGCTACATCAACAGCTACTACTTCTAGCTTCTACTAAGGAGTTAGGCAACAAAAGTGGTACATCCTGCTACTACTGTACCCTAACGGGTACGACGCGAGTAGGTGTATGGTGGACGGTCGGCGGGGTACCTTCCTGGAGCGTAAAGGTAGTCCTCCAAGGTCAACGCCGAAGGAGCGGCGTCAGAAGAACTGGTAGAAGGTGCTAGAGGCTGAGGAGCCTCCAGCGGAGGGTAGTGGCGGGGTATCCCCACCAAGGCCCTAGGTGGTAGGCACCTCTTCCGCGGAGTAACGTGGGAGCATGCCCTAGGGGGTGCGGTGGTGCTGGTGGTGGCGGTCCAGGGAGTGGACCGGGGTGGTTCATCCTAGCACGAGGGTGGTGAGCAGGATCCAGTAGATCCAGCTCAGCAAGGGCCTCATCCCTCTCCCGTCTGCAGACCTGGAGGTGGCAGGAGAGGTGGTAGGCCTGGCGGTAGGAGCTACGGCGCGGGTGTCTGCCTCCCGTAGAGAAGTACGGAGGATCTGAATCTCCTCCAAGGCTCCGCGTCTAGCGTGTCCAGCTCCGCGGTGCAGATGGACTAGGCGGAGAAGCTATGGGTCCAGCTCCCCGTACTCGGCCCCTCCTAGGCCGGGAAGCAGGTGAAGGGGGGCGTCCAGCAGAGATGCGAAGGGTCCTCCGACAAGGTCGAGGGCGTACTCCCTTTGAAGCTCCTGGATTGCAATCATGGCAACATTGCTGATGGCGAAATCCAGCTGGTCTCGGGGCACCACCGTCCGGTTCCAGTGTGCCACGACGTCGGGCAAGTAGTAGACCCTAACCTCGACCTCGTGAGGCGAGGCGGGTAAAATCTCTGACTGAGCCTCCGAGCATGCGTGGGGCTCCTCAAACCCCTGTAGTCTGTGAGCTCCTGCAACACTCGGGCGTTCTCCCCTCGGGGTCCAGAGGGAAACCCGAAAGTGGAACGTTGATCGGCAAAACCAGCATGCGGAACCTCCATCTACAAAATAGTTTTGCAAAATAGAGAGTTAATAACTTTTTAAGAAAGAACATCGGAAGAACAAAATATAGCATTCTTTTAAATAAGGTGAAGTTTATGAGTAAGAAAATCTCCTTTTATAAATTAAAATAATCTAGGCTATCGACAAAGGTCTAGGGCTTCTACAGTCGTATGCTCTGATACCAGCGCTGTGGGGCCCAAAATTTTAGCCCACCACTTGATCTGCACTAGTCCCTGGATCAGTACACTGGTGCACACCATTCACATAGCCGGATCATCACATACAAGCGGAAGACTTAAATTACATAAATACCTATATTTAGCCCGGAGGCTATTAAGTGTTTACAACATGGCACATTGGCCCAAATATTCCAAATATCCAAAAGATCAGAGTGCGGAGACCCAAAAGATGCAAAAGAGTCTCGTGCCGGCTATGCCTAAGCACTCGACCGAGAAACGTCCTAAGCCTCGCATCAGTGCGTCGAGAAAGTCCTGTCCTTCATCTTCATGGCGAGCGTCGATCTGCTCATATTCTCCATCTAAAAGAGAATATGAATGCGAGGTCGATATCATGCAAACATCTGGCGAGCTAGCTTCCAACCTAATGCAATTAGTGATAGGGGTTCCAATGGAAAGGTTGGGGCTCTTTTAGTTGCGTAAAGCAAGTTTTATAAGTCAAAGCCTATGACTTAGCATATTTTAACCAAAGTTCTACTAATCAATGTTTTCATTTTTATTCCTGACGCTTCCTTGAACAACGCCAAATGTTTCCCAAACCACGGCGGTTTCCATGAACACCGCCAAACGTCTCCAAACAACCCCCGCCATCATCTTCCCGTGTGGCGCACCGTTAATGGATCTTACGCTAACGGTGCCCGTTCTTCCCTAGCCGAGTTGCCACGCCGCACTAGAATCACGGCTCCTGTCACGTAAGACCTAGATCACCCATCGATTACGACCTACTCTGTCTTCACCTCGGACTAGGGTTGTCCCCGACGCTATCCACCAATCGGCGGGCCCTAAGTCCGCACTACCGCGATGGCCTCGCGTTGTGCAGAACCCCAATGGACAGCATAAAGCTACGCTGAAACAACTCGCGCTCGCTTAACACAATGAAGCTTGGCGCCCAAAGACACGGAAGTCACGTTGTGCAGAACCCCTTGACAAAGATAAAGCTACGCGAAAACAACTCGCGCTCCACCTGGCACAGCCGAGCTTGGCTGCCCAGCACCATCTCCGTGATCCAGCCTCCCTTCAAACCATGTAGCCTAGCTACATCACAACCATAACCATAACCAGAACACAACGGTGTTCCCAATCACACCCACTGGCATGCCAGGCCCAATATCCAGTAAACCAAGTTGATATGTTCATCATGTCCGGTGAATGTCGGTTCACCGTTCCGAGGCGACTAAGCTTAAATTAATAATTGGACCTGAGCAATGTCTAAGCAAGATTTTAACCCAGATTTAAGAGTCTAAAATCATTTTATTCAACCTAACAGGCTGTCAAGGGTGATTATCAAGGCAATCATTCATAAAGTCAAAGGACAGATGATTATTTCAAGGCAATATCATCAAGGTAGAATAAATACAAATGATAGCATGGCATGATATATCATGATTTAAGCAAACAGGTTTAATTACTTAAAGAGCATGCAGTTTAATACTGTAAATAAAATATTTAATAAAATTGGGATTCAATATGATCCTTTTGAATGTTAACTCGTACTAGGGAAAGTATAGACTCTCCCTAATAAAAGTAACACTTAAAGGAAGGTTGTTGACTCGCACTAGGGAAAATCAAGATTCTCCCTAGTAAAAGCAAACATCCTTTAGGGTGGAAATTAACTCGCCATGGTCCTGTGGGTAGTGAGGGTCGTCCTGTTGATCTTCGAAGTGTCCTTCCGGTTCCACGGCTTCTAATAATCGGAATAATTCGGGAAACAATAAATGAAACACCAATATGCAACAGGAATCATGATGCATGAAATGCTTTCGCTAAATCTAGCGATTTGTCGAGTGGCGATAAGTTTAACCTAGATATCCTTCTGTTACATAATAGTTTAGAAAAGATAACGGTAGATAGGCGTTATAAAGATGATATGTGATGATGCAAAATGTTACCCTTAATAGACTACCCATAGATTTAGCAAATAGACGTATAAAGCGAAAATAGGTTTTTGTTTGAAGTATTTCCTTTATCTTATCTACGTGTCATTATATTCTTAGTCTTGATAGGGCTTAAGTGCGTGAGAGATAAAACCTTGAGGCCTATTTTAAAATAGAACTTAATTGTCGTATATTGCTGTAAATTATCTTCCTTGGGCAGGTTTAGCAATTTGATTAACCAAATAACCAAGTAGTTCTAGTAAACTGTGATTATTAATTATGTCGATAATTAATTGACAAGTGATTATAAGTTATATCATAAAGTTTGTATTTTTTCCTAAGTCCAGAAAGTTATTCTATGCCCTACATGAATTTCTCAGATTTTATTGAGTGTTAATTTAATTTTTATTAGCAGAAACTCAATTCTGTGATTTATTCTATATAGGTTAATATCCTAGGGATAAACCATTGAATTAAATTTTGGGATAATCTATGGTTACTGTTCATGATTATATTTTTATTAAATCCAGCATGGGTTCTAGTATTTATCATAAATTTTCTAGCAATTTTGGAGATATCTAGCTATTTTTAATAAATCGAGTTTATATTCCGTAGTTGTTTAAATAGCGAAATCCGAGAAAAATCGGATGAACAATAACGGGCCGGCCCGGTAACTCGCGGCCGGGCAGACCACGCCGAAGGCATAAACCAAAATGGCGTAACGCGCGAAGGAAGGCGCCGTCGGCTGGGGGCGCTTCCACTTAGCCTGACATGTGGGCCATGGGACCCACAAGTCAGCGACGCCAGGTTTTAACGCGTGCGGGATTTAAATCCGACGGCTCCGCGCACGCATCTTGGCATCGATCGGAGGGTTGGGACTTCATCTCCCACCTCCGGGTCGCGACGGCGGAGTGACGTCATGAAACCGGCGATGTCTCGGCGACGCGGCGGCGGAGTTACAGGGGGCCTTAAGGGACGATCTTGGGCGCGAGAGACTCTATGCACGTAGCCCAAGACCGTGTCGCTACGACCCTCGACGGCGGCGGCCAGAAGCGGCGGCAAGCCGAACGACCGCGGAAGGAGCCTACGGGAACTAGTGGCTGCGGCTCTATGAACCCATAGGGGCTGAACTAAGGAATGCATGAGTGAGAGGGGGACCTAGGGATTCTTACCAAGCACTAGGCCGAGGCGGAGGAAGCAAGGATCAAGCTGGCGACGAGGAGGCCGAAACGAGGCGGAACAGGGCACACGGCGCCAGCGAGCATCGATGATCCTGCGGTCCAATTAACCTGGGCGAAAAACGAACGATAGTGAGGTGATGCTCCATGAGCAAACGATCGGCATGAGACTCACCGATGAGGGAGAAATCGAAAAGGGCGTGAATCGATGAGCTCTTGGGTCGGTGGCGGCGGCGGGCTCTTGCCGGCGAACCGAGGGCTCTAGGATCAATTCCTTGGGCAGGAATCAATGCGGGATTGTGGCGGAGCTAGTGGGAGTGTGAGAAAGGCTCGGGGGGCTCGGGTTCGTGCTGGCGACGGGAGTGAGGAAACTATCGGACGAAACGCTCCGGCGCGGGGGTTTTAGGCTCAGCTCAGACGAGCCCATGGACCAGCGGTCACGCCAGGGTCTGAGGCGGTTGCGAGGGAGTCTTGCCGCTGATTGGGAGGCCTGGGCGGTGGCGTGCTCGCGAGCGGGGCTCAGATTGGCTCGGACACCCAATTGGGCGCGCAGCGCACGCCGCACGTCCACGAAGTTCGATTCGGCTCGGTCGGCTGGCACCATGCCAAGGTGTGCGGCGAGCCGGGATTAGGCGGCGTGGCGGCGGTGCGGAGTTGCCTTGCGCGATTGAGCCGACAGGGCGGCGTGTCAGCGCGACAAGTCAGGCGTCGACGCGCGGCATTGGTGGTATGGTCAAGTCGGCGCAGGCGTGGGGTCCGCCAGGCCTAGCCGCCACGCGCAAGCAGCCAACGGAGGATCTTCCAGGGGGATTTGGGCACCGGCAGGCCGGAATTGGCCGGAGAGGTGGAGCTCGGCCAGGGCAGCTCAACTGCTCGGCAGAATGTTCACAAGGGCAGAGAAAGGAAGGGGCTGCCCAGTGGGTCCCACCAAGGTCAATTTTTGTCAACACCTAATCCAGGCTTTCACTGGTGTTTCAAACTATTTTATGTAATTTTTTGGGGAATTTTAGTGAGAGTTTTTATCCATTTTATGAGTATACATATATATGTCTTATATGAATAAGTGTATATATATATGTATATATATATATATTTATATATATATATATAGGTCTATTTATGTTTATATATATATATATATATATATATATATATATATATATATATATATATATATATATACCTCAATAAGATTCAAAGGTGCATTATGCATAATAATCTTTATGCATAAATGTATTTTATGTGAACATTTTCTTGTGTTCTAAATTTTTCCTATATATCATTTATCTACGCTTATTCATACATATTATTATTTATATACTTGGATGAAGTTTTCTTGATTTATTATGTGTGTATATATATGTATATTAATATATATATGTGAGCCAAGGGAATTTTTAATGAATTTATTGGTCCTTTACTAAAATTCTTTACCCTTTTCTTTTAATAAACCTGGACTTATCATGGTAGGAGCTTTATTTGAGTTATTGATCCTCCTATATCGAGTATCTTTAGTGAGTTGTTTAGCCTAAAAATTTTATAGGTCCATATGAGAAGTTTAAAAGAATGAATACTTGCAAGAACTTTCTGCAACAAACCGCACTTACGAGAGTGAGTTTTGAAAATATAAATAAACAGGATTTTGGGCTGTTATAGAATCTCGGCATTAGGGGGAGAATGCCCATAAAATTGTAATGCCATGAGATTTACCTGATGGGGATTAGGTATCGATGTTTATAATTTTAACATGCACTAACTAAACGAAAGTTTAGTCAAAACTCTTGTATAGGTGGTAGATGGAGCATGCCAGAAATTTTGGAGTTACCATTTACTATGGTGTAAATGGATCGCTAAGAGTGGAATATCTCGGGATAATAGTATTTCTATCTTTGCGAAATTGACTTATGGTCGATGATCTATATATGCGGGGACGCCTGCGACTATTGGATCGAATGACTAAGTCAAAACAATACTCCTATACAAATAAATATCATCATGGAGATGATAATCCCAGTTATTTAATGTGCGCATGTTATAATGCTGGGAAGATGGAACGACTAAGAATATTCATTTGGAAATTGATGAAATTCTTGGTAATAAATTCATATTCTCAGTTGTGAGGATATGTGATATGAGAATTTTTTGTAAAAAAAAAACAGTTGTCGACAAATATTCTATCTTTGAAAGTTGCTAAATACATATCTGTAAATAAAGCCCATGGCATATTGCATATGAAGTGTGCATATCGGGCCCACTAAAGCAACTGAGGTTGAACCATAAAAGTTAAAGTCTTAGAGCCATTTGGTCTTAGACTTAAAGGGTTATTACATAAAAATGTGGTGATAATACTATGGTTCCTCTCATATCATAAATGTTCCATTAAATTTGGCAAATGGCATGAATAAATATGCAGTCAATGGATTTATGAATCCTTGGTGATATCCTTATAGGATTCATGATTTCTTTAAAAAGAAAGCGATAGCGACATTGATATAAACTCATACTTAGTAGTCTCTTTAGAAGAAGAGTATTTTCCTAAATTATAGAACATCTTTCTTAAAGAAAGAGTGTTTTGGGAAGAATAATATTTTTGAAAGATGAATAATTTTTGGAAACTGATTTTCATAAAAAGGAAAATATATATACCAGTGAAAGGTTTAAAATACACTAAATGTCCATAAATTGGATAATGACCCTACAAGACCCGATGGACTTAATTTACCACATGAGCACTTGAAATGTGCATTTCCTAATGAAATTAGGAAAGTGGTGATATCCTCTAGTACCTTCGAGGTATGATGTATATTGGTGTAAATCGTAAAATCGATTAAATCCCCTAAATAAAGACTGGTTATACTTTGCTCTATAGTGGTACAACCATGTTTTGTAAATCCTAAAATTAGGCTATTTGGTTGTATGTCGAACCACTAAGAGAAAGTTTTAAAATATCAAGACCATAAAGGTTTGATAAAATATATATCCAAAAGATATATGAGATCCTTTGGAGATGTCTATGGGACATTAAGTTGCTAATATTAATACTTTTAGAGCATTAATCAGACCTGATATCAAACTCAAAGTCAATTATTGACTAAATTAATGTAGTTCTAAGTAGAAGATATTAGACTAGCATTAAAATTATCTTCATATCTCCAAAATGTAAATATGGTGGGATAATGGACATTGGATATCTGCAAATCTACACTATATCAAATCTCATATTGGATATATGGTGGTATAACTTTCAAGAAGTCATGTAAATAGACCTAGTGCTCACTTCCACCAAGCATTATATAATTATTGCATTATATGAGACACCACATGAATAATTATTGCCATAGGTGGAGCCATGTAAACATTTAATGCAATTAATACCCCTATTATTATCTAGAAAGATAATATAGCTTGTATTACGTAAGTAAATGAGTTATATATAAAAGCAATATTATAAAATATATTGCTACTCACAAGCTCTAGAAGAGTGATGAGGTAAATGCTTATAAATGAAGTCATGTGAATTATCTAAAAGATATTTATTCAGTAAAGTCTTTATTTGGATCCATTTTCCAATATTATGTTAGTGAAAATGGGATAAGACAACTTCATGTTGCAGAATTCAGGGGGACCAGACTTCTGAACTATAACCTGTATTAATGATCTTGGAGATCATATATTGTACTCTTTTTTTCCTTTTATGAGTTTTCTTTAAAGGTTTCTCATAAAAGGTTTTTAATGAGGCAATATTCCAATACAAGTATGGATATGTAAAATTCTCTTTTTCTTTATCCATTTTCCCATTGGGTTTTGGAAGGAGTTTTTGATGTGATATATGCATATCGCGAAATACAATGTATTATTTTCTCCATCCATTTTTCCCACGGGATTTTTGGAGGAGTTTTTAATGAGATAGATATATAGTTATCCTATTTTCTTCTTCTATTTTTTCCACATGGTTTTTGGAAGGAGTTTTTAAAGGAACATAGAGTAATTTGTCCAGGGGGAGTGTTGTGAAATAAAACATGTGGACAAATTACAATAACCGTCTTGCGGTTATTAGATAGTGTTAACTGTTGTGTTTAGCGGTTAACAACAATAAACTACATGTACCACATGTTATATCCCATTGCAACTTCTCCCTCATGTACTCTATATAAAGGCTTTGTCCTTATTGTAAATGATGTTGATAAAAATCAATAAAGAGCATACACTTTGTCTCTCAATTCCCTCGTTCTATTTCTACCACTGTGCTAATAGTACTGCAACAGGATTCAACTTTTGATTCGTCCACTTCTACACTATTTTTAGAAACAACAAATCTCAAGAACACAACTTTATCTTGGCAAAAGGTGCACTGTTCCATGTTTGCAAATAGCTTTTCATTTGTAAGCACTTCTAACACTTGTCTAATGTGACCAATGTGTTCTTCCATGGTGTGGCTGTAGTTCTTCCAAAGTAAACCACAACAAATTTTTCAATGAAAGTTCTCAAAACATGGTTCATTAGTCTCATGAATGTACTAGGTACATTAGTTAAACCAAAAGACATCACTAACCACTCATACAATCCAAATTTTGTTTTGAATGCTGTTTTCCACTCATCCGCTTCTTTCACGCACATAACCTTTGTCAAGAAGTGCTTGCACTTGTCGTTGAATTTCCTTGGTTTCTTCATGATTGGTGCAGTATGGTCGTCAGTTCGGAAGAGAAGCTCCTGGTATGTGGTCAATTTGATATTCAATGCCATGAATTGGAGGAAGATCAGCGGGTATCTCCTCTGGGAAGACATCCTTGAAGTCCTGGAAAACATTTGCAATAGCACTTGATAGAGAAGTTATGTCGTTAGTAGAAAGAAGCACATCTTTGTATAAAAGCACAAAGTGTATCAAATGTGGGTTCTCAACCACCTCTCTCATCTCAGATTTAGTGGCTAACATCACAAGCTTGTTTCTCTCATGCTTCCCTTTGCCACTATAGTTTGTCTTTTTGCTCTCATTCATTGAATTGTGGTTTTCATTTTTATTCTTTTTCTCTCGTTCTTTGACTTCATTCTTTTGCAATGTATCAGCAATTATTTGAGCGGGAGACATGGGTCGAAGAACAATTTTTTTGTTGTTCCACTTAAACGAGTACTGATTTATACAACCATTGTGTTGACTTGCACGATCAAATTGCCATGGTCGACCGAGCAGCAAGTGACATACCGTCATAGGCACAACATGACGCTCTACGGTGTCACAATACTCACCAATCTTGAAAGACACTTTTACCATGTATTGGATTTTTACTTCTCCACAATCATTCAACCATTGCACATGATAAGGATGTGGATGTCGCAGCTGTTTCAAACCAAGCTTTTCAAATATTTCTTTGCTAGCCAAGTTGTGATAACTTCTCCTGTCAATGATTTCCTTACACACACGGTCATTTACCTTTGCTTTAGTGTGAAAAAGGTTGCAACACTGTTCGTGATCTTCTTTTTGCTGAACACTCAATACTTTCTTGGTGACAATGACAGATTGGCCAGTCTCAAAATCACAATAAGTCATCTAATTTTTCTCATATTCCACATCATCCAAATCAGCAATTGGGGCATCCTCTTCTTCACTTGCAAATTCATATTCACCTCCCTCCGTTATAAGGATGGGCGGTTGTTTGGGTAGTCCTTAGCGATATGACCACACCCCAAGCACTTGAAGCATTGAATTGCACTACTCTTCGCCGTAGAACCCACTGAAGATTTAGCACTAGCTGCTGGACCTTGTTTAGGATTTGGAGTAGATGCCACTTTTCCATTTCGAGCTACATAGGAACTAGAAAAAACACTTGCACTAGAATTGTTAACATGAAAGGAATTGAACTGAGGGGTGGATTTACCTGTTGTACGTGTTGAACGGGAAGCCAATGAAGAGGTTCTTATGATCTTGGAGTCTTGTTGTACTTGTCACTCATCCTTGGTTGCTTGATGCACTAACTCCACTACATTGCTATAAGGCTAGAATTCGGTGATACGCTTGATGGGGTGGTTCAAACCAGCAAGGAAATGCGCCATAGTTTGCTTTTCATGTTCATACACATTAGCACGGATCATGGCCATCTCCATCTCCTTGTAGTACTCATCCACCGTGCGGCTTCCTTGTTTCAAACCATGCAACTTATCAAATAGATTACGTTTGTAATGTTGAGGGACAAACCTTGATCTCATTTTGTAACATCCTCATTTTCGAAACCATGCATACATGCATTGCATTGCATTTGTAAAGTTTTTGAAATTCAAAACCCTTTAAAATGAGTATGTTCCTAGAAAAATACTTTAAAATGATTTATTTAAGCAAAGTAAAATAATAAAAATATAATTATTTTGTTTTGATTATTTAAGACTTAATTTCATATTTTGACAGTATATTTAAACCAAAATATAAATTTATATTCTCTCTCTTACCTGTGGGTCCCACATGTAATCCCCTCTCCTTCTCGTTGAACTTGCCTGACAAGTTGGAAACCCCCATATCTCCTCTCCTTTCCATCTTTATCAATAGAAACCTCTCCCCAAATTATTGTAGATCCAAATCTCTTTGATCCCTATCCTAATTATCCTAGAATACGTGCTACTCCCCTATATAAACCTCTGAGTTGCATGTCCTCATCTCCAAAATGACACAACAGGAAGAACTTCTGAGAACCCATCTACTTCATCTCCCCGCCAACGATTCTCCAATTTTCGGTGAGTTTCGTCACCAATGATCAACACGAAATTGGTTTCTTGTGCAACCCTGATTCCGTTTTCCCCATCGCCAGCTCGTCGTCGTAGCCGGAGCTGCCGGGAAGCTCGCTGGAACCGCCACCATCCCGTTCTGCCGCCGAGTCAATTTGTCGCGACACCCACGCCGTGGTGAGCCCCCTTCGCACCCTCGCCCTCCTAGAACCCTCGCCGACCACCGCGCCGCCCTAGGCCGCCGCCGGTGAGCTCCCACTGCCGTGGTTCTCTTGCCGCCCCGCCACCCGCACGATGACCGCCCACCTCGGGCACCCCCGCGTCAAGCCGTCGCCACCATGAGCATCCCTATGCCAGTATGCCTCACTGTTGCTCACCGACCCACCCGACTTCGCCGTTGCGCTGCCAGTGGCCGCCGCGCTGTGCCCCTCCGCCGTGCCGCCTAGGGCTAAGCCGCGCCGCCGCCTTGGCCAATTTTGCGTCGGGAAACTTCACCAAAGTGCTGCCCGTGGTCCCTGCCTCTCTCTCTCATCGCCATGGCCACCGGAGCGCCGCCATACCCCACCGCCGTCCTGCTTTGACCGGCCACGGAGGGCCCGCATGGCACAGCCGCCCTCCCCGCCTCTTCTGCGGCCTGATCGCTTGATTGGGCAGCCCACCTTGAGCCGCCCGCCATTACCCTCCCTTTTATTCTTTTAATTTCCAAATTTTACTTTATGTTGTTAATTGCATATAAATTTGTAGAAAATTCAGAAAATTGTGAAATAAATTTTATTAGGTTCATAAAACTCTATATTATTTTTATTTACTGTTTATTTACATATTTCTGTTAATTTTAATTTTTAATAATTATCTTAGTGTTTAAACTTGTTGGAATTTTATAGAATAAAATATAGATCCAAAATTATCCAAAATTATTTTCTGAAGTTAGATATATTATGATATAATTTCTTTACTGTTTTGGTAAATTTTTAAAATTTATTTATAATTAACTCTCTTTTGTACCTTTAATATTGAGCTTATAAAAATCATAACTAATTATAGGGATTTCCAAAAATAAAATCAATTGCAGAAGTTTTATAAAAACTATTTGGTACTGTTCTATACTGTTTGCATTCACCTCATATCATGTCATGCATGCATTATGCTATATTGCAGATGGTTCTTATTGCCGTCTCTTTTAAACGTTAGATCCGTCCGCCGAAGGAAACTGTGCCGGTGATCACTTGGACTACTAGAATCAAGGCAAGACATTGTGCTATGTTGCTATCACCCAGTTTTCATAAATGTTTTATTAGACTTTGCAAAACCTATATGCTAATTAAAAGTTAAAAACAATATTTAAGCTAAGTTGTAGATAAAGTCCTATATGATTGATATACACAGCCAGCCTCATTAACCCAAGCTAATTAATATTATTTAATCTTGCTACCATCCTTGTTTAGTGATTTTTTACATTACATGCTTAGCAATTGCAATCTAGAGACTTACTTTTGTGTTCAACCCCAACAAAAACTTGATTGGAAATTGAATGGCCGGTAGTGGGTGCTACCGTGTCGGGAATTGTCTGTAGGGATAGTGGGTGCTATCCCGGGCTTTCTAAATGGTTTCTCAATCGGGGTAGATGGTTGTAAGGTGGTTTGCAACTGCTCGGTGGCAGTAATCCAACTGCTCGGTGGCAGTATGCTCGAAATTGGGTTGATGGTGGACCACACCCATTTGACTTAAGGACCGATTCTTGATGGTACCTAGACTAGTTCAACAGTGCGACCATTGAGTGCTTGTATGGGCAGGTCTTGGTTGAGTACCCTTCGGACTTTTAGTCTAGCATTCCTGGTGGA
Organism: Olyra latifolia; assembly: GCA_036346145.1. Taxonomy (NCBI): domain Eukaryota; kingdom Viridiplantae; phylum Streptophyta; class Magnoliopsida; order Poales; family Poaceae; genus Olyra; species Olyra latifolia. The sequence goes on along the minus strand of CM070531.1, from coordinate 4,854,402 downwards.
ATAGGGAGTGGGCATCTCAATATGTCCATAAGAACATAACCTTCCTTTGTAGTTGGGAGTGGGTATTCAGATGTGTCCATAGAATAGAACCTATCGGCACAAGAGGGGCATTGGTGTGGAAACCTTAGTGGGAATGCCGGTCTAAGGGAAGGTTGCGGTGAAAGACCTCGTGGTGTCCACTTCCTTTGGGTGATTCCTAGGAAGCCACCTACTCATGGGTAAAGCGTACAACCTCTGCAGGGTATAAACTTTCATGAAAGCCTTGCCCAATGGTTAAGAGTGAACGACGGAAGCTACCTCACTGTAGTTTTGTAAAACTCTCTTCTCCCTCTCTTTGTTTCGGGAATTGTCTTGCAATCGGTGTTGCATGTACGTAGTTGTCTTCATGGTGGGTGCCATGATGATCTGGTTAAGTCAGTAAGTGCTGTCTTTTTCAAAAGAAAGAATTATAAAGTTTAAACTTCAATTTCAAAACCGCTTTCTCAAAGTAGGTTTAAAAGTTTTAAACTTAGCTTTATGCAAAGCTACCCCAAACCCCTCCTTGAAACCTGCATAGCATCTAGGCATTGTCTTGCAAGTAATTAAGATTACTTACCTTGAGTTTATTCTCGGGCTTGCTCATTCCAACGAGCAGATTGTGATCAGCAATGGTATTCTGAGGAGGAGATGTACCAAGATGAAGATTTCACTGTTGGAGCTTAAGATGAAGATTCCTTGCCGCCTAGGACGCTACTACAGCTCGTCTGTGGGATTGATTGTTGTATTTTGCCTCTTCTATTTGGAGTTATGGAAGACTGTTAAGACTTCCGCGGTATGTTAGACTTCCACTGTGTAAGGCCTGCGTGCCTGAATTTTGTACTCTAATTTAGCATCTTGTAACGCACTCTGATGTAATGTTTGTTCGAATTGTAATGGCAATGATCCAAAGATCTGGCATCTGTGTGTACTAGCTAGCTACTTGATCCAGGGACTAGTACAGGTAAAGCACAGAAAGGACTCGACTTTGTTTTGTGGGTCCCGACACATTTCAACCTTGATCTCGGCCCACGAAGCAACGAGATTTTTGCCATGTTCTATTCTTTGGCTCTGAATTTGGTCCCCCAAACCAGCGCATAATCATCATATTCAAGCGATGCCATTGCAAGCTTCTTTTCTTCAGTATAGTTGTGCAATTGAAAGATTGTGTCAAATTTCTGCTCCCATGTGAGATAGTCCTCTGGGTTAGTGGAGCCAACAAACTTAAGCATAGGAACCTTCAGTTTGCTAAACATTCCCTCCTCGTGACGATCATTGTCATTGCAGTTGTAGCATTGATTGCCTTCATTGCAGGGCGACAAGTTGATCCGAATGGGTTCATGTGCAGCACCCCCACGATCCATGCCACGACACGGACCCTTCCTAGGCCGTTATCATCACCTTCTCTTGCGGGGCCAACAGGTCGACGAATTGCATTAGCAGCACGATGTGACATCCGTTGCACGTCCGTCCCAGTAGAACTCTACTTAACTCCCAAATCTCGGGACGAGATTTCTTTAAGGGGGAAGGATTTGTGACATCCTAATAAAATTATTTGTTGGTCACTTGTTTTATAAAAAGAAAATAAATAAATAAATAAAATGATTTTTATATTATTATTTATGTATAAAATGCTCAGATAAGGATTATTAAGCCCTAGATAGTTCTAGAAGCTTCCTGGTGGGTCCCACTTGACCCTGCCACGACCCTAGCTCGACCCAACCAGGTTGAGACTCATCCTACAACCTCTAGAAGCCTCTAGATGGGCTGGACATCGAATCCTGTTCAAATATGGATACCGATTAGGATTCGGACTCTCCGTCTCTCCAAATCTTCCACAAATAGGACTCTTCCCTATTTCTATCCGACCAAACACCCCTCCACCACCATAAATACCCCCTGCACCCCCTCCCTCGAGTCCACACCAAATCCCCTCGGATTCTGAGCAAACCCTAGCCGAAACTGAGAGAAAACCCTATATCCCTCTCTGTCCGAGATCCAAATCGAAGATCCGAAGCCAGGACATTGGAGAGCTCGTCGCGCTGATCAATTTGGATATATGGATCGCTATTTTTGGCTAAGGATTGGAGGAGATATCGCATGCCGTAGATGGCCGAATTTCGGCCGCCGCTGTCGCCGATGGCGACCTGCCACGCCGCCGCCCCAGACCCCGCGCACTCCCACGCGCACCACCCAATCCACGTGCGCCACGCCACCTGCTGCCGCCGCCACAAGATGACGGCCACATCGCCGCCCGCCATCCCCGCCGTGTCGCATGTCCAACCGCTGCTGCTGCTCACAAGACACGAGCGTGATGCCCGCTGTCCCGCCCAGCGTGACACCCGCCACGCCGCCACCAATCCGCACCACGCGTCTCCCCGCCCAGTAGCCAAGCGCCAGCTATCGCGCCGTCACGCATTGCCGCCAGATTCGCTGTGGGGCCTGTCCTTAGCCACCACTTGATCTGCACTAGCCCCTGGACCAGTACACTAGTGCACACCATTTACATAGCCGGATCATTTCATACAAACGGAAGATTTATATTACATTAAATACCTAATTAAGCCCGAAGGCTAATAAATATTACAACACGGCACATTGGCCCAAATTAGTTTAAGAATAAGAAAAGATCAGAGTGCAATAAAAGATTCAAAAGAGTCTCTTGCCGGCTATGCCTAAGCAATCGACTGGAGAGACGCCCTAAGCCTCGACTTGATCGTCAGCGAACTCCTGTTCATCGTCTTCATGGCAGGCATCTTTGTCTTGCTTATACTCACCATCTAAAAGAGTATATGTATGCGAGGTCAGTGTCATCCAAACACTAGTGAGCTAACACCCAACCTAATGCATTTAATGGTAGAGGTTCCAAAGGAAAGGTTGGGATTGTTTTGTTTGCAGAAAGCCAGAGTTTTAAATCAAAGACTATGACTTAGCAGTTTTAACAAAGTTCTACTTTCAATGTGTTATTCCAAAGTTTAAATTCCACACCATAATCCATCCCATCCCGTGGCAGTTTCCATGCACTCTGCCAAACATCTCCTTCCTTCCGCCATCGTATTCCGGGTTGGCGACCTGTTGTGAACCACAACTCTACTGGATTTGCCAGTCCAGTAAGTGTGATTAAATCACCCTCAGCGAGGGTGACGTCCCAAGCCGGACCTTCTTAGAGTGGGGTTTGTCGTCCAAGGGCTGGTTTCGCAAACCACCTCATGTGACCCCCAACTCCTACTACCGCGCGATGGCCACACGTTGTGTTAGAACCACCCCCTCAGGCTAGTGGCAGTGATTTCCCGCTGCGCGTGTCTTTCCGCGCTCCTGCTAGGGCTAGCCTGCACTCCAACCTATTACTGGGTCCACCCTGCCTAAAATAACTTCCTTCTTCCTCTCTCATAGCCTCTGCTACATCACTGTATCGGACCCCGTCCGTACAGAACCATAACCATATCCACAACCAAACACCACACACTGGCATGCCAGGCCCATTATCCAGTTATTCATGTCATTGTATAATCATGTCCGGTGAATATCGGTTCACCATTCTGAGGTAACTAAGCCTAAAAATAATTAATGGACCTGAGCAATTGTCTAAGCAAGATTTTAACCAGACTTAGGAGTCTAACAAGTTTTAAATCATAGACTGAAGAGTCTAATAACTGTTTTGTTTCTAAACCAGGTTAATTCAAGGATTGATCGTCAAGGCAATCAGCAAGTGATTCAACTGACAATGATCATCAACACTGTCTTTATGGGTATCGACAGTTCAATAGAGCAGACATGATATATCATGAATTTAACAAAGTAGGTACTCATAATTTAAAAAGCATGAAATTGATACTTTAAAAGGAAATAATTTAATTAAAAACTGGGATCAATATGAATTAATGAATGTTAACTCGCACTAGGGAATGCTAACTCTCCCTAGTAAAAGTAAACACTCTTAAGGTTTAAGATATTAACTCGTCTGGATCCTGTGAATCCAAAACCTAGGTCTTGATCTCCTGGTTGCTCCGCGGGTCCTCGGAATCTATCGCGAAGAGCCAAGTAATACATATAAACACCAAAGTATGCAAGAAATATGATGTATGAAATGCAAACGCAGTTAGGATCGCAGCTATCTATGCGTCGCTTCTTGTTAATGAGATTCCTAAATAAGTTTCTCTACTTATCGAGGAAGTTCCATGAGCTACTAATGTACAATAACTCACAAAAAGATAACGGTGGTGGAGCGTTATGAAGATGATATGCGATGATGCATAATGCAACCTTTAATAGTCTACTCTTAGGTTTAGCAAATAGATATATAAAGCAAAAATATGTTTTGTTTGAAGTATTTCCTTTATCAGCTCCAAGTAAATTGTCTACTGTTTTTAGGGCGGATGGTTTGCTGCCAAATTAATCTTATTAATAATCGTTGGTTGAGCCTTTATTTAAGGTTAAAAGGATATAATTATAGTGTGATTAATATTTACTAAAGGATAGAATATTAGTGTGTTGCAATTTAAATATTTTTATTTGGTCTAGAATGCTATTCTATATTTTCTAGAATTTTTCTAGTGTGTTTCGGTCTTTGTGTTTATTTACCTCCCAATTATTCTAATTGAAAAAAAGGAAATTACTAAAAGAGGGTTTTAATTACCCTAATTAGGAAATTATGCATAAATACTATACTAACCTAAGTCTCAATATTTTAATAATTACCTTAATGGTTAACTATGTCTTTGCAAAAAGTTGAGATTTAATTGAAGTCATTTGATATTTAAAATAAATCAAAGTTAGTTTCTGCTCTATTAATATATAGGAAAAATGGTTAAACTGCTCAATTTAAATTCCTAAAGAGCAATATTGATCTTAAAATTGTGCGGTAAATTTATTAAATTTATAAATCATATTTATGCTCCACTGGAACTTTATCATCATATTAGGAAATTAATAACTATATTAGGAAATTAATAACTAATTAAATAAGTGGGAAACTAGTTTTTAATTACTATTAAGAGGGTCTTCTTTTTTTAAATATATACCTCTAAAAATAAACTAATTATACTATAAATGTATATACATTGTTTTACTGTACCAACTCAATTTCTAGAATTATCAACCCCTTTTAGTTAGATATAAACAATTAATTCTCTGTTTAATAACATTTTCCTATAGCTAGAATATTGCAGAAAATCAAACATGCTTAGAGAAATATGAAAAATTCACAGGACCTAGAATATGCCCCGATCTATCCATTTTAACTTGTTTCATCTTAAACGGATGAACGATGAATTTTTCGTGGCGTTGCAAAGGGTTGAAATTTTATGCCACTTTAGCTAGCAACAACAACTAACAGCTACAGTCCTCCATCGTCTTCTACCCGGCCGTGGCTCCTTCAGCACGCAGGAGCTGCAGCAACAAACAACAAGCAGGGAAGTGAAGGGAGAAGAAGAAGAAGGAGGAGGAGGAGGGGGAGCTCACCAGGCGAGAGCAAAGATCGGCCGCATGAGCGCAAAGAAGAAGTCTGGTGCCTTGCAGAGCAACGACAAAGGAAGAAGCAAGCAGCGGCCTCAACTCCAGCAAGGCAGCAAGCTTGCAGCAGCCTTTGGCAGCAGCTGGTGCTTTGGTGAAGAAGGTGGGAGGCAGAGGAGTGAAGGCCATTGTCTGGGGAGGAGCAAACAGGCGGCGCCGGCAGTGAAGAGGACGAAAGGGCGGAGCTCAGCTGTGGGAGGAGGAGCCACCGGTGGAGGTAGCTCATAGCTGGGGGCGCAGTTGGCCGGCAGGGTAGGAGGACAGGGGCGGCGCCCAAGGTTGAAGACGGCAGGGCGGCTCCGGGTAGCAGAGACGACGAGGCGGCCGGAGGAAGTAGAGGAAGAGCTGCAGCGAAGCGGCCGCCGGCTGGAGGGTGGCTTCGTGGGGAGTCGGCCAGGAGGATGGAGGGGCGACGCTGGGAGAAAGAGAAGGGCAGGGGCGGTGTAGGCCGAGCTGGGCATGGCTGGGGCTGCACCAACGGCTTGGAGATGGTGAAGGTGGAGCTGCCGAGAGAAGCAGTGCCGGCTGCTGGTTTTGGTGGCGTGCAGGGAGCCAGGGATTGCAGCGGCGGCTGGCGTGTGCGCAGGGCCAAGCTGGCCACGCGCTCAGCTTCATCAGGGGGCAGCAGCCACGGGGCAGCTCGGCCAGAGCAAGAGCGCCAGCGAGGGAGGGTAAGAGAGAGAGGCACCGGGTGAGAGAGAGGAGAGAGAAAGAGCGTGCGTGAGAGAGTTCACCGGGAGAGAGAGAGTGAAGAAGTGTGACAGGTGGGTCCATAGCTAAATTTATCAATTTTAGGATTAAATTACAAAAATGGATGCAAGAAATTGGATGGGAAATTTTTGTGTGAATTTTGGGGAAGTTTTCAATGCATGATTTTACATCTATAAACAATTATATGTGTAAGAGTGTACTTTTATATATATATATATATATATATATATGCATGTATATATATACCAATATATAGATATTAGTTCATGTGTAATTAAGTGATTTGGTTTGGAATTATATGGTTGGGTGAATTCTTAACCCCAAAACTTTAATTTGCTCAATTAGGTTTAGAATTTAATGAGTTTTATTATGGGCAAAATTTCTAAATTGGACTTTAATACTAGCTTAATTAAAGGTGAAATTCTAATTGACCTAAAAATTTCTAGATTTAGGCAAACGGGTAGAACCATAGTTTCAGCTAGGTTGTTTAAACCTAGGCTGTTTTAATCCTTAGGCAAAGTTGATTATTAGGTTTGTTACTATTCATAATCCAAAAATAGATGTATTTATATAAACTACAAGCCAGTTAAATAGGCTAGCATATTTCTGAAAATAGGAAAAATGCATGGCATAGTTTTGCATTTAGCATTTTTACCGAGAAAAATATTTTTCTTGCACTCAAATTTTAACGTTTAAAATTTTGCTCAATTTGGGCTGTTACATTCGCCAAGCCACTGAAGCCACCGGCCCGCGTCTGCCGCGCCATCCGAGCCGGATTTTCCAGGTTTTCTCGGTTTTTGCGTGGTTAACCGCCGCCTAACCCGGTTTCTTCTTTTCTCTATCTTTTCTATTTCTTCTAAAACTTCCACGAATTGTTTAGAGAGTTCCCGAACTCCGATTTAGATGATTCCAGAGCCCAAAAATGATAAATAATCCCAAGAATTTTATATATTTTTATTATACTATTTTTTCTGTGTTTGTTATTTATTTCTGTTTTATTTATTTTACACATAGATCCGACGTGTACCTGCTGTCCGGGAATCGTTTCGGAGCCGTTCGAAGGAGGAGAACTAGATCCAACTTCTTCGGAGGCAAGCTAGATTCATATTGAATTCCTAGTTTGCTCAAATTTATTTATTTCATCTTAATTTGAATTGCATGCTTGAATTATCATCATATGCATTATTTTGATCCGATTCCATGTTAGTCCTCTACTAATATGATGTAGCCTACCATTGTTAGCCCGATTGGTACTGTTTTCCTAGCATATCCTTGTGTAGTTGCTTAGCTTTGCTTCTAGGATTGGTAGTTGATAGGTTTCACTTATTATAAAATCGGTACCCGTGAAGTTTTGGCTTCGTGGTGTTGTTTTGATAAACCTAATCAACTAAAATCAACGTGGTGTGTGTTGATTTGAGAAGACCCAGAAGAGGCGGATTTTGGGCTTGTGGTTGAGACGTGCAAGTCTCCTCTGTCATATAAGGACCGTATACTTGTGACTACCATACCGAACCTGAACCGTACAGTCACTTGTGCCATCTGGCCCTGACTTATTAGCTGTGGAAACCTAGTTTTCGGTATACTCGTAGTGGACGGACGTGACTAGTTATCACCAGTTCCGAATGGCTTAAATGGAGGCTAACCTCATACGGTGCGCTATCAGGTCTGGCTGAAAGAGATGCGCATGACTGTCGGCCTGGTCGAAGAGTAGCGTGTAGGGCGCGAAACCAAAAGAAAGGGTACATTATGGGGCAGGTGAAAGCAGTGAACGGTTTTGTACTGTTTCTCCTTCGGGATGAGACGGGGCTTGTGGGGAACGTGTATACACTCTGCAGAGTTAGAACTATCATGGTAGTCGTGCCCGCGGTTATAGGGGGAGGGAAAGGAGTTTGACACAAGGTAGTCCAATGTGTTTTAATTAATTAACTTGATGGTAGTGTAGACAGAGATTGCCTCTCTTTTGAGCTGGTTAGCCATTTCTGTGGCTACGCTCGTCGTGTGCTGAGCTGGTTAGCCGTCCTTTGGCTACGCTCGTATGTTATCATGTGTTCAATGAATCAAGAATAAATAAACAAGTAGATAGGTGATGTTTTAGCAAAATAACCCAACCCGTCCTTTGACCTTGCATCATTTATTAAGGACTGCTTACTGGGTGGCTGTGTACTCATTATATGGATCATGAATCATTTGTTCAGGTGAAGACCTCGACGTCGGTGCCAGTTGTGACCAGGAGGGTCAAGGTGATTAGCTACGCGTTCCGAGTCAACCTCGGAGTATCGTCGTATTTAATGTCTTCCACTGTGTTATTTATGCTAATGAAGTATGTCCTGTGCAAGACTATTGAACGTCTATGTCAACTGGATGTTATTTATGCTATGTAAACTGTTAATTTCTAGTTAATTCAATGCCTGCGATGATATTCCAAAACGTCCTTGAGTGCAATACTAGCTATGATCTTCTAGGACTAGTATTCGACCAAACAAACCGGTAGAAATACCGGGGTGCACGACACACGAGCCCTTCGAGCAACGTTTTCCTCATTAGTTTCATCAAGTAAAGGACCATCTTCTACTTGTTGAGGTTGTAGATGCCTTCTAAGATCAGCAACTATGTTGGTGCGTAGCACAACAAGTTGTTGATTTATTTCAATCTAAAGGCCTTGAATTGAGTTGTTCACTTCTGCTCTGATTTGTTCGTTCCTTGATTGAACTCTCAACAGCGTGTCTCGTAAGGCTTGGTATTCAAACCAATTAACTAGTGCATTAGGGTCACGTTTATTATTCACGTTGTTGTCTCCTTGATCTGACATGTTTAGTTAATCAAAACAGCGAGGCAAACACGATATGATATATGATCAATGCTCTCAACCTCACTTACCTTTACCACCGAAATTCTTACTCACCCTTTGCTGATTGATGGAGGAGCTCGCACTTGAGTGGTGAGGCAACAAACGGTGAGGTTAACCGAGCTCATAGCCAAGATCAAAGCATACAACGAATTTATATGTGGAGCTTAGAAAGAAAAAGTGTATGTCCTACACAATCTGAATTCTCGATGTTGTTTTGATAAGTAAATATCCAAGCAAGAACTCAATATCTAGTTGCTGAAAACAAGATTTAAGTGATGAACACAGTAACGCATACACAAGGATGATGGAACCAACTGCAATCAAAGGAGTCAACTAGAGCAAGATTGAGATATCACAAAACAGCTCTATTGCATTGGTTATAGAAAGACACTAGCTAGTTACAAAGATATTCAGTAGGGCACAAGATTGCACATTAAGACAGATTTTCTCACAACGGTGCAACTAATCTTAGAAACATTCTTCTTCACTTTTCTTTTCTTACAAATAACAATCAGCCACAATTTTTTTTGTTTCTTCTTTGCTCTTTTGTCGAGATAGCTGGCTATGCTACTGATTTTTAATAAAGATTTCAAACTTCTCTTTTGATTTCTTGCAATCGTGTGATCAATATAACTGAGTGTAGCTCTATGCAACGGATTAGTTAGTCTTGATAAGTGCACAGTATTCGCAAAGGATTGATAGGCTATTGAGAACGGATCTACAGACTTTTCCAACAAAGTAGTAGTCAGATTCAAACCCAATTTTGACCAATTGTTATGCCAAATCAGAAAAAGTTGTCTACATCAAACTTGTAAAGAATTTCATAATCTTTCCAGAAAGCACAAGAACGCAAAAATCCAAGCTCGCATGTGGGAGTTATGGCCAAAAGAGTGGACTGGACAGATTGAATCTAGAAGGTGATGTGAAGGAAGATGAAAAGTTCAGTAACAAGAACATGTTCTAATGGATAAAAACTTAACAAAACACACAAGAGAAAAAGATTGGACACTATGGTTCAATATTTTTGTATGGCAAATTTTCAGATTAGGAAAGAAACACAAATCCAAACTAAAAGATAATATTTTTATGTGACGATTTTCTGTAATATGGCTAAAAGTAAAACTACTACTAGGGATAATGATCCTACCGCGACAACCGGAGCTCTGATACCAAATGATACGAGGGTGCGCTAGGTCTTCATAGCGTAGAATCAAAGATACTCGCGAAACCTGACGAATCTTGTGCGGCCAACCGTTGCGGAGGCAACAACCTGCGGCACGGAGTTCGCCCAATCTCATGTTGTCAACTCAACCAAGTTAAGCGGATTACAATCCTCGCTGCAATCACAAAGAGCTTGCAAGAACAACGGGAAGGGATGCACAAAGCTTAGAAATGTTTCTCCCAATGGCATGAAAATCCAAGAACATGCATAATCTGTTTTAGTTTCAAAATGGTCTCCTCTAACACAGGGGGTTTCCTCCTATATATAGGAGAGGAGAGGAAGCTAGAGAGGTTTTGCTGGTAAATTCATACACTACATGGACCAGTTGTCCCATTAATTGTGGCGCAACACACGAAGAGTTGGGCTAGGTGGAAGTTGGACAGGATCTGGTCGCCATAATATTTTGACGATATCTCCACGCTCAGGATGAATTTGAGGGTGGGGCTGGATCCATTGGAAAGATTAGGAGGTAAGCTTTCTATGCTGTGGTCAAACTCTCCAAACGGAGTCCAAATACATCTTCTATGTGTGTTTGATTGAAGGCTGCTTTTGGAAAGCCGAGCTGGCAACTTCTGCATTCATTGCTTTGTTGTTGACTTGTCTTCCCTCCTCTTCATCTTCTCGCAGGTGTTCACACCTCATTGCATTGTTTTTATACCTGAGAATAGTTAAAAATAAGCAGCTGATTCTCAAAAGTAAAATAGTTCTTAGTAAGGAGCGAATTCACCTATTGATAGATTTGTTTAGCATGTGCGTAGGTTATTGGTCCTGGAAATGATTTAAAGTGTCTTGATCAGCAATAGGGAAAGGGAATGATGATGGTGTTATGCTGCCCGTATCACATTATTTGATTATGGAGCAACCCATTCCTTTATAACATCAACTTTTGTTAAAAATAATGGGTTACCAGTAAGCCTGCTAAAGAAGACTATGGTAGTACAGTCCTCGGGGAAGGAATTGTATGCCACCCTATTTTGCCCTAAGGTAGAATTGAGGATAAAAGGGATAAGATTCCTAGCTGATCTGGTGGTGATTAACTCCACTAAGATTGAAGTAATTCTAGGTATGGATTGGTTAGCTAAGCATAAAGGGCAAATTGACTGCGCTAGCAGATCAGTAAAGCTAGTCAATGATGAAAGGCAGGAAGTCCAAGTAATTTCTGATTGTGCCCCTAAAAACTTAATCACATTAAACAAGTTAGAAGGATCCATCTTGGATACCATACCCGTGATTACTGCATACCCAGACATGTTTCCAGAAGAGCTGCCAGGAATGCCTCCTGACTGGGAAGTCAAGTTTGTCATAAAATTAGCCCCTGGTACCATGCCTATTTCTCAAAGACCTTATCGGCTATCTGCCAATTTGCTGGTCGAGTTAAAGGAGTAGCTTGATGAATTGCAGAACTAAGGTTTCATCAAGCCTAGTGCTTCACCGTGGGGAGCCCTGGTGATTTTTGCAAAAAAGAAACACGGGACCCTAAGGATGTGTATGGATTATATGTCTTTGAACGTAGTAACCATCAAGAACAAGTACCCTCTTCCTAGAATTAATGATTTATTCGATTAGTTGAAAGGGGCATGTGTATTCTCAAAAATAGACTTAAGATCAGGGTACCATCAGATAAAGATTAAGAAGTCTGACATACCCAAAATAGCCTTCACCACTAGATATGGACTGTATGAGTTCACAACGATGTCCTTTGGATTAACCAATGCCCCAGCTTATTTCATGAGTCTTATGAACAAAACATTCGTGAACTTTTTGGATAAGTTTGTAGTGGTGTTCATAGACGACATCCTAATATATTCTAGGACAAAGGAAGAACATGAGGTCCACCTCCGGATGGTGTTACAAAGGCTAAGAGAACACCAGCTGTATGCCAAGTTTAGTAAGTGTGAATTCTGGAGGAAAGAAGTGTACTTCCTTGGCCATATCATCTTAGCAGGAGGTGTAGTGGTTGACCCTGCAAAATTTGAGTGTGTTGGGATGGAAACAACCCAAATCAGTTACTCAAGTTAGAAGTTTTCTTAGGTTAGCTGGCTATTACAGGAGGTTCATTGAAGTTTTTTCTAAAATCACTCGGCCTCTAACCAACCTTTTAAAGAAGGAAAAGAAATTTGAATAGACTAAGGAGTGTGAGTCCAGTTTTCAAGAGTTGAAGTTAAGACTTACCTCAGAAACGGTGTTAGTCCTACCCAATATTCATAAGAACTTCGAGATCTATTGCGATGCTTTCAGGCAAGGATTAGGTTCTGTGCTCATGCAAGAAGAAAGGGTTGTGGCCCATGCCTCCAAGCAACTCAAGCCACATGAGCAAAATTATCCCACTCATGACTTGGAACTAGCAGCTATAGTGCATGCCTTGAAAATTTGGAGATACTACCTTATTGGCAATAGAACCGAGATTTACACTAACCATAAGAGCCTAAAGTACATCTTTACCTAGCCCAACTTGAACCCAGGCAGCGACGCTAGTTGGAGTTGATTAAGGACTATGACTTAGGGATTCACTATCATCCTGGTAAGGCAAATATAATAGCTGATGCCTTGAGTCGCAAGTCCTACTACGACAACATATTAAGGAAGCCCAACCAGATTTACACAAGGAGTTCGAGAAATTGAATTTGGGTTTAGCCGAAGAAGGCTACGTGAACTCCCTAGAAATATTCCCTACCCTCGTGGAGCAAATCGTGAAAGCACAGAAAAAGGATGCCGAAGTGTTAAAGATAAAGGGAAGAATTGAGAAGGACAAGGCCCTAGGGTTCACTGTAGATGAAAAAGGGACACTGTGGCTTGGTACTAGAATCTTTGTCCCTGATGTGAAGGAGATGAAAGAGACCATTCTGAAGGAAGCTCATGACACGCCCTTCTCCATCTACCCTGGTAGCACCAAAATGTATTTGGATCTAAAAGATTTGTATTGGTGGGCAGGGATGAAGAAAGAAGTTGAGTACGTTGCTTTGTGCGACATCTGTCAAAGAGTGAAGGCAGAACACCAGAGACCAGCCGGTCTGTTGCAACCCTTAGAAGTACCTGAGTAGAAGTGGGAAGAAGTTGGTATGGACTTCATCACTGGGTTACCAAGGACTCTGTCTGGTTATGACTCCATATTGGTTATAGTAGACAAACTTACCAAAGAAGCCCATTTCTTACCTGTTCGTGCCACCTACACCGGAGATAAGCTAGCAGAGTTGTACATGAACAAAGTAATTTGCTTACATAGTGTGCCCAAGAAGATAGTGTCAAATAGAGGTACCCAGTTCACTTCTAAATTCTGGCAGAAGCTCTATGGCATTTTTGAAACAAAATTGAACTTTAGTACAGCCTACCACCCCCAGAAGAATGGGCGGACAGAATGGACAAACCAAAATTTGAAAGATATGTTGCGAGCTTGCACTCTGTCTAACCAAGGCAGTTGGGAAAACAGTTACCGTCTACTGAGTTTGCCTACAACAACAGCTATCAATCCAGCATTAAGATGTCTCCTTTCGAAGCCATGTATGGCAGGAAATGCCGGACCCAGCTCTACTGGCTAGAAACTGGTGAGAGGAAAGTGTTTCGACTAGACCTGTTGCAAGAAGCTGAAGAGCAAGTCAAGATGATTCAGTAGCGACTCAAGACAGCTCAGTCTAGACAGAAGAGCTATGCCGATAACTGCCGCAGGGACCTGACCTTCGCCATTAGTGATTTTGTGTGCCTCAAGGTGTCCCCGCTCAAGGGCATTCACAGGTTCAGAGTCAGCGGTAAGCTTGCCCCTAGATATATCGGTCCCTTCAAGATCTTTGCAAGAAAAGGAAAAATGGCATAACAGCTAGGGTTGTTGCCTAAATGGTTAGCTGATGTGCACAACGTGTTTTATGTATCACAACTTAAAAGATGCTTACGGGTACCAGAAGATCAGATGCCACTGGAAAACATGAAATTAGGACCAGATTTGACTTATAAAGAGTACCCTATCAGAATTCTGGATAAAGAGGTATGCAAAATGAGGACCAAGTCCATTTGATTATGTAGAGTTTAGTGGAACAACCACTTAGAGGCAGAAGCTATCTAGGAAAAAGAAGAAGACCTCTGTACCGAGTATCCGGATCTTTTTACCGAACCTTTGGAATCTTGAGGACGAGATTCTCCTTAAGGGGGGAGGTTTGTAACACTTCAATTTTTATTAAAAGAATAAAACTTGGACTGTTTAAATTATAAAAGAAGTGGATTATTAATAGGCAAGTAAAGTCTAAGGCTGGGGAATTTAACTTTTCAAAATAAAAATAGATAAGAAATTTTTTTGGTAAAATCTAAACTTTACCCTTGGATATAACTCTAGAATTTTATAAAATATTATTACCCCCAAAATGTATCCCCGTTCATCGATGCCTTGGACCGCAATTCCTTGGCCTTCTTGTACAACATGAGGACCCGGGCCATTGGGCCAATCCCCTATAGGGTGCCTGGGAATGACTCACAGAGCAAGTGCTATTAGGGCTTTCATCCCAAACAGCTTTGTGGTTCGCACCGTGGGTGTGACACCTCCTGAGGATAGAGTGTACCCACTCTGCAGAGTTAAATCTATCATGATAGCCATGCTCACGGTTAAGAGCATACGAAGAAAGTGTTCATATGGTAGATCTTGTTTTCAAAAGATAAGAGTTTTAATTTTTGGAAAATGGCTTTGCAAAGGAAAATGCAATCCGGCCTGGACGAAGGACAGTTCACGGCGCAACTTCGGCAAGCTCGCACGGAGGCTCTAGACCACCAAATCACATGCGGTTGGGTCCTACGAGTTCGTCTCAGCATCGCCAAGGCACTGAGACCAATGGTCATCGCTGGCGATCAACGACGGTGAGCCACGATGGCACGAAGCGGCGGCACTCTACGGTGTACACATGGTCAGATGCTACAGACCTCCTTTGCCAAAACTAAGCATATATTCGAAATCTACGGGCTACCAGGATGGTTACACTGCAAGGGAGACTCCTAGGATCTCTGGTTAGCTCTGGTGACCTCCAACAGTGGCGACAAATCTAGAGCTGAACTTAGCGATTCTTAGGTGCTTCCTATAGCAAAAGCATGTAACGATGGGGTTCGTGACACCAAGAGATAACTCTAGGCCAAGAATAACGGGCTAAGACTCATTGGCGGTGGTGGAATTGCTTGCTGGATTTCCTTGGCACCAATTCTCCTCTTCACTATCACAGGCGACTCCATTCTCCCTAGCTCAAGGCGATGACATCTATGAGATCAAGGAACTCTAGCACACCTCTTGGGATTTTAAATAACCTTAGGAACCCTAGGCTGGCATGGACGCCAAGCCTCGACCCACGACGGGGCAACGACCCCTCTGAATCAGTCGCAGAGTCGATGACCCAAGCGGTGACACGATCCAACGACTCTGGTGCAGCCACGTCATACGAACGGGCGCCTGAGATCTAAGAATACTGGTTCACTCGGATAAGTGGCATTCGATAGCCGCTAGCGTGCACATGTTGCCAGCAACGACTAGGATTGCGCCACGTCGCTCCTCTCCAGAAAAATAAAAGAAAACCCTTTTCCTTTTTTTTAGAAATGTTGTTTAATGCAACCTTAGGCTTAAAATACTAAAACACATCAGAAAACTATGTGAAAATTCTCAAAAAATCCTCTGAAGCACTTAAGACTCAAGAAAATTTATCAAGCACTGTTCACTTATATTTCTCTTACTTAATTGTTTTATACTCTAGGTTAATTAGACAATCATTTTAATTTCTTTTAATTACTGGAAAATAATTCTCTTTAATATTTAAGGCAAATAAAAGTAGTTTAAGCTTACTAAATTTTTAGGATGTTACAATGGTGGAGGTAACTGCCCTACTCTAGTGTGACTTGTATAAGCAAGTTGGCTACAACAGTGTGCCTCCTTCCGTCCTCTAACGATGACGGGAGTTATTTATAGTTACAAGAAGAGGTAACAACCCTAGCCAACTAACACTGACATTTACTCGTGTCGCTTACAGATAATTATGACAGTAATTGTGCCCTAAACACAAGCTTCCAAAAGTGAAACCATGGCCCCACAAAGGTCCATAAAAACTTATATTTTTACAAAAACATTTTAGATTAGAGAAATTTTGAATTTTAATAAACGTTTTCGTTCTCTTTTTTCTCTTCTATTTTTTTAGCCAGTTAAAAAATTCCAAAAAATACAAAATGGAAACATTTACCCTACATTATAGCACATAGCGCCTCATGATTTCCTCGGCCTCGCCGATGGCCACGTCGCCCAGAAAACGCCGGCCGTCCGATCGTCTGTCCAGGTAAGATACATTACAGCGCGTAAGCGTGCAAAGATGGAACCATGCCTGCACAAAAAAGGTCTGTAAAATTTTTAAACTTTTTTGTTTCTTTGAGATTACAAAAATTCAAATTTGAAACTTTATTCTCTTATATTCTCTTTTGTTTTTCTCCCTTTCCTATTTCTTTTTCTTAGGCCATCAACAAAATTTTTTAGAAATGGATCCATCCATGCAGAATGAAGGTAAATTTACCTAAAAATTTTAAACTTCCTTCTCTTCTATTTCCTTTATTCTAGGCCATTTCTGGGTGAAGAAGGTCGAAAAAAAATGATTTCTTTGGAAAAGTGTTTTAGATTACCAAACTTTCCAATTTTAAAAAACTATTTCGTTCTCTTTTCTCCCTCATCTATTTTCTTTTTGCTAGGACATTCAAACATTCCACAAAAAAAAATACAAAATGGAACCATAGCTCCACAAAGAAGGTCCATAAAAATGTTTTTGCTCCCTTTTTACTCTTCTATTTAATTTTTAGGCTATTTATAAATTCCAGAAAAAGGCTTACAAAAGTACAACCATCGTTTCACGAAAAAGGTCCATATAAGGTTTTGTCTTTTCGAAAAAAAAAAGAATTTTTGGCTTTCCCCCCTCTATTTTCTTTATCTTAGGCCGTAAAAAAATTCTGAAAAAAAGAATTTGCAAAAATAAAATCATAGTTGCATAAATAAGGTCCCTAAAAGATTGATTTTTTAAAAAATTGAAATTACAATAATTTTCAATTTAGAAAACTTTTCTATTCCCTTTTTTCCCCTCTTCTATTTCCGTTTTCGTAGACCGTTTAAAAATTCCGAAAAATACTTCAAGAGATTTGGTCTCTAACTACTTATTGTCATGAATTATAATAAAAGCAAAGAAATACTATTGCCAATAGTCTATTTAGATTTAATTCAGTTTATAAATATTTTGTATAGCAAAACTATACATAAACTGTATGAAAAAGGCCGTCGCATAGAACGGACGTGGGTTCCACGTATAAGCCTACAATATGTGGGTGCGCGGTGGCTTGACGCGCCACCGAGCGTTAGCAACTCTAGTTTCATCAGATACTTTGTATCCTGAGCCTGTTCGTCCCAGGCCTTTGGGAGAGAGAAATGGAAGACAATGGAAGGTGGGTCCCACTGGCGGAGACACCGTTAGCTAGGTACAACTGTAACTTTCACAGGACCTGGGGCTGGGGGCTGGCAACAATTAATATTGCGCAAGGTCCTTGTCTTATATATTCTCCCGAACTGATGCATGGTAGATGACAATGGAGACAAAAACGTTGCAACTTACATTAAAAAGAAAATAAACCGAAGAGAAAAACACAGAAATTTGAGATGTTTGCGACCCAAAATGGGTGGGTCGGATGGACAGGTGACATGGGTCACATCCTGCCAGGCCACTAACTTAATTATAATTGTGGTTTTTTCAAAAAAAAAAAAACTTATAACTGTGGTGGTGTTACATGCATGACATTGAACCAAGAGGCGATCGAATGCATGACATGAAAAAGTGCGAATCAAGCAAACAACAGATATCTACGTTGATCATCTTTAGGAAGGGTAGTTAGCTAAGAAGCATCTGGAATCAATTTTGCTCTGAAGAAACGGTCTCGAGTCATGTCAGGAAAGGTGGTAGCAAACGATCAGATCCACATCCAAGCCGCGTCATGTCAATATCTCTGCATATATCTCATCTCATGTTTAATTAATTTTTTGCTTCATATGAGTAAAGTTGCAGCAAAAGTCGCTGTCTAACTTTCATCTATTTATTCCCCTAAAAAAAGCTTTCATCTATTTTTTCTTTTCAATCCAACCATTAAACTGATTATTCGATTAGAAAAATTAGTCATTCAGAATAGCACGTGCGTCACCTGTATATTGGAACTACATATACATGTAAAGAAAAGAGAAGTTTTACGGTATACTAAAATAAATATGAACCATCGTTCCCCTCGATCTAACGGCTTAGATTGATTTTGATTATTTTATACTATTGGGTAGTATTTATACAACAATTATAATATATTTTTGTGAGGGACGCCTTCTAAATGATCAATTAGAACGAATTATAGGGTACCCTAGTATATTTGCTATTGTATACCTAAAAAAGGTCAAAGAGAAACTAAAGGTTTTTTTTTTGGGGGGAAGCAGGAATTTCTTTCCCTGTTCCAACAAGAATCAAATTGATTTGTGTAAAATCCATCTGCTCAAAAGAGCCCCTCAAGTTAGAAATCAGAAAGAATAAGGTTAGATGCGCAATATATATACCCATGTTATATGTTATATCACTACTACAGAAATACCCATCCTTGACCCCTCATCACTGGCGGATTCATACCGCCAGCGAAGTAGCTTGCGCCCGCCCTACCCCACGCCGGGGACACGACGAACCGCCAGTGATAGCATATGTACGGCAAACCACCAGTGATGGTACCATATGATTGGCCGTTTGGCCAATGAACCGCTAGTGAAATTATCACTAGCGGTTCTTCTAAGCATCCGTCAGTGATAAGGTTCCCTGCTTCTCACCAATTGGCACCAACTTTTGGAGGGATTGGCTAAGAACATTTCACTGGCGGTTCGTCTAAACATCCGCTAGTGATACGGTAACATATCACTAGTGGTTAGCCAGAGCAACCGCTAGTGATATGTTCACTAGCGGTTCAATGTACGAACCACCAGTTATATGGTACCCCTGTTCCCACCAATTGGCGTCGACTTTTGAAGGGGACATATCACTAGCAGTTCTTTATATGAACCGCCAATGATTGGCACATAACACTAGCGGTTCACATAAAGAACCACCAGGGATATTATGCCATAATTGTTCCAGTGGCTAGAGGAAGCCCCATTTATTGTTGCTTTTTGTTCTCCCGAACTGTAGCGGCGGCAGTGACGGGGAAACAGTGAAGAATGTCTAAAAAAATTACAAATCTCTTGAAGATCTTAGGAGATTTAGTTGTTTAAAGGTTAGTGGTACCTCAATTATTTGTTAATTGCTCTCTTCTTACTTATTGAGGTAGATGAGAGATATGTATGCATGTGTGTAGATCTAGATTGGGTGTTGAATAATTAATATCTATTTGTTTGGTTGATGCTTGCTAGTCTGAGGTGGATGAGAGTAATTAATATCAATCTTGTTCTCATAGATATGCATGTGCTTATAGCTGGCTATAGTTTGAAGTGGATGAGAATAATTAACTAGTTTGCATATGCTTATAGATAGCTAGTTAATTTGTCTATGACTTATATGAGAGATCTAACTAGATAGATCTAGTTGAATAGTTGGATATGAGAGAGATCTAGATGGTTTTGTAAAATTATTTATTTGAGGTGGATTATTGTGTTAATCCATATGATAGCTAGCTAGCTATGAGAATATGAAGCATATGTGTATATTTATGTTTGTAAATATGTTTAAGTTTTATAAATGGTGGCCATGTTAACTGTAAAAATAAAAAATTAAGGTTGTGGTCTCTCCTTTTATAAACGGCCGCCATGTTTACTCTATTTGATATGTTGTTGTTAGTTAATTTATTTGAGGTTATATTTATGCAGGAAAAATCAATGGATAGAGCATTGATGTACATAGAAAATCGTGCAACAAATGAGTATGTCCAAGGTGTAAAGGATTTTTAAGAGCTGCCGTGGAGGATATGTAGGACAGAGGGGTTGATGTGATACGTTGTCCATGCATTGATTGCGATAACATGAAGTTGGATAGAAACGCAGATCAAATCGAGTTTCATTTGATGAAGTGGGGATTCAAAATGGGTTATTCATGTTGGATGGGTCACGGTGATGAAGAGAGTACACACGAATGTTGTAATGATCTTGACGAATGCGGTATCGATGATGTTGGTGCATAGTGTGATGGTGGTACAACTTGGTCTGACGAAGAGTACTACAATTTTCATCACATGATGCGAAACGTAGAAAAGGACTATGGCATGGTGGAAGAGGTCGGTAAATTCAAGAAATGGTCAAAAGAGTCAAAGAAACCAATATTTAATGGCTGCAAGCCGAAATACATTAGGCTGGCAACTGTGCTTGAGCTGTTACAATTAAAGGCAAGGAACCGCTGGTTTGATAAGGGTTTCACCGAGCTCTTAGCACTTCTAAAGGATCTTATTCTGGATGGAAATGAGCTCCCGGAAACAACATATCAGGCAAAGAATGCTATATGTCCCCTAGGAATGGCTGTGCAGAAAATCCCCACATGTCTGAACAACTGTATCCTATACCGTCATGAGTATGCACACTTGCACTCATGCCCAGTATGTGGAGTATCCCGCTACAAAAGAAAGTAGTTGTATGCTGAAGACGACAGTGATCACGACGTCAAGATAAATCGAGGACCTCCAGCTAGGGTCATGTGGTTCTTGCTGTTGACTCCGTGAGTGGTACGTTGGTTTGGAAATCAGAAGGAGTCTAGACTGCTCAGGTGGCACTCGGAGGGTTGAAAGAAAGATGGAAAGCTCAAACACCCCCTTGAACACTCCACAGTGGAGAAACATTGACCGAAAGTTCACTGAATTCGGTGTAGACCCCCAAAATTTGAGATTTGGATTGAGCATGGACGGTATGAACCCTTTCGGTAACTAGAGCAGTAAGCATAGAACTTGGCCCATCAATCTATGCATATATAATCTTTCTCCTTGGTTGTGCATGAAGCGAAAGTACATTATGATATGTATACTAATACAAGGCCCGAAGTAGTCTGGAAATGATATTGATGTGTACCTAGCACCATTGGTGGAGGAACTGGAGACACTATGGAACAAAGGGGTGAGGGTGTGGGACGCAAACCGACGGGAGACCTTCACTCTACGCGCCATGTTGTTCTGCACCATTAACGATTTCGCTGCACTTGAAACCTACCGGGCATGATTTCGAAAGGCAGCAAAGCTTGTCCTCACTAGTTGGAGGATACCACAAGTGTCTTAGAAGATGGTCTATATGCGCCATTGAAGGTTTCTTCCTGCCAATCATCCACATCGTAAGATGACTAGAAAGTTCGACGGAAGTAAGGAGATTGGCTCAACTCCGCGTCTAGTCAGCGGGACAAAAGTCCATGATATGCTTCAGGATTTCCATGTCATGTTTGGGAAGAGAGAAAAAAGTTGTAAGAATAGGAAGAAGATAAAAACTAGTGAGAAATATGGCATATAGAAGAAAAGTCAATTTTTTGGGACTTACCCTACTAGAAAGACTTGGATGTTCGATATTGCATTGATGTGATGTATGTTAAGCTAAATGTCTGCAATAGTTTAGTCAGTTTATTGCTGAACATGAAGGACAAAACAAAGGATGGGCTAAACGCACGGCTAGACTTGGTTGATATGAATATAAGAAGTGAGTTAGCACCTGTCGAGGCTAGTATGGGCCAAACATTCCTCCCTCCAACCTGCTACACTCTGTCCAAGGCCGAAAGAACCAAATTCTGTCGGTGCTTGCATGGTGTGAAATACTCGTCCGATTACTCTGCTAACATGAAGAGGATTGTTTCTATAGATGATTTGAAACTATCCGGGATGAAGTCCCACGACTGCCATGTCCTTATGACTCAGACGATTCCGGTGGCAATAAGGAATATATTGCCTCCAAAGGTCCGAAGTATAATCACAAGGCTGTACTATTTCTTCAATGCAATATCTTAGAAGGTCATAGATCTGGATGTTCTTGATTCACTGCATTCCGAAGCAATAGCAATTTTGTGTGCCCTCGAGATGTATTTCCCCCCCATCCTTTTTAGATATTATGGTACATCTCATTGTTCACCTTGTATGGAGATAAAGTTATGTGGTCCGGTCTTTTTGCATTGCATGTATCTGTGCGAGAGGTACATAGCATTCTGAAGTCCTTCGTGCGTAACCAACATCGACCCGAAGGCAACATCATCGAAGGTTATGCAATAGAGAAAGTAGTCGAATTCTGCGTTAATTATATGTCTCAGGTCGACTCCATTGTTGTACCCGTATCCCACCACGAGGACAGACTCCAAGGTACAGGCACACTTGGCAGGAAAACAATCACTCCAGATATGGACCTATATAATAAAGCCCACTTCATTATCCTAGACCACACGACTGAGGTTAGCCCTTACATCGATGAACACAAGGAAGGTCTACGCCGTCAAAACCTAGGGCAAACAGAGGCTTGGATCAAGACAGAGCATAATCATCGGTTCAATGCATGGTTCAAGCAATGATTCACTGGTTCTCCGTATCCTGATATAATCCTATGGCTGGCAAAGGGCCCCATATTCACAGTCAAGACCTAGCAAGGGTATGACATAAACAGATACACGTTCCATACAATTGATCAGGACAGGAAGAGCACGGTCCAGAAAAACGGCGTTCGTATAGACGTATTTCAAGAGGAGCACAACCAAGGTCGGGTAAGGCAGCGTATGAGTCCGTACTGCGGTTTCATTGAGGAGATATGGGAGCTCGACTATGTCATCTTCAAAATCCCCCTATTCCGGTGCAGATGGGTGAGGAGTCCAGGGGGTGTGCAATGCGATGACTTTGGTGTGGCCACTGTGGACCTCGAGCATGTTGGATACATAGGTGACCCTTTTGTGCTTGCAAACTAAGTTGTACAGGTTTTCTGTCACCGACTCCGCTGATAAAAAGAGACATGTAGTACTTAGCAGAAAAAGAAAAATTGTTGGAGTAGAGAACGTGGTGGATGAGGAGGAGTACAACCAGTTCAATGAGATTCCTCCATTCGGAGATGGCATCCAACCCGGCCTAAAGGAAACAACAAAAACAACAGGCTATGTGCGCGTCGATCATCAAGAAGGGATAATCATATGATCACTCCTTATCACGTGTGTTATTATATATTGAGATGTGCATGTAACCTTGAACATGATTGATATGGCAATATATGTAGGCAATTTGAGATTTTTTTACCCATGATCTATAAGATAATAACATTTAGAGGAATTTAAAAGTGCCATTTTATATTTTTTAATTTTTCCTAATTTTTTTTTATCTTTGTAGGCAATTTGAGATTTTTTACCCATTATCAATAAGATAATAACATTTGTAGGAATTTAAAAGGGCCATCTTATATATTTTTTTAACTTTTCCCTTATTTTTTTTACACAATTTTTGGACTATCACTGGCGGATCCAAAGATGAATCGCTAGTGATAATATTTATCACTGGCAGATCCATAGGTGAACCGCTAGTGATAAATATTATGACTAGCGGTTCATTTATGGATCCGTCAGTGATAGTTCCTTCAACATATGCCCCGCCACGGGCTCTCGTGGCGGTTCACTCCCAAAATTTCACAAGTCCCATGCCAAGGGTTTCTCCGACCTCCGCACCGTCATTGTTGCCGCCGTCCTCGAGCACTGCGCCTTCCTCCCCGAGCACCGCTGCCTCCTCCCTCCCCGAGCGCCACCTCCTCCCCGAACCCCTTGACTCATCCACAAGCGCCGCCTCCTCCTCGAGCCCCGCCGACTCCTCCGCGAGCGCCGCCTCCTCCCCGAGCGCCACCTCATCCCTAAGCCAGAGGTATGTTCCCCAAGCCCTCATTTAACAGTACACTAAATTAACTTTAATGTTGCACTAGATGTTGGACATTTGTTGATGAAATTGTCATCTTCAGGCTATTCGTAAGAGATTATTTTAAAAATGAAATTATTTCCCTATTTTAAAAAATATTCTCTCTCCAAACAACAAATGTGCCAATAGCCAGTGACACTAAAGTTTAATGTGTTATATATCTCTGAAAAATATAGTGTCAAGTAGCAATAATGTCCATATGGCTTCACAAAACAATTCAGATTCCAGTCGTTTTTGTGGCAATGCTTATAGGCCAAGTAGTTTGTGGATATGAAAATTAGTGAAATATTGAAAACCTATGAAAACTAGCCAAATATTGAATATACACATTGAATTCTAGGACATTTTTCCTAAAACAATCCATGTGAATCCTAAAAAAAGTGTTAACATGTTTTGAACTTTCAAATTTTATGCAAATTAAGTTTTGTAATTTAAAACAAAATGAACACAGCAGCTTATGTTGTTTCATGGACATTCATGACTAACATGCTTGGACACCACACTTTCGGCCCTATTCTCTTAGTTTTGCCATCTCACTTGGCCATTAGTTGAAGTTGCACACTTCTTATTGTTACAAAAGTCAATTCAAGAAAAATCGATCTACTGAAATCATGAGCAGATAAGTATTTTGCTAATTCTGATAATGACGATCCTCAACTCGGAGGTTTAAAAATAACATTGAGACAAGTTTCTGAATATAGCGGTGATGGTAGGTGCTTAACTTATAATAGCAGATTCTAACTCATATCTACTATTAAAAAGGACTCTAATAATTAGTAATAGTGGTACGTCATCCATCTCCACTATGCATCTAACGATCAAGACATTGTAAAGGTACTGAATTTATTTCTTTGTTGTAAGTTGACACATTTTGTAGTTTTGACGGATCAAATTAAGATTAGTTATTCCCTTCCATCTAAGAAATTAGACGAGTGCACAGCACAGCATGGCAAATTTTTTTCACAGAAAAAAGTACTAGCCATATGTGTAAAATAATATTAAAGATTAATATTTTATCAAAAATTTGATGTTCTGACTTTCTAAAAATTGACACATCCATCTCCGTTGTTGCAAAGCTTTTTTTGGTTGCTAGGTCATAGTACTCCACGATCCGAATACGCTCCGCCACACACACACACACTAAGGGGTGTTCTTTTGGGCTTATGAGCTCTGATTTATCTGTCTTATCTCTAACTTCGAGAATTTTTCGAGGTGGCCTCGAGAGTTGGATGGCCTTGAAATTTAGTATTTAGGGAGCTTTTAGATTCGCCTACGAGATAAAAATAAAACAGATTCAAAAGTAGTAAAAAAAGTCAGATGAGTTAATATTAGTCAGATAAGTGGGACGGAGGGTGGTGTTCCCTTGCCTTCCGTGGATGAAGGTTCATGGGGTAGACATGGCGGTGAGCTACGCGAAGGTCCAGGTGGATGCTGTGCTGGACAACATGAGGAGCATCGCCCTGGTGAATCCCCCGAAGAAGGATATAATTTTGGAAACCCTACCCAGGACTCAGGTCGACAATGAACCCCTACCCGAGCCTCATGTCGACACCGAACCTACGTCGCCACCCCCACAAAAGAAGAGAGGCCCCCAAAGATTGCCTCAAAACCTTCAACCAAACAAGGTCACAAAGTGTCAAGCGTGTCGAGTCCTCACCGCCAAAGGGATTGACACCAAAGAAGACCTGGCGGACTAGCTCACAATGTTCCAAGCCATTTGTGTTAGCCTCGCCGTCAAAGTGTGTGGCAAATCAGAAGAGCAAACAATTGCAGCTCAAATCCTCTACGCCAAAAGAAAACGAGCGGTGGCTAGAGGATAAAAAAATTTCAAATGGGAGTGTCATTTCTTCCCAACACCATATTAGCCACCTTGGGTCCAGGCTGCCATACCCTGCATGAACAATACCTTAAGATTGCCTACTTGCCCCCGTCAGAACGAGAGTCTGGTATCATGTCTATGTTGAAGGACAAACATTTTGATGATGAAGATAACTATTTCATGGTGAACTGGGATGACCTATGGTGCATGTACCGTCTACAGGAGCTCGATCATTCACTCCTCCGATGCTTTTTACTGTAAGTACTTGCAATAGTCATTCGTATTTAGAACTTTCGGTTGGTCTTCTTGACTTATATTTGAATCAAATATATATTTCCAGCCACCTGAAGCTACATGTCAAACAAACGGGGAAACCGGTGGGTTTTCTCGATCTGGCACTTTGTACCCAACATAATATGGATGAAAATCGCGGTCGAATCGGGAACTACATCAGGAATGTATTGTATCACCACCAGGACAAACAATACTTTCTATTTCCATTCCTCAAAGATTGGCATTGGATCTTGGTGGTCATAACACCTAATGCGAACAGAGTTTTGTACCTCGACTCTAATAGGGCTAGCCCTCATCATGACTACTCATCTTTGAGTAAACTACTTGATCAGGCGTTTCGTTTCTACGTTGAGCAAGGGGGAAGCATAATGTTTCTAGGGGCGATGCTCTACAACACAATATGAAATGGCCGGTACGTGCCTATATATACCTCTCAAATGAAAAGAAC
The DNA here is from genome assembly GCA_036346145.1 of Olyra latifolia. Classification (NCBI taxonomy): domain Eukaryota; kingdom Viridiplantae; phylum Streptophyta; class Magnoliopsida; order Poales; family Poaceae; genus Olyra; species Olyra latifolia. The sequence goes on along the minus strand of CM070531.1, from coordinate 4,827,644 downwards.
TGTTATTATTCCTATTGGCCATCGACCTAATTATCTGTTATTGTACAGTGCCACCAGTAGCCCGGAGGCCATACTTGTGGGTTTTACATTGCCTGCCACATGATGGAGATAATTTTTTTAATGAGGCCCAAGATTTGGGCATGAAGCTAGGGCCTATCAATTTCGACAATCTTGCTGAAATTAGAAAAGCTATCGCTAACTTCATAATGACGCAAATTGTTGATCTGCATAGTCGTCTCCACCCTCTAAAATTAGAATTAGCCTAGGTAGAATGTATGGACAAAATCATGTAAACATTTTGATGTGCCCTACTCCATTGAACTCTTTGTGATGAACCTTCGTAATTTATGTATTCTATATGCATTTATATGAATCCATGCATTTGTGAATTCTTATCGATGCGTGTTAATATGAAATTGTTTTCATGTGTGGTTCTATGATCTCATGTCATATTTGCATATCTTTTAGTTGCTTGGTTTGCTTCAAAGAGTGAACTGCTATTCCTCTCATGGTTCAAAGAGCTCGTCTACTTACATACGCTATTTCATCTCTTATAAGGTTAGTTTCTTGATCTCTATCCTTGTATACATGATTTGAAAATTCAGCGATAGAAATGTGGTTGTATGAGATAAGATGAAATGTGGTTGTATGAGATGAAATGTGCTTGCATGCATGATTTCTTATATATGAAATCTAGATGAAAAGCTTGTTTTAAAAGAGGGCATAAAATCTGGATGAAATGCTTGTCTTATATATGAAATCTAAATGAAATGCTAGCAAAACCTGAGGCTAGCCAATTTTTCTAGCTATTTTTTCCCTGTGGATTCTTATCACTGGTGGTTTTTACAAACATCCACTAGTGATATATCTCATCTCTAGCGGTTATAAATAAAAATAGCCAGTGATATTGTGCCATCATTAGCGGCTGGTTCGTATACACTGGTGGTTTTTACAAACATCCGCCAGTGATATGGAATCTATCACTGGCGGTGATATGAGACTATTACTAGCGGTTTGTATATGAACCGCCAGTGATATGGACTATCACTGGCGGTTCATAGTCTCCTATTATCACTGTCGCTTAATCAGTAGCGGTTCAATAACCGCTAGTGATGATGGTTCCAAACCGCCAGTGATGGCATTTTCTGAGCTGGTGTATACATGACGTGTAATAAAATGGAGGGGAATGCACCTAGACTACACTACCATGAATCAAAATTGTACCACGTAAACCACAAAAACCTACAAGTAATTGATCACAGATCGGTACCACTAGATGTGCACTGCAGCAGAAGAAGTTGAGCATGTTCAGTGAGTCATGCATCATCGATGTAGTCCTAGTAGATGATTATCCAATACCGAATAATAGTAAATTCTTTTATTTTCATTATGATCGCCCCGATCAGTGATGCAGTCACATCAATGTCTCTACAAAATCCATACATAACAGCGATAGGAATCCATATGCCGGTGTGCTTCAGGTTTTATTAGGGCCCGTTTGGAAGTCACCAATCCGCCCGGGATCCCTGCCAAAACCCGGGCCGGTCCGGCCTCGTGGGTGATTTACCCCGAGCCAGCGAATGAGCTGTTTGGAAGCCCACCGTGTAGGGTTTTCGTGGCCCGTTCCATGCGGGATCCCAGGGGATTGGCCCCCGACTGTGCGACTCGAGAATCATTTTCCCCGTCTCCTCTCGCGTCTCTCATCTCCTCTCGCGTCTCTCATCACTCTGCGCCGTGGAGAGCTCCGTCGCTGGTCCTCGACGGATCAACCGGCCGGAGCAGCTAGCGGAGCAGCTGGCCGGAGCTCCGTCGCCGGTCCCTAGAGCAGCAGGTTCTTCTCTGGCCCCCTTGCATCGCTCCCCCTCCAACTCTTTGTCCCCTTGCATCGCTCCCCCTCCAAGCTCTTTCACACCGCAAGCTCCGCCGCCAACGCACCCAATAGATCCAGCCATTCGCTGTCGTTCACCGTCTCCTCCTCCACATACGAGATTCTTCTCCATTTCCCTGTATCGCTCACTTCTTATTTTTGAAGAAATTTGTCACTTTGTTCCTCATTTGATCAGATCTGCGCCTTTTTTTTGTTAGCCGTCCAAATCTTGGTCGCCGATCCAAGAACTGCTTCGATTTCATCCATGGCAAGTTGACAACATCGACGGTGAGGGTGGCGAGCTCTCGGACGCCTTCTTGAAGAGACTGACGCAGCGCCTGGCGAGCTCAGCGACCTGGCCTTCTCCAGTCGCCGGCGAAGCAAGCGGCCGGAGCAACCGACGACCGAAGAATCTGACCACTGCTGCTCTCCGTCGTCGTCCCCAGGCTGCTCATCCTCTGAAGGGTACCTGATTCTATCATTGATATGTAGCCACCTAGCTGTGTATGTAAAGATCTCTTTGCAGTATAGAGTTTTTTTTTTGAATTTTTTATGTGAATTATTTATGTCCTAATGTCAGAAAATTATTGTTTGGATATCATAACCGATGTGAGAATAAGGAAAACAAAGTTTTCTGTAAAGGCAGTATTTTGTGTTGAGAAAAAAAGAGCCAATCCATGGTTTCCAGAATAAAACAAGTTTGTGTATCACCTTGAAAGTATCACTATATTTATTTCCGCCCTTGTTTTAATCCAAACATAATAACCTATGAACACATAGAATTGAATCATATATAACTTCAAATTGATTTTCCTAGAACCCTTATAAAACCAGTGTTCTCAAAACTTCTCTCTAAATATTGAGATCCAAACAACCCCTAGAGGCGTGGAGTTGCCTTATAATGGCTTAAAAAATTACAACCTCAGGTCTAAATTTCTTCCGGCTTTAGCTTAATGTATCATAGTATCTGTTTCAGAGTTTGTAAGTTTGTTTCAGAGTTCTTGTGCTTTAAAGGAAGTTCTTGTTCTTGTATGGTTCATGGGATATTAAAGGAAGCTAATTTATATTATGATGATGCTATCTCCTGATGCTTAGATTCATTTCTTTTGTTTTAGTATGGTTCTTGTTTTTTCTGTTGGTTGTTGGGTTTATGCAAGCAATAGCTCTAATTTTTTTTATATTATTATGAGATCATATATGTTATTATGAATTCCTATATACATCTTTCCTCCAATCGTATTCTTGAAAACCAAGTATATATTCATTTCTTTTGTTTGAGTATAATTCTCGTTTGCAAATTCTGAACCATATTTTCTTATTGTGCTTTATTTGCAAATGGCCAATAGAATGGAGATAATTAGGCAAGAAGAGGAGGAAGAAGAAGAATTATTTCTTGTCTTGGTCCCTGCTTTACTTGCTTGTCTTCATGAAGAAAAAAGGCCAGTACATACTTCTTCCCTTACCGGTGCTTCAAAAGTTAAAGAAATATTAGAAGGCCATGAGAGTTGGTGTATGAACCAATTTCGGATGGAGCCACGTATATTTAGAGCTACAGCAGACTTTCTTAGGAGAGAGGGTTTATTATGTGACACACGTGGTATCACTGTAGAAGAGCAGTTGGGGATATTTATATATATGATAGCCCACAATGCTAGCAATAGGGACCTTCAATCGGTTTTTCAACACAGCGGTGAGACAATCCATAGGAAATTAAGTGAAGTGTTCCAGATAATTCCTTCCTTAACACATAGGTTCGTCAAGATTCCAAGTTCAACCCAACCTCATGCCAAGATTCAGTCGGACCCTCGTTTTTGGCCTTACTTTCAGGTGAGATGTATACCCAATATGCAATAGTGACCCATCATTTCTTATCTCTTCTTTCTCTTGTGCTAAGTCTCATTTCTTTACATGCAGAATTGCATAGGTGCTATTGATGGCACACATATCCCAATCACTATTGCTGAGGAGAGAGCTGCTCCCTATAGGAATAGTAAAGGAACGTTGTCCCAGAACGTGATGTTAGCATGTGATTTTGATCTCAACTTCACATTCATATCATGTGGGTGGGAAGGATCAAGATCGATCTTTGGAGTCCTTCATCGCTATGAGTAAGGGATTTCAGTTCGGAGGGCAAATTCTACCTTGTCGATGGTGGATATGCAAACACCCCATCTTTTCTTGCCCCGTATCGAGGAGTTCGTTACCATCTCAATGAATTTAGGGGGCGTCGTCGGTCATCTCGATGAAACGACTATGCTGACCACAAAGAACTCTTCAATCATCGCCATGCAATTCTTCGGAACCACATTGAAAGAGCAATTGGTGTACTAAAGAAGAGATTCCCAATCCTAAATGTGGGCACATTTTATCCCATGAAATCTCAAATTAAAATCCCTGCTGCGGCGGTTGCATTTCATAACATTATCAGGGGGCAAAATGGTGACGAGGGCTGGTTGGATCACCAACTATCTTTCATCAACCCTGCTGAATTTGTTGCTACACCGGGAGGTGACGATCACCACAATGCCATGGAGTCAAGTACAGCTGGAAGTACCCTTAGAGATCAAATTGCGTTGCAAATGTGGGCTCAATACAATAATTAATATTGTAATGAGAGAGGAGATTGTAATGAATCATGACTTTATAAGAACAATGACCATGTCATGCTGCTGTTTATTTAGTTTATTTAGCTTATTCTCGATATATGATGCTTTAAATGACCATGTGAAAGTGCATCTAGGCACCCTATATGTTTTGGAGGTTAATGACAAAATGATTAAAGGACTAATGAGATTTCTAAGTGTTATCTTCACATCTTAGTCCTCTACAGTGAAGTTATGGGCTTTGACGAACCCTAAATTCGAATGAAGCAAAAGACGGTATCTAGATTTGTGATTTGTAATTTATTTAAATTTTGAGTCTAAGGATAGCCGTACTATTAAGAGGGATTTGACAGGAAATAGTGTTTGGATATTCTAGGTGCTCATGATGGAAATTAGTTAGCAATTTACAGGTTTTTTAAACCCCTGTTACCAAATCCAGAATCCAGACACAAAACACCTTTTGTCACTCGGAGTATCCGAGTAATTACTCGGACTGTCCGAGCTGACCCCCTCTGTCTTCCCAGAAAGAAATTGGTCTTTGTGGCTAAGTCCTATTCGGAGTATCCGAGTTTTTCACTCGGAATGTCCGAAGTCACTCGGAGTATCCGAAGAAAATTATTCGGACTATCCGAGGTGACCCTCTCTGTCTGCTGGGTTGAAATTATTCGGACTATCCGAGATTTCACTCGGAGTATCCGAACCGCTCGGAGTATCCGAAGGTTCGGACTATCCGAAGAATTAACTCGGAGTATCCGAGCTGGGTCTCTCTGTCTCTGTGTTTTTACACTATTCGGAGTATCCGAGTATTTACTCGGACTATCCGAACTTATTCGGACCTGAGTCAAAACGGCTAGTTTCGAGGGCTCATATATATATACCTCACTTCACTCTCACCTAACACGAATTATTATTCACTCAGAGCATTTACTCCTCCTCATTTACTCCTTGAGCCCTACCTTTTCTCTCTCCTCTTGAGCTTGTTGATTGGATTTTCTAGAGAGAGAAAAGAAGTGAGATTTGGAGAGCTTGAGCTTGCTTAGATCCATCTTGAGCACCGGGATTCATCCTCTCGCGGATTTCTCGCCGATCTATTACTCTTCGAGGTTGAGGACTCCTAGATGGCTAGGAGTCGCCGGTGAGCTCCCAAGCTTCGTGTTGTGAGCCTCCGGAAGTTTGTGAAGGTCGAATCCACCTCCGCAAGGAAAGGATTCAAGATAGTGAAGTCGATGAGTGCTTGGTGCAACACCGAGAGGGTTAGGGTTGAAAGAGACCCGGGCTTTGTGCCTCCTCAACGGAGACGTAGGATCCCCTCAAGGATCCGAACTTCGGGATAAAATCTTTGGGTCTCCGTCTTCATCTCTTGGATTTCATCTTCACTCTTGTGTTCAAATTCAAATCTTGGTGTTTGAAGTGGTGATCTCGTTTGAAAAGAAGATATTGTTGACCATAATTCATTCACAGGTTCTCAGGGCTCACTAACACTCTTTGGTGCAGGAAACATCTCTCTAGAAGCCCAGATTTACTTTTGCATATTTCCTTACTCTGCTATCTTCGGACTATCCGAATATACTTTCGGACTATCTGAAGTACTCGGACAGTCCGAGCTGTACTCGGACAGTCCGAACCTTTTATTTCCGCTGCAATCAATTTAGTGACAAATTTAATTACGCCTATTCACCCCCTCTCTAGGCGACATCCCGATCCTTCAATTGGTATCAGAGCCTAATCTCTTGTATTAAGCTTAACCGCTTGGAGAAATTAGGATATCGACTGAGAGAGCTAGTTTCACCGATGACAACACGGACAACCCACGTGTTAGCATCGGTGCAGAAATTCCTTTTGAGTATCCCACTGTCGGCCCCTCGGGATCAACATCTTATGTCTCCGTGTCATCCGGTAAAGCGCCATATTTCGATGGCACTCATTACCCGGCATGGAAACATAAGATGAAGATGTACTTGAGGTCTCTTCACCCTTCTATTTGGGAGATTGTTGAAACAGGTTTTAGGCCCAAGGACTCCACCAAGCTTACACCTCATGAGAAGAAGAAGCGTCACATCAACGATCAAGCGGCTAATGCATTGTTGAATGCCTTGAGTCCAACCGAGTTCAACCGGGTTGATGGGTTTGAAGATGCAAAGGTCATTTGGGACACGCTAAAGGTTGCACATAAGGGAATCTCAAGCCTTCGTGAATCAAAAATTGAGCTCATCAATGGGAAACTCGGTCGATTTGTGCTAGAAGATGGAGAAAGTTACACACAAATGTTTGATCGCTTGATGATTCTAGTAAATCAAGCAAAAGGTCTCGGATGTGAGGACTTAACGGATAGAGCTGTGGTGAAGATTCTTGTACGTGTCATCACTCCAAAGAACCGAAATCTAGTACAACTCATTAGGGAGAGAGACAATTTCAGTTCTCTCACACCTCATGATGTACTTGGGAGATTGGTGGCCGATGAGATGATGGTCAAGGACGCCGATGCCGTGGAAGAACTTGTGAGGGCTAGTAAAAAGAAAGACATTGCTCTAAAGGCTACTAGAGGATCAAATGACACCAATGAAGGCTCAAGTGAAGATGACGATGATGGCCCCTTGAGCAAGGATGAAATGGCACTCTTTGTGAGGAGATTCAACAAATTCCTCAAGAAGAGTGGTTTCAAATCCAAGGGTCGATACAAGAGCAATGGGAGTAAGTCAAGAGGAAGGCACTCTCAAAGGAAGTGCTATGAGTGTGGGCAAGCCGGTCATTTCATTGCCGAATGCCCACAAAGAAAGAAGAATGACAAGAATGATGACGACAAGAAGAAGAGGAAGGACAAGCATCACAAGAAGGATGAGAGGAAAGGCAAGAAGAAGGAGCACGCACATATTGGGAAAGAGTGGGATTCCAATTCTGAATCTGACTTCGAATCGGATTCAAGTTTCGAATCCGATAAAGAAATTGCCTCCATCGCCATCACTTCATCATACACGCCAATAAGCTCAAAGACTCTTTTTGACAACCTAAGTGATGATGATGATGTTCCAACTTGCCTCATGGCTAAGGGGCGCAATGTATCAAATAAGAACTCAATCTTTACTATTGATGATCCTTGCAATAATATTAGTGAAGATGATGAAAGTGATTGTGATGATGATTTGTTTAAATCAATGAAAGATTTTGATATGATAAAATTAAATGCTATGTTGAAAGAAATAGAGAGACAAGAAGCAATTCTTGAAACTCAAGAAGACTTGCTCATCTAAGAAAAGGAGAGAAACCTTGAGTTAGAGAAAAGTTTGGCTAGTGAGAAGAAAAAGAACGTTGAGATGGCTAAGAATATTGATTTAGCCACATCTCAAGTAACTAATCTTGAGATCACCAACGCTTCACTCATAGAGGATCTTGCTATAGCAAAGGACGCTTGCAAGGCTCTTGAAATGAAGCTTGTTGATCTCTCGAAAAGTCCTTCTCACTCTTCAAACCTAGCTACTTCTCTCTCATTGCCTTCAACTAGTAATGGTTGTGCAAGATGTTATAACATTGATATAAATGTTTGTACAACTAACTTTTAGACAATGCAAGTGTTGGCGAAAGAGAATGAAAACTTAAAAGGACTTTTGAGAATGGATTTCAAAAATCCTACAAGTCGAGCAAAGGACTTGAGGAGTTCTTAGGAAAGCGGCAAGGCAACTTCAAAAGGGAGGGGCTTGGCTATTTTCCTCCTAAGGGCAAGAAGGGCCACGTTGTGGTAGCCCCCATTGCCAAGCCCATCAAGTTTGTGAAAGCACAAGGATCCTGCAACCATCTTACTCATTCTATTTTCAATGCTTCTTTTGTGCTCAAAAGAACTAACCTTGGTCATATAGTTGCTAAGTATGTGGGTCCAAAACCCAAGAATTCTAGTGTCAAATCTATTTGGGTGCCAAAAGCACTAGTTACTAACCTAAGAGGAACCAAACAAGTTTGGGTACCTAAAAGACAAGTATGATTCTATCTTGTAGGACTATTACTCCGGTGGATCAAGTTGGATTTTGGATAGTGGATGCACTCATCATATGACCGGAGAGAAGTCTATGTTTTCATATCTAGATCCAAATGGTTCAACAAGTGATAGTATCATCTTCGGCGACAATGGGAAAGGTGAAGTGATGGGTCTTGGTAAGATACCCATCACCGATGATATTCTTCTCACAAATGTCTTGCTTGTTGAATCATTGAGCTACAATTTGTTGTCCGTTCCACAATTATATGCAACGGGATACAATTGTCTTTTTACTAATGAAGATGTGGATGTCATTAAGAGATGTGATAATTCCATAGCCTTTAAAGGGCGTTTAAAGGGAAAGCTTTATCTAGTGGATTTTTCCCTGGATAAACCCAACCTTGAAACGTGCTTAATGGCTAGGTCTAGCATGGGATGGTTATGGCATCGCCGTCTATCTCATGTTGGATTGAGAAATCTTCACAAGCTCTTAAAGGGCAAACACATTCTTGGACTAACAAATGTCACTTTTGAGAAAGACAGGATATGTAGTGCATGCCAAGCGGGAAAACAAGTGGGCACATCTCATCCCGCCAAAAACATAATGACAACATCAAGACCTTTGAAAATGCTACATATGGACTTATTTGGACCAATCGCCTACATAAGTATAGGAGGTAACAAATACGGTCTTGTTATTATAGATGATTTTTCACGCTTCACGTGGGTGTTCTTTTTGCATGATAAGAGCGAGACTCAAGGAACACTCAAGAAATTCATGCGAAGAGCGCAAAATGAATTTGAATTGAAGATCAAAAGAATAAGGAGCGACAATGGAACGAAATTCAAGAATACGGGAGTAGAAGACTATCTTGATGAGGAAGGGATAAAACACAAGTTCTCGGCTCCCTATTCCCCTCAACAAAATGGGGTAGCCGAGAGGAAGAATAGAACCCTAATCGAGATGGCGAGGACGATGCTCGACGAGTACAAGATTTCCGATAGGTTTTGGGCGGAAGCGGTAAACACCGCTTGTCACGCTACCAATTGGCTTTATCTTCATAAATTATTGAAGAAGACATCCTATGAACTACTCACCGGGAAGAAACCGAATGTTTCCTACTTTCGGGTATTTGGGAGTAAGTGCTACATTCTTAAAAAGAAAGATAAGTCTTCTAAATTTGCTCCTAAAGTTGAAGAAGGTTTTCTACTTGGTTATGGATCAAACGCATATGCATACCGTGTTTTCAATAATACCACGAGTATTGTTGAAATCACGCGTGATGTAACGTTTGATGAAACTAACGGCTCCCAAGCGGAGCAAGTTGATCGTTGTGTTTTAGAAAATGAAGAACCACCTTGCGAGGCGATCAAGAAGCTAGCAATTGGAGATATCAAGCCTCAAGATGCTCAAGATCAACATGAAGAAGGACAGTCCGGACATGGACAACGGACTATCCGAACACACTCGGATACTCCGAGTGGTGTGTCGGATACTCCGAACAACCTCTCAACTGAAGGACAGCCACCCTCCTCAAGTCAAGAAATCGACGTCTCCAACAACTTTCTTGAGAAGGGTGGAGATGTTCAAGAAAAACATCAAGAGGTCCCTCATCCTAGGGTACACCAAAGTATACAGAGGGATCATCCCGTTGACAATATACTTGGTGATATCAACAAAGGAGTATCCACTCGATCTAAACTTGCTAATTTTTGTGAACATTACTCTTTTGTTTCCTCTTTTGAACCATTGAAGGTAGAAGAAGCACTTGAGGATCCTGATTGGATCATTGCCATGCAAGATGAATTGAATAATTTCAAAAGAAACCAAGTTTGGGAGCTTGTGGAACGACCCAAACAAAATGTTATTGGAACCAAATGGGTGTTTCGCAATAAACAAGATGAAAATGGAATTGTGACGAGAAATAAAGCACGGTTGGTTGCTCAAGGCTTCACACAAATTCCAGGTTTGGATGTTGGTGAGATTTATGCACCCGTAGCTAGGCTAGATTCAATTCGTATTTTAATTGCCTATGCTACTCACTACAACTTTAAGTTGAAGCAAATGGATGTGAAGAGCGTATTTTTGAATGGACCGCTCTCCGAGTTGGTATATGTTGAGCAACCACCCGGGTTTGAGGATCCCGAATTTCCGGATCATGTCTATCAACTTCACAAGGCACTCTATGGTCTCAAACAAGCCCCACGGGCATGGTTTGAGTGTTTTCGGGATTTCCTCGTCAACCAAGGATTTGAAATTGGAAAGGCCGATCCTACTCTCTTTATTAAACATGTTGATAATGATTTGTTTATTTGTCAAATATATGTTGATGATATAGTATTTTTTTCTACTAATGATCTATTGTGTGAAGAATTTAGTAGGACAATGACAAATAGGTTTGAAATGTCTATGATGGGTGAGCTGAAATTCTTCCTAGGATTTCAAGTAAAACAACTCAAGGAGGGCACATTTATTTGCCAAACCAAGTATACCAAAGACATGTTGAAGAAATTTGATATAGAAAAGGCAAAACCAATCAAGACGCCAATGCAAGCCAATGGTCATCTTGACATTGACAAAGATGGTAAGCCGGTCGACCAAAAGGTATATCGATCCATTATTTGTTCACTTCTTTATCTTTGTGCATCTAGGCCGGATATCATGCTTAGTGTGTGCATGTGTGCGAGATTTTAAGCCACTCCTAAGGAGTGCCACAAGGTGGCCGTGAAAAGAATTTTGAGATATTTAGTTCACACTCCTTACTTTGGTCTTTGGTATCCAAAAGGGTCATCTTTTGAATTAGTTGGATATTCTGATGCGGATTATGCAGGTTGCAAAGTGGATAGGAAAAGTACCTCAGGAACTTGTCAATTTTTGGATAGGTCCCTAGTTTCGTGGTCCTCCAAAAAGCAAAACTCTGTAGCCTTCTCCACTGCCGAAGCCGAGTATGTGGCAGCCGGGAGCTGTTGTGCTCAGTTACTTTGGTTAAGGCAAGCCCTAGATGATTTTGGCCTAATCTACAACCAAGTACCATTTTTGTGTGACATTGAGAGTGCTAATAAAATTGCAAATAATCCTGTTCAACACTCTCGCACTAAACACATCGATATACGCCATCATTTTCTAAGAGACCACTCCACAAAAGGCGATATCGAAATTCAACATGTAAGAACTGAACATCAATTAGCTGATATTTTTACTAAACCACTTGATGAAAAAAGATTTTGTGAACTAAGGAGTGGGCTAAATGTTCTAGATTCTCGTAACATGGCTTGAAGTGAGCACACAATTGGATGATGTTTGGAAAACATTTTGAAAATGATTATTTTCTTTATTTCTCTTAAATTGATGTGTTCATTTGATCTTTTGATCTTGTCGATCATGTCAACCATCATGTGATCATAGTTTGAATGTTTAATTGAGATGCTGATCACAAGATGAGGAGACTCTTTAGGACATTCTAGTCCCTCTTCCAACCGGTGGCATTCTCCTTTTGTGTATTCAATGTTCCAGAGAAGGGCAGCTCGGAGTGTCCGAATAATTGTTCGGACTATCCGAATGGCTCGGAGTATCCGAACTGGTTGTCTCGGGTATTTTACCCCGCGCGGTTATCTTCTTCCTCCTCACTTCTCTTTTCCACTCCACCGCGCGTTCTCTTTTTCTCTCTCACCTCCTTTTCGGCCCGGTTCGTGGATCTTCACCTTTGGACCTCAAAACCTTCGATTCCGACCTCGGAGGAGTTCCCCGGGGCGAGGGCTTTCGTCTCCACCGCGCCATTGCTGGGCTCTCACCTCGGAGTCTCCGTGGTCCTCTCTTCAAGGTACCGTGGAAACCGCCCCTCGAATTTCACTTCATTTCGTTGATTCTCTGTTAAACCTAGTGTCTAGGATTGTTCTAGGACCTTCTAGGATGATCTTCCTTGTTAGACTCTGGTCTACTTTAATTAATCTCTAGATTGGATGAGTTAGGGCAAACTTGAACTCGCGTAACTCGGACTATCCGAGTTACACTTCGGACTATCCGAAGACTTCGGACTATCCGAACATGTTCGGAGTGTCCGAAGCATTCGGACTGTCCGAAATATATCTCGGACTATCCGAAGTTGACATGCCCAAATTTACCCTATTCTCATCCATTTAGTGTTTAATTGGAGTCTAATCTTCATCATTCCTTTGAAACCTCTTAGATGGACCCTTCTCAAGGTGGTGATCGCTTCTCTCGCGATATTTCTGTGACCATGGCCCGAAAGAAGAAAAAGCATGATCACCCTGCCGGCAGCTCCTCAGCTCCTCCTCCACCTGCAGCTGATCCTCCCACTCGGGCCGTCGAGAAGCAGTAGAGGGCGTCGAGAAGGTCGATCACCATCTCTCTCTCAGTCTTCAAGGAGAGGTGATGAAGAGGATTCTAGTGATGATCCTCATGCTGCCATGTTCAATCAAAGGGAAGCCAAGAAGGCTGAACAGCGTCGTTCAGGAGAGCTCATTGGACCTCTGCAAGTCCATCTCTCTGTGTGGGTCATTTCCGAAAATGTGATGTCCAAGAAGAAGATTGACTACAGCTCAGGGCAAGGGAAGGGAAAGGAAGTCCGTAGACTGAGAAACAAGAATCCCTGGAGTTCCATCAGGAAGAGTTTGTGGACAGGAGGTTCTGGAACCACTTCCAACAGGATTACTATGACTCAGTGATTGCCGATAAGAAGAATCATGTGGTGTCCATGCAGTGGGTTGACTGGGGTTACATGGAAGAGCAAGAGGATCCTATTTTCAACTAAGTGCTAGAGGCTTGTGAACGTCATGGTGTCAAGGACATCATGACATTTTAGTTTGCTTGGAACAATGAGCTGGTGGCTCAGTTTTATGCAACACTCTATGTGGATTCTGATGAAGATAGTACTATGTGGTTTATGGCAGATGGGCTCTACTATTCAGTGACCAAGGAACAATTTGCTGACTGCTTGGGTTTCTCAACTGAAGGGTGGTACAACCTGGACAAGCTTCACATGTCAGAACCTATGAGTGTCAATGAGATGGAGTCTATTTATGATGACACCCAAGCTTTCAAATTGGGAACCACTAGAGGACTCAAGCCATTCTATGCCATTCTCTACAAACTGCTGAGGAAGACACTTTGGCCAAAAGAGGGAGATGCAACCAACATCAGTTCTTTCTCTAGGAATCTCCTTCTCAGGATTGGTGAGGGAACACGTCCGTTTGACGTGTTTGATTTCATTTGGCAGAAAATTCGCTCAAACTCACTTAATCCTCGCAGCAGCAGCAGCTTTGCCCCTTATGTGATGTGTGCGATAGAAGGGGTCACTGGTCTGAGGTTTGTGAGAGATGTGGAGCACACCGCCTATAGGGTCCGTTCCATCAAAGCTACTCCTTTTTCAACTCCCTCTGTTAGGCGTGGTAGGGCGGATCTCCTACCAAGTCTCCCGCTCAGTCAATCCTCCACTTCCAAAGTCAGCCATCCTCTCCTGGACCTTCCTCCTCCTCCAAAGGGCTCGATGAAGAAAATGCTTCGTGCTATCTTCTGTCTTGGCATGAAAAGCCACAGGAAGATTCAGGAGACCAACCTCCGGCTGGCTGACACTCGTCGTCAACTTCAAGACATCAAGAAGAGGCTCAACCTGCCTTGTTCTGCTGAGGAGTCTAATTCTGAGTCCTCCGCCACGGTGGACACTCAGACTAGGCACCTCTTTGGTCTCCACTCCTCTCAGGGCAGCGAGGTAGGAGATGATGTCGCTTGTTCTCCTTTAGCGAGGACGGCAGCGAAGACAAGGATGCTGATTCTGCTCCTAGTTTCTCTACTCTTTTGGTGCCTTGATGACAAAGGGGGAGAGGAATCTAGTCTATTTGTCTTAGTGATCTTTTGTATGTTCTCCGAAGATGAACTGTTGACTGTTGTGTTGTTTTTAACTTGTTTTTAACTTGTTGACTGTTCTTAGTGATCTTTTGTATGTTCTCCGAAGATGAACTGTTGACTGTTGTGTTATTTTTAACTTGCGGTTGTTGTGGTTGTGGTAAGTTGAACTTTTAATTTGTGGTAGCTGAACTTCTAATTCTGTCCCTGTAATTAATTATGGTAATTGTGGATGTTTGTTGTTGATAATTGTTGTCTGTGTAGAAATCTATCTTATTCTATCTTTCAAATGTTAGTGTTTCATTGTGTGCCCCATGCCATGTCATATTGCTAAAATAAATTTTACTCTTGTTGAATTGCAAAGATATAGGGGGAGACTCTGTCAATTTTTTTTTTTAAAAAATAATATGTGCATTTAAGCTTCCATTCAAATTTTTGATGCACACATTTAGGGGGAGCTCCACTATATGTTTGGAATTCAAAAGAAAGTCTATTTCATTCCATTTGTAAAGTTTTAATCGTGTTGTCATCAACTCACCAAAAAGGGGGAGATTGAAAGTGCATCTAGGCCCCCTATATGTTTTGGAGGTTAATGACAAAACGATTAAAGGACTAATGAGATTTCTAAGTGTTATCTTCAGATCTTAGTCCTCTACAGTGAAGTTATGGGCTTTGACGAACTCTAAATTCGAATGAAGCAAAAGACGGTATCTAGACTTGTGATTTGTAATTTATTTAAATTTTGAGTCTAAGGATAGCCGTACTATTAAGAGGGATTTGACGGAAAATAGTGTTTGGATATTCTAGGTGCTCATGATGGAAATTAGTTAGCAATTTACAGGTTTTTTAAACCCCTGTTACCAAATCCAGAATCCAGACACAAAACACCTTTTGTCACTTGGAGTATCCGAGTAATTACTCGGACTGTCCGAGCTGACCCCCTCTGTCTTCCCAGAAAGAAATTGGTCTTTGAGGCTAAGTCCTATTCGGAGTATCCGAGTTTTTCACTCGGAATGTCCGAAGTCACTCAGAGTATCCGAAGAAAATTATTCAGACTATCCGAGGTGACCCTCTCTGTCTGCTGGGTTGAAATTATTCGGACTATCCGAGATTTCACTCGGAGTATCTGAACCGCTCGAAGTATCCGAAGGTTCGGACTATCCGAAGAATTAACTCGGAGTATCCGAACTGGGTCTCTCTGTCTCTGTGTTTTTACACTATTCGGAGTATCCGAGTATTTACTCGGACTATCCGAATTTATTCGGACCTGAGTCAAAACGGCTAGTTTTGAGGGCTCATATATATACCTCACTTCACTCTCACCTAACACGAATTATTATTCACTCAGAGCATTTACTCCTCCTCATTTACTCCTTGAGCCCTACCTTTTCTCTCTCCTCTTGAGCTTGTTGATTGGATTTTCTAGAGAGAAAAGAAGTGAGATTTGGAGAGCTTGAGCTTGCTTAGATCCATCTTGAGCACCGGGATTCATTCTCTCGCGGATTTCTCGCCGATCTATTACTCTTGGAGGTTGAGGACTCCTAGACGGCTAGGAGTCGCCGGTGAGCTCCCAAGCTTCGTGTTGTGAGCCTCCGGAAGTTTGTGAAGGTCGAATTCACCTCCGCAAGGAAAGGATTCAAGATAGTGAAGTCGGTGAGTGCTTAGTGCAACACCGAGAGGGTTAGGGTTGAAAGAGACCCGGGCTTTGTGCCTCCTCAACGGAGACGTAGGATCCCCTCAAGGATCCGAACTTCGGGATAAAATCTTTGGGTCTCTGTCTTCATCTCTTGGATTTCATCTTCACTCTTGTGTTCAAATTCAAATCTTGGTGTTTGAAGTGGTGATCTTGTTTGAAAAGAAGATATTGTTGACCATACTTCATTCACAGGTACTCAGGGCTCACTAACACTCTTTGGTGCAGGAAACATCTCTCTAGAAGCCCAGATTTACTTTTGCATATTTCCTTACTCTGCTATCTTCGGACTATCCGAATATACTTTCGGACTATCCGAAGTACTCGGACAGTCCGAGCTGTACTCGAACAGTCCAAACCTTTTATTTCCGCTGCAATCAATTTAGTGACAAATTTAATTACGCCTATTCACCCCCTCTAGGCGACATCCCGATCCTTCACCATGTCATGCTGCTGTTTTATTTTTTTATTCATGTATTATGTATGTTGTGGTAGAAGTGGGTATGGCTAAAGAAGGATTGAGGGCTTCGTGGAACATGACATATGAGAAAGCTCTTGTGGACATACTACTTGACCATAATCAAGCCAAGTTCAGGGGGCAAAATGGGTGGGTGAGTGAAGGTTGGAAAAGCATCGCCAGTGTGTTCAATGCAAAATTTCCAACAATCAATTTCACAAAACAACAAATTCAAGAAAAGGAGAAGGAGTTAAAAGTGAACTACAAAGTTCTGCGTGATGCACGAAAGCAAAGCGGGATTGGTTAGGATGAGAGTATTGGCATGATTAAGGCTGAGCCAGCTATTTGGGATAGACTAATCGCTGTAAGTTTGCTCTCTTTTTTAAATACGCTTGTCCATAATAATCTATATGGTTATGTTAACAATCATGTTCTCTCTCTTGTTCAATAGGCCTTTCCAAAAGTGAAAAAGTTTCGTAACAAGCCATTCCCTCTATACAATTCACTAGCAGCATTACATGAAGGTATTGTGTAACAAACCATTCCCCATTATATCTGGTTTATCCCCATATTGTCTAATAGATTAGTTCTTGTTTCATTGTAAATAGAAAGCACGGCCACAGGTGACTTGAATTTCACCTCAATAGACCTAGTGGCAGCCCCTGCAAGTGACCATGTCAATGATTCCACAGACCTAGAAGGGGAAGACACGTCAAGTGCCCACAAAGAGGAAGTGCAATGTTCTCCATCTGCTGCCTCTGTGCATAAAGAGGAAGGTCCTAAGAGAAAGCGCAAGCAAAGCCAAATCGCAGGGGTTCTTGAGAATTACTTGGAGTTCAAGATGGAGCAGTCAAAGAAAATGGAAGAACAAAGTGAGCTGGCAAGGGTTGCATCTGACTATTCCATTGGGAGTTGTATTGCAGTGTTTGAACCAATGGCAGAACTGTCCAATGAGGAGAAGGTGAAGGCAATGAGACTCTTCAAATGCTGATCTTTATGAGCTAATAGTATAATCGTGGTTCTTACCATGTCACAGGACTCATGGATCACAACACAGAAGTGTACACGTGCACCCACAGCTAGTTCAACACGTGATGATTTAAGTTGTAGATGATTTATGCATATGCACATACATTGCTGCAAACTGCAAACTATTTCTATTTAGTTTGCTTGTGGTTTCTTTTGTCCAATACAATTGTTTATATATTTTACTTTGAATGTTCATACTTGCAGTTTGTTTCTGGGAAGGCTGGTGATGACACAAAAAATGCTGTGAAAGAGAAAGCCAAGGAACTTCTTGAGTTGTGAAAAGTTGCAAAACAAGAGGCTCAAAGCCCATCTGGTTCATCAGCAATGTGGACAGATTTGGTTTTTCATCAATATATGAATTTATGAAGGATATGTGCTTATTGTGTCAAGATAATTTATGTGCCTATGATTCTATATTTGTCATTCCCCTGCAGAACTTGTTTTCAATTGCTAGATATGTCAGCAGAACTTGTTTCCCCTGCAGAACTTGTGCTTATGGCAGCAGTGCAGCGTAGCGTATTTGTCATGCGTATGAAATTACCCTGTAGCTGTTTGGCAGCGTATTTGTCATGCGTATTTGTCATGCGCATACGGGAAACTAATTACCCCCTGTAGCTGTTTGGCAGCAAGGGAAGGGGGAGGGGGTTTTGACCGGGATATCAAATTCCCATAATTTTCCACCGGTGGAAAATTTCCACTGGCTCCCCCTCCATTCCTTCCAAACGGGCCCTTAGAGGTAGACCAGTGGATCAATCCTCGCCGTCTGCCTTTATGTAGCCCCTTGATAGACCCTATGATGGAGGCCAACAAGATGCAAAGCCCTGCATCCTATGTGATCCACGATTGCCTCTTCGGCATAAATCCAACACTAATCAAGCAAGGATTTTATACAAGTTGGTGTAAAGCCATGATCGATTTAAGTTGTAGCACTAGCTGGCATTATCCTTGTCGGTATCATAAGTTGGTCGGGAGGACAAAACTTTCATAGTCATGCCGTATTCATTCAGCTACTATACATTAATTATGCGCGCGTTTTTGTTGGCTAAATAATGGTTGAGACGGGTACGTACGGTTCGAGCTGCTGGTGCGTATACTCTTGAGGCTAATACATGTTAAGTAATCGGTCAATCGCTATCACAATAGAAGGGTAAGTACGAATTAAGTAAACGTCAACTGTTAATTAACCCCCACACGACAAGCCAGTGTGAGTAAACACGCAGCCAACCGAACATGATTAATTGATTTACGTATATGTCAGTCTTGTCCAGTGACAGCACATAGATCGATGGAAATTAAGCCATCAGTTTCTATCCAGCTGATATCGATTTGGTTTATTTCTTCATATTTGGTGCTGGTACAAGGTAGCAATCATGTCACTAAGGTCCTGTTCTTGTCATCTTTTAAAGTCTTATTTGTCTTATTTGGGGTTAGGACTTATTTTCGTTTAAAATAAAAACGATTTGTTTTTTCGAATCCTTTTTTTTCATCCCAAAGACTTGTCTAAAACCTTTAAACACAAATCGAACGAAGCGGATCTAACTCTCGAGACTACCTTGGCAAGCTCTCGAAATTAGAAGAAAAGTTAAATAAGTCAAATAAGACAAATAAGTCGGATAAAATAAGCTGACGAGAACAGAGCCTAAATGGATATAGCACAGTGCTTCTTCATGTCAGTTGAGTGTTCATGTTTGTAGGAGACAGATGAAGCTTTGAGAGGAAGGGGGCATATGTTGTCACAAAAGTCATATGATTGTGGGGATTTTACCTACCGAAACGATTATTGCTTTGTATACGAGAAAATTGATGAAATGTCATTCTCGATAGTGTGGACTTTATTATTTTGTTATTCTCGATATATAAAACTTTAAAACGTCACTCCCAACGTTATCATTTTGTTTATTTATCATTTTAACCTTATTCCCTTATTTAGACACACAAAATTACCTTTTTACCATTATTTTTCTTAAGCCTCCATATCCCTGATGACCTCCCTAACCACAGCCGCCCAAGGAGCTCCCCGACCCTCCTCCCCCTCCCTCCTTCCTCGCGCTCACGGTCGCCGACGAGCTACCCTCGAGCTGCGGCACTATAATCTGGTGAACTCCGATGGCTCCTCAGGTGCGGAGCCAAGTGATGGTCGTCGCCGGAAGCCTAGAGCAGAGGCGGCTCCACCCCTTTGGCTAGATCTGGCCCGGATCCGACCCAGCGGGGTGGCACAGCCACAGCAGGTGGATGCCGTGGCTCCAGAGCTCGAGGCCACGCAGGTCAGCTTGGCATTGGAGCTCACGGTGGCCTGAGCTTGGGCTTGAAGCAGAGAGCCGCGCTGCTGGGAGGTGAGACTCGAGGCAAGGCCACCGCCACTTTGTCAGTTGCCTAATCTAATTGCCGTCCCAAAGGAAACCAAACGATATGTATCCTAGATGGTGCAGACGCTGAAAGTTACTTCTATTATAAAAAATGTCATCAAGCAAGGTTTTTTTTAACTTTCATCTTCAACGTCTCAAGCAAGTTTCAATGGATTGCATGGACGTTTCAGCACATTAATTTCAAGAAATTTGAGCGAACAAAATTTCGGTGATAGCTAGTTTCAACACGTACGATTCCGAAGAGCTTTGGAAGGTTTGACGGGGCTTCATCAAAGTTTCATGTAAGAATGAAAGATGGAACAAATTTCGATAATGTTATAATCACTACAGGAAACGATATGTTTTCGTCGGCCACAGATATCTTCGTCGGCTCAAATGAGACCGACGAAATTACAAATATAATTTCAACGGCCATAGGCAAACCGACAATAATTCAGTCACTTTCATTGGCCTGACACGTTGACCAACAAATATAGAGGGATTAGCCGGGCGCGCCCATTTCCTTTGAATTTTTTTGAATTTGTTTGGTCGGCCCAACCGTAGGACGACGAAAATAATAAAGCGGAGGACACGTGGTGTATATTTTCGTCGGCCAGACTGACAGGTAGTGCAATGGCACGTGGACTATTTTCGTTGGTCAGACCGACAAAAATATAGTCATCACCGCACCATCACTGCCATGCGCCATGTGGCCTAATTTCAAAATATCACCACACCGACATATGTCGCATGATCTATTTATGTTGGCCAGGCCAACAAAAATAGGCCCACTTAATGCCAACATCGTGCGCGTGCTAAACTTAGTCCGCATCTTCGTTGTCCTAGTTAGCTCGTCCTCGCCCTTGCCGCGTGCTGCGGTCGCCACGCACCACCATCACCGCACCCGGACATGCCGCCCCATCTCGTCGTCATTGTCGTTGCGTCCCGCCTCGCCACACCACCACCGCTGTTGCCCTCGCCCTCGCCATCCCCATAGCACTGTCGCCTTGTTTTGTCTTGCTGCCACCATCGCTGCGTCGCCACCACCGCTACCGCGTTCCCCGAGCTACCACCACTGCTACCACGCCGTCCCCTCGACCTAGACCCCATGGACGCAATGCCTCGTCATCCTCTCCCCACCACCTCGACCCGACGTGCCCTCCCCACACCCTACCACTCACTGTCACCGCGCCACCTTGCCCCGCCTTGCTGCCATATGTGGACAACATGGGCTCAGGTATTCGGAGATAGACGGTTGGATGTACTACCTCCTAGGGCCAAGTCGCGTGGATCTTCCAGAAGGCGGGCTTGGTGGATGGCACGGCCTGACTTGCTCTACAAGAAGGCGAATTCGTATTCTACTCGAATACATGGAGATAGGCATAACCAACTCGGTTATGTCCCTTATCTCCCTTATACAGATTAGGAAACCTATCTGTAACCCGATCCCTTGCACTATATAAAGGGGTCAGAGGTCCCTAGTTAGATCATCAAATTCTACATCTTCATCATTGTCTGTTCTCGTGCCATCTCGACGAGAACATACATTGTGATCGACACCCCACAATACAAACCCCGAGCACAGGAGTAGGGTATTACCTCTTCGTGAGGGCCTGAACCTGTATAAATCCTGCCCCCTGTGATACCATCGAGTTGTGATCTTTTGCGTAGCCCTATAAAATACATTGCCGACATAATTCGTCGACAGTTGGCGCGCCAGGTAGGGGCTAGCGTCACGATCAACTTCATCGACTTCGATGGCTTCCATCGGCGGATTCGTCTTCACCTACGCCCCCGGCCAAGGCTTCGTCTTCAGAGATCTCGGCTTTCTTGCCGATGACTTTGGGAAACTCCGGCTATCTCAGCCGGGCAACGTTCGGGGGACGCTGGATGCGACTTCTGCCGAACCACACCACGTCAGGTTGCCTCTTGCGGATTCTGATCCGAGAGAGATCCGATCTAACGACGACGATTCCGACTGCCCCGTCGAAGGTGCTCCCTTCGGCTCTAGTCGGGATTACGAAGCTCGTTACGCGGCTTCTTCGCCGTAAGGAACCAACCGGCAATGTTGTTCCTAATCTGGATTGCGTTCGGATCCAATCGGGAATTGCAACTTCTCAGTTGTCTAACGCCCCGTTCGGACTGAGGAACTCGGCCACTGTTTTCCATGGATAACAAGCCGTCTTTTTCGGTCCGGGCTAAGGAGCGAATCACAACAAGCACACACTGGGACGAGTTTCCCGAGTTCCGTCTCGGGGACAACTCTAACCAGATCAGCTTCCTGGGTGGATGCTATGATACCACTCGGATTGGTCAATTCAGCTGTAAGATTTTAGCAGATCTGTTCTGCCAAATCTCAGCCGGATTTTCTTCTGCCAAACGATCCATCACGAGAAGTGGGAGTTATAATCACTCCCATTGCAGGAGCCGAACATAACCGCGGAGGTGGAGAAGATCTGCGCGACAAGTTGCGCGGTCGTCCACATGAAGTCTAGGAGGAACTACTTCAAGTCCGTATGGGAGATCACTCGGTCTCCGTACGCCACAGCAGAACATCCTCGCATGTAAGACCCTCTTAGACAATGTTATTCCTTACTTGGAGAAAACAGCTCCGCAACACCGATCATGGAACAGATCAAAGCTATGGTGACGGCAGCGGCTGTCCAAGGTACTCGGGACCAACAGGCCGACTTGGCCAAAAGTCAGACTGCCACAAGTAATACTCGGCGCAGTCGGCACACGCCAACTCGTGGGCAAGACGCCCGCCAAAGTACAAGTCGCGGCCTCCGCCTCAACATCGAAGCTCGGCGGAGGGAGCGAGAGGAAGACTGGCGCCGCACTCCACCGCGCCGGATACTTCCCCGTCAGTCTCCTCCCCCTGGGGACGGATTGATTGATGGAATTAAGGCATTCACACCCCGACTTCATCAGGTAAACTGGCCCGAAGGGTTTAACCCCAAAGAAATAGTGAAATTTGATAGGGAGCGGGACCTAGGAGCTTGGTTGTGGATTTACTCTCTGGCAATCAAGGCCGCGGGAGGAGGATACGACATGATGGCAAACTATTTGCCCATCATGTTAACTCCTCCGGCTCAGGGTTGGCTTGCAGGCATTCCAGAGAACTCAATTGGTTCCTGGGGAGAGCTTTGCGACCAATTCGTCGCTAATTTCCAGGGCACTTACGAGAAGCCTAGAACCCAGTGAGACCTTTATCAGATTCATTAGAAAAAGATGAGTCGTTAAGGGATTTCATTCGGCGCTTCACAAAGAAGAAGAACACAATCTGAGAGATTTCTGAAGTGGTCGTCGTTGTAGCTTTCCAAAAAGGAGTTCGTGACCCCGACTTAATCAAGAAGATCCCCCAACTACTGTCAAAGAGATGTTCGCCTTGGCGGACCGGTATGCTGCCGCCTCGGATGCTCTCGCCGAGCGTCAGGAGGATCACCCAAGCAAAAACGAAGGCAAGAAGGACAAGCCCGAGTCATCCTCCAAGGACAAGAAGCACAGGGGTGAATAACTGGTAGCGGCCGTGGATCATGGGCGGCAGAAGCCACCTCGGTCCAATGACTCAATAAAATAATGGAGGCGCCATGTCCTTTCCATCCGAATGAAAAGCATGCGGCAAAAAATTGCAATGTCTTGAAGAGGTTCGCTAAGGAGCACAACAAGGACACTCCGAAGGACGCCAATCAAGGCGACAAGCGTGACCCTCCTCATGGTGACGCTTACCAAGAAATCGAGTGCGAGCTCAACTACATATTTGGGGGATCGGATGCATACGAGTCCAAACGTAAGCAAAAGCTTACCACTCGGGAAGTCAATGTAGCTGTTCCGGTGACCCCCGAATACCTTCGATGGTCCGAAGTTCCGATCAAGTTCTATCGCTCGGATCATCCTGATCACATCCCTTGTCCAGGAAGGTATCCACTCATCCTGGACCCTGTGGTATGGGGCGTCCGGCTGTGTAAAGTCTTAGTCGACGGCGGGAGCGGATTGAATATCCTTTTCGCCAAGACTTTTGATGAGATGAAGATCTCGAGGTCGGCGCTCCAGAAGACTGACGCACCGTTTCATGGCATAATTCCGGGAACCTCCTCAGTGCCGATTGGGAGAATCTCTCTTCCGGTCACTTTTGGCACTCGGAACAACTATCGGACGGAAAACCTCAGCTTTGAGGTGGCCGATTTCGAGACTGCGTATCATTCAATCTTGGGAAGGTTGGGCTTGACCAAACTCATGGCCGTCCCACATTACGCCTATCTGGCTATGAAGATGCCGGGTCCGCGGGGCGTAATCACGGTCCGTGGAGACGTCAAGTTTTCCTATCTCCTTGATAAGGAAAACTGCGAGTTCGCCCAGTCAACCGAAGCGGCCGCCGAGTTGGACAAGATCCGGCAGGCGGCCACCACTCTTCGCGACGAAGGCGACCTGCCGAACAAGAAGCCATCTAAATCAGGCATCAAGCCTGACGAAGATAAACAACGATTCGCTCGACCCGTCCGATTCAGCCAAAACGGCTCGATCGGGACAGGCTCGACTGAAATAGAAAAGCGCTTCGTCACCTTCCTCCAAGCGAATCGGGGCATCTTCGCTTGGAAGCCATCTGACATGCCAGTTGTCCCGAGGGAGGTGATCGAGCATTCCTTGAATATACACGACAAAGCCAAGCCAATCAAGCAGCGGCTGCATCGGTTCGCACAAGCTCGGAAGGAAGCCATCAAGACGGAGATCACCAAACTTTTAGCCGCTGGTTTCATAAGAGAGGTGCTCCACCCCGATTGGCTGGCGAATCCGGTAGTTGTACAAAAGAAGAATGGTACTTGGCGCATGTGTGTCGATTATACCGACTTAAATAAAGCATGCCCCAAGGATCCGTTCGGACTTCCTCGCATCGACCAAGTGGTTGATTCGACTGTCGGTTGCAAGCTTTTGAGCTTTCTGGATGCCTACTCGGCCTATCACCAGATTAGCTTGAAGGAAGAAGATTGCATCAAGACTTCGTTCATCACTCCGTTCGGGGCTTTTTGATACGTCACTATGCCCTTCGAGTTGAGGAACACCAGAGCAACGTATCAGCGTTGCATTCAGCGATGTTTCCACAACCAGCTTGGGCGTAACGTGGAAGCATACGTTGATGACGTTGTCGTCAAGTCTCAGGTATCCTCCGACTTAGTCACCGACCTGTCGGAGACATTCGAGAGCCTGTCGGCATACAACATGAAGTTGAACCTGGAGAAGTGTGTCTTCGGGGTCCCTTCGGGAAAGCTACTCGGTTTCGTGGTATCTCACCGCGGAATCGAGGATAACCTGAAAAAGATCAGAGCTATCATGGAGATGGCTTCCCCAACATGCCAAAGGGATGTCCAGCGTCTAAATGGGTGCATGGTGGCACTCGCCCGATTCATCTCGTGGCTTGGCGAGCGTGGGTCGCTTTTCTTCAAACTACTAAAGAAGCAACACGACAAGTTTGTCTGGACACCCGAGGCACAAAAGGCTTTTGAGAATCTCAAATCGTTCCTCACTTCGCCACCTGTCTTGCCATCTCCCATACCACAGGAACCGCTTCTGCTATACATTGCAGCCACCACTCATGTAGTGAGTGTCGCGGTGGTAGTGGAATGACAAGAACAAGGACGCGTCTATAAGGCTCAACGCCCGGTCTACTTCGTTAGCGAAGTATTGGGCGAGTCCAAGGTACGCTATCCGCAGGTACAGAAGTTTTTGTATGCTGTCCTGATCGCCTCTCGGAAGCTGAAGCACTACTTTCAAGAATATCCAATTTCGGTGGTCACTTCTTTTCCTATTAGAGACATCCTCTATAATTGAGAAGCCACTGGGAGGATTGCTAAGTGGTCAGTAGAACTTGGGGCTCTCGTTCAAGCCACGCAGCACCATAAAGTCACAAAGACTCACCAACTTTGTTGCCGAGTGGACGAAGATGCAGTCACCCCCAGCCGTCGAAGAGGCCGAATACTGGAACATGTATTTCGATGGTTCTCTCCGACGACAGGACGCGGGGGCTGGTATCGTTCTTATATCACCTGGAGGCGAACGACTCAATTATGTCCTCCAAATTTATTTTCCAGCTTCAAACAACATAGCTGAGTACGAGGCACTCATCCATGGGCTCCGTATTGCCATATCACTCGGCATCCGACGATTGGTGTTTCGCGGGGATTCTCAACTCGTGGTGAGCCAAGTACAGAAGGATTGGATTTGTGTCAACGACAATATGACCGCCTACAGTTAGGAGGTCAGAAAGTTGGAGGACAAGTTCGATGGGTTGGAGTTTATACATATCTTGCGACGAGACAACGAGACGACAGATGAGCTAGCGAACATGGGCTCTATTCGGGCAGCAGTCCCGGCTGGGATTTTTGTCCAAGAGCTTCACGCCCCCTCCATCACACCGCAGGAGCAACTACCCCAAATGGATGAACAACAACCTGAGTCAGAAATGCTTGCCCTCGGCTCGGATTGGACGCGACCGTACTTGGAGTATTTGCAGGAAGAAAAGCTTCCCGACGATCGAGGGGCTGCTGAACAAATTCAACGTCGGAGCCGTGCATACGTGGTACATGATGGAATTCTGTACCGCCGAAGCGCCTCTGGCATACTTCAGAAGTACATATCCGAGTCCGAAGGACGCGCCCTATTGCGTGAAATTCACTCGGGCATGTGCGGCCATCACGCTGCCTCAGCTACGTTGGTTGGCAAAGCCTTTCGTTAAGGGTTTTACTGGCCAACTGCCGTCTTCGACGCAAAGGAGATCGTCCGCAAATACGAGGGTTGTCAGTTCTTTGCTCGGCAAATCCACGTGCCGGCTCAGGAACTTCAAACGATCCCAATTACCTGGCCGTTCGCCGTCTGGGGGCTCGACATTGTCGGACCCTTCAAGAAGGCCCTAGGTGGTTTTGAACATATCTTCGTCGCCATTGACAAATTCACTAAATGGATTGAAGCCAAGCCTATGACCAAGATTACGGTGGTCAAGGCCACCGAGTTCTTCCAGGAGATCATCGGTCGGTTTGGCGTACCCTCTCGGATCATTACGGATAACGGCTCTCAATTCAGAAGTGATGAGTTTCAAAGCTGGTGCGAAGATGTGGGCATAAAGATTTGCTTTGCTTCGGTGGCACATCCTCGGAGCAATGGGCAAGTCGAGCGCGCGAACGGCGTGCTTCTACAAGGCGTCAAGGCACGCATCTTCGATCGGCTCAGTCCATATGCAACAAAATGGATGAAGAAATTGCCTGCCATGGTCTGGGGGCTTCGCACAAGTCCTAGTCGAGCAATGGGGCAGTCTCCCTTCTTCCTCGTGTATGGGTCTGAGGCGGTCCTTCCAATGGAGCTACAATTCGGGTCGCCCCGAGTTCAAAAGTTCAATGAGGACGAATCAGAGGCCAGTCGGATTGACGATCTCGACCGACTGGAGGAAGCTCGGGACGCTGCAACAATTCGGTCGGCCAAGTACCTCCAAGGGTTGAGCCGTTATCACAATCGTAATGTATGGGATCGTGCCTTCTCGACTAGAGATTTGGTCCTTCGGGTCAATCAGTCGAGTGGCCATACACTCTCCCTACGTTGGGAAGGACCGTACATTATTGATTCGGTGACACGCCCAGGGGCTTACCGACTGAGGCAAGAAGACGGCACTCTCATGGATAACTCGTGGAACATCGAGCAATTACGTCGGTTCTATACCTGACGGCCGTTGTATACATATTTACAATTAAATAAAGATAAGTTTTCATTCATATTGTCTTTACGCTTATGCAATTCAGTTTCTGACTTGCTACTTATTTGGGTTTCAATTAAGTAGTAAGTCGGGGGCTACACCTAATTAGGTGCGCAATCGTACACCTTTTTTTTTGTCTCTAATCGAAATTAATTTGGCTTGCTCCCTAGTCGTATTCCGACTAGCCAGTAAGTCGGGGGCTACATCTAATTAGGTGCACAATCGTGCACCCCTTCTCTTTTATTAAGATTAATTTGACTTGCTCCCTAGTCGCATTCCGACTAGCCAGTAAGTCGGGGCTACACCTAATTAGGTGCAGTTTGCACCTATTCTATACCTAATCGATCCCTCTATTTTCGAGATCTTGTTGAGCCTAAGTGTTGATCGTTCTGAGTAACGAAACTCTTGTCTCCACGCAATACTCATATTTCCCGACTGCGTTTTTGGAGACGGAGCTCCACGCCAACTCCTAACGCTAAGGAACTTGATGCGCTTGGCAGAGTGCTTAGTAAAAGGAACCTATCCCACTCGGGCAAAATACACAACTCAATTAAGAGAAATCGATTAGGATTTATTATATCAAAAAGGAATTGTTTACATATAAACGAATTGATAATTTACAGCAAGTTCCTACATTTACAGGGAATCTAAGTCTAAATTATCTATAAGGGACTCGGCCGCCGGCTTCACTTCCTTAAGCAGGGCCAACGCCTTATCCTCGAAGCAGGCGAAGCCATCCTTGACAGCATCGAGCTCAACTCGAGGGTAGAGCGACTTGATGATTCCAAGCGCTTGGCTGGTGCTCATCAAGCCGACTTCCCTGTGCCGGGCCTTGAGCTACTCGGGGGCTTCGGTCCACCTCTGGATCAGCTCGGCCCGACTGCTTGGCTTGGTGTCGCCAGCATAGAGCCCCCGCCGAGTGGGTTCCATGGCCACCAGGAGCTCCTCGTATTGCGCTTGCACAGTTCTGACCTTTTCCTGCAAAACGTCATACTGCGCCAGCGTCTTCCTCTTGTATTTTGTCAAGTACAGAAAACACACAGTTATACAACTGTGCAGACACCGGAGGTTCGAAGTCGGTCGGGTTTGGAGACTTACCCTCCAGCTCGGCGACGGATTTTGCCTCTAACTTCTCCAGGGCCAGCCTCTGGTCCTGGGACTTTACCAGCTCTACTTGGGCGGCGGCCGCAGACTTGGCTAGCTCCTCCTACAGGCTGGCAATCGTGGTGTCACGGGCTGCACCATGTGCAGAAGGTGGTGTCACTCGATCACACATAAAACACAAAGTTCCGACTTAGGTTGGGATACTTACATCGGAGGGAGCCTACAAGATCGAACTTCTCGTCTTATAGCTCCTTGATCTGGGCCTGCAGCTCCCGACGCTGTTTGGACGCCTCGGTCTAGGCCTCAACTACTTGCCCCTCCACGGATTTAATCCATTCTATCTGGGGAGGAAGTAGTTGAGGAACTTGGTCTTCTTCTCGGAAAACTCACCAAGTTCCTGCAGAAGGAACAAAGAATGACTATACTTCAAATTACCAAAATGTACTCAGCTGATCGGAGAACTTACACTGATCGGTCTGCCGCATTCAGCGGCGTGCTCAAAGAAGGTCTCCCTGGCCTTCTCCTCCGTCTGATCGTCAAGGTGAGTCCACTCACCGGCCTTGTCCTTCCAGGCCGCCGAGAACTTGGGCTCGGGCTCTTCCTAGGGAGATGGGGGCCGGCGTAGAACCTCCTCCATCGGCTCGGTGTCCTCGCCACCCTTGTTGGTTGGCTTCGAGCTTGGCGGGGCGGCGGCGCCGTCTTCATAGTCCTTCGCCTCTGCCGCAGCCTCGGTCGGCTTGGTCGGCGGAGGGATTGTGTCAGTGGTCGGGGGAGTAGAAGAGGAAGGAGGCAGTGGAGAAGATGCCGCCCGACTCGGCTCAGCAGTCTTCGGTGCTGGCTCGGTCAGGCGATCCGTCGGAACTTCCTCTGATGGTTTCCTGAAAGAGGGAAATGCTTTAATACAGCGAAAACATGAAGGAGGCTACCAAGAGGTGACAAGGTCATGCTTACCGGTTGGAAGTCTTGATTTTTATGCCGGCGCCCCTCTGAGCGGAAGACCCGCTTGAGGGGGCGCTGGGTGGGCCACTTGGCCTGGCTTGAGGCGCTGGAGGCGCCTGCCTCTTCTTCGGCAACGCCCCGCGACCCGTCCTTAGAGAACGAGACGCCTGACTACTTGGCCTCCGGGCCGGCGTAGGCTGGCTCGCTCCCTCTTTGGGGGCTTTGTTGATTTTGGGGCCCGAGCTTTGTTGGCTGCGTCCCTCGGGCGGCAGGACGTCCTCCTCCTCGAAGGAGGCCGGACCCTTGCCTTTCTTCATCGCCGGAGCTTCCTCAGACTCCTTGCCTGGGCGCTTCTCGCCCTTGTGGGCAGGGGCCTCAGGCGTCGGGGCGAGGGACACAAAGGCCTGGCGGTCCTGCACAGGAATGCGGCCTTCCCGAGTTAGTAGAATAACAAAACTACTCGGCACATGAAACAAATACGAAAATTATTCGACCCTTACCTCCGAAGGCAGATTGGTGAGGAAGAAGCTTCTGGGACACCACTGGTTGGTAAGGGATGTCCCCATGGCAAAGAACTCCAAGAGTCGGTCGGTGGCGTCCGAATGGGAGATTGGGGTGCCCATCTCCCCAGTCGGGTCAGTCGGCCTGGAGTACTCGAACCCGAGCCGAATCCTTTCCTTCAGAGGCTGGACGCGGCGCATCGTGAAAGAGGCGGCGATGGCCACGCCGGTCAGCCCCTCTTCTTTGAGATTTTGGATCAAGCCGAGCAGCTCGCTAACCTGATCCATTTCAGAGGAGGGGGTGCAGAGGTCCAAGAGGGAGAAGCTCGAGGCTTTCTCCCGTCAAAAGCAAGGAGACCAAGGAGTGGGTTGGAGCAATAGAACCACTCCTGGTTCCATCCCTTCAAGGAAGTCTGAAGCGGCAAGGAGAAGTGCTCCTTCTTAAGGCCACTCCGGAGCTGGAAGCCGGCCCCGCCGATGGCCTTAGGGGCGTTGTCGCTGGGGACGGCCTTCAGATGGAAAAGATGGCGAAAAAGGGTGAAGTAGGGAGCAATCCCCAGAAAAGCTTCGCAATGGTGAACAAAAAGAGAAATTTGAAGAATGGAGTTGGGGTTCAAATGGAAGAGCTCGATTTCATAGTTGTTGAGCAGACCACGAAGGAAGGAGGAAGCGGGGAGTCCGAACCCGCGAGAAAAGAAAGACTCAAAGACGACGATCTCCTCTTGGCAAGGAGTGGGGGAGGACTCACCCGCGGCGGCGCGCCAGCCGATGAGCTCCGGCGCTGGAAGAACACCGGTGTCGACCAGGGCCTGCAGCCGCTCTTCGGTGGTGATGGAGGTCGCCCAGTTTCCCGCCATTGGAATGTGGTGGGGGATGGGGAGCGGCGAAGCTGGGTCTGGAGTTTGGTGGCGGCGACAGCGCTAGGGTTGCCCCGTGGCGGTGGAAGCACTAAACCCTAGCGGGAGTGTTTCGGGGAGACGAACGGACTTGGGCGCACAAAGCAAGCGTAACTGTTCAAATGCCCCAGCGTGCTCTATTTTAAAGGAAGTGGGCGACATTTCGGTTTCCGCGCTGGGCGGGAAAGAATGAAGCCCTAAAACCATCGCTTCAAGATTCGGGCCCGGACTTAGGTTCCAGAGAACACGCCCCACGTGGGCCGCAAGCTGTACACGTCATCACTCAAGTACAGGTGCCACTCGGATCAAACCTAGTCGGAAAAAAGGGCGTGCCCCAGTAGGGCCTTCTGCCGGTCGTCAATCTCTGAGGACTGGGTGCTTCCCGGATTATTAACTTAGCTTTTGATGTGCCCCCTGGGGACAGTAGTCGGTCTGGCTTTTAGTCAGACTGGACATTAAGAGTTACCTCTTCAGTTGGGTCTCAATGGCACATCTCCGGATCGTTCGTCATCAAGACGAACACCACTTGGGCGACCTCAACTTGGAGGCAGGCGTATTCTCCCGAGAGTTACTAGCCTGACACTGCATTAAGTCAGGTCAGGGCGCTTGATTACCTTGGGTTCCGAGTAGCATGCCCTACATGGGCCACGAGTTGTACACGTCACTCGGGTACAGGTGCCACTTGGATCAAACCTAGTCGGGAAAGATAGCGCACCCCCAGTCGGGCCTTATGCCAGTCGTCAGTCTCTGAGGGCTGGGTGCTTCCTGGATTATAATTCAGCTCTTGATGTACCTCCTGGGTCAATGGTCGGTCTGACTTTTAGTCAGATCGGACATCAAGAGTTACCTCTTCAATTGGGTCTCAGTGGCACATCTCTGGATCGTTCGTCATCAAGACGAACACCACTCAGATGACCTCAACTTGGAGGCGGGCGTATTCTCCCATAAATCATTAGCTTGACTCCACACTAGACGGGTCCGGGCGCCTGAACACCCTACGCGAGTTGTGGCATGTCCCCTGTTGGATCGAATGTCGAGTTCTGCTAGTTAGATCCGAATGCCATAATTTGTAACAGGGAGGATAAGGCAGGGTGACATTGATCACTCGGCTACATCCACTTTCTTGGTATGCCTCTCCGTAGGGCCAATAACCAGCATATCGACCAGTCGGACTGGATATCAAACTTTTTTTTGAGAGGCTTGAGATCTTCTCTTGAGTCCTTTGCAACTGTGTTGTTTAATCAGCAGGTTACTCAGCAAGTGAAACTTCATCAACCGAACGAAGAGTGACGCCACTCGGATTACATTTGATGGGCTGCAAGTTGAATCCGGAATTAAAACAACTCAGCCACGAAGCACTCGGGGGCTACTGTGGACAACATGGACCCCGGGTATTCGGAGATAGACGGTTGGATGTACTACCTCCTTGGGCCAAGTTGCGTGGATCTTCCAGAAGATGGGCTTGGTGGATGGCACGGCCCGACTTGCTCTACAAGGAGGCGAATTTGTATTCTACTCGAATACATGGAGATAGGCGTAACCAACTCGGTTATGTCCCTTATCTCCCTTATACGGATTAGGGAACCTATCTGTAACCCGACCCCTTGCACTATATAAAGGGGTCAGGGGTCCCTAGTTAGATCATCAAATTCTACATCTTTATCATTGTCTGTTCTCGTGTCATCTCGACAAGAACATACATTGTGATCGACACTCCACAATACAAACCCCGAGCACAGGAGTAGGGTATTACCTCTTCGTGAGGGCCTGAACCTATATAAATCCTGCCCCTGTGCTACCATCGAGTTGTGATCTTTCGCGTAGCCCTATAAAATACATTGCCGACATAATTCGTTGACACCATCGCTGTGCCCTCTCGTAGCTTGCACCGCTGCCACGTCGTGCCGTCCTACCCTGCCTCGCGGCCATCATTGTGCCCCTCCTTGTGCCGCTGCCATCACCGCGCCTCAATGCTCCCCTAATGACACTTGAAGGGGTCTGTCTGTGGTGCAATCATGCTTGACGTGCAATCACCATGCAATCAAAATAAAATAGTTACGAAAAATTCTGAAAAAATTTTATAGATGTGGTCTATGATTTGCACTACCTCTATATAAAATTTAAAATACAAATACATTCCATATAAGGAGTAACAAAAGAGACAAAATTCTGACAAATTTGAATTCTTGATATGTGTCAGATTTTTATCTTTTTCGCTACTTCAAATATAAAATGAATCTAAAAGTGAAATTTTATAAGTAAATAGAGTATGTTCATAAGTACATCCACAAATTTTTTTAGAAATTTTTGCAACTATTTTTAGTTTGATTGCACGGTGATTGCACATCAGGCGTGATTGCACCATAGTCGGACCCCACTTGAAGTTAGTATTTCCGCACTAATTATTTATGTTTGTAATGATACATGTGACTTGGAGAATGCTATGTGATTTGGAAAATGTCATGGGACTTAGAGAATGTTATATGATATATATGATTTAGAGAATGTGATAAAATGCTATGTGTTGAATCTTGAGACTTACATATAACTCAGCAAATGCAATGTGACTTAGAAAATACTATGTGACTTATATATTATTGTGGATGCTATTCGTTTATCTTAGGTAAATTGAAAAATATTATGCACATATATGAATGTAGACAATTAATGCTATGTGACTTGCATATGTGGCAAATAAATATTATGCTATGTATGTGACTTCGATATTATTGTGGATGTTATATGTTTAGCTTAGAATGTTATATGATATATGATTTAGAGAATGCAATCTCAATGCTATGTTTATGTTGCAATTTCTATGCAAAATATAAGTTGTAATTTCTGTGCTATATTTATTTGCATGTGAGACTTACATGACACATGGATAATTTTATTTGTATTTGGCATGTTATTTCATAAACACAAGTCACCTAATCTATACATCACCTGTTCGGGAACAACACGACACAAATTAGATTGTGAGGTGTATCGGTTCGAAATTGTCCACGCTTTTGGACAACTTGAGAATAGACGGCTAAGAATGGTTTCTATAACATCACATAGAATTTTAACGGAATTTTGGCATGTACTTTGATGCACAAGCAACCGGAATTTTGGCATGTACTTTGATGCACAAGCAACCGGACGTGCAGGCAATGCCTCGTCGGACCATCTTTTTGCCCCCATTTCATTTCGTTGAAAAATAGAAGACAGAAGCCCGCAACCAGGGAACACGGTTTAAAAAGCGATACTGACCCAAAATTCGCTACCCGGTGGCGATATCGATTTTTAGGCGACTTCTCACTAAAATCCACCAAAACCAAGAGAGAAACTGATTAGATTCGAAAACCTGTTTTCCATTAGTTTTCGCTCAATTTTGTTACCCCTGTCAGGGAGAACTTATTTACAAATGGAAGCAGGAGGGAACCACTAGACAGATTCCTAACTACTGGGGGAAAAATTACCTAGAAAACAAGCTAAAAAGTTTACCAGTCATGATAATTAAGCTACCGAAACAAAATTACGTACCCTATTCAGTTCAACTGACCCCAATGATCTAATTAATAGCTAAGCTGGCTAAAAAGCTGAACTCCAAGAGATTTGGGAAGTTGTTAATTTTGAGAAGATGAAATGTATGGTTCAACCTGCTTGTAAAAGCAAAGATAGCTTCGAAATTACCAAGAAACGGCGAGTGTTCTACCTACAGACCTTCCGAATAGGAAGACAACCACTGTGGTGGTGCCGTATTGGTGGAATCCCATTGTTTTAAAACCTAGTGTGGTCATGGTTAGAGGACCTTGTTCCTGTCGGGTCCGGCCAGTTGTGATCTCTTCTCCGGTGACGGGTGGCATCACTAAGTGGAGTATGAGTCTAAATTACAATTGGATCCATGAAGGGGATGTTCATTGTAATATCTTTTTTTCTTTAATTTGTCATTGTAACATTGTCTTGTAATGTCTCTAAAATTTAATAAAATGCCCTCTTATATATGAAAAAAAAGGATAACAGAAGCCTGCATCTAGGGAGCAAGCTTGTCAAAACTGATACCAACCCAAAATTTGCTGCCCAGAGATATCGGTTTTGGGGCTTTGAGAAGTTGAACTTTTTGGCTCAAAAATGAATTAAACATTAATAATTGTTGCAGTTAAGCGATCACATCAGTGTAAAAACTGAAGATGCGGCTTGTCCGGAGGCTCCAAGCTCTTCAATCCTACATGGCATCATTGAACCTCCTCAGCAACCGTGATGATCTTCACTCCTCCGACGATCTGAGCCGTCCGTCCATTTGCATCAGCGGCTGGCGCGCGCTCAACATTCGCCTCGTGGACCGCCCGGGCGTGACGGAGCGGCTGTCAGTGGCGGCCTCTGGTCCGGTCTGATCAGGTGAGATACCCAAACTACCCTGCTTGACGGGAGGAAATCATGGTCTTGCCACGGCAGGGTGCGACTAGTGTACGTAACGACTTCTTTGCGTTTAAATCGTGATGAATACAAGAGGAACTAACAATATTTGAAATGCAAAAGAAAACATTTTCAATTTAATTAGGAAAGTTCCTAAGCGAAAGTGAAGCTATATATAGTGGTCAAACTAATGTTAGGACGTACACTATAACACAAAGCATATATGTACTATTCGAGACACTTTATTTGTCAAAGAATCGTCATAAACTAGTAAGTGTCACCTAATGTTATTTTGTATCTTATTTACTTATCTACTTATCTTTTATCTCCTAAACTTCGAGAGCTTTCTAAGGTGGCCTCAAGATTCAGGTCCAGCTCATTTATCTTTTTTTTAGAGCATTGAAATGCATATTCAAGATTAAAAAAAAAAGAATAGCAAAAAGCGTTTTTATTTTGAAAACAAAGATAAGTAAAAAGCACATAAGCAGATAAGTTGTAAAGAACACTAGCTGAAGAGTTTATTTGCTTACTATTTATTCTTATCTTCTTATTTGCTTATACTTTTCAGCTTGTCTGCTTACTCTTACTCCCTCCGTCCAATTTTATAAGACCTATTTTTGTTTTGCACATAGATCAAGGAAACATTGAAAATGAACTATAGTACCCCTAGCTATTATCTTGAAGCACTCTATTCAATATATGCATATAAGGAATACAAGTTAAAGTAAGATATTTATTAGAAAAATTGAGCGAACAATATGCTTTATATTAATCGGCACAAATGAGGCTATCTGTGCGGGTTCGTAAAGGGCAAGACGGGACAAACATATTTGTATCGGTTCTAGCCAAAAACCGACACAGATGAGTGAGTATCTGTGCCGGTTCATAGGTAGAACTGGCACAGATACATTTGTCTCTGTTCTAACCAAGAACCGACACAAATAATTTAAATTATCTATGCCAGTTCATGGCTAGAACCTGCATCTGTGTCGGTTCGTGACTAAAATCGGCACAAATAATTGATTATCTATGCTGGTGACTATTGATTATCTATGCTGGTTCTAGTCACGAACTTGCACAGATGTGTATTTTCAAAATTTTTGGAACTTATAAATTTTGTAAATTTTTCATACGAACTTGGATGAAAACAAACATTATATTTAAATTGTAGCTCTCGATGAGATCTACAACTTTGTAGTTAATATCTATTTCATTTGAAGCAATATAAATATCTAAATAATCATCACAAGCATAAAAAATTTATGATTATTCAAATAAAGTCGGATAAAAACTAAGTTTGCATGCAAATTGTAGCCACCAACGAGACATACAACTTTGTAGTTGAAAAGTTTTCTATTCGATGTCATTTACATACTTAAAAAGATGTTCAAATATTCGAAAAACGTAAGTCAAATGGTATGCATTTCCTATTCTAATTAAAAATTAAAGTGGTGCGTGGTGGGATGGCTAGGAGGTGGAGTATCTTCTCAAGAGGTCTTGAGTTTGATTCGGGGCTATGCAACATTATTATTCCTCGCAAAACACGAGAGGGTGGTGGTAGTAGTTGACCGGGGGTAAAGCAGCTCGATCAAAATAAAATATTTTTTTGTCATTTTTACACCCAAAAAAGTATTTTAAAAAATCCTCATCTCTACCGGTTCTATCCACAAACTGATATAGATAACCGGCTATCTGTGTCGGTTCGTGGCTAGAACCGACACAGATGACCTCTTTTGTGCCGATTCAAAAACCAGTCATCTATGCCTCTTTTTTTTGTGCCGGTTCAAAACCGACATAGATGACGGGTTTTGAACCGACACAAATAATGTTTTTTGTAGTAGTGAGAGTTAAAAGTTCTTGAGTCCAAGGCATTGTTAACACAATAATAAATATAATAATTGTAGCCCACCTCGAGTCCATATGATCTTGAGTTCAGGACTTCATCATAAGCTTTTGTGTGATGAATTAGTCAAATCATACAATCCAATATAGCATGCATGTCCATACATGACACCTACTAGTCCTCAAATTAAATCACTAAATTGCGGTTTTGAGTATTACATTAAGTTCGAGCTCATGCCGATCGAAATGAGCTTTGTCAAAATTTTGCTAGCTAGCTAGCCTAGCAAGCAAGGTGCACTTTTGTTTTCGATCTCTAGAGGATATAGCTAGGCTTGATACTCTCTTGCAGTTGTTTGGTTGGTACGTGATGTGTTGGCTCACCTTTGTTAGGTGGATTTAGACGCTAGCTCGCTTGCATAACTGGTGGGACGCCACTTCGATTACCAAGAAATTAAGCACACACTGATGCATCATGCATGCATGCGCTTATTTTGTCCCTTTAATATGGAGGTTGAAGGTGCAACCACGCAAAAACTACATCCCTGTACCGAATTTCATGCATGATAATTAATTCGGACCTGACAGCTACGAGTATCTAGCTATCTGATCCAGAAACAAGGCCGATCGAGATGCCGGCCTAAACTCTTTTGAAGCGAGAAGAAGTATTAAGAAGCAGGGAACCTAGCTCGCACTTTCGTTTTAGCGGCTCAAAGAGCTTGATATATGCCAGCAGTATCAGTATGATCAGTATACTTCACCAAATTCGTCGGTTTGCCATCCCCAACAAATTAACCTAGCCTCAAAATGCCGAATCCAACACCATGGTGGCATGCATGGTCTGGTCTCTCAATGAAGCTTAAACACCGACAGCCCACCGGAGCAGCAGTCGCGTAAATTGCCCCCATTTTGGCGCCCACACCTAGACAGTGACCCTTCAACTCCCCCTCTACCGCCCATACATACACTAGGCGCACAGCCCTCCCCAGCAGCTCGTCGCTCGCTCACTAGCTCAATCCCTCTCTCTCTCTCACGTCTCCCTAGCCGAGTAGCCACTGCGGCGCCGGCCGGCAATGGCAAGGAGGCGGCTTCCCATCGCTCTGGCCGTGGCCGTGGCGGCTGTGGCGATGGCGGTGCTGGCGCCGGCGGCGGCGGCGACCAAGTACAACATCACCAAGATCCTGGCGGCGCACCCTGAGTTCTCCAAGTTCAACGACATGCTGAGCAAGACGCGGCTGGCGTACGACATCAACCGGCGGCAGACCATCACGGTGCTGGCGCTGGACAACTCCGCCATGGCCGGCATGGACCACTACACGCTGCCCACCATCCGCCACATCCTCGAGCTGCACATCCTCTCCGACTACTACGGCGACAAGAAGCTCCGCCGCCTCTCGCACGGCGCCACCGCCGCCTCGTCCATGTACCAGGTATCTATCCAATGCGCTTGGTTTGGATCTACTCCCTCCATCTCCGTATCGCAAAAACTTTTTTCCGCATCAATCGACACGGTCCGTCCTCGAAATGCGACTTCACTAGTTACTATTATGGTTTATTTATAAAATTCTACTAAAATTAAGGTTTTCAAGCTCTCAATCTAATTAATTCAAAAAAATTTCATTGATAAAGTTTTAAAACTTTGACTTGCACATCAAGTTTTTTTATATAGAGAAAGTATATGTATATAGGAGTGTTGCAATCATCACAATATTGTTACAGGGGTATTAATTATTAGGATGTAACGATCAAGATCTAGTTAGCATGACCTGTCCATTTTGGGTGGAGAAAAAATTGCGCACTGATTAAGGTTAATCAAAATGTTAGTACAAAGTTATTGTCACATTTTAAGGCTCAAGCTAGTACACAGGCTGCACAATTAACCCATTGATTCCATTTCCATATAGCTCATGAATACTACTGTCAAATTGGAAGTTAAAATGAAGAACTGGTAATTCTGAAATAATTAAAAGATTCTAGATGCACCAAGACGATCAGCGCACGTTCTGATCAATAATTTATATATGATAGATCCGATCATCGTGCATTTTTTCTAATCAGGGCCATGTGCCCCTCCTGCATGCATAATGAGCTACCCTTATGTGGTTCGAATTGTGCAAATCACTATTTTAAAACTTTAGCTATGAATACCTTTTGACCTATTCATATTGAGTATGTGAAAATTTGCACATTCGTCTCGATGAGTACTTCTAGGGTATTATAATTTGGTAGGTTTTATAGATGAATTATAATAATAATTAGTTATGAAATTATATTTTGGAGGCCGCGCTGA
The DNA here is from genome assembly GCA_036346145.1 of Olyra latifolia. Taxonomy (NCBI): domain Eukaryota; kingdom Viridiplantae; phylum Streptophyta; class Magnoliopsida; order Poales; family Poaceae; genus Olyra; species Olyra latifolia. Next base: position 4,788,113 of record CM070531.1, on the reverse strand, counting down.
TGGCTAAAACGACAGTTATTTGAATAACTGGATGGAGTACCAATGTTGTGTCATTTGTAGGATCTTATATTTTCACTCCTGCGGTCTACATATTTTCACTAACTATATATATGTTGATTAAGAGCGCTATTTATGTGTATTTTCCCCTGTAATTTGGTGGATTGCATCCCATCACCTAGCCGTTAATTGGATCTGAATTATTTGTTGACCATCCGTTTAAGCTACACTCTGGCTCCCAAAACTTTTCATTCATGTCGCCTACGTCCAAGTAATGCATGCATTAATTAATCAATTATACTGTTCCGTAGGGGAACAAGTTCGTAGGTATATTAGTCACTAATCGTGAAGCACAGAAGCAACGAAGGGCTAAGGGGTGCCTGTCAATTTGCTGTTGTTTGAAAAACTATCACGAACATGTCAATTTGGTGTTTTTTGCACACAATTTGTGAAATTCCATTATGATTAAGGCATTAGATGATTGATATAGCTGGAACCTGTCCTGTAGTAACGGTTAGTTGCCAAGTCACTAAAGCAGAGAGCTTAGTGGGCCCAGAAGGCCCAGTCAGAACACGTGGTGCTGATTCACCGACAGAGAGGCACGGTAGGTAGGCTTGGAATTTCATGCAGCAACCAATTGCTGTCAGCTTTAGCAAACACAGTTATCAAGTGTCCATACCTAATTGCATGATTCATATCCGGGGCCACAGAGGCAATCCAATTATTAAAAAAAGATTGTTTTAATGCATTTAAACTATTGTGTGATATTCTTTTTACGTGATCCAACGGCGCAAATTCTTACCCCCATATAGGTAAGAAGATAAATCTATGTGAACCACACATGTTTGATCCAACGGCTCAATGAACTCTTACCGGGTACCATAGAAGTGTTCTTAAAAAAACCATTAATATAGAAGTGTTTGTCATGAACTCACAAACAACATACTTACTCGTTAATTAAAAAGTAAAATATAACATACAAACATGTCATTGAAGGGTTACACACGTAGGCTACACTAACGCTCGAAAGCAATCTACCACGTGAACCAAGAACCGAGCAAGTATAGGATCATAGATTTTACCACTAATCGCAGGAGCAGTGGAAGGAGAGTCAATAAAGCTGGTTTAATCCATCTGCGCGTAGTTATGCGGAAGTAGTCGATCATGTCTCCTCCTCGAATCCGATCAGTACTTCTCCTCCTTGTCGCGGTTCGTCACAGATCATCCCGATCAGCACCGCAAGGTAGCAACGCCTCTATCGGAGTCCACATGTGCCAGGAAGGAATTCCGTACGTCTGTGCGCTAGCACAGAGACGCACGGAAATGGGTGACGGTTAGGGTTTGGAAGAGATGATTGATCTATTAATCTGGCCTCTACCGTCCCATTTAAATAGCCTCTCGGTGAACTCCTGCCTGGAGGCCCAACACAACATAGATTTCACGTCTCACGTGGCCATATGATTATTGGGCACAATCCCAAAAGTTATATGGATTCATGATTTGTCCTTACATCAGGTTCGATTGCTTGGTTGAATGTAATTAAAAGTGAGAAGCGTATATAACTTAATCAAGTTCAAATTTATCAGGTCATTGTGAGGGTGATCAAGCTACTTCATTAATTGATAATCTATATTTTAGTATGAATTTTACAAGAACCGGTGACATTGCACCTTAGGCAAGGCCACCAATTGGAGTATTTAATTAACTACTGACTTTGTTTTTACTGATGCATGCTGCTCTCTCCTGCTACCTCAGGAAACGGGGTCGGCAATGGGCACGATGGGGTACGTGAACATCACGTCCGTGAAGGGCGGCAAGATTAACTTCTCGACGCAGGACGGCGACGAGGACGCCAAGCCGTGCCGGTACGTCAAGTCCGTGAAGGAGATCCCCTACGACATCGCCGTGCTGCAGGTGAGCTCCGTGCTCTCCTCCGCGGAGGCCGAGGCGCCCGTCCCGCCGCCGGCGCCCGTCAACCTTACCGAGCTCCTCTCCAAGAGGTACTGCAAGTCCTTCGCCGCCCTCCTCGCCGCCAACGCCGACGTCTTCCGGAACGTCAACGAGACCAAGGACAACGGCCTCACGCTCTTCTGCCCCGTCGACTCCGCCGTCGCCGCCTTCATGCCCAAGTACAAGAACCTCACCGCCAAGGCCAAGACGGCCATCCTCCTCTACCACGCCGTGCCGGACTACTTCTCGCTGCAGCTGCTCAAGTCCAACAACGGCATGGTCACCACGCTCGCCACCGCCAGCGTCGCCAAGATGGACTACAGCTACGACGTCAAGAACGCCGGCGAGACGGTCACGCTCGCAACCAGGGTCGTCACCTCCAGCATCACCGCCACAGTCGGCGACAGCGAGCCGCTCGCCGTCTACGCCGTGTCCAAGTTCCTGCAGCCCAAGGAGCTGTTCAAGGTCGTCGAGGCGCCCGCGCCTGCACCGGAGCCATCCAAGAAGAAAGGCAAGAAGGCGGCGGCTGATGACAGCGAGGACTCATCGGACGATTCGGGTGATGTGAAGGCCGACAAGGGTGACGCCGCACCGGCGGTGCTCGCCCGGTGGACGACCACGGCCGCGACGGCAGTAGCAGTATTGGCGTTGATGGGCTAATGAGTAACTTAAGCGCCGCATAGTGTGTTCAAATTTGATTTCTTTTTTTTTTCTGGGGGAAATGTTTGTGGCTTCATGATGGTGGAAGGAAAAAAAATAAGGAGAGCGCTGAAATCCTTACAAAAGGGGAAAAAATCGAAACTTAGAGGTGTGATTTGTAGTTCTTTATTATTTTTGTTCAGTGGTTTGATGTAATTATTTTGTATTTAGTATAGTTGTTAAGATGTTACACGGTACTCATTTGTTCCCTTTTGTTTTACATTTTAATCTAGTGGAAAGCCTCTCTTTTTTTTGTTAGCACATTTTTCGCAGTATATGATGTAGGAAATATATAATTAGATGCAAAATTTAAAATTAATGTAAACGAATAAAATCAAAAGAACCAATGGATCACAATAAACCATACACAGATACCAGGATGGGCTAAAAGCAGGTATATATCTATCTTTAGCAGATGATGCTGATGGCCTTTTCTCAGCGAGAAGAAGTCGTGTCGATCCTCCTAGATCGGTAGACCATCTCGTTATCTCACTTTGTGATGTCATCCGCCTCAACTCAATATCTCCCCCTAGCAAAAAAAAAAAAAAACTTGATAGGTCCAGATAAAAAGATACAAAATAAATCTAGAATTCAATGTCAACTTAGGACCTTCGGAGTAAATATTTAATCCATCCAAAAAGCACAATAAATTAGCAACAATCACATGTTTATGTGGCACTTAAGGTTTGTATGTATAATTAGATTAGATATCCTTCTAATCATTTTCCTCAAACTCTAACCCTATGTCTTTAACTCCAAATTATTCAATATCAACCTCGGTTACCAGGAATTGATGACAAAACCACCACTTACACATTGTACAAGTGAATGCATGTACAACATAAGTTTCTCATTGATATACATAGAGCAAAAGTATATTTTTTGGTACAATGCTAAAAAGTATTCTTGAAGATTGTCAATGTCTTCTCCAACTAAAGCCACAGATGATATAAATATTTTACAAAAATGTTGCCTGTTAGTGAGAAGTGCAAACCAATCGAGTACAAATTATAAGCTCACATCATCATCGGCAATCGAATAAACAACATATGTCATGCGTTAGTGAAAAAAAATTGCTTTATTGTACTAGCCCTAGTGTAACATCATAAATTTTAAAATTTTAGATAACATAAATTTTTAGTAAAATAAAATTTCAGAAAAATTAAAACCATATTTGAAGAAAGATTTTGTAAAAAAATGGATTTGAAATGATTTTGGTTTAAAACAAGATTTGGTAATATAATTTTTGGATTTCAAAGAGAAATGCATTTTGGAAAGATTTTAAGATAAGATAAAATATTGATATTTTCGGAAACTTTGGATTTTAACTTTTATGATAATCGGTAAATAATTTTTTAAAACATTGTTGTTTAGAAAAATCTCCTCTTCCCATAATTTTCAAAATCTTTCCTTATTTCCCTTCTACTTCCTCACTTACAGCCAGGCCCCACCCCTTTCTTTCTTTTGTTTCGTTCTTCCTTTCCTTCTTTCCTGTCCTCCTCTTTCCTTCGTGGCAAGCGGATCGCATGAACCCTCCGTTGATGACGTGGTGTGTTGGAGCCAAGGATGACAGGCTGTACCGCCATCTCTAGCACCATCCTCAACCCCATCCTTAGACGCAGTTTCCTCGGACCCTATATAAACCCTTCCCTCTCTCCTCTTTCTCCATTGCCACCCACCTCGGCCACTCATTCTTTCATCACCGTCTCGGTGCTCTCCAGGCCAAGCTATCCAATCACATTATTCTCCTCTTCCATTCGAAGTTATCTCAATTAGGAATTTGAAGAGCTGTCATCGGAGCACGACGAATTTCTTCAGCAAACTCAGCGGTCTTTTTAGCTAAGATGGTGACTGTAACAACCCCGCAACTTCACACTTTAGGCCTTGCATATCGTACTCGTCTTTTCATATGCATTTTGAACTTAAAAAAATCTTGCATCATGTGTTGCATGCACTGCATTGGAAACTAGGTATTAAGATTAAAATAAATACAAAAATCTTAGGGAGTCTTAAAGTTCTTGTGCCATGTTTGGCCATTGTTATGTGGACAATTCGCACATGATTCAGATGGTTAGCACCTGGTGTATAAACCTAAGCAAAATATAGGTTCCCCTACCTATTCGTCAGCAATACATGTGCTGACAGTCAGCATTACACATGCTGACAGTTAGCATGTGTATTGAGAACGATTTCTAATTCTTCTTTGTCAATTCATCTGTGATTGCATATGTTAACGGTTAGCACCTAGGACTTCAGCTTGGGTTGAGTTCCTACCTAGGAGTTTCCACTCACCTAACTCACATCCAACCCACTCTTTGGTACCCTATGACATATGGGACTAACCTTACATGTAAGAGAAGGATGAGGCAACCACTTAAGCCCTGTCCCACCTCCTCTCTTTCTCCTTCTCCTTCCTCTCATTTCTCACTCACATGTCTCAGCTCAAATTTGAGAAAGAACATCATTCTTCCCCTCTCTTTCTCTTCTCCAAATCCATACTAAGGATGGGAATGCGCATGTGCATATTATAGGAAAGCTTCTCCACCTCTCTAGCTTCACTTCCATCCAATTGGTTTTTACACAAACAAGGATTTGGGTAAGTTTTTGGTACTCTTCTCAATCTTTGTCATTGTGTTGGACAGCATGTCCTTGAGCTTGTTTTCTACTCATTCTTTCTATTTCTCCTCCATGGTCAAGCTTCCTTTGCAAGATAGCAAGCTTCCTTTATAAGATAGGAAGGACAAGGTAGCACCCAAGTTCAAAGAGAAGGCTCTCCTAACAACAAAAAGAAGAGGAGCTGGAATTATCTTGTAGTTGTGTCATCCCCATCATCAAGTCGATCTTCGATCCGAGCTTCTACCGCAAGCAAGACCACACTTGCCTTGATGAGGATCCTCTCTAATCCCTCTTTATTTTCCTTGATCTTAAAGTAAACTTCTAGTTCACCTCTTTGCCATGGTAGAAGAATCATCATAACACTTGAGAACCATGCAAATATTGGCATGAATAACCAAAATCGGTTATACTAGGTAGTTCACTAACATGTTATCCCCATTAAAATGTGCATGCATATTTGGGTATATTCACTTGATCTTTGTTTAATATTTAGAATTATTTGGCTCTTATTTGAATTCGATCTTCACGATTAAGTTTCGAAGCTTTAGAAGAGAACGACGACCTTCATCACTAGCATTCCCTCGCTAAGCAATCCCAAGGCACTAATAATCTCTCTCTATGCTCCTCGTCCGACTCCGGCGCGGTGTCAGAGACGACAACTACGAGATCCGATGGCCCACAAGCTACCACTTCGCTCCATCGGACGCATGCAACTCACGCGTACCCCTTCGCGTAGATAACTGGCATCCAACGGCCTGCAATGCGCACGCTTATGCGATAAAGGCCGGGATTGGGCCACGTCGCTCCTTATCCCGAAAAGAAGTAAAATTCTGATTCTCTATTTACAGCTTTGTTGTTTAATGACCTCTATTTATTAAAATTACAAAATTACTCTAGAAAAAACTGAAAAAATTCTCAAAACTTCTATAGAGTATCTGGAACCTAGGAAAATTTTAATAAGCACTGTCCACCATTATATTATTCTATTGAATTGTTTTAGTGCTCTATGTTAATTATAAAAATGATTTTTAGGGGTTTTTTATTATGGAAAAAAATCATAGAATGGATTTTTATTATTAATTAGGTTAAAAAAATATTTGGAGCTTACCAAAAATCAAGATGTTACACCGGGTTTGTAGGATTGTCACCGTACTATTAAGAGGTATCCGGATCAGTGTTGATCAGATCGGTTCTTAGCTCTCGAGTGATGTACATTACTTATAAACTCCAGTTAAGCCTAGTGAGGTGTCAGGGTGTCATAGGAGTGTAGCGAGAGTTTCGGATGTGTCCATGAGGTATTCGGACTTGTGGTTGTCTGAGATTGAGCGAGAGGGACTCCGGGAGGTCTCCGGACTTAGTGGGTTTCTTCGGTGAAGGATCGAGATGTCGCCTAGAGAGGGTGAATAGGCGAGTACAAAATTTAAACTAATTGCAGTGGAAACACTAAGGATACAGGAATATCCAATTCTTGGATCGGATAGTCTGATATGGATCGTACTATCCAATGGATATCAGATACTCCGATACCTGTAGATTAGCACCACAGCAACACAGCGAAGCAAGCCAAACATAAGCAGGCACAAGTGAGCTAGAGAGTAGAAGAGGTCACCACAACGAAGGCACGAAGATTTTTATCCCGAAGTTCGGATCGTTGAGGCGATCCTACTCTCCGTTGAGGCGGCTCGGTCGCACTTGAGCCGGGGTCACCTTGACCCTTCCCTCTCCAAGCTCCGCACCAAGCTAACTTGGATTTTACTCCTTGACTCCTTTCCTTTCGGAGGTGGAGTCAAACCTTCACAAACTTCCTCGGCCACCACACTAAGTCTGGTGGCTCAAGGTGACTCCTATCCGTCTAGGAGCCCCCAAGCTCCAAGAGTAATGAATGCGGCGGAGATGAGATTGAAGATGACCAAAGTGCTCCAAGCGATGAACAACCACAGCTTGAGCATGATCTCTTGCTCTCTAAGCTCTTTCACAAGATTTGAATCTTAGATCTAAGGAGAGAGTGAGAGGGTTTGTGTTTAGGGCTCTTGAGAGAGAGAGGAACAATGTTCTGTGTGTCAAGCCTGTCCAAATAAGGTAGGGAGCTCATATTTATAGCCCAGGGTGAAAAGCAGTCTGTTGCCCTCAAAATCATATCGGATACTCCGATGTTATTATCGGAACATCCGATATTTTCCAGGCGAGTTCACAGAGAGGGGCTGATCGGAATTTGGATCAGAACTAGGTCGGATAGTCCGATATTTTTCTGAACAGACTAGCAGAGAGGGTCCGATCGGAGTTGGCATCGGAAGTATATCGGATGTTCCGATATTTTTCTGGCGAGGACGACAGAGCAGGGTTGATCGGACAAGCATTTATATCAAATTTGTAACACCTAGCACAACCATTGCTAGTGGAATAAGAGGAGAGGGAAGCAGTTTCCTTAGAGGATAAGGGAGAGCTATTCGAGAGATCAACAAGCTTCAACTCTAGAGCCTTATGTGCATCATTTGCACTTGCAAGACTCTCTATAAGTGAAGCATTGGTGATCTCAAGACTAGCTAATTGAGATTTTGCCAAATCAAGATCATTGGTTATCTCTTCAATCCTTTTCCTTTCAAGAACTAAGATCCTCTCTAACTCAAGGTTTCTTTTCTTTTCTTGGATAAGCAAGTCTTCTTGACTCTCAAGAAGATTATCTTGCCTCTCAACTTGTTCCATTAATGCACTTACTTTAGAATGTCAAATTTCTTCAAGAACTTAAGCATGTCCATAGAGTCAACCTCATCATCACTACTACTAGCATCACTATCACTATCATTTATGAGAGTAGGGGGTTTGGATTTGTTAGTTATCTTTCGCCCTTTAGCCAAGAGGCAAAATGGAGTGGTGTCATCATCACTCAACTCTCCAAAGAGTGAGGTGGTGACGGTCGGAGTAGTGGTAGTAGAGGGTGTAGCAATGGCGAAGGTGGCGATTCCATCATCGTCCGAGTCCGAGTCGGTGTCAGATTCGGAGTTGGAATCCTACTCTTCACCAATGTGGGCTTGTCCCTTCTTCTTGTCCTTGCTCTTCTTGTAATATTTTTCCTTATCTTTCTTTGAGCCTTCATCTTTCTTCTTGCTTTCATCATCTTTTTCTTTCTTCTTTAGACACTCCGCAATGAAATGTTCGGGGTCTCCACACTCATAGCAAGTCCTCCTTGAGCTTCTCTCCTTGCCCTTGCCATAACTTCTTTTATTTCTATTCCCAAAGTTGTAACCTTCCTTCTTCATGAACTTATTGAACCTCTTCACGAAGAGGACCATCTCTTCCATGCTCACTGAGTCATCATTATCACTATCACTTGAGGGCTCCTCCTTGACTTTGGTACCTTTCAAGGCTATGCCTTTCTCCTTCCTTTTGGATGAGCGAACTAGCTCTTCAACGGCTTCGGCTTCCTTGCTCATCATTTCATCCACCATGATCCTACCAAGCACCTCTTGAGGTGTAAGAGAGGTATAATTGTCCTTCTCCCGTATGAGTTGTACCAAGTTGCGGTTTTTAGGAGTGAGCACCCTAAGTATAAGTTTTACCGTAACATGGTCCGTCCATTCCTTACTACCAAGCCCCTTGGCTTCATTTACAAGTATGGTCACACGGTCAACCTAACACAATTCTATCAAGCTTTCCCTTGATAATCTCCAACTTGGACTCTCGGACGGGATTGGTTCCCTCATGTGCAATCATAAGTGTGTTCCAAATGGTTTTGGCATCTTCAAGACCATCAACCCTATTGAATTCGGTTGGGCTTAAACAGTTAAGCAAAGCGTTGGCGGCTTGGTCATTGATGTGTCTTTGCTTCTCCTCATTCTCGGTAAGATTTGAAGGATCCTTGGGTGTGAAACCTGTTTCAACAACTTTCCAAATAGAAGGATGAAGTGACCTCAAATACATCTTCATCTTGTGTTTCCATGCCGGGTAGTGCATCCCATCAAATTGTGGCGTCTTACCATTCGGTATGGAAAAACGAGATGAAGAAGATGAGGCGCCGAGGGTGGAATAATCAAATGAAATAGATGCACTGGTGCCATCATGAGAGTCCGTGATGCCATCGTTGTTGCCTCCCCCTTCACTCCGATCATTTGTCGACATCTTGAGCTCTCAAGCGGTAAGGCTTAGCACGAGAGGTCTTGCTCTGATACCAATTGAAGGATCGAGATGTCGCCTAGAGGGGGGTGAATAGGCGAGTATAAAATTTAAACTAATTGCAGCGGAAACACTAAAGGATACAGGAATATCCAATTCTTGGATCGGATAGTCCGATACGGATCGGACTATCTGATGTGGATATCAGATACTCCGATACCTGCAGATCAGCACCACAGCAACACAGCGAAGCAAGCCAAACACAAGCAGGCACAAGTGAGCTACATAGTAGAAGAGGTCACCACAACGAACGCACGAAGATTTTTATCCCGAAGTTCGGATCGTTAAGGCGATCCTACTCTCCATTGAGGCGGCTCGGTCGCACTTGAGCCGGGGTCTCCTTGACCCTTCCCTCTCCAAGCTCCGCACCAAGCTAACTTGGATTGTACTCCTTGACTCCTTCCCTTTCGGAGGTGGAGACAAACCTTCACAAACTTCCTCGGCCACCACACTAAGTCTGGTGGCTCAAGGTGACTCCTATCCGTCTAGGAGCCCCCAAGCTCCGAGAGTAATGAATGCCACGGAGATGAGATTGAAGATGACCAAAGTGCTCCAAGAGATGAACAACCACAGCTTGAGTCTAATCTCTTGCTCTCTCTCACAAGATTTGAATCTCAAATCTAAGGAGAGAGTGAGAGGGTTTGTGTTTAGGCTCTTGAGAGAGAGAGAGGAACAGTGTTCTGTGTGTCAAGCCTGTCCAAATGAGGTGGGGAGCTCATATTTATAGCCCAAGGTGAAAAGCAGACCGTTGCCCTCAAAATCATATCGGATACTCCGATGTTAATATCGGAACATCCGATATTTTCCAGGCGAGTTCACAGAGAGGGGCTGATCGGAACTTGGATCGGAACTGGATCGAATAGTCCAATATTTTTCTGGGCAGACTAGCAGAGAGGGTCCGATCGGAGTTAGCATCGGAAGTATATCGGATGTTCCGATATTTTTCTGGCCAGGACGACAGAGCAGGGTCGATCGGACCTAGGAACAAAAGTTCTGGACTTGTATCGGATACTCCGATGTGAACATCGGACATTCCGATATGAAACTTGGATTGGACATTCCGATATGAAACATGGATTTAAGCTCTAGGGTTTTTATATGTGGACTATAGAACCTGAAAACATGTGATGTTCATCCACTTGAGCACTTTAGAAATCTAAAAACCTTATTTCCGTCCCATCCCTCTTAATAGTATGGTTTTATCCTTAGACTCAAAATAAAATAAACTCCTAGTTTAGCCCTAGCGTCTAAATACCGTCTCTTCTTAAGTAAACACGGGTCCCCAAATTACCTGCTCATTCTCGATACCTGTTCATCCTCAAGTTAAACACGTTAGTCCTTTAATTTTATTTTCATTAATCACCAAAACCCACTAAGGGGCCTAGATGCACTTTCATTCGGGCCGGACGATCTTTATGTACCAGAGAGTTCCTAATGTTAGGCATGCAATCTGGGGCGGACAATTCGGGCCAGAGGGTCGGACGAACCACGGAGTCTAGAAAGTTGGTAGGTGTGGGCGGACAGTCCGGCCAGGTAGCCGGACGGTCCAGGCAAGGAGCGGACGGTCCGGGGTTGGAGGCCGGATGGTCCACAGAGAGATGTGACTGTATGGCCAGACGGTCTGGGCCAGGAGGTCGGACCGTCGGCGAAAAACTAGAGTTGAGGACCGGACTGTCCAGCCTCTCTTGTGTGTTGGTGAGTGTATTTCGTAGGTATTTTGGGACACTCCAAGATTTTTTCCAGACTGTCTACCAAGAACTACCATTCTTCTAACGGTTTGTTTTTCAGATCTAGGCCTATATAAACCCTTGTGTGGCTCATTTGTGTGAGGGCTTTTGAGCAGCTTGGAAGAGCTTTGGGGGTTGGAGAATTGGTTTTGCTGAGATTTTGGGTGTGTCCCAAAGTGTGAGAAGTGGATATAGAGGGTGAGAAAGAGATAGAGCACCAAATTAGGTGGTTTTGGTGAAACCCTAGTGAGAAGTGTGAGTGACCAAGTGAGTTGTGTGTGCATCACTCTTGAGCTTGACCCGGTGCGATCAAGTGGTTCGGATTTGTTACTCTTGGTGCTTGCCGGCACCTAGACAGTGTGAAGGCGTCGTGCACCGGTGACCTTCTCCAGAAGTGTGTGAGAAGACCCGGGCAAACCATTTTAGTGGCGTTGATGCTTACCATCTCTGAAGGGAAGAAACTAGCAACCACTAGTGGAGAGAAGACGGTTGGCTCGGAAAGGGAGCCGATCCTTGCGAGGATCAAACCTCAACGTGGATTAGGGAAGATCGGCAAGTCTCCGAGCACGATGGGAAAGGGTCTTCATGTCACTTGTGATTTGCCTCTTGTGCTCTTATATTCATAGACATAACATTGAGCTAGTGCTAGCCCTCATAGCATTTATCTTGTGTGTTTAATTGTATATCTTGATTATCTAGTTGTATTTAGTTCACCTCACTCTAGGATTGCTATCATTGATATATCACTTGTGTTCAAAGAATATATATTTAGCTTCCGCATTTGTTTAAGGTTTGCACACAAGTGTAAAATTAAATAGAAAGTAAAAGTTTGAGAAGCCCAATTCACCCCCTTCTTGGGCATCCGGTTCCTTACAGGGAGAGATATCTCTGGGCCTCTCGATGTGGTTGGATTTAGAAAAGTACATGGCCATGCCAATGTGATTAAAGAGTTAATTACAAATTGAAATCCACTACAGGATCGAGTGAATGGTCGAGCTATCACAGGGATGACACATTTCTCACCATGAGCTTAACTAGTATCGTGTGGCAAAGGGATCGATACTTTAACACTATTGGTTCGTAAAATTTGATCTTTGTGTGTATTTAGGGGTCGATACGTTCTGTTAGAAACCTCTGCTGACTTGTGGCTAGAAAAGAGTTTTTGGCTTATGGCTGAATATATACGAACCTACAGGGCCACACACTTAAGAGGATTGGAATAAATCATTGCATAATTGTCTATTGTGCGAGTAGGAGATTGTTCGGTTTTATACCCAATAGCAATCTGTTAGTGATATGCTCTATAGGTAATTATGTAATATGTTTATATGATGTCCATGTTTATGTACTCTTAGATAATAGGTTATCAGTTCATGAATAAATGCCATTCACATTGTTCATCAAGTACGACTTGATTGTGAGACACATTGTTTATATGATTTTATTCTAAATGATCCCTAGTCTCATATCATTATGTAGGACAACAATGATTTGATCAGCACATATATTGATTGATCGTAATGTTTCATATAACATAGATATAGAGATATCAAGTCAGTAATGTGGACACGTGTTAGAGAACATGGTGTTGAATATACCTACTCCGAGACACTGAGATCATCATTGAATCCTAGCATGCGTAGTTGTATAGTTTTGGGCTATCAATCGCTATACCGTATCTGGGTAGTTATAAAGATAGCTTTTAGGTATGCTATGAAACATTTTGTGGGGTATGAGCGATCAAGATAAAATTTGCCCCTCCTTGATAACATGAGAGATATCTCTGGGCCCCTCGATGTGATTGGATTAAAAAGTGCATGACCATGCCAATGTGATTAAAAAGTCAATCACATAATAGAATCCATCACAAAATCCAGTGAATGGTCCAACTATCAGAAGGGTGGCACTCATCTCGCCTTAAGCTTGACTATCAAGATTTAGCAGATATGGTCATTCTATTCATTTGAGAGTCAATATGTCCTGCTAAAAACCGCTATTGACTTGTGGTTCGGAAAGGGGTTTTCGAGGCCATGGCTACTTGCGCATGAACTTAACGAGTCACACACTTAACGAGTTAGACCATGTCTAATGGATTGGATTCATTAATGGGTTTCGTAGATACTGATCCGTGTAGAATTAGATTCGTGCACACTGATCTGTGTAGGATTAGTCTCGCGGATACTAATCTGTGTAGCATTAGAGTCCTAATAGGCCTGTAGCATAGAAAGGAAGGCGGTGGGGAGGTGCATACACACGAGTTCGCCACCACGTAATTCTAGACGTCATGTCCCTATCGACTCCTAGAAACCCTAGGCGGTGCTGATCAGGGAGGAGGGAACGTTCGACTTGACGTAAACAACTACTTCCTGTACCTCGACATGTGCGACGTCGGACTCAACTACTCTGACTCTCCTTTCTCTGCAACTGTGCGTCAAGGGTAACGATCTGTGATCCTTTAACTACATGATGTCCTGGTGCTCGCGGTTGAAATTTTTGAAATTAAGCTAGCATAGCCTACCCATTCCCCTTTACAATCATGGGCCACATGAGATATGGACTAAGTGTTAATACGCCACATATGACATGGCCTTTATGGGTCACGTTGGACATGGGTCATGGACATTTTTGGACCTCTAGTGTAGGGGCCCACTACCGAACTATATAGAAGGAGGCGGTGTAGACTAGAGAGATAGATTAGCTTTTACATTTGCCTCCTCTACCGAACCCTAGCCGTCATCTCCCAGGTCGCCTGGGCCGACGCCACGTGCAGACAGATTCCTCTCCTCGTATATGTGCAATACGTAGAGGCCTTGCGATTGTGGCACTCATCAGGGCAATCACGAGACGTGATTGGCTACTACCGGACCACAACACGCAGATGGTTAAACTAGCTTCATCGACTCTTCTTCTACTGCATTGCACATCGAACGGTAACGATCTATGATCAATTACTTGCAGATTATCCTAGGTTTTCGTGGTAGAATTTGATTGCATGGTAGCTTAGCATACCCGCGTTTCCCTTTAATAGCCTCATGGCAAAGTTGCATCACAAGGTGCCCAGAAGTGTCGAACGGAACCAAGAGACACCCAGAAGTGTCAAACGGTGCCAAGAGCTCCTGAATATGTAATTTTCCCTTTTATAGTGATATTTCACCTTCGTGCACTTGTGGTATTTTCCTATAGTGGTTTTTCACGTTAAATTTGTGTCTCCTGTTCATCTATCCTGCTGTAGATATCTAACAAGATGAGTCTTACCATCTTGGTACCAAAATAAAGTCGTTGATCAAACTAGATCTAACGGCTACCAAGAGATTGCACGTCTTATACCCCCCTTCCATTCTTTTTTGGTATTTGCACATCTTATACCTCCCTTCTATTTTTTTATACCACCACTCTAAAGAGTAGACATGTTATTTCTCTCGTCCTACATCACCTCACTCCTCCCACTACACTGATGAGCCACTAGATGATGGCTGCACTCCACCGTTAGGCGTCTGCACACCACCGCCAGCCCGTGTGCTCCCCCCGCCCCCCACCCCATGCCGATACGGTTACACGCCACCGCCTCGCCTACCTGAGTGCCGCCATACCAGTTCCTGTCACTGCACGCTTGTGCTTGCTCGGATGTCACGTCACTAGCCTGCCCCCGCTAACGCCTCACATACAGCCGTCATGGCCACACTGACGTACCTCCTTGCTCAGTTAGAGCAAGAACTGCTGCTGTGGCGACGACATCGCATGATGGCAACGATGGCTTAATGGCATGATGGTGATGGCTGGGGCTTTGTAGAGAGGGAAAGAAAGAGGTATTTTCCTAAATACCCAATCTACTTTGAGCTGGAGTATTAGGTACCTCTTGGTATCTCTTTAAGGCTTTGTTTGGGAGACCCAATCCCGGCGGGGATCCCGGCCCAATACCAGGGTTGGAAACCCACGGGTTGAAGTATCCCTTGGCCAGATCCACCGCCATTTAGGAGCCCACGGGGGAGAGGATATCCAGCCCTTTCCATCTCGTATCCCCATGGAAACCGTCATCCTCTCCGGACTCGTGGAATCCTTCCTGGCCCCTCCGCCCTTCCCAGCTCGCACTCCCTCGACTAGTCGCCGCCTTCCCCCTCCGCCTCCCCCTCTGCCTCCACTTGCTACACGCGCCGCCTCCCTCTCCATGCTGTAGCCTCCAGTCCCCTTCTCCTCCGCCGATGCCGTCGGATGCCACCATCTCCGCTGTTGGTGCTGCTCCAATAGATCCAAATCGGAGCTCGCTGCCTCCGCTCGCAGCCTTCGCCTCCGCTCGCCGTCTCCTCGCAGCCACCGCTGGCGTGCTTCACCCACCGCTGCAGCTCTTCTCATCCGCTCCCACCCCTAGCTGAACCCTCGGCGCCGATGCCCTCTCCTACCCCCAGCTGTTCATCTCCGGCAACGCCTTCAGTCTCCTTCCTGAGATCCGACGCCGCCTCCCCAAGATCCCCCAAATCCTAGCCTGCTCTCCCTAGCTGCTCGTCGCTCCTCTTCACCGACTCCTCCAAACCCTACTCACTAGCGCGAAGGAGGAGGCAACGCCGGTTCGTCGTTCCACCCCACGCCGAGGCAGACGTGGTCCGGTGACTTGGAGGAGGACCGACGCAGTTCATCCCGCAGCCGAGGCTGCCTCCTTTCCTAGCTGCGGCTAGCAGTCACAGATCCAAACTCCCAGGTATGACTCAGGCCGTCTTCCTTCTCCTTCAATTTTAGTCAATCCAATTGTTGATGTAAAAAAATGACAATGAGATGTTGTTTCATCTAAGGTAGTAGCTCATTAGTCATTACTAACGAGTAATGAGTTGAGAGATTATCGATGTATTTTTCTTTGTGGTAAGTCATTACTATAACAATTGAGAAAGTTATATATGTGTATTCATCTGAGGTAGCTCATTGATATATGAGTTGAGGATTGAAATTATCCATGGACCTGTTACTAATGAAGTAGTGGTGAGTTGTCTTCTGTATATGTTACTTACCAGTGCTTGTTGTTATCTCATTTATCTCATGCTAGCATGGGGTTTTTAAAAGTTATCTTGAGTTCAAAAAAGAGCAAACACAGAAATTTGCAAATGAACTAAATAAAACAAAAAGGGATAATGAGGAGTATTCAATTGGGAAATGTGTTGCTGCCCTAGAGTCAATTGATGAGCTCACGGATGTGGAGAAGGCAAAGGCACTAAGGCTGTTCAAGTGTGAATTGAATAGGGAGATCTTTTTGAACACAAAGAACCTAAGTGTTCGCCTCCTTTGGATCAAGAATGAAATTACTCTCTAGGTATGTAATGCAAACTTGTCTAAATGTTGTTGCTTTCAGCTGTTCAGCTATGCATTCAACTGTCGCTTTCAGTTTAGGACCAGCATTAGGTTCTTAATGTGTTGTTTGATGTATGTCAATGCTATTTTAGATTTTCTATTAGTAGTAGCAACTAACTATGTACTCGTAGTATGTTAAAATAGCTGCTGTCTTATCAGACATGTTATTCATCATTTGCTCACAGCAGGAAGGCCGTCTGTTATGCTGATAACACTAGGAGCTGTTGTTATGGCGATGATACCAAGGAGGCCGTACATTCCAGGAGCTTAATGTGTTGTTTGACTGCTGATTTTTGTTTGCTGGATGTGAAACCTGTATTGGTGTTTGCTGGATGTGAAACCTATATTGAAAACGAGTTTGGTTTGTTGGATGTGAACCTAGATATGAAAGTCACAACTTGTTGGATATGAACCTGGATTTTTATCCCTGGGTAGTTAGTAGTGATTTCTGCTTCTGCATATACCTTTTGAATGCTTGTAGCGAAATTCTGCATGTATACCTTATATGGAAATATGTTGTCATATGCTACCTAGATATGCTACCTATATGTACTCTACAAACATGGCTGTACGTGCTGTTTTCTGAATTTTTTGGATGGCTGTACGTGCTGTTCAGAAACCCTTGACCTTTTGGGCTGCAACTGATGAGTTCCTTGAGCAATTTTATCTTTTTTCTCTGAATCTTGCAGGCTGTGAGCAATTTGGATTTTCATAAAATTTTTAATCCAACATTGGATACGTACTTTGTTTCTTGGCGAACTTTGGATATACGCCAAGAATGATATTGATTTTTCCATATTTTTTATTTTTCTGCATTTTAATTTTTTTTCTGGAGACCGACGTTGTCAGCAAAAAAAAAAATTTCACATTTTCTGAACACAATCGTTGTTAGCAAAAAAAATATTTGTATTTTCTAGATACAAAATATAGCGGCTGCCCAGTTGGTTGTGGAGACTGGCAAGTACGGGGAACGCAGAAGCGTTTGGGGAAACAGTGTCATGGGAATTATTTGCCTAGGGGGAGTTCTAACGTGGGAAATGAAAATCCAAAAAAATCCCCACCAGGGATTATTTCCCTAGGTTTTATTCCCTGTGTTTCCAAACAAGCTCTAAGGATAGTAAAATTCCTCTTTTAACATATTATTTTTCTCCTGCGAAAGTTATTGGACAGGACAGAGCCGGTGATGATAGGTTTGATCGGGCTGGCTTTCGGATATGAAGTTATGACCCGTGTGAAACATATGAGTTTATAAGTTTCGTAGTGAATAGCTCTTTTTAAAATTATTGCTAAATCGTTGTGTTCCAAGACCCTGATTAAATTGGAAGCATGTGATCTACATTTGAGAAGATATGGCCACGGATGAACAGTTCCTCTCTTACGGGTAATTCTCAGCCATCCGATCCGAAAAGAACGACATATATTAAATATGCTACAGTGTCTTTTTTCTCCGCCTTTTATGGTCGAGCAGGCAACTACCCAAAGATTTTTTTTTTTACCCAAAAAATCGCAAATATCAAAATGCCCATAGTTTTCAGTCATATGCAGAAATACCCCTCCGCCGCGGTGCCATAATGCGGCATAGCTATTGCCGCGGCGTAGTATAGCGGCAATGCTATTGCCGCATTGCCACACAATGGCAATAGAATTGCCGCTGTACCACACTACGGCAATGCTATTGCCGCTGCACCACACTGCGGCAATAGCATTGCCGCAGTGCCACGCCGCGGCATTGCCCCATATACATTGCAGTTGCAGCCCCACCACGCCCCACCACGCTCTCATTTCCATTTCGAGCCCCGCCGCGCGCAAGAGAGCAACCGCGGAGAGAGGAGAGAGGCCGGCCCAGGGAGGGAGAGGGAGAGGGAGGGGAGGAGGGAGCGGCCAGGAGGAGAGAAGAGGAGAGGAGAGAGGAGGAGGAGTAAAAAAAGCACACATCTGGTCAGTAGTACACGTATTAATTTTTTATATATATTAGGGTTTAGTTTATTTGTTTGATATATTAGGGTTTAGTTTATTTTATAGTTAAGACATGGTAGGTTAGCAATTTTTTATATATATTAGGATTTAGTTTATTTGTTTGATATATTAGGGTTTAGTTTATTTTATAGTTAAGACATGGTAGGTTAGCAATTTGTTATATAATATGCTTGAAAATAAGATCTGGTCAGTACGGTTGGTTAGTAATTTTGTATATAATATGATTTAAAATACGTTAGAACTGACACACATTATGTAGTTAGAAAATAATACGTGGAGATTAGGGTTTATGTTTGATGGATAGATTTATGACTCAGTTTAATTAGGGAAAATATTTACGGATTGTATTTAGGGTTTAGTGTTAGGTTTGTTTATGAAAAATTCTGTGATAGTTAAAAATACGCGAAGATTAGGGTTTCTGTTTGATGGATAGATTGAAGACTCATTTTGATTAGGAAAAAAATTTAGGGATTGTATTTAGAGTATAGTGGTAGGTTTGACAATAAACAATATTTAGGGATTGTAGTTAGCGTTGAAAGTTACATTTGTTAGTGAATATTTAAATTAGGCTTATATCGTTGTAATTAGCGAGTAAGGGTGATTAGCTGTTAACATGTAGTATTCACATGGCACAAAGGATTTTGATAGGATTAATGAACGGTACCTTTTGTATTGCAGCTATGGCAGAGTTTTGGTTTACTGTATATTACGGTGATGGCAACATTAGAGAAGGGCCTGGGATAGATCTTAGCGAATTTAGGAGCACAATGATTAGACATCCCGGCCTAGAAAATTTGCAAATTGAGGAACTTTACTTATGGATATGCAATGTGTTCGGGTGGAACGCAGAGGAGCATGAAGTGTGGATTTAGACTCTATGGAGCAAAAGTGTAGAAGTTCCTAAATTCCAATTGATTAATTTGAACATACAGATGGGTCTAACCTGATTTATAGGTGGATGTAGGCGTCGTAACTGTTATGCAGTTATCTTTGTGCAAGCCCGGGTCAGGGAAACAAGTGGTGCATAGGGAAATGCTGAAGAATTTGGATAATGTAGTAGTGCGATGCATGAAGAGCCACAAGTTGTCACCGGGAGGAACAAGGGCGTGGAAGATGTACAACAGGATGAAGGGTTGGGTGAAAATTTTTGTGCCGATGCTGGAGAGATGAACGAGAAAATTGTCGAAGCCATGGAGCATGACAATGAAAGGGCAATGGAGGAGGAGGAGCATGTAGATGACAGTTCAAGTGATGAGGAACATGAAGAGGGCGTCGTCATCCCAGAAGAATGGAACAAAGGAGAGTCTAGCCAACTTCTAGTGGATGATCGTCATGGCTCGTAGTGCATTTACGGCGTAAATGAAGTCCGGGCAAAGCAAATGTATGCTGACAAGGCTGGTTTGCAAAATGCAGTTAAAATCTGGTCCATGACAATGCAACGACCATTCAGGGTGGAAAAGTTAGATAAATCCAGATATACAGTCAGGTGTGAGAGAGAGGACTGCATGTTCCATATACATGGCAACAAGTCTAGGTTTTCCATGAAGTGGACAGTTTCGAGCGTTGAACCCCACACATGTGTGCTAACAAATACCCTGGCGAAGCATCCCAATCTCATTTCCACTTTCATCGCAAACAAATTATTCACATAGATTGTTGAGAAGAAGGGGTTCCCACAGTCACATGTTGGCCAGTCGAAAACTGATGGAAAATAACGATCTCGTAGCAAAGGGGGGCCATCTCTCTAGTCCCCATATTGTATGACCCGCATGTCGTCTGAAGGAGGACGAGCATGCTCTCCAGGGCCAAAAGACTCCCACCATGCATCAGACACATATGGCCGTGAAGAGGCTCCCCCGCTCGCCATGAAGAAATGTGGACATGTGCAGTACGGCACAGGTGTGTAAGCGTCGGGAGGGCAAGTGTGGAAGTGAATGAGGGGGCCAGAGGCAAAGAGTGCTGCTGCCTCCTTCCTCTCTTTATAGGGCGTTACGTCATGAATAGCACCTGATTAATTTAGCTGCTAATTATCCTTGATTAACTGTTCACTTTGACATGGCAGAATCTCCGTCGTTCATTCCGTCGGTGGAGCAATGCGCTGAAGATAATACCACAGGGTGAAAGGGTGCGGTGGCCTGAGTGCTAGGAGCCTACGAATGAGGGCTGCCTGGCATTACCGCATTGGAATGCGGGCTGGCTGGCCGCATTAGTCACTTTATGTTCTTTTCTTCTTTATCTTGTAGGCCAATAAGTAGTCTATTGTCTCTCAATTTCTCATTGTAACGGCGTTACCATACTTGTGCCTTTTCCTATTACGTCCCTAAGCGGCCATTAACAACGTGTGCCTTTTCCGATTAACCCTTCCACCGCTATACAGTACAGAGGCAACTAGGTTGCCGCGGCGTGGCAAGGTGGCAATCAACTTGTCTCGTCATCCGTGAAAGCCTAGCGTACCATATTGAATTGTCTTATCACATCGCTTTCACATCACATCGCTGTCATTGCCTGCTGAGGCACCACGGGCTGCCCGTGAACTCCCCAAATTTATTGCGTGCCATCATCGCCTGCTGAGACACCACGGGGAGTCCGTGAACTCCAATAATTCGTACCTGCCTCGTCCATCTCTCCACCCGGTCACATCAACTGCAGCGTCCATCAATAATTTCGTGGCACCTGCGACCAACAATCCGTTTTCACCGTCCATCAAGCGCAACAAAGAAAGCACTCGGGAGGGATGCGTACGCTTGCATGAACTCGGTCCATGCACCAAACAAACTTCGCTATAAAAACACTCTTGCCTTCGGGTCCTCTACGCTGCACCTTCCCTCTGAAACTCGCATATTACTCTGGCCCATACACTCCACAAATCTCCTTGTAACGAGCAATGGCAGCCTCCGGCTCTGAGACCCCTCCGCGGGGTAAGTTTAACACCACCGTGCCAGAAGGGGTCAATGTTCCAATGTGTTTCTGCGGTGACCTTTGCAATTTTTTCAATTCGATGAAGGTTTCTCATATACTTACGGCGGGAGGTTCTCCATGTGTGTGAACTACGAGTACGATCCACCTAAGGTTGCCTTTGGCGAGCGTGCAAAGTTACTTGCTCACCCTATCCTCCATGATTATATCTACCTACATGGCACATGTGATCTGTACTAACTTATATTGAACAAATAGTCTCCCCCACCTCTCTGTGATTTCTGGCAGTGGCTAGACACGGAGCAATCGGAGGAAGACAAGAAATACATCGAGCGTGAGGTCCGTTGGAAGAGGCAGTGGTTCAGGCAGCGCCAGTATGAGGAGGAGCGAGAGGAGATGCGCAAGCATTCGCAGGAGGAGTACCGGAAGCGACAAGAGGACGCTGAATGTCAGGCTGCTGAGGCCCGAGAGGCTGAAAGGGAGAGAAAGCGCGAGAAGGCATATCGCGCAAAAGAGGCTGGACCTGATGCTACCAGCAAGGGAAAATATCCCCGTTGTACTCAGTAGAAACTTCCTTCTAATCCTGACAATAAAAATTCCCTAAGAGCACTCTACCTTCAACGTGGCATGTGAGGAAATGTTTATGATTAAATCTCGCTCGACCAGAGGGCGGTTTATTCTTCTAACTATTTATTTAATTTTCTGAATAATTATTAATATAAAGAAATCTCCTGAAACTTATCCATTATTTCCATATAATTATTTTTTAAAGATTAAATAGAACAAATGATAGGCCATATATACTGAAAATATATATACTTTCCTATATAATATATATCATACATATGTTATAACTATATAATATATAACATATATAATATATTATATATCTGTTATATATATATATGGCATGTGACATACATATGTGTATATATATATATGTTATATATTATATGTATGTCATGTAATATATATACTGGGCAATGCCGCTATGGACAATATGGGCCCCGGGTATCCGGAGATATATTATTGGACGTACCACCTCTTTGGGCCGAGTCACACGGATCTTCCAGAAGACGGGCTTGGAGGCTGGCGCGGCCCGACTTGGTCTACAAGGAAACGAACTCGTCTCCTACTCGAATACATGGAGATAGACGTAACCAACCCGGTTATATCTTTATATTCCTTATACGGATTAGGGAACCTATCTGTAACCCGACCCCTTACACTATATAAAGGGGGTCGGGGGTCCCTAGTTAGAACATCCAATCATCTAGCCATCTGACATCTCATTGTCCTTGAGATCCACCATAATACAATCCACGAGCACAGGAGTAGGGTATTACCTCAACTTGAGGGCCCGAACCTTTATAAATTTGGCTCCCTGTGCTACCATCGTAGTTGTGATCTTTCGTACTGCCCCATAAAATACATTGCCAACACAAATCTTCGACAGTTGGGGCGCCAGGTAGGGGCTTGCGTCACGATCAACTTCATCAACTTCGATGGCTCCGATTGGCGGATTCGTCTTCACCTACGCCCCCGGCCAAGGCTTCATCTTCGGAGATCTCGGCTTCATCACCGGTGACTTCGGGGAATTACGGTTGTGTGAGCCGAACCTCGTTCGGTCCATGCACTACCGGGGAAGGTGGTACGCGATTCCGGCCGAGCCTCACCGCCTCAGGATCTCTCCCCTGGGTTCCGATCCGGAAGAGATCCAGTCTGATGATGACAATTCCGACTGGCCTACCGCAGGACTCCCCTTTGGTTTCGGTCGGGATCTACTGCCTCTTGCTTTACCAGCTCCTTCTGTTGATAAAGAACCAAGTGGCGACCTTGTTCCTGGTCTGGACCGCGCTCAGATCCAGTCGGGAATCATAATCCCTCAATCGTGGTTCACCCTGTTTGGATTAGGAAACTTGGCCACTATTTTCTATGAGATAACACGCTAGGTTTTCCAATCTGGGCCAAGGAGCGGAACACATCAAACACAAACTGGGACGAGTTTCCTGAGTCTGGGCTCAGGGATAACTCTAACCAGGTCAACTTCCCGAGTGGACATGCCATTCGGATTGGTCAATTCGGCTGCAAGATTTCAGCATATTCGTTCTGCCGAATCTCAGTCGGACCCTCTTCTGACCAAAGATCCGACACGAGAAGTGGGAGTCATAATCACTCCCTTCGACGAACCAACAAATCGGGACCAATTGAGCCTCTCTTACTCGGAGTCCGAGTCAGAGGAGAGCGTCAACGGCTTCCCCGACTGTCGCGGTATCTATGTGCTGGATGGACAAGCCTTCGGATCGACTCGGCACCCCGTGGACGAGGCAGGAGCCGAACACAACCAAGGAGGCGGAGAAGATCTGCGCGACAAATTGCGCGGTTGCGCACGAGAAGTCCGGGAGAAACTGCTTCAAGTCCGTATGGGAGACCACTCCGTCTTTTGTACGCCCAGCAGAACATCCTCGCATCCACTGTAGGCATCCTCGGATCATAAGAGCTTAAAATATATTTTCACACAGCCAGACTTAAACATGAGGCAAAGAAGATGGTTAGAGCTGATAAAGGATTATGACTTAGGCATCCACTATCATCCTAGAAAAGCCAATGTAGTAGCTGATGCTTTAAGCAGAAAGAGTTATTGCAACAACCTCAGGGTTCAAGAAGATCAACCTGCACTGTATGAAGAATTCCGGAGGTTAAATTTGGAATTAGTGGAACAAGGCTGTGTTCATATGTTAGAACTACAGCCGACCTTGGAGAATCAGATCCGAGAAGCTCAGAAGGATGATGTAGAAGTGGCAGAAATCAAGGAAAGGATCAAGGCAGGAAAAGCCCCAGGATTCCTAGTGGACGAGATCGACATCTTCTGGTTCGAAAAGAGAATTTTTGTACCAAACAAGAAAGAAATCAAGGAGCTAATTCTGAAAGAAGCTCATGACTCAGCGTTGTCGATCCACCTAGGCAGTACAAAGATGTACTTGGATCTTCGGACATCCTATTGGTGGATGGGTATGAAGCAAGACGTCGCCGAGTTCGTCGCCCTGTGTGATACCTGTCAGCGGGTCAAAGCAGAACATCAAAGGCCTGCAGGATTGCTTCAGCCCCTGAAAGTTCCTGAATGGAAATGGGAAGAGATCGGAATGGATTTCATCACTGGCTTACCCAGAACCCAGTCCGGTCATGATTCCATTTGGGTCATTGTGAATCAGCTCACCAAGTTTGCCAATTGCATCCCTGTGAAGGCAACTTACAAAGGAAATAAACTAGCAGAGCTGTATTTGGCCGAGATTGTTTGCCTACATGGAGTTCCTAAGAAGATTATCTCCGACAGAGGAACCCAGTTCACTTCTAAGTTCTGGCAGAAGCTGCATGGTTTGCTAGGGACCAATCTCAACTTCAGTACAGCATTCCACCCACAGACTGAAGGTCAGACAGAACGAGTTAACCAAATTTTGGAGGACATGCTTCAAGCTTGTGCTCTAGCAAGCTCTAAGAATTGGGATAAGCATTTGCCATATGCAGAATTCTCTTACAACAACAGCTACCAATCAAGTTTGCAGATGTCCCCGTTCGAGGCACTGTTTGGCAGAAAGTGTAGAACCCCTCTCTACTGGAAAGAAACTGGAGAGAGAATGATTTTTGGCCCTGACCTGCTCAAGGAAGAAAATGAGCAAGTCCGAATCATCCAACAACGCCTGAGAACTGCTCAAAGTCGACAGAAAAGTTATACAAACAATCAACGAAGAGATCTCGTCTTTGCCGAAGGAGATTTCGTTTACCTCAAAGTGTCACTAATGAAAGGAGTTCGACGTTTCCGAGTCAGCGGAAAACTTGCACCAAGGTACATCGGACCTTTCAAGATTTTGACCAGAAGAGGTGAAGTGGCCTACCAGCTTGAGTTACCACCCTAGTTATCAGCTGTGCAAGATGTGTTCCATGTGTCCTAGCTGAGGAAATGTCTGCGAGTTCCAGAGGAACAGATGCCGTTGGAACAGTTAGACCTGCAGGAAAATCTAACCTACAAGTAGTACCCAATTCGGATTCTAGACGAAGCCGCTCGTCAGACTAGGAGCAAGGTAATCAAGCTTTGCAAAGTTCAGTGGAGCACTCGGAAGACGAAGCAACTTGGGAACGCGAAGAGGATCTTCAAGCAGAATTCCCCAACCTTTTTCCCAGCCCTTCCGAATCTCGGGGTCGAGATTCCGTTTAAGGGGGGAGGTTTGTAACATCCCCATTTTTTGAAAATATAAAATGCATAATCATGGCATATAGTTTGAGGCATCTCAACCAAAAAATTTTCAAAGTTTAAAAGAAAAACATTTTTTGAAAAATGTGCATGTTACTATATATAGTTTTCTAGAAACTAATTAAAGGTTAGCTTTTGCAAAATTCCAAATGTTTAATTATTAAAAACCTTATAGGATAATCTTGTAAGAATTTGTGACTTTGAAATTTCACTTTTGAAACTCCAATTTAAAAACTAAACTAAATAAAAAAGTTCAATTAGAAATTAAATAGCTGATTAAATGAATTATTAGTATTACTATTTTTATTTTTTACCCATTTCCCCTCTCTCCTTTTTCCTCCCTATGGCTGGAGGGCCCCACTTGTCACCCCCTAGCCTTCATCCTACGCAGCCTCCCCTCCACCTCCCCCCCTCGGTCTCTCCTCCCTCACAGTCTCTCACTCACCCTCACTCTCTCTCGATTTCTCCCCAGCAGAGCCCTTCCAGCCCAATCTCCTCCGCCACCCTCTTCATCCCACCCCCGTGACTCCATTTTGCGAGATCGCCGCCGCCGCCGTTGCCGGAGCAGGTCGTGCGCCACCGCCGGAGCTGGAGCTGTCCCGCACGCCGTCGAGCCGCCTCATCGGGTAATTTTTCCCTCCCCTGTTCCCTTCTCCCCCCTAGGACCCCCTTACCCTTCCCATCGTCGGCGCCACCTCGCAGCCGGAATCGGCCGGCTTGTTCCTTCACCGCATGCAGCCACGCCACCCTCGGCCGGCCTCGCTCGCTCAGCCGCGCCTCCCGGACCTCCTCACCCTCGCGGACCTTGCCGACCCCGCCACCACGCTCACTCGCCGCCGTTAATTTGGACGACGAGCTACCTGCCACTCGCCGCCACGCCGCCGACCCAGCTGGCGTTCCCAACACCACCGACCCCACCCGAGCCCCTCTTCCTCCCTCTTCCCCTTCCTCCCTCACTGAGCCTTGTCGCCGGATTCGCCACCAGAACCACCGCTTCCTCTCACTGTTTCGAGTCGTGACCGGTGGGTCCCTTGATCGGCCGGCCACATGGTGACGGCCGACCCCGCACGGTCGATCTCTCCTTCGCCACGCGCCATTGGTCATTGTTGTCGCCACAGACGCCTTCCTGCCACGTCCGCAAGCCAGTGGGCCTCTCAGCTCAGCGCTTCACTTGGTTCAGCGTCGTCGCCTTCTTCTTGCGTCAAGTGGACAGTGTCACAATTTGGCGCCAATGGCGCCGCCAGACGTCGCCACGTGCCATCGCCATCGCCCTATGCCATTGGCCGGCCAAGCCCGTCCGTACGCCTTTACCTTTTAATTTATTAATTCATTTTAAATAGCAAAACTTGTTATTTTTATATCTTTCAAAATATAAATCCAAAATTGGCGAAATAAATTTCTAAAACTCATAGAAATGTGAAGATTAATTTAAAAATATCATTTATATCGTTTCACGAATATTAATATGATTTCTATAAAATTGTTTCTAAAGTATAAAATCATGCATTTAAAACTATGTTAATTATTTATATCTAGTTAAAATGAGATTTAAATTTTTGGAACATATTAATCAGATAAGGACAATATTGAATTATTTATCTAATGTTTAATTTAATTTCTAAATTTCTAAATCCATATAAACTAATTTATCTAAACATTTTTAATGAAGAATGCCATTTTAAAATAAAATCAATTTCTAAAAAAAAATCCTAAAATAGATGGATGCATGGTTTTATCAAATTCATGCATAATCATTCTACATGCATAATTTTATTTTATTTGTTGTTTTTAAATATGTGTTGTTTGCCATCGTTAGATTCGATCGGATCCGTGCCCGGGACTGAAGCTCAAGACGGGCAGGAGTAGGACTACAGTCACGGTAAGTCATTGTTGACATTCCCCCCCCCCCCTAATTACCTTTGACCATATTGAAACCTAGTTTTACAAATGCTTTGTTAGAAGTTTATTAAATGTGCATGGCTATGTTGATTAATCACTATCATGTTGGTAGGAAAAATTTAGTTAAGAACCTAACACACTTTAATTATGCTATTAATCCTGATCTTTGGTAACCTTAGGATAATTAATCCGTAATTACCTGCCAACCCTTAATTAGCTTAATTAATTTTGCTTAATCATGCTACTAGTCAGATGATTACTACACAATGAACACTTCACCCTAATTTAATATCTGTTTTAATTCAAAGTACCTTTCTGTTTGCAAAGTGCTTGTTTGATTAGCAGTAGCAGGGTGCTACTGTGGGAAAATTGTTAGTGCCTGGTGGCGGGTATGTCACCTGGGGGTTTCTGGAAACGTTTGTAAAACTTGATTGGGGTGGACGAATCGATTGGCTGGTGCAGTAAGCATGAGAATCAAGTCCAGTGTGGGAACCACCTTAGTCCCTAAGGACCGCGACCTTGTGGTTGACAAGACTAAGTACAACAATGCGACCATGAGTGCCTGTATGGGCGGGACCTGGCTGAGTAGCTTTTGAACTCCTAGTTTGGACATCCCGTGTGGTGGAGTAGGCGCGAAGCATTCGTCAGCCTACCAAGCTCAAGAGGGGGCTTCAGCCAACTAGGGAGACCAGCGATGTGGTGGAAACCTTAGAGGGGATGCAAGGTAGGAGCGAGATTGTCAAAGGCCTTGTGGTGATCTTTTTCTTTGGGTGATTCCTAGGAAAAACCACCTCTCATGGGTAAAGCGTGCGGCCTCTGCCGAGCGTAAAACTATCTAGATAGTCATGCCCACGGTTAAGGGCGGACGACGGTGGCGCTGCCACAATGGTAGTTTTTCTTCCCTCTTTTTCTCAGAGTTTTAAAGAAGAAAACCGGCAAGTGCCGTGTTTTGTTTCGGGAGCCTATGGTGGTTAGCCGTGAGGAGATGACCTTCGGTGGTTTAGCCGACGTGTGGTATTATGCATACGGTGGTTAGCCGTCGAGAGTTATTGGTCCTTCGGTGGATTGGCTGTAAGAAAAATGTTTTGGATAAAAACCACGATTTGTATCGTGAGCCAGCCTTTGGGCATGAGCCGGCTGGGGCCAGATGATTTAAATGTTTTATCAATTAAATTGATTACCTCATTTCTTTCCCGAAATTGCTTTAAAAACATTAGGCAAACTATTTCAAAACTTGCTTTCCGCAACTGAGCCCTACCTATCCTTTGTCTAGACCATGCATGTGCATATGTCAATTGACTTGCGAGTATTTCACTAATACTCACTCTCGCTTTTGTTGAGCGAGGTCAAGATTCCGACGCCAGCAGTTCGAGTATCCGTGCGACCCTGAAGATGGAGACCCCGAAGTCTACGTCTTCACCGACGGAGTCCAGGATGAGGAATATACCGACCCCTAGGGCTTCGTTCCTCCAGCTTTGCCTGTTGGGAAATGTTTTGATTTTTATCTGGTTCTATGGGTGTATTTTGAGGCCTTAGTTGCCTTTGTAAAGACTTCCGCTTTTGTAAAGCCTTCGAGCCAATCTTTGTAACCTCGCCGCTAGGCGCACTCTGATGTAAATATATGTAAATTAATCGTCATGGTTGTGATCCAAGTTCTGTATCTGTGTGTGCTAGCAGGTCCGTTGAAGGCCCTGTGCGAGCTGGGCAGCCGCATAGGGCCCCCAAACATCAGGTACTAGTACCTAGTAGTCCAGCCAGCAGCCGCGTCCCGCGAGGCCGCGATGCAAGAATTGTTTGGAGAGTTAATTTTCATTCAAGATTTACTCAAGGAATCTATGGGTCCTCTTGATATTCTGAAGTTTTTGAAAAGGCTTCCCATTTATCCTAATGCTGTTATTGCATACAGAATTTTGTTTACAATTCCTGTGACTATTGCATCTGCGGAAAGGAGCTTTTCTAAACTCAAATTGTTGAAATCCTACTTGCGCACCACTATGACACAAGAAAGACTAAATGGGTTGGCAACAATAGCACTTGAAAATGATATCTTCGAGAAGATTAATTATGAAGATATAATTGAAGATTTCATTTTAAAAAATACTAGACGGATGATGGTTTTCAGTAGACCATGAGGTCAGTTTTCAATTTTTAAGCATTAATATTTGATAAATTTTTAAATATGTATGAAATAGCACATATTGAAGTTATATAATTGAGTGACAGTATGCCGTAGTTATATTAGAAATACAAATTTTTTTTTAAATTTTAGAGCCCCATTATGCATTTTGCACTAGGGCCCCGAATTTCTGGAGACGACCCTGTGTGTTAGCTACTGATTCAGGGACTAGCATAGGTAAAGCACAAGCGGGACCTCACCTCCGCCAAGGGAGAGAGTCCCGATATATATATATATATATATATATATATATATATATATATATATATATATATATATATATATATATAGGAATAATACATAAGGCTCCATGATTCGTTACCACTAGATGTGCTTTGAGATTCGTGTTGTTTGATTATTATACTTTCATATACCTACTCAAAAAAATATTTGAGACATCAAACTCCGAAAAAAGTTGAGTTGAATTTCAGTTTGATCTGCATTTAACTATACTTCAAACTAGTTTAAACTGAGTTCGAATTTAATTTTTTTGGAGTTTCATATCTGAAATACTTTTTGAGTGGATATATAAAAATATACACGTTAAACATCACGAATCTCAATGCACATCATAGGTTTTTGAATCATGGAGCCCATGGAGTCTTGAACTGCTTTCATATATATATATATATAGAGAGAGAGAGAGAGTTTGTCAGCTGACGGAGCCGTCAGCTGCGGTGTGTTTTGCAAAATCGGTGATCAAATTCGACAATCTGAATCATCATCTCCTTTGTCTCGCTGAATCTCACTACTGAAAAAATTTCATATTTTTTTTTGATTTTTTACTATTTATTTCGTATTTTTGAAAATCTATGATCTAATTAGTTTTGAACCCTCCAATAATTCTGGATTTCAAAAATACGAAAAATAGAAAAAAAAAATATCACGAGTCCTCCCGCCGTCGCGCGTAACGTGCTGCTAGTAGGAAGCCAGCCTCATTGTAACCACATCTTGCCTTTTGCTTATAGACTTCAGCCATATGGGCCTAATTATATACACCACTAAACTGAATGCTTCGTATACCTGTCCATTTTTTTCTACTAGAAATCCTAAAACGCCAAAAGGAACTGGGTGCCTACAACCTGAAAATGTGATCCAATGATCCAAATATGCCCATGTCCATATACTCCTTGACAACGTAATCCTAACTGTGCTCCTTCACAACATAATCCTAACGAAAATACTTCACGCCGAGCGTCCGACCAGGCAAAAATATCAGACGTGGCGCCCAGCCAAAGGCCATAGGACGGGATGTGTATTGGGTATTGTGCGTACAGCATACGCTGCTTTAGTTTTGGGTGGACCGCTCTGTTCCTGTGGAAGCTGGCTCTAGCTTGCCTAAATTAAAATACTCAGATGATTTCTTAGCCACACATACGATGCATCCACTTCATCGAGTGTGAACTCTCTCTGCTCCATTTCTTCTTCTTTCACGAGCACAAGCAACACACAACAAGGGAAGGCAGAGGACGTATTAGTGCTACAGCGAGCACCGCCACTGGCCGCTCATGCTTTTTCCCCTTTTTCTTATACTCTCTTTTCCCATCTCTCTCTCTATTCCTCATCCCTTCTCTCTACCTCTCTGGCCAAATCGCAGCCACCCCTATTTCTCTTCCTCTCTCCATTTTTCCATCTCTACCCTCTTGATGGGCTCATTTGGGGAGCTCAGTGGGCAGATCCGGTGGGGGCTCACCGGATCTAGAGAAAATGATGGCTACATTTGGATAAGAGGCTGGAGGTTGAAGAAGATAAGGTTTTTTTTGGCTGAAACATTAGTTTGGTACTTATGAAACATTAGGGTTTATCTGGTGAAACATGTTGTTTGCTTTGATGAAACACTTTATTTTCTTGTGAAACATCAGGTTTGTTCTGTTAAAACATAATGTTTGTGCTTGTGAAACACCTCGTTTACTCTTTTAAAATATTTTTTGTCATATTTTTACTGAAACATCATGTGTTTCTATTACTTTATTTCAATGTTTCAGTAGCTTTGTTTCAATGTTTCAGTACGCTAACTTGAATATTTCACCATGTTGACATAAATGTTTTGGTGTCCATTTTCTATGTTTTTTGTTATTGAAACATGTGTTTTGTCCTTCTGAAACATTAGGTTGTGTCTAGTAAAACATTCTTTAGTAACTATCGAAACATTTCACGTTTTGCCCCTCTGAAACATTTCTTTCTTCCTGGTGAAACATTTGGTCTAATCTATTGCAACAGCGTCCGATTTTTTCATGCGATCGGACGTCCGATCCGTAGTCCTATCCTAATCCTAACTGCTTTTGGCTACTCCCAACGGTGGTATCTTAAAAATAAAATAATCTGCCATGTAAGCTTTTTCTCTGATGCAAAGAATTAAAGAAGAGAGAAGGAAGAGTATCTTAAAAATTAAACACCTTTGCTGCTTGCATGTCTGGAGTTGTCTGATTGCATGCTTGGAGTTCTCTATCCCAAAAAAGGCATTTCATATTCCAGCTCGATTAAGTTGGTTTAATGTTTACTAGTCGCAACCTGAATGATCGTATATCGGATAAACAAATACTACCAAAATCAAACATCGGTTGCGTCTCATTTGCACTACTTAAGAAGCGTAATGATGGAAAAAAAAATGTCGATTTGGTTATGAACTACCGTGCTTGAGCCAAATTAGTTTTTGTGGTTTAAAACCAGATGAGATTGATCCTCAAATTATTGAAACCATCCCAATTTGGTCCCTTACCCGGTCAAACCCGTCTTCCAAGCGGTTTTGGGTGACATGGATGCAAAAATAGCCTAATTTGCATATGTGTAAGACAAGTTGGCTGTATCCTGGTGACATGGTCTTTCTTTATTTTTCCTTTTCTTTCCCTTCCTTCTTTTCCTTTCTTTCCTTCTTCTCCCTTTCCTTGAACCACGCCAACCTCCTCCATCCTACCATGCGCGGGCGCAAAACCACCCACACCGCCACCAGCTAGGAGTCGTCCCCTCCGCCAAATAATCGTCGCCTCACAGCACCCTCCTCTAGCGACCCTCTCCCAAACATATGCCTCAACTCCAACAACTCCCGCTTGCCGTCGTCGCCGACTAGGAAGAAGGACAGGGCAGATGTAGGACGCCCATCAATGAGGGAAGAGGAGGGGGCAACATTGGATTCAAAGAGGATACAGAGGCGGCACAGATCCAGGTCGCCAGTGCGGGACTCTTGCCACTAGGTCATTCCTATCCTCCCTTGGTATACCACACGTCGTCGTTGCCTTTGTCCGACGAGCCTATCACCTAGAGCCACTTGCCGATGGCCTTCTCAGGTTTGTGCAAAAATGAAAAGGGGGAAAAAAAAAAAGAAAGTAGATAAGAAAAAGAGGAAAAGGAAAAAAGATAGGGAAAGGAAAAAAAAAATGCAAATGTTTGCCACATCACCAAAAACTGTCATGTCACCAAAAACCGCATTAGCCACATGTCTGCCGCGTGCGAGGCAGGAGACTCTCCCTTCCCTCTCACCTCCCCGGTATGGGACTGAACATCTCAGCCATTGGCGGGAATTTCGCCCGCATCCGATCCCCAATTCTTGTCCACTTGGTCCAACCACAACGATAGGAATTGGAATGAAAAGTGTTTTGTGCCAATAGACAACCATTTCACACAGTTCAGGGGACACTTGAATAAGCCACTGGTCACCATGTCACTCAAAAACACCATTGACCGATTAAAAGACTAAATCTTAACGGTTTTGATAATTTGAGAACTAGTCTCACCTGGTTTTGCACCTTAAAAACTAAATTGGCTCGAACAGGACCAAATTGGCACTTTCTAAAACACTTCACCTAAATCGGTTGTGAGATATCTAGGATCACTCGCATCTCTGGTACCCGGTACCCAGAACTCTCTTTTCTTTTTTAAGCTTAAAAAAACAAGAGAGAATTTCTTAGTCCTGGTTAAAGAGTATAGCTGGAAAGGATTAAACCATTAGGCCACTCTACATATTAGAAGAGAAATCAGAATAGGACACGGCAAACTCTCGAGCTTGGGTTGCTCTATGGAAGAAGGCACAGCATAACATCTCCGGAGCGCCTTATCCCTAGAGGCTAAAATTGACTTATCTGACTATTTTTATTACTTTTTGAATCCGTTTTATTTTTATCTCGTAGGCGAGTCTAAAAGCTCCCTAAATCCTAAATTTCATGGCCATCCGACTCTCGAGGCCACATCGGGAAATTTTTGAAGTTGAAAATAAGACAGATAAGTCAGATTAGATAAGCCCAAAAGAACAGGGCCTAAGACCTCAGCTTACATAAACTCTGAAAGAGAATAAATAAGCCATAGAGATTCTTTCATAACTGAATAAATAAAGAATATATAAGACGAATTAGTTTAACAAGATAGTTACATGTGAAGATGAGACTTTCATGTCTTAATCAAGCTGTAATTCACCAATCTAAGCTTAGAAACTTTCCTGTCTTTGCATTCCTTTAAATCGGCTGGGCTAAAGTGGAGTAAAACCAGTGGGAAATTGAAACAAAAATAGTTTTCGCCAGTTCTGTTATCCCATGCTAGAAAACATACAAAATGCAAACCATGCGCATCCCATACTTTGCAACTAAAATTGATTCAAAATAAAAAAAAACTTGCATCGTCCTGAAAAAAGGGGAATGTGATCATTTTGGTTGCAATGCAAACAGAGAAATTGGGTAAACACAGATCCTCCATGCGGAGAACAAAAGCCCTAAACGACCATCTCAACTCCTGATAGAAAGACTATATATTGTGGCAGGTACATACATATATAGAACATGAGCAGATTCATCATAACTAAACATTAGAAGTAAATTATGTCATAAGTTGCGAGGGCATAAAATTAACATATTTTCACAATGGCCACTCACAACGCACACAAGAGTGGTCCAGCTATTTTCAGCTAGGCAAACTAGCTAGTGGACTGATACAACTACAACAGAGTAGAAGGTTAAAACTAAATAGTTAGGAAAGAGCACATGCACATAGCTCTCTCCATTAGTGGATATACGGTACCTGGTACTGGACCTGATAGCCGTTGCCATAATATGTTGGGTGGGCAGGTGGGATTGTGTATGGTGCTGAGCTTATCATTGTAGGATGATGGGCCTCAGTGCCATATACATACTGCCTCTCAAAAGGGTAGGGGTGCCTCTGTGGAGCTGCCTGGTAAAAGCTTTTATCAGGGAAGCTAGTAACATGGGGTGCATAGATTGATACATTGGCACGAGGCCTCTTGGACTGTGGCTTTGCTGCCTCAACGGCCCTCCTCTTGTCTGCCTTGGCTTTCTCCAGCTGGATGACTCGTTTCTGAAGCGGCTCAACAGGGTATTGCTCCTCAAGTTTGTGTTCCTCAATGCACTTGATGACAGCTTTTAAGGCAGATAGCTCACGCTCATTCAATTCATTCTGAAAAAGGGCAGTTATTAATCTGACAGACTACAGATCACATGTACAGGATGGATGGATACAGCCATGCTCATGTACACACAGCAACACAAAAGATCAGAGAAATATGAATTACACAGGCAGCTTAGAGGAATATTTTACAATTCAGCACAAGGAAAGCAGCAACCAGCAGGAAGCTAGCTTAATCTATTTCTGGCATGCTAAGCTAATTTTCTATTATGCATGTTCTTTGCAACCTAACTAAAGCTCTCAATGTAATGCTGATTGGACATGAAATTTTTGCCAACTCTGATGCCACCAAATTTTATGTAGGAACTTTTTACACAGGATTAGCTGAGTTCAAGGTGAATTTAAATAACTACAAATGTGCAAGTTGCCTAATTTTGCAACAGAGAAATAAAGAGAAAATGCACATGTATCGCATTCTCATGATAAAACAAGCTCCTCAACAACAAAAAAGAGAGATTCACCCTTTATTTGATTCAGTTAAGAGAAATAACATTGCCTATCCAACAAGAAATCCTAAAAAGACAATTATATCAAAACATTCGGTTCCACCCAAGACAAACAGGATTGTAAAAATCTACATGAAATATTAAAAAAATTAAAACATCAATTTTCTGTCAGCTTTTAGAATTTTTCTGCTGATCTAATGATCAATTCACAGAGTTTCCCGCTTCTAAAGTTTGAAATATTATATTAAAATAGTTTCTAAAAACTGGAGTGGCTGGGAAACCAGGTGCGCACCAGGATCTTGAACCTCAGTTCTACATATTAAATTCGTAGAGGCACCATAAACTTGTAAAATTGAAATGAATAGGGAGCACCTGTACAGCAGGAGATATCTTTCCATTATTGACATGTGGCACCTTCCTGACCTCCTTCAGATATGCTTTTAGTAACTGCACTGGTTCAAACTGCTCTGTCAGCTCAAACACATAAGCCAAATTAATTGCATCAATAGGTCTTCCGCTATCCACCAGAACTCCAATGACACCTGATATCATGAAACACCATCCCTTAGTGTCATGAGAATGTTCTAGCAAGTGAAAACAAAAGGAACATTCCAAAGGAAAACAAAAGGAAAGGCAAAAGGATATAAGGAAAGAAAAGAAAAAAATTAAGAGCACAAAGGTAAGGATATGACAAATAAAAGTAATAGCATACAGAAATTCCAGTAAAACATCTGTTGAAATTGTCACAACAAAAGCAGATACAAGAGTAGCAGATACAAGAGTAGCAGGGCTTGTGACATGCTTTTGTCATGGTGTAATGATTACTCAATAAGCAATATTCTTCTTATTCTCACAACATAATCATTCATATATGTGAAATAAGTAATTTTGGAACCGCTTAATTGCTGGAACTATACAAGCTCTAACAGAAATAGCAAGAACAAGTAATCAAATTGGCAGTCAACGGCAACAAAAGAGGGTTTGCATAAAATCCTATGAGCTTATATTTTGAGTACATAAGATTACAATAATCGTCTTATATTTCAGTTCATAAGATTTTGAGAAGTATGTACTGTTAAGAGAGAACAAACAGCACAGGACTGAACTATTAGAGATAACACGTCTTGCATAGGGACAATCAGCATAACAAGATATGCAATGCATAATGAACTGATACTACAGAACACAATACAATTACATAACTATAAGGATCACCAAAATAAATAAAAAAATTTTAAATGGTGGCTAATTAAATAAGGATCAATTCTTAGTATAAGAAAGTATCCCAGTTGTAATTGAAGAA
Source organism: Olyra latifolia (assembly GCA_036346145.1). Taxonomy (NCBI): domain Eukaryota; kingdom Viridiplantae; phylum Streptophyta; class Magnoliopsida; order Poales; family Poaceae; genus Olyra; species Olyra latifolia. The sequence continues at coordinate 4,751,248 of CM070531.1, read as the reverse complement.
ATTTCAATTAATTATAAGCATCTTTCCACTACACCCACTAACCAGTAAATGATAATATCAACCTTAAAACATTCTGTTTTTGCAACATTATCCAAGTAGTATAATCATGTCCTAGTCCATAAGCATGTGAATGACCATAAAAATTACGACAATGATCAATGTTTATAAGAGCTAGGTATAATATTAATCCATGACAGCAGTGACCTGGCATCTTCTGTGACAACCCAAGTAATCGGCAAAGCTCAGGTGTTTGGCGGCGACGACTGACAGAGGGAAGTAGTTTACACAGTTCATCTTCTGAAAATTCAGAAAAAATACCAAAGGTAGCCAGCAGCTGAAGAAACGCATGTGCTTCCAGGCAGTTTCCATTGCTAGCATCAAAGTCAAGGCTATCCAACTTGGATTTCCATCCTAATGCAATTTTTTTAGCTAGCTCCTTGATATTTGCTGTAAGCATTTGACCCTCAGATATGTAACCAGTTGCATCAGTTTGCATGTGACCAAGAGACTCCATCAACATGAGGCACGTTCTTCTTACACCCAGAAGATCTCCATCCTTTTTGCCATCCAATACCAAATTATCTCCGGAATAGAAGTCTTCTAGAGAATGCAACACCAAGCCGTACGGATCAGATGCTCTCCTGAGTGCAAATGGGATTTCCTCACGGATGGCTGTTAAGTTCTTCCGATTGTCAGATATGAACTTATGAAGTCCGTCAATGTTCATTTCCTCGCAAAGGATCATAAGTTCAGAACGAGGCTTTGTACCAGTGTTGTCATCTTGCAGCCGTGCACTATCATCAGGAGTAGACTTGGGCCACTTTAGAGCAAGAGCACCCACGTTTCTATCAACCAGATGGTTAGTAGCCAATACCTTGTTCATTGGGTTGATAACAGGAATAGGCAAGGACAGCATGGACTTGCTGAAGATCATAGCTAAAGCAGCGTCTCTTTTCTCTTGCAGCCTTTCCAGGGAAGTCAGCTCCTTAGCCACAACAACTGCCTCCCGTTGCTCGAGCACCTGTTCTGATTTCGCAACCGTCTCCTCAAACTCTTTCTCCTGCTGTTTGAGCTCATCAAACTTTAACTTAAGCGACTGCTCAAGACCATGGAAATGATCCTCAAGTTGCTTCCACTTCATGTTCAAGGAAACGGCGCTCTGGCTTTCAAGGTCGGCAAACGCTCGCTGAAGCTGCTGTATCTTGGAGCTAGTGGACTCCATAAGGGCAGCCACAGAATCCATGTCGTACATGGCAAGGCCTCTGCAAAGAAGTAAACAACGAGCACTTGAAATCCTCCATCTAAACTGCACATGAACCAAAGCATAATAAAAGCAAAAAAAATCTAAATTTTCACATGATTTGGCTTTTATTTCTACACCACCACGAGTCCAGCAAATTTACTTGCAAAAAGCACCAGCAAAGGCAGGCATCAATTCTATGAAATCCCTATTCCTGTACAAGGAAAGATTGCATGGAAACCGAATTGGATGGCTCCATGGGCCAAGAAATCGAGTGTTACCTACCCCGCCACTAACCTACCAAGAAGGCAAGATGAGAAGTGAAGAATTGCTGGTCCAGATTGCTGGATCTGAGACATGATAGAGGAAACCGGGCACGTACCTAGTGCGGAGGCGGGCAGGCGTTGCCGCAGGAGGCCGCTCCCCACCCCCGCCACCACCCCCAGTGGCTTGGGGAGGAGATCGAGTGGATCGCCGGCAGCCGGAGGAGCGGTGGTCTGGTCGGGGGAGGAGAGCGAACCCTAGCCTGTTCGGGGCAGATGGGAAAGGTAAAGGAGACGGGGAGCAGCTGGGATCGGGATGTGCTGAGCACTGAACATGAGTGTACATTCACACGAGGCATGGGTCCGTGATGGCGGTGACTATCTTTTGACTCTCAAGGGCCCCTTGGGCATACATAAAATATAATAACAATAGCAAGTTTATAATTATGCGAATAAGGTTATTGCTTGCTACCCCGCTACCCACACACATAAAAATAGAATTAAGTGAATAAGCTTGTTTTCAACGGACTTGCTATCCACTCACGCTTGCTAAAATGAGGCGGGACAGATAGCGAGCCTCGCAGTCACTAGCGGACTTACTATCGCCGGCGAACAGGATAGCGAGGGATAGCCTCTTGCCAGAGAAGAGACAGTCGTTGGCATAACGACCCTTTCTCCTCTCACTATCTATTATGATATTTTAATTCTTTCTATTCTGAATTAATGATGAGATTTACTATCTTTTCTTGCACTATCGTAACTCGCGAAATACTGACTAAGCACGAGTTTCCCCAATTTGCGACCTAACATAGGTTTGTTACGTAAATAGATATATGTTCTTTTCTATTATGAACCACCATTGTATGGCCAACCATTGTGTTCTTAGGACCGCCTTACTACTGTTTCTTTCTTCTCCTTCATATTAACGTTTCTGGTTTTTGAAAATAAATGATGAGCTACAAAATAATTCTTTTTTTAGAAGGTTGACTAGGAGGTAGGGCTGGAACTTTAGCTCGTGGCTCACGAGCAGCTCGAGCTCGGCTCGGAAAAAGCTCGAGCTCGGGCTCAGGCTCGGATCGTTTCTAAATGAGCACGAGCCAAACATATTTTCTAGCTCGTCTCCAAAACGAGCACGAGCCGAGCCGAAGCTAGCTCGCTCACAGCTCGCTCGTGGCTCGTTTGAGATGAAGCCATGGCCCAGACGCCCAGTAGCCCAACCCACACACATGATCCAGTCTCGCATCGCAGGCCGGATCTGGCTGCGCCGCCTGCACGCTAAACGAGCTCGAGCTCGAACAGGCCTGGCTCGCTCAGGCTCGGCTCGGTTCCACCCCTACTAGGAGGTAGGAGCCAGCTGAGGGCCATTGCCACCACGATGAGGAGGCACACACGCATAGCAAGATGACGAGGAGGGCTCAACTCCATAGGAGAAGAGGCATGGTGCCTATGGAAGCCCATGCCCTGTTAAGGCTGGAGGTGGCTCATGCTAGGGGCGGCTTGTGAAGGGGGTGAAGCACTGGTGCCGGTGTCGGTGCCGCTTGAGAGCTAGGAGCCATGGTAGGACTCGAGCGTGCAAAGGATGTCATCAATGGAGCAGACAGGGGTTGGGTTGCCTGAAGGGACGCAGTGGGTTTGACCAGAATCCAGCAAATTGAGGGTAGTGCCCTCCCCCTCTCCAGCCTCATCGGTGCCACCCTTCCCCGACTACCACAGATTTTCTAGCCATTCGGTGCAAGCAAAGTGTGAGACCATGTGGAGGCCTTCATATGGTGATGAGTATATATGACTTGATTTGATTTGATTGAGGAGTTTGTGTGTGAGATTTGTTTAGAGCTAGGCGGATTTACGTTTCAGCAAGCATAGTTTTCACAGTTTGAATTGTTTCATGGTGCTCCTTTGCTCAGATGATTTTCTGGTCTTCAGCTCTTGTAGAGAATTTAGGGACGAAGGTTTTTCATTTTGGGCGAAAGATCATTTGATGCACGGATTAATTCATATAATTCTCGTAAACTGCTGTGTATTTGTGGTGCGGTTTTGACTAGTTGTGATTAATGCTGATTTTGCGTTAATCAGGGCTATTGCATGATTATGAATGATAATATGTTGACTTGTAGGGAGGTAAGTGAGATATTTGTGGAGATTGTGTCGGTTCATTTCAGTGCAGGTTTGGAGGCGGCTGTGGTCATTGGCAGGTACTGGGACTAGGTTGGGAGAACCGAAGTCCAGAGCGATCGAGGATGCCAGCGGGACGGTTGAGCTCAAATCGGGCTCACATGGACGTCATGGAGATGGACTTGAGGTGGCTCAAAATTTTCGATTCGGTTTAGAGGCCCGAAGGTACGGAAAATGAGCGGTTAAGTCAAGAGATGAAGACCAGTTGCATCGAGTTGACCGGGTTTTGTGTAAAGCCCATTTGGACTTATGTAGCCCATGTATAGGATTAGTTGTTGGTAATGGACTGAGTGAATCCTAGACCTTGATAGATTAGCTTAGAAGCTAAGCAATCCTTCAAGACCTATATAAGGAATGGTGGAGGGATGCCTCTACCCAAATCTTGGTTAGGTTTTATTTCGGAATTATGTGCTCCTTGAGAGCAATGCCCACTCTTGTGTGGCTGTAGAAAACTAACCAAGCAATAGAAAAAGATCCCACAAAAAGTTTTTGCTTTGTTTTTCTTATGTTTTACATGTTTGATCTAGTTTGTTTCTTTATTTCTTTTGCAACCAATTTCTTCGCCTCCCCTTCTTATACGTGCCAAAAACTTATTGATTTAGAAGGTGTTGTGGTTGCCCATATCAATTATCTTCATCTTGCAACTCATCAACAACACCGAGATCAATTTTTGATATTTTTGCTTGTTTTGGCTAATTCAGTTTCTCCGCATAGTAGTCATTGTTATTTTTATCGAAAATTCATCTAAAGTGATTCTGAGGTGATCCATGTTGAAGAAGTTGCGTGACTCACATATCTACCACTCCTTCAAGTGGCAATTGTCTAGGAGTCACCATTTGGGTGCTATGAAGATTTTACCAAGCCACAAATGTTCTGTTCGAAATTCCTGAGCAACAGTACTTGTTATTTTTGCTTCAATTTTTCTACTCTTGATCTTGAAGTGAAATTTGGTGCATAGCTTTGTGACTTACTATTCCGAGTCCTAGGAAAGATTTGGAAATTCAAATGAGATATATTTGTGGAGAAATTACCTCTTGACCAAGATACTTCTCTGCTGAAAGTTTACTTTTACTTTCCAAAAGCAGCTGGGGTTTCTCCCCATGGCCACATGGCCCATGATTTTTTATTCATAGCATTTTTACTAGAGGTATGTGCTGCTGTCCCAAGAATGATCCATGGGTGATCTAGTTTCTTGAGGGTCACTTGCTCCTGTTTAACCTTCTCTTGATTTTTAGGGCGCATTGTTGAAGAAAGCGTCAAGATCAATTTGGCATCTATTCAACCCCCCTCTAATCGCCTAGCCTGGTCTTACACAAAGAGTCGCCGTGGAGAAGAGGGAGAAGGTAATGAGGAGAGAGAGAAGAGGGATAAGGGGATGACATGTGGGTCTCATAGTGGAAAATGGATTGAAAAAATATCCACATGTGTAGCCTAGGTGGAAAAATTACCCTAAAAATCGCCTACGGATGGTTATTTACACCACTTTGTATACTTGTGGAGCGACACCTGGTTTCCCATGTAAGGGGTTAAGTGCAACAACATGCATAGTTGAGGGGTGAAGTAGCCTTTTCCTATTTTGAATGATATAGGAAATAAGAAAAATAGGAAATGCATAATTAAATTAGGAAAAATTATAAATTAACATTCATGAACCCTAAGTTGCGTTTTTTCCTGTCATTTTTGAAATGCATATTTTATCTTCCCTTCATGATTTAGCATGTTGGTTATTATTCGTATTTTGCATAAAACTCTAAATAGGGACTGAAAAGGAATTGATTGTTGTGGACATAGGAGAAGGTGTCGGATTAAAAAAAAAAAGGACTCACGTAGTGTCAGGGATTGGATAAGATATGCTGGCGGCTAGGTTCCATGTAAAATATGCCTTTGGAGCATGTGCCTAGGGAGAATGAGCCGAGCATGATAAGCTCGGACTGATACCTCTGCGATTGATGCTCGTGTGTAAGCTTCTTTTTTATGGGCCATTGGACGTATCGTCATAGGCCTCGAAGAGGTGCATCTAGATGATCAGCCCGATACTGCCCCTGTCTTGGAATTCTTCTACGTCCAGACTCCAAACCCTTTCGAATATGAATGTTCTTAGGCACAACTTATCATGTTTTATGATGTACCTATAAATCTGGTAGAATTCGAGCTTATTTGAATAAGTTTTCTAGGTTGCAAAGGACCAGGATTGCACATACCTTATATTATAAATACATTCCCCATGGGAGGGGGAGGCTATTTCCGTATCCCGCAACCTCATCGCAATAACATAAATGCACCCGTGCGACTAGAGTAGGGTTGTTATCTCCTTCTAAGAGGCCCGAACCTGTAACATCCCTATTTCTAGACAATTAGAAAATTGGATTATAAGCATGCATATAGGTATAATCTTTCTTTTAAATCCCTTTTTGTTTAAATAACATTTTTATACTTGTACAAGATCATTCATATATATATATATATAGAGAGAGAGAGAGAGAGTCTCGATTATGGTCACCATGCCACGATGGAGGCTTCCGTCACCATGGCATTTTAATTAATCGGTGATCGAATTGACGATCGATCGACCATCTCTTCGTCTCGCTGAAATCTCCTCGACAAAATTTCACATTTTTGATTTTTTACTATTTGTTTCGTATTTTTGAAAATCCATGATCTAATTAGTTGTGGACCGTCCAATAATCCCGGATTTAAAAAATACGAAACAATTAGTAAACAAAATAAAAAAAAATGTGAAATTTTGTCGGTAGTGAGATTTCAGTGAGACGAAGGAGATGGTCGGTTCGGATCGTCAAATTCGATCACGGATTTCGCAAACAAACCGCGGCTGATGGAACGATCCGTTAGCCGCGGCTGACAATAGCCCAGCGCTATATATATATATATATTAGGAGCTACGTGTTTAATTATAAAACAAATTTTCATTTTAAACTTGTGCAAAGTCATATTTTCTTGTATGACTATATATTCAAAATCAATAATTGTTTGGTTTTACTCTTTTGCAAAAATAATTCCTGTAGTACATGTATTCATGCATATTGTCATACCTTGAATAGTGTTTTCAGATTTTGATTAGTGTCATAGGTTCTTCAGATTCAAATTTGAAGTTAGTTCAAAACTAATTTCACAAAAATTCTTCTAAAAATTTAAACCCCTTCCTAGCTGGCTTAACCCCCTAGCCTCTCTCTCTCTTTCTTCCTCTCTCTCCCCTTTCCTTCTTTCTAGCCCAGGCACCCAGCCGAGCTGGCCTTGCCCATTCTTCCTTTCTCCCGACCTAGCCCAACTGAGGAGCAGAGCTCCTGCTCTTTGCTTGCTCTCGCTCTCTCTCTCTCTATTCTCTCTCCCGAGCGTCTCTCTCTTTCTCCCTTGCTGGCGTGTCTTCTCTACCGCTTCCACCCCTTGTCGCCATGCCTCTGCCACCGGAGTGCCCTATGGCGCCGTGCCCAGCATTTCCACCGCCCCGTGGAGTCTCACCTCTACTTCTCCCTCTCGGCACGGCAACGCGCTGTGGCACAAGCATCCCTCTTCCTCTCGCTGCCTTGTCGACACATAAACCTCACCCGAGCTGTTCTGCTCATCAAAACCCCCTTCTCTCCAAAAATCATTTTTCGATGAGTCTTCGGCGACTTGGTGCCACTCGCTTATTAGGTCCCCATTCTTGTTCTTGGTACTGTTAAAAAGTTCTCCTTCCCCCCTTCAACGTCCTCGATCCAATCGAGCTCTGGTGCCTCATAGAACGAGAGAGGTCTCGAAGCCCGCCACCGGCCATGTTTCGCCCCTTTTCAATTTCTCACTTCGCGGTGAGGCCCTCTTCAATTCGTCGCATCTACAGCTTCCTCTTGCCATATTAAACTGATGAGGACATCACTTCTTTAATACAACCATGCCTACGTCCACACCAACACATACGCAAGCTAGACAAACTGAACCTTTGTTAAAAGGTCCAATTACCCGAGCTCGCCCACGTCAATTAAATTATCAGGTGAATACGCTCCTAAGTTGTAATATAAATGAGTCACTAAATGGGATGCTACTTAATTCTGTGAATGTGTTCATTGTCCTCAGGAACCATGGAGAAGCACCTGTTCAAGCGACAATCAGGTCAAGTGTCGAGTTCGAGTTCAGGTCGTCCCTCATGACAGCATCAACTTCAAATGGACGCCACAGATGATCCAGAAGGTTGTTGGAGACCCATGAGTACTCGTTGGAAAGATCTCGGAGTCTACTTTCCAACAGATCCATCCTCACCTCCAACCTCCATTAGCGTCATCGGGAAACTGTAGAAAACCCCACGCCACTTTTCAGCCCATTCAGTTTGGGCCTAGAAACCTATCCTTCGCTGGCCCATGTTTAGACCGCCCCCACTTTTCCATGCCTATAAGTAACCAGCAGCACCCACCTCTATAGGTGGGTTTTTGTTTATTTCAGTTAGCCACCGCTACTGTCCATGTTCGCATGTGTTGGTTAGACCGCCTGCTTCACGTTTATTCAGAACCCCACTCTTGTGATACTGCTTGTTCTGATCTTAATTCATATCCGCCAATTTAGTTGGTTGTTTATCTCGTTCTTACTAGTAATTCGATTGCGTGCAGGATCAAGGACCTTCGTGGTCAGGTTGATCGCGCTCCGGCGAGGTCAATAACCATCTGGGGTTGGTGTACCGGTCGCTAAGGCGCAACGTCCTGGACGGTTGTAGTCGGGCCGCCAACATCGACTCCTCCCCAAATCGAAGTTACCCTCTCTCGTCGAAAGATCGGGACCGCCGTCACTATCAGTTGGTATGATGCGTGGTTGATCGGTGAGAGATTTCCTGTTCTTGTTCTTTTCTTCCTACAGTACAGAAATGAAGCGAATATGTCCTAGAGGCAATCATACGATGATTGTGTAACGTCTTTATTCATGTACTTATGATAACATTGCTTATCGGTTCTATGAATTAATGTCATGACTGTGGTCATCAAATACGATTTGGTTGTGAGACACATTGTCATTGTGATATTGTTCTAAATGATCCCTGGTCCATATCATTATGAGAAGCGGTAATGATTTGATCAGCACATGTATTGATTAATGGTATTGTTTCACATACCATAGATATGGAGATATCAAATCAATAATGTGGACACATGTTAGAGAACATGGATGGTTGGATAGACCTACTCCGAGACGCTGCTGAGATTGTTATCTACAAAGTGCCATCAGCGTGTAGTCTCGAGTGGTACGCCTATATGATCCTTAGACCTGAGGTCATCACGGAATCCTAGCATGTGGAGTCGTATGCTTTGGTGTTATCAAACGCTACACCGTAATAGGGTAGTTATAAAGATAACTACTAGGTATGCCGCGAAGCATGGCGTAGGTAGGGCTGAAAACGGATCGGATCGGATCGGATAATGGTTGAACCATATCCGTATCCGTATTATTTTTTGGATTCGAATCCGAATACGGATAGTCCGGATACAGATGCGGAAACAGATATTGACGGATACGAATACGGGTCGAATATAGATCGGATCGAATACGGTTGCGGATACCGACCGGAACATTTAAACCTAATAAATTGTATGCCCCAAAATCAATTATATCACATAAATAACTCAATTAATTAAAATATTATTATAATTTATACTTGCAAGAAGGTTATGGGCCTAAATGACTAGCCCGGTGGGTGATGGGCTAGTTGGCTCTGGATCTAAAAGGCTAAATCTCCCCTTTACAATGCATATTTGCCTGTTGGGCCTTTGTATTGGGCTGGTGGGCTGAGATCCGAATAAGGATCCGAATTTGTACAGTTCTGGATATCCGGATCCGGATCTGAATCCGTCGGATATCGCTTGAACCGGATCCGAAGAAAAACTATCCGGATCCGACTGTTCCGGATCCGGATCCGAAAATATCCGATCCGATTTGTGGCACCCCCTTTTTCACACTCGGCTGAATAGAGAAATCACCCACTTGTTGCCCCTATGGTTAAGAATCAACTTACGGGCTGCCTGAGAGCAAGCCGGGTAGGTCAACTCCCAAACCGGGTAGCAACAACTTATGTGTGCCAACTCTATTGAAACGAAAGTGAAGTTGGGTACCGGATATGCATTCTGTGATGGCTCCCAAGATCAGCTATCATCACACACATACCCTCATGTGGATCGATAACACAACACAAACGGTAAGGGACACAAACTTATATTACAACAGGGTATGGACTGCTGTCCATACAATAAGTTTAACATAATTTAGAGTTTTATGGCAGCGGAAACATAAGATGTTCAACAACAAAACAGCGGAAGACTTAATCATACTAAAAACCAAAAGGGCCAGCAAGGTATGCCTCATAACCCAAGGGCAACCGATTGAAGTTTAGAACTCCGCTGTTCGCTAAGCGTCATCGCAACCCCTTGATGGTAATACTCAAGCGTGGGGTCATATTCACCTGAAATAGTAGCAACTTGTATGAGTACAGATTGTACTCAGCATTATGAGGTAATGTATATCCTCATTCATGGGTAATGTATCCAATGGAAGGTTAGCATGACATTTTCAGCATAATGTGCATTTGCAAGACGTAAACATAAGTAGTTTGTAAATGGCATTTGAATAAAACATTTTAAATCAATGTGACTAGCAATAATATCATCATCTCATCAATATATATCATCACCATCATTAATCCATTGGACTCCATCCGTCCATAGCCTCTATCCGGCCATATCAAAACATACCCGGGACTCTATCCGTCCCCTAGTCTCTATCCGACCAGTGACACCACGAGCAACCCAGTACTCGGAAATGAACACATAACCAAACCATATAACCAAAACCAGTAACCAAGTGCTAACAAATGGCAGCTTAACCAACTCAAGATTCGTCCTTAACCCGGGACACGGCTGTTCGAACAGTTCAACACTCTGCAGAGGTGTATGACTTTACCCACACGACACAGCAAGCCATGCCGAAGCCTCCTAGATGTACATTTTAGTCCATTGGGTCACCCGAGTTAACTTAATCCAGTCCCCACTCCGCGAGTGCAGGAGGGAGTTAACCATTGCAGTGGATTTGTCCAAGACCCATCACCCCCAAGCACAAGGACGCACCACGGATGGTCCGCCCTGCCACCCCACCCACAAACACATTGCCCCGCTGGTACCCAAGGGCTCAAACATGCACAGGAAGTTAGCCAAGTGTCCCCATAAAACACGTGTGCTCGTACGTATAATACTTAAGAGGAAGGTACCCGATGTTCGGTCCTTAATTACCCAAACGGGGCTACATGTTCGGGATCCGTCCTCCCATCATCCTCTATCACCCGTTCGAGTCCAGCTTAGCTCTCACACGTAATCCAAATAATCATCAATCCAAACCGAACATTGAGTACATCAATAAATGAATCACACGACCAATGGACTACTCCACTGATCGCTTTACCTCGTTGACTCTAAGCATTGCTAAGCATTCGTGACACGACATAAATAATAGTACCTGCTTAGACTACAAAGGAATAACGGTGTCAAGCCTAGTAAGGTACTAATCACTGGGTAGGACATAACTACCTTCTACCCAACAAATAACATACTCGAAATTAACATGCAACAAGTAGTAGGATATAATTAAATCTGTTAGGAAAAGTACGTGGCCCATGAGGGTTCGGCCCACTTACTTACCTGCGGCCCCACAGGAGGCAAGCTTGGGGCCAGCAAGCTCGCGCCCGAGCTTGGCAAGCTCGAGCCCGAGCTTCCCCGCCTCGGAAGCTCAGGCCTCTTGCTTACTCCGGGCTTCTGAGGTACAAAGGAACTGGACCCGAGGCAAATCGTGCCGCGCCGCGGACAGGATACGCTTCGGGTCCCCAGAGTCATCGAGAATTAAATGCGCGCACTGTACCGAGGAGCGCCTAGCGGCAGCTTCTGACGGGTAGGCGGCCAGTCCCGTCAACCGCCCGCATGGGCAAGGACACGTGCTGACCGGTAGCGGTTCGGCACGGTGATCGGAGGATTGCACTCGATTACCCGGTGGATTCGGTGCGCTACCGGTGTGGCGAAAAGGCAACGACTAATTCAACGGACCAGCGCAAAGCTACAGTGGCCGGAGGGCGCCTATAAAAGGGGCGCACAGGCCACAACAATGACGACGGCTTCACTTAGGCATACACACAACTCACTTGGAGAATAGCGACTATAGAACAGGAGCACTTGCACTCTCGTAGGAGCTCTAGTTCCTGGCGGTAGCTCTCCGCATCCAGGTAACTGTAGGAACGCACACACGTAGTGTCTTGAGCACTTATTGTACTCGAAGCCCGAGCTTCCCAAAGCCCAGACTTCACCCCCTTGTACTCGTTTAAGCCCGGCATTAAACGAAGACTGGACGTAGGGCTGTTATCCCGCAGTGGAGGCCTGAACCAGGATAAAACACTCGAGTCATCATCCCCATCGATCCGGTCTCGACGCGTCTGACCGCGTCGGGACCAAGGTTTTTTTTCGGCGTCCGCCGGTGGCGGCCGCCTCGGCCTGGGGACAGGCGCTGCCGGACCTCGCACCCCTTTCCTTGCTCATTGGCGCTGCGGAGGTTCGCCTCCCAGTCGCCGACAGCTGGCGCCCACCGTGGAGCCCGATTGCGGTCTTCTCCCCTCGATCGAGTCGAGGATGGCCTTGTTGTCTTACGACGACATTAATACCGTGGACCTCAACTACGACGATCACGACGATCTCGACGACATCGACGAGTCGTATGAGGAGTGGTAGGCTGGTATCCTCGCCAGAGCTCAGTCCGACGGGATGGAGGTGGAGGCAACGCCCGCCTCGGGAGTAGCTGTCCGCTCCCCAGCTTTGCCCGGCACTTCGCTGACTCACGTCAATGAAACCCTCATGGAGGGATCGAGGCACTCCGCCAGTCAGATCCGGACGGACACAGCATTCGCGGCCATGTCCAAGAGGAGGACCAATCTCACAAGAATCGGGCGTCGAGCCCATCGAGGCCGGCGGACGGCGTGAGCCCATGGTGGTCGAGGTGCCGCGCACCGCCTCCGTGGCGACACCGACATGTCTCTTCATGGGGAGCCCGCCACGCCATGTCTTTGCAATGTCGGTAGGCGACCCAAGACCACCCACGCATCGACCTAAGCGGAGAGCACCGGCGGCGTGAGGCCACTCGGAGCCTCTTTGCTGGGTCGGTTGGGCGAACCCTGGTGGATATCCGTCGCAGGCCTGCTGGCCCGACACCCGCCGTCTGCGCTTACACGCCGCATTCGCCCACCACTATCGCCACCAACCCAGTCTTTGCAATCGGCAAAGGGTTAAGGCGATGCCAGTCATGCGTGACTTGGAGAAGGACCCGCAAGGGTTCACTGTGGTCGACCTAGGCGCCGCGTTGCCGACGGCCTGAAGAGCTCGTGGGGGTCTCGGCGAGCACCTCCAAGCCCGCCACACACCGCTGGCTCCTCGGCGACGCGTGGCAGAGATTCGATCAGCGGCAGCATCCACCTCCACAATGACGGCGCTCCTCGGCGCACCGGCGGAGTCTTTTCCCACCTCGGGCGCTCGGGTGGCGAGACTTCATTGAAACAACGGGCCGCCTGGTGTCCAAATTTTCCCGAAGCTTTGCGAGGCCCCATGGCACAAGCAGGAGCATCGAGAAGTTCGACGGGAGTAAGAACCCCGACGAATATCTCATTGCTTATACTACCGCCATCCCGCCGCAGCGTAACGAGGCCGTAATGGTCAACTACTTCCCTACCGCTTTTGGCGGGAATGGCCCAACTCGCTGTTCAACCAACGCCGAGGTTCGACGCACCGGGAACAACAGCAGAGGCACTCGGACAAACTTCGAGGCGCTATGCGCGCATTCGAAAGCCCCAGACCTCAAGCTTGTGGTCCAAAGGGCGGAGAGGGCTGCAGGACTACGCCCGCAGTTCGCCCAGTCGCAACACCATTCCGTCGATCTCCGACGAGGCCATCGTTAAGGCCTTCAAGGAGGGAGTGCGGAATACCCGTTTCACCGAGGACCTTGAGCTCCATCCGGTTCACACCGCAGCCGATTTATTTCGTGCTGCGGAAGGATACATCAACGCCTTCGAGGCGGTGGAGCACAAGAGAGGGAGGACGGAGGAGAAGGCGGCGGCCCAGACTGGCACGGATGCCAAGAATGGTGAAGCCGAGAAGAAGAAGAAGAAGAAGAAGGAACTCGCCGCCGCCACGCCGCAGCCGAGAGCCCGAGAGGCCCGCTCCTCTGGCGGCCGCCTCATGCACCAACCCGCCCGGAGGTGGAGGAAATGGCGGGGTGTGGGCGGGGTAGGGCGAGCTCCCGGCCTCGGCCTCGGCCGCCCGAGGCTAACCTCCGAACAACCACTATCTCCTTCATTGGCGAGACGGCCATGACTCGCGAATCGCAGGACGTGGGCCGCAGTTGGAGGACTTCTCACGCCGGGCGCGCCCCATGCCCGAGCTCCCGGATCATGGGGTGCCGGACGACCGGGCACCTCAAGGTGCCCATGGCGACGCCTTCCAGGAGGCTCGCGCACACGTCGCCGTGATCTTCCGCGGCGCTTCTGCCTATAGCTCGCGACGCGAGCTTAAGGCCGCTACCCGGGAGGTTTACCACCTCGAGAAGGGTAAGCCCGGGGACGCACCCCTGCGGTGGTCCCACCAGTCGATCACTTTCTTCGGGGATGATTGTCCCCCCGGAATGACCAGGCCCCAGCGTCTGCCGCTAGTGCTCTGTCCCTCCATCAGCAACAAGCGAGTCTATCGCGTTTTGGTGGATGGCGGGAGCTCCCTGGACATCGTCACTGCTCAAGTTCTTGAGCAGATGCAGGTCCCGCGTTCTAAGATCAAGGACATAGGCATCCCCTTCCACGGCATTGTCCCTGGGTCGTTCCTACAGCCGATCGGGCAAATCGTGCTGCCCGTGACGTTTGGGACCCACCACGGCTACCACTGTCTAAAGATGCCGGCCCCTCATGGGGTCATCACGATCAAGGGCAGCCACAAAGCCGCAATGGCCTGCGACGAAAGCGCCTTGGCCATGGTCGGACAGCTTCCCGAGCGTGGCCCGGCCAAGGCTGAGCGGCCGCCCGTCCACCCCAAGGTGGCCCTGCAGCCGCAGGAGCCCACCAAGGCAGTCCCCCTCTCCGAGGACGACCCAGCCAAGGTCGTCCACGTAAGGGTCAACCTCTAGTCCAAATAGGAACTCGAGCTCGTCACCTTCCTCCGGGCTAACGCAGACGTGTTCGCGTGGGAACCGTTCGACATGCCAGGGGTCCAAAGGGAGGTCATCGAGCACAGTCTAGCTGTTCAGCCTGACAAAAAGCCTATCAGACAGGCCCTACAGCACTTCCCAAAATGGAATGCCGACATCATCCAGGAGCAACTTGGCAAGCTCCTCCAAGCCGGCTTCATCCGAGAAGTCGAACATTCCGACTGGCTAGCTAATCTGGTCGTCGTCAAGAAGAAGGGCGGGAAGTGGCGAATGTACGTCGACCATCGCGACCTCAACGCCGCCTGCCCCAAGGACAATTTCCCCTGCCAGATAGACCAACCGTCGACGCAATAATGACTTCGGCTCTTATGAGCTTCCTAGACGCCTACTCCGGTTATCACCAGATCGTGCTGGCAAGGGAGGACGAAGAGAAGACTGCCTTCGTAACACCTTTTGATACCTTCTGCTACATGACCATGTCCTTCGGTCTAAAGAACGCGGGAGCCACGTTTGGCGACTAATGCGAGAAGATATCCACGATCGATAGGGCGCAACGTAGAGGTTTATGTAGACGATGTTGTTGTAAAAAGCAAAGTCCCACGGGACCATGTGACCGACCTTCAGGAAACTTTTGCTAATCTTAGAAAGCATCGGGTTAAGCTTAATCCTGAAATATGTGTTTTTGGTGTCCGGTCTGGGATGTTGCTTGGCTATGTGATAGGGACGGCAAGTATCGGAGCAAACCCCGAGAAAATCGAGGCCACCGAGAATATGAGGTCGCCAACTTGCACCAAGGAGATGCAAGCCCTCACCGGGCGGATGGCGGCTCTCAGCAGATTCATATCTCGTCTCGGCGAGCGCAGTGCACCTTTCTGTAAGATCCTGCGTAAGCACGATGGTTTCGAATGGACGGAAGAAGCCGAGGCCGCTTTTAGCGAGCTAAAGCGCTACCTGTCCACGTCTCCCGTCTTAGCCACGCCAAAGCTCGGGGAAGCTCTACTCCTCTATTTGGCGCTTGCCCGCAGTCGTAAGTCTTTGACTAGCAGCTTGAACGCGAAGGCAAGCAACAACCCGCCTACTACGTGGCGAGGTACTTCACGGGCCTAAGGAGCGGTACCCTGAGGTTCAGAAGCTCTTATACGCCTTGCTTATGGCCTCGCGAAAGTTGCGTCACTATTTCCAAGCCCATCCAATTACGGTCCCAACGAGTTTCCCGTTAAAGCACATCATTCGGAACCCAGACGCGAATGGGAGGGTCGCGAAGTGGGCAGTCGAGCTTGGTGAATTTGACATCAAGTTCATACCCCAAACAGCGATCAAATCCCAAATCGTGGCCGACTTCTTGGCTGAATGGACCTGCCCGGCCGACCCTTCGGGAGGCCCGCCCGGGCTCGCTAGGCAAGAAGCGCACTGGACCATGTTCTTCGATGGGTCGCGGCAATTCGAGCGATCAGGCTGCGGTTTTGTTCTCATTTCCCCCCAAGGAGAACTAATTCAGCATATAGTACAGCTCCATTTTCCCGCAACGAACATTGCTGCGGAGTACGAAGGCCTCCTAGCTGGCCTACGAGCATGCACTGCGCTCGGCATTAAGTGACTAACAGCGAAAAGGGATTCGAAGTTGGTCGTCTGCCAAGTAAACAAGGAGTTTCAGTGTTGCGACGACTCAATGGCGTGATACCTGGCAGAAGTGAGAAAGCTGGAGAAGCACTTCACAAACTTCGAAGTATGCTACGTTCCCAGACTGGCTAATAGCCTGGCCGATAAGCTCGCGAAGCTTGGCTCCCCACAAGAAACCGCCCCGGCGGGGGTGCTCGTGCAGCACCTACTAAAGCCCTCTATTCCCTCCGGAGAAAAGGCCCCCGAGAAGACGGTTGCCTCGACCCAAACGACCGGTACCGTTTCGTTCCTAAAGCAACATGACACTGGATGACGCCATTCGTCCAGCTCTTGGCGATGGGACAACGCCACAGATACACCGAGAAAATCCGGCTCCAAAGACAAGCCCGACCTTACCGACATTGGGGGCTTGTTGTACCGAAGGGTTCTAACGGCGTGCTTTGCAAGTCGTGACCCAGAGGAAGGCAAATTTCTCCTCCAAGACATCCACGACGGGATTTGCGGGGCCCATGCCTCTTTCAGAACCCTAGTAGGAAAAGCCTTTCGCATGGGGTACTACTGGCCAACTGCATTGACCGACGCAAAAGAGCTAGTAAAACGCTGCCTAGCCTGCCAATATCATGCCCGAGTATCCCACCAGCCCGCGTATGAGCTGCAGACTATCCCGCTAACCTGGCCATTCTCAACATGGGGGATGGACATACTCGGTCCGTTCCTAGAGGCCTAAAGGGCTGCACACACTTGTTAAATGCGCCATCGACACTTTCACTAAGTGGATCGGTGAACCTGTGTCGAGCATATCCGCCCAGACGGCCAAGAGGTTCCTTAGGAACAATATCGTGACCAGGTTCGGTGTCTCGAGTAAGCTGATCGCTGATAATGGTACGCAGTTCACAAGCGAGCTGTTCCAGGACTTCTGCAAAGAGCTCGGCATGAAGGTCGCCCTAACTTCGGTAGCTCACCCACAGAGTAACAGTGCAAATTAACGCGAATGGGCAGATCATGCGAGGCGTCAAGCGCCCGAGTGTACGACGCTCTCGCCGAAAGCGTCTGGCCCGGGTAGAAGAACTACCTCCGTGCTTTGGACGGCCGGACAACCTCTAACCGCCACTCTTGGCGAAACCCGTTCGAGCTTGTATACGGCTCGGAGGCAGTCTTACCCGCCGAGCTAAGACTTGGCTCAGCCCGCGTTGATTTTGTAGGTGAGATCGACAACGACGAGGAGCGTCTGCTGGATCTCGACCTATCCGAGTCCTGCCGCGAGCAAGCACTATCTGCAGTGGCGACATACCAAAGAATCCTGTGGCGACGCAGCTAAAAAGGCATGCACCCGACCACGCAAGTAGGCGACCTGGTTCTAAGACGAGTTCAGAACCTGGCTCACGCCAACAAGCTCACCCCAAGATGGGAAGGTCCGTACACAGTCGTATCAGCCGCACACCCGGGGGCTGTAAGACTGGCCATGCCGGATGGGCGAACCCTCAACAGCTCCTGAAACATCGCTCAACTCCGAAGGTTCTACGCCTGAGCAAAGGTCGTAAGTCACTTTTTCTTCCCCATTTCTCTCCTATCCTGCCTGTCTATTCAAACCCTAGATAGCCCCAACCTAACCCCGGTGACTCAAATCCATGAGCGAGCTTAAAAAGCCCGGGCTATCTCAGTTCACATTGGCAGAATAGTAGCCATGCAGAGGCTAACCCCCGGGACCCCCTTGCACACGGGTAAGCCGATATCCATCGCACCACGCAAGATCCTGCCAGCACACGCTTCAAATTTCCTATATCATAGGCCCGCATAAAAATTGTCGCAGCCCGGGATAACTCTAGTGTCCAGCACTCCGCTCCTTAAAAGAGCAAGGGCCACAAGCTTCGTCTCAAGGATACGGTCTCTCTAAGCCACGCCCGGGCTTCCCCTCAGAAGCTCGGACATGGCTCGGGGACTAGGGTCAATTTTTCAAAAATTGATCTTCTCTAAAGCCACGCCTGGGCTTCCCCTCAGAAGCTCGGACATGGCTCGGGGACTAGGGTCGATTTTTCAAAAATTGATCTTCTATAAAGTCACGCCCGGGCTTCTCCTCAGAAGCACGGACATGGCTCGGGGACTAGGGTCGATTTTTCAAAAATTGATCTTCTCTAAAGTCGCGCCCGGGCTTCCCCTTAGAAGTTCGGACATGGTTCGGGGACTACGGTCGATTTTTTAAAAATTGATCTTCTCTAAAGCCACGCCTGGGCTTCTCCTCAGAAGCACGGACATGGCTCGGGGACTAGGGTCGATTTTTCAAAAAAAAATTTGATCTTCTCTAAGCCACGCCCGGGCTTCTCCTCAGAAGCACGGACCTGGCTCGGGGGCTGGGGTCCATTTTTTAAGGGTCGATTTTTTCCAAGGGTCGGTTTCTTAAAAAGTTGATTTTTCAAGATCAGATTCCCAATTAAAAGACTTCCGATCTACTCTAAGCCACGCCTGAGCTTCTCCTTAGAAGCACGGACATGGCTCGGGGGCTAGGATCGGTAGGACTTTACTACGTTTTCAATCCTTTCTTGCCTACACGACTACTAGCGTTCGTTTGCATGCGGGAAAAACAATGTAAATGCGGCGACAACCACAAACAACTTTATTAAAAAGTTTACGCAATGGCTTACAAGCGGCTACACTTAGTCCCAAATGAGGGCCCCAAACCCCGGCGATGGCGTCGGCCACTTCGGCAAGCGCCGGGCAGCTCGACTAAAGCGCGGCGGCGCAGCGCGATCGCGAACGCGGCGCCGCGCCCACGAAGCGGATCAAAGGCCCATGGCCGCGGGATGACTTCAACCAGCGCCGACCTGGCGGCGTCCGCGGCGCGCCTCCTCCTCCGCAACCTCGGCCATGGCGAGGTCGAAGTCGGCCCAAAGCTCTGCCAACTCTGGATCACAAGCCATGGAAGCAGGAGGGTAAGGTACGGAAGAAAGGACTCTGGAGTAAGAAGTGACCGTCGCATTGGTCTCTTTTTATAGCCAGGATTCGGAAGCCCAAGCGATCCCAGGAGTAATGGCGTCGGGAAGCAGTTTCGACGTGAACTATTTCCAAGACTGAATGCGAATATCTCTTGGGACATAGCGCAAGCAGTCAAGACGATGATCGGCATTCCAGGAAGAAGTGACGAAGCAAAGAAGTCAAAACAAGTCAACTGCATTAATAAAAGGTATCTACAAGGGCAAGCCGGATTACCGCCCAGCAAAAAGAAAAGAAATAAAAAGAAGGCCTACGGCTTAGGCTGGCACCGGAGTTTCCGAAGCTCGGCCAGCAACTCCTCATGTTGGCCCTGAAGATCGAGGAACTCCTTCTCTCTGGCCCGGGCAGTCTGCATCATGACTCGTAAGGCTTCGTTGGCAGCCTCCAGGTCCCGCATGGTATCCTGGTGGGTCTTCAGCAGGCCCTCCGTCGTGATTGCAGCAGACTTCGTCCCGAAAGCTTCTGGCGGCGAGGTCGCGCCTCCTCCGCTGCTTGCGACCTCGGAACGCAGCACGCCCACTAACCGGAGGCGTTCCTCAAGCCCAAAGCGCGGTCGCGTTCGGCCTTAGGGCCTCCAATGACCGCATGAGACCTCCTTGGCGTCCTCTGCGCCCACGGCTAAGGCCGCCTCGGCCGCCGCTCGAGCCTCCGAACCATTGCTGGCCGAGCTCGGCGAGCTTCCTCAAGCTCGGCGCGTGCGGCATTGGCTTCCCGTTGCCACAGCGCCTTCGCCCAGAGGCCTCTTGTTCGGCATCGTGCTTAGTCTCAAACGAGTAAGAAATGCTGACAAGTTCGCGGTAAATCTGCACCCGGAGGATAGACTAAGGCAAAGGAGGACCGAAGCAAGGAAAACACAAGACAACGAAAACCAAGCCCGGAGGCACTTACCCGCTTGGCGACCGCCACGGCCGTGACATCGTACCAAGCACCCCTGGGCAAGGGAGCACCGCGACCGGTGGGTCTGAGTCGCCCGGCCGCTTGAGCCGCTCGGCCGCCTCGCCCGCAGCTCGGCCAGCCTCCCGCAGCTCGACCGCCTCGCCAAAGACGCATGACCAGGCCTCCCGTCGACTCGGCAGTCTCCTCCGCGACCTCGCGAGCTCCCCCTGTCGGCTGCGCTGATTCCCCCATAAGCTCGGCAGCATCAACAGCATGGGGACACGGCTCGGCGGGAAGTCGATCACGCCCAGGCATCCACCGGAGGTCCTCTCCCCAGTCGATTCGCCACCATTCCTCAGCGTCTGGCGGGGCTCGGTCGGGCCGACGGCGTCTTGCCGGCTCCATGTGACGATCCCGAGGTGGTGCTCAATCCACGCTGGCGTCGCCGAGATCCACCCCGAGACGGTCAACGGAGCCACGCTCCACAGCCGCACCGGAACGATGCTCATGGCCAGGATGACCCGGACGACCGATCGCGGAGAAGAAGAGTGTCGCTCGCGTCCAGCGGAGGGACAGGTATGTTGCTCCTGTCGAAAAGCTCCCGAATGCCGCGGATGTCGATCGGGCACCACCCGGTCGAAGTTCTTCCCTCAACGCGGATCGGCGCCAAGAGCTCCATGCCGTGATAGGTCTCCACCTTCACGAGCGCGGCCTGGGGGTGCACGTCCTTGTGCGCTACCAGCTGGAGGACGAAGGGTCTCGAACCCCGGAGCCTGGGTTTGCCCTTGACAGGTTCATTCTCCCGAGCCACTACCTCCGGCTGCGCCGGGATAAGTTCCCCCACTTGGGGGGACAGCGCAACAGAAAGAACAAGGGAGAATCAGAGCACGATCGGCCCAAGGGCCATGACCAACAAAGGAAAGGGACGGGAGAAGCCGGCGTGCACAAGCAACTTACGTGCAGCTGCGATGGCCGCCTCGTTCATCTCGTCATCCGAGTCATCGTCGTCCAGCACCAACCGAAGCCTCTTCGGCGCCGGCATTTGGTACCCAGCAAGACCAACCGAATCCCGAGCAGGAACCTCCAAATGCCGGTCGGGACGGATCTGGCTGCACAGGGGTGCTCGCCGCCATCTGTGGCGGCCTTACCCGGGAAGCGACCGGCCGGTTTCTTCCTAGGCTATCGCTGGGGAGTGGCCCGTCCTTTCCGCGCTGGAGCCAAACTCGCGTCGCCACCAGCCGACGGATTGGCGGCCCCCGAAACCGCCGCCGACGCGGATGCGGCGGGCCCGGTTCCCGCTCTCGCTTCCCCTGCGAAAAATAGGCCGTTGGAGGTCAGCTCACTCACGTAAGAAAAACCGCTCCAGGGGCACCTAAGCCCGCAGAAGCACGTACCTCGTCAGGACATTGCGGACGCCCGAACCTGATGGCTGGTTGTGATTCGCGGGCAGAAGGAGCCCCACGACCTGGATCACATCGTCTTGGGGTAAGGCTATAGAGGAAAAAGGGCGGGAACATTACAAACGCGTTAGAAGAAAAGCTCGGACAAAAGGCTGCAAGGTCAAGAAGGAAGACTTACAGGAAGTGCCTTCGCGGGAGAGATCATCCCACTTGCGGATCTCGAAGAAAGGGCAAACCCGCTTCCTCAGCGGGCTCACCCGATTCCTGGTGAAGTCGGCCACGATGTTAAAGCCGTTGAGACCCCGGCCGGCCAAGTCCCGAATCTTGGCCGCTAGGGCTACCTCCGCCGGCTCCAGCGTGGGCCGGGGCATCGTCACCTTCCCAAGGCTTGCGTTGGCAAACCATAATCGGCAGTTGTCGGGCTTCTCGGCATAGTACCACCGCGACGCCCACCCGCCGACTTTCTCCTTGGCTTTGAACACCGGGTACGAGGACTTCATGTCGCGGCGGAGCTTGAAGTAGGCGCACCCCGCTGCATCGTGTCCGCCGGTCGTGGTCAGCTCGTAGAAGTGGAGGAAGAGGCTGACCGTCGGCTCCAGCCCGACGAACGCTTCGTAGAGGTGCGCGAAGATCGTCAAAAATAGGATCGAGTTGGGGTTGAGGTTCACCAGCTCGATCCCACACTGGGCCAGGACGGATTCGACGAATTCGGACTCCGGGACCCGGAGCCCATGAATCGCGAAGAGCTCGAAGCAAACAAACTCCTTGCTCTTGGGCGCAGGGACCGCCTCTCTGCCAGCCACCCTCCATCCGCCAGCCTCGACGAAGCTGGCGGCTTCTAGCCCCTTCAGGTCATTCTCGGTAAGGAGGCTCCGCGTGAAGGGCGCCATCAGGAAGATGAGGATCAGAGCAAGAAAATGGCGGAAAGGCGGAAGAGGAAGAAGGCGAAGAAACGCAAGTAGCACAAGGCAAACGAGTAGTACAACAGGGCGTAAGAAGAGACGGCGAAGAAGGGGAACCGCCTGATATAAACCGGCGAGGAGAGACGAACCGTCGTCTGTCCGTCGAAAGACGCGGAAACCAAGGAGAAGGAAGCGGCGCGCGTAACCGCGCCGATTTGGGATTCCCGCCAAAGCTGTGGGGGCCCCGCGCGCGCGAAAAGACGGGCATTTTGCCCGGCGATTACTAGATAAACCTCTCGGCGGCGACATCGTCCCGCCGAGGCTCGAGACTAGCTATTGGGAAAGTCGTGGCCCATGAGGTTCGCCCGATTACCTGCGGCCCCACAGAGGCAAGCTTCGGGGCAACAAGCTCGCGCCCGAACAGCAAGCTTCGAGCCCGAGCTTCCCGCCTCGAAGCTCAGACCTCTTGCTTGCCAGACCGAGGTACAAAGGAACAGGACCCGAGGCCGTCGTGCGCGCCATGACAGATCGCCGGGTCCCAGAGTCATCGAGAATTAAATCGCGCCAAGACTGCATCGGTGGCGCCTAGCGGCGACTTCGGCGGGTAGGCGGCTAGTCCGTCAACCGCCCGCATAGGCAGGACACGTCTTGATCGGTAGCGGTTCGTAGCGGTGATCGGAGGATTGCACTCGATTACGGTGGATTCGGCGCTACTGGTGTGGCGAAAAAGGCAACGACTAATTCAGCGGACGGCGCAAAAGCAACAAGATGGCGGGGGCGCCTATAAAAGGCGCCTGAGCCACAACAATGACGACGGCTTCACTTAGGCATACACACAACTCACTTGGAGAATAGCGACTGTAGAACAGGAGCACTTGCACTCTCGTAGGAGCTCTAGTTCCCGGCGGTAGCTCTCCGCATCCAGGTAACTGTAGGAACGTACACACGCAGTGCCTTGAGCACTTATTGTACTCGAAGCCCGAGCTTCCCAAAGCCTAGACTTACCCCCTTGTACTCGTTTAAGCCCGGCATTAAACGAAGACTGGACGTAGGGTTGTTATCTCGCAGTGGAGGCCTGAACCAGGATAAAACACTCGAGTCATCATCCCCATCGATCCGGTCTCGACGCGTCCGACCGCGTCGGCAGCGTCCGGCCAGGCGACCGAGCCTCGGTCCGGGGGACAGGGCCGGCTTCGGGCCTCGCACCCCCTTTCCTTGCTCATTGGCGCTGCGGAGGTTCGCCTCCCAGTCGCCGACAAAATCAATGCATGTAAATAGAGGATCAATATGGTGAGTCAAATGAGGGAAGTATAAGTGCCTTGTTGCTGGTCGTAGTCGGGGAGAGCTTCTGGATCAAGTCCGGGCTCTTCCGGAATGTCGGCTCCTAATGTTCGGTAGCAAGAACATCAAATAAAATCCAAATAAAATACCAAACAAATAGGAAAATCAAATATTTTTAGATATTCAGAAATTTCATGATCTAATGCAGATTTTGAAAAAAGAATCACCCAAATCCGAGTTCGGATGAGGGAGATATGGCCATTTGAAGTTTGGGTGCAAAACTAGCTCGGGGCTGTAAGGGCTAAGCTCGGGATTGACCTAGGTAGCTTGGGAATGAGCCTCCTAGCTTGGGAATGATGTTGCCTTTGTCAAGAGTGGGTTTCCAAGGTTGGATATGGCATAGCTTGGTCGGCTAGGACATGACCAAGGTCGGGCTCAACTAGCTCTAGCTCGGGAAAGTCACTTAACTTATATATTGCTCAGTACGAGCCACTTTTGGGGGTCCTAATAAGCTCAGCTAAGCTCAGGCTTAACATGAAAGTTGTAGGAAATTTCCTGACACACAATTTTTATGTAGAATACTTTTTTATCGAAGCTACGGTTGATTCTATAGAGTTTACTTACTAGGCTACTGCTCAAAGAAAGGCTGAAACAGGCTGTTTTCAGATTTGGGAGTTCTAAGGCTTCGGTTTCCACCAATGAACAGCTTAGCCATGAATGCTAACCGGTGAAAAACAGAAGTGAGAGGGAGTATTGGGTTCTCACCTAGCAAGGAAGGCCTTGCTTAACAATAGAGAGCCCAAAGACGTGGAGATCGAAGTGGTGGGCGATGTCTGTCCAGAACTTCGGTTCAGCGACTCTTCACTTGTTCCTTGATGTCCTTCAACTCCAGTGAGCGTGGATCTGCTCCTAGGCGCCCTTAGCCTGTGCATGAACTCTTTTTGCCATCTCAAGCTTGCATGTGAGGAAAATGACATGCAAGATGAGAAAATCGCAAAAGAACTGCTTGCTGTCCGAGCAATGAAGTAGATGAAGAAAGACAGCAAGAACTCACCCAAATCCTTGTGAACGTACAAGGGAGTTGGATGTACTTGAAGCCTAGGAAGTATAGGTGTTATTCCTGTTCATTCCATGGCCTGGAGCTGAAGAAAGAGGGCATAGATGGGCAGAAAACGAAATCAGCCCTTACTGTCCCAAAATCGAACAGCAAAGAGAAAAGGAAGAGGAATCCATCGCAAACCTTTGTGCATGTGCTTACCATGGAGTGGGATGGATAGCCAACGATTTCAGCTTTCTAACGATATATAACACCCCTATATGGATTCTTGGTGGTTTGGGTGGAGATTTGAAAATGGTGGAGGTGGAGATGAAGAATAGCTTGTCGTTCTTCTTCTGTCCGTAACTTGGACGTGGGAAGAATGAGAGTGAGGGCTGGTTGAAGTGGGTGGAGAGGGGTTTAAATAGAGGTATACTCTTCCATTGACAAGTGGGTCCAGGTCCCACCTGTAATAGAGAGTCTGCGGGTAAGATTCCAGGTAAGAAAAGCTAAGGATCTGGTACTGCGGCACCGCCCAAGTCGACCAATAGATGGAAGATTCTACCGATCTTGCCAAAG
Organism: Olyra latifolia; assembly: GCA_036346145.1. Classification (NCBI taxonomy): domain Eukaryota; kingdom Viridiplantae; phylum Streptophyta; class Magnoliopsida; order Poales; family Poaceae; genus Olyra; species Olyra latifolia. The sequence goes on along the minus strand of CM070531.1, from coordinate 4,725,704 downwards.
ACCGTCCAAGTCGACCAATGGATGGAAGATTCTACCGATCTCACGAGGGCAAAAAGAAATATAGAATAGATATGGTGGCGGGGTTGTTTGACCGGTCGGGTCTTCAGAGCTTCAGTTCAACCGTCTATAGCTCCCATGCTTCCTCCGGACATCTTCCATCTCGGTCAAATGATAATCAGCTCGGATGGGCAGCAACCAAGCTCGGGTAGAGCTCGGATGAACTCTACCTTGCTCGGGCAAGCTACATCTAGCTCGGCCATTTAAGGAACATGCCCGTCGGGCTAGGTCTTACTACTCTAGTGGCTTGGCCAAAGGGTTTAAAGTTAAAAGCCTTATGTTTCCACCATAGAGTATGGTGGTTGAATACAAAATTTTTGTAAACCAACATAAAAACAAATGAACATGCTAATGATATGCATAGTTATACGAAATTTAACAGCTGGGCTGTTACACGATTGGTTCCAAAACCGTATCCGACCGGTCCGGATCGGGATGATCCAGATCCATTTTCATCCCTAGGTGTAGGGATGTGATTGATCAAGATGGAATTTTCCCCTCCTCGATAACGGGAGAGATATCTCTTGGCCCCTCGGCGTGGATGGATAAGGAAAGCGCACGGCCGTGCTGATATGATTAAAGAGTTAATCATGATATTTATATCCATCACATTGACGAGTGAATGGTCAAGCTATCACAAGGGTGGCACAAATCTTGCCTTGAGTTTGACTGATATCGTGTGGCAAAAGGATCGGTATGTTGAGTGTATCAGGGTTCAGCCGATGATATCATTTTGTGCATTCGGGGGTCAATATGTACTGCTAGGTGCCGCTATTGATCTGTGGATTGGAAAGAAACTTTTCGGATTCACGACCGACTCGCACATGAACCTAACGGGTCACACACTTAACGGTTTGGAACATATCTAGTGGATTTGATCTATTAGAAGAAGGGTTTGCACGCGGATACGATCCGCGTAGGAATTGGAGTCCTAGTAGGCCTCGACTTAAGCCCGTTAGCACGTCCATAAAAGGGGAGGCCTAGGGCTGCGCGGCGAATACAGACGAGTTCTCACCAACCCCTAGCCGTCGCGCTCCTCCCCCTCGCCCGAAACCCTAGCCGCGTGGTGAGGTGTTGGCACACCCCGCACGGCGTTCCTTCCCAGACATGTGGATACCATTAGAGACGCAGCCGCACGCGGACGCGCTGATCGATCGAATCTCCGACGACGACGACCACGTCCTTCTAGCGATGTGCGGCTACGAGCACGTGCTGCTAGGCGCTGCCCGGAGACGTTTAACGACCAGCGAGGAGGAGGTATTTGATGTGTACATCTACTTCCTCGACGCGCATGACTTTGCTTCCGCTGCCTCTGCGCGTCAAGGATAACAATCCGTGATCCCCTACTTGCATGTAATCTTGGGTGTTTACGGTAGAAAATTTTCAATTTGTGCTAGCGTAACCTACCCGTTCCCCAACAGTGGTATCAGAGCCGATCATGTGTAGTTTAAGATCTAGATCAGGCGCATATGGTGATATGTTGCTATGTCGTTCGCGGGTTGATTGGATCAATCGGTATTAGGATGTTAAGAGGTATGAGTTGACAGCGCCATACGATCAAAAAGATTAGTTCGCTTCCGTTCAGATTCGAGCCACGCGTTGCCCCTACCGGCTGGTAACACCATCGGGGCTACGCGCGTGCCAAACAGATCAAGAACGTATCTGGACGCCGTCATCTCAAGGGGACCTCGCGCAATAGATCGATATGATCGGTCTAGTGAAAATTGAGTCGTTTTGAATGGCTCGGATTCGTCTTGATATGATCAATCCGATGGAATTTTCACAGCGTTTTCATAGATGTGATCTGTGTTTCCCTGAATAGGGACTGAGTATAAATTAAAACTGGTTCACTTCGTGCGCTAGAATATGATTCTATGCCTAACTTGTTTTTGTAGGGAATGATGTGAACAGTATAGACGCTTTTTGTATGTGATGCATTGTTGTTATTTTCATGACTTGAGTGTCATGGTTAATTGCAGCTGAAGGTTGTCCTGTTATTGTATAACGGCCTGTGTGTCAGCATGTGATGCGTTGAATCCTCATGTACATTTGTTACTAGCTGTTAGATATAATAGCTTTACACGTAGCCATGGAGATTTCAATCTTGATGGCCTGGTGGACAAGGAAGGGGCGTGGAGATGGTGATCTTCGTGTCATGGGCCATACTAGTTCACAGCTTAAATTCTTCTCTGTGATGTTTTTCCTAGCCTTGCTATTCTTTCTCATCATATGTGGTGAATATGATAATCTAATATGAATAGTTTCCCTCTAAAAATTAAGAATTAGATGCCCTTCCAATAGCTGCACCTATAAAGGTCTTGTATGTTGATTGGTAGTTTCTGCCTACGCAGGGTGTCGTCAATTTACTTGATCAGTAGGGTGAAGTCGGACTTCACACGCATAGTATTGGTTTACTTATCGGGGCTATCAAAATGGTTTTGGGCCTCGGGACATTAGGAGTTGAGAGCCGGGGCACTCGGTACTACCCAACAAATAAGAGTCACATATGTTGTGATTGGCAAGGAGTTGCCTACCTATGTCACTGGATTCCTAGGAGATGCTCAAAACACTAGGGCTTTAGTGAATATGTATCTTGTCCTACTGAAGATCACCAGAGGGAAAGTGATTTCAGTGGGAGCATCTTTTATTAAAATTATTTAATAGAAGATTAACACGAACATAGTGCTAAAATTTTGCTTATTTATTTCTGTTGTAGATGGTCAATAATGCTGTCCATGCAAACCCTGGTTTTAACTTGCGATCTATTTTGGAGAGAGAAAAACTGTCTGAACCAAATTTCATGGATTGGTATCAAAACTTGAGAATCGTTCTCAAGCAAGAGAAAAGGGAATATGTGCTAGAGGAGCCATATCCTGATGAACTGCCTGACAACGCTACTGCTGCTGATAGGCATGCTTATGAGAAGCATATCAACGACTCACTTGATGTTAGCTGTCTCATGCTTGTCACGATGAACTCTGAGTTTTACAAGCAATATGAGTCAGTGGATGCCTACACTATGATTGTGGGTCTCAAAGGCATGTTTGAGAACCAAGCTAGGGCTGAAAGATATATGATATCCAAAGCCCTGTTTGCATGCAAGCTAGCTAAAGGTGGTTGAGTCAACCCTCATGTGATCAAGATGATTGGTTACATCGAGAGGTTGGAGAAGCTTGGTTTTTCCCTGAATCAACAGTTGGCCACAGATGTGATTCTCTAGTCGCTCCCTGTGAGCTTTGAGCCGTTCATTTTGAATTTTCATATGAACAGCCTGGAGAAAACCTTGGCCGAACTGCATGGGATGCTGAAGCAAGCAGAGGAGAGCATTAAGAAAGGCCCTAATCATGTGATGATGGTTCAGTGGGATAAGAAAAGGAAGCGCAAGGCTAAAGGCAACAGTGAGGATAGGATCCAAGACCCGAAGCCAAAGCCTAAAGGAAAGCCAAAGGCTAGCCCTGCTACTTCAGACAAATGTCACTATTGCAATAACAAAGGGCATTGGAAGAGAAACTGCAGGAAGTACCAGGAAGATAAGTAGAATGGAATTGTTCCAGCTTCTACTTCAAGTATTAATGTTATAGAAATTAATCTTGCAACTTGTCCTACCAAATCTTGGGTATTTGATATCGATTCGATAATCCATACATGCAAATCGTTGCAGGGACTAAGGAGGACTAGAAATTGTGCAAGTGGCGAGTTGGAGATTCGCGTCGGCAATGGAGCAAAGATTGCTGCGTTGGCCATCGGCATCTACCCCTTGTCGTTACCATCTGGTTTAGTCATGGAATTGAATAATTGTTATTACATTCCTGCCTTGAGTAAGAACATTATATCTTTTTCATGTTTGGAAGAAGATGGATTTGATTTTGTAATAAAGAACAAACGTTGTTCTATTTACATAAATGGCTTGCTCTATGTTAACTGTCCATTGGTGAATGGATTGCATGTGCTAGATCTTGATGATGTTCCTGTTTATAACGTTAATGCTAAGAGACTCAAAACAAGTGATTTGAATTCTACTTATCTCTGGCATTGTCGCTTATGCCACATAAATAAGAAGCGTATGGAGAAGCTCCATAGGGATGGTCTTCTTGATTCATTTGATTGCGAATCATATGACACATGCGAGTCTTATTTACTTGGCAAGATGACAAAGACGCCTTTCACTGGTTCGGGTGAGAGAGCGAGTGACTTATTTGCCCTCGTACATACTAATGTGTGTGGGCCTATGAGCACTACGGGCAGAGATAGTTTTCAGTATTTCATAACTTTTACCAATGACTTTAGTAGATATGGCTATATCTATTTAATGAGGCACAAGTCTGAATCTTTTGAAAAGTTCAAAGAGTTTCAGAATGAAGTACAAAATCATTTGGGCAAGACAATTAAATTTCTGCGACTGGATCGCGGAGGTGAATATTTGAGCCAAGAGTTTAATGATCATCTAAAGAATTATGGAATTGTTACGCAATTGACTCCACCTAGAACACCTCAGTGGAACGGTGTATATGAACGAATGAATCAGACTTTATTAGATATGGTTCGATTCATGATGAGACAAACTGATCTTCCTTTGACATTTTGGGGACTCGCTCTAGAAACAGGTGCGTTCACTTTGAATAGGGTTCCATCAAAATATGTAGACAAGATGCCATATGGGATATGGAGCGGGAAACGTCCCGTGTTGTCTTATCTAAAGATTTGGGGCTGTGAGGCTTATGTAAAACGTATGACATTTGATAAGCTCCACGCCAAGTCTGATAAATGCTTTTTTGTGGGGTACCTGAAGGAAACCCGAGGGTATTACTTTTATAACTGGGAAGAAGGCAAAGTGTTTGTCGCTCGAAATGGTGTCTTTCTGGAAAAAACAGTTTTTTTGAAAGAGCTAGTGCGAGCAGGGTGCAACTTGAAGAAATTCAAGAAATATCTGAAAATGTTTCGGCTCCTACTGACCCTCAGCAGGATGTGCAAGCTGTTGCAGAACCTGTGGAAGAGGTGCCAGCCCCACGTTGGTCGACGAGGGCAAGCCGTGCTCCTGAGAGGTTTATGTTCCTCACGACGGAGCAGCGGGATATATTATTGTTGGACAATGATGAGCCCAAGGACTATGAGGAAGCGATGGTGGGACCGGACTCTAAGAAATGGCATGAGGCCATGAGATCTGAGATAAAGTCCATGTATGATAACCAGGTATGGAACTTGGTTGATCTGCCTGATGGTGTAAAAACTATCGAGTGCAAATGGGTATTTAAGAAAAAGATAGACATTGATGGAAATGTTCACATCTATAAGGCATGGTTGGTGGCAAAAGGGTTTAAGCAAATTCATGGTGTTGACTATGATGAAACTTATTCATCTGTTGCTATGCTAAAGTTTCTCTGGATCGATTGCCGTATTTCATGACTATGAGATACGGCAAATGGATATCAAAACGGCTTTCCTGAATGGAAACCTAAGTGAGGATGTGTATATGACATAGCCCGAAGGTTTTGTCGATCCCAAGAATGCTGGCAAAGTATGCAAGCTTCAAAGGTCTATCTATGGACTAAAGCAAGCATCTCGAAGTTGGAATCTTTGTTTTGATGAAGTGGTCAAAGAGTTTGGCTTCATCAAGAATGAAGACGAGCCTTGTATTTACAAGAAAGAAAATGGGAGCGCAATTGTGTTTTCTGATCTTATATGTGGATGACATATTGTCGATGGGAAACGATATTCCAATGTTAGAAGTTGTTCAATCTTATTTGAGGAAATGTTTCTCGATGAAACATTTAGAAGCAGCTTATATTTTGGGTATAAAGATCTATACAGATAGATCGAGGAGGCTAATTGGATTAAGCCAAAGTACGTACATTAACAAGGTATTGAAACGGTTCGATATGCAGAATTCCAAGAAGGGTTTTCTGCCAATGTCACATGGTGTTAATCTTAGCAAGACTCAGTGCGTTTTGACACCTGATGAGCAAGAGAGAATGAGTCGGATTCCATACGCTTTGGCCATTGGATCGATCATATACGCAATGCTATGTACGCGCCTAGGTGCGTCTTATGCTCTAAGTGTTACGAGCAGGTACCAATCGAGCCCTGTTGAAGGTCGCTGGGTAGCTATAAAGAACATCCTTAAATACTTGCGAAGGACTAAGGATATGTTCTTGGTTTTTTGGAGGTGAGGAAGAGCTCGTTGTAAAGGATTACTCCGATGCTAGCTTCCAAACTGACAGAGACGATTCTCGATCGCAATCTGGTTTTGTATTCTGTCTCAATGGTGGGACAGTGAGCTGGAAAAGTTCTAAGCAAGAGATAGTAGCTGATTCCACTATAGAAGCTGAGTATATTGCGGCTTCTGAAGCTGTAAAGGAGGCTGTTTGGTTCAGAAAATTTGTTCTGAGTTGGGAGTAGTCACTAGTACTTCCTGTCCAATGGATCTCTATTATGACAATAGTAGTGCCATTGCGCAAGCAAAGGAGCCTAGGTCTCACCGAAAATCCAAACATATACTCTGACGTATCACCTCATTCGAGAGATCATCGATAGAGGTGATGTGAAGATTTGCAAAGTGCACACGGATCTCAATGTTGCCGATCCGCTAACAAAGTCTCTTCCACAGTCGAAGCATGACGCACACATAAGAGCCATGGGTATTCGATATTTGCATAATTGACTCTAGTGCAAGTAGAAGATTGAAGGGAATGTGCCTTAGAGGCAATCATACGATGATTGTGTAACGTCTTTGTTCATGTACTTATGATAACATTGCTTATCGGTTACATGAATTAATATCACGACTTTGTTCATCAAATACAATTTGGTTGTGAGACACATTGTCATTCTGATATTGTTTTAAACGATCCTTGGTCCATATCATTACGAGGAGTGGTAATGATTTGATTAGCACATGTATTGATTAAAGAGTTAATCATGATATTTATATCCATCACATTGATGAGTGAATGGTCGCGCTATCACAAGGGTGGCACATATCTCGCCTTGAGCTTGACAGATATCGTGTGGCAAAAGGATCGGTATTTGAGTGTATCAGGGTTTAGCCGATGAGATCATTCTGTGCATTCGGGGGTCAACATGTACTGCTAGGTACCGCTATTGATTTGTGGTTTGGAAAGGACCTTTCCGGATTCACGACCGACTTGCATATGAACCTAACGGGTCACACACTTAACGGGTTGGAACATATCTAGTGGATTTGATCTATTAGAAGAAAGGTTTGCGCGCGGATACGATCCGAGTAGGAATTGGAGTCCTAGTGGGCCTTGACTTGAGCCCGCTAGCACGTCCATAAAAGGGGAGGCCTGGGGCTGCGCGGTGAATACAGACGAGTTCTCACCAAGCCCTAGCCATCGCGCTCCTCCCACTAGCCCGAAACCCTAGCCACGTGGTGAGGTGCTGGCACACCCCGCACAGCGTTCCTTCCCCGGACGTGTGGATACCATTAGAGGCGCAGCCGGACACCGACGCGCTGATCGGTGGAATCTCTGACGACGATGACCACGTCCTTCTCGCGGTGTTTGGCTACGACCACGTGCTGCTAGACGCTGCCTGGGGACGCTTGACGACCAGCGGGGAGGAGGTATTCGGTGTGTACATCTACTTCCTTGACGCGCGTGACTCTACTTCCGCTACCTCTGCGCGTTAAGGGTAACGATCCATGATCCCCTACTTGCATGTGATCTTGGTGTTCGCGGTAGAAAATTTTCGATTTGTGCTAGCGTAGCCTATCGTTCCCCAACAAGGAATTTGCCAAAAAAAAATTACTCCTTCGGTCTAGGACAATTTCGTCCTTCGCTTTTGCTGGTTTAGTTGTATGTGTTGAATTTGCGTTGCTTCGTCGTGGTGTTGTCGCTGGTTAGTCGTCGTGACGACGTTTGTGTTCCGGCTCGAGTCTCTAGTACGGTTAGGCCTAGGACCGGCACCATACCGACGTCGAGCGTTTATTCAGCTTGTTTTGACTAACGTGGCTCTAGCGCTTCCATTGAATTATTTCAGCCACCTACAGCTCCAAAAAAAAAAAGACTACAACCAATCAGGTTCTTGCAACTGGCCCCGGTACACCATATCTCCGAGAGTTGTTTGCCTTGCCGGTTGCCGACACCTCCTGTTCAGCTTGGTAAGAACTAGATAACACAAGCTGAGAGTGAGCACCTTGTTTTAGCCACATCCTAGTAGCTGCTAGGGACATATTTCTTGTGGTTGGTTGTTCTCTTGTTTGCTCTAACCATGTCAGAGACAAGAAATAATTCTGGACACCACTCACCTTGTACACGGGGCATCATTCAACATTTTGACCGTCAAGTGAGGGTGCGCACAAAGGCACTCGAAGAAGATGTGAGAGTTACCAACGAACGCCTTGGTCAACTCGAATCTGCTCAAATTTAGACCACTACTGCAATCACTGCAGTAAACGCCTCTCTTGCTGAAATTATGAGGCGACTTGATGGCTTGGGAGGTGCCCCTCCTCCTGAGGATGCGGATGCCGCACAACATCGTGATAATCATGGAGTCTTAGGCAGTGAAGTAGGAGGTAACAATGAAGACTATGCTGCTGACACTGAGGTTGAGGATTTAGATGCTCGTCAGCGACGACAACTTCGTCGCAATCGCATTGGCATGGCTCCATTGCCACAGCAACAAGAGGTACGTGCAAATGATGGTTCAATTGGAAAGATTAAATTCACTATTCCACCATTTGATGGCAAGTATGATCCTAATGCTTACCTTACTTGGGAGCTAGCCCTTGAACAAAAATTTGATTGTCATGATTTTCCTGAAAACAAAAGGGTTAGGGCTGCTACTAGTGAATTTACTAATTTTGCCTCTGTTTGGTGGAGTGAATATCGACGTAGAAATCCAAATGTTGCACGTACTTGGGATGATTTGAAAAGAATAATGCGAGCTAGATTTGTTCCATCATATTACGCGCGTGATCTATTGAATAAATTGCAGCAATTGAGGCAGGGTAATAAAAGTGTAGAAGAATATTATCAAGAATTGCAAATGGGCATGCTTCGTTGTGGGTTAGTGGAGAATGAGGAGGCTGCAATGGCTAGGTTCATGGGAGGGTTAAACCGTGAAATTCAGGATATTCTAGATTATAAAGACTACAATTCCATCACTCGATTGTTTCATCTTACTTACAAAGCTGAAAGGGAAGTGCAGAGGCGACGTGCAAGCATGAGGATTAATGTTTTCTGTAGGTCGTGCTAACACTTGGTCTCCTCATGCACCTGCTACCACAACAAACCGTACAACCACACCATCTTCCTCCAACAACAAGCCTCGGTCTACTTCATCTGTGCCAGCTCCCAAGGATCTCGAGGTAAGGAAAGCGTCTGTCCAAGAACCTGCTAAGAGTTCTTCTTCCGTCGCATCAACGGGGAGAACGAGAGATGTACAATGTCATCAATGCAAGGGCTATGGACACATGAGGAGTCAATGTCCAAGCAAGCGTGTGTTGATTGTACGCGATAATGGTGAGTTTTCTTCTGCTAGTGATTTCGATGATGAAACATATGCTATGCTAGCTGACCATGCAGGGAGTGATGAGGAGCACAATCAAGAGGAGGAGCATATTGACGATGACCATGCCGATTGCTATGAGAGTCTCATTGTGCAGCGGGTGTTGAGCGTATAGATAGGAAAGACAGAACAAAATCAACGACACAATTTGTTCCAAACCAAGTGTGTGATCAAGGAGCATTCTTGTCGTGTCATCATCGATGGTGGAAGTTGCAACAATCTCCCTAGCTCCGACATGGTTGAGAAGCTCTCATTGAACACACGGCCACATCCTCAGCCATATTACATTCAATGGTTCAACAACTCTGGTAAGATCAAGGTAACACGCTTGGTAAGAGTTTCATTTGCTATTGGTTCTTATCATGACTTTGTTGATTGTGATGTTGTGCCTATGCAAGCATGTTCTATGTCGTTAGGTAGGCCATGGCAATATGATAAGGATTCTACGCATCATGGAAGAACCAATCAATATTCCTTTGTGCATAAGGAAACGAAAATTGTGCTGCATCCAATGACTCTAGAGGCTATACTTAAAGATAAAATTGCTAGGGCTAGCAAAGAGAAAGAACGAGAGAATGCTAAGAGTGAAAATCAGATTGTAGCTAAGGGGATTGAGCAACATAAAAAGAAAGAATCTAAATCTGTTTGTGATCAGAAAAATGAGATTAAACTGAAAGGTGCTTGTTTCCTTGCTACAAAATCTGATGTGAATGAACTGTTTGATAGTAATTCTTCTTGATATACTTTGGTTTGCAAGGATGCTTGTTTTCCATTGAGGATATGCCTGCTGCTTTGTCTCCTGCTGTTACTGACCTTTTGCAGGAGTACGCTGATGTTTTTCCCAAGGAGATGCCACCAGGTTTGGCACCAATTCGAGGGATAGAGCACCAGATTGACCTCATCCCCAGGGCATCTTTGCCTAATCGAGCGCCATACAGGACAAATCCAGAAGAACTAAGGAGATACAATGCCAAATTCAAGACTTGCTTGACAAAGGGTATGTGCGTGAATCTCTTAGTCCTTGTGCTGTTTCGGTCATTTTAGTGCCTAAGAAAGATGGATCATGTCGTATGTGTGTGGACTGTAGAGCGATTAATAACATTACCATTAGATATCATTATCCTATCCCAAGGTAGATAATATGCTTGATGAATTAAGTGGCTCTACTGTGTTCTCTAAAGTGGATTTGCGTAGTGGGTACCATCAGATTCGCATGAAGCTAGGGGATGAATGGAAAACTGCTTTCAAAAACCAAGTTTGGATTGTATGAGTGGTTAGTGATGCCTTTTGGGTTGACCAATGCACCTAACACTTTCATGAGATTAATGAACGAGGTTTTACGAGTGTTCATTGGCAAATTTGTGGTTGTATATTTCGATGACATTTTGATGTATAGCAAATCACTTGATGAACATTTGGACCATTTGTGTGCTATTTTTGATGCTCTATGAGATGCACGCCTGTTTGGTAACCTCGAGAAATGCATCTTTTGCACCAATCAAGTCTCTTTTCTTGGCTATGTTGTTACTCCACAGGGGATTGAAGTTGACCAATTCAAGGTTGAAGCAATACAGAGTTGGCCGACTCCTAAAACGGTCACACTGCTACAAAGTTTTCTAGGTCTTGCGGGATTCTACCGACGCTTCGTGAAGGATTTCTGTCGTACACCTAGGTATTTCTACCGGCTTGAGTGACCGAATACTAGTCCCAGAAGATCATAGCTAGTATTGCACTCAAGGACATTTGGAATATCATCGCAGGCATCGAATTAACTAGAAAATTAACAATTCATATAACATAAATAACATCCAATTGACATAGACGTTCACATAGTCTTGCACAGGACATATTTCAATAGCATAAAGAACACAGCGGAAGACTTCAAATGCGACGATACTCCGAGATTGACCCGGAACACGTAGCTAATCACCTTGACCCTCCTGATCACAACTAGTACCGATGTCGAGATCTTCACCTGAACAAATAATCCGTGGTCCATATAATGAGTACTCGGCTACCTAGCAAGCGGTCCTTAATAATGAATGCAAGGTCAAAGGGATGGGTGGGTTATTTTGCTAAAACATCACCTATCTACTTGTTTATTTAATCTTGATTCATTGAACACATGATAACACATGAGTGTAGCCAAAGGACGGCTAACCAGCTCAGCACATGATGAGCGTAGCCATAGAAACGGCTAACCAGCTCAAAAGAGAGAGGCAATCCCTGCCTATACTACCATCAAGTTAATTAATTGAAACACATTGGACTACCTTGTGTCAAACTCCTTTCCCCCGTCCATAACCGCGGGCACGGCTACCAGGATAGTTTTAACTCTGCAGAATGAGTACACGTTCCCCACAAGCCCATCTCATCCCGAAGGAGAAACAATACAAAACCATTCAGTGCTTTCACCTGTCCCATAATGTACCCTTTCTTTTGGTTTCGCGCCCCACACGCTACGCTTCGACCAGGCCGACAGTCATGCACATCTCCTTCAGCCGGACCTGATAGCGCACCGTATGAGGTTAGCCCCCATTTAAGCCATTCGGAACCGGATTTTAGCTAGTCACGTCCGTCCACTATGAGTACACCGGAAACTAGGTTTCCACAGCTAATAAGTCAGGGCTAGAAGGCACAAGTGGCTGTACTATTCAGGTTCGATATGGTAGTCACAAGTATACGGTCCTTATATGATAGAGGAGACCTGCACGTCTTAACCACAAGCCCAAAATCCGTCTCTCCTGGGTCTCCTCAGATCAACACACACCACGTTGATTTAGTTGATTAGGTTTATCCAAAAATAGCACCACGAAGCCGAAGCTTCATGGATAAAAGTTTAATAATAAGTGAAACCTATCAACTACCAATCCCAGAAGCATGGCTAAGAAGTACACAAGGATAGGCTAGAAAAACAGTACCAATGGGCTAGCAATGGTAGGCTAAATCATATTAGTAAAGGACTAATATGAAAATCGGATCAATATAGCATATATGATGATAATTTAAGCATGCAAATCGAATTCAGATTAAATAAATAAATTTTAGCAAACTAGGAATTCAATATGAATCTAGCTAACCTTCGAAGAAGTTTGGATCTGGATCTCCTCCTTCGAACGGCTCCGGAACGATTCCCGTACAACAGGTGCACGTCGGTTCTATGCGAAAACGAAATAAAACAGAAATAAATAACAAACATAGAGAAAATAGTATGATAAAAATATACAAAATTCTAGGGAATTTTGTGATTATTAGGCTCTGGAATCATCTAAATTGGAGTTCGGGAACTCCTGAAACAAATCGTGGAAGTTTCGGAGAAAAAGAAAATCCTAGAAAAGAACATGGTTAACCGGAGAAAAATCCGGGTTAATCGGGCGCGTGGAGGCTTGCAGGTCAGCAGCGCGGTGCGGTGGGAGCCACTTGGCGGCGGCCCAGGCGGCACAGCGCCGCTGGTCGGCGGGATCGTGGCGATCTTGAGATTGGCGGAGGCGGTGTCACGTGGCGGGCGGCTCCGGCCGGTGGCCGGGCGGTCGTGGCGAGACCAGCGGCAGCGGCCGCCGCTGGGGCGGAGTAAGGTGGCGCGTGCGAAAGGCGAGCATGGGGCGTGGGGCGGGCGGCGCGTGGCGGCGGCGATTGGTTGGCTTGGATCATGCACGCGGCGGCGGTGGGTGGCAATGGCGAAGCGACTCTGTGGCCGTTGTCGGCGGTGCGAAACGCGTGCCACACGCGGCGGTTGGCGGCCAGCGATGGCGCGTGGCCGTCACGCCTGCTGTGGCTGCGGGAGGGTGGTGCTGTATGGGTTGGGCAGCGTGTGAAGTTCTTGCCACGTGCGGAATCGAGGAGACAATGGGCTCGCCGGTGGTGATGGCGGCTGCGGAATCCGGCCAAATTTCGGCACTTCGTATCTTCCTCAATTCTTGGCAAAAATAGTAATCCATATATCCAAATTGATCAACTTGACGAGCTCTCCAATGTCCTGGCCTCCGATCTTCGAGTTGTATCTCGGTCAGAGAGGGATCTAGGGTTTTCTCTCGGTTTCGGCTAGGGTTTGCACGCAATCCGAGGGGATTTGGTGTGGTCTCGAGGGAGGGGGTGCAGGGGATATTTATAGTGGTGGAGAGGTGCTTGGCTGGCTAGATATAGAGAGGAGTCCTATTTAGGAAGAAGCTGCTAATCGAGTCCGAATCCTAAACCGAGTCTCAGATCGGAGTAGGATTCGATCTCCACCTCGTCTAGAAGCCTCTAGAGGCTGTAGGGTGAGGCTCCACCAGGTTTGGCACGAGCTAGGGTCGAGTGGGACCAAGTGGGTCCCACTAGGAAAGTTCTAGAAGGTTCTAGGGCTTAATAGTCCTTATCTGAGCCTTTTACACATAAAATAATAATATAAAATATTTTTATTTCTTTATTTTCTTTTTACAAAAAAGTGACAGACTAATAATTTTATTAGGATGTCACAAATCCTTCCCCCTTAAGGAAATCTTGTCCCCGAGATTTAGGAGTTAAGTGGGGTTCTACTGGGACGGACGGACGTCACAATTTCAGCACAATTGCCGCACCTTTGAACGAGCTCACCAAGAAGGGTGCCCTTTTTGCTTGGGTAGATGCACAGGAGAAGGCCTTCAACACTCTAAAAGATAAGTTGACACATGCACCCTTATTCCAGCTTCCAGATTTCTCCAAAACTTTTGAGATAGAATGTGATGCTAGTGGAATAGGTTTGGGTAGTGTCCTTTTACAAGGAGGAAAACCTGTTGCATATTTTAGTGAGAAGTTCAATGGGCCTAGTTTGAATTATTCTACTTATGATAAGGAACTTTATGCTTTAGTTAGAACTTTAGAAACATGGCAACATTATTTATGACCCAAAGAATTTGTTATTCACTCTGATCATGAATCTTTAAAACATATTCGAAATCAAATCAAATTGAATCGTAGACATGCTAAGTGGGTTGAATTCATAGAATCTTTTTCCTATGTCATAAAACACAAGCAGGGAAAGGAAAATGTTATTGCTGATGCCTTGCCTAGACGATACACCATGCTTTCACAACTTGATTTCAAAATCTTTGGATTAGAAACGATTAAACAACAATATGCGCATGATGATGATTTCAAAGATGTGTTGTTGCATAGTAAAGAGGGGAAAACATGGAAAAAATTTGTCCTTAATGATGGGTTTGTGTTTAGAGCTAACAAGTTGTGCATTCCAGCTAGTTCCGTCCGTTTGTTGCTGTTGCAGGAAGCGCATGGAGGCGGATTGATGGGACATTTTGGTGTGAACAAGACGGAGGACATACTTGCTGGCCATTTCTATTGGCCAAAGATGAGAAGGGACGTTGAAAGATTTGTGGCTCGCTGCACTACCTATCAAAAAGCTAAGTCCCGACTTAATCCCCACGATTTGTATATGCCTCTACCTGTTCCTACTATGCCTTGGAAAGGCATTTCAATGGACTTTGTTCTAGGACAGCCTAAGGCAAAGAAAGGGGAGGGATAGCATCTTTGTTGTTGTTGATAGATTTTCTAAGATGGCACATTTCATACCTTGTCATAAAAGTGATGATGCTACAAACATTGCTGACTTGTTCGTTCATGAGATTGTTCACTTGCATGGTGTGCCAAATACAATTGTTTCCGATCGTGACACTAAATTTCTTAGCCACTTTTGGAGAATTTTGCGGGCTAAATTGGGGACTAAATTGTTATTTTCAACTACTTGTCATCCCCAAACTGATGGACAAACTGAGATTGTCAATAGAACTTTATCTACCATGCTTAGGGCTGTGTTGAAAAAGAACATAAAAATATGGGAAGAATGCTTGCCTCATGTTGAGTTTGCTTATAATCGATCACTGCATTCTACTACTAAGATGTGCCCTTTTGAGATTGTTTATGGTTTTATGCCTCATGCTCCAATTGATTTATTATCTCTACCATGCATCTTCTAAGAGGACAAATATTGATGCTAAACAACGTGCTGATTTGATGTTAAAAATGCATGAGACCACTAAAGAAAACATTGAGTGTATGAATGCTAAATACAAACTTACTGGTAGTAAAGGAAGGAAGCATTTAACTTTTGAACCTGGTAATCTTGTTTGGTTGCATTTGAGAAAAGATTGTTTCCCTAAGTTAAGGAAATCCAAGTTAATGCCAAGAGTTGATGCTACATTCAAGGTGTTAGAAAAGATTAATGATAACGCATTTAAGCTTAAGTTGCCTGCAGATTTTGGGGTTAGCCCCACATTTAACATTGCAGATTTGAAACCATACTTGGGCAACGAGGATGAGCTTGAGTCGAGGACGACTCAAATACAAGAAGGGGAGGATGACGAGGACATCACTTCCTTCGGCACAACCACGCCTACGTCCACACCAGCACATACACAAGCTGGACAAACTGATCCTTTGTTAAAAGGACCAATTACCCGAGCTCGTGCACATCAATTAAATTATCAGGTGAATACGCTCCTAAATTATAATATAAATGAGTCACTGAATGGGATGCTACTTAATTCTGTGAATGTGTTCATTGTCCTAAGGAACCATGGAGAAGCACCTTTTCAAGCGACAATCAGGTCAAGTGTCGAGTTCAGGTCGTCCCTCTTGACAGCATCAACTTCAAATGGACGCCACGGATGATCCAGAAGGTTGTTGGAGACCCATGAGTACTCGTTGGAAAGATCTCAGAGTCTACTTTCCAACAGATCCGTCCTCACTTCCAACCTCCATCCATGTCATCGGGAAATTGTAGAAAACCCCACACCACTTTTCAGCCCATTCAGTTTGGGCCTAGAAACCTGTCCTTCGCTGGCCCATGTTCAGACTGCCCCTCCTCTTCCACGCCTATAAGTAACCAACAGCACCCACCTCTATATGCGGGTTTTTGTTTGTTTTAGTTAGCCACCACTGCTGTCCATGTTCGCGCGTGTCGGTTAGACCGCCTGCTTCACGTGTATTCAGAACCCCACTGTTGTGATACTGCTTGTTCTGATCTTAATTCATATCCGCCAATTTAGTTGGTTGTTTATCTTGTTCTTGCTAGTTCTTCAATTGCGTGAAGGATCAAGGACCTTCGTGGTCAAGTTGATCATGCTCCGGCGAGGTCAATAACCATCTGGGGTTGGTGTACCGGTCGCTAAGGCGCAACGTCCTGGACGGTTGTAGTTGAGCCGTCAACATCGACTCCTCCCCAAATCGAAGTTACCCTCTCTCTTCGCAAGATCGGGACCGCCGTCGCTACCATAAACTCATCCCGACCCCTCGTTCGACACAGATTCCATCGGAGCACGCCGTCGCCGCAACCCTCTTCTGTCGTTGTCGTCCTCCTCGTGGTCGGCCTGACCTGGCCCTTCCCTGGCCTTGTGGACACCATAGGTATACCCTTGGTAGCCCTTAGATGCTGTAAAGCCCTAGATCTAGCTCGTAGTAGGCGGAGTGCATCGTCGCAATGTTAGCCACCACCAGCTGCTGCAAGAACTCGCGGCGCCGCCCCTTCGCCACACCTTTTGCTATCCCCCCGGCCCCATCAGGTGCGGGCCGGCGTAGGGATCCCATTTTTTGCAATCTCCCCTTGCTGCCAAGCGTCCTAGCTCCCTCTGGGCAAGCTCTTTCGGAGCTCCCATGACCAGCTCCCTCTAGGCAAGCTCTTCCGGAGCTCCGATGGCCAGCTCCCTCTGGGCAAGCTCTTCCAGAGCTTCGATGACCCTCTGTCTGAAGGTCAAAGTCAAGGTGACATTGGCCTGGTGTCATGGTACCATTGCGCAGGTGCGTAGTCATTGACAGGTAGGCCTCCTTGTAACAGCCCAGCTGTTAAATTGCGTATAGCTATGCATATCATTAGCATGTTCATTTGTTTTTATGTTGGTTTACAAAAGTTTTGTATGCAACCACCATGCTCTATGATGGAAACATAGGGCTTTTAACTTTAAACCCTTTGGCCAAGCCACTAGAGTAGTGAGACCTAGCCCGACGAGCATGTTCCCTAAATGCCCGAGCTAGCTGTAGCTTGCCCAAGCAAGGTAGAGTCCACCCGAGCTCTATTGAGCAAGGTAGTGACCGTGCCGGGCTTCACCGAGCTCTACCCGAGCTTGGTTGCTACCCATCCGAGCTAGTTATCACTTGTCCGAGTTAGAAGATGTCCGGAGGAAGCTGTCCGAGCTATAGACGGTCGAACTGTGCAACAAAAGACCTGACCGGGCAAGGAGAAGCTCGAGTAAGCTCGTACCTATTCAAACAACCCAGCCACCACATCTATTCTTTATTCTTTTTGCCTTCCGGCAGTATTAGCCGAATCTTCCATCCACTGGCTGACTTGGGCGGTGCTGCAGACAGCCTAGACCCTCATCTTTTCTTACCCGGAATCTTATTCGCAGCCTCTTTATTACAGGTGGGACCTGGACCCACTTGTCAATGGGAGAGTATACCTCTATTTAAACCCCTCTCCACCCCCTTCAACTAGCTCTCACCCTCATTCTTCCCGCGTCCAAGTTCTGGACGGCAGCAAGAATAGCAAGCTATTCTTCATCTCCACCTCCACCATTTTCAAATCTCCACCCAAACCACCAAGAATCCATATAGGATGTTATATATCGTTGGAAAGCTGAAATCATTGGCTATCCATCCCATTCTATGGTAAGCACATGCACAAAGATTTGCTATCGATTCCGCTTCCTTTACTCTTTGCTGTTCGGTTTTTGGACAGCAAAGGTTGATTTCGCTTTCTGCCCATCTGTGTCCTCTTTCTTCAAATCTAGGCCATGGAATGAGCAGAAGTAACATCTACACTTCCTAGGCTTTAATTACATCTAACTCCCTTGCACGTTCACAAGAATTTGGGTGAGTTCTTGCTGCCTTTCTTCATCTACTTCGCTGTTTTGGACAGCAGTGAGGTTGTTTGCAGTTTTCTCATCTTGCATGTCATTTTCCCTCACATGCAAGCTCGGAGATGGCCAAAAAGAGTTCATACACGAGCTAAGAAACGTCTAGGAGCAAATCCACGCTACTGGAGTTGAAGGGACCTCAAGGAACAAGCTGAAGAGTTGCTGAACTGAGTTCTGGATAGATTACAGTCCACCACTTCGATCTCCTCATCTTTGGGTTCTCTATTGTTAAGTAAGGCCATTCCTGCTAGGTGAGAACCCGGTACTCCCATTTATTTCTGTTATTCCCCATTTAGCATTCATGGCTAAGCTTTTCTTTGGTGAAAACTGAAGCATTAGAACCCTAGATCTGAAAACAGCCTGTTTCAGCCTTTCTTTGAACAGCATCCTAGTAAATAAATTCTATAAAATTGACCGTAGCTCGGATGAAAACGTATTCTACATGAAAAAGATGCGCCAGGAAATGTCTTACAACTTTTGTGTTGAGCCCAAGCTTAATCGAGCTCATCTTGACCACCCAAAGTTGTTTGTACCGAGCAACATACAGTCTGTGTGACCCTCCAGAGCAAGATTAGGTATGCCCGACCAAGAGCAAGTCCTAACCAAGCAAGATATGCTATATCCGACCAAGAGAACCCACTCCCGGGCAAGAGGATGTCCTTCCCGAGCAAGGGGATCCTCTTCCTATTATTTATGTTGTGTCACGAATACTTAGCAATGCTTAGAGTCAATGAGGTAAAGCGATCAGTGGAGTAGTCCGTTGGTCGTGTGATTCAATTATTGATATACTCAATGTTCGATTTGGATTGATGAGTATTTGGATTACGTGTGAGATCTAAGTTGGACTCGAACGGGTGACAGAGAATGATGGGAGGACGGATCTCGGACATGTAGCCCCGTTTGGGTAATTAAGGACCGAACATCGGGTACCTTCCTCTCAAGTACTATACGTACGACCACACGTGTTTTATGGGGACACTTGGCTAGCTTCCTGTGCATGCTTGAGCCCTTGGGTACCAACGGGGCAATGTGTTTGTGGGTGGGGTGGCAGGGTGAACCATCCGTGGTGCGTCCTTGTGTTCGGGTGTGATGGGCCTTGGACAAATCCACTGCAACGATTAACTCCCTCCTGCACTCGCGGAGTGGAGACTGGATAAAGTTAACTCGGGTGACCCAATGGACTGGCATGTACATCAAGAGGCTTCGGCATGGCTTGCTGTGTCGTGTGGGTAAAGTCGTACACCTCTGCAGAGTGTTAAACTGTTCGAATAGCCGAGTCCCGGGTTAAGGACGAATCTTGAGTTGGTTAAGCTGCCATTTGTTAGCACTTGGTTACTGGTTCTAGTTATATGGTTTGGTTATGTGTTCATTTCTGAGCACCGGGTTGCTCGTGGTGTTACTGGTCGGATAGAGACCAGGGGACGGATAGAGTCCCGGGTATGTTTTGACATGGCCGGATGGAGGTTATGGACGGATGGAGTCCAATGGATTGATGATGGTGATGATATATTAATGAGATAATGATATTATTGCTAGTCACATTGATTTAAAATGTTTTATTCAAATGCCATTTCCAATCTACTTATGTTTACGTCTTGCAAATGCACTTTATGCTGAAATTGCCATGCTAACCTTCCATTGGATACATTATTCATGAGTGAGGATATACATTACCTCCTAGTGCTGAGTACCATCTGTACTCATACAAGTTGCTATTATTTCAGGTGATTATGACCCCGTGCTTGAGTACTACTACCAAGCTGAGCATGGTGACGCTAGCGGGCAAGCAGAATTTTAGTTAATAGGGGCATACCACGCTGGTCTTTTGTTTATTTAAGATGTTTTTCTGCTGCTATTTTGGTGAACAAACTTGTATTTCCGCTGCAGTAAAATTCTGATTATGTTAAACTTATTGTTCGGACAGCAGTTCATGTTGTCCGGTTGGGTGAAAATTATGCCCGAAGATGTATGTGTTGTGCTACCGATCATTACGAGGATATGTGCGTGATGATAGCTGATCTTGGGAGCCATCACCGGGCACTCGGATTACCTTCGATTCAATAGAGATTGCCCAAACGGGTTAATTATTGCTCGGGTTGGGGATTAACATGTGTGGTTTGCTCGGCAACCTGCTTAGGCAGCTCCTATGTTGATTTCCAACCATTCCGGGCAGCACGTCATATCTCTATTGGGTCGAATGTAAATTAGAAGGGGGCGCCACACTCCTAGACCAATGGTCAGTTTAGTGGAAGCGTAATCTAGAAATACGTTTTCCCCCATTGGATCACTTCTCGCATGCATGCTCGACCAGCCGCAGAGTACTGGGCTTGGCCCAGTACTGTTCATAGGATCTTTCCATCTCTTTTTTATTTTAGAAAATATAGTAAATATTATTGATTTATTAAAAATAGTAAATGGCTTCCTAAAATTAGGAGAAAATCCTGGAAAATACTAGGACTTGCACTGGATTTTAGAAAAATATAATTTACTAGGTTAGGTTTCTATTTTCCCCTTTAAAGTATAAATGTCCTTTAGGTGATATTTTTTGGATAATTAAGATACAATATGTAATGTTTCAATTTATTAAAATACTTTCAATTATTATGGAAAAAATAGGATAAATGCTAGATGACCTGTTGTATTTATTAAAAATAAAATCATGGACAATAAGATAATATTTACTTCTTTAAATAAATACAACCTTAAATATAGCCTTTTCTTTGTAATATTAAAATCAATTAGTTATCTATTTTAATTTAAAATAGATGCCTGATGATGATTATAACAACATTAAACCCTTTTAAGTGGATAGTTTGAAAGGGAATTTACTACTCACTAAAAATGTTGATGATTTCCCTATAACTACTGCAGAAGATATTTACCTCATAAAAAATGCTAAACCTTATTTGTTAATAGTCACTTGTTTTATTCTAGAAACTTCATTTAAACCAATTTAGAAATAGCCTTTCCATTTAAATAAAATAGTTAATGAGCTCCTAAAATCATAAAAAATTCCAAAGGAGCATAAATATAGTTTAGAATTTAAATAAAATTATTATGCAATTTTAGTATCAACATTGCTCTCTGGATAATTTGAATATGCATTTAAACCATTTTCCTTACGAATTAATAATGCAGTAATTGGACCTAATTTATTTTAAATACTAAATGAACTCAATAAACCCCTAAATGTTTTATAGAAACTAGGGAGAATGAGCCGAGCATGGTAGGCTCCGACTAATACCTTGGCGATTGATGCTCAGGAGTGGGTTTCTTTACTTATGTGCCGTTGAACGTGTTGTCATGGCCTCAAAGAGGTGCATTTGGATGATCAGGCTGATGCTCTCGCTGTTTCGGGAATTCTTCTACGTCTAGACTCCAAAGCCTTCCAGATATGAATGTTTCTTTATGCACAAGTTAGCATGTTTTTAGAATATACCTATAAATCTGGTAGGATTCTAATTTATCCGAATAGGTTTACCAAGTCGTATATGACTAGAACTGCACATACCTTGTACTATAAATACCTTCGCCATGGCAGAGGAAGGGTATTCCCGTATCCGGCAACCTCATTGTAATAATACAAACGCACATGTACGACTGAAGTAGTGTTGTTATCTCCTTCCGAGAGGTCCAAACCAGGATAAACCTCTATGCTTGATCTACTCTTCATCTCGGCGGCTTGCCGCATATACGACAAAAATTCTTTGGCAAGAAGGGATTGGTTAGTCCCTCAATCAATAAGTAAGCTCGACGAAGGATCCATTTCGTAATCGTGAACACAACCAGGAGAACTCTTAGGAGTGTTTTGACGATTTTGACTCTAAAGGCAAGTCACATGCGTGTCCTTGATCACTTAAGCACGCTTAATAATATGTTATGCATTAATTTTTACAATATATGTTAATTCGTGTCGAGTTACTTAGATAAAGTACTTTCAAAATGATTGGTGTAGAAATAGCTAAGTC
Source organism: Olyra latifolia (assembly GCA_036346145.1). Classification (NCBI taxonomy): domain Eukaryota; kingdom Viridiplantae; phylum Streptophyta; class Magnoliopsida; order Poales; family Poaceae; genus Olyra; species Olyra latifolia. The sequence goes on along the minus strand of CM070531.1, from coordinate 4,703,269 downwards.
CTATTTGGTGTCGTAGCCATCGTTGATACCATGAGTCGTGAATTCATTTGGTATGCCTAATATTGCAAGTAAGTTTTCACGAGCTAATCAGTGCCAAGTGTCAGAAGTTATGACGTTATGCTAAGTCATGTCACATGTAAAGAGAAAAACAATTTGAAATGATTGTTTATGTAAAAGGAAAGGTAAATTTGCCAAGGGCAGGATTGGTCGTATAGTGGGGTTGGGTTCCGTGGGATCTGGTTCTGTGGTTGGCTTCTCTGAAGCATCTAAAAATCTCACCCTATTCTGCAGAGATAAAATGACATATTAAGCTCAACGAAGCATATGAGATAAAATGACATATTAAGCTCAACGAAGCATATTAGGGCTACGTCGATCATGACTACCTCAACGAATTAAGCTGATCTGATGGAGTGGGAGTGATGACATGGAGTTCTAAAGTCATCATTGCTTAGACTTAGTGTACGTTGTTTAGAGGTTTTTTTTTTTACTAGACGTCATGTGATTTCTTACCTGACTCTTATTTCTAACACATCTCCTGCTCGCGTGATAAAAACATGATGCAAAATACGAATTTGTTGTACTTAAAAAAGGGCTTGAGGATAAAGGTGACTAAAATGCTAAGTTTGAGAGCACGTCGGGGCAAACGGGCTAGACAGAACAAAAATCAGGTTGAAGCTAGTTCAAAATAATAGGATTAGGTTGAGCGGTTAGTTGTGTTTTCAAATAAACTGGTCTCGTCACTCATCACTCACCACTCGTAATATAAACAAAGAAGTTTGTAACACCTAGTCCTAAGACCACTACTTCCGTTGTATCACGTTTGTTAAGTTTAATATATTCACCGCATGTTTGTATTATGTCTAAGCACAGTCAGTATTATGTCTAAACACAGTCAAAATCTTAGATGATTGTTTGTTTTACGAGACCCTGATAAAATATGCCGTTAGAAGGTCCCATAATAGAGGTGGAAAATGGGGCGTCAATAGCTTTTTTCTCTTCATGAGGTAAAGGGTGTGTTGATTTAGAAAAAAATTGCTAAACTTTAAACAAAGGAGATTAATATTTTCTTCATTTTTAACATTAAATAAAAAATAAAAAACTTGAATTTTGTTGAATTATTGTTTTTGAAATTCGAAATGATTGGTGAGCCAATATTTTGCATATATAGGCATGGCTATATTTGATCATGAACCAAATAGAGACCCAAAATGTTTGAAAACGGTAGTGAGACAAACTAAATATTACAAATTTAACTATGAAAGATGCAGTTCAAAAGTAAATGTTAAAACTTGCAGAATTGAAATAAGAACCCTAAATTTTTATAGAGAAAATTGGTTTTATACCATCGAAAGATCCCTAATTTTGGTTTACACCACTAAAAGTATTTGGTGCACTTTAATACCATCCAAAGAACAGCGTTACTATTTTTACCATCATTCAACTTACCGTCAACTAATGACCATTTTACCCATCCCTCTTCACCAATTTATAGGCAATCTACCTTTTACTCCTTCCTCGCCCTTCTTTGTCGTCTCATCTAGCAGGCGATGGCGCAATGTGTGGGGACCGGAATTCAGATATGTTTTTCGGTTCTGCATTCAACAAAACTGTCTAGGATTCCAGCTGAGTTCAGACCTGATACAAATCTGTAGCATTATATTAAACAATACAAAATACCACACAGCAGAAGTAGTGGCCTAATGACCAAGTGTTACAAGCTCTAGGTCTTACAGGCCTATTTATTTATGTTATAACTCAGTCCTCGACTTGCCATAGGTATGGTTGAGCATGAGGATCACGCTAAAATTCTATATCTTCACCTGTCCACTCCACTGGATTCGGGTCTTCAAAGTAGTCAATGTCGAAAAAACCTGCCCTGTTCGCTAGATTAAGTAGCATGCAAGTATGAGAATCCTTTAAAATTCTCAGCAAATCATGTGTATAATTTCTTATTTACTAAATGCACAGGATTACTCAAGGAGGGTAACAAGTTTAACTTTTGGACACGGCAAATATTCAATCAATGACTTTATAATCACCCAGCTTTTCTTTTTTCCAAAATTCTTCTTTTAAAATAGGTTATCCTTTCAGGGTTTATTTAAGTGAAATGATAAAACCATCACCATCTAATAGCATTTTCCACATTATATCCATAATATTTGTTGTAAAAGTGCAGCACCCATCCCCTGTGATATAGTGGCGGGAGGCCAAAGCCTCGCAGCTCCTTCGCTCGGAGGCGCCCAGTGAAGGAACCGCTTCGAGACGGAGCGCCCAATCGAAAGAGGCGAAGCCACACTGGAGCCTTACAGCTCCTTCGACTAGAGGCGCCCGACGAAGGAACCGCTTCGGAACGAAGCGCCCAGTCGGAGAAGGCAAAGCCACGCCGGAGCCTCGCAGCTCCCACACTCGGAGGCGCCCGGCGAAGGAACCGCTTCAGAGCAGAAGGCCCAGAAGTGGGGCAAGGAGGGGGCTGTAGCTTGCGAGGCCCAGCGCCTCGCAGGGCCGAGCACTTTTAGAGGAAAGGCAAGTTTCCTTGGGTACTACGAAGCCTCTTGGGGGATAATCCATACCAGACAAGGACAAAGTATGTCAGGATAAGCATCTGAAACACCCCTCCACTTATACAAATTTAAATGCTATTAAATTAATGTTATTAAGGAATCATTAAAGCAAAGAACAAAAAAAATAATAATAATAAAAATGATTACGCGTACGCATATATATATATAAATATATATGTGTATGTGTCTGGGTGTAGGGAGGAATATATCATTTCTATGACAACATGAGCAACTCATAAGATTCAATTATATAGGCGAATATGAAACCATATCTTTATTAAAATCCTGATCCATATACAGCTGAGTATTACATTACTACTCATCACTTAACTACACCTCACACTATTTTATACATACACCGGAAGGCTACAACAATTGGAATACAATATTACATTTTCCTCAATCATCCTAAGCCTATGAGTGTCTTCCTTGCTCTCCATTCCGCATCCGAGAGTTGTTGCCAATCTTGTTCATCTCTCCGGCCATACTTCTTCCTTCCGTTCAGAATACCTGTGCAGCAAGCATAATCATAGACAGACAAGTCTAGGAGTGAGGGGATCAAATACCAGTAAAATTACTCACAAGTCAGTTAAATTGAATCAACAAATAAACAGAAATTAGACTTTTGAGTGAAAAGAAAGAAGACCGTCAGACTAAGTAGCATAGAGCTCACTGGGACTCCAGGCCGTCTGGGGCCAGCCGGCCTCCCTCACTGCTACATCTTCATCATTCAGTGAAAAATACAAACCTGTTTCAAACCCACATTGTAACCTGCACAACCAGCATACACCCTGATAGTGAACATATCACCAAATACCATAGCCCAGCCATGCACAACAGCCAAATTAAGGGCCCAAGTAACAAGTCCTCAAGCCCCAGCAATTAACACAGCAAGCAGCAAGCCTGGGACAGGCACCAAGTTCCCACACGGCCAGCAACCACAGGCCACAAATATGCCACCCAGCACTGTCCAGCACAGCTAGGAAACCCTGGTTTCCAAAGAAAACCAGCAGCCAGCCTCACTGCCCACAGCTTTCATACAGCTCATAGTTTCCAATTCAGGAAACCACCAGCAGCTAGGAGGTATTACCAAGGGCTGCACTAGCCACAACCTCCTCCAAGTAGTGCATCCCCAGCTCACAAAGCCCCCATACTTACCATTTTCAGCAAGCACCCAAAACAGGGAACCCCCAGGTCACAACAACCACCACTTACCATTTCCAGCAAGAGCAACAGAGCAGGGCACCTCAGTCCCCCTTTGCCCTCCTCACCACACCAACCACAACCACTAGAGCAAGGAAATCGAAGGTAGCACTGGAGAGGAAGGCTGCAGCCAGCTAGGGGAAGGAGGCAACCATTCCAGCAGCAAGGCGCCAGGAAGGGAGGAGCTGCTCGGCCAGGAGGGAGTCAAGGGTGGAAACCAGCTGCCTCCAAATTCTGCCACCACTACTCCAACCCCAAGCCAACACCACCAGGTTCAAGCACATAGACCCCCAGCTTATACTTGCCATCATCTGCTCAAATGCATGCATGAGAATGTGCATAGTGATTCACACCCATGCGCCTGCACCTAAATCCAAAACTAGATCCTGTGTATTGTTCTTATTTTCCCTCCTGCCAATAGATATCCTAATTACCATATGGCAGCTTTAATCTACCTTAAAATAAACTGCACACTGGGTTATATTTCCATTTAATCAACTGGTAGGCATGCATTGCATAAAGCCTCACTAGCACATCCTCTCACATCATCTATACACTGGCTTGTCAATTCTCCTAACAGTAATACAGAGTAAGCTATCAAATAAATTCACCATTGCACTAACCCAAGAGAGCTGCGATGTGGTTGCCATCCTGCGCCCCTAGTGGTCGCTGCGTGCTCCCCGGAGCATGAGCAACCCCTCGGTACCGTCAGGTGACCATCCGACACCGCGAGCTACACCCTCAAACCCTAACCCATCCATTCCCCTCCTAAGTACTACAATTCCTTAAACTAGATACTAGAACAACAAATCAATACCGGCACTACCTCAAGGAATCCAGAATAATGTGGCTAAGCCAAGATATTAACCAAATCACAATGCTAACCATAGGAAAAATATAGGAAAAGCAAATTAATAGATCATAGTGTGAGAGGGGGGGAATTGAGCCGCTGATCTGTAACCAGTAGTGAAGCTAGGAGCGACGGCGGTGCCCTGTCCACCACCAGTGAGGCGGCGGCGCCCTGGCCTCCACTGGGCCGGGCCGAGCTCGGAGCGGCGGCAGCGCCCTTCACCCGGTAGAGGGAAACACCCAAGGCGGCACGGCCGTGGCCCTAGGTGAGGCGGCGCGCGGGCGAGGTTGCAGGACAACCCTAGATCCACTGGCGGCGCCGAAGAAGAGCACAGGGGAAGGGTGACGATTGGGTCGGCCACGGGGGCGAAGTCGCCGGAGCGAGGTAGCGCCGCCACCGCCGCAGCCACGCCACCGCAGGAGCAGAAGGGCGGATCGGCCGGGAAGAAGAAGAGGGAGGATGGGTAGGGGGCGGCGTAGGAGCAGGAGGAAGACGGAGTAGGGAAGGGGGCCAGGCGGTGCGGGAGGGGGAGCGCTGGCGAGGTCACCGAAGCAGGCAGCGCCGCCACCTGCGGCCTCTCCGGCCGCGCCACGGGAAGAGTCAGGAGTCAGGAGTGCAGTGCGGCTGGAGAGTGTGGGGGAGAATGAGAGAAGAGTAGAGGGTTGGGAGGAAATGAGAACCAGGAAAAAAGGAGAAAGGGAGAGGGATTAGGAATTAGGAAATAGAATTAGGGGTAAATGGGGAACTAGGATTTGGGAATTAGGGATTATAGGAATTGGAATTTTGGGGAAATAGGACTCAAGATCAGGAATGGGGATTTGGAATTAGGAAATTAGAGGTTAAGAAGGATTATCAAAGTAGGGGATTAGGAGAAGGTAAAATACTGGGAGAATTAAGCAATCAAAAATGGGGAATTTTAGGCTAGGGATTGGATAGGGTTGGATTAGCTCCGGCTTGCAACGGCTCGGCTCTGGGCAGGGTAGGAACCGGCTAGAGTAGTATAAATCAGTGCATTGCTCCACACACACACATGTATATATACTGACATTCTCACACGTAGATTTATATAAATGCACACACATGTTTATCTAGCTATAAAACAAGGATAAAAATAAATAAATAAGATAAGATAAGAAAATAAATAAATAGATAAAGTAATCAATAGTCATATTTTACCAAGATTTGGTCAAAAACTATAGTTTAAACTCAATACCCTAATCATTTTCCTCTCTCCAATTTGACATGTGAAAAATAATTGAGAAAAATAATTGAGTATTGCACCTTGCACTTAAGTATGCATTGCCTGGCTCGATTATATATCTACATACTCCTCTCTAAAATCATCCGCTGAAAATAACCCTAACTTCTACACATTCGCATCTATACCCAGAAACTCAATTTTATTGTATTTTGTTCTATGTCCTGAAAGCTATATAATTAAATTTTAGGGACCAATATAAATCAAGCTTCCACGAGTGAGCAGCGTAGAAATCGGTTTTTGGTGCTATATTGCGAGCAAGCTTTCCTTTGACCACTTGAGTAGTGTACTTTAACAAGACATTATTTTAAATTATATACTACTAGCATCTAATAAATATACTTGTTTTTGTCTAAATAATTTGCAGTTGATGAATTGAGTGGCGACTTGATCGATGGAGCGATCGGTCGCTAAAGTAATATTGGTGGGTGAAGGGTGCCACGGAAAGGTGCAGAGGAGAGGCGGGACCCTTCACATGGTATAATATAAGGATAATATCTATCACTCGAGGCGTTGAGCCGTAATAACAAGATATCAACCTTAGTCTCGCGATGCGGTCGAGAAGGTTGGTCTATGAGGCGATTACATTCTCCACATTGGGTAAGTAGATATCTAGGAGGGTGGGTGGCGTGCCGGGGTGGCGGACCCGTGCCTTCCCGACCATAAGGCGGCTATATTACATAAGAGGCTACTCATGTCGATGTGAGTGAGTAGAACGGTTCGCGAGAGCAAGTGTGGGACGGGGTTGTGAGTAAGGTGCGTCGAGAGCTCGACTTGCTTAAGCAACCGTGTTGGAGATGTAACACGCCAATTAGAATGAACACTCGAGTCCCGACTTGTAGGGCGACTACGAAAAGCGGTACAAACTGCTGCAGGTAAAAATCATGAATTCATGCCTGTCTCCTGGACTGGAGGCTACAGAGGCTAAGTCCGCCTCATATACGAGTGCTAGTAGCTTTTATAAGAATTTAAAAGAGGTCAACCCTTTTTAAATCTGTATTTTGTTTAAGCAGAGAGGACAGCAAATGAGGTATTGCCAAACAGAAGAAGAGAAGAAGTTTTCTTTTTTTATTTTGTTGCTATTATCGCTTGCTGAGTACTTGTGTACTCACTCTTGCTATTATCCCTTTTTGCTAGATATTAATTTTCGATGAGGACTCGGTCATGTATTATGATATTGTTGAGGGGGAAGATTGTCAGGGAATTGAGGGAGATCCAGAAGGCGGTGACTTTCTGGAGGACTTCTTTTAGAAAGGTCATGGCAGTAGTAGATCAAGTGGATGCCGCCACTTAAATAATAAGTCGATAGGAATGCGGCTTATGTGTAATTAAATTAAGTTTGGACTCTCTTGTAATAATAATAATTGCCGCCATGCGTGGCCTCATGATGTAATAATGCATGATACTCTCTGATTATTGTTCTGTTGCAAAACTCTGATCTGGGCAGCACATTCGAAGGGACGTTGCGGGTGAGATGTCCTTCGGGTGTATATGTCTAAACCCACACAATTACTTCATGATTTTGGCATGATGAGGCCATTAGCATGTGGTAATTGGGCGGGTCGTCTCAGCATCATTATCTTCTAAGCCGGGGGACAGACTGTAACCGCCCATAAAGTTGTAATGACACCCGTAACCCTACTTTAAATAGTCTGTTTTGGGGCATTTTAGGAATCAACGCCTATTAGCCAAGGGGAAACCCCATTATAACCCCATATGGTGTGAAAAAGAGGGGGACATGAAGGCCATTTTCGAGGCAAAGACCCTGTTGCCCCTACTTTTTCACCTGGGCAAGGGCATTCTAGTCTAGACAAGCCTGTAATCTCCCTATATAAAATACGAGACTCAAGTGAATGAAAAACACACAAGAAATCTAAAGAAAAACTCAAAGTCTATGTTCCTTTTGAGCTAGCTTTCGTGGTTTTCTCACCCTCGCGTAGAGCTTGAGCACCCTGGGGGCTACCCTTTTTTGGTTGTCCTGCTTTGGAATGAGGTGGAGCAGCGAGCACTCTTCAACGAGGTCACACATGCTGCTCTTCCCGCGGACCTCCTTCAACAGTGTGAGGCGGGCTCGCTCTGCGCTGCTCAGCTCCACCTCTGGGACGCTGAGGACCTTGACGGCATCGCCAGTGGTCCATAAACAGAGGTCATCGCCATCCAAGCGCTGGTATTCGCTGGTAATACCAGTGCTGCATCCAGCTGGAATCCCACTTGTTCTTGCCGGCGGGCGCAGGGACAGTCCCGTACTGCTTTCGCTTCATCTGGAAGTTAAGGAAGTCGAAGCAGGATATTGCCAAGTGGCTAACCTTCTTCTTTTGCCAGTGCGCGTCGTGGAGCGAGGCGAAGATGCGACCAGTCTGTCTCGCTCCACGCGACCTTAGCGCCCACTCGAAGATCACTATCTTTGTGATGGTGTTGGGGGTGAGTTGGGAGATCTTCGCGACATACAGCGACAGGATCTCCCTCACCACCGCAGCCGTAGGAAATCGCAGTCCTGCCTCAAGGAACGTGAGGAACACCACGGCTTCGTCCTCGTGGCGCAGCGGAGTGACCTCCTTGCCAGGAAGACATATAGACTCCCACGAAATGTGGAAGGCCTACACGGCGATGGTGACGTCTTCGTTGTCCATGATGGAGCGTCCTAGCTCCGGAATCAAGGTGGCCGCCATGGACTCGTCAAGGATGGACTTGGAGGAGCGAGACCCGCGGCCCATGGCAGTAAGACAGAAGAAAGGAGAAGACTCGGGAGTAGCAGCAAGGAAAGGACTTGGGCGCAGCAGCAATGGTAGGGAGATGGCTCGAGCTCAAGGACGTTTAGGAAGAAATGTGTAGATCCCCGGGCCATTTATTTTTAGAGAGTCATGGTTCGCAAGAGCCGTCGGATCAACAAGGACTAGAGCTTGATGCAGCCGCGTGTCGAGCCCGTCGTGAAAAGTGAAGGAAGCTCAACCCCACTACAACAGCTTAGAGCCCAAAGTCTGAAAAGCAGCACCGACTGTGGCTGACAACACGCGCAGTGACCGTTGTGGTGCCCAAGGCAACGTGTGTGAGCGTGCATTTAATACAGATCCAAAGATCAAGCGACACGATCAAAGGTGCGTTAATGGCCCCATGAAAATTTTAACTGTGCGAAAATGTAAGGTGTGTTGCAGATGCGAAGAACCAAGATGAAGCCTACCCCTTATGCAAAAGGGGATGGGTGTATTGGCACAAAAACATGGCCAAGAGCATGGTGGGGCAGCACTTGTCCATGGGGGGCTCCTATTGTAAAAGTACAGCACCTATCCCCTATGACATAGTGGCGCGAGGCTAGAGCCTCGCAGCTCCTTCGCTCGGAGGCGCCCTGTGAAGGAACCGCTTCAGGACGGAGTGCCCGATCGGAGGAGGCAAAGCCACGCCGGAGCTTCGCAGCTCCTTTGCCCGGAGGCTCCCGGTGAAAGAACCACTTTGGGATGGAGTGCTCGATCGGAGGAGGTGTAGCCACGCCGGGGCCTCGCAGCTCCTTCGCCCGAAGGCGCCCGACCAAAGAACCACTTCGAAACGGAGCGCCCGATCGGAGGAGGCGAAGCCACACCAGAGCCTCACAGCTCCTTTGCCTGGAGGTGCCCGGCGAAGGAACCGCTTCGAAATGGAGCGCCCAGGCGGAGAAGGCGAAGCCGTGCTAGACCCTTATACCTCCTTCGCTTGGGTGCGCCCGGTGAAGGAGCCACTTTGGGACGGAGCGCCCAGTTGGAGAAAGCGAAGCCACGCCAGAGCCTCGCAGCTCCCTCGCTGAGAGGCGCCCGGCGAACGAACCAATTCAGAGCAGAAGGCCCAGAAGTGGGGCGAGGAGGGGGCCGCAACCCGCGAGGCAGCACGCCTCGTAGGGAAGAGCACTTTTAGACGAAAGGCAAATTTTCTTAGGCGCTATGAAGCCTCTTGGGAACAATCCGTACCAAACAAGGACAAAGTGTGTCAGGATAAGCATCATTATCTTCCAAGCCAGGGGACCGGCTGTATCCGCCCATAAAGTTGTAATGACACCAGTAACCCTACTTTAGATAGTCGGTTCCGAGGCGTTTTAGGAATCGACACCTCTTAGCCAGGGAAAACACCGTTGTAACCCTAGACAGTGCGAAAAAGAAGGGGCATGAAGGTCATTTCCAGGGTAAAGACCCTGTCGCCCCTACCTTTTGGCCTAGGCAAGGGCATTCTAGTCTAGACAAGCCTATAATCTCTCTGTATAAAATGCAAGACTCAAGTGAATGAAAAACATACAAGAAATCTGAAGAAAAACTCAAAGTCTCCAAGTCTGTGTGTTCCTCTTGAGCTAGCCTCCGTGGTTTTCTCACCCTTGCGTAGAGCTTGAGTGCCCTAGGGGCTGCCCCTTTTTGGGTTGTTCGGCTTGGGCCAACAACAATATTAATGATTAATGACCCCTAAGTGGGTTTTGGTGATTAATGACAAACGATTAAGGACTAATACGTTCAACGAGCATATGAACAGGTGAAAAGTCCCAATGGTGATAAGCTAGAACGTCATGGACCCCTCAAAATAAAGAAAGAAGACATCATGTGGTTATTTCTAGACTTGTATTATTTTTTGTTTAATTTGAGTCTAATGATTGCCGTACTATTAGGAGGGATGCGATGAAAAATGGCTTAGAAATGTCTCAGGTGCTCAATTGATAGATCTTTGCAAATTTGAGACACACAAAACACATTCCATCATGCACACGGGGTGTTTTCAATCGCAGTGAATCGAAAGTTCCGATTTGTGAATCAGAAGTTCTGATCTCATCGGACTGTCTAGTATTTCCAAACTCCTGATTCTCTATTTGAGCTTTCAATGTTTATCGGATGTTCCAATCCAGTCGGAGTTTCTAGTATTTCCAAGTTGTGAACTCTCTGTCTTGGTTAGGGTATTCAAGTCAAAAGTTTCGATCTATGTTTTATCCCAGATTTGAGTTGAGTCGAGGGAGTTGTTTTCTGGAGTTTTGCACACATCGAAAGTTCCAATGTGTCACATCCGAAGTTTCGATGTGAGCTGGCCAGGGCCAAAACTGCTAGTTTTGGGGGCCCTATTTACTGCCCCCTCTCTCTTCCACCCAACAATAGACTAGACATTTTAACTACTAAGCTCTTGAGTGTAAAGCCTTCTCTTCGTGAGCTCTAAGCCCCTCACCACTCTAGGTCTAATGATGCACATCTAGGAAGAGTTGGGTTGAGAGATTTGAGTGCTAGATCCAGCAAGATTCATTCTTGAGCACTTGAGTTCATCTCCAGGATCAATTTTTCACCGGATTTGTTACTCTTGGAGTTTAAGGGCTCCTAAACGGCTAGGAGTTGTATCCTAAACTCACTAGATCTAATCTAGATTTGTATTCCCCTATTTATCAGACAGATCGGAAATTCTGATTATTTGAGTCGAAAGTTCCGATTTGAATCGAAAGTTTTGACCTTTGTCATCGAAAGTTTCAATCCAGTTTTCGCAAGAAATTCTGATTTTAATTTTAAATGCCTATTGATCCCCCTTCTAGGCGGCATCCCGATCCCTCAATTGGTATCAGAGCCTAATCTCTTGTGTTAGGCTTAACCTCTTGGAGAATTTAGGATGTCGCAAGACGGGAAGAAGGACGTTAGAGTGTCTATTCCATTAGATTATTTTACCATAAATACCTCGTCGTCTTCATCTCATGTTTCCGTCGTCTCTGGTCGAGCGCCATAGTTTGATGGTACTCACTATGTAGCGTGGAAACATAAAATGAAGATGTACTTAAGATCACTTCACCCTTCCATTTGGCGTATTGTTGAGACAAATTATAGTGTGAAGGATGAAACCAAGCTTACCCCTGAAGAAGAACAGAATCAACACAAGAATGATCAAGCCGCTAATGCTTTGCCTAGTGCCTTGAGTCCAAATGAGTTTAACCGGGTGGATAGGCTCGAGAGCGACATGGAGATTTGGGACACACTCAAGGTAGCTCATGAAGGCACCTCAAGCGTCCGTGAGTTCAAGATTGAGCTATTGATGGGCAAGTTGGGAAGGTTCGTGATGCAGGAGGAAGAGACCTACAAAGAGATGTACGATCGATTGATTCTACTCGTCAATGAAGCCAAAGGACTTGGAAGAAGGAGATGACGAACACATATGTGGTCAAGGTCATGTTAAGGGCCATCAAACCAAGAAATCCAACTTTGGTGACCCTTATTCATAAGTGAGACAACTACAACACGCTCACTCCTCATGACGTGCTTGGAAAGATTGTAGCTCATGAGTTGATGAACCAAAAGTCAAAGGAGCTTGAAGAACTTGTCAACCTTGGCTCAAGCTCAAAGAAGAAGAACATCACTTTGAAGGATAGTAAAGAAGATAAAGTAAGTACAAGCGATGATGAAAGTGAAGGCTCCATAGACCTTGAAGAGATGGCTTTTTTGTGAGGAAATTTAAAAAATTCCTCAAGAAGAGTGGCTACAACAAGGAAGACCGCAACAAGAAGTCCAATGGAAAGTTCAAGGGAAGACATTCCAAGAGGGCTTGCTATGAGTGCGGGCAAACCGAACATTTCATTGTCGATTGCCCGTACAAGAAGAACAAGGACAATGAAGACAAGGGAAAGGAGAAGTATCACAAGAAAGACAAGGGGAAGAGTCACAAGAGAAGCTCCAGAGGTCATGCTCATATTGGTGAAGAGTAGGACTCCAATGACTCCGACTCCGATGATGAGGAAATTGCAACCATCGCTTCGCTACGACCACACCAACCAAATCACTATTCGGTGACTCAAGCGACGATGAAGCTCCAACATGCCTCATGGCTAACGGGCGCAAGGTATCATTCAAATCTAAATACCTAAATGTTGATGATCCTTACAATAGTGATAGTAATAGTGATTGCGATGTTAACTTGCTAAGCAACCTAAAACAATTTGATTTGTCTAAAATGAGTGCTTTGCTTGAAACAATAGAGAGGCAAGAGGATATCCTCGAGAGACAAGAAGACTTGCTCTGTTAGTGATATGCCCTAGAGGCGATCATATGAGATGATTGTATCATACGTCTATGTTCATGTACTTATTAGTTCCATGAATAAATGTCACTCCTTTGTTCATTGAGTATGACTTAATTGTGAAACACATTGGTTATGAGATATTATTCTAAACGATCCCTGGTCACATATCATTATGTGGAACAATAGTGATCTGATCAGCACATGTATTGATTGATGGCAATGTTTCACATACCATAGATATGGAGATATCAAATCAATAATGTGGGCACATGATAAAGAATATGGGGTTGGATAGACCGCTCAGAGACATTCTTTGAGATTGTTATCTTAGAAGTGCCATCGAGTATAGTCTCGAGTGGTATACCTATACGATCCTTTGACATGAGATTCTTATTGATTCTCAGCATGCGTAATTGTATACTTTGGGGCTATCAAATGCTTCACCGTAATAGGGAAGTTATAAAGGTAGCTTACGGGTATGCCATGAAACATGACGTGAGATGTAAGAGATCAAGATGGAATTTGCCCTCCTTGATAACGGAGAGATATCTCGGGCCCCTCGGTGTGGATGGATAAGAAAAGTGCATGGCCATGCCAAAGTGATTAAAGAGTTAATCACGAATTATATCCATTACATTGACGAGTGAATTTGTCGAGCTATCACAAGGGTGGCACGCCTCTCGCCTTGAGCTTGACTGATATCGTGTGGCAAAAGGATCCTATGTGAGTGTATCAAGGTTCAGCTGATTCGATCATTGTGTACATTCGGGGGTCAATATGTGCTGCTAGGTACCGCTATTGACTTGTGGTCTAGGGAAGGGTTCTCCGGGACCGCGGCCGACTTGTACATGAGCCTAATGGGTCACACACTTAACGGGTTGGATCATATCTGATGGATTGGATCCATTAGTGGGTTTATACGGATTTGGATCTTCTGACGTCTTAATGGATTTCTATTGTAGAAGATCCATTAGCGTGAGACCTAGTAGGCTTCCATATCCATTAGAGCGAGACCTAATGGGCTTCTATCGTAGAAGGCCCGTTAGTGCGCTCTATATAAAGGAGGCATGGGGCGTGCGGTGTGTTAGTCTCCCCACCACGAGCCCTAGCCGCCGCCCGCCCCATCGCCCTAAGAACCCTAGCTGCTGCGCGTGGGTGCTAGCACACCAAATAGCGGTGTTCCCACCCCGGGCGTGTGGATACCGTGGAGGCGTCGTCGCTCTCGCGTCGGCGCCGATCGATTCGATCGGCTACATAACTCAGACGACTACGTCGACGTTCTTTGTGTGGCGATCCGCGACGAGGAGAAGTTGTACCACGTCGTGTTCGACTACGTACAGTGCTTCGCAGCACGCGGGGAGGCTTCACCCACTCTACTTCCGCTGCTAACGTGCTCCAAGGGTAATGCTCTATGATCTCCGACTCGCATGTTGCCTGGGTGTTCGCGGTAAGAAAAATTTTGTTTTCGGCTAGCGTAGCACCGCGTTCTCCTACATGCTCATCCTTAAAAGGAGAGAAACCTTGAACTCGAGAAGATTCTTGCTAAGGAGAGGGAGAGGAATGAGGAGTTGGCTAAAGAACTTAATTTGGCCAAATCTTCAATTTTTAATCTTGAGATCACCAATGCTTCACTCAAAGATAATCTTGATTGTGTAAATAAGATTCACAAGTCTCTTCAGGTGAAGTTTAATGATCTCTTGAAGAGCACCTCCACATTAAATTATGCCTCGCTCATCTATTGCTTCAAATAGTAATAGTTGCTCTAGATGCTATAATGTTGATCTTGATGCTTGTGTAACTAACCTTGAAACCATGCAAGCACTAGCATGCAAGAATGAGAAGCTCAAAGGACATCTCCAAAATGGGCTTCAAAAGTCCTATAAGGCTAGTAAGGGCCTTGAGGAGTTTCTTGAAAAGCGAACGGAGAACTACAAGAAGAAAGGACTCGGGTACATCCCTCCAAGGGCGAACAAGGGTAAAATTGTGGTACCCCGAGCAAATGCTTCATTGACTTCGTCAACGCCAAGGGATTTCTCACTCATGCATTGTCGGGACCCAGTCAAAGGAGATCGAACCCCTCTGTGCATTCCGTAGTAATCCCAAGGATCAATAGCTAGTACGCACAGTCCAAACAGTTTGATACATTGCCAACTGGAATAAATTATTACATAACAGGCGCACAACCCCGGTCTAGTACAAACATGGCGACACGCAGGTTGCGAATCATAGTTTAGCGGGTTACAACATAGTGTCCAGCACATGCATGCCACTAGACAACTTCTACTATTTCTCCATAGGCAAACAGGCTATAGAAACTGGCCCTAGTCTTCCGAGAAGTCCTCGTAATCACCCGTCTCGTAGTGCGGGTCTTCTGCGAACTGTCCCTCGACTAAAGTTTAGAAAAAGAAATAGGAAGATAGCAAGGGTGAGTACAATTGTACTCCGCAAGTTAGGGAAATAAGTGCAGAATGGGATTCAGTACAAGGGTAGGTTTGGGATAATTTGCAGAAAGCCAATTTTCTAAATTTTCATCCTAAGAGAGGGAAAAGCCGTTTTTGAAACTGTTGTGGTAAACCAAATCATTTGAAAGAGTTTTTCCTTTGCCAATCCAGTTTTGCAATTCCGTCTACAAAATCCTTACTCACACCAAAACCTGTTTTGAAAAGAAGGATCTACCAGATGATCAGTCCCTTCACATGTTCTTGACCGTAAGCACGGCTATCATGATAGTTTTAATTTTGCAGAGTGGGTACACTTTACCCTCAGGAGGTAACACACCAGTAGTGCGTACCACAAAGCCGTTTGGGCTAAAAGCCCTAATAGCACTTGCTCTGTGAGTCATCCCTGGGCGCCCTGTAGGGCATCGGCCCATGGCCCAAGCCTTCACGTTGCACAAGAATTAAGGCCGAGGAAATGAGGTCCAAGGCACCGACAAAGAGGGATACATCCTCCCTGTCCGTACAGCCCAGACGTCTACAAGAGACATCATCACCTGCAAGTGGCTACTAGAGATTTAAACTTAATAGGCCAGGTCCATCCCATAACGGAACCTAAGGCTGTACTTTAAGGCTCGGTTAATAGGATCATCGGAAGAGCAATCCTTAGACTAGGCAGGGGTACTAGTCACAAACCCGAAATCGTGCATAACCCGCACCATACCGACAACCGGGTCCTCCCTAAACAGAGCATTTTAAGGGGGAGAGTAAAAATACATCCCGATCCCTGGCATCTCCCTCGATGCCGCATTTTACCAAACCACACTTCGATAATCACATGAAACTATGGTGAAATCCTATAATCATGTATAGCATTTTCATCCTATTGCAAGGAAGTTTTGTAAGCGATGTAGTTATAGATATTCCTAGGGTTCAAAATTTTAAACGGGCAGAACATCCTTTTATTTGCGGGTTGTAACTAAGTTCTATTAATTATTTATTCTATAATTAGCATGCAAGTTTTGGCATACTAACAAAACCATTAAATAAGACAATCGCGCAATCAATATGCATCAAGGGACTTGCCTTGAGGTCGAATATTGGTGAGTAGAATTCTTCTGTGGCGATGTACTCCGACCCTTGCTCTCCTTCTAGCGAAATCGACCACGCGCAAGCACACATGCCAAGCAAGCAGTACGAAGCACATCAGCACACCAAGAGCCAGGACGGTTTTCTTTTTCTTTCTATTTTCTTGCTTTTCTCTTTTGTCTCCTCTTCTTTTTATTTTCCATATTTGACATAGGTTCTTGGGGTAGAAAATATTTTTATAATTTCTAAAACAATGCCCTATTAGAGCCTATATTTTAACCAGCATCCTTAATGGTATTTTAAATTTTTGGAAAATTAAATTCCTTCCGCTTCACATTTTTAACAACATATTTCCTTTGTTTTAAAACTTTTAAACAGTCCAAGATTTATTCCTTTTAATAAAAATTGGAATGTTACAAACCTCCCCCACTTAAGAAGAATCTCGTCCTCGAGATTCCAAGGATTCAAACTGGCTTGGGAATTCGACACAAAAGTCTTCTTCCCTTTCCCAGGTAGCTTCTGATTCCGGGTGGTTGCTCCAGTGAACTCGGCTGAAATGAATGGTCTTGGTCCGGGTCTTGTGGACTGCTTTATCTAGAATTTTGACCGAGTATTCCTTATACGTCAAATCTGGCTCCAAATCCAATGCTGCCAGAGGGATCTGTTCTTCGGGTACCCTCAAGCACTTCATTAGCTGTGATACATGGAATACATTGTGCACATCTGCCAACCGTTCAGGCAACTCTAGCTAGTATGCTACATCTCCTTTTCTTGCAAGAATCTTGAAGGGACCAATATACCTGGGAGCAAGCTTGCCGCTGACTCTGAATCTGCGAATACCCTTGAGCGGGGAAACTTTGAGATACACAAAGTCACCTTGAGCAAAGGTAAGATCCCTACGGCGGTTGTCGGCATAGCTCTTTTGCCTGGACTCAGAAGTCTTGAGCCTTTGTTGGATTAGCTTGACTTGCATTCTACATCTACCAACAAGTCGGGCCCGAACACTTTTCCTTCACCTGTCTCTTGCCAATAGAGAGGGGTACGACATTTTCTTCCATACAGGGCTTCAAAAGGAGCAATCTTGATACTGGATTGGTAGTTGTTATTGTAGGCGAACTCAGCATAAGGCAATTGTTTACCCCAACTTCCTTGGTTAGATAGAGCACCGGCTCTAAGCTTGTCTTCCAAAATCTGATTTGTCCTTTCTATCTGCCCATCCGTCTGGATGGTGGTAGGCGGTACTAAAGTTCAACTTCGTCCCCAAGAAACCATGGAGTTTCTACCAAAACTTGGAAGTGAACTGGGCACCTCTATCTGATACTATCTTCTTGGGCACTCCGTGCAAGCACACTATCTTATTCATGTACAATTCTGCTAGCTTGTTTCCAGAGTAGGTGGTACGAACAGGCAAGAAATGGGCTACTTTGGTAAGTCTGTCCACTATGACCCATATGGAATCATAACCAGATTGAGTCCTTGGTAACCCGGTGATGAAGTCCATGCCAATCTCTTCCCACTTTCACTCCGGTACTTTCAAGGGTTGCAACAGACCGGCTGGCCTTTGATGCTCTGCCTTAAATTGCTGGTAGATGTCGCAAAGAGCAACATACTTGGCCACTTCTTTTTTCATTCCAGTCCACCGGTATGACTCTTTCAGGTCTGAATTCATCTTGGTGCTTCAAGGATGAATAGATAAGGGTGAGTCTTGAGCTTCCCTAAGAATGGTCTCTTTTATTTCCTTCACATCAGGTACAAAGACCCTAGTCCCAAACCACAGTATTCCTTTGTCATTTTCAAAAAATCCTAGAGCTTTTTCTTTCTTAATCCTTTCCTTTATCTCCGTGACTTCAACATCACCTTTGTGTCTTTTCATGATCTTCTCCATAAGCGTTGGAACTAATTCTAGGGAGTCCACATGGCCCTCATCGACTAACCCTAGATTCAATTTCTCAAATTCCTTGTGTAACTCCTGTTGAGCTTCCTTAACCATCATATTGTTGCAGCAGGACTTGCGACTCAATGCGTCAGCTACTACATTTGCTTTTCCTGGGTGGTAGTGGATTCCCAAATCATAATCCTTAATCAACTCCAACCATCTTCTCTGCCTAAGGTTTAGATCTGGTTGTGTGAAGATGTACTTCACACTCTTATGGTCGGTGTAAATCTCTGTCCTGTTGCCAATTAGGTAGTGTCTCCAAATTTTCAGGGCATGAACTACTGCGGCTAGTTCCAAGTCAAGGGTAGGGTAATTCTGCTCATGTGGCTTAAACTGGCTAGAAGCATAAGCCACGACCCTTCCTTTTTGCATGAGTACATAACCCAATCCTTATTTGGGCGCATCATAAAAGATTTCAAAGTCCTTGTGGATATCTGGCAGAAACAACATGGGAGCTGACGTCAATCTTTGCTTTAATTCCCCAAAGCTGGACTCGCACGCTTCTGTCCATTCAAACTTCTTTTCCTTCTCCAAGAGGTTGGTCAAGGGGCGAGTAATCTTGGAGAAATCTTCAATGAACCTTCTGTAGTATCCTGCTAGCCCTAGGAAACTTCTGACTTGGGTATCCGACTTGGGCTGTTTCCACTCTAGCACACCGGCGACTTTTTTCGGATCCACTGCTACACCACCCGCTGATATAATATGACCCAGGAAGGAAATTTCTTTCATCCAAAACTCACGATTGCTGAACTTTACAAACAGTTGGTGCTCCCTTAACCTTTCCAACACGAGATGAAGGTGGATTTCATGCTCTTCCTCTATCTTGGAGCACACCAGAATGTCATCTATGAAGACCACTACAAACTTATTCAGAAAATCCATGAACACCTTGTTCATGAAGTACATGAAATATGTTGTGTCATTGGTCAAACCAAATGACATTACTGTGAACTCATACAGTCCATATCAGGTGGTAAAAGCCATTTTAGGTATATCTGACTTCTTAATTTTTATCTGATGGTAACCTGGCCTCAAGTCGATCTTCGAGAACACACAGGCTCCTTTTAGCTGATCAAACAAGTCATCAATCCTTGGTAGCGGATACTTGTTCTTGATGGTGACTTCATTGAGCGATCGGTAGTCCACATACATTCTCAAGGTCCCATCCTTCTTCTTGACAAAGATTACTGATGCTCCCCAGGGTGACGCATTAGGCTTTATCAAGCCTTTGCTTTGTAATTCTTCTAACTGTTGCTTCAATTCTGCTAGCAAGTAAGCAGACAACCTATAGGGTCTCTAGGAAATAGGAGCAGTTTCTAGAGCCAAGTCTGTGATGAACTCGACATCTCGATCTAGGGGCATCCTAGGCAACTCTTTGGGAACCACATCCAGGTACTCCTTTACCACAGGTATGGAGTTCACTGCCTTTTCCCTTACTTGATTTAGGGTGATCAGATTCTTAGGGGTATGATTAGAAATCACATGGACCTCTTGACCTTCATCATTAACCAATCTCACTGACCTATTGGTGCAATCAATCTACCCCTTATATTTAGTTAACCAATCTATACCCAAGATTACTTCAAATCCAGAGGAATTTATTACTACTAGGTTGGCTAAGAATTTTACTCCTTTTATTTTTATCTCCACCTCGAGACAAACTAGGGTTGAAAGCATCTCCTTCCCAGGAGAGTGCACTTCCATTGCCTTTTCTAGTATGCTTACTTTTAACCCATTTTGCTTAACAAATTGAGATATTATAAAGGAGTGGGTAGCACCAGAGTTAAACAAAGCAGTAGCAGGTATTGAATTTACTGAAAACTTACCCATCGCCACTGCAGGGTCATCCTAAACTTCTTCTGCTGAGACATGGTTGACACGGCCTCTTCTAACCGTCTGAGGAGTCCTGAGCTTGTGTGGTGTTCCACGGCCTTGATCTACTGAAGGGGGCCGTGCTGAAGCTGAACCTAACTTGAATGGTACTAGAGTGATGTTCTTGGTAGGACACTTATTGGCATAGTGTCCCAGCTAATTGCAAGCAAAACAGCGAACTGCGGACATGTCCCTCAGGGGCTGGTTGCTGCCCTAGGGATGAGGAGTCTGGGGTACAGGACGAGGTGTTGTTCCCTGAACTGGTACCTTGCTGGGAAAGGCTGGCTGACTTCCCTAGAAATGCTGAGCTTTGGGCTTAGAACTTCCTGCAACATGTTGGTTGCGCTATGCCAATTTCCTCTTCCTGGAGGCTGCTCGCTGGCACTGGATATCTTCTTGCACTAGCGCCTTGTTGTACAACTACTGAAGATAGTATATTCCCCAGAGGCGATGAAAGTCTTGATTTCGTGATCTATGCCCTCCATGAAGTATCAAATCTTATTTTCTTCAGTTGCCACATCTTGGGGGTGTAACGTGCCAACTGAGTAAACTTGGTTAGGTATTCACTCATCGACATGTTACCTTGCCGAAGGCCCTGGAACTCACGTCTCTTGATTTCCTTAACTCCCCGGGGAACATGGGCATCAGTGAAGGCCTTAGAGAACTCTTCCCACTCAATTGCTTCGTGGTCCTGGTGAATAGCACAGTAGTTTTCCAGCCATAGGGCTGCTGAACCGGAGAGCTGGTGAGCTGCTGAACCGGAGGGCTGGTGAGCTACGAACCGGATGCTCTCTTGCTCCTCACACTGTGCCAGGATAAGACAATGCTCCACGTCCTTGAGCCAATCTTCAGCATCCAATGGATCAACGGACCTAGCAAACATAGGCAGCTTGGTCCTCAAAAACTCTGCAAGTCTGGACTGCTGAAGGTGGAACGCTGGGGCTAGAGCCTGAGGCTGGTTCAAATTCTAAGTCAAAGTCTGCAGCTGCTGCAAATGCATGTTCATAACCTGGCGCCAATTTGGCTCGCCCGGAGGGGGTGGCGGAGGCTGCGGAGGATTCTGCTCAGGTTGCCTGGCTAACAAAACTGGAACTTGCTGAGCTGCTGGGGGCTGACCAATTGGTGCAGGATTTGCTTCGGGCTATGCTGCTGCTTGAGCATGACCGCGTCCACGACCACGGCCAGAGGCGGGGGCTTCAGCATCTCGGGTGCTCCTTGTGATCACCATGTGAGAGGCAATCAAAGGAGTTTAGGACAAGATAGCCAAATAAGGGGAGGAAATTTGCCAAACATTTATTTTAAAACAACATAGTTTTTCACGCACACACGGGGGAAACACATAGTTCATTACAACAACAAGGGGTACATACAACGAACACGCTATATCACAACTTCCAATACAGTTGGTTCACAACCAGAGTACTAGCTACGACACAAGGGGAACAGAGTCCTCAGCTAACTAAGGGTCCTCGTAGTTGGACTCGAAGACAACCATCTCGGGGTCTTCTTCTTCTTCATCTTCTTCTTTGCCTTCTACGCTGGGAGGAAACAAGGGAACCCAGTTGGGCGGAGGAGACAGAACAGCAACAGGAGGAATGTGGTTGAGGTCGAGGCTGGGAGGAGGGGCTAGAACTCTGGACAGCTCCTGCTCAACTCAGGGGTCAGCAGGAAGAAGTGGTAGCTCTCGAAGTTAGCTAGCTGGACGAACAGCGATAGGAGGCTCGAGTAGTGGCACTGGACTCGGGCGGGAACTCCCCTGAGAAACCTCTGTGGTGGGGAGGGCAGCAGACTCGGCTGCCTTGGAGGAGGCGGGGGTGGCAGCTCGCAGGCAGTTGTTGTCTCGGACAAGCTGGTGTATCTTCATGCGGAGGTGGGTCCTCTCCACCTCTCCACCTCCTAGAGAGACTCTCTTCTCTTGAGATCGCAGTTCTCCTTCTTCATGGTGGCTAGCTAGCGGGAAGTTGCCTATGCACTGACCAGCTCCCTCTGGCTGATCACGTAGGCGTCGTCCAAGGACTGGACCAAGGTGGCAAGGTGGTACACTGTGGGGTCCTGCTCGCCCTCAGCGGGACGGCATTGGCTGAAGACCTCGTGCGGCACATGAACGGGGAAGTAGCGGAAAGCAGTGTGACGTAGCTCCTACTCGAAGATGCTACCCAACCGTATGAGAGTGGTTCGGGCGGCATCCTGGATAGCGTCGGAGCACTGGTCCCACACACTAGTTGTAACATCCTCATTTTCAAGAAAATCATGCATACATGCATTGCATTGCTTTTATAAATTTTCAAATTCAAAACCCTTTTAAAATGAGTATGTTCCTTGGAAAAACAATTTAAAACGATTTATTTAAGCTAAGATAAAAAGAATATAATTATGTTGTTTTGATTATTTAAGACTTAATTTCTTATTTTGACAGTAACTTCAAAACCAAAATTTGAATTTATATTTGAATCCCTCTCCTCTTACACGTGGGTCCCACTTGTAAGTCTCTCTTTTCCCTTCCCTGCTAACTTGTTAGATAATTAGGAAACCCTCCCTAAATCTCTCTTTTCTATCCCTTACTATGGGATTCTCCTTAATTTTGGCAAATCCAAATCCCCCCTTGTCTCTATCCTATTCCTAGAGGAATACGTGCTCTATCTCCTCTTATAAACCCCCTCCCTGTTGTTCATCAGATCCAAAAACGACGCAGCAGCAGATAGGTCAAAAACCCATCTCCTTCAACCTCTCTGCTCCTCGCCAAATTCGATTTTCCTGTGAGAATTGATCTTCAATCCTTGAAGAAGAATTGTCCCTGGGTGTCTACTTGACCCGTTTTTGCTGTCAGCAGCTCGTCGTCGTCGCCGGAGCTCCGCTTTTCGTCGCCGGAGCCGACGCCATCCCGTTCTGCCGTCGAACCAAATCGTCGTCCGATTGTCGCCGTGGTGAGCCCCCTTAGCACCCTTGCCCTCCTAGCAGCCTCGCCGACCACCGCGCCGCCCCGACTCCTCCCGCGAGCCCGCCGCCGTGCTCCCCTGTCCGTGGCGCCGCCAAGATGTCGACCAAGCCACCACAGGCGCCACGCCAAAGCACCGCCTCATTGGCTCACTTGCGCCGTAGTGCTCACTCGCCCCGCCGCCGCCGCCGTCGCGCCTGCTTCGCCGCCGCTGCCGCCTAGAGCTGCGCCGTCTTTACCGCCTCGCCCGATTCGCGATCACGAGGTGCCACTGAGGCGTCGCCCTTGGCCCCACCTCCTCACTCCCGCCATGCTTCCCATGGCCGAGCGCCACCGCCTGCTGCCCGGCCTCCCTGTTTTGACCCACCGCAGGCGGGCCCGTCGGTCAGCGCCTCATGCTCTGCTCCCCAGGCGCGATGTGGCGGATGGGCGGCCACTTACGCCATGCCCAAGTGCCTTTTTTCCTTCATTTCTTTTATTGCAAAATATACCTAATGTTGTAAATTGCATAGAAAATTGTATAAAATTCCAACAATTGTAAAATAAATTTTATTAGATTCATAAAATTCTATATTATTTTTGTGTACTGTTTATTTGCATAATTATTTTAATTTTAATTTTTAATAATTATCTTAGTGTTTATACTTATAGGAATTTTATAGGATAAAATATAGCTCCAAAAATATCCAAAATTGTTTTATGGAGTTAGATATATTATGATATAAGTTCTGTACTATTTTGGTAAAATTTTGAAATTTATTTATTATTAACTCTCTTTGTACCTTTAGTATTAAGATTATAAAAATCATAACTAATTATAGGGAACTCTAAAAATAATGAAATCAATTTCAGAAGTTTTATAAAATTATTTTATACTATTCTGTACTGTTTGCATCATCCTCATGACATGTCATGCATGCATCATATTTTATCGCACATGGTTCTTATTGTATTTCTTTTAAACGTTAGATCCATCCGCTGAAGGAGACTTCGCCGCTGATCAGTCCAACTACCAGGATCAAGGCAAGACATTGTGCCATGTTGCTATTACCTAGTTTTCATAATTGTTTTATTAGATTTTGCAAAAACCTAGATGCTAATTAAAAGTTAAAAACAATATTTAAGCTAAGTTGTAGATAATGTCCTATATGAATGATATACACAGCCAACCTCATTAACCCTAGCTATTTAATATTATTTAATCTTGCTGCCATCCTTGTTCAGTGATTTTTACATTACATGCTTAGCAATTGCAATTTAGAGACTTACTTTTGTATTCAACCCCGACAAAAACTTGATTGCAAATTAAATGGCGGTAGTGGGTGCTACCGTGTGTCGAATTGTCTGTAGGGATAGTGGGTGCTATCCCGGGCTTTTTAAATGGTTTCTCAATCGGGGTGGATGGTTGCAAGGTGGTTGGCAACTGCTCGGTGGCAGTATGCTAGAGATTGGGTTGATGGTGGACCATACCCGTTTGACTTAAGGATCGATTCCTTGTGATACCTAGACTAGTTCAACAGTGGGACCATTGAGTGCCTGTATGGGCAGGTCCTGATTGAGTACCCTTCGGACTTTTAGTCTGGCATTCCTGGTGGAATAGGGAGTGGGGCATCTGAATATGTCCATAAGAACAGAACCTTCCTTTGTGGTTGGGAGTGGGTATTCAGATGTGTCCATAGAACATAACCTATCGGCACAAGAGGGGCATTGGTGTGGAATCCTTAGTGGGAATGCCGGTCTAAGAGAAGGTTGCGGTGAAAGACCTCGTGGTGTCCACTTCCTTTGGGTGATTCTTAGGAAGCCACCTACTCATGGGTAAAGCGTACAACCTCTACAGAGTGTAAACTTTTATGAAAGCCTTGCCCAATGGTTAAGGGTGAACGACGGAAGCTACCCTACTGTAGTTTTGTAAAATTCTCTTCCCCTCTCTTTGTTTTGGGAATTGCCTTGCAATCGGTGTTGCATGTGCGTAGTTGTCCTCATGGTGGGTGCCATGACGATCTGGTTAAGTCAGTAGGCACTGTCTTTTCCAAAAGAAAGAATTATAAAGTTCAAACTTCAATTTCAAAACCGCTTTCTCAAACTAGGTTTAAAAGTTTGAAACTTAGCTTTATGCAAAACTACCCCAAACCCTCCTTGAAACCTATATAGCATCTAGGCATTGTCTTGCAAGTAATTAAGATTACTTACCTCGAGTTTATTCTCGGGCTGCTCATTCCAACGAGCAAGATGCGACGCCGATGAGGAAGTGTACCTGAATTTCGCTGATGGTATTCAGGATGAAGACTACTCCGACGTCTAGGAGCGCATTCTTCGGGCATGCCTGTGGAGTTGTGATTTGGTTTCCATTGCGTTGAACTGTTATTTAAATTTCATTTGCTAGGCCTTGGAGCTGAACTTTGTAATAATTATGCGACTCGATGTAATAAATTACTTTTAGTTGAATGGTGATGATCCAAACTGTATATCTGTGTGTACTAGCTACTTGATCCAGGGACTAGTACAGGTAAGACACAGCAGGGATTCAACTTCGTTTTTCGGGTCCCGACACTAGTGAAGCGATAAGGGCCTGCAGTGGCAGAAGACCTTTGGTGAAGACAGTGACGGAAACCACCCAGCAGGGCCTGCCGCGACAAGTGGTGGTGGAGCCATGGAACATCGGAGAGTCAAAGCCAAGGGCGTCCATCATCAGTATAAGCTGACGAACGAAACTCCCGTAGCCCAACCCAAGGAAGGAAGCGAAGGTCAGCATCGTACAAAGTGCAAGAGAAGCGTTAGAGGAGTACAAAGTGAGGCAGGAGGGTAAGCACTCTTTAGAAAATAGCCTTTTATAGAACATAACAGTCTCTAACTATTCAGGGGTCATGTCCTAATACCTGTGCCTCTGATACCACTTCTGTCGAGACCCGGTCAAAGGAGAATGAACCCCTCTGTGCATTCTGTACTAGTCCCAAGGATCAATAGCTAGTACGCACAGTCTAAACAGAGTGATACATTACCAACTGGAATAAATTATTACATAACAGGGGCACAACCCCAGTCTAGTATAAACATGGAGACACGCAGGTCATGAATCATAGTTTAGCGGGTTACAACACAGGGTCCGGCACACACGCGCCACTAGACAACTTCTACTATTTCTCCACAGGCAGACAGGCAGTAGGAACTGTCCCTAGTCTTCCGGGAAGCCGTCATAATCACCCGCCTCGTAGTCAACACCGGCATCGTCGTACTGCGGGTC
Organism: Olyra latifolia; assembly: GCA_036346145.1. Lineage (NCBI taxonomy): Eukaryota > Viridiplantae > Streptophyta > Magnoliopsida > Poales > Poaceae > Olyra > Olyra latifolia. Next base: position 4,676,896 of record CM070531.1, on the reverse strand, counting down.
TTCTGCAAACTGTCCCTCGACTGATGTTTAGAAAAAGAAATAGGAAGGTAGAAAGGGTGAGTACAATTGTACTCCGCAAGTTAGGGAAATAAGTGCATAATAGGGTTTAGTACAAGGGTAGGTTTGGGATAATTTACATAAAGCCAATTTTCCAAATTTTCATCCTAAGAGAGGGAAAAGCCATTTTTGAAACTGTTGTGGTAAACCAAACCATTTGAAAGAGTTTTTCTTTTCCAATTCAGTTTTGCAATTCCGTCTACAAAATCCTTACTCACACCAAAACCTGTTTTGAAAAGATGGATCTACCATATGATTAGTCCCTTCGCATGCTCTTGACTGTGAGCATGGATATCATGATAATTTTAACTTTGCAGAGTGCGTACACTTTACCCTTAGGAGGTAACACACCAGCGGTGCGTACCACAAAGCCGTTTGGGCTAAAAGCCCTAATAACACTTGCTCTGTGAGTCATTCCTGGGCGCCTTGTGAAGGATCGGCCCACGGCCCAAGTCTTCACGTTGTACAAGAAGACCGACGAAACGAGGTCCAAGGCGTCGACAAACAGGGATACATCATCCCTATCCATACAACCCAGATGTCTACAAGAGACATCACCACCTGCAAGTGGCTACTAGAGATTTGAGCTTAATAAGCTAGGTCCGTCCCATAACGGAACCTGAGGCTGTACTGTAAGGCTCAGTTCATAGGATCATAGGAAGAGCAGTCCTTCGACTAGGGAAGGATACTAGTAACAAACTCGAAACCGTGCATAACTCGTATCATACCGACAACCGGGTCCTCCCTAGACAGAACATTTTAAGGGGAGAGTATAAATACATCCCGATCCCTAGCATCTCCCTCGATGCCGCATTTTACCAAACCACACTTTAAAAATCACATAAACCATGGTGAAATCCTATAATCATGTATAGCATTTTCATCCAATTACAAGGAAGTTTTGTAAGCGATGTAGTTATAGATATTCCTAGGGTTCAAAATTTTAAACGGGCAGAACATCCTTTTATTTGAGGGTTGTAACTAAGTTCCATTAATTATTTATTCTATAATTAGCATGCAAGTTTTGACATACTAACAAAACCATTAAATAAGACAATGGCGCAATCAATATGCATCAAGGGACATGCCTTGAGGGTCGAATATTGGTGAGTAGAATTCTTCTGTGGCGATGTACTCCGACCCTTGCTCTCCTTCTAGCGAAATCGACCACGCGCAAGCACACATGCCAAGCAAGCAGTACAGAGCACATCAGCACACCAAGAGACCCAAAAAAAATTTTGGTAAATATTTAAAACAAATTTACTATTTCACATATATACTACATGCTCTAAGTGCAAAAATAAATGGCTAATCCTCACACCGCTCACGGGCCGCACACAAACAAATCGGGCCGGCCTAGTCTTCGCCCACTGCAGCCCAGAGCCAAAGTGGACCGGGTGGCGTCCCGACTCTAAAGCGCCGGTGTTCGGGGAGACACGGGGAAGTGGGAAAGCACCTACACAGCAGGGTCGTGGCTCAGGCGGTGGCGTACTCCAGAGCGGCGCCACCTCCCCTTCTTCACCTTCGCCCTGACGGGGATGCCAAGGGTAAAAATCTACGACAAGCTTCGGCGTCTGGGTCCACCTTCAGTCGCTGGCCTGCAAAGGGAGTGCCATAGGGTCGACAAAACCGCGCGAAGCAAGGGCGTCGCCAGGAAAGCAATGGAGCGGCGGCGCATTGGGGCCTAGCGGCGGTGAGAACCGGCGTCTGTGGCGCGGCCGAATGGGAGCGGTCGGCGTGAAATTGGTGGTCGCGGGACTTTGCAAGGAAGGGAGGAAGCTCTCCCAGGGGGTGGTGGCGCGGGTCGGAGCTGTCTCGAGGTTTTCGACCTTGCCGGTGCTCACCTCGGGTCGGTCAGTCCGGCTGCGGTGAGCAGGCCCGAGGATACCGTGCTGAGTGGAGGAAGCGATGTCGAAAACCAAGATTGGGGCATCCGCGCCGAGCCTTTAAAGGAGGACGACAGCGAGCTCAAGCCGGCATTGAAGGCTTGTACGGTGGTGGGTGAGCGTCCGCGGTGCAAAGCACCCGTACGGCGCGGCAAGGTTGAAAGCTGCGTGCCGGGCAGACACGGGGTCACGTCGTGCAGGGTGAGGCCGACCGCGGTGCAGGCACAGCGACGTAGGAGCGGAGGCCAAGACGGGGTCGCTTCGTATGGTGCTCGGACAACGAGCTCGCCCGTCATGATGCTGAGGGCACGCACGCGGCGGCAGGTACGCGAGCGGGTCTCGACCACAGCGTCCTAGCGCAAGCTGGGCGCAAACCGCGCTGGAGCTAGAGCGCACAAGAGCGAACAAGAGCGACGTTGGTGACATGCCGAGCCAACCAGGGAACAGGGGAGGAAAGGGGGAAAATCAGAAAGAAGGAAGTGAGTGAGTGAGAGGGCCGAGAGCAGAGAGAGAGACTAATGAGCGGGGCCAAGATAGTTTTCTTTTCCTTTCTATTTTCTTGTTTTTCTCTTTTGTCTTCTCTTCTTATTTTTATTTTCCCTATTTGACATAGGTTCTTAGGGTAGAAAATATTTTTATAATTTCTAAATCAATGCCCTGTTAGAACCTATATTTTAACCAGCATCCTTAATAGTATTTTAAATTTTTGGAAAAGTAAATTCCTTCTGCTTTACATTTTTAACAACTTATTTCCTTTGTTTTTAAACTTTTAAACAGTCCAAGTTTTATTCCTTTTAATAAAAATTGGAATGTTACAGGCATCTCATGCTAATTTTGATGCATCTTATGTGCTTATGAAAAATTATCTTGCTAAATTTGTTGATCTTAAGAATAGGCATGTATCTCTTGTAAGATCCATTTGAGTACCAAAGGTGCTTGTTACTAACTTGAGAGGACCCAAACAAGTTTGGGTACCTAAAACCAAAGCTTAATTATTTTATAAGATTATCTCTCCAGTGGAAGAAGTTGGGTGCACGATAGTGGTTGCACTAATCATATGACCAGAGAGAGATCAATGTTCTCTTCATTTGATACAAGTGGATGGCCACATGAGAACATTGTGTTTAGAGATAGTGGCAAGGGAAAGGTAATGGGTCTAGGTATAGTGGCAATCTCAAATTACCTTTCAATTACAAATGTTTTGCTTGTTAAATCCTTGAACTATAATTTGTTATCCGTGTTGCAACTTTGTGAAATGAGTTACAATTGTTTGTTCACTAATATTGATATGACGGTTTTTAGAAGGGATGATGACTCGGTAACTTTTAAGGGTTGTCTAAAGAAAAAGTTTTATCTTGTGGATTTTTCCTCAGGTAAAACCAATCTTGAGACGTGCTTGATAGCTAAGTCTAGTATGGGTTGGCTATGGCACCACTGACTAGCCCATGTTGGTATGAGAAATTTTCACAAACTTTTAAAGGGCGAGCACATTTTGGGACTAACAAATGTTTCTTTTGAGAAAGATAAAACTTGCAGTGCTCGAGAAAGCAAATCGGAGCACCTCATCCTACCAAGAATATCATGACAACAACAAGGTCGTTGGAGCTACTACACATGGATCTATTTGGACCAATTGGCTACATAAGCATCGATGGTAACAAATATGGTTTAGTTATTGTTGATGATTATTCTCGCTTCACGTGAGTATTCTTTTTGCATGACAAGATTAAGACCCAAGGAACACTTAAGAAGTTCATGAGCTCAAAATGAGTTCGAAGTGAAGATCAAGAAGATAAGGAGCGACAATGGGACGGAGTTCAATAACACGGGAGTTGAAGAATTTCTTGATGAAGAAGGCATCAAGCACGAATTTTCGGCACCATACTCCCCTGAACAAAATGATATGGCCAAAATTTTTGGCACCATACTCTCCTAATCGAGATGATAAGGACAATGCTTGATGAGTTCAAAGTCTCTGATATCTTTTGGGCGGAAGCCGTCAACACCGCATGCCATGCAACAAACCGGCTTTACCTCCACAAGCTATTGAAGAAAATATCGTATGAGCTTCTCACCGGTAACAAGCCCAATGTCTCATACTTTAGGGTCTTTGGTAGCAAATGATTTATTCTTAATAAAAAGACTAAGTCTTCTAAATTTGCTCCTAAGGTAGATGAATGTTTCTTGCTTGGATATGGATCAAATGCCTATGCATACCTCATTTTCAACAAAATCACCGGTGTTGTTGAGATTGCGCGCAATGTGACATTTGATGAGACTAACGGCTCTCAAGTAGAGCAAGTTGATCCTAACGTGCTAGGTGATGAAGAAATTTCAGGCGAAGCTTATCAAAAGGATGGCTATTAGTGAGATCAAGCCACAAGAATCCAGAGAAGTATAAATTCAACCAACTTCATCAACAACAATAGAGCCTCCTATTTCAACTCAAGATCAAGATGAAGACTCCACTAACAAGCTCCTTGACCAAGAGGAAGAAGTGCAAGTTGACCCAACACCGCAAACACCTCACCCAAGAGTCTATCAAAGTGTTCAAAGAGACCACCCTATTGACAACATCCTCGATGATATAAATAGGGGAGTCTCAATTAGATCTTGAGTTACTAATTTTTATGAACATTACTCGTTTGTTTCATCTATTGAGCCTTTGAAGGTAGAAGAAGCACTCGAAAATCTAGATTGGGTGATAGCAATACAAGAGGAGTTGAACAACTTCACAAGAAATTAAGTGTGGTCATTGGTAGAGAGACCCAATCAAAATGTGATTGGCACCAAATGGGTCTTCCGTAACAAACAAGACGAAAACGGGATAGTCACAAGGAACAAAGCAAAATTGGTTGCACAAGGCTTCAGACAAATCAAAAGTTTGGATGTTGGTGAGAATTATGCTCCCGCAGCTAGGCTAGACTCAATTTGCATATTACTTGTCTATACTACTCACCATGATTTCAAGCTATATCAAATAGACGTAAAGAGCGCATTCCTCAATAGACCTATTTTGAAGGCAGTCTACGTTGAACAATCTCTCGACTTTGAAGATCTCAAGTATCCTAATCATATCTATAAACTCCATAAGGCGCTCTATGGACTTAAACAAGCTCCAAGAGTATGGTATGAATGCCTTAGGGACTTTCTCATTAAGAAGGGATTTGAAATTGGCAAGGCCAATGCTACTCTCTTCACTAAATGCATTGATGGTGATTTATTGTGTGTCAACTATATATCGATGACATTATATTTGGTTTCACTAATAAGAATTTTTGTGAGGAGTTTAATAGGATCATGACCAAGAGATTTGAGATGTCAATGATGGGAGAGTTGAAGTTCTTTCTAGGATTTCAAGTAAAGCAACTCAAGGAAGGGACGTTCATATGTCAAACCAAGTACATCAAGGACATGTTCAAGAAATTAGACATGGAGAACGCCAAACCAATCAAGACTCCCATGCAAGCAAATGGACATCTCGACCTAAATGAGGATGGCAAGCCCATCGACCAAAAGGTATACCGCTCCATGGTAGGCTCTTTACTTTATATTTGTGCATGTAGGCCTAATATTATGCTCAGTGTGTGCATGCGTGCAAGATTTTTAGCTGCTCTAAAGGATTGCCATCTTGTGGCCGTTAGGAGGATTCTTAGATATTTGGTTCATGCACCTAACCTAGGGCTTTGGTATCCAAAAGGTTCGAGTTTTGACCTAATCAGCTATTCGAATGTGGATTATGCCGGCTGTAAAGTGGATAGGAAGAGCACCTCGGGGACTTGCCAATTCATAGGTAGGTCCTTAGTCTCTTCGTCCTCCAAGAAACAAAACTCTATTGCCCTATCCACCGTCGAGGCCAAATATGTTGCGGTAGGAAGCAGTTGTGCCCAATTGTTTTGGATGAAGCAAACTTTGAGGGATTATGGCTACACCATGAACCAAATATCTCTCTTGTGTGATAATGAGAGCGCCATCAAAATAACCAACAATCCTGTTCAATACTCCCAAACCAAGCATATCGATATCCACCACCACTTTCTTAAAGACCATTTCACAAAGGAGATATCGAAGTCAAGCATGTGAGAACCGAAAACCAACTAGCCAACATTTTCGCTAAGCCACTAGATGAGAGAAGGTTTTGTCAGTTGAGAAATGAGCTAAACATTCTAGATTCTCAAAACATGGCTTGACACATTACACACAATTGTTTGACATAGGCTACTGTTTGACAAAATTCTTATTTTGCTTGATTTTGTTTTTTAAAAAATGGTTCTTGATCTTCAGATCATGTTAATCTATTTGTGATCATAGCTTTGGATGCTTGATTGTTAGCTGATCACAAGTAGAAAGACCAGCAAGTTCATCTAATCTTTTCTCCCAAGCAAAAAAAGTATACTCTCAAATTCTATCCTCTCAGCTATCTCTGTGCTAAAAATTTCACCTGATCGGAATATCCGACCGGACGGACCGGAACTTTCGATCCACATCAGATGTTTCGATTCCCAGACCGGAACTTCTGATCTAATTAGTCGGGGTGAACCTATTTATTCTCCTTATTTGCTTTTTTGGCCACCCCTCCACTCCTCTCTCGTGTTTCTGTGCCTCCCTCCAGCGACCGGAGACTCCAACCGTCGGAATGTTCGATTCCTCCCTTAGGTGTGAAGTCCTCGTGGTCTACTCCATCTTTTATCACCGGATCGATGCAGTTCTTCATTGTTGCCCTCCAAGGTACAACCTAGGGTTCCACCTCTCCATTCTTTGAATTTGTGCAAAATCAGTCTATTCCCTTCGGTGGAAACCTTCTAGGGTTAGCTAGGACCTCATATCTATTGGTTGAATCTTGAGAAATCGTGGCTTTGGTGATTGTACTATGAAAATTGGAACTTCCGATCGGATCAAAACTTTCGATATTCACAGAGGCAATCTCTCAAGTCTTCTTGATTAGATTCTTTTGGAGCCCGCATTCCTTCCTCAATCCATCTTTGTTTTGAGGTGGTGCTGGCTCATCTAGTACCCCTCCGCCACCTCCTCCTTGAAGCACTGATCATGGCGAAGCTGATCTTCCTAGTGTTGTTGTTGGAACGAGCATCACTGTCGGAATCCACACCAAGCATGCGGTTCACCGCTCCGCCCAACAGAGAAGGAGAACCGACATTGGCTCTTCAAGTTCACATCCTCCATCTAAAACTGAAGAAGAGGAGGAAGAACAGCAAGAAATTGGACCACTGAGGATGCATCAACCCACGAGACTGGTCAACTATGCAAGGCACGTGACCAGCTACAAGAATAAAGTGGCCCAAGTCCGAAGGTAAGAGAAGAAGATCCCCATGCATCTGAGAGATCCTCTTCAGATCGTCGGTTTTGGACCTTCTTTCAGCAGGACTTCTATGAGTTGGTCATCTTGCCTAGGAAGTCATATGTTTCCTTGATGCAATGGGTTGACTGGAATTACATGGCCAGTCTGGATGACCAAGTCTTCAATGAGGTGATAGAAGCTTGTGAGAATTAGAACATCAAGAATATCATGGATTTTCAGTATGACTGGTGCAATGAAGTGATAGCCCAATTTTATGCCACCCTCTTTGTTGAGAAGGATGCAACCATGACAATGCACTGGATACTTAGAGAGAGTGGTATAAAGTCAAATATGCCACTTTTGCCAGAATTTTGGGCTATATTGCTGAGGACAGGAGAAAAAAGGAGAAGATCCATGATGAGGTAGTCCTAGGTGCGGGATCCTTGGATTTCTTGTATAAGGAGGGTACAGACTTTGAGCCTGGGGATGTGAAGGGTCTTCTTTCTTTCTATGCCTACCTAAATAGACTATTTAGAAAGACCATTGCTCCCTAGGATGGTGATGCTAGTCATATCCTCTCCACTACAAGGAATCTGCTCCACAGGATGAACGACAATTCCCGAGGATTTGACGTGTTTGACTATATTTGGCAGGAGATTCGTCTCCCCTCTCTGGACCCCAAGAAGAGCTGTGGATACGCCCGTTACATCATGTGCATGATTGAGACAGTCACCAAGAAGGCCTTTCATAAGGAGGTGAAGCACACCGGTCTCCAAGTAAGGTTGATCAAGACAGCTGCTCGTAGGGCACCAAGGGGATGAGCATCCACTTCTAGGCGTTCAGTGTCGCCTCTGGCTGAGTCCTCATCTTCGACCATGCGCATTCTCAAATCCATATTTTCTATTTGCAAGAATGTGTCAATTCTATCTCAAAAGGAGAGGGCAACAAGGAAAAAGGATACAAGGAGGCTGAAGAAAATTCACAGGCATCTCAACATTCAGCCCCCTTGCTCTCTAGATGGTTCAGAGGTTGAAGAAAGTGAGGAGGACATCATTGAGGATCCCTTTGAGACAGCCCCCGCTCAGGATAGCGATAAGGAAGACAGGAGGTTGATACTTTGACTAGGGAGAGCGATTAGTTGCCTCACTAGGCTTTCTTTCTTTCTTTCTTGTTTTTTGTTGTTTTGATGCCAAAGGGGAAGAGGAAAGCTTAGTGTCCATCTATCCTTGGGCTGCTCCAGGGGAGAAATTTGTGTGCCTGTTGGAACTTGTGTTTTAAACTATTGGAACTTTTGTTTTAAAAGTTGTGCTTGTTTAAATTTGAACTTGGCTTGTAATAACTTTAATTTATGCTTGTGCTATGCTAGACATTTGTACTTTGTAAGATATATTTGCTATTGCTCTGATTATTGTGCTTATGTTATTATGTGTTCATTCCATGCCATGTCATATGCATTAGCACATTATCCATATTGTTGCACCCCATGAATGCAAGGATATAGGGGGAGCTCTCGAGAAATTATCTCTAAATATGTGCATTTGATTTTCAAGCAAATTCATCTAATGCACACATTTAAGGGGAGCTCACCATATATGTTAGCATTCAAATTTTTTTATATAAATCTCTTGTAAGCTTTAATCGGGATTGTCATCAATCACCAAAAAGAGGGAGATTAAAAGTGCATCTAGGCCCCCTAAGTGGGTTTTAGTGATTAATAACAAATGATTAATGGACTAATGTGTTCAACGAGCATATGAACAAGTGAAAAGTCCCAATGGTGATAACCTAGAACGTCGTGGACCCCTCAAAATAAAGAAAGAAGACGGCATGTGGTTATTTCTAGACTTTTATTTTTTTTGTTTAATTTGAGTCTAAGGATCACCATACTATAAAGAGGGATGCGACGAAAAATGACTTAGAAATGTCTCAAGTGCTCAATAGATCAATTGATAGATCTTTGCAAATTTGAGAGACATAAAACACATCACATCATGCGCACAAGGTGTTTTTAATCTCAAGTGAATCAGCAGTTCCGATCTGTGCATCGGAAGTTCCGATCCCATCAGACTATCCGGTATTTCCAAACTCCTGATTCTCTGTTTGAGTTTTCAATGTTTATCGGAAGTTCCGATATGTATATTGGATGCTCCGATCCAGTTGGAGTTTCCGGTATTTCCAAGTTGTGAACTTTCTGTCTGGGTTAGGGTTTTTATGTCAGAAGTTCTAATCTATGTTTTATCCCATATTTGAGTTGAGTCGAGGGAGTTGTTTTCTGGAGTTTTACACACATCGAAAGTTCCGATGTGAGCTGTCCAGGGCCCCAATGGCTAGTATTGGGGCCCTATGTACTGCCCCCTCTCTCTCCCACCCAACAATAGACCAAACATTTTTACTGCTAAGCTCTTGAGTGCAAAGCCTTCTCTTTGTGAGCTCTAAGCCTCTCCCCACTCAAGATCTAAGTGATCCACATCTAGGAAGAGTTGGGTTGAGAGATTTGAGTGCTAGATCGAGCAAGATTCATTCTTGAGTTCATCTCCAAGATCGATTTTTCGTCGGATTTGTTTCTCTTGGAGTTTGAGGACTCCAAGACGGCCAGGAGTTACTCACAAGCCACGGATCTACGTGTAGTGAGCCGTGAGAAGTTTGTGAAAGCCGGATTTCGCCTCCGCAAGTGTAACATTCCAATTTTTATTAAAAAGGAATAAAACTTGGATTGTTTAAAAATAAAATAAAATAAATGAGTTTTTAAAATAAATAAATAAATAAAGAAAAAGGAGTTCAATATTTTAAAATTTTAAAAGACCCTTAAAAGTGGCAATTAGAAGTTGGACTCTAATAGGATTCTACTTTAGGAAATTTAAAATATTTTCTACCCCAAGCACCCCTTTTCTTTAATAGGATAAATAAAAATAGAAAGAAAAAACAAAAGAGAAAAACAAGAAAATAAAAAGAAAAGCAATCCTGCTGCTGCTGACCTCCTCAGCGATCTGTCGTCGTGGTCGGCGTCGAGCGACGCGACGTCGCCAGCGGCTTGACGCCTTGACCAGTTCGTCGTCGAGCGCCCGTCGCCATAACCGGGTGCACCAACCTCCGTCCAAAGCGGTTTAATGCCGAACCATCCCCTCCTTTGGCCTCGCCATGTTCTCCCCGGCGCCCGGCTTTAAAAGGCCGGTGCTGTGCGCCCTCGCCCTTTTCGCGTCGTCGCCGCAGCCGTTTCAATTCGTCACTACGGTGAGCTGCCAAAGTCCAAACCCAAGCACTCGTAACCGGTTTCTAATTCCTCAACCCCGCCGCCGTGTGCAGGTCTCGCCGGTGAGGTTGAAGGTCTTGGGGAAACTCCGATCTGCGCCACCACCCGCAGCAACGTTCCAGGTGAGCTCCAAGCCTTCCTGGAGCTTTTGCCACTGCTTTGCTAGAAGTTGCCGCTTTGCTAGAGCCGCTATCGCCGCTTAGTTGTTCTTTGCTTTCTTGCAGCAGCAGCTTCGCCGCCGCTTTCTTTGTTTTAGCTTAGCTTAGGTGCGTGTAGTTTAGTTGTTGCAGTACACAGCTACGTATAGAACTGTAGCAAGTGTCGTCGATGCCGGAGTCGTCGATCGGCGAAATCGAAACCGAGAGTACCTGCGGAGGCGTTAGGACGTGAGGAACCCATTTTTATAATTAGTTCCTGGATTTAAACCCTCTAGTGCCGGTGCCAAAGCTTGCTTTGGACATCCATGGCTGCAGCCAACTTCATATACGTGAGGTTGAAGAAGCTAGCAGCACAGTAGCATGCGCTGTTAGTGTTTACTTGAGTTGTCACCCTTGCAACCTATGACTTGTGGGCCAGCTTATAGGAGTCTCTTATTAGCTAGTTTGTGGTTGCCTAGTGGACCCGGTCCCACTAACTAGTAAGTGGAAACGTATTTTCAAAAATACGCTTTCAACCTTAGTACAGCAGTTCGGTTACCTGTTAGCTGTTAACTTCTACCCATTAGCAAACATAGCAAATGAAGCCAAACAATTATGAAACTTTTTGTATAGCTTTCCAGTAGCGTTTAAGACACAGGAAAAATACTACACCTGTTAAAAAGTAATAATAAATGTATTTAAAAATCTAGTAGCTCTTTAAGGGCTATAGAATGAATTTCTAAACGCATGAAAAACCTTTGTATCTTTAATCTGAAAAATTCTAAGAAAAATTCTATAAAATCCTAGAGATGTTTCATGATTCTATAAAAATAACAAACCTAGCACTTCAGTACGATTGTTAATGTTTAAACATTAAATAACCCTTTTGGAAGGACTCAAAATGGAAACCTTTACATTCTATATATATGAACTATAAAAATTCTTTTCAGAAAAGTATTTCAAAAATTTAATTTTTGGTGTGATGCTTGTGCGAGGATAGATCCCGAGGAGTTCGTGGAGACCCCCGCCGAGGACGCTTACCCGCACCAGGAGTTCGACCAAGGCAAGTCCCCTGATGCATATTGAATGAACCATTGTCTTATTTAAAAGTTTTGGTAGTATTTAGGAAAACTGCATGCTACTTATAAAATAAGTAATTAGTAGAACTTAGTTACCACCGGAAAATAAAATGTTGTTCTGCACCCTTTATGAACTTTGAGCCTTAGGATATCTATAACTACATTGCTTATAAATTTCCTTGTAATAGGATAAAAATGCTATACATGATTATAGGATTTCACCATGATTTCACATGATTGCAACTGTGTGTTTTGAGTAAAATACGGCATCGGGGTAGGTGCCAGGGATTGGGGTGTGTTTCTACTCTCCCCTTAAAATGCTCTGACTAGGGAGGACCCGGTTGCCGGTATGGTGCAGGTGATGCACGGTTTCGGGTTTGTGTTAGTACTCCTCCCCTAGTCTAAGGACTGTTTTTCCTGTGATCCTATGAACTGAGCCTCACAGTACAGCCTCAGGTTCTGTTATGGGACGGACCTGGCCTATTAAGCTTAAATCTCTAATAGCCACTTGCAGGTGGTGATGTCCCTTGTAGACATCCGGGTTGTATGGACGGGGAAGATGTATCCCTGTTCGTCGGCGCCTTGGACCTTGTTTCCTCGGCCTTCTTGTACAACGTGAAGACTTGGGCCGTGGGCCGATCCCCCACAGGATGCCTAGGAATGATTCACAGAGCAAGTGCTATTAGGGCTTTTGGCCCAAACCGGCTTTGTGGTACGCACCGCTGGTGTGTTACCTCCTGAGGGTAAAGTGTACTCACTCTGTAGAGTTAAAACTATCATGATAGCCGTGCTCACGGTCAAGAGCATGCGAAGGGACTGATCATATGGTAGATCCTTCTCTTTCAAAACAGGTTTTGGTGTGAGTAAGGATTTTGCAGACGGAATTGCAAAACTAGATTGGTAAAGGAAAAACTCTTTCAAATGGTTTGGTTTACATAATGGTTTCAAAAGCTGCTCTTCCCTCTTAGGATAAAATTTGGAAAACGGCTTTACGCAAATTTTCCCAAAACTCTCCATTATCTTGAACCCCATTTTGCACTCATCTCCTCGACTTGCGGAGTACAATTGTACTCACCCTTGCTCTTTTCTTGTTTCTTTTCTAAACTTGATCGAGGGCGATTCGCAGAGGACCCGCAGATTCGGCGACGCCGGTCTTGACTTCGAGGCGGGTGATTGCGAGACTTCCCGAAGACTAGGGCCACTACTTACCTGCTCTCTGCACAGGGAGAATAGTAGTAGTCGTCTAGTGGCATCGTATGCAAAGTGTATGTGGACTCTATGTTGTATTCCGCTAAACTCTGATTCGCGACCTGCGTGTCGCCATGTTTGTATTAGACTGGGGTTATGCCCCTGTTATGTAATATTTTATTTCAGTTGGTGATGTATCACTCTGTTTGAACTGTGCGTACTAGCTGTTGATCCTTGGGACTAGTACGGAATGCACAGAAGGGTTCGGTCTCGTTGACCGGGTCCCGACAGAAGTGGTATCAGAGCCACAGGCATTAGGACGTGACCCCCAAATAGTTAGGGACCCTTATGTTCTATAAAAAGGCTATTTTCCACTGAGTGCTTACCCTCCTGCCTCACTTGTACTCCTCTAACGCTTCTCTTGCACCTTGTAGGATGCCGACCTTCGCTTCCTCCCTTGGGTTGGGCTACGGGAGTTTCGTTCGTCAGCTTATGCTGATGATGGACGCCCTTGGCTTTGATTCTCCGATGTTCCATGGCTCCACCACCACTCGTCGCGGCAGGCCCTGCTGGGTGGTTTCCGTCACCATCTTCGCCAGAGGTCTTCCACCGTGTCGGGGACCTTACCGCTTCACTGGTGTGCGGGACCAGTGCTCCGACGCTATCCAGGATGCCGCCCGGTCCGCCATCATACGGTTCGGCAGCATCTTCGAGCAGGAGTTGCGTCACACTGCCTTCCGCTACTTCCCCGCTCGTGTGCCACACGAGGTCTTCACCATCGCCGTCCCGGCCGAGGCGGCGAGAACCTGATGTACCACCTTGCCGCCCTCGTCCAGTCCCTGGATGACGCTTACGTGATCAGCCAGAGGGAGCCGGTCGGTCTTGTGACGACTTCCGCCACCGCCACCGTGAAGAAGGAGAACCGCGAGCTCAAGAGAAGAGAGTCTCTCTGGAAGATGGAGAGGACCCACCTCCGCAAGAAGATCCGCCAGCTTGTCCGAGACAACGACCGCCTGCGAGCTGCCGCCCCGCCGTCTCCAGGGCAGCCGAATCTGCTGTTGCCCCCACCACAGAGGTTTCTCAGGGGAGTTCCCACCCGAGTCCAGTACCACTACCCGAGCCTCCTGTTGCTGTTCGTCCGGTTAGCTTGCTTCGAGAGCTACCGCTCCTCCCTGCTGACCCCCGAGTTGAGCAGGTGCCGTCCGGAGTTCTAGCCCCTCCTCCCAGCCTCGACCTCAACCACATTCCTCCCGTTGCTGTTCTGCCTCCTCCGCCCAACTGGGTTCCCTTGTTCCCTCCCGGCGCGGAAGGCGAAGAAGAAGACGAAGAAGAAGACCCCGAGGAGGTTGTCTTCGAGTCTGACTACGAGGACCCTTAGTTAGGTGGGGACTCCGTTCCCCTTGTATCGTAGCTAGTACCATGGTTGTGAACCGACTGTATCGGCAGTTGTGATACAACGTGTTCGTTGCTTGTACCCCTGTTGTTGTAATGAACTATGTGTTTCCCCTGTGTGTGCTTTAAAAACTATGTTGTTTTAAATAATTTTTAGCAAACTTCCTCCCCTTATTTGGCTATCTTGTCCTCAACTCCTTTGATTGCCTCTCAGATGGTGATCACAAGGAGCACCCGAGATGCTGAAGCTCCCGCCTCTGGCCGTGGTCGTGGACGCGGTCATGCTCCAGCAGCAGCGCAGCCCGGAGCAAATCCTGCACCAATTGGACAACCCCCTGCACCTCAGCAAGTTCCAGCACTGTTAGCCGGGCAGCCCGAGCAGAATCCTCCGCAGCCTCCACCACCTCCTCCAGGTGAGCCAGATTGGCGCCAAGTTGTGAACATGCATTTGCAGCTGCTCCAGACTTTGAATCAGAATCTGAACCAGCCTCAGGCTCCAGCTCCAGCCCCAGCGTTTCATCCTCAGCAGTCCAAGCTTGCAGAGTTCTTGAGAACCAAGCCACCTGTGTTTGCCGGGTCCGCTGATCCCTTGGATGCTGAAGATTGGCTTAAGGACGTGGAACGCCGTCTGATCCTAGCACACTGTGAGCAGCAAGAAAGTGTCCGTTTTGCAGCTCACCAGCTCTCAGGTTCAGCAGCTCTCTGGTGGGAAAATTACTGTGCTATCCACCAAGACCCCGATGCAATTGAGTGGGAAGAGTTCTCTAAGGCCTTCACTGACGCCCATGTTCCTCGGGGAGTTAAGGAAATCAAGAGACGTGAGTTCCAGCGCCTTCGGCAGGCCTAACCAAGTTCACTCAGTTGGCACGTTACGCCCCTAGGGATGTGGCAACTGAAGAGGATAAGATTTGGTACTTCATGGAGGGCATGGATCCTGAAATCAAAGCTTTCATTGCCTCTGGAGAGTACACTACCTTTCAGCAGTTGTACAATAAGGCACTTGTGCAGGAAGACATCCAGCGTCAGTGAGCAGCCTTCAGGAAGAGAAAGTTGGCTCAGCGCAACCAGCATGTTGCAGGAAGTTCCAAGCCAAAGGCTCAGCGTTTCCAAAGGAGTCAGCCAGTTTTTCCCAGTAAGGCACCAGTTCAGGGTGCAGCACCTCGTCCTGTACCCCAGACTCCTCGTCCCCAGGGCAGCAACCAGCCCCAGAAGGACATTTCCGCAGTTCATTGCTTTGCTTGCAATCAGCTAGGACACTATGCCAATAAGTGTCCTACCAAGAGCATCACTCCAGTGCCATTCAAGTTGGGTTCAGCTTCAGCACGGCCCCCGTCAGCAGATCAAGGCCGTGGGACACCACACAAGCCCAAGACCCCTCAGACGATCGGAAGAGGCCGTGTCAACCACGTCTCTGCAGGAGAAGTTCAGGATGACCCAGCAGTGGTGATGGGTAAGTTTTCAGTAAATTCAGTACCTGCTACTGCTTTGTTTGACTCTGGTGCTACCCACTCCTTTATAATGTCTCAATTTGTTAAGCAAAATGGGTTAAAAGTAAGCCTACTAGAAAAGGCTATGGTAGTGCACTCACCTGGGAAAGAGATGCTTACAACCCTAGCTTGTCCCGAGGTGGAGATAAAAATAAAAGGAGTAAAATTCTTAGCCAATCTAGTAGTAATAAATTCCTCTGGAATTGAAGTAATCTTGGGTATGGATTGGTTAACTAAGTATAAGGGACAGATTGATTGCACCAATAGATCAGTGAGATTGGTTAATGATGAAGGTCAAGAAGTCCATGTGATCTCTAACCACATCCCTAAGAATCTGATCACCCTAAATCAAGTAAGAGAAAAGACAGTGAACCATACCTGTGGTAAGGGAGTATCCGGATGTGTTTCCCGAAGAGTTGCCTGGGATGCCCCCTGATCGAGATGTCGAGTTCGTCATAAACTTGGCTCCAGGAACCGCTCCAATTTCCCAGAGACCCTACAGATTGTCTGCCAATTTGCTAGCACAGTTGAAGCAACAGCTAGAAGAGTTGCAAAGCAAAGGCTTCATAAAACCTAGTGCGTCACCCTGGGGAGCACCAGTAATCTTTGTCAAGAAGAAGGATGGGACCTTGAGAATGTGTGTGGATTACCGATCGCTCAATGAAGTCACTATCAAGAACAAGTATCCGCTACCAAGGATTGATGACTTGTTTGATCAACTGAAAGGAGCCTGTGTGTTCTCAAAAATTGACTTGAGATCGGGTTACCATCAGATAAAAATTAAGAAGTCAGACATACCTAAAACAGCTTTCACTACCCGATATGGATTGTATGAGTTCACAGTAATGTCTTTTGGTTTGACTAATGCCCCAGCTTATTTCATGTATCTCATGAACAAGGTGTTCATGGATTTCCTGGACAAGTTTGTGGTAGTCTTCATAGATGACATTATGGTATACTCCAAGATAGAGGAAGAGCATGAGATCCACCTTCGTCTTGTGCTGGAAAGACTAAGAGAGCACCAACTGTTTGCAAAGTTCAGCAAGTGTGAGTTTTGGATGAAAGAAATTTCCTTCCTGGGTCATGTTATATCAGCTGGTGGTGTAGCAGTAGATCCAGAAAAAGTTGAGAGCGTGTTAGAATGGAAACAGCCCAAGTCAGTAACCCAAGTCAGAAGTTTCCTAGGGCTGGCTGGATACTACAGAAGGTTCATTGAAGATTTCTCCAAGATTGCTCGCCCCCTGACCAATCTCTTGAAGAAGGAAAAGAAGTTTGAATGGACAAAAGCATGCGAGACCAGTTTTGAGGAATTAAAGAAAAGATTGACATCCGCCCCCGTGTTGGTTCTGCCAGATATTCACAAGGACTATGAGATATTTTGTGATGCGTCCAAACAAGGATTGGGTTGTGTACTCATGCAAGAAGGAAGGGTCGTGGCCTATGCTTCCAGACAGCTTAAGCCACATGAGCAGAATTACCCTACCCATGACTTGGAGCTAGCCGCAATAGTTCATGCCCTGAAAATTTGGAGACATTACCTGATTGGCAACCGAACAGAGATTTACACCGATCATAAGAGTTTGAAGTATATTTTCACCCAACCAGATCTAAACCTTAGGCAGAGAAGATGGTTGGAGTTGATCAAAGACTATGAATTGGGAATCCACTACCACCCAGAAAAGCAAATGTTGTAGCCGATGCTTTGAGTCGTAAATCCTCTTGCAACAACATGATGGTTAAAGAAGCTCAGCCGGAGTTACACAAGGAATTTGAGAAATTGAATCTAGGGTTAGTCGATGAGGGCCATGTGGACTCCCTAGAGTTGCTTCCAACGCTCACGGAGAAGATCATGAAAGGACAGGAAGGTGATGTTGAAGTGTCAGAGATAAAGGAAAGGATTAAGAAAGGTAAAGCCTCGTGATTTTCCGAAGATGACAAAGGGTGTCTTGTGGTTTGGGACCGTGATCTTTGTGCCCAATGTGAAGGAAATAAAAGAAGTCATTCTTAAAGAAGCTCATGACACGCCCTTGTCCATTCATCTGGTAGCACTAAAATGTACTTGGATTTGAAAGAGTCATCTTGGTGGATGGAATGAAAAAGGAAGTGGCTGAGTATGTAGCTCTTTGCGACATCTGTCAGCGAATTAAGGCAGAATATCAAAGGCCACCGGTCTATTGCAACCCTTGAAAGTACCGAATGGAAATGGGAAGAAATTGGCATGGACTTCATCACCGGTTACCAAGGACTCGATCGGTTATGACTCCATATGGGTCATAGTGGGCAGACTCACCAAAGTAGCCCATTTCTTGCCTGTTCGCACCACCTATTCTGGAGACAAGTTGGCAGAGTTGTACATGAATAAGATAGTGTGTTTGCACGGAGTGCCCAAGAAGATAGTGTCAGATAGAGGTACCCAGTTTACCTCCAAGTTTTGGCAGAAGCTCCATGGTTCCTTGGGAACAAAGTTGAACTTTAGTACCGCATACCACCCTCAAACGGATGGTCAGACAGAAAGAACAAATCAGATTTTAGAGGACATGCTCAGAGCCGGTGCGCTGTCTAACCAAGGAAGCTGGGATAAACAATTGCCTTATGCTGAGTTTGCTTACAACAACAGCTATCAATCCAGTATCAAGATAGCCCCTTTTGAAACTCTATATGGAAGAAAGTGTCGTACCCCTCTCTATTGGCAAGAGTCAGGTGAAGGAAAGGTGTTTGGTCCTGATTTGTTGGTAGACGCAGAAAAGCAAGTCAAACTCATCCAACAAAGGCTCAAGACTGCTCAGTCCAGGCAAAAGAGTTATGCCGTCAACCGTCGCAGGGATCTTACCTTTGCTCAGGGTGACTTTGTGTATCTCAAGGTTTCCCCGCTCAAGGGTATTTGCAGGTTCAGAGTCAGTGGCAAGCTTGCTCCTAGGTATATCGGTCCTTTCAGGATCCTTGCAAGAAAAGGAGAAGTGGCATACCAGCTAGAGTTGCCTGAACGGTTGGCAGATGTGCACAATGTGTTCCATGTCTCACAGCTGAAGAAGTGCTTAAGGGTACCTGAAGATCAAATGCCTATGGAAGTATTGGACACGGAACCGACTTGGCGTACAAGGAATACCCGGTCAAGATTCTAGACGAAGCGGTTCGCAAGACCCAGACCAAGACTATTCGTTTCTGCCGTGTTCAGTGGAGCAACCACCAAGAATCAGAAGCCACCTGGGAAAGGGAAGAAGACCTTCGAGCTGAGTTTCCAAACTTGTTTGAATCCTTGGAATCTCGAGGACGAGATCCTTCTTAAGTGGGGGAGGTTTGTAACATTCCAATTTTTATTAAAAAGGAATAAAACTTGGATTGTTTAAAAATAAAATAAAAGAAATGAGTTTTTAAAATAAATAAATAAATAAAGAAAAAGGAGTTCAATATTTTAAAATTTTAAAAAGACCCTTAAAAGTGGCAATTAGAAGTTGGACTCTAATAGGATTCTACTTTAGGAAATTTAAAATATTTTCTACCCCAAGCACCCCTTTTCTTTAATACGATAAATAAAAATAGAAAGAAAAGACAAAAGAGAAAAACAAGAAAATAAAAAGAAAAGCAATCCTGCTTGCATGTATCTCCTCGATGCTCGGCGTCGTGGTCTTGGCGTCGGCGACGCGACGTCGCGCCAGCGGCTTGACGCTTGACCAGGTTCGTCGTCGGCGCCTGTCGCCATAACCGGTGCACCAACCTCCGTCCAAAGCGGTTTAATGCGAACCATCCCTCCTTTGGCCTCGCCATGTTCTCCCCGCGCCCGGCTTTAAAAGCCGGTCTTGTCGCCTCGCCCTTTTCGCGTCGTCGCCGCAGCCGTTTCAATTCGTCACTACGGTGAGCTGCCAAAGTCCAAACACAAGCACTCGTAACCGGTTTCTAATTCCTCAACCCCGCCGCCGTGTGCAGGTCTCGCCGGTGAGGTTGAAGGTCTTGGGGAAACTCCGATCTGCGCCACCACCCGCAAACAACGTTCGAGTGAGCTCAAGCCTTCTGGAGCTTTTGCCATCGCTTTGCTAGAAGTTCTTCCGCCGCTAGAGCTGCTATCGCCGCTTAGTTGTTCTTTGCTTTCTTGCAGCATTCTTTTCTTGCTTTTTTGTTTTTTAGCTTAGCTTAGGTGCGTGTAGTTTAGTTGTTGCGATTACACGACCACGATAGAATCAGTAGCAAGTGTCGCCGATGCCGAGTCGTCGATCGTAAATCGAAACCGAGAGTACTGCGAGGCGTTAGGGCGTGAGGAACCCATTTTATAATTAGTTCCTGGATTTAAACCCTCTAGTGCCGGTGCCAAAGCTTGCTTTGGACATCCATGGCTGCAGCCAACTTCATATACGTGAGGTTGAAGAAGCTAGCAGCACAGTAGCATGCGCTGTTAGTGTTTACTTGAGTTGTCACCCTTGCAACCTATGACTTGTGGGCCAGCTTATAGGAGTCTCTTATTAGCTAGTTTGTGGTTGCCTAGTGG
The DNA here is from genome assembly GCA_036346145.1 of Olyra latifolia. Classification (NCBI taxonomy): domain Eukaryota; kingdom Viridiplantae; phylum Streptophyta; class Magnoliopsida; order Poales; family Poaceae; genus Olyra; species Olyra latifolia. The sequence goes on along the minus strand of CM070531.1, from coordinate 4,656,644 downwards.
ACCCGGTCCCACTAACTAGTAAGTGGAAGCGTATTTTCAAAAATACGCTTTCAACCTTAGTACAAAGAGTTCGGTTACTGTTAGTCGTTAACTTCTACCCATTAGCAAACATAGCAAATGAAGCCAAACAATTATGAAACTTTTGTATAGCTTTCGAAGGCGTTTAAGACACAGAAAAATACTACACTGTTAAAAAGTAATAATAAATGTATTTAAAAATCTAGTAGCTCTTTAAGGGCTATAGAATGAATTTCTAAACGCATGAAAAACCTTTGTATCTTTAATCTGAAAAATTCTAAGAAAAATTCTATAAAATCCTAGAGATGTTTCATGATTCTATAAAAATAACAAACCTAGCACTTGATGACGATTGTTAATGTTTAAACATTAAATAACCCTTTTGGAAGGACTCAAAATGGAAACCTTTACATTCTATATATATGAACTATAAAAATTCTTTTTCGAAAAAGTATTTCAAAAATTTAATTTTTGGTGTGATGCTTGTGCGAGGATAGATCCCGAGGAGTTCGTGGAGACCCCGCCGAGGACGCTTACCCGCACCAGAGTTCGACCAAGGCAAGTCCTGATGCATATTGAATGAACCATTGTCTTATTTAAAAGTTTTGGTAGTATTTAGGAAAACTGCATGCTACTTATAAAATAAGTAATTAGTAGAACTTAGTTACCACCGGAAAATAAAATGTTGTTCTGCACCCTTTATGAACTTTGAGCCTTAGGATATCTATAACTACATTGCTTATAAATTTCCTTGTAATAGGATAAAAATGCTATACATGATTATAGGATTTCACCATGATTTCACATGATTGCAACTGTGTGTTTTGAGTAAAATACGGCATCGGGGTAGGTGCCAGGGATTGGGGTGTGTTTCTACTCTCCCCTTAAAATGCTCTGACTAGGGAGGACCCGGTTGCCGGTATGGTGCAGGTGATGCACGGTTTCGGGTTTGTGTTAGTACTCCTCCCTAGTCTAAGGACTGTTTTCTGTGATCCTATGAACTGAGCCTCACAAAGACAAACCTCGTGTTCTACATTATGGGACGGACCTGGCCTATTAAGCTTAAATCTCTAATAGCCACTTGCAGGTGGTGATGTCCCTTGTAGACATCCGGGTTGTATGGACGGGGAAGATGTATCCCTGTTCGTCGGCGCCTTGGACCTTGTTTCCTCGGCCTTCTTGTACAACGTGAAGACTTGGGCGTGGGCGATCCCCACAGATGCCTAGGAATGATTCACGAGCAAGTGCTATTAGGGCTTTTGGCCCAAACCGGCTTTGTGGTACGCACCGCTGGTGTGTTACCTCCTGAGGGTAAAGTGTACTCACTCTGTAGAGTTAAAACTATCATGATAGCCGTGCTCACGGTCAAGAGCATCTTGAAGGACTGATCATATGGTAGATCCTTCTCTTTCAAAACAGGTTTTGGTGTGAGTAAGGATTTTGCGATTTTAATTGCAAAACTAGATTGGTAAAGGAAAAACTCTTTCAAATGGTTTGGTTTACCGCAATGGTTTCAAAACTGCTCTTCCCTCTTAGGATAAAATTTGGAAAAGCGGCTTTACGCAAATTTTCCCAAAACTCTCCATTATCTTGAACCCCATTTTGCACTCATCTCACGACTTATGGAGTACAATTGTACTCACCCTTGCTCTTTTCTTGTTTCTTTTTCTAAACTTGATCGAGGGCGATTCGCAGAGGACCCGTGATTCGACGACGCCGGTCTTGACTTCTGAGGCGGGTGATTGCGAGACTTCCCAGAAGACTAGGGCCACTACTTCGCCTCTGCACTGTGGGAGAATAGTAGTAGTCGTCTAGTGGCATCGTATGCAGTGTATGTGGACTCTATGTTGTATTCCGCTAAACTCGATTCGCGACTGCGTGTCGCCATGTTTGTATTAGACCGGGTTATGCCTGTTATGTAATATTTTATTTCGCTTGGTGATGTATCACTCTGTTTGAACTGTCGCGTACTAGCCGTTGATCCTTAGGACTAATACGGAATGCATGTAAGGTTCGGTCTCGTTGACCGGGTCCCGGCAGTGGTATCGAGAGCCACGAGCATTAGGACGTGACCCCAAATAGTTAGGGACCCTTATGTTCTATAAAAGGCTATTTTCCATCGAGTGCTTACCCTCTGCCTCACTTGTACTCTCTAACGCTTCTCTTGCACCTTGTAGGATGCCGACCTTCGCTTCCTCCCTTGGGTTGGGCTACGGAGTTTCGTTAAATCGACTTATGCCGATGATGGACGCCTGGCTTTGATTCTCCGATGTTCCATGGCTCCACCACCACTGTCGCGGCGAGCCTGCTGGTGGTTTCGTCACCATCTTCGCCAGAGGTCTTCCACCGTGTCGGGGACCTTACCGCTTCAGCGGTGTGCGGACCGGTTCGACGCTATCCAGATGCCGCCCGTCCGCCATCATACGGTTGGCGGATCTTCGGCGCAGAGTTGCGCCACACCGCCTTCCGCCATTTCCCCGCTCGTGTGCCACACGAGGTCTTCACCATCGCCGCCCCGCCGAGGGCGAGCAGAACCCACATGTACCACCTTGCCGCCTCGCCCGGTCCACGGATGACGCTTACGTGATCGGCAGAGGAGCCGGTCGTCAAGCAGACTTCCCGCCACCGCCACCGTGAAGAAGGAGAACCGCGAGCTCAAGAGAAGAGAGTCTCTCGGAAGATGGAGAGGACCCACCTCCGCAAGAAGATCCGCCACTTGTCCGAGACAACGACCGCTGCATGAGCCGCCGCCCGCCGTCTCGAGGCGGCCGAATCTGCTGCTGCCCCCACCACGAGGTTTCTCGGGGAGTTCCCACCCGAGTCCAAGACCACTACCCGAGCCTCCTGTTCTTTGTTCGTCCGGTTAGCTTGCTTGAGAGCTACCGCCTCCTCCTCTTGACCCCGAGTTGAGCAGTGCCGTCCGAGTTCTAGCCCTCCTCCCACCTCGACCTCAACCACATTCCTCCGTTCTTTCGCCTCCTCCGCCTAACTGGTTCCTTGTTCCTCCCTGCGGAAGGCTAAGAAGAAGACGAAGAAGAAGACCCCGAGGAGGTTGTCTTGAGTCCGACTCGAGGACCCTTAGTTAGTGGGGACTCTGCCTCCCCTTGTATCGTAGCTAGTACCATGGTTGTGAACCGATCAGATCGGCGGCCAGTGATACTGGCGTGTTCGTTGTTTGTACCCTGTTGTTGTAATGAACTATGTGTTTCCCTGTGTGTGCTTTAAAAACTATGTTGTTTTAAATAATTTTAGCAAACTTCCTCCCTTATTTGGCTATCTTGTCCTCAACTCCTTTGATTGCCTCTCGATGGTGATCACAAGGAGCACCCGAGATGTCAAGCTCCCGCCTCTGGCGTGGTCGTGGGCGCGTCATGCTCAGCAGCAGCGCGCCGGAGCAAATCTCGCACCAATTGACAACCCCTGCACCTCGGCAAGTTCCAAAGATCATTAGCCGGGCGGCCGAAAGAATCCTCCGCAGCCTCCACCACCTCCTCCAGTGAGCAGATTAGCGCCAAGTTGTGAACATGCATTTGCAAATGCTCCAGACTTTGAATCGAGAATCTGAACCGACCTCGGGCTCGGCTCCAATTTCCAGCGTTTCATCCTCAGCGGTCCAAGCTTGCGAGTTCTTGAGAACCAAGCCACTGTGTTTGCCGGGTCCGCCGATCCCTTGATGTCAAGATTGGCTTAGGGATGGAGCACGCCGCTCGATCCTAGCACACCGTGAGCAGCAAGAAAGTGTCCGCTTGCGTACTCACCACTCTCGAGTTCAGCGGCTCTCGGTGGGAAAATTATCGTGCTATCCACCAAGACCCCGATGCAATTGAGTGGGAAGAGTTCTCTAAGGCCTTCACCGACGCCCATGTTCCTCGGGGAGTTAAGGAAATCAAGAGACGTGAGTTCCAGCCTTGGCGAGCCTAACCAAGTTCACTCGGTTGCACGCTTCGCCCCTAGGATGTGGCAACCAAGAGGATAAGATTTGGTACTTCATGGAGGGCATGGATCCTGAAATCAAAGCTTTCATTGCCTCTGGAGAGTACACTACCTTTCAGCAGTTGTACAATAAGGCACTTGTGCAGGAAGACATCCAACGTCGGTGGCGACCTTCAGAAGAGAAAGTTGGCTCAACAAGAACCAAAGATGTTGCAGAAGTTCCAAGCCAAAGGCTCGGCTTTCCAAAGGAGTCACCAGTTTTTCCCAAGAAGGCACCGATTCAGAGTGCAAAGACTGTCTGTACCCCTGACTCCTCGTCCCTGTGGCAAAGAACCAAACCCGAATGACATTTCCGCGATTCATTGCTTTGCTTGCAATCACTAGGACACTATGCCAATAAGTGTCCTACCAAGAGCATCACTCGAAAGGCTATCTGTTGGGTTCACTTGACGGCCCCGTCAGCAGATCAAGGCCGTGGGACACCACACAAGCCCAAGACCCCTCAGACGATCGGAAGAGGCCGTGTCAACCACGTCTCTGCAGGAGAAGTTCAGGATGACCCAGCAGTGGTGATGGGTAAGTTTTCAGTAAATTCAGTACCTGCTACTGCTTTGTTTGACTCTGGTGCTACCCACTCCTTTATAATGTCTCAATTTGTTAAGCAAAATGGGTTAAAAGTAAGCCTACTAGAAAAGGCTATGGTAGTGCACTCACCTGGGAAAGAGATGCTTACAACCCTAGCTTGTCCCGAGGTGGAGATAAAAATAAAAGGAGTAAAATTCTTAGCCAATCTAGTAGTAATAAATTCTCTGGAATTGAAGTAATCTTAGGTATGGATTGGTTAACTAAGTATAAGGGATGATTGATTGCACCAATAGATCGGTGAGATTGGTTAATGATGAAGGTCAAGAAGTCCATGTGATCTCTAACCACATCCCTAAGAATCGATCACCCTAAATCAAGTAAGAGAAAAGACGTGAACCATACCGTGGTAAGGAGTATCCGGATGTGTTTCGAAGAGTTGCACGATGCCCCCGATCGAGATGTCGAGTTCGTCATAAACTTGGCTCCGTGAACCGCTCCAATTTCCCGAGACCCTCAGATTGTGCCGCCAATTTGCTTAGCACAGTTGAAGCAACAGAAGAGTTGCAAAGCAAAGGCTTCATAAAACCTAGTCGCCACCCCAGGGAGCACCAGTAATCTTTGTCAAGAAGAAGGATGGGACCTTGAGAATGTGTGTGGATTACCGATCGCTCAATGAAGTCACTATCAAGAACAAGTATCCGCTACCAAGGATTGATGACTTGTTTGATCAACTGAAAGGAGCCTGTGTGTTCTCAAAAATTGACTTGAGATCGGGTTACCATCAGATAAAAATTAAGAAGTCAGACATACCTAAAACAGCTTTCACTACCCGATATGGATTGTATGAGTTCACAGTAATGTCTTTTGGTTTGACTAATGCCCCAGCTTATTTCATGTATCTCATGAACAAGGTGTTCATGGATTTCCTGGACAAGTTTGTGGTAGTCTTCATAGATGACATTATGGTATACTCCAAGATAGAGGAAGAGCATGAGATCCACCTTCGCCTTTGCCGAAAGACTAAGAGAGCACCAACTGCTTGCAAAGTTCAGCAAGTGTGAGTTTTGGATGAAAGAAATTTCCTTCCCGGGTCATGTTATATCACCGTGGTGGTGTAGCAAGAGATCCGTAAAAGTTGAGAGCGTGTTAGAATGGAAACTTGAGTCAAGAACCCAAGTCAAGTTTCCTAGGGTCGGATACTACTGTATGTTCATTGAAGATTTCTCCAAGATTGCTCGCCCCCTGACCAATCTCTTGAAGAAGGAAAAGAAGTTTGAATGGACAAAAGCATGCGAGACCAGTTTTGAGGAATTAAAGAAAAGATTGACATCCGCCCCCGTGTTGGTTCTGCCAGATATTCACAAGGACTATGAGATATTTTGTGATCGCCCAAACAAGGATTGGGTTGTGTACTCATGCAAGAAGGAAGGGTCGTGGCCTATGCTTCCAGACAGCTTAAGCCACATGAGCAGAATTACCCTACCCATGACTTGGAGCTAGCCGCAATAGTTCATGCCCTGAAAATTTGGAGACATTACCTGATTGGCAACCGAACAGAGATTTACACCGATCATAAGAGTTTGAAGTATATTTTCACCCAACCAGATCTAAACCTTAGGCAGAGAAGATGGTTGGAGTTGATCAAAGACTATGAATTGGGAATCCACTACCACCCAGGAAAAGCAAATGTTGTAGCTGATGCTTTGAGTCGTAAATCCTACTGCAACAACATGATGGTTAAAGAAGCTCAGCCGGAGTTACACAAGGAATTTGAGAAATTGAATCTAGGGTTAGTCGATGAGGGCCATGTGGACTCCCTAGAGTTGCTTCCAACGCTCACGGAGAAGATCATGAAAGGACAGGAAGGTGATGTTGAAGTGTCAGAGATAAAGGAAAGGATTAAGAAAGGTAAAGCCTCAGGATTTTCCGAAGATGACAAAGGTGTACTGTGGTTTGGGACCAGGATCTTTGTGCCCAATGTGAAGGAAATAAAAGAAGTCATTCTTAAAGAAGCTCATGACACGCCCTTGTCCATTCATCCTGGTAGCACTAAAATGTACTTGGATTTGAAAGAGTCATACTGGTGGACTGGAATGAAAAAGGAAGTGGCTGAGTATGTAGCTCTTTGCGACATCTGTCAGCGAATTAAGGCAGAATATCAAAGGCCAGCCGGTCTATTGCAACCCTTGAAAGTACCTGAATGGAAATGGGAAGAAATTGGCATGGACTTCATCACCGGGTTACCAAGGACTCACCGTTATGACTCCATATGGGTCATAGTGATGACTCACCAAAGTAGCCCATTTCTTGCTGTTCGCACCACCTATTCTCGAGACAAGTTGGCGAGTTGTACATGAATAAGATAGTGTGTTTGCACGGAGTGCCCAAGAAGATAGTGTCGATAGAGGTACCCGCCACCTCCAAGTTTTGGCAGAAGCTCCATGGTTCCTTGGGAACAAAGTTGAACTTTAGTATCAAGATACCACCCTCAAACGGATGGTCGACAGAAAAGAACAAATCAGATTTTAGAGGACATGCTCAGAGCGGTCTTATTGTCTAACCAAGGAAGCCGATAAACAATTGCCTTATGCCGAGTTTGCTTACAACAACGACTATCAATCCAAAGATCAAGATAGCCCTTTTGAAACTCTATATGGAAGAAAGTGTCGTACCCCTCTCTATTGGCAAGAGTCAGGTGAAGGAAAGGTGTTTGGTCCTGATTTGTTGGTAGACGCAGAAAAGCAAGTCAAACTCATCCAACAAAGGCTCAAGACTGCTCACCGAGTAAAAGAGTTATGCCACAACCGTCGCAGGATCTTACCTTTGCTCGGGGTGACTTTGTGTATCTCAAGGTTTCCCGCCAAGGGTATTTGCGTGTTCAGAGTCAGTGGCAAGCTTGCTCCTAGGTATATCGGTCCTTTCAGGATCCTTGCAAGAAAAGGAGAAGTGGCATACCAGCTAGAGTTGCCTGAACGGTTGGCAGATGTGCACAATGTGTTCCATGTCTCACAGCTGAAGAAGTGCTTAAGGGTACCTGAAGATCAAATGCCTATGGAAGTATTGGACCTGGAACCAGACTTGACGTACAAGGAATACCCGGTCAAGATTCTAGACGAAGCGGTTCGCAAGACCCAGACCAAGACTATTCGTTTCTGCCGTGTTCAGTGGAGCAACCACCAAGAATCAGAAGCCACCTGGGAAAGGGAAGAAGACCTTCGAGCTGAGTTTCCAAACTTGTTTGAATCCTTGGAATCTCGAGGACGAGATCCTTCTTAAGTGGGGGAGGTTTGTAACATTCCAATTTTTATTAAAAAGGAATAAAACTTGGATTGTTTAAAAATAAAATAAAAGAAATGAGTTTTTAAAATAAATAAATAAATAAAGAAAAAGGAGTTCAATATTTTAAAATTTTAAAAGACCCTTAAAAGTGGCAATTAGAAGTTGGACTCTAATAGATTCTACTTTAGGAAATTTAAAATATTTTCTACCCCAAGCACCCTTTTCTTTAATACGATAAATAAAAATAGAAAGAAAAGACAAAAGAGAAAACAAGAAAATAAAAAGAAAAGCAATCCTGCCTGCATGACCTCCGAGCGGTCGTCGTCGTGGTCTTGGCGTCAGCGACGCGACGTCTTGCCAGCGGCTTGACGCTTGACCAGCTTGTCGCCGAGCGCCGCCGCCATAACCGGTGCACCAACCTCCGTCCAAAGCGGTTTAATGTCGAACCATCCCTCCTTTGGCCTCGCCATGTTCTCCCCGGCCCGGCTTTAAAAGCCGGTCTTGTCGCCTCGCCCTTTTCGCGTCGTCGCCGCAGCCGTTTCAATTCGTCACTACGGTGAGTGCCAAAGTCCAAACCCAAGCACTCAGAATCGGTTTCTAATTCTCAACCCCGCCGCAGTGTGCAGGTCTCGCCGGTGAGGTTGAAGGTCTTGGGAAACTCCGATCTGCGCCACCACCCGCAAAGAACGTTCCAGTGAGCTCCAAGCCTTCTGGAGCTTTTGCCATCGCTTTGCTAGAAGTTGGTGTTCGCCGCTAGAGCTGCTATCGCCGCTTAGTTGTTCTTCGCTTTCTTCTGCGGCATTCTTCTTGCCGCCGCTTTGCTATTTTAGCTTAGCTTAGGTGCGTGTAGTTTAGTTGTTGCGATTACGCCCACGATAGAATCAGAGCAAGTGTCGCCGATGCCGAGTCGCCGATCGCTAAATCGAAACCGAGAGTACTGCGAGGCGTTAGGACGTGAGGAACCCATTTTTATAATTAGTTCTGGATTTAAACCCTCTAGTGCCGTGCCAAAGCTTGCTTTGGACATCCATGGTCTGCACCAACTTCATATACGTGAGGTTGAAGAAGCTAGCAACCTGAAGAGCATCTTGCCGTTAGTGTTTACTTGAGTTGTCACCCTTGCAACCTATGACTTGTGGGCCACTTATAGGAGTCTCTTATTAGCTAGTTTGTGGTTGCCTAGTGGACCCGGTCCCACTAACTAGTAAGTGGAAACGATTTTCAAAAATACGCTTTCAACCTTAGTACTGCAGATTCGGTTACTGTTAGTCGTTAACTTCTACCCATTAGCAAACATAGCAAATGAAGCCAAACAATTATGAAACTTTTGTATAGCTTTCGATGATGTTTAAGACACAGGAAAAATACTACACCTGTTAAAAAGTAATAATAAATGTATTTAAAAATCTAGTAGCTCTTTAAGGGCTATAGAATGAATTTCTAAACGCATGAAAAACCTTTGTATCTTTAATCTGAAAAATTCTAAGAAAAATTCTATAAAATCCTAGAGATGTTTCATGATTCTATAAAAATAACAAACCTAGCACTTCAGTACGATTGTTAATGTTTAAACATTAAATAACCCTTTTGGAAGGACTCAAAATGGAAACCTTTACATTCTATATATATGAACTATAAAAATTCTTTTGTAAAAGTATTTCAAAAATTTAATTTTTGGTGTGATGCTTGTGCGAGGATAGATCCCGAGGAGTTCGTGGAGACCCCGCCGAGGGGCGCTTACCCGCACTCAGAGTTCGACCAAGGCAAGTCCCTCGATGCATATTGAATGAACCATTGTCTTATTTAAAAGTTTTGGTAGTATTTAGAAAATCGCATGCTACTTATAAAATAAGTAATTAGTAGAACTTAGTTACCACCGAAAATAAAATGTTGTTCTCGCACCCTTTATGAACTTTGAGCCTTAGGATATCTATAACTACATTGCTTATAAATTTCCTTGTAATAGGATAAAAATGCTATACATGATTATAGGATTTCACCATGATTTCACATGATTGCAACTGTGTTTTGAGTAAAATACGGCATCGGGGTAGGTGCCAGGGATTGGGGTGTGTTTCTACTCTCCCCTTAAAATGCTCTGACTAGGGAGGACCCGGTTGCCGGTATGGTGCAGGTGATGCACGGTTTCGGGTTTGTGTTAGTACTCCTCCCCTAGTCTAAGGACTGTTTTTCTGTGATCCTATGAATCGAGCCTCACAAAGATGCCTCGTGTTCTTATGGGACTGACTGGCCTATTGCTTAAATCTCTAATAGCCACTTGCGGTGGTGATGTCCCTTGTAGACATCCGGGTTGTATGGACGGGGAAGATGTATCCCTGTTCGTCGGCGCCTTGGACCTTGTTTCCTCGGCCTTCTTGTACAACGTGAAGACTTGGGCGTGGGCGATCCCCACAGATGCCTAGGAATGATTCACGAGCAAGTGCTATTAGGGCTTTTGGCCCAAACCGGCTTTGTGGTACGCACCGCTGGTGTGTTACCTCCTGAGGGTAAAGTGTACTCACTCTGTAGAGTTAAAACTATCATGATAGCCGTGCTCACGGTCAAGAGCATGCGAAGGGACTGATCATATGGTAGATCCTTCTCTTTCAAAACAGGTTTTGGTGTGAGTAAGGATTTTGCGATTTTAATTGCAAAACTAGATTGGTAAAGGAAAAACTCTTTCAAATGGTTTGGTTTACCGCAATGGTTTCAAAAACTGCTCTTCCCCTCTTAGGATAAAATTTGGAAAACTGGCTTTCTGCAAATTTTCCCAAAACTCTCCATTGTACTGAACCCCATTTTGCACTCATCTCCCTGACTTGCGGAGTACAATTGTACTCACCCTTGCTCTTTTCTTGTTTCTTTTCTAAACTTCGATCGAGGGCGATTCGCAGAGGACCCGTGATTCGACGACGCCAGTCTTGACTACGAGGCGGGTGATTGCGAGACTTCCCGAAGACTAGGGCCACTACTTCACTGTCTGCTGTGGGAGAATAGTAGTAGCCGTCTAGTGGCATGCGATGCCAAAGTATGTGGACTCTATGTTGTATTCCGCTAAACTCGATTCGCGACTGCGTGTCGCCATGTTTGTATTAGATCGGGTTATGCCTGTTATGTAATATTTTATTTCAGCTGGTGATGTATCACTGCTTGAACTGCTATGCGTACTAGCCGCTGTTGATCCTGGGACTAGTACGGAATGCATGAAGGGTTCGGTCTCGTTGACCGGTCCCGAAGCAGTGGTATCGAGCCACAGCATTAGGACGTGACCCCAAATAGTTAGGGACCCTTATGTTCTATAAAAGGCTATTTTCCATCGAGTGCTTACCTCCCGCCTCACTTGTACTCTCTAACGCTTCTCTTGCACCTTGTAGGATGCCGACCTTCGCTTCCTCCCTTGGGTTGGGCTACGGAGTTTCGTTCGTCGCCTTATGCCGATGATGGACGCCTTGGCTTTGATTCTCCGATGTTCCATGGCTCCACCACCACTGCCGCGCAGCCTGCTGGTGGTTTCCGCCACCATCTTCGCCAGAGGTCTTCCACCGTGTCGGGACCTTACCGCTTCAGCGGTGTGCGGGACCAAGGTTCGACGCTATCCAGATGCCGCCGGTCCGCCATCATACGGTTCGGCAAAGATCTTCGGCAGAGTTGCGCCACACCGCCTTCCGCTACTTCCCCGCTCGTGTGCCACACGAGGTCTTCAGCCACTGCCGTCCCGCTGAGGGCGAGCAGGAACCCACAGTGTACCACCTTGCCGCCCTCGTCCAGTCCCTGGATGACGCTTACGTGATCAGCCAGAGGGAGCTGGTCACAGCAGCGACTTCCCGCCACCGCCACCGTGAAGAAGGAGAACCGCGAGCTCAAGAGAAGAGAGTCTCTCTGGAAGATGGAGAGGACCCACCTCCGCAAGAAGATCCGCCAGCTTGTCCGAGACAACGACCGCCATGAAGCCGCCGCCCGCCGTCTCGTGGCGGCGAATCTGCTGTTGCCCCACCACAGAGGTTTCTCGGGGAGTTCCCACCCGAGTCCAAGACCACTACCCGAGCCTCCTGTTGTCGTTCGTCCTGCTAGCTTGCTTCGAGAGCTACCGCCTCCTCCTCTTGACCCCCGAGTTGAGCAGTGCCGCCCGAGTTCTAGCCCCTCCTCCCACCTCGACCTCAACCACATTCCTCCGTTCTTTCTCGCCTCCTCCGCCTAACTGGTTCCTTGTTCCTCCCTGGCGGAAGGCTAAAGAAAAGACGAAGAAGACCCCGAGGAGGTTGTCTTCGAGTCCGACTCACGAGGACCCTTAGTTAGTCGGGGACTCAGTTCCCTTGTATCGTAGCTAGTACCATGGTTGTGAACCGATCAGATCGGCGGTTGTGATACTGGCGTGTTCGTTGTTTGTACCCTGTTGTTGTAATGAACTATGTGTTTCCCTGTGTGTGCTTTAAAAACTATGTTGTTTTAAATAATTTTAGCAAACTTCCTCCCTTATTTGGCTATCTTGTCCTCAACTCCTTTGATTGCCTCTCGATGGTGATCACAAGGAGCACCCGAGATGTCAAGCTCCGCCTCTGGCCGTGGTCGTGGGCGCGGTCATGCTCCAAAGAAGAATAAGCAGCCGAGCAAATCCTCGCACCAATTGACAACCCCCGCACCTCAAGAAGTTCCAAAGATCATAGCCGGGCAAAAAAGTAATCCTCCGCAGCCTCCACCACCTCCTCCAGTGAGCAGATTACGCCAAGTTGTGAACATGCATTTGCAAATGCTCCAGACTTTGAATCGAGATCTGAACCACCTCGAGTTCCAGCTCCAAATTTCCAGCGTTTCATCCTCAGCAGTCAAGCTTGCAGAGTTCTTGAGAACCAAGCCACTGTGTTTGCCGGGTCCGCCGATCCCTTGATGTCAAGATTGGCTTAGGGATCGTGGAACGCCGTCGATCCTAGCACACCGTGAGCAAGAAGAAAGTGTCCGCTTTGTACCACCGGCTCTCGAGTTCAGCGACTCTCGGTGGGAAAATTATCGTGCTATCCACCAAGACCCCGATGCAATTGAGTGGGAAGAGTTCTCTAAGGCCTTCACTGACGCCCATGTTCCTCGGGGAGTTAAGGAAATCAAGAGACGTGAGTTCCAGCGCCTTCGGCAGGCCTAACCAAGTTCACTCAGTTGGCACGTTACGCCCCTAGGGATGTGGCAACTGAAGAGGATAAGATTTGGTACTTCATGGAGGGCATGGATCCTGAAATCAAAGCTTTCATTGCCTCTGGAGAGTACACTACCTTTCAAATAGCGGTTGTACAATAAGGCACTTGTGCAGAAGACATCCAACGATGGCGAGCAAATTGAGAAGAGAAAGTTGGCTCAACAAGAACCAAAGATGTTGCAGAAGTTCCAAGCCAAAGGCTCGGCGTTTCCAAAGGAGTCACCAGTTTTTCCCAAGAAGGCACCAGCCTCAGGTGCAAGACTCGTCCCCAGCACTGTACCCAGACTCCTCGTCCCAGTGGCAAAGAACCAGGCCCTGTATGACATTTCCGATTCATTGCTTTGCTTGCAATCAGCTAGGACACTATGCCAATAAGTGTCCTACCAAGAGCATCACTCCAAAGGCTATCTGTTGGGTTCACCAAGACGGCCCCGTCACAGATCAAGGCCGTGGGACACCACACAAGCCCAAGACCCCTCAGACGATCGGAAGAGGCCGTGTCAACCACGTCTCTGCAGGAGAAGTTCAGGATGACCCAGCAGTGGTGATGGGTAAGTTTTCAGTAAATTCAGTACCTGCTACTGCTTTGTTTGACTCTGGTGCTACCCACTCCTTTATAATGTCTCAATTTGTTAAGCAAAATGGGTTAAAAGTAAGCCTACTAGAAAAGACTATGGTAGTGCACTCACCTGGGAAAGAGATGCTTACAACCCTAGCTTGTCCCGAGGTGGAGATAAAAATAAAAGGAGTAAAATTCTTAGCCAATCTAGTAGTAATAAATTCCTCTGGAATTGAAGTAATCTTGGGTATGGATTGGTTAACTAAGTATAAGGGACAGATTGATTGCACCAATAGATCAGTGAGATTGGTTAATGATGAAGGTCAAGAAGTCCATGTGATCTCTAACCACATCCCTAAGAATCTGATCACCCTAAATCAAGTAAGAGAAAAGACAGTGAACCATACCTGTGGTAAGGGAGTATCCGGATGTGTTTCAAGAGTTGCACGATGCCCCCGATCGAGATGTCGAAGTTCGCTCATAAACTTGGCTCCGTGAACCGCCTCCAATTTCCAGAGACCCTACAGATTGTGCGCTAATTTGCTAGCACAGTTGAAGCAACACTAGAAGAGTTGCAAAGCAAAGGCTTCATAAAACCTAGTCGGCCACCAGGGGAGCACCAAGAATCTTTGTCAAGAAGAAGGATGGGACCTTGAGAATGTGTGTGGATTACCGATCGCTCAATGAAGTCACTATCAAGAACAAGTATCCGCTACCAAGGATTGATGACTTGTTTGATCAAGCTCGAAAGGAGCTGTGTGTTCTCAAAATTGACTTGAGATCGGGTTACCATCAGATAAAAATTAAGAAGTCAGACATACCTAAAACAGCTTTCACTACCCGATATGGATTGTATGAGTTCACAGTAATGTCTTTTGGTTTGACTAATGCCCCAGCTTATTTCATGTATCTCATGAACAAGGTGTTCATGGATTTCCTGGACAAGTTTGTGGTAGTCTTCATAGATGACATTATGGTATACTCCAAGATAGAGGAAGAGCATGAGATCCACCTTCGTCTTGTGCTGGAAAGACTAAGAGAGCACCAACTGTTTGCAAAGTTCAGCAAGTGTGAGTTTTGGATGAAAGAAATTTCCTTCCTGGGTCATGTTATATCAGCTGGTGGTGTAGCAGTAGATCCAGAAAAAGTTGAGAGCGTGTTAGAATGGAAATGACCCAAGTCAAGAACTCCAAGTCAAGTTTCCTAGGGTCGGCCGGATACTCTGTATGGTTCATTGAAGATTTCTCCAAGATTGCTCGCCTCGACCAATCTCTTGAAGAAGGAAAAGAAGTTTGAATGGACAAAAGCATGCGAGACCAGTTTTGAGGAATTAAAGAAAAGATTGACATCCGCCCCCGTGTTGGTTCTGCCAGATATTCACAAGGACTATGAGATATTTTGTGATGCGTCCAAACAAGGATTGGGTTGTGTACTCATGCAAGAAGGAAGGGTCGTGGCCTATGCTTCCAGACAGCTTAAGCCACATGAGCAGAATTACCCTACCCATGACTTGGAGCTAGCCGCAATAGTTCATGCCCTGAAAATTTGGAGACATTACCTGATTGGCAACCGAACAGAGATTTACACCGATCATAAGAGTTTGAAGTATATTTTCACCCAACCAGATCTAAACCTTAGGCAGAGAAGATGGTTGGAGTTGATCAAAGACTATGAATTGGGAATCCACTACCACCCAGGAAAAGCAAATGTTGTAGCTGATGCTTTGAGTCGTAAATCCTACTGCAACAACATGATGGTTAAAGAAGCTCAGCCGGAGTTACACAAGGAATTTGAGAAATTGAATCTAGGGTTAGTCGATGAGGGCCATGTGGACTCCTAGAGTTGCTTCCAACGCCACGGAGAAGATCATGAAAGGACAGAAGGTGATGTTGAAGTGTCGAGATAAAGGAAAGGATTAAGAAAGGTAAAGCCTCGGATTTTCCGAAGATGACAAAGGTGTACTTGTGGTTTGGGACCGTGGATCTTTGTGCCCAATGTGAAGGAAATAAAAGAAGTCATTCTTAAAGAAGCTCATGACACGCCTTGTCCATTCATCCCGTAGCACTAAAATGTACTTGGATTTGAAAGAGTCATACTGGTGGACTGGAATGAAAAAGGAAGTGGCTGAGTATGTAGCTCTTTGCGACATCTGTCAGCGAATTAAGGCAGAATATCAAAGGCCAGCCGGTCTATTGCAACCCTTGAAAGTACCTGAATGGAAATGGGAAGAAATTGGCATGGACTTCATCACCGGGTTACCAAGGACTCAGTCTGGTTATGACTCCATATGGGTCATAGTGGACAGACTCACCAAAGTAGCCCATTTCTTGCCTGTTCGCACCACCTATTCTGGAGACAAGTTGGCAGAGTTGTACATGAATAAGATAGTGTGTTTGCACGGAGTGCCCAAGAAGATAGTGTCAGATAGAGGTACCCAGTTTACCTCCAAGTTTTGGCAGAAGCTCCATGGTTCCTTGGGAACAAAGTTGAACTTTAGTACCGCATACCACCCTCAAACGGATGGTCAGACAGAAAGAACAAATCAGATTTTAGAGGACATGCTCAGAGCCGGTGCGCTGTCTAACCAAGGAAGCTGGGATAAACAATTGCCTTATGCTGAGTTTGCTTACAACAACAGCTATCAATCCAGTATCAAGATAGCCCCTTTTGAAACTCTATATGGAAGAAAGTGTCGTACCCCTCTCTATTGGCAAGAGTCAGGTGAAGGAAAGGTGTTTGGTCCTGATTTGTTGGTAGACGCAGAAAAGCAAGTCAAACTCATCCAACAAAGGCTCAAGACCGCTTTCACCGAGTAAAAGAGTTATGCCGTCAACCGTCGCAGGGATCTTACCTTTGCTCAGGGTGACTTTGTGTATCTCAAGGTTTCCCCGCTCAAGGGTATTTGCAGGTTCAGAGTCAGTGGCAAGCTTGCTCCTAGGTATATCGGTCCTTTCAGGATCCTTGCAAGAAAAGGAGAAGTGGCATACCACTAGAGTTGCCTGAACGGTTGGCAGATGTGCACAATGTGTTCCATGTCTCACAAATGAAGAAGTGCTTAAGGGTACCAAGATCAAATGCCTATGGAAGTATTGGACCTGGAACCAGACTTGACGTACAAGGAATACCCGGTCAAGATTCTAGACGAAGCGGTTCGCAAGACCCAGACCAAGACTATTCGTTTCTGCCGTGTTCAGTGGAGCAACCACCAAGAATCAGAAGCCACCTGGGAAAGGGAAGAAGACCTTCGAGCTGAGTTTCCAAACTTGTTTGAATCCTTGGAATCTCGAGGACGAGATCCTTCTTAAGTGGGGGAGGTTTGTAACATTCCAATTTTTATTAAAAAGGAATAAAACTTGGATTGTTTAAAAATAAAATAAAAGAAATGAGTTTTTAAAATAAATAAATAAATAAAGAAAAAGGAGTTCAATATTTTAAAATTTTAAAAAGACCCTTAAAAGTGGCAATTAGAAGTTGGACTCTAATAGGATTCTACTTTAGGAAATTTAAAATATTTTCTACCCCAAGCACCCCTTTTCTTTAATACGATAAATAAAAATAGAAAGAAAAGACAAAAGAGAAAAACAAGAAAATAAAAAGAAAGTAATCCTTGCTGCCATGACCTCCGAGCTGTCTCGCCGTCAGGTCGCGGCGTCAGCGACGCGACGCGCGCCAGCGGCTTGACGCTTGACCAGTTCGTCGCCGAGCGCCTGCCGCCATAACCGGTGCACCAACCTCCGTCCAAAGCGGTTTAATGTCGAACCATCCTCCTTTGGCCTCGCCATGTTCTCCCGGCCCGGCTTTAAAAAGGCCTTTGTCTTGGCGCCGCCTTTTCGCGTCGTCGCCGCAGCTGCTTCAATTCGTCACTACGGTGAGTCGCCAAAGTCCAAACCCAAGCACTCAGAATCGTTTCTAATTCTCAACCCCGCCGCCAGTGTGTGTCTCTCCGGTGAGGTTGAAGGTCTTGGGAAACTCCGATCTGCGCCACCACCCGCAAAGAACGTTCGGTGAGCTCCAAGCCTTCCCGAGCTTTTGCCATCGCTTGCTAGAAGTTGTTCTTCTTTGCTAGAGTCGCTATCGCCGCTTAGTTGTTCTTCTTTGTCGCAAAGATTGCCGCCGCTTTGCTTTTGCTTTTAGCTTAGCTTAGGTGCGTGTAGTTTAGTTGTTGCGATTACACGCCCACGATAGAATCAGAGCAAGTGTCGCCGATGCCGAGTCGCCGATCGCGTAAATCGAAACCGAGAGTACTGCGGAGGCGTTAAGACGTGAGGAACCCATTTTATAATTAGTTCTGGATTTAAACCTCCGAGGCCGGTGCCAAAGCTTGCTTTGGACATCCATGGTCGCACCAACTTCATATACGTGAGGTTGAAGAAGCTAGCAAAGACAAGAGCATCTTACCGTTAGTGTTTACTTGAGTTGTTACCCTTGCAACCTATGACTTGTGGGCCACTTATAGGAGTCTCTTATTAGCTAGTTTGTGGTTGCCTAGTGGACCCGGTCCCACTAACTAGTAAGTGGAAACGATTTTCAAAAATACGCTTTCAACCTTAGTACAGCAGCTTCGGTTACTGTTAGTCGTTAACTTCTACCCATTAGCAAACATAGCAAATGAAGCCAAACAATTATGAAACTTTTGTATAGCTTTCAAAGAGCGTTTAAGACACGTGAAAAATACTACACTGTTAAAAAGTAATAATAAATGTATTTAAAAATCTAGTAGCTCTTTAAGGGCTATAGAATGAATTTCTAAACGCATGAAAAACCTTTGTATCTTTAATCTGAAAAATTCTAAGAAAAATTCTATAAAATCCTAGAGATGTTTCATGATTCTATAAAAATAACAAACCTAGCACTTCAGTACGATTGTTAATGTTTAAACATTAAATAACCCTTTTGGAAGGACTCAAAATGGAAACCTTTACATTCTATATATATGAACTATAAAAATTCTTTTCAGAAAAGTATTTCAAAAATTTAATTTTTGGTGTGATGCTTGTGCGAGGATAGATCCCGAGGAGTTCGTGGAGACCCCGCCGAGGATCGCTTACCCGCACCAGAGTTCGACCAAGGCAAGTCCCTCGATGCATATTGAATGAACCATTGTCTTATTTAAAAGTTTTGGTAGTATTTAGAAAATCGCATGCTACTTATAAAATAAGTAATTAGTAGAACTTAGTTACCACCGAAAATAAAATGTTGTTCTCGCACCTTTATGAACTTTGAGCCTTAGGATATCTATAACTACATTGCTTATAAATTTCCTTGTAATAGGATAAAAATGCTATACATGATTATAGGATTTCACCATGATTTCACATGATTGCAACTGTGTTTTGAGTAAAATACTGACATCGGGTAGGTGCTGTGATTGGGGTGTGTTTCTACTCTCCCTTAAAATGCTCGACTAGGAGGACCCTGTTGTTGGTATGGTGCAGTGTGATGCACGTTTTCGGTTTGTGTTAGTACTCCTCCCTAGTCTAAGGACTTTTTCTGTGATCCTATGAACCGAGCCTCCTCACAAGACACTCGGGTTCTGTTATGGGACGGACTGGCCTATTGCTTAAATCTCTAATAGCCACTTGCGGTGGTGATGTCCCTTGTAGACATCCTTGTATGGACGGGAAGATGTATCCTCGTTCGCTTGGCGCTTGGACCTTGTTTCTCGGCCTTCTTGTACAACGTGAAGACTTGGGCCAGGGCCGATCCCCACAGATGCCTAGGAATGATTCACGAGCAAGTGCTATTAGGGCTTTTGGCCCAAACCGGCTTTGTGGTACGCACCGCTGGTGTGTTACCTCCTGAGGGTAAAGTGTACTCACTCTGTAGAGTTAAAACTATCATGATAGCCGTGCTCACGGTCAAGAGCATGCGAAGGGACTGATCATATGGTAGATCCTTCTCTTTCAAAACAGGTTTTGGTGTGAGTAAGGATTTTGCAGACGGAATTGCAAAACTAGATTGGTAAAGGAAAAACTCTTTCAAATGGTTTGGTTTACCGCAATGGTTTCAAAAACTGCTCTTCCCCTCTTAGGATAAAATTTGGAAAACTGGCTTTCTGCAAATTTTCCCAAAACTCTCCATTGTACTGAACCCCATTTTGCACTCATCTCCCTGACTTGCGGAGTACAATTGTACTCACCCTTGCTCTTTTCTTGTTTCTTTTTCTAAACTTCAGTCGAGGGACGATTCAGCAGAGGACCCGTGAGCTCGACGACGCCGGTCTCGACTACGAGGCGGGTGATTGCGAGGACTTCCCAGAAGACTAGGGCCACTACTTCGCCTGCTCACTGTGGAGAATAGTAGTAGTTGCCTAGTGGCATGCGATGCCAGGTATGTGGACTCTATGTTGTATTCCGCTAAACTCGATTCGCGACTGCGTGTCGCCATGTTTGTATTAGACCGGGTTATGCCCCGTTATGTAATATTTTATTTCAGTTGGTGATGTATCACTCTGTTTGAACTGTGCGTACTAGCTGTTGATCCTTGGGACTAGTACGGAATGCACAGAAGGGTTCGGTCTCGTTGACCAGGTCCCGACAGCAAGAGAAGAAATCAAGAGCGAAGCTGAGGAGTGCTTGGTGCAACCTCGGGAGGATTAGGGTTGAAAGAGACCCGGTTCAAGTGTGGCCGAGCTGTCTCAACGGAGACGTAGGATCCCCTTAAGGATTCGAGCTTCGGGAAAAAACATTGTTGCGTCTTCATCTCACTCGCGGTTTTCTCGATTTCGCTCATTGCTTGATTTGTTTACTCGTTGAGCTTTTGTGTTGCTTGAATTGCTTCCACTACATCCCTAGTTGTTTGAGAACTAACTTTGCTGTGGGATTGTATCCTAAACTCCCTAGATCTAATTTGGATTTGTATTCCCCTATTTTTCAGCCAGATCGGAAATTCTGATTATTTAAGTCGAAAGTTCCGATTTGAATCGGAAGTTTTGACCTTTGTCATCGGAAGTTCCGATCCAGCTACCGCAAGAAATTCTAATTTTAATTTTAAACGCCTATTCACCCCCCTCTAGACGACATCCTGATCCCTCACTCCTTAACAGGAGGTCCTTCTCCTCTTTCAACAAATAAATCCTAACATACCCTACTAACCCTATCCATTTCACTTTTAGTCTTATCAAGGGAATATCATATCTCAAAATCAAGGTTGGTCTTAGAGCAATTAGGACATTATCTAT
Organism: Olyra latifolia; assembly: GCA_036346145.1. NCBI lineage: Eukaryota > Viridiplantae > Streptophyta > Magnoliopsida > Poales > Poaceae > Olyra > Olyra latifolia. The sequence continues at coordinate 4,635,905 of CM070531.1, read as the reverse complement.
CAAGTCATTCCAAAATCTTTTCTTAAAACAATACTTAGAATAATCCCAATTACCCGAAATAATGCAATAAACATTATTACAAAGGGTTCGATATGATTGAGGACACATGACTTGCCTTCTAGATCAAGGTTTTCCCACTCTGCTTCAAAAACCTGTGGCTCCTATGGATGTATGGTTCCTTCTCCTTCGGTCGTTGTTGTGTGTACTCCTTCTTTGACTTCCATTTCAAATATGCGAAAAAATTCAGATAAATATCATCATGCCATGGTATGCAAGAAAATGCCTAATATGCAACTTAAAATGTTTTCTATTGCTTAAACTAAATTTATTATTAATGTGCTATATTTAATTATCTCCTTTTTCTATTCTATTATTCAATTTGTACACTCCTAATGCTTTAATTCATTGGTTACGGTCTCTATTAGTTTCATATGGAAATATATATAATATTTAAGTGTGTTTTATTATTTTAATTATTTTCTATTTTGGAACTGTTCATAGAAATAGCCTAATTTTAAGTGAACTGGTCACTTTAAGCCTAAACCTCTTAAATTGGATGTTTTTTCTATTTAAAATCGATCTCCTCTTCTCCCTCTCTGCATTGCTCCGGTGAGGTCTTCAATGGGTAATCGTGGCCTTTCTAGGGCTTCTCGTGCCTTGCGGTTTGCGGGAATGGGATCTAGGATCCAATGCGCTCCCCGGTCATAACTTGTTCATGCCCGGGCATCATTGGGTTGGCCGACAGCGAGCTTGAAGCGGAGCTAGGTGATGATCCCATGGCGGCATGGTAGAGTAGTAGCGTTCAGGGCAAAAGCATGCTAGGACGGTCCTCTCTAGGACATGTGGAAGCTGTTGGAGTTGGCAGCGGCTCAGGATAGTTTGTAGCAACAGCGAGCTTATGGGTAGAGCTCAACGTGGCTACGCTTTCCGGCGATATTGCCACTAGGGCAACAAGTCAGGAAGCCTCTGATGATGTCTTTGAGTGCTCCCATGGCCTTATTCGTTCTTGGACTCAGCTGTGCAGAGCGGGCGGTGCTCACTGTGAGACTTGAGAGCAGCGTCGCTAATGGCGACGACAATTCAAGCAACTAGGGCTCAATAGCATGTACGGTGCAGGTACTAGGGACCTCTAGGATGCTTACAAATGCACGCAATTGAACATATTTGGATTGTTCATGTGCAATTTTCTAGGATTGGTTGTGGCGGCCAAAAATTGCGGAAGAAAGAAAAGGGGGGCCCACCGATGATGGCTCAGTGAGGATCAATGGACATTGGCGAAGCTTTAGGCAGTGAGAATTGCGAGACGAGGTGAAGGATTTCCACCGCACGTCTTTCAACGACTTTCAACGTGGCTCGACGTCGCTGCGGGTGGAACATTGAGCAATGGTGGTGGTGGCTGGCCATATACTGCGGTCTTGATCGACAAGGGGTTCTTAAGGCCACGCAAAGAGTTTGGCCTAGGGCGCGCAAGCGCGCGGGCGAATGCAAAGAATGCCTAGATCGCCCGCTTCGACCGTGACACTAAAGGTGTAAAGCCGCAATGGAAAGCATACTTTCCATAACAGGCAACGATCCAATTCAGGACGCTTCCATTTTGGTAATTCCGGGTTAAATCTAATAGATTGATTTCCCTATTGGTTAGAAAATGTGATTAGAGGCTAGAAAATATTTGTAACTCGGAAAAATAAATAAAAATATCCCTAGATTCAGAAAATTATGAGGATTTCAAATATGTTATTTGTTTTGTCATTTGATGATTATTTATTCTATGGAATTTTGGTCACCCTTTTAATACCTTTTATTAGCTTAAAATAATTCTTTGCTCAGAAAAATAAAATAAAAATATCTTTGGATTCAGAAAGATTGTGAAGATTCCATTTGTGCAATTTAATTATTATTTTGATAAATTTGTATTTTCTATAATTTGTGATTATGTATTGATGAATTTATTCCTTAACTGATTCCTAGGGCATTTACAAATATTCCTAAAATTTCATGCATGTTCTGATATTTAAATTACATTTACCTTACCTAATGCAAATGTTCATGAACATTTCTAGTGTAGTTCTAATATTCAAATAAACTTCTTATGTCACACTATTACTGTTCAAATTCAAAACTAATGCATAGGCAATTTAATTACCTAATGGCATGGAAATGAAGTGAACATGCATGCACATATGAAATAGAATCACGAAAAAATTTTATGCTTAATTTGGAATGTTACACTATGTGGTGGGGACGCGACGCGTGAGCTCCTCCACGGCTAGGACGAAGGTGAGGCTGGCATTGGTGGCAGACGCATCCTAGATCTGTGACGAGCTCATGATGGTCCCCGCACGGACCACTTGTTCGATAATCGGGTGGCGATGTGTACGATGGCAGGGACCAGGTGGTGAGGCGGTCGGGGCAGAGGAACCAAGCAATGAGGCGGCCAAGAGGCAGAGCCACATGGGAGCAGAGGGGCAATGGGAGATACTGCGCCACCTAGGAATAGAGGGCGATGGGGGACAACAGAGGCACCAGGGAGCAAGGACAGCAAGGGAGGCAAACCCAATGAAGAGCAAGGGGGCGATGGACGAGGCAGCACCGCCCAGGAGAAGGGGATGGCAGGGGAGGATGGAGTGGCAAAAAGGTAACCATGAGTCTTTGGGTGGGTACTAAAGCTGAGCGAGTTCTTTGGGTGGTATAAGGGCAGTCCCAATGGGCCACATCGGCGGTATCTAAACAGTTTTCATACTATGCCACATAGGCAAAAAACTGATGTGGAACGTCATTAAAAGAAAAAAGAGAAGAAAGTGATGTCCCATGCAAGACATTATTTTTTTTATTAGACCAAGGCGCATAGACACCACGAAAGTGCCACTGGGGCTCCAAAAATTTCTCTAGCAAGCGTATTAATGGTCTACATTGGATTTCATGCGCCATACAAGACTACCTAATGACACCGGATCACAGCACATGCATGACTAATGACTTTAGATCTCTACTCCTAAAAAAGCTGTTGTGATGATGAGTAATGGCTCATCAAATCAATCTGAACCATTCAATTTAATTTAACGGCTGCCCACACCTCGATCCGCGTCCTCCTCTTCACCAATTAATTCACACGCGAGCCCGTCGATCCCTGCTCGTCTGCATCCCATCGATCCACGCCTCCTCCTCCTCCACCAATCCACGCGTGAAGCACGGGCTCTCAACTAGTTACTAAACATACACACCACCTATTGAAGATTTGTTATAGACATCACATAATAGATACTCTACTCTCTTCTTTCTAATCTTTTAGACATTACTATACACTCTACCCATTAGGACTATCCTAAACCAAAATAGGGACCCTTCAATGGGATAGAACAATTTTTTCATTTTTATATGGTTAGGATGGAATTGCATGGAGGCTCTTGGGCTTGCTCTTACAAGGCGGCGTCTGGCCTGCGCATCCCCCAAAAAAGCCACACGACGCGCCGGTCTGCATCCCTCTCGTCCCCATCCACCGCTGGTCTGGTCACCCACTCCATCTCCCGCCCCATCCGCCGGAGGCCGGCGGGCTCCTCCGACGTCCCCCCGCTCGCCTCGGCGGTGAGTATGCTGCCGTTTTCTTCTCCTCGATCTCAGATCCAGCCGTCTAGGGTACCAATTCTTACTTCAGTTCTCGCTAGGGTTGCTGTGGGGTTGGTATGCCATGATTATTTGTCCCAGCTTGAAAGAATCCATGCTCCTCCGAGGAAGATGAACTCCGTTCCGTTCCGTTCCTCTCTTATATGCGCCTCTATTGAACACTAGAAATGGAATTGGCTGAGGCTAACTATGCTGTGCTGTTCTTGCAAAAGAAATTGTAGCGCGCGCAGATAACTTATTCGTTTTAAGGAAATGCTTGTGAAATTTTTGTGTTTTGTTGTTATAATCTTCTTCGGCACATGTATGCTCTTTGAATTGGGGTATGAGTGATGTGATTGTGTTGTTTCCTCTGTAGAAGCAGAAGCTGCCGTCATGTCTGACATGGAGTCCGTGGCTACGCTTATGGAGTCGACAAGCTCTAAAATACAGCAGCTTCAGCAGGCATTTGCTGAGCTTGAGAGCCAGAGTGCTGTTTCCTTGAATTTGAAGTGGAAGCAACTTGAGGATCACTTCTATGGCCTGGAGCAGTCCCTCAAGAAAAAGTTTGATGAGCTCAAAGAGCAGGAGAAGGAGTTTGAGGAGACCGTCGCAAAGTCGGAGCAGATGCTGGAAAAAAAGGAGGCTGTTGTGGTAGCCAAGGAACTTACTTCGTTGGAAAGGTTGCAGGAGAAAAGAGATGCTGCGTTAGCCGTGATCTTTGGCAAGTCCAAGCTGCCCTTGCATGTTCCTGTTATCAACCCGATGAACAATACGCTGACTAATAATACTGTGGCTACTTTTGCTATTAAGTGGCCGAAACCTGCTCATCAATACAATGCAGACTTGCGTAATGATGTTGTGAAGCCTCGCTCTGAACTTGTTATTCTCTGTGAGGAAATGAATGTTAAAGGGCTTTTTAAGTTCATATCAGACAACCGGAAGAACTTGACTGCCATCCGTGAGGAAATGCCAAGTGCGCTCAAGAGGGTATCTCATGCATATGGACTGGTGTTAGATTCCCTGGAGGACTTCTATTCTGGAGATAATCTAATATTGGATGGCAAAAAGGATGGAAACCTCCTGGGTGTAAGAAGGACATGCCTCATGTTGATGGAGTCTCTTTGGCAGCTGCAAACTGATGCTACCACTGGTTTCTTACCTCAGGGGCAAATGCTTACAACAAACATCAAAGAGTGGGCAAAAAAGATTGCATTGGAATGGAAATCTAAGTTAGATAGCCTTGACATTGATGCTAGTAATGGGAACTGCCTCGAAGCACATGCATTTCTTCAACTCCTGGCTACCTTTGGTATTTTTGCTGAATTTAGTGAAGATGAGGTGTGCAAACTACTTCCATCTGTCAGTCGACGTCGTCAAACACCTGAGCTTTGTCGATTTCTTGGGTTAGCACAGAAGATGCCAGGTCAGTGCTGTGATGACTAATCACTAATCATGCATCTAGCTCTAAAAAAAATGTGCTTATAGAACATTATTTTCACTTGTACTACTCCTCAGTTGTTGTTTTGTCTATAGCTTTGCCTTTGATATTGTTAGTTGCTGTCCAGTGGATGCAACGAGCCAATGAGATGCTTAAACCTTAAATTATAAAATTTCTCAGATTATACCTTTACAATTTTGCTACTTTACTTTGGCTGATAGCTGTGTTGTGCAATAAAATGCTTATTACTTGAAAGGCATGTTCAATATTGTGTAATCTGGTCTGAAGACCTTTAAACTTCAACTGCTTGTGTTTACTTATTCCTCAAGAACCAATCGATTTGTTTAAAATTTGTATTCTCATTCAATTTTTTTGTTGTCTAAGGTGTGATTGTAGTATATTTCTTGTGCTGTATCAGTTCATTATGCTTGAGTTTCAGAGTGAAGAATCCTCTCTTATGAGGTCCAGTATTTTCTTAATTCTTAGTAATACCCCGTCTTTCGAAATATACATAGTTCATAGGATCATTGGGCTTTATTCAAAACTGTCATTGATTACTTGTTCTTGTCGTTAAAGATTGTGTAGCCTTAAGTAGTTTCAATTTTTTTTTGTGTATTTGAATGATGAATTATTGTGAAGGCTGTTTGCTAACAAGAGACTTCCTTCATAGGATGATAGGTAAAGCCTATATCACAGATATTTGCTTTGCATAATCTTGTGTTTCAGTGTTTGACAAATCCACCACTTGTTTTTCTAAATTATCTTTTATGTACTTTGCCTTATCCTCTCTGCTCTTATTTTTATTCCATGATCCCACCTCTCTGCCCCCCACCCCACTCCCCACCCCCTACAAAAAATAAAGTATGCTATTTTACTTTTCACATCTTTGAGAATTTCTGCTCATGACAAAAGTGGTTTACTGATGTGATATTTTGAGGTCAGGTGTCATTGGAGTTCTGGTGGATAGTGGAAGACCTATTGATGCAATTAATTTGGCTTATGCCTTTGGGCTCACTGAACAGTTTGAACCAGTGCAATTACTGAAAGCTTATCTTAGGGAGGTCAAGAAGGTGTCAAATGCCAAGAATGGAAAAATGTCTACTGGAGCACAGGTGCTTTTTGTCAGTTTAACATCAAAAGCTTATGATGCCTCTTTTTTTCTGCAGTAAATAAAATCTGACTCTGTTCTTGCACCAAATCACCAAATAGACATACTGAAGTTGTTACCAGTATATTTTGTGGTTATTGAACGCCTCTTCCTAACTTCCTTTTGTGGATGTCTAATATATCTTCCTCCTGGCTATCATAATGTGATTCTTCTTTGCCGGCTCAGCATACTGTGAGGTGGTTTGGCAGAATAACTAATATTATTTGGTTAGATATTTGTAAAAATAAACAGCAACTTAAAAAGTTATCTGTTTTGTTGTTTTGTTCAGAGCATGTTCAATATTTCTTGAAAGTAGGGACTATAAGTTGTTCCCTCCTTTATTTGTTATAATATAGGAAACACAGCTAGCTGCACTTTTGTTGTTATTCAAATGATCAAATCTCTAATTACCTTCTTTGGTTCAGCCAGTCTGTGAAATCCCATCTAGACATTTGGTTCTGTCAACTATTTACTTACATTGATTCTGAGTTATTAGCATTAGTAGTTACACAATCTGTTAATACTTTACTTTTATTAATCTAGTTTATAATTAGATCAGTATTGAATTTGATGCCATCACAGAGTTGGCAACATATGAGTCCTTTCAGGCTCAGCTGATGTCAGGAGCTTGAGTTTGGTTGCAGACTAGTAGAATAATAGAGACCTTTCTTAGCTTGCAAGCAATAGAGAAGTATGTTGTCTGCTGCTTTTGCTTTTTTGTGCTAAATCATGAGCAAAATTTCAAAAGCTGTTTTGTTACTCATTTCTGTTTCTTTTTGTGTGTTTGTGTAAGCATGGGTATGCACATCTATCTAGCACATGATATGTGTAGGCTGTCAGATTAATAACAGCTCATTTTTCAGAGCGAGATGAATGAACGTGAGCTATCTGCATTGAAATCTGTCATCAAGTGCATCGAGGAGCACAAACTTGAGGAGCAATACCCTGTGGATCCACTACATAAAAGAGTGATTCAGCTGGAGAAAGCCAAGGCAGACAAGAGAAGGGCTGTTGAAGCAGCGAAGCCACAGTCCAAGAGGCCTCGTGCCAATGGATCGGTCTATGCACCCCGGGTTGCCAGCTACTCCGAAAAAAGCTTCTACCAGGCAACTCCAGAGAGGCATCCGTACCCTTATGAGAGGCAGTTTGTGTATAGTGCTGAGGCCCATCATCATCCTACAATGATAAGTTCAGGTCCCTACACCATCTCACCTGCCCACACAACATATTATGGTAATGGCTATCCAGTTCAGTACCAGGTACCATATATCCACTAATGGAGAGAGCAGGGTGCACGTGCTCTTTCCTAACTATGTAGCTTTTAACCTGCTGCTCTATGTTGTAGTTGTACCGGTCGACTAGCTAGTTTGCCTAGCCGAAAATAGTTGAACCACTCGTGTGTGTGCTGTGAGTGGCCATTGTGAAAATCTATTAATTTTATGTCACAAGTTATGACATAATTTACTTCTAATGTTTAGTTATGATGAATCTGTTTGACTTTATGTTCTACTTATGGCATCTCGTTTTCCTGGCATTGTTAGTATTTAGGTATCCACTTAGTCGTCCTAAGAGATGTTCTGGGCATTTGTGTTCTTCCGCATGCAAGATCCTATACGTTCACAAGAGTTTTCAGATGGAAATAAATGGAGGTCCTGTCTCTTTTCTAGTGTAGCTCTTGAAATCTTGGAAACATTACACATTGCGATGGGATGGACATTGTTTTGTGTTTTGTTCTTGTTTCTATTTCCGAAGTGTTTTACTCCTGTTAGCCAGCTGATTCAAAGGTTGTGAAGGCAGGAAGGTTGACTTGCGCTCGAAAATGTAGTTATTTTGCTTCAGAACATTTTATTAGATGTTCTCAGCCCTACCAGTTGTCAAATTGGTATTTAAACTTAGGCCTATGAATTTGCAAATTGTGTCATGTAGGTTGCTTTCCGATTTGATAAAATTGCTAATCTGAAAGTGCATTATGGATGCAAATTTAATAGGAAAAATTGATCATTTGCCCTCATATCAGTGATATGCAAAAGGGCAAATCCTGTGGTAGTCTTGCTTCTCTCCTATGTCTCTCTTTCACATCATCTGCAAGATAACAAGACATGACACACCTTTAGAGACGGCGGGTAAGTACCATCGTGCATGTTCTTACACCGCTTGCATCAAACAATTAAATGGAGACGAAAATCGTTGCTAGTCACCATCAATGTTGCAATTTTCAGCAGTCACCTAATGATCTATTTATTTCACAATCTTATGAATGGCGATAGCAATATTCTCTGGCTCTCTTCGTTTCGGAATATTTGTCGGCGGCATCAGGAATTTCTGTTTGTTACGAGGAAATCAAGAGTACATTTATTATAAATATTTTGACTCTCCACCCGTATTTAAATGCTTCGGAAAGGTGGTTGTCGATGGAGTGCTCTGCAGCAAATATTCACGGGGTATCTTTTCATTGGACCACATGCCTGATGAAGCAATGTGCGACCTAGCGAAGGAACAACTTCAAAAAAATACTCTTTTAACACTTGGCCTTTTGGTACTATGGACCTTGAAGTGTTTATTGATTTTTTGTGTCTTTGGGAGCTCACACCCTTTACATATACATAGGTCTCTCTACTTATAGGAGGCAAATTTACATGAGAAGGATCAGGATACCCATCCTGATCCCTAAAATCAGGGGCGTAACTGTCTTTTACATAGAATGACTAAGCTATCCTCGCTGAACAGCTAAAGCAACGATAAAAATATCTTTAGACTCCTATCTTAGAGACATCCTGACGAAAATACCCTCTCATGGTGATGGAATTGGCGCTTTGCATCGTCTTGCTTTGATTCGTTAAGTCCTAGGAGGTATCTCTACAACCGTGTTAAACGTTATTAGTTGAGAAACTATTAGTATACCATTTGATAATGAATTATTACCGTTTGCTTTGATTAGTATGCCACTTTTGTCCTTCTCCTCGAATCTCTCTTGTTGCAGAGGAACAAGCTCGTGGCCAACTGCTTCCTGTTCTACATCCGCGACTAGCCCAAGTACGTGCAGCTACCTTTCTTGAATGTTGCACCCATCAATCTCTTTTGTTGCAATTTTTATTTTTAGTTGTTGCAATACAAGAGTAATTTCCTTATTGCAGTTTGTTTTCATAATCCATTTTTATTGCATTTTTTTATTTTTAATTTGTTGCAGTGCTCACAACATCATCGTTTTGTTTCAAACTTTGATACTAGCTTTTCAAGTAAATCTTCATGTAATGAACAAGATTTATGAGTAATTTTTTTTAACTTTATTGTTGACATCGATCATCGTTTTATTTTTAGATCGATCATTGTTTTGTTGCACGAGTCGATTGATTGATTCTGTTGCACACCGTGCCAATGGACGTTGTCTGGGGAGTGTTGTGTGTACACAAGTACGGAGCCGACAGTGAGTTATCGTTGGCAACACCTTAGATCTACTGTATAAAATACTTTGTCTTACTAAACATGGTGCCCCTTTTATAAGGATAGACATTAAGAAAATAATCTAAACTAACCTTATCACTTAAGACAACTAATATTATCTAATCCCCAAATTTTAAAAACTAATATAGTGCAATCCCTAAATAATACAGGTACAGCATTGTTATTATTGGGAGTACACAGCAGCATACACACAAGACAAACAAGTGACAGCAAAGCAGATTGACCCAAGCTCATTTCAGTGCATGCACGCCTAGGCCTAGCATGCTGAGTCCATAGCGGGAGTGAACAAGTAGATGTCGTCGAGCCGGTCGTTCGTCGGCGAGTTGCCGCCGTACACCAGCAGCCCTCGCCGGCCGTCCAGCGCCCCCGCCGAGAACGCGCACCATCCCCGAGGCCCGGGGTGGTGCTCGGAAGCGTCGTCCAGCCTGGCCCACGCCCCGGTCTCCGTGTCCAGCGCGAAGGCCTCCGCGGAGAACTTGCCGGCGCCGAGGTGCCCGAGGTCGCTGGGGTCGACCTCGCCGCCGAAGACCACCACGTGCTTCCCGACCCCGACGGCGCAGAACACGCTACGGGGGGATGGCTTGTCGCCGGTGGTCTCCACCGTGGCCCACTCGCCGGTGGCCGGGTCGTAGCAGTGCACGTCGTCCAGCTCCTCCCCGGAGAAGCCGTACACCACCCACACCTTCCCGCCGGCCACGGCCAGCCCGGGGCCGCCGCGCGGGAGGCATGCCTCCCCGGGCGATGGCAGCGCCTCCCACCGCCCGTCGACGACGTTGTAGGCCCACAGGTCGTTGAGCCTGCCGGCGTCGCCGCAGCCGCCGAAGACGTACACACGGTTCCCCTCGCCGTCGGCCACCATGGAGTGGTAGCTCCGGTGCGGCGGGCCTTGGTCGCCGGAGGACAGAAGGGCCCACGTGTTGGTAGCCGTGTCGAAGGAGTAGAGCTCGTTGAGCTCCTTGTGGTCCTGGTCGCGCCCGCCAAACATGAAGACCGTGCCACCGACCGACGCCATGGTGACGCCGACGCGCGGCGGTGGCACGTCACCGGCGGCGTCGAGGGCGGACCAGGACTGCGCCTTGAGGTCGAAGCCGTACATGGTGTTGTCCACCGGCACGCGCGGGGTGAACTCGCCGCCGAACGAGTAGGCCGTGTCGCCGACGAGGGTGATGGCGTGGGAGCTTCTTGCTCCCGGCCCACCTTCCTTCTGCTCCAGCTGCGTCATTAATTACGAGAGGATTAGCTAAACCAAAGTATTAAGGGCATGTACAAAACCATTAAATAGGTGGTCTCTTAGAGGTGATGTGGAGAGAATTCGCTAATGTGGCGGTGAGAGAAAGAGAATAAAATGTTAGAGTCATCTCTTGGTGAAGAGACGACTCTTCACAGGCTTCTAGACAGAATTAGAGATGAGCAACATTAAATAGCATACAGACTCGTCTTGACTCTCCATTTTATATGCCCTAAGATGAATCACAAGGAAAGGGAATGGAATTTTGGAGCTAATGAGGCATTTAACTAATGACTTCTATGGAATTCCTGTCAGAATCTTGCATTTCACAGGAATTTGTGGATGTGACTTACAGTATTCTCTAGTGGTTAACTAACTGGGTACAATTATCAATGATATTATGTAACGCTGCAATTTAATTAGGTAGATTAGCCAACATTTGACAGTCCCTAATTTGGGCCTGAACTTCTGTAATTTCACACAGCTGACAGCTCTTGAAATCACTCAATATTTACGTTATTTGTTTGTCCTACAACAAAAGAAACAGTGTCACATGACATGAGATCAGAGCATAATTGGAGGGAGAAGTTGCTGACACATTTGTGTGGTGTTCCTTCAGCGAAGTTTCACCATCACATCGGACCCAAAACCCCTATCAACGTTGGGAGCTCAACAGATCTTTATTAGCAATTTCCTACAATAATCTTCTTTGTCAATAGACCTTGGAAAATTTGGAATCAAGACAATCCATTGAAAGGTAGAAGACCTTAAAATTTTCGAAGTTTAATCCCGGTTCATTTTCATGCCCATAGTCAACTCATCACTCCATCATTAGTTGGGACTCTACCCAGCAACTGACCATGCAACATGAACTCCCCCAAAATTACAACCAAACCTTTGACCCAAACTACAGAGACCATAGCATCCATAATATGAACGTACTATGATGTGAATTTATGAAATTTCTAGGTTTCTTATCAGCTACTCTGATTATGCACTGCTAATATAGCCCTCGATTTGGAAGATTGGCGATTTATTCAGGGGTAATTTTCCCTGTTGCATGCCTTACAAACAAGACATCTTATCAACATTAAACCAAAAATCCTTCCTAAAATTTATAAAGGTTTAGTAGCATCACCCAACAAAGTCAATACCCAACCATTCCCATGGCCATAGCCATACTACCTGCATCTCTACCAATCACTATCTCCACTGCAAAACGCACTTTCAACATGAACAAAATCCCCCCCAAAAACCTGAGGCCTACTTTTAAAATCCAAACGGCATAAATCATTTCAGTACATCAAATGAACTAGCAACGCTTGCATCTGCCGATAAATATGATGAACTAAGAAGTTAGGGGAAATTAAGGTGGGGAGCTAGGGGGCAAACCTTCACCCAGGTACCTGCCATTGCCACTCACAAGCTGGAGCTTTCATGCTCTGCTCTACTGCTTAAATTTAGTGTTGGAGGCTGGAGAAGTGATAATTGGAGTCCCTTGTAGGCTGTAGCCGGTGGAGGGGCATGATGGCATCACTCTGGCAACCACTCTAACCACTTGTTTCCACTTGAATTACTATTAAGCCACCATGGTTCTTTGGCATCTGGCACTTGGTGGGGGCGGGAGTCCACTTTACTGTGCTGCATATTGTCTTTAAAGTGTAGATTTGACAGCTAATTATTATTATTATTTATTTGTAAAACCAAATAAAATTGTAATATTGTGGCTACACACGTAATTTCCATGTATCAAACCTAAATATTTGAAAACATATAGTACATAGCTAGAGTTTTAAGCATATTCCAGACCGATCTGTGGTTGGAAGGACTCCTAACTCAATGGCGTTCGTGTAAATATGTCACACATATGGTGGCGTAATCATCCAGAGCTAGAAAGCAGCATGATTTGGCACATTCTTGTTTGTCCATGTTGGAGCTAGTTTAATTCCGACATTGCACCGGAGTGATCCATAGGTGCTATCTGAGGATGTTATCAACTTAGGATCCGACTCACATAAGCGTTAGGTATATTCGAACAATATAAACAAGGCATGATCATCCAGATGGACAAAGTAAATAACTGATAGTTAAGATTATCATTAAGAGTTTTTTATAATGGTGTTAAAGTGGAGCAGCTATAAGATTACGTCAAGCTCAGATAGTCTGATAGTGGGATGTGCGCCCACTGTTTTAGTTGTAAGAAGGTAGGTGGTTTCTGAGAGTGAATTCATGCATTGTCCCAGGTATGTATTTATTGATTAATCAACTTAATAGGTGACAGCTCATATCCTTCTCTTGCCACGTCATCTAGAAGGTCTGGAATGGAGAAACTTTTCAAGATGATTTTAATCCTAATTCCGAGCAGCTTGTTTTATGGAATTTGCACGGCATATTCAACCCATGAGCCCATGACAGGAATTTGCAAGAAGAGATACTTTCTGAAAAAAGATTTATGTGTTTTAAAGGGGTCCTAAATGTGATTTGTGCGTAAATCCATGGTCAAATTGAATTATGGTGACCATGTCTAGAGGTACATATTTATGTGACCAGAGGATTATATCACTTTTTTTATACAAATGGTCAAATGTCTTTTCAATGTTATTTTTGCAAGGAAAAGTTCTCTTTTGGTTACTGAACATGGCCCTTGTCCTTTTACGGCCACTGAAAACAAAAACGAAAAAAAAATTTTACCCAAAAAAAATCACAAATAAGAAAATGCCCATGTTTTTAACCCAATTTCAAAAATACCTCCCGCCGCAGTGTGGTATCGTGGCACGTGCAAGGTCTACAGCAGTGTATCTTGTGGCATAGCCAGCTGTCACATCATGCATCATGGGACAATGGATATGCCACAGATGGTACAAATGGCATCGGCTATGCCACAAGACACACTGCAAGATCGCCAAGCCGCATGCAGTACCACGCTATGCAATGCCCCAAACCCTAAACCCTCAGATATATTCTCAGATTTCCGTCCGTGGCGCCCGTTTGCTCACAAGGCAACAACAAGAAAGAGAGAGAGAGGAGCAGCCGGAGAGAGGGAGAGGAGGGGAGGAGCAGCCGGAGAGAGGGAGAGGGAGAGGAGGGGAGGAGCAGCTGGAGAGAGGGAGAGGTTAGTTTATTTTTCATATATTAAGATTTAGTTTATTTTTTGATATAGTAGAGTTATTTTATAGTTGTATCAAAACATGATATGTTAGCCATTTTTTATATAATATGTTTGAAATCTACTAGTGAGACTCACTACTGTAATAAAAGTATTTATTTTTTTCTTATATTAAGGTTTAGTTTATTTTTCATATATTAGGGTTATTTTATAGTTGTATGAAAACATGATAAGTTAGCCAATTTTTATATAATATGTTTGAAATCCACTAGTGAGTAATACAAATGTTTATTTTTTCATATATTACGGTTTAGTTTATCTATTTGATAAATTAGGGTTAGTTGATTTTTTTGATATGTTAGGGTTTAGGGTTAATTTATAGTTACAAGAAAACATGGTAGGTTAACAATTTTTTATATAATATGCTTGAAAATAAGATCTGGTCAATACGGTTGTTAGCAATTTTTGTATATAATATGATCAAAAATAACGTAGATCCTTTAATTGACGTTTTCACATGTATTATGTAGTTAGAAAATAATATATACAAATTAGGGTTTTTGTTTGATGGATGGATTTACGACTCAGTGTAATTAGGGAAAAAAATTAAGGGATTGTATTTAGGGTTCAGTGCTAGGTTTGGCAGTGAAAAATATTTAGGCACTATAGTTAGTGTTGGAAAAAGTTTGTTAGTGAATATTTAAATTAGGCGTGTGTCGTTGTAATTACCGAGTAAGGATGATTAGCTGTTAACATGTAGTTTCCTTATGGCATAAAGGATTTTGATAGGATTAATTAACGGTACCTTTTGTATTACAGCTATGGCAGCGTTTTGGTTTACTGTATATTATGGTGATGATAACATAAGAGAAGGGCCTAATGGGATAGATCTTAACGAATTTAGGAGCACAATGATTAGACATCCAGACCTAGAAAATTTGCAAATTGAGGAACTTTATTTATGGACGTGCAATATGTTCGGGTGGAACGCAGATGAGCATGAAGTGTGGATTCAGACTCTATGGAGCAAAAGTGTAGAAATTTCTAAATTTCAATTGATTAATTTGAACACACAGATGGGGCTGTCCAGATTTATTGGTGGATGTAGGTGTCGTAATTGTTATGCAGTTATCTTTGTGCAAGCCCGGGTTAGGGAAACAAGTGGTGCATAGGGAAATGCTCAAGAATTTGGATAATATAGTGGTGCGATGCATGAAGAGCCGCAAGTTGTCACCGGGAGGAACGAGGCCGTGAAAGATGTACAACAGGATGAAGGGTTGGGTGGAAATTTTGTGCCGATGCTGGAGAGATGAACGAGAAAATCGTCGAAGCCATGGAGCATGATGATGAAAGGGCAATGGAGGAGGAGGAGCATGCAGATGATGGTTCCAAAGGATTTATTTAACATGAAGAGGGCGTCATCATCCCAGAAGAATGGAACAGAGGAGAGTCTAGCCAACTTCTAGTGGATGATATTCATGGCTCGTCGTGCATTTACGGCGTAGATGAAGTCCGGGCAAAGGAAATGTATCTCGACAAGGTCGCTGGTAAAATGCGCTAAGATCTGGTCCATGACAATGCAACGACCATTCAGGGTGAAAAAGTCAGATAAATCCAGATATACAGTCAGGTGTGAGAGAGAGGACTGCATGTTCCGTATACATGGCAGCAAGGGGACAGTTTCGAGCGTTGAACTCCACACATGTGTGCTAATAAATACCTTGGCGAAGCATCCCAATCTCACTTCCACTTTTATCGCAAACAAATTATTCACAGAGATTGTTGAGAAGAAGGACATGGCTGTTCAGTACATAATATTGACAGTGCAGCAACGGTTTAAATATGAAATAGATTATGGAAAAGCATGGAGAGCGAAACAGAAGGCACTAGAGATGAGATTCGGTTCTTTCGAAGCCTCGTATGACAACCTCCCGTGTGTGCTGCAACTTCTCAAGGAGAGAAACCCGGGTACCTATGTGGCTGTGCAAGACTCTCCGTCGGTGAACCCGGAAGGTTATAGGGTTTTGAACCGGGCTTTTTTGCATTCGGTGTGTGTGTGGAGGGTCTAAAAAATTGTAGGCCCGTGTTATGTTTGAATGGGACATTTCTGACTGGAAAGTACCAGGGAACAATTATGACGGCAGTTGGCCTGGATGGAAATGATCAGCTGCTTCCTATCGCCTTTGCATTTGTGGAAAGTGAGAACTACGAAAGTTGGCTATGGTTCCTGACACAGCTGAAGTGCGGAGTTGTGGAGGACCGGCCTGATATGTGCCTAATCCATGATCGACATGCAGGACTATGCAAAGCCATAAAGACAATGCAGGAAAACTCCGAGCACCCTTTCCACTGGCCGGATATGCGAAGTAGGCGGTGCATTTGCCACCTAGCTACAAATTTTCACAGGCAGTTTAAAAGTAAGAAAACGATGGACTTGTTCAAGTGTCTGTGCAAGCAGAACCAGCAGTGTAAGTTCGATGCAATATGAAAGGTGGTCGATGACCTCACGAAGAGCAGCGTACAACAGATGAGCACGCAGGCGGGAGGAAGCACAACAGAGTTGATAGAACCTCTTCCTCCGCTACCGGAGGTAGATTCCCCTGCCTTGGTTCATCGATCCGGAAGGAACATAAGGTGTTTCTCAAACTGGATTGAGTCAGAACCATGAGAGAAATAGTCATTGCTGCATGACGAGGGTGGTGCAAGATTCGGGGTAATGACGACTAACCCCGCAGAAGTGTACAACTAGGTGATTAAAGAATTGCGACCCTCCCTTTAGTAGCCATCGTCGAGGGCATAATGCATGGCATCATGAGGTATCTTGGTGAAAGGCATGAGAAGGCCGTGCTACATGCTTCTAGAGTTGGCATAACATTCGGTGCAATGCTGACAGCATACATGGAAGAAAAAAGCTTCAAGGCGCAATGCCACACGGCCTTGAACACAGGTAGTGGACGGCATCTTTATCAGATATGGATTAGATCGAAAGATGGCCATGGAGGAGCAAACATGCGGCTCGCCCATGAGGTTGATCTAGGGGCACAAGACATTGCCTTCCATATGCTCCTACAACAAACCATTGCTTCTCCGCCGCCCCTGCTCCCATGTTTTGGCCGCGTGTGCAACCAACAGATTGGATGCATCGCGGTATGTGTCTCCATACTTCTTCAAGCAGGCGATTATTGCTATCTGGATAGGTAATATTTTCGGATTTCGCCGCTTCAGAAACTTCACGGAGGATAGGGGAGACCACCGTACATGGATACCTTGCAGCACTCTACTGCACGGTAGGAGGGGCCGTCATCACACTCGCCGTTTCCGCAATGAGATGGACGAGTCACAGCGAGGAGGAAGAGTGCAACGATGCGGACTATGCGGGGCCGAAGGTCATCGGAGAAATAAATGTCCACAACGTGAAGTTCCGCATGAGTAATGAATAGATGGTCCAGTAGTAAATTGGCTGTAATACAGTTAATTACAATGTATCTTAGTTTGCTGTATGTGCTCGTATTAATGGAGCGAACATGTGTTTCAGTGTGTAAGAACTAATTTGGTCGTTTGTATTCTGTGCAACGTTCATGTAATATGTTGGATTGTATTTCTTATTTTTAATTGAATACATAATTTGTGTAATACGTATGACAGTATTGTATGACAGTATTATGTTTGTTTCAATATAACTTTCTCTAAACATTGCATTTTTGTATTAATTATGAATATTTTTTCTTTACAGAGTTGACTAACAAATTCTTTCACTTGGTCATTGCAATACAGATATGGAGACCGTGGCTACGGAGATGCTCGTCGACGACGTCACCTACCAGACCCACCGTTCCCTCACACGGCTGCAGGACCCACCCACGGAGATGGCGATCTTCGTGACTCGCACTTCTTGCCGCCCATGGGGGCTAGACCACCACTGGGAGGACTGGTGCGTGCTCACGGCCCTACGGATTTGACATAACTCTCCAATATGCAATATTAGTAATATTGCATTCTCGTTTTGTAGGCTTCGCATCGCTGGACTGCTTCCCCTCGCTAGGATGCTCTAGGCCACGGATGCAGACGAGGCAGGGGACGAGGGAGACGACGACGAGGGAGAGGACGCAGGCGTTGTTCCCTTGGAGCGGTCTCGCCGGTTCCCAATGGACCACTTCCTGCTTACAGCGCTTGTGGACCGGTGGGGGCCCGAGACCCACACGTTCCACCTCCCGTGTGGTGAGGTGGCGCCGACGCTACAGGATGTGGCGATGTTGCGGATCGCC
This sequence comes from Olyra latifolia, assembly GCA_036346145.1. Classification (NCBI taxonomy): domain Eukaryota; kingdom Viridiplantae; phylum Streptophyta; class Magnoliopsida; order Poales; family Poaceae; genus Olyra; species Olyra latifolia. The sequence goes on along the minus strand of CM070531.1, from coordinate 4,617,659 downwards.
ATCGCCGGCGAGGCGGTTCGATTGCCTCGGCTAGAGGCCACCGGTCGGCGACCTTCGACACCGCCGAGGGTGTACTTCCACCCCGCAGATGGCGAGGCGCGTGCGTGCAGCCATGAGACAAGCAGCGGCACGGTCCTACGCTCGGGTGGTTGCGGCAGTTCGAGGTACGGTGTTTATCACTTTCCGATCTTACTCCTTCTATTTGTCGTATCACATATATCATTGAATCTGTTTACATATATAATTATCGCGTTTCTATGTAGGTTAGCAACATGGTGGAGGATCCCACCCCGTACCAGGAGGCATAGCACCTCGAGGCTTACTTGCTGTGGCTGTTTGGCTGGGTGTTGTTCACCAGCCCCCATGGCAACTCAGTGGATGCCCGGTTTGTGCCTTTAGCCCGTGCCATCGCTGATGGCAACTTCGACTGCATCCCGCAGTTGAGTTGGGGCTCCGCGGTGCTTTGCGCGCTTCTTCAGACACCTTGTCGACAGCAGACTCGCGAATCGCCGAGCTCGGTCTCGCCGGTTGCCCAATGCTGCTGATGCTTTGGTCTCTGGAGCGGTTTGCTGTTGGTCGCCCGTACATGGACACCGCACCTTACGGGGACGCCTTCTACGGTGCCGATGACGTTGATCGACCGACGGTCGGCTCTCTTTGGACTCGGCACAGGGTATGATAATATTCGTGTGCTTGTTTATATTTTTCCGTAATTACGACTTCTTCAGTGCAACATCATTTTGTTCGTGCACATTGCCGTTGCAGTGGACTCGGTTGGCAGTGTGGGACTGCTACAAGAGCTTCACGCAGAGTTTCGACCACCTAACGTTCACGGAGGTCAGGTGGGAGCCATACCCTTTGCCGGGTATGGCGTACGACCGAAACCCGCGGGCCCGTCCTCCTCGTGCTTCGTGACCGAGCTTCTTGGTGACCGCCGAAAGCTTGTGTTTGACGTATTCGTCGAGAACCACCCCCCGCACCGTGTGATGCGGCAGTTCGGGCTGTTCCAGGTTCACCCAGTGCCCAGAGGTTTCACCGTCCCCCACAACGTACACTGGTACGTAAATGTGACTGTTTATATCATTTTTAGCTTTTCGATATGTTATGTGCATGTAATAAGCTGTTTACTCCATTGCAGACACAGTCGTCGTGGGCCCACTCCACGACGTACCTGGGATTCGCGGATGCACAACTGGGTTGCTCAGTGGTTGGAGGTGCGCAGATCGGTGGTTGGCGAGGCCACACACGGAGCTGGACTTCACGGAGTACCTCAGTTGGTACACGAGACGCACACGTGTACGACTACTTCGTGACGTCCGCCACCCTCCGATTCCCGCCCAGCCGACTGGAGACGAGACGTACTCCTCCAGACACGGGTCCTCGCTACATGTCTCGGTATGCAAAATTATGTCGTTCCTTTACCGTTATGAATTTTGTGCTACATTGTTGTACTGACTTACTTTCTTCTCCATGCAGATAGACGCGCACATGATGACGATCCGGGAGGGTACGACGTTGTTGGGTCGGATGGCCAACGGTCTGGAGGTAACCTACGTGCAGCTCTCAGAGTTCGTGCGCACTACCGTGCAGAGGTCCTGGCACGCGGTTGCGCAAGCGGCCTGCAGGAGCGTGGATGTAGAGCCGCTTTTTGGCCCAGCGCCCACCCCTCTACGACCGACAGCGCGTCCACCTAGGTCACGTGGCCCTTCAGTTGACAAGCCCGAGAGCTCGCGGCGCAGAGAGCAAACTGAGGGGCCAGATGCCCCTGAGGACGTTCCACGGGCACCACCTAGCTTCGCGGTGCCCCCGAGCGGTCAGGACGCCTGGGCTAGCTCTTACAGCTCGCACTCTCTGGCGTTTGTCTTCCCGTCGACGACACACTCCTCTGCCGGATTCGCCCTCGCGCCAACAAGCAGCTCTTCCTTCCAAAGAAGTTGCGCCCACCTCATTGCAGTCTTCCTTCCTATGCGATCCATCTTCTGACATTCCTCTCATCTTTGCATTTCTTACAAAGTACTCTAAATTCAATATTATATCTATTTATGGTCATTGTAGGTGTTGCAGGGCTCGCCCCACCCGACATGTACGCCGAGATGGGAGATATCTTCAGTACAGAGGCGGTCGACCAGGCGTACGGCGGGGCCATCTAGTACTCCCAGCTAGACACTCCACCCCCGCCACCTGCCCAGGGGACTGACGACGGACGACCTCGACGAGAGACACACCCTCCCGACCGTTTCACCCCTTCGGGTGCCAGACCGCGTCCTGTACAGGCACGTCGAGTCCCTAAACGAGGACGTCGTGGGTAGACTAGCTTTGTCGTCGCTCTTGTAGAACTCTTTCGATGTGTCCCTGCACTATGTAATTACTTGGACAATTATGGTTTTTTTTTTCAGTTCTTCCGAGTTCTAAAATCGCGACAGTCCGTATGTGCTAGGCTGGCAAACGTTGGCTTCCCGTGAAATTTCGTGGCCACGGGGGGCTTTTTCGATTTACGCAGCTTGCCGGACTAACACCGTCCGAGGGGGTGATCCACACACAAGTGGTAGCCAGCGTTGCGTAGGCCACCCGTCATTGTTTCCGTAATTTTTTGGAAGCTACCGGTGGGCCCCGCCACCCTACGCAAACCCCTATGTGGCCATACACATATGCAAATGGGATATGAATTCGAACGTAAGGACTTAGGGGATTTGACAAATATGTAGGTACCATTTTTTATTTCGAAAGCTGGCATGATATACAAGGTGCGATTGCATGCATGGGTGGTCACCATTGACGGGTGAAAGGGTTGTGACATTGGCATGAACACCAAGTGGCCGCACACCGAGCAGTCGCTTCCCACTCCGTGTCATAGTACACGGGGTAGGCCTCTTGCATGATGGCTCGTCGACGTAGGACTTCAGCGTTGGGTGTGCCAGGGTAGTGGCATCCACATAGACATGCATGGTCCTGACATGATCGATTCGGCTGATAGTATTGGTCCAGCGCTGGCTGGTTGAGCGATTGACGTGCCGGCATGGATTGCCTACGAGGCCGGGAAGGCCGCGCGGACCTCTACTGACCTTCTGACTGCGCCAGCCCTCCTCTAGCATCCACTCTAGCCCGCAAGCGATCGATTCTTGCGTGCAGGTATGTTATGTAGGTGTACGCTGCTGCCGGGTATGGCTCATCCATCCACCGAGTCCAACCGCACGTGATGTCTGGTATTTGGAAATAAGAGAACTGATAAGTAACCTGTATTCATGGTAGCGTAGTGCAAATAGGAGAGAACTTACGTTGTAATCTTGGCATCGGTAGAACCTACGACTAGTAAACCCCTCGTGCACATGGTCAAACCACTGCACCACGGCGGGGTTTCCACATTCGCATGTTGGCCAGTCGAAAACTGACGAAAAGTGACGATCTCGTAGCAAAGGGGGCCATCTCTCCAGTCCCCATATTGTATAACCAGCATATCGTCCGAAGGAGGACCAGCATGCTCTCTAGGGCCAAAAGACTCCCACCATGCATCAGGCACATATGGCCGTGAAGAGGCTCCCCGCTCGCCATGAAGAAATTTGGACATGTGAAGTACGACACAGGTGTGTAAGCGTCGGGAGGGCAAGTGTGGAAGTGAATAAGGGGACCAGAGGCAAAGAGTGGTGCTGCCTCCTACCTCTCTATATAGGGCGTTACGTCATTAACAGCACCTGATTAGTTCAACTGCTAATTATCCTTATTTAACTGTTCACTTTGACATGGTAGAGTCTCCGTCGTTCACTCCGTAGATGGAGCAGTGCATCGAAGATAATACCATAGGGTGGACTAGTGCGGTGGCCTGAGTGCTAGGTGCCTAGGAATGAGGGCTGCCCGGCATTACCGCCTTGGAATGTGGGCTGGCCGGCCGAATTAGCTACTTCATGTTCTTTTCTTCTTTATCTTATAGGCCAATAAGTAGTCTACTGTCTCTCAATTTCTCATCCCATTGCTGTCATTGCTTTCTGAGGCACCACGGGCTGCCCGTGAACTCCAAAAAATTATTCCCTGCCATCATCGCCTGCTGAGGCACCATGGGCAGTCCGTGAACTCCACTAATTCATACCCGCCTCGTCCATCTCTCCACCACGATGGCTATAATTAGGGATGTATCCGTGAGGGCATCCGCACAACGCCGTGAAACCAATGGATCTAGACTGCTCAAGGCATTGAGATTATGGTACGCATGATATGAACGAAATGAAGATGGTGCTCCAGTGATATTGAAATTATGAAACATAGTACATGATAGTAATCCACGTAGACTGAAGCTTAATGCAAATTACATGAAAGAAACCCCTGTTGTAGTAGGGACGCTAGGTTTAGTGGCGTCGATGGAACAATTTCACACGGGTATACACGTTGTTCAAGCGAGTAGCAAAGTCAATTCGCTCCTCAAGGCGGGAGATTCTTGCGTGAAGATGTTCAATGTAACTGTTATCGGCCATTGGGAAGGGGGTCATCCATCTATTTGTTGAAGCCGCAGTCATTAGTCTACATTTGGAAATGAGAAAAAGGTGAGATAGAAAATGTATTAAACCCTTGACCATTGTCGGGCTGGTTACTCACAGTGAAGTATGCGCAGCGGTAGAAACATCGGCCAGTCCATCCTTCGACAACCTGGTCAAAAGTTTGTACAACTGTGTCCACTCCATGCACACAACGTGGCCATCCCCTGTAGAAGTTTGGATCTCTTATCATTGTTGGCTCTGTGTTATAGCTAGCTCTCGTCCGAATAGGCAAGTCGTCGCTTGGTAGACGGGCTTCAGATCCAGGACCATTTGACGTCCACCAGGCTTGTCTGATCCAACCGTTCGCCCTGTGTCGTGAAGCCATATGTGCAATGTGGTATGTCTATCTCTACTCGCCTCCCTCCTACGAAGCCAACCCTATTAGGGAGTTTACACACACAGAATCAGAGTGAGAGTGAGGGTAGGAGTGAGAGGGACGTCAACTCTGCCTCCCATTATATAGCCCGAGGAGTACTTAACGAATTAAATTAATAAGTTGTTCATTATACTTACTGACATCGTTTACTAATTAAACACATGCTACCAGTGCCCTACATCTGCCTATATCAATGCGGCCCGTTCATTTCGTCGGTAGAGCAGTGCATTCACTGTTAACAGTGCATGCCAGTTGATCATCGCTTTCCACCTCCCGGTCACATCAATAATTGCGCGGCACTGCTGACCAACAGTACCGCCTGGCCCGGTCACATCAATAATTGCGCGGCACTGCTGACCAATAGTCCCGCCTGACCCGGTCACATCCATAATGGCGCGGCACTGCTGACCAACAGTCCCGCCTGACACCGTCTATCCATAATTGCACGGCACTGCTAACCAACAGTCCCTCCTGACACCGTCAAGTCACATCAAATGCAGCAGCAGCACTCGGGAGGGATGCGTGCGGTTCCATGAACTCGGTCCATGCACTGAACAAACTTCGCTATTTATTTCCCTCCCGCCTCCGAGTCCTCTGCGCTGAACTTTCCTCTGAAACTCGCTTATTACTCCGGCCCATACACTCCACAAATCTCCTTGTAACGAGCAATGGCAGCCACCGGCTCTGAGACCCGTCCGCGAAGCAAGTTTAACATCACCGTGCCAGAAGGGGTCAATGTTCCAATGTGCTTCTGCGGTGACCTTTGCAAGTTTGTTCAATCCGACGAAGGTTTCTCATATACTTACGGAACGAGGTTCTTCATGTGTGCAAACTACGAGTACGATCCACCTAAGGTTGCCTTTGGCGAACGTCCAAAGGTACTTGCTCACCCTATCCTGCATGATTATATCTACCTACATGGCACATGTGATCTGTACTGACTTATGTTGAACAAATAGTCTTCCCCACCTCTATGTGATTTCTGGCAGTGGCTAGACACGGAGGAAGACAAGAAACACATCGAGCGTGAGATCCGTTGGAAGAGGCAGTGGTTCAGGCAGCACCAGTATGAGGAGGAGCAAGAGAAGAAGCGCAAGCGTTTGCAGGAGGAGTACCGGAAGCGACAAGAGGACGCTGAACGTCAGGCTGCTGAGGCCTGAGAGGCTGAAAGGGAGAGAAAGCGCGAGAGGGCACGTCGTGCAAAGGAGGCTAGACCTGATGCTACCGGCAAGGGAAAATATCCCCGTTGTACTCAGTAGGAACTTTCTTGTAATCCTGACAATAAAATTTCTCTGAGAGCACTTTACCTTCAACGCGGCATAGAAATGTTTATGATTAAATCTCGCCCGAGCAGAGGGCAGTTTATTCTTCTAACTATTTATTTAATTTTCTGAATAATTATTAATATAAAAAACTCTGCTGAAACTTATCCATTATTTCCATTTTATTATTTTTTAAGATTAAATAGACCAAATAACAGGCCATATATATACGATAATATATATTTTCATATATAATATCATACATATGTGCTATATTTGTTATAACTATTGTATTTAACATATTATAATATATATACACTAATAATATATTATATAATACATATTATATATATACATATATGAGGTATTGTTGCGATCTTGATGCAGTAGCACCAAGCGATCTGCATGTGGTACTACTGATAGCTAGTGTCATTGTACCATATAATAAGCATATCCATTGTCAAGATCAGATGCAAAATGTAAGATCGCTATGCCAAGATACTACATAATCAAGACAAGACTGTGTCATGATACCACGCCGCTTGCGGGGGTATTTTTGAAATTGGGTTAAAAACATGGACATTTTCTTATTTGTGATTTTTTTTGGGTAAAAAAAATTCAACAAAAACTAGGTAAACCCAATCCTTGAGATGTCAAAACTAGGCACAATGGCAACATGGTAGCCCTCCTGGTATTTGACTTTGTGTTTACGTAGCATCAATGATTTTTTTTTTTTTAATTCAAGTAGTACCGGTGACAAAGAGTACCGGTGACAAAGAGGAAGAACCTGTTTGACCGTGGAAGAGATAAGGAGGGCCTCTCCTCTCTCCTTATGCCTCTCTTCCCCGAAAGGAAATTCTATGGCATATATGCCACATGGCATCCCCGATCCATCCGTCCATCTGGAAGATGGCGTTAATCTCTGAGCCGCACGGGAGCAGATGAACGGACGGATCGAAGAGTGCCATGGCCGCGGCGTGATAAGGGGTGCCATAAAATTTTCACTCCTCTTCCCCTACCACCACCACCACCACTATTTACTTCTCCACCATCGGCTAGGAGAGCCAAGGCAACAGCCTAGCCCTCTCCTCACCACTTGACTCCACTATTGGCTTGGAGAGCCTCATGCCTCTCTTCCCTTGCCACCACCACTTAACTCCCACCATCGGAGAATGCACCGTCATAAGTGAGACACATGGTGCACCATTAGCTTGGAGAGCCTCATATCTCTCTTTCCCTATCTTCCAAGCCTCGTGCCTCTCTTCCCCTGCCACTACCACCACTTAGACTTCAGATACTTCACCGGCGTCGGTGATGAAACGCCTCAACCTATATGCAAGCACAAATACTAAGAAAGCAAACACAAGCTCCCGCGGGTTGGACTGAGACGATACGGACAAACGAACACGGATTTAACTAAACAGTACCCAGGTGTTGCAGAACGATGGACAGCCCACAACCAGAATGTATTCCTAAAATGATACTATCTCCTCAAGGGCACAATCCGAGTCACGACAGGGTGACCTACTATGGCCGATCTCCCGACGCTGCTCGTTAGCAAGCACTAGTGTTCTACGCATTTTTTAAAAGATTTTTCTTTTGGAAAGAAATAATTTTTCCCCCTAAATTCTAGCGACAAATAAAATGTTCTCTATGAAATACTTGCGAATTTCCCCTAGAACACCCATGATCCAGGACAGGGATCATTAGAATGAATTGTTTTTATTCCAAAGATGTAATAACCTATCAATGAAAAGCTCATAGATATAAAAGTGATACCTTCCTGTCTATGGTTGTCTCTGGGGCACATCGATTCACCAAAATACAACCCATACTAAGATTACATATCTATCTTAAATAAATACAACTAATGCTCAAACAAACCTCCCTTTCAACTCAAGAGAATGCTAGCTTCAAACAGCCGTGACACTCAGAAACACAAATTTTGAGTATTAAGCAGATGACCATGTAAAACAAAAGCAATGGCATTGCTTTCCCTCAAAGGGAGTTTGGTTGTGCTGAGTGCCCGCCATCTCCAAAGCTGGATAAGATGAATTATTCAGTCCAGGAAGCGCCTAACATCTTTGCCATAAAGCTATATCGGTCTGTGGCCTCATCAATCTGCAGTTGAACGCAGTGCATATCAAAAAATAGATAACTATGGATCTGTAAAAAGAACTTGCACAAGCGGTTGCACAAACCAATTTTTGAGTTGGCCTGCCAGCTCCATGCCCTGACTTGCGGTCAATGCGACCAATTATTGGGTTGTTCTGTAAGGTCTCATCAACGCTAGCGCACAACACGTACTGCAATGTCTATGAATAATAACAAGTGAAGCAAGGAGTAAGAATATAAAAGTAAATAGGCAAGGAAACAAGCTATGGAAATCAAGCAGCTATTCTATCGTATAATGCTTGACAATCAAAATATTTGATGGCTTCCTAGTAAAGACATACAACAAAGCGTGCTGTTCAAGGTTTGAAATTAACAAAATTTATGGTTAAGAGTCTAGCAATCATGGTTTTCAGTAACAGTTGCGCCTGATATATTGTGTGACAGTCTAGTTCCATGCATAAACTGACCAAATTTATCACTGAGACACATCACACAGGCAATGGTTATAAAGTTGATTCATAAACAACATAGGAAAACCACAGCAAACTAATTTTTATTTGAACTGCTATCTGTTCTTTTTAAAATGCCAAAGAGTAATATAGCCTGTAACGACTCATACTGGGGCTCCGCAGGAGAAACAGAGTCAGATGGGAGGAAGGAATTAGGGAGAGAATTGTCCTATTCAAAGAGGTGATGAATAATGAACAAAAGCTGATTTCCGATTCAGGATAGAATAAAAACCCAGAAAATAAGCATGAATGCCCTCTTGACAAACAATAACCATATGGTTCCCTCTTGTGAAAATTATTCAAACAAAATTAACATAATGTACACCTGCTCAATCAAAGAGGTGAACACAAGATATTCCACATTTGCTGAATATTTGTTAACACTACTCATATATATCATATTTATGCCATCGATTTCAAGTAAAGAATAGAATGGTGAGTGATAATTGAGCACTGTTTCTAGTTCAGTTTGAAAGAAAAGACAGGGAAATGGAATAATGGAATGAACTTACCGCTAACAACTTCAATGAGTGCAGTGGCACAACACGATCATCATGGTCAGCAGTTAACAGCATGGTCGGTGGATACTGACAGTTGTTACCAAAGCTTTGCTCCCAAGGCAGCCTCACATTATGCAGAGGAGAATATCTAGTATATGTTCACAATTGCAGCAACAAGTGAGGCAAAAAGGATGAAAAATAAAATGATGAAAGAAATTGACTATCTAGGAAACAGAACAATAGGTCAATCGCAAAATTAATAGCAAGCCACCCCTCTGATATGTCATCAAGGACAAACAAAAAAGTTGACTTCCTTCATGTTCACTTTTTTCCTGTGACCCTAACAAAGGATGACATTCAGCATGTTGCACACCCTCTTCTACCAAACAAGAAAATCAGAAAGAAATATAGTATAATACAATACAGTGGATTAATGAGCATCACTTTAATCATATACTGGACTATACAGACACAATACACAAGATTTAGTCTAAGAACAATCAGACTAATAAGCATGAAAAATTAGGGAAATTGTTGTAGGGCACTACAATTGCATACATATTGCTCCATGTGTCACTGACTTGTAGAACTGGGCCCACATATTAGTGACTCAGGTGCAATGAAAATAAAATTGCAGTGCCTCACAGCAAATTCTCCCAAAAAAAATTGACGTGTGATACAGAAGGCAGTGTTGTCTGTTGGATTCCTTAATTAGCAGACATGCACAGGTACCTCTGACAACTCTGAAAATTATAATTTTCGAAACCTCAATAATAACGTTGCATAAAGATATCGTAAGTGGCCCAGCATTTAATGCAGTAAAGAGTATATAATGTGTAATATAATGACTCAAAACGAAATTCTTGTGTACTTTTGGCATTGGGAATAACATAGTCTCATACTTGATAAGCCATTGGAAATCTTCTTCCTTATCTGAACAACCATAGTCTGTAGTCCAGGCATGACCTATAGAAAACATTAACCGCTTACTCATAATCTGTATCAATATACAAGAAATGCATAGCTAATCCATAATATAACTAAAATAAATACCAATTGTAAACTTGTGAAAACGGATCATGTCCATAACACCAACATGAGCAAGAGCACAACCAAAGAGATCAGGCCGCTGCAACGAAGGACGAGTTAAACATATGCATGATACCACACAAATACAAGACAAACTTATACACCCATGAAACATTGCAAGTAAAATGAGAGTTTACTTGATTACTTGGTTAATGCAAGCAGCAATTAGAAGACCGCCATTGCTTCCACCTTCAATACATAATTGTCTAGAACTAGTATAGCCAGCAGAAATGAGATGTTCTGCACAAGCAATAAAGTCATCAAAACAATTTTGCTTCATTGCAAGTGCTCCAGCTTTGTGCCACTCTTCCCCATATTCTCCACCACCCCTGATGTTTGCAACACAGACTACAAAGCCCATGTTCTTGCATAGAACAACACGACTAACACTGAAAGAAGGGGTAAGGCTTATGTTGAATCCACCATAACCATATAGCAAAGTTGGGTGTGACCCATCAAGTTTGATATCTTTCTGCGACATTATGAACATGGGAATCTTGGTTCTATCCTTACTAGGGACAAAAATCTGAAAAATGAAGAGCAGTTAGCAAAATAAAACAGTCATTGTAACTGCAAAACATCACTTACAGAAAACAACATTATTTAGTATATTCTAGTGAAAATGGTGAGTGGTGGAAGCTACATTAAATATGATGCATAATTAGTGGAAACCACAAATTCTACTTGTGAAAAAAAAATGTCGGAGTGATCTATCACAAGTTAAATCTTTACTTCAAACTCAGCTGATACTAAGAATTTTTTAATAAAAAAAGGCAAAAAAAAAAAAGAAGATAAAAGTTCAGCACTCAACACAAACTTCAATTCTTAAGTCACTGCAGCAATTATGTGCTCTGAGTTGATGTTCTTTAGAATTATTAGTAAACTAGTTCAAACACCAGAAGCTACATCCACACTTTCTTTGCTTGTGAACGAAATTTGTAATCACGATTTTGAAAATTAACAAATTAGGAAAGGCATGATATCTACCTGCTTAACCTCAAAACTTGTGCGATCAAATCCAGGACCTGAAATTTCTCGAAACACCTTCATTTCAGGGATTGTAGATGCTAAGTTACACCTGTAAATAATGCCTGGCGAAAGAAAGCTTGTGAATCCGATAAAGACGTCCTTGTCTTCCCGTCTACAAGAGATCTCTGAAACAGAACCAATCTCTAGAGGCAACTGATGAAACAAATTTCCAGTTATAAGGTCTCTGATCTGCAGAATATGTTTAACATCTGACATGTAGCACACCAACAGCTGATTACCATTAACTGCGTCAGCTGACTCAAGCACATCTCTTTCATGCTCAGGAAGAACATCAGTCCACAACTCCGGCTTCTTGATATTTACCCTTACCAGCTTATTCTTGGGAGCATTTTTGTTGGTTAAGAACGTAAATTCATTACCATCATTTGCCACGACTTGATACTGAGCATCAAAGTTGTCTACAAGCTTGACAAATGGAAGCATTTCCTTTGTCCCTTTGAACCCCTCTATTCCATGAGGAAGAGAAGAAATTTCACAATAGTATAGTTTATTAACAGGATCACAACCTTCATAGGTGCCTAGTATGATGTACTGCCAACAAAACATGAGGTTAAGAAAACTATATTTTTTTGTGGGCAACAGAAATGACTTGAATACATTTCGTAATTAAAAGGTGTGAAGAGATAAGTCTATATTTAGTCTCTCTGGTTTTTAAAGTTGGTATAAAATACAAACGGCTACTATAAAATGCAAAATTGCACCCTCTAATTAAAATCCATCCTGAAAGTGGTTTCAGAGTTCACACACTGTAATTTTGTATTTTAGTCCTATTTTGTTATTAATTTATCCCTGGTGCTGCTCAAATGTGACATAAGCATTAGGGGGAAATGAACACCCTTGTGCCATTTAAATGTGTTCCTGTCACAGCCCATTAGTGGGCAGCAGGCGCAATTAGATAGATTTGTTTGTTGGACCATTGATCAAATATCTATCTATAAGGTTATGTAGTAGTTAGCTATCTATCACATAATAGTTGGTTTGCCTCATATTTTAGGACTTCTAATTGTGGAACTATCATCCTCTGAAGTTATGAAGAACAAAGTAGAGGGACCACATATGTAGATCTAAGGTTGCCAGGATCAAGATCCTAAATCAAATCACAGATAATCTAACAGTATCAAATTGCAAGATTGAAACATAGAATCTCATAAAATACATGATTCTACCAAATAGTACAATTCCTCAATCCGCCATCCCTTTCAATAGTGATGTTAGCATTTATATAGTCATTGGACACCTAATTAGATTCATAATTGCCCATCCTATTTCAACACATAGGTTAGCCATACAGTAATTGAAAAGGCTATAATGCATATTTTGTGTCTACTATAGTTAGTTTTAACCTATACATTCCAATCTTTTATCTACAAAAATATAGTGCGAGTGAAATATCATTCTGTCGTTTGTGCAAATAATAACCATATATGAATGAATATAAAAGGTGAAAATATAATAATAAAAAGTCATATGGTAAGTAATTATTTATAATTATAATGAAATCGGTATAATCAGGTAGGATCATATGTAAATTATGATTAGATCCTACAATATTTTTACTAAAATCATAAGGATATTAAGACTCTACCTAAGATAGAACCATTCCACTGAATCTAGAATCTTAAGGCTACGAGACTTTGATCGAGATTTTGATACCCTTGATGAAGAGTTGAAGACTCATCGAAAAGAATAATGAATGTTGAATAACCAAACAGAATATATGATCTTATAGAGAAAGAGATAAAGAGTGTTACCTTCCCATCTTCAGTGACTGACGCACCAAAGGAATACTTAGGGTGTTCAGGATCTTTCCAGCATAGTATGTCCTCTGACTGATCAGATCCCAAGACATGGTAATATATCTCATGATTAATATTGATATTTGTCTCAGTTCCAGCATCCAGTTCGACTCCACTAACAAAAGGAATGACACAAAATAAGCAGTGGGTACAACATTAGAAAAATGGAAAGTCTATACTCTATAGACCTACCTGGGTGCTGGGTATCGTCCATAGAAAAACCCTTTCCCATCATGAGTCCAACTGATAAATGAGAACTTCACCTGCATATCGATAGATACACATATGTGTAGGATTTGACTAAGGAAACCAACAGGCAGCAGGCTGTAGCAGGTTTCACTTACTTACCCAGGATAATTTGTCAGACATAGGCTGCTTGTCAGAAATGCTCATCACATGAATTGTGACCCAATCACTGCCGCTTTCACTTAGCCCGTAAGCAATGTACTTCCCATCCTCACTAATAGAATATGTTGAAAGAGCAACTGTCCCATCCTTGCTTAGAGTATTTGGATCCAAAAGGACTTCTGCCTCTCCATCTAAATCATCCTGAAATGACACCGCAAAAGTACAAGCCATATTTAAAATTTCAAACTATTCCATTCATATCATCAAGAGCGTACCAAAGCAGCACAATTTGCAGGCACACAACAATCTTAAACCTCATCAAATGAGACAAGGTTAAAACATAAACTAGATAATTATGTGGACACATTTTCATCAGAAGTATCACAAATCTTTAAAACCAAATAATTCCATAATCAATTAGAATCATTAATGTGAGAAAAACAAAAGGATACAGTATACAAGTTACACAACAAGTGAACATATAGTGGTTATGAAACTTATTCCAGCAGAAAAGTTTTGTCGTGCAACTCAAAGCAAAAAGAGCAGAACAAATCACTCACTACAATCTGCACAAAAGTCTAATCCCTTCTTACTCTCCTCTTCCACTACCATATCCACATCAAGGAAAAATAACATCCAGAGCTGTTTTCATATTGCTAAAAGCACATTCTAACCAGCCGGTTTCCTACAATTGTTTCTAGGACAAAAAATTGAGATGCTAAATTTTCTGTTTTCCTATTGAAGAATTGCAATGCTTTAGTTTTTGTGACCCATTTGTTTGATACAGCTGTTTCTATCTTGTAGCAATTTAAGGTGGTTGTGGTCAGAGTTAAATGGAATTGAACCTTGAGATTTTAACACTGGTTCATCTGATCATCAGGTTTGTTTCTGTTCAGTGTTAATGTCAAACAGATATATTCAGATGTATGCATTAATCATGTCTGGCCTTGTCAATTTACGCAGGGAAGGCAGCGCATTGAGATGAATTAAGCAGTAATACAAGGAATTAGTCTCTCTCATCTAATGTTCATCGTCCCAGTTATGGTCCCATATTTGTCCTAAGATCGCTCCCGCTTCAGCTATCACCATCTGGCCCCTCCTCTATGTGGTGTTTATCCTCACTATGAAACCTTCATAACATTTGGTACTAGAGCCACTCGCCATGGCTTCCAATAATGAGTTATACAAGACTATAGACGTCAAGATCGATGCTAGATTGGAGGAAACAAGATATCCTGATTAACACGATGACTTTGGTGCAAAGGCCAATGGTGAAGCACGTCACTGCTCTAGAAGTGTCCACATTATTGCTCCAAACAGTCCTCATGGGCTCGCTGGTATCATCTCATGCAAGGGCACATCCTCTCATCATCATGGGGCTACTAAGGGCTTCGACCATAGACACATCACAGACAGGGATTTCCTGCAACTCCCCCACCCCCTCCCCCTCCCCCCTTCCCTGCGGTAGAAAATCAGCAGGTGAATATCATATTACCAATTAATTGCATCGCCTAGCTCTTAAGTTCTTTTAGTTGTTAGGGCTGACCTCTATAAAAGGGAAGGCAACCAACTGAGACGAATTTAGCACAGGTCCATAGCACAAAGCATTGCAAAATGCTGTTTCATATGTCCACTATCAACTTTCAATTAAAAATTGTACATTATGTGAAAAATATTGTTTCAGACATATTAACCTAAATCTCTCTTAAAATTTGAATTGAAAATAAGAGCATCTAGATTCAAATATGTGTTTTAGAGACTAAAAATGTCCAAAACAAGAAGTAAAAGAGCATGGAATAACACCATAATCAATACGTACGATATCCTTTTTTGCTGTGCCACGACGACACTACGATAATTATAATAATCAAGAATTATTTCGAGGGCGCTTGATAATTCAGGACGACCTTGTATACTAAGTTCAGAAAATTCTAAAAACCAAAATATTTCCAAAATTCCAGAAATGCACCTCCCAGCCTATCTGAGTACGTCTTTACCTTGTATCTGGCGACTGGCAACACTTGGAAGGGTGCAAAGTTTAAGATTCTTTGTTGTAAAACAGTCGCTAGGTTTTAACAGCAGTCAGCACTCACCAATGATTGGAGAAGAAGGAGGGAGTGGAGGAAGAACAGGGGAAGAAGAAAAGTGGAGGAAGAACAGGAGAGGCAGGGAAGGCTGCGGCAGCGGCGAGAAAGGGGAGCTAGGGAGGCAGGGAAGGAGGCGGCAGCGGCGAAAAGGGGGCGGCGGCGGCGAGAAAGGGGAGGTAGGGAAGGGGCATCGGCGGCGAGAGAGGGAAGGCAGGGAATGGGGCGGCGGTGGCGAGAAAGGGGAGCTAGGAGGCAGGGAAGGGGTGTCGGCGGCGAGAAAAGGGAGGTAGGGAATGAGGCGGCGGCGGCGGCGAGAAAGGGGAGCTGGGGAGGTAGGGAAGGGGGTGGCGGCAACGAGAAGGGGGCGGCGGCAGCGAGAAAGGGGAGGCAGGGAAGGGGCGGCGGCGGATCAAGGAATGGGACAACGGCAACGGCGAGAAAGGGAAGGCAGGGAAGGGGTGCCAGCGGCGAGAAAGGGGGGGCAGGGAATGGGGCGGCGGCGACGAGAAAGGGGAGCTGGGGAGGCAGGGAAGGGGGCGGCGGCAGCTAGAAAGGTGAGGCAGGGAAGGGGCGGCGGCGGATGAGGCAGGGAATGGGGCTACGGTGGATCAGGTAATGGGACGGCGGCATGCGAGAAAGGGAGGCAGGGAGGGGTGTCGTGGCGAGAAAGGGAGGTAGGGAATGGGCGGGGCGAGAAAGGGAGGGAGGCAGGGGCAAGAAGCGGCGGCGGGCGAAGGGCGGCGACGGCTAGAACGGTGAGGCAGGGAAGGGGCAGCGGCGGATCAGGCAGGGAATGGGGCGGCGACGGATCAGGGGATGGGACGGCGGCAACGGCGAGAAAGGGGAAGCAGGGAAGGGGTGTCAGCGGCGAGAAAGGGGAGGCAGGGAATAGAGCGGCGGCGGCGAGAAAGGGTAGCTGGGGAGGCAGCGAAGGGGGCGGCGGCGGCGAGAAGGGGGCGGCGACGGCGAGAAAGGGGAGACAGGGAAGGGGCGGCTGCGGATCAGGCAGGGAATGGGGCAGCGGTGGCGGCAGGAATGGGGGAGGCAGGGAAGGGGGCAGCGGCGGCAGGAATGGGGCAGCGACGGTGGGAATGGGGCGGCGGCGAATGAGGGAATGGGGCAGGCCGAGGCTTGTCTCTAGCCTCTGGGGAGTGGGGACTAGGGTTAGTTTGTGCTGAGTATCGCAGAAGTATCCCACGTGTATCCACAGAATATCGCAGAAGTATCAGGATTTTTTTGAATTAATTCAGAATGAAAAAAAGCCCCGATACATATGGGATGTATCCGTATCCGGATATGGATACACCCATTCTGGGACGTATCCACGCAATACAGGGTTTTATCACTGTTCAAATAGGCTGCAAAGTGCTGCAGTGCACTCAGTAACATCAGTTAATCAAAGTAATTGCAAGGCATCAATTTGTTCTCAATTCCAGGAAAGTTTGGATGCCCATGATATAAGGTGTAGGTGAGGCCGTGCTCATTTCCGTCTTTCCCTATTGTAATACATTTGTGCAAACATGGGATCCCATATATTGACCTCACCAAAAAAGGTCAACTTAGTTCGGTACTCTTTTTTCCCCTATCTAATAGTTTTCAAAGATTTAGAAGTCTGGTAAGTTTAATCAAACAATAATCACAGAGAGGGAGTTTGTAATTTTACAACCTTGCAGTGGTAGGATACTACTACTAGGATGTTGCTGGCTTCTATTTCTACTTATGAGAATGCAAAAAATCCAGGCGCAGCACAGTATAGTATCTAATCGCAAGATATGTTTTTGAGGAAAACTATATTCCCATCGTCAACTACGTTCCAGTCTTCCAGCTAATAGATCCCTCGTAGCAGCAACAGACCTCAGATCTGCCTGCCAGGGGGTGGTCGGCTTCCTGTGAATGTTGGTGGCGTACCTGCACGTAGAGCACGCTCTGCGCCTGGAGGCCGGAGTTGTGGAAGTAGAAGTACTTGTCCCCGCGGCGGAATGGGGCGGCGTGGCGCGGGTGGTCGAACAGCCGAGTGACCTCGCGGCGCAGGCTCTCCCTCTCGGCGCACCCCGTGAGAACCGACTCCGCCAGCTCCGCCTGCCTTGCCACGAACTCCTTCGTCTCCTCCGAGTCCGGGTCCTCCAGCCTGCGCCGCGCAAAACGTAACCAGATAAACCTAAAAAAGCGAGCAAGGAAGAACAGAGGACGGGCTCGGGCGAGCGCGCTTACCAGCGGTAGGGGTCGGGGATCTGGACACCATGGTAGGTGTCGACGACGGAGTCGTCGCGGCGGGCCGGCGGGTAAGAGAGGCGGGCGGCGTCCCCGGAGACGGAGCCCATGGCGGCGCGCGGGAGAAGTGGGAGGCAGCGGGGCCGAGACCACGGTGGGGAGAAGGATTTGGAAAGGCCTCGGCGTGAACGGAGCAGACGAGGAGGAAGGGATCTAATAAGTAGAAGCATTATTATTGCTGGCTGCAAGAACGCCGGCTTCGGTGCCGAGGTGGACTTTTGACGCGAACCAACACGACAGGTGTACTTTAGAGCATCCAGCCGTACCCTACAGCACTGTAGCTCAAACTGTTTTAAAATAGAAATCTATTAGAGTGTAGTGTAAAATGTGAAGGAAGTTTAAAGGGATGATAGAAGAGACGCTAATATTGTTTTGGAGGGAAGAATTTAGAGAGACTACTGTGGTTGCTCTTAGAGCATCTGCACTCTATAATACTGTTTATCTGACTTTTTATCGATAGAATAGCTGCTGGAGAGAAGGAATCTTTTAGAGTGCAGTGTAAAGTGTGAAGAAATTTTAGAGAATAGATAGAGTGTGTAGGAAATAGTGTTATAGAGTAGAAATTTGAAGTAGCCGGTAGAGATGCTCTTATATCTTGAGACTACATTTTGTAGCTTAGAACCATGTTAAAGTCATCTCCAAGGAATCCCTTCCTTATTCCTGTTTTCGTCACGGTCTCCTTCAACGTTCAACAACATATTCCCATCACCGTTTTCTTTAGAAAGAGATTCTCTTTTTTATTTCTTCGAAAAGAAATTCTCTCTTCTTTCTTTATATCATTCCTTTGTAAGGAATAAAGTTGGAGATGTACAAAATAAAGAGAAGAATATGGTGTAGGGAATTAGGGGAAAGGAACGAAATAAAAAAAGATGGTTGGAGATGGTTTAACAAGGAATGAAAACGGATCGATGTATTCATATTTTTTTATTCGATATAAATTTATTTATATACTAATTTTGGCCGTATAGACCAGGTTTAGGTCCGATACAAATATGCTAACGATTTTTGTTTCTTTGTTGTTGGTTGCTCGAGCGACAGCAAAATTTTGTGTGACCTACCATGAGTATTGGTCATCCACAGTACCTAGTACAACCTACGTACACATATTCATGCTCTTATCGTATTGGGATTATAGGTCATTAGGGTGGGCTCAACGCATAGTATGAGACCATGTGGAGGTCTTCATATTGTGATAAGTATATATGACTTGAATTGATTTGGTTAAGAAGTTTATTTTTGAGATTAATTTAAGCCGGTTTGGCCATTTGTGTTAGGACAGAGCATTTTGCACTTTTGAGGGTCTTCCTAAATTCGAATGGAAAAATGTTACATACAGATTTTATAGAGAATTTTGAGACGCATCTTTTTCGTATTATGACTTTTTTTATTTGAGTAAGGGAAGTATTTTTAAAATTTTCATCTTTGTTCTATTATGCTGAGGGAAGTACCGGTTTGAAAGGTTTCGGTTTCAGTTCGAGTGAGAACATGGGTATGTAGTCATATATGTTTGAATTGATGATGAAATTGGACTAACATACAGGAAACAAAGGTAAGAAAATATTTTTTGCTTGTGAAAAATGGTTTGGTCCTTGTAGGCGTAGGCTTGGAGGCAACTGTGGTTGGCAACGGTACCGGGACTAAATCGGGTGGATCGAGGTCTAGAACGGTGATGATGTCACAAGACGGATGGGCTTAAGCTTAGGACTCATGAGGACGCCATGAAAAAGGACTTGAGGTGGCTCAATGGTTCCGGTTCGGGTTGGAGACCCAAAGGCACGGAAACGGAGCGGTCATATCCGGCAGATGAAGGCCTGTTGCATCGGGTTAATCGGTTTTGTATAGTACCCATGTATGGCATGTTTGGCCTATGTTGGGCTGTGTGTGACTGGTTTAGGTCCATGTAAGTGATTGATTGAGTGGGTGAATCTTAACTCTTGATGAGGCTACTTAGGAACCAAGGAAGTAATCAAGGGTGGAAGTTCACCCGGTTGCCCAATAAAAGAAGGGGTGGATGGGGCTGCCTCTACCAAGTCTTGGGCTGAGGTTTTGTCATTTTTATTCTACTCTTTTGAGCTTTTGCCCACTTAGGTGTGGCTGTGAACGAACCCTCTGAAGAAATAGAAACTAGTTCTTTATATCATGGCATCGTTCTTGTCTAGTTCTTGTGTTTAACCTCTTTTCTTTAGTGATTTTTGTTGCTACCTGTTTATTTGTCTCCTCTTCTTTCACATGCTGCTGATCCATAATGTTTTGAGGTTATACACATAATTTGAGATCTTTGGCAACCTGTGATAAACAAGAGATCAAGTTCTTATCTTTCTTGTTCTTGAAGGCTGGAAGTTTTACTCGTGCAGTAGTTGGTCTATAAAGTTTAGAAAATCAGGAAAAATCCTTTTTGGGTGATTCTAGTGGGACAAGGTCCATAACTTTCATATCTACATGTGAAAAAATTTTGAAGTCATCTGGATTCTTCGTTTGGAAGCTATGAGGTGAATACTAAGTCTCAAACTTTCTGTGCCCGAGTTCCAGGCAGTTCTTGGTTCACGATTTTTTCTGAATTTTCTATGAGGAGTTTTGATCTGAAACTGGGGTAGAGACTGCATGACTCATCAAAGCATAGGGAGAAAAATTCCCATAATTTTTAGAGCCAAGAAAGCCAGCAACCACTGCTGTGATCAGAATTGATTTCTGCTGGAATATTTCTGCGTGGTTTTCCTAAAGTACCTTTTTAGTTGGAGTATTTTGTCTTTAAGTGCAACCACTTTGGACTAAGATTACTTTTATTTGAGCACTTAACAACCAGAAAAATGGCTCTTATTATGGGATGTCATCTTTAAGGTGCGTTGGATGAAAAGCATTATTCATCTCCTTGCGAGAAAATTTATTTGGCTCCTATTAACCTCTCTCTAGTCGCCAGGTTCGGTATTTCACATAGGGTACACCATGTTGCTGGATAACAATTAAACAGCTGTTGGATATACAAGAATATTCGGAGTGGTTGAGCTAAATAAATAAGTTGGCTAAGCTAAATATTAAGCTAAATTTTGGAAAGTTCTTGAATCTGTCTCTCGAAACTAGTTCACTTTATTTATATTATTCTTAAGAGTTTTTAGAGATGGCTTCATAACAATTAAAAAAGTTAGACTAAAAAGTCAAAACATTCAGTTTTCAATTCAGATAGGGTTAACCTTTAAACCTAAACTAAGCTGAAACGAACATGCTCACATCTTCCTCAGATACCCCCACGTTCTGTATCCATACCCCAGATATAGATCCGAAATCAAATCCCAGATATAGAACCGAAATCTGACCTAGGTTCGTGCTAGTAGGAAAGTGACCATCATACCAACTCGAGTCACTGCTCACTCCGCCCTAACTGCAATGCTTGCAACACACAGTAGGAGGCACAACTAGGGGTTGGTTTGTGGCCAGTGGACCGACTGCCAGTGTTGCGTGTCTTCACCGCTACTGATCTTATGACACCCACTGATTGTATCTCTAAAATCTAAGATTGAAATACCGAATAATATAAAATAGAAAAACTAAAACTAAAAATGCTTAAATAGTCGGTTAAATTGGCGCTTCGATTTCTATAAAAACACACACACTCATGACTCGTGTTTTTAAAGCAAAGAACATGAAAGTACGAAACAATGTTGGGAACTCGTGGCATGTTTAGGTTGTTCCAATTGTCAGCAGCCCTTTGAGAACAAAGTTGAGTTTAAACATAGTGCGTGTTTGGTTGCCTAGCTCAGATCCGGCCAGGCACATACAAGCCAGGTGCCGACTGTTTGACTATGTTGTGATAGCTCATTTTTGGGCCTTTTTAAAACTTTTGCAAAATTCAAAATTTGAAATGCATTTCCTATATTTGCTATTCACTATCTAAAAATTCCTTTTTAGAATTCATAATTTAAAGGTTGAAATTCAAAATTCTCTCTAGTCATCCAAAAATTTGCAACTTAAAATTCAAATTCCAAATTGGTAATTTGGTAATTAATTCATCAAATTGATTTTTCAATTTCAATTATATAAATTCTTTTTTTATATAGTATCCTAAACCATTTTCAAAATCCAAATTTGTTTTTTATTATTTTATTTTTCCAAAATTTCTTAGAGCCCATCCTGGCCCGGCCTAGAGCGGCCCTTAGCCCAGCTCTCTCTCTCCCTCTCTCTCTCTCTCAGTAGCCGTAGCACGCATGCTTGCCATACGTGCCTCTCTCTTCTTGTCCTTGTCCCGTCTGCGCTGCTGACCCTCTGACTGTTGCGCTATGCGTGCGCGCCGCCAGACTGAAGCGCCAATGACTTCGCTTCCACGACGCGCCTCGCGCCCTGTGCACCTCTGCTATTGTGGCCCTCCGCTTTGCCGTTCCAGGCCTCTCCCAGCTTTTGCCTGCCGTTCTCGTCCCATGCGTCAAGTCAAGACTCGCGCCTCGAGCTCGCTTTCGCTCGCAGGCAGAAGCGCTGCCATGCCGCCTTATCCTTCTCTCCTTGTCGCTCCTCTCTCGCCGTGAGTCGGTTTGCCCAACCAACCGATCCGCCCATTTATACCTTCCCCTCCTTCCTGTTTTTGCTCTTCTCGCCACTGCTCTTATCGCCACGCCTCCTCAAAGGTCCCTTTTCACTGATGCCGGTCGGAATCACCCCTCTTTGGATTCCGCCCGCCTCGATCACCAGTGTGCCAGCCGTGTTGGCCAGCACCGCCATCCCTGTTTCATCCATTCTCGGCTTCGCCGTCGCCAGCCGCCCCAATCCTTCTTCGCCTGATCTACCACCTCGATAAGTCTCCTAGCACCCCTAGATGCTCCTAGACATAGCAACCGAGTCCGAAAGGCCTAGGTTCACTGTGTTCCGTGCTCCCCATGGTTTCTCTTTGCCCCAGTCCTTGAATGTCACCGTTTCGGTTGTCACCGGCGACAACCACGGTGACACGTCCTAGCCCTAGGACTCCGAAACCCATAGCGACCTTGAACAACACCCCTAGTGCCCTGTAGCTACGTCGTTTGGTCACCGGAGCTCTATCCTGGGAAGAAGACGACCTGACGCCAGCGGCATCATGGTTCTGATTCTTCAATGCAAAGTCACTAACATGTGGGTCTCAGGACCCACCGGTCAGTTTAAGTGGATTCCAAAAAATACATTTTCCCCATAGGCTCGCGTGTTTTTAAAAGTGCCTTGGACCCGAGGCTTAGTGGGTCATCTTGGGCTGCTCTGTGCGGACTCGGCCTGCATGGCGGTGGGCTTGGCCCATTACTGTTTTTGTATATTTTCAATCTTTATCTATTTTAAACAATTCCAGTAAATGGAAATGACTTTCCTAAAATAGATAAATGATTCAAAAAATACTGAAAAATTATGATAAATACTAGAAAGTAATGGATTTAATAAAATTATAACTTTGAACAGTAACCTATGTTTGCGCTCTATAATATTCCAGAAGCTTTATTTCATCCTTTTTGAATAATATTGTAATTAACCTTTTGTTGACGCAAAAAAGGGATTCTTCACGCTAACTCACACGGGCTTAGGAAATAGGATTCACGTCAGCATCAGGAGCTTGGTCTAAGGAGTGCTAGCCTATTTGATTATGCAATCGGCAAGAGAACTTAATCAGCTTTCACCTAGCCGATTATATCCGTTATATAGTGAATCTATAACACTTGAAAACAGATTCGAGTAGGATAACAAGTAACAAAACTATCGGCTCATATCAAATCTAGACCAATAGTCTCAAAGGTAAACAATCTACTGCTTAGCCGATAGAATCAACTAGGCAGCAGAAAGGGGGTAAACGAACTACGAACTAGTCGATTAAATTGTCTAGATGATAGAACAGGAGCATAAACAGTCTACCGCGACCGAATGTGTTGGTCGGCAGAAAGGGAGGTAAAACCTAGCCCTTGGTTGAAACAGCGATGCGCAGCAATATGAACCAAGATAGTATTTCGATCAAAAGCCGATGCAATCACATAGATCGAACTTAATTGAGACAGTTCTTGTTTGCAAAAACCCCGGGTTGTATCTTAAAGCCAATCGAAAGGCGATACAGAATAAGTCGATCCAAATCTAAATAAGAAGAAACTATTTTAAACTACTCTTAATGCAATGAACAGTAAATAACAGGTAAAGGTAGGTGTATTTTGATTGATGTATGTCCTCTTTCACGCCCTCAAGGGTAGACTATTTATACAGACCTCTCGGGCCCAACTATAGTAAGACTCTTGACTCGTATCTGCTACAAACTCATCTTTATCTTCTATTTTTAACTAACTCTCCTAGTATACTAACTCTAAACCGATTTGAATCAAGCTCCCTTATCTCGATCCGAACTTGCCTTTCATAGCCGATCCGGCTTCTTCCCATATCTCTAGCCGACTTTCTTGCTAAATCTAGCCCCTTTCCATGTTCAGCCGATCCGGGCCATTGCAGCACGTTTCAGCCCGTTTCTTCCAAGATCCAAGCCCATTGGCCTTTGCCAATTTTTGGTGTCAACACATGCCCCCCAATTTTGGGATATAATATTTATGTCCTAAAATTACTGGCCTTACATCATCTTGATGACATCATCAGCCAAAGATTCATCATGACCACCTATCTGTCACCAACCTCGCGTCCGCACGACTTCCATCAACTCTGTGACAGTGCGCGTGAAGTTGTTTTAGCTTCAGCATTGTCACACGATATCATCCCTTCGTATTCCTGATCTTGTCTCCATCTGCAGAAGTGTTTCAACTTCTACATCCTTGCGCGGCAGAAAAACCCTTTCGCCTTCTCTTGCGATGCTTCAGCTAGCCACGTCTTCCCTATAAATAGGGACGACGAAGGGAGTGCATCGAGAGTTTGTGTAAGGGGAGGCTGCGCCACTAGGGCTTTTACCACGCCATTTTCTTTTACTGCTTCCTTCGTAGAGAAACCTCTCAAGCCTTGACAATCATGTTGGCCAATTTCTCTTCGGGTTCTTTCTTCTCCTACCCCTGCACCCTGTTTGGAGAGTCTGACGCCTATCCCGACAGTGACACCAACTCTGAGCCCATTGGCTATCCGACCGATGAGGACAATGACTCGGCTATTGCCGTAGCCCTCTAAGCAGAGCTTTCTGCCGAAGTCAGGGTAGAGGAAGACGTCGCCAACGACACAGCTATTACATAGCTCCTCCATGAGGACTACACCGCTGCCAATATCGCCGGCGATGGCGATGCCGCCAATGTGGCCCCTCCTGTAGTCAAAGAGGGAGAAGGGGACGGTGAAGCGGCCGTGGCAGCCAAGGATGGGGAGGAGAGGATCGGGCTATGGATCCCGATGTCGCCGTCCCTCCTAGGGCCAATGCCCTCCACGCCATCATTGTCCTCGACTATGAGGATGATCAATTGACACCACCACCAAACCCTGCAGCCGATCTCGCTGCACCGTATTCCCTGGCCAGTTCTTCTGGCAACAATCAGAGCGGCGGAGGAAACTTCGTTATCAGCTGCAACCGTGATGGGAACAAGCATCGCCGATTCATCTAGGATTTAGGCCATCTTTTGTAATGTAGTTGATAGGTTCTTTGTATATTCTAGCCTTTGGGCCTTTTAATGGAAAATCCCTCAGCTTTTACCAACTATTGTTAATCCTTATAGCCTACAATTTCCCGTTCGTTGATCTTATTAGACGATACGTGTCGGGGACCAATTTTCAATATATCATATTAAAAGTTGGTTCCCTTTTTAATAGTATAAATATTAATCCAGAATCGGTACAATAAACTTCCCATGTTATTTAACTAGTATTAATATACATTTACAATACCAAAATTTATGGTATTATACAGGCTACTTTTATATTCTACATATTTAATATTCTAAACCGAAGAGTTCCATGTCTTCTACTGAAAAATCAAGATCGGGATCTGCAGCGGAGCAGGGATCTATTCAATTTTATGAATAATCCCATATAACGGCTAAGTGCAACAACGGTGCTAGCATGTTTCTATATGAAATAAAATATTAACTATATGTAAAATGTCTCAAAGAAAGGTGTGGTCATAATTTACTTGGAATAATATGCAATATTTTGAAAACTTAACTTCAGTATTATAAAACCATTTTCTAAAGAAATTTTAAATGAATTTAATAAAATACTATCTCTTTTCTCCATCCTTATCCATCTGTCGACCATTATTTTAAAAAATTCATGGATTTAATTTGAATAGAATAGGCATCACCCATTTTGACATAACTTATATTCCAAAAGTATGGTCCATATATGTTTTCTTTATCAGTTCTGCAGAACCTGCCTATCTTTACCCTAAAATGGCCGATAATACAGATTGGCGGTATTTATGTCATTTCTATCAAAAATAGTTAGGTCTAGGAGCAAATAATGTTCCATTAGCAACCATCTCGCACGCTATCTCCTTGACACTATTAATGATCACGGGGCTGAGGTTGGCGGTGAAAGCCGTCGATTGATTAGCCATGGCGTGATGCACTGACGAGTCTACCAAATCCGCCACCTCTTGGGGATTGATCGCATAGCGCGACTTGGCCGGATCCACCACCGAGAGTTCTCCCTTTTGGGCGGTGTTCCCGTGTCAGCTTTTCTGAAATGCACCAAGATAGGCACGTCTTACTTCTTCCATCCTTGCTGCCATATCATGACGACGTTCTTCTATGAGGTCGGTTTCGGTCACGTGGATGATATTTTCTTCATTGACATTAGCCCATTGATCAACTATTTTTGTCCTACCAAGCGTGCCAAAGGTGTGTTGACACAAAAAATGGATTCTTCACGCCAACTCATGCGGGCTTAGGAAATAGGATTCCCGTCAGCACCGGGAGCTAGGTCCAAGGCGTGCCAGCCGATTTGATCCTACATTCGGCAAGAGGACTTAATCAGCTTCACCTAGCCGATTATATCTGTGATGTAATGAACCTGCAACACTTGAAAACACATTCGAGCAGGGTAATAGGTAATGAAACTATCGGCTCATATCAAATCCAGACTAATAGTCTCAAAGGTAAACAATCTACTGCTTAGCCGATAGAATCAATTGGGCAGCAGAAAGAGGGTAAACGGACTATCAACTAGCCTATTAGATCGTCTAGATGATAGAACGGGAGGGTAAATAGTCCATCGCCAACAAATGTGTTGGTCGGCAGAAAGCGGGTGAAACCAAACCCTTGGTTGAAACGACGATGCGCAGCAATATGAACCAAGACAGTATTTCGACCGAAAGCCGATGCAAACCCGTAGATCGAACTTAATCGAGTCAGTACTTACATGCAAAAACCCCCAGGTGTATCTTGAAACTGATCGAAAGGCGATGCGCAGCAAGTCAATCGAAATCTAAATACAAAGAAACTACTCTAAACTACTCTTAATGTGATAAAAAGTAAAGAAAGGTAAAAGTAGATATATTTTGATTGATGTGTGTCCTCTTTCACGCCCTCAAGGGCATACTATTTATATAGACCTTTTGGGCCCAGCTATAGTAAGACTCTTGACTCGTATTCGATACAAACTCATCTTTATCTTCTATTTTTAACTAACTCTCCTAATATACTAACTCTAATCCAATTCAATCAAGCTCCTTTATCTCGATCCGAACTTGCCTTTCGTAGCCAATTCGGCTTCTTTCCATATCTCTTGTCGGCTTTCCCTTTCCAAGTTTGGCCGATCCGGGCCGTTACAACACATTTCAGCCTGTTTCTTCCAAGATCCAAGCCCATCGATCTTTTCCAATTTTTGGTGTCAACACCTTTCTATTTAAATAAATTAGTAATAACTTCCTTAAATCATGATAAAATTCCAGAGAAGCATAGATAAAGTTTAGTATTTAAGAAAATTAATTAAACAATTTTAACATTATTCCTATTCTCTGGATAATTTGTAGAAGCAATTAAACCATTTTTCCCTAAGGATTAATAATGCTGTTAATCAACTTGATTTATTTAAAATACTGTTTGAACTTTAAAATTCCTAAATTTTTATAGAAATCTTTCCAACTCAGAAATAAGTTATTAAAAATATTTAATCCACTTTAACCCCTGATTAAGTTTGACAAATGAATTAAGAACCTAAGTTAATATTTTAATTCTGTAAATAATTTTCAAAATTTATTTCACTAGAAAGGGTAATAATACCTAAGAGTATGTAAGGCATATTCATTCATGTTTATTTAACGACTCGTAGAATCCTAGTCTCGACATTAGAATTTTTCCTCGTGCATACATGCATCATTATTGGATTGCACATTTATGATTGATTTCTATACTCGAGTAGACATCGAGGATCCCGAAGGAAGGTTCTAGGACACCGAGAAAGACTTCCAAGCCTCAGGACAAGGCGAGTTAATATTCTTATTTCATGTCTTACCCATTTTTTTATTAAAGTTATGTTCATTCAGTTAAGAAAATTGCATGCAATATGAATTTATTACCTAGCTTGTTAATCATGTTATAGACATGCCATGAACCTTAACACAATTGCTCCTCGTGCTATGATTACCATGAATATCATATTATGACTGTCTTGATAGTCATATCCTTGATAACCCAATGAAAAACTAACAAAACATTTGGACTCCTAGTCCTTGGATAAAACTTACTTAGACATGCCTAGGTCTAAATGCTTATTTTTGGGGTACAACACCCCATAGTGGTGAACACTAGCTCACCACTATAAATACAATTACTTATTCTAAGAACCTGGATATGGTATGGTTTGGTATGGGTATAGGCTAAGTCAAATGGTCTCGAGACATAAGCCTGTGGCTGAGTTACGGGTCGAGACCCGAGGTTGAGACCTGCCGCTGCCGCCCCTCTCTCGCGCCCCGTGCGCCGCTGGCCCAGCTGTCGTCTTGCCATTGCCCCTCTGCCATGCCAGAGTGATGCCTTCCCCTTCTCTCACTGCAGCGCCGCTCACGTCTCGAACCTTACCTACGGCGGCCGCTGCCCCCACCGCACTCGACATGATTGCCACGCCGCTATGCACCATGCACCCAGCTCCTTTCTCTATGGGACCGTCTCCTTTCTCCCTCCCATAGTGCCAGCCGTCTATTTAACCCCTTTGCTTGGCGTAATTTCGTTGCCTTCACCATTGCCACTGCCAAGCTCGAAATCGCCCTCTTTTCTCTCGCCGTCGACTCGGTATGTCGTCGACCGATTCCTCGCGTCCCTAGCTTCTCTAGGAGTCAACCCTCACCTTTTCATGCTCAATTTTGGCCAGGAACTACCAGAGCTCCCTTGCGACGACGCCCCTGTTTCGGCCGCCGCCACCCTCCACGGTGCCAGCTCATTTCAGTGCTTCCTCGAGTGCATCGCCACCACAGGAGCTTCCTGGTAGCCCCTAGTCGCTTCCGGTGCGGGCGAACTGGCTACTGACCCTTTTCCTCGCTGGAGATGCATGCTCCCGAACCATTTCTTTGATCGTGCCTATGGTGCCGCTGTTCTGGCTCGCCGCCGGTGAAGTCCAGCCAAGACGTCCTAGTTCTCTCAGAGACAAACCCATCCCGATCATGAACCACTAGGATAGTGATCTGTAGCGCCACCAATCGACTGCCGAAGTTTCACCAGAGATCGGTCGGGAAACCTCTCAGCCTGCCACTCGACGAACGTCACCCCTGACGTCGGCTGCGCGACGTGTCACTGACAGGCGAGACCCACATTAATGGTGATTAGCGTTTAAATCTCACGCGCTTAAGCGCCGTCAGTCGCTGACATGTGGGACTGTGACCCTACCTGTCAGTTTAAGTGGTAGCGCATTCCGGGAAAATACGTTTTCCCCGTAGGCTCGCGCTTTTCTAAAACCGCCTTGGTCCCATGGCTTGGTGGGCTGTTGTGGGCCGCTCCATGCAGTTTCAATCCACACAGCAGTGGGCTTGGCCCATTTTTTTTTTGAAATTTTCAATCTATATCTATTTAAACAATTCCAGTAAATGGAAATGATTTTCCAAAAATAGTTAAACAACTCTAAAAATTCTGGACAAATTATGATAAATACTAAATTGTAGACTGGATTTAATAAAATATTAACTTTGGAAGGAAACATATTTTTACTCCCTGTAATATTCCAGAAGTCTTAATCACCGTTTTTAAAGAAATTAGTGATTAACTTTTCTGTTTAATTAAATTAGTTATTAAATTCCTAAAATCATGATAAAATTTTACAGAGCCACAAATACAGTTTGGAATTTAAGAAAATTATTGGAACCATCTGATCATGTTTTCTGTTCATTGTAAATTTAATAGTAGTGATTAAAGCCATTTTCATAAATTTTAATATTGCTGTTAATCAATTAAGTGTATTTAAAATATTGTTTAAACCTTAAAAACTCCCAAATGTTTACAGAAACCTTTTTAGCTCAGAAGTAAGTTATTAAAAATATATATAATCCATTTTAACCCTTGGTAAAGTTTATTAAATGATTTTAGAACCCTTAGTTGCTTATATGTTAATATTTTAATGCTGTAATTAATTGTCAAAATTTATTTCCAGAAAGGGAATTATTATCTAAGGGTATCGAGGGCATAATCATTTATGTTTATTTGACGATTTGTAAAATCCTAGCCTCGTTATTAGAATTCTTCCTTGTGCATACATGCATCATTATTTGCTTGCATATTCATACTCGGCTTTTATACTCAAGTAGACGTCGAGGACCCTAAAGGAAGGTTCTAGGACATCGAGGAAGACCCCCAAGCCTCAGGACAAGGTGAGTTAACATCCTTAGTTCATGTCTTACCCAGCTTTCATTAAAACTATGTTGATTCAACTAAGAAATTGCATCTAATATGAATTTATGACCTAACTTGTTAATCATGTTATACACATGCCATGACATTGACACATTTACTCACCATATTATGAATACCTTGAATAGCATGTCATGACTATCTTGATAGTCATATCCCTTGTAACCCAATTAAAAACAAATAAAACATTTGGACTCCTAGTCCTTTAGTAAAAACTTGCTTAGACATGCTTAGATCCAAATGCTTGTTTTCAGGGCACAACACCCCATAGTAGTGAACACTAGCTCACCACTAAGAATTCTACTTATTATATGAACTGTATATGGTATGGTTTGGTTTGGATATAGGCTATGTCGTTTGGTCTCGAGATGTGAGCTTGTGGCTGAGTTGCGGGTTGAGACCCAAGGTTGGTTTTGTTGTTTAGAGTGGATCTAGACTAGAAGGTCGTGGATACGTTGAGTTGAGGCAGGGAGCGAAAGTTGGACCTTCGGCTCTCAAGATATATGCAGCAGGATCGGAAGGATCCCTTGATTATGATTTGAGTGTTGGATGCATCCGACACAACACGTGTCCATCACGCGGTAGTGCAGGTGTGGAGGCCCAGGAGAGCGCTGTGTGGAGACCCTGGCTAAAACTCCAACCTAAGGTAAGCACGGCTAGGAGCCACCACCGAGGGTGGTCTAGGTCATATGCTCACTGGACTGAAAATCCAGGAGGTATGATTCATAATAGGATTGCTAAGTCCTAGAATACAATGGTGAGTGTTTGAAGGGACAACCGAGGAGCGGGACCAGAAGAGGCCCCTTGTTTATGAGCTAGTGTTGGATACGTCTAACACAACGCGTGGCCATCATGCGACAATGCAGGTGCAAAGGCCTAGTAGAGCGCTCTGCGGAAGCTCTGGCTGAAGCTCCAGCCTGAGGTAAGCGCGGCAGGACGTCACCACCCGAGGGTGGTCTAGGTCATGTGTTCTCTAGACTGGTAATCCAAAAACGATGATCCACAATGGGATCGTTGAATCCCAGAATAATATGACGGGTGTTTGGAGGAAGAATAGGAACGTAAGTTCCAGCAGAGTCGAGTTTGGTCTAGCAGAGTTGATTTTTTTTGGATCATCATCACTTCCATTGGATCATCATCACTTCCATAACACTCTCTTTCCTAAAGATAATGTGGCTAAGTCATTGGTCTATTATTATAATTAATTTCAACTGGCATTCTGCAAATAAATAAATCTTAGCCTTCCCTTGTAGCTTTTATCATTAAATGCATTACGAGGGTGTTAATTTATAAGTGCGGTTTGATTGTGTACTTATGTGGGGGACTAATTTCCAATAAATAATATTGCGTCGGTGTCAACGATTTGTGTCGGCAATGTATTTTATGGGGCAATGCGAGAGATCACAACTACAATGGTACCACAGGGAGCCGAATTTATACAGGTTCGGGCCCTCGGGGCCAGGTAATACCCTACTCCAGTGCTCGTGGATTGTATTGTGGTGGAATCTGATGATGATTGCAAGATGTGGGATTGGATGGATGAACTAGGGGCCCCGGACACCCTTTATATAGTGCAGGGGGTAGGGTTACAGATAGAAACCCTAATCCGTGTTTGGAAGATACAGATATAACCGATCTGGCTACGCCTATATCCATGTATTCGAATAGGAAGCGAATTCGTTTCCTTGTAGATTATCTCGGCCATGCCAAGCCTCCAAGCTTTATTTACGGAAGGCCCAATTGACTTCGGCCCAAGGAGGTGGTACGTCTAGTAGTATGTCTTGACTACCTAGGGCCCATATTTTCCTGATAGCCCCCGAGTGCCTCGGGGCTGGGTTGTCTTGATTCGGGGTTCGACTCGCAGTCCTTCGGATGTTACCCGAGTGACGCGTCACTCTTCGCTGGTGATGAAATGCACTGCCGAGTAACTCTTGATCAAACAACACAGTTGCAAAGAACTTCGAAAAATTTCTCAAGTCATTAGAGATGCAGTACCCGGCCGTGATCGGTATCTTTGGTGATGGCCCCACGGAGAGGCATACCAGAGAAAAAGTGGATGTTGCTGAGTAAGCAGTGCCACCCAGCGTTATCCTCCCTGTTACAACTTATGGCATTCAAGCCTGACTTGGAGATCTCGACATTCGGTCCAACATGGGACACGCCACAACCTATGTAGGGTGTTCAGGCGCTTTGATCCGACTAATGTGGATTCAAGCTAGTGATCCCCAGAGGGATACGCCCGCCTCCAAGTTAAGGTCCTCCTAGTAGTGTTTGTCTTGGCGACAAACGATCCAGAGATGTGCCACTGAGACCCAACTGAAGAGGTAACTCTTTGACGCCTAATCCGATTATAAAATCAGACCAACCATTGACCCCAAGAGGTACGCCAAGAGCTGGATTAATCTTGCCCAAGTAGTGCTTGTCTTGATGACAAACAATCCGGAGATGTGCCACCGGGACAATTTTGAAGAACCTCCGATGTGCGGCTCGGCTAAAAAGCCAAACCGACTACCGTCCCCAGGGGGCACATCAAAAACTGCGTCGCGACTTTGGGAAGTGCCCAATCCTCGAATTGAAGACTGGCAATGAGCCCAACAGGGGCCACGCTATTTTCCTGACTTAGATGACCCGAGTGACACCTGTACCCGAGTAAGTTGTGTACAGCTCACGGCCATTATAGAGCATGTCCTCGGGGACTTAAATCAGTGCCCAAGTATTGAAGCGACAATTTTAGGGCTTCATTTCCTTCCCGCCTTGTACGGAAACGAAAAGTTGCCTGCTTCCTTTTAAGTTAAGCCTTCCAGGGAGTTTGAACCGGTACGCTTACACTGTGTGCCCAAACCGTTCACCTCCCCGAAATCCCCCGCTAGGGTTTTCGTGCTTTCGCCGCCTCCAAGCAATCTTAGCGCCGCCGCCGCCGCCGTCGCCAAGCTCTAAATCCACCACATTCCAATGGCGGGGGACTGGGCAACCTCAAACACCACCGATGGTACAAGAAGTACTTGTTGACGCCGGCGTTCTCCGACGCCTTGAGCTCATTGATTGGCGCGCCCCTTGGTGAATCCTCCCCACTCCTCATCAAGAGGAGATTGTTGTCTTCGAATCCTTCTTCTCCATGGGTTTGGACTCCCGCATCCTCCTTTCTTCGCGGTTTGCTCCACCATTATGGTATTGAGCTTTTCCATTTGAATCCCAATTCCATTCTTCAACTTTCGATTTTTGTTCATCTTTGTGAGGCTTTTCTGGGGATCGCTCCCTATTTCGCCCTTTTCCGCCATCTCTTCTTCCTGAAGGCCTATCCCAAACAATGCCCTAAAAGTCATTGGCGGGTCGATTCCAACTCCTGAGCGGCCTCAAGAAGGAGTATTTCGTCTTGCCGCTTCGGACTTCTTTGAAGGGGTGGCATCAGGATTGGTTCTACTGTTCCAATCCTCCTCCTAGTCTTCCTTGTTTTGATGGGAGAAAGCCCCGAGCTTCCTCCTCTTGGAACTCTCCCCCTCTTTCCTCTGAAATAGATCAGGTGACCGAGTTACTCGGCATGATCCAACATCTCAAAGAAGAAGGGCTGACCGGCGTCGCTATAGCTGTTTCCTTCACGAAACGCCGTGTGTAACCACTCAAGGAAAGGATCAGGCTCGGGTTCGAGTACACCGGGCCATCCGACTCTACTAGAGAAACGGATGTCCCAATTTCCAATTCCGACGCCATTGATCGACTCTCCGAGTTTTTCGCTCCTGGAACTATCTTTTCAAATCCAGGGAGTCCCAGGAGCTTCTCCCTTAACTATCCACCTCCTGAGGTAAGGTTCGAGTATACTCTTTTGCTTGTGTTGAACACCGGGCAATCCTGTTGCTAAAGTTTATTTGGGGATCTTAGTGCTCCTATCTTGAGCCATGGGTCTTTCGTGTCTGCGGCCCCAACTCCTGATGCTCCTGCCAACAAGGGCGAGAAGCGCCCAGGGGGGAACCTGAAGATACCCCGGCCGCCAAGAAAGGCAAGGGCCCGGCTCCCTTAGTGGAGGAAAAAGTCCCGCCGTCGGGAGGACGCGGCCCGCGAAGCTCGGGGCCAAAGGTGGGTAAGGCTCCCAAAGAGGGAACGAGCCAACCAACTCCGGCTTCCGGGTGTAGTTAGGGGACTCACCTCCCAAGGACGGGCGGTAGTACGACGCCAAAGGGGGAAAAGAATTCAACCCCTCAGGCTAGGCCGAGAGGCCCACCCGACGCCTCTTCGAGCGGGGCTTCCTCTCGAAAGGGGGCCGGCATCAAGATTAAGACCACCAACCGGTAAGCACAACTCCGCCACCTCCTGACAGTCTTCTTTTGCATTTTCTCTGACCGAAATATTCCCTATTTCAGGAAACCATCGGTAGAGGTTCCGTCAAGTCGCCCGACCGAGCCAGCATCAGAGCCTGCCAGGCCGAGTCAGGGAGCTCCTCCTCCATCAGCTGATGTGGTGCCCCCACCAGCAAAGTCGGCGGAAGCCGCGTCGGGAACCGGAGGAGGTGCTACCGCCGCGGCCCCAACCTGAGTCCGTCCACCGAGGGCAGCGTGGGGGCTGAGCCAATGGTAGAGGAGATCCTCCGCCAGCCCCCACCTCCCCCAGAGAAGACAGAGCCGAAGTTCTCGGCGGGCTGGAGGGACGAGGCCGGGAATTGGGCCCTTGTTGACGACGAGGCTGAGGAAGAGATGAGGAAGGTCTTCTTCGAGTATGCCGCCGAGTGTGGCCGAATGGCTCGGGTGAGCTTTTTGGTTTGTAGAGTAAATCTTCTTTTACTGGAGTTAGGATGGTGATCATCCTTCGTCTTTGCAGGAACTTAGTGGTTACTCCGAGAGAAAAACCAAGTCCCTCAATTACTTCCTTCCCCAAATAGAACGGATTAAATCCATGGAAGGGGAGGTCATCGGGGTCCGGACCGAGGCAGCCAAGGAGCGCCGAGAGCTGCAGGCCTAGATTAAGGAACTGCAGGACGAAAAGTTCGACCTTGGGGTTCCCTCCGGTGTAAGTACCCTGACCTGAGTCAGAATTTGTTTGTCTTGCGTGTGACGGGATGACGTTATGCACCGCACCATGTGCAGCACGCGACGCCACGATCGCCAAAGCTTGAGTGAGAGGCGGCCTGGAGAAGTCGGAGGCAAAGTCGCCGCCGAGTTAGAGGGTAAGCCCGAACCCGACCGACTCTGAACCCCCAGTGCTTACACGGTTATGTAATCGTGCATTCCCTGTTCTTTGACAGAGCATAGGAGGAAGACGCTAGCGCAGTATGACGTTCTTCTGGAGAACGCCAACTCTATGCTGGTGAAGTCGAGCCGAGCTCTCGGGCCAAGCTGATCCAGAGGTGGACCAAAGCCCCCAAGCAACTAAAGGCGCGGCTCAGGGAAATCGGCCTGACGAGTTCCAGTCAAGTGCTGGGAATTGTCAAGTCGCACTATTCTCGAATCGATCTTGACGCTGCCAAGGATGGCTTCGTCTGCTCGGAAGAGGAGGCGATGGCGCTGCTCGAGGAAGTGAAGCCGACCGCCGAATGCCTTTTAGACAACTTAGAGTTAGATTTCCTGTAAAAATATAGGAACTCATAAATTATCCATGTATATGACTTTCCTTTTTTTGACATGGCCTATGCTAACCATCTTTTCTCTGCTTAAGTCATGGCTCTGGCCCGAATAAACTACGTTCCTTTGTTACTTGGAACGACTTATGCTAGGCTTCGTCATAGACTTAAAAGAGAAAAAATCGATTAGGTATTGGTTAGGTGCAGACTGCACCAGCCGGAGGGGTTAACATGACGGGCAAATAGTTTGCCATCACGTCGTATCCTCCACCCGCGGCCTTGATCGCCAAAGAATAGATCTGCAACCAAGCCTCGGGGTCCCGTTCTCCGTCAAATTTTACAATGCCTTTAGGGTTGAACCCCTCGGGCCAGTTTACCTGACGGAGTTGGGGAATGAATGCCTTGATCCTGTCAATCAATCCTTCCGCGGGGGAAGGAGTTCGTCAGGGGAGGTTTCGACGCGGTGGAGTACGGCGCCGATCTTCGTCTCGCCTCCTGCGGGCGGCGATCGATGTCGGCGAAGGTCGCGGCTTGCACTCGGTGGGCGTCTTGCCGCGACTTACGTGTCCGATCGCGCCGAGTACTATTAAATGCGATCGGCTTCGACCGAGTTGGCCGGTTGATCCCGAGTGATTTGGACAGCCGCTGCCGTCACCATGGCTTTAATTTGTTCCATGATCGGCGTTGCGGGGTTGTTCTCTCCAAGTAAAGGACCAACATTGTTCAAGAGGGTCTTACAAGCGAGGATGTTCTGCTGTGGTGTATGGAAGACCGAGTGATCTCCCATACGGACTTGAATCAGTTCCTCCCGGACTTCCCGTGCACGACCACGTATTTGGTCGCTCAAATCTTCTCTGCCTTCGCGGTATGGTTCGGCTCCTGCCTCCCCCGTGGGGCGCCGAGCCGATCCGGAGGCTTGGCCATCCAGCACGTAGACACCGCGGAAGTCGGGGAACCCATTGACGCTCTCTTCCGACTCGGATTCCGAGAAGGAAAGGCTCAACCGATCCCGATTCATTGGCTCGTCGATGGGAGTGATTATAACTCCCACCTCTCGTGCAGGATCTCTGGTCGGAAGAGGATCCGACTGAGTTTTGGCAAAACGAATCTGCTGGAATCTTTCAGCCGAATTGACCAATCCGAATGGCATAACCACTCGGGAAGTTAACCTGGCAAGAGTTGTCCCTGAGTTTTGACTCAGAAAGCTCGTCCCAGTGTGCATGCGCCGTGTTCCGCCCCTTAGCTCAGATTAGAAGAGCCGGCGTGTCATCCGATGGATAACAACGGCCGAGTTTCCAGATCCGAACGGGGCGAACCACAACTAAGGGATCGTGGCCCCCCGACTGGATCTGAGAGCGATCCAGGCCAGGAATCAGATCGCGGCTCGATCCTCCGTCAGCACAAGGGGCTGGCAAGGAGAGAAGTGGTAGATCCCGCCAAACCGAAGGAAGCCCTTGATAGGCGGTCGAAATCGTCATCATCAGATCGGATCTCCTCTGGATCGGAATCCAGGGAAGAGATCCCAAAGTGGTGAGGGTCGGCCGGAGTCGCGTACCATCTCGCCCGATAATGTGTGGACCGAACAAAGATCGGCTCACACAACCGAAGCTCTCCGAAGTCACCGGCAATGAAGCCGAGATCTCCGAAGATGAAGCCTTGGTCGGGAGCGTAGGTGAAGACGAATCCGCCAATGGAAAACATCGAAGTCGATGTAGTTGATCGTGACGCTAGCCCCTACCTGGCACGCCAACTGTCGACGATTTGCGTCGGCAATGTATTTATGGGGCAATGCGACAGATCACAACCATGATGGGAGCACGAGGGCGAATTTATCTGAGTTCGGGCCCTCGGGCGAGTAATACCCTATACGTGCTCGTGGATTGTATTGTGGTGGAATCTGATGATGATTGCAAGATGTGGGATTGGATGGATGAACTAGGGGCCCCGGATCCCATTTATATAGTGCAGGGGGTCGGGTTACAGATAGAAACCCTAATCCGTGTTTGGAAGATACAGATATAACCGATCCGGCTACGCCTATATCCATGTATTCGAATAGGAAACGAATTCATTTCCTTGTAGATTATCTCGGTAGCGCCGACCTCAAAGCTCGCCTTATACGGAAGGCCCAATTGACTCGGCCCAAGGAGGTGGTACGTCTAGTAGTATGTCTTCGGCTACCCAGGGCCCATATTTCCCACAGTCAGCAATGTATTTTATAGGGCTATGCGAGAGATCACAACTCGATGGTAGCACAGGGGGCAGGATTTATACAGGTTCGGGCCCTCTGTGAGAGGTAACACCCTACTCCTATGCTCGTGGATTGTATTGTGGGGGGTTGATTACAAAGTATGTTCTCGTCGGGATAGCACGAGAACAAACAATGATCTGAGATATGTCTTCTTCTAACTAGGGATCCTCGACCCCCTTTATATAGTGCAAGGAGTCGGGTTACAGATAGGTTCCCTAATCCGTATAAGGAACCTAGAGATATAACCGGGTTGGTCACGTCTATCTCCATGTATTCGAGTAGGAAACGAGTTCGTTTTCTTGTAGAGTAAGTCGGGCCGCGCCAGCCTCCAAGCCCGTCTTCTGGAAGATCCATGCGACTTGGCCCAAAGAGGTGGTACATCCAATTGTATATCTTGGAATACCCGGGGCCCATATTGTCCATAGTAGCCCCCAAGTGCTTCGCGGCTGGGTTGTCTTGATTCTGGGTTCAACTTGTAGTCCTTCAGATGTAACCCGAGTGACATCACTCTTCGTTCGACTGATGAAGTTCCGCTCACCGAGTAAACTGCTGATCAAACAACACAGTTGCCAAAGACTCAAGAGAAAGATCTCAAGTCTTAAAAAGATGTCTGGTATCCAGCCCGACTGATCGGTAAGCTGGCTATTGGCCCCACGAAGGGACATACAAAAAAAGTGGATGTTGCCAAGTGATCAGTGTCACCCTGCGTTATCCTCCCTGTTACGAATTATGACATTCGAGTCTGACTGATAGAACCCGACATTCGGTCCAGCAGCGGACATGCCACAACCCGCGTAGGGCGTTCAGGCACCCTGATCCGACTAGTGCGGAGTCAAGCTAGTGATTCTCGGAAGAATACGCCCGCCTCTAAGTTGAGGTCATCCGAGTGGTATCCACCTAACGATGAACGATCCGGAGATGTGCCACTGAGACCCAACTAAAGAGGTAACCTTTGATGTCGTTCGGACTGAAGCCAGACCGATTTTTGTCCCTAGGGGGCACATCAAAATCTAAGCTAAATACCCGGGAAGCGCCTAGTCCTCAAAAGATTGACGACTAGCTTAAGGCCCAACCGGGGGTGCGCCCTTTTTCCCGACTAGGTCTGACACGAGTGACACCTATACCCGACCAATGTCGTGTACAGCTTACGGCCCACATGGAGCGTGCTCTCTGCAACCTAAGTCCGGGCCCGAATATTGAAACAATGATTTTAGGACTTCATTCTTTCCCGCCCAGCGCGGAAACGAAACGTCGCCCGTTTTCTTCTAATGAGAGCGTGCCATACTCCCGCCGCCACGAGTCATCCCTAGCGCCGCCTGCTGGAATGCCAATCGTCGCTTTGACTGTTGCGCCATGTTTCCAGGGACATCTGCGTCCAATCTTGGGAACAGTTCTCATCGGGGTTGCTTCTCGACGCCATTACTTCCTGGAATCGGTTCGACTTCCCGATCTTGGCTATAAAAAGAGGCCGGTACTGCGGCCGCTTCTCATCCCCAACTTCTTCCTACCGTCCCTCCTTCTCCGCCTGCTTCCATGGATAACGAAGAGTTCATGGCAGAGCTTTGGGCGGAGTACGATCTTGCGCTCGCCGAGGTTGCCGAGGAAGAGGCCCATGCCCGCGACGTTGCCACCGTCGCGGTCCTGATCGAGGTCACCCCGGCTCTCGCCGAGGTGGCCGATGTGATCGTCCAGGCACTAGTCCGCGCTCCCCGTCATCTCCTGTAATTGTCCTGTAGGCCATCTAGGCTTAGATTCCCTCTAGATGTAGGAACTTGCAGTAAATTATCTATGTAAATGATTTTCTTTCGATATAATATATGCTAATCGATTTTTCTTAATTCAAGTCATGCTTTTCGCCTGAGCAAGTTAGGTTCCTTTTACTAAGCACTCTGCCCAGCGCATCAAATTCCTTAGCGTTAGGAGTTGACGCGGAGCTCTGTCTCCAAGAACGCGATCGGGAAGTATGAGTGTTGCTAGGAGGCAAGAGTTTCGTTACTCGGAACAATTAACACTTAGGCTCAACATGGGCTTAAAATGAGAAAAATCGATTACGTATCGATTAGGTGCAGACTGCACCTAATTAGGTGTAGCCCCCGACTTACTGGCTAGTCGGGATTCGACTAGAGAGCAAGTCAAATTAATCTCATCAAAAGAGAAGGGGTGCGCGATTGCGCACCTAATTAGGTCTAGCCCCCGACTTACTAGCTAGTCAGAATCCGACTAGGGAGCAAGTCAGGTTAGATTCATAAAAAAGATTAGGTGCGCAATCATAAAAAAGATTAGGTGCGCGATTGCGCACCTAATTAGGTGTAGCCCCCGACTTACTACTTAATTGAAACACAAATAAGTAGCAAGTCAGAAGCTGAATTGCATAAAAAAAGGATTAGGTGCGCGATTGCGCACCTAATTAGGTGTAGCCCCCGACTTACTACTTAATTGAAACATAAATAAGTAGCAAGTCAGAAGCTGAATTGCACGAATGTAAAGACAATGTGAACGAAAACTTGTCTTTATTTAATTGTAAACATGTGTACAACGGTCGTCAGGTATAGAACCGACGCAATTGTTCGATGTTCCATGAGTTGTCCATGAGAGTGCCGTCTTCTCGCCTCAATCGGTAAGCCCTCGGGCATGTCACCGAGTCAATAATGTACGGACCTTCCCAGCGCGGAGAGAGTTTGTGGCCACTCGATTGATTGACTCGAAGGACCAGATCTCCGACTGAGAAGGCTCGATCCCGTACATTACGATCGTGGTAACGACGCAGACCCTGGAGGTACTTGGCTGACCGAATTGTTGCAGCGTCTCGAGCTTCCTCCAATCGGTCGAGTTCGTCGATCCGGTTGGCCTCTGACTCGTCCTCATTGAACCTTTGAACTCGTGGCGACCCGAGCTGTAGCTCCGTTGGAAGGACCGCCTCGAGACCAGATCTGAGGAAGAAGGAGATCGCCCGTGAGCTCTACTGGGGCTCATCTGAGCCCCAGTACTGGCGAGCAAATCCTTCATCCATTTTGCCGCGTATGGGTTGAGCCGATTGAAGATGCGCGCCCTGATGCCTTGTAGAAGCATGCCGTTCGCGCGCTCGACCTGCCCATTGCTCCGTGGGTGTGCCATCAAGCGAGCAAATCTTTATGCCCACATCTTCACACCACTTTGAAACTTCGTCACTTCAACCGAGAGCCGTTATCCGTAATGATCCGAGATGGTACGCCAAACCGATGATGATCTCTGGAAGAACTTCGGTGGCTTTGGCGCCGTAATCTTGATCACGTGCTTGGCTTCAATCCATTTAGTGAACTTGTCAATGGCGACGAAGATGTGTTCAAAACCACCCGGGGCCTTCTTGAAGGGTCCAACAATGTCGAGCCCCCAGACTGCGAACGGCCAGGTGATGGGGATCGTCTGGAGTTCCTGGGCCGGCACATGGATCTGCCGAGCGAAGAACTGAAAACCCTCACACTTGCGGATGATCTCCTTTGAGTCGGAGACTGCGGTTGGCCAGTAAAATCCTTGCCGGAAGGCTTTTCCGACCAACATAGCTGATGCAGCGTGACGATCGCACATGCCCGAGTGAATTTCACAAGAAGAGCGTCGCCGGACTTCGGGTATGCACTTTTGAAGTATGCCAGAGGCGCTTCGGCTGTACAAAATCCCTTCATGTACCACGTATGCACGACTCCGACGTTGAATTTTGGACGTTGCAGTTCGGAAAACCCGGAATAAGACCACTCAGTTTTGTCGTGTCCAGTGGAGCAACCACACCGAGGGAGAAGCCACCTGGGAGCGCGAGGAAAACCTTCGCGCTGAGTTCCCGGATTTGTTTCCCAGAGATTAGGAATCTCGGGGACGAGATTCTCTTAAGGGGGGAAGGTTTGTAACATCCCAAATTTTCAATAATTCAATTTGGCATGTTAAGTATTTTTAAATTTTTACAATGATAATTTTAAATAAATTCTAAATAATAATTCTAATAGTGTTTGTCATTAGTTCGCGCTGGAGATGCTGAGCGTGAGTCTTAATCTTTATTTCCTAATCTCTCCTTAACCCATATTTTCTAATCCCTCTCATTTTAGTTGCATGCATGCATGGCATGCACTTGTCAAATCTTTGCATGCATAACTCTCCCGTGCACTCTCTCTCACAAATATTTACATGCATGCATGGCATTAATTCATCTCTTTCTTACATGCATGCATGACATGCTCCTGTCATTTCCTTGCATCATGTCTCTCATTTTCTAATCTCTCTCACATTTATTCTCTTGTCATTTCCATGCATGACATGCACTTGTCCTTTCTTTGCATGCATGTCACTCTCCCGTACTCACTCTCTCACACTCATTTTCATTGCATGCAAGTATTGCATTAATTCCTCTCTTTATTTGCATGCATGCATGACAGTCTCACTATACTGCTTCTTTGCGTCTTCTTCTTATTTGCATGCTTATTCTTGTCTTCTTCACGTCTTTGCCGCAGCATCTCACTCTGTTGCCACTCTCTCTCATGTACTGTCTTCTCACTCACTTCCTTGCTCGCATGCGAGTGTGCGAATATCTTGTCGTTGCTCTCTTAAAAGCTAAGCGGTGCATGCATTGCTCTGCAAGCGCATGCATTAGTGACTAACCGCCATGGTCGCCATCGTTGTCGTTGTCGCGTCGCTATTGTTGATCACCGAAGATCCCGCATGACCTCCTCCATTTTGAGGTGAATGATACCATGATCACCGTCGCGCTTATATTTGGACCATTGAGGTTCCATTTTTCGCCGTCCTTGTTTGGTCACAAACTTCGCCGCCATCGGCTTCGATGCATGTCGTTAGTTCTCTTGTTTTCACGCATGCTCGGGTTCTCCTCTCATGTTACGGGTTTGGCGCGAGACACTAAACCGTCTCGCTTTGTGTCACGTCGGTCTTCCGGTGCTCGATCGTTCGAAATTGCACGAGAACCCTCGACCGGTGAGCACCCCATCCTTTTCGGGTAGCTCACGTCCATTTAGTCGAGCTGTCTCTCGCTTAATTCGAGACCCTTATTTATTGAAGATTCATCGACTTGTAGCTTTAGGACTAGTCTATTAGTTCATCGCATATGGGTCTTCTTTAAAATAAATAAATAAATAAATAATAAAAATAAAATAACAAACTCCATTTTAAATAATAAAAATGGGATTATTTGTCTTGGTAGCTTTGATTGTCTTTGTGCTTGATTTATTTGGCATATTCAAGCGTCTTGTCAAGCGTTTCGTCGAGAAGGAGGGCGTCTTAGTGGAGGGCACCACCGCCGAGAAGTCTTGCTACGTGTTCCCAAACTCAAAGGCGAGTCCTTTGACGATATTGTCTATAGCTTTGCTTTTTATTAAAATGTTTTATTAAGAATTTATAAAAAGTGCATGCTAGTTTTAAAATAATAACACTAGTTTAATAGTGACTAGCTAGACCTATTTAACCGTATTGCTATAACAACCCATTAATATAAAACTATGTGTAGGTAGATTAATTGTTATCTACTTTCCATTGGACTTAGGTTGTTTAAAATAAAATGTCCGCAAAAAGAAAGCATGTTATATTTCATGTTTACTGGAAATGTCTTTATAAACTTGTTTGGAAAAATAGGCATCGGAGGGACACGATGCCGACTAGGAGGAACTTTCTGCTAGTGGGTGCTTTTATGCACCGTGTTGGTGTTTTCTAACACCGTGGATTTTGTAAACCGGGGCTTAAAATTGTTCCCTCCTAGTCTAAGGACTGTTCATCCTATGAATCTACGAGCCTAGCTTTACAGTACAACCTCGGGTCCTGGTATGGGACAGGCCTGGTTCCCGTCCTCTGGCTCTGTTGCGACCTCCTGGTGGGAAGCAATCGAGTTAGAGCCCGGGACTTAATGGTGAACAACCGTGAGGAAGCCTCTCGAGGGTAAAGTGTACCCTCTGCGAGAGATAAAAGCTGTCATGACAAATAGTGCTTTCATGGTTATGAGCGCATAAGCGAGTGTTCATATGGTAGCCACTTCTTTTATAAAATTTGGGAGTTCTTCTAAAATAATTTGGCGGACCGCCGTTTCAGATTTTACTATTGGGACCCGTCGTGAGGCGATGGTGGTTCGAACTTAGTACGTCGACGGATGGCTAGAATACCTTTGGCGAATGACCGAGCCAGGAGTATAGTTCGCGAGGTCGAAAGGAAACAGATTCCGTCGGCG
Source organism: Olyra latifolia (assembly GCA_036346145.1). NCBI lineage: Eukaryota > Viridiplantae > Streptophyta > Magnoliopsida > Poales > Poaceae > Olyra > Olyra latifolia. The sequence goes on along the minus strand of CM070531.1, from coordinate 4,573,004 downwards.
AATGACCGAGTCGGACATGATTGGAGCCCCTAAAAATGATGTTTATTAAAACCGCAACTTTTAACTCACTAGGAAAAATTTATTCAAGGCTTTTCTGCAAAACACCTAAGCCGCCCTTGTACAGAGCTACCACATCATGTTATGTCTTTTCCCTTGCTGAGTATTAGGACTCACCCCTGTTTTCTCCCCCTCTTTTAAAATTTCATAAGGTGAAGAGGCAGGATTTGACTCCGAGGCAGATGATGAGGACTACGACGAGTCTTCTGAGGAGTGAAGCTTAGGGTCCGTTCCTACAGACAAGATGCCTGTGGGATTCTGTATCAAAGAGTAGCTGTATTGTGGATTTAGCCCGTGATTTCCACTGTGTACTCTGTGGTTCAGCCTGCGTGCTGACTTGTATGTAAAATAATCGGGACAAGTTCCCCGACCTTGTATCTTGTATAATTATGGCAATGTATCACTCTGTTTGATAACTGTGTGTACTAGCGATGATTCTTGGGACTAGTACATTATGCACAGGAAGGGTTCGGTCTTTTACGGCCGGGTCCCGACAAACCCTGAGCTGGAGAAGTTAACATAACAGGCAGATAGTTTGCCATCACATCGTATCCTCCGCCCGCGGCCTTGATTGCCAAAGAGTAGATCTACAACCAAGCCTCTGGGTCCCTCTCCCCATCAAATTTTACTATTACCTTAGGGTTGAACCCTTCGGGCCAGTTTACCTGACGAAGTCGGGGTGTGAACGCCTTGATCCCATCAATCAATCCGTCCCTAGGAGGAGGAGACTGACGGGGAAGGATTCGACGCGGTGGAGTGCGGCGCCGGTCTTCATCTCGCTCCCTCCGCCAGGCTTCGATGTCAAGGCGGAGGTCGCGACTTGTACTTTGGCAGGCGTCTTGCCCGCGAGTTGGCGTATGCCGACTGCGCCGAGTGCTACTCGTGGCAGTCTGGCTTCTGGCCGAGTCGGCCTGTTAATCCCGAGTGGCTTGGACAGCCGCTGCCGTCACCATGGCTTTGATCTGCTCCATGATCTCCAAGAAAAGGACCAACATTATCCAGGAGGGTCTTACATGCGAGGATGTTCTACTGGGACGTACGGAAGACCGAGTGATCTCCCATACGGACTTAAAGCGGTTCCTCACGGACTTCTCGTGCGCGACCGCTTAATTTGTCGCGCAGATCTTCTCCACCTCCGCCGTTATGTTCGGCTCCCACCTCATCCACGAGGCGCCGAGTCGATCCAGAGGCTTGTCCATCCAGCACATAGATGCCGCGAAAGTCGGGGAAGCCGTTGACGCTCTCCTCCGACTCGGACTCCGAGTAAGAGAGGCTCAACTGATCCCGATTTGTTGGCTCGTCGATGGGAGTGATTATAACTCCCACTTCTCGTGTCAGATTGTTTGGCAGGAGAGAATTGAACTGAGATTTGGCAGAACTGATCTGCTGAAATCTTGCAGCCGAATTGACCAATCCGAGTGGTATACCCACTCTGGAAGTTGATCTGGTTAGAGTTGTCCCTGAGCCAGGACTCAGAAAACTTATCCCAGTGTGCGTTTGTTGTACTGCGTTCCTTGGCTCAGATTGAAGAAGACGGCGTGTTATCTCATAGAAAACAGTGGCCGAGTTTCTTAATCCGAACGGGATCTCAGACAACCGAAGTGTCGCAGTTACTAATTGGATTCAAACGCTATCCAGATTAGGAACAGTATTGACAGTTGGTTCATTACCAGCGGAGGATGCTGGCAGAACCATAAGGTCGTAACCCCGACTAGAACCGAAGAGAGTCATTACGATGAGGCAGTCGGAGTCATTGTCGCCAGATCGGATCTCTTCCGGATCAGAGTCCGGAAGAGGCGAGCCGACGTGGTGTGGCTCGGTTGAAGTCGCATTCAGCCTTCCCCGGACGTTGTCCGGCTGCGATAGCTGGAGTTCCCCGGAGTCATCGGCAAGGAAGCCGAGATCCCCGAAGACGAAGCCTTGGCCGGGGGCGTAGGTGAAGACGAATCCGCCGATGGAGGCCATCGAAGTTGATCGTGACGCTAGCCCCTACCTGGCGTGCCAACTGTCGACGATTTGCGTCGGCAATGTATTTTATAGGGCTATGCGAGAGATCACAACTCGATGGTAGCACAGGGGGCAGGATTTATACAGGTTCGGACCCTCTGTGAGAGGTAACACCCTACTCCTGTGCTCGTGGATTGTATTGTGGGGGGTTGATTACAAAGTATGTTCTCGTCGGGATAGCACGAGAACAAACAATGATCTTAGATATGTCTTCTTCTAACTAGGGATCCTCGACCCCCTTTATATAGTGCAAGGGGTCGGGTTACAGATAGGTTCCCTAATCCGTATAAGGAACCTAGAGATATAACCGGGTTGGTCACGTCTATCTCCATGTATTCGAGTAGGAAACGAGTTCGTTTTCTTGTAGAGTAAGTCGGGCCGCGCCAGCCTCCAAGCCCGTCTTCTGGAAGATCCATGCGACTTGGCTCAAAGAGGTGGTACGTCCAATTGTATATCTTGGAATATCCGGGCCCCTGTTGTCCACAATCATCACTTCCATTGGATCATCATCACTTCCATAACACTCTCTTTCCTAAAGGTAATGTGGCTAAGTCATTGGTCAATTATTATAATTAATTTCAACTGACATTCTGCAAATAAATAAATCTTAGCCTTCCCTTGTAGCTTTTATCATTAAATGCATTAGGAGGGTGTTAATTCATAAGTGCGGTTTGATTGTGTACTTATGTGGGGGACCAATTTCCAATAAATAATATCAAAAATTGTTCTCCTCTAATATTACAAACATTGATCCAGAATCAGTATATCAACTTTGCCATATTATTTACCTACAATCATAGTACTTTTACAATACCAAAGTGTGGTATTATACAAACCTCTTTATAACTTGTGAGGTTAGGAAATATCTAGTATTCTAAGCCGAAGAGTTCCATATCCTCTGCTGAAAATTCAAAGTCGGGATCTGCAGTGGAATAGGGATCTGTTCATTTAAAATGAACAGTTCCTGTACAACGGGTAAGTACGTCAATAGTACTTGTAGGTTTCCATAGAAAATAAAATATTAGCTATATGCAAATTGTTTCAAAGAAAGGTAAAGGCTATAATTTGGCTGATATAAAATGCAATATTTCAAGACTTAACTTCAGTATTCCAAAGATGTTTACTAAAACATTTTGAATGAGTTTATAAATCACTACCCCCTTTCTTTATTCTGAAATCATCTGACAACCATTATCATTTTTAAAAAAATTCATGGATTTATTTGAATAGAATAGCCATCACCCAGTTTGACATAACTTCATATATCCAAAGTAGGGTCCATTAATGATTTTGTTATCAGCTCTGCAGAACCCACCCAACTTTACTCGTAAAATAGTCGATAATACGAATAGGCAATATTTATGTCATTTCTACTCAGAATAGTCCAAGTTTTACAATGTTTCGCACAAGGTGTAAACATTTAGGAAAAAACCTAGCGATATTGGCCTCCGCACAGACACAGCCGGTAACATGTGAATCACTTGGCCCATTATCCCAGAACCTGGCAAATGTCTGGCCTCTGTAGGATCATTACCGGTGACTACTTGGCCAGCATCCCAAATGCTCATTATTGCGAAAACACTAAGGCAATACCATGCCCAGGCAATTACCATTCTGGTAATTTATGTCTATACTTTTGAATTTTTTCGATCTCCTCTATATCACAGTGTCTATATGACTATGATGATATTTATCCTACCTGTTGAAATATCCATATGATTAATTTTTCTTATGTTAGGGTGTTGTCTAGTATATCCATTTTTAAGTGGGCATTTGGTTCTGGAGTTTGGATTGACTATTTAACATAAAATGACCAATACAGTAATTCAAATAAAGGTATTTTACAAATAAATAACTAGAAATTAATAAATAAGTAAATAAAAGGAATTTGGGAATTCAATATGCTTCAAGGATAGGAAAACCTGCCTTCTTCAGTAGTCTGATCAAACTCAGGATTATCTCCTAGATATTCTTGTTCAAGAGATCCAGATGTGATTAATTCGTTGTCTATATGTCGCAAATACAGAAAAAGAGAAGAAATTCCAATAAATATCCAAATAAGAATTGGAGAAGTATTATGCATGAAATGGTGGAAATGCATGAAAAACTTGGGTTGGAAAGGTGATGGACTGTACGATTTCCTAGAAATTCGAGAATATTTTCTAAAGAGAAAAGGGTAGGGATGTTATTGTAAAAATGGGCATTTGCTCTGGGTAGCATGAAGCTAATATTGGTGTACGTGTGAATTTAAGTGTGGATCGATAAATTTCCAGAGATCGGGGTCGACGACAAAAATTACCGGAGTTCCGAGATGGGATTTGTCGAAGATATAGAGGTGAAAAATTGAATATAAATTTTTATTGAATTATTTGTTGATATAATATTTTTAAATATATTTTATCATTTTAGAATTTTATAAATTAATTAGAGAATTTTTAAATGCTTTTATATAAAAGAAAGTGAGCAAAAAGGAATTTATTTGAATTATTTTATTATAAAAATGGTATTTTATATTTTAAAAAAGTTTTCATTACATTTTAGATTTTTGAGGATGTTTACAGATTTTTGAAAAGGATTTGATATTTTAAATAAAATGCAAAAACATGAATGGAATAAGAAATGTAAACGGGATATTTAACCCTATTGGGCTACAGTACTGGGCTCGGCCCATTATGGCGCATGTGCAGCTGACGCACGGGACCCAATGTACAGTGAGAGAGGAGGCATGCGCGGTGGGACAGGTGTGGCTGACAGATGGGGCCGTGTGGTTAGTGAGAGAGAGAGAGAGGGGAAAATGGGGTGCGGCGGAGGGGAATGACGGCGTGTGGTGGTGGCGCCGGCTGGTCAAGCGGGGACGGCGCACCGAGTGGGAGGTGGAAGAAGATATGGGCGTACCAACACACGGCGTTCTGTCCCTGGACGTGTGGTGTTGGGGAACGGGTAGGCTACACTAGCATAAATAAAAAATTTTCTACCGCGAACACCCAAAATCACATGCATGTAGGGGATCACGGATCGTTACCCTTGACGTGCAGAGGCAGCGAAAGCAGAGTCACGCGCGTCAAGAAAGTAGTCATACATACCAAACACCTCCTCCTCGCTGGTCGACAAACATCCCCGAGCAGCGCCGAACAGCACGTGGTCATAACCAAACACCGCGAGGTTGTCATGGTCGTCGTCGTCGGAGGTTCCACCAATCAGCCCGTCCACATGCGGCAGCGCCTCTAAAGGTATCCACACGTCCGGGGAAGGGACGCCGTGCGGTGTATGCTAGCACCTCACCACGCGGTTAGGGTTTCGGGCAAGCAGGAGGGACACGGTGGCTAGGGCTTGGTGAGAGCTCGTCTGTCACATGCGTGCCGTCCCAAGCCTCCCCCTTTATGGATGCGCTAGTGAGTTTTAGTCGAGGCCCACTAGGACTCCAATTCCTACGTAGATTGTATCCTCATGCAAACCCTTCTTCTAATGGATCAAATCCACTAGATAAGTTTCAACCCGTTAAGTGTGTGACCCGTTAGGTTCATGTGCAAGTCGGCCGTGAATCCGGAAAGTCACTTTCCAACCCACAGATCAATAGTGGTATCGAGCAGTACATATTGACCCCCGAATACACAAAATGATCTCATTGGCTGAACCCTGATACACTCAATATACCGATCCTTTTGCCACACGATACCAGTCAAGCTCAAGGCGAGATACGTGCCACCCTTGTAATAGCTCGACCATTCACTCGTCATTGTGATGAATATAAATATCATGATTAACTCTTTAATCATATCCGCACGGCCGTGCGATTTCCTTATCCATCCACACCGAGGGGCCTAGAGATATCTCTCCCGTTATCGAGGAGGGGCAAATTCTATTTTGATCAATCACATCCCTACGCCATGCTTCCCAGCATATGAAAGGACCAGGATGTCGCCTAGAGGGGGGGTGAATAGGCGACTACAAATTTAAAACAATTAAGCAGCGGAAAATAAATATCGGACTATCTGATATGGGTATCCGATACTTCGATGTGGATCGGACTATCCGATGTCTATATCGGATACTCCGATATGCTCAGAGTAGAAATGCTCAAATCTGCTCACAATCAGGTATACCACCCTCAACCAAATATTCTCAAGTATGTAAATATGTAGTAGGAGCTAGCAAATCCACTCAATCAAAATGATAGTTCAATCACAAAGAGAATCAAGTAAAGAGAGTAAAGGAGGTAAAACCAAAGTGAAGAGGAGACGCGTCGATTTGTTCCCTGAAGTTTGGATCCTTGAGGGGATTCTACGTCTCCGTTGAGGTAGGCTCGGTCACACTTGAGCCCGGGTCTCTTTCAACCCTTTCCCTCACCAAGATCCGCACCAAGCTCCCTTGGTTTCACTCGCTTGGCTCCTTTCCTTGCGGAGGTGGAGACCGAGCCTTCACAACCTTCCCACAGCCAACCACACAAAGCACCGGTTGCTCGTAGGCGACCTCCTAGCCGTCTAGGAGTCCTCAACCTCCAAGAGTAACAAATACCACGAAGAAAAAGCTTGGAGATGAACTCAAGTGCTCACAAGATCAAATCTCTCACAACCCTAGCACTTCCCTCCTCCAACTCTTCCCAACCCTTCTCTCAAAGGGGATCACTAAGATCTAAGAGTGCAGAGGTGTTTGGGGCTCAAGAACACAAGGGTTTAGCTCTTATTCCACCTAGAAATATCTTCCTAAAAGCTTTTCACGAAGTGGGGAAGGAGAGGCTTTAAATAGAGAACCCCAAAATCTAACCGTTGAACCATTCTGCGACATATCGGAGTATCCGATGTTCATATCAGAGTATCCGATATTTTATGGCAGTGAGGGGTCAAACGGATAGTGGATCGGAACTTCCGAATATCGGATAGTCCGATATTGACATCGGATAGTCCGATATTAAATTTAGCACACAGCGCAGCCCGACGAAAACGGACGTAACTTTTGACTCTAAACTCCATTTTGGATGATCTTGGGCTCTACAGAAAGTTAAGAACAAGAGCTACACAACCAACAAGGTCTCACTGCCCAAATCCCAAAGGATAAGTGCAGAAACTATAAGGAAGCCAAGAGAAGTCCAAAATCCTCACTTGCCGACACCACCAACACTTCTCCCCCTCACACCGAACCACCTACACCTAGGTGTATAAGATGTGATTTGTGTCTCTCAATCTTTCACAAAGATAGATCACTTGAGCACTTGAGACATCTAGAAGTCATTCTCCATTGCATCCCTCTTAATAGTACGGCAATCCTTAGACTCAAATGTAAACGAGAAAACTAAGTCTTACATTCAATCCACATGCCGTCTTCTCCTTGGATGCATTGTGCGTGATGGCCTTCAACAAATGATTGATGACGCCTTCACCTTGTCAACCTTGACTCGGTTCACCTCATGAGACTCTCACCCATCGACCTTAACTTGATCATCCTCCCCGACGATCTCCACGCCAAGTCGATCTTGACTTAGTCCTCAACTCTTGGTGACACCGTCGTCTTGTTGATCTCGGCTTAACTGTCATCCTTTAACATACCTTGGTCATCACACATACTCACGAGACCTAAATCTTTTCAAACCACTCATGAAAGGTGTTAGTCCCAAAAGCTCAATAGATATGGAGAAGTTGATGTTTGTGAGCAATTAAGATATGTCAAGTGTTTCATATAAATAAGCACAATATTAAATGGAAACACTTGACATAGAAAAGATCTCTACTAAGTGCACCACGATGAATATACAATTAATCTATATGCACTAAAGAGATGATTGCCAGAAAGATGAACTAAATCATGGCAAGTACCACAATCTTCACTTAATGATGCACATGATAGAATATACAAGAATTACACATGTGCAAATCATATTTAAGCAAGAGCGAAGTTGTGGAACAATCTAGATTAAACTTCACTAAATGATGTGCATGAGAAGATATATAAACAAGGTACACATGCACAAACCAATTCATAGCAAAGTGAAGTTTAACTCAAACTAAGACATACCTCAATTAGCAATCCAACCTACTTGTACTTATAAGACTAAATAAGATCAACAAGCAAGTGTGTTAGTCTCAATAACATGATTAGTATAACGCATACCTTGTTAGGATGGATAGCTTGTCCACTTGACCTATAGGGTTTTCCTCTAAATAGGGTGAGACTAAACAAATCTTCACAATAAACATATTAGTTTTAATGCAATAAGCATATTAGATGATATTATGAAATCAAGCACTAAATAATGTATTGTTATTAAATGTGTTTGTCATTAATCACCAAAACCACATAAGCACTACTTGAACTTACAGCATACCCAGTAGTTATCTTTATAACTATCCTGTTACGGTGTAGCGTTTGATAACATCAAAGCATACGACTCCACAAGCTGGGTTTTCATGATGATCTCAGGTCTAAGGACCATATAGGTGTACCACTCGAGACTACACGCTGATGGCACTTTGTAGATAACAATCTCAGCAGCGTCTCGGAGTAGGTCTATCCAACCACCCATATTCTCTAACATGTGTCCACATTATTAATTTGATATCTCCATATCTATGGTATGTAAATCAATACATGTGCTGATCAAATCATTATCGCTCCTCCTAATGATATGGACCAGGGATCGTTTAGAACAATATCATAATGACAATGTGCCTCACAACCAAATCGTATTCGATGAACAAAGTCGTGACATTAATTCATAGAACCGATAAGCAATGTTATCATAAGTACATGAACAAAAGCGTTACACAATCATCTTATGATTGCCTCTAGGGCACATTCCCTTCATGTGGATACCGTAGAAGCGTTAATGCAGTTGCTGCGGCGCTGATCGGTGACAAGGAGGAGAAGAGAGACGAGATTGACTACTTTCTCTATGACAATACATATGACATTGCTATGGTTGTGATCGGTGAGGAGGGGACGTTTGACTCGACGTGAACAACTACTTCCTGTACCTCGATGCACGCAACGTCGGACTCTGCTACTCCGACTCTCCTTCCACTGTGACTGCCCGTCAAGGGTAACGATCTGTGATCCTTTACTTGTATGATTTCCTGGGTGCACACGATAGAAATTTCTGAAATTTCCCTAGCGTAGCCTACCCGTTCCCCTACATAAGTACTGTCTCAATTCAGTTCGATCTACGGGCTTGCATCTCCTTGATTTGCTGACAACACATTCATAAGAGATGTTGCTTCTATGTTTCATCGGCTTGTTGTCTTCGACATCTTCTCTAGGGAATTCAACGCTGAGAGAAATGGTGATTTCCTATAGCCGACGATATTGGGCATATAGCCACAACTGGAGGAACCACGTCGGTCCTCCATTGTTCCCGACAGTGTGACCTCCTAGTTCAGTATAAAGACGAGATCGGATGATGTGCACCATTTGATAGACCGATCCTAGGAGAAGTTTTGCCAAGGACACCCTCGTTTCTCTTAGCAATCTCTTAGTCAAACCTTGATATACTTGCGTCAGCCTAAGGAGGATCAGCAAAAGAAATATCGGTCTAGCCACATGTTCAAAATGGCCACATGCTCTTTGTCTAATACAGGTCCTATTTCCAAGTTGTTCTCAATTATGTAGCGATTTCATCCTTCACCTTTGTGGGAGATGCGTTTATAGGTGGCCGATAGGTTGTGAGCCGATGGTTGTTCCCCATTAGGCCTTAAACTGCATAGCATAGCTACATCTAGGAGGGTTGGTCCTATTGGGCCAGGTCTTAGTATCATGGCATTAAAGGTGTCAGGCTAGAATAGCTAGCCGATGTTAGAAGTGACTCGTTGGCTATTGGGTTTGCTAGTGATAAGGGAAGACAATCGGCTTCCCACGAGTTCTCATTCAGACAACTTTTGGGGCGATACCTTGGTGTACCAGTTCCTCCATCCCTCGATGTAGGTCGGCCACGATCTAAAACTCTCTTTCCAGCCTCCGATATTGACGTCTACAACTTTGATAGGGAGTCTTAGGATGTCTAAGATGATAATAGGGGTGGGACCTGAACTACCCATCGGCCCTAAGCTAAACCTATCAGAGTGGTCTAAGATCGGAAGGAGTACTAGACTCATAGTTGCCGAGGGATTGTGAAGCCGAATGCGAAAAGTGTTAAAGATGAGGAAGTCAACGACAGAGCACAAAAGCCAATTGTGGAGCAAGAGAATTGAAGAGTGTATGAATGACGGCGATGGGCGACACTATTTATAGGAAGTAAAATCGGGGAGGTTAACCGTCACGTATGATAAAATCTTAAGGGGTAAAATGGTGGCGAAGCCCTAAAGATCAACAGTCGAGAGATGAAATGAGCGGTAGAGATCAAGGGTAAGAATGGAAAAAAAGAGTATATGCGGATAGAGAAGAAGCTGATACATTGAGTAATTTTGGGACATGATTCTCATATCCCAAAATTAGGAGGCATATGTTGACACCAAAATTTGGATAAGCCGATCGGTCTAGAAAGTGCTAAAATCGATTAGAATTAGGCCAGACTTGATATGGGTCAGATCAACTATAGTAGAGTTTGTATCAGATTGTATGGGTACAAATAACAGATAGAATAGGAACATAATGGAGTCGAGACCGTACCGTGTATGAAGTTAAGAGTCCTAGTCGATATCTATTGAAGTTTGTATAAATATGGAGCCCCTAGAACATGTAAAGGGACGAACACCAATCAATCAATCTACTTTTTATCAGTACTTTACTTTCCGTCGACTTTAGCTAAGTTTAGCATAGTTTTGCTGTGTTTTGTATTCAATCGATTTGTTGCGCATCGCCTTCTCGATCAGCTTCAGGATACACCCCAAGAGTTGTTTGCAGGTAAGTACTATCTCAATTCAGTTCGATCTATGGGACTTGCACCGGCTTTTGGTTTTATTGAAATACTATCTTAGTCGATATTATTGCACATCGCCGTTTCGACTAAGGATTAGATTTTACCATCGTTCTACCGATCAACACATTTATTGGTGGTAGTCTGTTTATCCTCGTTCTATCGACTAGTTTGTCTCTACAATCTAGTCGATAGTCTGTTTACCTTCGTTTTGTTGGCCAGATCAACTCGTTGGTTTAGCCTATAGTATGTTTATCTCTCGCTCTACTATTCAGTTGACTTCATTGCCTATATATTAGATTAGTTACCCTTTTGAACCTATTGGTTTAGATCTAATCTAAGATGGTAGTTTCGTTATCTTCCACTCTTGTTTACACTTGTTTCTTAGTGCTACAGGTCCCTACAATGTAGATTTAATCGGCTAGTTAAAATTGATTACATCTTTTCTTGCCCATTGTATGATCAAATCAGCTGGCACGCTCTGAATCCTGCTTCTAGTGCTGGCAGGGATCCGAAACCCTAGACCCACATGTGTTTAGTCGATAGTCAACTTTTGGCACGAACAAGTTGCCTGCACACCGGCCGAAGCCAGGCCACATTCATGCGAAAACACTATTAGGGCCTAGCCCAAGGAAAACGCCTGCTGCAGTCGTTCCCCTAAGCCAGGCCCAAACAATGAGCAGTAGGACATGGGGGGTGGAGCATGGATGACACCGACAACCACGGGGCCATTGGATTTGATGGCAACGAAGCTTGGGGACGCCTTATTTAGTGGTGGCGAAGCTTAGGGAGGCCTGATCCTAGATGTCTAGTGGTAGCTCCTCGTCTTTGTTGAACTTCTATGAAATTAGACCTGTTCGTTGGAATAAACAGCTCGCATAAAATGCCATAGGGAGTATGCGTGGGCCCCGGCTCCGTATAATAGAACCGAATCCCTTTTGTGCACATAGTGTTAGACCAGGATCATGCTAACACCGCACAAATTATTACAATCAGCTAGAATCAAACTTGCCATTCTTTACAGGTTAATTATACATAAGGTCCAAAAGCATTTTCGAAGATTCAGAGTGCGGAGGGCCAAGTAGGACTCGTAATTACAAACCAAAACCTAAAGCTACCGCGACGATTAAATTGGAAATAGAAGGGTCAGAACAGCATGTGGTCAAGTCGCCCTTATTCGTCGCCTGGGTCGTCATCCTCAAGCTCGTCTTCTCCGCTGAAACAATCATATGGGTCCTCGCCGTCGTCTTCCTCACCTAAAATGTGAGTGGGTGCGAGTGTGAGTGCGCATTCAACCTCGCTCGCGAACCAAAACCTCGACTAATGCAGATCAGTAATGCAAAGCCTTATTAGTGGAAGCTGGTTTTCTTTTGTTTGCTTCAAATCAAAGCCATGGAATTTTAGAATTTGGAAACCTATAGATATAGCTTTACGAAACCAAAGATGTAACGGGCGGTATATTTATGCCAAATACTTCAGATACAAGAGTATCAAGGTGGCGACTACGTATCCTTAACCAAGGAATACGTGTCCCACATGGCAAATCCATACCATCGCCATGGTTATGGTCTCCACAAACGGCGGATTAGCTCCCATCGCCATGGCAAGTCATCTCCGATGGTATGGCGAATCCGTGCCCATACTACGACTGGCGCATGATTCCCATCTTTTGGCGAACCCGTGCCCATACAACAACTGGCGCACGTTTCCCAGGCAGTGGCCATAGAGTCACCCTCTTCAACAAGAGGCATGATCCCCTTGAGCTCAACTATGGCTTGGATCCACATATCCTAATCAGCAAAATCTCGAATTTATAGTCTTTGTTCACACTCAGGTTTTATAGGTACTCGAGTGTATGGACTATTTCTTTAGTCTGTCGAGTGCGAGGAATACTCGGGAACGGGGCTCGACACATTTCCATAACTATGTACTCGAGATATTCACAATGATTAGACTGTCCAACAGAGGAGCCATTCAGATGCTTCAGTGCATTAGTCTTGTTCAAAGGAATTATAATTCTGTCGTGATACATGTCATGGAGATGATGGGACCGTACCATAGAGGTACCTGCTCCGCATACGGTGTTTGTCGGGGTCAAGTTGTACCGTTGAAATCATGCTATACCGTTGCTTTTGCACCGTTGATAGTGGGCTATGCCGTTACATTAATTGATCCGTCATCCTAGAACTGTATCGTTGGTAGTTAAGATTTAATCCATGGACTCTAGACTTAAGCGGGTCTAAGCCTTGCTCAAGGACTTATTAGTCAAATGATTTAATTTATAAACCTTAGGTTTACAATGGACAGGATAGGAACTTGTCAAGGAGATATTCGTGTTTATTAACACTGCTTTAGATAGGAATAGCTAGACTTGCTCTACTAGCATTTGATACTAACATAATATACTTGAAAATTCATATGGCATGCAATCTATCATTTGAAATCAACATAGTCTAGGTAAAATTAGGTAAAAAGAAAGATTAAGAGATTTTGGCTCGCCTGTTTCTTCGTAGTCCGAGTCTTGTATCTGATCCTCGTCCAGTAGGTCGTCTATCACCTCGTTTTCTAGAGTATCGAGCAATCACAGAGTAAATATTTTGTAAATGGTGGATGAGGGTTGATGAACAAGGGGGCTACTTAGGGTCTCGCGCAGATTTTTCCTACTATATTATATATATATAACCTATTTTCCTATTAAATAAGTTTTAGGGACGAGGAGCGTATAGGCGATAATTTGGCTTTTATTTAATTAAATATATTTAAATAACTTTTTAAATACAAATTTTTACCTTTTTGGTTAATTCCTTTTTAATGTTTTCTTTATAGGTAATATTATTTTAGGTATTTCGTATATAGTCTATATTTGTTTATATTACCTAGTTTTCAATTTTTAAAGGTAATAGTTTACTGTAAACCTCTTCAAATTATTTTTATTAGGTTTCTTGAGTCTTGTAATATTTTGTAGAATTTTTACATAATTTTTGGAGGTCACATAGTATTTTTAGAAATTATAAACCATTATCTGGGATTCTCTAATTACTAAATGAGTTAAAAATTGTTAAAACAGTAACGGGTTCAGCCTGTTCATTCTTTGGCTCGGCCCATAGGGATGGAGATTACCCAGGTCGGCGGCCCATGGGGCGCGCTCAAGACGTGAGCTACCGACAGGTCGGCTCACCGATCGGCCAACGACGGCCGGCGATCGTGGGCCATAAGGACCCACGGTCGAAACCTAGCGTGCTGGGGAAGGCGATTACCCGCCGTCGCCTTCCGTGATGGGAGGCGGCTTTGGCAAGGAGGCGCGGCCACTTGAGCTGATGGGTAGGTCCTTGGGCCCACCTGTCAGCCAGGGGTGAGCGGGGTTGCGGGAATTTTAAATTCCACGCACTGTGACGCTGGGCCCCACCTAGCAGTGTAAGGGGGAAAGACGTCAGCTCGCCGTCTCCCCCTGGCCGAGCTCCGGCGAGGACTCCGGCGTCGATCCTAGCGCGTTACAAGGTAGGGCTTACCTGCTTTATCATGCCTATGGTGAGGGGGTGAGGTGGCACGACGTGGCAGCTTCTCTGGTGCTGACTCATCAGCACGGGTCGGACCGGGTGGCGCCGGGTTGGTCTGGTCTGATGCGCCGGTGGGGAGGACGAAGCAGGGAGGAGAAGGGGGCGCCGAGATGGGCTTGGCTGTGCCGGCTCGGCGTGGGCTGAGGCTGAGGCTGGCCTAGCTCGGCCTGGACAGGGAAATGAAGAAGAAAAATAAAAGGGTTAGAATTGCTAGGCCCATTAGAGGAATTGGTCAAAGTTTTCCAGAAATTTAGATTTTTAAATTTATCAAATTTCATATTATTAAATTCTCTTCGAAAATCTTATTAGGAAAACCCTTTTTACTAATAATTTTATCTTTATTTTTCCTATATCCTTATTTTGGAATTTTTTTAGTAAATATCCTTTCTTCAAAATTTTGAATTTTGTTTAACTAATAAATTTTTTTCCAATTGAATGCTTAGTTTAGTTTCTTTTATTCAAATTTAAACTCTTATTTATACATTTCTATGAATATTTTATGGTGTTCATTTCTTTTATATTATATTTATTATTTCCTTTTTGCTTGTTCTAAATTGGGATATTACAGTATGCTTCATACTCAACAAGTGAATTTTAGAAAAGATGCATTATGAGGCTTATTTACTTTATTTTGCGTAAAGCAAGTTTTTCCAGAAATTTTTTCTAAGTTACAAAGAGCAATTTCAAAAACAAGGTGAAAATAAAACATTTAAAATGTTTCTTTTCTTTTTTATTTGATAAATGACTCCACGACATCCCTACCAAATCTTTCCCCTTTTCAGAAAATAAAATTCTACCTTATGGACAATCCCCGTTGCACGCTCATAACCGCAAGCACGGCTATGCAGATGGTTTTGACTTTGCAGAGTTTGTACACTTTTCCCTCACGCACCATTCATCATTTTTGTCATCACACTTCCTTGGCATGAGACCAGAAATGAATATCACATGGCCATTTTCGAAAGCCTAGCTCTAACAAAGTTCTGCCCGCCAACATTTCGCTGGAGAGGAGCCCACAGCTCAGCCACAAGCCCCTCCCCCTACACCACGCAACACACTGTCCCTCGGGACAAGGTTACGTTCCACCGGATGGCGGCACTAAGCTAGAACAATCGCTATCTACTTAACCAAGTTCATCCCAGTAGGCTGTATGGTAAGGGCCCAGTCCATAGGTCCTCATGACGAGCAATCCTTAGACCGGGAAGAAATTCTAACCACAATCCAAAACCATACATATTTGCATCATTCCATTCTTTCCGTTTCTCCATAAACAATTTTATTTCAAGAAGTTTTCAAAATTTCGGTGGCATTTCCCCAATGCCTTGCACCCAGTTTCACACAAAACACACAATCGTAAGCCATTGAAATTTCCATTTAAAACATGTAAAAAATTACTAGAGCATAGCTAAGCATTATTTTGTATAAAAGGTGAAAAGTCATTATCTATAATATTTCTAAATGCTAATATTATAGTTTTTACTGTCTGACAAGGAGAATTGTCTATGCTAATAGCTAGACAAGTCAATAATTTCATTTGATAACTAGCAAATTTTGATAAAAATCTATCAAATACATTTTAAACCCTAGGTGGCTTCATGATCAAGGATTAATATTATTCCATCGGAAAGATTTTTTTGAAACTTGCCCTGTCCTAAAACGTAATGCTCCTCTCCTTTCATTGAAAAATGTTGTTGAATATTCTCCTCCTCGTTCCTTCATCGTTTATATGCAAAAAACACCAAAAACAACCCAAATCATATCCGACACACATGAATACACAAAATAACTTAAAATAACATAAATTAAAAAAACTTATAGGGAGGAAGATACGGATCTAACAAGATTACAGAAATTTTGTTTGAAGTGAATCGGACACCAGATGAATTTTTGGTGAGGTTTTGAAAGGTTGAAGGGACATGTACAAAGATGCTAGGCTGCCTGCTAGTTAGCGATGTAAACGGAGCGGATAATTTCCGACCGACCGACCGACCGAACCAATACGGATAGTGGTTTGGATATTTATATGGATATCCGGCTGTTTTTTGCGGATACGGATACAAATATGGATATTAGGATGCTGATACGGATACGGATACGAATAATATGGATAATATCCGTGGTATAGTATCCAAAGAAAAATACGGATAATATCCATCGGATATTATCCGAATCATCTCAAGGCTAATCCCACCCACCAGCCATTATCTGCCGCGAGGTTTCACCGATCCGTTTCAAGCGCTTTGTACTACTATCGCTCAAAAGCGCTTTATGCAAGATTATCTCTCACTGATGGTTTCGGCCGAACCGCACTGATGGACTTGGTGGTGCTTAGGGCCTTAGGCCGAATCGCCACTGCTCAGCCGAACTGCTCCAATTAGCTCATTTCTTTGAGTCTTTGGTGCTTCATGCCTTCACCGCACTGCCGTGGTAGTGTCTACAAGATTGCATGTTTCTTGCATATTAAATATTTATGCATACTTTAAATGTTTGATGCTTCCTTTAAAAGTCTGTATATTACATATTATCCGAGGAATTATCTGTTCCGAACAATATCCGAACCTATAGTATCCGTGTCCGTATCCGAGCTATCCGTATCCGTATCCGTATCCGAGCTATCCGTATCCATATCCGACACTATCCGTGTCCGTATCCATATCCGATCCGTATCTGAAAAATAAATATGAATATGGATACAATATCACTGCTATCCGATTGTATCCGATCCATTTGTATCCCTACTGCTAGTTGATGAGCCGTGGTTGACCACTGGGGCCCATGCGGCAGCGAGACAGGTCAAAGCAAAGGTAAAGGAGCAGAGCAGCGGCTATGGGCATCGGCCTCGTCAGCGATTGGCGGCGCGGCTGGGCGGGGTATTGTGACATCCTAATAAAATTACTATGTCATATATTAATAATATAGAAGATAAAAATATAAAAATATAAAATAATATTAGGAAAAGGCTCAAATCAGGCTTAGGTAGCCTTAATGGGGCCCAAACCAGGCCCAAAACCCCTCTCACCCAAACCTAAGCCCATTAGGACTCCAAATTTCTATTTATAACCTAATTCTTATCTAAATCAAACTCTACCCCTACTAGGACTCACCTAACACGACCTAAGCCCTATAAATACTCTCCGGGACCCCTCCCACGGACCCCAAGGTAGGAGCCTCGGAATTGCAGCCCTACCCACCTAAAACCCTAGCCCCGAAGCAATAACCGAGGTATCTCTCGAATTCCAGTGCCCAAACCCTAGATCTAAAGCCAACACATTGTAGGTCTCGTTGAGATGATCAATTTGGTTATATGGAAGCCCTAGTTTGGTGGAGATTTGAGCTAGTTGCAAGCCGTCGAAGTTTGGCCGGAATTCAGCCGCCTCGCCCCGGCCGCCACCGCCGCCGGATCCCACGCCGGTCTTGACTCCGTCTTGCCGCCAATCACAAGACCGCCACGCGTTCGCCAGCCGCTCACAGGCGTGTCCATTGTCACGCCGACGCCACACGCCGCCGCCATTCACCGGCCGCCGCGTGTCCCGCCGCCGCAGCCGCCACGCACACGCCTGAGAAATCAGCGTCCGCCGCCACGCCCGCCATGTGCTTCGCCTAATTGGCCACCGCCACTATGCCCTGCCGGCCGATCACAGAAGCGCTCGCCTAATCCACCGCCGCCACGCGTCCCCTTGCCACCCCTCCTCCCGCAGCGCTTTGCGACAATCGCCACCCGTCAAGCGTCCCGCCGCGTGCGTTGGACCGCCGAACCGCGCGCCAGCCGCGCCGCCGCTCGGTTTAATCTTTTCCCTATCTTTTCTATTATCCCAAATTTCCACGATTTGTTTAGGGAGTTTCTGAACTCCGATTTAGATGATTCCAAAGCCCAAAAATCACAAATAATCCCAAGAATTTTATATATTTTTATCATACTATTTTCTCTGTGTTTATTATTTATTTCTGTTTTATTTTTTTTCAAATAGATCCGACGTGTACTTGTTGTACGGGAGTCGTTCCGGAGCCTTTCGAAGAAGGTGATCCAGATCCAAACTTCTTCGAAGGCAAGCTAGATTCATATTGAATTCCTAGTTTGCTAAAATTTGTTTATTTTACCTTAATTTGATTTGCATGCTTAAATTATCATCGTATGTGCTATTTGATCCTATTTTCATGTTAATCCTCCATTAATATGATTTAGCCTACCATTGTTAGCCCGTTGGTACTGTTTTCCTAGCCTATCCTTGTGTAGTTGCTTAGCCTTGCTTCTGGGATCTATAGTTGATAGGTTTCACTCATTACAAAATCTGTATCCGTGAAGATTTTGGCTTCATGGTGCTGTTTTGATAAACCTAATCAACGTGGTGTGTGTTGATCTGAGGAGACCCAGAAGAGGTGGATTTGAGGCTTGTGGTTGAGACATACATGTCTCCTCTGTCATATAAGGACCGTATACTTATGACTACCATATCGAACCTGAACCATACAGCCACTTGTGCCTTCTGGCCCTAATTTATTAGTCAGGAAACCTAGTTTCACAGATCAGAGTGGACGGACGTGATTCGCGATCACCGGTTCCGAATGGCTTAAATGGGGACTAACCTCACACGGTGCGCTATCAGGTCTGGCTAAAGGAGATGCGCATGACTGTCGGCCTGGTCGAAGTGTAGCGTGTGGGGCGCGAAACCAAAAAAAGGGTACAGTATGGGGCAGGTGAAAGCAGTGAACAGTTTGTACTGTTTCTCTCTTTTGGGATGAGACAGGGCTTGTGGAGAACGTGTACACACTCTGCAGAGTTAAAACTATCATGGTAGTCGTGCCCGCGATTATGGGCGGGGGAAAGGAGTTTGACACAAGGTAGTCCAACGTGTTTTAATTAATTAACTTGATTGTAGTGTAGGTAGGGAGTGCCTCTCTTTTGAGCTGGTTAGCCGTTTCTATGCCTACGCTCATCGTGTCGAGCCGGTTAGCCTTCCTTTGGCTACGCTCATGTGTTAAAGGGGTGTTCAATGAATCAAGAATAAATAAACAAATAGATAGGTGTTATTTTAGCAAAATAACCAAACCTATCATTTGACCTTGCATTCATTTATTAATGATTGCTTGCTGGGTAGCCGTGTACTCATTATATGGATCACAGATTATTTGTTCAGGAGAAGATCTCGACATCGGTGCCAGTTGTGACCAGGAGGGTCAAGGTGATTAGCTGCGCGTTCCGGGTCAACCTCGGAGTATCGTCGCATTTGAAGTCTTCCGCTATGTTCTTTATGCTATTGAATTATGTCATGTGCAAGACTATGTGAACGTCTATGTGAGCTGGATGTTATTTATGTTATATGAACTGTTAATTTTCTAGTTAATTCAATGCCTGCGACGATATTCCAAAATGTTCTTGAGTGCAATACTAGCTATGATCTTCTGGGACTAGTATTCGGTCACTCAAGCCGGTAGAAATACCGGGGTGCACGACAGGTGTCGATGGCGGGGGCTCTAGGTCGGTGTGGGGAGCACGCCAGTGAGGTCGGCTTGGACGGCATCATGCAAGTTGAGGATGACATATGTTACCCTTCACGCGTAGTTGCAGAGGAAGGAGAGTCGGAGTAGCTGACGTCACGCGTGTTGACGTACGGGAAGTAGTTGTTTAAGTCAAGCCGAATGTCCCCTCCTCACCGATCACCACTGCAGCAACGTCCTACGTACTACCATAGAGGAAGTAGTCATCTCGCCGATCTTCTCCTCTTTGTAGCCATTCAGCGTCGCAGCAACTGTAGCAGCGTCTCTACGGTATCCACACATTTAGGGGTGGAACGCTGTGCGCCGGTGTGCTATCCAAGCACGAGCGCGGCTAGGGTTTCTAAGAGTTGGAAGGGGGCTCGACAGCTAAGGCTACGTGGTGGCGAACTCGTATGTCTACGCTGCCCCCACCGTCTCCCCTTATATAAAGCGCACTAATGGGATTCTACACTAGAGACACATTAGGACTCTAATCCTACATGGACCAATATCCATGAAACCCACTAATGAATCTAATCAATTAGATATGTTCCAACCCATTAAGTGTGTGACCCGTTAGATTCATGCGCAAGGGGTGTAGCCCTTGAAACTCTTTTCCAAACTATAAGTCAATATCAGTTTTTAACAAAAAATATTGTCCCCCAAAATACACAGAATGATCATATCGGCTAAACCTTGATATACTCACATACCGATCCTTTTACAGCACGATACCAGTTAAGCTCAAGGCGAGATGTGTGTCACCCTTATGATAGTTTGACTTTACTTCATCTTGTGATGGATTTTAAACCGTGATTAACTGTTTAATCACATTGGCATTGCCATACACTTTCCAATTAATCACATTGAGGGCCCCTAAAGATATCTCTCCTGTTGTCAAGGAGAGGCAAATTCCATTTTGATCACTCATACTCACATCATGTTTTATAGCATACCCGAAAGCTATCTTTATAATTACTTAGTTATGATGTAGCGTTTGATAAACCCAAAATATACAACTATGCATGTTGAGATTCAATGATGATCTCAGGTTTAAGAATATATGTATACCACTCAAAACTATAGACTGATGGCACACGTAAGATAACAATCTCAGCAGTGTCTCGGAGTAGATTTATCTAACACCATGTTCTCTAACATGTGTCTATATTATTGATTTGATATTTCCATATCTGTGATATGTAAAACATTATCATCAATCAATACATGTGCTGATTAAATCATTATTGTCCCACATAATGATATGAGACCATAGATCATTTAGAATAAAATCATATAAACAATGTGTCTCACAACCAAGTTGTACTTGACGAACAATGTGAACAACGTTTATTCATATAACTGATAACGTATTATCTAAGAGTACATAACCATAGACGTGATACAATTAAATTACATGATTGCCTTTAGGATATACCACTAATAGCGGGTCGCAGTGTCAGTGAGAAAAGTGAGGGAGGAAATGAGATGGCTGGCTAGCTCAGCTGGGTGACTCGGTTGGGCCAACCAAGGAGAAGGGAAAAAGTAAAGAGGAGATGGGCTTGGTTTAAGGTGGGTTCTTTTCAGCTTTTTTTATTTTACTTATTTGTCTTATCTCGTCACTTCGAGAATTTTTCGAGATAGCCTCGAGAGCCGGTTGGACTTCAATTTTGGGGTTTAGAGAGCTTATGGACACGTCTACGAGATAAAAAAACCGACTCAAAAAGTAATAAAAAAGTGAGATAAATCAAATAAGACACGAGATAAGTAGGATAAGTCTCTCGTCACTTCGAGAATTTTTCGAGATAGCCTCGAGAGCCGGTTGGACTTCAATTTTGGGGTTTAGAGAGCTTATAGACACATCTACGAGATAAAAAAAACTCAAAAAGTAATAAAAAAGTGAGATAAGTCAAATAAGACACGAGATAAGTAGGATAAGTGACACGAGATAAGTAGGATAAGTCAGCTTATCCTATTTATCTTGTGTCTTATTTGACTTATCTCATTTTTTTATTACTTTTTAAGTCTTTTTTTTTATCTCGTAGGCGTGTCTATAAGCTCTCTAAACGCTAAAATTGAAGTCAAAGGCTCTCGAGATTATCTCGAAAAATTCTCGAAGTGACGAGATAAGGCAAAATAAGTAGATAAGAAAAGCTGAAAAAAACTCACCCTTTGTGAATACGAGGTTGGGCATCAATGAGCTTTCTAATTTATTTGGTTTTAGGTTTTACTAAGATTTCCTTTACCCATTTTTTTACACAATCCTTTACCGATATTAAATTACTTATATCATTATTTGAATTTGAAGTTTGCTCTTTCTTTTCTTTTGTTTCTATTTGGCCTTGATTTATTTTGGAAATAAATTTTTAGATTTTAAATTATGAAATAGTGAATGTTACTAACAAAGCTATTTCAAATAAATAAATAAATAAAATATGTATTTTTAATTTCTCTAGAAATTATTTTACTTTAGACAAATATTTGAAAACATTATTATTCCAAAATAATTTCCACTCAAGATTTTATTTTTGTTTTAATGTTATAAACGGTTTCCTTTAGATGAGTTTGAATTTATCCAAATTTTAGAAAAAATTCTTTAACATCGTAAATTTAAAAATTTGGGATGTTACATTTCTCCTTGCAATTTCCTCCAACCAAAGGATGAAACATATCTTTAGCCACAAGCAGGGTTCCAAATCCTGTCGTTGATTTAAATCATCGCGGAACATGATCGAAATCTTGGTCTGAAAAATTGAAACAAAAATTTAAATTTGAAATTTTTATAAAAAAAAGAACGAATTTCCGTTAAAACTGATCGATTCCCTGCAAAACCTAGCGGTTTCACGAAAAAGACTAGCTTCAAACTCGTGAAACCAAACAATTTGTAAGTAAAACTGCACGATTTCGGTGAAACCAAATGATTTTTCGAGGACTCTAATGATTTCTCTTTTTTCTACCACTCCGTTCGATTTAAATTTTGAAAATCAAAGTTTAGTTGAATTTTAATAAAAATCGTGGAAAATTAAAAATCACGCCGGAGCGGGATTTAAGTCAAAAACTGGATTCCAAAGTCTGGCCACAAAGCTCCCCCTCATTTTAAACAAAACCTTGTCACATTTCACTGGCCACATTGTGACTCGTGTAACTGCTTGTAATTTTGTTTGTATTACATCTGGATTGTCAAAAATCAAAATCCCCTGTCGATCTGACGGGAGGAGAGGTGCGGCGGCATGGCGGGGATCTTGGCGTGGGCGGCCGACGTAGTCGGCGGGACCGGCGCCAGCGACGACGAAGCCGACGACGCACGCGCTGCGGCCTCCGCAGCGATGACCCCCGAGCAGCGGCTCCGCGCCGCTGAGCTAGATGCGCGGGCGTCGTCGCTGCGGCGTGCTATCCAGGACCTACGCCTACGGGTGCCCCCGGCGCACGTCGCGCAGCGGCTGCCGCACCTGCACGCTCACTCCCTCGCTTCGTCGGCTGCCCTCGCGCTCCAGCTCAACGCTCACTCCTCCACCAAGGAGCAGGTAAAACATGGCTCCTCATTCGAGTTGGCGTTTTAGCTTTTTTTGATCCTTTATTGTTTACATAGATGTTGAGGTGATTAAAGATTTGCAATTGGTGGATCTGCATCGCATTGCATGTAATTTCTTGTTACAATCTTTTCATCCGTATGTGAAGTTATCCGGCTGTGTTAGTTTCTGTTGTTGAGCTGTACTTGATCTGTGTGCATTTATCCCCATCAGCTACTTTAATTGAGTTTCCGACTTGGTCTGCTGACACAATGTGGACGCGGTAGGATATTTTTTTTACCTGCAAAAATTGGGTTTGTTCAATTTATTAATGTTGCCCACTACGTGACTTATGAATTACAGCTATTCTTGTTCTTGTGTTACCTTCAACATTTATGGTCAAGGTTTCCACTCACAGCAGGAGAAATATGATGGACTTCTGTAATGCCAACCTGTAAACTTTCTGTAGGCCCAGCAGAGAGAGATTGCACTTCAAGAAGAAAATGCAGCATATGAGAAAGCTATATCAAATTGTCGACAGAAAATTCAAGAAAAGCAGATGGAGGCCAGCCTGCTCCAGAGTAATTTGGAGGTGTATTATTGTACCATTTAAGTACTTATTTCACCCTTACATCATTTTCCCTCTTTTGGTTGTTTGTTTCATAGTTTCCTTCATTTGATAACAATATAAGAATACTGAGCAACTTTCATTTTTTTTCATGTCATACATTATAGTTCACATGTTCATAGTAGCAGCATTTTTTCCACTGTGGGGTAGCTACTCCCTAAGAATATGCTCTGCAATCAATGATGCTATTGGCTAAAAGATTTATGTTGAAGGGGTGTGAATTGATTTTGAGTTTTTCACAAGTAGACCATGGTGAGATTATTTCCTTTTGTTCCCAGAAATGCACTAAAAATCAAGTGATTTATCTGGGTTTGTTTGTTGTTTATGTTTGCCTGACTACACATGTTTGTCCTCCTTTCTTTTGTAGGAAGCTGAAAGGAATAATAATGATTAAGCATACTAAAAAGTACAGCAGGCATCCTCTGCCAGTCTGCCTCACAATTTCATTTGTGTCTCGTTAGTAAAGTAGGATCTGAAACCTGTTTCTTATTTAAGGCATTCAATCCATGCTGTCTAATTCTACAATGTTCAAGGCATCAAGCTTTGAACACATCATGAGAGGACCATGTCTAAGGGACTCAGCAAAAAGTCCAATAACTTTGGGAGAAGGCGTGCTGTCCTAGTTTTTTATTAGATAAGCTGCACCTGCACATACCAGGTGCTAGCGATTTTCCATTTAACAAAAAGCCAAGGAAATATGGAAAGAGTTTAGAAAGTTTTGCAAGGATGACAGCATTCCAAGCTAAATCTTATTTGGCCTGTTTGCATTTTGTGCTTGATCTAAGATGTGGCATGCATCATTTGATAATTGGTACGACATGAGCAATGTATCTATTTTAGACCTTTTTTATTTGTATTTTGAACACACCTTTCCTGTTTTAGCAAAAATGTATTGGAACTCATGCAACACCTTAATAGAATACCATTTTTGTAGGAAATGGAAATATTAGAGCAGGATTTAAAAGCACAGCTTGACAATGCTATGAAGGAGCAAGAAGCTACTCATCATAAAGCATCAACAGTTGCTTCTGAAACTGCTGGAAGTGCTCTGCTGGAAGCTGAATCATTGATTAATCTGAAGTCTAAAGACTTGGAAGAGAAGAAGAAAGAGTTGGTATGATATTTCCTAAAACTTTTTTTGAATTCTGAACGCATATTTTTGTTGACTATTTCCTCCTCCCAGAAATTGTTGGAAGACAAGGTGCAGAAATTGGAGAAAGATTGGTCCTTGGTTGAAGAAGAATCTTTAAAGAACCCCACACCTGGTACTTTTGATTATTTTCCATGAAAATTAACCTTTTTATTCACAATATTTTTTTCTCATCTTTAGTTGAAGACAAATATGAGTAACATAGATTGATGAAACTGATGCTTTCAATATTTTATAACCTATATGTGATAATACTAAATAATTCTACTTGGGGTTGGTTCATGTGTTAAAGAATGAACTCCAAACCTAAAACTACTCTTATTAGTATTAAAAGAGGAGTTGATGGCAATGGTCTGTTTGCCATCACCACCAACCCACACTGACAGGTGGACCTGCCTGTTAATGTGAAATTAGTCATAGGGAAGAGGCCATGAAACAGTGGCGTTGTGGGGAGGAGGAACTGAGGGGATTGGGCGACCAGGTGCAGGAGTGCTCCGAGGAGAAGGGCAAGTGTGGCAAGGAGGTCCTGTTCAGTGGCGACGAAGCAATGGATGGGGAGGCAGCGGAAGAGTGCGTTGAGCGCAGGGTGGTGGGAGCTGCTGTGATCCCAAGAGAGGAGGTGGCCGGTGTTTCGGCTGCAGGCGAGTTAGTAATGGGCCTCTTCTCAGACTCAGATGGCGGCATGAGAAGGGTTGTTGGGGTCTTAGGGGTTTTGCGGGGATTAGGGTTGCTCGGATGAGGTGCAGAAGGATAGGATGAGGCTGGGAAGGGTTTGGGGTGGAGCTTGGCTTAGCGCATGGTGTACGGCAGCTTCCATGGTTGAAGAGAGATGTCAAAATATAGGAATGAGGAGACATTTGTTGGGCTTAGGGTATGCTATTAGGTTTAGGGTATTATTGCCTTGTTGGGGCCCAAGCTTATCCTAGGCTTGCTCTAATCTTACCTCACCTATACCATTCACTAAAAAAAGGCATAACTTATGATGATGCTTAACACAGACCCCCATCTGCGCAGCCACATTCTGGAATTGGAATTCTCAATTCTGTTCTCAAATTTAACTTTTCTTTTCCGCTGGTATATATGTCTTTGATGTGTATGAGTAGGGAAAGACTATAAGACAGAAGTGGGTATATTTTTGTGGCTTTGGTTGTGCGTAATGTTTTTCTTAGTTTACTTCTCTTTACATTTATTTGAAATCTATTGCAAGTTTGCAATGCATGGGTACTCGACTAGTACTGTCACATGCTTGGGATCGAAGAGGGTAATTGTATGGGTAATTGTGATACACTGGAGGTCGAGGACCCGGACCCCTATATTTGGGTTGTATCATAATAGCAGCAGTGTCCAAGTCTAGGAGATAACAAGTCGCCCGCCATAGAGATGAACACAATAGGAACTAGGAAGGAACTATACTTAGTAACTCTTGCTTAGTTGCTTGCCACCCAAAGCATGCACCTTTTCTCTTTATGTAGAGAAATCTTAGATAGCAAATCTCAACTTAACAAACTAACTCAATCTTTTGAAACTAACACAAAAGCAAATCAAATAAAGATAATTCGACCTATCTCTAAGCCATTGCTCGTGGTGCTCTTTAGCTTGTGATAGTAACGTGAACATAACATCAAAGGCTGCCTATTTTGCAAGTAGCTTTTGAATTTGTGCCCCATGACAAGACACATGTTGATCACCTTGACTGGCTTAGGTACCTTGTGGTGGTTCAACCAGGGCACGGTGTCATGAAACTGATTACCTAAGTTCATAACAAGGATAAACACCATAGAGGGAGGTCAGACAGTGACGACTTGAGTTAGTGGCGCTAGACAAAAGAGGGCACTGATAGGGGAAGGAATAGATCTAGACTATAGCCGGTCTACGGAGGGGGCTAGGAATTGTGGACTCAGGAATTACTTCATTACTTATTGCTTGATTGATAATGCATACACAGTCTCCTTATATAGTAGGTACTGTTCTTGTGTGCCATAGACAGGACATGGAATGGCACCATGATACAGGAGTTCTTCTTTGCCATGGAACATCGTGACCCGACTAGATGGTATGATGCAAGTCACATGTCTGCACATCACCCCCGTCACCAAATAACTGCTCAAAGTAGTTCAACCAGGGCAGGGGGGTTTTCTTTGCCATCAAACATTGGGACCTGCAGCTTTTGGAAGCGTGGTACTCCCAGAAACTCCTTGGTGCCTTTATCAGATCTGGCAGCCTTGGCTTCTGTGTCGTCCAGCAACACTGATAAGATGACCTGCCTTCACACCGCTGCCTGCTCGTGCTGCAGCTCGCTGATGGCGATGTTGTGCACTGCATACTGGTTTTTGAGGTAGCAAAGGTTGCTCATCATCTGCTGCCACTGCATGAGCTGTGCTAATTGCTTGTTAAGGTCATGTTTGGTGGGAGTAGCCATCAATGGAAGTAGTATTGGAGTCAGGTGGGCGGCTGCTCCAGGTCATATTGGGCTAGGGTATGCCTTAGACCGTGGCGGCCATGAAAGTTGCAGCAGCTTGGGGAGTCGCAGGATTTGCTGAGGAAGAAGAACAGTAGCAGTTTTATGGGGTTTGAACTTGAGCCAGCTTGGAAACTAAAGGCCCACATATGGGAGCCCATCAGTACATAAACCAAGGGCTATTTTTGTCTCTAAAGGCTACATTCCTCTCTATTCTCTATGCAACCCGAGAGCAACCAGTGGCAGTGTAGTAGGTGGCCTGTGGCTAATGTGTGGCAGGTGTGTAGCCCAGCTGGCCAAGGCGCAGCAAGGCTCTAGCATGAGGTGGCCTCCCAATATCTTATTCTCTATGAAGGGAAACACGGGTATGCTATGCTAGCACGAATCAAAATTCTATCACGAAAACCTAGGATAACATGCAAGTAATTGATCATGAGATGTTACCGATTGATGCGCAGTGTAGCGGAAGAAGAGTTGATGAAGCCAGTTCAACGATCTGAGCGTAGAAGTGGTCGACTGTCCAATGCCACGTTGATGACTCGTGGTATATCATCTCCTCCCCATGGATCGTTCTTAGCACACAAAGTAGTAACACTTCTATGTAGTCTACACGTACAGGGAGAGGAATCCCATGTGCTGGTGTGCTAGCACCGTCATACACGGTTCTACGAGATGATGGCTAGGTTTTTGGCAAAGAGGAAAAACTTAATCGATCAACCCCACAAGCCTCGATCGCCTTTCTTTAAATAGCCTCTTGGTGGACCCTTACGGTAGGAGGCCCAACTATTGCAAATCCCCCATCCCATGTGGCCCGCAAAACCTACATGATATGTGATCATGGCTCTTGGGCATAATCTATCAATAGTTCTTGTTCTGATTTATTGTACTCCTAAGTTTGAGCATGGCTGGTTAGATGAAGTCCTTATTTATATTTTACTTTTCCTCATTAAGTTTGTCCCAGTTCTCTCAAGTTTTTGGCTATGACACAAGAGTAAGATTACTACAATCATTGCATTTGTGCTTTGTGAATGTCAGGACTCGGCCTATAGGACCAAACTCTTCTGTGTATTCCGTACTAGTCCCAAGGATCACAACTAGAACACATAGTTTAAAACAGAGTGATACATTATCAAAGAAAATAAAATATTACATAACTGGGGAATAATCTTGATGCAGTACACAAGAGATGGCATGTAGGCCAAGATACAGAGTCCGGCAGCTTACAACACATAGAGACTAATACAACGATACGGATCCTATTATTCCCATAGGCAATAAGACAATAGCTCTAATCTTCTAAAAAATCCTTGTAGTCTCTATCTTCAAAGTCTTCGCGGCGTTGTCAAACTGGGAGCCGTAGGCTGGCTGCTCCTTGACTGGGGTTCAAATAAAAGAGGAACAACAGCAAGTGTGAATACAATTGTGCAGTATGTAGCTTGGTACAAGGGGAGGCTTAGTTCATTTTGCACAAATGCAAGTTTTCAATATTTTTGCCTAAGTTGAGAGAAAGCGGTTTTTGAAACCAACCTGGGGTAAACGAAATCCTTTGCTTTGATCTTTCCTTTGTCAAGCATCCTTTTTAAAACCATTTTCCAAAAACCTGGTTTTAGAAGAGAAGAGACTACCATATGAACACTCCCTTCGCATGCTTTTAATCGTGAGCACGACTATCATGATAGTTTTAACTCTGCAGAGTGGGTACATTTTACCCTCAGGAGATTACGCACCAAAGTGCAAATCACAAAGCCGTTTAGGCCATAAGATCTAATAGCAATTGCTAGGTGAGTTATCCTCGGACACACGTGGAAGATCGGTCCAACGGCCCTAGTCCTCATGTCGTACAAAAAGGCCTAGGAAGAATGGTCCAAGGTGCCAATGAACATGGAAGAACGGCCTATGCCCGTACAACCCAAACATCTCCGCCAGCAAGTTGCTGCTAGAGCCTAGAGCTTAACAAGTTAGGCCCATCCCATAACGGGACCCGAGGCTTTACTGTAAAGGCTCAGATTGTAGATTCACAGGATGAGTAGTCCTTAGACTAGAGGAGTGCTAGCACGAACCTGAAACCGTGCATAGCCTATACCATACCAACAATCGGTTCCTCCCTAGTCAGAAGCGTTTAGGGGAAGGTAGAAAATCCCAATCCTGGCATTATACCCAATGTCTTATTTCACCAAATCACACATTTGCAACCATTTTCGCATACACAAAATCATGGTGTAGTCATCTAAGCATATAAAGCATTTTTGTTATATTTCAAGGATGTCATATAATCAGGATACTCATATTTATTCCTAGAGTTCAGAATTACTACGGTCATGAACAATATTTTATTTTTGGGGTTGTAGCTAAGCTCTAGAAATTACTTATTTTTATAAGTAGCATGCATGCTTGGGAATTCTAACAAAACCTTTAAAACAGACAAGGGTTCAATCAATATGCCTCGTTCGCAGTCCTGGTGCGGGCAATCTTCCTCAGCAGGCCGGTGTATGAACTCGCCCAGTTCTACTCTCGAATAAACAACCATACATAAAAATAACACAATATCAGAAATTAGCACTAAAATAGTTTTTAAGGATTTACAGATTAAAATATAAGACATTTTACAATTTATAGAATTTATTAAATAGCTCTAGAAGGCTTCTGGATTTTTAAATAAATCAATATCTATTATGACAAAAGGTTTGATGTTTTTCTTAGGTTCAAAAAGATGTCTAGTATTTTATACAATTTTTCTAGAATTTTTGGAAGTGATTTGCTATTTTTAATAAATTGTTTTGCATTTACTGGATTTATAGAATAGAGGAAGGCTGAAAATTGGGTAGCACAGTACTAGGCCTTGCCCATTACCGCGGCGGCCGGCCGGGCGCTTATGCGCCGCATGAGGCACGGCGCGGGTTGCACTAACACTAGCCGAAAACGTACTCCCATGGATTACGCTTCCACTAAATCTGACGCGTGGGTCCGAGTGTCCCACATGTTAGCGACTGAGCTAGGGCTAGCGCAGTAACAGCCAGGTTTAAACTATGGTGGGCCTGCTCGTCAGTGACTTAGAGCTAAAAACTATTTTTAATTAGATTTTATATCCTATGGGGCCATTGGTCAGTGACTCATCTACACAGGATTTGGAGCCATGACGCCATGCTGGCGTCATCGTCTTCATCCTCCGATCGGAAACGACCGCGCGGGAAAAACGACGATGCGCCGTAGCTCAGGCCATGACGGCCATGAACATCTGGACTACGGTCCTAGGCTCTACGACGATTCTACAGGTGGTGGTGGCGTCGCTAACGGCGACCTGTAGCGGCAGCACGACGAGGAGAGGCAGCGACAGTCACGGCTAACTGTGGAGCCGGCGACTTAGGGGTTCTAGGGCCCGCACGAGCAGCGCAGAAGCTACTGGAGAGGGAGTGGGTACTACTGCGGTAACAGCGAGGATGGAGGAGGGCTGGTTCGGTCTAGCGTCGTGGAGGCCCACGACGGGCGAAGCAAGGTCCTCGACGGCAGTGCGCTCCGACGAGTCCTTGGTCAAGAGCAAGACACGACGGTGAGGAGAAGGCCCCACAGGTGCTCCCAGTGCAAGGAATCAGGACGGGACTCAACGATGGCGAGAAATCTGAAAAGAGGCGATTCTCTACGGATGCTTCGGCGAGCTGCAGGTCAGGAGGACCAAATTAGAGAGGGGACTTTGGAGAGGAAGGGAAAAGCTTCGAGTTGAACTCAAGCTTGGGCGAGATGGCTCACCCATAGAGACAAGGTTCAGTGTGCTGGAGCGCAGTGGTGGAACTAGTCAGGAGGGGGAAACAAGGAAGGAGGTGCCTTGGATTTTATAGGGCCCGTAGGCGGGTCGAGGGCATAGATGATGGTACGGGGACACTGCCTGTGGGACCGGGCGGTCAGGGGGCGGTTGCGGGTGGCGATGGCGGTGAGGAAGACCGTGGCATTGTTGCCTTGTCGCTGGATGGGTGAGTAGCGCGACCTCAGCGTCCGGCACGGCAGAGTTAAGGCAGCGTGGCTCTAGGGGCGGTGAGGCGTCGCATCGCGTCGTGTGCGGTCCGGTGCGGCGGTCCCATGTCGTGCACGGCCAGCACGCGTGTCGCGCGGCGTCGCATTGCCTCGGGGCAGTAAGCTGAGAGGAAGAAGGGTGGCGTAGGGAGCATGGCGACATGGGAGGCACGATGCGGCGGGTAGCGATAGACCACGTGTCCTGTCGGTGAGGTGCCGTCGTGGCGTGCTTCGCTTGGCGTTCGCGGCACGCGAAAGCTGGTGGCATGGTGCCACCAAGACGAGAACCGCAGGCTGCCGAGCATAGAGTGGGTTAGAGAGCCGAGAGAGAGGGAGAATCTGAGGAGGGAGAGAGAGAGGGCTGAGAGAGAGAAGCTCCGAGAGAGAGGAAGGAGGAGGGAGCAAGCTGGCTGGGCCTTGGGCCATGGTGGGCTAGAAGGAGGGAGGAGGGATGGCTAGGGTGAGAAGGAGCCGAGGTGAGCTGGAAGGAGGGAACAATTGGCTAAGCCCACTAGCGGTTTAAAATAAATAAGGGATTAAATTAGATAGGGTTTATTTTAAAATTTGAAAATGGTATTTAAAATACCTTTGGCTTTTAAATCCTAGTAACATTTTGTTTTTAAAATTTAAAATTTTAGAACATTCCAAGATTTTAATTATTTAATAAAAATTGGGATGTCACAGTAAAGTTGCATTCCTATAGCAGGGCTGACGCTACCTGCTGTGGCATTGTACTTTATGAGGTGGCTCACTGCCCATCCTGTGTGCAAGCGGCAAGGTTCATTGATCCAAGTCCACGAAGACTTAATAGTGATGTTACCCGCAATGCAAGGGCAGTGCCTTATTGAGTGGCAATGTGTAGATGGTCCATTTGATAAAAATAAATTGGTTGGGAGTTCATTGCTTTGTTGTAAAATACTTACAATAACAAATTCTTCTCTTTCAATCCAGACATAAAAATCTCAACAAAGTTAAGTTCTAGTTCTTCATAATTCGGTAATACCTTTAGCCTGCATGAAAACTTATAGGCACCAAAGGATTGCTAGGAAAGTGATTGTTCTTTACTCCTTAGTGAAATTATACTCAGTCAATACTACTTTCCGATTTTACGTTGTTCTGAACATTTTTTTTTGTGACAAATTGTTTTGAACATCTTGGTTGTCCTTTCTCACATGTGCAGCCCAGAGGGAGAAGGTCCTGGAGAAACAACTACATAGCCTCATTGAACAGCTGACAGCTAAGCAAGTCCGTACTAAATCCTTCAGTTTAGGAACTGCAATATAATATTTCTCAATAGTAGCTGACTCCTTACTCTTGGTTTGCTATTTCTAGGCTCAAGCTGAAAGCATTATCACTGATATTCATGCCAAAGAAAAGGATTTGGAAAGGCTGAACAATTTACATAGAAATCTGTACAGTACTACCAACGAAGTGTACGCAGCACGGAACAGGTTCAGCAGAGGACTTTCGAGTGGTCTTGAAGATTATGATGCGAGAGCTGTTCGAAGACCCTACCTGTCTGGTGTTAGAACAGAAGGCCAGAATAGGCTGATGATTCTTAGGTCTGCTTTTGTTCTCTATATTTTGGTACTTCATGTTGTTGTTTTCATAAAGATATCAGTTTCAAAGTAGCAAGGAAAATATTTTCTCGGAAAGAGAGGATCTTGTTTGTTGCACCCAACGTACAAGTATTTCTTGTGTAAATAATACATAGTCACGGATATTTTTCTTGGCCACCCATATTTTGTTACACTTCCATCGATGCTCTGCTAATTGAAAGAGTTGATTGCACCGTGGTTTCTTATCGTAGCAAGTCTCAATATCCACTTTTGAGAATGAGAACTTCTTTCACCCTTCTACTTAATTGGTTAGCACCTGAACCTCCAAGTCCTCTTGCTGACGGACCGTGATTATTTTAAAAATGATTTTTTAGAAAGCGAAAAAATTGAAATAAATGCTATAAAGTTATTCAATATCAAAAAATAAATAAATAAAATTTTCTATGAGCTTAAAAAATTAGGATCCCAAATATGATATCTAAATTTGGATTTTGCAACGAAGAGGAGGGTTTTATGGCACAACATCTCACATGCTAAAACTTTTTGCATAACAATGTTTCACGAAAGCCACATTTAGATTGTATATTTTGGGATCTTTATATTTTTTATACTTACAGAAATTTTATCACATTATTATGAATTTTGTAGTACTTATATTGATTTTTGGTTATGGCGCCCCTTCTAAATTCACATTTGGCTCAAAGAAGTCACTGCTCATTCGCTGTCCATATGATTGGAAAATAACATACTAGCTGTCCAAGAACAAGCCGAGCATGTTAGCTCCCAACCCGAGTATGCAGCGGTACACACGGACGACCTTCGTTGAAACGAATGTAAATTGGGTGTCCGGATATGTGTCCGGTGATGGCTCCCAAGATCAGCTACCATCACACACATATCCTCACAATGATCGATAGCACAACACATACATCTTCGGGCATAATTTACATCCAACCGAGCAACATGGTCTGCTGCCCGATCAATAAGTTTTAAGTCAGAGTTTGTTGCAGCGGAAACATAAGTCTGTTCAACAAAATAGCGGCAGAAGATTCATCATATTTAAACCAAAAGGCCAGCATGGTCTGCCCCATTAATCCCATAGGCAACCAACTGGAAACTAAAACTCCGCATCTTGCCCGCTAGCACCGTCATTCCCCACTTGATAGTAGTACTCAAGTGTGGAATCATCTTCATAACCTGAAATTGCAGCATCCGGGTTGAGTACAAAAGGTACTCGCACTAGGGAGGTAATATATATCCTCATTCATGAGTGGCATATAGCAAAGAAGGCTTAAAGGTTATCTTCAGTATAAAGAGCATTTACAAGACATAACCATAAGTAGATTGTAAATTGCACTTTAATAAAATGTTGGAAAAGTAATAACTTATAGTAACCATCATAATTTCTTATCATAAATTCCGTCATCGTCAATCTCTGGGGCTCTAACCGCCCTTGGTCTCTATCCGACCATAATCACAACATACTCGGGCTCAAAACATGCTCGGGCTCTATCCGCCCTTGGTCTCTATCCGACCATACGCCACGAGCAACCCCATGCTCGGAAAGACACACGGCTATCCCACCATGCCCAAAATCAATACCCAAAACTGAACCATGAGCTAACATCAGTGTCTCGCCTCACAAGTTTTCGTCCTTAACCCTAGACGCGGCTGTTCGGACAGTTAAACACTCTGCAGAGGTGTACGACTTTACCCACATGACACAGCAAGCCATACCGAAACTTCTTAGATGTACATGCCAGTCCATTGGGTTACCCGGTAACTGTCACCCTACGACCCCATGTGCCGTGTTGTGGTTCAAAGGAGTTAACTGTTGCTGTAGACGTTGCCCATGGCCCTCTGTCCGGACATCCATGGACCCCCACGAAAGCAGCGCTATCTGCGACTATCCCGCACACAAAACACCAGCAAATAAACCTCAATAGCCCCAATGGTACCCACCGGCGCGAACATGCACAGGAAATTGGCCAAGTGTCCCCATAAACACGTGTGGTCGTACGTATAGTAACTTGAAGGGATTGGCACCATGTTTGGTCCTTAATTCACTCGAATGGGGCTACGTGTCCGGGATCCATCCTTCCATCATTCCCCTATCACCCGTTCAAGTCTAACTTAGAGCTCACACGTAATCCATCATCATCGTTACCAGTATCTTATAGCAAATTATTCACAATTGAAGTCGTATGACCAACGGAATAACTCCATCGATCGCTTTACCTCGTTGACTCTAAGCATTGCTAAGCCTTCGGAGACCAAACATAGATAATAGTACCCACTTAGACAACCAAGGAAGAGGGTGTCAAACCTCTCATGGTACTGACCACTAAGTAGGAGATAACTAATTTCTACCCACCAATTAACATATACTTTAAAATAGCATGCAAGCAACTCATAGAACATAATTATAATCATGCATTTGTAAATCATGGGATCAACATGATTCAAAGGAGAGTATATAGTGTCTGGTTGCTGCTCGTTGGTGGGGAGAACTTCTGGATCAAGTCCGGGCTCCTCCAAAACATCGGCGCCTAATGTTCGGTAGCAAGAACATCAAATAAAATCCAAATAAAATACCAAACAAATAGGAACATCAAATATTTTTAGAGATTCAGAAAGTTCATGAGCTAATGCAAATTTTGCCACAAGAATCACCCAAATCTAAGTTCAGATGAATGAGATATGGCCGTTTGAAGATTGGGTGGTATTCTTGCTCGGGGCTTGCTCGGGAATGACCATAGTTGCTCGAGAATGGACCAATCTTGCTCGGGAAAGGGTGCTCTTGCTCGAGAAAGGGTGCCCCTGCTCGGGAAGGACATTCTCTTGCCCGGGAGTGGGTTCTCTTGGTCGGATATGGCATATCTTGCTCGGTTAGAACTATCTTGGTCGAGCATACCTAATCTTGCTCGAGAGGGTCGTATAGACTGTATGTTGCCCGGTACAAGCAACATTTGAGAGGGAAAACATGCTCGGTTGCAAAAGTGATCTACACGAAAGTTGTAGAATATTTCATGGCGCATCTTTTTCGTGTAGACAACTGTTTTATCCGAGCAACGGGTGATTTGATAAAAATTATTTCGTGCACTGCTGTCAGGGAATGGGCTGAAACCATGTTTCTAGGGCTACTGCTCTCACACATTGGTGCATCCAAGAAAATGATGTAACCAAGAGTGGTAGATGATGAAACATGTGAAGGATGGACAGGGAAAAGGGTTCTCACCTAGCAAGAGAAACCTTGCTAAGAGATGGGCGTTCGATTAATGGAGAGGTTGAAGACGAACACGCCAGTTCGTCCCAAGCTGACGTTGGCTACTCCTGGGCTTGTTCCTTGCGGTCCCTTCAATTCTAGTAGCGTGGATCTACTTCTAGACGTTCGTTAGCTTGTGCATGAATTCTTTTTGGCCATCTCCAAGCTTGCATATGAGGAAAAATGACATGCATGATGAGAAAACTGCAAAGAACCTCACTGCTGTCCAACATAGCGAAATAGATGAAGAAAGGCAGCAAGAACTCACCCAAATCCGTGTGAACGTGCAAGGGAGTTGGATGTACTTAAAGCTTAGGAAGTGTAGACATTACTCCTGCTCATTCCATGGCCTGGATTTGAAGAAAGAGGGCATAGATGGGAAGAAAACGAAATCAGCCTTTACTGTCCCAAAACCGAACAGCAAAGAGAAAAGGAAGAGGAATCCATAGCAAACCTTTGTGCATGTGCTTACAATAGAGTGGAATGGATAGCCAACGATTTCAGCTTTTCAACGATATATAACACCTTATATGGATTCCTGGTGGTTTGGGTGGAGATTTAAAAATGGTGGAGGTAGAGATGAAGAATAGCTTGCTGTTCTTGCCGCTGTCTAGAACCTGGACGTGGGAAGAATGAGGATGAGGGCTGGTTGAAAAGGGTGGAGGGGGTTTAAATAGAGGTATACTCTTCCATTGACAAGTAGGTCCAGGTCCTACCTGTAATAGAGAGGCTGCTGGTAGGAATCCGGGTAAGAAAAGATGAGGATCTGGGCTGCCTGCAGCACCGTCCAAGTCAGCCAGTGGATGGAAGATTCAACTGATACTGCCGGAGGACAAAAGAAATAAAGAATAGATGCGGTGGTTGGATTGTTTGAATAGGTACGAGCTTACTCGAGCTTCTCCTTGCCCGGTCAGGTCTTCTGTTGCTCGGTTCGACCGTCTATAGCTCGGGCAGCTTCCTCCGAACATCTTCTACCTCGGACAAGTGATAACCAGCTCGGATGGGTAGCAACCAAGCTTGGGTAGAGCTCGGTGAAGTCCGGCACAGTTACTACCTTGCTTGATAGAGCTTGGGTGGACTCTACCTTGCTCGGTTGAACTATTCTTTGCCCAGGCAGGCTGCTCCTTGCTCGGTAGGTCCTCGCCGAGCGGAGTCATGCCTGGTAAAGGGTAACATTCTCGTCTGGCATGAGGACATGCCCGGTGGCTTTGACTCACTTGATTAGTTGCTCGGCTTACTAAGATGTATTGGGTTTCAGTTTCGGATTTTTATTTTTCCACCATAGAGGATGGTGGTTGCATGCAACTATATACGAAAACATTAAAAATCCAACTATGACTATAGAAACATGATAATGATATGCATAACTAACCGAAATTAACAACTAGGCTGTTACAGGTTATCAAAAAAAAATATATTTTTTCAAAGGGCAAGGGCTTGAATGTGAACACGGATAAGTTTAAGGGGTCGAAAACATATGTTGGTTATGCTATGACAAAGTCTTTAGTGGGACTGTATTTTGAAATCTTCGGCTGGAGGAAGGTGATTAGCAAAGTAAAAGCAACCACCCAACCCCAATCCTACTAATCAGCTCTAACCAGCCCTCGTCGACCGCCGTGTCGCGCCGCACCATGTCCTCCTCGTCGTCATTCAAGATCTACTCTCGCTAAGCGTGCCGGACGCTGCTCTCAACCGTCGGCTCCATGACTCTGGCTACCTCGACCACCTCGACGACTCCTCCGTAACTACCACCCACTACCAGAGCCACGCCCGCCAATCCCACCTCCGCCTCCTCAGACACTGCCTCCGACGTCTCGTATTCGGCTGCGCCCTCGCTTCACTCCTTGCGCTTAACCCCTTCGCCCGCCTCTTCACCGCCGATCTCACCATGCCGACCCACTCCTAGTCCCTCGCTTTCCTCGCCCCTCCCCTTGGCGTCGCCTTCTACTCTTGGTCACCGATCCCTACTGTCGACGATTTGTGTCGGCAATGTATTTTAAGGGGCAATACGAAAGATCACAACTACGATGGTAGCACAGGGAGCCGAATTTATACAGGTTCGGGCCCTCGGGGTGAGGTAATACCCTACTCCTGTGCTCGTGGATTGTATTATGGTGGATGCTGATGATGATTGTTGGATGTGGGCTTGGATGTCGAACTAGGGCCCCGACCCCTTTATATAGTGCAAGGGCCGTTTACGATAGAATCCCTAATCCGCAGATGGAAGATACATATATAACCGATTTGGTTACGCCTATATCTATGTATTCGAGTAGGAGACGAGTTCGCTTCCTTGTAGAATATGTCAGTCAGCCACCTCCAAGCCCGCTCTTCGAAGGTCCAATTGAGTCGGTCCAAGGAAGTGGTACGCCCAAGAGCATATCTTCGGATACCCGGGCCCATGTTATCCACAAGAGTTCCCCGAGTGCTTCATGACAGGTCGTTTTGATTCAGGTTCAGCTTGCGTTCTTCGAGATGTTACCCGAGTGACGTCACTCTTCGTCTGGCTCATGAAGTTCTGCTCGCTGAGTAACCTGCTGATCAAACAAGATAGTTGCAAAGAACTCGAGAAAAATTCTCAAGTCTTAAAAGATGTCTGGTACCCAGCCCGACTAGTCGGTATGCCGGCTAGTGGCCCCGCGGAGGGGCATACCAGAAAGGTGGATGTTGCCGAGTGAGTAGTGCCACCCAGCGTTATCCTTCCTGTTACAACTTATGACATTCAAGCCTGACTTGCAGAGCTCGACATTCGGTCTAGCATGGGACATGTCACAATTTGCGTAGGATATTCAGGCGTCCTGACCCGACTAGTGCAAAGTCAAGCTAGTGATTCCCAGAGGAATACACCCACTTCCAAGTTGAGGTCCTCCGAGTGGTGTTTGTCTTGGCGACAAACGATCCGGAGATGTGCCATTGAGACCCAACTGAAGAGGTAACTCTTTGACACCTAATCTTATTAGAAAACCAGACCAGCCGTTGACCCTAGGAGGTACGCCAAGAGCTGATTTAAAATTTGCCCAAGTGGTGCTTGTCTTGACGACAAACGATCCGGAGATGTGCCACCGGGACAATTAAAAGGGACTTTCGATGTTTGATCCGGCTAAAAGCCAAACCAACTATTGTCCCCAGAGGGCACATCAAAAGCTAAGTTATAATTTTGGGGAGCGCCCAACCTTCAGATTGAAGACTGGTATAGAGCCCAACAGGGGGCACGCTATCTTCCCGACTAAATCGACCCGAGTGACACCTGTACCCGAGTGCAGCTTACGGCCCTCGTGGGACATGTTCTCAGGGACTTAAGTCTGGGCCCAAATCTTGAAACGATGACTCTTGGGCTTCATTTTTCCCGCCTTGCGTGGAAACGAAAAGTTGCCCACTGTGCGCCTAAGTCGTTTGTCTCCCCGAAACACTTCCACTAGGGTTTTTTGCGATTCCGCCACCACCAAGCAACCCTAGCGCCGCCGCCGTCGCCGAACTCCAGATCCACCACATTCCAATGGCGGGGGACTGGGCAACCTCCAACACCACCGATGAGCGGTCATGGGCCTCGGTTGACGCCGGCGTTTCTCCCAACGCCAGAGCTCATCGATCAAGGCCGCCGCTGGTGAGTCCTCTCCCACTCCTCACCAAGAGGAGATCGCCGTCTTCAATCCTTCTTCTCCCGCGGGTTCGGACTCCCCGCTTCTTCCTTTCTTCGCGGTTTGCTCAACCATTATGGGATCGAGCTCTTTCATTTGAATCCCAATTCCATCCTTCAACTTTCTATTTTTGTTCATCTCTGCGAGGCTTTTCTGGGGATCGCTCCCCACTTCACCCTTTTTCGCCATCTCTTCTTCTTGAAAGCCTACCCCACCGACAATGCCCCCAAGGCGGTTGGCGGGGCCGGATTTCAACTCCGGAGTGGCCTCAAGGAGTATTTTGCCTTGCCACTCCGGACCTCTTTGAAGGGGTGGAACCAGGAATGGTTCTACTGCTCCAATCCTCCCCCAGTCTTCCTTGTTTTGACGGGAGAAGGCCCCGAGCTTCATCCTTTTGGAATTCTCCCTCCCTTTCCTCTGAAATGGATCAGGTCACCGAGTTACTCGGCTTGATCCAACGCCTCAAAGAGGAGGGGCTGACCGGCGTTGCGATTGTTGTCTCCTTCACAAAGCGTCGTATCCAACCACTCAAGGAGAGGATCCATCTCGGATTCGAGTACACCGGGCCATCCGACTCGACACGAGAAATGGATGTCCCGATCTCCAATTCGGATGCCATCGATTGACTCTCCGAGTTCTTCGCTCCAGGGACTATCTTTTCTAACCAAGGGAGTCCCAGGAGCTTCTCCCTCAATAATCCGCCTCCAGAGGTAAGGATTGAGTACTCTTTTCGCTTGTTTTGTGTATCGAACAGCTCTGTTTTGATGCTAGCTCGGGGATGCCGTACTCCAATGCAGGACCGCCGGGCTTTTGTGTCCGTTGCCCTAACTCCCGAGGCTTCCGCCAACAATGAGAAGCGCCCAGGAGAAGAGCCCGAAGAAACCCCAGCCGTGAAGAAAGGCAAGGGTCCGGCTTCCTCCATGAAAGAAAATGTCCCGCCACCCGGAGGGCGCGGCCCACGAAGCTCGGGGCTAAAGGTCGGCGAGGCTCTCAAGGAGGGAAGAAGTCAACCGACGCCGGTTTCCGGGCGTAGTCGGGGGACTCATCCCCCAAGGGCGGACGGCGGAGCGTCGCCAAAGGGGGGACAAAATCCAACCCCTCAGGCTAGGCCGAGTGGCCCGCCCGATGCCTCCTCGAGCGGGAGTTCCCCCCGGAGGGGCACTAGTATTAAGATTAAGACCTCCAGTCGGTAAACATAGCTTTGCCGCCGCCTGGTAGTCTTCTTTTACGTTTTCTCTGACCGAACCATTTCCTTATTTCAAGAAACCATCGACAGAGGTTCCGTCAAATCGCCCGACCAGGCCAGCATCAAAGCCTGCCGAGCCAAGTCAGGCGGCACCTCCTTCGACGGCCGATGCGGTGACCCCACCGGCGGAAGCCGTGTCGGGAACTGGGGTCGGAGGAGGCGCTACTGCTGCAGCCTCAAACCCGAACCCACCCTCCAAAGGCGGTGAGAGGGCTGAGCCGATGGTGGAGGAGATCATTCGCCAGCCCCCACCTCCTCTGAAGGAGGCCGAGCCTAATCTCTCAGCGGGCTGGAAGGACGAGGCCGGGAACTGGGCCCTCGTTGACGACGAGGCCGAGGAGGAGATGAGGAAGGCCTTCTTTGAGCATGCCGTTGAATGCGGCAGAATGGCCGGGGTAAGCCTTTTTTGATCTGTGGAGTAGATTTTCTTTGGCTCGGGGTAAGACGATGAATATTCTCCCTCTTTGCAGGAGCTTGGTGGTTTTTCCAAAGAAAACCAAGTTCTCAATTACTTCCTCCTCGAATAGAGCGGATTAAACCGTGGAGGGGAGGCTATTGGGGTCCGGACCGGCAACC
The DNA here is from genome assembly GCA_036346145.1 of Olyra latifolia. NCBI lineage: Eukaryota > Viridiplantae > Streptophyta > Magnoliopsida > Poales > Poaceae > Olyra > Olyra latifolia. The sequence goes on along the minus strand of CM070531.1, from coordinate 4,531,032 downwards.
AAGGAGCGCCGAGAGCCGCAGTTCGGATCAAGGAGCCGCAGGACGAAGTTCGACCTTGCGTGTTCCTCCGGTAAGTACCGACCCGAGTCGATCGCCGACTTGTGTAACCGAATGACATCATGCTCCGCACCATGTGCGCAAGGTGACGCCTTGAATTGCCGCCTTGAAGCGTAATCCAGTGAAGTCCTGTGACCGTAGGCCGCCCCGAAAAAGCGAGGCGGTTGCCGCCGAAGTTGGAGGGTAAGTCCCCAAACCCGATTGGCTCCGAACCTCCGATGTTCATACAGTTGAATAACTGTGCGTTCTCTGTTTTTGTCAGAGTATAAGAGGAAGACGCTAGCGCAGTATGACGTTCTACAGAAGAACGTCGAAACTACGCAAGTGCGATGTAATGAACTCCTGGCGGCCGTGGAGCCCACTCGACGGCGGCTCTATGCTGGCGACGCCGAGCCAAGCTCCCGGGCCGAACTGATCCAAAGGTGGACCGAAGCCCCCGAGCAGCTGAAGATTCAGCTCAAGGAGGTCGGCCTGATGAGCGCCAGCCAGGTGCTGGGCATCATCAAGTCGCACTACCCTTGAGTTGAGCTTGACGCTGTCAAAGATAGTTTCGCCTGCACCGAGGATGAAGCATTGGCCCTGATCGAGGAGGTGAGGCCGACCGCCGAGTCCCTTGTAGATAATTTAGAGCTAGATCCCCTGTAATGTAGGAATTCATTGTAAATTATCTATGTAAATCATTGTCTTTTTAATATCTGCCAATCGCCTTTTCTTTTGTCCAAGTTATGCTTTTTGCCCGGCAAAGTTAAGTTCTTTTACTTAGCACTCGCTTAGCGCATCAAGTTTCCTTAGCGTTAGGAGGCTGACACGAGCAATCGCTCCAAAAACGCAATCGAAGTATGAGTATTGCCAGAGACGTGAGTTTCACATTCGAATCTGTTAACACTTAGGCTCAACATAAACTTGAAAAAAAAAGAGAGAAGTCGATTAGGCGCAGGTACTGCACCTAATTAGGTGTAGCCCCCCGACTTGCTGGCTAGTCGGAATCCGACTGGGGAGCAAGTCAATTTAATCTCGAAAGAAGGGGTGCGCAGATGCGCACCTAATTAGGTGTAGCCCCCAACTTGCTGACTAGTCAGAATCTGACTAGGGAGCAAGAAAAGTTAAATTCTAGGTAAAAGATTAGGTGCGCGGTTGCGCACCTAATTAGGTGTAGCCCCCGACGTACTACTTAATTGAAACTCAAATAACTAGCAAGTCAGAAACTGGATTGCATAAGCGTAAAAGATAATTTGAGCAAAAACTTATCTTTATTTGATTGTAAACACGGGTTACAATAGTCGTCAGGTATAGAACCGACGCAATTGCTCGATGTTCCATGAGTTGTTCAAGAGAGTATCGTTTTCACGCTTTTAGTTGGCGAGCCCCCGGGCGTACCGCGGAGTCGCGTGAGGACGTCCTGATCTAGTTGGAGAAGAACAACAAGCGTCTCATCACTTGTCACCTTCGTCAGGCTTGATGCCTGATTTAGATGGTTTCTTGTTCGGTAGATCGCCTTCGCAGCGAAGAGTGGTGGCCGCCTGCCGGATCTCCTCCAATCTCGGCAACCGCTTCAACTGACTGGGCGAAGTTACAGCTTTCCCTATCGAGGAGGTGGAAAAACATGACATCTCCACGGATCGTGATTACGTCCCGTGGACCTGGCATCTTCATAACCAGATAGGTGTAGTGTGGGACGGTCATGAACTTGGCCAAGCCCGGCCTTCCCAAGATTGCGTGATACGCAGTCTCGAAATCGGCCACCTCAAAGCTGAGGTTCTCCGTCCGTAGTTATCCCGAGTGCCAAAGGTGACAGAAGAGTGGTTTTCCGATCAGACCGATGATGTTCCCGAATTATGCCATGAAACGGCTGCTCGTTCGCTAGAGCGCCGCCTTTGGGATCTCAGATTCGCCAGAGTCTTAGCGAAAAGGATATTTAATCCACTTCCGCCGTCATCCAGACCTTACGCAATCGAACTCCCCAGACTACGTGATCCGTGATGAGTGGATATCTTCTGGGCAAGGACGGGTCGAGGTGATCCGAGCGATCAAATATGATCGGACTTCGACCACCGGAGATACTCGGGGTCACCGAATAGCCGCATTGATTTCCGATCGGTAAGCTTTTGCTTACGCTTGACTCATATGCATCCGATCCCCAAATATGTAGTTGAGTTCTCGCCGGTTTTTGGTAAGCGCCACCTCGAGGAGGGTCACGCTTGTCATCTTGCTTAGCGCCTCTCGAGGCGTCATTGTTGTGCTCCTCAAATAACTTTGTCAAGATGTTGCGCTTTTGGCGCATGCTTTCCGCTTGGATGGAAAGGACACATACTTCCATGACTTTGTTGTAGTCGGTGGGCCGAGGCGGCCTCTGCCCACCCTGATCCGCGATGGTTAACATCTCTTCACCCTTACGCTTCTTGTCCTTCTTGGAGGACGACTCGGGTCTGTCCATCTTGCCTTCGTGTTTGCTTGGGTGATCCTCTTGACGCTCAGCAAGAGCATCCGAGGCGGTAGCATATCGATCCGCCAAGGCTTAACATCTCCTTAACGGTAGTCTGAGGCTTCCGAGACATCTTCTTGATTAGATCGGGTCGCGAACTCCTTTCTCGAAGGTCATGACGACGACCGCCTCGAGATCTCCCTGATTGTGTTCTTCTTCTTGGTGAAACGCCAATGAAATCCCTTAACGACTCATCTTTCTTCTGATGAATCTGATAAAGGTCCCACTGGGTTCCGGGTTTCTCGTAAGTACCCTAGAAGTTGACTACAAACTGGTCCCAAAGCTCTCCCCAGGAATCGACCGAGTTCTCTGGAAGGCCCACAAGCCAGTTCTGAGCCGGAGGGGTTAACATGACGGGCAAATAGTTTGCCATCACGTCAGACCCTCCACCCGCACCTTTGATTGCCAAAGAGTAGATCCGCAACTGCCTCGGTCCCGCTTCTCCATCAAATTTCACAATCCCCTTGGGGTTGAACCCCTCGGGCCAGTTTACCTGACGGAGTCGAGGTGCAAATGCCTTGATCCTGCCAATTAATCCTTCCCCGGGGGAGGAGATTGGCGGGGGAGATTCCGACGCGGTGAAGTACGGCGCCGGTCCTCGTCTCGCTCCCTCCGCCGGGCTTCGATGTCAAGGCGAAGGTCGCGACTTGTACTTCGGCGGACGTCTTGTCCGCGATTGCAGAAGCCGATCGCGCCGAAAGTGCTACTCGTGGCAACTGCTTCGCCGAAGTTGGCTGTTGATCCCGAAAGTGCCTTGGACACCGCGCCTCACCATGGCTTTGATTTGTTCCATGATCGGCGCTATGGGTTGTTCTTCCAAGCAAAGGACCAACATTGTCCAGGAGGGTCTTACACGCAAGGATGTTCTGCTGCGGTGTACGGAAGACCGAGTAATCTCCCATACGGACTTGAAGCAGTTCCTCCTGAACTTCCCGTGCACGACCTCGTAACTGGTCGCGCAGGTCTTCTCCGCCTCCGCGGTTTTGTTCGGCTTCGGCCTCCCTCGCGGGGCGCCGAGCCAATCCGGAGGCTTGCCCATCCCGCATGTAGACGCCGCGAAAGTCGGGGAACCCATTGACGCTCTCTTCCGACTCGGATTCCGAGAAGGAGAGGCTCAACCGATACCGATTTGTTGGCTCGTCGATGGGAGTGATTATAACTCCCACTTCTCGTGCTGGATCTCTGGTCATAAGAGGATCCGACTGAGATTCAGCGGAACGAATCCGCTGGAATCTCGCAGCCGAATTGATCAATCCGAATGGCATGTCCACTCGGGAAGTTGACCTGGTTAGAGTTGTCCCCGAGTCCTGACTCGGAAAACTCGTCCCAGTATGTGCTTGCTGTGCTCCTCTCGTTAGCCTAGATTGGAAAAGCTGGCATGTTATCCGATGGAAAACAGTGGCTGAGTTTCCGAACCCAAACGGGGCGGACCACGGTTGAGAGATTGTGACTCCCAACTGGATCTGAGAGTGATCCAGGCCGGGAATCAGATCGCCACTTGGCGCTTCGCCAGTCAGAGGAGCTGGTAAAGCAAGAGGTGATAGATCCCGACCGAAACCGAAGGGAAGCCTAGCGGTAGGCCAGTCGGAATCGTCATCATCAGATTGGATCTCTTCCGGATCAAAATCCAGGGGAGAGATCTCAAAGTGGTGAGGCTCGGTCGGAGTCGCGTACCATCTCCCTCGGTAATGCGTGGACCGAACGAAGTTCGGCTCACACAACCGAAGTTCCCCGAAGTCACCGGCGATGAAGCCAAGATCTCCGAAGATGAAGCCTTGGCCGGGGGCGTAGGTGAAGATAAATCCGCCAATTGAAGCCATCGGAGTCGATGTAATTGATCGTGACGCTAGCCCCTACCTGGCGTGCCAACTGTCGACGATTTATGTCGGCAATGTATTTTAAGGGGCAATGCGAAAGATCACAACTACGATGGTAGCACAGGGAGCCGAATTTATACAGGTTCGGGCCCTCGGGGCGAGGTAATACCCTACTTCTGTGCTCGTGGATTGTATTATAGTGATGCTGATGATGATTGTTGGATGTGGGATTGGATGTCGAACTAGGGGCCCCAGACCCCCTTTATATAATGCAAGGGACCGGGTTACAGATAGAATCCCTAATCCGTGTATGGAAGATACAGATATAACCAATTTAGTTACGCCTATATCTATGTATTCGAGTAGGAGACGAGTTCGTTTCCTTGTAGAACATGTCAGGCCGCGCCAGCCTCCAAGCCCGTCTTCTGGAAGGTCCAATTGAGTCGGCCCAAGGAAGTGGTACGTCCAGTAGCATATCTTCGGATACCCGGGGCCCATGTTATCCACACCTACCTAGGCCTGACTTTATGTCAGGAGAACGTCTACAACTGTGCCCGCAACTAGGCTGTTTGGTTAGCTACATCTCTAGAGATTTACATCTATAGATGTAAAAGATGGGTGTTTGGTTGTCTTCTCATCCAACCTAGCCTGTCTCCACAGATGCAAAACAACCCTCCCAGCCTAGCTCCAAGAAAACGAGAAAATCTACCGTTTCCCAGAGCCAGGCTCTGTTCAGCCAGCACGCGTGGCTTTAGGTCCACCTAGCCAGCGCTCCAAACCAGCATGCGACAACTAGCAACTGGACAGTGCAGTTCCTTGCATCTTTAAAAAATTTTAAAAATTCAAACGACATCTAAATTCAATGAGACAAAAGAAAATGGAACCCGTAGATTCAAGTACAAAGTATTGAAAAATTTCAGATTTTTGAATTTTTGTTTTTGTTTTCGAATTTATTGATTTTCTAGTATTTTTTTGAATTTTTATTTTTTGTTTTTGAATTTATTTTTGTTCCAGTATTTTTTATTTTCACTTTTGAATTTATTTTCTTTGTTTTTAATTTCTCTCTTTTGAATTTGTCCATGCCACTCCCCTCCTAGTGTAGCCAACCAAACAACATCTTTGCGCAGTCTGTTCAATCTCATACAACCAACCAAACAACATCCCGTTGCATCACCCCAGCCTGGCTCCTACCAGCCTGGCTAAACTTATGTAACCTAGCTGAGCTAAGAAGGCAGCCAAACAGCCCATACACTATGCTCTCCATCCTTGTCTCCGTGTGCTACTTGTATGTTAGGATCTCAAATTACACAATTTAGTGACCCTCATACTACACTAGTCCAGGATCAATTCTAGTGCACATAAGTGACTTCATCGTGTATATCATTACGATACTTCGAAAAGAGTAACAATACTTATTGAATAAACATTACAAATAAGATTCAATGCCACACAAGGCTAAATAAATAAGTCTATCAGAGTGTATTTATTGCAGTATAGAGGAATAATAAAAATAAATCAAAGAGATATCCTATCATGAGCCGCAAGCTTCTAACTGGGAAGCACATCCAGCCACTCGCCATCTTGGATGAACTCCTCAAACAAGGTGAGGATTCAACTTCTTGACCCGCTCATCAGATGAAGTAACCTACAAACAGAGTTTGCAAGAATGAGTATAGATAAATACTCAATAAATTACACAGTAGAATGATGCAGTTCTACCTTGTATATGCAAGCTTTATATAATAGGTGGCCTGAAGGTTATTTTACGTAAACCAACAGTCAACAAAGACATTATAGAATAATAGATTCAAAAGCAAGTAATTAAAACATTTGATAAAAAAAAACATTTGATGAAATAGCAATGGCACACAACCCAACAATGACACACAGACTTAGCGGTGCCCAATATTACAACCACCCATTTGCATTTGAAAAACATTATAACTTGTTTAAGTATAACTAAGCATTGTCCATAACCCCGGACATGGCTATTTAAATAGTTTTTAACACCCTGTAGAGGTTACACATCTTTACTCATAAGATACTCGTATCTCAACCTCTGGCCAAGAAGAAGATACTTGTAAATGAGACTAAACATTAGCAAGTGCCCCTCTTGATACCTGTTGTACCACTCAGAGCCAAACATTTGGATCACTGAGCTACACGAAGTTAATATAACAACATCGTTTGGATAGATGTTTCCACTTAACATAGCTCCACCTTCTATCCCCCAATGTCCCAACATATAATCACATTACCTAACTTGTTATGAGGTATTACATCCTAACACTTCGTAACTTAACTAACAGACTTAACTGAAGTCAAGCTCATGGTCTGTACTGTTTTGGCGTGGAAATGCTTTTACAAGATTAAGTCCTTAGGGGAATAAAGCAAAACTTCCTTCTAGGTTTGCCTTATAGTCTAGCGACATAGGCACCACCTCCACGTAGCTCCACTTGCCTTAGTCAAAACACCATCCATGTTATTAACAAGTTGCAACACATGCCAACTTTCACATAGAAGCAACACATGCTTATACAAATGGAGTGACACAAGTCTCCCTCACATAAAAGCAATATATGTTGTAATCCATATTAATTAAAATTGTATGTGCATGACTAAACAAGCTAATAATGACTAGCAAACCCACATATATCATCACTCTCCAACTAAAATGATGATAAGCTAGGTTACAAAGGAATAATTAGCAATGCAATATCTCAAAGGATGGATAATAATCAAATTGGTATTAACTAAATTCCTATTGAAATATAATAAATATAGCAATGCATGTATTTAAAACAAATCATTTTATTTGTAGACAGGATCAACATGATCAAGGACTATGTATAACTTGCCTTGCTACCAATCCAACTCTTGACCTGCAGCAAAATCTTCTCTTTATACACCTTCCAAAGCAATCGTTTCTACATGTAAAAAATGACAAGTAACAAATAATAATCCAAATAATAAAGAATTCATTTTTGAAAAATTAAATAAAATCAATAAACAGTAGATCTCATTTAACTGAATTTTTAGAAACTTGAATAGGAATTTTTGGACTTGTAGATTCAAAGATATAAACGTGTGACTTCGGAGACCTCCGGTTGGCTCTAGCGACCTCCAATAGCGGTGGCTCTAAGGTTCAACGACGACGACTCTCCGGTGCTCCCTAGAACAAAAGCATGCCAGGATGAGGTTTGTGACACCAAAACACAGCCCTGGGCAAAGAATCATAGGCTAAGACTCACTGGCGACGACAGAATTGCTCGTCGGAGTTCCTTGACTTTGATTCTCCCCCACACTCTCCTCAGAGACTCTGTCCTTCTCGGCTCAAGGTGATGGCGGCTACGAGATGGGGAAACCCTAGTGGCCTAGCGCACCTGCCCGTGGCTTAAATATGGTCGGGATGCCCTAGGTCGGCATGGACGCCATGTTCGACCCGCGCGGCGCAATGGCGAGGCCGAATCCTTCACAGAGACGACGACACTATGGTGGCGGTGATCCAATGGCTCTTCTCGGGCCATGTAACACGAACAGGCGCCCGATATCTAAGGATACTGGTTCGCTCGCTTAAGTGGCATCCAACGGCTGCTAACGCACATGTGCGCTAAACAACGGCCCAGATTGCGCCACATAACCCTCTCCGAAATAAGAAAAAGAGAACCCTTTAATCTTTTTCCAGAAATACCTTTAATGTTTTCTTAGGCTTAAAATACCAAAAAAACTTAAAAATCTGAGAAAATTCTCAAAATCCTTTGAAGCATTTAGGATTCAAGAAAAATTTATCAAACACTTTTCACTTATATTTTCTCTTATTTAATTGTTGTAGTGCTCTAGGTTAATTAGAACTTGCATTTTTAATTGTTTCCAATTGTTAGAAACATTATAAAATTAATTTTTCTTAATTATTTAATGTAAACCAAAGTAGTTTGAACTCATCAATTTTTTTAGGATGTTACAGAACTTCCCCCACAAAAGAATCTCACCCCCGATATTTGGGCCGACTAGAGAATAGGTCTAGGTACTTAGATCCTCCTCTTTCTCCTAAGTTGCTTCGTTCTCAGCATAATTGCTCCACTGATCATGCTCCACTGAACTCGACAAACCTAATTGCCTAGCTGCGAGTAACTCGGTCTGACACATCCAAAATTTGTATAGGTCTTTCTTGGTAAGTCAAATCTTGATGCAATTTCAAATTCTTCAATGGTGTCTGTTCTGACAGTTCCCTGAGACACTTCTTCAGTTGTGATATATGGAATACATCATGAATCCCTTCCATGGAACCTAGCAACTCTAACTAGTAAGCCACTTCACCTTGTTGCTCCAAAACTCTGAATGATCCCACATAACATGGTGCTAACTTTCCTTGAACATTGAATCTCTTCATACCTCGAAGTGGAGTAACCTTGAGATAAACAAAATCCCTTAGTTCAAAGCTTTGTTCTTCGCGCCTATTGTCAGTAGCATAACTCTTTTTTGGCGAGATTAAGTTGTCTTGAGTCTATCACTGATCATAGCCACTTGCTTCTCTGCTTCTTGCATAATATCAAGCGATGTCACGATATTTGATGATACCCGATACTCCGAGACACCACATACTTGGCGATGCCACGATACTCGATGATGCATGATGCTCGATGATACCCAATGCTCGATGATGCTACGATAGTCCATACTTGATGAGACGATACCTTATACTCGATGGTATGTGATACTTGATGACCCGATGCATGACAATATTCAATACTCAAATATGCCTGATGCTTGATGATACCAAATCCTTGATGAGATCATATACTTCATGATACCGATATTCGATGATACCCAATACTAAATTATACTTAATACTCAAATATATCCGATTATCGATGTAGACTTATACTCGACGATACCCAACAGTAAGTGATATGTGACCCAATACTCAGAGATACCTAACGATACCCAACTCGACATTTGCCAATATCGTACCCCGAATCTCGATGATACTTATTGATGATAACTGATATGGTATTGAATCTACTTGATACTCGACATTACCATGTTCAATGATACCCAAAATGCTCGATGAGATATGATACTCAACAATACCCGGCCCAATACTTTATGATGATCCTCAATACTTGATACTCGAATATGCCCAATACTCGACGATACACTAATAATCGAATATATGCGACCCGATACTCGATGATACTTGCCAATGATGCCCGATACTCGAATATGCCCGATGCTCAACGATACTAGACCGGATAGTCGACGATACATAAGAAACCTGCTCATGATACCTGGCCCGGTAGTCGATGATACTTATGGTACCTTGTCGTGATACATAATACTCGACTATACCCGATACTCCACGATACAAATCCGATATCTGACAATACATGATACTCGATGACATCCGACGCTCAACGATACCTATGCTCAATGGTGCTTGATGCTTAACGATACCCGATACTCGACAATATGCTTAATGATACTGAAAGCTCGATAATACATGATTCTTGTTGGGTTCACCCAATAACTGCAGATATTGGAAAATAGGACAGTAGAGAACGGAAAAGTGGAAAGTTCGTGCGCAACAACGTCAAATTAAACTAGATAATTAAGTGCAAAGATGGAGGAAGTTGCGTATAGCATACTGTGGGTTGAGGCTTTTTCGTTTTGTTGTTCCATCCATATTGATTTGAATGGTTCGCTATTATCTACTTGTTCCCTTTCTATGGCACTAGCCCACTGCCACCCCGTGGGACGGGCCCACCCACCAATAGAGAGGTAGCGATCAGCAAGCGACGGAATCCTGTACGCTAGCTGCTCCCATTTAGTCTTGATGTAATATTTACATATACATCCCTAGATGATTAATCTTACATAATATTAGTAATTTAAATTAGGTTAATTAGATATATGTCACTGCTTAGTTGGGAGATTAGAAAATTGCCACTTCTCAATATGAAGATGTAAAACCGCCACCACTTAGATATGAAAATTAGATCCACTTCTCAACATGAGGACGTGGCATATTTTTCACACAAAAATACCCTTTCCTCTTTCTTTCTCCTCTCTCTCCTTGATTTCTAATTAACCCAATCTCTCTCTTGATGGCCTCATCGCAGGCGATGGAGGCCAGGAATGAGGAGGAGGTGGAGGCTACAATGGCGGTGCTACAATGAGCGAGACGTGAGAGTGTGGCGATGAGGCAAGTGCTATATGGGTCGCGGCTGCTTGTCGTGCTCCGGCGTACTATGCTCCCGTCGCCATGGCAGGCTTGCGTCGACACTGTCACGTCCTTTGGCCTCGCCCTGCAAGAAGGCAACCGCGTCGCCATTGGTGTGCATGGCGTTGTGCCACCACTCCTTGCACTCTTGACTCCACCAACTTGTCACTAATCCGTAGTGCCTCTACCGTTGCCTATCCTCCCTCCTCTAGACCAAATTAAACTACATGGGTGCATATCTCACATCTTTCCTTATCGTTGCCACTCGTGCAAGAGAGGAAAGGAGGGGGCTAGGGGCGGAAGAGAGGCGATGCCTCCACACCATAGTAGCAGCAACCACCATGAGAGAGTAGAGGAAGGGAAGGCTAGGCAGGGTCGGAGGCGCTAGTGGCGTCTCGGCGTAAGGGAAACTGAAGATGGGGCCACATCAGGAGATGGAGGAGGGGCCCTTAGGAGTAGGTTGACGCTGAGAAGGTAGGGGAGGTGACGACTGCTGCTAGGTGTGAGAGTTGGAGGGGAAAAGACATGAAGGCGACAAGGCAAGCGGCATGGGTTAGGAGCTCGGGAGTCAGGACGAGGGCGGTGATGCAGGTGGCGCTAACTCCAGGGAGCTCGAGAGAGAGATAGAAGAGAGTGAGAGGGAAGAAAGGAAGAAGAAAAGGGCAAGGGCAAAATCGTCCGAAAAGTTTGCCACGCCAGTGTGTGGGCTATAAAGGTGCTTTAAAATTCGCATAATGACATGAATATAATTTTCGCTGACAGTTTTACGATTTCACATTGAGCGGTGGTAGTTCTCTAATTTCCAAAGTGAGTATTGGCATATATCTAATTAATCCTTTAAATTATTACTATTTAAAATTTACATATACATCCCTAGATTAATCTTATATAATATAAATAATTTAAATTATTAGAATTTAAAATTATGTCTTTTTGAGGGAAAAATAAAATTCTATCAATAAATAAATTACACAAATGATTATAATTTATATGATATTCATTTGAATTACATTGCAAGTTTGCAACGCAGGGTGATCGAGTAGGGATTTTCCTCTAGAGGTGGCTAATCAAGTCAACAGTGTTTTTAGGGTCTTGCTGGGTCTTACATTATACTAACCTGCCAATCGGCCAAGACGATAAACGAGGTTCAGGCCCGATTCGTTTTGTACAAGAAATCGAATCGAATCCTGGCCGTCTTGCTTATATGGGCTGATTTATTTTAATTAAAAATATATAAATAAATTAAAAAAAACCACTATATTTAACACATATACACTATAAATTGAATAAATACATTACACATTATAAGAAAATATATATATAAATGAATATATTTAATTTAATAAATGTGCTACAAGAATAACTCGAACCAGCCGACTACATTATATCGAATCAACCGGTCGGCCTGACAGCCGAGGCCTCGGCCCAGGTTCGGTTCGGTTCATCGAACCGGGCCAGCCCGGTTCGGTGAACAGTGCGGGCTGGCCCGGTTCGGTCCAGTTACACCGGCCCATTTGGCCAGCTCTATTTTCCTCCAACCAAATAAGCCTTCTCAGCCTCCGCCGCTATCCTAGCCCCCGACGGCCGCCGTGCCGTGCCGTTCTGCGCCACTGCGCCATGTCTTCCTCCTCCTCCTCCTCCTCGTCGTCGTTCAAGCCCAACCCGCTGTCGCTGAGCGTGCCGGACCCCGCTCTCGACCGCTGGCTCCGCGACTCCGGTTACCTCGACCTCCTCGACTCCTCCGCCTCCGCAACCACCGCCGCCGCCACCAGAGCCGCGCCCGCCAACCCCACCTCCGCCTCCTCCGGCACCGCCGCCGACGTCCTCGCATTCGCCCGCACCCTCGCCTCGCTCCTCGCGCTTAACCCCTTCGCCCGCCTCTCCACCGCCGACCTTGCCGCGCCGACCCCCTCCTGGTCCCTCGCCTTCCTCGGTCCCCCCGGCGCCGCCTCCTACTCCTGGCCCCCGACCCCTACCCAGGCCCGACTCCGCGTCCAGGAGAACGTCCGTCGCTACGCTCGCAACTACGCCGCGCTCTCCATTCTCGTCTTCGCCTGCTGCTTGTACATTCTCTCTATCTCGTCTCTGCGTGTGGTATGCGTATGTTTATTTTTGGAGAATTAAACGAGTTGCTGATGGCGGTGGTGTGGTTAGGTACCGGATGCCGATGGCCCTGCTGGGGATGTTGGCCAGCCTCGCGGTGTGGGAGGGCGTGCGGCACTGCCGGGAGCGATGGTGCCTAGCCACACGGGCGCCCGGGCTTGGGCAGGCTATCCTGCACTGTGCGCAGATTGGTGAGATTTTAGTTGCAAATGTTGTTTCTGTACAAGCACACGGTTTGGTTTTAGTGCTTTTTTAGGGGTAGTTAGAGAGGCTGCACTATGTTGCAAATGGAACGGGAAATGGATAACTCAGTGGATCTAAATCGTGCTGACAGTATAGATTAGAAATAAGATTATTGTGGTCTAGGGAGTTTTTTTATCTTTCACAAAGCAATGTGGTGTTTGTGGAAGCACTAACAACTTCAGTTGCTAAAAGAGGCTTGTCTGCAAAAAATTGATAGACATAGAGCAAAGCGAAAGGTATTTGCATATGAAAATTTAAGGTCCGAAGACAACATATGCCTCCTTTTATATTTTTTGTGATAATGGCAACATACAGTTCTCTCATGTATTCATTTTTTGACCAATTAGAAAATGTTTCTATGGCATAGTAGAATTATAGTTATCAATTGAAATACACTGCTCGAACTTGTGCACAATACCCTACACCCTTTATTTTTTGCTCATCCAAATTGGTAACTTCTGTGCATGAGATTTTCTAAGATTTACTGTGCATCTTGCTCCATTTCCTCCATTTTTTGTTAGACACATTTTTGCAATATCTTTATTCAATGCAGATTCTTTACAAACTGTTAAAACAGTATGAGTGGATGATGATTGGAATACGTAAGATGTGGGGTTCAATGCCTTCATGCTATCACTTTGGAAACTGTGGTGTTCATTAACATCGTGGTTTTCAAGCAACTACCCTGCTGTTCCTGTTCTGACTATTTGGGTGTAGACCATATTTCTTAGATGCATTTCTGATGTAATTGATTAATATGCATGATGCATGCATGTTTATGAAATTGGCACTTTTTTTTGTGTTCTGCTAATCCTGAGAAACAAACAAGGCAGCATGTGTGTTATGTCTGTCATAGTGTCAAAATTCTTTTATTGGAGGATTTAACATATTGAAGAAATATATGAATATAGAAGGAAAAAAACAGGGGAATTAGCATAACAATCCTTTGTTTGTACTACTTTTTTAATATATATTCTGGAGAATATTGTTCTAAAACTAAAGGCAATATGCCTCCGAATGGAAACTAAAACCAGTCTTACCCAAGAGGAAAAAGAAATAGAGAAACATGAAAATAAATTTGCAGTATACAGAGACACAACAGTCCCAAAATCTGATCTACTACAGAAAAGCATAGCTGTCTAGCTTTCAACTGTTCTGGAGTTTGTGGTCTTTTATTTTAAAAAAGCATAGTTACTTTAGATAAACTAGATACATGCATCATGTCAAAAGTTCATCAACAGAGGCCAGCAAGTAATAAATTTGAAAGTTTAAACAATCAAGTTTCCATCCACTCTTCCCCTTTTCTTATTTGTTTGCAAATCACAGGACCAGGCTGCCAAGCTGAAAACTAGCGGTCACAGACCTGTTTTCTAGGTGGTTTTGTTCAATTATTTTTATTATCTGTTTGATTTAGTTTTTGTTAAGATCATTCAAGCACTACTCTTATTTTTACTAGAAAATTCACAGTATGGCCTGAATAACTACATGATTCACAGTATGCCTCTCATTATGAGGTGTCAGTGAGACATCAGTGGCATATTCATTGGCACTTTCTAGTATAGCTGATGACTTGGTATGCATAAGCTTTAGTTATTCATATGATAGCTTTTGGTTTGGTTGACTAACTTGCTATATAGAGGGCTGTTTAGGTAAATGAACATTTAGCGAGAAGACAAACAGATCTTGTTTTTGTGAAAGGGGTTTGGTGACAAGGTATAGATATGTCTCTGATTTGTGAAAGGGATTTAGTGACTAGAGATGCGTTAGATGTTTGTTTTGATGATATATGAACTATCTATAGTAGGATTTGAATTTCAAATCCCAAATAACCGAAGATTGTCACCAACTGTTGATTTACTTTCTCATGCTAATCTCTGCTCTCCATCTACTCAAAACTGACAAAATCTAATGGTCCAAACTTACTGGATTTTACCTTCTGGCTTACATCGATGCATGTGCTAATTCAGACCACTCCACTTTCCAGTGGCTTTCAGTGCTCCTATGTGTGGCTACAATGTTTTTATTAAAGAAAATGAATTAATAAATCTCTCTGGATCTTCTAGCAATTTTCTTGCCTACCGTAGCTTGCTCTTAACACCTGTTTGGTTCATATCCAAATCTTGCCAAAAGTGCTTTGCCTCAGGGCCTGTTTGGATGATATCCAAAGCTTGTTACAATTTGCCACAACTTAAGTTAGTCAGGTTTGACTAGTTTAGACAGCCGTTTGGTTCGTAGCTACAAGTGTGGCAAGATTCTTTTTCTACAGCATGGGGGCACGCATGTCAATGATGGCAAAAAGTTTGGCAAACTTGCCTAAGCTATCCAAAGTGTGGCAAGTGATTTGATGAACTAGAGACAATTTTGGCAAGTAGCTTGTTGCAAATTATGGCTAGGTTAGTATGTGAACCAAACAGCTTATGAAATTGCTAGCCAGTAGCCACACTTTGGCTAGCTTTGGCTACTTTGCCATACTTCATTGAATGCAAAACTTAGTTAAGTGTGGCAATTTTTTTGTTGTAGTGAACCAAACGGGTGCCTAACTAGATCAAACTTGACTAAGTTTAGTTGTGGCAAAGTGTGGCATGGTTTGGCTATAAACCAAACAGGAATATTTTCCAGATTATTTAACCAACAATTTCCCTAACCCATTTCAGGTCGAGTTAAAAGAATATGATTGAATTTCATAAGATCAAGTTCCTACAAACTTAAATGAAAATTTAAGTTCTAGACATGCATTAATGTCAATTCACACGAACTGAACTGTGTAGCCCCTGCGCATCTGCCTGACTATTTATGAGGTTTTTCTGGAGCAGTTCTGTTTTGTAATGCATTTCGTGGTGCTTGTTCATATGTGTTACATGGATTCTGTTAGAGATATAATTAGAGGTAGAGGTAGAGTCTTTGACTTATCCTGCCTTATTGGCCTTTGGCATCTAGATCAATACATGTCAGATTCAAAACAGATTCCATGTGCACGATTACTTGTATACATACATACATCCAAAGTTTAAACGCAACCTGTTACAAGTCCTCCAAGTAGAAGGCAGATTACCACATAGTCACTAAAAGGTGAGGTGGCCTAGGAAGTACTTATTATAAGGCTGAATATTTTGGTTGCCTACAATCGCATGCTGGAGCTCGGATCCAGCCAGCAGGGAAGCTCTGAGCTCGACAGTTAGCTAAGTAAATACTTTATTGCTTAATCTCCAAAAACCAATCTGGCAAACATTATATAGATGAGCCTTACAACTGAGTAATGCAAGATCTTTATCCCAAAAGAGTAATTGAGCTTGGACTCTTTATCTGAAGGAATTACTACTTACTAGACTGGAACTCATCTCTCTTAATTTGACTATAACTCTTATCCTTGATTTTCCCTAAGGACATTTAATTAAGTTTCTTCCACTCAATCTCCTATCAATCTTGCTGACAAGGACTTTTACCGCTGTAGCCCATCTTGCACATTTGCTTGCTGACGCACGGTTGGAGCTGGCTGGAAGCCTGAGCTCTAGCCTGATGGCTGATGCCCATAAGCTTTACCCACAAATGAGTAACACGTTTTCCTGAGTCCTGATGACACATTCCCCTGCTTTCCATGTAATAGCCCTATGCTAAAGCTGGTTTTTGGGTGGACTAAAGGTATGTAAGGAAACAGTGCCAAATTTTCCATTTTATTTCCACCCCTCCATCCCATTCCCACATGTGCAACTTCAAGTTCAGTCCGATGGGTCTTGTTTATCGATGTTCTCATTTTGAATATCTTACATGTTGTCTTGTGTTGTCGTCCCTGTGATAAGCTAATTGTTTTGTTTTGGAACAGCTACTGCTATACTACTGTACGTATGCAACCTGCAGTTCGCTCTTGTATATGCCATTGGGTTGAGTTATGCAGGTGAATAATCCTGTAGGTTTAATCCCCCTTCTCCGCGCTTCTTCTGATTCTTTTAATAATTCGGTGTGCTATGTTTTTGCAGTGATGATGTTGCATGCTTCTCTTCGAAAGTTGACTCCCTCGAGCCTACCTGACCTGGGTAACAAGAACAGGAGGGCACAGCCAAAACGAATATAGCTATCGATGGAGTTTGACTGCAGAGTGCAAGGAGTTGCTGCCTCACTTGTGCTGTTGGTAGAGGGAGCCTCATCGAGAATAGGAAATTGTTGGCACAAAATAGGAGCCCTTCCTTCTAGAAATGCTACAAATTGTATAGCTGTTTTATGCTTGCCCACCTTGCGACTCTGTGTCACCCACAACGCTGGCTCGAGGGGGAAATGTAGGGTCTGCTAGAGACGAGAGAGGGAGAAGGAATAGGAGAAAATGAGAAAGAGATAGTAGTGATTTAATGAACATTATTCTGTAGTTTGTGCATTATTCAATAACTTTACCTTAATGAACATCGCACGGCTCTCGCCCATCGTTCTGTGTCCGAATCCGACGGCGTAGCGCGCGGTCGGTCGAATCAGCAGACTCCCAGCAAGGGAACAAAACGTTTCCCCGAAAAGGAGATAATTGAGTGTTGGGTTTTCCATTTTCCTAGCAGTATGTACAATAGCATATAATATACTCTCTTTGTTTAAAAATATAAGACACGGTTTAACTTGGCATGGTCCACCATACTATACTTTGATACTTGATTTTTTTTATCCTATATTGTGTATAGTAACAAAACTATGATCATTGGAAAATATTTTCAGTACGAATCTAATAGTACCATTTTTGTATAACAAAAATCTATATATTATTAGACAAATCACTGGTTAAAGATTATGGGCCTATTTGGATTATGGCCTAAACTTGTCACAACTAACATTAGGCATGCCACAGTTGTTTAGGGAACCGTTTGGTTTCCTACTAAGCTTAGTCTTGCCACACATTGTTAGGCAGCCTCAAGTGCACTTGCCATGGGATTTTTCGCCTAAGCTGTGGCGCTCAAAACGACCGCCACAATCTGCCGCAACTTCGGAGCTCGTCACGCAGGGGGCAGCCGCCGTCATGGAAGGAGGCCATGGGGTGGCCGCCGCCGTGGAAGAAGAAGCCCACCGGGGAGCTCGTCGCGAGGGGGGCAGCCACCACCGTGGAAGAAGAAGACCATGGAGCAGCTCGGGGAAGAAGCCATGGGGAGGCGATGCCGCGCGGGGAAGAAGCCATGGGAGGAGCTCGAGCTCGCGTGGGGAAGAATCCATGGGAGGCGACGCCACGCGGGAAAGAAGCCATGGGCGGAGGTGGGGAGGCAACGCCGCGCGGGGAAGAAGCACGCCGCTTGACGCCGCCGCCTCCTCTGCTCAAGCGCCCGGCCAGCCGCCTCCGGCGCCGCCTCCAGCCGCCTGCCCCTAGGCCAAGCCGCCGATGCTTCCCCGCCGGCCTTCCTCCCCCTCTCTCCTTTCTCTTCTCTCTCTCCCTCCCCTCGCTACTGCTCTCTTCTTTGCCCGCGCTTCTTGCTCTGCTCTGCGCGTGAGCTCTGCCTTCCCACCTTAACGTGAAGTAGATAAGGACGGAAGAGATTTTTAGGAACTTTTGCATAAGACATTATGGGTCTTATGATTTAATAAAATTTCATAAGACATTATGGGTCTTCACCAACTGTGATAAAAATATATTTGAGCTCCATAAATTTGGGCCCAGCTATTAATATTAACATTATATAGCGTAATATTAATATGTGCTGTAATAAAAAGAAAAAAAAAGTAAACTGCACCACTTAAAAACAAAACACAACCATCTGAGATATTTTCATAAACCACTTTTGCATGTTATTGAACTTTGCACTAGCCCATCAAGCCTACCTGTTTTTTTTTCTGACTAGCTGAATGCCCGTGCGTTGCTACGAAAACATAAATAGTAAAAAAAAATTAGAATCTATCATATACAATGTCAACTGCCTAGTAATTTCGCTAGTTATAAAGTATTATGTTTTTTCAAGCAATTAAATATTGTCTTCTTGTTTTAGGCAATTTTCTTGGATTACATGGTTTTTATTATATTTTTATATTTTTAAAATATTGGATCAAAACGAAGTAAATACCCATTTCGAGAATGATTTCAAAATATTGCTTCTCCACCGACGGTGATTTCAAATTTTGAATAGACGAGAGAGGTAGTGGGGCTGGGTATATGTGTAGTTAATGTAAGGACGAAGGGTAGAATGGTCTAGTAAAAATAGACCACCACTCGTCATCACTTACCACAAGCCACTTTTAAGTAATAGAGAAAAGGCAAAAGCATTCCCTTAATCCATGTAGTAGCAGAAGGAAATACACATTGCAAATTACAAGGTTTTGTTTGCAAGATTAAAAAAACAAAATAGAAATAAGGGAGTACAAGGGGTCAAAGATCAAGCGGGCCGACCTTGTGGAATGCAAGCAATGTCAGAGAAACACAGTGCAATATGTGAGGAACAATGGCAGAGAAGCACTGTAGCAACAGCACCTTTTTACTGCAACAAAATTACTATACCAAATCGCTGCAGTGACACTGTTTACTAGTATTGTAGCATTAGATCTCGGCCGTACGCTTTTAACCCAACGGCTAGCATCGAGGCAGACTAACTTTCTGACATTATCAATGTAATGTCAGAGGATCCGAATCGGACCTTGTGATAGATGAGCCTTGCCCCCCACATTCGTGCCTTCAAACTGCTACGGCAGAAAATTTGCTTGTGCTGATAGGGCAGCAAGTCGGGTGTGGTGCGCGCGTGACAAGCATGATTGAGCTTATAGTTTTGAGACAAAAATCACGAGTCAAGCAATAGTGATTGTCGTCTAAGATGGGTCCAAAGTAGCCAGAAATCAGCTAAAATTCGGGTTTCAATTTTTTGATGTGGACGGTTTGCAATCCGGTGGCAACCATGGTTCATCAACCAAACTACGTGACTGTTTGCCACCTCCTCTCCTCGCTTCTCCTGCCCAACGCTGACCTCCCTTCCCTCTTCGGCAAAACCCAGGCAAGGAGAAACTATCCCAGAGACCGAATTATAAAATATCAATCCTATTACTGGCAATAGTGTTAGTAGTTTTCAATCTAGCAGTAAAACTCTTGTGGCAAGCAATAATTTCCTTCACTTGGTACACGGGGAAAAAAATTGAAGAATCAATTGAACAACAAATGTGATTCACCGGTTATGATATACACAGTGGCAGCAGTATGTAGTCGACGGTGCTGCCTAATACCCCATGGGCATTCGTTAACAATTGAGACGATCACAGATATGTACCACCCAAAATTAAAGGTTAACACTTGATAGGGCACCCCACACCTCGATAATCCAAATGAAATATACTAAGTTCTAACCAGGTTTTTTGGATAACAAGGCATATTCAACACAATGAATTACATGTAAACTCTGAATATTTTGATGACGCCATACATAATCAATTTAAATTATGGTTCCCAGCAATGCAAATTGGATTGCCAAACCTATTACTCTACCTATACAATTACGTTGGCGTTCCATTCTGAAAAAATTGTGAAGAATAATTAGTGTTCCGCTTTTCTGTGAATTTCACAGAGCACCAGCAGCAACGCTCTCAATTCAGCAAACCCAATCCTGGGCGGGGTACTTATTTGCAAATACCCTCCCTGCAAAGATTAAAGCTTTCATTATAGCAGGAGTCAGTATTAAACAGACAACTTTCTTCAAAATCACCCAAAGATGGGATTCACCAGATCCCTCACAATTGACAAGGATTCAAGAAGCCAGCCAGTTTTCACCAAAAAAAAACCAAAGAATAAAGTCTTGTATTTACGAAGGGGGCTGGATAATGGCCTAATTGACAGTCACCCTCCATATTTGCCAAGCAGAGGTACTTTTTAAAATAGGACGTAATCCAAATATAAATCTTGAGAAATTCAAGTTTGAAATTTGGAAAAAAGCATAAATCAATCAAAAAACATTTTATATGTAAAAAACAGTTTCTAGAACCCTGGATGTACCGTGACCTTCCAAAAACTACAAAGTATAATTTTTAATACATTATACATTTTAGTCCACAAAGAAAAACAAATTTAACTGGAAGGCAGGATAAATATAATCAGCAAGAGCACACAAATGCACCTTTCATGCAATAAACATAAAATTAACAGAAGTATGCGAGTATGTCAATCTTGCTGTAAGTTGTGTGCCGAGGTAGACACAAGTGATCAATACTCTAGCTCCAAATATCATATGAAACCTAATTAACGTGTTATGCTATTCATGATTGGAGCCATTATCATATTCAACAGGACTTTAAATGATACATGATTGTTATAGGTGGTTATAAAAAAAATCAAAGGCGTCAGACGATGTGGCAGAGTAGATGAGGCCCAAAAAAGAGTCCAACTTGATCTGGAATTCCACATTTTATGATTGAACTGGAAATAAGATAGATTTAACTTCTGTTGGTAGTTGGAATTTCACATTAACACTAGCACAGGAAGGCTGGTATATTTCTACACTGACCATTACTCTCCTCTTTGCTGAAATAATTCACTTCTGGTAACCCTTATTTTGGCTGATTGCCCCTCTGCTTCAACATCATTAACAACTCCTCGGCATTTTGGGGATCCACAGTAACAAGGAAGTCGTTGATCACTTGAAACAAACCTGCGTAAAACATCCACATCATTACTAAACCTACAATGTTAGAAAGGTAAAAGGTAATATATGATATTCCAATCTGACCTATAATCATAAGTCAACTCTTCCCACGGATTTATATCCCGCTTTGCAAAAATGATGATATGTTCATCCCCAAGAACACTTATCACACGTGAATAACAATTAGGCTGCAATGGTGAAGAATAATTGTTATAAAAACTGGCTTGCAAAACCACATATTTGCAAGGTCTGCATTTTTGGAATTCTTTTAACGGCTAAGAATCTAATATAAACATTAAGATACCATCAAGTACCATAAACACAAACTCTAAGTGCCAAAACCGGAAGTGGCAAAGAAAAGACGGTAAAGAAGAGAATGAAAGCTATATGATCAAACCCTTACATCAAACAGATTACTCATGCCAACTGAGAATTGCAAGAATGGCGTATTAAAGTAACAATTCATTGATAGGTTTCTATTAATAGTAGTGCCTTTGAATTATTAAACGAACCATTTGACTTCCAATAAGCTTATAGAAGATGAGACCAACCTACTATATATGTTGCCAAGGACAATAAAAAACAATTTAATCACAATGCGCTGTGAATTATTCTTTGTTTTGTAAGAGCCATCCTCAGCTCAAGCGTATTAATGCTCCTTTTTAAATATGGCCAGCATTTGCACAATACATGGCCATCATCAGTCCAATGAAAAAATCTACACCTCATCATTTGCTCATGTGTTCAATATATTGTAGAAGGGAATTGAAGGAGCAACAAACCAAGGTCGTACAAGAACTATTAAGAAAATGATGTGATCATCAGCACATAGAGCAGATAGCAAAAGCTGGTAAGCATATGCATAGAACACCATGTTCTCACCTCGCATGAATGATTGATCAAATGGGCTATGCTTCCTGCTCGTGTAGCATCTATGACACGCTCATCATCTATCCTGAACATATATGTCCCAGCACCCTGCATGAGTTACTCTAAATAGTTAACAGAATGTAATTAACATCAAAGTACAGCATGTTTATCAGAACTGGTTAGACCATAGACTGAGCTAAGGTTCCAAGGCTCTGCCACGTTTTTTATTGTAAAACAAGAAATCATTCAAACTTTGATCCGTCTTGTACCAACCAAAATACATAACATACAAGCGACGTCTGTTAGCTACTATGAACAGTTGTGTCAAAGAAGACCACATGATTATCAATGAAAAATGGTATATAAGAATTAAATAAGCATATAAATCCACAGTCCTATTATGAAATGCAAGCTATGGCAACTGGGTTTATTAGCCATACAAAAAATACAAGGCATCATGATGGCTGCTTGAGTAGCAAATTTTGATGCCATGTTACCTTGCTAGCTGTGTTCATATGCACCCACAACAAGTCACACACTACCACACAGCCAGGTATGACTACAAGGAGGTGCTCTGGTGATGTCCCATGCAGGTGCAGCAAAGTAGAAGCTAATGGAGCAGCAAAGTAGAAGCTAATGGAGCAGCAAGTGTAAGTATGACCACAATGAGGGTTGAACTGCAAGAACCAATTAAGCTCAAGTGGCCAGCATCCACACATCTCAATGAACAAAAACCGAGTTCAGATGCTAAAGCAATAGATTTGGCTTCAATCCTAGGCTATTGCTCCTATTAATGGAATGCAAACTTGCAGCAGTGCACATATGATTGCCTCAGGACAAAAAGTACATGGATCTTTTTAGCTTTGTCCTCATCAAGTACACCCATCCAATTCCTGGAAACCTGCCCTGGTCAACCAGCCTTTTACAGCGTTTTACTGAGGTGGCCCTCCCTCTCCCTTTCCTCTCATCTCGTCGCTACCCCCTAGATTCGCCGCTTTATCTCAAACCAGACAGTGAATCTTCGCAAATCAGATCGTGTTCGAAGCCCAAACTGATCCACACATTTGGGATCAGGAGTCGACGGTGGTTGCCAAGAATCCGGCAACTATGATTAATACACTCAAAACATATAATATGGTCATGTATTCTGCTGCTTGAACATGAAACTCATACACAACCCTTATTTTTACTATATATACGCATGTTGTTTGCTAGCAATCATGAAAACTAATTTAGCATTGATGGTCAACCTTGTCCCATACTTTAGATTTGACCAGCTGGGCAGTCAGTAGTCAAAAACAACTGCATAAAGAAAGATCAGTTCAACTGACCAATCTACTGTGCATAGTAATCCTTTAAAACATCAACCAGTAAATTAATCATAAATCAAACAATGCCTTCCCATATAACCAAAAAGAACATGATAAAAGCAACCTTATATTAAGCTGCCAAATTTAGTTGTGCACGAAATGAACTAAATTCAAACAAAATAAAGAACTAAGTTCTAAACAGAAACTTACCACTAAAGAATTGTATATCCGCCGCTCTCTAATGTCTGATATTGGTGGCCTAACAAGCTCCCCTATGTATTCGATCATCTGAACAAATATATAAAAATACATAAAATTAGCTCATTATCATATATATGGCCAAATTTAGCAAAATAACATCACACTCGTCCTTGACTATTTGATCATCTGAGCAAGTGATAGGGAGAATTAGCTCAGCATTATTGCAAATGTGCAAATTTAGCGAGATAACAAAGCAGCATGACCATTAGTTTGTCATCAGTTTTAAGGGGCAAAATACATTCTTGCCCATGTCCACTCTCTAATTTCTACCAGGGGTCAACCTCCGGTGTCATCCAGTTATAGCCATGCACCAGCATATGGCAGTCAACCATCACCAGCCATCAAGGTTGCTAGCGTTACCCAACTGCCTGACTCATCTTCTCTATAGTAACACCAGGGATATTTCTCTCTTTAGAAATAGTGTATCACCTGGGCTTTGTAGCCATTATGAAGTAATGACAGTGCTATTTTCATATTTTGCATAATGACAGTGCTATTTTCATATTTTGCAACTTTTACTGTTTGCAGTATGGCCAGTACCATTAGGCAGTCAAGGATAATTGCAGTTCTTTTCCCCTGAATTTTCTCCATTGGGATTTTACTTATTTCCCTACAAACAAATCCAATTCCTTCCTGAAAAAAAATTACTCCCCCTGTTCTTTTTTAGATGTTTTAGAACATGCAATCAGCCATTTAAAACTTTGACAGGTAACAACAAAAAGTATTTGGTTTTGTTATACTGAAATGATATTACTATATTTCCCATAAAAAATACTTTAATATTATTATATTTTTAGTAGTTTCTACTAACATGTAATCAGAAAAAAGTAATACTCAAAAGTGAATAATGGAGACTGTTTATCCAAATGAAATGTATAAAACAGAGGATGTATAATCTAAGGAAAAGGTTTCAGAACATACCATGTCTCCTGCCTTGTGTGCAACCTTTGCAAAGACACCAAACCCATGAATTCTTGATTTCCCTGCAAAAACATAAGTAAATAAGTCAGTTCACAGAAAATGAATGAATTTATACGTCTTTCAAAATAAACATTTCAACCAAAATTTTGATTGGCAAAAGTTCTGATGCCTATCCAAGAGTATTACTGGTCACATCAATCAGTAATATTCAAATCCTATCTCACTCCAAACGACCAGACCAAGTTAATATAAGTTTCAGTTATAATCCAACCACTGGCATGTCTCTTTTGTAATGCTCATGCTAACATCTGGTAACACTGCTTTACCTGACAGATTTGTGCCAACACCCTACTCAATTTATTTCTATAGATTCCATTGTTATTGCAGAATAGGGTCCATCCCACATTGACATCGGAGTAAACATAAATGATGAGGTAGGCAAGTTGATAAATACTACAGAACAAAGATTATGTGATGTAACAGCGGTATTTGTAACAAATGCCAAATGATTAAGACCACAAAAAGAATATTATCTTATGCTTTACTTCAAATATATTTGTTCTTCAATAAGAAATACAAACTAGATCATCTGCAAACAATCATGCGGCGGAGATGCTATTGGACCAAAGATTGATAAAACTCACCAAAAGCTAGTCTCCTCCTGAAAGTGGCCTTCATGCTTTTATATTTTTCAACCATAGAGGACACATTAACAACAGCTTCTTGCAGTACAGCATCAGAAGAGCCAGCTGACTGAATTTGTTCACTGCTAGTATCACAGCCAAGTCTATTTTGGCAGTAGCCACTAACAATATAAGGCCTATTCTCTACATATAACCGTTTGACAGAAGCAGTGGCCATAACTTGAGGTTGCTTTTGGCCTCTTCTACCATGGAAATTATAGGGCTCTGACACAAGAAACAAGTAAACTGAGATATGGGACAGGATTGAGAACAGAACTTGTTAGATAATCAAAAGAACACAACATTTTCTATGAATAAAAGAAAAAATACGGCATTCCCATAACTAAATAGCTCCATCCAATTCGAGGATTCACAGTCAAACCCAACAGCAACAAAAACCTGACTGACAAAACTCAAATAAGAAAATCTAAACAGGGCAGCCATATTACATATCCATATCAGTTAAAGTTTTTTTTAATGCACAACCAAATTTAATGTGCATAAAACTTTGAAAAACATGCCATCAGATAAGCATTGCTTGTTCTCTTACCGGTTCTTGCACAACCAGATGATGGAGCCACATCCGTCTGAACTACCTGAGTGGGTTCAGCAAGGTCATTTTCAAGAGAAGGACGTTCAGTTGATGGTTGTCTGTGCTTTTTGCAATATGAGAGTAGACGAATACATGGGTCCTCATCCTCATCAAGTAACATGAGGTGGATTTTGTCATCATCTTCAAGCTAAAATTAACATAGTGGAATAGGTATTAATGAAGGAACAAAATTAGACCCCAAGAAAGTAATATCCAACGACAAAAAAAATCAGCAATGTACCTCAACACAAAGATCAGCAGCACGTGCGCAAAGAGGATGATATGCAACACGACAGGTAGGGTGAGAACACTACGTTAATGCAAGGAGAAGAGTCATAACATGTTAAAGTCATTCTAACACAAACTTAATAAGTTCCTAAAGTACCTGTATGCAAGCTCCATAAGCAACTCCACAAATGCTGCATAGAAGTTTCCAACGGTCCTGGATAGACAACTTAAAAGTTAAAACTGATGATGTTTCTACAGAAATGCTATGCTCCAAATAAGAAATTCACACCAAAAATCAAGAGGAAGGGGGAAAAACCTTATTGATTCTGCTTAATCCATCAATTGGTTCCATTCTCTTTACATCTTTTAAGCAAGTTTCTGCAATAGATATAAGATTAAGAGAACTAAAAACATGGCATGACATATTCTATGGATCAATTAAGTGATCATACCAGGAATCCATATAGCACAAGCGAGGTGAGCCCAACGGCCATCTGTTGTAGGTTTCATTGCGCCACCTAAATAAAGAGATTATATCTCATAAGTATAGCCTCATTTCACAAGAAATGCAATGCAATTCTATACCTGTGACTGGGCACAGACAGCATCGTGGGGACAGGCGAGGTGCTCCAGGTTGACACAGGTTGCAAAGCCAAAGTATTCCATCCAACGGTTCCGGTTCACCATAGCATCTAGCATGAACCTGCAATCATGTTTATGGAATCTGTAAAGACTTCCACATTTGGCAAATGGAAATCTTCATGGAGCTGGCAATGAAAGTATACATACCATCATACGGCACCTATCGCATTGCAAGAACAAATTGTCTTCATACTCCTGGAAGGCAAAATAGAGTTACAATAACTTTCAGTTTGATTACATAACCATTGAATAAACCGCATGAGAAAAATATTAGGGATTAACGGACCGACTATTTACCTCATCCATATCACAAACACCACAACAGTCTAGATCTTTCCAATTAACATGAACAGCTCTATACCCAGGAAGGGTATCCCCACCATTTTCGAAATATTTTGAGCATGACCTTGCATTGGGCAACTCCTAGCACATAGCAATTGAAGTTGAGGTTAATAAAAGTAAAGTATGGAATACACTGTACAAAGCATCAGAAGTGCACTAGTGTGAAGTCAAGTCAGCATCAGAAGTACACTAGTGTGAAGTCAGGACAAGGAAGAATGCAAAAGCCTTGATATAGAATGACATAAATACATGGCTTGAATGATTACCATATAATGAAACTTAAAAACATGGACACAATATTCACCAATGTTTTTTTTTAAAAAAAAGACAGCAGCACACTGTTTTTGTGGAAGATGACATACAATGGTACATTTACAAAAAAAGAATATTACTCAATTAGTCAATCTTAGATACAAAAAACATCCACCACATAAAATTCAATACTCTTGTCAACTCAAAAGTTAAAACTACCAACGTAATATCAAAGCATAAAATTTAACTAGCCAATATAGTAATTTCATGTCAACTGCACCCTCAGTTACACATGGTAGACTAAAATTTTCTTCTCTTTGTTTGCCTGTAAGGAAGAATCAACAGGCATGAAACAACAAGGTTGCTCTTCCTCATAGCATAATGGACCACATGAACAGGTCCATGAACAAAACATGGATTTGCAATAGCTGGCTAAGTAGAACAAAACATGGCATGCTATCCACATAGGGTCTATCTGAAACAATGACAATCATCACCAAAAACTGAAAAACACTTTGTTCTTTTTGTAAAGACAAACACTAGCGCTTTCTTGCCCTTTTTTGAAAATCTTAGTATTTCTTCTCCAATCTCAAAAATATTTTTCTCAGCATATGCTGCATATCAAAGCCACCTATTGAGGATCCATAACTTTTCAGATTATAATCCGCAGCAGCTTTACAGCTGAAAAGAACAAGAACGCATTGCAAACTAAAATAGTGCAGGGATCTTGAACCAATTGTCCTAAAACAAATTTGAAACAGAAGTTTGACAGTAGGAGTGTATGGCCATCAGCAGATCAGCTAATAAAATATCAATGAAAACAGGGAAACTTTCAGTCTGCCAAAAATTCTACAAAGAAACATAGGTGGACTGAAGCAAATAAAATTGACCTAAAAAACTAATGACAAAAGGCTTTAGAGAATAATTAAAGATGTGGTAATGATTATTATGAAATGAAAGGCAAAGATATAAAAACAATTAGAAGCATAAACAAAATGGGTTAAAGATTAATTGATTGTCTAGCACCAACAAACTGCACACCAAAAGTAGTCATGGCATATGCAACATGAAAATATTGAGCAGATATCAGTCAAATACCTGAATAAGCTGCCTTATTTGTGGATTTGAAAAGCCAAACATGTAAGAACCAGATCTCTGACTAACATTTCCTTCCAATTCAGAGGTAACATTGCACTGTTTTTCCTTTATTCTGCAGTATATCTCCTTCCAACATGCATTTGGAGTAGAGCCATCGATCTGATCATCAGTAGGCATCATGTTAGGAAAATGTATAGATTTGGATCTGCTAAATTTGTCAAGATGTGCTCAGGCATGAGAAGAGAGTTTTGCTGACAATCCTCAAAATGCACTCTTTTATCTTTCATAGGAATAAGTAACTTGACAGATTTCAAAAGGCAATAAGTAAAACTCAATTGACTGTCTGACTTGGAAAATGTGTGCATGTACCACAACTTGGAATGACAGAATAGAGATGTTTCTACCAGAAGAATAAATGAATCATATCAATCATCAATGGCAAATGTAGCTGAAATATAAGGCTTGCTACCAAAAGTTAACTTGATACTAAGAGAGAAGCTAACAAAATGTTACACAATGAATACATGAAACTATTTTTCAAGCTCATGCACCAAGGTGATTTGTAATTTTGTATGCCCCTCCATCTTCATTTGAATGCATGTGTCATGGGCTATGACCCATGGTCCCAGCCAACATAATAAGGATGAGCTTATCCCATTAATAAGTAGGAAGGTGCTGGTATTACTGGTCGTGAACAGTAACAGGATGCTGTAGCACACGATTAGCTTAGTTGTGTCAGCCTATCTGTATCCATTATGCAGCAAGCAATAAGTAATATCAATCTATTACTACCTCCCCCAAAAAACAAAGTCATGGATCCCAAATTCATAGCATGTCGTAAAGGCAAGTACTATCATCAGAAGTGCACATTCAAATGAAGTACCTCAACTGAATCCAATGAGTTATAGTTGAGAGGTATCGTGTTAAACAATTCAGAGGCCAAAACATTGTTGATGCACTTTAAGAACCAACATGATGTGCCACTAACAAATCATTAGAAAAGATTCTATAAGCCACTGAGTGTGAAGATAACTGATTCTAGACGTAAAAACACGTTACACATCAACTCATCTAATGCTCATTTTCATGCCTGATCCTCCTAGAATAATACAGTAATAACAGTATATGGATAAAAATGATGTGAACAGTGTTCAAGGTCCATTTACTTAGTTTCACAACGACACTTCCAACGATTAACATCAGAATTGAAGTGCCACCTTCTAATAAAGCACACATTCAATCACACTGTATTCAGGATGACACTAGGTTCTAGATGATTTTTTTTACAATGGTAAAACTAAACTGTAGCAGATGTAACACATAGTAATCTTCAGTGTAATATAATAATAATTAGGTTGCTAAGAAGATGAACTGCCAACAGCAACAGTACTTTCAGCTTTAGGATATTTCATCCCTACATACATGTCAATGCAACACAAACATTTCATAATAAGGTAGATTCTGAAGATTCAACAGAAGAACACCATTTCAGAAGGATAAACAAGACAAAAACAACATTGGTACTGCAAAACTGTTAATCTGCTTACCTGCACTCCATCTTCTGAGATAACCCTGAACAAAGGTCGTGCTTTTATATCTGAATTCCTCAATATTTCCATTTTGTAAGATGTTGTTAAATGTGGATCTGTAACAGCATTGTAATGTATTAAACTGCACAAACTCAAATGAGAGTATACTAAATTTGAAACTGGAAAACAGTTCTGCACAAGCTTGGCGACAAAAGTATGAAACTTAAAAAACTACCTTTTGCCGATGTAAACTTCCTGAAAGCAGTATACCCTTCAGGCCATATATCCTTTTTGTTATGGAAATGGTCTGAATCAGATACTATCCTACCTGGGAAAAAACATTCACAGTAGTTTGTAAGCCAATAAATACAATGGAATCAAGAATATTAGCATGCAAAGCCTAGGCAGCACCAAAAAAAGCACTCATCAGAGAGAACAAAATAATTTAGAAGTTCAATGTGATAAATAAGAGATATGCTTTCAGCCCACTAAATGTTTCTTTTTAATTAAAGCTCAGAACCATGGCTGTGAGCAAAACTTTTACTCCTAAAACCAAAAACAACACAGCTGCATGATACTGGTTTGAATTTTGAATTTTCTACCATCAAGTCGGAATTTTGACAAAGATTTTTATATTAAAAATGAAGTTGTATGGACCATCAAAGTCCTACTATTTCAATCTAGTAGCTGCAAGTATCTCTTAAAACCTAAGAAGTGCATCTAAACAATAAACATATAAGAAAATTCCAATCAAAATAAACTAAAACAGGAATTGGTTATATCCTTTTGAGGGCTCTGCCTCTGGGTGCGATGATAAACCAAAGCAGGTCAAGATGTCTCTTTAAGGGTCCTGGGTTAGGACAAGTGGACAATATATGGTGATTCCTAGTGCAATCTGAACTTAACCATCCTGGAATACATAGCATACCCCTAAAAAAATAGGAAATCCACTGAAGTGCCAAATTTTCTTTGGTTCTCTCATAAAGAAAAGGTTGCAATCTAACAGACCCTCCAGGCCTTAAGCCTGTTGGGATAACTGGCATTCAATTTTTATCATTATAGCTCACGAAGTCAGTCCAAGACTCAAAAAAAAAACAAGGAATACTTCCACTGGGTAGGACCAAATAGGGTGCCATTATCACAGACAACCTTCAAAATTGGTATCATAGAACAAATTAAAAGGACTAGATAAACATGTTTTTGCAACATGTATGTATCTTTAAACTTCCGGTCAATGTACTTATGAACAAAAATGTACTTATGCAATTTTTTTTATTTGTTAGAACATACCTAACTTGCTCACACGAAGATTTCCTAGTTCTATTTGAGTCATTTCAGCATAATCCTCTCCATTTTGTGGTGTTGTATCTTCTGACATGTTATCACAGGAGCCTACCCCATCCTCACGGGAATTAGGACCATCATTTTCGATGGATTTCTGAAGTTGCAACATACTTTCTGGAAGCTGATGTGTGCTGAGAAACCTAGAAAATCAGAATCTATCAGAATGTCACCATTAGGGCACCATGCAAGATAACAGAAAAACTTCCACATATGTTCATTTGTGCTCAGAAAATTTTCAATGATGGTTTAGTACTATAAAAGAGGCATACTCCTTGGCTTCTTCTAAGCTCCGGTAGAAGCGAGCTTGCTTGCATTTGAGATTCAAGGAAGAAAGAAGACCATTCAGAAAAGGCACAGCCTGCTTCAACTTAATCCTGAGGTAAAAACACAACTTATAGGGTGCTTTTTCAAAAGAAAAAACAAGCCGCTATTACATTAGAATTCTTTTTACAGAACCAAACCTTGCAAAATCATGAGTACCAAAGAATTGAACAAGTATCGTTTGTTCTAGTCGAACTGGCTTCAACGCCCGGTTAGCAGGAACATTTGATTCATCTACCACAACAGCTGGCCACATTGCATGACCTGTTGAAGCAAATCAGGCCCATCAGATAAAGACAAAATAATTTCAAGTAATTGAGAAACAAAGGCAGCCCGCAGCCCACTTACATATGGAAGCATTTCAGGTTAATGCCAAAAAAATAATATGGCAAGTTAATCACACCACTAATGGAAGCATTTTGTATACCACAGCCAAAAAAAATCATGCTCCTTGGTTTACTAAGGAAGAGACAGGAACATAGGAACTAAAAGGTTTCGAAAGAATAAAAAAATCAAAGGTTATTTAAAGAACAAATATCCAAGGAAAAAAATAATTTCAGGTAATTATAGATAAGGTGTCAAGGCATCAAAACACCAAAAAAACTCAAAAGGTAACCTAGGCTTTGATATGTGGTAACCTTTTCTGCACAAGGGAAATAATGAAATCATCTAAGTCGTGTGTTGTAATTCAGAAGATAAAATGACTTCATAAGTTAATAAAACTTCTGATGACATGCTACAGAATAAACCTAAAAGCCCATCAGCGTTAAGTTCTAACTTAATCGGCTGAAAACATCAGCAATCAGAAGTAGAAAACATGAGGTGTACCTGTTAGTTTAGCCCACACAAGATCACCTGGATCAAGACTTTGGTAGTCATGAAAGCTGACAGCAAGAGCAAGCAACTCATCATATCCCTTCTTGTCCAGATTACATATTCCAAATTTCAGGTTCAGGCACTTCATTTGTTCGGATGTAATAGAAAATTTTATCCTTTCATCAGCAAGAGTAATGTCCTCTGTCTCACCATCATCATACTTCACCTGCAGTTCATTTTGCTCTAGTTATCAACAACATGATCTTTCACATTGCAGACTTCCTAAGTGAATGATAAATACTCGAACACTAAAATTCAAATGTGGCTATCATCTGATAACTAAAAAAATAATCTTTATATTATGAAAATGTAGGAAAGATTCAAGAATAAGCGAGCCTAATCGAATTGAACTATGAAAACATTGGAGAATTTGCTGAACCACGACAGATTTTTCATGCACAAAATAAGAATCTTTACACCACCAAGGATCTAGAGAGCATACAGTATGCTTCTTGTTTGCTTCATTGTACCACGTGATGGAACCCTTGTACCAATCATCGTCTAGAGGCCAGAAAACCTGCATTAACCATCAAAATTGTGGTAAAGAAAGAACCCTTATTCACAGTAGATAACGAACCGGATGGCACAAAAAAAATCTCATGGACTTGCCTTGCACGCTAATCCAACAAACACCTGAGGATCCGCACCCTCAATTTCCAACCTGTGTCAAAACCAGCGTCAATAACAAATCGACTTTCATGAGGAAAAATATTTTTTGTTCAAGGAAATACACTCTGAAGCAAGCAAGATCCAACTCACTCAACCCATCTCCTCCCGGCCGAGGAGGCAGGCTGCTTCTGCCTACCCTGTGGCTGCCGCCTCCTGGGCTCAGAGAAGCAACCTCTCCTCTCGACCCCTACAACGCGCCTCGGCCGCCGCCGCCGCCGCGCCGGCTCCTCGCCGTCCCCATCCCCGTCCAATGCAGGGGGGGCTGGGCCGAGGCTGAGCAGCTCGTACTTAAGAGAGCACTTCCGCCGCGAGGCCCCGCCGTCCGCGGCCTCGTCATCCTCCCTCTGCCGCAGCGCCGGCGGAGCCGTCGCGGGCGAGGCGGACGGCTCGTCGACCCGCGGCTTCTTGTGGCGGCGGCGGTAGTAGACGGTCACCGGGGGCTTGGCGCCATCGGCGGCGCGGGGCTTCTTGGGGGCTGGGCACGGGGCGGAGGAGGAATAGACGCGGCCGAGAGGGAGGTAGCGCATGGGGTGGTCCTCGTCGTCGTCGTCGTCGTCGTGCACGAAGGCCTCCTCCACGGCGATCACCATGGCTGGTGGGTAGGGTTCGGCAGGTTGGGGTTGGGCGGGCGAGTGGCCTCCCTCTCCCTCTCCCTAGGGTATTGGGGATTCGGGGGAGGGAAGTCTTGGGGCCCTCGCGAAATTTTTCTGCCGTTTCCCGCCGGAGGGAGCCCCCGTATCCCTCCTCCTCCTCTCTTCTCTTCTCCTCTCCTCTCAGCTCTCCCCCGTGCCCGCGCTCCCGGAGGTTGGGGTTTTCCCCCAATTTTTTTTTCCGCCGCTTTTCCCACACACACTGCGCTGCGGCTCCGCTTTTCCAATTCGCGCCACGTTGAGTGACCACTGTCGTCGGGTTTACACAATTACACTTTTTTCCCCGTGCCGACTAACAAAACCGCCCGAAACCGGCGGTTTCTTGCCACCCGGACGGATTCAAAAATTTAATTTTTAAAAAAATTAAAAAAAATCTTATAAAAACCCATGTTTAGGGGAGTGATTATGAGTGATATGTATTATTGCATGCACTGTGCTCCCATGACCCCCTATGCATATTGATATTTTTTCCTAATTCGAATATATGTTTTTGTTGGAAACTATGCATATCATATTATTGACTTCATATTATTTATTTCACACTGATATGTTCAAATTGATATGTTTAAATTTATTTTATATTGATATTTTTCTTGAAAACTACCTTGTTCAAATTATTAACTTTATATTTATATGTTCAACATGTCATATATTTATCAAAGGTTTTTCCAAATTTTTTATATAATTAAACAAATTACCAACACATATATCTCACCCATCTATAATTTTTCCCAATTTTTTAAAAAATTTTCAGACCTCTTTCATTTTTTTTCCATTTTCTACGTTTTTCCTGTCTTTTGTAGCGGTTTTTCGCCGAAACCGCTGGTTTTTGGTAAAAACCGCCGTAAAAACCGGTGGCTCGTCCGCTACCCGTCTACTTGTTTGAATTTAAATTTGAGCCGTTTTCGGCGGTTTTTAGCGGTTTTTACCGGTTTTTTCCGAAAAACCAGCCAGCCAGATTAGCGGTTTCGGGTTTTGAAACCTTGGTGCCGAGGCATTGCAAATTGCAGGGAAGTTAGGTGTGATCCCACCAGTTGGGGTTAGGATATCAGTGTAATCTTATCTTATATATATTTTGCGTAGCAAAGTCTCTACTAAATCTACTATATATAAATCAAAGCCAAAAAGATTTTTTTGCTTACAGCCTTACCTTCGAGATGCAGGCTTGTTGCCGATTGATGCTTCTCTTCACCGCCTCTTAGACCTTTCCACTAAGCTCCGTCACCATTCCATTCTCCTCTATCGAAATCTAAACCAAAATCGATTTCTTATCTCAACCTTCACGCCCTGTCGCCATTGGAAATCGAAGTTTCTTGTTGTCCTTCTTGACCTCGTCGCTGGAAATCACCTTGATCTCTAACCTTGTCGACGCTCAAAGTCGCCTTGGATTCCCGAGTCTTAAGAAAGCGAGAGGTGGCGATGGTGGATGGAGAGTAGCATCAATATATTGTCAAATCTATTAGTGAGCTTTGCCGTCGCCGGCTAGCATAAACCCTAGAAAATAAGAGAAGTGAATAGTGAGAATGAGATATGGGTACCTAGAGAAACAATAATGAAATGTTTGATTGTGATGTGGGTGACCTTGGAGAGGGTTCAATGCGTTAAACACTAGTGTGAAAGGTCTAGCTTAGCATGACACATGTATCGATGTTCCCCTAGGCAGAGCCTAAGCATTGGCGGCTGCCTTCCACCTCAGTTCAACCTAATCGACCACCTAGATGATCCCGCTTAGGTGTTCCAAGAAGAAGATGAGCTGGTCCAAGTCAACCAAGTCGAAGGTAAGGCAGAGTGAGCCATAGGTGTCTAAGTGAGTCCTGAGCCGCTAGCTCCCCCTCGCCTCTCTTTCGTGCATTAAGCCGCCACCACTAGGGTTGGACACGAGCTGAGCCCGAGCGAGCTCGGTTTGGCTCGTTTGGGCTCGGTATGGGTACTGAGCTAGGGGAGAAGCTCGACTCGGGCTCGTACCGAGCTCAGTCCAGCTCGCGAGCGCTTGCAAGCTCGCTACTGGAGGAGGAATAGAGGGGACGGTGGGACGGTGACTGAAGAACGAGGGAAAGGGGTCGCCATCGCCGCAGGGCCTTAGTCGCCGTCGCCGCTTCCGGATCCAGACGTCGCCGTTGCCGCGAGGGGTAGAGAGGGAGGTGGAGGCGGAGTGCCGCGGAGGAGGAGGGCGTAGGGGTGGAGGGGGTCGTGGGGGGCTTGTCGTCGAAGGAGGTCACGGGGAGCTCAGAGGAGGAGGTCGTGGGGCCGCGGGGCTAAAGCCGTGGATGTTGCCGCACCGCCGTCGAAGTCGCCACGTGGAGGCGGAGTGCCGCGGCCCACGAAGGAGGCTGAGGTGGATTGAAGGAGGCATAGCGCTACAGTCCGCGGAGAAGGAGGCCGCGGGAAGCTTGTCGGGGAAGGAGACCGCGGGGGTGGAGGACTGGACGGGGCCGTGCAGGCCTTGGATGAGGAGGAGGTCGTGGGGTGGAGAATGGAGAAGGCCGCGAGGGAGGGGGCTCGTCGGAGGAGAAGACCCAAGGGGTGGAGGATTGAGGAGTGCTACGGTGTAAAAGCTGCACGAAATCACAAGATGCGCCTGCTCGGTGAGGGCTGGACGAGCTACGAACGAGCTCCGAGCAAGCTCGTCCCGGCTCGGCTCGGGCTCGGGCTCAATTAGGGTACCGAGCTAAGACAGAGGTTCAGCTCGGGCTCGTTTACGGCTCGAGCCTGAGCTAGCTCGCGAGCCCGAGCCCGAGCCCGAGCCAGAGTTCCACCCTTAGCCACCATCGCCCGCGCCCTATAGGCTTTAGGCTTCCGACTTTTAGGCTCGACAACAACCTCTTCTCCTTCATAGCCAATTTTAGGCTTCTTTGATGGCGAACAAAAGGTGGAGGCTACGATGGGGCAAGGAGACGGAGGAGACGAAGGAGACAAATGAAAGAAGAGAGCAGAGCAGACATGTATAAGTTCTATACACTTTTTAAAAAAAGTTTAGGCACTGCAAATTACAAGTTCAATGTAATCCCCACTAGTTGGATCATAGTACATTTGTGTAATCCCCACTAATACATGAATCAAACCCAATGAATTTTTTATTGGAGCCTTACCTTTGAGATGGAGGCTCGTCAATAGTTGGTGCTTCTATCCGCTGTCTCTTGACCTTTCAACTCTCCTCCATCCCCATTACATTCTTCTCCATTGAAATCTCAAATCAAAATTACTAAAGGCATCATACCCAACTGTCACACTTGTCACCATTGAAAATCAAAGTTTTATGTTGTCCTTCTTGACCTCATCACTCAAAATCACCTTGGATCTCTAACCTTGTCGTCCTTTTTGACTGACAATTCCTAAGGAAGCGAGCGATAGAAATGGTGGCAGGAGAGTGGCATCAACATATCATCGAATTTGTTGGTCGTCTGTGTCGTCATTGACTAGTGCAAACCATAGAAAAGGAGAGAAGATAATGCTGAGAATGAGATAGATGAATACCTAGAGAAACAATAAGGGAATATTTTATTGTGACATGGGTGACCTTGGAGATGGTTAAATGTGTTAAATGCTACAACAAAAGGTTGAAATTTACCTACAGTTAAAGGTTGAAACTTACTTATCCAGCTGAGCATGACACATGAGTCAGTGTTCCCCTAGGCAGAGCCTAAGCGCTCGGTGGCTATCTTCCACCCCGATTCAACCATAATCAACCACCTAGCTTAGGATCCCACTTAGGCGATCCAAGGAGACGATGTGATCCAAATCAGCCAAGTCAGAGGTCAGGCAACGCATGCCCTAGGTGTCCAAGTGAGTACTAAGC
Source organism: Olyra latifolia (assembly GCA_036346145.1). Taxonomy (NCBI): domain Eukaryota; kingdom Viridiplantae; phylum Streptophyta; class Magnoliopsida; order Poales; family Poaceae; genus Olyra; species Olyra latifolia. Next base: position 4,493,153 of record CM070531.1, on the reverse strand, counting down.
CGCTGACTCCCATTCATCTCTCCTTCATGCACCAAGCTTCCTTTGGGTCCCTTGGTTATGAAGAAGCCAAAAGGTGATCTTCACTATTATAGAAGGATTGAGAACTACAAAAACAGAACTAAAGAAGTTATCACTGCTAGAAATAAGGACCCTCACAGATTTGTCAAAGAAGAGTTCTGTGACTACAAATTCTGGAATCATTTTCAACATGACTTTTATGAGACTGTGCTCCTTGTGAAGAAGCATCCAATTGCTCAGATGCAATGGATTGATTGGAGTTATATGGAAGAACAGAATAATGGAGTCTTCAATTCAGTCATGACAGCTTGTGACAGGCATGGATTAAAGGCCATAATGAGCTTCCGCCACAACTGGTGTGCGAAAGTCATAGCACAATTCTATGCTACTATATATTTTGACACTGACACTGATTCCACCCTCCATTGGCAGATCGAGGGAGTTTGGCATAAGGTAACCAAGAAAGAATTTGGGAGAATCCTTGGCCTGCCTGTTGAGGCCATTAGAGGAAGGCACAGAATCCACAGTGAGCCACCTTTGAATGCAAACGAGCTGGCCTTTCTGTATGATGATGAAGAAGAAGGCATGCTTAGAAGGACTGATGGGCTGAGACCCTTCTACAACATTTTGAACAAGCTCTTCAGGAAAATCTTGGCTCCTAGAGAAGGAGATGCCTCTACCATTAGTGCCTACTCCAGAAATCTCCTGTACAAGGTTGGTGAAGATTCAGGAAAATTCAATGTGCTAGAGTTTCTTTGGACTGAGATGTATCAAACTGCATTGACCCCAAAGAGGAGTTGCATTTATGCACTCTACATTATGAGAGTCATTGAGCAGAAGACCAAGCTGGTTTTCATTAAGGAAATGGAGCACACTGGATATCAAGTTCGCCTTCCTAAGGGTCCTGCTCAGAAATCTTCCAAGGATGCACTCCCATCAGTTCAGTCCTCTGAGGATAACAAAAGCATTCTCTCTGCTTTAAGGGACATCTTCTGTCTTGGAATGAAAGAGAGGGCAGCCAGAAAGAAGATCTCTCTTAGGCTTAAGGAAAACACTCTCAGATTGAAGAAGATTCAACGCCATCTCCAGCTTGAGTGCTCTTCAGATAGCTCAGAGGCTGAGTCAAGTGATGACAGTGCAGAGATTCAAAGCCTCTTCACTGCCACTCAAGCTGCCCCTGCTGCTGAGGATGACTCAAATGAGAACTATGAAGAATCTGAGTGAAGATTAAGGACTCCTTTTATTCTCCTTTTGGTGTCTTGATGCCAAAGGGGGAGTGAAAGTAAAAGCTTCTAGCTAGCTATATATTATCTATTTGGAGTTCCTTGTCTTGTTTAAATTCTTAGCTGGTTGTGGTTGTCTTAAAACTACTATTGTGCTTAATTGTTGAACTTGTAATATGTGATGATACTCTGTGGCTATGTGTTGGTTCTAAACCTGTTGGTGATCTATGTTCATGTTTATGTGTAATGTTGGTTATCATGGTTCACTGCATATATTATCTCTAATAATTGTGACATGGTTTTAGGGGGAGCTCTTTAGACTTTATTTCTAAAATTTTCATGTTTAGGGGGAGTTCTCTCTATGTTAAGCTTTTACCTCGTGTTGTCATCAATCACAAAAAAGGGGGAGATTGAAAGTGCATCCAGGCCCCTATTTGATTTTGGTGATTAATGACAACTCAATAATGAAACCAATGTTTGGAATGAGATTGTGGACAGGGAATAAAGAAAATGGATATAGGAAATGGATAAGAATTGATGTGGACCCCCCAAATCAAGAAGATGAAAGTTACATGGTTTTTCCTAGCACCATTGATATTATTTTGATTTTTAAGTCTAAGGATAAAGCCGTACTATTAAGAGAGATGCGACGAAATATAGATATTAGACTACTCAAGTACTCCAAAATGAGTTTCTATAAATTTGGGAGTCTCAATTTCCATTTATATCAAAATTCCTAAAAGACAGCAAAATTTCAGGTCGGAATGTCTTCGGAATCTTCGACTTTTCCCAAAAGTTGAGCCTCTGTTTCTCTTTCAGAATTATCCGGAATGTCTTCGGAAACTCCTCGAAGTATCCGAACTCAGGTCAGAATGTCCCTGGAGTCTCCGATTTTTCAAGAAAATTGAGCGTCTCTCTCTCTTTCAGAATTATCTGAAATGTCCTCGAAAACTCCTTGGAGTATCTGAACTCATGTGGGAATGTCCTCGGAGTCTCCGATTTTTCAAGAAAGCTGAGTATCTGTCTTTTATTCAGAATTATCCGGAATATCCTCGAAAACTCCTCGGAGTATCCGAACCTATATTATTCGGTCGTGATTTCCAGACTGCACAGTTCGGAGTATCCGAACTTAAACTTCGGAGTCTCTGATGTCTACAGACACACAACGGCTAAATTTGAGCCAAGGGCATTTATTACCCCTCTCTCCACTTCACCTAACACGGGAACACATTCAATAGAGAGCATTTACTCCTCCTCAAGCCCTAGCTTAAGCTCTAGCTTCCCAAAACCTCTCCCCACCATAAATCTTCAAGAATTCCATCCTTGGTTGGGTTAAGAGGTAAAATTGAGTGTCAAGCTTTGTCGATTTTATCTTGGAGCACTCGATTCGTCTTCTACTTCCATATTTCGCTGGATTTATTACTCTTGGAGATTGAGGACTCTTAAACGGTTAGGAGTCTCTCTCGAGCCACCAAAGCTTGGTGTAGTGGTCATGGGAAGTTTGTGAAGGCCGGTTCCGCTTCCGCAAGGGAAGGAATAAGGAGTGAAACCAAGGGGCTTGGAGACCTTTGGTGAGAAAAAGGGTTGAAAGAGACCCGGGCTCAAGTATGACCGAGCCTACCTTAACGGAGAGTAGGATTCCCTCAAGAATCCGAACTTTGGGAAACAAATCTTGTCTCTCTACTCCACATCTTGGTTTGTTTACTTGCCCTCTCGTATGTTGTCAAATTTGTGGACTTATGCTTTGAGATTTCTTGTTGATCCAATTTTATAGCTAGGTCTACTACTCATTTAACTTGTGTGCAAGTGGCATCCCCAGATCTGAAGGTTTGGTAAGGTTTTGAGCAAAACCTAACTATGCAGTTCGGGTAGTCTGAACTTCTGGGTCGAATACTCCAAACCTAATCAAAGTATTCGAACCAATCTTCGGCGTGTCTGACTGTTTAAAGCTTCCGCACCTTTTAACTCTGTATAAAATTTAAAAACACCTATTCGCCCTTCCTTTAGGCGCCTTTCCGATCCCCTCAGTTATTAATCTAGGTTAAGGTAATTTTAGGTTAGTTAGAGGTGAATTTCCAAAATTAACTTTTAATTTAGGTTTAGACATACTCTTAAGGCTTCAACTTTGAATTTTAAATTTGATATTAGTAAACCAGCTTTGTTATTAGCATAAGATTATAGAGAATTTTCATTTTGGTGATTTTACTTTTGGCATGAATCCTAAAGCCAATATACCCATGTGTAACAATATATATATATATATATATATATATATATATATATATATATATATATATATATATGTATGTATATATATATATAAAAGATGTATTTTTCTTGATTTGAGAACCAAAAGGATTTTAAAATCATACCCATGCCGTGTATATATTACAATTTCCAGGTGTCCAAAATAGGGTTGTTACACTCCTCATGGCCGTGTTCATGGTAGTAGTGGCGGGAGCCAAAATTGATGCATGTATGTGCTATAGCTTGGTCCTACGGTGCATATAGAAGCTATTGAAGGCACAAACTCGGTGCAATCAAATGCGATGATTTTTTTTTCAAATTCGTTGTTTTGGTCGAAATAGGGGAAAACTATGGAGAGGGCTCACCGGCGATGAACTGGCGGCATGGTTGGCTCGTCTAGCTTCCTGGAGGTGTCACGAACATGATGGCAACAAGGAACGACTATTAACTTTAGAGGTTTCCTTGGTCCATCGTTTGCATCTCGTGTGAGTGCTCGACGACGGCAAAACGAGGTAGAGGCGGCTATGCTGGTGTTGTGTCATTGTGTGGATGCATGGCTCAGGAAGAGGAGTAGGGGAGGGGGAGCCGTGGGATGGTGGCAGTATAGTGGTGCACCCTGCCGGTGCTCGTGAAATACGAGGCATGTGGGCCGGTCGGGTGGCGCTGGGTTGGAGTTGAGCCAAGGGAACCGGAATGGAGAAAAAGAAGAGAGAGACGGGGGAGGGAGGTAGAGAGAGATTTGAGGAAGAGAGCAAGGACATGGACACCATGTAGCGAAAACTGTTTACGTGGATGCCATGTCAGCGGAAACCCTTAAAACCACTGTTTTCATTAGTCAAAAGAACCATTTTGGTCTAGTTTTGCTACTTTGAGGACCAAATTAATCCGATATTACGGTTTAGGGACCAATACGGTACAACAGGTATAGTCTAACCACAAAACATGTACTTTTTCCCCTTAAGGCAACTAGCCCCCTCTAATAAATACAACTCGCTCTGAAAGCTTCTTTAGATTAACCTTATTGACGTTTCTCCTCTCAACTTGACTGATACACAAGAAATGGGCTCTAGGGTCTGTGCGATGGCTCCTAGGGAGCTAACCCTAGAAAAGCTCACAAAACAGTAGAACAACGATGATTGATATGAATTTGAAGCTGGTCCAGTGGTTTAGACCTAGCTTTTGTAATAAATTACTTTTGGACTTCAGTTCTAGAATCACTATCTTTGTTGGTCATGGACATGTTTATAGCATGCTTTTACCTATTCCTATTCTTGACAAAGTCTTTTATAGGTTGTGCTTCTATCTAAGCCTCCTGATCACTTCTAACTATAAGCATATTTTTGTATGAGGTCCAGCTATCGTTGGAATGTTCTTTGTTGGAATATTAGTGGTATTAATTCTGTTGAAAAAATGGAGAGTCTTGCATAACAAGACTGAAGAAAAGTGGTTCTGCCATTATCCACATTTAAGAAACAAAGAGGGAAACTTTTGGTCACTATTATATTAAACACTTTGCTCCCAAAAGATTTGACAAATTTGTTTCTCTTTGTCTGTTGAAGCCTTAATTTGGTGGTATTTTATTCCTTTGACGTTCTTCCAAGGTTGCGTTGGGCTTATCCCCGCCTATGTTATTACAATAAAATTTTGCAACAATTTTGATGCACATGCTTGGCACTTAACCACTTATGGTCCCTACAATTTATTGGCTTTTATCAAATGCCTTTACAACCTACATATTCCTTATAACACTTATTGACTTTTACTAGGAGATTTCAACTTATGTCATTTAATTTTGAGCAGAAACCAACCAGCAGCAAACATAAATGATATTTTTCTTTATTTAATGAAGTTAACACTCATCTTGGACTATCCACGACAAAAAAAAGTATGACATCTTGTCCGCACCCACATAATTTCAACTTCAACATCTCAATTTCCAAAAACACAAACTTTGACATCTCAAATTTCAAAATATCAAAATCTGGTATCTCAGACACTATGATGCGGGCATAGAAACACCTACACATGCATGGATACTATAGTAGAAGATGGAGAACCAACACCGAAATAAAATGGCACAAACATTGGAAACACTCAAAGATGAACAAGACATGGATGCGGGCATTGTAGCATGTTGGGTTAGAGTAGGTGCCAAGAAAGAGAGTAGAAAAGGGAAGTTACAGGAAGGAAAGAAAGGATCTCCATCTTTTGGCAAGCAACCAATTAATTTGTATGGAATAGTTTATTTCCAATTTGTTTGCCAAGCTTCTAAAGACAAGAATGCTTTGCCAAGCTTCCAAAGACAGTACCTCTCCTTCCTTCCCATATATGTATTGTAACATATCATTTGTAATTTCAGATTGAATCTATAGCATTACGCACTTATTCTTCCTCATTGTTTGGCGCTGCCACAATTAAGAGGGGAATTGGACTTTGCTTCTTCTAAAGATTGTTCTATCTTTCTACTGGGAATTGAGAGATTGATAAACTCCACTTATGGTCTCGTGGAGTACATCGCGCGTGATTAGGTAAATTAAAGAGTTGCAAGCCTATGCACGGGCATCAGGGGATCAGCTACGATTCGTCGAGTTATATCGCGAGCTATCCTTGATCCTACGTCGAGAAGATCGGGCGCCCCTTCGTATCACTCTAGAAACTTAATTTTGGCGTTTCAAATGCTGAATATGGATTTTTTTTAATACAATGCGTTGTTGTATTGTTTTGTAATTTTATTTTTAAATTTGTATTTTTTTAAGGAATATAAAAGCACAATAATTTCAACTCTTGTTTTTTCAGCATGAAAAAAGAAATCTACTTTCCAGAAGATGTAGGGAAATTACACATATCTAGTAATTGAAGTGACTGCTACGTGGTGATTAGTAACCAGTGATAGCAAAGATGAGAGCAATTCTACTGGTAATGATGTATTCACATGGAACCTGGTGGCCTCAACGTGGGAAGTAACATTTTTATTTCAATATGAAAAAAAAGTTGAATACTAGAGCCCTCCGGCAACTTTTTCCTGGTGTTGACGGGTCACACCACAGCAAGCATTTTCGGGGGTATCCCTCCTCTGGTTCACCAACTTGGTGAGGCACGTATGCCTCGGTGGAGGAAGAACCTGTAAGGGAAATCAACACTTAGCTTAAACTTGTGAATTTTTATGTATATTGATTTCTCTTTTTCTAGGATCTCAAACGCCTTATGCGTACACATGCCCCTTTTTTGTTAGGGGGATATTTTACATAGAATGGATGAGAGTGACCAAACAGATCCACTAGAATAGGGCTACATCAGTTTTTTTTTCTCTAAATGCCCTAATTGCCCTCGCTAAACTGCTAAAGCAGGGGTCACAGGGTCTTTTCCAACCTAGACCCAATGACGCTCAGACCAAAATGTCCTCCTATTGTTAACTTCCATCCTCTAGGCGGTTATAGCTTGCTCCCTACTGGAAGGATCTCATAATGCTTATCGTGACACCACACGGGGCCTACCTCTGTACTGTTTTGTCTCCTGGGTTCGCTTGGCTATTAAGCTTGGGTGTTCCTTCTTCGCTTTGTCCTCTACGCAATGGGTGATGCCCTTGGTCTCCATCCCTTGTCCGGTGGGGCGAAGGTTGGGTAAGGCTCTGTCTCTACTTCGCCTCCATTTTGATCCATGGTGTCGCTGCTTTGCTTCCCTCTGGTCTAGGTGAAGGTCGAGCAAGGCTTTGTCTTTGCTTCATCTGTGTTTCGGATCGCAATATTGTTGCTTCGCTAAAGATCATCATGTCATAGGGGGTGGGTGTATTGCCCTCACAACACCTGGCTTGGGTATCCAGCCTGTTTGGTTGATATACTAAACTTGACAACAAATGCCACATTTTGTCACGTCTTAAGTTTATGAAAAAGTGGCAATGTCCAGCTTAGACTTAAAGCTTAAGACTAGCTGAATGAAAGCTGAATGTGTTTTCTTTTTTAGTTATTTTTTTTATCATGCAACCATATTTAAAAGCTCTTAAAAATAACATAAAAGAAATGGACCAGCTTCGGGAAGTAAATTCAAGAACCTCTCGAAATCAAGCTTAACATTTAGGTCAATAGCTTATTCATTCAGTTTAGCCACTTCGAACATGCTCTAGCCAAAATTGGCTTCCATCACATCTTTTGCTCCCGCTGGATGTCGATTTGTCGAAATTCAAATGTGGCATTGAAATGTCTCGAAATTGAAATCAATTTTCGCTAGGGCCCCTGAAAAGCTAGCTAGTTTCTCCATAAAACCAAGAAGATCCTTTGTCAAAAAGTAAATAAAAAACTGATGATCTTTACTATTTACTATTTAAAACCCCTCGTGATGGTCATTGGTAATCAGCGTTACACTTCAATAAAAATTATTCATCATATCATCTATAGTTACAAATCCATAAAATAAGTTGGGCTCCCATCGGCTGTAATGGAGCTCCCGTGCTTAGCACTCCTGACTTGGATCCGCCTCTCTCGGCCATTCAATCGGGAGGAGATCCTACCCGAGCACCCGCATCCCGCCTCTTAGGCCCACATCACCACAATCGACCTAACCTTCTCTGCTATTTGCCCTCGCTAGAGCTGGCCAACCAGCCCAGTTCAAACGGGACGAACCGGCAGGCCCGTACTGTTCACCGAACCGAGTCGCTCGGTTCGATTCGTACAGTGGTGGCCCCGTTCGACTCGGTTTTTATATATATTTAATTAAATATATATTTATATATTTATTTATTTATGATATATAATTTATTTCTTTATTTTATAACACATATTTATTAAATATAATTATTTTATTTATATATTATTTTTGGCTAAACCGAGCCGACCCGGTTCGGCCCAATTCACTGTGTGAACCGTGCCTGGGCGGGACCTTGGCCCGTTGGCTCGTTTGGCCTGGGCCAGGCTGAAGAAACCAGTGCCACTTTGGTTCCTTGGCGGTCTGCCCTCACTCTCTCCTTGCAGCCTCCAAAGGAGAAACCCTAGGCGCGCCCCTTCTTTTCTCTCTCGTCCTCTCAAGCCGACGCTGCCAAGAGGGACCTTGGGCCTCCACCGCCTGGGCGAGACGTGCAACCAAGATGGACTGCACCACCTCCATCGACGGGAGGCCGAAGCAATCTCCGGCGTCCTTGGTGGCCATCCTCCCTATCGCCATGTCTAGGGATCCCCTCAGTCGGCACCGCCTTGCAGGGACCCTACTGCCTCTAGAGATATTTGTATACAAGTTTGATTGAATTGCTTTGTCTGAACTGAAACAGTATTCTCATAGTTCTAAATCAAAAACAAAGAAACAATATCTCCGATTGAGCCATGATAATAGCAAGCTAGGGACCTAATGCATGATGATTAGTACATATCCTAAAGCCATCTCCATATCCTAAAGCCGTTTCGGAGACGAGTGGAAAGTGGTGGGACAAAGACATTCTAGCTTGATCGTGACGACAACACAACCCTCCTCCTCCTCCCAGGCCTCCTTCTCCTTCGCGTTGGAGTCTAGATTCCAGATCAGCGTCAGGCTAAGAGTTAGAGTCAAAGTTGGGATTTGTGCCAAGAGTCCTCCTCATCTGCGTTTGAGTCTTTCGTGTCCTACACATTGGAGACAGGTGGAGGAGACGATGGGAACGACGGCGATGAGCCAGGCAAGTCGAAGCCGGATGAGGAGGAGGATGGCCATGGTGGAAATGGAGACAACCACGACGAGTTGGGCAGAGACGACGACAGTGTGGACCCAAGCGGAGATGGAGGCTAGGCAAGCGGAGGTGGAGACGATGATGACATTGATCAGGTCAGTGTGGAGTGGAAGTGAGCGATCAGAGTGGGAGTGGAGCAATCTGAGTTATAGAATGTACAAGAATGCCAAGCGATTTCGCACGCGAAATGTCTAGTGAGATGAAAAGTTATTTGTGCCAGTTGTAATTATGAATTGGCATTAATAATCTTTATCTTTGCTTGTTCTAGTATATCTAAAAAGCAGTTGGTTTTCTTGAAAACCAACCAGTTTTTCCTTAGCAACACCAACCTAGGCCTATTGCTCCCACATCTCGTTGAATCAGTTCTCATTCCAAACCCTCGAGTGCTTATCCTGCCTCTATCTCCCTCGCTACGCCACCCATCCATCTCCGTCTCCACCACTCTCTCCATCCCCCTCTCCCGAGCCCCTCCTTCATCGTCCACACTCCTTAGGCGACATGGTGCCACTGGGCGTGGCCTAAGCGCGACTAGGAGGTGGCGACAAAACAGTAGGAGTGTCCAGGAGATGACAGCTATGTGACAAGGACATCTTTGCTTCCATAGGCGTCTGACTGAGGATCTAGTGTTCGACAAAACACCTATATGTGGAAGATCTGGGTAAGGTAAAAAAAATTCATTTTTCAAAAAAAAAGTTAAGCATCAAACTGTTCGAACACATCAATATTATTTTAGTTTTTTAATTTTCTAGATAAAATAATTAAAATTCTAGCAGTTTCCTATGGCGGTTTCAAATGTTGAGCCACTAATGAAGGGAAAAAAAAGAAAAAATCCTTTAGCTGGATAAGGGGATCAAGGCAGTGGATTGTGAATCCACCATGCGCAGGTTCAATTCTCGTCATTCGCCCATAACAGTTTTGCGAAAACAAACCCTTTTGCCAATATGACTACTATCCCCTCGAGTTTTTGAACACCCTCACCCTCAACGGGCTTCCACCCCATGTGCTAAACCTCAAGATCAATTGTCCGGTGATTCTTCTTTGGAACATCGACCCCGCGAATGGACTGTGCAACGGGACAAGGCTAGTGGTTCGAGGCTTTCAAAGAAATGCTATCGACGCCAAAATCGTCCTTGGCCAATATGCTGGTAAGAGGGTGTTCCTTTCTCGAATACCGCTCTGCCCGTTCGATGATGAGATGTTCCCGTTTCGTTTCAATAAGAAGCAGTTCCCGATTAAGCTCAGCTTTACGATGACAATAAACAAGGCTCAAGGTTAGACGATTCCGAAAGTCGGTGTCTATCTACCAGACCCGGTGTTCTCTCATGGTCAACTCTACGTCGCGTTGTCTAGAGCTACCTCCAAAAGCAATATTACCGTACTCGCCGTCTCTGACAAGGACAAATCAAAGCCCCAAAGATCAATAAATACTCGTGGGACATTCACAAAGAACATTGTGTATAGGGAAGTGCTTACGTGTTAGCCACTATGTTTGACTTGTTTTGTCTTTAGATCCATCTTTGAGATTAAAGAAATACTGGCTCCAAGAAAATAATCATAAATAAGTCAAAAAGAGTATGTTTCTTTTCGTGGACTGGATATTGAGGTCCCTTGTTAAGGATCTCCAATGGGTCTAAAAAATATTAAAAATTGGTCACCAAACTTCCAGACATTTGACTTATCTTATACAAATATAATAAATTGGCTAACAAACATGAAAACATTTTACTTATACAAAATAAAAAATGTCCAGCTTTGAGAAGATTAAAATTTCATAGTGCGCATATTTAAATATACGAGCTCCAATTTCATAGTACTCTCCTCACCAGCAAGTGCTTTTCAGTTTCTGTGATAAATGTAAGTGCTTTTCATCAAGGACAATCGCCCCTTATTCACTGACAGGTCTGTTGTTGTCACTCTCTAAAAACATAACAAAAATCAAGTTTCTTTTATCCATATGCTTATGTTTAATGATTTATTTATTGTTCAAGTCTATAACTCTTGAAGACCCATTTTTATTGGGCCCGAATTTGTAGGGATGATAAATATTGCTCTTGGAGGAGCAGCCTAGCAGAGCTCCATGCCACCCATGTTGTTTGTATTGCACTTGAATTATGCTCATTTTGCAATTCTGAAGAACCTCACTACCCGAAGAGTACCTACTGACTCCAACATGACTGGCATGCATTCTACATTGCTTAGCCCCAACTATATATCTTGGGAGAGCCCGGGGACCATTGAAGTAGTTACTAAATTTGTTTGATTTGGGATAGTGCAAATGAAATATCAAGTCAATGCAAGGAGGTTTATATGTACACTTATGGGAATGTGTTGTTGTTCTGTAAGTAGTCTAGATATCTCATTATGTTTCTTAATGCTTTGTGAATGGTGCGCTTAGGTGCTAATTGAAATGAGGATAGGCTGGCTAAGTTTAGAGGGCATTTACAAATCTGTTGTAAAATAATAGAAGCTACGTTCACAATATCCAAGAGTAGTATATGCAGAACTGTTCATGGGAGCTATGGAAGATAATTAGTGATTATTTGCAATTCCCAGTTTCTAACAAATGTTATGTGACGGAGCAAATTCCGGTAAAAATTTACCAGAAAATGTCCAAAATGCCAACTGTCCAGGATTTCAGTTGCATTCAGAAATAGTACAGCCTGCTTAATTTATTATATGTTATAAAATATTTTATAGCGGAAGTGGAAATATAACCTGGTAATAAAAAAAATACATGCCCATATACCACAGGCAGAGCCTGAGCATAAGGTAAACCTTAGAAATCGATCCTATATGAGTTCCAATCTTCTTCATAAATGTCCATTTCTGATTATAAAGTGGATCCTGTTCAAGAAATAAGTAAATTTCCCACAAATGTGGGTAAGTACAAATTGTACTTGCAGGTTTCTTGAGAGAATAACACTAATATTATATGAAAACATAATTCAATGAATAGCAAGGCTTTATAGTGAATATGCAATTTTAAGCTTTTAAAAGCTTTATCATAGTTCTAAAACAATTAATAATAAGAGTATAAATTCTATCATCTTTCTCCATCCTTACTTATCTGCTAACCAGACAACATTTTTTGTAAAAACAAATTCATGAATTTTGACAAATAAGAGAGGCATCACCCAATTGACACAACTTCATATACCCGAAGTAGGGTCCATTAATGAATTTGTTATTAGCTCTACAGAACCTATCCAGCTTTACCCATATAGTGGCCTACTACATGGATGAGAAAAAATTTATGTCATTCTTATTCTTTAAAACTCAAGTTTTTATAGAAGCAAGCGATATCTAGATATTCTCTTATCATAGAGCAAATATTTAGTGCCCTTGAATGTCAACCAAAGCTCCACCGGCTTGATTCTCTAACCCAAGACGGCAAAACTCTGTTTTCGAATTTGCTTCTATATTTTTATAGAACAATGATTCCAGGGAGTTCATACCCTCGCCCACCTAGTGTCCTTGAGTGTGTACCCTCTAACCCCAGGGTACCTAGCCCAAGCCAACAACTTCTTTTTCCAAATTGCTCTATATAGCAAATCATTTTATCTCACAAACTACAATCTTTTCCATATCAAATAAGTTATCCAACCCAACTTATTTATATGGACCAATTCTCTATTCTTTTATAAGATAATCAAGTTTTAATATTTTTGCCTATACTAGGGTTTTATCGGGGATTGATTATTTTTAGGTGGCTTTTAAGGTATTGGGGCTTGGATAAAATTATACTTGGAATGTATAAATAAGTAACTAGAAAATATATGCAATAAGTAATAAATAAAGAAAATATAGGTATATCAAAATGCATCAAGGATAAGAAAATCTGTCTTATTTAGAGATTGGATCACACTTAATATCTTCTAGACATTCTTTCCAGAGGGCGTAGTTCGTTGTCTATACGTTGTAAAAATAGGAAGAGAGAAATTCCAATAAATATCCAAATAAGAAAAGTTTTAAATAAACGACAAAATAAAATAAAAGGGTTTGGGGTAAAAAGGTAATGAGTTGTACGATTTTCTAAAAGGTTGAAAATATTTTCTAAAAGAAAAAGGGTAGGGTTTTTATGAAAATAGGTATTTTATTTGGGCAGCATAAGGCTAGGGTTAATATATGAAATTTATAATTGGTAATAATAATTGTAAAGAGATTTTTATGACTTATTTCTGGTAAATTAATATAAGATAAAGTTCATATTTTAATATTTATTTGTATTTCTTTTTGACCTTATAGTGATTAGAAAATTTGATTTCTATAGGGTTTTATTGAATTATTTGAGGAAAATATTATGTTTAAATAATTTTAAAGTATCTTTTTAGTATTTGAAGAATTATTGGGTGATAATATGTTTAAATGAATTTATTAGGAATTAATTCTAAAAATCTTTAGTATATTTGTATATGAGAAGGAAAGTAAAAAGAATTTGTTAAGGTTATTTTATTAGGAATATATGATATTTTATATTTTTATAATATTATTTAATTTATTTTAGATATTTTAGAATTTTTATAGATTTATAAAAGTATTTTGATATTTTTAAATGAATATAAACAAGATGGGTGAAATAGAAAATAGGAAATGTTTAAAAATCCTTACTGGACTGTTATTGGGTTCGGCCCAATTGGTCACGCGGGCAAGGTTGAGGAGGCTAACAGATAGGGCCAGTGCGCAGAGAGAGATGGGCGTGCTGGTGGTGGGCCTGGTGGCTGACATGTGGGACTGAGGTGTCGGTGAAAGAGAAAGGGGGAAATGAAGGGGGGCGACGGGGAAGTTCACCAGCGACGGCGAGGGAGGCCGGCAGCGGGGAATTGGTGGAGGAAAAATACAATTGGGGTTATGGGGTCCTATTGGTGGTTGTGGGGGTGCTCGGGGTGGTCGGAGGAGATGGGGCGACGAGGTCGCGCTGGCGGCATAACGGGGCGGTGGCGATGGAAGGGCTCTAGTGAGCATTGGGCTTGGGTAATTGTTGGGTTTGCGATAAGGAGTGGATGATTTTATCTATAGGCATCACAGCCGGAGAAGTATCGGAGCGACAGGGAGGTATTTCGCCAGAGTTAGGGAAGATGATGGTAGTAGCGGTGGTTTAAGGAAGTAGAGGGGAAAGAAAGGGATGGAGGTGGAGCTTGAGGGAGTTGCGACGCCGGTTAAGGGGTTTTTATAGGCTAAGGTGAAGTAGCGGGCAAGTTTAAGCAAGGTCATGGTGGCGGTGACGCTTTGAGATGGCGGCGGCGGATTGGGTGTCCGTGGAGGGAAGATGAAGATGATGATGCGACGGTGAGGCAGCGTAAGCTTATCGTGGTGGTGAAACGGGGGCAAAGACCGGATGGGAGCGGCAGCAGTGAAGAAATCTAGTGGCGACGGCGGCGCTGGCGGGTGGAATGGTGGTGGCGCTAGTAGGAGGTAGGAGAAGATCTATGGGCCGTTTGATCCACGGCGCTATCAATGGGCGCTGTTGGATTTAGAAAATGGGCTGAAAGGTGGGACCAAAGTGACAGTGAGAGAGGCGGATTAAGTGGAGGCGCGCTTTCCCGAAGGGAAAGGGCATTCCAAGGGCTTGCCTAAAAGGAATGTCTAGGATTAAAAGGAAAATAAATTTCCAGAAATTGGTTGGGGGTTTTAAAATTTTATAGAAGACTCTAGAAGATTCAGAAAAATATGAAATAAATCTGTCGGCGACCGGGAGGTGAACTTCCGCGGGCCGATGAGTAAGGAAAAGGTGGGTGCGAGGCCCGAAGGCAGCCCTGTCCCCTGGACCGAAGCCCGGCCGCCTGGCAGGACGCCGCCGAGGGAAAGGACTTGACTTGCTCCCTAATCGGATCCCGACTAGCCAGTAAGTCGGGGCTACACCTAATTAGGTGTGCAGTCGCGCACCCTCTCTCTTTTACTGAGTTTGACTTACTCATTGGTCGGATTCCGACTGGTTTGTAAGTTGGGGGTCATACCTGATTAGGGGCAGTCTCCACCGCTACATCTATTTGACATCTAATCGAGTCTCTTTCTTTTCAAGTCTATGATGAGCCTAAGTGTTAGTCGTTCCAAGTAACAAAACTCTTGTTTCCTAGCAACACTCATACTTCCCGATTGCGTTATTGGAGATAGGGCTCCGTGCCAACTCCTAATGCTAAGAAACTTGATGCGCTGTGCAGAGTGCTTAGTAAAAGGGACCTAACTTGCTTGGGCAAAACATGTGACTCGAATCGTAAAAAGTCGATTAGCTTGTGCTAAGATAAAAAAAACAGAGAAGAGACTGGAGGCAAAATAGACAATTTTATTAATATTTATAATGGCTTGCAAGCCAATTACAGGATATGGTGGCAAGCGTGGGCTTGCGCTCCAATGATCAGGTCCGTCACCCCGGCGAGGCTTGGGGCGGCGTCGATCAGGGCTTCGGCGATGGCGGCGTCGCGGGCGCGGGGGCGGACCAGCGCCTCCACGATCACATCGGCCACCTCGGTGAGGGCCGAGGCGACCTCGATTAGAACCACGACGGAGGCGACGTCGCGGGCACGGGCTTCCTCTTCGGCGACCTCGACGAGCGCGAGGTCGTATTGCGCCCAGAGCTCCGCCAACTCGTCAGCAGCCGTGAGAGCAGGTGGAGATGGAGGAATTCAAAAAGGAGTTTGGGTGAGCAGCGGCCGCTATGCCGGCCTCTCTTTATAATCGAGATCGGGGAAGTCGAATCGATTTCGGGGAGACATAGCATTGGGAAGCAACCTCGAGGAAAACTGTTCCCAAGCTTTGATGATGAGGTCTCTGGGTAACATGGCGCAGCATTCAAAGTGGCGATTGATCTTCCAGCAAAGCGGCGCTGGGGATGACCCGTGGCGGCAGGAAATAGCACGCATTTATCAAAGAATCACGGGCGACGCTTTGTTTTCGCTAGGCGGAAGGAACGGCCTCGGATTCGCCATTGTTGCAATATTCGCCTGCACTTAGGTTCCAGAAAGCACACTCCATGTGGGCCGTAAGCTGTACATGATATTGCTTGCGTGCAAGTGCTGATTGGATCAAGCCTAGTTGGGAAAAAGGACGCGCCCCTGGTTGGGCCTTACGCCAGTCATCAATCCTTTGAGGGCTGGGCGCTTCCCGGGTAACTAAATCAGCTCTTGGCATACCTCCTGGGGTCAACGGCTGGTCTGGTTTTCTAATCAGATTAGGCGTCAAAGAGTTACCTCTTCAGTTGGGTCTCAATGGCACATCTCCGGATCGTTTGTCGCCAAGACAAACACCACTCGGAGGACCTCAACTTGGAGGCGGGCGTATTCCTCTGGGAATCACTAGCTTGACTTTGCACTAGTCGGGTCAGGACGCCTGAATATCCTACGCAAGTTGTGACATGTCCCATGCTGGACCAAATGTTGAGCTTTGCAAGTCAGGCTTGAATGTCATAATTTGCAACAGGAAGGATAACGCTGGGTGGCACTGCTCACTCGGCAACATCCACCTTTCTGGTATGCCTCTCCGTGGGCCACTAGCCGGCATACCGACTAGTCGGGCTAGGTACCAGACATCTTTTAAGACTTGAGAATTTTTCTCGAGTTCTTTGCAACTGTGTTGTTTGATCAGCAGGTTACTCGGTGAGCAGAACTTCATCAGCCAGACGAAGAGTGATGTCACTCGGGTAACAATTGAAGGACTGCAAGCAGAACCCCGAATCAAGACAACCCTGTCGCGAAGCACTCGGGGGCTACTGTGGATAACATGGGCCCCGGGTATAGGGATGGCAATCGGGTCGGGTCCCTCCGGGTCCAACTGAATTGGACCCGGACCCGAGACCCGACCGATATACCCGAACCCGGACCCGATTCCATTCATGGGTCCAAGCTTGGACCCATACCAGGACCCGACGGGTACCCGAGACCCGTTGGGTACCCGAGACCCGAAATAATGTGAGCAATTTTAGCAGAACAGCCTTCTATCTGAACCATCTCATTGAACTTAGTCCATCAGATGTATCAAGCATCGCGTCAAAGGCATCAATACATCATTAAAATGGACCCCAACTAATATGTATCACAAGCACAAACAATGAAACACATAATACAGTATGTATCACAACTCATAAGCATTAAAATAGACCCCAATTAGCAACTGGCACAAGTCACAACTCACAAATAGCAATTGTCTTATAAGAATGCATAAGAACAAAAATAATAGCAAGTCTGAAATGATAGTGGCAGATTGAAAGCAAGTCTGAAATGATAGTGGCAGATTGATAGAAATACATCAAAGATGCACAGTTTATCAATCCATGCCTTATTATATAACCAAGCAGCTTAAGAAATGGTGACACCGGACTCCTCTGCAATCATTTCTTCTTCTTCATCCTCCATAACACTTTGAAATGCAGACTCAGTTGTAGCAGCATCACCTAATGGAAATATTAGCCAACAGTTAGTAGTTAGATAATGAAATAGAACAAAATATATAGAATATAAAATTAGATATTACCTAACATATCCGCATGAGACCAAGCTTGCATACACATTAGAGCTTCAGTCATACAAGGTGCAAGTCTACTTCGATGTGGACTAATCACTCTACCACTGGTGCTAAATGCAGACTCAGACGCCACAGTGGTAACAGGAATAGACAAGATATCATGAGCAATTCTTTGCAAGGTTGGATACTTAATACCTCCAAACTTCCACCAAGTCATAATGTCTAATTCCTGTGTTCTAGGTAGAGGAGGTTCTTCCAAGTACAAGTCTAATTCTGAGCGCACATGAGAAGAAAAGCTAATAGGCTAGAAGACATATATGCATCAAATATATTAAAGACTTCATCTACTCCACCATGGTTAGCAGTTGTGCTAGTAGTAGCATCTGATGAACACACAACCTCAGAATTGTCTTCATATTCCACCAATAAGTCTACCATGAGCTTCTTTATGTCATCAACTTCCTTAATTGCACGATCATGACCATATATAGATCCATACAAAGCCTGCAGCATATGGGTCTTATATCTTGGGTCAAGGACTGTTGCTATAGACATAAGGCCATGTACATCTTTCCAATACTTATCAAACTTTCTTTTCATTTCCTCAGACATCTTTTGCATAAGTTCATTGTCACTTCCATGCCATTTTCTTATTGCCAACCGAATGCCACAGATTTTAGGAAAGAAAAGATTAGCTGTCACATACTTTGTGCCTGATAGCAACTCAGTGATCTCATAGAATATTTTCAGCCTATCACACACCTCCCGTGCAAACTCCTAGTCTTCTAGAGTTGGACAGCAAGTAAACAACTTTACTTGTAGCTTGAGACGTTTAAAAATCTCTTGGTATTGTAATGCAACAACAAGCAACAAATAAGTTGAATTCCATCTTGTTTTACAATCAAGAGACAATTTTTTATTATATGGAATGTTTAAGGTGCGTGCCATCTTTTCAAACCTCTCATGCCTTTTAGGTGTGGCCGACCAAAATGCAACACTATCACGTACCCTTTCAATACCTTTTTCCATGACACTCATTCCATCATGCACAATCAAATTTAAATGTGGGCACAGCATCGCATATGGATCATTCTACCACCCAACATAAGAGAGTTAGGATCCAACTTATCTGTCATTTCTCCAATAGCCTTGTCATTTGATGAGCAATTATCCAATGTAACTGTTGATATCTTCCTCTCGAGATGCCACTCAACAAGACAACCATGTAAGGTTTCATATATAACCTCAGCCGTATGTGGACATGGCACATACATGAACCTAATAAACAAAAGAAAACATTTCAGATTTGCATATAAGATCACAATTCAGATTTGCATATAAGGTCACATTTACATATAAGGTCACAATTACATATATTTCAGATTTGCATATAAGGTCACATTTACATATAAGGTCACAATTACATATATTTCAGATTTGCATATAAGGTCACATTTACATATAAGGTCACAATTCAGATTTGCATGTATGAAAGAATTCAGATTTACATTACCTCAAAAGGAAGTTCTTTAGTTTCCAATCACTATCAATATAATGTGCAATGACTGCCATATAGCCTCTCTTTTGATGGCCTGATGTCCATAGGTCAGTAGTGATGGCGACTCGATGTTTGAAATTTGCAAAAAAACTTCACCATCGAGTTCTTTTGAACTTCATACAAACCCAGTATATCCTTCCTAATAGTATTTCTTGACATCATCCTAAACAACGGTTGCAAAGAAGAACAGAATTTTCGGAAACCTTCATGGTCGACCAGAGATAAAGGGTACTCATGAAGACAAATCATCAATGAAAGTTCTTTCCTAGCAATTTCTTGGTCAAAGATATAATTCTCTACGGTCACTTTTCCATCCTCTCCCTTTGTCAACCTCAATTTTTGCTGTTTTGGACCCATTGCATTCCTAGCAGGACAGCAACTTAAATGTTTTGACAAGTGTGAAGTACCATTATTTGAGTCTCCACTGAGTTTAGCATGACAATAGTTGCAAACAGCTTTCCGTATCCCATTGATCAACACTACATCAAATTCCTCCCATACCTTAGATTTACGCTTTCTCTTATTACCCCCAGCTTGATCAGGTGCAGCAGCAGCTTGATCAGATGTAGCCGCTGTCTCATTGCCTTCTAATGCTTGAACATGAGGTTGTCCTACATCCGAGCTCTGTGTTGCACCAATAGCCGAGCTTTCTGCCCCTACTGCTAAGCTTTGCCGTCCTTGCTCTTGTGAACTAATTGGAGATGCCATTCTGCAATTAGGTCACCCATTTACCAGTAAGATTTCAAGTGACAATACTCTTTCTTGAGTCTTGATGTCAAGCAAACAAAAATGAAATAAGCACAAAAAGGAGACGAATAGAGGACCTGAAATAAGCAGGGGCACAGTGGGCGCTGCGGTCGGCGCCTCGGCGGTCGGCCGGTCGGGGTCTGGCCGTCTGATGTGGAGAAGGCAGGTGCCACGGACTTTACTTGCGAGGGATCGGGAGAAGGGCGTCGCCGTCAGATGGTGACCGAAAGACGGAAGCGAGGCGTCGTAGCGTCGCCGTGGACGCCGCCGAGTGTTGGTGACCGAAAGCACGAGGCGAGGCGTCGGCGCGCCGCCGTCTGTGTCCTCCAGAGCGCCGCCACGGCCGGACACCACCGGTGAGGTCCACAGCGGCGGCGCGCCGGCTACGCTTAGGGCAGATCCGCGCTAGCCGCTAGGGCGCTGGCGGCGGTTGGCCTGGGTGTGGGTGGAGGAAATGTGGGAACGGGGTAGGGTTTGGGTTGGATTGGCTTATATATCATGTATCATGGGCCCACATGTCAGTTTATTTCGGGTACCCATTGGGTATCCACGGGTATAAAAATGGACCCATACCCGACCCAGGACCTGGACCTGGACCCGAGAAAAAAATACCCGTGGGTCTGAAATCGGACCCGGACCCGTCGGGTCGGGTACCCTACCCGGACCCATGGGTATTATTGCCATCCCTACCCGGGTATCCGAAGATATGCTACTGGACGTACCACTTCCTTGGGCCGACTCAATTGGACCTTCCAGAAGACGGGCTTGGAGGCTGGCGCGGCCTGACATGTTCTACAAGGAAACGAACTCGTCTCCTACTCGAATACATAGATATAGGCGTAACCAAAAAGGTTATATCTGTATCTTCCATACACGGATTAGGGATTCTATCTGTAACCCGGCCCCTTGCACTATATTAAGGGGGTCCGGGGCCCCTAGTTCGACATCTCTCACATCCAATCCCACATCCAACAATCATCATCAGCATCCACCATAATACAATCCACGAGCACAGGAGTAGGGTATTACCTCGCCCCGAGGGCCTGAATCTGTATAAATTCGGCTCCCTGTGCTGCCATCGTAGTTGTGATCTTTCGCATAGCCCTATAAAATATATTGCCGACACAAATCGTCGACAACGGGACCTGCCGCCAACCCTCCAGTAGCCTTCGCCAGGCGCTCCTCGGTACAATGCGCGCATTTAATTCTTGATGACCCTAGAGACCCGAAGCGTATCCTGTCCGCGGCGCGGCACAATCTACCTCGGGTCCTGAGCCCTGAGCTTTGGAAGCTCGGGAGGAGTGAGTAGCTCGAGCTTTCGAGGCGGGAAGCTCGGGCGCGAGCTTACCAAGCTCGAGCGCGAGCTCGCCAAGCCCGGGCTTACTTCCTATCGGGACACCGTGCGGGACTTGGAGGCATCCAATGAAGTCTTGCGGGCTAAGATGCGAGCTGCCCGGGATAGGGAAAAGGCCTTTCTCGAGCTCCAGAACCAACACGACGAAGTACTGGCCGTGCTTCGCAAGATCAGGTGGCAGCCTAAGTCGTAGGCCCTTGTATTTTTTCTTTTTCTTGGGCGGTAATCCGACTTGCCCCTTTTTGTAAATACTCTTGAAATGCTATTGACTTGTTTTGATCTTTTTCCTTTTTCGCCCCTTCGGTCCATCTTGTCCCTGAATGCCAATTGTCGATTTGACTGTTACGCCATGTCCCGAGAGACATTCGCGTCAAATCTTGGAAACAGTTCCTAATCAGAGCTGCTTCCCGATGTTGTCATTCCTGGGATCGCTTCGACTTCCTGATCTTGGCTATAAAAAGAGGCCGATGCAGCAGCCACTTTTCATTCCAAACTTCTTTCTTCCGTACCTCCTTCTCCTCTTGCTTCCTTCAGTACCTCCTTCTCCTCTTGCTTCCATGGATTATGAAGAGTTCCTAGAGGTCCTTTGGGCGAAGTATGATCTCACCCTCGCTGAGGTCGCGGAGGAGGAGGCCCGTGCCCGCGACGTCGCCACCGTCGCGGTACTCATCGAGGTCGTCCCGGTGCTTGCCGAGGTGACCGATGTGATCGTCGAGGCGCTGGTCCGCGCTCGCCGAGGCTTTGTGTAACTGGCTTGCAAGCCATTCCGAAGTTTTTAATAAAGCTGCTTTGTTGTTGCTTCCATCTTTTGCCGTTTTTCCTGCGTGCAAACGAACACAAGTAGTCGTATAGGCAAAAAAGGATTCGAAGGTCGTATTATAGTCCTATCAATCCTAGCCCCGAGCCATGGCAGAGCTTCTGAAGAGAAGCTCGGACGTGGCTTAGAGACGATCGAAAGTCCTTGCATAGGTACTCGACCTTGGAAAATCAACTTTTAAGAAATCGACCATTGAAAAATCGACCCTTAAAGAATCGATCCTAGCCCACGAGCCATGACTCTTAAAGAATCGACCCTAGCCCCCGAGCCACGACCGATCTTCAGGTTTGACAAAAGGTCGGTTGTGGTTTAGAGAGATCAATTTTTTGAAAAATCGACCTTAACCCCGAGCCACGACCAAGCTTCTGGTTTGACAGAAGGTCGGTTGTGGTTTAGAGAGATCAATTTTTTGAAAAATCGACCCTATCCCCGGGCCACGACCGAGCTTCTGGTTTGACAGAAGGTCGGTTGTGGTTTAGAGAGATCAATTTTTTGAAGAATCGACCCTAGCCCCCGAGCCACGTCGTGGCTTAGAGAAACCGCATCCTTGGAACGGAGCTCGTGGCCCTTGCTCCGCATCCTTGAGGCAGAGTGTTGGACTCTAGAGTTATCCCGGGCTTGTGACAATTTTATACGGGCTTATGATATAGGGCCGGAAAGCATGTGCCCGAGCGGGATCTTGCGTGGTGCGATGGATATCGGCTTACCCGTGTGCAAGGGAATCCCGGGGGTTAGCTTCTGCGTAGCCACTACTCTGCCGATGTGTACTGAAACAGCCCGGGTTTTCTCCCAAGCCCGATCGTAGGTTTAGGTCGCCGGGGTTAGTTTGAGGGCTTTCTGGGGAGTGAAAAGATGGACAAAAGAATATAAAAAGGGGTGGGAAAGGAGACTTACGACCTTGGATCTGGCGTAGAACCTTCGGAGTTGAGCGATATTCTAGGAGCCATTATGACCCTACCATCCCAAGATAGCAGCCTTATAGCTCGGGCGTGTGGGTCGATCTGACCGTGTACGGACCTTCCCACCTTGGGGTGAGCTTGTTGGCGTGGGCTAGGTTCTGAACTCGTCTTAGAACCAGGTCGCCCACTTGCAAGGTCCAGGTCTACGCCTTTTTTGCCACATGCCGTCGTAGGGACTGCTGGTATGCTACCACTCGCAGTAGTGCTTGCTAGCGGCAGGACTCGGATAGGTCGAGATCCAACAGTTGCTCCTCGTCATTGTCGATTTGACCTGCAAAATCAACGCGAACTGACCCAAGTCTTAGCTCGGTGGGCAAGACCGCTTCCGAGTCATATACGAGCCTGAATGGGGTTTCGCCGGTAGCTCGATTGGAGGTTGTCCGGGCTGCCCAAAGCACCGAGGGTAGCTCTTCTATCCAGTTGTGACGTTGTTCGACGAGAGCGTCGTAAACTCAGCGCTTGACGCCCTGCATCATCTGCCTATTTGCACGTTCAGCCGCACCATTGCTCTGTGGGTGAGCTACCGAGGCTAGGGAGACCTTCATGCCGAGCTCTTTACAGTAGTTTTGGAATAGCTCGCTCGTGAACTGTGTCCCATTGTCAGCGATCAGCATGCTCGGGACGCCGAACCTGGTCACGATGTTGTTCCTAAGGAACCTCTTGGCCGTTTGGGCTGATATGCTCGACACTGGTTCGGCCTCGATCCACTTAGTGAAAGTGTCGATGGCGACGAATAGGTGCGTGCACCCCTTTAGGCCTATGGGGAACGGACCAAGTATGTCCATTCCCCACGTCGAGAATGGCCAGGTCAGCGGGATAGTCTGCAGCTCGTATGCTGGCTGGTGGGACACTCGGCACGATATTGGCAGGCTGGGCAACGTTTTACTAGCTCCCTTGCATCGGTCAATGCAGTGGGCCAGTAGTACCCCATGCGGAAGGCTTTTGCCACTAGGGTTCTGAAAGAGGCATGGGCCCCGCAGATCCCGTCGTGGATGTCTTGGAGGAGAAATTTACCTTCCTCCTGGGTCAAGCACTTGCAAAGTACGCCGTTAGAACCCCTTCGGTACAACAAGCCCTCGAGTAATCGGTAAAGTCGGGCTTGTCTTTGGGCCGGATTTCGCGGTTGTGTCTGTGGCGGTGTCCCATCGTCAAGAATGGGCGAATGGCGTCATCCAGTGTCGCGCGCTTTAGGAACTAAACGGTGCGGTCGTTTGGGTCGAGGCAACCGTCTTCTCGGGCCTCTTCTCCGGAGGAAAAGAGGGCTTTAGTAGGTGTCAAGACGAGCACCCACGGGCGGTTTCTTGTGAGCCGAGCTTCTGAGCTTATCGGCCAAAGCTATTAGCCGATCTGGAACGTAACACACTTCAAATTGTGAAGTGTTTCTCTAGCTTCCTCACTTCCGCCAAGTATCGCGCCATTGAGTCGTCGAAACACTGAAACTCCTTGTTTACCTGGCAGACGACCAACTGTGAATCCCCTTTTGCTATTAGCCGTTTTATGCCGAGTGTAGTGCATGCTCGTAGACCGGCTACGAGGCCTTCGTACCCCGCAGCATTGTTCGATGCGGAAAAATGAAGCTGTACTATATGCTGAATTTGTTCTCCTTGGGGGGAGATGAGAACAAACCCGCAACCTGATCGCTCGAATTGGCGCGACCCATCAAAGAACATGGTCCAGTGCACTTTTTGGCTTGCGAGCTCGGGCGAGCCTCTTGGAAGGTCAGCCGGACCGGTCCACTCGGCTAAGAAGTCGGCCACGACTTGGGATTTGATCGCTGTTCGTGGTACGAACTTGATGTCGAATTCACCAAACTCGACTGCCCACTTTGCGACCCTCCCGTTCGCGTCGGGGTTTCGAATGATATCCCTTAACGGGAAACTCATTGGGACCGTAATTGGATGGGTTTGGAAATAGTGACGCAACTTTCGCAAAGCCATAAGCAAGGTGTACAAGAGTTTCTGAACCTCAGGGTACCGCTCCTTAGGTCCATGCAATACCTCGCTTACGTAGTAGACAGGTTGTTACTTGCCCTCGCGTTCGACTGCTAGTACAGCACTCACAGCCTGCGGGGCAACCGCCAAGTAGAGGAGCAAAGCTTCCCCGAGCTTTGGCGTGGCTAGGACGGGAGACGTGGACAGATAACGCTTTAGCTCGCTGAAAGCGGCCTCGGCTTCTTCTGTCCATTCAAAACTATCGTGCTTGTGCAGGATCTTACAGAAAGGTGCACTGCGCTCGCCGAGATGAGATATGAATCTGCTGAGAGCTGCCATCCGCCCGGTGAGGGCTTGCACCTCGTCGGTGCAGGTGGGCGACCTCATGTTCTCGATGGCCTCGATTTTCTTGGGGTTTGCCCCAATGCTCGCCTTCCCTATCACGTAGCCAAGCAACATCCCGGACCGGACACCAAAGACACATTTTTCAGGATTCAGCTTGACTTAATGTTTCCTAAGATTAGCAAATGTTTCTTGAAGGTCGGTCACATGGTCCATGGGACTTTGCTTTTTACAACATCGTCGTCTACGTAAACCTCTACGTTGCGCCCTATATGATCAGGGACCATCTTCTGCATCAATCGCTGGAACGTGGCTCCCGCGTTTTTTAGACCGAATGACATGGTCGTATAGCAGAAGGTACCAAAAGGTGTCACGAAGGCAGTCTTCTCTTCGTCTTCCCTTGCCAGCGCGATCTGGTGATAGCCCGAGTAGGCGTCCAGGAAGCTCATGAGCGCCGAGTCCGCCGTTGCGTCGACTACTTGGTCTATGCACGGCAGGGGGAAATTGTCTTTGGTGGAGGCGGCGTTGAGGTCGCGATGGTCGACACACATTCGCCATTTCCCGCCCATCTTCTTGACGACGACTGGGTTAGCAAGCTAGTTGGAATGCTCGACTTCTCGGATGAAGCCAGCTTGGAGGAGCTTACCGAGTTATTCCTGAATGATATCGGCTTTCCACTTGAGCTCGGATGAAGCTTGTGCTCGATTACCTCCCTTGGGACTCCGGGCATGTCGGACGGTTCCCACGCTAACACGTCTGCGTTAGCTCGGAGGAAGGAGACGAGCTCGATTTCCTATTTGGACTTGAGGTTGACCCCTACGTGGACGACCTTAGATAGGTCATCCTCGGAGAGGAGGACTGCCTTGGTGGGCTCCTGCGGCTGTAGGGCCACCTTGGAGCGGACTGGCGGCCGATCGGCCTTGGCTGGGCCACGCTCTGGGAGCTCCGATCATATGGCCAGGGCGCTCTCATCACAAGCCATAGCGGCCTTGTGGCTGCCCTTGATCGTGATGACCCCGTGAGGGGCCGGCATCTTCAGGCAGTGGTACCTGTGGTGGGTGGCCGCCATGAACTTGGACAACGCGGGGCGTCCAAGAATGGCGTTGTACGGAAGCTCGGAGTCCACCACCTCGAAGTCCGGAAGTTCTGGGGGGTCCCGAACGTTACGGGCAAAACGATCTGCCCGATCGGTTGTAGGGACGACCCCGGGACAATGCCGTGAAAAGGAATGGCAATGTCCTTGATCTTGGACCGTGGGACCTGCATCTGCTCAAGAACCTGAGCAGTGACGATGTCCAAGGAGCTCCCGCCATCCACCAACACGCGATCAACTCGCGTGTTGCTGATGGTTGGACAGAGCACCAGCGGCAAGCGCTGGGGCCTAGTCGTCCTGGGGGGACAGTCATCCTCGGAGAAAGTGATCGACTGATGAGACCACCGCAGGGGTGCGTCTCTGGGCTTACCCCTTTCGAGGTGGTAAACCTCTCGGGCAGCAGCCTTAAGCTCGCGTCGCGAGCTATAGGCGTAAGCGCCGCCGAAAATCACAGCAACGTGCGCGAGAGCCTCCTGGAAGGCGTCGCCGTGGCCGTCCTGGAGCGCCCGGTCATCCGGCACTCCGTGGTCGGGGAGTTCAGGCATGGGCCCGCGCCCGGCGTAGAAGTCCTCCAACCGCGCGGCCCACGTCCTGCAGTTACGTAAGTCGTGGCCGTACTGCCGATGGAGAAGACAGTAGCGGTTGTTTGGAGGGTTAGCCCCCTGGGCCGGTCGAGGTCGGGGTTGAGCTCGCCGCCTTCTAGCCCGCGCCATTGTTCCGCCACTGCCGGGCGGGGTTGCCGCGAGCGGCCGCTCAAGAGGAGGGGGCCTCTTGGGCTCCACCGCCGCGACGTAGTTCGGGACGGCAGGCTCCTTCTTCTTCTTCTTCTTCTTTTTCTCGGCGTCGCCCTTTTTGGCATCTGTGCCAGTCCGGGCCGCCGCCTTCTCTTCCGTTCTCCCTCTCTTGCGCTCCACCACCTCGGAGGCGTTGATGTATCCTTCCGCAACACGAAATAAATCGGCTGCGGTGTGGACCGGATGGAGCTCAAGGTCCTCGGTAAAACGGGTGTTCCGTACCCCCTCCTTGAAGGCCTCAACAATGGCCTCGTCGGAGATCGACGGAACGGTGTTGCGCACTTGGACGAACCTGCGGACGTAGTCCTGCAGGCCCTCTCCCGCCCTTTGGACCACAAACTTGAGGTCCTGGGGCTTTCGAGCATGCGTGGCGACCACAGAGTTCGTCCGGGCGCCTCTTGCAAATGTTCTCACCACAGACGAACCCCTCGGCGGGTTGAAGAGCCGTTCGCCATTCCTCCAAGACGGTAGGAAAATAGTTGACCATAACGGCCTCATTACCGCCTGCGGTCAAGATGGCGGTAGTATAGACAGCGAGATATTCGTCGGGATTCTTGCTCCCGTCGAACTTCTCGATTTTTCCGGGCTTGAACTTACGAGGCCAAGGGGCCTCGTGCAAAGCTCAGGAGAAGGCCGGACACCCTAGGACGGCCCCGTTGTTTCCAACGGGAGGCCTCCCGCTTGGAAGCGGCCCGAGGCGGGAAAAAACTCCGCTTGGGGTCTTGTTGGGAGCACCGTCCGTGTGGGCGTGGATGCTGTCAGGCAAATTAACGCTCTGCCGCGCGCTTGAGGAGCCACTAGTGTGCGACTGGGCCTGGAGGTGCTCACCGAGATCCCCGGCAAGTTCCTCTAGGCCGTCAGCAACTGCAGCGCCTAGGTCAGCCATGGTGAACCCTCGCGGGTCCTTCTCTAGGTCACGCATGACCTGGGCAATCACCTTAACCCGTTCTTGACTCGCAGAATCGGGTTGGTGGCGATAGGGTGGTAAGCGAGTCGCGGCGTCTTTGCGAGTGGCGGGCGTCGGGCCGGTAGGCCTGTGACGGATGTCCGCCAAAGTCCGCCCGACTGACCCGACGAAGAGGCTGCGAGCGGCTTCACGCTGCTGGTGCTCTCCGCTTAGGTCAGTGCGTGGCTGGTGCGGGGTTGCTCCGCCTGACGCCGCAAAGACGTGGCGTGAGGCAGGTTCCCGCGAGAGAGACATGTCGGTGTCACCCACGGAGGCAGTGCCGTCGGCATCTTCAACCACCATGGTTACGCGCTGGTCCGCTCCCTGCCCTGACGGACCGAGACGCCAGTTGCGCGCGCAGGAATGGTCCTCCTCTTCGGACGCGACCGTGAACGTGCGCGGTCTATCCGGTTGTGGCACTGGTGGCGGTGCCTCCAATCCCTCCATGAGGGTTTCGCTGATGTGAGTCAGTGAAGTGCCGGCTTGGCCGGGCAAAGCTGGGGAGCGAACAGCTACTCTCGAGGTGGGTGTTGCTTCCACCTCCATCTCGTCAGCCTGAGCTTCGGCGAGGATACCAGCTCGCCATTCTTCGTACGACTCCTCGACGTCGTCGAGATCGTCGCAGTCGTTGAAGTTGAGGTCTACGGTGTCGATGTTATCGTATGACAAGAGGCCATCCTCGACTCGATCGAGGGGAGAAGATCGCAATCGGGCCCCACGGTGGGCGCCAGCTGTCGGCGACCGGGAGGCGAACCTCTGCGGGCCGATGAGCAAGGAAAAGGTGGGTGCGAGGTCCGAAGGCGGCCCTGTCCCCTAGACCGAAGCCCGGCCGCCTGGTCGGATGCCGCCGAGGGAAAGGACTTGGTCCCGACGCGGTCGGACGAGTCGAGACCGGAGAGTGATGACACGAGTGTTTTTATCCTGATTCGGACCTCCACTGCCAGATAACAGCCCTACGTCCAGTCTTCGTTTAATGCCAAGCTTAAACGAGTACAGAGGGGGTGAGGCCGGGCTTTGGGAAGCCTGGGCTCGAGTACAATAAGTGCTCAAGGCACTGTGTGTGTTTCGACAGTTACCTGTATGCGAAAAACTACCGCCGGGAACTAGAGCTCCTACGCGAGTGCAAGTGCTCCTGTTCTGCAGTGCCTACCTTCCGAGTGTGTGTTGTGCGGGGCGAGAGAGTGTCCTCCTTTGTTGTGGCCCATACGCCCCTTTTATAGGCTGCGCCCGGCCACTGTAGCTTGCGTTGGTCCGTTGAATAGTCGTTCCATTATGTCTTGCCATGCTGGGGCGCACAAAATCTACCGGGTAATCGAGTGTATCTCCCGATTGCCGCGCCGGACCGTTACCGGTCAACACGTGTCTTTGCCCATGCGGGCGGTTGACGGGACCTACCGCCAACCCGCCAAGAGTTTTCGCCAGCGCCTCCAGACAAATACAAGATTTAATTCTTGATTACCTTAGGGACTCGAAGCGTATTCTGTCCGCGGCGCGGCACAATCTGCCTCGGGTCCTTTGCCCTAAGCTTCGGAAGCCCGGGAGGAGTGAGTAGCTCGAGTTTTCGAGGCGGGGAAGCTCGGGCGCGAGCTTGCCAAGCCCAGGCTTACTTCCTGTGGGGTCTCAGTGGGCCGTATATCCATGGGCCACGTACTTTCTCTAACAAAATCTCTAAAAAATCAGAAAAATGAGTGGAATCCAAATATGAAATAATATTTATTATTTTTTGAAATTTATATTGTTTTGAAAAAGAGAGATATGGTATTTTCTTTAGGAAATGAATCGAAGTTTAGTTTAGAAAATTATTTAAATTTGAGAATGGTTACAAAATATAATTATAATTTTTGCGAAAAATTTTATACCAAATTTGAAAATTTGGGTACGTGACATGTTAATAGCTTTCCTTGGAATCATTGTGTGACCAAATTTTAATATTATGCATAAAGTTTATAAATATTTACTATTTTAAATTAAATTAGCTAATGTGTTATCTAATTAGTTAGTTTACGTGGCAAAGCATGGGCAGCCAGCTAATAAAGTAAAAACCAGCTTTGAGAGAAACCGGCATGACCGCGTGAGTATGGAATGGATGGATCGTGCCTCGATTCGATCAAACGTTCAAGACTCACCCGAATCAGTAGGGTTCACCCTCAGGGCTTCTCTTCCCTACTGACTTCTCCGAGCTCTCCCTGCGTTTCCCCGACCCACCCTCACTTCCTCGACTTATCCCCATGGGCAAATCCGGCGCGAAAAAGAAGAAACCCTCCGCCGCCGCCGCCAAATCGCCCCTAGCCGCGGCCGACCAGAAGGCACCGCCGACCCCGCCCCCGCCCCCGCAGACCAACGGGCCGGCGCCGCACCAGGTGGACCCCGGCGTGCTCCTGCGCCGCGCGCACGAGCTCAAGGAGGAGGGCAACCGCCTGTTCCAGTCGCGCGACTACCCCGGCGCGCTGCGGCAGTACGAGCTCGCGCTCCGCCTTGCCCCGCACGACCACCCCGACCGCGCAGTCTTCCACAGCAACCGCGCCGCCTGCCTCCTCCAGCTCCGTCCCGTCGACCACAAGGCCGTCGCCGAGGAGTGCTCCCTTGCGCTCCAAGCTGAGCCGCGCTTCCCGCGCGCGCTTCTCCGCCGCGCCCGCGCGCTCGAGGCGCTCGGCCGCCACGAGCTCGCCCTCGCTGACGCCCTCGCGCTCCTCGCGCTCGACCCCGACCATCGAGACGCCGCTGACCTCGTCCACCGCCTCCGTTCACGCGTCTCCTCCTCCACATCGGCCTCCGCCGCCTCCACCCCCGAACCCACCAGCCGCCCGTCCCCTGCCGCCCTTGGCGCCTCCGCCGTCGTAGCTGGCCTCGGCCCATCACTCCCTGCCCGCCCCTTCCCCAAGAAACAATCATCTCCGCCGTCACCGCCTCCTCCCCAGCAGCCAGGTCCCGCGATGCCAAAAGTTAATCCACCGCCATCACCCAAGTTGGTGCCTTTCTCAAACTCCTCGCCGTCTTCTGCCAAGGCTTCAGCCGCTGATAGCTTCCCGAAGGGCGTGCTAACACTCCCAGTGCCCTCTTCGCTACCAGTGACAGCAACAGCGCTGAGTGACAGGAAGGTTGTAACGAGGTGGAGGCCTCTCAAGCTGGTGTATGACCATGACATTAGGCTTGGGCAGATGCCTGAAAAATGCACCTTCTGGACACTCCGGGAAGTTGTGGCGAAGCGGTTCCCGTCCTCCAAGGCGGTCCTGATTAAGTATAAGGATGCTGATGGTGACCTAGTTACCATTACGTCTTCGGCAGAGCTTCGATTGGCTGAGTCCTGCATAGACAGATTTGCTAATGAGGTAATAAAAGATAATAAGGAAGGCGAAAACACGCTCCCAATGTTGAGGCTGCACATTGTTGAAGTAAGCCCAGAGCAGGAGCCACCACTGCCAACAGAAGAGGAGAAGCTGGGGGAAGATGAGGAGTTGTTGGTCAAGGGTGAGGATAGCTCTTCACATACTTCAGCTGAGGTAACAGGTGCTGAGGTGACAAAGCAAGATGTGGAGAATGGAGTTGCTGAACAGAGCACCTTGACAGGGAAGAAAGATTGTGGTCATGCTGAGTGCAAGGAAGCTGAGATTGATGATTGGCTTCTTCAGTTCGCAGAGTTGTTCCGGAACCAGGTTGGGATTGATGCAGATGCACATCTTGATCTGCATGAACTGGGAATGGAGCTGTGCTCTGAGGCACTTGAGGAAACAGTGACAAGTGAGGAGGCTCAGGCCCTTTTTGAGATGGCTGCAGCGAAATTCCAGGAGGTTGCCGCTTTGGCCTTATTTAATTGGGGAAATGTGCACATGTGTGCAGCAAGGAAGCGCATCCCTCTTGACGAATCTGCTCCAAAGGATGTCGTGGCTGCACAGCTCCGCACAGCTTATGATTGGGTCCAGGAGAGGTATGCTCTTGCAGGGAACAAGTATGAGGAGGCCCTTAAAATCAAGCCAGATTTCTACGAAGGGCTTCTTGCTTTAGGCCAGCAACACTTCGAGACTGCAAAGCTTCATTGGTCATTTGCATTGGCAGATAAGATTGACCTTTCTACCTGGGATTTTTCAGAGACATTCAAGCTTTTTGACAGTGCTGAGCAGAAGATGAGGGCTGCAACAGAGATGTGGGAGAAAGTGGAAGAGCAGAGAATGGTGGAGTTAAAAGAACCTGGTGCAAGCGAGACGGCTGAGGTACTTAAGAAAAGGAGGAAGCAACACAATGCAGATGGTCAAGGGGAGTTGACACCAGAGGAAGCAGCTGAGCAAGCAGCGGTAATGAGGCAACAGATTCACCTTTTCTGGGGTAATATGCTTTTTGAGCGATCTCAAGTGGAGTTCAAGCTTAGTGTTGGCAATTGGAAGAAGAATCTTGATGCGTCTGTTGAAAGGTTTATGTTGGCTGGTGCTTCAGAATCAGATATCTCCACAGTGTTGAAGAACCATTTTTCCAATTCAGTCTCTGAGTGTGAAGAGAAGAAAATCATGAATCCAGGCACTCAAATTGCCCAAACAAGTGGAAGTATTGAGGATAAGTGTGTTGTTGAAAGCTAAGTTGCCATGGTTTTAAGCTGGATAACATCTGTGCATGTCATATTCTTTTGCTTGATAGGACTTATGTGTTCATGATAATATCTTCATGATGTAGTATCATGACGTCCAAATTAGAGACCATAGCATACGAAGTTTTTTGATCTGCGGAACTGCCGCAGATTTCCAAATGCTCCATAAATCTTGACAATTTAGTAGAGAGGTCCCCAATTTTCTTGATAAATTTCTTGGACCTGTTTGGAGGTATCTCATGTGAGATTTCTTAGAAGTAGTTAACAATTGTCAGGAATTTTGGCTGAAGGATGTATTCTAAATTGCTATTTTGTTCTAAATCTTTTTGAGAAAATATTTGGCCCTGTGTGATTCTGTTGTGGTACAATGTTTGAAGAGTATGTACAAAACCTTGCGCATTATTTGGCAAAACCACTGATACAGATTATGACAAGCATTAAGCAGATTGATTTATAGTTTTATATTTGCATGCATTTTGTAAACCATCTTCGCAATGCAATTTATGGTCCTAGTGCCTCAACCCTCAAGTACGGCTTCAAAGCATCAGGGAAAAATCATTTTGTATTTATATCAAATTTGTATAAGTCTATAGGAGCTATAACATGGTATCTCCGTTTACAAAGGGCTTGTACTCACTCTGTTGCAGCATAAAAATACCAAAGAGTGAATGCCTTTCAAATTGGTCTGTTGAACCACATCTCGACAGTAATTTTAGGCTGTATTGACTGACAGTGACAGCTCTGGTCTGTTGGATACAAGATGCTGATATTTGACCTGTATCTTCACAGCGCGGTCCGGTTTTATTTGTATGAAATTTGTTGTGGATCATTGGTCAGTGCTATTCAAATTTCAATGGTTCATAATAATGCTTTTTCTTGTGATGCATCGTTATTCTAAATTGATATGGATGTTCTCGATCGTAGGCTCGCGTTCCTGGTCGAAGACCAGATCGCGAGGGGTTGGTTGGCGCCGCGGTAGCGTGTCGGCGACCTATGGTAGCGGCTGTACCGAGCCACCGGCCGTTTATCCTCGGCGACGCCTTAGACTGAATTGGATGGCAACCAAACGTCCCGTTTTCCCCCTTCTCTCCCCTTTTTATTCATGAAGTTCTCCTAAACATAGTAACTAACAAAGATAGGAAATTACAGATAAGGTAACTACTAATTAAGGTATAAAGGACCTCTCCTTCTTTAGCAAGCCAAACCGCAGCCCCTAACTGGGACCCACGCCCTGAGCTGTCACAGCCCTAGGCTCAGCCTAGCCCATGCCGCCCTCCTGTCTAGGTCCTACGCCGCCTTGCCTCCGCTTCCAGAAGAATACGCGATTAGGTTTGGTCATATCAATACTCCCCCCCCTTCAAAAACAAGCTTGTCCTCAAGCTTGAAGTCAGGATGTGACCTTCTAAACTCCAAAGCGTCTACCCAAGTAGCTGCATCAATCTCCTCTCTAGCCCATTGGATTAAAAACTGACGATGCCCCTTAACAAAACGTTGTGCCAATATCTTATAAGGAGAAGGTTGCACCAAATCTGGCGAAGGATAAGAAATGTCCTCAGTCAAATCCGGGGTTTCTTCGGGAGGAGTCCCCTTAAATGGCTTCAACATAGGGACGTGGAACACATCATGAATTTAGTCGTTGATGGTAGAGCCAAACGATATGCAACTTCCCTAATACGATTAACCACCTTGAAAGGCCCGAAAAATTTTGGTGCAAGCTTATGTTGATGGGCTGACTGAACAGACAATTGCCGATGACTTTGTAATTTTAACCATATCCAATCTCCAACAGAAAATATCACCTCGCGATGATGAGTATCATATCGCTATTTCATCCTATTCTGGGCAGTCAAAAGATGATAGCGAGCTCAATCTAGCAAAGCATCTTGATCAACTAACTGACAATCAACGGCATCCACCAAAGTTGTTCCTTGACTATATGGCATCAAAGGAGGTGGCGGTTGGCCATATACCAATTCAAACAGTGTCATCAGAAGGGCAGAATGATACGAAGAATTATAACAAAATTCTGCCCACGGTAACCATTGCACCCAAGTCGAAGGCCTCTCTACTGTCAAACAGCGAAGATACATCTCAATAGTACGATTAACCACTTCTATCTGACCATCAGACGATGGTAAGAAGAGGAAGTAAGAAGTCGTGTCCCACATCGCTTAAAGAGACCCTGCCAAAAAGTGCTAGTGAAAATAGGGTCCCGATCCGAAACTATAGACTCGGGCATCCCATGATGCTTGACAATTGATCAAAAAATATATACGCAATGGCAGAAGCTGTAGTTGGCCGTTTAATAGCAATAAAATGACCATATTTGGATAACCGATCAACCATCACCAATAAAGCTGTCTTTCCTTGAGATTTAGGAAAAGCAACAATAAAATCCATGGACACATCCTCCCAAATATGGTAAGGCACTGGCAGAGGCTGTAAAAGACACGCTGGAGCTAGAGTGCTTGCCTTATGCTGTTGACAAATAAGACAATTACGAATATACTCTTCCACAGACCTACGAAGTCCCTCCCAAAAGAAATTTTGTTTGATGCGATGGAAAGTCTTATACACTCCCTCATGTGTCATATCATGATAAGCAGCTACCACTTCAGACCGAAGTGGAGATGTCGCTGGAAAATAAAGCCGACCCTTATGATAAATAAGACTATGTCTCTCTGTCCACGGACCTATATCACGAACCTATATCAGGGCCAGCCGGTTTGAGCTCATCAGGAACAACTAGCTCGGCCTCAGCAGCCGATTCTGTCTCGGTTGATTCCTTGGCTCGGGTTGTTCTAGCAACAGTCTAGGGACTGGACTCAGCTGCGAAGCACTTCTAGAACGCGTTCCAGCAGCCAAAAGTTGTGCACAACGTCGGTGAATCTCCGGATCTTCTCGCAGCCCCTCCTCCCAAGTAGTTCTAACAAGAGCAGAGGGCGATGAGATAGCTGTACAAACCACCACAGGTTCATGAAGTCGGGACAATGCGTCCGCCACCACATTAGCTCTCCCTAGTTTATATTCAACCTAAAAATCAAACCCCATTAACTTACTTAACCAATGTTGTTGGGGAGGAGTGACCAAATCTTGCTCAAGCACATATTTCAAACTGGCATGGTCTGTGCGAACCACAAACGATTGCCCCAACAAACAAGGTCGCCAATGCCGATTTGCCTTAGACATCCCAATAAGTTCGTGTTCATAAGCTACGAGCTTCGCATGTCGATCAACTAACTTTCGGCTATAATAAGCCACCGGATGTCCTTCTTGCTGGAGCATCGCCCCAATTCCCGTGCTTGAAGCATCACATTCAACTACAAAAAGAACATCAAAATCTGGGAGACGAAGCACAGGGGCAGATTGTAAAGCTTCTTTAAGGCGTAGAAAAGCTTTTTCAGCCTCTGCCGACCATATGAAATTTTGGCGACGGAGAAGATTAGTGAGAGGTTCAGCAATTGATGCATAATGATGAATAGAACGCCTATAATATCCCGCTAGGCCCAAGAAACTTCGCACATCCGCAACAGTCACCGGAGTTGGCCAACGATCACTTGTTAGGATTTGCCTCCACTCCTGAGGCTGAAATCATATATCCAAGATATCCCACGGTCTCCTGAGCAAAAGCACACTTGGACCTCTTCAAATATAATTGATGCCGTCAAAGTTGTGCCAACACAAGACGAAGGTGCTGAAGATGTTCCTCCCACGAAGAGCCGTACACCAAAATATCGTCGAAGAAAACCAATACAAATTTGCGAAGAAACAGAGCTAATACCTCATTCATAAGAGCTTGAAAAGTCGAGGGAGCATTACATAACCCAAATGCCATAACCAGGGACTCAAAATGTCCGTGATGGGTACGAAAAGCCGTCTTTTCAATATCCTCTTCACGCATGCGGACTTGATGATAGCCAGATCGCAAGTCCAATTTGGTGAAAAATTTAGCCCCATGTAATTCATCAAGTAGCTCTTCCACCACCGGCATAGGAAATTTATCCTTGATAGTCTTCGCATTCAATTCTCGATAATCCACGCAAAACCTCCACGAGCTATCCTCTTTGCGTACTAAAAGTACCGGCGAAGAGAATGGAGATCTACTAGGCCGAATAATCCCTTGAGCCAACATATCTTCACACTGTCGTTCAATTTCATCCTTTTGACGATGGGGATAACGATAAGGCCGTACAACAACTGGATGAGATCCTTCTTTCAAACAAATGCGGTGGTCACAGTGTCGCGAGGGTGGCAATCCCTGTGGCTCCCGAAATAAATCATCAAACTCACGTAAGATATTTTGCAGTCGGTTGTCTTCCTCCACCGATACACTTCTCACCAATAGTCCCTCTCCTCAGCTTTCAATCCCCTGCAAACACATTTTGCGCCCTTCCAAAGAAAAGGTCATTTGAAGTGAATCAAAATTCCAACTTGTATCTCCCAACCCCTTCAACCATTGAACTCCCAAAACCACATCAAAACCTTGTAAAGGAATCACCAAGAAAGGAGCAGAGAAAGAGTACTCCTGGATGGAAAACTGAACGTCTGGCACCCTTCCAAGATAGGGCAAACGGGCTCCATTAGCCACCCGTACCTGCTGCCCTGGAATCAACAACTGCTCTATCTTCACCTTGGTGGCTGCATGGCTGCTTATAAAATTATGAGTGCTGCCACTATCCACCAATCCCACCAAACGCTGCCCATCCAACTCCAAGATCACCTGCATCGTGTTGCCAGCCTTCGGACCGCGCATGGCTATGGCCGAAAGCGCCGGTTCCTCTTCTATGATCTCTTCTTCCTCCTCGTCTTCACTCACCACCTCCAAATGGAAAAGACGTTTACACCGATGACCTCGAGAATATACTTCATCACAATTATAACACAGGGCCTTCTCCCTGCGTTCGGCCATCTCCTCAAGGCTGAGACAGCGGCGATAAGGGGAAGACACTGCTGTTGGAGGTGCTGCTGCTGATGCTTGCGAGGATGAGGAAGCCACCTGTCCACCTCCACGACGGCATTCTTTGGGCTGTGTACAAGATGCATCATCTTCTTTGCCCCATTAGCCACACCAGGTCTGGCCGTGCTGATCCTCCCTGCATCGACCAGTTCCCTCCTGGCACCGTGGAGCTCGACATGCTGCGTCCAAAACCTGCACGAGTCCGCACTAAATATATATACTTATATATATATATATCCAATGATTATATCCTCCACACTCTTAAACACCTATTATGATAAAAAAAATTAATGATAAGAGGAGATGACGAAGGAAATTCTTCAAACAAAAGTAAACTATACACATATCTATTTTGCTTATTCCGTCTAATTGCTACATCTAAGGGTAAACTATTAAGGGTAGTTTTATACATCATCGCATACCATTTTTATATCGACCGCACCACCGTTATCTTCTATAAGTTACTGTATAGAAGTAGGCTCATGGAACTTTCTCGATACCTAGAATAAGACTTATGGCCAACCACCGATCGTTAGACGTAGCAAGGCCATTTCATGCATCATAATTTTTACTGCATACTGGTGTTTTATTTATGGTCTTTCAAACTCGTTCCGTTAATAGACGCTGAGGAGCCCGAGGGACCTTTCGAAGATCAGCAAGAAGACCCCTACTACGCACCAGACCAAGGCAAGTTAATACCTACCCTTTTGGGTGTTTCCTTTTACTAGGGAGAATCTCGATTTTTCCTAGTGCGAGTTAACATCTTAAACCATAAATGTGTTTGCTTTTATTAGGGAGAGTTAGCTTTCCCTAGTGCGAGTTAACATTTTAATGGATCATATTGATTCCCAGTTTTATAAAATATTTCATCTACAGTATTAAACTGCATGCTTTTTTTTTAAGTAAATATACCTGTTTGCTTAATCATGATATATCATGCCTTGTTATCATTTGTAATTGTTTTACCTTGATGATATTGCCTTGATAATATTCATCTGTCCTTTGACTTTATGAATGATTGCCTTGATAATCACCCTTGATAGCCAGTTAGGTTAAATAAAACAATTTTAGACTCTTAAGTCTTGGTTAAAATTTGCTTTGACATTGCTCAGGTCCAATTAATACTTTTTGGGCTTAATTGGCCTCGGAACGGTAAACCGACATTCACCGGACATGATTACATATCAAACATAGAACTGAAATATTGGGCCTGGCATGCCAGTGTGTGTGTGTTGGATTGTGGTTGGGAAAGCGGACGTGGTCCGACTTGTGGTTAAGGTGGAAGTAGCATAGCTCTTGGTGTGATGTGAAGAGGGCTATCGTTCCTGAGCAGCAGTCTTTGAGAGGAGCGCGGGGCAACACACGTAGCTGCCAATCGCTGCCACCAAGGGTGGTTCCGCCACATCGTGTGCAGAGCACACGGAGGAACGATAGCAGAAGAAGAAAGTGAATGTGAATGTGTGTGTGGACTAGCCAGATCCGAGGTGACTCCTAGAGTGGACCGGACGGGTGTGCAGTGAGGCACACAGCGGGAAGTCACTGACCAAATGCCTGCGGGATTTGGTTCCTATCACCACAACGCGTGGCCATCGCGCGTAGTGCAAGTATTGGGGATTCAGGGGTAGTACGACCTGCGGGCGTACCCTGTCTGCTGCCATGCTTGAGGTGAAGACAAGAACATGTCGTCATCCGTGGGATGATCTAGGTCTTACGTGACAGGGAGCCGTGACTCTAGTGCGGGTGTGGCAACCCGGCTAGGGAAGAACGGGCACTTCGTTGGCGTAAGATCCACAACGGGTGCGCCACACCCGGGATATGATGGCGGGTGTGTGCAGTAGATCTAAGGACTGGTGTGGACTGTGGACTGTGGTTGGTGGAATGTGGATTGTGACAAACTACAATAAAGAAAATAATGATTAGTAGAACTTTGGGTTAAAAGTGCTAAGTCATAGGCTTTGATTTATAAAACATGCTTTCTACAAATAAATAAACCCCAACCTTTCCTTTGCAACCCCTATCACTAAAACTTGCATCAGGCTGGGTGTTAGCTCGCCAGTGTTTGGATGACACTGACCTCGCATTCATATTCTCTTTTAGATGGAGAGTATGAACAAGATCAGTATGCCTGCCATGAAGATGGAGATCAAGGTTTTACTGACGATCAGGGCGAGGCTTAGGGCGTCTCTCCAGTCGAGTGCTTAGGCATAGCAGGCACGAGACCTTTTGGATCTTTTGGGTCTTACGTACTCTGATCTTTTGGACTTTCTGACTATTTGGGCCAATGTGCCGTTTGTAATACTTAATAGCCCCTTAGGCTTAATACAGGTATTTGTGTAATCATAAGACTTCCGCTTGTATAAAATGATTCCGGCTATGTGAAAGATGTGCACTAGTGTACTGATCCAGGGACTAGTGCAGATCGTGTGGTGGGCAAAGGACAGGCCCCACATCCTCGGGTCCAATTAAACTGGGCGAAAGTTAGGCGGGGGTGAGATGGTGCTCGTCGTGAAAGCAATCGTCATGGAACTCACCGAGAGGGGAGGAATCGAAAAGGGGAGGAATCGGGTGGCCGGCGGCGGCGAGAGAAATCCGACGAGCTTGAAGCTTCCCGATCCGATTCCTTCGGGCAGGAGTGATGTGAGGGTCAGGCGAAGCTAGTGCGCGCATGGGTTTGGGGTAGGTGGCTCTGGTCTGGGCTGTCCACATGAGGAACGTCGGGACCGATGCAGCTCGGCCGGGATTTAAGCTCGGTCGGAGCTCGAACTTTGTCCATCGGTCACGAGGGAGTGTGCGGCGGTCACTAGGAGGCTTGGTTACTGATTGGCGAGCTTGGGCGGCAACTGGTTCACGCGTGGTGCGAGAGCGAGCCGTCGGCGAGGTAACTTGGTCAGGGCGGCAACGCCAGTTCAGGTCGCAGCGGAAGTTAGAAGTATCGCCAGCGTGTCCGGGGCGCTCATTGGGCATGGCGGGCGGTGCCTGACATGGCCTGGCCATGCCACCCGACAAGGCGGCTTGGTCGGCACGGCTGGGCAGGGAGCGGCGGCGCGGCAGTGGCCGTACGTTGTGTCCATGCAGCGGTGGGGCCAGCTCGGGCCGAGACGACACGTGCACGCTGCCAAGGAAGGATCCTTGGCTGGGATTCTGGACCGAAGAGGGGGTTGCGCCAGTGAGGTGGTGGCCGGGGCAGCAGCAGCCTAGCTGCTTGGCGAAATGCCCACAAGGGCAGAGAGAGAGAGAGACTGCAATGTGGGTCCAACTATGGGTCAAATTGATCTATATTAGATTCTAACTATTATTTAGGGTCTAAAAAAATTTCAGGGATTTTTGAGAGATTTTTAAGGTGATATTCATGTATATTTTTATTTATACACTTGCTCATGTTCGATGGTTGGAATAAGAATGGAAGGCACTCCATCGAGTGGAAGGAGGGCACGAAAGATTTTATCCATCAGGCTTTTGGGTCGACGCCTGGGTCGGACATGGCAGAAGTGAGATGCCCGTGCGCTCTCTGTGGTAATAGCCTAAAGAGATATCGGGTAGAAATGGAGATGCATCTTTGTAAGAACAGATTCAAAGCAAATTATTATAGATGGGTTGATCATGGCGAGAGCGTGCAAGGTGGACCATCTAGTTCTGTTAGAGTACAACCCTTCAATATTGTCGAAGGTTATGATGAAATTGACATAATGGAAGAGATGGTGGACAACATTGGTCAGGGGTTAGATCTCCCACAAGAGGAAGTGTCTACCCCGCTGGCAACAGATTTCTTAAAGCTTCTAAAGGCTGCTTCAGAGCCGTTGCATGAGAAAACAAACGTGACGCTCCTTGCTGCTGTCGCACGTCTTCTCGCAATTAAGTCAAAGCATAATTTCTCGAGCAAATGCTACAATGACTTAGTGAAGCTTATTTGTAGCCTTCTCCCCGAAGACCACAAAATGCCACGAAACTTGTATGATTCGAAGAAAATTCTAAGTGGTCTAGGAATGCCATATGAGAAAATAGATTATTGTCCTCAATATTGCATAATCTTCTGGAAGGAGCACGCAAAAAAGACCCACTGCGATAGCTGTGGAGAGTCTAGGTATGTTGAAGTTACCGACAAAGATGGTAACAACAAACAGACCAAGGTGGCCAAGAAAACGTTGCATTACTTCCTAATGACTCAACGTTTGCAGCGGTTGTTTATGTCGGAAAAGACAGCGAAGCATATGAGGTGGCACAAAGAAGGAAAATGTCAGAAAGAAGGTGTCATGGTTCATCCATCCGATGGTGAAGCTTGGAAGTACTTTGATGAAATGAATCCTGATTTTGCAAGAGATCCAAGAAATGTGCGTATTGGTCTTGTGACAGATGGGTTCACACCCTTCAGCATGAGCGTACAATCATATTCATGTTGGCCTGTATTCACCATTCCGTATAACCTCTCTCTGGAACGTTGCATCAAAGAGGAATATATGTTCCTTT
This sequence comes from Olyra latifolia, assembly GCA_036346145.1. Lineage (NCBI taxonomy): Eukaryota > Viridiplantae > Streptophyta > Magnoliopsida > Poales > Poaceae > Olyra > Olyra latifolia. The sequence goes on along the minus strand of CM070531.1, from coordinate 4,450,984 downwards.
CTTTGATCATATCTGGGCCTAGCCATCCTGGGAAGCACTTGGATTTGTTGATGCAACCACTCATGGCTGAGCTAAGAGAGTTGTGGACAAACGGTGTCTTGACATATGACAGCTCAACAAAGAAGAATTTCAGGAAGCGTGCGGCTTACCTGTGGTCCATTCATGATTTTCCGGCATATGGTATGTTTTCAGGATGGAGCACTCATGGGAGATTGTCTTGCCCCATATGCATGGATGACACAGGTGCTTTTCAATTGTAGAATGGTGGCAAAACATGTTTCTTCGATTGTCATCGACGGTTCTTACCTTCAAGCCACCCATCCAGGAGACAGACAAATGCATTCCATAAAGGAAAGGTGATAAAAGAAGGTCCACCGAAACGTCTGAGGGTCATTGACATCATTGCTAGGCAGAATAATCTCAAAGACACTCCTAACGGTTATGAAGGTTATGGTGAGCAGCACCATTGGACTCACAAGTGTAGTATATATATAGTCTCCCTTATGCAAAGGACTTGAAACTTCCTCATAACCTTGATCTGATGCATCAGGAGAGAAATATGAGTGAGTTCATCTTCAGCACGAACTTCGACATAGCTGATAGAACCAAAGATAATGTCAAAGTCCGGTTAGATTGTGCCTTGATATGCGACATACCTGCCTTGAATATGAGCGATACATCCACAAAAAAACCTAAAGCTAAATATTGTTTAACACCCTCATAGAGAAAGGAGGTTCTTCTTTGGATCCAAAAAGAGGTCAAGTTTCCTGATGGTTATGCTGCGAACATTAGGCGCGGTGTGAGTCTTGCTCATGGGAAGATAAATGGAATGAAAAGTCATGATTACCACATATTTATTGAGAGGCTAATTCCTGTGATTTATCGTGGATATGTAGATGAGGACATATGGAGAGCATTGGCTGAGCTTAGCTTCTTTTATAGACAACTTTGTGCTAAAGAGATCAGCGAGTCCAGAATGGCAGAGTTGGAGAAGGAGATAGTGTTGCTAATTACCAAGCTTGAGAAGATATATGTTCTAGGGTTCTTTAACGCGATGCAACATCTTTTGGTACATCTACCTTATGAAGCAAAGGTTGGAGGCCTGTGCGATACCGATGGATGTATCCGTGGAGCGATATGTTAAAGAGTGTCGAGCAAAGGTTAAAAATAAGGCACGTGTCGAAGGATCTATTGCGGCAAACATGCTCGCTTCAGAGGTTTCATGCTTCACGAGTAAATACTTTGCGCCCGACAACAATGTCAATGCTTATGAGCCTAGGTATAAGAAAGTTTGTAAAAGAAAAGTGTCAAGCATAAAGGTGTTTTGGATACAAAGGCGGATCTATAGGGAGAAGTACATTACGTGAATTGGAAACGGATGAGAGGGTTCGTGTATAATTATATATCTACACCAACATGGAGAAATGGATGGGTACATCGAGTAAGTTTATTTGTCAAACACATTATACTTTGTATAGCATTGTATAATAGATATTCAAAACTTCAATCATTCTCTTTGTAGGCAATTTATCCAAGAGGAATGGAAAAGGCAAAGCGAACCTACTCAAAAACAAATCGATAACTTTGAAAGAAAGGGTCGTGGACGGGCTATCCGAATTTCTTGACTGGTTCTTCTATCACGTAAATATCTGAACTGTCATAATTTTTATTGATTCTGACGTCGTATAATATGTTATTCTAAACTTGGGTTAAACCAATTTACAATGTCACAAGCATGCTAGTGTGCACAATGATCTTGACGGATGTCAAAATCATGCAACCGCGGTCAAAGTGCACGAGTGTTATGATGTGCATGGGTATCGTTTTAAGCTCTAGAAACAGCGGAGTTGGCACGTCCAAATTGTATTTGTAAATAGTGGGGTCGTGAGTTATGTTTGGGACAGCAATGACAACGATATAGAATATTATGGGATTATTGAAGAGATAATAGAGGTTGTCTTCGATGGAAGTAACGATCTCTCAGTGGTTGTTTTTCGTTGCAAATGGTTTCATCCTACCTATGGGGTGCGACGGACTCCAGAACTTGGCCTACTTGAAATTAACCATATGAAACTGTATACAGGGAGTGAACAATTTATTCTCCCTAACCAGGTCGAGCAAGTGTACTACTTATCTTATGCGTGCCCTAAGTACAAGTCTTGGTGGGCCGTTTACAAAGTAAGACCTCCCGGTAAATTACTATTCCCCACAGATGATGATAACGAGGATGTACTTGAAGAAACCATTGATGTGCCATTTCAAGAAGAAGGTTTGCCAGGACAACTTTCCATAGATATCGGGATAGGACTTGACAATCTTTTTGTCCAAGTCGACAACGATGCAACAAATGATATGAACCAGGTGATTAGTTGAAAAATGTATGTAACAAATAGTAAGCAAGTTTGTCATCAGTTTTTGTTATGTAAATTGTAATTATATTTTACTACTGTCAAACTAACTTTTGGTACAATGTCGATGCAGGATGGCTGCAAGGAGGGCTAGGACATGACGGTTCCTTGTTGATAACAGGAGCGATGAGGACGAGCCGGAGACAGAGGTGGACGAAATGCCAGAGGGCACGGAGCAGCCACCTATGCAAGAGCTTGAGGGTGTGATGCAGGATCCGTAGCCGTCGCGATGGCAAGAGTCTTGAGACAGGACTGAGGGCACGTCTTCCTCTTAGGAGGCAGGAACAGTCCAGGGAGCACGAGCACGCAAGAGGAGGGGCACTAATAAGCTTCACAGGGCTCCCACAGATCTAAATGAGAAGATTGTAATTACATACTTTGGGGATTCTTACGTATGTTCTAAAAGTTGAATTTGTGTAGCGCTGAATTGTGGTTTCACTGATGTATTGTTGTTGTGTAGCAACTTGGTGGCAATCCAGAATAATGTGAAGGAGCCAGGTCCGGCCCTAAGGACCATTCTGAGGATGAACTACCTAGGAATGGTGGACATTGGCGATGTGCGTAGGGCAGCACTCTCCTGGGATGACTACAAGGCTGTTCAAGATGGTGAGGGATCGGTTGCCGATCGTTGCCTCGATGAGTTTTGGTAAGATCAAATATGGTAATAATCTCAATATATAATTCTATTTTCTGCTGACATTTTTGTTTGTGGTCTATTGTAGGCTAGGTATGCTCTGCCTACTGAATTCGAAGAGCGACAGCGTCTTGTGGCCCATGAGGTTCTTGATAGAAAAGCAAGACACATTGTGAACGAGATGATCTCAATTTCTCGTGTCAAGGCTGTTGAGGAGTTTTATCGAAGACGAGGGCAGAATCTCAGAAGGGACGGAGGTGCTCAAGACATATACCTTACCCTCGATGAGTACAATTCATGTCGACCGTCATGGTGTGACAAGTGCCCCGATGCTTGGAGATGGATGTGTGACATGTATGACCTGAGAAGAATGGAGGCGTAAATCAACAAGAAACAAGAACAATCGCAATGCATCTGGCGATTAGTCGTCACACACCTTAGCGACCATTCGATGGCTCGTGGAAAAAGTCTATGGTAAGGTTTGTTTGAAGTAATTTCCATTTCTCTCATTTGTTGCAACTAGATTTTCATTTTGTAATGAATTGCGGGAGGCTTAGTTAGGGGAAGTCGATTGGATTGATGTGTACCTAACGCACATTGAGTATGAACCTAGATGGTACTCGGCGCTTTGGATCCAAATGCCCAAGAAAAATTAGTAAGTGATATTATTTGTGCAATTCTCACTCGGTACATTGTTTTGTGCGGTGTTAACTTATTTGTTATGTAGAATGAATCGTGGATGCAATGACTACGGTTGCACGGCTCGAGTGTGTTCCTCTGAAACAACCTTTGGGTCTGCAGCTATCCATAGCCTAATGGGTGGGTGGAGGCATGGGAGATTGCCGTTTGGGAACGCCTACTTGTGTTCTTCTGAGTACATGCCTGAGGTGAGGGCAGCTCGACGCTCGAGGGCTTCCTCTTCGTCTAGTAGACACGCCATGGAAGAGAACCGCTTTGAGAGAACAGGTTGCGGAGCTTCACAAAGCAAGAAGAGGGAGAAAAAAGCGTGAGGCTATTCTTAGAAGATGGAGTCCATGGAGCAAAATATGCACCAAGTAAGTTCTATTTTCTATCACTTTCAATTCATTCAATCTACTAACACTATGTGAGCTATATGTAGACTCATATTCCACCACAAGGATTTCGGGCTTTTCGATCCCTCACGACCCCGATGATGCACTTCAAGGAGTAATGTCTATTACTAGTATTTTCTTATTTGTTATTAATGTCTATCCGTCAATGATATGCTATGTGAATTTGTAGGCTTTGGTTGATTGGTCCAACTCGGACGGGGTAATACTCTAATCCATATATTGATACTAATGGTCTTTTTTTCGCAAGTCACAAATATAATGCTCCAATCCATTTGTTTGAATTGGTAGGCTTACATGTCGGTGCTCTGGCTCAACCACCCCTTTGCGCTTCCATACCGGCATATGTTCGATTTAGATCCTCGAACGCTTCGGATAGGGTAATAGGTTAATTGTAAAGAAATTGACATTTTAACTAAATAGATAAATGCTCTAATCCATTCGCTTGAATTGTAGGCTTCTGGATCGGGTGCTCCACCTCAGCCAACACCTTTGCAGTATCCGTTTCAGTTCTCGTTGCCATTTCCACAAAACGTGCCAGATAGGGTAATATATGTTAATTTGTCAAGAATTGTTGTTTCGAACTCACAAGACAAATGTTCTAATTCATTTTCTTTAATTGCTAGGCTTCTGGATCAGGGGTTCCAGCTCAGCCACCGTAGGTCCAACCTCCGTTCTAGTACCCGATCCGGTTTCCAACTCAAAACACTCCGGACACGGTACTTCTATCGCCACAAATTGTAATTTGGGAAGTCATTGAAATATGATGTTAGTTATACATTGTTTTCTTGCTTTGCAGGAGGCTTCAAGATCAGCTGGTGCAGCTCAACATGTGGGAAGTGGCACCGAACCCATTAGCAGTGCTTCGGCGGACTTTGTCGACGAGATGCTTGGTACGCCTTCGGTTTTTCCTCCACCGAGTTAGAATGACTAAGGTGATGTGCTATATCTCTTTATCTCTTGTTTCATGAGGATTTGTGAACTTGTCACGTATGTTGAACCTTTGTTGGAAACCTCTATATCAAACTTTTGTTGCATGTAAACTATATGTTGATTTGTGGATGTGATTTATGATGAGTTCGTAATTTGTGAATGTGTATGCATATGAATTGTGATGAGTATGGATATGAATTGTGAATGTGTATGGATATGAATTGTGATGTGTATGGATATGAATTGTGAATGTGTATGGATATGAATTGTGATTGTGTATGGATATGAATTGTGAATATATATGGATATGGATTGTGATGAGTATGGATATGAATTGTGAATGTGTATGGGGTGTATATACGGGGTGGGATGACTTTTGTTGCATGTGCGGCAGAAACAGCTGCCAATTGAATTTTTAAAATTTTCGGGCAAATGGGATTTTTTTTACCACTGATTAATTAGGGTGGACGGCCTTCTCCACGTGGCCGTCCACCCTAATGTGTGTCAGCCGGCCCTCCTAGGCTTAGGGTGGACGGCCAGGTAGCAAACACCATCCACTCTAACTTAGGGTGGACGGCCTTTTCCAGCCTGGATGGCCACTGACACACATTAGGGTGGACGGCCACATGAAAAGGCCGTCCACCCTAAGTTAGAGTGGATTGCTGACTTTATCGTCGACCGTAGTGTTTCGTGCCCGTGCGCTGGGTCCAGTTATGGTGGACGGCCGTTATTTGGCCATCGACCCTAATAGGGTGGACGGCCCTCTCGTCGAATTTAATATGATGGTCGACCACTTATTTTTGGCGGCTTAAGGTGGCTGGCCAGCTGTCGACCCTAGTTATGGTGGACGGTTTTGACTCTAGGGTGGACGGTTTTGGCTGTTGAGGTTACTGTTTTTTTCCTGTAGTGAGGGAAGTTGTATCCCTATTCGTTGGCACCTTGGACCTCGTTTCCTCGGCCTTCTTCTACAACGTGAAGACTTGGGCCGTGGGCCGATCCCCCACAGGGTGCCCATGAATGATTCAGAAAGCAAGTGCTATTAGGGCTTTTAGCTCAAAACGGCTTTGTGGTACGCACCGCTGGTGTGTTACCTCCTGAGGGTAATGTGTATCCACTCTGCAGAGTTAAAACTATCATGATAGCCGTGTTCACGGTCAAGAGCATGCGAAGGACTGATCATATGGTAGATCCTTCTTTTTAAAACAGGTTTTGGTGTGAATAAGGATTTTGCAGATGCTATTGCAAAACTGGATTGGCAAAGGAAAAACTCTTTCAAATGGTTTGGTTTACCACAACGGTTTCAAAAATTGCTTTTCCCCCTCTTAGGATAAAAATTTGGAAAACTGGCTTTCTGCAAATTTTCCCAAGCCCTCCATTGTACTGAACTCCATTCTGCACTCATCTCCCTGACTTGCGGAGTACAATTGTACTCACCCTTGCTATTTCCTTGTTTCTTTTTTTAAACTTCAGTCAAGGAACAGTTCGCGAAGGACCCGCAGTTTGACGACGCAGTCTTTGCCTCTGGCGGGTGATTCGAGACTTCGGAAGGCTAGGGCCACTTACTGCATCTGTCACTTTGTGGAGAATAGTAGTAGTTGTCTAGTAGCACGAGTATGCGATGTATGTGGACCCTATGTTGTATTCTCGCTAAACTCGATTCGCGACACATGTGTCGCCATGTTTATACTAGGCTGCGGTTATGCCTGTTATGTAATAATTTATTTGATTGGTATTGTATCACTCTGTTTGAGCTGTGCGTACTAGCCGTTTATCCTTAGGACTAATCTGAGAATGCCTGAGGGTTCGGTCTCTTTATTTGGTCCCGACAATGACCAACCCTGTCTGCCTATGCATGACCAGCTTCCACGCGCCGTGGCCCAAGTTCGTCGGCGCTCATGCTGGCCCATTAATGCACTTGCCGCGCCCGCAGCCTCGGCTATCTGTAGCAGCCTAGTTACACGCTTCAGCTGCGCTCCGCGGCGAATGGCGCCCGCACCGCCTTGACTAGCAGCTTCAACAATACCGAAGCGGTCCTAGCCGTTGGGTCAATTGGATGGCGGTGATTCATCCCGCGCCCCTAAAAAATCGCGTTTCGGCGCCGAGTGGAAAACCCTAGCATCAATCCACTTCCTCCTGTCCGCACGATAGACGGTGGCGCCCGCGGCGATGGTGAGCGGGGCATGGCGGAGCGGCGGAGGAGCGGCGGGCCAGCGGCATGCGAACTACTTGCTGACGTGCGGGTGCTTGGAATCTCCTTAGCACGCGGCTCCACCAAGTTGGTCTGCGGCGTCGCAGCGCCTGTCGTTCCCGAAACCAAGACGGCGACGGCGAGGGAGTGTCTTCATCCGTCGGCGGCGTGAAGAAGAGTTGCCGATGGCTACTAAGTGAAAAGGTACACAATCCCGTGCTGTGTCTCGCCGATTTGGGGTTCTAGGGTTTCTGGAAATTTGGGGTTTCGGTTCAAACCGATGGGGATTTAAAAAATTGGGGCTAATCTTATCTTTTCCCATCTTAATCTCAAAAATTAGCTATAAACTTGGGTAAATATTATGCTAATCCAAAACAGAAAGCAGTTTTAGGGAAAATTAGGGTTTCGGTTTGGGGTTTTTTCATCCCGAATCTTCTAATTTGCCAATTCCCCTCCTTCTTAATGCTACCCGTGATCATTTAGGAGTGCTAATCGAAACTAATTAGCCACTAAACATGATTAATCGAGGCATCATCAACTTAATTAGGGATTAGGGTTCATGATTAGGCTAATGCGGCTCCGATACCAACTGTTAGGTTTAGTTCTTAGTGCGGAAGCTAATGAAATCATTAGCCTAATTACATGAACACATAATCAACAACACATAGGGTTAGATCTCTTACTGGTGCTTGATGACGCCATCGGTCAGTGATGGATTTAGGCTAGTAAGCCCGCTTGGCCGGTGAGCCGATGCAGGGATGCCGTAGTGGATGCAGGGAGTCAGTATGCCTTGACGACCTCGCTCCGGCGACGTACGGCGGCGGCCTTCCCGTTGCTTCAGAGCAGACCCAAAGATCGGAGGGTTTAGAGGGTGTCGAGCAATAGACTAGTCTCACGAGTATGCACGCATGCACGTGAGGAGCCGATGCTTCTCTTATACTATTGCGCTGCGCAACGGGGGCCGCCGATCAGTGCGCGTGGTTAGGGAGGTGGTTAGCCATCCCTAAGACTCGGTCTGGGTGGTTAGCCCCAGCCGAGATCAAAACCCAACAGCCAGCACTTGGCGTTCGGCTCTAGAGTCGTCCCTGGTCTTCTACAGGAGGTGCTCGTACTCGGTAACCCGGACACCTTGGGGAGTAGCTTCCGGAAGACCTCCGTCTTCCTTTCGGAACTCTCTGCTAGGAGCTGTAAATGGCACAGTTTGTCAGAACCAGTTGGCGCAAGAGACATTATGAAAAAAGATGAGATAACTTACTCGTACAGTCTGAGCGCACTTGGTTGTGTTCTCATACAGCTCCTCCCTGAGCTTCGCCTCCTCATCGTCCGCAAAGTGCTGCCATTCCCCTTTAAGATCCTGCCAGTTCACTCGGAGTAGCGACTCGGGGCGTGGGGGAGACTTCGGCGGTTGACGAGGAATCTCTTTTATGGCGGGAGGGGAGCTGGGGGCCGCGCCAGTACCCCCCGCTCGCTTCTTGGTCTTCTTTGCAGTAGAAGCGGATTGATCTTGCAGAGGTGGCGGCACCGAAGACTTTGATCAAGGGGCGCCTTTAGCGTCCCCGAGTGGAACATTCGGACCCGCCGCCGACTTACAGGTCCCCTCTGTGGCAGCAGGTTGATCACTCGGCAGTGGCGGGGCTGAAGACCCTATTTCACGGGCGTCCTTAGCGTCTCCGAGTGGAGTAGGAGACGACGAGGCTGGCGCGGCAGTGGCCGAGTCATCCACAGGCTTGCTAGGCCGTGGAGCCTTGTTCACCGCCTTCCTGCAAAACGAACTAATCAAACCTCGATCTACACAAGAAGAGAAGACAGTTTGAAGGCCTTAACTGGAAGACCTCTTTATTTTGACTCCCGATCCCTTCCGAGGGGCTAGCCCACTCGAGGAGCCACCCGGTTGAGCACTCAGACAAGGAGGCGGGGTCGGCTTCGACGAGGGCTCATCTGATGGCTCCCGGATAGTGGGGCCCCCCCGTTTGACGTTGCGGACTTGACGGCACCTCCCTCGACTCCGTGTCAGCTACTCCATTCACTTTCTTCTCTGCACGCTCTTTGTCAAAAGGACTGGCAGGGTGCTTGTGGGACCACGGGGAGCGGAGCATCAGAGAAGTATACAATACGGTCCTGTTATCAGAAGCAGGCAAGAAGTCAAATCACATACATTCAAGAAATCGACAACTGAACTGTCGACAAGATACAAACCTGTGGAGGGGGATCACTCACAGTAAATGCCTTTGGACAGCCTTCTTTGACAAAAGCAGTACCCGGGGCGAAGAACTCGAGCAGTCGATCGAACACCATCTCTTTCAAGATTTTCTTGGATGATTCCCGAGTTGGGTCTGTTACGCCACTGTACTTAGACCCTAGGTGGACCCACTCCTTGAGAGGCTCCACTCGGCGAGAGGCGAAACTGATGGTAATGCCAACTCCTGTCAGACCCCTCTCCTTCAGATTGTCGATTAAAGTAAGCAGCTCCTTGACTTGCCCGAGCTCGTCAAAAGGGACAGAAGTCCAAGAAGGAAGAATCTTCGGAGTCTGCCCTCCAAAAGGAGGGAGGGCAGGGTCCGGATTGGCACAATAGAACCATTCCTTGTGCCAACCCTTGAGAGAGGTTTTGAACGGAATGTCAAAATAGTTCATCTTGAGCCCCTCCCACAATTGAAGTCTGGCACCTCCGACAACTTTGGGCGACTTCTTGTTGGTGAACGGTTTGAGGAGAAAGAGATGGCAGAAAAGATCAAAATGTGGGCGGATGCCAAGGAATGCCTCACAGAGGTGAATGAAGATGGTGATTTGCAAAATTGAATTGGGATTGAGGTTGATCAACTTGATCCATAGAAGTTGAGAGGGCCACGAAGAAAAGCGCAGGCCGGGAGATCGAGCCTGTGCTAAAAAAAGACTTGAAGACAACGATCTCCTCAATTCGAGGAGTGGGAAAGTGCTCACCCGCAGCCGGATGCCAACAGATCAGTTCCTTCGCGGGGAGAACGCTGGTGGCCACCATCTTCCTTAGACACTCCTCCGTCGTCACTGATTCCGTCCAACCCTTCGGCTTGGATGAGGTGGGGTCACTCACGACGGTCTCTGGGATGGGATCGTTCTCGGCGGCTTCAAGGATGTAGTCGCTCTCGGTGGAAGAGGCCGACATTTCTGGTGGAGAAGGGCTAAGATCCCGGCAGAGAATCACGACGACGTAAGATTTAGGGCATGGCAGTGCTGGATCTGGCGGACGACGGTGGCTAAGCCCTAATGGGGAGGTTGGAAGATGAAGCAACGCTCAGGCAAAAGCTGAAAAGACTCAAGGCAAAATAAACAGGGCACACGGTAGAGGTTTCTCTTTGGTGCGTTAGATCCGATTTTTAAGGGAGCGGCGCAAGCTTTTTGCTTCGGGTGGGAAACAACGTGGCTTCCATGATAAGTTTGGGCCTAGGTTTAAGTTTCAAGGGTATGCCTCAGGAGAAGTCGCTAGGTGTACGCCGCAGCAGTTAGGTACCAATACCACTCGGCGAAGCTTAATTTGGGAAAAGGGTACGCCTCATGACAGGCCAACCGCCAAATCACTATGCCAAGCAGGGTTTGGGTATCCACCAGACATTAAATTAAAAATCTCACAGAGTCCCCTTGTGATACGCCTCATGTTAGGACAAAATCTAGTCACCGCATAGGCCGGGATCAGGTATCACAAGGTTCCAGATATGGGTTTCGAAGGTACGCTCTAATAAGAGCCGCCAGTTGTACACCGCGCCAGTCGGGTACAAGTGCCATTCGGCCAAACCCTATCTACTCAAACAATACGCTCCACAATGAGCCGACTGCCAGTATCTTGACATTACGCTGGGTAGAACCCCAGGAAATATTACAGGGAGTTCTATTGAGCCCCTCTCAATCTCCTTGCATGCAACGGAGTACCCTACAAAGGGAAAACCACTCGAAAGACTGCACCGCAATCGGAAGCACTCGGCCTGAAGCATGACTCGGCCAAGAAGCACTCGGAACAACAGCAACTCGATTGGGAAGGACTCGGGGGCTACTGTGGAATACATAGGCCCCGGGTATCTACAAGACGGGCCAAGCGGACAATCTCGGAAAGGGGTGGGCCAACTGGGCTGGACCGTCATGGAGGTCCGGACCTTTTTTCCTCAGATAATTCTGATCCTTTCCCAAGCTTTACCGAGCATAACCAGATAACACCTGCAATGCGCATACTGAGGGTTCAGTGATCATAATACAACAAAAGTTGATATCAGCCCCGAGTAATCGACCCGTTTCCCAAGCAGAGTCTCGCGAAACCTTCCCTCTTTACCTTCAATTACATCTGAAAGTGATTTGTATACTTTATTGTGACCATCCCTCGTTTGTTGCCCGCGGGACCCGCTATCAAGAAATGTATCCACAGCTTCTTGTACCAATTTTTCCTGGCACATTACTAAATCTGCTGGCACTAACTCACTTCTTTTTAATAGATAGGCAAGGTTGTTGCTCCGACGGATAACTCTCTTATAAAGTTCATTAATATCTGAAGTCACTACTTTATCCCCAAACCTATAAACAATGGGTCTCAATTCGGGAGGAAGAACAGGTAATAAGCACAAAACCATCCATTTTAGTTCTACATTTGTTTGAATAAAATGTTTCGCCAATTGCATGCGTCTAATCAAAATAAGCTAGGGATCCTCATAACCGACTAAGACACTTCACTGTAAACCCTACCCCCCCAGCAATATAAGGCGGGCAAGGGACCCTAGGCTATGAGTATTCAACAACCATCCATAACCACATACTCGTGATCATCTACATCGTGGACCGACTTTCCATACATCCCGCAATACAATTTACGAGCACAGGACGTAGGGTATTACCTCGATCCGAGGGCCTGAACCTGTATAAACCTTGTGTCTTGTGTTACCATCGAGTTTCAATCCGGCATATCACCCCATATTCATTATTGCCGACAACAAACGTCAACATAGACCCATTAGCAAGCCTACACGGGTTGACCCACCCATCGCTCCTCGTTAGTTGAATGGATCAGACGGAGCAGTACGGATCGACCCGTTGGTGCTCCACCCCCGTCGTTAGGCCTGGGTCAACTTCCGCCTGGCTTCACTGTCGGGTGTTGGGTCAGGTTCGAGCTAGCGGCGCCAGACCCATTTGCGGGCACTACTGGAGAATCCCTCTCCAGTATCGGTTTGTAACCCCCCTCTAGTATCGGTTTTTGAACTAGTACTAGCCTACCGGGACTGTTGGGTGTAGGGTCAGGCTCGAGCTAGCAGTGCCAGAACCATTTGCGGGCACTGCGGGATTCTCCAGTGCCGGTTTGTAACCCCCCTCCAGTACCCATCTTTGAACCGGTACTAGCCGACCGGGACTGATGCCTCTAGGCACTAGTACTGGTTCATATACCTGGTACCAGAGGGGTGCTACCAAGGTTAAAAAATATGTTGAATATTGGGGGTCACGCGGTACTCGAACTCAGGACCTCTTACTTCCCATCCCACGCTTCTAGCCAACCTACCCACCAATCACGTAATGATATAAAAAGGATATGCATTCCTTTTGACCTTTCGAGAAACGAGGCTTTAGTACAGGTTAGTAACACGAACCGGTACTAAAGCCCACTCACTAGCTAGTACCGGTTCGTAACACGAACCGGTACTAAAGAGCCCTAGGCCACCTAGCCTACTGTGGCCACCTAGCCTACTGTGGCAGACCAAATTCCGGTAAAAATTTACCAGAAAATGTCCCGAATGCCAACTGTCCAGGATTTCAGTTGGATTCAGAAATAGTACAACTTGCTTATTTTATTACATGTTACAAAATATTTTACAGCGGAAGTAGAAATATAACCTGGTAATAAAATGAAAATACATGCGCATATACCACAGGCAAAGACTGAGCATAAGGTAAACCTTAGAAATCAATCCTATGCGAATTCTTGTCTTCTTCATAAATGTACATTCTTGATTATAAAGTGGATCCTATTTAAGAAATAAATAAATTGCCCACATAATGTGTGTAAGTACTAATCGTACTTGCAGGTTTCTTGAGAAAATAACACTAATATTATATGAAAATAGGATTCAAGGGATAGCAAGGCTTTATGGTGAATATGCAATTCTGAGCTTTAAAAGTCCTATCATATTTCTAAAACAATTAATAATAATATTTTTAAGAGTACAAATTCTGTCATCTTTCTCCATCCTTATTTATTTGTAATCCAGACAATAATTTTTGCAAAGCAAATTCATGGATTTTGACAAATAAGAGAGGCATCACCCAATTGACACAACTTCATATACCCGAAGTAGGATCCATCGATGAATTTGTTATTAGCTCTACAGAACCTATCCAACTTTACCTATATAACAGTTCCTTATATGGATGGATGATTAATGTGTCATTCTTATCCATTAAACCCAAGTTTTTATAGAAGCAAATGATATCTAGATATTCTCTTACCACAGAGCAAATATCTAGTGCTCTTGAGTGTCAACCAACGCTCCACCTGCCTGATCCTATAACCCAAGACGGCAAAACTTTGTTTCCAAATCTGCTTCTATAATATATAGAGTAACGATTCTAGGGAGTTCACACCCTACCCACCTGGCGTTATTAAGCTGGTACTCTGTGTACCGACGGGCTCAAGATAACATATCACTGTTCCTGAATTACTCTATATAAATTCATTCCATCTTCCAAACTACATCTTTTCCATATCAAATAAGTTATCCAACCAAACTTATTTATATGGACCAATTCTCTATCCTTTCACGAGATAATCAAATTTTAGTATTTTTGCCTATACTAGGGTTTTATCAGGGGTTGATTATTTTTAGGTGGTCTTTAAGGTATTGGGGCTTGGATAAAAATTTATATTTGGAATGTATAAATAAGTAACTAGAAAATACATGCAATAATTAATAAGTAAGAGAATGTAGGTATATTAAAAATGCATCAAAGATAAGGAAACCTGCCTTATTTGGAGATCGGATCACACTTATTATATCTTCTGGACATTTTGGTTAAATCTTTTAGAGGGTGTAGTTTGTTATCTATACGTTGTAAAAATAGGAAAAGAGAGGAAATTCCAATAAATATCCAAATAAGAGAAGTTTTAAATAAATGAATAAATAAATAAATAAAAAGGGTTTGGAGTAAAAAACGGTGATGAGTTGTACGATTTCTAAAGGTTTGAAACTAATCTAACATGCTGTGTAATAACTTACTTTGAACAGGTTCATAGATTAGGAAAGTTAAGCTAATTATTCATATATACTAATTATGCCATTTTTGAGATAACATGTAATTAGGAATCATACCTTAGATTATATTATATTTTCCTAGGTCCAAAAAGTCATTTATCAACATCCATGATTTTCTTATGTTAAATTAGGTGTTAATCCATCTTTAATACACAACAATCTATTTTTGCTATTTTTCTATATGGATTAATACCTAAAAATAAGCTAACGAATTTAATCAGGGAGCAGTGTTAGATTCTTGTGTGAGGTATTATTTTAATAAATCCATCACAAGCCCTAGTATTTACCATAAGTTTTCGAATTTTTAAAGATCTCTACCTATTTTAAATAAATCGTTTCTAATTCTTGTCTTTGTTTTATTTACAAAATAGGTGAAAAATCGATGAAACAAGTGTTGGGCGGCCGCTTTCTCGAGGCCCAGGCACGCCAAGGCGTACTTGAGAAGGTGTAACGCATGGCGAAAGCGCCGACGAGCGGGCGCCTCCCTCCTACGACATGTGGGACCGAGGGCCCACATGTCGGCACACGAAAGCCGCCAGCAGAGTTTTTAAACCGATGAGCACTCGACAGCTGGGGCCTACCAGTCAGCGACCAAACGTGGTGAGATCGCACGGATCTTGGCGCAGATCGGACGGCTCACCGTCATCGTCTTCCTCCGGCCGGCGTGTGCATAGCCGAGGCTTGGCCGACGGCTAGCCGGAGCTAGGGTGCTCCATTTGGGGAGTTCTTGGGTGCGTTGGAACCAGTGAGCTAATGCGCATCTAGGGATGCCCTCGTCGAGGCCAGAAACGGCTGGACGCGGCGGAGCCTTGAACGGCGGCGGAACCGGCTATCGGCGGACATGAGTAAATGATCTAGGGTCGTGCTTATGAAGAATTAGCGTGCGCATGAGCATCGGCAGATTACGGGGAGACTTACCACACGCTTATTTGGGGTCGAGGGCGCCCGAGGTGGACTGTCGACGAGGAGGCCGAACAGGGGAGGCGGTGCGCTCACGGTGCTGAGGAAGACCGGCGAAGCCCTGGGCCAAAAGAGGGGAGCATGGTGTGAGGTGAAGCCAGGCGAAGCTCACGGAGCAAGGAATTGTCGCGAAGCTCACCAGAGAGGAAGAAATTAGAAAGGGGGAAGAACCGGGCTGCCGGCGGTGGCGAGAGCGTTCCGACGAGCTCGGGGCGACTCAGACCAATTCCTTCGGGCAGGAGCTTCACGAGGTCATGGCGAAGCAAATGCGAGTCAATGTGGAGACTAGGGAGGTCTGGTTTGGGCTGTCGACGGGAGAGTGAAAAGAGGGAGAAAACAGCTGGTGCGGTGCGGCTACATATAAGCTCGGTCCGAGCTCGGCTATTGTCCGGCGGTCACGGGAAGGTGTGAGGCGGTCACAGAGAAGCTCTAGCACCGATTAGCTAGCAGGCGGTGGCTTCGCTCACGCTGACGAGCGATTGAGCCGGGCGGCGAAGGTGGCATCTTGCGGCATTGCCGGCCAGAAGCGGCGGTGCAGAACATCAATGGTGCAACCAGCGACCATTAGGTATCTGCGGCGGTGGTGGCGCAACTGACACGGCCAGCCGACAAAACGGCAGTCGTCATGGCGCCGTGACGGCGGCGATGGTCGAAGGTCCCATCGGTGCGAGCTGGGCCCGCCAGAGCTAAGAAGACACACGCAGCGACAGAGAGGAATCGCCGGGCGATTTTGGCAACATGAAGCTGGATTTCGCTGCGAGGAGTAGAACGAGCGAGCGCACTCACCTTTCGACGGAATGCTCACAAGAGCAAGACAGAAGAAGAGGCGCCAAGTGGGTCCCACATGGGGTCAATTGGGTCAACCACCGAGTCAAACTTTCAATTAGGGTCTAAACTATTATCTAGAATTTTCCTGAGATTTTTAGAGCAATTTATCATTTTTAAGCTTATGTGAATATGTGTGTATTTATTTACAAATACATTTATATATATCTATGTGTGTATGGATGTTTATGAACATGTAATTATATTCCTAATTTAGGGTTTATTAGAATTTTATATTCCAGCAATTTCCTCAATATTGCTATAATCTATAAATTCCTATGCAAGACTTTTTAATTAGCTTTTTAATGATTTATTCAAGTAAAATCATCAAATTCAAATGGCTTTTAAAATCTAGAAACTTGTGTTGTCATATAGAATTTTAACGGAAGTCATCATATCCTCACGCGACATTTCAATAGGTGTTTGCAAAATACGAATACAACTTTGGGCTGTTACAAAGCCCTCCTCCCTAAAAACAAATCTCGACCTCGATATTGATATTTCTATGTAGCAAATAGGTAGGGAAATTCTTGACGCATCTTCTCTTCTGGTTCCCACGAAAGCTGTCCTCCGGATTGATTGCTCCATTGCACCTTGCAAAGCCGAATGGTCTTGTTCTTGAGCTTCTTTTCCCGAGTCTCTAGGATTTGAATAGGCTCGATCTGATATCCCATGTTGGTTTGAAGGGTGTCGGTAGGCAGCTGAACTACTTCTCCTTCAGGTTTTCTTAAACACTTCTTGAGTTGGGACACGTGAAACACGTTGTGCACTTCTCCCAATTCCTTTGGAAGGTCATGTTCATAAGTGACCATACCCTTGCAAGACAAGACTGGATAAGGTCCCACAAACCTTGGGGCCAATTTTCCCTTGACTTGGAATCTTCAAGTTCCCTTAAATGGTGAGACTTTAAGGTACACATAGTCTCCAACTTCGAATGACAGGTCTCTCCGACGATGGTCAGCATAACTCTTTTGTCGGGATTGAGCAGCCAACAATTGCTTCCTAATTATTTTGACTTTTGCTTCAGCTTCCTAGAGAGTGCTTCTTCCAAATACCTGCCCTTCTCCAGACTCGGACCAATAGAGAGGAGTCCTACATTTCCTTCCATATAGAGCTTCGAAGGGAGACATTTGCAGGCTGTTTTGGTAACTGTTGTTATAGGCAAATTCCGCATAAGGCAGCCATTTTTCCCATTCTGCAGGGAATTCCAAACACAAGCTCGAAGCATGTCTTCTAGAGTTCGGATAGTCCTCTCCGTTTGTCCGTCCGTTTGAGGGTGGTATGCTGTGCTAAATGTCAATTTGGTGCCTGAGGCGCTATGGAGTTCTTCCCAGAACTTTGAGGTAAACTGTGATCCACGACCAGATATGATCCTCTTGGGAACTCCATGAAGGCTCACTATCCGAGAGATGAATAGTTCTGCTAATTTGCTACCTTTGTAGGTGGTTTTGACTGGGATGAAATGAGCTACTTTGGTTAACTTGTCTACTATTACCCATATAGAGTCATGGCCACTTCTAGACCGGGGAAGTCCTATAATAAAATCCATGGTCACTTCATCACACTTCCATTCCGGTATTTTGATAGGTTGCAAGAGTCCTGCGGGGCGCTGGTGTTCTGCCTTAACTAAGCAGCAGGTATTACATTTGGCCACATACTCTGCCACGTCTCTTTTCATTCTGGGCCACCAGAAGATTGCCTTTAGATCTTGGTACATTTTTGTACAACCTGGGTGCAGGGCGAAAGGTGACTCATGTGCTTCCTTTAGGATCTCTTCCTTCAATTCCGGGTCATGGGGCACAAAGATCCTCTTCTCCATCCAGAGAATTCCTTGTTCATCCTTAACAATTTTTGCTCCAAAACCCCTGTTCATCAGTCCTTCTAGCCTAAGGGTAATTGGGTGGTTTTGTTGTTTGTCCTTGATATGGTTAATCAGATCTGGCTGAACCGTGATATTGGCTAAATCACCAGGTTTTACAAGATTCAGGCTTAGTTTATTCAATTCTTCAAGTAGTTGTTCCGAGGTGGTATCATCCTGGGTATCCGTGTTTTCTCCAGTGAACACCATCAGAAAGTTACACTGGTTCTTCCTGCTTAGAGCATCTGCTACCACGTTGGCCTTGCCAGGGTGGTACAAGATATTTAGGTTATAATCTTTAATCAACTCTAACCACCTTCTCTGCCTCATGTTGAGGTTGGCTTGTGTGAAAACATATTTTAGGCTCTTGTGATCTGTGTAAATGTCACATTGCTTTCCCATCAGAAAATGCCTCCACAACTTGAGTGCATGAATTACGGCAGCAAGTTCTAAATCATGGGTTGGGTAGTTGTCTTCATGCTTGCGCAATTGCCGTGAGGCATATGCTACTACCTTACCATCTTGCATCAGAACACATCCTAATCCTTGTTTGGGAAGCATCACAGTATACTTCAAACTTTTTAGTTATATTTGGTGTGGCCAAAACAGGAGTGGTAGTCAGAAGAGTTTTGAGCCTCTGGAAACTGAGTTCACATTCTTCAGTCCATTCAAACTTCTTTTTCTTTTTCAATAGCTGGGTCAGTGGTTGGGATATTTTTGAAAATCCTTCGATGAAACGCCGATAATATCCTGCCAAACCCAGAAAACTACGAATCTCCTTGACAGTGGCGGGTGTCTTCCAATTCATGACCGTGTCAATTTTGGAAGGATCCACCTTGATTCCTTCAGCAGATATGATATGTCCCGAGAAACTTACATCGCTGATCCAAAATTTGCATTTGCTGTACTTTGCAAATAACTTATGCTTTCTGAGTTTGTCCAACACCTCTCTCAAGTACTTTTCATGCTCTTCGTCCGATTTGGAGTACACAAGGATGTCGTCGATAAAAACGACAACAAACTTGTCAAGGTATTCCATTAGGATTAAATTCATGAGATTCATGAAATAGGCCGGTGCATTGGTTAACCCAAAAGACATGACCAGATATTCAAATAGGCCATATCGAGTGGTGAATGCTGTTTTGGGTATATCTTCCTTCTGAACCTTCACTTGATGGTATCCAGACCGAAGGTCAATCTTGGAGAAGTGTGTAGCTCCTTGGAGTTGATCAAACAGGTCATCTATCCTGGGCAATGGATACTTATTTTTAATAGTGACTGCATTTAATGCTCTATAGTCCACTACTAGTCTTCGTCCACCATCCTTCTTGTCTACAAACATGGCGGGGGAACCCCAAGCGGATGAGCTTGGTCGGATCAAACCCTTGCTCAGTAAGTTGTCCAGTTGTTTCTTGAGTTCTTCCAATTCTTCAGAGTCCATCTTGAAATATGTCTTGTAGATTGGGACTGTGCCAGGTGCTAACTCTATAATAAATTCTACCTCTCGATCAGGCGGTAGTCCAGGTAAATCATCTGGGAATACATCCAAATATTCTTGGACTACCCTCACTTTACTCGGGTTTTCCTCCTTGAGGTACCAGATAGCTCTGCCCCATCTGTAGGGCTCATCTACCTTCCACACTCTTTCGAACACACCATCCTTCACAAGCCTGACTTCTCGCTTGGCACAATCTAATACTCCCTTATAGAGCTTCAGCCAATCCATGCCGATTATGACATCAACTCCTAATCCGGATATGACCATTAGGTCAAAGTAGAATCCTACTCTTTCCTTCCTTATTTCTACCCATTTGTAGGATCTACAAGCCTTAAGTGTCCCACCGGGGGATCTTATGGTTAAGGGCTTATTAAGAGGAAAGGTTTGTAACTGGTGCTTATCTACGTACTCTTGTGATATAAACAAATGTGATGCACCAGAATCAAATAAAACTTGTACTGGGGAATCGTGAAGTCCAAACGTAGCCACAAGTACTCCTTCTTCCTCTTGAGCTGCTTCTGCGGTGATATTGTTGAGTCTTCCATGTCCCATGCCTTGAGCTTGATTCTGCGTTGGGCGACCTCTGCCACGACCTTGCACAACATTCCCTTGTGGTCTTGCACGATTCTGGCTAGGGCAGTTGGCAGCATAGTCTAGGCTAGTGGCGTAGGTAGCAGTTGCCTGGTACCCTGTTTTGAGTGCCTAGTGCATTGCGGGGAGCAGTTGGTGCCTGAGTTCGAAAACCAGTGGTTCCAGCACCGTGCCCACCCCTCATAGTATAACCACGGTTGACCATGGAAGATTGTTGTCCAGCTCTTTGAGGAGGTTGAGGTTTGAATTGTCCCGTACGGCTTGATCCGGCGGCCATATGTTCAGCCATCTTGCGCTTGCGCGAGAGATCCTCGCCTTTCAGGTCCCTTTCTAATACCAAGGCCTTGTTGACGAGTTGGTGGAAGTTTTGATATTCCAAAATCCTAAGGCGGGACTTGTACCGGAAATCCATCTCTTCTAGGAACGAATCTATCTTTTTAGCTTCATTCTGAATGTCTTGAGGGGCATATCTTGCAAGCTCGTTGAACTTAGTGAGGTATTCAGAAATTGTCATTGTTCCCTGAGAGAGTCGACGGAACTCATACTTCTTCATCCTTGTGATTCCTATGGGTATATGAAAATTTCTGAAAGCAGTGACAAATTCTACCCATGGAATAAACCCTTGGACTGGGGGAACATAAGGTGACACTTCAGCATTATCAGCTTGTTGAGCTTCATCGGCATCTCCATCTTCAGTAGGTTCATTTTCTTCTACCTCTTCATCTTCCACACCTGGCCGGGTGGCGACGTAATTATCCCACCACACACCTGCTGGTCCCACTAGCAGGTGAGAGGCCAAGCGCACCTTCTCCATTTCTGGACATCTGATCAATTCAGGTTTTTGGTCACAGTCGTAACCGGTCTTACTTCAGCAGGATCGAGCTTGAGCGAAGGTAGGGGATTGGTCCTCATAAAGGCAAGATGCTTAGACCCTTCATTTCTATTCTGTCATCATTGGTTGAATACACTTGACCCAACATCTATGCTTGATAAGCTAAGACTTGGGCCATTGTTGGGTCTCCTGCCGGAGGAGGAGGTAGATCACCTCGGCCTCGACCGCGGCCACGGCCTCTAGCTGCGCCAAGACCACTGGCTTGGCCAGCTCTTGGCCACGAAGCGGCACCATGCCTAGATCTCCCCTTGGCCCACGGGCAGCTCCTCGACCACGTACCATCTGCACGACGATGATCTTTAAAAATTATAGCTAAATATGCATGCATGAGGCCAATATCAAAAAAATCCAATAAAGGCAGCAACGAAATGCTTGTCATTAAAGATACCCAAAAGCGGTAACAGCCAATCAGTTTTACTTCATACCACAAAAGTACTATCATCATGACAAGTACACAAGTCGCCAATCATCTACTATGGCGAAACAAAAGACACATATCCCGATCTAGGTCAGTCTGTCTAGCTAACTGCTCACGGGCGAGGGCGACAGGTGTAAACTATCACCGGTCTCCCTGCTGGGTAGTGGGTGGAAGCAGCAAGGAAGTCCTCCAAATGATCGCCGAGAAGGCACAAGAAGAATAAAGAAGAAAGCGGCTCAAGCTGGGGAGCGAGTAAGTCCACGGAGGGCTCCGAGTCAGAAGAGTACTCCTGCAGCGACAAAGAAGTCAATGGGGAAGTGTCGTGACGAGGAATCCCCACCAAGGCACTAGGAGGGAGACCCGTTTCTGCATGGTAGTGCGGCGGTTAGGGTACTCAGGCGGAGGAAACTGAGGACCCGGAGGGGAAAGGGAAGGGTCCCTCGCCTGCTGTCGAGCCAGCTGAGCAAGCGCGGAGTCCCTCTGGCATCTGCACATCGCCAGACTGCAGACGTAGTGGTGAAGGCGTCGACCAACCACCCGTAGGCGGTTATCTACCGCACGAAGAGAGTAGCGGAGGAAGCTGATCTTCTCAAGGGCGCTGTCACGGTCTGTCTCCGCGCCCTAGTGAAGGCGTGCAATTCTCTCCAAGTGGTCCTCGGTCTGAGCGAGGCCTTTGGTAAAGCTGGGAGCAAGGCGGTCTTGAAAGGAAGGTCGGGCGAAAGAAGTGCCCTCAAGTCGTCGTGGTACTCCTCCTTGTAGCCCTCAGATCGTCAATCCGCCGCATCATCGATAGCAGGTGCGTGTGGTCCCGGTGTCTCCGCCTCAGAGGTGTGGGCCACCGTGTCCAGTGGTGGTAGTAGACTCGAACCTCCACGATGTACCCTAAACGAGGTAGGGTGCAGGCGAGCCTCCGTAAGCTTGAGGGTGGTCGTCGAAGCACGTAAAGTTCGAAGTCAAGTGAGGACGAGAACCAAGCTGGTCATGGCGTGCAAAGGGTCGTCGTAGCCATAGGTAGCACGCTCCAGTGAGAAGCTGTGGGAAACCTGGTCTTCCATCTACAAAATTAAAGAAAAATCTTTTGAGTAAGAGATAGTATAGGTGTGAAATCAAGGTATCAGAAGACAAGATACACAAGAACAGTTTTGGGAAAGTATTGTATATATAAAATACACGAAATCCTTAGCTAGCGGCCAGGGTTTAGGGTTCCTCTGATCGTATGCTCGACATACTAGCTCTTGCTTGCCCTTCTCGCTTACCTTGCAAGAAATGGTCGGACTGCACTAGGCCTCGGATCGAGAGGCTAGTGCAAGAGTTACACACCTGGAATCATTTCATACATCGATTGTCTAAATATTACATAACAGCGATCATCAGATCGCAATAGTAGCAAGCGGCATTTAAGCCTTAGTTACAGACCAGAGTTCATCAGAGTAGCGGAAATCTCCCAAAAGGCAATTGCAAGTTCAAAAGAACGATAAAATCACACTAGCAGCTGTGTAACCACACACGACTGGTGGAACGTGCTAAACCCTATCTTAAGCAACTACTCTTGGTCCTGGTACTGAGGGTCACCTTCCTCATGACAATCGTAGGCATCTTCCTCGACGGGATCCTCCATGTCTAAAGATAGATATTTATGCGAGGTCAGTATCATCCAAACACTGGCGAGCTAACACCCAACCTAATGCATTTAATGATAGAGGTTTCAAAGGAAATGCTGGGTTTATTTATTTGCAGAATAAGCGAGTTTTGGAAATCAAAACCTATGACTTAGCAGTTTAACCAAATTTCCATATCGAGATGATTATTTGTCATATATCCATTTCAATACACAACTAATCCCATGGCAGTTTCCAAGCACTCTGCCAAACATTCTCTTCACACTCCCGCCATCATCTTCCGAGTGTAGCGCACTCGTTGTGGATCACATTCCCCAGCAAAGTACCCGGTCTCGTCCTAGCTGGGCTGTCGACCCATGCTAGACTCATGGCTCTCTGTAAGAATGGACCAAGATCATCCTCAGATGACAATATGAAACTGTCTTCACCTCAAGCATAGCGGCAGACAGGGTACGCCCGCAGGTCGTAACTACCCCTGAATCCCCAATACTTGCACTACCGCGATGGCCGTAGCGTTGTGGTGTTAGGAACTATCTCCCGCAGCGGATAGTCGATGGCGTCTGCTGTGCATCCTCGATGCACCGTGCAGAGAATCCTTCATTCAGCCCAGCCAGTCCACAAAGGGCCACACCCTTATGCACTTCCTTCCTTGGCTAACTCGCACCCTCCGTGTGAATCACACGATGTGGCGGAACCCCTCCTTTTGGGGCAACGCACGGCATTACGCAGATCTCGCCGCGCTCCTCTTCCATGCACTACGTATGTGGGTGATTAGCTTCCTCAAATCACGTAGCCCAGCTACTCCATCTCTTACGCAATGCCAGACCCAGTCCGCATTGTAACACATCACAACCATATCCACACTGGCATACCAGGCCTAAATTCCAGTTAACCATATTCATTATGTGATAATGTCCGGTGAATGTCGGTTCACCGTTCCGAGGCAATTCTAAGCCTAAAATTAATAGTTAGACCTGAGCAATGTCTAAGCAAGATTTTAACCAAGACTTAGGAGTCTAAATCAGTTTATTTATCCTAACCAGGCTACCAAGGGTGATCATCAAAGCGATCAATAGCAAGATCAAATGACAGATGATTATAACAAGGCAATATCATCAGGGTCAAATAATAACAAATAATAACATGGCATGATGAATCATGATTAAGCAATTGGGTATAGATATTTAAAGAGCATGCAATTTAATGCTTTAAATATCATACTTTGGAAATCTGGGATTCAATATGATATTATTGGATGTTAACACGCACTAGGGAAAGCGCATACTCTCCCTAGTAAAAGCAACTTCCTATAGGAGAAGTGTTAACTCGCCTTAGGAACTGAAGTCCGGGTTCTGTGCGAAGTCCTTGAACGGTGCTTCCGGATCCTCTACGTCTAATCGGAGAATCAACAATTCATCATAAACACAATGCGGCGAGGAAAATAATGATGCATGAAATGCAATCGAGATCGCTAGTATTCGTGCATTTACGATTCCTGTGTTTAACTATCTATATGAATCTATATATATCGAGAAAGTTCCATGATCCTTTAAGTAATGACTCCTAGCGTAATGGCCGCGAAGTGCTAGCAAGATGATGCACATGATATTCATACATGAATATTTGCATATATATATATAGATACATACATACATACATACATATATATATATGTATGTATATATATATATGTATATATATATATATATGATAGCGTACTGTCTACCCTAGTTAAGCCCAATAGGAGAAAATAGGATTTTATTATGTTTAAAGTATTTAAATAGCTAGAATATGTTAATTCACATTTTGTTTGAAGTATTTCCTTCATCAACCTATTTAATCTTTATTATCCTAGCGAGTAGGGATTAAGTGGTGTGTGAGTGATTATGTTCAAATATGATATATATATATATATATATATATATATATATATATATATATATATATATATATATATATATATATATATATGTTGTGAGATTAAATCAAAACAACAGGTTTACTAGTCTAACATGCTGTGTAAAAACTTACTTTGAACAGGTTCATAGATTAGGAAAGTTAAGCTAATTATTCATATATACTAATTATGCCATTTTTGAGATAACATGTAATTAGGAATCATACCTTAGATTATATTATATTTTCCTATGTCCAAAAAGTCATTTATCAACATCCATGATTTTCTTATGTTAAATTAGGTGTTAATCCATCTTTAATACACAACAATCTATTTTTGCTATTTTTCTATATGGATTAATACCCTAAAAATAAGCTAACGAATTTAATCTGGGAACAGTGTTCGGTTACTGTGTGAGGTATTATTTTTAATAAATCCATCACAAGCCCTAGTATTTACCATAATTTTTCCAGAATTTTTAAAGATCTCTACCTATTTTAAATAAATCGTTTCTAATTACTGTCTTTGTTTTATTTACAAAATAGGTGAAAAATCGGTGAACAGTGTTGGGCCGGCCCGCTTTCTCGCGGCTGAGCCAGCCACGCCGAAGGCGTACTTCGGGAAGGCGTAACGCTCGAGCGAAGGCGCCGGCGAAGCGGAGCGCCTCCACTTACCCTGACATGTCGGACCGAGGGCCCACATGTCAGCCACACGTAGAAGCCGCGTGGGAGTTTTTAAACCGATGAGCACCCGACAGCTAGGGCCTACCAGTCAGCGACCGAACGTGGTGAGATCGCACGGATCTTGGCGCAGATCGGACGGCTCACCGTCATCGTCTTCCTCCGGCCGGCGTGTGCATGGCCGAGGCTTGGCCGACGGCTAGCCGGAGCTAGGGTGCTCCATTTGGGGAGTTCTTGGGTGCGTTGGAACCAGTGAGCTAATGCGCATCTAGGGATGCCCTCGTCGAGGCCAGACACGGCTGGACGCGGCGGAGCCTTGAACGGCGGCAGAACCGGCTACCGGCGGACATGAGTAAATGATCTAGGGTCGTGCTTATGAAGAATTAGCGCGCGCATGAGCATCGGCAGACTACGGGGAGACTTACCACACGCTTATTTGGGGTCGAGGGCGCCCGAGGTGGACTGTCGACGAGGAGGCCGAACAGGGGAGGCGGTGCGCTCACGATGCTGAGGAAGACCGGCGAAGCCCTGGGCCAAAAGAGGGGAGCATGGTGTGAGGTGAAGCCAGGCGAAGCTCACGGAGCAAGGAATTGCCGCGAAGCTCACCAGAGAGGAAGAAATCAGAAAGGGGGAAGAACCGGCCGCCAGTGGCGGCGAGCGTTCCCGACGAGCTCAGGCGACTCGGACCAATTCCTTCGGGCAGGAGCTTCACGAGGTCATGGCAAAGCAAACGCGAGTCAATGTGGAGACTAGGGAGGTCTGGTTTGGGCTGTCGACGGGAGAGTGAAAAGAGGGAGAAAACGGCTGGTGCGGTGCGGCTACATATAAGCTTGGTCCGAGCTCGGCTTTTGTCCGGCGGTCTCGGGAAGGTGTGAGGCGGTCACCGAGAAGCTCTAGCATTGATTGGCTAGCTTGGGAGGTGGCTCGCTCACGCGCGACGAGCGATTGAGCCGGGCGGCGAAGGTGGCGTGCGCGGGCGGCATTGCCAGCCCGGGGAAGCGGCGGTGCCAGGAACATCATTGGTGCAACCAGGGCAGCCATTGGGTAACGCGGGCGGTGCCTAGCGCAACTGACGACACGGCCAAACAAAAGGTCGTTGGTCACCATGCGCCAATGACGGCGGCGAAAGCAAGGGTCGAAGGTCCCATCGGTGCAGTTGTGGGCCCGCCAGAGCTAAGAAGACACACGCAAGCAGCCAGAGAGGGAATCGCCGGGGCGATTTTGGCAGCCACAAGCTGGATTTCGCCGGCGGGGAGCAGAGCGAGCCGAGGCAGCTCAGCTGCTCGACGGAATGCTCACAAGAGCAAGACAGAAGAAGGGGCTGCCAAGTGGGTCCCACATGGGGTCAATTGGGTCAACCACCGAGCCAAACTTTCAATTAGGGTCTAAACTATTATCTAGAATTTTCCTGGGATTTTTAGAGCAATTTATTATTTTTAAGCTTATGTGAATATGTGTGTATTTATTTACAAATACATTTATATATATCTATGTGTGTATGGATGTTTATGAACATGTAATTATATTCCTAATTTAGGGTTTATTAGAATTTTATATTCCAACAATTTCCTAAATATTGCTATAATCTATAAATTCCTATGCAAGACCTTTTAATTAACTTTTTAATGATTTATTCAAGTAAAATCATCAAATTCAAATAGCTTTTAAAATCTAGAAACTTGTGTTGTCATATAGAATTTTAACGGAAGTCATCATATCCTCACGCGACATTTCAATAGGTGTTTGCAAAATGTGAATACAACTTTGGGCTGTTACAGGGTGTTTATATAAAAATAGGTATTTTGGGCAGCATAAGACTAAGATTAGAGTCTGTGGTTTATAATTTTTGATTATAAATAATAATTATGGAGAGATTTTTATAATTTATTTATCATAAATTTATATAAGATAAAGTTCATATTTTAATATCAATTTTGGGATATTAGTATTTCTATTTTATAGTGATAATAATTAGTAGAATTGATTTTGGCATTATAATCCTACATAGAAATATTTATGTGAGTTAAGTAGAATATGTAAAAATTATTAACATAATTTTGATGTCAATTTTATATTTAAGAAATAATTTTAATTTGGTTAAAGAAAGGGTTTTAATTTCAAATTTGAATTCCTATAAGTTTGGAAAATGCAGAGGTATTATTTCTAAATATAAAACATTATTTTGAATAACTTTTGTATAGGAAGTTTTTTCTAATTTTGCTTCTAAGTCCTTCAATTTAAAGAATTTTGAAAACTGGATCGTAAATAGTATCTAAATTAGGGTTCTTAAGGAATCCGATTCAGGGCCTTTTGATTTAGGAATGTTTGGGGTTGAATTGATAGGGCGCTTTGGTAGAGGGGATTATTAGGAGCATTTTGATACTTAAATTGTGAATTATAGTTATCTATAGTAAGCTATTACCTTGGTGGGGCGGCGGCATGGTTAGGGTAAAAGAGGGGTTTTTGATTCGTGACTCAACTGTGTAAATTGAATAGAAATTAGGCATATAGGGGTTACCTTGAGGTTGGGAAGCAAGGAATTTGGGTTTTGTTTGATGTGGAAATAGCTTGACACCGTGGGAGGTAAGGTCAAGGTGGCGGCAATGGCGACGTCGGTGTTACAGTGCCTTTGGGAGCTGGCAATGGCTTGATTTAGCTTTGGGGTAGCTTTAGGAGTATAATTCCTATTGGTGTCGGGAGTGGAGCGGCAATAGAATGGCTCGGCACCATGTGGGCAGGGGTGTTTCAATGAAACAGAGCAAGGGCAACGTTTGAAATTGGTTTTTGTGAGGTGTTAATGGGTGTTGAAGCTCGAATGGTGATCGGGATGGCAGAGGATGTGTCTTTATATAGGGTTTAATGGTAGTTTTCAGAGATTACAGTGAGAGTGGTGGCCGGTAGGTTTTGTAATGAGATTTCAGTGGGTAATTTAGTTAGTTAGAGTGAAATTCAGTGGGTGTTCGTGGTCCGTGAGTTAAGAGAGATAGATAGGCTACAATTTTGCTATGGGTAGCAGTAGGAAATGGGGACTGGAAGGGGATTTTCGATGAGTGGCGGCAAATTAAGGTGGAATTAGGGATGCTCCAGTTTAGAAGGAATTCTCTCGAATTCTTTAGGTAATCAGTGGATTTTATGATCCAATTGGCTAAAGGAGAAGCTCAGCTACAAGTTTTTCATGGCGGTAATGGAAGGATATGGCTTGTAGTCGTGAGATGGTGGTGGAAATGGGCGGCGGCGGTGTTTTCCGGTGGGCAGACAGGAGCTGGCACGATCGGCGGCGTTGGGAGGAAGATGAAGGTGGAGAGGTGTTGGATGAATCTACAAGTCCGTGGGCGCCGTCGGATTCACCGGATTGAATCGGTGTGGGGTGTAGAAGAAGGGCGACGTGGCTACTATGCTGATCGTCGGATTTGAAGGAGTTAATCCGAGGCGTTCGTGGCCACTTAATGGTTTTATGGGCCGAGTTGGGCCTAATGGGTAGAGAGGCCGGCAGGTGGGCCTAGTATGTAGGAGAGAGGTAGAGGCTGACAGGGGGGGTTAGTTTTGAGAGTTTTCTCTGGGAGAATTTAAATAATGTATTTTTAGGTAGAGGTTGACAGGTGGGGTCAGTTTTAGGAGTTTTCTCTGGGAGAATTTAAATAATGTATTTTTAGGTAGAGGTTGACAGGTGGGGTCAGTTTTAGGAGTTTCTCTGGGAGAATTTAAATAATGTATTTTTAGTAGGATATTAATTTCATAGAAGTTTTGAAAATTATAAAAAAATTTCTATGGGTTTAAAATGTGAGGAAAATTGTTATAGGTTAAGAAAAAGATGAGGGATTTTCTTAGAACATAATAATGTATTTCTTTTTAAGATTTTATCTTAGAATTTTATTTTTGAGATTAAAGGCTTTTCTATTAGGAGATTAATTCCAGAAAATCTTGTTTTATTCCAAGAAATTGATGGAATGCTGATAAAAATATAGAAAAATAGTCATAGACTTAGAAAAATAAGAAAAGCTCAAATATGAAATATAATTTTTTATTTATTTATTTTTATGCTATTTATTAATAAGAATAGAGTTTTTTAGGGAATAAATAGGGAATTGATTTTAGAAAAATATTTAAAATTTGGGAATGATTGCAAGAATGTAATTATAACTTTACGAAAAAATTTTATACCAAATTTGAAATTTTAGGTATGTGACACCTACCCCCACGTGGCTCGAGGAGATCTAGTACAGGTTTGTTACACGAATCGGTACTAGTGTTTGGTTTCAGTACAGGTTGCTGTCTCCAACCGGTATTGGTCATTGAACTGGTACTGGTGACACCATCAATACGGTTTGGCAATTTGTGGCCCAAAACCGGTACCCTAGCACCGGTACTGTTGGGTGATTCTCTAGTAGCGGAGCCGCTCCGCTGTCGCCTGGCTCCCAATCTGCGCGGCCCATTTGCGAAATCACTAAGTGGGCCACATTATTACCCGCTACAGGCCTGCTAGGATTTTGTGGTTGGCAAGCGGCGGCCTGCTTATGCCGCGGGTCCCGTGAGAAGCTCCAAACCCTAGCACAACTGTGTGGGCGGTGTGGCCCTCCGACTGGTGAGGCGGCAAGCTGGCAACCGCCTCCTCCGCATCGACGACGTGCTGCGCAGGCTGCTCGGAGGGCCACGCCGGCGTGTACTGCAGGCCAGACCGGCGCCGCTATGCATGGTTTCTTCAAGGCCATGGTGGTCCGCCGTTACCATGTCCTTGACCCCGCGAACCATTGATTGTGATTCCGCCAAATAGAGCCCTTTTTCTCCATTTGTTGCTGCTTGTTGGGAAAGGGCACGACAGGGCGAGCCGCCAGCCCGCCAAAGCTCTGTGATGAGCAAGCAAACCCCTCCATCCCATCTTCGTCAGTCGTCACCGACGCCGGCCGCTGCGCTTCGTCGCACCCAGTAAGAAGTAAGAACCTTCACCTCTTCCGAGTCACCCTTCTACGCTGAGCTGATCTCGATCCTGAGACCCATCTTCATCCTCAGGCTCGGGAGACGCAAGGAGGGGAGGGGAGAACCACGGTGGCGGCCGGCCAACAATTTCTTTTGCCGGTAACTTCTTCTCCTGTGAGCCTCTCCGACCTTGTCGTCTGTTCCTCTTGTTAGCTCCCCGTTGCAGGCCATGACATCCTGCACGATCGTTCCTTGAAGCATGTATCTATCTCGATCAACGGGGACGTGATCGAAGACGCTGTGTTCGTGAACCAGGGCATGCATGAGTTCACGGCCGGTCACACCATCAGGGGCAGTTCGATCGGCGGCATTTGTATATAATCGTCGTTGTACGTCTTCCTCAGCTCCGCGAATTCTTCGGCCTTTGACCTCACCGCCGGCCACACGATGAGGAGTTACTCCAAAGTACAAACTCGCTGGGCCTTGCCGTCCGCGACGTGCTCAACTGGACTGGCCGCAAGAACCGGACAAGAAGCTAATTATCGCCTAAACTAATGCATCTTGAAAGTATATATCCCAACATTAGAGCATGCACGTCCAAGTGTCCAACAACTCTATTGGTCCGTCACCATTATTGGATGCAAAGCCTGACCGCGCTTCGACCTCTGGATTTGGATGCGTGCGTAACCGGCCCCCATGACTCGGGCCACTCGGCCAATCACCCGATTACGGTAGCAAGCACTTGTTTTATTAATTTTGGTAGTTCCAGTAAGCCATACCATGTGCATGCTATGTTAAAAGAACCTTGCTATAGAGTGTAATCTAAGATTATGACTCATGAACATATACAAACGGATGAACATATAGCACGTAGGAGACGAGATATAGAAACAAAATATTCTTTGTGGTTCGCTCGGCCGTACAGTGTTGTCCGTCCGTCTCCATGGGGCAGCACAACTTGGTGCAGCTGGCCGCCCGCAGCAGGCCAGCAAGAGCAGCAAGGTGGCGAATTGGATGGGGAGAGAGGTGTGGTGGAAGTGGAACACCATGGCTTACTTCTGCTCCATCCTTGTCTCGCCCTTCCTCCAGGAGCTGGTGGAGGACGAGACCGGATTTTCCTGGGGTACCTGCGATTCAAGGCATATTCGTTGCCGTTGGATCGATCTGGAGATTCGTGCGTTTGGTCTTGGTGCAGTTGGATGGGTGCTTGGTCCATGGGATTTTTAAATCTCCGCCATGGACCGGATTGCAAATTCTCTCTCCTGGTTATGTTTTGCTCGCAACCCAGACCGCATCTGATGCATTTACCAGCCTCCAGATAAAAAAGACGGCCCCCCAATCCACCCGATGAGTGATGCGCCGCCGGCCGGAAACCAGGCAATCCATCGGAGCCCAACCGACGAGACCGAAGACCAGGCCGCGGACAAGCTGAGCAGCCGACGAGGCCGGAGACCAGGCTGCTCCCTGGGTCGCGCAGACATCGCTCGCTGGCGTCATGCCACGCGCAAGGCGACCGACGGCACTGGCCGAGGCTTGCCGATGCCGGTGACTCCGCGCGGGCTGCATCGTTCTTCTGGGGCCGATTCTGGACGGCCTTGTGGGCGTGCTGTGTTGGAGGAAGAAGACGATGTTCCATCCGGCCGCCCGCCCCAGCGCTCGTGTGAGGACGATGCTGCAGCTCCCTGTGGTCGTGTTGTAATGGAGGAAGCCGATGCTGCAGCTCCTTGTGGGGGTGTTGTAATGGAGGAAGAGGAAGTTGTGCCGACCTATTTACCGTCGCCTATATACCCAACGGAGGGTCCTTTGATTGCTGATCTAGGTTAATGATTTGAGTTTTTTTTGCATTTTACTTTGGGGAAATGTATCATAGTTCTAATTCGCGCGTGCCAATGCAGGAAGTTTTATGCGCCTTCTTATGTCTTTTGAGGTATCAACTGAATCTGTTGTTCAATCAGTTCCATTATGCAATATGCCATGCAGCAATCCTTCAACGGAACAAGAATTGATAGGATGTCAGAATACAATTCCTTGTTTTGTGCCCCTTTGGTTGTTGAGGATATGGCTCCAGAAGAGCATTGGGTTGGTGATACTGCTGAAATTGGGATTTTTTTTGGGAATGTAGATGGTGCTCGGCAAATTTCTGATAGGTTGACGACGGCGGATTCAGTTGATGGAAATATCTCAGAGCTGGGAGAAAAAGTAGAACAGAGTGAAGATGCTTCTGGTGCATTTCAAGGAGTGAAGATGGAGAACAGAGTGACGCCTACCAGGCCGCAGGAAAGGAAGAATGCGAAGAAGACGACCAGGACTGCCTAATAAGAAGACAACGAAGAAACTATCTGCTGTGAAAAGGAAAGAGAAGCTGGGAAGATGGAAGAAGAAACAGGTCGGTCCATGGACAGATTTCATGCAAGGAAAGAAGCTCACTGCTGCTGCACGAATCTTGAAATGAATCCAACGATGATGAAGATGCCTGCGGCCGCAGGTACATGCGGGAAACAATTTCCGGGTGGTGGACTACATCGTCAACAAGGGGGGTGACCTCTGTCTCTTTAGCCATGACGACGACAGCCCTGGCCGTCTTCACATTTTGATTCACGGGGTTAAGCGGAGCTCAAGAGTTAGGGATTGTATGAGGGACTAGCCTAGAGCGTGGAAGAAAAGATCCTTGCCTGGCACACCGGCACTAACATCTACATCTACATGATGAGCAGCAACAAGTAGCAGCAGGAATAGGAGGGCGAGGCGGTGCAGGAGCAGGAGCGCACGAAGCAAGTAGATGAACAGCAACAAGTAGCAGCAGGAATAGGAGGGCGAGGCGGTGCAGGAGCAGGAGCGCGCGAATCGTCTTGCTGAGGCAGTCCCGTTGCAGACCATGACATCCTGCTCGATCGTTCCTTGAACCAGGACAATCGTCGTTGTACGTCTTCCTCAGCTCCGCCTTCGACGTCCGTCTTCGATCTGCTACTCCAGTCCAGTGAGCATCCTCTCCTACCAATCTCCAACCCTTCCGTACATCCCTCCTTGTCCGCCGCGCGTGTTCAGACCGGACAAGAAGCTAGCTAATTATCGCCTAAACTAATGCATCTTGCAAGTATCCAAGATAAACACTAGTACAATATTACAGCATGCACGTCCACGTCCAACAACTCTCTTGGTCTATCACCACATATTATTGGATGCAAAGCCTGACCGCTTCCAATCACCTGATCACGGTAGTACGAATAAGCACATGCTTTATTTTGGCAGTTCCAGTAAGCCATGCCATGCGCGCGCTAGCTCCGTTAAAGAACCTTTGTCTACTTATGAACATATACAAACGGATGAACATATAGCACGTAGGAGACCAGATATAGAAAGAAAATATTCTTTGTTGCTTTTCTACATTGGATGAACATGAAGCGCTTGGCTTTTCTACATCAGATTACACTAGGATAAAACCTCTCATATATATTAGCGTACAAGTACGAGTTTAACTTGGTCCACAAGGAGGCGTGGCCGGCACCCAGGTCGGCTCACAACGAGAGGAGGTTTTGTAACACTCCCCCTTTGTATATGTCCTCAAAAACTTTATAAAAAATAAGTGGAAAAAATTCTGGAGAAAAAAAATACACAACATGCGCTTGTTTGTGCATACGGATTTGCCTCGTTAGAGCAGGGCCAATGCATATCCCATCGACGTCATATTCGACCGAGCCATCGCACCGTACTAGCTTACTAATTGGAGAGTCTGTAATTTGTGCTTGTGCACCGATGGTTTCAGAAGTAGGGTAGAGACATCGATGGCAGGAGCAACGGAGGTGATGACGAATGCATGGAAAGAATGGGGTATGCAAGCGCCGGTGCTGCTCAGCTTGACGCTCCAGGTGGCGCTCCTCGTCTTGGCGGAATTCCGGCGGCGCGTCGACTCCGGCGTGGTAAGGTTGTTGGCTTGGTCGGCGTACATGTTGGCCGACGGCACGGCCATCTACGTGCTGGGCCACCTGTCCGTGGCCAGCAGGTCGGCGCCGGAGCACGAGCTAGCGGCGTTCTGGGCACCGTTCCTGCTGCTGCACCTCGGCGGGCAGGACAACATCACCGCCTACGCCATCGAGGACAACCGGCTGTGGCTACGGCACCTGCAGACGCTCGCCGTGCAGGTGGCCGCAGCCGGTTACGTCCTCTTCTACGCCTCCTCCGTCGTTGGCAGCTCGGGCTTGCTGCGGTGGGCCGGCATCCTCATGTTTGCGGTTGGCGTTGTCAAGTACGGGGAGAGAGTGTCGGCGCTTCGGTGCGCCGCCAGCAGCCCAGTGGGGAAGAATTACCAGGCTCTACAACATTCGGCCATTCGTCCTTCATGGAATAATATAGACAAAGTGCTACAGAAACGTCCGTGGGACACAGAAGACTGCCTGCTGATGGCTCACCAAACGCTTGGGGTTCCCAAGGAATTGATCAAGGGGCTAATTAATGAATCCGGATACTGGCATGCTTCGTATCTGAGGGGGGAGGGCCGTCTGTACAAGGTGGCCGAGATGCAGCTCTCCCTGATGCACGACGTCCTGTACACCAAGGCTGAGGTGATGCACGGCAGCTTGTATGGCCTCTGTGTCCATATGCTCTCGCCGGTGGCCACCGCCGTCGCCTTCCTGCTGTTCCATCTGCATCATCATCGTGGGGGGCTGGACAATAATCGACTAGATATTGTGGCTGTCACCTATGTCCTGCTGGTTGGGGCCCTTGCCCTGGAGGCCGTGTCGGCATTGAGGGGCATATTCTCGAGCTGGGCATGCGTGCTCCTAATAAATCATGGGCCGCGAGAGTCCCTCCGCAAGACCTTGCGTTACCGACCCGGCATCGCAAGACCGCTCGTGGCCGGCAGGCCAAGATGGTGGCTCGCGGGCGCAGCATGGACAGCAAGATATTTCAGTGGTTCGCTCGGCCGTATGGTGTTGTCCGTCCGCCGACTCGTCCGCACAGCGGACTGGGCAAGGTACTGGTCGGCCTCCATGGGGCAGCACAACCTACTTGAGCTGGCCACAGGCAGCAGGGCCAGCAAGAGCAGCAAGATGGCGAATCGGATGGGGAGAGAGGTGTGGTGGAACGCCATGGCTTACTCGTGGTCCACCCCTGTCTCGCCCTTCATCCAGGAGCTGGTGGTTGACTACATCGGCAGCAAGGGGGTGACCTCTGGCTCTGGAAAGATGACGATGACAGCCTTGTGGCGTCTTCACATTTTGATTCACGGGGTCAAGCGGAGCTCAAGAGTTGGGGATTGTACGAGGGCCTGGCCTGGAGCGTGGAAGAAAAGATCCTTGTCTGGCACATAGCCACTAACATCTACATCTACATGATGAGTAGCAGCAAGCAACAGCAGGAGCAGGAGCGGGCGAATCGTCTTGC
This sequence comes from Olyra latifolia, assembly GCA_036346145.1. Taxonomy (NCBI): domain Eukaryota; kingdom Viridiplantae; phylum Streptophyta; class Magnoliopsida; order Poales; family Poaceae; genus Olyra; species Olyra latifolia. The sequence continues at coordinate 4,414,940 of CM070531.1, read as the reverse complement.
CAAGGCGGTCCAGGTGCTCTCCAACTACATGTTGTACCTCCTCGCCTCACGCCCCCACATGCTTGGTCCCACCGCCAGCCGCAATTCCTACGTCGAGGTGTGCTTTGGCCTCATCGCACGTGGCCCACGTGATACAGCCTATAGCTCAGCCGAGGAGCTGGCTAGCTTTCTCAAGACCTACGGGGATGCAGAGGAGGGTAAACGTCGGCACCTACTACGTGTTGATCATACAACACAAGGCCATCTCGTATCCATGTTGGATAAAGGATGTGAGATTGGTGCAAAGCTCATCGACAACGACCAGCGCAGCGATGGGGCACGCTGGAGCCGATAGCCAGTGTGGGTGGAGACGCGTTGTGCTACGCGGGCCAGCGATGCAAAGGTACGCCTCATGCCAAGCAACTCGAATGGCGGCGAGCTCATCACCGTCGCTGCCATTCTAGTGGAATACTTCAAAAGAAACAAAATAGAAACAAAAGAACTGGAAGAGGCGGCAAGGAGGGCCAGGAGGAGAGATTTTTACGTCTCTTCTCCTGAGGACGAAGAGCAATTGGACCAGGAACAGGGATGAGATCTGCTAGTGCTCCCGGTGTCCTTTAATTATTGTGTGTTTGGTTACTCACATGCTCTAGTTTGGCTCGTACTTGTGAGCCAGGTTCAATCCGCGCAACATCTTCTTGTTTGGTTACATGTTTCTGTTTAGTCTGGATGAGAAGAGACGGTGTTTAGCTGTCTGCATGAAGACATGTTGTATGAGATTAAAGTCGACAAATAAGTGTAGTTATGATGATGTTTATTTATGTAACTATAATCGTATTGTCCTTTCTTCCCTACTGATGTAACCTCCAGATGACTCAGTGGTGAGTTAATGATATGTCTTGGAGGGAAGAGCAAAGAAAAATGCATGAAGAAGCCAGGGCATGGTATGTTAATCAGCGTCAAATGCATTCACGGTTTGAGGGTAGGGTTGAGCAACAAAACAGCAATTATAATGCTCTTGTAGGCTGGCAGACTCCCTTTGATACGCGCTTTTCGGCTCTTGAGGGGCAGTTCAGCACTTGCGGGTGCAACTTCTTTCTCACCAGCCGGGACAGGATCCATATGCTTGGTACCATCAAGCCCCACCATTTCGACTAGCTCCTCTAGTCCAAATAGCACATGGAGTTCCAGGCTCAACATGGCACATCAGTGGCAATCTTGGTGTTCACTAATTGTTTTCAAAAGCAGCTGCAGCCACAGGTTTAGGGGTTGGAGCCTCTTCGCCTTTGTCAACTCCTGAAATTCCAGTTCAACGTAGCATGTTTGGAGCTCTTTCCTAGGTGTTCACTCGTTCCAGCTCCAAGCGACCAAGAACCTCTTCTCCTGCTCACTCCGGTGGCGATGAAGACTAGGCTTCTTTGGTCCTTGACGCCAAAGAGGGAGAGATAGCTAAGTAGGGCTAAGTAAGGGGGGTGTTTAGAGCTGGATTAGGGGAGAGGGTGTTTAGTTGAGTTGTAAGTTAGAGTGCTTCATTTTGCTTTAATCTTGGGTTGTTCTTGAATTCTTCTTATCGTGACTTGTTTTTATCTCTATGCACTTGTTTAGGGGCAGCTTGCTTAATCATTCATGCTTTTATCTATATTGAGCTGAGATGATATTATCATGTGTTAATTCTAGTCGTTCTATTCCATGCTCCATTGTATTTGAGTTTGCCATGGGGGTAGAATTTGTTGATTGTTAATTTCTTCTATTCTCCTTTTGTTGCCATGTTTTTGGATGATTAATGCCAAAAGGGGGAGAAGTTTTTGAGGTCTATCAATTACCCTTTACTTATGCATAAATTACATGCTTATTAATTATTAATTCATAAGAGGTTTATAAAGGGGGAGAATTTGCATGGTAATTGTTTGTTGTTTTGATATTATTGCTTTATATTGTCAATTGCTGCAATTGATAAGAAGTTTGTCATAAATCACCAAAAAAAAGGGAGATTGTAAATTCAACATATGCCTTGTGTGCCTTGTGGGATTTTGGTGATTTATGACAAACATATTTAATGGCAAAGCTTTATTAAACAACAAACATGAATTATTGATTAACGTCCTTTGAGACTAACAAGTGTTATCATAGTCTCTTTGATAGAAGGATTGTTCACCATTAAAAGCATGCATTTAATCATCCTAGATGAGACTAATATTCTTTATTGATGTTATTTTTTTAGTCTCATATTTAGGTCCTTGGTGAATGATCCATGTCGAGGTATGAAAAGCGTAATATATATAGTATATTTATTGAATGCTTAATTTAGTGCTTGACTCATAATATTCCTTTTATGTATGGTAATCTTGTTATGAGACTAATATATTTATTGCTAAGTTTTCTGTAGTTTCATATTTCTATAAGAGGAATTATTAAGGTCAACCAGATGATCAATTCATCCATGCGAGGTATGTATCTTAGTGTCTATTTAGTTGAGACTAACAATTTGATGGTTTACTCCTTTTAGTCTCATATATATAATGTGGATGAATAGTGCAAGATGAGATATACAATCTCGGTATCCTTTCCATATTTATTATTGCATTCCTCTTATGAAGTGTATAGTGAGATCTAAATAACATATTAATTATAAATATGCACATTGCTTCGTGTCATATTTATTTGTGCAGAAATATCCTTTTGAGCTTAATATGTGCATTGCTTACTTGTCATCCCTGTTTTAGCTAGAGTTAAACTTCACCTTACTATAAATTCACTTTGTGCATGTATGTCTTGTCTTCACATCTTTTCTTGCACTTAATTTAGTGAAGTTTAATTTAAATTAAATCACAACTTCACTCTTTCTTTAAATATGAATTGTACATGTGTAACTCTTGAATATACTTTCATATACATCTTTAAGTGAAGTTGCGTTCATAAAATTAATTAATTGCCATGAATTATTGAATTATCGTTTGGGCAATCATCTCTCTAGCGCATATAAATATATATTCATCATGATACACTTAGTAGAGACTTTTCATGTCAATTGTTCCATTGTTGTTTGAGCTTTACCGTTGAACACTTGTTGTGTTTAAACTCTTTTGAGCACCTAACCAACAGCTTCTAGGACTAATGTCTTTCATAAGTGGTTTGAAGAGATTTAGGTCCTAGGAGTATGTGATGACCAAGGTGTGTTGAAGGATGATGGTCAAGCCAAGGTCGACAAGATAGAAATGTCATCAAGAGTTGAATACTAAGTCAAGATCGATTTGACAGGATGATCATCGAGGAGGATGATTAAGTCAAAGTCGATAGTACAGAAGAGTCTCATGAGGTGATCAAGTCGAGATTGAAAAAACGAAGATGTCATCAATCATGTGCTGAAGGTCATCATGCACAATGCATCAACGATTGATGCATGGAGCGTTAAAGTGAACTTGAAGGCATTGATGTAGGATATCAAGGTTCAAGATGGTGCTCAAGGCCAAGGTATGGTTAGTGTAGGGCTAAGGATGTTCCCTAGTCTTATCCAGTCTTGGTGGTTGGTTGAAAGACTAGGTTTATAGGATAGTTGCCGTACTATTCAAAGGGATCCGAATCGGTGTTGATTGGATCGGTTCTTAGCTCTTGGGTGATGTACATTTTCTCCTAAACCCTAGTTAAGCCTAGAGAGGTGTCGAGGTGTCGTAGGAGTGTAGCAAGAGTGTTGAAGGTGTTCAAACTTGTGGTTGTTCGAGGTGTTCAGACTTGTGGTTGTCCGAGAGGGAGTGTGCACGTCTTTGAGCATGTTTGTGCCCTTGTGGCTCTGTGTGCAGCGTCTCTGTTATCCACCGGACTGAGTTCGGTGATCACCGGACTGAGTCCGGTGGAGAGTGTTCTGTAGGTATGGGCTGTTATGTGAGCTGTGCACGGTTCTATAGTCCACCGGACTAAGTCCGATGGGACACAGTATAGTCCTTAGGGGACTAGGGTGCAGCGGACTAGGTATGCTAGCCACTAGACCCCTGTTGCTCATTGGGCACCGAACTCAGTCCGATGCCCGCCGGACCGAGTCCGGTGGACACCAGTAGCGAGCGCACGTGGCGGTCGTGGCAGCGGACTATGTCCACTCGCTATCGGACCCTAGGGTTTTCGTAGTCACTAGACTAAGTTCGGTGGCACCGGACTGAGTCCGGTCAAGCCTGCAATGGCTAGTCTGTGCTGGATTTCGAATCCTAATGGCTAGTTTCCGAGGAGCTCGGCTATTTAAAGAGCTATGAAGAGCTTTTATTGAGGGGATTGGTTTTGCTGAGACTTTGGGTGTGTCCCAATGTGTGAGAAGTGGCTACTAGAGGAAGCCCACCAAAATTGGGTAGATTTGGTGAAACCCTAGTGAGAGGAGTGAGTGACGATGTGAGTCTTATATGCATCACTCTTGAGCTTGATCCGATGCTATCAAGCGGCTTCAGGTTTATTACTCTTGGTGTTTGTTGTCACCTACACCGCGTGGGAGGCGTCGTACGTCAGTGACCTTCTCAAAAAGTGTGTGAGAAAGCCCAGGCAAACCGTGTGACTGGCATTGGCGCTTGCCATCTCCGGAGGGAGGAACTAGCAACCACTAGTGAAAAAGAGGCGGTTGGCTCGGAGAGGGAGCTAGTCCTTGAGAGGATCAAGCCTCAACGTGGATTAGGAGAGACCGACAAGTCTCCGAGCACCACAGGAAAAAGTTTTCGAGTCACTTGTGGTTTGTTTCTAGTGCTCTTATATTCATTGTCATATCGTTGAGCTAGTGCTTAACCCTCATAGCATTTATCTTATGCTTAATTATATATCTAGATTACCTAGCTGTATTTGGTCCACCTTACACTAGGATTGCTATCATTGACATATTACATGTGTTTAGAGAATTTATCTTTATCTTCCACATTTGTTTAAGCTTTGGACACAAATATAAAATTGATTAGAAAGTAAAATTTTGAGAAGCCAAATTCACCTGATGAAGGAGAAGCCAGCACCATCCCTGGCTGGCTGCCGAAGCTCCCCTGGTCACCGATCTGACCCCCTTCCCCTCCTCTTGCATGGCCGACGTGTTGTTGCCTCCTTGCCCCCATGGCCGAGAGAGAGATCAATGGAGGGGAAGCCAGCACCACCGTGGGCTGGTCGCCGGAGCTTCCTTGGCCACCGTTCTGTACTCCTCCCCCTCCACCTCCATGGTTGACGTGCTGCTGCCTCCTTGCCTCCAAGGTCAAGAGAGACTGAGAGGAGAAGGGGTCTCCAGTGCTGGACGGGGAGAAGAAAGAGGAGAAGGGGTCTCCCCGCAGCAGTGGCAGGGCAGAGAGGAGAAGGGGATGCCGAACAGGGAGAAGAAGGAGGAGCACCAGCCGCTAGTGATGTAGGAGGAGGGCTCGCTGGTCGTCGTCTATGGAGATGGCCAGGCCACGCCGTCTAGGGAGGAAGATGTGGAGAGAGAGTGAGATAGAGAGGGGGAGAGAGATTTAAGAGAGAGAGAGTGTGTGAGGGGGGCAAAGGGAAAGAAGATGAGGTGGAGGCTTAAGGTGTCCTCGTTTAACAGACATGTGGCAGCTGGCTCGACATTTAACGGACACCTGGACGCCAACAGTTTTGGGGCATCTGTGGAAATAGACACAAATTTAGGGGACTGAGAAAGTAAAATACAAGTTTAGAGCATCTTTAGCATGCACTCTATAACACTATTTATTTGACTTTTTAGGGATAGAGTAGCTGCTGGAGGTAAGGAATCTTTTAGAGTGTTGTGTAAAGTGCGAAGGAATTTTAGGGGATGGATAGAGTATGTAGGGAATAGTGTTACAGATTAGGAATTTAGGAGCCAAGTGAGAATTGCTGCGAGTTCAGGGGCTACAGTGTAATTTTTTGTTTTATTTTCAAACGGAGATGACACTACATAGGCCATAGCTACAGCAGCGGCAATCGGCAGAGGGCAATCGACAAATAGTTGTGGCAACGGTAGCAAAAAAAAATTACTTTTTCTCTACCAGTTAGTGGGCAAATTTTTTTATTTAATATTTATTTTAAATCTTTTTTCAAAAATAATCATAGAAAATTAAAATTACAAAATAAACGGTCGTAGCCCCAATCTCAGGAGATCGACCCATGTCCGGGTGATAGCCGGTCATGACCGTTAAGGGCGGTAACGGCCCGGGACGTAGCCGTTACCCCCGTCGGAGCCGTTGGAGGTGGGGCCTACATATCGCCCCAATATGGGGCGATTGCTGTCACATACCCAAATTTTCAAATTCAGCATAAAATTTTTTTGCAAAAATCATAAATATATTTCTATAACCATTTCTAATTTTTAAATAATTTTCTAAACTTAACTCCTATTTATTTCCTAAAGGAAATACCCTAACTATCTTTTCCTAAAATATAAAATAGCATAAATAATAAATATTATTTCATATTTGGATTCTACTCATTTTTCTAGGTTTTTAGAAATTTATTTCATATATTTCTGACCCTCCTATAATTTTCTACAAATTTCTAAAACCATTTGCCTTTCTGGAAAATAAGAAGTGCGCTTTCCCCTTTAGGAATACGCCTTCTACGTAACCCCCTTCCCCAGCCCGGAACTATACCTGGGCCTAAGGCCCGTTCCTGTTTCGATAGCAATTCGGCCCATCAACGGCTTAAGTGGCAATGAACGATCAAGATAAAACCACGCTGACTCAAAACTAATCCAACGCATCCTATTGCATACCCTTTTGTCCATACGACCGATTTAATCATGACCGTATTCAGGCCATCTATGGGCTCTAAATCGACCACGTCATCCTCCCCAGCCCTAGCCCACGGGATCATCTTCCCTGACCCCGGCGCCGCCGCCTTCGCCGTTGAATCCACTGGAGAAGACAAGCAACGCAGCTAAAATTCGCCGCCGCCCCTGATTTTGACTTCTTCTGATCCCTCTCGACTCCAGGATCCTTACCCACCACCTCATCGACCTGATCCGACAACGGGCTATGACGAATTGTGCCCGGACACGCCGCTAGCACCGTTGCCGGCGTTTTTGCAATTTCGTAGCCACCAAGCCAACGCGCGCCTATAAAAGGCCATCCCCAACCTCGGCATAGTTCAAGCAAAACGCTCCACTCCTTCTCCACCCCTAGAACTCACCGGAATACCCTCACCGCCGCTACCCCTTTCCGCCGCCGCCACGACCTCGTTGCCCCGCTAACCCCGACCAACCCGAACCCCACCATAACCGCCTAAACCTCGCACACACTTCCAATTGCATAAATCCCCACCCAATTTCTTGCCGCCGGCCCTTCTCCGCCGTCGCCGACGATACCACCGCCGTTCCCCTCTGTTTCCCCCTTCCCTACCACTGACCACCGTGGCCCACCCGTCACCACCAAGACACACCTTTTTTGCCACTGGGACCCCTTGTCACCCTCCTCCCCCCAAGAAGACTTATTAAACCATCTTGGGCCAAGCCCAATTAAGCCCAATAAGAAATTTTTAAAAACCATACTGTTTAATATATTTAAAATATCAAATCACTTTTATAAATTCCATAAAAATTCATACAAATCTAACATAAGATAAAGAATAATATAAAATATAAAATTTCATATTTCTATAATAAAATAACCCTAAATAAATCACCAAACTTAGACTGGTGTTGGTTCTGTGGAGGCTGAGCTTGAGTAGGAGCAGCAAGGTTGTTGAGGTTATTAGCAATGGCTTGAAAGGCTTGCAACTGCATTGCCAGTATTTGGTCAAACTGCGGAGGATGAGCTGGTGGGGGTGGCAGGTTGACATTGGCTTGGTCATCGGCAGCTGGTTGATTCTGGGGCTGACCGACCGGTGGAAGCTGACCCTGAGGCTCGTCCACTACTAACTCTCTGCCTCTTCCGCGACCGGCAGCCGCTTCATTCTGGGTGTCCACCATCTGACAGCAATGTTGAAAACGAGATGAGGAAGGGAAAACCAAGGAGAAAGCTAACAGGGGAGATCAGAACATCCACAACACACCAGTTCAAACAAAATACAGAAAAACTCCGAAAAACACACAAGTGATAGTTGCACGACTAAGTCGGTGCCCACTATCTCAAAATCCAGCTGGAAAATCCAACGTTGTCTAATACGATGACAGGTTCTAGGGTTCCTGCGGTCTTAACGCTAATCTTGCTTTCTTGATGCCGCCTGGTTCCTCTATGCTTCTTGCGCGCTTGTTCAGTCGTCGACGACTTGTATCTTTGGGTATTCTATTAAGAGTAGTGGTGTCGCTAAAAATTTTGAATCAGGGGAGATTTTAGAAACAGCTTTTGGCTTTGAAACACAAATCATTCAGAGGGTGGTAAGAGAGGAAAAGGTAAGACCAGATAGAAGCGAAAATTTTAGGTAAGAAAAACAGAAGAGGGTAAGTTTCAAAAACTGTTGAAAGTAGATTTATTATTTAAATATGTCCTTAGGGCTACACCATTCTACCTAGGTTATGCCTACAACCTGCTCGATATTAACCTGCTTGACCCTGGCGGAGGTGAGGTCCCACTGCTTTTACTGTGCTAGTCCCTGGATCAGTAGCTAGCACACACAGACAACAGAATTTGGATCACAACCATATCGATTAATTTACATAAATTTACATCAGAGTGCGCCTTATGGCGTGGTTACATAAATTTGGCTCGAAGGCCTTACAAAAGCGGAAGTCTTTATAATACAACTGAAACTCCAAAAGACAAAAGCCAAGACAAGTCCCCACAGGCAGAGCTGGAGGAGCGCAATCCTAGGCGTCAAAGTGGTCTTCGTCTTGAATCCCGACGGCGAAACCTTCATCGAGATACATCTCCTCCTCGGGGTTCTACTGTTGTTCGCATCCTGTTCGTTGGAATGAGCAGCCCCGCATAAAAGGCGAGGGTGAGTATACTTTATACTCAACAAGCAAGGCTGACTAGTATGCATCTTAAGGCTTAACCAAGGAAAGGTAAGGGTCTTTTTGCATAAAGCCGGTTTTGTAGATTTTCACCTACGGTTTTTATAAAATGATTTTAAAACATGTTAAGGAAAAACAAATGTTCGAATTAGTTTCTTTGAAGTTTCGGCACCCACAGGTTTTTGCCCAACCTGGCTACCCACGGCACCCACCGTGCAAACACTCTCATCGCTCAGCACCCATTGTGAGGAGAAAAACCAAAACACACGACCGCAATCGTGGTTTTCCTTGGAAACACCATTTTGAAAACAAATAGATAAGAAGTACCATGAGGCAGCTCCCCGTCGTCCGTCCTTGACCGTGGACACGGCTATCATTATAGTTTTACACTCTGCAGAGGTCGCACGCTTTACCCATGCAAGGTGGTTCTTCCCAAGGGTGCACCCAAGGAAAAAATGATCACCACAAGGCCTTTTTCCGACCTTCTCCTAGTTAAGGCATTTCCGCTAAGGTTTCCACACTGATGCCCCTCTTGCGCCAATAGAATAGCACCTACTGTCTACTCCACCGACTGGAATGCCAAAGCTAGAAGGCTGAAGGATACTCAACCAGGGCCCGCCCATACAGGCACACATTGTCGCACTGTTTACTTAGCTCGTCTACCTCAAGAAATCGGTCCTTAGGGACCAGGGTGGTTCCCACACTGGGCCCAAGTCTCGTGCTTGCTGCACCCACCTTGCATCCATCCACCCCGATCAGGTTTTGCAAAACATTTTTACCCGATAGCATCCACTATCCCAACTACACTCATTTGCAAACATGGCAGCACCCACTGTCCTTTTTAAATCCATCATTTAGACAAGCATTTAATAATTGCAGTTATCAAGAATGGACAACAATTTAGTACTAAGCATTATGCAAAACCTAAATTCAAGGGTGACGTTTAGTATTAGCAATTTTAATAACCTAGGGTAGCAAGGAATATTTTAACAGAGCAATATTGATTGGGTGTTATCTAAGCAACTAAGTGATTAACATTTTTAATTTTTAAATAAAACATGCAATTTGTAAACTTCTAAAAATTGAGTTTCAAAATCATAGGACACAAGGTTCAGCACTTGCCTGGATCAGCAAAGTCTTGGGGATCCTCTGGAGGATTGGCCGCGAAACTATCGTCGTTAGAACCTAATAACAAAATAACCAAAATAAACACACAATGCCAAAATTAAATATGGAATGGTATGCATGCAAATGGATATGCATGAATGTGATGGTGGTATTTTAAATTGAAATTTGTGTAAATTCTTATTTTTACTTCTCTTTTATAAATTTTGGAAATCCTAGTCCACATGGAATTTAACTAATATACATATGTAACAAAAATGTTTCTTTTCAATTAGGGAATGCAGAAAATAAACTAATTTCCTAAAATAAATGTTTATTTTATTATATTTCACAATTTCAGAAATTATTGATTTATTTTCATGTAACATAATTAATTTTTAGGTTAATTATTACATGTTTTTGCATTTGTAAACTAAACCATGCATTAATATGCATTTAAATTATTTAAATTATATTTAAATTAAGGTTTATATTTTAATGAATTTTTAGAATTTTATTTCATAAATTTTGGATTTTATATTTTTAAAGGTATCAATTTTACAAATTGCTGCTATTTAAAAATAAATTAATAAATTAAAAACGAAAAGGCGTGGACGGTCAAGGTCCGACTCGCCCAATGACAACGTCTTGGAGAAGCGGCGCACGCGTGGCGTCTGTCGTCGGTGCCAGCCACAACACGCATGGACGCGTGGGCGCGGCCTTGTTTCACAAGCGTCCCACACGACGCCACACAGGGTCTACTGGCAATGGCGCAGCCGCACGCAGCGTGCGTGGTCCGGAAGCGAGGCGGTTCGGCGGCGTGCTTGCTGTCCAACAATGACGGCCAGTCACGCGAGGAGGATCGACAAAGGGCGGCCACCACTGCTCTCTGCCGGCTGACGGGGCACGGCTGCACGTGTCTCAGAGCAGGAGAGGCGGAGGTAGCTCGGGCGGCGGCCGATTGGGCGAGGCGGTGGCCCAATGAGGGAGAGAGGGGAAAGGAAGAGGGAGGAAAAGAAGGCGGGGGTGGGGTCGACGGCGAGGGAACGCCAGGCGAGGCCAAGGCGTGAGGAGCGGCGGAGGTGGCGGCGGCTCGCTCGGCGGCCAGACGGCGGGGAGGAGCGAGACGGCGGGGTTCGCGAGTGAGAGGGTGAGGGAAGCTCGGGAGACGACGGCGAGGCGCGGGTTGGCTGAGCAGCTTCGGCGACGCTGCCAAGGCGAAGCGAGCATGGCGCGTGGCGGCGGCGGTTCTGGCGACGGCGAGGCGGCGCCGGTGGTGGAGGGAACTCTAGGGGCCCGGAGAGGAGAGGGGGCGGGGAGGAAGTGGATTACCTCTCGGTGGGGGCAAATTGGAGCGAAGTCCGTGCGGCGCCGGCGACGAGGGAGCTCGGCTTCGGCGACGGAATCCGGCGGCCTCTGGCGATGGCGGCGGCGGCGAGCTAGAAAAATGGAGCGAGGAAGGTGAGAGGGAGGATGTCCTGGTGGGGATTGGGCAGGGAGGGATTACATGGGCAGGTTGAGGGAGATGGAAGTGAGGGAGTGAGAGGGAGGAGTGCTCGAGAGAGATGAAATGAGAGAGAGAGGGGGTTGCGTGATTAGGAAGCAGGGGCTGGGCAGGGGAAATTGGTGGGAGGGGGAGGGCAAAAAGGGAAAGGGGAATTTGGGTTATTTGGGAAATATCCCATTTGGGAAAGGGCAAGGAGGGGAAGGTGCTATTAGGGGGCAAATGACAGGTGGGACCCACATGTCATAGAGATAGGAGAGTAGAGGGAATTAGGGTTAGGGCTAAATTATGTTTTTGCTAAATCTAATTAGTTTAAATTTGCTTGTCAAATTTTTATTTAATTTGAGTTCAATTAATTGGCTACCTTCTAACTTAATATGAAATGGTTAATCTAAAAATTGCTAAAATAAGTTTTTAGCAATTTAGACATTTTGAAATGAAATATTTTAAAAGTTAAATCCTTAAATAGGTTTGTAGGAAAAATATTCTTAGTAACATGCACATTTTTAAAAATTATTTTTGATTTGATAATTTTTCTTTTTGCAATGCTCATGCTTATGCAATGATAATGCAAATTTTAAATTTTTTTAAATGGGGATGTTACATTTTAGTAGTGAAATTTGTATATTATTTAAAACATGGTAGGATAGACATATGTTGTGCGAGCAAAGATTTGATAAATGCAATGTAGAAATTAAACGAAGTATGATATATCATGTAGATTTGCAGTTATTAGGGTTAGGAAGAAATTAATAATTTATAGCAGTAATGCCGTATGGAAAAATATGAGTAGTTCAATTATGACATATGATATTTTAACAGTAAGAGGAAAAACTATTTTTTTTTTGGTCGGACGTTGTAGGCATCATATCGGAGAAAGTGTATTTTAAAATATTTTGTGGGGATGGGGGGATAGCACAAGGGTCCGATGGAGTGGATTTATTTGGATTTTCTTCGGTCACATGACGCATATCAAGACCGAGCGATAGAACATACAGGGGGTTAATAGAATGGTTGTTTCGGTTGTTCAATTTGGATGCCCATACTTATCGGTTGCGTATTAGAGCCGTAGCAAGTCGTGTGCAAGAAAGTGTTTTGTTTTGAGAGTTCGTTCCTATAAATGCAACATCAACCTGGAGGAGCTATGTTGGATTTGCTTTAGAGCGTGGTTGGCCTCTCACGTTACTGGTACAATGCTACCAACTAACTCCAACAATGCCAGAAGTGCATGATGATGAGGTAGATGTAATGGAAGAGGAGGAGAGAAACTTGGAAACATGTGCTGTTGGAGGCGGCGAGGAGATTGAGGGCGGGGGGGGGGGGAGATTGGCGGTGACGAGGAGATCAGTAATGACGTGGAGACAGGCGTGGAGCCAAGGAGGGTGGTGTAACATCCCAAATTTTCAATAATGTAACTTGGCATGTTAAGTATGTTCTAAAATTTTGTAAAAATAATTTGGAGCCAATTTCAAATTAATAGTTCTAGTAGATTCTAGTATTTATTTTTCGCGCAAGTTGATGAACTCCGGTTGAACGTTAAATCTCTAAAATTCTCTAATCTCTCTAATGTCTCTCCCCGTACTAGATGCATGCATGCATCTCTTTCTCTCTCTCTCTCCCGTAGTGCATCCTGCATGCACCTAATTTCTCTCTCTCTCTCTCTTGTAGTGCATCTTGCATGCATGCACCTGATTTTTTCTCTCTTTCTTGCTGCTGCTGCAGACCTGCTACACGCAAGCATATGTCGCTTTGCATGTTTGCAAAGACGCACACATCCGCCGCTTTTGCGTGTTGCTGAAATTTTGTCTGCTCTTGCATGTCTTGCTGAATTTCTCTTGCTGCTCTTGCGTGTTGCTGAAATTTTGCTGCTCGCTGCGTGTGCAGCATTTTGCACTTCGCCTGCGCATGCTTGTATGCCGATGCACGATCGCCGCATGCATGAGTCTGCCGCTTGCGCAAGCTGAAAAACAGCGGCTACCTTGCATTGCCGCCCCACGCAAGCTTCGCTTTCATGCCCCGACCTATCCGATCGACACTCGCCGTCGTGCGTTATATTAGAACCACCTGGTTCTATTTTTTGCCGCCCCGTTTGGCCGCGCTTTCTCGTCGCCACCGGCTTCGGACGCTGGACCGCCTCGCTACTGCGTTGCGTCGGTCTTCCGGTGCTCAACCCATTCGGGGCTGTGCGAAAACCCCTGAACCCCGGTGAGCACCTTGCCCTTTTCGGGTAACTCACATCCTTTTAGCCGAGCTATCCCCACTTAATTTAAACCCGTGTTATTTATTAAAGATTCAGTCAGCTTATAGTTTTAGGGCTAGTCTGTCAGTTCATCTTCGCATCGGGGTTTTCTTTTAAAAGAAAAATAATAATAATAATATATATAGCAAAACCATTTTTAAAATAATAATAATGTTATTATTATTTGTACCGTAGCCCGATTGTACTTGTGCTTGGTTTGTTTGGCATATTCGCATGCGTCTTGTGATCGTTTCTGTCGAAGGAGGACGCCCCATGAGGGCACCACCACCAAGGAGTACCGCTACTGTGTTCCCAAACTCAAGGCAGATCCTTTGACGCATATTGTCTATAGCCTGTTTTCATTAAAATATTTTATTAGGAATTTATAAATATGCATGCTAGTTTTAAAATATTAAAACTAGTTGAATAGTGACTAGCTAGACCTACTTAACAGTATTGCTATAACAATCGATTATTGTAAAACTAGGTGTAGCTACATTAATTGTTATCTACTTTCCATTGGACTTAGGTTGTTTAAAATAAAATGCCCGCAAAAATAAATCATGTTATAGTTCATGTTTACTAGAAATGTCTTTATGAACTTGTTTGGAAAATAGGCATCGGAGGGACACGATGCCGGGTATGGGTATGCTTATTCCTCTCCCCCTCAAATATTCCGACTAGGAGGAACTTTCAGCCAGTGGGTGCTTGCATGCACCGTGTTGGTGTTTTCTAACACCGCGGATTTTGTAAATCGGAGCTTCAAAACTATTCCCTCCTAGTCTAAGGACTGTTCATCCTATGAACCTACGAGCCTAGCCTTTTAGTACAACCTCGGGTCCTGGTATGGGACAGGCCTGCTTCCCGGTCCTCTGGCTCTGTTGCGACCCCCTGGCGGGAAGCAATCGAGCCGGAACCCGGGGACTGTGTGGTTGAACGCTTCGGCAGGAAGCCTCCCGAGGGTAAAGTGTACCCCTCTGCAGAGTTAAAACTGTCATGACAGCCATGCTCAAGGTCATGAGCGCGCGAAGCGAGTGTTCATATGGTAGCCACTTCTTTTATAAAATTGGGGTTTCTTCTAAAATAATTTGGCAAAGGACCGCCATTCCAGATTTTACTATTAGGACCAGTCGTGAGATGAATATGGTTCCGAACCTAGTACGACAACGGATGGCTAGAACAGTCCCATTGGCCTAATGACCGAGCCAGGGAGTATAGTTCGCCAGGGGTCGATCGGAACAGTTCCGTCTGGCCGAATGACTGAGCTAGACAAGATTGGAGCCCCCTGAAAAATGGTGTTATTAAAACCGCATTTTAAACTCACTAGGAAAAATTGTTCAAGGCTTTTCTGCAAAATACCAAAGCCACCTTGTACTGAGCTATCATATCATTTCACATTCTTTCCCCTGCTGAGTATTAGTACTCATCCCTGTTTTCTCTCCCTCTTTTAAAATTTCAAAAGGTGAAGAGACGGGATTCGACTCCGAGATGGATGATGGGGACTACGACGAGTCAGACTACGAGGAGTTTTCGGAGGAGTGAAGCTTAGGGTTCGTTCCTACAGTCAAGATGCATGTGGGATTCTGTATCGAAGAGTAGTTGTATTGTGGGTTTAGCCTGTGTTTTCCGCTGTGTACTCTGGGGTTCAGTCTGCGTGCTGACTTGTATGTAAAATAATCGGGACGAGTTCCCCGACCACGTACCTTGTATAATTATGGCAATGTATCACTCTGTTGGCAACTGTGTGTACTAGCGATGATTCTTAGGACTAGTACAGGATGCACAGGAAGGGTTCTGTCTTTTATGGCCGGGTCCCGACAGGTGGCTGATGAAGGTGAGGAGGTGGAGAACATAGTTGAGATGATGGAAGCGATGGTCCGTGAAGATGATGAAGTCCCGGAGGGTGAACAAACGTACGAAGAGGACAATACTCTCGATGTGCCTGTCCCCAGTGCGTGGAGTACCAATAATCTCGAAGACTTAGCAATGAACAAAGGAAGCCGTGATGCATGGGAGTATCATGAGAACGAGGTCACGAAGGGAGCCATATATAAAGACAAGGAAGCTGTTATGGATGCTGTGAAGTACTGGGCAATGTCTCTTCGGCGGCAATTCAAGGTAGTGAAGTCAAGCAAGAAGGAGTACGACGTGAAGTGTGTCATATATTCGTGTCCATGGCGACTGCATGCATGCAAGGGGAAGTGGAAGGATTACTGAAAATTCTCTATAGTGAGGGAGCATAACTGTGAACTAGAGCAAGCGGAGCAGGAGCACCGGAATCTATCATCCACCTGGGTGGAAAATATGTTGTACGGTCAGATTGTGGACAACCCGCACCTGCAGTCTCAATTTATTATTAGAGCTGTGGAGGAGAGATTTCAATACAAGATAAGTTATGCGAAGGCATGGAGGGTAAAGAGAAAAGTATTAGAGAAAAGGTTCAGGACGTATGAGGCATCGTATGAGAATATTCCACACTTGCTGAGGGCAATAGCACATAGGAACCCTGATACATATTTCAACATTGCAGAGTACCCCGCAGACGGTGTGTACGTGGGTAAGTGGGTGCTCTATAGGGCAATCTTTGCGCTTGGCGTGTGCATAAATGCCTTTCAACACTGCCGACCGGTCATTTGCATGGAAGACACTTTTCTCACTAGTAAATACAAGGGGCAGATATTGACTGCAATCACTGTGGACAAGAACAATCAGGTTCTATCGCTCACGTTGGCCTTTGTGAGGGAGAAAATGTAACATCCTCATTTTTCAAAAATAAAAATCATATGCATTGCATCTCATGAAAATTTATTTGGATATTAAAAGTATTTAAAAATGAGTATGTTCCTAATTAAAGAGCTTTTCCAAAAAGGAATCAAAACCTTTCAAAACCTAACTGCATAACCTTGTTAATTAAAGTTTTATAAAAGGTTTATTGGAACAAGTAAATGGTAAACAATAGTTTTACTAATTTTTCAAATACTATTTTACAATTTAATCATCAATTAATTATTTACTTTAAAAATGAAAAAATCAAAATTATAGGATTTATATTTATTTTGTCTCTCTTGCAAGTGGACCCCACCTATTTTCTTTTTCCTCCTTTCTTTTCTCCCTTTCCTATTTTCTTTTCTCTCTCTTTCTTCTTTCTTTCCTTCTTCCCTGATTTCTTCTGGGTCTCCTATTTCCAAACGAATAGAGATTCACCCCCAACTCCTATCTTGGTCTTCTCCTAGAATTCCGCCCTAAAAACCGCCAAAATTGGTTCCCACGATCGTGGTGGATCAATCCCTAGCCGAATCGATCTCCCTCTCGCGCAAATCCCTCCCCAAATCCATATATAAACCCTAGCCGCCACCCCTCTTCTCACCTTTGCTTCTCTCGCAATTAATTGCCGCCAGTGAGCTCCTTTGGCCGAACCCTCCGAAGACGTTCTTCCCCTCCTTCCCCTGAATTTATTCCACCCTTCGGCCGCAGGATTTGTCGACCGTGCTCGCCGGATTTCGACGCCGAAGGTCTGCTGTTCTCACTGCCGCCGTCGCCGATCTTCGCCGAATTAAGCTGCCGCCGCCGTAATTACCCCTCTTCCCTCTTGAGCACCCCTAGATTCCCGAACCTTGCCCCCCACCACTTGGTAGAACACACCGCGCCGCCACACACCGCTTCCTCCTCCCCACGGCCACCGCCGCCCACCCACCCACCCCCCCGAGACCCTCCTATGGCACTCCCACGCCGCCTTCCTTTCCTTCCCCGCCTCACCCACCATGGTGGCACCACAAGACACACGACACAGCACAAGGCCACACAAGGCCACAGCCGCTGCCCTGCCTGGCCTCCGAGCCGAGCCGACCCCGTCCCGGACCCCAGGCCTCCTCCTCCTTCTCACACTGCCCTGCCACCTCCTGCTGCTTCGCCCGCCTCCTCTCGAGCCGCCAGCCGCCTCGCCCTGGTCACCAACAGTGGGCCCCACCTATCGGTCACCCAGACCCCAGCCGGCTCTCTGCGTGCAAAAGGCCGAGTGGGCCGCCCACTTGCATCCGCCGCCCGAGTGCCCTCCCTCCTTAATTTTCCTTATTTTCATAATAAGCTACATATTGTAAATTCCATATAAATTTGTAGAAAAATCAGAAAATTGTGAAATAAATTTTATTAGAACCATAAAATTATAAATTATTTTTATGTAATATTTATTTACATGTTTCTGTTAAATTTAAATTTTGATAATTGTATTAGTTCTTTCATGTGTAGGAATTTTATAAATTATTTTAGAGGTCCAAAAATACCAAAAATTATTTTAGAAAGTTAGATATACTATAATATGATTTCTGTACTGTTTTGGTAAAATTTTGAGATTTATTTATTATTAGCTCACTTTTGTACCTTTAATATTAAGTTATAGAAATCATAACTAATTATAGGAACTCTAAAAATAATAAAACCAATTTCAGAAATTTTGTAAAAATTATTTTATACTGTTATGTACTGTTTGCATCATTCTTATGTCATGACATGCATACCTCATATTTTATTGCATGTGGTTCTTATTTGTGTTTCTTTTAAACGTTAACCGAAAGTCTCGAAGTTGCTTCCGACGCAATTGAGGATCCTCCCCACTACGTCGATCAAGGCAAGTGCTGAAACATCTGAACCCATGTTTTCAAACGATTTTTGTAGAATTTGAACAGTAGCATGTATGTTTAAAATAATAAATAACTATATTGCCTAGCTAAATCCCATTGATAATTAATTCTTATAAAATACCCTTGCTACCTTAGGATTATAAATTTTGATTAATTATTGCCATATCCTTGATTAGGTTTTGCATCTGCTTAGTAATGCTCATAGTAAACCACCTGATTAATTGCTTGTTATTATTAGTCACCATTTTACCTTGTGATCTTTAAGAAGGACAATTGGTGTTGTCTTTTGGTTGTATTTGGGCTAGTTGATAGTGGGTGCTATCGGGAAAAATGTTTTGCAAAACCTGATTGGGGTGGATGGTTGCAAGGATGGTGCCGCGTGCACGAGATTCGGGTCCAGTGCGGGACCCACCTTGATCCCTAAGGACCGATTCCTTGAGGTAGACGAGCTAAGTACAACAGTGCGACCATTGAGTGCTTGTGTGGGCAAGCCCTGGTTGAGTACCCTTTGGACCTCTAGTTTTGGCATTCCAATAGGTGGAGTAGGCAATTGGTGTTGTTCTGCAGGCTCAAGAGGGGGCTTCAGCCAACTAGAGTAACTAGCGCTGTGGTGGAATCCTTAGAGGGAGTGCCAGGCTAGGGGAATGTTGGTTAAAGACCTTGTGGTGTTCTTTTCCTTTGGGTGATTCCTAGGGATGGTCACCTCTTGTGGGGAAAGCGTGCAACCTCTGCAGAGTGTAAAACTATCATGATAGCCGTGTCCACGGTCAAGGACTGACGACGGGAGCCGCCTCATTGGTACTTCTTATCTTTGTTTTCTAAATGGTGTTTTAAAGGAAAACCACGATCGGTGTCGTGTGTTTTGATTTTTCTCCTCATAGTAGGTGCTATGAGCGATGAGGGTAATTGCACCTGGGTGCCGTGAGTAGCCAAGATTGGGCAAACCGCCGAGGCCGAGTTTTAAAGAAATACTTCAAAGATTTGTTTTCCTCAAATCATTTCAAATCATTTTTTTATATAAAACCTTAGGAAAGACTTGCAAAACGGCTTTATGCAAAGGACCTTTACCCTCCTTGTTAAGCCCTAGTTGCATTTAGTCACTTTGCTTGTGGAGTATAAAGTATACTCACCTCGCTTTTATCTGGGTCGCTTATTCCAACGAAAGGTGGTGCGACACCGAGGAAGAAGTGTACCAGATGGGGACTTCACCAAGGAGTTCAAGACGAGGACTACTCCGACGTCTAGGGCGCACCCATCAGACATGCATGTGGAGTTGCGTTGGGTTTTCCATTTGGAGTTGAACTATGTTATTTGAATTTCCGCTGCTAGGCCATGAAGCCTAAACTTTGTAATAATTATGAGACTCTGATGTAATAAAGTACTTTTCGTTGAATGGTGATGATCCAAACTGTATATCTGTGTGTACTAGCTACTTAATCCAGGGACTAGTACAGGTAAGACACAGCAGGGATTCGACTCTGATTTTCGGGTCCCGACAGAAAACACGGAGAGCTGGTATTGGTTCCTCGAAAGAGTGAAGCATGTAGTGGTACAGGATCGCCAAATATGTGTGTCATACATGACCGACATGCTGGACTACTGAAGGCGCTCATGGACATGCAACAAGGGTCAAACGTTGTTGGAGCAGCAAAGTGGCCGGACATGAAGAGTAGGTGGTGCATGAGGCACATGGGTGCGAATTTTTACCGTTAGTTCAAGAACAAGGAGCTGATGAAGATGTTCAAAAGGCTATGCTACCCATCGATGGGTCGTTCATGGAAGCATCGCCTGATTTGCATCGATGGGTACCAGACCTGCATAAGTTGAAGCAAAAGGTCGACCGCCAAAGGACCCGCCGTATACGCAACGATATGGACAAGTCGGAAGCGCGTCGTCAAACTCAAAGATCTGCGGATCCGGAGGCTGGGCCGTCCATATCTCATCGATGAAGGCACTAAGTATGCTTGTAATTTATAATTGTCCATGTGAACCTAATGCGAATTTTTATCATGCAATTTACATTGTAATGTGTACCATGTAATTTCTTTTTGAGATTGGACCATTGTAATTGTATTTGTTTGCCAAACGTGAATGTCTACCATGTATTATATATAGTAATGTGTACCATGTTATCTCTTTTTTAATGTGTACCATGTAATTTTACTTGTAATGTGTTCCAAGTAATTTTTTGTGACGTGTATGATGCAATTTCTTTAATGTGTACCATGTAATTTCGTTTTAATGTGTTCCATGTATATTGAAATTCATACCATATAACTTATGCTATTATGTGTACCACGCAATTTATATTGTAATTTGTACTAAATGTTATTGCTTATTTGTACCACGTAGGGACAGGCAGCTATGGCAGCAGGTGGACATGGTGCGGGTGAGTTGCCAAAGCTGCTTAACCGGAGCATCGATGCGACGCACCGGTCTAGATTGTCCACAGTAGAGAACAGATAGCTCGGTACGTTGTGGCCGTGTGTGCCGAATGAGATGCTTCGCATCGACCCTCATTGGGTTCCACGGTAATTGTCCTATAACCTTTACGATTATGTATGTACTGTTTTGTGTGCTCCTGTATTATGACAGTATTATGATTGATTCCAGGTTGATTGTGGCAGGTTTACTTCCACTATGTAGGATGGTCGAGGTTGCCACTGCACCTGAGGAGGGGCCGACATGTGCCACGGTTCGGGTACGATCAGCCCTTACTGACAACACTCGTCGACCGCAGGAGGCCGGAGACCCACACCTTCCACCTCCCCTGCGAGGAGATGGCGCCCACGCTGCAGGACGTCGCGTACCTGCTAGGACATCGCACCCACGCTGCAGGACGTCCCGTACCTTCTGTGTAGTACAACTATTCCATACTTCGACACCTCCATCTATTTTCATGGCGAGCTGGGGAGCCTCTTCATGGCCATACGTGTCTGATGCATGGTGAGAGTCTTTTGGCCCTGGAGTGCATGCTTGTCCTCCTACGGACGACATGCGGGTCATATAATATGGAGAGTGAAGAGATGGGCCCTCTTTGCTATGAGATCGTCACTTTTCCTTGGTCTTCGACTGGCCGACGTGCGATTGTGGGAACCCTGCTGTTGTGTAGTGGTTTGACTATGTGCACGAGGGGTTCACTGGTCGCAGGTTCTACCGATGCCTTGATTACCACGTAAGTTCGCTCACATTTATTTTACTCTGCCGTGATTATTATTTACTTATCATTTCTTCTATCTCCATTTACCAGACGTTACGTGCAAATAGACTCGGTGGATAGATGAGCCATACCCGACAGCAGCGTATACCTATATAACATACCTGGATGTAAGAATCGACCGCTTGCAGGCTAGACTGGATGATATACCAAGGCCAACCAACAGGTCAGCAGAGGTCCGCACGGCCTCCCAGGCCCTGCAGACAGTCCATGCAGGCACGTCAAGTGCACAACTAGCCGGTTCTTGACTAATACTATCAGCCAAACCTTCCTGTCAAGACCCCGCATGTCTTTGCGGATGCCGCTACCTCAACACACCCAGCACCGAAGTCCTTTGCCGAAGAGCCATCATGCAAGAGACCTACCCCATGTACTACGATCATGCAAGAGGCCTACCCCATGTACTACGACACGGAGTGGGAAGCTACTGCTCGGTGTTCGGCCACTTAATGTTCCTGCCAGTGCCAAAACCCATTCACCCATCCCTAGTGACCAGTCATGCATGTCATCGTGCCACCTATGTCATGCGTGCCTTTCTATTTCACCGGAATGGGCTTATGTATTTGTCAGATCCCCTCAAAGGCACGATGTCGGTAGTCATGTGCCATTTGCATGTATGTCTATGTCGAAAATTCTTGCGAACTTTTAAATATGCCATGACCTACATGTCTATATTAGAACAGGGTGGATTTCCCATTGCTAAATGTTTTTCCATATTTTTTTCCTTCCTACCCCCACGCCCTGCCGTTTCCGCTACCCCATGAATCGGCCATTTTAGTCATGGGCATGGTTAGGAGTATGGTGGTGCCAATTGTCAGATCAAGAGGAAGAAGAGGGAAGGTGGGAGGCTGGGGCAACATATCGCCTCTGTATGGGGTGATCGCCCCTATCGGCTGAGGCAGTTTAACGTCTCGTTGGCGTGGCAGTTAGTGGGGTGCCGACATGGGACTAATCGCCCAGGAATAGGGTGATCGCTCAGGAATGGGACGATCGGCTCCTATTTTTGTAATTTTAATTTTTATACGATTATTTCTGAAAAGTATTAAAAATAAATATTAAATAAAAAAAGCCTCTTGCCGGTGCTATCTACCTGCACCGTGGAGAAACATCAGGACCGTTAACTCTCGATCGGAGCGTCGCAAAGGGCAGTCGTGCGCTCCAGCTGCGTGTGGGAGGTGGCAAGGAAGATGCGCCGAATATGCAGAATGCAGGTGCACGAGACCTGTCCACTGTCGCGCTCGCCCCCCACCCTTCCCTCCTACCACGCAGCCGCGTTGCACTGCACCTCCTCCCCCACGGGCCACGGCTTCTCCTCCCTTTCCACCCACCGGAACCCAGCAAGATCCTCTTCTCTCCCCCACTGCATCCACTGATCCCCAAATCCCCCCAAGGTTCCTAATTCCTGCATATCCTCACGCCCCAATCCGGCCGTCCATCCATCCGTCGAGCTATGAGACAGGAGGCCGCCAGCCTGGTGGCAACACAGGACGCCCACCGCCGGAAAGACCAGCACCACCGCTCGCCGCTGCCGGAGGAGGAGGACGACGGCGAGGACACCATGCCGCTGCCGTCATCGTGCGCGATCTTGCTTCGCCGGGAGGTCGAGGCGGGCGAGGAGCTGCTCGTGCCGCCGCTCAACTTCGCCATGGTGGACCACGGCGTGTACCGCTCCGGCTTCCCCGACGTCTCCAACCTGCCCTTCCTCGAGTCGCTCCGCCTCCGCTCCGTCCTGTTAGTCCCTCCCTTCTCTCCACGCCTTAAGAGTCGACTCCTCTTCTTCCACGAATCACGATTCTGATGGATTCTTGCGTGCGCCGTCAGGTGCCTCTGCCCGGAGCCGTACCCGGAGGCGAACCACGAGTTCCTCCGCGCCCACGGGATCAGCCTCTTCCAGGTCGGAATAGACGGTTCCAAGGTGCACGGATTGAACTCTCCAAAATTCAAAATTTCATCTTTCCGCGGCCATTCTTGATTGTGTCTCTCACTATTTGGTTCGTTTATTTGTATGAATTTTATTTCATTTTTATTCTCGTTCGCCCTTTTTTTGATGAAAAGACTCTGGTGATTCGAAAAAATAAAATGAAATGAGGAACACGAATAGAGCATAAAATTCTGGTCTGAATTCATCACCCGTGAGCTAATCTGTTGATCGATGAACTAATTAATGAATTAGCTCTGGCACTCCTTTTCTTTAGGATACTTTCCGTTATTACAGCATCTCTCCTAAACACTTCAAATTTCTTTTTTATAACACTATTTTTTTGTATATTTTATTCATCTTCTCTAACACTATTTCCGCACTCTATCCATTTTTTAAATTTTTTTCGTACTTTATGCTTCACTGGAAAAGATTTTCTTCTTTCCTTAAGTAGAGGCTCTGTCTTTAAAAAAAGTTAAATAAACATATTTGGTAGCTCTCGGAGAAGCTTTCAGTCACGGAATCCTTTTTAATACTTGTCAACGCGGCAGTGAGCGTACGGCCTGATGCAGTGGATCATATTCTCAAATCCTCTCCACTGTACTTTTGTACCGACGCGTACTACGACCTCTGTGAAATGATAAAATAGAGACGCTTTTAGCTGAAAGCAAAACATGCCATTTTTTTTCAAAATTGCATATCCAATAATAAGATCGTTACAATTTATTTTTTTTATTGTAAATGGGCTGTGTAAGAGCGTACTTTTTTTTTTGGGGGTGGAGTACGTCATTATGAATTGCATGATTACTTTATATTATTGGTGTGATAGACCAGGCACTTTTAACTCTTTTTAGTTGGGAAATTTGGGGATAATAATGAACTCAAGCATACTGATGGGCATACAGATGCCTCCATGCAGAGCAAAGTTAACTGATATACACATCGAACAAACCTGCCATGTGCACCATAACACATAAGGCACAAGGAAGAGCAGCAATAATCCTAGAATTAGGGGATTTCAGTTGCTAGGGGTAAGCTACCTAGTTATCTATTTCCTAATTACCTATTTCCATCTGCTAAAGATGACATCGCTATAAAAAAGAGGGGCCTATCGGACTGTATCATGATTTGATTTAGCAAGGAAAACAATGTAATCGTCTTTCTTAAATATGGTTGCAACTTCAGCTGATCGGTCCTTAGTTACCTTGGTTTACGTATCTTTGTAGGACTTACCAACTAAGTGCCTGTGGTGGTAGCCACGTAGGTAACTGCTATATTACGATTGTTTAGAACTATGCTTAGCCCACAAAATTAGTTGCAACATCAAGAACCAAACGATCTTTGGGCAGATTTCAACTGTTGAACTTTGTTGTGCAGTAACTGTTAGTGTTGTTTAACACAGTGCTCAGTAAATAGATGTAGTTGCACTATCAAGAAAGGATGAATAGTTGGGACACTTTCAGCTTTTGCTCCTTGTTGTTTTAGATTTACGAGCTAATCTGCTTAGCGCTAGGATGGCAAGTATAATGTTACACTTTGAAGTTGTTGTAATCTGGTTATGTATGGGTCGTTATTTATTATATTTCCTTCATAAATTGACGCTTGTATGTTCAGGAGCTAGGTTTTGATACTGAAAATAGATATTGCTTGCAGGAGCCCTTTGTGAACATCCCCGAAGATAGAGTCCGCGAGGCTCTAAAAGTTGTTCTAGGTATTATAATGTTGTCCTAATTGACTAATTGTCTCATTGTTTCTCTTTGCTGACTGTATATCAAATTATATTGTAGATGTAAGAAACCACCCGGTGCTTATTCACTGCAAGCGGGGAAAGGTAAAACTGCTTAATTGCTTTGTAATTCGCTTTACTGTTTTCCTCTGAAAATTACAACAAAACATGAGCTTTACATTAGAAACACAAAAATGTGCAGCATCGAACTGGCTGTGTGGTTGGATGCTTGAGGAAATTGCAGCATTGGTGCCTAACTTCAATATTCGATGAATATCAGCGTTTTGCTGCTGCCAAAGCAAGAGTGTCTGATCTGAGGTTTATGGAGCTTTTTGATATATCAAGCTTAAAGCATTTACCAGCGTCATTCTCATGTTGAGAAAGCAGCACATGATGGCGGTCTGTGTGCCAAGATTGGCAGGCACTTCTTTCCCTTGGAGGACTTTCGAGTCGTGTTTACCCTAGTAAAATGGCTAGCATGATGAGAGGTGTTAATATTACATTTTAGTATGCTATTACCGTTATGATTCACAATTACAACATTGTCTTTGGAAAGTTTAGCCTTATGGTCATTTTTGGAGCATAGTCATGTAGGATTGGCAGGTGGTAGGATATCATAACAAAAGTAAATGATGCTGAGGGTATGTAACATAGTGGGTTTGCTACATTGCCGGTGCAGTTCACTGTAGGATTATAGAATTCCTGAAGTAAACAAATCGACATCATGAGCGATATTTCTACTGTTACTGCATTAGTAGTATACTATGTGTTTGGTTGCAATCAGTTTCCCCTCTCCTCAGCTTTAATTCGTTGTCTCAACTCAGCTCTGTCTTGTTAAAAAAAACTAATCACTAGCTTGTAATTATGGAAGCAGAACCTCCGCCTTTTAATTATAAAGGTATAGTGTCTTTATTTATTCCTGTCGTTGGATCAAACCTCCACGCCCACCATCATCCAACATATTGCAGAAAACATTATAGCACCAAATACTATAGCAATTTTTCATCGACTGTCTGAGATGTCAAAAGCAGGGGTGCAAACCGAGTAGGATGTAAACGGAGCATATAATTTCGAACCAACCGAATCAATACGAATAGTGATTTGAATATTTATATGTATATTTAGCTGTTTTTTTCTGGATACACGAATACTTAGCGATGGATACGGGTATACAAAATAGTACGGACACTATTAGAGTCTAGTCGGCACCGCCACAAGGTGCCTTGGCCGGACAGCCAACACACCAAGTGTGTAACAGCTTCAAAAGCTATGACATGTTTGTCATCCCAGTCTGTCTCTTATTGGATCTGCATACACGTGATCACAATAATTTATCTAGCTTTTTTTAGTTACAAAGTTATATAACATTGGATCTGTCATGTTCTATCTCAAATATCCTTGATTAATTTCATGTTTTTGAGTATTATACGTGTAGGTCGATGCTTGTTTTCTAGCTTGTATCTTCGTGTATTATCGGAGAAAGCATCTATTCTTAATCTGATAAAGCCGACCTATATTTAATTTATGTTATCCTTATTCGTATCGAAAACTATGTCCTTATTTATATCCGTCACTATCTGTATCCAACTAAAAAATGGAATCGTAAATAATATTACTGGTATTTGACCGTATTTGATTTGTTTGCGTCCCAAGCTAGAAGGCATAGGATCCTCTCATTATAAGGCATGAGTTCGTTAACTTCATGGTGAATTCTAAAATATATTTTTGGTTGGACAAAACAGCATCTAGAACGCGTCCAAAAATTATATAGGCAACATATCTAGTGATAAAGCATATTTGAGTGCTAAGGTGCAAACTTTAAAACATGGTACTCAAATTTAGGAAGTATGGATGTAATCTAGCAGAGTGGAAATCCTTGTACTACTTAAACCATTTTGTAGAACCCCCGTTTATTTCTTTTATTAGTGAAAACACCCTTCTCCTTGACCCTCTGCTGTTGTCAAGTGTCAACATCAGTTGGGGAAAGCTAGGGTTGGGGCTCTCGTGCCCGGCGTCGCCATCCTCCTAGTGATAAACTCCTTCGATCTCCTCGTGCCCGGCCACCATCGTCATCGCGCACAGCTGTTGCTGCCGTCTATCCCGCACCGATCGACCTGCTCTTCACACACACCCGTTCTCGCTGCCACACCACGCCGACCTTCACTCCGCTCCCAGCCGCCCCTGCTGTCGACGCCGTGCCGACCTCCTCTCCACGCCTAGCTGTCCCCATTGTTGACCCCACGCCGACCTCATTCGCATCCTCCCGGCACCTAGATATGTACGTTGTCCAATGTCCATGTGTGCAAGAGCAGGCTACAATTGAGAGGAGACTTGTCATGGGCGTTGGCCCATAGCAAGAATTGTAAACAACTTATGTGATATTGTATATTGTCCACATGATGTATAGTTCTGATATGGTCTAACTGAGTAGTAGCCACATGGACACTAGCTCAAGGGAATGCATCAGTTCCTTTTTTTTTTCCTTCCATTTTTTATATTTTCATTGGATATAACTATGCGACTCTAGTCCTTTCACACTAGAATTTAACAAAGGGTAAATATCTTAAAAACTCCTTTAGTTTCGGCCAATTATTTAATGACCCCTACAACTCGATTTACATCTAAAGATCCCAACAAGCTATTATGGTAGGCTAATAACCCTCTCAACCCGGTTTCCTCTCCATGTGTTAGCCATGTCAGTTGGGGATGCCACGTCACACGTTGTTACAAACTGCGCTGCACTGGGTGCCGCTTGTGTTTCGCCACTGCCGAAGCCATCGGACCCGAGCCAATGCCACCCTCCTCTATTTCGCAGGCATTGAAAGGTAGGACCTAGTGCAACACGGTTTATATCAGCGTATGACATGGCATCCCCGACTGATGTGGCTGACACGTGGCAGGGAAACCGGGCTGAAGGGGTTATTAGTCCATCTTAATAGCTTGTAGGGGGTCTTTAGATGTAAATCGAGTTATAGGGAGGTCTTTAGATAATTGGTAGAAACTAAAGGGGTTTTAACATATTTACCCTTTAACAAATCATGCTTGCGATTAGTACATGGGCATCCTTTTCATTGCTGAAAACAACCCGAGAGTGCAAACGGAAATGGTTTCAGTGTTGTATTCTTTGAACTAAAATTTAAAAGGGCAAAAATACATGTTCAGTACTAAAAGAATTAAAAGAGCAACACTATGTAATATCAACCTGAATATCAACGGTACAAAGCCTTTCCTAAAAGAAAAGTACAAAACTATCCTCTTTGATTTTGGAGATGCAAAAGGAGGTTAGAGAGTGCTTATTGGAGCTATAATACTAATATCTTATGTAAGTTCAAGGAAGCCCTTGTATGATTTTGGTGATTAATGATAAACGCTAATTGATGACAATGCTCCTTACGAGACTAATATACTTTATTTGATGTCATCTCTTTAGTCTCAATTTAGATATATATAAAGATCTATTCATCTAAGTAAGGTAGGTGCCGTAAATCTAATGATTGCTTGATTTAGTGCTTCACTAATGACAAATCTCTAATATGATATATTGCTATGAGACTAATATGTTTATTGTCAAGTTTATTCTAGTTTCATTCTTATAGAGAAATCCTTTGTGTCAAAATAGATAAGCTATTCATCATTTCAAGGTATGTTTCTTTGTAATTAACTTATGAGACTAACAATTTAGTTAATGGTTCCTTTTAGTCTTACATATACAATTAGGATGAATATGCGAAGTCGAGGTATGTAATTCGGTATCCCACTCATATCTATTGTTGTATCCCTCTTGTGCAAGCACATGTTGAGGTTCAAATATTATTTGAGTGAATTTATGCACATTGCCTCGTTCTGTATCTATTTATGCATCTTACGAGCTCAATGAATGTTTTACTTACTTGCACAATATGGATCCATACTATTATTGTCTTGTTTATGTAATCCTTTAGTTGTTTTGTAAGATAGATTTCACCATGACATAAATTGTATTTGTGTATATATGCTTGTCTTGTATATCCTCATATGCACTTCTTAAGTGACGTTTATCATGTTTGATATGTTGTTTCCCACATTGATTCATGCTCTTAATTATCTCTTTTATTGAATCATTAACTTCACAAGTCTTTAATCATATTGTACATGTGTATTTACTCATATACTCACTCATGTACACTTTAAGTGAAATTGGAGATTAAATTATATTGATTGATTGTTATGCCCTACAATTTTGTTTAACATCTTTCGGCATTTTTCTCTTATGTGCATATTGATATAAAACCTTCTCATAAGATGCATATTATAGAATTATCATATAACAAGTGTTTCCATTTTTTGTTGAGCTTTATTGTGAAACACTTGTGATGCTTAACTGACCATAAATAGAAATTATATTTTCTTCCATTAAACTTTTGGGACTAATGTCTTTTATGAGGTAATGTGAAGAGGATTATATCCTGTGGAGGTGAATGACGACTACATGACGTTAAGAGGTGATGGCCAAGTTCAAATCAACAAGATGGCGAGTCACCGAAATGTTGATAACAAGATCGAGGTCGATAGGGCAAGAGGACCATCAAGGGGATGGTCGAGCCAAGGTCAGCTAGATAGAGAAGTTATCAAGAATGGTGGTCGAGTCAAGGTTGATAAAATGAAGGCATCATCGTAATTTGGGGAATGTTATCAAGTGAAGAAGGAATCAATGGATGATGGTCAAATCAAAGTCAATAGGACGAGAGGATCACTAAAGTTTGATGACGAGGTCGAGACCGATGGGACGGGATGATCACCAATGAGGATGATTGAGTCGAGGTTAGTGGGATAGAGAAATCATCAAGATTTGGGGTTGAGTCAAAGTTGACAAGATGAAGACATCATATCAAGTGTGTTTACATCATGAAGCAGTTGATGAAGGATATCAAGAATCAAGAGGATGCGCAAGCCAAAGGTATGGCTAGTGTAGGGCTAAGGATGTTTCCTAGTCTTTTATCGGTCTTAGTGGTTGGTTGAAAAACCAAGTTCTTAGGATAGTCGCCGTACTATTAAGAGGGGTCCGGATCAGTTCCTAACTCTCGGGTGATGCACATTTAGTCTCATAAACTCTAGTTGAGCCTAGTGAGGTGTCGGGGTGTCGTAGGAGTGTAGAGAGTGTCGGAGGTGTCCGAGAAGTGTCTGAACTTGTGGTTGTGTGAGAGTGGGTCGGAGGGTTTCTGGGAGGTCTCTAGACTTAGTGGGTTTATTTGGGCTGAACGATCTCTAGGTAACAGAAAGTTCATAGTGTTAGACAGAGAATTTAAGTCTGGATAGTCTGAAGTAGGTTCGAGTTGAGAAAAGGTGGAAATAGATTTTTGTTAGTACTGGGCGGACAGTCCACCGGATAGTCCAGGCTGAGGCCAGAGAGTTAAGGGTACTGGACGGACAGTCCAGCCTAGAGGCCGGACAATTTGGCCAGTACTACCATTCGGAGCCTAGACAGTCCTGCCAGGAAGCCAAACTGTCTAGCCAAGGGGCCAGACAGTTAGGGGGCTTTTGGTAGTTGTTTTGGAACAGTTTAGGATTTTTTCCATACTATTTGTGAACTACTACCATTCTTGCAACGGCTAGTTTTTTAGATCTATGCCTATTTAAACCCTTGAGTAGCTCCTTTGTGGTAGAGATTTTTGGGGGCTTGAGGGTTGGTTTGGCTGAGATTTTGGGTGTGTCCCAAAGTGTGAGAAGTGACAATAGAGGGTGAGAAAGAGTGAGAGCACCATATTGAGTGGATTTTGGTGAAACTCTAGTGAGAGGAGTGAGTAACCAAGTGAGGCTTGTATGCATCACTCTTGAGCTAAATCTGGTGCGATTAAGCGCCTTCAAATTTGTTACTCTTGATGCTTGCCGGCACCTAGAAGGCGTGGACGGCGTCGTGCACCGGTGACCTTCTCAAGAAGTGTGTGAGAAGGCCCGGGCAAACCATGTGAGTGGCATTGGTGCTTGCCATCTTCGGA
Organism: Olyra latifolia; assembly: GCA_036346145.1. Classification (NCBI taxonomy): domain Eukaryota; kingdom Viridiplantae; phylum Streptophyta; class Magnoliopsida; order Poales; family Poaceae; genus Olyra; species Olyra latifolia. The sequence continues at coordinate 4,383,766 of CM070531.1, read as the reverse complement.
GGGGAGAAATTAGCAACCACTAGAGAAGAAACGGTTGGCTCGGAGAGCGAGCTGATCCTTGTGAGGATCAAGCCTTAATGTGGATTAGAGGAGACTAGCAAGTCTCCAAGCACCATGAGAAAAAGTCTTCGTGTCATTTGTGGTTTGTTTCCTGTGCTCTTATATTCATTGCCATATATTGAGATGATTATTGTGTTATCTATCCCTTGTCATATGTTGATTGCTACTAGCTCTTAGATTGAACTTGATTTTACATATCTTTCAGGTAGTGCTTAGCCCTCATAGCATTTATCTTATGCCTAATTATATATCATGATTGCCTAGTTGTATTTGGTTCACCTCACTCTAGAATTGCTATCATATTGACATATTACTTGTGTTCAAAGAATTTATCTTTAACTTCTGCATTTGTTTAAGTTTTGAACATAAGTGTAAAATTGATTACATCTCCCCCCTCTTGGCCAAATTCACCCTCCCCCTCTTGGCCATCCGGTTCCTTACATCTTGTTTTCTCGAGAATAATAATGGCAAGCTCTGCTGTAGTGCTGCTACATCCCTTTTTTTAAGTAAGTTGCATTAAGGTAATATCTTGTTCTAAATACAAACAATATGAATCATTCTCTAACTTCAGTGATACATTGCTTGGTTTGTACTAGATAATGGCAAGTCATCCGTGTGAAAGCGCTTTATAATTGCAAGTCATCCCTCGTGTTGATTCCAGTGCATGATCTACTCTGGATAGTATTTTTGTGCCAAATCCTCTCTAGATAGTAAAGCGGCACATATATAATTTTTTTTGTTCATCATATTAATAGGTTTGCTAATCCAGATTTGTGCTTGGATTTGACGTTCTTTACCGCTTATTTACTTATGTCTTACCTACTTATTTGGTTATCTCCTAAACTTCGAGAGCTTTCCGAGGTGGCCTTAAGAGTCCAATTTGCTTGACCTGCTTTTTGGATCAATTTTTTTTATGCTATTGCATAGTCGGATAGTCTCGTATGTGCCATTGCTTAGTCGTCTCTCTTTTATTTGTCATTACAATTGCTCCAATATTGTCCTTATCCTTTTTGTTTAAGCTATGTAAACATACCAAAAAAATTTCAAAAAATCACAGTATTACCATATATGTAATACTTTCAATGTATGTATATTTTTGCTATTTTTATGAAAGTTTTTATGTTAAATTTACGCTTAAAAATATTTTAAACTAAAAAATTATCTTAAAAATACTAAAATAATTTTACATTCATATTGCTGCATACTTAATAACTCTATGTTTTTTGAGGATTTTTAAAATGTTTACAGAGTTTAAACAAAAAAGATAAGTTTTTGCTAATAGCATATAAGACAATGATCGAGTAATTGCGATGATATAGAAGAGATAAGTCTCTAAGTGATGGCATGCAAGGTATTAGACGGCTCTGCAATGGTATGTAAGATATTTTTGATGTTGTTTTAGGGCTTTGAGGCACGCCTTCGAGATAAAAGAATGGACTAAAATAACCTAATTCATTTGTATTTTGAAAATGGAGACAAGTAAAAAAGTAGATAAGCATAAAAGTAGTTTTTAGAGAATGGAAAAATATTTTGGCCTCTGTGTTCAAGATACATATGACCAATACAAGCTCACACCAACATACGAAATGTTATCATCGAAAAAACAAGCCCAAAAGAGTACAAAAGCACTAGCAACTAGGTTTGAAGAACATCATGGTGACGACCACAAGCGAATGACATGCCTAGACGATCTCCTCTCTTTAATCCTCTTTTGTAGCAATGCGTAATGGCGCAACCAGTGCCCCTCCCAAGATAACCTAGAAAAAAGAGATATGTTTTCGTTTGTTAAAAATAATGCCACTCCAACAAAGCCAAATAGCCTATAAAATATTGTTGTACCCACAAGAACCTTTTTCTTAAGCTTTGATCCCATCTTGCCAATTCCCAACCATATGAGAAATGTTTCTAGAAGGTTTAAATCCTAGGACTATATGCATTAAACGCCAAACCAACCTAGCCAAGTGACAGCCAAAGAACAAATGCTCGATTATCTCATTCTTAGTACAAAAGCTACACTTTAAACCGCATTGCCACTTTGTCAGGTTATCCTTAATTAGAATGGCACCTTTCCCTACAAACCAGAGGAAGATTTTAATTTTAAGAGGAAGATGAAGTTTCCAAAGTAAATTGTTAGAATGAACCACATTCATATTCACCCCTTCTTAAGAAGTTTCTAAATAGCCTTGTCTTGCTCCTGACATATGTGTATTCGTTATATCCTAGCAATGAGATCATGCCAGTCAATTAAATTATGCCCATTCAAGGCTCTACGAAAGGAAACTTGAAGGGGTCTCAAGTTCAACGCCTCTGCCACTGTGGATTGTTTTTTCCTCACAATAGAAAACAAATTAGGGTCTTGATAACTAAGGGGAAAGGACCCCAAACCAAGTATCTTCTCACAATCATAAGCTTTCACCATTTTTGAAGCTGAAAAGAATTTGATGAAAAATTTTCTTGTTTGACTTTCATAAAACCTTTCCAAAGGTGTGAATCTCTCAGCTGAATTTACACTTGTGTGAGAGTTTTATTGCTTAAATATTTGTTCCTGAGTAATTTTTGGCTAACCTGTTCCTCATTAAAAAGTTTAATCAATTATTTACTGAGGAAACACTTAATTTGAACATCTAGTCTAATGATACCTAGACCTCCTTGATCTTTGTAACAGCCCAAATATAGCTAAGGGAATCTATGCATGCATATAGTTCTAAATTACCCTTTTTTGCACATACATTTTTACAAATCTATGAGTTGCACTTATATATGTATATAGGCTCGTTTTGAAATTGGGAAAGATATTAGTGCTAACCTAAAACAGAACTAGACTCTCCATCTTAATTCTAATTAACATCTAAACCTATGGTTAAACCCCTAAGATTGCTAATTTTCCTATGTGATCTCCCACTTGTAAATCCTATCCAGAAATAGTATGCTATTTATCAAATGCAATTTGATTTGTCAAATTGAAATATATCCCACTTGATTCTTTTGGAAAAAATGGGTTTCCTTGTGTGGGCTTGACCCATTTTGGGGATTAGCCCACCTAGCCGACCCTACTAGCACTCAACCCATTCTGTTCTCCTCCTAGCCAAGCCAGCCGGGCACCCCCTTCGGCTCACTCCTCTGGCTCTCCCTCCGGTTCCTCTCTCCCTCGTTCTCTCCCTCGACTCCCCTCGTGCTCGACTCTGTCCCTGCGAGGGCACTCCCTCTGCCCCGCTCGTCCTCTGGACCGATGGTCCATACGCCGCCTCTCCTCCATGTCGTGCTGGCCACTACTGCAGACCGCGCTATCCCCGTGGCACCTCTCCCTACCTCAGCCGCCATGTGGCTGCTCTCCCTTGCTCGCCTGCGCTGCCTAAGCCCAGGTATTGGGCGCCGTCTGTGCTGCTGCCACCCCGCCTAGTCGCACTGCGACGACGTCCCGTCGCCGCCTGGCTGTCCGACCTGTCCCCCTCGCGCATTGAAGAGGCTCGTCGCCCATGGTCGTGCTGCCATGCACGCCAAGGCCCTGCCATCGCTGCTCCTCTGGCTCGCCACTGCCGCGCCGCTTGCCACCCATGTCCCCACTCGCTCGGCCGCTTCCCTGCCTCACAATCACTCCCTCGGGTTCTTCTCTCACGTCCCGAGCTCCCGCTGGGACTATAAAGCCCCGCCATAGATCGTGCCCCAGTTTCCCCTTTCCACCTCCCTAACACCGTCATGCCCGATCATCCAATTACCCCTCTCTAGTCCCTCTAGGGCCTAGAGCTTGGACCCTCACCTCACCGAGCCCTCAACCTCCTTTGTCCCCCCAAGCATTCCGTCCAAGGTAGACCGTAGCCCCGGAATTGGAGATTTTCCACCCCATCGGTGCTCTGTCACCCGAATCACCCCCTTTCTAATCTCTTCCTCCTCAGTGAGTCTCTCTCCAATTCCTCGCAGCCAGGGTAGTGTTAGGACCTCCTTGACATTTCCCCTCAATCTATTTTGTAAGATCCTCCTCGGTGTCGGCTCGGGTCGTTGCCCCTGCCTCAGAGACGTTCGGTCTCCTCATCGCCGGCCATCACCGAACCCCCTTCGTCCAAATCCCTTGCTCGGTAAGGTTCCTAATAGCTCTTAGTTGCTCCCCAACCAAAAATATAGAGTTAAATCGCCGAGGCTCGCCATGTTGCATGCTCTTCCGTAGCTATGGCCGCCGGCTCGAGTCATCGCCGGTGGACTCCCTAGTGAACCATCCTAGCTTAGCCCCTTCGTGAACGATTTCAAGTCAGCGCGCCGCCCCATGCGCCTCGTCGCGTCACCGATCGACATCGATACCTTCTTGCCGAGCTCGCCAAGCACCACCTCGCCTCGTCGCCAAGTCGAAGGTGCCGACCAATACAGGACCGCTCGGATCTGCGCCAAGATCCGTGGAGACTTCGTGTTGCGTTGAGTAGTGTCGCTGACATGTGGGCCAGATAAGTTGGAGGCGTCTTCCTTATATGGCGCTTCCACTACTGGTAATCGTCCCGGGAAAATACGCCTTTGGCACGTTGCTCTCGGGCTGCGCCGAAATGGGCCAACCCGTTACTGTGCTTAAGGATTTTCAGCCTTTTTATTTATTAAAAATAAATCTACAAACTTGTTGTGGATTTCTAAACATAGTTAGGCATTTCCAAAAATCTTAGAAAAATCATAGTAAATACTAGATGACCTACTGGATTTAATAAAATTATCTAGGTGATCAGTAAGGTGGATTTATGCCTCCGTTTTAGTTACATAGTTCCATTTTGAGGATTTTCTTTTAAGAAATAAAACCAGAAAATGAATAATGGTTAAAAACCACAAAAAATGAATTAAGAAAAATCTGAGAAAATTAAGAAAAATCTCCAAAAAAAAGATAAACTCAGTAAAATTATAGTTTGACCCAATGTCCCTTAAAGCCTCTGATTAAATCAAAACCCACTTTTTAGTAATTTTTAAATAGGTTTCTGTTGGGGAAAGTACATGGCCCATGAGGGTTCGGCCCACTTACTTACCTGCGGCCCCACACTGTACCGAGGAGCGCCTAGCGGCAGCTTCGACGGTAGGCGGCGATCCGTCAATCGCCGCATGAGCAGGACACGTCTTGACCGGTGAATGTTCTACATGCGATGATCGGAGGATTGCACTCAATTACCCGGTGGATTCGGTACGCTACCGGTGTGGCGAAAAGGCAACGACTAATTCAACGGACCAGCACAAAGCTACAATGGCCGGAGGGCGCCTATAAAAGGGGCGCACAGGCCACAACAATGAGGACGGCTTCACTTTGGCATACACACCACTCACTTGGAGAATAGCGGCTGTAGAACAGGAGCATTTGCACTCTCGTAGGAGCTCGAGTTCCCGGCGGTAGTTCTCCGCATCCAGGTAACGGTAGGAACACACACACAAGTGCCTTGAGTACTCATCGACTGGCCCGGCTTCCCAAAGCCGGACTTCTTCCCTTGCACTCGTTTAAAGCTCGGATTAAACGAAGATCGGGCGAGGCTGTTATTCCGCAGTGGAGGCCTGAACCAGGATAAAATACTCGTCTCATCGCCCCCAGCAATCCGGTCCTGACGCGTCCGACCACGTCGGGACTAAGGTCTTTTCCTTCGGCGGCGTCCGGCCACAAGGCCAGGCCTCGGTCCGGGGATGTACGCCGCCGGACCTCGCGACTCCTTTCTTGCTTATTACGCGGCTGGAGGCTCGCCTCCCGATCACCGACAATGGCGCCACGTGGGGCCCGACGGTCTTCTCCCTCGACGAGTCGAGGATGGCCTTGTTATCTTCTGGCGACATTGATATCAGACCTCAACTACGACGATCGCGACGATCTCGGCACGACGCCGACGAGTCGATGAGGAGTGGCGGTTGGTATCCTCGCCGGAGCTCACCCGACGAGATGGAGGTGGAGGCAACGCCTGCCTCGGGAGTAGCCGTCCGCTCCCCAGCTTTTGCCAACGCCGCCGACTCACGCCGTGAAACCCTCATGGAGGGATCGAGGCAACGCCACCAAGCCAAGATCCGACGGACCGCGCATTCACGGCCATATCCGAAGAGGAGGACCAGTCCTGCGCGCGCAACTGGCGCCCCGGCCCATCGAGGCCGGCAGCGGACCGGCGTGAGCCTATGCTAGTTGAGGGTGCCGATGGCACCGCCTCCGTGGGCGACACCGACATGTCTCCTTCACGGGAGCCTTTCTCACGTCATGTCTTTGCGACGTCAGGCGGGGCGACCCCGCACCAGCCACATACTGACCTAAGCGGAGAGCACCAGCGGCGTGAGGCCGCTCGGAGCCTCTTTACTGGGTCGGTTGGGCGAACCCTGACAGATATCCGTCGCAGGCCTGCTGGCCCGACGCCTGGTACGCGCGCGCATTCGCCCACCACTACCGTCACCAACCCAAAGGTCTTTGCGCGATCGCCAAAGGTTAAGCGATGCCAGAGACATGCATGACCTGGAGAAGGACCCGCGAGGGTTCACCATGGCTGATCTAGGCGCCGCGGTTGCTGATGGCCTAGAAGAGCTCGCTGGGGATCTCGGTGAGCACCTCGGCACCCGATCGCACACCGGTGGCTCCTCGGCGGCGCGCGAGCGTTGATCGCGCCGCAGTATCCACGTCCACAACGGACGGCGCTCCTCAGCGCACCCAAGGCGGAGTCTTTTCCCGCCTCGGGCCACTTCCGGTGGCGACTTCATTGAAACAACGGGCCGCCTGGTGCTCAAATTTTTCGAGCTTTTGCGAGGCCCCATGGCCTCGCAAGTTCAAGCCCGGAAGCATCGAGAAGTTCGATAGGAGTAAGAACCCCGACGAATATCTCGCTGTTTATACTACCGCCATCCTGGCCACGGGCGGTAATGAGGCCGTAATGGTCAACTACTTCCCTACCGTTTTGGAGGGAATGGCCCAAAACTGGCTGTTCAACCAACGCCGAGGTTCGATACGCAGCTGGAAACAGCTGCAGGAGGCACTCTGGACAAACTTCCAGGGCTGCTATGCGCGCCCTAGAAAGCTCCAGGACCTCAAGCTTGTGGTCCAAAAGGCAGGAGAGGGCCTGCAGGACTACGTCGGCAGGTTCGTCCAGGTGCGCAACACCATTCCGTCGATCTCCGACGAGGCCATCGTTGAGGCCTTCAAGAAGGGAGTACGGAATACCCGTTTCACCGAGGACCTTGAGCTCCATCCGGTCCACACCGCAACCGATTTATTTCGTGCTACGGAAAGATACATCAACGCCTCAGAGGCGGTGGAGCGCAAGAGAGGGAGGACGGAGGAGAAGGCGGCGGTCCGGACTGGCACGGATGCCAAGAAGGGTGACGCCGAGAAGAAGAAGAAGAAGAAGAAGAAGGAGCCTGCCGCCCCCGCCTACGTCGCAGCGGTAGAGCCCGAGAGGCCCGCCCTCTGGCGGCCGCCTCATGCCAACCCGCCCACGGGTGGAGGAACGGCCGGGCGCGGGCGGGCGGCTCCCGCCTCACCGACCCGACCGCCCAGGGGATAACTCTCCGAACAACCGCTCTCGCCTTCTCCATCGGCAAGACGCCATGACTGCGTAGAATCGCAGGACATGGGCCGCATGTTGAGGACTTCTACGGGCGCGGCCCATGCCCGAGATCCCGATCACGGGTGTCGGACGACCGGGCGCCTCGAGTATGCCTATGGCGACGCTTTCCAGAGGCTCACGCGACACGCCGCCGTGATCTTGGGCGCGCCGCTTATAGCTCGCGACGCGAGCTTAAGGCCGCTACCCGGGAGGTTTACCACCTCGAGAAGGGCAAACCCGGGGACGCACCCCTGCGGTGGTCCCACCAGTCAATCACTTTCTCCGGGGATGATTGTCCCCCCAGGATGACCAGGCCCCACCGCTTACCACTGGTGCTATGTCCCACCATCAGCAACACGTGAGTCGATCGCGTGTTGGTAGATGGAGGGAGCTCCCTGGACATCGTCACCGCTCAGGTTCTTGAGCAGATGCAGGTCCCGCGGTCCAAGATCAAGTACATAGCCATCCCCTCCCAAGGCATTGTCCCTGGATCGCCCTCTGACCGATCCGACCGGGCAAATCTTTGCCCTGTGACGCTCGGGACCCCCGAACTTTCGGACGGCACGCCACCTTCGAGTGGTGGACTCCAAGCTCCCTACAACGCCATCCTTGGCGCCCCCTTGTCCAAGTTCATGGCGGCTACCCACCATGGCTACCACTGCCTGAAGATGCCGGCCCCTCACGGGGTCATAACGATCATGGGCAGCCACAAGGCCGCAATGGCCTGCGACGAGAGCGCCTTGGCCATGGTCGGACAGCTTCCCGAGCGTGGCTCGGCCAAGGTCGAGCGGCCGCCCGTCCGCCCCAAGGTGGCCCTGCAGCCGCAGGAGCCCACCAAGGCAGCCCCTCTCCGAGGACGACCCACCAAGGTCGCCCACGAGGGAATCAACCTCGAGTCCAATAGGAACTCGAGCTCGTCCTTCCTCCGGGCTAATCAGACGTGTTCGTGTGGGAACCGTCCGACAGTCCGAGTCCCAAGGAGGTCATCGAGCACAAAGGCTAGCTGCTTAGCGACAAAAACTGTCGCCGACAGGCCCTACGGCGCTTCCCAAAGTGGAAGGCCGACATCATCCAGAGCAACTCGGCAAGCTCCTCCAAGCCGCTTCATCCGAGAAGTCGAGCATTCCGACCGCTAGCTAATCCGGCCGCCGTCTAGAAGAAGGGCGAAAGTGGCGAATGTCGCCGACCATCGCGACCTCAACGCCACCGCCCTAAGGACAATTTTTCCTCGCCGCACATAGACCAAGCGGGCCGACGAACGGCGACTCGGCGCCATGAGCTTCCTCGACGCCTACTCCGGCTATCACCAGATCGCTACCGCAAGAGAGGACGAAGAGAAGATCGCCAGAACACCTTTTGGTACCTTCGCTACACGACCATGTCTTTCGGTCTAGAACGCGGAGCCACGCCCAGATGACTAATGCGAAGACGGTCCTCGATCGATAAGGCAACGTAGAGGTCTATGTAGACGACGTTGTTGTAAAACCAAAGTCCCACGGGACCATGTGACCGACCTTCGAAACTTTTGCTAATCTTAGAAAGCATCAAGTTAAAATCAATCCTAAAAATGTGTCTTTGGTGTCCGATGCAGGATGTTGCTTGGCTATGTGATCTCGAAGCGATGTATCGGGGCAAACCCCGAGAAAATCGAGGCCATCGAGAATATGAGGTCGCCAACCTGTACCAAGGAGGTGCAAGCCCTTACCGGGCGGATGGCGGCTCTCAGCAATTCATATCTCGTCTCGGCGAGCGCAATGCACCTTTTTGTAAGATCCTGCGTAAGCACGATGGTTTCGAATGGACGGAAGAAGCCGAGGCCGCTTTTAGCGAGCTAAAGCGTTACCTGTCCACGTCTCCCGTCTTAGCCACGCCAAAGCTCGGGGAAGCCCTACTCCTCTATTTGGCGGTTGCCCCGCAGGCTGTAAGTGTTGTACTAGCAGTCGAACACGAAGGCAAGCAACAACCCGTCTACTACGTAAGCGAGGTACTTCACGGACCTAAGGAGTGGTACCACGAGGTTCGAAGCTCTTATGCGCCTTTGCTTATGGCCTCGCGAAGTTATGCACTATTTCCAAGCCCATCCAATTACGGTCCCAACGAAGTTTCCAGCTAAAGACATCATTCGAACCCGAGACGCGAACGGAGGGTCGCATAAAGTGGGCAGTCGAGCTTGGTGAATTTGACATCAAGTTCGTTCCCCGAACGGCGATCAAATCCCAAATCGTGGCTGACTTCTTGGCTGAATGGACCGGCCCGGCCGACCCTTCGGGAGGCTCGCCCGAGCTCGCTAACCAAGAAGCGCACTAGACCATGTTTTTCGATGGGTCTCGCCAATTCGAGCGATCAGGCTGCGGATTTGTTCTCATTACCCCCCAAGGAGAACAAATTCAGCATATAGTACAGCTCCATTTTCCATAACGAACAATGTCATGCGGTACTAAGGCCTCCTAGTCGGCCTCACGAGCATGCATTCTTCGGCATTAGCGACTAACGGCGAAAGGATTCGAAGTTGGTCGTCTACCAAGTAAACAAGGAGTTTCAGTGTTGCGAAGACTCAATGGCGCGATACTTGGCAGAAGTGAGAAAGCTGGAGAAGCACTTCACGAACTTCGAAGTATACTACGTTCCCAGATTGGCTAATAGCCTGGCCGATAAGCTCGCGAAACTTGGCTCCTCACAAGAAATCGCCGTGCGGGTGCTCGTCAAAGACCTACTAAATCCTCTATTCCCTCCGGAGAAGAGGTCCCCGAGAAGACGGTTGCCTCGACCCAAACGACCGATACCGTTTAGCTTCCTAGAGCAACATGACACTGGATGACGCCATTCGTCCGATTCTTGATGCATGGGACACTGCCACAGGACACACCGTGAGAAATCCGGCTCCAAAGACAAGCCCGACCTTACCGACACTCGGGGGCTTGTTGTACCGAAGGGGTTCTAACGGCGTACTTTGTAAGTGCGTGACCTAGGAGGAAGACAAATTTCTCCTCCAAGACATCCACGACGGTATTTGCGGGGCCCATGCCTCTTTCAGAACCCTAATGGGAAAAACCTTTCGCATGGGGTACTACTGGCTAACTGCGTTGACCGACGCAAGAGAGCTAGTAAAACGCTGCCCAGCCTACCAATATCATGCCCAAGTATCCCACCAGCCCGCGTATGAGCTGCAGACTATCCCGCTAACCTGACCATTCTCAACATGGGGGATGGACATACTTGGTCCGTTCCCCAGAGGCCTAAAGGGCTGCACACACCTGTTCGTCGCTATCGACACTTTCACTAAGTGGATCGAGGCTGAACCTGTGTCGAGCATATCCGCCCAGACGGCCAAGAGGTTCCTTAGGAACAATATCGTGACCAGGTTCGGTGTCCCGAGTAAGCTGATCGCTGATAATGGGACGCAGTTCACAAGCGAGCTATTCCAGGACTATTGTGAAGAGCTCGGCATGAAGGTCGCCCTAGCTTCGGTAGCTCACCCACAGAGTAATGGTGCAGCCGAACGAGCGAATGGGCAGATCATGCAGGGCGTCAAGCGCTGAGTGTACGACGCTCTGGCCGAGCAACGTCACAACTGGGTAGAAGAACTATTCTCCGTGCTTTGGACAGCCCGGACAACTTCTAATCGGGCTACTGGCGAAATCCCATTCAGGCTCGTATACGGCTCGGAAGCGGTCTTACCCTCTGAGCTAAGACTCGGTTCAGTTCGTGCTGATTTTGCAGAAGAAATCGACAACAACGAGGAACGAATGTTGGATCTCGACCTATCCGAGTCCTGCCGCGAGCAAGCACTACTGCGAGCGGCAGCATACCAGCAATCCCTGCGGCGTCACGCGGCTAAAAAGGTACAGACCCGGACCCTGCAAGTAGGCGACCTGGTTCTAAGACGAGTTCAGAACCTGGCTCACGCCAACAAGCTCACCCTAAGATGGGAGGGTCCATACACGGTCGTGTCAGCCGCACGCCCGGGGGCTGTAAGACTGGCTATGCCGGATGGGAGAGTCCTCAATAGCTCCTGGAACATCGCCCAACTTCGGAGGTTCTACGCCTGAGAAAAGGTCGTAAATCCCTATCTCCCCCCCTCTCTCTCTCTGACTTTTGACCATCCTACCATCCCTAGAAAACCCCCAAAACTAACCCCAGCGACCTAAACTCAAGATCGGGCTTGGGAGAAAGCCCGGGCCGTTCCAGTACACAGCGGTAGAATAGTGGCCACGCAGAAGCCAACCCCCGGGATTCCTTTGCACACGGGTAAGCCGATATCCATCGCACCATGCAAGATCCCGCGCGGGCACGTGTTTTCCGGCCCTATATCATAAGCCCAGCGAAACTCATTCTGGCAGGGGATACCTCTAGAGTCCAATACTCTGCCTCTCGCAAAGAGAAGGAGCTAGGGCCACAAGATTCGTTCAAAGTGTACGGTCTCTAAACCACAACCGACCTTCACCGAACCGTAAGCTCGGTCGGGGGCTCGAGGCTAGGGTCAATTTTTCAAAATTGATCTCTCTAAACCACAACCGACCTTCCGTCGAACCGTAAGCTCGGCCGTGGCTTGGGAGCCGGGTCCATTTTTAAAAATTGATCTCTCTAAACCACAACCGACCTTCAGTCGAACCGTAAGCTTGGCCGGTGGCTCGAGGCTAGGGTCGATTTTTCAAAAATTGATCTCTCTAAACCACAACCAACCTTCCGTCGAACCAGAAGCTCGGTCGTGGTTCGGGGGCTAGGTCGATTTTTCAAAAATTGATCTCTCTAAACCACAACCGACCTTCTGTCGAACCAGAAGCTCGGTCATGGCTCGGGGGCTGGGTCGATTTTTTCAGGATCGATTTTTCGAACGGTCGATTTCTTAAAGGTCAATTCTCCTAGAGCTGATACCCCAGCAAGGACTTCCGATCTTCTCTAAGCCACGCCCGGGCTTCTCCTCAGAAACACGGACATGGCTCGGGGGCTAGGATCGGTAGGACTATACTGCGTTTTCAATTCTTTCTTGCCTATATGACTACTAGCGTTCGTTTGCACGCAGGAAAGACAACAGAAAAAAGGAGAAGCAGCGATAATCACAAGCAACTTTATTAAAAAGGGTTCTGGGACGGCTTACAAGCCAGTTACACCTAGTCCCAAATGAAAGGCCCCGTAAACCCGACAACCACATCGCCACCTCGGCAAGCGCCGGGTCGCCGACCAAAGTCATGGCAAGGCAACAAATGCGTGGCCACGAAATCGACTTGACCGCGCCACGAAGCGGATCAAAAGCCCTGCGGAGTCGCGGGACGGCCTCGACCAACGCTTTGACCCTGGCGACGTCGCGGGCGCGCGTCTCCTCCTCCGCGAGTTCGGCCATGGCGAGATCAAAATCTGCCCAGAGCTCCGCCAACTCCGAATCGCGAGCCATGGAAGCAGGAGGAGAAGGAAGTGTGGAGGAAAGAAGACGGGAATGAGAAGTGGCCGCCGTATCGGTCTCTTTTTATAGCCAGAGCTCGGGAAGCCGAAGCGATCCCAGGAGTAATGGCGTCGGGAAGAAGTTCCGGCGCGGAACTGTTTCCATGACAGAACGCGAATGTCTCTTAGGACATGGCGCAAGCAGTCAAGACGACGTTCAGCATTCCAGGGAGAAGGCGGACCGAAGAAGTGACGAAGGAAAGAAGTCAAAACAAAGACCACCGCATTAATAAAGGGTATTTACAAGGGCGAGGCGGATTACCGCCCAACAAAAGGAAAAAGAAATGAAAAAAGACCTACGGCTTAGGCTGGCACCGGAGCTTGCGAAGCTCGGCCAGCAACTCCTCGTGTTGGCCCTGAAGATCGAGCAACTCCTTCTCTTTGGCCCGGGATGTCTGCATTTTGACCCGTAAGGCTTCATTGGCAGCCTCCAGGTCCTGCATGGTATCCTGGTGGGTCTTGATGAACCCTCGTCGCGATTGCAGCAGACTTCGTGCAGGAAGCTCCGCGCAAGGAGGTCGCGCCTCTACTACGCGAGCAACCTCAAAGAACGCAAGCACGCTTCCATCGACCGGGGCGTTCCTCGAGCTTCGAGCGCGGTCGCGTTGACCTTAGGGCCTCCAAATGACCGGCATGAAACCTCTTTGGCATCCTCCTGCGCCACGGCTAGGGCCACCTTAGCCGCCGCGGCCCGAGCCTCCAGAACCACTGCCTGGACTGAGCTCGAGCGAGCTTCCTCAAGCTCGGCACGTGCAGCATTGGCTTCCCGTTGCCACCGCGCGCCTTACGCCCGAAGGGCCTCTCGTTCGGCATTGTGCTTAGCCTCAAATGAGCAAGCCATGCCAACAAGCTCGTGGTAGATCTGCACCCAGAGGATAAGCTAAGCAAAGGGAACGACCAAAGTAGGGAAAATATGAGACAACAAGCAAATCATCAGAAACTTACCCGCTTGGCGACAGCCACGGCCGCGTCATCATACCGAGCCTGCAAAACGCCCCTAGGCACGGGAGGCACCGCGACCTGGTGGCCCGAGCTATCACCCGAGCCGCTTGACCCCTCGGCCACCTCCCCTACGGGCCCGGCCGAGCCTCCCGCAGGCTCGACCATCTCTTCCGCAGGCACGGCCAAGCCTCCCATAGGCTCGGCCACCTCGCCGCCTCTCCTGCAAGCTCGTCCGAGCCTCCCACAGGCTCGGCCGCTTCTTCCACAGGCACGACCAAGCCTGCCACTGGCTCGGCCGCTTCTCCCGTAACTTCGCAAGCTCCCCCTGCTGGCTCCACTGTCACCCCTGCAAACCCAGCAGCGCCGATGGCATGAAAGCATGGCTCAGGGGGAAATCCGTCTACGCCCAGGCATCCACCGGAGGCCCTCTCCCCAATCGATTCGCCAGCCATTCCTCGAGCGTCTGGCCGGGGACTGGTCGGAGCCGGATGGCGACTTACCGGCTCCATGTGACAAGCACGAGGTGGTGCTCAACCCACGATGGCGTCGCTGAGATCCACCCCGAGACGGTCAACGGAGCCACTCTCCACAGCCGCACCGGAACGACGCTCGCGGCTGTGATGACCCGGACGGGCCAATCCCAGCCAAGAAGAAGAGTGTCGCTCACGTCCAGCGGGGGGACAGGTATGTTACTCCGGTCAAAAAGCTCCTGGATGCCGCGGATGTCGATCGGGCGCCACCCGGTCGAAGTCTGTCCCTCGACACGGATCAGCGCCAGGCGCTCGGTGCCGTGATAGGTCTCCAACTTCACAAGCGCTGCTCGAGGGCGACGCCCCTTGTCTTCTACCGAAGGACAAAGGGTCTCGAACCCCGGGTCCCGGGTTTGCCCTTGACGGGGTCATTCTCCCGGGACACTGCCTCCGGCTGCACCGGAATAAGTTCCCCCGCTTGGGGAGACAGCGCTACTGAAAAACAAGGAAAAATCAGAGCATGCCCGATCGGCTCAGGGGCCATAACCAACGAAGAAAGGAAACGGCAGAAACCAACAAGCACGAACAACTTACGTGCAGCTGCGACAGCCGCCTCGGTCATCTCGTCGTCCGAGTCGTCGTCATCCAGCACCAACCGACGCCTCTTCGGCGCCGGTATCTATCCAGACTGCCGAGTCCCGAGCAGGAACCTCGGCCGGGTCGGGACGGATTTGCTAGCACGGGCGCCGCCGCCATGCGAGGGCGGCCTTGTCCGAAGCGACCGCCGCTTCTTCCCGCAATCGCTAGGAGCGGCTTTGTCCTTTCATGGGGGTTAAGCTCGCGCCGCCATCGGCCGACAGTTAAGCGGCCTAGAAGCCAAGCGGGGCTCGGATCACGGCAAGCCGGCTCCCACTCCCGCTTCCCTCTGCAGAAACACATCATCGGGCGTCAGCCCACTCCCATGAGCGAACCATTCCGAAGACACCTGGGCCCGCAGAAGCACATACCTCATCCAGGACATTGCGGACGGCCGAGCCTGACGGCCCGTTATGATTCGCGGGCAGAAGAAGCCCCACGACCCGGACCACCTCGTCTTGGGGCAAGGCTACAAAGGAAAAAGGTCGGGAACATCACAGACACGTTCGGGGAAAAGCTCGGACAAAAGGCTGCGAGGTCGGGAACGAAGACTCACGGGAAGTGCCTTCGCGGGAGAGATCATCCCACCTGCGGATCTCGAAGAAAGGGCAAACCCGCTTTCTCAGCGGGCTCACCCGATGCCTGGTGAAGTTGGCCACGATATCAAAGCCGTTGAGCCCCCGGCCGGCCAAGTCCCGAATCTTGGCCGCCAGGGCTACCTCCGTCGGCTCCAGCGTGGGCCGGGGCATCGTCACCTTCCCAGGGCTCGCGTTGGCGAACCATAATCGGCAGTTGTCGGGCTTCTCGGCGTAATACCACCACGACGCCCACCCCCCGATGTTCTCCTTGGCTTTGAACACCGGGTACGAGGACTTCATGTCGCAATGGAGCTTGAAGTAGGCGCACCCCGCTGCATTGTGTCCGCCTGTCGTGGTCAGCTCGTAGAAGTGGAGGAAGAGGCTGACCGTCGGCTCCACCCCGACGAACGCTTCGCAGAGGTGCGCGAAGATTAGCAAAAACAGGATCGAGTTGGGGTTGAGGTTCACCAGCTCGATCCCGCACTGGGCTAGGATGGATTCGACGAATTCGGACTCCGGGACCCGGAGCCCATGAATCGCGAAGAGCTCGAAGCAAACAAACTCCTTGCTCTTGGGCGCAGGGACCGCCTCTCTGCCAGCCGCCCTCCATCCGCCAACCTCGACGAAGCCGGCGGCTTCTAGCCCCTTTAGGTTGTCCTCGGTAAGGAGGCTCCGCGTGAAGGGCGCCATCAGGAAGATGAGGATCAAAGCAAGAAAATGGCAGAAAGGCGGAGGAGGATGAAGGCGAAGAAACGCAAGTAGCACAAGGCGAACGAGTAGTACAAGAGGGCGTAAGAAGAGACGGCGAAGAAGGGGAACCGCCTGCTATAAACCGGTGAGGGGAGACGAACCGTCGCCTGTCCGTCAAAAGACGCGGAAACCAAGGAGAAGGAGGCGGCGCGCGTAACCGCGCCGATTTGGGATCCCGCCGAAGCTGTGGGGGCCCCGCGCGCGCAAAAACACAGGCATTTCGTCCGAAGGCAGTTACTAGCTAAACCTCTGAGCGGCACGACATCGTCCCGCTCGAGGCTCGGGGGATAGCTGTTGGGGAAAGTACGTGGCCCATGAGGGTTTGGCCCACTTACTTACCTGCGGCCCCACAGAAGGCAAGCTCGGCGCCCGACAAGCTCAAGCGCCGAAGCTTAGCAAGCTCGAGCCCGAAGCCTTCCCGCCTCAGGCTCGGGCCTCTTGCTTACTCCGGCTTCGAGGTACAAAGGAACAGACCGAGGCAAATCGTGCAGCCACAAGACAAAGCACAACAATGAGGACGGCTTCACTTTGGCATACACACCACTCACTTGGAGAATAGCGGCTATAGAACAGGAGCACTTGCACTCTCGTAGGAGCTCGAGTTCCCGGCGGTAGTTCTCCGCATCCAGGTAACGGTAGAAACACACACACAAGTGCCTTGAGTACTCACTATACTCGAAGCCCGGGCTTTCCAAAGCCCAGACTTCACCCCCCTGTACTCGTTTAAAGCTCGGCATTAATCGAAGACTGGACGTAGGGCTGTTATCCCGCAGTGGAGGCCTGAACCAGGATAAAACACTCATGTCATCGCCCCCAGCAATCCGGTCCTAACGCGTCCGACCGCGTCGGGACTAAGGTCTTTTCCTTGGGCGGCGTCCGGCCACAAGGCCGGCCTCGTCCGGGGACAGGCCGCCCGGCCTCGCCTCTCTTTCCTTGCTTATTACGCCATGAGGCTCGCCTCCCAGTCGCCGACAGTTTCCCATTTATCTTCATTGCTTATTGAGTTCCTAAAATCATGGGAAAATTCCAGTGGAACATAAATATGATTTAAGGAGTTAAGAAATTTATTGCTCAATTTTAGGACCTTTTAATGTTCACTTGATAATAAATTGGAGAAATTTACCAATTTTCCTTATGTATTAATATAACAGAAACAAAACCTGATTTATTTTAAATACCAAATAACTTCAATTAAATCTTAAATTTTTATAGAAGCATATCCAACTTATAAGAATTTATTAAAATTATAGGGCTTTAATAAAACTTGGTAGGATTACTTATTGCTTAACTAGGGCAAATAAGGCCTATAGATTCTATTATAGGTAATTTATTGCCAACTTAAAATTTACAGCAACACACCTATCCATAAACAGCAAGTTAATTACCTTGAGTTGATGAAGGAAATACTTCAAACGAAACTATCTTCCATGCATAACTATTTGCTAACCTATGGGCAAGCTATTATGGTAGCATTATGCATCATCAACCATCGCATATCATATCCATAAACGTTCACGCCACCGTTATCTTTTCATAAATTACTATACAATAGTAGACTCATGAAACTTCCTTGATATCTAGGACAAGACTTAACGTCAGTCACGATCACTAGGCTAAGCGAGTTACATTCCATGCATCATACTTTCTTATTGTATATTGTTGCTTTATTTATTGTTCTTCAAAAACGTTCTGTTGTTAGATGCCGAGGAGCACGAGGAGCATTTCAAAGAACAGCTTGAAGACCCCTATCACTCACGGGACCAAGGCGAGTTAAATTCAGTTAGATCATATTGAATCTCAGTTTTTCTAAAGTATTTCATTAAAAGTATTAAAATGCATACTCTTTAAGTAATTATGCCCACTTTCTTAATCATGATATATCATGCCTTGTTATTTACTTGTATTATTTTACCATGATGATTTTGCCTTAATTAAGTCATCTCTCATTTGATTCCAATAATGATCGTCTTGATGATGACCCTTGATAGCCTGGTTAGGCTACATAAATTGATTTAGACTCTCAAGTCTTGATTAAAATCAGCTTAGACATTGCTCAGGTCCAATTAATAATTTTTAGGCTTAGTTGCCTCAGAATGGTGAACCGATATTTACCAGACATGATTACACAACAAACATGGATAATTGAAAATTGGGCCTGGCATGCTAGTGTGTGTGTGTGATTGGAAATGCGGACGTGGTCTAGCATGTGGATAAGATGGAGTAGTTTGGCTAATGGGTGTAAAGAGGGCTATACGTTCACAGACGCGGTGCTGAGAGGAGCATGGAGAAACATGCGTAGCTGCCAATCGCTGCCACTAGTGGTGGTTCCGTCAAATTGTGTGCAGGACACACGGAGGAACAATAGCGGAAGATGGAAGTGGTTATGGATAAGTGTGGATTGGCCGGATCCAAGGTGACTCCTAGAGTGGACTGGACGGGGTGCAGTGAGGCACGCAGCGGGAAGTCGCTGACCAAATGCCTGCGGAATTTGGTTCCTAGCACCACAACGCGTTGCCATCGCGTGGTAGTGCGGATGAGAGGGCCCCAGTGACTGCCGGAATACGGCTAGATAAACATCAGTCCAAGATGAAGACAGGATCATGTTGTCATCTGCGAGATGATCTAGGTCTTACGATGCAGAGGATCCGTGACTCTAGCGCGGGCTTGGCAACCCGGCTAGGGAAGAACGGGCACTTCGCTGACATAAGATCCACAATGGGTGCGCTACACCCGGAAGATAATGGCGGGTGTTTGGAGGAAGCTTAGGATGGGTATGGTTTGTGGTATAAAATTGGAAAATCGAACTGGAATAATTGATTAGTAAAACTTTGGGTTTAAAATTGCTAAATCATAGGTTTTGATTTATCAAACTTGCTTTCTACAAATAAACAAACCCTCGACCTTTCCTTTGGAACCTCTGTCACTAAATGCATTAGGTTGGGTGTTAACTCGCCAGTGTTTAGATGACACTGACCTCGGACACACTAACTCTTTTAGATGGTGAGTATGAACAAAACTAGTATGTCTGCCATGAAGACGATGAACAGGAGTACGCTGACGATCAGGGCGAGGCTTAGAGTGTCTCTCCAGTCGACTGCTTAGGCATAGCCGGCAGAGACTCTTTTGAATCTTTTGATTTTCATCGCACTCTGATCTTTTGATATTCTTAAACTAATTTGGGCCAATGTGTCGTGTTGTAACACTTAATAGCCTTTGGGCTTAATACAGGTATTTAATGTAATATAAGTCTTCCGCTTGTATGAAACGATCCGACTAAATAAATGGTGTCCACTAGTGTACTAATCTAGGACTAGTGCAGATCAAATGGTTGGCGAAGGACAGGCCCCCACAATCTTTACATAGGTAAAGGGTATCCCGTCTATCCAATCTATACTTCCTTTTAAGATCATCACTTTGCGAAAAGAAATTGGATCTAAAATAATCTCATTTTTTAGCACTACCCGAGCAATCTCAAAGAATGGCATCATGAACATAAGTAAACTGCTCAGCATTGAATTAGTCAAGACCAATCTTCCTTCAGAAAATAAATATTTCTCTTTCCAACTACACAATTTTTTCTTGAAACAGTTCTCAACACCTTTCCAATTAACATTGCACAACTTCCTATAATGCATGGGGATACCGAGATATCTAAACGGATAAGTAGTGTCTATCTCACATCTAAACAAACTTGTGTATTGATGCTCAAAATCTTGTGCTTTTCCAAAGCTAAAAAGATCACCTTTTTGAAATTTATTTTCAAATCGAAGAGCTACACAAAAGTGCACAATAATAATTTTAACTTAACTGCTTCATCTATATCATGATTAAGAAGAAGAATGGAAAAACCATCATTCACTAAATGTGGAACCATTCCCTCAAATTGACCACTATTTTTAGGTCTAGAAATTAAAATGGACAACAAAACCACAACAAGATTGAAAAGGATCGGCGATGAAGGATCTCCCTGTCTTAGACCTTTCCATGTTCAGAAGTAAGGACCTTTGTCATCGTTGACTTTGATTATAACACGTACTCCAGAAATAAAATTTTTCACCCAAGTACACTACTTAGATGAAAAACCCTTCATCCTTATGGTCTGAAGTATGAATAGCCATTTAACCTTATCATAAGCTTTTTAAAAATCCAATTTCAAAACTACCCATTAAAATTTTTCCTTCCCATGGCGGTTGGCAATCCCTTGGCTTGCTAGGTCCCCCAGAGGGAGGCCGTTGTTCCCACCTCCTCATCAGTGAGGCTGCTGCATTTTGGGACAGGAGGGTTGAGGTGGCTGGTGGTGCCTTCAAAAAGGGCAAAGGACTCTTTGTCGGCATAGAGTTGTGATCCTAATAGCAGCACGAGGGTAGTCCTTTGTCCCGTTCCGCCTAGATGTGCAAGCTCATGCACACCCCAACTCTACCCTTTAGCGAGGCAGAATGTGAGTGTAGAAAAAGGGAACTATGGGACGCCTCTCCACAAAAGGCCCCGCATAGGTGTGCGAACACCAAGGCGAGGACGATGAATCCGATGTCAAGGTGAGAGAATTCCACCCCGACGGCAACTATGAATGTGAGCTAGAAGGAGCTTGCTGGCCAAATGAAGCCAACAAAGAGGTGATCCCTATTCCCTGAGCTTGCAGCACATCCATTCCCTTCCACCCCGCGCCTAGGGATGATCGGGTAGTCGGTGAGTGTGGACAACATGGCCCCGAGTATTCGAAAATATACGGTTGGACGTACCACCTCCTTGGGCCAAGTCGCATGGATCTTCCAAAAGATGGGCCTAGAGGATAGCGCGGCCCGACTTGCTCCACAAGGAAGCGAATTCGTGTTCTACTCGAATACATGGAGATAGTTGTAACCAACCCGGTTATATCTCTATCTCCCTTATACGGATTAGGGAACCAATCTGTAACCCGACCCCTTGCACTATATAAAGGGGGTCAGGGGTCCCAAGTTAGATCATCAAATTCTTCATCCACATCATTGTCTCTTCTCGTGCCATCTCGACGAGAATATACATTGTAATCAACACCCCACAATACAATCCACGAGCACAGGAGTAGGGTATTACCTCTACGAGAGGGCCTGAACCTATATAAATCCTGCCCCCTATGCTACCATCGAGTTGTGATCTCTCGCATAGCCCTATAAAATACATTGCCGACACAAATCATCGACAGTTGGCGTGCCAGGTAGGGGCTAGCGTCACGATCAACTTCATCAACTTCTGTGGCTTCCATCGGCGGATTCGTATTCACCTACGCCCCCGACCAAGGCTTCGTCTTCAGAAATCTCGGCTTCCTCGCCGATGACTTCGGGGAACTCCGGCTATCTCAGTCGGGCAACACCCGGGGGACGTCGAATGCGACTTCAGCCGAACCACACCACGTCAGGTTGCCTCTTGCGGACTTTGATCCGGAAGAGATCCGATCTGACGACGATGATTCCGACTACCTCACCGTAGGTAAACACTTCGGTTCTAGTCGGGATTACGAACCTATGGTTCTGCCAGCTTCTTCCGCTGGTAATGAACCAACCGGCGATGTTGTTCCTAATCTGGATCGCGTTCGAATCCAATTGGGGATTGCAACTTTTCAGTTGTCCGACGTCCCGTTCGGACTGAGAAACTCAGCCTCTGTTTTCCATGAGATAACATGCCGTCTTTTTCGGTCTAGGCTAAGGAGCGGAGCACAACAAGCACACACTGGGACAAGTTTCCTGAGTTCTGGCTCGGGGATAACTCTAACCGGATCGACCTCCCGAATGGGCACTGAAATACCAGTCGGATTGGTCAATTCGGCTGCAAGATTTCAGCAGATCAGTTCTGCCAAATCTCAGTCGGATTCTCTTCTGCCAAATGATCCATCACGAGAAGTACGAGTTATCATCACTCCCATTGACGAGCCAACAAATCGGGATCAGCTGAGCCTCTCTTACTCGAAGTCCGAGTCGGAGGAGAGCGTCAACGGGTTCCCCGACTTTCGCGGCGTCTCTGTGGTAGATGGACAAGCCTCCGGATCGGCTCGGCGTCCCATAGAGGAGGCAGGAGCCGAACATAACCGCGGAGGTGGAGAAGATCTGAGCAACAAATTGCGAGGTCGTGCGCGCGAAGTCCAGGAGAAATTACTTCAAGTCCGTATAGGAGATCACTCGGTTTTCCGCACGCCACAGCAGAACATCCTCGCATGTAAGACCCTCCTGGATAATGTTGGTCTTTACTTGGAGAAAACATCCCCGCAACGCCGATCATTGAACATATCAAGGCCATGGTGACGGCAGCGGCTGTCCAAGGTACTCGGGAACAACAGGCCGACTCGACCAAGAGCCAGACTACCACGAGTAGTACTCGGCGCAGTCGGCACACGCCAACTCGTGGGTAGGACGCTCGTCGAAGCACAAGAAGCGACCTCCGCCTCAACATCGAAGCCCGGCGGAGGGAGCGAAAGGAAGACCGGCGCCGCACTCCACCGCGCCGGATACTTCCCCGTCAGCCTCCTCCCCCTGGGGACGGATTGATTGATGGAATCAGGGCGTTCACACCCCGACTTCGTCAGGTGAACTGGCCCGAAGGGTTTAACCCTAAGGAAATAGTAAATTTTGATGGGGAGCGTGATCCAGAAGCTTGGTTGCAGATTTACTCTTTGGCAATCAAGGCCACGGACGGAGGATACGACGTGATGGCAAACTATCTGCCTGTCATGTTAACTCCTCCGGCTCAGGGTTGGCTCGAGGGCCTTCCAGAGAACTCAATCGGTTCCTGGGGAGAGCTTTGCGACCAATTCGTCGTGAATTTCCAGGGCACTTACGAGAAGCCTAGAACCCAATGGAACCTTTATCAGATTCACCAGAAGAAAGATGAGTTGTTAAGAGATTTCATTCGGCGCTTCACAAAGAAGAAAAACACAATCAGGGATATTTCTGAAGCGGTCGTCATCGCGGCCTTCCAAAAGGGAGTTCGCGACCCCGACTTAATCAAGAAGATGTCTCGAAAGCCCCCAACCACGGTCAAAGAGATGTTCGCCCTAGCGGATCGGTATGCTACCGCCTCGGACGCTCTCGCCGAGCATCAGGAGGATCACCCAAGGAAGAACGAAGGTAAGACGGACAAGCCCGAATCGTCCTCCAAAAAGGACAAGAAGTGCAAGGGTGAGGAACTAGTAGCGGCTGCGGATCATGATTGGCAGAAGCCGCCCCGGTCGAATGCCTACAACAAAGTAATGGAGGCGCCATGTCCTTTCTATCCGAACGGAAAGCATGCGGCAAAAAATTGCAATGTCTTGAAGAAGTTCGCTGAGGAGCACAACAAGGACGCTCCGAAGGATGACAAACAAGACGACAAGCGTGACCCTCCTCAAGGTGACGCTTACCAAGAAACCGAGCGCGAGCTCAACTACATATTCAGGGGATCGTATGCATACGAGTCCAAACGTAAGTAAAAGCTTACTACTCGGGAAGTCAATGTAGCTGTTCCGGTGACTCCCGAATACCTTCGATGGTCCGAAGTTTCGATCAAGTTCGATCGCTCGGATCATCCTAACCACATCCCTTGTCCAGGAAGTATCCACTCATCCTGGACCTCGTGGTACGGGGCATCCGTCTACGCAAAGTCTTAGTCGACGGCGGGAGTGGATTGAACATCCTTTTTGCCAAAACGTTCAATGACATGCGGTTTCCAAGGTCGGCGCTCCAGAAGACTGATGCACCATTTCATGGCATAATTCTGGGAACCTCCTCGGTGCCAATTGGGAGAATCTCTCTTCCGGTCACTTTTGGCACTCGGGACAATTACCGGACGGAAAACCTCAACTTTGAGGTGGTCGATTTCGAGACTGCGTATCACGCAATCCTGGAAAGGCCGGGCTTGGCCAAACTCATGGTCGTCCCACACTACGCCTATCTGGCTATGAAGATGCCGGGTCCGCGGGGCATAATCACAGTCCTCGGAGATGTCAAGTTTTCTCATCTCCTTGATAAGGAAAATTGCGACTTCACCCAGTCAACCGAAGCGGCTGCTGAATTGGACAAGATCCGGCAGGCAGCCACCACTCTTCGTGACGAGGGCGACCTGCCGAACAAGAATCCATATAAATCAGGCATCAAGCCTGACGAAGATGTCAAGCATATTTCGCTCGACCCATCCGACTCAGCCAAAACGGTTCTGATCGGGACAGGGCTCGATCCGAAATAGGAAGAGATGCTCGTCACCTCTCTCCAAACGAATCAGGGCATCTTCACTTGGAAGCCATCTGACATGCCAGGTGTCCCGAGGGAGGTGATCGAGCACTCCTTGAATGTACACGACAAAGCCAAGCCGATCAAGCAGCGGCTGCGTCGGTTCGTGCAAGATCGGAAGGAAGCCATCAAGACGGAGATCACCAAACTTTTAGCCGCCGGCTTTATAAGGGAGGTGCTCCACCCCAATTGGTTGGCAAATCCGGTACTTGTACAAAAGAAGAACGGTACTTGGCATATGTGTGTCGATTATACCGACTTAAATAAAGCATGCCCCAAGGATCCATTCGGACTTCCTCGCATCGACCAGGTGGTTGATTCCACTGCCGGTTGCGAGCCTTTGAGCTTTCTGGATGCCTACTCGGGCTATCATCAGATTAGCTTAAAGGAAGAAGATTGTATCAAGACTTCGTTCGTCACTCCGTTCGGGGCTTTCTGCTACGTCACTATGCCCTTCGGGCTGAAGAACACCGGAGCAACGTACCAGCGTTACATTCAACGATGTTTCCACAACCAGCTTGGGCGCAACGTGGAGGCATACGTTGATGACGTTGTCGTCAAGTCTCGGGTATCCTCCGACTTAGTCGCCGACCTGTCGGAGACATTCGAGAGCCTGTCGACATACAACATGAAGTTGAACCCGGAGAAGTGTGTCTTCGGGGTCCCTTCGGGAAAACTTCTCGGTTTCATCGTATCTCACCGCGGAATTGAGACCAACCCGGAAAAGATCAAAGTTATCATGGAGATGGCTCCCCCAACGTGCCAAAGGGATGTCCAGCATGTAAATGGGTGCATGGTAGCACTCGGCCGATTCATCTCGCGGCTTGGCGAGCGTGGGTTGCCCCTCTACAAACAACTAAAGAAGCAACACGACAAGTTTGTCTAGACACCCGAGGCACAAAAGGCTTTTGAGGAACTCAAATCGTTCCTCACTTCGCCACCTGTCTTGGCATCTCCCATGCTACAGGAACCGTTTCTGCTATACATTGCGGCCACCACTCATGTAGTGAGCGCCGCGGTGGTAGTGGAACGGGAAGAACAAGAACACGTCTACAAGGCTCAACGCCCGGTCTACTTCGTCAGCGAAGTATTGGGCGAGTCCAAGGTACGCTATCCGCAGGTGCAGAAGCTTTTGTATGCGATTCTGATCGCCTCTCGGAAGCTGAAGCACTACTTTCAAGAACATCCAATTTCGGTGGTCACTTCTTTTCCTAATGGAGACATCCTCCATAATCGGGAAGCCACTGGGAGGATCGCTAAGTGGTCAGTAGAACATGGGGCTTTCGAGCTCTCGTTCAAGCCACGCAGCGCCATAAAGTCACAAACACTTGCTGACTTTGTTGCCGAGTGGACGGAGATGCAGGCTCCCCCAGTCGTCGAAAAGGCCGAGTACTGGAACATGTACTTCGATGGATCTCTCCGACGACAGGGCGCGGGGGCTGGTATCGTTCTCATATCACCTGGAGGCGAGCGACTCAAGTATATCCTCCAAATTCATTTTCCAGCTTCAAACAATGCAGCCGAGTACGAGGCGCTCATCCACGGGCTCCATATTGCCATATCGCTCGGCATCCGGCGATTGGTGGTTCTCGGGGACTCTCAACTCATGGTGAGCCAAGTACAGAAGGATTGGACTTGCGTCAACAACAATATGACCGCCTACTGTCAGGAGGTCAGAAAGTTGGAGGACAAATTCAATGGGTTGAAGCTTATACACATCCTGCGGCGAGACAACGAGGCGGCGAATGAGCTTGCGAACATGGGCTCTAGTCGGGCGGCAGTCCCGGCTGGGATTTTTGTCCAAGAGCTTCACGCCCCCTCCATCACACCGCAGGAACAACTACCCCAATCGGACGAACAACCGTCTGAGTCAGAAGTGCTTGCCCTCAACTCGGATTGGACGCAACCGTACTTGGAATATCTGTAAAAAGAAAAGCTTCCCCACGATCGGGGGCTGCCGAGCAAATTCAACATCGGAGTCGTGCATACGTGGTGCATGAAGGAATTCTGTACCGCCGAAGCGCCTCTGGCCGCCGAGAGCTTGGGCTCGGCCTCCTCTGGGAGAGATAGGGGCCGGCGTGGAATTCCCTCCACCACCGGCTTGGCCTCCTCGCTGCCCCCGTTGGTCGGCTTCGGGCTTCAGGCGGCGGCGGCAGCGTCTTCTCAGGCCTTGGCTTCCGGCGTGGCTTCTGTTGGCTTGGTCGGCGGGGTGACTGCGTCGGCTGGCGGAGGAGAAGTAGGAGGAGGAGATGCCGTCCGACTCGGCTCAGCAGGCTTTGATGCTGGCTCGGTCGGGCGATCCGTCGGAACTTCGTCCGACAGTTTCCTGAAAGAAGGAAACGCTTCAGTCAGCGAAAATATGAAGAAGACTACCAAGTGGTGACAGGGCTATGCTTACCGGTTGGAGGTCTTGATTTTTATACCGGCGCCCCTCTGAGCGGAAGACTCGCTTGAGGAAGCGTCGGGCGGGCCACTCGGCCTGGCCTGAGGGGCCGGAGGTGTCTGCCTCCTCTTTGGCGATGCCCTGCGACCTGTCCTCGGGAGACGAGTCGCCTAACTAGGCCTCCGGGCCGGTGATGGCTGGCTTGCTCCCTCCCTGGAGGCTTCGTTAATTTTGGGGCCCGAGCTCGGTGGGTTGCGTCCCTCGGGCGGCAGGACGTCCTCCTCCTCGAAGGAGGCCGGGCCCTTGCCCTTCTTCGTCGTCGGAGCCTCCTCAGACTCCTCACTCGGGCGCTTCTCGCCTTTGTGGGCGGAGGCCTCGGGTGTCGGGGCGAAGAATACGAAGGCCTGGCGGTCCTGCGCAGAAACGCGGCCCTCCCGAGTTAGTACAAAAACAAAACTACTCAGCACATGGAAACAACTACGAAGGATACTCAACCCTTACCTCCGGTGGCGGATTGGTGAGGGAGAAACTTCTAGGACACCCCTGGTTGGTAAGGGATGTCCCCGTGGCGAAAAACTCCGAGAGTCGGTCGACGGCTTTCGAGTTGAAGATCGGGGTGCCCATCTCCCGAGTTGGGTCAGTTGGCCTAGAGTACTCGAACCCGAGCCGAACCCTTTCCTTGAGAGGCTGGACGCGGCGTCTCGTGAAAGAAACGGCGATGGCCACGCCAGTCAGCCCCTCTTCTTTGAGTTTTTAGATCAGGTCAAGCAACTCGGTGACCTGATCCATTCCAGAGGAGGGAGGAGCAGAGATCCAAGAGGGAGAAGCTCGAAGCTTCCTCCAATCAAAGCAAGGGAGATAAGGAGGAGGATTGTAGCAATAGAACCATTCCTGGTTCCATCCCTTCAAGGAGGTTCGGAGCGGCAAGGAAAAGTACTCCTTCTTGAGGCCACTCCGGAGTTTGAAGCCGGCCCGCCAACGGCCTTAGGGGCGTTGTCGCTGGGGACGGCCTTCAGATGGAAAAGGTGGCGAAAAAGGGCGAAGTGGGGAGCAATCCCTGGAAAGGCTTCGCAGAGTTGAACAAAGATAGAAATTTGAAGAATGGAGTTGCGGTTCAAATGGAAGAGCTCGATTCCATAGTGGTTGAGCAGACCACGAAGGAAGGAGGAAGCGGGGAGTCCGAACCCGCGAGAAAAGAAAGACTCGGAAACGACGATCTCCTCTTGACGAGAAGTGGGGAAGGACTCACCAGCGGTGGCGCGCCAGTCGGTGAGCTCCAGCGCTGGGAGAACACTGGCGTTGACCAGGGCCTGCAGCCGCTCTTCGGTGGTGATGGAGGTTGCCCAGTTCCCTGCCATTGGAATGTGGTGGGGGAGGGGGAGCGGCGAAGTTCGATCTGGAGTTCGGTGGCGGCGGCGGCACTAGGGTTGCCCTGTGGCGGCGGGATCACTAAACCCCTAGCGGGAGCGTTTCGGGGAGACGAACAGGCTCAGACGCACTAAGCAAGCGTAACTGTTCAAATGTCCCGGCATGTTCTATTTAAAAGAAAATGGGCGACGTTTTGTTTCCGCGCTGGGCGGGAAAGAATGAAGCCCTAAAATCATTGCTTCAAGATTCGAGCCCGGACTTGGGTTCCAGAGAGCATGCTCTACGTGAGCCGCAAGCTGTACACGACATTGCTCGGGTACAGGTGTCACTCGGATCAAACCTAGTCGGGAAAAAGGGCGAGCCCCCAGTCGGGCCTTATGCCAGTCGTCAATCTCTGAGGACTGGGCGCTTCCCGGATAATTGACTTAGCTTTTGATGTGCCCCCTGGGGATAGTAGTCGGTTTGGCTTTAGCCAGACTGGACATCAAAAGTTACCTCTTCAGTTGGGTCTCAGTGGCACATCTCTGGATCGTTCGTCATCAAGACGAACACCACTCGGATGACCTCAACCTGGAGGCAGGCGTATTCTTCCGAGAATCGCTAGCTTGACTCCGCACTAGTCGGGTCAAGGCGCCTAATTGCCTTGGGTTCCGAGTAGCATGCTTTACATAGGCCACGAGCTGTACACAACATCACTTGGATACAGGTGTCACTCGGATCAAACCCAGTCGGAAAGGATAGCGGGCCCCCAGTCGGGCCTTGTGCCGGTCGTCAGTCTCTGAGGACTGGGCGTTTCCCAAATTACAAATCAACTCTTGACGTACCCCCTGGGTCAATGGTCGATCTAATTTCTTAATCAGATTGGGCGTCAAGAGTTACCTCTTCAGTTGGGTCTCAGTGGCACATCTCTGGATCGTTCTTCGTCAAGACGAACACCACTCGGATGACCTCAACTTGGAGCAGGCGTATTCTTCCGAGAATCACTAGCTTGACTCCGCACTAGTCGGGTCGGCGCCTGAACGCCCTACACGAAGTTGTGGCATGTCCCCGCCGCCTCAATGTTGAGTTCGCGGTCAATGACTAATGTCATAATTTGTAACAGGGAGGATAAAGCAGGGTGATACTGATCACTTGGCTGCATCCACTTTTTTGGTATGCCTCTCCATGGGGCCAAGAGCCAGCATACCGACCAGTCGGACTGGGTACCAAACATCTTTTTAAGACTTGAGATTTTCTCTTGAGTCCTTTGCAGCTGTGTTGTTTGATTAGCAGGTTACTCGGCAAGCGGAACTTCATCAACCGAACAAAGAATGACGTCACTCGGTCTACATTTGATGGGCTGCGAGCTGAACCCAGAATCAAAACAACTCAGCCACGAAGCACTCGGGGGCTACTATGGACAACATGGGCCTCGGGTATTCAGAGATATACGGTTGGACGTACCACATCCTTGGGCCAAGTTGCATGGATCTTCTAAAAGACGGGCCTAGAGGATAGCGCGGCCCGACTTGCTCCACAAGGAAGCGAATTCGTATTCTACTCGAATACATGGAGATAGGTGTAACCAACCCGGTTATATCTCTATCTCCCTTATACGGATTAGGGAACCAATCTGTAACCCGACCCCTTGCACTATATAAAGGGGGTCAGGGGTCCCTAGTTAGATCATCAAATTCTTCATCCACATCATTGTATGTTCTCGTGCCATCTTGACGAGAATATACATTGTAATCGACACCCCACAATACAATCCACGAGTACAGGAGTAGGGTATTATCTCTTCGAGAGAGTCCGAACCTGTATAAATCATGCCTCCTGTACTACCATCGAGTTGTGATCTCTCGCATAGCCCTATAAAATACATTGCCGACACAAATCATCGACAGTGAGTAACTCCCACTCCTCAAGGTTCCCTACTGTAGCCTCACTAAGGTTGTGATGCTCAAGCTTGGTCATGATCATGGTAGACATTTGTGCGGAGGAAGAAGAAGGCAGTGAAGCAATAGAGATCTAGGGGCAGCGGTGAGAGGTGCTTTCTCGTTGAATCCAGTCTGTTTATCTGGATAGAGTAGCTACTGGAGGGAAGAAATCTTTTAAAATGTAGTGTAAAGTGTGAAGGAATTTTAGAGAAATGAATAGAGTGTGTAGGGAATAGTATTATAGAGTAGATATTTGAAATAGCTGATGTGGATGTTCTAATCTTCCAATTTACAGAGGCATGTGACTTAATTTTGGAGATAGATTTTCTCGAATTATTAATAAAAACCCATGAAAAAAAGGTCTACTTCTTCGTCTTGGGTTTCGGGGGGCTAGCTTATGGGGATTACCTCATAATTACCTATCTCTTGTGGTAAGTTCATATGCATTAACTGATTAAGGTGAGCATCTTCCTTCTAAGTCGCTTATCACATATAGTGTGCTGGCTATACCCACCAAACCCTTGGGTCATGACTCGTGAACCCTTGGCTCGTGGGTCACAGGTCGTGTGACTTAACTGTAGGTCACGAGGGCCTAGGCCATCACACTAGCTCGCTACCACCATGGCCTTCTTAAGTCGCATATGACGGTGGTATCTTCCAAAATAATCTATCTTTATATAGAAGGTATCCCACGAGATCAATTATGGATAAAGTCCATCACTTGACCTGTACAAAAAGTGGAGATTGCGTTCGGCAGGGATTCTGTATCCTTAATGGGAAATCAAGACTTTTGATAGATGGGGACGCTGCTCGACACCA
The DNA here is from genome assembly GCA_036346145.1 of Olyra latifolia. Lineage (NCBI taxonomy): Eukaryota > Viridiplantae > Streptophyta > Magnoliopsida > Poales > Poaceae > Olyra > Olyra latifolia. Next base: position 4,352,645 of record CM070531.1, on the reverse strand, counting down.
TATAAAGGCCTTAACCCTCATGGATTAGGGGGGAGCTTTTACAAAGGCAAGAACTCTAAGTCTAGACTAAGGCGCCGATGGTCATCACAGCCTCAGGGCGACTGAAGGTATACAAGCTAGGCTTAGATTAGATCTAGAGAGATTCACCACCATAATCTTTGTTCTCTTCATCGTATAGTGAAGAAATGCTAGCGTAGAGTTATTATCTGACCTTGAAAGTTAGAACTTGGGTAAACTTGTGTGTCCTTGCCTTGGTAATCAGCGTCCCGTACCCCATGTGTTCTTCCCGTACGCCCTAACAAATTCGTGCCGACAGGCGAGAGAGATTTTAATCATCAATAGTTGCATCTAGGCCCCGAGATGCATGGCCAGGGAAGAGGCTGATGGGGTATAAGAGCATCTCCAGCAATCCCTCTAAAGCACTGTAGATCTAACTTTTTTAGGATAGAGTAGCTGCTGGAGAGAATGAATCTTTTAGAGTGTAGTGTAAAATATGAAGGAAGTTTGGAGGGATGGATAGAAGAGACGCTAATAGTGTTTTGGAGTGAAGAATTTAGAGGGACTGCTGGAGATGCTCTAAGCAGCCAGGACGAGGAAGGAGGCTAAGGAGGAGGAGAGGGAGGACAAGTCGTCGAAGCCATCATTAGCCGACGTCCATCACATGCAGAGGGGCACACGGAAGCCATAGTAGGCTGTTGCGTGTGAAGGCCCGTCGCACATAGAGGAAGAGGCACCGGGAGTGGAAATGATCAGCATGGAGGACGATGAGGTTTAGGTGAGTGATGGGGTTAAGTTGCTGCCGGGGACGATGAAGACGAGGTGGTCGCCTAGGAGGGGAAGCCAGCACGGGGGACAAGATCACCGGCGAGGAGATGAGGCCGCTCAAAAGGGTGCAAATGCAGGGAGGAGTAATCTCAAATGGACAATCCAATCGATCTGAAGGGTCTATCTCGGACACAATCTAGAGGAAATATTCCATTTTTTAGATCATGTCATCCAACACAAGTTCATCCGGGAAAGGCTCAACCAAACACAAAATCGCCAGTCCAACACAAGTTAATTCGAGATAGAACACAAAATCGCCAGTCCAACACAAGTTAATTCGAGGTAGACTCAACCAAACACAAAAACGCTCAGGGCAAACCCAAAACACAGCCATATATATTGCAAGGTGTTTAAAAAGAGAGAGCATTGTGATATTACTAAGCATATGTAAAAAAAAAAAAATTCCTCCAATGAAAGAAGCTTATAAAGATGCTTAACTATTGCAATAAGTAAGGAAATAGATGCTAACACCAACCTTGCTATTTAAGCACTTATCCCTTTCTCTAAGCACATGTATAAATTTCCGTGCAATTTTACGTGGCAAAAAAACATGGTTTTCTATCTAAGCATCTCTCTAAGCACCACATGCCCTTAGAACCTTCTACTTAAATAATACGTCCGACCTGTTGACATTTTGAGGACGATAATGAGATAACATGTGATTGTTAGAAATTAGCTCATTTACGATTCATATTTCTACTGAAAAATCCAAAGCATGCATGATCAGGTAGGCTCACCAGTGAAGACCCGTAACCAGCTAAAGAAGATCAATAATTGGTTGTTGTGAATAATTAAACCGATCATGGCTGCGAACACTGATGACCAGTAACAGGTCTACAAAGACCAGTATCCATTCGAAACAGGCAGGTCTTCTTAGTTCTAATAGTTTAAAAAAAAAAAAGAAAGTACCACTAAACTTTCATCCTCACACTATTTTAGTCCTTAAACTCCAAAACCCGAGAGCTTAAACTATCAAAACCGAACTAAGTTAATCACTTGACCGATCAAAAGATGATTTTAAATGGTTTTCGTTGACGTGACGGGCTTGGATAACATGTCGTTATACAAACATGTCGATCCTCTCTCTTCTCCCATTCACATGGGCTCTGTTTCTTTTGACGGTTTCTGGCGGTTGACGGTTGACGATTTTACTGTAGCAAATTTATAAGTTTTTAAAAAAATATTTTAATAATCTAAAAAAAAATAAATTTTACTGTAGCGAACCGCCGGCCGCCGACCACCGGCGGTTCGCTCAAAAGAACAGAGCCATGGACACCACACAAGTTAAAACTATCCACGTAGACGCCACGTCAGCGAAAAGCCGCCACAACCATCATGTTGACCGGTCAAAGAACTAACTTAATCCGGTTTTAACAGTTATAGGACCAAATTAACCCGGTTTTTAAAATTCAGGGACCGGCACCAAAATAAAACAGGGCAAAAGTTCAAATACCAAATCATACTTTTTTCTTTAAAAAATATAACCAAAATGATACCCTACTATCCGATCCAGCAGTTTAATGTACACTTCCAAGATCCACAAAAATCAACGTAGCATACAACAGATAATAGTGGTGTTACCTAAAAAACAGACGACAACGAGACATCGCAAGTATCACAATACTATAAAAAATATACAAGAAAAGCAACCTGAGCTCACAAGACAATCGATGACATTTCCTGCTCCCCAAAACGTGTGCTTGTGGAGCCTTAAATCCCAGAGGCCCACAGAAAGCAGCTCATTCATTCAATGGCATGGCACACAGACACAGGATAAAGTGTTAGATGTGTCCTGTGCCAGATCAAACATTTTCTTCATACCACATCAGCACACACCAAACAATAACTTCACTAGTCAGGTGAAGGAAACTTGAGTAAAAGGAGGGTAAAAAGTTAAAAAGAAATGAGGAAAAAGGAAAGAAAAAAAAGGAAAAATAATAGAAGCTCGAGGATACTTCCTAAAATGCCGCATCCGTGCTTCTGTTTGTCAATATACTAGTAAATACCAGCTACTGTCCACCTTTTGGCCACAGAGAAACTGAGAACTCCTCGCTCTCTTGCTTGGTGTTGTTGTATGATGACTGCTAATTGAATACTTAAGCATTCTTCTGTAATTAGGAGCTTTCCGCATGTGGGCTCTCTTCAACTAAGACATTCAAAAATGTGTGTGTGAGTCATAGGAATTAGTGAACTTAAGTCATTTACAGGAATAGAAGAAATATAACAAAAAACAAAGGTATACCACACATGATATCAGCAACAATATAAGGTCAAACGTGATACGCTATAGCTGATAAAGCATCACAACATATACAATACATGAATAACAAGAATGGACCGGAGGCTGGAACTAGTAATTTAACTAACGCCAACCAAATTACCAATTTTAGTGTAATATTAGTGGGTTAAAAATAACATCAATTTCTTTCTATTGATATTGGTTGCACAAACTCACAATGAAAAAACTTCAGCAAGTCAAAGGAAACTAAGGAGCAAAGTCAATGGATGAAGCATGGAACAGGAGGTAGTAAGTAGTAACTTAGTGTTGCCTACAAAAAGTAAATTTCAGACTTCACCAACAATTTGGTAAGGATTTGTACATCTTTTTTAGATTACTAGTTTTATATGCTCTAATGCATGAAATATACCACCTTATATAACATGCAGAGAAATGAATTACTTCCATCAATCCCAATCTATTATTATTTTCAACATTTACACAGTCTTTACAACTTTGATAACCAAGTTTTATTGTAAGGCTAATGTATCATATTTTCTAAAACGCCAATAAAATTCTAATATTATGAATATATTTTTCTAGAAAAATCTACTCACCAAGTCATCATTTTCATGTGCCTGATCTAGATATTCACAAATATATTCTCTGACAAACAGACAGTTAAATTAGTTTGATAGCATGCATTCGAAAACAGTACTTATTGGGCTGGAAGGAATACTGATGAACATCTTTGGCATTGTAGTAGAATCAGATGGAATATAATAATCACAATGAACTGCAGAATTGTCCCCATTAAAAATGTCGCTATACACATGAGACATAACATTCAACAAATCTGCACACTTTGTTTGCAAAGAGGACTTAGTGACTACGTTTTCATTAGTTATGAATGAACCAAAGGATGGTGATCAAGAAGATTTAAATCTGCAAGACACAAGTATTTGTTTCATTGTTTGTCATGCTTTGTGGATAAACTACAAGAGTGAGACAAAAGGCACAGTTACCGTTTCATTTGCTTTACCCCCTTGCCAATTGAAGGCATGCCTCAATCTTATACCAATTCAAAAAAAAATCACATCAGTGTTACACTGTTACTTTTGTTTGCTGCAAGTACCTCAAAAAGATTCTATACATGGACTCAAGAACGTCAACTGTAAACCTCCAATTCCTGAGGCCAAAGATTGACATCACAACACCACCATTTCTAATATGAAAACTAAGGCAAGGCAAATTATTGAGTGTATAGACCAAGTGCTCCCCCAATGACTACATTGTTATTGTTAATTTTTTTTTCTTTACATTTCTCTCCCTTAACATTAAGGCACTTAATCTCCATCCATCAGGCCCTCAATGCACTTCTCTACCCGCATCCAATGTTTCTACTATCATAAGGTACATGCCAGGTATGCATCCTCGCTACAATATCTCATGTACAGGGCCACTTCTGCTACATCGCATGTACATTGTCCGACAATGAGCACTTCAGACTGATCCCCTCATGGACTGGCCATGCAACAACCCATCTCCAACAATCACAGGCCATTGGTAGCGCACACCAGGTTATAATAGGACAATATTCCCATGTCATCATTACATTTGCAAATTGTAAGCAATTAAAATATTAGGCACAAATTGTAGACCTAACAACACGTTACGAGCACTTGGTTCAATGCTTCCATGCAGTGGCCATCTCACCGCTCCAACCTCTGAAAATCACAGGGCATTGACACAACACGCTAGACAGTAACTTCCCCCTGTAAACACTCACATTTGAATTGCGAACAATTTTTTTAGAAAAAAGCTAAAATTTCTGGCTTAACAAGCAAAGTTGCTCTTGTAACTTTGATATTCACTCAATTAATTGACCAACATAACAAATTAGAAGCATCATCAGCAAGAGAGATGTATGAAAAAAAATCAATCTTTACCCCCAACGCAGCCGATGGACTAGTTGTTCCATCCTCTGGATAGTAAGCTCTTGAGTCGATTGCTAGATATCCTCTGCAAAGCCTTCTTTGCACCAGGCACCTCAGTATCAGCCAGCTTCTGTAGATGCTGGCAAGAACCAGTATCTGCAAGCCGACGTCGTGTCCCATTCCCACCACCCATGGCAAGTGCTAGAAATATTGAGACCGGATACTTTTTGTCAATCTCCTCATTTTTGGGATCAAGCATTTGCACTAGCCTTGTGATACTCTTCTCATCCCTGACCAATTCCTTCCGATTGGACTTCAAGGTCATCAAAGCAAGCAATGCACGCCCAGCAGACTCCTGTACAGTTGCAGGCTTCGCCACCTCCATCATCTTAACCAAGATGGCAATGCACGGCGACATGCACCGTTTGGTGTCATCGCTCACCCCAGGAGCAAGGTCAGCAATCATATCTGCGGCCATCTGCTGCAACAGGATGCTACCACCATGGCATATGAAGTCCGTAAGTTGTGCAAAGAACAACGGGGATGAGCAGAGTGTTCTAGCAGCAGTAGGAACCACTGCGAGTGCATGAACAACACGTAGGATAGAATCCTGAAGATCCAGGTCAGATGCGATGTGCAGGGCCTGCATTAACGGCAGCAATGCACCTGCTTGGACAATCTGGTGTTGCGTCTCATGGTCACCCAAGGTTGCAAGCGACCAGAGGCAGATAGCAGCACTCTTCTGCGTGTCAGTAGTGCCACCTGCAAGCAGATCAACCAGAACTGGCAAACCACCCTCCTCCACCAGTGCTGAGCGCACATCGTCGATCGAAACCACATTCTTGAGACTGGAGACAGCGAGCGACTGCACAGCTTGGGACCCGGAGCCAGGACGGCACGCATTGATCAAGATGGGCACCCCTCCATATGCTGACACGGCCCAGGCGCTGCCGGCGTCGGCGGTGATGGCTTCAATGGCCGCCACGGCACGCTCCCGTGTGGCCGGCGCCGAACCGGAGTCGAGCACGCGTAGCAGCGGGCCAAGGCCCCCCTCGTCGAATACTACCTTCCGCGATGCGGCGCAGGCTGTGGCAAGGCGGGTCACGGCAGCAACCGCACGGTCCCGCAGTGCCGAATGGGACGATGCGTCGAGCATGCGGAGAAGGGCAGCAACATCCCCGTCGCTGGCAACGATTGGAGCGACCTCGGCGGCGGGGTCGTTGTTCAGCAACTCCAGCAGCGAGGTGAGAGCCTTGAGCTTGAGGTCGAGCCCCCCGATCTGGAGCCGCGCAAAGGCGTCCCGGATGAAGAGAGACTTGTCCGCGCGGGAGGCCGCGGCGGCTGGCACCTGCAGCACAATGGCGTTGGGGGAGGAGGCCGACGGATCGACGGAGAGGATCCCCGAGCGGAGGAGCAGCGAGAGGTCGTGGAGGAAGAGCGAGAGCGAGGAGGCGGCGATGTCGAGGTCGCTCTGGAGGCGGAGTCGGCCGGCAGGGAGGGCGGGGTCCTGGCAGCGCGCGGAGAGCGCGTGGAGGGAGCGGAGAGCGGGGATGAGCGAGGCGAGCAGGTCGGCAAAGAGCGGGTGCGCGGCGGCGGAGGCTGGCGCGGCGGCGAGCGAGGACTGGAGCGCGAGCAGCGTGCCGTGGAGCGCGCGCCACCGGGAGTGGAGCACCTTGACGGAAGCCGCAGCCAGGAGGAGCGGGGGGAGCAGGGCGTGGAGGATCTTCCCGAGAGCATCTGCGGCGGCCGGCGGCGGCGGGGAGAGCGGCGGCGTCATGGGCGGCGGAGGCGGAGGGAGACGGGGAGGGGAAAGGGAGGGAACGAAGAGCACATCACATGGAGATGGAGTGGAGTGGGGAATGGACGGACACGATTTGCTTCCGCGGGAAGGAAAGCTGTAAAGCTGGCAGTCGTGGTTGGGTGCACGCGAGCGAGGTCTATGTTTCATTTTCCTCACACTGTCATGGCGGGCCCACCTATGCTGGGTAGGCATGTCAGTGTGATGGGAGGGCACCTCACTAGTGTGAATAACGGTTGCGCGTGAAGGCTCGCGTGGTGGGGCTGTGGGGGAGTCAGCGAGCGTGGGAGAGGGAGGGAAAGCAGTCGGAGTTTTGGTGAGGCTTGCAGTTGAGGCCCACTTTGGTGGGGTAAAGTCGTCAGTGGAACGACGGAGAGGTGGTCGGAACCATGTGGGTTTGTTTGGGAAGGGGTCCAGCTCTCTGAGCGGTGGGGCCGGAGTGCCTCGGGTTCCAGGTAGGCGGGGGGCTTTTGCGGCAGACATTGACGCCAGCGCCCGGGAAATTACTGCGCACGGCCCACCTTCCCGCGCTGTAAGCAGCAACTCCGCTTTTTTTTTTCCTTTTTTCCTTAATTAAAATTACAAGTCCGTTTGACGCAGCTCTAACTCTATTAAAATTAGTGGAGTTGATGAACCACTCTATTTCTAACTCTAAAAATTCATGGAGTTGGAGTTATTGGTACATTGAGGATATTTAAGCAAGTCATCTTATTTACATTTTAAACTAAAAATATAAACTTAAATTATTTTATTTTAACCTACAAACTCTATATCTGAGGTGAGGCTGAGAGCTGGAGCTATGCTAAATGGGGCCATAAGTTACAGCCGTATATTTGTCTTTTTATACATACTAAATGGCCTGTAAGTCGTAACTGCCCTTTGAATATCTGAAGTGTTTCTTTTTTAAGCTCTCAAACCAATTTTTGGTATTGTTCTTTTCAGCTTAAATTAAAATAAAATGTTATAGTAAAAAATTTATCATTTTTATACAACCCAAGTATTATAGCACTTTGTAACCACTTTTCTAAAGCCTTTTTATAGTTCATCTCAAATCTCTTAAAACTTTTTTATAATTTTTTAGGCTCTCAAAGCTATCTATCGAGGATCCACGACTTTTTCATATTATAATTAATAGATAAGCTAAAAAAAACGTAGTCTTAACTATGCTTTCATGCCATCGAAGCCATCTAACAAAAACACATAGCTTTTTAGAATAAATTCTGCTGCTAAATTGTGAAAAGATCCTGAACATGACGACCACATCTTTGGGATCTCTGGAATGAAAATTACGAAATAATGAATACGGATGTGTATTGGTAATCATCTCGAATCAGCGGCTCGGATGTGGATTTTTAGTGGATCTAACGATAAGGTTCCTGGTGCTACAAGGTTTTTTTAGCAACTAGTGTTCCAAGTTAGGATATACTTTAGAGACAATTTGGAAAATGAAAAATGACTTGTTCTTTAGGAGAGCAAATCGGAATGGTTTGCAGGTGTTGGCGAGCGACTTCTGCACATCTTGAATTTTGTATATAAAGTAGCCGCCGATTGACATCACTACATATTAACCCCCTCCTATGCCAAACAGTATCCAGGCACCAGGCTTGCATGTAGTTAAATGAAAATGAAATAGGTGATGCTCCACATTAAAAATAAGATAAAGGAACAATACTGCAAACCCTTATTATGCCAAAAACAAAAACCCTGCATTAGAAGATTATATATTTTTTATCGATATAAAGCATGAAACAGCATTAGAGAAGAGTTGCCGACATGAAACTCATTTTTAACAGATAAAGCAGTATCCAAAATAAGAACAATCGAACACAATCAACAGAATATAATTAGCATGACATAAAACTCCCAGTTTGCCAATCAATGCAGGGATCAATTGAGTGTGCAGCACAGAAACAAATACCTCCACTCAACACAGAAGTCAACTGACTAAGGGCCTATTTGGTTAGTGACTAAAAATGCCACGCCTAAGGTTAGTAGGCTGCCACAGGTGTGGCACGACTAAGCTGACTAAAGTTAGCTGATGTTTGGTTCGCTGCCACGACTAAAGGTAGGCACGCCTAAGAAACTGTGGTAGGCGTTTGGATTGTGGCCATGCTTTAGCTTAGGCATGCCTAAGAAACTGTGGTAGGCGTTTGGATGACTGCCACAATGTATCGCAAAGACATGAATACGATATACGGTATCGTGAGCCTTGACATATATGGAATACTGTCTCACCGTCGACGGACGGATGGACGAGCGGACGGACAAGCGGGCGATATGGAATACCGTATACGGAATACCGATGCGACGAAACGGACGTATCACGGATGGATTCGACGAGCCGGGCGTATACGAATCTGCGTCCGGCTTCGTCCGTCCGAGACGAGACGGACGAGGACGAAACACGAGCAACGCACGAACATATACGAAAGCAGGCGTATCGTCATACGAAACACGAAAGCACGCGGACGATATCGAGCACGAGCACGGACGGACGTATACGAGTACGGACGTATACGTCATACGAGCACGAGCACGAGCACGCGCACACGGACGTATACGAGCACGAGCACGCAGACGGACGGACGAGTCGAAGCAGCGCTGCTTCGCCACGACGAGCTCGCGAGCCACAGATGAGGCGCTCGTTTTGACAGCCTTAGCTTAGCCAAAAAAATTGTATGGCAAGGGAACAAAACTTGCCTAAGAAACTGTGACAAACCTAAGCTTAGTCACGAACCAAACGCACGTCTAAGCGAGTGTGGCGCGCCTAAGCTTAGTTGTGGCTCGCTTAGGCAACGAACCAAACAGGCCCTAAAAAGCTAGGTAGCAAAAGGAGCAAGAATAGGGTCAGCAAAGAATAAGACAAAGTAAACCTTGCTCATTTACAATTTGCTATTGAAAATAACTCGATTTCCACAAAATAGGAACAACAACATGGCGCATATGCCCAAGTCAGCAAAGAAATAGTGCGCTTAGAGTCAGGCACAAGGAACAGTTGACCGTGCCACTAATGGATCAAGCCATGTTGCTCAGTAATTCAACCAGCTCGTTCTTCTTCATCTTTGAATATCCTTTGATTCCCCGAGATTTTGCAAGTTCTCTTAGTTCTGTGACCTTCAAAGAGCTTATATCAGAACCTCCCGGAAAATATTCCAGATTCTTATGATGAGATTCATCAATATCTGTAAAATTAGGGCTTTCCAATGATGGCTCAAGATACTCCCCATTTGATTCATCAGTATCCGATGCATCAGATTCATCATCTGAAAGAACATCAAAGTCATGCAGAGAAAGATTTTCTGGTGGTATTACAGAGTCAGGTTCAAATAGAGAAACTGAGTTAGGTTCTGCAGCAGTCTTCTCCAAAGATGCCCTAGCTTTCTCTACAGAATCAGTGATGTTATTGGCAATAGGCTCAGCATCAGTACTGAGAACAGGCTGGAACTTCACTCCAGGAACAGGGGATCTTCGCCTAAAATTTGAAGGTGGCCTTTTGAAGGATGCAGGATGTGGCCTCTTCTGTTCTTCCTGAGTGTCATTTTTTGTATTGAAAATGCTTACATTTTCTTTATTTTCAAAATCATTGCTTCTCCTTGTTTGATCAACATTCTGTTCTTTCTCATCACTGCTCTTCCTTCTTTGGTCCACCGAGTGTTTCCTGAGCAACTTAAGAAGGGAGTCAACACTGCCCCTCTCACCCTGCACTTTTGCTGGTTCAGGCTTCTTCTCTTCCCTGCCTTTACCCCTTGCTCGCAATTGTGCTTGAACCCTTTTAAATAACTCTACAATCTCCTTTTCTCTTTCACCTGGAACTGATGTCGCTTGAGGACGAGAATTGCTTGTCAATGAGATGGGTGGTCCATTTTTGGACAGCATATCAGTATCAAATTCATCAATGTTCTCAGAGTCATCTTTTTCTTGGTATGGCTTACTTTTTCGCCGAAATGATCCACCCTTTTGTTGCCGTGTCATATCTGAACTTCTTGGCCTATGGTTTTTGGGGTTAGCACTACGTACCAAAGACAACCTCATTGGGCTCAACATAGGCAATTTACTCAAGAAATAAACTTGTAGATTGAATCTGCAATCTCCATGATATGCTGGTAATATTATTCTGCCTGAAATCCCTGGAAAGAAGAAAATTGTGCATTAGTTATTGCTTTAGAAGAAGCTCAATTGATAAGGGAGGCAGGGATATTTCTATTTTTTAAGGTGGAAGGGTCTGCAGTGCGCAAAACAGAGATTTACTGAAGTTGGGAAATATGCATGGCTATGGTAGAACCAACATTTTATAACAAAAAATTTATCAGTTTTTGCCCCCAAAAATTTTTCCACTTCCCCACTCCCACTAAGTGACCAAAAAAGTGTACATAACGTGCATAAAATACAAATACATTACACATTCTAAAATAAATACAATGTAGGGACCTCAGTCAATCATAATAGCACATTCAAATTAAGTCAGCACACAGTCCACTTTTATCAGGCATACACTATTCACTTGTGAAAAAATAAAGGACATAAGAGAGCCTTTGAAAAGGCAAGAAAATGGAATTGTTCTCTAGGGTTCTTGTAGACTCAAAAAAGGGCATAACACCAGAAAAAGAATGCTCATATCAAAAGAAGAGATATGAAATGTGTAAACATTCCAACATTCATCTTCTGTTTAGAATGCAAGTTAAACCCGTCGAGAGTACGGATTCCTCCGTACTCTCGACGGGTTTACGAAATTCGAGATTTTTAACGACCGATCCGAACCGTTGATCTTGTTCATCTCATTGAAATGTACCTACCGACCAAGTTTCATATTTTTTTGAATTTGTTTACTATTTGTTTCGTATTTTTAAAAATCAGCCTTCTAATTAGTCGTGGAGCGTCAAAAAAACTGATTTTAGAACATACAAAACAAATAGTAAACAAATTCAAAAAAATACGAAACTTTGTCGGTAGCTACATTTCAATAAGATGAACAAGATCAACGGTTTGGATTGGTCGTTAAAAATCTCGAATTTCATAAACCTATAGAGAGTACGGAGGAATCCATACTCTCGAGAGTACACTAGATATATATATATATAAGATGGGATAAAATTATAAGCCAAATAATTAACCTAGTTGCCTGTAATTGTGTAACAGTGAACCGGATCTGGGAAACTTAGGGAAAAAGATGTAATTAGGAAAGTCAGGGAAGAAGATGTTGTGTGATATTGGCCATTGTCTAAGTTCAAATGTGAACAAGGTAGGGACCTTACAAATTTAAACCATTGCCTAGCAAACTGACATGCAAGGTCCACTGTATAGTGTTTACACTCAATATTATAGCCAGCACATTGGTTACATACTCACACAAGCAAGTGAGCAACTACTCCTCTATCTAGCTAACTGCAAGAGGGGCCATGATCCACCAAGTCAGCCCCTCACCACCTTGAGTTAGTTGTTCCTCTTCTGTTTCCTCTATGGTGACAACACAATTTTCCGCTCGGCTTGCTGATCTTGCCTTCATTGCAAGCCTCTTTGATAGAGTCTCTGTAACAAGTTTGTCTTTCCATCTCCAATGTCAATGCTATTCAAAGGTAGAGGTGAACTTCACACAGCAGTTTGCACATAGTCACGAAGCAGCTAACAAGTGGCCCAAACTAAAGTGAGTAGAACAGAAATGTTATCCATTGACACTTTGTGCAAACAAGCAAGAATTCTCAAGTAATGGCATTAAGGAATAGAGCAAGACAGAGTGTTACGAATTGAATTGAGGGATTTCATGTGTGACAGTTGTGCTTCCCAACAAACAGCTTTGGTCTCATACAGGAAGAATTAGACTGGAAGTCCACCTACCTGGCTATCTGACTAGCAGAAAGATTAAGATCTTGGTCAATATGTACATCCTGGAAGACAGTATAGAACACCGCATGGATCTCAACACACAAGATATATTTATCCAAAGTTAGACAGATTATGGTTGGGAAATAATAAGAGGAAGTGTGAAGTGCACACACCATCCATTTTATATGAATAATCCATTGACAGGTTCATGAATACCGAATCTATTTACCACATCATACCATTTGTCCTTAGCCGTACTAACTTGCTACGATTTCGTTTCATCGTTCATCACCCGTAAGTTCATATTTAGGGAATTCAGCGACATCCAATGCAAGGAACAGTCTCCAGCACAGCATGCCTCGAACAGCTGCGGCGCCAGAAGGAAACCATCAAACTGAGCGGCGCCGTAGCAGGCATGTAGGAAATTCTAGATGGTGGCGAGGCGAGGGAAAGATAGAGGGTGGGTGTGATTGGTACCTTGGCAGTGGAGGGCGGAGCCAGACATGCCTCGTACGTACTTCCTCTCCAAGCACCAGTGCGGCGGCGGGAGGAGGAGATGGGAGCACGAAGGGACAGGCACGCGTGCCGGCAACGCTCGCGGCCGACGGGAGGAGCGGCGGCCGGAGAGGGAGGAGGGGCGGTTGTGTCAATTGGAGCGAGCGAGAGCAGCAGAAGGGAAGGGGACAGCGGAGTTGGGAGTGGATTAGGGCTAGGAGGAAGATACGAGACGTCCAGATCCGATCAAACGGCCCTCCAAATTCTTGGTGACGGCTCAGCTCCAGATAAAAGGCATATTTTGGTTTGTAGCTGTGGATAGCCATACCAATGCAAAGGTTATGGCCAATTCAGAGCATGATCTTTCGAAGGTAAAATTTTAGGTGTTTGGTTTGAAATCAATAAAGAATAACCAATAAAAAAATAATTAAAATTTTTAAAAAAATTGAAAAGTATTTAAAATGGGTTGCTTATTATTTTAGATGAATTATGAAATTTATTTCGTGTAATTTGGACATTGTATGAAATAGATACGAAAATTGAAAAATAAAATCATTTAAAATAAACAAGGCAAACTAACTTGTTAGTAGCTGCTACCTAGCTGGACGCTCGTGAGTCTACAGGTGAAGCTGCATGCATGCATCAAGTTGGCAAGAAGGCACGCCAATGAATGGCGGTCAATTCTGGTGCCCGTGCCATGCTGCAGCTTTGTACGTGAAAATATTGGCAAGCCACTTTTCAGCGAGGGCGTGCCTTTGATCGGTCACAATCCAAACGGTGCCCAAATTGCATTGGTATGACCAAATTTTGGCAAGGCTAGCCAGGGTCATGAACTAAACATGCCCAAAAACCGAATGCCCATGCCGGTACAAATTTTCCCAACCTCCGCAGCTGTTCCTAGAGCTGGCCAATCGAACAAACCGAACCGGCCCAGTTTGGACCCGTTTGGTCTGTTTCACTGTATAAACCGGGCCAAATGGACTAACGGACCGGGGTACCGGCCTAAGCACTGGGGTACCAACCTAAGCACGGTTTGCCTAATGAAAATCGAGCAATGAACGCCACCGATTATAAGCGGTACCCATTTTAGCCAAAAAATAATATATAAAAAATAGAAAAGATTATATTTCATAAATATGTGTTATAAAATAAAGAAATAAATTATTTGTCATAAGAAAATAAACATATAAATATATATTTAATTAAACATGTGGGCTATAGTAACCGGGCCGAACCAAATCGAGCCGGGCCGGCGGGCTAAGACCCGGTTCGTTCAACCGAACCAAACCTAGGCCGAGACCTTGGGTTCGGTGAACAGTGTTGGCCGACCCAGTTGGTCCCACTCAGGCCGGCCCGTTTGGCCAGCTCTAGCTGTTCCACTCATGTGCCATGTGTAGGATTTGGATCCTCCGCCGGCCTAGATGTCAGTGCAAGTAACAGTGCACCTATGGCAGATGTTAGTGGAAGTAACAACAGTGGACCTATGGCAGAGGATTTCCGTGCCTATACATGTGTAGCACTACAGGAAATGGCACAATTTTCGACTGCCAGCAAGGAATCTCGATGGCTAGACATCAACATTAAGATAGGAGCCACTCTCGACAGCCAATCTTCACCATCATGAAGGGAATCTAGACTCGACGGACCTCATCTGGCCGTCGAGTATGTGGTCTAGTCCAGCCCCGCGGCTGATGGAGCGCCAATAGCGTGTGCCACTCTCGACGGCCCCTTATATGTCATCGAGAGACTATTTTGTTAGCGCACGCATTCTTCCCAAAATTTGAAAATGCTAAGTAGGACCTCACATCTCGCTCAATGGCTTTTCGGACGCCATCAAGACAGATTTTTGACACGACAGTGGGTGTGCTTTCACTCGATGGCCCTCCTGGACGCGTCGAGAGAGGTCCTCCTGCGCCTCTGGGCCGTTGGGTTGGGCCTGGCTATGCCTGGCTTCGGATACTCGCTCTCGACGGCCTAGTCGCCACCGTCAAGAGAGATCAAATAGGCAACAATTTCAATACTTTACAACCGATATTTACCAAAATAATGCATAAATTCATCTCATGTATGTTGAAATCGAATTTTACAAATTTCTTTTCAGTAATTTTTGAAATTTATAATGATATATTTGTTGTTTATATTTGTGATGGCATATTTCTAGATGCGTAAAATTGATTTTTTTAACTTAAGTAAATGAAATAATGATTAAAAAATTAGAGAAAAATGTGTGGACACATCGTGCGGTACTGTCGTTGAGAAGACCTAATCAGCCCATGATTACCGATTTTGGCACTTGTAGTAATGAAAAAAGATTTTTAAAATAATTTTAAAAATTTCCCAAATGACGTGAGACGTCATTTTGGTCATATATCCTATGGTGGACTCATCGAAGCAAATTTATTCGGTCGATAAGTTGAAAGAGGTACAATTTACCTAATGTGCCCATAACGTTAACATGTAAGTTCAGGTTATCGATGACCGACCTGATAAGGCAGTTACATATGGGTCCGATGATCCGAGCCTCAAGACATGTTTCAAAAACTTATGAGAATGCCAGATAATTTATAGAGCAACATTAGTAGTTACGCACCATCAATATCATCATTAAACATTTTTAAAAAAAACAAAAGACGGTGCATTGACCACTGACGGGTTGTGTAGGTGGAAACCGTCAAGTCAACGATTGTTCTTGATAGTTCTGGAGAAAGCCATCGAGTATAGTAACCTCTCTCGATGGTTGTCAGCGCAAATCATCACGAGAAAGATCTCTCGATGGCTACTGAAGAAATAGCTCTTAATAGAAATAGGATCTATCTCGACGGCTATGGCCAATTCTACGAGGCCACTCCTAGGTTGTCAGCCATCGAGATAGATTGGTGTCAGGCCCGATTCTACGAGGCCACTCCTAGGTCTCTCTCGACGGTTATGGCCAAGCCGTCGAGAGGGAGCACTCCTCGGGTAACCGTTACCGGCATCTCTTTCGACGACCCCGTTAATGGCCATCAAGAGAGATGTAGACGCTCACTGCGAATGGGCCCAAGGTGACTAGTACCAGCACGTATCCTGACAGCCTATGCGTGGGCGTCAAGAGTGCACGGCCATCTAAAGGGTCTCGCTCTTGACCCGAGCCACCACCGTCCTATTCACCCTACGCCGCCGCTGGCCCCATGCCACCGTCGTCCCCACGCCCCATCCTGCACCATTGCTGGCCCCGCGACGCCGCCGTCTCGACATGCTCCCGCCACGCCATGCCTTCCCGTACCGCCGCCTCCACATGTCACCGTCGTGGCCTCCTCCTAGAGACAAGCCGCCGACACCAATAGAAGGTAATTTCTCACGCCAACTTTTTTTTTCAAACATTGAGACTAGTCTCGACGGCCTCAATATCCGGTAGAGAGTAGAGGTAGATTAATGAATAAATTGGAATAATTCAGTTTAATTGCCAAATAGGAATAATTTAGTTTAATCAAGATAAATAGAACTTGTTTAATTTAATTAGAATAAATATGAATAATAATAGGAATATTTTAATGTAATTGTAAAATTGGAATAAATATGAAAAATTTAATAGTAATTTAATTAAATTCTAAAATTAGAAAAAAAAAATGAATAAATAGTATAAACAACTTTATTAAATTATAAAATTATAATAAATAGAAATAATTTAATTTAATTGTAAAATTAGAATAAATAGGAGTAGTTTAATTGCAATAAGTTGAATTTATTCATTACATGGGATACGCGTGTAACCTGGCCATATGTCACATGTTCGGGAACGACACAACTCGTAAGGAACTCAAATGGTGATTCGTTGGATTCCATTATGAGTTGTGCAAACCGTTCTAAATTGTCCAGTGGACTGCCCTAATTGGGTGTCCCAATGGACAGCCTACGAATGGTCGTTTGGGTACGATTCTCTGTGGTACCAATGGGTTAGAGACGGGATTTCGGCGGCATGACCCTATGGTTCTCCGGTACATAACATAAGTGTTGTGGTGCTAGAAACGACACCCTGTCCATCATTGCACTAGAATGATCGTACTCGAGCGGCCATTCGTGGGTGGGTTTTGAAGCCTCCCTAAGCCTTATACCTTTGAAACACCTTACATGCATCAAATTATAGCAAAAGCTGTCGAAGAGGAACGGAGGAAGATAGGAGGTGGATGTACGATGGTTGGCAGCAGAATGGATAACACTCAGATGAATGATACCAGAAGGCTGGTGAATTCGTGCGCAGTGCTTTCCTGGCAGCGCCGAACCCTGACATAGCCTATGTGCAGCACCCCTGTGTCGAGTGTTGCAATTGCAAGAAGAGATCGCAGTCTAAGATGGAGCGACACCTGTGTAAGAATTGGTCCAAGGCCGCATATCATCAGTGGGTCTATCACGGTAAATGTAACAGCCCAAAATTGTGTTAATATTTTGAAAACACTTCTGTACCATTGCATAAGCTATGACGTTTCCCGAGAAATTTCTATGTGACGAACACACATTTCTAGATTTTAGAAGCCATTAGAAATTGATGATTTTTTTTTACTTGAATAAATCACTAAATAGCTAATTAATAAACCCTTGCATAAGAATTTATAATTTATAGCACTATTTAGGAAACTGTTGAAATATAAGATTCTAATGGACCTTAAATTGGGAATATATTTTCATATTCATAAAACATCCATACACATATATATATGTATATATATATATATATATATATATATATATATATATATATATACACACATAATCACATAAGCCTTAATATGTTAAATTGCTCTAAAAATCCCAGAAAAATCTATAGATTAGTTTAAACCCTAATAGAGAGTTTGACTCAGGTTGTTGACCAATTTGACCTGGTAGGGCCCACATGGCGCTTCCTATTCCTTTCGCCTTGTGGGCATTTGGTCAACGCTTTGCCGCCGCCGCCTTCCACCCCGGCTCAACCATCACTCCCTGCCTCAATCTCTGTGGAAGATCTTCAATTGGCGGCTTGTGTGTGTCGCTGGACCTGTGGACCCCACCTCCGACCATGACGCGACGCTGCCATCGCCATTGCTGCAGCCTTATTCGCCATGGGCGACTTGCCGTCTTGTCGGCTCATGCGTGGAGTTCCTGTGCACCCCATTTGCCCAACCCCGACTCGTCACTTACTCGAGTGCTGCGCGTCAAGCTTCACGGCGACCATGCGCATACGGTTTCAAGCCAAGCCGCCCGGGTTTGCTCGGACATCTCACTCGCGCTCCCGGTGCACCAACGCCACGCCAAGCTCCTTTAGCTCCTAGGCACTCGACCACGATCGCCGGGCGACGGACTTGGTCCACACCGCCGAATTGCCACTTCCCTTCGGCCGAACCGCCCGCTTAAGTGGCTCACGCCGCCAACCAAACCAAAGAAACCCCAAGCCCTCCGTTCACTTGCGCTCGCTCGCATTGCTCTCGCCAGCCCAAATGAAGCATTCTCCCGAGCCGCCTGAAGCTTGCCGGAACGCCATGCCGCTTCGAAGCGCCGCCATTGGCTCTCGAGCTCGCTCTTCCTTCCTGGTGAGCTTTTGGACTCTGCCGCGCCATGGAGCTTGCCGTCCACCGTCTTACTCTTCCTCTCAATCGCAGCTTGATCTTCGCCGAGGTCAAGACCCCATCACACCGCACCGCCTCGCCGACCCGCGAGGACACGCCGATCCAACCGTGTTCTCGACCACCTTTGTGCTCGTGAAGCACCCACTAACCCCGCATAGCTCGTGCAAGCACTAGAATGCTGGTAGCTAGCCCCTAGCTACACGCACACGCAGCTTCAGAGCTGCCGCCGTCGTAGCTCATCGCGCCCGCGATAGGCCACCCTAGCTTGCCAAACGGTAACCATAGATGCGCACGGCTTCACTGAGTCCAACGCGACTTGAATCCCCTCGAATGGTGGAGTATCGTGGCCGGAATCCGTGCGTGACGCTCACGGTCACCGCGCGCACGGCATTCCTCGGCAGGAGGAAGACGATGACCAGAGCCGCCGAATTCAGATCCAACCGCTCCGTTTAAATCCGAGTGAGCCGGTGACGGTGGACCCGCTTGTCACCGGTGTGCAGCCTTCGCCATGCATGCAAGGCCATGAACTATGAATCGTCACAGACGTGGCCGTTCTTTCATCTTGGCCGATTTTTCCAACTTTTCTGATTAAAAATAAATCCAGAAATTAGGAGGAATTATTATAGGTATTAAATGGACTCCAAAAATTCCTCAAAAATCATGGAAAATACTAGGTAGTGTGCTAGATTAAATAAATATATTATATGATATAGTTGTAAGGGAAATTGTCACTGTTTTACTATAACAATTATTTAGAGCTAATGATTAAATAGGATTAATCCTCGAAGTGATGAATAATTGTTATAAAGACTTTCGTGCATAGAAAATTAGGAAAATTTTACAAGACATACTAGATATCCTCTTTGGACCTAGGGAAATTATAAAATGGCATTTTCTTTTACAATACCTTGTCATTATTCAAAAGAATGCTTCTTGTTAATATTATCTTAAATTAAATGAAGCCTAAACATAGATTAACAATTTCAAATGACTAAGTAAGATTAGAAAATACGTAACCTAAATTAAACACAAACTTAATAATTTAAGACATTAACGAAGGAAATACTTCTAACGAAAGAGTACATTTCCACATTTCCACATATTTATATATATAGTATACTTGCTTTATCTTTACTAATTGGGGATATTAGGGTATATACTATGTATCATTCATGCATGACCATTATTACGAAATCACGATTACCCCGTAGATCTTATCCATGAGTAAAGACTCATGATACCAGATAAGTTGACTAGCAATTGATCGATTGAACCCACGTAGTAGTAATATTAATTTCCGCATCATGCATCATTTCTTCTCTTGCATTGTGTTTACATTAGTCTTGCATTATTGAATTTAGACCCACGATCAGCAAGTCCAAGACTTCGATCCTCGAGTACGATCGTGACAGAACACCACTTTGAGAACCAAGGCGAGTTAATACTTAACCTTAATAGTGTTGCTTTTACTAGGAGAGTATCGCTTTCCTAGTGCAAGTTAACATCCAATAATATCATATTGAATCCCAGATTTCTAAAGTATTTGTTTTACAAGATAAACCGCATGCCCTTTTAAGTACTTATGCCTATTTGTTCAATCATGATATATCATGCCATTTACTTACTTGCTATCAATTTACCATGATGATGTTGTCTTGAATTAATCATCTGTCATTTGGTTTACTATTGATCGCTTTGATGATCACCCTTGGTAGCTTTGGTTAATTTAAATAAACCGATTTAGACTCCTAAGTCTTGGTTATAATCTTGCTTAGACATTGCTCAGTCCAACTATTAATTTTAGGCTTAAAATTGCCTCGAACAGTGAACCGACATTCACCGGACATGATCACACATTGAATATGGTTAATCGAATCTGGGCTGGCATGCCGCGTGTATATGGTTGTGATGTCTCGCAATGCGACGGGTCCGCATTGGGTAAGAGAAGAAGTAGTAGGGCTCGTGATTTGAGAAGCTAATCGCCCACATACGTAGTGCATGGAAGAGAGCGCGGCGAGATCCGCGTAATGCCGTCGGCGCCCCAAAAGGAGGGGTTCCGCCACATCGTGTGATTCACACGAGGGTGCGAGTTAGCCAAGAAGGAAGTGCATAAGGGTGAGGCCCTTAGTGGATCGGTGGGGTGAATCAAGGATTCCCCAGACGGGTGCATCGAGGATGCACAGTGTGACGTCATCGACTATCTGCTGCGGAGATAGTTTCTAACACCACAACGCCACGGCCATCGCGCGGTAGTGCAAGTAGTGGGGATTCAGGGGTAGTTACGACTGCGGGCGCACCTGCTGCCGCCATGCTTGAGGTGAAGATAGCCATGTCGTCATCGAGGATGATCTAGGTCCATTCTTCAGAGAGCCGTGAGTCTAGCGTGGGTCGGCTGACCCGGCTAGGACGAGACCGGTACTTTGTGAGAATGTGATCCTAGCACGAGTCGCCACACTCGGAAGATGATGGCGGGAGTGGGAAGAGAACGTTTGGCGAGTGCTTGAAGCGCCATGGGATTGGTTGTGCATTGAAAAGAAAATATGATAAATAATCAATTTGACAGAATTTGGTTAAACTGCTAAGTCATAGGCTTTCATTTCCAAAAGCGGCTTTCATGCAAATAAATAAACCCAAATTTCCTAGAAACCTCTATCACTAAATGCATTGGGTTGGTGTTAGCTCGCCGGTGTTTGGATGACACCGACCTCGCATAAATATCTATCTTTAGACATGGAGGAGCTCGTCGAGGAAGATGCCTACGATTGTCATGAGGAAGGAGATCCTCGATGCTGTGACCGTGAGTAGTTGCTTAAGATAGGGTTTAGTCGTTCCACCGATCGTGTGTGGTTACACAAATTTCTTTGGTGTGATTTTGTTGTTCTTTTGAACTTGCAAGTTGCCTTTTGGGAGATTTCCGCTACTCGATGAACTTTGGTCTCAGAACTAAGGCTTAAATGCCGTTTGCTACTAATGCGATCGGATGATCGCCGTTATGTAATATTTGGACACCGATGTATGAAATGATTTCAGTTGTAACTCTTGCACTAGCCTACTGATCCAGGGCCTAGTGCAGGTCCGACCGTTCTCGCTAGGTAAGCCGAGAAGGGGCGCGACAAGAGCTGGTATCAGAGCATACGACTGTAGGAACCCTAAACCCTACCGCTAGCTAAAGATTGCGTATAGTTTATATAAAATATTTTTTCCAAAACTGCTCTTGTATATCTTGTCTTTTAACTTTCACAACTATACTATTTCTTACTTACAAGAATCCTTTTTCGTTTTTGTAGATGGATGAGCGGTTTTCCACAGCTTTTCTCCCGAGCGTGCTACCTACTTGCCACTGACGACCCTTTGTGCACGCCACCAGATGGTTCTTGTCCTCCGCCAGGTTGCCGGACTTCACGTGCTTTGACGACCGCCTGCTACTTGGAGGCTCGTTCGTACCTGCCCGCTTAGGGTACATTGTAGAGGTTCGAGTCTACTACCACCACTTGGACACAAAGGGCCCACACTGAGATCGGAGACGGCCGGGACCACTTGCACCTCGCCATCGATGATGCGGCGGCAAAGATTGGCAATACGGGGCTACAGGAGGAGTACCACGACGACTTGAGGGCACTTCTTCGCCCGACCTTCCTTTCAAAGACTTCGCCTTTGCTCCCAGCTTTACCAAAGCCCGCCTTCACCGAGGACCACTTGAGAGGGTTGCGCGCCTTCTCCAGTATGCGGAGACAGACCGTGACAGCGCTCTTGAGGAGATCGGCTTCCTCCGCTACTCTCTTCAGACAGCAGACAACCGCTGCATGTGGTTGGACGGCGTCTTCACCACTACGTCGCGAGCGGCGATGTGCAGACGCCGAGGACTCAAGACTTGCCCGGTTAGGCGCGACAATGAGTAAGGACCCTTCCTTTCTCCGGGTCCTCGCTTTCCTCCACCGAGTACCCTAACCGCCAAGACTACCATGCGGAAACGGGTCTCCTCCTAGTGCCTTGGTGGGGATTCCTCGTCACGACGCTTCCCACTGACCTCTTTGTCACCGCAGAGTACTCTTCGACTCGGAGACCTCCGTGGACCTACTGCTCCCCAGTTGAGCCACCTCCTGCTTGTTCTTCTTTGTTTTCTCGGCGTCGCTAGAGGACTTCTGGCTACTTCCACCGCTACCCAAATAGGAGATCGGTGATAGTTTACACTCGTCGTCCCGCCTTGAGTAGCTAATTAGCTTGGCAGATGACCTAGATCGGATATGTGTCTTTTGTTTCGCCATAGTAGATGATTGGCGACTTGTATCCTTGTCGGGGTAATTGTACTTTTGTGGTATGATGTAAAACCGATTGGTCGTTGCCGCTTTTGGGTATCTTAAATGACAAGCGTTTAGTTCTTTGCATTTCTTGGATTTCTTTGATATTGGCCTCATGCATGCATATTTAGCTATAATGTTAGGATCACCATCATGCAGATGGTACGTGGTCGTGGAGCCGCCTGTGGCCAAGGCGAATCTAGGCAGCATGTGCCGCTTCGTGGCCAAGGAGCGAGCCAAGCCCGTGGTGCTTGGCGCAGCTAGAGGTCGTGGGCATGCGGCCGAGGCCGAGGTAATCTACCTCCTCCTCCGCAGAGACCCAACCATGGCCCAGTCTTAGCTTATCAAGCACGATGTTGGGTCAAGTCTCGCTCAACCAAGAGCGAAAGGAATCGAAATGAGGATCCAAACATGCTGCCTTTATGCGAACCAATCCCCTACCTTCGCTCAAGCTACCGATCCCATGGAAGCGAAGACCGGTTACGACTTGTGACCAAGAACCCGAGTTGATCGGATGTCCGTAAATGGAGAAAGTCGCTTGGCCTCCCACCGCCGTAGGACCCGCAGTGTGTGGTGGGATAATTATGTCGCCACCCGGCCAGTGAGGATGAAGAAGAAATGGAAGAAAATGAACTCGCCAAGATGGAGATGCCGATGAAGCTCAACAAGCTGATAATGCTGAAGTGCCGCCTTATGTTCCCCCAGTCCAAGGGTTCATTCCATGGGAAGAATTTGTCACTGCTTTCAGAAATTTTCACATACCCATAGGAATCACCAGGATGAAGAAGTATGAGTTCCGCAGACTCTCTCAGGGGACGATGACAATTTCTGAATATCTCACTAAATTCAATGAGCTTGCAAGGTATGCCCCCCAAGACATCCAAAATGAAGCTGAAAAGATAGATTGGTTCCTGGAAGGGATGGATTTCCGGTACAAATCCCGCCTTAGGATTTTGGAGTATCAAAACTTCCACCAGCTCGTCAACAAGGCCTTGATGTTAGAAAAGGACTTAAAGGGCGAGGATCTTCGCAGAAGCGCAAGATGGTTGAACGTGACGGTCGCCGGGTCAAGCCGTCTGAACAATTCAAACCTCAACCTCCTCGAGAGCTGGACAACAATCTTCCATGATCAACCGTGGATATGCTATGAGGGTGGGCGCGGTCTTTGGAACCCCGGTTTTCGCACCCAAGCACCAATCGCACTCGCAATGCACCGTGCACCCAAAATAGGATGACAGTAATCGCTACCTATGCCACCACCGACACTATGCCGCCAACCGCCCTAGTCGATTCAGCGAGACCTCAAGGAATGTTGTGCAGGTCGTGGCGAGGTCGCCCACCGCAAAATCAAGCTCAAGGTATGGGACGTGGAAGACTCAACAATATCATCGCAGTAGCGGCACAAGAGGAGGAAGGAGTACTTGTGGGTACGCTTTGGACTTCACGACTCCCAAAGACAAGTTTTATTTGATTACGGTGCATCACATTCATTTATTTCACAAGAATACGTAGATAAGCACCGACTACAAACCTTTCCTCTTAATAAGCCCTTCACCATTAGATCTCCTGGGATACTTAAGGCCTATAGGTCCCGCAAATGGGTAGAAATAAGACAGAAAGAGTAGGATTCTATTTTGACCTAATGGTCATATCCGGATTAGGAGTTGATGTCATAATCGGCATGGATTGGCTAAGACTCTATAAGGGAGTATTAGATTGTGCTGCGAGAAGTCGCTTGTAAAGGATGGTGTGTTTGAAAGAGTATGGAAGGTAGATGAACCCTACAGATGGGGTAGAGCCATCTGGTACCTCAAGGAAGACAACCCGAGTAAGGTGAAGGTAGTCCAAGAATATTTGGACGTATTTCCGGATGACCTACCTGGACTACCGCCTGACCGAGAGGTAGAGTTCGTTATAGAGTTAACACCTGGTACAGCCCCAATCTACAAAACATATTTCAAGATGAACTCAGAAGAATTAGAAGAACTCAAGAAACAACTAGACGATTTATTAAGCAAAGGTTTGATCCGGCCAAGCTCATCCGCTTGGGGATCCCCCGCCATGTTTGTGGATAAGAAGGATGGTGGACGAAGACTAGTGGTGGACTATAGGGCGTTAAACGCCGTCACTATTAAAAATAAGTATCCTCTGCCCAGGATCGATGACCTGTTTGACCAACTCCAAGGAGCTACACGTTTTTCCAAGATCGACCTTCGATCTGGATACCATCAAGTAAAGGTGCGGAAGGATGATATACCCAAAACAACCTTCACCACTCGGTATGGCCTGTTTGAATATTTGGTCATGTCTTTTGGGTTAACCAATGCACCGCCTATTTCATGAACCTCATGAATTTAATCCTAATGGAATACCTTGACAAGTTTGTTGTCGTCTTCATTGACGACATCCTTGTGTACTCCAAATCGGACGAAGAGCATGAAAAGCACCTGAGAGCGGTGTTGGATAAACTCAGAGAGCATAAGCTATATACAAAATATAGCAAATGTGAATTTTGGATTAGTGATGTCAGTTTCTTGGGACATATTATATCTGTTGAAGGAATTAAAGTGGACCCATCTAAGATAGACACGGTCATGAATTGGAAAACACCCGCCATCGTAAAGGAAATTGCAGCTTTTCTAGGTCCGGCAGATATTATCGGCGTTTCATCGAAGGATTCTCAAAAATATCCCGACCATCGACCCCAAATTATTGAAAAAGGAAAGGAAGTTTGAATGGACCAAAGAATGTGAACTCGCCTTCGAAGCTCAAAACCCTTTTGACCACCACTCTGTTTTGGCCACACCTAATATAGCCAAGAAGTTTGAAGTATCTTGTGACGCTTCCGACAAGGATTAGGATATGTATTGATGCAAGATGGTAAGGTTGTAGCATACGATCACGGCGATTCGCAAGCATGAGGACAATTACCCAACCCATGACCTAGAACGTCCGCCGTAGTTCATGCACTCAAGCCGTGGAGACATTTTCGATGGGAAAACAATGTGACATCTACACGATCACAAAAGCCTAAAATACGTTTTCGCAAGCCAACCTCAATATGAGGCAAAGAAGGTGGTTAGAGTTGATTAAAGATTACAACCTAAAAATATTATACCACCCTGGCAAGGCCAACGTGGTGGCAGATGCTCTAAGCAGGAAGAACCAGTGCAACTTCCTAATGGTGATCCCAGGAGAAGACATGAATACTCGGGAAGATACCTCCTCGTAATGACTCTTCGGAAGAATTGAATAAGCTATGCCCGAATCTCGTAAAACTGGAGAATTAGCCAACATCACGGTTCACCAGATCTGATCGATCAGATCAAAGATAAACAACAAGACCATCCAAGTACCCTTAGGCTCAAGGACCGATGAATAGGGGTTTCGGAACAAAAATTGTTAAGGATGAACAAGGAATTCTCTGGATGAAGAACAGGATCTTTGTGCCTCACGACCCGGAATTAAAGGAAGAGATCTTAAGGAAGCACACGAGTCACCATTTTCAATGCACCGGGATGTACAAAAATGTACCAAGATCTCAAGGCAATCTTCGGTGGCCCGAATGAAACGAGATGTAGCGTAATATGTGGCCAAATGTAATATCTGCCGCTTAGTTAAGGCGTAACACCAACGCCCAAAGGGGTATCTGCAACCAATCAAAATCCTGAATGGAAGTGGGATGAAGTGACCATGGACTTTATTATAGGACTTCCCGGTCTCGGTGGCCATGACTCTATATGGGTAATAGTAGACCGGTTGACCAAGGTAGCTCATTTCATCCCGTCAAAACCACTCACAAGGGTAGCAAGCTAGCGTAACTATTTATCGCCGGATAGTGAGCCTTCATGGAGTTCCCAAAAGAATTATACCGATCGTGGATCACGCTTTACCTCGAAGTTTTGGGAAGAACTCCATAGCGCCTCGGGCACCAAATTGTCATTTAGCACAGCCTACCATCCTCAAACAGACGGACAAACGGAAAGGACTATCCGAACTCTAGAAGACATGCTTCGAGCTTGTGCTTTGGAGATCCCTGCGGAGTGGGAAAAATGGTCATTTTATGCGAATTTGCTTATAACAACAGTTATCATGGTAGTCTGCAAATGTCTCCTTTCGAAGCTCTATACGGAAGAAAATGTAGGACCCCTCTCTATTGGTCTGAGTCTGTAGAAGGACAGGTATTTGGAAGGAACACCCTGCAGGAAGCCGAAGCAAAGGTCAAAATGATTAGGAAGCAATTGCTTGCTGCTCAATCCCGACAAAAGAGTTATGCTGACTTTCGTCGGAAGGACCTATCCTTCGAGGTTGGAGACTATGTGTATCTTAAGGTCTCACCCTTCAAGGGAACTCGCAGATTTCAAGTCAAGGGAAAATTGGCCCCAAGGTTTGTGGGACCTTATCCAGTCTTATCTCGTAAGGGTATGGTAGCTTACGAACTTGAT
Source organism: Olyra latifolia (assembly GCA_036346145.1). Taxonomy (NCBI): domain Eukaryota; kingdom Viridiplantae; phylum Streptophyta; class Magnoliopsida; order Poales; family Poaceae; genus Olyra; species Olyra latifolia. Next base: position 4,325,233 of record CM070531.1, on the reverse strand, counting down.
CTTCCCAAGGAATTGGGAGAAGTGCACAACGTGTTTCACGTGTCCCAACTCAAAAAGTGTTTGAGAAAACCTGAAGAAGAAATAGTTCAGCTGCCTGCCGACACCCTGCAACCCAACTTGGGATATCAAGTCGAGCCTATTCAAATATTAGAGACTCAGGAAAAGAAGCTCAAGAACAAGACCATTCGGCTTTGCAAGGTGCAATGGAGCAATCAATCCGGAGGACAGCTTTCGTGGGAACCAGAAGAGAAAATGCGTCAAGAATTCCCCTACCTATTCGCTTCATAGAAATATCAATCTCGAGGTCGAGATTTGTTTTTAGGGGGGAGGGATTTGTAACAGCCCAAAATTGTGTTAATATTTTGAAAACACTTCTGTACCATTGCATAAGCTATGACGTTTCCCGAGAAATTTCTATGTGACGAACACACATTTCTAGATTTTAGAAGCCATTAGAAATTGATGATTTTTTTTACTTGAATAAATCACTAAATAGCTAATTAATAAACCCTTGCATAAGAATTTATAATTTATAGCACTATTTAGGAAACTGTTGAAATATAAGATTCTAATGGACCTTAAATTGGGAATATATTTTCATATTCATAAAACATCCATACACATATATATATGTATATATATATATATATATATACACACATAATCACATAAGCCTTAATATGTTAAATTGCTCTAAAATCCCAGAAAAATCTATAGATTAGTTTAAACCCTAATAGAGAGTTTGACTCAGTTGTTGACCAATTTGACCTGGTAGGGCCCACATGGCGCTTCCTATTCCTTTACGCCCTTGTGGGCATTTGGTCAACAGCTTGGCGCCTGCCAGCCTTCCACCCCGGCTCAACCATCACTCCCTGCCCAATCTCGTGGAAGATCTTCAATTGGCGGCTTGTGTGTGTCGCTGGACCTGTGGACCCCACCTCCAGACCATGACGCGACGCTGCCCTTCGCCGCCGCAGCCTTATTCGCCATGGGCGACTTGTCGGTTGTCGGCCGGCTCACGTGGAGTTCCTGAGCACCGCCCCATTTGCCCAACCCCCGACTCTGGTCACTTACTCGAGTGCCTGCGCCGTCCAAGCTTCGCCGGCGACCATGCGCGCCCACGGTTTCAAGCCAAGCCGCCCAGGTTTGCTCGGCACATCTCACTCGCGCTCCCGGTGCACCAACGCCACGCCAAGCTCCCTTTAGCTCCTAGGCACTCGACCACGATCGCTGGCGTACGGACTTGGTCCACACTGGCCGGAATTGCCACTTCCCCCTTCTGGCCGAACCGCCCGCTTAAGTGGCTCACGCCGCCACCAAACCAGCAAACCCCAAGCCCTCCGCTCACTTGCGCTCGCTCCGCATTGCTCTCATGCAGACTCAAATGAAGCATTCTCCCGAGCCGTCTGAGAAGCTTGCTTGGAACGCCTTCATGCGCTTCGAAGCGCCGCCATTGGCTCTCGAGCTCGCTCTTCCTTCCTGGTGAGCTTTTGGACTCTGCTTTCGCGCCATGGAGCTTGCTTGTCACCGTCTTACTCTTCCTCTCAATCGCAGCTTGATCTTCGCCGAGGTCAAGACCCCATCACACCGCACCGCCTCGCCGACCCGCACGAGGACACGCCGATCCAACCGCGCCCTCGACCACCTTTGTGCTCGATGAAGCACCCACTAACCCCGCATAGCTCGTGCAAAGACTAGAATGCTTTGGTAGCTAGCCCCTAGCTACACGCACACGCAGCTTCTTCAGTAGTGCCGCCGTCGTAGCTCATCGCGCCGCGATAGGCCACCCTAGCTTGCCAAACCGGTAACCATAGATGCGCACGGCTTCACCGAGTCCAACGCGACTTGAATCCCTCGAATGGTGGAGTATCGTGGCGGAATCCGTGCGTAACGCCACGGTCACCAGCGCACGGCGTTCCTCGGCGGAAGAAAGACGATGACCAGAGCCGCCGAATTCAGATCCAACCGCCTTTAAATCCGAGCCGAGCCGGTGGACCCGACGGTGACCCCGCTTGTCACCGGTCGCCCATGCAAGGCGAACTATGAATCGTCACAGACGTGGGCCTGGCCCGTTCTTTGTCGGCCGATTTTTCCAACTTTTCGATTAAAAATAAATCCGAAATTAGGAGGAATTATTATAGGTATTAAATGGACTCCAAAATTCCTCAAAATCATGGAAAATACTAGGTAGTGTGCTAGATTAAATAAATATATTATATGATATAGTTGTAAGGAAATTGTCACTGTTTTACTATAACAATTATTTAGAGCTAATGATTAAATAGGATTAATCCTCGAAGTGATGAATAATTGTTATAAAGACTTTCTGCATAGAAAATTAGGAAAATTTTACAAGACATACTAGATATCCCGCCGACCTAGGAAATTATAAAATGGCATTTTCTTTTACAATACCTTGTCATTATTCAAAAGAATGCTTCTTGTTAATATTATCTTAAATTAAATGAAGCCTAAACATAGATTAACAATTTCAAATGACTAAGTAAGATTAGAAAATACAGAACCTAAATTAAACACAAACTTAATAATTTAAGACATTAACGAAGGAAATACTTCTAACGAAAGAGTACATTTCCACATTTCCACATATTTATATATATAGTATACTTGCTTTATCTTTACTAATTGGGGATATTAGGGTATATACTATGTATCATTCATGCATGACCATTATTACGAAATCACGATTACCTCAGTAGATCTTATCCATGAGTAAAGACTCATGATACCGTATAAGTTGACTAGCAATTGATCGATTGAACCCACGTAGTAGTAATATTAATTTCGCATCATGCATCATTTCTTCTTCGCATTGTGTTTACATTAGTCTTGCATTATTGAATTTAGACCTCACGATCAGAAGTCCAAGACTTCGCCCTCGAGTACGATCGAGGACAGAACACCACTTTGAGAACCAAGGCGAGTTAATACTTAACCTTAATAGTGTTGCTTTTACTAGGAGAGTATGCGCTTTCCCTAGTGCAAGTTAACATCCAATAATATCATATTGAATCCCTGATTTCTAAAGTATTTGTTTTACAAGATAAACCGCATGCCCTTTTAAGTACTTATGCCTATTTGTTCAATCATGATATATCATGCCATTTACTTACTTGCTATCAATTTACCATGATGATGTTGTCTTGAATTAATCATCTCGTCATTTGGTTTACTATTGATCGCTTTGATGATCACCCTTGGTAGCTTTGGTTAATTTAAATAAACCGATTTAGACTCCTAAGTCTTGGTTATAATCTTGCTTAGACATTGCTCAGTCCAACTATTAATTTTAGGCTTAAAATTGCCTCGGACAGTGAACCGACATTCACCGGACATGATCACACATTGAATATGGTTAATCGAATCTGGGCTCGCATGCCGGCGTGTATATGGTTGTGATGTCTTGCAATGCGACGGGTCCGCATTGGGTAAGAGAAGAAGTAGCCGGGCTACGTGATTTGAGGAAGCTAATCGCCCACATACGTAGTGCATGGAAGAGGCGCGGCGAGATCCGCGTAATGCCGTCTTGTTGCCCTAAAGGAGGGTTTCGCCACATCGTGTGATTCACACGAGGGTGCGAAGTTAGCCAAGAAGGAAGTGCATAAGGGTGAGGCCCTTAGTGGATCGGGCCGGGCTGAATCAAGGATTCCCGCACGGGTGCATCGAGGATGCACAGCAGACGCCATCGACTATCTGCTGCGGGAGATAGTTTCTAACACCACAACGCGCCGCCATCGCGCGGTAGTGCAAGTAGTGGGATTCAGGGTAGTTACGACTGCGGGCGTACCACGCTGCCGCCATGCTTGAGGTGAAGACAGCTTCATGTCGTCATCTCGAGGATGATCTAGGTCCATTCTACAGAGAGCCGTGAGTCTAGCGTGGGTCGGCAGCCCAGCCTAGGACGAGACCGTACTTTTTGGGGAATGTGATCCTAACGAAAGCGCCACACTCGGAAGATGATGGCGGAGTGGGAAGAGAACGCTTTGGCGAGTGCTTGAAACCGCCATGGGATTGGTTGTGCATTGAAAAGAAAATATGATAAATAATCAATTTGACAGAATTTGGTTAAACTGCTAAGTCATAGGCTTTCATTTCCAAAAGCGGCTTTCATGCAAATAAATAAACCCAAATTTTCCTAGAAACCTCTATCACTAAATGCATTGGGTTGGTGTTAGCTCGCCAGTGTTTGGATGACACCGACCTCGCATAAATATCTATCTTTAGACATGGAGGAGCTCGTCGAGGAAGATGCCTACGATTGTCATGAGGAAGGAGATCCTCGATGCAGTGACCGTGAGTAGTTGCTTAAGATAGGGTTTAGTGTGTTCCACCGATCGTGTGTGGTTACACACCGCCGGTGTGATTTTGTTGTTCTTTTGAACTTGCAAGTTGCCTTTTGGGAGATTTCCGCTACTCGATGAACTTTGGTCTCAGAACTAAAGGCTTAAATGCCGTTTGCTACTAATGCGATCGGATGATCGCTGTTATGTAATATTTGGACACCGATGTATGAAATGATTTCAGCTGTGTAACTCTTGCACTAGCCTACTGATCCAGGGCCTAGTGCAGGTCCGACCGTTCTCGCTAGGTAAGCCGAGAAGGGGCGCGACAGTAAAAGTGCTAGTGTTGCGCCTCTTGAACCCGCCGAGTGTTTCGATGAAGTTGACAGGATGCAAGATATGATGGAAGACTTTGAGCATCATTTTGATGACGAGGACTCACCCGCAACCATGTCTGAATTCATGAGGCTTTTGTCGTCTGCACAAGAGCTGTTACATAATAGAACCATCGTGACCTAACTCTCTTAGGTCACACGTATGATGGCTTTGAAGTGCAAGTATAACTTCTCTAACAATTGTTTTGATGAGTTGTTGGCGTTGTGGTGCCTCGCTCTCCCTAAAGGCCACAAGAGCCCACTAGACTAGTATGAGTCATGGAGACTTATCAGCAGCCTAGGAATGCCATATGAGAAGATATACTACTACTCTAATCATTGCATGCATGTTGTATTACAAGGATGACCACAAGAAGGCATGGTGCGATCACTATGGCGAGTCAAGATAAGTTCAGATGGTCGATGCTGATGCTAACAAGAGGCAATCGATTGTGGCGAGGAAAGTCTTGTGGTAGTTTTCGATAACGCAATGCCTACAACCTTGTTTCATGACAGAGGAAACATCACGACAAACGAGGTGGCACAAAGAGGGTAAATGGGTGAAGGCCCATGTTATGGTTCACTCGTCCGATGAGGAAGCTTTGAAGTACTTCGATTAGAAGCATTCGAGTTTCTCCGCGGATCCAAGAAACGTGCGCCTGGCACTTGCGATTGATGGGTTCACTCCTTTCAATATGAACATGCAATCGTACTCTTGTTGGCCGATATTCAGTATTCCTTTGAATCTTCCTCCTTCCGTTCTTATGAAAGAGGAGTTCATGTTCCTTTCTTTTATCGTGCCTGGTCCAAAAAACCCAGGAAAACGCTTGGATCTATTCATGAGGCTGTTGGTCAAAGAGCTGAAAGAACTGTGGGAATAGGGAACCTTGACATACAATAGAACGACGAACACCAATTCCCAATGAGGGCCGCCTACTTGTGACCAATTCATGATTTTCCCGCATATGACATGTTCTCTAGGTGGAGCACGCACGGATGCCTGTCTTGTCCCATATTTTTGGATGATACACAAGCATTCCAGCTGAACCATGGGGGCAAGGCGAGCTTTTTCGACTGCCACCGGAATTTCCTACCACCAGGGCATCCATTCAGGAAACAAAAGAATGCATTCTGAAAAAACACGATGGTGAAAATCAAAAGCGTGGTTGTTTGGGATTAGGTGACAAATGCTTGGCACAATAGCTTAGTAGAAGGAGAGGGCGACGACAATAAGGGTTACGAGACCTCACACAATTGGATGCATAGGTACAATCTTTGCTCTCTTCCTTACGCACAGGACATGCTGTTGTCCCACAACATCGATGTAATGCACCACGAGAAGAATGTGGCAGAGGCCATCTTCGACACGAACTTTAACATAGCCTATAAAAGTAAAGATAATGTCAAAGCATGTCTTGACTGTGAACTAATATGCAATCGATTGTCCATGAACATGATAGAATGCAGGACTAAGAAGCCAAAAGCACCATACTGTTTAACTTTAGCACAGAGAAAGGAGGTTGTATGTTCGTTAGAAAATAAGCTCAAATTCCCTGACGGGTATGCGTCAAACCTCACTTGTGGTGTGAATGTAGATCAAGGAAAGATCCATGGCATGAAAAGCCACGACTACCACATCTTCATGTGGGACCTTGTTCTAGTCGTGTTTTGTGGATACGTACCCAAAGAGGTCTGGAGAACCATTGTAGAACTAAGTTTCTTCCATAGGAAGTTATGTGCTAAAGAAATCAAGAAGCAAGAAATGGCCAAGCTCGAGGATGATATAGATGTGCTCGTCTGCGATCTAGAGAAGATATATGTCCCTAGCTTCTTTAATCCAATGCAACATCTTCTAGTGCATCTACCCACCGAAGCAAAGCTCGGAGGGCCCATCCAATATAGGTGGATGTACCCTATAGAATGACGTTTGAAAGGTATCCGAGCAAGCAAATATGAAAAACAAGGCCCGCGTTGAAGGCTCAATAGCCAAGGCTTAGTACATCCAAGAGATCTCGAACTTCACAAATAAATATTTGGTGAGAGAAAACAATGTGAACATCCACATATCGAGGTATAACTCAGTGGGGCATATAGTTCAGTTTGATCTAAAGTTGTTCCCTGTCCAAGGCAATCTGGTCAAAAGGAGTATGAGATGGGAGTTATCACAGGAGGAAAGGCTTGTTGCACTCTTATACGTTTTCAATTTATTAAAAAGCTTTCAATTATTATGGACAAATTAGGATAAATACTAGATGATAGATGACCTGTTGTATTTATGAAAGATAAATCATGGATAGCAAGATAAGATTTATTCTTCAAATAAATACAAATCTTAAATCTAGCCTTTTCTTGTAATATTAAAAATTAATTAGTTATTTGTTTTAATTTAAAGTTGCTCATGCACTCTAAACTTAAGTTAATGCCCGATGACAATTATGACAGCATTGAACCTTTTTTAGTAAACTAAGACCAATTTGTCCTATTTTTCCTACTATAGAGAATTTCCAAATTATGAGTAGTTTAAAAAAACGAGTTTACTACTCTCCAAAATATATTTTTTCCTGTAAAAAATATATTGAGGATTTCTCTATAACTACTACAGGAGATATTTACTTCATGAAAAATGCTAATTGTTAACAATAACCCAAATTAAACCTATGTTTAATCCAGAAACTCCCCTTAAAGTATTTTATAAACAGCTCTCCATTTATTTTAAATTAGTTATTGAGCCCCTAAATTCTTTGTAAAATTCCAATGAAACTTAGATATGGATTAGAATTTAAATCAATTTATTGTATGATTTCAGCACCATTATTGATCTCTGGATAAATTAAAATAGGAGTTTAAACCCTTTTTCTTATATATTAATAATGCAGTAATGTAATTTGATTTATTTAAAATATTAAATGGACACGATTTATTCCTAAAATTTTACGGAAGCTTTACCAACACCAAAATAATTTATTAAGACATTGAAACTTAGTTTATCATGTTAACTATGCATAGATGCTTAAAAAGATAATTAAAACCCTTTTTTTTAGGAATTATCATTTGCTGTTAAAATTAATTAAATTAATTATAACACTGTGGCAACAACTCCCTAATAATTTCTAGAAAATACGTTAGACAAAAGTATTTTAAACCCCTATACTGCATTTGAATATTGTAATTAGGGTAATTATTACATCATCATCGTACATCAATTCGCTATCGCTCGCACCACCGTTATCCATTTGTAGAATTATCAACGTTATTAGACTCATGAAACTTTCTTGATACGTAGGAAGTAATTGTTACAACCATTCTATCACTATTCACTAATCGCTATACTAAGTGCGTTGCATCTAATGCATCATTTTTCTCGTTGCACTCGGTTGTTTATTTATTATTTGTTGAATCGTTCCGTTTTTAGACGCTGAGAAGCCTGAAGGACCCTTCGATGAACAGCGAGAAGACCCCCACTACACACAGGACTAAGACGAGTTAACATCCAGTTATATCATATTGCTACCCAATTTTCTAAAATATTTTATTTAAATTATCAAATTGCATGCTCTTTAAATTATGGATGCCTACTTGTTAATCATGATCACCCCTTGTTAGCCTGGATAGGTTAAAATGAAATGATTTAGACTCTTAAGTCTTAGTTAAAATTGCTCAAACATTAATTAGGTCCAATTAATAATTTTAGGCTTAGTCGCCTCGGAACGGTAAACCGACATTCACCGAACATTATTACACACTAGAACTTGATCACTGAAACTTAGGCCTAGCATGCCAGTATGGTTATGATTGTGAAATGTGGACGTGGTCCGGCTTGTTGATAAAGTTGTTTGGAATAGCTAAGGCTACATGGTGTTAAGAAAAAGACTATCGGTTCATAGATGGTGCAGAGAGAAGCGCGAAGTAACACGCGTAACTGCCAAACGCTGCGACTTGCCTGCGAGAGGTGGTTCTGATACATTGTGTGCGTGACACACGAAGGAACGATAACAAAAGAAGAAAGTGGTTACGGTCAAGTGTAGACTAACCAATCTAAGGCTCTAAGAGTGTACCGAACGAGCGTGCAGAGAGACACGCAGCGGAAAGTCGCTGACCAGTTGCATACAAGAATTGGTTCCTAACACCACAACACATTGCCATCGCGCAATAGTGCGCACATGGGTCCTAGTGGTAGCAAGAGAGCACCATTGCAAACCCTAGTTCGAGGGGAAAACAAGGTCATATCATCATCCACGGAATGATCTAGGTAATATGTCACCAAGAGCCGTGACTCTAGAGTGGACATTGGCAACCCAACTAGGAAAGATCGAGCACTTCATGAGAGTATAATCCACAATGGGTTTGCCTCAACCCGGAAGATAATAGCGAGAGTAAGATGGAAACGTAGTATGGGTATAAGAAGTGAATTAAAATGAGAACAAAATATTGATTCATTGATTAGTAGAATTTTAGGTCAAAATTGCTAAGTCTTAGGTTTTGGTTTATAAACTTGCTTTCTACAGCTAAACAAACACCCAGCTTTTCTCTTAAAACCTCTATCACTAAATGCATTAAATTGAGTGTTAACTCACTAGTACGGTTTCCTTATAAATGTGATAAAGATGAAGAGCAAAAGTATGCTGACAATCAAGACGAGGTTTAAGACGTCACTCTAGTCGCATGCATAGGCATTTGTTGTCTTCGCACTCTGATTTATATTTTTAAAACTATTAGGCCAATGTGTCGGGTTTGTAATACTTATTAGCCTTTGGATTTAATTCAAATTATTAATTTAACTAAGTCTTTTGCTTGTTTAAAATGATCCAGCTATATAAATAGTATGCACTACAAATCATGAGATGAGAAAGAACAGTCCCTACAGCAAAGTATCCTGATTTCATACCCATGAACCTTCGATCAAGTGTCAACTATTACTAATATTCCAATAACCCTAAAAACTGAAAGCTGTTACTAATATTCAAATATCCCTAAACACTGGTAGCCATGCCATTAGGAGCACTATACCATCCAAAAAAAAACTGCTCCTTAGCCAACCTTGATGCCATATGATATGAATTTACGAAATGATACCTAACATTATCAGGTTTCTTCACAAAAAAGTTAGCCTGCTGCACAATGATCGATAAAGATCACCTCAACAAAAGAACATTGAACTGCAGACATCAGCGTGCAACCGCGGCAATTCTGGAACTGTTGTTGCTGAAGCCGAAGGGACACCACTGCCAGATGAAGCCTCAGCAAACTCCTCGAATTTCATGAACTGGCCCATCTGCGCTGCTGCGAGGTGAGCATAACATATAGGAGCCACTGCAGAAGGAAAAAACATTGATCAAACAGTGGCATAATATTTCCAAATACAGGAGTAATTGAATACGATAAAAGATATCAACATACCAACAGATGTTGCAGTGGTGCTCCTTTGATACCTGCACAAGCACAAAAATATCATCATCTTCCCGTCTCTTTCTGGCATTTGAGTAGCAATTTGGAAATATCCATCGTGTACTTACACATATGAAAGTGAAAGAACTAGCTTCTGGAGGTCATCTGGTGAGAAGCCAATCTCATCAAGCAAGACATGGTAATGGGTGGGCCTTGAGGTACCCTATAAAAGAGCACACATTTTACAATATTTAGGATCTGAAATATGCATAATGCAAAAAAAAAATGCATGAAACATAATTAGGCGGTTAACAGTAACATGCACAGCTGATCAAAATCAATAGAACTCCATAAGATGCAATTTGCAAAATCTTGGGTCAAGAAGACTTACTATTGGTCCAGCATGAGCACACATGTAGAAATCATACTGTCTTGGATGAACAATACAAGAGTCTACAACAGTCCCTGTTCACAAAGCCAGAGCACAAGTTCGTTATGCTTATTTAGGGGAAAGAACCCTAAGTACAACTGCATACCAGGTGGAACGTTATCTGGTGCATCAGCTTGGAAGAGTTTTGTATGATGATTCTTTTGAGCAATGATCACTGTGAACTTTGGAAGTTCCCCCTGACCCATATTCTTGTAAGCCTGCATTGAAATTTCAGCTAAAAAGAATTTCTAGAAATTAAGAATTTCCCAAGCTAAATAAATGTTATAGCATGACCTCTATAATTTGATTAAGCTCAACATTCAGTACTTGGTTAAATTGAGACTCGCTCACACCATCCCTGCATAAATCATATAAAAAAGAATCAAATAATATATCATAGGTTACTCTTTAGCATAGAAAACTAGCAGCTGAAACACTGAAACCAAGGACAATGTGCTTATATCTACATTAACACCTCAGCATGCAAATGATGAATTAAGCTTGGAGTTTTGCACATTGAGGAAATAATGATTTGATGAGCATGAGTTATTCTTTGCACTAGGGCCCACAAGTTTATGAAATTACAAAGTGACACACATGTAAGTGTGTAATCTTACATGGAGAAAAAGGTATACGACCTAATAGGTGTTGGAGCACCAGAATGGATTAACCTGAGAAAGTCTAGAGCTTTTTTCCTTTTTTACTGAATGCTAATGTGTCTTTCAAATGAAGGCTAATGATGCCCTCCTTAGAATGCAAAAATGTCTTCCTGTCCTATGACTTGTACATAACCGTGAGTTGAAATGATGGCATACTAGGATTTAGGAATGAATATTTCCGTAAAATTATCATCTATTGGTATGCATCACTTGTTATGAATTCCTTTGCAATGCGCAGGCAGTCGGCTAGTCATCATAGAAAGACCAACCATCAAAACTTTCTTTTTCAAACTATCAATAATCCAAGGAAATGCTTATTGGAGAAAATTAAACCAATTTTAAGGCACCAACACAACAGTAAAAAATGTATGAGCAAATTCGAAAGCAACTATGGACCAGATTTTACACTAAGCTAAAATTATAACAAGTAAATAACAAGCAGTGGAGACCTGAAAATGAAAAATAACAAGCAGTGGAGACCTGAAAATGATTATTTGTGACGGCTTTCTTTGTTGACTGGTTTGGTAGAAGTCTAGTAGGAGTTCCCTGCAATGGAAAAAAAGTACTGAAATTCCTTTGACCCAACAGGATCAAAGAACTTCTTGATGTGTAAGTAAATTAACCTAACAGGCTAACATACAACTACGTACTGGAAGAATGTCAAGTGCAAACAGAAACAATACAGAGATAGTTTAGAACACCTTATTATGCCATCATCCTTTCCATCATCCAGTGGCTTAAAAAGAGAATCAATCATCTCTACCTTTGGTGACTGGGTACGGACAGATGCTCTGTACCGTGATATCAGTGGCCAACATCTGGATCCAACAACCTGTAGCAAAAGCAGATTTCATTACCAGTACCCCCATTGAAGGTGAAAGCAAAACAATTTACTGTATACTGTAGCTAAATCAAAAATTCCAAATAGACCTAGATATTCATGGAATATTTCATTTTATTCCTCAAGTAGTGATGTACTGTGTTATCTATTCATCTAATCATGCAGGTACACATGGAAGTACTGAAGGGATGGAAATACAGATTTTTTTTTTATTGGTGCGAGTAATGCAGAAAGCGACAGAACAAGACATACCGCAGCAATTGATGGAATATCTGCTCGGCCAGGAGAACCATGTGAGACATCCATTCCCAAAATTAATGTGGGTATCTGATTGACAATTGGAATCATCTGACGGTGCTCCAATGCCAGTTTAGAGTTCATTCCACCAAGCTAAAAACAGAAATAAACATATTAGAAAAGAAAGTAACTCATGTCAGTAAATTGATGAAAAGTTGGTAAGTGTTTGTACCTTTGCATTGATTTTTAGAAGAACGTTGGTGAAGTATTGATCATTCATCCTATTATTAGGAACAATGCATTGAGTGGCAATACCCATCTCATGAAGATTTTTCTTCTTCCATGGCCCTTCAAGGTAGTTAAAGTTAATTACATGAAGAGTATATGAGAGGGGAAAAAATAAATGTTTGGCATAATACCATAAATATCACAGTTTTTCCTCTCTGGTAAAATGCATAGCAGAAATTCAGGAGGACCAGGAAGATTTGCTTTGACTTTTTCAAACATTCTTTCAACTCTGACGATAGATGCACATCGCCTAGCTTGACTATCCTCATCCACCAAGGTGAAAGGGCGCTCAATAAACTATGCAAAACAGGAAGGAATAAATCACATGGACAAAGCACATCATTAAAGTTAAGCCACATATGGTTAAGCTTTACTGAAAAGAAGCAAGCCACACAAGAACTTACAATGCCTTTGCTTCGTCCACAGTTTATCAGTTCTCTTGAGATCTGGCTCATGTCACAGCGAGCAGAGAAATTGACAATTGCCCAACGCTCAATCTTGACAGGCTCAAATAGCCTCTGCATTAGTGACCAAATTAAATTGAAGTTCAGAACAAAATGTTTTAGCTAAAAGTATGTGTTTACAGGTAGCTACCTTGTTATTATAGTTCCACCTGCCTCTGTTTGGAATGCAGTCTTCACTATTTCCAACAACCAACTGGATTAACATATGAGAACAGCTAGATAATATGAGTCATCTATATAAAATGCAAAAGGCAAAATAGATTAGGTCTAACCGTTGGTGCTGACAGAACACGACCATCAACGCGAGCGAGTTGTTTCTCAATTTTAACACCACAAGAAGATAAGATTGGATCATCATCATATCTATTACTTTTGACAGCCTGTCAATTGTATGTTAGTAACTAAAGGGTAAAAGAAAAAAGCGGAAGTGATAATAATATCAAGAGAATTCAGCAAACGCACATCAGTAACAACTCGAATGCGATCTTGAGGTTTCTGACGTGATTTTTCAACCAAAGTTGCTCTTTGTTGAGAAGACAGTGCCTTTGTATAACGTTGAAGTGATACCATGTGGCACAGCTGCCAAAAGAAAAAAGATCATCACAACTTGGACATCAGGTGCAGTCAGAAACTAAAATCACAGGGCCACAATATGATATGAATAAGCAAACAAGGCTGCAACCTCAATTGGGAGATAATTTGGGCGTTTTGGTTTCCCCACATCAAGACATGGAAGATAAGGCATCGTTAAATCCACCTGCTTGGATTTAAAATATTCCTGAACAGTAATATTAACTGTCTGATCCTGACTGCTTCCATTCCGAATTTTCATCGGGAATCTGTGCATCAATAAAGATTTTAACATCTAAGAGAATAAAGCTCAGCTTGGAGTAGCAACTGTCAGATAGAGCACCATCTCAAGTACACAACGTGTTATTATGAGTATCCAAGAACTGACTTTGACCATTAGTTTTTGCATTGCAACACAATTGTAATAGATATAGAATTACAAAATTATGTAAGTTTTTATTGTGACAACTCCAATTGCATTTTGCGTTCAACATAGATACTTACAAAGAAACATTGCTGAAACTTTTGACAGTGACCAACAGCAACACATTAATGTGATTGGAGGGAGTAACAGGCAATGCAATTTGGACAAACCAAAATATAGAAATGGGAATAGGCAGATTACAGCATAACACAAATTGATCAGAAACATGGAACAGTAATGCAGTGTAAAGGAAACCATCATCAAGAATAATAATACAAAAAAGGTAATGCGGGAATAGAGCCATACGTCTGTCTAGAACATGCTTCATCACTTAGACCAAAGATCTTGAATTCCATGTTGTTGTGCTTAGCTTTAACTCTCAGGTTTTTCAACATTTTCTTGGCCTGCAACAATTACAGAGTAGTGGATTCTAAATTTGCTCCATGAGAAAAAAAAAAACTGGTATTTCATGTAATGGTATATTATCATGTACCCTGAGCCAATCAATATATCTAACGTCTCTAACATTTTGATTTGTAAGAAGGAAGTCAATAGCTGGTCCGGGAGTCACAATCATTGTAGTTGAAACATCTGTATAACATAAATGTGATATGAAAGATTGCACACTTGAATGAAAATCCAACAGTAGACATTATAGTACATACCCATGTTTAAAGATAAACCACCAATAGTAGTACGAAAACTAGAGTGGAGTCCACGACATCCACTAACACCACCAGTTAAATCAACTAGGTTTCTGTGGTCATCACTGAAAAATGATTGTCTAACAAGTAGGCAACCTCTGGATACCAGAAGCAACAATTAGAATTGGAATTGCATTTAAGGGTTAAATGAATGTAACAGAACTATAGTTCTTTGAAAAGACATCGCAAAACAACATACCGCTTAGCTTGCTGTTGTCTTAAAACAATGTCAAGGACTCTGAGAGCATCCTGAGCATGATCTGAATCGCTTCCTCGAAGTGCCATAGCAACTGACTTGAGGGGAATCTTTGCTGCATAACTTATGCCCACTACAAACTTTTTTGCAAGATGTGATCGCTTTGCTCGTTTTTTGTCACCTTGACTAGGGCTCTCATGTCCTGGACTCCCTCCAACAGACCTAAAGAATAAATGAACTTTAAGTAAATATTCATGTAAGTTTGCTATTTGGATTTCAATGTCTATAAAGCACCAAATTATCTCAAGCATTAGAAATATTATCCCTATTGGTCCAGAAAAAGTTTTATATCTTACTGATACAAGTTTTATGGCATGACTGAAACAACAATCACATAAAACTTCCACACAACAATTCGTTGTCGCTTAACCACTTTCAAGTATTTTGGGTCAAATATATTATGTTTTCCGCATTGTTCATAACATCAGAAATTCAGAATTTTAACTATACAAGAAAGACACGACAAAAAAGCTAATCCTAAATAAATGGGTAAAAACAGTTAGGAATATATGGTTCCACAAAGTTCAAACTGACATACCAACCAGCAGGCAATTTGGAGAGCTCATACCAGTAGGCAATTTGGAGCACTCAACAAGCTGATAAGTGATGTGCTCCTTACTTTCAAACATGCACATATGGTTTCACAAAATTCAAAGTGACATACCAGTGGAAAACTCAACAAGCTAGTACACATTTAACATATCAGGACTCCAAAGTTATTGTTTCATTACTATGTTCAACCAAAACGATAAAAACATGGAGTAGGAAGTCACACCACATAACCACAGATTGACGACATTTTTTTAAAAAAAGGGGGGGTCAGTACAATTAGGAATGCCTGAGTTTGGACCAAAATAGTTCAGGAAATGCAAAAGTAGGAAATTGGACAAAGCAGAACATCCATCCATCATTCAAATACTCTGCACTTTGTAAAATTCATCAACCACATAGTTGTTAGTATTTATGTACCTTGACGATGTTTCCTCCAAGACAATGGTGAACTCAAAGTTGTTCTGTGGAAGAGGCCCCACAGTAAATAGACATTTTTCACCATCGTATGCAAATTCCTTCCCATCAAGCTCAGAACCATATGTTTGCAACAGCTTATCGATGACCTTTCGGCCAATACCCTTGCCTTCAACTACTTTATCATCCTCAGATTTGATGGAGACCTAACACATGATCAAAATTACTTTCAAAGGCAAGAGCATGAATCATCAAAGAAATAACAGGCGCAGAAGTTAAGAATTGCTCATTACGCTGTATTGGTAGAAGACCGCATCAACTGCACCAAGCTTCACAGCAAAGTGGTTAGACAGCAAGCTAATACGCTTTCCTTCTCGACCAAAGCTAGGCCGTGCCATCGGTGTGCGTTTAACAATGTCATCCTTATGCACTTGGACAGCTCCACCCGTTTTAGCAGCCATACTATCAGGCATCTGAATGAAATCAGTTGCTGAGGATAAGCATTATAGAAGAGTTCAAGGCAAATAGAAGTAGCACATTGTCAGTCATACAAGCAAGGCAATACAGAAAACAAAAGGACAAAAAGGAGTGCTGTCAAACTATGACGAAAAAAGAGCGGGCAATGGAATTGTGGCAGAAAAAAATCCAAAAGCACACTTGGAAGTATATGCAAGTCTCCGTTAGTCCAAAGAAGTACATCCAAAAAAGATCAGCACTGCAAAAACTATACCCCCAAAAAAATTAAGAACAGCAGTCACATAAATACTCCAAGGCAAACCTATGAATTGGAATACAAGCAAGTACTGTACTCTCAACTGCAATGCTGTAATCAGGAATCCAAAACGCAACCAGGAAATTAACTGCGAAATAAGAAAGCAGCCAGAAAAAGAAATCAGAAAAGTAGTGATAAACCGAAGCAACTCCATGTGGGAGCAGAAGAACTGAGTAAACAAGGCGATTTAAAAAACCCACACGCAAAATCAGTATACGGGATCAAGAAGCCAAGGAAGGTCACTAAACCAGAAGGAACCTATCAACAAAATCATCCGAGCAAATTATGGAGCAGAAATTAACTAGTACAAAATCCACACTGACTGCAACCGAGGGAAAAGCAAGCAACTGTGGAAGCGGAGGTCTGTTGCTCGCCAAGTAAAAAAAAAAAAAAAACAGTGAGAAATACCTTGCACGCCCAAAAACCAATCATCGAACGCACCGGCCGAACAAAAAAAAATCCAAAGGAAAAAAAACACCAGATACAAACCATCCTAATAAGCAGCTCGCAGCAGCAGATTGAAACTACCCATTCAGTGATTGAGCAACTCGCAGCAGCAGATTGAAACCACCCATTCAGTGATTGGGATCATGGACAAGTAACCGCAGAAATCGAAAAGCCTCTAACTCAATGCACACAGAAACATGGGCGCAGAAGGCACAAACACACCAGAGAAGCGCACCAAAAACCCAACCAACCATCTCAGAAGGCGAGAGAGATCAAAACCTCTAGGAACAGGAGCAGCGCGGTGCAGGATCACACAGCCATCTCGAATCGAACAGCTCGAAACTGGAAACCACGCGCCTTGACCTTGCGCGGAATCCAAACCCCCAAAACCCCCCACATCCACAGCGAAAACCCCCAACCATGAAACTCCGCGATACAGGCAAGATCACCGCGCTCCGAGATGACACGGCCATCTGGAATCACCCCCCAAACCAAACCCGCGCAGAACGAAGCCCCAAACCTGCCACATTACCCAGAATCCAATTCCAAACCCCAACGCGGGCACCGCAAAACCCCTCCAAAACCCTACCCCGCAAACCCCCAACGCGCGCGCCACAGAACGCCCCACCGAGTCGCAGCAAACACCATGGAACCCAAGGAGACGAGAAGGTTTGAAGTGAACTGACCGCAAGGCGGAGTGTCTCCTGCGCTTGGTGTATTTGGGTCTCCGCCTGGGCGCCTGAAGAGGAGATGGAGGGAAACGAAAAGGCTGGCGGGCGGAGGGCAGGGTGGGGTGGGGGCCGGATGTATGCGGGTGTTTCGCTCGTGGCCAGTCAGCCGTCTCGAGTCCGCGCTTCCCAAACGGAACGCTTTGGCCCAGCTGCTAACGGGCTATGCCACGCCAACAACGTCCAGCGTTTCAAAAACCAAACCGAGGTTAAAAAAATTGTTAACACAGGGGTTTCAGTTTTCCACGTTTAATTATTCGAAAACCGCTCAAAACCTATTTGAATTCAAAATCTAGAAATTTAAATTTGGTCAGCGGTTTTCGCAAAACCCTCGGTTTACCGCCCAAAATTGACGGTTTCTCATCAAAATGGGTGGTTTGTTTAAGTGGCGTGGCCTAGATTGCGCGGAGCACGCTCTGGCGTGCGATGGACACGGACTGAAGCGGCTGATGTGCACTACACACGCAACGTAAGGCTTGCGATCATGCTCCACATTGTGTAACTTCTTGATTCAAAAATAACGCCAACGATTAGATCACGCCACTCACGCTAACTAGCTCCAAGTCTCCATGTAGTGTTTGTTGTTGGGAGGCACCTCACCCCTTACGCCCTAAGGGTTCTCAAGCTAATTGGACATCTCCTAGGACCATTGACAACCTAAGGGAAGCCTCGGGGCCACAGCTTCCTCACAAGCATAGTCTAGTCTCAGGTCAAGCAGTGCGAGGGTTCCCCGAGGCCTCACGCGACCCGAGAGGAGCCTCGGGACCATGGCCTCCTAGCAAGCCTCAACCCAAACACACGAGGGCTCCTTGAGGTCTCATGTGTGCCCTAAACCATGCAAGGATCCTCTGAGGCGTTGCACGCCCTGAGGGTGACCTCGTAGTGGGGCTCCCATAAAGCCTTTATCGGGCCCACGCGAATCGAGGGAAAGTCGTGGCCTCCACATCAGCAGTCTCCGGCCTGAGGCGCATTAGAGCGAGCATGCCCATCTCAAGCCCTAGATGGGAAAACAAAGTACTCCCTCCATTGGAATTTATAGGGTGTATTACAGATTTGGATTTTGTTGTTTAATATAGGGCGTACATAATTTTCAATGTTATTTTAGTGAGATCTTTCCTATAGTATCCTCATTTAAAGCATGCATGCATGCGTGTGATTAAGTTCATTTGAAGCATTAATTATCTCCTCTACCAATTAAGTTTAAGGGTAAATTTGTAACTTGACCATTATCCTTGGTCTTAGAGCCCATCTCTAATACGCCCTATAAATCTCAACGGATGGAGTATGTTTGAATCTGGTCAAAAGGAGGACAACACGAGGGTGACGCACGGTTGCTAGTTTAGGAGTGGCAAAGTGCTACAAGTTAAATAGGGAGCCATACCCAACTTTGGCAGGCGATAGAAGGGAAGAAGACTTCTTGGCCCCGACATGCTAGGCCTGCACGAGATTGGTCCAAGAGCAAGAAGGTCCTTTCCCCTATAAAGACTTCTTAGCCCTCACTTTATGTAACTAGCCAAGGGACCTTTCTTAGAGAGAACTTCTTGACCCATGGTTACCCTAGATTTATAGAGAGAGTCCAAAGGCTAGCAGGTTATATGCAAATCCCATGAGAGACACCCATGTAAGGGGATGTACTATTTAATATTCATGATGGAAACGTCCCTGATCCACCCTAAGCACGTTGCATATGCAATCCAAACTACCAATCCCCAATTTAGTAACTATAGATGACAATTAAGCAAATAACATAGTGAAAACATCAACAAATCGTTACCCCAAATCAAGCCGACGATGACGCAGCAATGTTCTTTTTTTCCTTTCTTCCCTTCTATCCTCTCCTTCTTTCTTTCTTTTTCTAGCACCATGCGTGCAGACGGATTCCTCTCCCTATATGTGTAGACTATATAGAGGCGCTGCGTTTGTGGCGCTGATCGAGACGATTGCGAACAGGAGACGTGATCGACTACTTCCGTATGACTACGCGTAGATCGATTGAACCGACTTCATCGTCTCTACTTTCGCTGCACTGAGCATCTACTTACAGGTCGTCCTGATTTTTTACGGTATAATTTGATTCGTGCTAGCGTAGCAATCCCGTGTTCCCCTTCACACCTCACGTCCACCTGACATGTGGGACCCGCATATCAACGATAGGGTCCACCGGACCAATCTGGCCTAAATCGGACCATTCCCACTTCAATCCGATCCACCTAATCCAAATCCAACGGCCACGAACGCTCCACGTCACGGCATCGCTCCGACGACCAAGCCACACAGCGGCGCCCGACTTCGGCACGATGGCACAACTTCAGCGAGCTCAATCTCGCACTATAGAGCATCAAACTCCACTCTTTTGGGCTCTATAGGTTGCTTTCAACATCACCAACTCAATGGGATGCGCGGCCATCGCCGACGACCCATGGCGATGAGCCACGACGACAAAAGACGACGGTGCTCCATGGTCTACACAATCGGATGGTACAACCCTCCTTAGCCTAAACTAAGCACAAATTTAGAATCTAGGAACTACCAATAACCTTACCACGACAACGCATGACTCCAGAGACCTTCGGTTAGCTCCGGTGACCTCCAATTGCGGTGACGGCATATGGTCACAACAGTGACGACTCTCTGGCGCTCCCTATGACAGAAGCATGCCACCATAGGGATGGCGAGTACGAAACACAGCTTTGGACTAAGAATTGAAGGCTAAGACTCACCAGCAACGATGGAATTGCTCGCCGGAGTTTTTGGCCCAGAAACTTTCCCCAAGCTTTCCTTGGCGGCTTTGTCCTCCTTGAGTCAAGGTGACGGCGGCTACAGTGTCCACAAACCCTAGTGCAACGGCTCGTGAGTTTAAATAGCCTCGGGAACCTTAAGTTGGCATGGACGCCAAGGGCCGGCCTGTGACAACACAATGGCTGGCTCCAAAACGGCCGCGAAGACAACGACCACAGTGGCGGCGAGATCCAATGACTACGATGCGGCCGCGTCACGCGAACAGGCACCCGAGATCCAAGGATACCAGTTCGCTCGGATAAGTGGCATCAGACGGCTGCCAACACGCACGTGCGCACAGCAACGGTTCAGTTGCGCCATGCCGCCCCTCTCCCAAAAAAGAAAAAGAAAACCCTTTCCTTCTTTTTCTAAATGCTAATTAATATTTTCTTAGGTTTAAAAATACCAAAACACTTCAGAAAATTCTCAAAAATCCTCCGAAGCATTTAGGACTTAAGAAAAATTTATCAAGAACTGTTCATTAATATTTTCCCTATTTAATTGTTTAAAAACACTAGGGTAATTAGAAAATGCCTTTTTAATTACTTTTAGTTGTAGGGAAATTATAAAATCAATTTATTTCAATTATTTAGTGAAAAAAGTATTTTAAACACACCAAATTTTTATAATGTTACAAAGATGTACCTCCGATCAGATGCTTGTGGCGGATTGACGGGACATCACCGATGCAGTTATTTGTGTTCTTCTGCTTGCTAATACTAATACTCTGATATTGTGATAAGTGGCATTAAGTCCACTATACCTTATGTTTATTTCAAAATTAATAAAGCGTATGGTTTGATCATCTGTTTATACCGTGTGTACTGACTATGATTCCTTGGACTAGTACTAAAAACATAGAAGGGTCAGTTTTGCAAAACCGGGTCACGACATGGAGCCTAATAATGGTACTTCTTGATGATCCTTGGAGAGAATATTCTTGAGTAAAGCAAGGTCCTCTAGTGAAATTCCAAAGTCACGAAGGATACAAATATCATAATATTATTATTTTTCATCATGAAATCCACAAATATAAGATCACAAAGATATTTTTCAACGGAGGAAGTAGATGACACGGGTCTCTTTCTTTTTGTGGTTGTTGACGTCGAGGAACTCGTAGAACCTACGACGGTATTGCTTGTTGACTTGTCCCATCTGAATTGGAGAGACAATGTGCATTGTTGAACAATCCATGTCCGAAGGCGAAATTCTGAAATTACTGATAGAAAATATCATATTTTTTATATATAAGCTAGAACTAAAAAAACATTATTATTATTTCACATTGCAAGGACTCAACCGGGCATCTGACTTTTCCAGGATTAAATTCATGTGGAAGAAGGGGAGCAAGAGAGCCGAGCGAAATGGGTACAAAACGGACCAAGCAGGATACAAGCGAATGGAGCAAGGAGCGGCTTCCGGAGGGGCACAAGCATGGAATGGGTACAAAACAAACCAAGCAGCGAGAATGTGGAAGTAGGGTGTTCGCCTTTTTTAAAAAAAAAAATATATTTCGCCTTAGCACAACAATAGGAATAATAAAAATATATGAAAATTAGTGTAGTTACCTCTTTCCCTAAAGTCAGCCGGATTTTGAAATTTAAAACATCTCAACAAAAATTTATATTCTACCAAATTATCATAAAGTGGGTCTAAATTTCAGAGCAGAACCTAGGCAGTGTTCTTTTCAGCGTTTTGCGTTTGCGTTTGGTTATAAGCTGGAAATTTGTAACTTCTCGATAAGGACATTCGAGGGATAAAAAATTATAGAAAAAATGGTTTTAAGAGCTTTGAGAAGAAATAGTAAGACCTACAAAAATTGACTACTAAATATCAAATCATTTGACTTGTACGAAAATAACAAATTTTCAGCTTATAAGCAAACGCAAACGCAAACGTTGAAAAACACGATGCCCTAAACTAGGACACGTGACTTGAGGCTAGGACGCCGGTTTGACATGAAGCATCTAAAACACATTTAAGTAATTTTTTAAAAAGTTATTTGAAACCAAGGCGCTAGCGGAATCACCGGGAGTGGGCACATATTCATGATCGATCTTGTGCTCTAGAAAGCTAGGAGGAAGAAAGAAGAAACTATTTACGGCACAGAGCATTTATTAGCACGCAAAGTAAGATGAATGTTAAGCTGACTTTGAAAGTTTTTTAAATTTGTTTCTTGAAGCCGGTTTGTTTTGTTTATGTTATTTTTAAAAGTTTTTATGGATGACTTTATTATAAGAAAAAACTAGACTAAAAAAATCAAATTAATTTTCTAGTCAAATAAGTTTAAACCACTCCAAACATGCTCCAAGTTTTGCCTCTACGCTCTCACAGCACCAGGATGATAGAGAACTGCGTATTCATCAATGTGGCGCGTCTTCTTCTGGATATAAAATCTATATTTCAAAATATCGTCCTAGTTTTTTCTAGCCAGCAGAAATCTCATAGCCAAAATCAAAGAATCAAAGAAATACTAGTACTATCTTTAAGGGAAAATTGCATTCATATCACTCCAAAGTTGCTTTATCTCAGAAATGCCACCGCAAAGTGCGAAATTGCTCACATGGCATTATAAAATCAGATTCCTTACAAATATGCCACTATGGACTTTTTTGCCCTTCGTTCCATTCAAAATAATGGTAAAAATGTCATTCCCTCACCTTCTCTTCACTTCCTCTCTCTTTCCCTCCTCCCCTTCCCCCTAACTCTAGTGTAGACCACACCGGCGCGGTACGGTGACGACGGCCGTGGCAAGCTAGAGGACGATGGTGGCGGTACAGTGACGACGATGCCAACGTGATCTAGAGGACGGTGGCGGTGCAGTCTAGAGGACAACGGCCGTGGCGAGGGCTGGAAGATGATGGTGGCAGGCTAGAGGGCGACGACAACCGCGAGCTGGAGGGCAATGGTGGCATGTGCTGGAGGGCGGTGGCAGCGTGTCTGGAGGATGTAGCGGCGGTGGTGGGCTAAAGGTCGGTGATGGCCGGTGGGGGGAAAGGAGGAAAAAGGAAAGGGAATGGAGGAGGAACGAAGAAAGAAGAAGTGAAGGGTAATTTCGTCCAATAAAATCTGACAGCCCTAATAATGGCAGTTTTGTAAAGAATCTGACTTTATATGAGTAATTTTAGACTTTGCGGGATAAAGTAACTTAAAAGTGGCATGTTTGTAATTTACCCATCTCTGGGATGTCGAAATTAAGGACAATGCTGTGATTGCAAGGGACGAGCACCGGAACCAGAAATAGCCATGCATCTGTCTTAATTCATGGTTCTTGGATGCTTTTTCTCCTCCTTTCCTGCAAGCGCAATAGCAAGTCAAAACTCTTTTTGGCGCAATATGAATAACAGTCTGTTCAAACAATCGCCCACACACCAAATTTTACTTTTGACCGCCCGCTGGATCGCTCCAACTTCATAGTTGTGCGGAACATGCAAGAAAAATAGCAGGCCGGCCTTTTTAGGGTATCTGAGTATCTCCAGTGGTTTGTCCAAATGGGGTGCCCCAACACTGTTTATTCGATATTTGAAGCACCCAGTTAGGGAAATAAATAGTGATTGGAGTAGTGAATAGTGAATACAGAGAGTGAGAATAGTGATATGATTGTTGTTGAGTGGTGAATGATAAGACTGTGCTCCAATAATAGTAATTGGTTAGAGCACACATGGAGATGACCTTGCTCTTGGATTTGCAGAGCAGAGTAGGTGCAGGAGCCGGCATGGGAGAAGAGGACAGTTGCTATTTTTCTTTTGGGATGCACTGGGCTTTTCTTTCTTCTCCCGTTGATGGGTGGCCGCAGAGCAAGCGTGTACCTGGTGAAGAGTAGAGACCACAAGGTCGCACTACGCAGTGCAGCTAGCTCTGGTTTGCACACGTCTGAGGTCTCGGAATGGTGATAGCCGATAACAGCATCTCCTGTGATATCTTTGGAGATGACCAGTACGACCCCTTGTGGATAGCTGCACCAGCTATCTCAAAGTTGTCTTGTCTGGCAAAGATAGCCGTGCATGCTACATTGCTAGAGGGATTTTACCATCCTTGAGAGGTATCAATAGGTACTAGGTACTTGAAGGTACTAGTTTAGGAGTAGATTTGGTAATTAGGAAAATACTTTCTTCTCTCTCCTCCAAGACCTAGTTGCCGTCGCTGCCGCCGCCTCACGGCATGTGCTCGGCTCGGTGGGAGCGGTACACACGGTGTGGGGTGGCGTGGCACGCAGGCGGCTGAGTGGTGGTGCACACGGTGTGGGGTGGTGGCGACGGTGCGGCGGTAGCAGCGTGGCGGGTGGCATGGGTGAGTAGTGAGGTGAGAGAGAAAAGAGAAGAGAGGAGGAAGAAGAAGTGGGGAATCTCATATTTACCCTTTTTAGTGGTGGTACTGTGAGATACCAAAAAAATAGGAGGTACCACCTCATCCTGGCCATTAGATCTGATGCAATCAACGGCTCTAGTGAGAGAGACCAACAGGTACCAAGGATGACCCTCATTGCTATGTAACCTTTGCCCATTCAAAAGAAGGTTGATATGATGACCATCCATGTGCTCCAACCATTTTTCAAACAGCCTCAATAGAAAGAAATCAAATTCGACCATAATCTTTTATCTCAACCAGCACCGCCATTTTGAACACTTATGAGATGGTTCCGGGAAACCAAATTATTTTGGCTTAGAGAAGCGGTCACAAGCTACATATATTACATGGATTATCAACAATACGTCAACCATATTAAGCAGAACTATTTAAAGTTGAAATATTTGAAGTTTCAACTGTTGCTTATTCCAAAACATGTATAGCAACTTGGGTGTTAAGTCCCGCATTAGCCCACACCTGTGCTTCCGTCAAAATTCGGAAGGGTGAAAAAGCCAAGAATGGAGCAAACTCAAGGTTTAAAATGCATAGTACCAAACAAAATGGCATGACAATCTGTAGCAGGCAAATCAGAAGACAAGCTGCAGTAGAATCCAATAGATCGCTCCACCAATGTTCTGGGAGTGAACCATTTTCCTGCAATTTTCCCCTGGATTTTCTCACATTTTGAAGTGTAACAATTCAGAGTGGTCACTAATGTGTGAGGTCTTGTTATCAACAGAGAGCTTTTGCTTAGGTCTAGTAAATTTGATGACCAAACACCACTGGTGAAAGAAGCACTCGTCTTGAATTAAAGAGAGCAATAAATCAATATTTGAGTAACAGGTGCTGTGCTTTCCTTCCAAGCACCAAGGGACAAAATCACCATTGAATACCTCCCGATCATGTTCGATATTTTGTTTCTCGCCATTTTTCTGAGGTCCGATCATGGAAACTTGGAGCATGCTGAATCAGAGAGAGAGAGAAGAGAGTGAGAGAGAGAGTGATTGAACCAACTCCAATTGCTAAATGAATTGATGCATGTCTGCGTAGTATATCATAAATGGACAGCAAATAATTTTGCTGCAGTGCATATCAATATTTGCATGATATACACCGATGAATAATTTAGAGAACTTGAAGCAACTGGTGACAAGATTTACAAAACAAATTTTATATACTTTTTTATATTAGCGATGCAAAGAACAACTCCCACCAAAAACATGCATGGTAGATCAAGAAGATCTAACCTCTTAGTTCTGCATCTATCTCGTGTCTTATTTGACTTATCTTATTTTTTTATTACTTTTTGAGTCTTTTTTTTTATCTCGCAGGCGTGTCTATAAGCTTCATAAATCCCAAAATTGAAGGCCAACTGGCTCTCGAAGCTATCTCGAAAAATTCTCGAAGTGGCGAGATAAGACAAATAAGTAGGATAACATAAGCTGAAAAGAACCCACCCTAAATAGAGCTGACCCCAAACCAACAGAGTCCCAGTTCAAAAAACCTACTATTCACATTGTTGTATCCCCAATGAAGCAGTCATATTTCTGGATGTATGTAACTGGAATTACTTGCATACACATGAGACCATTTCTAACATTGACAAAAAAAAGTTAATGATGAAAAGGATCGTTGGTCAGGCCATCTCTAACAAACTCTTTATTTTCCCATCTGAATTGGAGAGACAACGTGTTGAACGATGT
This sequence comes from Olyra latifolia, assembly GCA_036346145.1. NCBI lineage: Eukaryota > Viridiplantae > Streptophyta > Magnoliopsida > Poales > Poaceae > Olyra > Olyra latifolia. The sequence goes on along the minus strand of CM070531.1, from coordinate 4,298,559 downwards.
ATGTCTTTAGTGAAATTCTGAAATTACTAATAGAAAACTACCAATATTTTTTTTTATAGATAAGCTTGAAATAAACAATAGACAGATAATAGTGATGGATCAAAAACAGAAGGCACCGTTTTTAACGAGGAAAATACTTATAGGAAAAACCCATTCGCACTAACTCGGCAAAACTTTCACAATTTTCAAGAGAGTTACAGAACATATGCAGATTTATAGTATTACTTTCCGGTTCGGCTTATAAGAAGGACTTTATATAAGGTGGTGACCTAAAGTCAAAATAAATCTACTTAACGGAATCAAATCCACTTAATGACTTTGCCACCGAAAAGGCCTTTGCTCCGATAGACTTGGCCTTCACTTGTTGAGAATTTGGATCATATATCAACAATGAATATAGTGCGTTTTCTTCTAGATCTAAAATTCAATATCTACTTTTTATTTCAAAATCTCGTCCTAGTTTTTTCTAGTCAGCAGAAACCTCGTAGCCAAAACCCTTGTTCAAAGAGTAGAAAGAAGCAGTACTAATGATCGTCACAGACTAGCACCAGAGCCAGAAATAACCATGCATCAGTCTACTTCACGGTCCTTGGATGCCTTGTGCTCCTCCTTAAAGGGTGCAAGTGCAACAGCAAGGCAAAACTCTTTTCCCTTTTTTCTGGCACTATATGAATACCAGGCGGTTCAGACAATTTCCCCCTTAACACCTCCAAAATAATCACAATACATTTGTACAAAATGTAGCCTTGCTTTGCAATATAAAAGAAGGCCATTGGTCATAGGACAGCAATATAAAAAAACAAGGAGCAATAGAATTACCACCAACTTTTACTTTTGACCGTTGGACTGCTCCAAGCTTGCAGCAAGTTCACAGCTCCCATGTGTCCATCCAAAGAAGCAACAAGTGAAACTATAAAGCCTTTTTCGCATAGCAAAAGAGAGAGTGGTTTGGCCATGGCTTTGCTTTTCACATCTGATAACCTTGCTTTGCAAACAGGAGAGATGAAAAGCTTACTGATTTGCTTGGTTGGGCGGCCGTGGCGAGTACTTAAGAGTGTGTTTGGTTCACGGCTCTTATTTGCCTTACCATGTATTAGTCATGTCTTTGTGATTTGGAGGTCATTTGATTCGTAGCCATTAGTTGGTATGCTTGCAGGAAAATTTGGTACGCCAACAGATTTACGTGCGAAACGAACCAAGGGCGCGGGCGAGAAAATCTGGCGTCGATGCAATGGCGAGCCGCCCGAGCAAACACCCGGCCTCACTGCCAGCCTCACCTAGTGCATCGGCCCCATCTGCTGCTAGGTGCTAGCTGGTGGATTCTTTAGTTAATTTCAAATGTTTTTATATTTCAATTTTTGTATCTATTTCATACAGTGTCCAAATTACATAGAACAAATTTTATATATCATATAAAATCCCAATCTACCCATTTTTTGTAATTTTTACAATTTATATTTTTTGTATTTTTATAATTTATCTAGTAATTTTTATTTTCTAATATGTTTTAAAACTTTAAATTCAATCTCTATACTTTATTTGAATTTATAATTATTTTATTTGACTATAGAAGCAATTGGCACATTTAATTGGCAACAAACCAAATATACCTCCTATTTTGCCAAAATTTGGTAACACTTAGTTGGCTTTAATCCAAACAACACGTTTTTACTAATAAATTTGTCATGCCTTTAATTGGTTATGACCAAATTATTGGAGGGTCATGAAACAAACGCACCCTAAGCTAGGTGAGGCCACATAATTCTTTCGTACAAACACCTCTCTCTACCATAGTACCATTTCGCCGCAGAGTGAAAGAGTGGGAGCGAGCCAAGTATCTTTTATCCGTGCAGGGTGCAGACTGCAGGTATCTTTTATCCGTGCTGGATGTGTTGCAAGATGAAGCTCGCAGGAAAAAGCTGTCAACTTCTGAGAAGCAGGGCCGCAGAGGCCAGTCAAAAAAGCATTGAAGAAGCAGTAGACTGCATACCTGGCTGGAAGGACGCCCGGTTGCTTCTACAAGTTATAGGACACGAGCAAAGAACACCGATTGAGACCATCACGTCAAATTTCAATTTCTCCTCCGTAACACTCTATTCATTCTGTAAAATTTATTCAGACTTTATACTGCATTTTAAAAGATTTCTTTTCTCTAACAGCTCATTTATCTCGAAAAAATTAGATAAACCATGTTTTGCAACCGAAATGTGGTCTCTTCGACTTTCAAACACCAAAAGGATGGTTGATTAGCACTCCATGTACTTCACAAACTGAAAATTCAAACATAAATACTATTTATACAAGACTATTTCAATGGGCTTTTGTAGTTGTGCTACAAAATGTTTAGCGTCCAATGTTAGGATTAACTACGCACAGTACATTTAGGTCCTATTTGTTTGAGCTGTGGCTTCTTCAAAAGTTGCTTCTGACTTTTGACTCTGGAGAGCTAGCTTTTGAAAAAGTTGTATCTGTTTGGCAACCTGGCTTTTGGCGGAGGGAGGAGAAGGCGACGGCGGCGTCGAGGAAGGAGGAGGAGGCGGCAAGGCAAGGCTAACGGAGGAGGACCTGCAGCGCAAGGCGGCAAGGAGGAGGAGGCGGCGGCGACGGCGTCAAGGAGGACCCGGCTGCAGCGGTGTTGAGGGAGGTGGCGGCGGCGTGAGGGAGGAGGAGGCGGTGTCACAAAAGCCATAAAAGCTGGTGAAGCTGGGCTTCTCGGTCCCAGTTGTAACGCTGGCTTTTAGATAGTTAGCTTTTGGAGATGCAAGGTCAAGCTGGCTCTTTATTTGGACTTTCGACTTCAACGGTCTAGAAGCTAGTTAGAAGTCAAAACAAACGGGGCCTTAGTATTTGTTCATTTCATATTTTATAAAAAAAATAAAGAAGCTTAACAACTTTATGGTTCATATAGGGTAGGTACCCAAGCTAGGGTGAGCCAGCTTTTGCTTTACGAGGCACCAGGATAAGGGTTTCAAAAATTGATGAAAATGGGTCAAAAAATCACGAAAACCGAAGTCAAAATTGCTCCGAATTTAAAATTTTCAAATTCAAATTCAGTGACTCGGTATATATGCTTCGATGACTTATTATTATCATTTTAGAGCGTACGTTTATATAGCAGATTCTGCAGTGTTTATAAGGATTACCCAACCGTGGTCTCTACAACCTTCAAACACAAAAGGAAGGTTGATAAGTACTCCATGTACTTCACAAACTAAAAATTCAATATAAATACTAAATACTCCTTTTTAGAAGACCACAGTGATAAATCTTTCAATGGGCTTCTGCAGTTCTGCTACAGAATTTTTAGCGTCCAACTTTGGACTAACTGCATACAGTACACTTAGCATTTGTCCATTTCAGACGTATACAAATTTAAAGACGTTCTATATTTTCATGGTTCATGAAAATTAGTGTACGTACAGGCATACATCAAAAGGTGTACAACAGCTTAGGAATATCAGACGATACTTTACATTCACCAAACTATTACCACATCCAAACGCACAAATTTATACGCACGAATTAGGGAACCAACATAACCACAACTATCTTTTAGAGTTCACCCCTCATTACCAAATTCTACTCGAGAAAGAGGTGCACTTAGCCTAATTTAGGAGAGTACTCCCTTCCTTAAACAGCACAAAGATGCTGCTACCATCGCCTCTGGAGATTCTGAGTTCATCATCAAGGTAGGTTGTGAGCAACCAGGACTCAGCATTGTCAGTCCTAATTGGTATCTTCAATGGAGGTTGACCAGAGATTGTCTTTGCAACCGAGGATGCTGCATTTTCAATTGAAGAAAATATACCCTTCAATGGGGTCAGGTCGATGTTCTGTCCAAGGAACTCAAACTTCTCTGGTAGTACAATAGAATCAGTCAATTGTGGAGTGCCGATAATGCCTTCGTCAAATTTGATCTGGAAGAGTTGAGAAACTATGTTAGCTTTGCAGAAGCACATAGCAAAATTCACATTATTTGTGCACACAAGTACTACAGTTGGTTGTAGGAATAGATGCATGTGCAAATAAATATCAATTTACCAGATAACTATTTCAGATGGAAATATCAGCCATGCAAGAGTTTTATCTCATGCTCTATTTCAAAAATTCTGAATTGGGAAACATTTACATCTTGAGGCATCGAAGTGTCGGGCACTATTTGCACTGGAATTCATTCTCTTTCAAAACCAACTAATTAGGCAGCTCTTGGATGCAAATTTGCAATAGCAATGAATACAACAAATTATTAAGGGGCGAGATGCTTCTTTGCAGACATGGCATCCACCTTGAGTTACCATCTAGCGTAAGAGCATCCGTAGCAGAAACCCTATAAACATTGTAGCGCTGATTTGGCGAGGATATGATTTCTGGTGGAGTGAAAGAATCTTTTAGGGTATAGTGTAAAGTGTGAAGGAATTTTAGGAGGATGGATAGAGTTGTGGTGAATAGTGTTTTAGAGTAGTGGGGATAAGGTTTCTGGTGTGGATGCTCTAAAGCAGTCAACAGTTCAATACTATAAAGCAGTCAACAGTTCAACACTTTCCACAAAGAAATGATCTCTCCAGGCACAACATAATTGAGAAATGTTCCAACATGTTCAGTTTGTGCTTGTTTCAATAATTTTATCACTTATATTGCAAGAGGTTCTGGTTTCTTGTACATGATAAGTAGATAATTGAATAAGATATGAGAAGAACAAAATACTGTGGCACCCAGAAAAACTAAGAGCGCTGCTCATTTATGTAACTAAAAATAGTTAGTTGTACTAAAAAGTTTAACCTTGGTTAGATTCACGATTTTACTAGAATTTCATGTACATGCCATTTTGAGAAATCCATAAAATATATGTAGAGAATCATTGCATAGGATGTGGAGATAGACATGATGAAATGCTTTCAGCTAAAAATACAAACAACTACTTAATTGGGATAGGAGTATCACACCTGTACACGTTTGGGACTTCTAATTTCAAATTTGGCATTGGTAGACACCGACGTTTTTGCCAAAGGTCCTGAAAACTTGATGCAGTTCTGCACTGTGAAGTTCTCAGAATCAATAGTTTGTGATATTTCCTCCACCTTAACAAGCTGAGGTAGCCTTCCAGAACCCAACAATGGGAACAATTGCGAAAATGATGTGTACCTGCAGTCAGCCGGTCACCTAGTTGATCAATGTCATAATTAATATATTGTTGCTGAAATTACATTTAAAAAGGGTTTCACTTCAATGGACTTCCTCAGCGTCCCAATTGGTTGCCTTTGGAAGTAAGTTACTGATGATGTTGAAAGGATGTGACTGTGAGTTTCCAAAGAACCGACACAATCACAACTGGTGTTTTCTCATGTAAGTGATAGAAACAGCTACCTGAATATTTTGTTCCTATTAGAGTCTAGTGCAGAATAAAAGTCTTCTCACGATCTGCTCCAGTGATCTCATACAAACTTGTACAGCAATCCAGTTTGATAATCAACATAAAGATAGTCCATGAGTTTACTGCAATTATTGGAGTAGCAAACTAGCAACAGACATGGCTGCCCTAAACTCCTAATACCATACTTTGGTACACCTCTTTTAAACAGGTGTATGAATCTTAATTCTTAAAGGAAAGTAGTTAACATCGACATCAGATAGGGGCAAATATGCACGATGACCTAAAAAAACAAATCAATGATCTGCCCCAACCTCATATTCACATATATATAATCTTCAAATCGATTTAATATTTTATAGGCTGGTATAGATTTTCAATCTTTCAATCAACTAATATTAACTGTTGTGCTTTAAGATACAAAAACTTTTCCAGAAAAGGTGTATTGAATAAGCAGCAGCCAATATTGCACATCATTTTGAACATAACTTAAAAAAAGAGAATCCGCAGACATAAAGGACCACATGGCAACTGCATTATGTGAGCAGAGGATATTAACAAGTGAAGCCCACACGACTCTGAAGTGAATGACAATGTTTGTCACATGATCCTAAGCATAAACCAAAACTAGGCATCTTTGAGTGGTACAGAACCAAATTTTCCAAATATAATTGATGTTTGTGCTTCTTTTGCCACACTGTTCAAGACAACAAATAGAAAGGACCAACATATGAAGTCAAGAAACTCCCCTGAACCTAGGTGCCTCGCTAGAAGAACGTAGTTCCTCAGAAATTTGTATAGGACCGCGGTTCTCATGTGTATGCAATGGCAACAATATACTTATGAAACCATGCAATTCCCCCTTTTTTTTCCCCATTGTCACACTTGAATAAGAATTTTCCCACGGAGTATTAAAAATTTCAGGCCGTTCAATTCAGTAACAATGACGGTCAATTTCACTGGCATAACTAAGCCAATCGGGAATGAAACTAAATACTAAAAAGCAAGAAATGGAGGAGAAGAGAAGGCGGCTTACGCGAGGATCCACTTGCCGTTAAGGAGGGTGAGCGCCTGGGTGGGTGCCGGTGTGGGGTTGCGCGCCTCGAGCTGCGTGATGATCTCCACCACGTCCGCCCGCGTCTCGCTGGACGCGCGCAGGCCGCGCTCCGTGCCGTAGAGCGCTTCCTTGAGCTTGGCCTTCAGCTCGGCCACCTCGCTCGCCACCGGCGCCTCCGCCTCCGCCTCGGCCACCGCCCTCGCCCCGGCCGGCTCCTTCCCCCACTCGTCGTCGGCGTCCCCGGCCACCGCCCGCGCCGCGACGCGCCGCACTGCCCGAAGCGACGGGAAGCACGGGGTCCTGGCGAAGGCGAAGGCCGCCGGGGCCAGTAGGGTGTCCCGGCGAGCGTGCAACGCCGTGGCCGGCGCGGAGAGGGAGAGCGCGTTGACGGACGCCATGACCCGAGCTTTGATTACTCCTCCGTGTCGGGGTTCTCTCGGTGATGCGCGGCGCTGTAGTAGGTGACAGGTGCCGTTCTACTGACCAACAACTAAACTTGTAGAGATGAGCTGCAGCAACAGGAGGAGACGTGTCGGGATGGTGAGCTGCGTGGCTTGCTTGGATGCACTGTACTCCGGACGGGCCCACCAAAACGTGGACCTGAAAAAATAATTTTGCGAAATAATGTTTTGACCGGAGGCGTCGAGGCTTCTAGACGGGAAATTTTATGAATTGACACTCAATTCAATAGCCAATCTATAAATAACCCGTAATTCACCTTAGTTCTATAAAATACCATATGTCTATCCAATTTCTTTAAGATTTGACACTTTGGCCATTTTTCCTTAGCTTTTTCTAAAAAAGACTAAACTGCCCCTGGTGGGGCCCGCATATCAGTCACGGGAGCCCATTCCCAGCCCTTCTTCCCTGTCTCCGACAACCATCTCACCGTGCGCCCCCAAGCAAAGCACAAGCTGGGCTGGTTGGAACCGGACCGAGAGGCAATCTGGCGTTAGGGTTAGCCACCGGCGAGCCGCGTCCCCACGGCGACTTGGACGGCGAGTCCGACAGCGAGCGCGATGACGACCTCACGACAAGCGCAATGGCGACCTCATGGCGAGCTCCACGGCGACTGCGACGTCGACGGCAAGTTGAACGGCGGAGGCTTTCACCTTGAACACAAACCTCGCCAGCGCCAACTGCGCGGTGGCCCGGAGGAATGAAGAGGCGGCAGCGCCGAATGAATCTTCAGGGGAGCTGGAGTAGAAGCAGAAAGCGGCCGACTTCAGCGGGAAAAGCTTCATGCGGCGGTCGGAGCTGGAGCAAAAGTAGTTCCAGAAGCATCGGGAACCTAGCTCGGGGAGGAAGAAGGTTCTCTTCCTCTGACGAGCGGGCCCCACAGGGGTAGGGATTTATGAAAGAAACTAGTCAAAGTATTAAATCCTGAAGAAATTGGATAGCCCGATGTCATTTTATGGAACTGAGGTGAATTGGGTGTCAATTATAGAGTGGCTATCGAATTGAGTGTCAATCCACGAAATTTCCCCTTCTAGACAGTTTAGGCTACTTTTGACCTAAACTTACTGGATGTCAGGGAACTCCCAGGCTCCCAGCCTAGGCATGAGCTACTCTTGTTATTATGATACTTCCTTTCCGGCTGAAAAGCTACAATATATTATAATATAAAAATTCGAGGTTCTCGAAAAAGGCTTAAAGAGGCTGAAAAATATATTAAAAATTAGTTTTGAGAACTTTGAGAAGAACCATTAAAGATCTTTAAAAAAATGGCTACAAAGTGTTATAGCTTATGGCTTTACAAAAATGATAATTTTCAAGTTGTAGATTTTAATATGATTAAGGTGCTAACATCATCCGTTTGGTAGCAACATAAACTTTGGTTGTCAGTATATCCTAATGAACATCTTCATCATTTCTAGGGTAGCTTTCTAAGGGCATGTGCAGTGATTGCAATCGATGTCTATAACAAGTTATCATGTTACCTATAGACAATCTTAATTACAAACAACTCGTACAATGATACATACATCTATTTTCTTTTATAGGCAGCTCCTCTCTATACACAACTATCATGCTTCCCGTGTTACAGTTGACTACAGAATTATCGATGGCCTAATTCTCTGTACACTTTCTCTTCTATCCACATCATCATATGTCCTACGTGGTAAGGCTTATAAACGGCTTATAGATAGCTGACATGGAATATTGTATATGCTCTAACAAAATTATGCAAAACCATTGTTGCAATCATAATTTTTGTTTGCTATTATATCTTGTCTTAATGCATGTTAATTATTCCCTCTGGTCATAAATAATTGAGATTTGAGATACATGCCAATAAAAATTTTGAAACTTGAGTCACGAATATCTTTTTAAAATAATTAGATTATGTACATAAAAATTATATATATGTAGATTCGTCTCAAAAGTGCTTCCATAATATTATTATTTTAGTGATTTTTAAAAATAAATTACAATAGTAATTAATGGTCAATGTTGCATCGTGAAGCCTGTCCAAAACTAAAAATATTAAATATTTGTGACAAGAGGGAGTACCTACCTTCTGCTATCGTGAGTAGATCTAGGCACTCCTCGCTAGGCATAGCGGTGCTAGTCTTGGGCTTAGCCTAAGAGTATCCGTAGTAGACACTTTATAACATTGTTCATATAGATAGAGTAGTTGCTGGAGGGAATGAATCTTTTATAGTGCAGTATAAAGTGTGAAGAAATTTGGATAGAGGTGTAGTGAATAGTATTATAGAGTAGAAATTTGAAATAGCTGATATAGATGTTCACTTAGTGAATTGCGTTTCAACATCTAACGTCTTCCAATTGGAGTAGTCCCTCTTCAAGCTATCGCAATGATTCATCGCGCACGTGTTCGTGCAAGTGGTCCCTAAAAGTTGGTCGGTTGGAGATCCTGCAAGTTAGTTGTTGGTTGCTGAACAGTCGAGTCCTTCATTGTGGGAAGGAGGGAGAGGGGTGGTACGTGGCCGAGTGTATAACTTTTCATAATCATGATGTTTATTATTTTTTATAAGCTACATGTTTTAGTATTTCGTATTAATTTTTAGATCTTAATATTTTTCTTAAAATATTCAAAACTATTTTTTAATAATTTTTTGGCCCCTTGAACCTTCTTATAGAGGGCCTATGACTTTTTTTATTATAATCAGAAGCACCTTTTCAACCAAAACAAACCGAGCAGGAAAGGAAAAATAGGGTTAAGAATTGCGAGGCGAGTTGGAGTGGGCTAAACGTGACATCGAGACCAATTGGATGGGTTAAAATCTAATGTTTATTATCCTTTTTCATTACACATACAAACATGGATTAACCTCACGTAACATTAAATATTTTCCCGCCTCTAGCCACGCCCTCACTGAGATGATGCTAGTTGCCAAGTAGTTCAGCATATTGCCGCCCATGGCGGTGGCTCCTCGGCGAAGGACACCGGTCAGGGTGGTGTCGGGGGTCGCCCATCACCGATCTGTGGCTACGGACGGGGGCAAAAGGCGATGTTGTGGAAGGGTGAGGGAGCACATGGATTTGGCCATGCTCGTCGGGGGTGACAACGGTGAACTCCAGTACCCTCCCTGGTTGCTCGGATTGTTGCAATTTTTTGTGTTTTGTTTGTTACTTGAAAGCAATTTCGTTGTTGCAGTTAATTTCTTCGAATGTTGCACAATCGGTTCTTTTTGCATTTTTCATTTTTAAGGTATTTCACAAAATATTTTTGTTTGTTGGAGTTAGTCTTCATGAAGTTGCACAAGAGTAAACTTTCTTTTGCAACTTTTTAGTTGTTGTACAAGAGTTTTCTTTCTGTTGTGATAGATATTTTTGTTGCAATGGGTCAAATTTTTTTTTTTTGCGGATGGGGCGTCCGATGAAAATGACTCTATAGGTGATCTAACGCCTAGTCGCACTCATATTTCAAAGAATGAAGTTTCAAAGACGGTCACACACTTTTATTTATTAGAAATTCTTAAACTTGATAACACCACATTAAGGGTAAGGTCCAATATTGCTTGCACTGCTTTTGCCAATGCGGTGGCGGAAGCCATGTTTCCCTAGGCAGCCTCCATACCTTCCACATGTCACCTGGGCATCCGCCTATGGCGATAGTGGAAATAATGGCTTCCCCTATTATAGAAGTGGAAGATGTTTCTGCCTCACCCAGTGGTGAAAACCATGTCATTTTGATAAACATCCAATGAAGCAGTATATAATTCACATATTCTTTTTACAATTGTAATTTTTATTTTTTCTAATTTGTTTATAATTTTGCATGCCAAGTTTCAAAAATAATTAAATAAAATTTTAACCTCATTTGGTTGAAGCCGGTAAGAGCTTCTATGATAATTTTGGCACCTTTACCAAAGTGTGGTGTACTGGTGTCGCCGGTATCAATGTATGGATTTGGTGGGCTATGGAGAAGACTTCAATGTCCTAAGTGGACAGTTTCTTTGTAGCTCCTCCAATCCTTTTCTCGTAAATATGGCATTCAACTTAGTTTAGAGGTCGAAGGACATCCCTTAGATATACTATTGTATAAGGTTTGCGGTCATGATTAACATTACAAGAACACCAACGTGGCATAGCCGCATAGATAAGCTCTAATACTCGTAGTTGTTGTGAAATTTTCGAGAATTTGATATGATTAAGTGCACATCTATTTCAAGTTGTGAAGGTCATCTCAAAGCATAAGATCTATACTAATATAAAAAGTAGTGGTTTGAAAATGGATCGGCTGATACACAAAATCCTAGCACTTTGTCCTCTTTCATGATTTTCATCCAGTAGCTTTGACCAAACATACGTTTTTAGAATGCTCAAGCTACCCAAATCAAATCTTACTTGTTCTTTTTATTTGAAAAGTTGCCATGGATTATAATCTAAGGCCGGATACTTTTCGGTTTATCTTATCTACTTATTTGACTTATCTCGTAACTTCGAGAATTTTCTGAGATAGTCTCGAGAGCCGGGTGCCCTTTGTGTGACTTGTTTTAAAGAGATTTTAGACACGTCTACAAGATAAAAAAAGATTAAAAATTAATAAAAAAGTGAAATAATTTAAATAAGTCACTTAAATAAGTCAAATAAGTCAGACTTATCTTACTTTTTTTAATTAATTTTTGAATCATTTTTTTTATCTGAGAGGCGTGTCTAAAAGCTCTTTAAAATAAGTCACACAAAGGCACCGGCTCTCGAGGCTATCTCGAGAAATTCTCGAAGTTACGAGATAAGTCAAATAAATAGATAAGATAAGCTGAAAAGAAGCAACCCTAAATCGTTATGGGCTTTCGTTCGGTGGTTTGAGACACTGAAAAAATTGTTAAAAAGTTAATTTTAAGAGTATCAAGAAGAAACAAAGATCTTTTAAAGAAATAACTACAAAACACGACACGAAAGCTTTTGATTGTACAAAAGAATAAATTTATAATCTATTTAAACCAATGGTAAAGCCTATTTATTTGACAACATGGTACGATGACCCACGCTCCGGTGTCCAGAGTGGAGAGTCGAGACAAACTTGGACTGCATCAGAGCATATAGGAGTTCCGATCCAAGCGAATAATTCTCGCAAGCTGCTCTGCTGCCTCGCTTCCATCGACAAGTCTCTCCACAAATCCCTTCACCTACGGCTACCTTCCATCCGGCCAAGTGCAAGCAGCAAGGCGAGCACCGCGATGGAGGTCAAGTGCCGGCGCCTGGAGGGGAAGGTGGCGGTCGTCACGGCGTCCACGCAGGGCATCGGCCTCGCCATCGCCGACCGCCTCGGCCGGGAGGGCGCCGCGGTCGTCATCTCCTCGCGCAGGCAGGTCGAGCCCCCCACCCCTTCCCTGCTATCCTTTCATTCTTGGATCTTGGTTGCCTCGGCGCCTGCTCGTCTTCTGATTGGAACCCCTGGCGTTGCAGAAGAACGTGGACGAGGCGGTGGAGGGGCTCAGGGCCAAGGGGATCACCGTCGTCGGGGTCGTCTGCCACGTCTCTAATCCGGACCACCGCAAGAACCTCATGGACACGGCCGTCAAGGTGACAATTGGGTCCCCCCCCCCCCCCTCATTGGGGCCGATTTCATCAGAATGCTGTGGTCGTTGGGTCCAGATGGGTTCTCTCGGCGACTGGGAGGCGAACCTCCGCAGCGCCAATGAGCAAGGAAAGGGGGTGCGAGGCCCGAAGGCGGCCCTGTCCCCGGACCGAGGCCCGGCCTTGTGGCCGGACGCTGCCGAAGGAAAAGACCTTGGTCTCGACGCGGCTGGCGCGTCAAGACCGGATGGATGGGAACGATGACACGAGTGTTTTATCCTGGTTCAGGCCTCCACTGCGGGATAACAGCCCTACGTCCAGTCTTCGTTTAATGCCGAGCTCAAACGAGTTCAAGGGGGTGAGGTCCGGGCTTTGGGAAGCCCGGGCTTCGAGTACAGTAAGTGCTCGAGGCACTGCGTGTGTGTGCTCCTACGGTTACCTGGATGCGGAGAACTACCGCCGGGAACTAGAGCTCCTACGAGAGTGCAAGTGCTCCTGTTTTACAGTAGCTATTCTCCAAGTGAGTTGTGTATCGATGTGAAGCTTGTCCGTTATTGTGGCCTGTGCGCCTCTTTTATAGGCGCCCTTCGGCCACTGTAGCTTGTGCTGGTCCGTTGAATTAGTCGTTGCCTTTTTGCCACACCGGTAGTGTACCGAATCCACCGTAATCGAGTTCAATCCTCCGATCCGCTACTGGACCGCTAGCGGTCGCGACGTGTCCTGCCCACGCGGGCGGTTGACGGATCGCCGCCACCCGTCGAGGTGCGCGGCAGCGCCTCGATGCAGATCTTGGCGCGATTTAATTCTCGATGACTCGGGGACGGCGTATCTGTCATGGCGCGTGATGATTCGCTTTGGGTCCTGTCCTTCGTACCTCGAAGCTTCGGAGGAAGCAAGAGGCCCGAAGCTTCCGAGAAGCCCGGTCCGAAGCTACTAAGCTCGGCGCGAGCTTGCTGGTCCCGAGCTTACCTCCTGTGGAGCTGCGGGTAAGTTAGTGGGCCGAAACTCCACGAGCCACATACTTTCCCCAACAGGTTCACTGTCAGATTTTAGTTACTTGCGAGTTGCAACGTCGAGTGAAATCGGCAATGGAAATTCGCTAGATTTGTGGTGTTCTTCAAATATTATCTGCATTCTGCAACGCGTTCGAGCATAACTTTCCACTTGACAATACGCCCGTTTTCCTTTGAAATCAGAAATCGTATTTGCTCTGCAAGTGCATCCACAACCGTAGCGACCATTTCTATGCTTCATTTTACAGTTGCTGCTCAGTTGAACTTGAACCACTCCGCATCTCGGTTTCTCTTCTTGATGAAATTGGGACAGGGGTTACAGCCTTATCGTTCTAAAAAATGTTTATAGCTTGCTTTTTATCCATCTGAACTGTATTTTCCCATATCATAAATTGCATTTGTTATTCAGCAAGTTACACATTGTTAATTTGTACTCTTGTGTATGTGTTAGTGAAATAAAGGCGCAGACTTATCCTTGTATCAATCATGTAGTATTAAAATGATTCTTGTAAGTAAACAAGACATTATGTTGCAGAATTTTGGGCATATTGATATTGTTGTCTCCAATGCTGCTGCAAATCCTTCCATAGATCCCATACTTGAAATGAAAGAGTCTGTTCTTGACAAGCTATGGGATATTAATGTCAAGGCTTCTATCCTTCTTCTTCAGGTGAATGAATTCTCCATCCTAAATCCTAATCTACAAATTCTATCAAATATCAATCAACATTTATGCAAATCATCTGTATCATCTTCATTTTCTGTTGTTAGGATGCTGCACCACACCTACGGAGGGGTTCATCTGTGATAATAATTTCTTCAATTGCTGGTTATAATCCAGAAAAAGCTTTAGCGATGTATGGTGTTACAAAGACTGCCCTTTTTGGTCTCACTAAGGTATGTGTTTTTCCTATCAATCTTTTTTTTGTTACCTGTCAATTGATTGAAATCAAAATTGTCTTATTCTTATATACACAAAATGGTGAATGTGTTTTGGTGTGGTTATTAGTTAGTGTTTGGCGTTAAGTCCATATTACATTCCATCTGTGAATACAATAACTTCACGTATGAGGTGTAATCTATCCTACACCCCAATTTAAAAGATCTATGAACACTAGATTACTTAACACCCACCGGTGGTTTGATGACTTGACTGATTCAAGCCGGTTTGTACACGTTGCCTACTCACATGTCATTATTTTTTATTTCTGATAAATAAAGATATTCAAAACCAATAGCAAACTGCAAACAAACTCTCAATATTCCATTACACTTTGGTGCATAAGGATCACATGAATTTTTTTTTTTTGGAAATTTTCAAACTTTAAATATTTACAATTATTATTTTAAATATTTCGGGAGTGGTTCACGGTGCTCCATATTTGCCTTGACAGCCATCGTCTCTAGGGCCACCTAATCGGGACACGCTCATGTCTATCCACCCCGGCTCGTCCTAAGGAGCCAGTGGTTGCTGTGGATGGTGTGCCGGTTGCCGAAGATGTCTTGGAGGCCTATCAGCAGGCTGTGGAGTAGTACGTCATGGATCTTCAGACCCTTGAGACCTGGCTTGCTGATGAAGCTCGCAGTAGCTATCATCACCGACAACATGAGAGTTGATCTCGCCATGGACCTGGCCGCCCTCCCCTCGTTTCGGGTGATGTGGGAACGTGTCCAGGCTCAGTGCCAGCTTACCAGTGATGCTCTCTACTATTCTTTGTTGGAGCTAGAGAGCAATCTTCGTCAACAGGACTATAGTTGATTCCTTCTATAAACAGCTTACTGATGTGTGGCGTCAACTTGACTCTGTGGCGCCTGTCTACGGTCCGGACCGCAACTCCTATGCTCATCTCCGAGAGCATAAGATCAATGGTCGTTTCTTCAAGTTTCTTCGTCGACTTCGGCCAGAGTTTGAGCAGCTTCATGCTCAACTGCTAGCCCGCTCTCCACGATCGTCTCTGGTTGAGGCGCTCACCTTAGCTTGCGTCGAGGAGACTCGTCTCCATGGTGTACTGTCGTCTTGTTCGTCGGTTCTTGCTGCATCCACGACTCCTGCCTCGTCACAGCCTACTACTGTAGCTGCTACTACTCTCTCAGCACCAGCAGGAGGCTCAGTTGCTACGGCGAGTACACCAGTTGTTCGCTGCAACTATTGCAAGAAGAAAGGACATACCATTTAGCAGTGCAAGAGGCGTTCGAACCGTACCAGTCCTGGCACCACTCGTTCTCCTGTTGATCCCACTTGTCTTCTGACTGCTGTCCAGGAGGTGACTTAGCGCCTTGAGCGTATGGTGCATTGCATGGATGCTAGATCTTCAGCTGTTGACAGTGCCAGTGCCAGTCTCGCAAGCTAGTCTCCCTTAGGTATTTTGCCTTGGATTCTTGTTTTTGGAGCTTTGTTTCATATGATTCATGATTCTACTTTCCTTGGCTTTCTAAGTCCTTCAATTACTCCTGTATCCATCAAGACGGCTGATGGTACACTTCTTTCAGTTGCCGGTCGAGGCGCTCTCAATACTTCCTCTTTTCATGTTCCTTCTGTCTCTCATGTTCCTCTACTTGATATGCAACTGATTTCTGCTGGCCAACTTAGTGATCATAATTGTCGTTTTATTCTTGAGTCTGATTCTTGTTCTGTTCAGGACCGCCACACCGGGACGCTGGTTGGTAATGGCCATCGGCTCTGTGACTCCATGTCTCTAGGAACTCAACTGGCTTCGCCTTCCTTTTGCTTCCGCTTCTTCCACCTTCAACAGCCAGTTGTCTACCTCCACTGATGCTACCGTCCTCGCCACACCAGCTTTCGCTAGTTTCTCTCAGTGGCATCATCATTTAGATCATATGTTTGGGTCTCGTCTTTCTTCCTTAGTGTGTTGTGGTGTTCTTGGGAAGGTTTTCGGTGAAACCTCTCTATCGTGTATGGGCTGTATGCTTGGCGAACAGAGACAACTTTCATATCCTACCAGTGAGTCTTTACATATCATAGCCCAAAACTTTCATATCCATTCGTCCTTTTGATTTAGTTCACTTAGATGTTTGGGGTCTAGCTCCCTTCGTTTCGAAAGAAGGTCATCGTTATTATATAATCTTTATAGATGATTTTCTCGCTTCACCTGGAACTACCTCCTAACCTCTCATCATCAACTGCTATCGGCCTATCAGGCCTTTGCGGCCATGGTTCCCACTCAATTTAACTCTCAAATTCGTGTTTTTTGTGCTGACTCTGCTGGCGAGTATCTATCTACATCTCTTTGTCTGTATCTTCTTTAGTAGGGTACCCTTTCTCAGTGTAGCGGTGCTCATGCTTAGAGCAGTGTTTTTGAGCGCAAGCATCATCATATTCTTGAGACTGCTTGAGTAATGATGCTAGCCTCCTTGGTTCCACCTCACTTTTAGGCTGAGGCTGTTCAGGGTGCCACTCCGGTTAAGTGTCTATAGTCGGCCTCCTCAATACACCCATCTTCGGGCTTTCGGGTGTGTTGCTTTTGTATTTCTCCAGCCTCGTGAGCGAACAAAGCTAACTGCTCTCTCTGTTGAATGCACCTTTCTTGGCTATGATCTTAAGCGTAAGGGGTATCGTTGTTGGGATCCTATTGGTCGTCTCATTCGGGTCTCTTGTGGTCACATTTGATGAATCACGTTCCTTTACCTCAGATCGATCCCTTAGTCCCCCTTCGCTTGCTGAGTCTCTTTCTTTCCTCACTCTGCCTGAATAGACCACATATCCTCCTACTCCATCAGATCCACCTCCACCAGCTCCACCAGTCTTACCTCCACCAGCCTTACCCCCCCACTAGCTTCACCAGCCTCATCTCCACTAGCTCCATCTCCATTAGCTCTACTAGCTCCATTTCATCAGCACCACCTTCCTTTGTTTTCTTGCCTTCGCCGATTCGTTTCCGGTACACCCGTCATCCACCTCCCTCTAGTTCTTCCTCTCTTCTCGGACCCACTTAGTTTTCTTCTCCTATTCCACCCTCCTACTCCAGGGCCTTCGACTTCGGAGTCTCCTTTTCCTTCGGAGTCTCCTCCCCCATGATATGCTCTTCGTGATTGGAGTATGATTCCTCGTCCTGATCACTATGGCTTTGCCGCCTTTGCCACCCCCTTCTCTGAGCCTACTTCCTATCGCGATGTTCTTGCTCATCCTGAGTGGCAGTTCGCCATGGCTGAGGAGCTCGCTGCTTTGGAGCGTACTGACACTTGGGATCTTCTTCCATTTCCTCCCTCCGTCGCTTTCATCACGTGCAAGTGGGTCTACAAAATTAAGACTCACTTCGATGGTTTCTTTGAGCGCTTTAAGGCTCGACTCGTTGCACATGGTTTTCAGCATGAGTATGGGCGTGATTATGAGGAGACCTTTGCTCCTGTCGCTCATAAGACCACTGTTCTCACTCTTGTGGCTGCTGCTTCTGTTCGTCAGTAGACTCTCTCAGCTTGATGTGAAGAATGCTTTTCTTCACGGTGAGTTGCGTGAGGAGGTTTACATGCAACCACCTTCTGGCTACTCTGTGCCTGATGGTCATGTATGTTGTCTTCATCGTTTTCTCTATAGGCTCAAGCAAGCTCTTCGTCCTTGGTTTGAGCATTTCACCTCTGTTGTCACTACTGTCGGTTTTGTTACTAGTTAGCATGATCCTGCTCTCTTTGTTCACACCTCTCCACATGATTGGACACTTATTTATATTGATGA
Organism: Olyra latifolia; assembly: GCA_036346145.1. NCBI lineage: Eukaryota > Viridiplantae > Streptophyta > Magnoliopsida > Poales > Poaceae > Olyra > Olyra latifolia. Next base: position 4,280,443 of record CM070531.1, on the reverse strand, counting down.
CATGCTTATTACTGGTGATGACCCACAGGACATCTCCTTTGTCAAGGCCCGTCTTAGTGAGCAGTTTCAGATATATGATTTGGGCCCTCTTCGGTACTTTCTTGGGATTGAGATCACTTCCATACCTGAGGGTTACTATTTTTCCCAGCGGAAGTACATCCATGACCTTCTTGATCGAGCTTGTCTCTTCGATCAACGCACCGTTGATACTCCCATGGAGCTTCACCTTCAACTTCATTTCACTGATGGCACTCCTCTTGAGGATCCTACTCGCTATCATCACTTGGTTGGGAGCCTTGTTTATCTTGGCAAGACCCATCCAGATATCTCGTATGCTGTTCATATTCTGAGTCAGTTCATGCAAATTCCCACTCAGATTCACTACAGTCATCTTCATGTTCTACGATATCTTCGTGGTACACTTGATCGCCGTCTGTCCTTCTCTAGCTTCAGCCGTTTACAGCTCTAGGCTTACTCTGATGCTTCTTGGGCTAGCGATCTCGCTGATCGTAAGTCCCTCTCTGCCTATTGTGTCTTCCTTGGCTCTTCCTTAGTTGCCTAGAAGACCAAGAAGCAGCAGGTTGTTTCCCGCTCTAGTACAGAGGCTGCATTGCGAGCATTGGCTTAATGTGATGGCTGAGGTGACTTGGTTATGGTGGCTCCTAGCGGATTTTGGTGTTGTTATCTCCATGCCTACAACTGTGCAACTCGACAGTTCTGGTGCTATTAGTATTGCCCGAGATCTAGTGAAGCTAGTGAAGCATGAGTTCACCAAGCATATTGGCATTGATGCTTCTTATATCCGATCATAGGTACAACAACAGGTGATTACTCTTTAGTATGTGCCTTCTGAGCTTCAGCTTGTGGATTTCTTCATGAAACACAGACTAGGGCACAGTATGGTTTTCATCTCTCAAAACTCAATGTTGTGGATCCACCTTGAGTTTGAGGAGAGATGTTAGATGTATAGCTTTATGGGTCTAATATAGGCTTTCCTTATATGCCCTCCTATACCTGGATATATACTGGTCTATTGGTCTTAGATGAATACAAGCTGTCTTCATAACAAATCTCTACTATTAAAAAGGCTCTTGTGGTGGTTGTGGTTTCACCAATATGCAATCTCCACCGTTCACCTCCATCTGATGGCCCACATTTCCCACGCACCGTCCCCCTAACCTAGCCTCCCCTGCCCCTTCCGCCATGCCCTTGCTCTGCTCGTAGTCTCCCACTCATGCTCCTCCTTGTGCTCCTCTTCTCTAACCCTAACCCACCTTCCTCCCTAAACCCTAAACCGAGCCGCCTGCGCCGCTTTGCCTTCTCTCCTCCACCATCGCTTACCCACCGCCTCGCCACAAGGCTAACCCACCCGCCTCCTCCTAAACCCTAAACCCAATGCCTCATGCCATTTTTGTTTTCTCACTCATTGCCCTACCCAAATGGCTTTTGCCTTCCTCACTCCCGAGAGAGGTACAAATAATTTTGCATAGAGAGTGACCAGCCAAGATTGAGTGCGCACAAATATTTTTTGTTAGAGGCTGACCAACAGGATTGAGTACAAAAAATTCTCTGAATAGGACTTATGCTTTCATGTCTTGCTTCTTTATACTTTGTTCTATCCATACGCTTAACATTCCTGAAGAGGTTTTTAGATTTAATTTCAGTGGCCCTTTTTTTCCTCATGTGCAGATTGAATAGGGAGAGAGATTTTTCATGGTCCTACAGTATCTTATGAAAGTATAACTTTGTTGGATTGTACACTACCGACATAGTGTTTACAGTCTTAAAGTGATATTGATGCGTATGGTCTTCTGCCCTAGCTGTCAAGTGTCTCTGACTCGAAAGATCGCTTGTTTTGGTCTTCATACTTGGGCTAACGAACAAAGCTCAAAAAATTAGGCCTGGCCATACGGATTCTGGATAATAAAGGCTTCCATTGCCTTCGTTTGCCTTTTATTACATTACTCAGATGCATATCCTGAAATATGCTTTAGTTTGAAATAAATGATCATCAATGATAGACACTATGCTTTTCCATTTTAAGTTCCCCATTACTCTTCTTATACTTCGTTGCAACGCACGGGCATTGTACTAGTATTATATTAATTTGTTGGAAATACGGTTGAGAATAGTTTCTATCTTTTAGGGAGAGACCATCTAGAATAGGGGAGTTGCAACATGCTAATATTAATCAATCAAGAAAAGCAATCAATCTAGTCTTTAGTGTACCTTTCTCCTACCCTTATGCCCATCATGAATCACCAAATTGTTATGAACCTAATTCACGGTGAGAGTAAGTGGTATGAGAGAGGTAGACTAAAGACTAGATTTAATTATTTCCTAATTCATGACGAGAATAAGGGTAGAAAAGAAGTATACCAAAGACTAGATTGATTTATTTCATGATAGATTAATGGCATGAGGCAAACTCTTATATAGACGGGCTGCCCCGAACATAGAGTCTAATCTCAACCATATCTCTAACAAATTGAATTTTAATCTTAACTATATCTCTAACAAATGGGGACTAATCTAAGGACTAATTTCCAAAAAAAATTTAATGTAGCATGGCCTCTATAAGGATCTTACCTGGACCTGCATGAACAGTGCCACGAGAAGAAGAGTTCATGTGGGTACTGGGCCCAATACCAACATACTATTCACTCATGGCACAACTAGCACTGGGCCTATCCCATGAGGCCATGACAGAGGAGTATAAATTGTAAAAACATTTTTTTCGTTGGAGGTATGTTTCACAAATGAAAGTATGAAACATGCACCATGTCATGTGTATGATGCCACCTGGATTGGAGAGGAAACTTGTCGCTGACAGCGAGGAATACCAGTATGGTGATACTGCGACATGCAATTTCCTAGAAATTAGTATGACAATATGGTGAGTATACATATAGGCTTCTTATTCACTCCTCATTCCATGATAATAAATGAAACAGACGATATAAGAATTGCCACTAGGGCTGTAAATGAGCTGAGCTCGAGGGAGCCACTGGTGAGAGAGAGAGAGAGGGTGAGATATATCATCTGTGCTGCTATGCATGCCGCCAGGTCATTTGTCACCTGAACCACCACGTCTTCCAAAACCTCTGTTTCTGGGTAGAGGTATGAGACGCACACGGATTTTCTAGTTGGGGACTGCTTCTACTCGGATTTCGCAATTGGGGGACCAAAACTACACAAAACAATATTTGAGGGAGCTCAAATGAACTTTTTCCCTAACCTATGTGATAAGTGCCCTAGTCGATATATAGTAGAGAATCCTTCAGGATAAGAAGTCCTCAGAGGTAAGTTGTTTTAGTTAGGCTTAGGACCTTTTGTCTTAGGTGTTTAGAGGTTTGTTTCTTAGGGATTCTATCAAAAGGATAGCATATATCTGTTTCAAGCAAGCAATAAAATAACAAACAAGCCTCATATCTTTCTCCTCTTTTAAAATCAGGCCTAAGAGCCTCTAAAACTCTAAAAACCACACTAGGAAAAATTCCTACCGGCGGTTAGACGAAGAAGTGCAACCTACCCTTGGTCCTCGAACCTGTACCGGAACAATATTTTATGTACTAAAAAGGATATCCTCTCAGTTAACCAGATTCACTTGTGACAAAGGCCTTTCATGACATATGTGACTACAAGCATGCAAGTTTATTCACAAATCACAAGCTAGATAGAAGTTGTAAATTATCATTATAACTGCTAAATGCTCTCATGCGACACCAGATATTGTATGGGAACTATACTTCGGAATACCACATTGATCTCATGAACAGGAATTTACAGAACATTATAAAATTTCATGGTAGATAATGTTGCATTACATGTAAGGCGGATTATTTCCATCAATGGTTCATTATTCATGCTCTAATGTTCTGAAGATATCTTTGTTCGCTATGATATGCATCGTTTTACACCTCATGAACTATTTTGTGCACTGACTGTATTGTGGATGCTCTCCTTCTCCAGGCTCTTGCTGCTGAGATGGGGCCAAATACTCGTGTTAACTGTATAGCCCCTGGTTTTGTTCCTACACGTTTTGCTGATTTCCTCACAACTAATGAGACCATTGTAAGTAAATTCTGAATTTTTCATTGTACTCCATTTTTTTTATATTTTTACAACTAAATAGTTATACCAAATAAAAGTTATCACAGATTAAAGTGCCAGTGAAATAGGAGGATAATCCTAAAATTTTCAGCATTTCTATGTGATAAATAAAATTTTATTGTTCACTCTAAGTGGATTTACTGCTATGCAGTGCAAACTTTGTACTAAAACCTGTTGGGCCTTGCACTTTACTGCACAATTGGTACACGTGAAACCAAAAGAGCTCCGTAATACAGCAGAAATATGCTGAATTTCTCATTAATCAAAATTTTAATTGGAATCCAGAAGTTTTGTAGCACATATTGCCAAGATGGGATAATATTAAAACTAATGTTACTGGAAATAAATCCAAAGTCTTCATTTGCAATTTTCATCTGGCACAACTTTCATCACATCTTGGAAATCAAGAGAGCAGTTTGACCAATGGTACAGTTAATACACAAAATTAGCATGCTATAGGTTTCACGAAACTCGATTTACAACAGTGGCTTTGCTATATTTGTCATGTTGGTGATGGCAGCTCCTCTCCTACATCTTGGGAGTTGGCTGTCTTGCAGTGATCTTCACTATTGGGCCTTGCCTAGATCACTATAGATCTGGGTATAAGATCTTGAGTTGCCCAAGAAATGTCATGAGGCCAAGATTTCCCACAAAAGGCAGTGACAGCACTGCTGCTCCTGTAGTAACCCTAGATGGGTGAATTCAAGATAAGAACCATGGATATCAATTTAGATTCGAAGTGAACGTTGCTTTCTTCTAGGACGAAGTAGGAAAGGATGACCATCATACTTTTGGAACTTGGGGGTAAAGTTGTCTATAATCTTCCTTTTTCTTCTTTTGTTGGCAGTGACAAAATTTCCTTGGTTTTGTTGACTTATATGTCATTACAGTTAACGTAGCACGAACTGCCCCTTATGTATTAGTTTTATTAATTAAGAAGCATCTTTAAGAGTTTGCATTAGTTATCTCTTCTGGTTGGTTGTTTAGTTTGAATGGTTAGACATAGAGTTTGTCTTAGGGTCCAAGTCATGTCAACCCTATATAAGTAGGGAAAATATTCGGTGCAAATGAAAACTCAGTGCACATGTGCAAAAAAACATTCTCAGCCCTTGGATCTCGTTTATGTGGAGGAGATAGATCAAGGTGCAGAGGAAAACATGAGGAAGAGAGTCAAGAGATTCTTCTCTCCTCAATTCCAACGAGCTTTTATTGCACGGTGCAGAGGGAAACGTGAGGGTGAGAGAGCCAAGAGATTCTTCTCTCCTCGATTCCAACGAGGTTTTATTGCACCTTGATCCATCTGCTTAACACAAATGAGATCCAATGGCTGAGGATTTTTTTGTACTTGTGCACTGAGTTCTCATTTGCACCGAATATTTCCCTATATAAGTATGCTCTGATACCATACTGTCATGACCCATCTCCATGAACACCAAATAACAAGAGCTCAAATCACCAAACCAAAAAGATTAATGCATCTGATAGAGGAGATTTAGAGGTAGGACTGGGAGGAGAAAGGCATATAGACGGGAAGATCAGGGGAAGAAGAACAGTGGAGGAAGAAGGAGCTGAAGCTTGGTCTATTCTGTTTGATAACATTCACCATGCTGCTTCTGCTGTTGCTGCTGCTTATATTGTCATGCCTCTCTGACAAATGGGCCTAGGGCCAGAGCTCTTGTTGTTTGACTCCTACAGGCAGTTGGGCTGAAGGCTGCAGCCCAACCCAACGGCTCATGCACATGACACACGTCTTGTCTCTTATTTGTGGTCTACTTCTCCCTGATCTAGTATCTCATCTCCTTCAAGCCATGCCTTGCTATGCACTGACCATTAGATTTGATTGGTTATTTGACTTAAAATACCATCCTAATTTAGGGCTGAAAATAAAAAGCTCGAGGCTCACGAGCTACTCTAACATGACTCATATGAGCTCGATTTGAGTTTGTCTCTACACGAGCTGAGCTCGAGCCTAGAAAGCTCGCGGCTGGTGGCTCGGCTCGGGCTCAGGTTGGCTCAGCTCGGCTCGAGGAGGTAAACGAGCTCGAGCCGAGCCTACTTTGTTGTTGGACCGAGCCGCCTCGGCTCGATCGGTGAGTTGCTCGGTGAGCCGAACCGGCTCGGCTGCTCCGCAGCCCCGGCCTGCCTCTTGGCACTGCAGCTCTTTGTTAGCCCGGTCCACTGGCCCAGTCGCGCCTAGTACAGAGTCCAGTGCCCAATTCAACATAGTAGTAGCCGGACGTACGTGAATAGTGCCCGATTAGGGATTCCCACGCACGCCGCAGCTGCGCGACGCCTGATCTCCGACTCCAATTCTCGATCCATCTCGGCATCTCGTGATCGATGAATCAAATCTACGTGAACGCGACGACATGTACATAGCTTCTCATGATTTAATATATTTACTTGGTCTATGTGTCTATCTGGCGTTGATATGTACATAGCTTCTCATGAAAACCATACACTGAAGCCTGAAATTGAAGTGGCTCGGCAAGCCGTCGGCGAGCCAAGCCGAGCTTGCCTGAAGGCTCGTATAGGCTTGGCTCGGCTCGTTTCCACCCCTACTCGCGAGCCCAACCAAGACAAGCTTGAGGGTCCGGTTAAGTTTGTTTCTTCTCAGGTTGCAGCCTCGGTTTCCCCTTGACTCAAATGCAAACATCAACTTCGCAACTTATCCCCACCATCTTGTGCATGAGCTAGCACCAATGCAGGCGCAAGGTCCAAACACCACAGCGGTAGCATAGTACACTACCACTATGGCACACCAATGCTCCACCAAACAGTAGGCACAAGTCCCAAGATGGCCACCTCCTTTTGACTCACTATATAGACCTCTTTTCTCCATGGCACCATTCATTCCTCCCTATCTCAGGGCTCCGCTGCTCTAGCACACAACACACTGGCTCCATTGCTGAGTGGTCGCCATCTCAACTCCGAGAGCATGGTGGTGGCCATTGGCGGCGCACAGGCACCTGCGACAGTATCCACCAGCGATGAGCTAGGCTTGAGCACAGGTGAGCCAAGACGATGCGGGCTGTGGGCAAGACATGATCCAGACACCATGGCGCCTACCTCGCCCATCTCTTTCCAGCGCCTTTCGCTCTCCTTGAGGCCGTTGGCGTCGAGGTCGTTCACTTGCTAATGAGCCTATTCGACTATTCGAGGCGAGCTCGAGCTCTCTCAAGCTTGGTCCAAGCCGAGCTCGAGCCTACCTTGAAGCTCGACCGTCATCTTATGCTCGTTCGAGCTCGGCTCGAGTTTGTACCGAGCTCGATCCTAGGAGGCAGGGCTCACTTGAGCCTACCTCAAAGCTCGACTATTATCTAATGCTCGTTCGAGCTCGGCTCGAGTTTGTACCGAGCTCGATCCTAGGAGGCTGGGCTTGCGTGAGCTCGGCTCGTTTACAGCCCCTATCCTAAATGATACTGAATGGTCTACATGTGCTAGGTTGCCTTTTTGAGATGGTTAGGTATGTCACTGTTTCACCGAAAAGATCAATTCCAAGGTGATCTTATCTTGGTACTCCCCACACTCATGATCCATTAGCTGTGTTTAATAAGCATATATCTGATTAACCCTTTATTTATAGAAGATAAGTGGCAGCTAGATATGTCATGGTCTACATGCACCCTGTACTTAACAAATCTCATTTGATATCGATTAGCTGTGTTTAATAAGCATATATCTGATTAACCCTTTATTTATAGAAGATAAGTGGCAGCTAGATATGTCATGGTCTACATGCACCCTGTACTTAACAAATCTCATTTGATATCGATGTTGCCCATGTTCATTTTATGATGAACTCCATTAGCTATATCATTTTTTTCAACTTTGAATACTGTTATATTCATTAGTCTTGTTGGCTTGGTAGGTCATCATTACATCATAGATTTTTATTCTCATATATTCACTGGGGGGTCTGCACAAATTATAGGCTGTACTCCTGTCAAAAAAAGTATAGGCTGTACTGAATGTAACCTATACTTTAAACAATATTGCTGTGTAAATAGTTAAGCTTTGTTGTGTAATACCAATGTATTTTCTCTTCCATGCATGTGTCTGTACCTAACCAAGTTATTCTGCAGAGGAATGAGCTTATTGACAGGAGTACCCTTAAGAGATTGGGCAGTGTGGAAGACATGGCTGCAGCCGCCGCATTCCTAGCATCTGATGATGCATCGTTCATTACTGCTGAAACTATTGTTGTTGCTGGGGGAACACAATCTAGATTGTAAATCTGGTTAAAGTCGGGATGTTCAGTTAGCTCTAGTTGAGCACACTGACCAATAAATCTAGTACTATAGTGGTCTAGGACTACACATCAGTGTGCTTACGTATTAAGCAAATGTACTGTAATGAATTCGCTGCGATGCTCTAGATGATGTTAAATTGGCTACCATTTGCTAAACTGAAATGCAGTATAACCTTAATAGAATGGATGGTAATCTAATCTACTGAGATTCTATACAAAACGTTTCATTGTATAGCTCTTGCATTCGTGATTATTGATCATTGGAATCTACCATTTCCAGGATGGATGGTAATCATTGTTCGTGATTATCTTGTAGTTCTGAAGTCGCTTGTCAGTTGTACAATATAGCATGGAGCAGCATTATTCTATTTCAGATTTTCAATGGTTCCATGTTTATTTTACGAAGTGATTGCAGTTCGAATCGCTCTATTTAGCTGATGTTGACAGTGTAGCCTTCGTAAAAATTGTTCATTCCAGTTTGCAAATTCGTTGTGTATCTTTTCTAATTAGTTCCAGAAACATTGGTTCCTTGTTGGTTAAGATATGTAAGTAGTTCCAGAATTGTGAGTGTTTTTATTAGAAAACAATGCAAGTTAAGCTGCATATCTGGTATAATTTCGTGTCGAAAGGTAATCTTTATGTCCATTTTACATGGACAAACGAGGGGCAATACGAGCGTTTCCACTACATAGAGGCAGGACAAGCTGGGCCTGTCCAGTCCAGGTGTGCGATATATGCAGCCCGATTGTTGCATGCAACGGTGCTCTAGCTAAGCACCCCATGCTTTTCTACGAGAAAATCTAAATTCCACTATTAAGATCATATGTCTTCAGCTTCATTGTACCCTGGCCAAGTACCCATATTTTACTACGAGAAAATCTAAATTTCACTGTCGAGACTATCGTCATACGTCTTCAGCTTCGATGGGTACAATGTACCCATCGTGAGAATTTTGGGTGTTTAAGTCAGATAAGATGATTAGGATGATGAGTTTGTCACGATGGATAATATGATGGTTAATTTTAGTGAAGTAGACGGCTTTGTTAGACGGATGACACTGATAGATAATTTTAGTGAAGACTGACATCACAATTATTTATTATAAGAGACCTTTTACCGGTAGAGATAACTAGTTTGCTACATCATAGACACCACCGATTTACGAAAACAGAGTCACCTCACTCTCATTTTAGTCGGTGTGAAGATTCGTGCTTCTGTAAGGTGCTCAGATTCTATGGTGAAATCTACTCTAGTGAGCAAGGATTTGGGGTTCATTGTGCCCCCTTGGCTCAGATGAAGGATGGTGCTGAGGAGGTACAGCAGAGGATAGTGGCAGAGGAACCACCTTAGACGTGGGCTCGTTAGACAGGATGGGTGGCATCGGAGGATGGATCAATGAGAAGATGGGGAGGAAGCGGTGAGAGGTAAGATCCAACAAGGGAGAAGCTCTGGCAGTGGGAAACAAGGTGGGATTTATTAGAGGTTAGGGGAGATCTGGCAAGGAGAGATGGTTTGGCGGCTGCAAGCGTTGGTGTGAGAAGGTGGACTCTATTTGGGAAGGTGGAAGAGATCTAAGTACTAACACCTGATGGTTGCAGACCGCGCCGAGGTTCTAGCAATTAGTCGGTGGGAGAACTCTCTGGGCGTGCTACAGTGCGACGAGCACGAACACGCTTGTGAGTGGTGTCTTGTGGGGGGATTCCACGGGTTTCTCAGCACAATCGAGGGTTTCCTAGTTGTGGAGGACATTTTTCTGGCTCTCTTCTCTAGTATCTTCTCCCTGACGTAGTGGAGGATAGATACTAGGGTTCCAGTGCGGAATGCTTGTTCCTGGTAAGTGCCACGCTGCCTTTTTTGGTCCCACTGGTTTCCATCCGATGAAGGCAGCCGGGAAACCTGTAGCCGGCTCGAATCCTCTACTCCCGCATGATTTGGTTCGGCTTCCTGACCTTGACCAATCCTGTGGGGGGCGTGAGGAGTCGGGAGCGACAACATCTGAGTGGATGGCGAAGGGAGGAAGAGTCCAAACAGGAGCCAAAAGGGTACGAACTGTCTGGAGCGACCTGAAAGAAAGGAGAAAAGCGGCTGAGGAGGAAGGCCATAGCGAGGAGGAATCGGTTTCGTCCATATTCGGCACGATGAACTTGACTGCAAGGGAAGCAAAGACATGGGTATTGAAGGATCCAGAAGAGGAGAATCAGGAGAAGGCAACGAACACACTCGTTGGTAAGGTCCTAGCTTCTAGTTCCCTTAATGCGCCGGCAATATTAGGAGCTATGAGACCAGCTTGGGGTAACCTGAGAGGTTTGGATATTAGGATGATTGGAGACAATCTTTTTTTGGCTGATTTCGAGAATGAATATGATCAGAAAAGGATCTTGAATGGCTCGTCGTGGGCGATGGGCAGGTTTGCCATGGGGAAACAAGTAGTGCCGCTGCAAGAATTTGATCAGAGTTTAAAACCAACTGAAATCAATTTTGATCACATGTCTATCTGGATACAAGTACTAGATTTGCCTCTGGGTTTAAGAACGGAGAATTGGGGAAAGGAGATTGCAGGGCTTGTTGGGGAGGTTGAAATGATTCAGGTTGATGGAAAAGGCAGATCAATAGGAAAGGAGTTGAGGGCCCGTGTCAAAATTTCCGTTAGAGAACCTTTGTTAAGGGGTCTCTACCTTTTGTGTCCAGGTAGAAAACAGAAGGAATGGTTTGATATAGTTTATGAAAAACTGCCCTTTTTCTGTTTTTCATGTGGAATCATAGGTCACTCTGAAATTGAATGTCCTAATCCGACGATTAGAAACAGCAAGGGGCTCCTACCATATAATGAGAAGCTTCGAGCAACTGATGACAGGAGGAAACCAACTCATTTAGATTGGTCAGGCAAGGGTGAAAGTGCTTCTAAAAAATCAAATAGTTTGGGTAGAGATTTTGGCCCTAGTGGCCAAACAAAGGGCTTTGAGAAATTTGGAGAGCACATGCATAATAAGGATGATCAAACGACTGAATGCAATGAATGACCTCGCCGGCCATGAGGGCAGGGAGAAGAAAATCTATTGACCATGGAGGAAAGGCAGGAAAGGAACTTTTCCCAGTAGACGGTGAAAGAACAGTATATGTGTCAAGGAAGAGAAAGCCAATAGGGTACAGAGAGACTGACGGTTGTTGTAATAATCTATTGCTAACATTTTCTGAGGAGGGAATGAGTGAACAGGAAGTTTCAAGGGATATGACAGAACAAAATTTTCCAATGGACACAGAAAGTGCACAGGATGAAGAAAGCCAGAAAACTAAGAAATTGAACGCGGGGTTGCACGGACAACCCCGCGAGCAAAAATGAAGCTTATAGCTTGGAACTGCCGGGGGCTTGGGAGCCGGCCGGCAGTTCGTAGTCTTCTGGAAATCCAGAAGGAGGAAGGGCCCGATGTGCTGTTCTTATGCGAAACAAAAAGGACAGCCAAGAAAATGGATAAATTTCGATGGATTATGGACCTGCCTAATATGATTGCTAAGGACTGCAGGGGGCTAAGTGGTGGTTTAGCTTTATTTTGGAGAAGAAGTCTGGAGGTCCAACTACAGAGCCTCTCTAAATACCATGTGGACGTTGAAATAGTGGATGATAACGGGTTTGTTTGGAGATTTACTGGTATTTATGGGGAACCATCTCAGGAAAAAAGAGAAATCACATGGAAATTATTGAGAGTGTTGAAGAATAGTTCATATTTTCCTTGGTTGTGTCTTGGGGACTTTAATGAGGTGCTGTACCAACAGGAGAAAAGGGGAGGTCTGCCAAGGGCAAATAGATACATGGAAAATTTTAGAAAGGCCCTAGAGGATTGCAACCTTACTGAAATAAACTTTGAAGGAGATCATTTTACTTGGAATAATATGAGCCAAGAAGAAGGAAAATTCATTTGTGAAAGGCTGGATAGAGGGGTAGCAAGGATGGCATTCCAGATTTCCCCATGCAAATGTCATGCATGCTGAATATAGGCACTCTGACCATAGGCCTCTAGTGCTGGTTTGTCAGAAAGAAGATCTACATAATTTTGGGAAGAAGAGGAAAAAAAGGTTCAGGTTTGAGGCCAATTGGTTGGAGGAGGAGGATTGTTTTGAAGTGGTACAGAAATCTTGGCTCAAATTTAACAATGAAACAAATATGGATGTAGGTACAACACTACAGCGAGTAGGAATGGAGTTGCAAAAATGGAGTAAGCATCTTGTTTGGGATATGCAAGGAGAGATTGTAAAATTGAGAAAGGCGCTGGAAGAGTGTAGGAGAGGGCCTATATCTCAGACTAGACTAAATAGAGAGCAATTATTGAGGCACAAAATTGGGAAACTTGAAGATAGGAGAGATATTTACTGGAAACAGCGGAGCCATGTCAAATGGCTTGATCAGGGGGGATAAGAACACAAAATTCTTTCACGCTTTTGCTTCTGAAAGGAAAAAGTTTAACACCCTAAAAAATTACAAGATAATGAAGGAAGATGGGTAGAAGGAGATGAACAACTATGCAATCTCATCCATAAGCACTATACGGAGTTGTTCTCTTCTGATGTTGGTATGTTAGGCAGGTCGTTGATAAGTCTCAAACCATCAAGAGTAACAAAACAAATGAATAGAATGCTTTTGGCTGAATACACACCACAAGAGATGAGGAAAGCCCTGTCACAAATGGGTGACTTAAAAGCCCCTGGGCCGGATGGTATGCCGGTGCTTTTCTTTAAGAGGTTCTGGCATTTCGTAGGGGACAAAGTAACTGAGGAAATTTTAAGTGTGCTTAATGGCGGTGCCAAGCCTACAAGATGGAATGACACAGACATAGTGCTGATCCCCAAGGTTGAGAACCCGAGCACTCTTAATGATCTTAGACCCATCAGTCTCTGCATTGTAGTGTATAAGATCATTTCCAAAGTAGTGGCGAATAGATTAAAACCCCTCCTTCCTAACATAATTTCTGAGAGTCAAAGCGCCTTTATACCTGGAAGGATTATCTCTGGTAACATTGTTTTGGCCTACGAGGCCACCCACTATATGCAAAATAAAAGAAAAGGAAATAATGGTTATGCTGCTTTGAAGCTAGATATGTCTAAAGCATATGACAGGGTGGAATGGGGCTTTTTAACGGAAGTACTTGTAAAATTGGGTTTTGAGGATAAATGGGTGGATTTGGTGATGAAGTGCATTACCACGGTCAAATACAAGATTAAGGTGAATGGAGAATACACTGAAACTATTATTCCTACCAGAGGGATCAGGCAGGGAGGCCCCCTTTCCCCTTATCTCTTTGTGCTTTGTGCTGAAGTTCTCTCAATAGCAATACAAGATGCTCAGATGAAAGGGAGGTTAAAAGGCTTAGTCATAAGCAGAGGAGCCCCAAGTCTCACACATCTCTTTTTTGTTGATGATTCGCTGCTTTTCATCGATACTACTGATCAGGCTGTTGTAGAAATAAAGAGGATACTGCGTGACTATGAGGCATGCTTGGGTCAAAAGATTAACAAAGGTAAATCTGCAATATTATTCTCCAAAAATGTTAAGCCCCCCCACAAGTGCAAATTTATGGGCTATCTGCAGATTACTATAGAAGTTACAAATGAGAGGTATTTGGGGCTCCCTGGCTTTATTGGTAAATCAAAGAAAAAAGCTTTCCACTACTTAAAAGAGAAAATATGGAAAAGAATTCATGGTTGGAAAGAGAGGATTCTTTCTAAAGCAGGAAAGGAAATCTTAATTAAATCAATTGCACAAGCCATTCCTGCTTATACTATGGCATGTTTTCTTTTACCAAAATCTTTTTGTGATGAGCTGAACTCCATCATTGTTAGATTCTGGTGGTCCTAACAAGATAAGGATAGAAAAATCCATTGGATTGGTAAGAACATGCTGCTCAGATCTTAAGTTTAGAGGGGGTTTGGGTTTCAGGGACTTCAATGCTTTCAATATTGCCATGCTTGCTAAACAAGGTTGGAGAATTTTGCAGAATCCAGGATCTTTGTGTGCCTCTACTCTCAAAGCCATCTATTTTCCTGATTGCCACCTTCTGAAGGCTAAAGCAAGAAAAGGTATGTCTTATGTGTGGAGTATTCTAAAAGGGGTGGAATTGTTAAAACAAGGAATTATTTGGAGAGTTGGCAATGGTGAAAGCATTAATATCTGGTCTGACCCTTGGATTCCTCAGGGAAGCTCAAGATTCATTATGTCCAGTAGAGGTTCTACTATTTTGACTAAAGTTTCTGATTTGATAAATCCAACACAATTGGCTTGGGATGAAGACTTGTTGGACCATATTTTTGATCATGAGGAAGCACAGGTCATAAAGGGCGTCCCTCTGTATGAGGACATTGATGACTTCTTGGCTTGGCATCCAGATGCAAAAGGTAAATTTTCAGTCAAGTCTGCCTATCATTTATGCATGGGGTTATGTGAACAGAACTTGGGGCAACCAGAGTGCTCTGATGGAAGTAGGAAAACTACTCTCTGGTCACAAATTTGGAAATTAAATGTACCTAATAAAGTAAAACACTTTATGTGGAGGTTTACTCACAATAGTTTGCCATCTAGAACAAATTTGAGGAGGAGAGGTATGCAAATTGATACTTCATGCCCCCTCTGCAACAAATTAGATGAGGACTGTGGTCACTTGTTTTTAAAGTGCAAAAAAGTCAAAAAAGTTTGGAGAGATGCTTTGTTAGAAAATGAGAGATTATTACTAGTGACATGTACAACAGCAGAACAAGTCACTGAGCTGATACTCTCCATGGAGGAAAAGCTAAAAATTAAAGTTATAGTGTTCCTGTGGGTGTGGTGGTTTCATAGGAACAATATTGTCCAGGGGGATAAAGTCTTGAGCACTGAAGGAATAGTACACCAGATTGTAGTGTATGTTGATGAATTTCAAAAGAATTCTGATTGTACAAATACTAGGGAGGAAGTAATGGACAAAAGGAGTAAATGGTCTCCTCCTGAAGAAGATTGGGTCAAATTCAACATAGATGATTCTTTTAATTCTGAAACAAGAGAAGGGAGCTAGGGTTTCATAGCAAGGGACCATACAAGTCAGATAATTGTGATGAAAACAGGCAGACTCCAAAATCAGCTCAATGCTTTGCAAACTAAAGCTATAGCATGTTTACAGGCTCTGTGTGAAGCTGTGCATATAGGGATGTCCAAGATTGTCATTGAAATCGATGCTCTGGTGTTGAAACAAGTCTTGGAGGCGGAAGAAGAAGACTTTAGTGACATAGCTACGCTGATTAGAGAGATTAGGTTTGTTAAGAATGTTAACAATGTTGATGTTAAATTTCTATTTTGTCATCGACAATGTAATGTCCCTGCTCATGAGGTGGCTAAGTTTGGTGCTTCTCTTCAGCCTGGAGGAGTCCAGCGATGGGATGAATGTTTTCCCCTAGACTTATGTAACTTCTTGGCTAGTGAATCTGCTGGGCCAGCTTTATGAATATATTGTGGTTGAATGCTAAAAAAAAAACACCTGATGGTTGCAGTATGCAGCCCCGACCCCTCGCCTCTCCCTCCTCCTATGACCCCTTGGTTTGACCACAATGGCAAACCCTAAGTGGGGTGCTTAGATTATGTTTTTTTAAGCGCTTTAGGGTAAGAAGCCTGTCATGGGTAAGTTAGAACATTGAAAATAGCTATGCCTAATTTACCATTTAGAACACGTCTTTATTTTGACATATTTTCGCATGTTGATATTGTTACAATAGAAGTGCACGACAATTGCAATTTTTCTTCCCATAGGATGTCCATAGTAGTGTACATATGCACTTCATATTGTGTTACTTTAGATTTTTTGTTGAGGTAGAGAGGCATTTAAGGAAAAGAGAGATGAAGGTGATGTCTCGTGTAGGACACTGCCATGAAAACTACAAAAAAAACACCACTGGATTGATTGGTGATATCTCCCTCTTCTGTTTTATGGTCCAACGGAGGATTCTTTGAAGAGCGAGAAGCAAATAAATTTTATTGTGTGTAATGATAGACAAGGAGATGATAATTGTCATCACAATAGACATTCTGTTAGGAATACACTAAATATCATTGCTTATGATGTTACGAAGCAAATTTCCCTTCAATTTAAACCTTTGAACAAATGATAGGTGGGTTGAACTTAAACCTCTACGCTACCAGTTTGGTTGGTGATTAATTTTGGCACAACTACAACTAGCCAAGTGTAATATAAGCCACAATTTTTCTATAGCAATAAAATCGAATGGCTAAGATTAGACAATGTGTGGCCAAAACTGGCAAATCACAATTGTGACATGAACTAAGATCAGATGTGATATCTAGGATTCCATTAAACCTTTCTCGCGAACGAATTGATGCTCAAATTTACGCAGCTTGGACTTGTTTGCTTGCACGTAACCATTCATTCAGCATTTTTACAATCCGGCCATATGCAGTAAAAGACCGTAAAGCTGTTTCAAACGCTTTTAACTTGTTAAAACTGTAATAACTATTTCTTGAAGAACTACAAGACTAGCTGAAATAGATGCAGCTTCTTGAAGCAGCCTATTAAAATTAGTATTCAAGGCCGCAGCCCGTTTGAAACCGGGCAAATACTGTCGAGTCGCCAATCTATACCGCTGATCTAATAAACAAACAAGTTGATTAGTTGGGCCGTGCGATCCACTGAAAAATCCTGATTAGGGCTGAACAAAAGATTGAGCTACTCCATTCGGGGTAGCTTGATTACAATCTCGAAATGGTGATGATAGGTTGTTGGGCCGGCCAACCAAGCCAATCAGCGGGACATGTTTGCAATGAAGTATCAGCGTCGAGCCCAGGGCTAGCACATGCGTGAAATTTTTTTTAATATTTTATATTTTAAAAAATTCGAATTAAAAAATATTCTATTTTAAGAAATTAAAAAAATAGCCGCCCGTCGCCACCCCAACGGGCAGGAAATAAATCTTGCCATTCAAACGGGCAGGATTTTAAAAACTTCGCCATTCAAACGGGTGAGATTTAGCCCACCCCGTGGCCCACCGGGGGACCAAAAGATCGCCACACTATTGGGTGAGACTTCAAAAAATGCCCGTTGGAATGGCGAGTTTTGGGCGTCTTCGATAAATCACCATTGGAGGGATTGTTTTAAGGTCAAGACGCTTATGCCACTGCTACTGCTCATTTGCAGAAGGAACTCGAGAGGAAGAGGAAAAAAAGAAGAGAGGAGAGGAAGATGAAGAAAAGAAGAGAGAGAAGAGAGAAGGAGAGGAAGAGGAAGAGAAGAAGAGGAGGAAAAGAAGAGAGAAGGGAAGAGTGGTTACCGACATCTACGTTTTGAGATAAAATTTTTTACAATTTGTATTATTGTTTAACTGAAAACATGGTAGGATAGCAATTTTAATCTTATAGGTTAGCAGTAAGTTGGTAGTAAAAGGGATATTTAGGATATCTATAGGGATAGGGTTTAGGGGTTTGTAGGGTATTTATAGAATATCGGTAGGGTATATTGACGGTATTTTTAGGAGCAGGATTTGTTCTCTGTAAGGCTAGGGTTTATTGGTTCGTAGGGTATTTATAGAGTATGATATTGACAGTATTTTTAGGAGCAGATATCTGTAGGGCTAGGGTTTAGGGGCTAGGGTTTAGGGGTTTGTAGAGTATGTATAGATTATGATTAGGGTATATTGATGGTATTTTTAGGAGCGGGATTTCTAGTCGGACTTAATTAGTAGATACAAAAAATGTCTGACTTAAAATAATAGCTTTGTCCTGATTTCTCAGAGAATGTTTTCTTTAGGCCATACAAACGTAGGTTTGATCCGCATCCAGTGAGCTATAGATGGCGTAAAAAATATGTACGACTTAATTTCAGGGTATATATTGATAAATTAAGGCCCACATGTAATAATTTGTGGACGATGTTGTATTTACAGGGAAAATGGCAGAGAAGTTATATTTCTAGATTCACTATGGGGACGGAGAGATTATGTATGGTTCAAACGGGGTAGATCTTAGTAATCTGGAATCAGTAACACTAGGGATATCGAGGCCCACTGAGAGAACATTTGGTGGTTTACAAAACTGATTATTGCGGACGTTCCAACTTTATTCAGAAGAACATGTGATGAAGGTCAGGGCCGTGATCAGCCGTGTTAGGGACGGTTTCTTTTGGGAGTTGATGTCGATATTGTGTACACGGAATTGGAGGCGGTATGTTGAGATTGCTATTGAACGCCGCTTTCCTCTAGTGCTGCTTGCCCAGGCAGAGTTCAAACAAGATGCTAGCTCAAACGAGGCAACGGTGGAAGAGACACTACAAACCACTGGTGAAGAAGGGGCAAAGGAGGCAGAAGAGGGTGAGGGGGCAGGCAGCGCCGAGGAGGCAGGGGAAGATATAGGCAGATACGAGGAGACGGAGGAGGTTGGTAATGAGCACCCGAGAACAGATTAGGTGACCGGTGTCGCAGATGAAGGGGAAGAAATTGAAGTAATAGTACAATTGATGGAGGCTGAGGATAAGGAGCATGAGCAACTCTCCGAGGAGGACATGTCAGATGATGAGGCAAGTTTTGGAGGTCATCCAGTGCCAGCTGAGTGGAACTCGTACAACTTCGAAGATTTACATGTGAAGGAAAGTAGGCAAATTTTATGGGATTACCATTAGAACGAAGTGACACAGGGATCCATGTACCCTAGTAAGGAGGCTGTTATGGATGCCGTGAAGTATTGGGCATTATCTGTTAGGAGGGAATTCTAGGTTGTGAAGTTCAGTAAAACTTTGTATGATGTTCAATGTGTCATCCCCGGATGTCTTTGGCGGAACATGCATTCAACGGAAAGTGGGTCGATTACTGGATGTGTTCGATTGTGATGGAGCACAACTATCAGTTGGAACAGCCGCAGCAAATGCACCAGAACCTAAATTCCACTTTTGTTGGAGTGGTAATGTATTCACAGATAGTTGGCAATATAAGTTATGAGCCACGCTCAATAATTTGGACAATTGAAGAACAATTTTAGTATAAGATAAAGTATACCATAGCTTGGAGGGCAAAGCAAAAGGCTTTAGAGAGAAGGTTTAGTACATATGAAGCATCATATGCCAACCTACCTGCGTTATTGCAGACCATCAGTGCAAGGAACCTTGGTACATACTATGATATCAGGGAGTATCCTGCGACTGGCATAGACACCGCAGCGAGGTTTTTTTTGCTTTGGGACCATGCATATGAGCCTTTCCGTATTGTCTCCTTGTCCTTTGTGTGGACGGTACATTTCTCACCGGAAAGTATAAGGGCCAATTATTGACAGCTATTGGCGTGGATGGCAACAACCAGATATTTCTAGTAGCGTTTGCTTTTATGGAGGGGGGAGAATACTGACAGTTGGTACTGGTTTCTAGAGCGTCTGAAACATGCAGTCGTGTTAGACAGACCTAATGTTTACGTCATACATGACAGGCATGCAAGTTTTCTATAGGCAATTGAAGAAATCAAGAATGGCTCAGAGAACCGTGGGAATGCACAATGGAGGGACATACAAAGCAGGTGGTGCATGAGACACATGTGAGCCAATTTTTTCAAACACTTCAAGAACAAGTACCTCATGAATCTTTTCAAAAGGCTTTGCAAACAGAATCAACAAAGAAAATTTAATAAATTATGGAAGACCCTTGACGAGCTTACAACGAAGCAGACTGCAAAAACATCCACCGCACTGCATGCAAGAAGTACAAGAAGTTGTAGTATCAGATGCTTCTCAGATTGGATTAAGGATGATCCAAAGGAGAAGTGGTCCCTGTTATACGATAAAGACGAGGCTAGATATGGGATCATGACAACAAATTTAGCAGAAGTATACAACTGGATGATGCGAGGGATGAGGGCTTTGCCTCCTGTCACAATTGTTGAGGAAATTCTTCATGATACATGCAAATACTTCATGGATCGACACCGGGCAGCCTCCATTGCAATGGCGGACAATTGTTTGCTATACTGTACGGCTATGACAAGGTATATGGAAGAAAAGATTACGAAGGCACAAAGACACGTCGTATCACCGATGGGTACTGCCGAGCTTAGGTATGAGATAATATGCAGGGATAGAGGCCGCAGCGGTGGTCATCGTCAGAGGGCAAAGCAGGAGTGCGTACTCCGTGAAGACAAGTGCATTTGCTCATGCTGCAAGCCGATGCTACTACACAAGCTATGCTCCCATGTACTTGCTGCAACATGTATGACCAATCATTCAACTGTGCCGTACGTATCAGAATATTTTTTGAAGCAATCCAACCTGAACACATGGCATGGCGAGATTTACGGGTACGCTACGTTCGGGACATTTACAGACCCCCTGGTCCACACACTCGGCATGTACCTGATAGGGAATAATTGAAGTGTGATCTCGGCCGTCGACACATCGCAGGATCCATAACGATATGGATCAGTCCGAGGCTGTGAGAGTTGATAGGAGATGCAGTAGGTGCAATCAATCGGGACACACATACAACAACTGCAACACACGGATTGGATCAGAGTGTTATGACTTGGATGCGGGACCTTCCGGCTCAGGAGCGGATGGGCGGTGTCCGGATGGTTGTTGAATTGTGATGCTACCAAAATCAATTATGTTGTAGTTGATATGTAATATGGTATGTTGTAGTTGAATGTCGTACTATATGTTATGCAATGTTGTAATATGGTATGTAATATGCCCCGGCTTAGTTGAATGTCGTACTAAAATATATCGTGCTACATATTTTGATATGTAATATGCAATGTTCTAATATGCTTTGTAATATGCTATGTAAAATGCAATGTTCTAATATGCTATGTAATATGGTACATTCTATGTCAATGTTGTACCGTACTAATTTCCTGTTTTTGCAATGTAAGTAGCGACATTCTTTCTCATGCTGTAATCAAACTAACAATTCTGTTTTGCAGGTACACGTCACAATGGCAGATGAGGATGCACAGCAGCCGCAGCAGCGTGAGCTTCTCCGCTCCACTCTGGACCACCGGCACCGGTCCTACCTTTCTGCGGTGGAGGGTACGTTGCTCGGCGTGTTCCGCACCAAGACGTCGGCCGAGCTCCTCGGATTGGACGCACGCTGGGTTGAGAGGTATGTGCTGCCTAAACTCTGTGCATACTTATTTTGTAATCTAAAATGTCGCTAAAACTTAACTGTACACAGGTTGCACATGTCCGTCTTACTACCACTTTGCCGGATGATCGAGTCGATCGCGCGCGAGGGGGTTGCAGACCCTCGCCAGACGCGCTTCGGCTTTGACAGGTCACTCCTTGCAGTTCTGGTCGACAGGTGGAGACCGGGGACACACATGTTCCACCTCCCATGTGGGGAGATGGCGCCGACCCTGCAGGATGTGTCTCTCTTGCTGGGCTTGCCGTGTGCAGGAGCACTGGTGGTGGCTGTGGATGTCTCACCAGCGTGGCGGACGGAGCTACTGCAGTGCTTCGGTTCGATCATGCGAGCCCCGGGTGCTGGTGTGTACAGGCCCTTCCCACAATCCGAGACCCACAGACCGCCGAAGAGGTGGATTCTACAGTTCACAGTAAGCAATCCTCACATCGCTCTCTTTAATTGCACATGCCAAGCACTTAAATCTAACATCGATTTTCACTATTTTGAACAGGCGGAGCACATCCACCCTGAGGCGGACGCGGGTATGGTGGGCAGGCATCTTGAGGCCTACCTGCTGTGGTTGTCTGACTGGGTGATGTTCACTAGCACGGACAGCCACGTGGTCGATAGGCACCTTCTCCTCTACGCGAGAGAGATCGCGGACACTGAGCAGACGGGGTTTTGCAGTACAGCTAGGCGTCCACTGTCCTGGCGGGGACCTATAGGGCTCTGTGCGACGCTGTCGTGAAGACGGACGTGCAGGCCGTGCTCGGCGGGTGCCCTCTGCTGCTACAGCTGTGGTCCTACAAGAGGATCGCCATTGGGCGGCCTCTCATGGATCACCAACCCTATGGCGCAATTTTTACCATGTCGCTCCGGAGGACCGGCCAACGATGGGCTTCCTCTGGTTTCACCGCCGAGTATTCATTCTTAACTGTGTACTCTTTATCTTAGATTTCGGTAGAGTGAACTTACTAATTATGTGCCATAATATTGCAGCCAACGTGGGCCCACGTGCAGACCTACAAGGATTACTCGGACTACATGCGGCAGTTGGACGAGCTACAGGAGGAGAACGTCCTTTGGACCCCCTACACTGCAGAGCGGGTTGCCGCTCGCGCACCGCACGGCCTGTCCTCCTTGTGCGAGCGGGACGCGGCCTACTGGCTGATGAGGTCGCCTCTACTCTTCGACATCTTCGTCGAGGAGTACTCACTGCACCGGGTGATGCGGCAGTTCGGTCTACACCAGGAGTTTCCTATACCACTCACCCACACCGTGCTACCCGGAGCTCACCAGTAAGACTTATTCCCTTTACTCAAAACATTTAATTATTAATTCGCTTAATCCTGTCTTAGCTAGTTATGTAGGTCAATTAGACGGGCCACACTAGGGGATTCCTGTAGGCACCTGTCATGTTGCCTTGGGTCGAGAGGTGGGAATAGGCCTTGGAGGACCGCGTCGAGGAGGATCGAGAGTATGACCCAGCCTCATACCCCGGCTACTTGCTCTGGTACGCTGCCGTGACTCGGACGTGCGTCGGTCACACCCCACGGACGGAGGTCGCCCACGTGGCCACCGTACGAGGCCACGACCCCTCGACCAGATGTACGAGGTCAGAGTTCGTTCTTCACTTCCTAATTTTTGTATTGCACGTAAATTCAAATCTAACTTCTCATACTTTTAGGTCGTGTACCGATGGATCGACAGCTCGAGATCTTGCCTCGAGAGGGCGACTGGGCCACGGCTACTTGATGTGGTCGTCGTCTTGAGTTCCCAGACGAGCTCGCACCCTCTCAGCTGAGGGGGGCACCCCCTCCATCGACTCAGACGTCGCAGCCAGAGCACTCCACACCGACTCCGACTGAGCGACCGCAGTGTGATGTGCACCCTCCGGACCGCTACACCTTTCCTAGCGGACAGCTTCGACGGCCTTGCAGGCCACAGCCAGAGAGGTATCTCAGAGGGGTTCGGCCCAAGAGGGCGGATGCATAGATTACTAGGCTTCCTATTCCTATTTTTGTTGAACCCATGTATTTAGAACTTGATGGGAATGTAACTTTTTTTATATCTTTTGTTCACTGCGTCTGTTGTGCTCATGCGTGCCTTTTCTGATTTTCACACATTACTCCTGGACATCGTCGGAGCTGCTCGCCCATAGGTAGGTGCTAGCCTGCGCTGCATAGCTCGCCCGTGATTTTTCTTCATATTTTTTGGGACGCAACCGGTAGGCCCCGTGAGGGCACGAAAACCCCTTAGTGGCCACAATTTCAGGTTTTTGTGCCCATGCGTGTCCTTTCCGATTTTCACACATTATTCCTGGGACATCGTTGGAGCTACTCGCCCATAGGTAGGTTGCATAGCTTGCCAATGATTTTTTCAGTATTTTTTGGGATGCAATCAGTGGGCCCCGCGAGGGTGCGAAAACCCATAAGTGGCCACAATTTCATGTTTTTGTGCCCATGCGTGCCTTTTTCGATTTTCAAACATTATTCCTGGGACATCCTCGGAGCTGCTCGCCCATAGGTAGGTGCTAGCCTGCACTGCATACCTCGCCCGTGGTTTTTTTAGTATTTTTTGGGATGCAGCTAGTGGGCCCTGCGAGGGCGCGAAAGCCCCTAAGTAGCCACAATTTCCGGTTTTTGTGCCCATGCGTGCCTTTTCCGATTTTCACACATTACTCCTGGGACATCGTTATAGCTACTCGCTCATAGGTAGGTGCTAGCCTGTGTTGCATAGCTCGCCTGTGATTTTTTCAGTATTTTTTGGGACGCAATTGGTAGGCCCCGCGACGGCGCGAAAACCCGTAAGTGGCCACAATTTCAGGTTTTTGTGCCTATGCGTGCTTTTTCCGATTTTCACATATTACTCCTAGGATATCGTCGGAGCTGCTCGTCCATAGGTAGGTGCTAGCCTGCATTGCATAGCCGATGGGCCCTCACTCATGGGACGGCATTTAAGTGCGTCCTGAGACCTCACATGGCATCGATAAAAGCCTGACATAGCACATGTGATGAATTGACGCACCACATTGAATTTTCTTCTCACAACCGTGAGACTGCTTGCTGAGGCATCCTGGGCCATTCGTGAACTCCAATAATTCAGTCTGTCATTCAGTCCGTGTTTTGCGAGATTTGTGTACGAACCTGATAAGACCCATCACTGCCAGCTCCATTAATTGCCCTGCCACTACAGTTCCGATGCAAGACGGGTCCCTATCATCTTCATCTCTTTATCTTTCTTAGTCTTGAGAATGCATTCAAGTGCATGCTGACACCCCACATTGCATCGATAAAATCCTGACACACCACATTGTATTGTCTCCTAACAACCATCGCCATTGCCTGCTAAGGCACCACGGGTTGTCCGTGACCTCCAATAATTCATCCTTGCCTCCTCCATGTCTCCACCACGATGGCTATAAGTAGGGCTGCGTTCGTGAGGGAAACCACACAACGCAGACGATTCAATAAACCACACACCAGAAATGCCGAGGAGTGCAAGCGGAAAGGGAAAGGGCAAAGCAAAGGAAGAGGCAGGCGCATGGGATTGGCCGCGCGATTCAGCGTACCAGGACCTCTTCCTACCTCGTGGGGTTGTCCCACCGATGTGCATGAGCGGAGATCCTTGCAGCTTGTCTGCTCTTGGGATATTCCAACTTGAAAGAGGAGGTACTGGAAGTGCCGCAACTACGCCTTCGACCCGCTGAAAAAGAGCTTGAAGAATCGTCAACTGGTATTACTCATACGTATATCATAATATTTGTACCTAAAACTTTGCTAATTTATGTTCCATGCAGTCGCCTCCGCCCCTTTGTAAATTTGAGCAGTGCTTGGAGATCAACCCTAAGGACCAAAGGCTCCTTCATCAAGCCAACCGGGACGAGGAGTTCAGGCGGCAACTTCAAGAGCAGAGTGATGATGCACGCGAGGAGGCACGTAGAAACGAGGCGAAGGAGAAGGAGGCCGAGAGAGAGAGGAAACGAGAGAGGGCACATCGTGCCAGAGAAGCCTCACTGGAGGCATGGGAGAAGGGGAAGTGGCCTCGATACACTCAGTAGACGTGAAGTTGTAACTATCATTTTCATTGTTCGTGATGTTCCTCCTAGTTTTATGTCCTAATAAAGAGTGTGGCCTATCTTACTTTCTGTAGAAACTTATGCTGTGAGAATTGCCCCCCCTCTCCTCTCCCTCTCCCACCTTTGTTTTGCAGTCGAACAAATTCGAATCAAGAGATTTGTTGTGCAATGTGTTAACTGATCACCTAACCCTATTCAAAAATTAAAATTTACACCTTTTAATTTTTTTAAATTTCCAATTTTCGGTGTCGGTAATTATTTACAATTTTCTAACGGATGGAAAAACTAAAAAGGTGGGTATTTCCATATTTATAAATTTTTAAATAAAAATCAACAAAATGAGAGGGCTTATTAATTTTATTTTTTTAAAAAAATGAACGAAATGAGAGGCCAAACCAGTGCGGTTGCAAAATTTATATATAGCGGACGGGAGTTGCCGCGCCGCTGCACATCTAAAGAAATTTGGCCATTTTCATAAATAACAAAATTTTTGTCAAATCTTGCCACTCTAAATGGCGATTTAATCCCCAATCTGCCTGGGGGTAGGACAGGTCAAAATTCACCACTCAAAATGGCGTTTTTTAAATTTCGCCAATCGATATGGCGATTTTTAAAATCTCGCCCTTTCGAATGGCGAATTTAGTTCCCGTCCGTTAGGATGGCGATGGGCGGCTATTCTTTTTAATTTCTTAAAATGGAATATTATTTTTTAATTCAAATTTATATATATAAATATTAAAAATCTAGTTTTAAAAACTGGACCGGACATCGAACCGATACAGGCTTCAATTCATGGTTCATGGGTTGAACCGCTGGTTCCACCGGAACCACCGATTCATGAAGCCCATATATTCCCTGTCCGCCTTTTCAGCTCATCCCTACTCAACTCTTCCCTCTGGCCCATTCTGACACCAACTCACATGATTCCTTCCATCCATTCGGCCTACTTTCTTCCACTGGCCCACTTATCCACCATAGCGGCACAATCCATAGTTAACCCTAGCACAACACCCCAATCTAGCACCAGTGCACCGTCCTCCACCCAACTCCTCCCTCCCATGGAGACCACCCACCCCGGAAGGGTGTCCCCTCGCTACAATGAAATAGCGGGCGATTGGGAGGCGTTTCGGGCCTCCGGCATAGTTCCTCGACTTCCTTGTTGCCGACGGCCTTCGGTCGTCATCGGTGGTGGGGGTCGGCGGGTGCTGTATAGTAGTAGATCTAGTTCTTTACGGATAGATCTAGGGTGTAGCCGCCGGTATCCCTTCTGGATCTAGCTAGCTTTCTGGTCCTCGGGGGTGGCGCTGTCGGTGGCGGCGGCTTCAGTGACGACTAGCTGGAGGTTTGTCTTCTTCACCGTGGACTTGTTTCATCGTGGGATAGGGTCCCCGGTGGAGGTTTGTGTGCATAGCGGAGGGTAGAGATAGACCTCCACTAGCGCTCCTCTTCGTAGCGGTTTCTTCTGCGAGGGCGATGGTGGGGTGGCTTCGGCAACCATCAACTATGGCTTCCTCAGTGGCGGCGACGTCCGTGACTCGTCTCTCTAACAAGCCCAACGAGGTTGTCGGTGTATTCTACACCAGGGTGTCCTCTCCACCACTATCATGTGGGACTGCAGGTACGGGAGTTAGAAGGAGGGGTTCATTGCCAGAGGATTTTTAGCATGTCGCGTGGTGCACGAAAGGGCGTCCCGGCCCCGACATCAGGCGGCTAGTAGGGCATGTGGCCGCCCAGGCGAGCAGGCGAGCGACCAGGCCCCGGAGCCGGGCAACCAGGACACGTGGCCGTCCAAGTGAGCAGGCGGGCGACTAGGCCCCAGAGCTGGGCGACCAGGGCATGTGGCCACCTAAGCTAGTAGGCAGGTGACCGGGCCTTGGAGCTGGGCGACCAGGCGCCTGGCCGGTGGCGAAAGCAAAGGGTGATCGTGCCTGGCAGCGAGCGACCTAGACACGTGGTGGTGACAAAGGCCGGGGCGTTCGCCCCACTGTCAGTCGGGTTTGGACGCGCAGGACGATGAAAAAGGGAAAGGCTTCCTCTCTAAGTCTCCAATGAATCGCATCAGATCGGGGTCATTAAATGCGAATAACCGGATATGGCTGGGTGCATTAAAATCCCCGGGGGAGGAGGGCGGCATGATTGCTCCCGTTGCGCCCGCACTGCTCGAGGCGAGGCAGGGAGGCGAACGTGCCAGACGCCCTCCCCGTCGCGTCCAAGCTGCACTTCGGACGACACGGGGCATAGGCGGAAGGTGGTACGGACGAAGAAACCGAGGAAGATAGTGGCTATAGTAGCCCACGCCATTAATGTAACATCCCCGCTCCGCTTGGCCGGGCTAGCCCCGAAGTATACAAGGGGAGCTCGTGTGCATGGGATAGGGGTAAAAAAAAGGCACACACTTTCCATTAGCAACAAGAACTCGAGCAGGACGTAGGGCTGTTACCCGCTTCGGGGGCTTGAACCTGGTAAATCCTTGCGTGTTCTTGAGCGTTTTTGGGTAGTTCATTCAGGACAAGCGAGGAGAGAGGTGCGCTAGCTACACAAACCCCCTCTACCGAACACCGAACTACCCCTTAGGACAAATCTGCCAGCTGAAATACGCCGATAGTGCCAGGTAGGGGTAGTAGCCGGTTCATCTTTTCTGCGCGATTGTGGTGTGGCGGCGGCCGACGATGGCGGATTCCCACTCTCATCGGAGGGACCCGGCTGCGGGTTACCAGGCTATATAAGAGCTGGGTGACGGCCTGGCGATGATCGGCGGCACCTACAACGCTTACGGGCTCCCCCGGCGGACGTCGGACCGTTACACACCTCCTTGGGAGGACGATGACGTGCCTGCCGTAGGGGGAGCGCTACCGGTCCGGCGGCGGCTGACCATGAGCGAGGCCATGCCCATCCAAAACCTGCATGAGGCCCGCCTGCTCCTAGACCACCCTCCGGTGGAGTTGGTCGGGGATACCCCAGCCGCTCCATGGCTGAGGGATATCGCTCTCCTCGTAGACGCGGCTCAACTCCGCGTAGAGGTGTCAGATCGACCAGGTACCTCAGGTTCGCCGCGCTCGAAGTCGCGTGCGACTCGCATGCACGCTTCCAGCCATCCGAGCCGAAACCATTCCGGCCGCGATGGCCGGAGCAAGGAAAAGGGCGTTCGGGATGTAGCCTCCTTCGGCATGGAGGGCCGTGCACCAGCTCGAGTACCACCCCGAGCGCCCCCCGGGCGGGAGAGGCGTGACAGAAACTAGAGGATGCACCTGAAGGAGTGCCACCGGCAGCGCGGCGGAGATTTGCGCGACACGCTGTAGCACCGATGTAGGCAGGCGCGAGCCTAGGAGGAGCGCGGGGCCTCCGCGGACGATATCAGCTACGTCGGTGATGAGGAGGAAGAGATCCTCTCGTCCAAGTCCCTCCCGAGCCAGGGCTTCGGCGGGCGACGCCAAACCCCATACGGAGTCGGGTGTCAGGCGTTTTCCTCCGGGCTGCGCCGCGTGGCGTGGCCGGAAAGGTTCCGTCCTGCACCTCTCAACAAGTACGACGATAGAACCAACCCGGAAGAGTTCTTGAAGATCTACACCACCGTCGTTTAGGTGGCAGTAGGATCCGAGAAGATCATGGCCAACTACTTCCCAACAGTCTTGACGGGCTCGGCCTATTCCTGGCTGTTGAACCTCCCGTGAAGCTTGATAAGCTCATGGGAGGAGCAGTGGGACCAGTTCGTCGCCAATTTACGGGGCTCGTACGCCCAGCCGGGGGTGGAGGACGACCTCCACTCCATCGAGTAGAAGAGGGACGAGTCCTTGCGCTTGTTCATCCGTTGGTTCTGCCGCTGCCACAAAACCATCCCCAAGATCTCGAGCCAGTCGGTCATCATCGCCTTCCGAAGGGGCGTGCGCGACCGCAAGATCCGCGAGAAAATGGCCACCCTCAGCATCACCACCACCTCCGAGCTCTTTTCCCTAGCGCACAAGTGCGCTCGGGTGACGGAGGCTCGGGATCGGTCCTTTAAGAAAGCGGGCGGCCATGACGGAGGCGACGCCGGGACCTCCAAGGGTTTTGTCTCCATGGACAAGAAGAAGAAGAAGTGCAAGACAACAGATTCCGGGTAGGTTCTAGCTACCGAGCACGAGTAGATGGACACCCGACCACGGCGCGATGACCATCGTGATCGGCGCGATGAACGCCGTGAGGAAAAGGGGGTTAGGGGCTACTGCCCCATCCACCGAACCAACGCTCATGACTTGGCCGAATGTCAGGTTGTGAGCAAGATAGTGGAGAAGCGGCTTAAAGAGCGCCGCTCTCCCAGCGACGGGAAGGATGACAACCCCGTCCCACTGGCCTTCCAGCGGCCAGCGGGCGGAGCACACGGTGGACATCCATGGTGGTTCAGCCACCTACGCCTCCAACACTCAGTACAAGTTGCTGATGAGGGAGGTATATGCCGCAGAGCCAAGCCTGGGGGCGAGCAGGCCCCTGAAGTGGTCGGTGGACCTGATCACCTTCAGTCGTGCCGACCACCCTGAGAGCACCGCTGGCCTAGGGCACCTTCCGATCATGGTTTCGCCCATGGTTCGGAACATGAAGCTGGGGCGCGTGCTGGTGGACGGGCGAGCTCTATCTGCCTCCTGTCCGCCAAGGCATTCTTGGGCACTATAGATTTCGGAACAGGAGTGGATGCCCGCTCTCCCGTTCTATGGAGTCACTCCGGGGGCAGAATCGATACCCCTAGGGTGGGTCCGCCTCCCCGTACCTTTGGGGACGCGTATAATTACTGTACGGAGCTGGTCGACTTCGAGGTTGCCGATTTCGACCTCCCATACAATGCCTTACTTGGCCGGCCGGCGTTGGTCAAGTTCATGGCGGCCACCCACTATGGTTATATGGTGGTAAAGATGCCGGGGTCCCGCGGTCCCATCGTCATCAAGGTGGACAAACCGGAGGCCCTGCGTTGCGATAAGCGGGCCCTGGACTTGGCCGAGGCGGTTTGCACGAGGCCACCAATGACGCATGCCCGGGGGCTCCTCCGATGAAGACCCGTGCCTCGCCTGGTCCGTCCGGCGAGGTCAAGGTGGTCTCCCTGAGCGAGGCCGAGCCGGCGAAGACATTGAAGGTGGGCGCCATCCTCAGCGCCAAATAGGAAAACACACTCGTCACCTTCCTCTGATCTAATTCGGACGTGTTTGCTTGGCAACCGTCTGACATGGTTGGGGTCCCCAGGGAGGTGATCGAGCGCGCCCAGTCTGACAAAAGGACCGGAGGCAGGCACCAGAGCGCTAGGAGGCCATTCGTGAAGAAGTTGGGAAGCTGCTGTGCACGGGTATCATTAGGGAAGTCACTCACCCTGAGTGGCTTGCCAACCCCGTGCTCATCAAGAAATCCAACGGGAAGCGGCGGATGTGCATCGACTTCACCGATCTCAACAAAGCCTGCCCGAAGGATCCGTACCCATTGCCGCGCATCGTCCTCCTCATAGACTCCGCGGCCGGGTGCAAGCTGTTGTGCTTTCTGGACGCGTACTCTGGGTACCACCAGATCAGCATGGCGGAGGAGGACGAAGAAAAGACCACTTTTATAACCCCGATGGGCGTATATTGTTATATCAAAATGGCTTTCGGGTTAAAAAAACGCCGGTGCCACTTATCAGCGCGCTATGCACGTCTCATTCTGACCACAAATTGGGAGGAATCTTCAAGTCTATGTCGACGACTTGGTGGTGAAGGTTAAGAAGAGTGAAGGACTGATCGGCGACTTGGAAGAAACCTTCGCCAATCTTTGGAAGTACCGCCTAAAGCTCAACCTAGAAAAGTGCATGTTCGGTGTGCCGTCAGGAAAGTTGTTGGGTTTCCTCATTTCCAGTTGTGATATTGAGGCAAACCCCGACAAGATTACAGCCATCGAGCAGATGAAGCCGCCAACTCGACTCAAGCATGTGCAATGCCTCGCCGGTTGCCTGGCTGCCCTCGAGCGTTTCGTAGCCCGCCTGGGGGAGAAGAGTCTCCCTTTTTTAAGCTGATGAAGAGGACCAACCACTTCGAACAGACCCGATGAGCCGCTGCTTCTATATGTCGCAGCTACCCCGGCTGTGGTGAGCACCGTGCTGATCGCCGAGTGAGACGGTGTCCAGAGGCCGGTCTACTACGTCAGCAAAGTCCTGCAAGATGCGGAGACCAGGTATCTGGAGGCCCAGAAGATCTTGTACGCTGTTCTGGTGGCATCCAGAAAGCTCCGACATTACTTCCAAGGGAGGGAGGTCACAATGGTCACCGCCTTTCCTCTTCAGGAAATCCTCCACAACCGAGAAGCCGAAGGCCGTGTCGCGAAGTGGGCGATAGAGCTGGGGGAATTCTGCCTCATGTTTACCCCCCGAACCACCATTAAGAGTCAAGTACTGGCCGACTTCATCGCGGAATGGTCACTGGCTAGTCCCGAAGCTGAGGCAGCGCCCGAGCCCCCTCTGTGGACCCTGTTTTTCGATGGTTCCTTCCGAATCAAGGGTGCGGGGGCTGGGGCGAATCTGGTCTCCCCGACTGGAGACGTCCTTTAGTACCTGGTAGTCCTCGACTTCAAGAAGGCCACCAACAACGTCGCCGAATACGAAGGCTTGTTAGCGGGGCTACGCGCCGCGGCCTCGTTGGGCATCCAGCGCCTCCTGATCAAAGGCGACTCCCTTCTAGTCGTCAATCAGGCACTAAAGAAGTTTCAATGCGTCGACCCCGTGATGTCGGCATACCTGGCGGAAGTCAGAAAAATGGAGCGCCACTTCGACGGGTTGGAATACATCCACGTCCCTCGACACGACAATCACATGGTGGACGAGCTCTTACAGCTCGCTTCCTCAAGAGTCTTTGAAGAAAGGCTTACGCGGCTGTCCGTCACAACCCCCGATCCTGGTGGGGACGATGGTGCACCTGCCCCAGTCTCCAACTTAGGGAGGGCGGGCGGAAGTGCCACCGAGGCGGCATCGCCGGAAACGCCTGGCCAGGCGGAGTACCTAGGTGATCACCGTATGGTCGCCACACTTGGCCGGGAGGGTCGGTGGATGGATCAGATCCTAGCCTTCCTGCGGGACCAAGTGATCCCTGATGATGATGCGTCAGCCGAGAAAATTGCACACAAGGCCAAGTGCTATACTCTGGTAGGTGGGGACCTATATCGCCAGAGTAGAAATAGAATTCTTCTGAAGTGGTTCATTCGGGAAGAGGGGAGCAGGATGCTCTCTGATATCCATGGAGGCATGTGCGGGAGCCATATGTCCAGTCGGACCCTCACTGGTAAGGCATTCCGTCAGGGATTCTATTGGCCTACTACCCTCCTGGATGCTTGCGAGTTGGTGAAGAGATGCGAGGCGTGTCAGTTCCACGCCAAGCAGATCCACCAACCAGCCCAGGCACTGCAAACCATCCTGATCTCCTGGTCATTCGCGGTCTGTGGGCTGGACATCCTGGGCTTGTTCCCGCGGGCCACAGGGGGCTAGACCCACCTGTTCGTTGCCGTCGACAAGTTCACCTAATGGGTTGAAGCCGAGACAGTGCGCGTCGTTACAGCATCCGCCGCGATTAAGTTCATCTGCGGGATCATCGTGTGCTTCGGTATGGCCAATCGCATCATCACCGACAATGGCACCCAGTTCACCAGCGCGGCGTTCCTAGACTTCTGTGGTGGTATGGGCACTAAGATATGGGTCGCCTCAGTAGCCCACCCGCGGAGTAACGGCCAGGTGGAGCGCGCCAACACGCTGGTGCTAAGAGGCCTCAAGACAAAGCCGTTCGATTGGCTTCGCAAGCGTGGTATGCGATGGGTGGAAAAGCTCCCAACGGTACTGCAGTCGCTCCGTACCACACCCAGTCGAGCGACCGGAGAGACCCTGTTCTTCTTGGTCTATGCAGCAGAGGCTGTCCTGCCTTCCGAGCTGTCCCTGGGTTCGCCGTGTGTGGCGGCGTTCAACGAGGAAGACCAGGACACCTGGCCGCAAGAAGAAGTGAACTTCCTGGAAGGATGGCCGGGAGCTGGCCAACTCCCAGAACATAGAGCTGCTACGGAAGTTCCATCCGTGACAACTGTAAGTATCCTGCAATTTTCTTTGACCAGCTAAGAGATAGTTTCTCTCTCCCTTAGCTGGTCGGGGGCTATGCATAACATAGGTATAAAGTACGACCAGTTTGTGCATCGGTTTGCGCTCTAGGTTCTCTTTCCCGTATCTGCGCCTTGCGCAAGTGATCGATCCAGATGTTGCTAGTATTGGCTTTGCATGGTTGTCACGTGTACCCATACCCTGACGGCCCCTTGGCAGTAAAAGTGGACACCCAGCACATGTGTTGGGCAAGGAAGAGCGATTGGAGGGTGAGTCTGGCACGGTACTCAATGCGGACAGGGCACCCTAGGCCACCGCGAGCGCCACGGGCCTACCACCTCTAAGGACCCACGACCTTAACCATGCAAGCGTGTTGGCTATTCTTACGCGCTACAAAATAATACGAAAGCGGACGGATATTGCGGTAGTTTTCACTCGGGAGTATTCCATGGTATCGTTTTTAATCCACAGAGGACGTGGGTAAAGAATATCGCTATCGTTGTACAGTATATCTCTATTAATTAAGTTACCAGCCGGGGATATAATAAGGATATAACAAGATAACCAAAGTGACACACAGGAGATAAAATAAGCCGGTAGTCTTGCTAGTTTGGGAGGACAACGAGACGAGTATGTTCCTAAGATAAGTTCAATTAAATTACTAAGTCTGAGCTAATAAAGATAATAGTAATGTTTAAGAAAATCCTCGGAGCTCGGCCGATTTACTACCACCCGCTATCAGTTAAGAACACCGGATGATTATGACCGCCCCCGATTAGGCTCAACTGGTTTGAGACTAACAGGGCAGACTTCGCAAGAGCTAATACCACCCGGATAGTAGAGCTGTCACCACATACTACCTACCGCACCACTGTTGAATCAGGTGCCTTCCAAGTCAGATCTAGCCTCAGACACCAGGTCTGGTACTAGAACTGATCACTTCCCCTCGGGTCCTTAGGGGACGATCTCGGTTCGATACTAAGAAGTATATAAGAGGGAACCTAGATTCGGAACCAGATAACCTTAAACACGACTGTAATTCTCCACACTCTCAACAAATGCGGAATGTAAATGCTCAGCTCGAATAAAGTAAAGAACTTGAATTGATTTGATCTAGTCTTACAAAGGGAAAAGTAAAGGATACAAGAGCTATTACCCAAATTCCTGAAGACAGCTCCAGAACCTCGAGCCTCAGCTCGACTCGAACTCTAACTCCCAAACTAACTAAGAACTACTCTAGCTAGTGATATGGTGATTCTCCACCAAAATGGTGTGACGTGTGTGTGTTACAAGTGAGGTGAGGGGTCCTTTATATTGTGTCACGGAGCCAATGAGCACTTTACACATTAGGGGACACGTGTTGGAGCCTCCTTAGTTGAAGTAGCGTCCAAGGAAGCAACTTGGGATGTTGGGCTGGCCAGGGGGGTCGGCCGGCCTACCTCTGGTTGATCCAGGCCATCTGCTTCGCATGGGATGCTCTATGGACAGTGTAGATTGCCCCCTTGCGTCGGTTTTGGCAATGGGAACCAGTAAGACCCCTTCCAAGTGGGCCTATGGGTCCATTTATGAAGCAAGTGCTGCCCTTTGATTAAACCGACGTGGATGGACAGCTGAGATTGCCTCTGTTTGTGCTTCTTGGATCACTGGAGAAAACTCAGCTCAATCGGCTGAAGGAGCTGGGTCGGCCGGCCTAGGGTGGGTCGGTCTACCCACCTTTTTGTCCGGTTCAGCTCCGGTTTTTTTCCATTTGTTCTTGAGGACAAAAACTCACCAAAACTTGTGGAAATTTATTAGTTTAAATAATTTTAGAGCATTAGACCTTGAATTTCCCCAATTTACCGAAATGTTGGCGTAAAGATTCAGAATTTAACGATTACCAACAAAGCGCTATGGTCTAATCCCAAGAGATTGCGAGGGTATAAGCTCCGGATGGTGGCGAAAGAGCGACAACCTAGTACGCACCAACTAGCGACATCGCGGGGAGGACTTAGGCAATTTCTGCTTGCTTTCTCGCACAAATGTGGAATAACTCCCTATCGCATTGGAGTGGTGATCGGTGATGGCAGGGCAAGTTGCGAAGGGCCGAAGTGCTATGGGGCTGATCGCCCGGTCACCCTAGATGTGCCACACGGCATGCTCGAGGGCTGGTCGCCAGGCGCCAAGTCATACAGACACACGATCATGCGCAAGTACAAAATCATCTAGCTACAGGTGAAAGGTGACGGTTTCATTAAGTTCGCAAATGGATGTATGTACATGGTTGCAAAAAACAAACAAAACAGCAAAAAGAAAAGAGCTTGATAAATCGCCGGGCGCGCCATCACTTGGCGTTGGAGACCTCGACGGATCTGCCGTCATCATCGGCGTCCTCCTCCACGGCGGTGCCAAGGGGAGGTGCGTCCATCTTCATCAGCCCGACCACGTACTCTGTAGCCTTGCGCACGCGTGCTCGAGCCTGGGCCATGTCTCCTTCGATCCCGGCGACGGTCGCTCGGGGTCGAAGAGGGTTTCGCTTGGCGCGGTGGCCGACACGCATGGCGGCGATAGCGCGGCAATGATAACCCCACGGCGCCCGCCTTCGGCGTCGACTGGTTAGCCAAGGCAGCAGGAAGACCGTGGAGAGCCTCGGTGACGCGGGTGATGCCAAGGGCGTACTGCATCACCGTGGGCTCCAACGGCTCATTCAGCTCCACCCCTAGTGATGGGAAGCGTCCGCCAATGTGGCGGTAGGCGGGGCGGAGCATCTCGGTGAGGTTGTACAGAGTGCGGCGCAGTTCTCCCTGCGCTGCGTCGCGCGCCTTCTCCGTGTCCTTCGTCCTCGCCTCGGCCGCTTGGGCTCGGGTGAGCAGCGACTCTTTCTCCGCCTTCTCCCGCGCCAGCTCCTCCGGCAGCAACGCCCTTTGCTGTGCCAGCTGGGCTTCCTGGTGGGCGCTCGCCGCGTTGTGCGTCTCCAGCGAGATGTGCAATCGACCCAGCTCGGCGACCTACTCGGTTAGCTGGGCGGAGTAGTCGTGGCCTTGATTGGGGCGGAGGCGATGGCGGCTTCTGGTGTGGTCGCCAAGACAGGATCTCCTCTGGCGCGCTGCAGACTTCGGGCAATACGTCCTGCGGCGGCGGGCGGTGTAGTCCCTTGGGCACTCTGGGCGCCACGGGTGTTCGTCCTGAGCGTGGCATAACAACGTGTTGGCCTGGGCGAGCACAAAGGTATGTCAGTTTAAAAATGAAAGCACTTACGCCGCAGGTGGAGTGCCGAAGCTGTAGGAGGCAGAGGGAAGCACGAGCCCACTCCTTGGAGCGGGGTTAGCCACCGCCACGACCTTCCCCGGAGGAGGGCGCGGTCTGCCGACACCGAACCGCACAGGATGGCGGTCTTTGCGAGGTCGGCGGCGAGGGCCCGGCAGCGCATGTGTGGGAGGTGGTGCCACCACGCCCCCGCAGCCGAAGGTACGGCGGCGCTGAAAGAAGACCTACCGGCAACGCCGGTGGAAGACGAAGCTGGAGCTGCGGTCTGGGTCCTCCTCGGGTCCTGGTCCGAAGCGTCCTCAGTGGCCGGCCGTTTGTCGATGGCCCGGTCGTCGACGGACGCCCCGCCCCTAATTACCACGGAGCCCTGGGCCGGTGTCGTCGCGACCCCAGTAGAGTCCATGGCGGGGAGGGACGTGATGATCCAAAGCTGCTCCGCCGACTCCAGGGTACAGATAAATTTGGCGCCGGTCAGCAGGCGGTTGCTTGGCCGTGGCAAGCAATTTCATCGACCACGAGTCGGCCGACGGAGGAGACAATTCCGTCGCTGGTGAGAGCGGGCGAGACCCAATAACAGGAGTCGGGCACGGGAATCGGTCCGAAAGAAGAGGGAGAACTTACTGCCTGGATGCGTGCGGGTCACGTTGTCGTCGCCTGTATACTGCCAGGCTAGGCGGACATGGTGTAAGTGCATCTAGGCCATTAAGATTATTTTGGTGATTAATGACGATCAATTAAAGAACTAATGTGTATTTTAGAGGAAAAAATGCAGATTATAGGAAACGTCGATCATTTGAAAGTTCTTAATTCGCCTCTACGACCCAAGGTTGATAATATACTCTGTAATCTTTAATTTTGAGTCATAAGGTCTTTTGTCGTACTATTAAGAGGGATTCGACGAGGAATTGACTCTAGGTGTCTAAAGTGCTCACTAGATAAGTCTCACACAAATCCATAGACACCAGGTCCTTTTCACAAAATTTTTCAGGTTGTTATCTAATTATGTACACCGGACTATCCGGTGTATCTGTCCGGACTATCCGGTGTATTCCGGATTGTCCGCTCCATTTCTTCACCCTTGCTCCCTGGAATGAAATCCAATTTAACCGGACTATCCGGTGTTTCTGTCAAGACTATCCGTTTTGTTCCGGACTGTCCGCTCGTTTCTCCACTATATGTTCTCTGGACAGAATTCACTAATCGGACTATCCGTACTTCATTCCGGACTATCCGGTTTAGACCGAAATGTCCGAACCATTTGGCCACTCAAGCTTCCTGTATGAAAATTAATTAACTGGACTATCCGGTGTTTCACATCGGATTATCCGGACATACTCAGCCAATGGGCTTCAGATTCTAAGTATTCCGGACTGTCCGGTGTTTCCTACCGGACTATCCGGTATCTGTGTTTCAAATCTAAAGCTAAGGTTGTGAGGACCTATAAATACCCATTCACTACCTTCCTAGCCAGCTCTTGCCCGTTGGAACACCTGCATAATCTCTCACCCTTGTTCTTACTTCCAAGCACCTCCCCTCTCTAGATCTGAGTGATTCTTGAGCTTAGAGGGTTGAGGAGCTAGGATCTGGTGCTAGATCTGAGTTGGTCTCATCTTGTGAGCACTAGGGCCACCTTCAAGTTCAATTTCTTGCCGGATTTGTTACTCTTAGAGGTTGAGGACTCCTAAATGGCTAGGAGTCATCGGGGAGCTCGCAAATCTTCGTGTGGTGAGCCCCCGGAGTTTGTGAAGGTTGGATTTCACCTCCTCATGGTAAGGAATCAAGGAGTAAACCCGGTGAGTGCTTGGTGCAACGCCGGTGAGGAAAGGGTTGAAAAAGACCCTAGCTTGAGTGTGACTAAGCCGTCTCAACGGAGACGTAGGATCCCCTCAAGGATCTAAACTTCGGGATAAATTTCTTCTCGTCTTCGGTTTGCTCTCTCTAATCCTAAACTCTTAAATCTTAAGATATCTTTGGAAAGTTTCTCTCTTGAGGATTTGATAGCTGACTTTAAGCTTATTGTGCTAGTTAATCTACATTGTGGGGTGTCATCTCAGCTTGTGGAGAAGTCCTCTGTGCTACCACTCCAGGTTCTTTCAGCAGACACCGGACTATCCGGTACAGAACACCGGACTGTCCGGTATAAAACACCAGATAATCCGGTATTGCTTCCGCAAATTAAACTCTGTTTGATTTTTACTACCTATTCACCCCTCTAGGCGACATATTGATCCTTCACATGGCGGCGCAGTGGGCTGATCCACCGGGTTAGGAAGTTGGCTACTATCATTCCCCCGTTCAGTCTGGCAGCGCGAGGTCGGTCGACGCGCGCCACCATGGTCCGAAGTTCCGCCGAGTCCTCGACGACGGAGCCCCAATCGTCGTTGGCTTCGGCGGGCCCGGTCGGCACCTCTAGGGCCTCAATGCCACTGTCGTCATTGATGTACAACCACTCACTGCACCGCGCCTTCCAGTTGGTCTTCATCTGAAATGGGACGTAGCGGGAGGCGGAGCCGTTGTGCAGGCGGAAGTGGCTGCTCCCTGCCACGCCGCTGTCAGTAGAGCCTTGGAGGGTGTAGAAGTAACGGAAGAGCGGTAGGTTCGGCGCCACCCCCACGAACATCTCGTAAAGGTAGGCGAAGGTGGAGAGGATGAGAATGGAATTGGGGGTAAGGTGAAGGTGGTGTATGCGGTAGAAGTAAAGGACGGTGAAGAAAAAGTCAGAGTAGGGCGGCACCAGGCCCGCCAGGAGCGCCCAAACGAACATGACGATCTCGCTGGAGCGGCACCTAAGGCCACGGTGCCCGACCGAAACCGAAAAGTTCCTTCTGGTGCCATGAGGGAGACCCTCGCCACCTGCTGGTCGTCGGCGACGGAGGAAGGAAATGGAGCTGCCATCCCGGTGGGTCGGCGACGCGGTGCCGTGGCGACATGAGGGAGTCGCGCTATGGTGATCGAAGAGCTGGGCGAGGGCAAGGAGCACAGGAGAGCAAGAAAGTGCTTCGGCAGTGAGAGCGAAAGGAGGAAACGGCTAAGACGGCCTGTAGGAGAACGCGGTGCTACGCTAGCCGAAAACAAAATTTTTTCTACCGCTAACACCCAGGCAACATGCGAGTCAGAGATCATGGAGCATTACCCTTGGAGCACGTTAGCAGCGGAAGTAGAGTGGGTGTAGCCTCCCCGCGTGCTCCGAAGCACTGTACCTCGTCGAACGCGACGTGGTACAACTTCTCCTCGTCGTGGATCGCCGTCACAGCAACGTCGTCGTAGTCGTACAGTTGATGTAGCCGATCAAATCGATCAGTGCCGACACAAGAGCGACGACGCCTCTACGGTATCCACACGTCCGGGGTAGGAACACCGCGTGCTGGTGTGGTAGCACCCACGCGCGCGGCTAGGGTTTTAGGGGCAGTGGGACGTGGTGGCGGCTCGGGCTCGTGGTGGGGAGACTAACTCACCTCACGCCCCCACGCCACCTTTATATAGAGCGCACTAACGGGCCTTCTACGATAGAAGCCCACTAGGTCTCGCGCTAATGGATATAGAAGCCCACTAGGTCTCGCGCTAATGGATCTTCTGCAATAGAAATCCATTAAGACGTCAGAGGATCCAAATCCGTATAAACCCACTAATGGATCCAATCCATCAGATATGATCCAACCCGTTAAATGTGTGACCCATTAAGCTCATGTACAAGTCGGCCGCGGTCCCGGAGAACCCTTCCCAAGACCACGAGTCAATAGCGGTACCTAGCAGCACATATTGACCCCCGAATGTACACAATGATCGAATCAGCTGAACCTTGATACACTCACATAGGATCCTTTTGCCACACGATATCAGTCAAGCTCAAGGCGAGAAGCGCACCACCCTTGTGGTAGCTCGACAAATTCACTCGTCAATGTAATGGATATAATTTGTGATTAACTCTTTAATCACTTTGGTATGGCCATGCACTTTTTCTTATCCATCCACACCGAAGGGCCCAGAGATATCTCTCCCGTTATCAAGGATGGGCAAATTTCATCTTGATCTTTTACATCTCACGTCATGTTTCATGGCATACCCATAAGCTGCCTTTATAACTCCCCTGTTACGGTGAAGCGTTTGATAGCCCCAAAGTATACAATTACGCATGTTGAGAATCAATAAGAATCTCAGGTCAAAGGATCGTATATGTATACCACTCGAGACTACACCCTGATGGCACTTCTAAGATAACAATCTCAGCAGTGTCTCGGAGCGGGTCTATCCAACCCCATGTTCTCTAACATGTGCTCACATTATTGATTTGATATCTCTATATCTATGGTATATGAAACATTACCATCAATCAATACATGTGCTGGTCATATCACAATTGTCGCACATAATGATATGTGACCAGGGATCGTTTAGAAAAATGTCATATAACCAATATGTTTCACAATTAAGTCATACTCAATGAACAAAGGAGTGACATTTATTCATGAAACTAATAAGTACATGAACATAGACGTATGATACAATCATCTCATATGATCGCCTCTAGGGCATATCAATAACAATCTCCCACTTGCACTAGAGTGCATCATGCAAGTATCTAATACCCATGGCTCTTGTGTGTGCCTCATGCTTCGGCTGCGGAAGAGGTTTTGTCAGCGGATCGGTGACATTCAGATCCGTGTGCACTTTGCAAATCTTCACATCTCCTCTATCGATGATCTCTCGGATGAGGTGATAGCGCCTGAGTATGTGTTTCGATTTTTGGTGAGACCTAGGCTCCTTTGCTTGTGCAATGGCACCACTATTGTCACAATAGAGGTCCACTGGACAGGATGCACTAGCGACAACTCCCAACTCAGAAACAAATTTTCTGATCCAAACAGCCTCCTTTGCATCTTCAGAAGCTGCAATATACTCAGCCTCCGTCATGGAATCAGCTACTGTCTCTTGTTTGGAACTTTTCCAGCTCACTGCCCCACCATTGAGACAGAATACAAAACCGGATTGCTTTGCAAATCTTCACATCTCCTCTATCGATGATCTCTCGGATGAGGTGAATCATCTCTATCGGTTTGGAAGCTAGCATTAGCGTAACCCTTTACGACGAGCTCTTCTTCACCTCCAAAGACCAAGAACATATCTCTAGTCCTTCGCAAGTACTTGAGAAT
This sequence comes from Olyra latifolia, assembly GCA_036346145.1. Lineage (NCBI taxonomy): Eukaryota > Viridiplantae > Streptophyta > Magnoliopsida > Poales > Poaceae > Olyra > Olyra latifolia. Next base: position 4,238,424 of record CM070531.1, on the reverse strand, counting down.
GGTCTTTACAGCCATCCAGTGACTCTCACCTGGATTTGATTGGTATCTGCTCGTAACACTTAGAGCATAAGAAATATCTGGGCATGTGCACAACATGGCGTACATGATGGATCCAATAGCGGAGGCATATGGAATCCTACTCATTCTATGCAGCTCATCAGGTGTCGAAGCACACTGAGTCTTGCTAAGACTAACACCATGTGACATTGGCAGGAAACCTTTCTTGGAATTCTGCATTTCGAACCGTCTCAAAACATTGTCAATGTACATACTTTGGCTTAATCCGATTTGCCTCCTTGATCTATCTCTATAGATCTTTATGCCCAAAATGTAAGCTGCATCTCTCAAGTCTTTCATCAAAAAACATTTTCTCAGATAAGATTGAACAGCTTCTAACATTGGAATATCATTTCCAATCAATAGAATGTCATCACATATAAGACCAGAAATACAATTGCGCTCTCACTTGCCTTCTTGTAAATGCAAGACTCCTCTTCATTCTTGATGAAGCCAAACTCTTTGACCACTTCATCAAAACGAAGATTCCAACTCCAAGATGCCTGCTTCAGTCCATAAATGGACTTCTGAAGCTTGCACACCTTGCCAACATTCTTATGATCGTCAAAACCTTCGGATTGTGTCATGTACACATCCTCACTTAGGTTTCCATTTAGGAAAGCCGTTTTGACATCCATTTGACGTATCTCATAGTCGTGAAATGTGGCAATCGCTAGCATGGCTACAGGTGAATAAGTTTCATCATAGTCGACACCATGAATTTGCTTATAGCCTTTTGCCACCAACCATGCCTTATAGATGTGAACGTTTCCATCGGCATCTATCTTTTTCTTAAAGACCCATTTGCACCTAATGGTTTTCACACCATCAGGCAGATCAACCAAGTCCTAAACTTGATTATCATGCATGGACTTTATTTCGGATCTCATAGCCTCCAGCTATTTCTCAGAGTCTGGTCCCACCATTGCTTCCGCATAGTCCTTGGGCTCATCATTGTCCAACAATAAAATGTCGCGTTGCTCCGTAGCGAGGAACATATATCTCTCGGGAGCGCGGATTGCCCTTGTAGACCTTCGTGGGGCTGGTGCTTCTTCCATAGGTTCTGCAATGCTTTGCATCTCCTCATGAGGATCAGTAGGAGCTGAAACATTTTCAGATGTTTCCCGAATTTCTTCGAGTTGCACCTTGCTCCCACTGGCTCTTTTGAAAAACTCCTTTTCCAAAAAGACACCATTCCGGGCGACAAACACTTTGCCCTCCTCCCGGTTATAAAAGTAATATCCTACAGATCTTGGGTACCCCACAAAGAAGCACTTGATTGATTTGGCGTGGAGCTTATCTGACATCGAATGTTTAACATAAGCCTCACAGCCTCAAATTCTTTAGGTAAGACAAATCGGGACGTTTCCCTTTCCACATCTCATATGGTGTCTTATTTACGGATTTTGATGGAACCTTATTTAAGGTGAATGCAACAGTATCTAGAGAAATTCCCTAAAGAGACAACGGAAGATCAGTTTGACTCATCATAGATCGAACCATGTCCAACAAAGTCGGATTCCTCCGTCCAGACACGCCATTCAATTGAGGCGTCCCTGGCGGAGTCAATTGTGAAACAATTCCACAACTCTTAAGATGATCATTAAACTCATGGCTCAAATATTCTCCTCCACGATCAGATCGCAGAAATTTGATTGTCTTGCCCAAATGATTTTGTACTTCATTCTGAAACTCCTTGAACTTTTCAAAAGATTCAGACTTATGCTTCATCAAATAGATATAACCATATCTACTAAAGTCATCAGTAAAAGTGATGAAGTACTGAAATCCACCTCTGGCCACAATGCTCATTGGTCCACATACATCCGTATGTACTAGGGCTAACAATTTACTAGCCTCTCACTTGAACCAGTGAATGGTGTCTTAGTCATCTTGCCAAGTAAACAAGATTCGCATATGTCAAATGATTCGAAATCAAATGAATCAAGAAGACCATCTCTATGGAGCTTCTGCACGCGTTTCTCATTTATGTGGCCTAAGCGACAATGCCATAAATAAGTGCGATTAAAATCATTTGTTTTGAGTCTTTTTGCATTAACATTATAGACAAATTTATCTTCAAGATCTAGCACATATAGCCCATTCAATAATGGACAATGACCATAGAGCATACCATTGAAATAAATTGAACAACATTTGTTCTTCATTACAAATTCAAAACCATCTTCTTCCAAACATGAAGAAGAGATAATGTTTCTGCTCAAAGCTGGAATGTAATAACAATTATTTAATTTCAAAACTAATCCTGAAGGTAACGATAAGGGATAAATGCCAACGGCCACTGCAGTAACCTTTGCGCCATTGCCGACGCGAACTTCGACCTCACCACTTGCACAACTTCTAGTCCTTCTTAGTCCCTGCAACGATTTGCAAGTGTGAATCATCGATCCGGTATCAAATACCCATGACTCATTAGGACAAGTGGCAAGATTAATTTCTATAACATTAATACCTGAAGTTGAAACCAAAGTTCCATTCTTTTTATCCTCTAGATATTTCCTGCAGTTCATACGCCAATGACCAGGCTTATGGCAGTAGTGACACTCATCGGAAGTAGCAGGACCACCCTTGGTCTTACCATCACGCTTAGGTTTCAGGTTCGAGATCACATCCTTACCCTTGCCTTTTGCCCCACGCTTCCTTTTCTTACCACCATCCTTTTGGACCATCATCACATGATTATTGCTTTTCTTGATGCTTTCCTCTGCTGTCTTAAGCATCCCATGCAGTTTAGACATGTTTTTCTCCATGCCATTTATATGAAAGTTCATAATGAAAGGCTCGAAGGTTGCAGGAAGCGACTGGAGAATCACATCAGTGGCCAACTCTTGGCTTAAGGGGAATTCAGTTTCTCCAAGTTCTCAATGTAACCCATCATCTTGATCACATGAGGACTCACTGGACTACCTTCAGCTAGCTTGCACGCAAACAGAGCTTTTGAGATCGAGTATCTCTCAGCCCTAGCTTGGTTCTCAAACATGCTACGAAAGCCTATGAAGCTCAGAGTTCATTGTAGCAAGCATGAGACAGCCAACATCAACCTCATCATTGACATGCTTCTCATAAGCACGTCGTTCAGCAGCAGTAGCATCATTAGCTAGTTCCTTAGGATATGGCTCCTCAATGACATATTCCTTTTTCTCTTACTTGAGAACAATTCTCAAGTTACGATACCAATCAATGAAATTCGTTCCAGAGAGCTTCTCTCTCTCCAGAATCGATCGCAAGTTAAAACCAGAATTATTGACAGTATTAGGTGCCATCTACAACAGTAATAAAAGCAAAGTCTTAGCACAATGTTCATGTTAATCTTTATTAAACAGTTTTAATAAAAGATGCTCCCACTAAAATCACTTTTCCTCTGGTGCATTTTAGTAGGACAAGATCCATAGTCATTCAAAGATATAGTGCGCGGAGGCGACTCCTAGGACTAAGTGACATAGGTAGGCAACCTCTTGCTAATCACATCGTATGTGACTCTTGTTCGTTGGGTGGCATCCAAAGCCTCGGCTCCCAACACCGATGCCCCGAGGCCCAAAACCATTTTGATAGCCTCGATAAGTAAACCAATACTATGCGTGTGAAGTCCGACTTCACCCCAATGGTCAAGGAAATTAATGGCACCTGTTTGTATCTTTGAAGCGCCAATTAACGTACAAGACCTTATGGGTGCAGCTATTTGAAGGGCATCAAACTTTTAATTTTTATCGAGGGAAACTATTCTATCATATTAAAATCATATCCACCAAATACCAAATATGAAGGAATAGCATGACAGGAATCATCACAAACAATCATATTGACTTGTGAAATAGTATGGCCCGTGGCATTCCGATCTCCATCATCGCGCTTCCTGTCCACCGAGTCCCCATGCTAGAAGTCTCTATGATAATACAGTAAGCTACTACACATAATAGCTAGTGACAAATTACATGAGGATATGAAGCATCACAAATCAGCACGCAGGCTGTTATACAATAACATGGCAGCCCAAGCTACAATTAACAATAGCACGCAGGCTATGAAAATTACATTAATGCATCACATACACACAAGGGAGCCATACCATTCACATCATTCCCTGCAAAAGCAAGTTAAGCGCAGAATCGTATTCTACCCTGCGATGTGAACAAGTTTTATTTAATGGCCGCTACTACGACTAGTACGGCGGTCCCGCTAGTGCAAAAATTTTCGGGAAACGTAGATCACATCTACGAAAATGCAATTGAAATTCAATCGGATTGATCAAATCATACCGATCTCGAGCCATCAGAATGCCTCAATTTCCATAAGATCCTTGAGAAGGCAGCGACCACACCGATCTCGATCTGTTGGCACGATCTATTCGGCGCGGGCTACTACCCCGATGGTGTTACCAGCCGGTAGGGGTAATGCTCAGCACGAAACAAAACGAGCACGAACTAATCTTTTGATCGTGTAGAACCATCAACTCATACATCAAATGCGCGAGGCCCCTCGAGAAGGTTGCGCGCACGCGGCCTCGATCTGTTGGCTAATATCATAGATGGCACATGACGGAAGTCCGGATGGTGTTTCGAGCCGGTATGGACCAGTCGCGGCATGATCGGTACACAATGATCGAATCAGCTGAACCTTGATACACTCACATAGGATCCTTTTGCCACACGATATCAGTAAACCTCAAGGCGAGAAGCGCACCACCCTTGTGGTAGCTCGACAAATTCACTCGTCAATGTAATGGATATAATTTGTGATTAACTCTTTAATCACTTTGGCATGGCCATGCACTTTTTCTTATCCATCCACATCGAGGGCCTAAAGATATCTCTCCTGTTATCAAGAATGGGCAAATTCTATCCTGATCTCTTACATCTCACGTCATGTTTTACCCGTAAGCTACCTTTATAACTCACCTGTTACGGTGAAGCGTTTGATAGCCCTAAAGTATACAATTACGCATGCTGAGAATCAATAAGAATCTCAGGTCAAAGGATCGTATAGGTATACCACTCGAGACTACACCCTGATGGCACTTCTAAGATAACAATCTCAGCAGTGTCTCGGAGCGGGTCTATCCAACCCCATGTTCTCTAACATGTGCTCATATTATTGATTTGATATCTCCATATCTATGGTATATGAAACATTACCATCAATCAATACATGTGCTTGTTAGATCACTATTGTCGCACATAATGATATGTGACCAGGGATCGTTTAGAATAATATCATATAATCAATGTGTTTCACAATTAAGTCATACTCAATGAACAAAGGAGTGATATTTATTCATGCAACTAATAAGTACATAAACATAGATATATGATACAATCATCTCATATGACTCGTCTCTTTAACAAGCCACAACGAGGTTGTCGGTGTATTCTACACCGGGGTGTCCTCTCCACCACTGTCGTGTGGGATCGCAGGTACGAGAGTTAGAAGGAGGGGTTCATTGCCAGAGGATTTTTAGCGTGTCGCGTGGTGCACGAAAGGGCGTGCAGGTAGGGCACGTGGTCGCCGAGCGGCAAAGTGGGCGGCCGGGCCCGGAGCCGGGCGACCAGACACGTGGCCGCCTAAGAGAGCGGCGGGCGACGAGCCCCGAGTGGGCGACCGAGGCCGCCGCCGCCATGCGGCAGTGGGCGATCAGGCCCCGACGCTGGAGCGGATGACTAGGAGACATGGCTGGCTAACAAGGCTGGAGGGTGTTAAGACCTCTTGTCGGTCGGACACGGACCTGTCTAAGAAAAAGAGAAAGGCTTACTCTTTAAGTCTTTCCCCGAATCGTACCGGATCGGGGTCATTAAATGCGAATGACGGGCGTGGCCGGGCACATTAAAACCTCCTGGGGGGGGCGGCATGATTGCTCCCGTTGTGCTCGCACTGCCCAAGGCGAGGCAGGGAGGCGCGCGTGTCAGGCGCCCTCTCCGTCGCGTCCAAGTTGTACTTCGGACAGCTCGGGGCATAGGCGGACGGTGGTACGGACGAAGAAACCGAGGAAGGATAGTGGCTACAATAGCCCGCGCCATTAATGTAATATCCCCGCTCCGCTTGCTGGGGCCAGCCCTGAAGTATATAAGGGGAGCTCATGTGCATGGGATGGGGGTCGAAAAAAAAGGCACATACTTTCCATTAGCAACAAGAACTCGAGCAGGACGTAGGGCTGTTACCCGCTTCGGGGGCCTAAACCTGGTAAATCTTTGCGTGTTCTTGAGCGTTCTTAGGCAATTCATCCAGGCCAAGCGAGGAGAGAGGTGCGTTAGCTATAGAAACCGCCTCTACAGAACACCAGACTATCCCCTAGGACAAATCTACCGGCTGAAATATGCCGACAGAGGTCGTCCCTATGCTATAGTTCAGGGAGAACCATGGTGAAGTGGCCATCGTGTAGGCTTCAGTGGCGACCCGCCGTTCTAAATCCTTAGCGGCAAGGGCCGGATGAAATGTATCTGGCAGCGGTGCCGGCGAGTCTTGGGATCTCCTTCGGTAGCGACAAGTGTGGGGAGGAGCGCTATGTGTTTTTAAACCTGGGTCCAGGAAGGACTTAATTTGTATTTTTTTCTTGAAGTTTAGGCTGTAAAAGGGTGGATTCTTTTCAACTTTTCATATCTACTTATTTTCCTTATCTCGTCACTTCGAGAATTTTTCGAGATAGTCTCAAGAGCCAGTTGGCCTCCAATTTTGGGGTTTAGAGAGCTTATAGACACGCCTATGAGATAAAAAACCGACTCAAAAAGTAATAAAAAGTGAGATAAGTCAAATAAGACGCGAGATAAGTAGGATATAATAAAAAAAGTGAGATAAGTTAAATAAGACGCGGGATAAGTAGGATAAGTCAGCTTATCCTACTTATCTCACGTCTTATTTGACTTATCTCACTTTTTTATTACCTTTTGAGTCGGTTTTTTTTTATCTCGTAGGCATGTCTATAAGCTCTCTAAACCCTAAAATTAGAGGCCAACCGGCTCTCGAGGCTATCTTGAAAAATTCTTGAAGTGACGAGATAAGGCAAATAAGTAGATAAGAAAAGTCGAAAAGAAGTGTTGTGTTTTGTCTGCACTTATCTATAAAGTACTCTCTTTTTTTTTTAAAAAAAAATCCCCTCCCTCCCACGCGGCGCCGCCTACTCCCTCCGGCGTCGGCGCCGCCGTCTCCCCCACCTTCCCCGACGTTGCGTTGCCGCTTGCCTCCCACTCCTCCCCTCCTCCGACTGCCGACGCTGCGCCGCCCCTCTCCTGCCCGACCACCGACGCCCGACGCAGCGCCGGCCCTCTCCTCCCTTGCACCGACGGCCCGACGCAGCGCAGCCCTTCTCCTCCCCTCCCCCGACGGCCCGACGCTGCGACGCCGTCCTCCCTCTCCCAGCCGTGCAGTGCTCGGTGCCTCCCGCAGTCGGCAGTCCCTACTCCAGCGGGCGCCGCCAGCCGCCTGCGTGCTCTCCCGTCCGTCCGTCGCCGGCGCCGCCCCCGAGCGCCCCGGCCGAGCGATCTCGACCTTCTCTCGACCTCGATCCAGCTCCACCCTTACTCCTGATCAAGCCGCTGACAGCGTAGTAGGTTTCTTGCGCACATCTCCGCCGCCGGCTTGCTGCCACCGCCCGTCGTCGGGTTCATCGCCTCCTCGCCGTGCCTAGAGATGGTGCTGCGGCGGGCGGCGCTTGAGTCCCCGAAGAAGGTGGCCGCGCTGGTGGACCTGGTGAACCTCCCGACGGCGCTGAGGGACTTCGCGGGGGGCCGCTCGCAGATGTCCCACCTCTCCTTCTTCCTCCGCGTCTGGTCACACATCAAGAACAACAACCTTCAGGTTCTTACTTTCTCTCCATGTCAGACTACTCCACCTGCTTCTTTGGTCGGACATTAATCGCGCTCGGAATTAGTTGAGCTTATTATTATGGCAGGATTTGGTAGCTCGTCAATTCTCGGTACTGTTTGACCAAATCTCGATTTGGGAAAAGAAACCAGCCTGATGCATTCTAGGAGGAGAGGAGAGCAGATATAGGAGAGATATGCGTGTGCTACTCTTGTACCGTAGTAAAACGCGAACACCGCCGCTTGAGTTGAACTAACATCCTGCGCTAACAACAATATCACCTATGTGGAGTATCCAACTGGACAATAACTGCACTTACAAACTATCCAAAAAAAAGTATTCCGCATTGTTATCTTGCATTGAATTTCATGCATTTTAACCTAGGGCCAATGCAGCATGAAAGTGAATGCAGCATGAAAGAATGTTTCTTTGTTCATGTGTACCACTTCAAAACTCAAGACAACGATTGCAACTTTCTTCTTATGAGAACAATTGCCATGTCAATTCGGGAATTGTTTCTCTCTTTCCATTTGATTTGGTTATGCAATAATACAGTGGCACCATTGTTATCGCCGCTTTTATTTAGTTATGGAGCACGTAGTTATGGTCCCATGTGGATCTCCATTTAGACTTGTTTACATGCAGAAATTTGTTGTGGAAGTGATCTTGAATAGAACTCTCAGACGTCATGCCACCCATGCACCAAATCATGTTATTTGTTTCTAAATGTTCAACCATATGAAAACTATTACTGTTTGAAGCATGAAATCCTGGATGTATTCTGTAATTGATTCCATTTTGAATGAAATGGAAATGATGATGCCTTGATGGAAAAAAAGGAGCCTATTTAATAGTCTAAGTGAATGTCAGTTCTTATTGAACAAGATTAATTAAGCCAGTGAAGTACTTCTCAATTTCAAATGTAATTGACGCGGATAAATGTCCATATGTGATTTTTCAAGTTGTTCACTGCTGATTATACTGCTTTTCAGGACCCAACAAACAGGAACATTGTAAACTGTGATGACAGGCTGAAGACTGTATTGCTGGGAAAGTCCAAAGTGGAGCTTTCTGAACTCCCTATGCTCGTCAAGCTGCATTTCCCAAAAGTTCCAAAGTCATAAGAATATTATGTTACAGCTTTTACGTAAGGAAATTTTTTGGAAGCTTGTTTGATTTCTGGTGCCCTGGAACAGGAATTTGTTTTACCTAACAGTGGATGACACAGTTTCATACTCTAGACCCTTTGATATATGAGATTTTTCGTCTTACTTCTAGTAGCTTTCGCAGGCGTTTGGAATAAAGAAACATAATACATACAAGAAAAGCTGGATGACTTGGCTATCAAAGTCTTTCTTAGATAGTGTTTCTTTCCGCGGTTGCGGTTGCGTTTAATCTGGAAATTTGTAACTTCTCGATAAGGATATCTGAGGGATTAAAAAATTATAGAAAAAATAGTTTTGAGAATTTTAAGAAGAAATAGTAAGACCTACAAAAATTGGTTACCAAACTTTAAAACGTTTGACTTGTATAAAAATAATAAATTTTTAGCTTATAAGCAAACGTAAACGCTGAAATAAACACTATCTTGCTACATTGTTGATTCTCTTGAATTGAATTTGAGAAGTCGGCTGTTCAATGCGTGCCTGAAATTGTTGGTTTAGGTCTTCCCACATGTCAAACATCAGCAGAGTCAGACAATTATGGACCAATACCTCTCTCCAAACGAATAGCTGTTTCCTACTTTCCTTTGTGTTGCTTTTGTCTTTGCAACAGTGGAACAAGTATGAAACAGTAGTTGCTGCTATCTCTTAACAATGAGGAGTACTTCTTGCTTTTGTTAAGAACTACTGAAACTTTACTGCTCACTTAGATTTAGTGGTTTTATAGTAGTACAGCCAAACTTTTAAACTTCGTCCACACTTGACCTATGCTCACAAATAAATTATTATATGTCTGCAATGCATATTTCTGGAGATCTAAAACCAATATTTGTGAACAAGGATATACGACATCTTTTTTGAATGGAAGGGATATAAAAACTATGTAGGTTTGGAATATGAAAACGATAATTAAATATTAAATAATAATAATAGATATTATTATTATCTTCTTCTTCTTCTTCTTCTTTAGCTTGGACTACTGCAATATTTGGTTTATGCACGTGACGCTGGGCCGTGGGGACATATATTGAACTAATTGATAATCTTCTCTCTTCCATTGAATGAGCTAAAGCCTAAAATGAAAGTCGCGATTGGTTTAGGCTTGTTTTACTATCATAAATAAATGTTTGAAAAAAACATAAATAAAAGCCATCAGTTCTAAAGGCACCCATGTGTCTATCGGCCGCCTCAACTATCTAAACCGCAAAATGAATCCGAGCGAAGAGACATTACAGGTCCATCTACGATGTAACTGTCAAAAGTTGTGATGCAAAAACTAGTGCGAATTGAAGACACTTGGGCAGTCAGCGTGTGTTTGGTTGGTGGGATATGCAAGAATGAAGCCATCTCATCCTATTTTTCATATGTTTGGTTGGTGCAAGAGGAGGGATAGAATGGCTCCCACAGAGGAATATTCCTCAAGATGCTGCACGAGCCCATCCCACAAAAATGATGGAACGCAGCCATCTCACTTGGGACGTGAGGATGACAATGGGCCTATCCTTGAAAACAGGGACGGAGCCATCTCATCCTTGAATACTAGGATGGAACTATCCCATCCTTAAAAACTGAAATGGAGTTATTCCATTCCACCTTGCTCTCTAACCAAACACACCTCACTTCTTGCTATGGATGCATAAAATAACAGAAAATTTGTATATATGTACGACATCATCAAAAGGCTAGTTTACCACTGTTGCTATAAACCATTCAAAGATTCTGCTTTACTTGAAAACTACTGTAGCCCACAGTGTTGAAAGTATAAGTGGTCTATATTTTCCTATTAGCTTATGCTTTCGGGTGAACTGATTGGTGCATGTAACTTAATATGGTATCAGAGACAGAGGTCTCGAGTTCGAGTCCTGATAGACGCTCTACTCCTTTTCTGCCGTTGGCAATGCCTATTTGGAACACATGGATATAAAGCATAGAAATGGACCCAAAAAAAAAAGGCAAGAATAAAAATAAATACATGTGGAAAATAGATGATTAAAACATATGAATTTTGAGAAAGTGGTGTTTGGAATGCAAGAAAGGAAAGAGCTTACGAAATTACACTGAAAACTATTTTTTTTCATTTGTAAGCTGAAATCCAAACAATGCATGGAGATAAAATAGATGCTTTTGGAACGATGATGGATTAACTGCATATATGCTATTATTAAGTATCGACATTACAGAAATGACATTACAAAACATGAAATCATTGTCATGCCATTATAAACTGCAAATTCTTGCAAACATGCCATTTTGACCATAAAATGACCACAATAACCCTTCTACCTCTTATGTCTTCTTTCTCTTTCCTCGCCTCCTCTTTCTTCTTCTATCTTTGGCCAACTCTTGCGGTGGCCCCAAGCTCCTCGTAACGACACCAACACTAACCTCTCGCGACCTTGGTCGCCGCCCCCTACTCCTTCGAGCTTCCGTGGAGACGATGACCCTGAGCTCCCATGACCCCCTGCTCCGGCGACGTCGCTGCCCCTGCTCACCTTGAGCTCTCATCGCCCCCTACTCCGACAACACCATTGCCGCTTGCTCGCCTCGAGCTTCCACCGTCCCCAACTCCAACGACACCATTCCTATCTCCCACGGTGGTGCGGCCAGCCTGAGGTGGTGCTCTCGTGCGGGGGCTACAGGCGGAGAAGGAGGTCGAGAATGAAGGTGGCGAGGTCAGCCTAGGGCAACGCTCTTGAGCGATGGCTGCAGCGCTCCCGTGCCACGGTGATGCTCTCGTGCAACGGTGCAGCAAGCATAGAAGCAAGCTAGGGTTGGTTAGAGACACTATATAGAGGAGGAGGCCATAGTTGGAGGGGGAGCCAGTCGAGAGGGGGAGAAGGATGGGCCGACAGGAAGGATAGAACTAGCCATATAGGCCGAACCATACGAACTGAACTGGGCGGGCCGTTATTGTTCGTCTGGCCGGCTGGCCTGGTTCGGTTACAAAACAAACCGGGCCGTCCTGGTTTGGTTTGGTGAACCGCGCTTAGGCCTGACCCTCGGCCCATCGGGCCGGCACGGTTGGGTTTGTATAGCAGCAGCCCGGTACGTTACTATGCGAACTAGGCCGGCCTGGTTCGGTTCGTTTGGGCCGGAGTACTATAGCAATTCGAATTTTGAACACCCGCGCACCTGTACCCACGCGCTCGCGGCCACGCGTCGACTATTCCGTAGCACCGCGCCACACCCGTGCCACGTGCCGCATGTGCCCGCGCCGGTGTCCACGCGGTCACGCTCGCGCTTGGCTGGCTACGCTATGTGGGGGGCGCCGAGTGGGCACTTGTGGCATGCGAGCGATGCGGGCTAGCCCAGCTCGCTCGGTTCGTTCGGTTCATTCGAAAATATAGTCCTTTTTTAACCGTTTGGATGAATATAGCCTTTTTTGGCCGTTTGGAGCTTTAAAATTTCATAAAAAATAAAAAAAATTAAAAATCTTAGATTTTTTCCCTATAAATAGGCATGCATCCCCACCCTATCCTGCCACACTTCCAACCCCATTCTCTTTTCTGGATTGTGAGCTAAAAATTTAGTTTTTTTTGTGAATTTAGACAAAATTTGAAATATTTTGAATTTCCAGATTCGGCAGTGAGGTTTGTATGATTGTATCACAACATTATATTTTTGTTGTCTTTTTCGTTCTCTAATTTATTTGTTCAATCGTTTTGCAGTTGCAACTAGTTGCAACTATTTGAAATGGGCGATGAAAATTCTCCGTACGATGAATTTCAACTTAGCCAGTTTGGTCTAAGACTGGAGGACTATGAACCGATTGATCATAGTGTGCCGGATTTGGATGACGAAATAGGAACACAAAGAACTGGGGAAGCACTCTACGGTTCTTTCGGTTCAACTTGTGCTTCGGGCTCCAATACCGTCAGATCAAAGCGAAGTAAACTGGTCGGAGGTTTGGGAGGACTTTGACAAGTTGAAGCAATTTGTCAACGGGCGGCAAGTGAGGTATGCAGCTAAATGTAAAATTTGTCAACAGGATTTATCAGCGGTGACAGGCTTGGGAACGGGACACTTGAAGAGGCATGCTGCGGCTAAAATAGGATCGATAGTCTAGAGGGGGGGGGGGGAGAGGGGGTGAATAGGCAATTTTAAATTTTCTTACAATTAAAATTGAATTAGGCTCACAATATTTATCAACAAGTTAGAAAGTGCTAGAGCCTAAAATCATAAGCAACACAACAAGATAATTAAATGCGGAATAGTAAATGCGAGAAATAAAACGAGACTCAAGGATTCTTTCCTGAGGTTTGAGGTTGCCCTCTACTACTCGTTAGAGCACTCATGCCAAGAATATCTCCTCCCACACTCTACCATGAGTTGGGTTGTCGACTCGAGGAGTCCTTCGCCACTCCGGCAAGGTGAACTCCGAAAAACCTTGTAGAAACACTGAGGTCTTTCACAAACTCGTCGAAAGATCACTCAGTCATCTCTCCTCGAAGAGATTGTCTAGGAGCTCTTGCTCCAAGAGTAACAAGCCCCAAGTGTCTTGATCATGCTAGATCAATAGCTTCTTAAGATGCACACTCGACCGGGCCAAAGAAACACTGGGATGGATGAACTTTCAAGGAAACTAGGTGCTCTCATCTTCCAAGGCTATTGAATGGGCTTATCTAGCTCAATGAATGCTCAAAATATCAATGAAGCTCACCCACCCTTTTAAATAGCCTAGGACCCAAAAACTACATGTTGGAATTCGAAATCCTATAGGAACTAGCCATTACAGCTCCACCGGACATAGTCCGGTGGTTGCATAACACTAGGGTCTGGTAGCGAGCGAGCACCGTCTGTTGCACTGGCCCTCTCTAGCTCACGTTACTGGATGCCACCGAAATTAGTCCATGCCCATCGCACTCGGTCCGGTGGCTATATGAGACCTAGGGTCCAGTGGGAAGCGGACACCGTCCGCTGCCCCGGGTCCCCATGCGCGGACCTTCTGGAACTCACCGGACTCAGTCCGATAGCCATTGAGCCACAGGGGTCCGGTGGCCAACGGGCACCGTCCGCTGCCCGGGCTCCCCTTGTGCATCCTTCTGTGTTCCATCGGACTCAGTCCAGTGGAATACAGAAGGGTGCACAACCCTCACTCATTCGGGACACCCTCCACCGGACTGAGTCCTCCGGTGGACTACAGAAGGGTGTAAACAGTGATCACAAGGGCTCAAACTAGCTCATCGCCGTGCACACTCCCCCTAATCATATTCTGAGGGTCAGAAAGAAGGTAAGAGGGCTAATGTGCATCATGAGAGTTTAAGATCCAACAGTAATCTCCTACACCTTGGACCCCTCTTGATAGTACGGTCTAACAAGAAAAACAAACCCTAGAGCTACTTCTAGTGACCCTTCTTGACTCCCGGGTCACACCTTCGCCTCTATGGACTTGCCTCTTCTTGATGCCGTCACCATCTCGATAGGGTTCTAAGAGAGTCATGAGCACCCTTCGCGAATGTTGATGCCCCATACTTTGTCATCAATGTTAAAACACCATTTACCAAAAATAGGGACCGAGATGCTTACAATATCCCCCTTTTTGGTACTTGATGATAACCAACAGTAATTTTTGCTAAAAAATTTGTTAGAGATATGCACAAGCATAACATTGCTATGATCATGAGTAATCATTAGAAACAGGATCAAGCAATAAACATGATGGAATAATTAACACAAGTTATTATCATGTCAGCTCAACATAAATAGAAGCATGAATAATTAAGCAAGCTCCCCCTAAGTAAGTGTATAGATATAAAGATACAAGCCAAAAAAATGAGTATTCAAGAACACTCCAATCATCAACACAAAAGAGAGTTTTAAGATCAAGATACAACTCAACTCAAATAAACTCTCTTTCCTCTAATTCTTCCCATCCTTTAACTCCCCCTAACCCCTAACCCCTACTCAGCTCTCTACTCTGTCCTCCTTTGGCATCAAGGACCAAAGAGGCTAGTCTTCATGTCCACCGGAGTGAGTAGGAGAAGAAGTTCTTAGTTGCTTGGAGCTGGAGCGAGAGAACACTTGAGAGATACTTCCAAGCATGCCACGGGGAGCTGGAACTGTAGGGACTAATAGAGGTGAAGAAGTACCAACCCCAGGTGCTGTGGGTGCGGTTGTCCCTGAAAAAGTCTGATGAATACAAAGATCACCACTTGTGTGCCATCACACCAAGCCCCCACGAAACCCTAGCCGTACCTCGGTTTCCTAGCCAAAACCGAAGAAAATCGAGGTAATTCTCGAATTCCAGAGCCCAAACATCAGATCTAAAGCCAACACGTTGTAGGTCTCGTCGAGACGATCAATTTGACTATATGGAAGCCCTATTTTGGCAGAGAATTGAGCAAGTTATGCCTCGCCGAAAGATAGCTGGAATTGGCCGCAGCCATCACCGCAGGCGACCTGCCCCGCCGCCCCCGGATTCCCACGCCGGCGCTGAAACCCGCGCGTCGCTGCCCCAATCCCAAGCCCACCGTCCGTCCCGCGCCCCCAAGCGCGTGTCGCGCGCCACGCCGCCGCCCAATACCTATCGCCACGTGCCCTCCCCGCCGCTTCCTTGCCCGCGCCAGGCGTGAGATGTGCCCGTCCACCCATGCACCGCCACGTGCTCGCCCGGATTAGCCGCCGCTGCCGTGTTTGCCGCCTCGATCGGCAATGCCCGCCCGCCAATCTGCCGCCGCCACGCCCTGTCTCCCGCTCCCGCAATGCGTGCGCTGATCGCCGCCGCCACATGTCCCCATTGAGCTGCCGCCCGCGTCGCCCGCCGCCGCACCAGTTAATCTGGATTTTTCTCCGGTTAATCCTCGGTTAACCGGTTTATTCTTTTCAGCCTTTTTCTTTTCCCCGAAACTTCCCCGAAGTTCCTAAAGTCCGATTTAGATGATTCCAGAGTCTAAAAATCACAAAAATTCCCAAGAATTTTATATATTTTTATCATACTATTTTCTCTTTGTTTGTTATTTATTTCTATTTTATTTGTTTCGCATATATCCGACGTGCACCTGCTGTCCGGGAGTCGTTTCGGAGCCGTTCGAAGGAGGAGATCCAGATCCAAACTTCTTCGAAGGCAAGCTAGATTCATATTGAATTCCTGGTTTGCTAAAATTTATTTATTTCATCTTAATTTGAATTGCTTGCTTTCATTATCATCGTATGTGTTATTTTCATCCGATATCATGTTAGTCCTTCACTAATATGATGTAGCCTACCATTGTTAGCCAATTGGTACTATTTTTCTTAGGCTATCCTTTGTGTAGTTGCTTAGCCTTGCTTCCGGAATTGGTAGTTGATAGGTTTCACTCATTATTAAACTCATATCTGTGGAGTTTTGGATTCGTGGTGCTGTTTTTGGTAAATCTAATCAACTAAAATCAACGTGGTGTGTGATGATTTGAGGAGACCCAGAAGATGTGGATTTTGGGCTTGTGGTTGTGTTGTGCAGGTCTCCTCTGTCATATAAGGACCGTATACTTGTGACTATTATACCGAACCTGAACCGTACAGCCACTTGTGCCTTCTGGCCCTAACTTATTAGCTGTGAAAACCTGTTTCTGCTGTACTCGTAGTGGACGGACGTGATTCGCGATCACCGGTTCTGAATGGCTTAAATGGGGGCTAACCTCATGTGATGCGCTGTCAGGTCCGGCTGAAGGAGGTGCACATGACTGTCGGCTTGGCCGAAATGTACCGTATGGGGCGCGAAACCAAAAGAAAGGGTATAATATTGGGGCAGGTGAAAGCAGTGAACGGTCTTTGTACTGTTTCTCCCTTGGGATGAGACAGGGTTTGTGGGAACGTGTACACACTCTGCAGAGTTAAAACTATCATAGTAGTCGTGCCCACGGTTATGGGCGGAGGAAAGGAGTTTGACACAAGGTAGTCCAATGTGTTTTAAATAATTAACTTGATAGTATAGGGAGGGAGTGCCTCTCTTTTGAGCTGGTTAGCCGTTTCTATGGCTACGCTCATCGTGTCGAGCCGGTTAGCCGTCCTTTGGCAACGCTCATGTGTTATAATGTGTTCAATGAATCAAGATTATATAAACAAGTAGATAGGTGATGATTTAGCAAAATAACCCATCCCATCTTTTGACCTTGCATTAATTATTAAGGACTGCTTGCTGGGTAGCCGTGTACTCATTATATGGATCACAGATTATTTGTTCAGGAGAAGATCACGACATCAGTGCCAGTTGTGACCAGGAGGGTCAAGGTGATTAGCTACGCGTTCGGGGTCAACCTTGGAAGTCTTCCGCTGTGTTTCTTTATGCTATTGAATTATGTCTTGTGCAAGACTATGTAAACGTCTATGTCAACTGGATGATATTTATGTTATATGAACTGTTTATTTCTAGTTAATTCAATGCCTGCGATGATATTCCAAATGTCCTTGAGTGCAATACTAGCGATGATCTTCTGGGACTAGTATTCGGCCACTCAAGCCGGTAGAAATACCGAGGTATACGACAGATTTGGTGTCAGAGCCAGGTTGACTCTAGGATACCGTAGCTAGTTGACCTGAAACCTTAAGGAAAATATTTTATATTAAAATAAAAAGATTTAAAAGAACCTTTGCTTTCTTATCTCTATCTATACAATTCTATTTGGTTTAGTCTCTTTCCTATATAGGAATTCTATGCTTTCAACTTTCCTAACTTACCTTCTGGATTCATTCTTGATTCTGTCGTTTCCATCTGATTTAACAAAATTTTATTTTCACTGCTTATCTATTTCAAACCTAGTTGGTTGAACCTAGTCCAAGAAATCAGATATCGCTGTCAAGACAAATCAAGTTGGAGAATCGTCATGCTCCAGCACAGAGTTTCATCTACACCAAGAAAAGTAGACATCTACACCAAGAAAAGAAGACCTAGAAGATCAAGTACCTGAATTGAAGGAAGACCCAAAATTAAGTTAATTAGGTGTTGCTAAGATCGATCGTACTATCATAAAGAGTTGATTGGAGTAGACCGTATCAATATTTGGTTTTCTCATTGTGATACGGCTGTTCATTACTTAAGGCTATTAATAAAGAGTTTATTGGTTAAAATATGATGGTTGTGAATTGTTTTAATTACTTGCATCGACGTTTGAAGAAATCCAAGAGACGAAGTTCAAAGAGAAGAATTTGAAGACGCAAGGAAGAGCAATGAAGAATTCGAAGTTTGAAGAACTTTTCAGCAAGGAGAAAAATATTTTTTTTAAAAAAAACTGTCCGTACAGTTCCGTACAATTTCAAAAATCTATTATTTTCTTTGATTTTAAAAGCTGAATTCTCCATTAAAGTAAACTTTATTACTCCCTAAAGTACTGGAGATTAGTTAGCTAGTAATAAAGGCATTATTATAACAACTAATTTGTTGATTATGTCTATAAAACCACGTTTGAGTTGGTTCTTAATTATGTCTTGTATCACCTACGGTGTAATCAAGATAAGAGTGTTGGATCTTAATTATTTAGATCTTTATAATGAGTGCCAGAAAAATTGTTGTCTCAAATTATTTTCGCTAAGGGATGTTACTACCGTCTTAGTTGCTCATCTTTCCTAGTTCTTTCTTGGAGCAGATGCCGAGAGAAAGAGGAAGAGGTCGTGCCATGCCCGCCGGCAGAGGCAGAGGTCGTGGACGTCGTGCTGCAACACCTGTTGACGGGATGGAAGAAGCCGCAAGCCAAAATCAAAATCAAGTGCAACAAGAGGAGGAAGCTGCCCCTCAAGTCAATATTGATGCACAACAAGCACCATCAGTTGCCGCCGCTGCACCGCAACCTCAACCAGCAGCTCAGCAACAGCAAGACAACTTGGTCCTGCAAGCACTGAATCTGATTGTGGAAAGATTAAACAACCCGCCGGTTCAACAACAAGCACCCCAAGTCGCGCCGTACCACCCACAGTCCAAATTCAGCTATTTCATGAGGACAAGGCCGCCACAGTTCTCAGAAACCAGGGATCCGGCAGAAGTAGATGACTGGATCAGAGATGTAGAGAAGAAACTGTACCTGGTGGATTGCGATGACTATGATAGCGTCCAATTTGCCACCCATATGATGAAAGGAAATGCTGCTCATTGGTGGGAGAACTACTGCAACGCCCACCCGAATTACCACAACCTGATGTGGGACGAGTTTGTGGAATTATTCAAGAACACCTACGTTCCTCAGAGTATGCGGGATGAGAAGAAACGCGAATTCGAGAATTTGCGTCAAGGGAGCATGACAATCGCTCAGTACATCAACAAGTTCATTGAACTATCTCGCTATGGTTCGGACTTAATTCCTACCGAGAAGGCCAAGATTTGGAGGTTTACTGAAGGAATGGACTCCGGCATAAGGATGCAGTTGCTGCCTTTCCAATGTCAAGATTTCGAGCAACTGACTGAGATGGCCATAATCTTGGAAGGAGCTCAACGCAAATACAATGAAGATAGGAATGAAGATAGGAAGAGGAAGATGAACTTCCAAGGGCAGAATGAATGCAACGTCCATCGTCGCTTTTCGCAAGGACAAAACTCTAACAGGCCGCAATATCAGGGACATAACCATCAATACCCAAGCTAGACCTCAAATTTAGTGCAGAAGTCACAGAGTCAGAGCCAAACGATTAATCAGTAAGCTTACCACCCCAATCAAAGTGCAAACCAGGGGTCAAACAGGAGTGCATCGAGTGGAGCAACAGGAGTTACTTGCTTCAGATGTAGTCAAGTGGGACACTATGCTCATCAATGCCCGACGAAGCCGGAGAACCAGCAATAGAAGGATCAAGGAGGTGCATCTCCGCACGTTGGTTCAAACAAGAGTGTTCATAACGCTCCGAGGACTACATCGAACGTGGGATCTGGATGCATCAACCATGTCACCGTAGAGGAAGCTCAGGAGGCACCCAACGTTGTGCTTGGTAAGTTCCTAATGAACTTAGTACTCGCAGTCGTATGATTAAGTTTTGCAAAGTGCAATGGTCCAATCACATCGAAGAAGAAGCAACGTGGGAGAGACAAGAAGATTTGCAGGCAGAGTTCCCAAAGTTGTTCAAGGATCTTTCCGAATCTCAGGGACAAGATTCTTTCTAGGGGGGGGGGAGGTTTGTGACATCCTAATAAAATTATAATTTCACATATTAGAAATAAAGAAAACAAAAAGATAAAAACATAAAATAATAATAGAAAAAGGTCCAAACCAGGCTTGGATAGCTTAATTAGGCCCAAACTAGGCCCAAAACCCTCCCACCTAACCCTAAGCCCATTAGGATTCTTAATATTCCATATATATATATCCTAATTCTAGTCCAAATCAAGTTCCACCCCTATTAGGAAACCCCCACCACGCCTCAACCCCCTCCACCACTATATAAACCCCCCTAGAGGTCCCCTGATCGGCCATCACACCAAGCCCCCACGAAACCCTAGCCGTACCTCGGTTTCCGTGCCAAAACCGAAGCAAATCGAGGTAATTCTCGAATTCCAGTGCCCAAACCTCAGAACTAAAGCCTGTTGTAAGTCTCATCGAGACGATCAATTTGACTATATGGAAGCCCTATTTTGGTGGAGAATTGAGCAAGTTATGCCTCGCCGAAAGATGGCCGGCATTGGCCGCCGCCATCACCACCGGCGGCCTGCCCCGCCACCCTTGGATTCCCGCTCCGGCGCTGAAACCCACGCGTCGTCGCCCCAATCCCCGCGCGCCACTCGTCTCGGCGCCCCCGCACGCGTGTGCGTGCCACACATCGCCGCCAATCCCCATCCGCCGCGTGCCGCCGCCATCGCGTTGCCCGCGCCCGCGTGAATCGCCCGTCCACCAAGCACCGCCACGTGCTCGCCCGGATTAGCGCCGCCTACGTGTTCCCGCCTGGCGACAACGCGCCGCCCGCTCAATCCGCCGCCGCCAAGCGCCCCTGTCTCCTCGCCCACAAAGACGGCGTGCCCGATCGCCGCCCGCC
Organism: Olyra latifolia; assembly: GCA_036346145.1. Classification (NCBI taxonomy): domain Eukaryota; kingdom Viridiplantae; phylum Streptophyta; class Magnoliopsida; order Poales; family Poaceae; genus Olyra; species Olyra latifolia. The sequence goes on along the minus strand of CM070531.1, from coordinate 4,217,467 downwards.
ACATGTCCCATTGTCATATAAGGACCGTATACTTGTGACTACCATACCGAACCTGAACCGTACAGCCACTTGTGCCTTCTGGCCGCAACTTATTAGCTGTGAAAACCTGTTTTCACTGTACTCGTAGTGGACGGACGTGATTCGTGATCACCGGTTTCGAATGGCTTAAATGGGGGCTAACCTCATGCGATCTTGTTGTCGGTCCGGTGAAGGAGATCGCGATGATGCCGCTGGCGAAGTGTACCGTATGGGCGCGAAACCAAAAGAAAGTGCGATGTTAGGGCGGTGAAAGCGATGAACGGTCTTTATACTGTTTCTCCCTTGGGATGAGACAGGGCATGTGGGAAACGTGTACATACTCTGCAGAGTTAAAACTATCATGGTAGCCGTGCCCGCGGTTATAGGCGGGGAAAGGAGTTTGACACAAGGTAGTCCAATGTGTTTTAAATAATTAACTTGATAATATAGGCAGGGAGTGCCTCTCTTTTGAGCTGGTTAGCCGTTTCTATGGCTACAGTAATCGTGTCGAGCCGGTTAGCCGTACTTTGGCTACGCTCATGTGTTATAATATGTTCAATGAATCAAGATTATATAAACAAGTAGATAGGTGATGATTTAGCAAAATAACCCATCCCATCCTTTGACCTTGCATTCATTATTAAGGACTGCTTGCTGGGTAGCCGTGTACTCATTATATGGATCATGGATTATTTGTTCAGGAGAAGATCACGACATCGGTGCCAGTTGTGACCAGGAGGGTCAAGGTGATTAGCTACGCGTTCCGGGTCAACCACGGAGTATCATCGCATTGAAGTCTTCCGCTGTGTTTCTTTATGCTATTGAATTATGTCCTATGCAAGACTATGTAAACGTCTATGTCAACTGAATGATATTTATGTTTTATGAACTATTAATTTCTAGTTAATTCTATGCCTGCGATGATATTCGAAATGTCCTTGAGTGCAATATTAGCGATGATCTTCTAGGACTAGTATTCGGCCACTCAAGCCGGTAGAAATACCGGGGTGTATGATAATAGGGATCCAATCCCTCTAGGTGAGAAAGAAGTTGTGCCCCCAAGTGCTGAATTGCCCCCTCAAGTGTAGAAAAACGAGTGTCAAAGTGGGTCTGCCAGCCAACAAGGGCATCATAGTTGTTGTTCTGCTGCTCAACCCAACCCTCAAACTGAGCATTCATCTGATGCTACTCAGCATGCCATGTCCTGGCTTCTTCATGCATTCTTCTTTGCTCTTCTCTCTACGACAGATCATTAGCTCGCCACTGAGTCATTTAAGCTATAAGTAAGCAATGTCAGTGTGAGTAGTAGCTGAGAAGGGACCTTAGCACAGGCAATGTCAGTGTGAGTAGTAGCTGAGGGGGGACCTACCTCTATGTGCTGAGGGAACTCTATAGCTGGTGGTGTAAAAGGAGGAAGGTCCTGAGGAGAGCCAGCAGGAGGAGCCTCTAGTGGCATTGGAGCCTGAGGAGGTGGTGCCAAGGAGCTTCTTGATTTCAATGTCAGCAGACGCCTCTTAAGAAATGCATGCTCAATAATTTTTTGCTCATAGTACTAAATCTCATCAATTGGAAAAAAGCCCATCTGAGCAATCACAGCAATGATGTATGGAGCTAGAGGCAGATTCCTATCAACCTCTCTACAACTGGAGTCTTCAATTTCCCCAAGGGTCAGATCAGCTATATCTATCCTTCTTCCAGTCAGAATGAAAAGCATGGACCAGCTGATCACGGAAACAATGTTGTCTCTATATCCAGCTCTCATCACAAAAGTGTTCCTTAAGATAGTGTTTATGAGAGCTGCTTTAGCTTTTAGTTCCTTTATCTTGGTCATATCAAAAATAGGCCAGGTCACATCCTCATACATGAATGCAATGTCATCAAGCTTAGGATACTCGCCCAACCAGAATGATTTTGGATATGCAGGACTGTACACCCTCTCACCATCAGTGCGAAAACCCAGGGCTCTATTGATGGCATCACTACTAACTTTCCTCTCTATCCCATCAATTGTGAAATGCATCTCCCTCCTGCCATTTGGAAACCAGAGAGTGGCATAGAACTCAAGTATCCGGTGATCACTCCAGGTGGGTGTAGTGCAACTCAGCAACTGTGATAGTCCAGGAGTAGCATCAAAACAAGACTTGACATAAGGGCCTAGTACCTCTGAGATATCGTTCCAGTTAATCCAATGAGGTACTCGAAGCTTCTCCTTTCTTGCAAAATAAATGGCGAAGAGATCTCTAGATATGATGGACTTGAACCGTACATCCTTCGTGTCCTCTGAAGGGAGCCATGTAGTGTACTATGCTTTCCTCAACTTCCTTAGCTTTTCTTTCCGTAGTTTTGCCAGCTCTAGATTAATGCTAGGGGCTGCCTCTTGTCTTCCTTCTATTGTTAAGCTTACATCGAACTCAGAATCTGACGGTTGTCCCCCTTCATAGTCACTATGACTGGAGTGATCACCATCATTGGAAGATGGTGATCCCAGGGCACTACGAACTCTTCAAAATATGACTTTTCTATTCACCTTCTTTTGTACTAGGGGAGCATTTGAACTTCCATATGACACATCTGGAGCATTTTCCCTATCTCTCTCATCATCACTTCTACCTCCACTTGTACCCTCTTTCCTGCCTTTTCCTTTAGGAGGGTAGAAAACAGTCCCTTAGTCCCAACCATTGTGGCAATTCAATTCTCATGCTTCAAACCTCAAATGACCACTAGAAATTCCTGAGCAATAGACACGAGTGTAGAATTTCGAATAAATTTGAGGAATTGACAAACTAGGGCTAGGGTTTGATAATCAATGAAAATTGAAATCGAGAAATTTAAGCCAACAAAATGCAACTTACCCAGCCCTCGGAGGAAGCTTGAAGACCGATACGTGTCGAAGATCACCTAATCACCTTGCCCGGCTAGGGCTTTGGTGAGGGTGAGGAGATGGAGAATGGACGTGATTTAGGGCCTTCAAGGATGATTTGAGTGGAGAGGATGGAGGAGGAGATGGAGAGGAGCCGATTTGAGGAGGTGGAAGTCGCCAGAGAGGAGAGGGATGGCGGCGCCGGCGATGGGAAGGGAGGCAGCGGCGACTCGGGAGAGAGAAAGAATGGGTGAGAAGAACATATGTGGAGAAAAAGGAGAAGTTAAGAAAATAATCCTTCAAGGACAGTACTGTCTTGCACCGGACTGAGTCCGGTCGCCACCGGACTCACCATGCACTCTGCTGGTGGATCACCGCTGTCCTCCACTGGACTGGGTCCGATTGCTACCAGACTGAGTCCGGTGGGATCCAGAAGGGTGCACGCCTGGGAAGAACTCCATCGGACTAAGTCCGGATCGCCATCGGACTCACCGTGCACTCTGCTAGTGGGTCTCCACTGTCCTCCACTGGACTGAGTCCGGTCGCTACCAGACTGAGTCCAGTGGGATTCAGAAGGGTGCACGCCTGGGAAGAACTCCATCGGACTACATCCGGATCGCCATCGGACTAGGTCCGGTGAGATCAAGAACAGAACATACACCATGCTTTTAACATTTGAAGTTTTGTAAATACTTTTTGGGAGGAGTTTGATTCTAACAAGTCCAAGATTAACCAAAGAAATCAAAATGAATTTAAAGTATCATGGACTAGCATGAATTGAAATTTTTGAAAAAAAATATAGCTTATTTTAATGAATATATGTATAAAAGCATGAGAAAAACACAATGAAGCACATTGGTCAAGAAATTGTATGGATCTCATAAATATTGCTAATGAGGAGATCCATGGTAAGAAATCTTCCCTAGCGAAGAGTATCCATTTGGAGTTAAGCGCATTATTAATTTTTATTTTTAGTTATTTTGACAAATTTTGAAAAGTTTCAAGTATAGATGATTTGAAAAGCCATTTTGCAACTATGATGGATGAGAATTTTCATAAAATGAGAATAATTGTTTTCTTTTGGGTCAATTTGAAAACAAAATTTTGTTGGCTTAAATATAGGAGTAAACGTGCTTACCAAGAGTTTTTATATTTTTCACATTTAGGGATGTCACAAGATATCAAATGCATTGAATCTCCCCCTAAATGTGACCATGAGCTCATCAAGTAATGTTAGAAACATCAAGGACATTGAGCTTATTTCATAATTTGTAAAATCTTGCCTCATCAAGAGGTTTGGTGAAAATATCGGCAAGTTGATCCTCCATTCTCACATACTCAAGTACAATGTCACCCTTTGCAACATGATCTCGAAGAAAGTGATGTCGGATATCCATGTGTTTGGTATGCGAATGTTAGACCGGATTATTTGCTATTTTCACCGCACTTTCATTATTGCACAATAGAGGCACATGATCAAAAGAAATACCAAAATCAAGAAAGGATTGCTTCAAATAAAGAATTTGGATGCAACAACTCCCCGCTGCTACATATTCCACCTCGATGGTAGATAGCGCCACAGAGTTTTGGTTTTTGATGCCCATGAAATTAAAGACCTTCCAAAAAAGGCAACTCCCCGAGGTGTTTTTTCTATCAATTTTGCAACCGGCATAATCGGAATCCGAATAGCCTATAAGATCAAATGAGATACCTTTGGGGTTCCAAAGACCAATGCTAGGAGTAAACTTGAGATACCTCAAAATTCGTTTAACGGCCGAAATATGCAACTCCTTTGGGGCGGCTTGGAATCTAGCGCACATGCAAACACTAAACATGATGTCGGGCCGAGATGCGGTAAGTTAAAGCAAAGATTCAATCAGAAACGGTAAAGCTTTTGATCTACCAATTGGCCTCCCTAATCAAGATCCAGATGAGTATTTGTAGCCACTGGAGTCTTGATTATCTTGCAATCTTCCATTTTGAAGCGCTTGAGGAGGTCCTTAATGTACTTATATTGCAAGACGAATGTCTCCTTCCTTAATTGTTTGATTTGAAATCCAATAAAGAAGACGAGTTCTCCAATCATCAACATTTCAAATTCCTTTGTCATTAGATCACCAAATTACTTGCAACAAGAAGCATCCGAACATCCAAAAATGATATCATCAACGTAAATTTGGCATAGAAATAGATCATTCTCAATGGATTTAGTGAAGAGTGTACAATCAGCCTTTCCAGTTTTGAATCCTTTTTCACGTAAGAAGTCCCTAAGGCGCTCATACCATGCACGAGGTGTTTGTTTGAGGCCGTATAGCGTCTTAGAGAGCTTGTAAACATGGTTAGGATATAGAGAATTTTCAAAATCGGGTGGTTGTTCAACAAATACTAACTCATCAATAAACCCATTAAGAAATGTACTCTTAACATCCATTTGAAAAAAGTTTGATATTAAAATGACATGCAAAAGCAAGAAGGGATTGAATTGCCTCGACGCGCCACGGGAGTAAAAGTTTCGCCATAGTCAAGACCTTCGACTTGAGTAAAACCTTATGCCACGACTGTGCCTTATTGCGCATTACCGTTCCATTTTCATCTTGCTTATTGCGGAAGACCCATTTGGTTCTAATCACCTTGTGCTTTGTGAGTCGTTCCACCGACTCTCAAACTTGATTTTCTTTTGAAATTGTTGAGCTCCTCATGCATGGCATTGATCCAATTTATATCTTTGAGAGCTTCTCCTATATTTTTAGGCTTTATAAGAGACACAAACAAGTAATATTCACAAAAATTTGCTTGTTTAGAACTAGTTTGGACGCCTTTATCCATATCGCCAATGACTTATGTGAGTGGATGATCTTTGGCGATGATGTGGTGACTCTTGATAAAATTTTGAGGCTCTCGAAGGATATCCTCATCATTTTTCTTTTGTTCACTCATAGAGGCTTGAGGATCCATTGAAGTGGATGGAGGGTTGATTTCTTTTGGAGGCTCTTCGGAAGTTTACATTGGCTTGACTTCTCCAATTTGCATTTCCTTCATAGCTTCCCTTAATCCATCATCACCTACATCACTTAGATTATCGTGCTCTCTTTGAGAACCATTAGATTCATTGAATTTAACTTCATATGATTCTTCAACAAGGCCGGTGGCATTGTTGAAGACACGATTAGCTTTTAAGTTTGAGGAATAACTTAGGAGAAAACCAATGTCACATCCGCTTTGAAACTTACCAAGCCGGGTTCTCTTCTTGTGAATCTTGCATCTGAAAACAAGAAAATAGGAAATATTATGTCTTCGTCCCACCAAGAGCTCATCAGATGTCGTCTTTAGAAGTTGATGAAGGTAGAGCCGGTTGATGCAATGGTAAGCCGTGTTAATGGTCTCCGCCTGAAAGGCATCGGGCGTGCCATATTCATCAAGCATAGTTCTTGTCATTTTGATGAGTATGCGGTTTTTCCTCTCAACCACACCATTTTTTTGAGGTGTATAGGTGGCGGAGAACTTATACTTAATATCTAACTCATCACAATACATCTCAATATAAGAGTTAATAAATTTGGTCCTATTATCACTTCTAATTTTCTTAATATAAGATTGAAATTCATTTTAAGCTCTTTTTGTAAATGTCTTAAAAGTCTTCCCGCTTCAGTTTTATCAACCAAAAAGAAAACCCAAGTGAAGCGGGAGAAGTCATCAACAACCACAAGACAATATGAGTTACCACCAATACTCGCATATGAGGTTGGGCCAAAAAGATCCATCTGAAGTAATTCAAGTGGCCTAGTTGTGGATATGATATTTTTGATGGGATGTGAATTTACGACTTGTTTGCTGGCTTGGTATGCGCTATATAGCCTACCTTTTTCAAACTTTACATTTTTCACACCCACAAGTAGCTCATTTTTGAAAACCTTTTTTAAGGTTGACATGCCTACATGTCTAAGACGGCGATGCTAAAGCCAACCTAGAGAGACTTTGGCAATGAGGCATGTCGAGATACATGAGGTGTCCGATGAGAAATCAACAAGATACAAATTTTGATAACGAAAAGCTTTGAAAACAAGATTTTTGCTTTTGTCCAAAACGGAAACACCGTCACTCGTGAAGATGCATTCAAAACCAAGCTCTTAAATTTGAGCAACGGAAAGCAAATTAAAACTTAAGGACTTGGCAAGAAGAACATTAGCAATGGAATAATCATTGGATATGTCAATTTTACCTCTTCCCATTACCTTAGACTTGCTATTATCTCCGAAGGTGATCTTGATATTAGCTTCACCTTTCTCTTCCAAAGAGTTGAGCGTTGTCGGTCATATGTTGAGTACATCCACTATCCATCACCCAATACTGGCCACCGCATTTATAGTTCACCTAAATAGAAGAGATCAATTTTTGACCTTAGGTACCTAAATTGCTTTGGGTCATTCAGTGTTAGTGACAAGTGACTTTGCCACCCATATGGCCTTAGTCCTTTTATTATTTGCAATGGGGGATCCAACATATTTAGGAATCATTTTTTTTTTCCATTTTTCTTCATTAGAACATACTTATTATCAATTGGCATGTCCCTAGATGAAACAGCATGAGAGGATTTAGCTAATGTGCAAGCAATAGGCTTGTGATCATGAGATTGACAAATGTAGCACACGGTGCCTTCCTTAATGAATACTCGAGGCTTATCCCTTTCTCCCTTGGGCAACTTCCCATTAGGATAATACCCTAATCTATGTTTGCTCGAGGTGTACCTTTAATTACTCCACGAGTACTCGGTTTAAAGAGGCACTTCCCTTTATACACCTTGACAATCCCATGTTTAAGGAAGCTACTTTATCTTTGAGCATCAAATTTTCTTTAATTAGTTTACTAGAGTTTTAACATATGCACATGAAGTTTTGCACGCACTAGTGATACTATTTTGAGCAATTTTGTTTGAGCTAGAGATGGAGCTAGTATTACCATGATCATGATAAGGATTAATAATATGAGCATTAATAGATAGACTATGGGCACTATTAATTGAATCAATTAAATCATAAGAAGTACCCACACTAATCTTTTCGCATACAATAGATCACATTGCATACTAGCATCAACCTTAGAACAAGTTTCATGTTTAGCTAAGAGATTTTCATGTTCTAAGGCAAGCTCAATCATAGGAGTTAGATAATTCTTCAAATTTATCAACCAAAGTAGCATGTAAATTTTTAAATTTCTTCATTTTTGACTTTACATTTGCAAGAGCAAGATTCAATTCTTCAATTAGATGGACTAGCTCTTTATGGGTGGGTTCAAAATCAATTACCTTCTTATTTCGCTTCGCTATGAGGCAAAATGACGTACTTGGTGGAGGTGGCAATGATTCCACAGCAGCGAGACCGACCAAATTCTTGGATTTATGGTAATCATCTTCTCAGGAGGAATCATCACTTGATTCATTATCATCCGAGACCCACTCACCAATGTAGGCTTCCGTCTTTCCATGCTTGTTAATCTTTTTAAAGTGAATTTTCTTGGAGGATTTCTTCTTCTTGCCCTTTGAATCTTCTTGCTTATCATGTCCCTTCTCTGTGAGCTTTTGTTTGCTTTTATCAGAATTTGCTACGATGTGCCCTCTCTTGATGCAGTCAAAACAAATGAGATGTGCATGGGGGTCTTCGAGTTGGAGTTAAGAGTTGAACTTGCCCTTGGAGCCCATCTTTTTGAGTAGACGTCGAGTCTTCCTCATCAATAAGGGAAGCTCCTTGGCGTCTCCATCTTCTATATAGCTCTTATCTTCTTCGGGTTTGCTTCGATTCCTCGTTTGGAGATGAGGAAGCCCAATAGCTTGCCTGCCCTGACTCCGAACACGCGCTTCTCTGGGTTCAACTTCACATGTTCCTTTAAGAGACTTGCGAATGTTTATCTCAAATCCTCCGCATGGTCTTTTTTTTAGCTTGCTCTTCCCCACAATATATTCCATGTATGCCTCGATGTTCCACCCTAGCTGCTTGGCGAAGATTTGGCGATCAGCCTTGTGAAGGTAACGCTCGTATTTTTGAGCCCGAACAGCATCCTAACGAAGTAATAGGTGCCAAAGGGTGTGATGAATGCCGTCTTTTCTTCATCCTCCTGCGTCATGTTTGCCTGGTGGTAACCTAAGTAGGCATTAAGAAACTCATCATTTCTGAACCAACGGTGGCATCCATCGACGGGTCTATGCAAGGCAATGGAAAATCATCTTTGGGGTATGATTTGTTTAGGTCAGTGAAATCTATATACATCCTTCAGCTCCCGCTAGCCTTCTTCACTAGCATGATGTTAGCCAGCCATTCGGTGTGGAGCGCTTCCCTTATGACCTCCACTTTCAGTAACTTCGCTACCTCAACCTTCGCCGCCTCCTATCTTTCCACCGATAGTTTGCGATGGTTTTGTCTTGGGCTTTACTGAGAAGGCTTGCTCGATGGTTTCCCGAGCCATGCCTTGCAGGTTTTTCGGCCCCCAAGCGAACACTGCCTCGTGTTGGTGAAGCACCTCTAGAATTTCTTCCTCCTTAGCTTCTCCCAATTCCGTCCCAAGGGTAACTCCTTTTTCCACACTTCCGAACAAGGGCACCCACTTCGTCCCCCCCTTCAGCCTTAGGCTTAGCCACCAACTTGTCGCCGATCCTTGACTCTGATTCAGTGGTGTACACCATCTAGACATGGGGAGGTCCCTCGAGGTCAATTCTTCTTGCCAGCGCTTGATCGCCCCGGATCGTAATTACACCTTTGGGTGAAGGGATATTCATGCAAATATAGCCATGGTGGACCACCGCCTCAAAGGTTGTCAGCGACCCACGGCCTAGGATCGCATTGTAGTGCGAGGGGATGACGACAACATCAAAAGTCACTGCCCTGCATACACTGGCTTCTCCTGCTTTGAAGGTGAACTAGAGTTCAATTTGCCCGAGGGTCGAAATCCAAACCCTACTAGGGGCACCTCCAACGAGCGGAGCCGGTCTTTGGATATCATCATTTGCCTGAATGCTTCAGCGAACAGGATGTCGGCTGCACTCCCCCTATTGACCATCACCCTACGGACGTCAAAATCTGCGATACTGGTCGTTATCACCAGGGAATCTTGGTGTGGGAAGTGTACTCCTTCGGCATCTGCTTCACTAAAAGTGATGGGATCAAAGTGCTGCGGCTGGAAGGGTGTTGGGTACACCTCCACATGATTAATCTTCCTCCTCTATCCATTTGTTAAGCTCCCATGTGTCTTCTCTTCGAAAAACGTTTTGAAAAGGAAAGGGGAAAATCAGTACTCAAGAGGCATTCTCCTTCGTTCGCCCTTGATCGTAGGCATGGCTATCATGACAGTTTTACACTCTGCATATGTTGCACGCTTTACCCACGAGAGGTGTTTTTCCTAGGAGTCACCCAAAGAAAAAACTAACACCACAAGGCTTTTCTCCAACATACTCCTATTTCGGACATCCCCGCTAAGGGTTACGCAATGGTTCAGCACTTGCCTTACTCAGCAAAGTTAACGTTCACGTTAGGAGCATTGGGGACAAACCTTCATCACCTGAACCTAACGCAAGCAATAAACAATAATAAAGACCATGCAAAAACATGTAGAAAATAATGTGTGCAAGTGCATGTGAAAAATTTACAGAACGTATAGTTTGATTTTACAAACATTATGAAATTTATTTCACTTTTTTTGGACATATATATATATATATTTAGTTATGATTTTACAAGTTTACTGGTTTATTAAAATTGAAAAACAAATCTAAACTAGGCAAGGACATGGGTGGCCTAGCGGAGCAGCGCACAGCGGTGGCCCGGGAGGCCGGGAGGGCGCAACGTGGGGGTGGCCCAGGCGTGCGGCTGGCTGGCCCAGCACCTTGCCGGCTTCATGCATCTGCTGCTGCACGCGGCGGCGGGGCGCGGTTTGCAGCGGTGGCCTCGGCGGCGATCGACCCGGCGAGGTCCTGCGTGAAGCCTTAGACCTAACGATCCCAAAAAACAACAAATCAGATCTGTACCCAAGGAACAACGGCAGATTTTGGAGAAAACAATGAACTCCGGCGAGGCCTTCGGGGTTGCGATTCGGCGAGCTCGATCGTCGGAACCTGCAGAACCAAAGTAAAATGGGTTCGTGAATCAAAAATCATGGACGTCCTTGAAGGGTTTCAACAATGGAGTTCACCTTGCACCAGAATCGGGAGAGAGAGAGAGAGAGAGAGAGAGAGAGAGAGGGAAGAAGAGGGTCAGCTGTAGCATTTTATAGGAGATGGGGAGGAATATCTTGGGCATATTCCTGGAAAACAACTACGGAAACATCCCTTGGATGGAAAGGTTTAATTTCCATTAATACTAATTTGATTTTGAATCAAAGGAGGAGCGGATTTGGGGAGGTTTCCTTCCCTAGCCTTCCTTCTACGCAAGCTGGTCGAGGGGGCAAGGAGGGGCACACGCAAGGGAGAGAGGGAGGCCGGGTGGCTGGGCTGGTTGACTCAGCCCAAGAGAAGGGAGGCTGGCCCAAGGTGGTGAGAGAAATAGAGAAAAAGAAAGAAAGAGAGAGGGGTCCAACAGAAAATAGTCCCGGAACCCTAAATAAAATATTATTATTATATAAAATTATCTTTGTTCTCCTGAACAATTCGGTATCTTATAGTTCCAATATCCTGTAAATATTAAAAAAAAACCTTTTTCTTAATAATAAATCAAATTATTATCTCATTGGCTTTTACAGTAACATATTCATTTTCAAGTATGTTAAAACATTTTCACGAGTGCAATGACATGATGCATATGATTTTGGTTTTTTTAAAAATGAGGATGTTACAGAACCGCTTCGTGATGGAGCGCCTAGTCACGGAAGGCGAAGCCGCACCGGATCCTCGCAGCTTATTCGCTTGGAGACGCTTAGCGAAGGGATCAATTCGGAGTGGAAGGCCTAGAAGTGGGGCGAGGAGGGGGCCGCAGCCTGCGAGGTGGCGCGCCTCGAGGGGCAAAGCACTTTCGGAGGGAAGACAAGTTTCCTTGGGCACTACACAGCCTCTTGCCGGACAACCCGTGCCATACAAGGACAAATTGTGTCAGGATAAGCATCATTATCTTCCTTGCCAGGGGACAGGTTGTAACCACCTTAAAGTTGTAAAGACACCTGTAACCCTACTTTTGATAGTCTATTTCGGGGCATTTTAGGAATTGGCACCTCTTAGCCAAGGGAAACCTTGTTGTAACCCCAGACGATGCGAAAAAGAAGGGGCATGAAGGTTATTTTCAGAGCAAAGACCCTGTCGCCCCTACTTTTTTTGCCTAGGCGAGGGCATTCTAGTCTGGACAAGCCTGTAATTTTCCTGTATAAATACGGGACTCAAGTGAATGAAAAAACACACAAGAAATCTTAAGAAAAAAATCAAAGTCTCTAAGTCTGTGAGTTGCTCTTGAATTAGCTCCTGTGGTTCTCTCACCCTCGCGTAGAGCTTCAGTGCCTTGGGGGCTGCCCCTTTTTGGGTTGTCTGGCTTGGGCCGACGATACTTGGCACCATCCATGGGGAGCACGTAGATAGAGAGAAGCCACTCATTGTCAAGGAGGATGCCGCCCATGAAGAAGGATAGAGTGTCTGCAAGCATCGGAGGGGTAACCGCTGCTAAGCGGGGTGCTCTTCAAACTCGCTCATGCAGCAGCAGGGCAGAGGGGCCCTTGCTGACACGGCCTCCTTCTGGGCCTAGCACGGGAAGAGGAGGAGCAGGCCCTGCGTGAAGCACTGGTGAACGTCCAAGAGGGGGAGGCAAGGGCTGCTGCACCGGCTCAACTGTTGGCCCCCGCCTCTGCTGCACCAACATTGTTGGATCCTAACGTGCAGGCTCTAATCCTCGCAAACGCAAGGATGGTGGAGCAAGTGGAGCGTCTCCGGGAGAAAGTCCAGCAAGGAGTGCGGCGTGATGCATCTTTTCCCCCTTGTGCAGGAGGAAGCTTCGGAGACGAAGTCCAATCCTCCACGGAAGAAGGGAGACGCCAGGATGCCAAGGGGGACCCCAACCCTTTGGGCGCGCGCTTGAGGAGCAAGAAGTGGCCTACCTCGGGCACATTAAATTGCCCACATTCAAGCCGTACAACGGGAAGACTGACCCAAGGGAGTTTCTCCGTGTATACGAGACGGTGGTCGAAGAGGCTGGAGGAGATGATGATATCAAAGCCAAAAGGTTTCTGCTCGCAATTTAAGGGACCGCTCTCTCGTGGTACTCCTCTCTTGAACAAGGTTCCATTCAAGATTGGGCTCAGCTTCGCTCAAAGATGGAGAGCAACTTCTAGGGAAACTTCGATGGGATGAAGGAGGAGAGTGATCTCTTCACGATGAGACAAAGGGAAGGCGAAACCCTGAAAAGCTATTTGCAGCGGTTCTCAAAGGTGATGTGCCAGCTCAGGGGGGTCAGCGACACCACCATCATCAACGCTGTGAGGTGTGGATTGTGAAGAGGCCTCCTCTAGGAGCGACTGGCTAGGAAGGAAGTGAAAACTGTGGAGGAGCTCTTCGCCAAGATGAAGGTGTACGCCCGAGCGAAGGAGGATACCCTTGAAAAAAATGAAAAGACAAGGGCTGACACCAGAGGCCCAAGATCTCTTAACAGAGGGAACCAGAGGAAGAATTAATGCACCCATACGGAGAAGGGGAGTTGGGAGGGAGGCGCCGACTACAAAGACATCAGGAAGAGGGTGTACTAGATTGACGAGCATGATAAGCGGTGGGGGGAAGGAGGAGTCGGGATGCTCCGATGGAGTGGTCCCCACCGAAGCAACACCAAGTCCAAGAGAACCGAAGGATGGAGCCCAGAAGAGGTGAACAGGTGGAGCGGAGGTATCACTGCAAGTACCACAAGAACAACTCCTCTCACGACTCTGCGAGATGTAAGGTACTCATAGGCTACCACGAATATGAGTGGCGGCGGGGGACTCCGGCGAGGCAACCGGAGCTGGAGCCCCACGCCAGCCTCCTTCGGCACTGGTACATCATGTGCGAAGGGTGATAAACACAATCACTGGGGGATCGTCGGAGCAGCTGCCATCAAAGAGGCTAAAAGATTGCAAAACTGGCTTTATGCCAAAGAACCACTCCCCTATCCATTTGTTAAGCCTTAGTTGCATTTACTCAGCCTTGCTTGTTGAGTATTCACGTACTCACCCTTGCCTTCTATGTGAGGCTGCTTATTTCAACGAGCAGATTGTGATCAGCAATGGTATCCTGAGGAGGAGATGTTCCAAGATGAAGGTTTCACTGCCGGAGTCCAAGATGAAGATTACTTTGATGCCTAGGAGCGCTGCTATAGTCTTGCTTGTGGAGACACTCGGGTCTTTCCTCCATTTTGGTTGTGTATCTGGATTTATGTTCTTAGTGTTGTAGGCCTCGGTGCCCAACTATTGCAATAATCTCCATGCTTGGTGCTACTCTAATGTAACTGGTGTCATTTACGTTTATTGGTTATGGTCCAAACTGTTCAACTATGTCTACTGGCTACTTGATCCTAGGACTAGTATAGTTGAAACACAGCAGGGGTTCGACTCCATTTTGGGGTCCCAACAGAGTTGGTAACAGAGCCTGACTGTAGGACGAGCCTTAGGTAATTGGAGTGTCTTAAGGACATTATATTAAAGCATAAATTATTTCAGAAAATTTATCATTGTTATATTCTTCTCTACTTGTCTGGTTTATATTAATTCACTTGAAAATTAATTTTTGTTCATAATTAAATTGTTATTAATCCTTCCCTTCTTGAACTTGTAGATGTTGGGACTGTTCACCACCTATGGAGAGGGACTGGGGGGCTATGTGGAGGAGCTCATCCACATGGTAGAGGAGATGGGCTACCACGAGCAGCCCCCAATACACCTGCTACAAGACTAGGGACGTTGCTGGGCAGACAGTCTGGAGGGTGAACCTAATCGCCCACGTTGATCACATTGAGAAGACCGCTCGCGAGCACACTCCAATGAGGAGCTGGGCTGTTCGAGTGCACCTCGAGGCAGCGATGTAGGAGGCTGCTTATGCCGCCATGTCCTGCATTGCCGCACACTACCCCCGTGAGTCAGCTGACTCCCCCTACTGCTGGTTTCCTACAAAATCCTTTCCAACAAGAAGTGCGACCTGAAGGAGTTCCACACTACAGAGATGATGAGGGCGATGGACTGCGACATTGCTGCCCCCAAGGATGAAGTGAACTACTACCGCCACAAGCTGGCCAAGGTCTTCAAAGAGAACTACCAGCTGAAGTACCCTGCACCACCTACCGTACGCCGTTGGTAGGGTCAAACCAATCGCAACGGAACAGAACCACCGAGATCTCCTTGCTTCCATTGAATATCAGCTTGAGTATCTCCTGGATGATGTCATAGTATTCGACCCCATCTTCCCCACTACATAGAACCCACTGTTTACCGATCGTAAATTAGGGTTGAGACGCTCAGCGGGTGCGGATCGAAACCGAAAGCAATTGATATCGTAGCCACCATAAACTTTCACGAAATGCTTACAACCACGTGACATAATTCGAAGATCATTATGAACGCTGGCATGGAGAGTGCATTGCGTGATAGACAGGGAAAAGAGTTAATAAACCAAGATTACAAGTGATTGAACACAAAGGAAAAGATCGAAGGCACTTATGTGTTTCTAAGACCAAGATAAGAAGTTATCAAGGCCAGTTCCAACACCCTCTTCCATCAGCTTGCGGAGCTAGGCTGCACTGGGTTTGGCCCAACCTCTCCATTTGGCCTGTACAAATTGCCGCTGCATGGCATCTATTTCTTCCATGTTGTCGAAGATGTATAACATTGCCACAACCCTTTCCTCCTGGGTGAGCTCACGTGTCGTACTCTGTACGATCGGAGCGCCTTGGACTTGGAACAACTTTAGGTCAGAATCGACCATATGGCCAACAGTGTTATACCTCAGGATTTGTATGTTCACGTTGTTTTCACTAGCCAGGTATTTATTGGTGAAGTTCGACATCTCCTGGATGTAGCAAGCCTCTGTTATTGAACCTTCCACCTAGGCCTTGTTTTTCACACTTGCCCGAACGCTCTTCAGATGTCGTTCTATGGGGTACATCCATCGATACTGCATGGGTCCTCTGAGCCTTGCTTTAGGCAGATCTCCACCTCCATCTCGTCTCGTGATCTTTCGACAATTATGGCATTGTACACATGGATAGGTCACAAGCGCGTTAGGCGTCACCGCGAAAGCATGATGCACGAATTCAGTTGTCTTCTCTTACCACTCCTCGGTGTGTTGTCCACCCCACCGCCAACCATCATACATCTAACTCCTATCTTGTTCCATTACTCTTCAATCCATACAAACCATGTTAGGTGCCGGATTGGGAAGGCTTCTAAACCCACCCACGAATGCTGGATTGATTACAACCGTTGTGGGACCTATGGATTCAAAACAAAATTTCAGCAGCACAAACCTATGGTTCCCCTAGTGCAACGTTGGTCAGGGTGCCGTTTCCGGCGCCCCAACAGTTATGCACCGGAGAACCATATAGGTTCATGCCATCGAAGTCTTGACTCAGAATCCACGAGTACCACAACGTGTTGTAACCAAACCGGCATTCCCAGACTGTCCACTGCGACGCCTGTTTGCAGTCCACTGGATAGTTCAGGATCGTTTTCCACTTCACGTAATGGAGCCGGACGAATCATCGTCCAAGATCCTTACGGTCTGTGACGTTCCCGAACTGGTGACGTACGACTAGGTGACATTTCATACCAAATTGCAAAAATCGTGACAATTTCAACTATTTTCTAGCAATCACCTGCAATTTGTATGAATTCATAACAAATACGAGCAATTTACAACAATTTCTAGTAAATTTCATCAATTATAGCAAACTTTAGCAATTTATACAAATTTATAGCAATTTCTAGGAATTTATAGAAATTTCTAGGACTTTCTAACAATTTATACAAATTGTAGCAATTTCTAGTAATTTATACAAATTTCTTGCAAATTCTAGCAATTTATAGACAAATATAGCAATTTACATAAAATTGAAGCAAATTATTGAAAATTGTACCAATTCATATAATATTCTACCAAATTCTAGCCATTTCCACTTATTTTTCGCAATTTCAACAATTTCTATCGATTTGTACCAATTTCTATTAATTTCCTTCCGAATTTGGACAATATCAATCAATTCCGTGCAATTTGCATCGACTCATACCAATTCCTAGCAATTTGCACCGAAATTTAAGTTTTTTTTCCCTAATTGCATTGTCATTAATCTAAGCATGCATTTAATTAAGGGGATTAGTCTCGACCAGTAGTCCGGCCGTCGAGACTAATCTCTGAACTTTAAAAAAACTTGGTGTCGAGACTAATCTCCTCCTCGTCCTTTTTCTTCTCCCTCCTTCTCCTTCTTCTTCCTTCTCCTCCTTTTTCTTCTCCTATCGGCTGCGGCTTGGCCCGGCTCCTCCTTCTCTTCCTCCCTTCTTCCTCCTCGGCTCCGGCGACAGCGCATGGTGGGGTGGTGCGTGTGGAGGCGGCGGCGGGCGATGGGAGGCGGTGGGGCGAGGCGGCGGGGCGGCTCGGTGGGCGGCGTGGTGCAGCGGGGAGCGACAGGTGGCAGTCTGTGAGGAGAGCTTGGCGGCGCGGGCACGGGTGGGTTGGCAGCGGGGGGCGCGGGGTTGGGGACTTGGCAAAACTGCCTCGTCCCTAGTCCCTGGCGGCTCAAAACTCATCGTCTCTCTTGACGGTCATACATAAACCATCGAGAGAGAGGTAGGTAACTGTCATCTATGACCTCTCTCTCGACGTTCGGCCGACAAGCCGTCGAGACAGCTATAACCAAGCCCAAACCCTAGACATGTCAGAGTCTGTATCGACAGCTATTTATCGTAATCTTTGATTATATTGCTCCATATGTGACTTAGCATGCCCCAAAAAAGTTTTAAAAATTTTGGACTTTCCGAGCTATCGAACCCTTTGTAATCGCCCTAATCAAGTCATCGGCAGGGTTTAGTGTCTATAGACGTTCAGAGACAATCCCCTCTACATTTGCCGGTTTCATCCCACCGCCACACCAATCGTTTCAAACCATTTCAAAAATTCAAACTCTATGTGGTGCGCTGTTTGATACTTCAATTTTTTTTAAAAAGTTTTGTACAATTCAAACATTTATTGTTAAATCAAAACCATTTTCATCTTTATGAAATATATACAAGTCATATAGCCTACTTTCCTAAATCAAAACCATGTTAAATTTTGAACAATTCAAATCTAGAAGAACTACTTTGCTAAACCTTGCAATGCCTACTTTCATGATTGCAAGTCTTATAGCGAGCCACATGTATGAATTTGGCAAAATTTGTGAAAATGCAGTCTCTCTCGACGGCTATAACGTAGGCCGTTGAGAGGGAGGGGCATGGCCCACCTGTCAGATATTGGCCATGCTAGGCACTCGGGTCAGGCCGCTCGCGATGGCTGACAGCTGGGTCGTCGAGAGAGCCCATGGCCCACCGGTTAGAAACGCACTCCCAAGAGCTCGAACAAGGATTGGCCTACCTGAGGGCTATCTGGACTGTTGCCATCGAGGTTGTCGAGAGTGCCCATGGCCCACCGGGAAGAGATAGCCACTCCCAGGCACTCGGGCCATACCAAGTGCTGTCTCGACGGTGGCCAGATATGTCATCGAGAGAGCCCATGCGCTCCAGCGGGCTGGTGCGAATTTTTGTTTTCGCGCTCTAGTTGTCTCGACGGCTGATGGATGGTCGTCGATAGAGACTAATGCCGAGAATCAGCTGCCTGCGTTGCCATGAGGGGGCGTCGTATCTCTCTCGACGGCTTAAGTGGGAGTCGTTGAGATAGCTAGCTTAACTGACTCGACGGCTTGCGCTTAGCCATCGAGAGATATTAACTGTCTCGATGGTCAACTCATGGCCATCGAGAAAGTTAGGCGTGATCAGCTTTCGCTGTGTTTCCTGTAGTGAGTACCAAGGCAGAGTACAAAGCCCTGGAGAATGCCATTCCAGAGATTATTTGGATTCAGCAATCGTTAACAAAGGAGTTGCACATTATCAGTCTAGCCCTCCAGTTATGTGGTGTTACAACATGGATGCAGTGTCCTGAACTGCTAATCCTGTATTTCACGCGTGAACAAAACACGTTAAGGTGGATTTTCATTTTGTTCGGGTGTGCGTTGCAGCCAAACTTCTTTATGTTCGCTTTGTTACTTGAGGTGATGATCAGATGGCGGACATTTAATTTTTACCAAAGCTCTAGCAGTAGAGTCGTTTGACAAATTGAAATTCAATCTCAACCTGTGTGCACACGGTTTTGATGGAGGGGGGTGTTAAAGGATAATTAAGCACTGGAAGCCTAATGCTACGGCACGCGCATGTAACAAACTGCATGCTAGCCCCTGTAGCACAAATGGCAACGGATGAGATTTTTCTGTTTGTATATTGCGGGTGTATATCCTCATGTATATTCTGGCTTAATTGTAATCAATCTGTGCACTGCTCTCTAGCTCGCTCGCTATATATATGACGATCACCCGGCCCATAAGGGCATCTCCAGCAGACGCCCCATTTTGGGGCTGCCTTATCCCTATTTACGTGCCACTTTAGCAAATAGGGCTGTCCCATCCCTATTCACCTCCCCAACAAGTGCCCCATCACTATTCATACACTCTACTTTTCCTATTCATGCCCCATCACTGTTGCTACAGTGATGGGCTTGGGCATGGCCAAGCCACTGCTGGAGATGGCCTAAGGCATTGTGGCGCCTCCATATTGCACATTAATTTGGGATCCTCGTAATTTTCTAATTAAACTCATAAATAATTTATTTACATTTTCATTAATTCTGTAACATTTACTTTTATTTGTTGTCTATCCACACTCCCAGAGCTAGGACCTACACTACCGGTTTCAAACCGGCTCTAGGACCGGTTTTGGAACCGGCTGTAAGCATCCGGGAGTGATGCCCACGGGTTGCACTACCGGTTGATTCACCCGGTAGAGCTTGCCAGAAAAGGGAGCGCACGTTTGTCGCTGCAGCGTATCTACTACCGGTTTGTATCACCAACCGGTAGTACACCTTGCCAGAAAAGGGCATTTCTTTGGCGCCAACAGCAAATTCACTACCGGTTTATATTACAAACCGGTAGTAGATCTACTGATTCACTGCTGGTTTGTATTACAAACCGGTAGTAGATCCAGGGATTCACTACCAGTTTGTATTACAAACCGGTAGTAGAGACCCTGTTACCCATCCGACAACAGCAGATTTAATTGCAATCCACATTTCAATCAGATTCTTAATTCACAGATTTGCATCAGTTTTCAAAATGCACACATAATTCATTCACAACACAACAAATTCAGTCACAACACAACAAATTCATTCACAACATTAATTACTTCAACAAAGTACATATTCACATTTAAATAATATTCATATCAAGCTAATTTAACACATATTCACATCAAGTACACGAGGGAACTCAAGTTTACAATTCAAAATACAATAGTTCATTTTTTTCGTCCATCGCTTTTTGAAACCAAGGTTGAGCCCGTGAGTTTGCTAGTCCTTATCGTAGGGCACGGTCTGTACACATGTTCGTGGAAGGCGCCCTTTGGAGATATGACCTCATCAACAAGGAAGCTGGCGAGTTGTTCTTGGATTGCGTTGACTCGGTGCGGCGAGAGTATACCTTTCTTAGAATTGGTGAGCTGTCATTAGGTGAAGTGAAAAAATTAATCAATCCATGAACTTTGATGTGTACGAAGTGAGAATTACGAATCGATAAGTATGTACATACCCATTCGGTACTTTGCATCTGATTGTGGTTGATAGTGAAATACCGCATGAACTCACATACATAGTAGCCACATAAGTTATTTCCTAACTCCTGCCTCATACAATGCGGTGAGAAGAGTTGAAAAATATTATTGGCATGGAAAGGTGAAAATCATTATTGGCATGAAAAAGTGTTACGACACATGAATATTCGCTACGTACTAGAAAATCGGTTATAACATGAAGTGTCTCCTTGAATTGACCACCCTTTTGTGCACGGAAACTTGCAAATGCACTGCGCGTGATTACGGATAGTAGTTATTAGAGTTCGACTCACTTGAAATAAATATTACTATAGTAATAATGAAAGGAACAATATTACCTGTTAAGCAAGCGTATGATTTTTTGCAAATCTTGTACGGGCCTCTTTTGTGAGTCAAAAACAATGATCCGGCTACGATCTAAGTAGATAGCAAGAAGGACCCAGTGAAACCTGCGCACATGTCAACATAGGTAATTAGTCTTAACTTCATGTCATGTGAAAAAAATTTAGAACAAGAAGATACGAAAACATGTACCCAAAGTTGTAGGGTAGAAGTATAAAGTTTTTGTAGTATTGTCTAAGGAGAGCATTGAGGATATTGTCCTCGGTTTCTTTTGCCTTGTCCGTAGCGGTTGATTCATTTACAACTATTGGACCGATGTAACCTATATTGTAAATAGACATGTTTCTGCAATTTTGTATCTCCATTCTGCATAAAAAGAAATTAGTTACACTTGCAATTTAATTAAAGATGCACACGGTGAATTTTATAAAGAAGACACTTACAGAGTCCAGCAACCCATCAAGGACACGTCGAGGGCGTCTCGCTGGTATATTTGGTAAATATTGTCGAAATCAATCCATGCGAGGCCGTCGCCGCGAAAGAAATCCTCTTGTTTGAATTTGGCGGCAAACATTGTTCGCCATCCTTTGACTCCATAAGTACCATTCGTGCAATTGCCGCATTTTCGTTGATAAGAATGGCACCTCATCAGGTCGAACTAACGGCTCACCCAACTTAAACTGCCATCGAACAGATGCCGCTTCAACCTCACCAACTCCACGAATCTGATCTTCCGTCAGTCCAGTTTCTGCCATGAACTGTTCCATCTGCAAATCCGCTAGGGCTGCGGCCCTTCTTTTAGCCTTACTTAGTGTGCGTTCGTAGTCTGACGGCAACTTCTTCGGCTCCGCCCACGATGTCGTGAAAAATGTTTTCACTGCAGCGTCGATTGGAACCGTCTTCTTAGGCTCCGGACGTTTGAAGTGTGCAGTTACACTTGCTTGAACTTCCTTTCTCGTCTCCTCGGGAGTTAGGTCGTACGGCTTCTTAGATGAAGCCGACTTTTTAGCTCGGGTAGACCTCTCCTTTTGTGGAGCCGACTTCTTCGCTGGGGCCGGCTTCTTAACTGGGCCGACTTCTTGCTTTATTTGGTGGACTCTGTTGTGGGCCCAATTTCTTAGGTGAAGCTGGCTTATGTTTAGGCGCTAGGGGTGGTGGAGGAGTCGGGCTTCTTGTCACCGCCATCTTCTTGCGTGGAGGTGGTGGAGGAGTCGGGCTTCTTGTCACCGCCATCTTCTTGCATGGAGGTGGTGGTGGAGTTGGACTTCTAACAAGCATAGGATCTGGGTGCGAGAGGTCCTCGGCGGAGTGGACACCTCTGGTTACCTTGAAATATAATATAGCGCTTGCATACATGATAATATTGTGTAGGGCCTCTCCAAGCTTGGTAACCCCGTCACCTCCAGGAATGTCGAGGTCAAGGTCCTCATATCCTTCGCAGACCTGCTCCACACTGACCTTAGAGTAGCCAGGCGGTATCTCATTGCAATGAAAGAGCTGGCCCGGCTCCAAGGGAATGCCATGGCATAAGTTGCCTTGAGGGACAGGTTACGCGCTTCAATATGCAGCTCACATGAATGGCGTGTCGTGATGTCATCCACGAGATAATGGCCCAAGTCCACTTCAGGGAGCCCGGTGGAAGCGCAGCTGCTCCGTCTCAGAGAGGGGCTGATGACATCGTCAGGATTACTAGGCGGTTCCTGCAGTTGGGTAATGGCTAGCTGCACTTGTCGTTTAATTTCTTTGTTTATACTTGCCTGTGTTGCATTAAGCCGCTCTTCCAATGCACGGTACCTTTGTTCTTCTTGGGCTTTGCTTCTCTGTCGACTCCTATAACTGTCACTGTACTCAGCGAAGCCGTACTTCCATGGAACCACGCCAACACCGCGTGTTCGTCCAGGGTGCTCGGGGTTTTGCAGGGCCATGGTTAGCTCGTCCTTCTCCCTATCTGGCCTGAATGAGCCTTGGGAAGACTGTTCGAGGGCGTCTACAAGTCTTGTGACCACTTCCTGCACTTCCTCTGAATACACCAAGCTACCGTCATTTGCAAGGCTTCCCCCGTGGGCAAAGTACCAATTTTTCGATCGTTCAGGCCAGTCGTGTGTTATGGGTGTTATACTTCTGTCCATCAGTTCTTGTTCCCTCTTCTGCCATTGTGATATCTTCTTGACGTAACCACCAGTGCCAAGGTGGTGGTGGTATCGCTTCTTCGCTGCATTAACCTTGTTCTTTGCACTCATAGATTGACCTTGTTCCGATTGCTTGTACTCCACAAAAGCATCCTAGTGATCCGCCAATTTTGGCAAAGTAATAAAGTCGGGCGTTAACCCATACGCACGTGGGTGGAGTTCGAGATACTTCTTGAAGTCCGGAAATGGATGGCCATTTTCTTCAAAGTGTATTTCTTCACCAGCTCTTCAGACCTAGGTGGGAAGGTGAACGTCTCTTTCATATCAGCCTAGAGCATGTTCTTCATATCGTCAGAGACCACGTCGTTGTCATCTCGTTTGCCACTCCATTTTCTTAGGCTAATGGGCACGTGATCCTGACATGGTAGCCGCGGCGTTGTTATAAGGACCCAAGGTGACTCGATTAACAGCATGCCATCGGTGTTAACCCGGTGATTACATGTTTCTTGTCGGCTTCTTGTTAGGCCCTCGACTTTTCACTTGGTGCTTTCGAACTAGCGGGCTTAAAAATATGACAAAGAAGATCTGGTCAGGATGTTTGGTAATCATCAAGGGTTACCAACATATGCTTTCATATGAATTACCTCGGTGGTAACAGCTTGGCGGCCTCACTTGGGCTCGGTGTTAACGGCTTGAGCGGCCTCACCGACCTCGGTGTGAGCGGCTGGCGGCCTCACGGCCTCGGTGTGAGCGGCTGGCGGCGGCGCACCAGCGCACCAAGACCTTGCGCGATCTGCTCGAATAGAATTTGTTCCTCCTCCTCGAAGATGGGATCAAATTCCATCTCTTATAACTGTAACATGATCCTATTTAGTTTAGAAAGAAATAACCGAGTTTGGGCAAAACATGACAGAGAAGGAGTCGAATTGGGCTGGGCCAAGCCATGGCCTAGAGTTTTAGGAGTCGAACAGTAAGGCCCTGTTTGGCAACAAAATGTTTTCGTAGTTTCTAGGTAAAACCATGGTTTTGAAGAATACCATGGTTTCTAAAGCCATGAGGTGTTTGGTTGCCCTAAATCGACATCACACTTAGGGTTGCCCTAATTCCTTTCATGTGTTAAATTTTAAAGAAATTCCCTCGATTAAAGTATGACAATCTAGTCACTTGAGAATTCTCTGAATTTTTAGGTGAGTGGCATTGAACTCATTACTGAAAGGCAATCCATATTTACCATCCCCGTCGCACCTTGTGATTGTACAAATTCAGTAGCACTAGCTGAACATTGCAGAATATACAAAATATGATTTTTTCAGTTTATAGCTAACAAAATATGACTAGCATTGTGCATTGTGCATCTCCTAGCATTGTTTCATAGTTATGCTCCATGATTTTACATCTCGTAGCATTTTGCATCTATGGGTATCTGCACATCTGGGCATCTATGTGTAGCAGACAAACCAGTATTCAAGTTACATCTTCCCAAAACTTAGCAATGTTGAAATAAGAAGCCAATCAGCATATGGATCAATTTCACAAACTTAGCAATGGCGACGGAGACACATACCAGGGGTCGGCGACGGGGACGGAGATGGCGGTAGGGCGGAGACGGCTGCGACGGGGATGGGGGCAAGGATGGGGTCGGCAACGGGGACACCGGCGACGAGGGCTGGGTCGTTGGAGGCGTCGACGTGGGGAGCCGTCGGAGGCGTCGGTCGGGGTGTCGTCGGGCGTCGCGCAGCAGGTCGTCGAGGCGTCGGTCGCGAAGTCGTCGGAGGCATCAGCGAAGTCGTCGGAGGCGGCAGCAGCGCAGGATCGTCGGAGGCGGAGACGGTGGCGGCAACAGTGGTTTGGGGAAGTTGGAAATTTGGGGGAGAATAGGGTTAAGTCCTTGCAGCGCGTTTTGAGGGCAATTCACGAGCCCGACGGTTGGTTAAACAAACCGGTAGTAAGCGAGCTCTCGACCGGTTTGAATAAACAAGTGGTCGTAGTGCTTCCTCTCTACTACCGGTTTGTTTAACCAACGATTGACGTCTCAACAAAAAATCCCGTGGCGGGCAATTAAGCATGCCACTACCGGTTAGTTACACAAACCCGTACTAGAGAAGGCTCTACTATCGGGTTGACTAATCAACCGGTAGTAGAGCCTTGAAAATAAAAGAATTTACGGCGCGAGCGGGGCTTGAACCCGTGACCGCACGGTGGGTCCCACATGTCAGTGGTAGACTTCAAATTATTTTAGATGGTTTTTATTGATTAAATTTGTCTTGGACGGTTATTTATTTTAGTGAGCCCATAAAAATGAAATGAAAATATGACCAAATTCAAAAATTGAGCAAAATTCAAATATGCTATCAATTAATTTGATCTTTTTAGAAACCTCGAGAGTTAGAAATATTTTGCCTAGTGTTTTGTAATGTTTTGTGAGCCCATACAAAAGAAATAAAAATAAGAAAACATATTGACAGGTGTCACACATGTACCATTACCGGTTGTTTGACCAACCGGTAGTAGAGCCTGATCTACGACCGGGTTGACTAATTAACCGGTAGTAGAGCTTCCTCGCTACTACTGGTTTGTGTAACTAACCGGTACAATAGGAAATTCCAAACGACGCAATATTGGTGCGAACCGAGGAGCCACCTCTGCCTCAGTGCCTCTTCCTCTGCCTCTTCGTCTTCCACTGCCTCTCCTTTAAAACCGACGATCTTCCTCTGCGTCTTCATCTTCCTCAACTGCCGCCTCTGCCTCCACTGCCGCCCCACCGCCAATGGCTTCCTCCGGCGCCTCTCCCCCCACTGCAGCCTCTGCCTCCACTGCCGCCCCAGCACCACCGACGCCTGCGCCTCTGCCTCCACCGCAGCCAGCTGCTCTGGCTCCACCGCCGCCACCACCGTTGCATCCACCAACACGGCCGTCTTTCGATGACGACGAGAATCCGCGCCCTTGGAAGCGCATCTTTTGGTGCAAGCCGAGGAAGGAGTCCGTCTTCTACCCGGTGGAGTTCTCCATGTCGGACGAGCTCTCCGACGACGACGACGACGACGAGGACTTCGACGAGGTCGTCGTCGAGGAGGAGGACGAGGACGAGGACGAGGAGGAGGAGGACGACGATCCGGAGGAGGAGGACCACGACGACGAGGAGGAGGAGGAGGAGGACGAAGACGCCGCCTCGGACGATGGCGCCGACGCCGACGATGAGGAGGAGGACGACGACGAAGAAGACGACTAATTAAAAAATAATTAGTTAACCCTGTGTCTAGCTTAAAAATTAGTTAGTTAATTAGTATATTATTAGACGATAATTAGTTAGTTAATTAGTATATTATTAGTGCCTAGCCTCAAAATTATCATCTTTTGCAGTAACCCTGTGGACTGTACAGGGTACCATTATTGTAAATTATATTAAACCCCTGGTAATATGTGAACAATTTCTATAATAGATTTTATCTTACATTATTGTAAATTATTAGTTTCTACAAATTGTACAAATTTTTATACATTTCTCCACAAATACATTCATGTACCAAAAATTAAAAATCAACCGGTGTCACACATGTACCATTACGGTTGTTTAACCAACCGGTAGAAGAGCAAGATCTACTACCGGTTTGAATCAATAACCGGTAGTAGATCATCTCTCTACTACCGGTTTGTTTAACCAACCGGTCGTGGTCTCACCAAAAAAATCCCGTGGCGGGGCAATTCACATGCCACTACTGGTTGGTTAAACAAACCCGTACTAGAGATGGCTCTACTATCGGGTTGACTAAACAACCGGTAGTAGAGCCTTGAAAATAAAAGAAAGTAGCCGCGCGAGCGTGGCTCGAACCCGCGACGGCACGGCTCGAACATGTCAGTGGTAGTAATTTTCCATACAGTGCTCGAAAATCATAGAAAATCGTTGGGAAACCATACAAATTAAATAAAAAATATCACAAAATTCATGAAATATGAAAAATTGACATATATAAAAAATATGATCTTTTTAGAAACTTCTAGACTTCAAATTATTTTAGTGGGTTTTTTTATTGATTAAACTTGTCTTTCTAGGTTATTTATTTTTGGGAGCCCATAAAAATGAAATACAAATACCAAAAAAAATTTTGCCGAGTGTTTTGTAATGTTGTGAGCCCATACAAATGAAATAAAAATATGAAAAATATTCATAGGTCACACACATGTACCAAAAATATTCTTAACTGTTTACATACTTTGTTTTAACAAGTGTTCCCTCATTATGATCGTGGCGTATATAGGGAGCTTCATCAATATCATCTAGGACACTTATGTCGATCGGCACCGCGAAAGGAGGCAGCTCATCGAATTGATTATATGCTTCTTCATCTATGGCGTCCTCAACTCCGACAATCCTTCTTTTGCCACAGAGAACCACGTGGCGCTTTGGCTGATCGGTAGACTTGTCCTTCCGCTTCTTTGGTTTGCTACACATGTCCATTACATAGAAGACCTGTGTCACGTCATTGGTGAGCACAAATGGTTCATCCCTATATCCGATTTGTGTAAGGTCCACGGTTGTCATACCGTACTTATCGATCATCACACCGTTTGATGTTAGTTTGACCCATTGGCACCAAAATAGAGGAACCTTCAATGGTCCATAGTCGAGCTCCCAGATCTCCTCTATGAAACCATAATAGGTGTCCTTATTTCCATTGTTGTCTATGGCATCTATACGGACACCGCTGTTTTGGTTGGTGCTCTTGTTATCCTGGGCTCTAGTATAAAATGTGTACCCATTTATGTCATACCCTTGGAATGTCAATATTGTACTGAATGGTCCTCGAGCCAAGCGTTTCAACTGTTCATCATTGGTCTCCTTACCCATCATGTGCTTTTGTAACCAACCGCCAAAAATGTCCATGTGTTGCCGTGTGATCCAATCCTCTGACCTGCCAGCGTATTGAGACCGTAGAATCCTCTTGTGCTCATCGACATATGGAGCCACTACAGCTGATTGTCGCAACACCGTGTAATGTGCTTGTTTAAATGAAACAAGATCATTGCTGATGATTGCTTTTCTCCCTAGTGTCCCTTTTCCCCGTAGCCTCCCCTCACGGCGTGATATATGAACGCCAATTGGATTCAGATCGTCGATGTAATCAACACAAAACTCAACCACCTCCTCTGTCCCAACACCCTAGGCAATGCAGCCTTCCGGACGAGATCGGTTACGAACATACTTCTTTAGGACACCTATGTACCTCTCAAAAGGGAACATATTGTGCAGGAACACGGGTCCGAGAATATCTATCTCTTTGACAATGTGAACCATGAGATGGACCATAATATCAAAGAAGGATGGAGAGAAGATCATCTCAAGGCTCACCATGCTTTGGACGACGTCATCCTACAGCTTAGCTAGATTATCTGGATCGATGACCTTCTGTGACACCTCATTGAAGAATGAACACAACTTGATTATTATTCCTCGTACCCTTTCCGGTAGAATACCTCTCACTACAATTGGAAGCAATTATGTCATCAACACGTGACAATCATGGGATTTCAGGTATACGATTTTTTTCTCTTTCGTGTTGATGAGTCTCTTTATGTTCGAGGAGTATCCGGATGGGACCTTAATACTGTTCAAGCATTGGATCATGCTTTTTTCTCTTCCTTGTTTAGAGTGTAGCTCGCAGGATGTAGATAATGTCTTCCTTTCCCTCTCTTTTCTGGATGTAAGTCGTTCCTTAGTTCCAATTGTTTTAGGTCTTTTCGTGCTTGAAGTGTATCTTTCGATTTGCCATATTTATCTAGGAAGCCTAGCAGGTTGACGCAAACATTCTTCACTAGGTGCATGACGTCAATTGAGTGACAGACCTCTAAGAGTTTCCAATAAGGTAGGTCCCAAAAAATTGACTTCTTCTTCCACATGGGTGCATTGCCTTCTTCACTTGTGACAGGTTTGCTACCAGCACTCTTTCCAAAAACTACTTTCAGATCCTTTACCATAGCGAATACCCGTGTCCCATTACGATGCGCAGGCTTAGTACGATGGTCTGGTTTCCCGTTAAAATTCTTATCTTTTTTCCGTAACGGGTGATTTGTATGAAGAAACTTACGGTGGCCCATGTACACAACCTTCCGACAGTTTTTCAGGTACATGCTGTTAGTATCATCTAAGCACTGGACGTAGGCTTTATATCCTTTGATAGTCAGGCCTGCTAGGTTGCCAAGTGCAGGCCAGTCATTGATGGTTACAAATAACATGGCGCGTAGGGTGAAGTGTTCTCGTTTGTACTCATCCCATACCCGTACACCATCGTTCCACATTGTTAGTATATCTTCCACCAATGGTTTAAGATACATATCAATGTCGTTTCCAGGTTGCTTGGGGTCTTGGATAAGCAACAGCATCATAATGTACTTCCGCTTCATGCACAACCATGGAGGAAGGTTGTAGATACATAGAGTCACAGGCCAAGTGCTATGACTGCTGCTCATCTCGCCGAAAGGATTCATCCCATCCGTACTCAAGCCAAACCTTATGTTCCTCACCTCCTCTGCAAAGTCAGGGAATGTTCTATCGACCTTCCTCCATTGGGAGCCATCAGCGGGGTGTCTTAGCATTCCGTCATCCTTTCGCGCTTCTTTGTGCCAACGCAACATTTGGGCATGCGCTTTGTTCGCAAACAAACGTTTCAACCGGAGGATTATAGGGAAATACCACACCACCTTAGCGGGGGGACTCTTCTTCTTGGGCTCCTCCTCTACCGTCCCTGGGTCATCACGCTTGATCTTATACCGTGATGCTTGGCACACTGGACAAGCATCCAAATCTTCGTACCCCCTGCGATAAAGGATACAGTCATTAGGGCATGCATGTATTTTCTGTACTTTCAATCCCAAAGGACAGACAACTTTCTTGGCTTCGTAAGTACTTTCAGGCAGCGTGTTATCCTTTGGAAGCAACCTCTTAATGAGACATAGCAACTCGTTGAATCCCTTATCGGACAAACCATTTGTCGCTTTCTATTGCATCAAGTCAAGTGTGGTACGCAACTTTTTGTGGCCCTGCTCGCAGTCTAGGTACAAGAGTGTTCTATGGTCCTTTAACAGGCGTTGGAACTTTTGGAATTGTCTTTCATCGGTGTAATCTCCCTCACCATCACGCAACATCTGATCTAAATCATCCCCATCAAACTCCCCCAATGTATCTGCCATTGAACCGTATTGGGCTGCGTCCAGGTTTACACTATCTCCCTCTTCTTCATCATCGTCTTCCTGTATAATCCCTTCTTCACCGTGCTTGGTCCAATAGATATAGTTAGGCATGAAACCTCTTTGGAGCAAATGGCTATGAAGGGGCCTTGAGTTTGAATACTCCTTCTCATTCCTGCAGTCCAGGCATGGACAACATATAAAGCCTGATGGCTTGTACGCAACGGCCGCACTGATAAAAGCTTGCACACCCTCAATGTACTCCTTCGAGCGTCGGTCCGTGTTGTACATCCATTGCCGATCCATCTACAATAGGATGTAGCAAGCTAATTTTTAACTAATTTTCATATAATGATTTATCAATTTTTAGAATCTCAAAACCTACATGAATTTACCATGTACATAAATTATTGCTAAATTGGACTCTAGCCCTTTCCTAGGCTATTCACCATGCACATAAATTAATCAATTAAATTATGATCGAGCTAGCTCTAGATTGGAGCAAAATCACCAAAATTTTTAATTATTTGTAATTTACTTCCAAAAATGATCGAGCTAGCTCTAGATTCAAAATCCTTCATCGATCATGTGAACTACAATTCCAAATTTAATTTAAGTAAACTCCAAACATACATAACAAGTTTTTAGCAATCTACTTCAAAAATGAGGTGAGCTAGCTATATGAAGTAAGGATGATGTTACTAACCTTTAAGCACTTGGATTGGAGTAAAATCACCAAATTTTAAAAAATTTGGGCAGCACCTCCCCTCAAATTTCAAAAATTGCCACGGCCAGCACTTGGATTGGATCTAGATTCAAAAGCTTTCATGAATCATGGAAAAAACCACATTTCCTCCAAATCTAAAGCAAAGAGGTATACATCTAACGCTATATGAAGTGAGGTTGATGTTACTAACCTTCAAGCACTTGGATTGGAGTAAAATCACCAAATTTTAGAAAATTTGGGCAGCACCTCCCCTCAAATTTCAAAAATCGCCACGGACAGCACCTCCCTCCCTTCTCTGTTCATGGGCGACAGCTCGCTCTAAGAGAGGAAGACGACTGTTTAAATCGCGGGGCAAGGAGACACCATGATCTACTACCAGTTGGTGATACCAACCGGAGGAAGACTAATGTTTAAATCGC
This sequence comes from Olyra latifolia, assembly GCA_036346145.1. Classification (NCBI taxonomy): domain Eukaryota; kingdom Viridiplantae; phylum Streptophyta; class Magnoliopsida; order Poales; family Poaceae; genus Olyra; species Olyra latifolia. The sequence continues at coordinate 4,185,967 of CM070531.1, read as the reverse complement.
TGCGCGGGGAGACCCATGTGATCTACTACCGGTTGGTACAACCAACCGGTTGGGACCGCAATCATCGCCGATACAAACCGGTAGTGGAAGAATCACTACCGGTTTGTGGTTACAACCGGTCATAAAACAACCCTCTCCAACCCAGCCCTGGCCTTGGATGCCCTTGTAGCCGTTGAACCGGTAGTGATGCAATCATCATTACAGGTTGATATCCAACCGGTAGTGATGGACCGGTAGTAATGCCCGTTCTGTAGCAGTGCCAGGAAATCCATTTTGTAATTAATCAAGGTTCACGTAAGCACTTAATGGGTATTTGACGGCGACTTCAGGTGCACTATCAAATTGTTGTTACAATTTTAAAAGTTACAGTGTTCTTACTTATAAAAAAAACAGCGATAGTATAATTAAGTTGAATTTTATTCCATAAACATTCACATGACGATTCGTAGTCTTGTTTATTTGAATATATATAGTACAACCTCTTGTTTTAATTCCGTTATATCTCTGTGAGTAGAGCAGCAGGGGTACAAGCTAGTGTACAACTATATATTCCTGGCAGGCTAGCTAGGTTCATTGTCCTACACCGGCCGGCCGCTGCAAGGTCCATCAGAGCACGGTATATACTTTGTTCAATAATGGAGATGGAAATAACACATGAAGCGACGGATAGACAAAGGAAACTTTTGCAGTTAAGAGGCGTATGTGGTACCTGGACCATTTACATGTGTCATATGCAAATCACCATCGCATATATATAAAAACAAGAAATCAATTCCATGTGTACTGAGGTCATATGTGGATCGAGAGCCGTAGAGTATACTTTAAGATCCGTATGACACAAGATTCTAAAGAGAATCTAACGGCTTAACACATATACATGGAAAAACGTATTCATCTAGCTACTCCTACTACACATATATATATTCAAGAACGCAAAATTGAAAAGATTAGATCTACAAATTACAATCCATGTACTCTCTGGAATAATCATATATATACGCTCTCTCTATCGAGTATAGTTGACATGATGTCTGTTTTACATATACTACATATATATATAAATATATGTTTGATTTTCAGAGGAAGACATGCAGCGTGGTGTTGATGACGGTGTCGGCGAGGATCTTGTACATCCTCTCCGTGGGATGGATGGCGTCGAAGAAGACGTACTTGTTGGCGTTCCCACACAGCAGCGACGTGCTCAGGCTGCAGAAGTAGCCGGCCTCGAACAGCCCGGTCCCGCAGCACCCTTGCACTGCGTTCTCAAAACCTGCATCCCACCACCCAAAAACACATCCAAGAATATTATTAATTGGATGAAACAAATTAGGCCAGTCAAATCTCTTCACATTAATTTGTTCAACACAATAATAAAATATGCACGTGTTTCTATTGTTCTTTGTTTATATTTCTCGCACTAATTAATTTTTTTCAGGAAGCGATGAAGAGGCCGCCTATATATTTGCTTCTCTTGGAGGACACAAACCGTTGATTTTACAGCATCTGTCTATGCCGAAAGCTGTGCATGCAAGTACATAAAAGACTTGTACATGTATTGACATTGCACTATATTATATATTATATATATGTAGCGGACAACAGCGGCAGCGTTGTATTAACGCGTGCACACCGTACCGCTGTACTGCAAGTCTGCAACAGCGGCTGCATGCTGCCACGACAAGGCATGTGGCGCCCCATCGCTCGCGGCGAGCTACCTTGTGTTGATCCAAACGACGACATGAATGCGTCCTAGCTACAGCAAGGCTAGCTCGCGAGCTCGACCGTTCATGGAGGTATATACTTACCGTAGTCGGTCGGCTTAGTGACGACGGCGTCTAGGAGGTTGTAGGTGTCGGCGTAGACGAGCTGCAGACCGGCGAGGTCATTGTTGAGCCTGGCGACGAGGCCCTGCAGCTTGCCGTTGAAGCTCCGGGCGACGGCGTTGTACTCCTGGTTGCACTCGCCGGGGTCGGCGCGGTTGCCAACGCGCTCGGCGGGGAGGCACCCCATGGGCGTCAGCCCGGTGAAGTCCATCTTGCGGCCGCCGAGCGAGTGCACGTCGCGGATGGCGGCCTCGGCGAGCCCCAGCAGGTACGCCTCGTACTCCGCTACCGTGTACTGCAGCCGCCGCTCCGGCAGGTTGTAGTAGTTCTCGATGAAGTCGTTGGTGCCGACGCTCCAGATGTAGAGCGCCTGGCCGATGATGTCGCTCGCCTTCGCCTCGCCCATGCCCGCCTTCAGCCTCTCCTTGTACTCCCGGAAGTACTCCAGCTGCTCGCCGATCGTGATCACCGACTGCAAGCGCATGCATTTATACATGCAGAATGTGATGTTCTTTATTATGTCCGATACGGCCGAAATTAAGGATTGCGGCGGGCGTACGAGGACGCCGGCGGTGGCGTTGTCGAGGCCGGTGGCGGCGGAGGCGAAGGAGACGCCGGTGGCGAGCTGGTCGATGGTGAGGTTGGCGTCAAGGTAGGCCGGGATGCAGGGCGGCAGGCCGAAGGCCTCGGAGATGAAGTCAGTGGCGAGGCGGCCGTTGGAGAAGCGCCCGGTGGGGAGGCCGTCGGCGTAGTCTCGGCCGTAGGGCCAGAAGTTGCTCCGCGCGATGGTCGGGATGAAGTTGTTGTTGCCCGTGTCCACCGACGAGTCCCCGAATACGATGATCGCCGGCACCTTCCCGGCCGCCGCCAACCCGCCGCCGTCGCCGTGCAGCATCAAGAAGATCAACCACGGCAGGTACCTCTGGAACGACATCGATCAATCTACAATCTCGATCGATCGCTGATCACTTTGAGAAATTAATTAAGAAGGGGGAAAAATTCATGTTCGGTTTGGTGAGACGGATTGCCCGAAGCTAGCCGGTGCGTGCGTGTGCGTACCAAATATATAAGGCTGTCCTGTCCCGTGTGTTTAATCGACGGCTGCATTAGTGGCTTCGTGCCCTGTAACAGGAGCAACGTAATCGCATGTGAGCGAGAGCGAGAGCGGGAAGCTTCTGCTCAGCTGCATGTGAGGCGCTTAACACCGCATTTATACCACTCCTCACTGACTTTATGGGAAGGGCGGGCAAGCTACCTAGCTACTCCATATTGCGGCCGCATAGCGTATTTATGAGCTCCCATATTTTCGATTCGCTTTCAGATTCCCAATTCGTGTCGTTAATTAAGTCGGAACAGGGATCGTCGCGACCATGCTGCATCTTTGTGTGTGTAGTTAGCAAGAGGGAGCAATAAAAACGGAGAATACATAGATCAACCAATTTACAGGTTGCATCAACTTTCTAGACTTCTACTGTAGTTTAGTTGCCCATCATGTTTAGCATTCTAGTCTACCACCACACCGGCGGGAACCTCGTCCAATACTTTCCTTTAGGATGCGCGTCTCATTTATTCCCACTCAGAATTTGGGATAACCGGCTACCGGCACAATGGTTTCCATTTTGTTAGAGAAGAAACAATCTTTCTCCATACACAACCCATCACGTACGGCCAGAAATCGTTGCATCCCTGATGGCCATGAATTTTTCTGACGGGCCCGGCCGCAGCACCCGCCAGAAAAATAGATTTTCTGACATGTATATTTACTCCCTCACAAAAATTGTACGGGTTTAGCTAAAACTACCAGAAAAATTATTTGTTTTGTAGGTTTATGCTGAACCGTAGAATAATTCGAGCCTAGCCCTTTAACCCGCAGCACTTGCGTTCTCCATACCCTAAAATACCAGCCCCTATGCGTGGTAAATTTTGTTCCTCGTTGCTTTAAATGTGATTTGCATAAGAAATTGCAGTGCTTACATCAAGGTAACAAGTCGGCAGAGGAGTAATACTAAGAGTTACAAATAGGCATGTTGCGTTGTGAGGTAGTTAAGGATGATGAGGATAAGATGGCTCATTTTTATGGGGGTTTAAGACATGAGATCCAGGACATAGTTGATTATAAAGAATATAATTATATTAATATATTGTTCCAACTTACTATGTTGGCAGAAAAAGAATTGCAGGAACGATAACAAAGGACAAGGAACAATGTACTTTGAAAGTTCATTTACACCAAGGTCGCCGTTGGGGCAAGCCAGATCAGCCCCACCTCTTCCTTCTCGATTTGTTGCCCCCTCATTGAGTAGGACGTGTTCAGCAGCATGAAAATTTTATTTTTAACCTTTTTTAAAAAATTAATATAAAATTAACCCTGCTAAAAAAATATTTTTATTTCTAACCCTTTTGGACGCGCCACTCGAGACGGCGCGGCTCACAGGAACTGACGTGCCAGTGCATGTGGCGCGGCAAGGGTGCCACGGTGGCGCCGCGGCCGGCAAGGGATGGCGTGGCAGGTGCGGGCCCCACCCTTGCCGCGCCACCCCGCCTGGCGCGGCAAGGCCTGACTCAAATCCCCCCAGAGCTGCTCCCAACTCGGCCATTCTTCATTTTCTCCCCTTTCACCTCTTCTCTAACCACTCTTCTCCTCCTCCATTCCCAAAAAATCTGAGCATTAGATCCGGCAAGTTTTATTTGGGAAAAGGCTGCATTTCATCATGGCAGGTGACCCCCTCTCCTTTGGTGTCTTTTGGTTGCAATTTTTGTAATTTTCAATTGATTTAGGGTTGGGTTAGGGTTAATGTTAGGGTTCTAGTTAAATTTAGCGTGGAGATGTATGGATTGCGTAGTGGTTTTGTCTCCATTAATAATCTTTTGAAGATGTATAGATTGTGTTGTGAATTATTTTTCATAATATTTTATGAATTTTTTAATTGATTTATGGTTAGGGTTAGGGTTAGGATTATAGTTGAACTTAGCGTGGAGATGTAAGAATCGCGTAGTTGTTTTGTCTTCACTGATGATCTCGTGAAAAAGGCTAGATTGTGTAGTGAATTTTTTTAAATATTTCATTCAGTAGTAATGTTAAGCCTAAGTTGTATGTTTATGCGGAGTACGTTTTGATAAAATAATTGGAGAGACCGCCATCCTGCACTATATTGTAGGAAACGATAGTGGGCCGGCGAAGCCATTCCTCAAATATGAGAATTATCCTAGGGGTAAGAATGCTCCAGTTCGGGCCTCACCGTTTCCGGTCCCACTTTGTGAGCACGGCCTTCCTGCGGAGGTTCAGCAGTCGAGGGACCATAATACTGCCGGTAGAGCCTTCTACACTTGTGATGTGAAGAATGAAGACATTGGCGGGTGCTCTTTTCGGCAGTGTTGGTTTTTCGAGTGGATTGATGGACCTGAAAAGTTTGATCCGAGGATCCGGCTGTTCCCATGGCGCTCTATGGAAACTAAGCCAATGCAGCATTTCAGGCGTTGGGTTCCTCCTCCGCCAAATCCATCGAAAATGACAACGGAGGAGAAGGCCGTGGTAAGTGCTAACCGGGTAGTAAACCCGCCTCTATGTCATTGCTATGTTTAGTCCATATTAGTACGGTCTAACCCAGAGGTGGACTTTATCCCCTTCTTCCGATGCTCGCGCAACGATCGGGTAAGTGTATGCATGTCTAGTCCATATGTAAGTTAGTCTCATGCATTGAAGTAGTTCGATAACAATGTTATTTTTTGTAGGATGGATGGCCTCTCTGTGATTTCCAGGAGTACATTTATGGACGCAAGGCTTGTTGGCCATCTAATGAGGAAGTGGAGGCCTTCAACTCTGGCGAGAAGAATTGGCCATGTGAGCAATATCCACCCACTACATGTAAGTGCGGCATACCGGCTCGTAGAGGTGTTGTGCCATCGGAGCTTGGGTATGGAGGGTATTGCGGCAACTCCTATGGAGAATTTTGGGTACGATTTACTTACATCTGTTTTATTTCAAATTAAAATACCACAGTGCATGTTCAGCTTGATGATAGTCGTTCCCGTAATATTTGTAGGAGGGACGGATGTGTGACTGGGAGACATATAGCGGAAAACAGGACTTCGAAGCTGAGATTTTGAATTTGTGTGAGCAGGAACAAGCTAGAAGAGTAGAGAAGAGGAAACATAACATAAGGCATGATTATAGTGTACTCATGCCATCTGCTGAAGACAGGAGGAAGGTTATTGATGACATGATCAGGGTGCGTGGGGTGCCGCCATGTGGCTACTTCACCGAGTCAGAAACTTTGAATTACTGGAGGAGGCATAGGGGGAGGTACCCACCTGGTGTTGATCCAAGAGAGGTCGACAAACAATCTGTTGGCAGAGGCAGATGGAGAAGGAGCGAGAGCTTGAGGAGAGAAGGAAGAAGATGGCAGAAAGTTCACTCATTGACCTCGCGGCCAATTACCCGCATAATTCATGGAAGGCTCATCTGCAAACTGTGCGGCGCAACAAGGCGAGGAGGACGGTGGAGATGGAGACCATGAGGGGTCTTGTTCGTAACTTGCCTACTATCGTGCCGGATGATGACGAGGACCCTGAGTAGTGAGCGCGTGTTTGTTGAATTTCATGATGTAATATGATGTTGAACTTAGTTTATGTAAATATACCTTGTGGCTATATCGATCGACGATTACATGATGTTGAATCTATGATACGTTTGTGACTAAGCATAATAGTGTTAGTAGCTATATCGATCGACGATTAAATTGGTATTTGATAGCTATAGTGGTTTTGTCGCCTCCTGAGAGTTGCATTGCACTGTGTATCTCTATAGGGAAGACATCGACCTAATTTCAATACATTTCAATACCTAATATGTTATTTGAACATATTAGTAATCTTTATTATTTTTCCCCTATTTATCATGGACTATACTTATTTTCATGTAATGCAATTTACAAAAATAAATGAAAGTAAATTCTACATTAATTTCAATACATTTGTGTTGATACCAACCATTTGTAGCTCTTTTAAAAGTAAAACAAATTTGATAATTCAAAATTGTAAAACTACAAGACGGAAAACTATACCCAAAATCCTTTTTATCCAGCATTAATTTGGATACTTGCACACATTAATTTGATAATTCCAGAGGCGCTCGTGGGCCACGGAATCTGTATTCTTGGCGCGGAGCCCAGTCTTCTTGCAGCCGTGCGAGTGGCGTGGCAAGGCTGGGCTCCGCGCATCAGCTCCGCAATTCCAGAGGCGGTCCTGAGCCCTTTGGAATCGTTTGCCCGCGGGCGTGGCAGCCCAGTCTTGCCGCGCCACTCGTGCCGGCACGTCAGGGCTTGCCTCCGGCAGCGGCGTTCGTGGGCCGCTGGAATCCTATGCCCACGGGCGCGGGAGCCCAGTCTTGCCGCGCCACCCCACTGGCGCGGCAAAACTGGCAGGTCCGCAGGATGAATTATTTCCACGTTGGATGGTTTGTTCTACTCCACAGCTCAAGTTTCATGTAAAACCACAGTTTTTTTTCAGTGCCATTTCTGAACTCAAGGAACGAGGAATTTGCCGACAGGACTTTTCTCCATCTCATAATTTAGCTGCAAGTGAACTACGTTTCCACCATAGCTGAAACATCTTCATGTCTTGTGCAAAATTTAACTATGACCAGCCTGATTCATCATTGTAGTAGTTGAAATTAGAAGGTGAGAAATATTTCACAATCTGAACATGTTGCACTTGTTTTGGTCCTAGCAATCTGAACACGAGCATTTTAATCTACGTACTCCTAGCAATCGTCACTAGTTGCATTTGTTTTGGTCCCCGCGGTTAGACATGAACAAAACTGAGCAAACATAGAAGAGAAGATAAGGAGTGGAAATATATCACAATTTGAACATGTTTCCTTACAAGATACAAGTTTTACAAGTTCAGTTTCACCACAGGAGTACAAAATACAGTCTTTTCATCAGCAGTACAAGATACAAGTACTGCTCAGCGCCCTCCAGGAGTGAAAGGAGCCCTCGGCCGGCGAGCCCTCCCAGGATTAGTCCGTAGGACGTTCTGGCTTCCTACATCGCTCTGATCACGGGCACGCCTACGTCCTTGCCGCGCGTAAACCACCGTGTCAGGCTAGGGGGTGCTGCCGCTAGGACCCTATATTGAAGCACAGTTACAGGTTAGTATACAAAATACGACGAAATCACTAGGAGGGGATGCATAAAGCACTTACCGCTTTTTGGGTCGGTTGTGTCTGGCTCAACGGAGGAGCATCAGACATCTGGCTGAGCCGTAGGGTGGTCCGGAAGATCGGGTCGTCGGCGGAGGAGTCCGAGTCATCGTCCTGCCTGGGTTCGTCGTCATCCTGCAATGTGGAGAGAGCCCGCTTGCCGCGGGCCCTCTCGCCAAGAGTGTCGGGGGGAGGTGCCGACAAAGTGGCTGACCATGAAGGCGTGTGAGCTCTTGTGCCCCCCGACCAAACGGGGGTCCGCTGACTCGACGACTGCTGGGGAGGCATGCCGCCTCGCGCTGGGCCCAAAACGTCCATATTCATGCAACTCATCTTTTGGGCCAGGCGGCGGCAAACCCTGGTCACGGTCTGCACATGTGCCACGCAGGAACAAAACAAGGATATTAGTATGCAATGTAATATGCTCGGACACGTTCACAATGTCGTACCTCCGCGAGGGTGCGTAGGGCACCACTCTCGACCACCAAGATCGGGCGAGACCACCCCCTCATTGGAGAGCGCATAAGGTGTATAGCCTACACCGCAGAAGTAGACATTACTAAAGGACAATCGAAATCGATATATCACATACTATATGGGTCTAAAGTTGTAGCCACGAGCACGTACCATGTAGTGCTGCAGTGGGCCTCTCTCTGGCTGCACCCCATCCTGTGTCATGCGGTCGTACTCGTCGGTGATGTCGTCATCAGAGTTCGTGTCACCGATAGGTACGTTGCTGAGTGCCGGCCTAAGGAAAAGACGCGTCGAACGGTGCAGCCAGGCCAAGTACTCTCTGAAAGCTTGATCGGAGTGCAGCGGGCCATTAGTATAGTCGAACCTCTCCCTGGCGTCCCACCGTTGAAGAGGCACGTGGTGGGTCACTCTCCAATCCAACTCCCTGTAGCGCTTGCGCCTCTCGAACCTGCCAATATCAATCATCGATTCTTCGCAAGGAAATGCGCGCCGACTAATGCAATGCAAGTAGCTAAAACAAAATCTCACCCGTCAGACGCCTGGTCGATGGAGACAACGGTGGGGGTCGGCCTCCCGACCGAACTGTCGCAACACTCTCGACGGGAGGTGCCACTCAACCACGTGGAAAAAGATAAGTAGAGTCACCGCCCACCACAACTGGCTGTCCCAAGTACAGAGGAGACTCAACTCCAAGCCCTCCACCTCGGGACGGGCGTACGGATACCACAGCACCTACAGAGTAAGAGTATAATCAATACTTAGAGTGAGCGCAATGTGTTAGTAAAACAAGCGATTCGATCGATACTAACCTGCCACTGTGTCACGCAATCGAGCTCATTTGTGTAGGTCAAGCATCTCCTGTCGGGATTGCCCCGAACCGACCTGATGTTTTTCCAGATGTACATAAGTGTCGGCCGGCACCCCGGGATGTTCCAAGCCTGCAGCACAAGAAAAGTTAGAACTTGTAGAGACACATATAAGGCATTTATTGGTGCTATACGTACTGGAACTGCAGCTCGGTGTGGCCTCCCAATCGGAAGCCGCTCCCACGCCCACACCTGGAGGAGGTAAAGACATCCTCCCAGGCTAGCGGATGCAGCCGTGCGTCTGCATGCCACGCAAAGCTGGCGGTACAGGAAGGCAAGAACAGCCGACCCCCAACTATACGTCGCCACATTCTCCCACGGCTCGGCGAGGAGAGGCAACACGCTCCAGGAGACGGTGTTGCCAGACGCGTCAGCCAAGAGGAAGCCACCGACCAAGTGCCACAGCCACACTCGCGCGTGCCGCTCGACCTCGGCCTCCTCTGCCTGAGGTGGGCAGAAGGGGAATGTCTCGCGCAGCCACGCGGAGCTCACCCCAGACGTCCTCCTGCAAACACACATTCTGTACGAGACCAAAAATTAATGACCAAATAATGAAATGCGAAAAATGCACACAACGATTCGATTAAGTCTTACTTGCTCCGTGCGTAGTCGTCCTCTGGGGGCTGCACACCTAGGACGCCCTCGACCATCTCGCACCACGTGCCGGGATTTAAGATCTCGTAAACTGCACCGCCCTCCAGCGGTAACCCGAGGATCATCGAAGTGTCCTGCATGGTTACCGTCATCTCGCCGCACGGAAGGTGGAAGCTGTGCGTCTCGGGCCTCCAACGGTCCACAAGGGCCGTCAAGAGAGCCCGTCGATTCCGACAACCCGGCCGTCACGGTGCGAGCAAGGTCGAGAAACCATTTCGCGCCAAATGCGGTCGCGAACACTGTAGATCCCACGTCAGTCGGATCGCGTGTGTACGGGGACGGAGCATGGGTAAAGTCTGCAATACACAGTTATACCACTGCATTAGAACCTGCCAATTTGAAATGTATGGGGAAAACAAGATTAACAAGCCGAACCTGGCGGTCGTCAGCGATCGCTCGCGCACGGTGCTCCCGCTCGTAGGTAGTCTCAAGGAGCGGGTAACGAGGGTCTGCCATCCTGCATAAATCAAGTAACAGAGTTAGTTATCGGCACATGTATTCAAAACAAATATACAAATAAACATAACAGATTTCAAATGGCCCTTTACCTCACCACATTTTGTACCCCTAGTACAACCCTTAACCATTTTTGTCGTCGTGCTCCTAGTGTTGGGCTTTTTGTGATGGGTACTCGCATTTTGCCTAACTTTGTGGCACTTAGAGCATCGGACCTCCCCACGAACCTCGTCAAAATCACCGGTTCCGTATGTATCATCACCGTACCCGTTACTCTGGTCCATCTCCCCACGAAGTCTTTTCTTCTTCCGTCGTCCCTTCTTAATTTTCAAGAGGGCGGGATCAGGCACATAATCGTTGCCAGTATACTCAGGCCACTGAGTGGGATCAAGGTAAGGCTCGAATGTAGATTCCCAAATCTTTAGTGTGTGCGACTTCAGATAGAGTGTGGACATGTATTTGTCAGATTTGTGCTCGACGCCTCGCGCCAAGCAAGCGGTGATCATATGCGAGCATGGGGCATGAAGAAGTTGCGGAACCTTGCAGGTGCACTCCACTTCCTCGATGTCAACTTTGAAGTTCCGGCCACCGAAACGCTCACCACCAGGATTAGTCCCCCCCGCCGACTTAACAGTATAGACTACTCTATTCGGTCCGTGTGCTTCAGCCATGTGGTTTAGAGCCAAGTTCTCTTCCTGCTCCAAGTGTGTGGCACCAGCCTTTCCCCACTCTGCCCCTCCATCAATAGCATTCTTGGCCATACCCCACCGATCAACGAAGTACTTGTTGCACTTTTGGAAAGAGTATTGTACTATTCCAGAAACCGGCAAAGCACGAATTTCTTTGAACACATTGTTCCATGACTCGGCACCGTTTGTCGTCATGATGCCGTACCGACAACCTCCTTCGTCGAAGGCAAGCGCCCACTTGCTCTTGCTCATGAGTTGTTCCGCCATCCATGCCCTCGCCCGGTCGTTCAACATGTTATCTAGCTCTTTCATGTTCTTCTCGAAAATTTTCTCTTCTCTAGCACAGCAAACCTGCTTCACCTTCGCCACCACCTCCTTCTTTTTTTGTCTTCCCCAAATATTTGCCGCAAAGTGCCTCGTGCACCATCTATGCTCGAGCGGTGGAAATCCGTCGATTTCTTCCCTAACCGCGTTTAGAAGACCCGGGTGACGGTCGGAGATCATGCAAACCTTCCTGCCCTTGCCTAGAACCTCATGCCTCACAATCATCATGAACCATGCCCAGCTCGAGTTGTTCTCGCTCTCCGCCAAGGCAAATGCAAGAGGCACCAATTGATCCTCCGGATCCACCACAATGGCCGTCATCAGCACACCCTTATATTTGCCGGTAAGGAAGGTGGCATCGACAAGTATGACCGGCCGACAATGCTCAAAAGCCTCGGCGCACTGCTTGAAGCACCAAAAGACATGCCGAAGCACCTTCCGTGTGTTGCCATGCTCATCGACCAAGGAAACATCACCCGTGTACGTATAGAACTTCGTACCCGGGTTGAAATGTTTAATTGCACTCAAGATCCTTGGCACCATGTTGTAGGCCTCCTTCCAGTCCCCAAATAGCATCTGAGTCGCGTGTTGCTTCGCTCGCCATGCCTTTGAGTACTTCACACGATACCCAGTGAACGCAAATCGGATTCTATCAATGAAGCAAGCCGACACGTCGTTATCCGCGCGACAATGCCGGCGTCTGACGGCCTAGGTACCAGCGGTGTTTTGAGCATGCACCCTCTTTGTCTTCGACGAGTCACATGTGTGAGGTTGCCTCATACGAGTTATCTTCCATCTCTGACTATACTTGTCGAGTCGAGCCCACACGCCCCATAGGCATCCTTGTTTACGATTCACGGTGTATCGCACTTTGACATCGAATGAGTTACGATTATGCGGCTTATGATGCCTCACCGCATAGTCCATCGAAATCTTTAAGCTATCGCTGCAACGTGTCGAATTCATACCCTTTCGGATTTCCAAGTTCTCAGCATCTGGCAGAACCTCGGTTGACAACAGGCCACTCTCACATATTGCCATGTGGCTTCGGCTTAGGTTCTCGAAGATGCCCACGGTCGGCACGTCGACATGAACTGCCTTCATCTGCCTCCTCTCCTCAGCTGACAATCCGTGCAATGCTTGTCGTCTATCCACCATGGCTAAGCTACGAACCTCTGGCACGGCTTCGTCATCCACCTCATCTACTTCCTCCTCCCCATCTTGTTCGCCTTGTACCCCATCATCTTGTATGGCTTCCTCATCGGCGGATTCATCCTCCCAATGGTCTTGTACGACTTCCTCATTAGCGGATTCATCATCCGACCCAACAGAGATTTCATCTACGTCCACGTCATGTTCTTCCTCTTCAAATACTCCATTGTCGAACTCATCCATGTCAAAGTCACTACCGAAGTTAATGCAGGGTTCTCTGTCCGCCTCCGCAATAGATGCTTCACATGTGACTTGGGTGTCGACACCTATACCCACCTCTTGGGTCAAAGGCAGTACTTCCTCCTGAACTCTCTGCTCGGCTAGTCCTATACAAAAATCAACCACCACCTCCCAACAACTGACATTTGAACCCTTCATGACCTCCTTATAGTTACTCCAATCCGACTCGGATGAAATATTCAACATAACATAGTGAGCCCTAGCCTTTCCACAATCAAACCTGCCCTGCATTACCAATTCACCTTCACCAACACCACACCTCAGCACAGACCGACATCGGGACACTAAATCACCATAGCTTGGGCTCCTATCAAACAACACAACCTCCTCCTCCATATTCTCAAATTCCCCATTTGCTCTAATAGTTCCCCGTAAAACAATCGAACTAAACAATCCATCTACACAAATTATACAACACATACAACTAATTAGCCCTAACATAGAAAAATAAAAAGAATTGAATAATGTTCAATCGTATTTAGTGCACAAAACGTGAAAATGCTTTTACCCTATAATATTGTAAAAAGACGTACATACGAATAGAAAAAAATTTCATCATGATTATACATAATATATTTTCATCATGCATATACTACTTATATATAGCTACACCTACGCTTTCCCTAAATTTGAAATTTTAAGGACAAATCGAAACATGCAACAAATTTCACACGTTACAAATATGGACAGAATGTGCGTTGCGTATCCCACGGTACTTAGATTAAACTAAACAAACTAAAATCCAACTAAATCGGGCACTTTCACTAAAACCCTAATTTTCAAACAACCACGAAATGCGATAAATCCAGTGACAAATAGCTCAAGTGATGAGGGAGATTACCTTGCTAGGAGGGTGGGCAACGTCTTTTCCTAGGAGAATCGGCCGGAGATGGACGGGGCGGCGGCGGGCGGGCGGTGGCGCGGCGCCTCTTGTGGCGGAGGAGGACAGGAGAAGAAGAGAAATGCGCGAGCAAAGGGCTCGGCCCGATAGTTAGAGGGTTCTGCCGCGCCAGGCGGGGTGGCGCGGCAAGGGTGGGTCCTACCTCCGTCGTCGGGCATGGGTCAGACCTTGCCGCGCCAGGCGGGGTGGCGCGTCAAGGGTTGTCCTGCCACCGGGCAAGTTTGCAAGTGCCCATTTGAGTCAGGCCTTGCCGCGGCAAGGGTGGGGCCTGCACTTGCCATGCCATCCCTTGCCGGCCGCGGGCGCCACCGTGGCACCCTTGCCGCGCCACATGCACTGGCGCGTCAGTTCCTGTGAGCCGTGCCGTCTCGAGTGGCGCGTCCAAAAGGGTTAGAAATAAAAATATTTTTTTACCAGGGTTAATTTTATATTAATTTTTTAAAAAAGGTTAAAAATAAAATTTTTTTCCAGCAGCATCATCACCATCGTCATGTGCTTCTAAGGACAATGAGAACAATCAAGAGGAGGATCAGATGGAGAAAAAAAGTACATGTTGAGCCATGTTTGCTTTTAGAAGAAATGATTAATAAAGATGTGCCTACATTAGGTAAAAAGGAAAACAAAGGTAATGAAAAAGGTGACATACTCATTGAAAGTGAGAAAAAATTTAATATGTTGAAACTTTCCACCAATCATGCTATGTTAGAGCAACCATTAGTGAAACCCATTTATAATTACCTTTCTCACAAGAAGATTTGCTAGTTGGTCCTTGTGATAAAAAAGAGAGTTGTGTGATAATGCTTTACTTACATCTATGCCACAACTAGCAAATGAACATATCACTTTTGTTTTAGAACCTAACAACACTTGTGCTAAAATTAAACATGTTATTCATATTGTTAGTGTAAATGACGAGATGAAACTATGAAACTATTATCTTCTTTAAATACTTTGGGTTATATTGAATTTGATGTTATGTGTGATCTAAACAGTTTAAAAAAGAGACTATCCAGACATTCTAATTTGCCATGATTATCTAGAAATGTTTTTCAAGTTATTGATAAACATAATGATAAAGGAGAGTATATAGTGCATCTAGTTTACATTTATTCAAATCTCAAATTTTCTTTTTTTATGCCACCATGTGATCAATTAAAGGGCTGCAAGAGTGCTAATCATATCATGTCTTATTCCTCTAGTTTTATTTTGAAGCTACATGATAACTATCAAGAAGGAGAATATATGGATGATAATGAATCTAGTTCTAATAATTTAACTACAAAAGATACGCTTGTTGCTTTGTCTTCCGTTGGAACTTACATTTTGCAAAAAATGAACATGAGTCAAGAATGACTCACATTCAAGAAGGGGGAGGGATTGGATATGACCATGCCCATCATGGATATGACCAACACTACATCAATATGGTTGACATCAAGATTTTTATCAACTACTTTCTCAGCATGGTTGTCGCTGAGCTTTTCCTTGTAACGGTCTTTGCCGAGGTTTTCATCAACAACTTTCTTTTCAACCTCAACATTTATAACAAGTTGGCTATACTTTATGATATCCCTTATTCTTCTACATCTACTACGATGATTACATATGCGTGGTTTTGTCGACCACCGTCTTGGCTAAATTGCACACGCATGTTGCATGCTTGTCGTCCGGATATTGCGCCATCGCCACCACATGTTTGGTCGCCAGCTTGGCGGCCTCCACTATATGAAGAGTACTCAACAAAGGAGCCTCTCCACCTCCTCTAGGATCTCAAGCCCAACTACTCACGTCGCTCAAGGCCCAGTCCGAGATAAAGCCCAATTCATCGGCAAGCCCAGTTCAGCCATCACAGAATGGTCCAAATTCAAATGGATGCCCAAGCCACATACAAACTTCGTTTTTGACGTTCTACCACTTCACGAAAATGTTAGGAGATAAAATTTTCAACGGACCTAGTTCCACTACCAAATTCCTTACGTGAGTACTTGGGCATGTAGGCCCAAGTAATGGTGGCACAGCACCTGGTAGATTTGGTTCGTGTTGGTATTTCGACGATTCCGGGAGGCCCAACTACTCACGTCGCTCAAGGTCCAGTCCGAGATAAAGCCCAATTCATCGGCAAGCCCAGTTCGACCATCACAGAATGGTCCAAATTCAAATGGATGCCCAAGCCACATACAAACTTTGTTTTTGACGTTCTACCACTTCATGGAAATATTAGGAAATAAACTTTCCAACGAACCTAGTTCCACTACTAAATTCCTTACGGATCTACCGGAATCGTCAAAATACCAACACGAACCAAATCTACCGGGTGCTGTGCCACCATTACTTGGGCCTACTGGCCTTGTACGACCTAGGGTTGGCCGTCTACCCCTTGGCCGCCACCCCTAGGTTCTCTAACCTATAAATAAAGCTCTAAATCATGTTTTCTTCCTTGGGTTTTGATTAGATTATTCTGCAACTACTGTTTCACTGTCATCGGTTTATGGAACCCCAACTTCATATGCTTAATACAATTCGTAATTTTTAGATTACTTCTTCTTCGTTCTTACTTGTGTTCTTGATTCTCTCGCAGGAATAAGCCTTCTTGACAAGGTCAGAATAAGCCTTTTTGATAAGGTCAACCGTGTTCGGGCGTGGTTGATAACCAACGAAGCCGTGGTGTTGCGATTGCAGGGTTTGATCAGTTTTGATTGGAAGCTGAATCGTCTACGTCGAGATCTCCACCAAATTGACTTACCCCTATCTGACGGAAGATCGGACATTCCGTGCCTCGTCACGACGTCCTCGCTTCCTTGGTTATGCACGAGCATCCTCGGCTGGAGTTGCCCGAGCGGTGCACGAGGTCTTCCTCTTAATTTGCTGGTTATGCCTTTTGATTTTACACTGAAGAATAGCTTGTTGATATCACATTCCGTCTTGCTAGATGTTTCTTGCGCAGATTGACATGCTAATTATACCTAGTGTGGGATAAATATCTTGAATTCATACAGTATGTTGTATAAATCTATGCAATGTAACTGTCAAGTACAAATACCATCCCTCTTGTATTTAAGTTCAGGCAGCCTGATGCTTCACGATCGGTACCATGCTCTGCATGGTTGGTTGAAGCTAGGTAGCAGCAAAATTTATTTGGATTTGGAATGAAACTGAATGCTATTGTTGATTTTTATCTACCAGAGTGAGTGATCTAGTTAGGTGATACGTTGTACAATATAGATTTCCTTCGTTTGTGCGGAAATGACCTTTTCTATTGGCATGTTATTTTGGACACAGGTTTACAATTAAAATAACGTGTTCAGGACTACTAAAAAGGAAAGGAGCTAACCTGATGTTGAGAAGCTGAAGGAACCAAATTTAGATCATTCCATGTCACATCTGTGTTAGTGAACCGTTATCACCTAAATTTTACAACAAATGATGTTTCTTCCCTCTCATTCCTTTGCAAGCAGGTAACGACTTGCGTGAAGGCTATAGAGTTCAATATGATATTTATATCTTTGGACATCTACTGAGTTGATGGATTTCTATGCAAGAACATGAAGCATCTATGCTAAGCATAACCAATCAAGCTTGTGACCTTTTAATGAAGCTTACGTAGGTCATTTTAATTCAGATTTCAGCTCTTCTGAAGACATTTAATTAATTTGTTTTTCTTTGCCTCTCTGTATGCTGCTTGAGATACCATGCAATTAATTACTTGTATGAGCATCTCACTAACCATGATCTTAGATTTTGTACAATCCATTTTGGTTCCTTGACCACACGTACTACTATATAATCTTTTTGAGTACAAATAATTTCCTTATTCCATGATTTGTTTTGGAATGTCAAGATGTAAATAGTACTACAAAGGAAAGCATTTTTTGTTAACTGATTGATATAAGGTGCTCTTGAGTCCATCCATAATTTGATTTGGCGATTAAGATAAATATGACCTGTTGAATATTGCATCCTGATCTCATCACCTCATGACTTATGTTGCATGCTCCCTACCAGGATGGCTGGCATGTTGGATATCAAGTGTTGCAATCTGTAATGATCATTTATATACCCGCCTCTGTTGATACCTGCTGTCTCCATGCTTTACCCGCCTCTCTGGCCTCCATGTCTGTTCCACTTTATGATGATATCTCATTTGAGTATCTGAATCCAAATGAGTTGATGGCTTATGTTATGTTGTATTTAAATATATACATTTATGTGCACATTCTTACCATGCATACGCGTTGTGGCTTGTACTATATTGGCATTTGGCACAATTAATCCATGAGTAATTAGCCTGATAGCATTTTGTGAAGTTCGACTAGAAAGTAACCATCATTGCATGGTTCTCTTATTCTCTGGGCATATAAAAGAGAGAAATTTATACCAAGATCACTACTACAGAACTGGCATCACAAGCGGGCTATTACAAGCGGTTAGGTGCAAACCGTTTCTGGTCTTCACACCAGAAGCGGTTCGTGAGCAACAGGCGGGAGATGGTTTCTAGAAGCGGTTGGTAACACCAACCGCTTGTGTTGAGCAACCTCCTGGCGGTTCGTGTCCCAAACCGCTTCGAATTATCTAAGCGGTTTGAGACCCCAACCGCTTGTAGAGATATATATTTAGAAGCGGTTGGTGTCTCAAACCGCTTCTGGAAGAGGTCCCGCCCACCCATTTAAACTCTTCCTTCCTCCCCGAGCTCGTAGACATGAACAGGGAAGGGCCTGGCACTGTTCTTGGTGGGAGGTGCTGTCCAAATTTTTGAATGTGATGATTTAGCTTCAAATTAAGTGAATCAAGGTTAGTAACACCATGCTACCATTCTTCTCACCAAGATATTGTTGTTTCTTTTGCATTTAATGTGGAAAAAAAATGATTTTGATTGTTGGAGGTTTTTATTGCTAGCTCACTCCATAACTTTTATTTTAGGCAAGACCATGATGAATTATGATAGTTATTTTTTCAAAAAGTGTTCTTAGGATTAGAATCTTTAATGTAACACTCCTTCACTTCAATCTCACTCCATAGCTTTAATTTTAGGTAGGACCATGATGAATTGTAAGGAGTTGTTTTCCAAAAGTTGTTAGCTTTACAGTCTTTAATATAACACTCGTCCCTTCAATGTAACAATAGTAGATCTAGGTTTGGAAGAAAATTATTAATGTTTTATGAAATAAAATAGGAAAAAATTTAAAGGGACAAAATAATTGGTTAAATTAAGTTTAAAAGGTAGAAGGATAAGAAAAAATTTAAAAAATCACTCCCTCCATCGCAAAATATATGGCATATAAATTCTTGGCACGGTATTAATTAAAAGTAACACATTGACTATTAATTTCTTTTCGATTATGTCTTGTACAACTATAAAACTAACAACATGTTTGAGTAGTTTTAATTACAAATGTAACTATATGACATGCATATATAAAATAAGTATATTATTTATTACATTTGATAATAGCCAAAACATGGAAACAATGACTTTTGTAAATACGTGTCAAAGTACTTTGGAATGGAATTTTGCTACAATGTTATTTATGAAAAATAAAAGCAATTTTATAAATAACACTTTAGTGAAAGATCTTTGAAGGTATCTGAAAATTAGATCTTTGTGTAGATGAACCGGCAATGGATGTACAATGCGGACCGTCGCTCCAGAGAGTTCATTGATGGCGTGAAGGCATTTCTTGATGCCGCTGTTGCATTCTTGCCTCCAGACAGCTTCATATGTTGTCCGTGCGTAGACTGCAAGAATGAGAAGAAGCACTCCCAACTCTTTCAGGTTATGACCCATTTGATCACGAGAGGTTTCATGCCAAACTACACCTATTGGACCAAGCATGGCAAAGTACATGGGAGTAGCCAGGAAGACGATGAAGAAGATGGTGAAGAAGAAGAGGTATTCAACAGTATGGCGGACGCCACGCAATATTGTTCTGTGAAGATACAGTCGGCGATCTTGGTGATGATGAGCTAGACCAGATGCTGCGTGACGGAGAGGAAGACTACACAGATGAAAGACAATTCGAGAAGTTTCAGCACATGGTAGAGGACCACAGGACACCTTTGTACTCAGACTGTGGGAATGGCCACACGAAGCTCCGTACGACACTGAACTTAATGCAATGGAAGGCCAAAAATTGTGTGTCAGACAAGAGATTCGATGAGTTGTTATTACTCATAAAAAATCTGCTTCCAGAAGATAACACGCTGCCTGAATCTACATATGAAGCCAAGCAAGTCATCTGTCCTTTGGGATTAAAAGTACAGAAGGTACACGCATGTCGTAACGATTATATCCTATATTGCAATGAGTATGTGGATTTGGATGCTTGTCCAGTGTGCAAAGAATCACGTTACAAGATGAAGCATGAAGACCCAGGTGAAATAGAGGGGGAGTGTAAGAAGAAGAGACCTCCCGCTAAGGCGGTGTGGTATTTCCCTGTGATCCCCCGATTAAAACGTCTTTTTGCTAACAAAGCGTATGCCCAGATAGTGCGTTGGTACAAAGAAGAGCATAAGGATGACGGGATGCTTAGGCACCCCGCTGATGGGTCCTAGTGGAGGAAAGTCGATCGAACATTCCCAGACTTTGCAAATGAGGTGAGAAACATAAGGTTTGGGTTGAGTACCGATGGTATGAATCCTTTTGGCAACTTGAGCAGTAGCCATAGCACCTGGTCTGTTACACTATGTATCTATAACATTCCTCCTTGACTGTACATGAAGCGGAAATACATCATGATGCCATTGTTGATCTAAGCGCCGAAGCAACCCGGAAACGACATCAATGTCTATTTGAAACCATTGATGAAAGATCTTGTAAAGTTGTGGGAGGATGGTGTACGGGTATAGGATGAGTACAAGAGGGAGTATTTCACCCTACGTGCACCGTAACCATCAACGACTGTTGTACGGGTATAGGATGAGTACAAGAGGGAGTAACCTGTCTGGCAATACTACCAAAGGATATAAAGCCTGCTTGCAATGTTTAGATGAAATCGACATCATGTACCTGAAAAACTCTCGAAAGATTGTGTACATGGGCCATCGTAGGTTTCTTCTAAAGAGGCACCCATTGCGGAAAAAGAAAGGTATTTTGATGGGAAAGCAGACCATCGTGATAAGCCTGAACATCGTAGTGGCCCAGTGTGTTTGCCATGGTAAAAGATCTTAAAATAGTGTTTTGGAAAGGATCCTGGAAGTAAACCTGTCCCGAACGAGAAAGGTGAGGCACCCATTTGGAAGAAGAGATCAATATTTTGGGAGTTGCCTTATTGCGAAGTTTTGGAGATCCGTCACTCACTTGACTTCATGCACACCACGAAAAATGTTTGCTTGAACCTGTTAGGATACTTGGATATGTACGGCAAATCGAAAGATACACTACAAGCTCGGAAGGACCTACAACTTTTGGGCCGAGGATCGTCTACATCGAAAAAGAGAGAGAAAGGACATTACCTAAATCCCGCGAGCTACACTCTAAGCAAAGAAGAGAAAAAAAGCATGATAGAGTGCTTGAACAGTGTGAAAGTCCCTTCAGGATACTCGTCAAATGTGGAGAGACTCATAAATATGGAAGAGAATAAAATCGTACACCTAAAAGCTCATGACTGTCTTGTATTGATGACACAGTTGCTCCCAGTGGCTGTGAGTGGTATTTTGCCTGATTGGGTCTGGGTGACAATCATAAAGCTGTGTACCTTTTTCAACGCGGTTTCGCAGAAGGTCATCGATCCACATAAACTAAGTAAGTTACAAGATGACGTGGTACAGAGTGTGGTCAGCCTTGAGATGATCTTTCCTCCTGCATTATTTGATATTATGGTTCATCTCACTGTTCACATTGTCAAAGAGATAGGTATTCTCGGGCCCGTGTTTCTGCACAACATGTTTCCTTTCGAGAGGTACATGAAAGTCCTAAAGAAGTATGTCTGTAACCGTTCACGTCCCGAAGGATGCATTGCGGAGGGTTATGGGACAGAGGAGGTGGTTGAGTTTTGTCTGGATTACATTGATCCTATTGGCGTCCCTATACCACGCCATGAGAGGAGACTACGGGAAAAAGGGACACTAGGACGGAAAGCAATTGCATGCAATGATCTCCTAACTTTTAAGCAAGCACATTTCACTATTCTGAAACAATCAACCGTAGTGGCCCCGTATGTCCTTCAGCATAAAAGTATTCTACGCCGCGAATTCCCAGGGAGGTCCGAGGATTGGATCATAGTGACTCACATGGATACTTTCGGCGCTTGGTTACAAAACTACATCCTTGTCAACGGGTCAGAAAATGAACAATTGCAATGCCTGGCTCGGATGCCATCTAGTGAAATCGTCACATTCAAGGGCTACGAGATAAATGGTTACACCTTCAAACCGTTTTGACTCTTAACACTCTACAAGCGGTTGGTGATACGAACCGCTTGTAGAGGTCCCTCCCTCGCTCCCCGCCAGCTGTGAAGGGGTTCTACAAGCGGTTGGTGATACGAACCGCTTGTAGAGGGGTTGTTCTACACGCGGTTTCTATTACGAACCGCTTGTAGAACACTTATTACAAGGGGTTGGTGGTTTCAACCGCTTGAATACATTAAATAATTTTTGTAGGGATCAAATAATTTTTGGATGCACTCACTAATGTTTGGTTGCAGTCACTAATTTTTGTTGGGATTAAATAATGTTTGAAGGGATTAAATAATTTTTAAATGGATTAAAAAAAGAGGAAAACAAACAAAAGTTAAAATGGCAGGGGGCACGAGCGGGGCTCGAACCCGCGACGCCGCAGGTGAGCCCACGCTCGAGCGCCACTCGCTAGCCAGTAGGGGGAAGTTTTGTCTCAATCAAACAAGGGCGTCAAACCGTTTTGACTCTTAACACTCTACAAGCGGTTGGTGATACGAACCGCTTGTAGAGGTCCCTCCCTCGCTTCCACGCAAGCGGTGAAGGGGTTTGTACAAGCGGTTGGTGATATGAACCGCTTGTAGAGGTCCCTCCCTCGCTCCCCGCCAGCGATGAAGGGGTTTCTACAAGCGGTTTCTATTACAAACCGCTTGTAGAGGGGGTGTTCTACACTCGGTTTCTATTACGAACTGCTTGTAGAACACTTATTACAAGGGTTGGTGGTTCGAACCGCTTGTAGAGGTGCTTTTATAAATATTTGTGTCTCCCCGCGTCGGGGACACTCTTGAAAATTTTCTAAGTCCCCACGCGCGATCTCTTCCTCTGTCGCAACAAGCCGTTGTCTCCATCGAGCACCCCGCACCACCGTCGAGCGTTGTCGCGCCGTCGCCGTCGACGTCGTCTCCCTGTGCCGCCGTCGACCGCTGCCGCACCGTCGTTGTCGAAGTCGTCTCCCCGCGCGCGCCATTGCCGTTGGCCCACGTGCTCTGTCGACCGCCACCGTCACCACGCCGTCGTCTGTGACCTCGCCGTCGCCTCCTCCGCCACCGCGCCGTCGTCTGCGACCTTGTAACACCCCAAAAATGGGTATTTTAAAAAACTTGGGCCATGGCTATAAAATATAACAGTTCTTGTCCTAAACCTTCGCTCATATTTAAATCTTAAACCCAAGAATACCTTTATCATGAAACCTATATGCCCTAATTCTGAACTCTTCGTCGTAACTATGTATATATATATAACATACTCTAGGATTTCTGACTAATGGATACATGAAAATTTTTACTATTAACCATGAATTTACAACCCTATAAAATAATGTACTTATATATATGTATAACATTCCCTCTTGTTATCAAATATTAATCTGGGAATTAATAAACAAATTAAAATAAATTGGATGTTTGATTTTATGATATTGAAATCAAAATTTAGGCTTCAACGAATTTCACCCAAATTTCAAATTCTATCTATGAACTCCTCCTAAAATTGAACCTAAATTGATCACACAATTTAACCCTTTTACACTTGGCCTGTTGGACCAGTCATCAGAGTGGGGCCCACTGGTCTCTCTCTCTCTCACTCATCTCTCTCTCTCACGAGCACGCTCTGCTCCCTGTGTCTTTCTCCCCGTGCTCTTCTCCCTCCTCCCGTGGTACACCGGGCCTGAGCCGGCCGCCTGTGATATCCCTGTGGCAACTCTGCCCCAGCTGCAGGCTGCCTGCATGCCAACGCCTCCCCTTGGCCAACCGACGGCGTCGCCCCCTGTCCAACGCACTGTGTTGTCGGCTCACCGTCCAAGCGCACCTATGGGGCTCTCGCAGGCCCTGAACGCACGCGCCGCCGTGCCGCTGCTTGCCCCCCTCGCTCTATGCAGTCCCATCGTCGCCCTCGCCCTGGCACCCGCAGTCTTGCTCGCCCCGTGGCGACGACGCCCCAACTGAGCGCCATCATTGCGTCGGGCCATCTGCTCTGCCTCACTCTCCCTCTCTCTGCCCTTGGACTCCGTCGTGGCTACCCTCCTCCCCAAGCCATCCCGAGACCATCCCATGCCTATATAAACCGAGCCAAGGCTCACAGCCTCTCTTCTCCCCTGTTTTTGCTTCGGCCGCCCACCTTCGACACCCCGATTCGTTCACTTCAGACCATGGTTGGCCACAATTATTAGGCCACAACCTGCCACCTACATCCTCTACATCGTCCTCGGCCCAATCAGGCTCAGTGGCCCTGTCGAGCTCGGGCGATCGCCCGGACCGCTGCTGCCCAAGTTTTTCGCCTTCTTGGTTTCTCCCTCCACGGTGAGCCTCATCCCAATTACTCGTTCTAGGAGCTTCTCCGGGGCATGACAGCCGTGTCCCTAACCCGTATTTGCTCTAGGTTCCCTTGGAGCGCGCTGCCGCCGTGAGCCGCTTCGGCCGCCGCCACCTTCCCCGTTGCCGGCCTCCTACAGCCCCTTCCCGGCCACGTTAACCCCGCAGGTAAAGCCTACTCCTCACGTAGATGCTGGAGGACCCATGTCTTACCTCGTTCCGGTCATAGCTCGCCGTCGTGGCACTCGCCGCCGCCGGCCGCCGCTCAAGCACGTCGCACCACTGTGCCGTTGCCCCACCCCCTAAGCCGAAAGCACCTCTTGGTGCGGGCCCTCGTAGAGAATCCATTTTGGCCCTTTCGTAGCGCCACCGAACCGAGCTCCGCCGGCGCCGACCTCCGTCCGGCCGCCCATGGCTGCTACAGCCATCTGGAACCGAGGAGGGAGACAACGACCCCTGACCGTCCGTTCCGGCGCCAAGATTCGCGCCGGCGTTGACTAAGTCGCGGCGTGTCGCTGACATGTGGGCCCAGAGTCCCACATGTCAGTATAAGTGGTTATGCCTTTTTGAGTTTACGTATCTACTATTGGTTGGCGTCATCCGAAAATACGCCTTCTGGGCGTTGCCTCTCGGGCTGAGCCGTAAATGGGCTGGCCCATTACTGTTCCTCAATTTTTCAGCCCTTTTTTACATTTAAATAATGATAGAAATTAATAGGGGTTTCTTATATATATAGATAGACATTCTTAAAAATGCTACAAAAATTGTGACAAATACTATATGACCTGTTGAATTTATTAAAAATATTTAAGGGAATTATAAGACTAATTTTGTGTCTCTGTTTAAATACTTAGTCTTATTCTTCGATTTTTCCTTTAGGGAATAAACCCAAAAAGGGGATATTGAATAAATAAAATAGTAAATGACTTAAGAAAAATCTGACAAAATATAGAATAGTCTCTAATAACATGATACACATAGTAAAATTTTAATTTGGACTGTTGACCCCTTTTTAGCCTCTGGATAAATGAAAACTCACCTCTTTAGTAATTTATAAATAGGCTTTTCAATTGTTTTGATTGTTTAAAAAGCCGTAAATTCATGAGAAAATTTCAGTGAGATATAATCATGACTTAGGAATTTTAAGAAATTATTAACCCATTTTTAGGACCTTTAATAGCCACTGGGTAATTATTTGGCCAAATTTACCCATTTTTCCTTACGTATCAATATAACAGTAATGGAACCTAACTTATTTTAAATACCAAATGATTTCAATTAAATCTCAAAATTTTAGAGAAACCTTGCCAAACTAAATAAAATTTATTAAAAATATGAGGACTTAGTAAAACATGACAGGATTACTTAATTACTTAACTAGGGTAAATAAGACCCGTAAGTTATAGGAATTTAATACCAATTTAAAATTTACAGCAACCCACCTACCCTATATATAGTTAGTTAATTAGCTTAAGTTGATGAAGGAAATACTTCAAACAAAAAGTTGTTTTTCCGTATGCACCTAATCGCTAATCTATGGATAAATTACTATGGGTAGCCTTATGCATCATGCCTCATCGCATATCATATTCACACACGCTCACCCCGTTATCTATTGTGAATTATTGCACGAGTAGTAGGATCATGGAACTTCCTCGATATCTAGGTTAAGGCTTATCGTCATTCGTCAAATTGTTAGGCTAGCGATTTGCATTTCATGCATCATACTTTTTTTATTGCTTATTGCTGCTTTATTTATTGTTCTTCGGATACGTTTCGTTAATAGACACCGAAGAGACCGTGGGACGTTTTGAAGAGCCGCAAGAAGACCCTCACTATTCACAAGACCAAGGCGAGTTAACATCTACCCTACTGAGTGTTTACTTTTACTAGGGAGAATCTCGATTTTCCCTAGTGCGAGTTAACATTCACCCTCTAAGGTGTTTGCTTTTACTAGGGAGAATCAGCTTTCCCTAGTGCGAGTTAACAACCTTCCTATTAGGTGTTTACTTTTATTAGGGAGAGTCTATACTTCCCCTAGTGCGAGTTAACATTCTAATGGATCATATTGATTCGAGCTTTATTAAACATTTTATTTGATATTAAAGCGCATGCTCTTTAAGTAATTAAACCTGTTTGCTTAATCATGATATATCATGCCATGTTATCATTTGTGTTTGTTCTACCTTGATGATATTGCCTTCAAATAATCATCTGTCCTTTGACTTTATGAATGATTGCCTTGATAATCACCCTTGACAGCCTATTTGGTTGAATAAAATGATTTAGACTCTTATGTCTTGGTTAAAATCTTGCTTAGACATTGCTCAGGTCCAACTATTAATTTTAGGCTTAGTTGCCTGGGCTCGGTGAACCGACATTCACCGGACATGATAAACATAATAAACTTGGTTGACTGGACATTGGGCCTGGCATGCCAGTGTGTGTGTTTGATGGTGATTGGAATGCGGACGTGGTCCGGCATGTGGATAAGGGTGTGAAAGTAGCTGGGCTACATGGTGTGAAGAAGTGATCGGGGCTCGGGGTAGTGCAGTGCGAGGCTCGAGAGTGGACGTACCCCGAGTGCCGCTAAGTGGACAGGCTGGGGTAGAGACGAGTTCTCCCAGACGGGCTGGGTTAGAGACGAGTTCTCCCAGACGGGCTGGGGTAGAGACAAGGTCTCCCAGACGGGTGCATCGGGGATGCACAGTGGGAAGTCACTGACTATCTGCCTGCGGGGGATAGTTCCTACCACCACAACGCGTGGCCATCGCGCGGTAGTGCAAGTATGAGTTGGGTTCGGGGGTAGTACGATCCGAGGCTCTGAGAGTGGATGTACCCTGAACGCCACTATACTTGAGGTAAAGGCGGAGGACGCCGTCACCTGCGGGTGATCTGGATTGCACCTACTTGAGTTGCGACCCTTAGGGTGGGCTGGCAACCCAACTTTGGACTCGGGCTCTTGTAGGGTAGTGTGATCCCATAACAGGTGTGCCGCACCTGGAATTTGATGGCGGGAGTAAGGAGAACGTTTGGCAGAGTGCATGGAAACTACCATGGGATGTGATTTGGATTGTGGTTTGAAACTTGAACTGTGATATGACTCATTGAAAGTAGAACTTTGGTTAAACTTGCTAAGTCATAGGCTTTGGTTTATAAAACTAGCTTTCTGCAAATAAATAAACCCCGACCTTTCCTTTGGAACCTCTACCACTAAAAATTTGCATCAGGTTGGGTGTTAGCTCGCCAGTGTTTGGATGATACTGACCTCGTATTCATATTCTCTTTTCGATGGAGAGTATGAGTAGGATCAGTATGCCTGCCATGAAGACAAAGATCAAGATTATGATGATGATCAGGGCGAGGCATAGGGCGTCTCTCCAATCGAGTGCTTAGGCATAGCCGGCATGAGACCCTTTTGGATCTTTTGGGTTCTTTGCACTCTGATCTTTTGGACAATTATGACTATTTGGGCCAATGTGTCGTGATGTAACACTTAATAGCCCTCGGCCTTAATACATGTATTTGTGTAACTTAAGACTTCCGCTTGTATGTAATGATCCGGCTATGTGAATGGTGTGCACTAGTGTATTGATCTAGGGACTAGTGCAGATCAAGTGGTGGGCAAAAGGACAGGCCCCATAGACCTCCTCCATCCCGAAGAGCCTAGGTTGCCCCCTCCTCTACTTACACGCCCTCTGTCCACTCGCCGCCCACAAGGTGTTCGACAAAATGTCCCTAAGGGACACAGATGGAGAGAGTGAGAGAGAATGAGAGAGAGATGGAGAGAGAGGGTGAGAGAGAATGAGAGTGAGATGGAGAATTAGAGTGAGTGGAGAGAGTGAGAGTGAGATGAAGATAGTGATTGAGAGTGAGAGTGAGATGAGTGAAAATATATTTTTTGTTATATATATTTCTTTTACAATTTGACGAGTTGCCATACTTACTAATTAAACAATATTTCATAATTACGATAGATGGCGACACCAAGGCGTGGTGATCCTAATTTCGAGATGGACGAACGGTTCATGCTAGACAAGATCGCCCATGGTAGCAACTTGGACGCCAATGAAGGTGATGCCAACGTTGTCAACACCGATGCTTGGTGGATCGATGATCCCATGACGACGAGGAAGCGAGGTAATGCCACGAGAATCCGGACAAACCATTTAATCGTATTTAACCAATTAATATAAATGAATCTGAGATGAAAAATTCACATCTCTGTCCATTTTCAGCCCGGTACATCGAGCACCCAAACCAAGCGAGGATCTAACAAGAAGCCTGCTACAAAGTTTGTTTTCACCAACGTCGACAATGACGGGAAGCCGATTGCTCCTCTTTCTGCAGTAGGCCCGTTTAACAATGCATGTGGTTTCCATGTTAGGGATCATGTCCCAGTTAGCATCAAGAAATGGCACGAAGTTCCATAAGCCACCAAGGAGCTCCTTTGGAAAGATATCAAGGAGAACTTCAAATTTCTGAAGGGTGCGAGAAAAAGGTTAAGAGATACACTTTAAAGAAGATGGCAACCCAATTTCATCGTGAAAGTTCACTGAACAACAAGTATGTCAAGAAGGAGAAAAGCCGGACTTCAACCAACATCCCAAGTGGGCAGATCACCGGATGCATTTGAAGAATACAAATTGTCAGAGGAAGGACAGGCCGCGAGCCATCAGAACAAGATCAACGCTGGGAAGAAGAAATACCACCACCATCTTGGAACCGGTGGTTACGTCAAGGCTATACCTACGGCGATATGCGACAACTGGACAACGAGGTGCATGTGTGTTAAAAACAAATTTCTTAATACACTTATACTTGACGTGTTCAAAGATTTATTTATTTATTTCTTTTCATAGCCCGGCATCGATGAGACAAACGTGATCCCATTGCATCGGGTTGAAGCAATCCAAAAACAACTTATTGACTTCATTGTCGATGAGATTATAACCCCTAGAGGCGAGTTCTATAGACATGGAGAGATGGCTCTTCAATAAGGACAGGTGAACTTACGGAATCTTCGTCTATGGGCGCAAAGGGCGATGCACGCAGGAAATGATCTCAAGATCACCACCTTTGTACTCTTCGAAAGTTGTAAAACGTTGCTTATGCTGATCATCATTTCATGTATTGTAAAACTTGTATATATATATGCATTTAATTTGTAATTAAATTATAAGTTCATACTATTTGTGCAAATAAACTAATGGTTTTCTCAATTATAATATATTTAATTATGCAGAAATAAATTTGTAGTTGTATTTAATTTTATTGTCAAAATTCATATTTGAAAGCCTAGCTCAAAAGGCCATATAGTATCGGCCTCTCCTGGCGGTTTGTAACAACAACGCTTGTGGAGAAAAGCTGCGCGTGGCGTCTCGCCACCCACGATGGAATATATGCTCAGGGGCTCTACAAGCGGTTGGTAACACCAACCGCTTTTGATTTGCCGTTACCAACCGCTTTTGATTTGCCCCCCACGTGGGTGCTCCACTGCGCTTCCTGGACGTCTTCCGAACCGCTTGTGGTGTCGGGGAACCGTCTGGGTATCACTCTCGGTTGCGTACA
The DNA here is from genome assembly GCA_036346145.1 of Olyra latifolia. Taxonomy (NCBI): domain Eukaryota; kingdom Viridiplantae; phylum Streptophyta; class Magnoliopsida; order Poales; family Poaceae; genus Olyra; species Olyra latifolia. The sequence continues at coordinate 4,155,858 of CM070531.1, read as the reverse complement.
AGCGGTTCGATAACCGCTTGTGAAAGCGGTTACGAACCGCTTGTGTTGCACTGTTTCCTGGTAGTGGATGTACGTACCCTACTCTTTTACATATTCCTTATTGCAATATAATCGTGAGTGCCGAAAGGTTGATCTGTTCAATTGTTGGGAATAGATGTTTGGCTTTTTCTACTATTGACTGGTCAAAGCATGTATCTTCTTATGTACCTTGGTTTTAGCAAAGTTTCCTTCATAGTTCATTTTGTCATTTGTGAGCAGTGCAAGTAAATGTGCCAATTAGGATGACAATCTCTTTTTTTAGGGCTGAAATTATTTTCCTGATGCTAGCTAAAGCTGTCAAGGAAACTATATTTTTAGATGGTTATCTTTTTTCTGACGGTAACAACATACTAAAAGAATATATTTTTCCTGACTGTCCAAAACTGTCATGAAAATTAATTCTGGCGGGAGAATCCCGTCAGGCTAATTCCCTATTTCCCTGACGGTTCAAACCGTCAGATTTCTTATTCCAGACGGGTACCCGTTAGCCAAATATAATTTTACTGTCTGTCTAAACCTGAGGGTGTTTGGCTGATGGAAACCGTAAGCGCATCTCCAATGGTATAGCCAACCATTAGCTATAAGAAATGGACATATCATCTATAGATAGCATATAGCCAACCTCTCCAATAAACTAGCTATAGCATGGTCTATAAAATTATTATGGCCTCACATGTAATAGAGGGTATGCATGTTAAAATCAGTTATAGACTGACTATAAGTTAGTAGATAGTCTTTATCTCTCTCCTCCATAACTCTCCTCCACATAAGTAAAAATACTGTGCAAGCACCATTGGAGATGCTCTAAGGCTATATTTTCCTGACTGGATTTCCTATTTTCTTGATGGTTTTATCGCTGTCAAGAATGCATTGGAATCTGGTAGTGCATATAATCCTATGGAAAAAGGGCCAATTTGGTCTCCAAACTTTTCAAATAGTCGTGGAATGTCGTACGGCTTGGCCACCGAGAAATTTCAGAATTTGGCACTCAATTCGCATGTCTCACATTGTATGACACTGACACGTGGGAGCACACGTGTCTATGACCGTGGACAAGGTGGCAAGTTCTCAAATGTCAATTTTGACGAGTGTCAAATTTTGAAACCTCCCTATGGACACCTTAAATCCAGCACCGCCTCCCTCACCCTCCGGGCACTAGGGGACCTCCCCTGTTCAAGGTGACGTCGACTTCCTCCTAGGCTTTTAGTGCTGCCATCACCACTTGCGAATATTCGTCGCTGCCACAGGGCGCTCTATCTCGCCGTCGGCGAGGAGGCTCCGCTGACGTGACGGTGGACGGTGACTGTAACAGCCCAAAAATTTGGACGATATTTTGAAGACATTTTTATGATGTTTGTACGATGCTATGACAGCTTCTTTTAAGACAATTTTTGTAAAAATATGAATTTATGGACTTTTGATATAATTTTAGGACAAGAATGTGTTAATTAATTTGACTAAGATTTGGAAACTTTTAATTTCTAAAGTCTTGAATATGGATAATCAAAAATAAAGCAATTTTTAAGGCTAAGTAGAATTTTGGTAAATTTAAATATCTCTCTAAATCTCCCTTGTGAGTATATGTTTACACACCTGATATATATATATAGACACACACACACATATACATAATTAATCCCCTTAAAAATCCTACAAAAATTCTAGAAACTAATCTAGAACCCAAATGACAGCTTGAACTTAGTGTTGACCATGTTTGACCCTGGTGGTACCCACAGTGCAGTCTCTCTTCTTTCTTGCTCTTGTGAGCATTCCATCGAGCAGCTTGGCTGCCATAGCCATGCCTGCACCTCGCTGGCGCAATTACCCTTCCCTGCCAAGGATCCCTGCTGGAAGATCTCCCCTTGGCAGCTTGTGGGTGTCCCCTAGTCTTGGGGACCCCGCTCCTACACGGAAGTGACCATGCTGCCAATATCCTTCGCCGCCGCCCGACTTGGCGTGCCGACCAGCCGCTCTGTCTGGCTGAGCGCGCGCTCTCGTTCCCAGGCACCGCCCCGGATTGCCCAATCCCCGCCATTGCTCTGTGCTCAATTGTACTGAGCCATTGCGCCTTGACCGGAGCTCAGCACACTATCGCGCGCGATCAGCCGTGCGAGCCGGTCTGGGGCAAGACAGCAAGCAAGCTGGGCAAGCCACCGCCTGCGGCAGCCATTCGTCAACACAGCCCCCTCCAGACCGCCTGTGCTCCCTCGTGACCTTTGGATACCGCTCGCGCACCCGCCACGCTCAAATACGGCCGTGCCACTTCGGTCTGTTTCTTCTAATCTTCGCTCTCCCGCCGACAGTCCAAACCAAGCTCCCCATCCTCCACTCTTGCTCACATTTGCTTCCCCATACCCCTACCTCGCTCCTGCCCGAAGGAATCGAACCAGGAAGCCCTGTGCTCGCCGGAATGTTCCTGCCGCTGTCGACCGCCCGATTCTCCCCCTTTCTGATTTCTTCCTCGCTGGTGAGCTTTGCGGCAATTCCTTGCACCGAGAGCTTCGCGAGTCTCCAACTCACATAGTGCTCACCTCTGTTTGCCCAGAGATTCACCCGCCTTCACCCGCACCATGAGCGCGCCGCCGCCTTCTCTGTTAAGCCTCCTCGTCGACAAGCCACCTCGAGCCTCCCCAACCCGGGATAACTGCTCGGTAAGCGTTCCCAACACCTCTAGTAGCTCATGCGCGCACCATTTCCACATGAACATTCCTCTAGATCTGCTATCTATGCTCGCCGAGGTTGAGTTCCGCCGCCACACATGGCACCGCCGCGTTTAGCCCTCTTTGGCCTCGACGTGAGCATCAGTAGATGCGCATGGAACCACTGGTTCTAGCGCACCCAAGACTGCCCCAAATGGAGCACCAAAGCTCCGGCTTGCCGTCAGCCAAGCCTCGGCCGTGCGCGGACTGGCTGGAGGTAGAGGATGACAGCGGGCCGTCTGATCTGCGCTTAGATCGTGCGGTCTCACCACGTTGTGCCACTGACTGGCGGGCCCTGGCTGTCGAGTGCTCGCGGTTTAAAAATTCCCGTGACATTCGGGCGAGCCACTAACATGTGGGCCTTCGATCCCATATGTCAGGTTTATTGGATACGCCCCCACACGCTGGCGCTCTCCCTCACGCTTGGCACCATTTAGGTTTACGCCTTCGTCGTGGCTGGATCGGCCACGAGATAGCGGGCCGGCCCATCACTGTTCATACGATTTTCCTCTAGTTTTATGAATTAAATAGAAACAGTAATTAGAATCGATTTATAAAAAATAATTAAACTAGTATATATATACATGTTTATGTGCATCATCACTTGTCATCTTCATAACGTTCACACTACTGTTATCTTCTCTAAATTATTATTTCTTAGTAGGATCATGGAACTTCCTCGATACCTAGAGTAAGACTTAACGCCAGCCACCGATTGTTAAACGTAGCAAGAGCATTTCATGCATCATGCTCCTATTGCATACTGGTGTTTTATTTATTGTTCCTTGAATTCATTTCGTTAATAGACGCCGAGGAGCCCGAGGGACATTTCGAAGAGCCGCAAGAAGACCCCCACTATTCACAAGACCAAGGCGAGTTAACACTTCTCCTATAGGGTGTTTACTCTTACTAGGGAGAGATTAAGCTTTCCCTAGTGCGAGATAACATCTTCCCTATTGAGTGTTTGCTTTTACTAGGGAGAGTCTATATACTTTCCCTAGTGTGAGTTAACATTCTAATAGATCATCTTGACTCCCAGTTTATTAAAATATTTTATTTACAGTGTTAAACTGCATGTTCTTTAAGTAATTAAACCTGTTTGCTTAATCATGATATATCATGCCTTGTTATCATTTGTTATTGTTCTACCTTGATGATATTGCCTTGATATAATCATCTGTCATTTGACTTTATTAATGATTGCCTTGATGATCACCCTTGATGGCCTATTAGGTTGAATAAAATAACTTTAGACTCTTAAGTCTTGGTTAAAAATTTGCTTAGAAGTTGCTCAGGTCTAATTAATAATTTATAGGCTTAATTAGCCTCAGAACGGTGAACCGACATTCACCGGACATAATTACCTAACAAACATGGAAACTAAAAATTGGGCCTGGCATGGTAGTGTGAGTGTTGGTTGTGATTAGGAAAGCAAACGTGGTCCAACTTGTGATTAAGATGGAGTAGCTTGGCTACTAGTGTGAAGTGAAGAGGGCTATACGTTCACAGATGCAGTGCTGAGAGGAGCGTGGGGCAACACGCGTAGCTGCCAATCGCTGCCACCAAGGGTGGTTCCACCACATCGTGTGCAGGGCACACGGAGGAACGATAGCAGGAGAAGTGATTGTGAATGTGTATGAACTGGTCGGATCCGATGTGACTCTTAGAGAGGACCGGACGGGTGTGCAGTGAGGCAAGCAGCGGGAAGTCGCTGACCAAATGCTTGAGGGATTTGGTTCCTAGCACCACAACACGTGGCTATCATGCGGTAGTGCAAGTAATGGGGATTCAGGGGTAGTACGACCTGCGGGTGTACCCTCTCTGCTGCCATGCTTGAGGTGAAGGCAGGATCATGTCGTCATCCATGGGATGATCTATGTCTTACGTGACAGGAAGCCGTGACTCTAATGCGGGCGTGGCAACCCGGCTAGGGAAGAACGGGTACTTCGTTGGCGTAAGGTCCACAGCATGTGCGCCATACCCAGAAGATGATGGCGGTGTGTGGAGAAAGTTCTAGGATGGGTGCGGATTGTAGATTGTGGACAGTGGAGTGTGGATTGTGATGGACAACAATAATGAAATAATGATTGATAGAACTTTGGGTTAAAAGTGCTAAGTTATAGGTTTTGGTTTATAAAACTTGCTTTCTGCAAATAAATAAACCCCAACCTTTCCTTTGGAACCCTATCACTAAAACTTGCATTAGGTTAGGTGTTAGCTCGCCAGTGTTTGGATGACACTGACCTCACATTCATATTTTCTTTTAGATGGAGAGTATGAGCAGGATCAGTATACCTGCCATGAAGACGAAGATCAAGATTATGCTGATGATCAGGGCGAGGCATAGGGCGTGTCTCCAGTCGAGTGTTTAGGCATAGCCGGCACGAGGCCTTTTGGATCTCTGTACTCTGATCTTTTGGACATTCTGAATATTTGGGCCAATGTGCCGCATTGTAAACACTTAATAGCCTTCGGGCTTAATACATGTATTTTATGTAATATAGGTCTTCCTCATGTATGAAATGATTCCGGCTATGTGAAAGGTGTGTACTAGTGTACTGATCCAGGGACTAGTGCAGATCATGTGGTGGGCAAAGAACAGTCCCCACAGTGACAGGATTCAAGTTGGCGGCGTGAGGTCGCATAGAGGAAAGGCTGAACAATGACAGCGACACATGGAGGTTGAGGCAGCTATAACTTTCGTGATGGCGACATCGGCTTGCCTAGCCTTGCCCCATTGGCTCCACCGTTGTCCTACAAGCCGACCAGCCTCGCCCCACGCTGCCCCTACACGTCGGTGATATGGAGGGTGTGCCATCGATCCTCTTCTCCCTACACTGCTTCACTGTTGTGGTTTCGGGTACAAAGTGAGGTGAGAGATGAGGGCACCGGTGGCTCGCCTGCCATCGCCCTAGCCGACATCAGAGGCATGTCTGCCTCCCTCCTCCTTTGGATGCAATGATGAGGAGCATGGAGTTCTCGGGTAGAAGAAATAAGAAGGATGGGGAAGAGGATGCCACATCAACATCTACATGTCAGTTGAGATGCTTGTCCACGTGTGCAAAATCGAGTATACGTCCACATCACCTAAAACCATCTGAAAGGCGGATTTGATGAGTCAGCGTCCAAATTGACATAATTTGGAAATTTGAGGGCCAATTTCATACAGTTTTGTACTGCAGGGACCAATTTGTCTTGCATGCGATAGTTCAGGGACCAAATCGATACTTTTTCCTAACTAAATTAATTCGTCCATCCTCCCATTCTGAATGATATACAGGAATTGTACACATTTTATTTCCCACCAGCTCTACGTAGCCACATGGATGTTGCACTGTATGTATCGTCCCAAATTTCACTACTACAGAACTAGCCTTCGATATCGGCTCATCAGTACCAGTTGGGCACGAACCGGGACTGAGAGTTACAACAGTCCCGGTTCAACGGCTACTGGGAAAGGGGGCAACTCAGTACCGGTTGGAGGTACCAATCGGGACTGACGCTCTAACATTAGTACCGATTCATGTCATGGACCGGTACTAAGGAGCTCCCTGGCAGGCGGGTACAAGCCAGCTGGCACGGGGGCTCATTAGTACCGGTTCATGTCACGAACCAGTACTGATGTTAGAGCGTCAGTACTGGTTGGTGAGATGAACCAATACTATGTCGCCTTATTTGAGCTTCTTCTTCCTCCCCACACTCTGCTCGACCAAGAATAGTGCAGCGCCGGCTAGAGCTTCAAGGGAGCGGAGGTGCTGCCCAAATTTTAAAATTTTGGTCATTTTACTCCAAGCCAAGTTAGCCAAGGTTAGTAACATCATTCCTCACTACATTTGGTGCTGAATGGAGCTTTTTCTTTGCTTGAAATATCTAGAAAATTTGATCTTTTCCCATGATCGATGAAATATTATAAATGTTGATATCTAGCTCGATCTTTTCACGTAGGTTGCAAAAAACTTATTGTGTAAGCTTGGAATTTGCGTGGATTAGATGTAGCTCGCATTGAAGTTGTGGATCTAGCTCAAATTTAGGTTTTAGTTCCATCGATCGATAAAGAATTTTGAATATAGACTTTGATCGACCAATTCTTTTAGTAGGATGCAAAAACTTGTTGTGTAACCTTGGATTTTCCTTCGATTATGATGTAGCTCGCATTGAAGGTGTGGATCTAGGTTAAATTTAGGTTTTGATTCTATCGATCGATGAAGAATTTTGAATCTATAATTTGATCGACCAATTCTTTTAGTAGGTTGCAAAAACTTGTCGAGTATGAATACCGGAGCAAATAATCATTATATAGAAAAATATGTAATGAAATATACTCCTTTTTAAAATATGTAATGAAATAAAGTCATTTAAAAATATTGTTGTCTTAAAAATAACAATTTCTATTGAAAAAATATGTGATGAAAGATTGTCATTAAAAAATATTAACTTTTTAATGAAATTTCACCTAAAATTAAATTTATCCAGCTAATTTTAAATAATTTTTAAAAAATTTAATATTAGTTTAATTTGGATTTTGGGAAATGTTCAATAATTCATTATCAAAAAAATGAGCTAACAGTTACCTTGATGTAATATAATGTAGATGGACCAGCGATGGATGTAGATAAGATGAACCCGTTCGGCGAGATGAGCAGCAGTCACAACACTTGCCCCATGACTCTATGTATCTACAACCTTCCTCCTTGGCTGTGTATGAAGCGGAAGTACATTACGATGTCGTTGCTTATCCAAGGCCCGAAGAAATCTGGAAACGACATCGACGTGTACCTCAAACCGTTGGTTGGAGATCTGCTAACGCTGTGGAAATGGTGTACGTGTATGGGATGAGTACAAAAGAGAGCACTTCACCCTACGTGCATTGCTATTTGTAGCCATCAACGACTGGCCTGCATTTGCTAACCTGTCGGGCCAATCTATCAAAGGATATAAAGACTGTATCTAGTGCTTAGAGGATACAGACAGCAAGTACCTAAAAAACTCTTGAAAGGTTGTGCACATGGGCCACCGTAGGTTCCTCCATACGAAGCACCCGTTACAAATGAAGGGTGAAAATTTTGATGGGACAGAAGAGAAATGTAAGAAGCTCCTGCATCGCAGTAGGTATTTTCTTTGGTAAAGGATCTAAAAGTAGTATTTGGAAAGGGTCCTAGTAGCAAACCTGTCCGGACTGAACAAGGTCATACGAAGTCCATTTGGAAGAAGTCAATATTTTGGGACTTACCTTACTGGAAAGACTTAGAGGTCTGCCACTCACTGGACTTCTTGCATATCACGAAGGATGTCTACGTGAACCTGCTAGGCTTCCTAAATATGTACGGCAAATCAAAAGATACACTTCAAGGGAGAAAGGACCTGCAGCTATTGGTGCTCAGGAACGACCTACATCCGGAAAAGAGAGTGAAAGGACAGCATTACCTCCACCCCGCAAGCTACACTCTGAGCAAGGAAGAGAAAAAACATGATTAAGTTATTGAACAGTGTGAAGGTCCCTTCTGGATACTCCTCAAACATAAGAAGACTCATAAACATGAAAGAAAATAAAATCGTACACCTGAAATCCCATGATTGTCACGTGTCGATGACATAGTTGCTCCTAGTGGCGGTGAGAGGTACTCTGCCGGACTGGGTACGAGGGACAATCATAAAGTTGTGTTCGTTCTTCAACATGGTGTCGCAGAAGGTCATCGAGCCGAATAAGGTATCTAATCTGTAGGATGACGTGGTCGATAGTCTGATCAGCCTTGAGATGATGTTTCCTCTGTCTTTATTTGATATTATGGTTCATCTGATGGTCCACATTGTCAAAGAGATAGAAATTCTTGGACTTGTGTTCCTGTACAATATGTTCCCTTTTGAGAGGTACATGAGTGTCCTAAAGAAATATGTTCGTAACCGGTCTCGTCTAGAAGGCTGCATTACCCAGGTGTTTGCACAGTGGAGGTGATTGAGTTTTGTGTCGATTATATTGATGGTCTGAGTTTGATTGGCGTCCCTGTATCACGCCATGAGGGGAGGTTACGGGGAAAAGGGACTCTACGAAGAAAAGAATCCTTTAGTGATGATCTACTTTCAATTAGACAAGCACATTTCACGGTATTAAAACAAGAAACTATAGTGGCTCTGTATATCCATGATCACGAGATGATTTTATGCGACCAATACCTAGAGAAGTCAGATAAGTGGATCACAGTCGAGCAAATGGACCATTTCGACGGTTGGTTATAAAAGCAACTGATAGACAACCAGACAGACAATGAACAGTTGAATCTCTTGGCTCGGGGACCATCCACCACAATCATATCATTCCAAGGGTATGAGATAAATAGGTACACATTTTACACGATAACCCATATAGCAAGAGCACGAACCAAAACAGCGGCGTTCGTATAGATGCCTTTAACGAAAATGAAATGATGGACACCTACTATGATTACATAGATGAGATCTGAGAGCTCGAGTACGGACCTTTGAAAGTCCCTCTGTTTTGGTGCCAATGGGTTAAACTGACAGCCGTGCAGATCGACGAGTACGGTATGACAACTATGGACCTCAAGCAAGTGGCCTATAGGGACGAACCGTTCGTGCTTGCCAATGATCTGACACAAGTATTCTATGTGATGGACATAGAAGCAAACCGAAAAAGCAGAAGGACAAGCCTACTAAAAGTAAGAAGCAGAAGGACAAGTCTACCGAAAACAAAAAGCAAAAGAAGACAAGCAGTAGTGATCAACCAAGGCACCATGTGGTTCTTTCAGGTAAACGAAGGATTGTCGGAGTTCGACGAGCTGCCACCTTTCATGGTGGACGTAGACATTAGTGCCCTGAATGATACAGACAAATCTCCCTATGAACGCCACGATCATAATGAAGAATCACTTGTAAAAATAAAATATGTTAGCAAATAAGTCCAACCGTGTTGTATAAACCCGTGTATGAATTATGAATATGGTTATTTTCGTATGATAGCAGCATTTTTACAATTTTTTATTTTTTAGTATGGAATAAGTACGATTTATTATTTTTTATTATGCAAAGAAGCAATAATTGAATTTATATAAAAGGTGAAAATTTATAATTAGATTGATGAAAAATAATATTGTAAAGAATATATGAATTTTAATATTATTGCTCAATTGTGGAAACTATAAAAGGAATTTATAATGACTAATAACCTTGTTTTATTTTTGAAAATCATTTTAGTGCGGAATAAGTATGATTTATTTTTATTAAGCAAAGAAGCAATAATTGAATTTATATAAAAAGGTGAAAATTTATAATTAGATTGTTGGAAAATAATATTGTAAAGAATATATGAGTTTTTAATATTATTGATGAATTGTGGAAACTATAAAAGGAATTTATAATGATTAATAACCTTATTTTATTTTTTGAAAATCATTTTAGTGTGGAATAAGTATGATTTATTATTTTTATTAAGCAAAGAAGCAATAATTGAATTTATATAAAAGGTGAAAATTTATAATTAGATGGTTAGAAAATAATATTGTAAAGAATATGTGAATTTTAATATTATTGCTGAATTGTGGAAACTATAAAAGGAATTTACAATGACTATTAACCTTATTTTATTTTTTGAAAATCATTTTAGTATGGAATAAGTACGATTTATTATTTTTTACTAAGCAAAGAAGCAATAATTGAATTTATATAAAAAGGTGAAAATTTATAATTAGATGGTTGGAAAATAATGTTGTAAAGAATATATGAATTTTAATATTATTGTTGAACTGTGGAAACTATAAAAGGAATTTATAATGACTAATAACCTTATTTTATTTTTTAAAATCATTTTAGTGTGGAATAAGTATGATTTTTTATTTTTTATTAAGCAAAAAAGCAATAATTCAATTTATATAAAAAGGTGAAAATTTATCATAAAATTTGAAAATTTATTGAGAAATTTCAAGGCATTAGAGATATAAAGAATATTTTCAATGGAATTGTAAGTATGCAAAAATTACTTTATTGCTTATAGTATTTTTCAATGGAGGAGGCGCACGATGCTTTAAACCAAAAAAGGTATCAGTATCGGCTCTTGTTACGAACCGGTACTGATGGTGTCTAGGGCATCCCTGGCAGAGCTGATGGGGGCATCAGTTCCGGTTGGTGTAATCAACCGTGACTGATGTGAGGAATCAGTCCCGGTGGATTACACCAACCGGTACTGATGGTGCCTAGGGCATCCTTCATGGGCAGGCTGATGGGGGCATCAGTCCCAGTTGGTGTAATCAACAGGGACTGATGTGAGGAATCAGTCCTGATGAATTACACCAACCGAGATTGATGCCCCCATCATATAAATTGGGGGGAGAGAGAGAGAGGTTGGAGAACACACTGTTAGTCTCTCCCTCGCCGACGCCGCCGTCCGGACACCGGATGCACCGATGCTGCTGGGTGCATCAATTCGGATCAAAATGCTATAGCAGAGCTTAATTGTAAGGATTGTCCGTGGCGGCTCAAGATGGGAAAAAAATGGGAGAGGGGCTTACCGGCGGTGTCTTGGCTATGGTGTCGGCTCGAGGAGGACCAGAGGAGGCTAGCGAAGCTCCAGGCATCAAGGATTGTCTGTGGCAGCTCAAGATGGGGAAAAATTGTAATAAAAATATACTTGGACTTAGAACATTATGAAAATGCCATTATTGTAATTTATTTTGGGTTTTGGTGAATATTTACTTCCGACAATTTTAGGTACTACTTAGGTAGTTTTATGTATTCGAGCATCGTTTATGCTTTATAAAATTAAATGGAAAAATTCGTATCCTCACAAAATATATGAAAAGCTTTTACTCCCTACTAGATTTGAAATTGGTAATATATTTTATGTTATTTCTACTTGAGGTTATATATAGATTTATACATATCCTTATAGAAGCATACATATATATTATACTCTCTATCACTTCCTTCACAAATTATGTTTATATTAACAAAGTCCTGATTTCGGTAGCTTTTAGGTTTAGTTGATATATGCCTTAGAAAATTAAATATTCTTTTATACTTTACAAAGTTTAATATTATTCCTTATATCTTTATGAATCATTGGAGAAATTATTATTTGCATCGATGTGATTTTCCTTTCTTATTTTTAGATATTTTCTAAATAAATTTAATTCATTGTCATTTACTCATATTTTATGGGATAGTGTTAGATTCCTCATATTCTTATGAAAGTATGTAGAACATTTCATGTAATTTAATCTTGCTCTTGTCTACTAGTCTGTGATCTATGACTTACCTTTAGGTTTTATAAATATAATAGGTTCACTAATTATATGTATACATATACATATATACTTATTTCTTAAAAGCTTTGCGAATAAAAGAGTTATTCTCACCTAGTCTTTGTTTTATTTACTTCTTTTCTAGAATGACTTACAAACAGGGTCTTATTAGTGCTTCGTCTATATGGTGTCTGGAAACTAAGAAATGTAGGGCATATATGTATAATTTAGTGTGTGCATATATATGTGTGTATATATATAGTTCAATTTTGGGGCAAGTGAGTTTTAGGATACTGATGGGGTTAAATGGTGATAGATGGATTTAATTGTATGAGCTTCTATAGTTTTAGGAAATCAAACCAACGACATTTTTGTGATCTATCCTAAATTCTATATATTTCCTATTATGATCCGTAGCTAGCCTAGATACTATTTTGTGCTCCCTATCAAATTCAATTCCTTGGAAGAGCGGAGCGACAATGGCGGCTCCAAATTGCTGTTAGTCCGCCATGTCTGCCCTACGACTGCCTCACACGAGGAAGCTAAGTTCGAGGCTGACATCGACGAAGTCAGCAGGATCCTGAGCTCTGGCTCTGCGTCTCCCGAGGCCATCATCATAGTCGTGGACTATTGTCCCGTCAACCTACGCCGCCGCCGCCGCACGCACGCACGCGGCCCCACAACTCACCGGCGGTCTCGGCTAACCCCCTGAGGCTCATCCCAATTTCTATGTATAAGTATATGTGAAATGTAATGTGTTTGATTTTTGAAATGTATAAGTATACCCCCTCTTCCCCACTGTTCCCCACCATCACCGTCCGTCCTCGTCTACCCCCTCTTCCCCACAATTTATCATCTACTCACCTAAGAAAAGAAAAATTAGCAAATCGCTTTTTATCATCCACTTCTGTTGATCTATTTTCGTTAATTTTTAGTGCCTTCTTCTAGCCTAAGAAACAACGATGGCGAGCGAAGGATTTGATCAAGAAGATTTTATGAGAAGTTTGATTGCGGGAGATGATGGTCATCAGTTGGGGGAGCGTGGATCAACCCGTGGACGATGAGGCCGGTGAGGTAATTAGTACAAATGCATATGTCGGTTCCACTATCATGCTAAGCCAACATTCTGACCCGTTCATGATTGTACCATATTTTCAGACCGGTCAATCGAGCAGGCAATCACGTCAGCAAGGTCCAAGCAAGAAGTCAAAGACAAGACACGTTTTCACTGAAGTCGATGAGTACGGCCAACCTCTTGCACCCCTGGATCCGCTTGGGCCGTTCAATTCAGCATGCAGCGTCCATGTTAGGGACCACGTGCCCATTAGCATAGCAAAATGGGACTAGGTCCCTGAAGATACGAAGAACATGCTCTGAACCGATGTGAAGGAAACATTCACCTTCCCTCAAGGGACCGAAGAGAAGGTGAAGAGTTACACACTCAAGAAGATGGCCATCGCATTCTAGACTTATAAAAAGAAGTTGAACACAGAGTATATTAAGAAGAATCGAACGACCGACTTGAACAAGTACCCGAAGTAGCAAGATCACTTGGATGAGTTCGTGAACTACTAGACATCGGAAGAAGGTCAAAGTATGAGTGAAAAGAACAAGTAGAATGCATAAAGGAAGATTTACCACCACCGCCTCAGCCCTGGTGGTTACTGCTAGACGATACCCAAATGGGGAAGAGGGAACAGGACCTGCTGGCGAAGGGTGTCACACCCACAGCAATGGAATGGCCTGACAGAGCAAAGCATTGGTTCTATGCTCATGGCGGTGGCTTTGACGATGACGTCAACACGGTGTTTGGGGTGGTGCTAAGAGATGTGACCAGAAGGCTTGTACACTCTATTGAGGAGCCTTCCTAGGGCACCTTTGTGCCACACAGGGAGAACAACGAGCTAACAAGAGCCCTACAAAACCCGGAGCACCTAAGACGTACACGAGGCGTTGGCGTCGTCCCGTGGACGGTTGGTTTCGCTCAGGACGCCGAGACCTATAATAGTCGGGTGAGAAGTAAGGCCCAACAGGCACAACAGCTCATTGTGTTTGAAGAACGCCTGAATGAAACACATCAGAGAATGCAAGAAGTGGTCCGAACAGAGGTGCAATTAGCCTTGTGCCAACAGCGGGAGAGAGGTTAGGAACCTCCCAGTAATCCTGATGTCATTAGCCCCTCCGTGTGGCAGAGCAGCTGCGTTTTCGGTGGGCTGCCCGAAGCGGACTTGTACCACTGTCCCGTAGACGACATCACGTAGCGGACACCTTGTGAGCTGCACGTCGAAGCTCGAAACCTCTCCTTCAAGGTGGCTCACAGCATGGCTCACCCAGTGGAGCCGGGGCAGCTCATCTATGGCCAACAAATACTACCGGGCTACTGCAAGGTCTCGGTTGAGGAGGTGTGTCCAGGGTATGAGGACCTTGACCTCAACATTCTCGGAGGTGATGGGACTACGAAGTTAGGAGAGGTAGTACACAATTTCATCCTGTGGTGCAAGAAGTACATCATTTTTCAAGATAACGTGGACATGCCCTCTCCACGGAGAAACCTCCTGGACTCGGACCATGGCTGAAGAAGCCCAACTCCTCCAACACCTCTGGCACACATAAGCGGTGCAACTACAGCGTCACCTCCACCACCTCCATCTACACCGAAGAAGATGCCCCCCAGAAGAAGCCCGTCTCCTCCACCACCCCCTGCACACGGAACTCTAACTCCAACATCGGCCTAGATAAGCCAGCCCGCTCGGCCACCAGTAGCTCCCAAGAAGGTGTCGGCCAAGACAAGCCAGCCAGCTCGGCCAGCAGCCCCCAAGAAGACGGGGTCCACCCAATTCAAGAAGCTGGCTCCACTTCCAAAGTGGGCACACGATATGACCGATGAGGAGACCGACAAGTCACCAGAGAAGAATGTTCTGCATGGTACAGAAGAATTTCTAAAAGGCTAGAGGACTATTAAAAATTTGAAGGATCAAAAAGAAATGCCTCTTCTATCATACTACGAGCGCACATTGACTAAGGAAAGCTACAAGAAGAAGACGTCAGAGGAGAGGACGTCAGCTGAGCAGAAGGCCAACGAGATGCTACAATTCTTCGATGAAACTGGACTTGACGCAGCTCAAGTTTTAGGCAATAAGAAGATTGAGTGTGCACAAGTAAGATGGCCGTATACACCGGGCGCATCATTGGTCAGGTGTGAGGAACTTTTCCAGCTAACAACAAAGATGCGGTAATTTCTTGAATGGTACTTGGAAGGGGCCTAGCATGGTCTAGTGTCTTTTGCCGTCAAGTACAAGGAACAAGATTTTTTCCACTGGGACAGTGAATTTTTTGTCCAATGGAAGGTCATGTACGATCTATACCAGACAGATGCCGTCGACGAGACCCTGATGAGTTGTTGGACTCTATAAGTCCAGCAAAGTGTCTTATTTGTAAAAACCCACCGTGCGCACACTTGTACTACACTAACCTGCAAGCCGAACTAATTTCTTCCTATGTAAAATGGAGATACAAAGATGTAGAAGGGAGAGAATTTTTTACAGAGGCTTCATCAACTCATTAGTTATCAATGAGAGCACCGTTAGAGACTACCCTGGCGATACAGAGACCAACATATACAGGGCGCTAATAGGACAAAGATATCAGTCAAAGATAGTTTTACCCTACAACTTTGAGTACGTGTTTTTGTACCGCCTCGTTCTAACCCTTTTTCATAACATGATGTTAGGACTAATTAGTTACCTACATTGACATACATATGTACAGCTTTCACTAGATTCTTCTTATTATTGAGCTAGATCGTAGCCTGATCACAGTTATGGACTCGAAAAGGAAACTAGTTGAAAAGTACCAAAACTTGATCGATATGCTCAACCGGTATTCTTGTTCCTTTCATTATTGTGCTAGTTCTATTTCCTTCCATTTGAAACAAATTCTAATCATGTACAATTCTTAATCACGTGTATAGTGCATTTGCATGGTTCCATGCTAAAACCAGGGGCAAATTCAAGGAGAAATTTGATACTACAGTTGCCTCTCGAGTACGTATATCATAATGCTAGCTTTTTAGTTAGTTAACATAATTTCCATGCATCCATTTCAAGCTTTCAACTTTTTTCACCACAGGTCTTGCATCAGCCACCGGGCAATAATTTATGTGGCTACTATATATGTGAGTTTATGCACACCCAAACTGGAGGCGCTGGCCGCATGCTAAAAGGTGACAAAGGGGTGACTAAATATAATTACTAGTTTAATGATTGGAATATATCCTGTGCAATCAAGTCTACGGTGCAACTACCGTGCACCCGAACTAATAAAAGTCATGAAAAAATCTGAAACAAATTATGGATGTACTTTATTGTTTACTCCACCTATATATAAAATTTTATGAACAAATTCATTCTATGCTAGAAGTTACAAAAAAGAGAATGTTATGATAAATTTGAACTATTCAAGTTTATCAGAATTTTCTTTTTTTTTATTACTCTTAACATAGAATGAATTTGATCTTAAAATTTTATACATAGATATGGTAAGTTAAAATGTACATCCACAATTTTTTTCAGATTTTTTCATGACTTTTATTAGTTCAGGTGCACGGTAATTGCAATGTAGTCTTGATTGCACAGGATATGTTCCCTTTAATGATGCCTAGGTACTCCTCATATCTTGTACAAATTCAAGAATTTATTAGTTAATGACCTAATTAATGATAAGTGCCTGAATATTTGGCGAAACAAGGTTCAGAACTCTCGTCGTCGCGCGTGAGAGCAATCCGAGAATAACTCGTCGGCTTCATTTACGATGAGGTCATAAATCCAAAAGACAAGTTTCACGAACCACTTGTAAATAGGTGGGGCCCTTCGATAAGGACCAGTCAACTGTCGGGGTCGACATCTACACCTAGCAAGAGCGATGCACGTAAAAGATCTCGATGAACAGAAGGAAAAGATGTAACACTATTTAATTAATTTTTATTTGAATTATGTACTTATGTGTACTTACATATAGGCTAGCTAGCTAGCTCTAGCTATTGTAATACTGTAACATCCTCATTTTCAAAATCATGCATACATGCATTGCATTGCATTTGTAGATTTATGAAATTCGAAACCCTTTTAAAATGAGAATGTTCCTTGGAAAAATATTTTAAAATGATTTAAACAAAGCTAGATAATAAAAGTATATTTATATGATTTTGACTATGTGATGTTTTTAATTAAAT
This sequence comes from Olyra latifolia, assembly GCA_036346145.1. Classification (NCBI taxonomy): domain Eukaryota; kingdom Viridiplantae; phylum Streptophyta; class Magnoliopsida; order Poales; family Poaceae; genus Olyra; species Olyra latifolia. Next base: position 4,138,639 of record CM070531.1, on the reverse strand, counting down.
ATTCATAGCATAAATGTATATGTTAACATTATATTCAAACCAAAGTCTGAATTTATATTTATTATCTCTCTCCCTTACGTGTGGGCCCCACATGTAATTCCCTCATCCTCTCCTCGTTGAATTTGGCTGACAGGTTTGGAAACCCCCCCCCCTAATTCCTCTCCTTCCATCTTTATCAATAGAAATCTCTCCCTAATTATAGCAGATTCCAAACCCCCTTTAATTCCTATCCTAATCCCCCTAGACTACGTACTAATTCCCTACTTAAACCCTCCCCCCACGTTCTTCCTCGTCCAAACCGAGACAGCCAAACGCATCTACTCCTCCAACCTCGCTGCCCCTCCTCAATCTCGGTTTTTCGGTGAGTTTCGACCTTTGATTCCTTCAGGAGATTTGTTCTTGGGTGTCTTCTTGAACCGTTTTTGCCATCAGCAGCTCGTCGCCGCCGCCGGAGCACCGTTTTTCGCCGCCGGAGCCGTCGGCGTCCTCTTCTGTAGTCGGGCCAAATTGTCACCCCATTGTTGCTGTGGTGAGCGCTTCCACCGTCCACACCTCCCTAGGGACCTCGCCGACCCCTTCGCCGCCCCCATCTCCCCGCCGGGAGGCCGCCGCCGTGCCTCTCCGTCCGCCACGCCGCCAAGACGCCGACCCGCCGCCGCAGCCACCTGTGTCGAGCCGCCGCCACCCCTAGCTCCGCTGTCAGGCGCCAGAAACTTCGCCCGCCGCCGCCTCGCTCGCCGTCGCGCCGCCAATCGCCGCCACGCCGTACCCTCCGCCGCCGCCTAGGGCTGCGCGCGCTGTTCGCTTGATGCCGCGCCGCCCAACTCAGCCAGAGCGCCGCCCTCGACCCTCCACCTTTCTCTGCCGCCGCCGCCGCCGGCCGGGCGCCGCCGCCATGCCCGTCCCGCACCACCTCTCTCTCTCACCGACGGGGCGGGCCCGTCGGTCAGCGCCCTGGCCTTGCCGCCCATTCTTGCAGCGTTAAGGCCGAGTGGGCGGCCCACTTGCTTGCCGCCCAAGTGCCCATCCTCCTTTTCTTTTATTTACAAAATACACCTAATGTTGTTAATTGCATATAAATTCATAGAAAATTCAGAAAATTGTAAAATAAATTTTATTAGATTCATAAAAGTCTATATTATTTTTTATGTACTGTTTATTTGCATGTTTCTGTTAAATTTAATTTTTGATAATTATATTAGTTCTTGCATGTGTTGGAATTTTATAAATTAATTTAGAGATCCAAAAATATCAAAAATTATTTTATAAAGTTAGATATATTATAATGTGATTCCTGTTCTGTTTTGGTAAATTTTTGAAATTTATTTATTATTAACTCTCTTTTGTACCTTAATATTAAGTTTATAAAAATCATAACTAAATATAGGGAACTCTAAAAATAACGAAACCAATTTCAGAAGTTTTGTAAAATTATTTTATACTGTTTTGTACTGTTTGCATCATCCTCATGTCATAACATGCATGCCTCATATTTTATTGCATGTGGTTCTTATTTGTGTTTCTTTTAAACGCTAGACCCGAGTACCGAGTTCGTTTCTGACGCAGATGAGGATCCTCCCCACTACGTCAATCAAGGCAAGTGCTGAAACCTCTGAACCCATGTTTTCAAACAAGTTTTGTAGAATTTGAATAGTAGCATGTATGTTTAACATGAAATGTTAAATGACTATATTGCCTAGCTAAATCCCATTGATAATTAATTCTTAATAAAACACCCTTGCTACCTTAGGATTATTAATCTTGATTAATTACTGCCATATCCTTGATTAGGTTTTGCATCTGCTTAGTAATGCTCATAGTGGATCACATGATTAATTGCAGGTTGCCATTGATTAAAAATTCACCATGTGATTTTAGAAGGACAATTGGTGTTGTCTTGATTTTGTAAATGGGCTAGTTGATAGTGGGTGCTATCGGAAAAAAATGTTTTGCAAAACCTGATTGGGGTGGATGGTTGCAAGGATGGAGCTCCGTGCACGAGATTCGGGTCCAGTGCGGGACCCACCCTTATCCCTAAGGACCGATTCCTTGAGGTAGACGAGCTAAGTACAACAGTACGACCATTGAGTGCTTGTGTGGGCAAGCTCTGGTTGAGTACTCTTCGGACTTCTAGTCTTGGCATTCCAGTCGGTGGAGTAGGCAATTGGTGTTGTTCTGCAGGCTCAAGAGGAGGGACATCGCCGAAGGAGTTCAAGACGAGGACTACTCCGACGTCTAGGAGCGCATCCGTCAGGCTTGCCTGTGGAGTTGCGTTGGGTTTTCCATTTGAGTTGAACTATATTATTTGAACTTCCGCTGCTAGGCCATGAAGCCTAAACTTGTAATGATTTTGAGACTCTGATGTAATAAAGTACTTTTCGTGGAATGGTGATGATCCAAACTGTATATCTGTGTGTACTAGCTACTTGATCCAGGGACTAGTACAGGTAAGACACAGCAGGGATTCGACTCCGTTTTTCGGGTCCCGACAGAGTTGGTATCAGAGCCAGTCTGTAAGATGAACCTTAGATAGCTGGAGTAGTTTAAGGATTTGTGATATTACTATAAAAATTATTTTCTCCAAAAATCCTTGTTGATAAATCCTCATCTTGTTGCTTGCTAATTCTTTTTTAAAATCGTTTGGCCACTCTCTTCCTATTTCAAAATTTTAAAAAAAATAATAATAATAAAAAAAAATGCTGAACCTTGTCTTCACCTGTTTCTTTCGCGGCCAGGAGGGCCGAGACCCCAGTAGACAATGAAGAGGAGCCCATGGTGCGTGTGTTCGACGAGAACCCAGATTCTGATTAAAACTCTAAGTTTAGGTCCCCTGTAAGGATAGAATCGTAGATCATTTTAATTATTATGTTAGCTTTCTAAAGGTTTTTAAGAGACTGACTACATCGGCCTTTGTGATGTAGCTTTCTCAAATTTTGGTTTTGAACTAAGAATGTTTTGAATTATTTGTGTTTTGGTGTGCTATTTGGATGTTGATTGCATAGATGTTGTGACCTCCTCTATAGTATCTCCTCTGGTTTCCCTTCTCGTACCTTATTTTCAAAATTGCTGACAGATGGTGGACACCCGAGCTTCTGCTGCTGGCCGTGGTCAAGGTCAGGCTAGTCAGGACCATCCCAACCCACCCCCTGTTGGACAAGCTACTCAAGCTCAACCTGCAGCGGGAGTGCACCCCTTTGTCAACCCACTCCCGGCTATCCCAGAGAACCAGAATCTGCCACCACCGCCTGCTCATCCTCCTCAGCTTAACTAGATTCTGGAGATGCATCTTCAAGCTATTCAGGCCATTGCTCACAACTTGAACAACCTTGCTGCCCCTGTGCAAGCTCAGCCACAGCCATATCAATCTCAATCCCGATTCGGTGACTTCATGAGAACAAGGCCGACTGTGTTCACCGGATCTGCGGAGCCTCTTGTTGCAAATGATTGGCTTCGTGAGATAAGGAGGAAGCTGGACATGACTCAGTGTGCTGATCATGAGGGTGTCAGTTTTGCTGGACACCAACTTCAAGGTGATGCTGCTATCTGGTGGGACAACTTCAGGGCCACACACCAGAATGCTAGTGCTATTACTTGGGAGGAATTCTCTGAAGCTTTCACTGCATCCTTCGTTCCCAAGGGTATCATGGAGATGAAGAGGAGGGAATTCTATCGTCTCCAGCAGGGCAATATGACAATTACTGAGTACTTAAACAAGTTTAACCATCTTGCCCGCTATGCTACTACAGAAGTGGCCAATGAGTCGGACAAGATATGGAGGTTCATGGAAGGCATGGACCCGGACATTAAAGCTCTCATTGCTGCCAACGAATTTGCTACCTTTCAGCAAATGGTCAACAAAGCATTGGTGATTGAGGACATCGAGCGCCAGCGTATGGAGAAACGCAAGAGAAAAATGGCGCAGAAGCACAAGCAAGGCTCGAGCAGTTCCAGGCCCAGATTCACCCAATTCCAATCCAATCGGCCTTCTGCTCCGCAGCAACAGCAAGTCCAGAGGACTCCAACCTCTCAACCTCGCCCGTCTGAGCAGACCCCTCGTCAAGCTTCCAATGCTCAGACCCCTCAGAACAATAAGAATCAAGGTGTGCAGTGCTTCACCTGCCATCAGTGGGGACACTATGCTAGCCAGTGCCCGCAGAAGAAGACGTTGGCTCCAGTGCCGTTCAATCTTGGATCGGCATCTCACGCACCACCTTCGGGAAGAGGTCGAGGAACGCCAGAGACCAAGATCACTGTGGGCAGAGGCCAGGTCAACCATGTCTCTGCGGAAGAGGTGCAGAACGCCCCAGATGTCGTGATTGGTAAGTTCCTTGTTAATTCAATACCAGCCATAGTTTTATTCGATTTTGGTGCATCACATTCCTTTATTGCAAAAAGTTTTGTTGATTTAAATAAGTGGAATGTTACAAACCTAAGGAACCCCATGGTTATTCAGTCCCCTGGTCGGACTATGAAAACCGACAAAGTATGCCCCAGACTAGAATTAGAAGTCAGTGGAGTAAAGTTCCTAGCGAACTTAATTGTTCTAGAATCACAAGGAGTGGAAGTGATATTAGGCATGGATTGGTTGACCAAGTACCAAGGACAGATTGGTTGTGCCAACTGAGCCATTTCTTTGGTCAATAGTGAAGGACAAACTGCCCAGTTTTGTTCCAACCTTAGCTCAAGAGCCACAAGTTCCTTAAACCAGCTGACGGGAATAGCTTTGGAATCAGTCCCAGTTGCCAGAGAATTCCCTGATGTTTTTCCTGAAGACTTACCGGGCATGCCACCGGATCGAGAAGTAGAGTTCATCATAGAGGTAGCTCCTGGTACGGCACCAATAGCTCAACGACCCTATAGATTGTCTGCTAATCTCCTAGCCGAGATGAAGAAGCAATTGGAAGAATTGGAAGAAAAGGGTTTTATTCGCCCCAGTTCATCACCATGGGGAGCCCCGGTGATTTTTGTCAAGAAGAAGGACAAAACCTTAAGGATGTGTGTGGACTACCACTCCTTGAATGAGGTAACTATCAAAAATAAATACCCTTTGCCTAGGATCGATGACCTGTTCGATCAACTGAAAGGAGCATGTGTAGTTTCCAAAATAGACCTAAGATCGGGATATCACCAGATCAAGATAAGAAAAGAGGACATCCCAAAGACAGCTTTTACAACTCGTTATGGGTTATACGAGTTTACAGTGATGTCTTTTGGTTTGACCAATGCTCCGCCTTACTTCATGAACTTGATGAATAAGGTGTTCATGGAATACTTGGACAAGTTCGTGGTGGTGTTCATTGATGACATTCTAGTATATTCGAAGAATGAGGAAGAGCATGAAGGACACTTGCGACGAGTTTTGGAAAAACTGCGGGAGCACCAACTTTATGCAAAGTTCAGTAAATGTGAATTTTGGCTAAAGGAAGTCGCTTTCCTTGGGCATGTTATCTCAACCAGAGGAGTTTCAGTTGACCCAAGCAAGGTTAAGGATGTATTAGATTGGAAGGCTCCCAAGACAGTAACCAAAGTCCGAGGTTTCCTTGGTTTGGCTGGTTACTACCGAAGGTTTATTGAAGACTTCTCCCGAGTAGCCAAGCCGCTGACTCAACTTCTAAAGAAGGATAAGAAGTTTTTTTGGACTCCTGCTTGTGAACAAAGTTTCCAAGAGCTTAAGAAACGTCTTACCACAGCTCCAGTGCTAGTTTTACCGGACATACACAAGGATTTTGAAGTTTATTGTGATGCTTCAAAATTGGGTCTCGGATGTGTGTTGATGCAAGAAGGCAAAGTGGTGGCCTATGCCTCGAGGCAGCTAAAGCCTCATGAGACCAATTACCCGACTCATGATTTAGAATTAGCTGCTGTAGTGCATGCTTTGAAATTATGGAGGCATTACTTAATTGGGAACCAGACTGAGATTTACACCGATCACAAGAGTCTAAAGTACATCTTTACTCAACCGGACCTGAATATGAGACAACGAAGGTGGTTGGAGCTGATCAAAGATTACGATGTTGGAGTTCACTACCACCCCGGCAAGGCCAATGTGGTAGCGGATGCTCTGAGTTGGAAGAGCTGCTGCAATAACCTGATGCTTTCGGAGAGCCAGCTCGCTTTGCGTAAAGAATTCGAGAAGCTAAACTTGGGTCTGGTAAAGCAAGGGTATATCCATATGTTGGAGATGCAACCCATTTTGCCAAAACAAATCAAAGAAGCTCAAAAAGAAGACGAGGAAGTCGCTGGAATCAAAAAGAGAATGGGCGTAGGAAAAGCACCTGGTTTCTCAGTAGACGACGAAGGTGTACTTTGGTTTGGAAAAAGGATCTTCGTACCCAATAGTAAGGAGTTAAAGGAGACCATCTTGAAGGAAGCCCATGACACGAAATTATCGATACATCCTAGGTGTACCAAGATGTACTCCGATCTTAAAGGATCCTATTGGTGGACCGGAATAAAGAGGGACATCGCAGAATTTGTAGCCTTGTGTGACACTTGTCAGAGAGTCAAAGCAGAACACCAACGACCCGTAGGATTGTTGCAACCTTTAAGGATCCCCGAATGGAAGTGGGAAAAATTGGAATGGACTTCATAGTGGGGTTACCAAAGACCCAGGCAGGCTATGATTCCATATGGGTCATTGTGGATCGCTTGACCAAGTCAGCGCACTTCATTCCAGTGAAGACTACTTATTCAGGAGATAAGTTGTAAGTTGGCAGAACTTTATCTGGCTAAGATAGTTTGTCTGCACGGAGTACCTAAGAAGATTGTGTCTGACAGAGGGACACAATTCACCTCAAAATTTTGGGAAAAGCTGCATAGTCTTATGGGAACTAACCTCAACTTTAGCACCGCATACCATCCGCAAACGGATGGGCAGACTGAAAGAGTTAACCAGATACTGGAGGATATGCTCCGAGCTTGTGCATTGGCAAATGCGAGGAATTGGGACCGACATTTGCCCTATGCAGAATTTTCCTATAACAACAGCTACCAGTCTAGTCTGCAGATGGCTCCGTTCGAGGTGCTTTATGAGAGAAGGTGCAGGACGCCTCTTTATTGGAAGGAGACCGGTAAGCGCGTGGTTTTTGGACCGGATCTGCTCAGGGAAGCCGACGAGCAAGTTCGAGTTATTCAGCAGAGATTGAAGACAGCCCAGAGCCGGCAAAAGAGCTATGCTGATCATCGCCGCCGAGACCTTAGCTTTGAGAGAGGAGATTTCGTGTATCTGAAGGTTTCGCCAATCAAAGGAGTGCGACGTTTTCGAGTTAGTGAAAAATTGGCACCTCGCTTCATTGGACCCTTCAAGGTTTTGGCTAGAAGAGGCGAAGTGGCTTATCAGCTAGAATTACCCCCTCAACTGTCGGATGTTCACGACGTGTTCCATGTGTCTCAGCTCAGGAAGTGCTTAAGAGTTCCGGAAGAGCAGATGCCCTTAGAATAGTTGGAGTTGCAACAGGACCTGTCTTACCAGGAATACCCGGTTCGCATCTTGGAAGAAGCTTCTCGTCAAACCAGGAACCGAGTAATCAAGCTTTGTAAAGTGCAGTGGAGCAATCACTCCGAGAAGGAAGCAACTTGGGAACGTGAAGAAGATCTCCGAGCAGAGTTCCCGGATCTTTTTGAAAATTTTTTCGAATCTCGGGGTCGAGATTCCGTTTAAGGGGGGGAGGTTTGTAACATCCTCATTTTCAAAAACCCTTTTAAAATGAGTATGTTCCTTGGAAAAATATTTTAAAATGATTTAAACAAAGTTAGATAATAAAAGTATATTTATATTATTTTGACTATGTGATGTTTTTAATTAAATATTTATAGCATAAATGTATATGTTAACATTATATTCAAACCAAAGTCTGAATTTATATTTATTATCTCTCTCCCTTACATGTGGGCCCCACATGTAATTCCCTCGTCCTCTCCTTCCCGTTGAATTTGGCTGACAGGTTTGGAACCCCCCCTAATTCCTCTCCTTCCATCTTTATCAAGAGAAATCTCTCCCCAATTATAGCAGATTCCAAACCCCCTTTAATTCCTATCCTAATCCCCCTAGACTACGTACTAATTCCCTACTTAAACCCTCCCCCCATGTTCTTCCTCGTCCAAACCGAGACAGCCAAACGCATCTACTCCTCCAACCCTCGCTGCCCCTCCTCAATCTCGGTTTTCCGGTGAGTTTCGACCTTTGATTCCTTAAGGAGATTTGTTCCTAGGTGTCTTCTTGAACCGTTTTTGCCATCAGCAACTCGTCGCCGCCGCCGGAGCACCGTTTTTCGCCGCCGGAGCCGCCGCCGTCCTCTTCTGTCGTCGGGCCAAATTGTCGCCCCATTGTCGCTGTGGTGAGCGCTTCCACCGTCCACACCTCCTAGGGACCTCGCCGACCGCCGCCGCCCCATCTCCCGTCGGCGAGGCCGCCGCTGCCCTCCGTCCGCCCGCCGCCGCATGCCGACCCCGCCGCCGCCACCATTCCAGTGTCGAGCCGCCGCCACTTAGCTCGCTTTGCGCCAGAAGCTTCGCCGCGCCGCGCCGCTGCCCGCGCCGCCTAGGGCTGCGCCAGCGCCGCCGTTCGCTAGATGCGCGCCGCCCAACTCGTGAGCGCCGCCTCGACCCTCCACTTTCCCTCGGCCGCCGCTGCTGCCGGCCGGGCCGCCGCCATGCCCGTCCCCAGCGCCTGCTCTCTCTCACCGACGGGTGGGCCCGTCGGTCAGCGCCTGCCTTGCCCCCACATGTGCAGCGTTAAGGCGAGTGGGCGGCCCACTTCTTGCTGGCCCAAGTGCCCTTCCCTCCTTTTCTTTTATTTGCAAAATACACCTAATGTTGTAAATTGCATATAAATTCATAGAAAATTCAGAAAATTGTAAAATAAATTTTATTAGATTCATAAAAGTCTATATTATTTTTTATGCACTGTTTATTTGCATGTTTCTGTTAAATTTAATTTTTGATAATTATATTAGTTCTTGCATGTGTAGGAATTTTATAAATTAATTTAGAGATCCAAAAATATCAAAACTTATTTTATAAAGTTAGATATATTATAATATGATTCCTGTTCTTTTTGGTAAATTTTGAAATTTATTTATTATTAACTCTCTTTTGTACCTTAATATTAAGTTTATAAAAATCATAACTAAATATAGGGAACTCTAAAAATAACGAAACCAATTTCAGAAGTTTTGTAAAATTATTTTATATTGTTCTGTACTGTTTGCATCATCCTCATGTCATGACATGCATGCCTCATATTTTATTGCATGTGGTTCTTATTTGTATTTCTTTTAAACGTTAGACCCGAGTACCGAGTTCGTTTCCGACGCAGATGAGGATCCTCTCCACTTCGTCGATCAAGGCAAGTGCTGAAACCTCTGAACCCATGTTTTCAAACAAGTTTTGTAGAATTTGAACAGTGGCATGTATGTTTAACATGAAATGTTAAATGACTATATTGCTAGCTAAATCCCATTGATAATTAATTCTTAATAAAACACCCTTGCTACCTTAGGATTATTAATCTTGATTAATTACTGCCATGTCCTTGATTAGGTTTTGCATCTGCTTAGTAATGCTCATAGTGGATCACATGATTAATTGCTGGTTGCCATTGATTAATAATTCACCATGTGATTTTAAAAGGACAATTGGTGTTGTCTTGATTTTGTAAATGGGCTAGTTGATAGTGGGTGCTATTGGGAAAAAATGTTTTGCAAAACCTGATTGGGGTGGATGGTTGCAAGGATGGTGCTGCGTGCACGAGATTCGGGTCCAGTGCGGGACCCACCCTTATCCCTAAGGACCGATTCCTTGAGGTAGACGAGCTAAGTACAACAGTGTGACCATTGAGTGCTTGTGTGGGCAAGCCCTGGTTGAGTACCCTTTGGACTTCTAGTCTTGACATTCCAGTCGGTGGAGTAGGCAATTGGTGTTGTTCTGCAGGTTCAAGAGGGGGCTTCAGCCAACTAGAGTAACTAGCGCTGCGGTGGAATCCTTAGAGGGAATGCCAGGCTAGGGGAATGTCGGTTAAAGACCTTGTGGTGTTCTTTTCCCTTTGGGTGATTCCTAGGGAAGGTTACCTCTCGTGGGGAAAGCGTGCAACCTCTGCAGAGTGTAAAACTATCTTGATAGCCGTGTCCACGGTCAAGGACGGACGACGGGGAGCTGCCTCATTGGTACTTTTTATCTTTGTTTTCTAAATGGTGTTTTAAAGGAAAACCATGATCGGTGTCATGTGTTTTGATTTTTCTCCTCATAGTAGGTGCTATGAGCGATGAGGGTAATTGCACGGTGGGTGCCATGAGTAGCCAGGATTGGGCAAAACTGGCCGCGGCCGGAGTTTTAAAGAAATACTCCGAAGATTTGTTTTCCTCAACTCATTTCAAATCATTTTTATAAAACCTTAGGAAAGACTTGCAAAACTGGCCTTATGCAAAAGAACCTTTACCTCTCCTTGTTAAGCCCTAGTTGCATTTAGTCAGCCTTGCTTATTGAGTATAAAGTATACTCATCCTCGCCTTTTATGCGGGGCTGCTCATTCCAACGAGCAGGATGCGACACCGAGGAGGAGGTGTACCAGGACGGGGACTTCGCCGAAGGAGTTCAAGACGAGGACTACTCCGACGTCTAGGAGCGCATCCGTCAGACTTGCCTGTGGAGTTGCGTTGAGTTTTCCATTTGAGTTGAACTATATTATTTGAACTTCCGTTGCTAGGCCATGAAGCCTAAACCTGTAATGATTATGAGACTCTGATGTAATAAAGTACTTTTCGTTGAATGGTGATGATGCAAACTGTATATCTGTGTGTACTAGCTACTTGATCCAGGGACTAGTATAGGTAAGACACAGCAGGGATTCGACTCCGTTTTTCGGGTCCCGACAAATACATATTAGTTGTAATTAAAGTTGTTGATGAAAGTTTTCTGTGCTTTAATTAATTATGATTTAACACACACACACAATATATATATATATATAAACTAGTGGCCTGCTGTACATTGGCACTAGCTCATCAGTACCAGTTGGAGACACCAACCGGTACTGATAGGGGCCTCAGGGGACCCATGGGCTAGAGCCACGTGTGGCCTTTAACCGGTACTGATACTATATCTGTACCGGGTGAGGGAACTAGCACTGATACCCTTGAACATCCGTCCCAGATGGCCTGTACCGATTCAAAAACCGGTATTAAATGCCGTTTTGAACCGGTACTAAAGGCCAGTTTTGTAGTAGTGTTTGGGTCAATCAATTTTTTTTTGCGAAGACAAGAACTTTTAAAACTTTTATATGCGAACTAGTGTGAATTGAATTTGAATTCTGAATTTGAACCATACAGAAATTCACAAACCAAAAATTCAAATTAAACTCAAACATTATTATTTGTTTGGGCTAGAGCCTGGACCATTTTTGTTTGTCCCTCTATTCCGGTCCAACCCAACTCTCTCTCTCTCTCCCCCTCCCTAGCTTCTACATTACCCTAGTTGACCCCGCTAGCCTGCTCCTACTCCTTCTCTATCTGTCCTTCTTGCCACTCCCGCGGGCTTTGTAATGCTCTCGCTTCACGCCACGCCCGTGCAAGCACACTGTTGAGTTTTATATCCAATAGTAATAATGGACCAATGAGATGTGGGCTCAATATTAATAGGCCACGCATGATGTGGTTTTATGGGCCACGTATGGCCTGGGTGATGAACCTTTTTGGGTCTCTAGCGCAAGGACCCACTATGGGACTATATAAAGGGAGGCGGTGGAGGTTAGAGAGATAGATCAGCTTTTAGATTTTTCTGCTCCACCGAACTGTCATTTCCTACGTCACACGCGCCGGCGCTAACACGCCGCATGTGGACGTAGTCTTCTCCTCGTACGTGTGGACTACATAGAGGCGCCGCTTTTGTGGCATTGATCGAGACGATCATGAGTAGGAGATGTGATTGACTACTTCCGTACGACTTGGCATAGATCGATTGAACTAGCTTCATTGACTCCTCTATCACTGCACTGTGCATTTGTCAGTAACATCTATGATCAGATAACTTGCAGGTTGTCCTGGGTTTTTGCGGTAGAATTTGCATGTTTGTTGTAAGGTATGCATGGCTTTGGGTTGGTGTCTGTACTCCTCCTCTACTATAGGGACTGCTCATCCTAAGAACCTATGAACTGAGTCTTACAGTACAGCCTCGGGTTCCATTATGGGACGGACCTAACCCATTAAGCTTTGATCTCTAGTAGCGACTTGCTGGTGGAGATGTCTTTCGTAGACATCAGACTTGTACGGGCATGGATGGTGTTTCCATGTTCATCGATACATTGGATTGTGTTTCCTTGGCCTTTCTGTACAATGTAAGGACTAGGGCCGTTGGGCCAATCCCTTACAGGGTACCTAGGGATGACTCATGAAGCAAGCGCTATTAGGGCTTTGCCCAAACGGCTTTGTGATTCGCACCCCCAGTGCATAATCTCCTAAGGTTAAAGTGTGTCTACTCTGCAGAGTTAAAACTATCATGATAGCCGTGCTCACGGTTAAGAGCATGTAAAGGGAGTGTTCACATGGTAGACCCTTCTTTTCAAAAGAAAAGGGCTTTCGGGAAAAAGAGTAACTGGTTTTTGCAAATGGAATTGCAAATGTCCCTGGACAAAGGAAAGATCAGGGCAAATGAATTTTATTTCATCACATAATAGTTTTCTTTTCAAACTTGCTTTCCCCTACCTAGGAACAAAATTTGGAAAATTTGGCTTTCCGCAAAATGTCGTAACCCCCCTCTTGTACTAATCCCCATACTGTACCTCTTTCTGTGACTTGCAGAGTACAGTTGTACTCACTCTTGCTATTTTCTCTTCTCTTTCTGAACTCCATGCCAAGGGACAGCTCATGGAAGACCAGTAGTACGATGACGTCGATGCTGAAGCTGACTACGAGATGGAGGATTACAAGGACTTCCAGGAAGACTAGGGTTGCTTTCTATAGTTTTGCTGCCTATGGGAAATTAGTAATAGTACTGTTGTGCCCTATTGTGTGGGCCCATCTGTTGTATTTCGTTGAATTCTGATTCGCAGCCTACGTGTCGCCATGTATGTACTGTATTAGGGCTTTGCCCCTGTTATGTAATATTTTATTCCCGTTGGCAATGTATCACTCTGTTTGGACTGTGCGTACTAGTTATTGATCCTTGAGACTAGTATGGGATTCACAGAGGGGTTCAGCCTTTTTGACGGGTCCTGACAGTGTTGGATGAGTACGACACAATACGTGGCCATCACGTGGTAGTGCGGATGTGGAGACCTAGCAGAGTGCTCTGCGAAGGCTCTGGCTAAACCTCCAGCCTGAGGTAAGCGCAGCAGGGCGCCACCACCAGAGGGTTGTCTAGGTCATGCCTTCGCTAGACTGAAAATCCAGGAACGATGATGTACAACGAGATTGCCGAATCCCAGAATAAGATGACGGGTGTTTGGAGGAAGAATAGGAATGGAGGTTCCTGCAGAGTTTAAGTTTAGTCTAGTCGTTTCATGGGATGGTATCGGGATTAGGCAGAATTGTTAACTCGGAAAACGAACACTTCTTTAACACTCTCTTTCTTGATGAAAATTGGCTAAGTCATAGGTTTATTACTATAATTATTTCTAACTACTTATTTTAAATAAACAAACTTTAGCCTTTCCTTGGAGCCCTTATCATTAAATATATTAGAAGAGTGTTAACTCGCAAGCGTGGTTTGATTGTGCACTTATCCTCGCACTCATTCTTTAGATGGAGATCACCTGGAAGACTCCTATGCATGCTTCGATGATGAGAAGCATGGATTTGAAGACGAAGTTTAGAACATTCCCTCCAACTACTTGCAGTGTTGTATAGCCGCTGGATAATCCTTTTGTTAAAGACTTCAGCTTTTGTACTCTGAATTCCCCTGTTGGACTGTAATAATATTTGGCCTAGATGGATATATTGTAAAACTATTCGCCATAAGGCGTTACTTTCGCAATTAACCAGTTTACCTTGTTCGTTATATGCTTGTTTGATTTATTTATGTAATGGTATGCACTAACCTACCAATCCAAGGACTAGTGCTGGAATCATTTAGGTGGACCCCTGAGCGAGGCCCCCATATGGTGGTGGCTTATCAGAGGTGGTAAGACGAGGGGTTCGCCAACAACGTCACTGCAGGGAAGAGGATTGAGTGGCAGAGTGCAATCCAGTTCTAGGAACGAGGCTGCTAGGGGAGGAGGTGGCGCTAGTTTACTAAAGGGGGGAAGAGGAGGGGTTCGCCAACGACATCACCGGAGGGAAGACGAGGGGGCGATGGCGGCACAATCCAGTTCTGGAGAGGAGATGGCTAGAGGGGGAGGTGGCGGCAGCTTATTGAAGGAGAAAGATGAGGGGTTCACCGATGACATCACCAAAGGGAAGAGGAGGGAGCGGTGGCGGCGTAATGAGAGTGGGGACTAGGGAGCATCCAGATCTAAGGGTGGCGGTGGTTGCTGCTCCTCTGCGCCTGTTTGGCCATCTCTGGGTTGGGGAATCAGGGGTAGGGGGAGGTAGGATGGGACTTGTGGGTCGTGGCCGAACTAGGGTATTCGGGATTTGGGGTGGGCTGGTGTGGTCCAAGATGGTTGTAACTCAGGCCTTTTTTGGGCTGCAATTTAAAGCCTGAGCCCGGATGTAAATTTGAGCCTGATCTCGGCCTGGCCTGGCCCGGTCTGCCTATGAATAGATCATCAGGGGTCACCGTTGCGTCTTCTAGTAGTTATTAAGATATTGATAACGAAAATTTCAAAACTATGACTTGAAACAAGAAATATTTGCTACCGTAGGGAGTACCAAACCTGTAGGTTTAATTTAAAAGGAAAAGTCATGTACGTATAGATCTCGGTACAAAAGTTCATATGAGTGCTCGTAATGCAGTATTCAGAATTTCGTCAGCTACAATCTTGTACGTCCTCTCCGAAGGATGGACTGAATCGAAGAAGACGTACTTATCAGGATCTTCGCATGACAGTGGTGCGTCCAAGCCGCAAAGGACGGATGTCTCAATCACTCCTGTGCCACAGCAGCCTTGTGCCACATTCTCAAAACCTGATGATCACCATTATCAAACCAAAAGAAAAAAAGTTAGCGAGAAAACATTCTAAACCAAGCATGTTCCACGAGATAGACTGATGGCCTGACAGCGCATCAACTAACAAATTAAAACCAAGAATTCAACAAAGCTGATCTTTCCTTTTGTTGAGCTGTTTTATCAGCTGTACTAGCTCCTAGAATTCCAGTTGAGATTGTTTTTCGCTAGTTTGGTAAGATGGTGATGTTGCTTTCTCGACGTATTGGGTGTAGAGACCAGAATATTTTCATTATTAAAAAACAAAGTCGATCTTATGGGCCAGCATTGGCGTGAAGAAGGTTCACTGCTCACCGTACTCCGACGGGTTGGCAACAATGGCGGACACCAAGCTGTACGTCTCCGCGTAAACCACCCGCGCGCCGGCGAGGTCGCCGTCGAGCCTGCGCACGGTGTCCTTCAGCTCGGCGTTGAACCTCAGCGCCGCCTGGTTGTACTCCTCGTTGCACTCCCCCGGCGCGGCGCGGTTCAGCGTCCGCTCGCCCGGCACGCACCCGAACGGCGCGAGGCCGGTGAACTCGATCCTGCGCGCTCCGAGCTCGTAGGCTTCGCGGACTGCGGCCTCGGCGAGGCCGACGAGGTAGGTGACGTACTCCGGCGTGGTGTACTGGACTCGCCGGACTGGCAGCACGAAGTAGTTGACGATGAAATCGTTGGTGCCGATGCTGAAGATGTAAAGCGCGTCGGCGACGATCTTCTCCGCCTTCGCCTCTCCCTTGGCCACCTTCAGCCGCTCCTTGTACTCCTTGAAGTACTCCATCTGCTGACTTACGGGTATCACTGACTGTAGTTAAATAAGACAAGGTTAACAGCAGAAATTAATGCCACTCGTAATTAACGTCCCATAAGTACTGCAAGTAACTTTTAATCAATTTATAGATATTGTCCTTCTTTTTTCTTTAAGTAAGGGTGTTCAGCAAAATGCTGATGAATCATGGGTAATTAGATCAAGGCCGGGGAAACATGCAAGGAGCCATCCTGGTCGGTTTGGGGAAAAAATTAATAGAATTTCTCGATAAAGAAGTGCGCCCTAATTAAACTTGAAGTTTCAAGTTCAAACTTAACCGAGCTGTAAGGACAAACATTAGACAAGCGATTGGTATTTGGTAATACATTTGTCATTTGTCGCTCTGATTTGTAATTAATTTTTCTATAAAAAGAAAATCTTTTTCAGCACGCACCGGTTCTAAAAAAACATTATTGGGCAAATACTTCCCTTCGTGTTGTCTTTTTGCCAAAATATCATACTTGCCTTTCAAAACCAGATTAATAATTTAATTAACAAGACAAATCTTGTTTATGATTATATAGCTGTCAACATAATGAGTACAAGCTAGCAACAGCTTAGTCAAAATAAATCTTGCATACTGCTTATTATGCCCTCTCAAAAAACGAAACTTGGCACTATCCGCTTCTAAGAAAGATTAATTGCAACATCGTATAATACTGTCAAACATACGATGAAAGAAAATGGATTTATTGGCCGCCATAGAGATTAAAAAGATATTTTCCAGAAGTTTAGTTACAAAATTTTAATTATGGAAAAAAGATCAGTTTAGGAATAGCACTACATATATATAACCGGTGCTTTTCAAATCAAGGTTACTTACTGCACCCAACGTTTCATTATAAAAAGCATATTAGCTTATTGTTGGTGTTTGAAATATATAAGGTGTGTGGTGGATTAGGGGAATGGCTATACCATAGGCGGTTGAAATTTTAAGAAAACAAAGTCAATTTCATGGTCAGTCATGTAGTCCTTAGATCCTCATCATGTGTTCGTTATATAATTTCTCTATGTTTTTATTTATGTGTAGCACACATTAGGAAAAAAGAACTAAGAGATTTTTTAATCAAGAGAATACAAAATTAAGTTTGGCCAACCATGGAAAATAAAAAAAATACTTACATACATATGTGAACCCCACAAATGCAATAAAATAAAATTGTACAATAGTTAGTATTTGTTCAGACTAGACTTATGGATGCAAATTCAGGTAACAATGTTATTCGTAAAATTTCAGGCCCTTAGATCCTCATCATGTGTTCGTTATATAATTTCTCTATGTTTTTATTTCTGTGTAGTACACATTAGGAAAAAAGTACTAAGAGGTTAAAAAAATATTTTAATCAAGAGAATACAAAATTAAGTTTGGCCAACCATGGAAAATAAAAAAAATACTAACATACATATGTAAACCCCACAAATGCAATATAATAAAATTGCAGAATAGTTAGGATTTGTTCAGACTACAATTATGGATGCAAATTCAGGTAACCATGTTATTCGTAAAATTTCAGTCCCAAAATGATGGTTTGTGGTGCGCAAACTGTGTCAACGCGAATGAGTTTTCCTCTTATACGTATATGCATGTGGCCCCAAAGACCAGGAGTCCAGGATGCAACATGAAGACATGATGAGCTAACAAGTTCATCTATGCATCCGACGACCGAGCAAAACCCTATCCGCCATGAGCCACATATACGCAAACAACCACTCAACCGAGTCTTCATCAACAGAATCTTAAGCCACAGCAGGGAGACACTCCCTGCTATCTAATTACTAAGCATGCAAACCTAGTTAACTAAATCAAACACAAAGAAGACGCATCAACAAAATGCAATTAAGTTGTGGATTGAAATGGAGCGTGCATGTACTGTTGTTGATCAGTTTCATGATCTGGATGTAAGAAATTAAATACCCAATCTGCTTAACAATAGTTGTCTAACCAAATGTGCGTAGAAACTAAGTGAACACGAAACCTATATAACTGAAAATAATGGAATTGGACCATGTGTAACCCTACTGAATGATCTATATATGACTTCAACTGCTCAATATGTATCTTTCACATCGTTAATAGCATCAAGCATGGGTAGAGAGAGGTCTTGTCGCTCAGTGGACAAGTATTGTCAAAGGAAATTTCCCAAATAGCCTATATATAGTATTATAATATATTGATCAGCTTACAATGTTGTATGTACAAATACAATGTTGGCAATCAAATTGATTAAATGCAGGAAGAAGAGTAGAAGATTCAGATGAGTGGCTTACCGCGACAGCTGCAGTGAGGTTATCCAGGCCGGTGCCTCCGGAAGCGAAGCTGACGGCGGTGGCAAGCTGGTCGATGGTGTAGCTGCCGTCGAGGTACGCCGGCACGGACGGCCCCAGCCCGAGCGCCTCCGCCCAGAAGTCGGTGACGAGGCGGCCGTTGGAGAAGCGGCCGGTGGCGACGCCGCCGTCGAAGTCGCGGCCGTACGGCGGGAAGTTGCCCCTGGCTATGGTCGGGATGTAGTTGTTGTTGCCGGGGTCGACGGTGGAGTCCCCGAACACGACGATCGCCGGGACCTTGCCGGCGGCCGCCGTGCCGGATGGCAGCAGCAAGTACATGTGCGCGACGACGACGGCCAGTAGCGGCCAGTATGTTGAGCACATCGTTGCAGCTGGTGGCTCCCTCCCAATTAAGGCCACAACGCTACGTATGGCAACGTTGGTTATGGAGACGTCTAGCTACTCTTGCATCGGTGTGAGATACATACATACATATATATAGAACGCGGCTTCTATGCCCCGTATGGAACTCCCGTCTTCCATACGGGCGCCGAACCGCCGCCGCCGTCGCCGAGCAGCGCCCGCCCGCCGCCACAGGCGCCGAGGCCATGCCGGCGTGATCGCGCGCCGGCGCCGGGACGATCGCCGGCGCCGGCGGATGGCGGCCTCCGTCGCCGAAACGCGTCGCGCCGCTGAGCAGCGTCGCGCTGAGCAGCGCCAGCGCTGCCGAACCACGTGGGCGAGCCAAGCCAGCGTGGTCGCGCGGCGCGCCGGATGGTCGCCCGATGGCGATGGCGGCGGCGGGTGGCGGCGGGCTCGGTGGAGGAGGTGGCAGCGGGCTCGGCGCAGGCTCGGCGGGCTCGGTGGCGGCGCGCATCTCGATGCATAATGGAGGGACGGGATAAGACGGGGAGTTCTATAGCTATGCGTGGATGTATTATTGCATACATATATAATAGTTGCATGTGCATGTAGGGTGGGGGCCGTCTAGTCCAAACCACGCATGCATGCATCATCATTGCTTGAGGGAGTAGACTTTCGCGAATTCGTATATTAGCCCGTTTCTCCATTAGCAAATAAATTTGAACTTGAAACTTAAGATAGATATATGTACTGTAAAAAAGTTTCTCCAGCGGTAAGTGATACATCATTAATTTACTAAAATTACCCAGCACATACCATACATAAAATTCTATCCACCATCATTAAAATTATATATCCCACTAAATGTCATCCCGTATCTGCACACACGACGGTTTCCATTTGATATAACTCCACACATGTATGCGCACATGAAGCAAATAAGTTTTTAGAGGAATATAGGGCCATTCATCCTTATATAAGTGCTCCGCCGATAATAACGAGATTTATCAGTGTCAACATTTACTCATCTACGCTGGAGAGAGAGACTGAAGATAAATCAGGAGAAAAAAACAGAGAAGAATTGTATAATTCAGATGTATATATTATATTTGAATAGGAGTATAGCAGTATTCACTACTAGAGAAACAGCCTTCCATACCGGCTTATCAGTCCCGGTAAGATACGAACCGGTATTAATAGTAGCATTAGTCCCGGTTCGTAGTTCCAAAACTTCAATCCCGGCTCGTCGCTCACATTAGTCCCGGTTGGTAATACCAACCGGGATTGATGCTCCTCCCATACAAGTTAGTACAGCCCAGCTAGCATGGAAGCTCATCAGTCCTGGTTGGTATTACCAACCGGGACTGAAAGTAGGCCTTTAGTCCCGGTTCGTGTTAAGTAGGCCTTTAGTCCCGGTTCGTAACACGGGACTAAAGCCTCATCTAAGGAATCTTTAAAAGGAATGCATATTCTAGTTATATCAGAACGCGTGGGTGGGTGAGTTGGTTAGAAGGGTGAGTGGGGAGTCACGAGATCTCGGGTTCGAGTCCCGCAGAAGCCATATGTGCGCATTATATTTTTAAATATATTTCTAACATCTATCCGGGTTAAAACAGCGGGATGATGGCTTGAGCCATCGGTCCCGATTATATCCGGTTCCAAAACCGGGATTGATGCTGGTTTGGAACCGGGATTGAAGGCTCAATCCGTGGTAGTGATTGTATCTCGTATTAACAAACCAATATATTTTTTATAAAAATGAAAGAATTACTATTTTTGGTTGGTGTAACGCACATAGTGCTTATTTTTCCTTTTCTTTTCCCTTTGTGTTGTGCAAGGACTTAATTGTGGGTAGTAGCTGTAGACGTACAGGAGTGCAGTTAACGCGACAGAAGCTAGGCAACGCTCCCGAGAGTGAGGCCTGAGCTTCCTAGTTTCCTCTGTTTTTGAGGCTCTTAATTACTCCTGATACATTTTAGGAGAAATTGCAAATAAGCCCCCGAAACTAGTTAGAATTTATTTACCCCTGTTTGTTCGGCTCGTCTCGAGGACAGAAGCAAACACAAAAGGTTTCTCTTAATTAATACAACTTCACCCTATCGCACGATCAGCTGATCTTATGCATTACTCGGAGCGTCCTCAAACTATACACTTAATACATTTAAATGGAAAAAAATCACGGGGAAGGGATAATTGACGATATGCCCTAAAATACTTGCTAAATTGATTATTTGCTCTCTATTATATATTCCTCTCTATTACATGTTCCTCTACTATATACCCCAAAGTTCCTTATTCAATTCATAAAATGGCTCATTTTAAAACTTTGAGCAAAATTTACCATACAACAAGTGGAAAATATCCTTTATATCCTCATCAAAACCAGACCGCAGCACTTAGTTTGGTTCAAGAACTGGGGCTGATGATGATTTTGGTTATGTCGCTAGACCTGTTTACATTTACTTTTCATGCTGGAACCACCATAAATAGATTTTTGTTGCTGTACGTGGAGTATCCCTACAATTTGCCTTTTACCCTTGAAATTAGGTCCTGAACTTTTCTTGCTGTACGTGGAGCATCCCTGGAATTTACTTTTTTTGGTTCCTGTACATAGATGTGCTAAGAGTACTAAACCATGGTGTTTTAGTGCTCCGCCTGTTTGCTATAATCACGTTCACGTTATCAGTGTGATATGAATTTGGCATCACTACTAGAAAACTGACCTTTCATACCGGCACATCAGTACCGATTGGATTGGAACCGTACTAACGATGGCATCGATCCGGTTCATTAGGTGCAGGCGATAGTCGGTTGATTGGAGTGCAGGCGATAGTCGGTTGGAGCCACGAACCAATCTTGATGCCCTCGCATTAGTCGGTTCGTGATACGAACCAAGATCTTGAAAACACGCAGAGTAAATTAGTCTGGTTAAGTAACACGAACCGCATCTTGATGCCATCTCATTAGTCGCGGTTCGTGTTACGAACCGGTACTGATGCCTCGTTTCAGGAAAGTTCAAAAGGAATGCATATTCTATCTATATTAGTACGCGATGGTGGGTGGGTTGGTTAGAAGAGTGAGGCTAGAGTCACGAGGTTGTCGGTTCAAGTCCCGCTTATCCTATACATCCTTAACATTTTTAAACATTTCCTAGTACTATTCAGTACCGGGTGAGGGAACCGGGACTGATGCTCAAGCGGATGGCTTGTACCGGTTTAAAAACCGGTACTAAAGCCAGTTACGAACCGGTACTAAAGATGAGTTCCCGGATGCATTACCACGTCGTCTTGGGGTGAAGTGCAGATGCAGCTATGTTGGTTGCCTTGCGGGATGAGGGGCATAAAAGATATTTTTTTCCTTGTTGTACGGCAAAATTTGGTTAAAGTTTTAAAATGGGGCATTTTATCAATTAGGCAAGAAACTTTGGAGTATATAGTAGAGGAGCATGTAATGGAGGGCAAATCATCAATTGAGCAAACACTTTGGAGCATATTATCAATTATCCCATAATAAAAGCATTGTGTATTGATTTTGGTGTCAATTTGTGTGACATTAAAAGCACAAGGCAAACATCGGACATGTTGCCACCACCAGCGGGCACCCAGAGTCGCCGTCAGTGTACCGCGCCAATGTCCTATTCCAATCGGGATAGCCCATGCACATGTCATGAGATATATATATATATATATATATTCCTATAATTCCTATATATATATATATATATATAATGCCATGCTCAATTGTTTATTTCAAGAACTGCCGCTACTTAATCAGAAATTATAAGCTTGTCACTGCTTGATTGTAAAGTTAGATACATACCACTATTTGAATTTCAAAGCACTTTTACAACTCAGACACCTATGTCACAATTTTTTCAGACCATTTTTCCCTGCCTCTTTATCAGGTTGATTATGTTCGATTAATGGAGAAAAGAATATGTGCGATTAACGAAAGTGAAGAAAAACATTGATAATTAACCAACTTATTCCATGGATAAGATGAAACAACTTAGACCTCACATATAAAGTTCGTAGGTAGTTTAACAATGCCTCTGAAATTACCTGCGGAGCACTCCGTCAACAACAATAGGAACTTCCAAGCTTCATTTTCAGATAGTGTTAGGTTTGACAGCGACAACACTTAGCTTACCTTTTCGCGCATGTCCTCGCTTGAAAGATATGGCACACAAGCACAATTCGTTACACATGGCCCGTTATCCATCGATTTCAGTGGTTATTAGGGATGAAAAATGGTACGGATAGTTCTGGTCCGACCTAGCTGGATCCGGATTCGGACCAAGTCGGACCGGATATCTTCGAATATTTTCGGAACCGGAACCAGATCCGAATATTTTTTCTCGAAACCGGACTCAGATACGGAACGGCGATATCCGACTGAACCGGACCGAACCCGGATATCCGAAGTAAGGCTTATGCGGGTAGTTCTGAATAGCTATACCAAGCCCATTAGCCTATGGTGCCAGCCACAGACACCTGGCTGGCCCAAACACTCCAGCCCATTGGCCGCTGCTCCCTGCCCTTAGTCACATAGACAACCCTAGCCGCCGGCTAGCCCTAGTGCCCGTCACTCCCGCCGCCCATCTGCCCACTGCCCGACGGCCGACGCGGCGACACCCCCAGCTAGCACCCGAGCCCCCTCGACCTCCAAATCCATTGCCAGGTCGCTGAGCCCCTAAGGCGTCGAGTCAAGTTGAAGGTCTGCGGTGCCGATCCAGTAGCCACTTGCCGGCGCTGCCAGGTCACCGAACCCCCCGAGTCCAGCCTCCAGATAGCCGAGGTGTCGAGTCAAGTCGCCTGTCTGTGGCACCGATCCGGTCGCTACTCACCGGCGCCGCTTGCCACTCGCCGGTGCCGCCACTGCTCTGTCCTCTAATTCTCTGGTTGCCACTCGCCGGCCTCACCACTTCTCCAATTCTCTAGTGGTGCCCCAATCCACCGAGCCACTTGCCAGTGCCACCAGTGGTGCCCCAATCCACCAAAGCACTCACCGGCGCCACCACTGCTCTGTCCTCCCAATCTGTAACTGACTGTGCGAGTAGCGAGCCTCTGCTCTGTCCTCGCCCTCAGCACTCGGTAGTCGGCAATCAGCTCCAACCTGCACGGCTGCTACGACGCCCGACAGTGAAGTGAGCCCGCCTTCCCACCTGAGTGAGGCTATTGCATGAACTCTCTATGAGGTCTGGAAGGTCCTCCATTGTCTGAAATGGAGTCTATGTTTTTGTGATGCATATGTTATTTCGTATAATGCTACATTGCAATTACATTGGTGTCAGCGGAATGACTTATGTTTGTCGGTTTTAGAGGTCCAGAGAATGTTGAAGTTGGTTAATGATTTCTTTTACCCAAGACAAAGTAAATGTGCATGGTTTTGTTTGCCTTGTTCAGTTGTGATCTTTCACTCCATTGTCAAAGGATTGTGATATTACTATATTCAAATCTTTACTGGTTGAATCTACCATATTACCAATTTACCATGTGATGAAAATGTTAGTTTATTAGATATTTCGATAGTCGAACCTCTATAGTATGATTATTATCGTCATATGATGTATTGCAGGAATGCACTCTGCTTTCAGCCACATAAAGTGATCTTGACAGATGGCTGGAATGGCATGCGGTTATTCTCTAGAATTGCTAAGTTGTCCTTAAACACATAAGAAATTTTTGATATGATCAGTGAGGAGATATCATTTCACTTGATCATGGTTGTGGACAAGTTTCTTCCACCAGAAGTCACATTTATGTGTTTTTCTATATTAAACACTGCATCTGAAAGAAGTTGACTGCATACAATAATATTCAGAATATTTTAGTTTCTCCAACATTGTTCACTTTATTTACTAAATTCTACAATTATATATGCTGCTTGTAGCTCATTTTTTACAAATATGTGCACTCTAAAGTTTTTCGTGCTTGTGCAGGCTGCATTTTCGTGTTTTCCTGGAGATGTCAGGAACAATGAATAGCAACACAAGTGTCACCAATACTGGCAATACATGCCATGCTATGTAAGTGCAACCCGTGCCACTGGAAACTGATGATGCCCCTCCTCAAGGTTAAGGCGAACAAGAGGGGTTCAATGGCAATGCAGCCAATGCTGAATCAGATGGCCCATCGCAGCCAAGGGTTGAAGTGGATTTGGTTGGTGATGATGCAAATGCTATAGAGACAGAACTGTTGGGGAACAAGTAGGCTATGCTAGCACAAATAAAAAATTTTCTACCGCAAACACACAAGATCACATGCAAGTAGGGGATCACTGATTATTACCCTTGATGCGCAGAGACAGCGGAAGCAGAGCCACGCGCGTCGAAGAAGCAGTTGTACACCGAACACCTTTTCCTCGCTGGTCGTCAAATGTCCCCGAGTAGCACTGAGCAGCACGTGGTCGTAGCCGAGCACCACGAGGTCGTCATGGTCATCGTTGTTGGAGGATCTACTGATCAACACATCCACATGCGGCAGCACCTATAATGGTATCCACACGTCCGGGGAAGGAACGCCGAGCGGGGTGTGCTAGCACCTCGCCACACGGCTAGGGTTTTGGGCAAGCGGGAGGGGCACGATGGCTAGGGCTTGGTGAAAACTCGTCTATCTCCCCGCACCGTCCCAGGCCTCCCCTTTTATGAACGTGCTAGTGGGTTCTAGTTGAGGCCCATTTGGACTCCAATTCCTACACGTTAAGTGTGTGACCCGTTAGGTTTATGTGCAAGTCAGACATGAATCTGGAAAGTCCCTTTCCAATCCACAGATCAATAGCGGCACCTAGAAGTACACACTGATCCCCGAATACACATAATAATTTCATCAGTTGAACCCTGATACACTCAACATACCGATTCTTTTGCTACACGATAGCAGTCAAGTTCAAGGCGAGATATGTGTGACCCTTGTGATAATTCGACCATTCACTTGTCAATGTGATGGATATAAATATCATGATTAACTCTTTAACCATATCAGCACGGCTGTGCCCTTTCCTTGTCCATCCACACCGAGGGGCCCAGAGATATCTCCCCCGTTATCGAGAAGGGGCAAATTTCATCTTGATTAATCATATCCCTACGCCATGCTTCGCGGCATAACCAGTAGTTATCTTTATAACAACCCTGTTACGGTGCAGTGTTTGATAACACCAAAGCATACGACTCTACAAGCTGGGTCTCCATGATGATCTTAGGTCTAAGGAACATATAGGTGTACTACTCGAGACTACACGCTGATGGCACTTCGTAGATAACAATCTCAGCAGTGTCTCAGAGTAGGTCTATCCAACTACCCATGTTCTCTAACATGTGTACACATTATTGATTTGATATCTCCATATCTATGATATGTGAAACAATATCATCAATCAATACATGTGCTGATCAAATCATTACAGCTCCTCGTAATGATATGGATCAGGGATCATTTAGAACAATATCACAATGACATTGTGTCTCACAACCAAATCGTATTTGATGAACAAAGTTGTGACATCAATTCATGGAACCGATAAGCAATGTTATCATAAGTACATGAACAAAGAAGTTATACAATCATCATACGATTGCCTCTTGGGCATATTCCCTTCAATCTCCCACTTGCACTTGAGTCAATTATGTAAGTATCAAATACCCATGGCTCTTGTGTGTGCGTGATACTTCGACTGTGGAAGAGGCTTTGTCAGTAGATCAGCAACATTGAGATCTGTGTGTACTTTATAAATCTTCACATCACCTCTATCAATGATCTCTTGAATCAGGTGATAACTCCTGAGTATATGTTTGGATTTTTGGTGAGATCTAGACTCCTTTGCTTGCGCCATAGCACCACTATTGTCACAATAGAGGTCCATTGGACAGGAAGCACTAGCGACTACTCCCAACTCAGAAACATATTTTCTAACCCAAATCGCCTCCTTTGCAGCTTCAGAAGCCGCAATATACTCAGCCTCTATCGTGGAATCAGCTACTGCCTCTTGCTTAGAACTTTTCTAGCTCACTGCCCCACCATTGAGACAGAATACAAAACCGGACCGCGATCGAGAATCGTCTCTATCAGTTTGGAAGCTAGCATCGGAGTAACCTTTTACAACGAGCTTCCTCGCCTCCAATGGCCAAGAACATCTCTTTAGTTCTTTGTAAGTATTTAAGGATGTTCTTTACAACTACCTAGTGACCTTCACCAGGGCTCGATTTGTACTTGCTCGTAACACTAAGAGTATAAGACACATCTGTGCGCATGACGTACATGATCGATCCAATAGCGGAGGCGTATGGAATCCGACTCATTCTCTCTTTCTCTCAGGTTTCAAAGCACACTGAATCTTGCTAAGATTAACACCATGTGACATTGGCAGAAAACTCTTCTTGAAATTTTGCATATCGAACCGTTTCAATACGTTGTCAATGTACGTACTTTGGCTTAATCTAATTAGTGTCCTCGATCTATCTCTATAGATCTTTATACGCAAAATATAAGCTGCTTCTCCCAAATCGTTCATCGAGAAATATTTCCTCAACTAAGATTGAACAAACTTCCAACATCAGAATATCGTTTCCCATCAACAATATGTCATCCACATATAATATCAGAAACACAATTGCGCTCCCACTTTCCTTCTTGTAAATACAAGGCTCCTCTTTATTCTTGATGAAGCCAAACTTTTTGACCACTTCATCAAAACGATGATTCCAACTCCGAGACGCTTGCTTTAGTCCATAGATAGACCTTCGAGGCATGCATACTTTGCCAACATTCTTAGAATCGACAAAACATTCGGGCTGTGTCATATACACATTCTCACTTAGGTTTCTATTCAGGAAAGCCGTTTTGACATCCATTTGCCGTATCTCATAGTCATAAAACACGGCAATCGCTAGTATGATCCGGATAAACTTTAGGATGGCAACAGGTGAATAAGTTTCATCATAGTCAACACCATGAATCTGCTTAAACCCTTTTGCTACCAACCGTGCCTTATAGATGTGAACATTTTCATCTGTGTCTATCTTTTTCTTAAAGACCCATTTGTACTCGATAGTTTTTACACCATCAGGCAGATCAACCAAGTCTCATACTTGGTTATCATGCATGGACTTTATCTCGGATCTCATTGTCATTTCTCAGAGTCCGATCCCACCATCGCTTCCTTATAGTCCTTGGGCTCATCATTGTCCAACAATAATACGTCTCGCTGCTTCGTCCTGAGGAACATAAATTTCTCAGGAGCGCAGCTTGCGCTCGTCGACCTACGTGGGGCTGGCGCCTCTTTCACAGGTTCTGCAACAGTTTGCACATCCTGTTGAGGGTCAATAGGAGCCGAAACATTTTTAGATATTTCCTGAATTTCTTTGAGTTGCACCCTACTCCCACTGGCTCTTTCGAAAAGCTGTTTTTTCTAGAAAGACACCATTTCGGGCGACAAACACTTTGCCTTCTTCCCGGTTATAAAAGTAATACCCTCCAGTTTCCTTCGGGTATTCCATAAAGAAGCATTTATCAGAGTTGGCGTCGAGCTTGTCAGACGTCATACGTTTGACATAAGCCTCACAGCCCCAAATCTTTAAATAAGACTACATGGGACGCTTCTCGCTCGATATCTCATATGGCGTCTTGTCTACAGATTTCGATGTAACCCTATTGAAAGTAAACATAGTTGTTTCTAAAGCGAGTGACCAAAATGTCAAAGGAAGATTAGTTTGACTCATCATAGATCGAACCATATCCAATAAAGTCCGATTCCTCTGTTTAGACACACCGTTCCACTGAGGTGTTCCAGACAGAGTCAATTGCGGAACAATTTTATAATTCTTTAGATGATCATTAAACTCTTGGCTCAAATATTCACCTCCACGATCTGATCACAGAAATTTAATTGTCTTGCCCTAGTGATTTTGTACATCATTATGAAACTCTTTAAACTTTTCAAAAGATTCAGACTTGTGCCTCATTAAATAGATATAGCCATATCTACTAAAGTCATCGGTAAAAGTTATGAAATACTGAAAACCACCTCTGGCCATAGTGCTCATAGGCCCACACACATCAGTATGCACGAGGGCCAATAAGTCACTCGCTCTCTCACTCGAACTGGTGAAAGGCATCTTTGTCATCTTGCCAAGTAAACAAGACTCGCAAGTGTCAAATGATTCGTAATCAAATGAGTCAAGAAGACCATCCCTATGGAGCTTCTCCATGCGCTTTTTATTTATGTGGCCTTAGCTACATTGCACAGATAAGCGGAATTCAAATCACTTGTTTTGAGCCTCATAGCATTAACATTATAAATAGGAACATCATCAAGATTTAGCATATCCATTCACCAATGGACAGTTACCATAAAGCAAGCCATTCGTGTAAATAGAACAACGTTTATTCTTTATTACAAATTTGAATCCATCTTTTTCCAAACAATAAGAAGATATAATGTTCTTAATCAAGGCAGGAATGTAATAACAATTATTCAATTCCATGACTAAACCAGATGGTAACGACAAGGGGTAGATGCTGAAGGCCAATGCAGCAACCTTTGCTCTATTGCTGACGCGAATCTCCAACTCGCCACTTGCACAACTTCTAGTCCTCCTTAGTCCCTTCAACGATTTGCAAGTATGGATCATTGAACCAGTATCAAATACCCAAGATTGGGTAGGAGAAATTACAAGATTAATTTCTATAACATTAATACCAGAAGTAGAAGCTGGAACAATTCTATTCTTCTTATCTTCTTGGTACTTCATGCAGTTCCTCTTCCAATGCCCTTTGCTATGGCAGTAGTGACATTTGTCTGAAGCAGCAGGGCTAGCCTTTGGCTTTCCTTTAGGTTTTGGCTTTGGGTCTTGGATCTATCCTCAGCATTGCCTTTAGCCTTGTGCTTCCTTTTCTTATCCTGCTGAACCATCATCACATGATTAGAGCCTTTCTTAATGCTCTCCTCTGCTTGCTTCAGCATCCCATGCAGTTCGGTCGAGGTTTTCTCCAGGCTGTTAGTAGGAAAATTCAAAATGAATGGCTCAAAGCTCGTAGGGAGCTACTGGAGAATCACATGCGTGGCCAACTATTGATTTAGGGAAAAACCAAGCTTCTCCAACCTCTCGATGTAACCAATCATCTTGATGACATGAGGGCTGACTGCACTACCTTCAGCTAGCTTGCACAACAGGGCCTTGGATATCATTATATCTTTCAGCCCTAGCTTGGTTCTCAAACATGCCACGAAGCCCCTCTATCATACTGTAGGTATCCGTTGACTCATATTGCTTCTGAAGCTCAGAATTCATCGTGGCAAGCATGAGACAACTAACATCAAGTGAGTCATTGGTATGCTTCTCATAAGCACGCCTATCAACAGCAGGAGCGTTGTCTGGCAGTTCATCCGGATACGACTCCTCTAGCACATATTCCTTTTTCTCTTGCTTGAGAACGATTATCAAGTTTCGATACCAATCCATGAAATTTGATTCAGAGAGTTTTTCTCTCTTCAAAATAGATCGCAAGTTAAAAGCAGGATTTGCGGGGATAGCATTATTAACCATCTACAATAGAAATAAATAAGCAAAGTTTTAGCACTATGTTTATGTTAATCTTCTATTAAACAATTTTAATAAAAGATGCTCCCACTGAAATCACTTTCCCTTTGGTGATCTTCGGTAGGACAAGATCCATATTCATTAAAGCCCTAGTATGCTGAGCATCTCCTAGAAATCCAGTGACATAGGTAGGCAACTCTTTGCCAATCACATCGCATGTGACTCTTGTTTGTTGGGTGGCATCGTGTGCCCTGGCTCTTAACTCCTAATGCCCCAAGGCCCAAAACCGTTTTGATAGCCTCGATAAGTAAACCAATACTATATGTCTAAAGTCCGACTTCACCCTACTGATCAAGGAAATTGACGGCACCCTGTGTAGGAAGAAGCTACCAATCAACGTACAAGACCTTTATAGGTGCAGCTATTGGAAGGACATCTAACTCTTAATTTTTCGAGGGAAACTATTCTTATCAGATTATCATATTCAACACATATTATGAGAAAGAATAGCAGGGCAAGGAAAAACATCATAGAGAACAATTTAAGTTGTGAACTAGTATGGCCCATGACACGAAGATCACCATCTCAACGTCCCATCCTTATCCAACCAGGCCATCAAGATTGAAACCTCTATGACTATGTATAAAGCTATTACACCCAACAGCTAGTAACAAATATACATGAGGATTCAACGCATCACAAGCCGGCACGCAGACCATTATACAATAACAAGACAACCTTTAGCTGCAATTAACCATGACACGCAGGTCATGAAAATAACAACCATGCATCTCATGCACAAAGGGTCCATACTGTTCACATCATTCCCTACAAAAACAAGTTAGGCGTAGAATCGTATTGTAGCGTACGAAGTGAACTAGTTTTAATTTACATTCAGTCTGCATTCGGGGAAACATAGATCACATCTATGAAGACGCTGTGAAAATATCATCGGATTGATCATATCAAGCCGAATCCGAGCCATTCAAAACGACTCAATTTTCACTAGACTGATCATATCGATCTATTGCGCGAGGCCCTTGAGAAGACGGCAGCCCCATACGATTTCAATCTGTTGTTCCGATCTATTCGGTGCGCGCATAGCCCCAATGGTGTTACCAGCTGGTAGGGACAATGCACAGCTCGAATCTGAACGGAAGCGAACTAATCTTTTTGATCCTATGGCATTGTGAACTCATACCTCTAAACATCCGAATATTGATTGATCCAATCAATTCGTGAATGACATAGCAACATATCACCATATGCGCCTGATCCAAATCCAAAACTACACGTGATCAGCTCTAATACCACTGTTGGGGAATGGGGTAGGCTACGCTAGCACAAATCAAAAATTTTCTACCGGAAACACCCAAGATCACAAGCATGTAGGGAAAATTTTTTCCATAAAATGAGTATGTTACATGTTTAATAAAAACTTTAAGAATTAAGTGAGTTGTTTTGCAAATATTTTATAAAGTAATTAAATTAAGTGAAGTATTTGGATTTTAAAAATGAGAAAATAAAATTATACTTGAATTTGATTTTCAAAGGAAAAAATTAGAAAATCTAAATTTAAACTCTTCCTCTCCTCTTTGGTCCCACTTGCCATTCTCTCTGCTCTGTCCCCTTCCTTCTTCTCTCTATCTTCCTCTCCAACTCCCTGCCTCTCTCTGTAACCACACACAGAGAAACCCCCAAAACCCCCCATCTTCTCCACTGCCTTAATCCGGCCATCAATCCCTTTAATGGTTTCAGTTACCTCCATTAGTGGAGTTAACACACCACTAACCCCCCTCGTCTCCCTGTCTCTCTCAAAATCCCCAGCTGAGCTCACTTCCTCCCCCTTTGCATTCTTCATCGATTCAGCCTAGGTAAGCAACCTTTGCTCGATTTCTTCAAAGACTCCCTCCATCTCTATCCTCTTAACACATTTTTGTCGTCGCATTACAAGGATCCTTACCAGAGACGGAGAATTTCGTTGCCTAGCTGCAGTTCTTCATTGCCGGCGTCGCCACTGCCTCCTCCTTGATTCTCCATCAATCTCCGGTAATTCTTCCTCCTAGATCATTCCTAGGACTAGATGAGGGTTTCCCCTCCGTCAATTTGACTAAAGCCTCACCGTAGAAGGCCACCGACGTGAGCTCCATCTTTGCCACGGCCGGCCAGCAGCTGGGCCACGCCGCCTGCTACTGCACCAGGAAACC
Source organism: Olyra latifolia (assembly GCA_036346145.1). Taxonomy (NCBI): domain Eukaryota; kingdom Viridiplantae; phylum Streptophyta; class Magnoliopsida; order Poales; family Poaceae; genus Olyra; species Olyra latifolia. Next base: position 4,106,385 of record CM070531.1, on the reverse strand, counting down.
ACCCCTCGGGCTCGCCGAGCCGCCGCCGAGCTCCCCCGCTAACCTCCTCTCGGCGCCGTTCAATTGGGCCACCACGCGCCGCTTCGAGCCGCTAACTCGCCGCCGTTCTCTCCTTCCGCCGACCCTCCCCAGACCACCGCCTCCCTCTCTCTTCCTCTCCTCGGATGGCGCCACCGCACCGCCATCCGCTGTCGTCCGCTGTGTTCGAGCCGCCGTCCTCTCCTCGCGCCTAGCCATCGATCGTCACTGGCAGTTGCCGCCGCGCACCATCCGCTACTAGGCAGCGTCTTGTTCGTCGATTGGTTAGACCACCGCTTGTGGGCCTGCTGGCCACCATTTGGTTGTCGTGGTTGCTTGCAGCGCCAAGCCGAGCCCATCTACGGCTTCCAGATCCCTTTTCTATTTTTTCTAAAGGGTAAAGTTGTTAATTTCATATATTTAATTCTACAAGTCCAAAAATTTCAAAATAAATTTTATAATGTTCATAAAAATATGTTCTACCATTCTATAAATTTTCGTGAATATTTGAGAATAGTTAAATTTATGCTTAATTGATAAATTGGTAAAATGTTTTTAAAATTGGTTATTTAGATAATTTTTGTATCAACAAAATTGCAAATAAATTTTGTTTTGACCAGAGAATAAAATTTACCATTTTTGTTATTTTGCATAAATATGAGCATACATGTTATTCCATATGTTATTTGAGCATTCGTGTTTATTGTTGTTAATTAGGTATTAGGGTCTAGCGATGTTAGTCCCGTGATCAACCCCGCGGAAGATTTTCAGGAAGGTGCTGATCAAGGCAAGTGCTAAGCCTCGTACCCATGTTTGTAAAATGAATTTGTTAGATGTTTTAACTTGCATGCTATGTTGAAACCTAAAAATGCTAATTGATTAGTTGTTAGCTAAAAACCCCCAAGTAAAGATATCGTTATAAAATGATTCCTTGCTGCCCTAGGTTAATATAATATTGCTAAATAATACCAACACCCTTGAATTAGGTTTTGATCATATTAGTTATGCTTAGCTGCAATCGTATTGAACTTGGATACATGATGTTAATATCAAATGCTTGTTTAACTATAAATCTTCAAAGGGCAGTTGAAGTTGTCATGTTTCAAAATGGGCATAGTTGGTATAGTGGGTGCTATTGGGTAAAAATGTTTTATAAAATCCGATTGGGGTGGATGGTTGCAAGGTTGGTGTAGCAAGCACGAGACTTAGGCCCAGTGTGGGAACATTTTCAACTGTCGGTTCGTATGGGTGCGACCGATTCTTTGAGGTAGACAAGCTAAGTACAACAGTGCGACCATGTGTGCCTGTATGGGTGGGCCCTGTTTGGCATTCTAGTCGGTGGAGTAGACAGTCGATGCTATTCTATTAGCCCAAGAGGGGCATTACAGTGGAAACCTTTGCGGGAATGCCTTAACTAGGAGGATGTTGGAGAAAGGCCCTGTGGTGATCATTTTTCCTTGGGGGCATTCTAGAAAAACCACCTCGTGTGGGTAAAGCGTCCTCTGCAGAGTATACAACTATCATAATAGCCGTGCCCACGGTCAAGGGCGGACGAGGGGGAGCTGCCTCATGGTACTTCTCACCAATTTGTTTTCAAAATGGTGTTTTAAAGGAAAACCACGATTGTAGTCGTGTGTTTTGTTTTCTCTCCTCATAGTAGGTGCTGTGAGCGACGAGGGTGTTCGCACGATGGGTGCTGTGAGTAGCCAGGTTGGGCAAAACTGGTTGAGGTCAAAATTTCGAAGAAAATAATTCAAATATTTGTTTTCCCTCAACACTTTTCACACTGTTTTATAAAATCCTAGGCAAACTCGCAAAACTGGCTTTATGCAAAAAAACCCTATCCTTCCCTTGTAAACCGTAGTTGCATTTAGTCAGCCTTGCTTATTGAGTATAAAGTATACTCACCCTCGCCATTCATGCGGGGCTGTTCATTCCAACTAGCAGGTCTAGATCTGCACTGGCTCTGCCCCGATAAGGAGATGTACCAGGACGAAGACTTCGCTGAAGGAATCTAGGACGAAGACTACCCCAAAGCCTAGGAGAGCGTCTCTATAGTTCTGCCTATGGAGTTGGATTTCATTTTGTTGGAGTTTAAACAATGTTCTTATGAGTTTCCACTATTGGTTGTAAGGCCTTGGTGCCAAACTAATGTAATAATGGCCTTGTGGGCTGTACTCTGATGTTTTTGGTTTAAGCGTGAGATGGTTATGATCCAAACTGTTCTACTGTGTATACTAGCTACTTGATTCAGGGACTAGTACAGGTAAAAGCACATTAGGGATTCGACTCCATTGTTTAGGTCCCGACACACAGAGACAGCGGAAGAAGAGTCACGCACATCGAGAAAGTAATTATACACACCGAACACCTCCTCGCTGATCGTCAAACGTCTCCGAGCAGCGCTGAGCAGCATGTGGTCGTAGCCGAGCACCGTGAGGTCGTTGTGGTCGTCGTCGTTGGAGGTTCTACCGATCAGCGCATCCACGTGCGGCAGCGCCTCTAATGGTATCCACACGTCCAGGGAAGGAACGTCGTGCAGGGTGAGTTAGCACCTCACCACACGGCAAGGGTTTCGGGCGAGCGGGAGGGATGCGACGTTAGGGCTTGGTGAGAGCTCACCTATCTTCCGCACCGTCCCAGGCCTCCCATTTTATGAACATGCTAGCGGGCTCTAGTCGAGTTCCTTCTTCTAATAGATCAAATCCATTAGATATGTTCCAACCCATTAAGTGTGTGTGGTTCATATGCAAGTTGGCCGTGAATCCAAAAAGTCCCTTTCCAATGCACAGATCAATAGCGGCACCTAGCAGTATATATTGATCTCTGAATGCACAGAATGATCTCATCGGCTGAACCCTGATACACTTAACATACCAATCCTTTTGCCACACGATACCGATAAAGTCAAGGCGAGATACGTGCCACCCTTGTGATAGCTCGACCATTCAATCGTCAATATGATGTTTATAAATATCATAATTAACTCTTTAACCATATCAGCATAGCCGTGCGCTTTTCTTATCCATCCACGCCGACGGGCCAGAGATATCTCTCCCGTTATCGAGGAGGGGCAAATTCCATCTTGATCAATCACATCCCTACGCTATGCTTTGTGGCATACCTAGTAGTTATCTTTATAACTACCTTGTTACGGTGTAGCGTTTGATAACATCAAAGCATACGACTTCACAAGTTTGGTCTGCATGATGATCTCAGGTCTAAGGACCATATAGGTGTACCACTCGAGACTACACACTGATGGCACTTTGTAGATAACAATCTCAGCAGCGTCTTGGAGACAGTCTATCCAACCACCCATGTTCTCTAACATGTGTCGACATTATTGATTTGATATCTCCATATCTATGGTATGTGAAACAATACCATCAATCAATACATGTGCTGATCAAATCATTACCACAACTCGTAATGATATGGACCAGGGATCATTTAGAACAATATCACAATAATAATGTGTCTCACAACCAAATCATATTTTGATGAACAAAGTTGTGACATTAATTGATGGAACCGATAAGCAATGTTATCATAAGTATATGAACAAATGCATTATACAATCATGGTATGATTGCCTCTAGGGCACATTCCCTTCAAGAACATGCTTTCAAGAGATCAAAGAAATGTAGCTCATTAGTTTGGGATTACTACTTGAAAACTAGAATTGAGAAGAAGGGAGTAGACGGCAAGATTGAAGTGGAGCATTCGGCCAATTGCCTCAAGTGCAGTTATAAATGTCGATGTGAGGGTAATAGAGGGGCATCGATCTTTTGGAAACACTTGTGGAACGAGCACCAAATAAAAGAGGGACAACAATTGCTTACATTCAAGAAGAGTGAAGGTGACACTGTTTGGTGCAACACTGGGGACCTATAGGTATGATGAAACTAATAGTCTCAAAAATTTTTACTTGGCAATCATCACGCATGAATATCCATTTAATATAGTAGAACATGAGTATTTTGTGGAGTTCATCAAGTCACTACGTCCTTCTTTTCCAATCAAGAGTCGTGTTACTATACGGAAAGACATATTGAATATGATTGTAGAGGAGAAGGAAAGGTTGTATGAGTACTTGAAAACACTTTCATGTCGTTTTAGTACAACCATGGACATGTGGACCTCAAATCAAAATAAAGGTTATATGTGCATCAGAGTGCATTGGATATATGAGAATAATTAAGTTCATGCATGTACAAGGGCATCATTTAGGAAAAAACTTGTGTGAACAATTCTATGACTGTTGTGGACTGGAATATTGATAGGAGATTGTTTGCACTTACTTTGGATAATGCTTCAGCTAATGATGTTTGTGCTAAGGGGTTAGTACAGAAACTTAAAAAGGCACCATTTATATGTGATGGAATTTTTTTCATGTGAGATGTATGAATCATATTTTAAACCTTGTTGCTCAAGATCGTTTAAAGAAAATTGCAACGACTATTTCAAATATTAGAAATATAGTTGCTATTGTGAAGAACTCTCAATTGCAATGGGAAGAATTTATGAAGTGTGCATCTTAATATGACTTGGATACAAATAATGGCATATCGTTGGATGTTCCTACAAGGTTGTCGTGCACCCCGGTATTTCTACCGGCTTAAGTGACCGAATACTAGTCCAAGAAGATCATCGCTAGTATTGCACTCAAGGACAGTTTGGAATATCATCATAGGCATTGCAATAACTAGAAAATTAACAGTTTACATAGCATAAATAACATCCAGTTGACATAGACATTCACATAGTCTTGCACAGGACATAAATCATTAGCATAAGAACACAGCGGAAGACTTCAAATGTGATGATACTCCGAGGTTGACCCGGAACGCATAGCTAAACACCTTGAGTTGGACCCTCATGGTCACAACTAGCACCGACGTCGAGATCTCCTCCTGAACAAATAATCTGTGATCCATATAATGAGTACACGGTTACCCAGCAAGCAGTCTTAATAAATGAATGCAAGGTCAAAGGATGGGTTTGTTTATTTTGCTAAAATATCACCTATCTATTTGTTTATTTATTTTTGATTCATTGAACACATTATAACGAGTGAGCGTAGCCAAAGGAAGGCTAACCGGCTCAACACACGATGAGCGTAGCCATAGAAACGGCTAACCAGCTCCAAGAGAGACACTCCCTGCCTAACTACACCATCAAGTTAATTAATTAAAACACATGGGACTACCTTATGTCAAACTTCTTTCCCTTGCCCATAACCGCGGGCACGGCTACCATGATAGTTTTAACTCTGCAGAGTGTGTACACGTTCCTTACAAGCCCTGTCTCATCCCAAAGAGAGAAACAGTACCAAACCGTTCACTGCTTTCACCTGCCCCATTGTGTACCCTTTCTTTTAGTTTCGCGTCCCATACGCTACGCTTCGACCAGGCCGACAGTCATGTGCATCTCCTTCAGCTGGACCTGATAGCGCACCGCATGAGGTTAGCCTCCATTTAAGCCATTCGGAACCGGTGATCGCGAATCACGTCCGTCCACTACAAGTAGTACACCGGAAACTAAGTTTCCACAGCTAATAAGTTAGGGCCAGAAGGCACAAGTGGTTGTACGGTTTAGGTTCGGTATGGTAGTCACAAGTATACAATCCTTATATGACAGAGGAGATCTACACGTCTTAACCTCAAGCCACAGGTCCGCCTCTTCTGGGTCTCCTCAAATCAACACACACCACGTTAATTTTAGTTAATTAGGTTTACCAAAACAGTACCACAAACATAATCTCCACGGGTACAAGTTTAATAATGAGTGAACCTATCAACTACCAACCCAGAAGCAAGGCTAAGCATCTACACAAATGATAGGCTAGGAAAAATATAACCAACGGGCTTTCAATGGCAGGCTAATTCATATAAGTAGAAGACTAATATGAAATTGGGACGAAATAGCACATACAATTATAATTCAAGCATGCAGATCAAATAGAGATAAAATAAATAAATTTTAGCAAACTAGGTATTCAATATGAATCTAGCTTGCCTTCAAAGAGGTCTGGATCTGGTTCCCCTGCTTCGAAGGGCTCCGGGACGACTCCCGCACAGCAGGTATACGTCGAATCTATGCGAAAAAGAAATAAAACAGAAATAAATAACAAACATAGAGAAAATAGTATGATAAAATATATAAAATTCTTGGCATTATTTGTGATTTTTGGGCTTTGCAATCATCTAAATCGGAGTTCAGATGCTCCCTAAACAAATCAGAGAAGTTACAGAAAAAATAGAAAAGCTGGAAATAAATAAACTAGGTTACCGGTGGTTAACCGAAGAAAAGCCTGGTTAACCTACGCGGACGGGGTAGCTGGCGCGGGTCAGCGGCTTAGCGCGTGCGGCAGAACAAGCGGCTTGCGGCGATTGGGTGCGGTGTGGCTACGGGCGGCGGGGACACGCGTGGGCCGGGTTGGTGGCCTTGGCCTTGCGGTATCACGTGGGGCGAGGATAGGCGAGGCGGCGGCGGCAACGGGAGGCAGCCACGTGGCTAGTCTTGGCGCGCACACGCGGCGGCAGCAGCGGCGTGGTTATGCGGCGGCGCGTGGCCGGCACTCGTGCGGCGGACAGATGGCGTGGGTGTGCGTGCTGGCACGGAAATCGGGCGGTGGCGTGGCGGCGGCGGCGGCTCCAAATTCCAGTGAACTTTCGGCGGTGCATAGCTCCTCCAATTCTCCACCAAAATAGGCCTTCCATATATCCAAATTGATCGTCTCGACGAGACCTACAATGTGTTTGCTTTTGATCTAGAGTTTGGGCACTGAAATAAGAGGGATACCTCTGTTTTTGCTTGGGAGGCTAGGGTTTTGGTGGCTAGGGCTCCAATTCCTTGGGGTAGTGGATGAATCCTATTAGGGGTAGAATTTGATTTGGATAAGAATTAGAGTATAGATGGAATTTTAGGAGTCCTAATGGTTTTAGGGTTGGTTAGGGGGTTTTTGGGCCTAGTTTGGGCCCAATAAGGCTACTTATGCCTGATTGGAACCTTTCCCTATTATTATTTTATAATTTTATCTTTTAATTTTCTTTATTAATGATATGTGTCATAATAATTTATTAGGATGTCACAAAGGTAGAATTCTACATATCTTATGTTGAAACAAGCAGTTTATTATAAATAGGCTTTTCCTTTGCTATAGAAGCAAATATGTGAATTATGTTTCAACGGATCAAAATTGCGCAATGGCAAAAACATTGGGTGCTTGTTTGAAGCGGTTTTATGATGCTACTGAGCTCTTTTCTGGCACTACATATTCCATAGCAAATCTCTTTTTTAATCATTTTTGCTAGATGAAGATTGCAATTGATGAATGGTGTTATAGTCTTGATAAAATTGTAGCTTCTATGGCACAAGGCATGAAGGTTATGTATGACAAGTATTGGGAAAAGTCTAACATGGCTCTTGTAGTAGCATGTTTTGTTGACCTAGGTACAAGACAAAGCCAGTGAACTATTTTACAGAAAGGATTTACCATGGCAATGCTCTAGAAGAAATTAATAAATTTACTAGTACTATTAACCAGTTGAAACTTCAGTGAAGATAACTACAAATGTGGAAAAAGTTTCTTAGATGGACCAGGATCAGGATGAGGATAGTGATGATCTTGATGCAGATGTAGAAAGATATTTGCAAGCAATTTTGCCACAGAGCGGTGTAGCAAAAACGAGTTAGAAATATACATAAAACAGCCGCTAATGCCGACATCGAAAGGGAAACAAGAATTTGATATTTTGTCATGGTGGAAGGTAAAATAACACGAGCTTCCCATCCTATCTAGACTTGCTCGAGATGTCTTATCTATTCAAGTGTCCACGATGGCTTCGGAGTCGGCATTTAGTGCTGGTGGATGTGTTGTTAATCCATTTCGCAGCCGCTTAGATCCTGGAATAGTTGAAGATTTGATTTACACCAAAGAATGGAATGCAGCAAATAGGAAAGGTATTACTAATTTAAATACTTGTGACTTGTGCTTTATTTGTTTCTATTGTACGCAATAATTTAATCTTTTGGTACTATACACAGGTGGAAAATTTGGTGGATCTCTCATGTCTGAAATGGACATGGAGAGCATTGAGTGACACTTTGCAGGCTTGATGACAATGGTTTCTTCTTTTCTAAAAAAAATGACCTTCACTTATTAAGCACTTTTACCTCGTGTAACTATCCATTATGTTTGCACAACTTAAATCTCTAGGGACAAAATGATATGAATGACAATGAGGAAGAGGAGGTGCTTGACGACATGGATGAAACCATTTAAGGTAAAAGGCATTGACATTAACTTTTTTTTATAAATTTTAATATTGAATCCATTTATTAGATATTAAATGATACTTCATACTTGTTTGTAGTTGTTATTGTCCTCAGTGAAGATGGAGATGAAGATGAAGATGCGCTACCCTCTAAGTTCTTTCCATCTTTCTTGCCATCGTGTTGCTCCAATGTTTAACTTTTGGTGAATCATGTCTTTCATTATGAACTATGTCATGGGTTATGTGTTTCATATGTTTTGTGAACTTTCGTTAATTGCCATGAAGGCATGAACTATGTTTGTATTATTCTAAATCTGTGAACCATGAAAACCTTTGAGTGGATATGCATGTGCTGCTATGTATTGTTTATGTCATTTTAGCTAAAATTGTGAATCATCTAATTAATTGATATGCTTATGTGATTTCATCATTTCTAGCCATACAGTTTGTGTGTTTCAATGTTTTGATAAAATATCCGCGCCCGTATTCGTTTCGACTCATATTCGATCCGGTTCCAGTTTCGACATGGCTCGTATTCATATTCGTATCCGACGTTTCCGTATCCGGATCCAGGTCCATGTAAAAATGAGGAAACAAAACTGGTACAGCCCATATCCGATCCGATCCGGTCCGTTTTCATCCCTAGTGGTTATGGCAAAAATAATGCCCTTTCTTGCCTGAATGGTTTCCAAGCGATCATTTTTCTTTTTAGCAAACAAACGATCATTTTTTATTTTAAGATTGAGATAACTGGTTGTAGAAACTTTTATTTTTACTTGGAAGTTTAGATTTAACCAAAATGTTATGGCCCATGTACTACAAAATTTTCTGAGAAATCATATAAAATTCTCTTCCCTATTCAAAGTACCAATAACAAATTTATATAAGACCATCTCCAGCAAACATTTCAAATTTCTCCTCTATAATACTATTCCACCTCACTCTTCCTCTAAATTTTTTTCATACTCTATACTAACCTCTAAAAGATTTTTTCCTCCAACAACTTCTTTAATCCTAAAAAGTTAGATAAACAATATTTTTCAGCTACTGCTTATCTTCTTATTTGCTTAAGTTAAACTTCGAGAGCTTCTTAAGGTAGTTTAGAAAGCCTAGTGCACTATGTTTGACTTATTTGTAAAAGCTTTGGTATGGATTTTGGAGACAAAAAAGAACGGACTGCAAAAATAAAAGCATTTCACTTTTTAAGTCGGAGATAAATAGATAAGAAGATAAACTGAAAAGAACAACCCTAAAATTCAATTAACAATTTTTTTTCTGACGCAAGATCATGTCCGTTTTAAGTGGATGGACATGTGCAAATACAAGTTTGCATTGTTAGATTAGACATGAGGTGAAAGATGGATACATGAAGCCTGGCCGGAGACGGACTGCGTGCGTAAGGACCAGGAAATAATTAATGGAATCAACATCAGATGGCAATGCGGCATTGGACATGCAACAACTTGCGAGTCTAAGCAAACCACTGTGATGTGCGACTGACTTGTGTATCGGCCGGCGGTAGCCATGTCCATTTCTGTGTAGCGATCGAGTTTGTTAGATCTGGAAAATCAAGGCCATGACTGAAATTAAAGTTTGGTTACAGGAATTAATGTAGCATGATCTGAATGGCTGCAGGAAAGGAATTGACGTCAGCTCCTCTTGACTTACATTTTGGCGGTTGTTTCTTTTTTTTAATAATGGAAATTCATTCCGGCCTCTATATCCTATAGCATACACAGTCTAGTACAAAGTCCTAAATATTGTTCTTAAAAAGAAAAACTGGCACCTCAAAGGGAAAGGAAGACAAAAGTAGCAAGGATATCTTATTAGCCACAAATTCTATAACTACACCTCCAACCGTTTTGAAGAAGAACGCCATTGCGACCACCTCTAAATTTTGACATGCTTGGATTATATAATCCCTTGCATTATCTTTTTTAAATCAAAACTCAATGACGCAACCAGCAGTTTCTCTAAAGATGACCTATATAAAAGAAATTTCTTTTCTCTCGTCAAGAACGTATTAATTTCAACATAACCACATGGACCAAAAGGTGGCAGCAACACCCACCCATATTTTTTTGTTCGTTTGCAAATACGTCCTTAAAGCCAGTTCCCAACCATATGTGAGACATTTATAAGGAAGCTTCAAAACAAAAACAATATGAACAATGCGCCAAACTACCCTTACTAATTGGCATTCAAAGGGCAGGTGTTGGATGGTCTCATTTTTACTATAGAAACAACACTTCTGACTACATTACCAACTTATTCTTGCAAGATTATCTTTTGCTAAAATTACCCCTGTGCCTAAAAACAAGAGGAAAATTTTTATCAGTAAAGGAAGTTTGAGTTTCCACCATGTTTTAAACGAACAATTGCTCAGATCAAACAACAATTTTTGATACATTGACCAAGCCGAGAAAAGACCATATTTGTTGAGTCCCGAAGTAAATTTGTCTTGTTCTTGACATAATTGTCTGTTTGCGAAACGTACTGGCAACAATTTTATGCCAATCCAGTAAAATTTGACCCACTAGAACTCTTCGGAAGGAGATATTTAGTGGTATCGAATGCAAAACATCTGCTACAGTTTGTCCAAAGATTGGGATATTGGGATTGTATCCAACCAAGTGTTCTTACCTAGGGTACCATTTTGAAGCTGAAAAGAACCCATTTAAGAAACTCTTGTTTGACCTTTAAAAGGCCCTTCCAAAACTGAGAGTCTCCCGATTGAGCTTCAACTTGGGTGAGCGTTTTATTGACAAGGTATTTGTTAGTGAGCATTCTTTGCCAGACCCATCCTCAGTCAATAGCTTAAAAAACCACTTACTAAGAAGACATTTATTTTGAATATCAAGGTTTGTAATACCTAAACCACCCTGGTCCTTAGGTTGGCATATATTACCGCACTTTGCCAAACTATATTCACTACTAGAGAAATGGCCTTACATACCGGCACATCAGTCCCGATAGGCTACAAACTGAGACTGATGTAGCAATAGTCCCGGTTCGTGGCTACAGGGCTAATTAAAAGCATGATTAGTACCGGTTTGTGGCCCACATTAGTCCCGGTTCGTAACACGAACCGGTACTAAAGGTGGCTTTGGCAAGCGGATACATGCTAGTTGGCACAGGTACATATTAGTCCCGGTTCGTGTTACGAACCGGTACTAAAGGTAGACCTTTAGTCCCGGTTAGTAAGATGAACCGAGACTAAAAACTCATTCCAGCATACTTCAAAAAGAACGCATATCCTAGTCAATTAAATAGGCGTGGGTGGGTGGGTTGGTTAGAAGAGTGAGTGGAGAGTCACGTGGTGGCATGAGGTCCCAGGTTCGAGTCTTGGGTAAGCCTTATTTTTTAGATATTTTCTATGCTTTAGTACCGATTAGGGGAACCGGGACTAAAGGTCACATACCTTTAGTCCCGGATGGCCTGTCCCAGTTCGGGAACCGGGACTAAAGCCTGTTCTCAACCGGGACTAAAGGCTGTTTTTCTAGTAGTGATTTTCTTTTCTGATGATCACTGCAAAAAAAAATGGATAAAAATAATCCAGTTTCTTAAGCACCATGCGAGGAATCTTAAGAAAGGACATCATAAACACAGATAAACTAGATAGAACAGAGTTAAGGAGAATTAAGCTGACCTCCTGCTGATAAATGTTTATCTTTCCAACTGCTCAATTTTTTCTCAAAACAATCTTCAACACATTTTGGCGGTTGTTTCTAGAGTATAGAATGGTGTGAATCTGCTAACAAAACTCGACATGCGATTTTTTATCCAAGTGCCACAGTCTTCAGAGCATGCTACTGCCTTTTTCTACAGTAGATAAGATGAGCTGAAACTGTTTCCTGCATGTTTCGGTAATCTTCATACCTTGTCCCCGTTGCTTGTTAATTTATCAGTAGATTGCTTGGTATTGCTGGTTTAAGAAAGGACATAAGAATGGTTTGATCAAACGATCGGTACCATCTTTCCAATGCGATGATGTGAAATACTGAACTATGCGACTAGAGGGGTGAATGGGAGCTTTGAAAATTTCTTCGGATCAGTCACTGTTAGAAAAAACAGCCTTTAGTCCCGGTTGGGAACAGGTTTTAGTCCCGGTTCCCGAACCGGAACAGGCCATCTAGGATTAAAGGTCACGTACCTTTAATCCCGGTTCTCCTAACCAGTACTAAAGCATAGAAAATATCTAAAAAATAAGACGAACCCAAGACTCGAACCTAGGATCTCATGCCACCACGTGACTCCCTACTCACTATTCTAACCAACCCACCCACCCACGTGTATTTAATAGATTAGGATATGCATTCCTTTTGAAGTATACTGGAATGAGCCTTTAATACCGGTTCGTAACTCGAACCGGGACTAAAGGCCTACCTTTAGTACCGGTTCGTAACACGAATCGGGACTAATTTGTGTCTATGCCAGCTAGCATGTACCTACTTGCCAAAGCTACCTTTAGTACCGGTTCGTGTTATGAACTGGGACTAATGTGAGCCACGAACCGGTACTAATCATACTTTTAGCCCTGTAGCCACGAACCGGAACTATTGCTACATCAGTCCCGGTTTGTGCCCAATCGAGACTGATGTACCGGTATGGAAGGTCATTTCTCTAGTAGTGAGTGCTCCTCGAATCCACCCGTTCCTCCAAGAACAAGAACACTCAACAACTATACGTACCTTTAGTTGCACAGATGAGAACTATGCTGAAATGAAGGGAATTTTAAACCATATTCCTAGTTGTTGAGTGCTCAAACAAAAGAAATTCGTGCAAGGGTTGTTGAGACATAAGACAAAACAACATAACACCAAAAGCACTTTTAGAATGAAAACAGGAATATTCCAGTAGAAAATGATTCCGATCACAGGAGTGGTTGCTGACTTTCTTAGGCTCCAAAAATTATGAAATTTTCTCCCAATTCCTTGATGACTCATGCAGCCTCTAGCCAAGTTTCAGATCAAAACTCCTTATAGAAAAATCATGAAACAAGAACTGTCTGGAACTCATGCATAGAAAGTTTGGTACTCAGTATTCACCTCATAGCTCCCAAACGAAGATTCCAGATGACTCCGAAATTTTGTAACAGATAGATATGAAAGTCACAGACCTTCTCCCACTAGAATTACTCAAAAAGGTTTTTTTTCTAGATTTTTGAAAAATCATAAATGAACAACTGCCCGAGTAAAACCATCCTGCCTTCATGAACAAAAAAGACAAGAACTTGATCTCTTGTTTATCACAGGTTGCCAAAGGTCTCGAATGATATGTGCAACCTCAAAACATCATGGATCAGCAGCATGTGGAAGAAGAGTATACAAATTAACAGGTTGCAACAAAAAGCACCAAAGAAAAGAGATAAAACATAAGAACTAGACAAGAACGAGGCCATTATATGAGGAACTAGTTTCTATTTCGGGTTTGTTCACAGCCATACCTGGCTCAAATGAAAATTTTAAAAATAATTTCCTGGCTCAAATGAGAAAAGTCATAATACAAAAAATATGTGTCCCGAAGGTCTCTACAAAATCCGTATATAACATTTTTCCATCCAAGCTCGGGAAGACCCTCAAAAGCACAAAATACTCTATCCTAGTACAAATGGCCCAACCGGCTCAAATTAATCTCAAAAATAAACTTCTAAACCAAATCAATTCAAGTCATATATACTCATCGCAACATGAAGACCTCCACATGGTCTCACATGATGAAGTGAAACAGCTCAAATCTTGTTTTTCTTGGGTGTTGTACGATATTTTGCATGGGTGTTTAAGTGAAATGCCTAAAACTTTGAGGTCATGCATGCAAGAGCTGATAGCACATATTTTAACATTCTCTTTCCAACTTATTTTGGTCAACCCAAGAAAGCTGCACCAAAATTGGAATAGCTCTTTTAGGTATACATTGGCAAATATGCTAGGGCGATATTATAATTCAAATCTGATCGTCCATTTAGAGTGCCTCCCACATAAAATATATTATCATTGTAATATATCAGTGCCGTTTCCTCAATAAACCGCTAATAATAGTCACATATTACTGGCGGTTTATATACAAACCGCTAGTGATATATTGCATATCACTTGTGGTTCCAGACACCTGCTGCCAGTGAAAGGCACAATATCACTGGCGGTTTGTTTATAAACAGGTTGCAACAAAAAGCACCAAATAAAAGAGATAAAACACAAGAACTAGACAAGAACGAAGTTTGTTTATAAACAGGTTGCAACAAAAAGCACCAAATAAAAGAGATAAAACATAAGAACTAGACAAGAACGAGGCCATGATATGAGAAACTAGTTTCTATTTCTTGAGGGTTTGTTCACAGCCATACCTAGGTGGGCGAAAGCTTACAAAAGAGCATAATACAAGCCACAAAACCTTACCCCAAGACTTGGTGGAGGCAGCCCACTCACCTCTCCTTATATGGGGCAATCGGGTGAATCTCCATCCTTGATTGCTTTTTTGGTTTCCAAGTAGCCTCATTAAGAGTTAGGATTCACTGACTCAACCAACCACTTATATGAGCCTAAACCACTCACGCACAACCCAACATTGGCCAAACACGCCATGCATGGGTTTTACACAAAACCTGATCAACCCGATGCAACGGGCCTTCATCTGCCGGACTTAACCGCTCCGTTTCCATTCCTTCGGGCCTCCAACCCGAACTGGAACCTTTGAGCCACCTCAAGTCCTTCTCCATGGCATCCTCATGAGCCCCAAGCTTGAGCCCATCCATCCCACGACATCATAACCGTTCTGGACCTCGATCCACCCGATCTAGTCTCGATCCACCCGATCTTGTCTCGGTACCATCGCTGACCACGGTTGCCTCCAAACCTGCGCCCACAAGGACCAAACCATTTTTCACAAGCAAAAATATTTTTTTACCTTTGTTTCCTGCATGTTAGTCCAATTTCATCATCAATTCAAACATATATGACTACATCCCACGATCCCATATGAACTAAAACCGAAACCTTTCAAACCGGTGTTTCCCTCAGCACAACAGATGAAAGATGAAAATTTTAAAAATAATTTCCTGGCTCAAATAAAAAAAGTCATGATACAAAAAATATGTGTTCTGAAGGTCTCTACAAAATCCGTATATAACATTTTTCCATCCGAGCTCGGGAAGACCCTCAAAAGCACAAAATACTCTATCCTAGTACAAATGGCCCAACCGGTTCAAATTAATCTAAAAAACAAACTCCTAAACCAAATCAATTCAAGTCACATATACTCATCACAATATGAAGACCTCCACATGGTCTCACATGATGAAGAAACAGCTCAAATCTTGTTTTTCTTGGGTGTTGTATGAGATTTTGCATGGGTGTTTAAGTGAAACGCTGAAACTTTGAGGCCATGCATGCAAGAGCTGATAGCACATGTTTTAACATTCTCTTTCCAACTTATTCTGGTCAACCCAAGAAAGCTGCACCAAAATTGGAAGAGCTCTTTTAGGTATACATTGGCAAATATGCTAGGGCGATATTATAATTTAAATCTGACTGTCCATTTAGAGTGCCTCCCACATAAAATATATTATCATTGTAGTATGTCACTGGCGTTTCCTATACAAACCGCCAGTGAAAGATTGCATATCACTTGCGGTTCCAGACACCAGCCGCCAGTGAAAGGCACAATATCACTGGTGGTTTCTATTTATAATCGCCAGTGATGAGATTTATCACTAGTGGCTATTTGTGAGAACCGCCAGTGATAAGACTCGACAGGAAAAAAAATAGCTAGAAAAATTGGCTACCCTCAGGTTTTGTTAGCATTTCATCCAGATTTCATATATAAGAAATCATGCATACAAGCACATTATATATATATATATATATAGCTTAACTTTTAGATCATGCATACAAGGATAGAGATCGAGAAACTAACCTCATAAGAGATACTAGCGTATGCAAGTAGGTGAGCCTTTTGAACTATTGTTTGTCTCGTGTTTGCCAGTGACTCCGAACTAACTACCACTAGAGGAAAAGTTAGGAGTCACATAAATATTTACAGAGAACATATTTACACACATAAATATATACATATACACATATGCTTCATATTCTCATAGCTAGCTAGCTACCATATGGATTAACAAATTAATCCACATCAAATAAATAATTTTACAACCATCTAGATCTCTTTCATATCCAACTCAAACTATATATGTGTGTGTTAACTATTCAACTAGATTTATCTAGCTAGATCTCTCATATAAGTCATAAACAAATTAGCTATCTATAAGCACATGCAAAGTAGTTAATTATTCTCATCCACCTCAAACTATAGCTAGCTATAAGCACATGCATATCTATGAGAACAAGATGGATATTAATTACTCTCATCCACCTCAAACTAGCAAGCATCAATCAAACAAATGGATATTAATTATTCAACACCCAATCTATATCTAGATCTACACATGCATGCATATCTCTCATCTACCTCAACAAGCAAGAAGAGAGCAATAAACAAATGATTGAGGTACCACTAACCTTTAAACAACTAAATCTCCTAAGATTTTCAAGAGATTTGCAATTTCTTTAGACCTTCTTCACTGTTTCCCACCACTGCCGCCGCTACAGTTCTAGAGAATACATAGCAGCAGTAAATGGAGCTTCCTCTAGGTACTGGAACAATAATGGA
Organism: Olyra latifolia; assembly: GCA_036346145.1. Classification (NCBI taxonomy): domain Eukaryota; kingdom Viridiplantae; phylum Streptophyta; class Magnoliopsida; order Poales; family Poaceae; genus Olyra; species Olyra latifolia. Next base: position 4,089,415 of record CM070531.1, on the reverse strand, counting down.
GCATATCCTTGGTGGTTCTTTAGGTGAACCGCTAGTGTTATGTGTTTATCACTGGCGGTTCATATAAAAAACCGCTAGTGATATGTCCTTGGCGGTCTCCTCCAAAAGTTAGTGCCAATTGGTGGGAAGCAGGGGACCATAACACTGGCGGTTCGAACACTGAACCGCTAGTGAACATATCACTAGCGGTTTCTCTGGCTAACCGCCAGTGATACCATATCACTGGCTGATGCTCAGAAGAACTGCTAGTGATAGTTTCACTAGCAGTTCAATGGCCAAACCGCTAGTGATGAGCTCTATCACTAACGGTTTGCCGTAGATGTGCCATCACTGGCGGTTTGACATCATGTCCCGGCGTGGGGCGGGCACTACTACAGAACTGGCCTTTAGTACCGGTTCAAAATAGCCTTTAGTACCGGTTTTTGAACCGGTACAGACCATCCGAAACTGATGCTCAAGGACATCAGTACTGGTTCCCTTACCCCGTACTGATATAGTATCAGTACCGGTTGGAGGCCACACATGGCTCTAGCCTGTGAGTCTCCTAAGGCCCATATCAGTACCGGTTGGTGTCTCCAACCGATACTGATGAGCTAGTGCCCCTGTACAGCAGGCCACTAGTTATTATTATATATATATATATATTCCTATATATATATATAATATTGTGTGTGTTAAATCACAATTAATTAAAGCACATATAATCAATCATGCACAATTTACTGATAATTAAAGTATAGAAAACTTTCATTAACAACTTTAATTACAACTAATATGTATTACAATAGCTAGAGCTAGCTAGCTAGCCTATATATAAGTACACACATGTACACAATTCAAATAAAATTAATTAAATAGTGTTACATCTTTTCCTTCTGGTCATCGGGATCTTTTACGTGCATCGCTCCTGCTAGGCGTAGATGTTGACCCCAACAATTCACTGGTCCTTATCGAAGGGCCCCACCTATTTACAAGAGGTTCGTCAAACACGTCTTTCGGATTTATGACCTCATCATAAATGAAGCTGACGAGTTATTCCTGGATTGCTCTCGCTCACGCCGGCGAGAGTTCTAGACGTTGTTCCACCAAATATTCAGGCACCTGTCATTAATTAGGTCATTAACTAATCAATCCATGAATTTGTACAAGATATGAGGAGTACCTAGGCATCATTAAGCTAGTAAGTATATTTACTCACCCCTTTATCACCTTTTAGCATGCGGTCAGCACCTCCGGTTTGGGTGTGCATAAACTCACATACATAATAGCCGCATAAATTGTTGCCTTGCGGCTGACGCAAGATCTGTGGTGAAAAAAGTTGAAAGTGTGAAATGGATGCATGGAAATTAAGTTAACTAACTAAAAACTAGCATTATGATATACGTACTCGAGAGGCAACTGTAATATCAAATTTCTCCTTGAATTCACCCTTGGTTTTAGCATGGAACTGTGCGAATGCACTACACACGAGATTACGAATTGTACATGATTAGAATTTGTATCAAATGGAAGGAAATAGAACTAGCACAATAATGAAAGGAACAAGAATACCGGTTGAGCATGTCGATCAAGTTTTGGTACTTTTCAACTGGTTTCCTTTTTGAGTCCGTAACTGTGATCAGGCTACGATCTAGCTCGATAATAAAAAGAATCCAGTGAAAGTTGTGCATATGTATGTCAACGTAGGTAACTAATTAGTCCTAACATCGTGTTATGAAAAAAGGATTAGAACGAGACAGTACGAAAACACGTACTCAAAGTTATAGGGTAGAACTATCTTTGATTGATATCTTTGTCCTATTAGCGCCCTGTATATGTTGCTCTCTGTATCACTAGGGTAGTCTCTAACGGTGCTCTCATTGGTAACTAATGGGTTGATGAAGCCTCTATCAAAAATTCTCACCCTTCTGCATCTTTGTATTTCCATTCTACATAAGAAGAAATTAGTTAGACTTGCAAATTAGTATAGTACAAGGGTGCGCATGGTGGATTTTTACAAATAAGACACTTTGCTAGACTTACAGAGTCTAGCAACTCATCAGAGCCACGTCGACAGCGTCTATCTGGTATAGATCGTACATGACCTTCCATTGGACAAAAAATTCACTGTCCCCGTGGAAAAAATCTTGTTCCTTGTACTTGACGGTGAATGACTCTAGACCATGCTGGACCCCTTCCAAGTACCATTCATAGAATTGCCGCATCTTTGTTCTTAGCCAGAGAAGTTCCTCACGCCTGACCAATGATGCGCCCGGTGTATACGGCCATCTTACTTGTGCACACTCAATTTCTTGTTGCCTAAAACTTGATCTGCGTCAAGTCCAGTTTCATCAAAGAATTGTAGCATCTCCTTGGCCTTCTGCTCAGCTGACGTCCTCTCCTCTGACGTCTTCTTCTTGTAGCTTTCCTTAGTCAATGTGCGCTCGTAGTTTGATAGAAGAGGCATTTCTTTTTGATCCTTCAAATTTTTAATAGTCCTCAAGCCTTTTAGAAATTCTTTCATACCAGGCTAAACCTTCTTCTCTGGTGACTTGGGTCTAAAAAATTTAGTTACCTCGGCTCTTACTACCTTGTCGGTCTCCTCCTCGGTCATATCGTGTGCTCGCTTCGGAAGTGGAGCCAGCTTCTTGGATTGGGTGGACCCTGTCTTCTTGAGAGCTACTGGCCGAGCAGGTTAACTTGTCTTGGTTCACACCTTCTTAGGAGCTGCTGGTGGCCGAGGTGGCTGGCTTGTCTTAGTCGATGTAGGAGTTAGAGTTCCACGTGCGGGGGGTGGTGGAGGAGACGGGCTTCTTCTAGGAGGCATCTTCTTCGGTGCAGATGGAGGTGGTGGAGGTGACGCTGTGGTTGCACCGCTTATGTGTGTGGAATGTGTTGGAGGAGTCGGGCTTCTTCTGGGGGGCATTTTCTTCAGTGCAGATGGAGGTGGTGGAGGTGACACTGTAGTTGCACCGCTTATGTGTGCGAGAGGTGTTGGAGGAGTCGGGCTTCTTCTACCATGGTCCGTGTCCGGGAGGTCTCTCCATGGAGAGGACACGTCCACGTTATATCGAAAAATGATGTACTTCTTGCGCCATAGGATCAAATTGTGTACTGCCCCTCCTAACTTTGTAGTCCCATCACCTCCGGGAATGTCGAGGTCAAGGTCCTCATACCCTGAAAGTACCTCCTCCACTAAGACCTTGGAGTGGCCCGGCGGTATCTGTTGGCCTTGGATCAGCTGCCCCAGCTCCATTGGGTGAGCCATGTCATGAGCCGCCTTGAAGGAGAGGTTTTGTACTTCGACAAGCAGCTCACAAGGTGTCCACTGCGTGATATCATCTACGGGAAAGTGGCCCCAGCCCGCTTCGGGCAGCCCACCGGAAGCGCAGCTGCTCCGCCGCGCGGAGGGGCTGATCATGTCAGGATTACTGGGAGGTACCTAGCCTATCTCCTGCTGTTGCCTCAAGGCTAATTGCACCTCTCTTCGGCCCTCTTCTTGCATTCTCTACTATGTTTCATTCAGGCGTTCTTCAAGCACAATGAGCTGTTGTGCCTGTCAGGCCTTGCTTCTCACCCGACTCCTATAAGTCTCGGTGTCCTAAGTGAAACGAACCTTCCATGGGACGACACTAACACCTTGTGTACGTCTAGGGGGCTCCGGGTTTTGTAGGGCCCTTATTATCTCGTCATTCTCCCTGTTTGGTACGAAGGTGCCCTGGGAAGACTCCTCAATTGACTGTACAAGCCTTCTGGCCACATCTCTCAGCACCTCCCCAAACACTGTGTTGTCGTCATCGTCAAGGCTGTCACCGTGAGCATAGAACAAATGCTTCGCTCGGTCGGGCCATTCCATTGTTGCGGGTGTGACACCCTTCGTCAGCAGGTCCTGTTTCCTCTTCTCCCATTTAGGTATCGCCTGGCGGTAACCACCAAGGCCGAGAACGTGGTGGTAAATCTTCCTTTGCGCATTCTGCTTGTTCTTTTCACTCATAATTTGACCTTCTTCCGAAATCTTATAGTTCACGAACTCATCCCAGTGATCCTGCAACTTTAGATACTTGTTGAAGTCGAGCGTTCGATTCTTCTTGATATACTCCGTGCTCAACTTCTTTTTATAAGTCTGGAATGCAAGGGCCTTCTTCTTGAGTGTGTAACTCTTCACCTTCTATTTGGTCCCTTGGGGGAAGGTGAATGTCTCCTTCACATCGGTCCAGAGCATGTTCTTCGTATCTTTAGGGACCTGATCCCATTTCGCTATGCTAATGGGCACGTGGTCCCTAACGTGGACGTCGCATGCCAAATTGAACGGCCTAAGTGCCCCCAGGGGTGCAAGAGGTTGGCCGTTCTCACCAACTTCGGTGATAACGTGTCTTGCCTTCGACTTCTTGCTTGGACCTCGCTGACTTGATTACCTGCTTGGTTGATCGGTCTGAAGATATGGTGCAATCATGAACGGGTCAGAATGTTGGCTTAGCATGATAGTGGAACCGACATATGCATTCGTACTAATCACTTTGCCAGCCTCATCGGGCTCTGCAGCCTCATCGATCGGCCACCGATTGAGCCATGAGGGTGGGTTCACAATCCCCCGCCTCATGACCATCATCTCCTGCAATCAAACTACTCATAAAATCTTCTTGATCAAATCCTTCGCCCGCCATGGTTGTTTCTTAGGCTAGAAGAAGGAACTGAAAATCAACAAAAATAGATCAACAGAAGTACATGATAAAAAACGATTTGCTAATTTTTCTTTTCTTAGGTGAGTAGATGATAAATGGTGGGGAAGAGGGGGTAGAGGAGGACGGGCGGCGACGGTGGGGAACAGTGGGGAAGAGGGGGTGTACTTATACATTTCAAAATTCAAATACATTGCAATTCACATATACTTATACATAGAAATTGCCATGAGCCTTAGGGGGTTAGCACTACAGGAATGCGATTTATTTTCGTCGGCCAAAAACCGACGAATAAAGGCCTAAAACTGATGAAAACGACTATTTTCGTCGGCAAGCCGACGAAACTATACCGACGAAAATAGCTCGACGAAAATACGACTATTTTCGTCGGTCCTTGACAAAATTAGCTTATTTTCGTCAGTGTCCGGCAGCCGACAAAATTGCTGTACCGATGCCTACCCGCCGGTCTACATGCTGACGTGGCGCAATATTTTCGTCGGCCAAGCCGATGAAACTATATTCCAATGTGGCAAGTGCAATCCGCCTACGTGGCAAGTGACGTGGCAGGTTATTTTCGTCGGCCAGGCCGACGAAAATAACCAAGATACGTCAGCAGGCCCAGACTGATGGTGATCTATTTTCGTCGGCCAGGCCGATGAAAATACAGTTTTTGTAAAAAAATTACAGAAAAGCTTAAAAATCCTGGAAAATTCACAGAAAATCACACAATTCACCACAAAATCTCAGAAATTCACAAAAATTATCACATCCGCATGTCATCACATAAGATTCATCATAACCTGCACATTCACATCATCTCATACACATTATCACATCCACATACCATCACAATAGCACAAACACCATTTTACATACACAAAAGTGCACTAGTCGAACTGTAGCTCAATACAAATGCATAGTAATATAAATAGTGTCCAAAATGTTTATCAGTGACATAAGACAATAAATAGTCATATAGGGCACGGTTGACATAGAATTACATTATTCAACTTGTAAGTGTGTGGAAGTTGTGGCCACTACCTGCATCACCCCGTAAATTGAGATATTGGTCAATAGGTCCCGAACCACTAGCATCAAATAATGTTGAAGGTTTATAACATGAGCTCTCAATAGATCAACAACACTTAGAGGAAGCCTCTCATTCAATGCTAGAAGCAGCCATTGGCCAGTGTCAGGAAGTGGAGCAGCAGATCTGTTAAACAGTTGAACAGAGTTCAGTTCAAGTAATCATGTGAGATATCCAGGATTCATGTATTCATTTATGCGGGGCAAGGAAATGAGTGCACACACATAAATTACTTGAAAAGGGTAAATTTAGTATGCGAAGAAGAGCTGTCCAAATTGAAAATATAATGTTGCAATTGTCTTCTTGACAGCGAAAAGGTCAAACTCTGAATGACCATGATCTTAAAAAAAATAATAGAAAAGCTAAAAAATCCCAGAAAATCACACAATTCACAGAAAAATCACACGATTCACAGAAAAATCACACGATTCATAGAACTGTAGCTCAGCAACTGCTACACCTGCAATCCAAGCACAATGAATATGACTTGAAAAATGCTCAGTGTGGGCATGCAATGGCAACGTGTGTGGTTAATTTGGATTTATGGCCAGTGACAAATGCTAATCACTCCAGAAGATCACAACTCTGAGCTTGATGTGTGTCAAGGAAAAAATAACTGCGACCATGATGTACCACCTCATCAAGAACACTAGCTTATTTATAGGCATATATACCTATTTGCTACATGATACATATGTTCAGACAAACATGTGCATTCTAGAATGCAGATCTAAGCAGCTGGCTGGATAAGGTAGGTGTTAGATCAGTAGGAAGCAAGGAAATAGAAGTAGGGACATGCTGTTCGCATTAAAGATGAAGTGACAAATGAATGTCTTCCACACAAAACAGAAGAAAAAGGTGCACTAAATAGTTAGATCAATTACCTTGGGTTGTGTACAGTGACGACAACTTCCCATCTATTCGCAACAGATTATGAAGTGACTTAGATGTGCAGTTTTCAAGAGCTAGCCTTCATCCATATCGTCTCCAGTACATCAGGATCTCCTAAATTCATATCCAGACAACCAATTTTGTTCTGATAGCAAAGAATTGAACTAGTCTCTAAGCTTTCATCTTTCAAGATAGCAGCCCCATCATCTGTATAGTGAATAACTTTGTTGTCAGTGAACAGACACAGGAGTGAGTAGGTCATCAACAAAGTTTTGTTTCATAATGATATCAAATATATAAAATAATCTTGTGACATTTGAACAGTAACATAAATATATCTTGTTCAGGAGAGGAATCAAAATCATAGTAATTATGGGAGGCAGAGAACACTGTTACCTGTCTGAGACTCTCTGAACATGCTTGAAACTGAAGTATCATCTAGACAGTATGGCTCTCTCATATTAAACTGCAACAGAGCTGCAGTAAGCCATGTAGACTGGTTCTTTGTGGTTTAGAATTGCTTTTCAGTTTCAGAAAGTATTTCCAGTGCATTCCTCAGTTTTTGCACATTAACTTCAGCAGCTGAGAAGTTAGATATAAAAGGTTAGATGGACATGGAAACAGTATATTGTGTACGCTATGAGTGTAAATACCATGTTGGATAGTGTAGTGTTAAGCTAATAACTTATGTTTAAAAGTTAAAATTTTATTCACCAGGAGGGTCAGTGAAAAACAACAATTATGGTGCTAAAAATTATTAAACAATATGATAACATATATGTGGCTGTTCCATATGAAGCCTGCACAGCTTTGAAGTACATTTTAGGAGGAAATGGCACATACATGTATGTTTACCAGTAACTTTTCTAACTTCTGAAGAATCTGATTGTTGTTTCCCAGCTAAAATATCCATGATGAGGTTTGTAAGCTGAGCTAATAGTTGCAGGGGATCGACTTTTGAACTCAAAAGCTCCCTAGCCCTCCTGACAATGGTAGCAGCATCCGATGACATAGCCAAATTAAGGAGGTCAAGCAACTCCTCATCTGAGACATCGCCTATCTGTAAAAAAATATATATCATAGCAAGTTTAAGTTAATGCATACTTTCAAAGAAGGAAAAGGCTGCTTTATTTTACAATGCTATGCATTTGAAAGGTAGAAACAACTTACTAGGTCATATGTTACCGATTTGCTGATCCTTTTTCCGAGCAGAGTTAGTTGGTCAAGCATTTGAGCTGCATCTCGAGAACCATTGGCCTTGCGAGCAAGAATCTCCAGAGCTTCGGCTTCAAATTCCATACCTTCTTATTCCATTCCCGGAGGCAGACAGGGGCGGCGACGGTGGACAGGTGTCGACGGTTTGTGTCGGCAACATATTTTATAGGGCTATACGAAAGATTACAACTACGATGGTAGCACAGAGAGCCAAATTTATATAGGTTCGGGCCCTCGGGGCTAGGTAATACCCTACTCCTATGCTCGTGAATTGTATTATGGTGGATCTCAAAGATGTTGAGATGTGTAGATGAGATATGAGATGTCAAACTAGGTGGCGGGTGTGATCGTCGACCGCGCTCGCCGCCGTCCCCTGTAACTGGCCTATAGGCCATCTAGGCTTAGATTCCCTCTAGATGTAGGAACTCATTGTAAATTATTAATGTAAACGATTTTCTTTTCAATATAATATATGCTAATCGGCTTTTCTTTAATTCGAGTCGTGCTTTTTGCCCGAGCAAGTTAAGTTCCTTTTACTAAGCACTCTGCCCAGTGTATCAAGTTCCTTAGCGTTAGGAGTTGGCACAAAGCACTATCTCCAAAAAACGCAATCGGGAAGTATGAGTGTTGCCAGAAAACAAGAGTTTCGTTACTCGGAACAATTAATACTTAGGCTCAACATGAACTTGAAAAAAAAAAGACCGATTAGGTGCAGACTGCACCTAATTAGGTGTAGTCCCCGACTTACTGGCTAGTCGAAATCCGACTAGGGAGCAAGTCAATTTATCCTCACTAAAAGAAGGGGTGCGCAATTGCGCACCTAATTAGGTGTAGCCCCCGATTTACTACTTAATTGAAACACAAATAAGTAGCAAGTCAGAAGCTGAATTGCATGAAAGTAAAGACAATGTGAACGAGAACTTATCTTTATTTAATTGTAAGTGTGGGTACAATGATCGTCAGGTATAGAACCGACGTAATTGCTCGATGTTCCACGAGTTATCCATGAAAGTGCCGTTTTCACGCCTCAGTCGGCGAGCCCCCCGGCGTACGGCCGAGTCACGCGAAGTCATCCTGATTTGTTTGGAGGAGAATGACGAGCGCCTCTTCCTATTTCGGGTCGAGCCCTGATTTAGATGGCTTCTTGTTCGGTAGATCGCCCTCGTCGTGAAGAGTGGTGGCTGCCTGCCGGATCTTGTCCAACTCGGCGGCCGCTTTAGCTGACTGGGCGAAGTTGCAGTTTTCCTTGTCGAGAAGATGGGAAAATTTGACGTCTTCACGGACCGTGATCACGCCCTGCGGACCCGGCATCTTCATAGCCAAATAGGCGTAGTATGGGACGGCCATGAGTTTGGCCAAGCCCGGCTTTCCTAAGATTGCGTGGTATGCAGTCTTGAAAGCAGCCACCTCAAAGCTGACGTTCTCAGTCCGGTAGTTATCCCGAGTGCCAAAAGTGACTGGAAGAGTGATTTTCCCGATCGGCACTGATGATGTTCTCGGAATTATGCAATGAAACAGCGCGTCTGTCTTCTGGAGCGCCGTTCTTGGGATCTGCATCTCGTCCAAAGTCTTGGTGAAAAGGATATTCAATCCGCTCCCACCGTCAACCAGGACCTTGCGCAGTCGGACGCCCCGTATCACAGGATCCACGATAAGCGGATATCTTCTTGGACAAGGGACGTGGTCAGGATCATCCGACCGGTCAAACTTGATCGGAACCTCGGACCATCGAAGGTACTCGGGGGGTCACCGGAACAGCTGCATTGACTTCCCGAAGGGTAAGCTTTTGCTTACGCTTGGACTCATATGCATCCGATCCCCCGAATATGCAGTTGAGCTCACGCTCGGTTTCTTGGTAAGCATCACCCTGAGGAGGGTCACGCTTATCATCTTGTTTGGCGTCCTTCGGAGCGTCGTTGTTGTGCTCCTCAACGAACTTCCTCAAGATGTTGCAGTTTTTTGCCGCATGCTTTCCATTCAGATGGAAAGGACACGGCGCCTCCATAGCTTTGTTGTAGTCACTGGGCCGGGCGGCTTTTGCCGACCGTGATCCGCAACCGCTACCAACTCTTCACCCTTGCGCTTCTTGTCCTTCTTGGAGGACGATTCGAGCTTGTCCTTCTTGCCTTCGTGTTTGCTCGGTTGATCCTCTTGACGCTTAGCAAGAGCATCCGAGGCGGTAGCATATCGATCCGCTAGAGCAAACATCTCCTTGACGGTGGTTGGGGGCTTCCGAGATATTTTCTTGATTAGATCGGGGTCGCGAACTCCCTTCTGGAAAGCCACAACGACGACCACCTCCGAAACCTCTCAGATTGTGTTCTTCTTCTTGGTGAAACGCCGAATGAAATCCCTTTACGACTCATCTTTTTTTCTGATGAATCTCATAAAGGTCCCACTGGGTTCCAGGCTTCTCGTAAGTGCTCTGAAAATTAGCGACGACTTGGTCGCAAAGCTCTCCCTAGGAACCAATTGAGTTCTCTGGAAGGCCAGTTTACCTGACGGAGTCAGGGTGTGAATGCCTTGATCCCGTCAATCAATCCGTCCTCAGGGGGAGGAGACTGACGGGGAAGAATCCGACGCGGTGGAGTACGGTGCCGGTCTTCATCTCGCTCCCTCCGCCGGGCTTCGATGTCGAGGCGGAGGTCACGACTTGTACTTCGGCGGGCGTCTTGCCCACGACTTCGTGTATGCCGACTGCGCCGAGTGCTACTCGTGGCAGTCTGGCTCCTGGCCGAGTTGGCCTGCTGATCCCGAGTGCCTTGGACAGCCGCTGCCGTCACCATGGCTTTGATTTGTTCCATGATCGGCGTTGCGGGGCTGTTCTCCCCAAGCAAAGGACCAACATTATCCAGGAGGGTATTATATGCGAGGATGTTCTGTTGTGGCGTACAGAAGACCGAGTGATCTTCCATGCGGACTTGAAGCAGTTCCTCCTGGACTTCCCGTGCGCGACCGCGTAATTTGTTGCGCAGATCTTCACCACCTCCGCGGTTTTTTTGGGCTCCTGCCTCCTCCATGGGACGCCGAGCTGATCCGGAGGCTTGCCCAACCAGCACATAGACGCCGCGAAAGTCGGGGAACCCGTTGACACTCTCCTCTGACTCGGAATCCGAGAAAGAGAGGCTCAACCGATCCCGATTTGTTGGCTCGTCGATGGGAGTGATTATAACTCCCACTTCTCGTGCTGGATCATTTGCCAGAAGAGAGTCCGACTGAGATTCGGTAGATCTGATCTGCTGAAACCTTACAGCCGATTTGACCAATCCGAGTGGTATGGCCACTCGGGAAATTGATCTGCTTAGAGTCGTCCCTGAGCCAAGACTCAGAAAACTCGTCCCAGCATGTGCTTACTGTGCTCCGCTCCTTAGCCCGGATTGGAAAAGCTGGCATGTTATCCGATGGAAAACAGTGGCCGAGTTTTCTAAACCGAACGGGGTGAACCACAGATGAGGAATTGAGATTCCCGACCGGATCTGAGCGCGATCCAGACCGAGAACAGGATCACCACTTGGTTCTTCACCAGCAAGAGGAGCTGGTAAAGCAAGAGACAGTAGATCCCGACCGAAACCGAAGGGGAGTCCAGCGGTAGGCCAGTCGGAATTATCATCGTCAGATTGGATCTCTTCCGGATCGGAATCCAGAGGAGAGATCCCAAGGTGGTAAGGCTCGGCCGGAGTTGCGTACCACCTCCCCCAGTAATGTGTGGACCGAACGAGGTTCGGCTCACCCAACCGAAGTTCCTCGAAGTCGTCGGCGAGGAAGCCGAGATCTCCGAAGATGAAGCCTTGGCCGGGGGCGTAGGTGAAGACGAATCCGCCAATGGAAGCCATCGGAGTCGATGAAGTTGATCGTGACGCTAGCCCCTACCTGGCGTGCCAACTGTCGATGGTTCGTGTCGGCAATATACTTTATAGGGCTATGCGAAAGATCACAACTACGATGGTAGCACAGGGAGCCGAATTTATACAGGTTCGGGCCCTCGGGGCGAGGTAATACCCTACTCCTGTGCTCGTGAATTGTATTATGGTGGATCTTAAGGATGTTGAGATGTGTAGATGTGATATGAGATGTCGAACTTGGGGCCCCCGACCCCCTTTATATAGTGCAAGGGGCCAGGTTACAGATAGATTTCCTAATCCGTATATGGAAGATACAGATATAACTGAGTTGGTTACGCCTATATCTATGTATTCGAGTAGGAGACGAGTTCGTTTCCTTGTAGAGCAAGTCAGGCCGCGCCAGCCTCCAAGCCCGTCTTCTGAAAGGTCCAATTGATTCGGGCCAAAGAGGTGGTACGTCTAACAGTATATCTCCGGATACCCGGGGCCCATGTTATCCACAACAGGGGCGGCGACGCGGTGATGATGAGGGCGGCGGCGCGAATAGACGTGGGGCGGCGGCGAGGGAGGGCGGCAGCGACGGATGGCGTGGGCGGTGCGACGATGTCGGCGTGGGGGCGACGCAGACGAAGCGGCGGCGAGGTGGCGGCGCGTGTGGGCGAGGCGTGGCGGCGGCGGCGCGGCGACAGTGGCGGCGGCGCGGACGGGCGTGGCAGCGGTAGCGCGGACGGGCGTGAGGGCGGCGACGACGCGGTGGGGCGTAGGGCGGCGGACGAGGGGGCGGTGCGGTGAAGCGGCGGTGCGGTGAAGCGGCGGTGCGGCGGGGTAGGGATGGAGGCGCGGGGCCGTCACCTGGTCGTAGCGCAGCAAGGGACATACAGAATTCCTCCGCTTATTAATGTCGGCCCAGCCGACGAAAATACTGCCCTCCAGTGACGTGCCATTTATTTCCGTCGGCCAAGCCGACGAAAATAATATTAATGTCGGCCCGGCCGACGAAAATACTGATGACCGGTGACGTGGCATTTATTTCCGTCGGCCGAGCCGATGAAAATAACGCTCGCCGTATGACGTGGATTCTTTACGTGGGGTCTGTTATTTTTTTCTATTATCACCGTCGGCCGGGCCGACGAAATTATATTCCGGGCCTAACACGTTTCTTTTTTTAATTATTTTTTGAGATTATTTTCGTCGGTCGGGCCGACGATAATAGGCCACCGAAAATTTAAAATTTTGCGCGGGGCATTGGCCCATCTATTGTCGTCGGCCCAGCCGACGAAAATAGTCCGTGGAGATGTTTATGTCGGCTCAGCCGACGAAAATAGGGTGCGGATGTGTTAACGTCGGCTTGGCCGACGAAGCTATACCGATTTTTGTCGGCTTTGTGGGGGCCGACGAAATAATATTTATAATTACGTCGGTTTGTTTCGGCCGATGAAAATATGTGTGACCGTCGAAAACAAATCATTTTCCTGTAGTGTAGCCAAGACCACCGGAGAGTTGTGGGGCCGCGTGCGCGCGTGCGGCAGCGGCGGCATAGGTCGGACGGAACAACAGTCCATGGCTATCACGATGGCCTCGGGAGACATGAAGCCAGAGCTCAGGATCCTGCTAACTTCGTCGATGTCGGCCTCGAACTCAGCTTCCTCATGCGATGTAGTCGCAGGACAAACATGGCGGATCGACAGCAATTTGGAGCCACCGCTGTCGCTCCACTCTTCTAAGGAGTCGGATTTGATAGGGAGCACAAAATCGTATCTAGGCTAGTTACGGATCATAATATGAAATATAAATTTAGGATAGGTAATTAAAATGTGGTTGGTTCGATTTCCTAAAACTATAGAAGCTCATACAATTAAATCCGTCTATCACCATTTAACCCCATCGGTATCCTAAAACTCACTTGCCCCAAAACTGAACTATATATATATACATATATATATGCACACATTAATTATACATATATGCCCTAAATTTCTTAGTTTCCAGACACCATAAAGACTAAGCACTAATAAGACCCTGTTTGTAAGTCATTCCAGAAAAGAAGTAAATAAAACAAAGACTAAGTATATATGTATATGTATACATATAGTTAGTGAACCAATTATATTTATAGAACCTAAAGGTAAGTCATCGATCACACACTAGTAGACAAGAGCAAGATTAAATTACATTAAATGTTCTACATACTTTCATAAGAATATGAGGAATCTAACAATATCCCATAAAATATGAGTAAATGACAATGAATTAAATTCATTTAGAAAATATCTAAAAATAAGAAAGGAAAATCACACTGATGCACATAATAATTTCTCCGATGATTCATAAAGATATAAGGGAATAATATTAAACTTGATAAAGTATAAAAGAATATTTAATTATTGAAGGCATACATCAACTAAACCTAAAAGCCACAGTAATCAGGACTTTGTTAATATAAACATAATTTGTGAAGGAAGTGATAGAGAGTATAATATATATGTATGCTTCTATAAGGATATGTATAAATCCATATATAACCCCAAGTAGAAATAACATAAAATATATTACCAATTTCAAATCTAATAGGGAGTAAAAGCTTTTCAGATATTTTTGTGAGGATACGAATTTTTCCATTTAATTTTATAAAGCATAAATGGTGCTCAAATACATAAAACTACCAAAGTAGCACCTAAAATTGTCGGAAGCAAATATTCACCAAAACCCAAAATAAATTACAATAATGGCATTTTCATAATGTCCTAAGTGCAAGTATATTTTTATTACAATTTTTCCCCATCTTGAGCAACCACGCACAATCCTTAATGCCTGGAGCTTCGCCAGCCTCCTCTGGTCCCCCTCGAGCCAGCACCGTAGCCAAGACACCACCGGTAAGCCCCTCTCCAATTTTTCCCCATCTTGAGCTGCCACGGACAATCCTTACAATTAAGCTCTACTATTGCATTTTGATCCAAATTGATGCACCCAGCAGCACCGCGCGCATCCGGTGTCAGGACGGGGCAAATCGTCGAGCACCTTGCGTGCGCAACCGAACGCCACCACCCCTGGCATACAGCGCTACCTTAACAGGACGGTGCCGGGGCGGAAGAGGCTAGGAAGGGGACCAACACTCACGCCAAGAGGCAGAAGTAACGCGTGGGGAGGAGGAATTGGCCGGGTGGGACAAAGAAGTAGCAAGACGGGACTAACCAGTGGCGGCGGCGACGAACCGGGGGGATAGATTCAAGGGCAGGCGCTATCGGAGGAGGGAGACAGGGAGGCGGCGCGGGTGGGGTCACCGACGTCGGGGGTTGGAGGCTGCAGCGGTGGCGGCATTGGCAAGAGAGACACTAACAGTGTGTTCTCCAACCTCTCTCTCTTCCCAATTTATATGATGGGGCATCAGTTCCAGTTGGTGTAATCCACCAGGCCTGATTCCTCACATCAGTCCCAGTTGATTACACCAGCCAGGACTGATGCCTCCATTAGCCTGCCCATGAGGGATGCCCTAGACACCATCAATACCGGTTGGTGTAATCCACCAGGACTGATTCCTCATATCAGTCCCAGTTGATTACACCAGCCGGGACTGATGCCCCAATCAACCCCGCCATGGATGCTCTAGGCACCATCAGTACCGGTTCGTAACAAGAACCCGTACTGATACCTTTTTTGGTTTAAAGCATCGCACGCCTCCTCCATTGAAAAATATTATAAGCAATAAAATAATTTCTGCACTATTACGATTCCATTGAAAATATTCTTTATATCTCTAATGCCTTGAAATTTCTCAATAATTTTTCAAATTTCATGATAAATTTTCACCTTTTTATATAAATTCAATTATTGCTTCTTTAATTAATAAGAAATAATAAATCATACTTATTCCACACTAAAATGATTTTCAAAAAATAAAATAAGGTTATTAGTCATAATAAATTATTTTTATAGTTTCGACAATTCAAAGAATAATATTAAAAATCCATATATTATTTACAATATTATTTTCCAACAATCTAATTATATATTTTCACCTTTTATATAAATTCAATTATTGCTTCTTTGCTTAATAAAAAATAATAAATCATACTTTTTTCACACTAAAAAATTACAAATTGTGAAAATGCTGCTGTCATACGAAAATAACCATATTCATAATTCATACACGGGTTTATATTACACGGTTGGACTTTTTTCCAAACAAACTTTCTTTTACAAGTGATCCTTCATTATGATCGTGGTGTACATAGGAAAATTCATCTGTATCATTCAGGGCACTAATGTCTACATCCACCGTGAAAGGAGGCAGCTCGTCGAACTGATTATACTCTTCTTCATCTGTGACACCCTCAACTCCGACAATCCTTCGTTTACCTGGAAGAACCACATGGTGTCTTGGCTGATCTTTACTACTGGTCTTCTCCTTCTACTTTTTGTTTTCGGTAGACTTGTCCTTCTACTTCTTGCTTTTAGTAGGCTTGTCCATGTCCATCACATAGAATACCTATGTCACATCATTGGTAGGCACGAACGGTTCGTCCCTATAGGCCACTTGCTTAAGGTCCACGGTTGTCATACCGTACTCGTCGATCTCCACGGCTGTCAGTACTCAATATGACCCATTGGTACCAAAACAGAGGGACTTTCAAAGATCCGTACTTGACCTCCTGGATCTCCTCTATAAAACCATAGTAGGTGTCCATATTTTTATTTTTGTTAAAGGCATCTATATGGATGTCACGGTTTTGGTTCATGCTCTTGCTATCCTAGGCTGTCGTGTAAAATGTGTACCCATTTATCTGATACCCTTGGAATGATACGATTGTCGTGGATGGTCCCCGAGCCAAGCGTTTCAAATGTTCATTATTTCTCTGGGTATTGGTCGCATAGAATCATCTCGTGATCATGCATATACGGAGCCACTACAGTTACTTGTTTTAATACCGTGAAATGTGCTTGTTTAAATGAAAGTAGATAATCACTAAAGGATTCTTTTCTCCCTAGAGTCTCTTTTCCCTGTAACCTCCCCTCATGGCGTGATACAGGGACGCCGATTAGATTCAGATCATCAATGTAATCGATACAAAACTCAATCACCTCCTCTGTGCCAACACCCTAGGCAATATAGTCTTCTGGATGAGACCGGTTACGAACATACTTCTTTAGAACTCCCATGTACCTCTCGAAAGGGAACATATTGTGCAGGAACATGAGTCCGAGAATTTCTATCTCTTTGACAATATGGACCATCAAATAGACCATAATATCAAAGAAGGATGGAGGAAAAGAACATCTCAAGGCTATCCAGACTATCGACCAAGTCATCTTGCAGATTAGATACCTTATTCGGCTCGATGACCTTCTGCGACACCGTGTTGAAGAACGAGCACAACTTTATGATTGTCCCTCGCACCCAGTCCAGCAGGATACCTCTCACCGCCGCTGAGAGCAACAGTGTCATCAACACATGACAATCATGGGATTTCAGGTGTACGATTTTATCCTCTTTCGTGTTTATGAGTCTCCTTATGTTCGAGGAGTATCCAGAAGAGACCTTCACACTGTTCAATAACTTAATCATGTTTTTTCTCTTCTTTGCTTAGAGTGTAGCTCGCAGGGTGGAGGTAATGCTGTCCTTTCGCTCTCTTTTTCGGATGTAGGTCGTTCCTAAGTCCCAATAGCTGCAAGTCCTTTCTCCCATGAAGTGTATCTTTTGATTTGCCGTACATATCTAGGAAGCCTAGCAAGTTCACGTAGACATCCTTCGTGATATGCATGAAGTCTAGTGAGTGGTGGACATCTAAGTCTTTCCAGTAAGGTAAGCTGCAAAATATTGACTTCTTCTTCCAAATAGGCTTCGTATGACCTTGTTCAGTCGGGACAAGTTTGCTACTAGGACCCTTTTCAAATACTACTTTTAGATCCTACAGCAAAGAAAATACAAGTGTCCCACTGTAATGCAGGGGCTTCTTACGTTTTTCTTCTGTCCCATCAAAATTCTCACTCTTCCTCCGTAACGGGTGCTTCGTATGGAGGAAACAACGGTGGCCCATGTACACAACCTTTCGAGAGTTTTTCAGGTACTTGCTATCTGTATCCTCTAAGCACTAGATGCAGGCTATATATGCTTCGATAGATAGGCCCGATAAGTTACCAAGTGCAGACCAGTCATTGATGGTTACAAAGAGCAATGCACGTAGGGTGAAGTGCTCTCTTTTGTACTTATCGCATACACGTACACTATTGTTCCACAGTATTAGCAAATCTTCAACCAACGGTTTGAGGTACACGTCGATGTCATTTCCCAGTTGGTTCAGGCTTAGATAAGCAACGGCATCATAATGTACTTTCGCTTCATACACAGCCTAGGAGAAAGATTGTTGATACATAGAGTCATAGGCCAAGTGCTATGATTGCTGCTCATCTCACCGAACAGGTTCATCCCATCTGTACTCAACCCAAACCTTATGTTGCTCACATCCTCAGGAAAGTCTGGGTATTTTCTATCGACTTTCCTCTACTGGGAGCCATCAGCAGGTGCCATAGCCTTTTGTCATCCTTACGATCTTCTTCGTGCCAGTACATCATCTGGGCATGCGCTTTGTTGACAAAAAATGCTTCAACCGGAGGATTATAGGGAAATAACACACCACCTTAGCAGGGGTCACTTCTTACGCTGCCCCTCTACCTCACCAGGGTCGTCATGCCTGGTTTTATACCACGATGTTTTGCACACCGGGCAAGCTTCCAAATCCTCGTACTCATTGCGATAAATGTTACAATCATTACAACATGCATGTATCTTGTGTACCTCCAACCTCAAAGGCCAGACAACTTGCTTGGCGTCGTACGTAGTTTCAGGCAGCGTGTTACCCTCTAGAAGCAACTTCTTTATGAGGCATAACAACTCGTTGAATCCATTATCAGACAATCCATTAGTCGTCTTCCATTGCATCAGTTCTAATATGGTATGCAACTTTATGTGGCCCTGTTGGTAGCTTGGGTACAACAGTGTTTCGTGGTCCTCCCACAGGCACTGAACTTTTCGTAATGTCTTTCATCGGTGTATTCTCCCTCTCCATCAAGCAGCATCTAGGCTAGGTCATCATCGCCAAAGTCCCCAATGTATCTTTGAAAGAAACCATGTTGGCCAGCGTCCGGGGTATTGTTGTCCACCTGTTCTTCTTTACCGTCTTCCCGTATAATCTCTTCTTCACCGTGCTTGGTCTAACAGGTATAGTTTGACAAAAAACCTTTTGTGAGCAGATGAAAGTGAAGGTGGCTGGATTTTGGCCACTTCTTGTCATTCTTACAGTTGTGGGGGACCAATTTCCAATATTGAAAATTGATCTCCTCTAATAATATAAATATTGATCCAGAATCGGTATATCAACCTTGCCAAATTATTTAATTAGGATCAATGTACATTTACAATACCAAAATTGTGGTATTATACAAACCACTTTGTATTTTGTGAGTTTAGAAATATCTAGTAGACTAAGCCGAAGTGTTCCATGTGCTCTGTTGAAAAGTCAAAGTCAGGATCAGCAGCGAAACAGGGTTCTATTCAATTATCATGAATAGTTCCCACATAACGGGTAAGTACATTAATAGTACTAGCAGGTTTTCATAAGAAATAAAATATTAACTATATGTAAAATATTTTAAAGAAGGGTAGTTTATAATTTAATTGGCATAATATGCAATATTTCAAAACTTAACTTCAGTATTATAAAGATGTTTTCTAAAGAAATTTTAAATGAATTTTGTAAATTATTATCTCCTTTCTCCATCCTTACACATCTGACAGCCATTATCTTTTCTTAAAATTCATGAATTTATTTGAATAGAATAGGCATCACCCATTTTGACATAACTTCATATACCAGAAGTTAGGTCCATTAATATTTTTATTATCAGCTCTATAGAACTTGCCCATCTTTACCCTAAAATGGCCGATAATACGGATGGACATTATTTACGTCATTTCTATTCAAAATAGTCCAAGTTTTTCAATATTTTGCACAAGGCACAAACATTGAGGAAAAACCTGGCGATATTGGCCTCCACACAGACACAGCCGGTAACAGGTGAATCACTTGGCCCAATATCCCAGAACCAGGCAAATGCCTAGCCTCCGCACGATCATTACCAATGACTTCTCGGCCAGCATTCCAAATGGTTGGTATGGCGAAAACACTAAGACAATATCTCGCCCATGCATTTACCCATCTGGTAATTCACGCTTATACTTTTTAATTTTCTTCGTCTTCTGTTATATCACATTGTCTATCCTACCTATTGAAATAACCACATATCTAATATTTCCTGCACTAAGATATTATCAAGTTTAATCAATTTTAGGTAGTCTTTTGGTTGTAGGGTTTGGATTATCTATTCTACCAAATGTTAAATAACATAATTTAAATAAAGGATAATCAACAATTAAATAACTAGAAAGTAATGCGATAAATATATAGTAAATGGAAATGGGAAATTAATTTGCATCAAAAGATAGAAAACCTGCCTTCTTCGGTAGTTGGGTCGAGCTCAAAGGTATCTTCCGGATACTCTTGCTTAAGGGAGCCGGAGGCGATCAGTTCGTTGTCTATACACCACAAATAAAGAAAAAGAAATAAAATTCCAATAAATATAAAAATTGAAGAAGCATTATGCAAAAGAAAATGATGAAAATGCACAAAGGGTTTGGGGTGAACAGGTGATGGGCTGTACCATTTTCTAAGAAATTTTAAAATATCTTCAAATAGATAAGGATGGGGTGTTTTTAAATAAAAATGAACATTTACTCCAGGCAGCATGAGGTTTATTATTGGTGTACGTGTGAAATTTAGTGTGGATTGACAAAATTCCAGAGATCGGGGTCAACGACAAAATTTGTCGGAGTTCCGAGATGGAATTTGTCAAAGACATAGGGATGAAATATTGAAAATAGATTTTTATTAAATTATTAGGTGCTAGAATATAATTTTAGTATTTTTCAAAATTTTATTATAATTTTTAAATGTTTTTGTATATAAGAAAGTGTGCAAAAAAGATTTATTTAGATTATTTTATTATGAAAATGTGAGATATTATATTTTCATGAAATTCTACATCTTATTTTAGAATTTTAAGAAATTTTGCAGAATTTTTGTAAGAGTTTTGTTAGTTCAAATAAAATTTAAAATCTTAAATGGTATTAGAAATAAAAGGGAATTTTAAATGTATTGGGTTGCAGTACTGGGCTCGGCCCAGTACACTTGCACAGCAGCTGATAGGCAGTGCCTAGGTGCAGTGAGAGAGAGGACGCGCACGGGAGCAGCGCTGGGCAGCTGACAGGTAGGGTTGGCATGGCAGTGACTGGAAGAGGGGGAAAATAGGGAGGATGGAGGTGGGACGACGGCGCTGGTGATCGGCGGCCGGTGGCGAGAAATTGACAGCGTGAAAGCGAAATTAAGAGCAAGGGGTACCTCAGGGAGCTTTCGGGTGAGCTCGGGGTGGCCGGAGATAGTCGGGCGGCGAGGTCAAGGCGGCGGAGTTTACAGGTTACACCTGCGAGCTAACTCCGGTGGTTGTCAGAGCTTAGGGGTAGTTTCACAGGCTTCGTGGCAGCAAATGGAAGCCTTTTGGTGCTAGGGACGGGGTTAAAGAAGGGCCGAAGCAGCAGCAAGGGGTTCGCCCGAGTTGGAGGAGACAGTGGGACTTGGCGGCGATGGGGCTGAGTTAGGGAGGAGTGGAGGAGATGCCTTGGGTTGTAGCGGCACCGGGAGAGGACCTTTTATAGGCCTAACGAGCAGTAGCGGGCACGACAGTGCAAGCTTATGGCGGCAGCAGTGGTGCAACGCGGCGGCAAGCAATTGGCGAGCCGCCGCGAAACGATTGGGAAGGGGAGGTGGCGGACGAGATCGGCGACAAGGAAAGTTATCCCGGGGTAGGGAAACCAAGGCTAGGGATGGAAAGTAGTGGCGGCGAAGAAGAATTTCAGTGGGCGGCCTCGGCGCTGGTGGGTTGGACGGGGCGGCGCACCAGGGGAAGAGGAAAAAACAACGGCGCCCATTGGATCTAGGGCAGAACTATGGCCGCCGTTAGATTTAGCCTCGGGGACTGACATCCGGGGCCATCGGTTAGTGAGAGGGAGACTGGAAGCGGGTTTAAGTGGAGACAAATTCCTTTAAAGGAAAGCGTACTCTGGATTTTCCGAAATAGAAAGTTTTAAATTTGATTGGAAAATGGTTTTCTAGAAATTGGTTAGAACTTTAAAAATTCATAGAAAATTATAGGAAGCTTAGAAAAATGTGAAATAAATTTCTAAAAGTTTCAAGCAAAGAAAAGGAGAATTCAAATATGGAATAAAATTGGTTATTTTGCAGAATTAATATTTTTGGAAAATAAAAAGGGTGACTTTCTTTCAGGAATAAATAGGAATTGAACTTGGAAAATTTTCAAAAATTAAGGAATATTAAAAAGGATTTAATTATGACTTTTATGAATTAATTTATGCTGTAATTATGGGAAAATATGGGTATGTCACAATAGTATATGTAGCCTGACGTCGTGTATGCATCGGCTACACGAGGAAAAGCATGCAAACCCTACAAAAACTCTGGGGAGCGTCGATCCATGTACATGTATCGCTGGTACATCTATATTATGTTATATCAAGGTAATTGTTAGCTTATTTTTCAATAATGAAATATTGAACATTTTTCAAAATCTAAATTAAACTAATATTTAATTTATTTAAAATTATTTAAAATTTTATGTGGGTAAATTTAAGTTTAGGTGAAATTTCATTTAAAAAGTTAATATTTTTAATGATAATCTTTCATCACATATTTTTTCAATAAAAATTGTTATTTTTAAGACAACTATATTTTTAAATGACTTTATTTCATTACATATTTTTAAAAGGAGTATATTTCATTACGTATTTTTCTATATAATGATTATTTGCTCTGGTATTCATACTCGACAAGTTTGTGCAACCTACTAAAAGAATTGGTCGATCAAAATCTAGATTCAAAATTCTTCATTAATTGGTGGAACCAAAACTTAAATTTGAGCTAGATTCACACCTTCAATGCGAGGTACATCATAATCGAAGCAAAATCCAAGGTTACACAACAAGTTTTTGCAAGCTACAAAAAGAATTAGTCGATCAAAGTCTAGATTCAAAATTCTTCATTGATTGATAGAATCAAAACCTGAATTTTAGCTTGATCCACACCTTCAATGCGAGGTACATCTAATCCAAACAAGTTCCAAGCTTACATAATAAGTTTTTGCAACCTACTTGAGAAGATCGAGCTAAATCTCTAGATTCATAATCTTTTATCGATCATGGGAAAAGATTAAATTTTCTAAATATTTTAAGCAAAGAAAAAGCTCCATTTAACATCAAATGTAGCGAGGAATGATGTTATTATTCTTGGATAACTTGGCTTAGAGTAAAATGATCAAAATTTTGAAATTTGGGTAGCACCTCCCCTCTCTTCAAGCTCTAGCCAGCGTAGCACTGTTCTTGGTCAGGCAGAGTGTGGGGATGAAGAAGAAGTTCAAATAGGGCGACATAGTACCGGTTCATGTCACCAACCGGTACTGACGCTCTAACTTCAGTACCGGTTCGTGATATGAATCGGTACTAATGAACCCCCGTGCCAGCTGGCATGTACCCGTCTGCCAAGGGGCTCTTCAGTACCGGTCTGTGACACGAATCGATACTGATGTTAGAGCGTTAGTACCGATTGGTACCTCCAACCAGTACTGAGTTGCCCCCACGGCCCAATAGCCGTTGAACTGGGACTGTTGTAACTCTCGATCCCATTCGTGCTCAACCGTCTTGATGAGCGATGATCGAAGGCCGCTCAGAGTAGTGAGGGCGACGCGAGCCACTTCATTGGCAGTTCTACACGAATCCGCCAGTGATGAGAGGTCAAGGATGTGCATTTCTGTAGTAGTATCCTCTAGTAACGGTTGAGGAAAATAATCAGTATTTTCTGCATAGGTTTTAGGCCCTGTTTAGCACAGCTCCAGCTCCCAGCTCCACCTCAGAGCTGGAGTTTGTAGGTTAAAATAAAGTGACTTAAGTTTATATTTTTAGTTTAAAATGTAAATAAGATGACTCACCTAAACATCCTCAATGTACTCACAACTCTAGCTCCATAAATTTCTAAAGTTAGGAATAGGGTGCTCCATCAACTCCATCAATTTTGGTGGAGCTAGAGATGTGCCAAACAGGACCTTAGTACATAAGTTTTAGCCTCCGAGCTTAGCGAGATCCTAGATCCGTCACCAGGTCTAGTGCAGAGTAATCATGCCTATCATGCGTGGCTAAGTTAATTAGTTGATGTGAGTCTGCAGTTAATTAGCACTACTATAGAAAGGTATTTATGAGACGGTTATTTTGAGCTTTTTGAGATGGTTTCAATGCGTCTTAAATAAGTCGTGTCGTAAAAGAGAATATTCATTTGAGACGGTTATGAACCGTCTCATGTGAGTAAGTATATAAGATGATTTATGTATAGAACCGTCTTATATGTCCTGTTATAGAAGTCACTTCCTTGCTAAACCGTCTCAAACGAGATTTTTCAAATATGATTTTAGACATAAATATTGGTGAAAAAATAGGAAAAATATTTTTTTTAATCAGAAACCTATATTCCTACCACCTACCACCCATCTATGCACATTAACATAATTTATGCATATAATACAAACATTGCATATCCCATGACTTGAACCTAAGACCTATTGATTCTAACATCACCCTTCTAACCATCCTACCTCACACCATGTTTTGATCATAATAGAATATGTATACCTTTTAACATTAGTTTTGCGAATATTTCAACAACTTTTAGACATGTAACTGACATCAAATAGAAAGCTTTTTAACTACAAAGTTGTACACCTCATTGAAGCCTATAATTCCATATAATTTTTATTTCTGTACGACATATAAAAGTCTTAATCTGTGTTATGATTATTTAGACATCTATATTGCTTCAAATAAAAAAGATATCAACTACAAAGTTGTAAATCCCCTCAAGAGCTACAATATACAAATACAAATGTAAAATTAGTTTTTAGGATTTTGATTTTTTAAAAATAATTCCAAAAATGTAAAATTCAAAATTATAAAATAAAATTTTGATTTAGGAATTAAAATTTCTAATTTCATTTTTGAAATTTAAAATAGTTTTTGAAAATAAAATTTCTAAATTTTATTTTATTAATAAATAATAATTTTGAAATTCATGTTTTAAAATTTAAAAATTCAAAAATATTTTCAAAATAAATTTAAAAATTGAAAACCACCCTTTGAACCTAACTGCGTTGGTTTCACGACTTTAGGTAACTAAGTGAGCGGTTTCGATAGTTATGTATTTATGTGCAACAACGGGACAAGTTTAGGGACTAACAGTGCAATTTACTATATACAATATATATATATATACTCTATATATATATATATATATAGGTTATTCACACAATACAACCGTCACAGATGATCCTAGATTTAAAATAATTGCTTTCTAAAATAGGAGTGTCGTCCTATTGATTTATCATAAAAGATATTTTGTCCTTTCAAACCGCCTTACATTACGTACACATTAATGACGCTAAAATGTAAGGAAATGACTCTTCTACTCTAACCTTATATGAGGCGGTTTTTAATTTCAACCGCACAAATGCATCAATCATATAAGACGGTTATGATTTAAAAAACGTCTTTTTTTTATATAAGTCGGTTCTTAATTTCAACCGTCCCAAATACATCAATCACATAAGATGGTTATGATTTGTAAACGTCTTATTCCTTATATATAAGTCGGTTCTTAATTTCAACCATCCTAAATGTATCAATCATATAAGACGGTTATGATTTAAAAACGTGATTTTTCTCATTTCTACCACAATAAGAGAAACTTCTAGTTTAACAAGACTGAAACCGTCTCAAATTGTGCGTCTTATATTACTCATTCTATACTAGTGTAGTTTGGAAAGAGTTAGTGGTCTCGTTGGTTGAACTGCATGCAACGTTGTTCGGACGGAGCAGTGGCGCTAGAAGCGGTGGAGCTATTGATGCTGACCGACTCTTTAGCCACGCGTGAGTAGCGTCGTAAATGGTGGCCGAATGGCCGCGCTATAAATAATTTGTAATTCCAGTATGTACAATGGTTGAGACAACAGCTGTCTCTAACTATTGCTATGTCACTTAGAGACAGCGCTATAGACAACACATATAATGGTAGAGGTGGTTGTATATTTTTATAAGCTGTTTTCTCACACACAAAGTTTTTTAATTCTCGTGTAGAGTCAACTCTTTCATCAGAGACGGCTCAAATATGTATATATGTTCTCTCTTTCACATCATGACATATTCTATATGGCAACCCTTAGAGATTGTTTATAGATAGCTGCCGTGGACCATTGTATATACTCTTAATTGGGTTGAATCGTGAGAATAAAGTGAACAAAACGCGGTGTAGGCTGTTATGGCGGAGTTGCACCAAGTCTTATGTATTATTATTGTGTTCTTGTGTGCGTTACAAGAGAGAAATATATATGCGGGAGTTTTCTCTGGAAAGGACCTAGGCCAACATGTGGAATAGTACGTGTTTTCTACGGAGGCCATGGGCACTGCCCCATCAAACAACGAATGCACGATCGATGGTCGGCCTCTACATGTCCGGTCCGTCTATTCTTCTCCTTCTAACAACTCAAATTAGTTTATACATTTTTTAATACTATCTAGAAAGTATTTGTAGTACAACGACAGTAATATATATGTTTTTGTGATGGCCATATTTGTCATTTTTTTGAGATCGAGCGTCATAATTGTCATTTGATGTAGGTGAATGGCATGATATATAAATATATATATATATAGGCAGCATATCCGGTGCACACGGCTGTCTCCGTGAAAACGCCGTGTATACCATGGGAAAAAAGTTTCAAAAAATTTAAAAAAAAATCATGGATGTACATCTCAACTTACCCCATCTACATATAAAATTTCATGATCAAATTCGTCCTATACTAGAAGTTACAAAAAAGACAAATTTAGAGTGCATTTAAACTATTTAAGTTTGTCAGAAATTTGTCTTTTTTATTACTCTTAACATAGGACGAATTTGATCATGAAATTTTATATCTGGATGGGGTAAGTTGAGATGTACATCCATAATTATTTTTTGAATTTTTTGAAACTTTTCCCCATGGTGTACACGG
This sequence comes from Olyra latifolia, assembly GCA_036346145.1. Classification (NCBI taxonomy): domain Eukaryota; kingdom Viridiplantae; phylum Streptophyta; class Magnoliopsida; order Poales; family Poaceae; genus Olyra; species Olyra latifolia. The sequence goes on along the minus strand of CM070531.1, from coordinate 4,062,506 downwards.
GTGTGCACGGGGGTGCCGTGTGCACCGGATATGCTGCCATATATATATATAATATAATTTTCTGTTATCATTTGTTAATCACTTATTTATGTAATTTGTTTATTGGATACATTCATTTGTTGATTTGTCCCACAATAACGTAGCCTAAACAACAAGGAACGTGCTAGTGATTGGTCGTCCAATTCTAGAACAAAAATCGGACGCTTTTTCCGAAACATGGACGAAGTACTACTCAAACATTAAACACTAAACATGAATAAAGTACTACTGAAAAATAGACCATATACTGACGAAACATGGTCAAAGCACTGGCAAAACATTATGGAACATAGGTGAAATATGACAAAAGAACTAATAAAAGATAATAAAATAATCGATGAAACATCATCGAAACAATGTTTCATAGTTATTCAAAAATGTTTCACTCCATACAAGAAAAATATTTCATGAGAACAAAAGAAATGTTTCACCAGGCAAAACCAAATATGTCAATGATTGTGAAATGGCTTTCTCGTCGAGCTTATTTCTTAATTGAGGGATCAATACAACCATTTCTGCGAAGGTGTTGCTTTTAGGATACTGCTGATTCACAGGATGATAAAACGGGCATGACAAGTTGTTTATCCCGATTCGGGCCTCTTCATGATGAGACAATAGCCTTACTCCAACGTGTATGTATTGTGTATGTTTGTGAGTGTGAGAGCTTGTCGTCTCTAGTCCCCATCTTTTTATAAAAAACGTTGGGTATATAGAGGCTCCAGTGAAGGTAACGTATGAGTCCATTAACCACCCTAATTAATTGCCATTATTTACAATAAACGTAGCCTTTCAACACGCGCATCGGTGACCACCACGTTCGGATCGTGGGTAACGGCTCCAAAGAAGCGGGAATCGTGGCCACGTGGTGCCTCTCCGAGCACCCAACATCCAAGTGTAACCACCTCGACTAAATCGGAGCTGCGGTGCTAGCCCTAGGTATGAGGGTCCTGGGTAGGTGTTATGCCCGACACCCAGGAGGAGACCTTGCCCGATCTAGAAGAATGAATCGGGCAAAGATCTTGCCGGGTCAAGCAGATCGACTTGATAGACCCACCCCTTGGGACGATATCTAAGGGCACACTTTAAGACTTCCCAGGGGCACACCTAGCCCGTAGGCATTATTCAATTCCTAACAAAATGTTTTACAAGAACAAAAAGTGGTAATGTTTCGTAAGAGCAAATCAAATGTTCTATATATTGGCTAGTGATATTTCATACGTACATGGGTGATGTTTCGTGGTAAAAACGAGAATGCATCTTCCATTGGCTGTCTTCTTCTCCAAATTCGGCGAGGCCTCATCAGATCCATCCGCTGAGCTCGTTGGATAAGCCATCAATCGAAATGGGGAAATAGGAAGAGAGGAAGAGAGAGGTGGAGCCATGAGAGAGAGCACGGGAGAGAGACGCGAGCGGCGAGCAGCGACAGCGCTGTTGGCTAGCCAGCGGGCTCCTAGCTTGGGGGTTGGAGGAGGATGGGGCAAGCCGAGCTCAGGATGCCATGTTCCATCCTCTCCTGTTGTATTGCATCTGAGAGAGAGAGAGGAGACGCTGCATGTGTGTGTGATTGGGAGGAGGAGAAGGCACGTCTGACAGCGTAGACTGGCAATGAGCGGAGTTGGCGAGGTGGCGAAGAGCATCGTGCTACGGGATTGATGAAGATAGGTAGGACTAGGTTGAATGAGCGAGTTGGCCGGGCTGCGGCGATGGCTGGTTGGAAGTACGTAATTCTGAAACAACAAGTCACATCGCTCAATCTTGGAATCCATGATTTTTTATGCTGTTTAAAATTCAAAATTAAAAAATAATACACCGTTTAAAAAAGTTAAAAACTAGCCGTTCGTCGCCCATTAGTCAGGCAGGACTGAAAACTCGTCCAACCAACGAGCGTTTTTTTGCCTAAACCGCCCAACAATCGAGTGGGTAGCTCAAACCGCCCGACCATTGGGCATTTAAAAAAATCCGCCTAACCGTCGGGAGGGATTCCGTGAGCGGGAAAACCAGCCCAATAGACGAGTGAGCTTTTCCCCATAAAAGCATCACACTGCCTCCCCCGTGCGCACTAGCCAGAGAGATGAATAGGAATGAAGTGAAAAGAAGAGATGAAGGAGAAGAAAGGGAGAGAGGAGGGAAGAGGGAGAAAAAGGGAGAGAGGAGGGAGAGAGGAAGGATAAGAAAGGGAGAGAGGAAGGAGGAGGAAAGGGAGAGAGGAAGAAGGAGAGGGGTTGCGAGCTACGCGCTAGTTGGGAGGTAATTTTGTTTTTATTTTGTAATTTTGAATTAGTTAAAATATGGTAGGTTAGTCATGTGAAATGACTGTAGTTACTGAAATACCAGATAGTTTAGGGTTTAGTGAAATTTAGTGAAAACATGGTAGGTTAGCTATATGAGGGGATTTAGAGTTTAGTGAAATTTCAGGTTTAGGATTTAGGGTTTAGTGAAATTTTGTTTGTATGCATCATATGTGCGAGTTATTTTAGGGTAATTTGTTTGCTCGGGCAGAGTTGAAACAACATGGTGGCTCAAATGAGACAAGAGGCGAAGAGATGTGGGTGACCACCAGTGCAGAAGGGGCAAAGGAGGCAGAGGGGACAACGGGGGCAGAGGAGGATGCAGGAGAACGCTGGGAGACAGAGGAGGGACGAAGTGAGCCCTTAGAAATGCATGAGTCAATGGGTGCGGATGACGAAGGAGAACATATTGAGGCAATAATAGAACGGATCGAGGAAGAGGATGTAGAGTACGAGAAGGTCCCAGCGAGGACATGTTAGATAATGAAAATAGTGGTGAAGACACACTACTAGAGAACTAGGCATTACTACCGACCCATCACTACCGGTTGGATATCAACCCGTTGTGATGGTGCACCAGTACCGGTTCGTTAGGACAGAAGCCAGGAGAGGGCTTCTACAACCGGTTTGGGACACGAACCGGTTGTAGAGCCCAATTTCTACAACCGGTTCATGTCCCCAACCAGTTGTGGACTTGTACAACCGGTTGGAGACACGAACAGGTTGTAGAATTGGGTTCTACAACCGGTTCATGCCCCAACCGGTTGTAGAAACCCTATTTTCGAAATGCTAAAAGGAATGATTGTCCTACTCTCATCAGAGAGCACGCGTGGGTGGATTGGTTAGAAGGGTGAGGCGTGGGTCACGAGGAGAGGTGTGAGGTCCTAGGTTCAAATCCCACTTTTCCTAATATATTTCTAACTTTTGCTAACAATACTACCGGTTCGTGGACCCGGTTGTGATACCCGGGAGTATTACTCCCGATGGCTTACAACCGGTTCCAAAATCGGTTGTGAAAGAGGTTTGGAACCGGTTGTAATATCATGTTCGCAAGTAGTGACAATTCTATGCCAGCTGAGTGGAACTCCTATAACTTTAAAGATTTATCTGTCCATGAAGACACATAGATGGCATGGGATTACCATGAGAACGAGGTGTCCCAGTGATCCATATACCCCACTAAGGAGACAGTTAAGGATGCTATGAAGTATTGGGCGCTGTCTCTCAAGAGGGAATTTAGGGTTGACATGTCTAGTAAAAGTGTGTACGGTGTGAAGTGCATGGTGCCCGGTTGCCCTTGGCGGATTCATGCCTTCAAAAGAAAGTGAGTGGATTACTGGTTGTGTTCGATCGTGACAGAGCGCAACTATCAGCTGGAACAAATGCAACATAGGCATAGGAATTCGAGTTCAACTTTTGTAGCGGTGGTCATGTACTCGCAAATAGTGGATAATATCAACTATAAGTCTCGGTCCATAATTCGGTACAAGATCAATTATGCGACAGCATGGAGGGTAAAGCAAAAGGCTTTTGAGATGAGGCTCAGGGCTTACGAAGCATCGTACGCAAACCTCCCTGCCTTGTTAGAGACCATAAACAGAAGGAATCCGGGAACCTACTATGATACTACGGAGTGCCCCACATCCAGCCTAGACAATGGCAAATGGGTTTTGTAGCAGGTATTCTTTGCTTTGGAACCACACATAAATGTCTTCGGACATTGTCCTCCTATGCTATGCGTGGATGGTACATTCCTCATCGGCAAGTACAAGGTGTTGGGTTTTATGCCCAATAGTAATTATGGGCCACATGAGATGTGGGCTTAGTGGTGATGGGCCATGTATGACGTGCGCTTCGCGGATACTAGTCCATATAGGATTAGAGTCCTAATGGATCTTTTTGGACCTCTAGCGTAGGAGCCCACTATGAGGCTACATAAAGGGAGGCAGTGGAGGCTGGAAAGAGAGACCAACATTAGGTTTTTCTCCTCCACCAAACTCTAGCCGTCATCTCCCAGGTCACGCACGCCGGCGCTAGCACGCCATAAACGGACGTATTCCTTTCACCATACGTGTGGACTATGTAAAAGCGCTGCATTTGTGGTGCTAATTAGGATGATCGCGAGGAGGAGACATGATCGACTACTTCCGTACGACTACGCATAGATCGATTGAACCAGCTTCATCGACTCATCTTCCGTTGTACTACGCCTTAATCGGTAACATCCACTATTATCTACATGCAGGATTTACTGGGTTAGCACGGTAGATTTCGATTTGCACTAGTGTCGACGAATTATGTCAGCAATATATTTATAAGGCTATGCGAAAAATCACAACTCGATAGTAGCACAGGGGGCAGGATTTATACAGGTTCAGGCCCTCACGAAGAGATAATACCCTACTCCTGTGCTCATGGATTTCTATTATGGGTGTCGATCACAATGATCAAAGAATGATCACAATGATCGTATGTTCTCGCCTAAGATTGCGCGAGATTGGATATTGAAGATGTGGATGGATTGATGTCTAACTAGGGACCCCGACCCCTTTGATATAGTGCAAGGGGTAGGGTTACAGATTGGTTTCCTAGTTCGTATTAGGGAGATAAGGGATATGGCCGAGTCGACTTCGCTTATCTCCACGTATTCGGGTAGGACTAGAATCCTACTTCTTGTAGAACACGTCGGGCCGCACCGCCCTCCAAGCCCCTTTTTTGGAAGATCCACGCGACTTGGCCCAAGGAGGTGGTGCGTCCAATCATCTGTCTCCAAATACGCGGGCCCATGTTGTCCACAATAGCCTCCGAGTGCTTCGTGACTGAGTTGTTTAATTCTGGGTTCGGCCTATAGCCCATCAAATGTAATCCGAATGACATCAGTCTTTGTTCGATTGATGTAGTTCTACTCGCCGAGTAACCTGCTGATTAAACAACGCAGTTGCAAAGGTCTCAAGAGAAAATCTCAAGCCTCTAAAAAGATATTTGGTATCCAGTCCAACTGGTCGGTATGCTGGCTATTGGCCCCACAGAGAGGCATACCAAAAAAGTGGATGTAGCCGAGTGATCAGTGTCACCCTGCTTTATCCTCCCTGTAACAAATCATGACATTCAGCTCTGATTGACAGAACTCGACATTCGGTCCAGTAAGGGACATGTCACCATTGGGTGTTCAGGCGCCCTGACCCGACTCAGTGCGGTGTCAAGCTAGTGATTCTCGGGAGAATACGCCCGCCTCCAAGCCAAGGTCATCCGAGTGGTGTTCGTCATGATGACGAACGATCTAGAAATGTGCCATCGAGACCCGACTGAAGAGGTAACTCTTGATGCCTGATCCGACTAAAAGTCAGACCGACTATTGACCCCAGGAGGTACATCAAAAGCTGAGTTATAACTCGGGAAGCGCCCAGTCCTCATAGACTGACAACTAGCATAAGGCCCGACTAGGGCACGCTATTTCTCCCGACTAGGTTTGATCCGAGTGGCACCTATACCCGAGTAATGATATGTACAGCTTGCGGCCCACGGGGCATGCTCTTTGGAACCTAAGTTCGGGCCCGAACCATGAAATGATGATTAGGGCTTCATTTTTTCCCGCCCAGCGCGGAAACTGAAACGTCGCCCACTTTCTTTTAAATAGAACGTGCCGGGGTATTCGAACGGTTACGCTTGTACTATGCGCCCAAGTCTGTTCATCTCCCCGCAGCACTCCTGCTAGGGTTTGTCGCTCTCGCCGTTGTAGAGCAACTCCAGCAACGCCGCCACCGCCAATCTCCAAATCCAGCCTCGCCGTCCCCATCCCCACCACTTTCTCACAAATGGCAGGAGACTGAGCAACCTCCATCACCACCGAGGAGCGACTGCAGGCCCTGGTCGACGCTGGTGTTCTTCCGGCACAGGAACTCATCGACTGGCGCGCCGCCGTGGGTGAGTCTTCCCCTACTCCTTGCCAAGAGGAGATAGTTGTTTTGAAGTCCTTCTTTTCTCGCGGGTTCGGACTCCCCGCTTCTTCCTTCCTTCGTGGTTTGCTCCACCATTATAACATCGAGTTCTTCCATTTGAATCCGAACTCAATTCTTCAAATCTCCCTTTTTATTCATCTTTGCGAAGCCTTTCTAGGGATTGCTCCCCACTTCAACCTCTTTCGTCACTTTTTCCACTTGAAGGTCTTCCCCAACGACAGTGCCCCTAAGGCCATCGGCGGGGCCGGATTTCAATTCTAGAGTGGCCTTAAAAAGGAATACTTCTCTCTACCACTCCGAACCTCTCTGAAGGGATGGCACCAGGAGTGGTTTTATTGCTCTAACCCTCTTCCCAGTCTTCCTTCCTTTGACGGGAGAAAGCCCCGGGCTTCCCCCTCTTGGACTTCTTCTCCCCCTCCTCTGAGATGGACCAGGTCACCGAGTTACTCGGCCTAATCCGAAATTTGAAAGAAGAGGGGTTGACCGGCGTGGCCATCGCCATCAGTTTCACGATGCGCCGCGTCCAGCCCCTCAAGGAAAGGGTCCGGCTCGGGTTCGAATACACCGGGCCGACCGATCCGACTCGGGAGGTGGCCACCCAGATCTCCCATCCGGACGCCGCCGACCGACTCGCAGAGTTCTTCACCACGGGGACGCCCACTACCAACCAAGGGTGTCCCAGAAGCTTCTCCCTTGCCAATCTGCCACCGGAGGTAACGGCCGAGTAGCCTTCGTGTTTATTTTAAACCCGCCGAGTAATTTTGTTGTCGTCGTACTAACTCAGGAAGGCTGTATTTCTGCGCAGGACCGCCAGGCCTTCATGTCCCTCGCCCCGACAAGGGCGAGAAGCGCCCAAGTGAGGAGTCTGAAGAGGCTACCGCGGCGAAGAAGGGCAAGGGCCCAGTCTCCTTCGAAGAGGAAGACGTCCTGCCGCCCGAGGGGCGCAACCAACAGGGCTCGGGCCCCACGATCCATGAAGCCCCCAAGGAAGGAGCGAGCCAGCCCACGCCGATTCGAAGGCCAAGCAGTCAGGCGGCTCGTCCTCCGAGGATGGGACGCTGGGCATCGCCCAGGAAGAAGCGGGCGCGCTCGGCACCTAAGCTTGCAAAGATCGTGCCGCATCGAGGGCCTCCCGCGCCTCTTCAAGCGGGTCTTCCGCTCAGAGGGACGCCGGGATAAAGATCAAGACCTCCAGTCAGTGAGTAAAATTTTGTCACTTCTTGCTAGTCTTCGATGTGTATTGTTTATATACTGAAGTGTTCCTTCTTTCAGGAAACCATCGGAGGAAATCCCGACGAACCCCCCGACCGAGCCAGCAACGAAGCCTAAAGAGGCAGCTGCTGAGCCCAGTCGGGAGGCGTCTCCTTCCCCTCCTTCTTCTCCTCCTTCTTCTCCTCCTTCTCCTCCAGCGGCCGACGCAGAACTTCCACCACCCAAGCCGACCAAAGCCGAGCCAGCGGCTGAAGCCCGAGGAGATCACGTCGCCGCCCTCCCGAGCCCGAAGCCGACTGACGGGGGCGGCGAGGAAGCCGAGCCGATGGTGGAAGAGATTCCATGCCGGCCTCCATCTCCCCAAGAGAAGATCGAGCCCAAGTTCTCGGCAGCCTGGAGAGACGTGGCCGGGGACTGGGCTCTGCTTGATGACGAAGCAGAAGAAAAGGCCAGGGTGGCCTTCTATGAGCACACCGCAGCATGCGGTAAATTGATCTGGGTATGTCTCCCGACCAACCGAGTGAATCTTGTTGACTTGAAGTAGAGTAGCGTCATTGTTTACTCTCTTTGCAGGAACTTCGCGATTTTTTCGAGAGGAAGACCAAGTTTCTCAACTATTTCCTCCCCAAAATAAAACGAATCAAAGTCGTGGAGGGGGAGATAGTTGAGACCCAGATCGAAGCGTCTAAGCAGCGTCAGAAGGTGCAAGCCGAGATCAATGAACTGCAGGATGAGAAGGTCAACATCGCAGGCTCTCTTCGATGTAAGTGCCCCGACCCAAGTCGGAATTGTATGGTTTGTATGCATCTGAGTGACATCACACTCCGCACATTGTGCAGCTCATGACGCCATGATCACCAGCCTGCGGGAGGAGCTGGCCAAGTCCAAGGACTCTGAGGCCCTTGCCCAAGCAGAGCTGAAGAAGTCCCAGGACCAGAAGCTTGCCCTAGAGGAGTCGGAGGCCCGAGCAGTCATCGAGTTAGAGGGTAAGTCCCTTAACCCAACCGACTTCGAATCCCCAACATTGTGCAGTTGCATGACTGCATCTATCTTTCTGCTGATAGAGTATAAGAAGAAAAAGCAAGCATAGTATGACGTTTTGAATGAAAACATCTGAACTGCACTAGCGCAGTATGAAGAGCTCCTGATGGCCGTGGAGCCCACTCGGCGATGGCTCTATGCTGGTGACGTCGAGCCAAGCAATTGGGCTGAGCTAATCCAGGGGTGGGCCGAAGCCCCCGAGCAGCTCAAGGCCCGACTTAAGGAAGTCGGCTTGATGAGCACCAGTCAAGCGCTGGGAATCGTCAAGTCGCTGTATCCCCGAGTCAAGCTTGAGGCTATCAAGGACGGCTTCGCCTGCACCGAGGAGAAGGCGCTAGCCCTGCTTGAAGAAGTGAAGCCGGCGGCCGAGTCACTTGTAGATAACCTATATTTAGATTCCTGTAAATACATGAACTTCTTGTAAATTACCAGTTCACTGTATGTAAACAGTTCTTCCAATATAATATAAGTTATGACATCTTTCTACGAGTAACTCTGTATTTTGTCCTAGTAGATTAGGTCCTTTTACTAAGCACTCTGCCAAGCGCATCAAGTTCCTTAGCATTAGGAGTTGGCGCGGAGCTCTGTCTCCAAGAACGCAGTTGGGAAGTATGATTGTTGCATTGGAAACAAGAGTTTCATTACTCGGAACAAACAATACTTAGGCTCAACAAGAAGTCAAAAAGAAAGATATCAATGTGGCGCATACTGCACCTAATTAGGTGTAGCCCCCGACTTACGGGCTAATCGAAATCCGACTAGGGAGCAAGTCGAATCAATCTCAATAAAAGAGAAGAAAGGGGTGCGCGATTGCGCACCTAATTAGGTGTAACCCCTGACTTACTACTTAATTGGATCATAAATAAGTAGCAAGTCAGAAACTGAATTGCACAAGTGTAAAGGTAATGTAAACGAAAACTTATCTTTATCGAATTGTCAATAAGTGTACAACGGCCGTCAGGTATAGAACCGACGTAATTGCTCGAATTTCCATGAGTTATCTATGAGTGTGCTGTCTTCTCGCCTCAGTCGGTAAGCCCCTGGGCGTGCCACCAAGTCGATAATGTACGGGCCTTTCCAGCGTGGGGAGAGTTTATGGCCACTCGTCTGATTGACCCGAAGGACCAAATCACCAACCGAGAAGGCACGATCCCGCACATTACGACTGTGGTAACGACGTTGCCCTTGGAGGTACTTTGCTGACCGACGGGTTGTAGCATCCCAAGCTTCCTCCAGTCGGTCGAGTTCATCAACCTGACTGGCCTCTGACTCGTCCTGGTTGAACTTCTGAACTCGAGGCGACCTGAATTGTAGCTCCGTTGGGAGGACCGCCTCAGATCCATATATAAGGAAGAAAGGTGACTACCCCGTTGCCCGACTAGGACTTGTGCGAAGCCCCCAGAGTACGGCAAGCAATTCTTTCATCCATTTTGCCACGTATGGCCTGAGCCGATCGAAGATGCGCGCCTTGACGCCTTGTATAAACATGCCATTCGCGCGCTCGACTTGCCCATTGCTCCGAGGATGTGCCACCAAAGCAAAGCAAATCTTTATGCCCACATCTTCACACCAGCTTTGGAACTCATCACCTCTGAATTGAGAGTCGTTGTCCGTAATAATCCGAGAGGGCACACCAAACCGACTGACGATCTCCTGGAAGAACTCGGTGGCCTTGGCTGCCGTAATCTTGATCACAGGATTGCCTTCAATCCATTTGGTGAATTTATCTATGGCAACGAAGATATGTTCAAAATCACCTGGGGCCTTCTTGAAAGGTCCGACTATGTCAAGCCCCCAGACGGCGAACGGCCAGGTGATAGGGATCGTCTGAAGTTCCTGAGCCGGCACATGAATCTGCCGAGCAAAGAACTGACAACCTTCGCATTTCCGGACGATCTCTTTTGCGTCCGAGACAGCAGTCGGCCAGTAAAACCCTTGATGAAAGGCTTTGCCGACCAACGTAGCTGAAGCTGCATGATGGCTGCACATACCCGAGTGAATTTCACGCAATAGGGCGCGTCCTTCCAACTCGGATACACACTTTTGAAGTATGCCAGAGGCGCTTCGGAGGTATAGGATTCCTCCAAGTACCACATATGCATGACTCCGACGTTCAATTTGTTCAGCAGCTCCCCAATCATCGGGAAGCTTTTCTTCTTGCAAATACTCCAAATGCGGTCGCTTCCAATCCGAGTCGAGGACGAGCACTTCTGACTCGGGTAGTGGTTTGTCCGTTGGGATAGATGCTCCTGCGGTGTGATGGAGGGGGCGTGAAGCTCTTGCACAAAGATCCCAGCTGGGACTACTGCCCGGCTAGAACCCATGTTCGCAAGCTCATCTGCCGTCTCGTTGTCTCGCCGTAAGATATGTATAAGCTCTAATCCATTGAACTTATCTTCCAACTTTCTAACCTCCTGACAGTAGTCGGTCAAATTGTCGTCGACACAAGTCCAATCCTTCTGTATTTGGCTCACCACGAGTTGAGAATCCCCGCGAACCACCAATCGCCGGATACTGAGCGATATGGAAATACGGAGCCCATGGATGAGCGCCTCATACTCGGCTGTGTTGTTTGAAGCAAGAAAATGAATCTGGAGGACATACTTGAGTCGTTCGCCTCTAGGTGATATGAGAACGATGCCAGCCCCCGCGCCCTGTCGTCGGAGAGAGCCATCGAAGTACATTTTCCAGTGCTTGGATTCTTCGACGACTGGGAGAGCCTGCATCTCCGTCCACTCGGCAATGAAGTCGACGAGTGTTTGTGACTTAATAGCGCTGCGTGGCTTGAACGAGAGCTCGAAAGCCCCGAGTTCCACCGACCACTTAGCGAATCTCCCAGTGGCTTCCCGATTATGAAGAATAACTCCAATAGGGAAAGAAGTGACCACTGAAATTGGATGTTCTTGAAAGTTGTGCTTCAGCTTCCGAGAGGCGATCAGAACCGCATACAAAAGCTTCTGCACTTGGGGATAGCGTACCTTGGACTCGCCCAATACTTCTCTAACGAAGTAGACCGGACGCTGAGCCTTATAGACGCGTCTTTTTTCTTCCTGTTCTACTACCACCGCGGCACTCACTACATGAGTGGTGGCCACAATGTATAGCAGAAGCGGTTCCTGCGGCATGGAAGATGCCAAGACAGGTGGCGAAGTGAGGAACAATTTGAGATCCTCAAAAGCCTTCTGTGCCTCGGGTGTCCAGACAAACTTGTCCTGCTGCTTCTTCAATAGTTTAAAGAAGGGCAACCCACGCTCTCCAAGCCGCAAGATGAATCGACCGAGCGCCACCATGCATCCATTTAGACGCTGGACGTCCTTTTGGCAAGTTGGGGGAGCCATCTCCAGGATAGCTCTAATTTCTCTAGGTTAGCCTCAATCCCACGGTGAGATACCACGAAACCGAGCAGCTTTCCCGAAGGGACCCCGAAGACACACTTCTCCAGGTTTAACTTCATGTTGTATGCCGACAGGCTCTCGAATGTCTCTGACAGGTGGGTGACCAAGTCGGAGGATACCCTAGATTTGACGACAACATCATCGACGTATGCTTCCACGTTTCACCCGAGCTGGTTGTGAAAGCATCGCTGAATGCAATGCTGATATGTTGCATTCTTCAACCCGAAGGGCATAGTGACATAGCAGAAAACCCCGAACGGAGTGATGAACGACGTCTTGATGCAATCTTCTTCCTTCAAGCTAATCTGGTAATAGCCCGAGTAGGCATACAGAAATCTCAAAAGCTCGCAACCGGCAGTGGAATCAACCACCTGGTCGATGCGAGGTAGTCCGAATGGATCCTTGGGGCATGCTTTATTTAAGTCGGTATAGTCGACACACATATGCCAAGTACCATTCTTCTTCTGCACAAGTACCGGATTTGCCAGCCAATCAGGGTGGAGCACCTCCCTTATGAAACTAGCGGCTAAAAGTTTAGTGATCTCTGCCTTGATGGCTTCCTTCCGATCCTGCACAAACCGACGCAGCCATTGCTTGATTGGCTTGGCTTTGTCGTGTACGTTTAAGGAGTGCTTGATCACCTCCCTTAGGACACCTGGCATGTCAGACGGTTTCCAAGCGAAGATGCCCCGATTTGTTTGGAGGAAGGTGACGAGCGCCTCTTCCTATTTCGGATCGAGCCCTGTCCCAATCAGAGCCGTTTTGGTTGAGTCAGACGGGTCGAGCGAAATACGCTTAACATCTTCGTCAGGCTTGATGCCTGACTTAGATTGCTTCTTGTTTGGCACGTCACCCTCGTCGTGAAGAGTGATGACCGCCTGCCGGACCTTGTCCATCTCGACAGCCGCATCGGCCAACTGGGACAAGTCACAGTTTTCCCTATCGAGGAGATAGGAAAACTTAACGTCTCCGCGGACTGTGATTACACCCTGCGGGCCCAGCATTTTCATAGCCAGGTATGGGTAATGCGGGACGGCCATTAATTTGGCCAAGCCTAGCATTCCCAAGATTGCGTGATAGGCAGTCTCGAAATCGGTCACCTCAAAGCTGAGGTTTTCTGTCTAGTAGTTGTCTCGAGTGCCAAAAGTAACCGGAAGAGAAATTCTCCCAATCGGCATCGAGGAAGTTCCTAGAATTATTCCGTGAAACGGTGCATCAATCTTCTGAAGCGCCGACCTTGGAATCTGCATCTCGTCAAACGTCTTGGCGAAAAGGATATTCAACCAACTTCTGCTGTCGACAAAGATTTTACGCAGTCGGACGTTCCGTACCACAGGATCCAGGATGAGTGGATATCTTCATGGACATGGGATGTGGTCGGGATGATCCGAGCGACCAAACTTGATCGGGACTTCAGACCATCGATGGTATTCGGGGGTCACTAGAACAGCTGCATTGACATCCCGAGTGGTAAGCTTTTGCTTACGTTTGCACTCGTCTGCATCCGATCCCCCATATATGTAGTTGAGCTCGCGCTCGATTTCTTGGTAAGCGTCACCCTGAGGAGGATCACGCTTATCATCTTGCTTGACGTCCTTTGGAGTGTCCTTGTTGTGCTCCTGAGCGAACCTCTTCAGGACATTGCAGTTCTTTGCCGCATGTTTTCCATTTGGATGGAAAGGACACGGCGCCTCCATTACTTTATTGTAGTCGTTGGGCCGAGACGGTCTCTGCAGACCATGATCCGCGGCTGCCACCAATTCTTCACCTTTCCGCTTCTTGTCCTTCTTGGAAGACGACTCGGGCTTGTCTTTCTTGCCTTTATTTTTACTCGGGTGATCCTCTTGGCGCTCGGCGAGAGCGTCCGAGGCGGTGGCATACTGGTCTTCCAGGGCGAACATCTCTTTGACAATAGTTGGGGCTTCCGAGATATCTTTTTGATTAAGTCGGGGTCACGAACTCCCTTTTGGAAAGCTGCGACAACGACCGCTTCAGAAATATCTCGAATTGTGTTTTTCTTCTTTGAGAAACGCCAAATGAAATCCCTTAACGACTCATCCTTTCTCTGATGAATCTGATAAAGGTCCCATTGGGTCCCAGGCTTCTCATAAGTGCCCTGGAAATTGGCGACGAATTGGTCGCAAAGCTCTCCCTAGGAACCGATTGAGTTCTCTGAAAGGCCTGCAAGCCAACTCTGAGCCGGGGGAGTTAACATGATGGGCAGATAATTCGCCATCACGTCATAGCCTGCACTCGCGGCTTTGATTGCCAGAGAGTAAATATGCAACCAAGCTTCTGGGTCCCGCTCCCCGTCAAATTTCACTATTCCCTTGGGGTTAAATCCCTCGGGCTAGTTGACCTGACGAAGTCGGGGTGTGAATGCTTTAATCCTATCAATCATTCCGTCCCCAGGGGGAGGAGACTGACGGGGAAGTATTTGGTGCGGCAGAGTGCGGCGCCGGTCTTCTCGGTGATGATCACCACGATGCACAGCGTGGTCGTTGTGACGACCGTTTCTGTCTTGGTTTCGACCAAAACCATCTCTATCGTCATCTTGGCGACGTCCCTCGTCTTCTTCTTGCTCCCTTCGCCAAGCTTCGATGTCGAGGTGAAGGTCGCGACTTGTGTTTTGGCGAGCGTCTTGCCCGCGAGTTGGTGTCTTGCCGCGCCGAAAGTGTTGCTAAATGGCGATCGACTTCGGCGAGTCGGCTGTTGATCTGAGTACCTGGACGGCCGGCGCCGTCACCATGGCTTTAATCTGCTCCATGATCGGCGTTGCAGGACTGTTTTTCACGAGTAACGGACCAACGATATCCAAGAGGGTCTTATATGCAAGGATATTCTGTTGTGGCGTATGGAAGACCGAGTGATCTTTCATACGGATTTGGAGTAATTCCTCCTGAACTTCACGCCACGACCGTGCAATCTATCACACAGATCTTCTCCACCTCCGCGGTTATGCTCGGCCCCTGCTTCATCTATTGGGCGCAGGGCTGACCCGGAGGGTTGTCCATCCTCCACGTAAACGCCATGAAAGTCAGGAAACCTGTTGACGCTCTCCTCCGACTCGGATCCCGAGTAAGAGAGGCTTAACTGATCCTTACTTGTTGGCTCATCAATGAGGTGATTATAACTCCTACGTCCCGTGATGAATTGTTTGGCGGAAGAAAACCTGACTGAGATTCGGCAGAACAGATCTGCTGAAATCTAACAACCGAATTGGTTAATCCGAGTGGGATCCTAGTGTCCACTCGGGAAGTAGATCCGGTTAGAGTTATCCCCGAGCCGAAACTCAGGAAGCTCGTCCCAGTAAGTGTCTGTTAGGCTCCACCCCTTAGCCTAGACCGAAAAAGACGGCGTGTTATCTCATGAAAACGATGGCGAGTTTCTCAATCCGAGCAGGTATTACTGGCGAAAGTTGCGCTTCTCGATTGGATCGTCGCGATCCAGTCGAGAATAACATCGCCGATTGGTTCCTTATCGGCGAAGAAGCCGGCGTAACCAAGGCCCATAATCGGCCCGAGACCGAAGGAATCCTGCGGCGGGCTAGTCGGAATCGTCGTTATCAGATTGGATCTCTCCCAGATTGGAATCCGAAAGAGGTGATCTGAAGTGGTGCGCTTAAATTTGAGTCACGTCAGACCTCCCGTGTAGTATCTTGGGCGGCGTCATCCGGCTCACATAACTGAAGTTCCCCGAAGTCATTGGCGAGGAAGCCGAGATCTCCGAAGACAAAATCTTGGCCAGAGGCGTAGGTGAAGACGAATCCGCCGATTGAAGCCATCGAAGTTGATGAAGCTGATCGTGACGCTAGCCACTACTTGGCGCGCTAATCGTCGATTTAATTGCGTCGGCAATATATTTTATAGGGCTATCACGAAAGATCACAACTTCGATGGTAGCACAGAGGCGAAATTTATCTGAGTTCAGCCCTCACGAAGAGGTAATACCCTACTTCTGTGCTCGTGGATTTGTATTATGGGGTGTCGATCACAATGATCAAAGGATGATCACAATGATCGTATGTTCTCGCCTAAGATTGCGCGAGATTGGATGTTGAAGATGTGGATGGATTGATGTCTAACTAGGGACCCCGACCCCCTTTATGTAGTGCAAGGGGTAGGGTTACGGTTTCCTAATCCGTATTAAGGAGATAAGGGATATGGCCGAGTCGGCTTCGCTTATCTTCACGTATTCGGGTTTAGATCCATGATAGGCTCTTTACTCTATTTGACAACATCTAGGCCGGGCATCATCTTTAGTGTTTGCATGTGTGCTAGATTCCAAGCTGCCCCTAAAGAAGTGCATCTTTCGGCTGTTAAAAGAATTTCTAGATACTTAAAGCATACTCCTTGCATTGGTTTATGGTACCCAAAAGGTGTTGCTTTTGATCTTATAGGCTATTCAGATTCTGACTATGCCGGTTGCAAAATAGACAGAAAAAGCACCTCGAGGGTTGCCATTTGCTTGGAAGATCTTTAGTATCTTGGTGTTCTAAAAAACAAAACTCAGTGGCACTTTCACTTGCTGAGGCTGAATATGTAGCAGCAGGCAGTTGTTATGCCTAAATACTTTTTATAAGCCAAACTTTTCTAGACTATGGTGTTAAATTTGAAAATGTGCCTTTTCTATTGGACAATGAAAGTGCAGTAAAAATAGCCAACAATCCTGTTTAGCACTCCAGGACTAACCACATTGAAATCTGACATCACTTCATTCGTGATCATGTTGCTAAGGGTGATATTATGCTTAGTCATGTGAGGACTGATGACCAACTGGCTGATATTTTCACTAAACCATTAGACGAAGCTAAATTTTGCAAGTTCAGAAATGAGCCGAATATTCTTGCTTATTCCAATGTGGCTTGATTTGGATTTTGAGTTGTATCACATTAAGGGGGAGCCAAGCATGCTTTTTATGCATATCTTGATACCCAATATGTGATGAGATCAATTCTAGTGCTATAAGTGGTCTAGGGCTGTATTTTGACAATAAGACCGTATTTACAGCTAGAGCTGTCAAAATGCTGCTTAAACTCTCTCCTATTGTCGTGCACCCCGGTATTTCTATCAGCTTGAGTGACCGAATACTAGTTCTAGAAGATCATAGCTAGTATTGCACTCAAGGACATTTTGGAATATCATCGCAGGCATTGAATTAACTAGAAAATTAACGGTTCATATAACATAAATAACATCCAGTTGACATAGACGTTCACATAATCTTGCACAGGACATATTTCAATAGCGTAAAGAACACAGCGGAATACTTCAAATGCGACGATACTCCGAGGTTGACCCGGAACGCGTAGCTAATCACCTTGACCCTCCTGGCCACAACTGGCACCGAAGCCTTGATCTTCTCCTGAACAAATAATCCGTAATTCATATAATGAGTACACGGCTACCCAGCAAGCAGCCCTTAATATATGAATGCAAGGTCAAAGGACAGGTTTGGTTATTTTGCTAAAACATCACCTATCTACTTGTTTATTTAATCTTTATTCTTTGAACACATTATGACACATGAGCGTAGCCAAAGGACGGCTAACCAGCTCAGCACGATGAGCGTAGCCACAGAAACGGCTAATCAGCTCAAAAGAGAGGCACTCCCTGCCTATACTACCACCGAGTTAATTAATTAAAACACATTGGACTACCTTGTGTCAAACTCCTTTCCCCCGTCCATAACCGCGGGCACGGCTACCATGATAGTTTTAACTCTGCAGAGTGTATACACGTTCCCCACAAGTCCTGTCTCATCTCAAGGGAGACACAGTACAAGACCGTTCACTGCTTTCACCTGTCCCATAATGTACCCTTTCTTTTGGTTTCGCACCCCATACGGTACACTTCGACCAGGCCGACAGTCATGCGTATCTCCTTCAGCCGGACCTGATAGCGCACCCTATGAGGTTAGCCCCCCCCCCATTTAAGCCAATCGGAACCGGTGATAGCTAGTCACGTCCGTCCACTACAAGTACACCGGAAAGTAGGTTTCTACAGCTAATAAGTCAAGGCCAGAAGGCACAAGTGGCTGTACGGTTTAAGTTCGGTATGGTAGTTACAAGTATACGGTTCTTATATGATATATGGGACTTGCACGTCTCAACCATAAGCCCAAAATCAGCCTCTTTTGGGTCTCCTCAAATCAACACACACCACATTGATTTTAGTTAATTAGGTTTACCAAAACAGTACCACGAAGCCAAAACTTCACGGATGAAAGTTTAATAATAAGCGAAACCTATCAACTACCCATCCCAGAAGCAAGGCTAAGCAACTACACAAAGGATTAGGCTAGGAAGACAGTACCAATCGGGCTAACAATGGTAGGCTAAATCATATTAGTAAAGGACTAATGTGAAACAGGATCAAAATAGCACATACGATGATAATTTAAGCATGCAATTTAACTAAACGTGAAATTAATAAAATTTAGCAAACTAGGAATTTAATATGAATCTAGCTTGCCTTCGAAGAAGTTTGGATTTGGTTCTCCTCCCTCGAACGGCTCCAAAACGATTCCCGGATAGCAGGTGTACATCCGATCTATGCGAAAAAGAAATAAAACAGAAATAAATAACAAACATAGAGAAAATAGTATGATAAAAAAATAAAATTCTTGGGATTCTTTGTGATTTTTGGGCTCTGGAATCATCTAAATCGGAGTTCGGGAACTCCCTAAACAAATCGTGAAAGTTTCGAAGAAAAAGAAAAGGCTGGAAAAAGATTAAACCAGGTTAACCGAGGTTAACCGGGTGAAAACCGAGGGAATCCCGGTTTTAGAGCCGGCCGGGACGGCTGACGTGGCTCGGCAAGCGCGTCAATCGGAGGCGGACGCGTGCGGCGCGGCGAGCGTCTTGGGTCGTCGTCGTGGCGGGTCGTTTGCGCGAGGGGGCAGCGGACGCGTGTCACGTGGCGGTTGGCGGTGGTGGCGGCGTTGTCGCGCGCGCGGGCAGAAGCGGCGGCGGCCAGGGGTGACCAAAGGAGAGCGGGCACGTGGCGCGGGCGGTGGCATAATGCGGGCGCGCGCGAGGACGGCGTGTGGGTGGCGGGCGTGGCGCGCGCCGGTTGGGCAGCACGGAAACTAAGGCGGTGCGGGCGGCGAGGTGGGCCAGAAAACGGCACCGGCGGCGAGAACTCTGGCTAGGACCTTCAGTGGGCCATTGCGGGCGCAATACTCCATGGATTTTGACGATTCAAAATCCTACGGCTTCATCTTGACAAGCTCTAGACCGTCTAGCCACTGGATTCACAAATTGAGGAGAGATTAGAGGGGTTACCTTAGAGAGAGAGAAGATCGGATCCGACTGCGTGGAAACCGAGGGGGTCAGGGGCTTACACGTGGGTGGCGACTGTGGGCGTTGTAGGAGTGCTATAGATCGGCTTGGGATGCAGGGCACATGTGTGTGTATATAGGGGGAGAATGGACGGATTAGGGTTTAGCTATGGGCCAAAAGCCCAAATAGGGTTTGACCAGGCTTTGACCTAGGTTGACTTCGTGAAAAAGGTTGACTTGGCTAGGAGAAACATGCTAAGTTGGGTTGGTTAAACTTGGTACCTTCCTAGGACACATATATTACACTAGGGTTTTTTATAGAGCCGTATATAATAAGATAATGTTTTCGACTATGTTTTATAAGTGACAGACAATATTTTATTGGGATGTCACAAACCTCCCCCTTAAAGAGAATCTCGTTCCCGAGATTCGGAAAGATCCTTGAACAACTCTGAGAACTCTGCCTGCAGATCTTCTTGTCGCTCCCTAGTTGCTTCTTCTTCGGTGTGATTAGACCACTGCACCTTGCAAAACTTGATTACATGACTACGAGTGCGTTGTTCAGCTTCCTCCAGAATTTTTACTGGTCATTCTTTGTAGGTCAGATCCTCTTGCAAATCCATTGTCTCCACTGGCATTTGCTCTTTAGGTACTCGCAAACACTTCCGAAGTTGGGAGACATGAAACATATTGTGGACGCCAGACAGATTCGGTGCCAACTGCAACTGATAGGCAACTTCTCCCCTTCTAGCGGTGATCTCGAACGGACCAATGTACCTGGGTGATAGCTTCCCTGACACGTGGAATCGGCGTAGTCCTTTCAATGGTGACACCTTTAAATACACGTAGTCGCCCACGTTGAATTGTAGATCCCGTCGACGTTTGTCGGCATAACTCTTTTGTCGAGACTAGGCCGTCCTCATCCTCTGCTGAATCATCTTGACCTTTTCTTCAGCTTCTTTTAGTATCTCAGGGCCAAACAACTTTCTCTCTCCTGTCTCACTCCAGTACAGTGGTGTATGACACTTTCGACCATACAACGCTTCGAATGGAGACATCTGTATGCTTGTCTGGTAGCTGTTATTATATGAAAACTCAGCATAGGGAAGAGCTTCGTCCCAACTCTTGGAATCTGTCAGTGCAACTGATCTAAGCATGTCTTCTAAAATCTGATTGGTCCTTTCGGTTTGCCCATCCATCTGAGGGTGATAGGCACTGCTGAAAGCTAAATGTGTCCCCAAAAATGAGTGGAGTTGTTGCCAAAATCTTGAAGTGAACTGTGTACCTCTATCTGAGACTATTATCTTCGATACACCATGCAGACAAACAATTCTTGACATATACAATTCCACTAACTTTTGACTCGGGTAGGTCGTCTTGACTGGTAGAAAATGAGCTACCTTAGTCAGCGGATCAACGATAACCCATATCGAATCGTAACCCCTTTGAGTTCTTAGTAACCCAACGATAAAGTCCATGCTGACTTCTTCCCACTTCCACTACAGAACTTATAGTGGCTGAAGCAATCCTGTTGGCCATTGATGTTTGGCCTTCACACGCTGACAAACATCCAAAAAGCTACATGTTCGGCAATGTCCTTCTTCATACATGGCCACCAGTAATTTTCTTTCAAGTCAAGGTACATCTTGGTGCTACCCGGAAGTATAGAATATGTTGAACCGTGAGCTTCCTTCATAATTAACTCCCTAAGTCCTTCATTCTTCGATACCACGATTCTTTTACCAAACCAGACAATTCCCGCCTTATCCATATTAAATCCTGGAGCCTTCTCCATTATCAGTTTAACAATAATGTTGATGGTATCTTCGTCATCTTCCTGGGCTTGTTTGATCTTCTCCTTTAATGTGGGCTGTACTTCCATCGTAGATAGGCATCCTTGTGTCTCAACCTCCAGATTTAACTTCTCCATCTTAATCTTTAAATAATTATTCCTCGGCTTGCAGCTCAATGCATCGGCAACTACATTAGCCTTCCCGGGGTGATAATGGATTTCGACATCGTAATCCGCTATCTGTTCAAGCCATCTTCTCTGCCTTGGATTCAAGTCTGGCTGCGTGAAAATGTATGTGAGACTCTTATGATTGGTGTAAATCTCTGTACGATTCCTGATAAGGTAGTGTCTCCAAATTTTCAATGCATGCATAACCGCTGCTAACTCCAAATCATGGGTTGGATAGCTGAGTTCGTGCGGCTTTAATTGCCGGGAAGCGTAAGCTACTACTTTTCTTTCTTACATCAGCACACAACCTAATCCAAGCAATGATGCATTACAATATACCTTGAAATCTTTATGTAGGTCCGGCAACACCAAGACCGGGGAGGTGGTCAACTTGCTCTTCAATGTTTCAAAGCTCTCTTGGCACTGAGGTGTCCATTGAAATTTGACATCCTTCTTTAACAACTGTGTGAGACGTTTCATGATCTTGGAGAATCCTTCGATAAATCTTCGATAGTATCCTGCTATTCCTAGAAATCCTCGGACCATGGTCACTGTCTTAGGTACCTTCCAGTCCAATATTTCGCTGACCTTAGAGGGATCAACTGATACTCCTCCTTCTGAAATAATGTGTCCTAGGAAAGACATTTCCTTCAAACAGAAGTCGCACTTGCTGTACTTCACATACAACTGGTTCTTCCTCAAAATGTCCAGCACAATTCGAAGATGCTCGGCATGCTCTTTCTCATTCTTTAAATAAATTAGAATATCGTTGACGAACACCATGACAAACTTATTCAAATATTCCATAAGTATTTTATTCATCAGACTCATAAGATGTGCCGGGGGCATTAGTAAGTCCAATAGTAAGTCCAAAAGACATTACCATAAACTCGTACAACTAGTAACGAGTTGTGAATGCTGTTTTCGGGATATCCTCCTTCCTGATCTTGATTTGATGGTACTCGGATCTCAAATCAATCTTCGAAATACACAGGCTCCTTCTAACTGATCGAACAGATCATCCATTCGTGGTAGAGGATACTTATTTTTGATGGTCACCTCATTGAGTGAACGGTAGTCTATATACATCCTGAGTGTGCCTTCCTTCTTCTTCACGAATATCACCGGTGAGCCCCATGGTGACGTGCTAGGTCTGATAAAACCTTTATCCTTCAGTTCTTGAATCTACTTCTTCATCTCAGCCATTTGATTAGCATTCATACGGTACGGCCGTTGAGATATCGGGTTAGTGCCTGGTTGTAGGTGAATAGTGAACTCTACATCTCGGTTGGGTGGCAACCCTGGCAAATCATCCGGAAACATGTCTGAATACTCATTAACAACCGGTACCTCCTCCAATGGCAGTCGCTCTTTGTTGGTTGTCTTCACCTCCAATTGATTCACGGCTCCAATCGGTCTTCCCTTCATAGTATACTCGTATCGGACTTGTGTACCATCGGTGTTGGTCAGGGTGACTGCTCAGCTGGCACAATCGATCTGCCCCATGTACTTCATTAACTAGTCCATACCCAAAATGATCGGTATTCCCTTGGAATCCAACATAATTAAGTTCGATAAGAACTTAGAACCCTCAATTTCTATTTCCACTGCTGGACATCCCACACTTGTGTTCATGGATCCTCCGAGGGATTGAATTACTAGGGATTGTTTTAAAAGTACTATTCTCCATTGATTTTTAACTATTAAATCTTTTGTAATAAAAGAATGCGAAGCTCTGGAATCAAATAAAACGGTAACGGGTATTGAGTTCACTAGGAACCTACAAAGCACAACGTCTGGTGCCTCCTGAGCTTCCTCCACGGTAACGTGGTTGATGCGTCCAGATCCCACGTTCGGTGTAGTCCTCGGAGCGTTATGGACACTCTTGCTCGAACTAACGTGCGAAGATGCACCTCCTTGATTCTTCTGTTGCTGGTTTTCCGGCTTCGTCAGGCACTGATGGGCATAATATCCCACTTGATTACACCGAAAACAGGTAACCCCTGTTGCTCCTCCTGATGCATTCCTGTTTGACCCCTGGTTTGCATTCTGATTTGGGCGGTGAGCTTGCTGATTAACAGGATGACTCTGGCTCGGTGATTTCGGCACAAAAGTTGAGGTCTGCCTTTGATTCTGATGATTGTGTCCCTGATATTGAGGTCTATGGGAATTTTGCCCTTGAGAAAAGCGACGATGGACATTGCAGTCGTTCTGCCCTTGGAAGTTCATCTTCCTCTTCCTGTCTTCATTGTGTTTGCGTTGGGCTCTTTCCAAAATTATGGCCTTCTCAATCAGTTGCTCAAAATCTTGACATTGGAAAGGTAGCAACTCTATCCTCATGCCGGAGTCCATTCCTTCAGTGAACCTCCAAATCTTGGCCTTTTCTGTGGGAATCAGGTCTGAAGCATAGCGAGACAGCTCTATAAACTTGTTGATACACTAGGCGATTGTCATATTTCCCTGACGCAAATTCTCGAATTCACGCTTCTTCTCATCCCGCATTCTCTAGGGTACATAAGCATTTTTGAACAATTCCACGAATTCATCCCACATCAAGTTGTGGTAGTTTGGATGTGTAGTGCAGTAATTTTCCCACCAATGAGCGGCATTACCCTTCAACATATGGGTAGCAAGCTAGACGCTCTCATAATCATCGCAATCTACCAAATATAGCTTCTTTTCCACATCCTTAATCCAGTCATCTGCTTCTGTCGGATCTCTGGTTCCACATCCTTAATCCAGTCATCTGCTTCTTCTCCTACACGTCTCAACCACAAGCCCAAAATCTACCTCTTCTGGGTCTCCTCAAATCAACACACACCACGTTGATTTTAGTTGATTAAGTTTACCAAAACAGTACCACAAGCCAAAACTTCAGGGATGAAAGTTTAATAATAAGCGAAACCTATCAACTACCCATCCCAGAAGCAAGGCTAAGCAACTACACAAAGGATTAGGCTAGGAAGACAGTACCAATCGGGCTAACAATGGTAGGCTAAATCATATTAGCAAAGGACTAATATGAAACAGGATCAAAATAGCACATACCATGATAATTTAAGCAAGCAAATTAACTAAACATGAAATAAATAAAATTTAGCAAACTAGGAATTCAATATGAATCTAGCTTGCCTTCGAAGAAGTTTGGATTTGGTTCTCCTCCTTTGAACGACTTCGAAACGATTCCCAGACAGCAGGTGCATATCGGATCTATGCAAAAAAGAAATAAAACAGAAATAAATAACAAACATAGAGAAAATAGTATGATAAAAATATATAAAATCCTTGGGATTATTTATGATTTTGGGCTCTGGAATCATCTAAATCGGAGTTCAGGAACTCCCTAAACAAATCGTGGAAGTTTCGTGGAAAAAGAAAAGACTGGAAAAAGATTAAACCAGGTTAACCTTGAGGGAATCCTAGTTTTGAGCCGGCCGGGACGGCTGACGCAGCTCGGCAAGCATGTCCAATCGGAGGTGGACGCGTGGCGGCGGCCGAAAGGCTTTGGCGTGTCTTGGCGGTCGACGCGAGGGGGCAACGGAAGCGTGTCGCGGGCGGTTGGCGGCGGCGAAGGCCGCTGCCACGCAACGCGGGGTAGGAGGATGACCAAAGGGAGCGGGCACGGGCGCGGCGTCGGTGGGCTGGCGGGCGCGCGTCTTGAGGATGGCGCGTGGGCGGGGGGCGTGGCCCGTGCGGGTTGGGCAGCACGGAAACTGAGGCGGCACGGGCGGCGAGGTGGGCCGGAAAATGGCGCCGGTCTTCGAGAACTCCGGCGAGGACCTTCAGCGGGCCATTGCGGGCTCAATACTCTATGGATTTTGACGATTCAAAATCCTATGGCTTCGTCTTGACGAGCTCTAGACCATCTAGGCACTGGATTCACAAATTGAGGAGAGATTAGAGGGGTTACCTTAGAGAGAGAGAGAGAGAGGAGATCGGATCCGATTGCGCGGAAAGCGAGGGAGTCTGGGGCTTGCGCGTGGGTGGCGGCTGTGGGAGGTGTAGGGGTGCTGTAGATCGGCTTGGGGCGCAGGGCACGTGTATATATAGGGGGAGAAGGAAGGGATTAGGGTTTAGCTATGGGCCAAAAGCCCAAATTGGCTTTGACTAGGCTTTGACCTAGGTTTACCTTGTGAAAAAGGTTGACTTGGTCAGGAGAAACATGCTAAGTTGGGTTGGTTAAATTTGGTAGCTTCCTAGGGCACGTATATTACACTAGGGTTTTTAATAGAGCCGTATATAATAAGATAATGTTTTTGACTATGTTTTATAAGTGACAGATAATATTTTATTGGGATGTCATACCTATCCAATCTCTTAGCTTATCCAATCCAAATCTTAGCAAATCAGGTAATAATCAGTTTGAAAGCAAAATATTTGTAAAATCTATTTAGTAATTATCACTTAGCACATGAGTCTTTAACCTATTGCTTGAATCTTCCATATTCCTGCTATATAAGTCTCAAAGGGCTCGTACAATCCCAAAGGATTCAAAATCCTATGAATGTTCATAATTGGGTGAACTTTGAATTTCTATAGATAAGATTGTTCAAGACCCTACTCTTGTCTTTAAACTTGAATCTTCAAGTGGGTCTGTGAAAATCTCTAAGTGATTAGCTATTTCTTAAACTCTCACTGTCAGAACTAGCGTGCTACGGACTGCTCCAAAATTCCAAGTTTCAGAAACAGAGAGATTTCCATCTACGGCGGACCGAGTTGCCCTTCACTGTCCAACTACGACGGACTGATCAAAATCAGTCCGGCGTGGATAGGATTTGGCAATGCACCCGGTCCGACGCAGATAGGACTGAAACCCAATGCAGCACGGACCAACTTGTGTCTAGAACACGTTCACCACGGACCGGCAGAATTTAGTCCGTGGCAGATGTAAATTGAACACTTATGGGTCCGGCGTGCATGTAGTTTAACTTAACTAAATTTCAGTCCGTCGCATGTGAAGTTCTATCAGGGTTCAGTTTCTCCCCAAGTTCAAATTTTTGAATCCATATTTGAACATCTTTTCTCTAACATTGAAAAATCTCAAAATCTTATCTATTCTTAGTTCTTATCTTTGTTGTCCCATCTTTTGGAACTCTTTGGTAACCAGTTACTAGAAGACAAATCGAGATTCTCCTTTTATTCTTGACGGAACCCTATTTTGGGGAGGCGCCTCTTCCGAACACGTGTTTTTTCCAACCGACGCCTATTCCCCTTGGTTCACTTACTTTTTCCCATCCTTTCTCAGGCACCAAACAGTCTTTTTCCCATCTTCTTCCCAAACTCGCAGCTATCCACCATCTGTCCCCAAACACTGTTCTTGAGCAAGGCTAATTCCTCCCCTTACCGAAGCAACTCCAAGGCTTGGAGATTTTGCTCTAGGTGATTCCTGCAGCCTTCTCTGCATCAAGCTCCTCTTCTAGGGTTTGGTAAGTACTTTGTATCTTTCCCAAAATCCCTTAGTTACAAACCCTAGAATTCCTTGAATCTCTTAAACCTTATCTTTTCACAGCTTTAAGGTGTTTTGTGCTTGAAGAGGGTATGTTGTGTGGATTGTTTGGGCTGCTTCAAAGGATTGTGCTATAGTGTGTTCAGACTGCAGTAAGAAATTTGGTGCAATCATGGGCAGAAGTAAGAATCCTGATAAAAGAGGAATCTTCGATCAGATTGTGGATAAAGTAAAAGGTAAAAAGAAACAGAGATCAGAGACTTCAAAGCCTATCATCATTCAGGATCAGCATACCCCTAATAGGGTTTCTTAGAAAGCCCAAGTTACGTATGATAGGAGAAAAGGAAAACAAGCTGTTCAAGAGGAAGAATATGGCAGTTCTGAGGAGAGTGATTATGTTCCAAATGAAAAGGAGTCCTCTAAAGAAGAAGTTGAAATTATACCTGAGAAATTTCTCTTGAGGTATGATGAGATAGCAATCTTGAGAGGAAAAGAATTAAGAAGGAGAAGACTTGTTGGTGAAAGAGCATGGTTTCCACTGCCTAGAGCTCCTGTATATCAGAGATTTATAACTCCTTTATAGGAGAATATCTACTTGGCTTACAAAAGCAAAAGGGACAAGAAAGGCAAATCTATGTCTCCTCTTTCAGTGCATCAGTACATAGATTGGGAGCAGATCAACAATGTACTTGGCACAACTAGGTTGTATGACAGTGTTAACTCAACCCCTGGATTGGCAAGTCTAATGTCAAATAGCAACTTCCCATAGAATATGAATAGAACCCTAGAGTTCTATGCTTCTTTGTTAATTCAAAACGAAAGACACTATTTGATGTTCACTATCAATGGGAAAATCAGAAAAGTGAGGGTTCCTCAATTTGAAGCTGCTATTGGTGCTAGCAGCCCTCACTATAACAGAACCAAGCTCCATGATAAAGTATATCTAGGAAATAGATGGCATCAACATGGGAAATGTCTGTCTTAATGGTTTCTGCTCACATTTACAGAGATATATCTAAAACCAACTTTAATCCCAATAGAGTAGAGATATATCTAAAACCAACTTTAATCCCAATAGAGTGCATTTCCTGTCAGCTGAAGCTAAGGTGCTCTTGTTGCTATTAAGGCACAGAGTGGCTACAAGGAAGGTGTTACCCCTGCAATGGCTTCGATGCTTTGCCTCATACTATCAAGGAAGCCCATTGACCTCACTGATTATATTTTTGGTGAAATGCAAGAGGCTATCTATAGAAAATGAGCTGTCCACTTCCATTTGCTCAACAAATCTGTCAGATGCTCCTAGCCCTAGGCATAATTTCTCAAGAAGAAATGGCTAGAGACTTTAAGCGCTATGCTAAGAGATACACTATGAAGCCTAATATGGTCTCTGAATTTAGGAAATTAAGGCTGCCCACTCCAACTACTGCTCCAGTACATTCAGTGCATGAAGAAGAATAAGAAGAAGAGGAGGAAAGTGAAAATGAGTCAAGTGCTCGTAGAGCAGAATCTGAAACTGTTGCAGAAACTGAGAGTGATGAAGAATATGAAAATCAAGAAGACATTGCAGATGATGGCTCAGATAATGATGATGACAGTGATGGAGGGGATCAAGGTCACAGTGTTACTGCTCCAGTCAGCTCTCATGCACCTTCCCTCTCTCATGTTCAATGGAGCCAACTTGAAAAGAGTTCTTCCGGGGACATCAGTGTAAAAGGAAAATCATCTGCTGTTGAAAGTCAACTTGCTGCAAACTCACCCATGGCTTCTTATCACAGCCTCATTGCTCCAAGTCTTCATGGCACACCTCCTATGGACCAAGCTATTCATATGACACCATCCCATCACTCTCCAAGTGTTCATACAGTGGTGGTTGGTGTCAGCCCTCTTAGTTCAAGACAGCCTTCCTTTGAAAAGGGAGCTACAACTCAATAAGTGTCAAGCAACTATGCATACTCTCATGAAGAAGCCCAAGAAATATATAGTTTACAAGTGTTGGCTGCAACTACAAGATTCAATGAGTCACAGCCTACTTTTGAGCCTAGAGCCCATGATCATGAGGCGGGAGGGTCACAAGTGCCACAAGAAGCTATGCAACAGGACTTCTCTCCTCCTCCACCTTTTGCTCACTCTGCTCATGATTAAGAAGGTTCGGAAGAACAATCTCCAGGGTGGAAAACTTATTTAATACCCCCATTTAATTGCGACAAGCCTACTACAACAGGAAACTTTGATCTGGGTGCTAGGCCTTCTGGCTCAGGTGCCAATGGGCGGCGTCCTGATGGTTATTGAACATTCATGTAGTCGTGCGGCATAAATTATATAATATGTGGTAATTTGATATCACTTTCTGTAACATGCTATGTGCTAATGGGCTGATATCATATACTTAGCATTGTATTGTTATCGTTTTGTCAGGTTTAATGTAATTTGTGAAATGCTCTCGTATCACGTTTTGTGTACCTCATGAAATATACTTGCTTCACGTTTTATGAAATTTCTAAAATGTATGTGTATCATGTTGCATGCAGTATTTGTATCACATTTTACGTAATGTTTAAAATGTATTTGTATCACGTTTTATGTAATGTAAAATATGTATTTGTATAACGTTTTATTTGTAATTTATTTCTGTGTATTTCTACATTTCAACATCATTAATGGTTCAAACTTGCAGGTTCACACCGTTATGGCAAATGACGACGGCGACTAGTAGCAGCAGTGTGAGCTTCTAGACCCCTCACTCGACCGAAGGCATCGGTTATAAAAGAAACGCGAAAGCACCAATGGGTCACCACACACCACTTTCATGGTGAGCTGGGGAGCCTCCTCATGGCCATATGTGCCTAATAGTTAGTGGGAGTCATTTGGCGCTGCAGACCATGCTCATCCTCCTGGCGATGACATGTAGGTCATAAATTATGGGGAATGAAGACATGCGCCTCCTTTGCTGAGAGATTGTCATTTCGAATCGGTTTTCGACTGGCCTAGATGCACCTGTGGGAACCCCTCTGTTGTCCAGTGGTTTGATCACATATACGAGGGGTTCACTGGTCGCAGGTTCTTCTAATGTCCTGATTACTACATAAGTTTGTGCCCTTGCATGTTACGTTATCGTCGGTACTATTGACTAATACATTGTTCTACCTACAGATACCAGATGTTACATGTGGATGGACTTGCTGGATGGATGAGCCATACCCGACAGCAGTGTACATCCACATGACATACCTACATACAAAAATTATCCACTTGCAAGCTAGACTGGAAGTAATAGGAGGGTCAGTGCAGCAAAGAGGCCAACAAAGGACCGTGATGCCTCCCAGTCCTCCCAAGCAGGCCATGCTGACGTGTCAAACGCACAACCAGCCGTTGTTAGACCAACACTATCATTCGAACCGTGCTTGTCAATACCCTACATGCCTTTATGGCTACCACTACCCCGCCACACCCAACGCCGAAGTATTCCGTCGATGAGCGATCATGCAAAAGGCCTACCCTATGTACTACGACAAGGAATGAGAAGCGATTGCTCTTTATTCGGCCACATGGTATTCATGCCAGTGCCACAACCCCTTTATACAACCATGATGAACGACCGTGCCGATTACCGCACCACCTGTGTCATCTGTGTTTTCTCATGTACCTCCTACACCATGCATGTTATGTGCTATATGTACGGGTCTTGAAGTTTGTGTAAAGCCCATGTCAAAAATAATTGCCAACATTTCATTATGTGATGACTGACAAGTGTAATTTATGTATACACCAACAGTAGAGCATGCAGAGCTCGTCAACCCGCACTAATAGTCCGGGGATGAAATTCCCGCATGTTGTCCCCTATAAGCAACACCAAAAATTCCTTCATGTCATGCATCAACTTGCTACACGAAGAACGACACTTGTTACAATTGTGGTGGGCTCGGTCATTTCGTTAGGGAGTGTCTCAAGAAAAATTCAAAACTCATGCTTGGTATACAGACCGAGAATGAAAACTAGGCCGATAACACAGTGAGCAGTGAAGGCAAGTGGCGGTACACCACAGCCGACAGGTCGTGGAGGTTCAATCTGTCAGCGTGACACGACATTTCGAGGCAGAGGAGGCGTCTTAGTCACAGTCCAGCGTGCAGAGATATAAATCCAGTCTGTTGGATAGATAGGATTTATATCCCACCCGTTGGTTCGGCGACAAGGAAAATCCCATCCTTTGGTCGGATGGGATTTCAATCCCGTCCAACCAACGAGCGGGACTTACCCCCACCAAGTTAGTCGGGCGCTAGCCACCCGACAGCTAGGTGGTTTAAGCAAAAACTGTCCGTTGGTTGGACGGGTTTTCCGTTCCATCCGACCAACGGACGACCGACGGCTAGTTGTTTGAATTTTTTTAATGGTGTATTATTTTTTTAATTTTGAATTTTAAACCGTATAAAAAAAATCTAGACTCCATGGCCTCAAAAAAGAATACTCCGTCTGCATCCATTCGCCTCAACGACCAGCAGCAGCGGCACGTTGGCATCGTCGGCTTGGCCACGCACCACGGCTCCCTCCTGGTCCCCAGCGGCAGCGGTGGCTCTAGGGATGTGCTGCTTGCTTTTCTTCCAACTTTCTCAAAAGATTTTTAAAGTAATGAATGCATCGAGGAAGTTACGTACCTGCAGGCTGCGAGGACGGTTTTGTTCTTCTCCTCTTGATCCAACGGTAAATTATAATATAAAAAAGTTATGATTCTCCTATAGAATTTTTGGAGAACCTATAAAAATTAAAAAATATTTTTAGTAGTTTTAAAATGATTCACTAAAAACTTCATAAAAATAACTATAAAATGCTACAGCGTTTAACCTGTAAAAAGTGACAAATTTCTAATGGTAACTTTTAATTTTAATTTAAACTGAAAATGTCGGAATTCAAGTGAACAGATTGAATCGGATGGTCTGGAAATCAAGCAAATAGACTTAATCGGGCTAAATGATGGCATCCAAAATGTGGGAGGATTAATTGACTTTCTTAAACCCAACAATTAAGGAAATAAAGTACTAAGGTACCCTCTTAAATCAACGGTTAAATCTAAAATATACTATGGTCATAGCATGTCATCGTGCTGTGTTGTAAGAGAGTTAAAAATAGACTAGTCCAATGAGAGAGGCGCCCTAGTCTTTCAAGGTAGCCTTTGCCCTCGTCTGTAAGCGAGGTGGTATAATTACCACACTCGCCGGATAAGAACATGGCTTTGATACCAATGGTTACAATCCTGCAGAGAACGGGAGGACTTGAGATCCTGTACAGAAGTACTTGAGGGATGAATTTGGGGGGATCCGAGAAGGAAGAGGAACAAGAATTGGGGAATAAGCTTATGGCCAACAGGGTTTGGACGATTAAGTTGGTTTATAGGCAGCGGCAGCACATGCCACAATCACGGGCCAAGCCAACAATACACTCGAACATCTTGAGCATAGAATACACTCGAATTATAAATATTATTAATTTGATTTTTCAGAGATAGTTTCTACTGAAGAAAAGAAATCTTTTAAAGTGTAGTGTAAAGTGTGCAAGAATTTTTGAGAATAGATAGAGTTTGTAAAAAATTGTGTTATAGACAAGAAACTTGAAGTATTTTATAAAGATGCTGTAACAGGCGGAGAAAATCACTTGAGAACTCAGCTGTAGCACTTGGATGAGCCTACGATAGACTGCTGGGCTCCTGTCTCCCCCAAACGAAGCTGAAAGCCCACCCAAAAAATAGCTTCTTCCTGTTGCAGTTACTATCTGCCTAAGGCTTGTTTATTACTCCCTCCGCTGCATAAAAACCTGGCGTTCAAGATATTGATCTAGTTTCTGAAATACAACTTTAACCACTAATAACTATTACAATTTATTTATAAAATCTACTAAAATTATGATATTATAGAGGTGTCTTTTGAGATGAATTTTTATATATGATTTTTATGTAGTTCAAAAGATTTTCATGAACCAAAACTTTAAAACTAATCTTGAACGTCCTATTTTTTAAAACGGGAGAGCAGTGCAGACTGGGGGAGCAGTAACTCCTGACGCGTTTCTTTAATAAAGACTGATCCGAGCATGGCAGATGACGGCAGTGCAGCACCGCCAGCGGAGTAGCTGTCGGGTACGAATGTAACAAGCTACACATATTTATGATGGATTATTTATTATTAATTAATTAGGGCACATGCATTGGATCTATATGATACTCCTATATCATCAGTCCGTACGGGCCGCCACTAGTTTAACACACCTTCATCATCACCACCAACATACACGGCTAGCCAGTAGATGTAAAAAGGCGCTGGTCGGTCATCACTTTTTGGGAAAAAAAAAAAACACAGTGCAACATGAGCTTCCTTCCACTCGAGCATAACCAGCGCATAGACGGCGATGCAACAATGTGAAGATGGGTAGGCCTGTCGCTTTGAACTTAACTTCTTATTACAACCATAGTTTTATCTAAAGATATCTTGATTTGACATGTAAATAAATGTACCATATTTACTACGATGGCGTATGCAACATATCAAATTGAACAGGCAATTGTTGATTCGCCGCCCTAAATGGTTGGGGTTTAATTGGTAGGCACACGGTGAAGTGGCAAATCCTGAAATGGACATATTTAGAGTGCTAAATCATCAATTATTACAAAATTGAAGAATTTCACCAGGAAGGCTATCATGAAGCAATAGTAGGTGAGACCACAGTTCCAGATCCCGCAGGAAATTGTTATATCGCTGTGGAACAAGATCGAAATCCCATTCCAAAAAAATGAAGCCAAAATTTAAATCTGAAATTTTAGAAAAACAAATGAAAAAATCTCAAATGATTTCTCGCTAAAACCGCGCTATTTGCTGAAAAACCAAACCAAACGATTTTTTGTCTCAATTTCTTGACCAAACCGAACAATTTCTCGATGAAGCCGACCGATTTTTGAAAACCTAACGATTTCCCTTTTTGCGCCCGCTCCATTTAATTTAAATCTCAAAAATAAAAATTCATCAAATTTTAACGGAAATCGCTGGATATCGAAAATCGAGTCTAAGCAGGATTTGGAACGAAAATGATATTTCAAACCCTGTAGACACTTTTAAATATCATATGCAATCCACATTGTGCATAAATTAATGATTAAATTTATTTTTAAAAATACATTAAATATCATACCTTCATATATTGAGATTTGCATTTTGAAAATAAAAAATTACACTATTACCCATATTTTAAATAAAAAGTTTATTAGTGATGTTAATTATGATAAAAGTGCTATAATGACATTAGGGGTGTAGGGAGGGGAGGGAGCCCATGCTCGATGGATTCGAACCATCTAATATTGCATAGACGAATCGGATGCTAACACCAATGGGGGTAACATGCTGTAATTTGTATAGCAAAACTGAGAAAAAAAAATTCAGGGTAGCATTTTTGTCGTATGACCTACAACATTCATTCCTAGTCTGAGGACCAAGATTAAATGAACATGGTACATTTGTAGTAACTGTCTTTTGGAGCCAATTGGTAGAAGCTCTGGCATAATTAAGAAGAGAATACAATCTACAAGATTCAACCCAATCAACTCATAGGTCTTGTCAGGGATTATCTAAAATAATAAACTACATAATTGCCCCTAGACAAGTAGCTCGCGACATCCTAAAATTGTCCTCGGAAGCAATGTCCGAGGAGAATCCTGTAAGCCTACAAAGTTGCGTCGACATGAGCATTACCGTGTTAGCATGGGGTTAAGTGACTCCCTGAGCATACATGCTTGGATTTAGGCACACATGCTCGGGTATTGGCATATGCCATATGACAAAGCACACTAGCCCGGGTACTCCTGGTTCGGACGTAACCGTTATTCCAAAAAGGCACCCATGACGGCCACGATCGCCATGTCGTTGGCCACGACGTTGGTCTGGTGCGGCATTAATAAGGATTTAGGCGTGTTAATTCCATTATTGTCTATAACCATCTATAAATGGTGGAATTAGTGTATTGAGTTGTGACGCTAGTATGATAGTATAAATACCCCCTCGACCAAGGGAGAGAAAAAAGAAAGAAGGAGAGAGAGAGGGCTTCTTTGTAAAACACATGTTCATATATGGAAACACAGGCACTAGAGTAGAATTATTATCTTCACCACGAGAGGCCCAAACCAGGATAAACCGATCTTCCCCTCTATTCTATGTTCTGAATATATTTTCACATCTACAAAGCTAAATCTCTGCACAAAGGGGCTCAATTGATATCTCAATGAAGAAGTAAACTCGGCGGAGAACGAATCTCCCAATCACCGACAGGTCTCAACCTACATACTGTGATAGTACACAACTAGCCATCTAACCCTATTGTGGCAGTCTTTCCATAACCACTAGAGGTGCATGCCCTCCAGGAACACCTCCGTGCGCCTAGAATTGTAGCAACATGCTAAGGCTTCATTTCAAATTAAACTTAGATTATAGTAGTATTTTTTTTTGCAAGACAAACTAGATGAGGACATCACGATATCAGATGCACCCCTAACTTCACCACCATCACCTCATATGGAAGGGCCTATTACAAGGGCACGTGCTCAGCAGTTCAATCAACATGTGAACTTGTTTCTCAGGCTCTCTCATCACAACTTGGAGAATAGATGGCTACCTAATGATGTGCTTATGATTAGGAATCATGGCATGCACCAGCAAGGGCTCATTCCCTCACCCAGACAAGCTATTTCTAAGATGGAGCCAAGCTCGGCAACCTAGGAGCAGCCTAACATCAAACAAGCATAACTTCTACATACAGAGTCCATTTGGAATGTTCAAGCATATTTTGGAGATACCCACGATGCCAGCTTTTCAACGGATCTAGCCTCATTCCAACATTCTTACGGTGTTGCCCAAAATCATCAAAAACATGTGCGGGTAGAACAACTTGGGCCTCGGAGCTGAGTTAAGCCATTGCCCATGTATTCTCCACCCCTTACCTTACTAAGGTTTCCCTGGTGGCGGCCACTACCCTATATAATGACCACCATCCACCCTATTTTTGTTAGGTTTTGTTCATTCGATGCTTCCCTTGTGAAGAACTCTTCTCCATCCCCTTGTGTTGGTTAGCCAATCAGATTGAGTTATAAAATCTCAACTCTACCGCTGTGAGATTAATCATATATGCAATTTCAGGTTGCCTTTCACTTGTTCTTGCTTTCTTCTTCAATTGCATTTAGGAACTAACCTTCATGGTTAGGTCAATCGCACTTGGCATGGGTGATAAAGAGTACGTTTGGTGGTTTAGTGATCGTCAAGCCCTATCCTTGTATATCCAGTAGCCGGTTCGTTAAAGTCATCATTCTGCCCAAATCGATTTACCCTTTTAGTAGAAGATCGGGCCGCCTCGAGTGCATCATTGATGGCAGAAGTTGCAACAACCTTGTTAGCATAAAGATGGTCGAGAAGCTTGGCTTGATCATAAACCAACACCCGCATCCATACCACATTCAATGGTTCAATTTCAATAGTAAGCTGAAGGTAACAAAAATTAGGAGATTGCACTTTTCTATTGGTTCATATCATGATCACATTGATTACGATGTCATACATATGCAAGCTATTTGTGATATGCCGTAGAGGCAATCATATAAGATGATTGTATCATGTCTATGTTTATGTAGTCTTAAATAATACGTTATCAATTCCATGAATAAACATCGTTCACATTGTTCATCAAATACGACTTGGTTATGAGACATTGTTTATATGATGTTGTTCTAAATGATACTTGGTCTCATATCATTATATGGGACAGTAATGATTTGATCAGCACATATATTGATTGATAGTAATGTTTCACATACCGTAGCTATAGACATATCAAATCGATAATGTGGACACATGTTAGAAAACATGGTGTTGGATAGACCTACTCTGAGACACTGCTAAGATTGTTATCTTACATGTGCCATCAGTCTGTAGTTTTGAGTACTATACCTAGATGATTCTTAGGCGTAAGATCGTCATTGAATCTCAGAGTGTGCGTAGTTGTATACTTTGGGCGTAGTTGTATACTTTGGGGTTATCAACAACTACACCGTAACTGGATAGTTATAAAGATAGCTTTCAGATATGCTATCAAACATAACGTGGGGTGTGAGCGATCACGATAAAATTTGCCTCTCCTTGATAACACGAGAGATATCTCTAGGCCCCTCGATGTGATTGGATTGAAAATTGCATGGTTATGCCAATGTGATTAAAGAGTTAATGACAGTTTAGAATCCATTATAAGATCGAGTGAATGGTCGAGCTATCATAAGGGAGACATGCATCTCGTCTTGAGCTTGACTGGTATCGTGCGGCAAAGGGATCGGTATGTGAGTATATAAAGGTTCAGCCGATATGATCATTTTGTACATTCGGGAGCCAATATATCCTACTAGGAACCGCTATTGACTTGTGGTTCAAAAAAGAGTTTTCGTGGCCACGACCACTTGCGCATAAACCTAACAGGTCACACACTTAACAGGTTGGAACGTGTCTAATGGATTGGATTCATTAGTGGGTTTCGTGGATAGTAATCCATGTAGGATTAGAGTCCTATCGGGATACTGATCCATATAGGATTAGAGACCTATTGGGCCTCTAGCGTAGAATCCCATTAGTGCGCTCCATATAAGGGGAGGCAATGCAGGCGGCATAGACATACGAGTTCACCACCACGTAACTTTAGCTGTCGTGTCCCCTACCGACTCGTAGAAACTCTAGCCACGCGCGTGCGATGCTAGCACACCGGCTCACGACATTCCACCCCTGAATGTGTGGATACCTTAGAGACGCTGCTGTGGTTGCTGCGGCGCTAATGGGCGACAAGGAAGAGAAGGTCGGTGAGATCGACTACTTCCTCTACGGCAGTGCGTACGACATTGCAGCTATAGTGATCGGCGAGATGGGGATGTTCGGTTCGACATGAACAACTACTTCCTGTACCTCGACGCGCGCAATGTCGGACTCAGCTACTCCGACTCTCCTTCCGCTGCAACTGCACGTCAAGGGTAACGATCTATGATCCTCTACTTGCATAATGTCCTGAGTGTTCTCGGTAGAAATTTTTAAAGTTGCGCTCACGTAGCCTACCTGTTCCCTTTCACAAGCATGTTTTATATTGTTATGTAGACTTTGACAATATAATAAAGATGTTGTTCATCATGGTAGAAATAACCAATACACCTTCATGTTTAAGGGAATAAAAATTATTTTGGAACCCATGTCCCTTGATGCCATTTTAAAAGATGAACTAGCCAGAACTGAGAGAGAGAAGGGGAAAGTTGTGGAAAGCGAAAATCAGATGGTCTAGGGAGATAGCTGCAACTGAAAAGAGCGAATCTAGATCTAAGAACTCTGAGATCAAAATGAATAGTGCTGCTATGTTAGCAACAAAATCAAATTTGCATCATGTGGATGTGCATCATTCTTTTTGCTATGCTTTAATTTGCAAAGATGCTCTTTTTTTTTTGGAGGATATGCCTGCTTCTTTCCTCCAGCTGTTGCTAACCTTTTGCAGGAATACGAGGATGTGTTCCCTAAGGAGGTACCTCCAGGGCTACCACCAATTAGGGAAATTAAACATCAAATTGACCTAATTCCGGAGCTACCTTGCCCAACCGTGCGCCATATAGGAACAACCTGGAGAAGACTAAGGAAATTCAGCGTCAAGTGCAAGGCTTGCATGACAAAGGGCACGTACACGAAAGCCTTAGGCTATGTGCGCTTAGGTTGCTATTTGGCTAGCTAAGGTTAGGTTGCTATTTGGCTAGCTAAGTGCATTTCATGACTAATGTTCATTTGCCTAATTTACAAAGCCCCTTAGGTTACATTTCATGCATTTGACATTGTCTTGATGCCTACATTGCCAAAAGGGGGAGAGTATTTTTGAAAAGGCATTTTGTGAAAACTTGAGTCTACTTGGACATGTTGACCAATTGTTCTTCCCTTTGGTCCAAATATGACTTTGCAAATTTGATTTGCCTTACCGTCTTAAAACAAACTTTTCTTCATGACTTTCTATGTTTGTCAATATACTCATCAAGAGGAAGATTGTGAGACCATGTGGAGGTCTTCATGTTGTGATGAGTATATGTGACTTGAATTGATTTGGTTGAGGAGTTTGTTTTGGGGACTAATTTGAGCCGGTTCGGCCATTTGTGCTAGGACAGAGTGTTTTACGCTTTTGAGAGTCTTCTCGACCTCATATGGAACAATGTTATATATGGATTTTGTAGAGAATTTCAAGATGCATCTTTTTCATATTATGACTGTGGAAAACATGGGCCCTACATGTCCGAAGATATACAATAAGACGTACCATCTCCTTGGGCCGAGTCAATTGGGCCTTCCAGAAGGCAGGCTTGGAGGACGGTGCGGCTTGGCACGGTCTACAAGGAAACGGATTCGTTTCCTACTCGAATACATGGATATAGGCGTAGCTGAATCGGTTATATCTGTATCTTCTATATACGGATTAGGGATTCTATCTGTAACCCGACCCCCTACACTATATAAAGGGAGTTTGGAGACCCTAGTTCGGCATCCAATTCCACATCTTACAATCATCATCACCACCCACCATAATACAATTCACGAGCACAGGAGTAGGGTATTACCTCCCCCCGAGGGCCCGAACCTATATAAATTCGTCTCCCTGTGCTACCATCGTAGTTGTGATCTTTCGCATCGCCCCCCTAAAATACATTGCCGACGCAAATCGTCGACAGTTGGCGCGGCAGGTAGGGGCTAGCGTCACGATCAACTACGTCGACTTCGATGGCTTCCATTGGCGGATTCGTCTTCACCTATGCTCCTGGCCAAGGCTTCATCTTTGGAGATCTCGGCTTCATCGCCGCGACTTTGGGCAACTTTCGTTGTGTGAGCGAACTGCTCGATCCACGACACGGGAGATGGTACGCGACTCCGACCGAGCCTTACCACTTTGGGATCACTCCCCTGGATTTCGATCCAGAGGAGATCCGATCTGATGATGATGATTCCAACTGGCCAACTGTTGGGTTTCCCTTCGGTTATGGTCGGGATCCACCGCTTCTTCCTTCGCCAACTCCTCATGTTGACGAGACACCAAGTGGCGGTCCGACTCGCCAGATCGATCTCGAGATCGATCGGGGTTACAATCCTCGATCGTGGACCGCCTGCTCGATTCAAAAACTTCACCATTGTTTTCCATCGGATAACATGCCGGCTTTTCCAATCCGGGCCAAGGAGCGGGACACGACACATACACACTGGGGCGAGCTTTCCGAGTCAAGGCTCGGGGACAACTCAAGCCAGGCCAAATTTCCGAGTGGCTATGCCATTCGGACTGGTCAATTTGGCTGAAAGTTTCCAGCAGATTCGTTCTGCCGAAACTCAGTCGGATCCCCTGATGACCAGAGATCCCGCTCATGAAGTAGGAATCATAATCACTCCCATCGACGAGCCAACGAATCAGGACTAGCCAATGAATCAGGACTGGCTAAGCCTTTCCTTCTCAGAATCCAAGTCGGAAGAGAGCGTCAATAGGTTCCCTGATTTCCGCGGCATCTACATGCTAGAAGGCCAAGCCTCTGGATCGGCCCGGCACCCTGCAGGGGAAGCAAGAGCCGAACCAAACCGCGAAGGCGGAGAAGACTTGCGCGACCAGTTACGTGGTCGTGCGAAGGAAGTTCGGGAGGAACTGCTTCAAGTCCGTATGGGAGATCACTCGGTCTTCCGTACGCCACAGCAGAACATTCTCGCTTGTAAGACTCTCCTAGACAATGTTGGCCCTTTACTTGGAGAGAACAACCCCGCATCGCCAATCATGGAGCATATCAAGGCCATGGTAACGGCAGCGGCTATCCAAGGCACTCGGGACCAACAGGCCAACTCGGCCAGGAGCCAGACTGCTACGAGTAGCACTCGGCGCAGTCAGCCCACGCGAAGTCGTGGGCAAGACGCCCGCCGGAGTGCGAGCCGCGACCTCCGCCTCGACATCGAAGCCCGACGCAGGGAGCGAGACCGAGATCGGCATCATACCCCACCGCGCCGGAATCTCCGACAATCTCCTTCCCCTCGGGAAGGGTTGATCGACGGGATTAAGGCGTTCACTCCCCGACTCCGACAGGTAAACTGGCCTGAGGGGTTCAACCCTAAGGGCATTGTGAAATTTGATGGAGAACGGGACCCCGAGGCTTGGTTGTAGATTTATTCTTTGGCGATCAAGGCATGGGTGGAGGATCTGACGTGATGGCAAATTATTTGCCCGTCATGTTAACCCCTCCGGCTCAGAACTGGCTCGCGGGCCTTCCAGAGAACTCGATCGATTCTCGGGAAGAGCTCTGCGACGAGTTAGATTACTAATTTTCGTGGCACTTACGAAAAGCACGGGACCCGTGGGACCTTTATCGACTCCATCGAAAAAAAGATGAGTCGTTAAGGGATTTCATTCGGCGTTTCACCAAGAAGAAAAACACAATCCGAGAGATCTCAGAGGTGGTCGTCGTCGCAGCCTTCCAGAAAGGAGTTCGCGACCCCGACTTAATCAAGAAGATGTCTCGGAAGCCTCCGACTACCGTCAAGGAGATGTTCGCCTTGGCGGATCGATATGCTACTGCCTCGGATGCTCTCGCTGAGCGTCAAGAGGATCACCCAAGCAAGCACGAAAGCAAGAAGGACAGGCCCGAGTTGTCCTCCAAGAAGGACAAGAAGCGCAAGGGTGAGGAGCTGGTAGCGGTGGCAGATTAGGGACGGCTAAGGCCGCCTCGACCCGCCGACTACAATAAAGTAATGGAAGCGCCGTGTCCTTTCCATCCAAACGGGAAGCATGCGGCCAAAAACTGTAACATCTTGAAGAAGTTCGCTGAGGATCACAATAGCGACGCTCCGAGAGATGCCAAGCAAGATGAAAAGCGACCTCTTGAGGCGGCGCTTATCAAGAAACCGGCGAGAGCTCAACTACATATTCGGGGGATCAGATGCATATGAGTCCAAGCGTAAGCAAAAGCTTACCGATCAGAAAATCAATGCAGCTATTCCGGTGACCCCCGGGTATCTCCGGTGGTCTGAAATTCCGATCAAATTTGATCGCTCAGATCACCCAGATCACGTCCCATGCCCAGGAAGATATCCACTCATTCTGGATCCTGTGGTACAGGGCGTCCGACTGCGCAAGGTCCTGGTTGATGGCGGGAGTGGATTAAATATCCTTTTCGCTAAAACTCTGGGTGAGATACAGATCCCAAGGACGGTGCTCCAACAGACAGACGCGCCGTTTCACGGTATAATTCCGGGAACCTCATCGGTGCCAATCGGGAAGATCGCTCTTCCCGTCACCTTTGGCACTCGGGATAATTACCGAACGGAGAATCTCAGCTTTGAGGTGGCCGATTTCGAGACTGCGTATCACACGATCTTGGGATAGCCGGGCTTGGCCAAGTTCATGGTTGTCCCACATTATACCTATCTAGTTATGAAGATGCTAGGTCCGCGGGGCGTAATCACGATCCGTGGAGACGTCAAGTTTTTCCACCTCCTCGATAGGGAAAATTGTGACTTCGCCCAGTCCATCGAGGCGACAGCTGAGTTGGACAAGATCCGGCGGGTGGCTACCACCCTCAGCGATGAAGGCGAACTACCTAACAAGAAACCATCAAAGTTGGGCATCAAGCCTGACGAAGATGTCAAGCATATTTCGCTCGACCCGTCCGATGCAACAAAAACGGCTCTAATCGGGACAGAGCTCGACTCGGAATTAGAGGATACGCTCGTTACCTTCCTCCGAGAGAACTGGAGCATCTTCGCCTAGAAGCCATCTGACATGTCAGGTGTCCCAAGGGAGGTAATCGAGCACTCTCTGAACGTTCACGACAAGGCCAAGCCGGTTAAGCAGCGGCTATGCCGGTTTGCGCAAGATCGGAAGGAAGCCATCAAGACGGAGATCACCAAACTTTTAGCCGCCAGCTTTATAAGAGAGGTGCTCCACCCCGACTGGCTGGCAAATCCAGTACTAGTGGAAAAGAAGAATGGGACTTGGCGCATGTGTGTCGATTACACCGACTTAAATAAAGCATGCCCCAAGGATCCATTTGGACTTCCTCGCATCGACCAGGTGGTTGACTCCACCGCCGGTTGCGAGCTCCTGAGCTTTCTGGACGCATATTCGGGCTATCACCAGATTAGCTTAAAGGAAGAAGACTATATCAAAACATCGTTCATCACTCCGTTTGGGGCCTTCTGTTACGTCACAATGCCCTTCGGACTGAAGAACGCCGCACAAGAACATACCAATACGTTGCATTCAAATGATCCTTTCACAACCAGCTCGGGCGCAATGTGGAAGCATACGTTGATGATGTTGTCGTCAAATCTCGGGTAACCTCTGATTTGGTCATTGACCTATCGGAGACATTCGAGAGTCTGTCGGCGTATCACATGAAGTTGAACCCGGAGAAGTGTGTCTTCGGGGTCCCTTCGGGAAAGCTTCTCGGATTCGTGGTGTCTCACCGTGGAATCGAGGCTAACCCGAAAAAGATCAAGGCCATCATGGAGATGGCGCCACCAACGTGCCTAAGGGATGTCCAGTGTCTTAGTGGGTGCATGGCGGCACTCGGACGCTTCATCTCGCGGCTCGGCGAGCGTGGTTCGGCCTTCTTCAAGCTATTGAAGAAGCAACACAACAAATTTGTCTGGATGCCCGAGGCACAAAAGGCATTTGAGGATCTCAAACTGTTCCTCACCTCACCACCTGTCTTGGCATCCCCCTTGCCACAGGAACCGCTTCTACTATACATTGCGGCCACCACTCATGTAGTGAGTGCTGCAGTAGT
Organism: Olyra latifolia; assembly: GCA_036346145.1. NCBI lineage: Eukaryota > Viridiplantae > Streptophyta > Magnoliopsida > Poales > Poaceae > Olyra > Olyra latifolia. The sequence continues at coordinate 4,019,057 of CM070531.1, read as the reverse complement.
AGTGGAACGGGAAGAAGGACGTGTTTATAAGGCACAACGCCTAGTCCACTTCGTCAGCGAAGTATTGGGCGAGACCAAGGTACGTTATCCGCAGGTGCAAAAGCTTCTGTATGCGGTTCTTATCGCTTCCCGAAAGCTAAAGCACTACTTTCGAAACATCCAATTTCAGTGGTCACCTCCTTCCCTATTGGAGAAATTCTCCACAATCGGGAAGCCACTGGGAGAATCGCAAAGTGGTCGGTGGAACTCGGAGCTTTCGAGCTCTCGTTTAAACCACGCAGCGCCATTAAGTCACAAACACTCGCCGACTTTATCGCCGAGTGGACGGAGATGCAGACTCCCCCAGCAGCTGAAGAGGTCGAGTATTGGAACATGTACTTCGATGGATCTCTCCGACGGCAGGGCGCTGGGGCTGGCATTGTTCTCATATCACCCGGAGGCGAGCGACTCAAGTACGTTCTCCAGATCCATTTTCCAGCCTCAAACAACGCAGCTGAATATGAAGCGCTCATCCACGGTCTCCGTATTGCCATATCGCTCGGCGTCCGACGATTGGTGGTTTGCGGAGACTCCCAGCTTGTGGTGAGCCAAGTGCAGAAGGACTGGTCTTGTGTCAACGACAACATGACCGCCTATTGTCAGGAGGTCAGGAAGTTGGAAGACAAGTTTGACGGGTTGGAGCTCATACATGTCCTGCGTCGAGACAATGAGGCGGCGGATGAACTCGCAAACCTGGGCTCCAGTCGGGCGCCAGTTCCGATTGGGATCTTCATCCAGGAGCTCCACGCCCCCTCTATCACTCCGCAAGAACAACTACCCCAACCCGCCGAGCAGCAATCCGAGATAGAGGTGCTCACCCTCGACTCGGATTGGACGAAGCCTTACCTGGAATACCTGCAAGAAGAAAGGCTTCCCGATGATCGGGGGGCTGCTGAGCAAATCCAACGTCGAAGTCGCAACTATGTAGTGCATGAAGGGACCTTGTATCGACGAAGTGTCTCTGGCATACTTCAAAAGTGCATATCTGAGTCTGAAGGACGCGCTCTACTACGCGAAATTCACTCAGGCATGTGCGGACATCATGCCGCATCAGCTACGCTGGTTGGAAAAACTTTCCGACAAGGATTTTACTGGCCAACCGCGGTCTCAGACTCAAAGGAGATCGTCCGCAAGTGTGAAGGTTGCCAGTTCTTCGCCCGGCAGATTCATGTGCCGGCTCAGGAACTTCAGACGATTCCTATCACCTGGCCGTTCGCTGTCTGGGGGCTCGACATTGTCGGACCCTTTAAGAAAGCACCAGGTGGATTTGAACATATCTTCGTCGCCATTGATAAGTTCACCAAATGGATTGAAGCCAAACCTGTGACCAAGATTACAGGGGCGAAAGCCACCGAGTTCTTCCAGAAGATTATCGGTCGGTTCGGCGTACCATCTCGGATCATCATGGATAACGGTTCTCAGTTCAAGAGTGACGAATTTCAAAGTTGGTGCGAGGATGTGGGCATAAAGATTTGCTTTGCTTCGGTGGCACACCCACGAAGTAATGGGTAGGTCGAGCGCGCGAATGGCATGCTTCTACGAGGTGTCAGGGCACGCATCTTCGATCGACTCAAACCCTATGCGGCAAAATGGATGAAGGAATTGCCTGCCGTACTCTGGGGGCTTCGAACAAGCCCCAGTCGAGCTACGGGGCAGTCACCCTTTTTCCTCGTATATGGGTCTGAGGCGGTTCTTCCCACGAGCTCTGATTTGGATCGCCCGAGTTCAGAGGTTCAACGAAAACGAGTCAGAGGCCAGTCGGATTGACGATCTTGACCGACTGGAGGAAGCTCAGGACGTTGCCACAATTCGGTCGGCTAAGTACCTCCATGGTTTGCGTCGTTATCATGATTGTAATGTGCGAGATCGAGCCTTCTCGATTGGAGATTTGGTCCTTCGGGTTAGTCAATCGGGTGGCCATAAACTTTCTCCACAATGGGAAGGACCGTACATCGTTGACTCTATGACGCGCCCGAGGGCTTACCGATTAAGGCGAGAAGACGGCGCTCTCCTGGACAACTTATGGAACATCGAGCAATTGCGTCGGTTCTATACCTGACGGCTATTGTAACCCCTGATCACAAATGAATAAAGATAAGTTTTTCGCTCACATTGTCTTTTATGTTTACACAATTCGGTTTCGGACTTGCTACTTATTTATGTTTCAATTAAGTTGTAAGTCGGGGGCTACACCTAATTAGGTGCGCAATCGCGCACCTAATTTCCTATCTAAATCTGACTTGCTCCCTAATCAGATTCTGATTAGCCAGTAAGTCGGGGCTACACTAATTTGAAAGCATCTGCACTTTCTTTCTCCTTTATTGAGTCTGACTTACTCATTAGTCGGAATCCGACTGGTTTGTAAGTCGGGGGTCATACCTGATTGGAGGCGGTCTCCGCCACTACATTTATTCTTAACACTTAATTGACTTTTTTCAGTTCGAGCTAACGATGAGCCTAAGCGTCTGTCGTCCTGAGTAACGAAACTTCTGCTTCCTAGCAACATCCATGCTTCCGGGTCACATTATCGGAGGTAGGGCTCCGTGCCAACTCCTAATGCTAAGGAACTTGATGCACTGGACAGAGTGCTTAGCGAAAGGGACCTAGCTCACTTGGGCAAAACGTACTACTCGGGTCGTAAAAAATCGATTAACTTGCGCTAAAAAAAAAAGAGGAAAGAAAACATCGCACATTCAGAATAAGAAATTTTATTTCTTGAAGGCCCGCGGGCCGGTTACAGGATGTGGCGGCAGGTGTAGGCCTGCGCCTTGATGATCAAATCCGTCACCCCGGCGAGGTCTGGGGCGGCGTCAAGTAGAACCTCGGCGATGGCGGCGTCGCGGGCGCGGGAGCGGACCAAGGCCTCCACGATCACGTCGGTCACCTCGGCAAGGGCCGGGACGACCTCCACCAGGACCGCAACGAAGGCGACGTCGCGGGCACGGGCCTCCTCCTCGGCCATCTCGGCGAGCGCGAGGTCGAATTCCGCCTAGAGCTCGGCTAGCTCTTCATCGGCCATTGGAGCAGAAGGAGGCGAAAGGATTCAGGAAGAAGCTTGTGAGGAGCGGCCGCTACGCCGGCCTCTCTTTATAGTCGAACTTGGGGAAGTCGAACCGGCTTCGGGGAGTGATGGCGTCGGGAAGCAGCCCCGATGAAAACAGTTCCCGGGATTTAATGTGGAGGTTCCTGGGAGCGCGGCGCTGCGTTCAAAGCGACGCTTGGGCTTCCGGCGGAGTATTACTGGGATGACTTGCGGCAGCAAGAGATAAGCGCGCGTTTCTCGAAGAACCGCGGGCGACGCTTCAGCCTCCCGCTGGGCGGGAAGGTGCGAAGCCTTGGCTTCACTATTGCAATATTTGGGCCCGGTCTTAGGTTCCAGAGGACACGCTCCTTGTGGACCGTATGTTGTACGTTGCTCACATGCGGGTGTTGATTGGACCAAACCTAGTTGGGACAAAGGGCGCACCCCTAGTTGGGCCTTCTGCCAGTTATTGATTCTTTGATGACTGGGTGCTTTCTAGTTAAAAAATCAATCCAGCTCTTGGCGTACCCCTTGGGGTCAATGGCTGGTCCGATTTAATAATTAGATTTGGCGTCAAAGAGTTACCTCTTCAGTTGGGTCTCAGTGCCGGATCATTTGTCGCCAAGACAAACATCACTAGGAGGACCTTAACATGGAGGCGGGCGTATTCCTCCGGGGATCACCAGCTTGTGTCCACATTAGTCAGATCAAGGCACCTGAACACCTACATAGGTTGTGGCATATCCCATGCTGGATCGCATGTCGAGCTCTGCAAGTCAGGCTTGAATACCATAAGTTGTAACAGGGAGGATAACGCTGGGTAGCACTGCATACTCGGCAAAGTCCACTCTCCTGGTATGCCTCTCCGTGGGGCCATTAGCCAGCATTCCGATCCGTCGGGCTGGGTGCCAGACATCCTTAATAAACTTGAGAATTTTTCTCGAGTTCTTTGCAACTGTGTTGTTTGATCAGCAGGTTACTCGGCGAGCAGATTCCGTCAGCCAGACAAAGAGTGACGTCACTCGGATAAACATCTGGAGGATTGCGAGCCGAACCCCGAATCAAGACAACCCAGTCCTGAAGCACTCGGGAGCTACTGTGGAAAACATGGGCTCTGGGTGTCCGAAGATATACAATAAGACGTACCATCTCCTTGGGCCGAGTCAATTGGGCCTTCCAGAAGGCAGGCTTGGAGGACGGTGCGACCTAGCACGGTCTACAAGGAAACGGATTCGTTTCCTACTCGAATACATGGATATAGGCGTAGCTGAATCGGTTATATCTGTATCTTCCATATACGGATTAGGGATTCTATCTGTAACCCGACCCTCTACACTATATAAAGGGGCTCCGGGGACCCTAGTTCGGCATCCAATTCCACATCTTACAATCATCATCACCACCCACCATAATACAATCCACGAGCACAGGAGTAGGGTATTACCTCCCCCCGAGGGCCCGAACCTGTATAAATTCGGCTCCCTGTGCTACCATCGTAGTTGTGATCTTTCGCATCGCCCCCTAAAATACATTGCCGACGCAAATCGTCGACAATGACTTTTTTTCATTTGAGCAAGGGAAATATTTTTAAAATTTTCATCTCTGTTCTGTTGTGGTACGGGAAGCACTGATTTGAAAGGTTTCGGTTTCAGTTCGAGTGGGAACGTGGGCATGTAGTCATATATGTTTGAATTCATGATAAAATTAGACTAACATACAGGAAACAAAGGTAAGAAAATATTTTTGTTTGTGGAAAATGGTTTGGTCCTTGTGGGCGCAGGCTTGGAGGCAACCGTGGTCAGCGACGGTACTGGGACTAGATCAGGTGGATCGAGGTCCAGAACGGTGATGATGTCGCGGACGGATGGGCTCAAGCTTGAGGATCATGAGGACATCATGGAGAAGGACTTGAGGTAGCTCAAAGATTCAGGTTCGGGTTGGAGGCCCGAAGGCACGGAAGGAGAGCGGTCAAGTCCGGCAGATAAAGGCCCGTTGCATAGGGTTGATCGGGTTTTGTGTAAAACCCATGTATGATATATTTAGCCCAAGTTGGACTGTGTGTGAGTGGTTTAGGCCCATGTAAGTGGCTGGTTGAGTGGGTGAATCCTAGCCCTTCATTTGGTTGCTTAGGGTTGAGGCAAAAAAATCAATGGTTGTGGTTCACCTAGTGGCCCTATATAAGGAGGGGTGGTGGGGGTACCTCCACTAAGTCTTGGACTGAGGTTTTGTGGCTTGTATTCTGCTCTTTGTGAGCTTTGCCCATCTAGGTGTGGCTGTGAACAAACCCCTCAAGTAATAGAAACTAGTTCCTCAAATGATGGCTTTGTTCTTACGTTATTCATGTGTTTGATCTAGTTTCTTTGGTGATTTTGTTTACAACAAGTTTATTTGCCTCACCATCTTCGACATGTTGCTGATCCATGATGTTTTGAGGCTGCTTATATGATTTGGCACCACTGGCAAGTTGTGAGAAACAAGAGATCACGTTCTTCCCACCTTTGTTCAAGTTGGTAGATTTGTTCTTCCTGCACAGCAGTCAGTGTAATATTTTTAGAAAAATCATCCGAGATGATTTTTGAGTGATTCTTGTTGGAGAAGGTCCGTGACTTCCATATATACCTGTGAAAAACTTTTGGAGTCATTTGGATTCTTCGTTTAGGAGCTATGAGGTGATTACCGAGCCCCAAACTTTCCATGCGCGAGTTCTACACAGTTCTTGGTTCATGATTTTTCTTGACTTTTCTATGAGTAGTTTTAATCTCACACTTGGCTAGAGGCTGCATGACTCATCAAAGCATAGGGAAAAAAATTTCCATAATTTGTAGAGCCCAAGAAAGCCAGCAACCACTCCTGTGATCAGAATTGATTTATGCTGGAATATTCCTGAGTGCTTTTCCTAAAGCACCTTTTTAGTTGGAGTATTTTGTCTTTGAGTGCAACCACTTTGGACTAAGATTACTTTTATTTGAGCACTTAACAACCAGAAATATGGCTCTTCTTGCGGGTTGTCATCTTTGACGCGCGTTGGGTGAAGAGTATTATTCATCTCCTTGCGAGAAAATTTATTTGGCTCCTATTCACCCCTCTAGTCGTCAGGTTCGGTATTTCAACTGGTATCAGAGCAAGGTTGCACTCTTTTCTTGATCTTCACCGATCTTTGAGCCTTTCCTTGTTTCCGTCTTGAACCATGGCGGATGACAAGTACTCTACGAAGACTCTTGTATTCTCAGGTTTGAATTTTCTATTTTGGAAGGCATATATGGAATATTACATCATGGCACAGGGGATACTCTATATGGCTCATGGTCAAAGACCCCTTTGTTGTGCCTCATGACAGTGAGATTAACGCGACCAACCAGGCTTCACTGGAGTTGAATGCTAAAACCCGCAACATGATCATCCAGGGGCTTAGCCAAAATGAATATGAGAGGATTGCTCATATCAAGTCCGCTCACGAGATTTGGACTACCCTCGTTGCTTACCATGAGGGGACGGCCCAGATCAAGACTATGAGGCAGGACCAATACAAGAGGGAATACAATCGCTTTGTGCAGAAGGCTGGTGAATCATTGGACGCCTGTTTCAGTCGGTTCACCAAGATCCTTAGCAATCTCAGGTCGGTTGGCACCACTTACACCGATTCTGAGAATGCTCGTTACTTCTTGTCCGTCTTAGATTTGAAGATTTGGGGTGTTAAGGTGACCACGATCCGGCAGGCTGCGGATCTTACTACTTTGACCTTGGATGGGCTATATTCGAATCTCAAGACGTACGAGGTTGAGCATCTCTCCTGTGAGCCCTGTCCAGTTTCTATAGCTTTGGTCACTGATCCTTCTTTGCGGTGTTCCTCGAGTTCTTTGGAGTTTGGCACTGGTTTCTCTCTTTCTACTTTGTGTGAAATGCCTGATGAGAGGTTAGATGGAGTGCCTGAGGATCAGTTAGCCCTACTTGCCAAAAAATTCAGCCAAGCCTATAAGAGAGTGAGTGAGAGGAGAAGATGGCCGATCAAGTGCTTCGAGTGTGGTGGCCCCAACCACATTCGGGCCAACTACCCCAGGCTGGAGAAAGGCAAGAACGACTACACGGTGGCGGACAAGAACCACTACATCAATAAGAACCGCAACAAGAAGCCGGTGCCTGGAGGTGACAAGAAGCCCAAGTTCTCCAAGGGACGGAGACTCTTCCAGAAGGTGTTGGCTGCCTTGGATGAGGCCAACATCTCAGACTCGGAGGAGACTTGGAGCGATGATGGAGGTGATGACCAAAAGCCTAAGAACGATGACGACAATGGCTACGCCGGCATGTGCTTTATGGCCGACGAGGATGGTGCGAGCGACACCGACCTCTACACCGATTCTGACATTGAGGTACCAACCTATGAGGAACTCAATGATGCTTTTTTTAAAGCTAGGTAGATTTCATGCCAAGTCTAGAGCAAGATGTAGGGAACTGGAGGAGGAAGTAGCTTGTTTGACCCAGAAGTTGGAGAATTTGAAGTGCTTTGTGCCCCCCCAGCTGGTAGATTCTGATGGTTGGAAAGAATGTGATAAGCTTGTGCAGGAGTTGAATGAACTAAGGACCTTGTATGATAGTGTATTTACTGAGCTTGAGTCACTTAGGGGAGACATACTAGTGTGATGCTTGAACTAGATCAGACTAGAGATGCTCTTGTTGTTGCTACTTCTGCTCCCAGCCTCATGATAGCTAGTATGATTGATCCCGCTGCACTGTCATTTGCTTGTCCTGATCCTGCTGCACACCTTTCACATGACACACTTAAGGACCCATTTAGCTCAAATAAGAGCTATAGAGATCTTGGAGCACCTAAGGACCTTGTCAGTCCAGATGAGGACTATAGCTTTCACTCAGCTTCTTCCTGTGAGGACTGTCTCACTTTTAAATTGAAAAATTTAAACATGAAAAATAAAATTGCTAAGATGAATAATACCTTGCTTGCTAACTCTAACTGTGTTCATTGTGATGAATTGGAGGGAGAAATGGGTAAAGTCTATGAGGATCTTAGCAAGAGGTTTGAGGGTCAGTTAGCTCAAGTCAAGAATGCTGAGTGTCTTTCCTGTGTTGCTCTTAGGAAAGAGGTAGATATGTTGAGTGAGAGGTGTCGTAGGGCTCTAGGTAAGGACAAATTAGATGTTCAAGATTCTTCTGGTGTCTTACCTCCTGCTGCTTATGACTTGTGCCCCCAGTTTCATCAAGAGTGTGAGTACCTTGTGAGCACTCTTGAGAAGTTTGTTGGTGGCAAGAAGAAGCTCAATTTGATATTGGATAAGTCAAAAATTTCCAAGGGTAGAGGTCTAGATTTTAACTGGCTTGAGCACATCAAGCGCCACCTTGCCAGGTTTGTCACTGCTGGTGAGGATGGCCAGATAGTTGAGGTTTCTTCAGGAGTCCCTGAGAGGACTGTGTTTCGATCTGCTGGCTTTTTCCAAGAGACTTCTGCTCAGAAGGTTGTTTCCCCTGTGACTTCTGATCCTGGTAGAGCGAAGTTTACATGCACCTTCTGTTAGAAGGATGGACACTTGGTTGAGTTTTGCTTCAGAAGAGCTGGAGTTGCTAGACGTGAGCATGCTTATGCTCTTAGGGGTTTTCAGGGTCACGCTCAGAGAGCTCCTAAGGCACCCACAGCTCCTAGATAGATGGCTAGACAGTTGGCTCCTGTAGTTGTGCGTAGGCCAGGTCTAGGTGCACAAGTTAATGGTCGGTCCTGTTGCTGGACCTAGTGCTTTCAGTGGTTTTGGTTCCCTCCGTCCTCAGGGTGTGCCTTCTTTGCCTCATGGAGGTAGACACCCGCGACGTGGTTTTGCTCCTACTTTGGGTGGTAGGAGACCTGAGTGGCACACTTGGGGAGGACCGGCCTTTGCACCACGGCGACCCAACCCAAATATGGCGCCTAGACGTCCTGCTGGGGTTCCTTCAGCGTTTGTGAGAGTTGAGAGGCGTCAGGGTGCTAGCTCAAGGGAGTTTCTACTGTTTGTGGTGTGACTCAATATTGGGTTCAAAGAATGCACATTCAGAGAATGCACCCACCTAGTCAGATCATAGGTGACCTAGGAGAGTGAGTCACTCAATCAAAGTCTGGACTGTCCCTCTTCTGTCACTCAGCTACCTTTGAGCCTGCAGACATTACCCATGCTCTTTCCAATGAGTCTTGGGTTAATGCCATGTATGAGGAGTTAGAAAATTTTGAGAGAACAAGGTTTGGGAATTGGTAGAGAGACCCCCCAAGATACAATGTCATAGTCACTAAGTGGGTCTTCAAGAATAAGTGTAGTGAGGATGGGATAGTAGTGAGAAATAAAGCCAGGTTGGTAGCACAGGGTTTCACTCAAGTCGAGGGGTTTGACTTTGAGAAAACTTTTGCTCCCGTTGCTAGACTTGAGGCGATCAGGATTCTTCTTACTTTTGCTGCATCCAAGGGTTTCAAGCTTTTTCAAATGGATGTCAAAGGTGCTTTCTTGAATGGATTTATTGAAGAGGAGGTCTATGTCAAACAGCCTCCTCGATTTAAAAATTCGAAGTTTCGTGATCATGTGTTCAAATTGTCAAAAGCTTTGCATGGACTAAAGCAAGCTCCTAGAGCTTGATATGAGCGGCTGAAGTCCTATTTACTTGGGAATGGTTTTACCATGGTAGTGTAGATACTTTTTACCAAGAGAGTTGGCTCAGATTTCCTCCTTGTGCAAATCTATATTGATGACATAATCTTTGGAGGCTCTTCCCAACAGCTTGTCTCTGATTTCTCCAGCGTGATGAGTTCAGAGTTTGAGATGAGTATGATGGGGGAGTTGACCTTCTTCCTTGGCTTCTAGATCAAGCAGACCCCTAAGGGGATCTTTCTTCTCCAGAGCAAGTACACTAGAGATCTTCTCAAGCGGTTTGCTATGTCTGATGGCAAACCTATTCAGACTCCTATGGCAACCACCACAGCTCTTGAGCCTAATGAGAATGGTGAACCGGCTGACCAGAAGGAGTATAGAATCATGATAGGCTCCCTCCTGTACCTTACCTCTTCTAGGCCGGACATATACCTCGCTGTGTGTCTTTGTGCTCGCTTTAAGGCTTCTTCTCACGTTTTCCACCTTCAGGCGGTGAAGCGCATCTTTCGCTACCTTAGAGCTACCCTAGACTTTGGGATTTGGTACTCTTCCTCTTCTTGTCTGTTCCTTAGAGCCTTTTTAGATGCAGACTTTGCTAGTTGTAGGATAGATAGGAAGAGCACTTCTGACACTTGCCAATTTCTTGGCACTTCACTTGTCTCTTGGTCTTTTAGGAAGTAGTCAGGTGTTGCACAGTCCACTATTGAGGCCGAGTACGTGGCTGCGGCTAGTTGTTGTAGTCAAGTGTTTTGAATGTGTTTTACCATGAGGGACTTTGGGTTGACCTTAGAAAGTGTTCCACTTTTCTGTGACAACACCTCTGCCATAAACATTGTCAAAAACCCAGTGCAATATTCTAGGACCAAGCATATAGATATCAGGTACCACTTCCTTAGAGACCATGTAGAGAAGGGAGACATAGTGCTTCAGTTTGTGGAGAGCGACTACTAGCTTGCTGATATCTTCACCAAGCCCTTGGACAGCTCTAGGTTTGTGGCTCTCAGAGGAGAGCTTGGGATAGTGAGCCCTTTAGGCATTAGTTAAGGGGGAGCTAGTCTTTGTAATATATGTCTATATGTCTATATGCTTTTAAATTTCTGTATTTGCATATTTACATTCTGGGCTTAATCTTGGACAGGATTAGAGAGTCAGTTTCACTTCTCTAGCCACTGCTTCTTACCCATAGGTTGCTATCATGCGTGATTAGCAATGTTCTCTGCTCTAACTAGTTGAGTTTTTCATAGGCTTTTGGGTCTAGCAGGTGTTAGGCCCCCTGGGTAGACAGGGTCTGTGTCTAGTCTCTCTAATAGTTGAGTTATAGACTTGCTTTCCTAGTCTGTGGCTTGGGGTAGATGAGTGTGTTTCTAAGCCTTTAGAGTTATCTGCCTCTCATCTTTGCTCTTAGATTGCCCTGTGAGTTTCTCCAGCTCCTTATCTCTTCTGTTTTTTCTTGGATGAGTAATTCTTTGTTCGAGGGGGAGTTTGGAGATTTTATTGCATTTTTGCATTGCATTTAGTTTTTATTGACATTTTTAGGGCTTTGTCTATTAGGCTTTTGAAGTTCTGTGCTGAAATACACTTTAGCTTCTGAAATACACTTGTGCAACACTTCTAGCTAGCTAGTTCATTTTGAAAATGGTACCTTGTACATGCTAGGCTAGCTAAAAATTAATTACATTTTAAGCTTCTCTTGAAAACTTGATGAATCTAGAACTTTGTCCTGTTAAATCTTTTAACTTGGCTATTGTGCATGTTTTCAATTCCTTTGGTCTAACTCGAATCCTTGTTGCAACTTGAATCGAACTTGTCGCTCATGTTTTGACCTTCAGAGTGCTCTTGTACATGGAAATACAAGAAAAATTGAAAAGCACTATGGAAAGAAATTTTTTTAAAAAAATAAAAAAATACAAACAAACATGAGGAGGAGAGTGACCTAGGAGGCCTTTGCCGATGGCTCCTAGTCGGGGATGTGCTTTGCTAGGGATCACTCTCCAAAATCTGAGTTTGCTATGAAAAACAAGAAAAAATAAAAATAGTAGCAATAGGTGAGCATGAAGGTCTTTACATATGTCTTTAGATCTCCCAATGTGTTGCACAAGTTGAATTCTTGCTTGCCTATTTGAATCTTTGTATTTACACGTATTCTAGTTTTGAGATTTTGCAAATGCAAGGTTTCTAGTTACATCATGCAAAATCGCATTTCTTTAGCTTTTGCTACCTAGCATGGATATTATTTAACTATTTCAATATGAACTAGTAGGCTTAGGTTGCTATTTGGCTAGTTAAGTGCATTTCATGCCTAATGTTCATTTGCCTAATTTACAAAGCCCCTTAGGTTACATTTCATGCATTTGACATTGTCTTGATGCCTACATTGCCAAAAGGGGGAGAGTATTTTTGAAAAAGGCATTTTGTGAAAACTTGAGTCTACGTGGACATGTTGACCAATTGTTCTTCCCTTTGGTCCAAATATGATTTTGCAAATTTGATTTGTCATACTGTCTTAAAACAAACTTTTCTTCATGCCTTTCTATGTTTGTCAATATACTCATCAAGGGAGAGATTGTGAGACCATGTGGAGGTCTTCATGTTGTGATGAGTATATGTGATTTGAATTGATTTAGTTGAGGAGTGTGTTTTGGTGACTAATTTGAGCCGGTTCGGCCATTTGTGCTAGGACAGAGTGTTTTGTATTTTTGAGAGTCTTCTCGAGCTCATCTGGACAAATGTTATATATGGATTCTGTAGGAAATTTCGAGATGCATCTTTTTCGTATTATGACTTTTTTCATTTGAGCAATGAAAATATTTTTAAAATTTCCATCTCTATTCAGTTGTGGTACGGGAAGCACTGGTTTGAAAGGTTTCGGTTTCAGTTCGAGTGGAAACGTGGGCATGTAGTCATATATGTTTGAATTCATGATAAAATTATACTAACATGCAGGAAACAAAGGTAAAAAAAATATTTTTGTTTGTAGAAAATGGTTTGGTCCTTGTGGGCGCAAGCTTGGAGGCAACCGTGGTCGGCGACGGTATCGAGACTAGATCGGGTAGATCGAGGTCCAGAACGTTGATGATGTCAAGGGACGGATGGGCTCAAGCTTGGGGCTCATGAGGACATCATGGAGAAGGATTTGAGGTGGCTCAAACGTTCTGGTTCGGGTTGAAGGCCCGAAGGCACAGAAACGGAGCGGTCAAGTCCGATAGATGAAGGCCCGTCGTATCGAGTTGATCGAGTTTTGTGTAAAACCCATGTATGGCATATTTGGCTCATGTTGGGCTGTGTGTGAGTGGTTTAGGCCCATGTAAGTGGCTGGTTGATTGGGTGAATCCTAGCCCTTGATTTGGTTGCTTAGGGTTGTGGCAAAAAATCAATGGTTGTGGTTCACCCGGTGACCCTATATAAGGAGGGGTGGAGGGGGTGCCTCCACTAAGTCTTGGGCTGAGGTTTTGTGGCTTGTATTCTGCTCTTTTGTGAGCTTTGCACACCTAGGTGTGCTGTGAATAAACCCTCTCAAGCAATATAAACTAGTTTCTCAAATCATGGCTTTGTTCTTGCGTTATTCATATGTTTGATCTAATTTCTTTGGTGATTTTGTTTGCAACAAGTTTATTTGCCTCACCTTCTTCTACATGTTGCTGATCCATGATGTTTTGAGGTTGCTTATATGATTTGGCATCCTTGGCAAGTTGTGAGAAACAAGAGATCACGTTCTTCCCACCTTTGTTCAAATTGGCAGATTTGTTCTTCTTGCGCAGCAGTCAATGCAATATTGTTAGAAAAATCATCCGACATTCTTTTTGAGTGATTTTTGTTGGAGAAGGTCCGTAACTTCCATATCGATCTGTGAAAAAATTTTGGAGTCATTTGGATTCTTCGTTTGGGAGCCATAAGGTGAATACCGAGCCCCAAACTTTCTATGTGCGAGTTCTAGATAGTTCTTGGTTCACTATGTTTTCTGAATTTTCTGTGAGGAGTTTTAATCTGAAACTTGGCTAGAGGCTGTAGGACTCATCAAGGCATTGGGAGAAAAATTTCCATAATTTTTAGAGCCCAAGAAAGGCAGCAACCACTCCTGTGAACCTAATTTATGTTTTTTAAATTCAAAAATTTTTAAAAATCAAAGTTTCAAAAAAAATTTAAAACTTTTTATGAACCCTTTCCGTGAACCTACAGCTCCATTTTTTTAAGTTTCGTTGTATTTTCAAAAATCATAAAAAATTATGTAACATCAAAATACAACGAAACTTAAAAAAATGCTGTGAAACTTAAAAACTTTTGAATTTAGAAAATCATGAATTCACAAAAATATGATTTTTTTTAGAAACATAAAAAATGCAGTAAAACTTGAAAATGGAACAATAGGTAATAGGTTAATGAAAAGGGTCACAAAATGTGATTTTTTTAGAAATTTTTGTCTTCACGATTTTTAAATTTCAATATTTCAAAAAAATATAAATTTCCAAAAATAACAAAACTTTTTGTAGACCCTTCCTGTGAACCTATGGTTCCATTTTTTCAAGTTTTGTTGCGTTTTGATGTTGCATAATTTTTTAAAAAATTAGCAAAGTTTGTTAGTTTTATAGTTAGCAATACAGCAGTTAACTATTAGTGTTAGTGACTGCTAGTGGCAGTGCACGTGGGGCTACCCAGCGCGGCAGGCCGCTGCCGTGGCAGGGCTATTGCTGCAGTGCCGCATCGCGGCAACCGAGTTGCCGCGATGCCGTGTCATGGCGGATAGGCATTTCTGCAAATGCCACTTTTTGGTGGGCATTTTCATATTTACCCTTTTTTTGGGCAAAAAAAAATTTTCTTGCATATTTCAGCAAGAAACTTAGTAGGCTTATTCTGAATTACTCCACGTATGATAAGAAATTGTATACTCTTATTCGTTGTTTAGAGACGTGGCAACATTATTTATGGCCTAGGGAGTTTGTCATATATTTTGGTCATGAATCCCTTAAGCATATTAGAAGGAAGAGCAACCTCAACCATCAACATGCTAAATGGGTTGAATTCATTAAACCATTTCCTTATGTCACCAAACACAAGAAGGGAAAGGATAATGTAGTTGCTAATGCTTTGTCCAAACGGTATGCGATGACGTCTCAACTTGATTGTCGTATTTTTGGCCTAGAAACAATAAAAGATTTGCATGTTTAGGATGATGATTTTAAGGATGCTTTGCTGAATTGTAAAAAGAAAAAGGTAGAATAAATTTGTGAACAATGATGGATTCTTTTTTAGAGCTATCCGGTAATGCATTCCAGTTGGGTCCGTTCTTCTTTTGCTCTTGCAGGAAGCACATGAAGGAAGATTAATGGGACATTTTGGTGATAAAAAGACGGAGGACGTGCTAGTTGCCCATTTCTATTGGCCAAGGATGAGATGCGATGTTGAGCGCTATGTTTCACGCTACACCACGTGCCAAAAGGCTATGTCACGGTTGAACCCCCATGGTTTGTATATACCTCTACCTATCTCTAATGCCCTATGAGAGGATATTTCGATGGACTTTGTTCTAGGTCTACCTACGACCAAGAGGGGGAGGGATAGCATATTTGTTGTTGTGGATAGATTTTTAAAAATGGCACACTTTATTCTATGCCACAAGAGCGATGATGCCACTCATATTGCTGATTAATTCTTCAAAGATGTTGTTTGCTTGCATGGTATGTCTACCACTAATGTTTCAGATCGTAATGCGCCAAATTCATAAGCCATTTTTGGAGAACTCTATGGAATAAGTTGGGAACAAAGCTACTATTTTCTGCCACATGCCTCCCCCAAACCGATGACCAAATTAAAGTTATCAACCGTACCTCGTCAACCATATTGCGGGCTATTTTGAAGAACTTGAGAGAATGGGAGGAGTGCCTACCTCACATAGAGTTTGCTTACAACCATACGCAACATTCAATCACAAAGGTAAGTCCATTTCAGTTAGTGTATGGTTTCAATCCACATACACCCATAGATTTGCTGCCTCTTCCATCTTCAGAGAGGATAAATTTAGATACAAAGAAATGTGCTGACTTTGTTCTTAAGTTGCATGAAACTACAAAAGAGAACATTGAACGCATGAATGAGAAATATATAGTTGTCGGTAACCAAGGTAGGAAGCAATTAACGTTCGAACCTGGTGATCTTATTTGGCTGCATTTGGGCGGAGAAAGATTTCCTAAGTTGAGAAAATCTAATTTGATGCCACGAGCTGATAGACCTTTTAAGGTGTTTGAATGAATTAATGATAATGCATATAAACTTGAGTTTACTATAGAGTTTGCGGTTAGCCCGCATTTAATATTGCAGATTTGAAGCTTTATTTGGGTCAAGAGGATGAGTTTGAGTCAAGGACGACTCCTTTTCAAGAGAGGGAGGATGATGAGAACATTACCACATTAAATACACACATGACTTCATCATCATCACCTTTTATGAAAGGGCCTATTACAAGAGCATATGTTCGGCAGTTAAATCAACAAGTAAACTCGTTTCTTGGACTCTTATCATGATTTGGAGAATAGATGATTATATAATGATGTGTTTGTGCTTAGAAACCATATGCTTTGTGGTCAGGTCAATCGTGCTTGGCGTGATTGATAACGAGTAGGCTTAATGGTTTAGGGAATTATCTTAGCACAAATGTTGGCGTTCCCCTGCGAGTTATCCCATCCCCAGTGGAAGGGGGAAAAAGGTGATGGAAAGAGACTTGGCATTGGTCAGTAGTGGTGGGCATGAAGTAGCCGCGCGTCCCGTCCATACGAGGTAGCAGAAGCAGTAGCGCCACTCCTGCGATGCCGTGCCACCCTCCGCTGCCTCACGGGCTCAAGTTTCTTTCTGCACGCTGCTCCTCCTGCTTCGTCCATGTGGGCGCAAGCGACAGCGACGGCCACCACCAATCGACTCGACGACGACACGCTCCATCCAGCCCGGCGTCCGCGTGCTGCTGGTAGTGGGAGGGAGCAGTGCGCCTGCCACTGCCACTGCCACTGGCCACTTATGATGCAAGAATCACATGAAAATGAAAGCAAGCCACGCAAAGCAGAGGCCGTAATTTGTTTAGAGAAAGGAACCGATGCAACCAAGCAAGAATCACTGCACTAGTGTTTGTTTAAAGCACAATTAGCTTTTTTAAATTCGGATCTTTATATCTCTTCTCTAAACCACTATTTGTTTCCCGTATTTTTATTCTCTCTAAGAGAGTCTCTGTCCTATTCTTAAAGAGATATATAGACAGATAAGATAATATTTAAATAAATTTGAAGAGAGAATCCCTAAATTTAAAAAATAACATAGACTCTGCTGAAATTATATAGAGACCAAGAGTCTCTAAATATACATAAAATTTCTTTTTAGAGCCATGCTCTTAACGAAATGGCTGGATATATTGGAGAACAAGTCACGAGCGAAGGAATTTGGAATAGATTAAAGCACGCAGTCTGGTTATAATACTCTAGTGACGCTGCGTCAGCAAATGAGCCGCCGCCATTGAGCAGGAAAAAAAAAGAAGTGAGGTAGAAGTAAAAGCATCCCATGCTAGAAAATGAGCAGTCTGGCTCTGGTGTGCCAAAATTAAAATAAAAATCTTCAGTATACACACACGTGATGACGTCGTCACAAGCCTAACTTCTTTCTCAATTCACTACAACGAGTTCAGTTCAGCTAGTAAAAGAGGCAAAAAAAAAAAAAACATCGGTTATTGCAAGAAAACAAAGGGGCCCCAGTCTGGGATAAGAATACATCTCGATTAGCTGCAATTAGATGAGCTTCTGCCGCCCAGATTGCTACAGCAAGATGGCTCCGATCCACCTTCCAGCTCCAGGATCCAACCCAAATCTAGCGTGTGCAGTTAATCAAATCGAATTGGAGCAATGTGGGGAGCTGGTCGCATCTCCAACTCCAAGACGGAATCTTTACGCGAAGCGAAGCACCAAGCGCCGCCACCGCGTTGCTGGGTTGGGGTTCAGTAGTCCGGCATGAGGTGGGAGATCTTGCCCTCCTCGCCCGGCATGGTCGCCGTGCGGTCGGTGGCGCGGAGCCAGAGGCAGACGGCGGAGAAGCTGAGCACGAGGCTGAGCAGCCCGCTGCCAAGGCCGATGACGACGATGGCGAGCACGGACAGCCCGCGCGCCCGCATCGGCGGCAGGGGGTAGCCGTAGAGGTCCTTGTTGCCGACGAAGGAGCTGGCATTGAACCTGGGCGCGCCGCCGGTGCGGTTGGCGAGGAGGACGGGGATGGGGCCGGAGAGGCGGTTGTAGGAGACGTCGAAGGCGGAGAGGCGGACGAGGAGGCCGAGGTCGTCGGGGATGGGGCCGGAGAGCTGGTTGGCGTGGAGATCTATGACGTTGAGGTAGGCGCAGCTGGCGAGGTCCCGCGGGATGGCGCCGGAGAGGCGGTTGGCGGAGAGGTTGAGGACGGCGAGGTTGAGGAGCGCGGAGAGGTCGGGCGGGATGGCGCCGGAGAGGGCGTTGGAGGAGAGGTCGAGCGACTGGAGGTTGGTGCAGTTGGAGAGGTCGGGCGGGATGGCGCCGGTGAGGGAGAGGCCCGGGAGGGAGAGCTTGTAGACGCGGCCGTTGATGCAGGTGACACCCTGGAGGTGGGACATGAAGCCCTCGCAGGGGGCGGCGAAGGAGGCCTTGGTCCAGTTGCGAAGGCCGGCGGAGGGGTCGGAGAGGGCCTGGTGGAGGCTGGAGAGGCAGCGCTCGTCGTCCGGGTCTGCGGAGGAAGGCGGCGCCGGCGAGAGGAGGAGGAGCAGCAGCAGCGCAAGGGCGGCGGCGAGGTGGCGCTGGCTTGGTCGGGACATTTGCCTGCTGCGATGCGGCTGCGACCGTGTGCGACTGTGCGGTGGGGAGCCCGAGTGCCGCATACCATACCTTACCATGTGAAGAGGGGCAGAGCAAAAGAGCAAAAGGCGTCGCAAGTGGTGCTGCTAGTACGAGTGCGCTGCTCCCTCCGGAGCTCGCCGCTTCAGCACCAATTTGCTTCTCTCACCTTGGGTTTGGTTAGTCCCCAAACCCATCAACTTCGTACCCTCATCTCATTGTCATTAACCAAAAAATGGTAGGGAATACTAAATATAGAGACCCGCAAGCCATGCTACCCCACTAGATCCCTCGTCAAGCCGCCGAAGACAGAAACCTCAAAACCTCGATGGAAACCATACCGAAAACCATGCCAAAAACCTCAGCAAACCCCGAGGTTGTTGCCGATGCTAGTAACGGAAATTTCAGGGTTTCCGTGGTTTCTGGTGAGGTTTCCATCTCTGATGGGTTTCCGTCGAGGTTTTGGGGTTTACAGCGAGGTCTCTAATAGGGTTCAGCGAGACGGCGTGCGGCTCATCATGGGCCACGACGAGCCGTGCGCTAGTTAGCCTTTGCTTGGCTAGGAGGAGCCATCGTAGTGGAGTGGCACGAGGCTGGTGCCAGTGCCGAGTGCCCGAGCCATTCACTAGGATGAGAGGTAGTGGAGTGGAGAGGAGAACCTACTCGCCAGAATTTGAAGAAGCTAGGGGCTGGCCGAAAAATGCACAATAGGTATGGAGGATTGACCTATGCAAGCAATGCAGGTTGCTCATGGTTCCATTCCAAAGGAAAGGTACCTCTTTTGGTACTTTTTACAGGAATCAAAATACTGAGCTCCAGCTCCTGTTTTCACTTAGCAATAAGGCAAATTATGAGGATAAAGAGGAAACAATTACTCAGAGAGAGAACTAATCGGTAAGCATATCTTTTATTTCATGGACTTTGGATTAAACATAGCAACCATCTCAATGATAGAAAACGTTTCTCCTATCTTTCCTTATTTAATACCTTTCACATCATCAATTTTACCTATGTGGCACCAGAAGAAATGTTGCATGAAAGGACATTGGGACTGCCCTCATCATGCGTAGAATGTGCATGTTGATCACTTTAATCGGTGCATCCTTAGAGTCGTCAGATAAGCGAGGGGTGTCGCCGTCACGATGAGAGAAGGCATCGACGACAGTGTTCAATTGTCTTGACGATATTTCACTGTGAAGTCAAAACCGACGAGTTTACTAGTCCACTGATGTTGTGGTATTGTTGATAGAAGATTTTTTTTTTACCCAAAAAAATTGCAAATATGCAAATACCCATTATTTTGAATAAAATACAGAAATACCCTACCGCCGCGGTGCCGTATAGCGGCAGTGCTTTTGCCGTCGTGCCGCGTAGCGGCAAAGCCAATGCCATGCCGCGCCACCATACCGCGGCAATACCATCATATAATATGTTAGATATTATATATTTTATATCAATATATGAAATTCTGTGAATATTATATAAAGTATAATATATGTATGTCATATAAAGTATATATATATTACTTGACATGTATATAATATATAACATAGATAATATATTATCAGTATATATATTATATATGAAAATATATATGTATGATATATATTACATATGAAAATATATATATTATATATGGCATGTTATTTGGTCTATTTAATCTTAAAAAATAATAATATGGAAATAATGGATAAGTTTCAGCAGATTTTTTGATATTAATAATTATTCGGAAAATTAAATAAATAGTTAGAAGAATAAACTGCTCTCTGCTCTGGCGAGATTTAATCATAAACATTTCTATGCCGCGTTGAAGGTAAAGTGCTCTCAGGAAAATTTTATTGTCAGGATTACAAGAAAGTTCCTACTGAGTACAACGAAGATATTTCCCCTTGCCGGTAGCATCAGGTCCAGCCTCCTTTGCGCGACGTGCCCTCTCGCACTTTCTCTCCCTTTTAGCCTCTCGGGGTTCAGGAGCCTGACGTTCAGCGTCCTCTTGTCGCTTCTGGTACTCCTCCTGCGAACGCTTGCGCTTCTCCTCTTGCTCCTCCTCATACTGGCGCTGCCTGAACCACTGCCTCTTCCAACGGACCTCACGCTCGATGTGTTTCTTGTCTTCCTCCAGTTGCTCCGTGTCTAGCCACTGCCAGAAATCGCATAGAGGTGGGGGAGACTATTTGTTCAACATAAGTCAGTACAGATCACATGTGCCATATAGGTAGATATAATCATGCAGGATAGGGTGAGTAAGTATCTTTGGACGCTCGCCAAAGGCAACCTTGGGTGGATCGTACTCGTAGTTTGCACACATGAAAAACCTCCTTCCATAAGTATATGAGAAATCCTCGTCGGATTGAACAAACTTGCAAAGGTCACCGCAGAAGCACATTGGAACATTGACCCTTACATCACGGTGGTGTTAAACTTGCTTCATGGGCGGGTCTCGAGCGGAGGTCGCCATTACTCGTTACAAGGAGATTTGTGGAGTGTATGGGCGGAGTAATATCACGAGTTTCAGAGGAAAGTTGCAGCGAGAGGACTTCGGAGGCGGGAGGAAATAAATAGCGAAGTTTGTTGATTGCATGGACCGAGTTCATGGAACCGCACGCATCCCTCCGAGTGCTGCTGCTACATTTGATGTGACTAGACGGTGTCAGGCGGGACTATTGGTCAGCAGTGCCGCGCAATTATGAATGGACGTTGTCGGCGGAATTTGGTCGCCATCTTGCGCCATTATGGATGTGACCGGTCGATTGGGATTGTTGGTCGGCGATCTTGCGCAATTATTGATGTGGTAGGGCTAGAATGCTTGTTGGTCGATAGTCTTGCGAAATTATTGATGTGACCGGGCCAGGCGGTACTATTGGTCAGTAGTGCCACACAATTATTGATGTGACCGGGCCAGGCGGTACTTTTGGTCAGCAGTGCCACGCAATTATTGATGTGATCGGGCCAGCGGTACTGTTGGTCAGCAGTGCCACGCAATTATTAATGTGACCGGGCGGTGGAAAGCGATGATCAGGTGGCATGCACTGTTAACAGTGAATGCACTACTCTACCGACGAAATGAACAGGCCACATTGATATAGGCAGATGTAGGGCACTGGTAGCATGTGTTTAATTACTAAACGATGTCAGTAAACATAGTGAACAACTTATTAATCCAATTCGTTAAGTACTCCTCGGCCTATATAATGGGAGGCAGAGTTGACGTCCCTCTCACTCCCACCCTCACTCTCATTCTGACTCTGTGTATGTAAACTCCCTACTAGGGTTGGCTTCGTAGGAGGGATACGAGTAGAGATAAACATACCACATTGCACATATGGCTTCACGACACGGGATGAACGGTTGGATCAGACAAGCCTGGTGGACGTCAAATGGTCCTGGATCTGAAGCCTGTCTACCAAGCGACGACTTGCCTATTCGGACGAGAGCTAGCTATAACACAGAGACAACAATGATAAGAGATCCAAACTTCTATAGGGGATGGCCACGTTGTGCGCATGGAGTGGACGTAGTTGTACAAACTTTTGACTAGGTTGTCGAAGGATGGACTGGCCGACGTTTCTACTTCGCTGTGAGTAACCAGCCCGACAACGGTCAAGGGTTTAGTACATTTTCTATCTCACCTTTTTCTCATTTCCAAATGTAGACCAATGACTGTGGCTTCAACAAATGGATGGACGATCCCTTTCCAATGGCCGCTAACAGTTACATCGAACATCTTCACGCAAGAATCTCCTGCCTTGAGGAGCGAATTGACTTTGCTACTCGCTTGAACAACGTGTATACCCATGTGGAATCGTTCCATCAACGCCACTAAACCTAGCGTCTCTACTACAACAGGGGTTTCTTTCATGTAATTTGCATTAAGCTTCAGTCTGTGTGGATTACTATCATGTACTGCGTTTCATAATTTCAATATCACGGGAGCACCATCTTCATTTCGTTCATATCATGCGTACCATAATCTCAATGCCTTGAGTGGTCCAGATCCATTGGTTTCACGGCGTTGTGCGGATGCCCTTACAGATACATCCCTAATTATAGCCATTGTGGTGGAGAGATGGACGAGGCAGGTATGAATTAGTGGAGTTCACGGACTGCCCGTGGTGCCTCAGCAGGCGATGATGGCAGGGAATAATTTTTTGGAGTTCATGGGCAGCCCGTGGTGCCTCAGAAAGCAATGACAGAGATGGGATGAGAAATTGAGAGACAGTAGACTACTTATTGGCCTACAAGATAAAAAAGAAAAGAACATGAAGTGGCTAATTCGGCCGGCCAGCCCGCATTCCAAGGCGGTAATGCCGGGCAGCCCTCATTCCTAGGCACCTAGCACTCAGGCCACTACACTAGTCCACCCTATGCTTCGGCGCACTGCTCCACCGACGGAGTGAACGACGGAGATTCTGCCATGTCAAAATGAACAGTTAAATAAGGATAATTAGCAGTTGAACTAATCAGGTGCTATTAATGATGTAACGCCCTATATAGAGAGGTAGGAGGCAGCACCACTCTTTGCCTCTGGTCCCCTCATTCACTTCCACACTTGCCCTCCCGACGCTTACACACATGTGTCGTACTTCACATGTCCAAATTTCTTCATGGCGAGCGGGGGAGCCTCTTCACGGCCATATGTGCCTAATGCATGGTGGGAGTTTTTTGGCCCTGGAGAGCATGCTCGTCCTCCTTCGGACGATATGCTGGTCATACAATATGGGGACTGGAGAGATGACCCCCTTTGCTACGAGATCGTCATTTTCCGTCAGTTTTCGACTGGCCAACATGCAAATGTGGGAACCCTGCCGTGGTGCAGTGGTTTGACCATATGCACGAGGGGTCGACTGGTCGTAGGTTCTACCGATGCCAAGATTACAACGTAAGTTCCCTTCTATTTGCACTACGCTGCCGTGAATACAGGTTACTTATCATTCTCTTATTTCCAGATACCAGACGTCACGTGCGATTGGACTCGGTGGATAGATGAGCCATACCCAGCAGCAGCGTACACTTACATAACATACCTGCACGCAAGAATCGATCGCTTGCGGGCTAGAGTGGATGCTAGAGGAAGGCTGGCGCAGTCAGAAGGTCAGCAGAGGTCCGCGTGGCATTCCTGGTCTCGTAGGTAATCCATGTCGGCACGTCAATCGCTCAACCAGCCAGCGTTGGACCAATACTATCAGCCGAATCGATCATGTCAGGACCATGCATGTCTATGTGGATTCCACTACCCCGGCACACCCAACACTGAAGTCCTACGTCGATGAGCCATCATGCAAGAGGCCTACCCCGTGTACTACGACACGGAGTGGGAAGCGACTGCTTGGTGTGCGGCCACTTGGTGTTCATGCCAATGTCACAACCCTTTCACCCATTAATGGTGACCACCCATGCATGCAATCGCACCTTGTATGTCATGCCAGCTTTCAAAATAAAAAATGGTACCTACATATTTGTCAAATCCCCTAAAGTCCTTACGTCCGAATTCATATCCCATTTGCATATACGTGTATGGCCACATAGGGGTTTGCGTAGGGTGGCGGGGCCCACCGGTAGCGTCCAAAAAATTGCGAAAAAAATGACGGGTGGCCTATGCAACGCTGGCTACCACTTGTGTGTGGACCACCCCCTCGAACGGTGTTAGTCAAGCAAGCTGCGTAAATCGGAAAAGCCCCCCTTGGCCCCGAAATTTCATGGGAAGCTAACGTTTGCCAGCCTAGCACGTACGGACTGTCGCAATTTTAGAACACGAAAGAACTGAAGAAAACCATAATTGTCCATGTAATTATATAGTGCAGGTACACATCGAAAGAGTTCTACAAGAGCGACGACAAAGCTAGTCTACCCACGTCGTCCCCGTTTAGGGACTCGACGTGCCTGTACAGGACGCGGTCTGGCACCCGAAGGGGTGAAACGGTCGGGAGGGTGTGTCTCTCGTCGAGGTCGTCCGCCATCAGTCCCCTGGGCAGGTGGCGGGGGTGGAGTGTCTAGCTGGGAGTATTAGAAGCCCCCGCCGTACACCTGGTCGACCGCCTCTGTACTGAAGATATCTCCCATCCCGGCGTACATGTCGGGTGGGGCGAGCCTTGCAACACCTACAATGACCATAAATAGATATAATATTGAATTTAGAGCACTTTGTAAGAAATACAAAGATGGGAGGAATGTCAGAAGTTGGACTGCTTCTAGAAGGAAGACTGCGGCCGAGGTGGGCCTTAACTTCTTTGGAAGGAAGAGCTGCTTGTTGGCGTAGGGGACGAACCCGGCAGAGGAGTGTGTCATCGACGGGAAGACGAACGTCGGAGAGTGTGAGCTGTAAGAGCTGGCCCAGGCGTCCTGACCGCTCGGGGGCACCGCGAAGCTAGGTGGTGCCCGTGGAACGTCCTCAGGGGCATCTGGGCCCTCAGTTTGCTCTCTGCGCCGCGAGCCCTCGGGCCTGTCAACCGAAGGGCCATGTGACCTGGGGAGATGCGCTGTCGGCCGTAGAGGGGTCGGCGCTGGGCTAAGAGGCGGCTCTACATCCACGCTCCTGCAGGCCACGTGCGCAACCGCGTGCCAGGACCTCTGCACGGTAGCATGCACGAACTCTGAGAGCTGCGCGCAGGTAACCTCCAGACCGTTGGCCATCCAACCCAACAACGTCGTACCCTCCCGGATCGTCGTCATGTGCGCGTCTATCTGCACGGAGAAGAAAGTAAGTCAGTTCAACAATGTAGCACAAAATTCATAATGGTAAAGGAACGACATAATTTTGCATACCGAGACGTGTAGCGAGGACCCGTGTCTGGAGGAGTACGTCTCGTCTCCAGTCAGCTGGGCAGGAACCAGAGGGTGGTGGACGTCACGAAGTAGTCGTACACGTGTGCGTCTCGTGTACCAACTGAGGTACTCCGTGAAGTCTAGCTCCGTGTGTGGCCTCGCCTCAACCACACAGTCCTGCGCAGCCTCCAGCCACTGAGCAACCCAGTTGTGCATCCGCGAATCCCAGGTACGTCGTGGAGTGGGCCCACGACGATTGTGCCTGCAATGGAATAAACAGCTTATTATGTGCATAGAACATATCGAAAAGCTAAAGATGATACAAACAGTCACAATTTACGTGCCGATTATGCGTTGTGGGGGCAGTGAAACCTCACGGCCTTTGGGTGAACCTGGAACAGCCCGAACTGCCGCATCACACGGTGCGGGGGGGTGGTCCTCGACGAACACGTCAAACACAAGCTTCCGGTGGGTCAGCCAGTAAGCCTGGTCACGAAAGCACAGGGAGGATAGGCCCCGCTGGGCTCGGTCGTACGCCATACCCGGCAAAGGGTATGGCTCCCACCTGACCTCCGTGAACGTCAGGTGGTCGAAACTCTACGTGAAGCTCTCGTAGCAGCCCCGCACTGCCAACCGAGTCCACTGCAACTGCAATGTGCAACGAACAAAATGATGTTGCACTAAAGAAGTCGTAATTACGAAAAAATATAAACAAGCACGCGAATATTATCATACCTTGCGCCGAGTCCAAAGAGAGCCGACCGTCGGTCGATCGACGTCATCGGCACCGTAGAAGGCGTCCCCGTAAGGTGCGGTGTCCACGTACGGGAGACCAACAGCAAACCGCTCCAGGGACCAAAGCATCGAGAGCATCGGACAACCGCCGAATCGAGCTCGGCGGTTGCGAGTGCAATCAGACCTGAGGCCACGAAGGTCGCGCAAAGCACCGCGAGCTAACTCAAGCTGCGGGATCGGTCGTGGTTGCCATCGGCGATAGCATCTAAAAACGCACGAACCGCCGTCCATCGAGTTGCCGTGGGGGCTGGTGAACAACACCCAGCCAAACAGCCACAACAAGTAAGCCTCGAGGTGCCGTGCCTCCTGGTACGGGGTGGGATCCTCCACCATGTTGCTAACCTACATAGAAACGCGATAATTATATACGTAAACACATTCAATGACATATGCGATACGACAAATAGAAGGAGTAAGATCGGAAAGTGATAAACACCGTACCTCGAACTGCCGCAACCACCCGAGCGTAGAACCGTGCCGCTGCTTGTCTCACAACTGCACGCGCTCCTCGCCATCCTCCGGGGGTGGAAGTACACCCTCGAAGCGGTGTCGAAGGTCGTCGACCCAGCTGGCCTCTAGCCGAGGCAACTGAACCGCCTCCCGCCGATGGCGATCCCAAAGAACATCGCCCGTCAGAAGGCGTCGGCGCCACCTCACCACACGGGAGGTGGAACGTGTGGAGTCTCGGCGCCACCGGTCCTGGCGCCAGCTATGGCGAGGTGGTCCACTGGAACAGTGAGGCGCTTCAAGGAACAACGCCTGCGTCCTCTCCCTCGTCGTCGTCTCCCTCGTCCCCTGCCTCGTCTGCATCCGTGGCCTGGAGCTTCCGAGCGAGGGGAAGCAGTCCAGCGACGCGAAGACTACAAAACGAGAATGCAATATTACTAATATTGCATATTGGAGAGTTATGTCAAATCCGTAGGGCCGTGAGCACGCACCTGTCCACCCAGTGGTGGTCTAGCGCCATAGGCGGCGAGGAGTGCGAGTCACGAAGGTCGCCATCTCCGTGGGTGGGTCCTGCAGCCGTGTGAGGGAACGGTGGGTCCGGTAGGCGACGTCGTTGACGAGCATCTCCATAGCCATGATCTCCATACCTATATTGCAATGACCAAGTGAAAGAATTTGTTAGTCAACTCTGTAAAGAAAAAATATTCATAATTAATACAAAAATGCAATGTTTAGAGAAAGTTGTATTAAAACAAATATAATACTGTCATACGTATTACACAAATTATGTATTCAATTAAAAATAAGAAATACAATCCAACATATTACATGAACGTTGCACAGAATACAAACGACCAAATTAGTTCTTACATACTGAAACACATGTTCGCTCCATTAATACGAGCACATACAACAAAGTAAGATACATTGTAATTGACTGTATTACAACCAATTTAGTACAGGTTTGCCATCTATTCATTACTCATGCGGAACTTCACGCTATGGACATTTATTTCTCCGATGACCTTTGGCCCCGCATAGTCCGCATCGTTGCACTCTTCCTCCTCGTTGTGACTCGTCCATCTCATTGTGGAAACGGCGAGTGTGACGATGGCCCCTCCTACCGTGCAGTAGGTATCCATCTACGGTGGTCTCCCCTATCCTCCGTGAAGTTTCCGAAGAGGCGAAATCCGAAAATATTACCTGTCTAGGTAGCAATAATCGCCTGCTTGAAGAAGTATGGAGACACATACCGCGATGCATCCAATCTGTTGGTTGCACACGCGACCAAAACATGGGAGCAGGGGCGACGGAGAAGCAATGGTTTGTTGCAGAAGCATATGGAGGCAAGGTCTTGTGCCCCCAGATCAACCTCATGGGCGAGCCGCATGTTTGCTCCTCCATGGTCATCTTTCGATCTAATCCATATCTGATAAAGACGCCATCCACTACCTGTGTTCAAGGCCGTGTATCATTGCGTCTTGAAGCTTTTTTCTTCCACGTACGCTGTCAGCATTGCACCGAATGTTATGCCAACTCTAGAAGCATGTAGCACGGCCTTCTCATGCCTTTCACCAAGATACCTCATGATACCATGCATTATGCCCTCGACGATGGCTACTAAAGGGAGGGGTCGCAATCCTTTAATCACCCAGTTGTACACTTCTGCGAGGTTAGTCGTCATTACCCCGAACCTTGCACCATCCTCGTCATGCAGCAATGACCATTTCTCTCGTGGTTTTGACTCAATCCAGTGTGAGAAACACCTTATGTTCCTTTCGGATCGACGAACCAAGGCAAAGGAATCTACCTTCGGTAGCGGAGGAAGAGGTTCTATCAACTCTGTTGTGCTTCCTCCCGCCTACGTGCTCATCTGTCATACGCTGCTCTTCGTAAGGTCATCGAGCACCTTCCATATTGCATCAAACTTACGCTGCTGGTTCTATTTGCACAGACACTTGAACAAGTCCATCGTTTTATTACTTTTAAACTGCCTGTGAAAATTTGCAGCTAGGTGGCGAATGCACCACCTACTTTGCATGTCCGGCCAGTGGAAAGGGTGCTCGGAGTCTTCCTGTATTGTCTTTATGGCTTTGCATAGTCCTGCATATCGGTCATGGATTAGGCACATATTAGGCCGGTCGTCCACAACTCCGCACTTCAGCTGCGTCAGGAACCATAGCCAACTCTCGTAGTTCTCACTTTCCACAAATGCAAAGGCGATAAGCGGTGATCATTTCCATCGAATAGCTGCCGTCATAATTGTTCCCTGGTGCTTTCCAGTCAGAAATGTCCCATCCACACATAACACGGGCCTACAATTTTTTAGATCCTCCACACACACACCGAACGCAAAAAACGCCCGGTTCAAAACCCTATAACCTTTCGGGTTTACCGACGGAGAGTCTTGCACAACCACATAGGTACCCGGGTTTCTCTCCTTGAGAAGTTGCAGCACATGCGGGAGGTTGTCATACGAGGTTTCGAAAGAACCGAATCTCATCTCCAGTGCCTTCCGTTTCGCTCTCCTTGCTTTTCCATAATCTATTTCATACTTAAACCGTTGCTGCACTATCAATATTATGTACTGAACAGCCATGTCTTTCTTCTCAACAATCTCTGTGAATAATTTGTTTGTGATGAAAGTGGAAGTGAGATTGGGATGCTTCGCCAAGGTATTTGTTAGCACACATGTGTGGGGTTCAACGCCGAGCTGTCCACTTCATGGCAAACCTAGACTTCTTTGCCATGTATCTGAACATGTAGTCCTCTCTCTCACTTATTTGTATATCTAGATTTATCGACTTTTCCACCTGAATAGTCGTTGCATTGTCATAGACCGGACCTTAATTGCATTTTACCAAGCACCTTGTCGAGATACATTTGCTTTGTCCAGACTTCATTTACGCCGTAAATGCACGACGAACCATGACTATCATCCACTAGAAGTTGGCTAGACTCTTCTTTGTTCCATTCTTCTAGGATGACGACGCCCTCTTCATGTTCGTCGTCACTGGAACTGTCATCTGCATGCTCTTCCTCCTCCATTGCCCTTTCATCGTCATGCTCCATGACTTCGACGATTTCCTCATTCATCTCTCCAGCATCGGCACAAAAATTTCTACCCAACCCTTCATCATGTTGTACAACTTCCACGGCCTCGTTCCTCCTGGTGACAACTTGCGGCTCTTCATGCATCGCACCACTATATTGTCCAAATTCTTCAGCATTTCCCTGTGCACCACTTGTTTCCCTAACCCGGGATTGCACAAAGATAACTGTATAACAGTTACGACGCCTACATCCACCAATAAATCTGGACAGACCCATCTGTGTGTTCAAATTAATCAACTGGAATTTAGGAACTTCTACACTTTTGCTCCATAGAGCCAGAATCCACATTTCATGTTCCTGTGCGTTCCACCCGAACATATTGCACATCCATAAGTAAAGTTCCTCAATTTGCATATTTTCTGGGTCGGGATGTCTAATTATTGTGCTCCTAAATTCGCTAAGATCTATCCCATTAGGCCCTTCTCTTATGTTACCATCACCATAATATACAGTAAACCAAAACTCTGCCATAGCTGCAATACAAAAGGTACCGTTCATTAATCCTATCAAAATTCTATATGCCATGTGGAAATTACATGTTAACAACTAATCATCCTTACTCGCTAATTACAACGACACAACCCTAAATATAAGGCCTACATATTTTCCCTAATTACATTGAGTCGTAAATCTATCCATCAAACAAAAACCCTAACCCTAATCTGTTTGTATTATTTTCTAACTACGTAATGTGTGTGAAAATGTCAATTAAAAGATCTACCTTATTTTTAATCATATTATATATAAAAATTGCTAACAACCAACCCTATTTACTAGATCTTATATAAAAAATTGCTAACCTACCATGGTTTCTTATAACTATAAAATAACCCTAAACCCTAATATATCAAACAAATTGCTAACCTATCATGTTTTCTTATAACTATAAAATAACCCTAAACCCTAATATATCAAAAAAATGAACCTTAAATTACTCACCAGATTTAGAAATATGTACTAAGAAATATTTCTTTTCTCCTCCTCCTCCTCCTCCTCCTCCTCCACTCCTCTCCTCTCCTCTCCTCCCCTCCCCCGGCAGCTCTCCTCTCCTATCCTCCCTCGGCAACTCTCTCCTCTCCTCCTTGCCCTCTCCCTCGGCGCCGCTCTCTGCTCCCTCTCTGCTGCTTGCTCGCTTTGCGAATGAGGGAATAGTATCGCAGGCCGCGTTATATGGGTTCCATGCTATTGCCGCTATATGGTGGCGCGGCATGGCTAATGCCACGGTGTGGTGGCGTGACATTGGCTTTGCCACGATGTGGTGGCGCGGCATTGCCTTTGCCGTGGTGTGGTGGCACGGCATTGGCTTTTCCGCTACACGGCACCGCGGCAAAAGCACTGCCGCTATACGGCACCGTGGCAGTAGGGTATTTGTGCATTTTATTCAAAATAATTGGTATTTGCATATTTGCAATTTTTTTGGGTAATTTTTTTTTTCTTGTTGATAGACGTTGGTCCAATAAAAACTTGAGGCTATAATGATCCCTATGGACAAGGAATGGCCTACCCCAGACATATCATTGCTAGTGCCGTATGGACTGTACTAAACAATTTAATTCTCACTCGTAAGTGTCGCCGGGAAATCCCGCCGACAGTGAGGTACGGCGCCCCTCTCGGTGTAAGAGAGGACGCCGAGAGAAGTAGTAGTGAGAGAGCAGAGCACTCAGTGAATAAACCAGAATGCTAGTGTGTATGATCAGAATGCTTATCCATTTCATTGATGAGCTTACTAATTTATACAATTCTAGGATCCGGGTTTACATGCATGAGAAATACCCAAATTACCCTGGCCTAGGGGAAATACCCAGATTGCCCTGATCTTTGGATCGTTGATCGCAAGAGCAATGGCTAGGCTAGCTTTCTTACAATCCAAGTTGCTCTAATTCCTAATGTGCCCTCGGGGGGACACACTGACAAAGCTGTTGATTTGATTCGCTCTTGTCAGAGGCTGTCGCGGGGTCTTCGTCCTCTGGCCCAGGGCTTGTCAAAGATTACTCTTGGTCACTTGATAGGGTCTTCATGAAACCTTCGGCGAGACTTCGCTCCTCTGCCACCCTTCGGGAGAGGCCCCGAGGATCCTCATCGCTTGAGTTCTACCCGCGAGCGCTTGACCCTTCGCGTCCTCCTCTTGACCCTTCGCGGATGTCCGAGTCTCTTGCTCCCATCCCAAGGAGTCTTGAGGTCATCCTAGGCGTGCTTCAACGCTCACCCCTTCGGGTAAGGATCTTCGTGAAGGATCTTTACAGCATCTTCGTGGACATCCAACTTTCTCGGAGATGGGATGGCTGCCCCTACAACAGAAGCACCTTACGGTCACGTCGCCACCTCGCCGTGGTGTCTGGCGGGAATATCCAGCTCCCCCTTCTCCACGTCGAGGTGGTGTTCCCGAAGATGCTCTTTCTTTTTTGTTTTCGATGATATCTTCGCCCGTTGATGTGACTTGGACTTGACGTTCTGATAGTGTCAGTGGCCTCGGGGTTGTCGCGTTGATCCTGGCCGTCATTAGTCACATGTGTCATCAAATATGTAGGCGTCCGTTGGAATTTCCTTTTGTTTTTTGATTTTTCTTTTTGTGGCCCCTCGGTTTCCTCGCGACGCATCGTCGTCGTCAGTTTGGACACGTGCCGTTCATCAGTGTCCGACTGGTTTCGTTATAAGGGGCTGCGTCGCTGTCTTCCCCCACTCATGCTTGCTTCGAACTCCCAACCTCCCGCCGTTCAGTGTTTTCGTTCTTGCGCTATTCTTTCGCCGCCGCCAGTTCTCTCGCTCTTGCGCCCTTCTTCCGCCGCCGCCAGTTCTCTCGCTCTTTCACTCCCCTTCGGTGTCTTATAGGTTCGACGCTGGCAAACTTGCCGGCAAGGTTCTTGTATTGGTTGCGACGCCGTTCACATATTGATTCATGTCCTTCTGTTTGAAAAAATAGTACTGTGTTTTACAAAGTTTCCGCAG
The DNA here is from genome assembly GCA_036346145.1 of Olyra latifolia. Lineage (NCBI taxonomy): Eukaryota > Viridiplantae > Streptophyta > Magnoliopsida > Poales > Poaceae > Olyra > Olyra latifolia. The sequence goes on along the minus strand of CM070531.1, from coordinate 3,986,493 downwards.
TCCAAACTCTGTGGTGGTTGTGCTTGTTTTTATGTTTTTTTATTGTTATTTTGATGTGCCTGAAGGGCCGCTTCTCGGAAGTACTGATTTCCTCTTATTTGTGCAGTCCTCGGAACCTTCGATAGCCCGAAAGAAGATCTTGAGTCCTGCAGACCTTGCACGGCTATCTTGGGAGCTGGGACAGTCGAGGATGACGCCGGACATGCTCGCGAAGGTATCGGACTGTTCTGTTGCGAACGAGGAAGACTTTAGACTCCCGGGGCAGGAGACGACACCTCGGCCAAATGCCGATGAGGCTGTAGTCTTCAACTCGCAGGTGAAGGCTGGTCTTCGGATACCGTGGACCCGCCTTGTCGGCGAGGTTCTCGAGCTGTACGGGGCACAGCTCGTGCACCTCTCTCCAAATGCCGTGGCCCGGCTCGCGGTGTACGAGTGGGCGCTCTAAAGCCATGGCACGCAACCAAGCGCCCGAGTCTTTGGCTTTCTTCATGAAGCTAGGTGGCAGGGGAAGACCAGCGGCAGCGCCTTCGGGTGTTTAAACTTTGTCGTGAAGTCGGCGTATACTGCGGAGTTTCCGTCTCTAGCCACCAAGAAGAAGTGGGATGGAGCTGCCGGGCTGAGCTGGAAACTGTTTTGGTTTTATCAGAAGATAGATGCGGCCGACTCTTCGCTGAGGTACACCCCGGGAGCGGCCAACTGCATCAAATTCCTAGTGGAGAAGCTGTCTGGTTCCGAAGAGGCGCAGCGACTCCTACTTCAAAGGATCAGCAAACGTTTCTCCATGCGCTGCCTCGCCGAAGAGTTCTTCGCTCCCAAGGTGGGGCCGCTGATGTGCAGCTGGGAGGAGTTTGTTATCGTCAACGAGGGAGGCGACCACGTCACTCTATGTGATGGGGACCACCGACCTCAGAAGTTGGAAGCGGCCGTGGAGAGGGCCGAGGGGATGTTCGGCCCGCTTCGTCCCGACGAAGTCACGCGGGCCCGCGAAGCTGGCATGGGCGCTCGCGTCAACCGCATCCTCGGGATTGTTACTCCCTGGGCGGAGCCCGAGGCGAGGAGAGGCGGCAAGAGAAAGGCTGCCGAGGGCACTACCGCGGGCCCCTCGAAGCGGCCCTGTGGTAAGTATTCTCTTGTACCTGCCATGTGTCTTCGGCCTGCAGTCTAACTAATTTTTCGAATCAGAAGCCACCAGCGCCAAGGAGGAGGAAGAAGACGAAGAGGAGGTCGAGGAAGAGGGCCGTCTGGCCGAGGACGATCACACTTCGCCGGACGCGCAGAGTGCCGCCAGTGGTGGTGACGACCCACTGGACGTCCTGGTCAGCAAGACTCCCTCGGGGCCGTTGGATCCCGAACATGGCTCCAACGAGCTCCAGGATAGCCATGCAGCCGGGTCTCTTCCTTCGGGTCGAGGCCCCGTGACTCCCGAAGGAGCCTCCGTAGATGTCCAGGCGGAGGTCGAGGACTATACCGCCGGCTTCGTTGTTGACACGGAGCTCTGGCTGGCTGATTCTCCTTCCGCCGAAGGTTGGTTACTATACCTCGATATGCTTTTTACCTTGTTAGTTTCTTTCTTATGTTTGCTTTTTTTTTTAGAGGGAGTTAACGAGGAGCCACCTTCGGTGCCTGTCTCTGGGGCTGTTGGTGCCAGTACTGTTACTGATGCCATTTTGGCATTGGTGGCAACCACCGTCGTGGAGAGGGGGCCTTCGCCTTCTGCCCCGTCTGCGCCTAGCGCTGCCGGTTCAGTTTTGCCGGCTACTCCTGCGCTTGGCGCCACTTCTTCGGCAGCGGCGACAACTGTCGAGGGTGGAACTTCGCATGCTACACCCGTGCCCAGTGCCGCCCTGCTTCCGATGGTTTCTTTGTGGAGCCCACCATCGTCCTCCACGATGAACATGTGGAGTCTATCCTCGGTGGGGTGCCTTCATCACTCCTCGATCGCTGCGAGGCTTCCCTTTACTGGTGAACATGCGTAGCGTCGAGTTGAGCCTTGCTTCGGTAATATATATTACTATTATTTATTATTATTTTTTTAAAGTCTTCGTGTTATTTATGTTTGTATCCAATTTTGCAGAGTTTGGTTTGGAATCGTGCTGCATCGGCACAAGTGCTGGGCCTCTCGGAGAGGTGTGTTGTTCTTGAGGGCCGCGTCGCTACGCTCGACCGAGAGAACCGCACCCTTCGGGAAGTTAGCGCGAATGAGAAGGAGTTGGTGGTCCTCCTCAGGTCAGAGAAGGAGCAGACGGAGCAGTGTGCGAAGACCGCCGAGGAGGCCCTGGCTATGCTCCGTGCTGAGTTCGAGGCCCAACGAGCCGAACTCGAGTCGTCGCGCAAGGAGTGCAATAGCCTGCGCGACGAAGTGAAAAATGGAGCCGTGGAGCTTAGGACTCTTCGGGGTTCGGCGGAGAAGATTAGGCAACAGCTGGAGGCGCTTGAAGCAGAGCTTCTTTCTTTGAGTCAGGTCTTCGCCAAGGAGATCACTAGACTCGGGACCATTGCCGTGAGCGCCCCTCTGAGGAATCCGGCTTTGGCCCTCAAATATTTGAAGGAGGGAATCAGGACCTTCATGGAGGGGTCCTTGCGCTACGGATCGGACTGTGCCGTCAGCTCTATTTTCGCGTTTACAACGAAGCTAAAGGGCGCTGGGTGCACACATTTTTTGGGTAGCTCATTTCCAAGTGTGTCGTACCCTTCGGTCTTCTTCGCCAGCTCGTTCGACCGCGACTCCTGCCAGGTTGTTTGGGATTTTTTGTTGAAGTTCTGGCGAGCCGGGGGTCCTGCCTTCTGCCGCGCTTTCATGGCGCATGCGAGGAAGAAGACTGCAGCGGCCGCGGTTGGTTCAGCTGGGCCTCTGAGGATAGCAGAGCCCAAAGTGCCAACCTTCGAAAATCCTCCGGCCTGTCCCGCTCCCCAAGATCCTAAAAATCCTGTAGATCCGAAGGGCAAAAGGCCAGTGGAGTAGACTAATGTTTTAGGATTGTAATGTTTTGCTAATGTAATATATGATCCTTTGTTAACTTTTTATTCCGAAGTTGTCCTGTATCATGAGTGATCTTGTTTCCACAACGTTTCATTTTCATTTGCCGTTAGTCCTTCGCTTTGCTTTCATTTTCTTATACGATCGACGTGTGATAGGTTAGTTGGCGTTCGCGAAGACTTACGGGCCGTGAAGACTTTTCGGGTGCTTGGCGCGAGCGCTCTTGGCCTCGTGCCAGCCCCTTGGCGCTTTTGTCGCGTTACTCGTTCGCGAAGGCTCATAGCCCGTGAAGGTGATGCTTTGGGTGTCTGGCGCGAGTGCTCTTGGCCTCGTGCCGGCCCCTTGGCGCTTTTGTGCGTTACACGTTCGCGAAGGCTCGTGGCCCGCGAAGGTGATGTTTTGGGTGTCTGGCGCGAGCGCTCTTGGCCTCGCGCAAGCCCCTTGGCGCTTTTGCGCGTTACACGTTTGTGAAGGCTCGGGGCCCACGAAGGTGATGTTTTGGGTGTCTGGCGCGAGCGCTCTTAGCCTCGCGCCAGCCCCTTGGCGCTTTTGCGCGTTACACGTTCACGAAGGTTCGGGGCCCGCGAAGGTGATGTTTTGGGTGTCTGGCGCGAGCGCTCTTGGCCTCGCGCCAGCCCCTTAGCGCTTTTGCACATTATACATTCGCGAAGGCTCATGGCCCGCGAAGGTTATGTTTCGGGTGCTTGGCGCGAGTGCTCTTGGCCTCGCGCCAGCCCCTTTGTCGGATTGAAATGTCTGCTCGGGAACATTCTTCGCTTCATTTTATTTCAAATTACATCTTGGAAGTTACATTCCCGTAGGATTTTTCCGGTCGCAGCCGGTTTTTGGCGTCTGAGCCTCGTTAAAAACTCCGCTCGTAAAACCCGTTAGGAAAAAACCGAGTCGGAGAAAAGAGTACCCAGCGCTTCTACCTTGTCTCATGGGTAGTACTTGATCAGGCTCTTCGTGTTCCATGTGTTTGGGACCGAAGAGCCGTCAAGATTGGAGAGGTGGAATTATCCTTGTCTTGTTTGTTTGCTGACGATGAAGGGTCCGTCCCATGCGGACTCTAGTTTGGATGGTCGTTGTGGCATCTTCCGAAGGACCATGTCCCCTTCTTGAATCTCCCGTGGACTTACGCGCTTGTTGTAGGTTTTGCTCATTAGCTCATTATACTTTTCTAAGGCCTGATTTGCTTTAAGCCTGTCCTCTTCGACAGTGTCGGCCGGCGGTTGATCAGTAATCTTGGCTCCTCCTATTATGAACCGAAGGGTCTTAGCTTGGATTTCAGCCGGCGTTACTGCTTCTTCACCATACACAAGTCTGAAAGGTGAATACCCCGTTGGTCTTGTGGGCGTTGTGCGAATTGCCCATAATGTCTTCTCCAGTTCTTCTGGCCATTTTCCTTTTGCTTCATCTACCAATCTTCTTTTAAGTGATTTCATGATGTTTTGATTTGCCCGTTCAACTGCCCCGTTCGCTTGTGGGCGTCTCACAAAAGCATAGCATATTTTGATGCCGAGGTCCTCGCAGAATGACTTAAACCTTGACGAAATGAATTGTGATCCGTTGTCAGCCACTACTTCTTATGGTAAGCCAAATCTGCATATCACATTTTTCCAAAAGAAATGCTGGGTCTTCGCAGTTGTGATGCTCGTCAATGGTTCTGCTTCAACCCATTTGATGAAGTAGTCGATTGCAACAATGATCCATTTAAATCCTTCTGAAGCATACTTGAGTTCCCCGACGATATCGATCCCCCATCTCGCGAAAGGCCACACTGGGGGTGAGGGCTGTAGGTTTCTTGGCGAAGCCTTTGGCTGGTTTGTCATGCATTGACATCCTCGGCATCTTTTCACGAATTCCTCTGCGTCGCTATTGGCCGTTGGCCAATATATTCCCATGCGCAACACCCTCGTTGCGAGAGCCCTTGGGCTTTGATGCGAACCACAGACTCCTGCGTGTGTTTCTTCCAGCGCTTCCTTTCCCTCTTCTCTTGAAACACATCTCATCCACGGCGTGCCGATTCCCTACTTGTAAAGGAGGCCATCCATCGTGACGTATGTTCTTGCACGTTGCTTTGTTGCGTATGCCTTCTTACTATCCTCGGGTAATTCACCATCCCGAACATATTTTACGATGATTGTTCGCCAGTCTTCTTCCAAGGATCTTGCTATAAGCTGCACTTCGGGACATATAGACGCTCATGATATTGCTTCATAAAACACCCCATCAGGTATTCCTGTAAAGTATGCTGCTGCCTTGGCCAACTCATCCGCTCTCACATTTTCTCCCTTGGTATTGCTTTCACAGAGATCCCCACGAAATGCTTCTCCATTGTTCATACTGCTTCTAGATATTTTGCCATTTCGGTGTCTTTGGCTTGAAAGTCCTTTTTTATATGCCCTTCTATCAGCTTTGAGTCGGTGTAGATGACGACCCTTTTTGCTCCGAGGGATTTTGCTTTCCGAAGACCCAACAGGAGTCCTTCGTATTCAGCCGCATTGTTTGTCGTCTTGAAATTTAGCCTGAGAGAATACTCTGTGTTCTGCCCTTCTGCTCCTGCTCCTGCTGCTGTGAAGGAGCCATCAGATTTTATGCTCCACAAGGGGGTAGAGTTGGGCCTTCTTCCGAAACTTCCGCCGACCACTCTGATATGAAATCGGTAAGTGCCTGAGCTTTAATGGCCGTCCTTGGTTCAAAAACGATGTCGAAGGGTGCTAGTTCTGCAGCCCACTTCGCGATCCTTGTTGTGGCGTCTTTGTTTTCAAATGTAGACCTTAGGGGATATGCTGTGGGCACCTTTATCTTGAATTCTTGAAAGTAATGCCGTAATTTTCTTGATGTCATAAGTAATGCATAAGCTATTTTCTCGAGCTCGATGTAGTTTCTCTTTGCTCCTTGCAATGATTCCGATACATAATATACGGGCATTTGTTCCCCTTCGGCTTCATCCTTCATGAGGACTGCGCTGACCGCAAAGTGGCTTGCTGATAAATACAAGGTTAGGTGCGTCGCCCCGTTTGGACTGACGAGTCTTGGTAGTTGTTGAAGATAATCCTTTAGCCTTGCGAAGGCATCCTTGCGTTGTGGTCCCCACTCAAAGGGTGCTGTTCCTTTAATTGTGCTGAAGAAGTGTTTGTGTTTTTCTGCGGTCTTTGGGAGAAACCTCCCTAGGGCTGCCAGCTTTCCTAGCAGGCTTTGTGCTTGTTTCTTGTTTTCTGAATCTTTCATGCATTGAATTGCATCTATCTTCTCCTTGTTAACTTCTATCCCTCGGTGCGATACCAGGAATCCAAGTAATTTTCCCGTTTCCACTGCGAAGGCGCACTTCATTGGGTTTAATTTTATACCTTCTGCTCGTAGGCTTGCGAAGGTTTCTTGAATATCCTCGCAGTGGTCCTTCCTTTGCTTGCTCTTGACGACAATGTCGTCGACATATGCTTCCACGTTCCTTCCCATTTGTTTTGCGAGGACCTTTGCGATGAGTCTTGCAAATGTTGCACCTGTATTTCTTAGACCGAAAGGCATTCTTCGGAAGCATTATGTACCGAAGGGTGTTATAAATGCCGTCTTCTCTTCATCTTCCTTTCTCATATAAACTTGGCGATAACCTGAGTAGGCATCCAGGAAGCTCATTAATTCACAGCCTGCTGTTGCGTCAACCAACTGGTCAATCCTCGGTAGTGGAAAATCATCTTTCGGGCATGCCTTGTTAACATTCGTGAAGTCAACGCATAATCTCCAGGTGCCATTTGACTTTTTCACCATCACAACGTTTGCGAGCCACTCAGGGTACGCGACTTCTCGAATGACGTGGGCTTGATGCAATTTTTCCACCTCTAGCTTCGCTGCTTCCTGTCTATCGGGTCCCATTTTTCTAAGTTTTTGTTTAATTGGCCTTGCGTCCATTTTCACATTCAGCGCATGTTCCATTGTTTCCCTAAGGACCCCCTTTGATTCTCCCGGCACCCAAGTGAAGATGTCACTATTTTGCCGAAGCAAGTTGATGACGCTTGCTTCTTCTCTTCGGAAAGGGCTGATGAACACCGTCTTTTCTTCATTTTCTGGGAATAGCCGTATCTTCTTTGTTTCACTTTCTGTCCTGACCTAGGGCTTATAACCCTTTGGCCTATATTGAGGGTCGATCCTTTCTGTAGTTTGGACTGGCTTGAGCTTTGGTATGCCTTCGAGTTCATTTTTCCGCGCTGATTGCTGATTTCCTTGAATAGTAATGACTCCCCCTTCGGCGGGCAATTTCATACGCAGGTAGTTGTGATGTATAATTGCCCCGAAGGCATTGATGATTCCTCTTCCGAAGATTGCGTTGCACTGATACTCCATGTCAACAACATCGAAGCAAATACTTTTTGTTACTTTTCTCTTGCCTTCATGGAAAGTTACAGGTAATGATATCTGGCCCACAGCAGCCATAGGCTCTCCTCCGAACGCTATGAGCGGCATGTGCGAAGGTGTTAGTCTGTTTTCTGGTATATTGAGTTGCTTGAATGCGCTGGTGAAGATGATATCTGCTGAGCTTCCTCCATCGACTAGCGTCCTTTGGACATCATATTCTGCGATTTCTTTTGTGATCACGAAGGGGTCTTGGTGTGGGAACTTCACACCCTTGGTGTCAATCGTATCAAAGGTTATCGGTGGAGCCGGTGCTGGTCTACTTGACACCGAGACATGTGACACCTCACGAATGAACTCTTTTCTTTTTCTGTTCGATGGGAGGTTCAGCGAGAATCCTCCGGTGATGACATGGATGACCCTTCGGTTTTGCTGTTCGACATTGTGAACCCTCTCGGGAGATTTGCGATATTGATCCCTCGGACGCTGGTCTTGCCTTCGTTGTCGTTTCTGGTTTTGGTAGTTTTCGCGTTGCGCTTTAACGTCCCTGCATTCCTCGGTTACATGCGAGTAGTTTTCTCCATGTACCGCACAATACTTCTTCTCCTTGTCCTGATTACCTCCTCGAAATCTATCATTCCTGTGGAAATTCTCCCTTCGGTAATTGTCGTTCCTTCGATCGTCACCCCTTCTCGCGCTATCTTTTTGGTGGTTGTACTTGTCCCTTCGGAAGTTGTAATCCCTTCGGGAATAATCGCCCCTTCTATTGTTGTCGATTGGTCTTCTCTCATCTGCTTTGGATTCGATGTTGCTTACTCCTTTGTTGTTTTGATGCCTCTTGTTCTTTTCTGAATTGCTCTCCTTATGGTCGTCGCGGTCTTTGTGTGTATTTAGCTAGCCTTGCCTCCTCAAGTTTTCCTCTTCTCCTTTTGCATACCCTTCAACCTCGTCATAGAGGAGCGCCGCTGTTTGCGGTGGGTCCTGAGTCAACTTGTGTAGAAGGGGTCCTGGTTGAAGCCCTCTTCGAAATGCGTTGATTACCGAAGAGTCTGATACATCTCTTATCTGGCATTGTACAGCAGCAAATCTTTTGTAGTAGTCCCTTGTGCTTTCTTTCTTGCCTTGTTCCAAGGCGAAGAGATCCCCTTCGACCATTCTTTGGATATAATTGCCTTGAAAGTTGTTGGCGAAGGCGTCTTTGAGTTGGTTCCACGAATGTATGGATCCTTGTGGTAGTGAAGTGTACCATGACAGTGCGGTACCCTTCAGTGTCAGCAACAAACTCTTTGCCTTGATATCATCGTCTCCGTCAGCTGCTTCTACCGCCGTGTCATATACGTCGAGGAATTCATTCGGGTCGGTATCTCCGAAGAATTTGAATACACTTGGCATTTTGAATCCCTCGGGCCATTTTTTACCGCGAAGGTGCGCGCTCAGAGGCCCATCGCTTGCCTTCCTCGGCTGTGCCACCATTACATTTTGCCGATATTGCTCCTGGTTCTCCTCCGAGTATGAGATCTTTTGGGGCACATAGTGCTACTAGGGTTGCATCGTTACGAGCTCTCTTCGGAGTAAGTTGATTTGTTCTTCCAACAATCTTCTTCTATCTCGCAGGATGTCCTCGGTAGATGGGGGTCTTCATGTTGACGTTCTTGCATGGGTGGGTGGTTGGGTTTTGCTGCATCTCATCTCTAATGATTCTGCTGGGTCCTGGCTCGTCGGATCTACCGCCGCCCATGCCCAAGACACCTTGATTCTGAGTCTGACCTTGCAGGTTGGTGTCGGGTGCTCTTGGGATGCTTCCACCAAGTCTCTGCGCCACCGTGCTTTCTTGCCGCCGTTCAATTGTTGGCGCGGCGGTGATCGCCCTTTGGACCGCTCCCTCCGTCGCCTCGCCGCTGGCACCTTGCTCGTTCTGGTCTTGCTGCTCCCACCCTGCGCTTGCTCCACCGTGCCCCGTCTCCGGCGGCCCGTCGGCTCCGGCCGCAACGACACTCCTCCTTGGTCTGGCCATCGCCGCAACACTCGCCTCGTCCTCACGGACGGCGCCAACTGTCGCCGGGAAATCCCGCCGATGGTGAGGTACGGCGCCCCTCCCGGTGTAGGAGAGGACGCCGAGAGAAGTAGTAGTGAGAGAGCAGAGCACTCAGTGAATAAACTAGAATGCTAATGTATATGATCAGAATGCTTATTCATTTCATTGATGAGCTTACTAATTTATACAATTCTAGGATCCGGGCTTACATGTATGGGAAATAGCCAAATTACCCCGGCCCAAGGGAAACACTCAGATTGCCCTGATATCTGGATCGTTGATCGTAAGATCAATGGCTAGGCTAGCTTTCTTATGATCCAAGTTGCTCTAATTTCTAATGTGCCCTCGGGGGGCCACACTGACAAAGCTGTTGATTTGATTCGCTCTTGTCAGAGGCTGTCGCAGGGTCTTCGTCCTCTGGCCCGGGGCTTGTCAAAGATTACTCTTGGTCACTTCGTAGGGTCTTCGTGAAGAGTTCGGCGACACTTCGCTCCTCTGCCACCCTTCGGGAGAGGCCCCGAGGATCCTCATCGCTTGAGTTCTACCCGCGAGCGCTTGACCCTTCGCGTCCTCCTCCTGACCCTTCGCGGATGTCCGAGTCTCTTGCTCCCATCCCAAGGGGTCTTGAGGTCATCTTAGACATGCTTCAACGCTCACCCTTTCGGGTAAGGATCTTCGTGAAGGATCTTTACAGCATCTTCGTGGACATCCACCTTTCCCGAAGATGGGGTGGCTGCCCCTACAACACCAAGTTTTGCCTTGACCTGCAGCTCGAGCATGTATCAGGAGGGATCTTTGTGCACTAAACATGAATAAGGCACACCAAATCTAGAACTGAAGATGTCCCACTCCACGACAAAGGGCTTTGTAAAATCCGGTAACTAAAAAATGGAAGCGGACGATAATGCCTTCTTTATTGTTACAAATGCAGTAGCGACCTCCTCTCCATACCTGAATGCATCCTTGAGTAGAAGACATGTACAGGGGGCAGCCAAGGTGTCGTAGTCTTTGATAAAATGTCAATAGTAGTCGGCTAGAACCAAAACGTGTGGATGGCTTGAACAGTAGTTGGTGTTGGTCATTCTTCTATTCTGCAACCTTTTGAGGATCCATCTCAACACTAGCCACCATGATGACGTGCCCTAGGTAAGCCACCGATGTCATACCGAAGAAGCACTTAGGCCCTGTTTGATTGTTGCCTAAAATGCCTAGCCTAAGGGGGTGTTCTTTTGGGCTTATCTAATTTGACTTATCTCACTTATGTCGAACTTCGAGAATTTCTCGAGGTGGCCTCAAGAGTCGGATGGTCCTGATTTTTAGGATTTAAGGAGCTTTTAGACTCGCTTACGAGATAAAAAAAAACCGATTCAAAAAGTAATAAAAAAGTCAGATAAATCAGTATTAGTCAGATAAGTCAGACTTTTTTCGTGACTTATCTGACTAATATTGACTTATCTGATTTTTTTAGTCCTTTTTAAATCCATTTTTCTTCTCTCGTAGGCGTGACTAAAAGCTTCCTAAATCCTAAAAATCAAGGCCATCCGACTCTCGAGGCTATCTCGGAAAATCCTCGAAGTTCGAGATAAAACAGATAAGTCAGATTAGATAAGCCCAAAAGAACAGGGCCTAAACTTAGCAGCTTGCCACAGGTGTGGTATGACTAAGCTGCCTAAACTTAGATGCTATTTGGTTTGCTGCCACGTCTAAGGTCAGGCTCGCGTAATAGAATAGTGCATATGCCTCAGTGTAGGCAGGGCTAAGAAGTTGTGGCAGGTGTTTTGTTGGTTGCCGCACATTTTGGAAAATGAACATTGCATGGACTATAGAGCATCCAAAAAATTACATATTTGGCCTAATAATTACAAATGAATAATGCCATCAATTTTGATATGACCAACAGAGGTTTTTCTGTTTCTCAACCTACAGAGCTCTAGTTTAAGCTTTTCCCCCCACATATATGTACATGGCAAAGAAGCAACAAATGCATCATGCTTCTTTTTCCTTTGCAGAAACACAAGTTGCTTTTATCTGTTAATCCACCCCACTGGTGTTTTGACATGCTGCTGCTGCGGCTTCTGCTTCAACTCCGGTAGGGGTGCAAACGGATATCCGAATATCCGAATTTTGCCAAATTATCTGATATCCGAATTGATAATGAATAAATATAGCGTTGATTGTTTATGCGTATTAACAACATCCTTACAAAAAATAAGAATATGAATTCAGATGGAAAGATATGAATTATTTGTATCTAATCGAGTAAAAAAAGTGAAAAAAATTATCTGAATCGCTACCGAATGTCCGAATCGCACCCCTAAACTCCGGTGGCATCTGTGCCTCAGCAATGGCTCTTCCAGCTTCAAACCGAGCTCTCCTCTCGATGGCCTCCCGCACTCTCTGTGCAAACTCTTCGTCAGATCCAGCCAGCATGTAACGCAGCTTCATGTTGATCCTGTTTGCCACCAATGTTTGGTGCCGAGGCTCTATCCTGTCCTCCAAGGAGTAGCTGAAAAATCTGTGAACCAAGAAACAGCAAGGCACAATGTTTAGGCAAAGACAGTTTCAACTTTAGTGGTCAAAGTCAAACTGTTGATCAGCAAGAAAAATAATTCGCAGTATCACCCTCAAATTATTCTTCAAACAAAAAAGTATCAAGTACCTGTAGTTGTTGTTCTGCAATTGTTCTGTAGTTAAGTATATCATCTATATCACATTCCCAGTCCATATTTTCCAGCTCTTGTAGAATGTCTTTACTGACAAGCTGAAAAGAGCAAAGGTCAAACAAAGACACAAAGTAAGTTCATATAGTGTGTGACATATAAACTAGATAAGCATAAATATATAATCTGGTCCTGTTATTATCATATATCTGAAATTCAATGCAGAAAATTGCTCTAGAGAAAATCCACAAACAAAAGAATGTTTGCTGGCGAGAGGGAATACAAAGTATGCAGCATGATTTAGATGCGCTACAATGCTCACATAGCCACCAGCCAAAACTGGGGCTATGTAGTCAGTGTGACCAATATAACTAGATTGACATATTTAACTAGTATAACTTAGTTATGTCCTAGACTAACAAATCTCATTGGATGATTAGAACCAAAATTTGGTCTCAAGCTAAAATAAGGTGGGAATCCCTACTCTACTAGTAACAAAACCTGGCTGTTTAGAATAATTTTGTCATTCACGATGTTCGTAGGGTTCCAGCATAGTATATATAAAAAATTAGCACAATCCTAAAAGAAATTAATATCACTAAGGTAATATAATAAAAAGAGCAGCAAAATCATGTTATGGTGTTATCACCAATTTCATCAGACATAATAGGATATTTCTGCTATTTTGGCGTTATTCTGTTGTCAGTCTATTGCGGGTCTCTGATCTCTAGGGAAGGAGTTTTAAGTAGTACAAGGTAGGTTTGAGATGGTTTTGACCTTGTTCTCTGTTTTTTGACCAATCTGGCAACCTTAGCCATGTGTCCAGGAAACTTCATCTTGTTTCTAGTACAAAGCAGGGCCATTATTGATCTTCGGTCCAGAAGTAATATGATCAGACATAATGACAATATGTGTATATAGCCCCCTCCCTACCGTTCTATCAGCTTTCTTTTTTCCTTTATGCAACATATAAGTAAGCAAACTTACAGACTATCCAGCCTCATTGCACTAACTATAGGTAACAATCATATGTTGATGAGTGCTTAAGAAACATAAAAAAAACTTACGAGAAAAAGAATGCCATATTGAGAAGATCACACAACCTGTCCTTTCTGCAATAGCTCCAGTTTCATTCGGTAAAAATTGACATATTTCCGACGGTGATCCCTGTTAAACATATCAAAGAGACATAACTAAAGATCAGCTTAAAATAAAGACATACTCACAGTAATCAGGAATATGATAGATGAAAACCATGTTGTGTGAACAAAAGACAAAATATTGTAAACATCATTTTATGCAAGATCACCAACAGCAACATATCAGGGCAACAGGTCAATACACAAAGCAGTGCAGAAAAGTGAACCTGAATCAACAAATTGCAGAGCTTTAACAGAGTCTTGGCTTCTACTGAGCAAGTTAAAACACCAAGGGTGGTAGCGTAAGGTTAGAACAAGAAACCAACTGATTAGTATCATCTACGGAACAATGAAATGCTGATTTTTTTTATTCCTATTTGTCAGCAGATAGGCTCCATTCTTTACTTAGGTCTAAGGTTCTGGGCCACCTGAAGGCTGTAGCTTGTACAAGAAGAAATCAGTAAACTAAAACTTATACCTATCTAATCACTTACTGCATTTGCTGTCATTGACAACCTAAACTTGACATAAAAAGGAAACCATCAAATCAACAGATTTCTTAAATGGCACTCAGGACCAAATTTCAAGTAAATCTCAACCCAATATGTCTAATATACATCATATCATGAGATACATTTTTGTTCATAAGTAGGTCTTCGTAATCTATTAGTAAACTATCATCTCGTGTAGCAATCGTTGTACCAACTCAAGTATATTTTTCTGTTCATTTGACATATTGCCTGAGTTAAACCAGAAAAGAGTTGTCAAGAAACTTACAGTCGCTGCCCCAAGTAACTCCAAGAAGTTTTCCTCAGTCGTTTACGAACATCTGCTAAAACAGATCTCTGAGCATAGTTTAAGCAACAAACTGATTGAATTCACGGTACTGAGAACAACTGATAAAAGATTTATCTTGTTTAAGCAACAAACTGATTGAATTCACAATACTGAGAACAATTGATAAAAGATTTATCTTACTGATTTGCATCCCAAAATTTAACAGTTGAACCATCAGCTGTAGTGATGAACCGACCATCTTGGCTTACTTCCGCGCTAGTAACAGGTGCTTTAGTTTCAAGTGTTTGGACAATTTTCTCACTCCTTACATCCCATGACCACGAACAATTAGACATTAGAAGTACTTAAGAAGTCCAGTCCATTACATAATTATAAGCCCATTACATGTTACCACTACTACATAAACACTTAACATATTTGGAGTACATTACATGCATAAGTCAAAAGGTTGACAAACTGGTTCGTACATATAGATACATCCAAAAGCGTGTAAAGTTGCATGAATCACATGTTACCACCACTACTCAAGAACTTGTACACCCAGGTTTCTAAGGATACATCACTTGCGCTGCATAAGAATCCACGGAGACCTTTGTTCTCATTACGTGATAAGAACATACCTACCATTAGCTTGTCATCAGTTGTTATTGTCATCGCTTCTATTCTTTGCCACAATGCAGCATGTGGATCAGCAAGTGTAGGGAGTGGGGGAGGCACTGTTGCTGCAAGAGATTCTTGCAATGACCTCAAAGTAGCAGGAGTTCATCAGTTACCATGAACATATGGCTTTTCCCCTTAATTGGCCTCTTAGAGGGTGACTTCACGCCTCTTTTACGCTTGATAGCAGAGCTGGATGAGCTGTTCTCCCCACTTGGTGAATTGCTAGGTGCAGCACCTAAAAGAGACGGAAATGTATCAGAGTTATCAGTTGAGATATGCTCAGGCTCTGCATAGCTGGACATATCATCGCCTCCTCGCAAATCATCATTGGAGTCATCCTTTCCAACCATGCAAGTTGATGCATCCATGGCTAAAGATCCATCTGCATTGGTGCCCATGAATAACTCCTCCATCTCCTTAAAGAACTTAATGGGTTTAGATAGAAGCCGCCTAGCCCTATCCTACATTCCATGGTATCAAATATTACTGTCAATGTGCTTGTTCGATGCATCAGCAATATGTTTGAATGAAAATGTGATCAAAGACAAATAAAAACTTACATTCAAGGTACTCTTCTCAGATTCTGATATTGGCACCAAGCACCGAGTTGTACCAAATGCATTGCCGCTCTTGCTTAATGCCATGGCAACATACTTCCAATTTTCCTTGTAGTGCCTAAAGTGCCGCTCAACCTGGGTTACAGTGACCCACATACAGAACTGTTTGTTCAATGCATCAGCACACTTCATATGGTGTTGCTTCTTGAATTTAAATCCAACATGTTGTGCCTTTGAAAACTCGATGAACCAATCCAACATAAACTTGGTCTGCCCATCGTCCCAACAAATGGTCCACTCACGAGAAGGTGCATCAACGTCCACCTTCTCTTTGCCTTTGCCCATCTCTAGGCAAATGACAGGCAACAACATAGCAAAAATGACATACATACAAATTACAGCACCTATACATAACCATCACATAAAAAATTGCAGCAGTGACTGTCATATACTAGAGAACATTAAAAAATTTTATGTCTTAGAATACAACACATAACAATGTAGTACAGTAGTACACAATAGTGGTAGAACACATAATAAAGATGTCTAATTATCCATGACTGATTCAGCTACTTTGTCATCCCACATTTTTTGTGCTAATGCATCCCTTTTGGCAGCCCATATTTGGTTGTCTCTTTGCATATCCCCATGGGGACGGTTGCTTCTTGGAAGATTTTGGTACCAAGTGAGATCATCATACACATAATCATCTGGGCCGTCCTCTATGATAAAGTTGTACAATGCACAACGAGCAATTACTATCTGCACTTGGGTTTTCAAAGGGAAGAATGGTTGACTTGCTAGTATCTTAAATCTATTCTTTAGTGTTCCAAATCCCCTTTCAATAGTTGTTCTAAGAGATGAATATCGATGGTTGAACAACTCTTTAGGGTTCTCGGGGCGTCTAGTTCCTTTAAACTCTTTAAGATGATACCTAACCCCATGATATGGGGGTAAAATGCCTCTCCTTGCTGCATAACCAGCATCAGCTAGGATGTAGTGACCTACATAATTAGAACACTATAATTAGCTATGGATTGGACCGAACCTTTATTTGACATGAGGGAAGGGTACTGATAGTACCTTCAGGGATTTTTAGACCTGTTGGTCGGGATAGTGCATCTTGAAGCACAAGGGAATCATGGACTGATCCTTCCCATCCAGCTAGAACATAGGTAAACCTTAGGTCAAAGTCGATAGCCGCTAACACATTTTGTGTGGTTATGTGTTTTCTACCCCTAAACCTATCCTGCATATAGATAGGAACCGTTGCTAGGATGTGTGTACCGTCCAAAGCTCCTATGTATCTCTAAGAAAAAAGATAAGGCATTCGGTTTACTTATGTTAGATTGACATACGGATGCATTAACATGAGCAGATTATGGTGGCATATTACCTCAAAGTAGGGGTGAAATCTGCCACGACTAGTTGATATCTTTGCATGCGTCTCGGTGGTTCTCATGGCAATGAGGTCACATGATAGGATACATAGAGCATGTAGGACAGCATGAAAATACCTACTAACTGTCTCCCCAGACCGGTTGAACTCAAAACCAACTGATCTATTAGTACATCTGTGGCCAACAACATGCATGAACATAACAACTTGTTCTTCAACCATAACATGCAGTTTGTCTACTAGCAGCCCACTGGACCTAAGATGAGGGCACAACCTATAGAAAACAAATTTCCTCATGCGCAACTCACTAAGACAGTTGGCTTCAGTGCCATTGTACAGTCGGTTCAACCATGATTCCCTCGAGACATCTCTAGTCAACATAGGACCATATCGAACACGTCTCCTCTTGGATGTAAAGAAATGAAGTTTATACCAACATAGAGCTACACAGATTGCAATGATAAGAATCGCTCTTCTTCTCCTTAAGTAATTGCAATAGGAATTATAGTACTCAATGTATAATTTCTTTGCACCCATCTATGGACACATATAGCAGATATTAGAGGCAACACATGTGCATGGTAGCAACACATGTGCATGGTAACAAACTGGACAATGCAAAAAAAATCGATTAGCGTAAATCACCGATGATTTCTTGAAGGATTCCTACAAAGCCTTGACCTTTAAGAAATATTAGCCTTCACAGCTTGTTGTCTTGATGGGAAGGAGTGATCTAAACAAATAAAAACTGTATTAGCTCATGCCGTTAGATACGAATGATTGCTATGAATGATTCAGAAATGATTAGATAATATGAAATGAGAAATTGGTACAGCGGCTCCTAAACCTTCTACATCTGCTTAAAACAAATTGCTATAGCAAGACATACATTAGTAGTATACCATGCGTGATGCATGCAGTTCAGCTACTCCAGATCTCCAATCCCCAAGTTTGGTAAATCAAATACGATTGTCAAAAAAAATTCCAGTCAAGAAAGGGGAATGAAAACCTTATGCAAATTTCTTGCCCAATTTCTATGAACTACGCTAATCCACGAAACTAATCCATGAAATTAGGCCAGTGATCTTGCCTCGTAAAAGAACATAAACAAGGAAGAATTAAAACAGAATAGTACACGAAGAACTGCACAAATCTTGCAAGGACTTTATTCATTGTTCCAATTAGATCCAACACGACAAACACCAAGTCCAATCAAAATACAGGGGGAGGAATGGGGCACGAGGTGTGCAGCGGTAGGAGGTTTCCTCTGCGTTGCTACGCCTCAATAAAGCCTAGTAGCGCCCTCCACCACCGACAATGTCGAGGCAGCGGCTTCCATGGATGGAGACGGCGGAAGGCAAGTCGATAGCCAGAGTAGGGATGGCACCTCAGAGGACGCGGTGAGGAGCAGGGATGGCAAGCAACGACTGAAGACTAGTCGGCGGCCGAGGCGGTCCGCCGCCGCGTGCCGCTGCCTTGCTTGCACGTGTGCCGGCGCGCTACGCGTTCTGCGAACGTCCTCACGCTTGGAACGAGGGGCGGCGAGCGGCGGCCGTGTGGCCCTTCCCTCGATCTGGCTCCTAGCGTCGTCGGCAGCGGATGTTGTAAACCCTGGCCATGGCCACGGGTTGGGAGAACAAAGAAAAAAGAGACGCCCGTAGCGCCGTAGGCAAGTGTGGTGGTCAAAACGACCGTCGCACCTTCGGCGAAATTTTTGTGCGAGCGAGTGGCGACGCGCCTAAGAAACTGCGGCGAGCCTAAGGTAAGTAACGAACTAAACGCCTTTCTAAGCAAGTGTAGCGAGCCTAACGTTAGATGTGGCTCTTGTAGGCACTGAACCAAACAGGTCCTTAGTCCGTTTAAAGTACTAGAAGGTGTCATAGCTGATCTGTCATAGCAGAACAGTAATAAATTTTAATTACTAACCTGTTAATGCCTCAAAATTGTCCTGTTGACCCTTTCCTTTCTTTTGAATTACGGCGGCGAAGGTGAGGGGCGGCGAGGGAATCATAGCCTCGACAAATAGTGCCTTAGAGAGGCTAACTCTTAAGCTCGTTACCAAGGCTGTGAAGATAGAGCGCTTGGAAGCTAGGCTCGAAGAGAAGGACCGCGAGCATGGGGAGGTGACAGCGAAGCTCGGACAATTTGAAGAGCATTCCAACTTCCTGGCGGACAAGGCCAATACATTGACCAAATCCACCATAGACCTCAATGCCCAGTTGAAGTAGAGCCAAGAAGAAAATAGGAAGCTTCATCAGAACGCCTAGGATAGATGCAAGGGCGAATTGAGGCACTCCAACTTCAAATCCAGCTTGATGAGGCGAAGGAAAAACTCTTAGCCTTAGAGCAGGAAAAGTTGGACGAAATGATCGCATCCATCACTTAGTCTCCTGGAGGAAACATGTAACCTAGGCTCTTGTTCGTTGTAAACGATGGAACACTATCCCTTATGAACAAGAAAACAAAGAAGGCGAAATAATAACATGAAAGAAAGAACAATCGTGTTTTTTTAGGAAAACATAGTAGCATGCCCGTATCCGAGCCCCTACTGTGCCCATGCCCGAGAACCTAATTTGCGAGCCGGGGTGCGGGCACATGGCAGAAACAACATACGATAATGTCTTGCCGTAGCTCTAACCCTTTCGCCTACTTAAGCCGAACCAAGTACTTAAACCAGCCTAGAGAGTGTCTGTGTGTGATAGATATCGGCTCATTTAGGCTGAGTTCTCTGAGGGTGCACTTCATGGTTAATTAACTTTGACATGGGCCAGGCAGGATAGAATCGCACGCGGGTAGGTCTAAAGCAAAGACACAAGGAGCGTAAGACCGAGCAACTGGTAGTTCACTCCCAACAACAAGATGAGTGAGGACAAGGTTTTCCTGTATGAGAATAAGTCGGTTTACAAGGGTTTCAACCTGAAAACATTCACATGTCTTAGAATGACACTTATAAAGCCACCTGGGCTCCATTTTGAAAAATGCAATTGGAAGCTAAGGGAAAGAGAGGACCTACACGTAGAACATCTTCAATTGGTCAATGTTCCACGTGTCGGTGAGCTCCCGCCCATCCTCCATAGCCAAACGAACAACCCCGAGATGTGCTGTCGACACGACCGTGTATAGACCCTCCTAGCGGTGAGTCAGCTTGTTAGCTTTTGACGAGTCCTGAATTCGACGTAAAACGAGATCTGTCACATTCCAGTTTTTATTAAGCAAATAAAACTTGGACTGTTTTTAATTTTAAAATATTAAGAAAATGAATTATTAAAATCAAGTAATAATTAAAGCCTAAGGGTTTTAATTTGGCAAAATTCCAAATGTCAAGAAAAATTTATATAATATGTAAACTCAACCTTTGAACATTTTTATAAATTTTACAAATTAATTACAACCCCAAACCTTGTTAATAAATGGATTAAATAAAAAAAGAAAAGAGAAAAAAAAAAAGAAAAACCTAGTTGGCTCGTTTCCCGTCCCATCTAGCCTCTCTCCCCCTTTCGGCCCAGTTTCCCTCTCTCCCTTGCGCCTCCCAGGCCCCCTCCGCGTGACCCAGTTCACCCCTCCCATGCGTCTCTCCCTCTCGGCCTAGCCTGGCCGATGTCGTGCGAGCAGCCTAGCTCAGTTGCCCCTGCGCCCTGTTTCCCTCCTCCACCCCTTTGTCTCCCCTACTCACTTCCACTCTCACCACGTCCGCATCGTGACACCTGCGCCTATGCGTTCACGCACTAAGCACGCCGCACGCACACCTCCCCACCCCCGCGACGGAACGACGGTCGCGCATGCATATGACCATACCGACGCGATCGCGTCCTCGCTCGCCTGCCTCCTTCTCGGTGGCCGTAACGCCACGCCTCGCTTGTGGGGCCTGTCCTTTGCCCACCACTTGATCTGCACTAGTCCCTGGATCAGTACACTAGTGCACACCATTTACATAGCTAGATCATTTCATACGTGGAAGACTTATATTACATAAAGTACCTGCATTAAGCCCGAAGGTTATTTAAGTATTACATCGTGGCACATTGGCCCAAATAGTTCAAGAACCACAAAAGATCAGAGTGCCATTAAAAGTCAAAAGAGTCTTCTGCCGGCTATGCCTAAGCAGTAGACTGGAAAGACACCCTAAGCCTCGCCCTGATTGTCGGCATACTCGTGTTCATCGTCTTCATGGCAGGTATATTGGACTTGCTCATACTCACCATCTAAAAGAGTAAGTGTGTGCGAGGTCAGTGTCATCCAAACACTGGTGAGTTAACACCCAACCTAGTGCATATAGTGGTATAGGTTCCAAAGGAAAGGTTGGGGTTTATTTATTTGCAGAAAGCAAGTTTTATAAACCAAAGCCTATGACATAGCAATTTTAACACAAAGTTCTACTAATCAATTATTCAAGTTTCAGTTTCCATTCCATTCCCACAATCCATACTATCCTAAGCTTCCTCCAAACACCCGCTATCATATTCCGGGTTTGGCACACCCGTTGTGAATCTTCGCACCACGAGGTGCCCGCTCTTCCCTAGCTGGGTTGCTAAGCCCGCATTAGAGTCACAGCTCCTCGTGACGAAAGATCTAGATCATCCCTCGGATGACGACATGAGCTCGTCTTCACCTTGGGCTAGGGGTTAGCAAGGATGCCATCCAGCAAAGTCTCTGGCCCCAGGGCGCTATCTAGCAAAGCCTCTGGACCTCCCCCACTCCCGCACTACTGCGCGATGGCCACGCGTTATGCAGGAACCCCAGTGGGCAGCATAAAGCTACGTGAAAATAACTCGCGCTCCGACTGGCACAGCCGTCCCTGGCTGCTTAGCACCATCTCGCTGTTTAGCCTTCCTTCTCTAGCTATTGTTCCTTCTATGTGCCCTACACATGTTGTGGTGGGATAGTTTGTGGCAGTGCTTGGCAGTACGCGTGTTGCCCCGTGCCCCTTTTAGCACCATGTTGGAACCGATAGCTCTCTTCACACCATGTAGCCTAGCTACAACACACCCTTAACCATAAACCGGAACACATCCATGTTTCCAGCCACACACTGACATGCCATCATGTTCGGTGAATATCGGTTCACCGTTCTGAGGCAACTAAGCCTAAAAATTAATAATTAGACCTGAGCAATGTCTAAGCAAGATTTTAACCAAGACTTAAGAGTCTAAATCATTTTATTTAATCTTACCAGGCTATCGGGGGTGATCATCAAGGCAATCATTAATAAAGTCAAATGACGGATGATTTTATGAAGGCAAATCATCATGGCAGATTAATAACAGGGAACAAGTAGGCATATTTATTTAAAGAGAGCATGCAATTTGATATTTTAAATAAAATAATTTAGAAAAACTAGGATTCAATATGATCTAATGAATGTTAACTCGCCTGGGTCCTGAGAGTAGTGAGGGCCTTCTTGCTGCTGTTTGAAATGTCTCTTGAGCTCCTCAGAGCCTATTAACGGATCGTATTCGAAGAGCAAATAAATAAAATTTCAACATGCAATAAGAAATCATGATGCATGGAATGCAACTCGTATGGCTTAGTGATCGATGGCTGACGACATGTTTTCACCTAGGTATCAAGAAAATTCCATGAGCCTACTATCGTATAATAATTCTACAAAAAGATAACGGCGGTTTGAGCGTTTATGAACGTGATATGCGATGGTTGATGATGCATAATGCTACCATAGTAGTTTACCCATATATTAGATTAGCAAATAATTATATACAAAAAATAGTTTTGTGTGATGTATTTCCTTCATCAACTCAAAGTAAATAACTCACTGTTTTATGGAGAGGTATGTTGCTGTAAATTCTAAACTAGTAATAAATTACCTACATTATAATCTATAGGTCTTATTTACCCAAATAAAATAATTAAATAATCCTACCAAGTTTTATTTAGGTCATATAATTTTAATAAATTCATTAGGGGTTAACAATGTTTCTGTGAAAATTTGAGATTAAATTGAAGTTATTTAGTACTTGAAATAAATCAGATTTTTTTTCTTCATTATTTAAACATAAGGAAATTAATAAATTTCTCTAATCAATTACCCAGTGGGTATTAAAGGTCCTAAAAAATGTTCAATAAGTTTCTTAAATTCCTAAGTCACATTTACGTTCTACTGGAATTTCTTCATTATTTTATGAACTCGATAACCAATTGAGATAAATGGGAAACCTATCACTAAAAGTGAATTTTTGATTTAATCAGAGGCTTTAATGGTGTCACCGAGCCAAACTAAAATTTTACCATGTTTGCTTTGTTATTGGAGACTATTCTAAATTTTTTGCAGGTTTTTCTTAAGTCATTTACTATTTTATTTGATCACTATCTATTTTCTAGGTTTATTTCCTAAAGGAAAATTCCTAAATAGTATGAAGTAACTCAAACAGCGACCTAAATCTACCTCACTGCTCACTGATTATTTTTATAAGATCCAGCGGGTCATCAAATATTTATCAAAATTTATCTAGGATTTTTGGGGTGTTTAACTATATATAGAAATCAATTATTTCTTTTGCTATTAAAAAAACTTAAAAACTGGGAAAACCACATATGAAGAGCGTTGGGCCGGCCTAGATGCACAGCCCAACACGCGCGTGGGGGAGAGAGACACCGGCGCATGTGCGCCAACAAGCTGAGAAAGTGTAATATGAGGATTATGCCTCGACTTAACCCGACATGTGGGACCCTGGGCCCACATGTCAGCGACGTTATCCGGCGTAGCGTGGTGTTTGCACGTATGTAGGCACCGATCCATCGGCCCATGGTCATCATCAACCTCGCACTAGCGCGCGCGGCCTCGAGGCTCGTCGGAGTCTCGCTGGTGCGGCAGACCCCCATTGGGCGGGTTCTTGGGCTCTACGGAATTAGTGAGTTCGTGTGAGTCTACTGGTGCTCATGTTGAGGCTAGAAATGGCCGGACGCGGTGGTGCGACGAACGGTGGTGGAGATCTACTCAGGCCGATCTAGGATTCGGTCCTACGATGTGGCTCATGATGAGCTAACACGCGCATGAGTAACGGGAGAGGTTGGGGAAGCTCACTGAGTGGAGAGGAAGTGAAGGGCGGCACTGCAAAAGGCTATCCATGTGCTAACTGAACCAGGGGCGGCGAGGAGCTTACGTGTCCCAGAATCCTAGAGGAGGTAAGAGAAAGATAGCACGAGCACAAGGTTAGTCATTTTCTAAGGGTGCTACGGATGAGAAGGATTTGAGAGAGACTCACCGGAGAGCACGCAATCGAAAAGGGGGATATTTGGGGAATTTTTTGGCTAGCGTCCAAGAATCGAGTAATTCTGGTGATTTGGTGTGGCCAGGCTCGATTACTTGGGCCCAAAGGAAGGTATGGGAGTGAGGAGGTGGTATGCACAAGCTGGGGCACTGCGAAGTGGTGGAGAGTGACTGAGAGGGAATGACATCGACGCGGTTTAAGAGGTCAGGGTGGAGCCGGCAATGCGGCGATTGTCAGGGCGATGGCGTGCAACCAAGGAGAAGTTGAACACGCGGGCCAATAGAGCAGGCGGCGAGCGCCATGGGGCAGTTTGGTTCGGGCGTGAGTGCCAGCGCACCGGTGAGTGGGGCAAGCCTAAGAGAGAGAAAGAGAAGCGGCAACGATGGCGAAACTAGGGGCGGTAGGGCATTAGGCCAATGGCAGAGTTGCCACGAGGCACGAGACGGCAGCGTGAGCTCTGACCCGGATGGGAGACAGAGAGATACAGGGCTAGCACGGCAGACGGCGACCCGAGTGACGAGATGGCACGACGGCGATGGCAGCGGCAGCGGCACCACCAACCCCAAGGCGCGGATGGCGCCGGGAGCGTATAATCTACCACGGGATGACATGGTGCGCCACAAGGGGCCGCTTGGTTAGGGAGGCGGTGCTCGATCGCTGGGCAAAGGTCATGGGACACTCCGTGGGGAGAGCCAAACGCGCGAGGGAGCTGTGGGAGAGTTGAGCCGGAGGAGGAGAGCCAGTGACTCAAGCCGGGGCTGAGCCAGGGAACGTGCCCGGCTGGCTCGGCTTGGGAAAGAAAAGGGTTGGGCCAAGGGCTTAGCAGGGCCGACCGAGCGGGGTAGGCCCAGAAATGGGTTGGGCCCCACCAGGAGAACCCATTATTGTCCTAAAATCCTACTGGGGTTTTTGAGTTTAATTGAAATTGAAAAGTGTTAGAAGAAAGCCAAACGACAGTGGCTTAAGCCAATATTAGAACTTAAATCGTCGCAACTTGGTTAGATCTATATGAGTTTAGTTAATGTTTCCCTAAGGGTAATGATATATTTAAATGGCTCGAAGATTTGTTATTTAAATGCCAAGTTTTGCTGCTGCACTCCAGCTCTGCCTTCCACGCGTTGTGGTGAGCCATTTTAGTCCAACTTGAGCTCAATCGAGAGCTCTCCCTCTCTCCTTTACCGTTCTCCCCCCAATCAGACTCTCATGCCCTGCAGCTCACTGGAACACCTGCAAAGCGCCGCTGGCCTAACACTTCCCCCTTTCCGATCCCGTCGCCGTCGATAAGTCCCCTTTCAATTCCTTGCTCTAGAAGCAACACCGGGACCTCGCATTCATCCCCGTGTCCCTATTTTGCCCTAGGAATCACTAGAGCCTACTGCCGACAAAACCCCTATTCTGACCGCTGCCGACCTCCACGACGCTAGGACAATCTAGTCCTTCCCCATCCTCGCCGTTGCTATAGGTAAACCCTTGGCACTCTCCCGATGTTTAGGCGCCTTCGGCGCATAGCCAGCAACCTCGGATGGGCCGGCGCCACGCTAAGCTATGGTGGCCCGAGTTGCCGGCGTGCCATCGCCCTTCCCCGCTTAATCACACTGGCCCAGAGCAAGACTAAGATGACGTTGGCTAGCGTCATGTCCTCCGGTTTGAGTCGCTGACCGATGGGCCTCAGTAATTAGCCTTTAAGCAGCGGTTAGTCCAGGATGTGTCGCTGACGTGCAGGACCCACTGGGTTTTACAACGGGATTAACCTGTGTAGTGCGTTTATGTGGTTGACAGGTGGGACCAGAGGACCAACCCGTTAGTTTGAGTGGAAATGTACTCCCTGGAGTACACTTTCTCCACATGCTGGCGCCCTTGTGCTGCAGCGTGACCGCTAGGCCACGCGTCGCGCTGCCCGCTTCGCACGGTACTGGGCCGTGCCCAGTACTGAGCTAAGGAAATTCGTAGCCTTTAGTGATTTTATAAATGCAAAGAAGGCAAATAGAATTATGAAAAATAGCAAATGACTTCTAAAAATTCTAGAAAAATTATGTAAAATAATAGAGATGTGCTGGACTTGGGAAAAATATTAAACCTAACACTCCAGTAAGAATGAATATATTTAAAAATCCAGTAGCTCTCTAGGGCTGTAAAATAAATTTCTAAAAATACAAATCCTTTATATTTTTACTCTGTAAAACTTTGGAAAAATATTTTCAGAAAGGTTCTGAGTTATGATTGCTTGGTGTGTTGTCGCGTGCGAGGGCAGGATCCGAGGAGCTCATGGAACCTGCTGTTAGAGATGATTACCCATAGCCAGAGTACAACCAAGGCAAGTCCCCTTGAGACATATTGAACGAATCGTTGTCTGATTTAAAGGGATTTATAGAATTTTTAAACTTGCATGCTACCTTAAAAATAAGTAGTTTCTAGTGTTAGCAACAATCGAAAAATATAAAAGGATGTTTATACCCATATTTATTTTGCACCGTAGGACTAAATGTTAAGTACCTTGATGCCATGGTTACCTTGGAATAGGATAAAAATGCTTCATACGGATTAAATGCTTATCTTACGGTTAATATGTTATTGCAATGTTTGTAAAAGAGTTTTCAGCAAAATAAGGCATTAGGAAGAATGCCGAGAATGTTATACTTTTCTGTCCTTCCTTCAAATGCTCTGACTAGGGAGAACCCGGTTGACGGTATGGTGCAGGGTATGGACGGTTTCGGGTTCGTGTTTGTACTCCTCCCCTAGCAAAGGACTGTTCATCCTATGAACCTATGAACTGAGCCTTATAGTATAGCCTCGAGTTTCATTATGGGACGGACCTGACCTATTAAGCTTTGATCTCTAATAGAAACTTGCCGGTGGAGATGTCCTTCGTAGACATCTGGGTTGTATGGGCATGGATGGTGTTTCCATGTTTGTCAGCGCCTTGGCCTATTTTTCCTTGGCCTTTGTGTACAACGTGAGGACTAGGGCCATTGGGCCGATCCCCCACAGGGTGCTTAGGTATGACTCACGAAGCAAGTGCTATTAGGGCTTATAGCCAAAATGTCTTTGTGATTTGCACCTCGGTGCGTAATCTCCTGAGGGTAAAGTGTACCTCCTCTGTAGAGTTAAAACTATCGAGATAGCCATGCTCACGATTAAGAGCATGTGAAGGGTTTTGGAAAGAATAAATGGTTTTGCAAATCGCTTTTGACAAAGGAATGATCAAAAGCAAATAATTGTTTGTTTTACCTCAGAACATTTTTGAAAAACTGTTTGCTCTTACCCTAGGATAAAACTCGAAAAAAATTGGCATTTCTGCAAAAATGACCTAAGCCAACCATTGTACTAAGCCCCATTCTACACATTTTTCTTTGACTTGCGAACTACAATTGTACTCACCCTTGCTGCTTTTCCCCTCTCTTTCTGAACTATAGTTAACAGATAGCTTGCGGAAGACCCGTAGTTTGACGATGCCGATGCTG
This sequence comes from Olyra latifolia, assembly GCA_036346145.1. Classification (NCBI taxonomy): domain Eukaryota; kingdom Viridiplantae; phylum Streptophyta; class Magnoliopsida; order Poales; family Poaceae; genus Olyra; species Olyra latifolia. Next base: position 3,959,228 of record CM070531.1, on the reverse strand, counting down.
ACTACGAGGACTTCTTTGAAGAATAGGACGCTTCCTACAGTCTTGCTGTGTAACACTCTAATTTTTATTAAATGAATAAAACTTGGACTGTTTAAATTTTTAAATAAAAATAAATAGATTATTAATAGGCAAGTAAAGTCTAAGGCTAGGAAATGTAATTTTTCAAAATAAAAAGCAACAAGAAATTTTTTGGGTAAAATCTAAACTCCACCCTTGGGTATAATTATAGAATTTATAAATTATTACCACCACCAAAAACCTATTTTTGAATGGGATAAATAAAAAGAAAAGAAAATAAGAGAAAATAAGAAAATAAAAATAAAAATAAAAAGAAAACCGCCTACCACATCCTCTCCTCGGCCCGCCCCCTCCTCTCAAGACGCCTCTTGGGCCGTTCAAGCGCCCAGCCAGCCTCCCAGTAGCTCATCCCCCCGCTCGCTTTCACCGCACCCCACGTCGTGATGCCGCGCGGCAGTGTGCCAGCACGCCATGCATAGCATGAGCGTGACCACGCCAGGCCATGCACACGCACCCGTACGACGCTACTTGGCGTCCCCGCCCTTGCCCTACCTCCATGACCATGCACTGCACACCGCGTGCGTCGCGCTGCGCATCACGACGGCCTGTCGTGCAGTCACTTCGTCCCCACCTTCCTGAGGCGGCACGATGCCGCACGACACGGCACCATGCGCCGTCGTGTCCCCGCCACACCATACCCCCTTTCTTCGCCACCGTTGTGACGGCCGCTCACTTGCTCGACGACAAGCATTGAAGATTGAGGCCCCCGTTCGGAGATAGCTCGGTCCGAGCGCCTCCCTGAAGCCCCAAACCCACCAACCCACTATCGCGGACACCGCCAACCCTCTCTTGCCCCGTCCAGCGCCAATAAAGCCCCCATCACCCCCTTCTCATGTTTTCGCTGCCATGCCCTAGCCACATCTTTCGCGCACTGTGGTGAGCCATTGGGCTTGAATCCGAACCCTTTTCGAAGCTCTCCCCTCCTACTTCCCCATCCTCCCTCTAATTTATCCCCTCCCTTTGTAGCTCGTCGGAGAGCACAGAAAGCATCGCCGGCCAGGAGCTGCCCCCTTCTCAATTTCATCACCGCCGGTAAGCCCCATTCCAATTCAGTGCTTTGGGAGCATCCTAGGAGCACCACACTCATGACCGTACCCCTGATTTGGCCTAGGACCCGCAGGAGTTCGCTAGCGATGGGAGCCCTGCTTTGACCGCCGCCGACCTTCATAATGCTAGGACGAACCGAGCCACCTCCATCCTCGTTGCCGCTTCAGGTAACTTCCCGGTGCCTCTCAGTCGCTCGAGCAGCCATCACGCCTAGCTAAGGATCCAAGAATCGCCGGTGCCACAGTGAACCGTGCCCACCGTCGTTGTCTTTAGCTGCGCCGCCGATCTAGGCCACCGTTGGCGACGCCATCACCACTATTGGTCTCTTTGTAGGACCTAGACCATTGGCCCGGGCGCTCATAAGCCGCCTTGGCTCGAGTCGGCAACGCGTCGCCCCTCTTCCCCTTCCGGTCACACTCGGCCAGAGGTGGAAGACGGCGATGTCATGCCCCCTAGTAAAGTCACTGACCGGTGGGCCAGACCGGGTTAGCTGTTAATCAGTGGTTGCCCGATGATGCGACGCTGACACGCAGGGCCCGCAGCGTTTAATCGCAAGATTAGCCCGTGCCGAGTGTCACCGTCACTGACAAGTGGGGTTAGTGGACCCACCCGTCAGGTTAAGTGGGGGCGTACTTCCGGTTTTGCGCTTTCCCAGTGCGCCCATGCCCCAATGGGCCGTCCCGCACGTTGTTGGGCCTACCCCAACACTGCGCTAGGTTTTTACTGCATTTCCTAACTTAGAAAACCAAAGAATGGAAATAGAATTTCTAAAAATAGGAAAAGAATTTCAAAAATTCTAGAAAAATTATGTAAAATACTAGTCATGCTGCTGGACTTAGGAAAAATATCAAACCTGACATTTCAGAAGAAATAAATATATTTGGAAGCTCAGTAAGCTCTCTAAGGATTAAAAAAGGAATTTCCAAAAATACTAATAATATATTATTTTCTGTAAAAGCTCTATAAAAATGTTTATAAAAATAATTTTTGAGTTATGATTGTTGTATGTTCCGTATGCGAGGATAGGACTTGGAGAGTTCGTTGAATCCCCTGCTGAAGAAGATTACCTGCACCCGGAGTACGACCAAGGCAAGTCCTCTTGATGCATATTGAATAAACCATTGTCTGATTTAAAGGAATTTGTAAAATTTTAAATTGCATGCTATCTTTAAAACGAGTAATTACTAGTATTAGCTACAACCGGAAAATACAAAATTATTTTTACAGTTTATTAATTTTGTACGGTAGGATCGAATGTAAAATATCTTAATACCATTCTTACCCTTGGAATAGGATAAAAATGCTTCAAGCAGATTAAATGTTACGGACGATAATTTTTTGCATGGCTGGTAACATGATTTTTTGGGTAAAATAAGGCATTGGGAAAAATGCCGGGATTGGGTTACTTTTTTGTGTCCCCCTTAAAATGCTTTAACTAGGGAGGACCCGGTTGATAGTATGGTGTAGGGTTTGCATGGTTTTGGGTCAGTGTCTATACTCCTTCCCTTGCCTAAGGACTGCTCTTCTTATAAACCAATGAATTGAGCCTTACAGTACAACCTTAGGTTCTGTTATGGGACGGATTTGGCCCATTAAGCTCTGATGTCTAGTAGCAATGTCCTTCGTAGACATCTGGGTTGTACGGACTTGGAGGACATATCCACGTTCGTCGGCTCCTCAGATTGTGTTTCCTTGGCCTTTCTATACAACTTGAGGACCAGGGCTATTGGGTTGATCCCTGAAAGGGTGACCGGGGATGACTCACAGAGCGAGTGCTATTTGGGCTCTTAGCCCAAATAGCTTTGTAGTTCACACCGTTGGTGTGATACCTTGTGGTGGCCCAATTTCCAAAATGAATAATGGAAATTGTACTCCTAATATAGTACACATTGATCCAGAATCGATACAACAACCACACTTTATTACATAAATATTCATCAAAGTTGATTACAATTCCAAAATTTGGTATTTTACAAACTACCAATACTAAACTTGTGAGTAAGAAAAAATTGAACTAATAATCTAAGTTGAAGAGGTCCATTTCTTCTTCTTCAAAAAAAAAATCAAAATTCAGATCTGCAAAAGAAACAGGATCTACAATATGAATGAACAGTTCCCGATTATTAGGTAAGTACACCAACAATACTTACAGGTTTTCATAGAAGTAATAATATTAACTATATGGAAATGGATTCAAAGGAATGGCAAGGTTTATTGGCAAAAATTTATGTAATAACTTATATAATAGGAAAATCTTATAATTGAGTTTCTAAATCAAGTTTAAAGTGTTTTCTAAAGAATTTTTATTAAATTTATCATCTTTCTCTATCCTTAATAATCTGAAACTAGATGCCTTTTTCTTAAAAAGCATGAACTAATTTGAATAGAATAGGCATCACCCATTTGACACAACTTCATATATGGAAGAATGGTCCATTAATGATTTTGTTATCATATGACACCCCAATAAAATATTGTCTGTCACTTTAAAAACATAGGCGAAAACATTATCTTATTATATACGGCTCTATTAGAAACCCTAGTGTAATATAAGTGCCCTAGGAAGCTACCAAATTTAACCAACCCAACTTAGCATGTTTCTCCTAGCCAAGTAAACCTTTTTCACATAGTCAACCTTGGTCAAAGCTTGGTCAAACCCTAATTGGGCTTTTGGCCCATAGCTAAACCCTAATCCCTCCCTTCTCCCCCTATATATACACGTGCCCTGTGCCCCAAGCCGATCTACAGCACCCCTACAGCACCCCACAGCCGCCACCCACGCGCAAGCCCCAGATCCCCTCGGTTTCCGCGCGATCGAATCCGATCTCCTCTCTCTCTCTAAGGTAACCCCTCTAATCTCTCCTCAATTTGTGAATCCAGTGCCTATACGGTCTAGAGCTCGTCGAGATGAAGCTGTAGGAACTTGAATCGTTAAAATCCATGGAGTATTGCACCCGCAATGGCCAAGGTCCTCGTCGGAGTACTCACCGCCGGCGCCGTCTTCCGGCTATCTCGTCGCCCACGCCGGCGCTGAATCCTATGCCGCATGTCTCCGTGCGCGTGCGTCCGCCACATGCGCTGCGCCAACCGGCCGCTTGCCGGCGCGTCCCGCCGCCCACGCCCGTCCCGCAGCGACTCCGCCATGCAGCCACCGACGCCGCGCCGGCGTTCGCTCCCCTATTGGCCGCCGCCATCGGTTCTCGCCAGCACGATCACAGCAGCCTCCCACGCCAACCCACGGCCGCCAGTGTCCGCCACCGCCAACAAGACGTGCCTCGCCCAATGGCATACCGCTGCGTGTCCCTTGCGCACGCCGAGCCACGTCGGCCCGCGTCAGCCGCCCTGCCGCTCGGTTTTCTGGGTTTCTTCTCAGTTTTTGAGTGGTTAACCACCGGTTAACCGGTTTAATCTTTTTCCAGCTTTTCCTATTTCCCCAAACTTCCCGGAATTGTTTAGGGAGTTCCCAAACTCCGATTTAGATGATTCCAGAGCCTAAAAATCACAAAAATTCCCTAGAATTTTATATAGTTTTACCATACTATTTTTTCTGTGTTTGTTATTTATTTCTATTTTATTTTCTTTTGTGCATAGATCTGACGTGTACCTGCTGTGCGGGAGTCGTTTTGGAGCCGTTCGAAGCAGGAGAACCAGATCCAAACTTCTTCGAAGGCAAGCTAGATTCATATTGAATTCCTAGTCTGCTAAAATTTATTTATTTTATCTTAATTTGATTTGCATGCTTGAATTATCATCATATGCGCTACTTGATCCTATTTTCATGTTAGTCCTTTACTAATATGATTTAGCCTACCATTGTTAGCCTGTTGGTACTGTTTTCCTAGCCTAATCCTTTATGTAGATGCTTAGCGTTGCTTCTAGGATTGGTAGTTGATAGGTTTCACTTAATATTAAACTTTTTATCCGTGAAGTTTCGGCTTCGTGGTGCTGTTTTTGGATAAACCTAATCAACTAAAATCAACGTGGTGTGTGTTGATTTGAGAAGACTAAGAAGAGGCGGATTTTGGGCTTTGTGGTTGAGACGTGCAGGTTTCCTCTGTCATATAAGGATCGTATACTTGTGACTACCATATCGAACTGAACTGCTGACCACTTGTGCCTTCCGCCCTAACCGTTAGTCAGGAAATCTTGTTTCATTTGATCGTATTGATGGACATGATTCGTGATCACTGGTTCCGAATGGCTTAAATGGGGGCTAACCTCATACGGTGCACTATCAGGTCCGGCTGAAGGAGATGCGCATGACTGTCGGCCTGGTCGAAGTGTAGCGCATGGGGCGCGAAACCAAAAGAAAGGGTACATTATTGGGCAGGTGAAAGCAGGGAACGGTTTTGTACTATTTCTCTCTTTTGTGATGAGACATTGCTTGTGGGGAACGTGTACACACTCTACAGAGTTAAAACTATCATGGTAGCCGTGCCTGCGGTTATGGGCAGGGGAAAGGAGTTTGACACAAGGTAGTCCAACGTGTTTTAATTAATTAACTTGATGGTAGTCTAGACAGGGAGTGCGTCTCTTTTGAGCTGGTTAGCCGTTTCTATGACTACGCTCGTCGTGTGCTGAGTTGGTTAGCCGTCCTTTGGCTATGCTCATGTGCTATAATGTGTTCGATGAATCAAGAATAAACAAACAAGTAGATATGTGTTGTTTTTAGCAAAATAACCAAACCCGTCCTTTGACCTTGCATTCATTTATTAAGGACTGCTTGCTGGGTAGCCGTGTACTCATTATATGGATCACGGATTATTTGTTCAAGAGAAGATCACGACATCGGTGCCAGTTGTGACCAGGAGGGTCAAGGTATTTAGCTACGCGTTCCGGGTCATCTTCGGAGTATCGTCGCATTTGATGTCTTCCGCTATGTTCTTTATGCTATTGAATTATGTCCTGTGCAAGACTATGTGAACGTTTATGTCAACCGGATGTTATTTATGTTATATGAACTGTTAATTTTCTAGTTAATTCAATGCCTGCAATGATATTCCAAATGTTCTTGAGTGCAATACTAGCTGTGATCTTATGGGACTAGTATTCGGTCACTCAAGTCGGTAGAAATACTAGGGTGCATGACAAATTTGGTATGAGAGCCAGGTTGACCTAGGATACCGTAGCTAGTTGGCCTGAAGCCTTAAGGAAAATATTTTATATTAAAATAAAAGGATTTAAAAGCATCTTTGCTTTCTTATCTCTATCTATACAATTCTATTTGGTTTAGTCTCTTTCCTTTATAGCAATTCTATGCTTTCAACTTTCCTAACTTACCTTCTGGATTCATTCTTGATTCAACAAAATTTTTATTTTCACTGCTTATCTATTTCAAACCTAGTTGGTTGAACCTAGTCCAAGAAATCGATGTTGTCACAAGACAGTCAAATCAAGTTGAAGAATCGCCGGCACCAAAGACGAGTTTCATCTACACCAAGAAAAGAAGACATCTACACTAAGAGAAGAAGACCTAGAAGGGCAAGTGCCTCAGTTGAAGGAAGACCCAATATAAGGTTAATTAGGTGTTGCTAAGATCGATCGTATCTTAATAAAAATGTTTGGAATAGACCGTATTAATTTTAATTTCCAAGTGTGATACGGCTATTCAGTACTTAGGCATATTAATGAAATACTTATTAGTTAAATTCTGGTGTTTGTGAATTGTTTAAAATTCCGCATCGACACAGTGTTCAACAGAAGAATTCGAAGACGTGAGGAAGAACAATGAAGAAATAGAAGTTGGAAGGACTTTGCAGCAAGGAGAAAAATTGTTTTTCAAAAAAAAAACTGTTCGTTCAACCGTACCCGATGTCCGTAAAGTATTGTACAGATGCGAAAATTATTGTTTTCTTCTTTTAGAAACCAATTTCCCCACTAAGATAAAACTTCTTATTACTCCCTAAGTAACAGAGATTAATCAGCTATTAATAAGGCGGTATTATAACAACTAATTTATTGTATGTGTGTGTATATCATTTGCTTCTTGATCGCGACTAAGCGACATCTGCCGATGTACTTGGTTTGGTTTTGGATCTTAATTATTTGGATCTTTGTAATGAGTGCCAGAAAAATTGTTTTCAAATTATTTTCGCTAAAGGATGTCACTACCGTCTTAGCTGCTCAACTTTCCTAGTTCTTTCTTGGAACAGATGCTGAGAGGAAGAGGAAAAGGTCGTCCTATTCCCGCAGGTAGAGGCCGAGGTCTTGGACGTCGTGCTGCAACACTTCTTGACGGAATGGAAGAAGCCGCGAGCCAGAATCAAAATCAAGTGCAACAAGGGGAAGAAGATGCCCCTCAAGTCAATGTTGATGCACAACAAGGTCCACCAGTTGCCACTGTTGCACTGCAACCTCAACCTGCAGCTCAGCAGCAGCAAGACAATTTGGTCCTGCAAGCACTAAATCTGATTGTGGAAAGGTTGAACAATCCGCCGGTTCAACAACTGGCACCCCAAGTCGCACCATACCACCCGCATTCCAAATTCAGCGATTTCATGAGGACCCGGCTGCCGCAGTTCTTAGGAACCAGGGATCCGGCAGAAGCAGATGACTGCATCAAGGATGTAGAGAAGAAGCTGTATCTGGTGGATTGCGATGACTATGAGAGCGTCCAACTTACTACCCATATGCTGAAAGGAAATGCTGCCCATTGGTGGGAAAACTACTACAATGCCCACCTGAATTACCACAACCTGATGTGGGAGGAATTTGTGGAATTATTCAAGAACATTTACGTGCCCCAGAGCATGCGTGATGAGAAGAAACGTGAATTTGAGAATTTGCGTCAGGAGAATATGACAATTGCTCAGTATATCAACAAGTTTATAGAACTATCTCGCTATGCTTCAGATTTAATTCCTACGGAGAAGACCAAGATCTGGAGGTTCACTGAGGGGATGGACTCTGGCATGAGGATACAGTTGCTACATTTCCAATGTCAAGATTTTGAGCAACTGACTGAGAAGGATATAATCCTAGAAGGAGCTCAACGCAAACACAATAAAGATAGGAAAAGGAAGATGAACTTCCAAGGGCAGAATGAATGCAACGTCCATCGTCATTTTCTGCAAGGGCAAAACTCCAACAGGCCGCAATATCAGAGACACAGTTATCAAAACCAAAGGCAGACCTTGAGTTTTGTACAAAAATCACAGGGTCAGAGCAAGACTGTTAACCAGCATGCCCACCGACCAAATCAGAATGTAAACCAAGGGACTAACAGGAATGCACCAGGAGGAGCCACAGGAGTTACATGTTTCCAGTGTAACCAAGTGGGACATTATGCTCATCAGTGCCGACAAAACTGGAGAACCAGCAACAGAAGAATCAAGGAGGTGCATCTTCGCACATTGGTTAGAACAAGAGTGTCCATAACGCTCCGAGGACTACACCGAATGTGGGATCTGGACGCATCAACCACGTCACCGCGGAGGAAGCTCAGGAGGCACTAGACGTTGTGCTTGGTAAGTTCCTAGTGAACTCAGTACCGTTACCGTTTTATTTGATTCTGGAGCTTCGCATTCCTTTATTACAAAAGATTTAGTAGTTAAAAATCAACGGAGGATAGTACCTTTAAAACAATCCCTAGTAATTCAATCCCCGGGAGGATCCATGAACACAAGTGTGGGATGTCCAGCAGTGGAAATAGAAATCGAGGGTTCTAAGTTCTTATCAAACTTAATTATGTTGGATTCCAAGGGAATACCGATCATTTTCGGTATGGACTGGTTAATGAAGTACAAAGGTCAGATCAATTGTGCTAACCGAGCAGTCTCCCTGACCAACACCGATGGTACACAAGTCCGATACAAGTCTACTATGAAGGGAAGACCGATTGGAAGCATGAATCAGCTAGAGGTAAAGACAACCAGCAAAGAGCGACCGCCATTGGAGGAAATACCAGTTGTTAGTGAGTATCCAGACGTGTTTCCGGAAGGTTTGCCAGGGCTACCACCCGACCGAGATGTAGAATTCACTATTGACCTACAACCAAGCACTAACCCGATATCTCAACGGCCGTACCGAATGAATGCTAATCAAATGGCTGAGATGAAGAAGTAGATCCAAGAGCTGAAGGATAAAGGATTTATAAGACCTAGTACGTCACCATGGGGCTCACCAATGATATTTGTGAAGAAGAAGGAAGGCACACTCAGGATGTGTGTAGGCTACCGTTCACTCAATGAGGTGACTATCAAGAACAAGTATCCTCTACTGCGCGTGGATGATCTATTCGATCAGTTAGAGGGAGCCTGTGTATTTCGAAGATTGATTTGAGATCCGGGTACCATCAAATCAAGATCTGAAAAGAGGATATTCCGAAAACGGCATTCACAACTCGTTACAGGTTGTACGAGTTTTTGGTAATGTCTTTTGGACTTACTAATGCCCCGGCACATTTTATGAGTCTGATGAGTAAAATACTCATGGAGTATTTATATAAGTTTGTCATGGTGTTCATCGACGACATTCTAATTTATTCAAAGAATGAGGAAGAGCATGCCGAGCATCTTCAAATTTTGCTAGACATTTTGAGGAAGAACCAGTTGTATGTGAAGTATAGCAAGTGCGACTTCTGGTTGAAGGAAGTGTCTTTCCTAGCACACGTTATTTCAGAAGGAGGAGTGTCAGTTGATCCCTCCAAGGTCAGTGAAATATTGGACTGGAAGGTACCTAAGACAGTGACCAAGGTCCGAGGATTTTTGGGAATCGCAGGATATTATCGCAGATTTATCGAAGGATTTTCCAAGATTGCAAAACCTCTCACACAGTTGTTGAAGAAGGATGTCAAATTTCAATGGACACATCAATGTCAGGAGAGCTTCGAAACCTTGAAGAGCAAGTTGGCCACCTCTCCAGTCTTGGTGTTGCCAGACCTACATAAGGATTTTGAGGTGTATTGTGATGCATCCTTGCTTGGATTGGGTTGTGTGCTAATGCAAGAGGGAAAAGTAGTAGCTTACGCTTCCCAACAATTAAAGCCACATGAACTCAGATACCCGACGCAAGACTTGGAGTTAGCCGCGTGTGGACAACAGGGGCCCCGGGTATTTGGAGACAGACGATTGGACGCACCACCTCCTTGGGCCAAGTCGCGTGGATCTTCCAGAACACTGGCTTGGTGGACGGCGCGGCCCGACTTGTTCTATAAGGAGTAGGATCCTAATTCTAGTCGAATACGTGGAGATAAGCGAAGCCGACTTGGCCATATCCCTTATCTCCCTAATACGGATTAGGGAACCAATCTGTAACCCTACCCCTTACACTATATAAAGGGGGTTGGGGTCCTTAGTTCGGCATCCTCATCTTGATCTTCATTTGGATCCTCGACATCATTGTGATCATCCTCTGATTATTGTGATCGACACCCCATAATACAAATCCACGAGCACAGGAGTAGGGTATTATCTCTTTCAGAGGGCCTGAACCTGTATAAATCCTGCCCTTGTGTTACCATCGAGTTGTGGTCTTTCACATAGCTCTATAAAATCTATTGCCGACACAATTCGTCGACAGTTGATATGCCAGGTAGGGGCCAGTGTCACGATCAGCTTCATCAACTTCGATGGCTGCAATCGGTGGATTCGTCTTCACCTGCGCCCCTGGCCAAGGTTTTGTCTTCGGAGATCTCGGCTTCCTCGCTAACGACATCGGGGAACTTCGGTTATGTGAGCCGAATGACGTTCGACCCACATACTACCAGGGGAGGCTGTACGTGGCTCCAGCCGAACTACACCACTTCAGGCTGCCTCTTTCGGATTCCGATCCAGGAGAGATCCAATCTGACAACAAAGATTCTGACTGCCCCACCGCAGGGATTCCCTTCGGTTTTAGTAGGGATTATGAGCCTTTGGTTCTGCCAGCTCCTTCCGCTGATGAAGAACCAATCGGCGATGCTATTCCTGGCCTGGATCATGATCAAGTCCAATCGAGAACTGCAACTTCTCAGTTGTGCAACGCCCCGTTCGGATTTAGAAACTCGGCCGCTGTTTTCCATGAGGTAACACGCCGCCTTTTTTGGTCTGGGCTAAGGGATGGAGCCCTACAGACACTGGGACGAGCTTCCCGAGTTCCGGCTCAGGGATAAATCTAACCAGATCTACTTCCCGAGTGGACACGAGGATGCCACTCGGATTAATCAATTTGGCTGCTATGTTTCAGTGGATCAGTTCTGCCGAATCTCAATCAAGTCTCCTTCTGCCAAACAATTCATCACAGGAAGTGGGAGTTATAATCACCGCCACTCATGAGCCAACAAGTCGGGATCAGTTAAGCCTCTCTTACTTGAGATCCGAGTCGGAGAGAGCATCAACGGGTTTCTGGACTATTGCAGCGTTTACATGGTGGATGGACAACCTTCCGGGTCGGCCCCACTCCCAATAGATGAAGCAGGAGCCAGGGATACCCACGGAGGAGGAGAGGATCTGCGTGATAGATTGCGCGGTCGAGGGCGTGAAGTTCAGGAGGAAATACTCCAAGTCCGTATGGGAGATCACTCGGCCTTCCATACGCCACAACAAAACATCCTTGTATGTAAGACCCTCTTGGACAATGTTGGTCCGTTACACGGGGAAAACAGTCCCGCAACGCCGATCATGGAGCAGATTAAAGCCATAGTGATAGCAGCGGCTGTCCAGGGTACTCGGAATGAACAGAGCGACTCGGCCAGAAGTCAGACTGCCACAAGTAACACTTGGCGCAGTCGGCACACACCAACTCGCAGGCAAGACGCTCGCCAAAACACAAATCGTGACCTTCGCCTCGACATCAAGATGACGATAGAGATGGTTTCGGTCGAAACCACGACAAAAACGATCGTCGCAACGACCACGCTGTGCGTCGTGGTGACCATCACCGAGAAGACCGGCGCCGCACTCCGCCGCACCGAATACTTCCCCGACAGTCTCCTCCCCCTGGGGACGGAATGATTGTTGGGATCAAAGCATTTACACCCCGACTTCGTCAAGTCAACTGGCCCGAAGGGTTTAATCCCAAAGGGAATAGTGAAATTTGATGGGGAGCGGGACCCAGAAGCTTGGTTACAGATTTACTCTCTGACAATCAAGACCACGGGTGGAGGCTATGATGTGATGGCAAATTATCTACCCGTCATGTTGACTCCCCCAGCTCAGGGTTGGCTTGCAGGCCTTCCAAAGAACTCAATCGGTTCCTAGGGAGAGCTTTGCAGCCAATTTGTCGCCAATTTCCAGGGCACTTACGAGAAGCCTGGGACCCAATGAAACCTTTATCAGATTCATCAGAGAAAAGATGAGTCGTTAAGTGATTTCATTCGGCGTTTCACAAAGAAGAAAAACACAATCCAAGATATTTCTGAAGTGGTCGTTGTCGTAGCTTTCCAAAAGGGAGTTCGTGACCCCGACTTAATCAAAAAGATGTCTCAGAAGCCCCCAACTATTGTCAAAGAGATGTTCGCCCTGGCGGACCGGTATGCCACCACCTCGGATGCTCTCGCCGAGCGCCAGGAGGATCACCAGACTAAAAATAAAGGCAAGAAAGACAAGCCCGAGTCATCTTCCAAGAAGGACAAGAAGCGGAAGGGTGAAGAATTGGCGGCAGCTGCGGATCATGGTCGGCAGAGGCCGCCTCGGCCCATTGACTACAATACAGTAATGGAGGCGTCATGTCCTTTCCATCCAAATAGAAAGCATGCGGCAAAGAATTGCAATGTCCTGAAAAGGTTCGCTCAGGAGCACAATAAGAACATTCCGAAGGACGCCAAGCAAGACGATAAGCCTGATCTTCCTCAGGGTGACGCTTACCAAGAAAGCGAGCACGAGCTCAACTACATATATGGGGGATCGGATGCATACGAGTGCAAACGTAAGCAAAAGCTTACCACCCGGGAAGTCAATGCAGCTATTTCGGTGACCCCCCGAATACCTTCGATGGTCTGAAGTTCCGATCAAGTTCGATCACTCGGATCATCCCGACCACATCCCATGTTCAGGAAGATATCCACTCATCCTGGATCCTGTGGTACGAAATGTCGGACTGCGCAAGGTCTTAGTCGACGGCGGAAGTGGGTTGAATATCCTTTTCGCCAAGACGTTTGATGAGATGCAGATTCCAAGGTCGGCGCTTCAGAAGACTGATGCACCATTTCACGGCATAATTCCGAGAACCTCCCCGGTGCCGATTGGGTGAATTTCTCTTCCGGTCACTTCTGGCACTCGAAAACTACGGACGAAAACCTCGGCTTTGAGGTGGCGATTTCGAGATCACAGATCACGCATCTTGGGAAGGCCGGGCTTGGCCAAATTCATGGCCATCCCGCATTACGCTTACCTGGCTATGAAGATGCCTGGCCCGCAGGGTGTAATCACAGTCCACGGAGACATGAAGTTTCCTATCTCCTCGATTGGGAAAACTGTGACTTGTCCCAGTCGGTTTAAGCGGCTATCGAGATGGACAAGATCCGGTAGGAGGTCATCACTCTTCGCGACGAGGGCGACATGCCAAACAAGAAGCAATCTAAGTCAAGCATCAAGCTTGACAAAGATGTTAAGCGTATTTCGCTCGACCCGTCCGACTCAACCAAAGCAGCTCTGATTGGGACAGGGCTCGATCCGAAATAGGAAGAGGCATTCGTCACCTTCCTCCAAGCAAGTCGGGGCATCTTTGCTTAGAAACCGTCTGACATGCCGGGTGTCCTGAGGGAGGTGATCGAGCACTCCTTGAACGTACACGACAAAGCCAACCCAGTCAAGCAACGGCTGCATCGGTTTGCGTAGGATCGGAAGAAGCCATCAAGGCGGAGATCACCAAACTTTTAGCCGCTGGTTTCATAAAGGAGGTGCTCCACCATGACTGGCTGGCAAATCCAGTACTTGTGTAGAAGAAAAATGGTACTTGGCGTATGTGTGTCGACTATACCAACTTTAATAAAGCATGCCCCAAGGATCCCTTCGGACTACCTCGCATCGACCAGGTGGTTGATTCCACTGCCGGTTGCGAGCTTTTGAGCTTTCTGGATACTTACTCGGGCTATCACCAGATTAGCTTGAAGGAAGAAGATAGCATCAAGACCTCGTTCATCACTCCGTTTGAGGCTTTCTACTATGTCACTATGCCTTTCGGGTTGAAGAACGCTGGAGCAACATATCAACGTTGCATTCAGCGATGCTTCCACAACCAGCTCGAGCGTAACGTGGAAGCATACGTCGATGATGTTGTCATCAAAACTCGGGTATCCTCCAACTTGGTCACCGACCTGTCGGAGACATTCGAGAGTCTGTCGGCATACAACATGAAGTTGAACCCGAAGAAGTGTGTCTTCGGGGTCCCTTCAGGAAAGCTACTAGGTTTCGTGGTGTTTCACCGTGGGATTGAAGCTAACCCAGAAAAATTTAGAGCTATCATGGAGATGGCTCCCCCAACTTGCCAAAGGGATGTCCAGCGTCTAAATGGATGCATGGTGGCACTCAGCCGATTCATCTCGCGGCTCGGCGAGTGTGGGTCGCCTTTTTTTAAACTATTGAAGAAGCAACAGAACAAGTTTGTCTGGACACCCGAAGCACAGAAGGCCTTTGAGGATCTCAAATTGTTCCTCACTTCGCCACCTGTCTTGACATCTCCCATGTCGCAGGAGCCGCTTCTACTGTACATCACTGCTACCACTCATGTAGTGAGTGTCGCGGTGGTAGTATAACGGGAAGAGTAAGGACGCGTCTATAAGGCTCAGCGCCCAGTCTACTTCGTTAGCGAAGTATTGGACGAGTCCAAGGTACGCTACCCGCAAGGGCAGAAGCTTTTGTATGTGGTCCTGATCATCTCTCGAAAGCTGAAGCACTACTTTCAAGAACATCCAATTTCTGTGGTCACTTCTTTCTCTATTGGAGATATCCTTCACAATCGGGAAGCCACTGGGAGAATCGCTAAGTGGTTAGTGGAACTCGGGGCTTTCGAACTCTCGTTCAAGCCATGCAGCGCTATTAAGTCACAAACAGTTGCCGACTTCGTTGCCGAGTGGACAGAGATGCAGGCTCCCCAGTAGTCGAAGAGTCCGAGCACTGGAACATGTACTTCGATGGCTCTCTCCGACGACAGGGCGCGGGGGCTGGTATCGTTCTCATATCACCTGGAGGAGAACGACTCAAGTATGTCCTCCAAATTCATTTTCCAGCTTCAAACAACGTAGCCGAGTACGAGGCGCTGATCCAAGGGCTCTGTATTGCCATATCGCTCGGTATCTGGTGATTGGTGATTCACGGGGATTCTCAACTCGTGGTGATCCAAGTACAGATGGATTGGATTTGTGTCAACGACAATATGGTCGCCTACTGTCAAGAGGTCAGAAAGCTTGAAGATAAGTTCGACGGCTTGGAGCTTATACATATCCCACGGCGAGACAATGAGGCAGCAGATGAGCTTGCGAACATGGGCTCTAGTCGGGCAGCAGTCCCAGCCGGGATCTTTGTGCAAGAGCTTCACGCCCCCTCCATCACACCGCAGGAGCAACTACCCCAACCGGATAAACCACTACCCGAGTACAAAAGTTCAACGAGGACGAGTCAGAGGCCAGTCGGGTTGATGAACTCGACCGACTGGAGGAAGCTCGGGATGCTGCAATCATTCGGTCGGCAAACTACCTCCAGAGGCTACGTCGTTACCACAGTCGTAATGTGCGGGATCGTGCCTTCTCGGTTGGTGATTTTGTCCTTCGGATCAATCAGACGAGTGGCCATAAACTCTCCCCACGCTAGGAATGTCTGTACATTATTGACTCGGTGGCACGCCCGGGGCTTACCGACTAAGGCGAGAAGACGACACAATCATGGATAACTCGTGGAACATCGAGCAACTACGTCGGTTCTATACGTGACGGCCGTTGTACACACATTTACAATTCAATAAAGATAAGTTTTTGTTTACATTATCTTTACGCTTGTGCAATTCAGTTTTTGACTTGCTACTTATTTGTATTCCAATTAAGTAGTAAGTCGGGGTCTACACCTAATTAGGTGCACAGTCGCGCACCCTTCCTTTTCTTTTATTGATATTGATTTGACTTGCTCCCTAGTCGGACTTCGACTAGCCAGTAAGTCGAGGGCTACATCTAATTAGATGCAGTCTGCACCACGTCGATATCTTTCTTTTCGAGTTCTTGTTAGCCTAAGTATTATTCATTCCGAATAACGAAACTCTTGTTTTCATACAACACTCATACTTCCCGACTGCGTTCTTGGAGACAGCTCCGTGCCAACTCCTAACACTAAGGAACTTGATGTGCTTGACAGAGTGCTTAGTAAAAGGAACCTAATCTACTCGGGCAAAATACAGAGTTAATCAAAGAAAGATAACATAACTTATATTATATTGGAAGAACTGTTTACATACCGTCAACTGATAATTTACAAGAAGTTCATGTATTTACAGGGAATCTAAATCTAGGTTATCTACAAGGGACTTGGCCGCGGGCTTCACTTCTTCAAGTAGGGCCAACGCCTTCTCCTCGGTGCAGGCGAAGCCGTCCTTGACAGCCTCAAGCTCGATTCGGGGATATAGCGACTTGACGATTCCTAGTGCTTGACTAGTGCTCATCAAGCCGACTTCCTTGAGTCGGGCCTTGAGTTGCTTGGGGGCATCGGTCTACCTCTGGATCAGCTCAGCCCAGTTGCTTGGCTCGGCGTCACCAGCATAGAGCCGTCGCCGAGTGGGCTCCACGGCCACCAGGAGCTCTTCATACTGCGCTAGCGCAGTTTTGGCATTTTCATTCAAAACGTCATACTGCGCTTGCGTCTTCTTCTTATATTCTGTCAGTAGAGACAGATGCAGTCATACAATTGTATAACATTGGAGATTCGAAGTCGGTTGGGTTAAAGGACTTACCCTCTAACTCGACGACGGCTCGGGCCTCCTACTCCTCCAGGGCCAGCCTCTGGTCCTGGGACTTCTTCAGCTCTACTTGGGCGATGACCTCAGAGTCCTTGCACTTGGACAGCTCCTCCCGCAGGCTGGTAATCGTGGCGTCACGAGCTGAACAATGAGCGGAATGTGATGTTACTCAGATACATACAAATCATACAATTCCGACTTAGGTCGGGACACTTACATCGAAGAGAGCCTGCCATGTCGAACTTCTCGTCCTGCAGCTCCTTGATCTCAGCCTGCAGCTTCTGACGTTGCTTGGATGCTTCGATCTGGGTCTCAACTTTTGCCCCTCCACGGCTTTGATCCGTTCTATTTTGGGAGGAAATAGTTGAGAAACTTGGTCATCCTCTCGGAAAAGTCGCCAAGTTCCTGCAAAAAGAGTAAATAATGACACTGCTCTACTTCGAATCGACAAGACTTACTCGGTTGGTCGGGAAACTTACCGTGATTAGTCGGCCGCATGCTGTGGCGTGCTCATTGAAGGCCACCCTGGCCTTTTCTTCTTCTTCGTCGTCTAGCAGAGCCCAGTCCCCGGCCTCATCTTTCTAGGCCGCCGAGAACTTGGGCTCAGTCCCCTCCGGGGGAGATGGAGGTCAGTGTGGAATCTCTTCCATGGCCGGCTCGGTTTCCTCACCACCCCCATCAGTCGGCTTCAGGCTCGGGGGGTGGCGGCATCATCGGCTGGGGCTTCACCTCCCAACCCGATCGTCACTTTGGCGAAGCTCGTGTCGATTCTCAAGGCGAGAGAGGAGAAGAAGGAGGGGGAGGAGACGCCTCCCGACTGGGCTCAGCGGCCGCCTCTTTAGGCTCCGGTGCTGGCTTGGCCGGGCGGTCCGTCGGGATTTCCTCCAAAGGTTTTCTGAAAGAAGGGACACTTCAACATATAAACAATACACATCGAAGACTAGCAAGGTGTGACAAAGTTACACTCACCGACTGGAGATCTTTATCTTTATCCCAACGCCGAGTGCGCCCGCTTCTTCTTGGGCGATGTCCGACGTCCTGACCTCGGAGGGTGAGCTGCCTGACTGCTTGGCCTTCGGGTTGGCGTAGGCTGGCTCGCTCTTTCCTTGGTGGTCTCATGGATTGTGGGGCCTGAGCCTTGTCGGTTGCGCCCCTCGGGCAGTGGGACGTCCTCCTCTTCGAAGGAAATTAGGCCCTTGCCCTTCTTTGCCACGGGAGCCTCTTCAGACTCCTCGCTTGGGCGCTTCTTTCCCTTGTTGGCAGGGGCCTCAGACGTCGGGGCGAGGGACACGGAGGCTTGGCGGTCCTGCACAGAAATACAGCCTTCCTGAGTTAATACGATGACAACAAGACTACTCGGCGGGCTTAAAATAAACACGAAGAATACTCGGCCGTTACCTCTGGTGGCGGATTGGCGAGGGAGAAGCTTCTGGGACACCCGTGGTTGGTAATGGGTGTCCCTGTGGTGAAGAACTCGGCGATTCAGTCGACGGCGTCCAGATGTGAGATCTGGGTGGCCACTTCCCAAGTCGGATCGGTCGGCTCGGTGTATTCGAACCCGAGCCGGACCCTCTCTTTGAGGGGCTGGACGCGGCGCATCGTGAAACTGATAGCGATGGCCACGCCGGTCAACCCCTCTTCTTTCAGATCGCAGATCAGGCCGAGTTGCACGGTGACCTGATCTATTTCAGAGGAGGGGAGAAGAAGTCCAAGAAGGAGAAGCCCGGGGCTTTCTCCCATCAAAGGAAGGAAGACTGGGAAGAGGATTGGAACAATAGAACCACTCCTGATGCCATCCCTTCAGGGAGGTTTGGAGTGGCAGAGAGAAGTACTTATTTTTTAGGCTGCTCCGGAGTTGAAATCCGGCCCCGCCGACGGCCTTAGGGGCACTGTTGTTGGGGAAGGCCTCCAAATGGAAAAGATGACGAAAGAGGTTGAAATGGGGAGCAATCCCCAGAAAGGCCTCGTAGAGATGGACAAAAAGAGAGATTGGAAGGATCGAGTTCAAATTCAAATGAAAGAGCTCGATGTTGTAATGGTGGAGCAAGGCACGAAGAAAAGAAGAAGCGGGGAGTCCGAACCTGCTTGAGAAAAAGGACTCAAAGACAATGATCTCCTCTTGGTGAGGAGTGGGAGAAGACTCACCCGCGGCGGCACGCCAGCCAATCAGTTCCTGTGCCGGAAGAACGCCGGCGGCGACTAGTTCCTCCAGTCGCTCTTCGGCGGTGACGGACGTCGCCCAGTTTCCTGCCATTTGTGAGAAAGTGGTAGGGGATGGGGGCGGTGAGGCTAGATCTGGAGATTGGCGGCGGCAGCGGCACTGGATTTGTTCTACGATGGCAGAGGCGACGAACCCTAATGGGAGTGCTGCGGGGAGATAAACAGACTTGGGCGCACAGAACAAACGTAACCGTTCGAATGCCCCGGCGTGTTCTATTTAAAAGGAAGTGGGAGACGTTTCAGTTTCCGCGCTGGGTAGGAAAGAATGAAGCCCTAATCATCGCTTCAAGATTCAGGCCCGGACTTAGATTCCAGAGAGCACGTCCCACGTGCGCCGCAAGCTGTACACGTCATTACTCGGGTATAGGTGCCACTCAGATCAAACCTAGTCGGGCAAAATAGCATGCCCCCAGTCGGGCCTCATGCCAGTTATCAGTATATGAGGACTGGTGCTTCCCTGGTTATAACTCAGCTCTTGATGTACCTCCTAGGTCAATAGTCGGTCTGGCTTTTAGTCGGATCGGGCATCATGAGTTACCTCTTTAGTCGGATCTCAGTGGCACATCTCTGGATCGTTCGTCATCATGACGAACATCACTCGGATGACCTTGACTAGGAGGCGGGCGTATTCTCCCAAGAATCACTTGCTTGATACCGCACTAAGTTGGGTCTGGGCGCCTGAACAGCCTAATACATGAATTGTGACATGTCCCCTGCTGGATCGAATGTCGACATCTGTCAATCAGACCCGAATGTCATGATTTGTTGCAGGGAGGATAAGGCAGGGTGACACTGATCACTCGGCTATATCCACTTTTTTGGTATCCTCTTTGTGGGGCCAATAGCCAGCATACCGACTAGTCGGACTGGATACCAAACATCTTTTTAGAGGCTTGAGATTTTCTCTTGAGTCCTTTGCAATTGTGTTGTATAATCAGCAAGTTACTCAGCGAGTAGAACTACATCAACTGAACAAAGACTGATGTCACTCAGATTACACGTGATAGGCTGCAAGCTGAACCCAAAATTCAAACAACTCAGTCACGAAGCACTCGGGGGCTACTGTGGACAACATGGGCCCCGGGTATTTGGAGACAGATGATTGGACGCACCACCCCCTTGGCCCAAGTCACGTGGATCCTCCAGAAGATGGGCTTGGTGGACGGCGCGGCCCGACTTGTTCTATAAGGAGTAGGAACCTAATTCTATCTGCTCAAATATGTGGAGATAAGCGAAGCCGACTTGGTCATATCCCTTATCTCCCTAATATGGATTTGGGAACCAATCTGTAACCCTTCCCCTTACACTATATAAAGGGGGTCGAGGTCCTTAGTTCGGCATCCTCATCTTGATCTTCATCTGGATCCTCGACATCATTGTGATCATCCTCTGATCATTGTGATCGACACCCCATAATACAAATCCACGAGCACAGGAGTAGGGTATTACCTCTTTTAGAGGGCCTGAACCTATATAAATCCTGCCCGCTATGTTACCATCGAGTTGTGGTCTTTCGCATACCCTATAAAATATATTGCCGATACAATTCGTCGACACCGCGGTTATGCACGCATTAAAAATTTGGAGACATTACCTTGTCGGGAATCGTACGGAGATATACACCGACCACAAGAACCTCAGGTATATTTTCACGTAGCCAGACTTAAATCTGAGGCAGAGAATTTGGCTTGAGCAGATAGCCGACTATGACATTGGAATCCATTATCATCCCGGAAAGGCTAATGTAGTTGCCGATGCATTAAACCAAAAGCCGAGGAATAATTTCCTGAAGATCGAGATGGAGAAGTTAAATCTGGAGACCGTGGCACAAGGATGCCTTTATACGATGGAAGTACAACCCACATTAGAGGAGATGATTAAACAAGCTCAGGAAGATGACGAAGATACCATCGATATTATCGTTAAGCTGATGATGGAGAAAGCTCTAGGATTTAATATGGATAAGACTGGAAATGTCTGGTTTGGTAAAAGAATCATGGTACCAAAGAAGGAAGGACTCATGAAGTTGATTATGAAGGAAACCCACGGTTCAACATACTCTATACACCCGGGTACCACCAAGATGTACCTGGACTTGAAGGAGAGTTACTGGAGGCCAGGTATAAAGAAGGACATTGCCGAACATGTAGCTCTTTGTGATGTTTGTCAGCGTGTGAAGGCTGAACATCAACGGCCAGCAGGGTTGCTTCAGCCACTACAAGTTCCGCAGTGGAAGTGGGAAGAAGTCGGCATGGACTTTATCATTGGGTTGCCAAGAACCCAAAGGGGTTAGGATTCGATATGGGTTATCATTGATCGGCTGACTAAGGTAGCTCATTTTCTACCAGTCAAGATGACCTACCCGAGTCACAAGTTAGCGGAATTGTACATGTCAAGAATTGTTTGCCTGCATGGTGTGCCGAAGACAATAGTCTCAGATAGAGGTACACAATTCACTCCAAGATTTTGGCTTTCAGCAGTGTCTATCAACCTCAGACGGATGGACAAACCGAAAGGACCAATCAGATTTTAGAAGACATGCTTAGATCAGTTGCACTAACAGATTCTAGGAGTTAGGACGAAGCTCTTCCCTATGCTGAATTTTCGTATAATAACAGCTATCAGACAAGCATACAGATGTCTCCATTCGAAGCGTTGTATAGTTGAAAATGTCACACACCACTGTACTGGAGTGAGACGGGAGAAAGAAAGTTGTTTGGCCCCGAAATTCTAAAAGAAGCTGAGGAAAAGGTCAGGATGATTCAACAGAGGATGAGGCCGGCCTAGTCCCGACAAAAGAGTTATGCCGACAAACATCGAAGGGATCTACAATTAAACGTGGGAGATCACGTGTATTTAAAGGTGTCGCCATTAAAAGGACTACGCCGATTCCACGTGTCAGGGAGGCTATGACCCAGATACATTGGACCGTTCGACATCAGCACCAGAAGAGGAGAAGTTGCTATCAGTTGCAGTTGCCACCGAATCTATCTGGCGTCCACAATGTGTTTCATGTCTCCCAACTTCAAAAGTGTTTGCGAGTACCTGAAGAACAAAGAAAGACAAGTAAAAATTCTGGAGGAAGCTGAAAGACGCACTCGCAATCGTGTAATCAAGTTTTGCAAGGTGCAGTGGTCCAATCACAACGAAGAGGAAGCAACGTGGGAGCGACAAGAAGATCTGCAGGCAGATTTTCCATAGTTGTTCGAGAATCTTTCCGAATCTCGGGGACGAGATTCTCATTAAGGGGGGAGGTTTATGACATCCCAATAAAATATTGTCTATCACTTATAAAAACATAGGCGAAAACATTATCTTATTATATACGGTTCTATTAGAAACCCTAGTGTGATATAAGTGCCCTAGGAAGCTACCAAATTTAACCAACCCAACTTAGCATGTTTCTCCTAGCCAAGTCAACCTTTTTCACGTGGTCAACCTTGGTCAAAAACTGGTCAAACCCTAATTGGGCTTTTGGCCCATAGCTAAACCCTAATCCCTCCCTTTTACCCCTATATATACACGTGCCCTGCGCCCCAAGCCGATCTACAGCACCCCTACACCCCCACAGCTGCCACCCACGCGCAAGCCCTAGACCCCCTCGGTTTTCGCACGATCGGATCCGATCTCCACTCTCTCTCTCTCTCTCTATGGTAACCCCGCTAATCTCTCCTCAATTTGTGAATCCAGTGCCTAGACGGTCTAGAGCTCGTCGAGACGAAGCCGTAGGAACTTGAATCGTCAAAATCCATGGAGTATTGCACCCGCAATGGCCCGCTGAAGGTCCTCGCCGTAGTACTCACCGCCGGCCGTTTTTCTTAACTATCTAAATGCCATACGCGGGCATGAATCTATGCCACGTGTCTCGCGTGTGTGCGTCGCCACACGTCTTTGCGCCAACCACCGCCGCAGGTCCCCGCCGCCCGCGCCGTCCCCATGTCGCGGCGGCCCGCCAGCCCACCGACACCACGATGCGTGCGGCTCCCCATTAGCGCCGCCACGGTTCCCGCCAGCGATCACAGAATCACCGCCCGCCAACCCACGGCCACAGTGTTCGCCGCCGGCAGCAAGACGACCTCGCCTAATGGCGTGCCGCCGCCTATCCCTTGTGCACGCCGAGCTGCGCCGGCCCGCGTCAGCTGCCCCGCCGCTCGGTTTTTTGGGCTTCTTCTTGGTTTTTGAGCTGTTGACCACTGGTTAACCGGTTTAATCTTTTTCCAGCTTTTCCTATTTTCCCCAAACTTCCTGGAATTGTTTAGGCAGTTTCTAAACTCCGATTTAGATGATTCCAGAGCCTAAAAATCACAAACATTCCCTAGAATTTTATATATTTTTATCATACTATTTTCTCTGTGTTTATTATTTATTTCTATTTTATTTTCTTTTGCACATAGATTTGACGTGTACCTGCTGTACGGGAGTCATTTCGGAGCCGTTCGAAGGAGGAGAACCAGATCCAAACTTCTTCGAAGGCAAGCTAGATTCATATTGAATTCCTAGTTTGCTAAAATATGTTTATTTCATCTTAATTTGATTTGCATGCTTGAATTATCATTATACGCGCTACTTGATCCTATTTTCATGTTAGTCCTTTACTAATATGATTTAGCCTACCATTGTTAGCCTGTTGGTGCTGTTTTCCTAGCCTAATCCTTTGTGTAGATGCTTAGCCTTGCTTCTGGGATTGGTAGTCGACAGGTTTCACTTAATATTAAACTTTTTATCCATGAAGTTTCGGCTTCATCGTGCTGTTTTTGGATAAACCTAATGAACTAAAATCAACGTGGTGTGTGTTGATTTGAAGAGACCCATAAGAGGTGGATTTTGGGCTTGTGGTTAAGACGTGCAGGTCTCCTCTGTCATATAACGACCATATACTTGTGACTACCATACCGAACCTGAACCATGCAGCCACTTGTGCCTTTTGGCCCTAACCGTTAGCTATGGAAGCTTGTTTCCGCTGTACTCGTAGTGGACAGATGTGATTTGCGATCACCGGTTCCAATTGGCTTAAATGGGGGCTAACCTCATACGGTGCGCTATCAGGTCCGGCGGAAGGAGATGCGCATGACTGTCGGCCTAGTCGAAGTGTAGCGTATGGGGTGCGAAACCAAAAGAAAGGGTATAGTATTGGGGTAGTGAAAGCAAGGAACGGTTTTGTACTGTTTCTCTCTTTTGGGACGAGACAGGGCTTGTGGGGAATGTGTACACACTCTGTAGAGTTAAAACTATCATGGTGCCATGCCCGCGGTTATGGGCGGGGGAAAGGAGTTTGACACAAGGTAGTCCAACATGTTTTAATTAATTAACTTGATGGTAGTGTAGGCAGGGAGTGCCTCTCTTTTGAGCTGGTTAGCCATTTCTATGGCTACGCTCATCGTGTGCTTAGCTGGTTAGCCGTCCTTTGGCTATGCTCATGTGCTATAATGTGTTCAATGAATCAAGAATAAACAAACAAGAAGATAGGTGTTGTTTTTAGCAGACTAACCAAACCTATCCTTTGACCTTGCATTCATTTATTAAGGACTGCTTGCTGGGTAGCCATGTACTCATTATATTGATCACGGATTATTTATTCAGGAGAAGATCACGACATCGGTGCCAGTTGTGACCAGGAGGGTCAAGGTGTTTAGCTACGCGTTCCTGGTCAACCACGGAGTATCGTCGCATTTAATGTCTTCCGTTGTGTTCTTTATGCTATTGAATTATGTCCTGTGCAAGACTATGTGAAGGTCTATGTCAACCGGTTGTTATTTATGTTATATGAATTGTTAATTTTCTAGTTAATTCAATGCCTGCGATGATACTCCAAATGTCCTTGAGTGCAATACTAGCTATGATCTTCTGGGACTAGTATTCGGTCACTCAATCCGGTAGAAATACCTGGGTGCACGACATATCAGCTCTACAGTACCTATCCGGTTTTACCCATATAACAGCTTCTTACGCGGATGGATGTTTATTGTGTCATTTCTATTCATTTTAATCCATGTTTTTCAATATTTACATAAAAATAGCGAATCCTCCAGCAAATGCTATGTTTCTAGACATTGATTAAAATCCTCAGTAATGCTTTGCTCATAATATCACAAATGCTCCAGCAGATGCTGCTTACCACAACAACATTACAAGATCTGCTCAAGCATTGGAAAAACCTAAGGCAATGCTAAGCCTGCACAAACAAAGCGAATTCACCAACAATGTTTGGCCTTATACTTTTCTCATTTTTTTGATCATTTTCATAACCAATGAGTTGTTTCATTGTATGAACAATGAATAGTTATCCTACCTATTTAAATACTTATATATTTAGTTTTTTCTTATGGTAGGGTTGTGTTAATTTTAATTGTTTAGGATGGCCTTTGGTTGTGGAGTTTGGACTAACTATTGTACATAAAATGATAAGTTCCATAGTTCAAATAAATAAATTCTTAATTAAATAACTAAAAAATAATACAATAAGTACTAATAAATATTGAATAGGAAATTGAACATGCTTCAAAGGATAGAAAACCTGCCTTCTTTAGGGATCTCTTCGAATTCTAGAGTATTATCTTGATATTCCGGATTTCCAAAGTAACAGCCCAGCTGTTAAATTCCGTATAGCTATGCATATCTGTTGGGGGAAGTATGTGGCCCATGGAGTTTCGGCCCACTTACTTACCCACGGCCCCACAGGAGGCAAGCTCGGGGCCAGCAAGCTCGTGCCCGAGCTTGGCAAGCTCGAGCCCAGGCTTCCCCGCCTCGGAAGCTCGAGCCTCTTGCTTCCGCCGGGCTTCTGGGGTACGAAGGGACAGGACCCAAGGCAAATCATCACACGCCGCAGACAGGATACGCTTCGGGTCCCCAGAGTCATCGAGAATTAAATCGCGCCTTGTAGACGAGGCGCTGGCGGCTTCCGGCGGGTAGGCAGCCAGTCCCGTCAACCGCCCGCATGGGTAAGGACACGTGCTGACCGGTAGCGGTCTAACACGGTGATCGGAGGATTGCACTCGATTACGGTGGATTGATGCGCTACGGTGTGGCGAAAAACAACGACTAAATCAACGGACCAACGTAGCTACGGTGGCGAAGGCGCTTATAAAAGGCGCGACAGCCACAACAACGAGAGCTTCACCCGGCATACACACAACTCACTTGGAGAATAGCTCTTTGAGAACAGAGCACTTGCACTCGTTGGAGCTCTAGTTCGGCGGTAGTTCTCGCATCCGGTAACTATAGGAGCACACACACGCAGCGCCTTGAGCACTACTTGTCAAGGCCGGGCTTCCCAAAGCCCGGACTTCGCTTCTTGTACTTCGTTTAAGCTCGGCATTAAACGAAGATCGGACGAGGGCATTATCCCGCAGGAGGCTGAACCAGAAAAACACTCGTGTCATCATCCCCATCCATCCGTCTGACGCGCTAGCCGCGTCGAAATAAGTCTTTTCGCTTCGGCGTCCGTCTGCCACAAGGCAGACCCGCAGTCCGAGGGGGACAGGCCACCTTCGGGCCTCGCACCCCTTTTCCTTGCTTATTGGCGCTGCGGGGGCTCACCTCCTAGTCGCCAACAATATCATTAGCATGTTCATTTGTTTTTATGTTGGTTTACAAAAAAATTTTGCATTCAACCACCATGCTCTATGGTGGGAACATAAGGCTTTTAACTTTAAACCCTTTGGCCAAGCCACTAGAATAGTAAGACCAAACCCGACGGGCATGTTCCTTAAATGCCCGAGCTAGATGTAGCTTGCCCGAGCAAGGTAGAGTTCATCCGAGCTCTACCCGAGCTTGGTTGCTGCCCATCCGAGCTGATTATCACTTGTCCGAGCTAGAAGATGTCCGGAGGAAGCCGCCCGAGCTATAGACGGTTAAACCGAGTTACAGAAGACCTGACCGGTCAAACAACCCCGCCACCATATCTATTTGTTGGCGACTGGGAGGTGAACCTCCGCAGCGCCAATGAGCAAGGAAAGGGGGTGCGAGGCCCGAAGGCGGCCCTGTCCCCCGGACCGAGGCCCGGCTTTGTGGCCGGACGCTGCCGAAGGAAAAGAGCTTGGTCCCGACGCGGCTGGCGCGTCAAGACCAGATGGATGGGAACGATGAAACGAGTGTTTTATCCTGGTTCAGGCCTCCACTGCGGGATAACAGCCCTACGTCCAGTCTTCGTTTAATGCCGGGCTTAAACGAGTACAAGGGGGTGAAGTCCGGGCTTTGGGAAGCCCGGGCTTCAAGTACAGTAAGTGCTCAAGGCATTGCGTGTGTGTGCTCCTACAGTTACCTGGATGCGGAGAACTACCACCGGGAACTAGAGCTCCTACGAGAGTGCAAGTGCTCCTGTTCTACAGTAGCTATTCTCCAAGTGAGTTGTGTGTCGAAGTGAAGCCCTTGTTGTTGTGGCCTGTGCACCCCATTTATAGGCGCCCTCCGGCCACTGTAGCCTGCGCTGGTCCGTTGAATTAGTCGTTGCCTTTTTCCCATGCCGGTAGCGTACCGAATCCACCGGACAATCGAGTGCAATCCTTTGATCACCGCGCCGGACCGCTACCGGTCAGCACGTGTCTTTGCCCATGCGGGCGGTTGATGGGACCGGCCGCCTACCCGTCAGAAGCTGCGGCCAAGCGCTCCTTGGTACAGTGCGCGCATTTAATTCTTGATGACTCTGGGGACCCGAAGCGTATCCTGTCCGTGGCGCGTGATGATTTGCTTTGGGTCCTGTCCCTTCGTACCTCAGAAGCTCGGAGGAAGCAAGAGGCCCGAGCTTCCGAGGCGGGGAAGCCCGGGCTCGAGCTTACCAAGCTCGGGCGCGAGCTTGCCGGTCCCGAGCTTACCTCCCGTGGGGTCGTGGGTAAGTAAGTGGGCCAAAACTCCATGAGCCACATACTTTCCCCAACAGCTTGTCCCCGAGCCTCGAGCGGGACGTGATGTGCCGCTCAGAGGTTTATCTAGTAACTGCCCTTGGGCGAAAAGCTTGGTTTTTCACCCGCGGGGCCCCGCATCCTCGGCGGGAATCCCAAATCGGCGCGGTTCGCGCGCGCCGCTTCCTTCTCCTCGAGTTCCACGTCTTCCGGCGGACAGGTGATGGTTCGCCTCCCCTCGCCGGTTTATATCAGGTGGTTTCCCTTTTCGCCATTTCTTCTCACGCCTTCTTGTGCTATTCGTGTTTCTTGTGCTACTGCGTTCCTCCGTCTTCTTCCTTTATCTGCCTCTCTGCCATCTTCCCTTCCGATCCTTCTCCTCCCGATGGCGCCTTTCACGCGGAGCCTCCTCACTGAGGACGATCTGAAGGGGCTAGAAGCCGCCGGCTTCGTCGAGGTCGACGGGTGGATGGCGGCCGGCAGAGTGGCGGTTCCTGCGCCCAAGAGTAAGGAGTTCGTTTGCTTTGAGCTTTTTGCAATTCATGGGCTCAGGGTCCCGGAGTCCGATTTCGTCGAATCCGTTCTGGCCCAGTGCGGGATCGAGCTAGTGAACCTCAATCCCAACTCGATCCTGTTCTTGACGATCTTCGTGCACCTCTGCGAAGCATTCGTCGGGGTGGAGCCGACGGTTTGCCTCTTCCTCCACTTCTACGAGCTGACCACGACCGGCGGACACAATGCAGCGGGGTGTGCCTACTTCAAGCTCCGCCGCGACATGAAGTCCTCGTACCCGGTGTTCAAGGCCAAGGAGAACGTCGGGGGGTGGGCGTCGCGGTGGTATTACGCCGAGAAGCCCGACAACTGCCGATTCTGGTTTGCCAACATGAACCCCGGGAAGGTGCCGATGCCCCGGCCTACGCTAGAGCCGGCGGAGGTAGCCCTGGCGGCCAAGATTCGAGACTTGGCCGGCCGGGGGCTCAACGGCTTCGACATCGTAGCCGACTTCACCAGGCACCGGGTGAGCCCGCTGAGGAAGCGGGTTTGCCCTTTCTTCGAGATCCGCGGGTAGGACGACCTCTCCCGCGAAGGCACCTCCCGTGAGTATTTGTTCTTGCTCTTGCAGTCGTTTGTCCGAGCTTCTTCCCGAGTCGTGCTCGTGATGTTCTTTATTCTTTCTTCTCCGTAGCCTGCCTCAAGATGATGTGGTTCAGGTCGTGGGGCTCCTTTTGCCTGCGAGCCATAACGAGCCATCAGGCTCGGGAGTTCGCAACGTCCTGGACGAGGTACGTGCCTCTACGGGCTTAGGCGCCCCTGGGGCGGCTTTTCTCGTGAGCTGACGCCCTGCGGCCTATTTTCCGCAGGGGGAAGCGGGAGTGGGAGCCGGACCTACTGCATCTGCGCCGGTGGCTGCCTCGGGAGCTATCATCCCGACGGCTGGCGGTGATGCGAGCATGACCCTGGTGCGGAAAGGACAGGCCGTAGGCAAGCGACCGCCCGTGAAGAAACCGGCTGGTCGCTTCCCGGGCAAGGCCGCTTCCGCTCGGCGGCATGCGCCTCGGCCCAGCGATTCCATCCCCGACCGGCCGGTAAGGGTTCCCGAGCTTCGGGATTCGGCGGCGCACGCATCCAAATTGCCAAGACTCAAGAGGCGTCGGTTGGTGTTGAGCGACGACGACTCGGACGACGAGATGTCGGAGGAGGCCATCGCGGCTGCACGTAAGTTGCTCGTGCTTGCTGGTTTTTCCTGTTTCCTTTCTTCTGTTGATTATGGCCCTCAGGCCAATCGTGTTCTAATTCTCCCTTGTTTCTTCAGTCGCGCTGTCCCCCCAAGCGGGGGAGCTTATCCCGGCGCAACCAGAGGCAGTGGCCCGGGAGAATGAGCCTGTCAAGGGCAAACCCGGGCTCCGGGGTTCGAGGCCCTTCGTCCTCCCACTGGTAGCGCACAAGGACGTGCGCCCTCAGGCCACACTTGTGAAGGTGGAAACCGACCTCGGCCCCGAGCGCCTGGCGCCAATCCGCGTCGAGGGGCGAACCTCGACCGGGTGGCGCCCGATCGACATCCGCGGCATTCGGGAGCTTTTTGCTAGGAGCAACATACCCGTTCCCCCGCTGGACGCGAGCGACACTCTTCTTCTCGGCTGGGACTGGCCAGTCCGGGTCATCACGGCTGCGAGCATCGTCCCGGTGCGGTTATGGAGCGTGGCTCCGTTGACCGTCTCGGGGTGGATCTTGGCGACGCCATCGTGGGTCGAGCACCACCTTGGGATCGCCACATGGAGTCACCAAGAGGCCATCCGGCTCCGGCGATCCTCGCCAAACGCTTCGAGAATGGTGGCGAACCGTCTGGGGAGAGGACCTCCGGTGGATGCCTGGACGCAGACTGACCTCCCTCCCGAGCCGTGTCCTCATGCGGTTGTTGCTGCCGAGCCTGTGGGGAAGGTTGCCGAGCCGACGGGAGGCCTGGTCGTGCTAGTGGGAGGAGCGGTAGAGCCTGCAGAAGACTTGGCCGAACCCAGGGGAGAGGCGGCCGAGCCTGCGGGAGGCTTGGCTGAGCTTGCTGGGGAGGCGGCCGAGCTTGCAGGAGAGGTGGCCGAGCCTGTGGGAGGCTTGGCTAAGCTTGCTGGGGAGGCGGCCGAGCTTGCAGGAGAGGTGGCCGAGGAGCCCAGCAACTCGGGCGACAGCCCGGGTTGCCAGGTCGCAGCACTCTCCTCGCCCAGGGGCGTTTCGCATGCTCGGTACGATGTCGCGGTCGTGGCGGTCGCCAAGCGGGTAAGTGTCTCCGGGCTTGGTTTTTGTTGTCCGGTGTTTTCCTTGCTTTGGTCCTCCACTTCCTCAGCCTGTCTTCCGGGTGCAGATCTCCCACGAACTTGTCGATATGGCTCGCTCGTTTGAGGCTAAGCACGATGCCGAACGAGAGGCCCTTCGGTCGGAAGGCACGCGGTGGCAACAGGAAGCCAACGCCGCATGCGCCGAGCTTGAGGAAGCTCGCTCGAGCTCAGTCCAGGCAGTAACTCTGCAGGCCTGGGCCGCAGCGGCTGAGGCGGCCTTAGCCGTGGCGCAGGAGGACGCCAAGGAGGTTTCTTGTCGATCGCTGGAGGCCCTTAAGGCCGAACGCGACCGCGCCCTTGAGTTCGAGGAACGCCTCCGGTCAGTGGAGGCGTGCTGTGTCGCTGAGATTGCTCGCGCGGTGGAGGCGCGACCTCCTTGCCGCAGAGCTTTTCGAGCGAAGGTCGCCGCAACCTGACGGAGGGTCTCATCAAGACCCACCAGGGATGCCGTCGGGAGCCAAGGCTGCCAATGAAGCCTTACGGGTCAAAATCACGAGACCTCGGGCGAAGAGAAGGAGCTCCTCGACCTTGAGGCCAAAAGCGACAAGTTCTTGGCGAGCCGGAAGCTCCGGTGCCAGCCTAAGCCGTAGGCCCCCTTTTTTTTTTTCTTTTTGTTGGGTGATAATTCGGCCTACCTTTGTAAATACCTTTTATCAATGCAGTTGATTTGTTTTGACTTCTTTCCTTCGTCACCTTTTTGGTCCGCTTTCTCCCGGGATGCGAGAACGTCGTTTTGATTGTCAGCGCGTGTCCCAAGACATTCGCATCTGATCTTGGAAGCGGTTCCACGTCGAAACTGCTTCCCGACGCCATTACTCCTGGGATTTCCTCGGCTTCCCGAATCCTGGCTATAGAAAGAGACCAATGCGTCGGTCACTTCTTATTCCAGACTTCTTTCTTCCGTTCCTTTCCCTCTTGCTTCCATGGCTTACGACCCGGAGTTGGCGGAGGCTTGGGCGGCCTTCGACCTTGCGATGGCCGAGGTTGCGGAGGAGGAGGCGCGCGCTCGTGACATCGCCAGGGTCGAGGCGCTGGTTGATGTCGTTCCGCGTCTTCGCGGGGCCTTTGATCCGCTGGTGGAGGCGCTGGTCAGTGCCCGTGCCCGCGACGCTGCTGCCGCCGCGGCTTTGGTCGAGGCTGCCCCGGCGCTTGCCGAGGTGGCCGATGTCATCGTCGGGTTTCTGGGACCATTTGGCTGGGGCTAAGTGTAACCGTCTTGTGGGTCATCCCAAAACCCTTTCTTAATAAAATTGTTGGTGGTTGTCGCTGCTTCTCTTTTGTTTTCTGTTGTTTTTCCTACATGCAAACGAGCGCTAGTAGTCGTATAGGCAAGAAAGGGTTGAAAACGTAGTATAGTCCTACCGATCCTAGCCCCCGAGCCATGTCCGAGCTTCTGAGGAGAAGCTCGGACGTGGCTTAGAGGAGATCGGAAGTCTTTTGATTGAGAATTTGATCTTAAAAAATTATATAAGAAATCGACCCTTAAAAAATCGACCCCAGCCCCCGAGCCATGTCCGAGCATCTGAGGAGAAGCCCAGGCGTGGCTTAGAGAAGATCGCAATTTTTTGAAAAATCGACCCTAGCCCCCGAGCTATGTCCGAGCTTCTAAGGAGAAGCTCGGGCGTGGTTTAGAGAAGATCGCAATTTTTTTGAAAAATCGACCCTAGTCCTCGAGCCATGTCCGAGCTTCTAAGGAGAAAGTCGGGCGTGGCTTAGAAAAGATCAATTTTTTGAAAAATCGACCCTAACCCCCGAGCCATGTCCGAGCTTCTAAGGAGAAGCTCGGGCGTGGCTTAGAGAAGGTCAATTTTTTGAAAAATCGACCCTAGCCCCCGAGCCATGTCCGAGCTTCTGAGGAGAAGCCCGGGCGTGGCTTAGAAAGATCAATTTTTGAAAAATCGACCCTAGCCCCCGAGCCATGTCCGAGCTTCTGAGGAGAAGCTCGGGCGTGGCTTAGAGAAGATCAATTTTTTAAAAAATCGACCCTAGCCCCTGAGCCATGTCCGAGTTTCTAAGGAGAAGCTCGGGCGTGGCTTAGAGAAGATCAATTTTTGAAAAATCGACCCTAACCCCCGAGCCATATCTGAGCTTCTAAGGAGAAGCCCGGGCGTGGCTTAGAGAAGATCGCAATTTTTTTGAAAAATCGACCCTAGTCCCCGAGCCATGTCCGAGTTTCTAAGGAGAAGTTCGGGCGTGGCTTAGAGAAGATCAATTTTTTGAAAAATCGACCCTAACCCCCGAGCCATGTCCGAGCTTCTAAGGAGAAGCCCGGTCGTGGCTTAGAGACCGCACACTTTTGAGCGGCTTGTGGTCCTGGCTCATTCCCTTTGCGAGGCGATTGTTGGACTCTAGAGGTATCTGGGCTGTCGCGGGTTTTATCTTGAGCTTATGGTATAGGGCGGGCGTGTCCCCGCGGGATTTTGCGAGTGCGATGGATATCGGCTTACCCGTGTGCAAGGGAATCCCGGGGTTGGCCTCACGTAGCCACTATCTGCCGATGTGTCTTTGGAACGGCCCGGCTTTCTCCCAAGCCCGATCATAAGTTTGGGTCATTTGGGGTTAGTTTGGGGGCTCTCTAGGGAATAGTGGGATGAACAAAAGGAAACAAAGACAGGGGGAATGGAGACTTACGACCTTTTTCTCAGGCGTAGAACCTCTGAAGTTGAGCGATGTTCCAGGAGCTGTTGAGAACTCTCCCATCCGGCATAGCCAGTCTTACAGCTCCCGGGCGCGCGGCTGATACGACCGTGTACGGACCCTCCCATCTTGGGGTGAGCTTATTGGCGTGAGCCAGGTTGTGAACTCGTCTTAGAACCAGGTCGCCCACCTGCAGGGTCCGGGTCTGTACCTTTTTGGCTGCGTGCCGCCGTAGGGATTGCTGGTATACTGCCACTCGTAGTAGTGCTTGCTCGTGGCTGGACTCAGATAGGTCGAGGTCCAGCAACCGCTCCTCGTTGTTGTCAATCTGCCCTGCAAAATCAATACGAGCTGAACCAATTCTTAGCTCGGCGGGTAGGACCGCCTCCGAGCCGTATACAAGCCTAAACGAGGTTTAGCCAAGAGTCTGATTAGAGGTTGTTCGGGCTGCCCAAAGCACGGAGGGTAGTTCTTCTACCCAGTTGTGTCTTTGCTTTCGGCGAGAGCGTCGTATACTCGACGCTTAATGCCTGCATGATCTGTCGTTCAAGCTCATTTTGCACCATTACTTTGTGGGTGAGCTACGAAGCTAGGGCGATCTTCATCCGAGCTCTTCGCAGATGTCTGGAATAGCTCGCTTGTGATCAGTGTCCATTGTCGTGATCGGCTTACTTGGGGCGCCGAACACAGTCACGATATTGTTCCTAAGGAACCTCTTGGCCGTCTAGGCGGATATGCTCGACACTGGTTCGGTCTCGATCCACTTAGTGAAAGTGTCGATGGTGACGAATAGGTGTGTGCAGCCCTTTAGGCCTCTGGGAAACGGACCAAGTATGTCTATCCCCCAGGTTGAGAATGGCCAGGTTAGCGGGATAGTCTGCAGCTCGTATGCGGGCTGGTGGGATACCCGAGCATGATATTGGCAGGCTAGGCAGCGTTTCACTAGCTCCCTTGTGTTGGTCAACGCAGTTGGCCAGTAATACCTCATGTGAAAGGCTTTTCCGACTAGGGTTCTGAAAGAGGCGTGGGCCCCGCAGATCCCGTCGTGGATGTCTTGGAGGAGAAATTTGCCTTTCTCCTGGGTCACGCACTTACAAAGCACGCCGTTAGAACCCCTTGGTACAACAAGCCCCGAGTGTCGGTAGGTCGGGCTTGTCTTTGGGCCGGATTTCTCCGTGTGCTCGTGGCGTTGTCCCATCGTCAAGAACCGGCGAATGGCGTCATCCAGTGTCATGTTGCTCTAGGAACAAACGGTACCAGTCGTTTGGGTCGAGGCAACCGTCTTCTCGGGGGCCTCTTCTCCGGAGGGAATAGAGGGCTTTAGTAGGTCTTTGCCACGAGCACCCGCGGGCGGTTTCTTGTGAGCCAAGTTTTGCGAGCTTATCGGCGGCTATTAGCCGATCTGGGAACGTAACACACTTCGGGTTCGTGAAGTGTTTCTCCAGCTTTCTCACTTCGCCAAATGTCGCGCCATTGAGTCGTCGCAACACCGAAACTCCTTGTTTACTTGGCGGGGCGACCAGCTGCGAATCCCCTTCGCCGTTAGCCGTTTTATGCGGCGCGATGCATGCTCGTAGGCGGCTAGGAGGCCTTCGTACTCATGACATTGTTCGTTCTATGGAAAATGAAGTCAGACGATATGCTGAATTTGTTCTCCTTGGGGAGATGAGAACAAACCAGCGCCTGATCGCTTTCGAATTGGCGCGACCCATCAAAAACATGGTCCAAGGCTTCTTGGCTTGCGAGCTCGGGCGAGCCTCGAAGCGGGTCGGCGGGCCGGTCCACTCACCAAGAAGTCGGCCACGATTTGGGATTTGATCGCTGTTCGGGGTACGAACTTGATGTCAAATTCACCAAGCTCGACTGCCCACTTTGGGACCCTCGCGTTCGCGTTTGGGTTCCGAATGATGTCGTTTAACGGGAAACTTGTCGGGACAGTAATTGGATGGGCTTGGAAATAGTGACGCAACTTTCGCGAGGCCATAAGCAAGGCGTATAAGAGCTTATGAACCTCAGGGTACCGTTCCTTAGGCCTGTGAAGTACCTCGCTTACGTAGTAGACGGGTTGTTGCTTGCCCTCGCGTTCGACTGCTAGTACAGCACTTACAGCCTGCGAGGCAATCGCCAAATAGAGGAGTAGAGCTTCCCCGAGCTTTGGCGTGGCTAAGGCGGAGGCGTGGGCAGTAACGCTTAGCTCGCTAAAAGCGGCTTCGGCTTCTTCCGTCCATTTGAAACCATCGTGCTTACGCAGGATCTTACAAAAAGGTGCACTGCGCTCGCCGAGACCAGATATGAATCTGCTGAGAGCCGCCATCCGCTCGGTGAGGGCTTGTACCTCCTTGGTGCAGGTTGGCGACCTCATATTCTCGATGGCCTCGATTTTCTCAGGGTTTGCCTCGATACTCGCCTTCCCTATCACATAGCGAAGCAACATCCCAGATCGGACACCAAAGACACATCTTTCAGGATTCAGCTTAACTCGATGCTTTCTAAGATTAGCAAAAGTTTCCTGAATGTCGGCCACATGGTCTCGTGGGACTTTGCTTTTTACAACAACATCGTCTACATAGACCTCTACGTTGCGCCCTATCTGATCAAGGACCGTCTTCTGCATTAGTTGCTTTGGAGCGTGGCTCCGCGTTCTTGAGCCGAAAGACATGGTCGTGTAGCGTAAGGTACCAAAAGGTGTTCTGGCGATCTTCTCTTCGTCTTCCGTGCAGTAGCGATCTGGTGATAGCCGGCGTAGGCGTCGAGAAGCTCATGAGCGCCGAGTCCGCCGTTCGTCGACCGGTTGGTCTATCTTGCAGGCGAAATTGTCCTTAGGGCGGCGGCGTTGAGTCACGATGGTCGACGACATTCGCCATTTCCGCCCTTCTTCTTGGCGACGACCGTATTAGCTAGCCAGTCGGAATGCTCGACTTCTCAGATGAAGCCGGCTTGGAGGAGCTTGCCAAGTTGCTTCTGGATGATGTCGGCCTTTCATTTTGGGAAGCGCCGTAGGGCCTGTCTGTCGAGCTTTTGTCGGTCAATAGCTAGCTTTGTGCTCGATGACCTCCCTTGGGACTCCGGGCATGTCGGACGGTTCCTACGCGAACACATCTGCGTTAGCCTGGAGGAAGGTGACGAGCTCGAGTTCCTATTTGGACTCGAGGTTGACCCCTACGTGGATGACCTTGGCTAGGTCGTCCTCGGAGAGGGGGACTGCCTTGGTGGGCTCCTGCGGCTGCAGGGCCACCTTGGGACGGACGGGTGGCCGCTCGGCCTTGGCCGGGCCACGCTCGGGAAGCTGTCCAACCATGGCCAAGGCGCTCTCGTCGCAGGCCATTGCGGCCTTGTGACTGCCCTTGATCGTGATGACCCCATGAGGGGCCGGCATCTTCAGGCAGTGGTAGCCATGGTGGGTAGCCGCCATGAACTTGGATAGCGCGGGGCGTCCGAGGATGGCGTTGTATGGGAGCTCGGAGTCCACCACCTCAAAGGTGACGTACTCCGTCCGAAAGTTCTGGGGGGTCCCAAACGTCACAGGCAACACGATTTGCTCGATCGGCTGTAGGGACGACTCAGGGACAATGCCGTGGAAAGGGATGGCTATATCCTTGATCTTGGACCGCGGGACCTGCATCTGCTCAAGAACTTGAGCAGTGACGATGTCCAGGGAGCTCCCGCCATCTACCAACACGCGATCGACCCGTGTGTTGCTGATGGTGGGACAGAGTACCAGCGGCAGACGCTGGGGCCTGGTCATTCCGGGGGGACAATCATCCCCGGAGAAAGTAATTGACTGGTGGGACCACCGCAGGGGTGCGTCCCCGGCTTCGTTCTCGAGGTGGTAAACCTCCCGGCGTGACCTTAAGCTCGCGTCGCGAGCTATAAGCGGCGCCGCCAAGATCACGGGCGGCGTGTCGCGCGAGCCTCTGGAAGGCGTCGCCATAGGCGCCTGAGGTGCCCGGTCGTCCGCACCCCATGATCGGGAGCTCGGGCATGGGCCGCGCCCGGCGTAAAGTCCTTCAACCGCTGCCCACGCCCCGCATTATGCGAGTCATGGCCGATCTTGCTGGCGATGGAGGAGGCGATGGCGGTTGTTCGGAGGTTAGCCCCGGGGCGGTCGAGTCGAGGCTAGGAGCTCGCCGCCTCGGGCAGCGCCCGCCGTTCCGCCACCCGCCGGTCGGCCTGGCAGCGAGGCGGATCGCTTCGGGAGGAGCGGCCTCTCGGGCTCTACCGCTGCGGCGTGGCGAAGCGGCGAGCTCCTTCTTCTTCTTCTTCTTCTTCTCAGCGTCGTCCTTCTTGGCATCGGTGCGAGTCCGGGCCGCCACCTTCTCCTCCGTTCTCCCTCTCTTGCGCTCCACCGCCTCGGAGGCGTTGATGTATCCTTCCGCAGCACGAAATAAATTGGCTGCGGTGTGGACCGGATGGAGCTCGGGGTCCTCGGTGAAAGCGGGTGTTCCGACTCCTCCTTGAAGGCCTCAACGCGGCCTCGTCGGAGATCGGCGGAATGGTGTTGCGACTGGATGAACTCGCGGGCGTAGTCCTGCGGGCTCTCTCCGCCCTTTGGACCACAAGCTTGAGGTCCAGGGCTTCCTGCGTGCCAGTAGCACCTCGAAGTTTGTCCGGGCGCCTCTGCACTGTTCCCCCAGTGCGTGATCAAACCCCTACCGGGTTGAACAGCCAGGTTGAGCCATTCCCTCCAAGGCGGTAGGAAAGTAGTTGACCATTACGGCCTCATTACGCTGCGGCGGGATGGCGGTAGTATAAATGGCGAGATATTCGCCGGGATTCTTGCTCCGTCGAACTTCTCAATGCTCCGGGCTTAAACTTGCGGGGCGGGGCCTCGCGTAAGCTTCGGGAAAGCCGGGCATCGAGGCGGCCCGTTATTCCTAGCGGAGCTCTCCCGCTGAAGCGGCTCGAGGCAGAAAAAACTCCGCCGGTGTCTTGTTGAGGCGCCGTCCGCTGTGGGCGTGGGCGCTGCCGCGCGACCAACGCTCACAGCCGCGCCGCCTCGAGGAGCCATCAGGTGATCGGGGCCGAGGTGCTCGCCGAGATCCCAGCCAGCTCCTCTAGGCCATCGGCAACCGCGCGCCTAGATCGCCATGGTGAACCCTCGCGGGTCCTTCTCCAGTCACGCAAGACACAGGCAATCGCCTTAACCCTCTGGCGATCACGCGCAAGACCGGGTTGGTGATGGTAGTGGTGGCGAATCTGGCGTGTAAGCGCGACGACGGGCGTCGGGCCAACAGGCATGCGACGGATATCCGCCAGGGTTCGCCCAACCGACCTAGCAAAGAGGCTTCGAGCGACCTCACGCCGCTGGTGCTCTTCGCAGGTTATGCGTGGTGGCGCGAAGTCGCCCGCTGACGCCGCAAAGACATGACGTGAGGCAGGCTCCCGCGAAGGGGACATGTCGGTGTCACCCACATAGGCGGTGCCCTCGGCACCCTCAACTGCCATGGGCTCACGCTGGTCCACTGCCGGCCTCGACGGGCCGGCGCGCCAGTTGCGTGCACAGGATTGGTCCTCCTCTTCAGGCGTGGCCACGAATGCGCGCGGTCCGCCCGGATATGGCACTGGTGGCGGTGCCTTGAACCCCTCCATGAGGGTTTCGCTGACGTGAATCAGCGAAGTACCGAGCAAAGCTGGGGAGCGGACAACTACTCCTAAGGCGGGCGTTGCCTCCATCTCCATCTCGTCGGACTGAGCTCCGGCGAGGATACCAGCCTGCCATTCCTCATACGACTCGTCAACGTCATCGAGATCGTCGCAATCGTCGAAGTTGAGGTCCACAGTATCAATGTCGTCATAAGACAACAAGGCCATCCTCGACTCGATCGAGGGGAGAGGACCGAAATCGGGCCCCACGGTGGGCGCCAGCTGTTAGCGACTGGGAGGCGAACCTCCGCAGCGCCAATGAGCAAGGAAAGGGGGTGCGAGGCCCGAAGGCGGTCTTGTCCCGGACGAGGCTCGCCTTATGGCGACGCCGAAGAAAAGAGCTTGGTCCCGACGGTGGCGCGTCAAGACCGGATGGATGGGAACGATGACACGAGTGTTTTATCCTGGTTCAGGCCTCCACTGCGGGATAACAGCCCTACGTCCAGTCTTCGTTTTATGCCGGGCTTAAACGAGTACAAGGGGGTGAAGTCCGGGCTTTGGGAAGCCCGGGCTTCGAGTACAGTAAGTGTTCAAGGCACTGCGTGTGTGTGCTCCTACAGTTACCTGGATGCGGAGAACTACCGCCGGAAACTAGAGCTCCTACGAGAATGCAAGTGCTCCTGTTCTACAGTAGCTATTCTCCAAGTGAGTTGTGTGTCGAAGTGAAGCCCTTGTTGTTGTGGCCTGTGCACCCCTTTTATAGGCGCTCCGACTCTTCAGTAGCCTCTGTTGGTCCGTTGAATTAGTCGTTGCCTTTTTCCCATGCGGTAGCGTGCGAATCCACCGCACGTCGAGTGCAATCCTTTGATCACCGCGCGGACCGCTACCGGTCAAGACGTGTCTTTGCCCATGCGGGCGGTTGTGAGACCGCCTACCGTCGAAAAAGCGGCGGCGCTCCTTGGTGCGGTCGCGCGCATTTAATTTTTGATGACTCTGGGGACCCGAAGCGTATCCTGTCCGTGGCGCGTGATGATTTGCTTTGGGTCCTGTCCCTTCGTACCTCAGAAGCTCGGAGGAAGCAAGAGGCCCGAGCTTCCGAGGCGGGGAAGCCCGTGCTCGAGCTTACCAAGCTCGGGCGCGAGCTTGCCGGTCCCGAGCTTACCTCCTGTGGGGTCGCGGGTAAGTAAGTGGGCCAAACTTCATGAGCCACATACTTTCCCCAACACTATTCTTTATTCCTTTTTGCCCTCCATCAGTTTCAGCCGAATCTTCCATCCATTGGCTGACTCGGATGGTGCTGGGCAGTATCAGCCGAATCTTCCATCCACTAGCTAACTTGGGCGGTGCTGCAGGCAGCCCAGACCCTCAGCTTTTCTTACCCAGAATCTTACCCTCAGACTCTCTATTATAGGTGGGACCTGGACCCACTTGTCAATGGAAGAGTATACCTCTATTTAAACCCCTCTTCACCCACTTCAACCAGCTCTCACTCTCATTCTTCCCACGTCCAAGTTCTGGACAGAAGCAAGAACAGCAAGCTGTTCTTCATCTCCACCTCCACCATTTTCAAATCTCCACCCAAACCACCAAGAATCCATATAGGGTGTTATATATCGTTGGAAAGCTGAAATCGTTGGCTATCCATTCCACTCCATGGTAAGCACATGCACAAAGGTTTGCTATGGATTCCTCTTTCTTTTCTCTTTGCTGTTCGGTTTTGGGACAGCAAAGGCTGATTTCGTTTCCTGCCCATCTATGCCCTCCTTCTTCAAATCCAGGCCATGGAATGAACAGGAGTAACATCTATACTTCCTAGGCTTCAAGTACATCCAACTCCCTTGCACGTTCACAAGGATTTGGGTGAGTTCTTGCTGCCTTTCTTCATCTACTTCGCTGTTTTGAACAGCAGTAAGGTTCTTTGTAGTTTTCTCATCTTGCATGTCATTTTTTCTCACATGTAAGCTTGGAGATGGCCAAAAAGAGTTCATGCACGAGCTAAGGAGCGTCTAGGAGCAGATCCACGCTACTGGAGTTGAAGGGACCTCAAGGAATAAGCTGAAGAGTCGCTGAACTGAGTTCTGGACAGACTACCGTCCATCTTTGGGCTCTCTATTGTTAAGCAAGGCCTTCCTTGCTAGGTGAGAACCCATTACTCCCTCTCATTTCTGTTCTTCACCATCTAGCATTCATGGTTAAGCCGTTCTTTGGTGAAAACCGAAGCCGTAGAACCCCCAGATCTGAAAACAGCCTGTTTCAGCCTTTCTTTGAGCAGTAGCCTAGTAAGTAAGCTCTATAGAATCAACCGTAGCTCAGATGAAAAAGTGTTCTACATGAAAATTGTGTGCCAGGAAATTTCCTACAACTTTCATGTTAAGCCCGAGCTTAGCAGAGCTTACTAGGACCCCCAAAAGTGGCTCGTACTGAACAATATACAAGCTAAGTGGCTTTCCCGAGCTAGAGCTAGTTGAGCCCGACCTTGGTCATGTCCTAGGTGACCAAGCTATGCCATATCCGACCTTGGAAACCCACTTTTGACCAAGGCAACATCATTCCTGAGCTAGGAGGCTCATTCCCGAGCTACCTAGGTCAATCCCGAGCTTAGTCCTTACAATCCCGAGCGAGTATTGCACCCAAACTTCAAATGGCTCTATCTCTCTCATCCGAACTCGGATTTGGGTGATTCTTTTTACAAAATTTGCATTAGATCATGAAATTTATGAATATCTAAAAATATTTGATTTTCCTATTTGTTTGACATTTATTTGGATTTTATCTGAAGTTCTTGCTACCGAACATTAGGAGCCGACATTCCGGAAGAGCCCGGACTTGATCCAGAAGCTCTCCCCTACTACGACCAGCAACAAGGGACTTGTATTCCCCTCATTTGACTCACCATATTAATCCTCTATTTACATGCATTGATTTAATTATATCCTATCACTTGTTGCATGGTAATTTCGAGTATGTTACCTGTTGGGTAGAGGGTAGTTATGTCCTACCCAGTGATTAGTACCTTACTAGGCTTGACACCCTTATTCCTTTGTAGCCTAAGTAGGCACTACTATTTATGTTGTGTCACGAATGCTTAGCAATGCTTAGAGTCACCGAGGTAAAGCGATCAGTGGAGTAGTCCATTGGTCGTGTGATTCAATTATTGATGTACTCAATGTTCGGTTTGGATTGATGAGTATTTGGATTACGTGTGAGAGCTAAAATTTGGTGGAGCGGGTGATAGAGGATGATGGGAGGGCGGATCCGGACATGTAGCCCGTTTGGGTAATTAAGGACCGAACATTGGGTACCTTCCTCTCAAGTACTATCGTCACGACCACCGTGTTTATGAGGACACTTGGCTAACTTCACATGCATGATTGAGCCCTTGGGTACCAGCGGGGCAATGTGTTTGTGGGCGGGGTGGCAGGGCGGACCATCCGTGGTGCGTCCTTGTACTTGGGTGTGATGGGCCTTGGACAAATCCACTGCAACGGTTAACTCTCTCCTACACTCACGGAGTGGGGACTGGATTAAGTTAACTCGGGTAACCCAATGGTGGCATGTACATCTAGGAGGCTTCAAAGGCATGGCTTGTCAGGTCGTGTGGGTAAAGTCGTACACCTCTGCGAGTGTTAAAGCTGTTGAACAACCGCGTCTGGGTTAGGGCGAATCTTGAGTTGGTTAAGCTGCCATTTGTTAGCACTTGGTTCTTGATTACGGTTATATGGTTTGGATATGTGTTCATTTCCGAGCCTTTGGGTTGCTCGTGGTGTCCTTGGTGGGATAGAGACCGGGGGCGGATAGAGTCCGGGTATGTTTTGATATGGCGGATAGAGGCTATGGACGGATGGAGTCAATGGATTGATGATGGTGATGATATATGTTGAAGAGATGATGATATTATTGCTAGTCACATTGATTTAAAATGTTTTATTCAAATGCCATTTACAATCTACTTATGTTTCGTCTTGCAAATGCACTTTATCTTTGAAAATGTCATGCTAACCTTCCATTGGATACATTATTCATGAATGAGGATATACATTACCTCCTAGTCTTGAGTACCATCTGTACTCATATAAGTTGCTATTATTTCAGGTGATTATGACCCCACGCTTGAGTATTACCATCAAGCGGGTTGCGATAACGCTAGCGAACAGCGGAGTTCTAAACTTCGGTCGGTTGCCCTTGGGTTAAGGCATACCTTCTGGCCCTTTTGGTTTTAGTATGATTAAGTCTTCCGCTGTTTTGTTGTTGAACATTTTATGTTTCCGCTGCCATAAAACTCTGAATTATGTTGAACTTATTGTATGGACAGCGGTCCATACCCTGTTGTAATATAAGTTTGTGTCCCTTACCGTTTGTGTTGTGTTATCGATCCATATGAGGGTATGTGTGTGATGGTAGCTGAATTTGGGAGCCATCACGAAATGCATATCCGGTACCTAGCTTC
Organism: Olyra latifolia; assembly: GCA_036346145.1. Lineage (NCBI taxonomy): Eukaryota > Viridiplantae > Streptophyta > Magnoliopsida > Poales > Poaceae > Olyra > Olyra latifolia. The sequence continues at coordinate 3,915,693 of CM070531.1, read as the reverse complement.
ACTTTCGTTTCAATAGAGTTGGCTCACATAAGTTGTTGCTACCCGGTTTGGGAGTTAACCTACCCGGCTTGCTCTCGGGCAGCCTGTAAGTTGATTCTTAACCATAGGGGTAACAAGTGGGTGATTTCTCTATTGAGCCGAGTGTGAAAAAGGGAGGTGCCACAGGGGTTGGTATCAGAGCACATGTGACTGCAGGTTAGAACTTAGCATGGCCGCTAGCTAGCTAGAAGGTCTTGAGTTCAAATTATTTTAACTATCAAATGTGTTTTGAAACTTAAGCCTGCTGAATTTTCTCCTCATCTATCTTGTGCTCATTCTTACCTTCATATTCATTTGGTTTTGAAAACTGGAATTTGTCCTAACTCCTCTTCTCCTTCTAAAATGGTAGATGTCTCGCGGACGACTTGTTTTGGCCACTCGTGCCAAGGGAGTCGATGGATATCCTTCTCTTCTTCGAGATCTCCTTTGGAATGCCAACTACACTTATGCCCCAGAGTATGCTGTCTACACCAACACTCAAGGACCAGGCATGGAGGACTACATTGCAACGGTCAACATCACCGCAAGGATCATGGCGAGAAGCAGCCCATATCACTTTGAAACAAGGGGAACTATAATTGCCATGGCTATTCAAGAAGTTGCCCGTATTACCATGTCCTTTCTTCGTCGTGAGCATCGGGAGTTGGCACGAGCGCCGTACACCTATTTTCCACAGTTGGACAACGACTCCCACGACAACTTCTTCATTGAAGCAGCAATGAACGGGGATCCGACCATCCATTCTTTGGCGGGCTTGGTTCGCACTATGGACCGAGCTCATCGCTGCCTTCTTCTTGAGCTTTGGGCTACTCGTGCTTACCTTGGAGCAGCACGTGAGAAACTTCACCACCTTGCTCTGATCGGACCTGTGTCCCGGGATGCCTTAGGATTCCATGGCATATCACCTCGAGAGCTTATTCCACCTCATTTTCAGCTTCCTCGTGTTGATGGAGTGGAACCACCAAGGGCTTTTGTTTGTAACCATGAGAGTCTTTCTACTCTTTTGGGTCCTCCTCAGCGTCTCACCGATCCTCGTGACCTTGAAGATACTGGTTCACCAGGATATCACCTCCTTAGTGTGTTTCCCGACGGCTTCAATAGGAATCTAGGCTATGTTAGAGATGATTAGTGAAGTAGAACCATGGTCGGAGAGTGTGTTCTCTCTATTATGAACCTATGTATTTGTATGGTGAGCTTGGCTTTTCGTTCCAAGCAGCCACCACTAGCCTACGGGCTTTGTATTTGTGTAACCGTCTTGGAAAACTACCAATTTGTCTTAATGGATCTTGTTTGCCCTATGGGTCTTTGGTTCTTATCATGCTCAATTTTAAGAGCACTTTGCTCGCTGCATGCATGTAGGATCAGCGTTGTTTGTTTGCTGTCCCATTCTATTCCATCCTACCTTGTCGGCTATCCATCATCCGAGTTGCTAACTTTTTGTTCTGGTTTGGCAATAGAATGACAGGAGCCAACACTCGATCTCGCTCGCAGCATGGAGGTGCTTCTTCATCCCAGAACCCTCTACCTACTGGCTCTCAAGCTGGGGATAGCACCCATGCCAATCCCGAGCATCCTCAACATCAACCGGAGGAGAACTTGCCACCACCACCCCCAACTATGGCACAAGTTCTTGCTCTTATTGAGCAAAATCGCCAAGATCAGACCCTCATTCTGCAGTAGATTGCTCGCAACACTGCCCCTGTTGCGGGCAATGCTCAAGGTGCCGGAGGAGCAGCGCATCGTGCAGCTGGAGGACTTGCTGAATTTCTTCGCACCCAACCGCCAACCTTCTCCCGCTCTGAGGATCCACTCGACGCGGATGACTGGCTTCGTACCATCGAGCGCAAGCTCACAGTTGCTCGTTGCCCCGAAGATGAGAAAGTCCTCTTCGCATCTCACCAACTGGAAGGCTCGGCTTGTGCGTGGTGGGACAGTTTCGTCGCCATGCAGCCTGCCGGACATGTTATCACTTGGGAAGAGTTCTGTACGGGTTTTCGCAGAGCCCATGTCCCCACTGGTATCAAGGCCATCAAGAGGCGAGAATTTCTAGCACTGAAGCAAGGCTACAAGTCGGTCTTGGAGTACCTTCACAAGTTCAATTATTTGGCTCAGTATGCTCTCGATGACGTCTCCAATGACGAACGCAAGCGAGATCGGTTCATGAATGGTTTCTCTGATGAGCTGCAGCTAGAGCTCGCTGCAAATGACTTTCGGGACTTCCAACACATGGTCAACAAGGCAATAATCGTGGAGGAGAAGTGGAATAAGCTAGATGAATCACGCAAGCGCAAGAGGGCAGCCTGAGTTTTCAGCAAGCGATGGCTTCGCCCGATCTGGCGTGCATGGCAGCCCCGACCTCAGCTTCAAGCTCTACCTCCCCAAAGGCCTCAAGCCCCTGTACCCCGACCAACTCAGGAGAACTTTCTGCCTACCTTGGGTGGGAATCAGCCAGGAGGCAATGTTCAGGCTCGTCCGGATACCACTTGTTTCACCTGCGGGCAGCCCGGATACTTTGCAAACCGATGTCCAAAAAGGAATCAAGGAACAGCCAACGCAAGGCCACTCGTCGTGCCCGGACGTGTAGCACCACCTCAGAATCCAGCTCGGAAACTTCCACAAGTGCAGCAGCAAGGCCGCATCAACCAGGTCAAGGCAGAGGAAGCCCAAGATGCACCGTACGTGGTTTTGGGTACGCTTTCTATCAACTTGTGCCCGGCCACTGTTTTATTTGACTCTGGAGCATCTCATTCCTTCATCAAGGAGAAATTTGCTGTATCACATGGTTTTTCCATTCAACCCTTGCATTCCTCCCTTCGCATTCATGCCCCGGGGTCGACATTTAGAGCTGACCGAGTCTGCCGGGAAGCAAAAATTGATATCAATGGGGTAGAATTCTTGGCCGACCTTATCTTGATCGATATGGGGGACATCGATGTCATACTAGGTATGGATTGGCTGTCCGAGAATCAAGGGCAGATCGATTGTGCCCGAAAATCTATCTCTCTTACCAACACCATCGGCGAACAAGTTGAGTTTCCATCTGGGTCCAAATCAACTCATCTTTTCGCCTTGAGAGGTGATGTTTCCCCTAGGGTTAGTAATGTACCTGTGGTGTGTGACTACCCGGATATCTTTCCCGAAGAACTGCTTGGGATGCCACCTGACCGGGAAGTAGAATTTGTCATCGAATTGCTGCCCGGAACCGCCCCAATATCAAAACGGCCATATAGGATGCCTCCCAACGAGCTAGCAGAACTGAAGAAGCAACTTATGGAGCTGCAAGAGAAAGGCTTCATCCGCCCGAGCTCCTCACCATGGGGATGCCCGGTGCTGTTTTTGAAGAAGAAGGATGATAGTTTAAGGATGTGTGTGGATTATCGCCCACTAAATGAAGTCACGGTCAAGAACAAGTATCCATTGCCCCGGATTGATGATCTATTTGACCAAATGACCGGAGCCCGTGTATTCTCCAAGATAGACCTGAGATTGGGCTATCATCAAATCAAAATCAGATCAGAGGATATCCCTAAGACGGCGTTCTCTACTCGTTATGGCTTGTACGAGTATACCGTCATGTCCTTCGGCTTGACCAATGCACCGGCGTATTTCATGAACCTCATGAATTCCATCTTCATGGAATTTCTTGACAAGTTTGTCGCCAACTTCATTGATGACATTCTTATCTATTCAAGGACCGAAGAAGAGCATGAAGAGCATCTTCGGCTTGTATTGGAAAAACTCCGAGAGCACCGACTTTATGCTAAATCCAGCAAGTTTGAGTTTTGCCTAAAGGAGGTTGCCTTCCTTGGTCACATCCTATCCGAAGGCAGAGTGGCTGTAGACCCGAGCAAAGTATAAGATGTACTAAATTGGAAACAGCCCACTACAGTCACTGAAATCTGAAGTTTCTTTGGTCTTGCTGGCTACTACCGGCGATTTATTGAAAATTTCTCCAAGATTGCCCGACCATTGACCCAACTCTTGAAAAAGGATAAGAAGTTTGAATGGTCACAAGAATGTGAAGGAAGCTTCCAAATCTTGAAAGACCGATTGACCACCGCTCCTGTCCTAGTCCTACCGGATGTCCACAAGAGCTTCGACATCTACTGTGATGCATCCCACCATGGACTTGGATGCGTTCTTATGCAAGATGGCAAAGTCGTGGCTTATGCATCAAGGCAATTAAGGCCCCATGAAGTAAATTATTCCACCCATGACCTCGAGCTCGTAGCAGTAGTGCATGCTCTTAAGATATGGCGACATTTCCTTATCGGAAAACGCTGCGAGGTCTATACCGATCATAAGAGTCTCAAGTACATCTTCACACAGTCAGATCTGAATGGTAGACAAAGAAGATGGCTTGAATTGATCAAAGACTATGATATAGGTCTCCATTACCATCCGGGCAAAGCCAATGTGGTTGCCGATGCGTTAAGTCAGAAATCACAATGCAATTGCATCTCGGTTAAGTCGGAATCAGATGCTTTGTGCACTGAATATCAGAAGCTCGGTTTGGAAATGGTTCCACAAGGATTTGTGGCTGCAATGGAGGTAAAACCTGACCTTATCAATCAGATCAAGGATGCCCAAAAGAATGATAAAGGTGTGACCTATATCCGAGCTAAAATGAAGGAAGGCAAAGCTAATTGTTTCTCCGAGGATGCCCAAGGTGTTTTATGGTTTGGAAAATGCCTAGTGGTGCCTAACAACAAGCAGCTAAAAGTATCCATCCTCAATGAAGCTCACAACTCCCCTCTCTCAATCCACCCCGGAGTTACTAAGATGTATCAAGATCTGAAACAGAGGCTTTGGTGGACTCGCATGAAGCGGGAGATTGTCCGGTATGTTGCCGAGTGTGACTTATGTCAACGAGTAAAAGCTGACTATCTCCGGACAGGAGGAACTCTTCAACCTCTACCCGTACCCGAGTGGAAATGGGATGAAGTTGGAATGGACTTTATCACTGGTCTACCCACTACCCAAAAGAGCTTTGATTCCATTTGGGTAATAGTCGATCGACTAACCAAATCTGTTCACTTCCTTCCTGTCAAAACCATTTACCATGTTAAAGACTTGGCTGAACTTTATCTTTCTCCTATAGTTTGTCTTCACGGTGTTCCCAAAAGAATCATTTCAGATCGAGGCCCCCAATTTACTTCACATTTCTGGAAGTGCCTTCACCGTGCAATAGGAACCAAACTATCCTTTAGCACGGCTTATCATCCTCAAACCAGTGGCCAAACTGAAAGAGTTAATCAAATACTTGAAGATATGCTACGAGCATGTGTCCTTTCTTATGGCAAAAATTGGGACAAGTGCTTACCCTTTGCTGAATTCTCCTACAACAATAGTTATCAATCTAGTCTTCAAATGTCTCCATTCGAAGCTCTCTATGGAAGAAAATGTAGGACTCCTCTCAACTGGTCCGAATCTGGAGAAAGACCATTCTATGGCCCGGACGTAGTTACTGAAGCTGAAGAGCAAGTTAAGCAGATCCAAGAACGATTGCGAGTAGCGCAATCTCGCCAGAAGAGTTTCTGTTGATAAATGCCGACGTGAGCTTACCTTTGAAGTCAACGATCATGTCTATCTTAAGGTTACCCTTTGAAGGGTACCCATCGCTTCAAGTTAAAGGAAAGCTAGCACCTCGCTACATTGGACCTTTCCTAATTCTGACTAAGCGAGGCGGTGGCTTATGAGCTTGATCTTCCACCTTCCCTCTCCGATGTGCACAATGTCTTTCATGTCTCTCAACTCAAGAAGTGTCTCCGAGTTCCAACCGGCCATTGAGTTGAAAAATCTTGATCTTCAATCTGATCTCTCCTATCGAGAACATCCCATTCGCGTTCTTGAAGAAAGGAGCGCACAACAAGAAACAAGGCGACCAAATTCTATAAGGTGCAATGGAGCAACCACAATCAAGATGAAGCAACATGGGAGCGTGAAGATTATCTCGAGCAACTTATCTATGCCTCTTCACGAGATAATGGAATCTCGGGGCGAGATTCTTTTAAGGGAGGAGGTGCATAATGACCCAAATTTGTTAAATTCCGTATAGCTATGCATATCATTAGCATGTTCATTTGTTTTTATGTTGGTTTACAAAAAAATTTTGCATTCAACCACCATGCTCTATGGTGGGAACATAAGGCTTTTAACTTTAAACCCTTTGGCCAAGCCACTAGAGTAGTAAGACCTAGCCCGACGGGCATGTTCCATAAATGCCCGAGCTAGATGTAGCTTGCCCAAGCAAGGTAGAGTTTCATCCGAGCTCTACCCGAGCTTGCTTGCTGCCCATCCGAGCTGATTATCACTTGTCCGAGCTGGAAGATGTCCGGAGGAAGCCGCCCGAGCTATAGACGGTTGAACCGAGCTACAGAAGACCTGATCGGTCAAACAACCCCACCACCATATCTATTCTTTATTTCTTTTTGCCCTCCGTGACATCACCAGAATCTTCCATCCATTGGTCGACTTAGGCGGTCTTTGGCGATATCGGCCGAATCTTCCATCCACTAGTTGACTTGGGCGGTGCTGCAGCAGCCCAGACCCTCAGCTTTTCTTACCTGAAATCTTACCCGCAGACTCTCTATTACAGGTGCGACCTGGACCCACTTGTCAATGAAAGAGTATACCTCTATTTAAACCCTCTCCACCCACTTCAACCAGCTCTCACTCTCATTCTTCCCACGTCCAAGTTACGGGCCGAAGCAAAACAAGATGGTGCTCTTCATCTCCACCTCCACCATTTTCAAATCTCCACCCAAACCACCAAGAATCCTGTTGGGGAAATATGTGGCTCATGGAGTTTCGGCCCACTTATTTACCCACGGCCCCACATGAGGTAAGCTCAGGACCAGCAAGCCCGCGCCCGAGCTTGGTAAGCTCGAGCCCGGGCTTCCCCGCCTCGGAAGCTCGGCCTCTTCCTTCCTCCGAGCTTCTGAGGTACGAAGTGACAGGACCCAGAGCAAATCATCACGCCCCACGGACAGGGTACGCTTCGGGTCCCCAGAGTCATCAAGAATTAGATCGCGCCTTTGACTGCATCGAGGAGCGCTGGCCGCAGCCGGCGGGTGGCGGCGGTCCGTCAACGCCCGCATGGGCAAAGACACGTGCTGACCGGTAGCGGTCCGACACGGTGATCAAAGGATTGCACTCGATTGCCTGGTGGATTCGGTACGCTACTGGCATGGGAAAAAGACAACGACTAATTCAACGGACCAGCGCAAGCTACAGTGGTCGGAGGGCGCCTATAAAAGGGGCGCACAGGCCACAACAACGAAAGGAGGCTTCACTTCGACACACAACTCACTGGGAGAATAGCTACTGTAGAACAGGAGCACTTGCACTCTCGTAGGAGCTCTAGTTCCCGGCGGTAGTTCTCCGCATCCAAGTAACTGTAGGAGCACACACACAGTGCCTTGAGCACTTACTGTACTCGAAGCCCGGGCTTCCCAAAGCCCGGACTTCACCCCCTTATACTCATTTAAGCTCGGCATTAAACGAAGACTGGACGTAGGGTTATTATCCCGTAGTGGAGGCCTGAACCAGGATAAAACACTCGTATCATCGTCCCCATCCATCCGGTCTTGACGCGCCAGCCGCGTCGGGACCAAGTCTTCGCCGGCGGCGTTGGCGGCGGCGGGCCTCGGTCCGGGGCGGGGCGCTTCAGACCTCGCACCCTTTTCCTTGCTTATTGGCGTTGCGGGGCTTGCCTCCCGATCGCCGGCAATTGGCGCCCACCGTGGGGCCCGATTTGATCCTCTCCCTCGATCGAGTCGAGGATGGCCTTGTTGTCTTCTGGCGACATTGATCTTGTGGACCTCAACCGGCGATTGCGGCGATCTCGGCGGCGTCGGCGAGTCGTATGAGGAATGGCGGTGGTATCTCGCCGGAGCTCGGTCCGACGAGATGGAGGTGGAAACAACGCCCGCCTCGAGAGTAGCTGTCCGCTCCCGGCTTTGCTCGACGCCGGCGACTCACGTCGGCGAAACCTGGGTTGGAGGCACCGCCACGATGCCATATCCGGGCGGACGCGCGCATTCGCCTCACGCCTCAAGAGGAGGACCCGATCTGCACGCATCGCGCGCGCCGGCCCGTCGAGGCCGGCAGCGGACCAGCGTGAGCCCATGGCGGTTGAGGGTGCGAGGGCACCGCCGTGGGTGACACCAACATGTCCCCTTCGGCGAAGGACTGCCTCACGTCATGTCTTTCTTGGCGTCGGTAGGCGACCCGCACCGGCCACGTCTTGACCAGCGAAAAGCACCACGGCGTGAGGCCGCTCGAAGCCTCTTTGCTGGGTTGGTTGGGCGAACCCTGGCGGATATCCGTCGCAGGCCTGTTGGCGGGACGCCCGCCGCGCGCGCTACACGCGCGTATTCGCCCACCACTACCGTCACCAACCCGGTCTTCTTGCGATCGTGAGGGTTAAGCATTCGGTCATGCGTGACTGGAGAAGGACCCGCGAGGTTCACCATGGCGATCTAGGCGCGCGGTTCTTGGCGGCCTAGAGGAGCTCGGCTGGGGATCTCGGCGAGCACCTCGAGCCCGATCGCACACCGATGGCTCCTCGGCGGCGCGGCGAGTGTTGATCACGCCAAGAGCGTCCACGCCCACAATGACGGCGCTCCTCGGCGACACCGGCGGAGTTTTTCCGCCTCGAGTAGCTTCGGTGGGAGAGCTCCCGCTGGAATAACGGGCCGCCCGGATGCGGCTTTCTCCGAAGCTTCTGAGAGGCCCCTGCCCCGCAAGTTTAAGCTCGGGAGCATTGAGAAGTTCGGCAGAGCAAGAATCGGCGAATATCTCGCCGTTTATACTACCGCCATCTGGCGCGGCGGTAATGAGGCCGTAATGGTCAACTACTTCCCTACCGTCTTGGAGGAATGGCCCAACTGGCTGTTCAACCAGCCAGGGGTTCGATCTGCACTGGGAACAGATCTGAGGCGCTCCGGACAAACTTCGGGGCTACTCTGCATACAGGAAGCCCCAGGACCTCAAGCTTGTGGTCCAAAGGGCGGAAGAAGGCCTGCAGGACTACGTCCGCAGGTTCATTCAGGTGCGCAACACCATTCCGTCAATCTCCGACGAGGCCATCGTTGAGGCCTTCAAGGAGGGAGTGCGGAACACCCGTTTCATCGAGGACATTGAGCTCCATCCAGTCCACACCACAGCCGATTTATTTCGTGCTGCGGAAGGATACATCAACGCCTCCGAGGCGGTGGAGCGCAAAAGAGGGAGAATGGAGGAGAAGGCGGCGGCCCGGACTGGCACCGATGCCAAGGACGACGCCGAGAAGAAGAAGAAGAAGGAGCTCGCCGCCCCCGCCTACGTCGCAGCGGTAGAGCCCGAGAGGCCCGCTCCTCCTGAGCGGCCGCCTCCGCGGCCAGCCCGACCGGCGGGTGGCGGGAACGGCCGGGGCGCGGCCCAGGGGCAGGGGCGAGCTCCCCAGCCTCGACCTCGACCGGCCCAGGGGGCTAACCCTCCGAACAACCGCTACTGCCTCCTCCATCGGCAGTACGGCCATGACCTGCGTAACTGCAGGACGTGGGCCGCGCGGTTGGAGGACTTCTACGCCGGGCGCGGGCCCATGCCCGAGCTTCCCGATCATGGGTTGCCGGACGACCGGGCGCCTCAGCGCGCCCATGGCGACGCCTTCCAGGAGGCTCGCGCGCACGTCGCTGTGATCTTCGGCGGCGCTTCTGCCTATAGCTCGCGACGTGAGCTTAAGGCCGCTGCCCGGGAGGTTTACCACCTCGAGAAAGGTAAGCCCGGGGACGCACCCCTGCGGTGGTCCCACCAGTCAATCACTTTCTCCGGGGATGATTGTTGTCGAGACCCGAAAAACGGAGTCGAATCCCTGCTGTGTCTTACCTGTACTAGTCCCTGGATCAAGTAGTTAGTACACACAGATATACAGTTTGGATCATCACCATTCAACGAAAAGTAATTTATTACATCAGAGTGGCATAATTATTATAAAGTTCAGGCTCCAAGGCCTAGCAGCGGAAATTTAAATAACAGTTCAACGCAATGGAAACCAAATCACAACTCCACAGGCATGCCCGAAGAATGCGCTCCTAGACGTCGGAGTAGTCTTCATCTGAATACCATCGGTGAAATCCCGTCTTGGTACACTTCCTCATCGGCGTCGCATCCTGCTCGTTGGAATAAGCAGCCCGAGAATAAACTCGAGGTAAGTAATCTTAATTACTTGCAAGACAATGCCTAGATGCTATATAGGTTTCAAGGAGGGTTTGGGGTAGTTTTGCATAAAGCTAAGTTTCAAACTTTTAAACCTAGTTTGAGAAAGCGATTTTGAAATTGAAGTTTGAACTTTATAATTCTTTCTTTTGGAAAAGACAGCACCTACTGACTTAACCAGATCATCATGGCACCCACCATGAAGACAACCACGCACATGCAACACCGATTGCAAGGCAAATTCCCAAAACAAAGAGAGGGGGAAAAGAGTTTTACAAAACTACAATGGGGTAGCTTCCGTCGTTCACCCTTAACCATTGAGCAAGGCTTTCATGAAAGTTTACACTCTGCAGAGGTTGTACGCTTTACCCATGAGTAGGTGGTTTCCTAGGAATCACCCAAAGGAAATGGACACCACGAGGTCTTTCACCACAACATTCCCTTAGACCGGCATTCCCACTAAGATTTCCACACCAATGCCCCTCTTGTGCCGATAGGTTCTGTTCTATGGACACATCTGAATACCCACTCCCAACCACAAATGAAGGTTCTGTTCTTATGGACATATCCAGATGCCCACTCCCTATTCCACCAGGAATGCCAGACTAAAAGTCCGAAGGGTACTCAACCAGGACCTGCCCATATAGGCACTCAATGGTCGCACTGTTGAACTAGTCTAGGTACCACAAAGAATCGATCCTTAAGCCAAACGGGTATGGTCCAACATCAACCCAATCTCTAGCATACTGCCACCGAGCAGTTGCCAACCACCTTGCAACCATCCACCCCGATTGAGAAACCATTTAAAAAGCCCGGGATAGCACCCACTATCCCTATAGACAATTCCCGACACGATAGCACCCACTACCGGCCATTCAATTTGCAATCAAGTTTGTATCGGGGTTGAACACAAAAGTAAGTCTTTAGATTGCATTTGCTAAGCAGGTAATGTAAAAATCACTAAACAAGGATGGCAGCAAGATTAAATAATATTAATTAGTTAAGGTTGATGAGATTGGGTGTGTATATCAATCATATAGGACTTATCTACAACTTAGCTTAAATATTGTTTTTAACTTTTAATTAGCATCTAGGTTTTGCAAAGTCTAATAAAACATTTATGAAAATTGGGTAATAGCAACATGGCACAATGGCTTGCCTTGATCCTGGTAGTTGGACTGATCAGCGGCGAAATCTCCTTCAGCGGACGGATCTAACGTTTAAAAGAAATACAATAAGAACCATGTGCGATAAAATATGATGCTTGCATGACATGTCATGAGGATGATGCAAACAGTACAGAATAGTATAAAATAATTTTATAAAACTTCTGAAATTGATTTTGTTATTTTAGAGTTCCTATATTTAATTATGATTTTTATAAACTTAATATTAAGGTACAAAACAGAGTTAATAATAAATAAATTTGAAAAATTTACCAAAACAGAACAGGAATCATATTATAATATATCTAACTTTATAAAATAATTTTTGATATTTTTGGATATCTAAATTAATTTATAAAATTCCTACACATCCAAGAACTAATATAATTATCAAAAATTAAATTTAACAGAAACATGTAAATAAACAGTACACAAAAATAGTATATAATTTTATGAATCTAATGAAATTTATTTTACAATTTTCTGAATTTCCTACAATTTATATGGAATTTACAATATGTAGTATATTACGAAATGTAAATAGAACAAAGGAAAGGGGAATTGGGCGTGGCAAGATGGGCCGACCCACCAAGGTCCATCACGCTGGAGCGGCAGGGAGGGCGGCTGCCATGTGGGGCCCCTCCGTGATGAGAGAGAGCAGGCGTCTGGGGCGGGCACGGCAGCAAGGCCCCGTGGCGGCCCATGGCCAGTGGAGTGGAAGGCGAGGGTCAAGGCGGCCTTCGGCCGCTTTTTGGCGGCGCAAGCATCAAGTGAGGTGGTGGCGCGGCGCAGCCCTAGGTGGCGTGGCGGGCGCCGCGGTCGGCGGCGGCAGCGGCAACGACGGCGAAATGGCGAGGCGGGTGAGCACCAGGCGGCGAGAAAGTGATAGGCGATGGCGGGGTGGCGCGAGGTGCCCGGGCGGTGGGTCGGCGTGTGGGCGGCGGGCGGACGGAGGAGCACGGCGGCGGGCTCGCCGGCGGGGAGATGGGGTCGGCGCGGTGGTCGGTGAGATCCCTAGGGAGGTGTGGACGGTGGAAGTGCTCACCACAGCGACGATTTGGCCCGACGATAGAAGGGGATGGCGGCGGCTCCGGCGGCGAAAGGCGGAGCTCCGGCGGCGGCGACGAGCTTCTGACGGCAAAAACGGGTCAAGTAGACACCCAGGGACAATTCCCCTTCAAGGATCGACGATCAATTCTCACCGGAATTTGGAGTTTGGTGATGAGGCAGAGAGGTTGAAGAAGATGGATATTTGGCTCCATTGCTGCGTCGTTCTTGGAGATGAGGAACGGCGTGGGAGGGGGTTTATAAGAGATAGAGCGTAACCTAGAAGAATTAGGATAGAAACAAGGAGGAATTTCGGATCTGCTATTTTTAGGGGAATCCCTTCCAAGGATGAGATAGAAAGATGAGAGATTTTAGGGAGACTCCCCAAATTGACTGGCAAGTTAACAGGGAAAGGGAGGGAGAGACTTACAAGTGGGACCCACGTGTAAGAGAAGAAAGATTTGAATATAAATTCATATTTTGGTTTGAATATATTGTTAACGTATGCATTCATGCTATAAACATTCAAATAGAAACATCACGTAGTCAAAACCATATGAATATATTTTTATTATCTAACATTGTTTAAATAAATCATTTAAAAAAAAATTCCCAAGGAACATACTCATTTTAAAAGGGTTTTGAATTTCAAAAATTTACAAATGGAATGCATGTATGCATGATTTTGAAAAATGAGGATGTTACAATTGTCCCCCCGGAATGACCAGGCCTCAGTGTCTACCGCTGGTGCTCTGTCCCACCATCAGCAACACGCGGGTCGATCGCGTGTTGGTAGATGGCGGGAGCTCCCTGGACATTGTCACTGCTCAAGTTCTTGAGCAGATGCAGGTCCCGCGGTCCAAGATCAAGGACATAGCCATCCCTTCCACGGCATTGTCCCCTGGTCGTCCCATACGGACCGATTGGGCAAATCGTCTTTGCAGTAACGTTGGGACCCCTAGAACTTCCGGACGGAGTCGCCACCTTCGAGGTGGTGGACTCGAGCTCTGATCTACGCCATCCTCGGGCGCCCATGTCCAAGTTCATGGCGGCTACCCACCACGGCTACCACTACCTGAAGATGCCGGCCCCTCACGGGGTCATCACGATCAAGGGCAGTCACAAGGCCGCAATGGCCTGCGACGAGAGCGCCTTGGCCATGGTCGGACAGCTTTCCGAGCGTGGCCCGGCCAAAGCCGAGCGGCCACCCGTCCGCCCCAAAGTGGCCCTGCAGCCGCAGGAGCCCACCAAGGCAGTCCCCCTCTCCGAGGACGACCCAGCCAAGGTCGTCCACGTAGGGGTCAACCTCGAGTCCAAATAGGAACTCGAGCTCGTCACCTTCCTCTGGGCTAACGCAGACGTGTTCGCGTGGGAACCGTCCGACATGCCCGAAATCCCAAGGGAGGTCATCGAGCACAGGCTAGCTGTTCAGCCTAACAAAAAGCCTGTCAGACAGGCCTTACGGCGTTTCCCAAAATAGAAGGCCGACATCATCCAGGAGCAACTTGGCAAGCTCCTCCAAGCCGGTTTCTTCCGAGAAGTCAAGCATTCCGACTGGCTAGCTAATCCGGTCGTCGTCAAGAAGAAGGGCGGGAAATGACGAATGTGCGTCGACCATCGCGACCTCAACGCCGCCTGCCCCAAGGACAATTTCCCCCTGCCGCGCATAGACCAACTGGTCGACACAACGGTGGACTCGGCGCTCATGAGCTTCCTGGACGCCTACTCCGGCTATCACCAGATCGTGCTGGCATGGGAAGACGAAGAGAAGACTGCCTTCGTAAAACCTTTTGGTACCTTCTGCTACACGACCATGTCTTTCGGTCTGAAGAACGCGGGGGCCACGTTCCAGCCACTAATGCAGAAGACGGTCCTTGATCAGATAGGGCGCAACGTAGAGGTCTATGTAGACGATGTTGTTGTAAAAAGCAAAGTCTCACGAGACCATGTGACCGACCTTCAGGAAACTTTTGCTAATCTTAGAAAGCATCGAGTTAAGCTGAATCCTGAAAAATGTGTCTTTGGTGTCCGATCTGGGATGTTGCTTGGCTATGTGAAAGGAAAGGCAAGTATCGAGGCAAACCCCGAGAAAATCGAGGCCATCGAGAATATGAGGTCGCCAACCTGCACCAAGGAGGTGCAAGCCCTCACCGGGCGGATGGCGGCTCTCAGCAGATTCATATCTCGTCTCGGCGAGCGCAGTGCACCTTTTTGTAAGATCCTGCGTAAGCACGATGGTTTCGAATGGACGGAAGAAGCCGAGGCCGCTTTTAGCGAGCTAAAGCGTTACCTGTCCACGTCTCCCGTCTTAGCCACGCCAAAGCTCGGGGAAGCTCTACTCCTCTGTTTGGCGGTTGCCCCGCAGGCTGTAAGTGCTGTACTAGCAGTTGAACGCGAAGGCAAGTAACAACCCGTCTACTACGTAAGTGAGGTACTTCACAGGCCTAAGGAGCGGTACCCTGAGGTTCAGAAACTCTTGTACGCCTTGCTTATAGCCTCGCGAAAGTTGCGTCACTATTTCCAAGCCCATCCACCATGTCGACGAGTTTCCGTTAAAGACATCATTCGAACCCGACGCGAACGAGAGGGTCGCAAAGTGGGCGATCGAGCTTGGTGAATTTGACATCAAGTTCAGACTCGAACAGCGATCAAATCCCAAATCGTGGCCGACTTCTTGGCTGAGTGGACCGGCCCGGCCAACCCCTCGGAAGGCTCGCCCAAACTCGCAAGCCAAGAAGCGCACTGGACCATGTTATTCGATGGGTCGCACCAATTCGAGCGATCAGGCTGCGGGTTTGTTCTCGTTTCCCCCCAAGGAGAACAAATTCAGCATATAGTACAGCTCCATTTTCCCACAACGAACAATGCTGCGGAGTATGAAGGCCTCCTAGCCGGCCTACGAGCATGCACTGCGCTCGGCATTAAGCGACTAATAGCGAAAGGGGGTTCGAAGTTGGTTGTCTGCCAAGTAAACAAGGAGTATCAGTGTTATGACGACTCAATGGCGCGATACTTGGCAGAGGTGAGAAAGCTGGAGAAGCACTTCACGAACTTCGAAGTATGCTACGTCCCCAGACTGGCTAATAGCCTGGCCGATAAGCTCATGACTTGGCTCACAAGAAACCGCCCGGGGTGCTCGTCAAAGACCTACTAAAGCCCTCAATTCCCTCGAGAGAAGAGGCCCCGAGAAGACGGTTGCCTCGACCCAAACGACCGTACCGTTTAGTTCCTAGAGCAAATATGACACTGGATGACGCCATTCGTCCAGTTCTTGACGCATGGGATACTGCCACAGGACACAGCTGAGAAATCCCGGCTCCAAAGACAAGCCCGACCTTACCGATTACTCGGGGGCTTGTTGTACCGAAGGGGTTCTAACGGCGTACTTTGTAAGTGCGTGACCCAGGAGAAAGGCAAATTTCTCCTCCAAGACATCCACGACGGGATCTGCGGGGCCCATGCCTCTTTCAGAACCCTAGTGGAAAAAGCATTTCGCATGGGGTATTACTGGCCAACTGCGTTGACCGACGCAAGAGAGCTCGTAAAACGCTGCCCGGCCTGCCAATATCACGCTCGGGTATCCCACCAGCCCGCATATGAGCTGCAGACTATCCCGCTAACCTAGCCATTCTCAACATAGGGGATGGACATACTTGGTCCGTTTCCCAGAGGCTTAAAGGGCTGCACACACCTGTTCGTCGCCATCGACACTTTCACTAAGTGGATCGAGGCCGAACCAGTGTCGAGCATATCCGCCCAGACGGCCAAGAGGTTCCTTAGGAACAATATCGTGACCAGGTTCGGCGTCCCAAGTAAGCTGATCGCTGACAATGGGACACAGTTCACAAGTGAGCTATTCCAGGACTACTGCGAAGAGCTCGGCATGAAGGTCGCCCTAGCTTCGGTAGCTCACCCACAAAGTAATGGTGCAGCCGAACGCGCGAATGGGCAGATCATGCAGGGTATTAAGCGCCGAGTGTACGACGCTCTCGCCGAGCAAAGACACAACTGGGTAGAAGAACTACCCTCCGTGCTTTGGGCAGCCCGAACAACTTCTAATCGGGCTACTGGTGAAACCCCGTTTAGGCTTGTATATGGCTCGGAGGCGGTCCTACCCGCCGAGCTAAGAATTGGTTCAGCTCGTATTGATTTTGCAGGGCAAATCGACAACGACGAGGAGCGGTTGCTGGACCTCGACCTATCTGAGTCCTGCCACGAGCAAGCACTACTACGAGTGGCAGCATACCAGCAATCCCTGCGGCGGCACGCAGCCAAAAAGGTACAGACCCGGACCCTGCAAGTGGGCGACCTGGTTCTAAGATGAGTTCAGAACCTGGCTCACACCAACAAGCTCACCCCAAGATGGGATGGTCCGTACACGGTCGTATCAGCCGCACGCCCGGGAGCTGTAAGACTGGCTATGCCGGATGGGAGAGTCCTCAACAGCTCCTGAACATCGCTCAACTTCGGAGGTTCCACGCCTGAGAAAAGGTCGTAAGTCTCCATTCCCCCCTGTCTTTGTTTCCTTTCGTTCATCCTACTATTCCCTAGAGAGCCCCCAAACTAACCCCAGTGACCCAAACTTATGATCGGGCTTGGGAGAAAGCCCGGGCCGTTCCAGTACACATCGGCAGGATAGTGGCTTCGCAGAAGCCAACCCCCGAGATTCCCTTGCACACGGGTAAGCCGATATGACACGCTTTCCGGCCCTATACCGTAAGCCCGTATAAAACCTGCGACAGGCCCAGGATACCTCTAGAGTCCAACAATCTGCCTCTCACAAAGGGAAAGAGCCAGGACCACAAGCTTCGTTCAAGAAGCGTGCGGTCTCTAAGCCACGTCCGAGCTTCTCCTCAGAAGCTCGGACATGGCTCGGGGACTAGGGTCAATTTTTCAAAAATTGATCTTCTCTAAGCCGCGCCCGAGCTTCTCCTCAGAAGCTCGGACATGGCTCGGGGACTAGGGTCAATTTTTCAAAATTGATCTTCTCTAAGCCACGCCCAAGCTTCTCCTCAGAAGCTCGGACATGGCTCGAGGTCTAGGGTCGATTTTTCAAAATTGATCTTCTCTAAGCCACGCCCGAGCTTCTCCTCAGAAGCTCGGACATGGCTCGGGGTCTAGGGTCGATTTACAAAAATTGATCTTCTCTAAGCCACGCCCAAGCTTCTCTTCAGAAGCTTGGACATGGCTAGGTGACTAGGGTCGATTTTTCAAAAATTGATCTTCTCTAAGCCATGCCCGAGCTTCTCCTCAGAAGCTCGAACATGGCTCGGGGTCTAGGGTCGATTTTTCAAAAATTGATCTTCTCTAAGCCACGCCCGAGCTTCTCCTCAGAAGCTCGGACATGGCTCGGGGACTAGGGTTGATTTTTCAAAAATTGATCTTCTCTAAGCCACGCCTGAGCTTCTCGTCAGAAGCTCGGACATGGCTCGGGGACTAGGGTCGATTTTTCAAAAATTGATCTTCTCTAAGCCACGCCCGAGCTTCTTCTCGAAGCTCGAGACATGGCTCGGGGTCTAGGGTCCATTTTCCAAAAATTGATCTTCTCTAAGCCACGCCCGAGCTTCTCCTCAGAAGCTCAGACATGGCTCGGGGACTAGGGTTGATTTTTCAAAATTGATCTTCTCTAAGCCACGCCTCGAGCTTCTCCTCGAAGCTTCGGACATGGCTCGGGGTCTAGGGTCGATTTTTCAAAAATTGATCTTCTCTAAGCCACGCCCGAGCTTCTCCTCAGAAGCTCAGACATGGCTCGGGGACTAGGGTTGATTTTTCAAAAATTGATCTTCTCTAAGCCACGCCTGAGCTTCTCCTCGAAGCTCGAGACATGGCTCGGGACTAGGGTTGATTTTTCAAAATTGATCTTCTCTAAGCCACGCCCGAGCCTCCTCGAAGCTCGGACATGGCTCAGTTCTAGGGTCGATTTTTCAAAATTGATCTTCTCTAAGCCACGCCCAGCCTCCTCGAAGCTCGAGACATGGCTCGGGGACTAGGGTTGATTTTTCAAAATGGATCTTCTCTAAGCCACGCCCGAGCTTCTCCTCAGAAGCTCGGACATGGCTCGGGGACTAGGGTCGATTTTTCCTAAGGGTCGATTTCTTAAAAAATTGATTTTTCAAGATCGATTCCCAATCAAAGACTCGATCTCCTCTAAGCCACGTCAGAGCTTTTCCTCGAAGCTCGGACATGGCTCGAGGCTAGGATCGGTAGGACTATACTACGTTTTCAACCCTTTCTTGCCTATCGACTACTAGCGCTGCTTGTTTGCATGCGAACAACAACGAAAACAAAGAAGCGGCGACAACCACCAACAATTTTATTAAGAAAGGGTTCAGGATGACCCACAAGACGAGTTACACTTAGCCCAGCCAAAGGGTCCCAAACCCGACAATGACATCGCCACCTCGGCAAGCGCCGGTAGCCTCGACAAAAAGCGGCGGCAGCAGCATCGCGAACGGCACGACGACCGCGCCTCCACCAGCGGATCAAAGGCCCCGCGAAGACGCGGAACGACTTCAACCAGCGCCCCGACACCGGCGATGTCATGAGCGCGCGCCTCGTCCTCCGCAACCTCGGCCATTGCAAGGTCGAAGGCCGCCCAAGCCTCCGCCAACTCCGGGTCGTAAGCCATGGAAGCAAGAGGGAAAGGTACGGAAGAAAGGAGTCTGGGATAAGAAGTGACCGACGCATTGGTCTCTTTTTATAGCCAGGATTCGGGAAGCCGAAGCGATCCCAGGAGTAATGGCGTCGGGAAGCAGTTCAGACGTGGAACCGTTTCCAAGACTGAACGCGAATGTCTCTTGGGACACGGCGCGACAGTCAAAACGACGTTTGGCATTTCGGAGAGAAGGCGGACCGAAGAAGTGACGAAGGAAAGAAGTCAAAAAAAGTCAACTATATTAATAAAAGGTATTTATAAAGGCAGGCCGGATTGTCGCTCGACAAAAAGAAAAAAAGGGGGGCCTACGGCTTAGGCTGGCACCGGAGCTTCCGAAGCTCGGCCAGCAACTCGTCATTTTGGCCCTGAAGGTCGAGGAGCTCCTTTTCTTTCGCCCGAGAGGTCTGCATTTTGACCCGTAAGGCTTCATTGGCAGCCTCCAGCTCCCGCACGGCATCCTGATGGGTCTTGATAGACCTCCGTCATGATTCTGGCGCACCTTCGTCTGGGAAAGCTCTGCGGCAAGGAGGTCGCGCTCCTCCACCGCGCGAGCAATCTCCGCGACACGGCACGCCTCCACTGACTGGAGGCGTTCCTCGAACTCGAGGGCGCGGTCGCGTTCAGCCTTAAGGGCCTCCAATGATCGGCAAGAAACCTCCTTGGCATCTTCTGCGCCCACGGCTAGGGCCGCCTCGGCATTGCGCGCTCGAGCTTCGAGCTATCGCTGGACCGAGCTCGAACGAGCCTCCTCAAGCTCGGCGCGTCGGCGTTAGCTTCTGTCGCCACCACGTGCCTTCCGATCGAGGCCTCTCGTTCGACATCGTGCTTAGCCTCAAGCGAGCGATCCATATCGACAAGTTCGCGGAGATCTGCACCCGAAGACAAACCGAGGAAGTGGAGGACCAAAGCAGGAAAACACAAGACAACAAAAACCTAGCAGGAGACACTTACTCTTGGCGACCGCCACGATCATGACATCGTGAAGCGTCTGGCACCCCTAAGCGAGGAGAGCGCCACGACCTGGTGGCCCGAGCTGTCGCCCGAGCTACTTGGCCCCTCGGCCATCTCCCCTGCAGGCTCGGCCGTCTCCCCAGCAAGCTCGGCCAAGCCTCCCGCAGGCTCGGCCACCTCTCCCATAGGCCCGGCCAAGCCTCCCGCAGGCTCGCCCACCTCCCCCCTGGGTTTAGCCAAGTCTTCCGCAGGCTCTACCGCCCCTCCTGCAGGTTCGGCCGAGTCCACAGGGACGGCCGCTCCTTCCACCAGCACGACCAGGCCTCCCGTCGGCTCGGCAGTCTCCTCCGTGACCTCGCGAGCTCCCCCTATCGGCTGTGCCGACTCCCCCACAAGCTCGGCAGCATCAACAGCATGGAGACACGGCTCGGGGGGGGAGTCAGTCTGCGTCCAGGCATTCACCGGAGGTCCTCTCCCCAGAAGGTTCGCCAGCCATTCCTCGAGCGTTTGGCGGGGGCGGCGGCAGATGGCCTCTTGGTGACTCCATGTGGCGATCCCAAGGTGGTGCTCGACCCACGATGGCGTCGCCGAGATCCACCTCGAGACGGTCAACGGAGCCACGCTCCATAACCGTAACGGGACGATGCTCGCAGCCGTGATGACCCGGACTGGCCAGTCCCAGCCGAGAAGAAGAGTGTCGCTCGCGTCCAGCGAGGGAACGGGCATGTTGCTCCTGGCAAAAAACTCCCGAATGCCGCGGATGTCGATCGGGCGCCACCCGGTCGAGGTCTGCCCCTCGACGCGGATTGGCGCCAGACGCTCGGGGCCGAGATCGGTCTCCACCTTTATGAGCGCGGCCTGGGGGCGCACGTCCTTGTGCGCCACCAGCGGGAGGACGAAGGGCCTTGAACCCCGGAGCCCGGGTTTGCCCTTGGCAGGATCATGCTCCCGGGCCACTGCCTCTGGTCGCGCCGGGATAGGCTCCCCCGTTTGAGGGGACAACGCGACTGAAGAAGCAAGGGAGAATTAGAACGCGATCGGCCCAAGGGCCATAATCAACAGAAGAAAAGAAACGAGAAAAACCAGCAAACAGAGTAACTTACGTGCAGCCGCGACGTCCTCCTCGGTCACCTCGTCGTCCGAGTCGTCGTCGTTCAACACCAACCGCGCCTCTTGGCGCTGCCGATGCTCCGGCGGCGGCCGAATCCCGAGCAGGAACCTCCGGCCCGGCCGGGTCGAGGACGGAATCGCTGGCCGAGGCGCATGCCGTCGGCGAAGCGGCCTTGCGAAAGCGACCGGCCGGTTTCTTCACGGGCGATCGCTGCCCACGGCCTGTCTTTTCCGCACCAGGGCCAACCTCGCGTCATCACCGGCCGTCGGGATGACAGCGGCTCGAAAAGCCACGGCAGATCTGGCTGGTTCGGCCCACTCCCGCTTCCCCTGCGGGAAAAGCAGCCGCAGGCGTCGGCTCCACGAAAAAGCCACCCCAAGGACGCCTAAGCCCATAGAGGTACGTACCTTGTCCAGGACATTGCGAATGCCCGAGCCTGATGGCTCGTTATGGCTCGCGGGTAAGAGGAGCCCCACGACTCGAACCACATCGTCTTGGGGCAAGGCTGCGAAGAAGAAAGAATAAAGAACATCACGAGCACGACTCGGGAAGAAGCTCGGACAAACGACTACAAGAGCAAGAACAAATACTCACGGGAGGTGCCTTCGCGGGAGAGGTCGTCCCACCCGCGGATCTCAAAGAAAGGGCAAACCCGCTTCCTCAGCGGGCTCACCCGATGCCTGGTGAAGTCAGCTACGATATCGAAGCTGTTGAGCCCCCGGCCGGCCAAGTCTCGAATCTTGGCCGCCAGGGCTACCTCCGCCGGCTCTAGCGTAGGCCGGGGCATCGGCACCTTCTCGGGGTTCATGTTGGCAAACCAGAATTGGCAGTTGTCGGGCTTCTCGGCGTAATACCACAGCGACGCCCAACCCCCGACGTTCTCCTTGGCCTTGAACACCGGGTACGAGGACTTCATGTCACGGCGGAGCTTGAAGTAGGCACACCCCGCCGCATTGTGCCCGCCGGTCGTGGTCGGCTCGTAGAAGTGGAGGAAGAGGCTGACTGTCGGCTCCACCCCGACGAATGCTTCACAGAGGTGCGCGAAGATCGTCAAGAACAGGATCGAGTTGGGATTGAGGTTCACTACTCAATCCCAAGACTTGGCCGTAACGGATTCGACGAAATCGGACTCCGGGACCCGGAGCCCATGAATCGCAAAAAGCTCAAAGCAAACGAACTCCTTGCTCTTGGGCGCAGAACCGCCTCTCTGGCCGCCCTCCACCCACCGACCTCGGCAAGCCGGCTTCCAAATTTCTTCAGATCATCCTCGGTGAGGAGGCTCACGTGAAAGCGCCATCGGGAGGAAGGATCGGAAGGAAGATGGCGAGAGGCGATAAAGGAAGAAGACGGAGAAACACGAATAGCACAAGAAGGCGTGGGCGAAATGGCGAAAGGAAACCGCCTGATATAAACCGGCGAGGGGAGGCGAACCATCACCTGTCCGCTGGAAGACGTGGAACTCGAGGAGAAGGAAGCGGCGCGCGCGAACCGCGCCGATTTGGGATTCCCGCCGAGGTCATGGGGGCCCAGCCTTGAAAAACCAAGCTTTTACCCAGGGCGATTACTAGATAAACCTCTGAGCGGCACGTCACCGTCCCGCTCGAGGCTCGGGAACTAGCTGTTGGGGAAAATATGTGGCTCATAGAGTTTCGGCCCACTTACTTACCCACGGCCCCACAAGAGGTAAGCTCGGGACTAGCAAGCCCGCGCCCGAGCTTGGTAAGCTCGAGCCCGTTCTTCCCCGCCTCGGAAGCTCGGGCCTCTTGCTTCCTCCGAGCTTCTGAGGTACGAAGGGACAGGACCCAGAGCAAATCATCACGCGCCACGGACAGGGTACGCTTCGGGTCCCCAGAGTCATCAAGAATTAAATGCGCGCACTGTACCGAGGAGCGCCTGGCCGCAGCTTCTGACGGGTAGGCGGCCGGTCCCGTCAACCGCCCGCATGGGCAAAGACACGTCTTGACCGTAGCGGTCCCAAGACGGTGAACAAAGGATTGCACTCGATTGCGGTGGATTGATGCGCTACCGCATGGGAAAAAACAACGACTAATTCAACGGACCAGCGCAAACTACGGTGGCGGGCGCCTATAAAAGGCGCCTGAGCCACAACAACGAAGGAGGCTTCGCCGACACACAACTCATCGGGAGAATAGCTCTTGAGAACAGAGCACTTGCACTCGTAGGAGCTCTAGTTCCCGGTAGTTCTCCGCATCCAGTAATCAGAGGAGCACACACAAGGTGCCTTAAGCACTTATCAGACTCGGCCCGGCTTCCCAAAGCCCGGACTTCACCCCCTTGTACTCGTTTAAGCTCGGCATTAAACGAAGACTGGACGTAGGGCTATTATCCCGTAGTGGAGGCCTGAACCAGGATAAAACACTCGTATCATCGTCCCTATCCATCCGGTCTTGACGCGCCAGCCGCGTCGGGACCAAGGTCTTTTCCTTCGGCAGCGTCCGGCCAGGCGGCGGGGCTTTGGTCCGGGGACAGGGCCGCTTTCGGGCCTCGCACCCCTTTTCCTTGCTTATTGGCGCTGCGGGGGCTCGCCTCCCAGTCGCCGACAAATCGATATAGGGTGTTATATATCGTTGGAAAGCTGAAATCGTTGGCTATCCATTCCACTCCATGGTAAGCACATGCACAAAGGTTTACTATGGATTCCTTTTTCTTTTCTCTTTGCTGTTCGGTTTTGGGACAACAAAGGCTGATTTCGTTTCCTGCCCATCTATGCCCTCTTTCTTCAAATCCAGGCCATGGAATGAGCAGGAGTAACATCTATACTTCCTAGTCTTCAAGTACATCCAACTCCCTTGCACGTTCACAAGGATTTGGGTGAGTTCTTGCTGCCTTTCTTCATCTACTTCGCTGTATTGAACAGCAGTAAGGTTCTTTATAGTTTTCTCATCTTGCATGTCATTTTTCCTCACACGTAAGCTTGGAGATGGCCAAAAAGAGTTCATGCACGAGCTAAGGAGCGTCTAGGAGCAGATCCACGCTACTGGAGTTGAAGGGACCTCAAGGAACAAGCTGAAGAGTCGCTGAAACGAGTTCTGGACAGACTACCATCCATCACTTCGATCTCCTCATCTTTGGGCTCTCTATTGTTAAGCAAGGCCTTCCTTGCTAGGTGAGAACCCAGTACTCCCTCTCATTTCTTTTCTTCACCATTTAGCATTCATGGTTAAGCCGTTCTTTGGTGGAAACCGGTCAGAGAACCCCAGATCTGAAAACAAATTGTTTGACCTTTCTTTGAGCAGTAGCCTAGTAAGTAAGCTCTATAGAATCAACCGGAGCCCGGATGAAAAAGTGTTCTACATGAAAATTCTGTGCCAGGAAATTTCCTACAACTTTCATGTTAAGCCCGAGCTTAGCCGAGCTTATTAGGACCCCAAAAGTGGCTCGTACTGAGCAATATACAAGCTAAGTGACTTTCCCGAGCTAGAGCTAGTTGAGCCCGACCTTGGTCATGTCCTAGCCGACCAAGCTATGCCATATCCGACCTTGGAAACCCACTCTTAACCAAGGAAACATCATTCCCAAGCTAGGAGGCTCATTCCCGAGCTACCTAGGTCAATCCCGAGCTTAGTCCTTACAGCCCCGAGCGAGTATTGCACCCAAACTTCAAATGGCTCTATCTCACTCATCCGAACTCGGATTTGGGTGATTCTTTTTGCAAAATTTGCAATAGATCATGAACTTTATGAATATCTAAAAATATTTGATTTTCCTATTTGTTTGGCATTTTATTTGGATTTTATCTGATGTTCTTGCTACCGAACATTAGGAGCCGACGTTACGGAAGAGCCCGGACTTGATCCAGAAGCTCTCCCCGACTACGACCAGCAACAAGGCACTTATACTCCCCTCATTTGACTCACCATATTGATCCTCTATTTACATGCATTGATTTAATTATATCCTATCACTTGTTGCATACTAATTTCGAGTATGTTACCTGTTGGGTAGTGGGTAGTTATGTCCTACGTAGTGATTAGTACCTTACTAGGCTTGACACCCTTATTCCTTTGTAGCCTAAGCAGGTACTACTATTTATGTTGTGTCACGAATGCTTAGCAATACTTAGAGTCACCAAGATAAAGCGATCAGTGGAGTAGTCCATTGGTCGTGTGATTCAATTATTGATGTACTCAATGTTCGGTTTGGATTGATGAGTATTTGGATTACGTGTGAGAGCTAAGCTGGACTCGAACGGGTAATAGAGGATGATAGGAGGACGGATCCCGGACATGTAGCCCCGTTTGGGTAATTAAGGACCGAACATTGGGTACCTTCCTCTCAAGTACTATACGTACGACCACACGTGTTTTATGGGGACACTTGGCTAACTTCCTGTGCATGCTTGAGCCCCTGGGTACCAGCGGGGCAATGTGTTTGTGGGTGGGGTGGCAGGGCAGACCATCCGTGGTGCGTCCTTGTGCTTGGGTGTGATGGGCCTTGGACAAATCCACTGCAACGGTTAACTCCCTCCTGCACTCATGAGTGTGGATCGGATTAAGTTAACTCGGGTGACCCAATGGACCGGCATGTACATCTAGAAGGCTTCGCATGGCTTGTCGTGTCGTGTGGGTAAAGTCGTACACCTCTGCGAGTGTTAAACTGTTCAACAAACCGCGCGTCTGGGTTAAGGACGAATCTTGAGCTGGTTAAGCCGCCATTTGTTAGCACTTGGTTACCGATTCGGTTATATGGTTTGGATATGTGTTCATTTCCGAGCACCTTTGGGTTGCTCGTGGTGTCACCGGCCTGGGATAGAGACCGGGGACGGATAGAGTCCCGGGAATGTTTTGATATGGCCGGATAGAGGCTATGGACGGATGGAGTCCAATGGATTGATGATGGTGATGATATATGTTGAAGAGATGATGATATTATTGCTAGTCACATTGATTTAAAATGTTTTATTCAAATGCCATTTACAATCTATTTATGTTTACGTCTTGCAAATGCACTTTATGCTAAAAATGTCATGTTAACCTTCCATTGGATACATTATTCATGAATGAGGATATACATTACCTCCTAGTGCTGAGTACCATCTGTACTCATATAAGTTGCTATTATTTCAGGTGATTATAACCCCACGCTTGAGTATTACCATCAAGCGGGTTGCGATGACGCTAGCGGGCAAGCGGAGTTCTAAACTTCCAGTCGGTTGCCCTTGTGTTATGAGGCATACCTTGCTGGCCCTTTTGGTTTTAGTATGATTAAGTTTTCCGCTGTTTTGTTGTTGAACATCTTATGTTTCCGCTGCCATAAAACTCTGAATTATGTTAAACTTATTGTATGGACAGCGGTCCATACCCTATTGTAATATAAGTTTGTGTCCCTTACCGTTTGTGTTGTGTTATCGATCCATATGAGGGTATGTGTGTGATGGTAGCTGATCTTAGGAGCCATCACGGAATGCATATCCAGTACCCAGCTTCACTTTCGTTTCAATAGAGTTGGCTCACATAAGTTGTTGCTACCCGGTTTGGGAGTTAACCTACTCGGCTTGCTCTCGGGCAGCCCGTAAGTTGATTCTTAACCATAGGGGCAACAAGTGGGTGATTTCTCTATTGAGCCGAGTGTGAAAAAGGGGGGTGCCACATCCAAATTCGGAGAGAGTTTGTTCGTTTGATACGTCAAAAGTAAGAAAAGTAAAATGAAAGTCAATAAATACCCAAATTGAAATCCAATAAGAATCAGATATGCATTTTTGGAAATATGATATAAGGGTTAAAGGTTTAGGGTGAAGAGGTGATGGGCTATACGATTTCTTAAAGGTTTCTATATTATTCCTATAGAGATAAGGTGGGGTGGTGGAGTCCTTCGATTGTTAAAGATTAAATAGAAATAATTTTTCAAAAGTTATTCTTTTTGTCACAATTTTTAAATAAGAGATTCATAAGAGTAGGGTTTTTGGGGTTATTTGTAATTGTTTTTCATGATCTTTAATAAAGGAAAATCTTAAATAAGGGTTATTAGTGTTTTAAGTATATTTTAAGAATTCATTTTAGATGGAATGGTTGGAAATAGATTTTTATGGTATTATGTTAAATTTTATGATTTTTAGAAATTTTTAGAATTTTATATAATATTTTACAATAGATTAGATAGACTATTTGATTTATTCAGATTATTTTTTTGTTGACAAATGGGATTTTATATTTTATAAAATTGTTCATCATATTTTTGATTTTTGAGAATTGTTGCTGAATTTTTGGAGGTATTGTGATATTTTTTTAATTATTCAAACATTTTCTCTAGATAAAATAAAAGGGAATTTAATTTGGAAAATTGTTGAAATAATAATGGGCTTGGTCCAGAGAGTGATTGATGGGGCTTATGTGGCAGTGAGAGGAGAAGCTGTGAGGGTTGAGAGGGGAGGCTGACATGTGGGTCCGCTTGTCTGTGACACTAGGGAGAGGGAAGGGGATTCCGACGAGGGCGTGGACAGCGCCGGTGACGAGTGGCCTGAGGTGAGAAGTAGGTACCAAAAAGATGAAATTGGGAGCGAGGGGTACCTCGGGATGGTTTCTGGTGAGTTCGGGGTGGTCTGAGTGCTGCTGGCGACGGGGTCGAAGTGGCGGTGCTTGCAGGCTGCGGCGGTGAGGGCACGCCGGTGGTCGCCGGGCTCCGGAGTAGCTTCAAGAGCTTCATGATAGCACATTGAGGCTTTTTGATGTTGAGGTTGTGGTCGGGGAAGAGCTGGAATCACGGTGAGGTAGTTCGTCGGAGTTGGGGAAGAAGCAGGGTACGACGGTGATGTGGTGGAGCAGGGGAGGAACTAGAGGTGAGGGGAGTTGTCTTAATCGTAATGGCGCTAGGGTCCTTTTATAGGAAGAATCAAGGCGGAATCAAGTTTGGCGATGAAGATCGATGGCGGTGGCGGTGGCGGTGGCGGTGGCGATGGCAGTTGTGGTGGCGACTAATTGGGGGCAAGTCGTGGCTGGATGGACTTGCTGGCATGGTGGATATGCTTGAGGAGGTGGAGCACAATGTAGTGATGGCGAATCCGTGGCTGGAAGCGGTTTGGAGCCGCGGTGGCGTGCGAATTCCGACGAAACGGGCGGCGTCCGAGTTTCAAGCGGAGACGACGGCGTCCCAAGGAGGAAGACAATCGGTAGGCCGTTGGATAGAAGCAAAAAACTGCGGGCGTCGTTGGATGAATCGTTATGGGGGATGGGAGGAAGGGTGACGTGGCCATTGCACCATTCGTCGGATTTGGAAGGAGTCGGTTCGGGGCGTCTATAGCCGCTTATTCTATCTCGTGGGCTAGGCTGGGCCTAACGGGCTGGGTTACGGTGGTAGGCGGAAAAAGGTGACGTCGAAGGCGTAATTCCAAAAGGGAAGGCGCACTCTAGGATTTTCCAGAAATGGAAAGAATTTTATAAATCAAGTTTTAATTTCTAGGAAATAGCTGAGCCTTTAGAAATTTGTAGAAAATAGTAGGAGACTCAGAAAAATATGAGATAAATTTCTAGAAATTCAAAAAAATGAGGAGAATCCAAATATTGAATAAAATTTGATCTTTTAGGAAAATTTTATTTTAGAAAATTAGGTGAGGATAATTTCCATTAGGAAAAATAGTATATGGCATTTTAGAAAAATCCTAAAAATTAGGGATAGCCTTAGGAAGGTTTAGGGAGGGTTTTAGGAAGGTCGGCTTCATGATTTGTGTGAAAACAATTTATGAAAAAATGGGGAAAATTGAGGTATGTTACATACCTATCCCCTTAAAAAGAATCTCGTCCTCGTGATTCACTCGGTTGGAAGGAGATGGGGAATCTTTTCTAGGATATCCGACTCCTTTTCCTAGGTAGCTTCTTCAGGAGTGTGATGTTTCCATTGTACTTTGTAGTACTTTATTGTTCGATTTCGATGCTTCCTTTCAGTTGTTTCCAATATGACTTCTAGTTGTTCTTCATAGGTTAAGTTTGGTCCTATCTCAACATCAAGTATTTACTTAGTCCCAGTTGGTTCTCTAAGGCATTTCCGTAAATGTGAGACATGAAATACAGGATGGACATCCTTGAATTCAGGAGATAGCTCTATCTAATAGGCTACTTTCCCTTTTCTAACTTGAATTTTGTAGGGCCCAATATCCTAGGAGCCAATTTTCCTTTTAATTGGAATCTTTGCACACCTTTCATTGGTGAAATCTTTAGATAAACCATATCTGCGGATTCAAAAGCTAAGTCTTTTCTTCGGTTATTAGCATAATTCTTTTGTCTATTTTGTGTTGTCTTTAACCTTTCTCTGATAAGTTTGACATGATTTTTTGAATTTTGAACTATTTGAGGCCCTAAAAAATGTTTTTGTCCAACTTTGGTCCAATTTAATGGTGTTCTACACTTTCTTCCATATAAAGCTTCGCAGGGGGATATTCCTAAACTAGATTGGAAACTGTTGTTATAAGTGAATTCTACAAAAGCTATACATATGTCCCATGCTAGTCCATAAATTAAGACACATGCTTTTAGCATATCTTCCAAGATTTGATTCACCCATTCTATTTATCCTCCTGTTTGAGGGTGATATGTTGAACTGAAAGCTAGTTGGGTTCTCATAGCATTGTGTAAATGCTTCCAAAAGTTTAAAGTGAATTCAGAACCTCTATCTAAAAATATTTTCATAGGCACTCTATGTAGGGGTACTATTCTTGTAAGATAAAGTTCAGCTAATTGGCTACCTTCATATGTAGTCTTTATGGGTAAAAAATGAGCCACTTTTGTTAAATGGTCCACTATAACCCATATAGCATCATATCCTGATTTAGTTTTAGGTAGTCCTGTAATAAAATCCATTCCTATCTCATCCCATTTCCATTCTAGGATGGGTAAAGGTTGTAATAGTCCTGGTGGCTTCCTATGATCAGCCTTTATCTTTTGGCAGATATCACATGAATTTATGTACTCTATTATATCCTTTTTCATGTTTATCCACCAGAATGTTTTCTTAAGATCTTGATACATCTTAGTACACCTAGGATGGATATAAAAGAGTGATTCATTAGCTTCCGGAAGGATTAAATCCTTAATTTCCTTGGAATTTGGTATACAAATATGGTTGTTATATCTTATAACACCAAATTCATTCAATTTAAAATCCTTATTGTTGGGATTTTCTATCTCTTTTCTTAATTCTGGTCCACTTTCTTGAGGCTTTCTTATCTTTTCCTCCAAATCAGATTGGAGTTCCAGAGCGAATAACATTCCAGGCTCTATAAATTCCAAGCGTAATTGCTGAATTTCCTTTTAAAGTGCAGGTGAGTATTATTATAATATGACCTTATTTAAATACGCCTTCCTGTTGAGAGCATCAACAACTATATTGGCTTTCTCTGGTTGATATTTAATATCTAAGTCATAATCTTTGACCAATTCTAACCAACTTCTTTGTTTTAAGTTGAGATTGGGCTGAGTAAAGAAATATTTCAAGCTCTTATGTTCAGAATATCTTTCACATTTTCTTCCTAATAAGTAGTGTCTCCAAATCTTTAAGGCATGAACTACTACTGCCAATTCTAAATCATTGGTGGGGTAGTTCAATTCATGGGGTTTATGTTGTCTAGAAGCATAAGACACTATTTTCTTGTCTTGCATAAGGACAAAGCTTAATCCATTTTTGGAGGCATTACAATATATTCAAAAATCTTTGCTAGTGTCCGGAAGTATTAGGATAGGGGCAGTAGTCAGTTTATTGTTCAAAGTCTGGAAAGCTTTTTCAGACTTGTCAGTCCATTGGTAAGGAGTATCCTTTTTTAACAAGTGTGCGAAGGGTCTAGCTATTTTTGAAAATTCTTTAATAAACCTTCTATAATAGCCAGCTTGTCCAAGGAAACTTCTTATTTCTGTTATAGTTGTTGGGACTTTCCATTCAAGTACTGCTTTAACTTTTTCCGGGTCCAACTATATGTATTCCTTTAGCATTGATTATATGTCCAAGAAAAGAAATTTCACTCATCCAGAACGTACACTTGCTAAACTTGGCATAAAACTTATTTTCTCTCAATTTTTCTAATGCCAAAGCCAAGCGTTTCTTATGTTCTTCTTCACTTTTTGAATATATAAGAATGTCATCAATGAATATTATGACAAACTCATCAAGATATTCCATATATATTTTATTCATGGTACTCATGAAAAAGGCTGGTGCATTTGTCACTCCAAAGGGTGACACAGTAAATGATAAAGTCCATACCTCGTTGTGAATGCCGTTTTTGGTCTATCTTGTTTCTTAACCTTAATCTGGTGGTATCCAGATCTAAGATCTATTTTAGAAAATACCTTTTCTCCTTTTAATTGATCAAAAAGATCGTCTATTCTTGGTAAAGGGTATTTATTCTTGATGGTAGCTGCATTGAGGCTCTGTAATCAATGCACATCCTTGGCGTACCATCTTTCTTATCTACAAATACTACTGGGAATGCCCATTCTAAGGAACTACCTTCTATAAATCCTTTACGTTTAGTTCCCTTAATTGCTCTTTCATGTCTTCCAAATCTGGTGGCCCCATTTTATAAAGATGTTGGGCGATGGGGGGGGGGGGGTTCCTAGTTTTAGATCTATAGTAAATTTATATCCTCTATCCAAAGGTAACCCAGGTAATTCTTCAGGAAATACATCCAAGAATTGATTTACTATGGGTATTTGGTCTAAACTTCTGGTGGACATATTGCAGATGGTTTTCTTGAATTGATTTTTGTGGGAAGGCTTTATTTGATAACTTATGATTTGATTGGAAGGAGTGGTTAAAGTCAAAGTTTTGGTTTCACAATCTAACATTCCTTTATTAAGATATAGCCAGTCCATTCCAAGGATAAGGTCTAGACCATGCATGTCTATAACTAGGAAATTGGCTAGAAATTTTTCTCCCTCAATTCAAATTTCTACATCTTCACTCCTTAGGGAAACTAAGATTTTTCCGTCAGGTGAAAGAATATAGCATGGTGATTTCGAGGGAATAGTCTTGATATTAAAATATAGGACAAAATCCTTTAAAATGAAAGAATGAGATGCACCGGAATCGAAAAGTATGACAGCAGGATTTGACTGGACAATAAAGTTACCTATGATCACATTGGAGGCTGTTTCAGCACTGTCAGCTGCAATATGATTCACTTGTCCTTGGGTATTTCTGGGAATGAATCTTCCTTTATTGACCGGGCTTCCTCCCTTGTTAGGAATGAAATTTCGATTCGGATTTGGATTGGGGTTTGTCTTCTTTATCCCAGAATTTTGACTTTTAGCTTGAGTCTGAGCTAATTCAGTGGGAAATTGAATCCAAGGACAGTTGACTTGATGTGACCTTGTTTCCCACAATGATAGCAAGTAACTGTAGTGTTTAGTTGTGGACAATCTTTCTTCATATGCTGGCCTCCACATTTAAAACATTCAGTTGTAGAGACGGATGGGAGGTTTGTTGGAGGCATCCTCCTCTTTGGTTGGTTCCTATGGTTAGGATTAGAAATTCTGGACCTCTGGTTTCTTACTCTGGTTATGAACTCATATCTTTTCCTTTTGAAATTTTCTAATTTATTTTGTTTTCTTCCATTACCAATAAATTGTTTACCAGGGTCTTAAAATCTGGGTAGTTGTGTCCAGCTACTTGATTTTGTAGAACTGGATGCAATCCATTGATGAACTTTTTCATCTTTTTCTTCTCTACTTTAACTTCATTTGCAGCGTACCTAGCCAAATAATTGAATTGGTGGAGATACTCTAAGACAGATTTATTTAGTTGTTTGAGATCATCAAACTCTCTTTGCTTTGATTCCACTAGTCCGTCTGGGAGATGATGTCCTTTGAATTCTTCCTTAAAATTGGCCCAGGTTATGGCATCTTTGTCTAGGAAGATTCCCTAAGTGGTAATCCACCAGGCAGCGGCTTGACCAACTGACTGGTGAGAAGCATAGAGTACCTTTTCTTTATCATTGCATTGAACTGTTTCTAGCTTTCTTTCTATGTCTCTCAGCCAATCATCGGCTTGCATTGGGTCTGCAGCAGAGGAGAAGGTAGGAGGTTTGGTCTTTTGGAAATCAGTCCATCGACATCCTAGACCTTGGGGCTCAAAGTTCCCTCTAGGATTCCTTTCCAATAACTCCCTTAAGAGCAGAATATGAAAATTAGCATTCTCTCTATTCTGTCTCTCTATATTGGCCAATATTTGGGCCAATGTTATCTCAGAAGATTGACCCTTAGTATTTGCCATCAAGAAACATGAAAGATACTAAAAAAATGAGCAATAAAATTGAAATAAAAACTTAACAGAAATTTAAAGTCTTCAGCCTAAGATATTTATTATTCAATAATTATACAGAAGATGCTACAAGTTACTTTCTTGGAGTAACTTTGACCTATTTACAAAAATGCTATTTTCTTTATTGTAAAATGAAAGTAACATTTAGGCTATTTTATAAGTCAAGCGCTATTAAAAACTACTTTTACAAGTTACTTTATGAGGGAAAATGAAAGTAACCATTAGGTTATTGTCGGCGATTGGGAGGCGAGCCTCCGCAGGCTAATGAGCAAGGGGAAGGTGGGGGTGCGAGACCCAAAGGCGGCCCTGCCCCCTGGACCGAGGCCCGGTCGCTGGCTGGGCGCCGCCGAGAGAAGGACGTCGACGCGTTGGACGTGTGTATTAGTGTGACGCGAGGATTTTTATCCTGGTTCAGGCCTCCACTGTCAGATAACAGCCCTACGTCTAGTCTTCATTTAATGCTAAGCTTAAATGAGTACAAGAGGGTGAGGCCGGGCTTCGGGAAGCCCGGGCTCGAGTACAATAAGTGCTCAAGGCACTATGTGTGTTCCTACCGTACATGGACACGAAGAACTACCGCTTGGAACCAGAGCTCCAATGTGAGTGCAAGTGCTCCTGTTCTACGGTGGCTGAGTGTTCTTCTGTCTAAGTCTATCTCTCCCGTCCCACTTTTTCTTGGTTGTGGCTGTGCGCCCTTTTTATAGGTAGCCCCCGGCCACTGTAGCCTGACCTTGGTCCGTTGTGATGCGCCGAGTTATCCTTCGGTTACTAGTCATCTTCATCTGCTTTGCCGTGCTGGGGCGTGGTGGACGTACAAGGCCCGCCGGATATTCGGGCGTATTTCCCCATCCTGCCCAGATCGTCGTTCGGACCGCAACCCGACAATACGTGTCTTTCTCTATAGGGGCGGATGGTAAGCTAACCGTTGACACGACCTGCAACCAACCCGCCAACGGTTTGTGTCAGCGTGCTTGATCTTGCGTCGCATTTAACTCATGATGACTGCGGGACCCTTGCGATGCGGTAGTGCGGCTTGGCGCATCTGCCGTGGGTCGAGCCGGGCCGGAAACCGGGAGGGCGAGCGACTTCGAACTTTGGGCGGGAAGCTTCGGCGCGAGCTCGCTGCTTGGGAGCGAGCTTACCAAGCTCGGACATACTTTCCGTGGGGCCGGAGGCAAGTTAATGGGCCGTATCTTCATGGACCGCGTACTTTCCCCAACAGCTAGCCGCCGAGCCTCGAGCGGGACGAAGATGTGTCGCTCAGAGGTTTATCGAATCGCCTCGGGCAAAATGTTTGTTCTTGTAGCAGTTTTACGGTCTCGGAATTCCAACCGAAACGCGGTTATGCGCGCCGCTTTTTCCCCTTGGTTTCCGCGCCCTTAGGCGGCAGGCGACGGTCTGTCTTCCCACGCCGGCTCATAAGAGGCGGTTTGCCTCCTCGCGTAGCTTCCTTTATGCTTCCTTTTATCCTTTCTTGTGCCCTTTTTCGTGCTACTGCCTTCTTGCTTCTTCAGCTCTTTTGCCTTCTGCCACCGTCGCTTCCCGACCCTCTTCCTCCAATGGCGCCTTTCATCTGGAGCCTTACTTCCGAGGATACCTTGAAGGGGTTGGCCGCCGCAGGTTTCATCAAGGTCGGTGGCTGGAGGGCAGCCGGCGAGGAGACAACCCCGCGCCTGAGAGCAAGGAGGTCGTCTCTTTCGAGCTTTTTGGTATTCACGGGCTCCGGATTCCGGAGTCCGACTTGTTCGCCGCCGTTCTGGCCCAATGCGGGATCGAGTTGGTAAATCTCAATCCCAACTCGATCCTGTCCCTGATGATCTTCGCGCATCTTTGCGAGGTATTCGTCAGGGTGGAGCCGACGGTCAGCCTTTTCCTCAATTCCTATGAGCTGACCACGACTGGCGGGAGCGATGCGGCGGGGTGCGCCTACTTCAAGTTGCGCCGCGACATGAAGCCCGTGTACCCGGCGTTTAAGGCTAAGGAAAACATCGGTGGGTGGGCGTCGCGGTGGAACTACGCCAAGGTGCTCAATGATTGTGGGCTTTGGTTCGCGAACGCGAACCCTCGGAAGCTGACGCTGCCCCGCCCTTCGCTGGAACCGGCGGAGCCAGTCTCGGTGGCCAAGATCCGAGAGCTGGCCAGCCGAGGACTGAACGGTTACGACATCGTAGCTGACTTCATCAGGCATCGGGTGAGCCCGCTGCGGAAGCGGGTTCACCCTTTCTTCAAAATCCGCGGGTAGGACGATCTCACCTGCGAAGACACTTCCCATAAGTTCCCCTTTTGGCCTCACAGTCCCTCGCCCGTGCTTCCTTTGGGCGTGTTTTGATGTTCCCTCCCTTTTCTTCGCAGCCTTGCCCCAGGACGAGGTGGTTCAGGCCGTGGGGCTCCTGCTGCCCGCGAACCACAACGAGCCATCGGGCTCGGGCATCCGAAACATCCTCGACGAGGTATGTGTTCCCGCGAGCTAAGCGTCCCTGGAGGCGGCTTTCTATGGACACGAGCTGACGTTCCCTGGCTTATTTATTTGCAGGGGAAGGCGGATGAGGAGGCCGGCCCTGACGCCACCGCACTGGTGGTAGCCCCAGGGTCTGCCTTCCCAGCAAGTTCGTCGGACGGTGGCAGCGCGGGCTTGGCCCCGGTGCGGCAAGAACGGGCTGCGAGCACGCAGCCACCCCAAAGAAGCGGGCCGGGCTCTCCCGTCGAGACAAGGTCGTCAGCGCGGGGCGGCCGCCTCGGTCGTCGTCAGCGGCCGGGAGATCGGTGGCCCGGGCTCCTGCCTCCGTTCCTGATCCGGCCTAGGCCAAAAGGTCCTAGGATCGGGATTCCGCCATCACGCAGGATACTCAGCCGGCGCCGAAGAAGCGTCGGTTGATGTTGGATGATGAACCCTTGGATGGCGGGTCAGCGGAGACGGACCTTGAGCTTGCCGGTAAGTCACCGCGCCTCTGGCTCTTCTTTCCTTTCTTTGCCGTCGCGTTTCTTGGTTTGATCAGGGTGTGTATGGCTTGATTGTTTTATTCGCCAGTCGCCATGTCTACCGGGGCGGAGAGGGTCATCCCGGTGCGGCCGGTGGAAGCTTACAGGGAGGGCGAGCCTCGCCCGAGGCCTGAAAAGTGCCAGGGCTCGGGGTCCTTCCTTCTTTCGCCGGTGGTGTGCACCGACGTGCGTTGCCCAACCGTGACTGTGGAGGTGGTGACGGACAGCGGGACGCTGATCCTGGCACCGCTCTGTGTCGAGGGGCGGACTAGGTCCGGGTGGCACCCAATCGACTTCAACGGTCTGACGGAGCTCTTTGCGGAGCGCGGTCTGCCCGTCCCGCCGTTGGACATGGGCGACACGCTCTCGCTCGACTGGAAATGGCCGGTCCGGGTTATTACGGTGGTCAGTACCATCCCAGTGCGGCTGTTGAGAATAGCCCCGCTAGTCGCCGTGGGGTGCATCGTGGTGACGCCGGCGTGGGTCGAGCAGAAGCTGTCGCTCGCTAGAAGCCACCGGGAGGAGTCCATCCAGCTTCGGCCCGCTCTCGGCCAGTCCCTTGCGGAGTGGCTGGTGAGTATGAAGGTGGTCAAGCCGAAGGCGGATGCCGAGGTGCAAACTATCTTTGCCCCCGAGCCATGCCCTCCGACCATCGAGGCGGTCGGGCCCGCGAGGGAAGTGATCGAGCCTGCGGAGGGGGCGGTCGTGCCCGTGTGGGAGGTCTCCGAGGAATCAAGCAGCTCGAGTGATAGCTCGGGTGGCCTGGTCGTGGCGTTGCCTGTGCCTAGGCGCGCTACCCAGCCTCGGTACGAGTCCGAGGTCGCGGCAGCCATAAGGCGGGTATGTGCCTTCGAGCCTGGCCTTTGAAGTCTTGTGTCGACCCTGCTTTGGTTCTTTCTTTTTCTTGGGCCCGCTTTCTTGGTGTAGTCTTACCGCGAGGTTGTTGGCCTTGCGCGTGCATTCGGGGCTAAGCATGAGGCCGAGCGGGAGGTCTTGAAGGCAGATGGCGTCTGTTGGCGGCAATGGCGGAAGCCGCCACACTAAGCCGAAGAAGCTCGTTCGGCTCGGTCGAGCGTGGGCCCCGAAGCTCGTGTTCTTGGCAGAGGCGGCCCTAGCCGCGGCGCGGGAAGAAGCCGGGGAGGTATCCCGTCGGTCGCAGGAAGCCCTTAAGGCCGAACACGACCGCTTCACCGAGCTTGAGGAGCGTCTTCGGTCGATGGGGGCATGCCACTCTGCCGAGGTTGCCCGTGCGGCGGAGGAGCGCGACCTTCTCGCTGCGGAGCTATCCTGGGTGAAGTCGGCTGTGGTCGAGACGGAGGATCTGCTGAAGACCCACCGGGACACCGTCCGGGACTTGGAAGCGACCAACGAGGCCCTGCGGACCGAAATGCGGACCGCCCGGAGGGCCCTCCTCAAGCTTCATGACTGCCATGACGAAACCGCGGCCGAGCTTCGTAAGCTCCGGCCATAGGTCTTTGTATTGTTTTTCCTTTTCTTTGGCTGTAATCCGACTTGCCCTTTTGTAGATACTCCTTTAAAAGTAATGTTATTCCTTTGTTTTGGTCTTTTTTCTTTGTCACCCTCCGATCAATATTCTTCCTAGAATGCCGATCGTCGATTTGACTGTTGCGCCACGTCTTGAGGGACATCCCCGTTAAATCTTGGAAACGGTTCACATCTAAGTCGTCTCCCGATGCCATTACTCTTGGAATCGTTTCGACTTCCAAGGCTTGGCTATAAAAAGAGGCGGATGCGGTGACCAACTTTCATTCCAGACTTCTTCCTACAACTCCTCCTCCAGTGAACCTCTGCTGCAATGGCGTCTCCGTCTCACTCTGCTGCTCCTGTTGATGCGCCGCCGCCGGAGGATGCCCCGCCTATCGATGATTTGCGTCGGCAATGTATTTTAGGGGGCAATGCGAAAGATCACAACTACGATGGTAGCACAGGGAGCCGAATTTATACAGGTTCGGGCCCTCGGGGGGAGGTAATACCCTACTCCAATGCTCGTGGATTGTATTATGGTGGATGATGATGATGATTGTAAGATGTGGGATTGGATCCCGAACTAGGGGCCCCGAACCCCCTTTATATAGTGCAGGGGATTGGGTTACAGATAGAATCCCTAATCCGTGTATGGAAGATACAGATATAACCGATTCAGCTACGCCTATATCCATGTATTCGAGTAGGAAACGAATCCGTTTCCTTGTAGATCATACCGGGCCGCGCCATCCTCCAAGCCTGCCTTCTGGAAGGCCCAATTGACTCGGCCCAAGGAGGTGGTACGTCCTGTAGTATATCTTTGGATACCTAGGGCCCATGTTTTCCACAGTAGCCCCCGAGTGCTTCGGGACTGGGTTGTCCTGATTCGGGGTTCGGCTCGCAATCCTTCCGATGTTTACCCGAGTGACGTCACTCTTCGTCGAGCTGATGGAGTCTGCTCGCCGAGTAACCTGTTGATCAAACAGCACAGTTGCAAAGAACTCGAGAAAAATTCTCAAGTTTATTAAAGATGCCTAGCACCCAACCCGACGGATCGGAATACTGGCGAATGGCCCCACGAAGAGGCGTACCAGAAGAGTGGATTTTGCCAAGTGTGCAGTGCCACCCAGCGTTATCCTCCCTGTTACAACTTATGGCATTCAAGCCTGGCTTGTAGAGCTCGACATTCGGTCCAACATGGGACATGCCACAACCTGTGTAGGGTATTCAGGCGCCCTAACCCGACTAATGCGGATTCAAGCTAGTGATCCGTAGAGAAATACGCCCGCCTCCAAGTTGAGGTCCTCCTAGTGGTGTTTGTCTTGGCGACAAACGATCCGGAGATATGCCACTGAGACCCAACTGAAGAGGTAACTCTTTGACGCCTAATCCGATTGTAAAATCGGACCAGCCATTGACCCCAAGGGGTACACCAAGAGCTGAGTTAATTTTGCCCAGGATGCGCCCAGTCATCAAAGGATTGATAACCGGCATAAGGCCCAACCAGGGGCGCGCCCTTTTTCCCAACTAGGTTTGGCCCAATCGACATCCACATGTGGCGATGTACAACTTTACGGTCCACATGAAAAATGCCTTCCAGAACCTATGTTTGGGCCTGAACATTGCAATAGTAGATCTAGGGCTTCGTTCCTTCCCGCCCAGCACGAAGCCGAAATGTCGCCCGCAGTTCATGAGGAATGCATGCTTATCTCCTATCGCCACGGGTCATCCCAGCATCACTTCGCCGGAAGACCAGGCGTCGCTTTGAATGCAGCACCGTGGTCCCAGAGACCATTACATCAAATCCCAGCAACTATTCTCATCGGGGCTGCTTCCCGACGCCATTATTCCCCAAAACCGGCTCGACTTCCCCGACTTCGGCTATAAAGGGAGGCCGGCGTAGCAGCCGCTCCTCACCAAGCTTCTTCCTGAATCCCTCCGCCTCCTCCTGCTCCAATGGCCTATGAAGAGTTGGTGGAGCACTGGGCGGATTTCGACCTCGCACTCCCCGAGATGGCTGAGGAGGAGGCCCGCGCCCGCGACGTCGCCTCCGTCACGGTCCTGGTGGAAGTCGTCCCGGCCCTTGCCGAGGTGACCGACGTAATCGTGG
The DNA here is from genome assembly GCA_036346145.1 of Olyra latifolia. Taxonomy (NCBI): domain Eukaryota; kingdom Viridiplantae; phylum Streptophyta; class Magnoliopsida; order Poales; family Poaceae; genus Olyra; species Olyra latifolia. The sequence continues at coordinate 3,875,686 of CM070531.1, read as the reverse complement.
AGGCCCTGGTCCGCTCCCGCGCCTGCGACGCCGCCATCGCCGAGGCTCTCCTCGACGCCGCCCCAGACCTCGCCGGGGTAACGGATCTGATCATTAGGGCACGCAGGCCTACGCCTGCTGCCACATCCTGTAAACGGCTCGCGGGCCATCAAGAAATAAAATTGTTTATTCTGAATGTGCGATGCTTCCTTCTCTCTTTTTTTTTAATGGGAGTTAATCGATTTTTTACGACCCGAGTAGTACGCTTCGCCCAAGCGAGATAGGTCCCTTTCGCTAAGCACTCTGTCCAGCGCATCAAGTTCCTTAGCATTAGGAGTTCGCACGGAGCTCTATCTCCGATAACGTGACCCGGAAGCATGAATGTTGCTAGAAAGCAGGAGTTTCGTTACTCAGGACAACTGACGCTTAAGCTCATCGTTAGCTCAATCCGAAAAAAGTCAATTAAGTTTTAGGAATAAATGTAGTGGCGGAGACTGCCCCTAATCAGGTATGACCCCCAACTTACAAACCAGTCAGATTCCGACAAATGAGTAAGTCAGACTCAGTAAAGGAGAAAGGGTGCGCGGATGCGCACCTAATTAGGTGTAGCCCCCAACTTACTGGGTAATCAGGATCTGATTAGGGAGCAAGTCAAATTTAGATAGGAGATTAGGGGCGCGATTGCGCACCTAATTAGGTGTAGCCCCGACTTACTACTTAATTGAAATGCAAATAAGTAGCAAGTCAGAAATTGAATTGTGCAAGCATAAAAGACAATGTGAGCGAAAATTTATCTTTATTCATTTGTGACCATGGGTTACAATAGCCGTCAAGTATAGAACCGACGCAATTGCTCGATGTTCCATGAGCTGTTCAGGAGAGCACCATCTTCACGCCTTAATCGGTAAGCCCTCGGGCGTGTCATAGAATCGACGATGTACGGTCCTTCCCATTATGGAGAAAGCTTATGGCCACCCGATTGACTAACCCGAAGGACCAGATCTCCAACCGAGAAGGCTCGATCTCGCGCATTACGATTATGATAACGACGCAAACCCTGGAGGTACTTAGCTAACCGAATTGTGGCAACGTCCCGAGCTTTCTCCAGTCGGTCGAGATCGTCAATCCGACTGGCCTCTAACTCGTTTTCGTTGAACCTCTGAACTCGGGGCGATCCAAACTACAGCTCCGTGGGAAGGACCGCCTCGAGACCCATATCTGAGGAAAAAGGGTGATCGCCCGTAGCTCAACGGGGCTTGTCTGAAGCCCCAGTCTGGCGAGCAATTCCTTCATCCATTTCGCCGCGTAGGGTTTGAGTCGATCGAAGATGCGTGCCTTGACACCTTGTAGAAGCATGCCATTCGCGCGCTCGACCTGGCCATTGCTTCGTGGGTGTGCCATCGAAGCAAAGCAAATCTTTATGCCCACATCCTTGCACCAACTTTGAAACTCGTCACTCTTGAACTGAGAACCGTTATCCGTGATGATCCGAGATGGTACGCCAAACCGACCGATGATCTCCTGGAAGAACTCGGTGGCTTTGGCCCCCGTAATCTTGGTCACGGGTTTGGCTTCAATTCATTTAGTGAACTAATCAATGGCAACAAAGATATGTTCAAAACCACCGGGTGCTTTCCTGAAGGGTCCGACAATGTCGAGCCCCCAGACAGCGAACGGCCAGGTAATGGGAATCGTCTGAAGTTCCTGAGCCGGCACATGAATCTGCCTGGCGAAGAACTGACAACCTTCACACTTGCGGACGATCTCCTTTGAGTCAGAGACAGCGGTTGGCCAGTAAAATCCTTGTCGGAAGGCTTTTCCAACTAATGTAGCTGATGCAGCATGATGTCCGCACATGCCTGAGTGAATTTCGTGCAACAGGGCGCGTCCTTCAGACTCAGATATGCACTTTTAAAGTATACCGGAGACGCTTCGTCGATACAAGATCCCTTCATGCACCACATAGTTGTGACTCCGACGTTGGAGGCAGCCCCCCGATCATCGGGAAGCTTTTCTTCTTGCAGGTACTCCAGGTAAGGCTTCGTCCAATCCGAGTCGAGGGCGAGCACCTCTATCTCGGATTGCTGCTCATCAGGTTGGGGTAGTTGCTCCTACGGAGTGATGGAGGGGGCGTGGAGTTCCTGGACGAAAATCCCAGCCGGAACTGGCGCCCGACTGGAGCCCAAGTTAGCGAGTTCATCCGCTGTCTCATTGTCTCGACGTAGGACATGTATGAGTTCCAACCCGTCAAACTTGTCTTCCAACTTCCTGACCTCCTGACAATAGGCGGTCATGTTGTCGTTGACGCAAGACCAGTCCTTCTGCACTTGGCTCACCACAAGCTGGGAGTCTCCGCGAACCACCAATCGTCGGATGCCGAGCGATATGGCAATACGGAGACCGTGGATGAGCGCCTCGTACTCGGCTGCGTTGTTTGAGGCTGGAAAATGGATCTGGAGGACGTACTTGAGTCGCTTGTCTCCAGGTGATTTGAGAACGATGCCAGCCCCCGCACCCTGCCGTCGGAGAGATCCATCGAAGTACATGTTCGATGATCGACCTCTTCTACGCCGGGGAGTCTGCATCTCTGTCCACTCGGCGATAAAGTCGACGAGTGTTTGTGACTTAATGGCGCTGCGTGGCTTGAACGAGAGCTCGAAAGCCCCGAGTTCCACCAACCACATTGCGATCCTCCCGGTGGCTTCCCGATTATGGAAAATTTCTCCAATAGGGAAGGAGGTGACCACCGAAATTGGATGTTCTTGAAAATAGTGCTTCAGCTTCCGAGAGGCGATGAGGACCGCATACAGAAGCTTCTGCACCTGTGGATAGCGTACCTTGGTTTCGTCCAATACTTCGCTGACGAAGTAAACCGGGCATTGTGCCTTGTAAACGCATCCTTCTTCTTCCCGTTCCACTACCACCGCAGCACTTACCACATGAGTGGTGGCCGCAATGTATAGTAGGAGCGGTTCCTGTGGCAGGGGGATGCCAAGCCAGGTGGTAGGGTGAGGAACAATTTGAGATCCTCAAAGGCCTTCTGTGCCTCAGGTGTCCAGACGAACTTATCGTGTTGCTTCTTCAATAGATTGAAGAAGGCCGAGTGCAACCATGCAACCACTAAGACGCTGGACGTCCCTTGGGCACGTCGGGGGTGCCATCTCTATGATGGCCTTGATCTTTCGAATCAGACCTCGATTCGCGGTGAGACACCACGAATCAGAAGCTTTCGAAGGACCCCAAGACACACTTCTCGGGTTCAACTTCATGTGGTACAAGCGACAGGCTCGAATGTCTCCGATGGGTCAATGACCGTCGAGAGGTTACCCGAGATTTGACGACGACATCATCAGCGTATGCCTCCACATTGCGCCCAAGCCGATTGTGGAAGCGGTATTGGTATGTTCTTGTGGTGTTCTTCGATCCGAAGGGCATTGTGGCGTAACGAAGGCCCCAAGCGGAGTGATGAGCGAAGTTTTGATACAATCTTCTTCCTTTAAGCTAATTTGGTGATAGCAGAGTATGCATCCGAAACTCGGGAGCTCATAGAACCGCGGTGGAGTCAACCACATGGTCGATGCGAGAAAGTCCAAATGGATCCTTGGGGCATGCTTTATTTAAGTCGGTGTAATTGACACACATACGCCAAGTCCCATTCTTCTTCTGCACAAGTACCAGATTTGCCAGCTAGTCGGGGTGGAGCACCTCCCTTATAAAGCCGGCGGCTAAAAGTTTGGTGATCTCCGCCTTGATGGCTTCCTTCCAATCCTGTGCAAATCGACGCAGCCGCTGCTTAACCGGCTTGGCCTTGCCGTGAACGTTCAGGGAGTGCTCGATCACCTCCCTCGGGACGCCCGGCATATCAGATGGTTTCCAGGCGAAGATGCTCCAGTTCTCTCGGAGGAAGGTGACGAGCGTGCCCTCTAATTTCGAGTCGAGCCCTGTCCCGATCAGAGCCGTTTTGGTTTCATCGGACGAGTCGAGCGAAATATGCTTGACATCTTCGTCAGGCTTGATGCCCAACTTAGATGGTTTCTTGTTCGGTAGGTCGCCCTCGTTGCGGAGGGTGGTGGTCGCCCGCCGGATCTCATCCAACTCGGCAGCCTCCTCGACCGACTTGGCGAAGTCGCAGTTTTCCCTGTCGACGAGGTGAGAAAAGTTGACGTCTCCACGGACCGTGATTACACCCCACGGACCTGGCATCTTCATAACCTGATAGGTATAGTGTGGGACAGCCATGAACTTAGCCATGCCCGGCCTTCCCAAGATCGCATGATATGCAGTCTCGAAATCGGCCACCTCAAAACTGAGGTTTTCCGACCGGTAATTATCCCGAGTTCCGAAGGTGACAGGAAGAGTGATTTTCCTGATCGGCACCGATGAGTTCTCAGAATTATACCGTGAAACGGCGCATCTATCTGTTGGAGCGCCGTTCTTGGGATCTGCATCTCGTCCAGAGTCTTAGCGAAAAGGATATTCAACCCACTCCCGCCATTGACCAGGACCTTACGTAGTCGGACGCCCTGTACCACATGATCCAGCATGAGTGGATATCTTCCTGGGCAAGGGACGTGATCTGGGTGATCCGGGCGATCAAATTCGATCGGAATTTCAGACCACCGGAGATACCCGGGGGGTCACCGGAATGGCTGCATTGATTTCCCGATCGATAAGCTTTTGCTTACGCTTGGACTCATATGCATCCGATCCCCGAATATGTAGTTGAGCTCTCGCTCGGTTTCTTGGTAAGCGTCACCCTCAGGAGGGTCGCGCTTGTCATCTTGCTTGGCATCTCTCGGAGTGTCGCTGTTGTGATCCTCAGCGAACTTCTTCAAGATGTTGTAGTTCTTAGCCGCATGCTTCCCGTTTGGAAGGAAAGGGCACGGCGCCTCCATGACTTTATTGTAGTCGGCGGGTCGAGGCGGCCTTAGCCGTCCCTGATCTATGACCGCTACCATCTCTTCACCCTTGCGCTTCTTATCCTTCTTGGAGAACGACTCGGGCCTGTCCTTCTTGCTTTCGTGCTTGCTTAGGTGATCCTCTTGACGCTTAGCGAGAGCATCCGAGGCGGTAGCATATCGATCCGTCAAGGCGAACATCTCCTTGACGGTAGTCGGAAGCTTCCGAGACATCTTCTTGATTAGATCTAGGTCGTGAACTCCTTTCTGGAAGGCTGCAACGACAACCGCCTCTGAGATCTCCCGGATTGTGTTCTTCTTCTTGGTGAAACGCCGAATGAAATCCCTTAACGACTCATCTTTTTTCTGATGAGTCTGATAAAGGTCCCACTGGGTCCCGTGCTTTTCGTAAGCCCTCAATATAACGGCCTCGTCGCAGAGAGCTCTCCCGAGAATCGATTGAGTTCTCTGGAAGGCCCGCGAGCGATTCGGCCGAAGGTTAACATGATGGGCAAATAATTTGCCATCACGTCGTATCCTCCACCCGCGGCCTTGATCGCCAAAGAATAAATTTGCAACCAAGCCTCGGGGTCCCGTTCTCCATCAAATTTCACAATGCCTTTAGGGTTGAACCCCTTGGGCGGTTTACTGTCGGTCGGGATCAATGCCTTGATCCTGTCGATCAACCCTTCCACGGGGGAAGGAGATCGTCGAGGAAATCCGGCCGATGGGTGCGGCGCCGATCTTTGTCTCGCTCCTGCGCGGGCCGATGTCGGCGGAGGTCGCGGCATGCACTCCGGCGAGCGTCTTGCCGCGACTTACAGCGATGTCGCATTGCGCCGAGTACTACTCGTAGCGATCGCTTCGCCGAGTCGGCGGTTGATCCCGAAGTGCCTTGGACGGCGCTGCCGTCACCATGGCCTTGATTTGTTCCATAATCGGCGTTCGCGGGTTGTTCTCTCCAAGGAAAGGACCAACATTGTCGGAGGGTCTTACAAGCGAGGATGTTACTGTGCTGTGGCGTCACGGAAGACCGAGTGATATCCCATACGGACTTGAAGCGGTTCCTCCGTGCTTCCCTCGCCGACGATCGCGTAATTGGTCGCGCAAGTCTTCTCCGCCAGCGGTTTGGTTCGACTCTGCCTCCCCTACGGGCGCCGGGCGATCCAGAGGCAGTCGTCCAAAGATGTAGACGCCAGTGAAATCGGGGAACCTATTGGCGCTCTCTTTCGACTCGGACTCAGAAGGAAAGGCTCAACCGGTCTGATTAGTTGGCTCGTCGATGGGAGTGATTATAACTCCCACATCACGTGCAGGATCTCTGGTCACAGGGATCCGACCGAGTTTGGCGAATCGAATCTGCTGAAACTTTCGGCCGAATTGACCGAATCCGAATGGCATAGCCACTCGGGAACTTGGCAGCAGAGTTGTCTCGAGTCTTGACTCGGCTCGTCGGTTGTATGTGTCGTGTCCGCTCCTCGGCCGGATTGGAAAAGTCGGCATGTTATCCGATGGAAAATAGCGGCTGAATTTCCAAATCCGAGCAGGCGGACCACGGCGAGGATTGTAACCCCGACCGATCGAGAACGATCTGGCTAGGAGTCGGATCGCCACTCGATGTTTCACAACATGAAGAAGTGGCGAAGAAAGCGGTGGATCCCGCCGTAGAGAAGAAACCCAATGGTAGGCGATCGGAATCATCATCATCGGATCGGATCTCCTGCGGATCGGAATCGGGGAAGAGATCCCAAAGTGGTGAGCTCGGTCGAGTCGCGTACCATCTCCCCGTGTCGTGGACGAGCGAAGTTAAACTCACACAAAGCTCTCGAAGTCGCCGACGATGAAGCCGAGATCTCCAAAGATGAAGCCTTGGCCAGGAGTGTAGGTGAAGACGAATCCGCCAATGGAAGCCATCAAAGTCGATGTAGTTGATCGTGACGCTAGCCCCTACCTGGCGTCCCAACTGTCGACGATTTGCATCGGTAATGTATTTTAGGGGGCAATGCGAAAGATCACAACTACAATGGTAGCACAGGGAGCCGAATTTATACAGGTTCGAGCCCTCGGGGGGAGGTAATACCCTACTCTTGTGCTCGTGGATTGTATTATGGTGGATGATGATGATGATTGTAAGATGTGGGATTGGATCCCGAACTAGGGGCCCCGAACCCCCTTTATATAGTGCAGGGGATCGGGTTACAGATAGAATCCCTAATCCATGTATGGAAGATACAAATATAACCGATTCAGCTACGCCTATATCCATGTATTCGAGTAGGAAACGAATCCGTTTCCTTGTAGATCATGCCGGGCCGTGCCATCCTCCAAGCCTGCCTTCTGGAAGGCCCAATTGACTCGGCCCAAGGAGGTGGTACATCCTGTAGTATATCTTTGGATACCCAGGGTTCATGTTTTCCACACCGCTTGCTCCCATGACCTATGAAGAGTTCATGGAGGTTTCTTTAGGCGGATTAAGATCTTGCCCTTCGCCGAGGTTGCTGAAGAAGAAGCCCGTGCCCGCAACGTCGCCACCGTCGCTGTCCTGATCGAGGTCGTCCCGGCTCTCGCCGAGGTGGCCGACGTGATCATTGAAGCGCTAGTCCGCGCTCGCCGGCATTTCCTGTAATCGGCTTATAAGCCATTTCGAAGAGCAATATATTTGTTTGTTGTGACATCCTAATAAAATTATTATGTCACATGTTAGGAATAAAGGAAACAAAAACATAAAATAATAATAGGAAAAGACCCTAGCCAAGCTTGGATAGCCTAATTAGGCCCTAACTAGGCCCAAACCCCCTTCCCCTAAACGTAGGCCCATTAGGACTCCTAATCTCTATCTAAAACCTAATTCTAGCCCAACTCAAACTCAACCCATATTAGGACTCATCTAGCATGACCCAAGCCCTATATAAACCCCCTAGAGGTCCCCTGGTCGGCCATCACACCCCAGCCCCCACGAAACCCTAGCCACACCTCGGTTTCCATGCCAAACCGAAGCAAATCGAGGTATCTCTTCTATTCCAGTAGCCAAACCCTAAATCTAAAGCCACCACGTTGTAGAGCTCGTCGCGCTGATCAATTTGACTATATGGAAGTCCTAATTTGGTGGAAAAATGAAGGAGATCCAAGTCGCCGAAGTTTGGAGGCTCCACGACCGCCGGCGAACCTCGGCATCCGCGCCACCGCGTCAGCCTGCAGCCGCCGACCCTGCCTCGAGTCGATGCCGCCAACCCGCGCTTCGCCACGCCGTCCCGCCAGCCGCCCGTCGCGTCGTCGAGCACACGCCACCGCCCAACCAGCCGCCCGCGTGTCCGCCTGTCGCTTCCTCGCGTGTCCCGCGTGACACCGCGCCCGGCCACCCATGTGCCGCCACGCGTTAACCCGGTTGAGTCGCCACCCGTCGTCCCGCGTTCGCGGCAGCTGCACCGATCGCCGCCAACCGCGGCCTTGCCAGTGCCCGCCACCGCCAACAGCCGCCACGCGCGTCGCCGCGTTAGCCACCACCGCCGCCCGCCCGCCCAACTAGAGCTCGCCGCGTGTCCCGGCCCGCGTCCGCCGCTCCGCCCGAGCCGGATATTCCGGTTTCTCGGGTGTTGCCTCAGTTAACCGCCGGTTAACCCGGTTTATCTTTTTCTAGTTTTTTATTTATCCCAGAACTTCCCCGAATTGTTTAGGGAGTTCTTGAACTCCGATTTAGATGATTCCAGAGCCCAAAAATCACAAATAATCCCAAGAATTTTATATATTTTTATCACACTATTTTCTCTGTGTTTGTTATTTATTTCTGTTTTATTACTTTTTCACGTAGAACCGACGTGCACCTGCTGTCCGGGAGACGTGATTACCATACCGGACCTGAACCGTACAACCACTTGTGCCATCTGGCCCTAATTTATTAGCTGTGGAAGCCTAGTTTCCGCTGTACTCGTAGTGGAAGCCAAATTTATTAACTGCAAAACCCCATACGTATACGTACATGTACACTACAAAAGAGCTACCTCGCCTTTGAGCTCCGCCGTCTTGCCTCGTTGCCGCCGCCCGCCCATAACCAGCCGTCCTAGCTCCTCACCCCATCGCCGGTCAGCCGCCGTCTTTGCCGCCGACTTCCTTCCACTGAGCCGTCTTGCTGCGCTCCTATCTGGCGCCACAGGCGTTCTTGGCCACCCCCAACCCGCCGCCTCGCCTTCCTTCTTCCTCCCTCCTCTCCCTTTTCTTTCTCTCCCTCTCTCCCTTCCTCTCTCTTTGTTTTTCTCTCTCAAAACCAGCCACTCCTGCCTTATCTAATGCTCAGCCCGAGCTGGGCCTTTGTAGGCCGGCCCAGCCACCACAGCGCAAGCCCAAGCGCAATTTCAGCCCAACCCGCAGCTACAGTGCCCTCTTCCATTTTTCCAAGAATTTCAGCACACTACCTCCTTTATTTACTTGTCCCGGATTCATTCGAACTCCGATTCCGACGATTCAAATTTCTAAAAATTCATAAAAATCATATATAATTACAGGAGTTTTTGTATAATTTTTAAAATTATATTGCTATATATGTTATTTATTGGTTGTTTTTTCTCGTTTTGCGTGCGATAGATCGTTGGGGCGCCAAAGGAGAACTTCTTGACGCCACCGATGCACCGCAAGAGTCCGACTACCCCGAAGGCAAGTCTTTCCCCTAAAACCCTCATTTTGTAGATTTGTCCAAAATTGCAATGTGGATTAAAAGCACGCATGATGGAATAGTGTGACCTAGTGCATTTACCCGACCGGTATATGCATCCATTGATCACCCTTGACCCTAGTAGTTTATGGTATATATACCCACTGTTTTTAAATATTAGCTGCTTAGCAATGCTCAGATAGGTTATCGAGGATCCGACCCCACTCAATACACATATAATAAAGAGTTGATATTTTGGTTTCTGGTGGGATTTGGTTTATTCATCATTAATTAAAATTTGACGAACTAATAAATGGGATCGGGAGCGGATGGATTGTAAGGTGGGTGCACGTGAGCACAAGTATTGGGTTTGTGTTTGTTGCCGCTCCAAGACTAAGGACCGATAATTGTGACACACTTAACTGAGATAAACCCGTGCGACCGCAAGCCCGGTATGGGACGGGCCTAATCTAAAAGAAAAGAAATGTCGGGATTACTCACTGTCCTTGCACGGTGGATGAATTGAGAAGTACAGAGAGAGAGAATTGAGAAACATCGCCGGGGTATTGCCAGAGACTTGTGCGAAAGCTTTTCTCTGGGTACCGGTGAGTATCAGGTATGACCGTGGTAAGCCCGAGGTTAATTTTCTGAAGGGTTTTGTTATAATATCCTTCGACGGGAGAATATCGTATCTTGCGGGTAAAGCGTACGACCTCTGTAGAGTAAACCCATTTAAATGGCCGAGCTCCCGGTTAAGGAGCGTCTCAGCGGTCTTTCGCAACGTAGCATCACCTATCTTAATCTGACCTGGGTAAGGTTACTCCGGCATGTGTGCCATTGCTAGATGAGAAATATGATTTTGCTATATGAGAATTGAGATTATGAGCTGAGAATTATGAGTTGAGAACTTGAGACCCGAGAAGATAAATTGTTTCAATTCTGTTTATTTTGAGAATTTCTATTTATTAATATATATTTCTCAAATGCTTTTACAATTCTAAGTGAAATGCTTTTATGCAAATTAACCATCAGCTTTATTAAGATAAACCTTAACCTAGCCCTTCCTAGGAAGGACTTGATAGCATTCACGCGCTAACCCTGCTTGTTACGAGTGGCTGTTCATTTAATGAGCAGGTCAAGAATACGAGGAGACACAGGATAACGTTGAGTTCTTCCCGGATGATGCTCCGGACTACTAGCCGTTTCCCACTTAGCGTGTGCCTGTGGCCGTGATGGGATACTACTTTTGGTTGTAACTGTTCGTTTGTTTATACGTGTTATATATCTCCGCTAATGTAATATATTGCTCCGTCACACTCGGAACTATTTTAATAGCTAATGCAGCTTTGTTTTGGTATCATGATTCTGTTTCACTGTGGGTGTGAGCACTGATCCTTGGGACTCATACCGGTAACACGGAGGGTTCCGGTTTGGTAAAAACCAGGGTCCCACACAGCACCGCCACGCGTCGCCCCCGCGTTGGCCGCCTCCCCGCGCCGCCCAGCCGCCCAACTAGAGCGCGCCGCGTGTCGGCCAGCGTCCGCCGCTATGCCCGAGCCGGATATTCCGGGTTTCCTAGGTTTTGCCTCGGTTAACCTGGTTTATCTTTTTCCAGTCTTTTCTATTTATCCCAAAACTTCCCCGAATTGTTTAGAGAGTTCCCGAACTCCGATTTAGATGATTCCAGAGCCCAAAAATCACAAATAATCCCAAGAATTTTATATATTATTTTCATACTATTTTCTCTGTGTTTGTTAGTTATTTCTGTTTTATTACTTTTCGCGTAGAACAAGCGTGCCTTCTTTGTCAGGAGGCGTTTGAACCATTCAAGGAGGAGAACCAGAACCAAACTTCTTCGAAGGTAAGCTAGATTCATATTGAATTCCTAGTTTGCTAAATTTCATTTAATTTATGTTGATTTAAATTGCACGCTTTAAATTATCATCGTATGTGCTATGTTGCTCCTGTTTCATATTAGTCCTTTACTAATATGACGTAGCCTTCCATTGTTAGCCCATTTTGGTACTGTTTTACTAGCCTATCCTTTGTGTAGATGCTTAGCCTTGCTTCTGGGATTGGTAGTTGATGGGTTTCACTCATTATTAAACTTGTACCCGTGAAGTTCGACTTCGTGGTGCTTTTTTGGATAAACCAAATCAACTAAAATCAACGTGGTGTGTGTTGATTTGAGGAGACCCAGAAGAGGCAGATTTTGGGATTGCGGTTGAGACGTGCAGGTCTCCTCTGTCATATAAGGACCGTATACTTGTGATTACCATACCGGACCTGAACCGTAGAGCCACTTTGCCATCTGGCCCTAATTTATTAGCTGTGGAAGCCTAGTTTCCGCTGTACTCGTAGTGGACGAACGTGATTCGCGATCACCGGTTCTGAATGGATTAAATGGGAGCTAACCTCATATGGAGCGATATCAGGTCCGGCTGAAGGAGATGCGCATGACTGTCGGCCTGGTCGAAGCATAGCATGTGGGGCGCGAAACCAAAAAAAAGGGTACAGTAAGGAACATGTGAAAACAGTGAACGGTTTTATACTGTTTCTCTCTTTGGGATGAGACAGGGCTTGTGGGGAACCTGTCCACAATCTGCAGAGTTAAAACTATCATGGTAGCCGTGCCCGCGGTTATGGGCGAGGGAAAGGAGTTTAATTCAAGGTAGTCCAATGTGTTTTAAATTAATTAACTTGATGGTAGTGTAGGCAGGGATTGCCTCTCTTTGAGCTGGCTAGCCATCCTTTGGCTACGCTCGTGTGTTATCATGTGTTCAATGAATCAAAAACAAATAAACAAGTAGATAGGTGTTTTTAGCAAAATAACCCAACCTGTCATTTGACCTTGCATTCATTTATTAAGGACTGCTTGCTGGGTAGCCGTGTAATCACTATATGGACCACGGATTATTTGTTCAGGTGAAGATTTCGGCAACGGTGCCAGTTGTGACCAGGAGGGTCAAGGTGATTAGCCACGCGTTTCGGGTCAACCTCGGGAGGTCATCGCATTGAAGTCTTCCGCTGTGTTTTCTTTATGCTATTGAATTATGCCCTGTGCAAGACTATGTGATTGTCTATGTCAACTGGGATGCTATTTATGCTATGTAAACGGTTAAATTCTAGTTAAATGCAATGCCTGCAATGATATTCCAAATGTCCTTGAGTGCAATGCTAGCTATGATCTTCTGGGACTAGTATTTGGTCACTCAAGCCGGTAGAAATACCGGGGTGCACGACATTTGCTTTGCCTCCTTCTTTTGTCGCTTTTCTTGCATGCAAATAAGCACAAGTAGTCGTATAGGCAAGAACGATTTGAAGGTCGAGGCATAGTTCTATCGATCCTAGCCCCGAGCCATGGCCGAGCTTCTGAAGAAAGGCTCGGGCGTGGCCTAGAGAAGATCAAAAGTCGATCCTCGGGCAATCGGCCCTTAAAAAATCGACCTTTAAAAAATCGACCTTAGCCCCCGAGCCATGGCCGAGCTTTTGGATTGGCAGAAGGTCGGTCGTGGTTTAGAGAGATCAATTTTTGAAAAAATCGACCCTAGCCCCCGAGGCACGGCCGAGCTTCTAGATTGACAGAAGGTCGGTGGTGGTTTAGAGAGATCAATTTTGAATAATTCGACCTAGCCCCCGAGCCACGGCTAGCTTCTGGATTGATAGAAGGTCGGTCGTGGTTTAGAGAGATCAATTTTTGAAAAAATCGACCCTAGCCCCCGAGCCACGGCCGAGCTTCTGGATTGACAGAAGGTCGGTCGTGGTTTAGAGAGATCAATTTTTGAAAAAATCGACCCTAACCCCCGAGCCACGGCCGAGCTTCTGGATTGACAGAAGGTCGGTCGTGGTTTAGAGAGACCGCGTCCTTAGAACGGAGCTCGTGGCCCTTGCTCTGTTTCCTTGTAAGAGGCAGAGTATTGGGCTCTGGAGTTATCCCGGGATGCAACAATGTTATACGGGCTTATGGTATAGGGCCTAAAAGTGTTCACCCGCACGGGGTCTTGCGTGGTGCGATGGATATCGGCTTACCCGTGTGCAAGGGAATCCCGGGGGTGTAGCTTTTGCATAGCCGCTATTCTGGCAATGTGTGCTGAGACAGCCTGAGTCTTCTCCCAAGGCTGATCGTAGGTTTAGGTTTCTGGGGGTTGTTTGAGGGCTCACTAGGGAGAGGAAAAACGGAAAAAAGAAAAAGGGGTGAGAAAGGAGAATTAAGACCTTGGTTCAAGCGTAGAACCTCCGGAGTTGAGCGATATTCCAGGAGCTATTGAGGACTCTTTCATCCGGCATAGCCAGTCTCACAGCTCCCGAGCGTGTGGCTGATACGACCGTGTACGGACCTTCATACCTCGGGGTGAGCTTATTGGCGTTGGCTAGGTTCTGAACTCGTCTTAGAACCAGGTCGCCGACTTGCAAGGTCCGGGTCTGTACCCCTTTTGCCGTGTGCCATCGTTGGGATTGCTGGTATGCTGCCACTCGCAATAGTGCTTGTTCGTGGAAGGACTCGGATAGGTCGAGATCCAAAAGCCGTTCTTCGTCCTTCCCACCTGACCTGCAAAATCAACGCGAACTAAACCAAGTCTTAGCTCGGCGGGGAGGACCGCTTCCGAGCCGTACACGAGGCTGAATGGGGTTTCTCCAATAACTCGATTGAAGTTTGTCCGGGCTGCCCAAAGCATCGATGGTAGCTCCTCTACCCAGTTTTGACGCTGTTTGATGAGAGCGTCGTATACTCGGCGCTTAATGCACTGTATGATCTGCCCGTTTGCCCGTTCAGCCGCACCGTAGCTTTGTGGGTGAGCCATCAAGGCTAGGGCGACCTTCATGCCGAGCTCTTCGCAGTAGTCCTGGAATAGCTCGCTTGTGAATTGTGTCCCATTGTCAGCGATCAACTTGCTCGGAACGCCGAACCTTGCCACAATGTTGTTCCTAAAGAACCTTTTGGCCGTTTGGGCTGATATGCTCGACACTGGTTTGGCCTCGATCCACTTAGTGAAAGTGTCGATGGCAACGAACAGGTGCATGCATCCCTTTAGGCCTCTGGGAAATGGACCAAGTATGTCCATTCCCCACGTCGAGAATGGCCATGTCAGCGGGATAGTCTGCAGCTCGTATGCTGGCTGGTGGGACACTCGGGCGTGGTATTGGCAGGCCGGGCATCGTTTTACTAGTTCCCTTGCGTCGGTCAACGCAGTGGGCCGGTAGTACCCCATGCGGAAGGCTTTTCCCACTAGGGTTCTGAAAGAGGCGTGGGCCCCGTAGATCCCATCGTGGATATCTTGGAGGAGAAATTTGCCTTCCTCCTGGGCCACGCACTTGCAAAGTACGCCGTTAGAATCCCTTCGGTACAATAAGCCCCATGTAATTGGTAAGGTCGGGCTTGTCTTTGGAGCCAGGATTTCTTAGCTGTCCTGTGGCAGTGTCCTATGCACCAAGAACTGGACAAATGGCATCATCCAGGTATCGCGCTGCTCTAGGAACGAAACGGTACCGGTCGTTTTGGTCGAGGCAACCATATTCTCGGGGGCCTCTTCTCCGGAGGGAATAGAGGGCTTTAATAGGTGCTACACGAGCACCCCGCCGGGGTGGTTTCTTGTGAGGAGCCGAGCTTTGCGAGCTTATCGGCCAGGCTATTAGGCAGTCTGGGAACATAACACACTTCGAAATTCGTGAAGTGTTTCTCCAGCTTTCTCACTTCTGCCAAGCATCGTGCCATTGAGTCGTCGCAACACTGAAACTCCTTGTTTACCTGGCAGACGACCAACTGCGAATCCCCTTTCGCTGTTAGCAGTTTTATGCCGAGCGCAGTGCATGCTCGTAGGCCGGCTAGGAGGCCTTTGTACTCCGCAGCATTGTTATGAACTCACCAAGGCGACAGAGAGGGGGACTGAATGGAGCCTTTTTCAAATTTTTAATATTTTATGGTCCATTCAGAACTCCAACCCAAACACTAGATAAAGCAATGATGAAGAGAAAATACTTAAGCCACCGTTGGAGGTCTGAGGATGTCCTTTAGATACCCAAGGGCATCTGGACTATTGAAGGGCCCTCCAACAACACCGAGAGAAATATGCAACATGGACCAGTTCAGACCAGGAAGGACCTATTTAGATCTGGAAGCCTGCAACTTGGACCAGATCAGACCAGGAAGGACCTGTTCAGATCTGGAAGAAACAAGAAGCAAAGGACTAGTTCAGACCTGGATGAATCAGATCGGCTCTGGAAAACAAAAGCAAAAGGAAAAGAGAATTTACCCCCACTTGGAGCAGAAGGTTGGTGGACTTCTGTTGCTCTATTATTTTTGAGATTTTTTGTGCATAAGCCTACATGAAGCTCAAAGCACTTCACCAAAAATCTCCTCAAAACTCTCCATAAGAAAAATATGAAAACTCAAAAACTACAGACTGTCTGAAACTTCGAGCAGAAAGTTTGGAGCTCGGTATTCACCTCATGGCGTCCAAACGGTGCAATGGAATGACTCCCAAATTTTTCTTCAGATGCACATATGAGTCACGCACCTTCTTTAACAAGAAGCACACAAAAATGATTTTTCTAGATGTTTCTAAAAATCAAACACTGGGTGCTACGCGAAGAACAAAATCTGCAGAGATTTGCAACTTGATCTCTAGTCTATCCTAGTGTGTAAGAGAGGTGTAAATACCATATAAGCACTCTCAAGACATCATGAATCAGAAGCATGTAGAAGGAGGGGAGGCATACAAAAAAGTTGCAACAAAAAACATCAAGGAAAGAAGATTGAAACAAAAGAACTAACAAGAAAAGACATGAACATGGAGGAACTACTTTTCTTTGCTTTGGGAAAGTTTTACACAGCCACCCTAGGGTGGAAAACACTCACAAGTGGCTAAACTTCAGAAAACTCTTGGCTTCTAAAAGACTTGAGTGGAGACACCCCTCCACCCCTTCTTTTATAGGCCAACCGGTTCTAGGGTGTCTCGATATATCGTGATATATTGATATCCCCGTTGAACCACCTATGAATGGCTGAAATTAACCCTCTCCAACCAGCCATTTACATGGGTCTTAGCCTACTCACTCATGGCCCAACATGGACCATACATGGGCTAACCCGAAACCCAACACATATACGGGTTTTAACTCACACGCACGAATCTTAGAGCGTCGCGAACCGCCTCCAACGATCCCTTCGCGTCCAAGCATCCGCACGTACTAACGTACAGTAAGAACTCATGCTCCGAAGTGATAACCGTTCCCACCGCGAAACTCCGCGCCCAGCCTCCAACTGAACCGGCAGATCACCTGACGAACGGACTCATCCACTCCACCTCGCACCCTGTTCTCACCTGCATCCACAACACCAACAACAAACAATCAAAACACATCCAGAACATCCGCGACATCACCACGAACCCAAAACAACAAACTGATCCTCGATCGGGGTTAGTATGCAAAAATGATAACCGAAATAGTGAATAGCCCGACACGGAACAACCGCCTGGGGCAAGTGCGTCCTGTGGCACTTTGGCGACTTCGCCGGCTACACCTAAATCATCTAAATGTCTTTTCCATGCTAAGGAGAACACAAAACTTCGCAAGAATCAAGGAACAACATGCCACATCAAAGTGGTCAAGTTTGGAAGAATTTTGTCGAAAACCGAAAGTTTTGACCAACTCCTTACATGCTCATCATCTTGACTCCACAATTGTTCGTTGCGGGAAAATGAAGCTGTACTATATGCTGAATTTGTTTTTCTTGGGGGGAGATGAGAACAAAACCGCAACCTGATCGCTCGAATTGGCGCGACCCATCAATGAACATGGTCCAGTGCGCTTCTTGCCTTGCGAGCTCGGACGAGCCTCTAGAAGGGTCGGCCGGCCCGGTCCATTTAGCCAAAAAGTCGGCCACGACTTGGGACTTGATCGCTGTTCAAGGTACGAACTTGATATCGAATTCAGCAAGCTCGACCGCCCACTTTGCGACCCGCCCGTTCGCATCGGGGTTTCTAATGATGTCCCTTAGCAAGAAACTTGTTGGGACTGTGACTGGATGGGCTTGGAAATAGTGACGCAACTTTCGTGAGGCCATAAGCAAGGTGTATAAGAGTTTCTGAACCTTGGGGTACCGTTCCTTAGGTCCATGCAATACCTCTCTTACGTAGTAGACGAGTTGTTGTTTGCCCTCGCGTTCGACTGCTAGTACGGCACTCATAGCCTGCGGAGCGACCGCCATGTAGAGGAGTAGAGCTTCCTTGAGGTTTGGCGTGGCTAGGACGGGAGGCGTGGACAGATATTGCTTTAGCTCGCTAAAAGCGGCCTCGGCTTCTTCTGACTATTCGAAACCATCGTGCTTACGCAGGATTTTGCAGAAAGGTGCACTGCGTTTGCCGAGACGAGATATGAATCTGCTGAGAGCTGCCATCCGCCCGGTGAGGGCTTGCACCTCCTTGGTGCAGGTTGGCGATCTCATATTCTCGATGGGTTCAATTTTTTCGGGGTTAGCCCCTATGCTCGCCTTTCCGATCACGTAACCAAGCAACATCCCGGACCGGACACCGAAAACGCACTTTTCAGGATTCAACTTGACTTGATGTTTCCTGAGATTAGTAAATGTTTCCTGAAGGTTGGTCACATGGTCTCGTGGGACCTTGCTCTTTACAACGATGTCATCTACGTAAGCCTCTACGTTGCGCCCTATCTGATCAGGGACCATCTTCTGCATCAACCGCTGGAACATGCCTCCCACGTTCTTCAGACCGAACGACATGGTCGTGTAGCAGAAGGTACCAAAAGGTGTCACAAAGGCTGTCTTCTCTTCGTCTCCCTTGCCAGCGCGATCTGGTGATAGCCTGAGTAGGCGTCCAGGAAGCTCATAAGCGCCGAGTCCACCGTTGCGTCGACCAGTTAGTCTATGCGCGACAGGGGAAATTGTCTTTGGGGCAGATGGCGTTGAGGTCGCGATGGTCGACGTACATTCGCCATTTCCCGCCCTTCTTCTCGACGACGACTGGGTTGGCGAGCCAGTCGAAATGCTCGACCTCTCGGATGAAGCCGGCTTGGAGGAGCTTGCCGAGTTGCTACTGTATGATATCGGCTTTCCACTTGGGAAAGCGTCGTAAGGCCTGTCTGACAGGCGTTTTATAAGGCTGGACGGCTAGCCTGTGCTCAATTACCTCCCTTGGGACTCCGGGCATGTCGGACGGTTCCCACGCGAACATGTCTGCGTTAGCTCGGAGGAAGGCGACGAGCTCGAGTTCCTATTTGGACTCGAGGTTGGCCCCTACGTGGACGACCTTAGCGGGGTCATCCACGGAGAAGGGGACTGCCTTGGTGGCTCCTGTGGTTGTAGGGCCACCTTGGGGCGGACTGGCGGCCGATCGGCCTTAGCTGGGCCGCGCTCTGGGAGCCCTCCGACCATCGCTAGGGTGCTCTCATCGCAGGCCATAGCGGCCTTGTGGCTGCCCTTGATCGTGATGACCCGTGAGGGGCTGGCATCTTTAGGCAGTGGTATCCGTAGTGGGTGGCCGCCATGAATTTGGACAGCGCGGGGCATCCTGAAATGGTGTTGTACAGAAGCCCGGAGTCCACCACCTCGAAGCTGACGTACTCTGTCCGGAAATTCTGGGGGGGCCCGAATGTTACGGGTAGTACGATCTGCCCGATCGGTTGCAGGGATGACCCCGGGACAATGCCATGGAAAGGAATGGCTATGTCCTTGATCTTGGACCACGGGACTTGCATCTGCTCCAGAACTCGAGTAGTGATGATGTCCAGGGAGCTTCCGCCGTCCACCAGCACGCGATCGACTCGCTTGTTGCTGATGGTAGAACAGAGCACTAGCGGCAGGCGCTAGGGCCTCGTCATCCTAGGGGGACAGTCATCCCCGGAGAAGGTGATCGACTAGTGAGACCACCGCATGGGTGCATCTCCGGGCTTACCCCTTTCGAGGTGGTAAACCTCTCGGGCAGCGGCCTTAAGCTCGTGTCGCGAGCTATAGGCGGACGCGCCGCCGAAAATCACTGCGACGTGCCCGTGAGTCTCCTGGAAGGCATTTCCATGGCCACCCTGGGGCGCCCGATCATCTGAAACTCCGTTGTTAGGGAGTTTGGGCATGGGCCCGCGTCCGGCGTAGAAATCCTCCAACCGCGCTGCCCATGTCCTGCAATTACGCAGGTCGATGCCGTACTGGCGATGGAGAAAGCAGTAGCTGTTGTTCGGGGGTTCGCCCCTGGGCCGGTTGAGCCCGGGGCTGCGGAGCTCGTCCCTACCCCTGGCCCGCACCCCGGTCGTTTCCGCCACCCGCCGGACGGCTGGTCGGGGAGGAGGTCGCTCAGGAGGAGCGGGCCTCTCGGGTTCCACCGCCGCGACGTAGTTCGGGGCGGCGGGCTCCTTCTTCTTCTTCTTCTTCTTCTTCTTCTTCTTCTTCTTCTCGACGTCGCCCTTCTTGCCGTCTGCTCCAGTCCGGGCCGCCGCCTTCTCCTCCGCTCTGCCTCTCTTGCGCTCCACCGCCTCAGAGGCGTTGATGTATCCCTCCGCGGCACGAAATAAATTGGCCGCGGTGTGGACCGGATGGAGCTCAAGGTCCTTGGTGAAGCGGGTATTCCGCACCCCCTCCTTGAAGGCCTCGACGATGGCTTCGTCGAAGATCAATAGAATAGTATTGCGTACCTAGATGAACCTACGGACGTAGTCCTGCAGGCCTTCCCCCGTCTTCTGGACCACGAGCTTGAGGTCCTGGGGCTTCCCAGGGCGCGCGTAGTAGCCCTGGAAGTTTGTCCGGAGCGCTTCCTGCTGCTGTTCCCAGCTGCGTATGGAACTCGGCGCTGGTTAAAGAGCCAGGTTCGGGCCATTCCCTCCAAGACGGTAGGGAAGTAGTTGACCATGACGACCTCATTACCGCCGGTTAAAGAGCCTTCAGGTACCGTTGGTGTGCGACTAGGCCTGAAGGTGCTCGCCGAGGTCCCCGGCAAGCTCCTCTAGACCATCCGCAACCGCAGCACCTAGGTCGGCCATGGTTAATCCACGCGGATCCTTCTCCAGGTCACGCATGACCTAGGCAATCGCCCTAACCCATTCTTGATCGCGCAAAACCGGTCGGCGGCGGAGTCGTGGCGAGCGTGCGTCTTGGCGCGAGTGGCAGGCGTCGGGTCGGTGGGCCTACGACGGATGTCTGCCAAGGTCCGCCCGACCAACCCGGCGAAGAGGCTTCGCGTAGTCTCACGCCAGCGGTGCTCTTCGTCTAGGTCGGCGTGCATCTAGTGCGGAGTCCTTTCGCCTGATGCCGCGAAGACGTGGCGTGAGGCAGGCTCCCGCGAGGGGGACATGCCAGTGTCACCCACGGAGGCGGTGCCATCGGCACCTTCAACCACCATGGGCACACCTTGGTCCGCTGCCTGCCCTGATTGGCCAGGGCGCCAGTTGTGCACAGGACCGATCCTCCTCTTCGAGCAGGACCACGAATGTGCGTGGTCCGCCCGGCTGCGGTACTGGCCGGCTGCGGTACTATTTTCTCTATGTTTGTTATTCGTCGGGATTCTTGCTCCCGTCGAACTTCTCAATGTTCTCGGGTTTAAACTTCCGGGGCCAAGGGGCCTCGCGCAAAGCCTGGGAGAAGGCCGGACATCCTGGGGCAGCCCCGTTGTTTCTAACGAGGGGCCTTCCGCCCGTAAGCGGCCCGAGGCAGAAAAAAACTACGTCCGGGGTGCACTGGGGAGCGCCACCCATCGTGGACGTGGATGCCTGCCGACGCGACCGGACGCTCTGGCCGCGCCGCCTTCATGTGCCGCTGGTGTGCGACTGGGCTTGAAGGTGCTCGCCGAGGTCCCCGGCAAGCTCCTCTAGACCATCCGCAACCGCAGCACCTAGGTCGGCCATGGTAAATCCACGCGGATCCTTCTCCAGGTCACGCATGACCTAGGCAATCGCCCTAACCCATTGCTGATTGTGCAAAACCGGGTCGGCGGCAGTAGTCGTGGGCGAGCGCGTGCGTGCGGCGCGAGTGGCAGGCGTCGGGTCGGTGGGCCTACGACGGATGTCTGCCAAGGTCCGCCCGACCGACCCGGCGAAGAGGCTCTGCGTAGTCTCGCGCCGGCGGTGCTCTTCGCCTAGGTCGGCGTGCGTTTGGTGCGGAGTCCTTTCGCCTGACGCCACGAAGACGTGGCGTGAGGCAGGCTCCCGCGAGGGGGACATGGCAGTGTCACCCACGGAGGCGGTGCCATCGGCACCTTCAACCACCATGGGCACACCTTGGTCCGCTGCCTGCCCTTATTGCCCGGGGCGCCAGTTGCACGCACAGGACCGATCCTCCTCTTCGGGCAGGACCACGGATGTGCGTGATCCGCCCGGCTGCGGTACTGGTGGCGGTGCCTGCAGTCCGTCCATGAGGGCCTCGCTGACGTGGTCGGCGAAGTCGCTCTGGCCGAACATCTTTGGGGCAAACAATTGCTCCGTGGTGGCGATGCCTCTACCTCCATCTCGTCAGCCTGGGCTTCGGCGAGGAAACTAGCTTGCCATCTTTCGTACAACTCGTCGATGACGTCAAGATCGTCACAGTCGTTCGAAGTTGAGGTCTAAGCCATCATCGTCATCGTATGACAACAAGGCCATCCTCGACTCGGTCGAGGGGAGAAGACCGCAGTCAGGCCCCACGGTGGGCGCCAGCTGTCGGCGACTAGGAGGAGAGCCTCCGCAGGCCGATGAGCAAGGGGAAGGTGGGGGTGCGAGACCCGAGGGCGGCCCTGCCCCCTGGACCGAGGCCCTGCCGCTGGCCGGGAGTCCCCGAGGGAAGGACGTCGACGTGTTGAATGCGTGTACTAGTGTGACGCGGGGATCGTTATCCTGGTTCAGGCCTCCACTGTCGGATAACAACCCTACGTGCAGTCTTCGTTTAATGCCAAGTTTAAACGAGTACAAGAGGGTGAGGCCAGGCTTCGGGAAGCCTGGGCTCAAGTACAATAAGTGCTCAAGGTACTATGTGTGCTCCAACCGTACCTGGACGCGAAGAACTACCGCCTGGAACTAGAGCTCCTATGTGAGTGCAAGTGCTCCTATTCTACGGTCGCTGAGTGCTCTTCTGTCTAAGTCTATCTGTCCCGTTCCTCTTTTTCTTGGTTGTGGCCTGTGCGCCCTTTTTATAGGCGGCCCCCGGCCACTGTAGCCTGACCTTGGTCCGTTGTGATGCGCCAAGTTATCCTTCGGTTACTAGTCATCTTCCTCTACTTTGTCGTGCTAGGGCATGGCGGACGTAGAAGGCCCGCCGGATATTCGGGCATATTTCCACATCCTGCCTAGATCGCCGTTCGGACCGCAACCCAGCAATACGTGTCTTTCTTTATAGGGGCGGATGGTAAGCTGACCGTTGACACGACCTGCCACAAACCCACTAGCGGTTTGTGTCAGGCGTGCTTCGGTACTGCGGCCGCATTTAACTCGCGGTGACCTGCGGGACCCGTAGCATGCCAGCGTGCGACGCGGCGCAGTCTGCCTTAGGTCCAGAGCCCCGGGCTTCAGAAACCCCGGGGAGGGCAAGCGACTCGAGCTTAGGAGCGAGGAAGCTCAGGCGCGAGCCTGCCAAGCTCGGGCGCGAGCTTACCAAGCTCGGATGTACTTTCCGTGGGGCCGGAGGCAAGTTAATGGGCCGTATCTTCATGGGCCGCGTACTTCCCCAACAGTTATGTTACAAGCATATATTAAGGTTTCCTTAATCGCTATCTCTAGTTAAGTCTATAACTTCTAGAGGATTAGGGTTTTCTCTCTCCACTGCACTGTCATCGTCTGATGCATCTGATGCAACTTCATAGTGTGGAGCATTCATATGTCCAGTTAGGATGGCCTGTTGGATTTCTAACTCTTCATTGAGGCAGTTGGTAAAGACGAGGTCACTCCTAAGTTTACTATTTTCTTCATTATGTTTTTGGATTTGATATTGTTGTAGGTAGCTTAGGGGAACTATAGTTTTTAGGGAAGAACAAGAATTACTTGGGTCAAGTCCTTATACAGAACAACCTCCATCGCCTTCTTGGGGGGAAAACTTATATGGGGTATACATTAGGCCGTTTTTGAACTTCCTAGTCAGGAACATAGTTGCCTTCATGCAAGCATCTTGCACAGCATCTATGCGAGTAGATCTCGTGGCATCAAATCTAAGAGGGCTTTGGTTTCTACACTAATAATAAGGACTGAACCTAAATAACTAGGAGGCATGGTTTGTGTGACGTCCGTTGCACGTTCGTCCCAGTAGAACCCAACTTAACTCCCAAATCTCGGGACAAGATTTCTTTAAGGGCGAAGGATTTCTGACATCCTAATAAAATTATTATGTCACATATTCGAAATAAAGAAAATAAAAGTAAAAACATAAAATAATAATAGGAAAAAGTCCCTAACCAGGCTTGGGTAGCCTAATTAGGCCCAAACTAGGCCCAAAACCCTTCTCATCTAAATCGAAGCCCATTAGGATTCTTATTATACCAAAAATATACCAATTCTACTCGAACTCAAATTCTATCCCTATTAGGACTCCTCCACCACGCCCCAACCCCCCTCCACCACTATATCAACCCCTAGAGGTCCCCTGGTCGACCAGCACCCCAAGCCACCTCGAAACCCTAGCCGCACCTCGTATTCCATGCCAAAACCGAAGCAAACCAAGCTAATTCTCAAATTCCAGTTTCCAAACCCTAGATCTAAAGCTAACACATCGTAGGTCTCGTCCAGACAATCAATTTGACTATATGGAAGCCCTATTTTGGTGGAAAATTGGAGGAGTTACGAGTCGCTGAAGATCGCCGGATTTTGGAGCCCCGGCGAGCCGCCACCCGCTGCCCCCTTGGATTCCGCGCCGGCCTGGAATTCCACGCCACGTGTCTCCACGCGCGCACCCGCCACACTCGCCGCACTAATCAGCGCGCCATGCGCCCCGCCACCGCCGCTACCCACGCGCGCTGCCAGCGCCGCCAACCGCGTCGCGCCACTCTCCCGCTCGACGCCACGCGCGTTCCGCCTCCTGTCAAGACGTCGCGTGACGCGCCAATGACCCACCGCCACCATAGGTCCGCCATCGATTTGTCCCACGCGCCGCGCCGCCGGTCACGCACCTCGCCCAATGGCGTGCCGCCGCGTGTCCCTTGTGCACGCCGAGCCCACCGGCCGCGTCCGCCCGCCGCTCGCTCGGTTTAATCCGGGATTTTCCTCAGTTAACCCGGTTTAATCTTTTCAGCCTTTTCTTTTTCCCCGAAACTTCCAAGAATTATTTAGGGAGTTTTCGAAGTCCGATTTAGATGATTCCAGAGCTCAAAAATCACAAATAATCTGAAAACTTTTATATATTTTTATCATACTATTTTCTCTATGTTTGTTATTTATTTCTATTTTATTTCTTTTTTGCTTTGATCTGACATGCACCTGTTGTCCGGGAATCGTTCTAGAGCCGTTCGAAGGAGGAGAACCAGATCCAAACTTCTTCGAAGGCAAGCTAGATTCATATTGAATTTCTAGTTTGCTAAAATTTATTTATTCCATCTTAATTTGAATTGCATGCTTGAATTACCATCGTATGTGCTATTCAATCCTGTTTTCACGTTAGTCCTCTACTAATGTGAATTAGCCTACCATTGTTAGCCCGTTGGTACTGTTTTCCTAGCCTATCCTTTATGTAGTTGCTTATCCTTGCTTCTGGGATTGGTAGTTGATGGGTTCACTCATTATTAAACTTGTATCCGTGAAGACTTTGGCTTGGTGGTACTGTTTTGGTAAACCTAATCAACTAAAATTAACGAGGTGTGTGTTGATTTGAGGAGACCCAGAAGAGGCGGATTTTGGGCTTGTGGTTGAGACATGCAGGTCTCGTCTGTCATATAAGGATCATATACTTGTGACTACCATACCGAACCTGAACCGTACAGCCACTTGTGTCTTCTGGCCCTGACTTATTAGCTGTGGAAACCTAGTTTCTGGTGTAATCGCAGTGGACGGACGTGACTAGCTATCAGCGGTTCTGAATGACTTAAATGGGGGCTAACCTCATGCGGTACGCTATCAGGTCCGGCTGAAGGAGATGCGCATGACTGTCGCCCTGGTCGAAGTGTACTGTATGGAGCGTGAAACCAAAAGAAAGGGTACATTATGGAACAGGTGAAAGCAGTGAACGGTTTTGTACTGTTACTCTTTTGGGATGAGACAGGGCTTGTGGGGAACACGTACACACTATGCAGAGTTAAAACTATCATGGTAGCCATGCCCACGGTTATGGGCGGGGAAAGAAGTTTGACACAAGATAGTCCAATATGTTTTAATTAATTAAACTTGATGGTAGTGTAGGTAGGGAGTGCCTCTCTTTCGAGCCAGTTAGCCGTTTCTATGGCTACGCTCGTTGTGTGCTGAGCTGGATAGCTGTCATTTGGCTACACTCATGTGTTATAATGTGTTCAATGAAACAAGAATAAATAAACAAGTAAATAGGTGATCTTTTAGCAAAATAACCCAACCCATCCTTTGACCTTGCATTCATTTATTAAGGACTGTTTGCTGGGTAGCCGTGTACTCATTATATAGATCACAGATTATTTGTTTAGGAGAAGATCTCGACATCGGTGCCAGTTGTGACCAGGAGGGTCAAGGTGATTAGCTACGCGTTCCGGGTTAACCTCGGAGTATCGTCGCATTTGAAGTCTTCCTCTGTGTTCCTATGTTTTGATTACATCATGTGCAAGACTATGTACACGTCTATGTCATTCGGATGTTATTTATGCTATGTAAACTGTTAATTTTCTAGTTATTTTAATGCCTGCAATGATATTCCAAACTGTCCTTGGGTGCAATACTAGCTATGATCTTCTAGGACTAGTATTCGGCCACTCAAGCCGGTAGAAATACCGGGGTGCACGACAGTTTGGGTTTTTAGGAATATTGAGTTAATAACTAGGTCTTCATTGCAGTGCAGGTAACGCATGATGTCTTGAAGATATGAAGCCCAAAACTTGAGTTCATTAGGAGTGTAACACACTTATGCCATTCCTGCAGAATTTCTGCAAGGATTAATATTATCAAAACAATAGAAGACTATTTTTATGTAGACTTTTTAAATTAAATTATAAGTTTCTTAGTTACTCACTGTTTTCCTAAGGTTGCAAAATTTTAATTTTTCCTATGGTCACAAGTGTGGAGCTCTGATACCAATTTTGTGGAGGCCCAATTTCCAAAATGAATAATGGAAATTGTACTCCCAATATAATACACATTGATCCAGAATCGATACAACAACCACACTTTATTACATATCTATTCATCAGAGTTGATTACAATACCAAAATTTGGTATTTTACAAACTACTATTACTAAACTTGTGAGTAAGAAAAAACTAAACTAATAATCTAAGCCGAAGAGGTACATTTCTTCTTCAGAAAAATCGAAATTTAGATCTGCAACAGAAGCAGGATCTGTTCAATATGAATGAATAGTTCTTGATTATCGGGGTAGTACACCAACAGTACTTGCAGGGTTTCATAAAAATTATAATATTAACTATATGCAAATGGATTCAAAGGAATGTCAAGGTTTATTGGTAGAAATTTATGCAATAACATATATAATTGGAAAATCTTATAATTGAGTTTCTAAATCAAGTTTAAAGTGTTTTCTAAAGAATTTTATTAAATTTATTAGCTTTCTCCATCCTTAATCATCTAAAACCATATGCCTTTTTCTTAAAAAGCATGAACTAATTTCAAAAGAATCGGCATCACTCAATTGACACAACTTTATATACCCGAAGTATGGTCCATTAAAGATTTTGTTATCAGCTCTGCAGAACCTATCCAGCTTTACCCATATAACAGCTTCTTACAAGAATGGATGTTTATTGTGTCATTTCTATTCATTTTAATCCAAATTTTTTAATGTCTACATAAACATAGCGAATCCTCTAGCAAGTGTTATGTTTCTAGACATGGATTAAAATCCTCAGTAATGCTTTGTTCACAATATCACGAATCCTCCAGCAGATGTTGCTTACCACAACAACATTACGAGATATGCTCAAGCATTGGGAAAACCTAAGGCAATGCTAAGCCTGCACAAACAAAACGAATCCTCCAGCAATGTTTGGCCTTATACTTTTATCATTTTTTTCGATCATTTTCATAACCAATGAGTTGTCTCATTGTATGAACAATAAATAGTTATCCTACCTATTGAAATACTTATATATTTAGATTTTTCTTATGCTAGGGTTGTGTTAATTTTAATTATTTGGGATGGCCTTTGGTTGTGGAGTTTGGACAAACTATTGTACATAAAATGATAAATACCATAATTCAAATAAAGAAAATTTTAATTAAATAACTAAAAAGTAATGCAATAAGCAATAATAAACATTGAATTGGAAATTGAATATGCTTCAAAGGATAGAAAACCTACCTTATTCCGAGATCTCTTCGAATTCTAGAGTATTATCTTGATATTTCGGATTTCCAAATTCAAAGAGAGTTTTTTCGTCTGATACGTCAAAAATAAGAAAAGTAAAATAAAAGTCAATAAATACCCAAATTGAAAATCCAATAAGAATCAGATATTGGTAGAAATAATAATATTAACTATATTAACGATAAGCAAATGGATTCGAAGGAATGGCAAGGTTTATTGGTAGAAATTTATGCAATAACATATATAATTGGAAAATCTTATAATTGAGTTTCTAAATCATGTTTAAAGTGTTTTCTAAAGAATTTTATTGACAAACTATTGCACATAAAATGATAAGTACCATAATTCAAATAAAGAAATTCTTAATTAAATAACTAAAAAGTAATGCAATAAGCAATAATAAATATTGAATTGCAAATGGAATATGCTTCAAAGGATAGAAAACCTACCTTATTCGGGGCTCTCTTCGAATTCTAGAGTATTATCTTGATATTTCGGATTTCCAAATTCGAAGAGAGTTTGTTCGTCCGATATGTCGAAAATAAGAAAAGTAAAATAAAAGTCAATGAATACCCAAATTGAAAATCCAATAAGAATCAGATATGCAATTTTGGAAATATGAAACAAGGGATAAAGGTTTCGAGTGAAGAGGTGATGGGTTGTATGATTTTTTAAAGTTTTCTATATTATTCCTATGGAGATAAGGTGGGGTAGTGGAGTCCTCCGATTGATAAAGATTAAATGGAAATAATTTTTCAAAAGTTATTCTTTTTGTCACAATTTTTAAATAAGAGAATCATAAGAGTAGGGTTTTTGGGTTTATTTGTAATTTTGTTTGATGATCTTTAATAAAGGAAAAATCTTAAATAAGGCTTATTAGAGTTTTAAGTATATTTTAAGAATTAATTTTTGATGGAAAGGTTGGAAATAGATTTTTATGGTATTATGTTAAATTTTATGATTTTTAGGAATTTTTCAAAATTTTATATAATATTTTACGATAGATTAGATAGACTATTTGATTTATTTAGATTATTTTATTATCGACAAATGGGATTTTATATTTTTATAAAATATTTGATCATATTTTAGATTTTTAAGAATTGTTGCAGAATTTTTTGAGGTATTATGATATTTGTAATAATTCAAACATGTTCTCTGGATAAACGAAAAGGGAATTTAATTTGGAAAATTGTTGAAATAGTAATGGGCTTGGCCCGAGTTGGGTTGAGACTGACTGATGCGGCTCGTGTGGCAGTGAGAGGAGGAGCTGTGAGGGTTGAGAGGGGTGGCTGACATATAGGTCTGGCTTGTTGGTGACACTAGGGGAGTGGGAAGGGGATTCTGGCGAGGACGTGGAGAGTGCTGGCGAGGGGCGGCCAGAGGTGAGAAGTAGGTAATGAAAAGATGAAATTGGGAGCAAGGGGTACCTCAGGGAGGTCTCTGGTGAGCTCGGGGTGGTCTAAGTGCTGCTGGCAATGGGGTCGAGGCGACGGTGCTTGTGAGCTGCGGCGGCGAGGGCACTCCAGTGATCGTCGGGGCTCGAGAGGAGCTTCAAGAGCTTCGTGACAGCAAATTGAGGCTTTTTGATGTTGGGGTTGTGGTCGAGGAAGAGCTGGAATCAAGGCTAGGTCGTTCTCTGGAGTTGGGGAAAAAGCAGGGTACGACGGTGATGTGGTGGAGTAGGGGAGGAACTAGAGGTGAGAAGAGTTGTCTTAGAGCATCGTAATGGTGCTAGGGTCCTTTTATAGGAAGAATCGAGGCGGAATCGAGTTTGGCGATGAAGATCGATGGCGGTGGCGGTGGCGGTGGCAGTCGTGGTGGCGATGAATTAGGGGCACGTCATGGCCGGATGGACATGCTGGCTTGGCGGATATGCTTGCGGACGTGGAGCCCAACGCAGTGATGGCGAATCCATGGCCGAAAGCGGTTTGGAGCGGTGGCGGTGTGTGGATTCCGGTGAAACAGGTAGCGCCGAAGTTTTAAGTGGAGGCGACGGCGTCTCGAGGAGGAAGACAATCAGTGGGCTATTGGATCCAAAGCAAGGAACTGCGGGCGCTGTTGGATGAATCGTTATGGGGGGACGAGAGGAAGGGCGACGTGGCCATTGCGCCGTTCGTCGGATTTGTAGGAGTCAATTTGGGGCGTCCGTAGCCACTTATTCGATCCCGTGGGCTGCAGAAATTTGTAGAAAATAGTTGGAGACTCAGAAAAATATGAGATACATTTCTAGAAATTTAGAAAAATGACGAGAATCCAAATATTCAATAAAATTTTATATTTTAGGAAAAATTTATTTTAGAAAATTAGGAGAGGATAATTTTCATTAGAAAAATAGTATATGGCTTTTAAGAAAAATCCTGCAAATTTGGGATAGTCCTGGGAAGGTTTCGGGAGGGTTTTAGGAAGATCGGCTTCATGATTTGTGGGAAAAAAATTTAATGCAAAAATGGGAAAAATTAAGGTATGTTACATACCTCATGAGGGTAAAGTGTATCCACTCTACGGAGTTAAAACTATCATAATAGCTGTGCTCACGATCAAGAGCATGCGACGGGAGTGTTCATATGGTAGACCTTCTTTTTAAAAGATATGAGTTTTATTTTTGGAAAGGATTAAATGGTTTTGCAAATGGAAATGCAGTTGGCCTAGGCGAAGGATAGTTCATGGCCAAGGAAATAATATTTCATCACTAGAAAAGTTTTTTTTCCAAACTTTCCTTTCCACAGGAGCAAAAATTTGGAAAAATTGGCTTTCTACAAAATGTCCTAAGCCTCCTCTTATACTAAGCCCCATACTGCACCTCTTTCCCTGACTTGTGGAGTACAATTGTACTCTCCCTTGCTACTTCTCCTTCTCTTTTTGAACTCCAGTCGAGGGACAGTTCGTGGAAGACCCGCAATACGAAAACACTGATGTTGACCACGTGGCAGAGGACTATGAGGATTTTCCAGAAGACTAGGGTCGCTTCGTACTATCTTGCTGCTTGTGGGAGTTTAGTAGTAGTACTGTTGTGCCCTGTTGTGTAGGCCCATGTTTTGTGTTCCGCTGTACTCTGATTCATGGCCTGCGTGTTGCCATGTATGTACTGTATTGGGGCTCTGCCCCTATTATGTTATATTTTATTTCTGCTGGTAATATGTCACTCTGTTTGGACTGTGTGTACTAGTTATTGATCCTTGGGACTAATATGAGATGCAAAGTGGGGTTCAGTCTTTTGGGTTGGGTCCTGATAGAAGTGGTATCAGAGCCAAAGACACTAGGACATGACCTAGTTAGCTTAGAAGACCCATTAGGTTCTATATAAAAACTACTTTCACAAAAATGTTCTTATCTTATGCATCATTATTTGTTCATAACCCTTGATTTTTGAATTCTGTAGATGCCAACTTTTTCCTCCACCCATGGCATTGGCTATGGGAGCTTCGTCTGTTAGCTCCGGCTGATGCAGGATAGCCTGGCCTTCGACCCGCCAATGTTCAATGGGGCCACCTCTACCCGCCGAAGCCGCCCCTGCTGGGTGGTGGCCATCACTATATTTGTCCGAGGCCTCCCGCCTTGCCGAGGTCACTTCCGCTACACGGGCGTCCGAGTCCACTGCTCGGATGCTATCTAGGATGTTGCCCGGAACACCATCATATGTTCTGGCAGTATCGTCACCCAGGAGTTGCGTCTCATGCCATTCAGCTACTTCCCTGCCCGTGTGCCCCATGAGATCTTCAGTCACTACCGCTCGGCAAAAAGAGAGTAGGATCCTACCATTTACCAACTTGCCGGCATGGTCCAGCCTCTGGACGATGCTTATGTGATCAGCCAGAAGGAGCTGGCTGGTGCATACGACGCCGCCCACCTACTGGACAAAGTAAAAAAGAAGAACCGTGAGCTCAAGAGGAGGGAGTCCCTCCATCTCATGAAGCGGACCCACCTCCGCAAGAGGCTCTGCCAGCTCTTTTGGGACAACAAACGACTACGAGCCGCTGCCCCTGTTGCTTCCAAGACTGTCACTTCTGGAGACGTGCCTAGGACCGAGGTTTCCTAGAGTAGTTCCCATCCTATAGTAGTGGCTCTGCACGAGCCGCCAGCGCCTATTTGTCCAAGCGACCTCACGCTGGAGTTGCCGTTTTTCCTGCCAACCCCCGAGTTGAGCAGCTACCATCCGGAGTTCATGCCCCTCCTCCTAATCTCGACTTCAACGATGTTCCTCCTATCGCCACCCTGCCTCCTCCGCCCAACTGGATGCCACCCTTCTCGTTCGGCACTAAGAAAGACGAAGAAGAAGAAGACCCCAAGGAGGTCGTCTTTGAGTCTGACTACGGGGACCCATAGTCAGGGATCCTTTTTCCTTGTACTGCAGCTAGTACCGTATGCTTGCGAACCGACTGTATTTGTAGTTGTGATACAGCGTGTTCGTTGCTTGTACTCCCCCGTTGTTGGGTGATGAACTATAACCCTCCTTGTGTGTGCATTAAAAGCTATGTTGTTTTTAAATAATCTTTGTAACATCCTCCCCTTAATTCTTATTTCGTCCTCATCCCATCTGATTACCTTATAGATGGTGATTACCAGGAGCAATAGTGACACTAGAGCCTGAGCGGTTGGCCGTGGTCGTGGACGCGGTCATGCACGCGCAGTAGTGCTCTTTCATATGGAGCTAGGACCCAACAAAGTGCCAATTGGTCAGCCACCAGCAGAGCTGCAGCCTGTCCCTAACCCACCTGCAGCTCAGCCAGAACCAATGCCTCAACCACCACCACCACCTCCAAGAGAACTCGACATACGTCAGTTGATGAAGATGCAGCTGCAAGTGGTGTAGACCCTGGCTCAGAACACGAATCAACAGCAACAACCTCAGCCACCAGTTCACGCTCCATTTTTTCACCCTCCCTAGTCAAAGTTCGCAGAATTCCTTAGGACCAAGCTGCTTGTCTTTGCGGGGTCAGCTAACCCCATGGATGCTGAAGATTTGCTCAAAGACGTGGAGCGATGCCTGATCCTAACCCAGTGTGAAGAGCAAGAGAGCGTTCGGTTTGCTGCTCATTAGCTTTTAGGCGCAGCAGCTTTATGGTGGGAAAACTTCTGTGAAATTAAAGAGAATCTAGTAGACATAGACTGGGACGAGTTTGCCAGAGCTTTTTCAGTAGCTCATATTCCCAATGGAGTGAAGGAAATTAAGAGACGTGAGTTTCAATGTCTCCGACAGGGTAACATGTCGATGAGTGAGTATTTGACTAAATTCACTCAGTTGGCACGTTACGCTCCCCAGGATGTGGCCATAGAAGATGACAAGATTTGGTACTTTATGGAAGGAATGGACCCAAAAATCAAGCACTGATAGCCTCCAGTGACTTCACTACCTTCTAGCAGATGTACAACAAGGCACTGGTGCAAGAAGATATTCAGCTTTAGCGCGTGGCTTCCAAGAAAAGAAAGATGGCCCAGCGAAGTTAGCACGTGGCGGACATTTCCCGCATAACCATCCATCCTTCTCCAGCAAGCCTTCAACCCAGTGGACAGCCCCAAGCCCGTGGCTCAGACTCGTCGCCCTCAGGTCACCAATCAACCTTAGAAGGACCCGTCTACAGTTCAGTGCTTTGCCTGCAACAAGTTGGGGCACTATGCCAATCGGTGCACTAGCAAGACCATTACTCCAGTACCATTCAAACTGGGGTCACCTTCCGCCTGGCCTCCTGCAGCAAACCCAGGCCGTGGCACACCCCTTTAGCTCAAGACTCCGTAGACCGCGGGAAGAGGACATGTGAACCATGCCACTGCAATAGACATCCAAGATGACCCTAAAGTGGTCATGGATAAGTTCCTCATAAATTCAGTATCTGCCACTGCATTGTTTGATTCTAGGGTGACCCATAATTTAATAACATCAACCTTTCTTAAGAATAATGGGTTATAAGTAAGCCCGCTAAAGAAGGCTATGGTAGTACAATCCCTAGGGAAGGAAATGTATACCACCCTATTTTGCCCTAAGGTAGAATTGAGGATAAAAGGGATAAGATTCCTAATTTTTCTTATGGTGATTAACTCCACCGGGATCGAAGTAATTCTAGGTATGGATTGGTTAGTTAAGCATAAAGGGCAAATTGACTGTGCTAGCAAAATAGTAAAGCCAGTCAATGATGAAGGGCAGGAAGTCCAAGTAATTTTCGACTGTGCCTGCAAAAACTTAATCACTTAAAACAAGTTAGTGAATACCCAGACGTGTTTCTAGAAGAGTTGCCAGGAATGACTCCTAACCGGGAAGTCGAGTTTGTCATAAACTTAGCCCCTGGTACCGCTTCCATTTCCCAAAGACCCTATCGGTTATCTACCAACTTGCTAGCCAAATTGAAGGAGCAGCTTGAAGAGTTGTAGAGAAAAGGCTTCATTAAGCCTAGTGCTTCGCCGTGGGGAGCCCCGGTGATTTTTCTAAGAAAGAAAGATGGGACCCTAAGGATGTGTGTGGATTATAGGTCTCTGAATGAAGTAACTATCAAGAATAAGTACCCTCTACGTACCCAGAATAGATAATTTATTCGATTAGTTGAAAGAGGCATGTGTATTTTCAAAAATTGACTTGAGATCAGGTTACCATTAGATAAAGATTAAGAAGTCTGACATACCCCAAAACAGCCTTCACCACTAGATATGGGCTGTGTGAGTTTACAGTGATGTCCTTTGGATTAACCAATGCCTTAGCTTATTTTATGAGTCTTATGAACAAAACATTCATGGACTTCTTGGATAAGTTTGCGGTAGTTTTCATAGATGACATCCTAATATATTCCAGGACAAAGGAAGAACATGAGATCTACCTCTGGATGGTGTTGCAAAGGCTAAGAGAACATCAATTATATGCCAAGTTTAGCAAGTGTGAATTCTGGATGAAAGAAGTGTCCTTCCAGCAGGAGGTGTAGCAATGGACCCCACAAAAGTTGAGTGTGTGTTGGGATTGAAACAGCCAAAATCAGTTACTGAAGTTAGATGTTTCCTTGGGTTACCTAGCTACTACAGAAGATTCATTGAAGATTTTTCCAAAATTGCTCTGCCTCTGACCAACCTTTTAAAGAAGGAAAATAAATTCGAATGGACTAAGGAGTGTGAGTCCAGTTTTCAAGAGTTGAAGTCAAGACTTACCTCAACACTAGTATTGGTAATACCCGATATTCATAAAAACTTTGAGATCTATTGCGATGCCTTTAGGCAAGGATTAGGGTGTGTGTTCATGCAAGAAGGAAG
Organism: Olyra latifolia; assembly: GCA_036346145.1. Lineage (NCBI taxonomy): Eukaryota > Viridiplantae > Streptophyta > Magnoliopsida > Poales > Poaceae > Olyra > Olyra latifolia. The sequence continues at coordinate 3,840,538 of CM070531.1, read as the reverse complement.
AGTTGTGGCCTATGCTTCCAGACAGCTTAAGCCCCACGGGCAAAATTATCCTACTCACAATTTGGATTTAGCAGCAGTAGTGCATGCCCTAAAAATTTGCAGACATTATTTGATTGGCAATAGAACCGAGATTTACACTGATCATAACCCAGCCAGGTGAATCTAAGGCAGTGACGTTGGTTGGAGTTGATTAAGGACTATGACTTGGGAATTCACTATCATCCTGGATAAGCGAATGTAGTATCTGATGTGTTGAGTACCAAGTCCTACTGCAATAATATGGTGGTTAAGGAAGCCCAACCAGAATTACACAAGGAGTTTGACAAACTAAATTTGGGGTTAGCCAAAGAAGGCTATGTGGACTCCCTAGAAATACTTCCTACGCTCGTATAGTAGATCATGAAAGCACAGGAAGGTGATGCCGAAGTAATAGGGATAAAGGAAAGGATTAAGAAAGGCAAAGCCCTAGAATTTTCTGAAGATGACAAAGGGACACTATGGATTGATGTTAAGGAATTAAAAGAGGTCATTCTCAAAGAAGCTCACGATACGCCCTTGTCCATCCACCCTAGTAGCACCAAAATGTATTTGGATCTAAAAGATTCGTATTGGTGGACGGGAATGAAGAAGGAAGTTGCTGAGTATGTCACCCTGTTCGACATCTGTCAAAGAGTGAAGGCAGAACACTAGAGACCAACTAGTCTATCGCAACCCCTCAAGGTACATGAGTGGAAGTAGAAAGAAATTGGTATGGACTTCGTCACCGGGTTACCAAGAACTCAGTTTGGTTATGACTCCATATGGGTCATAGTAGACAGACTTACTAAAATAGCCCATTTCTTACCTATTTGCACCAATTACACCAGAGACAAGCTGGCAAAGTTATACATGAACAAGATAGTTTGCTTGCATAGGGTGCCTAAGAAAATAGTGTCTGATAGGGGTACCCAGTGAAACACCCCAAAAGTGGATTTTTGTTATGGCAGTAAAATAATGTAATTTAGGCCTGTATTTTTGCCCTATTTTAGGTCATAATCTGGAACCTCATTAATTTAGACCCCTTAAAATATTTAAAAAACAATATGTTTATACACATAAATTCATATACTCATACACACACACTGGTATCAAAGCCTATAGGGCTATAGGGCTACATGCTTTAGTAGGATAAAATTTAAAATCCTAACCGAACATTTAAATAGTTACCCTAGATTTTCCAATTTGAAAATCTGCCAGCCATTTGGTGGTTCGAGCCCAGAATTCTAATCGAGCCACTCCCAAATTTAACCTATTTTGTACGCCTCTCAAAATTCATCTAAAATTCAATTTCCCAATTTGTGTCTAAGGTCAAAAATGGGTCCCTAGAGCCGGGCCCAACCTATTTATGGGCCCAACCCGGTCCAGGCCGACCTAGCTAGGCCTTCAGCCCAGCCCTTTTTCTCCTAAGCCGAGCCGATTGCGTGCTCCCCCGGCTCACTCTCCCGGCTTGCACCTCGGCTCACCCCTCCCGCTCATCCCTCATCTCTCACTCACCCTCTCTCGCGCGTGCTCCCAGGGCACGCCGCTGCTGCCACAGCCGACCTTGTCGCTGCCCCCTGTCAGGGCTTTCGCGTCCCTGGCATGCCACCGCCTATTCCGGCCAATCCGAGGCCTCCCTATCCCGTCGATATCCCTTGGCATCTGCTCGTCGGATTTTGGTCGTCGGTGACCGGCTCTTCACTCTGCACGAAGTCACCCCGTCGCGTCCACTGCCTCGTGCCACCAATGGGTGCACTGCTACCCCGTCACTTTGCCACGCCTCTGCCTCCGCCATCATGGCTCTGTGCCTCAGCCACCCCCGTGCCGCTGCCACCGTCGCCCGGATGGGTTTCGCGCGCCTTGCACACGCCATCGCCCGCGCAGTGCCTATGGTTTAGTGAAACCACGGGCAAAATCCTCCGAGCTGATCGTAAGCCACACCTGTTATAATAGCCCCGAACCTAGCTCCATTTTTCTTTTCTCCCCACCCTCGCGGCTACCGCAAAGCTCCAGTGATCAAATTCCCCGTAGTCGTTGTGAGTTGTGCCGTGAGCTTTGGACCAGCGCTACTCTGCCCCCTTAGCTTCATCGTCCTTAAGGGAATCGACTCGGGACCCACTGAAGCTTGCCAGCGACGTGATTCTCTCGCCGCCAGTCAAAAAATCCCCATTTCTTCCCCTTTTCGATTTCACGCGCTCGGGTAAGCCTCCCTTCGATTCCTTGCCATCCTAGCTTCGCTGGAGCTCAACTAACCTTCCTTTGCCTATGGCCTCACCAGATTTTTGCCAGTGTTCGCCCGCGACGATCCCCTGGTTCCGGCTGTCGTCCACATCGTCGTTGCTAGCTCACTCCCGGCTTCCTCCGACCAAGCTTTTAGCTCGGTGAGCATCTCCTGGCCACCCGGATGCTCATGCAATGCGCACCATAGATCATCCTGCAACGCCGCGCTCGCTGTCATTAAGGTCACCCGAGACCTTGCGCCGCCACTGCCCATAGCGCCGCCACGTCTAGCCGCCTCCAACCTCGGCGTGAGCGCCATTAGTTGCGCGCATGCCCACTGGTCCTGTTGGGATGAAGAAACCGCCCCATGCTGGTTGGATGCGCCGGCGAAGCCCCGGCGAGCCTCGCGGCCGCACGCGCGCCGGCGCGAGGAGGACGACTACCCAGAGCCGACCGATACGTGCCAAGACTCGTGCAGGACACCTTATTACGGATGATAGTGCTACTGACATGTGCGACCCCACAATACTGTGTTTAAAAACATAATTCTCATGCGATTAGAGCTATTGAGCCACTGACGGGTGGGGCCCCTGGTCCACTCGTCAATATTAGTGGTAACGTCCCACGCATAGTGCACATTCGCATTGCCTTAGCGTAAATCGGGGAATACGACTTCGGTTTGTTGAACGTTCACTGCTGGATGGCGCCTTTCCAAATTTACGCCTCCGACCGTGGTGCTTGCGTAGTTGGAAGGCGTCCACGGAAAATGCGCCTTGTCCTGAGCAGCTCACGGGCTAAGCCATAAATGGGCCGGCCTGTTACTGTTCAACAGATTTACTAGTTTTACTCAATTTAGAAATCTTTATAAATGCAAATACATTTCTATAAATAGTTGTACCACTTCAAAATTTCTAGAAAAATCATGTTAAAAACTATATGACTTAGTGAACTCAATAAATTATTTCTGCCATGATAACTTTGCTTAAAGCACTGGATAAATCAAAACTCGCCTCTATAATAAATTATAAATAAGCTTTCCAATTGTTTTAATTGTTTAGTGAGCGCCTAAAATGATGAGAAAATTCCAGTGGAACATAAATATGATTTTGAAATTTTAGGAATTATTAACCCGTTTCTAGGACCTATTGGGTAATTATTTGGACAAATTTACCAATTTTCTTAAGTATTAATATAACAGTAATAAACCCTAAATTAATTAAAATACTAAATGACTTCATTTAAATCTCAAATTTTCATAGAAATATTATTGACCCCTAATGAATTTATTAAAATTGTAGGACCTTGATAAAACTTAGTAGGATTATTTAACTAATTAACTAGGGTAAATTAGGCCTATATTATACAATATGGGTAATTTGTTTCTAAATTTAAAATCATATAGCCATACACCTATCCATAAACAATAGGTAATTTCCCTAGAGTTGATGAAGGAAATACTTCAAACAAAATTAATTTTACCTTATATATCTATTTGCTAAATCTAAGGGTAGACTATTAAGGGTAGCATTATGCATCATCACATATCATCTTCATAATGTTCACACTACCGTTATCTTCTGTAAATTACTATATGGTAGTAGGATCATGGAACTTCCTCGAAATCTAGATTAAGACTTAACATCAGACGCCGATCGCTAGACTTAGCGAGAGCTTTTTATGCATCATGCTTCTTATTGCATATTGGTGTTTTATTTATTGTTCTTCGAATTTGTTCCGTTAATAGATGCCGAGGAGCCCGAGGGACATTTCGAAGAGCCGCAAGAAGACCCCTACTATCCACAAGACCAAGGCGAGTTAACACTTCCCCTGTAGGGTGTTTGCTCTTACTAGGGAGAGTCTAACCTTTTCCTAGTGCGAGTTAACATTCAAATAGATCATATTGATTCCCAGTTTATTAAAGTATTTTATTTATAGTATCAAACTGCATGCTCTTTAAGTAATTATACCTGTCTACTTAATCATGATATATCCTGCCATGTTACCACTTGTTATTATTCTACCTTGATGATTTTGCCTTGATATAATCATCTGTCGTTTGACTTTATTAATGATTGTCTTGATGATCACCCTTGATAGCCTGTTAGGTTGAATGAAATAAAATTAGACTCTTAAGTCTTGGTTAAAATTTGCTTAGACATTGCTCAGATTCAATTAATAATTTTTAGGCTCAATTAGCCTCGGAACGGTGAACCGACATTCACCGAACATAATTACATATGAACATGGAAACTGGAAATTGGGCCTGGCATGCCAGTGTGAGTGTTTGGTTGTGGTTGGGAAAGCAGACGTGGTCCGGCTTGTGGTTAAGATGGAGTAGCTTGGCTACTGGGTGTGAAGTGAAGAGGGCTATACGTTCACAGACGTGGTGCTGAGAGGAGCGCGGAGAAACACACGTAGCTGCCAATCGCTGCCACCAAGGGTGGTTCCATCACATCGTGTGCAGGGCACACGGAGGAACGATAGCGGAAGAAGGAAGTGGTTATGGATATGGATATGTGTGGACTAGCCGGATCCGAGGTGACTCCTAGAGTGGACCAGATGGGCGTGTAGTGAGGCACGCTACATCCCATTTTTGGGGTTTTGTAAAATTTTAAAATAATAATAATGCTCCTAATGTTTTGGAAGGCTTATGCCTTATAATATATTATTTTAACTCAATGATACAAATATACAAGTACTCATAACTAAGATATTTTGTGTTAAATAAAACATATTCAATATTTCTCCCTTTTACTTGAATCTTATTATAGGTTTTGCTTCAAGACGCATATCCAAAACTATATACCAATATAGCTCATTTTTGCAAACCTTTATTTTGCTCCCCTCTAAAATGATTTTAAAAGGCCAATGATCATTTCAATTGCTACATATCTATGTATGCAGTACAAAGGCATTAATGGGATATCTTCTAAAAAGCTTTCAAGCATTTTATTTTATAAAATTCATATTAGCTGATTAATAGTTAGAAGCTACACTATTTTTACAAATAGCCAATTTATTGCAAAATTCCACCTTCTTGTACTATTCAAAAACCTACAATTGAGGTATTTACTATTTTTGACTCTACACTTTGCATATTACATGCAAAGGCCTTATTTTCTTATTTTTCAAATTAGGCCATATAGTGAAACCCATCTTTTGACCTTGCCTTCAAATATAATTTAAATTTGGTGATAAATTGACCAAATTGCCCTTTTGGCCAAACCCCTTTCCATTTTCACTCTTTACCATTTTAAGTCCTATACATAAAGTATACCCTATGTTTAAATCCTACGCTACCTTAAAATTGACAATTTCCCTCTTCAAGCCATTATATCCTTCTGAAAAGATCATATTTTCATTTGGACAAAACTACATTTATTTCAAAGCTATCTTGAATGTAGGATTTCTCCAAATGCAACTATTGTAGGAGAACGCGGTGCTACGCTAGCCGAAAATAAAATTTTTCTTACCGCGAACACCCAGGCAACATGCGAGTCGGAGATCATGGAGCATTACCCTTGGAGCACGTTAGCGTGAGTAGAGTGGGTGAAGCCTCCCGCGTCTTTGCGAAGCACTATACGTGGTCGAACACGACGTGGTACAACTTCTCCTCGTCGCGGATCGCCGTCACGCAAAGAACGCCGACGTAGTCGTCTGAGTTATGTAGCCGATCGAATCGATCGGCGACGCCGAGAGCGACGACGCCTCCACGGTATCCACACGTCCGGGGTGGGAACACCGCTGCCGGTGTGCTAGCACCCAGCGCTGCTAGGGTTCTTAGGGCGATGGGGCGTGGCGGCTAGGGCTCGTGGTGGGGAGACTAACACACCGCACGCCTCATGCCTCCTTTATATAGAGCGCACTAACGGGCCTTCTACGATAGAAGCCCATTAGGTCTCGCTCTAATGGATATGGAAGCCCACTAGGTCTCACGCTAATGGATCTTCTACAATAGAAATCCATTAAGACGCCGAAGATCCAAATCCGTATAAACCCACTAATGGATCCAATCCATCGATATGATCCAACCCGTTAAGTGTGTGACCCATTAGGCTCATGTACAAGTCGGCCGGTCCCGGAGAACCCTTCCCGCACCACAAGTCAATAGCGGTACCTAGCAGACATATTGACCCCGAATGTACACAATGATCGAATCACCAACCTTGATACACTCACATAGGATCCTTTTGTCACACGATATCACCAAGCTCAAGGCGAGAGGCGTGCCACCCTTGTGATAGCTCGACAAATTCACTCGTCAATGTAATGGATATAATTAAGTGATTAACTCTTTAATCACTTTGGCATGGCCATGCACTTTTCTTATCCATCCACACCGAGGGGCCCAGAGATATCTCTCCCGTTATCAAGGAGGGGCAAATTCCATCTTGATCTCTTACATCTCACGTCATGTTCATGGCATACCCGTAAGCTACCTTTATAACTTCCCTATTACGGTGAAGCATTTGATAGCCCCAAAGTATACAATTACGCATGCTGAGAATCAATAAGAATCTCAGGTCAAAGGATCGATAGGTATACCACTCGAGACTATACTCAAGGCACTTCTAAGATAACAATCTCAAAGAAGGTGTCTCGGAGCGGTCTATCCAACCCCATGTTCTTTATCATGTGCCCACATTATTGATTTGATATCTCCATATCTATGGTATGTGAAACATTACCATCAATCAATACATGTGCTGGTCAGATCACTATTGTTCCACATAATGATATGTGACCAGGGATCGTTTAGAATAATATCTCATAACCAATGTGTTTCACAATTAAGTCATACTCAATGAACAAAGGAGTGACATTTATTCATGGAACTAATAAGTACATGAACATAGACGTATGATACAATCATCTCATATGATCGCCTCTAGGGCATATCACTAACAACTATGCCATATATAAGTAAATGTATATATATATATATATGACTTATGTAATCATATGCATATAAATATATAATGGCACTTAGATTTTCAGATCGCGAATAGTAATTTCACCTAACTTTAATTTCCCAATATATTACCTGGGTTATAATTATATGTATATTGTGAATATACTTATCAAAATGCTTGGAAAATAGTATTTTCATATCATGAATAGTATTTTCAGCATAATGAATAGTAATTACCAATCTGCCCCCAGATTCTAAATGTCAATTTCTTCCCTCTTTCCCTTGATATTGTTTTGATCAGCAATCTTTTGCCCTTCTGAATTGGCCTAGTGAAATTACCCTTTTGCCCCCTTTTTGCCTCTCACTATTTTCCCTTGCTCTTGGGCTCAAACCTCACTGGTTTTCCCTCTCTTCCCCGACCTGTTTTTGCCCTGGGATTGGCCCATGCCCTTTCTCCTCTCTCGGCCGTGGCCCAGCAAGGCCCAGCCCGAGCCACCCCTTTCCTGGCTCCTCTCTCTGCTACTCTCCTGCTCCGTGAGATGGCGTTCCCCACCACCGTCCGATCGCGCCTCACCATTGGCCGCCGCCCGCGCGCTCACGTCACCCTGCACTGGAGCCATACCAAGCTTCGGTCAGCTTGGTCCTTCCCGCAGCACCGGCGCCTCGCCATTGGGCGAACGGCGGCAAGGACAGTCCGGCCGTCCTAAACAAATCCCGCGCAAGGACGATGATCGGCGTCGCAGTCGCGCGAGCACTCAATCCTCCTGTCCTCCTCGCTCCTCCCCGCGTCTATAAAGCTAACCCGAACCCTCCCCTTTCTCCCTCATTCCACCGCCTCACCCTACCCGAGCACCGCCACCGTTGCGGGCTCATTCCGGCGATTCCCGAGCTCGGGCGACCAGCTCTACCTCTTCCTCTCATTCCCTAGTAGCTCCCCTCGTTGCTTATAGCTCACGGGCGAGCTCCGTCACCGCCGCCGGCCACCACTTGCCTTTTTTTCGATTGCTCGCCGTCGGCAGCATCTCCGGCCCTCCCCTTCGGCCTACGTCACCCCGGCATCGTCCTCTACCTCCTCCTGGAAGGAATCGACGAGGCCTCCCCCAGAACTCCCCCGCGCCGTGTCCTCTGCTTCGGCTCCGCCGGCTCCACGCTGCCGGCCCCTTCCGGTCCTCCCTGGGCACGACCGACCCCAAGGTAACCATCTAGTTACCTTCTAGAAGCTCTAGGGCAACTTACCTTTGCTTAAAACCCCGTGGAACGCCGACGTCGTCGCTTGCCGCAGTTCCCCGCCACCCCCGCTCGTGGCGCCGCCGCCACGGCTCACCGCTGGCGAAACCACGCGAGGACATCCTAGGGATAGGTCTCGCGCACCCATAGGAACAAACGACGCGGAGTTTCGTGCCTCGAAGCGCCGCCGAGAGCACGCCGAAGGATCACTGGAGTAACGGCCGGAAGAACCCTGCGTGCGCATGCTCTCCCTCTCTCGTGCCTGACAAGTGGGACCCGCTGGCTTTTAACTAGGTTTTATTTTCCCGCAGTGCCCCTTAAGAGACTGACATGTGGGCCCAATGGCCCCACATGTAAGGATAAGTGGAGACGTATTATAGGAATACGCCTCCTCCTATCTGGTCGCGCCCGCGCCATCGTTTCTTTGGGCCGGACCAACCTTGGGCCGCACAGTGACAATGAGCCCATTACTGTTTGCATTATTTTTCCAGAGATTTATCTATTTAAGAAATCTCATAAACTGATTATGATTTATAATAAATACTTAGATAAATCAAAAAATCTTGGAAAAATGTGGTAAAATATTATATAGTCTACTGGACCCATGAAAAATATAACTTTGCATTTTTCAAATATTTGAAGTCTCTGTAAAGTATTTATAACTCTAGTCTATATATTTCTTAAATACTTATCAGGCTTTCTTAAATAGTTTTTACCATCGAAAAATATTGGGAAAATTCTAGGAAATAAAATATGTTGTACTTGACTTAGGAAAAATATTCTTAGATATGTCCTATTACTATTTTGCCCCTGGAGAATTAGAATAGCCTTGTGGTAGTATTTTCTTTACAAAAGAAATGCCAGAATAGGTATTCCATTTATTAAAAATATTATTTGAACTGTAAAAATCTTGATTATTTTTCTGTAAGCCTCACAGAGAATACCTACCTTAGAAAAAATACTAAACTGTATAAGGTTATAGTAAAATAATTATTAGAAATAGAAAACCTCTCTTAGGGCTAATATTTAATGCCCAAATAGATGTTTAATTTAATGGATATTACTATATTTAAAACTATGAAAATAATTTGGTATACACTTTATAAGGATTTCTAGCCTTAGAAATCTATTAGATCCTTTAAGAGCTTGGTCTCTTGTCTAATTAAAGATACGAAGCCCCTTTAGGGCTAAAATTTCTCTTTCAAAGTGTTTGCTGAAGATATTTTAATATAAAAGATAGGATTATTGCTTGGGAACATAATTAAGGGTATTTAGAGCATTCACACATGCATGACATCCACAACACGTTTACCGAGAAGTTCCTGGAACTTCCTAGATAAGTAGGGTAGATTATTTTATAATCTTCAATATAGCCCGATGCGAACAGATACCCACGTGATTAGATGCGATTGCATAACATGCATCATGCTCTGACATATTTCTAATTGTATTTGTGCTATTTGGATTATTCACGATAGATCCAGAAGACCCGAAAGGACAGCTTGAAGACCGGAATCCAAGCTACAACACGCTCGGTCCAGGCAAGCCAATATCTCTAGTTCATCTGTCTAATCCCATGTTTTACTTAAATTATATTGATTTAAAAGATAAAAATTGCATGCTTTTTATTCTGTTGCTATAATATGTTGTAAACATAAAGCTGATAGAGCTGGTCTAGATATTACCTGCTCGACTATATGTGTTAATAAGCACAACCCTTATCCTTGACTTCATTCCTTACCTTATCCTTTGGAATCCTAGGAAATTAATCTAAATCTTCCCTGACTAGTAAGTCCTTGGGGGAAATGCTTAGCCTTTGCTGGTTTAGGTCAAATGGGTCAATCCTTGCCTATCAACGGTTTGCGGTATAGATATGACGGATCGATCCTATCAACATTGCAACGGCATAGCAAATGCTATCAACGGTGTAATGGTATAGCTGGTTGCTGGTCCCGGCTATCAACGTAAAACGGTATAGAACGGGAGAATACTCATCCACTTGGGTGCTAGGTCTGCCTGAGTGCGAATGTTGGTCAAATGATCACTTTTTATTTGATAATGATTACTTGCATCTTTGGATCCCGGCCATAGTTGAGCTCAAGGTGATCACGCCCTCAGATAGGGGTGAGTCGACCGCCACTTTGGGAGTCGTGCGCCAGTTGTAGGTATGGGCACGGACTCGCCAGTTGATACAGACAGTACGCCAGTTGTAGGTATGGGTACTGGCCTGATTGTTGTTTTCGGGGACCATGCCCATGGCCATGGGATGGATCCGCCGATTATTGGGACACGTAGTCCATAGCCATGGATACGGTGTCGCCATGTTGATATACCCCCAGATGATGAACAATTTTGGCATATATAGCCCAGTACGTCTTTGATTTGTTAACTGGCTAAGTCATAGGATTTCTACTTATTAATTATTGTAAATCTGGCTTTATGCAAAAGAAATAACCTAGCCTCCACCAAATAGCCTATATCATTAAACTGCATTAGGATGGATGTTGGTTCGCGAGCACGGTTTGATTGCGCGCTCACCCTCGCACCCACTCACTCTTTTAGGTGGATCAGAGGAAGGACTTGGACTGCACGAAGGTAACAAGGGGAAAATGAACCAGATGGATGACGTTATGACCGGGTGATAGGCGGGACTCCAGTCGCTTGCCTGTTTGGGTTGGGCACAGCCTCGAGACCCGACTCTTCTTTTTGTTTCTTCCGCTTTTCTGCTAGACTCTGATAGGAGTTCATTTTGGCATTGTAATATTTGGCCTACTCAGCCTATTAAACTGAGCCACCATGTAATTGAACTCTATTGTAATAATAATATTCAGTTTCGACTGTATGAGATGATCCAACATTTTGTAAAAAGGTGTCGTGCTAGCAAGATAGATCCTGGGCTAGCACAGGTGCACCGAGGTTCCCGGTTAGACCGAAAATCGGGGGCCGACACACGCAGCAAAAAGTTGCTGACTAAATGCCTGTGGGATTTGGTTCCTAGCACCACAACGTGTGGCCATCGCGCGGTAGTGCAAGTAATGGGGATTTAGAGGTAGTACGACCTGCGGGCGTACCCTGTCTGCTGCCATGCTTGAGGTGAAGAGGATCATGTCGTCATCCGCGGGATGATCTAGGTCTTACGGCGCAGGGGAGCCAAGACTCTAGTGCGGGCGTGGCAACCCGGCTAGGGAAGAATGGGCACTTTGCTAGCGTAGTATCCACAACGGGTGCGCCACACCCGGAATATGATGGCGGGTGTTTGGAGAAAGTTCTAGGATGGGTATGGACTGTGGATTGTGAATTGGAATGGACATCTAAAATGAAACTTTGAATAATAGAACTTTGGGTTAAAATTGCTAAGTCTTAGGCTTTGACTTATAAAACTGTCTTTCTGCAAATAAATAAACCCCCAACCTTTCCTTTGGAAACCCTTATCACTAAATTGCATTGGGTTGGGTGTTAGCTCGCTAGTGTTTGGATGACACTGACCTCGCAACCATATTATCTTTTAGATGGAGAGTATGAGTAGGATCAGTACACCTGTCATGAAGATGAAGATCAAGATTATGCTGACGATCAGGGCGAGGCATAGGGCGTCTCTCCAGTCAACTGCTTAGGCATAGCCGGTAGGAGACCTTTTGGATCTTTTGGTTTCTGGTACTCTGATCTTTTGGATATTCTGACTATTTAGGCCAATGTGCCGTGTTGTAACACTTAATAGTCCTTGGGCTTAATACAAGTATTTTGTGTAATATAAGTCTTCCGCTTGTATGAAATAATTTCGGCTATGTGATTGGTGTGCACTAGTGTACTGATCTAGGGACTAGTGCAGATCAGGTGGTGGGCAAAGGACAAGCCCACAACCAGTTCACTTCCAAATTCTAGCAGAAGCTCCATGGCTTATTAGGAATAGAATTGAACTTTAGTACAGCCTACCACACTTAGACAGATGGCAGATAGAAAGGACAAATCAAATTTTGGGAGATATGTTGTGAGCCTGCGCTCTGTCTAACCAAGGCAGTTGGGACAAACAGTTATTGTATGCTGAGATTGTCTACAACAACGGCTACCAATCCAGCATTAAGATGTCTCCCTTCGAGGCTCTGTATGGCAGGAAATGCTAAATCCCTTTCTATTGGCAAGAAATCGGTGAGTGGAAAGTGTTTGGACCAGACCTGCTATAAGAACCCGAAGAGCAAGTCAAGATGATTTAGCTGCGACTCACGACGGCTCAGTCAAGATGATTTAGCAGCGACTCACTGATCATATCCCTAGCAAGGTGGAGTATGTTGTTCAATGGAAGGTATCTGACAGTGTTACCAAGGTTCGTAGTTTCTTGGGCATGGCTAGATACCACAAAAGATTTATAGAAGGCTTTTCAACAATTGCTAGACCGTTGACGCAATTATTGAAAAAGGAGAAGTTTGTTTGGACACCTAAATGTGAGAAGTGTTTTCAAGAACTCAAAAGAAGGACTACAACACCGATCCTTACGTTGCCAGATATCAAGAAAGGATTTAATGTTTATTGTGATGCTTCGAAACAAGGCTTGGGATGTGTGCTCATGCGGAATGGCAAGGTCATGGCATATGCATCTAGACAGTTGAGGCCGCATGAGTTGAACTATCCTACTCATGACCTAGAATTGGCAGCAGTGGTTCATGCCTTGAAGATATGGCGTCACTATCTCATTGATAAAAGGTGTGAAGTGTGTACTGACCATAAGAGTCTAAAGTACATTTCACCTAGTCATAACTCAACATGAGGCAAAGGAAATGGTTGGAGCTAATAAAATATTATGATGTGGGAATCAACTACCACCCCGGCAAAGCCAATGTGGTGGCAGATGCCTTGAGTAGAAAAAGCAGACCTGCCAAGAAAGGAGTACCTCAAATATCACCACATCTAGAAGAGGAGATGCGAAGGATGCCATTGGAGGTGGTACCTAAGGGGTATGTGGCCACCCTCAAGGTTAAACCCAGTTTGATAGAGCAGATAGCCGACAAGCAAAAGGAAGATGCCAAACTTTCTAAGATATGATCTAAATTGTTCGAGGGGTTAGATTTCAGGATCGATGACCACGGGGCTATGTGGATGAAATCACGAATTTATGTCCCGGATAACAAGGAGATTAAGGAGCTTATTCTCAAGGAGGTTCATGAGTCTAGGTATTGTATTCATCCTGGCAGTACCAAGATGTATCAGGATTTGAAGGAGAAATTTTGGTGGCCTCATTTGAAAGGAGAAATCGCTGAATATGTTGCATTATGTGATGTGTGTCAGAGGGCGAAAGCAGAACATCAGCGGCCAGTAGGGTTAGTGCAACCGTTAAAGGTACCTAAATGGAAGCGGGAAGAAATTTTTATGGATTTCATTACAGGATTGCCAAAGATGCAGTCAGGTTACGATTCTATTTGGGTGATAGTAGACCGACTGACCAAGGTGGTGCATTTCATCCCAGTAAAGGCCACATATACCAGTGTTAGATTGGCTAAGCTATACATGTCAAGAATAGTAAGCCTACACGGAGTTCCTAAGAAGATAGTATCAAGTCAAGGGACTCAATTCACTTCAAGATTTAGGCAGCAGCTACATGAGGCGTTGGGGACTAATACGAAATTCAACATAGCATATCACCCACAAGCCGATAAACAGACAGAAAGGGTGAACCAGATCCTAGAAGATATGTTGAGAGTTTGTGCATTAGCTTACCCAAGAAGTTGGGACAAGAGTCTACCGTATGCCGAGTTCAGCTATAACAAAAGTTACCAAGATAGTTTACAAATGTCTCCTTTTGAAGCACTATATAGAAGTTCGTGCCGAACACCGTTGAATTAAGATGAGACAGGAGAGCACACTATCTTTGGCCCTAATGTGATACAGAATACAGAGGAACAGGTGGCTGTGCTTAGGGACAGACTCATAACAGCTCCATCTCGCTAAAATAGCTATGCCGATAATAGGCGTAGAGAACTGAGTTTTGAGTATGGAGATTTTGTCTACCTCTAGGTCATACCTTTGAGGGGTGTGAAGAGATTCAACATGCGTGGAAAGTTAGCACCCAGGTATGTGGGTCTGTTCAAGGTTCTGGAACGGAAAGGAGAAGTGGCCTATAGCTGCAGTTACCGGAGTCAATGACAGGGATTCACAACGTGTTCCATGTGTTGCAACTGAAGAAGTGTCTTAGAGAGCCTTCGGAACAACGCCAGTGGAATCTTTGGATGTACGAGAAGATTTGACTTATGAGAAGAAACCAATCAAGATTTTGGATGTGGCAGACAGGGTTATTCACAGCAAGGTTGTTAGATTTTACAGAGTTCAGTGGAGCAACCATGCCGAGAGCGAAGCTACTTGGGAGAAGGAGGAGGATCTGAGAGCAGAATACCCAGACCTATTCTCTAGTTAGCTCGGAATCTCGGGGAAGAGATTCTGTTAGGGGGAGTCCTATAACATCCTGAATTTTCGCAAGCCCAAGTATTTTGTTTTAACCTAAGTAATACTGAAAATACACTATGATTTTTCCCATAGCCAAAAAAACTAAAAATCATTTTTCCAATTAACATAAAGCACTAAACAATTATGTAAGATTAAATACTCATGAACAGTGCTTGATAAAATTTTCCTAGGTTCCAGATGCTCTAGAATATTTTTGAGAATTTTTCCAGATTTTAATAACTACAAAACATTAAACAACAAAACTATAAATAGATAAACAGGGTTTAATCCTTTTTTGGGTTAAGTGGCGATGTACCTCAATCTAGGTCGTCGATTGTCAGATCTATGTAATTGCCTTGAAGGGGTCGCACGCGTTCGATCCGTTGGATTGGGCAATGTGGCACGATGGGAGCCGCTAGATTGCGCCACTGTCGTCTCCGAGACCGCGCCGAAGTCAGACAGGGTGGCAGCGCCGCCGCGGGTCGGGCCTAGGCGTCCATGCCATCCTAGGGTTTCTCGAGCCTATATAAGGCCAGGGAGAGGTGTGCGATAGCCTCTAGGGTTCATTGCCGCGACCAGATTAGTCAGAGAGGAAGCATGTCACCAAGGATCTCAAAGAAGGCAGTTCGGGGCCGAGAACTCCGGCGAGGAATTCTGTCACCGTCAGTGAGTTTCAGTTCCCGATTCTTGGTCAGTAGCCATGCTTAGTCGCTGCGATTCTCATCGTGGTCTTAGTTAGGCCGAAGGAGCGTCAGAGAACCGCCGTCGTGGAACCCATAGCCGCCGCTCTCGGGGAGTCGTCGGAGCAAACTAGGGTTTCCTAGGCTTGCCCCGTGTGTCAATAAGGTTCCTTGTAACCTGTAGATTCTAAATCTAGGCTTATTTTGGCTCGGGGAGGTTTGTAGCTTGGTATGGCATGTTCTCGTGGCAGCGCCGCCGCTTCACGTCGTCGTGGCTCGCAAGTGAGGGGTCAGGGGTCTAGAGAGATCGCGAGTCGAGGGCTACCCGTAAAGCTTGGTTGCGCATGGTTTGGTGCACAGGTGCGCCAGATCAGGCAACTCTGGCGAGGTCGTCGCCGTGTTGGCGTCGGTGGAGCCGCGTGCCATGGTCACTGGGGCGGAGGAACGAAGTGGAGCGTAGATAGCCGTTAGATTTATGATAGATGGTTCAGACCAGATTAGTTTCGGTTTGGTTTTGGTTCGGTTCGGATAAAGGACTAACACATAGGGTCCACATGTCAGTGGGGCCCACATGTCAGTAAGAGAGAGAGAGGAGTGCATGCGCCCTGGCCGCATGGGCTTGGTTCGCCGTGGGCCGTGAGGCTAACAGTGGGGCCCACTAGTCAGTGTGGTGCGTGGTGGCCTTATCAAATTAAGATTTAATTCTTGAAATTGTTTAATTAGCTTATAAATTGATTTAAAATTGTAAAATTCATATCTTTTGATCCAGAAGTCCAAAAATTACCATTCAAGTCTCTCAAAATTCAGAAAAATAAAATCTACTTGTTTATTAATTTTATTTGATTTTTCAAAATATGTTATTGTACTGTTTTATTTATTTGGTGTTTCTTTATTACCGCTTTACGTAGAAACATGTACTTCGAAAGGTGTGCCAGTGGAAGACTTTGTTGCAGGCACAGAATGGGAGTGGCAGCAAGAGAAGTCACACATAGCCCTTGATCAAGTTAATCCTATTTGAAAATAAAATGAATTTGATTTATAAAACTTGCATTGCTATGTTTAATTTACTTTACTGGGAATCTAGTTATTCCTATTTGAAATATATCCATCCTTTGAAATGTTTTATTGTCGGTTATCCTTTGTAACCTAGATGTGTCATCGTTTTAGTTGGGTGGCGATAATACCATGTGGTATGGTAGTCGTGTTTAGTTTGCTTAGTCATGCACGTTACCTAGGATTGGTTTAATTAATAATGACAAAAGAGAAATATTAAGCTAAGAGTAAAGGCATATGTTGCTTTTACATGAGGAAGACATGTGTTGCTCCATATTGGTTAAGCATGTGTTACTCTACATGTGTTGCAATTTGTTAATGAACCTGGTGGGTGTTTTGACCGAGGCAAGTGGTACTATGTGTATGGAAGCTCGTGTGGCTAGGCTAAAAGGCAAATCTAGAACGAATTCTTGCCTTACTTACCCTAAGGACTTAATCTTGTAAGGGCATGCCAAGCAAAATACAGTACAAACCATTAGCTTAACTTCGGTTTTGTCTAACAGTTATGTTACTAAATGTAAGCTTATGATACCTCAAGGCAAGTTAGGCTGAATCATCTGTGTGAGATTCTTTGGGGGAAGATGTGTCACTATGTTGGCCATCTATCCACTCGATGTTGCTATACTAACTTTGTGTAGCCCAGTGGTCCAGATGTTTGGCTCTGGTGGTGCAGTAGTCATCGAGAGGGCCACTTGCTTAAATTTAGTCCCATGACTATTGGGTTACGAATGTCTCCTTCCTAACCAGAGGTTGAGATATGACTATCTCATGGGTAAAGATGTGCAACCTCTATAGAGTGCTAAAAATTATTCGAATAGCCGTGTTCTCGGTTATGAACAAATGCTTGGTTGTATTGAGCAGGATATAGTATTTTCAAATGCAAATGATGGTTTATCACTGTAGTTACTGCTGGGTGTAGATTATCGAGCTTTGTGCTATGTTTATGCTTTGTGTCATTGCTTATGAAACAAAGGTTGTTTATCAAATGTTTTATTTAGTTGCTTTCAAATCTATTATGTTATTACATCTTTGTTAAAATGTTGTTTATGCAAAATAGCCATATAAACTATCCTTTATAATAAGCCTACATGTAGTGGTAGAATTGCATAATTCCACTATGTGTGATCTGTAGAGAATTTTATGATTTCTTATACTTGCAAATTTTTATTGTGGGCTGCTTAATCCAACGAGCAGGACAAGAATTTGAAGAATCGTCTCCATTGTTTGAGAACGATCTACCTAGACGCGAGTAGCTGGACGTGCTTCCCAGTTAGAAGCCTGTGGCTCTTGTTCGGACATCTACCTTATTTATTTTGCTTACTAGCAGCAATAATATACTCTGATAAACTGGTGGAAGTGCATCTATGCCCCCTAAGTAGGTTTTGGTGATTAATGACAAACGATTAAGAGACTAACATGTTCGATGAGATGTGAACAGGTTTAATGTCCCATGGATGATAAAATGAAAGCGTCATGGTCCACTCAAAAGTAAAAGAGAAAACAGCAACATGATGATCCAAAGACTTGTATTTATTTTCGTTTAATTTGAGTCTAAGGAAAGCCATACTATTAAGAGGGATATAGCGAAACAAGGTTTTCAGATGTGTCAAGTGCTCATTAGATGAATTCAAGCTAAGCGAGAGCCTTATACTACTTAAAAATCTTGATTTAAAATTTTGGAGCTTTTGAGGCTGGAGTGTCCGGTGGTGTACATCGGAGTGTCCGGTGGTTCCTATACTGGACTATCCGATTTTTCAGGATTTTGATTTCTCTAATCTGTCTCCAAAATATGGGGCTGGAGTGTCCGGTGCATGGGGACCGGAGTGTCCGGTGGTGGTATGACTCGGACTATCCGGTTTTTCGAGATTTTGAGTGTGTTGTCCTCACCACCAATTTTAGCCGGAGTAACCGATATTAGGGACCGGAGTGTCCGATGAGGACTTAACTAAAATTCAAAAGTGTCCGGTGTGTATACACCGGACAGTCCTGTGTTTATTTTCTGGGCCAAACGGCTAGAGTTGTGGGGGACTATTTAAGCTCTCCCCTCTCCACCTTGTAACAGTAACTATTCGGTGTGTCATTCCCTACGGATCCTAAAGCCTTCTAAGCACTTCTTTGAGTTCATAGCTTCCCCCACCTTTGATCTTAGTGATTAACCTTGTGATTAGGGCTGGGAAGAGAGATTGAAGGTTAGATCCATTATTGAGCACTTGCGTCATCTCCAAGTCGTTTTTCCATCGGATTTGTTACTCTTGGAGGTTGAGGACTACTAGACGGCTAGGAGTTGCTCAAGAGCTGCCAATCTTCGTGTGGTTGGCCTTGGAAAGTTTGTGAAGGCTGATTCTGCCTTCGTTAGGGAAGGAATCAAGGAGTGAAGCCGAGGAGTGCTTGGTGCAACCTTGGGAAGAAAAGGGTTGAAAGAGACCCTGGCTCAAGTGTGACCGAGCCGTCTCAATGGAGACGTAGGATCCCCTCAAGGATCTAAACTTCGATAACAAATTTCATTGCGTCTCCATCTTCATTTCGGTTTTTCTATCAATTTACTTTCTTAACAAATTCATTCTATTGTGGAGCATTTAATTTGGATATTGTCCCTAGTAGTGATCCATAGCATCTACTCCTGGTTGTGAACTATTTGATTGTAGGTCGTATCCTCAAAGTTGTGAGATTTGTCTTGGGATTCAAAATCATCTGTTTTTCTTTGCAAGTCGGGCAGTCTGGTATTTAGCACCAGATACACCGGTACCTATTAGAGTATCCGACCATGAAACACCGGAGTGTCCGATATCAGATTATTAATTTCTATTTTAATTTGTAACACCTATTCACCCTCTCTAGGCAACATCTTGATCCCTCAATTGGTATCAGAGCCTAATCTCTTGTGGTAAGTTTAACCACTTAGAGACTAAGGATGTCATACGTTGATAAGGGTAAAACTGGTGCATCTATTCCATTTGATTATTTCGGCATAAATAGCTCATCATCTTCATCTTATACCTCTATTCCATCCTGTTGAGCACCTTACTTTGATAGCACTCACTATACGGCATAGAGACATAAAATGAAGATGTACTTGAGATCACTTCATCCCTCTATTTGGCGCATTGTTGAGACAGGTTTTAAACCGAAGGATCCGAAGAAGCTCACCTCTGAAGAAGTACAAGACCAACACCGTAATGATTAAGTCGCCAATGCTTTGCTCGGAGCCTTGAGCCCAAGTGAATTCAACCGGGTTGACGGGCATGAGGTTGCCAAAGAGATTTAGGATATGCTCAAGGTTGCACATGAGGGCACCTCAAGTGTCCGTGAGTCCAAGATAGAGTTGATAGCCGCCAAGTTGGGTTGGATTGTGATGGAGGATGGCGAGAGCTACAAGGAGATGTATGATCGGTTAATGCTCCTTGTGAATGAAGCCAAAGGACTTGGAAGCAAGGAAATAACTGACTCCTACATGGTCAAAGTTATGCTAAGAGCGATCACGCCAAGAAATCCAACCTTGGTCGGGACAACTACAACACGCTTACACCACATGATGTGCTTGGAAAGATTCTAGCTCACGAGTTGATGAACCAAGAGTACATGGAGGTTGAAGAACTTGTCAACCATGGATCGAAGAAGAAGAACATAGCCTACAAGGCTAGCAAAGAGAAGGAAATTAGCTCAATCGAAGATAAAAGTGATGTTTCACTCAATGTGGAAGAAATGGCACAATTCATGAAAAAAATTCAAAAAAATTCTCAAAAAGAGTGGATATCACAAGGGAGACCATCACAATAAGAACAATGGAAAGTCCAAGGTGCTTCGAGCATGCTATGAATGTGGTGACACCGGTCACTTTATCGCCGAATGCCCGAAAAAGAAGAACAAGGAGAACAATAAGAAGAAGAAGGACAAGCATCAAAAGAAGGATAAAGGCTAGAGCTCCAAGGGCCACGCTCACATCGGCGAAGAGTGGAATTAAAATGATTCCGACTCCGACTCCGATGACGAAGGCATCGCCACCATTGCCTCTCTACTACTACATCAAGCAAGTTACTCTTCGACGACTCAAGTGATGATGAAGCTCCAATTTGCCTCATGGCTAAGGAGCGCAAGGTATCATCCAAGTCCAAATCTCATACTATTCATGATCCTTGCAATAATGATAATGATTGTGATGTTGATCTTATTAGCATTCTTGAGAAATTTGACTTGTCTAAGATGAGTGCTTTCCTTGAAACAATTGAAAGGCAAGAGGACACTCTTGAGAGACAAGAGGACTTACTCATCCTTGAAAATGAGAGAAACCTTGAGTTTGAGAGGGTCCTAGCACAAGAGAGGGAGAAGAATAAGGAGATGACCAAACAATTGAGTGAGGCCAAATCCAAAATCACTAATCTTAAGATTACCAATGCTTCACTCATAGAGGAACTTGATTGTGCAAAGGAAGCGCACAAGTCTCTTGATTTGAAGTTCGTTGATCTCTTGAAAAGCACCACAATCTCTCCTAGTGCATCTTGCTCATCACTTGTATCAACTAGCAATGGATGTGCTAAATGCTATAACGTTGATATTGATGCTTATTCAACTAACCTTGAGACCATGAGATCTTTAGCATATGAAAATAAAAGGCTCAAGGGGCTTGTTCAAGATGGACGTCAAAAATCTTATAAGGCTAGTAAGAGCCTTGAGGAGTTCCTTGGTAGGTGAACCGAGAAGTATAAAAAGGAGGGGCTCGGGTATATTCCTCCCAAGGGCAACAAGGACCATATTGTGGTAGCCCTGAGTCTAAGCTTCGTCAAATTTATTAATGCCAAGGGCTCTCTCTGAAAGGACCGGGATGTCGCCTAGAGAGGGGTTGAATAGGCGTTTTTAAATTTTATACAGAGTTAAAAAGTGCGGAAGCTTTAAACAGTCAGACACTCCGAAGATTGGTTCAGATACTCTGAATAGGTTCGGAGTATCCGATCAGAAGTTCGGACTATCCGAACTGCGTAGTTAGGGTTTGCTCAAAACCTTACCAAACCTTCAGATCTGGGGATGCCACTTGCACACAAGTTAAATGAGTAGTAGACCTAGCTATAAAATTAGATCCACAAGAAATCTCAAAGCATAAGTCCACAAATTTGACAAATTACAATAATGCAAGTGAACAAACCGAGATGTAGAGTAGAGAGACAAGATTTGTTTCCCGAAGTTCGGATTCTTGAGGGAATCCTACTCTCCGTTGAGGTAGGCTCGGTCACACTTGAGCTCGGGTCTCTTTCAACCCTTTCCCTCACCAAAGGTCTCCAAACCCCTTGGTCTCACTCCTTGTTCCTTCCCTTGCGGAGGCGGAACCGGCCTTCACAAACTTCCCACGACCACCACACCAAGTTTTGGTGGCTCGAGGGAGACTCCTAACCGTCTAGGAGTCCTCAACCTCCAAGAGTAATAAATCCAGCAAAATATGAAAGTAAAAGACTAATCGAGTGCTCCAAGATGAAATCCACAAGCTTGACACTCAATCCTACCTCTCAACCCAACCAAAGATGGAAATCTTGAAGATTTATGGTGGGAGAGGATTTGGGGGGCTAGAGCTTAGCTAGGGATTGAGAAGGTGTAAATGCTCTCTATTGAATGTATTCCCCGTGTTGGTGAGGTGGGGAGAGGGGTTATAAATACCCTTGGCTCAAATCTAGCCGTTGTGTGCTGCAGACATCGGATACTCCGAAGTTTAAGTTTGGATACTCCGATCTGTGAAAGCTGGAAATAGTACAGGTTCGGATATTCCGAGGAGTTTCCGAGGACATTCCGAACTGGTTCGGATACTCCGAGGGCATTTCGAATAATTTTGACTTAGGACAGAAACTCGGTTTTCCTGAAAAATCGGATACTCCGAAGACATTCCGACTGATTCTGACTTAGGACAGAAACTCAATTTTCCTGAAAAATCGGATACTCCGAAGACATTCCGACTAATTCTGACTTAGGACAGAAACTCAGTTTTCCTGAAAAATCGGATACTCCGAAGACATTCCGACCTGAGTTCGGATACTCCGAAGACATTTCGACCTAAAATTCAGCGGTTTCTTCAGAACTTTGATATAAATGCAAATTGAGTTTTCCAACTTTATAAAAACTCATTTTGGAGCACTTGAGTAGTCTAGTATCTATATTTCGTCGCATCCCTCTTAATAGTACGGCTTTATCCTTAGATTCAAATTAAATCAAAGATAATACAAGTTTAGGATAGTCACTTGCCGTCTTTTTCTTCATTATGCATGATGACCTTCACCAAAAAATTGATGACGCCTTCACCTTGTCCAACTTGACTCGATGCACCTCATGAGACTCTCGTCTTATCAACTTTGACTTGATCATCCTTCCCGATGATCTCAACGCCAAATCGATCTTGACTTAGTCTTCAACTCTTGGTGACACGCCGTCTTGTTGACCTTGGCTTAACCGTCATCCTTTAACATACCTTGGTCATCATACACACTCACGAGACGTAATTCTTTTCAAATCACTCATGAAATCCATTAGTCCCAAAAACTCAATAGATATAAATGTATATGATTGATAATCAACAATGTTTAAATTCAACAAGTGTTTGACGATGAAACTCAATATAAATGAAACACTTGACATAAGAAAGATCTCTACTTAGTGCATCATGGTAAATATGCATTTGATCTATATGCACTACAGATGTGATTGCCAAAAAGATGTACCAATTAAATTATGGCAAGAAGCATAATCTTCACTTAATGATGTACATGAAAATATATTCAAGAATTGCACATGTACACATTCATATTTAAAGCAAGAGTGATGTTACAAAATAAGCTAGATTAAACTTCACCAAGGAAGTGCATATGAGAATATATGATTTAGACCTATATGCCCTAACACAATTAATACCATGGTGAAGATTAACTAGGTGGATCATATATATATATATATATATATATATATATATATATATATATATATATTAGAGCATATATCCATATTAGGAATGCAATAATAAATATGACAGAGTCAACATATTGCATACCTCGATTTGTTATCTATCCTAGTTGTATATATGAAACACATCTCGATAGGATGGATAGCTTAGTCACTTGACCTAAATGGTTCCTCCATTTGGATGAGACTAAAAATGATCTTAATAACAAACTTGTTAGTCTTATAGACATTAAGCAAATATTAGAGGTTTGTCATTAGGCAAGCACTAAATCAAACATTAACCGATATGTACCATTTATAGTGTTTGTCATTAAATATGTTTGTCATAAATCAAATGTGTTTGTCATTAATCACCAAAATCACACAAGGGTACATTGAATTTACACTCTCACTCATGCTTCTCACTCTACCTTCAATGCCTCTTATGTGCTTAGGAAAGATAAATTTGGTAGAGTAGTTGCTAAATTTGTTGGTATTAGAAATAAACATACTTCTATTGAGAGATCCATTTGGGTACCAAAAGTACTTTTGAATAATATGAGAGGACCCAAACAAGTTTGGGTACCTAAACTAGATCTTAATTGTTTTGTAGGATTATCTCTCCGGTGGAAGAAGTTGGGTGCTCAATAGCGGTTGCACTAATCATATGACCGGAAAGAGATCAATGTTTTGTCAATTTGATGAAAATGGATCTTCACATGAGAACATTGTATTTGGTGACAATGGCAAAGGAAAGGTGATGGGGCTAGGTAAATTGATAATCTCTAATGACTTTTCTGTCTCTAATGTCTTGCTTGTTAAATCTCTAAATTATAATTTGTTGTTCGTGTCACAACTTTGTGAGATGGGTATAATTCTTTATTTATTAGTGTTGATGTGACCGTCTCAAGAAGGGATGATTTCTCAATAGTGTTCAAGGGTCATCTCAAAGGAAAGCTTTATCTTGTGGACTTTTCATCAGGTAAAGCTAACCTTGAGACGTGTTTGATGGCTAAATCTAGCATGGGTTGGCTATGACATCGCCGACTAGCCCATATTAGTATGAGAAATCTCCAAAAGCTTCTAAAAGGCGAGCACATTTGGGACTAACCAATGTTTCCTTTGAGAAAGATCGTATTTGTAGTGCTTGTCAAGCGGGAAAACAAGTTGGAGCACCTCATCCCACCAAGAATGTGATGATGACCACAAGACCATTGGAAATGCTACACATGGATCTATTTGGTCCAATTAATTATATAAGCATAGGAGATAACAGGTATGGTTTGGTAATTGTCGATGATTTTTCTCGCTTCAAGTGGGTATCCTTTTTGCATGGCAAAAGTGAGACCCAAGGACATCTCAAGAAATTGATGAGAAGGGCTCAAAATGAATTCGAAGTAAGAATCAAGAAGATTAGAAGTGACAATGAGACGAAGTTCAAGAACACTGGTGTGAAGGAGTATCTCGATAAAGTGGGCATTAAGTATGAGTTCTCGGCTCCCTACTGCCCCCAACAAAATGGGGCAGTCGAGAGGAAGAACCGAACTCTTATCGAGATGGCAAGGATAATGCTCAACGAATATAAGGCCTCTGATAGCTTTTGGGTGGAAGCCGTCAATACTGCATGCCATACGACTAACCGGCTATATCTCCACAAGCTATTGAAGAAGACCTCATATGAGCTTCTCACCGGTAACAATCCAAAAGTCTCTTACTTTAAGGTATTTGGTAGCAAATGCTTCATTTTAAATAAGAAACAAAAATCCTCTAAATTTGCTCCTAAAGTTGATGAAGGTTTCTTACTTAGTTATGGATCAAATGCTTATGCATACCGTGTTCTCAATAAAACCATTGGTGTTGTTGAAATCGCGCGTGATTTGACATTTGATGACACTAACGGCTCCCAAGTAGAGCACATTGACTCTCACGAGCTAGGTGATGAAGAAATTCTAAGTGAGGCTATAAAGAAGTTAGCGATCGGAGAGATTAAGCCACAAGGCGACGAAGATGAACCCAATCAACCCTCTTCATCAATGCAAGTGGATGGACCTACCTCAAATCAAGACCAAGACGACTTCACCAACAAGAGTGTCGATCAAGATGAAGAAGTTGAAGTCGAACCTATACCGCCAACACCTCATCCAAAGTGCATCAAAGTGTTCAAAGAGACCACCACATCGATAACATTCTCGATGATATAAATAGGGGAGTCTCTACTAGATCTCGAGTTACTAATTTTTGTAAGCACTATTCGTTTGTATCTTCTATTGAGCCTTTAAAGATAGAAGAAGCACTTGAGGATCTAGATTAGGTGATGGCGATGCAAGAAGAGTTGAACAATTTTACAAGAAATGAAGTATAGTCATTGGTGGAATGACCGAAGCAAAACGTGATTGGAACTAAATGGGTCTTCCGTAACAAACAAGATGAGAACGGGATAGTCATGAGAAACAAAGCTAGACTAGTTGCAAAAGGCTTCACACAAATTGAAGGTTTTAATTGTGGTGAGACCTATGCTCCCGTAGCTAGACTTGAGTCATTTCGAATACTACTTGCTTTTACTACTCACCATGATTTTAAGATAAAACAAATGGACATGAAGAGTGCATTCCTCAATGGATCTATCTTCGAATTAGTTTATGTGGAGCAACCACCAGGCTTTTAAGATCCAAAGTATCCTAACCATGTTTATAAACTCCATAAGGCGCTATATGGGCTTAAGCAAACTCCAAGAGTATGGTATGAATGCCTTAGAGATTTTCTCGTTAAAAAGGGTTTTCAAATTGGCAAAGCCAATACTACTTTCTTTACTAAGAACGTTGATGATGATTTGTTTGTATACTAAATTTATGTCGATGACATAATATTTGGTTCTACTAATGAATAATTTTGTGAAGTTTAGTAGGATTTTGACAAAGAGGTTTGAAATATCGATGATAGGGGAATTAAAATTCTTTCTTGAATTTCAAATTGATCAACTCAAAGAAGGGATATTCCTATGTCAAACTATGTATATCAAGGACAAGTTTAAGAAGTTTGATATAAAGAATACCAAGCCTATCAAAACCCCCATGCAAGCAAATGGTCATCTATATCTAAATGAGGAAGGTAAACTCGTCGACCAAAAGGTATATTATTCTATGATTAGCTTTTTGCTTTATCTTTGTGCATCTAGGCCCGATATTATGCTTAGTGTGTACATGTGTGCAAGATTTCAAGCCACTCTTAAGAAGTGTCACTTAGTGGCCGTAAAGAGAATTCTTATATATTTGGTCCATACACCTAACCTTGGCCTTTGGTATCCCAAAGGATCTAACTTTGACTTAGTCGGCTATTCGGATGCGGATTATGTCGGTTGCAAAGTGGATAAGAAAAGTACCTCGGGGGCTTGCCAATTCTTAGGTAGGTTTCTAGTTTCTTTGTCCTCAAGGAAACAAAATTCTGTTGCATTATCCACCGTCGAAACCGAGTACATTGCTATGGAAAGTTGTTGTGCCCAATTCCTTTGGATAAGACAAACCTTGAAGGATTATGGTTATATCATGAACCACATACCTCTCTTGTGCAACAAGGAGAGCACCATTAAGATAGCCAATAATCCGGTCCAACACTCTTGAACCAACCATAACAATATCCGCCACCATTTCTTGAGAGATCACTCCACAAAAGGGATATCAAGATCAAACACATGAGAACCGAAAACTAATTGGCCGATATTTTCACCAAGCCACTAGATGAGCAAAGATTTTGTGAATTCAGAAATGAGCTAAATATCCTTGATTCTCGGAGCATGGCTTGACACCTTGTATACTATTGTTTGAAATAGCCTAGTTGTTTTGAAAAACAAAACGTTTGACAAAATCCTATATAATGTATTTTCCCTCGTGTTAAAAATGTTTGGATCTTTGATCTTTGAATCTTGTCAACCTTGTGTGATCGTTGTTCATATTGGTTGATTGTTGGATGATCACATTTAGAGAGACTATTTGAAATCTTATCTCACCTTCTTCTCCTCTGATGACCCAATCCACTCTCAAAACATTTCCCAAGCAATCGTTGTGCTAGAAATGTCCTAAGCACCGGACTATCCGGTAGGGACAGACCAAACTATCAGGTGAAGATCGGACTATCCGACCCCCTACCTACAGGACTGTCCGATGCAACTAGCAACTTTAACTGCAGGGTGAATCGAGTTTTACCCACTCACACTCTCATTTCACCCTTGCGACCACAACTTTCACTTTTCTCCACCTATGTGCCCCCGTGCTCCTCTCCATCAGATCTTGATGTTCCACTGTCGGAATCTCTGGTGCACCCTCTGAAGTGAAGCCCCCTAGGTCTACTCCAACCCTAACCTCCGGATCGACGTCGTTTCTCATCGTCGATCTCTCAAGGTAAATCTAGGGTTTTAACTCATCGATCAATGAACCTAGCCAATCTTTAATGAATCCATTTGGTTGGTTAGTGCTCTATCTTGTCTTGGATCATATTCGAGTAATGGCTCTAGTATTTCCTTGATTCAAACTCGAGTTGGATTGGAAGTTAGGTACCAGCACTGTGAACACCGAACTATTCGGTAATCAAAGACCGGACCATCCGATGGGTACCAGACTATCCAATGTCAGACACCGGACTGTCCGATACCTTACCAGAGTGTTTGGTATATCAACACCGGATACTCCGATATTCATTAAACCAATGCTTAAGCATCAATCTCTCGGGACATTCCTTAGAGCCTTTGTTCACTAAATTTCTCTCTTGTTACCCTCTCAGCAATGGATCAGGGTCGTAGCGTTTCTCGCACCTTTTAAAGGGGAGTCAAGGCTCTAAATGACAGCACCAATCTTGCTGGAGGTCAAGCTGGAAGCAGTGCTAGTGGTCAGGTAGTGAGTGCCTCACCTACTAGGATGCCCACCAAGCGATTGGCGCATCACCCTAAGAAAGGCACTGTAGGAGCATCTGAATCTCCTGAGCATTCTGAATCAGAAGAAGAGCATCAAGGAATCATCGGACCCCTCAGGATAACTAAGTCCATCAAAGACTCTCGGTATCCCAGAAGGATCATCAGCTACAAAAACAAAGGGGTTGAGGCCAGGATGAAGAGGCTACAAGATCCTCGCACTTATGATAAAGAAGACTTCGCAGATCGTCGTTTTTGGAACTTCTTTCAACAAGACTTCTATGACTCTATGATCTTCGATAAGGGAACCCGGTGATTCTTATGTAGTGGGTGGACTGGAACTATATGACCAGAATGGATGACCCAATATTCAATGAAGTCATTCAAGCATGTGAGCAACACGATCTCAAGGGCTTTATGGGCTTTAGGTATTCGTGGTGCAAAGAGGTGATTGCCCAATTCTATTCCACTCTTTATGTCGAGCTTGATGTCCACTTTACTATGTACTAGATGACCGAGGGAAGTTGGTGTCGACGGTTTGTGTCGGCAATATATTTTATAGGGCTATACGAAAGATCACAACTACGATGGTAGCACAGGGAGCCGAATTTATACAGGTTCGGGCCCTCGGGAGGAGGTAATACCCTACTCCTATGCTCGTGGATTGTATTATGGTGGATCTCAAGGATGTTGAGATGTGCATGACGATGACAAGGATGACAAGATGCGATGATCTAAGAGGATATGAGATAAGTCGAACTAGGGGCCCCTAACCCCCTTTATATAGTCCAAGGGGCCGGGTTACAGATAGATTCCCTAATCCGTATATGGAAGATACAGATATAACCGAGTTAGTTACGCCTATATCTATGTATTCGAGTGGGAGACGAGTTCGTTTTCTTGTAGAACACGTCGGGCCGCACTAGCCTCCAAGCCCGTCTTCTAGAAGATCCAATTGACTCGGCCCAAAGAGGTGGTACGTCCAGTAGTATATCTCTGGATACCCGGGGCCCATGTTATCTACAGTAGCCCCCAAGTGCTTCGGGACTGGGTTGTCTTGATTCGGGGTTCTGCTTGTAGCCCTTCAGATGTATCCCGAGTGACGTCACTCTTCGTATGGTTGATGAAGTTCCGCTTGCCAGATAACCTGCTGATCACAACACAGTTGCAAAGGACTCAAGAGAAAATCTCAAGTCTTAAGGATGTCTGGTACCCAGTCTGACTAGTCGGTATACTGGCTATTGGCCCCACGGAGAGGCATACCAGAAAGGTGGATGTTGCCGAGTGATCGGTGTCACCCGACGTTACCCTCCCTGTTACAAATTATGACATTCGAGTCTGACTGGCGGAGCTCGACATTCGGTCTAGCAGGGAACATGTCACAACTTGCGTAGGGTGTTCAGGCGCCCTGATCCGACTAGTGCGGAGTCAAGCTAGTGATTCTCAGAGGAATACGCCCGCCTCCAAGTTGAGGTCATCCGAGTGGTGTCCGTCTTGATGACGAACGATCCAGAGATGTGCCACTGAGACCCAACTGAAGAGGTAACCTTTGATTGTCCGGGAAACGCCCAGCCCTTGAGAAATCAAGGACTGGCTTATGGCCTATCCAGGGGCGCGCCCTTTTACCCGACTAGATTTGACCCAAATAACACCTGTACCCGAGCAATGTCGTGCATAGCTTACGGCCCACATGGAGCATGTTTTCTGGAACCTAAGTCCGAGTTCGAATCTCAAAGTATTGATTTTGGGGCTTCGTTTTTTTTCCCGCCCGTCGCGGAAATGAAACGTCGCCCATTTTCTTTTAATGAGAGTGCGCCGTGCTCCCACTGCCACGGGGCATCCCCAGCACCGCCTGCCGGTATGCCAATCATCGCTTTGAATGTTGCTCCATGTTCCCAGAGACCACCGCATCAAATCTCGGGAACAATTTTCATCGGGGTTGCTTCCCAATGCTATTATTCCCCGAAATCGGTTCAACTTCCCCGATCTTGGCTATAAAAAGAGACCGGTACGGCAGCCGCTTCTCGTCCAAGCTTCTACTGCAAACCCTCCATCTCCGCCTACTCCCATGGCTGACGAAGATTTGGCAGAGCTTTGGGCACAGTTCGACCTCGCGCTCGCCGAGGTCGCCGAAGAAGAAGCCCGTGCCTGCGACGTCGCCACCGTCGCGGTTCTGATCGAGGTCGCCCCGGCCCTTGCCGAGGTGGCCGATGTGATCGTGGAAGCGCTGGTTCGCGCCCGTGCCCGCGACGCCGCCATCGCCGCGGCCCTAATCGAAGCGGCCCCAGGCCTCGCCGAGGTGACGGACCTGATCATTAGGGCGCAGGCCCACGCTTGTCGCCATACCCTGTAATTGGCTTGCGAGCCATTATAAATTTTAATAAAATTGCTCGTTTTGCGTCCCTCTTTTCTTTCTTTCTTTTTTATCTAGCACGAACTAATCGATTTTTCGCGATTCAAGTCATGCATTTTGCCCAAGCAAGTTACGTCCCTTTTACTAAGCACTCTGCCCAGCGTATCAAGTTCCCTAGCGTTAGGAGTTGGCGCGGAGCTCTGTCTCCAAAAACGCAATCGGGAAGTATGAGTGTTGCTAGGAGACAAGAGTTTTGTTACTTAGAACGATTAACACTTAGGCTCAACATAAACTTGCAAAGAGGAAGATCAATTAGGTATCGAATTGGTATAGTAGTGCCGACTACACCTAATTAGGTATAACCCCCAACTTACTAGCTAGTCGAAATCCGACTAAGGAGTAAGTCAATCTCAATAGGAGAAAAAGGGTGCGCGGTTGCGCACCTAATTAGGTGTAGCCCCCGACTTACTGGCTAGTCGGGATCCGACTAGGGAGCAAGTCAGGTTATTTTCAATAAAGGGTTAGGTGCGCGATTGCTCACCTAATTAGGTGTAGCCCCCGACTTACTATTTAATTGAAACACAAATAAGTAGCAAGTCAGAAACTGAATTGTAAAAGCGTAAAGACAATGTGAACGAAAATTTATCTTTATTTAATTGTAAACGTGTTACAATGGTCGTCAGGTATAGAACCAACGTAATTGCTCTATGTTCCATAAGTTGTCCAAGAGGGCGCCATCTTCTCGCCTCAGTCGGTAAGCCCCCGGGCGTGTCACCGAGTCGACAATGTACGGGCCTTCCCAGCGTGGAGAAAGTTTGCGGCCACTCGATTGATTGACTCGAAGGACCAAATCTCCGACCGAGAAGGCACGATCCCGCACATTGCGATCATGGTAGCGACGCAAACCCTGAAGCTACTTGGCCGACTGAATTGTAGCGATGTCCCGAGCTTCCTCCAGCCGGTCGAGATCATCGATCCGACTAGCCTCTGACTCGTCCTCATTGAACCTCTAAACTTGGGGAGACCCGAACTGTAGTTCCGTTGGAAGGACCGCCTCAGACCCATACACGAAGAAAAAGGTAGACTGCCCCGTAGCTCGGCTGGGGTTTATACAAAGCCCCCAAAGTACGGCAGACAATTCCTTCATCCATTTTGCCGCATATGGTTTGGGCCGATCGAAGATGCGCGCCTTGACACCTTGTAGAAGCATGCCGCTTACGCGCTCGACCTGCCCGTTGCTTCGTGGGTGTGCCATCGAAGCAAAGCAAATCTTTATGCCCACATCTTCGCACTAGCTTTGAAACTCTTCACTCCTGAACTAAGAGCCGTTGTCCGTAATGATCCGAGATGGTACGCCGAACCGACCGATGATCTCCTAGAAGAACTCGGTGGCTTTGGCCCCCGTAATCTTGGTCATAGACTTGCCTTCAATCCATTTAGTGAACTTGTCAATGGCGACGAATATGTGTTCGAAACCACCCAGGGCCTTCCTGAAGGGTCCGACAATGTCGAGCCCCCAGACTGCAAACGGCCAGGTGATAGGGATCATCTGAAGTTCCTGAGCCGGCATGTGGATCTGCCAAGCGAAGAACTGATAACCCTCACATTTGCAGACGATCTCCTTTGAGTCGGAGACCGCGGTCGGCCAGTAAAATCCTTGTCGAAAGGCATTTCCGACCAACGTAGCTGATGCAGCGTGATGACCGCACATGCCCTAGTGAATTTCGCGCAATAGGGCGCGTCCTTCAGACTCGGATATGCACTTTTGAAGTATACTGGACACGCTTCGGCGGTACAGAATCCCTTCGTGCACCACGTATGGGCGACTCCGACGTTTAATTTGCTCGGCAGCCCCCCGATCGTCGGGAAGCTTTTCTTCTTGCAGATACTCATAGTATGGCCGCGTCCAATCCGAGTCGAAGGCAAGTACCTCTGACTCGGGTTGTTACTCGTCTAGTTGAGGTAGTTGCTCCTGCGTTGTTATGGAGGGGGCATGAAGCTCTTGGACGAAGATCCTAGCTGGGACTGGCGCCCGACTGGAGCCCATGTTCGCGAGCTCGTCTGCCGCCTCATTGTCTCATCGCAGAATATGTATGAGCTCCAACCTATCGAACTTGTCCTCCAACTTTCTGACCTCCTGACAATAGGAGGTCATATTGTCGTTGACACAAATCCAATCCTTCGGTACTTGGCTCACCACGAGCTGGGAATATCCGCGAACCACCAATCGCCAGATGCCGAGAGATATGGCAATACAGAGACCGTGGATGAGCGCCTCGTACTCGGCTGCATTGTTTGAAGCTGGAAAATGAATCTGGAGGACATACTTGAGTCGTTCGCCTCCAGGTGATATAAGAACGATGCCAGCCCCCGTGCCCTGCCGTTGGAGAGAGCCGTCGAAGTACATGTTCCAGTACTCGGCCTCTTCGGCGGTTGGGGGAGGCTGCATCTCGGTCCACTCGGCGACAAAGTCGGCGAGTGTTTATGACTTGATGGCGCTGCGTGGCTTGAACGAGAGCTCGAAAGCCCCAAGTTCCACCGACCACTTAGCAATCCTCACAGTGGCTTCCCGATTATGGAGAATTTCTCCAATAGGGAAAAAAGTGACCACCGAAATTGGATGTTCTTGAAAATAGTGCTTCAGCTTCCGAGAGGCGATCAGGACCGCATACAGAAGATTCTGCACCTGCGGATAGCGTACCTTGGACTCGCCCAATACTTCGCTGACGAAGTAAACCAGGCGTTGAGCCTTGTAGACGCGTCCTTTCTCTTCTCGTTCCACTACCACCGCGGCACTCACTACGTGAGTGGAGGCCACAATGTATAGCAGAAGCGGTTCCTATGGCATAGAAGATGCCAAGACAGGTGGCGAGGTGAGGAATGACTTGAGATCCTCAAAGGCTTTCTGTGCCTCGAGTGTCCAGACGAACTTGTCGTGTTGCTTCTTCAATAGCTTGAAGAAGGGCCATCCATGCTCGCCGAGTCGCGAGATGAATCGGCCGAGTGCAGCCATGCACCCATTAAGACGCTGGACGTCCCTTTGGCACGTTGGCGGAGCCATCTCCATGATGGCCTTGATCTTTTCTGGGTTAGCTTCAATTCCGTGGTGAGACACCACGAAACCAAGAAGCTTCCCCAAAGGGACCCCGAAGACACACTTCTCCGGGTTCAACTTCATGTGGTATGCCGACAGGCTCTGGAATGTCTTCGATAGGTCAGTGACCAAGTCGGAGGTTACCCGAGACTTGACGACAACATCATCGACGTATGCCTCCACGTTGCGTCCAAGCTGGTTATGGAAGCATCGCTGAATGCAACGCTGGTACGTTGCTCCGGCGTTTTTCAGCCCGAAGCGCATTGTGACGTAGCAGAAGGCCCCAAACGGAGTGATAAACGAAGTCTTGATGCAATCTTCTTCCTTTAAGCTAATCTGGTGATATCCTGAGTAGGCATCCAGAAAGCTCAAAAGCTCGCAACCGGCAGTGAAATCAACCACCTGGTCGATGCGAGGTAGTCCGAACAGATCCTTGGGACATGCTTTATTTAAGTTGGTGTTCGGTGTAATCAACACACATGCGCCAAGAACCATTCTTCTTTTGCACAAGTACTGGATTTGCCAACCAATCGGGGTGAAGCACCTCCCTTATATAGCCGGCGGCTAAAAGTTTGGTGATCTCTGTCTTGATGGCTTCTTTCCGATCTTGTGCGAACCGACGCAGCCGCTGCTTGATCGTCTTGGCTTTGTCGTGTATATTCAAGGAGTGCTCGATCACCTCCCTCGGGACACCTGGCATGTCCGATGGTTTCCAAGCGAAGATGCTTCGACTGGCTTGGAGGAAGGTGACGAGCGTGTCTTCCTATTTCGGATCAAGCCCTGTCCCGATCAGAGCCGTTTTGGATGGATCGGACAGGTCGAGCGAAATACGCTTGACATCTTCGTCAGGCTTAATACCCGATTCAGATGGCTTCTTGTTCAGCAGATCGCCCTCATCGTGAAGAGTGGCGGCTGCCTGTCGGATCTTGTCCAACTCGGCGGCCACTTCGGCTGACTGGGCGAAGTTACAATTTTCCTTGTCGAGAAGATGGGAGAACTTAACATCTCCGCAGACCGTGATTACGCCCCGCGGACCCGGCATCTTCATAGCCAAATAGGCGTAGCATGGGACGGCCATGAGTTTGGCCAAACCCGGCCTTCCCAAGATTGCGTGATACGCAGTCTCGAAATCGGCCACCTCAAAGCTGAGGTTTTCCGTCCGGTAGTTATCCCAAGTGCCAAAGGTGACCGGAAGAGTGATTTTCCCGATCGGCACTGATGATGTTTCCAGAATTATGCCATGGAACGGTGCGTCTGTCTTCTGGGGCGCCGTCCTTGGGACCTGCATCTCGTCCAAAGTCTTGGCGAAAAGGATATTTAATCCGCTCCCGCCGTCGACCAGGACCTTACGCAGTCGGACGCCCTGTACCACAGGATCCAGGATGAGTGGATATCTTCCTGGGCATGAGACGTGGTCAGGATAATCCGAGCGATCAAACTTGATCGGAACCTCGGACCACCGAAGGTACTCGGGGGTCACCGGAACAGCTGCATTGACTTCCCGAAGGGTAAGCTTTTGATTGCACTTGGACTCATATGCATCCGATCCCCCGAATATGTAGTTGAGCTCATGCACGGTTTCTTGGTAAGCGTCACCCTGAGGAGGGTCACGCTTGTCATCTTGTTTAGCATCCTTCGGAGCGTCGTTGCTATGCTCCTCAGCGAACTTCTTCAAGATGTTGCAGTTTTTGGCAGCATGCTTCCCATTCGGATAGAAAGGACACGGCGCCTCCATAACTTTGTTGTAGTCGTTGGCTGGGGCGGCTTTTGTCGACCGTGATCCGCGACCGCTACCAGCTCTTCACCCTTGCGCTTTTTGTCCTTCTTGGAGGACGAGTCGAGCTTGTCCTTCTTGCCTTCGTGTTTGCTCGGGTGATCCTCCTGACGCTCAGCGAGAGCGTCCGAGGCGGTAGAATATCGATCCGCCAAGGCGAACATCTCTTTGACGGATGTCGGGGGTTTCCGAGACATTTTCTTAATTAGATCGGGTCAGGGTCGCGAACTCCCTTATGGAAGGCCGCGACGACGACCGCCTCCGAAGCCTCCCGGATTGTGTTCTTCTTCGTGAAATGCCGAATGAAATCCCTTAACGACTCATCTTTTTTCTGATGAATCTGATAAAGGTCCCACTGGGTTCCAGGCTTCTCGTAAGTGCCCTGAAAATTGGCGACGAATTGGTCGTAAAGCTCTCCCCAAGAACCGATCCATTTCTCTGGAAGGCCTGCAAGCCAACCCTGAGCCGGAGGGGTTAACATAACGGGTAGGTAGTTTGCCATCACGTCGTATCCTCCACCCGCGGCTTTGATTGCCAAAGAGTAAATCTGCAACCAAGCCTCGGGGTCCCACTCTCCATCAAATTTCACTATCCCCTTGGGGTTGAACCCTTCGAGCCAGTTTACCTGACGGAGTAGGGGTGTAAATGCCTTGATCCCGTCAATCAATCCATCCCTGGGGGGAGGAGACTGACGGGGAGGAGTCCGGTGCGGTGGAGTACGGTGTCGGTCTTCATCTCGCTCTCTCCGTCGGGCTTCGATGTCGAGGCGGAGGTCGCGACTTGTACTTGGCGGGCGTCTTGCCCACGACTTCGTGTGTGCCGACTGTGCCGAGTGCTACTGTGGCAGTCTGGCTCCTGGCAGAGTTGGCCTGCTGATCCCGAGTGCCTTGGACAGCCGCTGCCGTCAACATGGCTTTGATTTGTTCCATGATCGGCGTTGCGGGGCTGTTCTCCCCAAGCAGAGGACCAACATTATCCAGGAGGGTCTTGCATACGAGGATGTTCTGCTGTGACGTACGGAAGACCGAGTGATCTCCCATGCGGACTTGAAGCAGTTCCTCCCGGACTTTCCGTGCACGACCTCGCAATTTGTCGCGCAGATCTTCACCACCTCCGCGGTTTTGTTCGGCTCCTGCCTCCTCCATGGGACGCCGAGCCGATCCGGAGGCTTGCCCATCCAGCACATAGACGCCGCAAAAATCGGGGAACCCGTTGACGCTCTCCTCTGACTCGGATTCCGAGAAAAAGAGGCTCAGCCAATCCCGAGTTGTTGGCTCGTCGATGGGAGTGATTATAACTCCCACTTCTCGTGCTGAAACCTTGCAGCCGAATTGACCAATCCGAGTGGTATGACCACTCGGAAAGTTGATCTGGTTAGAGTCGTCCCTGAGCCAAGACCCAGAAAACTCATCCCAACAGGTGCTTGCTGTGCTCCGTTCCTTAGCCCGGATTGGAAAAGCTGGCATGTTATCCGATGGAAAACAGTGGCCGAGTTTTCTAAACCGAATGGGGCGAACCACAGATGGGGAATTGTGATTCCTGACTGGATCTGAGCGCAATCCAGACCGAGAACAACATCGCCGCTTGGGGCTTCACCAACAAGAGGACCTAGTAAAGCAAGAGGCAGTAGATCCCGACCGAAACCGAAGGGGAGTCCAGCGGTAGGCCAGTCGGAATTGTCATCCTCAGATTGGATCTCTTCCGGATCGGAATCCAGAGGAGAGATCCTAAGGTGGTGAGGCTCGGCTGGAGTTGCGTACCACCTCCCCCGGTAATGAGTGGACCGAACGAGGTTCGGCTCACACAATGAAGTTCCCCGAAGTCGCCGGCGAGGAAGCCGAGATCTCCGAAGATGAAGCCTTGGCCGGGGCGTAGGTGAACACGAATCCGCCAATGGAAGCCATCAAAGTCGATGAAGTTGATCGTGACGCTAGCCCCTACCTGGCGTGCCAACTGTCGACGGTTTGTGTCGGCAATATACTTTATAGGGCTATGCGAAAGATCACAACTACGATGGTAGCACAGAGAGCCGAATTTATACAGGTTCGGGCCCTCGGAGGGAGGTAATACCCTACTCCTGTACTCGTGGATTATATTATGGTGGATCTCAAGGATGTTGAGATGTGTATGACGATGACAAGATGCGATGATCTGAGAGGATATGAGATATGTCGAACTAGGGGCCCCTGACCCCCTTTATATAGTCCAAGGGGCCGGGTTACAGATAGATTCCCTAATCCGTATATGGAAGATACAGATATAATCGAGTTGGTTACGCCTATATCTATGTATTCGAGTGGGAGAAGAGTTCGTTTCCTTGTAGAACACGCCGGGCCGCACCAGCCTCCAAGCCCGTCTTCTAGAAGATCCAATTGACTCGGTCCAAAGAGGTGGTACGTCCAGTAGTATATTTCCGGATACCCGGGGCCCATGTTATCCACAGTTGGTATAGTGTGAAGAAGGACCAATTTGCCAGAATCTTGGGATTCTCCATTGAGTCCAGAAGGAACAGAGAGAAGATCCATAATGAAGGAGTAATGGAGATTAACAGATGGACTTTCTCTATGAAGAGAATCAAGACTTTGCACTTGGAAAAACTGCAGGGTTTGCACCATTTTATGCTATTCTGAACAAGCTCTTCAGGAAGATACTTACACCCAAGGAAGGAGACTCCACGAGCATCATGTCAGTGTCCAGGAATCTACTCCATAGGGTTGGGGAGAATCACCGCAAGTTTGATGCTTTTGACTTCATTTGGCAGGAGATTCCCCTCACATCATGTGACCCTAAGAAGAGTTGTGGATATACTCCATATATCATGTGCATTATCGAAAAGGTCACCAAGCTAGAGATCCATAAGGAGGTGGAACACACTAGCTATCAAGTCAGGGCAATCAAGGCAACAGCTCGCAGGACCACTAGAGCAGCTTCATCGTCCAGAGTACCATCTCCACCAAAAAGATCTTCATCTTCGTCCTCTCCTATCAAGAACATGCTTCGTGCTATCTTTTGTCTTGGGAAGAAGGAAAAGGAAGCTAGGAAGAACACCAAGAGGCTGAAGGAGATTCAACGCCATCTCAATCTTCTATGCTCCCCTGAAGAATCAGAAGTTGACTCTAGTGAGGATGAAGAGATAGAAGATATCTTCGGGTCATCTCCAGCTCAAGATGCCGACGACGACGAGTAGGGCGACGACGAGGATTATGAGGATGATGATGATTAATTTCCTCACTAAGCCTATTTCTCCTTTTTGGTGTATTGATGCCAAATAGGAAGAGAAAAACTTAGTTCTATCTTCTATAGTATTATCTTGTGCTTGTACTCTGTGGTGTGCTTGAGAACCTTTGATCTTTATGATTATTATCTGGAGAACATGGTTATAATGTTTGAGACCTTTGAGATCCTGTTATGTTATCATGCTCTAATCATTATTGTGCTATGATTGCTATTATGTGTCCAATGCCTTGTTATATGCATTTTGGAGCTAAAATGAAATTTTTAATCTTTCACAGCACCCCACAAATGCAAGGATACAGGGGAGCCCTCGCAAATTTTGTTCCTAAATATGTGCATCTAAACTTCCTTAAAATCACCTAATGCACAAATCTAGGGGAGCTCTCCATATATGGCTTGCATTGAAAACAACTCTACTTACTCAATTATTTGTATGCTTTAATCGGGTGGTTATCAATCACCAAAAGGGGGAGATTGAAAGTGCATCTAGGCCCCTAAGTAGGTTTTGATGATTAATGACAGACGATTAAGGGACTAACATGTTAACAGGTTTAACATCCCATGGATGATAAAATGAAAAAGTCGTGGACTCCTCAAAAGTAAAAGAGAAAACAACAATGGGATTATCAAAAGACTTGTATTTATTTTCGTTTAATTTAAGTCTAAGGACAGCCGTACTATTAAGAGGGATACGACAGAAAAAGGTTTTCAGATGTGTCAAGTGCTCATTAGATGAATTCTAGCTTAGTGGGAGCCTTATACTACCTAAAAATCTTGATTTGGAATTTTGGAGCTTTTGAGGCCGGAGTGTCCGGTGGTATACACCGGAGTGTCCCGTGGTTCCTATACTGGACTATCCGATTTTACAAGATTCTGATTTCTCTGATCTGTCTCTAAAATATGGGGCCGGACTGTTCAGTGCATGGGGACCAAAGTGTTCGGTGGTGATATGACTCGGACTATCTGGTTTTTTGAGATTTTGAGTGTGTTGTATTCACCACCAATTTTAGCCGGAGTATCCGATCTTTGGGACCGGAGTGTCTGATGAGAATTTAACTAGAATTCAAAAGTTAGCCTAGAGCTGCCTGATTATGCAAGGCACACCAAAGTGTCCGGTGTGTATACACCGGACAGTCCAATGTTATTTCTTAGGCCTAGCGGCTAGATTCGAGGGGGACTATTTAAGCTCTCCCATCTCCACCTTGTAATGGTAACTATTCATTCTACCATTCTCTGAAGATCCTAAAGCCTTCTAAGCACTTCTTTGAGTTCATAGCTTCCCTCCACCTTTGATCTTAGTGATTAACCTTGTGATTAGGGTTGGGAATAGAAATTGTAGGCTAGATCTATTCCTGAGCACTTGCATCATCTCCAAGTCATTTTTTCGCTAGATTTGTTACTCTTTGAGGTTAAAGACTCCTAAACGCTTAGGAGTTGCTCAAGAGCAACCAATCTTCGTGTGGTTGGCCTCGGAAAGTTTGTGAAGGCCGATTCCGCCTCCGTAAGGGAAGGAATCAAGGAGTAAAGCCAAAGAGTGCTTGGTGCAACCTTAGAAGGAAAAGGTTAAAAAAGATCCCGGCTCAAGTGTGATCCAGCCGTCTTAACAGAGACATAGGATCCCCTCAAGGATTCAAACTTTGAGAACAAATTTCATTGCGCCTCCATCTTCATTCTGGTTTCCCTCTCAATTTACATTCTTGTCAAATTCGTTCTATTGTGGAGCATTTAATTTGAATATTGTCCCTAGTAGTGATCCGTAGCATCTACTCTTGCTTGTGAACTATTTGATTGCAGGTGGTATCCTCATATTTGTGAGATTTGTCTTGGGATTCAAAATCCCTTGTTTTTCTGAGCAAGTCGGGCAGTCCGGTACTTAGCACGGAGTATCCGACCCCGAAACACCGGAGTATCCGATATCAG
Organism: Olyra latifolia; assembly: GCA_036346145.1. Lineage (NCBI taxonomy): Eukaryota > Viridiplantae > Streptophyta > Magnoliopsida > Poales > Poaceae > Olyra > Olyra latifolia. The sequence goes on along the minus strand of CM070531.1, from coordinate 3,799,809 downwards.
CTTTTGCATTAATTTCTGTTTTAATTTGTAACACTTATTCACCCCCTAGACGATATCCTGATCCCTCAACTTGTTATTTAGCCCTACGTGGCATTTGGATCTTATTTGTAATAAGTGGAGGTTATATCTAAGTGCTTTTATATCGATGAACTATGATGATATCCACTTGAAGTCACTCATGCTCACTAAAATTTATCCTGGACTAGTGATAAATGAGGGACACCAGATTGTAAATTTGGGTCCCGACATACTCCCATGGAGCTTCACCTTCAACTTCGTTCCACTGATGGCGCTCCTCTTGAGAATCCTACTCGCTATCTTCACTTGGTTGAAAGCCTTGTTTACCTTAGCATGACTCGTCCCAATATCTCGTATGCTATTCATATTCGAGTCAGTTCATGCAAACTCCCACTTAGATTCATTACAGTCACCTTCTTCGTGTTCTACGATATCTTCGTGGTACTCTTGATCATCGTCTGTTCTTCTCTAGCTCCAGCCGTTTACAGCTCGTTGCTCTGATGCTTCTTGGGCTAGCGATCCCTCTGATCGTAAGTCCCTCTCTGCCTATTGTGTCTTCTTTAGCTCTTCCTTAATTGCCTGGAAGACCAAAAAGCAGCAGTTATTTCCCTCTCTAATACTAAGGCTGAATTGCGAGCATTGGCTTCTGTGATGACTAAGGTGACGTGGTTATAGTGGCTCCTAGCAGATTTTGGTGTTGTTATCTTCATGCCTACGACAATGCAATCTGACAGTTTTGATAGCATTACTAGAGACCAACTGAAACATAAGCTCACCAAGCATATTGGCTTTGATGCTTCTTATACCCGATCACAGATACAACAAGTGATTGCTCTTCAGTATGTCTTCTGAGCTTCAACTTGCGGATTTTTTCACGAAGGCACAAACCAGGATGTGAATTTCTTCACGAAGGCACACATAGCTTTTATATCTCCAAACTCAATATTATGAATCCACCTTGAATTTGAGGGAGTGTTAAATGTATAGCTTTGTAAGCCTAATATGGACTTTCCTTGTATATGGGCATTTCTTATATGTCCTCCTATACTTGTATATATACTGACCTATTGGTCTCACATCAATACAAGCTGCCTTCGTAGCAACAACAAGCGTCTAAAGAGAACCATGTAACCCAAAAAGGGGGAAAAAAGGAAAAGGCGTTTTACCGTAAAAGTACTGAAAACTACTCCCTGTAATCCTGTGATGGGGACTTACTGGTATTTCAGCCACTATGGATGAACAGATGTAAAACAAATAACAGACCTAAGAAATTAAGGAGGTGACAATAAATCTTCTGTGGTGTGTTCTTTAGCAAATCATCATTATTTGCTTACAGACTTCAAAATCTCCCAACTCAATCGCATATGTAACGGCAATGGAGCAACAAAGTTGAGCTTCTCCAGATCCGATAAATCAAGTTGGACGTCTGCAGACTGCAACCGATGGACTGCAGCTGAGATGTTAGGAAGAACCATTTGCTTGCAGTGTAGATGCAACCGAGGATGCTCCTCAGCTATGCTTCCGCCGCCCAGGACAAGCCCAAAGGGAACCCTCTGTTCCCTGAGCAGTTCCTCATCGACTGTTTGTGGCAAGGGAAGAGGCGTCCAGTTATGGTGCACTTGCCGCCCGTACTTATAATCCCCAACAATTGGTGTTCCAAGAACCTCTGCACAGTGGACTCGGAGCTGGGTGAGTTCGAGCAGAAAAAGAGTAAGTATTCTGGTGGTTAGTGTAACCAAACCTTGTAGGTATTAAGATGAAATCAGTTGGTTGCGAGATTACTGTCATGTTAGAATTACCTGATGCTTTCTTCCAGTATGAGGAAATAGCTCTAACCAAGTGTACCCTACAAGCATTAGCAAACAATCGATATAGAGACACAATATTCTAGTGTTCTGAAGCTACAAGAAATCTGTAATGGTATTCCAAGTCATACTGGCATGGATTTATTTTGAGTATCCTTAAACACTCCAGTCTTATTCTGTTACTTTGTGTCACTACCCGAACCCAATGACAACAGTGAGTGAAGGAAAATGGGATGCAAGGTGAGTGGACAAGGAGCCGGACGCTGTGCTTGGGCGATGCCATGGTCCCAAGTCCGAATGCAAGATTTGGTGGTAGATGGAGAATTCTCTGGGTAATAGCTAGAATTCCAGAGGATAGTTCAGCAAGCATAACAAACATACTTACTCAACTGCTAAAAGATAAGCTAGCAGCTCAATCTTAACTTAGTGAAGAAGGAAAGAGTCTACTGAAATAATTCAGATGACCATTCAGTTGGAATGGAGTCTTGAGCTACAAGTTCTGAATCTGGTACCAGTTGGCATGCTGTCAGAGCACAACACTGATAACAACACTGATAGTAGCGCCCCATTTTTTGCTTGGTGGATACTAATAATTTACCAAATACAGCTAAAGGAAAGATAACAACAATCAATGAAATCATCCATTGCAATTCTGCAATACACTTCGGTTGCTGAACCTAATCTAAGAATTACTATCATCATCCAGTACAACCTAACCGCCTAAGGATATTGCACAGTAACGTTAATATGCATAAAAATACCACCAGATATAGTGCTTAACTCTAAAAAGAAAGATGGACATGTTTTAGCTATATCACATTTTATTTTGCTGTCTATGCTCTGGTTCTTCTAAATGAAAACCTTTTTTGCATGTAACATTTGGAAGTTGTCTGATAACTTGCAAAACATTAGTCCTATTGGTGTAACATACTGCTACTATTACTTAACACAGCATTGGCAGGAAAGGGTACTACAGAAAGTGATGCCATCTGTATAGCCATATCAAATTTTGTCATCGTATCATCTACAAATTAGCATGTTCAAAACTGATATCTGGATATTATTGTCCATTTCTTTTCAATATGGCATGTCTGCATGTTACATGGACTGTTTGACATTCTTAAATGTTAACATAAGGGAGCCAGTCACCCAACAAAACTGGTTGAATACGTTGCTTCATGCTGCTGACGAAGCATATCATATGTTCAGCAGCACTGCATATCTTGAAATGGAACTGCTAGCAGTTCTTTACTTTTTCAAATAAAAAAAATTGTTTGTTCTTCAATAAACAGGATTACTGCTTGCCTACCTTGGGGGCAAGATTCAATCACTCGATATTCTGTGAAAGCATCCTGAACAGAAATAGTATTTGAGCCTGCCCTAACAGTCAGACGATCAGACTTGCCATCTTGTAATACCACCTGTGAAAAAGCAGAGCACCCCATGGATAGTACCAGAGACAACAATGATCTGAATAAACTATATAGGAAAGAAAGGAGTTATGAGTGAGTTGGATCGAAGGGATCATGGGTACAGGGTAATTTTCATAAAAAAAGGTATGGGAAAAAGAAAGGAGTTTTGACATGGATCAAAGACATTAAACATATCGAGGAAACCATAACTCATTGATAGAGGAAGTTGCACCATACTCACCTATGTTTCATCAAATTTGTAATCTTCCACATACACAATACAATTTGCCAATTTGGAAATAACCCACATGTATGTACAACTTCTACAATTTATTCACATGTATATAGCATGAATTGGTTTTCTATATAATTTTAGAAAAATAAAATAAGAGTTTATTTCATAATTTAGAGGATGGAAGAAAATGTGACTTTTTTAGCTCAGATAAGCATCTGATGCTTCAACATTAATTAAACTAAAAGTTTATTTATGGTTACATCTATTACTGAGGTGTGGACATTTTTTTAATCTATAAAGAAGATCAATGGTAAGTAATAGGATAAAAAACAGCAAAGGAACTATTGAACTAATAGTTTATTTCAGTTGATTGGAGCACGTGATCAGTCAGATATGGAGGGAATAGTCTTTTGTAGTTTTGGTCTTGTTATTCTGGATGTATGTTGGGGTTAAAATCTCATTAGGTGGTTGCAAGAACTTTAGCTATTCTGCTGGAAACTCTGTGGTCTTGTCAAAACAGCAGGTGTGCCGTTCCTTTATCTTCTGCAGTTAGTTTCTTGTAAAAGACCTCGTCCATTGTGAAACGGAAATGGGGAAATCCTTGCTCGAAAAAAAAAACAGAAAATTTGTGACATGTATACTTACAAACCTTCGCAAGTGGAGCAGACAATAAACCCTTGGGATGTCTAGGTGTTCCAATAACAAGTGCAACATATTTTCTTTGCAGTACTTGTTGAGTACCCTTGACATAAAAGATTTGAGCATCAAGATATGCACATAGCAATAATAACCTTGCATTTGCATAACATATAAAATGCCATGAAAATTGAATAGTAGTAACCTACTATTAGTAAAAACAAAGTAAAAAGTTGTACTAAACTCACATCAGCTAAAGCATCGGCAGTTTTCTCACGAAATATAGTGTGCATAATGGAAGCACTACATTGAGTTCTACCCAGAACAAGGACGCCGCTGCAATCCCTATCAAGCCTGTGGACCTGATGAGGTAGATAAGAACATCAACAAACAAGCAAGTCATGCATAAATTCAACACAATAAGTTGTTTATTCAAACATACCAACACCATGACTAACTTGATGAGGCCCAAAGAAAGAAAATAGAGCTCGAATAATTATGAAAAGTATATTACTCCTCACAAGCCACAACTACAATGTACAAATAATCTTAGCTACATGATAATGATTACAAAAGAATGCACAACAAAAACTGCTCCCTGAAAACTAAGAGTTTGTTAGTTTGAATCAGAATATAGTGTTCACTGAAATGAGATGGCCTACATTAAAATTAAAATCTGGTCCTCCTTTGTTTCTCAATTCAAACTTAGTTTAACAGCCACAACACTAACCTAATCAGTACCTTCTTGCAATGCCTAGATTATGCAATTATTCTTTTGATTTCACTCACAGGAATGACATTTCGAATTGGAGAGGTGCTTCATGTTAGGAATATGAGACGTGTATTGATTTGTAGACCAATGGCCTGTATATATAATATACATGAGAAGCCTAGATAAGGCAGGAAAAGCCCAGATAAGGGTAAAGGATTTAATCTATCTTATAATCCTAATATGATAAAGGACTCCTAATATATCCTAATATATCTCTAACACCATCCCTCCGTTGCAAGGCGAATGCAATAGCATTGCATTTAAAGGAGAATAGACTAAAATAAAAAGTATCTCCCTCAAATACAAGTCGTATGCAATAGCATTGCATTTGAACAGAAATACACTAAAAAAATACGAAGTCCGGGTCTTGCAAATGTTGTCGTGGTCGTCATAGCATGCAGTCACAAACATATGTCAGAATCTAGAAAGTGGACTCCTCCCATCCGGTGCCCCAGATTGTAGTCCAAGAGATAGCAACGCAGAAGAAAATGCAGCGGCTCAAAGAAAAAGGCTGAATTGCAACCAAGAAAAAGAAATGGCACAAAACTAGATGATAGACATAAATTTATGGACTCGCATGGCATAGACAACTCAAAGACAACGAAAGCTTTGGACTTGGATGGACACGGTGGAAACAACTAATGACCTAAAGAGAAGGAAGCAGCAGAGAAGCACCATCAGCAGACAGCAACCAAGGAGCAGTGCAAGGCTCCCATCCAAGCAAAGAGAAGGGACGCAGAGCCACAAGCAGTGCACAGGGCAGGGGCAGCCCGGCCATGGAGAGGAGGCTGTTTGTGGAGGCCAACAACTCTGTGGGATCGCCGACGCAAAGATCTAGGCCTCCCTCCGAGCAGCAGCGAGCACAGCAAGTGGCGGCCATGGTCGAGGTGGTGCCGGCAGATCCAGCGACGAGATGGATGAGCCAGGCGACGATCGATGACAATGGTCGGCGCCTGCCCCCGGAAGAGGAACTGTAACAGCCAAGAGCAGAGCAGATCGACGACAGTGGCAGCGGCGTAGAGAGCCCAGAGGTGTGGATCTGCAGAAGAAGGGCAGATCGACGATGGCGGCGGCAGCGGCGTAGAGAGGTGCAGATTTGCAAAAGATGGTGGGGGCCAGAGCAGAAGACGGCCAACTCGGCGGCCCAGCAAGATTCGAAAGTCGGGGGCAGCATAGTCTAGATCTGAAGCGGCAACCGGCGCCAATGACAAGCCCGGTGACCTGGATCTGGTGGACAAGCCCCTGGTGGTTGGAGCAGGGAGGACGACGAGCGCCAATCTGATCTTGAGCTCGCTAGAACTTGGGGCAATGCACCAGGACAGTGACGACCAGCAGAACAGTGGCAGTGACAGGGAGACGTCGTCAACGATGGTGACCAGAACCTTGATGCTGCTGTTGTGCGCTTGGAGAGAAGAACATACCGACGCAGGTGGCTGCCCCTAGAACCGAGACTCCTCCGAGGCCAATGGCAACTGAAGACAGCGGCGAGACGGCTTGGGTTTCGAGCACCGTAGCTTTTATACCACATTATGAACATGAGATATGTATTGATCTGTAGGTCAAGGGCCTGTATATATGTATGTTATATGAGAAGTCTAAATAAAGCATGAAAAGCCCAGATAAGGGCAAAGGCTCTAATCTATCCTAATATGATAAAAGACTCCTAATATATTCTAATATATCTCTTAACACTTCAAAGCACAAATTTTAAATCACATTGAGGGCCTGATGTGCAACTTCCCACCACTCCACTACTGATGGTGTTGCCTTAACATTTCTGCAATTTAGTTTTCGGGAGAGCATGGAAGCACCTCTTGTTGAATCATCATAAAGTTCACAAATCACACAAGATTGTAGGCTCAGAACAGTTTAATGGCCACACAAGTGCACTAATTAAGCTGGTCAGTTTTCTCTAGCACCCATTCATTAAGTTGTATGATATTGCATTAACTAGCCGATATGCAGGCTGAAAGATGAGATGTTCTCTAAATGGATGCTATATTCTAGGTTATTAGAATAACGTTCTAAATTGAAGTTTGTTGGAAGAAAATAAGCAATCAACCCACTGCCTTTAAGCAATAACGCTGCAGGCAACCTTAACCCAGAGCAGGTTGGTAGCCTTGATATGTGGATTGGCTACAGGACACTTCACTTGGCTAGCATTTGCTTAGACATACCACAAAAAATGATATTTAGCTGATGGTCGCCAGAAAACACGACTTGTGATGTACATTAACTAAATAATGATTTGTAGGGTGTCCAGGAGCTAATAAATAATGGAGGAACCTAAAACTACTCCCAGAATGTTGGTGGTCCTGGTGGTGATGGAAGATTGTTTGTAGTTTTTGATAATATATGCTCCATTTTTCATTAACCTTATGAAAATTTCACATAAATATGCAACAATTTTCTTTTTCAAATATGCAACAGTGATTATTAAACTTTGTTTAATGCTTCTTTGTGTATGATATCATCTTCAGCTCATAAAAAATAGTAATAAACATTATCATCATTGATTGTAAGATGAGGATAAATAATATGTCCTGCGTTTTCAAATATTTGGAATTTAGGCCAAAAGTTTCTTCCAAAAATACTTGTCACTTTGCAACTCCCAATGCAAGATTTCCCATTTGGCCATTCTACTCCATCCACAAAATTTAATTATTCCTAGAGGCAGTTTTGTCATAATATAGTCAAACAATCATTGCCTAAATATGCACGCACCGGTATAAAATGCCAAATGTTCAGAAACAAAGGGAGCAGTTAATCAGTGAACTTATTCTATTTTAAGCTTGAGATTTTGCATGCTATTTTTCAAACTATGCTCTCAAAAAAAGTATCATAGAATCTAGTATGAACTGTACATATAATTCAAAAACCATATTCGGAAAGCCAATACTACTAGTTTTCATTTAAGGAAGTACAGGTTTTCCAAATGAAGGAGATACAACAGGTTTGTGCAATTTGCGGTGTGCATTACAAGTGATTACCAACTAAATTGTATTGAACTCACCAGACGAGGTGCATCAGAAGAATTCTCCTCAAACATGGGGCCCAATACATCTATACTATTTTTAATTCCAACGCCACCCTTTAGAACAAAGAAACAAAGAAAAACTTTATTACAAAACTGCCAGAAAAAAATACACAAAAATAAAGCTACCTACTTGCACTGGCATTCCAGGGGGTTTATTCACCACAATGATGGCTTTATCCTGAAAGAATTTCAAACATTACAGGAGATTATTTACCATCCAAACCAAATCAACATATTTTTAAAAGATAAAAATAAACCAGCACCTTGTAGATCTCAAGGCTACGTAAAAAATCAATCTCATTCCTGTTTTCGAACTTCTTGGTCTTCTCAGCAACAGAAGATTCCCGGATATTAACAGGTAGAAAGAGTATATCACCTGGCATTAGGTGATCTTTCGGCGACACCTTCAAAGAAAGAAAACAAAGTCATATCCTGCAACACAGCCCTAAGTACAGTTAAAAATATCATGCTCTATTATCTGATCAGGCAGTACCAACTGAAATTCACCATGCTCTATAATATCATAAGTCAGTGGCAAATTTGGATTTTGCATCAGCCGAACCAAAACACAATATGTCCAGAATACAGTGTAAAAGAATCAAGTCTTGTGGTATGGAGCGGCATGATATATTTGCTTGAAGAGATACTAGAGACAAAATCATAGCAATGTATAAGGAAGGAAGCAATGAAAAATTGAGGCCTCCATGAACTTCCCCAAATGTATCAGAGCCAAAACCATAGAGCAAAAGTATGACCATTGGATCTTGGTTCCAATAAGAGAAAATTACACTATTGCCCTTGAACTTGTAGAGTAGTCTCACTTAGCCTCCTAAACTTGAAATCTACTTTTTCGGCCCCTTGAACTTGTATCTGTTTGTACCCTAGCTCCAAAATTGATATACCGTAAAATGCTGAGGTCATCATTAGTTTTCCGCTAATTGCTTAGGTGGTTGCTAAGTGTGCAGTTTGTTTTTATGAGATGGCATTCACATCATCTCCCTCACCTTCTCTCTCGAAACAAACAACTTCCATTTTTCAAAATTCAAATCAAAATTTCAAATTTAAAGATCAAATAATTTTAAAATTTGAAACTTCAGTATTGAATTTTTAAATTTCGAAACATGTGGAATTTGAATTTGAATATGTTTGAATTTTTGCAAATTTCAAAGTTTCAAAATTCTAATATTCAAATTTTCACATACGAACGTACCAAAAATTTGAATTCAAAAATTTCAAAAATTTAAATTCAAAGATATCAAAAAATTGAATTCAAATTCCAAAATTCAAAATTGAGGTATCAAAAATTCCAAATTTTGAATATTCTCATTTTAATATATCAAAAATTGCAAAACTTTTTTGAAGTTGAATTTTCAAAAAATTTTCAAAGTTGAAAATTTTTCAAAGAGAGAGGGGAAGGAAGGTGACATGGATGTCATCTCATTAAAACACCGCGGGCGTGACAACCACTTAAACAATTCATGAAAAAACTAACAGCCACCTCAACATTTAGTGGTAGTATCCCTAACTGTTTGGGGCTAGGATGCAAAAGGATATAAGTTCAATGGACTAAACATGTAAATTTCGAGTTCATGGAGCAAAGTGCGACTTTGCTACATGTTTAGGGGGCAGCAATGTAATTTTCTCTACCAGTAATGACAAAATACTAATCATACTACCTCACAAGTTTAGGGGGCAACGGTGTAATTTTCTCTTCCAATAATGACAAAATTCTAATCATACTACCTCATAAATTGGGGTTTTACAATAAAACTCTAGCTAATATCGCTGTTTTGTGTCATTATCTGGCTATGTCAAGCAACCAATCATTTATATAGCTTTTAACAAATGATGATAGCAAGCTACCGAATTTCAGTTGAGTACTATGGGAATGATAGGTGATGCTTAAATTTATTATCTAACTTGACAAATAAGATATTTCAATTTGTCAGTAAATAGCATTATCCACATATTTACTCAAAACTGTGTACTTGTGTTATGTGCAAAAAGGACTGCACATGGGGCGCAGGAATTACTGCTCATGCATGTTAATAGACCCACGACTAAGATTAGGAATCGGTCAGGATTTGATTAGTTTGGAATAAACTAAAATAATGGGATCAGATAGGATTAGTTTTGGGATCAGATAATGGGAGCAAAAAACCCCAGCCTTATTCCTCATATTGAACTTCGCCAAAGCCTTCGATTTAGTGCACTGGGGCTATCTATCAGAGATTATGGAAAGGTTGGGCTTGGTCAGTGATGGCGGAATTGGATCTCCTTTCTCCTTGGCTCGAGATCCTCATCCATCCTCAATTGGAATCCTGGCACCAAAATCCCACACAAAAGAGGAGTCCGTCAGGGAGACCCCATCTCTCCCATGCTCTTCATTATCGCCATGGACCCCATCCAATACCTCTTCCGATTAGTGGTGGAGAGGGACATCCTGTCGCCGATCCTCTATTGGGCTTTGAGGATGAGGACCTCACTCTACGCCGATGATGCGGCCATCTTCCTTAACCTGGTCAAAGACGAGTTGTCCTTGTTATGAATATGAGATGTATTAATGTGTAGGCCAATGGCCTGTATATATAGGGTACATGAGAAGCCTAGATAAAACAGAGCACAACATCTCAAATAAAAAGGCAGAACTGCAGTCAAGCGAAAGAAAGGACGCAGAGATGGATGATGGACAGAAATTTGTGGACTCGCATGACATAGACAAACTCAGCAACAAAACAAAAACAGTGAACTTGGATGGACACAGCGATGCGAAAGCAAACACTAAACCTAAAGAGATAACTAAAGAAATCAATCTAAAAGGATGCAAGCAACGGAAGCAATCAGCAAAGTGCATAGCATGAATGGCCGAAACACAGCCCACTCCATAAGCACATATCATAGGATCACCGAGCGCAACCTATAGCCCAGCCTAACACCAAAGCCCACAATGAGTAGAGCACGAGCTCCCCATGGCGATCAGCAAAACAGCAGAAAACTCCAGCCAGGAGAAGGCACAACTGGATGAGAACAAAGAGCCAGTGGAAGACAGAGATGAGTCAAAGCAGAGGAAACTATCCATCTAGTGCTACTGCTAGGGTTAGCAGGCATTAGCAGGCACGACCTTGTGCAGATGCTAGAGCAGAGCGGGATCCACCACGGTGAGGCGGCGACGCGCGAAGCCCGAGCGGCGCCAAGCAGCGGAGACGGAAAGAACCCACAGGGTCGCGGGAGGCGAAGCCGCAGCTGCGCCCACGAGCAAAGCAAGCGGCGGAGCAAAGAATGCATCGACGGCCGGATCGTAGCGACGCTAGTAACGAGTTTGGTGGCAGATTGAATCAATCTGTTGTTGACGAAGGTGGCCACCCACGAAGCAAGGACAACTGGAGCGAAGATGGCGGCAGATCAATCCCAGGAGCAAAGAACGACGAAGCGCGGCAAAGGCAAATCGGCTTACTTGTTGGGGAGCCCGATCTGCAGGAACGAAGCAAATCCGGTGATGACAGCGATGACGAGGTGGCCGCCCCCGAGATCAAATATTGCTCTTCCCGGGGGCAGTGTAGCGGAAGGTGGCGATGGTGGCTAGGGAGCACTGTAGCTTTGATACCATGTTATGAATATGAGATGTACTGATCTGTAAGACAATGGCCTGTATATATAGGGTACATGAGAAGCCTAGATAAGGAAGAGAAAGCCCAGATAAGGCAAGGACTCTAATACTATCCTAATATGATAAAGGACTCTAATAATATCCTAATATATCTCTAACAGTCCTCAGCAATGATGATCCTGGAAGCTTTTGGGGAGGCGTCTGGGCTTCGCACCAAAATCAACAACAGTGCAGCCTACCCCATTAACTGCTCCAATCTAGACCTCGACGACATCCTCATCTCCTTTCCCGACGAATGAGCTGAATTTCCGTGCCGCTACCTTGGCCTTCTGCTTCACACTAGAAAATTGAGAAGGGCTCAATTCCTACCACTAATTGACAAACTGCAAGCTAGACTTCCGCATTGGAAAGGAAAGCTCCTATCCAAAGCGGGACGCCACACCCTCATTAACTCGATGCTTTCGGCGCTCCCGACCTACTTCATCTCGGTATTGCCCTTACTTAAATGGGTAGTGAAGATGGATAAAATTAGAAGATCTTTTCTCCGACATGGTGACGAAACCGCCCAATGGGGAGGGGCACTCCCTAGTCAACTGGCCCACGGTTTGTCACCCAAAACGCCTAGGAGGACTAGGTGTTCCTAACCTATTGAGGTTTGGTAGGGCACTCCAACTACGCTGGCTCTAGCACCAATGGAAGAATCCGGAGAAGGCTTGGGTTGGAACCCCAACTCCTTGTGATGGCACTCATAGGGACCTCTTCCGCACAGCTACAGTGATTGCCGTGGGCGATGGCAGAAAAACGGACTTTTGGCATGACAGATGGTTACAAGGCTCAGCCCCACGCCATATCGCCCCCACTCTCTGCAACTTTGCCAGGGTAAGCATCGGACGGTGGCAAATCAGTTGCAAAACGGCTGGTGGATTAGATCAGTCAGACACCTCCACACACCCACGCAGCTCCATGATTACCTCCGCCTGTAGCCACTCCTCCAACATGTGGCATTAGACCATGCATCTAGTGATGACATCAGGTGGACAGCAATTGCCTCTGACACTTACACGTCTGGTTTGGCGTACAACCTTCCATTCCTTAGTAGCACCTGCTATGATTTGGTCGGCAACATCTAGAGAGCCCAAACAGAGAACAAATGCAATTCTTTGCCTAGACCTTGAACCATGGCAAGATCAACACGGCATATGTGCTCACAAAAAAAGGGTGGCCATACCAACCAATTTGCCCCATATGCCAAAGCATGCAAGAGACAATGGAGCACATGGCCACGAGCTGCATCTACTCCAACGAAATCAGGAAGGAAGTCTTGTGCCTTTCCTAGGCCAATATTCCCCCACCAGAGGTGAGTATCACAACATGGTGGTCAAACATAGCCACCTGTCTCCCCAAGGACACGCGACGGGTTTTCAATGGCCTAGTAATCTACATGCTCTGGAACATTTGGAAGAAGGAACAGGTGCATCTTTCAGCTAAGCAGCCTCCCCCCCCCTCCCCGGCTTAGTTGCTGATCGGGTTAAGGAGGAGATTAGTAGTAGGGGCCGCACACCCCACACTAGACGAGTAGAACCGCGTGTATTCAACCTTGTTTACCCTCTTTGTAAATACATACAGCGTTCCTCTTAATGAAATGGCAGAACGCCTACCCCATTCGCTCAAAAAAAGATGGGATTAGTTTCCATTTTATTTGCAATTTCAGTTGTAGCCGAGGCCTATATATGATTATATTCTAGCGCCGGCATTTAGCAAAGTAAGCAATAAAGAATCAGATTCTCTATTTGCTTCTTCCGCACCATGTGCAGTTCCTTCTCTCTCCTAGATCAGATCATTACAATATGCCTGCAGCTCAGCCAACTAGATAGGATACATCAGAAGTATTGAGATGGAGAAGCATCAAAAGGAAACATGAGGACTAAGATTGCCAGGTAATTCTCATTCACTCATGCTAGTCATTACCCTTCTTAACCGAAGTTGCTCAGCACTAGCATCTGACGAAGAAGACTCAGCAGTCACAGAATTCTTCTTAACCTGCCATATCACATAAACGACAGAATTAATATCTTCTTAGGGTGTGTTTGGTTGGAGGAAATTAGAAGGAAAAGGGAATTGAGAAGTAAGAGAAATAAACTCCCTTATTTGTTTGGAGGATATAGAGAAGGGATAGGGAATTTGTAACTTAAATGAAGGAAATTCAACTCCCTGGGGGACCCCAGGTAATTAAACTCCCACCACTTTCCCTTTCCCTTTTCCCAACCCCAACTTTGCCAAACACGCTGTTAAGAAATAAAAAATACTACAAAATTTGCTCAAAAGTAATAAAAATAATAAAAACAGTTAGGTTTTGAACATACAACAAGTGTATATAAAAGTAGGAAAGAAAGAATAAATTTGACTTTGCACCACCCTTCCTTACCAAAGTTGCACAAAACACCACCCTTTTCAATCCCTTTCATTTAACACCACGCTTTTTTTACTTTTTGTTGCACTTTGCACCAGGGAGTGACTTCGAGCTGCCAATTTGGCTTTTGGCCCACCCACAGGAGACCACACTGAAGGACGCGCTGACAATGAGTGCCAGGGAAGAGTATGGGTTCCTCTACGGAGCTAACCGGCAGCAAGGCAACAATGACTGGAAAAATGTAGAGGGAACATATTGAAGGCAGGGCAGGGCAAAGGCATGCCCAATGGAGAAGCACAATCACACACTTGCAACACACAGAAGGAAGAGCAGGGTAAAGGCAACAGCAATGGCCTGTTGATGGAGAATTGAGGAAGGTGAGGGGCTATTAGTATCCTCATGGAGTGGAGCTCATCGATGTCGGTAAGGGTGGAGAAACTTGATGGTGGGCAGTCCATGAGTAGCAGGTCACATGGAAGAAGGCAGACGCCACAGTGGCGCTCCATCTATGGAACTCTAAAATTGACAGAGAGGAAACAATCAGGGAGGTGAGGCAAGTTAACCTGGGGCACAATCATGTAGAGAAAGCGCTCACGATGGTGCGGATCAACCATGGTGCAATCAAGCGGCATTCTCAGGTAGGTGGTGGGAAATGACAAAATTTGGAGGGCTTGCTGCACAAATAGAGATTGGGCAAGGGGAATTATAGTAGGAGAGTTGGGACATGTGACTCATGATGCAGTAGGTTCTTGGATGGCACATGTGGCAGTGGATGCAGGGATGATGCCACGGTTCAAGCCTTGCTTCGCATAGAGGAGAAGCAAGGGAGTGCCTGGGTATGCCAGTGTGACCTCCTACAGGTAAGCCAAAGGCCAAGGTGGCAGCTCCAAATCACTCCCCCTGGTGCAAAAAGCAGCAAAAGTCAAGAAAGGGTGGTGTTAAGTCAGAAGAATTGTAAAGGATAGTGTTTTGTGAAAATTTGTCAAGAAAGGGTGGTGCAAAATGATATACTCCAAAAGAAATATAGAATGCCAATCTGCTGCATTTTAACATGCATCTAACCTCAACAGTTCAGACTTCAATTTCCTAAACAGAAGCCTGTTCCAAATTGTTCTTGCCTTCGGACCACGAGAAAAATAAAGAGACAACCATAAGTACCGTTGACCAACAAACAGTCTATAAAATAAGGCTTTCCATTCTTGCATGAACACTCGGTACAAAAGAAATGTTCTGTACAGAGCTTTTCTTCTCCTGAAGTACATTTGTGGTAACACAGGGATGTCTCTCTATCTGGCATATTATTCAATTGATCCCAATGTAAAATTTAATAATTCTAATAACAAATAATTCTCTCCATGATCATCGTCTTCAACTGCTCAACTTTTTTACAATGTTTGTATATGAGCATAACTCCAAGTTTGATTAAAAAAAAGCAAAATACTATATTTCCAAGCATGTCTATGAACTAGAATTGACAGAAGGAAAAAAAATCTTCCTCCCTTTCGAAAAATGCTGACATAAGAAAGGTATCCTTTCATCATCTGGAAGATTTTTTGATACAAGTGCATGTATCTGAGGGCTAAATCTACATCCAATGAGAGAAACAAAAATATCACTTCATTAGATGTTAATCTATGGGTGGGTTCTCTTGAGCTTATCTTATCTACTTATTTACTGTAGCACATCACTTCGGGAATTTTTCGAGATAGCCTCGAGAGCCGGTTGGCCTGCAATTTTGGGATTTAGAGAGCTTATAGACATGCCTACTTAATAAAAAAAAACCGACTTAAAAAGTAATAAAAAAAGTGAGATAAGTCAAATAAGACACGAGATAAGTACTTATCCTACTTATCTCATGTCTTATTTGACTTATCTCACTTTTTTTATTACTTTTTGAGTCGGTTTTTTTTTAATTAAGTAGGTGTGTCTATAAGCTCTCTAAATCCCAAAATTAAAGGCCAACCGGCTCTCGAGGCTACCTCGAAAATTCCCGAAGTGATGTGCTACAGTAAATAAGTAGATAAGATAAGCTCAAGAGAACCCCCACTATGTCAACAACAGCCATCTAATATAACTTAAATGATTAGCTCCTTCCAAAGTACAATATACAAAAAGCAATGGTACCACCTACCATGTATAACATTTCAGTATGTAGTATACCACATGAGCTATCACATCACAAGCATCATCAAAATGGTAGCATTAAAAAAATGCTTTAAAAAAAGACAGGATATGAGTTTAGCATATAGATTGATAGATATATGCAACAGTTACAAAAATGTAGAGTGAACCTGCTGCCGTTTTATTCTCAAATATAAAGGACACGGGCAAAATAGGCCTAACCACTTGAGTTGCTAACGCCAGAATTACCACATCATTGTTGCTTAGGGGTAACATCAGCTGAACTAGAGCCATCCTTGCAGTAGCCAAGCGTGGATACATCAATCGACGATACCAGGACTCGAACTCGAGACCTCTAGCTCTGATACCATATTAAGTTGCATGCACCGACTAGTTCACCTAAAAGCTTAAGCTGATGGGGAAAGATGGGCAATTCACTTATACTTCCAACATTTTTCACCTATTTTGGAAATAGTTACGTCAAACCTGCCATCGCCCACCTCCTTCTTCCTCCTCCCTCTACCTCTATCACACCTGGACATTACCTCCTTCTTCTTACTCATTCACCTGCTCCCTCCTCTCTCCTGGCTCGTCCCTCTCTCCCCTAGCCTCTCCTTCTCGCGCCTCCGTGAGCTCTTTTTGACAAGCATAGCAGGGCAGCCAAGCCCAATGCCTACAGGTACATGTGCAGGCCAAGCTCAACACCGATGCCAGCGGGACAGCGTGCCTAGCTGCCGCTTCCTATCTGCCTCGACGACCCGCCACCACAACTACCTACTCTTTAGCCGCGCCACTGCCATGGGCTAGAACATTGCGGATAAACGCCGCATCACCATCGTACCAACCACGGGCTAGAAGCTCATGTCTAGCTAGCATCGCATCAGGTAGGCATCTCGCTAGAGAAGCGGCTGCAAGGTACAGCAAGGAGAGGATGGCGGGGAAGCAGCCCTAGAGGTGGTTGGTGGAGAGATTGGGGAGGTCACGGGGGAGGGTGTCCGCGATGGGCCCCATGAGCAGGGCGGCGTGAGTGCGTGACTGCGGAAAGCTCGCCGGAGATGGAGGAAGGGTAAGGTAGAAGACAAGGACAAAACCGTCATAATATGCAAATATGTGTCCAGTCAGTGTACGCGAAAAGGTCCTTCGAGATTCAAACCACGAAAAGGTCTTTTGAAATTCACTAGTGGCAATCATCTAATTTCCTCATTTTTATAATCTAAATTTATAAATACCGACTTTGTGGTGGCATGTTTATGATTTCCGAACTTTACTTTACAGTGGCATCTAAACAATTGACATAGCAACAAAATGATATTTTATAAAATGTTCAATTTCTTTGGAAAACTACAAGAAAATATAGTGTTTTCCCACTAACATCGTTCTTTCCCATCAGTCTTTACACTGAATTCCGCATAGCTATTTGCACAGATGAATTGGACATTTTTAGGCATGCCAAAATCTAGCACTAGCGCACACACAGGAAGGAAGAGCAAGTTGCCAAGTACAACCTATAGGCCCTAAGATTGGAAGTACAAGACAGTAAGTGAGAGGTAAAAAGGCAATGGCGCAATTGGTCGAGCATGTTGTGCGCACCTTGCGTTGGCGGAACAGTTTGTGCAACAGGGAGGCCGGCAGACTGGGGAAGCACCGCCGGACCCATCTGACCGCCGTGTAGTTGGAGCACCCCTCTCCTCCTCCTCCTCCTCCTCGGGAGATGGCTCTGGCGGCAGCGGGGCCGTCGAGCGGCGCGAAGGGCGGGAGCTCCACCCACCGAGTCTTGCTCCCCTCGCCCTCTGATCCACCGCCACCATTTAGAGCGTCATGCCTCGCTGCTGTCGCTAGGCCGGCGAGCGGCTTTGGAAACACCGCAGCGGCCCGCCTTCTGAGGTAGAGGAGCGCCGCCACCCTCATGGCCGTTCTCCTCAGCCGCTCGATCACAAGAGGGCTAATACAGGGGCCAAGCTGTACCAGGCTGATAGGAACAGGCTGAGACGATGCAAGATGATGACGTTTGATTGGTTGTATGAGATTGAATCGGCTGCGCAGAGATGTTATTTGGTTGGCTGCATTAGAAGACGAGTGGGATGGATAAATTCAAAAGAGAAAAAGAAAATAAATTCAAAAGTGAAAATAAAATAATTAAAAAATCCTTGAACAAAAATAAATTCAAAAACAAAAAATAAAAATTCAAAAAACAAATACTAGAAAATCAATAAATTCGAAAACAAAAATAAAAATTCTAAAATTTTTTCAATACCTTACGGTTCCATTTTTTTCATTGAATTTGGATGTCGTTTGAATTTTTAAAATTTTTCCAAAGAGTGAAAGGAACTGCTACTTATAACGTTTGTTGCTAGCGGTGGGTTATCGTGCTAGCTTTGGCTAGCCAAAGAACGCCGCTTCGGGCGTTCTTGGGAGCCAAGTCAAGACAAAGGCGGCTCCAAATACCATACAGCCAACCAAACACATGGTGGATGCACAAGACGAGCCTGGCCGAGTCAGATGCAGCCAACCAAACGCCCCATAGTTTTCAACCCAACACGTATTTTAATAAACACCAGTGTCAGTGCGCTGCTGGAAAATCCAAATTCCAACCATAGAGAGCGAGTCATAGGTTTGGGCTTTGCCATGCATGGTGCAATGCGTCACGACTCGCAAACCATGGTATCAGCGTTTTCTCAGTGTTCATCTGATGTGTTAGATAGCAAGGTGGGAAATTTTAGTGCATAAAATAGATTTGTTACAACGGATGGATGGCATGATCGGTAATTTTATTAGATAAGGTGAAGTTGTTATAACAAATGATATTGGTGGGTAATTTTACTAAATCCACAAAACAATCCGTCGTGTCATCCACTGTAACAAATCTATTTTATCTGCTTAACTAAAATTACTTATGTTATTCATTGTAACAAATCTATCTTATCCATTAAAATTACTCAACATGACATCTCTAGTAGAAAATTCATTTTATCCACTAAAATTATCAACCATGTCATCAATCGCAACAGACATACACTGAAGAGACCGAACCCCTCTGTGCATCCCGTACTAGTCGCAATGATCAACAGCTAATACACATAGTCTAAACAGAGTAATACATTACCAACAGAAATAAAATATTACATAATAGGGACAAAGCCTCGATACAGTACATACATGGCGACACGTAAGTTACGAATCAGAGTTCAACGAAATACAACACTTAGGCCCACACAACAGGGCATGACAGTACTATTGCTCTTCTCCCAAAGGCAATAAGATGGTAGGAAACAACCGTAGTCTTCTGGTAAGTCCTCATAGTCCACATCGGCGTCATCGTACTATAGGTCTTCCGCGAACTGTTTCTCGACTGGAGTTCAGAAAGAGAAGAAAAAACAGCAAGGGTGAGTACAACTATACTCTGTAAGTCAGGAAAAAAGGTGCAGTATAGCGCTTAGTATAGGAGGAGGCTTAGGACGTTTTGCAAAAAGCCAAATTTCTAAGTTTTATTCCTAAGTAGAGAAAAGCAAGTTTAAAAAGAAAACTATTCCAGTTATGAATTATAATTTCCTTGGACATGAATTGTCCTTTGTCCCGACCATTTGCATTTCCATTTGCAAAACCCTTTTATCCATTCCAAAAACAATTTTCTTTTGAAAAAGAAAGGTCTACCATATGAACACTCCCTTCGCATGCTCTTAATCATAGGCACGACTATCATGATAGTTTTTAACTATGTAGAGTGAATACACTTTACCCTTAAGAGGTATCACACCAACGGTATGAACCACAAAGCTCTTTGGGCTCAAAGCTCTAATAGCACTCACTCCATGAGTTATCCCCGGACACCCTGTGGGGGATCGAGCCAACAGCCTTAGTCCTCACATTATACAGAAAGGCCAAGGAAACACAATCCAAGGCACTGACGAACGTGGAAACACCATCCACGCCCATACAACCTAGATGTCTACTAAGGACATCATCACCAGCAAGTAGCTACTAGAGATCGAAGCTTAATGGGCCAGATCCGTCCTATAACAGAACCCGAGTTTGTACTGTAAGGCTGAGTTCGTAGATTCATAGGATGAGCAATCCTTAGACTAGGGAAGGAGTACAGGCACCAACCCGAAAATGTGCATACCCTGCACCATACTGTCAACCGGGTTCTCCCTACTCAGAACATTTAAGGGGGAAGGCAGAAAAACATCCCAACTCCGATATTCTTCCCAATGCCTCATTTTACCAAAAACTCATTTTACCAACCATGCAACAAATTACCATCCGTAACATTTAATCCATATGAGCATTAAAATCCCATTCTAGAGGTGAGCATGCCACTGAGATATTTTATATTTAACCCTATGGTGGAAAACTATTAAGGGTATGAAAACCTTTCATATTTTTCTGGGTGTAGCTAACACTAGCAATTATTCATTTTAAGCATAGCATGCAAGTTTTAAAATTCTATAAATCCCTTTAAATTAGACAAGGGTTCACTGAATATGCATCAAGGAGATTTGCCTTGGTTGAACTCCACATGCAGTACTCTTCGCCAAGCAAGGGTTTCCACGAACTCCTCGGGTCCTACTCCCGCCCACGGAACATACAACGAACATAACTCAAAAACTCTTTTCCAAAAATCTTTTTATAAAATTTTACAGAGAGGATTATACATTTTTAACATTTTTTGGAAATTTCTTTTTAAACCCTACAGAGCTCACTGAACTTCTAAATATATTTATTCCTACTTAAATGTCAAGTTTGATATTTTTTTCGTAAGTCCATAAGCTTGTCTATTATTTTATGGAATTTTTCAGAATTTTTGGAAGTCTTTTGCTATTTTTAGAAATTCCTTTTTCCTTCCCTGGTTTTTTAAATTAGAAAAAGTCTGGATTAATCCTAGTGCAGTACTGGGTTTGCCCTAGTAGCGCGCGGGGCGGCCTGTGCGATGTGGGGCCAGGCGAAGGCGTCACGGTGCAAGGGCACTATCGCGCGAGAAGGCGCAAAGCCGGGAGTGCACTCCACTTAAACTGACGGGTAGGTCCTTGGGCCCCACATATCGGTGACAGTGGCACTCGGTGGGGGTTAAGCCCCGCGGTTTAACCCTCCAGGGCCCACGTGGCAGCGACACACTAGTGGCTCACCGTTGATTAACGGTTAACCACCAGGGGTCCATTGGTTAGTGACCCGGACCGGGTGACTCGACGGCAACCGACGTCAGCGTCATCTTCCTTCAACCTGGCCCTGCCGCTGGGGAAGACCAACGGCGCGCCGGTGGCTCGAGCCACCCCAGCCGGCGGGTTCCAAGAAACGGGTTCTACCACTCATGGCAAAGCCGCTGGCGGCGACGGCATGGCTGGGGACGGCCTAGAGCAGCGGTTCAGCTAAGGGCAGCGGTGGCTGGCACGGATTATCCTGGCATCATGGAGGTTGGCGGCGGTCAGAGTAGAGCTTCCGTCGCCAGTGAACTCCGGCGGGTCCTAGGCCATGGCAAGGGGCAGCAGGGTGAGTACGGTGCTCCAAAGACACTTTCGGAGTAGGGAATTGGAGTGGGACTCAACGTCGAAGGTGCAATCGAGAAGGGGGCAAATCCCGACCGGCGGCGCTTCCCGAACTCTCCGGCGAGCCGCAAAGGAAAGGAGGCCGTTCAGGAGGAGGACGGGGGAGTGGAAGGGGGGAACTTCCGAAGGGGCTCGGGCTCGGTCCCAACGGCTCACCATAGCTGGTAGGAGCTAAGATTGGAGCACGGTGGTGCAGAGGCGCTAAGGGAAAGAACCCAGGGACAGGTTAGCAAATTTCCAATACTCAGCAGCTTGATCAAACCAAGAGTTTAAATGAGTGAGGGGAGGTCGGGGGAGGTTGGCGGTGGCTCAGAGGGATGGCAAGCGGGTCCAGCATGCTAGAGGGGCACGCGGGCGCTCTGTCGCCGTGCGGGGGCCATGGCCTTGAATTCGCGTCACCGAGCGGGTGAGCTGCCGCCTCAACGGCGACAGGGAGGGGAGTTAAGGCGTTGCGAGGGACGCGACGGCTCGTGGTGCCGTGTCGTGCGACACCGTGCCGTCTCGGGAACACAAGGTGAGGCGATGGCGCAGTAGGAGCGGCATGCCGCGCATAGCGCGATGAGCGTGGCCATAGAGGGCAGGGCGAGGGTTGCGCCATGTCGCGTCATACGGGCATGCGGGCACCCTGGAGTTGGCACACGAGTGCCGTGCATGGCGTGTGCTCGCACTAGAGCGTGACGTTGCGACGTGGGTGCGGCAGCATGAGCAGGGGAGGAGGCTGGCGTGGCATAGCCGGGCGAGGGGAAAGGCCGGGAAGGTTGGGCCAAGGCGCGGGAAGCAGCCCGAGTGGGTGTGCGTGCGGGGAGAGAGGGAGAGCGGGCCGAGAGAAGTGGGCCGAGGCCGGTTTTTATTTTCCTTTCTTTTTCTTTTTTCTTTTCTTTTATTTACCCTATTTAAAAATAGGGTTTGGGGTGGTAAATATTTTTATAAAATCTAGAATTGTATCCCAAGATTGAATTTATATTTTAACCAAATTTTTCTTATGATTTGTTCTTTTGAAAATTTAAAGTTTCTAGGTTTAGTTTCTGCTTGATTTTCAATAATCCTTCCTTTACATATTTAAAAATTAGAACTGTGCAAATTTTATTTTCTTAATAAAAAATTAGAGTGTTACATCCACTCTATCACAGTCTTGATAGTAGAATTTAGATTTTCTCGTAGCAAAGCACGGGCACTCAGTTATACTATTAAAGTGTTTAGTGGTGGTAGTCTCACATTTGCTAAAATTACCCACCAATACTATTCCATAAAAACCTTCCTACACCATCAATAAAATTACATACTCGTTGATGTCAAATGTTACATTCAGCTTTTCACACCGTGGACTTACGATTTTGGGATACACCATCCAAATATGTGGTTCAGGGTGTGCCATTTGACTAAGCAATCAACAAGAAACAGAGTTTCATCTTCTCTATCAAGCTGATTAGATCTAAGACAAGATCAAAAGGTAAAGAAACTATTGGTGCAAACGGAAGCTTAGGCCAATAGAACTAAAGGGGAACAAACTACTAAGTAGACGATAAAATCATCTAATTAACACTAGAACAAGTGGTCAACAGACTATTGCCTAATTAGCAAGCGAACAAAGTGAGAGAACGAAGGTTAGATAAAACCTAACATGTGGAGACCCGGTTTTACTAAACCGAACCCCTCTGTGTTAATAGTACGTGTTCCAAGGATCAAAACACGTACGCACACTAAAATAGAAATAAAGTATCAATGCCAATACTATATTAATTAGAAAGTAAATTAGAGTGCGGTGAAGCCACTTGTTACATTAGTTTATAGTCTCAAAAGGACGAAACGAAACAAACTAAAGATGAACCATCATCGGCCATAAGCAAACTGACTGGGAAGCTATAGTAGTCCGGATCAACCTCTGGGAAAACTCCAACGTTGTCCTTCGTTTCCTCGTATTCCTAATCTGCCTGTGGAATAAGTAGCCTCGCATGAAAGGCAGTGTTTGCACACAAATGCTAGAAAATCTTTCCTAGGAAGGGCCAGGTTATGGCTCAACCTAGGAAAGGCTAGGCTTTATTTGCGTACATTTGACTTATAAGTATAAAAGCATTTATGAAACATAAATATATAATTAGCAACTCTCATGGTTACCTAAACAGTAACATTAACATAGCAAAATTCTCAATCTCAGTGTCTTATGTCTCAAGTTCTCATGTTACGTTGCCATCATCATAAGCTCATCTAGCAGCGGCACACGGCCAAAAAATCTTGGGTCAAGTCATATTTAAGGATGTGTGATGCTACATTGTGAAACCCACTTTGTATATCATTAACCGTGGGCACGGTCATTCGAATGATTTTACTCTGCAGAAGTTGTATACTTTACCCGCAAAATATGATGATACCCTCTCATCGAAGAGCATCATAACAAAACCTATTAGAATACTAATCCCGGATTTGCCATGGTCATATCTGATGTTCACACAAGTACACTAGAATTCTTTCTAGACAATACACCTGTGACGATGTACCTATTAGTACCCTAACTACGGTGCAAGGGCGGTAATAATCCCGACATTATTCTCCCTCTATAGTAAGCCGCCTTCTATAATGGGCTTGTGGCCGCATTGTAAGTGCTCGGTTAAGTAATCACATGGTTTAGTCCTTACAGACAGGAGCGCTGACTCAGGTCACCTACTCTGAGTCAAATTATTAGTTCATAAAATTTTTAATTCTTGAATAATAATCATAGACGTGGGAATCACTCCCAAATGTCTATCTAAGCAATGCTAAGCCTACTCATAATTAAAAATAGGACATAGATAATAATATCATCCCAATACCTATTCAGAATAATGGATGCATATACCGAGAACTTAAAATGCACTTCGTGGTACTAGATCAATATATCGGACACTTAAAAAGATAGCAGTTTTTGCCTTCCTGGTCTTCTAAAGTCTGCTACTATTGCAGAACAACGGCAGCGTCGAGGTACACTCTGTTGTCGACGTGATCTAGAGCACGCAAAATGGTAAAGGCAGTAAATAATAGAAAATCAAATAAATCAAACTTTTAAAAAAAATATATAGTAAGTAGATGTGATTTTTTTGGATTGAAGGAAGTTAGTTTTGCCAGATTTGGAGTTAGGATGAATTTACAGCAAATAAGTGAACAAACATTATTCACTGTAGATTCCAGAAATTAGAAAAAAGATACCGTTCACTTTGGGCTGGCTGCTGTAGCTCGCGGGCCGATCTAAGAGGGAATAAGAGAGGGAAGAGTGGGTTAGGGGGAGAGAGAAAGAGAGAGGGCGAGGAATAGGAGAGAGAGGGGGGGGGGGGTTGGGGCAACGATGGCGGTGAGGCGGCGGGGCAGCGTCAGGGAGCAGCCACAGCTGCACTGCCTAGAGGCTGAAGCTGTGCCAGGCCGAGGCGACTAGCAGAGAGATTGGTAACAGCTGATCGGAGCTTTGTACCACATGATGCACTACATCACATCAAGACTTTTCACAACAGTTGACTCTCATTCCATCGACAATCTGGGTGGTCCTCCATGGTTTGTTCAGATCTTTTTGCAACGAGGACTTCCAAGAGGGAGATGAACCATCCTATAAGGGTAACCAATATTATGGCGAAATGTTGATTACCTGTATCGGGAACCATAACATGTCACCTTCCAAGTTCCACATGTTCATCGGCTTCTTTTTGAACTTCGAAGCCGATAACTTTACCAGCTATTGCTATAAGAGCTACATGGATGCGGTGCATTTCCATCCACCTTCTTTTTGCGCCTAACCGACATGGACGACGGGTCCCTGGAAATTTTCAAGTTTTTATTTCCCCAAGTATATTTTCTACCACTTTGAACTCAAGAGTACGAACATTCAAGCCTTCTTATGAGTTCTACCAACCATCGGTGTATGCTCAACAGCTAGTTTTCGGCCAAGTTCCTCCTCACTTTATCTTAGTGGATCAAGTATAACCAAACGAATTAGTCGATGGCTTTCCAGAGCTCTACTGGTCCTTCATTTAGTTGATGATATTTTCTACGATAATATATGTCGCAATTCACTCCGGCCAATAGCCCATCACTGACTGATTCTTTTGATTTAGTAGAAGATTTAGACGAGGTATGCCCCTCGTCTTTTAATTTCTCTTGATGCCCATGTACTTATTAATGACCATGTCTTATTTTAGAGCAAGAAGACTAGAATTACCATCATCAAGAAGCTCGCCCTAGCAACCTCAAGATATTCATTGGCTACTCTCACCGCTAGAAAAACTGGCTTTAGTCCCGGTTGGGAACGGGCTTTAGTCCCGGTTCCCGAACCGGGACAGGCCATCCGGGACTAAAGGTCACGTACCTTTAGTCCCGGTTCTCCTAACCGGTACTAAATCGTAGAAAATATCTAAAAAATAAGGCGAACCCAAGACTCAAACCTGGGACCTTATGCCACCACGTGACTCTCCACTCACTCTTCTAACCAATCCACCCACCCACGCGTATTTAATAGACTAGGATATACATTCCTTTTGAAGTATGCTGACATGAGCCTTTAATACCGGTTCGTAATATGAACCGGGACTAAAGGCCTACCTTTAGTACCGGTTTGTGTTACGAACCGGGACTAATTTGTGTTTGTGCCAACTAGCATGTACCCACTTGCCAAAACCACCTTTAATACCGGTTCGTGTTACGAACCGGGACTAATATGAGCCACGAACCGGTACTAATCGTGTTTTTAGCCCCGTAGCCACGAACCGGGACTATTGCTACATCATTCCCGGTTTGTGGTCAATCGGGACTGATGTACCGGTATGGAAGGTCATTTCTCTAGTAGTGTCTCAATCGTCAGGCCCTCTTCGATTTGGAGAAAAAATAGTCGATGCCCAAAATTAAGATAAAGGTGAAAGTGTAAGTCTACGAATTCATCATATTTTCTTTCAAAATTCCTCCCGACTATAAACGATTTGTATTTCGGCACCCTAGACAAGACATCCTCCACCATGACACTACTGAGCAATCGACGGAATCACAACCCTTTGGATATATATATATATGCTTCTGTCTATAGTCTCCTTTCCTCTTTAACCAATTTTTCTACTCAATACTAACAAGCTATTGTATCTACTTTCTCAGATTGTTTCGGGAGCGCCAATTTATGCCACCACCTCTGCAATCAACCCAATCCCTAGAACCAACCATCGTACCTCAGGTGCATATTCCTTTTGGCCGAATTTATTCCAAAATTGTTTCGCTCAAACTCAATTCTCAAAGTAACACCATACCCCTTGCAGCCAATAGCGACATTGCCAACGCCTCCGTTGGGATTGGAGGCCCCCAATGATTTAGATGTAAGCTCTTCCATTGGGTTTGATATGGGGAAGATTGGAGATGATGCGGGCGTCCTTGCTTCCTTCTTGAGCCAACACCTTCAATACCTCTTAGAGTCATCGGCCAAAGCTACCAACACCTTGGAAGTGAAGAAGAAGTTGAGGAAGCTTCTCGGGATCCTGGAATTGGTTAACATATTGGATGCAACACTTTTAACCATCTACCAATTAGATGATCAAAATACCAAGCCGAAAGGAGCCAAAACAAGGATTATGTGGCATGCTACCCAAAGAAGCTGACACGAAGCACCTAAAAACCCTTGTTGCCACCACCAAGCCTAGGATACCCAAATTCAATGAGGCCACCAAGTCTTCACAGGAAACGGCTGCATTGACTTGGATCGAAGACGATGTGGCCACGAAGGTGACTATTGCTATGAAAGAAGAATAATCAAATATACATGCCATCCCCGGGATCCATGGCGAAGACCAAGAAAACCTTGCTGATGTTTGGACCTTCTCGCCAACGCACACTACTAAGCATCGGACCTACACTACCGGTTCCAAACCGGCTCTAGTACCGGTTTTGGAAGTAATGTCCACGGGGTTCCACTACCGGTTGACCTAACCGGGATAGCTTGCCAGGAAAAAGGAAGGGCACCTATGGCGCTGCATTACAAACCGGTAGTACACATTGCTAGAAAGGGGGCTTCTTTGGCCCCAACAGGGAATTCACTACCGGGTTGTATTACAAACCGGTAGTAGATCCCCTATTGCCCATCCAACAACAAGGGATTCACTACCGGTTTGTAATCGGTTTGTATTACAAACCGGTAGTAGAGACCCTATAACCCATCCGACAATAGGGCACAAATTACTTTCAATTTAGGTTTAATTGCAATCCACATTTCAATCAGATTCATAATTCACAGATTTGCATATCAATTTTCAAAATCCACACCTAATTCATTCACAACACAATTAATTCATTCACAACATTAATTAATTCAACAAAGTACATATTCACATTCAAATAATATTCACATCAAATTAATTTAACACATATTCATATCAAGTACACATGAGGGAACTCAAGTTTATAATTCAAAATACAAGAGTTCATTTTTTTCGTCCATCGCTTTTTGTAATCAAGGTTGAGCCCGTTAGTTCGCTAGTCCTTATCGAAGGCCACGCTCTGAAAGTATGTTCGTGGTACTCGCCCTTTGAAAATATGACCTCATCAACAAGGAAGCCGACGAGTTGTTCTTGGCTTGCGTTGACTCGGTGCGGCGAGAGTATGCCTTTCTCAGAGTTAGTGAGCTGTCATTAGGTGAAGTGAAAAAACTAATCAATCCATGAACTTGCATGCGTAGGAAGTGAGAATTAGGAATTGATAAGTATATACACACCCATTCTGTATTTTGCATCTGATTGTGGTTGATGGTGAAAGAACGCATCAACTCACATACATAGTAGCCGCATAAGTTATTTCTCGACTCCTGCCTCATACACTGCGGTGAGAGAAGTTGAAATACATTATTGGCATGGAAAGGTCAAAATCATTATTAGCATGAAAAAGTGGTACGACACATGAATATTCACTATATACTGGAAAGTCGGTTATAACATGAAGCACCTCCTTGAATTCACCACGGATCTGTGCATGAAAACTTGCGAATGCACTACGCGTGATTACGGATAGTAATTATTAGAGTTCAATTCACTCGAAATAAATATTACTAGAATAATAATGAAAGGAACAATATTACCTATTAAGCAAGCGTATGATGTGTTTCAAATTTTTTACGGGTCTCCTTTGTGAGTCATAAACAATGATCTGGCTGCGATTTAAGTAGATAGTAAGAAGGACCCAGCGAAACTTGTACATATATCAACATATGTAATTAGTCCTAACTTCATGTCACAGGAAAAAAAATTTAGAATGAGAAGATATGAAAACACGTACCCAAAGTTGTAGGGTAGAAGTATAAAGTTTTTGTACTATTGTCCCACGAGAGTATTGAGGATATTGTTCTCGGATTCTTTTGGCTTGTCCTTAACATTGTTTTCGTTTACAACTATTGGATCGATGTAACCTATATTGTAAATAGACATGTTTCTGCAATTTTGTATCTTCATTCTACATAAAAATAAATTAGTTAGACTTGCAATTTAATTCAGGATGCACAAGGTGAATTTTACAAATAAGACACTTACAGAGTCCAGTAATCCAATAAGGTCACATCGAGGGCGTCTTGCTGGTACAGTTGGTAAATATTATCGAATTCAATCCACGTGGGGCCATTGCCGTGAAAAAAATCCTCTTTTTTGAAATGGGCGGCAAACATTGTTCTACCATTCCTTGACTCTCGCAAGTACCATTCGTGCAATTGCCGCATTTTAGTTGATAAGAAGGGCATCATCAGGCCGAACTAATGGTTCACCCAACTTAAATGGCCTTCCAAGAGGTGCTAATTCAACCTCACCTTCTCCACGAATCTGAGATTCCGCCAGTCCAGTTTCTACCATGAATTTTTGCATCTGCAAATCCGCTAGGGACTGTGACTTCTTCGTTTTAGCCTTACTTAGTGTGTGCTCGTAGTATGACGACAACTTCTTTGGCTCCACCCATGTCGTCGTGAAAATTTTTTTCACTGCATCGTCGATTGGAACTGTCTTCTCAGGCTCCGGACGTTTGAAGTGTGCAGTTACACTTGCTTGAACTACCTTTCTCGTCTCCTCGGAAGTTAGGTCGTACGACTTCTTAGGTGTAGCCAACTTCTTAGCTCGGGTGGACCTCTCCTTTTGTGGAGCCAACTTCTTAGGCGGAGGTGGTCGTGGAGTTGGAGCCAACTTCTTTGCTGAGGCCGACTTCTTGCTTTCACTGGTAGTCTCCTGTTGTGGGCCCAACTTCTTAAGTGAAGCCGGCGTCTGTTTAGGCACTGGGGGTGGTGGAGGAGTCGGGCTTCTTGTGACTGCCATCTTCTTGCGTGGAGGTGGTGGTGGAGTTGGACTTCTGCCTCTAGTAGGATCTGGGTGCGAGAGGTCCCTCAGCGGAGTGGACACCTCCTAGTTACCTTGAAATATAATGTAGCTCTTGCGCCACAAGATGATACGGTGTAGGGCCTCTCTAAGCTTGGTAATTCCGTCACCTCCAGGAATGTCGAGGTCAAGGTCCTTATATTCTTCACATACCTGCTCCACACGGACCTTCGAGTAGCCCGGCGGTATCTCGTTGCAATGAAAGAGCTGGCCTAGCTTCACGGGGAATGCCATGGCATAAGCTGCCTTGAGGGACAGGTTACGCGTTTCGATATGCAGCTCACACGGACGGCGCGTCGTGATGTCGTCCACGGGATAATGGCCCAAGTCCGAGGATCAAGGAGCCCGGTGGAAGCGCAGCTGCTCCGCCGCTGAGAGGGGCTAATGACGATGTCAGTATTACTAGGCGGTTCCTGCAGCTGGCTAATGGCTAGCTACACTTGTCGTTTAACTTCATTTATACTTGCCTGTGTTGCATTTAGCCATTCTTCCAATGCATGGTACCTTTGTTCTTCTTGGGCTTTGCTTCTCTGCCGACTCCTATAACTGTCGTTGTACTGAGCGAAGCCGTACTTCCATGGAACCACGCCAACACCGCGTGTTCGTTTAGGGTGCTCGGGGTTTTGTAGGGCCATGGTTAGCCTGTCATTCTCCCTATCTGGCTTCAGGAGTCTTGGGAAGACTGTTCGAGGGCGCCTACAAGCCTTGTGGCTACTTCCCGCACTTCATTTGAATACACCAAGCTATCGTCATCTGCAAGGCTTCCCCCGTGGGCAAAGTATCAATGCTTCGATCGTTTAGGCCAGTCGTGCGTTATGGGTGTGATACCACTGTCCATCAGTTCTTCTTCCCTCTTCTTCCATTTTGATATCTTCTTGACGTAACTACCAGTGCCAAGGTGGTGGTGGTATCGCTTCTTCGCTGCATTAACCTTGTTCTTTGCACTTAAAGCTTGACCTTGTTCCGATTGCTTTTACTCCACAAAAGCATCCCAGTGATCCGCCAACTTTGGTAAAGTATTAAAGTCGGGCATTCGACCCTTCTACACATAGGTGGAGTTTAGATACTTTTTCCAAGTCTGGAAATGGATGGCCATTTTCTTCAAAGTGTATTTCTTCACCTGCTCTTCGGACCCTATAGGGAAGGTGAACGTCTCTTTCATATCAGCCTAGAGCATGTTCTTGATATCGTCAGAGACAGCGTCATTGTCATCTCGTTTGCCACTCCATTTCCATAGGCTAATGGGCACGTGATCCCTGACATGGTAGCCGCAGGCGTTGTTGTAAGGACCCAGCGCTGACTCCGGTGCAACAGGCATGCCATCGGTGTTAATTTCAGTGATTACATGTTTTATCGTCGGCTTCTTGTTAGGACCTCGACTTTTCACTTGGCTGCTCGAACAAGCGGGCTTAAAAATACGATAAAGAAGAAACAGGTCAGAATGTTTGGTAATCATCAAAGGGTTACCAACATATTCTTTCATATGAATTACCTCGGTGCTAACGGCTTCAGCGGCCTCACCGGGCTCAGTGTTAACGGCTTGAGCGGCCTCACCGGCCTCAGTGTGAACAGCCTGAGCGGCCGCATCGGGCTCAGCGCTACCTTGCGCGATCTGCTCTAATAGAAATTGTTCGTCCTCCTCGAAGGTGCTATGACGTGCCATCCCTTACAACTGTAATATGATCCTAATTAGTTTAGAGAGAAATAACCTAGTTTACCTTGTGGTAATAGTGCTAATTAGAAGAACAATGAAGTGAAAAGCAGAACAAATGACAGAATACAGGAAGAGGTGTTTGATATGGGAGTGTTAATTCTCAAGTTCACTACTGTAACAGCCCAAAGTTATGATAATATTTTGAAAACACTTCTGTACCATTGCATAAGCTATGACGTTTCCCGTAAAATTTCTATGTGACAAACACACATTTCTAGACTTTAGAAGCCATTTGAAATTGATGATTTTTGTTTGAATAAAGCACTAAATAGCTAATTAATAAACCCTTGCATAAGAATTTATAATTTATAGCACTATTTAAGAAATTGTTGAAATATAAGATTCTAATGGACCTTAAATTGGGAATATATTTTCATATTCATAAAACATCCATACACACACACACATATATATATATATATATATGTATATATATATATATATGTATACACATAATCACATAAGCCTAAATATGTTATATTGCCCTAAAATCCTGAAAAATCCATAGATTAGTTTAAACCCTAATAGAGAGTTTGACTCGGTGTTGACCAATTTGACCTGGTAGGGCCCACATGGCGCCTTCCTATTCCTTTCGCCTTGTGGGCATTTGGTCAACGCCGCCGACCTTCCACCCCGGCTCAACCATCACTCCCCGCCCGAATCTCTCGGGAAGATCTTCACTTGGCGGCTTGTGTGTGTCGCTCGACCTGTGGACCCCACCTCCGACCATGACGCGACGCTGCCATCGCCGCCGCAGCAGCTTTCGCCGTGGACGACATGCCGTCTTGTCGGCGGCTCGCGCGGAGTTCCCAGCACCGCCCACCTTGCCCAATGGCCGACTTGGTCGCGCCATCGATGCCCCCCGCACCGCCGCGTCTCCGGCCGCAATGCCGCCCGAAAGAAGCCATCTCATTGCCGGCTCGGACATTCGCCAGCCAACAAGCCACCGCCCCAGCCAGCCAATGAGCACTAGAGCTCCTCTCGGACCGCCTCACATCTTCGCACATCGCTGGTCAAGAGCCGAGCTCGACCGAGCTTATATGCCACCGCGCCACATCGGCCGCTTTCTCCCTCTTTTCACTCTCACGCCGCCACCCAAACCAGACCTCCCTAGTCTCCACATTGTCTCGCTTTGTTTCGCCATGACCTCGTGAAGCTCCCGCCTCAAGGAATTGGTCTCGAGTCATCCCGAGCTCGTCGGAACGCTATCGCCACCGCCGACCGCCTGGTTCTTCCTTGCTCGGACCTGCTCGGGGCGCGCCGATCATCATCTCTGGTGAGCTTCGCGGCAAGCCCTTGCTCGGTGAGCCGCTGCCTTCCCTCACACCGTGCTCCTCTTGGCCCAGGCTTCGCGGTCTTCCCAAAGATCTTGAGCGCCGCCTTCCTTGCTCGGACCGCTCGGACGCCGATCATCATCTCTGGTGAGCTTCGCGGCAAGCCCTTGCTCGGTGAGCCGCCGCCTTCCCTCACACCGTGCTCCTCTTGGCCCAGGCTTCGCCATCTTCACCAAAGATCTTGAGCGCGCCGCCTTCCTTTCTCGGACCCGACGTGGGCGCACCGATCCAACCGTGCCTCGACTACCTTTTTGCTCGTAAGCACCCACTAACCCCGTGATAGCTCATGCGCGCGCTTATTTTTCCATAAGCTCGACCCTAGGTCATTTACTCATGTCCGCCGGTAGCGGTTCGCCGCCGGGCATGGCTCGCCGCGTCCGCCGCTTACGCCTCGACAAGGGCACCCCTAGATGCGCGTTAGCTCACCGATTCCACCGAACCCAAGAACGCCCCAAACGGTGCACCTTAGTTCGGCTAGCCGTCGGCTAGCCTCGGCCGCGGCGAAGCCGGCAGAAGGAAGACGATGACGGCGAGCCGTCCGACCGCGCTTAAGATCCGTCGCGGCTTCACTGCGTGTGTGTCGCCGACAGGTGGGCCCCACTGTCGGCCGCCATGATTTAAAACTCCCGCTTCTTCACGTCGCCGACATGTGGGCCCTCGGTCCCACATGTCGAGGCGAGCGAGGCGCCTATGACCCCAGCGCCTTCACTCGCGAAGTTACGCCTTCGGCACGTCTTCGACGTGGTTGGCTTTGGCCATGAAGTTAGCGGGCGCCCAAGATTGTTCACCTTTTTTTCCCAGATTTTATAAATAAAACAAAGACAAGAATAGAAACGATTTATTTAAAATAGGTAGATATCATTAAAAATTCGAAAAAGTAGGGTAAATACTAGAGCTTGTGTTGGATTTAATAAAAATAGTACCACACAAAGAATCGAACACGGTTCCTAGATTAAATCCATTAAGCTTATTTTAGGTATTAATTCATATAAAAATAAGAAAAATGGAATGTTGTGTATTAAAAATAGATTAACAATTAAGTTAAACATAAGAAAATCATGGATGCCGATAAATGACTTTTTGGACCTAGGTGAATATAATATAACCTATAATATGTTTCCTAATTACATGTTAACTCAATATTGGTATAATTAGGAAACATGAATAACTAGCTACATGTATCATGTTAACAAATTCTAACTATTTAAAGTACTTTAAAAGACGATAAAACCATATTTTGTCCTATTGGGTTAATTAGGTAGAAATTTCATTACACATATATATACATGTATCATGTGCATCATCTCACGAGCACTTCGCGGCCATTCCGCTATGATTCATTATTTAGAAGGATCATGGAACTTTCTCGATATATATATATATATATATATGGATTCATGTAGATAGTTAAACATAGGAATCGTAAATGAGCGAATACGAGCGACCTCGATTGCATTTCATGCATCATTCTCTTCTTCGCCGCATCGTGTTTATGATGAATTGTTGATTCTCCGTTTAGACGTAGAGGATCCAGAAACACAGTTCGAGGACTCCGCACAAGACCCGGACTTCAATTCCCAAGGCGAGTTAACATTCACCCTCTAAGGGTTTGCTTTTACCAGGGAGAATCTTGATTTTCCCTAGTGTGAGTTAATACCTACCCTTAATAGTGTTGCTTTTACTAGGGAGAGGATGCGCTTTCCCTAGTGCGAGTTAACATGTTAAACCATAAAAGTGTTTGCTTTTATTAGGAAAGTCACTTTCCTAGTGCGAAGTTAACACTTTAATGGATCATATTGATTCCCGCTTTATAAAATATTTCATTTACAAGATTAAACCGCATGCTTTTTAAGTAAATAATACATGCTTGCTTAATCATGATTTATCATGCCTTATTATCATTTGTTATTGTTCTACCATGATGATATTGCCTTGATAATATTCATCGTCCTTTGACTCTATTTTATGATTGCCTTGATGACCACCCTTGATAACCGCTAGGTTAAGTAAAACAATTTTAGACTCCTAAGTCTTGGTTAAAATTTGCTTAGACATTGCTCAGTCCAATTATTAATTTTAGGCTTAGTTGCCTCGGAACGGTGAACCGATATTCACCGCACATGATGAACACTATAAACTTGGTTTATCTTGAATATTGGGCTGGCATGCCAAGTGTGTGTGTGTGTATGTGTTGGATGATTTGGAATGCGGGCGTGGTCCCATGTGGATAAGAGTGTGAAAGTAGCTGGGCTACATGATGTGAAGGATGTGTGCAGGCTCGGGGTAGTACTGCCCGAGGCTCGAGAGGGACGCACCCGAGTGCCGCTAAGTGGGCAGTGGGGTAGAGACGAGGTCTCCCAGACGGGCCGGGTAGAGACAAGTTCTCCCAGACGGCGGGGTAGAGACGAGGTCTCTCAGACGGGTGCATCGGGATGCACAGGGAAGTCATTGACTATCTGCTCAGGGGATAGTTCCTACCACCACAACGCGGGCCATCGCGCGTAGTGCAAGTATGCCTTGGGTTCGAGGGTAGTACGATCCGAGGCTCGAGAGTGGGCGCACCTCGAATGCCACCATACTTGAGGTAAAGGCGGAGGACGCCACCACTGCGGGTGATCTGGATTGCACCTACTTGAGTTGCGACCCTT
This sequence comes from Olyra latifolia, assembly GCA_036346145.1. Taxonomy (NCBI): domain Eukaryota; kingdom Viridiplantae; phylum Streptophyta; class Magnoliopsida; order Poales; family Poaceae; genus Olyra; species Olyra latifolia. The sequence goes on along the minus strand of CM070531.1, from coordinate 3,764,181 downwards.
AGGGTGGGCCGACAACCCAACTTTGGACTCGGGCTCTTGTAGGGTAGTGTAATCCCATAACAGTGTGTCGCACCCGAATATGATGGCGGTGTGTCGGTAGATTTAAGGACCGGTGTGGACTGTGGACTGTGGTTGGTGGAATGTGGATTGTGAAATGTGAATTAAAATGATGAAAATAATAATTAGCGTAACTTTGAGTTAAAAGTGCTAAGTCATAGGCTTTGATTTAGAAAACTTGCTTTCAAGAAATAAATAAACCCCAACCTTTCCTTTGGAACCCCTATCACTAAAATTGCATCGGGTTGGGTGTTAGCTCGCCAGTGTTTGGATGACATCGACATCGCATTCATATTCTCTTTTAGATGGAGAATATGAGCAGATCAAGACGCCTCGCCATGAAGATGAAGGACAGATTTCACGATGACCGTATGCGAGGCTTAGGCGTCTCTCCAATCGAGTGCTTAGGCATAGCCAAGACGAGACTCTTTTGCATCTTTTGGGTCTCCGTGACTCGATCTTTTGGACTTTCTCGACTATTTGGGCCAATGTGCCGCTTTGTAATACTTAATAGCCCTTGGGGCTTAATACAGTATTTGTGTAATATATAAGACTTCCGCTTGTATGAAATGATTCCTATATGTGAAAGGTGTGCACTAGTGTACCGATCCAGGACTAGTGCAGATCGCGTGTGGGCAAAGGACAGCCCCACAGAGTGGTATCGAGCATATGACCAGAGGACCCCTAGACCTTGGCCGTTAGTTTGCCATAATTTAAAAAACTAAGAAAAAGGTATTTTCAGAATACACTAATTATAAAAGTCTGCTGTATTCTTCCCTCCTGAATTGCATTCCAATTCTCTATCTTTTTAGAAGATCTTGGAAAACTCTTCTCTCATATCTCCTTTTACCCGACAGGTTCAGCTTCTATATTGTCTCATATTCTCCTCACGTAAGTTTGTAATGCCTTATTTATTTCTCAAACAAGAGTCACCTCTAAATTCTCTCCTGATCCAGAGGTCTAGTCGGCCCCTCTTTCTTGCCATTAGAGATCTGAAGTTGAGGGGCCATAAATCAGCAATCACCCATGCAACTGACCGCAGCCTAGTTGTATTTTCATTTACTTTTATACCGCCATAATAGAGGATCGGCAGAAACTACCTTTTACTAGTCGAAATTATTTCAAATTATGTATAAATATGTCCTTTCTTCGCTCTTGGCCTGCATTTGGATTTTCCTGGATTTTATGGTCATTATGCATGCATATCACCATGAAGAACTTGCATCTAAATCCGTAGTAACTCTGCAGATGGCTCGTGGTCGTGGTGCCGCAAGAGGCCGAGGTGCCGGTGCCGCTAACAACCGGGGCCGTGGTCGAGGCCGCGGCAACTTACCACCACCACCAGCCGGCAATCCCACCACGGCACAAGTTTTGGCATACCAGGCACAGATGCTTGGTGCCATACTAGAAAGCCAACAAGCCTGACAAAGATGTCACAAAAAGATCGCCAGGATCTAAGCTGGCTGATTTCATGAGGACTAAGCCTCCAACCTTCACCTATGCCACTGAGCCCACTGATGCGGAGGATTGGTTGAGGACTGTCACCCGCAAGTTGAACTTAGTTCGCTGCCCAGAAGAGGATAAGGTGCTATTTGCCACCCAACTGCTTGAAGGACCCGCTGAGGTTTGGTGGGAAAATTACTTAGCTACCCGCTCAGAAGATACAGATGAAGAAGAAGAGGCTAATGATGAGGAAGAAGCTGGACAAGGAGATGGCGACAATGTCGAAGAAGGTGAGGACATTGAAGCTGAAGAACATCATGAAGTTCCAAACTTGTGGACACCGCCGTAATATCTCTTGGGCTGAGTTTGAAAGAGCCTTTCGGAAAATTATATTCCACGTGGAGTGCTCCGGATGAAGAGACAAGAATTCCGCACTCTACGACAAGGAGGCATGACGGTCAACGAATACTTGATTTAATTCAACTTCTTGCACGGTATGCCCAAAGAAGATATAGCGGACGAAGAAGAAAAGGTGGACAAATTCCTTGAGGATGGCCCCAATTTACGGCCGAAGCTCATTTTGTATGACCACCCCAACTTCCACCACTGGTGAACAAGGCTCTCATTCGGAGAAGGAGCTTAAGGGAGAAGAAGCTACCAAGAACGCAAGCCGGAGGCCCGGTCCACAAGAAGGAACCGGTCGCGTGGGACCCTACCGCCTCCATACCACCAAGGCCAAGACCCTCAGACAGGTTTCTCCCAACCTGGTTGGTCAACAAAGGGTAAGGCAGCTAGCACATGCTTTAAGTGTCACTGCTGGTCACCTCGCCTTGAGTGCCCGACAAACAATGCCCCACATCCGGCCCGCAAGGAACAGTTCCACCAAAACAACCCTCCAACTTATGGTCAGGAAGACTCAACCAACTCTCTCGAGAAAATGCCAAAGAAACTCAGGAGTTCAACTAGGTGCGCTTGGAATCTACCATAACCCCGCCTCGTTTTTTTGATTCTATAGTATCTCATTCATCCATATTTAAGGAATATGTAGATAAATAAAGGCTATGGACCCTTCCCTTAGATAAGCCCCTAGATATAAGATCATATGGCTAAACCCTAAGGCCACCCGATCATGTAAACTGTTAGAACCTCTAAGGAAAAGGTTAGATTTGAGTTTCACCAAATGGTCACTCCCGACACGCGGATTGAGGTGATCATCGAATAGCCAATGACAATGGACGCCTTTGGACCATTCTCGCAAGAACCCTATGATAGATGGAGGAGGCACGATATATGATAGAACCAAACTTAGATATAATTTTCTTAAGAAGTGTCTCACGCTTAGTGCATAGTGACAAATGCCGAGAATGGATTGACTATCTTTTAGGTGTTAACCTCAAGGGAACAAGGCCACAATCTAGCCTCATAAAGATAAAAGTTTCTTTCTGCTACTCACGCGACCTTTTTCCTCCTTGTTCCTTATCACCCTTGTCCTAGAGCTAATCCTTCTCATCTCCCTTCTAACAAATAGAACAAAGGGGCTTAACGCCAGTATATAAGTACCAATAACTCACTAATAATTCAAGATAGAGATCGTCTCCTCCCAAGGATTGACACCATAAGTTACCAAAGCTCAAGGCTACCAAGTATTCGAAGAATTAAAATTATTGAGCTTACCTAGGACCTTGTGGAAAGAACGATGGAATGCAACCTCTATATCCTATTTACCTTCTAGACTATCAAATCTCGAGGTCGAGATTTGTTTTTAGGGGGGAGGGATTTGTAACAGCCCAAAGTTATGATAATATTTTGAAAACACTTCTGTACCATTGCATAAGCTATGACGTTTCCCGTAAAATTTCTATGTGACAAACACACATTTCTAGACTTTAGAAGCCATTTGAAATTGATGATTTTTGTTTGAATAAAGCACTAAATAGCTAATTAATAAACCCTTGCATAAGAATTTATAATTTATAGCACTATTTAAGAAATTGTTGAAATATAAGATTCTAATGGACCTTAAATTGGGAATATATTTTCATATTCATAAAACATCCATACACACACACACATATATATATATATATATATGTATATATATATATATATGTATACACATAATCACATAAGCCTAAATATGTTATATTGCCCTAAAAATCCCAGAAAAATCCATAGATTAGTTTAAACCCTAATAGAGAGTTTGACTCGGTGTTGACCAATTTGACCTGGTAGGGCCCACATGGCGCCTTCCTATTCCTTTCGCCCTTGTGGGCATTTGGTCAACGCTGGCCACCTTCCACCCCGGCTCAACCATCACTCCCTGCCCAATCTCGGGAAGATCTTCACTTGGCGGCTTGTGTGTGTCGCTGGACCTGTGGACCCCACCTCCGACCATGACGCGACGCTGCCATCGCCGCTGCACCGCTTTCGCCGTGGGCGACATGCGTCTTTGTCGGCGGCTCGCGCGATGGAGTTCCCAGCACCGCCCACCTTGCCCAATGGCCGACTTGGTCGCGCCATCGATGCCCCCAGCACCGCTGCGTCTCCGGGGCAATGCCGCCCGAAAGCAAGCCATCTCGCCGCCGGCGGACATTCGCCAGCAAACAAGCCACCGCCCAGCCTAGCCAATGAGCACTAGAGCTCCTCAGGACCGTCTCACATCTTCGCGCGACCGCTGGTCAAGAGCCGAGCTCGGACCGAGCTTATATGCCACCGCGCCACATCGGCCGTTTTCTCCTCTTTTCACTCTCACGCCGCCCGGCCCAAACCAGACCTCCTAGTCTCCACATTGTCTCGCTTGTTTCGCCATGACCTCGTGAAGCTCCCGCCCAAGGAATTGGTCTGAGTCATCCCGAGCTCGTCGAACGCTTATCGCCACCGCCCGACCGCCTGGTTCTTCCTTGCTCGGACCTGCCGGGGCGCGCCGATCATCATCTCGGTGAGCTTCGCGGCAAGCCCTTGCTCGGTGAGCTTCGCTGCCTTCCCTCACACCGTGCTCCCTCTTTTGGCCCAGGCTTTCACGGTCTTCCCAAAGATCTTGAGCGCGCCTTCCTTGTTTCTGGACTGCTCGGGACGCGCCGATCATCATCTCTGGTGAGCCGCGGCAAGCCCTTGCTCGGTGAGCCGCTGCCTTCCCTCACACCGTGCTCCTCTTTTGGCCCAGGCTTCGCCATCTTCACCAAAGATCTTGAGCGCGCGCCTTCCTTGCTCGGACCAAGACGTGGGCGCACCGATCCAACCGTGCCCCGACTACCTTTTTTGCTCGGTAGCACCCACTAACCCCGCATAGCTCATGCGCTTATTTTTCCATAAGCTCGACCCTAGGTCATTTACTCATGTCCGCCGGTGGCGGTTCGCCGCCGGGCATGGCTCGCCGCGTCCGGCCGTTTACGCCTCGACAAGGGCACCCCTAGATGCGCGTTAGCTCACCGATTCCACCGAACCCAAGAACGCCCCAAACGGTGCACCTTAGCTCGGCTAGCCGTCGGCTAGCCTCGGCCGTCTTGGCCGCAGAAGGAAGACGATGACGGCGAGCCGTCCGACCGCGCTAAGATCCGTCGCGGCTTCACTGTGTGTGGTCGCCGACAGTGGGCCCTCACTGGCCGCCAAGGATTTAAAACTCCAGCGGCTTCTTCACGTTGCCGACATGTGGGCCTCGGTCCCACATGTCGAGGTGAGCGGAGGCGCCTATGACCCCAGCCGCTTTCACTCGCGAAGTTACGCCTTCGGCACGTCTTCGACGTGGTTGGCTTTTGGCCATGAAGTTAGCGGGCGGCCCAAGATTGTTCACCTTTTTTTCCCAGATTTTATAAATAAAACAAAGACAAGAATAGAAACGATTTATTTAAAATAGGTAGATATCATTAAAAATTCGGAAAAAGTAGGGTAAATACTAGAGCTTGTGTTGGATTTAATAAAAATAGTACCACACACAAGAATCTAACACGGTTCCTAGATTAAATCCATTAAGCTTATTTTAGGTATTAATTCATATAAAAATAAGAAAAATGGAATGTTGTGTATTAAAAATAGATTAACAATTAAGTTAAACATAAGAAAATCATGGATGCCGATAAATGACTTTTTGGACCTAGGTGAATATAATATAACCTATAATATGTTTCCTAATTACATGTTAACTCAATATTGGTATAATTAGGAAACATGAATAACTAGCTACATGTATCATGTTAACAAATTCTAACTATTTAAAGTACTTTAAAAGACGATAAAACCATATTTTGTCCTATTGGGTTAATTAGGTAGAAATTTCATTACACATATATATACATGTATCATGTGCATCATCTCACGAGCACTTCGCGCCATTCCGCTATGATTCATTATTTAGAAGGATCATGGAACTTTCTCGATATATATATATATATATATATGGATTCATGTAGATAGTTAAACATAGGAATCAGAAATGAGCGAATACGAAGCGACCTCGATTGCATTTCATGCATCATTCTCTTCTTCGCCGCATCGTGTTTATGATGAATTGTTGATTCTCCGCTTAGACGTAGAGGATCCGTAAACACAGCTCGAGGACTCCGCACAAGACCCGACTTCAATTCCCAAGGCGAAGTTAACATTCACCCTCTAAGGGTTTGCTTTTACCAGGAGAATCTTGATTTTCCCTAGTGTGAGTTAATACCTACCCTTAATAGTGTTGCTTTTACTAGGAGAGGATGCGCTTTCCTAGTGCGAAGTTAACATGTTAAACCATAAAAGTGTTTGCTTTTATTAGGAAAGTCACTTTCCTAGTGCGAAGTTAACACTTTAATGGATCATATTGATTCCCGCTTTTATAAAATATTTCATTTACAAGATAAACCGCATGCTTTTTAAGTAAATAATACATGCTTGCTTAATCATGATTTATCATGCCTTATTATCATTTGTTATTGTTCTACCATGATGATATTGCCTTGATAATATTCATCGTCCTTTGACTCTATTTTATGATTGCCTTGATGACCACCCTTGATAACCGCTAGGTTAAGTAAAACAATTTTAGACTCCTAAGTCTTGGTTAAAATTTGCTTAGACATTGCTCAGTCCAATTATTAATTTTAGGCTTAGTTGCCTCGGAGCAGTGAACCGATATTCACCGACATGATGAACACTATAAACTTGGTTTATCGAATATTGGGCTGGCATGCCGGTGTGTGTGTGTATGTGTTGATGTGATTTGGAATGCGGACGTGGTCCCATGTGGATAAGAGTGTGAAAGTAGCCGGGCTACATGATGTGAAGGATGTGTGCAGGCTCGGGGTAGTACTGGCCTGAGGCTCGAGAGTGGGCGCACCTCAGAGTGCCGCTAAGTGGGCAGTGGGGGTAGAGACGAGGTCTCCCAGACGGGCCGGGTAGAGACAAGTTCTCCCAGACGGCGGGGTAGAGACGAGGTCTCCCAGACGGGTGCATCGGGATGCAGTGGGGAAGTCATTGACTATCTCGTCATGGGATAGTTCCTACCACCACAACGCTGGGGCCATCGCGCGTAGTGCAAGTATGCCTTGGGTTCGAGGGTAGTACGATCCGAGGCTCGAGAGTGGGCGTGCCTCGAATGCCACCATACTTGAGGTAAAGGCGAGGACGCCACACCGCGGGTGATCTGGATTGCACCTACTTGAGTTATGCGACCCTTAGGGTGGGCTGACAACCCAACTTTGGACTCGGGCTCTTGTAGGGTAGTGTAATCCCATAACAGGTGTGTCGCACCTGGAATATGATGGCGGGTGTGTGCGGTAGATTTAAGGACTGGTGTGGACTGTGGACTGTGGTTGGTGGAATGTGGATTGTGAAATGTGAATTAAAATGATGAAAATAATAATTAGCAGAACTTTGAGTTAAAAGTGCTAAGTCATAGGCTTTGATTTAGAAAACTTGCTTTCTGCAAATAAATAAACCCCAACCTTTCCTTTGGAACCCCTATCACTAAAATTGCATCAGGTTGGGTGTTAGCTCGCCAGTGTTTGGATGACACTGACATCGCATTCATATTCTCTTTTAGATGGAGAATATGAGCAGGATCAGTACGCCTGCCATGAAGATGAAGGACAGGATTTCGCTGATGACCAGGGCGAGGCTTAGGCGCTCTCTCGATCGAGTGCTTAGGCATAGCCGGCACGAGACTCTTTTGCATCTTTTGGGTCTCCGCACTCTGATCTTTTGGACTTTCTGACTATTTGGGCCAATGTGCCGTTTGTAATACTTAATAGCCCTTGGGGCTTAATACAGGTATTTGTGTAATATATAAGACTTCCGCTTGTATGAAATGATTCCGGCTATGTGAAAGGTGTGCACTAGTGTACTGATCCAGGGACTAGTGCAGATCGCGTGGTGGGCAAAGGACAGGCCCCACAACTACCAATCACCTCCTTCTAAGCAGTAAGCATGCCTTCCTCTTACCACTATTCATTCCCTATAGTTCTTGACAGGCATTATCCCATCATTACTAAAAATTATTTTTCAACTTTTGAAAGCTTACTTACACACAGTTTATACAGACCAACAAATCATGAATGCCTGTAACCACCGCACATGCTACAAATTTGCATCCAAGGAAATATTTGCTCAATTGCCCATCCTTCAACGTTGTAGGCAAGTATCTCCCAAGTCCCAATCTTTGAGACAGAGTGGGTTACAGAAGCAAATGTTTTTCTATCCATCAGTATCTAAAAAGACCAATCTTTCCTGAACATCTCATGCATAGCTCATTTGTCCAACAAGTCGAACAATTACTTGAAAACCTGTGCTTAGGGGTCGATGACGGGGATGGGGATGGGGACGCCGGCGACGGAGACACGGACGGGGCCGGCGACGGGGACGGGGACGGCTGTAGGGTAGAGACGGCTGCGATGGCGATGGGGGCAGGGTCGGCAACAGGGATACTGGCGACGAGGGTGGGTCGTCGGAGGCGTCGGCGCGCGGGGTCGTCGGAGGCGGAGACGGCGGCGGCGCTAGGGGTTTGGGGATGTTGGAAATTTGGGGGAGAATAGGGTTAAGTCCCTTTGCGTGCGCGTTTTTGAGGGGCAATTCACAGGCCACGACCGGTTGGTTAAACAAACCGGTAGTAGAGCTAGCTCTACGATTGGTTTGAATAAACAACCGGTAGTAGAGCTTGGTTGGTTTAACAACTGGTCATGGCCTCAACAAAAAAAAATCCCGTAGCGGGGGCAATTCACATGCCACTACCGGTTGGTTAAATAAACCCGTACTAGAGACAGCTCTACTATCGGTTTAACTAAACAGCCGGTAGTAGAGCGTTTGCTACTACCGGTGTGTGCAACCAACCGGTACCGGTGTGTGCAACCAACCGGTAGTAGAGCCTTTCCCGGGGATAGGACGAGTGTGATTAGGCATGTGGGCCCCTGATAGGGCTACTATGGGTTTGTGTAAACAACCAGTAGTAGAGCCTTGAAAATAAAAGAAGGCAGTGGCGCAAGCGGGGCTCAAACCCGTGACCGCACGGGGAGCCCGCGTTCAAGTGCACGCTGCTAGTCAGGGGAGAGGAGGGAGTTTTGTTCGACCTTAGCGGGCGCGTATCTCTTTTGTACCCTAACTGGGGAGAGGAGAGCAGAAAGGGATGTGGTCACTAACATGTGGGCCTATCTCTGGTGGGTCCCACATGTCAGTGGTAGTAATTTGCCATACATTACTCGAAAATTATAGAAAACTGTTGGGAGACCATACAAATTAAATAAAAATATCACAAAATTCATAAAAATATGAAAAATTGACATATATAAAAAATATGATCTTTTTAGAAACTTCTAAACTTAAAATTATTTTAGAGGGTGTTTTATTGATTAACTTTGTTTTGGTGTGTTATTTATTTTTGGGAGCCCATAAAAATGAGTTGGGAGCCCATAAAAATGAAATAAAAATATGACCAAATTCAAAAAAGTGTAAATTCAAATATGCTATCAATTTATATGATCTTTTTAGAAACTTCAAGAGTTAGAAATATTTTGCCGAGGGATTTGTAATGTTGTGAGACCATACAAATGAAATAAAAATATGAAAACATATTCATAGGTGACACACATGTACCAACAGCACGGTACGTCTTAACTGTTTACATACTTTGTGTTAACAAGTGTTCCCTCATTATGATTACGGCATATGTAGGGAGCTTCCTCAATATCATCTAGGACACTTATGTCGACCGGCACCGTGAAAGGAGGCAGCTCGTCGAATTGATTATATTCTTCTTCATCTGTGTCGTCCTCAAATCCGACAATCCTTCTTTTGCCTGGAAGAACCACCTGGGGCTTTGGCTGATCGGTAAACTTGTCCTTCTATTTGCTGCTACTGGTAGACTTGTCCTCTTGGTTTTTGCTTTTGGTAGACTTGTCCTTCCACTTCTTCGGTTTGCTAGACATGTCCATTACATAGAAGACCTGTGTCACATCATTGGCAGGCACGAATGGTTCGTCTCTATATCCGATTTGTGTGATGTCCACAGTTGTCATACCGTATTTATCGATCATCACGCTGTTTGTTGTTAGTTTAACCCATTGGCACCGAAATAGAGAAACCTTCAAAGGTCTATAGTCGAGCTCCCAGGTCTTCTCTATGAAACCATAATAGATGTCCTTATTTCCATTGTTGTCTATGGCATCTATACGGACACCGCTGTTTTGGTTGGTACTTTTGTTATCCTGGTCTCTCGTATAAAATGTGTACCCATTTATGTCATACCCTTGGAATGTCAATATTATACTGGATGGTCCTCGAACCAAGTGTTTCAACTGTTCATCATTGGTCTTCTTACCCATCATGTGCTTTTGTAACCAACCGCCAAAAAGATCCATGTGCTGCCGTGTGATCCAATCCTTTGACCTACCAACGTATTGAGAGCGTATAATCCTCTTGTGCTCATCGACATATGGAGCCACTATAGCTGATTGTCGCAATACCGTGTAATGTGCTTGCTTAAATGAAACAAGATCATTGCAGGTGATTGCTTTTGTCCCTAGTGTCCCTTTCCCCGTAGCCTTTCCTCATGGCGTGATATAGGAACGCCAATCAAATTCAGATCGTCAATGTAATCGACACAAAACTCAACCACCTCCTCTGTCCCAACACCCTGGGCAATGCAGCCTTCTGGATGAGATCAGTTACGAACATACTTCTTTAGGACACCCATGTACCTCTCAAAAGGGAACATATTGTGCAGGAATACGGGTCCGAGAATTTCTATCCCTTTGACAATGTGAACCATGAGATGGACCATAATATCAAAGAAAGTTGGAGGGAAGATCATCTCAAGACTCACCACGCTTTGGATGACGTCATCCTGCAGCTTAGCTAGTTTATCTAGATCGATGACCTTCTGTGACACCTCATTGAAGAATGAACACAACTTGATTATTGTCCCTCGTACCCTTTCCAGCAGAATACCTCTCACTGTAACTAGAAGCAACTGTGTCATGAACACGTGACAATCATGAGATTTCAGGTGTACGATTTTTTTCTCGTTCGTATTTGTGAGGAGTATCCGGACAGGACCTTAATACTGTTCAAGCACTGGATCATGCTTTTTTCTCTTTCTTGCTTAGAGTGTAGCTGGCAGAATGTAGGTAATGTTGTTCTTTTCCTCTCTTTTCTGGATGTAGGTCGTTTCTTAGTTCCAATTGTTTCAGGTCCTTTCGTGCTTGAAGTATATCTTTCGATTTGCCGTACATATCTAGGAAGCCTAGCAGGTTGACGCAAACATTCTTCATTAGGTGTATGACGTCAACTGAGTAACGGACCTCTAAGAGTTTCCAATAAGGTAAGTCCTAAAAAATTGACTTCTTTTTCCACATGGATGCCTTGCTTTCTTTACTCGGGATTGGTTTGCTATCAGCACCCTTCCAAAGACTACTTTCAGATTCTTTACCATAGCGAATACCCATGTCCCATTACGATGCGCAGGCTTAGTACGACGGTCTGGTTTCCCATTAAAATTCTTATCTTTCTTCCGTAACCGGTGATTCATAAGAAGAAACCCACGGTGGCCCATGTACACAACCTTTCGATAGTTTTTAGGTACATGCTATTAGTATCATTTAAGCACTAGATGCAGGCTTTATATCCTTTAATAGCCAGGCCCGCTAGGTTCCCAAGTGCGGGGCAGTCATTGATGGTTACGAATAACATGGCACATAGCGTGAAGTGTTCTCGTTTATACTCATCCCATACCCATACACCATCGTTCCACATTGTTTGTAGATCTTCAACCAATGGTTTAAGGTACACATCAATGTTGTTTCCTGGTTGCTTAGGGCCTTGGATAAGCAATGATATCATAATGTACTTTCACTTCATGCACAAACACGGAGGAAGATTGTAGATACATAGAGTCATAAGCCAAGCGCTATGACTGCTGCTCACCTTGTCGAAAAGATTCATCCCATCCATACTCAAGCCAAACCTTATGTTCCTCACCTCCTCTGCAAAGTCAGGGAATGTTCCATCGACCTTCCTCCTCTGGGAGCCATCAGCGGGGTGTCTTAGCATTCCGTCATCCTTACGTTTCTTTGTGCCAAAGCAACATTTAGGCATACGCTTTGTTCGTAAACAAACGCTTCAACCAGGGGATTATAGAAAAATATCACACCACCTTAGTGGGGGTTCTCTTCTTCTTAGGCTCCCCCTCTACCGCCCCTGGGTCATCATACTTGATCTTATACCGTGATGCTTGTCACACTGGACAAGTATCCAAATCCTCGTACTCCTTGCGATAAAGGATACAGTCATTAGGGCATGCATGTATTTCTGTACTTCCAATCCCAAAGGACAGACAACTTGCTTGGCTTCGTAAGTACTTTCAGGCAGCGTGTTATCCTTTGAAAGCAACTTCTTTATGAGACATAACAACTCGTCGAATCCCTTATCGGACAAACCATTTGTCGCCTTCCATTGCATCAAGTCAAGTGTGGTACGCAACTTTTTGTGGTCCTGCTCGTAGTCTGGGTACAAGAGTGTTTTGTGGTCTTCTAACAAGCGTTAGAACTTTTAGAATTGTCTTTCATCGATGTAATCTCCCTCACCATCACGTAGCATCTAATCTAAATCATCTCTATCCAACTCCCCAATGTATCTACCATTGAACCGTATTGGGCTGCCTTCGGGTTTATACTGTCTCCCTCATCTTCTTCATCGTCTTTCTGTATAATCCCTTTTTCACCGTGCTTGGTCCAATAGATGTAGTTAGACATGAAACCTCTTTGGAGCAAATGGTTGTGAAGGGCCCTTGAGTTTGAATACTCCTTCTCATTCTTGTAGTCCAGGCATGGACAACAGATGAAGCCTGACGGCTTGCACGTAACGGCCGCACTGATAAAAGCATGCACACCCTGAATGTACTCCTTCGAGTGTCGGTCCGTGTCATACATTCATTGCTGACCATTTACAATAGAATGTAGCAAGCTAATTTTTAACTAATTTTCACATGATGATTTATCAATTTTTAGAATTTCAAGTAAATCAATAATTGTAATAGGGGAAAACCTACATTACCATACACATAAATTAGAGCTAAATTGGACTCTAGCTCTTTCTAGGCTATTCACCATGCACATAAATTAATCAATTAAATTATTTAAATATGTACCAAAAGTTTTTAAATTTTAAATTTGAGTTAGATCCCTACCTTCAATGAGAGCTACATCTTAATCTAAGTGAACTCTAAACGTATACAACAAGTTTTTTGCAATCTACTTCCAAAAATGATCGAGCTAGCTCTAGATTCAAAATCTTTTATCGATCATGTGAACTTAAATTACAAATTTGAGCTAGATCCCCACCTTCAATTGGAGCTATATCTTAATCTAAGTAACTCCAAACATACATAACAAGTTTTTAGCAATCTACTTCAAAAATGAGGTAAGCTATATGAATTGAGGATGATGTTACAAATCTTCAAGCACTTGGATTGGAGTAAAATCACCAAATTTTGAAAAATTTGGGTAGCACCTCCCCTCAAATTTCAAAAATCACCATGTGTAGCACCTTCCTCCCTTCTCTGTTCATGGGCGACAGCTCTGGGAGGAAGACGACTGTTTAAATCGCGGGGCGGGGGACCCCAATGATCTACTACAGGTTGGTGATACCAACCGGTAGTAAAACCACCCTCTCCAACCCCCCCGGCCTTGGATGCCTTTATAGCTATTGGATCGGTAGTGATGCAACTATCACTACGGGTTGATATCCAACCGGTAGTGATGAGCCGGTAGTGATGTCCAGTTCTCTAGTTGTGGCAGCTTCCAGCCTGTCAGCTTTACTGAACTAAATTTTATCTTTGGGTAATCGTTTTAAAACACTCATTCCTAAAGTGTTATGCATGGTTGCCACCCAAACTATGTATCCATATTATTTGTATCGGCTTTGTTTTTTGATTTTATTTATCTTTGCTTTTTTTCCTTCATGCTTTAATTTAATACTTGTACTCTAGGTGATAAGCACTTACTAGCTGTTAGCCAAGCAATAACAACACAATGGTTAGGCTTTCACTACTTGTGCTAAAGGAGTTGAGTACATACTCATGGGCTTTTACCATTCCAATAGCATCATATTGTTTTTTTTTCCTCATAATTAGTTATTTCACCACCACATTTCATTTGTTAAGTCAACAATACATAAGACGAATAAGCCCAAATCCATATACTCGGGTAGTTTTTCTTCAATTATCTCCCATTAATAGCTTTAGGGTTTTGCTCTCCCTTCAATGTTTTGAGAATATATGAATTTCCCAGCACTAGTCGATTCACTCGATATGGCCCTTCCCGTGTAGAAGACCATTTCCCCTATCTGTTATCTTTCTAACCAATATGCAACACTATTTTCCACACCAAATCAGCTTCTTGAAATGGCTTAGGAACCACCTTTTTTATTATAATGCTTAGCAACTCGAATTTTGTTTTTCTCAATATTTCCAAAGCACTTAACTGATTTTCTTTCAAATCTTCCAAATTATCTAGCACCAAGTTCTTGTTGTCATCAACTAATAGCTCATCTTGTTTGCTTACTCTTAGCGAGTTGACATTAGCCTCAAAGGGTAGCACTACTTCTTAGCCATAATCTGATTGATAGGGTGACACCTTATTAGCCCCATCATAGGCAATCCAATATACCCACAACGAATCCTATATAGTTGTATGCCTAGTTCTTGTCTATTTTTATTTTCATCACAAACTTCTTGAAGAGCATTTCCTTCACAAACTTTGTCTTCCCCTTGCAGTCATCTTTATCTTGGTCACCATCTGTTGGGAAAAATATGTGGCTCATGGAGTTTCGGCCCACTTACTTACTCACGGCCCCACAGGAGGTAAGCTCGGGACCAGCAAGCCCGCGCCCGAGCTTGGTAAGCTCGAGCCCGGGCTTCCCCGCCTCGGAAGCTCGGGCCTCTTGCTTCCTCCGAGCTTCTGAGGTACGAAGGGACAAGACCCAGAGCAAATCATCACGCGCCACGGACAGGGTACGCTTCGGGTCCCCAGAGTCATCAAGAATTAAATGCGCCTTTGCATCGAGGAGCGCTGGCGCGGCTTCGGCGGGTGGCGGCGATCCGTCAACCGCCAGATGGGCAAAGACACGCGTCCGACCGGTAGCGGTCCCAAGACGGTGATCAAAGGATTGCACTCGATTGCCCTGTGGATTCGGTACGCTACCGACATGGGAAAAAGGCAACGACTAATTCAACGGACCAGCGCAAGTTACAGTGGCCGGAGGGCGCCTATAAAAGGGGCGCACAGGCCACAACAACGAGGGAGGGGCATGATGTCGACACACAACTCACTGGGAGAATAGCTACGGTAGAACAGGAGCACTTGCACCCTCGTAGGAGCTCTAGTTCCCGGCGGTAGTTCTCCGCATCGAGTAATCAGAGGAGCACACACGCGCAGCCTTGAGCACTTATCGTACTCGGCCCGGGCTTCCCAAGATCCGGACTTCACCCCTTTGTACTTCGTTTAAGCTCGGCATTAAACGAAGATCGGGCGTAGGGTCGTTATCCCGCAGCGGAGGCTCGAACCAGAAAAACACTCGTGTCATCGTTCCCATCCATCCGGTCTTGACGCGCCGGCGCGTCGGGACCAAGGTCTTTTCCTTCGTCAGCGGGCGCCAGCGGCCTCGGTCCGGGATGGGGCCGCTTCGGCCTCGCACCCTTTTCCTTACTTATTGGCGCCGAGGCTCGCCTCCCGATCGCCGACAGTGGCGCCACCGTGGGGCCGATTTGATCCTCTCCCTCGATCGAGTCGAGAATGGCCTTGTTGTCTTCTTTACGACATTGATATGTGGACCTCAACTCGACGATTGCGGCGATCTCGACGACGTCGGCGAGTCGTATGAGGAATGGCAGGCTGGTATCCTCGCCGAAGCTCAGTCCGACGAGATGGAGGTGGAGGCAACGCCCGCCTCAGGAGTAGTTGTCCACTCCCGAGCTTTGCTCGGCACTTCGTTGACTCACGTCAGCGAAACCCTCATGGAGGGGTTGGAGGCACCGCCACCAGTGCCATATCCGGCGATCACGCGCATTCGCTGCCACGCCCAAGAGAGGACCGATCTGTGCACGCAATCCGGCGCTACGTCGCCGAGGCCGGCAGCGGACCAGCGTGAGCCCATGGCGGTTGATGGTGCCGAGGGCACCGCCTCCGTGGGTGACACCGACATGTCCCCTTCGCATGAGCCTGCCTCACGTCATGTCTTTCGGGCGTCAGCGGGCAACCCGCACCACCCACGTCTTGACCTGCGAAAAGCACCAGCGGCGTGAGGCCACTCGAAGCCTCTTTGCTGGGTCGGTTGGGCGAACCCTGGCGGATATCCGTCGCAGGCCTGTTGGCCCGACGCCGCCCAAGCCTTCACGCGCAGATTCGCCACCACTACCGCCACCAACCCGGTCTTCGCTTGATCGTGAGGGTTAAGGCGATGCCAGTCATGCGTGACTGGAGAAGGACCCGCGAGGGTTCACCATGGCGATCTAGGCGCCGGGTTGCTTGACGGCCTAGAGGAGCTCATCGGGGATCTCGGCGAGCACCTCTAGGCCCGATCGCCACACCGGCTCCTCGAGGCGGCTCGGCGAGCGTTGATCGCGCCGCAAAGGCCCACGCCCACAATGAACGGCGCCTCAACGGCGACACCGGCGGAGTTTTTCCGCCAAAGCCGCTTCGGTGGGAGAGCTCTCGCTGGAATAACGGGCCGCCCGGATGCCCGGCTTTCTCCCGAGCTTTACGAGAGGCCCCCTAGCCCCGCAAGTTTAAGCCCGGGAGCATTGAGAAGTTCGACGGGAGCTAGAATCCCGATGAACATCTCGCCGTTTATACTACCGCCATCCTGGCCGCAGGCGGTAACGATGGCATAATGGTCAACTACTTCCCTACCGTCTTGGAGGGAATGGCCCGAACCTGGCTGTTCAACCAGCTCCGGGGTTCGATACGCACCGGGAACAACCGCAGAGGCGCCCGGACAAACTTCGGTGCTCTGCATACGCTTCGAAGCCCCAGACCTCAAGCTTGTGGTCCAAAGGGCGGGAGAAGGCCTGCAGGACTACGTCTGCAGGTTCATTCAGTTGCGCAACACCATTCCGTCAATCTCCGACGAGGCCATCGTTGAGGCCTTCAAGGAGGAGTCTTGAACACCTGCTTTCACCGAGGACCTTAAGCTCCATCCGGTCCACACCGCAGCTGATTTATTTCGTCTTTGCGGAAGGATACATCAACGCCTCCGAGGTGGTGGAGCGCAAGAGAGGGAGAACGGAGGAGAAGGCGGCGGCTCGGTAGCACCGATGCCAAGAAGGACAACGCCGAAGAAGAAGAAGAAGAAGAAGAAGAAGAAGAAGGAGCCCGCCGCTTCGCTCGCCGCAGCGGTAGAGCCCGAGAGGCCCGCTCTTTCGGCGGCCGCCTCCCCCACCCGCCCGACGGCGGGTGGCGGAACGGCGGGGCTCGCCCGAGGGCAAGGGCGAGCTCCTAGCCTCGACCTCGACCGCCCAGGGGCTAGCCCTCCGAACAACCGCTCGTCTCCTCCATCGGCAAGACGGCCATGACTCGCAGAATCGCAGGACGGGGCGCGGTTGGAGGACTTCTACGCCGGCGCTGGCCCATGCCCGAGCTCCCGATCATGGGTGCCGGACGACGGGGCGCCTCGGGCGCCCATGGCGACGCCTTCCAGGTGGCTCGCGCACGCCGCCGTGATCTTGGCGACGCCGCTTATAGCTCGCGACGCGAGCTTAAGGCCGCTGCCCGAGAGGTTTACCTCCTCGAGGAAGGTAAGCCCGGGGACGCACCCCTGCAGCGGTCCCACCACCAATCACTTTCTCCGGGATGATTGTCCCCGAATGACCAGGCCCAGCGTCTACGGCGGTGCTCGCCCCACCATCGCGAACACGCGGGTCGATCGCGTGTTGGTAGATGGCGGAGCTCCTCGACATCGCCATCGCTCAAGTTCTTGAGCGGATCATGCATCCCGCGTCCAAGATCAAGGATATAGCCATCCCTTTCCACGGCATTGTCTCGGGTCGTCCCTCTGACCGATCGAGCAAATCGTCCGCTCTGGACGCTTTGGGACCCCCGAACTTCCGGACGGAGTACGCCACCTTCGAGGTGGTGGACTCCGAGCTCCCATACAACGCCATCCTCGGGCGCCCATGTCCATGTTCATGGCGGCTACCCACCATGGCTACCACTGCCTAAAGATGCCGGCCCCTCGTGGGGTCATCACGATCAAGGGCAGTCACAAGGCCGCAATGGCCATGGTCGGACAGGTTCCCGAGCGTGGCCCGGCCAAGGCCGAGCGGCCACCCGTCCGTCCCAAGGTGGCCCTGCAACCTCAGGAGCCCACCAAGGCAGTCCCCCTCTCCGAGGACGACCCAGCCAAGGTCGTCCACGTAGGGGTCAACCTCGAGTCCAAATAGGAACTCGAGCTCGTCACCTTCCTCCGGGCTAACGCAGACGTGTTCGCGTGGGAACCGTCCGACATGCCGGAGTCCCAAGGAGGTCATCGAGCACAGCTAGGCTGTTGACCGACAAAAAGCTGTCGAGCTGACAGCCTTACGGCGTTCCCAAAATGGAAGAGAGCTCAGAAACGCCGCCCGGCCGCCAATATCACGCTCGGGTATCCCACCACCAAGATATGAGCCGCAGACTATCCCGCTTAACTCGCCATTCTCAACATGGGGATGGACATACTTGGTCCGCTTCCCGAGAGGCTTAAAGGGCTGCACACACTGTTCGCCGCCATCGACACTTTCACTATATGGATCGAGGCCAACCATTATCGAGCATATCCGCCAGACGGCCAAGAGGTTCCTTAGGAACAATATCATGACCAGTTCGGCGTCCCAAGTAAGCCGATCGTGACAATGGGACACAGCTTCACAAGTGAGCTATTCCAGACTATCATGAAGAGCTCGGCATGAAGGTCGCCCTAGCTTCGTAGCTCACCCACAAAGTAATGGTGCAAATTAACGCAGCGAATGGGCAGATCATGCAGGGTATTAAGCGCCGAGTGTACGACGCTCTCGCCGAGTAAAGACACAACTGGGTAGAATAACTACCCTCCGTGCTTTGGGCAACCCGAACAACCTTTAATCGGGCTACTGGCGAAACCCCGTTTAGGCTTGTATACGGCTCGGAGGCGGTCCTACCCACCGAGCTAAGAATTGGTTTAGCTCATATTGATTTTGCAGGGCAAATCGACAACGACGAGGAGCGGTTGCTGGACCTCGACCTATCTGAGTCCTGCCGCGAGCAAGCACTACTGCGAGTGGCAAGATACCAAAGAATCCTGCGGCGCACGCGCAGCCAAAAAGGTCAGAACCGGACCACAAAGTGGGCGACTGGTTCTAAGACGAGTTGAGAACTCGCTCACGCCAACAAGCTCACCCCAAGATGGGAAGGTCCGTACACGGTCAGATCGACCCACGCCCGGGAGTCAGAAGATCGGCTATGCCGGATGGGAGAGTCCTCAACAGCCTCTGGAACATCGCTCAACCGGAGGTTCCACGCTGAGAAAAGGTCGTAAGTCTCCATTCCCCTGTCTTTGTTTCCTTCGCTCATCCCACTATTCCCTAAAGAGCCCCCAAACTAACCCCAAAGGACCCAAACTTATGATCGGGCTTGGGAGAAAGCCCGGCCGCTCCAAGACACATCGGCAGATAGTAGCCCACAGGCCAACCCCGGGATTCCCTTGCACACGGTAAGCCGATATCCATCGCACCTCGCAAAATCCCGTGCGGGGACACGCTTTCCGGCCCTATACCATAAGCCCGCATAAAACCTGCGACAAGCCCGGGATACCTCTAGAGTCCAACAATCTGCCTCTCGCAAAGGGATAGAGCCAGACCACAAGCTTCGCTCAAGAAGCGTCAGTGTCTCTAAGCCACGTCCCAGCTTCTCCTCGGAAGATCGGACATGGCTTGGGACTAGGTCGATTTTTCAAAATTAATCTTCTCTAAGCGCCGCTGAGCTTTTCCTCGAAGCTTCGGACATGGCTCGGGACTAGGGTCGATTTTTCAAAATTGATCTTCTCTAAGCCACGCCCGAGCTTCTCCTTAGAAGCTCGGACATGGCTCGAGTATAGGGCCGATTTTTCAAAATTGATCTTCTCTAAGCCACGCCCGAGCCTCCTCGAAGCTCGGACATGGCTCGGGACTAGGGTCGATTTTTCAAAATTGATCTTCTCTAAGCCACGCCCAAGCTTCTCCTCGAAGCTCGGACATGGCTCGAGTCTAGGTCGATTTTTCAAAAATTGATCTTCTCTAAGCCACGCCCGAGCTTCTCCTCAGAAGCTCGGACATGGCTCGGGGACTAGGGTCGATTTTTCAAAAATTGATCTTCTCTAAGCCACGCCCGAGCTTCTCCTCAAAAGCTCGGACATGGCTCGGGGTCTTGGGTCGATTTTTCAAAATTTGATCTTCTCTAAGCCACGCCCGAGCTTCTCCTCAGAAGCTCAGACATGGCTCGGGGACTAGGGTCGATTTTTCAAAAATTGATCTTCTCTAAGCCACGCCCGAGCTTCTCCTCAGAAGCTCGGACATGGCTCGGGGACTAGGGTCGATTTTTCCTAAGGGTCGATTTCTTAAAAATTGATTTTTCTAAGATCAGATTCCCAATCAAAAGACTCCCGATCTCCTCTAAGCCACGTCCGAGCTTCTCCTCAGAAGCTCGGACATGGCTCGGGGGCTAGGATCGGTAGGACTATACTACGTTTTCAACCCTTTCTTGCCTATACGACTACTAGCGCTCGTTTGCATGCAGGAAAAACAACAGAAAACAAAAGAGAAGCAGCGACAACCACCAACAATTTTATTAAGAAAGGGTTCTGGGATGACCCATAAGACAGTTACACTTAGCCCCAGCCAAAGGGTCCTAGAAACCCGACAATGACATCGGCCACCTCGGCAAGCGCCGGGGTAGCCTCGACCAAAGCCGCGGCGGCAGTGGCGTCGCGGGCATGGGCGCTGACCAGCGCCTCCACCAGCGGATCAAAGGCCCCGCGAAGACGTGGAACGACTTCAACCAGCGCCCCGACCCTGGCGATGTCATGAGCGCGCGCCTCCTCCTCCGCAATCTTGGCCATTGCAAGGTCGAAGGCCGCCCAAGCCTCCGCCAACTCCGGGTCGTAAGCCATGGAAGCAAGAGGGAAAGGTACGGAAGAAAGGAGTCTGGGATAAGAAGTGACCGACGCATTGGTCTCTTTTTATAGCCAGGATTCGGGAAGCCGAAGCGATCCCAGGAGTAATGGCGTCGGGAAGCAGTTCCGACGTGGAACCGTTTCCAAGACAGAACGCGAATATCTCTTGGGACACGGCGCGACAGTCAAAACGACGTTCGGCATTTCGGAGAGAAGGCGGACCGAAGAAGTGACGAAGGAAAGAAGTCAAAACAAGTCAACTATATTAATAAAAGGTATTTACAAAGGCAGGCCGGATTGTCGCCCGACAAAAAGAAAAAAAGGGGGCCTACGGCTTAGGCTGGCACCGGAGCTTCCGAAGCTCGGCCAGCAACTCGTCGTTTTGGCCCTGAAGGTCGAGGAGCTCCTTTTCTTTCGCTCGGGAGGTCTGCATTTTGACCCGTAAGGCTTCATTGGCAGCCTCCAGCTTCCGCACGGCATCCTGATGGGTCTTCAGTAGACCCTCCGTCGCGGTTGCGGCAGCCTTTGTATAGGAAAGCTCTGTGGCAAGGAGGTCGCGCTCCTCCACCGCGCTTGCAATCTCCGCGACACGGCACGCCTCCACTGACCGGAGGCGTTCCTCGAACTCGAGGGCACGGTCGCGTTCGCCCTTAAGGGCCTCCAGCGATCGGCAAGAAACCTCCTTGGCATCCTCCTACGCCACGGCTAGGGCCGCCTCAGCCGCTGCGGCTCGAGCTTCCAGAGCTATCGCCTGGACCGAGCTCGAACGAACCTGCTCAAGCTCGGCGCGTGTGGTGTTGGCTTCCTGTCGCCACCACGTGCCTTCCGACCGCAGGGCCTCTCGTTCGGCATCGTGCTTAGCCTCAAACGAGCGAGCCATATCGACAAGTTCGCGGGAGATCTGCACCCGGAAGACAGACTGAGGAAGTGGAGGACCAAAGCAGGGAAAACACAAGACAACAAAAACCAAGCCCGGAGACACTTACCGCTGCGACCGCCACGATCATGACATCGACCGAAGCGTCATGGCACCCCTAGGCGAGGAGAGCGCCACGACCTGGCGGCCCGAGCTGTCGCCCGAGCTGCTTGGCCCCTCGGCCATCTCCCTTGCAGGCTCGGCCGCCTCCCCAGCAAGCTCGGCCAAGCCTCCCGCAGGCTCGGCCACCTCTCCCATAGGCCCGGCCAAACCTCCCGCAGGCTCGGCCGCCTCCCCGGCAAGCTCGGCCATCTTTCCTGCAGGCTCGGCCAAACCTCCCGCAGGCTCGGCCACCTCCCCCCTGGGTTCGGCCAAGTCTTCCGCAGGCTCTACCGCCCCTCCTGCAGGTTCAGCCGAGTCCATAGGGACGGCCGCTCCTTCCACCAGCACGACCAGGCCTCCCGTTGGCTCGGCAGTCTCCTCCGCGACCTCGCGAGCTCCAAATTATCGGTCATACGACTTCCCCAAGCTCGGCGGCATCAACAAAGATGGAGACACGGCTCGAAGTCGATCAAGCGTCGAGCATTCACCGGAGGTCCTCTCCCCAGACGGTTCGCCAGCCATTCCTCGAGCGTTTGGCCGGGGACTGGCCGGAGCCGGATGGCCTCTTGGTGACTCCATGTGGCGATCCCAAGGTGGTGCTCGACCCACGATGGCGTCGCCGAGATCCACCCCGAGACGGTCAACGGAGCCACGCTCCATAACCGCACCGGGACGATGCTCGCAGCCGTGATGACCCGGACTGGCCAGTCCCAGCCGAGAAGAAGAGTGTCGCTCGCGTCCAGCGGGGGAACGGGCATGTTGCTCCTGGCAAAAAGCTCCCGAATGCCGCGGATGTCGATCGGGCGCCACCCGGTCGAGGTCCGCCCCTCGACGCGGATTGGCGCCAGACGCTCGGGGCCGAGATCGGTCTCCACCTTTACGAAGCGCGCACGGGGCGACGTCCCAGGCGCCACCAGCGGGAGGACGAAGGGCCTCGAACCCCGGAGCCCGGGTTTGCCCTTGACAGGATCAAGCTCGGGGCCACTACCTCGTCGCGCGGGATAGGCTCCCCGCTGAGGGACAACGCGATCAAGAAGCAAGGGAGAATTAGAACGCGATCGCCCAAGGGCCATAATCAACGAAGAAAGGAAACGAAAAAACCAAAGAACACGAGTAACTTACGTGCGCCGCGACGCCACCTCGGTCACCTCGCCGTCCGAAGTCGTTGTCGTTCAACACCAACCGACGCTTCGGCGCCGGCTGGATGCCCGGCCGCGGCGAATCGAGCCCGGAACCTCCGCCCGGCTGGTCGGGACGGAATCGCTGGCCGAGGCGATGCCGCCGGGCGAAGCGGCCTTGCCCGGCGGCGACCGCCGGTTTCTTCACGGGCGTCACTTGCCCACGGCCGTTTTTTCCGCACGAGGCCAAGCTCATTATCATCGCCGCCGGGATGACAGCTCCCGAGGCAGCCACCGGCGTAGATGCGGCGGGTTCGGCTCCCACTCCCGCTTCCCCCTGCGGAAAACAGGCCGCAGGGCGTCAGCTCACGAGAAAAGCCGCCCCAAGGACGCCTAAGCCCGTAGAGGTACGTACCTTGTCCAGGACATTGCGAACGCCCGAGCCTGATGGCTCGTTATGGCTCGCGGGCAAGAGGAGCCCCACGACTTGAACCACATCGTCTTGGGGCAAGGCTGCGAAGAAGAAAGAATAAAGAACATCACGAGCACGACTCGGGAAGAAGCTCGGACAAACTACTACAAGAGCAAGAACAAATACTCACGGGAGGTGCCTTCGCGGGAGAGGTCGTCCCACTCGCGGATCTCAAAGAAAGGGCAAACCCGCTTCCTCAGCGGGTTACCCGGTGCCTGGTGAAGTCGGCTACGATATCGAAGCTGCTGAGCCCCCGGCCGGCCAAGTCTCGAATCTTGGCCGTCAGGGCTACCTCCGCCGGCTCTAGCGTAGACCGGGGCATCGGCACCTTCCCGGGGTTCATGTTGGCAAACCAGAATCGGCAGTTGTCGGACTTCTCGGCGTAATACCACCGCGACGCCCACCCCCCGACGTTCTCCTTGGCCTTGAACACCGGGTACGAGGACTTCATGTCACGGCAGAGCTTGAAATAGGCACACCCGCCAAGATTGTGCCACCGGTCGTGGTCACCAGAGAAGTGGAGGAAGAGGCTGACCGTCGGCTCCACCCCGACGAATGCTTCGCAGAGGTGCACGAAGATCGTCAAGAACAGGATCGAGTTGGGATTGTGGTTCACCAGCTCGATCCCGCACTGGGCCAGAACGGATTCGATGAAATCGGACTCCGGGACCCGGAGCCCATGAATCGCAAAAAGCTCAAAGCAAACGAACTCCTTGCTCTTGGGCGCAGGAACCGCCTCTCTGCCAGCCGCCCTCCACCCGCCGACCTCGACAAAGCCGGCGGCTTCCAGCCCCTTCAGATCGTCCTCAGTGAGGAGGCTCCGCGTGAAAGGCGCCATCGGGAGGGGAAGGATCGAAAGGGAAGATGGCGGAGAGGCAGATAAAGGAAGAAGACGGAGAAACATGAATAGCACAAGAAGGCGTGGGAAGAAATGGCGAAAAGGGAAACCGCCTGATATAAACCGGCGAGGGGAGGCGAACCATCACCTGTCCGCTGGAAGACGTGGAACTCGAGGAGAAGGAAGCGGCGCGCGCGAACCGCACCGATTTGGGATTCCCGCTTGGCTGTGGGGGCCCCGCGCGCGCGAAAAACCAAGCTTTTCGCCCAAGGGCAGTTACTAGATAAACCTCTGAGCGGCACGTCACTGTCCCGCTCGAGGCTCGGGGACTAGCTGTTGGGGAAAATATGTGGCTCATGGAGTTTCGGCCCACTTACTTACCCACGGCCCCACAGGAGGTAAGCTCGGGACCAGCAAGCCCGCGCCCGAGCTTGGTAAGCTCAAGCCTGGGCTTCCCCGCCTCGGAAGCTCGGGCCTCTTGCTTCCTCTGAGCTTCTGAGGTACGAAGGGACAGGACCCAGAGCAAATCATCACGCGTCACGGACAGGGTACGCTTCGGGTCCCCAGAGTCATCAAGAATTAAATGCGCGCACTGTACCGAGGAGCGCCTGGCCGCAGCTTTTGACGGGTAGGTGGCCGGTCCCGTCAACCGCTCGTATGGACAAAGACACGTGCTGACCGGTAGCGGTCCGGCATGGTGATCAAAGGATTGCACTCGATTGCCCGGTGGATTTGGTACGCTACCGGCATGGGAAAAAGGCAACGACTAATTCAACGGACCAGCGCAACCTACAGTGGCCGGAGGGCGCCTATAAAAGGGGCGCACAGGCCACAACAACGAGAGAGGGGCTTGACGTCGACACACAACTCACTGGGAGAATAGCTACGGTAGAACAGGAGCACTTGCACCCTCGTAGGAGATCTAGTTCCCGGCGGTAGTTCTCCGCATCCAGGTAACTGTAGGAGCACACACACGCAGTGCCTTGAGCACTTACTGTACTCGAAGCCCGGGCTTCCCAAGGCCCGGACTTCACCCCCTTGTACTCGTTTAAGCTCGGCATTAAACGAAGACTGGACGTAGGGCTGTTATCCCGCAGTGGAGACCTGAACCAGGAAAAAAACACTCGTGTCATCGTTCCCATCCATCCGGTCTTGATGCGCCAGCCGCGTCGGGACCAAGGTCTTTTCCTTCAGCAGCGTCCGGCGGCCGGCCTTGGTCCGGGATTGCTTCTGGCCTCGCACCCCTTTTTCTTGCTTATTGGCGCTGTGGGGGCTCGCCTCCCAGTCGCCGACACCATCATTTCCTTTTGATTAGTACTTGTTTTCGTTGTCATGGTTTGTGGCAATATGAGCATTCTCCTTACACTCATAGCGAATGATATCTGCATGAGGGTTCTTCTTGGAAGTATATAATCACTACTTCTTTTTCTTCTTCTTCTTATCATAATTTGTGGCACTATGAGCCTTCTCCCAACACTCATAGCAAATGATATCTACATGAGTGTTCTTCTTGGAAGTATATGATGAAGACTAGGGATGTAAACAGATCGGATACGGTCGGATATCATTAATATTGTATCCGTATCCATATTTTTTTGAATACGGATCGGACACGGATAGTGCCGAAACGGATACGGACACAGATAGTTTTGGATATGAATACGAATAGTGTCGGATACGAATACGGATAATATAAGATCGGATATTGGTCGGAACGGATATTTTCTCGGATAATACGCTTATTTGAAAACACATGGTAGAAAAAAGAATCAATATATGTCTTGGAGTGAACAATTTCACCAATGAAGAGATATAGAAGTATAGTGCTGCCCACTGCGTACTGCTAATTAAGTAAAAGAAAATAATTTTGAAAGCATGGAGTAATATCAGATTAACATGGCAGAACAAGGGTCACACACATCAGCCTTGCTTCTTGAGTTTTGTTCATGTCCTTGGTGTTGGTAGGATGGTGATTGGTGCGGTGGCCTAGGCCTGGAGAGTATCGTGGTTTGTTGGACTCTTGTAGGCCGTCCGGTAGGCTGGCAGGCGCCATAGCCCCTAGAATGGATTCGGATAATATCCATTGGATATTATTCATATTTTTCTGGATAATATCAGCATTATCCGTATCCGGCACCCAGTATCCATATCCGTATCCACAAAAAATCACGGGATATCCGTATAATTTTCTAAATCACTATCCAAACTGATTCGGTCGGTTGGTCGGTCGGAAATTATCCACTCCGTTTACACTCCTAATGAAGACCATGTGTTCATCCTCTTGAGAAGTCTTTTAGTTCTCATCATGATGAGAACAAATTCTTGTGCATCTCAATCATTGTCATTTAATTCCTCGTCATCACTACTCTCTTCCTCTTCGACTGCCTTGTTGTTGGCTTTGAGGGAAATATTTTTTCTTCTTGGTTGGAGCATCATCTTGATCTACAAGCCATAGCTCATGTGTTGCGAGCCTTCCCAAAAGAGTTGGAGTGGTATATCACAAGTCATTGATACTCCACTATTGTGGAAGTGCAGCACCATCCCCTGTGACACAGTGGCGCCAGATGAACGCCTCGCAGCCTCCTCGCTCGGAGGCGCCCCATGAGGGAACAACTTCAGGACAGAGCGCCCAGCCGGAGGAAGCGAGGCCTCTCCGGGGCCTCGGAGCCCTCTCGCTCGGAGGCGCCCGTAAGGGAATAGCTTCGGGACGGAGCGTCCAGCCGGAGGAAGCGAAGCTGCTCCGGAGCCTTGCAGCCTCCTCGCTCGGAGGCGCCCAGCGAGGGAATAGTTTCAGGATGGAGAGTCTAGCTAGAGGAAGTGAAGCCGCTCTGGAGCCTCGCAGCCCTCTCACTCGGAGGCACGCCACGAGGGAACAGCATCGGGACGAAGCAACCAGCCAAAGGAAGCGAAGCTGTTTCAGAGCCTCGCAGCCCCCTCGCTCAGGGGCGTCCCCCCTAGGGAACATCTTCGGGACGGAGCGCCCAGCCAGAGGAAGCGAAGCCGTTCTGGAGCCTCACAGCCCCCTCGCTCGGGGGCGCCTAGTGAAGGGGTGGTTCCAGGGTGAAAGGTTCAGGATGGAGCAAGGAGGCGGCAACGGCTCGTTAAGTAGCGTGTCTTGAAAGGGAAAATACTTTCGGAGGAAGGGCCAAGTTCCTTGGGCACTACTCGACCTCCCAGGGGACAGCCCATATTAGACAAGAATAAAGCGTGTCAGGAAAAGCATCATTGCCTTCCAAGCCAGGAGACAAGCTTTAACTATCTGTAAAAGTTGTAATGACCCCTGTAACCATACTTTGGAAAATCGGTTGCGGGGCGCTTTAGGAATCGGTGCCTCATAGCAAGGAGGAAAACACCATAATAGCCTCGAGCGATGTGGACAAGAAGGGGCATGAAAGTCATTACTAATGCAAAAATCCTGATGCCCCTACTTTATCGCCTAGAGCAGCAATACTCGAGGGCATCCTCATCCGAGTAGACTTGGAATCTCCTTGTATAAGTAGCAAGATTTAGATGAATGAAAACACACGAGAAATACTAAAGAAAAACCACGTCTCAAAGCTTGTGTGTTCCCCTTGAGCTAGTTCCCGGGGTCCTACCCCTCCTGTGTAGAGCTTGAGCACCCGGGGGCTGCCCTTTTCTGGGTTGTCCGGCTTGAGCTGACGACACTTGGCGCCATCTGTGGGGAGTGCATAGGCAAAAAAGAAGCCTCTCATCACTGACAAGGATGCCGCCGTAGAAGAAAGCTGAAGTGTCCACGAGCATTGGGGGAGCGGCCGCTGCTGAGCGGGGTGCTCCTCAAACTTGCTCACCCAGCAGCAGGGGAGGAGGAGTCCCTGCTGGCCCGACCGCTCCTTAGGGTCTGGCCCATGAGGAGGGGGCCTCGAACGAAGCCCTGGCAAACGTTTTGGGGCGGGAGGCAGGGGCTGTGACAATGCAGTTGTTGGCCCCCTCTTCCGCCACCTCGGCGTTGCTGGACCCTAAAGTGCAAGTTTGATCCTCGCCAACGCAAAACTGTTGGAGCAGGTGGAGCGCCTTCAGGAGCAGGTCTGGTAAAGGACATGACGTGATGCATCTGCCCCCCCTCGGCGGGAGGCAGCACTGGGGACGAAGTCCAGTTGCCTGCCGAAGGGAAAGAACGCAAGGGCACTAAGGAAGATTCCAACCCCTTGTGCCCGTGCCTGAGGAGAAAGAAGTGGCCTGCATCGGGCTCGTTCAAGCTGCCCAACTTCAAGCTGTACAATAGGAAGACTGATCCAAGAGAGTTCCTCCGTGTGTACGAGACTTGTCGTGCACTCCGGTATTTCTACCGGCTTGAGTGACGGAATACTAGTCCTAGAAGATCATAGCTAGTATCGCCTTGACCCTCCTGGTCACAACTGGCACCGATGTCGTGCTCTTCCCCCGAACAAATAATCCGTGATCCATATAATGAGTACACGGCTACTCAGCAAGCAGTCCTTAATAATGAATGCAAGGTCAAAAGATGTGTTGGTTTATTTTGCTAAAACATCACCTATCTACATGTTTATTTGTTCTTGATTCATTGAACACATTATAACATATGAGCGTAGCCCAAGGGCGGCTAACCAGCTCAGCACAAGACGAGCGTAGCCATAGAAATGGCTAACCAGCTCAAAAGAGAGGCAGTCCCTACCTACACTACCATCAAGTTAATTATTTTAAACACATTGGATTACCCTGTGAAAACTCCTTTCCCCGTCCATAACCGCGGGCACGGCTACCATGATAGTTCTAACTCTGCAGAGTGTGTACATGTTCCCCACAAGCCCTGTCTCATCCCAAAGAGAGAAACAATACAAAGACTGTTCACTGCTTTCACCTGTCCCAATACTATACCCTTTCTTTTGGTTTCGTGCACCATACGGTACACTTCGATCAGGCCGACAGTCATGCGCATCTCTTTCAGCCGGATCTGATAGCGCACCGCATGAGGTTAGCCCCCATTTAAGCCATTCGGAACCGGTGATAGCTAGTCACATCCGTCCACTACGAGTACAGCGAAAATAGGTTTTCACAGCTAATAAGTTAGGGCCAGAAGGCACAAGTGGCTGTACGGTTCAGGTTCGATTTGGTAGTCACAAGTATACGGTCCTTATATGACAGAGGAGGCCTGCATAACACAACCACAAGCCCAAAATCCGGCTCTTCTGGGTCTCCTCAAATCAACACACACCACGTTGATTTCAGTTGATTAGGTTTATCCAAAAAGTACCACGAAGTCAAACTTCACGGATAAAAGTTAATAATAAGTGAAACCTATCAACTACCAATCCCATAAGCAAGGCTAAGCATCTATACAAAAGATAGGCTAGAAAACAGTACCAATTGGGCTAACAATGGTAGGCTACATCATATCAGTGGAGGACTAATATGAAATCGGATCAAAATAACACATACGATGATAATTAAAGCAAGCAATTTGAATAAACATGAAATAAATAAAATTTAGCAAACTAGGAAATTCAATCTGAATCTAGCTTGCCTTCGAAGAAGTTGGGATTTGGTTCTCCTTCGAACGGCTCCGAAACATCTCCCGGATAGCAGGTGCAAGTCGGTTCTATGTGAAAAGAAAATAAAACAGAAATAAATAACAAACACAGAGAAAACAGTATGATAAAAATATATAAAATTTCTAGGATTATTTGTGATTTTTGGGCTCCGAAATCATCTAAATTGGAGTTCGAGAACTCCCTAAACAAATCTTGGAAATTTTGGGTTAAATAGAAAGGGCTGAAAAAGATTAAACCGGTTAATCGGACGAAAACTAAGGAAATCCTAGTTAATCCGGCGCTCTGGCGGCAATGACGCGTCCCGGAGCAACAAGACGCTGGGGCGCGTGGCGGACACGCTGCCGCACGCAGATTGGCGGGAGGCGGTGGCGTGACGCGACACGCGGCGGCGGCGGATTGGCGAGGCGGCTCGGCCTTGGCGGTGACAGCGGCGCGGCGACGGTAATTACGCCCGACGCGTGGCGGCGGTCGGCGCGAGCGTCGCGGTCATGCGGGCGAAGCGGCGGCGGCGACACGCAGCGACGTCTTGAGTGGGTGGTGGCGTGTCTTGGCCGGCAGACGGCGCAGTGGCGGCGGCGATGGGTAGCGCGCCACGTGGCGGGGCTCGGATGGTGGTTGC
Source organism: Olyra latifolia (assembly GCA_036346145.1). NCBI lineage: Eukaryota > Viridiplantae > Streptophyta > Magnoliopsida > Poales > Poaceae > Olyra > Olyra latifolia. Next base: position 3,733,465 of record CM070531.1, on the reverse strand, counting down.
GGCGTCACTCTCGCGCGTGGGTGGCGATGGCGGGCGAACGCGGCGGTGGGATTGGGCTGCGGCGTGTATCGCACACGCGCGCGACAAAGACGTTAGTGGCGTGGCGAGCGGCGGTTGGTCGGCGCTACGAGGGTTTCCGCGCCGATGCGGAAATCGGGGGCGGCAGGCGGCTCGCCGGCGGCGTGGCAGGGTCCAAATTCCGGCCATCTTTCGACATGCGATATCTCCTCTAATTCTTGGCCAAAAATAGCGATCCATGTATCCAAATTGATCAGCACGACGAGCTCTACAACGTGTTGCAATCTAATCTCACAGATGGGTTCTGGAATAGGAGAGGTACCTCGATTTGCTTCGGTTTCGGCACGGAAACCGAGGTATGGCTAGGGTTTCGTGGGGGCTTACGGTGTTGGCCGACCAGGGGACCTCTAGGGGGTTTATATAGGGCTTGGGTCGTGCAAGATTAATCCTACTAGGAGTAGAATTGGGTTTAGGTAAGAATTAGATTATATTTAGTATAATGAGAGTCCTAATGGGCTTAGGATTAGGTGAAGTGGGTTTTGAGCCTAGTGTGGGCCTAATTAGGCTATCCAAGCCTGGTTAGGGCCTTTTCCTGTTATCATTTTATGTTTTCCCTTTTTAATTTCTCTATTTCTAATATGTGACATTATAATTTTATTAGGATGTCACAAACCTCCCCCCTTAGGGAGAATCTCGTCCCCGAGATTCGGAAAGATCCTTGAACAGCTCTGGGAACTCTGCCTGCAGATGTTCTTGTTGCTCCCAGGTTGCTTCTTCCTCAGTGTGATTGGACCACTGCACCTTGCAAAACTTGATCGCACGACTGCGTGTACGCCTTTCAGCTTCCTCCAAAATTTTTATTGGTCTTTCCTTGTAAGTTAGATCTTTTGCAAATCCATTGCCTCCAATGGCATTTGTTCTTCAGGTACTCGCAAGCACTTCCGAAGTTGGGAGACGTGAAAAACGTTGTGGATGCCAGATAGATTTGGTGGCAACTGCAACTGATAGGCAACTCCCCCCTTCTGTCGGTGATCTCGAACGGTCCAATATATCGGGGAGATAGCTTCCCTGACACGTGAAATCGATGCAGTCCTTTCAATGACGACACCTTTAAATACACGTGATCCCCCACGTTGAATTGTAGATCCCTTCGGCGTTTGTCGGCATAACTCTTTTGTCGGGACTGGGCCGTCCTCATTCTTTGTTGAATCATCCTGACTTTTTCTTCAGCTTCCTTTAGAATTTCGGGGACAAACAACTTCCTTTCTCCTGTCTCATACCAGTACAGTGGTGTGTAACACTTTCGACCATATAACGCTTCGAATGGAGACATCTGTATGCTTGTCTGATAGCTGTTATTATACGAAAATTCAGCATAGGGAAGTGCTTCGTCCCAACTCTTGGAATCCGTCAGTGCAACTGATCTAAGCATGTCTTCTAAAATCTGATTGGTCCTTTCGGTTTGCCTGTCCGTTTGAGGGTGATAGGCACTGTTGAAAGCTAAATGTGTCCCCAGTAATGAGTGGAGTTGTTGCCAAAATCTTGAAGTGAACTGTGTACCTCTATCGGAGACTATTCTTTTCGGCACACCGTGTAGGGAAACAATTCTTGACATGTACAGTTCAGCTAATTTCTAGCCTGAGTAGGTCGTTTTGGCAGGTAGAAAATGAACGACCTTAGTTAGCCGATCAATGATGACCCATATCGAATCGTAGCCTCTTTGGGTTCTTGATAACCCAACGATGAAATCCATGCCGACTTTTTTCCACTTCCACAACGGAACTTGTAGTGGTTGAAGCAATCCTGCTGGCCATTGATGTTCAGCCTTTACTCCCTGGCAAACATCACAAAGAGCTACATGTTCGACAATGTCCTTCTTCATACCTGGCCACCAGTAACTCTCCTTCAAGTCCAGGTACATCTTGGTGCTACCCGGGTGTATGCAGTATGCTGAATCGTGGGCGTCCCTCATAATCAACTCCCTGAGTCCTTCCTTCTTTGGTACTACGATTCTTTTCCCAAACCAGACGATTCCATTCTTGTCCATATTAAATCCTGTAGTTTTCTCCATTATCAATTTAACAACAATGTCAATGGTATCTTCATCATCTTCCTGAGCTTGTTTGATCCTTTCCCCCAATGTAGGCTATACTTCCATCGTATACAGGCATCCTTGTGCCATGACTTCTAAATTTAACTTCTTCATTTCGATCCTTAAACATTTATTCCTCGGTTTACGGCTCAATGCGTCAGCTACTACATTAGCCTTCCCAGCTACTACATTAGCCTTCCCAGGGTGATAATGGATCCCAATATTGTAATCCGCTATCTGTTCAAGCCATCTTCTTTGCCTCAGGTTCAAGTCTGGCTGCGTGAAAATATACTTGAGGCTCTTGTGGTCGGTGTATATCTCCGTACGATTCCCGACAAGGTAATGTCTCTAAATTTTTAGTGCATGCATAACCGCTGCTAACTCCAAGTCATGCGTCGGGTATCTGAGTTCGTGTGGCTTTAATTGCCGGGAAGCGTAAGCTACTACTTTTCCCTCTTGCATTAGCACACAACCCAATCCAAGCAATGATGCGTCGCAATACACCTCGAAATCCTTATGTAGATCTGGCAATATCAAGACCGGGGAGGTGGTCAACTTGTTCTTCAAGGTTTCAAAGCTTTCTTGGCACTGAGGTGTCCACTGAAATTTTACATCTTTCTTCAACAACTGCGTGAGAGGTTTTGCGATTTTGGAGAATCCTTCGATAAATCTGAGATAATATCCCGTGATTCCCAGGAATCCTTGGACCTTGGTCACTGTCTTCGGTACCTTCCAATCCAATATTTCACTGACCTTAGCGGGATCAACCGACACTCCTCCTTTTGAAATAACGTGTCCTAGGAAAGACACTTCCTTCAACCAGAAGTCGCACTTGTTGTACTTCGCATACAACTGGTTCTTCCTCAAAATGTCTAACACAATTCGAAGATGCTCGGCATGCTCTTTCTCATTCTTCGAATAAATTAGAATATCATCGATGAACACCACAACAAACTTATCCAAGTATTCCATGAGGATCTTGTTCATCAGGCTCATAAAATGTGCCGGGGCATTAGTAAGTCCAAAAGACATCACCAGAAACTCGTACAACCCGTAACGAGTGGTGAATGCCGTTTTTGGAATATCTTTCTTTCGGATTTTGATTTGATGGTACCCAGATCTCAAATCAATCTTCGAGAATACACAGGCTCCTTCTAACTGATCGAATAGATCATCCACTCGAGGTAGAGGGTACTTATTCTTGATGGTCACCTCATTGAGCGAACGATAGTCTACACACATCCTGAGTGTGCCTTCCTTCTTCTTCACGAATATCACCGGCGAGCCCCACGATGACATACTAGGTCTAATAAATCCTTTATCCTTTAGCTCTTGGATTTGTTTCTTCACTTCAACCATTTGGTTAGCATTCATTCGGTACAGCCGTTGAGATATCGGGTTAGTGCCTGGCTGCAGGTCAATAGTGAATTCTACGTCCCGGTCGGGTGGTAACCCTGGCAAATCATCTGGAAATACGTCTGGATACTCACTAACAACTGGTACTTCCTTCAATGGCGGTTGCTCCTTGCTGGTCGTCTTCACCTCCAATTGATGCACGGTTCCAACCAGACTGCTTTTCATAGTCGACTCATATCGGACTTGTGTGCCATCACCGTTGGTCAAGGTGACTGCTCGGCTAGCACAATCGATCTGACCCTTGTACTTCACTAACCAATCCATTCCCAGAATAATCGGTATTCCTTTGGAATCCAACATAATTAAGTTCGTTAAGAACTTAGAACCCTTGATTTCTATTTCCACTGCTGGACATCCCACACTTGTGTTCATGGATCCTCCTGGGATTGAATTACTAGGGTTTGTTTTAAAGGTACTATTCTCCATTATTTTTAACTACTAAATCTTTCGTAATAAAAGAATGCGAAGCTCCGGAATCAAATGAAATGGTAACAGGTACTGAGTTCACTAGGAACTTACCAAGCACAACGACTGGTGCCTCTTGAGCTTCTTCCGCTGTGACATGGTTGGTGCATCCCAATCCCACGTTCGGTGTATTCCTTGGAGCGTTATGGACACTCTTGTTCGAACCCACGTGCGAAGATGCACCTCCTTGATTCTTTTGCTGCCGATTTTCTGGCTTGATTACACCGGAAACAGGTAACTCCTGTGGCTCCTCCTGACGCATTCCTGTTCATCCCTTGGTTTACATTTGGATTTGGCCGATGAGCATGCTGATTACCAGACTGACTCTGACCCTGTGATTTTTGCACAAAACTCGAGGTCTGCCTTTGGTTCTGATAATTGTGTCCTTGATATTGTGGCATGTTGGAGTTTTGTCCTTGCGAAAAACAACGATGGACGTTGCATTCATTCTGTCCTTGGAAGTTCATCTTCCTTTTCCTGTCTTCATTGTGTTTGCGTTGAGCTCCTTCCAAGATTATAGCCTTCTCAGTCAGTTGCTCAAAATCTTGACATTGGAAAGGGAGCAATTGTATCCTCATGCCTGAGTCCATTCCTTCAGTGAACCTCTAGATCTTGGCCTTTTCCGTAGGAATCAGGTCTGAAGCGTAGCGTGACAGCCCTATAAACTTGTTGATATACTGAGCAATGGTCATATTCCCCTGACGCAGGTTTTTAAATTCACGTTTCTTCTCATCCTGCATGCTCTGGGGCACGTAGGTGTTCCTGAACAGCTCCACAAATTCATCCCACATCAGGTTATGGTAATTCGGGTGGGCATTGCAATAGTTTTTTCACCAATGGGCAACATTCCCTTTCAGCATGCGGGTAGCAAGCTGGACGCTCTCGTAGTCATCGCAATCTACCAGGTACAGCTTCTTCTCTACATCCTTGATCCAGTCGTCTGCTTCTGCCGGGTCCCTGGTTCCTGAGAACTGTGGCGGCCTTGTCCTCATGAAGTCGCTGAATTTGGACTGCGGGTGGTACGGTGCGACTTGGGGTGCCTGTTGTTGAATCGGCAGGTTGTTCAACCTTTCCACAATCAGATTCAGTGCTTGCAGCACCAAGTTGTCTTGTTGTTGCTGAGCTGCAGGTTGAGGATGCGGTGCAGCAGCGGCAACTGGTGGAACTTGTTGAGCAGCAACGTTGACTTGAGGGGCAGCTTCTTCCTCTTGTTGCACTTGATTTTGATTCTGGCTCACGGCTTCTTCCATTCAGTTAACAGGTGTTGCGGCACGACGTCCACGACCTCGGCCTCTGCCTGCGGGAATAGCACGACCCTTTCCTCTTCCTCTCGGCATCTGCTCCAAGAAAGAACTAGGGAAAGGTGAGCAACTAAGACGGTAGTGACATCTTTTATCGAAAATAATTTAGGAAAACATTTTCTAGCACTCATTACAAAGATCCATACAATTAAGATCCAACATCAGACCAAGCGCATCGGCAGATGCCGCTTAGTGGTAATTTAAGACGCAAATCATCACATGGTATACACACACCTGCAACAAATTAGTTCTTATAGTACTGCCTTATTAATGGCTATTTAATCTCCGGTACTTAGGGAGTAATATAAGTTTTATTTAGTGGGGAAATTGGTTTCTAAAAGAAAAAAACAATAATTTTCGCATCTGTACGGATTGTACGGACATCGGGTACGGTACTGTACGGCCATCGGGTACGGTTGTACGGACAGGTTTTTTAAAAAAAACAATTTTTCTTCTTGCAGCAGAGTCCTTCCAACTTCAATTTCTTCCTTGTTTTCCCTTGTGTCTTTAAATTCTTCTCTTGAATTCCGTGTCGATGCTAGAATTTAAACAATTCACAAACACCAGGATTTAACTAATAAGTATTTCATTAATATGCTTAAGTAACGAATAGCTGTATCACACTGAGAAATTAAAACTGATACGGTCTACTCCAAACATCTTTATTAAAATATGACCTAGGCTAATATAAATTTAATTCTTGCTGGCTCGACTCGTACTCCTGGTGGAAGGCCTCTTTCTCTCTGGGGGTTTATGCTGTTCCTCCCACTTTCGTTTCTCTTCCTCGAAAGCCATCTTTTCTTCATGCAGCTTGTCCATGTGGAAATTCAGACACTCTTTCATGTCTCCATTTGCTTCTTCTAGCTCTTCTGCTCGCCTTTTGAGGCGTTCCTCTTTGGTCTTTGCTTCTTTCTCACGCGCCTTAAATTTCTTTTCTCGCTCGTTGAGCTCCTCACTCCATCCAATGATGGTGTCGAGGTCCTCCTGCATAGAGTCATATTCTTCCTTTTATACCTTCCTCTGGTGTCCTAACCGCTTCTTTAAGTTCTCTACTGTGACCTTCTCCTTTTCTAGTTGTTCCTCCTTTTTCTCAACTTCAATTCTCATTAGCTCACTAGTAGCAATTCGCATGTTCTGTGCCCATTTGGCTTGGTAGAACTCTCTTTTCTCCTTTACATACGCTTCTTTCTTGTCCTTCTCCTCCTTGTTTATTCGATCTAGTTCTTTAATCAGTCCCTCCGTTTGCTCGGCCTTGGCCTGGTACAGACGGTCAAGGGCCTTTACGTACTGTGATTCGCTCACCAACTGTTTGTTTGATTCCTGGGTGAACTCATGTACTTCGCTTGGATCATACTTGGTGGTGTAGCGATGTCGACGCGACAGGTAGTGGAAACGGGTTCCTTTTAGTTCCTCTTCATATATATCACCGATGTGGAGGATAGCCTCTCGGGCCGCTGTTTGGTGTGACATGGTTTCGTCGTCCTCAAAGGCATTGAAGATCATCGGAATCTCCCCAGTGTTGAGCTTCCTAGGGGCTATGGTCAACTTGCACCTCCATTGCATGAAGGTGTCCACTTGGACTTCTTGGCACTCATAGTCCGGCATTGGGTCCTCGAACCCAAGTTCTTTTAGTATCTGGTGCAGCAGCATCGGCATTCCTTCCTCGTCTAGTATTTGCACCATCTAAGAAGGAAAAAGGCACACTAGTTAGGTAGGTTGAGAAAATAAATTAAATGAGGAAAATGGAATTTATAACTATTTTTGAAAAGGTTTTTCAGCTCCTTAGGGTCTTAGGTAACTAACTACGGTATCCTAGAGTCAACCTGGCTCTGATACCAAATCTGTCGTGCACCACGATATTTCTACCGGCTTGAGTGACCGAATACTAGTTCTAGAAGATCATAGCTAGTATTGCACTCAAGGACATTTGGAGTATCATCACAGGCATTGAATTAACTAGAAATTAACAGTTCATATAACTTAAATAACATCCAGTTGACATAGACGTTTACATAGTCTTGCACAGGACTTAATTCAATAACATAATGAAAACACAGCGGAAGACTTTGAAAGTGATGATATCCCGAGGTTGACCCGGAACGCGCAGCTAATCGCCTTGACCCTCCTGGTCACAACTGGCACCGATGTCGTGGTCTTCCCCTGAACAAATAATCTGTGATCCATATAATGAGTACATGGGTACTCAGCAAGCAGTCCTTAGTAATGAATGCAAGGTCAAAAGATGGGTTGGTTTATTTTGCTAAAACATCACCTATCTACATGTTTATTTGTTCTTGATTCATTGAACACATTATAACATATGAGCGGAGCCCAAGGGCAGCTAACCAGCTCAGCACAAGACGAGCGTAGCCATAGAAACGGCTAACCAGCTCAAAAGAGAGACAGTCCCTGCCTACACTACCATCAAGTTAATTATTTTAAACACATTGGACTACCCTATGAAAACTCCTTTCCCCCGACCATAACTGCGGGCACGGCTACCATGATAGTTTTAACTCTGCAGAGTGTGCATACGTTCCCCATAAGCCCTGTCTCATCCCAAAGAGAGAAACAATACAAAGACCGTTCACTGCTTTCACCTGCCCCACTACTGCACCCTTTCTTTTGGTTTCGCGCACCATACGGTACACTTGACCGGTAAGCCGACATATGGGCATTTCCTTCAATGACCGATAGCGCACCGCATGAGGTTAGCCCCCATTTAAGCCATTCGGAACTGGTGATAGCTAGTTACGTCCGTCCACTACAAAGTACAGCGGAAACAGGTTTTCACAGCTAATAAGTTCGGGCCAGAAGGCACAAGTGGTTGTACGGTTCAGGTTTGATTTGGTAGTCACAAGTATACGATCCTTATATGACAGAGGAGACCTGCACAACACAACCACAAGCCCAAAATCCGCCTCTTCTGGGTCTCCTCAAATCAGCACACACCACGTTGATTTCAGTTGATTAGGTTTATCCAAAAAGTACCACGAAGTCAAACTTCACGGATAAAAGTTAATAATAAGTGAAACCTATGAACTACCAATCCCAGAAGCAAGGCTAAGCATCTACACAAAGGATAGGCTAGAAAAACAGTACCAATCGAGCTAACAATGGTAGGCTACATCATATCAGTAGAGGACTAATATGAAATCGGATCAAAATAACACATACGATGATAATTAAAGCATGCAATTTGAATAAACATGAAATAAATAAAATTTAGCAAACTAGGAAATTCAATATGAATCTAGCTTGCCTTCGAAGAAGTTGGGATCTGGTTCTCCTCCTTCGAACGGCTCCGAAACGTCTCCCGGACAGCAGGTGCAGGTTAGTTCTATGCGAAAAGGAAATAAAACAGAAATAAATAACAAACACAGGGAAAATAGTATGATAAAAATATATAAAATTCCTGGGATTATTTGTGATTTTTGGGCTCTAGAATCATCTAAATCGGAGTTCGGGAACTCCCTAAACAAATCTTGGAAGTTTTGGGATAAATAGAAAAGGCTGAAAAGATTAAACCGGTTAACCGGACGAAAACCGAGGAAATCCCTGTTAATCCGGCGTGGCTGCGGCGGCTGATGCGGGCGGCGGTCCAACGCCGCGGCGGGGCGTGTGGCGGACACGCTGCCGCGCGAATTAGCGGGGCGGCGGCGCGACAGCCAGGCGGCGGCGAGCGAAGCGGCGGCTCAATGCGGGCGGTGACAAGGCGCGGGCGATAGCTATCGCGCCCGACGCGTGGCGGGTGGTCGGCGCGAGCGCGCGTCACGTGGGGCGAGCGGCGGGGGACATGCGGCGACGTGCGAGTGGGCGGTGGCGTGTGTGTAACAGCCCAAAATTTGGGATATTTTAAAAACATGCATGATACTAGGAGGCATCATGAAAATAGTAAATATTATCAACAATTAAATTTTAGAAAGTATGATTTGTGGATTTCAATTAAAATCTCAGTTTAATAAGGACCAAAGCATCAATGTTAAATCCTATTTGAATTCAAATCCAAGATGGACTAATTTGGCCAAATTCCAACTTTAATTATCATTTTAGCTAAACCAATCCAATTTCCTAACCAAGTGATGTTCCCACTTTGCCCTTTTGACCCTAGTCAACCCTCAATGACATGTGGGCCCCACTGGTTAGCCCTACCTCTCTCTTCTCTCTCCCCGTGGCGCCTTGGCTCGATCAGCCCTGCCTCGTGGCGCCCTTGCTCTGCTCCCGCTTCCCGTGGCGTGCTTGTCCTGGCAGCATGCTTGCGCTGCCCGACTCCAACTTCTTTTCCCACCGGCGCAGCTCCACTCCCTCTTCATCCATTTGCCTGGCTCCTCTTCTTCCTTACCCATCTATTTCTCCTCCACCCATGCCATCCTCCTGGCTGAAGCAGCCCTCCCACAGCAGCCTCCATCGCCTCCCCGCCAAGCAACCACTTCCACTGCCAGCATCTCCCGCCGCCACCACCTGAAGTTGACCTCTCCCTCCTCAGTTTCCTCCCCTGGCTCCATGCTGTATCTTGCAGCCGGTGTCCTGCCCAGCAACTGCCGAGGCGTAGCTGGGTGGCTGCGGCTGCTGCCCCTGCAAGCTAGAAGTTGCAGCCACGGATGTGCAGCAGCAGCTGCCCCAGCCTCCCAGGCTCCCTTCCCCCATACGCTGCAGCAGCAGGCAGCTGCTGCTCACAGATTTCCTCTTCCAGCAGCAGCACCTCCTCCATGTTCTTCTTCTTCCCCTTTTCTCCTGCTTCCTCCCCCAAGTTCTGCTGTGTTTGCTCCATCTCCATTGTGAGCTGTCCAGCCGTGGAGATGATGTGGAGCAACCTGCAGGCTGAAGCACCAAGGTGATCTTGCCGTGCTGCCGTTCTTCTTCCTCCCCTCTAATCTCCTTGCTTCCTGCGCCTTATTGTTCTTCTTCCTGCTGATGTTACTATGCTGCTTCTTCCTGCTGCTTGGTTGCTGCTGGAGCTGCTCCTATTGCTGCTTCTAGCTGCTGCTGCCTTGCTGAATGTTGCTGCTACACGGTTGCGATTGCTGCTGGATTGTTGTTCAGTCTTCTGCTGCTGCTCTGCATTGCTTTGAAGAAGAAGACGATGCATGCTCTGTTGCTTCTATCCGAACCACCGAAGCACAAGAAAATTTCCTCCTTTGCAAGGCCACACAAAATTAAATGCTCATCCTAAGTTAAGGTGAAACAAGTTAAAATAGATAGATCGGGCGTATTCTAGCTTCCATGAGTTTTTCATAATTTTCAGAGCATATTTTATTTTCTGCAATATTCTAGCTATAGGAAAATATTTATAAACAAATGACTTAATTGTTTATATCTAGTTAAAAGGGTTAAAAATATCTGAAATTAAGTAGATAACAGTAAAACAATGTTTATAATGCTTTCTAGTATAATTAGTTTATTTTGAGAGTCAATTATTTAAAAGAAAACCCTTTTAATAGTAATTAAAAGGGGTTTCCTACCTTATTTAATTAGTTATTAATTTCCAAATATGGTGATAAAGTTCTAGTGGAGCATAAACATGACTTAGAAATTTAATAAATTTATTGCATAATTTTAGAATCAATATTGCTCTCTAGATGATTAGATTAAGCAAAGTAACCATGTTTCTTTAAATATTAATAAAACAGAATTGAATTTGATTTAATTTAAATATCAAACAATTTAAATTAAATCTTAACTTTTGCAAAGACATAGTTAACCGTTAAGGTAATTATGAAGATATTGAGATTTAGTTTAGCATGGTATTTATGCATAATATTCTAATTAGGTAATTAAAACCCTCTTTTAGTAATTTCCTTTTCCTATTAAAATATTTGGGAGTCAGATAAAACACTAAGATCGAAACACACCAGAAAATTCTAGAAAATATAGAATAGCATTCTAGACCAAATAAAAATATTTAAATTGCAGCACACTAATATTCTATCCTTTAGTAAATATTAATCACACTATAATTATATCCTTTTAGCTCTAAATAAAGGCTTAACCAACGGTTAATTTTGGCAACAAACCATCTGCCCTAAAAACAGTAGACAATTTACTTTGAGTTGATGAAGGAAATACTTCAACAAAACTGATTTTTGCTTTATACATCTATTTGCTAAATCTAAGGGTAGACTATTAGGGGTAGCATTATGCATCATCGCATATCATCTTTATAACGCTCCCACCACCGTTATCTTTTGAGAGTTATTGTACATTAGTAGCTCATGGAACTTCCTCGATAAGTAGAGAAACTTATTTAGGAATCTCAGTAACAAGAAGCGACGCGTAGATAGCTGCGATCCTAGCTGCGTATGCATTTCATACCTCATATTTCCTGCATACTTTGGTGTTTATTTGTATTACTTGGCTCTTCGCGATAGATTCCGAGGACCATGAGCAACCAGAGATCAAGACCTGTGTTTTGGATTCACGGGATCCAAAGAGTTAATATCTACCCTCAAAGGAGTTTGCTTTTACTAGGAGAATCTCGATTTTCCTAGTGCGAGTTAATACTTAACCTTAATAGTGTTGCTTTTACTAGGAGAGTATGCGCTTTCCTAGTGCGAAGTTAACATCCAATATTATCATATTGAATCCTGAATTCTAAAGTATTTATTTTACAATATTAAACTGCATGCCTTTTTAAGTACTTATGCCTACTTGTTCAATCATGATATATCATGCCATTTACTTACTTGCTATCAATTTACCATGATGATGTTGCCTTGAATTAATCATCCGTCATTTGGTTTACTATTGATCGCTTTGATGATCACCCTTGGTAGCTGGTTAAATTTAAATAAACTGGTTTAGACTCCTAAGTCTTGGTTAAAATCTTGCTTAGACATTGCTCAGTCCAATTATTAATTTTAGGCTTAGAATTGCCTTGGAACGGTGAACAGACATTCACCGGACATGATCACACATTGAATATGGTTAATCGAAATTGGGCTGGCATGCCGGTGTGTGTATGGTTGTGATGTCTTTGCAATGCATTTTGAAGTCCGCATTGGGTAAGAGAAGAAGTAGTAGGCTACGTGATTTGAGGAGCTAATCGCCCACATACGTAGTGCATGGAAGAGAGCGCCTGGCGAGATCCGCGTAATGCCGCGGCGCTGTCCCAAAAGGAGGGTTCCGCCACATCGTGTGATTCACACGGAGGGTGCGAAGTTAGCCAAGAAGGAAGTGCATAAGGGTGAGGCCCTTAGTGGGTCGGTGGGCTGAATCAAGGATTCCCCGACGGGTGCATCGAGGATGCACAGTGGACGCCATCGACTATCCGCTGCGGGAGATAGTTCCTAACACCACAACGCCACGCCATCGCGCGGTAGTGCAAGTATTGGGGATTCAGGGTAGTTACGACTGCGGGCGCACCACGCTGCCGCCATGCTTGAGGTGAAGACGGTTTCATGTCGCTCATCCGAGGATGATCTAGGTCCATTCTTCAGAGAGCCGTGAGTCTAGCGTGGGTCGGCAACCCAGCTAGGGCGAGACCGGTACTTTTTGGGAATGTGATCCATTAACGAAAAGCGCCACACTCGGAAGATGATGGCGGGAGTGGGAAGAGAACGTTTGGCGAGTGCTTGGAAGCGCCATGGGATTGGTTGTGCATTGAAAAGGAAATATGATAAATAATCAATTTGACAGGAATTTGGTTAATTTGCTAAGTCATAGGCTTTCATTTCCAAAACCGGCTTTCATGCAAATAAATAAACCCAAATTTCCTTTGAAACCTCTATCACTAAATGCATTGGGTTGGGTGTTAGCTCGCCGGTGTTTGGATGACACCGACCTCGCATAAATATCTATCTTTAGACATGGAGGAGCCCGTCGAGGAAGATGCCTCGATTGTCATGAGGAAGGAGATCCTCGATGCAGGACCGGGAGTAGTTGCTTAAGATAGGGTTTAGTATGTTCCACGATCGTGTGTGGTTACACACCGCTTGGTGTGATTTTGTTGTTCTTTTGAACTTGCAAGTTGCCTTTTGGGAGATTTCCGCTACTCGATGAACTTTGGTCTCAGAATTAAGGCTTAAATGCCGTTTGCTACTAATGCGATCGGATGATCGCCGTTATGTAATATTTGGACACCGATGTATGAAATGATTCCAGTGTGTAACTCTTGCACTAGCCCATTGATCCGGGGCCTAGTGCAGGTCCGACCGTTCTCGCTAGGTAAGCCGAGAAGGGCGCGACGATGTCTGATCGGGCGGCGGGCGCATTGTGAGCACGACGGCCGATGGTAGCGGCGGCGGGCACGCTGCTGCGCCGATTGGCTGCGACATGATCGGCACACGCGCAGCAGCGTTATGGCGTGGCGTGCGGCGGTTGGCGGTTGGTGGTCAGCGAGGGTTTCGTGCCGATCTGAAATCGGGCGGCGGCGTTACGGCGGGCGTGGCGGTCCAAATTCCGGCCATCTTTCGACATGCGATATCTCCTCTAATTCTTGGCCAAAAATAGCGATCCATATATCCAAATTGATCAGTGCGATGAGCTCTACAACGTGTTGCAATCTAATCTCACAGGGTTCTGGAATAGGGGAGGTACCTCGATTTGCTTCGGTTTTGGCACGAAAACCGAGGTATGGCTAGGGTTTCGTGGGGGCTTAGGGTGTTGGCCGACCAGGGACCTCTAGGGGGTTTATATAGGGCTTGGGTCGTGCATGATTAATCCTACTAGGAGTAGAATTGGGTTTAGGTAACAATTAGATTATATTTAGTATAATGAGAGTCCTAATGGGCTTAGGATTAGGTGAAGTGGGTTTTGGGCCTAGTTTGGGCCTAATTAGGCTATCCAAGCCTAGTTAGGGCCTTTTCCTATTATCATTTTATGTTTTTCCCTTTTTAATTTCTCTATTTCTAATATGTGACATTATAATTTTATTAGGATGTCACAAGACTGCGGTTGAAGCGGCCGGAGGAGATGATGATATTAAGGCCAAAGGTCTTCTACTCTCCATCGAAGGGATTGCACTCACGTGGTATTCCTCTCTTGAACCAGGTTCCATCCAAGACTGGGCCTAGCTTCGCTCAAAGATGGAGTGCAACTTTCAAGGAAACTTTGAAGGGATGAAGGAAGAAAACGATCTTTTCGCAGTGAGGCAAAGGGCAGGTGAGACCCTGAAAATTTACTTTCAGTGGTTCTCGAAGGTGAAATGCCAGCTCTAGGGGGTCAGCGACACCACTATCATCAACGCTACAAGGTGCGGGTTGTGAAGAGGCCCTCTCTTGGAGCGGCTCGCTCGAAAAGTGGTGAAGACTATGGAGGAACTCTTTGCCAAAATGAAGGAGTATGCGCAGGCGGAGGAGGATACCATTAGGACAAATGAGAAGCCCAGGTCTGAGGCCAAGGGCCAAGGATCTCCGAAGAGAGGCAATAAGAGGGGGAGCCAGGATACCTATACGGAGAAGGGAAGGTGCGAAGGAGGTGCCGACTACAAAAAGGTAGAAAGAGGGTGTACCAGATTGAAGAACATGAGGATCAATGGGGGAGAAGAAGAATCGAGAAGCCCCGAGGGAACGGTCCTCCCCGAAGCGATACCAGGCCCAAGATAACCAAAGAATGGAGCCCCGGAGAGGCGAGCAGGCAGATCGAAGGTACCACTGCGAGTATCATGGGAACAACTCTTCCCACGACTCCGCAAGGTGCAAAGTACTCGTTGTATATCTCGAGTATGAACGGCGGCGAGGGAACCCTACGAGGCAATCGGAGCAAGCCCTCGCGTCCGCCTCCTCCGGCGCCGGTGCATCAGGGGCAAAGGGTGATAAACACTATCACTGGGGGATCATCACAACAGCTGTCATTAAAAAGATAGCAGAAGGCATATGCGAGGCAGATCAACCATGTGGGGGTGTACCCAACGCCCCTTCAGCCGCAACAATTTTCGACACCATCACCTTTAGTGAGGTGGACGCTGAAGGGGTACACTTCCCATACCAAGACTCCCTGGTGATAACTGCCAACATTGCAGATTTCGTTGTACGAAGAGTAATGGTCGATAGACGAAGAGCAACCGACATCCTGTTCACTGAGGCATTCAGGCAAATGATGATCCCTGAAGACCAGCTTCGCCCGTCCGAGGTGCCCCTAGTGGGATTCAGAGGCGCTCCTGTCTAGACGCTCGAGCAAATTGAGCTTCAGGTCACCTTCGGAGCAAGAGAAGCCAGCTTTTGCACGGGGGTGACCTTCGATGTCATCGACATACCCTCGCGCTACAACACAATCCTAGGCCACGGGTCACTAACAACCTTCAGGGCGGTGGTCCACCATGCTACATTTGTATGACGATCCCTTCTCCCGTAGGAGTGATCGTGGTTCGAGGCGATGATGCCCTGGCTAGGAAAATTGACCTTGAGGGAACTCCCCAGGTGAAGATGGTGTACACCACCGAAGCAGAATCGAAGAGCGGGGACAAATGGGTAGCTAAGCCCAAGGCCGAAGAAGGAACGAAGCAGGTGCCCTTGTTCGGGAGCATGGAGAAGGTGGTTACCCTCGAAGCAGAATTGGGGGAAGCAAAAGTGGAAGAAATTATGGAGGTGCTTCACCAGCATGAGGCGGTGTTTGCCTGGGGGCCAAAAGACCTGCAGGGTGTGGCTCAGGAAACTATCCAGCACGCCCTGTCGGTGAAAGCCGAAGCAAAGCCAAGAAAGCAAAAGCTTCACAAGCTGTCGATGGAGAGGCAAGAAGCGGTGAAGGTTGAGGTGGCGAAGTTGTTAAAAGTTAGAGTCATAAGGGAGGCGCTCCATACTGAATGGCAGATGAACATCGTGTTGGTGAAGAAGGCCAGCGGGAGCTGGATGGTGTATATAGATTTCACAGACTTAAACAAATCGTGCCCTAAAGATGATTTTTTGTTGTCTCGTATCGACCATCTAGTGGATGCCACTGCTGGCTCGGAAATGATGAGTTTTCTTGATGCCTACTCAGATTATCATCAGGTGTACATGAGACAAGAAGATGAAGAAAAGACTGTGTTTATAACTCCCTTCGGCACCTATTGCTTCGTTAGGATGCTGTTTGGGCTGAAGAATGCAGGCGCGACCTTCGCCAGGCTGATCGCTAAGATCTTTGTCAAGCAGCTGGGAAGAAACATCGAGGCATATGTAGACGACATCGTGGTGAAGAGTAAGTTGAAGAGGGACCACGCGGAAGACCTTCGGGAAACGTTCACAAGTCTCCTAAAGGAACGGGTGAAGCTAAACCCAAAGAAGTGTGTATCTAGAGTTAAGGCGGGCAAGCTGTTGGGATTCCTTGAACGAGGGATTGAAGCAAACCCTGAGAAGATAAGAGCTATCTAGGAGACGGTTCCTCCGCGGAATGTGAAGGAGGTGCAAAGGCTTGCGGGCCGCTTGGTGGTGTTAAGCAGGTTCCTGCCAAATCCGCGGAGCAAAGCCAGCCCTTCTTCAAGGCCATCGGCACCACAAGCACCTTCGCGTGGACCAAGGAGTGCCAGGAGGCATTCGACAAACTGAAGCAAGACCTTGCGAAGCTTCCTAAGCTCTCCAGCCTGAAGCAGGGGAGCAGCTACTACTTTACGTGGCCGCCAGCTCTGCCTCGGTCAGCGCTGTGCTGGTCCGTGAGGAGGGCGAGCGCCAATGTCCTGTTTATTTTGTTTCTGAGGCATTGCAGGAGTGAGAATCCGCTACCCAGAGATGGAGAAGATGACATATGCAATGCTGATGCCCTCATGCAAGCTTCGACACTACTTCCAAATGCACCTGATCATGGTACCCATTGCTTACCCTCTATCATCAATGTTCTCGAACAGGGAGAGTTCAGGTAGGGTAAGCCAGTGGGGGGTGGAGCTGGCGTCCTTCGAGATTACCTTCGTCGCGAGGACGGTGATCAAAAGCTAGGTGGTATCGGACTTTGTGGCTGAGTGGACCTTTCCTTCGATACCGTTGGTGGAGCAAGGAAGCTTGTGGTGCGACGGCGGCCGCCATACTATCCTTGCCCGAAGGGAAGAAAGCAAAATTCACCGCAAAGCTCAACTTCCCCTGCACCAACAATGTCACAGAATATGAAGCAATGCTGCTGGGGCTCCGCAAGGCCAGTGCAATGGCAACGGGAGCCAGAAAAATCTTGCTAAAAATTGACTCTAAATTAGTGCAGGGGCATGTAGGAAAAGAGCACGAGGCAAGGGATCCTTTGCAGGCAAGGTACTTGGAAGCTGTGAGGGCAATAGAGAAAAGCTTTGCGGAGATCACTGTTGAAGCAATCCCTTGGGGGCAAAATAAACAAGCGGACGAGTTGGCCAAAGCGGCGGGCTTCGGAGCCGCTTTGCCCAGTGAGGTTTTCTTTGAAATCCTGGATGGTCTTGTACGTTGATTGGTAGTTTCCGCCTACACTGGGTGCCATCAATTTTCTTGATCAGTAGGGTGAAGTCGGACTTCACATGCATAGTATTGGTTTACTTATCGGGTCTATCAAAATAGTTTTGGGCCTCGGGACATCAGGAGTTGGGAGCCGGGGCACTCGATGCCACCCAACAAACAAGAGTCACATATGATGTGATTGGCAAGGTGTTGCCTACCTACGTCACTGAATTCCTAGGAGATGCTCAGCACACTAGGGCTTTAGTCAATATGGATCTTGTCCTACTGAAAATCACTAGAGGAAAAGTGATTTCACTGGGAGCATCTTTTATTAATATTGTTTAATGGAAGATTAACATGAACATAGTGCTAAAACTATGCTTATTTATTTCTGTTGTAGATGGTTAATAATGCTGTCCATGCAAATCCTGGTTTTAACTTGCGATCTATTTTGGAGAGAGAGGAACTCTTTGAATCAAATTTCATGGATTGGTATCGAAACTTGAGAATCGTTCTTAAGCAAGAAAAATGGAATATGTGCTAGAGGATCCGTATCCTAATGAACTGCCTGATAACGCAACTGCTGCTGATAGGCGTGTTTATGAGAAGCATACCAATAATTCACTTGATGTTTGCTATCTCATGCTTGCCACGATGAACTCTGAGCTTCAGAAGCAATATGAGTTAGCGGATGCCTACACTATGATTGTGGGTCTCAAAGGCATGTTTGAGAACCAAGCTAGGACTGAAAGATATTTGATATCCAAGGCCCTATTTGTGTGCAAGCTGGCTGAAGGTGGTGCGGTCAACCCTCATGTGATCAAGATGATTGGTTACATCGAGAGGTTGGAGAAGCTTGGTTTTTCCCTGAATCAACAGTTGGCCACGGATGTGATTCTCCAGTCGCTCCCTGCGAGCTTTGTGCCGTTCATTTTGAATTTTCGTATGAATAGCCTAGAGAAAACCTTGACCGAACTGCATGGGATGCTGAAGCAAGCAGAGGAGAGCATTAAGAAAGGTCCTAATCATGTGATGATGGTTCAGCGGGATAAGAAGAGGAAGCACAATGCTAAAGGCAACGGTGAGGATAGGATCCAAGACCCGAAGCCAAAGCCTAAAGGAAAGCTAAAGGCTGTCCCTGCTACTTCGGACAAATGTCACTACTGCAATAACAAAGGGCAATGGAAGAGGAATTGCAGGAAGTACCAGAAAGATAAGAAGAATGGAATTGTTCCAGCTTCTACTTCAGGTATTAATGTTATAGAAATTAATCTTGCAACTTGTCCTACCGAATCTTGGGTATTTAATACCGATTCGATGATCCATACTTGCAAATCGTTGCAAGGACTAAAGAGGACTAGAAGTTGTGCAAATGGCGAGTTGAAGGTTCGCGTCGGTAATGGAGCAAAGGTTGCTGCGTTGGCCGTCGGCATCTACCTCTTGTCATTACCGTCTTGTTTAGTCATGGAATTGAATAATTGTTATTACATTCCTGCCTTGAGTAAAAATATTATATCTTCTTCATGTTTGGAAGAAGATGGATTTGACTTTGTAATAAAGAACAAACGTTGTTCTATTTATATGAATGGCTTGCTCTATGGTAACTGTCCATCGGTGAATGGGTTGTATGTGTTAGATCTTGATGATGTTTATGTTTATAACATTAATGCTAAGAGACTCAAAACAAGTGATTTGAATTCTGCTTATCTGTGGCATTGTCGCTTAGGCCACATAAATAAGAAGCACGTGGAGAAGCTACATAGGGATGGTTTTCTTGATTCATTTGATTACGAATCATTTGATACATGCGAATCTTGTTTACTTGGCAAGATGACAAAGCTGCCTTTCACCGGTTCGGGCCTTGTACATACCGATGTGTGTGGGCCTATGAGCACTACGGCCAGAGGTGGTTTTCAGTATTTCGTAACTTTTACTGATGACTTTAGTAGATATGGCTATATCTATTTAATGAGGCACAAGTCTGAATCTTTTGAAAAGTTTAAAGAGTTTCAGAATGAAGTACAAAATCATTTGGGCAAGGCAATTAAATTTCTGTGATCGGATTGCGGAGGTGAATATTTGAGCTAAGAGTTTAATGATCATCTATAGAATTATGGAATTGTTTCACAATTGACTCCGCCCGGAACACCTCAGTGGAACGGTGTGTCTGAATGAAGGAATCAGACTTTATTAGATATGGTTCGATCCATGATGAATCAAACTGATTTTCCTTTGACATTTTGGGGACTCGCTCTAGAAATAGCTGCGTTCACTTTGAATTGGGTTCCATTGAAATCTGTAGACAAGACGTCACATGAGATATGGAGGGGAAGCGTCCTGTGTTGTCTTATCTAAAGATTTGGGGCTGTGAGGCTTATGTAAAAAGTATGACGTCTGATAAGCTCCACACCAAGTCTGATAAATGCTTCTTTGTGGGGTACTCGAAGAAAACCCGAGGGTATTACTTTTATAACCGGGAAGACGGCAAAGTGTTTGCCGCCTGAAATGGTGTCTTTCTGGAAAAAACAATTTTTTGAAAGAGCCAGTGGGAGTAGTGTGCAACTCGAAGAAATTTGAGAAATATTTGAAAATGTTTCGGCTCCTACAGACCCTCAGCAGGATGTGCAAGCTGTGGAAGAGGCGTCAGCCTCACGTAGGTCGACGAGGGCAAGCCGCCCTCCTGAGAGGTTTATGTTCCTCACTATGGAGCAGCGGGACATATTATTGTTGGACAATGATGAGCCCAAGGACTATGAGGAAGCGATGATGGGACCGGACTAAGAGAAATAGCATGAGGCCATGAGATCCGAGATAATGCCCATGTATGATAACCAGGTATGGAACTTGGTTGATTTGCCTGATGGTGTAAAAACTATCGAGTGCAAATGGGTCTTTAAGAAAAAGATAGACATGGATGAAAATATTCACATCTATAAGGCACAGTTGGTGGCAAAGGGGTTTAAGCAGATTCATGGTGTTGACTATGATGAAACTTATTTACCTGTTGCCATGCTAAAGTCTATCTGGATTATGCTAGCGATTGCCGCATTTTATGACTATGAGATACGACAAATGGATGTCAAAACGGCTTTCCTGAATGGAAATCTAATTTAGGATGTGTATATGACACAGCCCGAAAGTTTTGTCGATCCTAAGAATGCTGGCAAAGTATGCAAGCTTCGAAAGTCTATCTATGGACTAAAGCAAGCATCTCGGAGATGGAATCTTTGTTTTGATGAAATGGTCAAAGAGTTTGGCTTCATCAAGAATGAAGAGGAGTCTTGTATTTACATGAAAGAAAATGAGAGCGCAATTGTGTTTCTAATCTTATATGTGGATGACATATTGTTGATGGGAAACGATATTGTTGGAAGTTGTTCAATCTTATTTGAGGAAATGTTTCTCGATGAAAGATTTGGGAGAAGCAGCTTATATTTTGGGTATAAAGATTTATAGAGATAGATCGAGGAGGCTAATTGGATTAAGCCAAAGTACATACATTGACAAGGTATTGAGGTGGTTCGATATGCAGAATTCCAAGAAGGGTTTTCTGCCAATGTCACATGGTGTTAGTCTTAGTAAAACTCAGTGTGCTTTGACACCTGATGAGCAAGATAGAATGAGTCGGATTCCATACGCCTCGGTTATTGGATCGATTATGTATGACATGCTATGTACACGCCCAGATGTGTCTTACACTCTAAGTGTTACGAGCAGGTATCAATCGAGCCCTGGTGAAGGTCACTGGGTAGCTGTAAAGAACATACTTAAATACTTGCGAAGGACTAAGGAGATGTTCTTGGTCTTTGGAGGTAAGGAAGAGCTCGTTGTAAAGGGTTACACCGATGCTAGCTTCCAAAACTGATACAGATGATTCTCGATCGCAATCCGGTTTTGTATTCTGTCTCAATGGTGGGGCAGTGAGCTGGAAAAGTTCTAAGCGAGAGACAGTAGCAGATTCCATGACAGAGGCCGAGTATATTGCGGCTTCTGAAGCTGCAAAGGAGGCGGCTTGGGTCAGAAAATTTGTTTGAGTTGGGAGTAGTCGCTAGTGCTTCCTGTCCAATGGACCTCTATTATGACAATAGTGGTGCCATTACACAAGCAAAGGAGACTAGGTCTCACCAAAAATCCAAACATATACTCAGGCGTTATCACCTGATTGGAGAGATCATCGATAGAGGTGATGTGAAGATTTGCAAAGTGCACACGGATCTCAATCCGATGACAATGATTCTTCCACAGTCAAAGCATGACGCGCACACAAGAGCCATGGATATTCGATACTTGCATAATTAACTCTAGTGCAAGTGGGAGATTGAAGGCAATGTGCCCTAGAGGCAATCATACGATGATCGTATAACGTCTTTGTTCAGGTACTTATGATAACATTGCTTATCGGTTTCATGAATTAATGTCACGACTTTGTTCATCAAATACGATTTTGTTTTGAGACACATTGTTATTGTGATATTGTTCTAAACAATCCCTGGTCCATATCATTACGAGGAGCGGTAATGATTTGATCAGCACATGTATTGATTGATGGTATTGTTTCACATACCATAAATATAGAGATATCAAATCAATAATATAGACACATGTTAGAAAACATGGATGGTTGGATAAATCTACTCCGAGACGCTGCTGAGATTGTCATCTACAAAGTGCCATCAGCGTGGTCTCGAGTGGTACACCTATACGGTCCTTAGACCTGAGATCATCATGGAGACCTAGCTTGTGAAGTCGTATGCTTTGGTGTTATCAAACGCTGCACCGTAACAGGTAGTTATAAAGATAACTACTGGGTATGCCATGAAGCATGGCGTAGGGATGTGATTTATCAAGATGGAATTTGCCCCTCCTTGATAACGGGAGAGATATATCTAGGGCTCTCGGTGTGGATGGATAAAGAAAGCACACGGCCATGCTAATATGATTAAAGAGTTAGTCATGATATTTATATCCATCACATTGACGAGTGAATGGTCGAGCTTTCACAAGGGTGGAACGTATCTCGCCTTGACCTTGACTGGTATCGTGTGGCAAAAGGATCGGTATGTTGAGTGTATCAGGGTTCAGCCGATGAGATCATTCTGTGCATTCGGGGGTCAATATGTACTGCTAGGTGTCGCTATTGATCTGTTTATTGGAAAGGAACTTTCCGGATTCACGACCGACTTGCACATGAACCTAACGGGTCACACACTTAACGGGTTGGAACATATCTAGTGGATTTGATCTATTAGAAAAAGGGATTACACGCGGATATGATCCGCATAGGAATTGGAGTCCTAGTGGGCCTCGACTTGAGCCCACTAGCACGTCCATAAAAGGGGAGGCCTGGGACTGCGCGGTAGTGCGAGCCGAGTTCTCACCAAGCCCTAGCCGCCGCGCCCCTCCCGCTTGCCCGAAGCTCTAGCCGCGTGGTGAGGTGCTAGCACACCCCGCATGGTGTTCCTGCTCGGTACGTGTGGATACCAGTAGAGGCGCTGCCGTACACGGATGCACTGTTCGGTTGGATCTACGCCGAGCGCTCGGCGACCACTCCAACCAGTCGGCGAGCTGCCCCGAGCACTTGGCAACCAGTCGGTGAGCACGACGCGTGCTGTTCAGACCTGATCGGGACGTGTACGACTACTTCCACGACACGTGCGCATCTGCTTCTGCTGCATCGGTGCGTCAAGGGTAACGATCTGTGATCCTCTACTTGCATGTGACCTTGGGTGAATCGCGGTAGATATTTTGAAATTATGCTCGCGTAGCCTACCCGTTCCCCAACAAGGACGAGGATGGAATTGGGGGTAAGGTGAAGGTGGTGGATGTGGTAGAAGTGGAGGACGGTGAAGAAAAACTCTTAGTAGGTTGGGACCAGGCCCACCAAGAGCGCTCAGACGAAGGTGACGATCTCGCCGGGGCGGCACCTAGGCGTCACGGTGCCCGCACGGAACTGGAATGTGCTCTCCGGCGCAATGAGGGAGACCCTCTCTACCAGCTGGCCGTCGATGGTGGAGGAAGGCAACGGAGGTGCCATCCCGGCGGGTTGGTGATGCAGTGCTGTGGCGGCACGAGGAGGTGGCGCTATGGCGGTCAGAGAGCTAGGCGAGAGCAATGGGCACAGAAAAGCAGGAAAACACTTTGGCAGCGGGAGTGGAAGGAAGAAATAGCTATGGCAGCCGCGTCTATTTGTAGGCGCGGCGCGAACGACTCGGCTGCCGCGCGTGCGAACGATTCGGTTGCCGCGCATGGTGACAGGAGAAGCCGCGCTGTCCATGATCCGCGTGCGCGACGGCGGCGGCGGTTCCCAAGAAGTTATGGTGGAAGTGGAGTGGAGTCGGCGGTTGCCCACACAAGTGGTAGGCCCCGTCTCGGGTCGTGTTAGGGTCAAAGAAGACGTTGCAAGTCCTCCAGTAACCAGCGCGCGCCCCTAGACTGGCCCAGGGGCTACTGTCGGTGTATTCTACACCAGGGTGCCCTCCCCACCGCTGTTGCGTAGGACCACAAGCACAGGAGTTAGAAGCAAAGGTTTATTGCCAAAGGATTTAGCTTGTCGCGTGGTGAAGGAAAGGGTGCAGGCCCCCATCGGGCGACAAGTAGGACACGTGGCTGCCCGACGAGCAAAGCGGCGATCGGGCCGGCGGCGGGCGACGAGGCACGTGGCCGCCCGTGCGAGTGGCGGGCGATCGAGCCCGGCTGGCTGGGCGATCAGGCACGTGGCCTCGGCGAGCCGGCGGCGATCGAGCCCGACAGATGGGCAACCAGGGCACGTGGCCATTCAGCGAGTAGGCGAGCGATCAGGCCCCAGCGTCGGGTAGCCCAGGTACACGTCCGCTCGGTGAACGGGTGGGCAATCAGGCCTCGGCGCCGAAGCGGACGACCATGATCGTGGGTCGACCGACAAGGTCAGGCGTTCGGGCCCATTGTCGATCGACTTCAGACGCGCGAAAAAGAAAAGGGAAGGCTTCCTCTCTATGTCTTCTCTCAGATCGCACCGGATCGGGGCCGTTAAATGCGAATGACCAGGCGTGGCCAAGCGCATAAAACCCCTGGTGGCATGATTACTCCCGTTCTGCCTGCACTGCAGGAGGCAAGGTAGGGAGGCGCGCGTGTCAGGTGCCCTCCCTGTCACGTCCAAGTTGTCCTTCGGATAAGACGGGGCGCTGGCAGACGGTGGTACGGACGAAGAAACCGAGGAAGGATAGTGGCTACAGTGGCCAGTGTCGTTAATGTAACATCCCCACACCACTTGCCTAAGCCAGCCCTGGAGTATATAAGGGGAGTTTGTGTGCATGAGTGGGGATTCTCTCAAAAAAAACACACATTTTCCACTAGCAACAAGAGCTCAAGCAGGATGTAGGGCTGTTACCCATTCCGGGGGCCTGAACCTGGGGAAACCTTGCATGTTCTTGAGTGTTCTTGGGCAGTTCATCCAGAGCAAGCGAGGAGAGAGGTGTGCTAGTTACACGAACCCTCTTTACCAAAAACCGAACTACCCCCTCGTACAAATCTGCCGGCTGAAATACGCCGACAATGGGCCTACACAATAGGGCATAACAGTACTACTACTAAATCCCCACATGCAGTAAGACTGTCGAAAATGACCCTAGTCTTTCGGGAAGTCCTCATAGTCCTCCGCTCATAGTCTGCACTAGCGTCATCGTACTGCGGGTCTTTCATGAACTGTCCCTCGACTGGAATTCAAAAATAGAAGGGGAAACAGCAAGGGTGAGTACAATTGTACTCCGCAAGTCAGGGAAAAGGTGCAGTATGGGGCTAAGTACATCGAGAGGTTTAGGTTGTTTTGCCGAAAGCCAATTTTTCCAAGTTTTATTCCTAAGAGTAGAAAAGCGAGTTTGAAATGAAAACTATTATGAAATATAAATTCCTTTGCCACGAACTGTCCTTCGTCCAGGCCACTTTTCGTTTGTAAAACCAATTAATATTTTTCCAAATAAACCCTTTTCTTTTGAAAAGAAGATACCAGACGAACACTCCCTCGCATGCTCTTAACCATGAGCATGGATATTATGATAGTTTAAACTCTGCAGAGTGGGTACATTTTACCCTCAGGAGGTATCACACCAACGGTGCGAACCACAAAGCTATTTGGGCTGAATGCCCTAATAACACTAGCTCCATGAGTCATCCCTAGACACCCTATGGGGGATCGGCCCAACGACCCTAGTCCTCACGTTGTATAGGAAGGCCAAGGAAACACAATCCATGGTACCGACGAATGTGGAAACACCATCCACTCCCGTACAACCCAGATGTCTACGATGGACATCACCACTAGCAAGTAGCCACTAGAGTTCAAAGCTTCATAGGCCAAGTCCATCCCATAATGGAACCCGAGGTTGTACTGTAAGGCTTAGTTCATAGGTTCATAGGAAGAGCAGTCCTTAGACTAGGGGCAGAGTACAGACACTAACCCGAAAACGTACATATCCTGCACGATACTATCAACCGGGTCCTTCCCAGTCAGAGCATTTAAGGGGAGACAGAAAAACAACCCAATCCCCGTATTTCTCCCGATGCCTCATTTTACCGAAAATTCCTTTACAAACATTGTAATAGCATACCAAGCATAGCATTTAATTCACATGAAGCATTTTCATCCTACTCCAAGGGTAAGCATGGTATCGTGGTGTTTTACTTTTAATTCTACGGTGCAAGATTAATAAGAGTGTGAAAATCATTTTATATTTTCCCTATGTAGCTGATAATAGCAACTACTCATTTTAAAGATAGCATACAAGTTTAAAATTCTACAAATCCCTTTAAATCGAACAACGGTTAATTCAACATACGTCAAGCGGACTTGCCATGGTCGAACTCTGAGTGCGGGTAGTCTTCATCGGTAGGGGATTCCATGAACTCCTTGAGTCCTATTCTCACACACAGAACATTCAACAGGCATAACTAAGAAACAATTTTTATAAAAGCCTTTTGTAAAATTTTATAGAGAAGAGTTATACACTTTTAACATTTTTGGAAATTCCCTTTTTAAACCCTATAGAGATTACTAGATTTCTAAATGTATTTATTCCTACTAAAATGCCAAGTTTGATATTTTTCCTAAGTCCAGAAGCATGCCTAGTATTTTATAGAATTTTTTAATAATTTTTGGAAGTCTTTGGCTATTTTTAGAAATTCTATTTCCATTTTTAGAAATTCCATTTCCATTGTCTAAATTCCATTTCCACCCTCAAAGATAATCTTGGGCTTCGTCCAAACCATCTGAGCGGCTAGCGCCT
The DNA here is from genome assembly GCA_036346145.1 of Olyra latifolia. Classification (NCBI taxonomy): domain Eukaryota; kingdom Viridiplantae; phylum Streptophyta; class Magnoliopsida; order Poales; family Poaceae; genus Olyra; species Olyra latifolia. The sequence goes on along the minus strand of CM070531.1, from coordinate 3,706,614 downwards.
GTGACGCAATGGCGATCTTGCATGGCGCTGGGCGCCAATGCCGAGAAGACGTACCCCTAGGAATACGTCTCCACTAAAACTAACGGATGGGTCCATTTGGCCCACCTGTCAGCGATGGATGAACGCTGCCCGGCTTAATCCCACGATTAATCTTTGTGGGCCCCGTGTGTCAGCGACACACTAAGGCTAACAGCCAATTAATGGCTAACCCAGTCAAGCCCACCAGTCAGCGACTCTACCGGAGGGGCATGATGTCACCGTCTTCCACCTCCGGCCAAGCGCGGCCAGGCAAGGAAGAGGGGCAGCGCGTCTGCGACTTAGGCCACGATGGCTCACGAGCACAGGAGCCCAGGGTCTAGATCCTACAACGAACCTAGGGGAGGTCGAGGCGTGGCCAGAGATGGATGAAAACGGTGGCGGCAATGGCTTACCGTGGCACCGGTGATCCCTAGGTCCCTGGACACGTGCGTGGGGAGTCTAAGCTACTGGGAGGGACCGGAAGGTTACCTAAGGTGACGGTGAGGACGGAAGGGGTTCGGTTCGGCTGGGCATCGTGGGGGTCGGCAGCTCGCTCCGGTGAACCCTAAGCAAAAATACGGGCATAGGGGTAAGGGTGATGCTCCTGAGGTGCTCCTACAGCAAGGAATTGGAACAGGACTTACTGGCGGGGGAGAAATCCCGAAGGGGCAGTTCCTGGTTAGTGGCTTTTGGCGATCGTTCCGGTGAGCTGCAAGGGGAGAGAGACCGATCAGGTGGAGGACAAGAGAGTAGAAGGGGAGAGCTCCCCAAGGAGCTTGGGCTCAAGCCCAATGGCTTACCACAGTACGCAGGAGATGAGGCTGAAGCGCGGCGGTGAATCTGGCCGAAAGGGGAAAACTGCGAGGAGGGTTAGCGGTTGCTTTATCGACTCGGGAAGGGTTGGGGAGGACTGGTGGTGCCTCGAGGAGCTGGTCGAGCAGGTCCTAGACGTCAATGGGTGCTCACACGGGGCTGTCATCGTGCGGGCCTATAGCTTTCAATTCTCCTTGCTGAGCAAGCGAGCTGGCACTTCCATTACAAGGGGAAAAAGGCTAAGACACGGCGGGGATACGACGGAGCGCGGTGCTGTGTCGCGCAGCACCGTGTCGTCTCAGGAAGGCGGAGGCGAGGTGATGGCGCGACATGCCAGCATGGCGTGCGCAGCGCGACACGCGCAGTGTGCCGTGCGCGGTCACAAAGAGCAGGGCGAGGGTGTGTGCACATTGTCACGTCGTAGGGGCGCACGTGCACGTCTCGGCATGGGTATGGCATGCGCGCACTGGCGCAGCGTTGCAACGCGAGGCACGGGGAGACGGCTAGGGATGGCAATGGGTACAGGTAAAAAACCACGGGTATTTATCCGATGGGTACGGGTATGGTGGAAAATGGCATCTGCGGATACGGGTATGGTGAAAAATGGTATCCGCGGGTATGAATTTCACGGGTATGGATATGGGGTATCCATACCCGATACCTGTGACCGTGAATACGACAAGTGGGTCCGGGTCATGACAATGCTGCTCTTTTAGCTTCTATTGTATGCTGAAATCATGCCCTTTTACTCTCTATTGTGTGCTAAAATGCTGCTGTTCTACCTATGAATGTGTGGGATTGTTGACTTACTGTTGAACTTTTTGAACGGTGGGGGGGGGGGGTAACAGGTATCCGGCGGGTAGCAGGTATCCACAGGTACGGGTATGGGTATATATCCATACCCATGGGTGGATATGGGTATGGGTATGGTGCGGTTTTTTCTCCATGTCACGGGTCTGCGAAACTAATAACCATGCCTGACTGGCCCAATTGCCATCCCTAGAGACGGCAGGGGAAGGGAGGAGGGGCAGCGCGGGCACGGCAGGCTGGGGCTAGACGAGTGGATGGGCTGAGCAAGGGAGGGGGCGAGCGGCTAGGGAGGCTGGGCCAGGACGTAAGTGATGGCCCAAGAGGGCGTGCGCAGGGGGAAAGAGGGAGTGCGGGTCAAGGGAGAGGGACTGGGTCGGAGCCAGTTTTCTTTTTTTTTATTTTCTTATTTTTCTCATTTGTCTTTTCTTTCATTTGTCCTATTTTATAAATAGGTTTTGGGGGTGGTAATATTTTATAAAATTTAGGACTATATCCAAATGTGGACTTTATATTTGAACCAAATTTGTCTTGCCATTTTATATTTTGAAAAATTAAATTTCCTAAATTTAGACTTTACTTGATTTTTAACAATCTATTTGTTTTATTGAAAATATAAACATTTCATGTTTTATTTTCTTAATAAAAATTGGAATGTTACAGTAGGGCATGACGGCAAGGATCTCGTGGTGGCGAACTCATACATTCCCGCAGTGTCCCACGCCTCCCCTTATATAGAGCACACTAATGGGTTTATACACCATAGGCCCACCAGGACTCTAATCTTCTATGGATCAGTATCCGTGAATCCCGTTAATGGATCCAATCCGTTTGGTGTGTTCTAACTTGTTAAGTGTGTGAAAGCGTACCATACGACACCCACATCACACTAAGTGCTCCAAACCCTTATCGGACAAAATGCGACGGCTTGCCGTCTGGTATGCCATACCATGCGGCACCCACACAACACTACTCCTAAAAACAGGTCACTCTCACTAGGGTCAAATAGACCAATAAGACAAGTGTGCTTCAATGAAAGACAAGCTTCGACGAGATCAAACACATCTCCAGCCCTAAAAAACAAACACAAATAAGAAGAACCCTACAAAATCTAGATGAACTCTTCTCGACGCCTGACTTCACCCTAACATATCCTTAACCTTATGACTCTTCAATTTCTCAAGATGTTCCTTTGTCATCGTCACGAAAACCAAACCATCATGGGAAAAAACCTCCACACAGAGGCCTTGGGTTCTTCAACCTTACTAGGCCAAGGAGCATGGCTTCCTCCATCCCATCTAGAAGATCTACGTCGATTCGGCCCTCTCCTAACTTTTCCATTTGCAAGAAATAATTCACACAAGAGCGGAGGCAAATTCTCAGAAGCGGAGATTAGGAGAGTAGGACCACAAATTGGGGCTCCATGACCCTCTTCCTCTTTCAAAACCAAGGATGGGTTGACATATCTAGCAGGACGAGGTGAACATTTCCAAGCCACATCGCATCACTGAAATGTGGAGAAATATTCACCCAAAAATAAAAGAAAAAACACAGAAAATTACCAAAAAACAGTAGTCATCTAGTGTGCCCGGAAATAACCCTCTCTAGGTCTGCAACTCAAAAGGTTGACTAGTAAGAGCATTCTCCTTTTTATGTTTCAAGGACTGACTATCGGAGATCGTGCATAGCCTTGTCCGTAATTCAACCCAGTCCTTTTTTCCTCTAGATGACCATACCTAGGGAGATTTTATACATCCGTAAAAGCATTACGCATACCCAAAATGCCTCAACCAGCTACTGCCACATCGCCTCTTGATCCCTCGGGCATAAGCTCGTTTTATGCCAGAGTGGCCTCGTGCATTGGGCACAAGCTCATTCCACGATAGGGTGGCCCAACATATTGGGCATAAGCTCATTCTATGCCTGACACCCAAGGACACAGGCATCTCCATCACAATGATACTTTTCCGCACATGCATGGTGATCATATGAACCCCAAGTACCATGCCTATATAAGCTTCGGATGAAAGACAGAAGAGGATAGGGCAGTGAAACGGGGAAACATGGGGAGACATACATGGCAGATTGAGACAAACAAGAAGAGAGAGATTGTAAGGGAAGATAGGAGATTGGTATGGAGGCTAGATATGCAGAGAGGCTCTCTTTGTACTTTTTTGACACACCACATTACATACAAACTGCACTGGAGTATATCTTATTAAGGAGGCTCGAACCAATATAAAATTCGTTACGTCCCTAACCCGTGTTCTAGTCTCATTTTCGAAAGCCCCTCATGCAAAAAGGGGTTGCCTTGGTCTTTCTATCCAAGAAATCAGCTCGATGCTATGAACCCGTTTTCTAACTATTGACAAGTTTTGACCCCCATATTAAGGAAGGAGTAAATTGCACCGTAGGTGCTCGAAGTTATTCTAAGTTATTTATTAGATCCAAATTTTAGAAAACCATGTATTTTTGTACTCCTATATGAAGTTGCATTAATGTTTTGATTAGATCCACATTGATGTCTAGATGACGCTTTGGTGATGTGGCATTTTAAGTCAACATCACATGTGACCATATTAGTAGCGGAGAGATGTGTGGCATCTCTATTCTTCTCTCCGTTCCACTCTCCCCCGTCTCATTCCCTGTATGCGGTCACTTCTCCCTTCCCTTCTATCCACCTCTCCGTCCCCTCCCGGCTTCCTCTCTCTCTTCCTCTTGGCCTCCTCCTGCCTCCCCACCAATCCTAAAGCTCACCAGCGAGGATCATCTCTGCATCACGTCGGCGGCTCGACGGCAGCGCCACGGTGCTTCTCCGGCTGGGACACAACGGCAGCAGTGAGCTCGATCGGGTGGGGCGACGACGGAGCAGCGCCCGGAGATGCAAAATGGGCGATGAACGTCCGGCGAGCCTGTGGTAGCATCCTTAGTGGCACGGACGACTTCCGACATCGTCGATGCTCTAGGCGGCGACGACAACGGAGTTGCGCCTTAGCGGGAACAAGGAGTTGCTGCCGACACCCTTGACACTCAGGACAGTAATGCGAAGGTGCAGCGGCTGCCGGTGTGTGTGACACCGGCAGCAAGGTGCTCGTACCCTCCCACCTGCCGACGTGGATCCTCCCCGCGGTCTATGGGACTCAATGACTAGAATGGTACTGCAACTCATGATTTTCTTTATGCTAATGATAGAAGCTAAATGGCTAATAGAGCAGCTCACGGTGTCAAGTATTCTTGGAAATTTGGAGCACGGGGGGACGTCCCGAAGGTTTTCCACAAAATGCGCATGGGCAGAACAGCGTAGAAGAAGAAAGAAAGGCACGACCAGGAAGAAAGATTGGAAAAGAAAGAAACAGAAGTAAAAGAAAAACAGGAAGATAGAGAAAAGGAGAATCTAAGAATTTTTGGAAATTTTATGAAACTTGGAGATTGATTTTAAATTACACTACCAGGGAACTGTGCTATACAACCGGTTCGTAACCGCTTTCACAAGCGGTTATATAACCGGTTCTAAGCAACCTACGAACCGCTTCTAGTGGTGTCTAAAAAGGTAAAGAATAAGGATAAAGAATATTGGGGTATGTGGGATTTGAACTCGGGACCTCACCCCTCCTCGTGACCCACGCCTTACCCAGCTAGCCAACCTACCCACGCGTGCTCTCTGATGAGATAAAGCAAGTTTTTCTTTTAACAATTGAATGGACCTCTAGCAGCGGTTCGTAATCTTTAACCCCTTCTAATCTGAACCCTTCATTTGCTTGGGCTTTAGAAGGGGTTCAGTGTCTAACCGCCGCTAGAGGTCTTTGGCTTTAGAAAGGGTTCGTGACACGAACCCCTTCGTTGCTTGGGCTTTAGAAGGGTTCAGACATTTAACCGCTTAGAGGGCTTTAGAAGGGGTTCAGATACTTAACCCCTTCTAAAGGGGCTTCTGCTTGGGCTATTGAACCGCTTGTGCTGCAACTATTAGAAGCGGTGCGCATCGAACCGCTTGTGATATACCGCTTGTGATGCTCGTTTTTCTAGTAGTGTTATAAGTTTGAGTTTGACTGGAATTTGGATTTGAGTGCAAGTTTGAATTTAATTTTGTTGTCAAATTTTGAGGATGTCACAAAGAAAGACAGAAGAGAGATGAGGGAGAGAAGAAAAGGGATGTCGTGCCAGTAACGTGGCCATGTATGCACCCCTAGGAACACACTTGGCCGCACCGCCTTGCTGGGACGCTGCCCTGCCGGCATTGCCTCGGTCGAGCGCCATCTTATAGCCGTGTCGCTCCTTGTCCGTCGCTGTAGCAGGACACTGTGCCACCACACACCCGTCTAATAGCCGCGCCACCCTTTGTCCGTCCCCAACCCACAGTTGAACTAACCAGATCAACAAATCGGGTGGGGGAGATGGATGTGGGGATCGATGAATTAAGTGTGGGGCAATGGGCTTAGGAACGGAGCTGGCCCTCAGTGCACGGGCTCAAGGACGGACATGGGCCATCAGCGCCACAACTCGAGTGGCATCCTCTTCCATCTCCATCGTCCCTGCTCACCGTTGTTGCTCCACTTCCTATGGCCACACAGACCCTTTCCCTCGTCTCTGGCCATACCGCCCCACATGGCTACCCCGTTCCTCCCCTCATCTCTGGCTGCGACGCTCCTCCCTCTCCCCCATGGCCGCAACGCCCCTCCAGCTTGTCTTTGGCTCCTTCACCACTAGGGCATGATGGAGGACCAGGTCAAGGTCGGCCCAGCGGGTGAGGGAATGGACGGTGTGCTTCGCCTAATAGTTCAAGGTGTAAAATAGACTTTTCCTTTGAAACAATAACATAACTTTATGTATAGGACTAAACGGTTTTCCAAAATTTGGACCTAATCGAAACACAGAGCAACTTCATGTCTATGCAAAAATTTGCAGAACTGTAGTTATATATATTTTTTCTGACTTCACCAAAACCTATGCATGCATACATATTATGGGGCTTTGGTTTTCTTGATGATGAAATTGGTCTACACTTGATAATTGTGATAATTTATTAATTAAGGTAGGCACTGATTTAACCATTCTTTTAGAGGTTTTATCCATTCATATAGTACCTGGCTGGCTTGTGCTTGCTCAGCAAGGTCTTATAGGAAAGCAACTTGAATTATTAATCATAATATTATCTGACATGAGTAGTTCTTAGACATGAGTGGTTCTTATGATAAGCTCTTTCAATGGAATCTAAAGCTGATGATTATTATTATTCTTTTCAATTTAAGATTTAAGTTTCTAACATTAATAGCATATGTAGGAAGAATATTGGGATCTTTCTGAAACCGAGCTTGGTGTAATAAGTACGTGTTGTGCACCTAGAAATGTTCAAAAATATGGGAAACAATATCTTCAAAATTTTGGTCCTAAAAGTCAATGTGAATGTAGGATGGAGGTAAAGAGTGATAATGTAATATGACTTTGCCATCATTTTCGAGGCCAAATTTTCAAGATACTGTTTCCTACCGTTTTGAACAAATTTAGGTGTACAACACTTAATTACTTATTACAACAAGCTCGGTTTCACAAAGCTGTTTTATTTTTCATACATATGCTATAAATGCTAGAAACTTGAATCTTATATTGAAAAGAAATAAATAATCATGAGCATTAGATTCTATTGAAAGAGCTTACCATAAGAACCACTCATGTCAGTTAATATTATGATTAATAATTCAATCTGCTTTCCTGTCAGACCTTGCTGAACAAGCACTTCTATAGAGTCCACGTAATTTGTGATCAATTGAATGGTTTAAATCAGTGCCTAGCTTGATTATTAAATTATCCTTTTTTGTGTAAGTACAAACCTTGCGCCGAGAAGGCAGCGCTTTGTGTGTTTGCAATTGTCGCCTGAGAGCAATCCTCTATCACTAAAATTCTGTGTTGTGCTATGTCAATACAATGCATTTTTTTTTGTGTGGACAGCATCCTTAGCCCATTCTTAATTTTTTTGTTGGTTTTATGTTATTTCGCAACCCCTTTTATTCACTGACTTTCCATTTGCTGCTGAGGATGTAGGTATGCACCCAAAAGAATGAAAGCTGGTATGGTGAATTTTACCAAGTAGTTACAGAAAAAGCAGGTATGCATACATACTATGCATCTGATTGATTTATGCAATCTAGTTGATTTCAAACCTGTGCATTATACATATTGTGCTGTATGGTGAATTTGTACCAATCATAACATTGATATATTGATTTGTATGGTGAATTTGTACCAGTGATGACATTGATACTTGTATGGTGAATCTTTTGAAATGCATACCGGCAATTAATTTATGCAATTTTTTTTGTTGGGAGGGTATCATTGTCGGTTCTATTTCTGAGCTGGTAGTGATATAAATAACACTGCAGGCTCATGGCTATAGCCGGCAGTGATATGTCTTTATCACTACCAACTCACGGCCTGAACTGGTAATGATAAAGACATATTGTTGCCGACTGATGGTATGAACCAGTAGTGATAAAGACATATCGCTGTCGGCTTGTCGGTGTATTTCAGTCAGCAGATTTGACCGAGGGAGTAGTCCAGTGTTCAATAGAGGTGGTTTGCGTAGCTAGCACACCTCTCTCCTCACTTGCTCTGGATGAACTGCCTAAGAACGCCCAAGAACACGCAAGGTTTCCCCAGGTTCGGGCCCCCGAAGTGGGTAACAGCCCTACATCCTGCTTGCGCTCTTGTTACTAGTGGAAAGTGTGTTTTTTGCGAACCCCCACTCATGCACACGAACCCCCTTTATATACCTCGGGGCTGGCTCGAGCAAGCGGAGTAGGGGAGGTTACATTGATTACACAGGCTACTGTAGCCACTATCCTTCCTCGGTTTCTTTGTCCGTTCCGCCATCTGCTAGCGCCCCATCCTATCTGTAGGACAACTTAGACGCGACAGGGAGGGCGCCTGACACGCACGCCTCTCTGCCTTGCATTGGGCAATGCAAGCGGAACAGGATCGATCATGCCACCGAGGGGTCTTTGCGCCTGGCCACGCCCGGTCATTCACATTTAATAACCCCGATCCGGTGCAATTCGAGAGAAGACTTAGAGAGGAAACCTTCCCTTTCTCTTCGTCGAGCGCGTCCGAAACCGATTTACAGTGGGGCCCGAACGTCCTCCAGCCTTGTCAGTTAACCACATGTCCTGGTCGTCCACTCCTGACGCCAGGCTCGACGCCCACTTTGCTTTCGCCGGGCGGCCACGCGCCTGGTTGCCCAGCCGGGGAACGATTGCTCGCTTTCTGCCGGCGGCCACGCGTGCCCTAGTCCCCCATCGTGGAGGCCTGATCGCCCGCCTGCTCGCTGGGTGGCCACGTGCCCTGCTTGCCGCCTGATGACAGGGCCCGTACGCCTTTTCGTGTACCACGCAGCAAGCTAAATCCTTTCGCAATGATCCCCCTCTACTAACTTCCTCACATGTGGCCCCACCCGACAGTGGTGGAGAGGACACCCTGGTGTATAATACACTGACAGTAGCCCCCGAGCCCACCCAAGGGCGTGCACTGGTCTCTAGAGAACTTACATCGTCCTCTTTGACCCTGACACGACCTGGGACGAGGCCCACCACCCGCGCAGGCAACCACCTACTCCTCTCCACTTCTACCATAACTTCTCGAGAACCGCCACTGCCGCCACGCACGCAGATCGTGGTCGATGCGACTTCTCAAGACCCCACGCGCGGCAATCGAAACGTCCCCAGCGCGGAAGGCGAGTCGTCCCCGCGCGCGGCAGGCGAATCGTCCCACATGCGGCAACCGAATCGTTCACGCGCGGTAGCCAAATCGTCCGCGCCGCGCCTATAAATATTCCTGGCCGCCGTGGCCATCACTTCCTTCCGCTCTCACTGCCAAAGTGCTTTCCTGCTCTCCTGTGCCCCTTGCTCTCCGCACATCATAGCGCGACTTCCTCGCGCCGCCACGGCACCGCGCCGCCGACCCGCCCAGATGGCACCTCCACTACCTTCCTCCACTGTTGACGACCAGCGGGTGGCGAGGGTCTCTCTCATTGCGCCGGAAGGCACCTTCTAGTTCCGTGTGGGCACCATGACACCTAGGTGCCGCCTCGGGGAGATTGTCACCTTCGTCTAGGCACTCCTGGCGGGCCTTGTCCTGCCCTAATCCGACCTTTTCTTCACCGTCCTGCAATTCTACCGCATCCACCACCTTCATCTTACCCCCAATTCCATCCTCGTCCACTCCACCTTCGCCTACCTCTGCGAAATGTTCGTGGGGGTGGTGCCGAACCTGCCTCTTTTTCGCTACTTCTACACTCTCCGCGGCTCCACCGACGACGGCGCCATAGCGAGCTGCCACTTCCATCTCTGCGACGGCTCTGCCTCCCGCTATGTTCCCTTCTAGATGAAGACCAACTGGAAGGCGTGGCGCAGCGAGTGGCTGTACGTCGATGACGACAGTGGCATTGATGCCCTACAAGTGCCGACCGAACCCGCGAAGGCCAATGACAACTGGGGCTCCCTCGTCGAGGACTCGCCGGAGCTCCGGACCATGGTGGCGCGCGTCAACCGACTGCGCGCCGCTGAACTGACCGGGGGACTGATGGTCACTGACTTTCTAACTCGGCAGATCAGCCCCTTGCGCCGCCACGTCCGCTGGCCTAGCAGTACACGGGCGACGACGACGTGACCCGCACGTATCCAGGCGGTAAGTTCTCATCCTTCACTCTGGATGGCTCTCGTGCTCGATCTCTGTTACTAAGTCTTGCATGCTCTTGCCAGGTGACAGGAATCTGTCTTCCTCCACGTTAGACTCGTGGCTGACGGGGTTGCTGCCGCCAGCGCCAAGCAACCGCCAGTTCCCGGCCGGTGCTCGGCCTATCTGCGTCCTGGAGTCGGCGGAGCGTCTTCGAATCGTCGCGTCCTTCCCTGCCATGGATTCCACCGGGGTCATGACGACACCGACCCGGGGCTCCGTGGTGATCAGGGACAGCGCATCCATCGACGACCGGGCCGCCGGCAAATGGCCGGCCACCGAGGATACTCCGAATCTGGACTCGAAGAGGACTCGGACCGCGGCTCCGGCTTCATCTTCCACCGGCGCTGCCGGTCGATCTTCTTCTGGCGCCACTGCGCCTTCAACGGAGGGGGCCGCAGCGGCGCCGCCTGCTCCATCTCCCACATCTGTGCTGCAGGCGCCGCCAGCGCCCGCTGCACAGGCAGTCCCTCCGCCGGTTCCGGCACCGATGCCCGTGTCATCCGCCAAAGGTCAAAGTTCAGTTGCGGGAGGTGGCTAGCGCCCCGCTCCTCGGAGCGGGCTCATGCTTCCTTCTGTCTTGTACAGCTTCTGGATTCCACCTGCAGCGTAAGTCTTTTCATTTTAAACCGACATACCTTTGTGCTCGCTCGAGCCAACATGTTGTTCTGCTGTGCTCAGGACGAACACCCGTGGTGCCCTGGACACCCAAGGGACCACGCCGCCAGCCGCCGTAGGGACGGACCCTGTTCTGGAGTCTTCACGCGCCCAGGAGGAGGCCCAGGGCACCGCCGACTGCACCAGGGTCGCCGTTAGCTCCGTCCCTACTGCGCGCCGCGACTACTCCACCCAACTGACCGAGCTGGTCGCCGAGCTGGGGCGACTGCATATCTCGCTGGAGACGCACGCCACGATGAGCGCCAACCAGGAGGCCTAGCTGGCACAGCAAACGGCGTTGCTGAGGGAGGAGCTGGCACGGGAGAAGGCGGAGAAGGAGTCGCTGCTTGCCCGAGCCCAGGCGGCCGAGGCGAGGGCGAAGAACGCGGAGAAGGCATGCGGCGCGGCTCAAGGCGAACTGCGCCGCACTCTGCACAACCTCACCGCGATGCTCCGCCCTGCCTACCGCTGCATTGCCGGGAGCTTGCGACCGCTAGAGGTGGAGCTGAATGAGCCGTTGGAGTCCACGGCGATGCAGTACGCCCTTGGCGTTACTCATGTCGCTGAGGCTCTCAATGGCCTTCTTACTACCTTGTCCGACCGGTCCGCTCGTGAAGGGTGGGTCGCCGTGGCTGCTACCGCCGAGTACATGTTGGCTTGCTGCACCAGCCAAAATCCCTCCTTCGACCGCCGGGCGACCGTCGCTAGGATCGAAGGAGACATGGCCCAGGCGCGGGCGCGCGTGCACGAAAGCCACGGAGTACGTGGCGGGGCTGATGAAGATAGAAGCTCTGCCCCTCGATACCACCGCGGAGGGGGAAGCCGAGGACGATGCCGGGTTCGTCGATGTCTCCGACACCGAGTGATGGCGCAGCCGGCGGTCTACCAAGCTTCTTTCTTTTGTTGTTGTTTGTTTTTACTTCTGCAATCATGTACATATATCCATTCGCAAGCTTAATGAAATCGTTACCCCTTACCTATGGCTGGATACTTTGTACTTGTTCATGATCGCGTGTCTGGATGACTTGGCGCCCGGCGGCCAGCCCCCGAGCTTGCCGCGTGGCGCTTTAGGGTGATCGGGCGATCAGGCCCTTAGGACTTTGGCCCTGCCATCACAGATTACCACTCCAACATGAGCGGGAGTTATTCCATGTTTGCGCGATAAAGCAAGTAGAAACTGCCTAAGTCCTCGCCGCGATGCCGCTAGTTAGCGTGTACTAGGTTGTCGCTTTTCTGCCACCATCCGGAGCTTATACCCTTGCAATCTCTTGGGATCAGACCACAGCGCTTGCATGGTTAAGGTTGAGGATCCTTAGAGATGGTAGGCCAGCGGTGCTTGCGGTGACACAGGGTGCCCTGCCCGCATTGAGCACCGTGCCATACTTACCCTCCAATCGTCCTTCCTTGCCCAACACATGTGCTAGGCGTCCACTTTTTACTGTCAAGGGGGCCGTCAGGGTATAGGTACATGTGACAACCATGCAAAGCCAAAACTAGCAGCATCCGGGCCAGTCATTCGCGCAAGACATAGATACGGGAAAGAAAACCAAAAGCGCGAACTGAAGCTATGGTGGTGACTTTCGGTGTATCCATATTGCTGATTGTGGTGACTTTCAGTGTATCCGTATTGCTGACTAGTGTTGGCTCCAATGGTAACTGGATGGTAACCTATGGTGGCAAACCCTACTATTACAGCGAGTGGCAAAAATGGTGTTGAAGTGCCATACTCGAGATAAATTTTATTTTCTAGCTTTTTTAGCTGGATTCAATGATGGCGACACCCATGGGTTTTGCTTCTTTGCTATAAGCGCCGTTGAGAAGCATTGGTCTTCCTACATATTTGGTTTGTCTCTTTATTAGTTGATTCAATGGGCGGCTTTATAGTGAATTTTAAGTTATTGCACTTGGTTTTGACCGGTCAGCATTGCTTCTCAAGATTGGATGATTCGACCATTGCCCTCTTCCGCACTAAATCATTTTGGATATTGTGAGAAGATATTGGAATTGGTGCTATTGAACTGTTCTTATGAAACCATGGAGGATTCTCATTAAAGTTGTGATCATTCTCTATGTAAGGATGCCTAAAGCTACAATCATTAGGGTGTTAGGACTGTCTGGTTGCTACGAGGCTGAAGTTTGTTTTTTTCATGTACTTTTTGTTTGCTTGCCTTAATGTGACAATTGTTTTTCATTTCGTTGTGATTTTAATCTTTGTAATAAACGTTTGTAATGGCTTTATGTATCCCTAGTTAGTGCAGAGACCAAAAGTTACTTCATTATTATAAAAATTTAAAAAAAAATGAACTTGTGAAGCAGCATCTACGTGTCTCGTGGAAAGCACATGATGGTATTATTGGAAACGTAGCAATTTCGTTACGAATGGAGTCTACCTCTTTTACAATTTTTTTATGGATACCTTTTGTTAAATTGAACAATAGATTGTTTGGCAACCAAGCTTGCTACATTATCCATTAATCAAGATTGTGCAATACAGACTTTTTGTAATTTGCATCAGTGGAGAAGAAATTCATCCTTTGTTCCAATCTTGATGTTAACAAGGATTCTTTTGATGTTGTAAGTTCTAAGAATGGATTTCATTTGGTGTGTGTTTCTTTGTTAAAATTGGATTCTGGATGTGGTTTATGGTCCTAACGCTGAGGAACAAAAAATTGGGTTTTTAAGTGAGTTAGCTAATACTTGTGCTGAGACTTTTTGTAATTTTCATCAGCCGTTGCGGCGATCCAGTGAGCAGGGCTGGCCTCGAGGCGCGACCAGAGATGTAATAGCGGTGGATGGCTTCGTCACGAGTCGGGAGGTGGGGTCCAGGGCAGCGGTCTCGAGGATTAGCACGGGCAGCCTAGTGAGATCTCAACACGTGGTCAGATCCAGCGAGGTGGCTGCATCGCAGGCGGGGGCAGAAGGGGGATCGTCGGCAACAGGGACTGATGGGGTACGATGGGTGAGATCGAGCCGCGTGTTCGTCCATGGCGATGTGGCGGAATCATGAGTGAGGGCAGAAGGGGAATCGCACCGGCATTTATCAACGGATGTCAAGCGTGTGTTCGCTCATTTGTGGAGATATTCGGCAGCTGCGTCCGCACAGTTCCCTTCCTGCTCTCGACAGTTCCTCTCTTCCCGATCTAGGGTTTCTAGTGTTGGCTGGGATCGCTCTTTTGCAGAAGTTGTTCGATCTTTTCTTCCACATTCGAGATCGATGTGGGGTGGAGAGGGAAGAGGTGCGGTGGAGGGTCGGATTGGAGAGGAAAGAGGCGGTGGTGGTAGAAGGGCTAGATTTGGCCGTGGTGGAGAGCGGGGGAGGTTTCATTGGGTTCGGACGGATCGTGGATTGGATCGTGGATCTGATTTGACTAATTCGGTGCTTCAAAACTTTGCTCTTGAACCTGATCGAGTTCGTCAGATTCAAGAGAAAGGGAAAGAAAAAGTTCCCGAGGCAGAAGTAGTGGAGGACAGAAAGAAGGATGGTGATTTGCAACAAGATAAATGGGGGAATCCTGAGGGGATCATCTCTGATAAAAGGTGGCAGCCATGGTCTGATGAAGGGAACAAGAAATCTGCATAGATAGAAGGAATGGCTGAGAAGACCTTGCATCAGGGGCCGATGTTTGAACGGATGGTTGGTCCATGCTATCGATGTAACAAGCTAGGGCATGTGGCAGCGGAGTGTAGACTTCCGCTAACTTGTGGAAGATGTGGGATGCCTGGGCATATGGCACAGAAATGTTCGGAGTTCAAAGCCTCAGATCATGCCCCGAAGTGGTGTGGATTTGCTAGTGAAGGTTAGGGATTTTATTACATTGAGGATATTCCTTCAGAAATGAATAGCAGAGAGCAGGCATGCACTACGGTCATTACGGTGGTGAGAGGTATAGCTTCCACTCGTGATATTGAGATTGATCTTGGTACTACTTTGGGATCAGCCTGGAGATGTACTACTCGCCCCATTGGTGAAAAACAATTTTTAATGAGGTTTCCGACAGCTAGACAAGTGCAAGAACTAGCTCAATATCAAGAAATGAACATGAGGCTTGTCAATGCTATGCTGAAGGTGTCTGCTTATGATGGAGATATGGGGGCAAAAAGTCAATTGGAAGTGGTTTGGGTGAGAATTAGGAATATTCCTTTGAATAAAAGATTTGAAGAGGTGGTGTGTGCGGTTGGATGCTTGGTGGGGGTGACGGTGGAAATTGACAAAACCAGTTTGTCTAAACTGGAATTTGTTAGGGTTAAGATTGCTTGTCGTGATACTACTCGTATTCCTAAAGTAGCAGAAGGTTTTATTGGGTTAATGATGTATGATTTTGTTTTTGAGGTTGAGAAGGAAAATTTGGACTCCGTAGAGGGTGCAGATGGTGCTGGAACTTGTAATTTGGTTGAGGAGCAAGTTATGGATGAACCTGCACAAAAGAAATGTAGATCTATGGAGGAGAAAGGAGGGACGGGGGGATTAAAAAATGGATCAGTGTTTGATAGAATTTAGAATGAGGACAACTCTAAAGGGGTAAGGGCAAACAACAGACGGAGGAAGAAGATTATGATTTACAATTAGATGACTCTCAGGAGTCTCTTAGTGACTGTGATGAGATTTCTGCTTCTCAAGCTGAGTTGGCAATTCAGGAATGCAGAAAGTTGGTGCCTGGTCAACCGAGGAGTGGAAAAAAAGATGAGGTTTCTTGTCAGGACAATGTGTGGCTGGTAAGATGCTTTAATCAGTCAATACATTCACTTCTGAGAGATAACCATATCAGTGAATATGGGTCCGTTGGTAGAAAGTCATCTGTTGTTTTAAAGGAGTTGTATGGTTCCGAGAAGGATGTTTCTATTCAGAAGGATTTGGGCGGTTCAAGAGTGGATGTTGATGCTATCGATATTACTGACCTAAACAAAGAAGAGGTGGTAAATATAAGACGAAGCCCAAGATTGCATGATGTCTCCAAACGTGTGCTTGATCAAGCAATTCACTTGAAGATGAAGAGGAATCTTGAAGGTAACTCTATCCCTTTACAACAGAGTACTGCTAATTTTTTTGTTGTACTAGACTCCTGTCATATTGCTTCTATTGCTAATAGTATGGGGGTTATGGTGGAGTCTGATGATTTTGATATTATTGAGCTAATGAAAGAGGTTGAGGTAACTAGGCAAACTCTGTATAAGAAAAATCAATAGGAAAAATCTGATGAATATAATTTGGCGATTGAGGAACGCGGGCAAGATCAACAAAATAGTGAGGTTTTGTTGCTAGATTGGCAACATGAGTCGTCTGAGGATGAGAAGGGTTTCAGCCCGGTAATCAATAAAAAAAATAAGCAGAAAAAAGTTTTGAGTCCCCAGTTTAGAGGTCTAACTGGAAAGAGCTCTAGAAACAATGTGCAGAGAGAGGCCATTGTTACTAGAAGCAAGTCTGTTACTTCTCACAAATTTCGTTAACCATGATAGGTCTCTTCTGGAATTGTAGGGGGATGGGGAAAAAAAGGTTTTAATGTTTTATTAAAAGAACTCATGAGAGATTTTAAACTACAGTTTGTCGGATTGGTTGAAACTAAAAAAACTAATTTCACTACTGCGGATTTTAGAGGAATTGACCCTGAGGACAAATTTTTTTGGGTTTATTTGCCTGCTTGTGGGCGATCTGGAGGAATCCTGGTTGGAGTTAACAAGGATTCTTTTGGTGTTGTAAGTTCTAAGAATGGATTTCATTCGGTGTGTGTTTCTTTGTGAGACAAAATGTTACATAAAAACTGGAGTCTGGATGTGGTTTATGGTCCTAATGCTGAGGAACAAAAAATTGGGTTTTTAAGTGAGTTAGCTAATACTTGTGCTGAGGCTCAATGGCCTGTGGTGATTGGTGGAGATTTCAACATTTTAAGAAATGAGAAGGAGAAGAATAAGAATTGGAAAAGTTGTAGAGTATCTCAACTTTTCAATCAGTTTATTAATAGTCATGCTCTTAAGGAGATTAACTTGGTTGGGAATCAGTACACTTGGTCAAATAATCATATGAACCCCACCCTAGTCCCTAGAGAAGCTAGATAGGGTCTTAGTTAGTACTGGATGGGAAAGATTACATCCTCTAGACAGTGTGCGAAAACTTCCTAGGGTTTTGTCGGATCATAATCCTCTTGTGTTATGTGATGGGTTACAACAGGTTCGGAAAAGAGTGACTTCCTTTAAATTTCAAGTTTCCTAGTTGAAAATTGATGGTTTTAAGACTATGGTTGAGAAGGTGTGGAGTCAACCCACCTTTGGGCTTAATGCTTTAGGTTCTTTTCTTTTAAAGATGAGTCGGGTTAAAAAGAAGCTGAGAGGATAGGGGGCTCATCTGGCTGGAGAAAGCAAGAAAAAAAGACAAGAGCTTCAATTTTCTCTTAATATTGGAAGATAAGGAAGCACAACAACAATTAAATCCTCAGGACATGCGTGTAAAAGTAGAGATTATTACAGAATTAAATAAACTTCTGGTGGAAGAAGAGTTGTCTTGAAAACAAAAATCTCAGTCTAAGTGGTTGTTAGAAGGTAATAATAATACAAGGTTTTTCCATATGATGGCGAATGGAAAAAGGAGGAAAAAGATGATTTCGTACTTAAAAAATGGTGAGGAAATTTTGGACAAAGAAGAGGATATAGTGAATCATGCTACTGAGTACTATAAAGGATTGTTTGGTGGGCAACAAACGTGTAATTTTGGCTTGAACCCAGACATTTGGGAGGAGAATGAAAAGGTAAATGATGTGGATAATAGCTTTTTGGAAAGACCCTTCAATGAAGAGGAAATAAAAAAAGCTTTATTTAGCATGGCTATTGGCAAGGCTCCTGGACCTGATAGTATTCCGATAGAATTTATTCAGCATTGTTGGGAGTTTATGAAAAGTGATATTTTGGAGATTTTTCAGATGTTATATGCAGGAGTTTTGGATTTGAAAAGGCTGAATTATGGAATGATTGTGTTGCTTCCTAAGTGCACTAATGCAGATAACATAAAGATGTTTCGGCCAATTTGTTTGTTAAACAGTATATATAAACTCATTACTAAGACGCTGACGATCAGAATAGAACAGTTATGAATAAGTTGATAAGCCAGTCACAGAACTCCTTTATTCCTGGCAGGAATATCATGGAAGGTATTATGTCTTTGAATGAATTACTGCATCATACTAAGAAATCTGGGAATGGTGGAGTAGTCCTTAAACTTGATTTTGAAAAGGCCTATGACATGGTCAATTGGGATTTCCTGATGGAGTGTCTCAATAGGAGAGGGTTTGGTGATAGGTGGTGTGGGTGGATTCAGAAAGTTATTTCTGGGGGGTACGTCGAGTGTTTGTTTAAATGATTCTAAAGGGAATTATTTTCAAAGCAAGAGGGGTGTGAGACAGGGGGATCCTTTATCCCCCTTTTTGTTCAATATTTTTGCTGATTGTTTGTCTAAAATGGTGAGGAGAGCTCAGGTGAATGGTTTAATTGGTGGTCTGGCCCCTGACTTGATTCAGAATGGAGTTGCTATTATTCAGTGTGCTGATGACACAATTTTGTGTATAAAAGACAATGAAGAATATGCTAGGAATGTGAAGATTCTGTTGGCTTTTTTGAAAGGATGTTTGGATTAAAAATCAATTTTAACAAAAGTGAGGTGGTGTTAATCAATGGGACACCCGGTAAAGAGGAATGGTATGCTGAATCGTTTACTTGCCTTTGGGAAGATTTTCTCTTAGATATTTGGGAGTTCCGGTGAGCACAAAGAGGCTCTTGGTGAGAGATTGGGATAACCTTCTAGATAGGATCTGGAAGAGACTTAGTTTTGGAAAGGGAAACTTCTGTCTTTGGGTGGAAGAGTTATTCTGCTTAATGCTTGTCTTTCTAGTATCCCTATGTATCATATGTCTATGTACCTTTTACCTAAGACAGTAATCAGGAGAATTGATATGATTAGAAGAAAGTTCCTGTGGGAAGGCTGCTTGGATAAAAAAAGATTTCATCTGATAGAATGGGAAGATGTGACTAAATCTAAGAATAAAGGTGGTATGAGGCTTAAGAACATTAGAACGTTTAATATCAGTCTCTTGTGCAAATGGTGGTGGAAGTTAGAACATGCTGAAGGGTTATGGCAAAATGTGGTGAGGACCAGATATGTGAAAACTTGTCCTATCAGTCTAGTTAAGAATCATGTTAATGATTCGCATGTGTGGTCGGATATGTTGAAAATTAGACACTACTACTTAAACAATAGAGAATTTGTAATAGGGGAAGGTAAGAAGGTGAGTTTCTGGCATGATCATTGGATAGGCCGAAATATTGTGAGGCAGCAATTCCCGAAAATTTTTAATATTTGTAATGATCAAGATATTTCTGTGGCTTCTGGAGCTACAAAAAATTGGGACCTGAGTATGCGAAGATATCCAAATCCGGAGCAGCTAACTAGATGGAGAGCCTTTATTGAAACAATTCCGAATTACTTTGGTGGGAATGGGATTGATATTGTGAAATGGAAAGAGAATAAATCTGGGATTTTCTCTGTTGCAAGTATGTATGATATGTGTTGGAATGGTTTTGAGACTACTATTTCCCCAGTTTGGAAGGCCAGAATTCCTTTGAAAGTTAAAATTTTTTTGTGGATGACCTTGAGAAATGTCATCTTGACTAAACAAAATTTATACAGGAGAGGATGGAGTGGTGACATGACATGTGTTTTCTGTAATGAGGTGGAAACTCATGAGCACTTGTTTTTTAGGTGTGGACTGTCTAAAATTGTCTGGGGTTGTATCGCTTCATGTCTTGGCCTGAGTGGGATTCCAAAGAATTTCTCTCAGTTTTTTCGCTGGATTAAAAATGTCATTCCTCAACGTTGTGGAATAGGCATTTATGGGTTAGCTGCTGTCGTTTGGGCTATTTGGCTTAAAAGAAACGGATGCTGTTTTGATGATTTGCAAGTTTCTAACCCAGTTGCCGTTGTTTTTGATGTATGTGTTTGGCTTCGCTGTTGGACAGGTCCTCTGAAGGCGGATGATAAGATGCTCGTGGAGATGGGTGTAGAGAAAATCTTTTCAATTGCCAGAACGCTGAGTGAAGAGGGGAAGAGAAAGCAAAACACTGACGATGAATAGGTGCTAGTTTTCGTAAAATCCTGGAAGTAGAAGAAACCTTTTGCGAGAAGATCAGTTCTGAGTTGTATGAGATGCCTAGATTTTGTTTATGGTCCTCTAGAGCCTCTGAGGAGGTTTTAGGTCTGATCGGTATTTTGTTTTGCCTGAATGTTGTCAGCTGTTGGGATGTTTGATTTTGTGGTTGGGGGCCGGTTCTGTGTGAGTGACCGCAGATGGCTCCTGTCCGTTGTTTGTATTAGGTGGTAAACTTTTGGATCTGTGGTTTCCGTTCTCGTTAATGGAAATAGGTAATGGAAATAGGGAAGATGTTCCCTTTTGCAAAAAAAAAAAACCTCTCAACATGATATGTCGTTTCTAACAGAAGGCAAAAACATAGTCCGTCACAAAGAGACTGGCAGCGAGCATTGTTGCCCGAAAATATACTCAAATAGAAGCCACTCCTGAGGCCTAAAAAATAATAATGGTACCCTAAAGTTAATTATTCAAATGCAGCAGCATCCGAAGGGAAAGGAGCACCTAATAATATATAATATATCCATACATTTGCTTATCATCATCATCTATTCTTAGGCGCCCCCAGAGCCATACTTCTTCCCAAAGACGATGATCACCTCACTAGCTTGTTGTATACACAAAGAACACCAGTACCCTTGAAGAGCGACTTTGTGCCCTCCTTTGCAACAATCTGCTTGAATGCATCCATGGCGCTGTTGTCCTTGACTGTCCCACCTGACGTCATCATCATCCTACGACGAACAGTGTCAATTGGGTACAAGGCCAGACCAGCACCAATGATCATGCCCCAAGCAAGCAAGAAGCTGCCAAGGAAGTTATCCTGGAAAATGCATACAACGCATATTAGCAGGATTTAAGTTAACTTAAGCAAAGCAGGAGTCATTGCAATATGCATACAACACATTCAACCAAAAAGGACCACAAGCAAACATATCAGCCAAAGACATACAGCCATGGTTCATTGGAAGGGTGTGCGCCCTGAGTTGCGTACATGAGAAGATGTTGTGAAATAATAACATGATATCCAGTTCACTAACCTGAAGGGATCCAACAAGGACCACTGGCTTGAGGGAATCATACATTCCAAAGTACAGACCACGGTAGATAATGATTCCCACACAAGAGATGTAGAATCCACGGTACAAACCACGGCTACCATCAGAGGCAACACTACTAGAGAAACAGCCTTCCATACCGGCTTATTAGTCCTGATAAGATACGAACCGGTATTAATAGTAGCATCAGTCCCGGTTCGTAGTTCCAAGGCTTCAATCCCGGTTCGTCGCTCACATTAGTCCCGGTTGATAATACCAACCGGGATTGATGCTCCTCCCATGCAGGCTAGTACAGCCCAGCTGGCATGGAAGCTCATCAGTCCCGGTTCGTAATACCAACCGGGACTGAAGGTAGGCCTTTAGTCCCGGTTCGTGTTACGAACCGAGACTAAAGCCTCATCTAAGGAATCTTTAAAAGGAATGCATATCTTAGTTATATCAGAACGCGTGGGTGGGTGGGTGAGTTGGTTAGAAAGGTGAGTGGGGAGTCACGAGATCTCGGGTTCGAGTCCCACAGAAGCCATATGTGCGCATTATATTTTTAAATATATTTCTAACATCTATCCCGAGTTGAGAGCAACCGAGACTGATGGCTCCATGCCATCAGTCCCGAATTGCCTATCCCGGTTCCAAAACCGGGATTGATGCCGGTTTGGAACCGGGATTGAAGGCTCAATCCGTGGTAGTGCAACAGTCTTATGGTAAACATCAAAAAGTCCAGTGAATTGCCTCTCACCACCCTTCTTTGCAGCATTGACATCATTGGCCAAACGAGTCCGAGCATAGTCCAGTGAGTAAACAAAGGAGAGAGAGCAAGCTCCTGTAGTGGCCAGGTTTCCAGCAAACCATTTCCAGTAGCCATCCTTGTCCTTCTTAAAGTTGAACATGCGCTTAAAATGGTTATACAAGCCAAAATTCAAGGCCTGAATACAACTTTAGATATTAGCCAGTATGAAGAGAAGAAAATAAGTCAAAAAAATGGGTAGGACGTAATACCTGATAGTGGAAGTAGCGGAGGACATTAGCAGTGTTTCCTCTCCACAGTGCGATCACACCTTCATCCTTAATGGTACGGGCAAAGCAGTCACCAATACCCTTATAAGGATGAGAAAGCCTACCTCTCTTTATCATTTCGTCCTGGTTTTGAATGAGAAGCTTGACACGCTCAATGAGACAGCAGCAGAAAGCCAGAAACACCACCCATCATGAAGTCAATCATAAATCCAGAAAACCCTTTCTCTTTTGGTGCAGAAACAAAGACTGGGGACATTGCTGGAACAGATGAGAGCCCAATGGTTCGATCCACGCCAATGTGTGACCTCAAGGGCACACTGTGGGCAGAATGGGCATTGTAGAGTGCGGAATTCCTCAAATTCATTGCAGAATAAGAGAAAAGCATGGAGTACCCATGGATCTTCTGAACCACAGAGGGAGGGCCCTGTGGGCCCAATTCATCCACCATCTTCAGAGAGCGACCTGTCAAATAGCAATTTGAACACATGGCGGATAAAAAGATTGACAACAAAATATTGCTCACTGAAATGGGATAAGGGCCAAAATTACAGCACCAACAAAGCTAACATTACAAAATGAATGCCGTCTAGTGCTTGAACAAAAATGAAACTATATTATTATGCAAGAAAGTTTAATGATCAACAGGATGTAGACAAAATCTATATGTTACATATGTAATGTTACTTGCATAACTATGCAAAACAAAGCAACTCTGGAAACATAGCCAACCATATGACACATCAACGATATGAAGACATAAGCCAACGATGAACATGAACCATGTTAAACAAGCCTAACCCACGAAATGTACATTCTGACAGTCGTGGGCAATTTGTAATGGAAGGGCAATGACCAATACATAGTTGAAGCATGGAAACATGCAACCAAGAAACATTACAAGCCAAGAGAATAATAGCAATTCGAGATAAAACTGATTAATCGGTCTAATCGGGGATTAATTGTAATTAGTCGGTTGACATTAATCGGCAGATTTGGATAGTAGATATACTTTGAGGCCTCTTCTAGCATCACACTAATTGTAACTAAAAGGCAAAAGCAATATGCAATAACAACCGAACAAGCAGCAAAGCATTAATTCATCAGGA
The DNA here is from genome assembly GCA_036346145.1 of Olyra latifolia. Taxonomy (NCBI): domain Eukaryota; kingdom Viridiplantae; phylum Streptophyta; class Magnoliopsida; order Poales; family Poaceae; genus Olyra; species Olyra latifolia. The sequence goes on along the minus strand of CM070531.1, from coordinate 3,683,295 downwards.
ATTAAGCATAGCACTGCGCCACTGCCACTAATGCAAATACTCTTGCCTTGTCTCCTATCATTCACTGAGTCACTGTCTAATACTCTAGTCTCCACTGACATGTGCTTATAAGCCTATGCTTAGGAGAGGCCAGAAGGAGGCGGCAGAGGGGAGACTAGAGGGAGGTGCCAGAGGGGACGGACGCAGTGGCGCGGCAGAGCGGATGGAGGCGGTGGCCGGTGGAGCGGAAGAGGGGAGAAGGAGGGGGTTCGGCGGCAGCAGAAGTGCAGAGCAGCGGAAAGCAGAGGCGGCGGGGCAGCAGAGAAGAGAGAGGAATGTCAAGCAGTGGGTGGCATAGGGAAGGAGGTGGCCATAGGGGCGGTTGCTATTACCTTCAATCACGCCGCCTTCTCCCCAAACCCTAGCGTTCCCCCACACTGTGCGTGCTCACCTTACATGGGCTGGTGGCATATTTTGGAGTGGGCCGCAGGCCACTAATCGGCCGAATATAATCAGTGAAAGCCATTTTTGACCCGATTAATCGGCCCCCGCTGACTAATGGCGCGATGTGGGCATAATCACATCGCTTTGCTGCCGACTACGTGGGAACCTTCATTCAAGCCAAGAAAATAATAGCAATCCGAGATAAACATATTAATTTAATTCTTGAGCCCACCCCCTCATCACAAATACTACACCCAAGACAACACCTTTAACACAAGTGTTCCAAAATTCGGTACTAGTTGGTGATTAACCCATAGTCAGCAGGGACTGATGGAATTTGTACCAAATCACTGCCCTAGTTAGCCAAGACCGGCCCTAATCACAATTATTCCTGCCTATTAGTCAGCTCTAATCGCGACTAACCGATCTCGCCGCTGAAGGAGCAGCTTCGCCTCCGAGTCAAAAGAGCCGAGCCCAACCACACTCCAACTCCTCGGTGTCCACTTCCACAGGGTCAGTGCAGTGGCGGAGCCAGAAAATTGAAAAGAGAGGGGCTAATGCGTTATGATTGAATTGAATGGTAAATTTAAGGTCTTTTTAAATTAATTTTGAGAAGTTGACTCACTTCGATTGACTTGTGTTTTAAAGTTTTGAGAAGTTGCTTCAAAATTAAAGAAATGAGCTTAGAAATTAAATATGGATATTTAAAATGATCATAAACCATATGCCTAAGCCATAAACATATGTCTAAGCCGTTTTGAACAAACAATTAGAAACAAAACCTAAGCACTAACTACATCAAATTCCTATATTATATTATTATTCCATTGCTAGATCATATATAGAACATGATAATGTACGAATACAAATAACTATCTGACAGTTTCATTGATTTAAATTTAATAGCAAAACTGGGATTCGAACTTTCAATCTATAATTAAAAAAAGCATGTGATGAATGAAAATTTACCACTAATTACCATTGTAACAGTAGCAAGTGAGCTTTGGCTTGGACTAGTTCGTTAGTTGTATTAGAGGTAGCAAGGGCAAAAGCTAATTAACTACCATAGTGCAATTGGATGCCACGACCAGGACTAAAGCCCCCGTTAGCCCCGGCAGTGGCTCCGCCACTAGGTCAGTGGTGTGTTCCTAGGAGGAGGCGAGGGGTGGGAGGACCAGGGGAAGAAAGGAGTCGGGCAGTGAGCTTGAGCCCTCACGATCGGCGGTGCTCTAGTTGGGCTCGACCGCTCGGGAGGAGTAGGGCTTAAGGAGATTTCATCTTCATCCTAGTAGACTTGACTCAGATTGGCCAACACGTCAGTCAAGTTCGGACCCGTTTGGGCCAGTTACTAATGGGCCTTAATACATTAGGCCTAAAAATATTTTAACAACTAGGAAAATGAATAGAATTGAAAAGGATGTAGCTATTGGACCAAATATCATCCGTGCGTATACCACGGTGCAGAGAAATGACAAAATCTATCGTGGATTGGATAAATACATAATAACTAAGGTATTCCTAGCGGCTAGATCGGAAGCCCTGATACGCGCCCTTGGAAGTTGTGCCTAAGGAGAAATTTAGAAAGCCCATGGGCAAGCCTCCTTGACTCAATCCACTGCCTTGGGATGAGTTGTGTGCTCGAGCCATGAGCAAGTGCTGGAGAAGACAATAAAGCATGATTGTGGGGGAAGTTCAAAAGCTCAGGCCCGAGCATAACGACCAGGCCGCACGACACACCCAGGACATCCATGATGTCCACGGTCTCAGAGTCATTGCTGACTATGTGGACATGGTGTTAGTCTTGGGGTTGCTCTCTTTAGCTTATTTTCTTATCTTATCTACTTATCTCCAAATTAAAAAGTTAAACGCTTTGGCTTTTACAGTCCATTCTTTTTTAATCTCAAAGGTGCATCCCAAAGTTCTCAAAAGCAAGTCAAATGAAGTGCATGAGAGTTTCGAAGCTACCTCGAGAAGCTCTTGAACAACTTATAAGCAAATAAGAAGATAAGAAGATAAGATAAGTTGAAGAGAACACTCCCTTAACGTGTGTTTCGGGCGCAATTATTGCCATAATTATCTTAAACCAACACGAGTAAATGTCACGATTAGTGTGCTAGAGTCATTACCATCTCGTGTAACCATAAATACCCTTCAACATCTTGAAAGAGAGGAAGGGACACCATGGCTTTGTTGGGTATCAACCACATGCAAACACGGTTAACCTCACCAAGAAGGCTTATTCCTACAAGCAAATTGAGAACACAAGTAAGAATGAAGAAAAAGCAGTCTAAAAATTATGGATTGTATTAAGCACATAAAGTTGGGGTTCCACAAACCGATGACGGCGAAACTGCAACGGCAGAATAATCTAAGCAAAACTCAAGAAAGAAAACATGATTTGGAGTCTTATTTATAGGCTAGAGAACCTGAGGGTAGCGGCCAAGAGGGTGGATGGCCAACCCTAGGTCGTACAAATCCAGTGGGCCCAAGTAATGGTGGCGCAGCACCTAGCAGATTTGGTTCATGTTGTTATTTCGATGATTCACGGAGATCCATAATGCATTTGGTAGTGGGACTAGATCCGTTGGAAAGCTTATCTCCTAAGCTTTCACGAAGTGGTAGAAGTTTGAAAATGGAGTTGTATGTGGCCAGGGCATCCGTTTGAAGTTAGACATATCTGTGATGGCCGAACTGGGCTTGCCGATTATGGATAACATGGTCCCCGGGCATGTCACGGAGACAAATTAGATGGACCACCTCACGGAGCAGGGTGGCGTCTACCATCTAGAAGACGGGCCTGCCCCGCATGAAGACCCAACTTGTATCACAAGAAAGGCACAGTTGTAATCTGGTACTTACGTACTCGGCAAGAAAGGATAGAGATAGACTTCATATCTCTATCCCCAGTTTTCATAACCAATTAGGATACTTATCTGTAACCCTACCTCCCTCTACTATATAAAAGGAGGCAGGGGCCCCTAGTTCGGGAGGACATGAGAAGATAGGAAGGAGAGGAGAGATCACATCGATCCATAGCCATCCTCAACATTGATCCATCGAGATCAACCCCAATACAATCCATGAGCACAAGAGTAGGGTATTACTTTCACCACAGAGGGCCCGAACCTGTATAAATCTATCTTTTGTGTTACCATCGGGTTTCGGTCTTACGCATAACCCTATAAAGTATATTACCGACACAATTCGTCGACACCGATGAAGTGGGCATTATCTCGGGCTGGGCCTTGAGCGACGTGAGTAGTTGGGCCTGAGAACCTAAAGGAGGTGGAGAGGCTCCTTTATGGAGTACATCTTCATATAGTGAAGGCGGCCAAGTTGGTAGCCAAACATGTGATGGTGGTGGCGTAATATCTAGACGATGAGCATGCAACCTACGTGTGCAACCTAGCCAACGTGGTGGTTGATGAAATCACGCAAATGCAACCATTGTAGTAGATGTACAAGAAGTAAAGTAAGTGTCACCAACTTGCTGTAGATGTCGAGACTGAAGAGAAAGTTTTTGTTGAAAACCTCGACAAAGACTATTGCGAGGAAAAGCTTAGCGACGACCATGCTGAGGAAGTAGTTGATGAAAATCTCAATGTCAACCATGTTGATGCAGTGTGAGTCATATCCTTGATGGATACTTGATGAGGCACAGGATGCCCAATCTTCTGTTAGATAGAGGTAAGTCAATTTGGTGGAGAACTTGACGTAGACGATCTAGCTTCCGATCAGAATTGATCGAACCCTGCAATCGCAACACCATGGTTCTATTGGTTATCAACCACACGCGAACACAGTTGATCTTACCAAAAAGGCTTATTCCTGTAAGCGAGTCGAGAACACAAACAAGAACAAAGAAGAAGCAACCTAAAAATTTTGGATTGTATTAAGCACATGAAGTTGGAATTCCACAAACTGATGGCAGTGAAACTGCAATGGCAGAATAAAATAAGTAAAACCCAAGGAAGAAAATATGATTTGAAGCCTTATTTATAGGCTAAAGAACCTAGGGGTGGTGGCCAAGGGGGTGGACGTCCAACCCTAGGTAGTACAAAGCTAGTGGGCCCAAGTAATAGTGGTGCAGCACTCGGTAGATTTGGTTCCTGTTGGTATTTCAACGATTCCGAGAGATCCATGATGAATTTCGTAGTGGGATCTGATCCGTTGGAAATGTTATCTCCTAAGCTTTTCGTGAAGTGATAGAACATCGAAAACGGAGTTCGTATGTACCTTGGGCATCCGTTTGAAGTTGGACCTGTCTAGAATGGCCGAACTGGGCTTGCCGATGAAGTGGGCTTTATCTCGGACTAGGCCTTGAACAACATGAGTAGTTAGGCCTAAGGACCTAGAGGAGGTGGAGAGGCTCCTTTGTTGAGTACGTTTTCATTTAGTGGAGGTGGCCAAGGTGGCGACCAAACATGTGACGGCAGTGGTGTAATATCCGGACGACGAGCATGCAACCTGCGTGTGCAACCTGGCCAAGGCGGTGGTCGATGAAACCACGCAAATGCAGCCATTGTAGTAGATGTAGAAGAAGTAAAGGATACTATAAAGTGTCGCCAACTTGTTGTAAACGTCGAGGTTGAAGAGGAAGTTGTTGATGAAAACCTCAACAAAGACTGTTGCGAGAAAAAGCTCAGTGATGACCTTGCTGAGAAAGTAGTTGATGAAAATCTTGATGTCAACATTGTTGATGTAGTGTTGGTCATATCCATGATGAGCATTGTCACATCATCCTCCCCTTCTTGAATGTGAGTCGTCCTTGACTCATGCTCATTCTTCTGCAAAATGTTAGTTCCAATGAAAGATAAAGCAACAAGCGTATCTTTTGTAGTCAAATTATTAGAACTAGATTTATTTTCATCCATATAGTCCCTTTCTTAAAAGTTATCATGTAGCTTCGAAATAAAACTAGAGGAACAAGATATGATATGATTAGTGTTCTTGTAGCTCTTTACTTGATCACATAGTGGCATAAAAAAAAGAAAATTTGAGATTTGAACAAATATAAACGCGATGCACCATGTACTGTCCTTTATCATTATATTTACCAATAACTTAAAAAATATTTCTAGATAACAATAGCAAATAAGAATGTATAAATAGTCTCTTCTCTAAACTGTTTAAAGAAGATAACAGTTTCATCTTATCATTTTCACTAGCATGTGAATAACATGTTTATTTTCAGCAAAAGTGATGTTAGGTTCTAAAACAAAAGTGATATGTTTATTGACTAGTTGTGACATAGATGTAAGTGAAGCATTATTACACAACTCTTTTTTATCACAAGGACCAACAAGCAACTCATCTTGTGACAAAGGTAGATTCGTAATGGGTTCTACTAATGGTTGCTCTAACATAATATGATTGGTGGAAAGTTTTAACGCATCAAAATTGTTCTCACCTTGAATTAGTGTGGCACCATTTTCATTATCTTTGTTTTCCTTCTCACCTAATGTAGGCACATCTTTATTATCTGTAAGGTTAGCTGCAATATAATTTCATCTTCTACATCACTACCACAATGTACCCACCATCATCTGTAGCAATATATGCATGCTAACTTGGACAATCTTTCATGACATGTCCCATGCCCTTGCTGCGGTGGCACACAATTTTCGTCATGTGGCCCGTGGAAGCAACCAATGAAGAACTTTTTGCTAGCGCCTGCACGTTTGAAGTTTTGCTTACCTCAAAAGCACGTGGTGGTGGTGACAGTGCTGCTGAACGTGCCCTACACACTGAGGGTCAGCAGACCAAGAAGGCAGAGGTGGGGCTAATTTGGCTTGCCCCGATGGTGATCTTGGTGTAAAGAAATTTCCAAAGTTGTTCCTCATCTTTTTTGTTGTCCCTGCAATTCTTTTTCTGCCAATATAACAAGTTGGAACAATCTATTAATAGTGTTTTACTCTTTGTAATCAACTATGTCCTGGATTTCACATCTTAAACCCCTATAAAAACGAGCCATCTTGTCCTCATCATCCTCAAATAACTCACAATGCAACATGTTTATTTGTAACTCTTGGTAGTACTCTATTGACTTGTTACCTTGATCCAAGAGCTGCAATTTCTTACGTAAATCACGTTTAATGAAATAAGGAACAAATTTACCACGCATAGCTCGTTTCAATCTATCCCACAAATTAGGTTCTAATAAAAAATTAACTAGTTCGTTCCACCTAATGATAGCAAAATCTTTGAACTTACTAGTTGCTTGTCTAACTCTATGAATTTCAGGAACTAGATGAGTGTTAAATTTTTGTTCAACCGTCATTTCCCAATCTAAGTAAGTTTCAACATCATATGCACCAGAAAAAATGGTATAGTAAATTTAACTTGGCAAAAGGATCATCATTGGCATGAACATTGTATTGGTTTACATTATTACCTCTTATACCTTGACGGTTGCATTCAAGCTTTGTTGTAGTCGTACATCTTATGAAGTACGGCGTATTGCAGAGGCATTGCACTGTTCTCCATTGTGTGCACCTCCCACATCGGACCGTTCGGCAGAAACATGCTCTCCTCTGTCACTAGGAGCATTGGGAGGTGGTGGTCTCTCCCTGTTGTCAAGTCTGTTGACAATTATAGATATGTTTCGCTCTATTCTCTCCATTCGGTCCTTTATGATAAGCTCTATTACCTCTATTCGGTCCTCATTGTCTTTATTTCTCTTGGCAATACTTGCATTGATACTATTTGTTGTGTCTTGAAACTCATATCTGAGAATGCTCTCATTCTCATCTTGACTTCCAGTTCGTTACCCTAACATGGTTAGTAGAAGGCAAAAAAAAGTGTATTATTCCTATCAACTACTAAACGGTGGAAGGTGGGGCCTTAAACTCCCTCAATCTCAGGTATCTTACCATGCTTTTACTAGGTTCTTACCAAGGCAGCAAGTTGTACAACCGATGGCTAGTTCGTGATATCGTGAGGAGCGTGAGTAAGGCGACTGCAAAGTCGAACCTATACTGATCAAAAGTAGGTGGAGCTTGGAAGGCAATGTATATGTGTAACAACAATTCAAAATCAGTATACAAAGTTGAAAATTAATCCAAAGTAAAACTCAACGTGCTAGCCTAGTCTAGACATAGACTAAGCTCAAGCAAGCAACTAGAAACACAATGAACTATGTAACAGGATGAACCACAAGAAATTATCACTTGCTGCTACTCTTTTTTTTTGAATTTTTCTTACTTTTCTTAAGTACGGCCCTTCTCTATGCACTTGCCTTTTTTATATAATGTGGCTTTTTTTATGCACTTGCCTTTTTTTAAGCACGTCTCAACTTCACAGCAAGAGCAGAAACTTTGTGTGCCAATTACCAGCCATAAAACTCTGAACATGTACAAAGTGTCAAAATAAAAGTTATGGGGAATCTTCTAAGCTTTCCAAAACATCCAAGATCATCTAAAACGGAGTTCGAACGAAGGAGTTATGACTGAAATACAGAACAAAATCATAATAGATCTAAACTCTGCACCCCAATAAAGGTGGAACAATATCTTATATATAGAAGTGGAATTTGGGGATTTTATTAATGGCAAAACCATTGGCTGATCTAATGTGAAATTTCAATAGCTTTCCAACAAGCACAACAACGCAAAAATCCGAGTTCGTATAAAGAAGTTATGATGAAAATACCGAACTGGATAGATTGGATCTATATGTCATGACGACGAACAAAATGAGATGGAATTGGACTCGGTTTTAAGATGCAAGACTCAAGCTAGACCAAGACTACAACTAAAACCAGCACATGATAATAATGGATTAAAATTCAAAAATGCAAACTAATATGAACGTTGGAAAGTCTCATGGTGATGGCTTGGACAATAGGTGTGACGATGAACACAATATTTTTGTAGGCAATTTTTTGGACTCTAGGTAATGGATAAACGATGAACAAAAGGGATACAATGATACCTGATAGGCAACCAAGGCTTTGATACCACTTGATGAGGCACGGGATGCCCGATCTTCCATCAAATAGAGGTAAGTCGATTTGGCAGAGAACTCAACGTAGACGGTCCGGCTTCCGATCAGAACTGATCGAAACCTGCAATTGCAACACCATGGCTCTGTTGGTTATTAACCACACGCAAACATGGTTGGCCTCATGAAGAAGGCTTATTCCTGCAAGCGAATTGAGAACACAAGCAAGAACAAAGAAGAAGCAATTTGAAAATTGCGGATTGTACTAAGCACACGAAGTTGGGGTTTCACAAATTGATCACGGTGAGACTACAATGGCAGAATAATCTAAGCAAAACCCAAGAAAGAAAACATGATTTGGAGCCTTATTTATAGGCTAGAGAACCTGCGAGTAGCGGCCAAGGGGGTGGACGGCCAACCCTAGGTCGTACAAAGCCAATGGGCCTAAGTAATGGTGGCGCAACACCTGGCAGATTTGGTTCGTATTGATATTTCAATGATTCATGGAGATCCGTAACGAATTTGGCAGTAGGACTAGATCCGTTAGAAAACTTATCTCCTAAACTTTTCGCGAAGTGGTAGAACTTTGAAAACGGAGTTTGTATGTGGCCTAGGCATCCGTTTGAAGTTGGACTTATCTGCGAAGGCCGAACTAGGCTTGCCAATGAAGTAGGCTTTATCTCAGGCTGGGCCTTAAGCGATGTGAGTAGTTGGGTCTGAGGACCTAGAGGAGGTGGAGAGGCTCCTTTGTTGAGTATGTCTTCATGTAGTGGAGGTGGCCGGTTGGTGGCCAAACATGTGATGGTGGTGGCGTAATATCTGGACGACGAGCATGCAACCTGCATGTGCAACCTGGCCAAGGTGGCGGTCGATGAAACCATGTGAATGCAGCAATCGTAGTAGATGTAGAAGAAGTAAAGGATGTCGTAACATGTCGCCAACTTGTTGTAGATGTCGAGGTTGAAGAGGAAGTTGTCGATGAAAACCTCGACAAAGACCGTTGCGAGGAAAAGCTTAACGGCGACCATGCTGAGGAAGTAGTTGATGAAAATCTTGATATCATCTATGTTAATGTAGTGTTGATCATATCCATGATGGGCATGGTCACATCACCATCCCCTCCGCATCTGGCCCCCACCTACCATGCCCCTACAGAACTTGGCTGCCGTTGTGCCTCTCCTCTACAAAACACACCGTCGCTTGTCCTCCTCCATGCGGACTCGCAAGGAGAATGAGAAGGGGGCATAGGGATCACCACAATTTTAGTCCAGTTTAAGGTAAACAATTTCATCTTCTCTTCTGGCTCCTAACTACATGGGCATAGGTGGCATGGCCAATTCCCGTGAGGACTCATCTGTGCATCAATGGTGAGACTTATATGGATTTGAACTCAATGCTTGAAATAATTGTGATGCTAGCTAACCGCTTAAGTTCTTCAATTTAGTTTGAAATGCAATGTCCAACTAAATGTTTGTCCAGCTACCTACTTGAAATAATTGTGATGCAATGCCCAACCATGTATTACCTAATTCGTTCATAATTTAGCCATACAACATGTGTTTATGTTTATGCCACATTAGATATATGAAGTGCTAGTCCACATGCAATGCTAAATTTAATAAATAGTATCTAGATACCATGCACTGGGGGTGATGGTTTTTACAATTCCAATTAATGCATCTCCTCTCCTCTAAGGAACTGTTGAAGAAATGGTGGATTGCGATTGCTCTTATAGCTGTTTACGATAAAATCGATGTTGGACATGGCAACTTTTGGAACATCACTGCTTTGCATTCACATTATGTCTGTCTTTTATGTAATGTGTACGCACGTCAGATTTTGTCATGCTTGTGCTTACCGTTGGTAGTTTAAATCCACTTCCTGATAATCCATTAATATTACTAAATGCATGTCATAATTTCTAGCGAAGGAGCTATGTCATGAGGGAGAATGACTATGATAGCCTTATTGAGTATCCTATATTATACTCTCCTATGTTTCTAGACAGTACTAGTTTTCTCTTGAAAAGATTCTTGAAAATATAACTTCCAATTGAGATAGGGGTATATACTGATGAAGTCGTATAAATAGAATGACATGTATGTAGTAACAAAATAATAACACCGGAATGCCATGTATTTGTTGGAGTAATCTTGACATACATGTTAGTTTAGAATTTGTATTATGTTTTTCTAGTCATGCATGCATGGAGTTAGTAGTGCATGCACGTCGGTTTGGCTTGGATGTGCACGTAGTTCATGCATTAGCTAGATGGTTAGTAATCCCGGTTGGGCACACAAACCGGTATTGTGCCGCCTTCCCGCCTGCCACAGGAGTTTAAATATGGCATATTAATCTCGGTTAGGTACATAGACCGGTATTGTGCTCCCTTTCCCGCTCGCAGGCCGTTGCAGGCACCATCAGTCCCAGTTCATAACACAAACCGGGATTGATGGTGTTGCATCAGTCCCGGTTGATGTCTCCAACCAGGACTGATCCCGACCGGTGGCCCAACTTATGTTCAACCGGGACTGTTGTAAATGTCAATCACGGTTCATACCTAACCGGGACGGATGAGCCGGTATTAAAGGCTAGTTCTCTAGTAGTGAGTCAAAGAGATAAGGATTAGTGGTTGCATGTGTTGGCTTAAGTTAAGGATTAATTCGTTAGCTGCGTGTGTTAGTGGCAGAGTCAATGCGTGAGTTTAACATCAGGTAGTTGCGCACACGTGTGTAGCGTGAGAAGAGGTCATCAGACCATGTGTGTGTCGATGTGTATATATGGACATGTAATGGGTCAGTTTGAGGTGTGAGAATAACAGAGAAAGAAAAACACAGTGCTTGGCAGTTCAGGACTGCACCAAACCGGTGTTCTTGTGTTCATCTCTCTCGTGTGTATTTGAGTAAATCATGAGTGAGTGCTCTCCGGATGAGCCTAGGCCAACAATTGGTATTAGAGCTTGGTGATGTCGTGTTTTGCCGTGTCAGGAGGGCACGCTTGCTACTGTGGCGGAGACGAGAGGTTGTGTTGCTGCATCACAGTGTACCAGGAGGGCTCACTCGATGCCATGGCTTGATGAAGATGGTGCCATCCGATGCTACGTCGAGAAGGGGCGACATCAGGGAGATTGCATCGTGGAGACTATGGACAATAGTAGGAGGCTGTGTTCATGGAGATGGCGGTGTGAGACCGCTGTGAAAAGATCAAGGAAAAATCTATGTGAATTTTCTTGTCCCTCTACGTGAGAAAGTTTCTCTATGTGAGATTCGACTTTGTGTGAGTCGCAAAAGTTGTTAATCTGTGTGAGTTTCAATGACCTGTGTGGATGCTCTGTGTGAACACATGGTCAGGCGAAGAAGTCATTGTGTGTGACAAGCGAAGGTCAGCAAGGCGACGATGATATCCAGAAGAGAATGCTGCTGTGTGCGTCATGAAAGTTATGGTGATCCATCCAGTAAATTGAGATGTCAAGATTAGGGGGAGATATTGTTGGAGTAATCTTGACATACATGTCATTTTAGAATTTATATTATGTTTTTCTAGTCATGCATGCATGGAGTTAGTAGTGCATACACGTCGGCTTGGCTTGGATGTGCATATAGTTCATGCATTAGCTAGATAGTTAGTCAAAGAGATAAGGATTAGTGGTTGCATGCGTTGGCTTATGTTAAGGATTAGTTCGATAGCTGCTTGTGTTAGTGGCCGAGTCAATGCATGAGTTTAGTATCAGGTAGTTGCGCACGTGTGTGTAGCGTGAGAAGAGGTCATGAGACCATGTGTGTCGATGTGTGTATATATGGACATGTAATGGGTCAGTTTGAGGTGTGAGAATAACAAAGAAAGAAAAACACAGTGCTCGGCAGTTCGGGACTGCATCAAACTGGTGTTCTTGTGTTCATCTCTCTTGTGTGCGTTTGAGTAAATCATGAGCTAGTATTTTCCGGGTGAACCTAGGCCAACAGTATTTAGTAGCAGAGGGAGCAATAAATTGACGTACAAGTGATGTTTGTGGCTTTGTGCTTAGGAAATAAATAAATTTCCACATCACTACAGGAATTCGAAGCCAACGTAAATAAGGCAAAAGCTGAGCTATTTACGTTGGCATGCCGACATAAACCGAGCGACGTAAATAAGGGTTATTTACGTCGGCCTCGAAGCTGACGTAAATAGGAATAGTAGTTTTCAGCCGGCGGGGTGGAGCTGACATGGCAGTTATTTACGTCGGCTTCGAGGCCGACGTAAATAATCTTTTCACGGTGGCAGCTATTTAAGTCGATCAGTCCATTCAACCATACATTCATATAAACCAATATCAATCCGTCCATTCTTATCAAATTATAACATCTATCCACAATTATATATATATATATATAGATGTATATAAATTTAAACATAGCATACAACACATAGATCAATCATAATACTCATTGTTCATACAAGCGTCAATTTGGAAACATGACATATAACATAAATCAACCATAGTACTCATTATTCATACAAACATCAATTTGGAGGAGTATCATCAAATCGATGTCCACTACCGGCGTCGCCTCCTGAGTTTAAGAAGTCAGCAACCCACAGCGGAGTCCTTGAAGAAGAAGCACTGTTACCTCTAACATGGACATCCGGTGTGGGGGCCACCAAATCCTATATTAACGAACATATGTTAGAGATAGCTAGATTACGTTAAAATAAATTTGAATAATTGATGATACCATGTTGGGAGATTGCGGGGTAAATAAGGGTCGAGGTTGGAACGGAGGAAGATTCAGTGGTCTTCTAAACTGCTGCGTCATATATTTCTACAAAACAAATGTAATTGGCAAATTTCATTAAATAAGAGCACGCAAAACTAGATGTCGACAATAATAAGTTGAAAACGAAAAGGGGTTTCCAGTTATTTACCCTATTTTAAAATAGCATCTCTTTGAAAGCAATCCAAATTAAGTGTTCAATACCTAGTGAGAAACCAAATTTGGTGTACTATGCATTTGCTTGAAATTGTAGTGTCCAGCAACAATAGCTGTTGTTCATCATCAAACAACCAATTCTCTTTAATTTTAATTATGTGTAGTAGCTAGCAACTCAAGATAGTCTTGCCCAAAGCATTAATGAGGACAAATTGCAGTACAAATCCAGTTTGACCCTAAAAATCTAGGGCTTCGTGAATATGAACTAAATTCATTTTTTTCTTCCATAAAAAGAATGTCCAATCCATATAAATAAAGGATAAAGAGAAAGGGAGAAAATTTCTTTCTAATCCATTTTCTACAAACAAAAGGGTTTATATCTAATGCACATGTCATTCCTTTTCTACAATCAGAAGGGTTTTTCTTATTGAAAGGTGAATTGTGATCCATATTTACATTCAAAGTTGCGACGTACTAGTTATGTCACTCTTTCTGTAATACTATCATATACTGTATGTACTATATGATTCATCTATTTACAATTGTCAAGAGACTATAAGCAGCACGAATCGAACTAAATTCAGAGAAAGAAATAATAACATTTCAAACAGGCTAGTAGCGCACAGTACTGCAGAGACTGTGTAGATAGAAGCACATAAGGCATGACTGCATGTGCAACGACACGGCCACCATCAACACGCACGTACGCATGTAATACTTAGCACACCTTTAAGACCAAAGAAAAGAGGTACCGGTTGCTACTTGCTAGCTCTAGCTTTCCTGCAGCCTGTGGAGCAATGCCGCGCGGAGGCAACCCTCGTCTTGCAGCGCGGCGGGCACGTCCACGATGGTGTCCTGCACCGTCACCGTGCCTACGCGGATCACGCACGCGTGCTGCACCGGCAGGTTCAGCACGCGGAGCGCGGCCATGAGGCGCGCAGGGGCGTGGCGCTCCACCGTTGTAAGCCGCAGCTTGGCCGCCTCCCTCCCGACCATGCGTACCTCGAGGTCGAACACCGCTGCGGCGGCGGCAGTGCACGCGTTCTGCGCGGAAGCCGCCTGCTTCGCGTCGGCCTCCAGCAGCTCGACACGGCCACGCAGCTCGGCGATGTAGGCGACAGCGTCGGCCAGGAGGGACGCCCTGTCCATCCGGGACACCCTGGGCACAGCGGTCCGGAGGTCGCAGAACAGGCGGTTGAGATTGTTCCGCCGCCGCCGCTCGGCCTCCACGTGCCTGATGGTGGGGCCGTCGCTGTCTGTGCGGGGCCCGGACGTCCGGCCGCGCAGCCCCTCAGCGACATGTGGGAGCCCGGCGAGGGCGAACTCCCAAGAGCCCAGGCTGGGTCGTCAGCCAGCAACCATTGCTCGAGGACGTCCTAGGACATGAGCTCAAGGACGGGGTGGCTGGCGGCACCGGCGAAGGAGACCACAGGAATGTTTGCCGTCATCTGCTATTGCGGCAGCGACGGGGCAAGACGTGGCGGCGGCGGGGCGTGGGCGTGGCGGCGGGGCGAGAGACGGCGGCGACAGGGCGTGGGCGCCGCGGCGGTGGGGCGTTTGGCGAGGGCACGAAACGGCAGCAGGCAATGCGTAGGCTAAGGGCGCAGCCTGTTAAAGGCTCAACCTATTTACGTCAGCCAGGTTGACATAAATAGCCACTACATTGCACTCGCGTTATTTTTCAATAACGCGGCTAGGCCGACGTAAATAGCCGCCACATGGCCGTTTTACGTCGGCCCGGCCGACGTAAATAGGCCTCCCCGATTTTGAATTAGGACACGTGGCATATTTACGTCGGCCGGACTAACGTAAATGGGCCTGTCCGATTTTTAAGTTTGAGGGGCGGGATAAACCGCTGTTTTCGTCCGCTTGGCCGATGTAAATACAGCTATTTACGTCGGTTTGACGTGGCCGACGAAATAACTCCGAGTTTACGTCGATATTTTTTAAGCCGACGTAAATATATTTGGCCGACGTTTATAGGTCGGATTCCTGTAGTGCATATCCTGGATCTTATATGTAATACTTATTTGCTTGAAAGTAGACGGCTCATAATTGCTAGACTACTAGATAACTTCAAGGCTTGATCACCTGTGGGGCCTGTGCATGAGCCAGTGTCACGAAATTTTAGCAATAAAGGTCAAGTATCTTCCACCTGAAAACAGGACTATTTGTGCAACGACTATTACTATAGTATAACAAGGATACCCTTCACTACAGGAATCATACGGAAAACCGACCCTGCCACTATCTCGACAGCCAAGAAACAACCGTCGAGTACATCAATCACTTTCGACGGCCACGATTTCACCGTCGAGTATATACATCTCTCTCAACGGCTACCACTCAAGCCGTCGACGGAGATTTAGTGACCGCTTACATGTGCTAGCCTATTGAGATAGCATTAACCTCTCTCGACGGCTTACCGGTCGCCGTCGAGAAAATTTAAGTGCGAAAACGAAATTTGGGTCACCTGGTTGGCGCGTTAGGGATCTCTATCAACGGCAAAGCTTAAGCCGTTGAGGACATATATCTCTCTCGAGCCGTTGAGAGTATTTGTTTTTTCTTTTTTGTACATTTTGCCAAATGCATACATATGGTAATATGAATTACAACCATGAAATTTGGCATTGCAAGGTTTATGAAATTAGTTCTTATAGTTTGCAATCAATTTTTGAATTTTTCCAAGACATGAGGACGAAAAAGTAATTTAAATGTATTATATAATGATGGAAATGGTTTTACATTAACAATAAATGCTTGGATTGTTCAAAATTTAAAGAAACATAAAAGAATCGAACACGTCACCGCATAGATTTTGATCCGTCTGATGTATAGTGCAGCGGTGGGATATAACCGACAAAGGTACGAATGATTATCTCCGAACATATCTATATACTAAAGTGTATCGATAACTCGATTAGGGCGATTACATGGAAACTCATAACTTGGAACGTCAAAATTTTTTGAAACTTTTGTTGAGCATGCTAAGTCACATATGGAGCAATATAATCAAAGGTTATGGTCAATACCATCAGTACAATTTTTTCAAAAATTAAAAGAGCCTGGGTTGACCACCATTTGCCTAAGAAAGGGGGTCGTCGAGTCAGAGATCTGTCTCGAAGGCTTCCGCCATCTATCTCGACGGTTTGGCGGAAGCTGTCGAGGAAGTCATCGAGACAGATGGGCCTGTCTTGACGGTTGTCAATGGAAGCCTTTGAGACAGATATGTCTTGACGACTAGGGCCCAAGAAGCCCTTGGGAGAACAAAGGGGTCTCTCTCGATAGTTCACGCTGGGCCGTCAAGAAAGGTGAGCCGTGGCGGTGCCCTAGGAAGGCCTCTCTCGACAGTGTTAGTTGGACCGTCAAGAGAGGTAGGCCGTGACCATGCCCTAGGGAGGCCTCTCTCGACAGCATATGTTGGGCTATCCAGAGAGGTGGACGGTTGCCCTAGCCCTAGGGAGGCCTCTCTCGACGACATATGTTGGGCCATCGAGAGAGGTGGACGGTTGTCGTAGGATGGCTTAATTTTGGCCGTCAAGAGAGGCATGTTCTTTTCAACCCATAGGGGCTCGGGACATGGGAATTTTCTCAAGTCCCGAGCCCCCATTTGCTGCCGCCGTCCTAGCCACTGTCGCCCACCTCGGCCTGTCCCACCACCGTCGTCGGGGTTGACCGAGGCGGAGCTTGACCCATCCTAGACAGGAACGCAAAGCAGAAAGTCCAGGACCTGATGTCCGGCGCTCATGTCACGGCGGTCGAGGAGTACCACAGGTAAGCAACCATCCCTATAATCCTTGTAAAATGGTATTTACTATTTCTACATATGCAAACTGTTTGTACAATTCAGGAGAGAGCGCAGTAAGCAGAACACCACCTCCGAGGCCTATGGGATCTATCTCGACATGGACGACTAGGCCGGGTGCCTCCTGAGTGGGCCACGAACCACCCGGAGGCATGGAGGTCTCTTGGCGAGAAGTGGGCCAGCCAGGGGTTCCGGGACAAGTTCGTGAAGGCCAAGCATAAATGGGCCTCCAAGGACTACAAAAAAAGCATGGGGAAGTGGTCCATTCGTCATCTAGCCAAGAAGCTGGTAGGCTTTAATTTTTATTTACTTTTTATTTTTTTGCCTAACTTGTCTTTCCCTTCTTGCAGATGCTATAGATAGGGTCCCGCACTGGCGTGTTTGAGCTATGGAAATGGGCCCACAAACCGAAGGCCAAGCCCGGCACCAAGCCCACAATGGACCCCCTCACGCAACAAAAGATGGTAAGTGCTAACCAAACCTTTCACCCTTAACAGATTTGTAGTTTTGCTTAGTCTAACTTGAAAAAAACGCAAGATTGCTACTGGGAGGCCTACACTCAGGTGCATGGCCTGGACAGCTTCTAGGAGGATGCCCCTCTCGACCTAATAGTGATCCACTAGCACATGGGAGGCAAGGCGCATGAGAGGCTAGTGATCAGAGGGGACCACTTCAGGTAAGCTAATTACTATGTACCATGTCATTTCTTTGAAAATATTGATTTTGCGAACTAACCACGGTCCTTAATTGTAAGTCGAAGGCTTGTATGCCTGAGGTCCGGGCCTCTCAGAGCACCAATGAGAGTTAGCGTGAGTTCAAGGCCCGCATCCTTAGGGAGAGGGAGCAAGAGAGGAAGCAAAGGGAGGAGGAGAAGGAACTGGAGAGGAGGGAGCACCAGCAGATGATGGAGGCATTCCAAGTGAGCCTCAGGTCTACGGAGGAGGACCAGCGGCAGGAGCACGAGGAGTTCAATGCTAGGCTCCTAGCGTTGGGGCAGCGACGAGACTTGGCGGAGTATGATACTACCACCACCTTATTTTCTTTCTTTCAAATTTACAAGTCTTAAACTAATGCGTCGTGATTGTGTAGTCCCCATCGAGCGGTTACAGGGGTCACCCACCCTCTCCTTCGCCTGCTAGTTCAAGATCGGTGGCTCTAGCTCCGGCTCGGTGTGATGACACCTAGGACGAAGACGACAGGTCTGGGAGCCAGCCGATGGACCTGGTGTCGCGTTTGTTTCACTACGACCCGCCGCCCTTCCCTTGAGTGGTAGAGTGACCTTGTCTTTTGGTTGAACTCGTGGTAGACATGTGTGATATATTACATAATTTTGGTTGAACTTGTGTTTGTGGTTTTAAATTGTGAATGTAAGATATTATATATTTCTGGTTTGGAATTGTGCTTGTGCATATTTGTGTGAATTGTGGGGATTATTATACATATGCGGGGTGTTTTGGGTATGCAGGTGTAGCTGCTGCTGGGGCAGTAGTAGCTGCTAAATTGGATTTTTGAAACCATTTACCCAGCTCCTTTTTTATTGGAAAGCAATTACTCTCAACGGCCAAGCATAAACCATCGAGAAAGGGGGTTCCAGGGAGCCCCCTGGAGGCAAGCACTCTCGACGGCCGTCTCGACGGCTGAACTACGGCCGTCGAGGGTGGTTAAGAAGGCCACGTGGCCTAGAGAAGCTCTCTCCCAATGGTCATGTGGCCGTCGAGAGATGCTACGATGGCCACGTGGCCCAAAGCACTAGACGTCATCCCTCTTGACGACCACGAGAGAGGTGGGCTAGAGCCGTCAACTGGCCAAAGACCCATCAGCCCAACTCACTCGGCATCACTTTTTCAAGCTGTCAAGAGATGTCGCTGTGCATAACATGGGCTCCGGGTATCCGGAGATATGCTGTTGGACGTACCACCTCTTTGGGCCGAGTTGATTGGATCTTCCAGAAGATGGGCTTGGGGGCTGGCACGGCCCAACGTGCTCTACAAGGAAACAAACTCATTTCCTACCCGAATACATAGATATAGCCGTAACCAACTCGGTTATATCTGTATCTCCCATATACGGATTATGGATTCTATCTGTAACCCGGCCCCTTGCACTATATAAAGGGGGTCAGGGGCCCCTAGTTCGACATCTCAATTTGCACACATCCATCATCATCATACGCATCTCAACATCCTTGAGATCCACCATAATACAATCCACGAGCATAGGAGTAGGGTATTACCTCGCCCCGAGGGCCCGAACCTGTATAAATTCGGCTCCCTGTGCTACCATCGTAGTTGTGATCTTTCACATAGCCCTATAAAATATATTGCCGACACAAACCGTCGACAGTTGGCGCGCCAGGTAGGGGCTAGTGTCACGATCAACTACATCGACTTCGATGACTTCAATTGGCGGATTCGTCTTCACCTACGCCGCCGTCCAAGGCTTCATCTTCGGAGATCTCGGCTTCATCGCTGGCGACTTCGGGGAACTACGGTTGTGTGAGCCAAACCTCGTTCGGTCCACGCATTACCGGGGAAGGAGGTACGCGATTCCGGCCGAGCCTCACAGCCCCAAGATCTCTTCTCTGGATTCCGATCCGGAAGAGATCCAATCTGATGATGACAGTTCCGACTGGCCCACCGCTGGACTCCACTTCGGTTTCAGTCGGGATCTACCGCTTCTTGCTTTACCAACTCCTCCTGCTAATGAAGAACCAAGTGGTGATCTTATTCTCGGTCTGGATCGTGCTCAGATTCAGTCGGGAATCACAATTCCTCAATCATGGTTCGCCCCGTTCGGATTAGGAAATTCGGCCGCTGTTTTCCATCGGATAACACGCCAGCTTTTCCAATCTGGGCCAAGGAGCGGAACACGGCATGCACACACTGGGACGAGTTTTTTGAGTCTGGGCTCTGGGACGACTCTAACCAGATCAAATTCCTAAGTGGACATACCACTCGGATTGGTCAAATCGGCTGCACGGTTTCAGCAGATCAGATCTGTTGAATCTCAGTTGGACTCTCTTCTGACAAATAATCGAGCACGAGAAGTGGGAGTTATAATCACTCCCATCGACGAGCCAACAAATCGGGATCGGTTGAGCCTCTCTTTCTCGGAATCCTAGTCAGAGGAGAGCGTCAACGGGTTCCCCGACTTTCGCGGCGTCTATGTGCTGGATAGGCAAGCCTCCGGATTGGCTCGGCGTCCCATGGAGGAGGCAGGAGCCGAACAAAACCACGGAGGAGGAGGAGATCTACACGACACATTACGCGGTCGTGCGCGGGAGATCCGAGAGGAACTGCTTCAAGTCCGCATGGGAGATCACTCGGTCTTCCGTACGCCATAGCAGAACATCCTCGCATGTAAGTCCCTCCTGGATAATGTCGGTCCTTTGCATGGGAAAAACAGCCCCGCAATACCGATCATGGAACAGGTCAAAGCCATGGTGACGGCAGCGGCTGTCCAAGGCACTCGGGATCGGCAGGCCAACTCGGCCGGGAGCCAGACTGCCACGAGTGGTACTCGGCGCAGTCGGCACACACGAAGTCGCGGGAAGACGCTCGCCGAAGCACAAGTTGTGACCTTCGTCTTGACATCGAAGCCCGGTGGAGGGAGCGAGATGAAGACCGACGCCATACTCCACCACGTCGGATTATACCCCGCCAATCTCCTCCCCCTGGGGATGGATTGATTGACGGGATCAAGGCATTCACACCCCGACTTCGTCAGGTAAATTGGCCCGAAGGGTTCAATCCTAAGGGGATAGTGAAATTTGATGGGGAGCGGGATCCCGAGGCTTGGTTGCAGATCTACTCTTTGGCAATCAAGGCCGCGGGTGGAGGATACGATGTGATGGCAAACTATCTGCCCGTCATGTTAACCCCTCCAACTCAGAATTGGCTCGCAGGCCTTCCAGAGAACTCAATCGGTTCCTGGGGAGAGCTTTGCGATCAATTTGTCGCTAATTTCCAAGGTACTTACGAGAAGCCTGGAACCCAGTGGGACCTTTATCAGATTCATCAGAAAAAAGATGAGTCGTTAAGAGATTTCATTCGACGTTTTACCGAGAAGAAGAACACAATTCGTCGTCGCAGCCTTCCAGAAGGGAGTTCGCGACCCCGATCTAACCAAGAAAATGTCTCGGAAGCCCCCGACTACCGTCAAGGAGATGTTCGCCTTGGCGGATCGATATGCTACCACCTCGGATGCTCTCGCTGAGCGTCAAGAGGATCACCCAAGCAAGCACGAAGGCAAGAAGGACAGGCCCGAGTCGTCCTCCAAGAAGGACAAGAAGCACAAAGGTGAAGAGCTGGTAGCGGTCGTGGATCACGGTCGGCAGAAGCCGTCTCGATCCAACGACTACAACAAGGTTTTGGAGGCGCCGTGTCCTTTCCATCCAAATGAAAAGTATGCGGCAAAAAACTGCAACATCTTGAAGAAGTTCGCTGAGAAGCACGGCAAGGACGCTCCAAGCGCCAAACAAGATGACAAACGTGACCCTCCTCAGGGTGACACTTACCAAGAAACCGAGCGTGAGCTCAATTACATATTCGAGGGATCGGATGCATATGAGTCCAAGCGCAAGCAAAAGCTTACTGCTTGGGAGGTCAATGCAGCTTTTCCGGTGACCCCCGAGTACCTTCGGTGGTCTGAGGTTCCGATTAAGTTCGATCGCTTAGATCACCCTGATCACGTCCCTTGTCCAGGAAGATACCCGCTCATTGTGGACCCTGTGATATGGGGCGTCCGACTGCGCAAGGTCTTGGTCGACGGTGAGAGCGGACTAAATATCCTTTTCGCCAAGACTTTGGACGAGATGCAGATCCCAAGGACGGCGCTCCAAAAGACGGACGCTCCATTTCATGGCATAATTCCGGGAACATCATCAATGCCGATCGGTAAAATCACTCTTCCGATCAACTTTGGCACTCGGGATTACTACCGGAGAGAGAACCTTAGCTTCGAGGTGGCCGATTTCGAGACTGCGTATCACGCAATCTTGGGAAGGTCGGGCTTGGCCAAAGTCATGGCCGTCCCACATTACGCCTATTTGGCTATGAAGATGCCAGGTCCGCAGGGCGTAATCACGATCCGTGGAGACGTCAAGTTTTCCCTTCTTCTCGACAAGGAAAATTGTGACTTCGCCCAGTCAGCCGAAGCAGCCGCCGAGTTGGACAAGATCCGGCAGGCAGCCGCCACTCTTCACGACGAGGGCGATCTACCGAACAAGAAGCCATCTAAATCGGGTATCAAACCTGATGAAGATATCAAGCATATTTCGCTCGACCCGTCCGACTCGACCAAAATGGCTCAGATTGGAACGGGGCTCCACCGGAAATAGGAGGAGGCGCCCGCCGTTTTTCTCCAAGCAAATCAGGACGTCTTTGCATCACTCGGCGGTACGCCCAGGGGCTCGTCGACTGAGGCGAGAAGACGACGCCCTCTTGGACAACACGTGGAACATCGAGCAATTACGTCGGTTCTTTACCTGACGACCATTGTAACACATTTACAATTAAATAAAGATAAGTTTTCGTTCATATTATCTTTACGCTTTTGCAATTCAGTTTCTGACTTGCTACTTATTTATGTTTCAATTAAGTAATAAGTCAGGGCTACACCTAATTAGGTGCGCAATCGCGCACCTAACCCTTTATTAAAAATAACCTGACTTGCTCCTTAGTCGGGTCCCGACTAGCCAGTAAGTCGGGGCTACACCTAATTAGGTGCGCAATCGCGCACCCTTTTTCTCCTATTGAGATTGACTTACTCCTCGATCGGATTCCGACTAGCTAATAAGTTGGGGGTTATACCTAATTAGGTGCAGTCGGCACCACTATACCAATTCGATACCTAATCGATCTTTCTCTTTTCAAGTTTGTGTCGAGTCTAAGTGTTAATCGTTCTGAGTAACGAAACTCTTGTCTCCTAGCAACACTCATACTTCCCGACTGCGTTTTTGGAGACAGAGCTCCGCGCCAACTCCTAACGCTAGGGAACCTGATGCGCTGGGCAGAGTGCTTAGTAAAAGGGACGTAACTTGCTTGGGCAAGATGCATGACTCGAATCGCAAAAAATCGATTGGTTTGTGCTAAATAAGAAGAAAAAAGGGTGGCAAAACGAACAATTTTATTAAAATTTATAATAGCTCGCAAGCCGATTACAAGGGACGGCGGCGAGCGCGGGCTTGCGCCCCGATGATCACGTCGGCCACCTCGACGAGGGCTGGGGCGACGCCGAACAGGGCCGCGGTGGCGGCAGCATCGCGGGAGTGGGCGTGGACTAGCGCTTCGACGATCTCATCGGCCACCTCAACAAGAGCTGGGGTGACCTCGATCAGAACCGCGATGGAGGCGACGTCGCGGGCATGGGCTTCTTCTTCGGCGACCTCGGCGAGCGCGAGGTCGAACTACGCCCAAAGCTCCACCAATTCTTCGTCAGCCTTGGGAACAGGCGGAGATGGAGGGTTTGAAGTAGAAGCTTGGATGAGAAGCGGCTGCCGCACCGGTCCCTTTTTATAGCCAAGATCGGGGAGTCGAACTGATTCCGGGGAGTAATGGCATTGGGAAGCAGCCCCGATGAGAACTGTTCCCGAGGTTTGATGCGGAGGTCTCTGGGAACATGGCGCAACATTCAAAGTGACGATTGGCATTCCGGGCGACGGTGTTGGAGATGCCCTGTGGCAATGGGAGCACGGCGCGCTCTCATTAAAGGAAAATAGGCGACGTTTCATTTTCGTGACGGGCGGGAAAGAACGAAGCCCTAAAATCAATACTTTGAGGTTCGGACCCGGACTTACATCCTAGAGAACATGCTCCATGTGGGCCGTAAGCTGTGCACGACATTGCTCGGGTACAGGTGTTATTTGGGTCAGATCTAGTCAGGTAAAAGGGCGCGCCCCTGGATGGACCATGGGCCAGTCCTTAATCTCTTGGGGACTGGGCGCTTCCCAGACAATTAGTTCAGCACTTGGCATACCCCCTGGGGTCAATGGCTGGTCTGATTTCCTAATCAGATTAGGCGTCAAGAGTTACCTCTTCAGTTGGGTCTCAGTGGCACATCTCCGGATCGTTTGTCATCAAGACAAGCACCACTTGAAGGACCTCAACTTGGAGGCGGGCGTATTCTTTTGGGAATCACTAGCTTGACTCCGCACTAGTCGGGTCAAGGCGCCTAAACACCCTACGCAAATTGTGACATGTCCCCTGCTAGACCGAATGTCGAGCCCTGTCAGTCAGACTAGAATGTCATAATTTGTAACAGGGAGGGTAACGCCGGGTGACACTGATTACTCGGCAATATCCACCTTATTGGTATGCCTCTCCGTGGGGCCAATAGCCAGCAAACCGACCAGCCGGGCTGGGTATCAGACATCTTTTAAAACTTGAGATTTTCTCTTGAGTTCTTTTCAACTGTGTTGTTTGATCGGCAGGTTACTTGGCAAGTAAAACTTCATCAACCAGACGAAGAGTGATGTCACTCGGGTTACTTCTAAAGGGCTGCAAGCTGAACCCCGAATCAAGACAACCCTGCCGCGAAGCACTCGGGGGCTACTATGGATAACATGGGCTCCGGGTATCCGGAGATATACTGTTGGACGTACCACCTCTTTGGCCCGAGTTGATTGGATCTTCTAGAAGACAGGCTTGGCGGCTGGCGCGGCTCGACGTGCTCTACAAGGAAACGAGCTCGTTTCCTACCCGAATACATAGATATAGGCGTAACCAACTCGGTTATATCTGTATCTCCCATATACGGATTAGGGATTCTATCTGTAACCCAGCCCCTTGCACTATATAAAGGGGGTCAGGGGCCCCTAGTTCGACATCTCAATCTGCATACATCCATCATCATCATACGCATCTCAATATCCTTGAGATCCACCATAATACAATCCACGAGCACAGGAGTAGGGTATTACCTCGCCCCGAGGGCCCGAACCTGTATAAATTCGGCTCCCTGTGCTACCATCGTAGTTGTGATCTTTCGCATAGCCCTATAAAATATATTGCTGACACAAACCGTCAACAGTCGCCTCGACGGTTGGGCCGTCGAGAGAAGCCATCTTTCTCGACTGAGCTAGCCCGACGGTCATTTCTCGATGACCGGCCATGGAGAGAAGGTATTCTCGGCGGTTTAATGGCCTTTCTCGATGGTTTCAGCCGTCGATAAATCGCACATTTCCTGTTGTGCTTATGCTTCCTCACACAAATAAAGGAATGCGATGAGAACATTTTAA
The DNA here is from genome assembly GCA_036346145.1 of Olyra latifolia. NCBI lineage: Eukaryota > Viridiplantae > Streptophyta > Magnoliopsida > Poales > Poaceae > Olyra > Olyra latifolia. The sequence continues at coordinate 3,657,980 of CM070531.1, read as the reverse complement.
CACCTTTTGTTGTGCTTTAATTAAGATGATGCTTTATTTATTTCATTTTATTTTTCATGTAAGGCACTGAGTAACTTCTCTTTGGCATTGAAAAATTGGAATAACTAGCTCTCCCAGTCACACGAAATCAATAACATGTAAGTTTGACAATATTTTATCATCATATATTTGAAAAAAAATATATGAATGTACAATCCTATCAATATATATTGGATGACAGATCGCTTGTGTCATTTTCGTCTATTTAATATACATATTCACAATTACGTCTTGCGCTATAATGGTTTAAATGCATGCATTTTAGGGTGGTGCTTTTTTGTGATTGCACAGAATATTTTTTACTGCCACAAATTGACTAATATTCTTCTAATTCTACAGACTATTCAGAGGATATTCATTCGTATCTCAAATACTGCAAGGATGTTGTTTTTCCTAAATTACTTATTCACTTGAAGAGGATCATTTAATAGGAGCCTATTGGGATATGTACAAAGGAAGACAAGTAATGCTCTTAACTTGGTAAGGTTGTCAGATTTTACATCCTTTTGTATGAAATGAGTGAAATTATAGTGCATCCATTGAGGCTTGAAGATTGTCTAAATTATGGATTATTTTTTATAGTCTAATTCATTCTAGGTCAGAACATTGCTGCGACATCATCATATGTTGCCCTGCTTAACGTTTTTCTTACTCACATGCTGGATTAATTATTTTCAGGTTGTATAGACTTTGTAAACAAACTTCAAATCTTGAAGAACCTTGTTATTCAGGGACAAAATAAACAAGAAGAACTCCTTAGTATTATGTGGAAATCAAACTCCTTAATATTATGTGTAAATCAAACTCAATTCCTATCAGAAGAAACAAAAAGATAAACCCCTTTCAATTAATAAATTAAATGGGGGAAGTTGCTATTCACAGAAATTTACCAATTTTATTTCTTGGTACAGATTTGGTTTTTGAACCCGAAAATCGCATGATATGTTTCTGAGGTTTTATTGGGAGGGTGAGTCTTATTGATTTGGTGGCTAAACTCATGAATTACATAGTTTTTTTTGGCACAAAAATGTTCTGAACTGTGCAATGCGCAACAGCCTATATATTGATAGGATCTTTTCAGCTTTTCTTATCTGCTTATTTGCCTTATCTCATCACTTTGAGAATTTTTCGAGATAGCCTCGAGAGCCGGTTGGCCTCTAATTTTGGGGTTTAGAGAGCTTATAGACACTTATCGACATAAAAAAACTTACTCAAAAGTAAGAAAAAATGTGAGATAAGTTAAATAAACCCCAAAATTGGAGGCCAACCTGCTTCGAGGCTATCTCGAAAATTTTTTGAAGTGACGAGATAAAACAAATTTTTGTAGGATGAGAATCCAAAAGCATATATGGAAGAAATGAAAACTGCATGCTAATGGAGTGAATAAACGTTGCCGGGATGGAACTTTTGTTGGCAAAAGGTGCTTTACTGCATCATCAGGGAATGAAGCTTTACAAAGGATTAGGTCAGAAATGGAAGATCGTGGATTTTATTATAGTATGCCAAGGGATGAACAGCTGAAATCTGATGGCAATCTTAACTATAAAAGAAAGATGCTAACCGGCCGTAGTCCTGTTTATGTTGCACATGCTGATTATTACATTTTGCTACGCGCTTTTGCAAAGCTTGCAGAAGTTGATGTTAGGATTATGCATACTAGTGTGCTAAAACTTGAGAATAAAGCGAAGGGAAGCTTGGATGCCTTACAGAAGCTCCCCACTACTACAGATCTGGCCGTCAGTACCGGTTCACAATGGCCATCAAGATGCGGTTTTTGAACCGTCTGAGCCATCCGGGATCGATGCCCCATGGCATCGATCCCGTTCCCACACCGGTGCTGATATAGTATCGATAACGGTTGGAGGCCACACGTGGCTTTAGCACAGCCTCGCCGAAGCCCGATCGAAGACGGGTTGGAAGCACCAAGCTGATCGATAAGCTAACTGCTCGATTCGGTTGATTCCTCCAACCGATCTTGAAAGAGCACACATGGCTTTAGCCTCAGGCCTTGCCGAAGCCCAGTGAGTACGGTTGGAGGCACCAATCTGTATCGATAAGTACTTTATTCCTCGGTTGGTTCCTCCAACCTGTATTAACGAGCACCACGACCTATAAATAATATATATATATATATATATATATATATATATATATATATATATATGTGAGGTAATATATATTATATATGTGTTTGTGTGTGTTAAGTCTAATATATATATATATATATGTGTGTGTGTGTGTGTGTGTTAAGTCACAATTAATTAAAGCACATATAATCAATCATGCATAATTAACTGATAATTAAATCACAGAACTTTTATTAACAACTTTAATTACAACTATTAGGTATCACAATAAATCAATCATGCCTATATATAGTACACATACAGTTCACATAACATTCATTACAACTTTAATTACAGAACGTTCATCGTGATCTTTTATGTTTTTATGTGCATCGCTCTTGGTAGCCGTAGATGTTGACCCCGACAGTTCACCGGTCTTTATCGAAGGGCCCCACCTATTTGCCGCTGGAACGTGAAACTCGCCTCTTGGATTGACGACCTTATCGAAAATCCAGCCGACGAGTTGTTCTTGGATCGCTCTCACGGTCGCCGGCGAGAAATCGGACACACATTGCAAGTCGCTAGCACCTCTGGCCAGGATGTGCATAATATGGCACACATAGTAGCCGCATAAATTGGTGCCCGACGGCTGACGCCAGACTTATGGTGAAAAAAGCTAACAGCGTGAAATGGATGCATGAAATGAAGTTAACTAACTCAAAAGCTACCCTGATGGCATACATACTCGAGAGGCAAGTGTAATATCGAATTCCTCGTTGAATTCGCCCACGGTTTCAGTATGGAACCGTGCGAATGCACTACACACATGATTGCAAATTGAACATGATTAGAATTTATTTAAAATGGAGTAGAACGAGCACAATAATGGAAAGAACAAGAATACCGGTTGAGAATGTCGATCAAGTTTTGGTACTTTTCAACTGGTCTCCTGAGCGAGTCTATGACTGTGATCATGCTACGATCTAGCTCGATAATGAGAAGAATCCAGTGAAAGCTGTACATATATATGGCAACGTAGGTAACTAATTAGTTCTAACGTCGTGTTGTGGAAAAAGATTAGAACGAGGCGTTACGAAAACACTTACTCAAAGTTGTAGGGTAAAAGTATCTTTGAATGATATTTTTGACCTATTAGCCCGTTGTATATGTTGGTCTCTGTATCGGCAGGGGATAGTTGAACATTTGTCTCATTGATAACTAAAGGGTCAAGGAAGCCTGTGTTGAGAGTAGAAATACTTTTGGATATTTATATCTCTATTCTACATAAGAAGAAATTAGTTAGGCTTGCAAGTTAGTATAGTGCAAGGGCCCGCACGGTGGATTTTTGTAATTAAATAAGACACTTGCAGAGTCCAGCAACTCAACATAGACACGTTGATGGCGTCTGACTGGTATAGCTCGTACATTACTGGCCATTGGACATAAAATTCACCGTCGTCGTGAAAAAAATGTTCTTCCTTGTACTTGACGGCAAATGACGATAGGCCATGCTTGAACGCATCCAGGTACCATTCATGGAATTGGCGCATCCTAGTTGGTAGCTGGCCAATCTCCTCACGCCTGACCAAGGAAGCACCCGGTGTAAATTGCCATCTGACTTCTGCAGCTTCAATCTGCATGTTGCCTAATATTTGTTCTGGGTGAAGACCAGTTTCTTCGATGAATTTTTGCATCTCTTTGGCCTTCTGATTAGCTGATGACGTCGTCTTCTTCGACGTCTTTTTCTTGGACCTTTCCTTGACCAATGTGCGCCGTGAGTCGGATACACGAGGTTTTTCCTTTTGTCCTTCAAATTTTTCACCGTCCTCAAGCCTTTTAGAAATTCCTCCGTGCAGTCAACCTTCTTCTTTGGTGACTTGGGTTTAAAAAATTTAGTAACCTCGGCTCTGACTACTTTCTCGGTCTCCTCCTCCGTCATATCGTACGCCCGCTTTGCAAGTGCAGCCAGCTTCTTGGGTTGGGTGGACCTCGTCCTCTTCTTGTTCTTTGGGCGAGCTGGCTTGCTTGTCTTGGGCGACGATGTTGGAGTTGGAGTTTCGCGTGCAAGGCTTGGTGCAGGAGACGGGCTTCTTCTGGGAGGCATCTCCTTAGGTGACGATGGAGATGATGACGGACCGATTATGTGTGCCGGAGGTGATGAAGGTGTTGGAGAGGACACATCCATGTGATCTCGAAAAATAATGTACTTCTTCTGCCATTGGATGAAATTGTGGACTGCCTCTCCTAACTTCGTAGTCCCATCACCTCAGGAATATCAAGGTCCAGTCCTCGCACTGGGCATACCTCCTCCACCGAGACCACAGAGTAGCCCGGCATTATCTGTTTGCCATGGATGACGAGCCCTGGCTCCACCGGGTCAGCCATGCCATGAGCCGCCTTGAAAGAGATGTTCCTCACTTGGACGTGCAGCTCACAAGGTGTCCACTGCGTGATGTCGCCCACGGGCGATGGCCCAAGTCTCGCTTGGCAACCCATCGAAAGCACACTGCCGCCGCCTTGAGGACTAATGAGGTCCGGATTAGCGGAGGTTCTGGCCCGCATCTAGCCGTTGGCTCAAGGCTAACTGCACTGTCTTTGGATCTCTTCTTTCATGCTCTGTTGTGTTTGATTCAGCGTTCTTCAAGCATTAGGAGCTGTTGTGCCTGTCGGGACTTGCTTCTCACCCGACTCCTATAGGTAGCGGCGTCCTTAGCGAACCCAATCTTCCACGGAACGACGCCAACGCCTCGTGTACGCCCAGGTGCTCTGGGTTTTGTAGGGCCCTTATAAGCTCGTCGTCCTCCTGCTTTGGCACGAAGGTGCCACGAAGATTCTCGATCGACTTTACAAGTCTTCGCCACATCTGTCGACATTCCCGAACACCGTATTTCCATCATCGTCAAGACCGCCGCCGTGAGCATAGAACCAACTCTTAGCTCGTGTCGCCATTCCATTGTCATGGTGCGACACCCTTCGCCAGCAGTTCTTGTTCCCTCTTCTCCCATTTGTGCATCGCCTGCGGTAACCACCAGGGCCGAGGTGGTGGTGGTATTGCTTCTTCTGAGCATTATGGCTGTTCCTTTCGCTCAGACTTTGACCTTCATTCGAATTCTTGTTGTTCACGAATGCATCCCAGTGATTCTGCAACTTTGGGTACTTGTTGAAGTCAGGAATTCGGTTTTTCTTGACGTACTCCGTGTTCAACTTCTTTTTATATGTTTGGAATGCGATGGCCATCTTCTTCAACGTGTAACTCTCCACCTTCTCTTCAGTCCCTTAGGGGAAGGTGAATGTCTCCTTCAGGTTGGTCCAGAGCATGTCCTTCGTATCTTCAGGGACATTATCCCATCTCACGATGCTAACTGACACATGGTCCCTAACGTGGACGCCGCATGCCGAATTGAACGGCCCAATCGCCCCTAGGGGTGCAAGAGGTTGGCCGTTATCGCCAACTTCGGTGATAACATGTCTTGCCTTCGATTTCTTGTTTGAACCTCGCCGACGTGATTTGCTACTCGATTCAGTGATCTGAAAATATGGTACAATAATGTCTACGTGTTAGAATGTTGGCTTAGCATGATGGTGGAACCAGCATATACAAGTTCGATCTAATTACCATGGTCGTCTCAGCGGCCTCGGCATGAGTCTCATCGGTCTCAACGAGCCTTAAGTCCACGACAGGCCTTGCGGCCTCGATGGAATCATCAAGCTCATAACCATCTTCTCCCGAAATCAAACTTCTCATGAACTCGTCTCCATCAAACCCTTCTCCCGCCATCGTAGTTTTGTAGTCTATAAGAAGGCATTGAAAATTAACGAAAAAAGATTAATAATAGTATACTTGCACATTTCACATATACTTATACATAAACGGGTGACAACGAGGAGGGCGGTGGGGAAGATGAGGTAGATGAGGACGGGCGACAGTGACGAGGACGGTATATACATTACATTTCACAATTAATTGACATACATCTTAGAATTCAAATTTGCTATAAAATTGGCATATACATATACATCTCAAAATTCATATAAATAAGATACGAGATCAGATTGTCTTCCATTAAATACATGCTATGTTTTATTTTTTAATATAAAATTTATATCTTGGACCAATTATTTGGCAATTTAACTACTTTACTCCCAGTCTTTGAAATCTGGCTCCGCCATCTGCGTCGGTTTGGGCATTTAAATGAACACTCTGGATGCACCGTGATTGTGCTCTGTTGGCGGCCAAGACTCCTGCGCTCGTGCCCGCTTTGTGTCACGCCTCCGTCATGTTTGCCCGAGCCCGCACTTCTTCGTCCCATGCTCTGTAGCCTGCACCTTGCCGAGGAGCGAGGAAGGAAGGAGAGGAGCACAAGGAGCACCTTGCTCATGGGGTCGCTTGAGGCGAGGAAGACGGCGGCCTGGGGTCATCGGTGACGAGGAGGACGGCGGCGCTGTGGTCGTCGGAGGAGGAGAGGAGGACGGCGGGGCGAGAAAGCGTTAGCGAGAGAGGTTGGAGACGATAAAACAGTTATGCCTCCAACCTCTCTCGCTTTAGAATTTATATAATGGTGGCATCAGTCCCGGTTGGTATTATCCACCGGGACTAACCACACATCAGTCCCGGTTGGTTACACCAACTGGGACCAACGCCCGCATTAGGTAGTGCCCTAGGAACCATCAGTCCCGGTTGGTATCACAAACCGGGATGGAATGCTCACTTAGTCCCGGTTGAGGACACCAACCGGGACGGAATCTCCCTTGGTCCCGCTTAATTACACCAACTAGGACCGATTTGCTAAAAAAAAGGCGCGAGCTGGGAGCCCGCGCTCAAGCGCACGCTGCTAATTTGCTATTAATATCTCGAAAATTATAGAAAACTGTTGGAAGCTTTGAAATTTCTCTTTAATTTGTCAAATTTTAGTATAAATTTTCACCTTTTATATAAATTCAATTATTGCTTCATAGCTTACTAAAAAATAATAAATCATACTTATTCCACACTAAACTGATTTCAAAAAATAAAATAAATTAAAAATTCACATATTCCTTACAATTTAATTTTCCAACCATCTTAATACAGATTTTCACCTTTTTATATAAATTCAATTATTGCTTCCTTCCTTCATAAAAAATCATAATTCATACATGGGTTTAATTGCTAACATACTTTGTAATCTATGGCAAATTACTACCACTGCCATGTGGGAACCACAAGTCCGTGATCTCCATTTTGGGGGAAGTAATCCCGGTTGGTGTCTCCAACCGGGACTACCTAAATCCCGGTTGGTGTCTCTAACCGGGACTATGTGGGAATTCGAAACGACGCAATGTTGGCGCGAACCGAGGAGCCGCCTCTGCCTCTTCCTCTGCCTCTGACAAGAGGCCTTTTCTATAAAACCGACGATCTTCCTCTGCCTAATTAACCGTCTTCCTCTTCGATCAATGGCGTCTTCCTCCTCTGCCTCTTCCTGTTCCTCTAACTCCACCCCACCACCATCACCGATGCCTGCAGGTCTGCCTCCACCGCCGCCGCCGTCTTCCGAGGACGAGTGTCCCCCTCGGAAGCGCATTCGTCGCAACCGGCCGAGGAAGGAGTCCGTCTTCTACCCGGCGGAGTTGTCGATGTCGGACGAGTTGTCCGACAACGATGAGGACGAGGAGGACTTCGACGACGAGGACGTCGTCGCGGAGGAGGACGAGGACGAGGAGGAGGAGGACGACGATCCGGAGGAGGAGGAGGAGGAGGAGGACGACGACGACGATGACGCTGCCTCCGACGATGGCGCCGACGCCGACGAGGAGGAGAAGGACGACGACGAAGACGATGGCGCCGACGCCGACGACGAGGAGGACGACGACGAAGACGACGATTAGTCCTGACAGATGGTAGAAATTAATTATTAGTTATTTAGTATATTATTAGAAATTAGCTTTTAGCATCTTTTGTGGTAACCCGTGGGACATTGTACAGGGTACCATTATTTCTAAATTATTATAATGGTATAATATATGTACATTTCCTATAATATATGTTGTTTTTGGACCCATAAGATTTGTCCTCACAAATACATTCATGTACCATAAATTAAAAATAAAAAGTATAAAACATAAATTAAAAATCAAAAGTATAAAACATAAATTAAAACTCAAAAGTATAAAACATTCTGTATAAACTATAAATTCTGATACTAAAGAAAATCACATTGAAGTTGTTTGTAATACACCGGACTTCTCCTTTCAATTTATATGATGAGGAATCATCCGGTTAAGTGTCATACACCGGGACTAACATCACATTAGTCCCGGTTGGTGTATTACACCGGGACTGCTTGCTCATATCAGCCCCGGTTGGTGTAACAAACAGGGACTGAATGCTCACTTAGTGTGAGGACCCATTTCCCGGTTAAATCTTACCAAAAAATGTTCCCTCAAAAGCACAATTACCCAGGATGCAACAGTGACAGAGCTGATACAAAGTTCACTTTATTATATGAGGAGATATTCATTTTACATAAAATATTACAACTCGGACCTCTCTTCAGACACTTACATTTGTTGCACAAGTTGTGAGGATAGGAAAAGCTCTCTAAAACTAAGACTCTAGAAACCAATAATGCCATAATTGTTTAATTCCTCCGCGGAAGATTTCTCAAAATCGTCAGGAGCTGGAAGACCTGAAAATAGGTTATTCCCCACATAGTGGGTAAGTACCAACAAGATGCTGCGGGTTCCCATTAGGAAGCTTAACTTACGATATGCAGGGATTCGACAAGAAGTAAGGTTCATACAGAAACGTAAATGCAACAATATACAATAGATTCAAGAACTTAAGGTTTAAAAGAACTTTTAATAAACTGGTTGAAACATTTTCATCTCTCCATAACACTATCACCATTCTCCACCTTCTACCTGTCTTATGCAGCGCCATACACCGTAAACTTCTCTTGAAAGCATGAGTTTATTGAATAAGAGAGGCATCACCCAGTTTGACACAACTTCATATACCCGAAGTAAGGTCCATCGATGATTTTGTTATTAGCCCTGCAGGACCTACCCAGCTTTACCCACATGTTGATCAGATATATGGATGGGTGATATTTGTGTCATTCTTACTCATTATACCCAAGTTTTTATATGAGCACAGCCTAGTTGTATCCCCTTGATAACAGGTACCATTGTAGGTCTTGTATGGCATATGTCCTCCTTGAGTCTTACCGGGCAATAGCCCCCTTGCGCCTTACTGGGCGATAGATTCTCATAGGATATATATATAGCTCCATGAGTTACTGGCCTAATCCAACTTCACTACACCTGGTGGCTCATATAAAATTCTTCTTTCGTAACATCCCCATGTCCAGATAAGCATCCCATACTACTTATCCACATGGCAAATGATTGACTTATCCTACGCGATTTAAATATTTCAAAACATATTCTAGGCTTCAAAGGATAGGGCTAATCAACAATAGGTAAGCTTTCTGGTGTTTGTAGCTTGGCATGACCATTTTATAACACATGAAATAATAATTTGGCAAATGAAGTAATAACTAAAAAGTAATGCATATATGATTAAACAAGTAGGAATTCAATGTGCATCAAAGGAATAGAAACCTGCCTTAGTTATGGTTGCTACTAAACTTCTTCTTCTGTTCCATCTTTGATTATCATCTCCGTCCAGAGAGTAGCTTGTGTCTTCAAAGCTTGATCTTCTTCTTCTATTGACCGCGAAGTTTTGATAAAAGAGAGAGAATAAGAATCAAATCAAATAAAAAGATTTTGGATGCTATGCAAAAATATTCTTTTGAAGGGGTTTCTGAGTTTGGAGGCAATTTGGTATGAGGATGTGGATGGAAGAGTGATTATGATGGCTATGAATAGGATAGAATAGAAGTTGTGAAAATATTTGGTGAAAGGATGGAGATAGATATTTGTCGTGTTTGTTACAAAGAGATAAGATAGAATCTCGGCATATATTGGAGTGGAGTGACTGCAAGATATTTTTAGGTTTACTAAGAAATATTGTGGTAGTTGAGATTTATTACAAGATATTTTATGAATGGATAGGATCACGAGATATTTATACGGAAGGATAGAGTTACGGAATTACGAACGGATAGAGTTACAGAACTACGAATGGATAGATTTAGAATAAAGAAATAGTTGTATATGGTAAGGTTCAGAATGTAATATATGAATCTTCTTTTGAAACAATTTCAAGTTTGTGGCTATCATTTTATGTAGGGTTTAAAACTTGGGTAAGGGTTTCTAAGATAGTTTGGGTTTTATAGGTTAGGAGTTATCTATTTTAACTAGGTTTAAAGGTTTAAAATGGTTTGGTCATTTATTTGAACTTTATATATACTTTAAAAGAAAATCTTAAAGGAGAAAATAATCTATTTTTGGTTTCTTGCAAATCTCTTAGTATTTTCCTGAAAACAAGATTATAATTACCAATTACATTGAGAAAAGGTTTTATTATAATTTTGAAATTAATCTCATTCTTTTTATTTTAAAGAATTGGAGTTGATAAATACTTTGTAAAAGGAATCACTACATAATATGTCTAGTAATTAATTATTTTAATTGTGTAATGAATTTCCTATGTATATTTTACATTAGCTAAGAGGAATGACAATTCTTATTTTATTTTAAGAAATTAGTTCTTATAAAGTTTTAAAGAAGTAAAATCTAAAGGTGGCATGTATTATGAAATAACTTCAAATATAAACATTTAATAAATTTTGTATATATTAGATATGAACAGTAAAATATCAATTTCACTTTTTATTATATTTCCTATTTATAGTAATTTATTAAATAGCTAAAGAGAGGGTTTAAATTCAAGTTTTGAAATCTGGATGAACTTAAAAATCTGGACAAATCATATTTGGGGATAAAACACTATTTGGAACAACTTTTGTATAAGAAAGTGTTGCTAATTTGGGCTCTAAGGCCTTCAATTGGATGGAAAATGAAATCTGGGCATGAACAGTACCCTGTTCTAGGGTTCTTGATGATCCCGAATTGGGGCTTTTACTTATAGGATGTCCAAGAGTGTTTTGGTTCTAGGATTGAAGTGGGAGATGCACGGTGGAGGCCGGGTGACGGGGTTAAGCGGCGGTGGGATGAACGGATTTGGGAATTTGTGATTTGGTGAGCAATTGCACGAATTGGTAGCTTTGTAAGCTTGAGAGGGTGTAGGGGATCCTTACCATGCTACCAATTGGGCTCGAAGAACCTTGAGTCAACGCGGCGACGTGAGCCCATGGTGGCCAAAACAGAGGAGCGGCGAGGGAGCTCGCGGCGGCGGCGCGGCGCTGCTTGTCCGGCCGATTGCTCCTAGCTGCAGCTCGGAGATGACACTACAAAGCTCTAGCCGGCGGCGCTAAGCTCAATTTGCCGCGGCTGGGACGAATTCCACGATGAGGTGGTGGCGGCCGGTGATGAAGAAGCAACGAAATTGGAGCTCCGGCTTGCTATTTATAGGCGCGGTTGAGCTTGGATAGGTACTCCGCGACACTGAGGAGCGGATGAGCTCGAATCGGCGATGACTTTTGCAATGGTTCGGTCCAATTGCCGTGGAGCAAGTGTACGGCGCCGGAGGAAGCAATGATGGCGGCAGGGGAAGTGAGATTCCGGCGGGGTTCTGTGTGGCAGTGACAGGTGGCGTCGATTCTTCCCTGTCTTGGCGTGCAAGGTTGAGCTTGGAGCAGCGCAATGATCAACTTGGGCTGCGGTGGAGAAGAAACAGAGAAGACAAGGGAGAGAGGAGAGGAGAAAGGAGAAAGAAGGAGGAAGAAAGGTGCCAGGGGCAGTTTGGGAATTTCATAGAGAAAGTTTCAAAATCATCTTTCAGTTTAGATTAACATTTGAATGTGAATTAATATGAAAACATTATGCATATAATGATTAAGTAAAGTGAGAAAGAAGAGGATTTTTGGGGATTTTAAGTGTTGAGGGGTATTTTAGTAATTTCTTTGAAAGTATCTTCAATTCAAATTTTAAAATGGAATTCAAGGTTTGAAATCAGAATTGGTGTTTAAATTGAATGCAAATGGTCATATAAAAAGATAGTAGGTGAATATGTAAAAGAAGATGATTTTGAAAATATCAAGTTGAAAGGGCATTTTGGTAATTTGACTAAAGATATTTCCGGTTCAAGTTTTAAAATATATTCAAGGGTTGAAATTGAGTTTAAATGAATATTGATCATGTAAAGTGGTTGAATGGATTTAAAAAGGGAAAATTTGGAGATTTTTAGCCAAAGGGGCAAATTGGTAGTTTTACCAGGTATATATATATTTGATGCAAGTTTAAGGTTTAAATTGGAGTTTGAGTTTTAGGGGAAATCGAGTATGCATGAGTAATCATTTAGATTTAAAAGAGGAAAGCTTGGGATTTTAGCTAAAGGGTATTTTTGTAATTTACTAGTGCACTTTTGATACAAATTTAGAGTTTGAAAATAGTACATCAATTGAATGCATATTTTGTACTTATAAAAGATTTATTAAAATCAATATGAAAGGGTTAGGGAAAAGGGTAATTTGGGGATTTTTGTCTTAAAAGGGCGAAAGGGTAATTTCATCGATACCTGATGATTGAGTATTATATTTGTAATATAGTGGAATTAGTTGCTTATAGGTGAAAAATGGTTAAAAGGAATAGAAAGTTCAATTTTTGAAACAGAGGGTATTGAAAACACTATTCATTATCTGAAAACACTATTGATTGTATGAAATATTAAAAATAGGTCAAAATGTGGTTTTGGTATCTGAGGATTCATATAATAGAAATATGAAATAATAGGTTGCATATTATTAAGGATCTTCTTTATATAAAAATGGATAAAGTTTCTTTTCTATATGACATGTGGCCTTTTTAAAATTTATAAATTTAGGGGAAATTTCTTAAAAGGGTAGTTTGGGATCTTAAGAAGGATTTGGAAGTGTAGGCAGTGTTCTGGAGAACTTTCATGCACTTTGATGCGCGAAAAATTTTATGCAAAATTTCAGGCTATCACACTTAGTCCCGACAGATTACACCAAAAATAAAAGAATACAACAGGCATGAAGTGGCTCGAACCCGTGATCGTCGGGAGCCAGCTCAGCGCGCACGCTGCTAGCCAGGGGAGAGGATGGGGTTTTGATCGGCCTTCACGGCACGAACCTTTTTTGTACCCTTCTTAGGAGATAGGGATCAGCTCACTGACATGTGGGCCCATCTCTGGTGGGTCCCACATGTCATTGGTACTAATTTGCCATTAATTTCTCGAAAATTATAGAAAACTGTTGGGAGCCTTGAAATCTCTTTAATTTTTCAAATTTTATTATAAATTTTCACCTTTTATATAAATTCAATTATTGATTCATTGCTTACTAAAAAATAATAACTCATACTTATTCCACACTAAAATGATTTTCAAAAATAAAATAAATTAAAAATTCATATATTCTTTACATTATTATTTTCCAACAAATCATACTTATTAATACAGATTTTCACCTTGTTATATAAATTCAATTGTTGCCTCCTTACTTAATAAAAAAATATAATTCATACACGGGTTTATATAACACGGTTCGACTTATTTGCTAACAGACTTTGTTTTTACAAGTGATCCTTCATTATGATCGTGTCGTACATAGGGAGATTTCTCTATATCATTCAAGATAGTAATGTCTACATCCACCATAAAAGGAAGTAGCTCGTCGAACTGATTGTACTCTTCTTCATCTGTGACGCCCTCAACTCCGACGATCCTTCTTTTACCTGGAAGAACCACGTGGCGCCTTGGCTGATCGCTAGTCTTCTGTTTCTGCTTGTTATCTTCGGTAGGCTTGTCCTTCTGCTTCTTGCTTTTAGTTGGCCTGTCCTTCTGCTTTTTCGGTTTGCTGTTCATGTCCATCACGTAGAATACCTGTGTCACATCATTTGCGAGCACGAACGGTTCGTCCCTATAGGCCACTTGCTTGAGATCCACGGTTGTCATACCGTGCTCGTCGATCTCAATGGCTGTCAATTTGACCCATTGGCACCGAAACAGAGGGATTTTTAAAAGTCCATATTCGAGCTCCCAGATATCTTCTATGTAACTATAGTAGGTGTCCATCTTTTCATTTTTGTCCAAGGCATCTATACGGACCCCGCTGTTTTGGTTGGTGCTCTTGCTATCCTAGGCAGTTGTGTAAAATGTGTACCCATTTATCTCATACCCATGGAATGATACGATTGTCATGGATGGTCCCCGAGCCAAGAGTTTCAACTGTTCATTGTCTGTTCGGGAGCCCATCAGTTTCTTTTGTAACCAACCACCGAAATGATCCATTTGCTCTAGTGTGATCCACTTTTCTAACTTCTCTGGGTACTGGTCACGTAGAATCATCTCATGTTCATGGATAAACTCAGCCACTACAGTTGCTTGTTTCAAGACTGTGAAATGTGCTTGTTTAAATGAAAGTAGATCGTCGCTAAAGAATTCTCTTCTCCCTAGAGTTCCTTTTCCTCAGAGCTTTGCTCTCATGGCGTGAAACAGGGGCGCCAATCGGATTTAGCTCATCAATGTAGTCGACACAGAACTCAATCACCTCCTCTGTGCCAATACCCTGTGCAATGCAGCCTTCTGGACGAGACCGGTTCCGAATATATTTCTTTAGGACACCCATGTACCTCTCGAAAGGGAACATACTATGCAGGAACACGGGTCCGAGAATTTCTATCTCTTTGACAATGTGGACCATGAGATGGACCATAATATCAAAAAAGGACGGATGGAAGATCATCTCAAGACTGACCAGACTATCGACCACGTCATCCTGCAGCTTAGATAAGTTCCGTGGTTCGATGACCTTCTGCGACACCGCGTTGAAGAACGAGCACAGCTTTTCGATTGTCCCTCGTACCCTGTCCGGCAGAATACCTCTCAGCGCCACTAGGAGCAACTGTGTCATCAACATGTGACAGTCATGTGATTTCAGGTGTACTATCTTATTCTCTTTCGTGTTGATGAGTCTCCTTATGTTTGAGGAGTACCCAGAAGAGACCTTCACACTGTTAAAGAACTTAATCATGTTTTTTTTTCTCTTCCTTGCTCAGAGTGTTGCTCGCAGGGTGGAGGTAATGTTGTCCTTTCACTCTCTTTTCTAGATGTAGGTCGTTCCTGAGTCCCAGTAGATGCAGGTCCTTTCGTGCTTGAAGTGTATCTTTTGATTTACCGTATATATCTAGGAAGCCTAGCAGCTTCACGCAGACATTCTTCGTGATATGCATGAAGTCCAGTGAGTGGCGGACCTCTAAGTCTTTCCAGTAAGGTAAATCCCAAAATATTTACTTCTTCTTTCAAATGGGCTTCGTATGACCTTGTTCAGTAGGGACAGATTTGCTACCAGGACCCTTTCCAAATACTACTTTCAGATCCTTTACGGAGAAAATACAAGTGTCCCATCGCGATGCAGGGCTTTACGCTTCTCTTACGTCCCATCGAAATTCTTACCCTTCCGTCAGAACGGTGCTTCAAATGGAGGAACCTACGGTGGCCCATGTACACGACCTTTCGGGAGTTTTTCAGATACTTGCTGTCCATATCCTCTTAGCACTGGATGCAGACTTTATATCCTTTGATAGATAGGCCTGACAGGCTACCAAGTGCAGGCCAGTCGTTGATGGTTACGAATAGCAATGCACGTAGGGTGAAGTGCTCTCTTTTGTACTCATCCCATACACGCACACCATCGATCGACGTTAGTAGCAGATCTTCCACCAACGGTTTGAGGTACACGTCGATGTCGTTTTCAGGTTGCTTCGGCCCTTGGATAAGCAATGGCATCATAATGTACTTTCGCTTCATACACAACCAAGGAGGAAGGTTGTAAATACATAGAGTCACGGGCCAAGTGCTGTGACTGCTGCTCATCTCGCCGAACGGGTTCATCCCATCCTTACTCAACCCAAACCTTATGTTTCTTGCATCCTCAGCAAAGTCCGGGTATTTTCTATCGACTTTCCTCCACTGGGAGCCATCAGCGGGGTGCCTTAGCCTTCTGTCGTCCTTACGATCTTCTTTGTGCCAGCGCATCATCTGGGCATGCGCTTTGCTCGCAAATAAAAGCTTCAACCGGGGGATTATAGGGAAATACCAGACCACCTTAACGGGGGGTCTCTTCTTCTGACGCTGCCCCTCTTCCTCGCCTCGGTCATCACGCCTAGTTTTATACCTCGAAGTTTTGCACACCGGACAAGCTTGAAATCCTCGTACTCATTGCGTCTGAGATACAATCGTTCGGCATGCATGTATCTTTTGTACCTTCAACCCCAAAGGGCGGACAACTTGCTTGGCGTCAGACGTAGTTTCAGCGTGTTACCCTCTGGAAGCAACTTCTTTATGAGGCATAACAACTCGTCAATCCCTTATCGACAATCCATTGGTCGCCTTCCTTTGCATGAGTTCTAGTGTGGTACGCAATTTTTGTGGCCCCATCGGCGCTTTGGGTACAATAGTGTTCTGTGGTCCTCCCATAGGTGCTGGAACTTTTCGTAATGTCTTTCATCGGTGTATTCTCCCTCTCTATCAAGCAGCATCTGTTCTAGGTCATCATCGCCAAACTCCCCCAATGTATCTTCGAAAGAACCGTGTTGGCGATGTCGGGATATTGTTGTCCCCGATCTTCTTCTTCTTCAACATCTTCTCGTATAGTCTCTTCTTCACCATGCTTGGTCCAACAGTATAGTTTGGCATGAAACCTCTTGAGAGCAAATAGAAGTGAAGGTGGCTGGATTTTGGCCACTCCTTCTCATTCTTGCGATCTATGCATGGACAACATATGTAGCGACTTCGTGTATGCATCGGCAAGACGAAGAAAAGCTTGCAAACCCCGCAAGAACTCCGGTGCGTCGGTCCATGTACATCCATCGCCGGTCCATCTACAATATGTTACATCAAGGCACTATTAGCTCATTTTTCAATAATGAATTTTTAACATTTCGCAAATTTCAAATTAAACCAATATTAAATTTATTTGAAAATTCGCATCGATCGATGGAACCAAAACCTAAATTTGAGCTAGATCTACACCTAACAACAAACACTTGGTAGATCAAAGTCTAGATTCAAAATTCTTCATCGATCGATGGAACCAAAACCTAAATTTGAGCTAGATCCACACCTAACAACAAACACTTGGTAGATCAAAGTCTAGATTCAAAATTCTTCATCGATCGATGGAACCAAAACCTAAATTTGAGCTAGATCCACACATTCAACGCGAGCTACATCTAATCCAAGCAAATTCCAAACTTACACAACAAGTTATTGCAACCTACATGAAAAGATCGAGCTAGCTCTCTACATTCATAATCTTTCATCAATCATGAGAAAAGCTCAAATTTTCTTCACATTTCAAGCAAAGAAGAAGCTCCATTTGACACCAAATATAGTGAGAAACTATGTTACTAACCTTGGTTAACTTGGCTGGGAGTATAAAATGACCAAATTTTGGCAGCACCTCCCCCTTTCTTGAAGCTCTTGGCCGATGCTGCACTGTTCTTGATCGATCATGACAAAAGATCAAATTTTCTTCACATTTCAAGCAAAGAAGAAGCTGCATTTTACACCAAATATAGTGAGGAACTATGTTACTAACCTTGATTAACTTGGTTGGGAATAAAATGACCAAATTTTGGCAGCACCTTCCCTTTTTTTGGTGCTCTTGGCCAGCGCTGCACTGTTTTTGATCGATCATGACAAAAGATCAAATTTTCTTCACATTTCAAGCAAAGAAGAAGCTCCATTTTACACCAAATGTAGTGAGAAACGATGTTACTAACCTTGGTTAACTTGGCTGGGAGTAAGATGACCAAAATTTTGGCAGCACCCGTCCCCCTTTCTTGAAGCTCTTGGCCGGCGATGTTCTTGATCTGGCAGTGTGTGGGAGGAGGCGGGGAAGAGGACTGTTCAAATAAGGTCGCTTAGTACGGTTTAAGATACCGGCTGTCTTGATCTTTGTAACATCGGTCCCGGTTCTTGTAACCAACCGGTATTAAGCAGTAGAGTTCGGTTGGTGTAACCAACTGATACTTATGTTAGAGAATCAGTACCGGTTGGTTTCTTCAGCCGGTCTATGTTATGGAAGGCCTGTACTGAGGCTCTAACATCGTTCTCGGTTCTTGTAACTAACCGGTATTAAGCAGGCCGAGTTCCGGTTGGTCTAACCAACCGCATCGATGTTAGCGAATCAATACCGGTTAGTTTCTTCAGCCGGTCCATTTCAATGCAAGTTGGCATTTGCACAGATCACCATTTCACAGATTCATACTTGTACTAATTTGTTTATGAACATTTTTGCACATATCAACAATTCATTGCACATATCACCATTTCACCATAACTCATTTCATTGCACAGATCCCATTTCACAGATTCTTACTTGTACTCATTTGTCGATATACATTTTTGCACATATCAACAATTCATTACACAGATCACCATTTCACCATAACTCATTTCATTGCACAGATCCCATTAATTCCATCACAAAATAGTTCATCACATACAAACAAAATTAAACACTGATCTCATTGATTCCATCACAAAATAGTTCATCACATATATACATAATTAAACACTGATCTCATTGATTCGATCACAAAATAGTTCATCACATACTACATAATTAAACTACATACATACATAATAACTAAACTATATACATAATTAAACTAAACATCAACTATATTCTAGTCATCCTCCTCCGCCATCAGCGCCTCCCAGTCGATTTCGTCATCGTCGGGCAGAGGACGAGGCGCAGGGGGGAGGACGAGGCGGCGCACACGGCGTGGGATCCCCACCTCCATGTGCATCCGATTCTGGAAGCTTGGCGGTGGCAACAGCGGCGGCAGCAGCGAGCCCAGTTCCTCCCAACTGCGAGGTTGATATGGTGGTGGCCACTAGACGGGGCGCCGACGGCCGAAGTCCCTCCATGCCTCCTCCAGGTTGGTGCGGGCGCCGCCGGAGGTTGCGCGAGGTGAGGTGGGGCGCGCGCGAGGTTGCGGCGGAGGATGTGGGTGGGGCGGCACGGGCGGTTGCGGCGAAGGATGTGGGTGGGGCGGCACGGGCGGTGGAGGTGGATGGGCCTGCGCTGGCGGCGGGATGTTGCAGCGGAGGATAGGGATTGCAAGTCGCCCTGCAGGTCTTGAGGCGGCGAACCATGGCGGAGGGAAGGGGATCAAAATGGTGCGGTACTGTTCTCCATGTTGATGGAGGGGGAAAATATAGGGGAGGGGAAGATAGAAGGTCGGATCCATTAAACACACGGCAAATTTCAATGCAGTCAAATGTGATTAAACACAAAGCAAATTCCAATACAGAACTGCAAAATCCAATGCGAAATCAATAAAAACAAGTTATAATGAACCGAAGAAAAACCAAGGAACTGCAAAAGTTTAGGAACTGAAAAAAAACCAGGGATGAACTGAAGCCGAGGTGGGAGCTAGGAAGAAGAAGAAGTGTGGGGCTAGCCATTAGCCGTGAAGGGGGGTTCAAATTAATACCGGTTGGTTGCACCAACCTTTACTGATGCTAGAGCATCTATACAGGTTTGTGTAACCAACCGATACTAAGCAGACCCCGAGAACTTAGTACCGGTTGGTTACACCAACCTATACTGATATTTAGAGCATCAGTACAGGTTGGTGTAAGCAACCGGTACTAAGCAGACCCCGGGCCAGCTAGCCTTCTTAGTACCGGTTGGCTACACCAACCGGCATGGATGTTGTAACATTAGTACCGGGTGGTGTCTTCAACCCGTACTGATGTTCCCCTCGAACGAGAGATCGTTGAATCGGGATGATAATTGATGATCCGGTTCATGTATAACCGTCTTGATGTCGGTATGAAAGGTCATTCCTGTAGTAGTGCTAGAGAAGCAAATGGTCAGCAAAGACCAATGGACTGAAGTTTTCACGGACTGCTATACATACTGTGCCAATGTGCTAAATTTAGGTGTCCCTCTTTTTCCTCAAGTAATTTTTTGAAAAACTTTCCTCAAGTAATTTAGCCTGCTATCACGCCGTTGCTTCGACAAGGTTTTTCTTCCATGAATATCTTGACTCACTACCAGGGAACAGGGATTTTATCCCGGTTGGGAACGGGCTACGGTCCCGGTTTCCAAACCGGGATAATCCCAGGGTCGATGGCGGGGGCTGCAGTCGGTTAGCCACCAACCGGACCAAGGCCTCAAAAGCCTCGGAGCTGGGCGCCGAGAGGACTATCCGTCCGGTTGGAACTACCAACCGGATCATGGGTTGATTATTAGTCCCGTTGGTTCTACCAACCGACTATAAGGTGTTTTAATATTTTTATTTGCATTTTTTATTTGCCCGCCGGATGACTTATCGGTCCGGTTGGTTCTACCAACCGACTAGAAGGTGTTGTCATTTTTTTTTGCCCATTGGATGACATTTAATTGAAACTCATATAATTAATTGAAACTTAAGTATATGTATATATTTGTGTTAAATCACAATTAATTGAAACTCATATAATTATTCATACACGCTTAACTCGTTATTAAATGAAAGGACATTCATTAAAATTTAATTATAAGTAATTAATAAGTACTACAATTGCTAACTAACTGGGCTATATATACAAGTATCACAAGTACACATTGTTGTACACATAATTACAAGTACACATGTTTTTGTTCATCGGGATCATCTACGTGGATTGCTTTTGGTAGACCTAGATGTTGACCCCGACGGTTGATCGGTTCCTCTCGAACGGTCGGGCTCCCTAATCTTATTGAAAAAGGGTGATGATGCTCGCCCATTGGAGCCACGACCTCATCTAATATAAAGCCGCGAGTTGCTCTTGTATTGCTTTCACCAAGACCGCCGAGAGTTCGGACCTTGTTCCAAACCTTTCTTCGCCAATTTTAGAGGATCTGTCATTAATTAGGGAATTAACAAATCAATCCTTGAATCTATAGAGGTGTCCGAATAGTTAGGTATTATTAAGGTAGAAATTATAAATACTCACCCCAAAAGGTTCTCCTTTTCTCGTAGAGGTAGCAGAGCCTCCGATGAAGTGATGCATCATCTCGCATACATAGTAGCCGACAAATTGTTTCCGGTGCTTGATGCAAGACCTGTGGTGAAAAAGTTGTAGAATGTGAAATAACTGCATAGAAATTTAGTAAACTAACTACAAAGCTAGCATTACGATATACTTACATATTTAGCGAGGTGCAACTCAAATTTTTCTTAAATTCTCCAACGTTTTCCTTTTGGAATCTTACGAAGGCACTATACAAGTGATTATGAGTTATACAGATTAGAGTTGGCTTCAAACTGAGAGAAAGAAAACAAGTATGATAATGAAAGGAACGACAATGTACCGGTTGAGCATGGCCAAGATGTCTTTGTATTTTGCAGGGGGTTTTTTTTTTGAGTCCATAACCGGTGACTGTGCTACGATCTACCTCGATAATAAAAAGGGCAAAGTGAAAGCTGCACATATATATGTTAGCGTAGTAGTTAGTACTTTTAACATCATGGTAAGAAAAAAAATTATAACGAGGCGATAAGAAAACACATACTCAAAATCATAAGCTAGAAGTATCTTTGACTTGTATCTTTGTCCCATGAGCCCGTTGTATATGTCTTTGCTCTGTCTCTTTTGGTTTATCTCTAACCGCTTCTCATTGATCACTCTTTGGGTCGAGAAAGCCAAACTCATAATTAATTCTCTCGATTTGGCATCGTTTTAGCTCCATTCTACACAACAAGAAATCAGTTAGGTTTGGGGATTATTACAAAGATATGGGCGTGCACGACAAAATTTATGAATAAGACACTTACGAGTCCAAAGAACTCAACATGCGACGCCCGTGGCCCTACCTGGTATAGATCAAATAGAGGTTCCCATTCGATGAAGAACTCGTTGTCTCCACGGAAGTAATGAGTTTCCTTGAAGTCGACGGCAATCGCATCTAAACCATGGTTGGCGGCGCCAAATACCATTCATGGAGTTGCCGCATCTTCGTTGTTAGTGGGGAGCTCCTCACGTCTCACAAATGACGCACCATGTACAAATTTCCATGCTATCTCCATAACCGGGATGTCCTTGAGGCCCAATACCTGATCTGCATCAAGGCCAGTATCATCGTAGAAACTGTTCATCCCCTGTGCAACCTCTTCCGCCGTCCTCTCCGGTGGCGTCTCCTTGTCGGCTATCTTACTCAAGACGCGCTCGTAGTCTGACACGGGCGGCCTTTCTGGTTTATCTATGATGTCCTTCAACGATAGGATAGCCCTCCTAGCTTTGTGCCATTCGTCCGCATCGGCCGACCCTCGGTGGAGATGGCTTCTTCGCGAAGAATGAGGTGACCTCGGCTCTTACAAACTGCGAGGTCTCCTCATCATCATATCGTCGCCAACCGGAGGTGATTTCCTTTTGGATTTTGTTGGCGTGGGCGTGGACCGTGTCTTTTGAGAAGTCTTGGCCCCTATCCGACCTGGTTGGTACATTACTTGGAGCTGTTTGTCGATTGGGGGCCTGCCTTGGCCGATATGGGAGTTGGAGTTTCGGTGCGGGGCTTAGGCGAGAGACGGGCTTCTTCCGGGGGCGTCTTATTCAAAGGTAAGGTTGTGGAGGTGACGCTGGAGACCGTGGAGAGGAAATCGCGTTGTCTTTAAAAATTATGAACCGCTTGCGCCACGCAATGAAACGTACACTGACATCTAATAGTTTCGTGCTCCGTCACCTCCTTCAATGTCGAGGTCAAGATCCTCATACCTGGGCATACCTCGTCCACCGAGACCTTCACGTAGCCAGCGGTATGGCGAGACCATGGATGAGCTGCCTGCTCCACCGGAAAGCCATGCCTTCACCGCCTTTAATGAGAGGTTCGGGCTTGCACGCAACTCACATGGTGTCGGTTGCGTGATGTAAATCCATTGCATAGGGGCCTGTCACCTTCACCAGCCCACGAAGCTACAGCTGCTCCGCGCGTCGAGGGATCGACAATGTCTAGATTTACGGGAGGTGCTCACGACTTGTCTCCGATGTTGGCTCAAGGCTAGTTGCAGCTCTTTTCGGACCAAATCGGGTATCTTGGCCTTTGTTGCTCTCGCCTTCGTCTTGAAGGTCCTTGATATGTTGTGCGTGTCGACCCTTGGATCTCGACCGACTCTGTGAGGTCTCCGCATCATGGGCGAAACCGACCTTCCACGGGGCGACGCCAACGCCCGTGTCGTCCAGGTGCTCCGGGTTCTGTAGAGCCCTTGTTAGCTCGTCGTCCTCCTGTTTGGCACGAAGGTGCCTTGGGACGACTGGTGTGCGCCTCTGAAGCTTCTTGACGACTTCTCTCATCGTATCACCAAACACCGCCTGCCGTCATCGTCAAAGGCTGCCGTTATGACCGAAGAACCAATTTCTCGATCTGTTGGACCAATCCAATGTGGCGGGGTGGACACCCTTAACCAGCCAAGTCACTTCCCTCTTCTCCCATTTGGGTAGGGCCTTGCGGTAACCACCAGGTCCGAGGCGATGGTGGTATTGCTTCTTCACGGCATTCTGCTTGTTCCTTTCAGCCAAGTTCGACCTAGTCGTGAATTTTTGTACCCCACAAATTCATCCCAGTGATCCCAGTAGCTTTGGGTACTTGTTGAAGTCGGGGACTAAATTCTTCTTGACGTACTCGTTGTTCAGCTTCTTTTTGTACGTCTGAAAAGCCATTGCCATCTTCTTTAATGTATACCTTTTCACCTTATCTTCGGTCCCTTCGGGGAAGGTGAACGTTTCCTTCATATCAGTCCATAGGGTGTTCTTCAGTTCTGCAGGTACCTCGTCCCATTTCGCAAAGCTAATAGGCACGTGGTCCCTGACGATCACGCCGAACGTCGATCTGAACGGCCCAATCGCATTTTCTGGCTTTAGAGGCTCGCCTTCCTCACTGACTTCAGTGAATATGTGTCTTGCCCTCGGCTTCTTGCTTTGACCTC
Source organism: Olyra latifolia (assembly GCA_036346145.1). NCBI lineage: Eukaryota > Viridiplantae > Streptophyta > Magnoliopsida > Poales > Poaceae > Olyra > Olyra latifolia. The sequence continues at coordinate 3,633,888 of CM070531.1, read as the reverse complement.
GCTGACGTGACTGGCTACTCGTTTGACCGGTCTCAGTGGCTTCGACAGCCTCACTGGCTTGGGTGGCTTCGACTGCCTCACCGGTTTGGGTGGCTACGGCCATCTCTGGTGCTTGGGTAGCGTGGGCCGCCTCTTGTACGAACAACTCGCTCAAAAACTCGTCACCAAGAAAATCCATTCGACTGCATAGAATTGAATAGAAACATTCAATTGGGATTTCAAGTAGAATTGAATAGTATCATGTAACGTTATTCTTGTATAAGTTATTTTCTATGAAGAATTGAATAGTAACATAGAACTTTTTCTCTAAATAAGATATGATTACACATACATTTCACATACATTTCACATAATATGCAGATAAGAATAGCATACATATGCACAATAGAACTTGATTATAGGACCATTTAGGAAAAAAATCATTTCACAGGTGTTGATAATTAGAGCACATAGACTTGCAAATCATCTCCTACACAACGATGTTTTCAACGTTTTCCCTAGCTAGTCTCACATTTCACCATCTAAATACACAAGCGAGCATTACTTCATCTTCCTTTGGACTTGATGTATCAATGCATATTAGTAGAAATTATTATATTGGAAAACAACCTCGGCGACTTTGGAATTCCTGTAGAAGGTAAAAAGCGAGATAGATGGGCCACACAGATATTAAAACAACTAAATAGCAAGAAAAATGACATGATAACATGTTGTAATTTATAACAATTAAACAACAACAGAGCTCAGTTTAGTTTGTTATAAATTGCTCTCAAATTTAATATGTTGGGTTGCTAAGAATAGCCTTCCAATGACATACACCATCATGCAATCGCTCCATCTCCCTAATTAACCCCTCAGACGACTCTGCTTGTTCTCACACCACACACATATATACCTCCTCGATGTCAATGTTGCATATACCCTTCTTATATATTCTTTTTGAGCAAACCTTCTTATATATTCTCAAGAAAGGAATAGAACCGATGTTAATCATATATATTACATTGTCTCGCAATTAATCGAATCATCCTTCTCCAAACCGCAGGTCACTCAATTGATAGTGGTAGCACCGTCTCATTCCTCGATTCCGTGTTTGCTATGAGGGCTAAATGCTTAATTGAAGAAGCAAAAGCGATGAGGGTTATAGTTGCAAATGGTGAAAAAATACTAGTTCAGCGGTTTGCCTCTGAATGCACTTACAAGTATAAATGGGCAAGAATTTTCAAACTCTTTCAGGATCATAGAATTGGTGGGGTATGATATGATACTAGGGCAAGATTGGATAGCCATGCATAGTCTGTGGAGTTAAATGGGAAAAGTATGGAAATATCCATTAGGGTTCTAGGAGGAGATAAAATCGCTTTCAAGGATGAGCAAGTGATGAAGGGGCTATGACAATAACGAGGGAGCAAGATGCATCGACTCTTGAAAAATAGGATTATGGGGTGGTCATTGAGCATTGGCATGAGTGAGCAAGGGAAGAAACAACAATACTCTGCTGAGATTATGGAAGTCTTGAAGGTCTACTCTAATGTATTTGAAGAACCCAAAGAACCAACCCCTACAAGGGAATGTGACCATGGAATTCCCTTAATTAACAATTTTACATCTGAGTTATCTCATTCAGAAGACCATACTCTATAGTGTTTGCATTTCTCGTGTTTTCCATCCTGTGGTGGCATTTCTCGTGTTTTCCATCCTGTGGTGGATGTTTTAACTTGTAATATGTAGCATTAATTTTGTCCATCAAGTAAAACATATACATGAAAAAAAATATGAACAAGACCATACTATAGGAGGTCCACGGCGAGGAGGTGCACGGCGCGGGAGGGGAGTGGCGTCGTCCACGGGCGGCGACGGCGAGGAGGTCCACGGCGAGGAGGTGCACGGCGGCGAGGGGAGTGGCGTCGTCACGGGCGGCGGCGGCGAGGATGGGAGTGGCGTCGTCACGGCGGCGACGGCCAGAGGTGCACGGCGGCGAGGACGGGAGTGGCGTCGTCACGGGCGGCGGCGGCGAGGAGGTGCACGGCGGGAGTCCACGGCGGCACGCAGGCGGCGGCATTTATCTAGGGTTGGAAGCGAGAGAGGAGGACGCGGTGTGGCAACCGGTGGGAAGATTGGAGGATTTTAGTGTCCGCGAAATTTGTATTTTGACCTTCAATCCTTGAAGACAACAACCGAGATTGATCGCCCATCGATCCGGCCGTGTCTCCAACCGGGATTGCCGGTGGTGCTAGCCCCACACGTCGAATCTGGCGTAGGGTGGTTGACCTTCAATCCGGTTCAAAAGAACAACCGAGATTGAATGGAGATTCAGTCCCTGCTATCTCTCAACCGGATTGATTGGTGGGCTGCCCCACACGTCGATGACCAACGCCTGAGTCTTTGGGGACTATCGGTCCGGTTTATTATACAAACCGACCGATACCCAAAATAAAAGAAAGCGGTCTTGTGCTGAGCTCGAACTCCGTGACCGCAAGGTCGGGAGCCAGCTCAAGCGCACGCGCTAGCCGGGAGAGGGGGAGAGATGTTCTCCTCTGTTAGGAGCGAGTTATTTTGTACCTTTCTTGGCCTTTAGTGGAGGGAAAGGAATTTTTTAATTGTATTTTAATTCCTTATTTGTATTTTAAATCCATTTTCCCAATATATTTCCTTTTTTTAATGTATTTTAATTCGTTTATTGTGGAGAAAGCCATGTTTTCCTTGACATGTGGGCCCATATATGGTGGGTCCCATATGTCAGTTAAGGGAGTTTCGGATCGTATGGATATGGAAAATACAGGATTTCCGATCCTAGCGGGAAAAGGAGGGAAACGGATACTCAATTTAAAGTGAGTAAACAGAATTCCATACTCGATCTCATAGATCCCTATAGAATTACGTGGAAGTCAGATTCGATGAAAGTCGTATGTACGGCTTGGAGGGAGATCTTTCCTATCTTTCGAGATCGACCCTACCATATGGGGTCAAAAAGCCAAAAAAATAAGTGATTCGTTTTTAGCCCTTATAAAAAGAAAACGGATTCTTGAACCTCTTTCACGCTCATGTCACGTCGAGGTACTGCAGAAAAAAGAACTGCAAAATCCGATCCAATTTTTCGTAATCGATTAGTTAACATGGTGGTTAACCGTATTATGAAAGACGGAAAAAAATCATTGGCTTATCAAATTCTCTATCGAGCCGTGAAAAAGATTCAACAAAAGACAGAAACAAATCCACTATTGGTTTTAGCAATACGTTACCTTCAATCCCGGTTGGTATCTCCAACCGGGATCTATAGGCGATCTTCAGTCCGGGTATGTTTTCCCAACCGGGATTGATTGGTGGGCTGCCCCACACGTCAGATGACCAACGCCCGAGTGCTGGGGACTATCAGTCCCGGTTTATTATACAAACCGGGACTGATACCCAAAAATAAAGAAAGCAGGTCTTGTGGCTGGCTCGAACCCGTGACCGTAGGTCGGGAGCCCAGCTCAAGCACGCCGCTAGCTGGGAGAGGGGGAGAGATGTTCTCCTCTGTTAGGAGCGAGTTATTTTGTACCTTTCTTGGTCTTTAGTGGAGGAAAGGGAATTTTTTTTAATTGTATTTTAATTCCTTATTTGTATTTTAAATCCATTTTCCGTTATATTTCCTTTTTTAATGTATTTTAATTCGTTTATTGTGGAGAAAGCCATGTTTTCCTTGACATGTGGGCCCATATATGGTGGGTCCCATATGTCGATGGTAATAATTGCCATAAATTTCTTCAAAGTTATAGAAAATTGTTGGGAGCCTATTAAAATTAAATAAAATTTCACAAAATTCATAAGAATTGTGCAAAAGTTGACATATATAAAAATGAGTTGGGAACCTTGAAATTTCTCATTAGTTTATAAATGAGATGGGAATAATCTAGTTATACATAAGCGATGGGAATTTCTCATAATTGGCGAAACACGAACGGTTCTTTCCTGATCAATATGAATTTAGGGACAAATATCTAAAATATTACATGACTACTTTATTTTTACAAGTGATCCTTCGTTATGATCGTATGGCGTGCGTGAGAGCTTCCTCATCATCGCTAAGGACACTAATGTCTCGTCATTGAGAAAGGCGGCTCGTCGAACCGATTATACTCTTCTTCGTGCGGACGCCTCAACTCAACAATCCTTCTTTTACCGTAAAGAACCACGTGGTGCCTTGCTTGATCCTTGTTGGTAGTCTTGTTCTTCCGTCTTTTTATAGTTTTACCCTTATGAACTTTTGGTTTGTTGTCCATGTCCATCACATAGAATATCTGTGTCACATCATTGGCGAGCACGAACGGTTCATCCCTCAGAGGCCACTTGCTTGAGGTCCACGATTGTCATACCATAGTCATCGATCTCCACGGTACCGTCGGTTTCACCCATTGGCACCTAAGCAGAGGGACTTTCAAAGGTCCATACTCGAGCTCCCGGATCTCCTCTATGAAACCATAGTAGGTGTCCATCTTTCCATTTTGTCCAAGGCATCTATACTGACGGCGCTTGTTTTGGTTGGTGCTCTTCCTATCCTGGCCGTCGTGTAAAATGTGTACCCATTTATCTCATACCCTTGCCATGATACGATTGTTATGGATGGTCCCGAGCTAAGAGCTGCAACTGTTCATGGACTCCTCCTTGCCTATGAGATGCTTTTGTAGCCAACCACCAAAGCTCTCCACTTGCTTGTTCGCGATCCACTTATCGACTTATCTGGGTATTGGGCTCGTAATATCCTCTCGTGATCAAGTACATCTGAGCCACTTGAAGATGCTTGTTTTAGTACCGTGAAATGTGCTTGTTTAAATGAGAGTAGATCGTCACAGGAGGATTCTTTTCTCCTTAGGGTCCTTTTCCTCGTAGCCTCCCTCATAGCGTGATCTGAGGGGCCAATCGGATTCAGATCATCAATGTAGTCGACACAAAACTCGATCACCTCCTCTGTGCCAACACCACAGGCAATGCAACCTTCGGGCGAGAACGGTTACGAACATACTTCTTTAGGGCGCCCATGTACCTCTCGGCGAACATCTTGTGCAAGAAGATCGGTCCGAGAATTTCTATCTGTTTGACCATGTGAACCATGAGATGAACCATCATATCAAAGAAGGATGGAGGAAGATCATCTCAAGGTTGACCATACTAGCGACAATGTTATCCTGCAGATTAGATAACTTATCCGGATCTATGACCTTTTGTGATATCGCGTTGAAGAACGAACACACCTTTATGATTGTACCTCGTACCATATGCGGTAGAATACCTCGCACCATCATTTGGAGCAAGCTGGGTCATCGACACATAACAATCATGGGATTTCAAGTTTACGATTTTATTCTCTTTTGTGTTTATGAGTCTTCTTATGTTCGACGAGTACCCGAAGGACCTTAACACTGCTCAACAACCTGAATCATGCTTTTTTCTCTTCTTTGCTTGGTGTGTAGCTCATGGAGACGAGGTAATGCCCTTTGTCTCTCTCTTGTGGATGTAGTTCTTCCCTGAGACCTAACAATTGTAGGTCCTTTCGTGCTTGAAATGTATCTTTTGATTTACCGTACATATCTATGAAGCCTAGCAGGCTCACGCATACATTCTTTGTGATATGCATGAAGTCCAGGGAGTGACGGACCTCTAAGTCTTTCCAGTAAGGCAAGTCCCAAAATATAGACTTCTTCTTCCAGCTAGGCTTCTTCCTAGATTCTTCAGGGAGTGGCGGGGACGGGTTTGCTACGGGACCCTTTCCAAATACTACGTCTAGATCCTTTACCATAGAAAATACTTCCGCCCCTAATCGCGATGCTTGGGCTTCTTCGTTCTCTTCGGTCCCATCAAAATTAACACGGTTACTCCGTAACGGGTGCTTCAAATTGAGGAACCTACGATGGCCCATGTAAACAACCTTCCGAGAGTTTGTTAGGTACTTGTCTTCCGTATCATCCAAGCACTGGATGCAGGCTTTATATCCCTTTATAGATAGGCCCGACAAGTTACCAAGTGCAGGCCGATCGTTGATAGTTACAAATAGCAATGCACGTGGCTGAAATACTCTCTTTTGTACTCATCCCATACACGTACACCATCATTCCATAGCGTTAGTAGATCTTCAATCAACGGTTTGAGATACACGTCGATGTCGTTACCGAGTTGCTTAGGGCCTTGGATAAGCAATGGCATCGTAATGTATTTTAAACCGACATAGCCAAGGAGGAAGGTTGTAGATACATAGAGTAACGGGCCAAGTCTTTGTGATCGCTACTCATGTCACCGAGCGGGTTCATCCCATCCGTACTCAATGCAAACCTTATGTTCTCGCATCGCTCGCGAAGTCCGGATATTTTCTATCGAGTTTCCTCCATCGCGAGCCATCTGCTGGGTGCCTTAGCTTTCGTCGACTTTACGATCATCTTTATGCCAACGCATCATCTTCGCATGCTTTTTGTTCGCAAACAAACGCTTCAACCGAGGGATTATAGAGAAGTACCACACCACCTTAGCAGGGCTCTCTTCTTCTTCGCCCCCTCTACCTCACATGGGTCATCACGCTTAGTCTTATACCGTGATGTTTTGCACACCGGACATTCTTCCAAATCCTTGTACTCATTACGATAGAGGATACAATCGTTTGGACATGCATGTATCTTCTGTACCTCCAACCCCAAAGGGCGAGAACTTGCTTGGCTTCATCGTAGTTTCGAGCGGCGTGTTACCCTCTGGAAGCAACTTCTTCATGAGGCCTAACAACTCATCAAATCCCTTATCGGATACTCCATTAGTAGCCTTCCATTGCATCAATTCGATGTGATGCGCAACTTTTGTGGCCCCGCCTACGTTTGGATACAACAATGTTCCTTGGTCCTCCATGCGCCAAACTTTTCGTAATGTCTTTCATCGGTGTATTCTCCTCTCCATCATGCAACATCTGTTCTAGATCATCGTCGTCAAACTCCCTAGTATATGTTCAATAGAACCGTGTTGGCCAACATCGATCATATAATCCGCCACATCTTCTTCGTCACCATCTTCTTCTTCACCGTCTTCTCGTATAATCTCTTCTTCACCGTGTTTGGTCCAACGGTATAGTTTTCCACTAAACCTCTTGAGATCAAATGGAAGTGAATTTGTTCGAGTTTGACCACTCCTTCGATTCTTGCGGTCTATGCATGGACAACATATGTAGCTTTGATCTTGTGCGTGCACTTGCTCGACATAAAAGTTTCCAAACCCTCCACAAATGGCTGTGAGGAGCGGCGGTCCATATACATCCATCGCCGATTCATCTACATTAAGTTACATCAAGGTAGTTGTTAGTTCATTTTCCAATAATGAATTAATTTCAAAAACCAAAATTAAAGTCTTTGCTTAATTTATTATACATTTATTTAATTTTTTAGGTCAATACTTCAATTTAGGTTAAATACCTTTTAAAAGAATTATTTTTAAGTCGATAATATTTTATCACATATTTTATCTGTCGAATCAAATTCTAAGGTAATGCAACAAAGTATTTGGCAACCCACTTAAAATGATATATCTAGATCTACCAACTTATAATTTTACATCAATGAAGTGAGTAGAGATCAATGAAGTTATAATATTTTATCACATATTAATTAATATATAATGTTAATTTTAAACAATCAAAATCTATGCAAAATCTACTTTAAACTCTACTCCCAAAATTTCTCCATGAATCGATGAAACCAAAATTCTAAATTTGAGTCACCTCCACGCATTCAATGTGTGCTACATCACAATCCAAGTAAATTCTAAGCTAATGCAACAAGATTTTACAATCCACTTCAAAATTTGGTCCATGAAAGTTAAGATTCAAAATCATAGATCCATGAAACCATCATCTAAATTTAATTAGCTACAACTACAAATTCAAAACGAACTACGTCTTAATCCAAGCAAAATCTAAGATTACACAACAAGTTTTTGCCAACCCATTCAAAAGATCGAGCTATATCTACCAATTTATAACATTTCATCAAAGATGGGGAATAGAGACCAAATTTTTTCATATTAAATTTAAAGCAAATATAGAAACTACATTTCATATACAAGTAGTGAGAAATGAAGTTACTAACCTTGGTTAACTTGGATTGAAGTGAAATGATCAAATTACAAAAAATTTGAGCAAGACCTCCTCAAATCCGTAATGGCGGCGAGCTCCTCTGTCAAGATTCACGATGGTGGGGAAGGTTACGGCGGTCGGGAAGAAAGGTTAAATACAATAATCAATCCCGGTTGGTGTTACCAACCGGAATTGATATCCACCCGTCATTTGGTGTTACCAAATGATCGAATTTAATTTAGTCGGTTGGTATTACCAACCGGGACGGATATCCCACGCCGCCAACTGCCTTTTTTGAGGTGATATCCGTCCCGGTTGGTAACACCAACCGACTAATGGTCCCCAACGCCCATGCCCGTTAACCGTTCAGCAGGAATCATTGCCTTCTTGAGTCGGTTGGTGGCTAACCGAGATTGATGGGCCGGTATGGAAGGCCTGTTCCCTGGTAGTGACTTTAGGAGTGCCTTGTGAAGCTTCCAGTTTTTGATGGGTTTATAACCTGATGGCACGTGACCAATCATCAGGAACTGATAGTCTTTTAATTCTATATATAAGAAGCTTTATTCTATGTTATTTGACTGCTCACCAGCATAATTTCCTGGTTCCGCATTCACCTGATTGGTTGATTCTTAGGTTCCTGCAGGTATGGAATGCCGCCCCCAGCTCTCCAAGAACATGCAACATATGTTTTTTGAGTCAAGTGGTCCAGTTACCGGCGGATAGAGCTGTTTTTAACTGGTCTTATCCCTCTTTCTGACATGCATGGGATTGCATGACGTATATAAATGGTATCTTGAAAAACCTAGTACTGGCCTGATCACTGCATTAATATTTTCCCTCTCGAAATAATTTCTGGGTCTGACATTGTAATCAATCAGCGGTGTGTAATGAAAACAGTAGAATTGGGATAGAGAACTGGGGAAGAAGAAGCTTAAAGGAAGAAAAAGATAGGCAGAGAGATGAAGAATCCGACGAAGGAGGGTTTCGTTTTACCTCTCACGTAACAACTCCGGTACATAATTCCTCCTTTAAACCCCAACTCACACTTGCCTACAGGCCAGTAGGGCCCCGTCCTTGACAGCTACGCTTCCAACTTCCGCACACACCTCGTGCTCATTACTCTCTATCAAGGTAGTCCATGTGACACTTATCACCCCCGGAGGATCGAGAGTCGACATGAAAACACTGCTGGAGCACGTAATAATTTTCTCCGCTGGAACATTCGACCGGTCACGAATGATTAATTGACATTTGAGTTATATGCCGGTCAAAGCTTCAAAACTGAAGTCACAGATATCTTTTTAAATAATTAGATTATGTATATAAAAATTATATACGTGGAGATTCGTCTCACAGAATACTTCAATACTCTTCTAAGTTTGGTAGGTTTTTTAAATAAATTACAATAATAATTAGTGGCCAGAGGGAGTATATTGCACCAAAATCGGGTACAAGCTGGCCACATAAGTTTGGGAGAGCCAGCGGTTAAATACGCTGCAGGTCCTTCAACACTGGGGTGTGATTTGGACCAAATGGCTTCAAGCGGGACAAAAAAAGAGAGGGGCCGGGGTAGGTTATGGCTCGGGCAATTTCAGTTTGTAAGCCACATTGCCAATCCGCTCCAAGATAGTGAAAGGACCAAAGAACGTCTAGCAGCCCAAGTTTGGGCAAATTTTGAAAAAAAATTCTCAAATGAAAACAAATTCAAAGTACTTACTATTCACCGTTCGAAAATTCAACATTTAATTTGGGTTCAAACTATAATTCAATCAAATTTACCCAAAATCAAATTTGATGCTGGGCTTGGCCCACTGTGCACCCAACCTACTTGGCGACCAGGTTAGCCCACCTCTCTCTCTCTCTCTCTCCTCCCTCCCCTCTGCCACTGCCGCATGGGCCGCATGCGCGTCGCGCCTGTCCCATCACACCGTGCACCCACCGCTCGTGCTAGCCGCGCCACGTGCGTTGTCCCATCTCTCAGCCCTGCCACCACGACGCTCAGCCCATGCACCACGCAACTCAGCGCCCGTGTCGCGCCGCTTGTGCCCTACCAGCACCGCATGCGCCGTTGACCGTCTCTTCGCCTGTGCAGCATCGGACTGGCCGTCGTGTCGCCTCTTTGCCGTTCAGCATTCGCCTCGCGGCACAAATCCAACAGCTACAGCAGTGCCATCGCCGTGCAAGCCATCATCACCGCGTCGTTTCGCGTTGCTCCGTGCCATCCCACCCTACCACCTTTCATCCTCGAGCCCTTCGCCCGTAGTGCCCCCTCCCTTTTTAAGCTCACCGCCCGGCTCATTTTCCTCTCCTTTCCTATTTCCGCCAACGAACCCCAAATCACCCTTTTCATACCTCTTGAGCCTTGGTAAGCCATCTGCCAATTCCTAATACCCGTAGCCTCCCCATGAGCTTCCTCTCACGATCTATTCGTCAATTTTGCCTAGGGTTCGCCAGAGCTCTCAGGCAGAGCAAACCCTATTTCGGTCGCTGCCACCCCACGTTGACAGCTTGAACCAGGCCTTCCCGAGCTCATGACCACCTCATGTAGTCTCCTGGTAGTCCCTAGAACCTCCTTCTCCCAGCAATTTGGTTGTCGCCCCTGTTCACTATAGCAGCATCAAACCGTGGCATACCGCTGCTTGCGCCCATGGTGCTGCCTATTTAGTTCGCCGCCGATGATGCTCTAGCCATCACGTCCTAGCCAGTCCCCTGCTGATCCCATTCTGAGTAGGTTGTGGTTAAGTGGTGAACCATAACGCCTCCAGTTCCATGCCATAGGTTCACCAAAGCTCGGCCTGAGCGCTAGGAGAGTCGGTGCCACACTAACATCATCCAACGTATGCCTTCACTATTGAACCACTAGCATGTGGGACCCACCCTGGCTAGGTGCTTAGTTAAAATCCCTCTTGCGGTTTAATTTTGAGTCACTAACATGGCCACGGTCCAACATGTCGGGTTAAGTGGAAATGTATTTTGAAGGTAGTGGTGTATTTTCATGTCAGCGTGGGAACACCCTGACAAGTGGGCCCCAAGACCCACCTGTCAGTCGCTTGCGCCCACTACCTAGTAGGCCTCGGGCCCACTTGTCAGAGCAGCCGCAAGCCAGCCGACTGCAGGGCACGTGTGTGTGATATTGGGCCGCACAGTAGTAGGCCCAACTTAAATAGTAGCAGGCCGAGCCCATTACTATTTAGTGGATTTTTGGAAATTTTTGATTTTCAACAAATCTATAATTAGAGAGTGAATTACTAAAACTAGTACAAGATTTTGTACTAAATGTTGTACTGGACCTACGAAAAATATAAGAGTTCAGATTAAATTAAATCTTGTGTTCTAGAAATTCAAGGGAACCAAAATAAGCCATTTTATTTATTAAGAAATTGGCAGAAATCAAATTAGCTTTATTAAAAATAGGTATTGAACTCTGAAAATTTCTAAATTGTTTTAGAAATTATTCCAAATTAAGAAAATATTATATCCAGTATTAACCTTTGTAAAAATTATAAAAATTAAGAAAACCCATAAAAGCTATATAGAACTAATAAAAGGAGCATTTTAATTTATTCCAAAAATTATTTTCCTAGTATGGTTATCTCTATTAATGATGATTAGGTGCATACTCATGCATTGCATATGGCGAACCATAGTAATCTCACTACCTTAGTTAGAGATGATACGCTAAGTGTAGTTAATCATAAATAAGTGGTGCATACATGCATCATTCTTATTGCATATGGTTATCCACTGCCGTTATTTTTCATGAATAGATGTTGAGGACCCAGAGGAAAGATTTGAAGACGCTAAGAAAGAATATCGCTCCCCAGGATAAGGCGAGTTAACATCCATAGTGTTTTACATAAGTTATTTGGTTTCAACTAAAAAATTGTATGCTCTATTATATGTTACAAATAATTGAACTGCTAGAGTAGCTATGCCTATTCCTTAATCATATTGTACACATTTCCTGTTCCTTCCTATGCTTGATTACCATGTCTGATTGCCTTGATTGTCATGTCATTTGGAACCCTAGAATAATTACTAGATAATTTGGACTCAGTCCTTTGATAAGACTTGCTTAGACGTGCTCAGGTCTAATCTATTGATTTCTAGGGTATAATTGGCCCATAATGGTGGACGATAGCTTACCATTACATATGCCCACATCTTAGAAATGATATATGTCTAACCTAGTAGGGAATTGAGGATTGTAATTGGGGTATCATGGGTTGCTGAGTCTTGTTTGAGCTATGGTGCAGTTAAAGGGTTAAGATTCTATGATTGTATCTATGGGTCTATGGAGGACTTGGTAAAATACAGTGTATGAAAATGGGATTGAGACTTAGAGGTCAAGGACCTAATTAAGAGTGAGGCAGGGAGCGGAGTATGGGAACTCCGTCTCTTGAGCCAATAGAAGCAGGACCAGAAGTGGTCTCTTGAACTTGAACAGTGTTGGATAAGGTCCGACACAACACGTGGCCATCGTACGGTAGTGTAGGTGTTGAAATTTAGTTGCGTGCTTTGAGGAGATCTTGGAACAAACTCTAGCCTGAGGTGAAGGCAGAAGGGTGCCATCACCGACGATGGTCTAGGTCATGCACTTGCTGGACTGACAATCCAGTAGAGTGGTGATCCACAACGGGAGTGGCTAAATGTATCCTCTGCCGTACTGCATGGAGCACTTGTGCCACATGTACGGCAGAGGATCTCACTCCGTGGGTGTTCAGAGGAAGACTAGGAACAGTTGTTTCAGTAGGTTTGGTCTAGTTGTACAATAGGATGGTACAGGGTTAATCTAATAGCTTGGAGATTAACTCTTTTCTTAAAATACTTTTTTCCTCTTAAAAATTTGCTAAGTCATAGCAATCTTACCAATATTACTTTGAAATGGCATTTCGCAAATAAACAAACCCTCAGCCTTCCTTGGCAGCCTTAGCATTAATTGCATTAGGAAGGTGTTAACTCGCAAGTGTGATTTGATTGCGCTCCCTCGCACTCACTCACTCCGTAGACAAAGATTGTCCGAAAGACCTGTAAGCTTGATTCAAAGATAAAGAGCAGGGATTTAAAGGCGAAGTTTAAGGTGTTCCTTTCAGTCTCTTGCAGAGATGCACAGCCGCTAGATCTTGCTTTGTTGAAGACTTTCGCATGACTCTGAATGTTTCTTTTGTCGAGTGTAACTTTTGGCCTTTGACGACTGTACTGTAACTATTCACCATAAGGCGATACCTTCTGTAATATTTAGTTAATTTATAGTTTATGTTTTTGATCCGGCTATGAAATGGTGACACTAGTGTACCGATCCAGGTACTAGTGCAGGAATCATTCAGGTGAACCTTGAGCGGACCTCCACACGATCTCCATTTATATAGTCTATATGTCATTATCCATGTACTCTTAGTCCCTGTTTGCTTGAGCTATAGCTTCTCCAAAAGTTGTTTCTCGCTTTTGACTCTAGAGAGCTTTTGTAGAAGCAACTTTTGCAGAAACTGTATCTGTTTAGCAACCCAGCTTTTGGTTCTGCTGTCTAGTGGCTTTGAGCTGAATGAAGAGTATAATATCTGTAATGCCCCTAACTATTTAGAGGATCTAGCGGCGACAGCGGTGTCGAGGGAGGAGGAGGCAGCGGCGGCGGCGGCATCGAGGGAGAAGACCTGCGCGACCAGTTACGAGGTCGTGCACGGGAAGTCCAGGAGGAACTGCTTCAAATCCATATGGGAGATCACTCGGTCTTCCGTATGCCGCAGCAGAACATCCTTGCGTGTAAGACCCTCCTGGACAATGTTAGTCCTTTGCTTGGAGAGAAGAACCCCGCACCGCCGATCATGGAACAAATCAAAGCCATGGTGACGGCAGCGGCTGTCCAAGGCACTCGGGATCAACAGGCCAACTCGGCCAGAAGCCAGACTGCCACGAGTAGCACTCGGCGCAGTCGGCACACGCGAAGTCGCGGACAAGACGTCCGCCGAAGTACAAGTCACGACCTTCGCCTTGACATCGAAGCCCGGCGGAGGGAGCGAGACGAGGACCGGTGCCGTACTCCACCGCGTCGGAATCTCCCCCGCCAATCTCCTCCCCTCAGGGAAGGATTAATTGATGGGATCAAGACATTTACACCCCAACTCCGTCAGGTAAACTGGCCCGAGGGGTTCAACCCCAAGGGGATTGTGAAATTTGATGGAGAGCGGGACCCCGAGGCTTGGTTGCAGATCTACTCTTTGGCAATCAAGGCTGCGGGTGGAGGGTACGACATGATGGCAAACTATTTGCCCGTCATGTTAACCCCTCCGGCTCAGGACTGGCTCGCGGGCCTTCCAGAGAACTCGGTCGATTCCTGGGAAGAGCTTTGCGACCAGTTTGTAGCCAACTTTCAGGGTACTTACGAAAAACCCAGAACCCAGTGGGACCTTTATCAGATTCATCAGAAGAAAGATGAGTCATTAAGGGATTTCATTCGGCGTTTCACCAAGAAGAAGAACACAATTCGGGAGATCTCAGAGGCGGTCGTCGTCGCAGCCTTCCAGAAAGGAGTTCACGACCCCGATCTAATCAAGAAGATGTCTCGGAAGCCTCCGACTACCGTTAAGGAGATGTTCGCCTTGGCGGATCGATATGCTACCGCCTCGGATGCTCTCATTGAGCGTCAAGAGGATCACCCAAGCAAATACGAAGGCAAGAAGGACAGACCCGAGTTGTCCTCCAAGAAGGACAAGAAGCGCAAGGGTGAAGAGATGGTAGCCGTCGCGGATCAGGGTCGCCAGAGGCTGCCTCGGCCCATCGACTACAACAAAGTCATAGAGGCGTCGTGTCCTTTCCATCCAAATGGAAAGCATGCGGCCAAAAATTGCAACATCTTGAAGAAGTTCGCTGAGGAGCACAACAGCGATGCTCCGAGAGACGCTAAGCAAGATGACAAGCGTGACCCTCCTCAGGGTGACGCTTACCAAGAAACCGAGCGAGAGCTCAACTACATATTCGGGGGATCGGATGCATATGAGTCCAAGCGTAAGTAAAAGCTTACCGATCGGGAAATCAATGCAGCTTTTCCGGTGACCCCCGAGTATCTCCGGTGGTCTGAAGTCCCGATCATATTTGATAGCTCAGATCACCCGGACCACGTCCCTTGCCCAGGAAGATATCCACTCATCCTGGATCCTGTGGTATGGGGCGTCCGACTGCGTAAGGTCCTGGTTGACGGCGGAAGTGGATTAAATATCTTTTTCGCTAAGACTCTAGGCGAGATCACGAGATCCCAGGACGGCGCTCAGCGAGACAGACGTGCCTTTTCATGGCATAATTCGGGAACATCATCGGTCTTGCGTCGGAAAAGCACTCTTCCTGTCACCTTTGGCACTCGGGATAACTACCGGACGGAGAACCTCAGCTTTAAGGTGGCCGATTTCGAGACTACGTATCACGCAATCTTGGAAAAGCCGGGCCTAGCCAAGTTCATGGCCGTCCCACACTACACCTATCTGGTTATGAAGATGCCAGGTCCACGGGGCGTAATCACGATCCGTGAAGATGTCAAGTTTTCCCACCTCCTCGATAGGGAAAGCTGTGACTTCGCCCAGTCAGTTGAAGCGGCTGCTGAGTTGGAAGAGATCCGGCAGGCGGCCACCACTCTTCACGACGAAGGCGATCTACCGAACAAGAAACCATTTAAATCAGGCATCAAGCCTGACGAAGATGTCAAGCATATTTCGCTCGACCCGTCCTATTCAACCAAAACGGCTCTGATCGGGACAGGGCTCGACCCGAAATTGGAAGACACGCTCGTCACCTTCCTCCAAGAGAATCGGGGCATCTTCGCCTGGAAACCATCTGATATGCCAGGCATCCGGAGGGGGTGATCGAGCACTCCTTGAACGTGCATGACATGGCCAAGCCGGTTAAGCAGCGGCTGCGCCGATTCGCGCAAGATCGGAAGGAAGCCATCAAGGCGGAGATCACGAAACTTTTAGTTGCCGGCTTTATAAGGGAGGTGCTCCACCCCGATTGGTTGGCAAATCCGGTACTTGTGCAAAAGAAGAATGAAACTTAACGCATGTGTGTCGACTACACCGACTTAAATAAAGCATGTCCCAAGGACCCATTCGGACTTCCTCGCATCGACCAAGTGGTTGATTCCACTGCCGGTTGCGAGCTCTTGAGCTTCCTGGACGCCTACTCAGGTTATCACCAGATAAGCTTAAAGGAAGAAGATTGCGTCAAGACTTCGTTCATCACTCCGTTCGGGGCCTTTTGCTACATCACGATGCCCTTCGGATTGAAGAACGCCGGAGCAACATACCAACGTTGCATTCAACGATGCTTCCACAACCACCTCGGGCGCAACGTGGAGGCGTACGTTGATGACGTCGTCGTCAAGTCTCGGGTAACCTCTGACTTGGTCACTGACCTATCGGAGACGTTCGAGAATCTGTCGGCGTACCACATGAAGTTGAACCCGGAGAAGTGCGTCTTCAGGGTCCCTTCGGGAAAGCTTCTTGGATTCGTGGTGTCTCACCGCAGAATTGAGGCTAACCCAGAAAAGATCAAGGCCATCATGGAGATGGCACCGCCAACGTGGCAAAGGGACGTCCAGCGTCTTAGTGGGTGCATGGTTGCACTCGGTCGATTCATCTCGCGACTCGGCGAGGGTGGATCGGCCTTCTTCAAGCTATTGAAAAAGCAACACGACAAGTTCGTCTGGACACCCGAGGCACAGAACGCCTTTGAGGATCTCATGTCATTCCTCACCTCACCACCTGTCTTAGCATCTCCCATGCCACAGGAACCGCTTCTGCTGTACATTGTGGCCACCACTCATGTAGTGAGTGCTGCGGTGGTAGTGGAATGGGAAGAAGAAGGACGTGTCTACAAGGCTCAACGCTCGGTCTACTTCGTCAGCAAAGTATTGGGCGAGACCAAGGTACGCTACCCGCGGGTGCAGAAGCTTTTGTATGCGGTCTTGATCGCCTCTCGAAAGCTGAAGCACTACTTTCAAGAACATCCAATTTCGGTGGTCACCTCCTTCCCCATTGGAGAAATTCTCCATAATCGGGAAGCCATTGGGAGGATTGCTAAGTGGTTGGTCGAACTTGGAGCTTTCGAGCTCTCGTTCATGCCACGCAGCGCCATAAAGTCACAAACACTCGCCGACTTTGTCGCCGAGTGGACAGAGATCTGAGCTCCCCAGTCACCGAAGAAGAGCATCTTGGAACATGTACTTGACGGCTCTCTCCAATGACGTAGCGCTGGGTGGCATCGTTCTTATATCACACGGCGAACAACTCAAGCGTCCTCGATTCATTTTCCAGCATCAAACAACGCAGCCGAGTACGAGGCGCTCATCCACGGCCTCCGTATTGCCATATCGCTCGGCATCCGACGATTAGTGGTTCACAGAGATTCCCAGCTTGTGGTGAGCCAAGTACAGAAAGATTAGACTTGTGTCAACGACAACATGGCCTCCTATTGTCAGGAGGTCAGAAAGTTGGAGGACAAGTTCAACGGTCTCGAGCTTATACACATTCTGCAGTGAGAGAATGAGGCGACAGACGAGCTCGCGAACATGGGCTCCAGTCGGGCGCCAGTCCCGGCTGGGATCTTCGTCCAAGAGCTTCATGCCACCTCCATCACACCACAGGAGCAACTATCCCAACCAGACGAGCAACAACCCGAGTCGGAGGTGCTTGCCCTCGACCCGGATTGGATGCGACCATACTTGGAATATCTGCTGGAGGAGAAGCTTCCCAACGACCGGGGGGCTGCCGAACATATCCAACGTCGGAGTTGCACATATGTGGTGCATGAAGGGATTCTGTATCGTCGAAGTGTCTCCGAAATACTTCAAAAGTGCATACCCGAGTCTGAAGGACGCGCCCTGTTGCGCGAAATTCACTCGGACATATGCGGCCATCACGCTGCATCAGCTACGTTGGTCAGAAAAGCCTTCCGACAAGGATTTTACTGGCCAACCGTGGTCTCCGACTCAAAGGAGATCGTCCGCAAGTGTGAGGGTTGTCAGTTCTTCGCCCGGCAGATCCATGTGCCAGCTCAAGAACTCCAGACGATCTCCATCACCTGGCTGTTTGCAGTCTGGGGGCTCGACATTGTCGGGCCCTTCAAGAAGGCCCCAGGTGGTTTTGAACACATCTTCGTTGCCATTGACAAGTTCACCAAATGGATTGAAGCCAAGCCTGTGACCAAGACTACGGGGGCCAAGGCCACCGAGTTCTTCCTAGAGATCATCGGTCGGTTTGGCGTACCATCTCGAATCATTAAGGACAACGGCTCTCAGTTCAGAAGTGACGAGTTTCAGAGCTGGTGCGAAGATGTGGGCATAAAGATCTGCTTTGCTTCAGTGGCACACCCACGAAGTAACGGGAAGGTCGAGCACGCAAACGGCATGCTTCTACAAGGTGTCAAGGTGCGCATCTTCGATCGGCTCAAACCGTATGCGGCCAAATGGATGAAGAAATTGCCTGCCGCACTTTGGGGGCTTCGTACAAGCCCCAGCCGAGCTATGGGACAGTCTTCCTTTTTCCTCGTGTATGGGTCTGAGGCGGTCCTTCCAACAGAACTACAGTTCGGGTCACCCCGAGTTCAGAGGTTCAATGAGGCCGAGTCAGAAGCCAATCGGCTTGACGATCTTGACCGACTGGAGGAGGCTCGGGACGCTGCTACAATTCGGTCGGCCAAGTATCTCCAGGGTTTGCGCCACTACCACGAGCGCAATGTGCGGGATCGTACCTTCTCAGTGGGAGATTTGGTTCTTCGGGTCAATCAGTCGAGTGGCCATAAACTTTCTCCACGCTGGGAAGGTCCGTACATCGTCGATTCAGTGAGACGCCCGGGGGCTTACCGACTGAGGCGAGAAGACAGCGTCCTCCTGGACAACTCGTGGAACATCGAGCAATTGCGTCGGTTCTATACCTGACAACTATTGTAACACATGTCTACAGTTAAATAAAGATAAGTTTTCGCTCACATTGTCTCTATGCTTATGCAATTCAGTTTCTGACTTGCTACTTATTTGTATATCAATTAAGTAGTAAGTCGGGGGTTACACCTAATTAGGTGCGCAATCGCACACCTAACCTTTTATTGAAGTTAACTTGACTTGCTCCCTAGTCGGATCCCGACTAGCCAGTAAGTCGGGGGCTACACCTAATTAGGTGCGCAGTCGCGCACCCTCTCTCTTTTATTGAGTTTGACTCACTCACAGGTCGGATTCCGACTGGTTTGTAAGTTGGGTGTCATACCTGATTAGGAGCAGTCTCCACCACTACATTTATTCGACACCTAATCGAGCTTTTTCTTTTCAAATCTATGATGAGCCTAAGTGTTAGTTGTTCTGAGTAACGAAACTCTTGTTTCCTAGCAACACTCATACTTCCCAATTGCGTTATTGGAGATAGAGCTCCGCGCCAACTCCTAATGCTAATGAATTTGATGCGCTGGGCAGAGTGCTTAGTAAAAGGGACCTAACTCGCTTGGGCAAAACGCGTGATTCGAATCGAGAAAAGTCGATTAGCTTGTGCTAAGATAAAAAAAACAAAACACACAGAGAAGAGACTGGAGGCAAAATAGACAATTTTATTAATATTTATAATGGCTCGCAAGCCAAATACAGGAGATATGGCGGCAAGCATGGGCCTGCGGCCTGATGATTAGGTCCGTCACCCCGGCGAGGCCTGGGGCGGCGTCAATCAGGGCTTCGGCGATGGCAGCGTCGCGGGCACAGGCGCGGACCAGCGCCTCCACGATCACATCGGCCACCTCGGCAAGGGCCGGGGCGACCTCGAATAGAACCGCGACGGAGGCGACGTCGCGGGCTCGGGCCTCCTCTTCGGCGATCTCGGCGAGCGCGAGGTCGTACTGCGCCCAGTGCTCTGCCAACTCTTCGTCAGCCATTGGAGTAGGCGGAGATGGAGGGATTCAAGAAGGAGTTTGGGTGAGGAGCGGCCGCTGTGCCGGCCTCTCTTTATAGCCGAGATCGGGGAAGTCGAATCGGTTTCGGGGAATAATGGCATTGGGAAGCAGCCCCGAGGAAAACCAATCCCAAGCTTTGATGTGGAGGTCTCTGGGAACATGGCTCAGCATTCAAGGTGGCGATTGGTCTTCCAGCGAAGTGGCGCAGCCTGACATGTTCTACAAGGAAACAAACTCGTCTCCTACTCGAATACATAGATATAGGCGTAACCAAATCGGTTATATCTGTATCTTCCATACACGGATTAGGGATTCTATCTGTAACCCGGCCCCTTGCACTATATAAAGGCTGTCCGAGGCCCCTAGATCAACATCCAATCCCACATCCAGCAATCATCATCAGCCTCCACCATAATACAATCCACGAGCACAGGAGTAGGGTATTACCTTACCCCGAGGGCCCGAACCTGTATAAATTCGGCTCCCTGTGCTACCATCGTAGTTGTGATCTTTCGCATTGCCCCATAAAATACATTGCCGACACAAATCGTTGACACCCGGCTATGATGGCAATGTCGCAAGTTTAACCCACAAAAGCCACAAAAGCCGGTGAAACTGGGCTTCTTAGTTCTAGTTGTAACGCTGGCTTTTGGATGGTTAGTATTTGGAGAAGTAAGGTCCAGAAGTTGACTCTTTGTTTGGACTTCTGACTTTTATAGTCTAGAAGTTAGTTAGAAGCTAAAAGAAATAGGGCCTTAAGTCTCTGACTGACTTCCAACGCATGAAGGTGGAAAGAATATAGATACAGAAATACTACTCAATGCTGTACCGTCCAAACTTGTCGCTACGTTACAAGGCTGTAACAGCCCAAAATGGGATATTTTGAAAACATGCATGATACTAGGAGGCTTCATGAAAATAGTAAATATTATCAACAGTTAAATTTTAGAAAGCATGATTTGTGGATTTCAATTGAAATCTCAATTAAAAAAAAAGGGGCCAAAACACCAATGTTAAAAACTAGTTTAAATTCCAAATTCAATTTGAAACTCCAAAATGAAATTGAGAAAGATTTAATATACATACATACATATATTCATATATATATATATATCGATTATATATATATATATATATATATCGATCTCAAATTATCAAATACATAATTAAATGGTCAACTTTGTCGGTGGGTCCCCTTGTCGGCCAAAGAGTGAGCCGCTCATTGCTCCACTCTCTCTACCTCACCCCGGCTCTCTCTCTCGGTTCTCTCTCTTTTCCTCTGTCGGCTCTGCTCGTTGCAGGCAGCAGCTCCACGTGACATAGCGTCTGCTTGCCCTCTCGCGTGCTCGCCAAAGCTCTGGCCGAGCTGCCCGTGGCTTGCCCCTGATGTGTTGGCGTGGCTAACAGCCTGCACAGACACGCCGCCGCTGCAATTCTGCCCGGCTTTGAGCTCACGCTCTGCCTTTGCCATTAAGCATGCCAGGGCTTCCTCTCATCTGCTTTCTTTGCTCCTCCATTTAGTGGCGCCTCCAACCCAACCTCCTTGCTCTTCTTCTCCAAGCACTAGCCGCCACCTCCACTCCTCTGCCGGCCACCCCATCTCCTTCCCCCAAACCGAGCTAGCAAGGTGAGCATCCTCCTGTTGTCTTCTCCTTTCCCTTTTTCCTTGCTTTCTTCTTTGTCTTCTTTGCAAGTCCGTGGCCAGTGTCCTTGCTCTCTCTATGAGCCGCTTCACGCCTTCTTTGCCTTCTTCTTCTTGCAGCCGCCCTCTTCTTGAAGCTCCCGCTGGTTGGGTAGCTTCTTTGGAGTTATTCTTCTTGCTTGCTTCTTCTTCTCTTGCCGTTGCTTTCTGTTACTGACACCCGACTTCTTCTTTGCGCTCATCATGGCCAATCTTCTTCTTTGCCACTGGTGAGCTCCTCCTCCTCCTCCTTCTTCTTCTTCTCCCTTCACTTCCACCTTGTTGCTTGTTCTTTGCAGCTCTGCTTGTTTGAAGGAGCCACGGGTAGAAGACGATGGAGGATCAGAGTACTAGTTGTTCTTTGCTAGCTAAAGTGGCATAAAATTTCAACCCTTTGCAAAGCCATGAAAAATTAAATGCTTCATCCGCTTAAGGTGAAACAAGTTAAAATGGATAGATCGGGCGTATTCTAGCTCTGTGAATTTTCATATTTTTACGAGCATATTTTATTTTACGCAATATTCTAGCTATAGGAAAACATTTATAACAAATGACTTAATTGTTTATATCTAGTTAAAGGGGTTAAAAATATCTGAAATTAAGTAGAAAACAGTAAGACAATGCTTATACATTTCTAGTATAATTAGTTTATTTTTAGAGTTATTTATTTAAAAGAAAACCCACTTAATAGTAATTAAAAAGGAATTCCCACCTTATTTAATTAGTTATTAATTTACTTACATGATGATAAAGTTCGATTGGAGCATAAATATGATTTAGGAGTTTAATAAATTATTTGCACACTTTTAGGATCAATATTGCAATCTAGGTAATTAAATTGAGCGGTTTAACCATTTTCCTTAAATATTAAGAAAAGCAATGAATTTGATTTAATTTAAATATAAAATGATTTAAATTAAATCTTAACTTTTTGCAAGGACATAGTTAAACATTAAGGTAATTATTAAAATATTGAGACTTAGTTTAGCATGGTATTTATGTATAATTTCCTAATTAGGGTAATTAAAACCCTCTTTTAGTAATTTCCTTTTTTATTAAAATAATTGGGAGTTAGATAAAACCCTAAGACCTAAACACAGCAGAAAATCTTAGAAAATATAGAATAACATCTTTGGAACCAAGAAAAATTATAATTTCACCTATCACCTTAGAATTCCCTTTTGCTAGAATTTCCTATAATTAATTAAAGATTTAACTAATTAAGTGATGACATTAAAACAACCTTAGGAATCATATGGACCATCTAATTTATCATGAACAATACTTAATTACTAAATGGTTTAAGGCAATACTAATTGCATAAACCCATTAGCTAAGGCCATCATTTGTCTAAAACATAATTTATCTTTAATAAATTATTTTGGGGAAATATAAGTATATTAAAGGTTGTCTTATATTGTATGCATACATCTACTGCGTACTGTAAGAATCGTATTACTAAGGAAGGCTTATGGGACATCCTATATAAGTACAATTTATGTATTACATAACCCCATCGTCAACGTTAGCAATCTGTGCATTGCATTTCATGCATCATGTTTCTGCATACTTTGGTGTTTATTTGTATTATTGGCTCTTAGCGATAGATTCCGAGGACCCATGGAGCTTTCCGAAGATCAAGACCAGGTTTTGGATTCACGGGATCTAGGCGAGTTAATACTTAACCTTAATAGTGTTGCTTTTACTAGGGAGAGTATCGCTTTCCTAGTGCAAGTTAACATCCAATAATATCATATTGAATCCCTGATTTCTAAAGTATTTGTTTCTGATATAAACCGCATGCCCTTTTAAGTACTTATGCCTATTTGTTCAATCATGATATATCATGCCATTTACTTACTTGCTATCAATTTACCATGATGATGTTGTCTTGAATTAATCATCGTCATTTGGCTTTGCTATTGATCGCTTTGATGATCACCCTTGGTAGCTGGTTAATTTAAATAAACTGATTTAGACTCCTAAGTCTTGGTTAAAATCTTGCTTAGACATTGCTCAGGTCAATTATTAATTTTAGGCTTAGAATTGCCTCGGAGCGGTGAACCGATATTCACCGGACATGATCACACAATGAATATGGTTAATTGGAAATTGGGCTGGCATGCCGGTGTGTGTATGGTTGTGATGTGATGCAATGCGGTCGGGTCCGACATTGGGTAAGAGATGGAGTAGCCGGGCTACGTGATTTGAGAGCTAATCGCCCACATCGTAGTGCATGGAAGAGAGCGCGCGAGATCCGCGTAATGCCGTCTGCCGCCCCCAAGGAGGGTTCCGCCACATCGTGTGATTCACACGGAGGGTGCGAGTTAGTCAAGAAGGAAGTGCATAAGGGTGAGGCCCTTAGTGGACTGGCTGGGCTGAATCAAGGATTCCCCCAGACGGGTGCATCAGGGATGCACAGTGTGACGTCACTGACTATCAGCCTGCGGAGATAGTTCCTAACACCACAACGCCACGCCATCGCGCGGTAGTGCAAGTAGTGGGGATTCAGGGGTAGTTACGACCTGCGGGCGTACCCTGTCTGCCGCCATGCTTGAGGTGAAGACAGTTTCATGTCGTCATCGAGGATGATCTAGGTCCATTCTTCAGAGCCGTGAGTCTAGCGTGGGTGGCGGCCCGGCTAGGGCGAGGCCGGGTACTTTTTGAGGAATGTGATCCTAGCGAGTCGCCACACTCGGAAGATGATGGCGGGAGTGGGAAGAGAACGTTTGGCGAGTGCTTGAAGCGCCATGGGATTAGTTGTGCATTGAAAAGGAAATATGATAAATAATCAATTTGACAGGAATTTGGTTAAGCTGCTAAGTCATAGGCTTTCATTTCCAAAAGCGGCTTTCATGCAAATAAATAAACCCACCTTTCCTTTGAAACCTCTATCACTAAATGCATTGGGTTGGGTGTTAGCTCGCGGTGTTTGGATGACCTTGACCTCGCATAAATATCTATCTTTAGACATGGAGGAGCCCGTCGAGGAAGATGCCTCGATTGTCATGAGGAAGGAGATCCTCGATGTCGGGACCGAGAGTAGTTGCTTAAGATAGGGTTTAGTCGTTCCACCGATCGTGTGTGGTTACACAAATTCTTTGGTGTGATTTTGTTGTTCTTTTGAACTTGCAAGTTGCCTTTTGGGAGATTTCCGCTACTCTGATGAACTTTGGTCTGTAACTAAGGCTTAAATGCCGTTTGCTACTAATGCGATCGGATGATCGCTGTTATGTAATATTTGGACACCGATGTATGAAATGATTCCAGCTGTGTAACTCTTGCACTAGCCTACTGATCCAGGGCCTAGTGCAGGTCCGACCGTTCTCGCTAGGTAAGCCGAGAAGGGGCGCGACAAAGGCGCAATCCGTTGGATGTGAGATAATCTCAACGTCGCCCGTCCTCACGCGACTTGCTCCCCCACTCCTCCACTCCTCCGCCCTCCTTCACTCCTCGTCGTACCGCTCCACAGCGCGCTAGTTGCTCCCTCACTCCTCTACTCCTCCCGTCCTCCACTCCTCGCTGCACCACTCCGCCGCGCGCACGACTTGCTCCCCTGCTCTTTCACTCCTCCACCCTCCTTCACCCCTTGCTGTACCACTCCGCCCTGCGCACGCCTCCGTCCTCCTCCAGTCTTCCGCCAGCACCCACTCCTCGCCGCACCACTTCGTGCCGCGCACGCCTCCGCCCTCCCCCACTCCTAGCCGCACCACTCCACCCCGCGTACGCCTCCGCCCTCCCCCCACTCCTCGCCCAACCGAAGTCTCTACTGATTCATCGCCGGCGACGCGCTCTTGCCTCATCAACCTTCTATTTCTCTAGCCTTGAACCCCGGATCTCCAATCTGTTCATCGCCTGCGGTAATCGTACTTCATTGTTGCCCTCGGCCTCCCCCTCTCCCTCCCTTAATTTGTGGTTAAGGATGATGTGGACAATTGTCTACATACCATTTGTGTGTCAATGTCATTGCTGTGAGGTACTCTAGTAGAGTCTATGCTAAAGAAATCACAAAAAATGTATTGTTATTAATTAATCATTATCAATTGCTTATCTAATTGGGTTGTGATTTTTTTTGCAAACTGCTATATCATTGTTCCCAAAATGTGCTGATGGTATGTATATAATTCAGTGCATTGATCTGCACATGATGGTGATTGAATCTCCTTAACCATGCACTTTTTTTTATATGGCCATAATTTTTGAATCACACACCGTGAATGATCTAGAAAATATTTTTTGTGTCAATGATGCGATGCCTCTGAACACCAATGTGGTGAAATCATGTGTCTATTATCAACTTTACACTGGCATTTGCTCACAATCAGATGCTATGCTGAAAATTTTTACCTTTTGGTTCGCTGGTGAGCCACATTTGGTTTACTACATGTTATCCCCTTGTTCACCAGTGTTGAATCAACAGGTGAACCAGTGGTGAACCATCACATGTGGTTCACCACTGGTCCACATGTGGGTCACATGTGGTTCATCTGCATTATGAGCAGTATAGCAGTATATTTTTCATATGAATATAAATTCTCATTTATTACACCTTTTTCAATTTTTTTGTTTGATTGTATGTAGGCGGCAGTCGAAATGGCATCTCGCATATCAGATTCCAAATTTACATCTATTTCAAGGAGATTTTCGCCACGAATCAAAGATAAACAATCTAGTGTTGTTCAACCATCAGGCTTGAGTCAGAAGACGGTACCAAAATTTAAGAAACAAAAGTCTCCTAAGAAACCAAAGCCTCCTAAGGATCTAAAGACCCCTATTGTGGTAAAATTCTTTTGTGTATCCCCTTTTTTCCTTTTTGTGCTTGCTATGTGTTTATATATATTGTGTCTCTTGCTGTTTTTGTAAAAATCTATTACATGGTTATGTTATGTTCTGCCTTTTTTTCTTGCGTTGTTGTGCCGACAGGACAACAAGGACAGCAAAGTAGGTTACAGATGTGTGCCGTCCAAGGTGGTTGATATCGTACCAGAATTATCAAATGATCAGAAACACTGGGTTCATAAAATTGGATTTCGCAACCTTCTTTTGATGAAATGCTGTGACTTACCAAAGGCTTTAACCATGTGGCTAATCAGTAAAGTGGACTATGAGCAGGGTGTTATTCATATTAGGGACACTTTGATTGCGATAAAACCTCTTGTTCCCAAGGTTCTTGGTCTGCCATGTGGCAGTTTTGTTGTGTTGCTAGCAAATGTGGACGATGACACAAAGGATTTGTTCTCTGTTGGTGGAAGGGGGGAATCTGTCAAATTGGCCAAGGAAGAGCTGAAGGATGAGACTAATGAGGTTGCTTTTTGCAGATCGTTTGTGCTTATCATGCTAAGCATTTATCTTGCTCCCAACACAACTAGCTTTATCAATCGATCATTTTTGCCAACCCTGAGTGATGTCAATTGAATCAAAGATTACAATTGGTGTGGTTTCATCGCTGTCGACGATTTGTGTCGGCAATGTATTTTATGGGGCAATGCGAAAGATCACAACTACGATGGTAGCACAGGGAGCCGAATTTATACAGGTTCGGGCCCTCGGGGCGAGGTAATACCCTACTCCTGTGCTCGTGGATTGTATTATGGTGGAGGCTGATGATGATTGCTGGATGTGGGATTGGATGTTGAACTAGGGGCCCCGGACACCCTTTATATAGTGCAAGGGGCCGGGTTACAGATAGAATCCATAATCCGTGTATGGAAGATACAGATATAACCGATTTGGTTACGCCTATATCTATGTATTCGAGTAGGAGACGAGTTTGTTTCCTTGTAGAACATGTCAGGCTGCGCCAGCCTCCATGCCCGTCTTCTGGAAGGACCAATTGAGTCAGCCTAAGGAGGTGGTACGCCCAGTAGCATATCTTCGGGTACCCGGGGCCCATGTTATCTATAGTAGCCCCCGAGTGCTTCGCGACAGGGTTGTCTTGATTCAGGGTTCAGCTTGCAGCCCTTCAAATGTTACCCGAGTGACGTCACTCTTCGTCTGGCTGATGAAGTCCTGCTCACCGAGTAACCTCCTGATCAAACAACACAGTTACAAAGAACTCGAGAAAATTCTCAAGTCTTAAAAGATGTCTGGTACCCAGCCCGACTAGTCGGTATGCTGGCTAGTGGCCCCGCAGAGAGGCATACCAGAAAAGTGGATGTTGCCGAGTGAGCAGTGCCACCCAACGTTATCCTTCCTGTTGCAAATTATGACATTCAAGCCTGACTTGCAGAGCTCGACATTCGGTCCAGTATGGGACATGTCACAACTTGCGTAGGATATTCAGGCGTCCTGACCCGACTAGTGCAAAGTCAAGCTAGTGATTCCCGGAGGAATACGCCCGCCTCCAAGTTGAGGTCCTCCGAGTGGTGTTTGTCTTGGTGACAAACAATCCGGAGATATGCCACTGAGACCCAACTGAAGAGGTAACTCTTTGAGGCCTAATCTGATTAGAAAACCAGACCAGCCGTTGACCCCAGGGGGTTCGCCAAGAGCTGATTTAAAATTTGCCCAAGTGTTGCTTGTCTTGACGACAAACGATCCGGAGATGTGCCACCGAGACAATCAAAAGGGACTTTCGATGTTTGATCCGGCTAAAAGCCAAACCAATTATTGTCCCCAGAGGGCACATCAAAAGCTAAGTTATAATTTTGGGGAGCGCCCAACCTTCAGATTGAAGACTGGCATAGAGCCCAACAGGGGGCACGCTATCTTCCTGACTAAGTCGACCCGAGTGACACCTATACCTGAGTGCAGCTTACGGCCCTCGTAGGG
Source organism: Olyra latifolia (assembly GCA_036346145.1). NCBI lineage: Eukaryota > Viridiplantae > Streptophyta > Magnoliopsida > Poales > Poaceae > Olyra > Olyra latifolia. The sequence continues at coordinate 3,605,437 of CM070531.1, read as the reverse complement.
CATGTTCTGAGGGACTTAAGTCCGGACCCAAATCATGAAACGATGACTCTTGGGCCTCATTTTTCCCGCCTTGCGTGGAAACGAAACGTTGCCCACTTTCCTTTAAGTGAAGCACGCCAGGGAATTTGAACTGGTACGCTCACACTATGCGCCCAAACCGTTCATCTCCTCGAAACACCTCCGCTAGGGTTTTTTGTGATTCTACCGCCACCAAGCAACCCTAGCGCCGCCGCCGTCACCAAACTCCAGATCCACCACATTCCAATGGTGGGGGACTGGGCAACCTCCAACACCACCGATGAGCGGCTGCGGGCCCTAGTTGACGCCGGCGTTCTCCCAACGCCAGAGCTCATCGTCTGGCGCGCTGCCGCGGGTGAGTCCTCTCCCACTCCTCACCAAGAGGAGATCGTCGTCTTCGAATCCTTCTTCTCCCGCGGGTTCGGACTCCCCGCTTCCTCCTTTCTTCGCGGTTCGCTCAACCATTATGGGATCGAGCTCTTTTATTTGAATCCCAATTCCCTCCTTCAACTTTCTATTTTTGTTCATCTCTGCGAGGCTTTTCTGGGGATCGCTCCCTACTTCGCTCTTTTTTTATCTCTCTTCTTCTTGAAAGCCTACCCCAAACAATGCCCCCAAGGTCATGTTGGCGGGGCATTTCAACTCCTGAGCGCCCCAAGAAGGAGTATTTTGCCTTGCCACTCCGGACCTTTTTGAAGGGGTGGAACCAGGAATGGTTCTACTGCTCTAATTCTCCCCCCAGTCTTCCTTGTTTTGACGGGAGAAGGCCCCGAGCTTCATCCTCTTGGAATTCTCCCCCCTTTCCTCTGAAATGGATCAGGTCACCGAGTTACTCGGCTTGGTCCAACGCCTCAAAGAGGAGGGGCTGACCGGTGTTGCGATTGCTGTCTCCTCCACAAAGCGCCGTATCCAACCACTCAAGGAGAGGATCCGTCTCGGATTCGAGTACACCGGGCCATCCGACTCGACACGAGAAACGGATGTCCCGATCTCCAATTCGGACGCCATCGATAAACTCTCCGAGTTCTTCACTCTAGGGACTATCTTTTCTAACCAAGGGAGTCCCAGGATCTTCTCCCTCAATAATCCGCCTCCAGAGGTAAGGATTGAGTACTCTTTTCTCTTGTTTTGTGTATCGAATAGCTCTGTTTTGATGCTAGCTCGGGGATGCCGTACTCCAATGCAGGACCGTCGGGCTTTCGTGTCCGTTGCCCCAACTCCCGAGGCTTCCGCCAACAAGGGCGAGAAGCGCCCCGGAGAAGAGCTCGTAGAAACCCCAGTCGCGAAGAAAGGCAAGGGTCCGGCTTCCTTCGTGAAAGAAAATGTTCCGCCACCCGGAGGGCGTGGCCCGCGAAGCTCGGGGCCAAAGGTCGGCGAGGCTCCTAAAGAGGGAAAAAGTCAACCGACACCAGCTTCCGGGCGTAGTCGGGGGACTCATCCCCCAACGGTGGACGGCGGAGCGTCGCCAAAGGGGGGACAAAATCCAACCCCTCAGGCTAGGCCGAGTGGCCCGCCCGACGCCTCTTCGAGCGGGAGTTTCCCCCGGAGGGGCGCCAGTATTAAGATTAAGACCTCCAGTCAGTAAGCACAGCCTTGCCGCCGCCTGGTAATCTTCTTTTACGTTTTCTCTGACCGAAGTTCCGTCGAATCGCCAAGCAGGCCAACATCAAAGCTCTTAGAGCCGTCGGTGGCACCTCCTTCGACAGCCAATGCGGTGACCCCACCGGCGAAGCCGGCGGAAGCCGCGTCGGGAACCAGGGTCGGAGGAGGCGCCACTGCCGCGGCCTCAAACTCGAACCCACCCGCCAAGGGCGGTGAGAGGGCTGAGCCGATGGTGGAGGAGATCCTTAGCCAGCCCCCACCTCCTCCGAAGGAGGTCGAGCCCAATCTCTCGGCGGGCTGGAAGGACAAGGCCAGGAACTAGGCCCTCGTTGACGACGAGACCGAGGAGGAGATGAGGAAGGCCTTCTTTGAGCATGCCGTTGAATGCGGCAGAATGGCCAGGGTAAGCCTTTTTGATCTGTGGAGTAGATTTTCTTTGGCTCGAGGTAAGACGATGAATATTCTCCCTCTTTGTAGGAGCTTGGTGGTTTTTCCGAAAGGAAAACCAAGTTCCTCAATTACTTCCTCTCCCGAATAGAGCGGATTAAATCCGTGGAGGGGGAGGTTATTGGGGTCCGGACCGAAGCAGCCAAGGAGCGCCGAGAGCTGCAGGCCCGGATCAAGGAGCTGCAGGACAAGAAGTTCGACCTTGCAGGTTCCCTCCGGTGTAAGTACCCTGACCTGAGTTAGGATCGCTCGACTTGTGTGTGACCGAATGACATCATGCTCCGCACCATGTGCAGCGCGCGACGCCAGAATTGCCAGTCTTGAAGCAGAGCTAGCGAAGTCCCAGGACCAGAGGCTGGCCCTGGAAAAAGTGGAGGCGAAAGCCGTCGCCGAGTTGGAGGGTAAGTCCCCAAACCCGACCGGCTCCGAACCTCCGATGTTCACACAGTTGAATAACTGTGCGTTCTCTATTTTTGTCAGAGTATAAGAAGAAGACGCTAGCGCAGTATGACGTTCTACAGAAGAACGTCGAAACTACGCAAGCGCGATATAATGAACTCCTGGCGGCCGTGGAGCCCACTCGACGACAGCTCTATGCTGGCGACGCCGAGCCAAGCTCCCGGGCCGAGCTGATCCAAAGGTGGACCGAAGCCCCGGCGGTGAAGATTCGGCTCAAGGAGGTCGGCCTAATGGCGCCGACCGGTATTGAGCATCATCAAGTCGCACTACCCTCGAGTTGAGCTTGACGCCGCCAAGGATGGTTTCGCTTTGCCGAGGATGAAGCGTTGGCCCTGATCGAGGAGGTGAGGCCGACTGCCGAGTCCCTTGTAGATAATTTAGAGCTAGATCCCCTGTAATGTAGGAATTCATTGTAAATTATCTATGTAAATTATTGTCTTTTTAATATCTGCCAATCGCCTTTTCTTTTGTCCAAGTTATGCTTTTTGCCCGAGCAGGTTAAGTTCCTTTTACTTAGCACTCTGCCCAGCGCATCAAGTTTCCTTAGCGTTAGGAGGCGGTACAGAGCACTGTCTCCGAAAACGCAATCGGGAAGTATGAGTATTGCTAGGAGACGTGTGTTTCGTTACTCAGAACGGTTAACACTTAGGCTCAACATAAACTTGGATAAAAAGAGAAGTCGATTAGGCACAGGTACTGCACCTAATTAGGTGTAGCCCCCCGACTTACTGGCTAGTCGGAATCCGACTGGGGAGCAAGTCAATTTAATCTCAAAAGAAGGGGTGCGCGGATGCGCACCTAATTAGGTGTAGCCCCCGACTTACTGACTAGTCAGAATCTGACTAGGGAGCAAGTCAATTTAAATTCTAGGTAAAAGATTAGCTGCGCGGTTGCGCACCTAATTAGGTGTAGCCCCGACTTATTACTTAATTGAAACACAAATAAGTAGCAAGTCAGAAACTGGATTGCATAAGCGTAAAAGATAATGTGAGCGAAAACTTATCTTTATTTGATTGTAGATATGGGTTACAATAGTCGTCAGGTATAGAACCGACGCAATTGCTCGATGTTCCATGAGTTGTTCAAAAGAGTGTGGTTTTCACGCTTTTAGTTGGCGAGCCCCCGGGCGTACCGCCGAGTCGCGTGAGGACGTCCGGATCTAGTTGGAGAAGAACGACAAGCGTCTCATCACTTGTCACCTTCGTCAGGCTTGATACCTGACTTAGATGGCTTCTTGTTTAGTAGATCGCCTTTGTCGCGAAGAGTGGTGGCCGCCTGCCGGATCTCCTCCAACTCGGCAGCCGCATCAACTGACTGGGTGAAGTCACAGCTTTCCCTATCGAGGAGGTGGGAAAACTTGACATCTCCACGGATCGTGATTATGCCCCGTGGACCTGGCATCTTCATAACCAGACAGGTGTAGTGTGGGACGGCCATGAACTTGGCCAGGCCCGGTTTTCTCAAGATTGCGTGATATGCAGTCTCGAAATTGGCTACCTCAAAACTGAGATTCTCCGTCCGGTACTTATCCCGAGTGCCAAAGGTGACAGGAAGAGTGGTTTTCCCGATCGGCACTGATGATGTTCCCGGAATTATGTGTGGGGCCTGTCCTTTGCCCACCACACGATCTACACTAGTCCCTGGATCAGTACACTAGTGCACACCTTTCACATAGCCGGAATCATTTCATACAAGCGGAAGTCTTATATATTACACAAATACCTGTATTAAGCCGAGGGGCTATTAAGTATTACAAACGGCACATTGGCCCAAATAGTCGAAAAGTCCAAAAGATCAAAGTCACGGAGACCCAAAAGATGCAAAAGAGTCTCGTCTTGGCTATGCCTAAGCACTGATTGAGAGACGCCTAAGCCTCACCCAGTGCGTCGTGAAATCTCGTCCTTCATCTTCATGGCAGCATCTTGATCCTGCTCATATTCTCCATCTAAAAGAGAATATGAATGCGAGGTCAGTGTCATCCAAACAGTGGCGAGCTAACACCCAACCTGATGCAATTTTAGTGATAGGGGTTCCAAAGGAAAGGTTGGGGTTTATTTGTTGTAGAAAGCAAGTTTTCTAAATCAAAGCCTATGACTTAGCATTTTTAACCCAAAGTTCTGCTAATCATTATTTTCATTAATTTGATTCACATTTCACAATCCACACCAGTCCTTAGATCTACTGCACACACCAGCCATCATATCCCGGGTGTGGCGCACCGTTAGGATCTTCGCCAAATGGCGTGCCGTTCTTCCCTAGCCGGGTTGCCACGCCGCACTAGAGTCACGGCTCACGACACGTAAGACCTAGATCATCCCACGGATGACGACATGATACTTGTCTTCACCTCAAGCATGGCAAGAGATGTGGTACGCCCGCAGTCGTACTATCCTTGAATCCTCAATACTTGCACTACCGCGCGATGGCCACGCTGTGGTAATAGGAACCAAATCCGTAGGCATTTGGTCACGACTTCATTGTGTGCCTCATCGCACACCCGTCCGGTCCACTCTACGAGTCACATCGGATCCGCCACCACACACATTCACATTCACTTCCTTCTTCGCTATCGTTCCTCCGTGTGCCCTGCACACGATGTGGCGGAACCACCCCTGGTGGCAGTGATTGGCAGCTACGCGTGTTGCCCCGCGCTCCTCTAAGCACCGCGTCTGTGAACGATTGCCCTCTTCACATCACACCAGTAGCCTTGCTACTTCCACCTTAACCACAAGTCGGACCACGTCCGCTTTCCCAATCACATCCAACACATACACACACACTGGCATGCCAGGCCCAACTTCCAAATTCCATGTTTGATAAGTAATCATGTCCGGTGAATGTCGGTTCACCGTTCCGAGGCCAATTTAAGCCTAAAATTATTCATTGGACCTGAGCAATGTCTAAGCAAATTTTAACCAAGACTTAAGAGTCTAAAATTGTTTTACTTAACCTAACTGGTTATCAAGGGTGATCATCAAGGCAATCATAAATAAAGTCAAATGACTGATGATTAAATCAAGGCAATATCATCAATATAGAACAATAGCAAATGATAATAAGGCATGATATATCATGATTAAGCAAACAAGCATATTTACTTAAAACAGCATGCAGTTTAATATGGTAAATAAAATATTTTAATAAACTGGGAATCAATATGACCCATTAGAGTGTTAACTTCGACTAGGAAAGTGACTTCCCTAATAAAAGGAAACACTTTTATGGTTTAAGATGTTAACTCGCACTAGGAAAGCGCATCCTCTCCTAGTAAAAGCAACATTATTAAGGGTAGGTATTAACTCGCCTTGGTGCAGGGGTGTAGTGGGGTCTTCTTCTTTGGTCTTCAAAAGGTCCCTGGGCTCCTCGGCGCCTAATAATGGAACAGATTCGAGGAAAAATAAATAAACACCAATATGCAATAGAGGCATGATGCATGATATGCCCTTGCTAAATCTAGCGATTAAATCGAAGGTGATAAGTTCTATCCTAGGTATCGAGAAAGTTCCATGAGTCTACTATTGCTTAGAAATTTACATAAGTTAACGGTGGAGCGGGCATCATGAAGATGATATGCGATAATGCATATTGCTACTCTATATAATTTACCCATAGACTTAGCAAATAGACGTATAAAGCCAAATTAGATTTTTGTTTGAAGAATTTTCTTCATCAACTCCCGGAAGATTACCTATAGTGTTTGGTGTGGTGTTGGTTAAAACACATGATTATTTATATACGTAGGGTAACTAAGTATTCGGGTTTATTCTTAGTAAAATTAGCTAAGTAATTCTACGGAGTTCAATTAAGATCTCAAAGTTTTAACAAGGCACTAGGGTTCAATAATATTCCTATAGGAAATTTGAGAATTTTAATTAAAATCATTTAATATATGCAATAAATCAAGTATTATTGCGGTATTAGTATATAGGAGAATGGTAAATAGGGCCAAACAATTGCTTAGAGGTTAATAGATAGTTCTAAAATCTTTTAATAATTGTTTTAATTCCCTAAATTACATTTAGGTCCTCCTGGAATATTCTCATGAATTTAAGAGCTTATGTGACAATTTTATTATTTGAAATCCCCCTTTTAAAATATTGTTATGAGGTGAAATATTATTTATCTAGAGGCAAAAAGGGAATTAATTGTCCAAATAAAATTTTACTATGTGTGTTCTGTTATAAATGGTAACTTGATAAATTCTCAGATTTTTCTAAGGTCATTCCCTATTTTATTTAATCACTATCTATTTTTTGGGTTTATTCCCCTAAAGGAAAATTCTAGAATAGGATTAAGTATTAATCAGGGGCAAAATTATAGGATACAATTTCCTTCTGTTATTTTTAATAAATCAACTAGGTAATCAAATATTTACCATAATTTTCCTAGGATTTTTGGTCGAGTTCTAGATATATAAATCATCCCCTAATAATTTCCTATTTGTTTTAAACGTTAAATCGCGGGAAAACATGCGAGCACAGTACTGGGCCGACCCATTAACCAGGGGGTCGGCCAGACACGCCAAGGCGTACTCGGCGGGCGCCACGCTGGAGACGCCAAGACGCTACGGAGGCGTGGTCCGGGGGCCCGACATGTGGGGCCAGGTCCCACATGTCAGTGATCCCACACGGCAACGCCCGCACGAATCTCAGCGCCAATCCTGGGGTCCTTACATTTCTTCCTTCTCGGGCTAGCAGGCATGGCATGGGAGCTCACGGAGCTTCGTCGCGGCGGCGACCATGGGGCGAAGCTCACAGTCCTAAGGTTGAACGAGCTAGCGCGCAGCTCGAGGTGCTCACACCGAGGCCGGAGACGACCGGGCGTGGCGGAGCGACGAGCGGCAGCAATGCCACGGCTCGGCTATGGTTACATCGGAGCAAGGACAATTAAAGCGCGCATGAGCCTCAAGGAGTGACGAGGAGGCTCACCATAGTGACGACGAGCGTCGGGAAGCTTCGGTGAAAGGTGTCGACGAGCGGGTCGGGGACGACCGAAACAGGGCACTCGGCGTGGGCGAACTCCGGTGAAAATCTAACGAGACCGGAGGCAAGGGGCGGTTAGTGGTGCTTCGGCGAAGCTCGGATAGCAAGGAATCGGAAAGAAACTTACCCGAGCTCGAGGAATCGAAAAGGGGAAGAAATGGGGAAATCTTGGCCGGCGGCAAGAGAATCACGCAGGCGGCGAACTCCGATGGGTGCCGGGTCGATTCCCACGAGGACGGTGGAGCTTCGGCGATGGGGAAGCTATGGCTCAAAGCTCGGGACACGGATTGCACTGGCTTTGGGGAATTTAGGGCATTGGAGCTTGGCGGGTCGCATGGTGAGGAGAAAAGGGAAATGGAGCTCGGGCCGGGGAATTTATAGCTGAAAACGGCCCGAGGATGACTTGCGGGGCTCCGCCCATGGTTTCTCCAGACCAGAGGCGCTGCGCGGCGATGGCGTCTTGTCGTCTTGCGCGTGGTCGACCAGACGGCGGTGGCGATGGCGATGCGGGGCGCATGTCATGATAACGGGGCAGATGGCGGCGACGTGACGGATAGCAGAGGCGCCCATTGGTGGTACGGGCCGGTGGACACGACGGGGAGGCAATGCACAGAGCGCAACGCCGGCCACCGATGTCCAAGATCCGGCGATCGTCAGCCACGGGATTCTGTCAGGGCAAGGAGGCCGCGGGTTGGGCAAAACGGGCGGTGGCGTGCCGGCACAAGGAAGACCCTGACGGGGCGGCGACACGGTTGGCCGAGGCAGCCTCGGCGTGCCTCTGGAGCGCACGCGTGAGAGAGAGCGGGAGGTGAGAGACGAGCGAGAGAGACGCGCCGGGGGGAAAGGGCGAGCCGACGGGTGAGCCGAGAGGAGCGAGCCGGGGAAGGCTCAGCCGGCTCAGCCCAGAAGGAAAAAGGGGTGGGGCTCGAGTCTAGCTAGGTCAGCTAGGCCGGGCTTGGCCCAAAATGGGTTCTAGACACTTAATGGAATTTTTGATGAGTTTTGGGGAATTTTCCCACTGCAGAAATATATACATCTATGTATAGTTTGCATGTGTAAGTATACACCTATATACTTACATAAATGTTTATACATACAAATAACTACGTATTATCGTACGCATACTAGTATGTTGAAAAGATAGCAGTTTACGAGCAATTGTGACAATTGGTTCGGGGATGATTTGGTTTTTGGTACAATCATAACATTGTAAATTAAATTAGCTCTTTTAGGTTTTTCTTTTGAACAGTCAGGTTTTACAATAGGTACGAATGGTAACCTAGGCTTTATAATAGAAACAGTTCCCCTCTCAAATGATTTCTTTATATTTTTAACACTAATATGCTTTGGTACCAGAAAGATTTTGAAAGATCTTTTCCCCAAGTTACATTCACATCGCATAACTTCAAAATGTCCAAAGATGGGGTGTTACAAATCCTCCCCCCCCTAAAAAATAAATCTCGACCTCGAGATTCGACAATCTAGGCACTGAATAGGTGGGGGTGTTCCTTGCGAAGCTTGTTTTCGAGCTCCCATGAGAATTGTCTTCCTGACTTGTCATCCCATTGGACCTTACATATCTTAACGGTCTTACCCCTTATTTGCTTGTCGGAGAAGTCAACGACTCGAACTGGGTAAGTTCGATAGGTGAGGTTTTTGTCTAGCGGTGCCGGTGGCTGGGAGATGTGTTCTTCCTCGGGTACTCTCAGGCATTTCTTGAGTTGTGACACATGGAACACATTGTGTACTTTTCCAAGTTCGGCAGGCAATTCCAACTCGTAGGCCACTTGACCTCTCTTGGCAACGATTTGGTAAGGTTCGATATATCGGGGGGCTAACTTTCCCTTTTGCTGGAATCTTTGAATTCCTTTGGATGGTGACACCTTAAGGTATACTGAATCCCCGATGGAGGAGGAGAGTTCTCAGCGGCGATGGTCCGCGTAGCTTTTCTGTCGGGATTGAGCAGCTAACAATCGTTCTCGAATGGTTTTTACCATTCTTTCGACTTCTTGTAATGACTCCTTTCCAAACACTTGTCGTTCTCCAACTTCTGACCAAAACAGGGGTGTCCTACAGCGACGTCCATACAAGGCCTCAAAGGGGGACATCCTTAAACTAGTTTGGTAGCTGTTGTTGCAGGTGAATTCAGCACATGGTAGCCATTTCTCCCAATCTGTGGAGAACTCCAAAATGCATGTTCTCAGCATATCTTCCAGGACTTGGTTGACTCGCTCGGTCTGTCCATTTGTTTGAGGATGGTAGGCTGTACTGAATGACAGGCTGGTCCCAAGGGCACTATGTAGCCTTTCCCAAAATTGGGAAGTGAATTGGGATCCACGATCCGAGATTATTCTTTTAGGAACTCCATGGAGAGTGACTATCCTTGCCATATAGAGTTCAGCTAACTTATCTCCCTTGTAGGTCGTCTTGACTGGAATAAAGTGGGCCACCTTTGTTAACCTGTCCACTATGACCTATATGGAGTCACACCCAGTCTTTGTGCGAGGAAGCCCTAAGATGAAGTCCATTGTTACTTCTTCCCATTTCCACTCAGGTATCTTCAGGGGTTGCAGTAGTCCTGCTGGGCGTTGATGCTCGGCTTTAACCAATTGACAGGTATGGCATTTGGCCACATACTCGGCCACATCTCGCTTTAATCGGGCCACCAAAATTGGGCTTTTAGGTCCTGATACATTTTGGTGCACTCGGGGTGAAGGTAGAAAGGGGATTCATGGGACTCCTTTAAGATGTGATGCTTCAACTTTTGATCATGGGGAACAAAAATCCTTTGTCCCAACCGTAGGATTCCCTATTCATCTTCCGTAACCTTGCACCCATGCTTCCCTTTCATATGGTTTCTTAATTTTTGGGCGCTAGAGTGGCTCTTTTGTAGCACCTTGATTTGGTCGAACAAATCCGGTTGAACCTCCAGGGCGGCTAAGTAACCGACCTCTACCAAACTCAAGTTTAATGCGTCCATATCCTTTATGATTTGTTCAGGAATTTCGGGACCATAGGTTATGTCCATAGGGGTAGCTGTCTATTGAGGAGTCAAATGATTACACTGCGGCTTTCGGCTGAGGGCGTCAGCCACCACATTGGCCTTGCCTGGGTGATATAGGACATTCAAGTTGTAGTCCTTGATCAGTTCCAGCCATCTTCTCTGGCGCATATTTAAATTGGCTTGGGTAAACATGTATTTTAAGCTATTGTGGTCGGTATAGACATCACACTGCTTACCCATCAGATAATGTCTCCAAATCTTTAGGGCATGAATAACTGCGGCCAGCTCAAGATCATGAGTCGGATAATTCTCCTCATGCCTTCTGAGTTGCCGAGAGGCATAGGCGACTACCCTTCGTTCTTGCATGAGTACACAGCCCAATCCTTGCTTTGAGGCATCACAATAAACTTCAAACCTTTTGTCGGTATTGGGTGTTACCAATACAGGAGCGGTAGTTAGTTTGATTTTTAGCTCTTGAAAGCAGTCCTCACAAGCCTTGGTCCAATCGAATTTCTGCTCCTTTTTTAATAGCTAGGTCATGGGTTTGGCAATTCTAGAGAAGCCTTCAATAAACCTTCTGTAGTACCCTGCCAACCCTAGGAAACTTCTTACTTCCTTTACGGTGGTAGGGGATTTCGATCCATAACTGCTGCTACCTTGGAGGGTCAACCTTGATTCCTCAACAGAGATGATATGCCCGAGGAAGCTAATATCATCTAGCCAAAATTCGCACTTGCTGAATTTAGCGTAAAATTCGGTGTTCTCGAGCTTGTCGAGGACCAATCTTAGATGCTTCTTATGTTCCTCGTCATCCTTGAATATACCAAGATGTCGCCGATAAATACTACGATTTAACCGTCCAAGTATTCCATTAGGATCATATTCATCATATTCATGAAATGGGCCGGGGCGTTAGTAAGTCCAAAGGACATAACTAAGAATTCATACAGCCCATATCTTGTGGTGAAGGCAGTCTTGGGTATATCTTCCTTTCTGACCTTGACTTGATGATATCCTGATCGAAGATCAATCTTGGACAACCTTTTGGCTCCATGAAGTTGGTCAAACAGGTCATCAATTCGAGGCAAAGGATATTTGTTTTTGATAGTAACTGCATTGAGGGCTCGGTAATCCACTACCAACCTTCGACTACGATCCTTCTTATCTACAAACATGGCTGGTGATCCCCACGATGACGAACTGGGGCGAATCAATCATTTTTGCATCAATTCTTCCAATTGCTTCTTGGGTTCTGCCAGCTCTACAGGATTCATCTTGAAGTATGTCTTGTAGATGGGTGCCGTGCCTGGTGCCAGCTCAATGGTGAATTCCATTTCCCTGTCCGGTGGCAGCCCTGGCAGATCCTCTAGGAGTACATCTAGATATTCCTTGACCACTGGTACCCTCGCAGGATTATCTTCCTTCAAGAACCAGATGGCTCTTCCCCATCTGAAAGGGGCATCAACTTTCCAAACCCTCTCGTAACCAGGAGGCTTAACCAGTTTTACTTCTCTCCTCTCACAATCTAACACCCCCTTATAAAAGATCAGCCAGTCCATACCAATGATCACATCTATTCCCATATTGGGAAGGACCATTAGGTCGAACTGGAAGCTGATCCTCTCCTGAGAAATATCTATCCCCTTACAAGCCCTGCCGGCTTTTAGATTTCCACAAGGAGACTTTATAATCAGGGGTTTATCCAAAGGAAAAGTTTGCAGTTCAAGCTTATCCACAAAACTCTTAGATATAAACGAATGAGATGCTCCGGAATCAAAAGGTACTTGAGCAGGGTGGCGATGGATTCCGAACGTACCCATAAGTACTCCAGGAGCCTCCTCCGCATTTTCGGTGGAGAGTTGGTTGAGGTGTCCTCTTCCATAAGCTGGCGGGGTAGACTTCACTGGGGCAATTCCTCTCCCACGCCCAGCTGGGGGCTGGCCACGGGGTGGGGCGATATCAAAGCGTAGCTGCTGAGTCTTCCAGGTTGGGCACTCATTGGCATAGTGCCCCGGCTGATGGCACTTGAAGCAGGTTCCAGCCGCTTTATCATTCGCAGTCCACCCGAGTCGCGGGGCACCAGCGGGCTGGGTTGTAGGCCTTCTTGCAGGAGGAGGAGCGGTTCGGCTACCACCAGCTTGTTAGGTACGTGCTGGATAGTCTTGGGTGCGCGGTGGCGGTGGCCTTGACTGATAGGTGGGGCGGCAAGGTCCAGGACGGCTGGATCCCTGCGCAACTCGTGCCTCCATCTTGCGCTTACGGCTAGCTTCTTCTCCTTTTAGCTCCTTCTCCAGAATGAGAGCTTTGTTCACCAGTTGATGAAAATTTGTGAGATCGAGAAGGATGAGCTTAGAACGGTAAGTGGGAGCCATTCCTTCTGAAAACTTGTCGATCTTTTCTTCATCATCTGCTATGTCTTGCTGAGCATATCGAGCGAGCAGGTTGAACTTGGTCAAATACTCATTGACTGTCATGTTTCCTTGCCACAGATTGCGGAACTCTTGTCTCTTCATTCTGAGCACTCCTCGGGGAATGTGATTTTCCCGAAACACTCTTTCAAATACAGCCCAAGGTATATTCTGGGTAGCAGCTTGTAAGTTTGGTACTTCCTGTTGTTCTCCAATTGTATTCTCATCACCTCCCTCCGCAATATTGGCAGCATCCTGGCCAGGTTCTTCATTGTTATCAGCCTCTGCTACTTCCTCATCCTCATCTTCTACCACCTCAGGGCGGGTAGCAAGATAGTTTTCCCACCGCACTTCGGCGGGTCCTTCGAGCAATTGGGTGGCAAATAATACCCTGCCTTCATCTGGACATCGGATTAGGTTCAGCTTGCGGACGACTGTCCTCAACCAATTCTCAGCATCTGTGGGTTCGGTGGCATAGGTGAAGGTCGGGGGCTTGGTTCTAATAAATTCCGCCAATTTGGATCCTTGGCGATGTTGAGCGGCCTGCTGCGCAACTTGTTGACTCTCTAGTATCGCTCCAAGCATCTGGGCCTAATACGCCATAACTTGTGCTGTGGTAGGATTCCCAGCAGGTGGTGGGGGTAAGTTGCCGTGGCCTCGACCACGGCCCCGGTTGTTAGCGGCGCCGGCGCCACGGCCTCTTGCGGCAGCACGCCCACGAGCCATCTGCATAATCTCTACTAATTCAAATACAACGCCTAATATGCATGCATGATGTTCAAAAAAAGGCGAAAAGATCCGAATGCAATCATAAGTGCGGAAAAGCAAATCCATACATAGTTCAAGGGGACTTAAATAGTACAAGCAGTTCACGCCGATCATCTACTACGGCGTGGCAAAAGCTACAGAATACCGACTAGGCTGTGTGTAGTCTACTCCTGAGCTACATCTACAGCTACTACTTCTAGCTTCTACTAGGGAGCTAGACAACAAAAGTAGTACATTCTGCTGCTACGCCCTAACGGGCACGACGAGAGTAGGTGTACGGCGGACGGCCTGCAGGGTATCTCCCCGGAGCGTAGAGGTAGTCCTCCAGGGTCAACGCCGAAGGAGCGGCGTCAGAAGAGCTGGTGGAAGGTGCTAGAGGCTGAGGAGCCTCCAGTGGAGGGTCGTGGCGGGGAATCCCCACCAAGGCCCTAGGGGTTAGGCACCTCTTCCGCGGGGTGACGCGGGAGCGTGCCCTACGGGGGTGCGGTGGTGGTGGTGGAGGCGGTCCTGGGAGTGGACCGGGATGGTCCATCCCAGCTCGAGGGTGGTGAGCAGGATCCAGCAGATCCAGCTCAGTAAGGGCCTCATCCCTCTCTCGTCTGCAGACCTGAAGGTGGCGGGAGAGGTGGTAGGCCTGGCGGTAGGAGCTACGGGCGCGGGTGTTTGACTCCCGTAGAGAAGTACGGAGGATCTGGATCTCCTCCAGAGCTCCGCGGCGAGCGTGTCCAGCTCCGTGGTGTAGACGGACAAGGCGGAGAAGCTCTGGGTCCAGCACCTCATGCTCGGCCCCTCGTAGGCCGGGAAGCAAGTGGAGGGGAGCGTCCAGCAGAGACGCAAAAGGTCCCCCAACAAGGTCAAGGGCGTACTCCCTCTGAAGCTCCTGGATTGCCATCATAGCGACATCGCTGATGGCGAAATCCAGCTGGTCTCGGGCACCACCGTCTGCATCGATGTGCCACGACGTCGAGCAAGTAGTAGACCCTAACCTCGACCTCGTAAGCGAGGCGGGGTAAAGTCCGTACGAGCCTCCAAAAGTTGGTGGGGGCTCCCTAAAACCCCAAGAAGTCCGTAAGCTCCTGCAGCACTCGGGCGTTCTCCCCTCGGGGTCCAGACGGGTACCCAAAAGTGGAACGCTGATCAGCAAATCCGGCGTGCGGAATCTCCATCTACAAAATAGTTTTACAAATTAAAGAGTTAGCACCTTTTTTAAATAAGAACTTGCAGAAGGACAGATTATAGCACTCTTTTTAAAAGAGGTGAAGTTTATCGGCAAGGAAATCTCCCTTTTTAGCTTAAAATAATCTTAGGCTATCGGCCAAGATCTATGGCTCCTACAGTTGTATGCTCTGATACCAGCTCTGTGGGGCCTGTCCTTTGCCCACCACACGATCTGCACTAGTCCCTGGATCAGTACACTAGTGCACACCTTTCACATAGCCGGAATCATTTCATACAAGCGGAAGTCTTATATATTACACAAATACTCAGATAAGCCGAGGGGCTATTAAGTATTACAAACGGCACATTGGCCCAAATAGTCGAAAAGTCCAAAAGATCGAGTCACGGAGACCCAAAGATGCAAAGAGTCTCGTGCGGCTATGCCTAAGCACTCGATCGAGAGACGCCTAAGCCTCACCACAGTCGTCGCCAAATCATCGTCCTTCATCTTCATGGCAAAGGCGTCGATCCCGCTCATATTCTCCATCTAAAAGAGAATATGAATGCGAGGTCGATGTCATCCAAACAATGGGCGAGCTAACACCCAACCTGATGCAATTTTAGTGATAGGGGTTCCAAAGGAAAGGTTGGGGTTTATTTGTTGCAGAAAGCAAGTTTTCTAAATCAAAGCCTATGACTTAGCATTTTTAACCCAAAGTTCTGCTAATCATTATTTTCATTAATTTGATTCACATTTCACAATTCACAATCCACACCAGTCCTTAGATCTACTGCACACACCAGCCATCATATCCCGGGTGTGGCGCACCCGTTGTGGATCTTACGCCAGCGAAGTGCCCGTTCTTCCCTAGCCGGGTTGCCACGCCCGCACTAGAGTCACGGCTCCCTGACACGTAAGACCTAGATCATCCCACGGATGACGACATGATACTGTCTTCACCTCAAGCATGGCAGCAGACAGGATACGCCCGCAGGTCGTACTATCCTTGAATCCCCAATACTTGCACTACTGCGCGATGGCCACGCGTTGTGGTGATAGGAACCAAATCCCGTAGGCATTTGGTCAGCGACTTCCCGCTGTGTGCCTCACTACACACCCGTCCGGTCCACTCTACGAGTCACATCGGATCCGGCCAGTCCACACACATTCACATTCACTTCCTTCTTCTGCTATCGTTCCTCCGTGTGCCCCGCACACGATGTGGCGAACCACCCCGTGGCGCTGATTAGCGCTCGCGTGTTGCCCCGCGCTCCTCTCAACACCGCGTCTGTGAATGATAGCCCTCTTCACATCACACCAGTAGCCTTGCTACTTCCACCTTAACCACAAGTCGGACCGCGTCCGCTTTCCCAATCACATCCAACACATACACACACACTGGCATGCCAGGCCCAACTTCCAAATTCCATGTTTGATAAGTAATCATGTCCGGTGAATGTCGGTTCACCGTTCTGAGGGCAATTTAAGTCTAAAATTATTCATTGGACCTGAGCAATGTCTAAGCAAATTTTAACCAAGACTGAAGAGTCTAAAATTGTTTTACTTAACCTAACTGGTTATCAAGGGTGATCATCAAGGCAATCATAAATAAAGTCAAATGACTGATGATTAAATCAAGGCAATATCATCAATATAGAACAATAGCAAATGATAATAAGGCATGATATATCATGATTAAGCAAACAAGCATATTTACTTAAAACAGCATGCAATTTAATATGGTAAATAAAATATTTTAATAAACTGGGAATCAATATGACCCATTAGAGTGTTAACTCGCACTAGGGAAAGCTGACTTCCCCTAATAAAAGGAAACACTTTTATGGTTTAAGATGTTAACTCGCACTAGGGAAAGCGCATCCTCTCCCTAGTAAAAGCAACATTATTAAGGGTAGGTATTAACTTGCCTTGGTCTGGGGTGTAGTGGGGGTCTTCTTGCTGGTCTTCAAAAGGTCCCTCGGGCTCCTCGGCGCCTAATAATGGAACAGATTCGAGGAAAAATAAATAAACACCAATATGCAATAGAGGCATGATGCATGATATGCCCTTGCTAAATCTAGCGATTCGTCGAAAGGTGATAAGTTCTATCCTAGGTATCGAGAAAGTTCCATGAGTCTACTATTGCTTAGAAATTTACATAAGTTAACGGTGGAGCGGGCATCATGAAGATGATATGCGATAATGCATATTGCTACTCTATATAATTTACCCATAGACTTAGCAAATAGACGTATAAAGCCAAATTAGATTTTTGTTTGAAGAATTTTCTTCATCAACTCCCGGAAGATTACCTACAGTGTTTGGTGTGGTGTTGGTTAAAACACATGATTATTTATATACGTAGGGTAACTAAGTATTCGGGTTTATTCTTAGTAAAATTAGCTAAGTAATTCTACGGAGTTCAATTAAGATCTCAAAGTTTTAACAAGGCACTAGGGTTCAATAATATTCCTATAGGAAATTTGAGAATTTTAATTAAAATCATTTAATATATGCAATAAATCAAGTATTATTGCGGTATTAGTATATAGGAGAATGGTAAATAGGGCTAAACAATTGCTTAGAGGTTAATAGATAGTTCTAAAATCTTTTAATAATTGTTTTAATTCCCTAAATTACATTTAGGTCCTCCTGGAATATTCTCATGAATTTAAGAGCTTATGTGACAATTTTATTATTTGAAATCCCCCTTTTAAAATATTGTTATGAGGTGAAATATTATTTATCTAGAGGCAAAAAGGGAATTAATTGTCCAAATAAAATTTTACTATGTGTGTTCTGTTATAAATGGTAACTTGATAAATTCTCAAATTTTTCTAAGGTCATTCCCTATTTTATTTAATCACTATCTATTTTTTTGGGTTTATTCCCCTAAAGGAAAATTCTAGAATAGGATTAAGTATTAATCAGGGGCAAAATTATAGGATACAATTTCTTACATTATTTTTAATAAATCAACTAGGTAATCAAATATTTACCATAATTTTCCTAGGATTTTTGGTCGAGTTCTAGATATATAAATCATCCCCTAATAATCTCCTATTTGTTTTAAACGTTAAATCGCGGAAAACTCATGAAGACAAGATCGGGCCGCCCATTAACGATGGTCGGGTCAGACACGCCGGCGGCGATGGGCCGCTTTCGCGAGAGACGCAGCGACGCTTGAGAGGCGCGATCCGGGGGCCCGACATGTGGGGCCAGGTCCCACATGTCAGTGATCCCACACGGCCACGCCCGCACGAATCTCAACGCCAATCCTGGGGTCCTTACATTTCTTCCTTCTCGGGCTGGCGGGTGCGCGGCCGCGGAGCTCGCCGGAGCTTCGTCAATGTGGCCGGCGACATCTATGTATAGTTTGCATGTGTAAGTATACACCTATATACTTACGTAAATGTTTATACATACAAATAACTACGTATTATCGTACGCATACTAGTATGTAGAAAAGATAGCAGTTTACGAGCAATTGCGAGAATTGGTTCGGGGATGATTTGGTTTTTGGTACAATCATAACATTGTAACTTAAATTAGCTCTTTTAGGTTTTTCTTTTGAACAGTCAGGTTTTACAATAGGTACGAATGGTAACCTAGGCTTTATAATAGAAATAGTTCCCCTCTCAAATGATTTCTTTATATTTTTAACACTAATATGCTTTGGTACCAGAAAGATTTTGGAAGATCTTTTCCCCAAGTTACATGCACATCGCATAACTTCAAAATGTCCAAAGATGGGGTGTTACATTATGCCATGGAACGGCACGTCTGTCTGCTGGAGCGCTGTCCTTGGGATCTGCATCTCGCCCAGAGTCTTAGCGAAAAGGATATTTAATCCACTTCCGCTGTCAACCAGGACCTTACGCAGTCGGACGCCCCGTACCACAGTATCCAGGATGAGTGGATATCTTCCTAGGCAAGGGACGTGGTCCGGGTGATCTGAGCGATCAAATATGATCGAGACTTCAGACCACCGGAGATACTCGGGGGTCACCGAAATAGCTGCATTGATTTCCCGATCGGTAAACTTTTGCTTATGCTTGGACTCATATGCATCCGATCCCCCGAATATGTAGTTGAGCTCTCACTCAGTTTCTTGGTAAGCGTCACCTTGAGAAGGGTCACGCTTGTCATCTTGCTTAGCGTCTCTCGGAGCATCGCTGTTGTGCTCCTCGGCGAACTTATTCAAGATGTTGCAATTTTTGGCCGCATGCTTTCCATTTGGACGGAAAGGACACGGCGCCTCCATGACTTTGTTGTAGTCGGTGGGCCGAGGCGGCCTCTGCCGACCCTGATCTACGACGGATACCATCTCTTCACCCTTACGCTTCTTGTCCTTCTTGGAGGATGACTCGGGTCTGTCCTTCTTGCCTTCGTGTTTACTTGGGTGATCCTCTTGACGCTCAGCGAGAGCATCCGAAGCAGTAGCATATCGATCCGCCAAGACGAACATCTCCTTAACGGTAGTCGGAGGCTTCCGAGACATCTTCTTGATTAGATTGGGGCCGCGAACTCCTTTTTGGAAGGCTGCGACGACGACCGCCTCTAAGATCTTCCGGGTTGTATTCTTCTTCTTGGTGAAACGCCGAATGAAATCCCTTAACGACTCATCTTTTTTCTGATGAATCTGATAAAGGTCCCACTGGGTTCCGGGTTTCTCGTAAGTACCCTGGAAGTTGGCTACAAACTGGTCGCAAAGCTCTCCCCAGGAATCGACCGAGTTCTCTAGAAGGCATGCGAGCTAGTTCTGAGCCGGAGGGGTTAACATGACGGGCAAATAGTTTGCCATCACGTCGTACCCTCCACCCGCAGCCTTGATTGCCAAAGAGTAGATCTGCAACCAAGCCTCGGGGTCCCGCTCTCCATCAAATTTCACAATCCCCTTGGGTTGAACCCCTCGGGCCAGTTTACCTGACGGAGTCGGGGTGTAAATGTGCTCGTGGATTGTATTATGGTGGAGGCTGATAATGATTGCTGGATGTGGGATTGGATGTCGAACTAGGGGCCCTAGACCCCCTTTATATAGTGCAAGGGGCCGGGTTACAGATAGAATCCCTAATCCGTGTATGGAAGATACAGATATAACCGATTTGGTTACACCTATATCTATGTATTCGAGTAGGAGACGAGTTCGTTTCCTTGTAGAACATGTCAGGCCGCGTCAGCCTCCAAGCCCGTCTTCTGGAAGGTCCAATTCAGTCGGCCTAAGGAGGTAGTACATCCAGTAGCATATCTTCGGATACCCGGGGCCCATGTTATCCACAATCGCTGATTACCTACTTGGTGGCATCAAAAAGTATGGACAATCAACAAATGCTCATGTTTTTATTCTAGGATGTGTACACATATTGGATGTAAGTTAGCATCTCATTGCCATTTTTTTTTTTACATTTTCCTGTGTTTTAATTGTTGTGTAGTCAAATTTAAGATAAAATAATCGTTGTTTTTCATTTTCATCTTTTTTTAATCTAAGTAAACAGCTCATATACTTGGACTTTGTTAATCCAAATTTACGATTGGGTGTCCCACGCGGTTTTCCATGAGCCAATTATGTGGAAACTATCCATCTTAAAAAGTTGGTGTTGTTTTATTACCGCCACCTACAGGTATGAATCCATTCTTTTTGCTTCTTGAGAATGTAGCTTTCAATGGAAAATATTGGAGCATTTTCATGTTTCATCTCATAATCGGAAAAAATTACTCCTTTTCAGTTATTGGATTTATTGGAGACTGTATACGCTGCCAGGATAGGGATGAACGCATAAATTATGTGGCAGATGATACCCTCTTTATTGGCAATCCTACTTCAACAAGTCAAAATGTAGAGGTTGATCCGCCCCTACATAACATGGTATGCATCTGTACCCCGATTCACAAATTGTGTTATTTTCATGTGCTTTTTATATTTGTTTCATTGCTTTTAGGGATATGACAAGGTCATTGAAAATGATGATATTCACGGAGATGATGACAATTGCACTAGTGGTTCTGCTGAGCCAGATGCTGCGACTGCTGACGTATGCTTTTTTCTCCTTTTTCTAAAATTTGTTGTTATCCATTTTTGCGACATGTGTGTTCTTCATAACTCATATGACAGCATACTTAATTCAGTTTCTGTCTGTCATATAGGTATTCATTGATGATATATTCAAGTAATTCAAGGTGAAGTTGTAGTCCAGGTGATTAGAGCTTACGAAGGAGGCTATTCAGTGGTTCGAGTCAAGAATTGCTGCATCAGACGAACAGTTGTTGGCTGAGTTGCATATTGATCTTGGCAGGGCTTCAACGGCAGTCAACATCAATGCTGCAGACAGCGTCAAGTATGCGGATGTTATGTGCAAGGTAGTGGAGATATCTATAGTTGCATCCGAAGAAGCAGCTAAGACATTTGCACAGCAAGCGATGGCTACAACAAATGCCGGTGTGTTTGAAGGTTTGAAGGTTGCTGACATGCCTAAAGTTGATGAATCACCGTAACCATGAACTGATGTCGATGAAGTTGGAGGTGATAAGGTGGATCATACCTGGCCCCCAGATGATCCCGTTGTTGTTGTTGAGGGAGATCAAAAGGGAGGTGATTCGAAACTTGAGCCCATCTTTGCTGCTGCTGCCAATGAGGGTGACATCCTCGGAGATGATTTGGGGGTGACGTCAAGGCAGCTGATGTCAATGAGGGTGGAAATGCTGAGGGTGATGGTGCTGATCCAGACTACTTAGAGACTGCGTTTGCTATCAATCAGGGGGGAGATGCCAAGGGGAGTGATCCGGGTTTTCTAGTTACTGCACTAGCTGCTAAAGAGGGTGGAGATGACAAGGCCAAAACAGACGACGTGATTGCAACTCGAAACAAGGATCAAGCAGACGATATCATTGCATCAGGTCATGGAGATGAGGGTTGGAGGGAGGCTGTAAATAAGCCCGAAGGCAGGGACAAGCTAAGCCTAACTGAGCTTGCTATCTAACAAGAATTGGATGAGATTAGGCTTATGTGCTGTAAATATATTTTTAAATGTTTTCTGTCATTTATTAATTTTGACATTGGTACATCTCCGGCATTACGTTTTTTTAACCCTATGTTTTTATCTTTTTTTCCATTCTCCTATCATGATGCAGCTAGCACTACCACTGTTCAGCTACCTAAACATATTGAAATCGAAGATTTGCCAGAACCTAGCCGTCCTGCAGATGTTATTAATGTGGCACCTCTATCTGAACCAATCCCAGGTAGCGAGCGGTTTCCAGACCCAGGAAGTGTAACTATAGCCACCAAGCACAGATCAAAATGGCACAAGTCAAATTTGGTGAATATGAGTCAAGGTGCTAATTTCAAGTTTCCGAAGCAGGCTGTTCTATATAACTTTCAGCAAAATGTCATATGTGGGGCGATCAAAAATCCACACAATACAAAGATCATTATTGGGGGGGGGGGGTTCATGTGACACACATGGAGTTTTCTTATGCATTGTGGCCAAGGAAAGGTGAAGTTAGCAACTCGTTCATGTGGCTGTGCTGCAAGGCCTTCATGTTGGATTGTCCTTCCAAAAAAAAGGACAATACTAGATCCAATATGCACTGTGAGTTACATATCTTACATGATTCATTTTTTCACATATGGTTCATGATGACACAAGTACATATTCACCAGTGGTTCACCACTGGTTTACTAGTGGTTCACTTGGTGGTTCACCAGTGGGTTCATCATTTTCTGTTCACATGTTTTAATTTTTTTCTTCAATGTGGTGCATACTTTTTTCCAGGAACAGCTCATCAAGCCATATCATGAGGTAGATGTGAGGAAGATAGAAGCTAGACTACTCAAGGCATTAGTTGATGAACTTGAGAGGGTATCTTTTTTTTAGTTTTTAATTGATTTACACCACTCTGGGTTTTTTATGTTTTTGTTGCATCATCACTTTTTTTTCAGATCTATATCACACTCCTCAAAGATAGCCATTGGAGCTTAATCCTTGTTGACCTTGTTCATGAGGAAGTTGAGATATTTGACCCACTGAGACATCCAAAATCTCGCATCGATTACTACCGCAGTATTTGGTACAACATTGTGAGTTTTATTCTTTTCCGTGTCATTTTTTATGATTTTTTCACTTTGCATGATTTTTTTAATATCATCGTTTTTATTTTATCATTTCTTGTTTTGTGTGTGCTCCTGACTTTTATGTGTGTTTTATCTAGGGTATGAACCTACAAATGGTTTTAGGTGATTTGAAAGAAAACGGGGACGAATTTCTTGTTTATGATGTTTTCAAACTCCACTATCCCCATATTCCCTTGCAGATCACTATGTGAATTACACGTTTGTGTGTTCTGTGTATGTTTTTTATGAAATGTTTTATTTGCTAACTTTTTGCTTATTTCTTTTTTTTTCAATCACAAATGTGGGTTCTGTGTTATAAGGATGTTAAAGTGCCACAATGGCAGGAGTTTAATTGGTTATAGCACAATACTAACACAACAGCCTCATTCCAAAATTACTCCTTTTTGCAACTATTCTATTATAACTACTAAATGTTTTTTTCTTGATTATGATGCAGGGCAGTGTTGAAGGTTACAAGAAAGAGCTTGCTTTAGGGCTAATCTACCACCAATTCAATAACCTGAATCTCAATCGAAAATCATAAGGGTAGATGGCATAGCGCCTAACCGATGTCTTACCAATAGGTTTTTTTGTGTAACTATAACGTCTGTGTTCGGGGGGTGGTTGTATATGTGGCATTGGAAAGAAACACATTTTTATTTTGTAAATTTCTTCTCTACCCATGATGATCAATCATTTTGTACCTTTTTATTTTGAAGACACAATAATTTTAATATTTTTCTCACCATCTCAATGATCTTTTTCACCCCTAAGTGGTTGGTGAACCACTGGTTACCCAGTTTTACCCACTGTATATCCATCTTTGATTTTACAGATGAACCAGGGGCTGAATGACAGGGTCATCTGTAGTTCACCACCTATGGTTCACCAGTGGTTCACATGTGGTTCATCAGTTTGAGCCACTAGCTAACCAAGTTTCACTTGTGGTTCACCACTGTTTCAACTCTGGTTCACCTGCATCTTCACTTGGTTCACTGGTTCAGTCCTGATTCACCACTGACTCACTGTAGTTGTGAGATATTGGTCCATCTGTTTATTTTGTCCACCTTGCATGGTTTAATTGGTTCACTACTGAATCACCCCTGGCTTAGTGGTGATTCACTACTTGTTCAAATGACCTTTTTAATATTTTTCTCACCATCTGAACGAGCATTTTCTCCCCATGAGTGTTTGGTGAACCATTGGTTAACCAGTTTTACCCACTGTATAACCATCTGTCATTTCACAGGTGAACTAGGGGCTGAATCACAGGCATCTGTAGGTCACCACCTATGGTTCACCAGTGGTTCACATGTGGTTCACCAGTTTGAGCCACTAGTTAACCAAGGTTCACAACTGGTTCACGTGTGGTTCACCAATGTTTCAACTCTCGTTCACTTGCATCTTCACTTGGTTCACTGTTTCAGTCCTGATTCACCATTGATTCACTGCAGTTGTGAGATATTGGTCCATCTGTTTATTTTCTCCATATGGCATGGTTCACTTGGTTCACCATCGAATCACCTCACTACTAGTTCAGTGGTGATTCACTACTGGTTCATATCTGTTTCATCTGGTTCACATATGGTTCACATCTGGTTCACCATGAACTCACAACATGATTCGCTGACAAAATATATAAACCATCTCACAATGTAACTACAATAAAATATCACACACAAGTGGTGAACCAGATACACCTTTGGTTAATCACCTCAATGAGACATTTTTGACAAATATCTGATGAGAGTGAACACAAACAAGTTTTTTTACAATAAATACCACAGAAAACATGTTTTCAAACAGGCACACTTAGTGTTTCATTCATCATAAACTAAGGCAAAACAGAAATTTTCAATTGGCTGCTCAACTTTTTTTGTCATCTTTTTGCCAATGGTTTTATCATTGTCAAAAGCGGAGGAGCGTAACCTCGTTGAGTTCTTTGGGCGCCCTTTTGGAACTTTCTTCTCTGAATCTTTGTAAGAAACTGTTCCGCTCTCACCAACAGATACGTCCCCCCACTATTTTTTGTACTACTATGGTTGAGTTGTTCTTCTTGCTTACTAAAATTCATAGCAGCTAAGTGGTTGTTCAGCTCACCAAGCGCCTTCATACATTCTTTGTATGTTGAATCAGATTTTTGCATGCCTCGGTAGCCACCTGGATTGCCTTCTTGCACACATTTGCGTATCTCACCTTTCTGTTTGAAACAGTGCCACCTTCTAGCGGTGTGACCATTTCCCCCCCTCCCCAACTAGTGAATATTTCATTGTCCACCTTTCACACATGTAATGCTGTGGAATTTCGTTCACATTTAGCTAAATCATCACTTTCAAGATGTGCTCGCACAGAATCCCATCCCTTTCATACTTCTTGCAAACACAACAGAATTTTTGAGTATCCATATCCGCAACCACTAAGTGTACATGGTTTGATCCTCCTATGAAAACATTTTGCACACAATAGGTTTTTGGATCATCACTGAAGATAATGTTGTACATTGTCGAGTTCATGAGCTGTATCTTGAATTTCTCAAATATAGCCCTTGTGTAGAAAAGCAAAGCTTGTTTCTCCATTTAAAATGTTGACCACTGAAAGTGCATCTAGGCCCCCTATATGTTTTGGGGGTTAATGACAAAACGATTAAAGGACTAATGAGATTTCTAAGTGTTATCTTCAGATCTTAGTCCTCCACAGTGAAGTTATGGGCTTTGACGAACCCTAAATTCGAATGAAGCAAGAAACGGTACCTAGACTTGTGATTTGTAATTTATTTAAATTTTTGAGTCTAAGG
The DNA here is from genome assembly GCA_036346145.1 of Olyra latifolia. NCBI lineage: Eukaryota > Viridiplantae > Streptophyta > Magnoliopsida > Poales > Poaceae > Olyra > Olyra latifolia. The sequence continues at coordinate 3,579,686 of CM070531.1, read as the reverse complement.
ATAGCCGTACTATTAAGAGGGATTTGACGAAAAATAGTGTTTGGATATTCTAGGTGCTCATGATGGAAATTAGTTAGCAATTTACAAGTTTTTAAACTCTTGTCACCAAAATCCAGACAAAATGTCTTTTGTCACTCGGAGTATCCGAGTAATTACTCGCACTGTCCGAGCTGACCCCCTCTGTCTTCCCAGAAAGAAAATAGTCTTTGAGGCTAAGTCCTATTCGGAGTATCCGAGTTTTTAACTCGGAATGTCCGAAGTCACTCGGAGTATCCGAAGTAATTATTCGGACTATCCGAGGTGACCCTCTCTGTTTGATGGTAGTAATTATTCGGACTATCCGAGATTTCACTCGGAGTATCCGAATCGCTCGGAGTATCCGAAGGTTCGGACTATCCGAAGAATCAACTCGGAGTATCCGAGCTGGGTCTCTCTGTCTCTGTGTTTTTACACTATTCGGAGTATCCGAGTATTTACTCGGACTATCCGAACTTATTCGGACCTGAGTCAAAACGGCTAGTTTCAAGGGCTCATATATATACCTCACTTCACTCTCACCTAACACAATTATTCACTCAGAGCATTTACTCCTCCTCATTTACTCCTTAAGCCCTAACTTTTCTCTCTCCTCTTGAGCTTGTTGATTGTATTCTCTAGAGGGAGAAAAGAAGTGAGATTTGGAGAGCTTGAGCTTGCTTAGATCCATCTTGAGCACTGGGATTCATCCTCTCGCGGATTTCTCGCCGATCTATTACTCTTGGAGGTTGAGGACTCCTAGACGGCTAGGAGTTGCCGGTGAGCTCCCAAGCTTCGTGTGGTGAGCCTCCGGAAGTTTGTGAATGTCGAATCCACCTCCGCAAGGGAAGGATTCAAGTTAGTGAAGCCGGTGAGTGCTTGGTGCAACACCGAGAGGATTAGGGTTGAAAGAGACCCGGGCTTCGTGCCTCCTCAACGGAGACGTAGGATCCCCTCAAGGATCCGAACTTCAGGATAAAATCTTTGGGTCTCCGTCTTCATCTCTTGGATTTCATCTTCACACTTGTGTTCGAAGTCAAATCTTGGTGTTTGAAGTGGTGATCTTGTTTGTAAAGAAGATATTGTTGACCATACTTCATTCACAGGTACTCAGGGCTCACTAACACTCTTTGGTGCAGGAAACATCTCTCAAAGAGCCCAGATTTATTTTTACTCGTTTCCTCTTCGGACTATCCGAATATACTTCGGACTATCCGAAGTACTCGGACAGTCCGAGCTGTACTCGGACAGTCCGAAGCTTTTATTTCCGCTGCAATCAATTTAGTGATAAATTTAATTACGCCTATTCACCCCCCTCTAGGCGACATCCCGATCCTTCAATGTTGCTTCTGTGCACACATTGATGTAGCGCTGATAATCCTGTCTATCAAAACATGACTGAATCAGCTTCTCATACTGTGTTATGAAATTTCTTATCGAGTCGCCTGAGTGCACGAAGTCCTTAAACAGTGCATTCATCCCCTCGCTACGCTGCGTTATACTCATGAATGGAAAAAATGAGTCCACAGAGTAGCAAGGCACTCATTTAGCCCTGGATTCATACATGTGTATCATGTATTTGTGATCTGACAAGTTATACCATTCAATGATTTCAGCCCACCTTCTCTCAAAATCCACAACTGTATATGGTTCATCAATGCACGATCTAAGTTCATCTTGAAAGCCATGCAACTTTGACATCAGACCTCCCAGCTTGAGCTTCACATTCTTATTTCTGTAGGCGTGCCACATGCAGCGTCTGTGTATAGCCCTAGGCAACACATTTGCTATTGCTGCCTCCATGGCTCTTTCTTGATCCATCATGATACTTCGAGGAAATTTGTTGTCCATTGCTTTCAAAAAAGTCTTGAACAACCACTAAAATGTTTCAATAGTTTCATCCTTTAGAAATACGCAACCAAAGATGACTGCTTGTCCATGGTTGTTAACCCCAATTATTGGTGCAAAAAAAGGGAGGCGATACCTGTTGGTGCAGTAAGTTGTGTCGAACACAATGCAATCACCAAATCTAGCATATGCCTATCTTGATAAACCATCAGCCCAGAACAAACCGCTGACTGTGTTGCCTGCCTCCAACTGCATATTGTAGTAGAAGGTTAGGTCTTCTACCAGCAACTCCTCGAATATCTAATTGTTTCTTCTAGATCACCACGCCTATTGCCATGTCTCCATAATGACCTCAGATTTTTAACATCTTTTGATGTGAAAGGTATGTTTCTCATATCCCTATACACATCAGACAATATGGACATCACTCTTCTTATAGGAATATTATTTTGGTGGAGCATCTCTATTAGTTCATGGTCATCATCTGAGATCTTACGGTATGACCTCAAGAAACGCAGTGTCCTAAGGCTCAGTCGAGGATGATTGTGCTCCAACTCAACTAGGGTTACAACCCACTTTTCTTTCCTTTTCACAACAACCATCCTTGCTTTGCAGTCAGTTTTCATCGACTTGTTACTATCTCACTTACCGCCACTGCTTGAACTAGCTCCTGATGTAGATTTCCTTGTAGCTCGTTTGCAATGGCAAGCAAACTCGTAGCGATTGTACTCCCCAGTTTCATGGCTCTTTGTGTTGCTTGAAATTTTGGTCGCAAAACCCCAATTTTTTGCATAATCATTGTCATATTTCTGAGCTTCATCGTTGCTGAAAAACTCCATTCCTATAGCAGGTTCTTGAGGCTGAGAACTAACACAATCCACTTCTTCGTCATTTTCAGCGTCTTTTTGAGCTATCTTGCATTCATCGTATTGCTCTTCCTCGTTGAGCCCAATTAGGATGTTAAGATCAAAATTAGTTGTCTTGCTTGAGCTCATTTTTTTTTATGTATGACCTGAAACAAAACACTTTTTTTAGGATTTTTTTACAGTTTTGTTTCATCCAACATAATGATTAAAATGTATGAAATACCAAATATTCTTTTTATTTGCTATGCAAAACATATGATTTTGTGCAAATTCACCAAAATATATTTGATTCAAATTCGAACCACTTATGATTCAATAGAGATACATGATCCGCTGACCAAAAACCATTTTTTTCCACATGTTACCATGACAAAAAACTAATTCCAATCTGATGCATCACAATTTTTCTACAACACCATACACATTTATTCGAATTATCATCATAGACAAAAGAACCAATGCGTAATTTTCTTTTCAAACACGCTGAACGACTGAGGGGGAATCACAACTTTGCATGCAAAAAAACTCACCAAAATTGTGTCTGCCGTTGCTTTTCATTATTATTAGCTTGGCCAATGGTCATACCAAAGACCGCTGGAGAGTGGGGGGGACGGTGGGATGAGGTGAGGGTGTGGGGAGGCGATGGGTGGGAGGGTGAAGGGGGGATGAGGGGAGGGAGGGGGGAAGGGGGGCGGCGGGATAGTCGGAGCAGAAGGAGGAGGGGGCGGCGGGATGGTGGCGGAGCACGTTGGTGGCTTTGTTCGGACAGCCCTCCGATTTGCCATTACGCAGCACCGTTGGTGCATTAGGAGACGGTATACGCTCCGACATAGATAGGATGACACGCAATATTCATTCATTATATCCTATGGCTCAATCTAGTATCCATTAGCCAATCGTATATTATCCGTGTTCTCGTTGGGATATTGTCCATGTCCATTCGTATCGAAGCACGGCGTCTCCACCGGCCCCCACTGCTCCGTTGCAGCATAACACGTGACCTGCCCACCACCTGCTCGACCGCCGCGCTGCTGGATCCACGCCCTAGGAAGGATCGATGCATTCCAGCAAGTGGAGCGCGTCGGCGAACCTAGCCATCTGTGCTTTGGGCGTGTTCCAATGCCTTGGCTGTCTTCGCACTCCACCTGCTTGACGAAATGCCTGCATCGGTGTTGGCCGATCTTTCAAGGCTGTAGCTCCGTTGCTGACAACCGCCGCAAGATGGAGTGGACCAGGGCTAGGGAAGCACTGAGCTGTGCTGTTGGCTTGCCAAGATTTGGCACGGTACCTAGTTGCTAGCTGCAAGAAAGCTTAGAAGAGGTACTAGCCGCTTCCTCTGCCTGACCTCTCGATTTGGGATGTGCGTATTTTGATCTTGCGAGATGGGCTGGTCCAGACTGGCATGTGGATGATGTTTACATGTGACAGCGTTGCTGCTTAAGAGTGGATTAGGAAACTTATGATGGAAAAGAATCAGGAACGGTAAACATCAGTTAGTTGTATATGTATGGCCACAAGGCAACGTAGGATCATCATCTGAGACAGGCATTGGTTATATACTAAGGAAATACTTGATGGCTCATGGCTTGGTGAGTTGTGGACTTAGCTAAGGGTATACCTGGTGTGGAAATCAAGCTTCCTCTGTCTACCAATGATGTTCTGAAGAGTATGCTTGAAGCCAGAAACATGAATTGGTTACGTGCTCAAATTCAGAAAGACAACTTTGTATTTGTAAAAAATGGAATTTTTAAGTGCTTGTTGAAGGCAACAGGTATAGAAGGATATACCTGGGCCTGCTAACATGTGGTGCTGGTGTTTCCATTTGAGTGGAAGGGGATAAGTAACAAAATAAGAAGGGCAAGACAACAGGTGGGTCAGAACTGAACTGTGAGGACTGTAGACCATGGGATGGGAGTAATTTGTGCATATAAAAGCAGCAGGGGCAAACGTGTACAACAGAATTGTGCAACCTAGAAGAGTGGATCGATACGGAAGTGTTTGACATCAGAACTAATATATGTATGTCATGAAGGTAACGTAGCACTGTCTTCACCACAGCTCCGCGAGTCACTGGCATCATAGCATAGCCATGAAGAATACAAAATATCAGTGAGCAATCCTGAGTCCCGACCTTGCATGTCCATGTACCTCTTCTTGTGTGCATACCAAGTTCATTTGTGGCAGTGATTTCCTTTCTTTCTTCGTCTTGCCTCCAGTGCTAGCTTTCCTTGGCTGAGCATGTCTCCTCATCTTCTGTCTTTTAGGTTCTTATTTTCTTCATGTGCCACTGGGCTACATCCAAGGAGGGAACTGAAGCTGCTTTTATCGCCATCTTTACCATCCAGTATTAGTGCTCATATCTCTTCTTTGCAGCAAGGTCATCTCCTGTTAGTCCCATCTGCAGGCCCTAAGGGACAAGTATTGGTACCAACTGATTCCCATTCATCTAGCTCCAAAAATAATGGCAGCAACAAGGGAAGGAGGGGGACGAGAGGGAGAAAGAGGAAGGAGACAGGAAAAGAAGTAGGGGGATGTGTGCCATCTGCGGAGGAAGTGTCAATTAGTGTAGGTACCCTCTATGAGAGTGGTGACCCCCTTGGGAGCAAGGAGTTGGGCCGGTGCGTGGTGCAATGGCTAAAGAAGGGTATGCACTCAATGGCCTCCAAATTTGCTTCCACGGAAATGCAGAATGAAGGAGCAGCATTCTCATTGGATGGGGAATCATCTCATGGTGACTTGGGGTTTGTGATTTTGGCACAGCCTTACCTCTCTGCTACTCATATGCCCAAGGGACAGGAGGCGCTCTGCCTCAAGGCTTCCACCCACTATCCCACCCTCTTTGATCACTTTCAACGGGAACTCCGTGATGTTCTACAGAAGCACCAAAACAAGGGTTTTATTTCTGATTGGCGCTCCGCACAATCCTGGATGCTTCTGAAAGAATTGGCTAACTCAGCTCAACATCGGGCAGCTGCCCGCAAACCTAAAACTCCTGTTACCCATAGTACCCTTGGGATAGGTGTCGACAAGACAAAGCTGATGCAGGCCAGAATTGAAGACTTTGTCAAGAAAATGTCAGACCTTCTACACATAGAACGAGATGCAGAGCTGGAATTTACTCAGGAAGAGTTAAATGCCATCCCGACGAGGGATAGTAAGTTGAAGCAGCCACTCAATCCAGTTGAATACTTGGTTAGCCATGGTCAGGCACAGCAAGAGCAGTGCGACACCATTTGCAATTTGAGTGTTATCAGTAGTTCAACTGGTTAGTGTGCTTTTCTTTTTATTATGTTCTTAGCTGGGCTAATGATTAAAAATATGAATTGTTAGGAGAGTCATGTTTGTCAACAAGAGTGTTTCCCTTTTTGGTTAGCAATGTAGTAAATATGCTTTGAATTCCTGCATGTATTTAAGAATGCAAACATGCATATGCAGATTAAGATATACTAGCTTGAAGATTGCTAATACTATGTTGTTGAAGATAATTGAAGGTGCTAGATTAAGTAAACAGTGCTATCTTGTTTGTTATTCATATCATATAGTAAAAAATTCAATATGACATTGCTCATCTTGCTTCATATCTTATTGCATGCAGGGATGGGAAGCCTACATCTTGTCCTATTTAGAGTGGAAGGAAGCCATAAACTGCCTCCAACCACACTCTCTCCTGGCGACATGGTTTGTGTGAGGATATGCAATAACCGGGGTGAGGTTGCAACTTCTTGCATGCAAGGCTTTGTTCATAATCTTGGTGAGGATGGCTGCAGCATTACTATTGCTTTTAAATCCCGCCGTGGTGATCCTACCTTCTCCAAGCTTTTTGGGAAAAGCGTGCGGATCGACAGAATACAAACATTGGCTGATGCACTTACTTATGAGGTAATGCAATTTTGCTCAAGGCTCATGCACAGGATAGTATTCTGTCTTAAAAAATAACTAACTAGCTTCATCATTCCTTATGCTTGGTTTCATATGATACACATGTCAAATCACTTGATGCAGCCTGAGTCACTTACACTTCCTTCACATTTATTAGAGATTTGTTTGAGCATTTGCATGTAAACAAGGTTTTTGTTTTAGTGTTACGTGGTTTATTGAACCATAATTGCTATGTCAATTTTGTTTGAAGGTTTACTATGTGGTTTGAGTAGTCTAGTTCATTCATCTATGCATTTGACCTGGCAGCGTAATTGTGAAGCACTGATGCTTCTTCAGAAGAAAGGTTTGCAGAAAAGAAATGCTTCGATTGGGGTAGTGGCCACCCTGTTTGGAGACAAGGAAGACATGATGATGATGGGACAGAATAATCTGGTTGATTGGGGTGAATCAACAATACAAGATGATGAGTCGTCCAGAATGTATGAGTATGAATTTGATGCCTCACAGTCGAAGGCTATTGCAGTAGGCTTGAACAAGAAAAGGCCTGTCCTAATTATCCAAGGGCCCCCTGGTACAGGCAAGACTGGTTTGCTTTGCTGTCTCATTGCATGTGCTGTTCGACTGGGTGAACGTGTTCTTGTAACAGCTCCAAGCAATGCAGCGGTCGATAATATGGTGGAGAAGTTGTCACGAACAGGAATAAACATTGTACGTGTTGGAAATCCTGCTAGGATATCTCCATCTGTTGCATCAAGGACCTTGGGAGAGATTGTGAACACTAGGCTTGAGCAGTTCATAGAAGAGTTTGAGAGGAAAAAATCTGACTTGAGAAAGGACTTAAAGCATTGTATACAGGATGATTCTTTAGCTGCAGGCATACGTCAACTATTGAAGCAGCTCGGAAAAAACTTCAAAAAGAAGGAGAATGAAACAATCAGGGAGGTCCTATCAGATGCTGAAGTTGTCCTATCAACTAATATAGGGGCAGCTGACCCACTTATCAGGAGAATTGGTTGCTTTGACCTGGTCATTATAGATGAAGCTGGACAAGCAATCGAACCCTCATGCTGGATCCCTATATTGCAGGGAAAGCGGTGCATTCTTGCTGGTGATCACCACCAACTTGCACCTGTAATATTATCAAGAGAAGCTATGCAAGGTGGGCTAGGAATATCTTTATTGGAAAGGGCTTCATCATTGCATGATGAACTATTGTCTACTAAATTAACAATGCAGTACAGAATGCATAATTCAATTGCTAGTTGGGCGTCAGGTGAGATGTATGGTGGATCACTTCAATCGTCCCCATCTGTTGCTTCTCGCCTTCTTGCTGATTATCCATTTATCAAGGTATATATACTCTGTTCCTGTTGTTATAAACCTGTAAACATTTTGCAAGGTGCAGCTTATCACTAGTGTTATGACTGCAGCAATAGCTCACTATTGGGCCCAAATGGGCTATATGTACATGTACATGTGAGAGAGCAAATAAGCAGAAAACCCCCTATACATGTCTACTTTAACACTCCCATCAAACTCATGGTGGATCGACAACACTGAGTTTAGAGAGACAACAATCATGCTGCACTCTAGTCTATGCCTTCGTGAAGAAGTCGGTAATCTGAAGGTCTGAAGGCACATGACGAATGGTAACCACCTCATCCTGCACTTGAGACCTGACATAGAAAGCATCAACGCCAATGTGTTTGGTGAGCTCGTGCTTCACCGAATCTCAATCAATGCTGATGGCGCCAGTACTGTCAGAGTAGACGGACGTAGGAGCAGAAGGTGGAACCCTAAGGTCTGCTAAGAGCCACCGAAGATAGGTCACTTCAGCCATCACATAAGCAAGTGCATGTAGCTTAGCCTCAGTACTGGAGCTAGAGACGGTCGTCTGTCGCTTGGTCTTCTAAGAGATCAAGGAAGAACCAAGAAAGACATAGTAGGCAGATAGGGACTTGCGATTAGCGAGACCACTAGCCCAAGTAGCATTAGAGTAGGCCTGGAGTTGTAAAGAGCTGGAGCTCGAGAAGAAGAGACGATGGTCAATAGTACCACAAAGGTACCGTAGGACATGAAGGAGGTGACTATAGTGGATCTAAGTGGGAGAATACACAAACTGAGTGAGAATGTGAACAACATGAGAGATGTCACGACGAGAATGCCAAGGTAACAAGACTCCCAACTAGATGGCGGTAGCGGGTAGGATCTTGAAGAGGAACACCGCTAGTGGGACAGAGCTGAAGGTGTAGCTCCATCGGAGTGTCAGCAGCGTGCTGGTCAGTGAGACATGCACGAGCAAGCAGATCCTGGATATACTTTCGGTAGGAGAGAGAAGCCCTTGGGTGTGAAAGTGACCTCAATCCTAAGGAAGTAGCGACGAGGACCGAGATCAGACATCTGGAGCTGCTCACGAAGACGGGCCTTAACAAAGGCAATGAAATCAGGATCATCTCTAGTGATGAGCATGTCATCCACGTAGAGAAGAAGAGGAGTCCGACCATGAGAAGAAGTGTGGACAAAGAGAGCCAGGTCATGCTTGCTAGCAACAAAACAAGCAGTAGTGACAATAGAGGTAAAGCACTCAAACCAAGCACGAGAGGCCTGCTTATGCCCATAGAGGGAGCGACAGAGACGACACACGTGACCATCTCACACAGTGTAGCCCAGAGGTGGGTGCATGTAGACCTCATGCAACTCACCATGAAGAAACACATTCTTCACATCAAGGTGGGAGATGGTCCACCGACGAATAGAGGCAACAACCACAAGAGAGTGAACAGAGGTGTGATCGGCATCGGTTGTAAAGGTCTCCTCAAAGTCACGACCATACACCTGCTGAAAGCCATGGGCCACAAGGCATGCCTTATGGCACTCAAGAGAACCATCAGAGCGTGTCTTGATCTTGTAGACCCACTTGCACATGATACGAGTAACAACAGGTGGATAGGGAACAAGATCCCAAGCGCGAGTATGCTCAAGAGCAGCGGCCTCAGCCATAACATACTGCCACTTAGGATAAGTGGCATCATTACGATAGGGAGTAGGTTCAGAAGGAGTGGAGACAGGAGCAGGAAAGCCGTAGCGGTCAAGACAAGGAATCGTGCTACGATCACGAAGAGCATACTGACGTGGACTAGTAGGAGAAGAGGATACCTGAGAAGGAGCAGGCCCTAGCAAGGAGGGAGAAGGAGGCTCAGAAGCAGAAGGAGGACCGGAGAAGGAGGACCCAACATGGAAAAGGGGGTAGAAGGAGGACGGCGAGTGTAGTGAAAACGAACAGGAGGACGAGGAAAGATGGGAGAGGGCAACAAAGGAAAGGAAGTGGGAGTCGAAGCAGAAGGTTGGGAAACATGAAGAAATGGTGGTGAAGGCGAATCTGGCATAGAAGAATGTTAAAAGAGTGGCAAGGATGAGGAAATCGAAGGAATGAAAAAGGACTCGGGAAGAGTGAGGAAGGAGAGGGACTCAGAGTGCAAAGGAGAGGCAGAGGAGGAAACAGGGGAACAAGACTCGTCAAAGAAAAGGCGAGACACATCAAAGGTGACATCTCATGAGACTCGAATCCGTCGACTAACAGGATCCCAATAGCGAAAACCCTTGCACTCAGAGTCAATAGCCAAGAAAGGCACACGGAGCAAACTGAGCAGTCAGTTTTGTCCACTCACGAGGCGAAAGAAGCATGTAGACAACACACCCAACGGCACGAAGGTGACTGTACCGAGCAGGTCTGCCAAAGAGCTGCTCGACAGGAATGGCACCCTGAAGTGGAATAGAGGACTGGAGGTTGATGAGATAGACAGCAGCGGAGACGCCCTTAGCCCAGAACTATGGTGGCACAGAAAGCACCATAACTCTAGTGGTCTCAAGAAGGTGACGGTGTTTGCGCTCAGCAACACCATTCTAAGCATGCGCACCAGTACAGGAGTACTAAGAAAGACTTTTGGAGAAACTGGTGAAGAGGAGTGGACAAGTACTCGCCATCAGAGTCAGTGCGAAGCACAAGGATGTGCGAGTCAAACTGAGTACGAATCATGGCAGCAAAAGTCTGATAGGCAGCCAACACCTGGTGACGAGACTTCAGGAAATAGATCTAGGTGAAGCGAAAAAATCATCAATAAAAATTACATACCATCGATGACCCCCTTTCCAAATAAAGGGAGTAAGACCTAGACATCAGAGTAGACCAAATAAAAAGGACGAGTCGAAACAGAAGCACTAGTAGGATATGGTAGCTGTAGCTGTTTACCAAGCTTACAGCCCTGACAAGAGAGGGAGGTATCACAAAAAACCTTTCCAAGAACACCACAATTCATCAAAGAAGAAAGACGGGACCCATACATGTGTCCTAGACGATGATGCCACTGAGCAAAACTGACGGAAGTAGTGGTGGCAAAGACAATGGCATCTGTAGCAGTGGACAATTGGCTGTTGGACGAGCGGTGGAAGCGAAAGCGGAAGGAAGACAAAGCCAGTCGAGCTCCCACAGATGCGGGGAGTCATGGGATCTCCAACCAGTGCCAACTAGGACCTGTGCTGCGGTCTCGGATAGAACAAGAGTCAGACTCAAGGAGAATACGAAAATCATGGTCAGTGAGCTGGCTAGTAGAGATCAGCTACATATCGAGGCAAGGAACATGTGAAACAGAGGAACCATGATAGGAAGAAGTGTGAAGAGTGCCTCGTCCAGCAACAAAAAGATGTGTACCATCAGCAGCCTTGATGGACATTGGAGTGACTGAGGAGCTCAAGGAGGCAAGGTGAGTAGGATTAGGTGTCATGTGGAAGGAAGCTCCAGAATCAAGTTACCATGGAGACCATATACCTGAGGGAACCTGAGTGGCAGTAGCAGAGGAAGCTAGAGGAGCCTGAGTGTCCAGGCGAAGCTCCATACGCTCAAGGCGTTGAGTCAACTCTTGAGCCTAGTAAGGTGGGTGAGAAGCAGTGGCACCACTAGCACCAGTAGATCTAGAGGTACCACCACTGGTCTTCTGGAGGCGCCTCCTGCACTGCTGGATGGTATGGTCAGTCTTTTTGCAGTAGTTGCAGTGAACCACTATAGCAGCAGCAGCAGTGGCACCCTCGTGCAACCAAGCCTTCTGCTAGTATGTGGAGAGTGGGAGTTGTGGTGACCGACAGCAGAGCAGCAGGTGCTACCTAGGAAGAAGCCGTGGTAGCGCTCAGCACGGTCGAGGACGACAAGAGAATGCCACGAAAACGAGTCTCCTAGTCACGGACATGAGTGAAGGTCGTGGCGAGCGAGCCAGCAGCTGAGCACGAAACGGTTCATCTGCATGCCAGGCCTCAAGGAGCTGAAGAGCAACAATGTACTTTTCCATGGCCTGCTGATAGGTCTCCTGGGCATCGGCGATAACCGGAGCCCTATCAGCACCAAGCACAGGCTCTACAGGGACCTAGGACAGAGTAGACGGCGGAGCCTCATTGGTGAGGTGACCCTAGAGACACTGGCTGTCGAGGTACACGCGAAGCATAATGGCCCACTCCCGGAAGTTGGTACCATCAAACACCACTGGCGAAAGGGGCATCGGGCCCGTCGGACTGTGAGAAATAGCCATGGTTGAGGACAGCAGCGTGATATGACGAGCTTAAGGGCAGACTGGCCAAGATCTCCCTCGGTAGTAGCCAACTAAGGCGAGAAGGTGGCCGAAGCACATGGCGGCAGTGAGGGTCGGTGCTCGTCGGCGGTGAGCCGGCAGAGGTGGCTCGGGCGACTAGAAGGCAACGGCTGTATCGTCTGAATGCAGCCGGCCGAGGTGGAGAGCTCAGACTCGGCGGCGTGTGGCCCTACGCAGGCGCTAGGGCGATGGGACGAGCTTGACAACGGCATCCAGAGGCAGCAGGTCAGTGGCGCGGGTGCTATGGCAGCGGTGGGGAGGTGGCGTTGTCGGGGAGGTGGGAAAGAAGGAAAGGGGTAGGGGAGGTGGCGCTGCCGGTGAGGACCACCGGCAACGGCGGCGCAGCTCGCCGTACATGTGAGAGAAAATAAGCAAAAAAACCCCCTATACATGTCTACTTTAACAACTAGTAGTTGCTAAAAACCTATATATTTCTCTGTTTTGTCATCAATATTTACATGTTGTACTCCACTATGGTTCTCACATCTTGATAAGTATTTTGTAGTCTTGACATGTTGTATATATAGATATATAAAGAGAGAGAATACATATATGTATGAGACACTAGTGCAAACTACTTTGGGTTGAGCAATAAATTAAGATGAAAATACCAAATAAAATTTAGGACAGTGATTGCAGTTTGGCATCGTGCTAGCCTTATAATTTTAAGTTTAAAATAAAAAAACAGTGGAAAAATTGGCGTTAACAGTAACATCCATTCTTTCCTTTTGAATCTTTCAGCTCATAGTTATGGATTTATCTCTCTTTTTCTCTCCCAAGCCGCAGTGTTGTTTATTTAAGATTGTGCTCAAACTAAAGTGGCTTGCATCAGTACACCTTGTTCATGATTTACAATTGATTTGATCATGTGATGCATAAATATAACACATTTTTGTTTTGAGAAATCAGTGTGAAGTTCCATAATCTTTTAAGGATAATGTGAAAATGAATAGTCCGCATTCCCAAAAAAGAATATTATTTCTCGGGTATGGCAGATTCAAAAAATTTTCTTTTGTTATTTGCTTGTTAGAGTGTGCAGCTACTGGCTTATCGAGGGCTACACTAAATGAGTTCGTAACTTTAATGATTCATGTCATAGATTAAGCTTTGTTTATTACTGCATTTAGATTGTCAAGTCTTACCAATAGATACCGTCAAGAGAAAGCTATGTGAGTACTACGTTGATGGGTTGGTAGTGGAAAGGTTACTTCCAGTGTAGTGTGGTGGAAGGTAGTTTCAAATGGACCCTTGCTTTCACTAAGACCATAAGCAGCCATGTTCTGGCCAGACCCGGTGGTAGAAATTTTTGTTGAAAACTGCTTGAAATTGGCCAAAAACTACATGCAAAGTTTGACATCTGAAATTTGAATCGGCATCGAAATCCTTTGGTTTTTTTAATGGTTTTCTCTTGCTTTTGAACAAAAACAACTTAGTTTTTTTGGGGAAATTGCTGGCAGGCTCAGCCAAGCGCAACTGTGAGTGCAAGCATGCACACGCCATCAGAGGGACCGCTGCCCACAAAGCGTTCAATGAATTGCCCACATGGGGGTAAAGTGGGTAAATTAAAAAAATCACGTGAAATTTTTTTTTCGAAATTTTTCATGCAAAATATTTGAGACACGTTAATACTATTTTTTATTAATTTTTCCCTAATATGAAATTTTGGATACAGCTCGGTTTTACCAACAAACCATACCCCAGTAGTAACTGCAAAATTCGCGAATTTCAACAAAATTTGTGAACCCTGATCTCTGTGGCCCACATCACTAGCACAAGCAACCATGGTAAAGCACAGAAAATCACAGAAAAGTAAATGAAAATGAGGGGATGGAGTCCAATGACTTACTCTATTCTGTATCAATAAAAAGGCGCTTGTAATAAGTGGTGAAGCGGTGATCTGTTGGATTTTTTACATTTTGTCACCTAAAGTTGTCCGGTTATAGAGCAGGCCCCTCAAGTTTTCCAGCTTCTCGCACCAGCCCCTATTTTCTTGCGTTCTGGCCCCTCCTTCCCCTGTTTCTGAGGGAAGGTCACATTTTAAGCATACCTGTGTTTAACATTTTGCCCCATCGCGTACAGGTATCTGAGCCTTTCACCCCTGGCTGTGGTCTTTCTTTTTTTCGGGCCCCTGTTTCAATTGTTTAGCAGGTTTTGGTTTTCCCATAGCGAAGCACGATAGTAATGGTAAGTGAAACTTATTGCATTCATCATAAGTTGCTTTTAAGCGGCCACGCATCTTATTGGCAACAATTCTTCAGTTTTTTTCATGGCCTGGCAGGTGAAAGAATCATCTGAGATTAAATTTTGGGAATTAAAAGAGGTGACAAACAAGGGTTAGTCACAGGCTATGTTTTTTCCTCTCCTTTTCTTTGTACTCTGTTCAGGCAGAAACTTATCTTTTTCTGTTTTTGGGTGTGAAGCACTGAAGCTTACCTGGCTGAAAGCAATCTTTCTTCTTTGCCCATAATCCGATGGTTCAAAACAACTTTGCCCTTCATTGCACTGGAATACCTTGGACTGGATATCAACCCTATGTTGATCTCACTTTTGCATGACCATATCTATAAAAGCCTTCCTAGTTAATGAGACTAATTTGGATATTTGATTATTTGAATAGAGTTATTCTCTGTCTTATTGAATTATCTAGGCCTCTATCGATGGTTTACCAAATACTACTACTTTCTTTTTGCATCATTACTATTCTAAATTTGCCTAGATTCGTGAGTCAAATTTACCTTGTAAGCAGTTTTAAGCTTTCCTTTCCTTGTTTCAGGCAACATGGATTACTGAGTGTGCCTTGCTTTTACTTGACACTCGATTGCCATATGGAAGTCTTAATATTGACTGTGAGGAGCATTTAGACCCTGCTGGTACAGGTTCATTTTACAACAATGGCGAGGCAGATATAGTTGCACAGCATGTCCTCAATCTAGTACGGTGTGGTATGTTCCAGCATTTCTTCTATAATCAGATACTGCTGCTAGATTTTTTTTTTATGTTCAAGTCAATCTGCATATTTTGTCTTTATTATTTCTAATAGTACACTGGCACCCCGCTCAAAAAGATAGTACACTAGCATCTCTTGCATTTCATCCAAAATAGTAGGTACGGAATTCATCTGAGGCAACGCAAAGAGTTTGCCCAATGCATTGCATGCATAGTAATACATTGCTTGTTTGGTTTTTGAGATGACATGGCCTCATCTTTTAAGCCACCATCAAATCCTTACTTCATCTGTTCATTGCACTTGTGGTGAGAAATATAAGTAATATTTGAATCTCCTTAGCTTTGCCATGTCCTGTCAACATGATCAATTTACCAAATTATGTTTGTGTCTGGTACAACTGTACATGCTCAATTGTAAAAACATTCTAGGCTTCTGTCAAATACTAGTTTGTGAGATAGGTTATGCTAGTACTTATACAGGCTGTTGGCTTAGTTTGTCTTCCTACTTACCATTGCATCTTTGGTATCATTATTCTTTATTACTACATATTAGTCTCTTTTCTTTATAATTCGCTGTTGTGTGCATGGACAACTTATGGCCTTGTCCTTTTCAGCATAAATTAAAATTAAAAACTACAGCTGAAAATTTATCATTTTTATACGAGCTAAACGCTATAGCATTTTGTAGCCATTTTTGTAAGGGCTAATTCTTTATATGCCTCTGCAAAATCTCCTAATCCTGCTCATGATATCATATTTGCACTCTAACCTTATGTGCCATTACATTCACAGCTTAATACCTTCTATGCCACCATTGACTAATCAAGCGGTTACGGAGTTGCGTAAAGACGTTTATGCCCCTGTTTTTTCAATACATTTGAAAATACATCATTTCCTAAAAATTACAGAAAATTCATAAAATTATGAGAAAACTTTCTATGGGTTCAGAAAATTATGGATACTCAAATGTGCCAGTGAAATTAAAATTTTTTAGATATGAAATTTTATATTAAAATTAATGATGCCTAGTGTCACAAAATTAATTTTTATATTATAATTTTGTATTATAAAAAATATAAAAGTTTAAACAGCAATTAAAACATGATTTTACATAAATTTAAAAATTTGAATCACTCGATTTAGAGTTAAAATGCAAGAGATATAATTTTTCAATGTTTTAAAAAGCAGGGGTATTTTGGACATTATGGTAAGCTTTCTAACGGTCTACCCTACCGGAGCTAACGACGATGGCATATAAGATATTAAGCTGCGAATGTGATGGTACATAAGGTTAGAGGGCGAATGTGATGGCACGGAAGAAATTAGGGACTCTACAGTGGCATACAAGGATTTATCCTCTTTTGTAAGGCTTTTAGTGATTTTTCTCAAAGCTCACAAAACCCATTTTTTTACTATTTTTTGAGCTCTCTAAACCCTATATCAAGGGCCCATAACTTTTTCAGAGTATTATAATACTGTAAAGTAGATGGCGCCTGCCTTTTGTTTTTTTCTTTTTACTTCACATGCACTGTATGTCTGGGACAATCTATGGGTATTCTTCTCATCCCTGATCCTTGGCACTATTCTATCGCTAATTATTGACGCTTAAGGAGTGTTGAATTGAAGTTATTAAAAGCTGAAAACAATCTTTGCAGGATTACCGCCAACTGACATTGCCATTCAGTCCCCTTACATTGCACAGGTGCAACTGTTAAGAGACAGGCTAGATGAATATCCCGAGGCTTCTGGGGTTGAGGTTTCAACCATAGATAGCTTCCAGGGTAGGGAGGCAGATGCTGTGGTCATATCAATGGTAAACACTACAATTTTGTTGTGCTGTCTTTCTAATTTGTTAAGGTGATAGTGTTACTCAAGTGCCTTGAACTATGTAAATTATACGGAAAATACCTTACATGCCATTGCAAAGCCGCATAATACTTTACATGCTATAATTTAGAAACTTATCTCTTCTATGTCATTGCAATTGCTCGATTATTGCGCTGTGCCATTGGCGAAAACTTATCTATTTTGTTTAAGTTACATAAACATTTCAAAAATCCTAAAAAAACACAGAGATATTAAGTATGTAACGATTTGAATGTATATTTTTTTAAAGATCAATATTTTAGTTTAAAATTTTTTTAAGTGTAAATTTAACATAAAAACTTGAATACCAAAAAAATATATATCGAAAGTTTTGCATACTTGATAACACTGATTTTTTTAAAATTTTTTGATATGTTTACATAGCTTAATAAAAAGGACAAGTTTTCAACAATAACATACAAAACAATATTAGAACAGCTGTGATGATAAATAAGAGAGAGACGACTAAGCGATATCGCGTAAGGGACTATCTGGCTGTGCAATGGTATAAAAAAATTGACTCAATAAATAATACGTAAATAAAACAATGGCACACTCTTCCTTGTTCTGACTTGAGAAACTATACCATCGGTCAAAGCGGTTTCTTTGTCAATCCTGCAGGTTCGGTCAAACTCGTTGGGAGCAGTAGGGTTCCTTGGTGACAGCAGGCGCATGAATGTGGCTATTACGAGAGCACGCCGGCATGTCGCACTGGTCTGTGATAGTTCTACTATATGCAACAACGCTTTCTTGGCTAGGCTTCTCCGCCATATCCGTCAGCATGGCCAAGTAAGACATGTTGAACCCGGTTACTTTAACGGGGATTCTGGTCTTGGCTTCAATCCACCTGCCTTGCCCTCCATCAGTTAAGTCCTCACTTGCCAAGATACTGGTTACACTTGGTTCAGTGTTATGCTTGCATATATCCACAATTCTCAAGAGGTAAAACTGAGAGGTCTGGTCCATCGTGTGCCTCACTATGACTACGAGGCTGGCTGTTTAGAAAATGTAATGTAACTGCCCTGGGTGACCTGAGCAAGTTCTTTGTCATGCTGTTTGAAATTAAGCAGGAGAAACGTGGGTAAGTGTCCTGGGCGTCTGAAATATATATACTACTTGGATGACGGCTTTCCTGTAAATGTAAATGTTGGATGCTAAATATTTCATTACAGAGATGTAGAGTAATTAATTCTCACAATTGAATTTATTATAGAAATTAGTCTGTGCTCTTGGAATTTTTGTACTTTACAACTGGATGTTCATGCAATCATTTGTTGTGTTTTAAGTAGAATGTTTCATCGGTTTTAAGAAGGGCAGCATATTCAGTGCACTCAGACATCTTCACCCATGCGATTTTCATCCAACAGGCCAAGATCTGGAAGATCATTTTTGCAAAAACATGCCCACGCCCATGGTGTCACTTTTGCAAGGAAAACACCAACCTGCATAATCCCCTTCTCTCCCGCTCGACGCTCCCCCCAACCCCCCATCCTAGACCATGATGATGCCTGCATCATGCGCCCCCTCCCCCCACCGTCGTCAACCACAGATGCAGTACCGACGACCACCATGGCGCCCTCTCAGCCTCCAGATTAATTTTTTGAAGGTGCAAGTCTCAGATTTACTTATGTAGCATGATGTACAGTATTTCCAATTCATGTAGATTATTTATTGACTATTTCCCCATTCATGTCGATTCTGAAGGCGAAGATGACCATGAAGATTGATGGTTGGTAGACTCTCATGGTGAAGAGGACCATGATTGGGGGGCTGCGCCTAGCACGGTTGGCAAGGGGCGAGAGTGCTCGCGCTTCACTACTACAGAATGACCTTTCATACCGGCACATCAGTACCGGTTATACATGAACCGGGTAGACGATTACATCGATCCGGTTCAACGATCTTGGTCGAGGGAACATTAGTACGGGCTGAAGACACCAACCGGTACTAATGTTCTAACATCCATGCCGGTTGGTGTAACCAACCGGTACTAAGCGGGCTAGGCGGCGAGTGCGCTTAATCTGGGTTGCTTACACCAACCTGTCTTGATGTTTCTAAACATCGATGCAGTTGGTGTAACCAACCGGTACTAAGTAGGCTAGGCGGCCGGTGCGCTTAATGCGGTTGGTTACACAAACTGTCTTGATACTCTAGCATCGATGACAGGTTGGTGCAACCAACCGTATTAATTTGAACCCGCCTACACGGCTAGTGGCTAGCCCCACTCTTCTTCTTCCTAGCTCCCACCTCGGCCCGGTTCATCCTGGTTTTCTTGGTTCCTAAATTTTTGCAGTTCCTTGGTTTTTCTTGGTTCATTATAACTTGTTTTTATTGATTTCGCATTGGATTTTGCGATTCGCATTGGAATTTGCTTTGTGTTTAATCACATTTGACCGCATTGGAATTTGCCGTGTGTTTAATGGATCCGACCTTCTATCTTCTCCTCCCTATATTTTCCTCCATCAACATGGAGAACGATCGCACCATTTCGATCCCCTTCTCTCTCTCGCCACCGCCACCACCGCACCGCATTCCTCCGCCATGGTTCGCCGCCTCAAGACACAGAGGCGACTTGCAATCCCCATCCTCCGCCGCAACATCCGCCGCTAGCGCAGGCCATCCACCTCCACCGCCTGTGCCGCCCCACCCACATCCTCCGCCGCAACCGCCTGTGCCGCCCGCCCACATCCTCGCCGCAACCTCGCGCGCCGCCCACCTCCGCCCGCAACCTCCGTGGCGTCTGCCTAACTGGAGGAGGCATGGAGGACTTGACGCCGGCGCCCGTCTCTTGGGCGTCACCATATCAACCTCGCACTGGGAGGCCGGGCTGCTTCTTTGCCGCCTGTTGCCACCGCCAAGCTTCCAGGATCGGATGCACATGGAGGTGGGGATCCCACGCCGCGTGCACCGCCTCGTCCTCTCCCCTGCGCCTCCTCCTCTGCCCGACGATGACGAAATCGACTGGAAGGCGCTGATGGCGGAGGAGGATGACTAAAATATAGTTAATATTTAGTTTAATTATGTATGTAGTTTAGTTATTATGTATGTAGTTTAATTATGTAGTATGTGATGAACTATTTTGTGATGGAATCAATGAGATCAGTGTTTAATTTTGTATCTATGTGATGAACTATTTTGTGATAGAATTAATGGGATCAGTGTTTAATTATGTATGTATGTGATGAACTATTTTGTGATGGAATTAATGGGATCTGTGCAATGAAATGAGTTATGGTGAAATGGTGATCTGTGTAATGAATTGTTGATATGTGTAAAAATGTTCATCAACAAATGAGTACAAGTATGAATCTGTGAAATGGGATCTGTGCAATGAAATGAGTTATGGTGATATGGTGATATGTGCAATGAATTGTTGATATGTGCAAAAATGTTCATCAACAAATGAGTACAAGTATGAATCTGTGAAATGGCGATCTGTGCAATGAATTGGTGATCTGTGCAAATGTTCATCAAATGAGTTATGGTTCGGTGTTAAGTCTTTTTCTTCAATTTAAAATTGTGATTTGTACAAAGAATTGGTGATGATATATATGTGCAAATACCGATTTGCATTGAAATGGACCGGCTGAAGAAACTAACCGGTACTGATTCGCTAACATCAGTACCGGTTGGTTACACCAACGGGAACTCGGCCTGCTTAATATCGGTTAGTTACAAGAACCGGGACCGATGTTAGAGCATCAGTACAGGCCTTCCATAACATGGACCGGCTGAAGAAACCAACCGGTACTAATTTTCTAACATCAGTACCGGTTGGTTACACCAACCGGAACTCGGCCTGCTTAATACCGGTTGGTTACAAGAACCGAGACCGATGTTACAACATCGATCAGTTGGTATCTTAAACCGTATTAAGCGACCTTATTTGAACGATCCTCTTCCCGCCTCCTCCCCACACTTTGCCGGATCAAGAACATCGCCGGCCAAGAGCTTCAAGAAAGGGGAGGGTCTTTGCAAAATTTTGATCATTTTACTCCCGACCAAGTTAACCAAGGTTAGTAACATCGTTCCTCACTATATTTGGTGTAAAATGGAGCTTCTTCTTTGCTTGAAATGTGAAGAAAATTTGATTTTTCTCATGATCGATCAAAAACGGTCTGTGGCCGCCAAGAGCTTCAACAAAGGGAGAGTCTTTGCCAAAATTTGGTCATTTACTCCGACCAAGTTAACCAAGGTTAGTAACATAGTTCCTCACTACATTTGGTGTAAAATGCAGCTTCTTCTTTGCTTGAAATGTGAAGAAAATTTGATCTTTTCTCATGATCGATCAAAAACGGTCTGGCCTACGACCAAAGCTTCAACAAAGGGAGAGTCTTTGCCAAAATTTGGTCATTTACTCCCACCAAGTTAACCAAGGTTAGTAACATAGTTCCTTACTACATTTGGTGTAAAATGCAGCTTCTTCTTTGCTTGAAATATGAAGAAAATTTGATCTTTTCTCATGATTGATCAAGAACAGTGCAGCACCGGCCAAGAGCTTCAACAAAGGGGGAGGTGCTGCCAAAATTTTGGTCATTTTACTCCCAGCCAAGTTAACCAAGGTTAGTAACATCGTTTCTCACTACATTTGGTGTAAAATGGAGCTTCTTCTTTGCTTGAAATGTGAAGAAAATTTGAGCTTTTCTCATGATTGATGAAAGATTATGAATGTAGAGAGCTAGCTCGATCTTGTCATGTAGGTTGCAATAACTTGTTGTGTAAGTTTGGAATTTGCTTATCCAAGGGCCGAAGCAACCTGGAAACGACATCGACGTGTACCTCAAACCGTTGGTGGAAGATCTGCTAACGCTGTGGACCGATGGTGTACGTGTATGGGATGAGTACAAAAGAGAGCACTTCACCCTACGTGCATTGCTATTCGTAACCATCAACGGCGGCTGCACTTGGTAACTGTCGAGCCTATCTATCAAAGGATATAAAGATCGCATCCGATGCTTAGAGGATACGGACAGCAAGTATCGAAAAACTCGAAAGGTCGTGTACATGGGCCACCGTAGGTTCCTCCATTTGAAGCACCGTTCTGACGGAAGGGTGAGAATTTCGATGGGACGAAGAGAAACGTAAAAGCCCTGCATCGTGGTGGGACACTTGTATTTTCTCTGGTAAAGGATCTGAAAGTAGTATTTGGAAAGGGTCCTGGTAGCAAATCTGTCCCGACTGAACAAGGTCATACGAAGCCCATTTGGAAGAAGAAGTCAATATTTTAGGATTTACCTTACTGGAAAGACTTAGAGGTCAGCCACTCACTGGACTTCATGCATATCACAAAGAATGTCTGCGTGAACCTGCTAGGCTTCCTAGATATGTACAGTAAATCAAAAGATACACTTCAAGCACGAAAGGACCTGCATCTACTGGGACTTAGGAACGACCTACATCCAGAAAAGAGAGCGAAAGGACAATATTACCTCCACCTTGCGAGCTACACTTTGAGCAAGGTAGAGAAAAAAAAACATGATTAAGTTCTTGAACAGTGTGAAGGTCCCTTCTGGATACTCCTCGAACATAAGGAGACTCATCAATACGAAAGAGAATCATGTTGATGACACAGTTGCTCCCAGTGGCGCTAAGAGGTATTCTGCCGGACTGGGTACGAGGGACAATCGTAAAGCTGTGCTCGTTCTTCAACACGGTGTCGCAGAAAGTCATCGAACCACAGAACTTATCTAAGCTGCAGGATGACGTGGTCGATAGTCTGGTCAGCCTTGAGATGATCTTCCCTCCGTCCTTTTTTGATATTATGGTCCATCTCATTGTCCACATTGTCAAAGAGATAGAAATTCTCGGACCCGTGTTCCTGCATAGTATGTTCCCTTTCGAGAGGTACATGGGTGTCCTAAAGAAATATGTTCGAACCGGTCTCGTCGTAAGGTGCATTACGCAGGGTGTTGGCACGAGGAGGTGATTGAGTTCTGTGTCAACTACATTGATGAGCTAAATCCGATTGGCGTCCCTATTTCATGCCATGAGGGGAGGCTCCGGGAAAAGGAACTCTAGGGAGAAGAGAATTCTTTAGCAACAATCTACTTTCATTTAAACAAGCATATTTCACGAGTCTTGAAATAAGCAAGCGTAGTGGTGAGTTTATCTATGAACATGAGATGATTCTCGTGACCGATGCCGAGAGAAGTCGAGAAAAGTGGATCGCACTAGAGCAAATGGATCGTTTGGTGGTTGGTTACAAAAAGCGATGGGCTCCGGACGGACAATGAGCAGTTGAAACTCTTGGCTCGGGGACCATTCATGACAATCGTATCATTCCATGGGTATGAGATAAATGGGTATACATTTTACACGACTGCCCAGGATAGCAAGAGCACCAACCAAAACAGCGGCGTCCGTATAGATGCCTTGGACAAAAATGAAAAGATGGACACCTACTATGCTTACATAGAAGATATCTGGGAGCTCGAGTATGCACCTTTAAAAATCCTCTGTTTGGTGCCAATGGGTCAAATTGATGGTAGTTGAGATCGGCAGTGCGGTATGACAACCGTGGACCTCAAACAAGTGGCCTATAGGGACGAACCGTTCGTGCTCGCAAATGATGTCACACAGGTATTCTACATGATGGACATGAACAGCAAACCGAAAAAGTAGAAGGACAGGCCTACTAAAAGCAAGAAGCAGAAGGACAAGCCTACCGAAGAAAACAAGCAGAAGCAGAAGACTAGCGATCAGCCAAGGCGCCACGTGGTTCTTCCAGTAAAGAAGGATCGTCGGAGTTGAGGCGTCACGAGATGAAGAAGAGTACAATTAGTTCGACGAGCTACCTCCTTTTATGGTGGGCGTAGACATTACTATCTTGAATGATATAGAGAATCCCCTATATGCGACACGATCATAATGAAGGATCACTTGTAAAAACAAAGTATGTTAGCAAATAAGTCGAACCGTGTTATATAAACCCGTGTATGAATTATGATTTTTATTAAGCAAGGAAGCAACAATTGAATTTATATAACAAGGTGAAAATCTGTATTAATAAGTATGATTTGTTGGAAAATAATAATGTAAAGAATATATGAATTTTTTTTTAAATCATTTTAGTGTGGAATAAGTATGAGTTATTATTTTTTAGTAAGCAATGAATCAATAATTGAATTTATATAAAAGGTGAAAATTTATAATAAAATTTGAAAAATTAAAGAGATTTCAAGGCTCCCAACAGTTTTCTATAATATTCTAGAAATTAATGGCAAATTAGTACCAATGACATGTGGGACCCACCAGAGATGGGCCCACATGTCAGTGAGCTGATCCCTATCTCCTAAGAAGGGTACAAAAAAGATTCGTGCCGTGAAGAACCGATCAAAACCCCCTCCTCTCCCCTGGCTAGCAGCGTGCGCTTGAGCGCGGGCTCCCCGATGTGATCACGGGTTCGAGCCCCGCTCGCGCCGTTGTATTCTTTTATTTTTGGTGTAATCTGTCGGGACTAAGTGAGCATTCAGTCCCGGTTGATTACACCAACCGGGACTGATATGAGCAACCAGTCCCAGTGTAATACACAAATCGGGACTGATGTGATGTTAGTCCTGGTGTATGACACCAACCGGGTCTGATTCCCTCATCATAGATAATTCGAAAGGGAGAAGTCCCGGTGTATTACAGCAACTTCCAATGTGATTTTCTTTAGTATCAGAATTTATAGTTTATACAGAAAAATTAAACATAGCATGCAATAAAATGAGCATGGAATGATGGAAATAGTACCTTATAATATTATTTTAGGGTCTTCATCATTTGGAAACGCTCTATTCTAGCGTCATCGGTAACCTTGGCGAAGATATCCCGCTAAATAAATGTGATCGAATAGTGTATCTTGTATCTTATTTGTATGTACTAGTTTTTAGATAATGGAAGACATTCTGACCTCTGTATCTTATTTATATGAATTTTGAGATGTATATGTATATGCTAATTTTATAGCAAATTTGAATTCTAAGATGTATGTCAATTAATTGTGAAATGTAATGTATATACCGTCCTCGTCGCTGTCGCCTGTCCTCATCTACCTCATCTTCCCCACCGCCCTCCTCGTTGTCACCCGTTTATGTATAAGTATATGTGAAATGTATAAGTATATGTGAAATGTGCAAGTATACTTTTGTTAATCTTTTTTCGTTAATTTTCAATGCCTTCTTATAGACTACGAAACTACGATGGCGGGAGAAGTGTTTGATGGAGACGAGTTCATGAGAAGTTTGATTTCGGGAGAAGATGGTTACGAGCTCGATGATTCCATCGAGGCCGCAAGGCCTGTCGTGGACTTAAGGCTCGTCGAGACCGATGAGGCTCCCGAGGCCGCTGAGACGACCATGGTAATTAGATCGAATGTGTATATGCCGGTTCCACCAACATGCTAAGCCAACATTCTAACACGTAGACATTATTGTACCATATTTTCAGATCACTCAATCGAGTAGCCAATCACGTCAGCGAGGTTCAAACAAGAAGTCGAAGGTAAGACATGTTATCACCGAAGTCGGCGATAACGGCCAACCTCTTGCACCCCTAGGGGCGCTTGGGCGTTCAATTGACATCGGCGTCCACGTCGAGGACCATGTGCCAATTAGCATCGTGAGATGGGATAATGTCCTCGAAGATCTGAAGAACATGATCTGAACCGACCTGAAGGAGACATTCACCTTCCCCCAAGGGACCGAAGAGAAGGTGAAGAGTTACACATTTGAAGAAGATGGCCATCGCATTCCAAACATATAAAAAGAAGTTGAACACGAGTCGTCAAGAAAAACCGAATTCGACTTCAACAAGTACCCAAAGTTGCTTGATTCAGCGGGATGCGTTAAGTGAACTACAAGAATTGAATGAAGGTCAAAGTCGACCGAAAGGAACAGCGAGAATGCTCGGAAGAAGCAATACCACAACCACCTCGCCCCGGTGGTTACCGCCAGCGATGCACAAATGGGAGAAGAGGAACAAGAAGCTGCTGGCGAAGGGTGTCGCACCGCGACAATGGAATGGCGAACAGAGCAAAGAGCTGGTTCTATGCTCACGGCGGCGGCCTTGACGATGTTGGAAACACGGTGTTCGAATGTGTTGACAGATGTGGCGAAGACTTGTAAAGTCGATCGAGAATCTTCCTGGGCACCTTCGTGCCAAACAGGGAAAACGACGAGCTTACAAGAGCCCTACAAAACCGGAGCACTGGGCGTACGCAGGCGTTGGCGTCGTTCCGTGGAAGATTGGGTTCGCTAAGGGCGCCGATACCTATAGGAGTCGGGTGAGAAGAAAGTCCCGACAGAACAACAGACTCCTAATGCTTGAAGAACGTCTGAATCAAACACAACGAGCATGAAAGAAGAGATCCAAAGACAGTGCTGATTAGCCTTGAGCCAACGGCTGAATGCGGGCGAGAACCTCCTGCTAATCCGGACCTCATTAGTCCCTCAAGGCGGCGGCGACTATGCTTCCGGTGGGTTGCCGTAGCGGACTTGGGCCATCGCCCGTGGGCGACATCACGCAGCGGACACCTTGTGAGCTGCACGTCCAAGTGAGAACATCTCTTTCAAAGCGGCTCACGGCATGGTCGACCGGTGGAGCAGTGGCTGGTCATCCATAGCCAACAGATAATGCTTGGGCTACTCCAGGGTCTCGGTGGAGGAGGTATGCCCGTGTGCGAGGACTGGACCTCGATATTCCGGAGGTGACGGGACTACTGAAGTTAGGAGAGGCGATCCACAATTTCATCAATGGCGAGACATTATTTTTCGAGATCACATGGGCGTGTCTTCTCCAACACCTTCATCACCTCGCACACATAAGCGGTCCGTCATCACCTCCATCATCACCAAAGGAGATGCCTCCCGAAGAAGCCCGTCTCTGCACCAAGCCTCGCACGCTAAACTCCAACTCCAACATCGCCGCCCAAGACAAGCAAGCCCGGCTAGCCCAAAGAACAAGAAGAGGCGAGGTCCACCCAACCCAAAAAGCTAGCTACACTTGCAAAAGCAGGCGTCACGATATGACTGGACGAGGAGACCGAGAAAGTAGTCGAGTGAGGTCACTAAATTTTTAAACCCAAGTCACCAGAGAAGAAGGTTCACTGATGCGGAA
Source organism: Olyra latifolia (assembly GCA_036346145.1). Taxonomy (NCBI): domain Eukaryota; kingdom Viridiplantae; phylum Streptophyta; class Magnoliopsida; order Poales; family Poaceae; genus Olyra; species Olyra latifolia. The sequence goes on along the minus strand of CM070531.1, from coordinate 3,552,532 downwards.
GAATTTCTAAAAGGCTTGAGGACGGTGAAAAATTTGAAGGACAAAAAGGAAAAACCCGTGTATCGACTCTGGCGCACATTGGTCAAGGAAAGGTCCAAGAAGAAGGCGTCAAAGAAGACGGCGTCATCGGTGATCGAAGGCCAAGGAGATGCAAAAATTCATCGAAGAAACTGGTCTTCACCCAGAGCAAATATTAGGCGACATGCAGATTGAAGCTGCAGAAGTCAGATGGCAATTTACACCAGGCGCTTCCTTGGTCAGGCGTGAGAAGATTGGCCAGCTACCAACTAGGATGCGCCAATTCCATGAATGGTACCTGGATGCGTTGAAGCATGGCCTACCGTCATTTGCCGTCAAGTACAAGGAAGAACATTTTTTTCACGGCGACAGTGAATTTTATATCCAATGGCTAGTAATGTACGAGCTATACCGGTCGAGCGCCATCGGCGTGTCCATGTTGAGTTCTTTGGACTCTGTAAGTGTCTTATTTAATTGCAAAAATCCACTGTGCGGGCCCTTGCACTATACTAACTTGCAAGCCTAACTAATTTCTTCTTATGTAGAATGGAGATACAAAGATGCAAAAGTGTTTCTACTCTCAACACAGGCTTCCTTGGCCCTTTAGTTATCAATGAGACAAATGTTCAACTATCCCCTGCCGATACAGAGACCAACATATATAACGGGCTAATAGGTCAAAAATAACATTCAAAGATACTTTTACCCTACAACTTTGAGTAAGTGTTTTCGTACCGCCTCGTTCTAATCTTTTTCCACAACACGATGTTAGAACTAATTAGTTATCTACGTTGCCATATATATGTACAGCATTCACTGGATTCTTCTCATTATCGAGCTAGATCGTAGTATGATCACAGTTATAGACTCGCTGAGGAGACCAGTTGAAAAGTTTGATCGGCATTCTCAACCGGTATTCTTGTTCTTTCCATTATTGTGCTCGTTCTACTCCATTTTAAACAAATTCTAATCATGTTCAATTTCCAATCACGTGTGTAGTGCATTCGCACGGTTCCGTACTAAAACCGTGGGTGAATTCAACGAGGAATTCGATATTACACTTGCCTCTCGAGTATGTATGCCATCAGGGTAGCTTTTGAGTTAGTTAACTTCATTTCCATGCATCCATTTCACGCTGTTACCTTTTTTCACCACAGGTCTGGCGTCAGCCGTCGGGCACCAATTTATGCGGCTACTATGTGTGCCATATTATGCACATCCTGACCGGAGGTGCTAGCGACTTGCAATGTGTGTCCGATTTCTCGCCGGCGACCGTGAGAGCGATCCAAGAACAACTCGTCGGCTGGATTTTCGATAAGGTCGTCAATCCAAGAGGTGAGTTTCATGTTCCAGCGGCAAATAGGTGGGGCCCTTCGATAAAGACCGGTGAACTGTCAGGGTCGACATCTACGGCTACCAAGAGCGATGCACATAAAAGATCACGATGAACGTTCTGTAATTAAAGTTATAATGAATGTTATGTGAACCGTATGTGTACTATATATAGGCATGATTGATTCATTGTGATACTTAATAGTTGTAATTAAAGTTGTTAATAAAAATTCTGTGATTTAATTATCAGTTAATTATGCATGATTGATTATATGTGCTTTAATTAATTGTGACTTAGCACATATATATATATATATATATATATATATAAAATAATATTAGACTTAACACACACAGACACATATATAATATATATTACCTCACACACATATATATATATATATTATTTATAGCTCAGTGGTGCACCTTTCGATGCAGGTTGGAGGAACCAGCAGGATCAACAACATTTATCGATACCGATTGGTGCCTCCAACCGTCTTGGCCAGGCTTCGGCGAGGCACGGGCTAAAGCCACGTGTGCACCTTTCGATGCGGTTGGAGGAATCAACCGGGGCTGAACAACAACTTATCGATACCGATTGGTGCTTCCAACCGTCTTGGCCAGAGGCTTCGGCGAGGCACGGGCTAAAGCCACGTGTGGCCTCCAACCGCTCTTGATACTATATCGGCACTGGTGAGAACCGGATCGATGCCATGGGGCATCGATCCCAGATAACTATCTGGTTCAAAAACCGGTACTGATGGGAACGTAAGCTAGTCAGTGCAGTCACAGGTGATATGTGGTCATTGTTTATGTTTTGCACCTAGCTATACATTAGAGAATAGCGAAAAGAAAAATCGATAGATAGCATGCAGTGCATCAAATCTCGATCTTGAACAAAGAGTAATCCCCACAGATTGTGGCAGCTATATATGAGCTAGAGCTAGCTAGCTTGGTCTAATAACGTCTCAGAGCATCCACACCAGAAGCTCTATCCCTATTTTCTCTCTTCTACTCTATTTTCTTTCTCCATTACTCTAAAATTCCTTCACACTTTACACTACACCCTAAAAGATTCCTTCCCTCCACCAGAAACTCTATCTTTAAAACTCTATTTCTATATTATTATAGGGTTTCTGTTACGGATACTCTCAGTGGTGCTGAGGGAGTGTGCAGCTAGGGAAACCGGTGAGCTGACAAAGCCACTGTGAAAGAACAGCACCCAGTTGAGAAAACATGGCAAAGGCCTGCGGTATGTTGGCCAATATGTGTGTATATTTTTTCCTTATTGATTCTCTAGCCAATGGACAAGCAATGAAAAAGGTAAAGATATTCAATTAATAATTAATACACAAGCACACACATGAATTGGAATTTTTTGGATATCACTACTAGAAAAACAGCCTTTAGTCCCGGTTGGGAACGGGCTTTAGTCCCGGTTCCCGAACCGGGACAGGCCATCCGGGACTAAAGGTCACATACCTTTAGTCCCGGTTCCACTAACCGGTACTAAAGCATAGAAAATATCTAAAAAATATGGCGAACTCAAGACTCGAACCTGGGACCTCATGCCACCACGTGACTCTCCACTCACTATTCTAACCAACCCACCCACCCACGCGTATTTAATAGACTAGGATATGCATTCCTTTTGAAGTATACTGGAATGAGCCTTTAATACCGGTTTGTAACATGAATCGGGACTAAAGACCTACCTTTAGTACCGGTTCGTAACACGAACAGGGACTAATTTGTGCCTGTGCCAGCTAGCATGTACCTGCTTGCCAAAGCCACCTTTAGTACCGGTTCGTGTTACGAACTAATTTGAGCCACGAACCGGTACTAATCGTGCTTTTAGCCCTGTAACCTCGAACCGGGACTATTGCTACATCAGTCCCGGTCTGTGGCCAATCGAGAATGATGTACCGGTATGGAAGGTCATTTCTCTAGTAGTGTATCCATCAAACCGAGCTGATATTTATAATGCTCTCAAATGTACAGTTCTTCAACTATATATGTATAGCTGCTATATACTTCTTCAAGTTGAAAGGAGGGCTTAGCGGAAGAATAAGATGATTTGCATTGATCTGGGGACAGTGTTTATATAGTACACAAGATGGGCCGCTCTCAAGGCCCATATACTCCAACACTCCCCCGCAGTCTGAACGGCACAAGGCAACGTTTAGACTGAAACAAGCAATCACGAAAAGGACACTTCCCCGCAGATAAAACAAAATGACCATCAAACAAAATGACCATCACTCCCCCGCAGTCTGAACGGCCGGTTCACAGACGTTGAGACTGGACCAAAATTTGGTGAAGATCGTCATCGGGAGGCCCTTGGTGAAGACGTCAGCATACTGCGACGAGACGTGGAGGCTCCCCTAGGCCTCAAACGTGGAATAGAGTGGGCGATTTATTTTATTTGCGCCGGCCAGGACTTGAACTCAAGACCTCTGGCTCTGATACCAAGTTGAAAGGAGGGTTTAGCGGAAGAATCAGATGATTTGCATTGATCTGGGGATAGTGTTTATATAGTCACTACCAGCGAATCACTTTTTACGAGCGGTTCTAAACCACCTTTACAAGCGGTTTTGGAACCGCTTGTAAGCAATCGCTTGTGATACTTCTCGGAGTATTACAAGCGGTTTTATACCCGCTTGTAGTACTGCTGAGTACCGGTTAAAAAGAGAAATAATTTTTGGAAGTAGTGGGATTCGAACCTAGCATCTCACCTTTCTCATGACCCACGCCTCACCCTGCTAGCCAACTCATCCCACGCGCACTCTCTGATATGATAAGGCAAGCTTTCCTTTTAGCATTTCGAAAACTAGACTTTTACAGGCTTTACAAGGGGTTCGTGTCTCCAACCGCTTGTAAAGGCTTTACAAGGGGTTGGGGACACTTTACAAGGGGTTCGTGTCCCCAACCACTTGTAAAGGGGCTCTCCGGGTTAGGGTTTTTTGAACCAGGCTTTACAAGGGGTTCATATCTCCAACCGCTTGTAGAGGCTTTACAAAGGGTTGGGGACACAAACCCCTTGTAAAACCCAGGCTTTACAAGGGATTCGTATTCCCAACAGCTTGTAAAGGGGCTCTCCGGGCTGGGGCCTTTTGAACCGCTTGTGATAAACTATCACAAGGGGTTCGTAACGAATCCCTTGTGATAGACCGCTTGTGATGCTCATTTCTCTGGTAGTGAGTACACAAGGTGGGCCGCCCTCAAGGCCCATATACTCCAACACTTCAGAGAGTTTTCAATTTCAGAAACAGTAAAGTTTGTAATGGGGTGAACGTTTAATTGAAATTGCGAGCGTGTTCCAGCAAAATTATTTGATGGAGTACTTTCTGCATGTATAGAGTTTTGTTTAGTCGTCAGGATGTGCATACTTTGGAATTAATCTCAAGTGCATGCCTAAAACCTGGCTTCAAAACTTAACTCTGCCAGGAGTAAATTGATAATCTCAGATCTGATCCATAAAATTTGAGATTTAATTTGTGTAACTGGAACATAATCCGTTTGCAGGGCATAAAGAATATTGTGAAATAGATGGTTAATTGTCCCATAAAGAAATAGATGGTTAATTATCACTAAACTATATCCCTACAGTGAATTATATGGTAGGGGTTAAGACCATTCAATTTTACATTTTAATGCGGAGGTCAACATGCGAAAAAGGTTTAGGAATATTAATACAAATTTCAAGTGAATCTGGTCCTAGGCTACGACTTGAAGTTTTTAGTTGTTAAAAATTTAAAACCAAAGTTTTGAAATTTGAATGTTTCAATTTTTTACCTTAAAATTCTAAAAAGGTGGGTATCAACACAAATACATTGAAATTTATTTAGATTTTACTTTCATTTGATTTTCAAATTTCAATAGATAAAAATAAGGTAACTCCATGATAAAAAAGGGAAAAGAGTGACATATTGACCTCTCTTGCATGGGAATGTAAAATTGAATGGCCTTGATCCCTAGAGGTGTATAGGTATACCGTATAATTTCTCATATGGACAAAATATGTAGGCATCATTTATAAAAAAAAACTAAGACCAATTAAGTTAATTAAATGTATTTTATTTGAAAAAATAGTTAAGACTATCTGCTAAATTTCTTTAGGGCGTAGCTTTAGACTTCAAAAGAAGGATTAGATTATATGGGTTATATATATCTATTCCCAGACAGGAAATATTTTGTAGTTCTCTCTAAAATATTCAAGATAAAAGGATAGCTCCTTCATAAAATTTGTTGAACAAAGAGGTATGGTGGCAATTTTGCCTTATACAGTTATACATATACCAATGTTTCAACTAATTAAAGTTATATTACCAAGAACATCCTCAAAAAAAAAGGCACCCATACGTTTCTTAAGAAAATGCTACCATTGCCACACATACATACATTCCCTTTATTCTACTTTGTTTAAATATCAAAGATATAATGAAATGAAGTGTTTAAAAACAAAGAATGCCACTGGATTAATTGGGAAGTTTCAAAAAGCCAACACCCACTAAGTAGATGAAAAGGTGCATTTTCGTTGATTGCCAACCAAAATAACCATAATTTCATCGGTTTCATTGGCCGACGAGACGAATATGTGTCAATTTCAGGAGACCAAGGCTACGTGACGACGTTATCTGAACCCACCCAAGTATTGTGTGGTACACTTACTTTCATTGGTCTCTAGAAAAAAAAGTTGAAAATATTGTTATTTGCATTGGTTTTTAGCGGGCTGACAAATTTATCTATTTAATTTCAACAACAAACTGAAGAATCTATGACGACTTTCTTACCAATTACACCAACGATGATTGCTACTACTAATTATAGTATATTCAATTTTTGGGGAGTATCATGCAAGAAAGTTATGCATATACCATTGCCGGCGAGCATGCTAACTGTGTCTCCCAACAGCATTAGCGCACGGCAGCCCTAGGAGCCTGTACGCCACACGTACACCCACGCGGCCACACGGGAGTAGCACTTCAGCACGCACAGTCCACAGATGATCCGCAGAGCCATGGCTTGTGACCCCGCGCCCTTCACCAACCAAAGCTCGTCCACTTGGAAGGGCACCCACTCGTCTACCCACCAAACCCACTGACCAGTGGGCCAGCAGTTAGCAGACCCACCTGTCAGAGAGAGGCTATTAAAACACCACCGTGCACGATGCCGTTCTGCAGTGATGATCAGGATATTATTTAGGCACTGTTTTTTTTTGGCGATTCGTTTGCGTTCATTTATAAAATTTGAAATTTGTTATTTTGCATGCCCAAATGTTTTGACGTTTGGTAGCCAATTTTTATAGATCTTACTATTTCTTCTTAAAACTCTCAAAACTATTTTTCTATAATTTTTTGATTCATCCAACGTTCTTATCGAGGAGCTATAAATTTCACACCCAGCCGCCACCACGAGATGCTACGCCTCACCTCCAACAACCCCACTGACAACTGGCCCCCAGTAGCATCTACCCCACCTGTCAGTCACCCCACGCTGCCCGCTCGTCCGACACGCTCGCATCTCCCCGGGGATCCCGCCGCTCGGTGGGCCACGCCCGTCAGAGAGAGACCGCGGTCGTTGAGGCCTCGTACGCGAAGCAAAACCAGTAAACAAAACGGCGGCCACGGCAAAAGGCGGGCACGCACCCATGTAACAGTACAGATCTCTCGCTCCCTATCGCTCGCGCTCGTGCTCGCCCAAGTCGTCGCCCAGTCGCTGCTGCTCTGCAGCCTCCAGCCTCTGCTCAGGCTCCGGCGCCGCCGCGGCTCGAGGGCGGAAGGGAGCGGGGGGCGGGCTGCTGGCCTTGCGCCGACCACCGGCCGGCGAGCGGTGCAGGATCGGTACGCGCTGATTGCTTCGGCGCTTCTCTCTAGCTGGAGGCGGCGCTCGTGCGGGCGGGCGGCTCCCTCCGCGAATTCTACGAGGGGGGCTCGGAGCCGCGGGGCGGTTCGGCGTACGGCGCCTGCTCTGGCTGCGATTCGCGCGCTGGAATTTATGGTTTTTTTTTAAAAAAAATATTGATTCGGGGTTTGTGGCGGAGTGTGCAGATCTGACGGGCGGCGGCGGCGGCGGCGGCGGCGAGAGGGCTGAGGCGCAGCCGGGATGCAGAGGCAGGGGCGCCACCTGGAGCGGTCGAGCTCGAAGCGGGCGCTCGACCCCGGCGGCAGCGGCGGAGGCGACGACGAGCGTGCCCCCAAGCGCCCTCGCGTCCCGGCCCTCGCGAGGTGAGTGTGCAGGCGTGGGTTGTCTGTTTCGGGATTTGCGGACTGCCTAGGGTTTAGGTTGATCATTTATTTTGGGAAGACGAAGAGTGATTTGCAGTAATATTAATTTGGCGGACGAATTGATTAACTTAAATTACTAAGAAATGTCACTTGTAATTTATTGTGGAGCTGTAGGCCTGTAGCTCTGCTGAGTTCTTGTAATTTCGGCTTTGCTTTTAAACTAAGGACTAAAAGCTGTGTAATCGTGGACCAGTGTATACCCTTTATGATTGGATTGCCAAATCTGTGTAATGTGTATATGCTTTTTCTGAGCTCCAATTGGGCAGTAGAAGTTTGTCAATTTCACCTGAATGGATTAGTTAACAAAAAAGAGAAATTTCTTCCAAAAAGTTAAGACTGATTCAAATCAGAGTTTGTCTGTGACAAGTGAGGACAAGTCTTGGACTAATGGAATAGTAATATTTTTTGCTGAAAGAACTGTAAGGGATGACTATTAGCTAAAAAGTGTAGTATCATCCACAACACATTGCTTGGGACTGTTGTGCTATCCATTTTTTTCAAAACATAAATATACTTTTCAGTTTTCAGTGTATGGAATAATTATTAAGGTGCTTTACTGTAGTTTATAGGTTCTTCCCTGTGATTGGCATCATATGTAAAAGGATTTAATCAACATCTTTCCTCTTTTTAAGTAATCTAGCTACACTAGCCTTGAATTTTCAAATGCTCATGAGGTTTTGTCTAACATGATCGGAACCTGAATGCTGAATGAAGATCTTATATGACCATGAGATATTCATGCTTTAGTAATTTTTCCTAATTGTTACCTTAGCAAGTTGCGTTGTTTGCAGTGTGATTGTAGAAGCCCTCAAGTTGGACAGTTTGCAAAAGCTTTGTTCATCACTGGAGCCAATTCTCCGAAGAGTTGTGAGTTTTTTTTTTCAAAAAGAAAAACTTGCATTATGTTGTCTTGAATTTGCTATTTATCCATCTTGCACTTCCCTGAAGAGTTGCACACATTATTTTCTGTGTAGGTCAGTGAAGAAGTAGAGCGCGCTTTAGCCAAAATTGGTCCTGCAGCTCCTGCTAGAATTCAAGGAAGGTACAGGATCATGCAACTTGGTTTTTGCTGTTACTCTTGTTTAGCATCTTATGCATGGTCATAGATACATGTTTCTATAGTTATTTTTATGTGATTCTGTTGAATTTCACATACTGAATAAAAACAGGTCCTCCCCGAAAAGAATTGAAGGTCCTGATGGTAGAAATCTCCAGCTTCAGTTTAGGACAAAGTTATCACTCCCACTTTTTACTGGAGGAAAAGTGGAAGGGGAGCAGGGAGCAGCAATACATGTTGTGTTGCTGGATGCAAACACTGGGCATGTTGTTACTTCAGGATCCGAGTCATTTGCAAAACTGGATGTTCTTGTGCTTGAGGGTGATTTTAATAAAGAGGAAGATGAGGATTGGACTGAAGAGGAATTCGAGGCCCATGTTGTCAAAGAACGTGAAGGGAAGAGACCTCTTTTAACTGGTGAGCTCCAGGTGACACTCAAAGAAGGTGTAGGGACCTTGGGAGAGCTTATCTTCACTGACAATTCCAGCTGGATAAGAAGCAGGAAATTTAGACTTGGGTTGAGAGTCTCTTCTGGATTTTGTGAAGGAATCCGTATCAAGGAGGCAAAGACAGAGGCTTTTACTGTTAAAGATCACAGAGGAGAATGTATGTTTTTTTATTCTTGATTGATCTACTGTCATTGTTTAACATTATAATACAATATTATAATATGTATTTCTTAAAAGATGTTTATGTTCCATAATTTTGTAGTGTACAAGAAACATTACCCTCCTTCTCTGAAGGATGATGTTTGGAGGTTGGAAAAGATTGGAAAGGATGGTGCATTCCACAAGAAGCTAAACTCAAATGGAATATATACAGTTGAACATTTCCTTCAACTTCTTGTTAAAGACCAACAGAAGTTGAGAAGTGTAAGTCATATTTTGTCTATTTGTGGCTTCTGTGTCATGAGCGTAGCCGAATCATAACCAAACATCAATTTCTTTTGTTGGCTCTTTGCAGATTCTTGGCAGTAATATGTCAAATAAGATGTGGGAAAGCCTTGTTGAACATGCGAAGACATGCGTATTGAGTGGCAAGCATTATATATACTACTCAAGTGATGCAAAAAATGTTGGTGCAATATTCAATAACATATACGAGTTCATTGGTTTGATTGCTGATGATCAATACATTTCAGCTGAAAATCTTTCTGAAAACCAGAGGGTCAGTATTTTCTAAATCCCTTGCTGACACTTACCGATGGTAGTTTAATGCCTTATCACCATTGAGAAATCTAAATATTGTAAGATAATAATGTTAGAATCTCATTTATGTGACCTTGAATGTTCGTGCTCATTTTTTTTAGCAACGGGGCAGGAATTCTGCCGATGCTGTGAGAAAGAGTTGAAAAGAGTACAGGAAAAATCTACACTGATTCGCCAAGGACTTGATAGTGCAACCGTTGGCTCCCCAGTTGTGGGAGCTGCCGGCCAGGGCTCAAATCCTGGTGGCACAAAAAAAAATCCCCTCACTGTGCCTCCCTGCAAAGTAGTGGCAACAGCGCGCCTGCCTGTGGTTACGGTGGCTAGACCCAGCTCCCATCGGCCTAGGAGGTGGTGTGGGCCCTATAGGGTGAGGCCGGGGTTCGGGGGTTTTCTTGGCCGGGCTGGTTGTTTTCGAATTGAATGCTGTGGGGCGGTCTTTTCCCCATCGGTCGAGTTTTTTTTTAATGTATCCATAATTCCATTCTGAAAGTTTTCCTGTTTTCCTGACTTGCAAATGTTCATTGACCATTTTCACACTTGCCTGGAGTAGTCTGTCATATTCCTTTGGTGTACATAAATATTTGAATGGTCATGGTGTAGTATTTTCTGCGCACGTTCACAGCAGTCTGATAGTGATTTGCACCGTATCTTGAAATTTATTTGCTTAAGACAGCTGAAGTGGTTGACTCTTGTATGCTCCGCTTGGTTAATTGCCTAGTCTTTGGGTAGACAATGGTAATGTCTTAACTATCATTATTCTAGTTTGGAAAAAATATTTGTTTTCTCCCGTTCTCAATATAATTTGTTATGCAGCATGCAACACAGTAGATAAAACATACTATAGTGTGGTTTTCTATCCAACCATTTTTACTTTTTACGTTATCTTATGAATGTCCTCTTTTGAAGTTACCCTGGTATTTCAGTTATTTCATTTTTGTTAGCCCTATCATGTCACCTAAATGACGTCCTCACAAGATGTAAATTACTAAATTTCTGACACTATACTGGTAATTTGATCCTTGCACGGTGACAGGTGAAACACACAAAAAAAAATTGTTGCAGAACTCATAATCTGACTTTACTTGGTCACAGGTGTTTGCAGATACATTGGTGAAACAAGCATATGATGATTGGATCAATGTTGTAGAATATGATGGCAAGGCACTATTGAAATTCAAGCAAAAAAAGAAATCTGTAACAACAAGAAGTGAATCTGCAAAAGCTTCAACAAGCTACCATGCTTCGTATGGTTCAGCGCACTCACAAAAACAGTTGAAAGGACCTTCAAATGTTGAGCAATCTTCCATGAGTAGTATGAACGAAGGTATCTGGCTTTGGTCTCATGAGCTAACATACATTTTTTTTAGATAAAGGAAGCTTTATTGAAAACAAGATAGTTACATCAAGGTGATACAATCATCTTATAATCACTCCCTGTCTCTGCATATCTCAGATAGTCAGATGCACACAGCCACACTAAGAACTCATACATTTATGAATATGTTTGTTGACCATTAGTTTTTTATCTTTTAAAAAATAGATTTTTCTTTTTTTTTGTGACATGAACTGCATGGTCCAGTTTCTATTTTAGGGTACTAATCAAGTAATCATTTTTTTCCCAGTGTCTGTTTCTCTCCACAACGTCAATTTTTTGGTCTTATTTTTGTGTCTGTTATATTACAATAGCTTTTTTGAAATACAAAAAAGTGGAAGGCTAGAAGATCTAACAAGTAACAATTGTTGCACTTGTTTTTCGATTTCATGAATGAAGACTAGTTCAATGGTTATTTTACTAATTCAATTTAGCTTAGTGCTTAGAAAAACTTCGTTTCATCTACGTACTGAGATTAGCATGATGCTGCTTGATGTATCCTTGGTTAGCGATTTATTTGTCCACCACTTTGGTAAATACTATCATATTGAAGTTAGAAGCTCTTTCGCTCAGCAGAAGGAGCTAGAATCTTATCCAATGGGAACCAAGCAGCAAGATATGCAGCCAATCCTCAGGAAATATCACCAAGTACCATGCAGTATGACTTGGGTTCATTGGCCCCTCAAGGCCAGTTCAATGGTTCCTCCATCCAAACTCAAGCATCAAGAAGCTCCAACATGCTAGCACTGGGACCTCCACAACAGCAGCAAAACTTTGAATTCTCAGCACTTGGTCAAGCCATGCAGTCCTCAACGCTCAATCCGTTTGAGGACTGGTCACGGTTGCAGGAGAACCGTGGTGGTGTTGATGACTTCCTGATGGAGGAGATAAGGATGAGGAGCCACGAGATGCTAGAGAATGAAGAAGAAATGCAACAAATGTTGCGGATCCTTAGCATGGGTGGGGCACCAGCCAGTGTAGATGGCTTTCCTTCCTACATGCCGTCCCCTGCACCGGCCTTCAACTTTGGGGACGATCGCACCCGTCCCTCTGGGAAGGCTGTTGTTGGGTGGCTTAAGATCAAGGCAGCTATGCGGTGGGGCATCTTTGTCAGGAAGAAGGCAGCCGAGAGAAGAGCTCAGCTTGTTGAGCTTGACGACTAGCAGATACTGGACTGTTGGCAAGACACTTAATTTTTGCCTGTTGTCCACATTTCCTGTTGTTGTACGATATATACAATCCCTTGATATTTGTTTACGATAAGATGGGGCTCTGTGATGCACCACGGGAGGATAGTCAAAAGATCATGGGCCCCGAAATGTGTGGATGAACTCACGTTGGTTGTATAGCTGTTTGATTTGATGGTCCTTGTTTAAGTTTTGCTAGTGTTGCATTTTGCTAATCCTGTTACAGCCTACGATCCTTGACCTGATGCAAATTTATCCGTTGGAGCGTTGGAGACTTTTAACAGGAACTAAAAGGAAGGCGTTTAGCCATATACATGATCCATGTGTTCCGAAGATGCAACCTAACGCTGCCTCCCTCCAATGCACAATGTATTGCAAATTGTTAGACCAGGACAATTACAGAAACCTATCGTAAGTTGCCAGTTCAATCGACAAAACAATATCTGCCGTCAATCTAGTCAACCTCTTGATCGATTTTCTTGGAGGTGTACATGACAAGCTGACAAGTGAGAACGTCGTTGGTGCTGCACGGTGCTACCTCAGTTTTTTTTTTATTTGTCACTCTTGACGTTAAGCTTATACTTTGGTCATTCGTCTTATTAAAAAATATATAGATATCATTTATTTTGTTATGATTTATTTTATTATGAAAAATATTTTAAGTATGATTTATATTTTTACATATTTGTATGAATTTTTTGAATAAAACGAATGATCAAAGGGTAAGCTCAAAGTTAAGAGTGACAAATAAAAAAAACCGGAGGGAGTATTTGAGTAGCTCCAGATTTCATGCATTCGCCACTTGATGAAATCTTCTTATATTTTGGCTAAAAAGAAAAAAAAATCTCCTTAAATACATATGGACACTCCGTTCTTTTGAAGAGACAAACACAACACTCCTTAAATAGATTGAATACCTATCATTGATTCAGTTGGCAACATGATTCTCGTCATCAATTTATTGATTTATTCAACAACAAAGTTTCGTCATCATTTTGCATAATGAGAGGCGATCCGTGGCAGTGTGAATTGGCGACATAAATTCTTTTGCCAATTCGAGTGATGTGAATCTGTCATCTCTGCACGTTGGACTAGGGTTTAATTAATGCGAATGTGATGTACTGATTAAATCTGTCATTTTTTACTACTCGTAGTTTTTTTATCCGATAAATTGAAATAAATTCAAGATAAACTTCAAACAAAAAAAAACCAGATTAATTTGAAGTGAGACAAATTTTGACCAAAACTTTTTTTTACACGGTTAAAATATAGGTCGTCTGTTATCGAACCTTAGCACTGGATGCCACATTGGAATGTCACCATTTCAATATGGCTATAGCCCTATAGGCTTGTTTCAATTGGCAGAGTGAAGCTCTACACACCTCCGTTGTTGTTGCTAGCCACCACCGCGGCTGATGGTTCCTTGATGCCTCTTTGCTTTGTCTCAATCTCTACCCGTCGCTACCAAGCCAACACCCTACCCATCCTTACTTTAGTTGTTTTCTTGCACCCCTTCAGTTGCAACCAACCTGGTGTTTCTAGCTACCAACCGTCCAGCCCAATTTACCTCTATGTCTATGAGGTATGGTGAGCTCAGCCTCAAGAAAACCTTTGAATTGGTCTCTTGGACAACCTTTGTGACTGTGGGTTCGGTAAGCAGTGGAGGGATTTGATCACCCTGTCGCTTGCCTCCTCTTCCTATGAAGTGCTCCTCAATGGCCACCTTAGGCCAACCATCCACCATTGCAAAGGTCTCCGCCAAGGTCAGGGGTGGATCCACCGCCTAGGCTGCTTGGGCCTCAGGCCGAGCATGACTTTTAGGCTCCCCTTATACCTAGATCGGAATATGAGGCTCAAGGCCTACCAAAAATGATCTAGCTAGGGCCCAACTCACAGGGTACCGAAGAGAGAGGAGTAATTAATATGCTACCTGCTTGTGTGCACCTACTCTATTGCCCTCGCACCTTCGCGCACGGTCGATCGCGTCACCTCCGGCCTCGCCAACTCGCTCCTCTGGCTGGTGACTCCTGTCTCGGTGTCCCACCCACTGGGTCCACCCATCCCGCCTTCCGGCTCCCCCCTCTTCGCCTCGCCCCCTCCCCCCCATATCTACCCTCCTCAGTCCTTAGTGCTTCGAGCCTTGGTCGGCTCGATGCCTCACTGCCTCATCGAACGGCAGTACACTGGCGCTACCTCTAGATTCGAGCAGGTACAACTCGCAACAGCAATAGAGGACAGACCTATAGATAATGAAGCCCAATTTCAGACATATCGACAAGCGACAAAGGCTAGGGTATGACTTCCTTAACCCTAAACCAAATTTAAATTTACTTGGGATTTAGGAAATTTGAGGTTTGTGTGCAAATATACGATGTGTAAAGCTGCAAATTGATACAAATTTTAGATTTATGTGCATTGTTGAAACTAATTTTGTATGGTCTTGGCAAACTGAAGCATTGTTGAAATTATCTTTGTGTGTACATTGATTTTGCATTGTTACTCCATTAGTCTTACAACATTTTTTTTGGTTAGGATAACTGAAATTGAATGCTTGAGGTCATGAAAATTGCTCTTCGGTAATACAGTCTGTATGTTGGAATTTAATTTTTATCTATATGACTATGTCCTTGTGTTTGTAGCTTTTTATTTTTGAATTGACGTGAACTTTAAACCTATATTATTGCAAACTTCTCTCCCCGGTCGAGGCATCTAGGCAAACATCCGTGTATTCCTTTTTGCGGATGATGCGACCATATTTATCTCACCAGTCAAGAGCGAGGTATCAGCTTTAGCCCAAATCTAGCACTATTTCAGTGAGATCACTGTCCTTTGCACCAACTTCAATAAGAGCCAGATCATCCCTATTAGATGTGAGAGGCTTGACCTTGACAACATCCTTCAAGATATGCTGGCTAGATGCACCTCTTTCCCCTACAATATACATGGGGATTCCACTCTCCATCAAAAGGCTTCGCCGTGTCCACTTCTTGACTGTTCATCGACAAGGCCGTCAGTTGCCTCGCTGGATGGTGGGGCCCTCTGATGTCCAAAGGAGGATGACTTACCTGCTTAAGGTCGTATTATCAGCTCTTCCAACTTACATCCTTTTGGTGATCAATCCACCTTCCTCCGTCATCAAGAAGATCAGGCGTGCTTGTCTCTGAAAGGGCACTAACTTGATGGCCTATATGGGCATTGTCCTATGCATTGAGATATTGTTTGTTGCTAACTTCGCTTGGCGGCCTTGGGGGTCCTCAATCTTCACCGCTTTGCTGGTGCTCTAAGCTAGGTTGCTGGATTTGGGCTAGCAAATCCTCACCCGCCAAGCTCTGGTCCAACTTAGTGGTCTTGTACCCACCAGTTGACCTCGAACTCTTCCATGTCGTCACGACTTTTTCTCAAGGACGGCACATTCTTCTCATTCTGGGACGATCACTGGCTTTTTGGATGCTCCCCAAAAAAAGTTGGACCCATAGATTTTTATGGTCTCCTCCATGAAAATAGGACTGTTGTAGATGCGCTTGCAAACAACAATTGGATTTCTGATCTGCGACGCGACTTTACCCCCTTCGCTGGTCATAGAGCCCATCGTGCTGCGTCGCCTGACCACAGACGAGGCTGACCGTGTGACCTGGCGTTTTACCCGTGATGAGAACTTCTAAGTTAAGTCTGGCTACAAGTTGTAGTTCTTTTTTTGTCATAGCTCCTTTCCCGTCCGCTAGCCCATTTGGAAGTAGTAGGCCCCTAAATAATGCAAGTTCTTTCTTTGGTTGATGTTGCAAAGTCGTGTCCTAACTCCTAACTGCATATGCTTTGCTCCTCCGACACCTGCCAAATGATTACTTCTTCCCCTTTATCCAAATGTGCCCATCCCGTGGCATGCTTTCGATCGTTAATGTGGTCATCTGGCACCTGTGGCTCGAGGGGATCGATCGGAACAACTGCATTTTCTATGGCTCCGAGTGTTCCCCTGATGAATTTTTTGACCTCCTGCTAGATCATGATCTGCACCATTGAATGACGGCAGGAGCCTGTTTTGTAATTAACTAGCACGTTTTACCCTCTAGGGGGAGGGGAATGAGTAATGGATTTGGAGAAGGGGATTTGAGAACCTATTAATTAGAGAGATGCTCCAATTGTCCCCCACCAACTTGAATGGCGTCAGGAGTCTGTGTCATAATTAACTAGCACGTTTAACCCTTTGGGGGAGGGAATGAGTAATGGATTTGGACAAGGGGATTTGAGAACCTATTAATTAGAGATATGCTCCAATTGTCTCCCACCAACATTAAATGGCGCCCTAAAGAGCATGTAAACCCGCTAATCACTACTACAAAACAGGTAATATAAGACGTTCAATATAAGACGGTTTTAGCCTTCTTAAACCAAAAGTGTCTCTTATTATGACAGAAATAAGAAAAAAGACGTCTTCAAATCATAATCGTCTTATATTATCGATGCAGTTAAGACGGTTGATTAAGAACCGACTTATATAACAAATAAGACGTAACCATCTTATATGATTGATGCATTTGAGACGATTGAAATTAAGAACCGACTTATATAAGAAAAAAGACGTTTTTAAATCATAACCGTCTTATATGATCAGTGCATTTGAGACGGTTAAAATTAAGAACCGATTTATATAAGAAAAAATACGTTTTCAAATCATAACCGTCTTATATGATCGATACATTTGAGACGGTTGAAATTAAGGACTGACTTATATAAGAAAAAATGTTTCTAAATTATAACCGTTTTATATGATCGATGCAAATGTGACGGTTGAAATTAAGAACCGACTTATATAAGGTTAGAGCGAAACGAGTCATTTTCTTGTATTTTAGCGTCCTTAATATGTGGACTTACATGAGCTATATATGTAGCAAAACATGAATTCCATATTTTTTAAAAAATGAATTTCAATTTTGTATTTTTAAATCAATTTTAAATTTTAAATTTCATAAAAATAAATTTGGAATGATTATTTATTAATAGAAGAAAATTTAGAAATGTTAGTTTGAAAAATAAAATTTTAAATTTCCAAACAATTACATTTTTAAAATTTTAAAATTGAAATTAAAATAACAATTACATATTATTTGAATTATTTTAAAAATTAAAATACCTTTTCCTTTTATTTGAAGCAAATATATATGTCTAAATAATCATAACATGGATTAAGACATTTATTACTTATTAAAATAAAGTCATACAGAAATAAAAATTATATGAAATTGTAGAATTCAAAGAGTTGTATAACTTTGTAGTTGAAAAGTTTTCCATTTGATGTCATTTACATGCCTAAAAAGTTATTAAAAGATTAGCAGAACTAATATCAAAAGGTAAACATATCCTATTATGATTGAAACTTGGTGTGAGGTAGAATGGTTAGAAGGGTGAGGTTAGTGTCAAGAGGTCGTGGGTTCGAGTCATAGGATATGCAATGTTTATATTATCTGTTTAAAATTGTGTTAAATGTACATGAATGAGTGATTCGTGGTACGCATATTGATTTCAAATTCAAAAAATATTTTTCTCTATTTTTCATCAATATTTATTCCTAAGATATTGTGCTTTAAAAATCCTCATTTGAGACGTGTCGACGAATAAAACTATGGGGATTCTCTCCACCAGGTGGGCCCATTGCAACCAGGACGCCGAGCAGCGCCTAGATGCTTGGCGACTCGGCAAGCAATCGGGCGGCGCAGACCCGCCGAAAGCAGCCCCGGAAGCGTGGCGGCTTTGGCGGCAGTGGGCGGTCGGGCCCTCCGCCAGAACCGCCACAGACGGGCGCCTACCGAGCAAGTAGGCCATTGGAGGAATTCAGGTTGAGCGAACCAGAGGAGGGGCGTGCAAGACCGACCGATGGGCCTAGCGGTGGGGCCTAGCAGGCCAACCCCGCTGTCAGTTGCTGGGGCTACCGCGAAGATGCGCTCCCTCGAAGACTCCTTTGAATCGAGCCGTATAGGAGCATTTAATTCTAATGATCAGGCATGGCTGAGCGGATAGCTTGACTGACAAGAGAAGATGATTACCTGCCCCCATTAGGTGGTGTCAGAGGCACTGTGCCACCTACCCACACTGCACGAGGTATGGCAGAGAAGACACACGCGATAGGCGCACGCCCAGTCCCATCCAAGTTGTCCCATGGAGGCGTCCGACCAACGACATGTGGCGAACGGCGTGGCAATATGTACAAAGAGGGCGCCTACAGTAGTCGGGGCATTAAATGTAAGCCATTTCCAGACTCACCGAGGCCAGCTCCCAAGTATAAAAGGAGAGCCGAGGCATCGTTGTAAGGGATCGATCGATTTCTCGCTCGACCCACCCGAAATCCAGTGCACGAGCAGGAATAGGACTGTTACCCACTCTGGGGGCCTGAACCTGGGTAAAATCTTCCTTGTTCATGTTCCTGGAAGCAAAGTTCCATCCGAGGAGAGTGAGAGGAGAGCAGTCCGCGCACACCCCCTATCGGACCACCGGATCTCGCCCGGACAAATAACTGCCGGCTGAAAATCGCCGATAGTGGCGAGCTAGGTAGGGGGTAGCGGTTCTTTCTCCGCCTCTCTCAGCGCAGGCAGTCGAAGCGGGAAGTCAGGAACTAGCGGATTGAAGACATGACGCGAGGAGACAAGGCGGACTCGGCGAAGGCGCCCAAGTTGGCGCCCGCCTAGACGTCAGGATCCAAGAAGACGGCAACCGGGGGAGACCCGATGAACGATCCGCCTCCGAGGCCGCAGGGCTCAAGGGGGGAGACGTGGTGCGGTCTAGCTCGGTCAAGGAGCTGCCCAACACCACCCCACCGCGAGGCGGGCAGAAGGACGGGGGCGCGGGAGGCTCTCAGGTGTAGCGGCGCCTGGCCATGAGCGAAGCGTCCCCCGTGCAAAACCTACATGTAGCACGAATCTTTTGACCACCCCCGTCGAGTGGGCGACACCCGCCACTCGTGGTCGCGGATATTCTCGCCTCGTCGATGCGGCGCAAGCCCACATCGAGGCGTCAGAGCGACCAGACGCCACACGCGGTCCGCGGTCAAAAGCCGTAACGGCCCACACCCAGGCCTCAAGCCGTCCCAGCAAGGGGCGCGAGCAGGGTCAGGGGAGCGGAAAGAGGAAGGACGGCCAGGTGGCGGCACAGGAGGCTCCCTGTAAGCCCCTCTGGGGGACGACGATTAGGAGATCTAAGGGACTACCTGGACGAGCGACATCACCAGCGCGGCGGTGACTTGCGGGACACGCTCCAGCGCCGCCGCCGGCAGGAGCAAGGAAGGGTGGAGGATGATGAGGACAGCGAGGAGGACAGCCGTACGTAGGCACCTGCGGCGGCGGATGTGGATCATCCTCGACCTCGGGTGGGAGCGAAAATTGGAGGAGGCGGCGCCAACCGCCTTACAGCGTCGGCTGCCAGGCGTTCACGGCGAGGCTTCGCCGAGTGGAGTGGCCAGACCACTTTCAGCCGGCCACCATCGAGAAGTATGACGGTGCCACTAACCCGGAGGAGTTCTTAAAGATCTACACTACGGTGGTACAGGTAGCGGACGGGTCGACGAAGGTCATGGCCAACTTCTTCTCGATAGTGCTGGTCGGATCCGCCCACTCATGGTTGCTCAACCTCCCCCGAGGATCCATCACCTCGTGGGAGAGCTTGTGTGAGAAGTTCGTGGCCAACTTTCAGGGCTCCTACAACTAGCCGAGGGTGGAGGACGATCTACACGCCTTGGAGCAGGAGAAGGGAGAGTCATTGCGGGCCTTCATCTGAAGGTTCTATAACTGCAGGAACACAATCCCTAAGATTTCAAGCCAGTCGGTCGTGATCGCCTTCCGGAGAGGCGTGCGCGACCGCAAGATGAGGGAGAAGATGGCTACTCGGAACATCACGTCGACGACCGAGCTCTTTGCCTTAGCGCACAAGTGCGCCAGGGCCGCCGAGGCTTGGGACCGGTCGACCGGCCAAGCGGCCGGCAAGGACGTAGCTGGTGCCGGCTCCTCCAAGGAGGCTAGCGCCAAGGACAAGAAGAAATGCATGGCGGCCAAGGTGATGGCCGCCGCCGCCGAGCGCGACTCGAACGACAGCGGGTAAAGGCGTGACGGCCGCCGAGACCATCGAGACGACCGCCGGGACTATAGGAACGATCGTCAGGGGCGGCAAGACGATCGCCGAGACCGTCGAGACGACCGCTGGGATGACCGGCGGGAGGAGCGGCGAGACTACAAGGGGGCAAACCCTACTGCCCCATCCATAGATCCAACATGCATGACCTGGCGGACTGCCAGGTGGTGGAGCGGCGGCTGAAAGAGCGCCGCCCTCCCAAGGACGACGAAGACGGCGGCCCCGCGGCGTTAGGTTTCCAGCGAGCCGAGCACGTAGTGGCTTATATACACGGGGGCTCGGCTACGTACGCCTCTCACACCCAATACAAGGTGTTGATGAGAGAGGTGTGCACGGCCATGCCTAGTGTGAGGGCGAGTCGGCGTCTGAAGTGGTCGGAGGAGCCGATCACCTTCAGTCAGGTCGACCACCCAGAGAGCACTGCCGGTCTGGGTCACCTCCCGATCGTGGTTTCACCCACGGTCCGGAACATGAAGCTTGGACGAGTGCTGGTAGACGGGGGCAGCTCAATCAATTCGCTGTCCCTTGAAGCTTTTCGGGCACTGCAGATCCCCGAGTGGGAGTTGCAGCCGTCCCATCCCTTCTACGGCATTACGCCGGGGGTTGAATCCTTGCCCTTGGGCGTCTCAGCCTCCCCGTCACGTTCGGTGATGTTGCCAACTATCGGACGGAGATGGTGGATTTCGAGGTGGCTGACTTCAACTTGCCATACAACGCCCTCCTCGGGCGGCCAGTGTTGGTGAAGTTCATGGCGGTCACCCATTACGCATACATGGTGGTGAAGATCCCGAGGCCGCGGGTCCCATCATCATCAGTATGGACAAGCCAGAGGCTGTCCGGTGTGATCGGCGGGCACTCGAAGGCCCGTGCCTCGCCCGGTTCGTCCGACGACGTTAAGGTGGTCTCCTTGGGCGAGGGCGACCCTTAGAAGACGGTGAAGGTGGGCGCCTGCCTCGGCACCAAATAGGAAAGCGCGCTCGTCACCTTCCTCTAGGCCAATGTCGACGTGTTTGCATGGCAACCGTCTGACATGACTGGGGTCCCCAGGGAGGTGATTGAGCACCACTTGGTTGTGCTCCCTGGAGTGCGCCCAGTCCATCAGAAGATCCAGCGACAGGCACCAGAGCGCTAAAAGGCCATCCGGGAAGAAGTGGAGAAACTGATGACGGCGGGGATCATCCGGGAAGCCACCCACCCTGAGTGGCTAGCTAACCTGGTGCTCGTCCAGAAATCCAACGGCAAGTGGCGAATGTGCATTGACTTCACCGACCTCAACAAAGCCTGCCCAAAAGATCCATACCCGCTTCCTCGCATAGACCTCATTGTAGATTCCACTACGGGGTGTGAGTTGCTGAGTTTCCTAGATGCCTACTTGGGCTACCATCAGATTAGCATGGCTCGAGAGGATGAAGAATAAACTACTTTCGTAACCCCCATGGGCGTGTACTGCTATGTAAGGATGGCTATGGGGCTTAAGAATACCGGCTCTACTTATCAGCGGGCCACGAACATATCGTTCAAACCCCAGTTAGGCCGAAACTTAGAGGTGTATGTCGACGACCTGATGATCAAGACAAAGAAGAGCGAGGGGCTGCTCGTCGACCTGGACGAGACCTTCGCCAACCTCCGTAGTTACGGCTTGAAGCTCAATCCCGAGAAGTGCGTCTTCGAAGTGCCCTCGGGGAAATTGCTCCGGTTTTTGGTGTCCCACCGAGGCGTCGAGGCCAATCCAGACAAGATCACGGCGATCCAGTGGATGCGGCCGCCTACCCGCCACAAGCACGTGCAGTGCATAGCGAGCTGCTTGGTGGCGCTCGGGAGTTTCATTGCCCGCCTGGGAGAAAAGAGTCTGCCGTTGTTCAAGTTGTTGAAGAAAACAAACCATTTTGAGTGGACTCCGGAGGCGCAGCAAGCATTTGAAGATGTCAAGACATACCTCTCGTCTTCCCCGGTGCTAGTGGCGCCGGGGCCGGGCGAACTCTTGCTGCTATATGTGGCAGCGACACCAGCCGTCGTCAGCGCGATGCTCTTGGCAGAGCGAGAAGGGGTGCAGAAGCCAGTTTATTATGTCAGCAAGGTACTGCACAATGCGGAGACAAGATACCTCCAAGCTCAGAAAATGTTATATGCTGTATTGGTGGCTTCGCGGATGCTGCGCCACTACTTTCAAGGGAGGGAGATCACAGTCGTTACAGCGTACCCTCTGAGGAAAATTCTATACAACAGAGAAGCGGAAGGACGAGTGGCCAAGTGGTCGGTGGAGCTGGGAGAGGGCTGCATATCCTGTGCACATGGGACGTCTGTGCACATGTGATACACATGAACTAACAAATGTCACCAAAAATTCCAAAAAAATTTCTACATGTACATCTAATCTTACTCCACCTATATATAAAATTTCAAGTTTAGATTCATTATATTTTAGCGGTAACAAAAAAATAGAAAAATCTGACACTTTTAGATTCATTAAATTTGTTAGAATTTTCTCTTTTTTGTTGCTCTTTATGTATAATGAATCTGAACTTGAGATTTTATACATAGGTGGAGTAAGATTAGAAGTACATGTAGAAATTTTTTTAAAATTTTTGGTGACATTTGTTAGTTCATGTGCACCACATGTGCACAGACGTCCCATGTGCACAGGATATGCAGCCCTAGGAGAGTTGAGCATCAAGTTCGCTCCACGCACGGCCATCAAGAGTCAAGTGCTGGCCGACTTCATAGCGGAGTGGTCGGCCACAGACGAAGAAGAAGCGGCACCCGCTCCCGAGCCGTGGAGGCTCTTTTTCGATGGGTCTTTTCGGCTGGAGGGAGCAGGGGCGGGAGCCATCCTAGTCTCCCCGACTGGGGAAATCTTGAAGTTCCTGGTCGGCCTGGACTTCAAAGCAACCAACAACATTGCGGAGTATGAAGGACCGCTGGCCGGGCTACGTGTTGCGGCCTCGCTCGGCATACGGCGACTCCAAGTAAAGGGCGACTTCTTCTGGTGGTCAATCAAGCGCGCAAGGAGTACCAATGCGCGGACCCAATGATGGCGGTGTACATAGCTGAAGTAAGAAGGATGGAGCAGCGCTTCGACGGGCTAGGGTACACCACCCATGTCCCTCGGCGGGAGAATCAGATGGTGGACGAATTATCTTAGCTCGCGTCCACCAAGGCACCAGTTCTGGTCGGAGTCTTTAAAGAAAGACTGCCGCGACCGTCTGTCTCAGCTGCCGAGGTAGGGGCAGAAGATGGTGACGTTGCCTGAGCCCTCGGTTCAGGAGGGGAAGGCGGCAAGGCTGCTAAGGCAGCGTCAGAGGAAATGCTTGGCCGAGCAGAGTACTCCGGCAGCCACCACGTGGCTGCCACACTTGGCCGGTAACAACAATGGATGGATCTGATCCTATCTTTCCTGCGGGACCAAGTGATCCCCAACGATGATGCGTCAGCCGAGAAGATTGCACGAAAGGCCAAGCGCTATGCCCTGGTAGGTGGGGACCTATATCGCCGGGGCAGAAATGGAATTCTTCTGAAGTGCATCACTCGGGAAGAGGGGGGTAAGCTGCTCTCTGATGTCCATGGAGGCGAGTGCGGGAGCCATATGTCCAGCCGTACCCTGGTCGTGAAGGTGCATCGGCAAGGATTTTATTGGCCTACTGCCCTCCAGGACGGTTGCGAGCTGGTGAGGAGATGCGAAGTGTGCCAGTTTCACGCTCAGCAGACCCACCGACCAGCCCAAGCACTACACACTATCCCGCTCTCATGGCCGTCGTGGGTCCGGGGCCGATATCTAGGCCCGCTCATGCGAACCACGGGGCTACACTCGACCAGACGTAGTCGTCGACAAGTTCACCAAGTGGGTCGAAGCAAAGGCTATTCGGACCATCACAGCGGCATCAGCGGTCAAGTTCATGCGAGGCGTCTTCACCCGGGTTGGCGTGGCCAATCAAGTCATCACGGACAACGGCACCCAGTTCACAAGCCAAACATTTCTGAAATTTTGCGAAGACATGGGCACCAAAGTGTGTTTCGCCTCGGTTACTCACCCCAGGTCCAATAGGCAGGCTGAGCGCGCGAATGCAC
The DNA here is from genome assembly GCA_036346145.1 of Olyra latifolia. Taxonomy (NCBI): domain Eukaryota; kingdom Viridiplantae; phylum Streptophyta; class Magnoliopsida; order Poales; family Poaceae; genus Olyra; species Olyra latifolia. The sequence continues at coordinate 3,527,894 of CM070531.1, read as the reverse complement.
TGGTGCTACGAGGACTGAAGACTAGGGTGTTCGACCGCCTGCATCAACGAGGAAAGAAATGGACTGAAGAAATGCCAGCTGTGCTATGGTCACTCCGGACCACCCCTAGCCGGGTGACTGGGGAAACGCCTTTCTTCTTGGTGTATGGAGCAGAAGTCGTGCTGCCGGGCGAGCTGTCATTAGGCTTGCCTCGAGTAGCAACGTTCGACGAAGCCCAGCAAGAAGGAGAGCGGCCGGAGGAGGTCAACTACCTGGAGGAACTGCGAGATTGCGCAACGCTATGGGCCGCCCGATACCAACAAGGACTGCGGTGGTACCATGCGTGGCGGATCCATCGAAGAACGCTGGAGGTAGGAGACCTCGTGCGGAGGAAGGTGCAGACACAGGTCAATCGCAACAAGCTTTCACCCCAGTGGGAGGGGCCGTACAAGGTGGTCGGCGTGTCTCCATCTGGCGCCTGTTGGTTGGCAATGGAAGATGGGCGTAGACTGACCAACTCGTGGAACATAGAACAGCCGCGCAAGTTCTACCCGTAAAGAGTCTGTAAGTATTACTTCGTGTTCGGCTGGTCGGCCGGCGAGCGGCGTCGCTGCAAGCTGGTCGGTCAGCCTCAGTCATTTCAGATATATGGAAACTTGTGAATCATTCACGCTGTTTTCCTATAAGTTGCTGCTTTCTGTGCTCTGCGTCGTTATGTATAGGACGCACAGCACAGAAAGCAGCCTTGCGCCACCGCGAACACCGCTAGCCCAGCCTCTCCTAGGAACTCACAGCCCTGATCGCCGCACGCCGTGGTCGGACCCAAAGAGATTGCCAAAGAAAGCGGGCTAAAGCGTGAAAAGAGGGAGACCGCAACCCATTAGTACGTTCCCAGTAAGAACAGACGCCGCAGTCCCGGCTCGAAGGCCACGCTGGTTGGCAAAAGATCTGATCGGAATCCAGATGAAGGCCACGAAAGAAACATGTGCTATGATAAAACTTAAAGTAAGTTCCGAATATATGTACAACTGCTCGCCCTTCGCAGATAATGGGCGGCATCAGAAAAAGAAGAAAGAAGAAAAGACAAAAGAGGACGACCACTCCACTAATCGGAGTCCAGGACAAGCCCGTCGTCTTCATCGCCGAGGAGGTCGTCGGGAGAGGCCTCCAGCGGCGGCGCCTGCACGGCCACTTGCTCCGCCACCCTGGCCACCGCACCCCGCACTCGATCGAAGGCTGCGGCTGTGTCGCCTTCGACCCCAGTGACGACGCGATCGGCGTCGAAGGCTGGGTCCCGGCTAGCGCAGCAAGCCAGGACATACTCAGCGGTGGCGGCCACGGCCTGACGACCCTCTCGCTCCGATCGAGCGTTGAGGGCCGCCGGCAGCTCACGGAGGGCTTTGGCGGCGTGATTGAGAGCCCCGACGAGGTTGAGCGGCGTGGACTCCACCGAGCTTCGCAGGTCGACCTGGAAGAGCTCCAGCACCCTAGCGATGCACCGATAGGTCGCCCTAAGCATGGCGGCCAGGTTCTTTCGCTCCTGCAGTAGAGCCTTCGCCGCGGCTGTCTCCTTCGCTTTCGCGCGTGCCGCCTCCACCTCCTCCTCCACCTCCGTCGCCCGCGCGCAGACGAGCAGCTCTTTCATGCGGGACGTGGAGGTAGCCCGGTCGCCCTGCAGGCGGCCCACCTCCGCCGACAGGTGCTCAAGGCGGCACGTGTTGGCCTCGGCGAGGTTGGCCACGGCCTCCCCCTGGCGCCGTAGACAACGGACGGCCTCCAGCAGGGGATCCGCCCCTGTGGGGGCCAAGGCCGAGGGAGGGGAGGCCCTGGACGTGGTTGGTGCGGCCCTGGACGTGAGCGGCCCGACCATGGTCGGGGCGCCATTGACGGCCGAGGGTGGCTGTTAAGCAGGCGGAGTGACGGAGGTGGTCGGCGCGGAAGTGGCGGCCACGGTGCTCACCCTGAACAGAGAAGAATACAGAATAACAACGGTAAGATGAATCGATCGGTTATTTTCCGCTGCTAAGCAAAACTACAGGAACATATGTACCTGGTCGAGAAGACGAAGGCTGTGGAGGGCAAGGCGAGCCCCGTCCCTTGAGTTCGGCGAGGAAGCTCGCGGGGCAGGGAAGCGCCCTGCCCAGACGATGGTGTTGGCGCCGAGGTCGTCGCTGTTGAGACGGCGACCGCCGGCGGAGCTGAGGACGGCGCCACCGCCGCAGAAGATGCAGCCGCTGCCGAAGCGGCCACCACGGTGGTCGGCGGCGAGGAGACCGCAGTGACCGTCATCGGAGGAGCCGCCGTGTTGATCGGCGTTATGGCGGCCGCCGACATTGGAACGGTGGTGGCAACGGTCGTCGGTGGTGACATGGCCGTGGCGGGGACGTGGCACGGTCACCGCGACGGCCGTGGTCACCGGAGCTACGACGGTCGTCGGCCTTCTGCCGCCGGCGGCCGCGGCGCCGAGGGGTGGACGCTGCCGCCCCCACAATTGAGGCTGGGGCTACAAGGAGTGCGTGGAGGAGGAGCCGCTCACGAAGTCGCCCTAGCCGACGACTAGCCTCTGGCCGCTTAGCGCCGCAGAGTCGACGCAGTATGCTTGTTGCCGCCCGCTCAAGCGCGGCACCGGGTCTCGGATCTAGGGGGGTGTTGCGTGCCGGAGCCGCGGGGTCCAGTGTCCCCATGGACGGCAGGCGGGCGACCACGGCCAACCTCTTCGCCGAGGGCAGCTTCGCCTGATGGATACCAACGACGTGGGCCGGTTGGTTGGATGCCGCCCACCATCGCCAAGCGGTCTGCGACCGGTTGCCGGTTTCTACAGAACACGAACCAAGAGAGTCAGGAAACATCGAGAAAACTGTTCGGCGACTGAAGAAAATCCGAAGACGGGATACTTACCCCCGATGATGGTGCGGCCAATGTCGGCAGAGTCAGTGTATTGCCACGTAGGGGGCTGATCCGCCGGCAGATGGCGTCCACGATGATCATGGTCCTGGTGAGACTTCGACGACGCAATGGTCGGCGTCGCGCAGCATGGCGCCCAACCGTGCGGGGGAAGGTTCGGACCGGTCGGCGTCTTCGCTTTCGGCCGCTTCGGCGTACCGGAGCTCATCCAGATTGCTGTCGTCGTCGATGTAGAACCAAGCGCTCCGTCGGCCCTTCCAGGAGGACTTGTGGGATTGCTCAGGATAGAGGTCGGCGACGCCGTACTGGAGCTGGACGTGGCAGCAGCCCGCCACCCGAGGCTCTGCGAGGCGGACAACGAAGAAATGGCGGAAGAGGAGGATATTTGGCATTACTCCCACGAACATCTCACAGAAGGAAGCAAAGGTGGCGAGATGGAGGATGGAGTTGGGATTGAGATGGATGAGTTGGAGGCCGTACCAGGAGAGGAAGGTACAGCAAAATTCGGAGATACGGGGAATGAGCCCCATGAAGAGGGCCTAGGAGAAGAGAACGATCTCACCCAGGCGGCAGCTGGGCACGACGGTGCCCTCCCGGAGAGACGAGCGGCGGTCGGCGGGAAGCAGCGCCACCAGGCGATCGAGGTTTTCCCGGGCGATGGTGGAAGCAGGGAGGACCGCCGGTGGCACTGGCGGCGACGATGACGACGGCGGTGGAGGCGCGGTCTTCTTGGTGACTTTACAGGGACCCATGGCGGCTGAGGTGGAGAGAGCTGGAGCAGAAAGAGCGCAAGAGACACGAGAGCAGCAGTAGGCGCAGGAGCAATCACAGACGAATAGCCAGAGAGATCAGCGTGAAGGCGACAGCAGGGTATTTATAGGCGACGGATGGGGCGCCGAAGCGGTTTCGATTCCAGAGAAAGTCATGCGGTTGCGGGGAGCCGCACGCCGCCCTTAATCTCGAAAGAAACGGCGCCCACCAAGGAGTTAAGGCGGAGTGGAGAGAATCCCTACAGGCGCGTGCGCGCAGACGCGCTGGGGGGCCCACCCAGGGTCTTGTCAGGTCAAAATTGCCCCAGGAGATCAGTTGCAAGACAAAGAAAGTTTCAGAAGTGACGGTTCGTGTCCCTGGGCGGACCCGGGGCTACTGTCGACGAATAAAACTATGGGGGATTCTCTTCACCAGGTGGGCCCATTGCAACCAAGACTCGTGGCGACTCGGCGAAAGGGCAGGCGACCAGTTCTTCACCGAAAGCAAATACCAGATGCGTGGCGACTCGGCGAGTAGTCGGGCAACCAGTTCTTTCACGAAAGCAATACCGGGACGCTGTGGCGGCCTAGCGAGCAGGTGGGCGGTCAGGCCCCTCCACCGAGCGATCAACCGTAGCCATTCAGCAAGGTGATCAACTTACTGACATTATGTGCTTCTATGTGTGGACTAAGTGTTGTTTATCACTTTATGTGAGATCTCTACTTCTATATGTGGACCGTAGCTATTGTTCATGGTCGATGGATTGGTTGTGTGAGATCATTGTATGTGGATTATATGTCCTATTTGTGATCGATGGATTGGTTGTGGTGTGAATGTCGTTATATATGTGATTGTTCATGGTTATATATGCGATTGCATGTGGTTTATATTTTTGTGAATGTGGGCAAGAATTTGATAGTCATAAGAAATGCACAACCGGGCAAATGTAAAATCTGAAAATTTGTTGTTTTTAAATATATTTTTTTATAGCAAATTTGTTTTTTCTCGAGGGCCAAAGCGGCCCTCGAGAAATTGTGGCAGGGAGGCATTCTCGAGGGCCAACGCAGCCCTCGAGAAAGGTCAACATTCGCGAGGGCCAAGGCAGCGCTCGAGAAATGGTGGCAGGGCGGTATTCTCGAGGGCCAGATCAGCGCTCGAGAAAGGGGGGAATTCGCGAGGGCCGACGCAGCCCTCGAGAAAGGGTGGCAGGGGGGCATTCTCGAGGGCAGCCAGACAGGCCCTCGAGAAAGAGTGGAAGCGCCGTGAAATCGGCCGTTCAACAAGATTTCTCGAGGGCCTCAGGATGGCCCTTGAGAATAGTGTTTATCGAGGGCCGAACCCTCGAGAAAGCTTGATTTTCTCGAGCACGCAGTCGCGACGGTCTTTTCTCGAGAGCTGGCCCTCGAGAAACCTTATCATCGAGGGTTTTATTAAAACCCTCGAGATTACGGCAGATTCCAGTAGTGCAAGGCACGTGGCAGCCTGCCGAGCAGGTAGGCCATCGGAGGAATTCAGGCGGAGCGAACCAGAGGAGGGGCGCGCAAGACCGACCGATGGGCCCAACAGGGGCCAATGGGCCGACCCCGCTATCGATTCTTTGGGGCTATCATGAGGATGCGCCCTCAAGACTCCTTTGAATCGAGCCGTATTAGGAGCATTTAATTCGAATGATCGGGCATAGCTGAGCGGATGGCTTGACTGACAAGAGAAGATGATTACCTGCCCCATTAGGTGGTGTCAGAGGCACTGTGCCACCTACCCACTCTGCACGAGGTATGGCAGAGAAGACGCGCTCGACAGGCCCACGCCCAGTCCCGTCCAAGTTGTCCCATGGAGGCGTCCGACCAGCGACACGTGGTGAACGGCGTGGAAATATGTACAAAGAGGGCGCCTACAGTAGTCGGGGCATTAAATGTAAGCCATTTCCGGACTCGCCGAGGCCAGCTCCCAGGTATAAAAGGAGAGCCGAGGCACCGTTGTAAGGGATCGATCGATTTCTCGCTCGACCCACCGAAATCCAGTGCATGAGCAGGAGTAGGGTTGTTACCCACTCTGGGGGCCTGAACTTGGGTAAAATCTTCCTTGTTCGTGTTCCTGGAAGCGAAGTTCCGTCTGAGGAGAGTGAGAGGAGAGCAGTCCGCGCACACCCCCTATTGAACCACTAGATCTCGCCCGGACAAATAACTAGCGGCTGAAAAACGCCGACAAGATGGTTCTATATATAAAACCGTCTTATATGCTTACTCATATGAGACAATTTAAAACCGTTATATATGAATGATGTCATTTGAGATGGTAGGTCTAAAAGTAATTTGAAAACCGTATCAAATAACTAAAAAAACCGTATCATATGTGCTATTCTGTAGTAGTAAATTCATGCTTCCACTCTATTTCACTATTTCTATTCTATCTATCCCTTTTGTCTAAAATTCATTGACATTGTATACACTACGTTCTAACAAATTCATTCCCTTCACCAGCTATCTATCCAAAATTTTAAAAAAATCAATTCCCCTCCACTTGTTTTTCAAAATAATATAACTTTGATGTATTTTATAAATAAATCGCAATAGGTTTAAGTGGATAAAGTTATATTTAGAAGACCGTGTCGTCGAAATCAATTTCTTTTTTTAATAAGAGCGGTGACAACACATTCTCTATCTTTTATCCATCTTCTATCCAACATTATTCATCTAATAATTACTCTCTCTCTCTCTCTCTCTCTCTCTCTCTATATATATATATATAGGCAGCATATCCGGTGCACACGGCTGCCTCCGTGAAAACACCGTGTACACCATAGGGAAAAAGTTTCAAAAAATTCCAAACAAAATCATGGATGTACATCTCAACTTACCCCATCTACATATAAAATTTCATGATCAAATTCGTCCTATACTAGAAGTTACAAAAAAGACAAATTTGGAGTGCATTTAAACTATTTAAGTTTGTCAGAAATTTGTCTTTTTTATTACTCTTAACATAGGACGAATTTGATCATGAAATTTTATATCTGGATGGGGTAAGTTGAGATGTACATTCATAATTTTGTTTGGAATTTTTTGAAACTTTTTTCCCATGGTGTACACGGATATGCACGGGGGTGCCATGTGCACCGGATATGCTGCCATATATATATATATCTTTGTGAACAGTGTTAGGTCATGTTTGGTCAGCCAGGAGCTATATTATTTTTCCGCGCTTGAAAAAGGGGACCGCGTGCGGGAGTTAATTAGGCAGTGAGTGAAGACCGGCCGGCGCGGCTCAGCTCACCAGAGTACCAGACCACAGCAGTACTCACCACAGTGGCTTCAGCCCTCGCTAGTCTGGCCGATCGATCGAGGCGGCCGGCGGCGTCGAAAGTCGAACGCCAGCGAGGAGGAACTGAACACGTTCGCGCGCACGATCGTGGGGCGTGGCCACTGGCCGGCCAAGGGGAGACGAACCTCGTCACCCTCCCTCCCGGCCGCCTGCTCTGCTGGATCCCCGTTCCTCTCAGTCCTCCCCCACCGCCCACCCCTGCGCTTATAATATTCCCGGCGGGGCCCCCGGCGCCACCACCATTGCCGCTTGGAGCCGGATCGAGACCAAGCCAATGACGTGACGACGACTAGGCGCGCATAGCAGGACAGCAGCAGGAGCTAGCGAGCTGCAGGAGCCGCGTAAGCGAGAGTACTTGAGCTAGCGAGCTACTTGGCCGGCTACTTAATTAAATTAATTAGCATCTGATACCGATCGAGAGCTAGCTAGCTAGCTGGGTTAATTTCGTGATGGCCGGGCATGGAGAGATGCTAGCTGCCAGCCGCCCCGTCGGCGTCGCCAGGTATGGTTTACTTTTGTGCGATCGATGTGATGATCGATGCATGTGATCGTATGTGATACCTGTCGGCGTATATATCTTAATTACAGTGCTTGGATGATCTTCATTAGCTAGACGCGCGCATGCTTAATTACGAATTAAGGATATTTGTCCTTGCGGTCTTCATTATATATATATATGGAGTATATCTGCATCTGCATGTGCGATTTAATTTTCTTATATTTCCAGCTAATTAATTCATGATCAATATAGTCGATCTTTTTTTCGATCCCCTTGTATAATTAACAGGGGGGGATTGAATGATTATTGACCGATCGATCTACTAATTAGTTAGTACTATTACTTATTCGTCTTGTGTTTAGTTCACTGCTCTAACTAAGAAAACTGCTGTACTCTTGTGTACTCACTATGTAACACCCCAGCCCCTTTCAGGCTCGGAATGCTACTAACACCCTAAAGATACAAAATTTCAGCAGAACCTCTCCTAAAATTCAGACATCCACTCAGCAGACAGAAAACAGCATATGCATATATATGACAATAATAACACCATTTCAAACCCCATAGGCAAGCCACCGGCTTCCTCTCAACAGGACTTCCAACACAATCCACCCCTTACCTTACTTACCATTTGCGTCATCGGGTGCCCATATAACCTCCATCAAAGCACATTACATGAACATAATAAGAACAGACCTCAACAAGCTCATTACTCCAGTGTGTTGCCACACTAAGTCATGTTACAAAAGAGCTTTAATTAAACAAAGTAGGCTTAATCTACATGAAAGTTATTTAGTGTGTTGGTGCCAAAAGAGAAACTACTCCAACCCCGTGCATGCTGTCATCAATGATCACCTAAAAACCAAAAACAAACAAGGGTGAGTCCATGACTCAGCAAAGTATATGTATAAACAATTAAAACATCAACACCACACCGATAAGTCCATACACACATCATGGCAACACTCCACATAGTCCACTGTTCACAAACTCAATTCTATGCGATGCACATGTCTGTTCTGTTAAGCATATACCGGTATAGCCGAGTGCCACCCGTCGGTGCAACACTCTAGCCCGTCCTATTATAGGCGGGGACCAATTAATACTCCACTCCCGTGGAGTGCCTACCGGAGTAGGTCTTTTTCTGAGAGCACACCGGACTAGTCGCTTTTGGCTTTCTCACCGACCTCACCGGACTAGCCAAAAGTGACTTTCTCACTGACCTGGCTCATATGCAACATGATGCAATAATGTCTCCATTGACACACAACTCACACTCCTCCAACTTATAACAATAAATATCACAAGTACTCAAATAAGGATCATATAGACATTTAGAACCAATCAGAAGTAAAAATCATAACCAGAACACATCCACAATCCATCTACATCTGATAAGTTATATGTTTAACCTATATTTGCTTTTTCTATCCGCGGGAGCTAGTAGGATTTGTAGTTGACGCTGAACCCGCAGCTTCTCCTACAGAAGGTAACATCTCTCAATTCGACGCTCCCAGAAGAATACAAATAGATAACTCCTCGCACCTATACGCATCCCTTACCACTATGCCATATATAATCCATCTCTACCCATATCATCAACTCAGGAAAACACTGTTTGAAATTTCTGGACAGCGGTACTAAACCAGTCATATCTCCCAAACCACTCACCCGTTTATAGCGTTCTTGTACTCGAAACGAAGCTAACGTCGACACGCACCAATCCCAAAATATGACCACGAGCTAATTTGCAATCTATATAGATGAAAACCCACTTTGAAGCTGCTGGACAGCATGTCCAGTGCTTCAAATCTCACTTTCTTCCACCAAGCCTCAATAATCCGCAAGATTGAACCCTTAATAGGCGCAATTACCACGAGCAACTACTAATCCCGTAGGGTAACAACTTCGATTAATAGGAAAACGAGACGAACCCCAAACCCTAGGTCACATACCTTCTTCTTCTTCCTTCCTCTACCTCTTCTCTTCCCTATCTCCCTTCTCTACTCCCACTCCCAGCCTCCCTCCTCTTCTCCTCGCGCGGCAGAGCAACCTCGGGTGACAGCTCCCTCGGCCAAGGTAGCCGGCGGCGACACGGCGAGGCGGCGAGCCGACGGGAGGGAAACATGAGGGGATCTGCACAGGGGACAACGGCGGCGAGGACCAAGGCGGCGGCGCTTAGGTCAAGCGAGGCGGCCGCGACGGCTAGGCTTTGGGCGCGGGTGGAGGCGACGGGACGAGTCGGCCACGAGCTCGGGCAGGAGCAAGGGCAGCGGGTTGGTTCTGGGGAAAAGGCTGGGCGTGGCTTCCTCTTAGAGTTGCCCCTTAACTAGCATGGTCTTGGGCCGGAAATGGGCCGAGCTGGGCTTTGGGGTATTACACACTAATTTCGCCCTGCTTGTCGTTTATCCTTTGGAAAATTAGCCAGCTGCTGGGCCCCGTTTTCTGAAAGAACAAGGAATAATATCGATATATATTGCCTCCTTTATATGATGTCTTCCGTTCCTTTTTCTATCACTCACACTCCTCACTAGCTTTTCTTCTTTTGGTCATGAGATGAACCTCTAGCTAGCTAGCTATACGTAGCTCAGGCATGGATCTGATTACTGATTACGAGCTAGTTTGATCACTTCACACATGCTTATTAAGTCTTTTTAATTTTGGGCAAACCTCAGGGTACCTAGATCTGACCTGATTCAGTAAAAGCATCGAGTGTTAGTGAAAGCTTCAGCTCTAAGCTCTAGCTAGCTACCAGGCATATTATTATTATTATCTTCTGCTTCAACAAGATGCACACGAAAGAGCGAGGGGGAAAGGATCAAACCGGATGCACCTCATGTTCTTGAGCCCAAGAAATGAGGCGCCCCAAGAGGAAGAGGACATCCAGCAACTGATCGAGATTAGCAGTAATCCCAAGCGCAAAGCATCAGCCGACCGCGGCGACATGGAAAGCGGCAGGGAAGGAGGACGAGGAGGAGGAGCCGGCGGCGGCGGAAGCTCGTCGTCGTCGCCGGTTTCGCCTTCCGATCAGAGGGCGCGCTGCAGGGAGGATCCGGCGCCGCCCAGTAGCAGCCGGAACTTCTGCGGCAGGTACTTCTCGGTGGAGTCGTTCCTCCTGCTCGTCTGCGTCACCGCGTCTCTGGTGTTCCTCCCGCTCGTCCTCCCGCCGCTGCCGCCGCCGCCGCCGCCGTCGATGCTGATGCTGGTGCCGGTGGCAATGCTGCTGGTGCTGGCGTTCCTGCCGTCTTCCGGCGGCCGCAACCCGACGGGGCAGACTTACTTGTAGATATACACCTCTATGGTTAATTTTTCTTCTTCTTCCTTATGGATTTTGTGATACAGGACTTCTTCTACCCTTCAAAGAAGTATTAGTATTACTAGCATGGTGCCCGTACATTGCAACGAGATATAAAATTTATATAACAACATCATTAAATAGAAGTTCTTGTTCATATAATTTTAAAGAGTAAATTGCATCGTTAGTGTCCAAACTTGTATCGTATGTGCACATAAATCTGTAACTATGAAAACCGCTTATTTAAGCACCTGGACTTGCGGAATTGTTGCAACCAAGTCCATTGGGTGTTTTTCAGGCTATTTTGATGAGTTGGACTGCCAAGTCATCACCTATGTGATATTTTCTTTTCTTTTTATAATTTTAATTATATTTTTTCCTTTCTCACCTCTGCCTCAATCAGCTCAGTCTGTCTCTCCTTAATGTGGTAGCAGTCGACGTTCGCATTAGGCGCGACGGTGCACGAAGCTGCTCTCCATGGCGACAAGCACGAGGTAGCAGGTAACAGCAGCACAGGTGAGAAGCAGGAGCAGCGGGGCAACGTGACTAGATCTAGTCAGGAACGACAGTGAAGCAAGTTACCGCGACGAGGGTGAGAACGAGGGAGCTCCTCCCGGGCCGCTGCCGCGCTTGTCCTCCATGCGCCGCCGGTTCTGCTCATGCTCTGCGTGCAAAATCATGGTTGTCATATGATTTTCGTTGATGATAATTTGAACCCTAATTAAATTTATATGGAGATGCGCAATCTCATACGGAATCGTCATGCCATAGGATTATTTCTGGTCGGCTCAATTTTGGTTGACGCATTGTTTAGAATCAACGATCTAGATCTTTTCAATATTGACCGCTAGAGCTGAATTTTGGTTGGCACATTGTTTACAATTAGATCTTTTCAATATTGACCGCTAGATTTACGTAATGTTATCCACAATCAATGATCAAAATCTTTTCTATGGATCTTTTCTACTGTCTATGTATACATATGTTTGTCACTACTTTTTATGATCTCCGTTGCAACGCACAGACATCCTACTAGTTATTCTAAATTTCTATTATTTTTATTGTAGAAGATATAAATTTCGATCTGCCTTTATAATTTGATCCACTATATAATCATGCAACCATTGGCCTCTGAAAAAATACGTGAAGGAATCACTTTTCTAGCATGATCCGGCGATAAATTAAACATGAATCGACATAAAACATGTATAGAGAGAGTTGGAGCTGGATTATTGGTATAATCGTGTATTAGCTATGGTTTCTTCTAGCGTGATCCGACAAAAATTCAAACAACAATATAAAATGTTTGAACTTTTAAAGGAAAGCACGATTTTCTACTTCGGCAGCTACGCCCATCGCTGAAATAATATGTGTGATTCAATATAACCGCTAGATTTATATAATATTATTTGCAATCAACGATACAGATCTTTTCAATATTGACCGTTAGATTTACATAATGTTATCTACAATCAACGATCTAGATCTTTATTTCTAAGGGTTTTGGGCCTATAATGTTAGGAGCACGCGTATGGAGCGTCAGATCTAATCAAACGGCTAAGATCAAGAGTTGGTGGAACCACCGCCACCATTAGACAAATTATAGTAGTCGAGATAGAGATATATCTTGGCCTTTGTTCGGATAAATTAACCCTTTTTTTTAAAAAAAAGCACACATATATTAATTTATTGTGTACGTTATATTTTACACAAAAGAAATCATATAGTAGAGCAATATTTTACACAAAAGAAATCACATAGTAGAGAACAAGATATGTTATACTCCTCGTCTATAAACTTCATTTCCAACAGCTTTTCTGTTTCTTCATGAGTGTTTATATGAAGATATATATGGCCGTATCGAATTAATTAGTGCCGAGTAAATTTCTGTTTCTAGGTCAATCCCAGAAATATTTCTTGGTGTTATATATCATGGGACCATGCGCGCATAATAAGCATGCATCGATCATGAAGAGATGCCCAATTTTATATTGTTTTTCAAAAAAAAAAAAGTAGCATAACGTACCTTATCACCACTAGGGTTCTGATTAAATCATTTCGGATTTTTTTCACATGGTGCCAAATTAATGAACATGATAAAAGTAAATAAATAAATTGTAGGAAAGCAGTACATCAGGTACTAGCCCGATTTTTTTTTTCCACAACTGATCAACTCCTACATACTAATATAGACGTTATATACTTCTATTCGAGAGTAGACTTATAATTCTCACATATATAACTTTAAATGGCTATAATCGATCGACTATATAGTTGTATATGGTCCACATATATAACATATCTTCAATATATATTGGATTATTTTATACCTATGTATATTTTATTGATCAATCAAAATAATTGAAACCCACCTAATTAATTAAGTCGTTCAAATATATTTTCTATTTTCTAAAACTAATAATACTATCTATAAAAATCTTAAAGAAAATATGGAATCTATTTTATGCTCATAGTAATAGGGAGCAACTCCCTCACCGTCTGGGTATGCCTCCTCGATCCGCTGCCCGTGCGTTGCCACCCGCCTCTCCGCCCCCGACCTCCCGCCGCCACATCTACCCCGCCCAACCTAATCCTACCTTCCAATGCTGGCCCGACCGTCTTCTCCTCCTCCCGTGGCTTCGGTGTCTGGCCGGCGGCTCGCCATCCCCCCTCATCGAACCTAACCTCACCGCCGGTCCTCCGCCCCTCCCCCACCATCGGCCTTCCTTTATGCCTAGGGATGGAGATCCTTACCTCAAACTCCCCTGAATCCGAACCCTAACTCCATGGCGGTGGCGGAAAGGAAGGAGAAGGCGACATAGCAGTGCCTAGGGACGGATCTAGGATGAAACTTTAGGGAGGCTAAACGAACTATACTATGAGAGATTTGGAGTAATCCTTCTTAAACAGCAGACCCATGGCTAAAATTTTGAGGGGTCTTATAGAGGGCTCCATGGTCTCATCGGCGATAGAAGGGTTGGAGCCCAGCTAGCTGCACACCCAGATCCGCCTCTGGTAGTGCCAAGGAAGGAGAAGGTGGTGTGGTAGCACTAGAGAGGAAGGAGAAGACAGTGTGACAGCGATCTACAGGCGCTCCCCTCTCTCCCACCATCCCCACCCTAAATCATCTAGGATGTGAAGGAAGCAGTCTCCTAGGTGGCTGACCTGCCACCTAGGCGACTATAATTTAGCAAATCAGATATTAATAATATGCTACTAAATGCAATAGATTAAATTTATGTGGAAATGTATTTGTATCTTTTTTAAAAGTTTTTAACTAGATTTCCTGTTCTCAGTTGTATCCCATTAGCTTTGCATCGAATTCATAGTCTTGTGCAATATACTTAAAAACAACTACTTATTTTTTAAAAAAAACAATTGTGAATTTTTTACATACATGTAGGTACTTTACTTTTTTTTTGACACGGAAACATATGGTTCCATTACCAACTAGGAGAGACGGCAAAAACGCATGTCACCCTGGACAGTACATATTTGAAAACTAGGACGGTCCTCAAAGAGGTACACACCCAGACAAACACACACATAACTAGCACAGAGGGGAGACATAGCTCCCTCACAAGAACATCGCCCACCCAGTAGTGATATTGACAATTCTGACCAAGATAGTCGTCCCATCTTCTTCTTCTTCCAACTTGGAACCAAATAGGGTTATAGAGCTGTAAGCCAACCACTGGACCCTGCAACCCAGGCACGCCGGGTTGGTTAACTATGATCTGTAGCAAAAGGTCGGCCCCCTTTACAGTTGTTGAAGAAACCGAAGGCAAAGACCACAATTTTGAAAACATCGTTGTCGATGCCCCTCCTGGATCTGGCAGTAACATAGACAGGTGGGCAGGGAAGATGAATACTCCCCACACACGACACCAATCTCCACACATTGAGAGCTCCGAAGGAATTCGCCGGTGGGGAGAACAAACTTCAACGACTTCCACCGACCAAATCAGATCGGATGACCTCACTACAAGATAACATGGCTTTGGTCGCACTCTTTCTGCCGGGAAAAATGGCTTTTGCCGACAGACAATCAGCCAGGTCTCACTTTTCCTGGCAGATATTCCGTCGAAACCGTCTGCCAGGGACCCAGCTGTCCGCAATTGTCTTTACCGACAGACATATTTTTGCCGACAGATCGTTTGCCCTTGTTAAGCTTATTTTTCCCGGCAGACATACTATTGCCGGCAGACATAATTACCAACAGGCATTTCATTCCTGGCAGACATTCTTTTGCCAGCAGACTGCCTTTAAAATTAGATTTCCTGACAGACATTATATTTGCCAACACACATAGAGTAGACTCATGGTTCATAGCTCGCAACTTTTTCTGACAGACATTCTAACACCATATCATACAAATACCAACAGACGTCCTATATAATTAATATGATTGTATAGTACAACAAATAGAGCTATCACCAGAAGAGCACACAAGCATCAAAATAGATGTGTTGAATGTTTCGATCCTGCATTGACATCTTCAAAATAAGCATCACATACACATAAGCATGCCCTTGAAGTGCATATATGATAACCAATCTGTAGCACAAAAGAAATACACAGTGGTCATCCAGTATGAGTATATATATACATCATGCACTTCAATTTGAAAGTGAAGTCTTTTTTAGACCAAAAAAAGACATCATTGCCCTTAATCTAGAATAGACAGCAAATAGTCATCTTTCCATGATGCCACTTCTAGCAGATATGCATGTGTTTGAAGGTTCAGCTACCTGAAACAAATGTACAGGCTTTTGATAAGTATATATTAAAGAAATGTGGTCAAATAGTGCAATAATTTTGAACCATTGTAAAATAAAAATAATAATTAAATAAATGCAAGTGATAACATTGTCACATAATTCAATATAAATGGTGCATAGCTGAGACAGATATACAAGTCTTGATTAAACAACATGAATTATATGTGTGATGATAAATAAGAATGTTTATAGATGGTGCATGCATGGTCAGAATGACAAAAACATGCATTATCTTCCATGAGTAAAAACCCCTTAGAATTGCAATAGTTAAGGATGGTTGAAACATACTAAATTTTGGAGGACACAAACCAGCATTTGTGCATCTTTATTTTATAATGAGATGATCTTTGTAGCAGGTTGGCAAGTCTAAGATTGACAGATATAAATTAAGTGATGTACATACCCATTTTTATATACAAAACATGCAAGAATTCTAATATCAATAGTACACTCTATATAAATGCATTTGAACAGCAAGCACTGAACCTCACAATGAGTTTAGTATTAACCTGAAGCAAATAAATTTGATGTTGCTGGTCTTGCAGCGTTTTCATCATTCATCATCTGAAAAAGAGAAGCATCTAGGATTAAATATGTGTTGAGGACCATTGCATGAATAAAATAAAGCTAGTAAAGGACATTAATTTCTGTCGTGGCCATGCAATAGAATTCCCTAAGGCATCTGCCATGGTCTTTATGTTTCCGTATGGGTGAAGCAAGAGAGCATCTCTTTTCATCACAGAGTTTACAAGGACCTCATAGTATTCATGTCCCACTATAGTAACTCCGACTTTTGCTTTGGGATTGGTCGATTGGATTGTAGCCTTAGCAACCGGGATATTATGGGGACCGATTAGAGAAAGTAAAAAAAACTTCTTGGCCACCCTACAAGATTATGACACTATTATTATCACAAAAACCTTCACAAATCAAGTGCTCATAGACAAGGTTTGCCTCCATCCAGGAACAATTAACAGATTTCTTACAAGGGCATAATATCTTATTCCCTTTTGCTGAATGGTTCAAAGCAAATCGTATGAATACTTTGACCCCTTGCATATAATCAGGTGTGTTCCTACATTTTTAATTACTATGTGGTTACACTATGTGTGAATAAAACATGTTAATTCATAACTCATGAAACAAGAAATGCATATGTATTGTACCTAGGCATGTCCATCCATCCCTTATCCATGCTTGGTTCACAAGCTTAATAAGTATATAATCAGTTCTGAAATACTAAAAAAGATTAATTTTTAATAATTCACATACATTACAGTATACAACACATGGTACCACAAAATTACATGATATGATCAAATATCAACAACAATATTAATTAGTGATGGATAATACTAGCTTGTACAAAAAGTGAAGTGAGGACTTCATACCTAATAAAATGCACTCTGAAGTTATAGTTATAATATCCTGGCTCAAATTCAAGATGAGGTCCTTGCCCAAATATACCGAAAAGATATATTTTCAAAAGCCTGGACCAAATATGGGAACAATATCAGATCTCATAGAAGAAAAGGAACTCAAAATTAGTTAAAATAGGACACAACACATAATAACCAATCAACATCTACACAAAATGTACAGCCAACATCATTGAACACAAGATGTACAGAATGTTAGCTATCAACGCTCCCTTCATTGCTAAATGTCACATAACATCCGAATAATACTTGGTTCTATTTGTTGATTCATATTATAATGGTGGAATGTTGTAAAAGGGGGGGCCTAAATACTACTAGCTGATATATTTGGTTAATAGTAGACAGGATACACTATAGTGCTTTTGAATATGTTAGCTATGTAGAACATCACAGCAGGCAGTTACAAAGCTCAGAGTTGGAACAGATCTCAGGCCTTAACTGATAATTAAGGAGGAAGGAAAAAACTTTGGCAAACATGCATGGGAGATTCATGACAAGAGGAAGATAGTTTAGCTGTTGATGGCAAGTATTTCTTGCATAACAAAAAATACTTATAAAACAGGTTGTATGTACGTTTCAACTATACCTGCCCCTAGGATTAATCTCACACTTTCTTATATACTTAGTGAACAGAGTCCCTGTTTTATTTCTAAATTTAGTTCTAAAAAGGTTCCAAAGTAAACTTAAACACAAACATAAAGCCTATGTCAAATCAAATTCCAAACACACTGATCTTTGTGCGAGGTCTGCTAGTCATGCAATGATGCAAAAATTAAAATCCTCACTAAATTCCCAATGGCAGTTAGCAAAATTAATCCACAATGCACATAAATGTAGCTATCTAATATTTATCAAAGTAGTAAATGCATAAGGGTTGTATCAAGAAACTTATAAGATAATGTATTCACTGTTTGCAAGTAGCTACAGCAAGTTAACACCATATACAATACTAATTAAATACTACCAGTTGCATATTGACTATATTGTGCCATACGAGCCATACATTTGTAACCAGAATTTTTCACTGATTATTTAACATACTGCATAGGGACTTAAGCATGGAAAACTTCAACAGTTATTGGTTATTCCAGTCTTCTCCCTATTTTATGAAAGGTTCAAGAATTTGCAAGAGAATATGGAACTAATTGGGTTCCTCTGCACATTTTTGCTAAAGCCCAGATACCAAGTAGGCTAAAATTAGTTTTAATAGGTACTGTTTTCTATCTTTTGGTTCAAGGTTTCTTACATGTCCTTGAAATTAAACAAATAGTGGTTTGTAATTTGAGTTAATTTAAAAGTTAGATACCAAAATTTCTCTGTATAATATGCCTAAAGTTCAAACACTAGACATCGTACTGAAAAAAAACAGTAGAATGTAGAAATATCTCTACTGATTGGAGCATTGTCTATATTTAAGAGCACTTTTATAAAATTTACAAGAACCTTGGAATTATTTATGCCTATGCTTAGTGGGTCCTCAAATTTAAAATGAATGTTACAAGGTCTCATTGGTGCTACAGAATAACAGGAATCTAAAGTGCAAAAAAAAAAAAAACTACAAAGAGAACATGACAATGGTGTCTCTTAATAGAAGAGTTGTATCTGGGTATCTTAAGCAAACATGTAGATGTCATAATCATCAATATCTCAGTGAAACTCAGTCCAATTACAAGAATGATTTAATTAGCAGTTTTCTGGGGGTGTAGAATGCCAATATAAGAAAATTCAGAGGACAAGGGCGCACACTTACAGGCAAACATGGATGCACAGGTACAAGTAGGGATGTATTCAGCCAGGGGAGGGGGCACCAAGAGGGTCAGGGGGGCAGTGCCGGCACTGTTTGTCCTAGGAAAAGCCTGGAAACTGTTGAAGCCACCCTCTGCTTGCTGGAGGATGTTGGGGCAGGGGTGATGCCACTCTATGCTCGCTGGTGGAAGCCAAGTCCTTGCCGCCTCCAAGCCCTGCTGCGTCGTCTCGTCAGTGTCGCAGACCTCGCCGGAGCACCACCATCTTCATCAGACCACCCAACTTCTTCTCGCTGGTGGAGGTCGCGTGGGACACAAATTCCTGCTCGTCAGTGGACGCCGAAGCCACAGATTCGTGGGGATGGTGCGGCATCACTCCGTGGCTGGGGGCTGGGCAGCGGCGCTAGGGAGATTTGGGGAGGCGCTAGGGAGGATTTGGGGAGGCAGCTAGAGGTGCTACGAAGGTGGATTTTAGGGAGGCGCTAGCTAGGGTTCATGGTGTTGGATTTAGGGAGGCGCTAGGGAGGATTTGGGGAGGCAGCTGGGTTGCTACGAAGGTGGATTTTGGGGAGGCGGTGGGTTTGGGGAGGTGCTACGAAGGTGGATCAGAGATTTGGTGGTGGAGCAATAGGGAGGTGGATTGGGGATTTGGCGCTCACGCGGCTAGAGTTGAGAGCTCGGGGGAGAATCCGAGGGAAAAAATTAGCGGTTGAAATTACTGAGGGGCTGTTTGGTTGGTGCCTAGGCATGTCACAACTAAGGTTAGACATGCCAAAGGGTTTTAGATAGGTGTTTGGTTGCAGACTAATGTTGGGTACGCCAGAGCTTGTTAGGCGCACTCGCCACAGCCCGCCGTAGCAATTTTCGCCAAATATTGGCGGACGAATCGAGCGCCACAAAGCTACTAACTTTTCCAGCTCCCATGCGGCGACAATGGCTCCACTTTCCCAGCTCGTGCACGAGCTCCCAATCAGCGCTTGGCTCCCGGCCACCTGAGCTCCCAATCCATGAGCTCCGGCAGCAGCGTATGAGCTCTCTAGCAGCCTTGAGTCCGTCAGCCTGAGCTCCCGACAGCCTTGAGCTCCCAGCCACGACCTCCCGGCAACATGAGCTCCAGCTCCCAAGCCAAGCTCCCAGCAAGCTGGCTCCTCCCAGCTCCCATTCTGGCTGGGCTCCAGCATGGCGCGGCAGAAGGGGCTCCCAGGCCGAGCTCCCGCGACAGCAGCAGAGCAGCATATGGCTCCCAGCAGCAGCAGCATGGCTCCTCAATGGCGCTGAGGGCTCCTCATGCATGGCTCCACTTCCAGCCAGCAGCCAGCGGTTCCAGCTCCGGCGGGTGGCGCCTCCTCCTCCACAAGATTAATCGGTGAATGATGGTGTGATTTGCATGATTTGCTTAATTCTTCCATTCATGGTGTGATTTGTTGATTAATCGGTGAATGATGGTGTGATTTGTTCATTGATCGTGAATGATGGTGTGATTTGTTCATTGATCGGTGAATGATGGTGTGATTTGTTGATAAATCGGTGAATGATGGTGTGATTTGTTCATTGATCGGTGAATGATGGTATGATTTGTTGATTAATCGGTGAATGATGGTGTGATTTATTGATTGATCGGCGAATTGACAGTTAGGCAATTAGTTGTGGCTACGAACCAAACACTGACCATCAATTTTTGCCTAACCTAACCTTAGTCGTGGCTGCAAACCAAACATAGGCTAAGATTGGCCAAGTTAGCCGTGCCACAGGTGTGGCACGCTACTAACCTTAGGCGTGACTTTTTTAGTCACGAACCAAACAGACCCTGAAACTTTCACCACCCGCCCCTAGCCTTTAATTTACAGTCGCGCGGGTTATGGATATAGCTCACCAGATCCCGCTTCTTTAATACACCGGCAGATCATTTGCCAAAATTTTTTTCCGGCAAACCATATGTCCCTGATAGACGGTTTTCCCCGGCAGACAGTATACCTGTATTGCTCAAAACTTTTACCGGTAGATATTTTGTTCCTGATACTTTGTTTTTCTGGCAGACAGTTAGCCCGTGATTATCACAATTTTTCCAGGCAGACAAGTTGCCACGAATACATATTTTCCCGAACAGATGGTTCATCGGGGATTTCCCATATCATTCCCGGCAGAACGTTTGCCATCGTATTTTATTTTTACCGGCAGACTTCTGCCCCCAGTAGTGTGTTGTGGTGTAGTGGATCCAGAGACTTTATTCAGAAGATTGAAGAACTAAAACTTACTGAAGACGACGAGAGATGGGTCCCCTTCCGTTTCACCACCGACGAACAAGGCGATTTAAAGAGAGGGGCCGGCGGCGGCGCGTCGCAAGCCGCGCACCGCATTTACTGGCGGCTAGTAGGGCTTCTTGAGAGTTTTTCTTGGCGGCTAGTAGGGCACATTCCTCTTTCTCTATAGGTTCTTTACTTTTTATTTCTATGCCTTTTTACCGAGGATATGTTGGACCTCATGAATTTCGTATGTATAGGCATTATCAAAATTAATTTGCAACAAGCCCATTTGTAATCGGCTGCAGTTATGTCGCCATGTTAAAGTGGTGCTAATGGGTTAGGTAAAATGGGAGGAATGGGTTGGGTTTTAGTTGAGTTAGATTTTGATGGGTGGAATGGGTTGGGTTTTAGTTCAAGTTGGCTTTTGATAGGTGGAAATGGTTTTATGTAGCTTGTGAGTTGGTTTAGGTTGGTTTCGAAGTAGAAATGGATTGGATTGGGATGAAATGGGTTAAAAAAAAATGGATTCAACCCACAAATTTATAAAGAATGGGCTAATATGGGTTCTCTAAGAATATCTGAGTTCATTCATTCATCTGGACCCACAAATTTGCACAATTTATCTTCTAGTTAGATGAAATCATACATAATAAATTTTGATCAATTTCAATAATTTTTTTATAGTGTGAACACTAGATAGGTTCAAAAAATAGCGAGGTGTATGTGTGGGGTCCCACCTAGCTATTTAGTTGGGCCCACCATTTTGCACAAAGTATCTTTCAAATATGTGGAGTCGTACTCAATAAATTTCGATTGATTGTCAAACTTTGACATATTGTTTAGAGGAAATTGAGAGAGGGAATGAGAATTTGACACTTAATGGGAGGGAATTCATTTTTTGAGGAGGCAGGGAATTTTCTTCCCGGAAAAAGTCTATATAACCCCCTGAACCATTGTTCTTGGTCTATTTCATCCCTAACCTACAAAACCAGGTTTCTACCCCTCACCTATCCAAAACCGTTTAATCTATCCACTAGATGGTTTTGATGCGTGGTTTTTTCTTGCTGGCACATCTAGGGCTCACATATCAGCGCCATCGTGGCTTTTACAGTTAACAATGCTCGCAAAAGGCTAAAATTACAGGGTTAGATATCTAAAATGACCGAGCTTGGGCTAGATTGAAGGCACCTAAGAGTTTCAGGGGTTTATTCATAAAAATGCCAAGACACATGAAAATCCTAATTAATTACACTATTCCACGGGTCTATGTGTAAAACGGCTAAGATGGTACTGTAGCAGCATCGACGCCTGTCATGTGGGCCCTAGATGTGCCAGCGAGACAAAACCACCCATCAAAACCACCTATAGTTAGATTAAACGGTTTTGGATAGGTGAGAAGGTAGAATACCTGATTTTTAGTGTGATTGGTTCGCATTTTTCGGGAGCCATGCCCGCTGAAGCTGGCCCATGAAACGGCCGCGACGCCGCTTCAGCGTCTTGAGCTTCATGGCGTCAGCGACGCGAGCTAACTGCGTCGAGCCAGCCGGCCAGCGCGTGCAGCCAACCAAACGCGATCTCGCGTGCAGTCAACTGTACGTGGCGAGCCTGGCCAGCCGCGCGCGTAACCAAACACGCCATTTGTAACACGCCATTTGTAGATTAGGAGGTGAAGTAGACCTAGAACAATAATTCAGGGGGCCATAAAGACTTGTTCCTTTTCTTCCCGCACACTTCCCATCCCCTTCTCATGCCAATCAAGCCACGACCCACGACTCCACTTTTAGCCCCTCTCTCTCTCTGTTTCTGCCTGCGAAACCCTAACGGGGGCCCTGCCGCCGCGGTCGCCGCCGGCCCACCGCGTTCGCCGTCGCCCGTCGCCCCCTGCCGCGTTCTCCGTCGCCGTCGCGTCGCCTGCCCCGTCGCCGGCATCCAGCAGGGCACTAGGCAGCAGGCATGCCTCCGTGAAACCTTGCCTGCCGTGTGTGGATCTATAGGGTAGAGTCGCCACTCCTCTCACCGCCGTCGCCTCCCATCAGATCTGCTCCCGTCGGGAGCAGCCTCCCGTGCTCCGGCCAGACGCCCCCCATCTCCTTTATGCCTTTTTAACTAAGAAGTGACTCATCTTTTGAAGAAATAATGGGTATTCACTTGAATACCCATGAATCATGAGAGGTCCGCCCCTGGGTGGGAGCTTGGGCGGTGGATCCATCGCTGCCGGCTAGGTTGATTGTGTAGTGTACTGAAATCATATCATGGGAGGCGCCAGTAGCATGGAGCTTCACTAAATTGGTAAATTAGACGATGTTAAGAAAGCGTTTCATGTCGTCTTCACACTGTTGCAATTTTGTTTTTGCGACTAATAACACTGGGATGATTTCCTGCCCATGGCCATGTGTTAATTTCTGCAACTGCAAGTAATTACCTTTTGCTCTGTTGAGATGGTAATTCTTCTCCGATGCTGCTCTCTTGCTATTATCTTTTGTATATCTCATGAACTTGGTTGCAATGTTGCATCACATATGATGATAGTAAAATTTCAAGTTGAAACCAAAGTTTGTGTAAATATTCTTGGCTAAAGTGGTATAGCTTGTCCCATGATAACTTGTACGTGTGGTAGCTTTTAGCTGTTTTCTTCTTCATTGGTATATTCTTGAGCAAACAATTTATATGCCTGGTTATACTTGTTCCCTCCTTCGAGTGCTCTTTGTTGCTGCCATTATCGTGTCGAGCCACGGTGTTTTCCAAACAGCGTAGCACTTTGGGTTGACGTTCTAGTAATCAAGTGCCCATTTTGCTAGTCCAAAACTGAGTATCACATAATTTAGGTAATGGCACCAAAAATATATTTCTTGATGTTGGAAGAAACCGCTCATATGTAGTGACTGTCAGAGGTTTCATTTATAGTACGTCACTTTTTCATGGTTTGAACTTTGAACCCGAGGTGTTGTAATTGGAAGTCATGCGTGCAGTGTCCCATGTTTGATTATTTGGTACTGCGTGTTACATTGGAATGTTTGCATCCTTTATTGTGCTGGACTGCTGGTTGATCCCTGTTCTGTTTTATAACACTTTGTAACTTGTATGATAATTTTTTGACTGTTTAGGGAGTTGACTATGTCTTCTTCGATGGAATCCTCATACCTTCCTGCTAACACTGAGTCGGTAGCAAAGGCTCAGGAAGCTAAGGATGCTTCAGAGTCCATTTCAATCCTTTACCGTGTGCTCCAAGACCCATCTTCTACTGCAGATGCTCTGAGAACCAAAGAAGTTGCGATTACAAATCTTACAAACTACTTGACTAAAGAGAACCGAGCTGAAGAGCTGCGAAATCTTTTGACCCAGCTCAGGCCATTTTTTTCACTTATTCCCAAGGCAAAGACTGCAAAAATTGTTCGTGGAATCATTGATGCTGTTGCCAAGATACCTGGAACATCTGATCTTCAGAGTTCAGATCTCACTTTGCAAGGAGATGGTGGATTGGATCCGTGCAGAGAAGCGTACGTTCCTCAGGCAGCGTGTGGAGGCAAGGTTAGCAGCCCTTCTGTTGAAGAATCAGGAGTACACTGAAGCCCTTACTCTTCTTACGAGTCTTTTCAAGGAAGTCAGGAGGCTTGATGACAAGTTACTTCTTGTGGACATTGATCTTCTGGAGAGCAAACTTCACTTCTCTCTGAGAAATCTTCCAAAGGCAAAAGCTTCTTTGACTGATCTGCAGAGTGGAATCCTTCATGCCGAAGAGAAGGATTACAAGACTGCTTACAGCTACTTCTTTGAAGCATTTGAAGCTTTCAGTGCTCTGGAGGACCCAAAGGCCATCTTTAGCTTGAAGTACATGCTCTTGTGCAAGATTATGGTTAACCAAGCCGATGATGTTGGTGGAATAATCTCTTCTAAGGCAGGCCTGAAGTATGTCGGTCCTGATGTTGATGCTATGAAAGCTGTAGCTGATGCCTACTCTAAAAGATCTCTCAAGTACTTTGAAACTGCTCTTCGTGATTACAAAACCCAACTGGAGGAGGATCCTATTGTCCACAGGCATCTTTCATCTCTGTATGATACCCTCCTGGAGCAGAATCTCTGCAGGTTGATTGAGCCCTACTCGAGGGTGGAGATTGCACATATTGCGGAAATGATTGAATTGCCAGTCGATCATGTTGAGAAGAAGCTATCACAGATGATCCTCGACAAGAAATTTGCTGGGACTCTGGATCAAGGTGCTGGTTGCCTCATTATCTTTGAGGATCTCAAGACAGAGGAAATCTTCCCTGCTACGCTGGAGACTATTTCAAACTTCGGAAAGGTTGTGGACAGCCTTTACATGAGGTCGGCCAAGATCATGGTGACTAGTCCTATATACTCATTTGCTAGTCCTATATGGTGACTATAATGTCATCTTGTTCCAGTCAAGACATTTAATCCTGCGTATTGACATTTTTCTGCATGTTGGTCTATGTTTTAGTTTCTTAAAAAACATTCTGGTCTTGCCCATGAAGAAGGCAGTTTGCTGTTTCTGCGTGGTGTAAGCACTGTGAACACTAGCTGCCCCTAGCAGCATAATCATGCTATGCTACCGCAAACATCTTTATTTTATGATTGTCCAGTTAGCTCTGCCTTCCATGACATTGCAATGCAGCAAATTAATCTCTTATTAGTGGTTGAATAGCATTTCACTGGCACTGGTGGTTGTCATGTGAAATTGTTGCCTGTAATAAGTCTCTTGAATCAGTGTTACCGTCTGTGGTTTCTCATGTTAGTTGCTGCCTTGTTGGAACTTGGAAGTTATTAAGTCTAGCTATCCTGCTGTGCTTTGCGGGAGATTTCAGGCGGTGACCCTCCTTAGAGTTGTAGCAGGTCATCTGGATTGATCCGGCATGTATCTGACAACATTTGCAGATGTGAAAATCTGAATGAAACCAATACCTTTTTCTTCTTCTGAGATCTGAGCAGAGCTGACGCTACTGCCTTCAGCACATAGGCAAGGCTAATGGTAAGCTTAATGTTAAAACATGTTGTGCATATATCAACTTGTGTATGGTTGGAAGTACATGTTTCATTCTGATCTAGCGAACTATCAGTAGACCTATCCATCACCAATAGCAGAAGCAAGGGTGCATGTGACACCAATTTATAGATTACCAATTATCAACTTGTGTATAGTTGGGAGTACATTGATGAACTGAATTTGATGGTGAGATCTCTTCTTCAAATGTAATACTAGTACATGATGAAAAATGAGTTGTGATCAGCTTGTGCTGCATCTCATACAGAATCTTCTTTTGGTAACAAACGTGTAGCAGGATGTGCTGTGTAAGTGTAACAAAAGAACAAGAAACCACGAGTACACATACTGAAGTGACCGGAACCCGGCCGGCGACCGGTCTCCCCGATCACGTCATGGGCTTCTCGAGCATTGCCGAGAGGTACCACTCGTTCCTCTCCGGGCCGAGGTCGAGCTTCCGGCTGGCCTTCCACCGGAGGCGGCGGAAGCCGACGCGGTCGAGGATGGGGACGTAGGTGGCGTTGAGCTGCGGGCCGAGGCAAAAGAAGTGGTCGAGCCAGAAGACGCCGCCGGGGCGGAGCATCCTGTAGACGTCGAAGAGCTCGAGCTCGAGCACGGCGTCGGGCACCGAGTTGCTGAGCACGTGCATGGAGTGCACGATGTCCAGCACGCCGTCGGCGAAGGGCAGCTGCTGCGCGAGGCTGACGTGCAGCGGCACCAGCCCGCGGGCGGCGACGAACCGGTTGAAGGGCGCGTCCAGGTCGAGCGTCGTCGTCACCACCGTCACGTTGCGCTCCCGCATCCGCGCCGCGAAGGTGCCCGTCCCGCCGCCGATGTCCAGCCCGATCCGCACCGTCCCCGGCGGCCTGGACCTCAGCACGCCGTCGATGCTGAACCCAGGCCCGCCGTTGTCGGTCAGCCACCGCCGCCGCTCCTTCCCCTCCAGGTCGAAGCAGTCCTTGCAGTCGTACGACCCGCCCCGGCTCCGGGCGCGCCTCACGAGGCAGCTGTAGTTCTTGCACGTGTACGGCGACCAGTTCACGGTGGTGTCCGGCGGGATGGACCAGAGGCTCGCCGGGAGCGGCCTCGGCTCGACGTACCCCGCCGGCGACCTCGCCCTGCAGCGGCGGCGGGGCAGCGGCTCGCACCCCTTGAACATCAGCTGCAGCGCCAGCGCGTCGTCGTCGGGGCACTCGGCGCTGGCGTTGTACGTCATGTACTGCGTGAGCTCCTCCTGGAAGTTGCGGCAGGCGAAGCCGAGGCCCGGGTGTTGGAGCAGAGCTTGGATCGGCGGATCAACTCAACTGCGCACGCGAGCTGCAATTTCAGAGAAACACTCCGTGCCGGATGAGCTGCAGTGCTCTGAAGCAAAGTTCAGAACTCAGGCCAAAAACAGAGGAAGAACAGAGGAAAGTTTCAGTGTTTTGGTGCTGCCCAATTGCCGCAGCGATTTTCTGGTTTTCTCTTGATTAAAAGGGAACAAACACCACTAGCCACACGTACTCAGATCCACCATCCGAGACTTGCGCAGCTTCACTCGACGCACGCACGCACACTTGGTCCACTACCTGAAATAGCGGCACCAGCTCCTAACTGCAACGCACGCCTAACAAGAAGAAATCAACACGACCAAGAATTCAGGACCAGCAACAAAATGACTCAACTCATGTCAGGTTTAAACTAAGCTAACAAACACCCCCCTAAACCTGACACTAATTATGCAACTTTTACAACACCAAGTTTCTGTCTCATCTCCACAAATTGATTTCTAGGCAGAGCTTTGGTGAGAATATCCATGAAGTTGTCCTTCGATTCGGCGTGTTCGATCTCCATCGTCCCATTCTCGACACACTCTCTAATATAATGAAACCTTGTGTCGATATGCTTGCTCCTCTCGTGGTGAATGGATTCTTGCTCAACAAGCAATTGCTGATTTGTTATCCACCCTCAACTGAATCTTGAGTGGAACTTTCCCAATCACCACCAACCAAGCGACTCAACCAGACCCTTGACAGTCTGCAGAAGCGGCTGCAATATACTCGCTTCACAAAGTTGACAATGCCACCACCTTCGCTTGTGAGATGCCCAAGTGACGAAGCTTTGCCCAAGGAAGAAGGCAACAGGATGTACTTCTCCTATCATCAACATCACCAAGCAAGATCATCACATTTGTAACTGTTAGGCTTAAATGGGTTGAGTCTCCACGCTTGTAGCAACATCCATAATTCAGTGTGCGGACACATACCTAAGTATGTGTTTCACGCAATCAATGTTCACTACTAGGCGTTTCCATGTACCTGCTCACAATTCCCACGGCATATGCTATGTCCGGTCTTGTGTTCACAAGATACCTCAAGCTCCTAACCACACTTCTAAACTCAGTAGCATCCATCTCGGTGCCCTGCTTACATTTGCTTAGTTTCACCTTGGCTCCATGGGAGTGGCACATGGGTTGCACCCCCAAACCAAAGAAACTCCACAACCCTTGCAACGTAGGCACTCGGCACATGGTGATTTCACCATCCTTTTGCTGAACTTGAATTCCTAGATAGTAGCTCAACAATCCAAGATCTGTCATGCTAAATATCCTTTTCATTTGTTCCTTGAATGCTACAACACTTGCAACCCGTGTGCTGTGATAATTAGATCATCCACGTACACACCTACTAGCAACACTTCATCATCCATCTCTCTGCGGTACAAAGCATGTTCCACAAAGAACTTGTTTGAATCCTAAGGATTCCATCACGATATCAAGCTTGCAATTCCAAGCTCGAGGTGCTTGACACGATCCATATAATACCTTTTTCACCGCACACCTTGCTCTTTTGTCGATTATCCTCAAAACCGGTGGTTGTTGTACATAAACCTCCTCGACCAAATCTCCATTGAGAAAAGCCGAGCGAACGTCCATATGGTGTACTTTCCATCCACCATGTGCAGCCATTGCAATCAACACCCTTACTGACTCAATTCTGGCCACTAGAGCAAAAACTTCATCGAAGTCAATCCCCTTTCGCTGTGCATAGCCCTTTGCTACTAAACGAGCCTTGTGCTTGACAACATTGCCTTCAGGATCTTTCTTCAATTTAAAGACCCATTTGAGACCAATCGATTTCTGTCCCTGTGGAAGATCAGTCAGTTCCCAAGTATCGTTATCCATAATCGACTCCAGTTCAGCCTCCATTGCTTTTCGCCATGGTTCTTCCCTCAAGGCTTCTTCCACGTTTGCTGGTTCTTCAGCCGATAGCAGACACAAACCACTGTACTCCAACTCCCCAACATCTTCAGTGTGATCATAAATATCAGTGAAGGTTCGATATCTAGGTACCTGACCTTGGGAATTTGGGGTAGCATTGGGTGGCGGTGTCCTGGCCCGAACTCCATTTGGCGAAGCTGCTGTTGTCGATGTCGACGGACCTGATCCAGCTTGATCAGTCCATGATGATGAAGATGTTGGAGAAGCAGGCGCTACACCAACATGCTCGGTGGAGAACTCGGCAGTGAAAGTCAGTGGGCTTGGTGAAGCTTGTTCTTCAGTGGCCTCCCAATTCCAAGGCTTGTGTTCCTCGAACACTACATCCCTAGACACATGAACCTTCTTGTTCACTGGATCATACAGCTTGTAGGCTTTGGCTCCCTCCTCATATCCCAGAAACACGACCGGGATTGAACAATCAGCAAGCTTGTTTATACCAGCTCCAAGCCTTTTCATGTGTGCCAAGCAACCAAAAACTCTCATATGATGCACTTTGGGTTTCCTACTGAACAATGCCTCATATGGTGTCTTCCCATTCAGACTCTTTGTGGGCGCACGGTTCAGGACATACACTGCAGTCCGAACTGCTTCACCCCAGAAATGTGCAGGCACCTTCATAGTCTTGAGCATGCACCTGGCCATCTCAACCACTGTTTGATTCCGTGTTCCACCACACCATTTTGTTGTGGCGAGTCTGGTCAGTAGTGTTCCTCTTGATGCCACAGTCATCACAAAACTTGCCAAACTCCAAAGAGACAAATTCTCCCCCCCGATCTGTTCTGAAAACTTTCACAGTTGCATTGTGTTCATTTTCAGCCAAAGCCTTGATACGCCTAAAACTCTTCAGTGCTTCATCCTTGGTTGCAATAACATCCAACCACATGTATCTGCTGAAATCATCCACAATCAACAAGAAATACTTCTTACCACCAGGAGTAGGTGGAGTGATTTGTCCACATAGATCGCCATGAAGAAGCTCCAAGGGTTTTTACGCCGATGTTCGATGGTGAAGGAAATGGCACCTGTCTTTGTTTTCCCAAGAAGCAACCATCACAAAACTCTGTGGATGCTCTATCACCGAATTCCCTCGCCATATTCCTGTGACCAAGATCACGTAGAGCCCTGAAATTCAGGTGCCCATAGCGCCCATGCCATAACCATGCTGCGTTGCTTGCACGGGCAAAATAACAAACAGTTACAGGCACTTGAGCCGCACGGTGTAGAGCCTGTTTCTTGAACGCCTCACACGGATCGGCGGCGATTGCTCGCATCAAACAACGACAAAGAATCCATTTTAATGTCTACCTTACTGACCTCCCTCATCAAGTCAGTCCCAAGCTAATAATATTGCATCTCAAGCTAGGAATGTAATAGACGCCGGTTAGCACCTTCGCCCATTCCTACTCTCAAACATCACAGCGCCACGGCCACAAATTTCTGCCTGAGTGCCATCACCAAACTTCACCATTCCCCCAACCTCCTCATCTAGAGATGTGAATAAATCCTTAGCACCGGTCATGTGATTACTAGCACCAGTGTCTAGATACCACATTCCCTCGCCACCGTGATTTGGAGTCACTCTCTGCTCATTGAGAAGGATTGTCTCAGTGACATTCGGTGTGCATACCTTGGTGGTTATTGGTACTGCCTCCTCAGCACAAGCCAGCAGAAGCGCCGGCTGATCATCACCACCGGTCACCAACAAAGCCTCTGCTTGCTTCTCCCGCTTCGGTTTCCTGCAGTCCCTAGCCCAATGTCCATATATACCACAGTTATGACATTTTCCCTTTTTCTTACCACCGGATGTTGGAGATTGATTCTTCCCTTTGTCCTTTTGATCCTTGGGCTTGCTCTGGGGAGAGTTCCCCTTCTTCTGGCCGCTTGATTGCACCTCGCACGACTCCTTCTTCTTGGATCTTGCGAGCCATTCTTCTTCAGTAAGAAGCAGGCGCCCATTTTTGTCACCGCCGGAGCCCAGCTCATAGCGGTCCTCCACAGAACGCAGTCGCCCTGTCAGCTCCTCGATCGACAACGTGCTCAAGTTGAGCATCGTCTCAATCGCAATCGCCACCTGCATATACCGCGGTGGCACCACTCGTAGGAATTTCTTCACAACTCGCTCCTCCGCAATGTCGTCGCCGAGGACTCGCAAGTTGTTGACGAGCCCGGTGAGCCGCATGGAGAAATCATCCACCGACTCGCCGTCTTTAAACGTGATGGACTCGAATTCAGAGCGCAACCTTTGGGCCGTTGCCTCCCGAACTCGATCCACCCCCATCCGCATCACCTTCACTGTGTTCCACGCCTCCTTCGCCGTATCCTTCACTGCCAATGTCGACAACATCTCCGGCGGCACAGCCCGGAGAATTGCGGACAGCGCCAGCCGGTCGTCGCGGAAGTCCGCGTTGCCCGGCTCAATCGCCTCCCACAGGCCCTGTGCCTACAAGTTCACCCGCATGACAAGAGCCCAATCAGTGTAATTGGTTCTTGTCAACGTGGGGTAAACCACCGAGCCACCCGATTCTTTGACAACGCGATGCACCACGATGTCCCTAACACCGTGCTCGCGTTCGTCATTCAGCAGTGCTCTCGGTGGTGGCGGTGTTGCAGCCGCCGCTGCCGCCGACGATCCTCCCGATCCGTTCCGGTTGTCGCCGTCGCCGTCGCTGCCTTCCGACGTGGACATGATCCTCAGATACCGTCACACGGCTCTGATACCACTTGTTGGAGCAGAGCTTGGATCGGCGGATCAACTCAACTGCGCACGCGAGCTGCAATTTCAGAGAAACACTCCGTGCCGGATGAGCTGCAGTGCTCTGAAGCAAAGTTCAGAACTCAGGCCAAAAACAGAGGAAGAACATAGGAAAGTTTCAGTGTTTTGGTGCTGCCCAATTGCCGCAGCGATTTTCTGGTTTTCTCTTGATTAAAAGGGAACAAACACCACTAGCCACACGTACTCAGATCCACCATTCGAGACTTGCGCAGCTTCACTCGACGCACGCACGCACATTTAGTCCACTACCTGAAATAGCGGCACCAGCCCCTAACTGCAACGCACGCCTAACAAGAAGAAATCAACACGACTAAGAATTCAGGACCAGCAACAAAATGACTCAACTCATGTCAGGTTTAAACTAAGCTAACACCGGGTGGAGCTCGTCGGTGCCGAAGCTGACGGAGAAGCCGAGGGGAAGCCGGTGCGGCTCGATGGCGAACTTGAGCTCGCCGGCGGGCTTCTCGGGACAGCCTTCGAAGTCCTGGGTCGTGGGCGCGTCCCCGTGGACGGCGCCGAGACCGGCGAGCACGGACTCGAGGAGCTGCGACGACGTGTTGCACTGCGCCCGGAGCGCCGCCAGCTCCGCGCGGGCCACGGAGAGCGCGGCGCTGGTGGCGTTCAGGTCGCGCAGCAGCGCGGCCGAGTCCCAGAGGTGGATGCTCGGCGCGGTGGCCGGCAGGTGGAGGGACAGCGACGCGCCGGAGAAGAGGTAGACGGAGACGAGGTTGGTGGCGACTACGAGCACGAGCATCTTCCGCTTGGCGCCGCGGGCCGGCCGGTGGGCGTGCCCATCCGCAGCGCCTCCCATCGCCGCGTCGCGCTGCTGCGATGACGCAGGGAGCCGGAGCTTGGCCGCGTGCATTGCCCACCACTCGAGCGCGTGCTCCGCTACGCCATCGGCGAAAACAACTAGCTCTAGTCAGCTGCATTCCTCGAGATCGGCGCGCGCCTCCGCCCTCCGATGCTCCCTTCGCTACGCTACATACGCCGTTTCGCTCTCACGTACATTGTACAGTACTCGTTGTTTGCCCGTGCGTTGCTACGGAGACATAAAAGAGAATAAGAAACACAAATTATGTCATGAAACTACGTACACATGCTATCAATATAAAGTAACAAGTTGATAGTATGCATTCAGCTTTAACAAATCAATCAGGTTACCATGTCTTGAACTTCCAAGCTAGAACTTCATAATATATATATATATATATATATAGGAGAGGAATTATAATATATATATATATATATATATATAGGAGAGGAATTGCAACCATGCGTAAGTACTAGCTTACATGAAACATTTTTCTGAGTAACGTTGATTCCCACATTCCTGATACCACTTCATATTGTCACAAAGGTGAATAAATCAATACATTTGAACACAGAGAAGATCAAATTACAAGATATTGAGCTCATTGGTAATAATAATTTAGGATCCTTTGTCTTATTCCACTCCACAAATATAGATCTTATCTTAGCTAGAACTGCACATATCGCTTGCCATTGGTCATGCCTGAAGTAACCTTTCAGTGATCAACGATCTGCGAAATTGGCATGCCAATTATGGGATGGATCCAGCCTTCTTGTGCTTTTGATGTCATGCCAACAGATGGATTCCTCGTGCTCTTGGTAAAAATTCGAGGTTTAAAAGAGCAGGGACAAAATGATTGCTTGAAAAGGATGCAGCAAATTGGTGAACCCTCGGCTCCAACCAGTCTCTTCAGTAACCAGTGAGCTAAAACAGTTTTTCCCGTATTTCATGTTGGTCCCAGATTCACACAACACAATTAAAAAGACAGTGCAATCTTTTCATATGACATGCAAAATAGCCTTAGCCAGGTTACCACCATTTAGCAAGAATACTGAATACTGAATATGAAAATTATTAGAATATATCATATGCAATGTCAACGGCCTAGTAATTTCGCTAGTTATGAAGTATTATGTTTTTTCAAGCAATTAAATATTGTCTTATTGTTTTAGACAATTTTCTTGGCTTACATGGTTTTTATTACATTTTTTACATTTTTAAAATATTGGATCAAAACGAAGTAAATACCCATTTCGAGAATGATTTCAAAATATTGCCTCTTCATCGACGGTGATTTCAAATTTTGAATAGACGAGGGAGGTAATAGGGCTGGATATATATGTAGTTAATGCAAGGACGAATGGTAGAATGGTTTAGTAAAAATGGACCATCACTCATCATCACTCACCATAAGCCACTTTTAAGTAATAGAGATAGTCTATAGAGATCAATGTAGAGGAGGCCTCAACAAAAAAAAAACCAGGATACAAGCACAACAAGGGTGAAGTTGTTGTAGTAGTAAACAAGCACAAACATGAGAATGTGCTAGTGAATCATCTATGAAAGAATTCAAAAGCATAACCTTCTAGGCTTCACAGACACACGATGTGATAAAAAATGATATTACCAGCTGCAATAGGAGGATGGTAAAAAACAGAGTTCTGTGAATATTCTATACATTATCATGCACACAATGTTGTACACAAAATGATTCAGGCATTGACAGAAAAGCACAGTAAACACGTCACAACAGATCAATTGAGACTCGAGAAGCTAATCAAGTGCAGCTAAAATTCAATTACCAGTTCTTCATCCCACCAGGCTTCCCAGCTTTCTTCTCCTTTAACCCCAATACCACCTCGGTAAAACAGCGAGTTGGTCCAGTCTCTGAAATCCTCAACAATCGAGAGAGAGAGAGAGAGTTTATCTTCATTCTGATAGTTTAAAGTAATGGCTAGAGTAAACATACATAGAATGCTTAGTGGCTTACTTCTGCCATTCAAATCCAGATGGGTTAAATATGTAGGGAGCACAAAGCCAAGACAGTGCCATAAACCAACTACTTATGGAAAGTAAAATATAGCCAACTGCTCCACCATTGTTAAAACCATACGCAAGAAAGATCATTAACACAAGTGCAACCTCCAACCTACAAAAAATAATAGCAATAACCATGGATAAAAACTGTAATCGTGCATATTGCCTTGAGAGACGCGATGACAAACCCTTTCACGAAATGGCTTTGGGAATAAATACGGTAGTTCTCAGCAAACTTGATATGCCATACCACAAAACCTCTACCAGTTGCTCTATACTGGTATCAAATAAGAAAAGCATCAGATCAGTAATGTGTGAAATTCAGAAACTGGCAAGCATTACTTAAGAAAAAAGGCCTTACCTTTGCACCTCCATGTAAAATTGTGCGACCA
This sequence comes from Olyra latifolia, assembly GCA_036346145.1. NCBI lineage: Eukaryota > Viridiplantae > Streptophyta > Magnoliopsida > Poales > Poaceae > Olyra > Olyra latifolia. Next base: position 3,492,664 of record CM070531.1, on the reverse strand, counting down.
AAGTAGTGAGTCCTTGTTCCAAGAGAGAAAGTGAAAAATACAGAGCAAAGTTGAAACTGCATTGTTATGAAGTTGACAAAAGCCTGCATCCACATAAATATTTAAGGGTTAGATCCGTGGTTGCTCAAGGCTAATTACAGAAATTTGACGTTGCACACCTGAATGTGACGTTGCACAGCGTGGGAGTGCCATACCAATCAAATTTTGCATGTTTATACCTTTGTAAATTTCCTAGTGAACACGGACCAAATTAGGATGCAAACTTGGGGGCATACCATCCTTTTTTATTCAGTATAGAAGTCAGGTTGCCAACATCTTTTTGCTTCTTGCAGAAGTCTAACAACAAATATATTTTTGCCCATTCCAAGGGACTCACCTATGTATCATCCTAGCCAACTCTACTATTTGATCAACAGAATTAAAAACAAACTTCATCCTTTCTATTTCATGCTACAATTAAATGGATGCCAATAGTATCACTTGGTTACAGGATATATTAAAAATAGCACACAAAATTTGGAAATTCCTGATATGAACTTCTGAAATTAGTCAAGTAACCTATGAGCCACCCTTAGTTAAATAGATTAGGGAACTTGATTATGAAAAGGAAAAAAGGAGCCTCCAAGCATCATAAACTAACCATGGTGCATCCGACGCGTGACCGGGCAGTGGCATCTGCTGGACAGGTCATGGTGGAGCAGCTGTGAGTAGGTGCAAATTCATTCACATGCCTACGTGAACTGCACATGACAGAGAGAAATGATCAATGCATGATATCAGATTACATAAAACAATGGTGTCATCAATAGTATGGTTCAGAAATCAAGACAAAAGCATAAGACTTTTCAGCATGTCATAGGCTCAGGTTAAGGAATCAAACAGAACAGTAGCCACCAAGCCGTAAAGCATGCTTCAATCCATTTTCACAGTATTTTTTAGGGGAATTTTCATAGTACTGTAGTACATTAACAATAGATCTGTTTATAGCAAATGTTTGTAGCTTTGTTTATAGCAAATGTTTGGAAGTAATTCCGCCTAAGATGCTGCTAGGAGACATATATGACTCGAAATTGGGCACACAAGACATAATCAAGGAACAAATTAACTGTTGGTAGGCTATACAAAATTACTAAATTATCATTATCATAAGAAGAAAATGGGTCTTAAAAAGGGCATCACTTGTATTGTTCATAAGGAATAAATATCAGTTGACTCGCCATGGGATCTCAAAGATGGTACTACCAGCTGCTGGAGGCTGGAGTAGTAGTACATGAAATGCAGCCCTTGTTGATCCCTTTAAACTTGGGCCTGACTGAGGGCACCTCAAGCACCAAAAAAAGAACGAAATTAACGTAGACAACATTATAAGAAATAAAGTTAGAACTCACAAAGTCGCGTCACATGCCTAGCCTAGTCTTTGATCTCTCGATCAATTATGCAAGAATCATTGTTTTCAATGGACAATCCAATCTGCAACTACTATCGCTCTTTCTGCTAATGATGCTGCTACTACTAATGGAAGAGCGTGTATAACAAACCTCATGTCCAAGGGACTTGCATGCGAACTCTAGGCAAACCTCAAGCACCTGAATTTGAAAGGCAACAATTTGTCACTGCCAGCTTTCTCGTGATCCTTCTTATCCATGCTGCAAATGACAACAAAAGATAAATAAATTAAGATATCTAGGTGTAACTCAAAAACAAGGACAAAATGAAGTAATTTCTCTCGAGACAACATGAGAAAATTTTGCTGCTTTTTAAAAATATTGTAAAAAGAACAACATCAATTGAAAATCGAATTGAAATTACACAAGACAGGGCAGCTCTTTGTAGACTTTATGGAAGAGATCACATATCACGTATCCGAGTTCCCATGCTTTGTACAAATATAAAGAATACCAAGTATTTACCCTTTGATCGATCTATGTAGTTTCCTACCTAGTTTTCTGCTACCATCCTCTTGGATTTTATTTATACAACAAGCGTGCTAGTAACACACACAATACAAATCATGCAGTGCAGTCCATAATTTTTTGGTGCCATGACTCTATGCACCATATTACTCACTTCGTTCTCATGCTATTAGAACTTGCAGTAGATAAGTTCTAACAGATACTTTTTTTACTAAAAAATTCATGCCAACTAACTCACATTCTTATCATACAAATCAGCCACTGCAGATGCTGCTTTTTTAATTATATCAAATTCATACATCAAGATTACCTTTTTTATTTTCTCGTGTAGTTACCGGACAAACCGTCTAGCTGGTTTGATCATCACCAACATCCGCTCCTCGTGATGACCCTACAGCTCAAGCACCTAAATCAACGCACAAAAAACCACACTTGGATTACGGCAAGCATACCACACATGGATAAAGCAGAATCTCATATTATTAAGGCCTAACGTTCTACAGACCGAAGGTGGTTACTTTCTACAACTACATAAAATCACACTAAAAGCATCCTTGGACAAAGAGCCACTTCAATTAGATTGCTCCAAAGCAATCCATTTTACTAAACATTCTAGCATCTCAGCTTATGAATTTGTACTAAACCATCTTATACAAAACTGAGAAATGCACTAAATCTTGAACTATGCTTTCATTAAACATTGAACTGCATCATATGCGACAATAAAAGTAATTTCCAACTCTATTGCTCAATATGCAAAAGTAAACAGCTAGCACGCCACCATATATACCTTTAGTCAATATCTTTTGCAAATCTTGCAAGCTAATTATGAATCCACAAATCGGTCTTGACCGCATCCAAGAACATCAATTACCACGTGACTACAAGAAGTGCAGAAAAAAGGAAATCGCATCAATGAATCTTCCAGATGTGGCCACTTGACGAATATCCCTAATCTGCTGTCTCTCCTTCCTAAGCGTAGTGTGGAGCAGTGCGTGCTCACACTCCTCCCGAGCCTCCATCTTCCTCCGACTCTGGATGAGTAGTAGGTGGTCATCGTCGTTATCGTCATTGTAGAGAGCACAACAACAAGTGGTGGGGGCGGCATCTCAATGGTGCTGGGAGGGGAACGACATGGGGAGCAGGGTGGTGGAGGCGCGGCCGCTAGGGAAGGGCGGACTGCAGGGGGTGGCGGTTGGAGGCGGTTACGCAGCGGGGCTTCGATTAGATGGCGGCAGAAGGTGTGTCGAGGGGGAGTTGTGGGGAGCAGGGGTGCTTGGCGATGGTGGTGGAAGGGAGAAGGAGCTCCAACAGTGGGGAGAGGCTACGCCAGACCGGCCGGGAGGAGCGGCGGCGCCGGGAGGAGCCGGAGGAGGCGCAGCGCGGAGTGGAGGCCGAGGGATTAGGGAGGAGGTGGAGGTGGCGGAGGCGCTCACGCTGCATGGGACGCCGAGGTCTGGGAGGAGGCGGTGTGCGAGGAGGAGGAGGCTGGAGTGGAGGCCGAGGGACTGGGAGGAGGCGCTGAGTGGCAAAGATCGGAGAAGGCAGAGAAGGCGGTGCGAGGAGGAGGCGGTGCGGAGAGGCGACGGGGAGGGAGGAGGCCGACGTGAGGGCGATGAGGCGGAGACAGGGAGGACGGCGGGGAGGTGGAGACAGGGAGGACGGCGGGGAGGTGGAGACGGGGAGAAGGGGCGGAGCACCGCGTGAGGTACCTAGGCAAGACCGTCGGCGACAGCAGCACAGGAGGAGGAGGCTGATGTGAGGCGGTGAGGCGGAGACGGGTCGGAGGTAGAGACGGGAGAAGGGGCGAGGATCGGGCGGCGCCACAGAGAGAGGCGGAGGCGGCGGCGACGGGGATATGGCAGCACGGAGGGTGGTGCGGTGGGCGAGACAGGAGAGGGTGGGGCGAGGCGGTGATGGTGGCGGTGGAGAACAGCATGGCGGAGGCGAGGCGAGAGGCCTGGAGGGCGGAGGGCGGAGGAGGCGGGCGGCGCGGGGAGGAGGCGGGCGGCGCGAGGCAAGGGGCAGAGGGTGGAAGGGAGGCGGCGGCGTGAGAGGAGGCTGAGACGCGGGCGGCGTGTAGGGTTGGGATGGATGGAGGGCTGAAATTTGCTCACATAGATGTGGAGGGCTGAGATCTCAAGTTGGTGAACTCACCACCACCACCACCATAAGCTGCTTTACAGTAGTAGAGATATATAAAAAAAAGCTAGTAGCACCGTTAGCACAGGCGATCGATTAGTAGTGGCTGGAGTAATTCTTTGCCATAAACAAACTTGAAAAATACTACCTGATGGTATTCTGTTGCACGGAAAACCAACGGGATGGAATAACGACAAAAGGAACCGTGTCGCTGCAGCGTTTTTTGGCATGCAAGTGTGAAGACTTCACCTGGCGTATGGGTTGGAGTGAGTTGGGCTGCGTCCCGGTGTTGGCCCAGTGAGGGCTTTCCAGAAGTGAATATTTGTAGCACTTCCCTTGCTTGGAGGAGGCAACGAGAAACAAACACAATTCCAATCTCCTTCCCTGCCGAACTCTGCTCCGTCTCCCTCTCCAAGTTCATCTTCATTTCCTCAAATTCCTCCACGATACCTCTTCCTTGCCAATGCTGGAACGGGATCGTGACAATTGGTATCAGAGCCAGTCTCGTGTTGCGGTCAATCCCGGTACTCCCTCGATCGGATCAGTAAAATTTTTTTCCAAGAGGCAGGTTAGCTGCTGCTCCGTGGTAGCTGTAAAATCCCTATACTCAAGGTTCGATCTGATTTGGGGTGGGAATCTGCAATTCGTGCTGGTTATGGAGACGAGATTGTCAGCCCTCGGTGCGGATGTGAGAAACCTAAGCAACGATGTCAAGGCAGTGTTGCAGGCGGTGACGGGGATTGATGAGCGCCTCAAAAGTGCGGAGGCTTGGCGCCCAATGATAGATCAAGCGATGAAAGGGCTGAAAGTGGCCGTGGATGATTTGGGGATGAGGATCGCTTCCTTAGAGGAAACTCCGCCAGAGACTCCATTGGGACATCAAACTCAACGAGCAAGCGGTCCTGACGTACCAGTTCATCAGCAAGATCCTGATCAAGGCATGGGTAGCATCTCTGTTCATGGGGGACACAAAGGTGAGTTCCTTGAAATTTCACCTGCGACTTTTGGATCGGGCTTTGCGAGGGGATATCCTCAATGGGAGAAAGATTTTAGGATGCCTCGCACTGAGTTTCCTCGCTTTGATGGGAAACATCCACGGATTTGGAGGGTGAAATGTGAGAAATACTTTTCTATGTTCAATGTACCTCATCAATTGTGGGCACAATTTGCAACGCTACACTTTCATGGAAATGCAGCACTGTGGTTGCAAGCTTTCGAAGCTCTATATTCTGTGGCAAATTGGGCCGAGTTGTGCATCGCAGTGGAACAAAAGTTCGGCAAAGATTTGTACCACAATTCAGTCAAGACACTGTTGGCCATCAGACAACAAGGCTCGGTACAGGACTACTATGATCACTTCTTGGAGATTATACACAGAGTTTTGTCACACAATAGTTCATATGATGAAGTGTTTTTGGTCAACAAATTTATGGAAGGGCTAAAATCTGAAATCAGATCAGCCATTGTGTTGCACAAACCCAAATCAGTGGATGCAGCGTTATCCTTGGCTTTACTGCAAGAGGAGGAACTGGCAATGAGCGTTAAAAAACCAATAGGAAGATCTGACTCGAAGGAATTTGGTAAATTCAACTCTAGAACTTATACTGCCACCACTAAGTTTCATGGCAAAGGAATTTTGGGGGCATCTCCATTGGAGAACAAAGGGGAAGATAAACAGAAGTTGTTGGATAAAGTGGAAAACCTACGATCTCAGCGGAAGGCACAAGGATTATGTATGCGATGCGGTGAGAAATGGGGTCCTGGGCATAAATGTCCAAGAAGCATTCCCCTTCAAGTTATGGATGAGTTGCTGACAGCCCTAGAGCTCGAGCAAGAGGATTCAGAAGGGGTGATGGATGATGAGACATTGCTTAGCCTGTCCCAAGCCGCAGTTGAAGGTACTCAAGGCAAAAGAACCATTCGGCTTCAAGGATTGATACAGGATAAAATTATTTCAATTCTGGTTGACTCTGGTAGTTCTAGTAACTTTATCAGTAGCCAAATGGTTGCAGATTTGCAGTGCTCCACAGTACAAGTTTCCCCTATACAAGTGATCATTGCTAATGGGGGAATCTTACAGAGTGATCAAATTGTTCCAAATTTGGCCTTTCTTGTTCAAGGACAGACATTCGTCCATAGCTTTCGAGTTTTGCCATTGGGGTGTTATGATATGATTTTGGGCATGGAATGGTTAGAGCAATTTAGCCCGATGTGGATTCATTGGAAACTCAAGACATTGCGATTTCAGCTTGGAGACAAAGAAATTTCTCTTAACGGAATTCACGAGAGTACATCTTCATGTCCTCAATTAACAGCCCAACAAGTTAGTAGTTTAGCTAAACAAGGTGGTATTTCCCATTTGGTTTACCTGTGTCAAGCCGAGGTGGGAGAGGTGAAGGAACCACCAAGGATTGTTCAGAAGGTGATACAGGATCATGCAGCCTTGTTCCTAACACCAACAGAGTTATCGCCTCACAGGGAGTGTGATCATCAGATACCTCTGCTACCAGGGGCAAAACCAATCAACATTCGATCATATCGATATGGCCCTGCACAAAAAGATGAAATTGAAAGACAACTGAAAGAGATGTTGTCCCAAGGTATTATCCAACAAAGTTCAAGTCCTTATGCCTCACCGGTGCTGCTGGTTCGCAAGAAGGATGGCTCATGGAGGTTTTGTGTGGATTATCGTCAATTGAATGCTATCACGGTTAAGAACAAATACCCCCTTCCCATTGTAGATGAACTGTTGGACGAACTCCAGACGAACTCCATGGGGCCTGCTGGTTTACTAAGCTTGATTTGCGCTCGGGCTATCACCAAATCTGCCTAGTAGAAGGAGAAGAGCCCAAGATAGCATTTAGAACCCACAATGGTCATTGGGAGTTTAAGGTGATGCCTTTCGGACTAACGAATGCGCCGGCTACATTTCAATCCCTTATGAACAGTCTGTTTGCTCATTTGCTTAGGAAGTGCGTCCTTGTTTTTATGGATGATATCTTGATTTATAGTCCAACTCTTGAAGAACATTGTCAACATTTGAGAGAGGTGCTTACGATTCTCGGGGACAACCAGCTGTTTCTTAAACAATCCAAATGTACTTTCGCCTAGCCTCAACTGGAGTATTTGGGTCATGTGATTAGTGCGGCTGGTGTTGCAACCGATCCAACTAAAATTTCAGCGGTGCAGGCTTGGCCAGTACCAACTTCAGTGAAACAACTCAGAGGTTTCCTAGGGTTATCTGGATATTACAGAAAGTTTATCCGCCATTATGGAATCATTAGCCGGCCATTGACGGATTTGTTAAAGAAGTCCTCGGTTTATGTATGGACGGACATTGCTCAACAGGCCTTTGATACAATTAAAATAGCTCTCACATCTGCTCCCGGTGCTTGCGTTACCAGACTTCACTAAAGAGTTTGTCTTAGAAACTGATGCCAGTGACACTGGGATTAGAGCAGTCCTTATGCAGAATAGTCATCCCATTGCATATCTCAGTAAAGCTCTTGCACCAAAAACTCAAGCTCTATCCACATATGAGAAAGAATGTTTGGCAATTCTGTTGGCGGTGGATAAATGGCGCTCATATCTGCATCATTGTGCATTTGTTATCTATACTGACCATAAAAGCTTGTTACATTTGGGGGACCAAAGGCTTACCACTGGGATTCAACACAGGGCATTTGTGAAATTATTGGGATTGTAATATCGGATAGTTTATAAAAGAGGATTAGAGAACAAAGCCGCTGATGCCCTGTCTAGACAAGCTCATACTGAAGCACAGTTAATGGCTATTTCCTCCTGTAGACCCAAGTGGTTGGAGATTATCTTAGACGGATATCAACAGGATGCCCAAATTAAACAACTTTTGACTGAACTTGCAGTAGTGGGGAAGAATGAGCAGGGATTTTCTCTACAAGATGGTCTTATTCGTTTTCAAGGCAGGGTCTGGCTGGGCAACCATACCGAAGCCAAACAGGCAGTGCTGGGAGCACTTCACAACAGTGCAATAGGGGGTCATAGTGGCGGTACAGCTACATATCACAAAGTTAAAGCTCTCTTTGCTTGGCCTAAGATGAAGAAAGATATACTTCAGTTTGTAGCATCATGTGCACTGTGCAAACAGGCGAAATCTGAGCATTCAAAAACTCCAGGGCTTTTGCAACCACTTCCTATTCCCGAGCAAGCATGGCACACAGTTAGAATGGATTTTATTGAAGGGCTTCCGAAATCGAATCGTTGTGATACTATCCTGGTAATTGTGGACAAATTCTCTAAGTATGCCCATTTCCTTCCCTTGTCTCATCCATTCACAGCTTTTACAGTAGCTCAAGTCTTTATGAACAATGTGTACAAGCTTCATGGTACGCCTAGTATTATCATTTCGGATCGAGACAAGGTGTTTACTAGCACTATGTGGCAAGAATTGTTCCGGCTTGCCGATACCACACTGAACATGAGCTCGTCATATCACCCACAAACTGATGGACAGACGGAGCGTGTCAACCAATGCTTGGAAACATTCTTGCGGTGTGTGACTCAAGATTGTCCAACCAAGTGGTCTCAATGGTTACCTCAAGCGGAATTCTGGTATAACTCTTCCTTTCATTCATCTCTTGGGCGATCTCCATTTGAAGTTCTTTATGGCTACCCTCCTCGACATTTTGGCATAACTCATGCTGACGCCAGTTCAGTACCAGATTTGACAACATGGTTGGAAAATAGAGCTAATATGCTAGATCTTATTAAGCATCATCTAGCTAGAGCTCAGCAACGTATGAAGCATCAAGCAGACAAGCATAGGTCTGAAAGGTCATTTGCAGTAGGCGATTGGGTTTATTTAAAACTGCAGCCATATGCAGAACAATCTGTGGTACGTCGCAATTCTCACAAATTATGCTTCAAATATTTTGGTCCATACAAGGTGCTCCAGAAAGTTGGGCTGGTGGCTTATCGTCTACAACTTCCCCCTAATTCATCTATTCATCCAGTGGTCCATGTCTCCCAATTGAAAAAAGCTTTACGTCCTAAAGTTCAGGCGAGTCCAGATGACACATTGTATTATCTGTTTCACCTCGCTGAATTGCAGCCAGACTATGTCAAGCAAACCAACCTGTGTCAAATTGAAGCAAAGGCAGTGCCGTTTGGACTGGTGAAGTGGTCTGGGGTGCCGAACAACTGGAGCTCGTGGGAGAACCTTCATCGTCTTCGGTCGCAGTTCCCAGGTCTCAAGCTTGAGGACAAGCTGTTGGCTAAGGAGGGGGGAATGTGAAGACTTCACCTGGCGTATGGGTTGGAGTGAGTTGGGCTGCGTCCCGGTGTTGGCCCAGTGAGGGGTTTCCAGAAGTGAATATTTGTAGCACTTCCCTTGCCTGGAGGAGGCAACGAGAAACAAACACAATTCCAATCTCCTTCCCTGCCGAACTCTGCTCCGTCTCCCTCTCCAAGTTCATCTTCATCTCCTCAAATTCCTCCACGATTCCTCTTCCTTGCCAAGGCTGGAACGGGACCGTGACAGCAAGTTCCGTGTGCTGCGTGCGTAGCTGCAACGCTTTTTGGCATGCAAGTTCCGTGTGCTGAGTGCATGTTTGTTCCACGTAGATAGGTTCGCGCTTTGTTTTGTATTTGTGCATGCATCATGCATGCGCATATATATGTGATTTTTTCTGTTTGATTTTAACTTTCTAGTTTTATTTCTATTTCATACAAATTTATTTTATTGCAAACTAATTTTTTATTATTTATTTGGGATAATATGTAGCTTCCTATATTTTTCATGCTTTTTATTGCTCTGTCTAAAGCAAAACTAATTCATAGAAATATTTTACTAAAATAAAATAGGTATCATAAAATTAGTTTTCATATTTGTCTTTTACTTGGTCCGTCACAATCCGGCGAAAACGGAACACCGTATTGCAGCAGTTCTATTGGATGATATCCAATACTCCATATTTTGATACCTGATATTTTGATGATATTCGATACTCCACATTCGATACCTGATATTTTGATGATATCCGATACTCCACGTTTGTTACCTGATTTTTTTATGATCCGATGCTCCATGTTCGATACCTAATATTTGATGATATCCGATACTCCACGTTCGATACTTGATATTTGATGATATCCGATACCCTACCTATGATACTTGATATTTGATGATATCCGATACTCCATATTTGATATCTGATATTTTGATGATATCCAATACTACACGTTTCGATATTTGATATTTGATGATATCCGATATTTCACGTTCGATACTTGATTTTTTTATGATATCTGATACTCCGCATATGATACTTGATATTTGATCATTATATCCGATACTCAACGTTCGATACTTGATTTTTTTCATTATATCCAATACTCCACACTCGATACTTGATATTTTCAAGATATTCGATACGCAACGCTCGATATCTGCTGTTTTGATTATATCCGATACTTCATGTTTGATACTTGATTTTTTTTCATTATATCTGATACTCCACGCTCGATATTTAGTATTTTCATGATATTCGATACTCCACGCTCGATACTTGGTATTTCGATGACATCCGATCCACGTTCGATACTTAATATTTTGATTTTGATGATATCCAATACTCCACCTACGGTACGAACAGTGGTCTGTTGTGTAGTCTCATCCAAAATTTATTTTTTCGATACCTTAAAAACCGAGGAAAAAAGTTACGTGAAACTTTTGTATGAAAAAAAGAAAAAAATTATGTGAAACATAAGAAATTGCATGTCATCGAAGATTAGAGGTGCAAGCCTAACGTATGGAAAAAACTAAATACACGAATCGATCGTTAAGCAGCATCATGCGCATGCACACGCACGCACGTGTAAAAAAACAAGGCTAGGCTGCATGCATGGAGCGTGCATATTTTAGATCGTTTTTGTCGTGTAGCTGCTCCGTAGCTTTTCACAACGACGGAATACCGTAGTCTGGCAACTCCCAACAAACTTTGGCAACAGTGTTTTGCAAAATTTGGTTTGGAAATTGTCTTAACATAAAAATCGTGGTTTATCAAACTCCATTGAGACTGTGCTTTTCTTGAACTACCAACTGTTTGATTGTAATGTTTTTAAATAATAATTTTTAAAGTTTTCATCATGACCACACTTCCATCTCCCTCTCAACTCTAAAACTTTGGCCAACAGTGGAGTTTTCAAAACTCCAAAAAACAATAGTTTTGCAAAAATCATAGTTTACAAAACAGAGTTTTTTAGAGGACTATCAAATACTTCATGACTTACAAAACAAAGTTTTTCTCCAAAACGCCTAGATATTAAATATGCAAAAAACTTGTTGTCAAACAAGCCCTTACAGTGCTTGCATTGGTGATTTGACTGAGCCGGAAGGATTACTAATTGAAGTACGAAATGCAAAATTAGCTTAAGAAAAACATTAAAGGATCGACTAAACAAGGTAAGTCCCCTCGAAAGGGGAGGGCGTCTGATAATTTTGTATTTTTGTGGCCGTTGGATTGAAATTCACCTCCCTCATCTTTTTTCTAAAAAAAAAAAGAAATTCACCTCCCTCTTCTATATAAAAAAAGTGGGTAATTTTACAGTCCTATAAAAGATAACAGGAGGTATCATAATTTCTAATATTAGTTTATGGCGCATGAGGTAACAAAAACTATACTAAAAATATGGTACCTTGTGGAGGACAGTAAAAATATTTTATATAAAGTTCTCTCATTTTGCCACTGAACATATGGCACGGCTAGGTCCTCCCCCCTCACCACCATGCACTCTTTTACCCTTTTCCCTCTTATCTCGCCCTTCCTACTCGGTGAGGTGTCCACACCCAACCCTCTTTCCTCGACTCTAGTAGCTAACACTATTTGCACCACTACTATCACCTCCTAATGATCCATGTTTTGTCATAAAACCATCAAGCAACCTTAACCACCACACTTCCTGACCTGCATCCATGACCGAAGCTCCATCGTTCACCGAGTGATCATCCTCCACAACCTCGACTCTATCTAAGCTTTGGAGAGATGGAGCATGTTTGGTATGCTACACCGTGTTGGCCTTTATTGGCGCGTGTCGTTGACCATGCATAAACACATGTTTGGTTGGTTGCATCGCGCTGCACGGCTTGCACTGGAGCATGTAACCAAGGCTAAAAAAATGTGCTGCTAGTATAGTTGCATGGAAATATTGTGCGCAATCGTTTCTCGCGGGCAAAATTCGCATGAGCCATGCTCAGTTGGTGCAGCGTAACAAACACACTCATGATAAATTCTATGTTAAAGTTATCACCACCGGTGTTCAATAAGACATGGACGAGAGCTTAAGGCCCTCTTTCGTTCATGGTTGTGGTTTTGTTTTGTTAAACTTTAAAAGCTCTTAAAATGTATCATAAATTTTAAAAATAATTCGTGAATCTTTAAGACAAAACACACAAGACCCCACAAAAATTATTATAAAATAATATTTTGAATAAAAAAGATTAAGTTTAACAAAACCGAACCATAACCGCAAACGAAAGAGGATCTAAATCACAAGGCAAATCTAAAGACGCGTAAAATCGATCTAAAACATCCTCAAATTCCAAGAGTTAGAAAAAAAAAAAGAGAAAGGCTTCAATAATTGGGAACGAAGTTTTGGGTGATGCCATCCGTCTTGACTGTGGGTGTGTCTCCACGCGCCGTGTGTGTAAGTGCGTTGATGCCGTGCGTGAGAGCAGAAAAGGAGGCTTGTGTTGAGCAACCACGCTACCGGGTGTAGTCCGAGGTTGCTGATTCGTACATGCGACGTAGAACGATAGCGAGAACAACGGATGCACAAAGTAGATGAACACAGATGTAGGGAGAGGACGGATTCTTTATTGCTTTCATGTGTGTTTACAATGGATTGATCCCTCTCCTATTTATAGTGCTAATAAATAGAGTTTGGCAGGTCCACGGATATACCTATCCGGATACGGCTTGGAGAGCCCGTAACCGAATAGGTTTCCTAATACTTCCCCTTGGACCTTGCCGCGTAATGCATATGCCTCACCAAAACTCCATAAAAACCCAGTAAGAAAAATTCTTGGAGAAAGAGTGAATAGCATACGCTCGCTGTGCGCACGGATATGCCTTGTTAAAAACCTTATGTGAGAAACTTCTTTGAAAACTCACTTAAGGGAAAAAGAGTACAAATCCACCCAACATTGCTTCATTACTTCAATGTAATAGTTGGGTACTTGAACTTCTGGTTCAAGATTTAATTAAAAATATGTGAAGTTTCTCCCCCTGAATTCTGCACTTCTCTAAGTCTCATCATTTCTATGCCTTTAATACATCTTTCAAAGGTAGATGCAGGTAAGGACTTAGTGAACAAATCTGCGAGATTCTCGCACGACTTAATGTGCTGAATATTGATTTCATTCATCTTATGCATCTCATGTGCATAAAAATACTTGGGGTTTATATGCTTAGTGAGGTTGCTCTTCACATATCCAGTCTGTACTTGTGCGACATATGCTGCATTATCTTCATAAATGATGGTGGGGGTTTGTTCTATTTGCAATCCATATGACTGGAAAATGTGGAATATCATTCTTCGAAGCCATGCACATTCACGTACTACCTCATACAATGCAATGATTTCTGAATGGTTAGTCGATGTTGACACAAGTGTCTGCTTTGACGACTTCCATGATACTGCGGTTCGTCCACACAGGAAGACATATCCTGTCTGGGACTTGCCAGTGTGCGGATCTGAAAGATAACCCGCATCTGCATATCCGACCAAAGTAATATCTTGGTTCCTTCTATAAAATAGTCCAAGATCGACTGTTCCCCGTAGATAGCGGAAGATGTCCTTTACCCCACCTTGCTAATAAGTTTATGGCGAACACAATGTCAGGTCGTGTACTGTTTGCTAGGTACATGAGGGCTCCTATGGCACTTAAGTATGGGAATTCCGATCTCAGGAATTCCTCCCCCTCTTCTCTAGGTCGATATGGGTCTTGGTCTGCTTGTAATGACCTTCCGACCATCGGGGTTCTTGATGCGTACGCCTTGTCAAAGCTAAACCTCTCCAACACCTTTTGGGCATAGACGGCTTGGTGTACGAGTATTCCATCTGGCATATGCTCAAGCTGAAGGCCTAAGCAAAATTTGGTTTTACCCAAATCTTTCATTTCAAATTCAGATTTCAAATATGAGCTTGCTTCTTTAATTTCATCATCAGTGCCAATGATGTTCAAATCATCCACGTAAACCGAAATTATACAAAAACCATCTTGTGATCGTTGTATAAAAACACATGGACAGTCTTCATTATTCGTATAGCCTTTCTTGCTTAAGAATTCGCTCAAGCGATTATACCACATTCTTCCTGACTGATTTAATCTATATAAGGATTTTTGTAATTTTACACAATATAATTCTTTCTTCTCTTTATTCGGGGTTGGCATGCCGTCAAGTACTTTCATGTACAATTCGGAGTCCAGATTACCGTAAAGATAAGCTGTGACCACATCCATCAATTTCATTCTTAAGTTCATATTCACTGCCATTGAGATGAGATATCTAAAGGTTATACCACCCATGACCGGGGAATAGGTTTCTTCATAATCAACGCCTGGGCGCTGAGTGAAACCTTGAGCTACCAGCCTTGCTTTGTACCGTACCACTTCATATTTTCATTTCTCTTCCGAACAAAAACCCATTTATAGCCCATGGGACGTATATGGGAGGGTGTAAGGCACACAGGTCCAAACAGTTCTCTTTTGTTCAATGAGATTAGTTCCGCGGTGATTGCCTTCTTCTATTCCGCCCAATCTGGTCGGTACTTACACTCAGAAAGAGATGCCGGCTCTGGATCGGGATCTATGCGCTTGGCAATCATTTTAGCAAAGTATATGTCGACATTGGCTGTTGCTCTATTCATCATTTTCCCTGATTCTACAAAGTTTATGGCCATTTCGTCATGAGGTGCTTCGTGCATTTCTACTTACTCTTCACCGCTATTTCCCATCACGGGAGCAAGTTCCTTTAGCTTATTGTTGCCGATGTGCGCACAAGTATTTCTTTCGGCTTCTTCTTCTATTACCGGTATATTCAAATCTGGGAGCGCCTCGCTAGCGCATGACTTCTTACCGAGTTGCGTGTCTCAACCGGCTCCCCTTCTTTTTCTTTCGGGGCACTTTCGTGACCGGTTGTGATAAGCTCTCTTATCCATTTTTCTCCAGGCGTCCCAGGATATTTGGGATTCGAGTAACCAGATTTCCTGTCCTTTTCTCTGAGGCCTCGGAACAGGATGAGGATACCTTCTATGGTATTTCAAACCCTCTCTGGTGCATTACTAGGAGTAATGCGACTTGATCACACCTTCAAATCACAAAAATGATTGGGCAGTTCATTTGCTAATTTTCTAAAAATCGAGGATCTTCTGAACCTCTTCGTTTGCTTCTCTAGTACGGGGATCATGTACGGGAATGCCTGTGGCTTGCCAGATGATTTCACCGCATTCTTCTGTTAAGGGTTCTTTATCTCCTCCTAATGACGGAAAATTATCCTCGTCAAAGATGCAATCAGTGAAACGGACGGTATACGAATTACCAGTCGAGGGTTCTAAATACTTGATTATGGACACTGTCTCATAACCAACGTATATCCCTGACCTCCGGAGAGGGCCCATAGCTGTTCGCTGTGGTGGTGGTATCGGTACATACACCATGCATCCAAATTTTCTTGAATGGGAAATTTTTGGTGTGATCCCTTGAACTAGTTGCATTGGTGATTGGATGTTGTACGCTGACGGTCTATAGTTCAATAATGCTACTGTGTGTAGGACGGCATGGCCCCAACACGTGTTCGGTAAATTACAACCCTGCAAGAGTGGCTTTGCTATGAATTTGATCCTTTTAATCAGTGCTTCTGCTAGTCCATTCTGAGTGTGGACATGTGGCACTAAGTGCTCTACTTTGATTCCCGATGCCATACAGTAATCATCAAATGCCTTCGAAGTGAATTCACCGGCATTGTCCAAGCGAATGGACTTCACGTGATGATCCGGGAATGCATTCTTAATTCTTATGATCTGAGAGATCAGATTCACGAATGCGTGGTTTTCTTGTCGAGAATAAACTCATGTTTTGACCACTTCGAGGAAGCATCAATGAGCACCATGAAGTACCTAAAAGGACCTGATAGGGTTGAATAGGGCCACAAATATCCCTTGAATGCGCTCAAGGAACGCAGAGATTTCATCTTGCACCTTCATGGTCGAGGGCCTAGTGATCATTTTCCCAGTGGCGCATGCTTGACATATGAAGTCTTCTTGATTAAGGAAATTCTTTACACTAATTCCATGGTCCTGAGAGTTGGTAATTACATTTCTCATCATCCGTAAGCCTGGATGACCAAGTCTACTATGCCAAAGAGAGAAGAGTTCAACACTCCTAAAAGAAGTTTTCAGAGAAGTGTATTTGTCAGGTGCTTTAATTCTTGTGTGGTATAGCCCAGTTTTAAATGAAGGAAATTTTTCTAAAATTCTTTTTCCGCATCCGTCATGCTTCACAATGCACAGGAATTCTTTGCCATTTTCTTCAGTGGTCTCAACGTGGAAACTGCTGGCATGGATGTCTTTAAAATTTAAGAGAGATCTAGTGGATTCAGAGTACAACAAAGCTTCATCAATTTTCAGTGAAGTACCCATAGGCAGAACGATTGTGGCTTGGCCGGAGCCTACCACACACGAGCCACTTCTTCCAATTGTGGTTATACTGCCAGTTCTTTTCTTAACAAAATACTTTGTCTCTCTTAATATGCTATTCTGCTATCAACAATGCATATCTCCTTCATATGGGCACTTCATAAATTCATATAATTTCAATTAGACTATTATTCATATTGCAAGCATTCACACAAATATACTGGGAATAAAATGCATAACTGATCACGAGAATTAAAGGTTTGCTCCCCCTGGAGCTCACATTTCTTCATTCATGATGAGATCACAAATGTCTGCTAATGCAACCACACTAAAAAGGCTGACTAGTGCTACTATGTATGCACTAAATAAATTCTGTAAAATAGATTTCTACAGTGTCAGCAATTTCTTTTTTTATGATGGCATCATCTTCTTTAGTAGCTTTTGCATATCTTAGGTTTGTCCAGTCCTACTATGCTTATGGCAGGATAGTGTGTTTGAGCTTTCCGAACCGCTTCTTAAGTGCGGCCCAAAGATCAATAGCACTTTTCATTGCCATGTATTCATTCTTTAAAGTATTGGATAGGTGTGCCTAATGAAATGCAGTGCTTGATTATTCTGTGCTCGGATATTGCCCCCTTGCTACAATGCCAATGGCGGTGCAGGGAGCTTCATGTGCGTAGCCGAAATTCATCAAACTCACGACTCACGATGCCAAACATTTGCATAATTCAAATTCTTTGCATAAGATACTGTGGGTAATCATAGTGTGTGTTGCGTGACATAGATATATTCATAAATTCTCGGAATTTCTAGTATAAACATGCTAAAATAATTATTACAAGAATTATAATAGCAATTTCATGGAATAATTCTATGCCAGAATATATACATTCAATAAATTCTTAGTTTTCGGGGCTTTCTATGAAAAAATTCTTAATTTTGGTGAATTTTCAGATAATTCCCAAAGGTTTCAGAGCTTTTATGTGAAATTCAGGCCCAATTTCTATGATAGCATTGTTGATTCATGACTACTATATGTAATATGCATATATTCTTATAATTCTTCAATAAAATTCATGATTTCTACTATTCAACATGCTATTTTCAATTCATAGATTAAAATTAATGAACGGGCATCACAAATAATCAAAAATTCACATTCATAATTCATATGCATAAATTCTATTCATAAACAGGCATAAACTGATAATTATAACAGCTAATTCATCATATAATAGCATGAAAATAATTATCAGGGATAAAATAAAAATTCGGAATTTCGAGATGCTTTTATGCCCAAATATGCTTTTCTATGATTTCTGCTTATTTCAGGGACTTCTATGAAAATTTCAGTCTCTCCAGGGACTTCTACAAAATTTTCAGTGTCCCAGGAATTCTTTTCAAAAATTTTCTTAAATTTCTAGGATCTTTCTTGTAAAACTCACGCGCAACCCTTTCCTTTTTTTTCATTTTCTTCTTCCCCGCGGCCGAATTGGGCCTTTCGGCCTATTCATGTGGCCTGCTTTCAGGCTTGCTACGGCTTGCTACCCATCCCGTGGCCCATGCGGGTCCTTGGCCCAACTCAGCGGCCTGCTCCCCCATGCGGCTTGCTGCGGAGGTGGCCCGATTGCGCGGCCTGCTTCGGTGCGTCGCGAGGCCTGCTTCTCCCCATGCGGCCCGTGAGCATAGCCCGGTATGGTGGCCTGCTCCCCCCACGCGGCCCAGGCTGGCCCGTGTCGTTGGGGCGACTAGGGTTTCCCCTAGCCGCCGCCTGCTTGGAACGGGGCGGCAGCACAGAGGCGGGGCGCGCCGGGAAGCAACGGCGGTGCAGTCTCCCATGGCGGCGGCGGTGCTGCCTTCTACAAGTGATGGCGGCGGCGCGGTACGGCCTTCTACGGCGGCAACGGGGTGCAGCCTTCTGGCGGCGGCGGCAGCGGCTTCCGAGGTGGCTACGGCGGCGTGGCGGGCGCGGGGGAATAACACGGGTTGCGGTGACATGCTGTGGCTGTTAGTGGCCCGCGTGGCTTCGTGCTTGGCGGCGCCGGCGTGAGGCGCACGCGCGGGTAATGGCGCGGCAGTGCAGCAGCGGGATACCCGATGAGGCCATGGCCAGCGAGCAGTACTAGATCGGTTCTTGCGATCTAAAATTTTAATGCAATTCTTTTGCAAAAATTTCAACAATTCATGCCAATCCAATTCTATTCATCAATACCTTGCGATCTGACGATCAACTTCTTTTAGATTCCGTGAGATCGTCAGTAGAGGCGGCGATCGCGTAGGGGATTTTTCGGCTATCCGAGTGGAAGCCGGCGTGAGGGCGGCTCGATGCAGATCGTTCGTCGCCTTCTTCTCCTCGCGAATCGTCCTTCAGGAGCGTTCGTGCTGATAACGTGTTGAGCAACCACGCTACCGGGTGTAGTCCGAGGTTGCTGATTCGTACATGCGACGTAGAACGACAGCGAGAACAACGGATGCATAAAGTAGATGAACACAGATGTAGGAAGAGGACGGATTCTTTATTGCTTTCATGTGTGTTTACAATGGACGGATCCCTCTCCTATTTATAGTGCTGTTTCATAGAGTTTGGCAGGTCCACGGATAGACATATTCGGATACGGCTTGGAGAGCCCGTAACCGAATAGGTTTCCTAATAGCTTGCTTTGGAAGAGTTCGGTTTTGGGCTGCGGTGCACAGTGCACTGCCTATTTGGGGTGCGACAGGGCCTGAATATTGGAGGCTACTAATTAGGGTGTGTCTGGTTGCCGTATGAGCTCAGCCAAGCTGTATGAATTGAGCCAGGCTGAGTGGAGCCAGGCTGAGTGGATGCAAAGTGATGTTGTTTGGTTGGTTATATGAGGTTGGACAGGATGTGTAGAGATGTTGTTTGATTGGCTACACTAGAAGGGAAATTGGATGGACAAATTCAATATAGGGATGGACAAATTGAAAAAACAAATACCAGAAAATCAATAAATTCAAAAACAAAAATAAAAATGCAAAAAACCAAATACTAGAAAATCAATAAATTCAAAAAAGAAAATCAAAAATCAAAATTTTGAAATACTAAAAAAACAAAATTTTAATCATTTGAAATTTATATGGTAAGTGTGGTCTAGTCGGCCGTTTCCGCGGAGCCAGGCTCAAACGAGCATTTTGCATCGACCGATGCAGGCTGAAGGGCAAAGCGGGCAACCAAACACACGCATTTCCATCTCATGCGAGCCTGGCCGGAAAAATACGAGCAACCAAACGGACCCTAAGCTATTGGATTTCCATAACCACAGCACAGGGAAAAAAAGAGAAGTCAATTTGCATATATGTGTGTCCGGTGGGCCCGGAATGTACTGTCGTGTTCATTAGCGGGCCAAATGCACCGAGTGTTTTTAGTCACTTGCAGTTTTTTTCCTTAAAAAAAGCTAACTTTTAGCTTACAGAGTATTGACTTCGAGAAATTGGGGCTTCCCAAATACTCCCAAAGATTGCCAAATGTGTACAATATATGGATGCTTAAAAATGAAAATAAAACTACATGAAACTCCCATGTTTTGCAGAATTTAAAAAAAACCCACAAAAATCATCTACATGGCCTAGCTAATGCTAGGGTTGCAAATGATATAGATATTTTTTGACCAACCGACCGAACTGATCGGATAGTGATTTGGATAGTTTTATGGAAATCCAACTATTATCCATTCCATATCCGTATAATAATCCAAACAAAAATGATAATTTAAATTAAATAATATGAATAATAAAATACTATCTGTTTTCGATATCGGAAAATATCCGTGACCTATTTCGTATCCAACACTTCTGTATCCGTATCCGCATCCCATGGGTCCATATCCATATCCGACAATATCCAACCGTTTGCACCCATAGCTAGTTAATGCTTACCGTTAAAAAGCTTACGGTGAACAAAGTACCTACAAGTCGGAGCAGGAAGCAGCGGATAAGAGAAATTTTGCGATATATTATATTGAACACAAATATCCATTTCTGTCAATCTAGCACTTTAGACCTATTTTAATACGAAAATGCAAAGACCTTGCTCAGCACTCCACCGGCTATTCTATCTCTATTCTCTCTCTTCCACTCTACTATTTTCTTTCTTATTCCCTCTAAATTTTCTTCACAATTCACATCATACTCCAGCACTACCATCTCTAAAATATTATTTTTTATAGTGTTTTGCGGTGACTCCTAAAAATATTGAGAGATACTATTGGACGTTGTACCGTCCCTCGTTCAACGAACGGTATAGGTAAGCCAACTTGAGTATGACTCTTCTAGCTCCCACTCCCACTCCCGCTCGTCTGCTCTCCTACTCCCGGCCTCCCTCTCCTAGATCTCCTCCCGACTCTCCTCCTCTCTCTCCCTAGGCGGCGACGGCGTGGCTCGCGGCAGCACCGCGGCCCGCGGCAGGCTGCTCACGGTGGCGGCGAGTTCACAGCGACGGCAACGAGTTTGCGCCGGCGGCCGCTCTCTCCCCCTCTCTTTCTCCATGGTAGTAAAGCAGGTGTGGCTTCTCTCTTTCTCTCTCCCCTTTTCTCTAATCGAAGTGAATTTGATGGTTTAATTTGAGTTTAATCTTCAGATCTAGAAGATTTTGTTGCAAATTTGTTGGGGATGATCGATGTGTTGGTACATAATAGGAGGAATCAATGTGTTGATTTGTGGTTTGTTTTCAGATCTAAGATTTCTAGTTGCAAATTGAAATGGGGATTTTTTTTGTGTCTCATGTGTTTTCATTGATGTATCATATGCATCAGTTATCGTGTCTCAGTGTATCATGTGTCTTGGTGTCATGTGGCTCAGTGTGTCGTGTCTCAGTGTATCGTGTGTTTTCGTGTCTCAAGTGCCTCGGTGTATCATGTCTCAGTATCTCAAGTGCCTCAGTCTATCATCTCTTAGTGTCATGTGCCTTAGTGTATCGTGTCTCGGTGTCTCAAGTGCCTCAGTCTCTGGTGTCTCGGTGTATCGTGTGTCTCATGTGTCTCATATGTCTCAGTGTCTCATGTGTCTCAGCGTCTCGGTGTCTCATGCTATCATGACACACAAATCGACGCACAAGTCTTTTGTCTTTATCATATACCATCCAATAGTGGCTCCCAAAAAAATTCTATGAGCATTGCCAACAAGGATCATGTTACTATTGGAAACCGACCTTAGTCTTTAGGCTTTTTTTAACATACACTGAAATTATTTTGATCATTTATTTTGCTTTATTTAATGGGCAAGACAATGACTAGATGATGAGTAGACCTAAACCGTGTATAAATTATGAGAACATATAAATAATATAAAAACAACAAATTATATGCAGTTGAGATTTTAAGCTAAATAACTAAAAACAGTAAGATAACATAAATCAAAATTATAGACGTTGTCGATGATTCTTTCAAACCCGTGGCTTGAAACCCTGGGACTGTGAGGCCAGGCAGCCCACGTTTTCACCAGCCAGGTAAAACATAGGAGTAATTATATATTGACCGTAACAAGCGCAGCCACGTTTCCGGAGAAAAGAAAAAAAAAATGAAAGGGAGCGTTCGAGAGGCCGGACATGGATGTGTGGCTCACGCGCGCCAGTCAATGCGCATATTGGTACCTAATATTTGATGATATCCGATATTTTTTTATGAGATCCGATACTCCATGTTCGATACCTAATATTTGATGATATCTGACACTCCACGTCCGATACTTGATAATTTTTTATGATATCCGATACCCTACATATGATACTTGATATTTGATGATATTTGATACTCCACGTTTGATATCTGATATTTTGATGATATCCGATACTACACGTTTCGATAGTTGATATTTGATGATATCCGATATTTCACGTTCGATACTTGATTTTTTTATGATATCTGATACTCCGCATATGATACTTAATATTTGATTATATCCGATACTCAACGCTCGATACTTGATTTTTTTCATTATATCCAATACTCCACGCTCGATACTTGATATTTTCAAGATATTCGATACTCAAGTCTCAACGCTCGATATCTGCTGTTTTGATTATATCCGATACTTCACGTTTGATAGTTGATTTTTTTTCATTATATCTGATACTCCACGCTCGATATTTGGTATTTTCAATATATTCGATACTCCACGCTCGATACTTGGTATTTCGATGATATCCGATCCACGTTCGATACTTAATATTTTGATTATATCCGATACTCCACCTGATACGACAGTGGTCTGTTGTGTAGTCTCATCCAAAATTTATTTTTTTGATACCTTAAAAACCGAGGAAAAAAGTTACGTGAAACTTTTGTATGAAAAAAAGAAAAAAATAATGTGAAGCATAAGAAATTGCATGTCATCGAAGATTAGAGGCGCAAGCCTAACGTATGAAAAAAACTAAATACACGAATCGATCGTTAAGCAGCATCATGCGCATGCACACGCACGCACGTGTAAAAAAACAAGGCTAGGCTGCATGCATGGAGCGTGCATATTTTAGATCGTTTTTGTCGTGTAGCTGTTCCGTAGCTTTTCACAACGACGGAATACCGTAGTCTGGCAACTCCCAGCAAACTTTGGCAACAGTGTTTTGCAAAATTTGGTTTGGAAATTGTCTTAACATAAAAATCATGGTTTATCAAACTCCATTGAGACTGTGGTTTTCTTGAACTACCAACTGTTTGATTGTAATGTTTTTAAATAACAATTTTTAAAGTTTTCATCATGACCACACTTCCATCTCCTCTCAACTCTAAAACTTTGGCCAACAGTGAAGTTTTCAAAACTCCGAAAAACCATAGTTTACAAAACAGATTTTTTAGAGGACTATCAAATACCTCATGACTTATAAAACAAAGTTTTTCTCCAAAACGTCTAGATATTATCTATGCAAAAAACTTGTTGTCAAACAAGCCCTTACAGTGCTTGCATTGGTGATTAATTTGACTGAGCCTGAAGGATTACTAATTGAAGTACGAAATGCAAAATTAGCTTAAGAAAAACATTAAAGGATCGACTAAACAAGGTAAGTCCCCTCGAAAGGGGAGGGCGTCTGATAATTTTGTATTTTTGTGGCCGTTGGATTGAAATTCACCTCCCTCATCTTTTTTCTAAAAAAAAAAGAAATTCACCTCCCTCTTCTATATAAAAAAAGTGAGTAATTTTACAGTCCTCTAAAATATAACAGGAGGTATCATAATTTCTAGTATTAGTTTATGGCGCATGAGGTAACAAAAATTATACTAAAAATATGGTACCTTGTGGAGGACAGTAAAGTTCTCTCATTTTGCCACTGAACATATATATGGCACGGCTAGGTCCTCCCCCCTCACCACCATGCACTCTTTTACCCTTTTCCCTCTTATCTCGCCCTTCCTACTCGGTGAGGTGTCCACACCAAACCCTCTTTCCTCGACTCTAGCAGCTAACACTATTTGCACCACTACTATCACCTCCTAATGATCCATGTTTTGTCATAAAACCATTGAGCAACCTTAACCACCACACTTCCTGACCTGCGTCCATGACCGAAGCTCCATTGTTCACCGAGTGATCATCCTCCACAACCTCGACTCTATCTAAGCTTTGGAGAGATGGAGCATGTTTGGTATGCTATACCGTGTTGGCTTTTATTGGCGCGTGTCGTTGACCATGCACAAACACATGTTTGGTTGGTTGCATCGCGCTGCACGGCTTGCACTGGAGCATGTAACCAAGGCTAAAAAAATGTGCTACTAGTCTAGTTGCATGGAAATATTGTGCGCAGTCGTTTCTCGCGGGCTAAATTCGCATGAGCCATGCTCAGTTGGTGCAGCTTAACAAACACACTCATGATAAATTATATGTTAAAGTTGTCACCACCGGTGTTCAATAAGACATGGACGAGAGCTTAAGGCCCTTTCGTTCATGGTTGTGGTTTTGTTTTGTTAAACTTTAAAAGCTCTTAAAATGTATCATAAATTTTAAAAATAATTCGTGAATCTTTAAAACAAAACACACAAGACCCCACAAAAATTATTATAAAATAATATTTTGAATAAAAAAAGATAAAGTTTAACAAAACCGAACCATAACCGCAAACAAAAGAGGATCTAAATCACAAGGCAAATCTAAAGACGCGTAAAATCGATCTAAAGCATCCTCAAATTCCAAGAGTTAGCAAAAAAAAAAAAAGAAGGCTTCAATAATTGGGAATGAAGTTTTGGGTGATGCCATCCGTCTTGACTGTGGGTGTCTCCACGTGCCGTGTGTAGGGCTGTGCAGAAAAAAACCGAACTGAAAAAACCATGCTAAAAATACCGACCGAACCGGTCAACTTGGTTTTGACCGGTTTTCGGTTTCTGTTCGGTTTTGGAAAAATCCCAATCTGGTAATTCGGTTTTTTCGGTAAAAATCGAAAAAAAACCGAAATACCAAAACCACCCACTCTCAGGTTCGCTCGGCGAGTCGGTGGCCGGCCCAGGCAGGCCCACTACGCTCCGCTGGCGCTCGCAATGGGTCAACGGTATTGCAGAGCTCAGAGCAGCACTAGCAATGGGCCAATGGCATGGGCGCATGGCAGTCGGCAAGCAGAAGAAGCAGGCAAAGACGCCAAAGACGCAGAAAGATAAAGCATTGCATGGGTGGATCCGTGGATGGTGGATCAGATCAAAAAGCACTTTGGTACAAACGCATGACCAAAGATTGTTGAAAACCAAAAGGACTGCACGTTTGCAAATTTTATTTCACGTCAACTTTGGTACAAACGGTATTTACCGATACCATACCGAAACCGAGCGGTATTTACCGATCCCGAACCGTATTCTTTTTTGTAACGTATTATACCGAAATAGAAAAACCGTATTTACCGTATAACCGTATTTACCGAACCGAAAAAACCGAATGCACAGCCCTAGCCGTGTGCGTAAGTGCGTTGATGCCATGCGTGGAGCAGAAAAGGAGGCTTGCTTTGGAAGAGTTCGGTTTTGGGCTGCGGTGCACAGTGCACTGCCTATTTCGGGTGCGACAGGGCCTGAATATTGGAGGCTATTGGATTTCCATAACCACAGCACAGGGGAAAAAAGAGAAGTCAATTTGCATATATGTGTGTCCGGTGGGCCCGGAATGTACTGTCGTGTTTATTAGCGGGCCAAATGCACCGAGTGTTTTTAGTCACTTGCAGTTTTTTTCCTTAAAAAAAAAGCTAACTTTTAGCTTACAGAGTATTGACTTCGAGAAATTGGGGCTTCCCAAATACTCCCGAAGATTGCCAAATGTGTACAATATATGGATGCTTAAAAATGAAAATAAAACTACATGAAACCCCCATGTTTTGCAGAATTAAAAAAAAACCCACAAAATCATCTACATGGCCTAGCTAATGCTAGGGGTGCAAATGATACAGATATTTTTTGACCAACCGACCGAACTGATCGGATAGTGATTTGGATAGTTTTATGGAAATCCAACTATTATCCATTCCGTATCCGTATAATAATCCAAACAAAAAAATGATAATTTAAATTAAATAATATGAATAATAAAATACTATTTGTTTTCGATATCCGAAAATATCCGTGACCTATTTCGTATCCAACACTTCCGTATCCATATCCGGAACCGATGGGTCCATATCCATATCCGACAATATCCAACCGTTTGCACCCATAGCTAGTTAATGCTTACCGTTAAAAAGCTTACGGCGAACAAAGTACCTACAAGTCGGAGCAGGGAGCACCGGATAAGAGAAATTTTGCGATATATTATATGACACAAATATCCATTTCTCTCAATCTAGCACTTTAGACCTATTTTAATACGAAAATGCAAAGACCTTGCTCAGCACTCCACCGGCTATTCTATCTCTATTCTCTCTTTTCCACTCTACTATTTTCTTTCTTATTTCCTCTAAATTTTCTTCACAATTCACATCATACTCCAGCAGACTACCATCTCTAAAATATTTTTTATAGTGTTTTGCGGTGACTCCTAAAAATATTGAGAGATACTACTGGACGTTGTACCGTCCCTCGTTCAACGAACAAACGGTATAGGTAAGCCAACTTGAGTACGACTCTTCTAGCTCCCACTCCCACTCCCGCTAGTCTGCTCTCCCACTCCCGGCCTCCCTCTCCTAGATCTCCTCCCGACTCTCCTCCACTCTCTCCCTAGGCGGCGGCGACGTGGCTCGCGGCAGCACCGCGGCCCGCGGCGGGCTGCTCACGGTGGCGGCGAGTTCACAGCAACGGCAACGAGTTTGCGGTGGCGGCCGCTCTCTCTCTCTCTCCCCCTCTCTTTCTCCATGGTAGTAAAGCAGGTGTGGCTTCTCTCTTTCTCTCTCCCCTTTTCTCTAATCGAAGTGAATTTGATGGTTTAATTTGAGTTTAATCTTCAGATCTAGAAGATTTTGTTGCAAATTTGTTGGGGATGATCGATGTGTTGGTACATAATAGGAGGAATCAATGTGTTGATTTGTGGTTTGTTTTCAGATCTAAGAACTTAATAAAGACACAAGCCAATTGCAATATATCTGTAGGTGAAATCAAAGTTTTCCGTTCAAAGCAGATGCTGTTCCTCCATTTCCAAATGGCCCAAATAACAGCCGCAACACATACTAGATGGAGATCCTTGTTATTAGGCCAAATTTGTTCACACCACAGGAGAACTTGATCAAACCCCAGAGGTCGAGACCCCACTCCAAGACATCTCCCTATTGTACCCCAAATCACTCTGCTTATATTACAAAACAAAAAAAGATGATTGATTGTTTCCAGTTGATTACAAAACACACAGGAGGAGTCTCCATTCCAGTTCCTTTTTCTCAGATTAGCCTTAGTAAGAATTACATCTCTATCAATAAGCCACAGGAAAATTTCAAGGGAATTTTACATTTCCACAGAATAGAATTATTGTTAACAGAGCTATATCCCAGATTCTGTTCTAATTGTTTATACATTCTGCTGATAGTAAACTTTTTATGATCTTTTCCTCTCCAGATCACAACATCACTATTACTGGAAAAAGAATAAGAGTCACAACGATGCAAAATTTCATTCCAATGAATTTGCATAGTAGGAGAGAACCATCTTCTAAATGACAAATTCCAGTTCAAGTTTCTGGCTCGGGCAACCGTAGTTTTTGTGTCCACACAAAGGTTAAAAATATCAGGAAATTTGTAACACATAGGTTTATCATATAACCAGCAATCTCTCCAAAAATCCGTTCCCTCTCCATTACCAACGACCATTTGTCTAATATCACAATATGTTTTTTTTCACCTTTAGTAAATTTTTCTAAAAAGGAGAATCTGACATCTTGGGTTTCAAATCTAAAATAGAGTTATTTTTAAGGTATCTGACTCTAAAGATCTTCTGCCACACCCCATCCTCATGTTCTAACCTCCACCACCACTTGGTTAAAAGACTAATATTGAAGTGTCGTAAGTTTTTGACACCCAAACCACCTGATTTTTTCAAGTACAGATGACCTCCTATTTAACTAGATGATATTTCTTTTTTTCTTTCATTTCCTTGCCAAAAAAAACGTCTTCTTATCACATCCATTTTCTGAATAATGGTTTTGGGGAGAAGGTACATCGACATCACATAGACAGGAATACTACTCAAACAAGCATTCAGTAAAATACATCTTCCTCCTAAAGACAACATATTGCTTTTCCAGGAAGAGAGTTTAGTGTCCAATTTATTAATAAAAGTAATCCAGTCTCTTCTCAAAAGACGGTGAGAACTCACAGGTAATCCTAAATATCTAAAAGGGAATTTCCCAATAGCGCATGTAAAAAGTTCAGAATATTCAGCTCCGCCATTGTTGACTTCAGAAATAGGATAAATTTCGCTTTTCTCAAAATTAATTTTTAGACCCGACAAGTTTTCAAACACAGTCAGTAAGAATTTAACATTTTTAGCTTTTTCCAAATCATCCTCAAAACCCATAATAGTGTCATCTGCGTATTGTAAGATAGCAATACCATTCGTATAAATATCTTTAGCTAAACCAGTAACCAAATGGCCTTGCTGGAGGTTACTTATCATTTTAGACAATGCATCTGATACTAAATTGAATAAAAAAGGAGACAAGGGGTCACCCTGTCTGACACCCTTGAAAGTTTGAAAACAAGTCCCATTAACCCCATTAACATTCACGCAAATAGAGCCTCTCGTAACTACCTGCTGAATCCAATTACAAAAAATTGGATGAAACCCTCTAAGTCTCATACAATCAAATAAAAACGGCCAGCTGACTTTATCATAAGCCTTTTCGAAGTCTAACTTCAGCAGGATCCCCTTTTCTTTTTTGTACTTAGTATAATGGATGAGTTCATGTAATAGCACAACCCCATCCAAACTGTATCTCCTTTTAATAAAGGCTGTTTGGGTGTTCGAAATAATACTTTGCATCACATTATCCATCCTATTAGTCAAAACTTTAGTAAGAATCTTGTACAGACAATTGAGGAGACAAATAGGTCTGAAATGCTTTATCTCTTTAGGCGACTCATTTTTAGGAATAAGAATCACTCTACCTAGATTAATTCTACTCACTGAAATTTTTCCTTCATAGAAATCCTGAAAAAGTCTCATCACATCCTCTTTAACAATATGCCAACAAGAGAAATAGAACTCTATAGGAAAACCATCAGGGCCGGGAGCTTTCTTCTTGCTCATCATACAAATAGCCGAATAAACCTCTTCCTCCGAAAAAGCTTTAATTAACATCTCATTCTGTTGAACACTCACTTGTTCATTCACAGCCCACAAATTTTCATTTAACTTAAAATTCGAATCAAGAATGGGTCCAAATAATTTCTTATAATATGCAGTCGCATATGATAGAAGATTAGCATCTCCATTAATATCGGTATCATTGTCCGGGAGAGAAATAATTAATTTCTTCTTTTTTCTTTCATTTGCAATTTTGTGCAAATAAACAGTGTTGTTATCTCCCTTCAACAGCCAATTTTCATGCGCTTGTTTATGCCACTTGCTTTCTTCCTCCTCAAAAATCTGAAGGAGACTTTTATGGATAAGAACTTTTTCTTCAATCTCCTGAACAGATAGGGCTCTTCCTTGTTCAATGTTTTCTAAATCATTCAATCGTTTCAGAAAATTATTTTTCCTAATTTTCATATGACCGAATTGGTTGGCCCCCCACCCTTGAAGAGCTTTTCTTAATCTTTTTAACTTTTGTTGTAAAATAGAAATACTGTCTCCAGACCCACAGCTAGATGACCAATTATTTTCAACAAAACTCTGAAACTCATCCTTAGAAAGCCAATTTAAATCAAAAACTAATTCTCTCTTTTTTTTGATATCGTCCCATGTTTTTAATAGAATAGGATTATGATCCGAAAAAACCCGCGGCAGATTTTGCACAAAAGCATTGGGGAAAAGGTTATCCCAACTATTATTGACTAAAACTCTATCTAGTTTTTCTAATACAGGGTTTCTTTGGAGATTAGACCAAGTGAATTTACCCCCCACCAACTGAAGTTCTCTGAGTCCATACAAATTAATCACCGAGTTGAACAAATTCATAAACCTGACCCCAGAATAATACCCATTTTTTTCAGAAAGTTTTCGAATAATGTTGAAATCACCTCCAACAATAAAAGGAATATTGGAATCTTTCATAGCTTGAGCACAGAAATCAGACAATTCACAGAGAAAATCCATTTTTTTTGTCAATTTGAGAAGCCCCATAAACCATCATCACAAGCCATCTGAGATTATTCTTTTTATCCCACAAATTAAGTTGTAGAATAAATTCTCCTTTTTTAACCCCTAGAAGATCAAAAGTATTAACGCGAAACCCATAGAGAATCCCCCCGGCAGAACCCTGGGCAGGAATCCAGTTCCAAATGAAACAGTTCATAGGGTCCAAAGTTCTAAGTAATCTTATAGAGAAATTATCCACTTTAGTCTCACAGAGACCAAAAAAGTCTAGAGAATTAGTCTGACCACACTCACCAATAAATTTTTTAATTCCAGCTTTTCTAATACCTCGCACATTCCAAAACAAACCTCTAAACGGATGGATCATTTTTTAGGTTTAGTAGATAAAGACCTATTGAATAAAGCTTTACTTCTCGGTTGCTTTCTCACAGCTTCCCCAGATTTGCCACCACTGTTTAGAGTCTTACTATGAATATTGTTTTTGACTCTTTTCTTTTTATTAAGTTTCTTCATCCTACTGTCTTTCTCATATTTAGAGGGGCTGACAT
This sequence comes from Olyra latifolia, assembly GCA_036346145.1. Taxonomy (NCBI): domain Eukaryota; kingdom Viridiplantae; phylum Streptophyta; class Magnoliopsida; order Poales; family Poaceae; genus Olyra; species Olyra latifolia. Next base: position 3,461,725 of record CM070531.1, on the reverse strand, counting down.
CAGAGTAAAATTTATCAAAATCATCAAAAACAATCCTAGAATCAAGGTCTGAACTGATATCGTCCTCTACTGTTATGTTTTTGTCTAATTTCTTCTAATTTAAATCCATCCTAGCCATTTCAATATCTCTTAGTAAATCAAAACATTCAGCCGGTTCAGAATTAGAGGTAACTCCTATACACTCCAATACAGAATTCAAACAGTTATTATCCAATGCTGCAAAAGAGTTAGAGTGAACAAAAGAGTTACCTTCAAGATTCTTCTTCTTCTGAAGTAGTGATGCTTTCTCAAAGATAGTGATATGATCTCCCTTTAATCTTTTGCTCCTCCTAGTAGGGACACATGTCTTTTTTTTTCTTGTTCGAGACTTGAGAAAACTCATCCCCTTGAATAGACAATTCATTATTTCCATCACCAATATTCTAATCTTGAATTTCAGAATTCATCTCAGTAACAGGAGGCATAATTTGAATAGGTAGAGCATCAATGGGTTCCTGAGAATCTGGATCTAGAGCTTCCACCGAAGAAATGATTTCCCCAGGCAATTCTTTAATACTATTTGTGACTTGTCCTGGGCAAATAGTTAAGTACTTATCAACATGAATCACTTCAGGCTCCAAAACCTTACTCATAGCACTTTTCTGTTTGCCGACTTGTTCAGCAACTGAATGGAGCTTTTCTTTTCCTTTGTACCACTTGGAGATAAGACCTAAAGAGTCAACCAAAGGGAATTGAATCTTATGAGCAAAAAAAGAGTTCATATCCCTCACAGTCCAAGTTTGAATAGTTTGCAGAGTTTGATCAACGGGCATATCTTTAGAATTCTCATGATCTGATTCAGAAATAACTCCCAGCTGGTCAGCTAATATATCTATCCCCGTGTGTTCACCCTCATCCGAGTCTATATCATCTGCATTTCCATGAATAGATCTAATCTGATTCCCTTCTACTTTAGAGGTATCAGCTGTCAAGTTTGTCACCTCTAGACTTCTTTTAGAGCACGACGTCCCTCCTTTTCCAGAATTATTCCCAGATTGGATCCATTTGTCATCTCCCCCAAAAGACAAGTTAGAGACTTTAGCTTTTTTGCTAGATTGAACCCAAGGGTCCGAGCTATCTGGAAACGACGTAGCAGAAATATCCATAGCCTCCCCATGATTAAACAAGGGATATTCCTCAACCTGGATAATGAATTCATATAGGCCCCTTCCTAAAACACCCTCCACCACAGCCGGAATCTTATGTGAATCTTTGCACCAGATTTTGACTCTAACATAATCTGATCTGCCCATTGAATATTCATCAACCTCTTGAGGTATCCCCACCAAACTTGCTACTGAGCAAATAGTAGAAATAGATCTTTTTTCAGTCGGAATATTATGAATCCTAATCCAAACTTCATCAAGAATTTTTTTCGCCCCAAATTCATGTTTCCATTTTTCAATTTTCATAAAGGCATTTACTGTTCTCATTCTCATAGCAGGTAAATCAGACAGCTCTTCTACCTTCCTAGCATTAGGAAATCTCATGATAAATCTATTATCGCCGAGAACTCTAGCCGTACAACTCCATTTAGGGAAAGATTTGAAAATGAGGTCAAATTCCTGTTCTATATCACGCTTAGTAATCTTCCCACCATCACAAACAATAACAGCCATGTTCCCCTTATCCTTCACAGTATGATCTACAGGGGGATCCAACAAAACATACATACCCTGATCTGAAGATTGAAACCCACAAAGATAAGTACCATACTCCCACGGCTTACGGTTATGACATAATAAGGCCACATGTCCTTCAATCCCACAATGACCACAAAGAAAAACAGAAGTACAATTAACTGCCATATGCCCAGCGCGACCACAACGAAAGCAAGATCCCAAGATTTTATCATCAGAAGGTGAATCTTTCCTAGGGTTTCCCACCATAGGAACATCCCCCTTCGATCCCACAGTGTGAGGAGCAACAGATACCTGAGAAACCTCCTCCACTGAATCGATCCGGGATTTGCCTTTATCCCTAGTAGAAGGAGCATCAGATAGCCGCTGAGGCTGTGTGGAAGAAGTCAGAGGAGGAGGAGCGACATCGTGATGTCCACCCCCTCCGCGGAGGAAGACGATCTACTCCAAGTGAGCGCTCGACCCCCACGACTTTCGCCAGGAGCGCCACTCCAGCGGCCGCGACCTCCTCTCCCCCAGCTACCACCACCACCGGGATCCATACGAACGCGGGTCGATTTCACCACCTGAACAAAGGAACGGAAGTCGCCGGAGCGAGTTCCATGCCACCCACTACCCGGGAGACGAAAAGGAGGAACCCTAGCGGCCGGGGAAAAAGGTCTCCAAGCAGCGCCAAATAAAGCTTCCACCGCAATCCGATCCTGGTTAACCTGTCCCTGGGCTGGTCTCGCCTCCATGGCCCAAGAGAGCCCAAGAGGAGAAGAGGATGAGGAATCATCCGAGCCCAGGAAACCCTAGTTCGCCATGGCCCAGACCTCCGTCGTTCCTGGCAATTTTAAGTGACATAATCCACAGGATCGAGGAAGGCAAGCCATGCATGCCCAAGAATGTGCTGGTCCTATGGTCAGTGAAGAAGTCCAAGGAGCTCTCCCTCCTTTCGGCCATCGATGCCCAGTCCATCAGCTCCTCCGTCTCTCACAGGCTGCGTCTGGACATCCAGGCCTTTGTGACTCAAGAATGCCAGCCACCATTGGTAAGAACATAGTATTGAACCACCAGACATACAATTCCATATGTACATGCGGGTATGCACCACCCACACCAACTATTCTCTTCTCCTTTTCACTCGCGAAGCAGTATATGCTTGCTTCCATATTGGCAACACAAGTTTGTTCATCCAAATATTGCATGACAATGGAGTACAATGGCATTGCACTTTTGCAGGAAGATGGCATTGTCGAGGGAGACCAGAAAGCCCCCGGCATCTTCGTCAAGAACGGGACGACCATGTCTGGGCTGGTGGGCACCGGGGACAACTTCTGGGCGGCCATGTACTTCGCCGCGTCCACCCTGGGCTTCGTCCTGGCGTACGCGCTGGCGCAGCTCTACTACGTCAGGCGCTTCAACGTGCATGCATGGTGGCACCTGGGCCTCCTGTTCATGCTGTCCATGGCCGCCGGCGTCGCCCTCCCCGGCGGGCTCGTCGTCCTCCTGTGGCACCTGTCGGAAAGCGGAGGCTGGAGGACGACAAGTGGGACGCCGGCGCCGGCGCATCTGCCGGTGCCGAGGCGGAACAGACAACGAACGCGGCGGCGGGCGACGCCTCCGCCGTCAGCCTCGCCGCCCTGCGGACGACGCGGTACGGGTGCCGTCCAAAGTTGAAAGGTAATTAATCTCAGCAGCACTGATACAGGCCCTTTTCTGTAAGCTGTTGAATTTAGTTCGGTTTGGTTGGATGAAAAGTTGCACTAAATAGTCGATATAAAAATAATAAATTTTGGCTCAACCAAACTGAACCGACAAGCAGATGCATGCAACTGTAGGCGTAGCTCGTGATGCATATGGGTTCCTGAGCTTGCGTGATGTTAATTTTCAGCGGAGTTCGCGGCGTTGAGGGAGCGAGCCGGGGCGGCGGCGGACGTCGGTGTGCGGGTCGCAGGGGCTGCAGAGCAGCGTGGCGAGGGTGTGCAGGTCGCAGAACCTCCGTCGCGGCGGCGGGGGCGGCGGCGACGGCGCCGTCTTCCATTTCAACAGCCACAGCTTCGACCTCTAGGTTAAAAAGCTTGGCTACTAATGATAAGTGTATACATATGCTTGTACAGAGGACGAATACCTGCCATAGCTTGCGGGGCTGTCAGAGAAACGTACGATCCTATCGAATGGTAAACATACTTCCTCCGCTCATAAAAGCTTATCAAAGTTGACTTTTTAACATGTCTTTTACCATCCGTCTTATTAAAAAATTTAGTATAAACATACAAAAATATAAATCTTGCTTAAAGGACCTTTATTAATAACTAATTATAACAAAACAAAGGATAACTTACATGGTTTTTTAATAAGACGAATGGTTACAGGCGAAGTCAACTGTGACAGGCTTTTATGACCAGAGAGAGTACTTACGAGTATATATATGTAAAAGAACAACATTCACATCACATGTATACATACATCTTGTGGAACTGTTCAGCACATTGCTAAAAGATTCTCGTCATTTTCTAAAATTTCCTTACAGTTAACACTATTAGTTCTCAAAACATTTGTTCTCTATACCAGCTTATCTATTGCTAAAAAGTTAAAAATGCGGCACCTGATTAGCAGTTTACCAACCGCAAATGAAGATGCTCTTGGGAGTTTCCTTGACCCGGTAACCTATTGTGACGCTCTACCTCTGTTGAGCAGTGTCATCCCTTTTTTCTAAAAAAACATAATATACTACTTATTCATACCTTTTAATCACTATCCGTCACTTATTATTTTAGTATTGGGTTTAATGGTACTGATTCCTTCTAGTTGTATACTCTGAGAGATTTTTTACGTACGGTCCTCCACGAGGTAACACATTTTTAGTATAAATTTTGGTACCTCGAGGTACCATAAATTAACACTAGAAATTGTGGTACATCGTGGTACATTTTTTAGGACAGTAAAATTACTCACGTTCTGATGTTAGGAAACAAAGGCTTTGTTCTTTTCAGCGTTACGTGGCGTTGGCGTTTTACTGTAACAAATTTATGAGTCCGAAAAATGTTTAAAAAGTTTAGAAACATTATTAAAAAATAGTTTTAGAATATTTAATAAGAACTACTCAAAGCCTAAAAAAATCATTGCAAAATATGATAACAAAAAAATTATATAAAAATAACAAATTTGCTATAGTAAAACACCAACGTCACGTAACGCTGAAAAGAACAGGGCCAAACTTTTTGTCTCTCTTTTTTAAATACCATCTCTCTAAAACAGCAATGCACAATTCGTGGTTTATCATGTTTCTTCCATTAACTATTTCCCCCCTCTTCTATATCAGATCTTGTCCTCCACGAGGTACCAAGATTTTTTAATTAATGAAAACTAGCGTGGTGACCAGCGCATTTGCACTGCTTTTTTTAGTTTGTAATTGGGTTTTCTATACCTTAACATTGTAGCTTTTAGCATCGGCTGAATGGGTGTTGGACTTACTGTAGTTTATTGCTACTATGTTCTGGATCTCGTAACTTTTCTATTTTTGATTTTGTCTTGTGCACAACAATGATGAACATACGTTTCCACTTTTCCTGAGCTCCTATCAACCGCTTCTAATCACTTGCAAGTCATTTGTTTGATCTTTAGAATTTGCATCTATCTTTTTTATCGCTTCCACTCTAGGATCTTATTGATTATTTCACACCGCGTCGTAATTCTTGCCGCAAATCATTTGTTCTATGGCTTTATAATACCAGAAGCGTTTGAACTTGCAATAGTGTGTTGCCTCATCTTTTATTAGAAGTCATTTGCTTCATAGGCCTCTAATACCAGGAATATTTTAATTTGCAGTAGTTCTTTCCGTTGACGGTTATGTGTCACATCTCGCCCGCGGGCTATTTCGCTCACTGTATTTTTAATATAAAAATGTTTATTTTATACAACATAGTGTAATCGAATGGTAAAAATAACTTGGGTGATGTGGATTAACGTGATGGCTCTGTTTAACTCTATTTTAACGTGGTGTTCTTGGTCTAGCTAGTAGTGTGTCCCACATATATGAACGGTAGATTTTTTTAGTCTTCTAAATTTGATATGAACTCTTATTTTACTTTTTTATTCTAAATTTATATAAAAAATTTATTGTATTTGAAATGAACTCTTCTTTTACTATGACACGTACTCTTATTTTTTTGAATCTTCAGTATTTTATTTTATAGTGTAGTAGGTATGGACTCGTTGTTTAATCTTAGTTGTTATAATATAATCCACGGTGCAATTCTTTCTTTAATTGATATATATAGACTTTTTGTTGTACGTATAAGATGGCTTGATTTGTGATTTAATCTACAAATTACTACGATAATTTTGTCTAGAGGCACACATCTAAGATTAATTTTCTCTGGACTACTTAGATATGATATTTGTTTTTTTAGATATATGATAATCGATTTTAGTTCCTTGCATGTTGTTTTGTATGCTTATCTGTACATGCAATCGTTCACGTGGCTATCGGCCAAGTCTAGAAAACATGCATACATGAACATCAGATTTGAGGAAAGCAGGGATGCAATTGGTAGTGTCTATAAAAAAATATTGTAGTTGATATGAACTCATTATTTTACTATGATACAAACTCTTTTTTTCCTGAATTTGTAATAATTTATTTTATAATTACAGTAGGTATGGTCTTATTGTTTTTTCGAGCAGCATGTTCCGCGCATTTGAGCGGCTAGATTTTTGTCAATCTTTAATGTGAAAAACTCATATTTTATTATTGATATTTCAAATTTATGTAATTAATTTTTTAATGTAACTGATATGGTCTCTTACTTTTTACATGACATGTACATTTTTTATTTTGATTCTAAATTTCTATTATATTTTATAATTGTAGTAGGTATGAACTCTTTCTTTTAATATAAACTGTTGTAGTTTGGGTCCACAATGATTAATGGTGTAGATATTTTTTATTTGATATGAACTCTTTTTTTAAAACCTAAGCCATTATTTGTCAAATGAATTCTGATATGTTATAACTTGCCCCTAACCTAATAGATAGCGTAGATTTTCTTTTCAAATATTGTTAGATCTACATAGTTATAGTTCGATCCACTATAATTAATGGTTCATATATTTTTCTTTTTATTCTATTACTTTTGATTTGCCCGACGAATGGCCAGGTAATTAGTTCGGTGACCAGCATTTGACTCCTCGTGGTCTTCGTGCATGAGCATGCGCATATAGATCATAAGATCAACAACGATTTCTCAACGGTGTATGTGCTAGCTGGGTCATGTCCGTGTGTTTCGCTGCGCAAATGGACTTAAAATTTTGAACTTATATATGGACTCTTTTTTTTTTTAATATAAACCGTTGTAATCTAGTTTTACAGTAATCAACGATCTAGATCTTTTCAATATTGACCACTAGATTTACATAACGTTATCTAAAATCAAAGATCTAGATCTTTTTAATATTGACCGTTAGATTTACATAACGTTATCGACAATCAACGATCTAGATCTTTTCGTTTTTCCAATTAACGTGGGAATTTCTAGTATTTTCGATTAATGTGAGAATTTTTAATATTTTTGGATTAATGCGGTGGCTCCGTTTTATTCTGCTTTATATATATACTAGAATTGAATGCACGTTTCGGCGCGCACGACCCGATTGTTCTAATGGTCGTGAATTGTGTTGTTTAGTTAAAGAATAAAATGAATTATCTATCTAACAGAAAAGAAAGTTAACTCTTGGAAGCTCGTTATAGTAGGTAATCATGTAAAATTAAGTTACGACTATGCATTGTACACAAAATGTAGTTAAATAAGGCTCCCATTGAAAATCGACAATAGCATGACAGATTCAAACACACAGATGAATATAATTAAAATGTTTATTATATATAAAAAATAGACAACATCTAAATAAATATTCACATCTATCCGCTTTTTGCCATCATCAACAACGGAAAACATACTAAATAATTATTAATCAACAACCGGGCATCTATCGTTTGATGCATTGTTAACCAGACAAACTAAAAAAAGAAAACTATGCTAAATAATTATCTATACAACCCAGCAACTAATCGATGCAAGGAGTCTAGGTTGAACATGTTCCACTGGATCTTTTTCAAGAAGAGAAAAAAATCCATGATGCGGAATTTTTTTAAGAGGGACGGAAAAAATTCACGATGTGAAGGTACATAGATACAACCATCCTCATATATGCGAGGTCACAAATATAAAGGAATTAACAGACAGGATATATAGCTTAGTGGGCAGCAAGCATAGAAAAGCATAGAAAAGAAAGAAAGAACATTGTACTTTATCTCATGTCAGATACATAAATACATCGATCCTCGTATATGCGAGGTTACAAATATGCTATTTCATGTGAGGTACATAAATACAACCATCCTCATATACGTAAGGCTAGCAGTGATTTTTTTGTCTCAATTATGAAGGAATTAGCAGAGAACTATATCTTCCATCTATGAAGAAATTAAGAGGCTGCATACATCCTTTAGTGGACAGCAAGCATAAAAGAGAACGAAACAACATTGTAGTCTTTCTCATCTCAGGTACATAAATACAACCATCCTCATATATGTGAGGTTACAATAGCGAAATGCCTGACGAATGAAGGCAATGGTCAAAGGGCGTTAAAAAAATTGAGACATTCACATGGTGATTTTCGTTACAGAATCAAGGAAAACTGGACTATACCATATGTAATAACAGAAGAGAATAAGAAAATTTTGGTAGGCTCCACAATAGTAAACTTTCATAGCATTACCGGTCTCCTCAAATTAAGACCTCATATATATGTATACATCACACAATGGAACACAGAATGATTGGCAATGGAAAATGACAAAAGCTTCCCTGGCAGATTTTCAAAGATGGATTTCAGAAAGTGCAATGAGACATAACCCAAAATATTATCTGCTAAAAAGCCAACATCATTCAAATGTAAAAAAAAATAACTAAGGACAACTTCTGAACCATTACAAATATGTATGTAACACAAATTTGAACAGCATGTAGTATGTTTAGAATAGCAGTTCGTGAACAACCTGAAATTAAGCTGAATTCACTTCACTCCAATTTTGTACCCAACCTAAAAAAGTAATGCAATCAGCAGTAAAAGTCTATATTTATGTAGATACATATATAGAAGTTTAACCTAGGGGGAAAACAATTTTATTTGAGCCATTTCTAGCTATGATTGATAAAGAGTCTATCTATATGATTTGCTCTGACCACCCATTCTTGATTACTTAATCCATACTAACCTCAGGATATATAATACCAAATCAGCAGCATCAACTAATCATCAGGCATTAACATATCAACTAATAATTAGACACAAACAAAGATGCCAATTAGGAGTAACATGTAAACAATATTGAAGCATGTGAGAGAAAGCACTACGGACGCGGCGTGCAAGGCGGCGGCATGGCAACAGCGCTGTGAGGAGGCGATGCAGCAGGAGCACGCGTAGGTGTTGGAGGGCGAACCTGGTTGCTGGCTCGGATGAAGTTGCAGCAGACAACGACGGGTATGTACCTTGAATCATCAGACATTGACACCATCAACTAATCATTAGAGACATTGACACCATCAACTAATCATTAGACAAACAAAGATGAAAATCAGGAGTAACATGTAAATAAACAGTATTCAAGCATGTGAGAGCCAACACTACGGACGCGGCGTGCAAGGCGGCGGCACGGGAACAACGCCGTGAGGAGGCGATGCGGCAGGAGCACACGCAGGCGTTGGAGGACGAACCCGGTTGCCGGCTCGGATGATGGAGCAGCAGACGACGACGGGTATATGGCTTGCTGAGCGGCGAGATGGGGACGGCTCTAGGTGACGATGGGCGGCAAGGGCGCAGGGGGGCGGCGCGGAGGTGGTTGGAGCAGCAGAAAAGTGTGGCGAAGAGGCGGTCCAAGCAGCGCCGGCTACTTGGCCCAGGTGCGGTTCGGCTGGCGGCGGGTAGATGGGAGAGGGCGGGCGGGAGGAGTGGAGAGATGTGGGGAACAGGGGGAACCTATGGCGAAGAGGCAGTCCGGCGGCGCGCATACAGCACGACGCGCCGCCGTCTGCGAGGGTGGAGGGCGACGGCGTGCGAGCGAGCGAAGCGGCGATGTGGCTCCGCGGGGCCTGCACTATGGGGGAGGAGGAGGGGAACGCGGCGCGGCAGGCGGATCTGGATACGGAGACGGACATGGCCTCCATTGGGCAGCGGTGGGAGTAGAGCGAGCGGAGAGAGGGACGGTGACGGGCGGCGCTGGTGTGAGGAGGGGCATGGAAGGGCGCCGCATGAGAGAGGCGGAGGCGGCGTAGGGTTCGAGCGGAGGGAACGCCGGCAGTTGCGGAGGCAGCGGCGGCGGTAGGGAGAGAGAACGGCGCGGTCGACGAGGATGCCATGAGCGGCGGCGGGAGTAGAGCGAGCGCAGAGAGGGACGGGGAGGGGCGGCGGCGGTGTGAGGATGGACGGGAGGAGGTGGGCTAGGGTTCGGGCGGAGGGAGGAGGCGGGTGGACGGTGGGTTGAGAACGAAAAATGCGAAGGGGCTAAACGCAAAGGTGACGCAGCCAGGGCCGCTTGATCGGATGATCGGACGATCGTGAAGGTCCGAGGACGCGGTTGTAAAACTAAAAGGTTGGAGGGGTTTTTTGCATTGCCAATCCGGTTTGCACGGTGGGCAGCGAGCGGACGGCCGGATCGGACCCAACGGGTAGATCGGACGGCCGAAAATTTTCGGGCCACGTGGACAGGCGCAGATCGCAGCGTTGGTTGGACGGACGGATCCAGCCGGATGGGCAGATCGGAGGGGCAACGTTTTTTGGATGATGTGGAAGCACGGCTGGGCAGAATGAGATCTCACTTTATATAATAGATAATAAATGCCTAAGTACCTTGAGGCACCAAAATTAATACTAGTATTTTGAATGACTGTAAAATTACTCCTCCTATATTCACGTTCATCTTTTTTTTTTCAAAAAATACTCATGTATTCACATCCATCCCTTCTTTTGGCGAAATCTCTACTTGTAAAATTTGTCTAACGGTGGCGGCGGCGACGGTGAGTTCACCAACTCTTGATGTCAACCCTTAGATTATTAATTATGTAAATTTAGCGGTCAATATTGAAAAGATCTATATCGTTGATTGTAGATAATATTATGTAAATCTAGCGGTTAATATTAAATCACCCAAAGTGGATCAGATTATAACGGTTTAGATCTAACAAGATTTGATATTAAAAAATAAAAATCTACACCACCATCTATTATATAATTAACGCGGGCCTAGCTAGGTAGCTTATAGCAAAAGGAGATGATACAAATATTACATGTATGTATGAACGTATGGCTACTATACGTCCCTCTCAAAAGGGTCAAAAAAAAAAGAACAAATCATTCATGCCCTTGATGACAAAGGGCATCATAAGATTCATAATTCACTTAATTGGGGTATATAAATCTCGTGCTCCTCAATTAGGGTTTAAAGTAATTAAAATTTCAAATATAAAAAGATCATTCCATATCATATACGAACTAGAACAGAGTCCGTATCAACAACAATTCTAAAAATAAATAAAGAAAAACTATGGGATAATTTATAGTATTTTCATTCTCTTTTTTAACTTCCGTTGCAACGCACCGGTATTATGCTAGTATATTCACAATTTATCCTAGCAAGGAGCTGCTGTTGCATAAGAAATATTCCATCTCCATGGCTCCGCTCCCAACAAGTCCCAACATGAACTGATGAACACATAATTTTTTTTTCTCAGTCAACGGGTGAGCCGTGAGCCTGATCATCACTGACCGACCGCAACAGCTCTACTCGCCTGCTCCAGAATCCTCACCAGCGGCTTGCTGCTGCACCTCCGGCCTTCGTCCAGCGGCGTGTTCCCTCACCTGCGATGAACCACCACCAGGCACCAGCTCGCTGCATCATCAAACCAAGAACAGAGCAGAGAGACCTCGCGCGTCGATCAGCGGCGACTCTTTGCAGGCAGCGATGAACCGCACGTACCTGTCCTTGGCCAGGACCTGCGCCCCGGACTCGATCAGCGCGCTGGCCACCAGGTGCAGGCCCTCGCCGGCGGCGACGTGCAGCGGCGTCCTCCGGTCGTAGTTCCGGCAGTTCGGGTCGGCCCCGGACTGCAGCAGCCGGCGCAGCAGGTCGATCCTGCCGTCCGTGACGGCCCGGCACAGGTACCCTCCGGCGTCCTCCAGGTTCAGGGCCGCGCCGTGCTCGACGAGGAGGGAGATGATCCTGTCGTGCCCCGACTTCACCGCTTGCAGCAACGGCGAATTCCCAAACTTGTCTGCATGCATTTCCCAAGCATATACTATTGTCCTTTTATTACAAAAGGAGATATATATATTGGCAAATATAATAATACGTACGATAGTGTAATTTACATTCAATTGTCCATTCAGATAACATTTTACGTAAAAATATCATCATGGTATTATAAATGCTACTACCTCTGTTCCAAAATATAAGTTACTATTGACTTTTAGATATGACGACGTTCGACCATTCGTCTTATTAAAAAAAATTATGTAAATACTCTCTCCATTTTTTTATTTGTCACTGTTGATTTTGCACATGCCTTTGACCATTTTCTTTTTAAAAAAATTATGCAAATATCATTTATTTTGTTATGATTTGTTTTATCATTAAAGATACTTTAAGTATGATTTATATTTTTGTATGTTTGTACAAAATTTTTAAATAAGATGAATGGTCAATGCACATGTCCAAAAGTCAACAGTGACATAAAAAGAACAGAGGTAATATCATTTATTTTGTTATGGTTTATTTTATCATTAAAGGTATTTTAAACATGACTTATATTTTTACATGTTTGTATTAAATTTTTAAATAAGACGAATAGTCAAACGTCGTACCAAAATTCAATGGCTTACATTTTAGAATGAAGGTAGTATGAAAAAGTTAAATTCAATATAAGTCATTACATTAAGAGGATTGCATTGTTCATATTCATTTTTGTGTATCATAAAATTCCTCGCTCTTTTGTTTATGAGTCGCATTGAACATGTTTCTTGCATACCTATGCTGTTGATGTTTGCTCCTCGCTGGATAAGGAACCGGACGATGTCTTCATACCCTCTTAATGCAGCGACATGCTGGAAGGATGCAAGGGAAAAGGTTGGAGAGTACAAAAATAAAAGGTTTATTCATCATTTACTCCTATATTTTTTCCATAGATGTATTCTTTTTGCCAGGTTATGTAAAATATATTTTCATATTTTGAAAGGAAAATAAAGCTGCATCATGCTGCATATGAATGAAGTCTGGAAGTTCAACTGAACTCCTCTAGTTTTACTAATGAGTAATGATACTATGAGAGAGCTGACATACTAATGCGGTCCTGCCATCATAATCCGGTTTACTTGGATCTGCTCCTGCACTGATCAAGCCTTTCAGTCGAGACAAGTCTCCATGATAGGCAGCATTGTTGATTCCAAGGACTAGCTCTGCTTCTTGCTTCGCTATCAGATAAGTGATATCTGATTCTAATTGCTTCCCCTTTGACTTGTCAGTTTCTTTCCTCTGCAGAGCAGACAGTTCGCTAAATTTTGTCTAAAAAAGACACTAAGAAATATGATACCTCTCGATATCTCCTGAATGGCTGTAAAAAAATCTTTTAAAAATATGATTCTAGGCAAATTTACCTTCAGTAAGTTGTTCAATATCTGACGGCTATCCTTGAAGTAAATTTGTAAGATACTGTTCAGAGACTGCTTGTCAATCCTCAGAAGGCTGCAGAGCTCACAGACCCTAACTGTGTGCGGTTGTGGTGCGTTGCAGATTACAGCGATATCGCCGACCATGTCATAGGGCATCAGTTGTGAGATGATCTCTTCTGATCCACCTTCTCCAGTGACCACCTCATCCTGACACAGCACAAAGAACAGGATGGGTGACAGTCAGTCATGCTCAGTGCTTCAATGTAAAATGTAAATTTCAGTTGCAAGTACCAAGCATCCATGTGCCACGATATAAATTTGATCCACCACAGTGCCTTGCTCTAAGATAATTTCCCCCAGGGAGGAAGAATTCTTCATGCAATTTCACCACCTGAAATATCAAATGATCAATCCAAGTTAAATGAATCCTCTCTACTTGGACTAACAGTAATGACAAAAAAAAAACATGAATTCATCAAAATCCTACAATCTGGCTTAGGAAGTCCTCCGAGCATCCTTTGAACAAGTGCACCTTTGAAACCATGTCAAGGTACAGTGTCTGGGACATCTGCAACACATACACTCAACTGCTCAAAATAAATTCAGAAGCACTCTTTGTTCAAAAAATTCAGAATCACTCCTTATATATAGGTTTGTGGTCAGAAAAAAGCTCCCACCTTGGATCGAACGGCGATCGGTATGTCGTCGACAACTCTATCTCTCGTGTAGCTGCTCTCGTACTGCAGCATCAGGTGGGCCTTCACCTGGGACCTGATGTCACTGCCCAGCTTGTTCCTGTTCATGTACCTGATGAGGTCGGTCATCTTGTCCCTGAACCTCTCGGTCTTGGAGCCCTTCACAATGAGTGCGGTCATGTTGCCAATCAGGTACGCGCTGAGCAGTATGCTGAACGAGATGTACACCACGGTGAACACCATCTCCCTGGTGTTCACCGCATGGATATATATCACCATAGCCTACAAGTTTTTTATATTTTTTGAAGTACATGGCAAGTATATTATAGCAACAGAATAGAAGCATGCAATTTTCATCATTTAAATCAACATAATTTAAGTAAAACAAGGGATTAGACAGATGAACTAGAGATATTGGCTCGCCTGGACCGAGCTGTTGTAGCCTGGATTCCGGTCTTCGAGCTATCCTTTCGGATCTTCTGGATCTATCGTGAATAATCCAAATAGCACAAATACAATTAGAAATATGTCAGAGCATGATGCATGTTATGCAATCGCATCTAATCACATGGGTATCTATTCGCATTGGGCTATATTGAAGATTATAAAATAATCTATCCTACTTATCTAGAAAGTTTCATGAACTCCACGATAAACGTACTAAGGATGTCATGCATGTGTGAATGTTCCTAAATACCCTTAATTATGCTCCCAAGGAATAAACCTATTATTTGTATTAAAATATCTTCAGCAAACACTTTTAAGGATACGGGAATTTAGTCCTTAAAAAGGGTATCATGTATTTTTGTTAAGAAACCAAGATCCTAAAGGACCCAATATTTTTGCAAGGTTAGAAACATTATGAGGTATTTTCAGAAATATACCAATAGCTTTAAATATAGGAATATCCATTAAAACATCTATTTGGGCATTAAATGTTAGCCCTAGGGGAGGTTTTCTATTTCTAATAATTATTTTTACTATAAACTTATAAGATTTAGTATTTTTCCTAAGGTAGGTGTTCTTTGTAATGCTTACAGAAAAATAATCAAGATTTTTATAGTTCAATAATATTTTAAATAAATGGAATACCAATTCTGGCATTTCTTTTGTAAAGAAAATACTACCATAAGGCTATTCTAATTCTCCAGGGGCAAAATAGTAATAGGACAAGTCTAAAAATATTTTTCCTAAGTCAACTACAACCTATACTACTTCCCAGAATTTTCCCCAATATTTTTGGAGGGCAAAAATGATCTAAGAAAGGTTAGATAAGTATTTAAGGGGTTTTCTTTATAAAAGAAATATATAGACAAGAGCTATAATTATTTTATAGAGACTTAAAATAGTTAAATATACAAAATTATATTTTTCATGGGTCCAGAGGAATATCTAGTATTTTATCAAATTTTTCCAAGATTTTTTGAGGTATCTAAGTATTTATTATAATTTATAATCATTTTCTCAGATTCCCTAAATAGATAAATTTCTAGAAAATACTTTAAATAGTAATGGACCAGAATTATTACCGTGCGGCCCGCGTCGGGTCTAGCCCATGCACAGAACGGCCTGAGCGCGGCCTGGGAAGTGAAGACGTATTCTCATATTACGCCTTCACTTAACCTTACACGTGGGGCCGACGGGCCCACGTGTAAGCGACTCAACGAGGTCCCGCGAGAGAAAATAATTTATTTAAACCGCGCGGGCTCCGCATGTCAGTGAGACATGGGGCTCATGACTCAAGGCTGGCGTCACCGCGGCTGATACATGGCGGAGCTTCGGTGATCCCTACGGCGAGCTATTGGCGGCGCTACAGGACACAAAAAGGGGTTCCGTTGGTTTCTACGGGTTCGCGGGGACAAGGCCTAGGACGTCTCGTTGGCATTTCGCCGGCGGCGAGCCGAGATGGCGACGCCATGAGCAAGGGCGGAGGAGGCCCACGGCAAGCATTGGAAAGTCGCGATTTCGATGGCGATCCTACCAATTGGAGGTTGCTAGGGCATCTAGGGAGTACAGGATTCGTTACCGTGGTGATGGCGAGGTCGGGGCAGCACCGGAGCGAGCTGGCGACGTGAAGGCCGAAACAGGGGACAAGGAGGCCGGGCACTCCGGTGATTCTCGCGCCGATTCCGCCCGGGGGAGGGTTGGTGGTGCTGTCGGGGTGTTGTAGACCGAATGGGAGGACCCGCGACGTTGTCGTCGACGATCAATCGAAAAAGGGGAAGTTGCGGCCGGCAGCGGCGACGGTGTTTTCCCTTGAGCTACGGGCAACAGTAAATCAATTAGGCGTGGTGGGAGCAACCAAGGGGTGAGGGTATGAGGTAAAGGGGGCTTCCCGTGGTCGGGACTCACCGGGTTGAGCTCGCGACAAGCGGGTTGTCTTGCCCGAGTGGAGCGGTGATGTGAGGAGAAAGAAGGGGGCTCAGGTTAGCTTTATATAGGCGCGGGGAGGAGCAAAGAGGGCAGGGGAGGACAATTCGCGCACGTTGGTGACGTGGGAGTTCGTCCTTGCCGGGATTTGTTTAGGACGGCAAGTACCATCCGGTACTATCCTTGTCGCCGTCCAACCAATGGCGAGCGCGGCGGCCCCTGATTTTCCGTGGAGAGGTGAGGTCGAGGCCGGGTTTCTCGCGCGGAGGCATGTCCAGGGGGGAGGGAGCAAGGACAGAGCTCGCGTGGCCGTTGGATCGGCGTCGTGGCGGCTCGGTGCGGCAACAATGGGAAGCGGGGCAAGGTCCAGCGGTCCGTTGTAGGGACGGCATGGCGTCATGGGTGATGCTGTCGCTGCGGGGCGGCGTTGAGGACCCGGTCGGAGTAGCAGTGTGCCGCGGCCGGGCGCGAGCGGCGTTGGGGAACTCCAGCTCGGACCAGAGCAACAAGGTGAAAGAAGAAACAGGGGAGAGCATCGGCTGGGCCGTGGTGGGCTTCGGCCGGGAAGGAAAAGAGGAAGGTGGGCCAAGCCCAGGGTGAAGCAGGCCGGGGAAGGGAGATAAAGCCCAGCGAAATTGAGCCTTCAATAGAGAAGAGAGGAAGGGAAAAGGGGACTTCGGGCCCACGGGGCAGCATGGTCATTTTATATCAAATTCAAATTTTGAGTGTATATTTGAATTGGAAAAGAGATGGGTCAAAGATGGTTTGGAAATTGGCCTCCTTAAAGGGTATAGATGATAATTACTATTCATTATGCTGAAAATACTATTCATGATATGAAAATACTATTTTCCAAGCATTTTGATAAGTATATTCACAATATAAATATAATCCAAGTAATTTATTGAAAAATTAAAGTTTAGTGAAATTACTATTCGTGATCTGAAAATATAAGTGCCATTATATATACATATATATGCATATGATTACATAAGTCATACATATATACATTTACTTATTTATGGCATAGATGCATTTGGAGAAATCCCACATTCAAGATGTCTTTGAAAAGGGAAATTGGCAATTGTAAAGTAGTGTAGGATTAAACATAGGGAGTATTTCATATATAGGCCTTAAATGGTAAAAAGAGGAAGAGTGATGAGTTTGGCAAAAAGGGCATTTTGGTCAATTTATTACTTAATTCAAATTATATTTGAAGGCAAGGTCAATTTTTAGGATTTACTATATGGCTTAAATTGAAAAATAAGAAAATAAGGCCTTTGCATGTAATATGCAAAGTGTAGGGTTGGAAATAGTAGATACCTCTAATGTAGGTTTTTGAATAGTACAAGAAGGTGGAGTTTTGCAATAAATTGGCTATTTATAGAAAATAGTGTAGCTTCTAACTATTATTCAGCTAATAAGCATTTTATAAGAAAAAAATGCTTGAAAGCTTTTTTAGAAGATATCCAATTAATGCCTTTGTACTGCATACATAGATATGTAGCAATTGAAATGATCATTGGCCTTTTAAAATCATTTTAGAGGGGAGCAAAATAAGGGTTTGCAAAAATGACCTATATAGGTATATAGTTTTGGATATGCGTCTCGAAGCAAAACCTATAATAAGATTCAATAAAAAGAGAGAAATATTGAATAAGTTTTACTTATCACAAAATATCTTAGTTATGGGTACATGTATATTTGTATCATTGAGTCAAAAATAATATAGTTTAAGACATAAGCCTTCCAAAATATTAAGGGCATTATTATTATTTTAAAATATTCACAAATTTTACAAATCCCCAAAAATGGGATGTTACACCTTCGGCCGCCCTCCCCTCCACGCGGCCCATGGCGCCCACGATCTCCACGGCGGCGGTCTCTACACGGCCTGGCCGAGCGCCCATGGGGCTGCCGCCGCCGGCTACTGATCTAGCGACGGTGGACTTACCGGATTCGGTGACTGTGGTGGCGGCCTTCCCGCCGGCCCCCTCTTCGGCGGGCTGCCCGCTAGCAGCGGTGCCGGCCTCCCTACGGCCCCCTCTACGGCGGGCTGCACGCCAGCAGCGGTGCCGGCCTTCCCACCAGCCCCCTCCACTCCAATGGACCGACAACCCACCTCGCCGGTGGCAGCAGTGGTGGCGCCGGACTTTCCTCCGGCCGCCTCCACGGTGGGCTGTCCGCCGACCCCAATTACCAGTCGTGGCTACTCTCCCCACCAACCGTGTCTGTCTTGGGGCCTCTTCCCACAGGGGGTTTTGACCCCCCGTTTTTTCATGGCCCCCGCGGCCTGCCCCAGACGATCCACAGCGTACCACCGGGTTGGATCCGGCCCTACTTGCTGTGCTCCCACATGGTGGTCATGCCTCTGCTAGTCCTGTTACTACTCTCCAGTCATGCTAGCTATCCACCGACCCGGCGACCATCGCTGCTCTTCATGCTCAGGCCGCCGGTGTGACGAACGTCACTTTTCTCATCCCGATGGTCCTCGACATCACCAACTCCACCTCCAACTACCACCGGCGGCGTGGCATGTTCCAAATGACCTTGGGACGCTACGCCCTTCTAGATCACGTCACCTCCCCGGTCGGTCGTTTTTTCGACCCCGC
Source organism: Olyra latifolia (assembly GCA_036346145.1). Taxonomy (NCBI): domain Eukaryota; kingdom Viridiplantae; phylum Streptophyta; class Magnoliopsida; order Poales; family Poaceae; genus Olyra; species Olyra latifolia. The sequence goes on along the minus strand of CM070531.1, from coordinate 3,442,660 downwards.
CTGGCCACGCATGGACTTCGTTGTGCTCTCCTAACTCTACCACTAGACCAGTCTCGAGCACCAGTTTCTAGGCAACCAGGAAACTCGTGCTCTCTACATCGAGGCAGAGTTTCGCTCACTCCAATAGGGCGATCTCTCCGTCACTGACTACTGCCGCCGTCTGAAAACTATGGTGGACACACTGGCGGACCTGGGGGAGCCTCCCTCCGATCGCACCCAGGTCCTCGACATGCTTCGTGGTCTGAACGACAAGTTCACCACACTCAAGAATATTCTTCTTACCAAGTCTCCTCTGCCCACCTTCGCTGACGCCCGGTCCCAGTTGCTTCTTCAGGAGCTCACCATGGGGGGCCAACACAGCAAGCCCCCACCGCCCTTGTTGCCACCAGTTCTTCGAGCAGCAGCAAGGACTCCTTCGGGGGCTCCTCCAGGGGGCAACCCTTGAAAGGCAAGAACAACTACAAAGGGAAGAACAAGAATCGCGGCAGGGGTAGCAGCGGTGGCGGTGGCCCTCGTTTTCACACCCCTGCCATAGGTGGATCATTCTCTGGTGGCGGCCGGTCTACTCCTTTCTATTACAACCCCTGGACAGGTACAGTCTAGCTCTGGCCCTTTCAAGGCCAGGGCAACCCGGGCTAGGGCATACTGGGGTGACCTCCGGCTCCTAGCAGTGCCAATACGGCACCACCATGTCCTCTCGCTCTCTCCGCCGGCGGGGCAAGTGGTGGTGACCATTCGATGGTGACTTGCATGGCTATTGGAAAGGAATATTTCAAGTGATGGTCGCATAATGTGCCTGAAAGAAGGGTACTCTTCTTTATTTGTTCCGATGCTTCATATGGACTGGATGTGCTGGATGATATTATTTCCATTGTATTTGTCAACCTGCTACATCATAGTTGTACATTTCATTTGACTTGTCCAGGCACATTGCAGGTACATCAAGGAGGGTAGCATTGTGACTGTTATGGGGACTTTCAAAAGGAATGACAATGAGCTTATCATCATTTCTCTGTCTAAGCCAGTTTCCACTGGCTGTCAATGGGGCAGGTGCATCCTTCCTACTTACTTACATGGACTACTCTTGATATTGAAAGGCACATCAGATGCTGACAGTGATCCTACGACTGGAAAAGAGGGACATCATATTGGGGTATGTGAAATATTGCTAACATTTTTGATATATGCAATTACTTGTCCTATGCTTGCTTTGTGTAGTTGTGTTACAAATATTCTTAACTTCTGTTCTTTCTTGGTGGTTTTGCATATGTAATGCAATGAATTCTCCATGATATGAATAGTCCTGTAATCTTGTCGCCGTTGTCGCTTTGCTAGTTCTATCATAGCGAGCATGTTGTCATAAAGGCTAGATTTAGGGTTGTGCTGATTCATAGCATATTGATTCCACAAATTGTTTGAGTACTTACTGTTTATTATGCAATTGATACAGAGGTTTGACAAAATACTTCTTAATGGTTTATTAAAAGAAAATTAAGATGCAAACAAATACAAAAATACTTACTATTTATTATGTACTTGATTTGTAGGTTTGATAAATATTCTTGGCAAATATTAATTGTAATACAATTACTACCAACATTCTAATCTTGTTGCCGCTACATCGCTTTGCCAGTTTTTCATAGCGGACATGTTGTCATAAAGGCTATATTTAGTGTTGTGCTGATTCATAGCATATTGATGTCACAAATTGTTTGAGTACTTACTATTTACTATTTACTATGTAATTGATATTCATCTGGTTGAACTAGGAGGGACATCTTGGGCAAATCAAGAATTGCATCAACAACGAGGGTGAGAATAGCACTTGTGAAGTCTCTTCTGATTTAAATTTTACTGATGAGGATAGCCCTGATAGCATGAATAAAATGAAAAAGAAGACGGCATCTATGAAAAGGGGCTCTCCATTGCCCGACACGCCAAGGTAAGATCTGCGCGTCCATCTCAACAATTTTTTTTTTCCACAACAAGTCGTGATGACTGTTATTGAATCGTATTAAAGTTTTCCACTTCAATAAGGATTTCACAGTTTACTTTGTGTCTGCCCTACAAAATTTGTTGTCCTAATAAATGTTTAATACAATGTTTATCTTATAGAGTAAAGCAACTTCACAAATATCTGGAAACAGATCCCATGACAAAAATTAAAGAAATTCAATTGGGTGATGTTGTCTTCCTTTATGTGGATGAGGTCACTGAGTTGGGAATGGTTATTGCTAGTGAATTGCTCTTTTATGTGATCGATCATCATAGAAATGGAAAGACTTGGAATGGCAAATTTAAATTTGAGGATCCGTTCATTTATGAAGGCCACATCAGCATTTCAAACGAGGCATCTCTTTGTTATGAACACAAACCGTTCATGAAGGATTTCAAGCGTCTAGCTTCTATATTTGACCGGCTTTTCAAGATAGAGAAGAAAAGGAAACTACCTGTCTACACTTTGTCATTTGTGACAAGTCTACGGGAGTTCATACCATATGAGAAGTTCTGTTATGATCTGGTATCAAGGTTTCACACTTGCATGACATCTCACCCTTTTCTCCAGCCATCTTTAATCAGGATGGCATTGATGCAAAATCTGTATGGTGGTCACCAGTGCTTAGATCCTGAAGAGAGAGAACTGTTAAAAAAAATTTGGAAATCGATCAATTATGCATTTGATTGGAGGACTATTGCATTGGAGAATGCTATTCTGAAGAAAGTTTATGGCTATAAACAAGAAAATGAAGAGAAAGATGTACCTTCAACAGGAATCAAAATTGAGAGGGGTGAAAAGAAGAATGAAGGTGACAAGACAGAATCTAAAAAGGTTGATATTACTAATTTCAATAAAGGTCCTAAAGGTCTTACAATTTTTGTGCGTCATGCTTTAGTCCATGGACCAGAAGCTTTGAAGGTATTTGTGTTGTGTTTCTTTTTTTTTATTCCACATTATCTAAAAGTTGGCTTGTGTATTTATAGGATATAAGAGGCTACAGAATTGAATTGCTATCTGATATCGAACTGATAATCGGATATGAGCTTCAAACTTACCTGGATGATATAGTAAAGGCTATTGTCTTTTGGCCAAACACCTTGGGCCATTCTTCAAAATGTAAGTTTTTCATAATTTTATTTCGAAATGTAAGTTTTCATAATTTCATTTTCTAATTTTTTTTGTCACATATACTTGTTGCTTTTGTAGGGTTAAAGAAATCTGGGGGGCATATGATTATTTGGCGATTCGAGGCAAGAGAGAGTTTCGAGGTTGGCAGTTTGGCACCGGCTGACAAGGTCTGTCTTTAATCAATCTTTTATACATCTTTTTCGTTTTTCTTCTATAACATGATCTTTTCTCTTTTATTTTAGGCATTATGACAAGAAGCAGTATACACCCCCTGGTACAAAATTGTTATTTTAAAAAGGTGATAGTGACTATCTTTGTCTAATTAGTGGACTTAGTTCAAGAGTGTATCAGATGCATGTTGGCTATGGTTATGAGCCGACAAATTAGTTCTTGCACTCGTTACAATTTTTTTTGCTAATTGTATTGAATTGAATTTATATTGCATCTGTGAAATATATTTATTTTACAAGGTACAACTATTATCAAAATACACTCTAGACGTTTACAACTCAATGATACTAGTGAAAATTTAATTAGTGCATAATTTTCCTTGCTAAATTCTCACACACGGCTACTAAGATGATTTATTTTCAAAATGAACTCAAAGTCATTTTGTTTAAACCGTTTGTAACTTATTCTTGGTGTGCAGATAGTGAACTGACTATTACTTGTTTAGGAGAAGTGGTCAAGATGGTAGTTAGTTGCTAACTTTCTATATTCAAAATTGATGATGAAAATTGCATGCTCTTTTGCTGAAAACTGATGTATACTGAATTGCCTACCTACAGCTACGTTAAGATGTAATTGGCTACGTGCAACTATATTTTGATATACTGTATGATGTCTGATGAATTGTTTCCCCAAGTCCATGTGATGTACGGTTTCCTCTTGTTGAGAGAATTCGTGAGCAGCAACATGGATGGGGAATTCTTTTTTTACATTTTTTAATGCAAACACCTTGAATTCACTCACCAGTGACCAATGCATGTCTTTCCTCTTCTTGTATCTTTTTTATTGAAATGGGATGGATAGTGTTACACTGTTACTGGAGATGATAGAACATAGACATATAAGGAAGAAATATTTTTAACCCTAGAGGTTGCATCTGCAGGTCCAGATATTGACTGCATAGCTGCATGGGCTTCGCTGTGATTTTTTTCGAAAATTTGTTTGCCGTGATCTTATAACCTAGAGACAGAAGTGATTTCCTATTTCTGGCTGCTGAGTGGCCACAACATTGCCAGAATCTAGTGGCTCACAAAATTCGGAAGAAGTTGGAGCCTGTGCAGTGTGCTGTTTTCGTTGAAAATTAGCTTCCATGATATCTTGCCGTCCAGTTTTTCCTCCTAATGTTTCAGATCTTCTCTGCCTGATTTGCATCATCACAAAAACTAGGCAGATCTTTTATTTGACTGCATAGCTGCATGGGCTTCGCTGTGATTTTTTTCAAAAATTTGTTTGCCGTGATCTTATAACCTAGAGACAGAAGTGATTTCCTATTTCTGGCTGCTGAGTGGCCACAACATTGCCAGAATCTAGTGGCTCACGAAATTCGGAAGAAGTTGGAGCCTGTGCAGTGTGCTGTTTTCGTTGAAAATTAGCTTCCATGATATCTCGCGGTCCAGTTTTTCCTCCTAATGTTTCAGATCTTCTCTGCCTGATTTGCAGCATCACAAAAACTAGGCAGATCTTTTATTCTGCTTGATTTGCAGCACCACAAAAACTGGTGCCAGTCCTCTGGGATGGCCTAAGCAACGTACGTAGAGTCATGGACCATGCCCCTCCCACAGAACCCAAATGAGGCCATGGTTTCACTCATTTCGCCGCCAAAATTTGAGCTTCTTTCACTTGCCGGGTAACTATACCTCCACGTCATGCGTTATGATGTCCAGAAAGGCTGAAATTTCTCTGAAGGTCACGTGGCCTCATCCCAACCGTCAAGAAAAGACATTTCTATCATGACAAGAGGTGTGCGTAGAAGCACTCCAAGGTCCACAGCTCAATGGAATCTTCTCCATGGCAGGACGAGGGGCCTTCGACCTACCCAACCTCTAGTTTGCATAGCAATGGCCAAATGCTACTCAGATAGTCAGATTGGCCTCCTCTCCCATCCCACCCATCGAGAAGAACACCATCCCTTTGCACGATCAAGCGACAGCTTGCGACTTTCGTCTTGCACTGCTCCAGGTCATGTGCTTCCCCAAGAAATCTGTCTGATGAGTTCCAAGCTGTATTGGTGTCTATGCCTGGCGCCGGAGTCCCGACTCCCCGCTTTTACATAATCCGGCCGGAACAAGTTCATCCGCGCCCTCTGCAGCGACCGGCAGACGGATCACCTCCCCTTCGAGTGAGTTTGGACCGGAGAAGAAGACGGTGACCGTGGAGCTGCGGGCAGGGGCTAAGCAGTGGAGCTCGTTGGTTCAGGGCGTACGGGTTGCTCCCAGAGAAGGGAAGCGGCTCGTCACGAGCTGGTCAAAGCCAGGACGCCGACGCGGTGCTCTGCTCGGGGTTCTTACAGGGAATGAAGATAGGCGCCGCTGCCACCACGGCCTTCAGCTCGGGGATGCAGGCGTACAAGAAGGTGCGCATGTACCCGAGCACGGTGCTGGGCCTGGGCTGGTGTACGAACGGATGGGGGCGGCGCGCCTGCCGTCGAGCGCCGAGGCATACCACGCCAAGACGATGGCGGCTTACGGAGCACTTGGCGTGCCGGACATGGTGGCTTTCGTTGCTCAACCAGTGTTTAGTAAGTCCCGGATAGGGTAACCGAGAATCGGGTTTCATAAGTCGAGCTTACTTTTTGTTTGCGGGACAAGATGTCCCCTTCTGATCGGTGATGTTGCGTTCATGGGCAACCAATCCAACAAGTACAGAGAGACAGACCATTGAGGTAATAGCCCTATGTCCAGTGCAGTGTTGATAATCAAAGAATGATTACAGAGGTGCTTTAGATTAGATTCAGAGGTGTGGAGGATGAACTACAGGTAAGGCGAGGCTTAACCGCAGCGCACCATTTTACAAGGAACGTGTGTGTGATGCAAGATCTAATCTGGGTATGTAGGATCGAGGCGCTTCGACAGGGGTGAACAAGACAATATATTAGTAAAACTAAACACAGACTTAACAAAACTAACGTAAGCAGCCAATCTAAAATAGTAGATTAAAATGAACACGCATACATAAATAAACGATTAATCTAACCATATACTAAGAACTCAAATCAAATAATCAGAACCATACTTACTAATCAAATCAATCGAATACATGGTTCCTTTGACATTGAAGTACACCACCTCTCTCTCTCAATCTGCTCCTTTCTTTTTCGCTCTCTCAATGGTCCTCTCCTTTTTTTTTTGGTCTGGATACAGGCTGCATGCTCCAGAAGCTCCGCGTCCACTGCATGCTCCAGATCCTGTTGCCGACTTGCCCACTGCACCGACTTGCCCACTGCATGCATGCACTTGGGCTCAGCCACACAACCGCACTTATTGACTAGCTGCTGCTCACACCATGCATATTCACACACGCACACATGCCCACATGCACGTTCACTCACACACACAGATGCACACATGCATGTTCTCTCACATATACACACACATATATCCTGTTATTTCTAAACTTTCTCGATTCACAGTATCTGTGCTAGCTCGACATGCTTCTCTGACCTCACCTAGGTCACATGTACCTGAGCTCTCCCCCTTGAATATATGGTCGAACTTTCTCCCCCTTTGTCAAAATGCACATCAAGGATTTTTTTTGTTTTGTTTTTGTGTTTTTTTTTTAGAAAAATCAACCATGCCATGATATGCAAACCTAAAAATATTGAGAATTATTCAAGATGAATACCGACATTATAGCAAATATCATCCACACATCAAAAACTATGAACTGCCCCATAGTCAAGTAGTAACGACAAGTTGAGTAGAATAGCTACAAGATTACTATAAACTCATGGACAAGTGAATAAGCTCATTTGGACATAAATATACTATACGTAGAAAATATGCTGGTGGGATAAAGATACTAGATTTGAGCCAAGATTTAGAGCACACCAGACTCACAATTATCTGTCCAAAGATGCTTAGACTTTTTTAAAATTTCTATCGCTTTCTTCAATATTTTCATTCTTTTAAATATGGCAAGTTTGAGCTTGCATCTTTTTCTATATGGCAAATATTTTCACTTGCATCTTGTATTGTACAGGTATGACAAGGTTGACCTTATATCTTTTGCTAATTTTGCAAGTGACATTACACAGTCAAGCTTGCATCTTTTGCCCTGTATTTTTTTCTTCTACTATCCAAGTCATGCTAAGGACTCATCGTGATCATCCGGCTCATCAATATAAGGCTTAAAATCAGTATACAATAACACACTAGCCAATTGTATTTTTGAAAAGAAGTCCTCACGACCAATTCAACCAATCCAGTAGAAAATAGTAAGCTCATAGAAAAACTACTCTCCACTAATAAGAAAACAACTCAACTAAGTAGACTTTACCATAGTATATTGTCATGTGAAAGATTATTACCATAAAGTAAGTTTTCACCAAGGGTAATAAGCAATGTTTGTACTACATGAAAAATATAAAACTACCAAAGTGAATCTTCCATATAATATTGTTGGAGTGCATGACACCCAGTTCTCCTCACAATCGTGCAAAGTCATGGTAAGCCAAAGGTTTAGTAAAAATATCTGCCAATTGTTTTTCAGTTTTAACAAAGATTAATTGAATAGTTCTTTTCTCCACATGGTCTCTAATAAAATGTTGTTTAATATCAATATGTTTTGTTCTACTGTGTTGAATAGGATTTTTTGCCATATTCAAAGCATTTTGATTATCACACAATAATGGCACAGTATCAAATTTGAGACCATAATCAAGTAAAGTAGATTTCATCCAAATCAATTGAGCACAACAACTAGCAGCAGCAGCAGCATATTCAGCTTCAGCAATAAATAGAGCAATGGAGTTTTGTTTCTTTGACGACCATGAAACGAGAGAATTACCAAAAAAAAAGTGCATACACATGATGTGCTAGTCCTATCAATTCTATCGCCAGCAAAATCAGCATTTGAATAACCTACTAGATTCAAGGAAGAATCATGAGAGTACCACAGGCCAAATGTATACGTATCTTTTAAGTATCGAAGAATTCTTTTGACAGCCTGTAAATGAGATTCCATGGGAGAACTTTGATATCTAGCACACTTACATATAGCAAATTGTATATCTGGTCGTGATGCAGTTAAATACAAGAGAGCACCAATCATGCTTCTATAACTAGTAGAGTCCACTGGAGTACCATTCACATATGGATCAAGTTTTATGGATATTGCCATTGGAGTGTCCAAGGTTTTACAATCAAACATATCAAACCGTTTTAATATATCAATGAAATACTTGGTTTGATGAATGAATATGCCTTGAGCAGACTGGTTGATTTGTAAACCAAAAAAATAATTCAATTCACCCATCATACTCATCTCAAATTCTTTTGTCATGGTTTGAGCAAAATTATTGACAAGAATTTCACAACTTCCACCAAAAATGATATCATCGACATAAATTTGAACAATCAAGTACTTATGATTCTTTCTTTGTATAAAAAGAGTTTTATCAACGTTTCCCATCATGAAGTCATTATTTAGCAGAAAATTTTTAAGTCTCTCATACCAAGCACGAGGAGCTTGTTTTAAACCATACAAGGCCTTGGTTAATCTAAACACATGATTAGGAAATTTTGTGTCCTCAAAACCAAGGGGTTGTTTAACATACACTTCTTCATCTAGAAAACCATTCAAAAAGGCACTTTTTACATCCATTTTGCTAGTCATGAGCAGAAGTTTTTCATTTTCCAACTTTAATTCTTTACATTTTTTAAACAGAAAGTTACAAATTTTTTCTTGCAAGAAAAAGGCTTCTAAAGTTTCAGATTTATTTACCTCATTTTCATCGTCGTTGTCTTCATCATTCTGAGATGCAAAGCCAACCTCCCTCCCAACAAGGCAAATGTCCGCTATCTCATCGTCCTTGCCAAGAGTAGCCAAGGGATCATCCTCATCGACATCACTTGTAAGCTCAAGCTCATCCACCATGTTCAAGAAGGCTTTTTAAAGTGTCTTTTTCATCTTTAAACCTGAAAACTTATTTCTTTGGAAAGAGCTAAACTTTTTGTTAGCAAGTTTAGGACAATCACTCTTATAATGGCCAAATTCATTGCACTCAAAGCATTGTATATCACTGAGATCACTTTTCTTTTTGCTGAAATTATTTCCTTTATTTTTCACAAATTTTGTTTCCATAACATTGTTTATTCTTTTGGACAAAAATGCAAGTTCATCAAAATCCATATCATCAATATCCTTTTTTTTTCAACAGTGGCTAGAGCAATGGAAGTATCATGAGAAATATGATTATCAAATTGATTTATATTCATCTCATATATCATTAAAGATCCAATCAAAGAATCTAATTTTAAAGAACTTAGATCCTTAGACTCGTTGATTGCTGTTACTTTAACATGCCACACTTTTTGATCTAAAGATCTAAGCAATTTTCTACATTGATCTTCCTGAGAGAACACTTTTCCTAGGGCAGCAAGTTTATTAACAAGTTCATTAAAGCGAGTACCAAAATCTTTTATTGTTTCACTAGGGTTCATCTTAAAAAGCTCATACTCTCGTGTGTACAATTCAATCTTAGCATTTTTAACTTCATTAGTACCCTCATGAATAATTTTTAAAGATTCCCAAATTTCATTAGCAGTTGTCAATGTAGAAATTCTATTAAATTCATCTCTAGACAAAGCACCATAAAAATAAGTCATAGCCTTTTGGTTCAAGGTGTAAAGATCCTTTTGTTCCTTGGTGACAATATTCTCAGGTTTAACATATTTAGTTTCTACAATTTCCCATAATTCATAGCTCTGAGATTGTAAAAAAGATTGCATGCGCACCTTCCAATAAGGATAATCATCGCTATTGAAAACAGGGGGTTTAGACATGGAGAATGAACTAATTTGCGCCATAGCTCCTAATCGTTAGATTAAACTTCGAGCAACCTGATACTGATACCAATTGTAGGATCGAGGCGCTTCGACAGGGGTGAACAAGACAATATACTAGTAAAACTAAACACAGACTTAACAAAACTAACGTAAGCAGCCAATCTAAAATAGTAGATTAAAATGAACACGCATACATAAATAAAAGATTAATCTAACCATGTACTAAGAACTTAAATCAAATAATTAAAACCATACTTACTAATCAAATCAATCGAATACATGGTTCCTTTGACATTGAAGTACACCACCTCTCTCTGTCAAACTGCTCCTTTCTTTTTCGCTCTCTCAATGGGCCTCTCCTTTTTTTTGGTCTGGATGCAGTGCACCACTGCCGAAAAATGTTCCGCCTGGAAGCCCCCGCCACCCCATTTGCGCGGCCACCATAGCACTTATATAGGGCTGCAGCCTTGCGCTGCACGGCGCCGCCTGACGCGCGGCTGCGCGCCCCTTCTGGACTTGCTGAGGAGCTCCATGTTGAGCTGGCCCCACCTAGGCCCCAGTCCCATGCAGCCTGTCCGTTGCATGCTCTGGAAGCTCCGCGTCCGCTGCATGCTCCAGATCCTGTTGCCGACTTGCCCACTGCACCGACTTGCCCACTGCATGCATGCACTTGGGCTCAGCCACACAGCCGCACTTATTGACTAGCTGCTGCTCACACCATGCATGTTCACACACGCACACATGCCCACATGCACGTTCACTCACACACACACAGATGCACACATGCATGTTCTCTCACATATACACACGCATATATCCTGTTATTTCTAAAACTTCTTGATTCACAGTATCTGTGCTAGCTCGACATGCCTCTCTGACAGTTTTACTAATATTGCATTTACTAATCTCCTTGCTTGTGTAATTAGGGTCATGGTCTTGACAGTTTTAACCGCTGCTTCAAACTTCACAGGTTGTTCAATGTGGAAAGGTTGCTCTTGCGTCATCATTTCAAAGTGTTCCAAGGTGCATCTACAGTTCAACAAGCTTGTATGAGTATGGCCGATTGACTTGGTGCCTGCGTTTTGATGGAGGTGAGCTCCCATTTAACTTGATCGAAAAGAATTCCATGATTCCCACTGCTTCTTACATTCTCTTTTTTCTTGCAACAATGGCACTATGGCAACGACATGCTGTTGATTTCTACATCTGTGATCTGCAATCCGGGATGCGAGCTTTGATAAAAACAGGATATGGTGCCGAAGTTACCCCATATGTTCATTAATCTGATGTTCTTGACAGAAACCTGGAAAGCAATGACATGTCTGCTGAGTTACTTTCATGGCTATTGGAAAGGAATATTTCAAGTGATGGTCGCATAATGTGCCTGAAAGAAGGGTACTCTTCTTTATTTGTTCCGATGCTTCATATGGACTGGATGTGCTGGATGATATTATTTCCATTGTATTTGTCAACCTGCTACATCATAGTTGTACATTTCATTTGACTTGTCCATGCACATTGCAGATACATCAAGGAGGGTAGCATTGTGACTGTTATGGGGAATTTCAAAAGGAATGGCAATGAGCTTATCATCATTTCTCCGTCTGAGCCTGTTTCCACTGGCTGTCAATGAGGCAGGTGCATCCTTCCAACTTACTTACATGGACTACTCTTGATATTGAAAGGCACATCAGATGCTGACAGTGATCCTACGACCGGAAAAGAGGGACATCATATTGGGGTATGTGAAATATTGCTCATATTTTTGATATATGCAATTACTTATCCTATGCTTGCTTTGTGTAGTTGTGTTACAAATATTCTTAACTTGTGTTCTTTCTTGGTGGTTTTGCATATGTAATGCAATGAATTCTCCATGATATGAATGGTCCTGTAATCTTGTCGCCGTTGTCGCTTTGTTAGTTCTATCATAGCGAGCATGTTGTCATAAAGGTTATATTTAGGGTTGTGCTGATTCATAGCATATTGATTCCACAAATTGTTTGAGTACTTACTGTTTATTATGCAATTGATACAAAGGTTTGACAAAATACTTCTTAATGGTTTATTAAAAGAAAATTAAGATGCAAACAAATACAAAAATACTTACTATTTATTATGTACTTGATTTGTAGGTTTGATAAATATTCTTGGCAAATATTAATTATAATACAATTACTACCAGTATTCTAATCTTGTTGCCGCTACATCGCTTTGCCAGGTTGTCATAGCGGGCATGTTGTCATAAAGGCTATATTTAGTGTTGTCAAAAGGAATGGTAATAAGCTTATCATCATTTCTCCATCTGAACCTGTTTCCACTGGCTGTCAATGGGGCAGGTGCATCCTTCCAACTTACTTACATGGACTACTCTTGATATTGAAAGGCACATCAGATGCTAACAGTGATCCTAGGGCTGGAATAGAGGGACATCATATTGGGGTATGTGAAATATTGCTCACATTTTTGATATAGGCAATTACTTGTCCTATGCTTGCTTTGTGTAGTTGTGTTACAAATATTCTTAACTTGTGTTCTTTCTTGGTGGTTTTGCATATGTAATGCAATGAATTCTCCATGATATGAATGGTCCTGTAATCTTGTCGCCGTTATCTCTTTGCTAGTTCTATCATAGCGAGCATGTTGTCATAAAGGCTATATTTAGGGTTGTGCTGATTCATAGCATACTGATTCCACAAATTGTATGAGTACTTACTGTTTATTATGCAATTGATACAGAGGTCTGACAAAATACTTCTTAATGGTTTATTGAAAGAAAATTAAGATGCAAACAAATACAAAAATACTTACTATTTATTATGTACTTGATTTATAGGTTTGATAAATATTCTTGGCAAATATTAATTGTAATACAATTACTACCAGCATTCTAATCTTGTTGCCGCCACATCGCTTTGCCAGTTTGTCATAGCGGGCATGTTGTCATAAAGGCTATATTTAGTGTTGTCAAAAGGAATGACAATGAGCTTATCATCATTTCTCCGTCCGAACCTATTTCCACTAGCTGTCAATGGGGCAGGTGCATCCTTCCAACTTACTTACATGGACTACTCTTGATATTGAAAGGCACATCAGATGCTGACAGTGATCCTACGACTGGAAAAGAAGAACATCATATTGGGGTATGTGAAATATTGCTCACATTTTTGATATATGCAATTACTTGTCCTATGCTTGCTTTGTTTAGTTGTGTTACAAATATTCTTAACTTGTGTTCTTTCTTGGTGGTTTTGCATATGTAATGCAATGAATTCTCCATGATATGAATGGTCCTGTAATCTTGTCGCCGTTGTCACTTTGCTAGTTTTATCATAGCGAGCATGTTGTCATAAAGGCTATATTTAGGGTTGTGCTGATTCATAGCATATTGATTCCACAAATTGTTTGAATACTTACTGTTTATTATGCAATTGATACAGAGGTCTGACAAAATACTTCTTATTGGTTTATTAAAAGAAAATTAAGATGCAAACAAATACAAAAATAATTACTATTTATTATATACTTGATTTGTAGGTTTAATAAATATTCTTGGCAAATATTAATTGTAATACAATTACTACCAGCATTCTAATCTTGTTGCCGCTACATCGCTTTGTCAGTTTGTCATAGCGGGCATGTTGTCATAAAGGCTATATTTAGTGTTGTCAAAAGGAATGACAATGAGCTTATCATCATTTCTCCGTCCGAGCCTATTTCCACTGGCTGTCAATGGGGCAGGTGCATCCTTCCAACTTACTTACATGGACTACTCTTGATATTGAAAGGCACATCAGATGCTGACAGTGATCCTAGGACTGGAAAAGAGGGACATCATATGGGGGTATGTGAAATATTGCTCACATTTTTGATATATGCAATTACTTGTCCTATGCTTGCTTTGTTTAGTTGTGTTACAAATATTTTTAACTTGTGTTCTTTCTTGGTAGTTTTGCATATGTAATGCAATGAATTCTCCATGATATGAATGGTCCTGTAATCTTGTCGCCGTTGTCGCTTTGCTAGTTCTATCATAGCGAGCATGTTGTCATAAAGGCTATATTTAGGGTTGTACTGATTCATAGCATATTGATTCCACAAATTGTTTGAGTACTTACTGTTTATTATGCAATTGGTACAGAGGTTTGACAAAATACTTCTTAATGGTTTATTGAAAGAAAATTAAGATGCAAACAAATACAAAAATACTTACTATTTATTATGTACTTGATTTGTAGGTTTGATAAATAATCTTGGCAAATATTAATTGTAATACAATTACTACCAGCATTCTAATCTTATTGCCGCTACATCGCTTTGCCAGTTTGTCATAGCGGGCATGTTGTCATAAAGACTATATTTAGTGTTGTCAAAAGGAATGACAATGAGCTTATCATCATTTCTCCGTCCGAGCCTATTTCCACTGGCTGTCAATGGGGCTGGTGCATCCTTCCAACTTACTTACATGGACTACTCTTGATATTGAAAGGCACATCAGATGCTGACAGTGATCCTACGACTGGAAAAGAGGGACATCATATTGGGGTATGTGAAATATTGCTCACATTTTTGATATATGCAATTTTTGTTCTATGCTTGCTTTGTGTAGTTGTGTTACAAATATTCTTAACTTGTGTTCTTTCTTGGTGGTTTTGTATATGTAATGCAATGAATTCTCCATGATATGAATGGTCCTGTAATCTTGTCGCCGTTGTCGCTTTGCTAGTTCTATCATAGCGAGCATGTTGTCATAAAGGCTATATTTAGGGTTGTGCTGATTCATAGCATATTGATTCTACAAATTGTTTGAGTACTTACTGTTTATTATGCAATTGATACAAAGGTTTGACAAAATACTTCTTGATGGTTTATTAAAAGAAAATTAAGATGCAAACAAATACAAAAATACTTACTATTTATTATGTACTTGATTTGTAGGTTTGATAAATATTCTTGGCAAATATTAATTGTAATACAATTACTACCAGCATTCTAATCTTGTTGCCGCTACATCGCTTTGCCATTTTTCATAGCGGGCATGTTGTCATAAAGGCTATATTTAGTGTTGTGCTAATTCATAGCATATTGATGTCACAAATTATTTGAGTACTTACTATTTACTATGTAATTGATATTCATTTGGTTGAACTAGGAGAGACATCTTGGGAAAATCAACAATTGCATCAACAACGAGGTTAAGAATAGCACTTGTGAAGTCTCTTCTGATTTAAATTTTACTGATGAGGATAGCCCTGATAGCATGAATAAAATGAAAAAGAAGAAGGCATCTATGAAAAGTGGCTCTCCATTGCCCGACACGCCAGGGTAAGATCTGCGCGTCCATCTCAACAATTTTTTTTTCCACAACAAGTCGTGATGACTGTTATTGAATTGTATTAAAGTTTTCCACTTCAATAAGGATTTCACAGTTTACTTTGTGTCTGCCCTACAAAATTTGTTGTCCTAATAAATGTTTAATACAATGTTAATTTTATAGAGTAAAGCAACTTCACAAATATCTGGAAACAGATCCCATGACAAAAATTAAAGAAATTCAATTGGATGATGTTGTCTTCCTTAATGTGGATGAGGTCACTGAGTTGGGAATGGTTATTGCTAGTGAATTGCTCTTTTATGTGATTGATCATCATAGAAATGGAAAGACTTGGAACAGCACATTTAAATTTGAGGATCCGTTCATTTATGAAGGCCACATCGGCATTTTAAACGAGGCATCTCTTTGTTATGAACACAAACCGTTCATGAAGGATTTCAAGCGTCTAGCTTCTATATTTGACCGGCTTTTCAAGATAGAGAAGAAAAGGAAACTACCTGTCTACTATTTGTCATTTGTGACAAGTCTACGGGAGTTCATACCATATGAGAAGTTCTGTTATGATCTGGTATCAAGGTTTCACACTTGCATGACATCTCACCCTTTTCTCCAGCCATCTTTAATCAGGATGGCATTGATGCAAAATCTGTATGGTGGTCACCAGTGCTTAGATCCTGAAGAGAGAGAACTGTTAAAAAAAATTTGGAAATCGATCAATTATGCATCTGATTGGAGGACTATTGCATTGGAGAATGCTATTCTGAAGAAAGTTTATGGCTATAAACAAGAAAATGAAGAGAAAGATGTACCTTCAACAGGAATCAAAATTGAGAGGGGTGAAAAGAAGAATGAAGGTGACAAGACAGAATCTAAAAAGGTTGATATTACTAATTTCAGTAAAGGTCCTAAAGGTCTTACAATTTTTGTGCGTCATGCTTTAGTCCATGGACCAGAAGCTTTGAAGGTATTTGTGTTGTGTTTCTTTTTATTTTTTTATTCCACATTATCTAAAAGTTGGCTTGTGTATTTATAGGATATAAGAGGCTACAGAATTGAATTGCTATGTGATATCGAACTGATAATCGGATATGAGCTTCAAACTTACCTGGATGATATAGTAAAGGCTATTGTCTTTTGGCCAAACACCTTGGGCCATTCTTCAAAATGTAAGTTTTTCATAATTTTATTTCGAAATGTAAGTTTTCATAATTTTATTTTCTAATTTTTTTTTGTCACATATACTTGTTGCTTTTGTAGGGTTAAAGAAATCTGGGGGGCATATGATTATTTGGCGATTCGAGGCAAGAGAGAGTTTCGAGGTTGGCAGTTTGGCACCAGCTGACAAGGTCTGTCTTTAATCAATCTTTTATACATCTTTTTCGTTTTTCTTCTATAACATGATCTTTTCTCTTTTATTTTAGGCTTTATGACAAGAAGCAGTATACACCCCCTGGTACAAAATTGTTATTTAAAAAAGATGATAGTGGACTTAGTTCAAGAGTGTATCAGATGCATGCTGGCTATGGTTATGAGCCGACAAATTAGTTCTTGCACTCGTTACAATTTTTTTTTGCTAATTGTATTGAATTGAATTTATATTGCATCTGTGGAATATATTTATTTTACAAGGTACAACTATTATCAAAATACACTCTAGACGTTTACAACTCAATGATACGAGTGAAAATTTAATTAGTGCATAATTTTCCTTGCTAAATTCTCACACACGGCTACTAAGATGATTTATTTTCAAAATGAACTCAAAGTCATTTTGTTTAAACCGTTTGTAACTTATTCTTGGTGTGCAGATAGTGAACTGACTATTACTTGTTGAGAAGCGGTCAAGATGGTAGTTAGTTGCTAACTTGCTATATTCAAAATTGATGATGAAAATTGCATGCTCTTTTGCTGAAAACTGATGTATACTGAATTGCCTACCTACAGCTACGTTAAGATGTAATTGGCTACGTGCAACTATATTTTGATATACTGTATGATGTCTGATGAATTGTTTCCCTAAGTCCATGTGATGTACGGTTTCCTCTTGTTGAGAGAATTCATGAGCAGCAACATGGATGGGGAATTCTTTTTTACATTTTTTAATGCAAACACCTTGAATTCACTCACCAGTGACCAATGCATGTCTTTCCTCTTCTTGTATCTTTTTTATTGAAATGGGATGAATAGTGTTACACTGTTACTGGAGATGATAGAACATAGACATATAAGGAAGAAATATTTTTAACCCTAGAGGTTGCATCTGCAGGTCCAGATATTGACTGCATAGCTGCATGGGCTTCGCTGTGATTTTTTTCAAAAATTTGTTTGCCGTGATCTTATAACCTAGAGACAGAAGTGATTTCCTATTTTTGGCTGCTGAGTGGCCACAACATTGCCAGAATCTAGTAGCTCACGGAATTCAGAAGAAGTTGGAGCCTGTGCAGTGTGCTGTTTTCGTTGAAAATTAGCTTCCATGATATCTTGCGGTCCAGTTTTTCCTCCTAATGTTTCAGATCTTCTATGCCTGATTTGCAGCATCACAAAAACTAGGCAGATCTTTATTCTGCTTGATTTGCAGCACCACAAAAACTGGTGCCAGTCCTCTAGGTTGGCCTAAGCAACGTACGTAGAGTCGTGGACCATGCCCCTCCCACAGAACCCAATTGAGGCCATGGTTTCACTCATTTCGCCGCCAAAATTTGAGCTTCTTTCACTTGCCGGGTAACTATACCTCCACGTCATGCGTTATGATGTCCAGAAAGGCTGAAATTTCTCTGAAGGTCACGTGGCCTCATCCCAACCGTCAAGAAAATACATTTCTATCATGACGAGGTGTGCGTAGAAGCACTCCAAGGTCCACAGCTCAATGGAATCTTCTCCATGGCAGGACAAGGGGCCTTCGACCTACCCAACCCCTAGTTTGCACAGCAATGGCCAAATGCTACTCAGATAGTCAGATTGGCCTCCTCTCCCATCCCACCCATCGAGAAGAACACCATCCCTTTGCACGATCAAGCGGCAGCTTGCGACTTTCGTCTTGCACTGCTCCAGGTCATGTGCTTCTCCAAGAAATCTGTCTCATGAGTTCCAAGCCGTATCGGTGTCTGTGCCTGGCGCCGAAGTCCCGACTCCCCGCTTTTATGGAATCCGGCCGGAACAAGTTCATCCGCGCCCTCTGCAGCGACCGGCAGACGGATCAGCTCCCCTTCGAGTGAGTTCGGACCGGAGAAGAAGACGGTGACCGTGGAGCTGGGGGCAGGGTC
The DNA here is from genome assembly GCA_036346145.1 of Olyra latifolia. Taxonomy (NCBI): domain Eukaryota; kingdom Viridiplantae; phylum Streptophyta; class Magnoliopsida; order Poales; family Poaceae; genus Olyra; species Olyra latifolia. The sequence continues at coordinate 3,423,922 of CM070531.1, read as the reverse complement.
TAAGCAGTGGAGCTCGTTGGTTCAGGGCGTACGGGTTGCTCCCGGAGAAGAGAAGCGGCTCGTCGCGAGCTGGTCAAAGCCAGGACGCCGACGCGGTGCTCTGCTCGGGGTTCTTACAGGGAATGAAGATAGGTGCCGCTGCCACCATGGCCTTCAGCTCGGGGATGCAGGCGTACAAGAAGGTGCGCATGTACCCGAGCACGGTGCTGGGCCTGGGCTGGTGTACGAACGGATGGGGGCGGCGCCCCTGCCGCCGAGCGCCGAAGCATACCACGCCAATACGATGGCGGCTTACGGAGCACTTGGAGTGCCGGACATGGTGGCTTTCGTTGCTCAAGCAGCGTTTAGTATGTCCCGGATAGGGTAACCGAGAATCGGGTTTCATAAGTCGAGCTGGAGTGCCGGACATGGTGGCTTTCGTTGCTCAAGCAGCGTTTAGTATGTCCCGGATAGGGTAACCGAGAATCGGGTTTCATAAGTCGAGCTTACTTTTTGTTTGTGGGACAAGATGTCCCCTTCTAATCGGTGACGTTGCGTTCATGAGCAACCAATCCAACAAGTACAGAGAGACAGACCATTGAGGTAATAGCCCTATGTCCAGTGCAGTGTTGATAATCAAAGAATGATTACAGAGGTGCTTTAGATCAGATTCAGAGGTGTGGAGGATGAACTACGGGTAAGGCAAGGCTTAACCGCAGTGCACCATTTTACAAGGAACGTGTGTGTGATGCAAGATCTAATCTGGGTATATAGGATCGAGGTGCTTCGACAGGGGTGAACAAGACAGTATACTAGTAAAACTAAACACAGACTTAACAAAACTAACGTAAGCAGCCAATCTAAAATAGTAGATTAAAATGAACACGCATACATAAATAAACAATTAATCTAACCATGTACTAAGAACTCAAATCAAATAATCAGAACCATACTTACTAATCAAATCAATCGAATACATGGTTCATTTTAACATTGAAGTACACCACCTCTTTCTCTCAATCTGCTCCTTTCTTTTTCGCTCTCTCCATGGGCCTCTCATTTTTTTTGGTCTGGATGCTGTGCGCCACTGCCGAAAAATGTTCCGCCTACAAGCCCCCGCCACCCCGTTTGCGCGGCCACCATAGCACTTATATAGGGCTGCAGCCTTGCGCTGCACGGCGCCGCCTGACGCGTGGCTGCGCGCCCCTTCTGGACTTGCTGAGGAGCTGCATGTTGAGCTGGCCCCACCTAGGCCCCAGTCCCATGCAGCCTGTCCGCTGCATGCTCCAGAAGCTCCTGGTCCGCTGCATGCTCCAGATCCTGTTGCCGACTTGCCCACTGCACCGACTTGCCCACTGCATGCATGCACTTGGGCTCAGCCACACAGCCGCACTTATTGACTAGCTGCTGCTGACACCATTCATGTTCACACAGGCACACATGCCCACATGCACGTTCACTCACACACACGGATGCACACATGCATGTTCTCTCACATATACACACATATATCATGCTATTTTTAAAACTTCTTGATTCATAGTATCTGTGCTAGCTTGACATGCCTCTCTGACCTCACCTAGGTCACATGTACCTGAGCTCTCTGCAACACACACTCCAAACCAATTCCTGCAAAATAAATCGACACAAAAACTATCTTTTTCTTCCACAAATAGATTAGTTCATCACAAGTCTCTTTGTCTCTTTTATTTTTAATCAAATATTATTATCTTGGTCAAATATTTTTCTCTTTAATTATAAATCATCTCAGCACAAAATCTAGAAATCAACAGGGTACCAATAATAAATGACACCTCTCGCAGGAGGGTTTATATAGGGTACCGGTGCAGGAGATAAAGCGGAAGTTGCTCCTAACTACAAGGAAGGTTGCGTGCTGCCAGGGAACCCTCGCAGTGCCGCCGCGCTATGGGCTAGGCCCGTTAGAGCATCCACACCAATTACTCTATCTCTATTTTCTTTCTCTTCTACTCTATTTTCTCTCTCCATCCCTCTAAAATTCCTTCATACTTTACACTATACTCCAAAAGATTTCTTCACTGCACCAGAAACTCTATTCTTGCCACGTCAGCGCTACAATGTATTTAGAGCTATTGCTGTGGATGCTCTTAGCCGCTTGCTTGGAGTAGAAGACAAGTCATCGTCTTGATCTGCAAGGCGCCGGGTAGCGGATACGCCATCACGTCACCGGGTAAGGGGTTACCCTATATACCTGCAAGGAAAAAGAGGTTAATAGTGCTGCCGGGTCTCTAAGAGAAACGCAAAAGGGGATGAGGTTTTGTACCGGGCAGGAAGCACTCTACCTGGTAGCTAAATACCTACCGGGAAAGACAACGCATCGGGTGAGAAGATCGTTCATCCAACGAGTTTTCTCAACTGTTTGCACTGGGAAACGCGTCCGGGAATTTACTGTTGAGCCACGCTGCGTTACGGGTTTGTTACCGTTGGAAGCACAACGGTAACCGCGTAGACGCGATCATTGCGGCGCAGAGGTAGAAATTAGCCGTTTCTTACCGTTCGCCACGGCTAGAAAACTGACCTTTCATACCGGCACATCAGTACCGATTGGATTGGAACCGGTACTAACAGTGGCATCGATCCCCGTTCATTGGAGTGCAGGGAGGTAGTCGGTTGGAGTCACGAACGATCGATGCCCTCGCATTAGTCGATTCGTGATCTGAACCGATCCAAGAAAAGGCACGGGTAATTAGTCGGTTAAGTAACACGAACCGTCTCGATGTTCTCTCATTAGTCGGTTAGGTGTTACGAACGGTCTTGATGCCTCGTTTCAGGAAAGTTCAAAAGGAATGCATATTCTATCTATATCAGTACGCGATGGTGGGTGGGTTGGTTAGAAGGGTGAGGTTAGAGTCACAAGGTTGTGGGTTCAAGTCCTGCTTCTCTCATACATCCTTAATACTTTTAAACATTTTCTAGTACTATTCAGTACCGGGTGAGGAAACCACGACTGATGCTCAAGGAGCATCAGTCCCGGATAGCTTGTACCGGTTCAAAAACCGGTACTAAAGCCAGTTACGAACCGGTACTAAAGGTGAGTTCTGTAGTAGTGCGCGTAGTAGAGGGAAACACCTGAGTCCTATCCCACTATAAATAGAGGACTTAGTGTAGAAGAGAGAGGTTTGTGGAAGAATTAGATGCGTCGTATTGCCCAAGGATTGTGCTTATATAGTACATATATGGGCCTGGTCCCGAGGCCCATTATATTCTTAACACTCCCCCGCAATCTAAACGGCGTATGGAAGCATAGCGTTTAGACTGATACAAAACAAACACATAAAGAACCTTCCCACGATCTCAAAAACAAAAAGAACCATCAGACAAAGTGACCATCACTCCACCACAGTCTGAACGGTCGGTTCACAGACATTGAGACTGGACCGAAATTCGGTGAAGATCGTCGTCGGAAGGCCCTTGGTGAAGATGTCAGCGTACTGCGAAGACGTCGGAACATGAAGAACATGCACTTGGCCGAGAGTAACACGCTCTCGAACGAAGTGCAAATTGATCTCGGCATGTTTAGTCCTTTGATGTTGAACCGGGTTGGTTGAGAGATACACAACACTGACATTGTCGCAGTACACGGGGGTCGCTTGGCGGAGGGGACTATGGAGCTCCTGAAGAAGCTGTTGAAGCCAGCAAGCCTCGGCGACACCATTGGCAACCGCACGATACTCAGCCTCCGCACTGGAGCGGGAGACTGTGTGCTGCCGCTTGGAGGACCATGAGACTAGGTTGTCGCCGAGGAAGACGCCATAGCCTAAGGTGGATTTGCGGGTGTCAGGGCAGCCGGCCCAGTCAACATCGGTGTAGACTCGGAGATCAGCACAGTAGAGCGACGCAGTAGAAGTCCAAGTGTAAGGGTGCCCTTAAGGTACCGCAGGATGCGCTTCAATGCGGCGAAATGGGGCTCCCGTGGATCATGCATGAACAGACATACCTGCTGAACGGCATAGACAATGTCTGGGCGGGTAAACATCAGATATTGCAGAGCTCCGGCCAAGCTGCGGTAGAGAGAAGCATCAGTCACCGGGGTCCCATCAACAGATAGCTTGGATCTAGTGTCAACTGGAGTGGCACATGGTTTGCAATCAATCATGCCTGCCCGATCCAGAATATCGATGATGTACTGACGCTGAGTAAGAAGAAGACCGCCAGGCCGGGACTGCACCGAGACCCCAAGGAAATGGTGTAAGGGACCAAGGTCCTTTAGAGAGAACTGGCACTCTAGGGCGGTGACGATTTGTCGGAGAAGATCATCTGAAGAAGCAGTCAGGACAATGTCATCCACGTATAGGAGGAGGTAGGCCGTCTGTGTGCCCCGACGATAGATGAAGAGTGAAGTGTCCGTCTTGGCCTCAACAAAACCAAGAGATAGTAGATGTGAGGCAATAGTACTGTACCAAGCTCGAGGCGCCTGTTTGAGTCCATACAGGGACTTGTTCAGCAGACAAATGTGATCTGGGCAAGAAGGATCCACAAAGCCTGACGGCTGAACACAGTAGACAGTCTCTGAGATGACACCATGCAAGAAGGCATTGTTGACGTCGAGCTGACGAATTGACCAACCTCTGGAGACAGCGAGAGAGAGCACAGTCCGAACAGTGGCAGGCTTGACAACTGGACTGAATGTCTCGTCAAAGTCCACACCCGGTCACTGAGTGAAGCCGCGAAGGACCCAGCGAGCCTTGTACCGATCAAGTGAGCCATCTGCATGTAGTTTGTGTTTGAAGATCCATTTGCCAGTGACAACGTTGGCCCCGGCTGGACGTGGGACCAGATCCCACGTGTCGTTGGCCCGGCGGGCCTCGAACTCCCTAGTCATGGCCTCACGCTAGTGAGGATCGGCCAAGGCGGCGCGATACGACTTAGGCAGAGGGGGCAATGTGGAGGCATGAAGATTGAGCCGGGGACGAGGAGGGACGACGATGCCCGACTTGCGGCGCGTGACCATGTGGTGAGCATTGGTCATGGGTGGCAAGGTAGCCCCGCTAGCAACAACCTGTGGAGGGATCTGACAGGGGCAGCGGGAGCTGACAATGAAGCCATCGGAGTAGCTCTGCTGGCAGCAATCTGTGGGGAGGACCCAACAGAGGCAGCGGGAGCTGTCGGAGAAGTGACTGTCGGAGAAGCGACCGAAGTGAAACCCGGTGGCACACCTGGCGATGTCGGGGAGGCTGGTGGAGTGACGCCGCTGGTAACAAGTTGTTGTATGAGACCGACAGGAGCAGCGGGGACGTAGGAGGCAGTGGGCAGTGATGTGCCGTCTGGAGAAAAGACACCGCTGGCAACAGCCTGTGGAGAGAATCCGACAGGGGCAGCGGTGACCGAAGGGTTGGTGGTCGACATGACCACCGGTGGGGCAGGGGTGGACGATGGCGTAGATGTACCTACAGAAGAGGACGAGGCACAAACCCCAATGGGTGGAATGGGAGCGGCCTCGTCGGTTAGAAAATCATAGTCGGGCGGGGTGGGTGGGGTGGATGCGGTGACGGAGGAGGTGGCAAAGGGAAAGGTGTACTCGTCGAAGACAACGTGGCGAGAGACGAGAACACGGTTGGAAGAGAGATCTAGACAGCGATAGCCCTTGTGGTCGGGAGAATACCCAAGGAAGACACACTGAGTGGAGCGAGCAGCGAGTTTATGTGAGGCAGTACTCGAGAGGTTAGGGTAGCAAGCACAGCCAAACACACGGAGGTCTGTGTAAGTGGGGTGGGACCTGTGAAGGGCAAAAAAAAGGTGTGGAGTGAGATAAGTGGAAGTGGGACGCAGATTAAGGAGGTATGTGGCTGTATTAAGAGCTTCTACCCAATAGGAAGAAGGAGCACTAGCCTGAAACATAAGGGTTCGCATGATGTCGTTGGTGGTACGGATGGAGCGTTTGGCCTTGCCGTTTTGTTGGGAGGTGTACGGATAGGACATGCGAAAGACGACGCCATGGGTGAGGAAGAAAAAGCGAGACATGGCGTTGTCAAACTCACGACCATTGTCAGCTTGAACACATTTGATAGTGGTGCCAAACTGATTGCGAACATAGGAAAAGAAAGATGAGATGGTAGGATAAGTGTCAGACTTAAAGCGGAGAGGGAAAGTCCACATGTAATGAGAGCAGTCATCCAAAACAATGATATAGTACTTGTAACTGGAGACACTAGCAACAGGGACGTCCACAAATCACAATGTATTAAATCAAAATTTTGAGGAGCACGAGAGATGGAGGACATAAATGGGAGTCTAACATGACGACCAAGCTGACAAGCATGACAAACATGAACGGGCTTCGCTTTATGACACTGGATAGCAGAGGACTGCACTAGACTAGAGAGGGTCGCATGACCGGGGTGGCCGAGGTGACGGTGCCAAAGCTCCGTGGAGGCGGTGCCGGTAACCAGGCTGTAGGGTTAGGGACGTTGATGGAAGGAGTAGAGGTCCCTAGGGCTGTCACATTGGGCAATGATGCTCTTATTGCGGAGGTCCTTCACAGAAAAACCAAAAGGGTCAAATTCGACGGAGCACTGGTTATCTTTGGTGAACTGACGAACCGAAATAAGATTTTTAATGAGGGTTGGTGTGACGAGGACATTATGAAGATCAAGGGGGCCTCGAGTTGTGGGAAAGACCCGATGGCCAGTGGCAGTGATGGGTAAAAGAGATCCATTCCCAACGACGATGTTGGATGGGGCGGAGGTGGAGGGTGGTTGGGAGAAAGAAAGGTTACCGGTGTCAGAAGTCATGTGGGAAGTGGCGCCGGAGTCCATGTACCACTTGGAGTTGCTTGGTGGCGACATGAGTGACATGGTGCGGAAGGCGCTGGCGAGGGATTGCTGATCCCAAGCCGCGCCCACCATCGGATTCCACATGCCTGGAGTAGTGGGCTGCATTGCCACTGAAGGGTCACCACCTCCAGTCCCACCGGCGGAGAGAGTGAGGGGACGTGGTGGTGCCATGTTGGCACTGCCAGGGGCCGGAGGTCGCCCTAGTATGCTCAGAGCTGGACAGTACCCGTCCAGGGGTTGTAGTAATTCGGAGTAGACCGGCCGCCACCGGAGAAGGATCCACCTGTGGCGGGGGTGGGGAAGCGAGGGCCACTGCCACCGCTGCCACCTCCGCCGCGATTCTTGTTCTTTCCTTTGTAGTTGTTCTTGCCTTTAAAAGGTTGCCCCCTGGAGGAGCCACCGAAGGAGGCCTTGCTGCCGTTCGGAGAACCGGTGTCAACAAGGGCGGTGGGGGGCTTGCTGTGTTGGCCCCCCCTCCCATGGTGAGCTCCTGAAGAAGTAGCTGGGATCGAGCGTCGGCGAAGGTGGGTAGAGGAGACTTGGTAAGAAGAACATGCTTGAGGGTGGTGAACTGGTCGTTCAAACCACGAAGCATGTTGAGGACCTGGGTGCGATCGGAGGGAGGCTCCCCCAGGTCCGCCAGTGCGTCTGCTATAGTTTTCAGACGGCGGCAGTAGTCGGTGATGGAGAGATCGCCCTGTTGGAGCGAGCGAATCTCTGCCTCGACGTAGAGAGCACGAGTTTCCTGGTTATCTAGAAATTGGTGCTCAAGGCTGAGCCAGACAGCACGAGCGGTTTTGTCGAGGGCCATCACCAGCTCCTGGAGATCCGAGGAGATTCACTGGTAAATCCAGGAGAGCACGACGATGTCCATGCATGCCCAGACGGGGTCGGAAAGACAGCCGACCGGGGAGGTAACGTGATCCAGTAGGGCGTAGCGACCCAGGGTCACCTGGAACATGCCATGCCACCGGTGGTAGTTGAAGGTGGAGTTGGTGATGTCGAGGACGACCGGGATGAGAAAGGTGACGTTCGTCACGCCGGCGGCCTGAGCATGAAGGGCCGCAATCGTCGCCGGGTCGGTTCCTGTGGACAGCGCCAGGTCGTGATGGTGTTGACCTGGCAAGGCCATGACACCTGGAGTGGTATGAACGATGGCCGGAGAGGCGCTGGTACGCACTGGACTTGGACTAGCAAATGTATAAGAGGGAGTACAGCCAGATGCCCCCAAGTTGTTGTTTCCTATGCCGAAGTGGTGGGAACTAGGTACTATATCCACCGATTGGGACGTGCTGTAGGGCTATGGTGGCCTGGAAAGAAGGCATCGTGGAGACCAAGCCCGCCGTGGTGACCACGGGGCGCCGGAAGGCCGACGGGGAAGGGGAGCCGGCCACCGGGGGGAAGGCCGCCGGTGGGGAAGAGGGCGGCCAGGTCGGGGACGGCTCCAGATCTGCCGATTTGAAGGCCGGCGCCGGTAGGGAAGCTGCCGATGGGGAAGACGCCGGTGGGGAAGAGGGCGGCCGGGTCGGGGACGGCTCCAGATCCGTCGCCGATTTGAAGGCCGGCGCCGGTGGGGAAGAAGGCGGCGTTGGTGGTGCGGCCACCGAGGAGAAGGCCGATGCTGCCGCTGATGGGGAAGAAGGCGGCGTCGGTAGTTCCTGGGTCGGGGACGGCTCCAGATCCGCCGCCGGTAGCGTTGGCGACTCCGGCATCGCTCGATCCAGCGCCGGTGGTGGGTAGGAAGAAGGCGGCGGCAGCTGTGTCAGGGATGTCGAGTCCGGCCGCCATGAGGGCCACGCGGACCTCTTCAGGTAGGGCAGAGACGGCAGTGGCGATCTGTGTCGCGGCAGCGCGTGCGACGTCTGCCGTTGTGATGACTTCGGCTTCGGAGGCAGCGGAGGCTTCGATTGAGGTCACCACGGGTGACGACGTTGAGGTAGAAGGCTTGGAGATTCTAGACGCCATGGAGAAGATGGCGACAGCTAGGGTTACGAGGTAGGCTCTGATACCATGTAGAAGAGAGAGGTTTGCGGAAGAATTAGATGCGTTGTATTGCCCAAGGGTTGTGCTTATATAGTACAGATATGGGCTTGGTCGCGAGGCCCATTATACTCTTAACACTTAGGGCAGAGGAAACGCATCCCTGTCTCTCGCGTCCAAATTCAACCCCACTGGGCTCAAATCCTTTCCCGTTCCTTCGCCACTTACGATCCCCCAAGCCTCCAATGCCATGGGCTTTCTCAGGAAGAGTGCATCGTCCGAGGCTAGCCTCCAAGCGCTAGTTGAAGCCGAAGAACTCTACGCCGGGTGCTGGAGGGCGCCTGGCAACGACGAGCATGTACTCTTCGTTGAGGAGCGAAAAGAGATCGTCAACTTCGAGCTAACGTCCTCCTTTGGGTTGCGCCTGCCCGAGAACTGGTTCGTGCCTGAGCTCTTGGCGCAGCTGAATCGGGTATCGACGAAGCAGGTGGCGGTTATGACGGATCTATCCATTGCGTGCATCAACTTCAAGAGGCGCACGAACTCCCAATACAGGTACCCGGTGTTGCCGATCCGGGATACTATATCGAGGTGGAACTAGAGATGGTTCTACCTGGTGCTGCCCGAGGACTGTGACCTCGAGTACAACGACAAGGTGCTGAAGTTGGACCAGGCGCCCTCTCCACCGGAACCAACCGAGGAGGAGTTGTGCGCAATGGCGATGATCGCGGCGCTGACGGACAAGGGTCTCACCGGGGTGCACATCGCCCAGGACTACCTGGCCAACGCCGTGTGCCCGCTGAGGCACCGAGCTGAGCCCTTTTGGAAGATGAGCGGATGGCCTGACACTTCCCGGGAGATGGAAGCGCGTAAGATCCTTCTTCCTAGTAAGTTTGCTTTGATCTCGGGTTACTTTATTGATAAAATTTCCCTGTTGGAATCTTTTTGCAGCCCCGTACCAAGAGTGGGTCGATGAGAGGGACAAAGTGATGTTTGGTTCGCCGTGGGGCAAGGGCGCCATGGAACCACCTGCCGGGGAGGTGCCTGGTAACGTCAAGGAGAGAGGCGCTGAGGTACCCTAGTAGCTTTATGCGTTTTCTGTTAATCTGCTTGCTCTTTCCTCTTACTTCTCACCACTTCTGGTCGTGATCGGGCAAGAAAATAGCGCCATCTATGCAGAGGCTGAGGCCATCCGACGCTCCTGGGTAGGGGAAGATGCGCCCATCCCGGAGCACAAGTCGGAGCCCGTTGCCGTGTCCGGAGTAGCAGCTACCCCGATGCGTCGATCTACTCGACAGGCTGCCGCAACCAAGGCGGCCGTAGTGGTGAAGCGAAAGAGACAGGAGGAGGAGGAGGACGGGAACGAAGAGAATCCCGTCCACGTGTCAGACGAGGACAACGAGGTACGATCTTGGCTGAAAAATTTCATCAAGACTTACCCGGCTTGCTGGGTAGGGGTGAAAACGGTTCGGGTAGTACCTGGCGGGTACCCAACCTAAAGCCTCACGGTTAGCAAATGGTTTCGCAAAAAACGGCTCCGTCGGATCCTGTTTCGGATCCGGTTAATATCTGAATTTTTTTAACTGGATTCGAATCGGATGTGGTAACACTGGTATCCGATAAAATCAGATCAGATTCGGATAACCGTATCTTGAAACGAAGCGGGTACCCGTTTGTGTTGGAGAGCAGATAGCGCACAGAGAAGCACCAACTTGGTGCTGGTGGCGCGGAGGGAGCACCGGCTGTTCGGCATCCGGGACCGATCCAAATCCTCTGCCTTTGTACTTGTCATAAGTACAAAGGCAGAGGTGCACTGTAGCAGCTAGCTAAAAATGCACAAACACCGTAGCAAACAGCACTTGTCGAACAACGTTCATAGACCAACGTAGTGAAAATACTGTTCATTAGCGTACTGTTTATCCGTACTGTAGCAATGAACAATACTTTTATCGTACAAAATTTACCAGCACTGTTCATTCTCTGCCTTTTATACACTACGACAGAGTATCCAAACCAATCCGGGACAGGGCGCGGGCGCTTGGCGCCGCCCAGGTGCTCCTCGTCGTCACCGACGTCGTCAAGGAGGACGACTGCCGCCGGCTCGTCGGCGACACCATCAGCTTCTTCGAGCAACGAATTCCTGATCTTTGTCCGGTCGATTTTTTGCGTTAAAAAAAAAAAGCTTCTTCGGCCAACGTACGTTAGGCTCAGCTGCCGCTGCCACTGGATCATCGGTCATCAGCTTACTTAGTCCGACTTTTGTTCGTGGTTTCGGTTCGATTTAGTTCGGTTTTGTTAACTTTTATCTTTTTTATTTAAGTCATATGAAATATTATGTTTTAGTAATATTTATGGAGTATTGTGTGTTTTTTCTTAAAGATTCACAAAATATTTTTTAAAAAATTTCAAAATTTTTTATGATACGTTTTGAGAGCTTTTAAACTTTAACAAAACTAAACCAAAATACTAGAAAAATTTAGAAAGATATGAAAAATACCAAAAAAGCTAAAACATTTTTTTTTGATATTTTGGATTTTTCCCCATATTTTAAACATGTGTTTATTAGATTGTTCCCATCGAATGCTTTAAGCACATATAATTCAAATACGAACCGATTTAGTATCTGATATCCGCTTTGTTCCTATTCGTGTATAATAACATATATTCGTTTTCTACCCGTATGTAGTTATCCGTTACCGCACCGCATCCGATCTGATATTTGTTTAAACCATATCCGAACCGGTATCCGGTTCAAAACATAAGGTTAGAATATGAAATGGCCTAATATGTGACCTGAACCGTTTTCACCCTTATCGCTGGGAACGCTTGAAAATCTTGGCCGACGTCGCACAGTCCAACAAGCGCATCGCCGCGCTAGAGGCGAAGCGTGCCCGGCCAGCTCCAGAAAGAGGCGGAGCTGATGAAGAAGGTGGAGCCAGGAGGAGCTAGGAAGAGCTCCCTCCCCTTCGCCCAAAGCATCGGGCAGGGCCAGGACGTCGAGCTCCGTGCTCAGCGGGGCTCGATCTGCCAGCAAGAAGTCGACGGAGCCCTCGCCGGGAATGAAGAAGGCGAACATGAAGCGACTGGCGCTGGCGGGGTGCAGACTGCTGCCAGCCCCCACGTATGATCGCGGAGCTGCTCCGAGGCTCCACCGGGCAGCCCAAGAAGGCGGCCTCGCCGAGAAGAGCGAGGCCTCGCCGCTCCCACCCAGCAGCAGCAGGATCCCGCCGCCGGGGAAAACCAAGGTTGCCGGGGAAGACGTCCTGGTAGCCTCAGAGACTGAAGCAGCAGTCCAGGAGGTGCCGTCCCTCCGGGATCCAACTGGGAGCGCGGCGGCGCGGACTGCACCGCCAGAGTTGCACGAGCCGCCGGCCACGGACGTCGAGGCCGGGGAGGAGGCGGAGTCGCCTTCCCCGGCTCTGGGAAGAGTTGGAGCAGGAATGTCGGGTGGTAAGTTTTTCTGCTCAATACTCTCATCTTTAGGCGTGAGCTCGGTAGCTAACTTGTTGTAGCGTTTGAAGGTGACGGACACCATCATGAGCGAACTGGAGGCCGGTGCCAACCGGGAAGCAGCCCTTCGCAAAATGGTCAAGCGCCTCAAGAAGGAGCTCAGCTCCAGGAAAGCACCAAAGATATGCCACTCGGTGGGCAAGTTTGTGTTGGAATAATAAGCACTTTTATGTTTAATTTAATTCGAAAATAACTCATGAGCAAGATAATAAACATAAAAGAATCACATGAATATATCTTAGATATGCATGCAGTCAAACTACACATATATCTCTCAGATATATTCGGCAATAATAGAAGAAAGAACATGGCAGTGATAAGAGATATGTACTGTGCACCCGCTTCGCTAGCGGTGCTGTTCTTGGCGATGTTGTCGTCGACGATCTTGTCGTTGCTGTTCTTACTGGAGTTGTCCGCCATTGGAGAAGAAGCGCGATGAAGCGAGCAGTCGCGCAGAGCGCTTCCCAAAAACTTGATTCGTTCTACCCAGTGCAGGAGCTCTTGGGCGATCGGTTCCGGAGACCTGCTCTCCCTTCCGCCGGTGCACACTGACGCGTGGGATGGGGAAGACCGGACGATGGCACAGTAGAGGAAAAGAGAGAGACAACGCAGAAAGAGACTCGACCCTAACTTGGGACTAAGCCTTTTTTCTGAATTGATGTGGTGCACCTTTTGGAGGAGGTCTCAGGTTGCTTATATAGGGGTTGAGAGAAGCTCTCTCCCACACAACTAGCAATATGGTACTAAACGTACCACCTCAACCATATGGGCCACATGGGCCTTTGAGATTTTTTAGGAATTATTTGAATATTAAATGGGCCAAGCCCAATAATTCTAACAATCCCCTACAAGATCTCAAAGTTCCATCCAAGTTTATCTCGTCCCAAGACTGTTTATATACCAATGTTTCGGTGACAATGGACTATGCCTTGAATTGCACCTAAGACTCTAAGCTACACTCTCCACAACTTGAACAATGGACTACGCCTTGAATTGCAAGTTTTGTGTGGTCAAGTTTCACTTAGTGCCTTAACTGATACTAGACCGCCAAAAGACTACCCCGCGGTTGGAGCGTATATGTCGTACTTCGTGGTCTCTTCATGAGCTTACTAGAGATTACCCAAGTCTCATAGACTGCGACTTCCAACAGTCAGGCTCATATAGGTGTGTTCTTTCAAGATGCTCTGTGGGAAGACATCTTCGCTAAATAAAGCCAACAGAACACATTAAGGCAAAACCATCCTACCACACAGATCTTGAGAGTATTGCATCTTCACTTGGAACTGGTGTGGATATACTTTCCTTCAGTTAACCAATAGCTTGTTTTCCCAGGACCTAATTCACAGGATCGCCGATCACATAGGCTGGGTTACCGCTATGGTGTAACTCACGTGGGTCTCAAACCCAGTTTCTTCGATGCATTGTCTATCACATTCCATGATAAACCCTTTGTAAAAGGATCTGCCAGATTCTTAGTCATGTGGATATAATCCAACGCTATCACTTTGGAGTTTCTTAATTTTCTGACAGATTTCAAAAGTCTTTTGACGTGTCTTGAAGACTTCATGTTGTCCTTAGAATTGTTCATCTTGGCAGTCACCGTTTGATTGTCACAATTCATAAGAATAGCCGAGATAGGCTTCTCAACCACTGGAAGGTCCATCAAGAGTTCACGCAGCCACTCAGCTTCAACAGTGGATGTGTCCAAAGCAGTAAGTTCTGCCTCCATAGTTGAGCGTGTTAAGATAGTCTGTTTGCAAGACCTCCACGAGACAGATTTGTCACCAAGAGTAAAGACATATCCACTTGTGGCCTTTATCTCATCAGCATCGGAAATCCAGTCGGAATCACTATACCCTTCCAGCGCTGTCGGGTACCCAGAATGGTGTATTCCAAAGGACATAGTACCTCTCAGATAGCGCATAACTCTATCGAGTGCTCTCCAATGATCCGAGGTTAGAAGTAAACCGGCTCAACTTACTAACCGCGAATGAGATATCTGGCCTTGTAGCGCTAGCTAGGTACATCAAGGACCCGATGATCTGAGAATATCTCAGTTGATCCCTAGTAATCCCATTGTTCTTTCGAAGCACAATGTTAGGATCATAAGGTGTTGAAGAAATCTTGCAATCGTCATAACCAAAACGATTCAAGACCTTTTCCACATAATGGGATTGCGAAAGAGTAATCCCATTATTGCTCTTGAGTAACTTGATGTTCAAGATAACATCAGTGTCGCCAAGATCTTTTATATCAAAATTTCGGGACAAAAATGATTTAGTCTCATTAATCACCTTAATGTTAGTCCCAAAAATCAATAGGTTATCCACATAGAGACATATAATAACTCCCTCACCGCCACCATAGCGGTAGGACACACATGTGTCTGCCTCGTTTACAACAAAACCGGCTTGTGTGAAAGTTGTGTCCAACTTCTCATGCCATTGCTTAGGTGCTTGCTTAAGGCCATAGAGTGATTTTAATAACTTACACACCAAGCTCTCTTGACCCGGTATTACAAATCTATCTGGCTGATCCATATAGATTTCCTCCTCCAACTCTCCATTAAGGAAAGCTGTCTTCACATCCATTTGATGGACAAGAAGACCATGAGAGACAGCCAATGATAGTAAGACCTGAATGGTTGTGAGTCTAGCCACAGGTGAGTAAGTATCAAAATAATCCTCTCCTTCCTTTGCATGTAACCCTTTACCATAAGTCTAGCTTTATACTTATCAATAGTACCATCAGGCTTGAGTTTCTTTTTAAACACTCACTTACAACCCATGGGTATGCAGCCGTATGGTTTCTCTGTAAGCTCCCAAGTTCCATTAGTGAGAATGGAGTCCATTTCACTATGGACTGCTTCTTTCCAGTAGTCTGCATCCGAAGATGCATAAGCTTCTAAAATAGAAGTAGGTGTATCATCCATAAGGAAAACAGTGAAGTCATCATCAAAGGATTTTAAAGTCCTTTATCTCTTACTCCTAGGAGCTTCACTGTCATCCTCCACAGGATTGTTCTCAACTTGTGCAACAGGTTCGGGAATTATCTCAGATGTTTTACTAGAATTGCTATGTTCATTTTTCATGGGGAATATGCTCTCAAAGAAAGTAGCATCTCTAGATTCCATGATTGTGCCAACAAGCATGTCAGGCATCTCAGATTTAATCACTAAAAATCTATAAGGAACGCTATGAGGAGCATAACCTAGAAAGACACAATCCATTGTATTAGGTCCCAACTTACGCTTCTTTATAATTGGTACATTGACTTTCACCAAGCACCCCCACGTGCGCAAGTAAGAATATGATGGTTTTCTCTTTTCCCATATCTCATATGGTGTTTTCTCCTTATTTTTAGGTGGAACTGTATTCAACACATGACATGCGGTCAATAACGCCTCCCCCCACCATGCCTTAGATAGACCCGCAGTGTCTAACATCGCATTGATCAAATTAGTTAGAGTACGGTTCTTTCTTTCAGTAACCCTGTTTGATTGGAGTGAATAGGGAGGCGTTATCTGATTAATAATCCCATGTTCCTCACATAATAAGTTAAATTCACTAGAGAAATACTTTCCACCACGATCCGACCAAATTTTTTTATTTTTCTTTCTAATTGGTTTTCAACTTCAACCTTATAAATCTTAAAGTGATTAAAAGCCTCATCTTCCGATTTTATTAAATAAACATAGCAATATCTAGAAGCATCATCAATGGGTGTCATGAAATATCTCTTTTCACCTTTTATCAACACACCATTCATCTCACAAAGATCAGAATGTATGAGTTCTAGGGGTGCCAAGTCCCTTTCCTCGGCAGCCTTGTAGGGCTTACGAGGTTGCTTAGATTGCACACAGCTTTGGCACATAGAACCTTTGTGTAACAGCCCAAAGTTATGATAATATTTTGAAAACACTTCTGTACCATTGCATAAGCTATGGCGTTTCCCGTAAAATTTCTATGTGACAAACACAAATTTCTAGATTTCAAAGGCCATTAGAAATTTGATTGGTTCTAATTAAATTTTAAAATCACCAAATAGCTAATTAACAAATCTTACTTAGGAATTTATTATTTATAGCAAAATTTAGGAAATGTTGGAATAAAAGTTCAAATAGATCTTAAATGGGGAATATGTTTTCATGTTCATAAAACATCCATACACATATATATATATGAATATATGTATATGTATATATGTACACACATATTCACATAACATATAAAATGATAAATTGCTCTAAAAATCCCAGGAGAATTCTATATATTAGTTTAAACTCTAATTGAGAGTTTGACTCAGTGTTGACCAAAAGGAACCGGTGGGACCCACTTGGCGACCTCTTCTTTTACCCTGCTCTTGTGAGCATTTCACGAAAGCATTTGTCTTTGCCTCGGCTAGCTCGCTCTCCTCGGCAAAATCCAAATTTCGGTACCGCAAAATCACCGGAGATCTGCTATTTGGCTGCTTGTGCATGTCGTCTTGGCTCTGGCGGGCCCGCAACCGCGCCGAAGTGACACCCCGCCATTGGTTCGCCGCCGCTCGCGGGCGCCATGGCCGACCAAGCCACCTTGTCGGGATGGCCGTGACAGGGGCGTGCGAGCACCGCCCACCTTGCCCAATGGTCGACTTGGTCGCGCCATCGATGCCCCCGCACCGCCGCTCGGCCGGTGGCAATGCCGCCGAAACAAGCCATCTCGCCGCCCGGCTCGGACATTCGCCAGGCGAAACAAGCCACCGCCCACTAGCCAATGAGCACTAGAGCTCCTCGTGGACCGTCTCACATCTTCGCGATCACGGTCAAGAGCCGAGCTCGGACCGAGCTTATATGCCACCGCGCCACATCGGCCGTTTTCTCCTCTTTTCACTCTCACGTCGCCACCCAAACCAGACCTCCCTAGTCTCCACATTGTCTCGCGTTTGCCGCCATGACCTCGTGAAGCTCTGCCTCGAAGGAATTGGTGCGAGTCATCCCGAGCTCGTCGGGCGCTCTCGCCACCGCCGACCGCCTGGTCTTCCCGGCATCGTGAGCGCGCGCCTTCCTTGTTTCGGACCTGCGACGGGCGCGCCGATCATCATCTCGTGGTGAGCTTCGCGGCAAGTCCTTGCTCGGTGAGCCGCTGTCTTCCCTCACACCGTGCTCCCTCTTTTGGCCCAGGCTTCACGGTCTTCCCAAATCTTGAGCGCCGCCTTCCTTGCTTTCGGACCCGCGTGCGTGGGCCGCCGATCCAACCGTGCCCCGACCACCTTTTTGCTCGGTAGCACCCACTAACCCCGCGATAGCTCATGCGCGCGCTATTTTTCCATAAGCTCGACCCTAGGTCATTTACTCATGTCCGCCGGTAGCGGTTCGCGCCGGGCATGGCTCGCCGCGTCCGGCCGTTTACGCCTCGACAAGGGCACCCCTAGATGCGCGTTAGCTCACCGATTCCACCGAACCCAAGAACGCCCCAAACGGTGCACCTAGCTCGGCTGGCCGTCGGCTAGCCTCGGCCGTCGAAGCCGTAGAAGGAAGACGATGACGGCGAGTCGTCCGATCTGCGCCAAGATCCGTGCGGCTTCACCGTGTGTGGTCGCCGACAGTGGGCCCATTTGTCGGCCTTCATGGGATTTAAAACTCCCGCGGCTTCTTCACGTCGGCGACATGTGGGCCCTCGGTCCCACATGTCGAGAATAATCAGGCGCCTATGACCCCAGCGCCTTCACTCGCGAAGTTCGCCTTCAATCGTCTTCGACGTGGTTGGCTCGGCCATGAGTTAGCGGGCGACCAAGATCTTGTTCACCCATTTTTCCCAGATTTTATAATAAAAACAAAGACGATAAATAAAGCGATTTATTTAAAATAGGTAGATATCATTAAAAATTCGGAAAAATTAGGGTAAATACTAGAGCTTGTGTTGGATTTAATAAAAATAGTACCTCACACAATGTCGAACACGGTTCCTAGATTAAATCCATTAAGCTTATTTTAGGGTAATAATTCATATAAAAATAAGCAAAAATAGAATGTTGTGTATTAAAAATAGATTAACAATTAAGTTAAACATAAGAAAATCATGGATCTTAGATAAATGACTTTTTGGACCTAGGTGAATATAGTATAACCTATAATATGTTTCCCAATTACATGTTAACTCAATATTGGTATAATTAGGAAACATAAATAACTAGCTACATGTATCATGTTAACATATTCTAACTATTTAAAATACTTTAAAAGACGATAAAACCATATTTTGTCCTATTGGGTTAATTAGGGTAGAAATTACATTACACATATATATACATGTATCATGTGCATCATCTCACAAGCACTTCGCGGCCATTCCGCTATGATTCATTATTTAGAAGGATCATGGAACTTTCTCGATATATATATATATATATATATATATATATATATATATATATATATATATATATATATATATATATATATATATTCATATAGATAGTTAAACATAGGAATCGTAAATGGCGAATCTGAGCGACCTCGATTGCATTTCATGCATCATTCTTTTCTTCGCCGCATCGTGTTTATGATGAATTGTTGATTCTCCGTTTAGACGTAGAGGATCCGGAAACACTGTTCGAGGACTCCGCACAAGACCCGGACTTCCATTCCCAAGGCGAGTTAATATCTACCCTCAAAGGAGTTTGCTTTTACTAGGGAGAATCTCGATTTTCCTAGTCGAGTTAATCTTAACCTTAATAGTGTTGCTTTTACTAGGAGAGTATCGCTTTCCTAGTCGA
This sequence comes from Olyra latifolia, assembly GCA_036346145.1. Classification (NCBI taxonomy): domain Eukaryota; kingdom Viridiplantae; phylum Streptophyta; class Magnoliopsida; order Poales; family Poaceae; genus Olyra; species Olyra latifolia. The sequence continues at coordinate 3,404,885 of CM070531.1, read as the reverse complement.
GTTAACATCAATATTATCATATTGAATCCTGAATTCTAAAGTATTTATTTTACAATATTAAAGCGCATGCCTTTTTAAGTACTTATGCCTACTTGTTCAATCATGATATATCATGCCATTTACTTACTTGCTATCAATTTACCATGATGATGTTGCCTTGAATTAATCATCGTCATTTGGCTTTGCTATTGATCGCTTTGATGATCACCCTTGGTAGCTTTGGTTAAATTTAAATAAACTGGTTTAGACTCCTAAGTCTTGGTTAAAATCTTGCTTAGACATTGCTCGAGTCCAATTATTAATTTTAGGCTTAGAATTGCCTCGGAGCGGTGAACCGACATTCACCGGACATGATCACACATTGAATATGGTTAATCGAAATTGGGCTGGCATGCCGGTGTGTGTTTGGTTGTGATGAGTGCAATGCGACGGTCCGGCATTGGGTAAGAGAAGAAGTAGCTGGACTCGTGATTTGAGGAGCTAATCGCCCACATCGTAGTGCATGGAAGAGGCGCGGCGAGATCCGCGTAATGCCGTCTTGCCGCCCCAAAGGAGGGTTCCGCCACATCGTGTGATTCACACGGAGGGTGCGAAGTTAGCAAGAAGGAAGTGCATAAGGGTGAGGCCCTTAGTGGGTGGTGGGCTGAATCAAGATTCCCAGACGGGTGCATCGAGGATGCACAGCAGTGGCGTCCATCGACTATCACTGCGGGAGATAGTTCCTAACACCACAACGCGACCGCCATCGCGCGTAGTGCAAGTATTGGGGATTCGGGGTAGTTACGACCTGCGGGCGTACCTGTCTGCCGCCATGCTTGAGGTGAAGACAGTTTCATGTCGTCATCGAGGATGATCTAGGTCCATTCTTCTGAGAGCCGTGAGTCTAGCGTGGGTCGGCAACCCGGCTAGGGCGAGACCGGGTACTTTTTGGGGAATGTGATCCTAACGAAAGTCGCCACACTCGGAAGATGATGGCGGGAGTGGGAAGAGAACGTTTGGCGAGTGCTTAAAGCGCCATGGGATTGGTTGTGCTTTGAAAAGGAAATATGATAAATAATCAATTTGACAGGAATTTGGTTAAGCCGCTAAGTCATAGGCTTTCATTTCCAAAAGCGGCTTTCATGCAAATAAATAAACCCACCTTTCCTTTGAAACCTCTATCACTAAATGCATTGGGTTGGGTGTTAGCTCGCCGGTGTTTGGATGACACCGACCTCGCATAAATATCTATCTTTAGACATGGAGGAGCCCGTCGAGGAAGATGCCTCGATTGTCATGAGGAAGGAGATCCTCGATGCAGGACCGGGAGTAGTTGCTTAAGATAGGGTTTAGTCGTTCCACCGATCGTGTGTGGTTACACAATTCTTTGGTGTGATTTTGTTGTTCTTTTGAACTTGCAAGTTGCCTTTTGGGAGATTTCCGCTACTCTGATAAACTTTGGTCTGTAACTAAGGCTTAAATGCCGTTTGCTACTAATGCGATCGGATGATCGCTGTTATGTAATATTTGGACACCGATGTATGAAATGATTCCAGCTGTGTAACTCTTGCACTAGCCTACTGATCCAGGGCCTAGTGCAGGTCCGACCGTTCTCGCTAGGTAAGCCGAGAAGGGGCGCGACACTTTGACATAGGAAAATTTTGGAATTAAATTCATGTTGGCAAGCCGAGACATAGAACCAAAATTTAAATGACATAACTGTGAGTGCCAAACATTGGTCTCACCTCCAATATCACATACATGGTTCACAACTTTATTATAAAAATCAGCAAGTGACAGGCGAAACAAGCCTCCACACTCATAGTCTTTACCAATAAATTATCCATGCTTAGACAAGACTACTTTATTAGACTCAAATGTCACTCTGAGCCCATCCCGACAGAGAAGTGACCCGCTAACTAGGTTCTTATTTATTGAATGAACATGTTGCACGTTCTTCAGTTGTACGATCTTTCCCAAGTAAACTTCAGATCTACCGTACCAACACCATGAACAGAAACATTTGACCCATTCCCCATCAACACGGTGGAAGTCCGTGCAACCTGGTAAGAAGAAAACATTGAGACGTCAGCACAGACATGAACATTAGCACCAGTATCAATCCACCAATCGGTAGACTGACTCACTGAAAGAACGGTAGGTAGATTACTATACCCGTCTATTTCTTTTCCAGTGTTGCCAATAATCATGTTGACAGACTTAGAAGTCTGTCCCTGACTGCCCTTCTTGTCATTGCGGTTTGGACACTTTTTAGCCCAGTGTCCAAGCTCTCCGCAAATCCAACACGGCATCTCACTCTTGTTCACTATCTTCTTCTTCTTGAAATTAGTGTGGTCTGTTTGGCTTTATTCTTTTCCTTATTCTTACCATACTGTTGGACCAAGTTAGCGCTGGATGTTCCCTCGGTTCCTTTCTCAGGTGTGTCCTTTGCCCGAGTTTTTTCCTCAACATCAAGAAGCGAGATCAATCTTTCAGCACTGATTTCTTGCTTCTTGTGTTTTAGAGACGTGGTAAAATTTCTCCATGAAGGAGGTAATTTGGCAATAATGCCCCCAGCCACAAACTTGTCAGGCAACACACATTTAAGGAGTTCGAGTTCCTTCACGATGGATTCTATTTCATGAGCTTGCTCGACTACAGAATGATTGTCAACCATCTTGTAATCATGGTACTGCTCCATGATATAGAGTTCACCCCAGCGTCTGTAGCACCGAATTTAGCATTCAGTGTATCCCACGGTTGCTTCCCGTCGGTGATATGCATGTACAAATCACATAGACGGTCTGAAAGAACGCTAAGAACTGCACCAAAAAATATTGCCGTGGCTTCCTGAAAAGCTCTTTCCTCCTAAGGAGTCAGAGTCTTCCCCACAGGCTTGCCAGCTGCAACATAGTACACGTTCATAGCTGTCAGTCACAAAGTGACCTTCATTTGCCATCTTTTGAAATTTATACCGGAAAACTTATCCGGCTCCAATGCATTAGCAAAGCCAACCCTCATTAAACCTAAGTGCCTATAATCAGGTTTTTGGAATGTTAAAATAATAAGCACTTTCAGATTTAATTTAATTCAAAAATAACTCATGAGCAAGATAATAAACATGAAAGAATCACATGAATATATCTTAGGTATGCATGCAGTCAAACTACACATATATCTCTCAGATATATTTGACAATAATAGAAGAAAGAACATGGCAGTGATAAGAGATACGTACTGTGCACCCGCTTCACTAGCGGTGCTGTCCTTGGCGATGTTGTCGTCGACGATCTTGTCGTTGTTGTTCTTACCGGAGTTGTCCGCCATCGGAGAAGAAGCACGATGAAGCGAGCAGTCACGCAGAGCGCTTCCCAAAAACCTGATTCGCCCTACCCGGTGCAGGAGCTCTTGGGCGATCAGTTCTGGAGACCTGCTCTCCCGTCCGCCGGTGCACGCCGACGCGTGAGATGGGGAAGACCAGACGACGGCATAGTAGAGGAAAAGAGAGAGACAATGCAAAAAGAGACTCGACCCTAACTTGGGGCTAAGCCTTTTTTCTGAATTGCTGTGGTGCACCTTTTGGAGGAGGTCTCAGGTTGCTTATATAGGGGTTGAGAGAAGCTCTCTCCCACACAGCTAGCAATATGGTACTAAACGTAGCACCTCAAACATATGGGCCACATGGGCCTTTGAGATTTTTCAGAAATTATTTGAATATTAAATGGGCCAAGCCCAATAATTCTAATAGTTTGAGGAGCTCTGCCTCCGTGCCGCCAAGGAGAAGGAGGAGGCTGAAAAAGCGGCCATGGACCTCAAGATCCGAGGCGACCCGGAGAGGAGAAGCAGCGCGCGGACGACGCCGAGAAGCGTATGGCGGACATCTGGAAGTCTTCTGGTTGGGTCGAGGCTCTGGAGAAAAAGATCCAGGACCTCACCGGGCAGCTCAAGTCTAGCCAGGAGGACGCGCGCCGTGCCTGGGAAGAACTCAAGGAGTCCCGGGAGCTGAAATGGCGTATCCTTGCCCTAGAGGACGAGAGGGATGCACTGAAGGAAAAAGAAACTGTCTGTATGGCTATCCTTGTCTTCTCTATGGCGTATCCATAGAGAAGTTGCCATGATTTCTATACCTTTTGGCTTTCAAGGAAAAAGAAACTTGAAACTTTGAATCCTGTTCAATTTACTGTGACAATGCTAATTGTTTCCATGTTTGTGTTTACTTGAAACACTGTTAAGTGGTTCGATATAATAACATATTACCACCTTGTCCAAATTAGGTGTATTTAAACCCCTCTCTCTCTCTCCAATTGCACAAGAGCAGGACTAGGCAACGGGCGTCCGTTTGGGTTCGAACCCAACGGGCACCTCCTCCGCCCGCCACACGTTCCACACTCGCTCCCCACTCACCCTCAAAGCACGGTGCACTCGCCTATCTTCTCTCTCCCCAGCGCCCGCGCCCCGCACGACTCTCTCTCTCTGCCCCTGTTCCGCACCCCTCCGCCGCCTCCCCGCCACCTCCGCCACCGCCACAGCGGGGCGCTCTCTCGCCGTCGGCCGCTCCGCTGCCCCACCGCCGCTCCGCCCGCCCACCCTAACTGAAGGGAGCTCTGCGGTCCCCGCCACCACCGCCTGCCGCCGCCCCTACCCTGGCTCGTGGCGCCACCGCCCTCAACCCCTCCAACCCCACTGCCGGCTCGTCGTCGCGCCGGATCCCTCTAACCCCGGGGGGATCCGGATGGGATCCGAATCCCCCGCCCCGAACCCTAACCTGAACGGCCAGCGGCAAGCTCGACGGCAAGGTCAACGGCGGCGGCAACGAGGTCAGCTCCTCCTTCCTCCTTCCTCCTCCTTCTTCCTCCTGCTTGACGACGGTGTTGGCGGCGGCAGCGACGGCGACAGTGGACACTTGGCGCACGGGGAGGTATCCCGTCCGGATCCCGCCCGGACAGGATACTGTTGCTAAGTATTTCTGGTTGCACAATTGGACTGAGATTGTTTGGTTGTTTTCAATTCACACACAAAATATGTCCACCTAGAAGATATGATTGTACTATCTACACTACGGAGCGGTACGAGATGCAGAATATTTGTACTATCTATACTCTTCGGAGCAAAACTATGTATAAACTATTATGATTGTACTATCTATACATTATCTGGGCTTTAAAACCGCCCCACTAAAGAAACCGCCCTAGGAATCTCGGGAACTGGCGCACGTACGCCTGTCACGTCGTTTTAAAACCGCAGACCCACTCACAAGTAACCGTTGGTAGACCGACATTTGGAATTATGTTCGGACGGCCCTTGCTTGGCCGACCCAGAGTTCTGCTCGGGCGGCCCTGGCTCGGCCGACCAGAAGTTCTGCCCGGGTAGCCTTCTACTCAGATGGCCTTTTGCTCGGGTGGCTTTTTGGCTCGGCCAACCCGAAGTGTTGCCCGGGTTGCCTTTGCTCGGCCAACCCGAAGTTTTGCTCGGCTAGCCTTTGCTCTACCGACCTAAAGTCTTGCTCGGGAGGCCTTTCGATAAAGCTAATCCGAAGTCCTGCTCAAATGGCCCTTGCTCGGCTGATCGGGCAATGCCTTGGTCCCATCCAAACGTCCGACCCCGGGATTTTCGGCGTATAGTTCGGAACCTCGAGGAGAGATCCGGTTGAATTCCCCACTCGAGGCTCGGGGGCTAGATGACGGGGACCGGGAGAAACGTTTGAATTATCACTCCTCACTTAAAATGTCGGCCTCCCCCGAGCAAGGAAATTCTCGTTCGTGCCCGGGCACGAACGACCTTGCCCAGACCGGAGTCCGAGTCGCTCCTTCCTCGGCCGGGCACCGGCCTCCCCATCCGCGGCATTAAATGCTCTGATGTTTTCAAGGACCATTACGTCCCGTCGAACGCAGAGGACTGCGGCCACCAACTCACGTCTCGTCGCACTGTTCCCATGCTGTTTTCCGTAAGAACGAATGATGGCAATGACGCAATACGAAGACAAGCTTCGGACCGCCGGACAACAGGGCGTCTTCTCTATACCGCTGGATAATAGGGCATCACCTTCACTAGGACGCCGATCACACCCATGTATAAATAGATTGTGCTGCTGCACATAAAGAGGTTAGCTGCCAGAAAACACAGAGAGACCGAAGCTCATCTTCCCACGGTAGAAAACTCATCTCTCCTATAATCCTTCTCGTATTTCTATAGACATCACTGGACGTAGGGTTGTTACCTCCACACGAGGGGCCCGAACCAGCCTAAATCATGTGTGCTTGCTGCTAATGGCTGCCTGATCGAAATTCGCCTTCTCAAAAGCCCCCGAGCCCGCAGGAAAGAGGTCGGTTAATCCTCACATTAAACAAGTAAGCTCGGCGCCTGGGGGCCGTACTCCCAACCGCCGACAACATGCTCATGGTATTTGGCCTTTAGCGCTCATGAATCTTATGCTGTTTCAGCCTTTCAGGTACCAATTGGTCAAGGAACGAACTTGGCATATGATAGTTTCACAAGGCCAGAGAATGTTGTGCAGCAAGAGGAGCAGATCATGTACCCTGAAAGGCCTGGTGAATAACTACATCAGTAGTGCATATGATAGTTTCTCGTTGTGACGCGCGCTCGACGCCAGTAAAGCCAGGCTAGAATGGTTTTTTGTGCCCTCTGTAACTACATTTGTAAATCACTCTTTTTCCTTTTTTAATGGATCGGCGGAACTCCCGCCCTTTTGGGTAAAAAGAAAGGCCTGATGAACCGGAAGAAAATTTGGAAGGATCCGGGTCCTTCCCAGGTTGGAAGGACCCGGCTTCCTCTCCCTTTTTCTTTTTTTTTTCTTTTTTCTACGCTGTTTAAAAATTTCAAAAAATAGAAGGTTTGAAAAAATAGAACCATGTCTGAATAAAGGTCTGTAAAAAGTTTGAATATTTTTAAATTTTTTTTGAAATTCGAACATTTCCTTTGCAAGCTATCTTTTTTTTTGATTTTTAAACTGCGTAGAAGCAAAGGAAAAGTTTAAATTTCAAAAAAATTTCAAAAGCATCCAAACTTTTTATGGACCTTCTTTATGTAGGCATGGTTCTATTTTTGTAAACTTTTTATTTTTTGAAATTTTAAACGGTGTAGAAAAAAGAAAAAAAAGAAAAAAGAAAAAAGAAAAAGGGAGAGGAAGGAGGGTCCTTCCCAGCCAAATTTTCTTCCTGATGAACCATAGTGCTCCTACTACAAGAGGCATGGATATTGTAAATTTCAGATGAACTGTAAATTCCATCATCCAAGATATCAAAGTTCTAAGAAGCCGCTATGTAATAATGGTGACCAAATTTAGAAGCTTATAATTTTTCAAATGATATATGTAATGTACGTATTTCATTTGAATGGCAGTTCGGATCTAGTTCTTACAGCTGAACTCATCCAATGTCAATCACGGCTTGTTTTTGGTGATGGATCTGTTAGAAACTTATGACTTATACTTTTAGTTTTTGGTAACTTCGATTTTTTTTTAAGGTGCTTTCGAGAACCGATTTTTAATAAGTTTCATGGATTATTATTGTATTTTATATATATCTTCGATATAAAAAAAGCCAATTTTGAAAAAAATAAAAAATCCAAAAAATCCAAATAAGCTACGAAATTTGGTAGCTTATTTGGTTTATTTTAATTTTTTTTATTTTTTTCAAAATTAAAAATTTTCACCTCGAAGGCGTGTATAAAATACAATAATAATCCATAAACTTATTAAAAATCGGTTCTCAAAAGCACCTTAAAAAATTATCGAAGTTACCAAAAACTAAAAGTATAAGTCATAAGTCATAAGTCATAAACTGCAAAGAATGGGACCTTCTTGCGCGCTGGCGCTGCCGCTGCCGCTGCCGCTGCCGCTGCCAGGTAAGTCAACACTGCTGCTAGGCGCTAGCCTCCTGGCTTTGTTGAGCCTGCTGCTATGTTGTTTACCCAAAGCTGACGAAGTTAAAAATGTGAGATCCTGCTGAGGTGTGGCTTCAAGAAAAATGTTGACTTGACATGGTTTTCATCCATTTTATAATGGTTAGGCTGTTCACGAAGTGACAATTACAATGTGATTTGTGGAAAGTAGAATGGCCGATAGTTTGCTTAGCATGCAGTTTGCAGCTGCACCTTGCACTTTTGTTGCCCTCCCCGTCGCCTCTGTCTCTACACTGTAGCAGATAAGCGGTGGGCTTATCTGTTCGGCGCATAGAATTGTTATCACTTATCACAAACAATCACCGCCTCAAATAACAAAGATTTTATATATATATATATATATATATATATATAGAGTTGATCTACGGTGCTTCGCGAAGCACGGAAGACGTCGTGCTTCGTATCTAGTTTGAAAAATCCGAGACTCAAATGGCCGATCCGAACCGTCCATGTTGATCTTCTCGTTGAAATCTCTTAGACAACCAAATTTCGTATTTTTTTAAATTTGTTTGCTATTTTTTTGGTATTTTTCAAAATCACCGATCTAATTAGTTGTGAAGCGTCCAATTTGCTGGTTTTTAAAAATACAAAATAAATAGCAAAAAAATTCAAAAAAATACGAAATTGTTCGTTTAAGAGATTTCAATGAGAAGATTAAGATGGACGGTTCGGATCGGTCATTTGAGTCTCAAATTTTTCAAATTAGACGCGAAGCACGGCATCTTCCGTGCTTCGCGAAGCACCATAGCCCAACTCATATATATATATATATATATATATATATAGAGTACTACTATACTATACCTAAGAGTAGATTACCTAATTTTGCTCCAGGACCGATCCATCCAAAACGGATCAGTTCATCTAGGCTCCAAACCACCCTCATATAAAAACTCGGATCTCCTCCCCTCAAACCCAACCGGTGGCCTCCCCCACCTTTCGCCGGTGCGTGCTTCGCCAGATCCACAGCGAGCTCGAAAGCACGACGCCGCCGCCCGTCCCGCCCAGATCCGCGCGCCATCAACTTCTCCTGCCTCGACCTACGCGTCGGCGACCTCCGTGTCCCGACCATGGCGCCGGCGACCTTCTGCCGAGCATGGCGCGGTGCCGCCGCCCGCCAGATCCGGGCGCCGGCGACCTCTCCCGCCCCAACCTGCGCTCCAGCAACCCCTTCTCCCGACCGCGATGTCGCTGACCTCCTTGCTCGAAAGACGACACGGCGTCGCCGCCTGTCCAGATCCGGTCGCCGGTGACATCCTCGCCACCTCCCGCGCCTCTCCGACGAAGCGCCGCCGCCCGACATTACGTCGCGCGCCCGTCGCCGCATCCCCGGCGCCGCCGCTTCGACGCGTCGTGCCGTCCGGTGTGCCCGTCCGCGCCACGGCGATCGCGGTCGGGTGACGCAGTGGTGGTCGCGAGCACGTGGCGGTCCAAATCCACGCCACCGCCCAGTTCCACATCACGGCGGTCCAGATCCACGCCGCCGCCGGTTGCCTCGCCGGCTGCCATCCCGCCCATATTTGGTCCCCGTCGACGCGTCCCCTATGTCCACGCCCTCGACACCGCGCCACTCCCGTCGGCCTCACCATGTCGGCCGCCACGACGTGCCAGCCGTCAACCGTCCTCGTTGCCCTCCACCGACCTGGCCCTGATGCCATTTACCCTAGGCTAGTTTACTAGGGAGTAATGGAAAGTAACTTGAGTATAGGGTTTTTTCCGCATTATGTTTTTGGTAATTTTTACTATGCATTACGTGAAAGTAATACATAGTAAACGAGCATTTGATGTATTATTATCAGTTTTGAAAACATGTACTTATGAAAGTAATGAAAAGTAATACGTTTGAAACCTCAATTTTAGTCTTTTTTTTGTTAGTGAATGGCAGTAATCCGGAGTAATTTGGTTTAAAATTGAATTTTCGAGAAAAATAAAACAGAAAAATAGGCAGTAATGGATTACTGTCAAACGGTAGGTCCGGAGATGCTTCAAAATCGATGTTTTTCAAAAAAATTTGAATTTACATGTCAAATGGGATCTTGTTTTGTCCGTTAAAATGTCAGAAATACGATGGTGAAAACCGTTCGTCAATTGAATGTATGAATCAAAAGTTTTAACCAAAAAACAATTTGAAAACATGTTGCAAGAGTGTAGTTAATGATCCCATATTTTTGGGAGATTCGGTATGTTTGGCTGATGACTAACCATGCCACATATCATCATACCTAACATGCCAAAGTTGGCTAAACTTAGCTCTCCAAATTTTTAGACACACATTGGCAGCTTTAGACAAGTTTGCCACACTTTTTTGTGTGTATGACAGATGGGGTCTATATGAAAAAAAAAGAAATCTTGACTAACCTTAGGCGTGAACCAAACGACCACCTAAGATGGTCAAACTTGCCTAAGCTTAGGCGTGGCAGAGTTAGGCAAACTTGGCAACCAACCAAACAGACCCTCTCTCCCACCATTACTGCAGAACGGAACATCACAAGTGGTTCGTAAGGGACTGTACAAGCGGTTTTTGAACCGCTTGTACGAAACCGTGTGTGATAGTGTGTAAAAAAGGGTAAAATATATTTGGGGGAAGTGGGATTTGAACCCAGGACCTCATGTCTCTTCGTAACCCACACCTCACCCAGCTAGCCAACTCACCCACGCGTGCTCTTTGATAGAGTAGGACAAAATTTCTTTTTAGCCTTTCGAAAACTAGGCCTTTACAAGCAGTTCGTGTTCAACCGCTTGAAGTTATTTTTCAAGCGGTTCGTGTCCCGAACCGCTTGTAGAACCAATTTCTAAGCGGTTCGTGTCCCCAACCGCTTGTAGAAGTCTATAAGCGGTTGGGGACACGAACCGCTTGTAGAAATGGGTTTTCCAAGCGGTTCGTGTCTCGAACCGCTTGTAGAAGCCCTCTTCTGGCCCGTTGGTTTCAAACCGCTTGCATTTCTCAAACTACAAGCGGGCCGAAGTCAACCGCTTGTGATAGGCCGTTTGTGAAACCCTTATCTATAGTAGTGCACGGTTTGTGGATCACATGCAAAAGAACAAAATCTGACAGTAATTGGCACCTAAAACATGTTCATTTTGACAGTAATTGAAATCAAACGAATTACTGTCAGATTCTGAATTTGGTTGCTTTGAACGGCTTGGTCCCTAAAGGACTCCCACGTTTAATTATAGCCCGTCATGTGTCCACCCAAACCTTCTCCCACTACTTTTCCGCGTGCTTTTCCGCGTGTAGCTTTGGCAGACGTGATTATAGGAAAAGTCCATATTAAATATAGTAAACTTGCGCAGAAATAATAGTAAATACGAAATAAATCTAGATCAGATTGATCCCAAGTCTATCCATATGCCACGTGGTGGAGGATGACGCGAGCACTTTTTTTATGTTCAAATCATTTTTTCGCAATAACTTTCGACTGAAAAATCCGATTTACAAACCGTTTTTATATTTATGTTCATTACATTTTTCTAACAAAACTACTGAAGGGCAGTTCCGCCGCGCCGCGCTCCCCTCGTGCTGCCACGTGTCCTTTTAACACGCGTCGCCTCCAGCCGGTGACAGCCTGCAGCCTTTCTTCGCTTCCTTCTCATGGCCACGTCGGCCAGAGGACGCCGGCTATCGTCAGGCGAGGTGAGATCCGGTCATCTGTTCTTAAGTTATATATAAAATTGTTTCTATCTTTTTTTTCGCCGACAAGGCGGACCAAACAGCCGGTTGGTCATCCGCACAACTTCTCACCCGGCCGGTTAGTTCCCGCGGTACGTTGCTTTTTTCCCTTTTTTTCTTTCCAAAAATCATATATAAATAAGGCCGCCGGGCAAATCTAACACACCGGCCGCCTCGGCGGGATGGTCAACCGCGCCACTCCTCAATAGGCCAGTCCGGGTTCGATTCCCACCCACACCCTTTCCAGTAAGTTTGCCTTTTCTTTTACTTTTTTTCCTTTTTCTTTTTTCTAGGCCGCTTAAAAATTCCAAAAAATAGAAAGTTTGCAAAAATGGAACCATACCTACGCAAAGAAAGTCCACAAAAAGTTTGGATTTTTAAAAAATTTTTGAAATTAGAAATTTGTTTTTCCTCTGCCTTCTTCTTTTACTTTCTTTTTTCTTTTCTATTTTCTTTTTTCTACGCAGTTTAAGAATTCCAAAAAATAGAAAGTTTGCAAAATTAAAACCATGCCTGCACAAAGAAAGTCCATAAAAAGTTTGGATATTTTCAAAATTTTTTGAAATTACAAAATTTTTTGCTTCCTCTACCTTCTTCTTTTACTTTCTTTTTTCTTTTCTATTTTCTTGTTCCTACACCGTTTAAAAATTCCAAAAATTCAAAAGTTTGGATTTTTTGTGCGTTTAAAGTTGAAATTTTTTTTTAAAGTTAAAAAATTTTCACCTTTAAAATTTATCTTCCTCGTGTAGCCATGACTCCACTTTCCTTCTTTCTTTTTTCTAGGCCATTTAAAGATTTTTAAAAATAGGAAACATAAAAAAATAGAACCATGGCTATTGGATGGCTATTTTAGCAACCCGGCTAATACAATCTGAGAGCAATCCTTATCATATTCAGCTTGAGAACTATGCTAGATATCAGTTATATCTTATTTTTATATAGTCTTCGGCTTTCTTCAACTGACCTCCATTCTACTTTCTCTTTATTTGACATACCTAAATTTCAATGATATAATTTTTTGCTATTACACCCTCCTCTTTGTCAACCAAGCAAAACAATCATGTAAATGATCATGCCTATGTTCTTCAACATTTGTATCAAATTGAGAATTTCTTGTATTTAGATCTCCTCTGTCTCCACATACTCCAACCGCACCAAAACTGGCTTCAACCTCAGGTTGCCTTTCATCCCACAGGTTGCAACTTTGGATAAAAAGATCTTCCTCTTTAAAGTTGTCATAGAGCAACATTAACATAGCATTGTTTTTTTTTTGGCAGATTCCCAACTGTCATCTACAATATTGTAAGGTTCAATTGACAATTTAAAATAATTTCCTTCTTTAAAAATTCCTCTTCCCCTGCATGTGACATTTGAAATGCCTTAAATAATCTCTATCTGGTCGTTTTTACAACTGGGGATTCAATGCATTGCAGTTTGTGTTATATATGTTTTATAGACGTTGATATAAAGTTTAGTAATATATGTCACGCTGCTGACTCACCTAACATGGGCGCGCCATCCATCCTAGTATTAAGGAAAGGGTGGAGGAGGGTGGGGACACGTGGCAACATATAAAATAGGAGTCCTTTAACTAAAGAACTCCTAAGAGTCCTCTAGCTTGACTATATATATATATATATATATATATATATATATATATATATATATATATATATATATATATATATATATATATATATATATACACACACACACACAAGCACAAAGAAAAATTTGAGCCTAAGCATATCACGGCTAATTAATTGTAAAATAAAAGCATATATGTGGAATATATAGTGAACACCCTTGTATTCAGCCTGGTTGTAAGCTCCCACCTCTACAATACATAGGTCGTGTTTTCCGTCCACACCTCAAATAACATATTACATTGTATATAACTATATATAAAGAAAAATTTGAGCCAAAGCATATCATGACTAATTAATTGTAAAATAAAAGCACATATGTGGAATATATATAGTGAACACCCTTGCATTCAGACTGGTTGTAGGTCCCCACCTCTGCAGTACACACAGATGGTATTTTTGTTCCAAAGTTTGGCATATAAAAAATTGCTAAAAACTGGTCAGATGGAACTAGAACTACAATTGGTTATATTAGATTAACATGACACGCTTTTACCAGTTTCATGATCCAGAATGGTAGAAGGAACAAACTTCTGTTGCGCAAGGGTTTTCATAACTTGCCATTTCGTTGCTACCGATAAGTGCAGTTTCGTTTACTACATTAGTTCGCTATTTGAATAGAAGTTCTTGCGCGGTCTGCCCCAAGGGGTTTGCTCAAAGATTCTCACTTGAGACATACTTCACAATGATCAAACTGCTCACCTCCAAACTCGAGGTAGGCAGGTACCATGAAACCATACCAAATTCATGTGCTCGATGCATTCCAATGTTGCAATCTCGTTTATGAACTCAAGGGATTTTTTTTTTCATCTATATCAATGGAATTGAAGGAGGGACGAGAATGGAGTTTGGAGCGGCTGCCTTATTAGGTTTTTAGGGGTCTTGGGGGCTTGGGCTGTGCGGGCTACTGCTGGGCCTAAGGGATATTGATGGGCTGTGCAATAAACGAGGCGGGGGTAGGTAGCGGGTACGGGGGACGAGGACCAAACCCGTCACGCCAGACCCGATGGGGATCAAAAATTCCCCAAATCTCTTCCCGTGGGACGGATTTTCCTCCAAACACATACCCGAATAGGGGAATTCCCACGGGTTAGCGGGCCACAGGTCCCCATTAACACTCCTATCACCGTCTGGGTGGGACGGGATCCCTAGTAAAGTATTTCATTGCAGGATATGGCAAAAGGAACCGGTGATGGGCTGGGCCGCAATGTCCATATGTTCATATGCCCATCTCGCCATACCTCTAAAGTCTGAGCTGAGTTGGGTTCCTCATGAGACACGAAACCGACTCGGGTAGCCCACAGCGGCGTCTTCTTCCCTTGAATTTTTTATTTTTTTAAATTAGTTTTCATTCAATTTTTTAAAAATATACGTTGCACCGGTAATTTTTCAAAAATAGGCGCCCGTCACCCGAGGGTCGGGCGATCGCCTGCTACACGGGCGATCGGTGCCTACTCCATTAGGCGCCGTGATGGCCGTGAGCCTACGCGTGGAGAAAGGCTGCAATCGCCCATGACTGGGGCGATCAGTACAAGTGCTACAGTACAAGTGCTACTAGTTGCACTGACTGTGCATTCAAGTAACAAACTTTGCAAATTTTTTTAAAAATTATGCAACATTGAAATGCAATAAAACTTAAAAAAATGGAACCGTAGGTTCACAGGAAGGGTTCACAAAAAGTTTTATTATTTTTAAAATTTTAAATTTTTTTAAAATTTTGAAATTTAAAATCGTGAAGACAAAAGCTTCTAAAAAAATCATATTTTTTGAAAAATGGAACAATAAGTTCATGAAAATATGAACAATACCTTTTCTTGGACTTGTGCAGGAATCAGAGGTTCTCCTTTATTTGTAGTTACCTCCCCTAGTCCCTTTAGTTTAGAATAAATTAAGAAGGCTCGTCACAGCTTCTTTATTATTTTATCCATTATTGCCACTTATGGCTATTTCTTGATTCTTGTTGTACACATTACTTCTTTAAAGCTTTTACGGATTGTACATTCTAGATCTAATTGAGGGGTGTCAGCTTCATAGCTGTGGGGCAACTCGCGGTAGTAGTTAGAATTTTGTTTTCTCTGAGTTGTATATGTCACTAAATTTGTGTTGCATTTGTGCATTATCATTCTTGTAAGAGAACATTATTTTTTTGAAAATAAACAGAAAAGTTTCAGATTTTTTTGATAGCTGTGGCAGGATGCTGCCAAATAATCTATACAGTATGTTTCAAAATAGCGTTGCTGATTCACAAGGGTGAAAACACTGATTCTTGGTTTGGGTGGGTTGACATAACCAGGTAAGGCTTCAACTTAGTAAGTCAGTGGACTCAATCCAGGCGTGTGACCTTGATGACAGCTAAACATTGCAGAATTAATTACTTACAAGTCTGCTGTTTTCTCATTTCTTTGATAGCTGTGGTAGGATGCTCCCAAAGAATATAGTACGGTTGATGAGAGTGAATGGAAAAGTAATGCTTAACGTTGTAAAGGCAGAGGGCATTATGCTTCCAATGAATGGTTTTCGACCCATCACTCTACTGAAGAATATAAACACATTTGACTAGAAGAAATCTTAATATGTTTTATCCTTGTAGGTGGTGCGGCTACACCAGTGGCATCAACGTATCAACTAGGTCTAGGCGAGGTGATCTGCGTCGGGTCAATTCAGCTTATTGGTGACAACGGTAAAGTAGAAGTGGTGATATTGGACAAAGAGGAGTGGCAGGTGCCGAGGAGGAGGAAGCCACGAGGATTGCCTCGCCCAGGTCGGCGCCATGCCGGCAGTCTGGCCAGCCAGCTGACGGTTGGACTTGCCGAGCCAAGGCAGTCAGACCGAGCTCACACACAAAGTATCTACGTCGGGTCAATACAGGTTGCAATATAAATTTTAGGGTGTGACTACAAATCGGCTGATGATTGAAAAATATGGGAGGTTACTGTATCTCATTAGACCAAATGTTGGGGTGCTTGAAACTAAATGTTGCACTAAATGCTATGATATTTAAACCATATGTAGCGTAAAATCAGATGTTGTTAGAGCATGTTGCATCAAATGTTAAACAAAATGCTGCAGTATTTCAATTAAGAGTAAATTACACCCCAGCTCTCCAAAATTGTCTCACTTTTCTGTTTAGATTCACAACATATGAAATTAAATATTTGAGTTCAAGAATTTGTGTTTTGTTTCACTTAGGTCTAAGAAGGGTTATCACATGATAGTTTCAGTGATTGCGCTGCCCAGCTAGCAAACATCTGGTATTGTGGTCCTCGGATGATTCGTGGGAGACAAGGTTTAGGTGAGGGGGTGTTGGGGGCTGAAATCCGAAAGGCCAGACGTCGGTCGGATTAGGGAAGAACTTGACCCGAACCGAACCGAACCTAGCTGGGATCGGTGCCCCAGCCAGCCCAATAGCACCCTCCCGTTTTAACAACCTGTCCCGGGTCGGCTGTAGATATCTTATTACTCCAAAACACTAGAGCAGGTTGCAGCAGGCAGCATCTCCAGTTCCTGCCTGCGTCAGTATTCACGAACAATGAGAGAAGAATCGTTATCCCAAAAACTGTGCAATTTATCTCTGCTTAGTCAATGTTTTGCTTCCAGAAACTAGAAGCAAAAGAACCTCGGCATTGTTGTGCTTGTGCATATATGTATATATACTGAACAAAACCAACCGATGCAGAAGGTAATACAAAGGGAACAGTGCGGGAAACATGATTGAATTAATCAACAAAAGCAGGATCCAGCATTTACAAGACAATCAGTAAACCAATGCATGAAGCCCACTGATTACTCACTCCAGTTCAAGCCTATGTATCTCACCGGATCTAGTATAAGGTGAACTCCCAGCTCTATGAACACGGGTCCATTTGACCTCACAACAAAAGCATCATGCATAACAAGCGGGCACTGGCCGCTGGCCACTGGATTCCGCAGTCTAATATGGACGCCAGTGGTTGGGGTTACAAAGCGCCAGTATCCAGGTTCTGCTAATTCTTCCTGCGCTTGTCCCTGGGGGAAAGGGTAGCAGTTGACTCCGACACATCAATCAGATCATGCATTGAGTGTGATCTCATGTTAGCTGAGAACATCTGAGGTGCAGGTGGAGAGGCAAAGGCGCCCATGGCATTGCTGGGCCTTTTCTGTGGGCGACGGGTAGTCATCTTCTGAGAGCAGTAATGTTCATCATCGCTGCCAGTGTTGCTCCCTGAGCTGCTTGTAGCAACCGGGGACAATGTCATCCTGCAATACGTAGGGCTCTTGACATCTTCAGGGAACACATCTTTATTCTGCAGTTTGCCCCATTTGAAACTGAATGGAAGAAGACCTTTGCGCTTCCTAGGGGATGGGGTTTCAGGCTTTGCAAGGCCTTTCACTGGTGGAAGAGATGGGATCACGACATCTGAAACCTTTGCAGAAGAACCAGCCTTGCCATTATAGAACTTGGATACCCCTTTCCTGCCATAGGTAAGAATAAATTCGCTGAGCAAAACTAAAGCTTCTGTATAATTTTAAGGTTCTCTTTGACATTGTTTTATAAGCACAAGCAAAGCTTTGTTAGGCATGAACAGTCTCCAGCATACTCACAAGGAACAAACAGACAAAATTAAGTTGCCAGATCAACAGCAAAGACAAGCAACTGAATATTTTAATGATACAGATCAACAAATAATTTGCATCTACTATAAACTAGCTAACAAAAGCATGTGAAAGAAGATTGTGATGTCCTTTGTTCCTGTTCCAGTGTTAATGCCATGTTATCTGCATCGAATTGTGTTCAAGGTCACATGAGCATATCCCTGCTTCCATCAAATGGCAGTAATGCACTAACATTACATGCTACTATGAGTAGAATGAGGCAACAAGATGCAACTACTAAGCAGTTGTGCTAAAATCAACTACACTTTCATATGCTCAGAACTAAGACCCTACTGTCCTCTTAGGCTTAGCAATACAAGAACGTTAAACAATCTGATAAAACAGATGATTTTATCCAGGTGATTTTAAGTAAACTTCCTAAATAGAATGGTCCCATGTGTGTCCATCTTTACTGATTGCATCGCTGTGTAATGGCCATAAGTTAGTCAAAAATTAGTGGAAATCGGTTTTTTTAGCTAGCCCGATTTTTTTTTTTTTGTTGAAATCGATAGAAGACTTTGCTTAGACGTTTTTCACGAAGTTGCAGGTGCACTATGCAAGAAAACATTGTTATTCTAGGACTTAGTTGTATGCATGTCCAGCATCGGCATACCCTACCAGAGTTAGGTTTTGATTCCTTCTACAGAATAGGCCTAGGTTCTTGCATCCTTAGAGATAGCGAAGCATGTCCTTGATATTACTCATATGGGAATTCCAGTCTAATAACTTCCTCCCCTTCATCTTGAGATCTATACGAATTTTAGTCAGCTTTCATCAAGTTAGGGCATAGAATTAGGAGTGGGGTTTTGTTGAATCAGGTTCAGCCCGGCGAGCATGCTTCTGCTTCGTGTAGCAAATCCGGCAAAGAAAAACACACGCGAACACAAGTATTTGTGGAAAGATTTCTTGTATTACTTCACACCAAAGAAACAAGAAGTCTCATAACTCCACACGGCTAAGGTCCCCTGGTATTTATAGCACACACCGTGCTAATTGATCCTCACAACCGAAGATCCTAAACACAGGGAACAAACCGGATATGCACACCGCATATCTGACGCACACCACGCCTAGATAACGCACACCGCGTTCAATCTTATCTGCACACCACAGATAACATTGTTTAATTACTAACCAAATTCTAGATTAACTCTAACAGGTTTTCCAACAATCCTTGGCCAAGTGACACTATGTGGCAGGCATTTATTCCTATAAAATTGTCGCTTTGAGATTGTTTTCGTTGGATCTAGATGGTACAAACAAGATAGGCTGAGTGCATGAGTGCACCAAATACACTGAGCGCACTGGACTCGTTACCTTTAAGAAGATGACCATCTAGCTAATGGCATGCTATGTTTCCATTTCATTTTTTTGAAGTCACCTTTAGAAAGATGAAATTACTTTCCTCACTTTGTTTTTATCCGGCCCTTCACGCCTCATGCTACATCTCTCATCCTCGCCTACTACTTCTATTTCTTCTTTCTATATTGTAGAACAAAGAAGGGACAGGCGATGCCCTCGGCCACGCCGGTGCCGGTCGACGGCCGCCGGTGCTACTGCGTCCCTCTTCCTGCTTCTCCTTCTCTTTGCACATCCCTTTCATCTTCTACTATGGAGTGGAAGAGTCACAAACGACGAGCGCACCCACCTGCGCAGCTTCATCGGCCCGCCGCATCATTGTCGACACGCGCGTGGTGCTTCGATCCATGCCCACGACGCCATAGCTAACCGTCAGTGGCGCAACCACCTTGATCCACGTCAATGGCGAGAGTCTCCCGCCACCGCCGTGGGTGTTGTCCTGTGTGGCCAGCCACCTATAGGACCTGCGTTCTTGTGGATGCCAGCTCATCATTGTCGCCTACCTCGAACCTCCTTGTCCCGCTCCTTCTCTTCTCCCTCTGCATCGACCTCGGTAGACCTCTTGGGGGCAGCGCGGAAGATTGACCTCGCGACAATGGGTCCTGTGATTGGATTTTGGCATGATGACGGCAACCTTGGTGGGCAGCAAGGTTGTGGTACAGTATTTTCTATGTATGTATGAAATATTATAAAAAGTATCTAAAGCATTTTTGTTTGCTCTTGTGAATAATTTTGTTTGCTCCTGTGAAATACCTTAAAAAATACCTAAAACATGATGTCTGCACTTGTGAAATATTTTGTTTGGTCTTGTAAAACATGTAAAAAATATCTGAAATTTTTTGTTAGCTCTGATTAAATATTTTGGTTGTTCCTGTGAATCATTGTTCGTACCGGATTGGAATATCTCTTAATAATTGCTAAAGCATTTTGTTACCTCCAGTGAGACATTGTTTGCTCTTATAAATATTACTCGTTTGAGATTGAAACATCTTTTAATATCTAACGAAACTTTTTGATAAACGTTTTAAACATTATTTGGAAAAATATTTTAAACGTTAAGGAAAATGTTTTAGCGGCACTTCAATGATATTTCAGTCTCATACGAGAGTTAGACTGCTTCCCCAATGAATCCTCACTAAAGCTACGTTGCCGCTTGCAAGGAAAAAGGGCGGTGAGGCCACCGGTCGGCGGGGGAGGGGGGGCCACTGCTACCTCACTCAAGTCGGTTCCTTCTCTTGCCATCATGATGATTCGGAAGCATTATCGTTTTATTTTGAGTAATTCAGTTTTGTCCGACAGTTTACTCTTTTTGTTTCCAGGAGTGTCTGATTTTTTGCAAACCTGCTTAGAAAATTTCAAATATTCAATTATATATGTTAAAGACATTCATGCCTTTGACATGCATTCGTAATAACCATACATGAATCTCAACAGGAAAAACTGCTTATAAGTAGAACCGAAGACGAAGGTGAGAAGAAAAGGTTTACATGCATGCAGAATCAAACATGAAGTACAACGGCTTCATCACAAGAAGCGACCTTGGGAAGCTCACGAGGCAGAGTTTCCATGGAGTGGTGATAGAAAACCGTGGCTGCTACTAAGGAGTACAACTGGACACCAGCGGACGGGAGAACAAATCCATGGAGGATGCCCATCATCATCATACAGTCGTCTCTGCTCGGCGCAAAACTCAGGAAAAACATGTACACCGGGTAGACAGCAACCGGCAGGAGGCTGGCCACTAGCGCCAGCACGGCGGCCTCCTTCCTCCTCGCCTTCATCAGCCGCCACGCCTTCGCGAGCGCACGCACGCCGCGGCAGTCTTCCTCCGCCGCCGACACAGCCAGGCTCACCGCGAAGGCGACGCCGTGGTGGAGGTAGACGAGGAGAGCGAGGAGCAGCAGCAGGTATAGGCCTGACGCAGACGCCATGCCCGAGGTAGTGTAGCTCCAATACAGAAGTGCCACTAGGAGCGCCGTCGACGTGAGCTCTAGGATGCCGACGAACGCGGCGGTGACGAACGGTCCGCGGATTCTCTCCTTGCAGCGAAGCAGCTCCGGGAAAGACGGCCGCTCGCCGGAGCACGTGGCCGAGGCGGCAAGGACGGTGGCGACCTGCGTGACGAGCTTGCTCGCGAGGTAGGCGAGGAGCAGCTTCTTGGCGTGTCCTTGAGCGCTGTCGAAGGCCACGTCATAGTTGTAGCTCCCAGTGTCGAAGCTGTTGAGCGCGACGACGTCGCCAAAGATGGCGAGGGGGAGAGAGTGGGCGTGGAGGACGACGGCGACGGCGAAGAAGATGAAGGTGTGCGTGAAGATGAGGAGGAGGATGGCGGCGAAGAGCGTGGTGTTCCGCGTGGGGAGAATCAGGAACTCCTCCACGAAGAAGCCGCTGCCAGTGCTGCAGGTGCTAGGAGGCGGCGATGAGCTGCTTGTTGCCGCTGCAGGCAGAGAGACGGGGACAATCGATGCATGCTACCACCTACCAGTGGAGTGATTGATCTTTGGAGTGCCGTGGCTCGTCAAGCGGTAGATGGAATTGGCGCCCTCGAGTTGCCGTTGCCGGTGGTCTCTAGTCTCAAGTCAACACTCACGAGACGACTTGGGCTTGCTTTGCCGGTCAGTCAACTATGTCGTGGGGGAAGGGCTGTGGCGTGCCAATTACGCGTCAAATTAATATTAACCCCTCGTTCGTATGCTTCTTTCTCTGTCTATTTAATTTCAAGTGCGACGAAAAAACCCAAGAAAACACACACATAAAAGACGAAGACTTTATGTATTAACTGTCTAGAGCCTGTCTCTTAACATTAAAAAATTTCAAGTAAAAATAAGTCATTTTTTGGTACTGAAATGTGTCAGCTAACTCTTTTAGTCTCTAAACTATGTAGAGGTAAGAAAACCACTAGAGGACGGTTTACCGTCGTAGCCCAAGTATAGCTTTATGACAAATTAAGCGCACAAAAAAAATCACCTGTTTCCTTGCGTGTTAAACAACCATGCTACCGGGTGTAGTCTAAGGTTATAGACAAACACGCAAAAACGACAAGGACAAGAACGTAGACATAGATGTAGAGAGGAAATATGATTTATTATTCTTTTTCTCTTCATATAATAGATAGATAC
Organism: Olyra latifolia; assembly: GCA_036346145.1. Classification (NCBI taxonomy): domain Eukaryota; kingdom Viridiplantae; phylum Streptophyta; class Magnoliopsida; order Poales; family Poaceae; genus Olyra; species Olyra latifolia. The sequence continues at coordinate 3,382,560 of CM070531.1, read as the reverse complement.
CTCTCATATTTATAGTGCTATATATTTATAAGTTCGGCAGGTCTAGACATGGGACCCACCCCATGCCCCCGCGTGGCGCAAGCCAGGCCGGCAGCGAGTCGGGGTCAGTTTCCCAACACTCCTCCTTGGATCTTGCCGCGTGATGCATATGCCTCATCAAAACTTCGTAAAAACCTAGTGGAAAAAATTGTCAAAGAAATAGTACATCGCATATGCTTGCTGTGTGCACGAATTTATCTTGTTAAAAACCTTATGGAAGAAACTTCCTTAAAAACTCACTTAAGGGGAAAAGAATACAAATCCACCCAATATTGCTTTATTCTTCTTCATTATAGTTGGATACTCGAACTTCGGGTCTAAGCTTTAATTTAAAATATGTGAAGTTTCTCCCTTTGAATTCTGCACTTCTCTAAGTCTCATCATTCATATGCTTCTAACGCATCATTCAAAGGTAGACACAAGTAGGGACTTAGTGAATAAATCTGTGAGATTTTTGCATGACTTAGTATGCTGAATATTAATTTCATTCATCTTATGCATCTCATGAGCATAAAAACACTTGGGTTTAGATTCTTCGTTAAGTTGCTCTTCACATATTCAGTCTGCACTTGTGCCACACATGCTACATTATCTTCATAAGTGATAGTACAAATTTTCTCTATTTGCAATCTACATGATTGGAGGATGTGGAATATCATTTTTTGAAGCCATGCATACTTACGTGCTGCTTCATACAATATAATGAGTTCTGAATGGTTAGTTGACGTTGACACGAGTGTCTACTTTGACGACTTCCATAATACTGTGTTCCTCCATATAGGAAAACATATCCTGTTTGGGATTTACCGATATGTAGATCTGAAAGATAACTCGCATCTGCATATCCAACCAAAATCATAACTTGATTCCTTCTATAAAACAATCCAAGATCGACTGTTCCCCATAAATAGCGGAAGATGTTCTTTACCACCTTCCAATGTCTTCTTGTTGGCTCTGCACTATACCTTACTAATAAATTTACGGTGAACGCAATGTCAGGCTATCTACTGTTTGCTAGGTATATGGACGTTCCTATGGCACTTAAGTATGGCAATTCCGATCGCAGGACTTCCTCCCCCTCTTCCTGTGGTCTATATGGGTCTAGATCTTCTTGTAGTAACCGTCCGACAATCGACGTTTTTTATGCCTACGCCTTCCCAAAACCAAACCTTTCTAACATCTTTTGGGTGTAAACAGCCTAGTAGACGAGTATTCCATCTGGCATATGCTCAAGCCGAAGGCCCAAGCAAAATTTGGTTTTATCCATATCTTTCATTTCAAATACTTGCTTGCTTCTTGTATTTCATTATCAGTTCCGATGATATTCAAATCATCCACATACATAGAGATTATACAAAATTCATCTTGGGATCGTTGTATAAAAACGTATGGACAATCTTCATTATTTGTATAGCCTTTCTTGCTCAAGGACTCGCTCAAGTGATTATACCATATTCTTCCTAACTGCTTTAATCCATATAAGGATTTCTACAATTTTACACAATATAATTTCTTCTTCTCTTCATTCGGGATTGACATGCCATCAGGTACTTTTATATACAATTCAGAGTCTAGGTTACTGTAAAGGTAAGCTGTGACCACATTCATTAGTTTCATTCTTAAGTTCATATTCACTGCCACTGAGATAAGATATCTAAAACTTATACCACCCATGATCGGGGAATAGGTTTCTTCATAACCAACGCTTGGGTCCTGAGTGAAACCTTAAGCTACAAGCCTTGCATTGTATCGTACCACTTTATTATTTTTATTTCTCTTCCAAACAAAGACTTATTTATAGTCCATAGGACGTACATGGGAGGGTGTGAGGCACATAGGCCCAAACACTTTTCTTTTGTTTAGTAAGATTAGTTCCGCGGTGACTACCTTCTTCCATTTCACCCAATTTGGTTGGTGCTTACACTCAGAAAGAGATGCCGGCTCTGGATCAGGATCTATTCGCTCAGTAATCATTTTAGCAAAGTATATGCTAACATTAGCTGTTACTCTATTGATTATTTGTCGGGACCTGGCCGTAAAAGACCGAACCCTTCCTGTGCATAATGTACTAGTCCCAAGAATCATCGCTAGTACACACAGTTATCAAACAGAGTGATAGATTGCCATAATTATACAAGGTACAAGGTCGGGGAACTTGTCCCGATTATTTTACATACATGTCAGCACGCAGGCTGAACCACAGAGTACACAGCGAAAATCACGGGCTAAATGCACAATACAGCTACTCTTAGATACAGGATCCCACAGGCATCTTGACTGTAGGAATGGACCCTAAGCTTCACTCCTCAGAAGACTCCTCGTAGTCCGACTCGTCGTAGTCCTCATCATCTGCCTCGGAGTCAAATCCTGCCTCTTCACCTTTTGAAATTTTAAAAGAGGGGGAGAAAATAGGGGTGAGTACTAATACTCAGCAGGGGAAAAGACATGACATGATGTGGTAGCTTTGTACAAAGGTGGCTTAGGTGTTTTGCAGAAAAGCCTTTAATAAATTTTTCCTAGTGAGTTAAAAACTGCGGTTTTAATAAACATCATTTTCAGGGGCTCCAATCATGTCCGGCTCAGTCATTCGGCCAGACGGAACTGTTCCGATCGACCCCTGGCGAACCAAGCTCCCTGGCTCGGTCATTCGGCCAAAGGGACTGTTCTAGCCATCTGTCGACATACTAAGTTCAGAAACACCATCATCTCATGATGGGTCCCAATAGTAAAATCTGAAACGGCGGTCCTTTGCCAAATTATTTTAGAAGAACTCCCAAATTTTATAAAAGAAGTGACTACCATATGAACACTCGCTTTGCGCCCTCATAACCATGAAGCACACGGTGTCATGATAGTTTTATCTCTGCAGAGGGGTACACTTTGCCCTCGAGAGGCTTCCTCACGGCTGCTCACCACAAAGTCCCTGGACTCTAACTCGATTGCTTCCCACCAGGAGGTCGCGACAGAGCCAAAGGACCGGGAACTAGGCCCGTCCCATACCAGGACCCGAGGTTGTACTGTAAAGCTAGGCTCGTAGGTTCATAGGATGAACAGTCCTTACACTAGGAGGAAATAATTTTTAAGCCCCGGTTTACAAAATCCACGGTGTTAGAAAACACCAACACGGTGCATGAAAGCACCCACTGGCAGAAAGTTCCTCCTAGTCCGAATATTTGAGGGGGAGAAGAATAAGAATACCCATACCCGGCATCGTGTCCCTCCGATGCCTATTTTTCCAAACAAGTTTATAAAAATATTTCCAGTAAACATGAAATATAACGTGATTTCTTTTTGCGGGCATTTCATTTTAAACAACCTAAGTCCAATGGAAAGTAGATAACAATTAATCTAGCTACACCTAGTTTTATATTAATGGGTTGTTATAGTAATACGGTTAAATAGGTCTAGCTAGTCACTATTAAACTAGTTTTAATATTTTAAAACTAGCATGCACATTTATAAATTCCTAATAAAACATTTTAATAAAAACAGGCTATGGACAATATGCGTCAAAGGACCTGCCTTGAGTTTCGAACTGGGTAGCAAGGTTCCTCGGCGATGGTGCCTCCACTAAGACGCCCTCCTTCGACGGAAACGACACAAGACGCCGAATATGCCAAATAAATCAAGCACAGCACAATCATGCTACTAGTACAAATAATCACATTTTTATTATTTAAAATGGATTTTATTATTTTATTTTTACTATTTATTTATTTTAAAGAAGACCCACATGCGATGAACTAATAGACTAGTCCTAAAGCTACAAGCTGACAGAATCTTTAATAAATAACCGGGTCTCAGAATTAAGTAGAGACAGCTCGACTAAATGGATGTGAGCCACCGAAAAGGATGGGGTGCTCACCGGTTCAGAGTTCTTGCGCAGCCTCGAACGATTGGCACCGGAAGATCGACGCGACACCGCGGCGAGACGGTTCAAAGGTCTCGCGCCAAACCCAGAACATGAGAGGAGAGCCCGGGACGAGGTGGTGCAAAGAGAACTGACAATACTGACCGAAGCCGAAGGCGACGAGAAGGCGCGACCAAAAGGGGCGGCGAAAAATAGAACCTCGATGGTTCCAATATAAGCGCGTGACGGCGAGCGTCGTTAGGATTTGCTCGTGAGAAAATGAGCGACCGACGCTCGTGAGGACGTCACGTCACGGCAGGCGCGCGGTACGACGCAAAGCCGTGGCGGCAAGCTAATTAATCAAAGTGCAATTACTCAGCACTGACCGCAGCAGGCCAGCAAGCAATTCAAGACGACGTCCATCGGACCTGAGCACGGGACGTTGAGGCGACCGGTCGGGGCAGAGGACGCAAAGAGGCAGAGCGAGGGTGACTGCATGCAGCTTGAAGTGCGGCAAGACGACGAGAGAGGATTAGAGCAAAGGTCTGCGGATCGAGGTAGAGGCCGCGCAGCGCCAAAGGCAGCACTGCTGCTCTGCAATGGCAGCAACATTGTGGAGAGAGAAATGGCAGCAAATGGCAGCAAAGAACAACGTGTAGGAAGGGATTAGTAAAGAGGTTAGCAAGGTAATTAAGCTGGCTGCTGCTGTCCAACAACACGTGCAGGTGCTGCAGCCTGCAGCAAGTGGCAGCAGCATTGAAGAGTGAAAAACAACAGTGGGAGAGAGAGATTAGTGAGGAGATTAGCAAAGGTCAAGCTGCTGCTGCTATCCAATCAACACATGCAGGAGCAGCAGCGTGCAAGCTGCTGCAGCAGCATGCAGCTGTGAGCAAGTCAGGAAGAAATTAAAGAGAGGGAGAGAGAAAGAATTTGACAAGAGAGGGAGTGAATGGTCTGCATCTTGCCAGACACCGGTGCATGTATGCACGTACACAAGTAGAGGAGAGAGGAATTAGAGAGAGAGAGAGATTAGGAAATGTTAGTTAAGGAGGGATTAGAAAAAATAAGGATCTAGGCTAATGCTTAGTATCTCGAGTGCAAACAAAAGCCAAACACAACGAGAATTATTATTTAGCACTTGCTTAAAATTATCATTACGAAAACTTAAAAATACTTAACATGCCAAATTAAATTATTGAAAACTTGGGATGTTACATTATTTCTCCGGATTCTACAAAAATTTATGGCTATTTTGTCATAGGGTGCTTCGTGCATTTCTACTTGCTCTTCACCGCTATTTCCCATTACAGGAACAAGTTCCTTTAGCGTATTGTTGCTGATATGCACACTCACATTTCTATCGGCTTCTTCTTCTTCTTCTTCTTCTTCTATTATTAACGGTATATTCAAATTTGGAAGCGCCTCGCTAGCAGGCTGCTTCTCACCAGAGTTGCTAGGTCTCAACTGGCTCCCCTTCTTTTTCTTTCGGGGCACTTTTGTTATTGGTTGTGATAAGCTCTCATTCTTCTTTTTACCTAGACGTCTCCGGATACTAGAGGGCTAAGAAACCATATCTCCTGTCCTTTTTCTTTGAGGCCTTTGAATAGGTTGAAGGGTGCTCATAATTTTCTTTGGCACTTTTACCCTCTCTGGTGCATTGCGCGTAGGTACGTGCGACTTAATCACACCTTCCAAATCACAAAAGTGATGAGACAGTTCATTTGCTAATTTTTGTAAATCGAGGATTTTCTAGACCTCTTCATTTGCTTCTCTAGTACAAGGATCATGTGCGGGAATACATGTGGCTTGCTAGATGATTTCTCGGTATTTTTCTGTTAAGAGTTTTTTTTATCTCCCCACAATGATGGGAAATTATCCCCATCAAAGATGCAATTAGCGAAATGGACGATATGAAAATTACCAGTCGAGGGTTCTAAATACTTGATTATGAACACTGTCTCATAACCAATGTATATTCTCGGCCTTCAAAGAGGGCCCATAGCTGTTCGCCGTTGTGGTGGTATCGGTATATACACCATGCATCCAAATTTTCTTAAATGAAAAATTTTCGGTGTGATCCCCTGAACTAGTTGCATTGGTGATTAGATGTTGTATGCTAATGGTCTAAAGTTCAATAATACTGCTGCGTGTAGGACGGCATGGCCCCAACACGTATTCGGTAAATTGCAACCTTGCAAGAGCGGCTTTGGTATGAATTTGATCCTTTTAATCAGTGCTTCCGCTAGTCCATGCTGAGTGTGGACATGTGGCACTGAGTGCTCTGCTTTGATCCCCGATACCTTATAATAATCATCATATGCCTTCGAAGTAAATTCGCCGGCATTGTCCATACGAATGGCCTTCACGTGATGATCCAGGGATGAATTCTTAATTCTTATGATCAAAGAGATCAGCTTCGCGAATGCGTAGTTTCTTATTGAGATTAAACTCACGTTAGACCATTTGGAGGAAGCATCAGTGAGCACCATCAAATACCGGAAAGAACCTGATAAAGGTTGAATAGGGTCGCAAATATCCCCTGAATGTGCCAAGGAACGCAGGGATTTCATCTTGCATCTTCATGGTCGAGGGCCTAGTGATCATTTTCCCAGTGGCACAAGCCTGACATATGAAGTTTTTTGATTAGGGAAATTCTTTACACTAATTCCATGCTCTGAGAGTTGGTAATTACATTTTTCATCATCCGCAAGTTAGGACGTCCAAGTCTACTATGCCAAAGAGAGAAGAGTTCAACACTCCTAAAAGAAGTTTTTAGGGAAGTATAGTTATCAGATGCTTTAATTCTTGTGTGGTATAGCCTAGTTTCAAATGAAGGAAATTTTTTTAGAATTCTTTTCTCGCATCAGTCGTGCTTCACAATGCACAGGAATTCTTTGCCATTTTGTTCAGTGGTCTTAGCATGGAAACCGTTGACACGGATGTCTTTAAAGCTTAAGAGAGACCTAGTGGATTCAGGGTACAGTAAAGTTTGACTTATTTTCAGTGGAGTACCCATAGATAGTATTATTGTGGCTTAACCAGAGCCTACTACACATAAACCACTTCCTGTAGTTGTGGTTATACTACCATTATTCTTTTTAATAGTTTCAAAATATTTAGTCTCTTAAAATGCTATTAGTTGTTCTACTATCAACTATGCATATCTCCTCCATATGGGCACTACATGAATGTATATAATTTCAATTAGGCTATCATTCATATTGCAAGCATTCATAGAATATACTGGAATTAAAATGCATTACGATTACAAGAATTTAAGGATTTGCTCCCCCTAGAGTTTACAATTCATCATTCATAAAGGATCACAAATGTCTGCTAAAGCAGCTACACAAATTCAAAACAAACTATTGCTGCTAAATAATGCACTAGATAGACTTAGTGAAACATGCTTCTCCATTTGCAACTATCTCTTTCTCCATGGCATCGTCTCCTATTGCTACCTCACTGGTAGTACCTTCTTCATTCCCAGTAGGCTTCTTGAAGACCCTTAATTCATTAAGTTCCTCCCCTATAAGATCATCCTCATCTAGGGAGGCATCATTGTCCATGATGGTGAGGTGCGCCTCCATTTTTTTCTTTACCCTTCCTTTTGGCCTGGTATTCGGCAATCGCCTTCTTTGATTCACGACAAATCTTAGACCAATGCCCCTAGGTGCCACACTTGAAGCACACTTGATCTTGTTGACCGTATGGCTTTGCTGGTGACTTCTCCTTGCCTCGGCATTCGGACTTTCTTTTTCTCTTCCAGGCCGAACCCTCTCCCTGTTCACCTCTACCCTTTCTTTTGCGGTTGGGCTTCTTAACCTGGTACTTGCTTGCGTTGACTTCAATGCTTTGACTAGGTGCCTATGAGATGAAGTTTTTCTTTAAGACTTCATCCTGAGATTCTGTAACCTACATGATGTCAATTATCTCACTGTAATCAGTGAAATTGTCTTGACGGTAGTTACGGCACACTGAATGGCATTCGAGTGAAAGGTAGAGTGTGTCTTCTCTATTTTCTCCTCTTCTAATATCTGTGTACCATAGAGTGAGGTTCGTGACAATCCTGTGCAAGGCAGAATTGTATTCGGCCACGGTTCTATAATCTACAAATCTCAAGCATGCCTAGTCATGTTGTACTTGTGGTAGCATAGTGTATTTAAGCTTCTCGAACCGCTTCTGGAGTGTGGTCCAATGGTCAATAGCTTCATTCTTTAGGGTATTAGATAGGTGGTGCCTTATAAAATACAGTGCTTGATCATTCTGTGCCAGAGAAGTAGGTCCTACTTCTAAGTCAATGGCGGTGCGGAGACTCTCACTACCAAGCATAATTTTCATGTCCGAAGCCCAAGTGAGGTAATTTTGGCCATGGGGGGCCAGTTGCTCAAACTCATGGCTGACAATGCTAGACATGTGCATAGCATAAAATTACTTCGAGTAATCAGTTTATGTTGCGTGACATGGATCTATGCATAAATTCTCAGAATTTTCCATATAAACATGCTAAAATAATAATTATAGAAAAATTATAATAGCAATTTCATGATAATTCTATGCTAGAAATACATAAATTTAGTAAATTCTAAATTTCATTGGTTCTATGCAAAATTTCATATTTTCTGGAATTTTCAGGTTAATTCCGAACGATTTTAGGGCTGTTCTGAAAATTCGGAGCCCAATTCTTATTTCTTTTCTTATTTTCTTCCCCTCGGGCTCAAACTTCATTTTTGGCCCTTTCATATTCTCCTGCGTCCTCTTTGATATTACACAGGGTGGGCTGAGCGGCCCGAGAGACTAGCCGGCCCACCCCTTTTCCCCTTTTTTCTTTACTGGACCTCTCTTTCTCTGGTTTCTACCCATGTGGCTCATGAGGCCCACGTGGCCTGAAGTGGCCCGGTGCCCTGGGGCGGCTAGGGTTTCCTCTCAGCCACCGCCAAGGGCCACATGGGCCGGCCAGCGGGGGAGGTTGATATGGGCCACCGACAGTGTGTAGGAAGGCCGCACCTTGCCGGCGGCTTCAAGGATGCTCGTCGGTGGCGGGTTCAAGGGGGTGCACACGAGGATGCACGGTGGCAGCTAGGTTTTGGGTGCTGGGGGTGCCGGCATGGGCGGCCGGTGGTGCACTCGTGAGCGGTAGCCAGCGGGAGCGGCAGCCGATGATGCTTTGGGATGCACTCACCGTCGGCATGTTCTGGATTCGAGGCTACGGCGATGAGTTCGTGGGTCGCCGATGGCGCTGCCATGCGGTGGTTGGCGGTGGCGCGACCATGCGCTGATGGGCAGCGTCGCAGCCGTTCGAGGGTCGGCGGCACGGCGGGGCGCGCAAGCGCTGAGGCGTGCTAGTGAGCACAGAACGCACGCAAGCGTTGAGCGCATGGGTGCGCACAGGGGTGTGGAGCGCACGCAGACGCGGGGGCACATGTGGGTGGCTGGGGCGTGTTTGGCCATGCGTGGGTCGCCGGCGCGGCGTCGAGCACATAGGGTGCGCAGCACAGAAGCCACGGCCGGCCTGCTGTAAGGGTGGCCGGCCCCCAAATTTGATGGATTTCGAACCCGAAACTCCCTAAATAGTTAATAGATTAAATCTTCTAGATTTAATTTTAGAAAATTCTACTTTCGAATAGATTCAATCTACTATTCTTGGATTCAATTCGATTCTATACCTTCGTTTTCCTAGAGCGAAGTGGAGATTCGATGACTATCACGTAGGACAGCATAGCCGATCCGATGGGGATTAGGTGTCGAGTTTATTGATGTCGATGTTCAGCCGTGGACGTACAATCCAGTGTCTTGCGGTTCTCCTCCGAGAGCATCGTGTTGATAACGTGTTAAATAACCACGCTGCCGGGTGTAGTCCGAGGTGTTAGATGAACACACAAGACGCCAAGAACAAGAACGTAGACACAGATGTAGAGAGGAAATATGCTTTATTATTCTTTTTTCTTGATACAATAGATGGATACCTCTCATATTTATAGTGTTATTCATAGGTTCGATAGGTTCAGACGTGGGACCCGCCATACACCTGCTCACGGCCCAAGCCGGGCTGGTCGCGAGTCGGGGTCGGTTTCCCAACAGTGCACTCCCCCATGCTTGTCCCACTGTCCTGTGCTCGCTTGCGTCTCGTCGTGTGCTCATGCGCATCTTCAACTCCAACACAAATTATGCACCGTGTCCCATAATTAGGTGGACGAGTTGCATCATGCACTAGCTTGTTTTTAGCGTGGCTAACATGGAGCAAGTTGCAGACAAGCAATTTGTTTGATTAAAAAATATTGGGTTGCTAGGAAAGCAAGTTTAAATAAGTTTTGTGATCGGGATTCAAATACCGTTCGGTTTCGTGTAAAAAATTTTCATATATTGTCGAGTATTGATTATCTTCGATCATTGGGTTGGTATCATTTGGTATCTCGAGCATCAGGTTGGTATTGCTGGGTATCATCAAGCATGGTCTATCGTTGAGTATCAAGATACTGATGATTATCAAGGGTATTGGGTTGATTATCATGGGATATCACTGTGTACCAGGTTAAGTGTAGGGAGTATCATCAAGTATTGAGGGCATCGAGACGGGGTATCAGGTTGAGTATTGGAGGGTATCATTATGTATCAGGTTGAGTAACGGGTATCCTCGATTATGGGGGTATCGTGTTGAATATCGGGAGGAGGGGGAGAGCATCTTCTGGGGTGTCAAGTCAGGCCTATCGGGTTGAGTATCAAGAGGTATTGTTGTGTATCGGGTTGAGTATTGGAGGGCATTATCATGTATCGGGTTGAGTATCGGGGGTATCGCCAAGTATTGGGGGTATCGAGTAGAGCGTATCGTGTCAAGTATTAGGGGTATTGTAATGTACCGGGTTGAGTATCAGGGGTATTGTCGTGTATCTGGTTGAGTATCGGGTGGTATCATCGTGTATCGGGTTGAGTATCGAGGGATATAATTGGGTATTGGGGGTATTGAGTTGGCGGTGTGGGGTCAAGTATTGGGGTATTGTCGTGTATTGGATTGAGTATGAAAGCACGGCTACGGCAACTAGAGGGGGTTAATGAGAGCCTTGAAGAATTTCTTCGGACCGGTGCTCCTCAAACCCACCACCTTACTCAAAAGCCGAACACCAAACAACTATGTGTACCCTAAGACTTATAGATAAAACCTTGAAGATATGTGGAGAGTTTTAGTCACAATCCTGGCTGTTTCAATGTTTAAACAAAAACAATCATGTCCACAAGTAGTCAAGCAATAGACAAGCAAGCCAACAACTAAAGGTGCTTTTGGAAATGCAAAAACAGGACTCTTCCAGAAAATTATCCTCCAATCATAGGGGTGGTTGCTGCTTTACTGAGCCTCCAAAAATTATGGAAAATTTTCTCCCTATGCATTGATGAGTTGTACAGTAACACCCCAAAAATTAGATCAATACTCCCTGTGAGAAAATTAGAAAAACAATTGTGAAACAGGAATGTCTGAAACTCGTGTACAGAAAGTTTGGGACTCGGTATTCATCTCATAGTTCCCAAACAAAGAATTCAGAAGACTCTAAAATTTTTTCACAGGTAGATATGGAAGTGAAGGACCTTCTCCTATTGGAATCACTAAAAAATGATTTTTTTGGTTTTTCTAAAATTACTAGACTACAAGCTGCGCGACAGAAAGTTTCTGGATAGAGTTGCAACTAGGTGAAAATTTTGATCCCTATCCACTCCTAGGTTGCAAAAGGCAAATCTTATGTGCAACAAGAAGACATCATGGATCAGCAGCAAGTAGAAGGAGGTGAGACAAATAAACTAGTTGCAACTTGCAACAAGAAATACAAAAGAAACAAAATCGAAACCTAAGAACTAGGTAAGAACAAGGCCAAAGATGTGAGGAACTTGTTTCTATTTTTTAGGAGAGGTTTACACAGCCACACCATAGTGGACAAAGCTCTCACAGAGTTGATACAAACACCCAAACTCTCAACCCAAGACTTTCTAACCAGCACATATGGAAGGCACCCCCTTCCCTCCTTTTATAGGCCATGAGGTGGAGTAGCTGTTAAGAAACCCTTTTCCACCCTTGGATGAGTTCTTTAGCAGCTAAGACACCTCATGGAGGGCTGAGATTGGTTCACTCACATAGCCCCAGATGGGCCACACATGGGCTAACTCGAAACCCAACACAAACACGGGTTTTTCGACTTGACCGCTCTGTTTTTGCGCCTTCAAGCCTATAACCCGAACCCGGAACCTTCGAGCCGTCTCAAGTCTTCTCCAAGCCGTCTTCATGGACCCCAAGCTTCAGCCCAACCGTCCCACGACATCATCACCATTCCGAACCTCTATCCCCCTGACCTAGTCCTGGTACCGTCACCGACCACGCCTGTCTCCAAACTTGCATCCACAAAGGCAAACACATTTCCATTCCATGAACCAGACCCAAGCATCGCATAGTTGGTTTGGGGTTAGTTGAAAACACACACACCCAACTTTGGATAAGTGAAAATTAAGATACCTCAAGTAATTTCAAAAGGGGAAAGGAAAACCCCCCAGATTAAGTACAGCAAATAATTCCCAATTTTTATAAATATTTTGGTTGCTCAAATGAAAAAGTTCAACATGAAAAGGTGCATCATGAAATTCTCTACAACTTTTATATACAATACTTAATTTTTTGAGTAAGGGAAGATTTCCAAAAATGAAATCTACTGCAGTTTGCCATAGGAGCCCGAACCGGCTTAAATCAAGTCTCAAAGACAAACTCATCAACCAAATCAAATCAAATAAACTCATCACAAAAGAAATCAAATATACTCATCACAAAACATGAGAGCACCACATGGTCTCACAATCTCCCCCTTGGTGAGTATATTGACAAACAACAAAAGGCGTGAAGTGATGTTTGTTTTGAGATGGTAAAGCAAACCAAGTTGCAAACTCATACTTAGACCAAAGGAAAGAGCAATTGGTCAACATGTTCAAGTAGAAGAAGCCTTTTTCTTGCAATAATTCTTCCCCTTTTGTCAATATAGGCATCATGACCCAAAGCAAAAAAAATTTCCCCAAAGAACCTAAAGAGAGAAAGAGCATGAATGCAACCTAAAGAGCTTTGTAAATTAGGCATATGAACATAACGCAAGTACGACACCAAGCTACACAAGACTAGATTGTGCTAACAAATTCATATCCAATAGCTGACATAATATCCATGCTAGCAAGCAAAGACAAGAATATTTTCCATGTTGCATGATTCAACAAGAGCTTTACAAATTAAGCTTAATCTCCAAACTATAAGCAATGCAATAACATGGTCCAAAGATCATTCAATAATTCAACCTTGTGCAACATATTGGGAGAGATATAAGTACATGCAAAGACCTTCTCGTTCAACTATTTCTACCATTTTTTTTATTTTTCTTAGCAAACATAGAATTTGGACAGCAATCCCTAGCAAAGCACATCCCCGACTAGGAGCCATCGACAAAGGCCTCATAGGTCACTCCTTATGTTTGTTTGCATTTTTTTCAATATACATGTGCATTGATGAAGATCAAAGCATGAACCATATAACTCAATCCCAAGTTGCAAAAGGGATTTAAGAAATGACCAAATGAATTCAAGACATGGCACGAGCATCTAGTGAGGAGATTAGCAAGTAAAAGCTACAAGTCTCATCAAGTTTTCATTAAAAGCTCAAAATGCCATTTTAGCTAGCAAGTGTAAATGATAGAAAATTAAACATAAACAAGCCAGCAATGGTCATAACTTAGGTTGCAAGATGCATATCACAAAGTTTCATAAGCATAATAAACAAAGCTCAGAAATTTAAATAAGTCTACATGATATGCATGATGCAAGAGTGATTCTCTAACTCCCCCTCAACTAGTGAGTCAATTTTAGCAGAATTTTGGTTAAAATTGAGTTTTAATCAAATTAAGCTCAAGAGAAGCAGATACTCAACAAGACCAAAAGCACATGAAGGAGAGAAGAAAAACTCAGGTGGATAGCCTATGGAGCAAAGAAGAGGTACATGAATGCATTATGGCTCAGAATCGCTCTCGCCGACTAAAATAGGGAAGCAGGCCTACAACTCGACTGCAAGAGAGACTAACACAGACCCTGTCTACTCGGAGGGTCCAACACCCGCTAGACTCAAAAGACTGAGAACTCAACTAGCTAGAGCAGAGAACACTGCCAATTACGCATGATAGCAATCTATGGGTAAGAAGAGAAGTCTAGTAAAGTGCAAAGTGCAAAACCCTCTAACATTGCCAGAATGCAAATATACAATGAAATAATTGAAAAGCATATATACATATATGCATAGACTAGCTCCCTCTTAAATTATGCCTAAAGGGCTCACTACCCCAAGCTCTCCCCTGAGAGCCGCAAACCTAGAGTTGTTCAAAGGCTTGGTAAAGATATCTGGAAGCTATTGGTCACTCTCCATAAACTGAAGCACTATGTCTCCATTCTCCACATGGTCTCTAAGAAAGTGGAAGCGGATATCTATGTGCTTGGTCATAGAGTGTTGCACTAGGTTTTTGGCAATGTTGATAGCTGAAGTGTTGTCATAGAAAAGAGGAACACTATCTATTGTCAACCCAAAGTTCCTCAAGGTCGAGCACATCCCAATGACTTGATTACAACAACTGGCTGTAGCAACGTACTCTATCTCGGCTGTGGACTAGGCAACACTTGACGGCTTCCTAGAGGACCAAGAGACAAGGGAAGTGCCAAGAAATTGGCAAGTGCCAGAAGTGCTCTTCCTATCTATCCTACCGCTAGCAAAGTCTACATCTGAGAAGGCTTTAAGTGACATACAAGAAGAGGAAGAGTACTAAATCCTAAAGTCCAGGGTGGCTTTAAGGTAGGGAAAGATGCACTTCACTGCTTAAAGGTGAGAAACGCGGGGAGAAGCCTAAACGTGAGCACAAAACATATAGCAAAGTGTATGTCCGGTCTAGAAGAGGTAAGGTACAAAAAGGAGCCAATCATGCTGCGATACTTCTTTTGGTATACCATTTCAACATTCTCATCAGGCTCAAGAGCTGTGGTGGTCACCATAGGAGTCTGGACAGTCTTGTCATCAAACATAGCTAATCACTTTAGAAGGTCATGGGAATACTTGCTCTAGTGAAGGAAGATCCCCTCAGAAGTCTGGTTAATCTAGAAGCCATGGAAGAAGCTTAACTCTATCATCATGCTCATCTCAAACTCAGAACTCATAGCATCAGAAAACTTTGAGACAAGCATGTATTTGGACAAGAAGATAATCATCGCCAACTCTCTGGGCGAACAAGGTCTTACCTACCTTACCCATCACAAACACATGCCCAAGCAAATAAGACTTAAGCCACTCATACCAAGCCCTAGGAGCTTGCTTTAGTCCATACAAGGGTTTAGAAAGCTTGAAAACATGGTTTGGAAACTTTGCATTCTCAAAACCCAAAGGTTGTCTCACATAGACTCCCTCTTCAGTAAAGCCTTTCAAGAAAGCACTCTTTACATCCATTTGATAAAGTTTGAAACCCTTGGATGCAGAAAAAGTAAGAAGAATCTTAATGGCCTCAAACCAGGCAACAAGAGCAAAAGTCTCATTAAAGTCAAAGCTCTCGACTTGAGTGAAACCTTGAGCAACTAATCTTGCCTTGTTTCTAATTTCTACCCCATCTTTACTATACTTGTTCTTGAACACCCACTTAGTACCAATCACATTATGCCTAGTGGGACGCTCAACAAGCTGCCAAACCTTATTTATCTCAAAGTTCTCTAACTTCTGATACATGGCATTCTCCCAAGACTTATCTGAAAGAGCATGGGTGACATCGACAGGCTCAAAGGAAGCTACAAAGACAGCAGAGTGACAGAAGTGAGCAAGGCCTGATCTAGAGCGAGTAACCGACCGCTCATCTAGGCTACCTATCATCTGGTGAGGAGGATGGTCTCTCTAAACAAGGCGTGGTGTACCTAGGGTAGAAGTGGCCCCTACCTCAAGTGAAGGAGAGGTAGGAACAGAGCCACCTGGTACAGTGGGATCTACGGATAAGACCTCCCCAAAACAAGCATTAGGTGACAGCTGAGAAGAAGCTGGAGGTAAGGACTCATCCTAAAGGACAGAAGAAGAAGCTGGAGGTACCTGCGGTGAAGGCAATGTAAGATCGGACTCAAACAATGTCATCTACAAGCGTAGGCTCTTCTACAAAGATGGTCTCAAAAGGAAAAGTAGAGCCTGAAATGTTTGGCCTAGATCCTGGACTAGCCTCATCAAAAGTCACCTCACAGATCTCCATGATCCTACGTCCCTCCACACTCCAAACTCTATAGTTCTTGGCAGAAGTAGAGTATCCCAGAAAGATCCCATCAACAGAGTGAGAATCAAACTTATCAAGATTTCCTGATTTCAAAATGAAGCACTTGCAACCAAACACTCGAAAATAAGAAACACTGGGCTTCCGCCCATATCTCAACACAAAAGAAGTGCGACGCAACTTAAATCTCAGAAAAACTCGATTTGCCACATAGCAAGAAGTGGAAATAGCCTCAACCCAGAAATGTCTAGGAGTAGAGTACTCATCAAGCATAGTTCAAACCATCTCAACCAAAGTCCGGTTCTTCCTCTCGACAATGCCATTTTGTTGGGCGATGTGCGGCGAAGAGAACTGGTGCTCTACACTTGTTTTCTCACAAAAGCCCACAAGCTGAGAATTCTTAAACTCTGTACCATTGTCACTGCGGATAGCTCTAAGGGCACTAGGAAACTCAATAGAAAGCTTGCGATAAAGACTCTGGAAAGACCAAAAGACTCATCTTTGGTAACCATAAAGAACACCCAAGAGTATCGAGAATAATCATTCACAATCACAAGCACATACCGCTTACCACCCACTGACTGCACTCTAGCTAGACCAACAGAGTCCATATGTAGAAACTGTCGTGGTGCGTCAGTCATCACAAGGGTGACAGGTGGGTGAGCTGCAGCAGCCATTTTCCCATGGCGACAAAGTGAACAAACCAAATCATTGACCATTTTGAGTTTGGGCAAACCGTGAATGAGATCCTGGCCTCTAACTCTTGTAAAGTGATCAAAACCAATGTGACCCAATCTTCTATGCCAGAAGGAGAGATCATAAGACTTCGAAACAATTAAGCAATATAAGGAGCCAACAGAAGCAGCATCAAAATCAGCACGAAAGACCCTCCCAAGTCGAGAAATCTCGCAAATAAACTCCCAAAAGAGCCAAGAATGGGACAAGCATCACGCTTAAAGCTCACCTCAAAACCTTCATCAACAAGTTGAGAAACAGAAAGCAAATTACAATGCAGCTTACTGACAAGAGCAACATCCTTAAACACAAAGCGATCACTAACCTGAATAGAATCCCTGGCTAGCACGCGACCTAAAGAGGTATCCCCAAAGGTGATGGACTCACCGTTAGGGACTCGGACGAGGGAAGAGAACTAATGAGACTATCCGATCATATGATGACAACAACCGAAATCTACGATCCAAACCTCTCCCTTCCTCACCCGGCGCACCTGGATCAATGAAACACAGAACGAGAGGACTCAGTACTGGGGCAAGTAAGAGCAGACCTAGGAACCCAATACTAAGCCACTCGAGAAGTAGAAACTACTGCAGAACTAGAGTCTCTATGCCTCTCTACTTTCACAAAGCCAGCAGGAGCACCAGAAGGACGTCTAGGCACCGTACTTGGGTTGGGCCGCCATCCTGCAAAGGCAAGACCATCCCAAGAGCGCCGCTCAGGCCTCCTACCAGCAAAAGCAAGAGGAAAACCATGTCGCGGGTGTCTACCTCCATGAAGAAAAGAAGGCACACCCTAAGGATGACGGGTACCTAGACCACGAAAGGCACTAGAATCAACAGCAGAAACAACAGTTAGAGCACCTAGGCCTGATCTACGCCGAGGAGAAGCCTGTCTAGCAAACTGTCATGGAGCCGTGGGTGCCGTAGGAGCACTTTGAGTCTGGGAATGACCCTAAATACCCCTAAGAGCATGAAGATGCTCACGCTTAGCAACCTTGGCATGCATAAAGCAAAACTCTACCAAGTGTCCATCCTTTTGACAGAAGGTGCAAGTATACTTCGCTCTACTAGGAGCAGAAGCTACAAGGGCAGCAACCTCCTGATCAGAAGTCCCTTGGACAAAGCCAGCAGAACGAAAGACCATCCTCTCAGGACGTCCAGGAGAGACCTCAACCATGTCGCCATCCTTACTAGCAGTGATGACCCTAGCAGGATGCTGCTTGATATGCTCAAACCAATTAAAGCCTAAACCTCTAACTTTTGAAATTTTTGAGTGATCCAAAATGAGGTTTAGCTTTTTCTTGCCACCCACAAAGGTCTCAAGAGTGCTCATAAGATATTCACACTCCTGATGAAAGTGGGGCACAACTCACAAGAATCAAGAGAAACAGCAAAAGACCCTGGTTAGAAAACTTTCCCTTACCCTGAATCAAATGACACCTATCACTAAGCATCGCCACCTTTCTCTTAAGGGTAACATAGGAAAGACACTCAGCATTCTTGATTCTAGCTATCTGACCCTCAAACCTCCTACTTAAATCCTCATACATCTTAGCCATATCTCCATCAATCTCATCACATCGAACATAAGTGAATTGGGAACTAGCAAGCAAAGCCTCAGTCAAGTCACTAACCTTAGATTTCAAATTAAGATTATCTAACCTAGTGAACACACAATCATTACAAGACTGGAATTCAATGTCACTATAGTTCTCATCTAGACTGACTGGGTCCTTAGGTGTAGCAGGATCTCTACAGCCCTCAACAACTAAGCTGACTGGGTCCTTAAGTGTGTCAGGAGTGATATGTGTAGCAGGATCAGGACACACAATAGATGGAACAATCATTCTAACAGAGCTGGTACTAGGAGCAGAAGAAACAACAACAAGAGCATTCCTAGTCTCCTTTAGTTAACACAACAAGCTAGCATGACTCCCCCTAAGCAAATCAAGCTCGGAAATCACACTATCATGGGAGGTCCTTAGTTTGCTCAATTCATCCACAAGTTTGTCACACTCCTTCCAACCATCAGAATCAGCAGGCATGGGAGGAGTGTGAGACATCAAGGCATCAAGTTGTTGTGACAAGAAGGCTACTTCTTCCTCTAGCTCCTTGCATCTTGTCTTAGCCTTAGCATGCAAACGACCCAGCTTGAGAAGGCCTCATAGAGTGGGTCATAGGAGGGTACCTCACTGTCGGAGTCAGTGTAGAGGTCGGAGTCACTCACATCGTCCTCATCCGCCACGAAGCACACCCCGACGTAGTTGTCGTCGTCGTTCGGCTTGCTTGGACCATCCTCGCCGTCGTAGCTCTAGGTCACCTCTGAGTCAAAGATGTTGGCATCGTCCAGAGCCGCTAGGACCTTCTGGAACAGCTTCCTTCCGTTGGAGAACTTGCGGTCCTTCTTGTCAACGCCTGGGACCTTGTTGTTGTGGTTCTTGTTGGTGTAGGCGTTCTGCTTGGGGTCGTTGTAGTCGTTCTTGCCCTTTTCTAGCTTGGGACAGTTTGCCCGAATGTGGTTGGGGCCACCACACTCGTAGCACTTGATCGACCCTTTCTTCCTTTCTCTCACTCTCTTATATGAGTGGCTAAACTTGCGGGCAAGTAATGCAAGTTGTTCGTCAAGAAAACAATCCATCTATTCATCAGACAAACCACAAAGAGCAGCAAGAGAGAAACTGAAACCAAAGCTCAAAGCACTAGAGGAACGCCGTAAAGAAGGATCGGTAACTAAAGCTGTCGAGTGAAGACCGTGACTGGGCTCACAAGAATGATGCTCAAGTTTGTAGATCTTGAGATTGGAATAGACCCCATCCAAGGTCAAAGTAGTGAGATCTGCAGCCTACTAGATCGTGGTCACCTTCACACCCTAAACCTTCAAATCCAAATAGGACAGGAAGTGACGAGCATTCTCCGAGTCGATATAGGTAGTACCCACCGCTCAAAGATTTCTAAGGATCTTGGTGAACCGACTAAAATAGGAATCCAGTGATTCACCGGCCTTTTGGACAAAACGGTTGTTCGCACGCTTGTACTAGTCTTGCCTCACAACCTTGATTTGGTCTGTCCCCTTATGGTAGGTGATGAGGATAGTCCAAATCTGGTTTGCGGACTTGATATGAGCCACTTGCTCATACTCATTCCGACTCAGCCCCTCAATAATCAAATTTCGGGCCTTTGTATTCAACTCAACAGCGGACGACTCAGCCCCTCAATAATCAAATTTCGGGCCTTTGTATTCAACTCAACAGTGGACTGATTGATGATGGTTATGTCGTCATCATTTGGCACAACGAAAGGATTTTTGACCTTAGCCATATATTGTATCCCTATGCCATGATGTACGACTCCATCCTCACCTTCCAAAAAGGAAAATCCGTCCCGAAGAAAATCAAAGGCTTGGTAGAGTACTTATCATCCGCCATAGCTCAAGAACAAACAAGGAAAGGCTCAAAGATCGGTGAAGATAGCAAAAAGAGCCCAACGTTGCTCTAATACCAGTTGAAAGCACGACTACGACGACCAGAGGGGGAGGGGTGAATGGGAGCCTTGAAGAATTTCTTTAGACCGGTGCTCCTCGAACCCACCACCCTACTCAAAATCCGAACACCAAACAGCTATGTGTACCCCAAGACTCACAGATAAAACCGTGAAGATATGTAGAGAGTTTTAGTCACAATCCTAGCTGTTTAAATGTTCAAACAAAAGCAATCATGTCCACAAGTGGTCAAGCAAAATACAAGCAAGGCAATAACTAAAGGTGCTTTTGAAAAAGCAAAAACAGGATTCCTCCAGAAAATAATCCTCCAATCATAGGGGTGGTTGCTGCCTTTCTGAGCCTCCAAAAATTATGGGAATTTTTTGCCCTATGCATTGATGAGTCATGCAGCAATACCCTGAAAATGAGATCAAAGCTCCTTGTGGAAAAATTAGAAAACAATTGTGATACAAAAACTGTCTGGAACACGCGCACAAAAAGTTTGGAGCTCGGTATTCACCTCATAGCTTTGAAACGAAGAATCCAGATGACTCTAAACTTTTTCCATAGGTAGATATGGAAGTGGCTGACCTTCTTCCACTGGAATCACTCAAAAATGATTTTTTCTTGATTTTTTTAAAAATTCCTAGACTACAAGCTGCGCGGGAGAAAGTTTTGGATAGAGTTGCAACTAGTTGAAAATTTTGATCTCTATGCTCTCCTAGGTTGCAAAAGGGTCTCAAATCTTATGTGTAACCTGAAGGCATCATGGATCAACAACAAGTAGAAAGAGGTGAGGCAAATAAACTAGTTGCAATATGAAATACAAAAGAAACAAGATCGAAACCTAAGAACTAGACAAGAACAAGGCCAAAGATGTGAGAAACTTGTTTCTATTTCTTAGGAGAGGTTTACACAGCCACACCACAGTTGACGAGGCTCTCAATGAGCAGATACAAACACCCAAACTCTCAGCCCAAAACTTCCGAACCAGCACACATGGGAAGGCACCCTCTCCTCCTTTTATAGGCCATGAGGTGGAGTACCTCTCAAGAAAACACCTCTCTGCCCTTGGATGAGTTATTTAGCTAGCATGACACCTCATGGAGGGCTGAGATTGTTCCACTCATATAGCCCGACATGGGCCACACATAGGCTAACCCAAAACCCAACACAAACACGGGTTTTTCGACTTGACCGCTCTGTTTCCGCGCCTTCGAGCCTACAACCCGAACCTGAAACTTTTGAGCTGCCTCAAGTCGTCTCCAAGCCGTATTCATGGACCCCCAAGCTTCACCCCAACCGTCGTGTGACATCCTCACCGTTCTGGACCTAGATTCCCTGACCTAGTCCTAGTACCGTCGCTGACCACGGCTGTTTCCAAACCTGCATCCACAAAGACAAACACATTTCCATTCCATGACCCGGTCCCAAGCATTGACACACTTGGTCCGGGGTTAGTTCAAAACACACACTTAACTTTGGATAAGTGAAAATTAAGATAGCTCAAGTAATTTCAAAAGGGGCAAAGGAAAACCCCTAGATTAAGTACAGCACATGCTTCCCCCTTTTTATGAATTATTTGGTTGCTCAAATGAAAAGGTTGTCAACACGAAAAAGATGCATCATGAAATTCTCTACAACTTTCGCATACAACATGTAATTGTTTAAGCACAGGAAGATCTCCAAAAATGAAATATACTGTAGTTTGCCATAGGAGCATGATCCGGTTTAAATCAAGTCTCAAAGACAAACTCATCAATCAAATCAAATCAAATAAACTCATCACAAAACAAATCAAATATACTCATCACAAAACATGAGAGCACCACATAGTCTCACAGAGTATCGAGGGGTATCATCGACTGTTGGGCATATCAAGTCAGGGGGTATCGAGCCAGAGGTATCGGGTCGAGTATCGAGGAGTATCATCAAGTATTGAGGGGTATCATGAAATTAATTATGAATTAATTTTAGATTAATTATGAATTTTGTTTGGTGTGAAATGGGGTTCAAATGAAATTGTGAGAACAAAAAAAGTGCAAAAATTTCATGACATGAACCATAATCAAATGGAGTCGCAACTAGGGTGGGCCACTCGCGTGGACGTGGCAACGCCTGGGGCTGCTTGCGCACGTGGACATGCGACATCTGTGGGCCGCTCGATCGTTGGGACGTAGTGGGAGTTTTGTTCTATTCCTATACCGTTGGAAGGCTCTCGCATGGTACAGGTTCTCCAGTATTCCTCTACATGTAAAAGTGGCTCTTAATCACTGCGGATGGTTCTTTGATCTGGTAAAAATAAGTTTTCACTTGTCAATGACAGTTAATGTGACCAAAACGACACATGCATTTATAAATACAACTAATCCATAAAATCTAAAATGAATTGTAAGTTTGAGTTCCTAATAATTACATGACTTCATGAAAATATTTCGATATTTATAAATTTTTTTTGAATAGTGTAAAAAAGAAAATGTTAAAATTTATGTAGAATTCAAGAAAAAATACATGGAAAAAATTCCTATGAGCTGAGGCAATTATGAGAAACTCAAATATATACAATTCAAGAAAATATCTATTTGTCCACGGCCAAATTAACCCTAGCAAATAGGGTCGACGACCAACTAGAGCGGCGATGCTTCCCTGGCCTGAGGGGCAGACCTCCCCATCCCCACCACTAGCAACTCTCCCCGGAGCCCACCATTGACCCGGAGTTCGTTGTCGCTGCCTCGCCGTCAGTCAGCGCTTCGCTATGCCACCCCTTCCTCTCTGCTGTTGGATATAATCCTGAAGTGGTCATTCCTAATTGTCGCGGGAGCCAACCGAAGAAGCGAGTCTCCAGGCGGAACGAGTCTGACGGACGCGGGCGTGCGTTTGTTTTCTTGTAACGTGCGGTGCGCACGAATAGTTTCAGATCCAAGTTAAGGGGATCGTTGAGTAGCACGATCACCGGTTTATATTAGTATAAGTAGCGGTTAGTTACTCAATTCCAGTTGTTATGTGTGAGAACGAATAAAACAGAAAAATTCCCCACATCGTACTCTGTTTTCCCGAAAATGCTAGACGTCGCGCGACCGACACCAGCAAAAAATCGGACGCATGCGGGCCTTATGGCTTTGTGAAAAATAATGGGGAGGGCGTGGTGTCCCCTCCACGTGACAGGGACGCCGCCATACAGCGACCACTGTGTTGCAGGCCGACCACTGTGTCGCAGGCCCCTCCACGCCGGGCTCGCTCCCACCCTAGGGATCGAGTCCACCTGCTCTCCTCTCCCCGCACTGCTTCTCTCTTTCCATCTCGTCGCCCTTCTTTCCTCACGTCCTCTCGCTAGCTGCTACTACAGCCTATACAGGTCTAGCTCGTAGTCGCAGCGTGGCGGTAGTGGTAGTAGTAGCCTAGTAGGTGTACGAGCTGAGCCACTGCCACTCCCGGTGTGCCTGCCTACGGGTTTTAATTTTTTGGGGGTGTCTGGCGAACATAGGGTCAACAGTTTTAAGTTTGGTACGTTCGTTCAAATTGATATTTCTCCCTTTAGTAATAGTTTCGTTTGGAGTTGTTTAATATTTTTATATAAAAATACATGTGCTACTTGGTCAAACCACCGTTGACTGGTCATAACCACTTTGATGTGGTCAAAGGACCATTTGTGAATGGCTTATGCAAATATGGGCCACTTTTACCTGTTAATAAAATATCCGGACCAAAAACTGCGAGCAACCATCATTCGTAGTTCGTGGTCAAAAAAGGGACTTTTCCCTAATTTTAAGTATGTATGGTGTTTTACCCAGGTGCTTGAAGAGAGGGAGTACTGTCGTGCACATCGTTAAGCTCAAGTGTAAAATCTTGTCTTTGGTGCAATAAACTTTTTTTTAAATAGCCTAATTACATGGTAGGTAGTATGTGTGACCCTCCAATGTAAAGTAGGTTTCCCCCCTCTCTAATCTGCTGTCCATATTTGGCACGCACTACATCTTTAATCCAGCAGCTAGATTTTAATCTAAAATATTGTATGCTTTTTGTTAGATGGCTTTGAATGGCTGAATAAATTATTAAAAATTAGTTTTAAGATATTCAAGAGAAAAAAATAAAATATTTCAAAATGGTTAAAAAATGCCAACACATTTGTGCTATAAATAAGAACAAATTTGTTGCTATAGATTTTAATTTTAATTTAAGCCAAAGATAACAAGGCATAAAGCAACATTGAAAAGACCGCAAAATCACTAGCCTATCATATATAAATTCATACGAAACTCAAGCACATCTTCTGTGCAAGCAACCAGTACGACCCTTTTTTTTTTATAAAAAAAAGGAACCGAGTCATCCTTCATGAAAAAATAATATACCTTTTTACATGACAACCACTCTAAGCACACATGTATTGCACCTGACGTAAGTGGATCCTACCCCACTTAAGGAAATGAAAAAATATTGCCATGTGACAATTTTATCGTGTATAGTGATAAATCAAAATTTGTAGTAACCGTCCTTAATAGGATTGTTTTACAAAAATGAAAAATGCAAATTTTCACCATCCAAAATTTAATGTAACCGTTAACATTTCAGCCAATATTTTAATAAAAGATTAATGCACCAAATTTTTTGTTAGCCATATATTTTGATCGACCCATCACTGGATACCGCCATTTTTTTTTGCGAAATTCACACTACGTGTTCATTTATTTTAGCCCATATAATAAAGATAATGAGCTAGTAAAAAAATTATCGATGGCGGTACTACGTGTTTGAACTTGCACTGGCGCTTTGAGACTAGCTAGCTCCTACATAGAAAGAGATGCAAGGTAGGTCAATAGTACTCTCTCTAGTCTTATATATTTTTCTACGCATCGATATGGTCTCGAAAATACAACTTTGACAACCGATTAGAATTACACTATATTAATAAAATTCACTAAAATTATAATATTACATAAGTATTATTCAAGATGAATCAACATATATGACTACAAGTTCCCAATCTAGATATTTAAGAAGATAGCCATGTATCTACCTAAAGTTTTCTTGGGCCATATACATTTACGGATGTAGAGGCCGTAATATTTCTGTTATTTAAAAAAATCTATCTGAAGTTTTAAATATTTGACTCGCAAGTATTTCAAACATTAAAACCATAAGTAATGCTGGAGGGAATACTGTTTTGTTTAATTTATCCTTGACTGCACCTATATATATGCCCACCGTTGGCATATGCTCCTAGTTTTTCCTCTGCTTCAGCCTGTGCCAGTCTTCAGCCGGAATTGGGGAATTGGAAACCATTGACGTAGATGGGTCCAGCTTGCCAAACTTTGCTGCGGAGAAAAGTATGCGATAGTACGAAGCAGGAGGATCATGATGAGAGAAAACCTAAAAATAATTACTCGCATAGGGATGCACTCCAAATGAGGTTGGCCACTATGGATTGTGCTCCGAGCCCTCTCTCCCACGCAACTTTGCAATTGAGGTCCCTCCATTTCCTCTCTCATACCCTTTCTCCTTTTTTCTCTCCTTCCTTCCTACCCTCCACTCCGACGCATCCTTACTAGCGGCCACCATCGCTCCCGTTGGTGGCCACCACTCCTAATAAGGGCCACAGCCATGCCTAGCTCATCTACGTCACGTCGCACCGCCTTGATCGGCTCACTGCCGCTGCCACGCTCACATGCCCCCCTTCCTCCCCACAGCCGACAACCATCGCCCCACATCTCGCTGCGACCACCAAGGTGCCAACTTGAGCCATTGCACCACTCTAGGAGGGAGTTATGACTGGCAGTGGCTTTGCGACGAGAGAATGACATGGATTTTATATATTAGGATGACGGTGCAGAGACCCATCAAGACAAGTCCAATTAGAGCATCTCTAATGGGACATCTCAGCTGGCTATAAGAAATTCGCCTTAGCTTTTTACTTATGTGGAGGAGAAAAGGAGATGAGAGAGATAGAGCCTGTCTCTTAGTTATGAGCCAGACTATAATGGATTACAAGTTGGATGCACACTATTTCCTAAATCCTAAACCCTAGAGCATGTATAATGGTTGAGACAAGAGCTGTCTCTAACTATTGCCATATCACCTAGAGACAGCGCTAGAAACAACATATACAATGATAGAGATGGTTGCACGCTTTTATAGACAGTTTTCTCACACACAAAGTTTCTTAATTCCCGTGTAGAGTTGACTCTTGCATTGGAGACGGCTCAACTATCTATGCATGCTCTCTCTCCTCCACATCATTATAGGTCCTACATGGCAATCCTTAGAGACTGCTTATAGATAGCTGACGTGGACTATTGTACATGGTTGGCTATTTGCTATCTATACATGACATGGCACTTTCTTGTAGTCAACATCATTGGAGATGCTCTTAAAGGAGTTGTGTGGCACTGTGACTATGCATTGCCAGGAAATTTCTGATCACCTACGGGCTTGTCGTGTTTCCGTTTTGTTCAAAAACTGGACCGGGAATTCATCACCGGACGTCACTCTCGGCTTGACAGTTAGAGTAGAAATACTTGTTTGATAGCAATGCCTTTTCATAGTCTTTCCGAGTCAAGAATATTAATTTGTGCCCACTTTTTGAAAATTTAGCATGCTAAGAAAAACTGTTCACTGCAGTAAAACGAGATGTTTTCGTCGGCTCGAAGAAGGTCGATGCAAATACTTTTTTTTTGTTGGCCAGGGATAGGCCGACGAAAATACCTCTATTTTCATCGGCTCATGTGCCAAGCCAACAAAACTAGGTGGTTATCGCAAGCGTGTCCCCACTTTGAAATTTTTCGAAGTATTTTTGCTGGTCCAACCAAAGGCCGATGAAAATAATCAACTCAGACCCTTTTTTTTTTTGGGGAAAATAGGGTACATATGTCAATGGGACACCATTAGGCAGCACAGTGGCACATGACCTATTTCCTTCGGCAAGGCCCAAGAAAATAGGGATGTGGCTGACATAGTGGACACATGGCCTTTTCATCGACCATGCTGACAAAAACAGTGTCCCCATTGACATGTAAGGCCCACTCCATTTTGACCCATGCTAACCCTAGCTATAGAGTCCACACGTCCCACCATCCTTGTGCCGCCTCCCCATCCTCCCATCACCGCGTCACGCCATCCCGTTAGCTTGCCGCCATGTCCTCGTCATCATCATGCCCCACCTCCACACGCTGCCATCACTACGCCTCACCATCCCCACCCCATACCTTGCCTCGACGTCAACCTCGCCATCGCCGTGCCTTGCCTCCCTATCCCACTGTTGCTCTGTCCTGCCATCCCCAATCCACCACCACCTCGACCCCATGGCTGTCCCACTCTCGCCCAGCCCCTCCTCGCTGTCCCCTCCGTACCACGTTGACCCCATGCCATCCACCCCGCTGTCGCCACGCCACCCTGTCCTGCAGCCTTGCCGCCATCGCTGTACCCCCTCCTTGCACCACCGCCACACCATGCCATGCCCGGAGCAATGCCACACCTGCCTAGCCACCTCATCTCGACACTCGCTGGTGACACTTGAAGTGAGTAATTCAAACAATATTAATTGTTGATGTTTGGAATGCTACATGTGACTTGTAGAATACTATGTGAATTGGAGAATGTCATGTGACTTACAGAATGCTATATGATCTAGAGAAAAGTGTTGATGTTTGTAATGCTAATACTATGTGAATTGGAGAATGTCATGTGAAACATCTAGATTTCACCATTTTGACTTGTAATTATGAAAATCTAATCTTTTGTGTTTTCCATGATTCAATATTGATCATTTATGTTTGCAAAGGATGAATTTGATATTATATATATATAATTGTCAAAATTGGATCATTCATGCTTGTAAATGCTTAAAATTCATGAGCGTTGCTTTTCAAGAGGTTTTATCTGCTCACTTGGGGGACAACTACTAATATTCCTATATTTCAGTCGTTTCGTCCTCCTCCTCCTTTTTTCTTCCCGTCTCCACACATGGTACTCTCCATTCACCTTTTCCATCTCACAATGTTTACTTCAATAACATATCTTGTACAAAATAATTTCACTTTGGTTTCTACAGGACTCGACAATACCACTTGCTGGAGCCGGTGCACATGCTAGAGACGAGGCTAGTAGTGCTTCCAAGACGGCATCCGTTAATCAATACCTCAACTTCGGAAGTGATGCCAGTGGTGGGCACAACTTCCACACTCTAGGAAGTTTAACCCTACGGAACATTGATTGTCGTACATGAATTTATGTGTGAACTTGTGTAATAATATATGAATTTGTACTTCTATGTGAAATTGTTTCTATGTGAACTTGTTCCTAGATGTGGCTTGGGCTTCTTATGTGAATTATGAAAATTTGTACGATAAACGAACTTGTGATGCATTGTATGCGATGATATGAAAATATGGGATTTTCTATGAATTTTGTGCAATTTTCTGTGCATTATGGGAATTTTCTATGAAATATGGTAGTTTTTTGTGAATTTTCTAGGATTTTTTTTAAAAATATAGTATTTTTGTCAGCCATGGAGGACGACGAAAACAATCACCGCATCCAAGTTGGCCACATGTCGCTTCATTTTTGTCGGCCACACTGACCGACGAAAATACGGTGACGTGTGTGAGTCGGATGCCCACTGCCAAGTCGGCCAACTAATGTCGTATTATTTTCGTCGGCTTGGCCGACAAAAAATATATGTGCCACGCCAGCTTAGCTAGCTGCACGGGGATTTCAAATTACAATTTTGTTGGTCCTAAAGTCCGACCAAAATACATGCATTTTTGTCGGTCGTCTATGGATGTTCGATGACCAACCGATGAAAATCACCGAAAATAGCCGATTTCGTTGGTTTTTGGGCTGTACGCATTCGTGTATTGGTTGTATGGTATGACACCATCAACTTGAAATTTTTGTGTTTGCCTATAGGAATTGATAAGGTTTGATGACAAGGAAGCATGAGCTTCTTTTATATGCTACCAATACATATTCACGATTTGTGTTTGCCAAGAAAAATAAATCAGCTTCAATACAGTGTGGCCACAAACTGGCATTATTAAGCATAATAATAGTTGGTAACACGAGCATGCATGCAGCAAAGAGTGCCTACCAACTTATATACCTAATTAAGCATTGTGATCATCAGTAGCCATCGCTGCTCTGCTCTCCTTGCACTCGAAGTAGAACGCCGTCATGGCGCAGACGCCGAACAAACTCGCCGCTTCTATGAGAATGGAGCGCGCCACCCGAAAAGGCAGCCCAGCAGTCACGCTCTCCGGCACCCACCAGCCGGCGAGACTGTCCACCGGCGAGACGGCGAAGGGGAGGGCATAGAAAACTAGGGCAGCAAAGATCGCCGCCGGCCACCGCTTTCCTTTCGCCAGCCGCCATGCCCGCCAGACTGCACCGGTGCCCTGGCACCTGCGCTCGGCTACCGCCACGACCACGCTCAGGGAGCATATGAAGGAGAAGAAGAGCAGGAAGATGGCGGCGGGGAGGGCGACCGCCGACGTCATGATCATCAGCACGTAGTAGTGCTTCCCAAATAGGAACCGCATGGTTGCAACCATGGCCGACATCAGAGTCACGTCGGCAACTTCCATAACAAAGAAGAAAACTAACGTAACCAAAGGCCCCTTGAACTGCGTCCTGGCTCTACCGAGGAGCGGGCCGAAGGCGTACAGATCACCGGAGCACGTCGCGACGGTGACGAAGTGGACGACGATCCGAACGGTGGAGCTGACTGTGGCGGCGAGCAGGATGTTGGGCGCGCTAGCGATCATGAGCTTCCACGTGGCTTCTTTGATTTCTCTGAGGTGCTTGCCGTGCTCCGGGCTGCTGGGGTCGCCGCCCCTGAGAGCCTCGTCGTGGAGGTGGATCTGCTCGGTGATGGGATGGAGTCGCTTCATGGTGAGCTCGCTGGTGAAGGAGAGGAGCCAGGTGGAGGCCACCATGAGCGTGAAGGCCGCCGCGAAGAGGCTCCGGTTGCGGCCTGGCAGGACAAGGCCGTCTCTTAGGAAGTTGAAGAAGGACGGCGTCGAGCTCTGCGTGGTGGCCATCGCCATGGGTGGATTTCTTCTAGAGACGATTGAGAATGGGATGAAGTGAGAAGGGAGAGGAGCAAATTACGGGTTTGTGGCGATGGTCTTGTCCTTGGCCGACGACTTGGAAAATTCTTGCGATAAGACCATTAGACCGTGCACTCTTAACCTTTGAATTTTTCTCACAATTTTGAGCTGACAGTTTTCAACTACCGTTTAAATCGACAATTCTCGTATCTCTCCTTATGTTCTTCCTTAAGCTTGTGTCTACGGATCTATATATTAAGCACTAATCGAAAAGTGCTAATTATTGCCAAATGCCAACAAAATACAAGCACAGAAACCAATGCAGACTACCAAATTAGAAATGGTCCGTTAATTTGTCGCTTACAATTATCACAATAATCTTTGTCCACAAGAGGCCGCAGCCGCCGGCAATTACGCTGGCTGTCTGTCCGACCAATAAACCACGTCACCACGTCCAAAATCATGGCATCTAGAAGAACTTTGTCATTTGAGAGTTAACTATCCAAACGCCCATGCTTTTGTAACACCCCATTTATGAGATATTTTCAAAAACTTGCAAATGATCATAATTTGAGATAAATACAAAATATTTTTTAAAAAAATTTAAAATTATAATTGCTAAGTTCAAATTATGGCATGCACTTCTCCCATTTTCAAAAACTACCTACTTATTGAATGTCTTGTGCAAAGTTCATATTTTCAAAATATGAAAACTTATGAATTGCTATAGTGAAAAGGTTGAATCAAATTTTCAAGAGTCTTTTTGCAATACATATATATATACACACATATACGTGTATTTATATAATTTCCAACCTTCAAAGGGGTAACCATTTCAAAATTTATATGTATCTACCTATTTTCGGTTTTTGAATAGTGTTTAGTATCTTCTAACTTTAGCCATAGAATCCAATTTCAAATCTCTCTTAGCTTTTTCATCTTTCTTCTAGAACCAATTTCTCTAATTCAAATTTGAATCCAAATTTGAATGTCAATGTGAAACTACAGTTTTGCCCTTAGGTCCTGTAGCTTGGCTCTGCCCAATCCTCTCTCTCTTCTCCTCTGCTCTTCGCCTAGTTGGCTTGGCCCATCTTTGGCCTAGCCTAGCTACCTCTTCCTCCCCTGCTTTCTTGCTCTCTCTGTTCCTGACTGAGCCAGGGCGCTGCACCGACCGCACCGCCACTATTGCTTGGTCGACTATGCCACAACATCGCCAGGCACCACATCACCATAGGAGTACCTCATAGACCCCTTGGTTTTGTCGCCACCATGGCATTCTCTCCTTCCCGATTGGCTAGAGCAGCAGCAAGGATGTCCTTCCCCTCCTAAACAAAGCCCGGCGTGGACGGTGCCCTACATCGCTTACATGCACGCCATCCTCTTTCGTCCTTCATCTCCAAGCAACCCCAACCCCTCCTATGCCTATGAAACATGGGCCCCAACTTGTTTCTTCTCCAACCGCTTCCATCCCTCTACTGCATCGCTTCGGTACCATCTCCCTCTATCTCTAGCTCACCTCTCGACCAGTGCTAGCTAGCAACATGAACCTCACCTCCTCCTCTACAATGTCTTCCAAGGAATCAAATGAATGTTCCGCTATGTATTTGAACTTCTATGAATGAATGTTCCATCTATGTTTGTATGAAATGATCCAGTGTTCTGTAATTTGTGTCATGCTAGAAAGACAGAACTTGGCTAGCTAGCTAGACGACTCGAAGGTTTCCATTTGTTTGATAATCCGCGGTGGACAAAGCTGGTATTAGAGCATGCATACGACTGTAGGAACCCTAACCCCCTAGCCGTTAGCTAGAGACCAACATATTTTATATATGCAAAACCTTTTTTATAGCTGTCTCACCTTTTACACCTCCCCTTGTCCATTTAAAAGACAACCTGTTCACTCTCCTTACCAGAATTGCTATTTTCCCCTTACCCTATCCTATACTAATCCTGAATTTGATTTTCACTCAATGCCTCAGATGCCGATTGACATACCCGAAGGAGCAAACATCTTCCGTCACATCAGCGACCTTGACAGAGTACCTGATGCGAACATTCGCGTACTCAAGCGTCTCCTCCAACACCTTGAATACCACCAAAAACCTCAATTCCATGGTAGGAAGGTCATACTACGATCTACTCCCAACTGGGATGTGATGACTTTTATTCCCCCAGTGCAAAGGATGTCCCACACCACTTCACCTTTCGCCAACCTTGGCCATAGGAGGCTGCCTGTCATGCGGTCATCTGCCTGTTCCATCTCTGTGGGACCAAGTAGCACGCCACTTGGTTTCACTTCTACTTGTTCCGAGGACCAGAATGACCCGTACTGCTCCACCTACCGAGCAAACTTGCAGGAAGATCATCGCCTTATGGAGCTAATGATGTACACTCGAGTCACAGGAGCCAACCTCGATGACATCCTGAGAGAACTCTAAGAGTTCCAAGAAATCGTTAAGCTACAGGATCAGGAGACCAACGATCTACGTAGAGAAGTTTATGTGCCAATGTTCATGCTGGCGACTACCTAGCCCTGTTCAACATCGCTAAGGAAGAAACTCTGACTACAACTCCACCTAAAGGTCATCAAGATCCATCCGCAGACCAGGCAGCCTTGGTGGATCAGCCAGCATCTCCTGCAACAAAATTAGCATGGCCAAGAGGATGCAAACGTGTACGCTTACACATCCTGATCCCACTGGACACTGTTCGGTCACAACAAGCATCTCTGCCACGCGTACCGCCCCTCCTCCACATGCAACTGACTCCTCTACTACTCAGTAGGATTCTCCATTGTATCAGACTATCAGCTTGTATTTTGGTGGCTGAGATCCACTATCCTTAACCTCTAGTATCCTTAGATGTGGCCCTACCTATCCCTAGTTGAAGCCTAGAAAGGAGATGTCGAGCTCGCTCACCAACATTTTGGTTTTTTGTGAGCGCATCTCTCCTTAGCCACCTAGTGTTAACCTATATGTTGGGATGCTATAATAGATAATTGGTGTCCTACACCTTTGTGTATGAATGTGTGCTTTATTAATGCAATTGAGTATTATCGTCACTCGTTGGTTTCGTTCTTTTGCATCTGTATATCATGCATAGGGGCATAAAACTAAAACAGTTTTAAAATTCACCCCAGATGCCTAGGGAGGCCTCTCAAAGGATTGGTGCACGCAATCATCACCGCAATGACGATGAAGCTAACAGAAGTCGGGGTCGTGCCCGAAGGCAAATGCCTCCTCCTCCACAAGCTAACCCCACTATGATGTGATGGCGCAATAGGCCTAGTTGCTGCAAGCCCTAGTCGCCAATCAGTTGAACAAGTCAGGCCGCCAAGAATCTAAGCTTGGAGATTTCTTACATACCAAGGCACCCACTTTCTCTCAAACCACTGAACCACTAGAGGCAGATGATTTGCTGTATACTATGGAGAAGAGGGTGACTTTGGCTCGCACTCGTGAGGAGGACAACACTACTAGAAAAATGAGCATCACAAACGGTACATCACAAGCGGTTCGATGCGCACCGTTTCTAATAGTTGCAGCACAAGCGGTTCAATAGCTCAAGCCAGGAAGCTAAAGCCCCCTCTAGAAGCGGTTCGTAATACGAACCCCTTCTAAAGCCCAAGCAACAGAAAGGGTTCGTATTACGAACCGCTTCTAGAGGGGGCTTTAGAAAGGGTTCGTATTATGAACCGCTGCTAGAGGTCCATTTTTCGAATTGTTAAAAGGAAAGCTTGCTTTATCTCATTAGAGAGCACGCGTGGGTGGGTTGGCTAGCTGGGTAAGGCGTGGATCACGAGGAGGGGTGTGAGGTCCTCAGTTCAAATCCCACATACCCCAATATTCTTTACCTTATTCTTTACCTTTTTAGACACCACTAGAAGCGGTTTGTAGAACCGCTTCTAATGCTTCTACGAGCATTAGTCGCGGTTCATTAGAAGCGGTTATATAACCGCTTGTGTTGCACTGTTCCTTGGTAGTGCAATGTGATCTTTGCCACCCACCTTTTTGAAGGAGCCACAACAGATTGGTGGGACAACTAGCTTGAGGCCCGAAATGAGGCCGCAACCAAAGAGGATGATGAGGAGGAAGCTAAAGAAGAAGAAGAAGCAGCTGATGACGAATAGGCTGGAAAACAAGGGAACCAAGTTGCAACCTTGGATGAAAACTTGGGCAATGACGACCTCCCCACTTCAGAAGTAGTCTAGGAGGAATTCAAGGACGCTTTTAGAAGCGCTTTCATCGCTGCTGGAGTAATGAAAAAGAAAAAGAACGAGTTTAAGGAAATTAAATAGGGAGACCTTTTAGTATTAGCATACCTAACCAAGTTCAATCACCGGGCCCGTTATGCTCCCAATGAAGTTGCTAACGAGGAAGATAAGATGGAGCCATTTCTCAACGGTATTGACCCTGAGATCAAAGTCCAACTTAGCACACACGACTTTACCAATTTCCGGCACTTGAAAAATAAGGCCTTAATAATAGAAAATGAATGGAATGGCCTAGAAGCTAGCCGCAAAAGGAAGGCAACAACATAGAAAGGGCAAGGTTTTGGCAATCCTAGATAATTCAACCCTCCTGTCAAGCGTTGGCAAGCAAAACCGACCCAGCTGAAGAGATTTGTGCCTACTGCTCCCCACCAAGGTGCATGCAAAACCCCTGCTACCCCAGGTCAAGGAACCGGCAACCCTATTGCCTTGGTGACTTGCTACCGCTGTGGCTTGGGCATTATGTTTATGCCTGCCCTAGGAAGCAAATGACTCTGATGTCTTTCAACTTGTCCTCTACCCCAGCTCGGAAGTTGCAAGGATCAGCAAGCCGTGGAGGAGCATAGACTCGTTAAGCCCCACGGTCTGCACCGCCAACAAAAGGTCGTGGTGGAATGAACCACATCACTACAGAAGAAGGTATCCTCACTAAGCAGAGATTTTCAGAGCCTAATTTTCACAATGACAACCTATGCCTTAGGTTTCATTGCATTATGCATTTTTAAGACTGTCGAATCTCAAGGACGATATTCTTTTTAAGGGGTAAATTTTTGTAACACCTCATTTTGGGATATTTTCAAAAACTTGCAATTGATCAAAATTTGAGCTAAATAAAAATATTTTTAAAAAATTTCAAAATTATAAATGCTAAGTTCACACTATGACATGCACTTTTCCCATTTTTTAAAAAATACCTACTTATTGAATATCTTGTGTAAAGTTCATATTTTCAAAATATCAAAACTTCTGAATTGCTATGGTGAAAAGGTTGAATCAATTTTTCAAGAGTCTTTTGCAATAGATGTATGTATGCATGTATATATATATATATATATATACATATACATGTATTTATAATTTACAACCTAGAAAGGTGTAACCATTTTCAAAATTTAAGTTTTCCCATATATCTATACATATGTATTGATGTATTTACCTATTTTCTTTTTTGAATAGTGTTTAGTATCTTCTAACTTCAGCCATAGAATCCAATTTCAATATCTCTTATTTATGTCATCTTTCTTCTAGCACCAATTTTTCTAATTCAAATTTAAATGTCAAGGTGAAATTACAGTTTTGCCCTTTAGGCCTTGCAGCTTGGCTCAACCTAGCCTTCTCTCTCTCCTCCTCTGCTCTTGGCCCAATTGGCCTGGCTCATCTCCTTTTCTACCTCTCTCCCTCTCTCCTCTCTCTAGCCCAACTCCGGCCCAGCCTAACTGCCTCTTTCCCCCTGCTCTCTTGCTCTCTCTGTTCTTGACTAAACCGGGGGCACCACACCGACCACACCACCACATCGCTAGACGCCACGTCACCATAGGAGCACCTCATGGACCTCTGGTTTTGTTGTAGCCACGACATTCTCCTTCCCCATTGGCCAGAGTAGCAGGAAGGATGTCCTTTCCCTCG
Source organism: Olyra latifolia (assembly GCA_036346145.1). NCBI lineage: Eukaryota > Viridiplantae > Streptophyta > Magnoliopsida > Poales > Poaceae > Olyra > Olyra latifolia. The sequence goes on along the minus strand of CM070531.1, from coordinate 3,346,230 downwards.
TAAACAAAGCCTAGCGAGGACGACGCCCCACGTCGTTTATGTGCACGCTGTCCTCTTTCAACCTTCGCCTCTAAGCTAGCCTAACCCCTCCCGTGCCTATAAAACATGGGCTCCAACTCGTTGCTTCTCCAACTGCTTTTGTCCCCTCTACCACATCACTTCCAAGGAACCTTACGAACCCCTCTCACTCTCTAGCGCACCTCTCGACCGGCACAAGCTACCCACATGAACTTCACCTCCTCCTCTACAATGTCTTCCAAGGAATCGACCTGAGACCAACCGTAGCTAACCGGAGCCAAGGTTTTCTCGCCGCCGGTTGCAATAATCTTGTTTCAACCCCTTTTAGATCTCTCTCCATGGTAAGCCATTTGTCGATTCCATCGAGTTGCAGCATCCCCAGTTCATGCCTAACATGGAGGACCATTAGAGTTTACCCACGTCGCCGCACCTGCTTTGGTCGCCGCCACCTCCCACGATGCCAACTCGTCTTGGTCCTTCCTCGGTCTCGCCAACCCCACAGTGAGAACCCACAACACCCCTGCATACTCACATGCGCATTAGCTAAGCACAAATCATCGTGCATAGCCGTAGCCATGTTAGGCCGAAAACACCGCCGTTGTCGTCCATGGCGTGCAGCATGTCCAGCAACCTTCGGCTATAATGCCAATATCCAAGGTTGCGTGAGGTTGTCCTGAACCCATAGGTAATTAGGTATCTTGTGCTCATGCCGCAATGCCCTCTGTCGCGCTAGTGCACCTTGCTTCTCTCTCACGGTCGCAAGCTCCGCCAGAGAAAGAAGACTGTGACGTCAGCATGATGTCATGGATCAATTTAACTATGCATAATCAGTCACCGACGACGGGGACCAACAGGATTTAAACCGTTCAAAAATCCTGCGTTTTAGCGTTTAATCATTGACGTGTGGGCCCAGCAGACCCACCCGTCAGGTTTAGTGGAGACGCACTTCAGAAGTTCACGCTTCCCCGTGTCTTGGCGTAATGTGGAAAGACCCTTAGGCCCGAGCTGTGTGGGCCATCTTTGTGTTCAGTATCCCCATAAAAATCTTTGTAAATTATAATCATGCATATTCATGTGTTCTGTATCCCTATAAAAATCTTTGTAGTCCAGTTTTAGCGATTTATCTTTTATAGAATAATCAATAAATGCTTATCTATTTATTTGAAATAGTTTATAATTTCTAGAAAATTCTAGAAAATATTATATATGGTACTAGACTTAATAAAAATATAAATGACATGTGTTATTACAATTTTACACTTCAAAATTCAGAACAACTCTCTTTATTATTTTCTTATATAAAGAAATTCTAGAAATGGTATTCTACTTACTAAAAAATAGTATTTGGACTCATAAATTATGATTATTTTTATATATTACAGAAGGTAGGTAACCTAAGAAAAATAATATACCTCTTGCAACTTTGGAAAATGAATTATTAAAATGGAAAAACCTTTTAGGACTTAAGAAATTAAATTCTAAAGAGGAGTTAATTGAATATTTTAAGTAATAATATTTCTCTGTAAATACTACAGAGGACTTTGAACCTTGGAAAAATATAATATTGCATATTTCACTATTTGATATTCCTGTAAAAATTAGAGTAACATGTATTTGAGAAAAGTAATCCATATATTGTTTATTTCCTTGTAAGATAATGTTAGTATATAAATGTTTCTATAACATTTAATGTAAATACTGTATTTTAAATATTTATCTCCAATTGTTGAGTGTATTATATAGGTAGACTTATTATATCATGCATTCACATGTACATAGTATACCTATATAAATATTGCAAATTCATGGAACTTCCTAAATAAGTAAATTGAATATGAAATTTTGGATAAACCATATAGACTCATTGCATCACATGCATCATGCTTCTAGCATTTGTTAAGTGTATTTATGCTATGTGATTCTCCGTGTTAGATCGGAAAGACCTAGGAGAACAGCTCGAAGACCCAAATCAGGATTTCAACACGCTCGGTCAAGGCGAGCCAATATCTCTAGCTCATCCTTCTAAACCCATGTTTATTTAAATTTAAATTAGTTTAAATTATGAAATTGCATGCTTTATGATTTCTGTATTTGTTGCGGATTGGATAAGATATCATGACAGCTAAGTTCCATGTGAAATATGTCTTTGGAGCACGTACCTAGGAAGAATGAGTCGAGCATGGTAAGCTCGGACTCATACCCCAACGATTGATACTCGGGAGTGGGCTTCTTTATTTATGAGCCGTTGAACATGTCGTCATGGGCCCCGAAGAGGTGTATCTGGATGGTTGGCCTGATGCTCCCGTTGTTTCGGGAATTCTTTCATGTCCAGACTCCGAATCCTTTTGGATATGGATGTTTCTTCGGGCGCGAGTTAGCATATTTTTAGGATATACCTATAAATTTGGTAGGATTCTAGCTTATCCGAATAGGTTTTGTAGGTTGTATAAGACCATGACTGCATATACCTCGTACTATAAATACAATCTCCTATGGAAAGGGGAGGGCAATCCACGTCCTGCAACCTCATCACAATAACACAAATGAACACGTGTGACTGGAGTAGGGTTATTATCTCTTTCCGTGAGGTCTGAACCAGGATAAACCTCCGTGTCTGATCTACTCTTCATCTCGGCGAATCTGTACATCTATAACGAAAATCCTTCCACAAGAAGGGGTTGTTTGGTTCCGGTTCGTGCCGAAAATTGTATCAGCACAACACATTGCAGGCTTAGGGCTTAGGTTCCCCGTCAGCACCAGAAGTAGGGTTTAAAGTGTGCCAACCGATTTAATCCTATAATCGGCAAGAAGAAACATAATCAGCTTTACCTAGCTGATTAGATCTGTATTGCATGGGACCTGCAACACTAGGAAACAAGCCCGAATAGGAGTGAAAGTTAACAAAACTATTGGCTTAGATTAGATCTAAACCAATAGATCCAATGGATAACCAATCTACTATACAGCCAAAGAAATCAACTGAATAGCAGAGAGAGAGGTAAATAGATTATCGGCTAAACCATGAGGTGATCTAACCAGCAGAACAAATGTAAACAGACTATCGACTAGTTTGTAAAGCCAAACTAGCCGATAAAACGAGGATAAATAGACTACCACCAGCGAATGTGTTGATCGGTAGAATGAGGGTGAAATCTAACCATTAGTCGAAATGGTGATACACAACAATATTGACTAAGATAGTATTTTGACCAAAATCCGATGCAAGTCCATTGATCGAATCGAATAGAGACAATACTTACATGCAAGCAACTCTTTGGGTGTACCTTGAAGCTGATTGAGAAGGCGATGCACAGCATGTCGATGGAAAACAAAATACGGCGAAACTACTCTAATTGCGACGAATGTAAACGAAAGATAAAGGACAGATAAAAAATAGATTTGTTTGATTGATTCGTAGTCTTTTTACATGCCTCACGGGCTAGGTTGTTATACAGAATTTTGGACTCAATCGAATAGGACTCTTACTCTGGTAACTAAAATGAACTCGAATCTATATCTCCCTATTATACCTGACATTGCCCAATATATCTATACTAAGTTGACTCGAACTCCTTCCATATCTAATCAATCTGTCTAGGACTTTGCTTTCCATATCTTCTTTAGCCCATCTAGACTACTTCCTCCATATTCGCCCAAGTCGACTTGGATTCTTCCTTTTATACCTGATCCAGCCTGTACTATACCAGGCTCAAGCCGACTACTACAAGTTTCTAGAGTATCGGCTTATTGGCAAAATTAGGTGTCAACACATGCCCTCTAGTTTTGGAATATGAGAAATATGTTCCAAAATTTCTTCATTTATCGGCTCTTTCTTTGTCCGTATACTTTTTTTTTGTTCTAACCATGCCCCTACTCTCCACCACCTCTCTCATTTCTCAGACCATTGATTTGTAGGGTTTTGTTGCCATATGCCCTCTCAGTTTTACCGTGCTCAACGGTTAACCTCCTCAATTTTACTTCTTATAAATATCATTGCCTCCTCCTGTCATTCGCATGCCACCAACCACTCATGTGCTCTACAATCGGCTTTTCTGCTCCACCATCGGTTCCTCCATCTTCCTAATACTCCTTTAGTTGGCTCGTCTTCCTCCTCTTGTAGCGAAAATGAGTCAGGTACATACTCCGATTCCTGGCCTTCCCTATACTCATACCTTAGGCCCTATGGGAGATCTCGACCCATCGGCTGTAATTCATCTAGACGTTTCCCGACTTCCTCTCAATGCAGTGGATGCCAGCATGGAAGAATGGAAGGACAGCTTTAGGTCATGGCCAACTGAGTTAGATGGATGGAGGGAATAGTACATTAGAGTATCGGCTAGTAAGAAGTTCAAATGGGAACAAATAGGTATAGCTGATTGCCTCCCTCTTTCCTTAGCCAACCCATCTGCCAATGAATCCATCTTAACAGCAGCTAGCTATTTTTGGTCCGATACCTTTAATGTTTTTATGCAAAGACCAGGACCGATAGGACCCACTTTATTGGTCATAGCCATCCTATGCAGTCTCAGGCCGAATAGGGAGCAACCATCGGCTTATGATCTATCGGTCACTCATAAGCTTATCTCTCACAAAGGCAAAGGCTAGAATCACTACATTAATGAAAACAACCTGGAGAAGGGACCTATATTGGATAGGGAGCATGTAGCGTCCCTCAACATGTGGCTGGACCGCTTTGTCTTTTGTGGAGCTTTCTTGGGTTGGCAGAGAGGCTGCTGCACAAAGGAAGAATATCCCTTGCCAAACTACCCTTAGGATTGGCCTATAACATGATGCACATTATCTGATCCAGGCTATACACCGGCCTTGGAGGTCACTTTGTTGGAAACATAGGAGGCCCAATGTGGTTCATGCAACTCTGGTTATACACACAATTCCATTGGCTGTGGAAAACTTCCATAGACTCAGAAGTTCTCTTCCCACGTGAAGACATACTAGAAGGAGAGTAGATGGAGTATAAGCCAAGCCGATCATATGGAGAAGCCATTTCCTCAGGCCAAGGTTATGCTAAGTTACATGCATCGGTCTTCATCAAATATTTTGACTTCTTTTTCAACATAACAGCCGACGAAGTTGCAACAAGGTATTTGTTTTGCTATAAGGAAGCGAAGATTTCCTAGACCTTCCTTCTTCAGACATTGTGACCAACTGGACGAAGAATCCAGAGAGATGCTAAAATTATTTATCTCCCCTTGTACCTTAATTGTAGGCTTGATTACAAGGGCCAGAACTTTCAAACCCTCCTACGAATTCTTCCATCCTTCTGTTTATACCAGACAACTTGGGTTCGGACAACCTAGAATGCCATCAGCTAAAGGGACAATCAGTGTCATCCTGAGTCTAGCCGAAGACCTATTTTGTTTGGAATTGCCACCTCACCTGCGTCTGGGTGGTAAAACTTCTATCCACTTTAAGCAACGGTGGCAACAAATCTCGGATGCAATCTTTCCAGCCAAACAACCAATAAGGTTCTATATAGATCAGCTATATCCAGATTTGCCCAACTTGCTTGAAGAACCCTCCCCCAAGACATCCAAGAAGAACACAATGGGGACACTCAGCTAACTTTATCTGGTTCTGGTTCTTCCAGCTCCTCGAATAGCCAATTGACCTCCAATCACTACAATTGTTTTGATGATTTAAACAATTTTACTCTACACTTAGCCGATTGTAATCTTTTCCTTATTTATTGTAGGCTGACAAAGGCAAGAAAGCTACTTCCGCCAGCCTCGTTTGCTACTCATCAGCAAACATCTACGTTGACGCCCTACTCTCTCTGAATTGGTAGAGAAAGAGCAAAACCAAATGTAAACCATCGACATGCATCGACTTTATCTTGCTTCTTATTCTTCCATCTAACCAATGCATATTTTCTCTTACAGATGTCTCTAAACGCATGGCCTCCAAGAAAGACACTCCAAGACTTAAAAGGAGCAAGAAACTCAAGAAAAACCCGACTCCTACCGACGACTCCAATGTCGAAGAAGAGTGCACTGCCAAATCCCAATCCCGTGGATCGACTCCTCAAGAGGTACTTTCTTTCCTTCTCTATTCATGTTTTGTTTACACAGCTCGTATAACACTTATCCTTGTGATTAGGACGTGGTAGTTGACATCACTACCATCAACTCTCCATCGGTCCGAAAGCTAACACAATCTCCATTGGTTGTCATCCCCATCGCTAGGTACTAATCTACTTCTAGCCAATGTTAAGCTTAAGATGATCATGTAAACTAATATGTGCACCTTTCAGACTCCTCTTAAGCCGACAACGGCACATCCAACATCACCAAACTCCTAGATTCTGATCCAGAAGAGTTTGAAGATGACGATGACGACGTCATGGACTCTTGCCCTATCACGGACCTGTCCAAGATCTCAAAGGAAGCGAGACAAATATCGGCTTCTGTAACAACCCAATGGAAGCTTTTAGAACCTATGCATGCATATAGTACCCATTTATTTCAAATCCCATTTTTGTATGAATTAACCTCATGAATATAGGAATGTACATGCACATATATACATATATATAAGCATAGATATGTTTAGTGATTGCTCAATTTGTAAATGAACAATAATGACACTCGCATTAGCAATTTGTGGCTAGGAGTCAAATCTCACGAGTGGGCAAAATTGTCACTTAATTAAAATAATCCATTCTTCTAATACTTAATTTGTATACTTTGGGATCAATCCCCAAATTCATAATTTAAGAGAAACCCTTTTACCCTAAACTATACAACTCAAATCACAGCCAACCCACCACATTTCTAATTCAAACTTGGAATTGGCCAAATTCAAATACCACCATTTGAATTTATCTACCAAAATGGACCTCCCTTAGTGGGCCCAACCCATTTTTGGGCCTAGGCTCCTCAGCTGGGCCAGCCAGGCTCCCGGCCCAGCTTGGCGAGCCAGCCCGGTCAAGCCAGCTATCCGGACCCCGGCCTAGCCTCCCGGTTCCGCTCCTTGGCTCGCTATCGCACCACCCATCAAACCGCCGGTCCGTACAGCGCCCCTTCCCACACCGCGCTAGCAGTGTGCCCCTACCAGGCAACCCATCGTGGTGCCTCCGCCCTGATCGTGCCGCCGTGTGGCCGCACGTCCTCGCGTGCCTGCACCGCCCGCGCCCACACATTGGCCGCCACCTATGCCATGGCTACCACGCCTGCGTCGCTGCGACGCCGTCGCCATCGCCGTCACCGTGTAATAGCCCAAAATTCAGACTTAGGAACTATGCATCCATATAGATATATTTTGCTTCCTTCCATTAGAATTTAGCCATGAAAATCTTGTTAAACTTCAAAATTTTAAAATATCTCCCTTTTTGCCAATCATCCCTTTTTGACAATAATTTGTGGGTGTAATAGCCCTAAGTTGTATTAATATTTTGAAAACACTTCTGTACTATTGCATAAGCTACGACGTTTCCCGTTAAATTTCTATGCAACAAACACAAATTTAGAGATTTCAAAAGCTATGAGAAATTGATGATTCTAATTGAATAAATCACCAAATAGCTAATTAATAAACCTTGCATAGGAATTTATAAATTATAGCACTATTTGGGAAAATTGTTGAAATATAAAATTCTAATAAACCTTGAGTTGGGAGAATATTTACATATTCATAAAACATCCATACTCATATGCTTATATATGCATACACACACACACACACACACACACACACACACACACATATATATATATATATGGGTGTACACACTTATTCAATTAAGCTTAAATATGATTAATTGCTCTAAAAATCCTAGGAAAATACGATATATTAGTTTAGATCCTAATTGAGGGTTTGACTCAGTTGTTGACCAATTGGAACCCTGGTGGGACCCATTTGGCAGCCTTTTCTTCTGCCCTGCTCTTGTGAGCATTTCGTCGAGCAGCTGAGCTGCCTCGGCTCGCTCTGCTCCCGGCCGGCGAAATCCAGCTCGCGGCTGCCAAATTCGCCCCGGCGATTCCTTCTCTGGCTGCTTGTGTGTGTCTTCTTAGCTCTTGCGGGCCCACAACTGCGTGGATGTGACCTCCCGCCACTGGTTCGCCGCCGCTCCCTGGCGCCGTGGCCGACCGAGCCGCTTTGTCGGGCCGGCCGTGTCAAGGTCCGCCAGGCACCGTCCACCTTGCCCAATGGCCGACTTGGTCGCGCCATCGATGTCCCTGGCACCGCCGCTTCCTCGGCCTGGCAATGCCGCCCGCACACGCCACCCTCGCCACCCGGCTCAACCGCTCGTCGCGAGTGAGCAAGCCACCGCCCCAACTAGCCAATCAGCGTTAGAGCTTCTGTGTGATCGCCTCACGCATCCCCGTGACCATCGGTCAATAGCCGAGCTCGGACCAAGCTCAAATACGGCCGCGCCATATCGGCCAGTTTCTCCCTCTTTTCACTCTCCCGTCGACAGGCCAAACCAGACCTCCCTAGCCTCCCCATTGACTCGCGTTGGCTTCGCCATGACCTCGTGAAGCTCCTGTCCGAAGGAATTGGTTGGAGTCGCCCCGAGCTTGTCGGAACGCTCTCGCCACCACCGGCAACCCGGTTCTTCCCCCTTTCCGATTTCTTCCTCTCTGGTGAGCTTCGCAGCAATTCTTTGCTCCGTGAGCTTTGCCTGTCTTCACCTCACACCGTGCTCCCTTCTTTTGGTTCAGGGCTTCGCTGGTCTTCCCCAGCACCGTGAGCGTGCCGCCTCCTCTGTTCGGCCTCCTCGTCGACAATCCACCCCGGGTGCCCTCGACCCCGAATAATCACTAGGTAAGACTCCCCGAAGTCCGCTGATGCTCATGCGCGCGCTATTTTTCCATAAGCTCGACCCTAGGTCATTTACTCGTGTCCGCCGGTAGCCGGTTCCGCCGCGGTGCATGGCTCCGCCGCGTCCGGCCGTTTCTGGCCTCGACGAGGGCATCCCTAGATGCGCGTTAGCTCACTGGTTCCAACGCACCCAAGAACGCCCCAAACGGAGCACCCTAGCTCCGGCTAGCCATTGGCCAAGCCTCGGCCGTGTGAATGCCGGCCGGAGGAAGACGATGACGGCGAGCCGTCCAATCTGCGCCAAGATCCGTGCGACTTCACCGTGCGTGGTTGCTGACAGGTGAGCCCAGCTGTCAGCGCTCGCCGGTTTAAAAACTCCCGCGCGGCTTCTACACGTCGGTGACATGTGGGCCCTCGGTCCCACACGTCAAGGTAAGTGGAGGCGCTCTCCGTCTCGGGTGCCTTCGCTCGCGAGTTACGCCTCCCCGAAGTGCGTCTTCGACGTGGCTGGCTCGGCCGCGAGTTAGTGGGCCGGCCCAGTACTGTTCACCGATTTTTCCCGGATTTTATAAATAAAACAAAGACAGTAATTAGAAACGATTTATTTAAAATAGGTAGAGATCTTTAAAAATTCTGGAAAAATTAGGGTAAATACTAGGGCTTGTGATGGATTTATTAAAAATAGTACCTCACACAGTAACCGAACACGGTTCCTAGATTAAATTCATTAAGCTTATTTTAGGGTATTAATTCATATAGAAATAAGCAAAAATAGAATGTTGTGTATTAAAAATAGATTAACACTTAAGTTAAACATAAGAAAATCATGGATGCCCATAAATGACTTTTTGGACCTAGGAGAATATAATATAATCTTTGGTATGTTTCCTAATTACATTTTATCTCAAAATTGGTATAATTAGGAAACATGAATAACTAGCTTAACTTTCCTAGTCTATGAACCTATTCCATTAAGATATTACACAGCATGAAAGAATAGTAAATCTGTTGTTTCAATTTAATATCACAACATGCAATATCATGTTTATATATATATATATATTTACATATATAGCATATATGACCATAATCACTCACACACCACTTAAATTCCTACTCTACTAGGATAATAAAGATTAAATAAGATGATGAAGGAAATACTTCAAACAAAATATGATTTAACATATTCTAGTTATTTAAAGTACTTTAAACACGATAAAACCATATTTTCTCCTATTGGGTTAATTACGGTAGAAATTCCACTATTACCCATACATATATATATACATATACATATATATATATATATACATGTATCATATGCATCATCTCGCTAGCACTCCGCGGCCATTACGTTAAAATTCATTACTCAGAAGGATCATGGAACTCTCTTGATATATATGGATTCATATAGATAGTTAAACACATGAATCGTAAATAAACGAATACGAGCGATCTCGATTGCATTTCATGCATCATTCTTTTCCTCGCCGCATTGTGTTTATGATGAATTGTTGATTCTCTGATTTGACGTAGAGGATCCGGAAGCACCGTTCGAGGACTCCGCACAGAACCTGGACTTCAATTCCCAAAGCGAGTTAATACTTAACCTTAATGGTGTTGCTTTTACTAGGGAGAGTATGCGCTTTCCCTAGTGCGAGTTAACATCCAATAATATCATATTGAATCCCAGATTTCTAAAATATTTATTTTACAGTATTAAACTGCATGCCCTTTTAAGTACTTATGCCTATTTGTTCAATCATGATATATCATGCCATTTATTTACTTGCTATCAATTTACCATGATGATGTTGCCTTGAATTAATCATCTGTCATTTGGCTTGCTATTGATCGCTTTGATGATCACCCTTGGTAGCCTGGTTAATTTAAATAAACTGATTTAGACTCCTAAGTCTTGGTTAAAATCTTGCTTAGACATTGTTCAGGTCCAATTATTAATTTTAGGCTTATAATTGTCTCGGAACGGTGAACCGACATTCACCGGACATGATCACACAATGAATATGGTTAATTGGAAATTGGGCCTGGCATGCCAGTGTGTGTATGGTTGTGATGTACTGCAATGCAGACGGGGTCTGGCATTGGGTAAGAGATGAAGTAGCTGGGCTACGTGATTTGAGGAGCTAATCGCCCACATACGTAGTGCATGGAAGAGGAGCGCGGCGAGATCCGCGTAATGCCGTGCGCTGCCCCAAAAGGAGGGGTTCCGCCACATCGTGTAATTCACACGGAGGGTGCGAGTTAGCCGAAGAAGGAAGTGCATAAGGGTGAGGCCCTTCGTGGACTGGCTAGGCTGAATCGTGGATTTCCCCAGACGGGTGCATCAGGGATACACAGCAGACGCCATCGACTATCTCGCTGCGGGAGATAGTTCCTAACACCACAACGCGCCGGCCATCGCGCGGTAGTGCAAGTATTGGGGATTCAGGGGTAGTTACGACCTGCGGGCGTACCCTGTCTGCTGCCATGCTTGAGGTGAAGACCGTTTCATGTCGTCATCTGAGGATGATCTAGGTCCATTCTTACAGAGAGCCGTGAGTCTAGCGTGGGTCGGCAGCCCAGTTAGGACGAGACCGGGTACTTTGCTGGGGAATGTGATCCACAATGAGTGCGCCACACTCGGAAGATGATGGCGGGAGTGGGAAGAGAACGTTTGGCAGAGTGCATGGAAACTGCCATGGGATTGGTTGTGCATTGAAAAGAAAATATGATAAATATCAATTTGATAGGGAATTTGGTTAAACTGCTAAGTCATAGGTTTCTCTTTCCAAAACTGGCTTTCATGCAAATAAATAAACCTAGCCTTTCCTTTGAAACCTCTATCACTAAATGCATTGGGTTGGGTGTTAGCTCGCCAGTGTTTGGATGACACTGACATCGCATAAATATCTATCTTTAGATATGGAGGAGCCCGTCGAGGAAGATGCCTACGATTGTCATGAGGAAGGAGATCCTCGATGCAGTGACCGGAGTAGTTGCTTAAGATAGGGTTTAGTCGTTCCACCATCGTGTGTGGTTACACACCGCCGGTGTGATTTTGTTGTTCTTTTGAACTTGCAAGTTGCCTTTTGGGAGATTCCGCTACTCGATGAACTTTAGTCTCAGAATTAAGGCTTAAATGCCGCTTATTACTAATGCGATCGATGATCGCTGTTATGTAATATTTGGACACCGATGTATGAAATGATTCCAGCTGTGTAACTCTTGCACTAGCCTACTGATCCAGGGCCTAGTGCAGGTCTGACCGTTCTCGCAAGGTAAGCCGAGAAGGGGCGCGACAGTGTGGTAATAACCCTAAAAATTTTCACTCACTCTAAATTAATGCAAATAGAAACCGAAGACCCAGGCCTTGACTTGGCTTGCAATGAATTTTCCTAATCACCTCCCTAAGAAAATCAAAACTCAATTATAAAACTATTAAACTTCCAAATTTTCCATTCAAAAGAAAATTTTTAGACATGAATATCCCAATCTAACCATGAGCCAAAATGGGTTCCTGTTAGTTGCCCAACCCATTTTTGGGCCTGGCCCACCTGGTCGACCCAGCTAGGCCCCCCAGTTCAGCCTTCTCTTCCCAGCCGAGCCAGCCGGGCAGAACCCCTAGCTCAGCTTTGGCTCTCTTCCCTGGTTCCCCTCTCTCCCGCTCTCTCCCTCGGTTGTCCCTCCCATCTGGCTCTGTCGCCGCGCCCCGGCTGGACCAGTGGTCCATACGCTATTGCCGCCCCACTGCGTTGGCAAAAGGGCTCTGCCCCCGCCCCCTCCATGGCGCCCTTTCCCTGTCTTTGCCGCCAGCGCCCAAGCGTTGGCCGCCACTTGCGCTGCTACTACCCTGTCCGCCTATCATCCCGCTCTGTCCCATCCTCGTGTTGATGACATCGTGCACTGTTGTGCACTCCAAAGATTTTCACCATCATAGCTCCTCTGGCGTATCGCTGCCGCGCCGCTGCAACCGTTGTCCCGACCTGCTCGACTGCATCCCTTCTATCTCTCGCGTTCTCAGGCACCTTCTCTCACTCCCCGAGCTCCCACTGGGACTATAAAGCCCCATCGAAGCTCGCACCCCAGTTTCAATTTTTCTGTCTCACCGCCACCGTCACGCTCAACCATCAAATCGTCCCTCATCACCCACGCCCCCTGCAATCGCACCCCCACCCCACTGAGCTCCTGGCCACCGCCGGCCCCCAAGTAATCGGCCCGAGTGCGACCGTAGTCCCCGGAATTGGAAATTCCTCCCCGTCGGTGCTCTGCTGCCCATAATCACTCCCTTTCCGATTTCTCCCTCGTCGGTGAGTTTCTCTCCAATTCCTTGCTCCTAGAGAATGACCTGGCATTACTGACATTTCCTCTCAATCAATTTTGCAAGATCTTCACTAGGGTTGGCTCGCACCGACGCCCCTGTTCGAAACGAGCCTGGACTCCTCATCGCTGGCCGTCACCACGCCTCCCCCGCCTAATTCCTCGCTTGGTAAGGGTTCTGGTGATCCCTAGGCTCTCCCTGACCTGAAATCCGAAACCAAACCATATGGGATTGTCGTAGCATCAAGCTTCTAGTAGTGCGGCCTGCCTCCGGCCATGGTGCAAACGCTTCAGCTCATCGCCAGTGGTGTTTTTTGGTGACCTGCCCTGGCTAGGCTTCCCCTAGCTCAGCTGCGAACTCGCACCCCTCGGGCCTTGCCACGCCGTTGTTTCGGCGCTAAAGCTCTTGCTGGAGCTCGGTCGCACCGCCGCTGAGGGCGCTGGTCACCTGCGCGGTGAACCGTGCCACTGACATGTGGGTCTCGCATGTTAGTCAGCGGGTTTAGTATAAACCCGTGCTGTGAGGCACAGGTCGCTGACCGGTAGGCTCCTGGACCCACATGTCATATTTAGTGGATTCGTAGTTTAAAGAAGTACGCATTCTCGATATGTCAGCGCACTCACGCCCGCACCTTTCCTCGTGTGAGAGCATGGGCCGTGCAAACAGGCTGGCCCAACACTGTTCACAGGAATTTTCCAACCTTTCTAGCATTTTAAGTAATAACAGTAAATAGAATGTATTTCTATAAATAGTTAGACAACTCCAAAAATCCTAGAAAAATTATGGTAAATACTAGATGACCCACTGGATTTTATAACAATATCCGGAGGAATAACAAAATAATTTTATGCCACTGTTTAAGTTGATGGTTATATTATAAGGATTTTCCTTTGAGAAATAAACACAGAAAGGGAATAAGGATTAAATAAAATAGTTAATGACTTAATAAAAATCTGAGAAAATTTAGGAGAACCTCATATAGTAAGTTCTATCTAATAAAATTACTACCTGCCACAGTAACCCCACTTAAAGCCTCTGATTAAATCTAAAACCAATTTTTAGTAATTTATAAATAGGTTTCCCATATATTTTAGTTAAATATTGAATTCATAAAATCATGAGAAAATTCCAGTGGAACATAAATATGATTTAGGAATTTTAGAAATTTATTGCTCAATTTAAGAAATTTATTGCTCAAACTTAGGAACATAAATACATATTCGATAATTAATTCAAGAAGTTTAACCAATTTCCTTATGTATTAATAAAACAGAAACTGAATTTGATTTATTTTAAATACTAAATAACTTCAATTAAATCTAAAATTTTTACAGAGACCTAGTGAACCTTTAGAAGGATTATTAAAATATTGAAACTTGAATTAGCTTAGTAATTATACATAATTGCCTAATTAGAATAAAGTAAAACCCTCTTTTACGAATTTATCTTTTACTATTCAATTAAATTCAACAAATTATACCACGGTTACAGCAAGCTATTATTTTTAGGAAATGCTTCAGACAAAAATTTTCTTTGAACTTATATTCTATATTATAGGGATTACAATTAAGGCATTTACTTTATCATCATCATCATAAACTACCCATCAACCGCACCACCGTTATCCTACCATAGTAATGTAAACATGAGTAGCCTCAAGGAACCTCCTTGATACAATAATTAATTCTTATCGACAATTCGCGAACGCTAGAATATGCCCGTTTCATTGCATGCAACATTATTTCTTGCTTCACTTTGGTTATTTATCGCCAGTTACATTTCGTTATTTAGACATCGAGGAGCCCGAGGAACACCACAAAGAGCAGCAAGAAGACCCTCTCTAGTCCCAAGACCAAGGCGAGTTAACATGCAATAGATCATATTGAATCCCAGCTTTCTAAAGTATTTTATTTACATTATTAAATTGCATGCTCTTTAAGTATTTATGCCGACTTGCTTAATGATAATATATCATGCCCTGTTTATTACTTGATTATTTTTTTACCATAATGATATTGCCTTGATGAAGTCATCTCTCATTTGACTATAATAATGATTGCCTTGATGACCGCCCTTGATAGCCTTGTTAGGTTTAATAAAATGATTTAGACTCTTAAGTCTTGGTGAAAATCTTGCTTAGACATTGCGCAGGTCTAATTATTAATTTTTAGGCTTAGCTGTCTCGGAATGATGAACCAACATTCATCGTACATGATTACATAATAAACATGGATGACTGGAAATTGGGCCTGGCATGCCAGTGTGTCGGGACCTGCAAAACGAAGTCAAGTCCCTTCTGTGCTTTACCTGTACTAGTTCCTAGATCAAGTAGCTAATACACACAGTTTCATTGGAATGAGCAGCCCTGCATGAAAGGCGAGGGTGAGTATACTTTATACTCAACAAGCAAGGCTAACTATATACAACAAAGGCCTAACAAAGGAAGGGTTAGCGTTCTTTTACATAAAGCCTGTTTTACAATTTTTTCCTACAGTATTGCAGAATAATTTGAAATGTGTTGAGAGAAACAAAAATTTAAATGAATTTCTTTGAACATCCTGGCCACAACCTGTTTTGCCCAAACCTGGCTACTCACGACACACACCGTGCAAACGCCTTCATCACTCATATCACCTACTATGAGGAGAAAAAACAAAACACACGACTGGCATCGTGGTTTTCCTTTAAAATACCATTTTAAAAACAAAAGATAAGATGTACCGAAGAGGTAGCTTCCCATCATCCATCCTTGACCATGGACACGGCTTTCATGATTGTTTTACATTCTGCAGAGGTTGCACGCTTCACCCACGAGAGGTGGTTTCCTAGGAATCACCCAAAGGAAATAAACACCGCAAGGCCTTTGATCAACATTTTCCTAGCCTAGCATTCCCTCTAAGGATTCCACCGCACTGCTAGTAACAATAGGTTGCTGAAGCCCCCTCTTGAGACTGTAGAACTAGCACCAACTGTCTACTCCACTGACTGGAATGCCAAAACTAGGAGTTAGGAGGGTACTCAACCAGGGCTTGTCCATACATGCACTGTATGGTTGTACTGTTGCACTTAGCTCGTCTACCTCAAGGAATCGGTCTTTAGGGATCAAGGTGGTTCCCACACTGGACCTGAATCTCATGCATGCTGCACCATCTTTAGAACCATCCACCCCAATTAGGTTTTGCAAAACATTTTTTCCCGATAGCACCCACTATCAACTAGCCTATTTACAAATAAACGACAACACCAATTGTCCTTTTAAAATCACAAGGTTAAATTGGTAATCCGTAGAGTCAAGCATATGATTAGATGATCTAAAATGAGCATTACTAAGTAGGAGCAAAACCTATGTAAGGGTTTGGTGATATTTTATTAGAATTAATTGTTAATGCAAATTTAGCTAAGCAACTAGGTAATTAACATTTTTTAGATTAAACATACATGCTAATGATCAAATTCTACAAAAACATATTTGCAAAACATGGGTTCAGAGGGTTTAGCACTTGCCTTGGCCAACACAACTCGGATTCTCCTCTGATGCATCGGCAACATCACCCTAGTCGCCCAAGTCTAGCGTACGAGAAAATACGACAATATATACAATGCAGAAAATAGTAGAAAATATAATGTGTGCAAATGCATATGAATAATCATAGAACAATAGGTTTTGATTTTATAAATATTTTGAAATTTATTTCATAATTTTTTGAGTTATATATTTAAAGATATAAAAATAACCAATAATGCTGTTTAAATAAATTAGAAAACAAACTCTTGGCCCAGTCCAACGGTGCGGTGGTCGGTCACCGGACGGCTGACCTGCTTGGCGCTGGCAACAACTGGCATGGCGTGGGCGACGGCCCAACAGAGAGGCGAAGGCGGACGGCTGACCTAGCTCCGCTCGGTAGGCGCAACCAAGACCGATAGGTGGGGCCCACCTGTCGGTTGCACCGAGCAGGGGACGATGGCGGTGGCCCATGGGAAGTGGTAGCGGCATGGCTCCGGCGGCTCTCAGCGGCAGGAAGGTGGCAGCAAAGGGAGGAGATGACGCAGCGAAGCTACCGGTGGGGTCGGCCTACCGGCCCGGCAATGGGAATGGTGGCAGCATGGCCCAGCGGTAGATCATGATGAAGCATGTCATGTGGGTAGCCAATGGCGAGGAAGGGGGGGGCGGGGGTCTTGCAGCATGGCGACAACATGAGGGTGCCGTGGGTGGCGGTCCTAGGGCGAATAGTGGGGCAGCGCGGCCTGGAAGCGGGGCAGCGCGGCCTGGCAGTGTGGCCGGTTATGAGGAAGATAGGGCACACAGTGGTGGCACCTCCCAGCCGTTCTCTGGCCATCCAGGCCACGGGAACGGGTCCTAGGACTCCTAACAATACTAAAGGAGGAGACAGGAGAGGCAATTACCTTCCAGCGGCGAGGAATTGGGAGGAAGACAGTGGCAGCGATGGTAAAGATGGTGGGGGCCTGAGCAACGCAATCCGGCAAGCTCGGTCGACGAACCCTGCGGCAGAAGGGTGAAATGCATTCACGAGGGGTAGAGGAAGGGTTTGGTCATGGGAGCTTACCTGGCGACAAATTTGAGAGAGAGCAAAGAAGGAGGAAGTGGCTCGGCAGGGGTGGTTATAGGGGCTGAGTCTGCTCGTCTGATCGAATCCTAGGGAAAAAGGGAATCCCACTTGATCTTGGCGATGAAATCCATTATGGAAGAAGGAAGATTTTTTGGGGGGCTTCCTAAGATGAAGGGAGAGGAAGCTTCCTCTCTGCCTTGTGCACAGGAACAGAGAAGGAAAGGAGAAGTTTGAGGGGGATCGACCAGGGAAAGGAAAGAAAGGGAAGAAGGAAAGGAGAGAAAAAGGAAAGAGAAAAGAAAAGGAAAGGAAAGAAGGAAAAGGTGGGGTCCACTAGTAAGAGAGGGAAAAAGAAAAAGAAAATTAATTAATTAATTTAGGCCTCAAAATATAGATAAACAATTATTTGAAGATTAAAATGCAAATTAACATTTAAATGTAAAATTTGTAAAGTTAATATTTGTGGATAACATGGTCCCCGGGTACCCTCACGGGGAAATTAGACGGACCACCTCACGGAGCAGGGTCACGCCTACCATCTAGAAGACGGGCCTGCCCCGCATGAAGACCCGACTTGTATCACAAGAAAGACACAGTTGTAATCCGGTACGCTTACGTACTTGGCAAGAAAGGATAGAGATAGACTTCCTATCTCTATCCCCAGTTTCCATAACCGACTAGGATACTTATCTGTAACCCTACCTCTCTCCACTATATAAAGGGAGGCAGGGGCCCCTAGTTCGGCATCATCATCATCAATCTCTATATCTCTCTCTATCTCTTCATCCTGGAGATCCACCATAATACAATCCACGAACACAGGAGTAGGGTATTACCTCACCTCGAGAGCCCGAACCTATATAAATCTGTCTCCTGTGTTACCATCGGGTTTCGATCTTACGCATAGCCCCATAAAGTATATTGCCGACAC
This sequence comes from Olyra latifolia, assembly GCA_036346145.1. Taxonomy (NCBI): domain Eukaryota; kingdom Viridiplantae; phylum Streptophyta; class Magnoliopsida; order Poales; family Poaceae; genus Olyra; species Olyra latifolia. Next base: position 3,327,611 of record CM070531.1, on the reverse strand, counting down.
AATTCGTCGACAGTCGGCGCGCCAGGTAGGGGCCAGCGCTAAGATCATCTTCATCAAGCTTGATGGCATCTCTCGGCGGCAGCGCCGTCGAATTCACCTTCGGCCAGGCTTCCTGTTTTGGAGGCCTGGATTTCATCATCAACAACCTTGGCAAACTTGCCCTCGAAGAATCGGACCAGATCCGATCGGAAGACAACTTCAACCGCGAAGCGAACGAGGGAAAAAGATGCGATCTATTCGCGTCCGGAATCTGGATGGAACTTGCATCGTGATTTCTTGTTGACTTGGATGGAATTTTGGGGTGATTTTGGATGCGTTGGAAGTCTTATCTCGTTATCTTTCCAACGAGTCCAAGATCATCAAAAACCGAGTTCGGATGTGACCGTGGCGACCGTTTGAAGACGGACTGCGCGGGGTGACGTGAATCCCGCGCGAAGATGGAGTTCGACGTGAGTTTGACTCGCCACCTCGGCGATACTTGATGCACCTTAGCAAGGGCATGGCGGACCACTATGACAAAGCGGATCTTATCCCGGAGATCACGGGGAGGCTCCAACACCCCCCGACTTGCGGCGACGACGACAACGACTACCGCCGCACCGACTTGTTGCTCCGGCAACAACGACAGACCGCGACCTTCGCCGAGACATTGAAGCTCGGCGACAGGAGCGAGAAGAAGATGAGAGACATCACCATGATGACTCCCTAGGCCGGCTTCTCGCGCACGACGTCGAAGACAGCCGTGCCGACTTCCTAGGCAGGCTTCTCACGCGCACGACGCCGAGGACAGCCGCGCCGACTCCTTAGGCTGGCTTCTCGCGCACGACGCCGAGGACAGCCGCGCAGACTTCTTAGGCAGGCTTCTCGCGCGCACGACGCCGGGGACAGCCGCGCCGACTTCCTTGGCCGGTTTCTCGCGCACGACGCCGAGGACAGCCACGCCAACTTCCTAGGCAGGCTTCTCGCGCGCACGACGTTGACGACAGCCGCGCCGACTTCCTAGGCAGGCTTCTCGCGCGCACGACGCCGAGGACAGCCGCGCCGACTTACTACGCCGGCTCCTCACGCATGATGCCGAGGACAGCCGCGCCGACTTCTTAGGCAGGCTTCTCGCGCGCACGACGCTGAGGACAGCCGCGCCGACTTCCTAGGCAGGCTTCTCGTGCGCACGACGCCGAGGACAGCCACGCCAACTTACTACGCCGGCTCCTCGCGCATGACGCCGAGGACAGCCGCGCCGACTTCTTTGGTAGGCTTCTCGCGCACCACGCCGAGGACAGCCGCGCTGAGAAGGTGACATGCCCGGGGGCTTGTTCACTCGGGCGTGACGACGACACGATCAACAGCTAAGTTGTCGATTTTTATACTCAATTACATCATTATAATTTATCTCCTGACTTGCTATTTAGTTGGTATCCAACTAAACAGTAAGTCGGGGCTACACCTAATTGGATATCGTTATCTTTCTTTTTGAATTCTTGTTGAGCCTAAGTATTGATTGTTCCGAGTAACGAAACTCTTGTCTCCATGCAACACTCATACTTCCCGATTGCGTTCTTGGAGACAGAGCTCCGCGCCAACTCATAACGCTAAGGAACTTGATGCGCTTGGCAGAGTGCTTAGTAAAAGGATCTAATCTACTCGGACAAAATACAAATTTAATCACAGAAAGATAACATCTCTTTTTGAGTTTCTTTTTTCTTTTCCATGTTGACTTTTATCGATTCCGAGTGTCACACATTCTGAGTATTGAAACTCTGATTCCTACGCAAAAATTGGGTTTCCTAACGCGTGTCCGGAGAAGAGCTCCGCGCCAACTCCTAACGCTAAGGGACTTGATGAGTTAGGCAGAGTGCTTAACAAAAGGAATTTAACATACTCGGAGAAGCGTAAATCAATACGGAAAAGATAAAAAGACGACAATTTGACATAATAAAAATACATAACTGGACATCATGCATATTGCTTTACAATCCAGTATTTTTCTCTACTACTCGTGTTTTCATTGTCTCCACAGGTACAATGCGAGATAATACGAGATGGTTTTTATGGCACGTTGCAAAGTTTCACGCCAAACACCGGTGCATTATACGGCTCATTGCATGCCTACGCCAACTCGCACGGCTTCACGCCAACGCCAATACCGACCACAACCTTTGGCACGATCGCACGCTTCACGCCAAAGACCGAGTACATTATACGGCTCGGTGGATGCCTCGCCAACTCGGCAGACGGCCAGTTAACGCCACGCGCCGAGCACAACCTTTGCACGGCCAAGACGCGTCACGCCAAAGAACCCGAGTGCATTATACGGCTCGATTGATGCCTACGCTAACTCGGCGACGGCTTCATGCCAACGCCACGCCCGAAGCGCAACCTTTAGCACGATCAAGACGTTCACGCCAAAGACTTCGAAAGTGCATTATACGGCTCGATCGCATGCCTACGCTAACTCGGCGACGGCTTCATGCCAACGCCACGCCCGAAGCGCAACCTTTGGCACGATCAAGACGCTTCACGCCAAAGACCGAGTGCATTATACGGCTCGACTGCATGCCTACGTCAACTCGGCACGGCTTCACGCCAACGCCAGCGCCCCGAGCGCAAACTTCGGCTTCGGCACAGCTACAAGTTCACCTCTGTGCTTCAAATCTACAAGGTGATACGCCCGGGGGCTAAAAGCTCAAAAGCAAGGACGACATCATTGTCAGCAAAGCAGGTAAGTTTTTCATCATCATAATCTTTTCACATATAAAGTTGTGTTATTTTTTGACTTGCTACTTAGTTGAATTCCAATTAAGCAGTAAGTCGGGGGCTACACATAATTGTGTGCACTTACGTGCACCCATTCTTTTTCATAGTTATTTTTTGCTTTTGTTACTTAGTGATTTAAGTGAAATCCGAGTGCGCTATAATTCTGAGTAGTGAAGCTTTGAACCCATAACACGGCGAACTCTATGTCACCCAAACGAGTGCCTGGGATAAAAAGCCATGTGCCAACTCCCTACACTCGGGGGCTAGACTAGTCGAGCAGAGTGCGTAACAAAAGGAAGAAAAACCACTCGGACTAACAAAATCATTAAGTAGAAAAATAAAAAATGGCTATTTCGCTCATAAAGATAGTCGGATTTTATATCCGACCAAATGTTTTCATATTCAGATACTGCCTAAATCCTACATGTACATGTTACAGGGGTTCAAGAAGTGTTTACGCTACAAGCACCGGCCATGGCAGAGTTACGTGTCAACACCCGCGCCCCGAACGCAATCTACGGCATGGCTCTATGTCTACGCCAACTTCGGTATGGCTACACGCCTACGCTAACACCCTGAGTGCATTATATGGCTGGGTTGCATGCCTACGCCAGCGCCTCGAGCGCAAACTACGGCTCGGCGTCTCGCGCACTGCGCCGAGGACAGCCACGCCGACTCCCTACGCCGACTCGCTGCTCCGGCAACGACGAGGATGGCTACCCCAACTCGCGGCTTATCGCGCACTGCGCTGAGGACAATCGCGCTGATTTACTAAGCCAGCTTCTCGCACTGCGCTGAGGATAGTTATGTCGACATTCTACTCGCTCTGCAACGCCGACTTCCAGAACTCCAAGAAATTGGGCTGGGAGTCACTCGAAGATTTCAACCCGCAAAGCTCTCTTGAGCCCTTCACAGCCTCCTTGCATGCCAATGGAGCACTCGGCATAGAGAAGGTTCCAGTCGGAGCACTCGGCATCAACTCGGCTGTAAAGCACTTGGGGGCTACTGTGGATAACATGGTCCCTGGGTACCCTCACGGAGAAATTAGACAGACCACCTCACGGAGCAGAGTCACACCTACCATCTAGAAAACGGGCCTGCCCCGCATGAAGACCCGACTTGTATCACAAGAAACGCATAGTTGTAATCCGGTACGCTTACGTACTCGGCAAGAAAGGATAGAGATAGACTTCATATCTCTATCCCTAGTTTCCATAACCGACTAGGATACTTATCTGTAACCCTACCTCTCTCTACTATATAAAGGGAGGCAGGGGCCCCTAGTTCGGCATCATCATCATCTATCTCTATATCTCTCTCTATCTCTTCATCCTAGAGATCCACCATAATACAATCCACGAACACAGGAGTAGGGTATTACCTCACCTCGAGGGCTCGAACCTGTAGAAATCTGTCTCCTGTGTTACCATCGGGTTTCGGTCTTACGCATAGCCCCATAAAGTGTATTGCCGACACAATTCGTCGACAATATTGACATCTTATTTTTCACAAATAAACCTTTTTGCAAACATACAATATATAAATATATTATACTTGCAATTATTTTGGCGAAAATTTTATTTTACAAAGCTTTTTAATAAGGAACATACTCATTTTTAAATATTTTATATTTTCAAAATTTTCATGCCATGCAATGCATATAATTTTGGTTTTGAAAATGAGGATGTTACACAGTGTGTGCGTGGTTGGATATCCGGACGTGATCCGGCATGTGGTTAAGTGGAGTAGCTCGGCATGTGGCTACTTGGGGTGAAGAGGGCTATACATTCGCAGACGAAGTGCTGAGAGGAGCATGGAGAAACACGCGTAGCTGCTAATCGCTGCCACCAAGGGATGGTTCTGTCACATCATGTGTAGGGCACACGGAGGAATGATAGCGAGAGAAGGAAGGCTAGACCATGGAGAGGGTGCTAGGCAATCGAGGATGACTGTGCCAGTAGGAGCTTGAGTTTTTTTCGTGTAGCTATATGCTACCCACATAGGGGTTCCTGCATAACGTGAGTTCTAGGTGTGCTGGGTAGCCAGGAATGGCTGTGGCAGTCGGAGCGCGAGTTATTTTCATGTAACTATATGCTGCCTAGAGGGGTTCCTACGCAACGCGTGGCCATCACGTGGTAGCACGGACGTGGGCCCTATTGGCTTGCTGGACAACGTCATGGTAAAGCCCAATCTAAGGTGAAGACACGATCATGTTGTTATCTGTGGGATGATCTAGGTCTTACGTTGCAGGAGAGCCATGACTCTAGTATAGGTTTGGCAATCTGGCTAGGGAAGAGCGGCACTTCGCTGGCATAAGATCCACAATAGGTGCGCCACACCCGGAAGATAATGGCGGGTGTGTGGAAGAAGACTAGAATGGGATTGTGGCATGGATTGGGAAACTGAGCAAGAATAATTGGTTAGCAGAACTTTGGGTTAAAATCGCTATGTTATAGGTTTTGATTTATAAAACTTGCTTTCTGCAAAATAAATAAACCCCAATCTTTCCTTTGGAACCTTTATCACTAAATACATTAGGTTGGGTGTTAACTCACCAGTGCTATTTGATTGTGCACTGACCTCACACACACTCACTCTTTTAGATGATGAGTATGAGCAAGACCCTTACGCTTGTCGAGAAGATGGAGCATAGGAGTACGCTGACGATCAAGACGAGGCTTAGTGCATCTTTTCAGTTCATTGCTTAGGCATAGCCGGCAGGAGACTCCTTTGGATCTTCTATCGCACTTTGATCTTTTGTTGTTCTTGAACTATTTTGGGCCAATGCGCCGTGTTGTAATACTTAATAGCCTTCAGGCTTAATACATATACTTAATGTAATATAAGTCTTCTGCTTGTATGAAATGATCCATCTATGTAAATGATGTGCACTAGTGTACTGATCCAAGGACTAGTGCAGATCAAGTGGTGGGACAAGACTGACCCTACAGAGATGGTATCAGAGCATACGACTGTTGGAGCCCTTAGACCTTGGCCATTAGTCTACTATTTTAAAAATATATAAAAAGAGATTTTCCCATCTAAAACCATCTCATTGTAAAATTATGCTGTATTCTTTCCTCCTAGTTATTTTACCTTACATGTATACTAACTCTTTATTTTGAAAATTTTATTTTGCAGATGGAGATCCCGCACCCAGGTTTCTCTAATGAGTGCTCGGCCTTTAGGTTTCCAGCTGGACCCTAGGGCGAGAATGCCGGCGTGCTCAGCCAATTGTTTGAGTATCTTGCGTTCGAGAGGACTCCAAGATATTATTGGAGGCTCGTTCGGACCTTACCCCGCCTCGCCTACGAGATTGAGGTTAGGGTATACTACTCTTAGCCCGATACCATGGCACACCAGATCAGGACGGTGGTGCCCCGAGACCAGTTGGACTATGCCATTAGCGATGCCGCTATGTTGGCTGTCTGGGAGCTCCTGGAGGATTATGCCCATGACTTGTTCGATAGGCCCTTCGCCCATCTGCTAGACATTCCACTTCACCTGCTCCCTGGCCTAGGAGAGGGCGAGTATGAGGAGGAGGACTAGATGCTCCTACGTTTGGTCTGCTTGTACCGCAGAGCTAGCCACGCTAGACGAGGTGCTTTGGAGGAGATCCAGCTCATCCGTTCCTCCTTGTGGGATGCGAACAACCGCGCTCGCAACTCCCACCACAAGGCCTACCACCTCTCCTGACGCCTTCAGTTCTATCGGGAGGAGAGGGACGAGGCCCTCGCCGAGCTAGACCGACTGGCTCCCGCTTGCCACCCCCGTGCTAGGATGGACTATCCCGATCCAATCCCAGGACCGTCACCATTGCGTCCACTTAGGGCACGTACCCGCGTCACCCCGCGGAAGAGGTGCCTTCCACCTAGGGCTTTGATGGGGAATCCCTGCCACGACCCTCAACTAGAGGCCCTGCAGCCTCTGGCGTGGCGTCTTCAAGCAGCTCTCCCAAGAGGTTTCCCATGGACCGCCTACCGTGCACCTACTCTTGCCGCTCCCATCAGTGAGCTGCTGTAGTATACGATTTTTGTTTACTAGCACTATCTGTCAGTGCTAGTAGTTGTAGCTGTAGATGTAGCTACTAGACTACACGCAGCCTAGCCATTGTTTCTTTTTGTTTTTGTACCGCCGTAGTAGATGATCGGCGAGACTTATCTTGTACTATTTTAACTATTAATGGAAGTTTCTATCTTTCACTTAGGGCTTGTATTTGAATTTTCTGGATTTTATTGATGTCATGCATGAATATCATCATGTAGGACTTGCATCTTAATAGAGTTAACTCTACAGATGGCTCGTAGTCGTGGTGCCGCACGAGGCCAAGGTGTCGGCGCTGAAAATAACCAGGGCCGTGCTCGAGGCTGCAGCAACCTACCACTGCCATCGGCTGGTAATCCCACGATGGCACAAGTCATGGCGTATCATGCGTAAATGTTTGGAGCTATACTAGAAAGCCAACAAGCCGAGCAGCAGCAACAAGGATCCAAACTTGCTGAATTCATGAGAACTAAGGCCCCAACGTTTACCTATGCCACTGAACCCACCGATGCGAAAGATTGGCTCAGGACTGTTGCCAGGAAGTTAGCATTGGTCTGCTGTGCTGAAGAGGACATGGTGCTGTTTGCGTCACAACTATTGGAAGGACCCACCGAAGTATGGTGGGAAAATTATCTAGCCAACCACTCAGAAGCTATGGATGAAGAGGAAGAAGAGGCCGAAGAAGAAGACGATGCAGGTCAAGAAGATGGTGACAATGCCGAGGACGGCGAAGATAACGCTACCGAAGGACAGCATGAAGTACAGGACCTACGAACGGCCGCTCGGAATATCCCTTGGGTCGAGTTTGAGAAAGCATTCTGGGAAAATTATATTCCCTGTGGTGTGCTCCGTATAAAGAACCAAGAATTCTGCAATCTACAACAAGGAGGCATGTCGGTCAGTGAATTCTTGACCAAATTCAACCTACTGGCACATTATGCCCAGCAAGATATTACGGACGAGGAACAGAAAGTGGACAAGTTCCTGGAGGGGATTGCCCCGACTTACTAGTCGAGACTCATTCCCCATGACCACCCCAACTTTCACCACTTGGTAAACAAGGCTCTCATTTCAGAGAAGAAAATAAAAGGAGAAGAAGCCAGCCTCAAACGTAAGCTAGAGGCCCGTTCAGCGCAAGGTCTCAGTCGCACAGGACACTACCACCCTCCCTACCAGTCTAGGCCTCACCCGTCAAGATCCCAATACTACCCCGCTCGAACCTACCAGACAGGTGGAAGCCCACTTGCCCCATCTGCAAAGGGGCCAGCACCACCTCCTGCAAATTCCTCTTGGCTTGTCTCGTACGCTGAAGACAAGATGCGGGCACATGCTTTAGATGCCACCAATCTGGGCATTTCCCCAATACTTGCCCGATGAAGAATGCCCCTCAACCACGATTTGATATCGGCCCGCCTCGCGGCCAGCCTTTGGCCAGTAGCGGAAGGGGAACTGCTCCAGCCAGGTCTGCCCCACCAGCATACAGAAGAGGACAGCTTAATCATCTATCCACCAAAGAAATAGAGGATGGGGGATTGGACAAGAGCTTCTGCCCAGGACCGACCACGGACCCCTCCATGGTCACCTGCTCAGTCGCATCGCACCCCGGCCCAACATTGAGATCCACTCGCACCTCCACTGGACATCGTCCTTAGGAGGAGGGAGCTTCTCCAAGCGCTCGTCTCCGTTGTCCGGGGGATGAGAGACAACCTGGGTGACATGGATTTGGCCACCATGGGAGGAGCCGTGGCGGATGACCTGGAGCGCCTTGCTTTGGGTCTTGACTTCTCCCACACTCCCAGCCACCATCGCTGCCGAGACAATTCTCGTCAGAGGCCAAGGGCCTCGACCCACCGTGGTGAGTAAACAGCTGGCCGAGATCGTGAGGTCTGTGACCCTCGTCACGATGAGGTTCGTGATGCACACCAGAGTGCTTCCCTGGGCAGTACAAACCGAGAGGAGCGCAGAGGCCGATCCCGATTGGAGTACCGAGAGGCCATAGGCTCTATACGGTCGCCACGCCGCTTGCGGCACGAGGTCTTCTGATGACTCGGTTCGCGGGAGGATGAGGTTGCCCCGAATTGCCCCCAGGCATTGTCCTATGGCTGCAGGGCCTTTTCGAATGCCCTGCGGGCCGTGGTATGGCCTGCGAAGTTCAAACCCGGGCACATAGAGAGGTTCAATAGGACTGAAAACCCGGATGGGTTCCTCTCAGTGTATGACACCGCCATCCTTGTGGCTGGGGGTGATAAGGCCGTTATGACAAATTGCTTGCCTACGGTTTTGGAGGGCCCTGCCCGGACCTGGCTGTTCAACCAGCACGATGGATCTATCCGGGATTGGGAGCAAATCTGTGATGCTCTGCGGAGTAACTTGTAGAGCTGTTACACTAGCCAGGGTAGGGAAAAAGACCTCCATTTGATCTAGATGGACGGTGAGTCACTGCGCATCTCCGTGCAGTGGTTCATCATGGTCCCCAACACCATACCCAACGTCTCAGACAAAGCAGTGCTTCGTGTGTTCAAGCAAGTGGTGTTAGATGTGTGGTTTCCCCAAGACCTAGAGATCAACACGCATCTCACGGCAAATGAGCTCTTGAGGATGGCTGACCGCTATGCCAACGCGGCAGAAGCGGTGGACTGGAAGAGGATGCTCCATGAGGGCAAGGTTCCACCTCTGCCCTGCGTCAAGCCCCCGAAGAAGAAGATGAAGTCATCCTCAAAGGACAAGAAGAATAAGAAGAAGAAGAGGGGCTCGTCCAATACGGTCGTGGCCATGGAGAGGGAGCCCGCACCCAAGTCCGAGGAGAGAAAGCAGTACTCCTTTGGCAAGGGCAAGAGTCTGCCTCCCCAACGCTGTAATGACGACAATTGGGAGAAGCCCAAGAGCAGCAAGTATTGCCCCCTCCATCAGGTCTATGGGCACGTTCTCCAGAATTGTCGTACCTGGATGGCCCGAATAGAGGACTTCTACAATGGTAAAGGGTGAGAGCAGCAAGGGCATGCGCCCTGCATGCGATAAAAAGCCAGGCTCAGATGAGTTTCCTGAGCCCAAGAACCACATCGACGTGATCTTTGGTGGCTAATAAAGTTCAATTTATGACCGTTGTGAAAACCATCGCCGGTGTTCGTTGCCCGATCCACGGTGAGGATCTTGCCGAGCCTGATTGTTGCCTGGTCCAAAGATGATCTTTGCTTGGTTCGGCTGTGATGTGCCCGGTGATGCGAATATCGCCCGGCTCTCACCTGTGAGGTGTCGGATGTGGCTGCAGAACTTTGCTACCAAAATCAATTCCTCTCTTTGTGGTTTAAAAGCCTCAAGAGGAAGGCCCTGGCAAGTAGTTTTCCACTTGAGCCTTGGGGGCTAGCTATCAGGGATTGATTAATGGCCCATGGGCTAAGACTAACCCCAGCAGCTTCGTAAATCATCAAATGCCTTGGACCCATTTTCTAAGATGGCCCAGTCCGGGCAGAGTCTTTGCCTGGAGATAGACTGGATGCAGTCCGGATGGGGTTGTGTGGCCTACCATGACATCAGCGCCATGCTTTGGCTCAGGCGGGGCAATGTCCCAGTGCCTGGAGCAGTCCTGCTTGCTCAAGCGCTAGCGTAACCGAGTGACCTGCTATAGCGTGCCACATGGCCATGTTTCCTACGATGTGGCAGCCGGTACCCACGATTCATGCGAGTCATGGGGTGGCTGCATTTGTGATGCACCGTTGGTTGCCTCGCCCATAGCGCGTGCAATCGTCTCCTAGGAATTCAGAGCCGACGGTTGGGGATAGGGCCTATACGTGTTTTGCGATCAATTAAAACACATTTTGACCCTTTGTACACACATCAAGCTAGCTCTCGAGCTCATTGTAACCTTGCATTTCGCAATACATGCAGAATGGAGTAGAGCTATTATCCTTCTCAGGAGGCCCGAACCAGGATAATCTCCCGAGTGTTGTCCATTTCTAGCTCTCACACTAGGAAGTCTTCGACATTTCAGAACGCCACACTTCGGCAGAAAGGGGCTTTCTGATCCCTTAATCGAGAAATAAGCTCGATGGGGAATATGGTTGCCAATCGTCAACAACTTTATACTGAACAAGTAAGGCTGATTAGATGCAAATGAAGTCTTAACAAGGATGGGTAGCGTTCTTTTGCATAAAGCCAGTTTTGCAAGATTTTCCCTAAGATTTTATAAAAAAAGATTTGAAAGGTGTCGTGAGAAACAAAGATTTGAATTAATTTCTTTGAAGTCCTTGCCACAACTAGTTTTGCCCAAACCTAGCTACTCGCGGTACCCACCATGCAAACACCCTCATCGCTCACAATACCCACTGTGAGGAGAAAAACTAAAACACACGGCTACAATCATGGTTTTCCTTTGAAACAAAGTTTTGAAAATAAATAGGTAAGAAATACCAAAGAGGCAGCTCCTCGTCGTCTGCCCTTGATCGTGGACACGGCTATCATGATAGTTTTAAATCTGTAGAGGTGGTATGCTTTACCCATGAGAGTTGGTTTCCTAGGAATCACCCAATGGAAATGATGACCACAAGGCCTTTTGCCAACATCCCCTAGTCTGGCATTCCCTCTAAGGATTCCATTGCAGCGTTGGTAATCCCAATTCGCTGAAGCCCCCTTTGAGCTCGTAGAACTAGCACCAACCGTCTATTCCACCGAATGGAATGCCAAAATTAAGGGTCCGAAGGATACTCAACCAAGACTTACCCATACAAGCACTCAATGGTCATACTGTTGTACTTAGCTCTACCTCAAGGAATCGGTTCTTAGGGATCAGGGTGGTTCTCACGCTGGACCCGAGTATCGTGCTTGCTATACCAACCCTTTCAACCATGGACCCTAGTCCGGTTTTCAAAACAATTTTCCCCGATAGCACCAACTATCCTGATCTACACCCATTTTTAACATGACACCACCAACTGTCCTTTTTAAATCCATAATTCAAACAAGCATTTGATAATGACAATTATCCAATATGGAACAGATAATTCAATACTAGCACTTATTTTAATATAGTTAATAACCCATGGCAACAAGGAACATTTTAACAGGATAATTATTAATTTGGGTTTTATCTAAACTAATGAATTGGCATTTTTATATCTAACATATCATGCAATTTGGAAATTTCTAGAAATTGTATTTCACATCATAGGAGCAAAATATTCAGCACTTGCCTTGGCCAACATAGCTCAGATGCTCCTCCGATATATCAGTAGCAAAACCCTTGTCTCCTGAATTTAACGCATGAGAAAACACAACAACAAATGCAGTGCAGAAAATAGAATGTGTGCAAATGCATATGAAAATGTACATAATAGTATATTTCTATTTTCTAAACATTTTAAAATTTGTTTCACAATTTTTGGAGCTATAGTTTTACAGATACAAAATTTATAAATTTTCAATTCAAAAATATTTGAAAAACCCTTAATGTGCTCGACCTACGTAGTGCAGCCCGGCACTGTGCGGCCTAGCTGCTCACGCGGACGCACGCACGAGCGATCAGCCCAGCCAAACAAGCGAGCGGGTGCCGGCCTAGCAAGCTCACGGGCGCTCTGCTTGGCCTAGCTGGCCTGGCGTAGCCTAGTTTGGCTCAGCCCAATGGCTGGCGCGGTCTAGCCAGCCGGCTTGGACGCGGCTGGCCTGGAGCAGCCTGACAGGCAAGGCGCGCCTCCTAGTGGCAGTGTCATAGAGGAGCGGCGTGGCAAGATCGGGGAGGAACTGTGGCGGTGAATGGCGGCGCTCCGGCGGCGGCAAAGTGGTGGACGTGGATCAGCATGGCCCGGGGGTCCTCCTTGCGGTGTCGGCTCATCAGAAAGACGACAGCTGCGGTGCCAGCGGCGCTCCCTGTTTTTGGCCTTTTAGGCCGTTTCACTCACGTTTCGGCCATCTCGCGTACGTTTCTTCACATTTCCATGTTCCAGGTCCGTGAACGTGGACGAGGCCGTGCTCTATTTTTGCCCGTTTCAGGCCGTTTTGCTCATGTTTCGGGCCATCTCGCGCACAACAACTTTAAGATATTTCGTTTCTTTCATTGACGAATATCCTAGATATCTAATTCCAATAGGTAGTAGAGCTTATACATCGATGGTAAGAAGGGCCCTTGCGGTCTTACCTATAGTGAGCTTACAATCTGATCCCTCGGTCTGTACTTAGGATTAGTCGGTTCTTTTTTGATCGATGAGGGAAAGGGATATAAGTTAGAGCGATAGAGTCCGACCTTAACCCAAAAGACAAGAGCTAGGATACAAGCCTTGACCACCCCTTGTTTCTTTGATGACTCGTTGATAGCCTCCTCAACCCAAGCTTCCATCTCCTGCTCCAGAGATCAGCGCTTGCCCACGCCAGTCCATGAATGGTGGATGAAGGTGAGTTTGACTACGAACTTGAGGATGCTAGGAACGATCTCTTTTCGGGGAAGCACTCCGGTTGAGAGACCATCTTCCTCCCTTTTTCGGAATCTTGGAGAGAGGCAAAAGAGAAGTCTAGAGAGACCTCGACTCTTTTAGGGAAAGGACAGAGATCGAATGCCAGATAGAGTACCTGCCGAATAGAATGGACATCCTTGGAGATAGCTATGTAAGACTGAATTTACCATAAAATTGGACGAAAAGGCTACTGCAAAGATCATAAGAAACCCAGCTCAAAGTGAATGACTGCAAATCCTTTATACCCAGTCCATTCTGGGTGTCGCCTAACCCAAAAAATACTTAGGATTTCTTATTGTACTGATTGAACTCGACAAATTTTTGCCCTGCATAAGCAAAGGAAAAGAACTAGGCCTGTCGATACTTGATTTTCTGAATCCATAGTTCTAGTTCTAAAAAACACTGTCAATTTATTCCTCAAAATAGGGCTCTCACAGGGTTCTGTGTAGTGGCCCAAACCGATACCAATAGGTTCGACCGAATGGCGGCGAGGCAAGGGAACCGGCGGGGTCCTAGAGTTTTGTGGGGATGTGGAGAGTCCGTAGGGCTACTCGCATGGGTGGATTAACGACGGCAAGGCCGGCGGTGACGGCACCGGGCGTGAGGAAGAAGAGACACACGGTGGCGACCTCCTCTGGTGAAGAATCAGCAAAATTGGCCGAGGGGAACAACTCCTCTAGCCCTAGGGGTGCTCTAGGAGGAGGGAGAAAGAAGGATTTCCAAGCGGTGAAGGCGAGTTAGAGCAAAGGCAGTAATTGCATTAGTGGGGGAAGAAGGCGACTCTGGCGACCGTATTACGCTTCTCCGGTGACGATCCTTGAAAGGCGAGACCAAAAATAGGTTAGGGGACTAAGCAACGGCAAGGTCGGCGGCGACGGCGGCAGCCGTGAGGAAGAAGGGGCGCACAGCGGTGACCTTCTCTGGTGAAGAATCAGCAAAATTGGCTGCGAGGAACAACTCCTCTAGCCCTAGGGGTGCTCTAGGAGGAGGGAGAAAGAACAATTACTGAGCGGTGAAGGCGAATTGGAGCAGAGGCAGTGACAGCGCCGGCGGGGAAGACTCCGGCAGCCGAATTACGCTTCTCCAGCGACGATCCTTGAAAGGCGAGACTAAAAATAGGTTAGGGGTCTTAGGGAAAGGAGGTCTTCAAAGGAATCGAGAGGAGGACGCTTACCCGAGCCGAATTGCAAGGTAGATCAAAAATGGGAAGGAGAGATCGGGCTAGGGGTTTTTGTGGCGAGGCAGGGAGAGAAGAGGGGTCTTAGTGGCATGTGATTGCCACTAATAGGGGGTTAATCAGCGCCATTAGGGGGACTGATGGCCAAGTAGGAAGGTGGAGGGACTTGGGGAGGGGTTTTGGGGGTTACCTGTGTCAATACAGGGAGGGACAGAGAGAGGTCGACAGAGTGGTAGAAGGTAGAGAAAGGGTTAGAGAGGGAACTAGAAAAGAAAAGGGGGAAAAAAGAATTCAAGTTATGGAAAAATTACCAAAATTCATATTAAGGAAATAAAATAAATTTTCTCTTTTGGAATATAGCCAATATAAAATATTTGCTTTATAAAATAAATGAAAAAATTCTTAATTTCAAATATAATTAATAAAGGAAATCATTTTGTTTTCCAAGAGAATATTATCCAAAAATAATTTTATTTTCTTTATTAGAGATTTTAAAGTAATAAACTTAATTTATAAATCAATTTATGAAATACTTACAAGGAACATTCTCATTTTTCAAATGTTTTTATTATAAACAAATTTTTAAATTTTATGCAAATGCAATATGCATGATTTAAATTTGTAAGAAAAAGAGGATATTACAGGAACGGGAACTACGAGAGTAGGTGATAGGTGGACGTCCCATGGGAATCTAATGGGGGCGTTCAGGTAGTCATCGAAGGAAAGCGAGGCTACCTGGGCAACATAAGGGGTCTTCTCTGAAGGAGTTGACTCAAGAGGTCTAGGCTCAGGGGGCAAGGGATGAGCTACAACGGGAGAAGGAGTGTGAAGGGGAATACCCTTAAGGGCATGAGGGGGAAGGCAGCGCTTCTACAACGTGTGGCGCACATGCACCCGCTCAGGAGGACTCAGGGGTGGACTAGGAGCCAGGTCCGAGTAAAAGGCCCCAACTCAAGGACGGCCAATAGGGATATGATAATCAAGATGGGAAAGGGCCACGTCTCACTCATGCCTACAAGCGCAAAATTGCTCCAAAGATGAGATATTCGGTGGCAGGTCCAACGAAGAGCATTGTCGGAGTCGCGGAGGGACGAACGAAAGACACTGATCACCTCAATTGCTCCTCAGCTGCTGTGATCCACACCTTGGCCGAGGTAGGCCAAGCAGAGCACCTGGGGGTCTGCTCTAGGGGTGGGGTCCTCCATGGATGGCAACTGGCAGTGACGTTCATCGGGAAGGTGCTAAAATGGTCCTCTGATGAGGTCGTTGTGGTAGCGATGGCGTTGCTGATGAAGAACTATCATCATGGTGTCATTGATGGCGAACTTAATGTGGTCGCTCGAGGTGTCCGTCCGGAAGTTGTGTGCAATAGTCTGGTAAGGGTCGAAGTACATCCGGACCTCCACATGAAGGTAGGTTTGGGCTGAGTCTGCTCCATCCTCCAGAGGAAGTGAGGAAGCCCGTCGAAGGCGAGATACTGGATCAGCTGACGGAGGGCTCAGACATACTCGCTGCAGGCACCGTCGGTGCAGCCAAAAGTCAAGCGATCATCCGAGAAACCGTTATGAGCCATCTACAAAACAAGGTTTTGGTGTTTGGTAAGAATAGTAGGTGTGTAATAAGCAGTAAAAGTTTTGGTGTTTGGCAAAAACCATTTTTTTAAGGTCTAAAATATGAGGCTGAAGGCTAACGGCCAGGACCTAGGGTTTCTACAGCCTTATGCTACCAAGCTTTTGTGGAGGCCCGCTCGAGGTCCACCTTAATGATTCCGGTACTAGTCTCTGGATTGGTACACTAGTGCCACCATTGCATCGCCGGATCAATTAAACATAAAACGATAAAGTAACTAAATATTACAGAAGGTACCACCTTACGATGAACAATTACAATACATCCATTTAAGGCCAAAAGTTACAATCCATCAAAAGAAACTTTCAGAGTTATGCGGAAGTCATCAACAAAAGAAAGTTCAAGTGGCTATGCATCTCTACAAGAAGTTGGAAGGAACGCTTGAAGCTTCGCCTTCAAATTCCTGCTCGACATCTTCGAAGCCGGCATAAGGGTCTTCCAAGCAATCTCTATCTAAATAGTGAGTAAGTGTGAGGGTAAGTACGCAATCAAACTGTAACATCCTGATTTTTGGTAAGCCAAAATATTTTGTTTTAACTTAAGTAGTTGTGAAAATCCATTCTATGATTATTCCCACAATCAAAAACCCCTAAAAATCATTTTTATAATTAACATAGAATACTAAAACAATTAAATAAGATAATATAATGATGAATAGTGCTTGATAAAATTTGCCTAGGTTCTAGAGGCTTTAATGTAATTTTGGAAATTTTATCACATTTTTATGCAGTGGTTTAGTATTTTTAATAACTATAAAGCATTAAACAAAAAATCTATAAATAGATAGAAAGAGTTTTAATCCTTTTTCGGGATAAGTGGTGACGTGGCTCAATCTAGGCCATCGGCTTTACCACGTGTGCGTTGTGGGTCGTTGAATCTATGTAATCGCATCGAAGGGGTATGCGCGCACCTGATCTGTTGGATGAGGCGACAAAGCGGATTTCTGGCCGTCGGATGTCGCAGTCGTCGTCTTTCACACCGTGCCGGAGTCGGATGAGGAGGCTGTGCTACCGTGGGCTGGGCCTGGTCGTCCGTGCCGTCCTAGGTCACCCTGAGCCTATTTAAGGCTAGGGGGAGGTGCACGATAGCCTCTAGGGTTCATAGCTGCCGCCAGTTTAGGTGGGTAGGAAGTGAGTTGCCAGCAATTCGATTGCGGGTGAACCGGGGCCAGCAGCTCCGGCGAGCAATTCTGCCACCATCGGTAAGCCTTTATCCGTGATTCTTTGTCAATAGCGTTAGGGTGTTCTGACAACCGCAATGGTGGCCTTGGTGGGGAGGTTCGGACATCAGAGCGTCGTCACCGTGGGAGGCAGCGCCGCCGCCGCCATAGATGCTCGTTAGCATCAGCTAGAGGGTCCTAGGGCTGCGCGAGTGCTTGGGAAGGATGTTGGGAGGCCCTAGATCGTCAATCCGAGTTTGGTTTGGGTCGTAATAGACCGTGGTAGTAGATTGAATGTTACCGGAACGCCGCCGTCGCTTTGGCTGCCGTGGTTCACCATCAATGGTCGCCGGCAGTGGGTCATGGGCCTAGAGAGGCCGCGGGGTTGAGAGCTACCCGTAGGACCTGGTTGCATGTGATTTGGTGCACGGGAACGCCAGGTCGGGCAACTCCAGCGAGGTCGCCGCCGTGTGCTGTGCGACGGGGTCATCTGGGTGGCATGACGACAAGGGCCTTTGGGGACCATTAGATGTTAAGCCGGTGATCTAGATCTGGGAGCGATCTGATCTGTTTGGTCCGAGTGACGGACACGTGGGGTCCACATGTCGGTGAAGGTGAGAAAGAGGGGTGCGCGCACGGGCTGCGTTGGCTGAGTCCAAGGCTGCCACGCGGGGCCTACCGATCAGCGTGGTATGTGGTAGATTATTAAATCAGACATTACTTCTGACAATTGTTTAATTAGTTTATAAATTGATTTAAACTTGTTAAATTCATATCTTTGATTCAGAAGTCTAAAAATTACATTCAAGTCTCTAAAAATTCAGAAAAATGAGATCTATTTATTTATGAATTTTATTTGATTTTTAAAATATTTTATTATGCTGTTTTATTTATTTGGTGTTTCTTTATTATTGCTTTACGTAGGAACGTGTGCTTCGGAAGGTGTGCCAGTGGATGACTTTGTTCCAGGTCTAGAATGGGGGTAGCAGCAAGGCAAGTCACACACAATCCTTGATCATGTTGATCCTATTTGCAAATAAAATTAATTTGATTTAAAATTTGCATTGCTATGTTTAATTTATTTTATTGGGAATTTCGTTATTCCAATTTGTGTTATATCCATCCTTTGAATTATTGTATTACCAATTATCCTTTGTTACCTAAATGTGTCATCATTTTTGTTGCATAGTGATGATACTATATGGGATGGTAGTAGTATCTAGTTTGATTAGTCATGCATGTTAGCTGGGTTTGGTTTGAATAATATTGGCTAATGAGAGGTATGGAACTAAGCGTAATGGTATATATCGCTTTTACGTGACTGAGACATGTGTTGCTCCATATTGGTTTAGCATGTATTGCTCTTATGTGATTATTTCATGAGTTGCAAATTGTTAATAACCTGGGTGAGTGTTTTAACTAAGTCAAGTGGTACTGTTTTATTTATTTGGTGTTTCTTTATTATTGCTTTATGTAGAAACATGTACTTCGAAAGGTGTACCAGTGGAAGACTTTGTTGCAGGTCCAGTGTGGGAGTGGCAGCGAGGCAAGTCACACACAATCCTTGATCATGTTGATCCTATTTGCTAATAAAATGAATTTGATTTAAAATTTGCATTGCTATGTTTAATTTATTTTATTGGAAATTTTGTTATTCCAATTTGTGTTATATCTATCCTTTGAAATATTGTATTACCAATTATCCTTTGTAACCTAAATGTGTCATCATTTTTGTTGCATAGTGATGATACTATGTGGGATGGTAGTTGTATCTAGTTTGATTAGTCATGCATGTTACCTGGGTTTGGTTTGAATAATATTAACTAATGAGAGATATGGAACTAAGCGTATTGGCATATATTGTTTTTACGTGAGGGAGACGTGTTGCTCCATATTGGTTTAGCATGTATTGCTCTTATGTGATTATTTCATGCGTTGCAAATTGTTAATAACCTGGGTGAGTGTTTTAACTAAGTCAAGTGGTACTGTTTTATTTATTTGGTGTTTCTTTATTATTGCTTTATGTAGAATCGTGTACTTCGGAAGGTGTACCAGTGGAAGACTTTGTTGCAGGTCTAGAGTAGGAGTGGCAGCAAGGCAAGTCACACACAATCCTTGATCATATTGATCCTATTTGCTAATAAACTAAATTTGATTTAAAATTTGCATTGCTATGTTTAATTTATTTTATTGGGAATTTAATTATTCCAATTTGTGTTATATCCATCCGTTGAAATATTGTATTACCAATTATCCTTTGTAACCTATATGTGTCATCATTTTAGTTGGATAGTGATGATACTATGTGGTATGGTAGTTGTATCTAGTTTGCTTAGTCATGCACGTTACCTAGGTTCGGTTTGAATAATATTGACTAATGAGAGATATGAAATTGAGTGTAATGGCATATGTTACTTTTACGTGAGGGAGACACGTGTTGCTCCATATTGGTTTAGCATGTATTGCTCTTATGTGATTGTTTCATGTGTTGCAAATTATTAATAACCTTGATGGTTGTTTTAACTAAGACAAGTGGTACTGTGTGTGTGAGGAAGTATGTGTTGCAGGGCTATGATGCAAATCTAGAAAGAAGTCTAGGTCTGGTTTCACTAAGGACTTAATCTTGTAAGAGCATACCAGGCAAAATACAGTACAAATCATGAGCTTGACTTCGGTTAAGTATAACAGTTAAGTTACTAAGTGTGAGCTTGTGGTACCTTATGGCATGCTAGGCAAGAACTGGTTATGAGGGTTCTTTGGGGGGAGATGTGTTGCTTATGTGGGCCATTATCCATTCGGTGTTGCTACATTATCTGTGTGAAGCCCAGTGATCCAGATGTTTGGCTCAGGGTGGTACAGTAGTCATCAGGAAGGCCACTTCCTTCAATTTAGCCTCATGACTGTTGGGTTACGATTGTCTCCTTCCTGGCCAGAAGTTGAGATATAAGTATATATCTTATGGTAAAGATGTACAACATTTGTAGAATGTTAAAAACTATTCGAATAGCCATGTTCTCGATCATGAATAAATGCTTCGTTGTATTCAGTAAGATATAGTGTTTTCAAATGCAAATGGTGGGATATCACTGTGATTACTGGTAGGTGCAGGTTATCGAGCTTTGTGCTATGTTTAGGCTATGTGCCGTTGCTTATGGATTAAAATGCTGTTTATAAAATGTTTACTTGCTTTTGAATCTATTATGTTATTAAGTCTTTGTTAAATACTGTTTATGCAAAATAGCCGTAAGACTTATTCTTTGTACTAAGCTTGCATGTAAATGATAGAATTGCATTAATCCACTATGTGGGATTTGCTGACTATTCGTCTATACTCATTCTCACAAACTTTGTTTGTAGGCTGCCTATTCTTCCTAGCAGGTCAAGAGGTTGAAGAATCATTCCCGTTGTTCAAGGACGATATGCCTAGAGGCGAGTAGCTTGACGTGCTTCCTAGTTAGAAGCCTGTGGCTCATGATGGGACATCTATCTTATTTATTTTGCGTATTAGCTGCAATAACTTACTTGTTATTTAGACTGCATGGCATTTGGATCTTATTTGTAATAAATGGAGGTTATATCTAGTGCTTTGACATCGATGTATTGTGATGATATCAACGTATTAAGTTACTTGTGTTCACTAGAATTGATCTTAGACTAGTGATGCATAAGGGATGCCAGATCTTAGATTTGGGGTCTGATAGAAGTGGTATCAGAGCCGTGCTGACTGTAGGACAAGCCCTAGCTGGAATGGTCGTCTCTTGGAAAACTAAGTTTATGAGTCAATTATTGTGACATCCCAATAAAATATTGTCTATCACTAAAAATAAAAAATAATAATAATAAATAAAATAATAGATAGACGAAAACATTATCTTATATACGGCTCTATTAAAAACCCTAGTGTAATATAAGTGTCCTAGGAAGCTACCAAATTTAACCAAGCCAACTTAGCATGTTTCTCCTTGCCAAGTCAACCTTTTTCACGTGGTCAACCTTGGTCAAAGCCTGGCCAAACCCTAATTGGGCTTTTGGCCCATATTTAAACCCTAATCCCTTCTCCCTCGATATATATGCACGTGCCTGCCCCCCTAAGCCGGTCTCTGACTCCCCACACCCCACACCGCCACCCACGCACAAGCCCCCAAACCCCCTCGGTTTCCGCGCGATCGGATCCGATCTCCTCTCTCTCTCTAAGGTAACCCCTCTGAACCCTCCTCAATTTGAGAATCCATCACCTAGACGGCCTAGAGCTTCTCGAGACGAAGCTGTAGGATTTTGAATCGTCAAAATCCGTGAAGAATTGTGCCCGCAATGGCTCGCCGAAGGTCCCCGTCGGAGTGCTCGCCGCTGGCGCCGTTTTCTGGCCGACCTCATCGCCCGCACCGCCTCAGAGTTCACGCCACCCAACCGCATCGCGCCGCGCATCGTCCATCCTCGTCCCTGCCAGCAGCAGCCCCCTCTGGCAAACCGTCCGCGCACAAGACGCCAGCGCCTTCGGCCACTTACCGCCGCCCGTCCGCCTCAATTGACGACCAGCGTGCGAGCCGTGTCGATCATCGGCCGGCCCTAAAATCGGGATTCCCTCGGTTTTTGCGCGGTTAACCGCCGGTTAACCGGGCTTATCTTTTTCCAGTTTTTCTGATTTTCCCCAAACTTCCAAGATTTGTTTAGAGAGTTCCCGAACTCCCATTTAGATGATTCTAGAGCCCAAAAATCACAAATAATCCTAATAATTTTATATATTTTTATCATACTATTTTCTCTGTGTTTGTTATTTATTTCTGTTTTATTTTATTTTTGCATAGAACCGACGTGCACCTGTTGTCTGAGAGATGTTTCGGAGTCGTTCGAAGGAGGAGATCCAGATCCAAACTTCTTCGAAGGCAAGCTAGATTCAAATTGAATTCCTAGTTTGTTAAAATTTATTTATTTCATCCTAAATTGAATTGCATGCTTGAATTATCATCGTATGTGTTATTTTGATCCGATTTCATGTTAGTCCTCTACTAATATGATGTAGCCTACCATTGTTAGCCCGATTGGTACTCTTTTCCTAGCCTATACTTTGTGTAGTTGCTTAGCCTTGCTTCTATGATTGGTAGTTGATAGGTTTCACTCATTATTAAACTCTTATCTGTGAAGTTTTGGCTTCGTGGTGCTGTTTTTGGATAAACCTAATCAACTAAAATCAACGTGGTGTGTGTTGATTTGAGGAGACCCAGAAGAGGTGGATTTTGGGCTTGTGGTTGAGACGTGCAGGTCTCCTCTATCATATAACGACCGTATACTTGTGACTACCATACCGAATCTGAACCGTACAGCCATTTGTGCCTTCTGGCCCTAACTTATTAGCTGTGGAAACCTGTTTTCGCTGTACTCATAGTGGACGGACGTGAGTAGCTATCACCGGTTCTGAATGGCTTAAATGGGGGCTAACCTCATGGGGTGCGCTATCAGGTCCGGCTGAAGGAGTGCGCATGACTGTTGGCCTGGTCGAAGTGTACCGTATGGGGTGCGAAACCAAAAGAAAGGGTACAGTATTGGGGTAGGTGAAAGCAGTGAACGGTCTTTGTACTGTGTCTCCTTCGGGATGAGACGGGGCTTGTGGGGAACATATACACACTCTGCAGAGTTAAAACTATCATGGTAGCCGTGCCCGCGGTTATGGGCGGGGGAAAGGAGTTTGACACAAGGTAGTCCAATGTGCTTTAATTAATTAACTTGATGGTAGTGTAGGCAGGGATTGTCTCTCTTTTGAGCTGGTTAGCTCTTTCTCTGGCTACGCTCATCGTGTGCTGAGCTGGTTAGCCGTCCTTTGGCTACGCTCGTGTGTTATCATGTGATCAATGAATCAAGAACAAATAAACAAGTAGGTAGGTGATGTTTTAGCAAAATAACCCAACCCATCCTTTGACCCTGCATCATTTATTAAAGACTGCTTGCTGGGTAGCCGTGTACTCATTATATGGACCACGGATCATTTGTTCAGGTGAAGAACTCGACGTCGGTGCCAGTTGCGACCAGGAGGGTCAAAGGTGATTAGCTACGCGTTCCGAGTCAACCTCGGAGTATCGTCGCTTGAAGTCTTCCGCTGTGTTTTTATGATTTGATTATGTCCTGCGCAAGACTATATGAATGTCTATGTCAATTGGATGTTATTTACGTTATATGAACTGTTAAATTTTAGTTAATTCAATGCCTGCAATGATATTCCAAATGTCCTTGAGTGCAATACTAGCTATGATCTTCTGGGACTAGTATGCGGTCACTCAAGCCGGTAGAAATACCAGGGTGCACGACAGATCAGAGCCAAGGTTGACTTAGGATACCATAGCTAGTTGGCCTAAAACCTTAAGAAAATATTTTATATTAAAATAAAAAGATTTAAAAGCATCTTTGCTTTCTTATCTCTATCTAGACAATTCTATTTGGTTTAGTCTCTTTCCTATTTAGGAATTCTATGCTTTCAACTTTCCAAACTTACCTTCTAGATTCATTCGTGATTCTTTCCTTTTCATTTAATTCAACAAAATTTTTATTTTCACTGCTTATCTATTTCAAACCTAGTTGGTTGAACCTAGTCCAAGAAATCAGATGACGCTGCCAAGACATGACAAATCAAGTTGAAGAATCGTCGTGCACAAAGTCTCATCTACACCAAGAAAACAAGACCTAGAAGAGCAAGTACCTGAATTGAAGAAAGACCCAAGATTAAGTTAACCGATCACACTTTCATAAAAAGTTGATTGGAGTAGACCATATCAATATTTGGTTTTCTCATTGAGATGCGGCTATTGATTACTTAAGGTAATAAAGATAATTGATTATTTAGTTTAGAATGTTTGGTGTATTGCTTGGTTTTATTTATCGCATCGACACGGAGTTCAAGAGAAGAATTCGAAGTCAAGAGGGAGAACAATGAAGAAATTGAAGTTTGAAGAACTTTCCGGCAAGGAGAAAAACACTTTTCCAAAGAAAAAAAATGTTCCGTCCAATTTCGAAAATCTATTGTTTTCTTTGATTTTAAAAGCTGAATCCTCCATTAAAGTAAACTTTTATTACTCTCTAAGTATCAGAGATTAATTAGCCATTAATAAAGGCATTATTATAACACCTAATTTGTTGATTATGTCTGTAAAACCATGTTTGAGTTGGTTCTTGATTATATCTTGTATCACCTAGGGTGTAATCAAGATAAGAGTGTTGGATCTTAATTATTTGGATCTTTGTAATGAGTGCCAGGAAAATGGTTTTCTCAAATTATTTTCGCTAAAGGATGTCACTACCGTCTTAGTTGCTCAACTTCCTTAGTTCTTTCTTGGAGCAGATGCCGAGAGGAAGAGGAAGAGGTCGTGTTATTCCCGCAGGCAGAGGCCTAGGTCGTGGACGTCGTGCTGCAACACCTGTTGACGGAATGGAAGAAGCCGCAAGCCAGAATCAGAATCAAGTGCAACAAGAGGAGGAAGCTGCCCCTCAGGTCAATGTTGATACACAACAGGCTCCACCAGTTGCCGTTGCACTGCAACCTCAACCTGCAGCTCAACAACAGCAAGAAAACTTGGTATTACTGGCTTTCAATCTCATCGTGGAAAGGTTGAACAACCCACCTGTTCAGCAACAAGCACCCAGGTCGCACCATACCACCCACAGTCCAAATTCGGCGATTTCATGAGGACAAGGCCGCCGCAGTTTTCTGGAACCCGAGATCCGGCAGAAGTAGATGACTGGGTTAAGGATGTGGAGAGGAAACTTTACCTAACAGATTGCGACGATTATGAGAGCGTCCAGCTTGCCACTCATATGCTGAAGGGAAATGCCGCTCATTGGTAGAAAACTATTGCAATGCACATCCGAACTACCATAACCTGATGTGGGATGAATTTGTGGAATTGTTCAAGAGCACCTACGTGCCCTAGAGTATGCGGGATGAGAAGAAACGTGAATTTGAGAATTTGCGTCAGGGGAACATGACAATCGCCCAATACATCAACAAGTTCATAGAACTGTCTCGCTACGCATCAGACCTGATTCCCACGGAGAAGGCCAAGATATGGAGGTTCATTGAAGGAATGGACTCTGGCATGAGGATACAATTGTTGCCTTTCCAATGCCAAGACTTTGAACAACTGACTGAGAAGGCTATAATCCTGGAAGGAGCTCAATGCAAACACAATGAAGATAGGAAAAGGGAGATGAACTTCCAAGGGCAGAATGAATGCAACGTTCATCGTAGTTTTCCACAAGGGCAGAACTCCAACAGACCTCAACATGAGGGACATAACCATCAATACCCAAGCCAAACCTCAAGTTCTGTACCGAAGTCGCAAAGCCAGAGTCATACTGTTAATCAGCAAGCTCACCGCCCAAATCAGAACGCAAACCAAGGGTCAAACAAGAGTGCATCGAGTGGAGCAACAGGAGTTACTTGTTTTCGGTGTAGCCAAGTGGGACACTATGCTCATTAATGTCCGACGAAGCCAGAGAACCAGCAGTAGAAGAATCAAGGAGGTGCATCTTCGCACGTTGGTTCAAACAAGAGTGTTCAGAACGCACCAAGGATGACATCGAACGTGGGATCTGGGCGCATCAACCACGTCACCGCGGAGGAAGCTCAGAAGGCACCAGACGTTGTGCTTGGTAAGTTCCTAGTGAACTCGGTACCGTAGTCGTGTGATTAAGTTTTGCAAAGTGCATTGGTCCTATCTCACTGAGGAAGAAGTCACATAGGAGCGACGAGAAGACTTGCGGGCAAAATTCCCAGAGTTGTTCTAGGATCCTTCCGAATCTCGGGGTCGAGATTCTCCTTAAGGGGGGAGGTTTGTGACATCCCAATAAAATATTGTCTGTCACTAAAAAATAAAAAATAATAATAATAAAAAATAAATAAATAGATAGACGAAAACATTATCTTATATACGGCACTATTAAAAACCCTAGTGTAATATAAGTGTCCTAGGAAGCTACCAAATTTAACCAAGCCAACTTAGCATGTTTCTCCTAGCCAAGTCAACCTTTTTCACGTGGTCAAACTTGGTCAAAGCCTGGTCAAACCCTAATTGGGCTTTTGGCCCATATTTAAACCCTAATCCCTTCTCCCTATATATATGCACGTGCCCTGCCCCCCTAAGACGGTCTACAGCACCCCTACACCCCCCACAGCCGCCACCCACGCACAAGCCCCCAAACCCCCTCGGTTTCCGCGTGATCGGGTCCGATTTCCTCTCTCTCTCTAAGGTAACCCCTCTGAACCCTCCTCAATTTAAGAATCCATCACCTAGACGGCCTAGAGCTCATTGAGACGAAGCCGTAGGTTTTTGAATCATTAAAATCCGTGAAGAATTGCGCCCGCAATGGCCCGCCAAAGGTCCCCGCCGGAGTGCTCGCCGCTGGCGCCGTTTTTCGGCCGACCTCGTCGTCCGCACCGCCTCAGTGTCCGCACTGCCCATCCGCATCACGCCGGCCGCCCATCCCGTCCGACGCGCCGCAGCCGCCAGTCTTGCCGCGTCGCCACGCCGCCGCTTCGCCTTCGCCCGCCGCCGCCGCTTCACCTTGCACACCACGCGCCCGTACCCACCAACCCGAGGGAGCAGTGTGCCGCCCGCCACCGCCTCCGCGCGCGTGGCCGCTGCGTGACGCCGCGCCAACCACTCCCGGCTCACCACGCCCGCCTCTGGATGGCCGTCGCCGCCGTGTCCCCGCCGCCCAACCAAGCCTGACCGCTTCGCTTATCGCCGCTTGCCACGTGCGCCGCCGCCCTGCACCGACCCACCACAAGACGCGCGCTGGCCACCACCGCCGCCGCACGCGTCGCCTCGATTGACGCGTGCGCGAGCCGCGTCGGCCGTCCGGCCGGCCCTAAAACCGGGATTCCCTCGGTTTTTGCGCAGTTAACCACAAGTTAACCGGGCTTATCTTTTCAGTTTTTCTGTTTTTCCCCAAACTTCCATGATTTGTCTAGAGAGTTCCCGAACTCCGATTTAGATGTTTCCAGAGCCCAAAAATCACAAATAATCCCAAGAATTGTATATATTTTTATCATACTATTTTCCCTATGTTGTTATTTATTTATGTTTTATTTCATTTTTGCATAGAACCGACGTGCACCTGCTGTCTGGGAGACGTTTCGGAGCCGTTCGATGGAGGAGATCCAGATCCAAACTTCTTCGAAGGCAAGCTAGATTCATATTGAATTTCTAGTTTGCTAAAATTTATTTATTTCATCTTAAATTGAATTGCATGCTTGAATTACCATCGTATGTGTTATTTTGATCCAATTTTATGTTAGTCCTCTACTAATATGATGTAGCCTGCCATTGTTAGCCCGATTGGTACTATTTTCCTAGCCTATCCTTTGTGTAGTTGCTTAGCCTTGCTTCTGGGATTGGTAGTTGATAGGTTTCACTCATTATTAAACTCTTATCCGTGAAGTTTCGGCTTCGTGGTGCTGTTTTTGGATAAACCTAATCAACTAAAATCAACGTGGTGTGTGTTGATTTGAGGAGACCCAGAAGAGGCGGATTTTGGGCTTGTGGTTGAGACGTGCAGGTCTCCTCTGTCATATAAGGACCGTATACTTGTGACTACCATACCGAACCTGAACCGTACAGCCACTTGTGCCTTCTGGCCCTAACTTATTAGCTGTGGAAACCTGTTTTCGCTGTACTCGTAGTGGACGGACGTGACTAGCTATCACCGGTTCCGAATGACTTAAATGGGGGCTAACCTCATGGGGTGCGCTATCAGGTCCGGCTGAAGGAGTGCGCATGACTGTTGGCCTGGTCGAAGTGTACCGTATGGGGCACAAAACGAAAAGGAAGGGTACAGTATTGGGGTAGGTGAAAGCAGTGAACGGTCTTTGTACTGTTTCTCCTTCGTGATGAGACGGGGCTTGTGGGGAACATATACACACCCTGCAGAGTTAAAACTATCATGGTAGCCATGTACTCATTATATGGACCACGGATCATTTGTTCAGGTGAAGAACTCGACGTCGGTGCCAGTTGCGACCAGGAGAGTCAAGGTGATTAGCTACGCGTTCCGAGTCAACCTCGGAGTATCGTCGCTTGAAGTCTTCCGCTGTGTTTTGATGATTTGATTATGTCCTATGCAAGGCTATATGAATGTCTATGTCAACTAGATGTTATTTACGTTATATGAACTGTTAAATTTTAGTTAATTCGGTGCCTGCGATGATATTCCGAATGTCCTTGAGTGCAATACTAGCTATGATCTTCTGGGACTAGTATTCGGTCACTCAAACCAGTAGAAATACCGGGGTGCACGACAATTATTCTACAAAATCTTATCTATTTTCCCTATTGATCTTCTATAAAATTTTCCCTATGCTGATAGTAACTTTCTCTATTTGTTATCTTGCTTCAAGATGATGATGTTGTACACGTACAGTGAGAGCAAGGGCCGTCATGCTGCTTAACTTTGGAGGGTACTGCAAGAACTGGAGGGCTACGAGAGGCCTTTGTACAAGGGAGAACCATGGAAGGCGGTCCAAGGAGACAAGCTAGGCTGCCACTGGAAGCTAAAGGTGTATGTGAGGGACAATGCGAAAAATAGAAGACCATTGGTGGTGACGGCGAAACATTCTACCTTCGAGATGGCGATGCAGGAGCGTGCTCAGCTTGCTCTCGGAGGATTTGCAGCATTTACGCAGACGAGTTGAAGAACACCGTGTATCGCTACAACCCTCAAGCTTGTGGCTCAGGACTGGAATACTACCCAACAACAGGAGAAGGGAGCTCTGAGACGGTTGCACTGGCACGCATGGTGGCATATCAGGACCAGGCTTTGGATGATGCCAACAATGAACTTCTAGGGACAACTTTGCTCACAAGGACCTTTGAGGAGGAAGCTACCATACTTCAGGCTTGAGTTGAGGAATTGGAACAACAGCCAGAAAAGGTGGAAGGGAAAGTGGTTCCAAAAGTGAAGTAGGAGGTTTCATCCCCTCCGGCGGTACAGGTGACGGAATCCAATGGGGTGGAGCGTTGGGACCAGTTCACACTGAAACCTGCTTATTCACCAGTTTATCCACCAGGAGGACCACAACCCGGATGGCTCGATGAGTGATGGTAGTTAGGGTGAGTCTCAGTGTGTAGAGTCGCGTTATTCAGAGTCAGACATTAGTATTCGTGTGTGTTTATTTTAGATCTCAAGTTTTGTCTCATAGGAATGATGTAAAAGTTCTTGTTACTATTTATGCCATGCACCAAAAGTTATTATTATATTAATAAAGGATGTTATTATTTCCTCTTTAGCAATTTGTCTTGATTTAGTCTTGTATGGAATTTTCCCCCTTAATGTGTATTGCTATTCCCTCTTATCTAACCCTAGGAGCAACCGCAGATGGTTCAGACTCGTGCAGGCAATAGAGGTGACTCAGGCAGTGGCCAGTGAGGTGGAGAAGGAGGTGCCAATTCTCCTATTCCCCTGCACCTCAAGTGGATGCCAACAATCTTGGGGCTTTTCTGGCAGCTTAGACTCAGTGGATGCACCAAATGATGCAACAGATGCAAAACATGCAGTAGGGCAACAACAATCAAGCACAACAGAACGTGCTGCCTAATGCACAGGCACCAAGACCTCAGTCTCGTCTGAATGATTTCATGAGGACCCATCCACCTATGTTTGCTGGGAGCACTAATCCACTGGATGAAGATGATTGGATGAGAGTGATCACAAGGAAGATGAACATCATTTAGTTCTCGGATGAAGAAAAGGTGTTACTTGCTACTCATCGGTTAGAGGGATCTGCCCTTGAGTTGTGGGAGAATTACTGCATCCCGAGTGGGGCAAGAGCCTGTGACATGGGAGGAATTCTATACTGCTTTTAAGCACTATCATGTCCTAGAAGGAGTAAAGGAGCTAAAGAAGGATGAGTTCCGAGATCTGAAACAAGTATGACAGTACATGACTACATGAACAAGTTTACTCAACTGGCGCGCTATGCACCGGAAGATGTGGCATTTGACCGGGCCAGGCAGTTTCGTTTTCTGAAAGGACTAAACAATGGGTTGCAAGTCAATTTGATGACCCACACTTTCCCTGATTTTCAAGAGTTAGTCAATAAGGCAATGATGTTTGAAGAAAAGAGGAAGGAGTTGGGTAAGGACAGGAAGCGCCTCTTTCAGCAGACCAAAGGGCCACAAAACCAACAGAGGTTCAAGCCAAATCCCTTACAATTCAACCGACCTCAGTCACAACAACATGTAAAACAGCGCAATCAACAAACCTGGTATTGTACAACCGCCTTAATGAACCGCAATTTCACTCTGCAAGCTTCAAAGTAGGGTAAACAATTTATACAGAGCAAGGTGTGTTATAACTGCAAGCAACCGGGATATTTCACCAATTGCAGTCCAGAGAAAAAGATGATAGCACCAGTGTCATTCAATCTAGGCAATACACCAGCCAAGACCCCAGCACCAGGTGGAAACCGTAGAGGATCCTAGACACCAGCACCTACCCTCAGTGCACCCTAGTCGGTGGTTCATGGAAGGTTCAATCACACCACAACGAAGGAGGCTCAGAATGCACCAGATGTTGTGATGGGTAAGTTCCTTGTTCACTCAGTACCAGCAGTGGTTTTATTTGATTCAGGAGCTTCGCATTCTTTCATATCGCAATTGTTTGCCATCACAAACAAAATAGACATCGTAGAGCTCAAGCATGCATTATTAGTAACATCACCGGTAGCTAAAATACAAACTAAATGAGGATGTTTGGGAGTTAAGATGGTAATCGATGGGGTAGAGTTTAAGGCAAACCATGTGCTTTTAGACACCCAGAGTATCGATGTCATCCTAGGGATGGATTGGTTGGCCAAACACAACGCAGTGTTAGATTGTGGCAAAAGAACTGTCAAATTAGAAGATGCCTTGGACAAGAAGATGGAATTCATGGCTGTAAGGGTCAAGGAGGGTCAGTTGCTAGTCAACAGTACCGTAGTTATTTCATTGGACGACATACTAATTGCGAGAGAATTTTCGAATGTGTTTCTAGAGGACTTACCAAAAATGCCACCAGATAGAGATATAGAATTTGTGATCGAGTTGGTACCAAGAATGACACTTATATCTAAGAGGCCATACCGAATGCCCACCGATGAGTTGGTGGAAATGAAGAAGCAAATTGAGGATCTCCAGGAGAAGGGGTTTGTGAGACCTAATTCTTCATCGTGGGGAACACCAGTTTTGTTCGTGACCAAGAAGGATGGCAGTTTGAAGATATGTGTGGACTATAGATCGCTGAATGTGGTGACAATCAAAAATAAGTACCCGTTAGCCAGAATCGATGATCTTTTTAGTCAGCTAAAAGGAGCAGGAGTATTCTCCAAGATCGACCTTAGGTCAGGATACCATCAGTTGAAGATTGAAGTAGCAGATATATCAAAGACAACATTTTCTACCAGATATGAGGACTATAAGTTTACAATAATGTCATTTGTTTTAACCAATGCACTGGCTTATTTCATGAACATGATGAACAAGTCATTCATGGACTACCTTGATAAGTTCGTGGTGGTATTCATCGACGACATATTGGTGTACTCAAGAAACGAAGATGAGCATGCTGAGTACTTGAGATTGGTGTGGCAGAGGCTCAGGGAGCACAAGCCTTATGCTAAATTCAACAAATGTGAATTGTGGAATTCACGTGTGGAATTCTTGGGACACGTGGTGACCAAAGAAGGAGTGTCTATGGACCCTAGCAAGGTAGAGCCTGTTGTTCAATGGGAAGTACTAGACAGTGTTACCAAGGCTCCTAGTTTCTTGGGCGTGGCTAGATACTACAGGAGGTTCATCGAAGGTTTTTCGATAATTGCTAGACCGTTGACACAATTGTTCAAGAAGAAGAAGTTTGCTTGGACACCTCAATGTGAGAAGAGTTTTTAAGAACTCAAAAGGAGGTTGACTACGGCACCGATCCTTACGTTGCCAGATATCAAGAAGGGATTTGATGTTTATTGTGATGCTTCGAAACAAGGCTTAGGATGTGTGCTCATGCAGGATGGAAAAGTTGTGGAATATGCATCCAGGCAGTTGAGGCCGCCTGAGTTGAACAATACTACTCATGACCTAGAGTTGGCAGTAGTGGTTCATGCATTAAAGATATGGCGTCACTATCTCATCAGTAAGAGATGTGAGGTGTATACTGACCACAAAAGTCTAAAATACATTTTCACCTAGTTAGAACTCAACATGAGACAAAAGAGATGGTTGGAGCTAATAAAAGATTATGATGTGGGAATCAATTATCACCTAGGCAAAGCCAATGTGGTGGCAAATGCATTAAGCAGGAAGGGCAGACCTGTCAAGAAGGGAATACCTTAGGTAGCACCACATTTGGAAGAGGAGATGCGAAGGATGCGATTGGAGGTAGTACCTAAGGGGTATATGGCTACCCTCGAGGTTAAACCTAGTTTGATGGAGCAGATAGCCGACAAGCAAAAGGAAGATACCAAACTTCCTGAGATACGAGCCAAATTGTTCAAGGGGTTAGATTTTAGGATCGATGACCATAGGGCCATGTGGATGAAGTCACGAATTTGTGTCCCAGATAACAAGGAGGTATTCCATTCAACCAAGCAGTACCAAGATGTATCAGGATTTGAAGGAGAAGTTTTGGTGGCCGCATATGAAAGGAGAAATCGTGGAGTATGTTGCATTATGCGATGTGTGTTAGAAGGTGAAAGCAGAACATCTGTGGCCAGCAGGATTATTGCAACCGTTGAAGATACCCAAATGGAAGTGGGATAAAATTGGTATGGATTTCATCACGGGATTGCCAAAGACAAAGTCAGGCTATGATTCTATTTGGGTGATAGTGGACCGATTGACCAAGATGACACATTTCATCCCAGTAAAGATCACATACACCAGTGACCGATTGGCTGAGCTATACATGTCAAGAATAGTAAGCCTACATTGAATTCCTAAGACAATAGTATCAGATCGAGGGACTCAATTCACTTCAAGATTTTGGTAGCAACTGCATGAGGCGTTGGGTACTCATCTAAAATTCAGTACAGCTTATTATCCGCAGACCGATGGTAGAAAGGGTGAACCTAATCCTAGAAGATATGTTGAGAGCTTGTGCATTAGCTTACCCAGGAAGTTGGGACAGGAGTCTCCCGTATGTCTAGTTCAGCTACAACAACAGTTACCAGGCCAGTTTGCAAATGTCGCCTTTTGAAGCTTTTATGGAAGGTCGTGCCGAGCACCACTGAATTGGGACGAGACGGGAGAGTGCACTATCTTTGGGCCGGATGTGATGCAGAATGCAGAGGAGTAGGTGGCTATGCTCAGGGATGGACTCAAAATAGCTCAATCTTGCCACAAGAGTCATGCTGCTAATAGGCCTAGAGAATTGAGTTTTGAGCCGGAAGATTTTGTCTATCTCAAGGTCACACCTTTGAGGGGTGTCAAGAGATTCAACAAGCGTGGGAAGTTAGCACCCAGGTATGTGGGTCCATTCAAGGTCCTGGACTAGAAAGGCGAGGTGTCCTATAACTTGGATTTACCAGAGTCGATGGTAGGAATTCATGATGTGTTTCATGTGTCACAATTGAAGAGTGTCTGAGGGAACTTTCAGAACAGACACCGATGGAATCCGTAGAGTTATGAGAAGACTTGACTTATGAGAAAAAACCAATCAAGATTTTTGAAAGCACGGCTGGCGACCAGAGGGAGGTGACTGGGAGCTTTGAAGATTTTTGTTGAAACCGGTGCTCCTCAAACCCACTGACCCTCTAAAACAAAACAGACACACTCAACAACTGTATATACCCCAAGATGCACAAATAAAAATCCATGAATAAATGTGAGGAATTTTAAAGCCATATTTTTGGTTATTGAGAGTCCAAAGAAAAAGGAATCAAAGCAAAAGAGCCTTTAGCAAAAGATAAACAATCCAAACTACTAAAGCAACATTCAAGAAGGTAAAAGGAGAATCCAGAACTAAAGTACTTTTGTTCAAGAGGTAATTTCTCTCATTCTGTGACTCCAATGATTTTATTGATTTTTCTAAAAAGAAATATATGAGGCATGCAGTGGCCCTCCAAGTTTCACTTCAAGATCAAGTACAGAAAAAATCAAATAGAAAAAACAATAGATTCTACCAGAAAATTTGACTAGAAAATTTGGGGCTCGGTATTGACCTCATAGCTCCCAAACCGTGTATCAGATGGACTTCAAATTTTTACCACAAGTATATATTGAAGTTAGGCACCTTCTCCACAAGAATCACTCAAAAAAATTTTGGATGGTTTTTGTACAAATCCTATGCTTACTGCTGCGCAGGGAGAACTAATCTGCCAACATGAACAAAAGTGGGAAGAACTTGATCTCTTGTTTCTCACAGGTTGCCAAGGGTTTCAAATCATACATGTAACCTCAAAACATCATGCATCTACAGCATGTAGAAGGAGGTGAGGCAAATAAACTCGTTGCAAACAAAATCACCAAAGAAGCTAGATCGAAACACAAGAACTATGGAAGAACAAAGTCATAGTTTTGTGGAACTAGTTCCTTTTGTTTGGGAGAGCTTTCTCACAGCTACACCTAGGTGGCAAAGCTCAAATGAGCAGGATACAAGCCACAACTCAGCCCTAAGACTTGGTGGAGGCAACCCCCTCCACCCCTTCTTTTACAGGGCCACCGGGTGTACCACAACCCTTGATTTCTTGCCTCAACCCTAAGCAACCAAATCAAGGGTTAGGATTCACCCACTCAACCAATCACTTACATGGGCCTAAAGCCACAGAACACTCAGCCCAAAATGGGCCACACATGCCATACATGGGTTTTACACAAAACCTGATCAACCTGATGCAACGGGCCTTCACCTGCTGGATTTGACCGCTCCGTTTCGGTGTCTTCGGGCCTCCAACCTAAACTAGAACCTTTGAGCCACCTCAAGTCCATCTCCATGGCATCATCCTGAGCCCCAAGCTTGAGCCTATCCGTACTGCGACATCATCACTGTTCTAGACCTCGATCCACCTGAGCTAGTCCTGGTACCATCACCGACCACGGTTGCCTCCAAGCCTATGCCCATAAAGACCAAACCATTTCCCACAAGCAAAAATATTTTCTTACCTTTGTTTCCTATATGTTAGTCCGATTTCATCATGAATTCAAACATATATGACTACATGCCCATGTTCCTACTCGAATTGAAACCGAAACCTTTCCAACCGGTACTTCCCGCAGCACAACAGAACAAAGATGGAAATTTTAAAAATGCTTCCCTTTCTCAAATGAAAAAATTCATACTACGAAAAAGATGCGTCTCGAAAGTCTCTACAAAATCTGTATATGACATTTTTCTATCCGAGCTTGGCAAGACCCTCAAAAGTGCAACATACTCTATCCTAACTCAAATGGCTGAACCAGCTCAAATTAGTCTCAAAAACAAACTCTTCAACCAAACCAACTCAAGTCATATACGCATCACAACATCAAGATCTCCACATGGTCTCACAATCTCTCACTTGATGAGTATATTGACAAATATTGAAAGGCATGAAAGAAGGTTTATTTTGAGACGGTAAGGTAAATCAAATTTGCAAAATCATACTTGGACTAAAGGAAAGAACAATTTGTCAACATGTCCAAGTAGACTTAAGATTTCACAGAATGCCTCATTTATAACCAAAAATGCCTTTTCAAAAATACTCTCCCCCTTTTGAAAATATAGGCATCAAGACAATGTCAAATGCTTAATTCTCCCCCTTTTTCACAAAGTCTCCCCCTTTTAAACCAAAATTCTCCTCGAAATGTAAAAGAGAACATGTATGCATGAAATGCAACCTAAGGGGCTTTGTAAATTAGGGAAATGAACATTAGGCATGAGAAATGCACCTAGCTGGCCAAATTTAAAACCGTGCTCAATAGCTCAAATTGAATTTGCACAAATGTTATTCATGCTAGCTAGCAAAACCAAAACACTTCAATTGGCATGATTAAACATAGAACCTCTCATTGAAAAATCTCAAAACTAGAAAGGATGCAATGTGAAGGTTCAAATGATCATGCAAGAGTTCAACTTGTGCAACACATTGGGAGAGCTAAATAAAATGAAATTGACCTTCTTGCTCCACTAAACTACACTTTTGTCATTTTTTTATGGTTTCTTAGAAAACTCAAATTTTGGAGAACAATTGCTAGCAAAGCACATTCCCGATTGGGAGCCATCGACAAAGGCCTCCTAGGCCACTCTCCTCCTCATGTTTGTTTGCATTTTTCCATTTTTTATTTTTCTTTTTTTTTTTCATGTACAAGAGCAAGAAGAAAGTCAAAGCATGGACATAGAGCTCAATCTCAAGTAGCAGAAAGGACTCAAGCAAAGACCAAAAAATGCAAAACTTGATATTTATGTGCTTGGTCCTAGAGCGTTGCATAGGGCTCTTGGCAATATTAATTGCATAAGTATTGTCACAGAAAAGAGGAACACTATCTATTGTTAACCCAAAGTCCTTCAGAGTTGAGCTTATCCAGAGCACCTGACTGCAGCAGCTGGCTGCAGCAACTTACTCTGCCTCGGCTGTGGACTGGGCAACACCTAACTGCTTCCTAGAGGACTAAGAAACAAGGGAAGTGCCAAGGAATTGACAACTGCCAGAAGTGCTCTTCCTATCTATCCTATAGCCAACAAAGTCTGCATCTGAGAAAGCTCTAAGAGACAAGTAGGAATAGAAAGAGTACCAAATCCCAAAGTCCAGGGTAGCTCTAAGATAGCAAAAAATGCGCTTCACTGCATGAAGGTGGGAAACATGAGGAGAAGCCTAAAAGCAGGCACAAAGACACCAGCAAAGTGTATGTTCGGCCTAGAAGAGGTAAGGTACAGAAGGGAACCAATCATACTACAATACTCCTTTTGGTCGACCGGTTCACCATTTTCATCAGGCTCAAGAGTTGTGGTGGCCGCCATAGGAGTCTGGACAGGCTTGCCATCAGACATAGCAAACCGCTTGAGAAGATCACGAGTGTATTTGCTTTGATGAAGAAAGATCCCCACAGGGGTCTACTTGACCTGGAAGCCAAAGAAAAAGGTCAACTTCCCCATCATACTCATCTCAAACTCTGAACTCATCACACTGGAGAAATCATAGACAAGATATTGGGAGGAGCCTTTAAAGATTATGTCATCAACATAGATTTGAACAAGGAGGAAATCTGGACCAGCACTCTTGGTGAAAAGGGTTTTATCTACTCTACCCATTGTAAACCCATTTCCCTGCAAATAGGACTTCAGCCATTCATACCAAGCCCTAGGAGCTTGCTTTAGTCCATACAAGGCCTTGGAAAGCCTGAAGATATGATCAGGAAACTTCAGATTTTCAAAACATGGAGGATGTCTAACATATTCCTCCTCCTCAATAAAACCATTCACGAAAACACTCTTAACATCCATTTAAAAAAGCTTGAAACCCCTAGATGTAGCAAATGCAAGAACAATCCTGATAGCCTCAAGTCTAGCAATAGGTGCAAATGTCTCATCAAAGTCAAACCCCTCGACTTGAGTGAAACCTTGCGCAACTAATTTGGCCTTATTTCTCACAACTATCCCATCCTCAATACACTTATTCTTGAACACCCACTTAGTGCCTATTATATTATGCCCTAGGGGTCTCTCGACAAGCTGCTAAACCTTATTTCTCTCAAAGTTCTCTAGCTTATCATGCATGGCATTCACTCAAGACTCATCAGAAAAAGCATGGGTAACATTGATAGGCTCAAAGGAAGCTACAAAGGTAGCAGAGTGACAGAAGTGCGATGCATACCATGGTTCTATAGCCTTAATTTCTTGCCTCAAGCCTAAGCATCCAAATCAAGGGCTAGGATTCACCCACTCAACCAGCCACTTACATGGGCCTAAACCCACACAACACTCAGCCCAACATGGGCCACACATGCTATACATGGGATTTACACAAAACCCGATCAATCCAATGCAACAGACCTTCACCTACCGGACTTGACCGCTCCATTTACGTGCCTTCGGGCCTCCAACCCGAACCGGAGCCTTTGAGCCACCTCAAGTCCATCTCCAGGCTGTCCTCATGAGCCCTAAGCTTGAGCCCATCCGTCCTGCGATGTCATCATCGTTCTAGACCTCGATCCACCTGACCTAGTCCCGGTACCGTCACCGACCACGGTTGCCTCCAAGCCTGGGCCTACAAAGACCAAACCATTTCCAACATGCAAAAATATTTTCTTACCTTTATTTCCTGCATGTTAGTCCAATTTCATCATGAATTCAATCATATATGACTACATGCCCTAGTTCCCACTCGAACTGATACCGAAACCTTTCAAACCGATGCTTCCCCTAGCACAACAGAACAAAGATGAAAATTTTAAAAATACTTCCCTTGCTTAAATGAAAAAAGTCCTAATATGAAAAGATGTGCCTCGAAAGTCTCTACAAAATCTATATATAATATTTTTCCATCCGAGCTCGGAAAGACCCTCAAAAGTGTAAAATACTCTATCATAACACAAATGGCCGAACCGGCCCAAATTAATCTCAAAAACAAACCCTTCAACCAAACCAACTCAAGTCATATACTCATCACAACATGAAAACCTCCACATGGTCTCACAATTTTGGATGTGGCAGAGAGGGTTGCCCGTAGCAAGGTGGTCAGGGTTTGCAGAGTTCAATGGAGCAACCATGTCGAGAGTGAAGCTACATGGGAGAAGGAGGAGAATCTAAGAGCAGAATACCCAGACCTATTCTCTAGTTAGCCTGGAATCTCGGGGATGAGATTCTGTTAAGGGAGGAGTCCTATAACATCCTGATTTTTGGTAAGCCCAAATATTTTGTTTTAACCTAAGTAGTTGTGAAAATCCATTCTATGATTTTCCCATAATCAAAAACCCCTAAAAATCATTTTTATAATTAATATAGAGCACTAAAACAATTTAATAAGATAATATAATGATGAACAGTGCTTAATAAAAATTTTCCTATGTTCCAGAGGCTGTAAAGTAATTTTGGAAATTTTATCATATTTTTATGAAGTGGTTTAGTATTTTTAATAACTAGAAAACATTAAACAACAAATCTGTAAATAGATAAAAAGGAGTTTTAATCCTTTTTTGGATAAGTGACGACGTGGCTTAACTGGGTCATCGACCTCACCATGTGTGCGTTATGGGCCATTGGATCTGTATAATCACACCGAAAGGGTATGTACGCACCTGATCCATTGGATAAGGCGACGTGGTGGATTTCTGGCCGTCTGATCTCACAGTCGTCATCTCTGACACCGTGCCGGAGTCGGACGAGGAGGTTGTGCCGTAGCGGGCTAGGCCAAGGCGTCTGTGCCGCCCAAGGTCACCCCGAGCCTATTTAAGGCCAGGGGGAGGTGCGCGATAGCCTCTAGGGTTCATAGCCACCGCCAGTTTAGATGGGGAGGAAGTGAGTTGCCAGCAATCTGTTTGGGGGTGAACCGGGGCCAGTAGCTCCGGCGAGCAATTCTCCCACCGTCGGCAAGCCTTTATTCGTGATTCTTTGTTAGTAGCATTAGGGTGTTCCGATGACCACAATGGTGGCCTTGGTTGGGAGGTTTGGGCACTGGAGCATTGTCATCGTGGGAGGCAGGGCCACCACCGCTATAGAAGGTCATCAGCGTCAACCAGAGGGTCCCGGGGCTGCGTGAGTGCTTGGGAAGGATGTTGGGAGGCCCCAGATCGTGAATCCGAGTTCGGTTTGGGTCGGAATAGATCGTGGTTGCAGATTGAATGTAACCGGAGAGCCGCCGTGGATCACCGTCAATGGTCACCGGAAGTAGGTCATGGGCCTAGAGAGGTCGTGGGGTTGAGAGCTACCCGTAGGACCTGGTTGCGAGCGATTTGGTGTACGAGAGCGCCGGGTCAGGCAACTCTGGCGAGGACCCCACCGCGCCGGTGGCGCCACAACGTGGGCCGCTGGGGTTGTTAGATGCGAAGCAGGTTGTCCAGATCTAGGAGGCATACATCTATTTAGGTCTGAGTGACTGACACGTAGGGTCCACATGTCGGTGAAGGCGAGAGAGCGGTACGCGCACGGGCTGCATGGCCTAAGTCCGCCGAGGGCCGTGAGGCTGGCACGCGGGGCCCACTGGTCAGAGCGGTGTGCGGTAGATCATTAAATTGGAAATTAATTCTGACAATTGTTTAATTAGTTTACAAATTGATTTAAACTTTTAAATTCATATTTTTGATCTAAAAGTCCACAAATTACCATTCAAGTCTCTAAAAATTCAGAAAAATGAGATCTATTTATTTATGAATTTAATTTGATTTTTGAAAATATTTTATTATACTGTTTTATTTATTTGGTGTTTCTTTATTATTGCTTTACGTAAGAACGTGTGCTTTGGAATGTGTGCTAGTGGAAGACTTTGTTGTAGTTCCAGAGTGGGAGTGGCAGCAAGGCAAGTCACACGCAATCTTTGATCATGTTGATCCTATATGCAAATAAAATGAATTTGATTTAAACTTCGACGACTGCGACGATATTGATGATGTCGACGAGTCGTACGAGAGGCGGCAAGCCGGTTTCCTCGCCGAGACCCAAACCGACGAGATGGAGGTGGAGGCTCCGCCTGCCTCGGGAGCAGCTGTTCACTCCTCCACATCGCCCAGCCGGGGCGGCACTCACTAACTCACTAACTCACGTTGGTGAGACCCTCATGGAGGGGCTGGAGGTGCCCCCGCCGAGGCCGTAACCGGACGGCCCACCCACGTTCGTGGCCCCGTCTGAAGGAGAGGACCGTTCTTACGCGCCCAGCTGGCGCCCCAGCCCGTCAAGGCCGGTGGTAGACCGAGGTACACCCATGGCAGTCGAGGGTGTCGACGGCACCACCTCCGTGGTTGATACCGGCATGTCCCCTTCGCAAGAGCCTGGCTCATGCCACGTCTTCGCGGCGTCAGATGAAAGGACTCCGCACCAATCGCGCGTCGACCCGAACGAGAAGCACCGTCGCCGTGAAACCGTGCGAAGCCCCTTCGCTAGGTCAATCGGGCGGACCTTGGCTGATATTAGGCGTAGGCCTGCTAGTTCGACGCCCATCGCTCGGGCCGCGTGCGCCCTCGCCGATGGCTACTATCTCCAACCCCATCCTGCGCAGCCAACAGTGAGTTCGGGCAATTGCCCCGGTCATGCGTGACCTACAGAAAGACCCGCGTGGATTCACGATGGCCAATCTAGGCGCCGCAGTCGCTGACGGCCTTGTGGAACTAGCCGGAGATCTAGGCGAGCACCTCCGGGCCACCACGCGCACTAGTGGCTCCTCGAGACGGCACGGCCAGAGCAATCGGTCGCGCCAGCTGGCGTCTACGTCCACAGCAGACGGTGCCCCTCAGCGCACACCAGGCGGAGTCATTTCCTGCCACGAACCACTTCAGGGTGGAAGGCCCCCTGTTGGCAACGACAGAGCTGCCCCGGGATGCCCGGCCTTCTCCCGAGCTTTGCACTAGCCTCCTTGGCCCTGAAAGTTTAAGCCTAGGAACGTCGAGAAATTCGACGGGAGTAAGAACCCCGACGAATACCTCGCCGTGTATACTACCGCCATTTTGGCTGCTGGCGGTAATCAGACTGTCGTGGTCAATTACTTTCCTACCGTGCTGGAGGGAACGGCCAGGATCTGGCTCTTCAACCAGCGCCAGGGCTCCATACGCAGCTAGGAGCAGCTGCAGGAAGCACTCCGGACGACCTTCTAACGGTGCTACGCGCGCCCCGGGAAGCCCTAGGACCTCAAGCTCGTGGTCCAAAAGATGGGGGAGGGCTTGCAGGACTACATCCGTAGGTTCATTCAGATGCAGAACACCATCCAGTCGATCTCCGACAAGGCCATTATCGAGGCCTTCAGGGAGGGAGTACGGAAAACCCGCTTTACCGAAGACCTTGAGCTCCACCCAGTCCACACCGCAACCGACCTGTTTCACGCCGCGGAGGGATACATCAATGCCTCCGAGGCTGTGGAGCACAAGAGAGGAAGGACAGAGGAAAAGGCGGCAGCCCGAGCTGGAGCAAGCTCCAAGAAGGGCGACGCCGAGAAGAAGAACAAGAAGAAGAAAAAGAAGAAGGAGCTCGCTGCCTAGAACTACGTCACGGCAGTGGAGCCTGAGAAGCCCGCTCCCCCTGAGCAGCCACCTTCCCGGCCAGCCCGTCCGGCAGGCAGCGGAAAAGGCTGCGGCGCAGGCCAGAGGTAAGCACAAGCTCGTCCGCCTCGGCCTCAACCGGCCCAGGAGGTGAACCCTCCAAACAACCGCTACTGCTTGCTCCACCAGCACTACGGCCATGACCTGCGTAATTGCAGGACATGGGCGGAACGGCTGGAGGACTTCTACGCCGAACGCGGCCATATGCCCGAGCTCCCAGGTAACAGGGTACCGGATGGCCAGGCACCCGCGAGCGGCAACGGTGATGCCTTCCAGGAGGCTCACGGACACGTCGCCATGATCTTCGGCGGTCGTCCGCCTATGGCTCGCGCCGCGAGCTTAAGGCTGCCGCCCGGGAGGTCTACCACCTCGAAAGGGACTAGCCCAGAGATATGCCCATGCAGTGATCTGGCCAGCCCATCACCTACTCCAAGGATGACTGTCCCCCCGGAATGACGAGACCCCAGCGGATGCTGCTGGAACTCTGCCAGACCATTAGCAACACGCGGGTCGACTGCGTGCTGGTTGATGGCGGGAGCTCCCTCGACATCATTACAGCCCAGGTCCTGGGTCAAATGCAGGTCCCGCGCTCTAAGATCAAGGACATAGCAATCCCTTTCATGGCATTATCCCGGGGTCGTCCCTACAACCGATCGGGCAGATTGTCCTGCCTGTGAAGTTCGGGGCCCCCAGAATTTCTGCAAGGAGTACATCACCTTTGAGGTGGTGGACTTCGGACTACCTTACAACGCCATCCTTGGTCGTCCCGCCCTGTTGAAGTTCATGGCAGCCACCCATCATGGCTACCATTGCCTCAAGATGCTGGCTCCTTAAGGGGTCATCACGATCAAGGGCAGTTAGAAGGCCACAATGGCTTGTGACAAGAGTGCCCAGGAAATGGTCGGGGAACTCTCCGAGCACGCCTGGCCAAGGGTGAATGACCGCCGGCCCGCCCTAAGGTGGCCCTGCAGCCGCAAGAGCCCACCAAAGTGGTCCCTCTCACTGAGGACAACCCTTCTAAGGTCGTCCACATGGGGACTAACCTTGAGTCCAAATAGAAACTCGAGCTCATTACCTTCCTCTGGGCTAACGCAGACGTGTTCGTATGGGAACTGTCGACATGCCTAGGGTCCCAAGGGATGTGATCCAGCACAGGCTAGCCGTTCAACCTGACAAGAAGCCTGTTCCACAGGCCTTATAATGCTTTCCCAAGTGAAAAGCTGACATCATCCAGGAGCAACATGGCAAGATCCTTTAGGCCGGCTTCATCCGAGAAGTCGAGCACTCGAACTGGCTCGCTCTCCGGTCGTTGTCAAGAAAAAGGGCGGAAAATGGTGAATGTGCGTCAACCATCACGGCCTCAACGCCACCTACCCCAAAAACAATTTTCCCCTGTCGCGCATAGACCAGTCGGTTGACGCAACGGCAGACTCAGCGCTCATGAGCTTCCTGGACGACTACTCGGGCCACCACCAGATCGCGCTGGCTAGGGAAGACGAAGACAAGACAGCCTTCGTAACACCTTTTGGTACCTTCTGCTACACGTCCATGTCATTTTGTCTGAAGAACGCAGGAGCCACGTTCCAGCGGTTAATGCAGAAGACGGTCCCTGATCAGATAGGGCGCAACATAGTGCTTTACGTAGATGACATTGTTGTAAAGAGTAAGGTCCTACAGGATCATGTAACCGACCATCAGGAAACATTTGCTAACCTCAGGAGACATCAAGTTAAATTAAAACCTAAGAAGTGTGTTTGCGCTGTTCGGTCCGGGATGTTACTCGGCTATGTGATAGGCAAGGCGACATAGGGGCTAACCCCGAAAAAATTGAAGCCATCGAGAATATGAGGTCGCCGACCTGCATCAAGGAGGTGCAAGCCCTAACCAGGCGAATGGCGGCCCTCATCAGATTCATATCTCATCTTGGTGAGCGCGGTGCACCGTTCTGCAAAATCCTGCATAAGCACGATGGCTTCGAGTGGTCAGAGGAGGCTGAAGCCACTTTTAGCGAGCTAAAGTGTTACCTGTCTAGGCCACCTGTCTTAGCTACGCCAAGGTTCAGGGAAGCCATACTCCTCTACCTGGCAGTCGCCCCACAGGCTATGAGTGCTATACTAGCAGTTGAACGTGAGGGCATACAACAACCCATCTACTACGTAAGCAAGGTGCTACATACATGGACCTAAGGAGCGATACCTCGAGGTCCAAAAACTTCTATGTGCCTTGCTCATGGCCTCGCGGAAATTGTGTCACTATTTCCAAGCCCATCAAATTACGGTCCTGACAAGTTTTCGGTTAAGGGACATCATTAGAAATCTCGACACAAACGG
Organism: Olyra latifolia; assembly: GCA_036346145.1. Taxonomy (NCBI): domain Eukaryota; kingdom Viridiplantae; phylum Streptophyta; class Magnoliopsida; order Poales; family Poaceae; genus Olyra; species Olyra latifolia. The sequence continues at coordinate 3,282,909 of CM070531.1, read as the reverse complement.
GTGATTTACTAAAGTAGGCAGTCGAGCTTGGTGAGTTTGATGTCAAGTTCATCCCACGCACAACAATCAAGTCCCAGGTTGTGGCCGACTTCTTGGCTGAATGGACCAGGCCTGCTGAACCTCACGGAAGCTCGCCCGAGTCTACAAGCCAAGCGGCCACTGGACCATGTTCTCCGATGGGTCGTGCCAGTTCGAGCAATCAGGATGTGGATTCGTTCTCGTTCCCCCAAGGAGAGCAAATTCAGCACGTAGTACAGCTCTATTTTCCCGCAACGAACAATGCTGCGGAGTATGAAGGCCTCCTAGCCAGCCTACGAGCATGCACTGCGCTCGGCATAAAATGACTAACAGCGAAAGGGGATTCAAAGTTGGTCGTCTGCCAGGTAAACAAGGCGTTTCAGTGTTGCGACGACTCAATGGTGCGATACTTGGCAGAAGTGAGAAAGCTGGAGAAACACTTCACGAATTTCAAAATGTGCTCGTTCCCGGATCAAGCTAATAGCTTTGGCGATAAGCTTCTGGCTTCGGCTCCTCAAGAAACCGCCCGGGGTGCTCATCTGACACCTACTAAAGCCCTCTGTTAGGCCCCCAAGAAGACATTTGCCTCGACCAAGACGACCGGTAGCGTCTCCTTCCTAGAGTAGCATGACACCTGGATGATGCCATTCGTCCAGTACTTGGCGCATGGGACACTGCCACAGGACACAGCTGAGAAATCCCGACTTCAAAGGCAAGCCCGACCTTACCGATTACTCTGGGGCTTGCTATACCGAAAGGGTTATAACGGCGTACTTTGTAAGTGCGTGTCCCAGGAGGAAGGCATATTTTTCCTACAAGACATCCACGACGGGGTCTACGGGGCGCACGCCTTCTACAGAACCCTAGTGGGCAAAGCATTCCACATGGGATACTACTGGCCCACTGTGATGGCCGACGAAAAAACACTAGTAAAACATTGCCAAGCCTGCCAATACCATGTCCGGATGTCCCACCCACCAGCGTATGAGCTACAAACTATCTCGCTGACCTGGCCATTCTCAACATAGGGTATGGATATTCTCGGTCCTTCCCCTGGAGGCCTAAAAGGACGCATGCACATGTTCGTCGCCATCGACACTTTTACTAAGTGGACTGAGGCCGAGCCAGTGTCAAGCAAATCAGCCCAAACGGCCAAGAGGTTCTTCAGGAACAACATCGTGGTAGGGTTCGGTGTCCCAAGCAAGCTAATCGCTGACAATGGGACACAATTTACAAGCGAGCTATTCCAGGAATATTGTGAAGAGCTCTGCATGAAGGTCGCCCTAGCCTCAGTGGCTTACGCACAGAGCAACGGCGCAACTAAACACGCAAACGGGCAGATCATGCAAGGCATCAAGCGGCAAGTTTACGACACTCTTGCCGAACAACGCCAGAATTGGGTGGAGGAGCTACCCTCAGTGCTGTGGGCAGCCCGGATGACTTCTAATCGAGCTATTGGAGAGACTCTCTTCAGGCTCATGTACGGCTCGAAAGCGGTCCTACCCTTTGAGCTAAGACTTGGTTCGATTCGTGTTGATTTTGCAGGTCATATCGACAACGATGAAGAGCATCTATTGGATCTCGACCTATCCGAGTCCTCCCGCGAGCCAGTGCTACTGTGAGCGGCAACATGCCAGCAATCTCTCATACGACATGCAGTAAAATCGGTACAGACTCGGACTTTGCAAGTTGGCGACCTGGTTCTATGAGGAAATGAAAACCTAGTGCACGCCAATAAGCTTACCCCGAGGTGGGAAGGTCCATACACGGTCGTATCAACTGCACGCCCGGGGGCTGTGAGACTGGCTATGCCGGATGTAAGAGTTCTCAATAGCTCTTGGAACATCGCACAACTCCGAAGATTCTACGCCTAAATTAAGGTCGTAAGTATCTTTTCTACCCTTCCCGTTTGTCTCTCTCAAACGTATAAACAATCCCCTAAGAGCCCGACCTATAATCGAGCTTAAGAGAAAGCTCGAGCTACCTCAGCACACACCAGCAGGTTAACGACTATGCAGAAGCTATACCCCCCGGGGTTCCCTTGCACATGGGTAAGCCGATCCTCATCGCACCACGCAAGACCCGGGCGAACGCTTTCCGGTCTATACCATAAGCCCGCCTAAGCTGCCTAAGCCCCGAACAACTCAAGAGTCCTAAGGTTCTATGTCTCGCAAGAGACCGGAGCAAGGGCCACGAGTTTTATTCTAAGGTCGTGTTCTCCAAACCACGCCCAACCCTCTGATTATCTAGAGGCTCGACCGTGGCTCGGGGGCTACGATCGATAGGCGCATATCTTGTTCTCTAAGTCTTTTCGTCTACACGACTACTCGCAATTGTTCTCGTTCTGTGCATGCAGGGAGCGTAGGAAAATAGGGACAAACAGGAGATGTATTATTTTGTAAAACAAAGTAAAAATTACAACTGTAAGTAATGTATAGGGCCTACAGGCCGAGCTAGCGCCTAAGCTCGTGAAGTTCGGCCACGGCATCGTCGTGGCAGTCTTGAAGCACGAGAAGAGCCCTCCAATCGTCTCAGGCGGCTTGAGCTTCAGTCCGCAACGCCGCCTCTATCTCTTGGATGGAGTCCTCGCGAGCCTTCAGGCGACCCTCCGCCGTAGCTGCCGCCAACTGGAGCCTAGACAGCTCGTCGGCAAGGTGATCGCGCTCCTCCGCGGCTAGGGCGGCCTCGGTGGCGAGTTTCACCGCCTTTGACTGAAGCCGCTGTTCAACCTCAGTCAAGCGGGCGCGCTCGGCCCAAAAAGCCTGCTCCGCCCGACGAGATGCCTCCTCGGCACTGTCCCGTGCCGTGGCAAAGGCCGCTTCTGCCGCCGCGGCACGAGCTTCCGCCGCCGATCGACCCATGACGAGCGCACCTCCTCCAGCTCGTTGCGCGCGACCTCGGCCCATTGACACCAAACCGCACCCTCCGACAGCTTGGCCTTCTGCTCCGCCATGGACGCGCACGCGTGACCGATGACCTCGCGGTAGGCTTATACAGGTGGAGTAAACTCAGCAAAGGGATGAGAGGGAAAGTAGACGACCAAGATCGAGTTCGAGGCACTTACCCGTTTTAAGATCACGGCAAGGTTGGCTTCAAGCGAAGCCCGGGTGATACGTCTGGGCGCGGGCAACGCCGCGACCAACTCGCCCGAGCCACATTTTGAGCTGCTCGCCTCCTCCTCAGATGTTTCCACAGGCCCAGCCTAGGCGTCGCCGCCCAAGGCCAGGACCACCTCGTCCGTAGGCCTGGCCTGGCCATCGCCGCCCACGGCCGAGACCACCTCCTCCGCAGGCTCGGCTGCCTCGACGGCCAGCGGGTGCAGTTCGAGTGCAAGATCTACCTACACCCCGAAGTCTGCCCATCGCCTAGCCACCTTGGCACTGACCACCTAGTCGTCGAAGGACAGGCCAGGCAGAGGCCCGAACTTGACGGACTCCTCCCGACAGGCCCCGATGTTGGTGAGCTTCTGCTCAACCCACGCAAGCGTCACCACGATCCAGCCCGCAACAAGCAGCAGGGCGACGCTCGGTAGGCGCACCGGGACGGTGTCGACCATAGTGATCACCCGAACCGGCCAATCCTAGCCGAACAGGAGCATGTCGCTCGAGTCCAGCGGTGGAACCGGCCGGCCGTGCTGCGAGAAGAACTCGACGAGCCCGTTGAGGTCGATGGGCCACCGCCCGAATCCCGTTTGCCTCTCGGCTCAGAGCAGCGCCAGGGTCGTCGTCCCGAAGTCGGCCTCCACCTTGATAGTGACGGCCTTGCAGTGCACATCACTGTGCACCACCGGGGGAAGGAAATACGTCCCGGAGCCCCAGCGCATCTTGGATCCCGAAACGAGCTTGTCTTCCCAGGCCACTTCCTCCGGCCGCACCGGAAGGACCTTCTTCGCCCCTGCAGACATCGCCACTTTGTCTAGGAGGACCAGTCCAGCGTTAGCTCGAGGCACAAGGCACCAGGAGCAAGGAAGAAAGCAAAAGAGCAGTGGCTTACAGGCAAGGTCGAGGTCGGTCTCGGCCGACCCGTTGTCCACGGGCTTTCCGCCCAGCATCAGCCGACGCTTCATCGGCATTGGCTGGGTGTCCCGTGCCTCCATGGAGTCTTGGTCATGGGGGCCCTAGGCAAGAAGCTCTTGCTGCAACCACAGAAGAGGGGAGATCAGAAAACACGAAGCCTCGGGCCAAAAGGAAAACGAGGAAGGGTCAAAAGCTCGTGTACCCAATTGGCCCACTCCAGGTGACCTCCATGCCCCGAGGAGCCCTTAGCCCGGGCTAGACCCGGAGCAGCGGCAGGCACCCAGGGTGCCTGCCCCCTAGCCATGACTTGACACTGTGGTGGCCGCTCTGCGCCAATGACCCTGTCTCGCCGGGAGCCCGTGGTTCGCTTCACTTGAGGCTGCTGCGTACCCGCGGTTCACTTTTGGTGCGCCTGCTGCGAGCTCGCACCGCTGCCGGCTGCTGAGCTCGCTGGTGGGTCGACCGTCGGAGCGACTACCAGTGACGAGGCCTCAGGCTCAATCTGCTCATCCTCTTCTTCCTGCAGGCAAACCCGAAGCGGATCATTACGGGTCGGAAGAAGGCCGCCCAAGGAAACAGAGTTAGCGGAAGCATAAACCTCATCGCTCTCATGCAAGACGTTCCGGACGCCCGAGCGGGATGGCTCATTATGGTTCACGGGAAGCATGAGCCCCACGACCCGAGCTACCTCGCTCCATGCCAAGGCTGCAAAAAGAAGATAAAGGCGTCAAGGCGCGTCGGCAGAAAGATCGCGCAAAGGATCGAAGGTTGAAGAAAACTTACGCTCATTCCCCTCACGGGTGAGATCGTCCCATTCGCGGACATTCCAGAAAGGGTGTTCCCGCTTTCGTAGCGGGCTCACTTGGTTCCTGACGAAGTTGGCAACGACGTCGTAGCTGTTCAATCCTCTCCCGGCTAGCTGCCTGATCCTAGCCGCGGAGACCGCCTCCGCCGGCTCAAGCACAGGACGTGGTAACGCCAACCTCTCGAGGTTCTTTTTGGAGAACCAAAGCTCGGACCAACCGAGCTTCTTGGCCTAGTACTACCGTGACGCCCTCCCGCCGACGTTCTCCTTGGCCTTGAACGTCGGGTACCCGGGCTTCATGTCGTGGTGCAGCTTGAAGTAGGCGCACCCCGCCGCGTCGCTCCCGCCGGTCGTGGTGAGGTCGTAGAAGTGAAGGAAGAGGCTCACCGTCGGCTGGACGCGGACGTACGCCTCGCAAAGGTACGCGAAGATCGCCAGGGACAAGATCAAGTTCGAGTTGGGATTGAGATTCACCAACTCAATCCCACACTAGGACAAGACGGCGCGAGGAATCCGTGGACAGCGAAAAGCTCGAAGGAGACAATCTCGTCGTCCTCGAGCATCGGGACGGCCTCCGCGTCGGCCACCCTCCAGCGGCCAACATCGATGAAGCCGCCCGCGGTCAACTACTCTAGGACCGCGTCGGAGGTAACGCTCTGGGTGAAGGGCGCCATTGATGGAGAGGGGCTGAGAAGCGAGAGGCCGAAGAACAAGAGATAGAAGAGCACAAGAAGGCAGAAAGGCGCAGGGGGAAGAAAGAAGGCGATGCGAGGAAGGAAACCACATCTTATAATTGGCGTGGGAGACGAATCGGTACCTCTCCGCCAAAGGCGCAGAAACCGAAAAAAAACAGTGATGCGCATAACTGCGCTCGATTAGGCTTCCGCCGAAACCAAGGCAACACACGCGAAGGGCGCCGTTTCGTCAAATGGCAATTGTCAAAAACCTCTGAGTGGGCCATTCTGCCCACTCGAGGCTCGGGGGCTAGCTGTTGGGGAAAGTATGCGGCCCGTGTGGAATATAGCCCATTTACCCGCCTTGGTCTAAGGAAGGACCCGTGCGAGCTTCGTAAGCTTGCGTCCGAGCTTTGTAAGCTCGCGCATGAGTTTTCCAGCTTGGGCGCCCAAGCTTTTTAGCTCCCGAGCTTCCAAAGCTCGGGACAGGGCTCAGGCCCCAAGGTGGACTGCGCCATGCTGCGCTCATGGCGTCGTGGGCAACGCATATTGTCGCAAGTCAAAATATGGCCGTAGCATTGATGCACACCTGCCACAGCCGCTGGCAAGTCGGTTACTAGTCACGTTAAAGGCTAGTTTGCCCGCTCGCCCCTAAAGAGAAAGACACACACTGTTACCCAGCGGTTAGGGCGCTGAGCTCGGTGAGTCGAGAAAGTATGACCAATGCCCAGCGGGTTCTAAGATCGGCTACACCAAAATCAGGTAAGACGGAAGAGCACGCCCGGTGACCAGAGACGGTGAGGTATTTCGCATCGAACCGAAGGCAGAATACCGTGGCCGAAGGTTCCCTATAAAAGAGGCCACAAGCCAGAGAGAGACGTGAGACGACACGCGAGGAAGCCACAACACCCCACTCAGCCATCAAAGAACAGGAGCACTTGCAGCTGCGTAGGACTCCTAGTTCTAGGCAGTAGTTCCCCGTGCCTAGTCACTTTAGAAACACCAATAGTGCCTTGAGCACTTATTGTACTCTAGCCCTCCCAAAGTTCATTCTCACCCTCTGTACTTGTTTAAGCCCGATACTAAACAAGGACTGGACGTAGGGCTGTTATCTAGCAGTGGAGGCCCGAGCTAGGATAAAAACACCTATGCCGTCGATCGTCGACAACCCCTTCCCTCGACAGGCTTCGATCGAGGGGACAGGGCCACTCTCGAGTTTCACTCCTTACTCCTGCATATCGGCCTGCAGAGCTCGTCTCCTAGATGCCGACACATGATTAACAAGCTAGGTAAGAAATTTATATTGCATACAATTTGTCTTAATTGGTTCAACATAAGTTTTAATAAAAACTAGTAAGATATGAACTAAAGATGCTAACTCGCCTTGTCCTGAGGCTTGGGGTCTTCCTCGGTGCCTTGGAACCTTCCTTCTGGGTCCTCAACGTATACTTGAGTATAAAAACCAAACATATATATGCAATTTAAATATGATGTATGCATGCATGAGGAATAATCTATATCAAAGCTAGGGTTTACGGTTCGTCACTAAACATGAATGAGTATGTCCTAGTTTCCCATAGTTACTATTTGCCTTACTGGAAAACTAATTTTTGGAAATTAGTTAAAGAATTTAAATATTAGCATAAAGGCATTTGGGGTTCTTAATTTTACATTGCAGACTTTATTAGGATAAAAGTGGATTACATATTTTTAATAGTTTGTTTCTGAGTTAAGAAGGTCCTTGTAAAATTTGGTAATTTTATAGAGTTCAATTGGTAATTTTAATAAATCAGTTTAATTAATAGTCATTTAATCCCTTAGGGAAAAGGTTTTAAATAAAAAAAATATTTGAACAGTGAATAAGTTATGCTATAAATGTTCAAATAATTTTTATTAAATCCCAATTTGCATCTAAAATGTTCTGAATTTTACCATGATTTATGAAAATCATTTAATAATTTATAAAATAGGAATATTAATCATTTAAATAGGTGAATAAGGCTTCTGGATTAATTCAGGGGGGCATAAATGATTTACTATTTAAGGTTATAATTTTATTAGATTCAACCTACAATCTAGAGTTTATTATAATTTTTCAAAAAATTTTGGCGTTGAAATCATATTTTTAGAAAATCATAAACACTTACTGGATTATTAAAAATAGATAAAGATTTGAATTACTTCGAAAAACAGTGATGGGCCTAGCCCACTCTGAGCGGACCGAAGTCACGCGAAGTGGCCCATGACGGCCCATTTGCCACGAGCCCAGCCGATTTCTAAAATGCGCTAACCTACTGGGAATGCGTATTTTCAGAAATATGCTTCCAATAGATCTGACCTGTGTGTCTTTAGGGCCCACTTATTAGCGACTGTGCTAAGAGGATAACAGAATCATGACGCCTGGCCGGCGTCATGCCTTCTTTCTTTGCTAGACTAAGCACACACGGCTGGTGGAGCTTAGTTGGCCGGCGCACCGGTACAAGGCGGTGTGAGGAAACCGCAAAAATGAGACCCTCACGCTAGCTTGCTCCCAAGGGTGCCAACGGCACAGCGAACGGGGTAGCGACATGGCGGCGCAACGAGCTTGAGCGACAATCGGCAGTGGCGAGAGCCGTGACGGCGCGCTATGGCTGAAGGGCTACGGCGACGGCCCTAAAGCATCTAAGGACCTCTAGGAGGTTACCTGAGGTGACAAGAAGGCCGAGAAGGACGACGGTGGCCGAAGGGGACTCACGGCGGGAGTGAACTCCGGGGAAACCTACTGTTAGAGAGGGACTGGGCCGAGCTTAGCAAGCCATGGGGAAGCATTGGAAGCAACGAATTAGAGAGGCTCACCGGGGAAGGAGAAATAAAAAAGGTGACAAATCACGGCCGGTGATGGTCCGAGCGGTCTCTCGGGCTCTACGAGGCACCACGGCCCAATTCAGCCAAGGACGAGGTAGAGGGGACTGAGAGCTCTCCAAGGAGACCAAGAACGAGGGAAGAGGTTCTCTGGACGGGTGGCAAGGCGATGCCGAAGGTTCGCCGGGAAAGTGAAAAAAATGAGTGGAGAGGAAATAGAGCGAGCGGGGCTTGGGGCCTACTTAAAAACCGAGAGGGGCAGCGAGGGAGAGTGAGGGGAAGGCCTACCTGGTGCTGCGGCCGGGGGGCGGGCTCATAGAGTGGGCACGGCTACTGCTATGCATGGGTTTGGCCCAAGCAACATTGCTAGCATCTTGGCGATGCACAAATGTGGTGCTAGAGAGGGGGCACGCGAGGATGGTCTTGAGACGGACTCAAGGGAGACGGGCGTGGTCTTGGTCGAGAGAGGGGCACGAGAGAGAGAGAGAGAGAGAGAGAGAGAGAGAGAGAGAGAGAGCAAGAGAGCAAAGGGAGAAAGAGAGCAAAGAGGGCAGCCGGCTGGGCCTACCGGCTAGGCCCAACAGGCTGGACTGGGCCTAGAAGGCCCAAGGAGGTTTAGAAGATTTTGAAATAATTCAAAATTTAAAACTTAATTTTGATAAAGATAGTTAGCAAGGGCAAAATTTTAAAGCTATATTTAGTTTAAACCAGAATTCCTTTGGAAAAATTAAAATGCAAATTTTAAATTCCAAATTTTGGATTAAGCTAAGAGTTGCATTTTGCATTCAAAAGTTACAATTGGGCAATGGAAGATGAATTTAAATTATAAATTTGCATTTTTAATTGAGAAAATAGAATTGTTTAGGTTGTGAAAAGTAGATTCAAGGAATTTCAATTCAAATTTTGAATTTAGCAAAAGTTTTTAAAAATGCCCCAAAAAGGGCTATTACAGGGGGAGTACCTAGGGACTACTAGGAGTGTACCTAAGGCGGTGCCAATCTCGATGGAGGTTTGGCGGGAGCTATCACCGAGGAGGGTGGCGGTGACCAAAACAGAGCCCACGCTGCCTGGGAGCTACGGCTATTCCTAGACCAAATTGACAGCAAAATTGTGAGGAGCGACTCTTACAGAAGTTAGGGGCGCGAGGAATCGGTCGATGACTTACCGAGGCGCGAATGGGAGAAAAGGGGGTGATTCGGGCTCGGTGGTGGAAATGGCGAAGGCTGAGACTTAGGCTGAGCTGTGGTTTAAAATGGGGGAGAAGGAGGTTTGCAGGGAGGGAGAGGGTAATCTTTGTGGGCAAGGGGCTTGAGGAGGGCAATGATGGGGCGGTGTGGTGGGCGTGGTGCTGAGTGGCGTGGCGTGGCGACGATGACACACGCGGCGATGTCACAACGGCTACGGCAGAGCACGGGGCACGAGACGAACTCCGTGGGGGTGACAAGACAGAACGGCTGTTGCGTGCGGCTCTGGCCCACGTGGCGGTGCACGCAACACTGGTAGTGCGCTACGCACGCGGCGCGGAGCAGCAGGGCAGACGTGGGAGGGGATGTCATGCGCGGGGAGTTAGCGCGAGTGGCACGACGGGACGGTCTGTGGCATGCTCAGGGCACCCACAACGTGCGTGCAGCCCTGCCTGTTTAGGGGCAGAGAGAGAAGGTGGGCTTGTTTGGACCCAGGAGGCTATGCAAAGTAGGCTAGGCCTAGAATAATACAAATTTGAATTTGGATGAATTTATTGATTTGAGTTGTGAAATTTGAATTCAAATTTTGAATGCGTCGGATGGTGAATAGTAAGTACTAGGAGATTTGAATTTTCAAATTTGATAAAATTTCAAAATTTTCCCAAAAATGGGCTGTTACATCCGGGGGCTATGGCAATCGGTGCCACTGAGAACCTCGGACTAGGGGTGGATCTGATCTGTGATGGGCTTGACTGTGATATCACTGGCGAGGAAGAGGAGCGAGGTGGTGGTGACAATGAGCGTGAAGACCGCCACGAAGAGGCTTCGGTTGCGGCTTGGGAAGAGAAGGCCTTCTTTCAACAAGACGAAGAATGACCATGTAGAGCTCTTCCAGCTAAGCCGGCTGGTGGCTATGGTGGGAACTAGAGACATCGAGAATTTAGTGAGCTAAGAAGAGAGAGGATTAGATTATCGGGTTTTAAGGCCATCTCCAATAGTAGTCACATTTTGTTCATATCTCAGCACTATTCATCTATAGTGTTGAAACATTGTTCCATCGCTATTTATTGTCCCACTATTCACCTTCCCAATGTCTATATTCATTATTCATTATGTATCTCCCAAGGGAAGGTTGAGAGAATGGTGTTAACGGTAGTTGGCGATTGTGTTGGTTTTTAGGACGACTTGGAAAGTTCGTTCGGCAGGTCAATACAGTAGAGATGCCACGAAACATCCATATCATGCATCCTGGTCCTTCAGATTCTTCTTCTTTAGAGATAAGACTACTGTGGGAACTCCAACATTTAACAGCAACCGGGAAAAACAATCTAAACACGTCTGTGTTGGACTAAAAATTATAATTGATCATGGTCGACTAGGAGGGTAGGAACGCACCCCAATTTCTTTTTTGTTCAAATTTGATACGGTGAGAGGAGAGATTTTGAATCGGAAGTTGGAAATGTTCAGGTGGAAATGGGAAATTTTGAAATGGAATCATTCAAATGTTGGATTGGAAGTTCCTAGTTCTGAGCTGACAATTTACAAGTTTGAGATGATAGTTTTTCTGTAAAGGCCCGAGCATTTGGTTCAGCTTTTGTCGTCTTTTATTGTGCAAAATAGGGAAAGTGGCTTGAGTTGCTGCAAACAGGGTTTGATTAAGCTTTTATATGGATCTATTTAGCATTGCAACTATTATATATCGGAAGGTGCTAATTACCAACAAACTTCATGTATAACAGTCTTTGCAGTGGTATAACAAAATAGAAATGGTTTGCATCGCTTACAATTAGCACAAAAGTGTAATTTGCATCTTCAACTAGGGACATTGTTTTTCAGCACCGGCATATGTAAACAAAGCTAAAGCTTGGGCAAAACTAAGGCCCTGTTCTTTTGGGCTTATCTAATCTGACTTATCTGTCTTATCTTAAATTTTGAGAATTTTCCGAGGTGACCTCGAGAGTCGGATGGCCTTGAAATTTACGATTTATAGAGATTTTAGACTCGTCTACGAGATAAAAATAAAACGGATTCAAAAAGTAATAAAAAAAGTCAGATAAATCAATATTAGTCAGATAAAGCACGAAATTAGCTCAGGGTTAACTCGTGGAATTCTAGCATATGGACTGCACTAGCTAGGAAGCCAGATCTGGTCCGATGGAAACAAGTCTATGGGATTTTGCGGCTGCATTTGCCAAGAAATTTCTTATCACGTACAGTTTGTGGTGTTTCCGTTTCACTGAAAAGCTAACCTCGAAATACGTCACGGAATATTACCGTTGGCTTAGAAAAAGTTCCTAGATAGCAGCACTATCAGATAGTCCAGACTATTTCTGGTCACTAGTCGAAAATTCAGACTATATTTCTAAAATATTGTTATCTCAGCAGAAACAGTTGAATGGTATATATCAGCATTAACTTGATACCTGCCATATTTCAGACAATTTCGAGATGGTTGCCCGTATCTTTATATATTACCAATATATATTCACACCTTTCATTTGTCCAGTAACTCAGTGACACCGGAAACTTGTTTCTTACATCAAACCAACATAGTGCATATACCAAAAAAGAAATCGAAAATAGAGTAAACACTATTACATTGCCAAGTACATATATAACAATAGTTGATAACAGGAGCATGCTGTACGTAGGGTATGCTTACACTACCAGCGAACAGTGCTACACAAGCGGTTATCGAACCTCTTGTACGCAACCGAGAGTGATACCCAGAGGGTATCACTCGCGGTTCCCCGAACCGCTTTTGGTGCAGCACCACAAGCGGTTCGGAAGGCGCCAGGAAGCGCAGTGGAGCAGCCACGTGGGGGCAAATCACAAGCGGTTCTATCGTGGGTGGGGAGGCACCACGTGTGCTCTCTCCACAAGCGGTTGTTGTTACAAACCGCTTGTGGAGAGGCCGATAGCTACATATGGCATTTTGAGCTAGACTTTCAAATATGAATTTTGACAATAAAAATAAATACAACTACAAATTTATTTCTGCATAATTAAATATATATTATAATTGAGAAAACCAGTAGTTTATTTGCACAATTAGTATGAGATTATAATTTAATTACAAATTAAATGCATATATATATATATATATATTTTACAATATATAAAATGATGATCAGCACAAGCAACGTTTTACAACTTTCGAAGAGTACGAATGTGGTGATCTTGAGATCATTTCCTGCGTGCATCGCTCTTTGCGGCCATCGACGAAGATTCCGTAAGTTCACCTGTCCTTATTGAAGGGTCATCTCTCCATGTCTTTGCGTAGAACTCGCCTTTAGGGGTTATAATCTCATCGACAATAAAGCCAATAAGTTGTTCTTGGATTGCTTCAACCCGATGCGATGGGATCACGTCCGTCCCATCGATGCCGGGCTACGAAAAGAAACAAAGGAATAAATCTTTGAACACGTCAAGTATAAGTGTATTACGAAATTTGTTTTTAACACACACGCACCTCGTTGTCCAGTTGTCGCATATCGCCGTGGGTAAGACTTTGCATGTAGAGGCACACAAAATAGCCACATAAGTTGTTTCCGGCCGTTTGCTGTAGAACCTAGAGTGATATTTGAGAAGAATGCAATTAATTAATTGGCTTGAGAAGATAAATTTTTACGCCATATATATTATTTAATTGATATTTTGTAGTACGTACTCGAGTGCTGGATTGCACTATGAATTGATTCCTAAAACTTTTTCCTTTATGCTTCATTCGGAACGTGGCGAATGCCCTGTCATGCGTTATTATATGAATAGTAATTATGAGTATTCGAAGTACTTGTATATATATGTAGCTTGGCATCTCAATGTTACCTGTTTAGAATATCAATGATAAACTGAAAATCTTGTTGTGGTTTTCTTCTTGAGTCTTGCACAATGATGATCGCACTATCGACATTGATAATAAGTAGGATCCAGTGAAACCTATTCATATATAAGTATTGCAACATATATGTAATTAGTCATATTATGAATGTCTTGAAAAAGGATAAACGAGAGGTTGTGTGATGACATGTATATATACGTACTGGAAGTTGAAGGGCTGAAGTATGTGCGGTTTGTAGTACGGGTCGAAAAGAGCCTTCAGCATGTATTCTTCAACTTATTTTGGCTTGCGTTCTGATTAGGCTCGTTGACAATTGATGGGTCAATGAAGCCGATGTCGAAGATAACCTCTCTTCTACATCGTTGTATCTCCATTCTACATACAAAGGGATGAGTTATTAGATTTTGCAGCCTGAACAACGGCGAAATGAACACATATATATGGTAAACTCAATCATTAATCGGAAATACTTACAGACACCAAGAAATCATTAGAGACACGTTGGCGGCGTCTCGATGGTAAAATTGGTAGATGTCGTCAATTCCATCCATATGAGTTCATCCCCACGATAGAAATCTTCGTTTTTATACGGACGGGAACATTGTTCTTCTTTGAGCGGATGCTCCATATACCATTCATGAAATTATGCATCTTGGTTGGCGAGATCCTTATCTTTTCGGTGCAACCAACTTTTGGCCCAAATTTATATGGCCACGACCTCTCGCTGTTGGAAGCTCATCTGTTAGTCCCATAGGCTGCGGCGTAAGACAACCCCAACTCTCTCAAGAATTCCTCTAGTTTGGTAATCTTGGGCTGTCTTCTTAGGTGCCGCCGTCGCCTTAGCCCGCTTCCCTTTCACTTTGCAGCCTTAAGCTATTGTGCGTTAGTAGTTAGTCGAGATAGGAAGAGAGCTGCACGGCATGTCGCAAAGTGGGCTGCAGCTTCGGATCGATCTCGCCTTGGGAGGTGGCACCTTTGGCGCCAAGTGTGTCTCAATTTCCTTTTGAACTATTGCTCGTGTCTCCTCGGCCGTCATGTCGTATGCCCTTTTCGGAGGTTCCTTTGACGATGTTGACCGGCTAGGCTGGCCTTCTTGGGAGGGTAGCATCGTAATCTTGGTCCTTCGTACTTGGACTTTCTTCCTTGGAGGCGATTGTGGGCGGGCTTGTGGAGCAGGAGGTGGAGGCGGAGTGCTCAGTATGGAGACGAGGCATGTCGTTGAGGTGATGTAGGAGGAGGCGTGTTTTGTCGTTGCGGTTGAGGTATGATCCCTTCGGTCAGCTCCATTTGTTGGATTTCTATTAGTGGAGAGGTCACCTCCACGGACTTTGGAAATATGATGTACCTTTTTCGCCAGAGAATGATTCCGTGGAGGGCCTGTCCAAGCTTGGTGATGTCATCCCCTCCAGCAATCTCGAGCAGGAGATCTTCATAACCGCTCGACACCTCCTCTACTGTGACCTTCGAGTAACCTGGCGGGATCTCGTTGCAGTGGAAAAACTGGCCTGGCTCCACCGGGTACGCCATGCCATAAGTCACCTTAGTGGAGAGGTTATGCGCCTGAATGTGTAGCTCACACTCCCAGGTCCGTAGAAAGTGCGGCGGCGTTCGACGCTCAGCTACTCCGTCGCGCGGAGGTGGGCGGGCTAACCATGGCACGTGTATTGCTTGTACTGCTCCTTGAAGTTTCTTGAGTGCCGCCGCAGCTTTTGCTCAACAATCTCTCCGATGCTCTGCTGAGTTGCTCTGAGCTCCCTTTCCAGTAAGTTGTATCTGTATGACTCTTTTTGCTTCTTGACCGGCTCTGTGCGTGTCGGCATCTTTGGAGAAACCGTACTTCCATAGCACAGACGATCCCATTCCTCTTATGCATCACAGGTGCTCGGGGTTTTGAAGTGCACGTGTGAGCTCGTCATTCTCCCTGTCTGTCACAAAGGAACCAGAGCGAGACATGTCGACGGTTTCGACAATTCTATTTCCAACATCCTCCGCTCCCCGGTGGCATCAACAAGCTACCGTCGTCTGCAAGGGTTCCTCTGTGAGCCATGAACCAATTCCGCAGGCGGAATTTCCATTCAGCAGTAGCAGGCGTGATATTCTTGGCCACTAGTTCTTCTTCCTGCTTCTCCCATTTAGGTACAGCCTTGACGTAACCACCGGTGCCAAGATGGTGCTGGTATTTTTTCTTCCCAGCGTTGATCTTGTTCTGTTGGCTCGCGGCCTGTCCTTCCTCTGACAATTTGTATTCTTCAAATGCATCCCAGTGATCTGCTAGCTTGGGATGTTGGTTGAAGTCTGGCTTTTCTCCCTTCTTGACATACTTGTTGTTCAGGTGAACTTTCCACGACTAAAATTGGGTTGCCATCTTTTTCAAAGTGTATCTCTTAACCTTGTTCTCGTATCCTTCAGGAAATTGGAAGTTCTCCTTGATATCTTTCCAAAGGAGCTCCTTGGTGGCTTGCGGAACTTCAGTCCTTTTCTTGATGCTAACTGGGACATGATCCCTAACGTGGAAACCACATGCGTTGTTAAATGGGCCTACTGCAGACAGAGGAGCAATCGGCTTCCCGTCATTGTCGACGTTGATGAAAACAAACTTTGTAGCAGGCTTTTTGTTAGGTCCTCGCTTGGTTTGGGTGCTCGATGTACCGGGCTGAAAATGGACAGAGATGTGAATTTTTCATGTCAGAGCAATTTATAGTAATTGGTTAAATATGGCTAAATGGTTTGTCCGGATTCTCGTGGCACTACCTCACTTCCCTCAGCGTCAACGGGATCACTGGATCCACCGGCAGCGGTGTTGACAACGTTGGAATCACCTTCATTGGCGACCAAGTTGCTACCATAGTCGATCTCGTCTATTATGAACGCTTCATCCATCTCGAAATTAGGATCACCACGTCCTGGTGTCGCCATCTATCGTTATTATGAAATATTGTTTAATTAGTAAGTATGGCAACTCGTCAAATTGTAAATGAAAAATATATAACAAAAAAATACATTTTCACTCATTCTCTCTCACTCACATTCTCTCTCACTCACTCTCTCTCTCTCACTCTCTCTCGCTCTCACTCACTCTCTCTCCATCTCTCACTCACTCTCTCTCCATCTCTCTCTCTCATTCTCTCTCACTCTCACTCACTCTCTCTCCATCTCTCTCACTCACTCTCTCTCTCTCCATCTCTCTCTCTCATTCTCTCTCATTCTCTCTCACGATCTCTCTCCATCTCACTCACGCTCTCTCTCTCTCTCACACTGTTGAACACTTTGTGGGCGGCGAGTGTTCAGAGCGCGTGTAAGCAGAGGAGGGGGTAACCTAGGCCCTTCGGGATGGAGGAGCTCGCAGCGGTCGACGGCGGCGGCTGGAGACGACTTCGACGGCGACGCGGCTGTGACGATGGCGGTCGGCGGCGGCACGAGAGACGACCGACGGCGCGATGGCGTGGCGGCCTTCGGCAATGCGGGAGACGACCGACGGCGACGCAAGAACGATGGCGACGATGCGGCAGGCTCGGCAATGGCGCGAGGTGGTCGATGGAGATGACGGAGGCGAGAGCGCCAGGACTTAGGAAAATTTGGAGTGTGTCCCCGCCAAAGAGACATATTTATAAGAGCACCTCTACAAGCGGTTGGAACCACCAACCCCTTGTAATAAGACTCTACACGCGGTTCGTAATAGAAACCGCGTGTACAGCCTCCCTACGAAGCGGTTCAGATCACCAACCGCTTGAAAAACCCTCACTGCTGGCGGGGCGGTGAGGACCTCTACAAGCGGTTCAGACAAGAACCGCTTGTAGAGGTCCTCACACCGACGGCGGCGGGGAGGGACCTCTGCGGTTCAGATCACCAACCGCTAGAGTTCCACACCGTGGCGTGAGAGCGAAGGAGGGATTTCTACAAGCGGTTTGTACCACCAACCGCTTGTAGAGTGCGAAGAGTCAAAAGGATTTGACGGCCGTGTTGGTTGAGATAAAACTTCCCCCCTTCTGGCTAGCGAGTGGCGCTTGAGCGTGGGCTCACCTGCGGCGACGCGGGTTTGAGCCCCGCTCGCGCCCCCTGCCTTTTAATTTTTGCTTTGCCTTTCTCTTATAATTTAATTTAACACCCCTCTAGAAGCGGTTGGTATTACGAACCGCTTGTAATAAAATATTTAGTGCAGCCAAATATTAGTTTGTGTAATAAAAAATTACTTAGTGCTTTCAAAAATTAGTTAGTGCATCCAAAAATTACTTAGTCCATCAAAAAATTAGGTAGTGCAATAAAAAATTAGTTAGTGCATCAAAAAATTAGTTAGTGCAATAAAAAATTAGTTAGTGCAATAAAAAATTACTTAGTGCTTTCAAAAATTAGTTAGTGCATCCAAAAATTACTTAGTCCATCAAAAAATTAGGTAGTGCATTAAAAAATTAGTTAGTGTATCAAAAAATTAGTTAGTGCAATAAAAAATTAGTTAGTGTAATAAAAAATTAGTTAGTGCACTAAAAAATTAGTTAGTGCAATAAAAAATTACTTAGTGCTTTCAAAAATTAGTTAGTGCATCCAAAAATTACTTAGTCCATCCAAAAATTACTTAGTGCATCAAAAAATTAGTTACTCCCTACAAAAATTAGTGAGTCCATTCAAAAAATATTTTATCAATGAATTAATGATCACTTTGTCTTTACAAGTGTTCCTTCGTCGTGATCGCGACGTATGTAAGGAGCATCGACTTCAGTTACATTTAGGACACTTATGTCGACATCTTCCGCAAAGGGAGGGAGCTCATCGAACTGATTATACTCCTCCTCGTCTGTGACGTCCTCAACAACAACAGTCCTTCGTTTGCCCTGGAGAACCACGTGTTGCTTTGGCTTACTACTGCAATCCTTTTGCTTCTCCCTGTGTTTCTTTGGTTTGCTTGACATGTCCATTATGTAAAAGACCTGTCTCACATCTTTGGCAAGGACGAATGGTTCGCGCCTATAGCCAACTTCTGTCAGGTCCACGGTTGTCATGCCGTATTTGTCGATCTTCACGCCATTTGAAGTCAGTTTGACCCACTGGCACTTAAACAGAGGGACCTTCAATGGTCCATAGTCGAACTCCCATATCTCTTCTATGTAACCATAATATGTGTCCACATTGCCTTTGTTGTCAGTGGCGTCTATACGGACACCACTGTTCTGGTTGGTGCTCTTGGTATCCTGGCATTTTGTGTAGAAGGTGTAACCATTTATCTCGTAGCCCTTGAATGTGACGATTTCACTAGATGGCATCTGAGCCAAGCATTGCAACTGTTCATTTTCTGACCCGTTGACAAGGATGTAGTTTTGTAACCAAGCGCCGAAAGTTTCCATGTGCCTCACTGTGATCCAATCCTCGGACCTTCCTGGGAATTCGCAGCATAGAATACTCTTATCTTTGAAGGACATACGGGCCTAGCGGTTGATTGTTTGAGAACAGTGAAATATGCTTGCTTAAAAGTTAGGAGATCATTGCATGCAATTGCTTTCCGTCCTAGTGTCCCTTTTCCCGTAGTCTCCCCTCATGGCGTGGTATAGGGACGCCAATGGGATGTAGATCCTCAATGTAATCCAAACAAAACTCAACCACCTCCTCTGTCCCATAACCCTCCGCAATGCATCCTTCGGGACGTGAACGGTTACGGACATACTTCTTTAGGACTTTCATGTACCTCTCGAAAGGAAACATGTTGTGCAGAAACACGGGCCCGAGAATACCTATCTCTCTGACAATGTGAACAGTGAGATGAACCATAATATCAAAGAATGCAGGAGGAAAGATCATCTCAAGGCTGACCACACTCTGTACCACGTCATCTTGTAGCTTACTTAGCTTATGTGGATCGATGACCTTCTGCGAAACCGCGTTGAAAAAGGTACACAGCTTTATGATTGTCACCCGGACCCAATCAGGCAAAATACCTCTCACAGCCACTAGGAGCAACTGTGTCATCGTCATCAGTATAAGACAGTCATGAGCTTTCAGGTGTATGATTTTATTCTCTTTCATGTTTATGAGTGTCTTCACATTTGACGAGTATCCTGAAGGGATCTTCACACTGTTCAAGCACTCTATCATGCTTTTTTTCTCTTCTTTGCTTAAAGTGTAGCTCGCGGGATTTAGGTAATGTCCTTTCTCTCTCTTTTCTGGATGTAGACCATCCCTTAGTTCCAAAAGTTGTAGGTTCTTCCGAGCTTGTAGTGTATCTTTCGATTTGCCGTACATATCCAGGTATCCTAACAGGTTCAAACAAACATTCTTCGTGATGTGCATGAAGTCAAGTGAGTGACGGATCTCCAAAACTTCCTAATAAGGCAAGTCCCAAAATATTGATCTCTTTTTCCAGATGGGTGCCTGACCTTCCTCGTTCGGGACATGTTTGCTTCCAGGACCCTTTTCAAACACTATTTTAAGATCTTTTACCATGGCAAACACATGTGGGCCACTACGATGCTCAGGCTTATCACGATGGTCTGCTTTCCTATCAAAATACCTTTCTTTTTTCCGCAATGGGTGCCTCTTTAGAAGAAACCTACGATGGCTCATGTACACAATCTTTCAAGAGTTTTTCAGATACATGCTGTCGGTTTCATCTAAGCATTGCAAGCAGGCTTTATATCTTTTGGTAGTATTGCCGACAAAGTTACCGAAGCGCGCGATCGTTGATGGTTACGAACAACAGTGCACGTAGGGTGAAATACTCCCTCATGTACTCGTCCCATACCCGTACACCATCCTCCCACAACTTTACAAGATCTTCCATCAATGGTTTCAAATAGACATCGATGTCGTTTCCGGGTTGCTTCGGCCCTTGGATCAACAATGGCATCATGATGTATTTCCGCTTCATGCACAGCCAAGGAGGAATGTTATAGATACATAGTGTAACAGGCCAGGTGCTATGGCTACTACTCATGGCGCCAAAAGGATTCATACCATCGGTACTCAACCCAAACCTTATGTTCCTCACCTCATTTGCAAAGTCTGGGAATGTTCGATCGACTTTCCTCCACTGGGACCCATCAGCGGGGTGCCTAAGCATCCCGTCATCCTTACGCCCTTCTTTGTGCCAACGCACCATCTGGGCATGCGTTTTGTTAGCAAAAAGACGCTTTAATCGGGGGATCACAGGGAAATACCACACCGCCTTAGCAGGAGGTCTCTTCTTCTCACACTCCCCCTCTATTTCACCTGGGTCTTCACGCTTCGTCTTGTAACGTGATTCTTTGTACACTGGACAAGCATCCAAATCCACATACTCATTGCGATATAGGATACAATCGTTACGACATGCGTGTACCTTCTGTACTTTTAATCCCAAAGGACATATGACTTGCTTGGCTTCATATGTAGATTCAGGCAGCATGTTATCTTCTGGAAGCAGATTCTTTATGAGTGATAACAACTCATCGAATCCCTTGTCTGACACACAATTTCTAACCTTCCATTGCATTAAGTTCAGTGTCGTGCGGAGCTTCCTATGGCCCTTCCCACAGTCTGGGTACAAAGGTGTCCCGTGGTCCTCTACCATGCACTGAAACTTCTCGAATTGTCTTTCATCTGTGTAGTCTCCCTCTCCGTCACGCAGCATCTAGTCTAGCTCGTCATCACCAAGATCACCGACTATATCTTCCACAGAACAATATTGCGTGGCGTCCGCCATACTGTTGAATACCTCTTCTTCTTCACCATCTTCATCGTCTTCCTGGCTACTCCCCTGTATTTCCCCATGCTTGGTCCAATAGGTGTAGTTTGGCATGAAACCTCTCGTGATCAAATGGGTCATAACCTGAAAGCGTTGGGAGTGCTCCTTCTCATTCTTGCAGTCTACGCACGGACAACATATGAAGTCATGCGAGGCAAGAATGCAACAGCGGCATCAAGAAATGACTTCACGCCATCAATGAACTCTCTGGAGCGACGGTCCGCATTGTACATCCATTGCCGGTTCACTACACAAAGATCTATTTTTCAGATACCTTAAAGATCTTTCACTAAAGTGTTATTTACATTGTAGCAAAATTCCATTCCAAAGTACTTTGACACGTATTTACAAAAGTCATTGTTTCCATGTTTTGGTTATTATCAAAGGTAATAAATAATATACTTATTTTATATATGCATGTCATATAGTTACATTTGTAATTAAAACTACTCAAACATGTTGTTAGTTTTATAGTTCTACAAGACATAATCGAAAAGAAATTAAAAGTTTTATAGTGCCAAGAATCTATATGCCATATATTTTGCGATGGAAGGAGTGGTTTTTCAAATTTAACCTTTAAACTTAATTTAACTAATTATTTTATCCTTTTAAATTTTTTTCGATTTTATTTCATAAAACATTAATAATTTCCTTCCAAACCTAGATCTACTACTATTGTTACATTTAATGAAGGAGTGTTATATTAAAGATTGTAAAGCTAACAACTTTTGAAAAACAACTCCTTAATTACAATTCATCATAGTCCTACCTAAAATTAAAGTTATGGAGTGAGATTGAAGAGAAGGAGTGTTACATCAAAGATTCTAATCCTAAGAACACTTTTAGAGAAAATAACTACCATAATTCATCATGGTCTTGCCTAAAATTAAAGTTAGGCAAAATTAAAGTTATGGAGTGAGGTAGCAATAAAAACCCCCAAACAATTAAAATCAATTTTTTCTCCATATTAAATGCAAAAGAAACAATAATATCTTGATGAGAAGGATGGTAGCATGATGTTACTAAACTTGATTCACTTAATTTGAAGCTAAATCATCACATTCAAAAATTTGGACAGCACCTCCCCCCAAGAACAGTGCCAGGCCCTTCCCTGTTCATGTCTGTGAGCTCGGGGAGGGAGAAAGA
This sequence comes from Olyra latifolia, assembly GCA_036346145.1. Lineage (NCBI taxonomy): Eukaryota > Viridiplantae > Streptophyta > Magnoliopsida > Poales > Poaceae > Olyra > Olyra latifolia. The sequence continues at coordinate 3,260,676 of CM070531.1, read as the reverse complement.
GTTTAAATGGGTGGGCGGGACCTCTTCCAGAAGTGGTTTGAGACACCAACCGCTTGTAAATGTGTATCTCTACAAGCGGTTGGTGTCTCAAACCGCTTGTGATAATTCAGAAGCGGTTTGAAACACGAACCGCTTGTGGAGGTTGGTCAACACAAGCGGTTGGTGTTACCAACCGCTTCTGGAAACCCCCTCCCGCTCGTTGCTCACGAACCGCTTCTGCTGCGAAGGCCAGAAGCGGTTCGCGCCTAACCGCTTGTAATAGCCCGCTTGTGATGCTCAGTTCTGTAGCAGTGTTACCTAATTAAGCATTAGCTTCTTCCATGAACAGCCTGACGTATTCATCATCAGTCGCCATCACCTGTTCGCTCTCCTTGCACTCGTAGTAGAACGCAGTCATGGCGCAGATCGCGAACAAGTTGATGGCTTCCGTGAGAATGGAGCTCACTGCGTCTCAAGGCAAGCCAGCCGCCAAGCTCTCCGGCACCAACCTCGACATATTTTTAAACATTTCTAGTAAAACCGGCACCAACCTTGACATATTTTTAAACATCTCTAGTAGAAGGGTGAGGCTGGAGTCACGAGGTTGTGGGTTCGAGTCCCGCTTCTCCCATACATCGTCGACATATTTTTAAACATTTCTAGTAAAACCGGTGCTGTAGCCAGGGTTTGGAACCGGTACTAAATCTAGTTTCTCTGGTAGTGTTTTACTCTTGTGTATCATTCATGAAACAAACTGCAATAATAAAATTACTCGTGTAACAACTTTAAAATGAAAATGCAACAAAAAAAAACACTTGTTGCACCGAAAAGTTCACTCTTGTGTAACATTTAAGAAGATTAACAGCAACAAATGGAATCACTTGATGCAACAACTTAAAATTAAAAAAAAGAACAAAAATAATTTGTGCAACATTTCGAGAAACTAGGTACAACAACAAAAAATGCTTCATCTAAGAAAAAAAAGCAGCTATTGCAACAAAAATCGCATCAGTGTCAGCCTGAGGCGTGACATAGCTCGGGCAGTAGCGGCGCCGAAGTCATCGCTGACTTATCTTGTGTCTTATTTGACTTATCTCACTTTTTTTATTACTTTTTGAGTTGATTTTTTTTATCTAGTAGGCGTGTCTATAAACTCTCTAAACTTCAAAATTGAAGGCCAACCGGCTCTCGAGGCTATCTCAAAAAATTCTCGAAGTAACGAGATAAGACAAATAAGTAGGATAAGATAAGTTTAAAAGAACCCACCCAGAGGCATAATCCTTGGAGCAGCGAGGAGGTGGTTGTCTGCCCTATCTGATTAATGGGAAGCTGCACCGTGGAGGTGGGTGCAGGTAGACATCACTATGGGTGCGAGTAGGAGTTGGAGGTGTGGACGGCCTGCATGGTGGTGGTCTGAGTCAACCTTGATCATGAAAGGTGAGTGTGGGCGAACGAAAGGGAGGGAAGGAACGAGGCTGGCTACGGCGTCGGAATCGGGTCGGAGGAAGAGTCCGATCGTTGTCGTAGCGTTGGACAATTCGACATATTTAGTAGCATTGCTATTTAAACAACTGAACACTCTGTCGCAACGCAGCCAAACTTGTTAAAATATCTTAACCGATGTGTAGCCTATCTCTATTGCTGTAATCCCACTATAAGCAAGCTCTGATGTATATTGCTCCCATGCTCTCGACTACGGTTGCAACTCCGGAATCACATCACATCAACCAACAACGACATCCACTCATCATCTCAATCTACCTCGTCCTCTACCGGGCTACCCAGTTTCCCTTTCAATCACCTCATTAATCTGAAGGTCATTAGAGACAATTTTCTTTTGTGGAAGGTCTTATATTATGTCGTATCTAAGTGGCCATTTGCTTTGATGTGGCAATGTCTGTCATCGATATGACTAACATTACATCAACATGATTATCATCGACCTTTCCATCTACTACACTAGCTCAGAAAACGCCATCACTGACAGTTCGGAACCATCATCACCGCTAGTGATTAAGCAACAGCGATATAGGGGACTATCACTGGCGGTTCTCACTTGCGGTTCCAGACACCAGCTACCAGTGATGGCACAATATCACTAGTGGTTTTTATCTATAACCGCCGGTGATGAGATATATCACTGGTGGATATTTGTAAGAACCGACAGTAATAAGACTCTACAGGCAAAAAAAAAAAAAATAGATAGAAAAATTGCCTAGCCTCAGATTTTGCTAGCATATTATCTAGATTTTATATATAAGACAAGTATTTCATCCAGATTTTATATATAAGAAATCATGCATACAGGCACATTTCATCTCATACAACCACATTTCATTCGTGTGTGTATGTATGTATCGCTTAACTTTTAGATCATACATACAAGAGTAGAGATCAAGAAACTGACCTTATAAGAGATGAAATAGCGTATGCAAGTAGACGAGCTCTTTGAATTATTATTCGTCGATAGAAACAGTAGTTCACTCCTTGAAGTAAACCAGGCAACAGAAAGATTTGTAAATATGACATGAGGTCATAGAACTACACATCAAAAGAATTTCATATTAACACACATCGATAAGAATTCACAAATACACGGATTCATATAAATGCATATAGAAAACATAAATTGCGAAGGTTCATCACAAAATATTCAATGGAGCAGGGCACATCAAAATGTTTACATGATTTTGCCCATACATTCTACCTAGGCTAATTCTAATTATCCTGTTCTAATTTTGGAGGGTGGAGACGACCATGCGGATCAACAATTTGCATCATTATGAAGTTAGTGGCCGCTTCTCTAATTTCAGCAAGATTTTCTAAATCGATATGTCCTAGCTTCATGTCCAAATCTTGGGACCTCGTTACAGAAATCATCTCCATTATGTGACGGGCAACGTAAAACCCACAAGCATGGCCTCCAGGCTGCTGGTGGCACTGTACAATAATAGATAATTAGGTTGATGGCCAATAGGAATAATAACAATTCTTTTCATATGAGAGGTATGTACAGGCACGTACCGGCCATTTCATATTGTGTTGTAAAGCATTGCCCCTAGAAACATCATGCTTTTCCCCCGCTCAACGTAGAAATGAAATTCCTGATCGAGTAGTTTACTCAAAGAAGAGTAATCATGATGAGGGCTAGCCCGATTAGAGTCGAGGCATACATTCTATTTTCGTCAGGTATTATGACCACCAAGATCCAATACCAATCTTTGAGGAATGGCAATAGAAAGTATTGTTTGTGTTGGTGGCGATACAATACATTCCTGATGTAGTTCCCGATTCGACCGTGATTTTTATCCATATAATGTTGGGTATAAAGTGCCGGATTGAGAAAACCCACTCGTTTTCCCATTAATTTTACATGTAGCTTTAGGTGGCTGGAAACATATATTTCATTCAAATATAAGTGAAGAAGACCAATCGAGAGTTCTAAATACGAATGACTATTGCAGGTACTTACAGTGAAAACCATCGGAGGAGCGAATAATCGAGCTCCTGCAAACGGTACATGCACCATAGGTCGTCCCAGTTCACCATGAAATAGTTATCTTTGTCATCGAAATGTTTGGTCTTCAACACAGCTATGATACCAGATTCTCGTTCTAACAGGGGCAAGTTGGCAATCTTAAGGTAATATTCATGCAGGGCACGGCAACTTGGACCCAAGGTGGCTAATACAGTTTTGGGAAGAAACGGCACTCCCATCTAAAATTTTTTTTATCCACTAGCCACTGCTCGTTTTCTTTGGGCATAGAGGATTTGAGCTGTAATTGTTTGCTTTTTTAATTTGCCACACACTTTGACGGCGAGGCCAATACAAATGGCTTAGAACTTTGTGAGCTAATCCACCGGGTCTTCTTTGTTGTCGATCCCTTTGGCAGCGAGGACTCGCCACGCTTGACACTTTGTGACCTCGTTTGGGCCTTTGAAGGATTTGAGGCAATGTTTGGGGGCCTCTCTTCTTTAGTTGCAGGTGGCGACGCGGGTTCGGTGTCAACATAAGGCTCGGGTAGGGATTCATTGTCAGCCTGAGTTCTAGGTAGGGTTTCCAAAATTATATCCTTCTTTGGCCACTGGACAAATGAATGGACGACATCCTCTACTATGATGATTTCATCATTCGAGGGATTCATCAGGGGGATGCTCCTCATGTTGTCCAGCACGGCATCCACCAGGACCTTCGCGTAGCCCGCCGCCATGTCTACCCCATGAACCTTCATCCCCGGAAGGCAAGGGAACACCACCCCCGCCCCACCTCGATCAAAAAGGCAGCATTGTACGCCACGATCAGCTTGCAATGGGTAACCTCCTACACAGGGTTATGTTCGAATTAGATTAAGGACTCTAACATGATTGACGGACAGGTCCATCGGGTATTAATGTCGCTGGCCTCTTGTGGCGTAGGTGTAGAAGTGCAACTACTCTAGTGTGACATCCTAATAAATTATTATGTCACACAACTTTAATAAAGAAAACGAAAAGGTAAAAATATAAAATAATATAAAACAATAATAGGAAAAGGCTCTAGCTAGGCCTTAATAGCACTATTAGGCCCACTCTAGGCCCCAAAACCCCTCTTACCCAACCCTAAACCCATTAGGACTCTTAATTTCTACCTAAAACCTAATTCTTATCTAAATCAAACTATACCCCTATTAGGACTCATCTAGCACGACCTAACCCCTATAAATACCCCCTAGACCCCCTCCCTCAGCCCCCAAGGTCGGAGCCTCGGAATTGGAGCCCTAGCCACCAAAACCCTAGCCCCCCAAAAAAACCCGAGGTATCTATCTTATTCCGGTGCCCAAACCCCATATCTAAAGCAAACACGTTGTAGGTCTCGTCGAGACGATCAATTTAGATATATGGAAGCCCTATTTCGGTGGAAAATCGAAGAAGATAAGGGCTGCCGAAGGTTGGCCGGATTTTGGCCGTCATCCCACCGCCGGCGAGCCACTGCCACTGCCGCCCCACTTCCCACGCCAGCCAAGACTTCCACACCATCGGCGTGCGGCGTGTGCGCCATCACGCCCGCCGATCGCCGCTTCGCCTCGTGCCCTCGCCGCCTTTGTCCGCCACGGCGCGCGTTTCGCGCCAGCGTCTTGACCAACCGCCAGGTGGCCGCCTTCCATTGCCTTCCATTGGCTCCCACCGCGCCGCATCGCCGCCGCCCATCGCACCGATCGCCGCCCGCCACGCCCTCACGCCGTCTCGCCCGCCGCGTGCACGCCGCCGCCGTCGCCAATCAAGGGCCGCCACGTCCGCACCTCACTAGCGTGTTCTGAACCGTCGAGCCGCGCCAGCCGCCCGCCTGCACCGGTTAATCCAGGTTTTCTCTCGGTTAACCCTATTTATTCTTTTCTAGCTTTTCTTTTTCCCCGAAACTTCCACGAATTGTTTACGGTGCATCCGAACTCCGATTTAGATGATTCTAGAGCCCAAAAATCACAAATAATCCCAAGAATTTTATATATTTTTGTCATACTATTGTCTCTGTGTTTGTTATTTATTTCTGTTTTACTTCTTTTTCGCGTAGATCCGATGTGTACCTACTATACGGGAGTCGTCCCGGAGCCCTTCGACGAAAGAGAACCAGATCCAAACTTCTTCGAAGGCAAGCTAGATTCATATTGAATTCCTAGTTTGCTAAAAATCATTTATTTCATCTTTATTTAATTTGCATGCTTGAATTATCATCATATGTGCTCTTTGATCCTATTTTCATGTTAGTCCTCTACTAATATGATTTAGCCTACCATATATTAGCCCATTCGTAATATTTTCCTAGCCTGTCCTTGTGTAGTTGCTTAGCCTTGCTTCTGGGATTGGTAGTTGATAGGTTGCACTCATTATTAAATCTGTATACGTGGAGACTTTGGCTTCATGGTACTGTTTTGGTAAACCTAATCAAATAAAACCAACGTGGTGTGTGTTGATCTGAGGAGGCCTAGAAGAGGTGGATTTTGGGCTTGTGGTTGAGACGTGTAGGTCTCCTCTGTCATATAAGGACCGTATACTTGTGACTACCATACCGAACCTGAACCGTACAGCCACTTGTGCCTTCTGACCCTAACTTATTAGCTGTGGAAACCTAGTTTTCGGTGTACTCAAAGTGGACGGACGTGATTCGCGATCACCGGTTCCGAATGGTTTAAATGGGGGCTAACCTCTTACGGTGAGCTATCAAGTCTGGCTGAGGGAGATGCGCATGACTATCGGCCTGGTCGAAGCGTAGCGTATCGGGCGCGAAACTAAAAGAAAGGGTACACTATTGGGACAGGTGAAAGCAAAGAACGGTTTTGTACTATTTCTCTCCTTGGGATGAGACAGGGCTTGTGGGGAATGTGTACACACTCTGCAGAGTTAAAACTATCATGGTAGCCGTTCCCGCAGTTATGGGCGGGGGAAAGGAGTTTGACACAAGGTAGGCCAATGTGTTTTAATTAACTTGATGGTATTGTAGGCAGAGTGTACCTCTCTTTTGAGCTGGTTAGTCGTTTCTATGGCTACGCTCATTGTGTGTTGAGCCGGTTAGCCGACCGTTGGCTACGCTCATGCGTTAAAAGGTGTTCAATGAATCAAAAATAATTAAACAAGTAGATAGGTGTCTGTCGACGAATTATGTCGGCAATATACTTTATGGGGCTATGCGTAAGACCGAAACCCGATGGTAACACAGGAGACAGATTTATACAGGTTTGGGCCCTCTGCGATAGAGGTAATACCCTACTCTTGTGCTCGTGGATTGTATTGGAGTTGATCTCGATGGATCAATATTGAGAATAGCTATCGATCGATGTGATCTCTCCTCCTCTCCCAAACTAGGGGCCCTTGCCTCCCTTTATATAGTGGAGGGAGGTAGGGTTACAGATAAGTATCCTAGTTGGTTATGGAAACTGGGATAGAGATAGGAAGTCTATCTCTATCCTTTTTACCAAGTACGTAACTACCGGATTACAATTGTGCCTTTCTTGTGATACAAGTCGGGTCTTCATGCAGGGCAGACCCGTCTTCTAGATGGTAGGCGTGACCCTGCTCCGTGAGGTGGTCCGTCTAATTTCTCCGTGAGGATACCCGGGGACTATGTTATCCACAGTGTTCTTTTAGCAAAATAACCAACCCGTCCTTTGTTCCTGGATTCATTATTAATGACTACTTGCTGGGTAGCCGTGTACTCATTATATGGATCACAGATTATTTGTTCAGGAGAAGATCTCGATGTCGGTGCCAGTTGTGACCAGGAGGGTCAAGGTGATTAGCTACGTGTTCCGGGTCAACCTCGGAGTATCGTCACATTTGAAGTCTTCCGCTATGTTCTTATGCTATTGAATTATGTCCTGTGCAAGACTATGTGAACGTCTATGTCAACTAAATGTTATTTATGCTATGTAAACTGTTAATTTTCTAGTTATTGAAATGCCTGCGATGATATTCCAAACTGTCCTAGAGTGCAATACTAGCGATGATCTTCTGGGACTAGTATTCGGCCACTCAAGCGGGTAGAAATACCGAGGTGCATGACAAATTTGGTATCAGAGCTAGGTTGACTCTAGAATACCGTAGCTAGTTGCCTAACCCCTAAGAAGCTGAAAACCCTTTTCAAAAATAATTATAAAAACCTTCTTTTCCTCATTTAAATTAATATTCTCTTATCCTTCCTAATTAGAATGTCTTGTTCTTTCTTAGATGACGAACATTTTGAATGAAGGAGGGATGACATTACTGCTGCACGCGATGTTAGAAGAACTCGGGTTCAAAAACCTGATGCCGGACTACGAGTGTCAGGAAGTACAGGTGGTCACCTTCCAGCAATGGAGGTGTAAGTTGATGATTTCCCCCCGAAAGCTCAACAGTGGAGAGATCCCGCTGATATTTAACGCCTTCGAGGATGACGAGACGATGGCACATCAAATGGCCGCCCGAGAAGTAATTCTGCACATCGGGGACATATACGAGGATGAATTGAAAGGGACCCGTTACCACTACCTTCCACGCCGACACTGGTACACCACCAGGGATGATCCCAGCGAAGTACCGGACTTCACGCATGAGCCAGACGAGCAGTTAGTCAGCCAAATTCGGTACGTGAAGGCCCTTGACCGAATGTACTAGGCAAAGGCGGAACAGACAGAAGCATTAATTAAGGATGCAACAATAGAGACCTGGAAAAAGATACTAGGGCAGAAATGGAAGTGTCAACGATTTGTGTCGGCAATGTATTTTATAGGGCTATGCGAAAGATTACAACTCGATGGTAGCACAGGGGGCAGGATTTATACAAGTTCGGTCCCTCTCAAAGAGGTAATACCCTACTCCTGTGCTCGTGGATTGTATTGTGGGGTGTCGATTACAATGTATGTTCTCGTCGAGATGGCACGAGAACAGACAATGATGCGGATGATGAATTTGATTATCTAACTAGGGACCCCTGACACACTTTACATAGTGCAAGGGGTCGGGTTACAGATAGGTTTCCTAATCCGTATAAGGGAGATAGAGATATAACCGGGTCGGTCACGCCTATCTCCATGTATTCGTGTAGAATACGAATTCGTTTCCTTGTAGAGCAAGTCGGGCCGCGCCATCCTCCAAGCCTGCCTTTTGGAAGATCCACGCAACTTGGCCCAAGAAGGTGTCTAACCATCTATCTCCAAATATCCGGGGCCCATGCTGTCCACAATAGCCCCCGAGTGCTTCGTGGCTGAGTTGTTTTGATCCTGGGTTCAGCTCGCAGCCCATCAAATGTAGCCCGAGTGACTCACTCTTTGTTCGGTTGATGAAGTCCCGCTTGCCGAGTAACCTGCTAATCAAACAACGCAGTTGCAAAGGACTCAAGAAAATCTTAAGTCTCAAAAAGATGTTTGGTATCCAGTCCGACTGGTCGGTATGCTGCCTATTGGCCCCACAGAGAGGCATACCAAAAAAGTAGATGTAGCCGAGTGAATAGTGTCACCCTGCTTTATCTTCCCTGTTACAAATTATGACATTCGAGTCTGACTAGCAGAACTCGACATTCGGTCCAGCAGGGGACATGCCACAACTTGTGGAGGGCGTTCAGGCGCCCCGACCCGACTAGTGCGGAGTCAAACTAGTGATTCTCGGAGGAATACGCCTGTGGACAACATGGGCCCCGGGCACATGGAGATAGGCGGTTAGACGTATCACATCCTTGGGCCAAATCGCATGGATCTTCCAGAAGACAGGCCTGCAGGATGGTGCGGCCCAACTTGCTCTACAAGGAAGCGAATTCGTATTCTACTCGAATACGTGGAGGAAGATGTGACCATCCCGATTATATCTCTACCTCCCTTATACGGATTAGGGAACCTATCTGTAACTCGACCCCTTGCACTATATAAAGGGGGTCGGGGGTCCCTAGTTAGACATCAGAACATCCAACATCTTATTCTCCATCGACATCATTGTCTGTTTTTGTGCCATCCCGACGAGAACATACATTGTAATTGACACCCACAATACAATCCACGAGCACAGGAGTAGGGTATTACCTCTCACGGAGGGCCCGAACCTGTATAAATCCTGCCCCCTGTGCTACCATCAAGTCGTGATCTCTCGCATAGCCCTATAAAATACATTGCCGACGCAAATCGTCGACAGTTGGCACGCCAGGTAGGGGCTAACGTCACGATCAACTTCATCGACTTCGATGGCCTTCATCGGCTGATTCGTCTTCACCTACGCCCCCGGTCAAGGCTTCATCTTCGGAGATCTCGGCTTCCTCGCCGACGACTTCGGGGAACTCCGGCTATCTCAGCCGGGCAACACCCGGGGGACGCTGAATACGACTTCAGCCGAACCTCACCATGTTGGGTTGCCTCTTGCGGATTCTGATCCGGAAGAGATCCAATCTGACAATGACGATCCCGACTACCCCACCGTAGGTACTCGCCGGTCTGGTCGAATCACGAGCTTACGGTTACGCGGCTTCTTCCATCGTAATGAACCAATCGGCGTCTCGCTCTGATCCGATCGCATTCGGTCAATCGAATCGCGACCTCTCAGTTGTCCGACGTCCTGTTCGGGCTGAGAAACTCGGCCACTGTTTTCCACGAGATAACACGCCATCTTTTTCAGTCTGGTCTAAGGAGCGGAGCGCAACAAACACACACTGGGACGAGTTTCCCGAGTTCCTGCTCGGGGACTGCTCCGACCATATCAGCTTCCCGAGTGGATGCTATGATACCACTCGGATTGGTCAACTCGGCTGCAAGATTTCAGCGGATCTGTTCTGCTAAATCTCAATCGGGTTTTCTTCGGCTAAATGATCCATCACGAGAAGTGGGAGTTATCATCACTCCCATTGACGAACCAACAAATCGGGATTAGTTGAGCCTCTCTTACTCGGAGTCCGAGTCGGAAGAGAGCATCAACGGGTTCCCCGACTTTCGCGACGTCTATGTGTTGGATGGATAAGCCTCCGGATCGGCTCGGTGTCTCATAGAGGAGGCATGAGTCGAACAAAACCACGGAGGTGGAGAAGATCTGCGCGACAAATTGCGCGGTCATGCACGAGAAGTCTAGGAGGAACTGCTCCAAGTCCGTATGGGGGATCACTCGGTCTTCCGTACGCCCCAGCAGAATATCCTCGCATGTAAGACCCTCCTGGACAATGTTGGACCATTACTTGGAGAAAATAGCCCTGCAACGCCGATCGTGGATCAGATCAAAGCCATGGTAACGACAGCGGCTGTCCAAGATACTCGGGACCAACAGGCCGACACGGCCAGAATCTAGACTGCCACGAGAAGCACTCGGCGCAGTCGGCACACGCCAACTCGCGGGCAAGACGCTCGCCGAAGTACAAGTCATGACCTCCGCCTCAACATTGAAGCTCGGCGGAGGGAGTGAGAGGAAGACCGGCGCCGCACTCCACCGCGCCGGATTCTTCCCCATCAGTCTCCTCCTCCTGGGGACAGATTGATTGATGGAATCAAGGCATTCACACCCCGACTTCGTCAGGTAAACTGGCCCGAAGGATTTAACCCTAAGGGAATAGTGAAATTTGACGGGGAGCGGGACCCAGAAGCTTGGTTGCAGATTTACTCTTTGGCAATCAAGTCCGCAGGCGGAGGATACGACGTGATGGCAAACTATCTGCCAGTCATGTTAACTCCTCCGGCTCAGGTTGGTTCGCGGGCCTTCCAGAGAACTCGATCGGTTTCTAGGGAGAGCTTTGCGACCAATTCGTCGCCAATTTCCAGGGCACTTACGAGAAGCCTGGAACCCAGTGGGACCTCTATCAGATTCATCAGAAAAAAGATGAGTTGTTAAGGGATTTCATTCGGCGCTTCACGAAGAAGAAGAACACAGTCCGGGAGATCTCTGAAGCGGTCATCGTCACGGCCTTCCAAAAGGGAGTTCGAGACCCCGACCTAATCAAGAAGATGTCCCGGAAGCCCTAACCATTGTCAAAGAGATGTTCGCCCCGGTAGACCGATATGCTACCTCCTTAGATGCTCTCGCCGAGCGTCAAAAGGACCACCCAAGCAAAAACGAGGGCAAGAAGGATAAGCCCGAACCGTCCTCCAAGAAGGACAAGAAGCGCAAGGGTGAGGAACTGGTAGCGGCTACGGATCATGGTCGGCAGAAGCCGCCTCCGTCCAATGACTACAACATGGTAATGGAGGCGCCGTGTCCTTTGCATCCAAATGGGAAGTATGCTGCGAAGAATTGCAACGTCTTGAAGAGGTTCACTGAGGAGCACAAGAAGGACGCTCCGAAGGACGCCAAGCAAGAGGACAAGCGTGACCCTCCTCAGGGTGACGCTTACCAAGAACTGAGTGCGAGCTCAATTACATATTCGGGGGATCGGATGCATACGAGTCCAAAAGTAAGCAGAAGCTTACTACTCGCGAGGTTAATCAATTGCTCGGTGACCCCGAATACCTTCGATGGTCCGGGTTCGATCAAGTTCGATCGCTCGGATCACCCAGACCACATCCCTTGTCCAGGAAGATATCCACTCATCTTGGATCCCGTGGTATGGGGCGTCCGTCTGCGCAAGGTCTTGGTCGACGGCGGGAGCGGATTGAACATCCTTTTCGCCAAGACGTTCAACGAGATGAAGATTCCAAAATCGGCGCTCCAGAAGATTGACGCACCATTTCATGGCATTATTTTAGGAACCTCCTCAGTGCCGATTGGGAGAATCTCTCTTCCGGTCACTTTTGGCACTCAGGACAACTACCGGACGGAAAACTTCACCTTTGAGGTGGCCGATTTCGAGACTACGTATCACGCAATCTAGGGAAGGCCGGGCTTGACCAAGCTCATGGCTGTCCCACATTATGCCTACCTACTTATGAAGATGCCAGGTCCGCGGGGCGTAATCACGGTCCGCGGAGACGTCAAGTTTTCCTATCTCCTTGATAGGAAAAACTGAGACTTCGCACAGTCAACCGAAGCGGCTGCCGAGTTGGACAAGATCCGGCAGGCGGCCACCATTCTTCGCGACAAAGGCGACCTGCCAAACATGAAGCCATCTAAATCAGGCATCAAACCTGACGAAGATGTCAAGCGTATTTCGCTCAACCCGTCCGATTCGGCCAAAACGGCTCTAATCGGGACAGAGCTCGATCCGAAATAGGAAGAGGCGCTCGTCACCTTCCTCCTAGCGAATCGGGAAATCTTTGCTTGGAAGCCATCTGACATGCCAGGTGTCCCGAGGGGGGTGACACGCCCGGGGGCTTACCGGTTGAGGCAAGAAGACGGCACTCTCATGGACAACTCGTGGAACGTCGAGCAATTACGTCTGTTCTATACCTGACGGCCGTTGTACTCATACTTACAATTAAATAAAGATAAGTTTTCGTTCACATTGTCTTTACGCTTATGCAATTCAGTTTCTGACTTGCTACTTATTTGTGTTTCAATTAAGTAGTAAGTTGGGGGCTACACCTAATTAGGTGCGCAATCGCGCACCTTTTTTGGTCTCTGATTAAGGTTAACTTGACTTGCTCCCTAGTCGGATTCCGACTAGCCAGTAAGTCGGGGGCTACACCTAATTAGCTGTGCAACCGTGCACCCCTTCTCTTTCATTGAGATTAATTTGACTTGCTCCCTAATCGGATTCTGACTAGCCAGTAAGTCGGGGGCTACACCTAATTAGGTGCAGACTGCACCTATTCTATACTTAATCGATCTCTCTATCTTCGAATTCTTGTCAAACCTAAGTGTTGATCGTTCTGAGTTACGAAACTCTTGTCTCCACGCAACACTCATGCTTCCCGACTGCGTTGTTGGAGATAGAGCTCCGCGCCAACTCCTAACGCTAAGGAACTTGATGCGCTTGGTAGAGTGCTTAGTAAAAGGAACCTAATCTACTTGAGCAAAATACAGAACTCAGTTAAGAGAGATTGATTAGGTCATTTTATATCAAAAAGAACCGTTTACATACAAATGAACTGATAATTTACAGGGAGTTCCTATGTTTACAGGGAATCTAAGTCTAAATTATCTACAAGGGATTCGTCCGCCGGCTTCACCTCCTCGAGCAGAGCCAGCGCCTCCTTGACGGCATCGAGCTCAATTCGAGGGTAGAGTGACTTGACGATTCCCAGCTCTTGGCTGGTACTCATCAAGCCGCCTCCCTGAACCGGGCCTTGAGCTGCTCGGGGGCTTCGGTCCACATTCGGATCAGCTCGGCCCGAGTGCTTGGCTCGGCATCGCCGGCATAGAGCCATCGCCGAGTGGGCTCCACGGCCACCAGGAGCTCCTGGTACTGCGCTTGTGCAACTTTGGCCTTCTCCGGCAGAACGTCATATTGCACCAGCGTCTTCCTTTTGTGTTCTGTCAAGTACAGAACACTACCTTCAGTTATACGAACATGCAAACATCGGAGGTTCAAAGTCGGTCGGGTTTGGGTACTTACCCTCCAACTCGGCTACGGCTTTCGCCTCCGACTTCTCCAGGGCCAGCCTCTGGTCCTGGGACTCGGCTAGCTCTTTCCGCAAGCTGGCGATCGTGGCGTCGCGGGCTACACATGTTGCAAAACACGATGTCATTCGGTCGCATTCAAGTAAGATAATCCTAACTCAGGTTGGGGTACTTACACTGAAAGGAGGCTGTGAGGTCAAACTTCTCGTCCTGCAGCTCCTTGATCCGGGCCTGCAGCTCCCGGCGCTGCTTGGACGCCTCGGTCTAGACCTCAACTACTTGCCCCTCCACGGATTTAATCCGTTCTATCTGGGGGAGGAAGTAGTTGAGGAACTTGGTTTTCCTCTCGGAAAAGTCACCAAGTTCCTGCAAAGAGGGAGAATAGCCATTATTTTACCTCGAGATGAAGAAAGACTTACTCGGTTGGTCGGGAGACTTACCCTGACCAATTTGCCGCATTCGCGGCATGCTCGTAGAAGGCTACCCTGGCCTTCTCCTCTGCCTCGTCACCGATGAGGGCCCAGTCTCCGGCCTCGTCCCTCCAGCCTGCCGAGAGCTTGGGCTCGGCTTCCTCTAGGAGAGATGGGGGCCGGCGCGGAATCTCTTCCACCACCGGCTCGGCCTCCTCGTCGCCCTCATTCCATGGTTTCGGGCTCGGGGCTGCGGCGTTGGCGTCTCCTCGAACCTCGGCGTTCAGCGCGGCATCTACCAGCTCTGTCGGTGGGGGGACTGCGTCGGCTGTTGGAGGAGCAGGAGGGGATGCCGCCCGACTTGGCTCAGCAGGCTTCGACGCTGGTTCGGTCGGGCGATCCGTCGGAACTTGTTCTGACGGTTTCCTGAAAAAAAGAAACGTTTGTGAGCGAAAATATGAGGAAGACTACCAAGTGGTGGCATAGCTATGCTTACCGGTTGGAAGTCTTGATTTTTATACCGGCGCCCATCTGAGCGGAAGACCCGCTTGAGGAAGCGTCGGGCAGGCCACTCGGCCTGGCTTGAGGGGCAGGAGGAGCCTGCCCCCTCTTTGGTGACGCCCTGTGACCCGTTCTTAGGGGACGAGTTGCTTGACTGTTCGGCCTCTAGGACAGTGTAGGCTGGCTCGCTCCCTCCCCGGGGGCTTCGTTGACCTTGGGGCCCGAGTTTTGTTGGCTGCGCACCCTGGGCAGCGCAACGTTCTCGTCGCAGACCCGGCCCTTGCCTTTCTTCTTCGCCGGAGACTCTTCAGGCTCCTCCCCGGGTCGCTTCTCGTCTTTTTGGACGGGGGCTTTGGGTGTCGGGGCGAAGGACACGAAGGCCTGGCGCTCCTGCACAGGAACGCGGTTTTCCCGAGTTAGCACAATAGTGAGGCTACTCGGCATGGAAACGAATTTGAAGAGCACTCAACCCTTACCTCCGATGGCGGGTTAGAAATGGAGAAGCTTCTGGGACACCCCTGGTTGGTGAGGGATGTCCCTGTCGCGAAGAACTCGGAGAGTCGGTCGACGGCGTCCGAGTTGGAGATCGGGGTATCCGTTTCCCGAGTCGGGTCGGATGGCTCGGTGTACTCGAACCCGAGCCGAATCCTCTCTTTGAGAGGCTGGACGCGGCGCCTTGTGAAGGAGACGGCGATGCCCACGCGAGGTCAGCCCCTCTTCTTTGAGATTTTGGATCAGGCCGAGCAGCTTGTTGACCTGATCCATCTCGGAGGAAGGGGGTGCGGAAATCCAAGACAAAGAAGCTCGAGGCTTCCTCCCATCGAAGGAGGGAAGACAAGGGGGAGGATTGGAGCAGTAGAACCACTCCTGATTCCATCCCTTCAAGGAGGTCCGGAGTGGTAGGGAGAAGTATTCCTTCTTGAGGTGACTCCGGAGTTGAAATCCGGCTCCATCAACGGCCTTAGGGGCGTTGTCAGTGGGGTAGGCTTTCAAGAAGAAGAGATGGCGAAAGAGGCCGAAGTGGGGAGCGATTCCCAGAAAGGCTTCGCAGAGTTGAACAAAGATAGAGATTTGAAAAATGGAGTTGGGATTCAGATGGAAGAGCTCGATTCCATAGTGGTTGAGCAGACCGCGAAGAAAAAAGGAAGTGGGAAGTCCAAACCTGCGGGTAAAGAAAGACTCAAAAACGACGATCTCCTCTTGGCGAGGAGTGGGGGAGGACTCACCAAGCGGCCAGCCAAACAGATGAGCTCGGCGGGAGAACGCCGGCGTCGACCAGGTCCTGCAGCTGCTCTTCAGTGGTGATGGAGGTTGCCCAGTTCCCGCCATTGGAATGTGGTAGGGGAATTGTAGCGGCGAGGTCGGGTCTGGAGTTTTGGCGGCGACGGCGCTAGGGTTACCCTGTGGCGGCGGGAGCACTAAAACCCTAGCGGGAGCGTTTTGGGAAGACGAATAGGCTCGGGCACACGATGCAAGCGTACCTGTTCAAATGCCCCGGCGTGCTTATTTAAGAGAAAACGGGCGACGCTTCGTTTCCGCGCTGAGCGGGAAACAATGAAGCCCTAAAATCGTTGCTTCAAGGTTCGGTCTTGAACTTAGCTTCCGGAGAGCATGCCCCATGTAGGCCGCAAGCTGTACACGGCATTGTTCGGGTACAGGTGTCACTCGGATCAAACCTAGTCAGGAAAAGGGCGTGCCCCAGGTCGGTCCTTATGCCGGTCGTCGATTACTGAAGACTGGGTGCCTCTCGGATAATTGACTTAAGCTTTTGATGTGCCTCCTAGGGACAGTAGTCGGTTTGGCTTTAGCCAGACCGGACATCAAAGGTTACCTCTTCAGTTGGGTCTCGGTGGAATATCTCCGGATCGTTCGTTATCAAGATGGACACCACTCAGGTAACCTTAACTTGGAGACAGGCATATTCTTCCGAGAATCGCTAGCTTGACCCCGCACTAGTCGGGTCAGGGTGCCTAATTGCCTTGGGTTCCGAGTAGCATGCTTTGCATAAGCCGCAAGCTGTACACGGCATTGCTCGGGTACAGGTGTCACTTGGATTATACCCAGTCGGGAAAGATAGCATGCCCCCAGTCGGGCCTTATGCCGGTCGTCAGCCTTTGAGGATTGGGCGCTTCCCAAATTACAACTCAGCTCTTGACGTACCTCCTGGGGTCAATAGTTGGTCTAATTTCTTAATCAGATTGGGCGTTAAGAGTTACCTCTTCAGTCGGGTCTCAGTGGCACATCTCCGGATCGTTCGTCATTAGACGGACACTACTCGCATGAGCTTAACTTAAAGGCGGGCGTATTCTTCAGAGAATCACCAGTTTGACTCCGCACTAGTCGGGTCAGGGCGCCTGAATGCCCTATACGAGTTGTGACATGTCCCCTGTTGGACCGATTGTCGAGTTCTGCCAGTCAGATCCGAATATCATGATTCGTAACAGGGAGGATAACGTAGGGTGACTTTGATTACTCGGATACATCAACCTTTTTGGTATGCCTCTCCGTGGGGCCGATAGCCAGCATACCAACCAGTCGGACTGGATACCAAGCATCTTTTTGAGACTTGAGATTCTATCTTGAGTCCTTTGCAACTGTGTTGTTTGATCAGCAGATAACTTGGCAAGCGGAACTACATCAACCAAACGAAGAGTGACGTCACTTAGGATACAATTGATGGGCTACAAGCTGAACCCAAAATCAAGACAACTCAGCCGCGAAGCACTCGGGGGCTACTGTGGACAACATGGGCCCCGGGTACATGGAGATAGGCGGTTAGACGTACCACCTCCTTGGGCTAAATCACATGGATCTTCCAAAAGACAGGCCTAGAGGATGGTGCGGCCCGACTTGCTCTACAAGGAAGCGAATTCGTATTCTACTCGAATATGTGGAGGAAGATGTGACCATCCCGGTTATATCTCTACCTCCCTTATACGGATTAGGGAACCTATCTGTAACTCGACCCCTTGCACTATATAAAGGGGTCGGGGGTCCCTAGTTAGACATCAGAACATCCAAGATCTTATTCTCCATCGACTTCATTGTCTGTTCTTGTGCCATCCCGACGAGAACATACATTGTAATCGACACCCACAATACAATCCACGAGTACAGGAGTAGGGTATTACCTTTCACGGAGGGCCCGAACCTGTATAAATCCTGCCCCCTGTGCTACCATCAAGTCGTGACCTCTCGCATAGCCCTATAAAATACATTACCAACGCAAATCGTCGACAACGCCCGCCTCTAAGTTAAGGTCATCCGAGTGGTGTTCATCTTGATGACGAACGATCTAGAGATGTGCCACTGAGACCCGACTGAAAAGGTAACTCTTGACGCCCAATCTGCTTAAGAAATCAGACCGACCATTGATCCCAAGAGGTTCGTCAAGAGCTGAGTTGTAATTTGGGAAGCGCCCAGTCCTCAGAGGCTGACGACCGGCATAAGGCCCAACTGGGGGCACGCTATCTTTTCTGACTGGGTATGATCCGAGAGACACCTGTACCCGAGCGATGCCGTGTACAGCTTGTGGCCTATGTAAAGCATGCTACTCGGAACCCAAGGCAATTAGGCGCCCTGACCCGATTAGTGCGGAGTCAAGCTAGCGATTCTCGGAAGAATACGCCTACCTCCAAGTTGAGGTTATCCGAGTGGTGTTCGTCTTGATGACGAACAATCCGGATATATGTCACCGCGACCCAACTGAAGAGCTAAAGCCAAACCGACTATTGTCCCCAGGGGACACATCAAAAGCTAAGTTAATTATCCGAGAAGTGCCCAGTCCTTAGAGATTGACGACTCGCATAAGGCCTACCGGGGGCACGCCCTTTTTTCCGACTAGGTTTGATCCGAGTGACACCTGTACCTGAGCGATGTCGTGTACAGCATGCGGCCCACGTGGGCGTGCTCTCTGGAACCTAAGTCCAGGCCCGAATCTTGAAGCGATGATTTTAGGGCTTCATTCTTTTCCGCCCAGCGCGGAAACGAAACATCGCCCATTTTCTTTTAAATGAGCACGCCGGGACATTTGAACAGTTACGCTCGCATCGTGCACCCCAGCCTGTTCGTCTTCCCGAAACGCTCCCGCTAGGGTTTTAGTGCTCCCTCCGCCACAGGGTAACCCTAGCGCCGCTACCGCCACCGAACTCCAGACCCAACTTCACCGCTCCCCCTCCCCCACCACATTCCAATGGCGGGGAACTGAGCAATCTCCATCACCACCGAAGAGCGGCTGCAGGCCCTGGTCGACACCGGCGTTCTCCTAGTGCCGGAGCTCATCGGCTGGCGCGTCACCGCGAGTGAGGCCTTCCCCACTCCTCGCCAAGAGGGGATCGTTATTTTTGAGTATTTCTTTTCTCGTGGGTTCGGACTCCCCGCTTCCTCCTTTCTTCGTGGTCTGCTCAACCACTATAGAATCGAGCTCTTTCATTTAAACCCCAACTCCATTCTTCAAATTTCTATCTTTATTCAACTCTGCGAGGCTTATCTGGGGATCGCTCCCCACTTCGCCCTTTTCTGCCATCTCTTCTTCTTGAAAGCCTACCCCACTGGCAACGCCCCTAAGGCCGTTGGCGGAGCCGGATTCCAACTCCGGAGTGGCCTTAAGAAGGAGTACTTCTCCTTGCCACTCCGGACCTCCTTGAAGGGATGAAACCAAGAGTGGTTCCACTGCTCCAATCCTCCCCCTTGTCCCCCTTCCTTCGATGGGAGGAAGCCTCGAGCTTCTCCCTCTTGGATCTCTGCACCCCCTCCTCTGAAATGGATCAGGTCAGCGAGCTGCTCGGTCTGATCCAGAATCTCAAAGAAGAAGGGCTGACCGACGTGGCCATCGCCGTCTCCTTCACGAGGCGCCGCATCCAACCTCTGAAGAAAAGGGTTCGGCTCGGGTTCGAGTCCACCGGGCCAACCGACCCGACTCGGGAAACGGATACCCCGATCTCCAACTCGGATGCCGTCGACCGACTCTCCGACTTTTTCGCCATAGGGAAATCCCTCACCAACCAGGGGTGTCCCAGAAGCTTCTCTCTCACCAATCCGCCACCAGAAGTAAGGGTTGAGTATTCTTCATATTTGTTTCCATGCCGAGTAGTTTCATTATTGTACTAACTCGGGAAGACCACGTTCCTATGCAGGAGCGCCAGGCCTTCGTGTCCTTTGCCTCGATACCCGAGGCCCCTGCCCACAAAGATGAGAAGCGACCCGGTGAGGAGCCTGAGGAGGCTCCAGCGATGAAGAAAGGTAAAGGCCCGGCCTCCGACGAGGAGAACGTTGTGCCATCCAGGGGGCGTAGCCAACAAAGCTCAGGCCCCAAGATCAACGAAGCCCCCAAGGAGGGAACGAGCCAGCCTACGCCGGCCTAGAGGCCGAGCAGTTAGGCAACTCGTCCCCCGAGAGCGGGTCGCAGGGCGTCACCAAAGAGGAGGCAGGCACCTCCGGCCCCTCAAGCCAGGCCAAGTGGCCCGCCCGACGCTTCCTCAAGTGGGTGTTCCGCTCAGAGGGGCGCCGGTATAAAAATCAAGACCTCCAACCGGTAAGCATAACTCTGTCACCACTTGGTAGTCTTCTATATAGTTTTGCTGACTGAAGTGCCTCCTCCTTTAAGGAAACCATTGGAAGAAGTTCCGACGGATCGCCCGACCGAGCCAGCGTCGAAGCCTACTGAGCCGAGTCGGGCGGCATCCCCCATCCTACTTCTCCTCTGACAACCGACGCAGTCACCCCGCCGATCGAGCCGGCGGAAGCTACGTCGGAAGCCGAGGTCCGAGGAGACGCCGCCGCCGCCCCGAGCCCGAAACTGACCAACGAGGGCAGTGAGGAGGCCGAGCCTGTGGTGGAAGAAATTCCACGCTGGCCCCCATCTCCCTAGGAGGAGGCCGAGCCCAAGCTCTCGGCAGGCTGGAGGAACGAGGCCGGGGACTGGGCTCTTGTCGACGACGAGGCAGAGGAGAAGGTCAGGGTGGCCTTCTACGAGCACGCTGCTGAATGCGGCAAACTGGTTAGGGTAAGTCTTCCGATCAGCCGAGTAAGTTTTCTTCATTTCGAGGTAGAATAGTGATTATTCTCCCTCTTTGTGGGAACTTGGTGACTTTTCT
The DNA here is from genome assembly GCA_036346145.1 of Olyra latifolia. Lineage (NCBI taxonomy): Eukaryota > Viridiplantae > Streptophyta > Magnoliopsida > Poales > Poaceae > Olyra > Olyra latifolia. The sequence goes on along the minus strand of CM070531.1, from coordinate 3,239,783 downwards.
GAGAGGAAAACCAAGTTCCTCAACTACTTCCTCCCTCAAATAGAACGGATTAAATCCGTGGAGGGGCAAGTAGTTGAGGCCCGGACCGAGGCGTCCAAGGAACACCAGGAGCTGCAGGCCCGGATCAAGGAGTTACAGGAAGAGAAGTTCGACCTCGCAGGCTCCCTTCGGTGTAAGTACCCCGACCTGAGTCAGGATTATCCAACATGCGTGTGACCCAACGACATCGTGTTCTGCTCCATGTGCAACCCGCGACGCCACGATCGCCAGCCTGCGGGAAGAGTTGGCCAAGACTGCGGCTGCTGCCCAAGCAGAGCTGGCAAAGTTCCAGGACCAGCGGCTGGCCCTAGAGAAGTCGAAGGTGAAAGCCGTCGCCGAGTTGGAGGGTAAGTACCCAAACCCGACTGACTTTGAACCTTCGGTGTTTGCATATTCGTATAATTGAAGGTGTTTTCTGTGCTTGACAGAACACAAAAGGATGACGCTGGCGCAATATGGCGTTCTGCAGGAGAACGTCAGAGCTGCGCAAGCGTAGTACGAGGAGCTCCTAGTGGCTGTGGAGCCCACTCGGCGACGACTTTATGTTGGCGACGCCGAGCCAAGTACTCGGGCCGAGCTGATCCAGTGGTGGACCGAAGCCCCCGAGCAGCTCAAGGCCTGGCTCAGGGAAGTCGGCTTGATGAGCACCAGCCAAGCGCTGGGAATCGTCAAGTCGCTCTACCCTCGAGTTGAGCTCGACGCTGTCAAGGCTGGCTTCGCCTGCTCCAAGGAGAAGGCGTTGGCCCTGCTTGAGGAAGTGAAGCCGACGGCCGAGTCCCTTGTAGATAATTTAGACTTAGATTCCCTGCAAATATAGGAACTCCCTGTAAATTATCAGCTTGTTTGTGTAAACAATTCTTTGTGATATAATATAACTTAACCGATCTTTCTCAATTGAGTTTTGTATTTTGCTCGAGTAGGCTAGGTTCCTTTTACTAAATACTCTGCCAAGCGCATCAAGTTCCTTAGCGTTAGGAGTTGGCGCGGAGCTCTGTCCCCAAGAACGCAGTCGGGAAGTATGAGTGTTGCGTGGAAACAAGAGTTTCATTACTCGGAACAACCAACACTTGGGCTCAATGAAACTCGAAAGATATATCGATTATGTATTGGATAGGTGCAGACTGCACCTAATTAGGTGTAGCCCCCGACTTACAGGCTAGTCGGAATTCGACTGGGAAGCAAGTCAAGTTTAAGCTCAGTAAGAGATGGTGCGCAATTGCGCACCTAATTAGGTGTAGGCCCCGACTTACTACTTAATTAAAACACACATAAGTAGCAAGTCAGAAACTGAATTGCACAAGCGTAAAGACAATGTGAGAAAAAACTTATCTTTATTTAATTGTAAGTATGTGTACAACGGCCGTCAGGTATAGAACCGACGTAACTGCTCGATGTTCCATAAGTTATCCATGAGAATGCCGTCATCTCGCCTTAATCGGTAAGCCCCCGGGCGTGTCACCGAGTCAATAATGTACGAACCTTCCCAGCGTGGGGAGAGTTTGTGGCCACTCGATTGATTGACTCGAAGGACCAAATCTCCAACCGAGAAGGCACGATCCCGTACATTACGATTGTGGTAACGACGCAAACCCTGGAGCTACTTACCCGACCAAATTGTGGCGGCGTCCCGAGCTTCCTCCAGTCGGTCGAGTTCGTCAATCCAACTGGCCTCTGACTCATCCTCATCGAACTTTTGAACTCGGGGTGACCTGAATTGTAGATTCGTTGGAAGGACCACCTCAGACCCATATACGAGGATGAAGGGAGACTGCCCCGTTGCTCGGCTAGGACTTATGCGAAGCCCCCAGAGCACGGCAGGCAATTCCTTCAGCCATTTTGCCGCATATGGTCTGAGCCGATCGAAGATGCGCGCCTTGACACCTTGTAGAAGCATGCCGTTCGCGCGCTCGACCTGCCCATTGCTCCGAGGGTGTGCCACCGAAGCAAAGCAAATCTTTATGCCCACATCTTTGCACCAGCTTTAAAACTCATCACTTCTGAATTGAGAGCCGTTATCCGTAATGATCCGAGAGGGTACGCCAAACCGACCGATGATCTCCTGGAAGAACTCGGTGGCCTTGGCCGCCGTAATCTTGGTCACAGGCTTGGCTTCAATCCATTTAGTGAATTTGTCAATGGCGACGAAGATATGTTCAAAGCCACCCGGGGCCTTCTTGAAGGGTGTTGAGGCGGAGGTCGTGACTTGTACTTCGGCGAGCGTCTTGCCTGCAAGTTGGCGTGTGCCGACTGCGCCGAGTACTACTCGTGGCAGTCTGGCTTCTGGCCGAGTCAGCCTGTTGATCCCGAGTACCTTGGACAGCTGCTACCGTCACCATGGCTTTGATCTGCTCCATGATTGGCGTTGCGGGGCTGTTTTCTCCAAGTAAAGGTCCAACATTGTCCAAGAGGGTCTTACATGCGAGGATGTTCTGCTGGGGCATTCGGAAGACCGAGTGATCTCCCATACGAACTTGGAGCAGTTCCTCCTAGACTTCACGTGCACGACCGCGCAATTTGTCGCGTAGATCTTCTCCACCTCCGCGGTTATGTTCGGCTCCTGCCACCTCTAAGGGACGCCGAGCCGATCCGGAGGCTTGTCCATCCATCACATAGACGCCGCGAAAGTCGGGGAACCAGTTGACGCTTTCCTCCGACTCGGACTCCGAGTAAGAGAGGCTCAACTGATCCCGATTTGTTGGTTCATCAATGGGAGTGATGATAACTCCTACTTCTCATGATGAATCGTTTGGCCGAAGAAAACCCGGCTGAGATTTAGCAGAACAGATCTGCTGAAATCTTGCAGCTGAATTGACCAATCCGAGTGGTATCATAGCATCCACCCGGGAAACTGATCTGGTTAGAGCTATCCCCAAGCCGGAACCTGGGAAACTCGTCCCAATGTGTGCTTGTTGTGCTCCGCTCCTTAGCCCAGACCGAAAAAGACGGCATGTTATCTTATGGAAAACAGAGGCCGAGTTTCTCAGTCCGAACGAGATGTCGGACAACTGAGAAGTTGCGATTCCCGATTGGATCCGAATGCGATCCAGATTAGGAACAGTGTCGCCGGTTGGTTCCTTACCAGCACAAGAAGCTAGTGGAACCAGAAGCTCGTAATCCCGACTGGGGCCGAAGGGAGTACATTCGGCGAGGCAGTTGGAATAATCATCATCAGATTGGATCTCTTCCGGATCAGAATCCGCAAGAGGCAACCCGACGTGGTGTGGTTCAGCTGAAGTCGCATTCAGCGTCCCCCAGGTGTTGCCTGGCTAAGATAGCCGGAGTTCCCCCAAGTCATCGGCAAGGAAGCCGAGATCTCCGAAGATGAAGCCTTGGCCGGGGGGCTTGGTGAAGACGAATCTGCCAATGAAGGCCATCGAAGTCGATGAAGTTGATCGTGATGCTAGCCCCTACCTGGCGCGCCAACTGTCGATGATTTGTGTCGATATTGTATTTTATAGGGCTATGCGAAAGATCACAACTCGATAGTAGCACAGGGGGCAGGATTTATATAGGTTCGGGCCCTCTCAAAGAGGTAATACCCTACTTCTGTGCTCGTGGATTGTATTGTGGGGTGTCGATTACAATGTATGTTCTCGTCGAGATGGCACGAGAACAGACAATGATGCGGATGATGAATTTGATTATCTAACTAGGGACCCCTGACCCCCATTATATAGTGCAAGGGGTCGGGTTACAGATAGGTTCCCTAATCCGTATAAGGGAGATAGAGATATAACCGGGTCGGTCAAGCCTATCTCCATGTACTCGAGTAGAATATGAATTCGCTTCCTTGTAGAGCAAGTCGGTCCGCGCCATCCTCCAAGCCTGCCTTCTGCAAGATCCACGCAACTTGACCCAAGAAGGTGGTACGTCTAACCGTCTATCTCCGAATACCCGGGGCCCATGCTGTCCACAGGAAGAGTTACAAAGAAGAATACGACTCCATTCAGAAAGACTACGACACCATCCTAGATTGGAATGAAGAACTCGACGAACGAGAGAAGCGATTGAACACCTGTGAAAAGGAACTGAAGGCTAAAGAAGAACGCCTCAATAGGCGAGAGAAGGGATTAGAGGGAGCAAATGAAGATTTGAAGGAGTTCCTCAACATTTAGATGGATAAAATGCACGAACAGAAGATGGCTTTTGAAGAACAGAAGCGTAAATGGGAAGAACAGCACAAGACTGCAAAGAAGAAGAGGCCTTGTACCAGGAGTTCTAGTCGAGCCGTCTAGAATCAAACCCATGTTAGTTTAATTCGTATATGAATAAAGTGTTTGGAATAGACCATATCGATTTTGATTTCTCAGTGTGATACGGCTATTCATTACTTAAGCATATTAATAAAGGGGTTTTTAGACAAATCTGGTGTTTGTGAATTGTTTAAATTCCTGTATCAACACGGAAAGTCGAAGTCAGCAGGAATTTTTAGCGAGGAGGAAAATATTTTTCCCCAAAAAAACCCCTTTATTAATATGCTTAAGTAATGAATAGTTCCATACAGTATCGTACAGATGCGAAAATTATTTGTTTTCTTTGGTATTGAAAGCTGAATTCTCCATTAAAGTGAACTATTATTACTCCCTAAGTACCGGAGATTAATTAGCCATTAATAAGGCAATATTATAACAAACTAATTTGCTGCATATGGGTGTATATCATGTAATGATTTGCGTCTTAATTGCGACTAAGCGGCATCTGTTGTATGTACTTAGTCTGGTGTGTTGGATCTTTATTTGGATCTTTGTACTGAGTGCCAGAAAATTGTTTTCTCAAATTATTTTTGCTAAAGCATGTCACTACCGTCTTAGTTGGCCAACGTTTCTATTTCTTTTCGTGGAGCAGATGCCGAGAGGAAGAGGAAGAGGTCGTGCTATTCCCGCAGACCGAGGTGGAGGCCGTGGACGTCGTTCTGCTACACCCATCGACGGAATGGAAGAAGTAGCTAGCCAGAATCAGAACAGTGTCCAACAAGAGGAGGAAGCTGCCCCTCAAGTCAATGCTGCTGCTCAACAAGCTCTAGTTGCCGCTGCTGCTCCACAACCCCAACCTGCTGCTCAGCAACAGCAAGACAACTTGGTCTTACAAGCATTGAATCTGATTGTGGAGAGGTTGCACAACCCGCCGGTTCAGCAACAGGCACCCCTAGTCGCACCGTACCACCCGCAGTCCAAGTTCAGCGATTTCATGAGGACAAGACCCCCGTAGTTTTTGGGAATCAATGATCCGGCAGAAGCAGATGACTGGATTAAGGACGTAGAGAAGAAACTGTATCTGGCAGATTGTGACGATTATGAGAGCGTTCAGCTTGCTACCCATATATTGAAGGGTAATGCCGCTCATTGGTGGGAAAATTATTGCAATGCACATCCCAACTACCACAATCTGATGTGGGATGAATTCGTGGAGTTATTCAAGAACACCTACGTATCCCAGAGCATGTGGGATGAGAAGAAACATGAATTTGAGAACTTGCGCCAAGGGAACATGACCATCGCCCAATACATCAACAAGTTCATAGAATTGTCTCGTTAAGCTTCAGATTTAATTCCTACAGAGAAGGCCAAGATATGGAGGTTCACAGAGGGAATGGACTCTGGCATAAGAATACAGTTGCTACCTTTCCAATGTCGAGATTTTGAGCAACTGACTGAAAAGGCCATAATTTTGGAGGGAGCTCAACGCAAGCACAATGAAGACAGAAAGAGGAAGATGAACTTCCAAGGGCAAAATGAATGCAACGTCCATCGTCGCTTTTCTTACGGACAGGACTCCCATAGACCTCAACATCAGGGGCATAATCACCAGTATCCGAGGCAGACCTCGAATTTTATGCAGAAGTCTCAGAGTTAGAGTTAGACGGTTAATCAGCATGTTCCCGCCCAAATCAGAATGCAAACCAAGGGCCAAACAAGAATGCATCAGGAGGAGCAACAGGAGTTACCTGTTTCCGGTGCAATCAAGTGGGACATTATGCTCATCAATGCCCGATGAAGCTGGAGAACCAGCTGGAAAAGAACCAGGGAGGTGCATCTTCGCACGTTGGTCCAAACAAGAGTGTTCAAAACGCCCCAAGGACGACACCGAACGTGGGATCTGGATGCATCAACCACGTCACTGCGGAGGAAGCTTAGGAGGCACCAAACATTGTGCTTGGTAAGTTCCTAGTGAACTCAGTACCCATTACAATTTTATTTGATTTCGGAGCTTTGCATTCTTTTATTACAAAAGATTTAGTAGTTAAAAATCAATGGAGAATAGTTCCTTTAAAGCAATCCCTAGTAATTCAATTCCCGGGAGGATCCATGAACACAAGTGCGGGATGTCCAGCAGTGGAAATAGAAATCGAAGGTTCTAAGTTCTTATCAAACTTAATCATGTTGGATTCCAAAGGAATACCGATTATTTTGGGTATGGATTGGTTGATGAAGTACAAGGGGCAGATTGATTGAGCTAGCCGAGCGGTCACCTTGACCAACACCGATGGTACGCAAGTCCGATATGAGTCAACTTTGAAAAGTAATCCAGTTGGATCCGTAAATCAGCTGGAGGTAAAGACGACCAACAAAGAGCGACCACCTTGGGAGAAAGTACCGGTTGTTAGTGAGTATCCCGAAGTGTTTTCGAATGATTTGCCAGGATTGCCACCCGATCGAGATGTGGAGTTCACTATTGACCTGCAGCCAGGCACTACCCCGATATCTCAACGGCCGTACCGTATGAACGCTACTCAAATGGCTGAGGTGAAGAAGCAGATCCAGGAATTGAAGGATAAAGGTTTTATCAGACCTAGTACTTCACCGTGGGGCTCACCGGTGATATTCGTAAAGAAGAGGGAAGGCACACTCAGGATGTGTGTAGATTATCGTTCGCTCAATGAGGTAACAATCAAAAATAAGTACCCTCTACCGCGAGTCGATGATTTCTTCGATCAGTTAGAAGGAGTCTATGTATTTTTGAAGATTGATTTGAGATCCGGGTACCATCAAATCAAGATCAGGAAGGAAGATATTCCGAAGACGGCATTCTGTACTTGCTATGGGTTGTACGAGTTTTTGGTGATGTCTTTTGGCCTTACCAACGCCCCAGCACATTTTATGAGCTTGATGAACAAAATACTTATGGAATATTTGGATAAGTTTGTCGTGGTATTCATCAACGACATCTTAATTTATTCGTAGAATGAGGAAGAGCATGCCGAGCATCTTTGGATTGTGTTAGATATTCTGAGGAAGAACCAGTTGTACGCCAAATACAACAAGTGTGACTTCTGGTTAAAGGAAGTGTCTTTCCTAGGACACGTTATCTCAGAAGGAGGACTATAGGTTGATCCCGCTAAGGTTAGTGAAATTTTGGACTGGAAGGTGTCGAAGACAGTGACCAAGGTCCGAGGGTTTCTAGGAATAGCAGGATATTATCGAAGATTCATCGAAGGATTTTCCAGAATCGCCAAGCCTCTCACTGAACTATTGAAGAAGGATGTTAAATTCCAATGAACACCGCAATGTCAGGAGAGCTTTGAAACTTTGAAAAGTAACTTGACCACATCCGCAGTTTTGGTGTTGCCAGACCTGCATAAAGACTTCGAGGTGTATTGCGATGCATCATTACTTGGATTGGATTGTGTGCTAATGCAAGAAGGAAGAGTAGTAGCTTATGCTTCTCGGCAGTTAAAGCCACATGAACTAAGATACCCAACCCATGACTAGGAGTTAGCTGCGTTTATGCATGCACTAAAGATTTGGAGACACTATCTTGTCGGGGATCGTACAAAGATATACACCGATCACAAGAGTCTCAAATATATCTTCACGCAGCTAGACTTGAATCTAAGGCAGAGAAGATGGCTTGAACAGATAGCGAATTACGATATCGGAAACCATTATCACCTCGGGAAGGCTAATGTAGTTGCCGATGCATTGAGCTGTAAGCCGAGGAATAATTGTTTGAAGATTGAAATGGAAAGGTTAAATCTGGAGGTCGTGGCGCATGGATGCCTATATATGATGGAAGTACAGCCTACGTTGAGGGAAAAGATCAAACAAGCCCAGCAGGTTGACGAAGACACCATCGACGTCGTTGTTAAGCTGATAATGGAGAAAGCTCCAAGATTTAACATGGATAAGGCCAGAATTGTCTGGTTTGGTAAGAGAATCGTGGTACCAAAGAAGGAAGGACTCAGGGAGTTGATTATGAAAGAGGCTCATGATTCAGCATATTCTATACACCCGGGTAGCACGAAGATGTACCTCGATTTGAAAGAGAATTATTGATGGCCTTGTATGAAGAAGGACATTGCTGAGCATGTAGCTCTATGTGATGTTTGTCAGCGTGTGAAGGTTGAACATCAACGGCCAGCAGGATTGCTTCAACCACTACGAGTTCCGCAGTGGAAGTGAAAAGAAATCGGCATGGATTTTTTTGTCGGATTACCAAGAACCCAAAGGGGTTACGATTCGATCTGGGTTATCGTTGATCGGCTACCCAAGGTAGCTCATTTTATACCAGTCAAGACAACCTACCCATGTCACAAGTTAGCAGAATTGTATATGTCGAGGATTGTTTGCCTGCACGGTGTGCTGAAGAGAATAGTCTCAGACAGAGGTACACAGTTCACTTCAAGATTTTGGCAACAACTCCACTCTTTATTGGGAACACGCTTAGCTTTCAGCAGTGCGTATCACCCCCTAAACAGATGGACAGACCGAGAGGACCAATCAAATTCTAGAGGACATGCTCAGATCAATCGCATTGACAGATTCCAAGAGTTGGGACGAAGCTCTTCCCTATGCCGAATTTTTGTATAATAACAGTTATCAGTCGAGCATACAGATGCCTCCGTTCGAAGCATTGTATGGTCGGAAGTGTCACACACCTCTGTACTGGAGTGAGACAAGAGAAAGAAAGTTGTTCGGTCCTGAAATCCTAAAGGAAGCTGAATAGAAGGTCAAGATAATTCAACAGAGGATGAGGACGGCCCAATCCCGACAAAAGAGGTATGCCGACAAACGTCGTAGGGATCTACAATTCGACGTGGGAGACCATGTATATTTGAAGGTGTCACCGTTAAAGGGACTACGCCGGTTCCACATGTCAGGAAAGCTATCGCCCAGGTACATTGGTCCATTCGAGATCACTGCTATAAGAGGAGAAGTTGCTTAACAGTTGCAGTTGCCACCAAATCTATCTGGCATGCACAATGTGTTTCATGTCTCTCAACTTCAGAAATGCTTGCGAGTGCCTGAAGAGCAAATGCCAGTGGAGGCAATGGACTTGCAAGAGGATCTGACCTATAAAGAAAGGCCAAAAAAAATTCTCGAGGAATCCGAAAGACATACTCGCAGTCGTGCGATCAAGTTTTGAAAGGTACAATGGTCCAATCACACCGAAGAAGAAGCAACGTGGGGGCGATAAGAAGATTTGCAAGCAGAATTTCCGAAGTTGTTCAAGGATCTTTCCGAATCTCGAGGACGAGATTCTCCTTAAGGGGAGAGGTTGGTGACATCCTAATAAATTATTATGTCACATAACTTTAATAAAGAAAACTAAAAGGTAAAAATATAAAATAATACAAAATAATAATAGGAAAAGGCTCTAGCTAGGCCTTAATAGCCCTATTAGGCCCACTCTAGGCACCAAAACCCCTATTACCCAATCCTAAGCCCATTAGGACTCCTAATTTCTGTCTAAAACCTAATTCTTATCTAAATCAAACTCTACCCCTGTTAGGACTCATTTAGCATGACCTAACCCTTATAAATACCCCCTTTGACCCCTCCCTCAGCCCCCAAGGTCGGAGAATCGGAATTGGAGCCCTAGCCACAAAAACCTAGCCCCGAAACAAAACCCGAGGTATCTCTCTTATTCCGATGCCCAAATCCTAGATCTAAAGCCAACACGTTGTAGGTCTCGTCGAGGCGATCAATTTGGATATATGGAAGCCTTATTTTGGTGGAAAATCGAAGAAGATAAGGGCCGCCGAAGGTTGGCCCGATTTTGGCCGTCATCCCGCCGCCGGCGAGCTGCTGCCGCCACCGCCCCGCTTCCCGCTCCAGCGCCCACTCCCAGGCCGCTGGTCCCTACATGCGTGTGTGCGCCACACGCCCCCACCCAGTTGCCGCTCGCCACGTGCCACCGCCGTCGCTATCCCACCGCGTGCGGACCAGCCGCCAGGGGGCTGCCTTCCATTGGCACTCGCAGTGCGCGCACGGCTGCCGCCTCGTCGCACTAGTCGCCCTCCACCATGTGCCCACGCTGTCTCCTTCGTCGCGTGCACGCCGCCGCCCCCACCAATCAGGGACCGCCACACGTCCCCGCCCACGCACGCATGTTCCCAAACTGTCGGACCCGTGCCAGCCACCCGCCCGCACCGGTCAATCTGGGTTTTCTCTCAGTTAAACCCGATTTATTCTTTTCCAACTTTTCTTTTTCCCCGAAACTTCCACGAATTGTTTAGGGAGTATCCGAACTCCGATTTAGATGATTTCAGAGCTTAAAAATCACAAATAATTCCAACAATGTTATATATTTTTATCATACTATTTTCTCTGTGTTTGTTATTTATTTCTGTTTTACTTCTTTTTCGTGTAGATCCGACGTGTACCTGCTATACGGGATTCATCCCGGAGCCCTTTCACGGAGGAGAACCAGATCCAAACTTCTTCGAAGGCAAGCTAGATTGATATTGAATTTCTAGTTTGCTAAAATTTATTTATTTCATCTTTATTTAATTTGCATGCTTGAATTATCATCGTATGTGCTCTTTGATCCTATTTTCATGTTAGTCCTCGACTAATATGATTTAGCCTACCATTGATTAGCCCGTTGGTAATATTTTCCTAGCCTGTCCTTGTGTAGTTGCTTAGCCTTGCTTCTGGGATTGGTAGTTGATAGGTTGCACTCATTATTAAATCTGTATCTGTGGAGACTTTGGCTTCATGGTACTGTTTTGGTAAACCTAATCAACTAAAATCAACGTGGTGTGTGTTGATCTGAGGAGACCCAGAAGAGACGGACTTTGGGCTTGTGGTTAAGACGTGCAGGTCTCCTCTGTTATATAAGGACCGTATACTTGTGACTACCATACCGAAGCTGAACCGTACAGCCACTTGTGCCTTCTGGCCCTAACTTATTAGCTGTGGAAACCTAGCTTCCAGTGTACTTGTAGTGGACGGACGTGATTCGCGATCACCGGTTCCGAATGGCTTAAATGGGGGCTATCAGGTCCGGCTGAAGGAGATGCGCATGACTGTCAGCCTGGTCGAAGCGTATCGTATGGGGCGCGAAACCAAAAGAAAGGGTACACTATTGGGACAGGTGAAAGCTGTGAACGGTTTTGTATTGTTTCTCTCTTTGGGATGAGACAGGGCTTGTGGGGAACGTGTACACACTCTGCAGAGTTAAAACTATCATGGTAGCTGTGCCCGCGGTTATGGGCGGGGGAAAGGAGTTTGACACAAGGTAGTCCCATGTGTTTTAATTAACTTGATGGTATTGTAGACAGGGAGTGCCTCTCTTTTGAGCTGGTTAGCCGTTTCTATGGATACGCTCATCATGTGTTGAGCCAGTTAGCCGACCGTTCGCTACGCTCATGCGTTAAAAGGTGTTCAATGAATCAAAAATAATTAAACAAGTAGATATGTGTTTTTTTAGCAAAATAACCAACCCGTCCTTTGTTCTTGCATTCATTATTAAGGACTGCATGCTGGGTAGCCGTGTACTCATTATATGGATCACAGATTATTTGTTCAGGAGAAGATCTCGACGTCGGTGCCAGTTGTGACCAGGAGGGTCAAGGTGATTAGCTACGCGTTTCGGGTCAACCTCGGAGTATCGTCGCATTTGAAGTCTTCCGCTGTGTTCTTATGATATTGAATTATATCCTGTGCAAGACTATGTGAACGTCTATGTCAACTGGATATTATTTATGCTATGTAAACTGTTAATTTTCTAGTTATTGAAATGCTTGCGATGATATTCCAAACTGTGGGCAGGGGGGTTGCATCGACGGCTTCAGGAGGAGAAGGGTTGCACTCAAATGAAGGGTTGACTTCAGGTCTATTCCTTACGATCTCCTCCAACTGTTGTACGTGGGGTGGCCATTCGGCACGTATCTTGTCAGCAATATCCGCCTCTAGGGCGGCTCTAGATTTTCTCCTCTTGTAGTCTGGGTCATCAGGAAATGCATCCTTCCATAGTACGTAAACTCCAATGCCCCGCGTGTGGCCCGGGTGCTCCTTGTTGCCGAGGGCTTCGGATAGGATGTCCCGTTCCATTCTCAGATGAAAAGAGCCTTGCGAAGCCTGGGAGTCATATTCAAATTGAATATGTAGACAACTATTAGAATTGATGGTGTTATGACATTAGAGAAGCAAACAACAAAATGAAAGAGATGGTTGCCTATAAGTTACCAGTTTTTTGGCGACTTCTGCTGTTTCGAGGCTTCCGAAAGTCTCTTCACCCTGTGGTATTCTTTTTATCCTAGCCCTGTACCAGTGATCGGCACGGGGGTTGGTAAGCCATGACGCGGCATCGGACTGCTCGCTCGAAATGGCCGCTTGCTTCCACTCAAGAATTTTACCCGCCTGTGCCGAGTCTATGTGGGTGGGTGTTCTTTTGTTGAATAATCTTGTGCACGACACTACTCTGCTCATACTCGGCACTTGCCTTCATCTGTTTGAACTCCTCCCATGCCTCAACGGTTATGAAGGGGTACCTCGTGAAGGGATCCTTTTCCTCCTTCACGAAGTCCTTGACGAGAGTCACCTTCCAATTCTTCTAGGCATTCCCCATGCGTAGCAGCGTACTTCTTCGCACGGCGTCAAGAGAATTCTCGAGGAACGCAAAAGATTTTCTCAACTCGTCCCATAGCTGACCACTCTCTTGATCGGTGAGAGCCTTCCAGGTCTGGGTGGTGCAAGGGACTCGAGACCTATGGTGCTTCGTATGGAGGAACCTACGGTGGTCCATGTACACAACCTTTCGAGAGTTTTTCAGGTACTTGTTGTCCGTATCCTCTAAGCACAGGATGCAGGCTTTATATCCTTTGATAGATAGGCCCAACAGGTTACTAAGTGCAGGCCAGTCGTTGATGGTTACAAATAGCAATGCATGTAGGGTGAAGTGCTCTCTTTTGTACTCATCTTTACACGTACACCATTGTTTCACAGCGTTATCTGATCTTCAACTAACGGTTTGAGGTACACGTCAATGTTGTTTCTAGGTTGCTTCAGGCCTTGGATAAGCAACGACATCGTAATGTAATTCTGCTTCATACACAGCCAAGAAGGAAGGTTGTAGATACATAGTCATGGGCCAAGTGCTGTGACTGCTGCTCATCTCACCGAACGGGTTCATCCCATCCGTACTCAACTCAAACCTTATGTTCGTCGCATCCTCAGCAAAGTCCGGGTATTTTGTATCGACTTTCCTCCACTAGGAGCCATCAGCAGGGTGCCTTAGCCTTCCGTCATCCTTACGATCTTCTTTGTCCAGCGCATCATCTGGGCATATGTTTTGTTCGCAAATAAACGCTTCAACCAGGGGATTATAGGAAAATACCACACCACCTTAGTGGACATCCCTTCTTCTTACGCTGCCTCTCTACCTCACCTGGGTCATCACGTCTGGTCTTATACCGCAAAGTTTTGCATACCGAACAAGCTTCCAAATCCTCGTACTAATTGCGATAAAGGATACAATTGTTACGACATGCATGTATCTTCTGTACCTCATTCCCCAAAGGGCAGACAACTTGCTTGGCGTCGTATGTAGTTTCAGGCAGCGTGTTACCCTCTGGAAGCAACTTCTTTACGAAGCATAACAACTGGTCGAATCCCTTATCAGACAATCCATTGGTCGCATTCCATTACATCAGTTTTAGTGTGGTACGCAACTTTTTGTGGCTCTGTTGGCGGTTTGGGTACAACAGTGTTCCGTGGTCCTCCCACAAGCGCTAGAACTTTTCGTAATGTCTTTCATCGATGTATTCTCCATCTCCATCAACGGTATCTGGTCTAGGTCATCATCGCCAAACACCCCAATGTATCTTCGAAAAAACCGTGTTGGCCAGCGTCCGGGATATTGTTGTCCACCTCTTCTTCCTCACCGTCTTCTTTATAATCTTTTATTTACCGTGCTTGGTCCAACAGGTATAGATTGACATGAAATCTCTTGCGAGCAAATGGAAGTGAAGGTGGCTGGATTTTGGCCACTCCTTCTCATTTTTGTAGTCTATGCATGGATAACATATGTACCCTGACGTCGTGTATGCATTGGCCGCACGAAGAAAAGCTTGCAAACCCTGCAAGAACTCCGGGGAGCGTCGGTCTATGTACATCCATTGCTGGTCCACCTATATTATGTTATATTAAGGTAATTGTTAGCTCATTTTCTGAAAAATAATTATTAAACATTTCCTAAAATCTAAATTAAACTAATATTTAATTTATTTAAAAATTATTTAAAATTTTAGGTGGATAAATTTAATTTTAGGTGAAATTTCATTGAAAAGTTAATATTTTTTAATGATAATCTTTCATTACAAATTTTTTCAATAGAAATTGTTATTTTTAAGACAACTGTATTTTTAAATGACTTTATTTCATTACATATTTTTAAAAGGAGTATATTTCTTACATGTTTTTCTATATAATGATTATTTGCTCCGATATTCATACTTGACAAGTTTTTGCAACCTACTAAAAGAATTGGTTGATCAAAATCTAGATTCAAAATCCTTCACCAATGGATAGAACCAAAAACTAAATTTAAGCTAGATCCGTACCTTCAATACGAGCTACATCTAATCCAAACAAATTTTAAGTTTACACAATAAGTTTTTGCAACCTACTTGAAAAGATTGAGCTAGATCTCTACATTCATAATCTTCCATCGATCATGGAAAAAAGATCAAATTTTCTAGATATTTCGAGCAAAGAAAAAGGTCCATTCAAAACCAAATGTAGTGGGAAATGATGTTACTAATCTTGGTTAACGTGGCTTGAAGTAAAATGACTAAAATTTTAAAATTTGGGCAGCACCTCCCCTGCCTTGAAGCTCTAGCGGACGCTGCACTGTTCTTGGTCGGGTAGAGTGTGGGGAGGAAGAAGAAGTTCAAATAGGGCGACATAGTACCGATTCATGTCACCAACCGGTATTGACGCTCTAACATCAGTACCGGTTCGTGACATGAACCGGTACTAATGAGCTCTCGTGCCAGCAAGCCTGTGTTGTAAATAGTGCGATATAAGCAATATGACATAAAACATAAATAAGATAATTCCAGATTTAACAAACAGCAGAGAATTAATATTATCATGAAAGAAATATGCACATATGAATTCTGAACTTGCACAGCAGCAACAATATAATTCATATATGGCGTTGAAATCAACATGATAATAAGCTGAAATTTATAACAGTTAAACAACAACTTTGCTCAGTTTTAAAAGTTATAAATTTGCTCTCGATTAAATATGTCGGGTTGCTATAATAGCCTCCAACGACATACCACAAAGATATGATCACAGATTGTTTATAGTAAGTTCAGTGAATGGACAAGTGCTAAATAGATGAAAATTTCAACAAAAAATGAGAAGTTAAACTACTGAATGCTGCTGTATACAATTTCAGTGACACAGGACAACACCCAACAGATGACCAACTCAGTTTATATACTAAACTTGTCCCTTTTCAGCATGTACAGGTGTATACTGTGTGAACAACCTAATCAGTATCAGATTTCAACAACCTCTCAAAGGTGGCACATCACTGAAATTCTCAAACACAGCAAGCCAGAATGATTTTCAGTAGATAACTCTCACTTAAACTGAATTAATTCAACTATATAGCATGCACACAATCACTGAATTTTCCTAAACAATCTCACATTCACATCATCATTCAGCTTAATTAGAAATTGCAACTATAACCAGTGTACAGCCCCTTAATCAAAGTAAATAGCCCCTTTGCTCTAGGCAAAGTCCTCAAATTCACCTTGATTAGCCCTGTACACACACAAAAAAGAAGGGAATGGAAGACTTACAATGCGCTGGATTCAAACCAGCGAGCAGTGAGGCAAGGCACGTCCTATAGACGCTGTCCCAGAAACAGTATTGCCGTCACTAGGGTTATAGCAGCGGCAAACTTCCCGGAGATACAATGCCGTCAATCACTGTGTAGTAATGCAAGACTACAACACAATGATCCCGAAGCACAGTACAAGCAGCTCAAAATCATAGACTTCAAATCGTTCGGCCAAAGGAACCAAGCCGAACAAGACAAGAGGGTACTCAGCTCGTCCACCACGACACGGCCAACCGATTTGGCCAGTGCACCACGGCCACCAAGCAACCCAAGGCGCAGATCACCCGGTAGAACAAGGAGAAGAAATTAATCAACCCGAGACACTCAAATCGAATGTATATTCAGAGCTAGGGTTGCCGTGTGTTCGTGTGTGGGGAAGAGGCATACCGGTGTATATGAACCAGATCGAGGAAGAGGAGGCAACGGCTGCGCAAAACCCGAGCCAAGCCCGAGTCGTCGCCTCCACGGCCGCGAAGCCAGCATGAGCAATCGCCGCCGCCGCTCATCCTCCTCGCTCGCTCTCCGTAGCGATCAAGGACCGGGTCAATAACGCAAAAGGATAAGGCAGCGTTGCTGTCTTATGTCTTTGCCTCACCGGCTGAGCAGCCACGAGGCCCAATGGGCCACGGGTGCAAGGGCAAAAGCCCAACAATCCCCACCCTTTTGCCTTAAATCGACAATGGTAATAAATCTGTGTAATCTTGTTCAATATACTGTTATTCAACTATGGTACCATACGGTTTGAACCGTAATTTAGTTACAAGAACTATGACCCTGCACAGGCAATGGAGGACTACGCCTTGATCCGATGCCTTAGTGTGAGGGTTTTCATTCAAATAACACACAGTACTAGGCTGCAAACTGCGCCTCTAGCGGGGCAGGACGTTACGGTCATGTCCTTGTATCTTTTAATAAGCTCACTAGAGAGTATACCCCTGAACTCTCACGGACCGCGACCCCACGGTCAGCTCACATAGGTGAGTTCTTCCAGGAAATTCTGTAGGACAATTTCCTTGCCATAAGGCACTAAACTCATTAAGAGGTTTTAGCCTCAGCCTTCCTTACAGAATAAGCACTGCAGCTAATGGGACTCGTGTGAGGTGTGCTTTATAGTACCACACAGCTTAGTTGTCCCAGAGCCTGTTTAGCGGGATCTCCGCTCATTCAGGATGGGTTACCACTGTTGGTTACCTCTAGCAGGGTATAAGCCCCATTCCTCTAGACGCTGCTTCAATAGTTGTCCTAGATAGACCCTTAGTAAAAGGATCGGCTAGGTTACTACCAGACTAGGTGTATTCTACAACAATAACACCCGTCTCTCTCGCATGCCGAGTAGACTTAAGTCTTCTCTTGATATGCCTCAAGGACTTCATATTGTCTTTTCTACTCTTAACCTTGACTATGACAGTCTGGTTATCGCAGTATACTAAGACTGCTGGGATCGGCTTCTCCAAAGACTTGGCGGTCGAAAAAAAGCTCCTTGAGCCATTACGCTTTCTTCTTGCTGAATCTAGGGCTACTAGTTCAGCCTCCATCGTAGAGCGTGTGATGATAGTCTGTTTTGCAGACTTCCATGACACTGCCCCTCCTGCTAAAGTGAATACATATCCACTAGTAGCCTTCATTTCATCCGAGTCACTGATCCAGTTAGAATCACTGAATCCTTCTAAGACAGCCGGATGACCAGAGTAATGGATACCTAGTCTCATTGTACCTTTAAGATACCTGAGAACTCTATGTAGTGCTACCCAATGATCATCTCCTGGATTAGCCGTGTAACGGCTCAATCTGCATACTGCATATGAGATGTCGGGCCTCGTAGCGCTACAAAGATACATCAAGGATCCAATTACCTGTGAATACAGGAGTTGATTAACTCCTTCACCAGTGTGCTTGCAAAGTCTCATGGTAGGATCATAGGGTGTGGAAACAGGCTTAGAATCCATATGTCCAAACCGGGTTAGGATCTTTTCCACATAATGGGTCTGCGAAAGCGTGATCCCATTCTCACCCTTAATAAGCTTGATGTTAAGGATAACATCTGCTTCTCCTAGATCCTTCATGTCAAAGTTAGAGCAGAGAAAATCTTTTGCTTCCTTGATAACATCCAAGTCAGTCCCAAGCAGTAATATGTCATCTACGTACAAACATAGAATGACACCTTTGCCCCCTCTAAACCGATAGTATACGCATCTGTCTGCTTCGTTTACACAAAACCCAACAGATGTCAATGTACTATCAAATTTTTCATGCCATTGCTTGGGGGCTTGCTTAAGACCATACAAGGACTTAATCAGGCGGCAAACCTTATTCTCCTGTCCTTTAACCACAAATCCATCAGGCTGCTCCATATATATCTCCTCATCCAGCTCTCCATTGAGGAAAGCGGTCTTTACATCTATTTGATGGACATGGAGTTTTAATGAAGCAGCAAGTGCAAGAAGCACTCGGATAGTGGGTAATCTCGCCACAGGGGAATAGGTGTCAAAATAATCCTCACCCTCCTTTTGAGTGAAACCCTTAGCCACTAAGCGGGCCTTATACTTTTCTATAGTACCATCAGGTCTCCTCTTTCTTTTGAATATCCATTTGCAACCCACTGGTTTGCATCCACTAGGAAGATCAGTGACCTCCCAAGTTTCGTTAGCAATGATGGAATCCATCTCGCTACGGACTGCCTCCCTTCAGTACTCTGCATCAGGAGATGCATATGCCTCTGAGAGGGTACGTGGTTCATCATCCACGAGGTAGATGGCAAAATCATCACCAAATGACTTTTCAGTCCTTTGCCTCTTACTCCTCCTCAACTCCAAGTCAGGAGTGGGCTCAGCCACTTTAGGAGGAATAGAGTAATGCTCATGAGAGCCATCTGGTGCGATTATCTCATTAGATCTCATAGGAAAGATAGACTCAAAGAATGTCGCATCACGAGACTCCATAAGATCATTGACAGCGACTTCGCTCGTCTCGGATTTGACCACTAGAAACCTATAGGCAGTGCTATTAATAGCATATCCTAGAAAGACACAGTCCACAGTCTTAGGTCCTAATTTCCACTTCTTCGGTAAAGGCAGGTTAACCTTAGCAAGGCAACCCCAAGTCCGAAGATGGGACATACTAGGTTTTCTCCCCTTCCAGCCTTCATAAGGCGTCACCTCGCGATTGCGGGGTGCCACCCTATTCAGAACATAGTTAACTGTGAGAACTGCCTCCCCCCACCATCGAACCGACATACCTGAACTTTGCAACAAGGAATTAACCAGGTCACATATAGTTCGGTTCTTTCGCTCGGCCACCCCATTTGATTGGGGAGAATAAGGGGGTGTGGTTTCATGAATGATACCATTTTCTTCACAGTAATGAGAGAATTCCTTGGAGATGTATTCACCTCCACGATCTGACCTTAACCGTTTAATTGTCTTTTCTAGTTGGTTTTCCACTTCAGCCTTATAGATCTTAAAGTATTCTAGTGCTTCATCTTTAGTCTTAAGCAAATAGACATAAGAATATCTAGTACAATCATCTATGAGAGTAAAGAAATAACGCTTGCCACCTTTAGTTATTATGCCATTCATCTCACAAAGATCTGAATGCACTAGCTCAAGTGGAGAGGTGTCACGCCCCTCAACCGAATGAAACGGCTTTCTAGGCTGCTTAGCTTGCACACACACTTCGCACTTAGAGCCCTTCTCATAGCTGTAATCTAGAATTAAATTCATTTTGCTTAACCGCACAATAGCCTCAAAATTGACATGACAGAAGCGAGAATGCCATAGATCATGTACTTTATTACAAACCACATTGTAAATGGAAATGTTATTATGACTCAAGACAGAGAGGCAGAACATACCACCACTCTCATACCCTTTCCCTATGAAAGTACCAAATTTGGTCAACACGACCTTATTGGACTCAAACACTAACTTGACACCCTGCCTACAAAGTGCAGAGCCGCTAAGCAAATTCCCCCTCATCGTAGGCACGAACAACACGTCTCGAAGAATCAGTGCCTTGCCTGAAGTGAGCTTCAATCAGACCTGGCCAACTCCTCGTATCAGTGCTGTGGCTCCATTGCCCATCAGGACGGATCCACCAGCTTGACCCTGAAATGAAGAGAAAGAGGTACGATCAGCACATATATGACGTGTAGCACCTGTGTCGATCCACCAATCAAGTGATGAATCAGCCATAAAGGCTCTAGGTACATACCCATCAGTGGAGCCAGAAGGCACCACGACAACATGTGCCTCGGCCTTGTGGCCGCTCTGCTGACCCGAAGCTGATCCCTTGCCCTTACGATCACGGCATTTCCGGGCTGTGTGCCCGACGATGCCACAAACGTAGCAGACCAGCTCCTCCCTCTTCTTCTTCATCTGCTTTCCCTTGGCGCCAGTTTGGTTAGGGTTCTTGTTCTTCTTCTTTCCACCAGCGTTGGAGTTCTTCACATCCACATGATGCGCTGGACTGGGGCGGGAAGGCTTGAGCTCTTGGGGGCCCTCTCCTCGACATTAATAGCAGCCTGCAGCTCTGGAAGAGTGAGGCTCCTTCATATGTCGACGAGTGGTCACGGTCACGCCACGAGGCGGCAACCGCGCGACACCACGCTCACTGAAAACTCTCAGCAGAGAGCAGTCATCTTGGTTCAGTCCCTCACATGGAGCTGAAGCTCTGGACTGCTCGAGAATGGACCTACTCTCTACCATCTTGAAGTTCGGTAGCTCTCGCAATGAAGCTCTCATTGCCATTGTCCCCCTCAGAGAACTTCTGCTCCAAGTCGTCCCACAACCCCTTCGCCGTCTTGTGGTTGGAGTAGACGTCAAACAGCCTATTGTTTAGGACAGCCAACAATCGAGCTAGGGCGGCATGATTCGCATCCTCCCAGCGCTTCTGCGCTTCTTCCACGAGTGGTTGCTCGGGAGGATCCGAAATCACCCAAAAGACCTTAAGGTCCATCAGCCACAACCTAGCACGTGCCTGCCAGCGTTTAAAACTGGAGCCGTAAAAAACATCGGGCTTCACTACGTCACTACTACCAGAGGCCATAGTAATACTGTTTCTGGATTGTTGTAAATAGTGCGATATAAGCAATATGACATAAAACATAAATAAGATAATTCCAGATTTAACAAACAGCAGAGAATTAATATTATCATGAAAGAAATATGCACATATGAATTCTGAACTTGCACAGGTAGCAACAATATAATTCATATATGGCAGTGAAATCAATATGATAATAAGCTGAAATTTATAACAGTTAAACAGCAACTTTGCTCAGTTTTAAAAGTTATAAATTTGCTCTCAGATTAAATATGTCGGGTTGCTATAATAGCCCTCCAACGACATACCACAAAGATATGATCACAGATTGTTTATAGTAAGTTCAGTGAATGGACAAGTGCTAAATAGATGAAAATTTCAACAAAAAATGAGAAGTTAAACTACTGAATGCTGCTGTATACAATTTCAGTGACACAGGACAACACCCAACAGATGACCAACTCAGTTTATATACTAAACTTGTCCCTTTTCAGCATGTACAGGTGTATACTGTGTGAACAACCTAATCAGTATCAGATTTCAACAACCTCTCAAAGGTGGCACATCACTGAAATTCTCAAACACAGCAAGCCAGAATGATTTTCAGTAGATAACTCTCACTTAAACTGAATTAATTCAACTATATAGCATGCACACAATCACTGAATTTTTCTAAACAATCTCACATTCACATCATCATTGAGCTTAATTAGAAATTGCAACTACATCTGGTGTACAGCCCCTTAATCAAAGTAAATAGCCCCTTTGCTCTAGGCAAAGTCCTCAAATTCACCTTGATTAGCCCTGTACACACACACAAAAGAAGAGAATGGAAGACTTACAATGCGCTGGATTCAAACCAGCGAGCAGTGAGGCAAGGCACGTCGTATAGACGCTGTCCCAGAAACAGTATTGCCGTCACTAGGGTTATAGCAGCGGCAAACTTCCCGGAGATACAATGCCGTCAATCACTGTGTAGTAATGCAAGACTACAACACAATGATCCCGAAGCACAGTACAAGCAGCTCAAAATCACAGACTTCAAATCCTTCGGCCAAAGGAACCAAGCCGAACATGACAGTAGGTACTCAGCTCGTCCACCACGACACGGCCAACCGATTTGGCCAGTGCACCACGGCCACCAAGCAACCCAAGGCGCAGATCACCCGGTAGAACAAGGAGAAGAAATTAATCAACCCCGAGACACTCAAATCGAATGTATATTCAGAGCTAGGGTTGCTTCGTGTGTGTTCGTGTGTGTGGGGGAAGAGGCATACCCGGTGTATATGAACCAGATCGAGGAAGAGGAGGCAACGGCCTGCGCAAAACCCGAGCCAAGCTCGAGTCGTGCGCCTCCCACGGCCGCGAGCTTCGCGCGGAGCAATCGCCGCCGCCGCTCATCCTCCTCGTCTGCTCTCCGTAAGCAGTCAAGGACCGGGTCATCCAACGCAAAAGGATAAGGCAGCGTTGCTGTCTTATGTCTTTGCCTCACCGGCTGAGCAGCCACGAGGCCCAATGGGCCACGGGTGCAAGGGCAAAAGCCCAACAGCCTGTACCTATCTGCCAGGGGGCTTCTCAGTATCGGTCCGTAACACGAACCGGTAAGTACCGATTGGTACCTCCAACCGGTACTGAGTTGCCCCCACGGCCTGGTAGCCATTGAACCAGGACTATTGTAATTCTCAGTCCTGGTTCGTGTCCAACTGGTACTGATGAGCCGGTATCAAATACCTATCAAATACCAGTTCTATAGTAGTGAAAAATGACAATGTTTAAATGGGCCGAACAAATATATGGCTTTCGACCAATTCTAGGCAGAACACCTCTATCCCCCTCACCGATCGGTCAATTTTCATAGAAAAAAAAAACGGCTGGCCTTCGGTGGAAATTTGGTGGATTCGTACATCAAAAAAAATTTTTGAGGCAAATTCCTACATGAATTAGCTGGGGGTTAACTCGTGGAATTCTAGCATATGGACTGCACTTGCTAGGATGCCAGATCTGGTTCGATGGAAACAAGTCTATGGGATTTCGCGACTGCATTTGCTAAGAAAATTCTTATCACTTACAGTATGTGGTATTTCCGTTTCATTGAAAAGCTGACCTCGAAATATGTCACGGAACATTACCGTTGGCTTAAAATTCATACTATATTTCTAAAATATTGTTATCTTAGCAGAAACAGTTGAATGGTATATATCAGCATTAACTTGATACCTGCCATATTTCAGATAATTTCGAGATGGCTGCCCGTATCTTTATATATTACCAATATATATTCACACCTTTCATTTGTCCAGTAACTCAGTGACACCGGAAACTTGTTTCTTACATCAAACCAACATAGCGCATATACCAAAAAATAAACGAAATTACTGGAATCGGACGCCATGAGCATATGGTATGTGGCCGGCGGCCCGATCCAGTGAACCAGACAACACACAATTTTCAACTGAACTGAACGTGTGCATGCACTAATTGAGGGACCTACACGAGAAAAGTGGCGACACACAAAAGAGCAAAACTCAAAATACGGACGCAAGCCTTGGCTAGTATGTTTTGTTTGTTTTCATATTCGCGGTGATCCAAATTAAAATAGTACAACATTTTGGTGCAACATTTGGTTTAGGATACTTAACAACGTCCCATTTGGTGCAATATTTGGGGTAAAATATCGATAATACTTCAATCCGGATGTCCGACCCGCATCTGACGCCCAGCCCAACTATTCATGCAAAATACGAACTAGCCAGGCTCGCTTGACTCACGGTCGCTCTTAACCAAGCATCACGAGATGCTAATACACTTTATTTAAAAAAAGACACTAATACACTTAGCGAAGGAAACAAGCATTAATCGCACATCCTATTTTTAGTGCAATCTCTTTTTCAACATTTTGGTTTAAATACTTCAATATATTAGTTTAATATACTACAATTAGTTCTACATACTGCAACATTTTGATCAATATACTGCAATAGTTATCATTAGGAAAAAAAATGTTGCATTAGGAAAACCAAATTGTTGCAGTAGCACAATTTTTTTGTTAGACAGATTGTTCCAATATCCTAAATTAATTGTTTCAACAGGCCAAACATATTGTTCCAATAGTTTACACAAATTGTTTCAGCGCTAGACAGATTGTTTCAAATAGGCTAAACTAATTGTTGCACTTGACTATACATACTCTAAACCAATTGTTTCAGCAGGCTAGACATATTATTACAATAGGCTAAACTAATTGTTGCACTAGGCAGACAAAAAATGTTGCAGTACCACAAAATTTTGTTGCATGTGGTGTCAAAAAATGTTGCAGTAGCAATGTTTTTGTTAAACAGATTGTTTCAATATCCTAAACTAATCGTTTCAGCAGGCCAAACATATTGTTCCAATAGGTTACACAAATTGTTTTAGCAGGCTAGACAGATTGTCCCGAATAGGCTAAACTAATTGTTGTACTTGGCTATATATATTGTTCTAATAGGTTAAACCAATTGTTTCAGCAGGCTAGACATATTGTTGCAATAGGCTAAACTAATTGTTGCACTAGCTAGGCTGAACAAATTATTGCACTAGGTAAACAAAAAATGTTGCAGTACCACAAAATTTTGTTACACGTGGTGTTGAAAATTGTTGCAGTAGCACAAATTTTTTGTTGCAGTAAAATTTATATGGCAACATTGGTCTTGTTTTGTTCGTAAAAATTAGAGGATCGCGTTGGTGCAAACGGTTGGGGTATTAGAGCATCCAATCAAAAGTTATGGACATTATTTAAAAAACAAAAAAGGAATATATGTTGATGTCGGCATTGCATCATCACATGCAATATATGTTGGCCTAACCGGGGGCGGGTAGGCGTCTGATGGGAGCGTTCCGTCGGACGTCCGACGCGTAGTCGCGTCCAAAAAGAAATCGAAAATAGAGTAAACACTATTACATTGCCAAGTACATATATAACAATAGTTGATAACAGGAGCATGCTGTACGTAGGGTATGCTTACCAAATTAAGCATTAGCTTCTTCCATGAACAGCCTGACGTATTCATCATCAGTCGCCATCACCTGTTCGCTCTCCTTGCACTCGTAGTAGAACGCAGTCATGGCGCAGATCGCGAACAAGTTGATGGCTTCCGTGAGAATGGAGCGCACTACGTCTGAAGGCAACCCAGCCGCCAAGCTCTCCGGCACCAACCTTGCAGCGAGCTTGTGCACTGGCAAGGCAGCGAACGGGAGGGTGTTGGTTACGCAGACAAAGAGCACGGCCTGCCATCTCTTCCCCTTCAGCAGCCGCCATGCCCGCCTGACTGCCCCGGCGCACTGGCACCCGCGCTCGGCCACTGCCACGATGACGCTCAGCGAGCCGAGGAAGGAGAAGAAGATGGTGAAGATGGAGGTGGAGAGGGCGATCAGCCAGACCAGTAGCATAAACACGTAGTTGTGCGTCCCAAAGATGAAACCCACGACCGCAGCCATGGCCGACATAAGCACCATGACGGGAACCTCCATGACAAAGACCAAAGCCTGTGCAAGCAAAGGCCCCTTGAGACGCGCCTTGGCTTTACCGAGGATGGTGCCGAAGGTGTAAAGATTGCCTGAATACGTCGCAACGGTGGCAAAGACGACGACGATCTTGACAGCCGAGCCGACTACCGTGGCAAACAGGAGGTTGGCCATGCCGGTGATCATGAGCTCGCGGGAGACATCCTGGATTTCTTTGTGGAGCTTTGTGTGGTCCGGGCTACTGGGGCCGGTGCCATTGAGCGCCCCCACGTCGAGGTGGATGATCTCCTCGGTGATTGGCACGAAGGTGAGTCGGTTGGTGAGGACGACGAGCGAGGTGGAGATGACCATGACCATGAATACCGCCGCGAAGAGGCTCCGGTTGCGGCTCGGGAGGAGGAGGCCTTCTTTTAGGAAGTTCACCAAGGATAGTGCCGAGCTTTGCTTGGTAGACATGGCCATGGTTGGAACTCGAGTCTAGAGACGATCGAGATTGGGAGGAAGTGAGAAGAGATATGCAGGGGCAGATAATTAATTACGGGTTTAGAGAGAAGCTTGGTTCCGACTGGCTGGCAATTGTGGACGACTTGGAAAATTCCTACGCCGTGGTCAATACACAAATGCCACGGTGCGTACGTTCCTCCCATATTGTCAAACTTTGAATTGTTTACCTTTTTTATGGTCAGAAACTATGGAAACTCCACAATTTAACATGGAAACAGGAAAATTTTGCCGTTTCTATTATTTGCCTTGTACAGACCGTTTACTAGGCATGATGAGAGTGAAACAAATATGACGCTCCATTGCAAAAAATAAAAATGGTTGTGTCCCAACAAAAATATTTATTGCAGCAAAATTTTTACTCTTTTGTATCATTCATGAAACAAACTGCAATAATAAAATTACTCTTGTGTAACAACTTTAAAATGAAAATGCAACACCAAAAAGTTTACTCATGTGTAACATTTGAGGAGATTAATTGCAACAAATCGCTACTAGAAAAAGAACATCACAGGCGGTATCTCTACAACCGGTTTATTTGGAACCCATTGTGATATAAGTCAGGAGAGGGCTTCTATAACCAGTTGGGGATACAAACTGATTGTAAAACCTAATTTCTACAACCGGTTTGTGTCCCCAACCAGTTGTGGACTTCTACAACTAGTTGGAGACACGAACCGCTTGTAGAAAATGACTTCTACAACCGATTGGAGACACGAACCGCTTGTAGAGTAGGATAAGCACTCCTTTTATTATTTCGAAAACTTTAAACTTCAAACGGACGCTCGGGCCACATACAAAATCTGTTTTCGATGTTCTACCACTTCACACAACGATTAGCAGGTAAGCTTTTGAACGGATCTGGTCCTATCTCTAAATTCTTTCATAGTTGCCCGAAATTACCAAAATACCAACACAGTAAAAATCTATCAAGTGCAGTGCAACCTTCACTTGGGCCCATCGGCCTTGTACATACCTTCACTTATTGGACTCATGGAGGATAAAACATTATATACCACAGCTAGAAATACAATACTACGAATAAAAAATAGGTCAGCAACCAAATAAAAAAATAAACTAAACCTAATTCGAATGAAAACAAGATTTAAGACAAACACATATGCATTCACAATTCACACAGAAAGGTATTTGCGTAGCTATTTACCCCAGAAGACAATTCTTCACATTGTTCAGCAGTATAAATGCACATATCTAGGTAAATATACCTTTTATAGTTCCAAGCTATCATTACTCACTTATAAACCAAATAAAATTGATAACTAAACCTAATTCCAACGAAACCAAATACAAACCTTAACCAAATTTCCAAATTAATGGTAGCAACTCTAAAACAGGCTAGGAAAACAAAAACAAGTCTAAAACTAATAAGGGAACTAATAAAACCATAATCAAAATCAGCTAGTAACCTCAACTAATGCAAAATCACACATAATCTGAAACTAAAACCTCAAACAAAATGGTCTCAATATAAACTGACAGCATCTCTAAACCAAATAGGCTAGCATTTAACATCACAGTAAACAATTCCAACAAAAAATTTACCAGATCGGCCAAGAAACACAAAACAACAAATGGTCTCAACATAATCCAATAGCATCCCTAAACCAAATAGGCTGGCATTTAACATCACAACAAACAATTCTAACAAAATATTTACTAGATCGGCCAACAAAACGCAAAACAACACTAGTGCAGAATACATCATCACTGGCGGTTATAAACTCACATCACTGATGGTTCACGAACCGACAGTGATTATGTGACTGGCGGTTCTCGAACCGTCAGTAATAGTTACTACAGGAATCCGATCTATTTACGTTGGCCAAATATATTTACGTCGGCCTAAAAAATGCCGACGTAAACACGGCGCTATTTATGTCGGCCACACCAAACCGACATAAATACCTGTATTTACGTCAGCCGGGCCGACGTAAAAAGGCTTCACGCGGCCACAAAATTCAAAAATAGGGCAAGCCTATTTACATCGGCTAGGCCGACGTAAATACGCCACGTGGCGGTTATTTGCCAATTACATTTGTTTTGTAGGAATATATGACGCAGCAGTTCGGAAGACCACTGAATCTTCCTCTGTTACAACCTCCACCCTTATTTACCCCGCAATCTCCCAACATGGTATCATCAATTATTCAAATTTATTTTGATGTAATCTAGCTATCTCTAATATATGTTCGTTAATATAGGATTCGATGGCCCCCACACCGGATGCCCATGTTGGAGGCAACGACGCTTCTTCTTCGAGGACTCCGCCGTCGGTTGATCACTTTTTAAACTCGGGAGGCGACGCCGGTAGTGGACATCGATTTGGCAATACTCCTCCAAATTGATGTTTGTATGAACAATGAGTACTATGGTTGATCTGTGTTATGTCATGTTTCCAGTATAAACAATGAGTACTATGGTTGATCTTTGTTATGTCATGATGCGCACACGGGGGTGCCCGATCTTCTGGTGAGAAAGATGACTACGGTTTGGTGTCACGGCGACCTTGACGATCCGGCTACAAACCACGAAGGATTGGAACCCAGCGATCGCTAAACCACCACGACGAGCGTTATCAACCATGCCGAAGCACGATCGACCTGATCACGAAGATCTGTTCCTGCGATACAACCGAAGAACAAAGCAAGAACAAGGTAAAACACAATCTGAAATTGCAAATATGAATTAGGCACAAACGAGTAGGTGGGGTTCCGAAGACGAGTAATACAGGCGGTCTAACCGACACGCGCGATTACAAGAAAAGTAGCAAAGGCTAAACTTTAATCTAACAAAACCCGAGGAAGAAGAAGGGAGATGGCGGCCATATATAGAGGTATGACGGCCAGAGGGGGCGTGCTGGCCATAGAGGCATGCACCCCCACGTAACCCTAGGTATACATGGGCCTTGGGCCCAAAAGAGAGGTGGCGTAGCACTTGGCAGATTTGGCCCGCTCGATTGTTTCATCGATTCCGGGTGACTTTGGATGAATTTGGAGGTGTGGCTGGATCCGTTGGAAAGCTTATCTCCTAAGCTTTCCAGAAAGTGCTCATTTGCCTCAATCGGACGTCGTATGCAGCATGGGCGTCCGTTTGAAGTCAAACTGGTCGCGGACAGCCGAACCGGGCCTTCCGAAGAGCTGGGCTTGCACTTGGGCTTTCTTGTACGTGGGGGAGACACTTGGTTCTTGGTTATGGCCTGCTGGACCTCCCCCATTGTTGGATTGAAAGGCTTGGCCAAAGGATTTAAACCCACTTGATATTTCTCGTCGGCATGCTGCTGCGGCGTTTCGGCACGTCGACGTGGCGTGTATGTCGGCGACGTCGGTGGAGTTGTAGTGGTAGGAGCGAGAGGCGTCGTGTTCACATCCGTCTTGGTTATGTCCTTATCATCCTCCCCTTCTTGATTTAGAGTCGTCCTCGACTCCATCCCATTCTTCTGCAAAATATTAGAAGCGACAAGAGGCAAAGAAATAGGCACATCCTTTGTATTCAAATCAGCAAAACAATGATTGTGCTTGTCCATGTCATTAGAAACAGAATTTGTAGCTAATAAAACTACACCCTTCGATTTCATTTTAGATTTGATAGAACTTGGGCCTTTCTTACGTGGGTTTGTTTCCTTAGCTACAATAGGATTATCACTTTTATCACTTTCCTGTTTATCTCTTTTAACTTTTTCTACCTGAGATTTCAGTAATTCAGCCAGGGTCATAGGATGTAGCACAAATTTCTTACCCTTAAATATAAATGAATATTGATTAGTTCTACCATGATTAACAACATCTCTATCATATAACCAAGGTCTACCTAATAAAAGTAAGCATGCTTCCATAGGTACGACATCGCAATCAACATGATCATGGTATGAACCAATAGAGAAATATACTCGCACAGTTTTTGTTACCTTTAGCTTACCACATGTGCTGAACCATTCAATCGAATATGGATGCGGATGAGGACTCGTCGCCAAGCCAAGCTTCTTGACCATATCATGGCTTGCTAGGTTGCTACAATTTCCACCATCGATGATGACTTGCACCGAGCGTTCTTGCACAACAACCTTAGAATGGAACAAGTTGTGGCGTTGCGTTTGATTGGCGTGCTCTGGTTGCGCAGTAAGTATGGGCTGAGACATGAAGCTCATGTATTTGTTTGACATTGCAGCATTCAAGTGGTCACTACCATCTTGATCATCCTTGCCTACAAGGTTAGTTACAGGAATAGCAAGCTCATTCTTACCATTACTAAACGAGGTACGCTCACCATCCTTTTTCTTATGTTGTGCAACCTTCACATCTTTCAATTGTGTTTTCTCATTCTTGGTGGAAGGGAGAGTCCTTTGCTCGACAACCTCTTTCAATTTTGCCATGGCCTCACGATGTTTTTTCCTAGATTCGAGCAGATTCGCCTCGAACTCACGATTAAGTTCCCACATGAGTTTCTTATCTCCAGGAGTTAAACACGGATCATCCTCAAAGTGTAGGTCATCTTTCTTTCCATGTGGACTTGCCATTGTTAGTAGTGCACAAGAAAACACACAAAGATATGTATAATCCTATCCACTATTAGGTGCTGGAATTGGACAAATCTCTCACACTCAAACCTATAACCTTGCTCTTACAAGTTCTTACCACGCAAGCAGGTGGTGTGATCGACGGCTGGTTCGTGATAACTTGAGCTCAAGCGGTGATAAAGTGATAGCAAGGTTCTGTTCTGTATGGTTAGTAGATGGTAGAGCTTGGACAGGCAATATTATATGTAGCAAGGACAAACTAGTACCACATTAGTCAAAGCAAGTTGAATAATCGTTCAACGTCGGTACTGTGCTGGTCCTAGGACAAACCGTACTAGAGACGCGAGCCAAGACACAAACGACATCACTAACAAAGCATAGCACTTAGGTAGAGAGCTCCTCCCTTTTTTTCTCCATTTTTTTTCTTTTTTTCTATCTTTTTTTGCGGCTTTTTTTTTTTATGGCACTTGCCTTTTTTTTTTCAAACTTTCCAAACAGGACAGCAGGGGCAGTTATGTTGTTCGGCAAATTCACTCAAGAAAAGCTCCGAATTTGGGGAAGGTCTCTATGTCACAGTTATAGATCTTTTCGTTCTCATCAATTTTCATATATGGAACAACCAATTTGGAGTTTGCAAATAGGAGATATGGACACCTAAATACTAGCTGTACAGAAAAAATCTGAGATGAGACAGATCCAGATCCAACGCTATTTTTGGGTGCGAAGATTTCGTTTCCTGAAATTGGTACAATGGACAAAGTTGTAGAGGATCTTCTTAGCTTTCCAACAATTACAAGAACGCCCAAAAAGGATAAGGGAATCAGGAGATATGGCTGTTTTACCGAACTGGGATCAGATTGATCCAATTCAAATCTGACTAGAACTCGAGAATTTCCAAATTTTAGCAACTTGAAGATGGCCGAATTCAAAGATGACTCCAAATAACTTTTCCTTGGATATTTCGTGCTGATTCCAGAAAGTCCAAAAACGTCAAAATCCGAGTTCGGATGGAAGACTTATGATTGGAAAACCGAATTCGTAACAGATTGGATCTCTAGACAACCCGAAATTTATTGCAAGTTATCGCTGTCTTGGAGGCTGAATCAGATCTCAGCTTGAACACCAAAGTTGGAGGAGACGTTCTAAGCTTTCCAAAAAGTCTAAGAACTCCAAAATCCGACTTGGTATGAAGGAGAAATGTCCAAAACACTGAACTGGACAGCAGCGACGGTGACGAAAAACGTGACACGAACTCGAAACTCTAGGGTAAAGACTCTAAGACCAGTAACGACACGACGATGCAATCGAAAACTCAAAAAGCAATGAATAAGCAGTAGTAGTAATAGGGCTCGACGGTCTTGGAGAACGGGAACTAATCTATTTTTTTTGTTGCAATTTTCTGGACTATAGGACGAAAGAAAACAAATCTAATATAAGATAGATGTGTTCTCACCAGGCAGCCAATGCTCTGATACTAACTGATGCGCACACGAGGGTGCCCGATCTTCTGGTGAGAAGATAACTATGGTTTGGTGTCACGGCGACCTTGACGATCCGGCTACAAACCACGAAGGATTGGAACCCGGCGATCGTTAAACCACCATGATGAGCGTTATCAACCACGCCAAAGCACGATCAACCTGATCACGAAGATCTGTTCCTGCGATGCAACCGAAGAACAAAGCAAGAACAAGGTAAAACACAATCTGAAATTGCAAATATGAATTAGGCACAAACGAGTAGGTGGGGTTCCGAAGACGAGTAATACAGTCTGAGCGATCCGAACCGACGCGCGATTACAAGAAAAGTAGCAAAGGCTAAACTTTAATCTAACAAAACCCGAGGAAGAAGAAGGGAGATGGCGGCCATATATAGAGGTATGATGGCCAGAGGGGCGTGCTGGCCATAGAGGCACGCACCCCCACGCAACCCTAGGTATACATGGGCCTTGGGCCTAAAAGAGAGGTGGCGCAGCACTTGGCAGATTTGGCCCGCTCGATTGTTTCATCGATTCCGGGTAACTTAGGATGAATTTAGAGGTGTGGCTGGATCCTTGGAAAGCTTATCTCCTAAGCTTTTCAGAAAGTGTTCATTTGCCTCAATCGAACATCGTATGCAGCTTGGGCGTCCGTTTGAAGTCAAACTGGTTGCAGATGGCTGAACCGGGCCTTCCGAAGAGCTGGGCTTGCACTTGGGCTTTCTTGGACGTGGAGGAGACACTTGGTTCTTGGTTATGGCCTGCTGGACCTCCCTCATTGTTGGATTGAAAGGCTTGGCCAAAGGATTTAAGCCCACTTGATATTTCTCGTCGGCATGCTGCTGCAGCGTTTCAGCACGTCGACGTGGCGTGTATGTCGGCGACGTCGGTGGAGTTGTAGTGGTAGGAGCGAGAGGCGTCGTGTTCACATTCGTCTTGGTGATGTCCTCATCATGTCATATTTCCAAATTGATGTTTGTATAAACAATGAGAGTATTATGGTTGATCTATGTGTTGTATGCCATGTTTTAAGTTTATATACATATATATTGTGCATGGATGCTGTAATTTGATATGTTGGTTTATATGAATTGATGGATGTATGGATGTATGGATGAATATATATATATATGGTTCTATCGGCTATTTCTGTACATATGGCCTATTTATTTGGCTGGCATGAATTCTCCAGTATTTACGTCGGCAATACTGAAGCAAAATTCTGCCATGCAGCCCCAGTATTTACGTGGGCCTAGAAGCCGATGTAAATAGGGTTATTTACGTCGGCCTCCTGGCCTACGTAAATACTCTTTCCACGGCCACAGATATTAAATAAGCCTTTCACGGCCACTGATATTTACGTCGGCCTCGAGGCCGACGTAAATAAGCCTTCCACGACCACTGCTATTTACGTCGGCCCGATGCCAACATAAATGACTCTATTTACGTCGGTTTTCGGCCGACGTAAATAGCTGCCACCGTGGAAGGCTTATTTACATCGACCTCTAGGCCGACGTAAATAACTGCCACGTCATCATCACGCCATGGGCTGAGAACCACTATTCCTATTTATGTCATCTTCTAGGCCGACGTAAATAAGGGCTATTTACGTTGGTGCTTACGTAAATACTATTTACGTCGCTCGGTTTACGTCGGCCTATTTACGTTGGCTTCTAGCTGACGTAAATAAGTCGGATTCCTGTAGTGAGTATTATCACTGGCGGTTCTTACCCAGTGATGAGGATGTTCGAAAATACGATTTTAGATAATAAAATTTGACTAAAAAATATTATTTTGATCCGAATAGCATCCCTACACCATCTACCACCGTGTATATAGCCTTACTACCTTTTCTCATGCGAAATTTAAACCACGCATAACTAGGATTTGAACTCCGGACCTCTTGACTCTAACCCAGCCCTCCTAACCATCTCACCCATTAGCACATTTTGACATATATAGGATATGCATATCATTTAAGTCTTGTTTCTGAATTTTTTAATAACTTTTTGACTATACAAATGATGCTAAATAGAAAAGTTTTCAACTATAAAGTTGTATATCTTGTTGAAAGCTACAGTTTCATGTAAAGATTGTTTCTATCCGACTTAATTTGAATAAGTTATAAATTTTTTAATCTTATAATGATTATTTAGACATCTATATTGCTTTAAATGGAAAACATATCAATTACAAAGTTTTAGATCTCATCAAGATCTACAATTTACATATAAAGTTTATTTTTATCCGAGCTTATATGAAAAAGTTATGAAACCCAGAAGATTTAAAAATTCTGAAAATTACTTTTCACGGACGGTTCTTTTGAGAACCGCCAGTGATACTATTTTCTCAAAAGAACCGCCAGTGATAGTGAAAATATCACTGGTGGTTCTAGGATTGATCTGCCAGTGATATTTTTACTGGTGGTTTTTTTATAGAACCGCCAGTGATATTTTTATTATCATTGGCGGTTCGGTAACACTGGAGGTTTTTTCGGGTCTCTGGCGAGACGGAGCGGGGCAGGTCATATCACTGGCGGTTCTAAATGAATCTGCTAGTGATGAAGGGTCAGGGATAAGCATTTCTATAGCAGTGCAAAACCAACCCTAGAACAACACATGCAACTCCAACGGGCACGCAGCACAATCTAAAACAACAAAAATACTACTAGGAGAAACTCACCGGAAGCGGACATCACCGACGAGGTCGCCGGGGAAATCTGAAGAAATCACCGGAAACGCCTCTCCCTTGAACACGGTAGAAACCACAAAGAAAAAGTGAGCGGTGTCCAACCTCAGTGGAATCGAATAGAGAGAGAATGTTGG
Source organism: Olyra latifolia (assembly GCA_036346145.1). Classification (NCBI taxonomy): domain Eukaryota; kingdom Viridiplantae; phylum Streptophyta; class Magnoliopsida; order Poales; family Poaceae; genus Olyra; species Olyra latifolia. The sequence goes on along the minus strand of CM070531.1, from coordinate 3,204,781 downwards.
CGAGCAACAAATACTACTAGGAGCAAACTCCCCGGAAGAGGACGCTAGAAACGCCTCTCAGACACGATAGAAACCAGAAAGACCATTAGCAGTTTGGAATCGGACAGAGAGATAATGCGGCGCGCAAACCGATACACACTGTTTCAAACATCAATAGGGGCAAAAAAGTAACAACACTGAAAAAAATACAACAACTAAACTTGAGGGACAACCAGCCAGCATGAATCACAAAGAAATCGGACGGCTAATAAATGGGTTGCCTAAATCTAAAAGCCGTTAACCACGTGTTATAGCTGGCCAAACCGTTAGCAAAACCAGGGTCCCTGTGACTGCTACTTAGCAAAACCGATAAAATTTACCCATCGAATTATGAAAAGCCGACCACAATGAATCGGGCCAAACTAGGCGGCCGTTTAACCACATGTTATAGCTGGCCAAACTGCCCGGTTCAAATAGGACGAACCGGGCCAGCCCATATTGTTCACCAAACCGTGCTGGCCCGATTCATTAAACCGAACTAAATCTAGGCTAAACCTTTGGCCCGCTTGGCCGGCCCGGTTCAGTGGTTCATATAGTGGCTGTTCGGTTCGGCCCAGTATATATATATATATATATATATATATCGTCGGGGAAGGTACGTGGCCCATGGAGACATGCCCCATTTACCCACCTTTGGCCCAGCGAAAGGCCCATGCGAGCTCCGTAAGCTCGCGTCCGAGTTTGTCAAGCTCGCGCCCGAGCTTCCCCACTCCTGAGCCTAGGCCTCTTACCTCTCGAGCTTCCGAAGCTCGGGGCTTAGACCCCGACGTGGACTGTGCCGCGCGCAGCACACCGCGGGCCCACATGTCACCGCGAGTTAAATGCGACCACAGTACCGATGCGCACCTGCCACAAGCCGCTGACGGGTTGGTGGCCGGTCGTGTCAACGGTCAGCTTGCCGTTCGCCCCCAAGGAGAAAAACACGTATTGCTGTGTAGCGGTTGGGACACTAATCCTAGCAAGCTAGAAAAACATGCCTGAATATCTGACGGACCTTGTGGGTCCGCCATGCCGCAGCCCGGTAAAACGAGAGAATACGACCAGTGACCAGAAGATAATATGGTGCTTCACAACGGACCGAAGTCAGACTACAGTGGCCGAGAGCCACCTATAAATGGGGGCATAGGCCACAACCAAATAGAGGATTTTTAAAGGACACTTACACACACTCAAGGCTAGACGCGTAGAGCCATAGCACTCAGTCGCCATAGAATAGGAGCACTTGCACTTGTCTAGGATCTCTAGTTCTAGGTAGTAGTTCTTTGCGTTTAGTCACCGTACGAACATACATAGTGCCTTGAGCACTTATTGTACTTGAGCCTGAGCTTCCCGAAGCTCGGCCTCACTCCTCTGTACTCGTTTAAGCTCGATACTGAATGAGGACTGGACGTAGGGCTGTTATCTGGTAGTGGAGGCCCGAATCAGGATAAAAACATCTGCGTCAGTATCCGACGTCATCACCACACACATGCACAGCACACACGAACACCACCAATACACACATCCTTCCCTCAGCAGCGTCCACGGGCTTCGGTCGAGGGAGCAGGGCCGCTCTCGGGTCTTGCACACCCCTTCCTTGCATATCGTCCTGCGGAGGTTCGCCTCCCAGTCGCCGACATATATATTGTGAAATATATATTTATATGTTTATTTTTTATGATATATAATTTATTTTCTTTATTTTCTAACACTTATTTATTAAATATAATTATTTTTTATTTTTATATATTATTTTTGGCTAAACCGAGCCGACCTGTCTTGTACCCGTTGGCTCATCTGCCCGGTTCATAAGGTCTATCGCGTTTCATAAGGTCTGCCTCATGTAGGCTAGGCTCGTGCATTTTAAGGGCGCACGGCCTCTCGCCTCACTCGCCCTGCCCTAGATTCCTCCCGCGCCACAGAGCGGATCGCAAGCTCATTCCTCGTAAGTTTTTCTCCCCTTCTGCCTCTTCACCAGCGGATCCGGTATGGAGGAGCTCAGGCCGGGCCAGATCCGGCTGGTGGCGTCGGGTCCAACCTCTACCGCCGCCACCTTCAATGCTTCTTGCCGCCGCCTCTATTGCTCCCCTGCTCTCTCTACCCTTCTCGCCCCCTGGCCCTAGCCGCTCCCCTCTCATCATCCCCTCTACTCACAGCATGAAACCTTTGCTCCTCCTTACTTATTTATAGGATGTCGGATGTGTTTTAGATCTGAACCTTCGTTTTTAATCATAGATGTTTCTTCACAGCACTTGAACAGGACGGGATGACTAAGACAAGCCTAAAAGGTCCCTGAGGAAGGTCAGGGTGAACATGGCGTTGTTGGACTGTTTTGCTTGCCGTCATCCCCTCCATGCTCGCATGTTCAAGGTGAGGTGGCTCTAGAAGCAAAGCATCTATTAATTATCTCTCGCTTGCTTCTTATTCAAACTTTTTTTTGCAACTAATGCAGTGCGGCGACGGTCGTGTGGTTTGTGGCGTCTGTCGTGACAGCCACAAACAAGCCTGTCAATGTCGTGGAACCTACGATGCTTGTATTGAGCTGCACCAAATCGTCCGTACTACCAAGGTCAAATGTGTGTACAAAAAGCACGGCTGCAAGTTGGACGTTTATTTCTACAGGTTGAGGTGTCAAACGGGCACTCCCAAGCTTGAGTGCCCGTCTGCGCCATCGGCAGGACCTAAATTCCGCAGCAAAAGGCAAAGTATCGCTGGCTCGAGTGCCGGATCTCCTGCCAGCACGGGTGCCCGTTAGCATTCGGAAGCTATGCTTCTCATGGCTTAAATTTGTAGACCGAGAGCATCTCCAACAGAGTCTCTAAAATAGAATATTCTCTATATTTAGAGTCTCTTGTCCTCCAGCAGAGTCTATTTTAGCCTCTAAATTTAGAGTTTATCTCTCCCAGCCTCTAAATTTGAAGACTCTCTATATCAACCTCTATAGTTTTTTTTGGATAGAGGCTCTGCTGGAGATAATGAAAATATAAAGAGCAAATAGTAATTTAGAGGGGGCGTATAGAGACCCGATTTTAGAGTTTCCGCTGAAGATACCCTCAAGAAGTGCGTATGGTGCTTAAATAATCTTGTACTGTTATCTCCGTGCTGTTTGTTTTATAGTACTGCGTCCATTCTGTTTGTGTGCTATCTGGCCTTTTAAATTCCAGCATTTCGATGCTATTGCAGCGATGTCCAGATCTTGGATTAAATCTAGTGCTATCATTTACAAAGGACCTGATGCATGACATGTTGTAAGTTTGTTCCCATCCTGTCAGCTATTAAAACTCTCATCTTCTTTCCATCTCTCTCAAATAATAATGTACTCTGAACTATTTTGTTGCCATTATATTATTATTACACTACAATAAGTTGCATATTCATTTTCAGGGTAAAGCCATTTTGGTTAGATTTGCAAACCACTTTTTGGTATTTTGGTAGATAAGGGATGGATTGATTTTAGTTCGAAGAATGCCCAATCACATGTACAAACCGAAGCAGCAGTGTGTCCTTGGTCTAAAGATGTCTTGGCCGATTCATGAGATACATTGGCTCTTTCATATCTGCAAGACAAAGGTTACTGTATTTGTTTTTGCAGTTGTCCATCGGAAAAGTTACCTTTACATTCTCATTAGATTTTTCAGTTGCTAATGAGTTATAGTTGTGTTGTACATAATTGATTCAGTTTCTTATATTTATTATGCATTTAGTGTATGCCACTTTTCAGATTGTTTCCATACTGTAGTACCTGCTATACATAAATATATTCTTTTTAGCTGAATTTTGTTGGATATATGCTATTGTACTACCTGCTTAAAATGCATAGGATTCAATTTTGTTTGTTCCAAGTCAATACTAGTGGGCTGAGTTATAGATCTGAATTAGCAACCTTGGTAGGAAGTAAGTGTTTAGTCTTGTAATTGTGAAATTGTCACATTAGTCATTACCCTTTATCCTTTTGCCAACTTGTTATGCATTTTTAGAATATGTGCGTGTAATATTAAAACATCCTATCATGCTGAAACTTAAATGAACTTTGGTGAATGCTACCAAGTTTGACGGGGTAGAGTCAATGGGCATTTGGGTTACATCACAAAAAAAAAGTGCAGACCTATTGATAGATCCATACTGGATTTGCCCTTTTATGGTCCCATTTAGGGAAAAGTGTGTTGCAGCAATAATAATATGCGGCATAAGCAATATAAATATAAGAGCACAAACAGAATAAAAAACTTGCATTTTTAGAAAACACGGTAGAGTGCACCCTATCCAGCCCCCGCTGTGTCCATGTCCGAGAACCTTAGTTGTGAGCCCGGGCATGGACACAGCATAGAGAAACACGTGGTACTAACAATGCGAAACGCCCTTGCTATTTTGCTTTGGTAACTTAGACTTGACCCTTGAACCGGCCAAGAGAACTACTCGTGCAATGATGATCGGCTTACTCAAGCGAGGTTCTCAAGGGACGAGTCACCGTTAGATAGCTCAAGCTTAGGCCATGCAAGGTGTTATCATGTGTGGGCTAAAACTAAAGCACATAGAGCTAGAAGCGATTGCCCGGGCAACAAGTTGTCAGTCAAAAGGAAAAGGACATGTGAGGAATGGGTGCCTAAGGCCCTAAGACACTAGTCTTGGTTGAATGTACATTGTAGCCTGGGCCAACTTTTTGGAAAACAAAGATGCAAAAAACTAAGAAATAGGACCTACAAGTAGAACTTATGAAGCTGATCGATGCTCTATGTTCTAGTCAAAACTCGCCTGTCCTCCATGGCAAGGCGCACAACCCCCCGGGCGTGTCACGGAGACGACCGTGTATGGACCCTCCTAGTGGGGAGTTAACTTGTTGCGTTAGATAGGTCCCGAACTCTTCTTAGGACAAGATCACCAACTTGTAAAGTCTTGGGTCGCACCGACTTGGCTGTGTGCCTGCGAAGTGCTTGCAGGTAGGCTGCTAAGCATATTTGAGCCTACTCATGCGTGTCTTCTAGGAGATCGAGGTTGAGTAAGCGTTCCTGCTCTTGGTCGGTATCCTCTACCAAATTGACCCTCGGTGAGCCAAGTACAACCTCGGCGGCCAGTATGGCTTCTGTACCGTAAACAAGCTGGAATAGGGTTTCCCTCATTGCCCGGCTGGTTGTAGTGCGAACCGACCAAATGACGGAAGGTAACTTGTCCACCCATGCTTACCAGAGATGAGTGAGGTGTTTGAACACCCTCTTTTTGATGCCTTGCATTATCTATCCGTTGGCCCTTTCAGCGGCTCCATTACTATGTGGATGAGTTATATAGGCGAAACATACCTGAGTGCCAACTTCCTTGAAATACTCTTCGAACAGCCCACTTGTGAACTGCGTCCCGTTGTCCGTGATTAGTCGGTGGTGATCCTCAAACCTTGTGACCACGTTATTGTAAAAAAACGTTTGGTTGCTTGAGCCGTGATGGTCGACACTGGCTTAGCTTTGATCCACTTAGTGAAGGTATCGATAGCAATAATTAGGTGTGTGCAACCCTTTGGTCCTAGGGGAAAGGACGAAGAATGTCCACTCTCCAGGTCGAGAATAGCCAAGAGAGAGGTATTATTTGAAGCGCTTGGGCAGGCTGATGTATCTTCCAGGCATAAAACTGGCACGCTATGCATGTAGCCACTATGACCTAGGCATCATTCACCGTTGTAGGCCAGTAATAACCCATGCGAAAAGCCTTGCTGACCAACATGCTGAAGGATGCGTGAGCGCCATATATGCCTTCATGTATGTCTTTTAGAAGGTAGACCCCCCTCATCTTTTGAGATGCACTTTGAGAGAACTCCTAGCGTACCTCTGTGGTAAAGGAACCCCTCCACCAGTCTGTAAGGTAGGGCTCACCTTATAAGCTGGGATCGCTCAGCTTGGTCCTCGAGCAGTGTCCTATGTGCTAAGTACTAAAGAAATGGCGTTATCCAGTTTGTGCCCTGCTCAAGGAGTGAGACATCACCGCTCGTCTCATTTCCCTCGTCCGCAGATGTGGTTGGGGGCTTGTATAAGTGCTTAATGAGCACTCCTGCCGGAGCAGATTCATGTGAGGATCTAAGCTTGGATAGTTGGTCGGCCAGTGCATTTTCCTTCTTAGGCACAAAGAGCACCTCGAAATTCTTGAAGTACTTCTCCAACTTCCTCACTTCAACCAGGTACAGCGCCATTGAATCATTGGAATACTAAAACTCCTTGTTGACCTAGTTGACAACTAACTGTGAATCCCCTTTCACAATTACTCATTGGACACCGAGCGATTTACATGCCCGAAGCTCGGCCAAGAGGCCTTCATACTCAGCGACATTGTTGGTTGCTGCAAAGTGTAATTGTATGACTTACTAGAGCTGTTCCCTTTAGGGGAAATGAGAACAACCCTAGCCACCGAGTGTTTGAAACAGCGCGAGCCATTGAAGTACATGGTCCAACGTCCCTCCTCTAGTTGCTCGGCGCCTGTGGTGGGTGGGTCTGAATTGGTCCATTCCACCACAAAGTCAGCCAAGATTTAGGACTTGATCGTCGTACGAGCCGAAAACTGGAGATCAAACTCCGCTAGCTCCATGGCCCATTTCGCAATGCGACCACTGGCATCTTGGTTTCAGAGAATCTCCCCTAGTGGAAAACTAGTCAGGACCATGATTTGGTGTGCTTGGAAGTTGTGTCTTAGCTTCCAAGGGGACATGAGCAAGGCGTACAGGAACTTCTAAACCTCGGGATATCTCTTCTTTGGTCTATGAAGCACCTCGCTCACGTTATAGATTGGTCGTTAGATGCCATCCCGCTCCACCATCAAAATAGCACTTACAACATGAGGAGTAGCCGCTAGGTATAGCAGCAAGAGCTCCCTGGGCCTAAGCGTAGTTACGATCGGCGGGTTAGATAGGTATCAACTACAATAACAAGAGCACAAGACTCTAGCTACAGGTAGTCAACCTAATCAAGCGTTTTCTTGTTCAGTGGACACCTTGACATATTTAGAAGCCCTAGCCTGGGTGCTCTCCTTGCACTCATAGCACAACGCACTGATGGAGCAGGCGGCAAACAACTCCATGGCGGCAATTGTTGGGAATAGTTCCACATCAGAAGTTGGGAGGGTTTGAGCATGGTTTATAAGAGTGAGAGAGTACCTCCTCATTGAGCTAGTTTTTATGGGAGATAGCCCAAGAGACCTTTGTCCATTGCTCTGGTTGGACATGCGAGTGTACTGCAACTCAACGACTTGGGGTTCGGATGAGCTAAGTGTTGCGGTCTGGATAACAAGTGGTATCAGAGCCCAAGTGGCCCAGGTGGTTCATGATAATCTCGGTCCGATTTGTGAGGGAGAGATTGTTAGTTAAAATATCGAAAGTTGGAAAGGCTTGAGCATAGTTTTTAAGAGTGATGGAGCACACCCTCATTGAGCTAGCTTTATGGAGGAGATGGTCCAAGAGACCTTGGCCGGCTGCTCAGGTTAGGCCTGCGAGTATACTGCAGCCCAACAACCTGGGGTCCTGATGCGCTAAGTGTAGCGGTCCGGCTAACAAGTGGTATGAGAACATAGGTGGGCCAGGTGGTTCATAGATAATTTTGGCCCAATGTGTGAGGGGGAGATTGTTGGAAATAGTCCCACATCGAAAGTTGGCAGGGCTTGAGCATGGTTTATAAGAGTGAGGGACCACCCCCTCATTGAGCTACCTTTTTAGGAAGAGATAGCCCAAGAGACCTTGGTCCATTACTCAGATTGGGCTTGCGATTGTACTGCAGCCCAATAACCAGGGGTCTGGACGCACGAAGACGCACTAGTGTAGCGGTCCGGCTGATAGCAATCGCGCTCACAAGGTCGACATACAGTATGTCGGTCATCAATAGTAACATGATTGATCCTGTATGAACAAGTAATTGTGTATTTTACTATGCATTACTTTGGCGGGTAAATCGCATGATAACAAGTAGTGTTGAGTAACAAATAGTATTTAGTACAGAATATCCGTAAAAAATCTTTGCATCCAAGATACTCCCGAAACTACTCCATATAAATTCTTTGTGAAGACACCCTCTGATTAGAACTTTTCTATGGAAGAAACACCGATGGCATCGTCCACATCCTCTGATGGGGTTGATAGGAACACCTTGTCGAACGACGATGTGGATTGTACCGTCGAAGATGCAAGCGTTCATCCGGACAATGATGTGGATATCCTCTTGCGCATCCTGAAGGATGTGGAGGCCGTAACGCTAGATAGTACTATTACTTACAAGCATGTAAGTGTCCTCGTAACACCATGTTACTTAAGCAGGTCCGCTTTTTTATTGTTAGTTTGTGTCGGCGGCTGGGAGGTGAGCCTCCGCTGGCCGATGAGCAAGAGGAAGGTGGGTGCGAGGCCCGAGGGCGACCCTGTCCCCTGGACCAAGGCCTGGCCGCTGGCCGGGCGCTGCCGAGGGAAGGATGTCGATGCGTTGGACGCGCGAGCTAGCGTGACGCGGGGATTTTTATCCTGGTTCGGGCCTCCACTTTTGGATAACAACCCTACGTCCAGTCTTCGTTTAATGCCAAGCTTAAACGAGTACAAGAGGGTGAGGCCGGGATTCGGAAAGCCCGGACTCGAGTACAATAAGTGCTTAAGGCACTATGTGTGTGTTCCTACTATACCTGGATGTGAAGAACTACCGCCTGGAACTAGAGCTCCTACGTGAGTACAAGTGCTCCTGTTCTAGGCCTAATGCTCCTCGTGCGTGTGTCCCTCTCTGTTGTTCTATCCCTCTCTCCGGTTCCCTGGTCGTGGCCTGTGCGTCCCCTTTATAGGCAGCCTCCGGCCACTGTAGTCTGATCTTGGTCTGTTGTGATGCGCCGAGTTATCCTTCGGTCACTAGCCGTCTTCTTCTGTTTTGCCGTGCTGGGGTGTGGTGGACGTGCAAGGCTCGCCAGATATTCGGATGTATCTCCTCATCCTGCCCAAATCGCCGTTCGGACCACTACCCGGCAATACGTGTCTTTCTCTATGGGGCGGATGGTAAGCTGACCGCTGACGCGACCCGCCACCAACTTGCCGGTGGCTTGTGTCAGGTGCGCCTTGGTACTGCGGTCGCATTTAACTCGCGGTGACCAGCTGGGCCCATAGCGCGCCGCTGCGCGGCGCAGCGCAATCCGCCTTGGGTCTTGACCCCTAGGCTTCGAAAGCTCAGGGGAGGGCGAGGGACTCGTGCTCCGAAGTGGAAAAGCTCGGGCGCGAGCTTGCCAAGCTTGGGCGCGAGCTTGCCAAGCTCGGGCATCAGCTTACCAAGCTCGGGCGTACTTCCCATGGGGCCGGAGGTAAGTTAGTGGGCCGTATCTTCATGGGCCACGTACTTTCCCCAATAGCTAGCCCTCGAGCCTCGAGCGGGGCGAAAACGTGCCGCTCGGAGGTTTATTGGTAACTGCTCCTGGACGAAATGTTTGCCGTGCACACGGTTTTCTGTCCTTGACGGGAATTCCAACCGAAACATAGTTGTGCCCTTGGGCGGACAGGCGACGGTTCGCCTTCTGCGCTGGTTTACAAGAGGTGGTTTTCCTTCACGCTCTCTCGCATTCTTTCTTGTGCTACTGCCTCCTTGCTTTTTCCATCCTTTCGCTCTTCTGCTGACTTCACCTCCCGACATTCCTCCTCCAATGGCGCGCTTCACGCGGAGTCTCCTTTCTGAGGACAACTTGAAGGAGTTGGCCGACGTCGGCTTCATCGAGGTCGGCGGCTGGAGGGCGGCCGACGAGGAGACAATTCCCGCGCCCGAGAGCAAAGAGTTTGTCTGTTTCGAGCTTTTCGCTATTCACGGGCACCGGGTTCCGGTGTCCGACTTCTTCGCTGCTGTTCTGGCCCAGTGTGGGATCGAGTTGGTGAATCTAAATCCCAACTCGATCCTATTCCTGACAATCTTTGCGCATCTTTGCGAGGCGTTCGTCGGGGTGGAGCCGACGGTCAGTCTCTTTCTCAACTTCTACGAACTGACCATGACCAGTTGGAGCGACGCGGTGGGGTGCGTCTACTTCAAGCTGCGCCGTGACATAAAGCCCGCTTACCCGACGTTCAAGGCCAAGGAAAACGTCGAGGGGTAGGCGTCGCGGTGGTACTACGCCAAGGTGCTCAGCGATTGCGGGCTTTGGTTCGCGAACGCGAACCCCGGGAAGCTGACGCTGCCCCGCCCTTCGCTGGAGCCGGCAGAGGTAGTCTCGGCGGCCAAGGTCCGGGAGTTGGCCGGCCGGGGACTAAATGGCTACGACATCGTAGCCGACTTCATCAGGCACCGGGTGAGCCCGCTGCGGAAGCGGGTTCACCCTTTCTTCAAAATCCGCGGTGGGACGATCTCACCCGTGAAAGCACTTCCCATAAGTTCCTCTTTCGGCCCTACAGTCCCTCGTCCGAGCTTCCTTTGGGCGTGTTTTGATGTTCCCGCTCTTTTCTTTGCAGCTTTGCCCCTGGATGACGTGGTTCGGGCTGTGAAGCTCCTGCTGCCCGTGAACTATAATGAGCCATCGGGCTCGGGCATCTGGAACATCCTCGACGAGGTACGTGTTCCCGCGAGCTGGGCGCCCCCGGAAGGCGGTCCTCTATGGGCGCGGGCTAATGCTCCCTGGCTTGCTTGCACGGAAAAGTGGGTGAGGAGGCCGGGCCCGCCGCCCTCGCACTGGTGGCAGCCCCAGGGGCCGCCCTCCCGGTGAGTTCGTCGGGTGGCGGCAGCGCGGGCTTGGTCCTGGAGCGGCAAGATCGGGCTGCGAGCGCGCGGCCGCCCCTAAAGAAGTAGACCGGGCTCTCCCGTCGAGACAAGGTCGTCAGCGCGGGGCGGTCGGCGGCTCGGGCTCCTGCCGTTCCCGACCCAGCCCGGGCTAGAGGTTCCCGGGATCGGGACTCTGCCGGCGTGCGGGATACCCAGCCGGCGCCGAAGAGGCGTCGGTTGGTGCTGGATGATGATGACTCGGACAACGGGTTGGCGGGGACGGATGTCGAGCCCGCCGGTAGGTCACCGTGCTTTTCAGTTTTCCCTTCTTTTCTTCGCTTATCACGATTCTCAGAGTCGAGCAGGCGTGCTTGATCGCTTTTTGTTTTCAGTCGCCATGTCCGCTGGGGCAGGGGAAGTCATCCCAGTGCTGCCGGAGGAAGTGGCCCAGGAGAACGAGCCCCTTCCGAAGCATGGAGGGCTTCGGGGCTCGGAGGCATATTTCCTTCCGCCGGTGGTACGCAACGACGTACGCTGCCCGGCCGTGACCGTGGAGGTGGAGCTGGACAACGGGACATCGATCTTGCCACCGCTCCGCGTCGAGGGGCTGACCACGTCCGGGTGGCGCCCAATCGACTTCAATGGCTTGTCGGAGCTCTTCGCGGGGTGCGATCGGCTCGTCCCGCCGTTGGCATGGGCGACACGCTCCAGATCGGCTGGAATTGGCCGGTCCGGGTTATCACTGCCGCCAGCATCGTCCCGGTGCGCCTGTGGAGCGTGGCCCCGCTGGTCGCCGCGGGGTGGATCGTGGCGACGCCGACGTGGGTCGAGCAAAAGCTGTCGCCCGCCGGAAGACGCCGGGAGGAGTCCATCCGGCTTTGGCCCGTTCCCGGCTAGCCGCTTACGGATTGGCTGGTGAGTATGAAAGTGGCCAAGCCGAAAGCGGATGCCGGGGTGCAAACCGACTTTGCCCCCGAGCCATACCTTCAGGCCGTCGAGGTGGCCAGGCCTTCGAGGGGAGCGGCTGAGCCTGCAAGGGGAGTGGCTAAGAAATCAAGTAGCTCGAGCGATAGCTCGGGTGGCTTGGTCGTGGCGTTGCCTGCGCCGAGGCGCGCTGCCCGGCTTCGGTACGAGACCGAGGCCGCGGCGGCCATGAGGCAGGTAAGGGCCTTCGAGCCTGGCCTTCGGAGTTTTGTGTTGACTCTGCTTTGATTCTTTCTTTTTCTTGAGCCCGCTTTCTTGGTGTAGGCCTACCGCGAGGTTGTTGGCCTCGCGTGTTCGTTCGGTGCTGAGCACAAGGCCGAGCAGGAGGCCCTGCAGGCAGATGGCGCACGCTGGCGACAGCGGGCCGAAGCTGCACGTACCGAGCTAGAAGAAGCTCGCTCGGGCTCGGTCCAGGCAGTGGCCCTGGAAGCTCGTGTTGCGGCGGCGGAGGCAGCCCTAGTTGCGGCGCGGGAAGATGCCGGGGAGGTCTCCCATCGGTCGCAGGAGGCCCTTACGGCGGAACGCGACCGCTCTACCGAGCTTGAGGAGCGCCTTCGGTCGGTGGAGGCATGCCGCGTTGCCGAGGCTACCCGTGCAGCGGAGGAGCACGGTCTCCTCGCCGCGGAGCTATCCCAGGTGAAGTTGACTGCAGCCGAGATGGAGGATCTGCTGAAGACCCACCGAGACACCGTACGGGACTTGGAAGCGGCGAATGAGGTCTTGTGGTCTGTGATGCTGACCGTCTGGGGTGATCGGAAGGCCCTCCTCGAGCTTCAGGACCGTCATGACGAAGCACTAGCCGTGCTTCGTAAACTTAGGTGACGGCCCAGGTCATAGGCCTTTGTATATTTTTTCTTTTCTTTGCCTATGTTCCAACTTGTCCTTTTGTAGAAACTCCTTTAAAAGTAATGTTATTGCTTTGTCTTAGTCTTTTTACTTTGTCGCCCCACCGATCAATCTTTTTCCTGGAATGCCGATCGTCAATTTGACTGTTGTGCCATGTCCCGAGAGACATCCGCGTCAAATCTTGGAAACGGTTCTCATCTGAGTCGCTTCCCGATGTCATTACTCCTGGAATCAATTTGACTTCCGGGGTTTGGCTTATAAAAAGAGGCCGATGCGGCGACCAATTTTCATTCCGAACTTCTTCCTGCAACCCCTCCTTCTCCGCTTGCTGCCATGAATTACGAAGAGTTCATGGAGGTTCTTTGGACGGACTACGATCTCGCTCTCGCCGAGGTTGCTGAGGAAGAAGCTCGTGCTCGCGACGTCACCACCGTTGCTGTCTTAATCGAGGTCGTCCCGGCTCTCGCCGAGGTGGCCGATGTGATCGCCGAGGCGCTAGTCCGCGCTCGCCGACATTTCCTGTAATCGGCTTGTAAACCATTTCGAAGATTAATAAAGTTGTTTTTTTTGCCTCCTTCTTTTGTCATCTTTCCTGCATGCAAACGAACACAAGTAGTCATATAGGTAAGAAGGATTCGAAGGCCGGGGTATAGTCCTATCGATCCTAGCCCCCGAGCCATGGCCGAGCTTCTGAAGAGAGGCTCGGTCGTGGCTTAGAGGAGATCGAAAGTCGTCGCTCGGACGACCGACCTTAAGAAATCGACTCTTAAAAAATCAACCCTTGAAAAATCGACCCTAGCACCCGAGCCACGGCCGAGCTTCTGGATTGACAGAAGGTCGGTCGTTGTTTAGAGAGACCGCGTCCTTAGAACGGAGCTCGTGGCCCTTGCTCTGTTTCTTTGTAAGAGGCAGACTGTTGGGCTCTGGAGTTATCCCGGGCTGCAACAATTTAATGCGGGCTTATGATATAGGGCCGAAAAGCGTTTGCCCGCGCGGGGTCTTGCGTGGTGCAATGGATATCGGCTTACCCGTGTGCAAGGGAATCCCAGGGGTGTAGCTTTTGCATAGCCGTTATTCTGCCGATATGTGCTGTGACAGCCCGAGTCTTCTCCCAAGCCCGATCGTAGGTTTAGGTTTCCGGGGGTTGTTTGAGGGCTTACTAGGGAGTGAAAAGACGGATAAAAGAAATAGGGGTGAGAAAGGAGACTTACGACCTTGGTTGAAGCGTAGAACCTCCGGAGTTGAGCGATGTTCCAGGAACTATTGAGAACTCTACCATCCGACATAGCCAGTCTCACAGCTCCCGGGCGTGTGGCTGATATGACCGTGTACGGACCTTCCCACCTCGGGGTGAGCTTATTGGCATTAGCTAGGTTCTGAACTCGTCTTAGAACCAGGTGCCGACTTGTAAGGTCCGGGTCTGTACCTTTTTGCCGCATGCCGTCATAGGGATTGCTGGTTTGCTGCCACTCACAATAGTGCTTGCTCGCGGCAAGACTCGGATCGGTCGAGATTCAACAGTCGCTCCTCATCATTGTCGATTTGTCCTGCAAAATCAACGCGAACTGAACCAAGTCTTAGCTCGGTGGGTAGGACCGCTTCCAAGCCATACACGAGCCTAAATGGGGTCTCTCCAGTAGCTCGAATGGAGGTCGTCCGGACTGCCCAAAGTACCGAGGGTAGTTCCTCTACCCAGTTTTGACACTGTTCGACAAGAGAGTCATATACTCGGCGCTTAATGCCCTGCATGATTTGCCCATTTGCACGTTCAGCCGCACCGTTGCTATGTGGGTGAGCCACTGAGGCTAGGGCGACCTTCATGCCGAGCTCTTCGCAGTATTCCTGTAATAGCTCGCTTGTGAACTGTGTCCCATTGTCAGCGATCAGCTTGCACAGGACGCCGAACATGGCCACAATGTTGTTCCTAAAGAACCTTTTGGCCGTTTGGGCAGATATGCTCGACACTGGTTCGGCCTCGATCCACTTAGTAAAAGCGTTGATGGCGACGAACAGGTGCATGCACCCTTTAGGCCTCTGGGGAATGGACCAAGTATGTCCATTCCCCACGTCGAGAATGGCCAGGTCAGCGAGATAGTCTGCAGCTCAGATCTTTGGTGGTGGGACACTCGCGGGCGTATTGGCGGTCAAGCAACGTTTTACTAGTTCCCTTGCGTCGGTCAATGCAGTGGGCCAGTAGTACCCCATGCGGAAGGCTTTTTCCACTAAGGTTCTGAAAGAGGCGTGGGCCCCGCAGATCCTGTCGTGGATATCTTGGAGGAGTAATTTACCTTCCTCCTAGGTCACACACTTACAAAGTACGCCGTTAGAACCCCTTCGGTATAACAAGCCCCCGAGTGATCAGTAAGGTCGGGCTTGTCTTTGGAGGCGAGATTTCTCAGCTGTGTCCAGTGGCCGTGTCCCATGCGGCAAGAACTAGACGAATGGCGTCATCTAGGTGTCGCGCTGCTCTAGGAACGAAACGGTACCGGTCGTTTGGGTCGAGGCAACCGTCTTCTCGGTGGCCTCTTCTTCGGAGGGAATAGAGGGCTTTAGTAGGTGCTGCACAAGCACCCCCGCCAGGGCGGTTTCTTGTGAGGAGCCGAGCTTTGCGAGCTTATCGGCCAGGCTATTAGCCAGTCTGGGAACATAACACACATCGAAGTTCGTGAAGTGTTTCTCCAGCTTTCTCACTTCTGCCAGGTATCGCGCCATTGAGTCGTCGTAACACTGAAACTCCTTGTTTACCTAGCAGACGACCAACTGCGAATCCGCTTTCGCTGTTAGCCGTTTTATGCTAAGCGCAGTGCATGCGCTTAGGCCGGCTAGGAGGCCTTCGTACTCCGCAGCATTGTTCGTTGCGGGAAAATGAAGCTGTACTATATGCTGAATTTGTTCTCCTTGGGGGAAATGAGAACAAAGCCACGACCTGATCGCTCGAATTGGCGTGACCCATCAAAGAACATGGTCCAGTGCGCTTCTTGGCTTGCGAGCTCGGACGAGCCTCTAGAAGGGTTGGCCGGCCCGGTCCATTCAGCCAAGAAGTTGGCCCCGATTTGGGACTTGATCGCTGTTCGTGGTACGAACTTGATATCGAATTCACCAAGCTCGACTGCCCACTTTGCGACCCGCCCGTTCGCGTCGATGTTTCTAATGATGTCCCTTAGCGGGTAACTTGTTGGGACCGTGACTGGATGGGCTTGAAAATAGTGACTCAACTTTCGTGGCGCCATAAGCAAGGTATACAAGAGTTTCTGAACCTCGGGGTACCGCTCCTTAGGCCCATGCAATACCTCGCTTACGTAGTGGACGGGTTGTTGTTTGTCCTCGCTTTCGACTGCTAGTACAGCACTCACAGCCTGCGGGACGACCGCCAAGTAGAGGAGTAAAGCTTCCCCGAGCTTTGGCGTGGCTAGGACGGGAGGCGTGGACAGATAGCGCTTTAGCTCGCTGAAAGCGGCCCCGGCTTCTTCTGTCCATTCGAAACCATCGTGCTTGCACAGGATCTTACAGAAAGGTGCACTGCGCTCGCCGAGACGAGATATAAATCTTCTGAGAGCCGCCATCCGCCCAATGAGGAGTTGTACCTCCTTGGTGCAGGTTGGCGACCTCATATTCTCGATGGCTTCGATTTTTTTTGGGGTTAGCCACTATGCTCACCTTTCCTATCACGTAACCAAGCAACATCCCTGACCGGACACCGAAAATGCATTTTTCAGGATTCAATTTAACTTGATGTTTCCTGAGATTAGCAAATGTTTCCTAAAGGTCGGTCACATGGTCCCGTGGGACCTTGCTTTTTACAACAATGTCATCTACGTAAACCTCTACGTTGCGCTCTATCTGATCAGGGACCGTCTTCTGCATCAACCACTGGAACGTGGCTCCCGCGTTCTTTAGACCGAACGACATGGTCGTGTAACAGAAGGTACCAAAAGGTATCGTTAAAGCTGTCTTCTCTTCGTCTTCCCTTGCCAGCGCGATCTGGTGATAGCCTGAGTAGGCGTCTAGGAAGCTCATGATCGCCGATTCCGCTGTTGCGTCGACTAGTTGGTCTATGCGCGGCAGGGGGAAATTGTGTTTAGGGCAGGCGGCGTTAAGGTCGCGATGGCCGACGCACATCGCCATTTCCCGCCCTTCTTCTTGACGACGACTGGGTTGGTGAGCCAGTCGGAATGCTCGACTTCTCGGATGAAGCCGGCTTGGAGGGGCTTGCCGAGTTGCTCCTGAATGATATCGGCATTTCACTTGGGAAAACGTCGTAAGGCATGTCTGACACGCTTTTTATCAGGCTGAACGGCTAGCCTGTGCTCGTTTACCTCCCTTGGGACTCTGGGTATGTCGGACGGTTCCCACGCGAACACGTCTGCGTTAGCTCATAGGAAGGCGACGAGCTCAAGTTCCTATTTGGACTCGAGGTTGGCCCTACGTGGACGACCTTAGCTGGGTCGTCCTCGGAGAGGGGATCGCCTTGATGGGCTCTCGCGGTGCAGGCCACCTTGAGCGGATCGGCGGCCGACGGCCTTAGCCGGGCAGCTCGAGCTGTCCGACCATCACTAGGGCGCTCTCGTCGCAGACCATAGCGGCCTTGTGGCTGCCCTTGATCGTAATGACCCCGTGAGGGGCCAGCATCTTCAGGCAGTGGTACCCGTGGTGGGTGGCCGCAATGAACTTGGACAACGCAGGGCGTCCCAAAATGGCGTTGTACGGAAGTTCGGAGTCCACTACCTCGAAGGTGACGTACTCTGTCCGAAAATTCTGGGGGGTCCCGAATGTTACGGGCAGTACGATTTGCCCGATCGGTTGCAGGGACGACCCCGGGACAATGCCATGGAAAGGAATGGCTATGTACTTGATCTTGGACCGGGACTGCATACGCTCGATACCTAGCGGTGATGATGTCGAGGAGCTTCGCTGTCCACCGGACGCGATCGACTCGTGTCTTTGCCGATGATAGGACGCACCACCACCGCGGCGTTGAGGCCTCGTCATCCCGGGGGACAGTCATCCCCGGAGAAGATGATCGATTGGTGAGACCACCGCATGGGTGCGTCTCCGGGCTTACCCCTTTCAAGGTGGTAAACCTCTCGGGCAGCGGCCTTAAACTCGCGTCACGAGTTGTAGGCAGACGCGCCGCCGAAAATCACGGCAACATGCGCGCGAGCCTCTTGGAAGGCATCACCGTGGCCACCCTAGGGCGCCCGATCATCCGGCACTCCGTTGTCGGGGAGTTCGGGCATGGGCCCGTGTTCGGCGTAGAAGTCCTCCAACCGCGCCGCCCACGTCCTGCAATTACGTATATCGTGGCTGTACTGGCGATGAAGAAGGCAGTAGCGGTTGTTCGGAGGATTCGCCCCTGGGCCGGTCGAGGCCGGGGCTGGGGAGCTCGTCCCTACCCCTGGCCCGCACCCTGGCCGTGTCCGCCACCCGTCGGGTGGGCTGGTCGGGGAGGCGGCCGCTTAGGAGGAGCGGGCCTCTCGGGTTCCACCGCCGCGACATAGTTCGGGGCGGCAGGCTCCTTCTTCTTCTTCATCTTCTTCTTCTTCTTCTTCTTCTCGGTGTCGCCCTTCTTGCCGTCCGCTCCGGTCTGGGCCGCCGCCTTCTCCTCCGCTCTGCCTCTCTTGTGCTTCGCCGCCTCAGACGCGTTGATGTATCCCTCCACGGCACGAAATAAATCGGTCGCGGTGTGGACCGGATGGAGTTTAAGGTCCTCGGTGAAGCGGGTATTTCGCACACCCTCCTTGAAGGCATCGACAATGGCCTCGTCGGAGATCGACGGAATAGTGTTGCGCACCTGGACGAACCTGCGGACGTAGTCCTGCAAGCCTTCCCCCGTCTTCTGGACCGCGAACTTGAGGTCCTGGGGTTTTCCAGGGGGCGCATAGCAGCCCTGGAAGTTTCTCCGGAGCGCTTCTTGCAGCTGTTCCTAGCTGTGTATAGAACCTCGGCCCTGGTTAAAGAGCCAGGTTCGGGCCATTCCCTCTAAGACGGTAGGGAAGTAGTTGACCATGACAGCCTCATTACCGCCTGCGGCCAAGATGGTGGTAGTATAGACGGCGAGATATTCATCGGGATTCTTGCTCCCGTCGAACATCTTGATGTTCCTGGGTTTGAACTTACGAGGCCAAGAGGCCCCGCGCAAAGCCCAAGAGAAGGCCGGACATCCTGGGGCGGCCCCATTGTTTCCAGCGAGGGGCCTCCTGCCCAGAAGCGGCCCGAGGTGGGAAAATACTCCGCCCGGGGTGCGCTGAGGAGCACCATCCGCTGTGGATGTGGATGCCTGCCGACGCGACCGAACACTCTGGCCATGCCGCCTTGAGGTGCCGCTTGTGTGACTGGGCCTGAAGGTACTCGCCGAGATCCCCGGCAAGCTCCTCTAGGCCGTCCGCAACTGCGGCGCCTAGGTCGGCCATGGCAAATCCACGCTGATCCTTCTCCAGGTCACGCATGACCTGGGCAATCGCCCTAACCCGCTGTTGGCTATGCAGAACTAGGTTGGTGATAGTGGTGGTGGGCGAGCACGCGCGTGCGACGCGAGTGTCGGGTGTTGGGCCGGTAGGCCTACGACGGATATCCGCCAAAGACCGCCTGACCGACCCAGCGAAGAGGCTCCGAGCGGTCTCACGCCGCTGGTGCTCTCCGCCTAGGTCAGCGTGCGTCTGGTGCGGGGTCGCTCCGCTTGATGCCATGAAGACGTGGCATGAGGCGGGTTCCCGCGAGGGGGACATGTCGGTGTCACCCACAGAGGCGGTGCTGTCGGCACGTTCGACCACCATAGGCGCACCCTTTGTCCGCTGCCTGCCCTGTCGGGCCGGGGCGCCAGTTGCGCGCGCAGGACCAGTCCTCCTCTTTGGACAGGACCACGAATGTGCGTGGTCCGCCGGCTGCGGCACTGGTGGCGGTGCCTCCAGTCCCTCCATGAGGGGTCTCGCTGACGTGAGTCAGCGAAGTGCCGCCCTGGTCGGGCAATGCTGGGGGGCAAATAGCTGCTTCCGAAGTGGACGATGCCTCTAACTCCATCTCGTCACCCTAGGCTTCGGCGAGGAAACCAGCTTGCGATCTTACGTACGACTCGTCGAGATCGTCGCAGTCATCGAAGTTGAGGTCTCAGCCATTGTCGTCATCGTATGACAACAAGACCATCCTCGACTCGATCGAGAGGAGAAGACCGCAATCGGGCCCGACGGTGGGCGCCAGCTGTCGGCGGCTGGGAGGCGAGCCTCTGTAGGCCAATGAGCAAGAGGAAGGTGGGTGCGAGCTAGCGTGACGCGGAGATTTTTATCCTGGTTTGGGCCTCCACTGTCGGATAACAGCCCTACGTCCTGTCTTCGTTTAATGCCGAGCTTAAACGAGTACAAGAGGGTAAGGCCGGGCTTCGGAAAGCCCGGACTCGAGTACAATAAGTGCTCAAGGCACTATGTGTGTGTTCCTACTATACCTGGATGCGAAGAACTACCGCCTGAAAATAGAGCTCCTACGTGAGTGCAAGTGTCCTGTTCTAGGCCTAGTGCTCCTTGTGCGTGTGTCCCTCTCTGTTGTTCTATCCCTATCTCCGGTTCCCTGGTCGTGGCCCGTGCGCCCCCTTTTAAAGGTAGCCACTGTAGTCTGACCTTGGTCTGTTGTGATGCGCCGAGTTATCCTTCAGTCACTAGCCGTCTTCTTTTGTTTTGCTGTGCTGGGGCGTGGTGGACGTGCAAGGCCCGTCGGATATTCGGGTATGTCTCCTCATCTTGCCCAAATCGCCTTTCGGACTGCTACCCGGCAATACGTGTCTTCACTATGGGGCGGATGGTAAGCTAACCGCTGACGCGACCCGCTACCAACTTGCCGGTAGCTTGTGTTAGGCGCGCCTTGGTACTGCGGTCGCATTTAACTCGCGATGAGCTGCGGGGCCCGCAGCGTGCCGCTGCACGGCGCAGCGCAGTCCGCCTTGGGTCTTGAGCCCCGGGCTTTGAAAGCTCTGGAAGGACGAGCGACTCGTGCTCCGAAGTGGGAAAGCTCGAGCATACTTCCCATGGGGCCGGAGGTAAGTTAGTGAGCCGTATCTTTATGGGCCACGTACTTTCCCCAATAGTTTGATACGGTGAAATTTTGATCTAGGGTTACAAAATGCCTGCATGTTTAATTCGCACTTTACGACAAGAATTCCACACGGGAGCAACCCCGTTGCTAAGCTATTGGCAGCGCATGCCATAGCGAGAACTTGCAGCAGCAAGAGGACGGCTGTGAGGGCACCGGTAGTGGCAGCGAAGAGCATGGCCTGGCTCCTCTTTCCCCTTAAAAGCCTTCATGCCCGACCGACGGCGCCGGCGCCGTGGCACCCGAGCTCGGCCACCGATACAACGACACTGAAAGAACAGAGCACGGAGAAGTAGACGAAGAAGATGCATCCCGCGAGGACGAGCAGCGTCCCCGGAAGGAACATCGCGAAGTGCTGCTTCACCGTGAGGAAGACGAGGAGTGCTGCAATTGCCGCCAGAATCGCAACGTAAGTGATCCCGAGGACGTAGACGAAGGCGAACGTCAGCACCGGGCCCTTGACCTGAGCCTTGACTTTGCCGAGAAGCGCACCATAGGTGTGCTGCTCACCAGAGTACCTTGCGACATGAAAGCACGGCTACGGTGACCAAAAGTGGGTGAATGGAAGCTTTAAAGAATTTCTTTGGACCAATGCTTCTCGAACCCACCACTCTACTTAAACCTAAACATCAAACAGCTGTGTGTATTGCAAGACTCACAAATAAAACCATGAAGATATGTGGCGAGTTTTAATCACAATCCTGGCTGTTTGAATGTTCAAATAAAAGCAGTCATGTCCACAAGTGGTCAAGCAAAAGACAAGCAAGTCAACAACAAAAGGTGTTTTTGGAAAAGTAAAAATAGGATTTCTCCAGAAAATTATCCTCCAATCACAGGGGTGGTTGCTGTCTTTCTAAGCCTCCAAAAATTATGGGAATTTTTAATATGCATTGATGAGTCATGTAGGAACACTCCAAAAATTAGATCAAAACTCCTTGTGGAAAAGTAGGAAAACCGTGAAACAAGAATTATCTGTAACTCATGCATAGAAAGTTTAAGGCTCGGTATTCTCTTACAGCTTTCAAACAAAGAATTCAAATGACTCCAAAATTTTTCCACAGGTAGATATGGAAGTCACGGACCTTTTCACTCAAAAAGGGTTTTTCTTGATTTTTCTAAAATTTCTAGACTACAAGCTTGTAACATTCCAATTTTTATTAAAAAGGAATAAAACTTGGATTGTTTAAAAATGAAAATAAAAGAAATGAGTTTTAAATAAATAAATAAATAAAGCAGAAGGAATTCAATATTTAAAAATTTAAAAGACGCTTAAAAGTGACAATTAGAAGTTGCACTCTAATAGGATACTACTTTAGAAAATTTAAAATATTTTCTACCCCTAGCACCCTTTTCTTTAATAGGATAAATAAAAATAGAAAGAAAAGACAAAAGAGAAAAACAAGAAAATGAAAAGAAAATCAATCGTGCTCGTGCACGGTCCTCCGAGCGGTCTGGCCATCGTGGTGCGGCGTCAGGCGACGCGACATGCGCCAGGCGAAGCTTGACGTCTCGACCGATTAAATTGTCGGCGCTCGTCGCCATGACCGAGTGCACCAACCTCCGTCCAAAGCAGTTTAATGCCGAACCCTCCACTCCTTTGGCCTCGCCATGTTCTCGCCGATGCCTGGCTTTAAAAGGTTAGTGCTGTGCGCCCTTGCCCCTTTCGCGTCGTCACCGCAGCCGTTTCAATTCGCCCTCGCGGTGAGCTGCCAAGTCAAACCCAAGCACTTTCGTAACGGTTTCTAATTCCTTAACCCCGCCGCCGTGTGCAGGTCTCGCCGGTGAGTTGAAGGTCTTGGGAACCTCCGATCTGCACCACCACCCGCACAACGTTCGGTGAGCTCAAGCCTTCTGGAGCTTTTTGTCTTTGCTATTAGAGTCGCTAAGCGCCGCTTAGCCTATTTCTTCTTTGCCTTGCTAAGCGAGCAGCTATTTCTTCTGCCGCATTCTTTGCCGCCGCTTTTTTGTTTTGCTTAGCTTAGGCTTGTGTAGTTGGTTTCTTGTGCGCAACTTCGATAGAAGCTGTAGCAAGTGTCGTCGGTGCCGAGTCGTCGATCGCTAAATCGAAACCGAGGGTACTGCGGAGGCGTTAGGGCGTGAGGAACCCATTTCTATAATTAGTTCTTGGATTTAAGCCCTCTAGTGCGGTGCCAAAGCTTGCTTTGGACATCCATAACTGCAGCCAACTTCATATCGTGAGGTTGAAGAAGAAGCAAGACCTGATAGCATGCACTGTTAGTGTTTACCCGAGTTGTCACCCTTGCAACCTATGACATGTGGGCCAGCATATAGGTATTGCTTGTTGGCTGGTTTGTGGCTGCTGGTAGGCCCGGTCCCACTAGCTAGTAAGTGGAAGCGTATTATGCAAAATACGCTTTCAACCTTAGTACAACAGATTCGGTTACTGTTAGTGGTAACTTCTACCCATTAGCAAACATAGCAAATGAAATCAAACAATTATGAAACTTTTGTATAGCTTTCGGTAGCATTTAAGACACAGAAAAATACTCCACTGTTAAAAAGTAATAATAAATGTATTTAAAAATCCAGTAGCTCTTTAAGGGCTATAGAATGAATTTCTAAGCATGCAAAACCTTTGTATCGTTAATCTGAAAAATTCTAAGGAAAATTCTATAAAATCACGGAGATGTTTCATGATTCTATAAAAATAACAAACCTAGCACTTGATAAGATTGTTAATGTTTAAACATTAAATAACCCTTTTTGGAATGACTCAAAATGGAAACCTTTACATTCTATATATATAAACTATAAAAACTCTTTTCAGAAAAGTATTTCAAAAATTTAATTTTTGGTGTGATGCTTGTGCGAGGATAGATCCCGAGGAGTTCGTGGAGACCCCCACCGAGGACGCTTACCCGCACCAGGAGTTCGACCAAGGCAAGTCTCTTGATGCATATTGAATGAACCCTTGTCTTATTTAAAAGTTTTGGTAGTATTTAGAAAAACTGCATGCTACTTATAAAATGAGTAATTAGTAGAACTTAGTTACCACCGGAAAATAAAATGTTGTTCTGCACCCTTTATGAACTTTGAACCTTAGGATATCTATAACTACATTGCTTATAAATTTCCTGGTAATAGGATAAAAATGCTATACATGATTATAGGATTTCATCATGATTTCACATGGTTGCAACTGTGTGTTTTGGTAAAATACGGCATCGGGGTAGATGCCAGGGATTGGGGTGTGTTTGTACTCTGCCCTTAAAATGCTCTGCCTAGGGAGGACCCGGTTGCCGGTATGGTGCAGGTGATGCATGGTTTCGGGTTTGTGTTAGTGCTCCTCCCCTAGTCTAAGGACTGTTTTTCCTGTGATCCTATGAACTGAGCCTCACAGTATAGCCTCAGGTTCTGTTATGGGACGGACCTGGCCTATTAAGCTTAAATCTCTAATAGCCACTTGCAGGTGGTGATGTCCCTTGTAGACATCCAGGTTGTACGAACCGGGAAGATGTATCCCTGTTCGCCGGCGCCTTGGACCTTGTTTCCTCGGCCTTCTTGTACAACGTGAAGACTTGGGCCGTGGGCCGATCCCCCACAGGGTGCCTAGGAATGATTCATAGAGCAAGTGCTACTAGGGCTTTTGGCCCAAAATGGCTTTGTGGTACGCACCGCTGGTGTGTTACCTCCTGAGGGTAAAGTGTACCCACTCTGCAGAGTTAAAACTATCATGATAGCCGTGCTCACGGTCAAGAGCATGCGAAGGGACTGATCATATGGTAGATTCTTCTTTTTAAAACAGGTTTTGGTGTGAGTAAGGATTTTGCAGACGGAATTGCAAAACTGGATTGGCAAAGGAAAAACTCTTCCAAATGGTTTGGTTTACGACAATGGTTTCAAAAACTGCTTTTCCCCCTCTTAGGATAAAATTTGGAAAACTGGCTTTCTGCAAATTTTTCCCAAACTCTCCATTGTACTGAACCCCATTTTGCACTCATCCCCCTGACTTGCGGAGTACAATTGTACTCACCCTTGCTATCTCCTTGTTTCTTTTCTAAACTTCAGTCGAGGGACAGTTCACAGATGACCCTTGATTCGGCAACGTCGGTCTTGACTTCTGGCGGGTGATTACGAGGACTTCGAAGACTAGGGCCACTACTTACGCCTGTCTGCACTGTGGAGAATAGTAGTAGCTGTCTAGTGGCATCGTATGCCGTGTATGTGGACTCTATGTTGTATTCCGCTAAACTCTGATTCGCGACTGCGTGTCGCCATGTTTGTATGAGACTAGGGTTATGCCCCGCTATGTAATATTTTATTTCAGTTGGTGATGTATCACTCTGTTTGAGCTGTGCGTACTAATTGTTGATCCTTAGGACTAATGCAGGATGCCTGAGAGGGTTCGGTCTCGTTAGATGGGTCCCGACAAGTGGTATCGAGCTACTGAGCATTAGGGCGTGACCCCAAATAGTTAGAGACCCTTATGTTCTATAAAAGCTATTTTCCATGAGTGCTTACCCTCTGCCTCACTTGTACTCCTCTAACGCTTCTCTTGCACTTTGTAGGATGCCGACCTTAACCGTCTCTTGGGTTGGGCTACGGGAGTTTCGTTCGTCGACTTATCTTGATGATGGGCGCCTTGGCTTTGACTCTCCGATGTTCCATGGTTCCACCACCACTCGCGCTTGGCGAGCCTGGCTGGTGGTTTCCGTCACCATCTTCGCCAGAGGTCTTCCACGTGTCGGGGACCTTACCGCTTCAGCGGTGTGCGGGACCGTGCTCTCGCGCTATCCAGATGCCGCCGGTCCGCCATCATACGGTTGGCGGCATCTTGGCGAGGCTGCGTCCACACCGCCTTCCGCTACTTCCCGCTCGTGTGCCACACGAGGTCTTCACCATCTTGCCGTCCGAGGCGGCGGCAGACCCCACATGTACCACCTCGCCGCTCTCGTCCGGTCCACGGATAGCGCCCTCGTGATCAGCGAGAGGAGCTGGTCGATCTTGCAGGCGACTTCCGCCAGATGGATGCCGTCAGAAGGAGAACCGCGAGCTCAAGAGGGGAGTCCCTCGGAAGATGGAAGAGCCCGCCTCGCAAGAGGATCCGCCACTTGCCCTCGACAACGACCGTCTGCGAGCATTGCTTCCACTACCCCGGAGAGGCCGAGTCTGTTGCTGCCACTCCCGCTGCGAGAGTTTCGGGGAGTTCCCACGTGAGTCGAAGCCACCCACCGAGCCCCGGTCCTGTCCTTCCGGGTGGTTCGCTCAGAGAGTTGCCACTCCTTCCTGCTGACCCCGTGTTGGCGGATCCCGTCCGTGTTCTAGCCCCTCCCCGGCCTTGACCTTAACTACACCACCCCGTTCTGTTTTGCCTCCTTCGCCCAACTGGGTGCCCTTGTTTCCTTCCGGTGTGGAGGATGAAGAAGAAGAAGACCCCGAGGAGGTGATCTTCGAGTCCGACGGCGAGGACCGTGGTCGATTCGGGCTCTGTTTTCCCCCTTGTATCCTAGTTAGATGGGGACCTGTTCCCCTTGTATCGTAGCTAGCACCACTGGATGTGAACATTTGTATCGGCGGTTGTGATACTGGCGCGTTAGTTCTTATACCGGTTGTGTGGAATGAATTTGGATCTTCAGTGCTTTTCGGCTTGTTGTTATTTTCTTTATTTGTTTGCTTTCTCAATCTCCGGGCCCACCTCGCCATCATGCCTCGGCGAGCTCCTCCAAAGTGAGCCGTGCCGCCCTTTTATTGCCACCTCCGCCCGCTCAAGCAAGCACGCCGACGGGACTCCACTCCCACCTCTTCACTTTGCTCGGTGCATGCACCGGTAGCACACTCGCAAGCTCTGCCTTGCCCTTTGCCTCTTCACGGCGATGGAAAGATGAACCGGCCGATCCCCGAGTCGGTCCCGACTCGAGCGAGCTCCAGTTGTTCCTCGCGAGATGCGAAATGCTCCCATTCCGTGGTGGGTTCGATCATTGCTTTAAATCGCCCTTGCCGCTGGATTTTGTTCCTCGAGCTCCGTTAGTGCGTTTGTAGTAGCCTTGTCGTGTTCTCCCGAGTTGTAACCTTTGTTGTAATCTTGGTTTGGTTGTTGGTGTTTTCGCTCCGTGCTTGTAAAACTATGTTGCTTGAATAAAGGTGTTTCATCAAATTTTCCCCCTTATTTAGTTATCTTGTCACGAACTCCTTTGATTGCCTCTCGATGGTGATCACAAGGAGCACCCGAATCTTTGAAGCTCCGCCTCTGGCCGTGGTCGTGGGCGTCGTGCTCAGCAGCGGCCGGCCGGAGCAAATCTGCACCGATTGGACAACCCCGCACCTCGGCAAGTTCCAGCTCTGTTGGCAGGCGGCCAGGCGAGAATCCTCCGCAGCCTCGCCACCTCCTCCAGCGAGCAGTTAGCGCCAAGTTGTGAACATGCATTTGCAATGCTCCAGACTTTGAATCGAGAATCTGAACCGGCCTCGGGCTCGGCTCCGGCCAGCGTTTCTTCCTCGGCGATCGAAGCTTGCGAGTTTTTGAGAACCAAGCCACTGTGTTTGCGGATCGTGATCCCTTGGATCTTGAAGATTGGCTTAGGGCGTGGAACGCCGTCGATCCTAACACAGTGTGAGGAAGCGAGAAAGTGTCCGTTTTCTGACTCACCGACTTTCGAGTTCGATAGCTCTCTGGTGGGAAAATTCTTGTGCTATCCATCAAGATCCCGATGCAATTGAGTGGGAAGAGTTCTCTAAGGCCTTCACTGATGCCCATGTTCCCCGGGGAGTTAAGGAAATCAAGAGACGTGAGTTCCAGCGCCTTCGACAGGGTAACATGTCAATGAGTGAATACCTAACCAAGTTCACTCAGTTGGCACGTTACGCCCCTAGGGATGTGGCAACTGAAGAGGATAAGATTTGGTACTTCATGGAGGGCATGGATCCCGAAATCAAAGCTTTCATTGCCTCTGGAGAGTACACTACCTTTCAGCAGTTGTACAATAAGGCACTTGTGCAGGAAGACATCCAGCGTCAGCGAGCAGTCTTCAGGAAGAGAAAGTTGGCTCAGCGCAACCAGCATGTTGCAGGAAGTTCCAAGCCAAAGGCTCAGCGTTTCCAAAGGAGTCAGCCAGTTTTTCCCAGTAAGGCACCAGTTCAGGGAGCAGCACCTCGTCCTGTACCCCAGACTCCTCGTCCCCAGGGCAGCAACCAGCCCCAGAAGGACATGTCAGCAGTTCGTTGCTTTGCTTGCAATCAGCTAGGACACTATGCCAATAAGTGTCCTACCAAGAGCATCACTCCAGTGCCATTCAAGTTGGGTTTAGCTTCAGCACGGCCCCCTTCAGCAGATCAAGGCCGTGGGACACCACACAAGCCCAGGACCCCTCAGGCGATTGGAAGAGCCCGTGTCAACCACGTCACTGCAGAAGAAGTTCAGGATGACCCCGCAGTGGTGATGGGTAAGTTTTCAGTAAATTCGATTACTGCTTTGTTTGATTCTGGTGCTACCCACTCCTTTATAATGTCTCAATTTGTTAAGCAAAATGGGTTAAAAGTAAGCCTACTAGAAAAGGCTATGGTAGTGCACTCACCTGGGAAGGAAATGCTTACAACCCTAGTTTGTCCCGAGGTGGAGATAAAAATAAAAGGAGTAAAATTCTTAGCCAATCTAGTAGTAATAAATTCCTCTGGAATTGAAGTAATTTTGGGTATGGATTGGTTAACTAAGTATAAGGGACAGATTGATTGCACCAATAAATCAGTGAGATTGGTTAATGATGAAGGTCAAGAAGTCCATGTGATCTCTAACCACATTCCTAAGAATCGATCACCCTAAATCAAGTAAGGAAAAGACGGTGAGCTCCATACCGTGGTAAGAGAGTATCCGGATGTGTTTCGAAGAGTTACTGGATGCCCCGGATCGAGATGTCGAGTTAAGTCATAAATTTGGCTCGAGGCTGCTCCAATTCCCCGAGACCCTACGGGTTGTGCGCCAATTTGCTAGCGAGTTGAAGCAACAGCTAGAAGAGTTGCAAAGCAAAGGCTTCATAAAACCTAGTGCGTCACCCTGGGGAGCTCCAGTAATCTTTGTCAAGAAGAAGGATGGGACCTTGAGAATGTGTGTGGATTACCGATCGCTCAATGAAGTCACTATCAAGAACAAGTATCCGCTACCAAGGATTGATGACTTGTTTGATCAACTGAAAGGAGCCTGTGTGTTCTCAAAAATTGACTTGAGATCGGGGTACCATCAGATAAAAATTAAGAAGTCTGACATACCTAAAACAGCTTTCACTACCCGATATGGACTGTATGAGTTCACAGTAATGTCATTTGGTTTGACTAATGCTCCAGCTTATTTCATGTATCTCATGAACAAGGTGTTCATGGATTTCCTGGACAAGTTTGTGGTAGTCTTCATAGATGACATTCTGGTGTACTCCAAGACAGAGGAAGAGCATAAAGTCCACCTTCGTCTCGTGTTGGAAAGGCTAAGAGAGCACCAACTGTTTGCAAAGTTGAGCAAGTGTGAGTTTTGGATGAAAGAAATTTCCTTCCTGGGTCATGTTATATCACCGTGGTGGTGTAGCGATAGATCCGGAAAAAGTTGAGGCGTGTTAGAATGGAAAGCTTGACCCAAGTCGGTGACCCAAGTCGAAGTTTCCTAGGGTAATTTGGATACTCTGAAGGTTCATTGAAGATTTCTCCAAGATTGCTCGTCCTGACCAACCTCTTGAAGAAGGAAAAGAAGTTTGAATGGACAAAAGCATGCGAGTCCAGTTTTGAGAATTAAAGAAAAGATTGACATCCGCCCGTGTTGGTTACGCGGATATTCATAAGTACTTTGAGATATTTTGTGATGCGTCCAAGCAAGGATTGGGTTGTGTACTTATGCAAGAAGGAAGGGTTAAGTGGCCTATGCTTCGAGACGACTTAAGCCACATGAGCGAAATTACCCTACCCATGACTTGGAGCTAGCCGCATGATGTTCATGCCACGAAAATTTGGAGACATTACGATTGGCAACCTAGCAGAGATTTACACAGATCATAAGAGTTTGAAGTATATTTTCACCCAACCAGATCTAAACCTTAGGCGAGAAGATGGCTAGAGTTGATCAAGGACTATGATTTGGGAATCCACTACCACCGGGAAAAGCAAATGTTGTAGGCGATGCATTGAGTCGTAAATCCTCTTGCAACAATATGATGGTTAAGGAAGCCCAGCCGGAGTTGCACAAGGAATTTGAGAAATTGAACCTTGGGTTAGTCAATGAGGGCCTTGTGGACTCCCTAGAGTTGCTTCCAACGCTCATGGAGAAAGTCGTGAAAGGACAGGAAGGTGATGCTGAAGTGTCAGAGATAAAGGAAAGGATTAAGAAAGGTAAAGCCTCGGGATTTTCGAAGATGACAAAGGTGTACTGTGGTTTGGGACCAGGATCTTTGTGCCTAATGTGAAGGAAATAAAAGAAGTCATTCTTAAAGAAGCTCATGACACGCCCTTGTCCATTCATCCTGGTAGCACTAAAATGTACTTGGATCTGAAAGAGTCATCTTGGTGGTGGAATGAAAAAGGAAGTGGTGAGTATGTAGCTCTTTGCGACATCTGTCAGCGAGTTAAGGCAGAACATCAAAGGCCAGCCCGTCTGTTGCAACCCTTGAAGGTACCTGAATGGAAATGGGAAGAAATTGGCATGGATTTCATCACCGGGTTACCAAGGACTCAGTTTGGTTATGACTCCATATGGGTCATAGTGAACAGACTCACCAAAGTAGCCCATTTCTTGCCTGTTCGCACCACCTATTCTGGAGACAAGTTGGCAGAGTTGTACATGAACAAGATAGTGTGTTTGCACGGGGTGCCCAAGAAGATAGTATCAGATAGAGGTACCCAGTTCACCTCTAAGTTTTGGCAGAAGCTCCATGGTTCCTTGGGAACAAAGTTGAACTTTAGTACTGCCTACCACCCTCAAACGGATGGTCAGACAGAAAGGACAAATCAGATTTTGGAGGACATGCTCGAGTCGGTCTTGTTTGTCTAACCAAGGCAGTTGGGATAAACAATTGCCTTATGCTGAGTTTGCCTACAACAACAGCTATCAATCCAGTATCAAGAAGGCCCCTTTTGAAGCTCTGTATGGAAGAAAATGTCGTACCCTCTCTATTGGCAAGAGTCGGTGAAGGGAAGGTGTTTGGTCTGATTTGTTGGTAGACGCAGAAAGCAAGTCAAACTCATCCAACAAAGGCTAAAGACCGCTTTCGCCTAGACAAAGAGTTATGCCGACAACCGTCAGCAGGATCTTACCTTTGCTCAAGGTGACTTTGTGTATCTCAAGGTTTCCCGCTCAAGGGTATTCGCGAGTTCGAGTCGATGGCAAGCTTGCTCCAGGTATATCGGTCCTTCAGGATCCTTGCAAGAAAAGGAGAAGTGGCATACCGGCTAGAGTTGCTGAGCGGTTGGCGAGTTGTGCACAATGTGTTCCATGTCTCTGGCCGAAGAAGTGCTTAAGAATGCAGGAAGATCGATGCCTATGAAAGCATTGGACTGGAACCGACTTGACGTACAAGGAATACCCGATCAAGATTCTTCACGGCGGTTATAAGACTCGGACCAAGACTATTCGTTTACTGCGTGTTCAGGAGCAACCACCAAGAATCGAAGCCACAGGAAAGGAAAGAAGACCTTCGTGCTGAATTCCCGCACTGTTTGAATCCTTGGAATCTCGAGGACGAGATCCTTCTTAAGTGGGGAGGATTGTAACATTCCAATTTTTATTAAAAGGAATAAAACTTGGATTGTTTAAAAATGAAAATAAAAGAAATGAGTTTTAAATAAATAAATAAATAAAGCGAAGAATTCAATATTTAAAAATTTAAAAGACGCTTAAAAGTGACAATTATAAGTTGCACTCTAATAGGATACTACTTTAGAAAATTTAAAATATTTTCTACCCTAGCACCCTTTTCTTTAATAGGATAAATAAAAATAGAAAGAAAAGACAAAAGAAAAAACAAGAAAATGAAAAGAAAATCAATCGTGCTCGTGCACGGTCCTCCGGCGATGCGGCCGTCGTGGTGCGGCGTCGAGCGGCGGACGTCGCGCCAGCGAAGCTTGACGTCTCGACCAGTTCGTCGTCGGCGCTCGTCGCCATGACCGAGTGCACCAACCTCCGTCCAGCGGTTTAATGCGAACCCTCCACTCCTTTGGCCTCGCCATGTTCTCGCCGGTGCTGGCTTTAAAAGGTCGATCTTGTGCGCCCTTGCCCCTTCGGCGTCGTCGCCGCGGTTGTTTCAATTCGCCCGCTGCGGTGAGTCTGCCGAAGTCCAAACCCAAGCACTTCGTAACCGGTTTCTAATTCCTTAACCCCGCCGCCGTGTGCAGGTCTCGCCGGTGAGGTTGAAGGTCTTGGGGAACCTCCGATCTGCACCACCACCCGCGACAACGTTCGGGTGAGCTCCAAGCCTTCTGGAGCTTTTCTTCTTTGCTTGGCTAGAGCGCTAGCGCCGCTTAGCCTTCTTCGCTGCCTTGCTAGAGCAGAGCCGCTGCTGCTGCAGCAGCTGCTGCCGCTGCTTTGCTGTTTTGCTTAGCTTAGGCTTGTGTAGTTGGTTTACTGTACGCAACTACGTATAGAACTGTAGCAAGTGTCGTCGGTGCCGGAGTCGTCGATCGGCGAAATCGAAACCGAGAGTACCTGCGGAGGCGTTAGGACGTGAGGAACCCATTTCTATAATTAGTTCTTGGATTTAAGCCCTCTAGTGCCGATGCCAAAGCTTGCTTTGGACATCCATGGCTGCAGCCAACTTCATATACGTGAGGTTGAAGAAGAAGCAGCACAGTAGCATGCACTGTTAGTGTTTACCTGAGTTGTCACCCTTGCAACCTATGACATGTGGGCCAGCATATAGGTATTGCTTGTTGGCTGGTTTGTGGCTGCCTGGTAGGCCCGGTCCCACTAGCTAGTAAGTGGAAACGTATTATGCAAAATACGCTTTCAACCTTAGTACAGCAGTTCGGTTACCTGTTAGCTGGTAACTTCTACCCATTAGCAAACATAGCAAATGAAATCAAACAATTATGAAACTTTTTGTATAGCTTTCCAGTAGCATTTAAGACACAGGAAAAATACTCCACCTGTTAAAAAGTAATAATAAATGTATTTAAAAATCCAGTAGCTCTTTAAGGGCTATAGAATGAATTTCTAAACGCATGCAAAACCTTTGTATCGTTAATCTGAAAAATTCTAAGGAAAATTCTATAAAATCCTGGAGATGTTTCATGATTCTATAAAAATAACAAACCTAGCACTTCAGTAAGATTGTTAATGTTTAAACATTAAATAACCCTTTTTGGAATGACTCAAAATGGAAACCTTTACATTCTATATATATGAACTATAAAAACTCTTTTCAGAAAAGTATTTCAAAAATTTAATTTTTGGTGTGATGCTTGTGCGAGGATAGATCCCGAGGAGTTCGTGGAGACCCCAGGGGACGCTTACCCGCACCAGAGTTCGACCAAGGCAAGTCCTTGATGCATATTGAATGAACCCTTGTCTTATTTAAAAGTTTTGGTAGTATTTAGAAAAACTGCATGCTACTTATAAAATGAGTAATTAGTAGAACTTAGTTACCACCGGAAAATAAAATGTTGTTCTGCACCCTTTATGAACTTTGAACCTTAGGATATCTATAACTACATTGCTTATAAATTTCCTGGTAATAGGATAAAAATGCTATACATGATTATAGGATTTCACCATGATTTCACATGGTTGCAACTGTGTGTTTTGGTAAAATACGGCATCGGGGTAGATGCCAGGGATTGGGGTGTGTTTCTACTCTGCCCTTAAAATGCTCTGCCTAGGGAGGACCCGGTTGCCGGTATGGTGCAGGTGATGCACGGTTTCGGGTTTGTGTTAGTGCTCCTCCCCTAGTCTAAGGACTGTTTTTCCTGTGATCCTATGAACTGAGCCTCACAAGATGCTGACCTCGAGTTACATTATGGGACGGACCTGGCCTATTAAGCTTAAATCTCTAGTAGCCACTTGCAGGTGGTGATGTCCCTTGTAGACATCCGGGTTGTACGAACCGGGAAGATGTATCACTGTTCGCCGGCGCCTTAGACCTTATTTCCTCGGCCTTCTTGTACAACGTGAAGACTTAGGCCGTGGGCCGATCCCCCACAGGGTGCCTAGGAATGATTCACAGAGCAAGTGCTACTAGGGCTTTTGGCCCAAAATGGCTTTGTGGTACGCACCGCTGGTGTGTTACCTCTTGAGGGTAAAGTGTACCCACTCTGCAGAGTTAAAACTATCATGATAGCCGTGCTCACGGTCAAGAGCATGCGAAGAGATTGATCATATGGTAGATCCTTCTTTTTAAAACAGGTTTTGGTGTGAGTAAGGATTTTGCAGACGGAATTGCAAAACTGGATTGGCAAAGGAAAAACTCTTCCAAATGGTTTGGTTTACGACAATGGTTTCAAAACTCGCTTTTCCCTCTTAGGATAAAATTTGGAAAACGGCTTTACGCAAATTTTTCCCAAACTCTCCATTGTCTTGAACCCCATTTTGCACTCATCCCTCGACTTATGGAGTACAATTGTACTCACCCTTTCTATCTCCTTGTTTCTTTTCTAAACTTGATCGAGGGCGATTCGCGAGAGGACCCTTGATTCGGCAGCGCCGGTCTTGACTTCTGAGGCGGTGATTACGAGGACTTCCTAGAAGACTAGGGCCACTACTTACGCTTGTCACTGTGGAGAATAGTAGTAGTTGTCTAGTGGCATCGTATGCGATGTATGTGGACTCTATGTTGTATTCCGCTAAACTCGATTCGCGACTGCGTGTCGCCATGTTTGTATGAGGCGGGGTTATGCCCTGCTATGTAATATTTTATTTCAGTTGGTGATGTATCACTCTGTTTGAACTGTGCGTACTAGCTGTTGATCCTTGGGACTAGTACGGGATGCACAGAGGGGTTCGGTCTCGTTGACCGGGTCCCGACAAAGCTGCACAATAGAAAGTTTCTGGATAGAGTTGCAACTAGTTGAAAATTTTGATCTCTAACCTTTCCTAGGTTGCAAAAGGGTCTCAAATCTTATGTGCAACCTCATGACATCATGGAATAGTAGTAAGTAGAAGAAGGTAAGGCAAATAAATAGTTCCAACAAGAAACACAAAAGAAACAAGATCAAATACAAGAACTAGACAAGAACAAAGCCATAGTTTTGTGGAACTAGTTTCTATTGATTGGGAGAGTTTTTCACAGCTACACCTAGGTGAGCAAAGCTCAAATGAGCAGAATAGAAGCCACAACTCAGCCCAAGACTTGGTGGAGACAACCCCTCCACCCCTTCTTTTATAGGGCCATCGGGTGAACCACAATTCTTGATTTCTTGCCTCAAACCTAAGCAACCAAATCAAGGGCTAGGATTCACCCACTCAACCAGCCACTTACATGGCCTAAACCCACACAACACTCAGCCTAACATGGGCCACACATGCCATATATGGGTTTTACACAAAACCCGATCAACCCGACACAACGGGCCTTCATCTGCCCGATATGACCGCTCCGTTTCCGTGCCTTCGGGCTTCCAACCTGAATTGGAATCTTTGAGCCACCTCAAGTCCATCTCCATGGCATCCTCATGAACCCCAACCTTGAGCCCATCTGTTCCGCGACATCATCACTGTTCTGAATCTCGATCCACCCGACCTAGTCCCGGTACCGTCGCCGACCATGGTTGCCTCCAAGCTTGCGCCCACAGGAACCAAACCATTTTTCACAAGCAAAAATATTTTCAATCCTTTGTTTTTTGCATGTTAGTTCAATTTCATCATGAATTCAAACATATATGACAACATGCCCAAGTTTCATTGTAACATCCTATTTTTGGGGATTTGTAAAAATTTTAAACAATAATAATGAAATTAATGTTTTCGAAGGCTTATATCTTATAATATATTATTTTTGACTCCATGATACAAATATACATGTACTCATAACTAAAATGTTTTGTGTTAAGTAAAACATATTCAATATTTCTCCCCTTTTATTTGAAACTTACTGTAGATTTTGCTTCAAGGCATATATCCAAATCTATATACATATATAGGTCATTTTTGCAAACCTTAGTTTTGCTCCCCTTTAAAATGATTTTAAAAACCCAATGATCATTACAATTGCTACATATATCTATGAATACATTTCAAAGGCATCAAATGGACTTTTCCTAAAGCTTTCAAACATTTCATCTTATTACCTGAATATTAGTTAGAAGCTACACTATTTTCATAAATAGTCAATTTATTGCAAAATTCTATGTTCTTGTACTATTCAAAAACCTACATAGGGGTATCTACTATTTTCAACTCTACATATTACATGCAAAGGCCTTATTTTCTTATTTTCCAAATTAGGCCATATGGTGAAACCTATCTTTTGACCTTGCCATCCCATATAATTTGGATTAGGTGATAAATTAACTAAATTGCCCTTTTTGCCAGCCTTATCACACTTCCTGTCTTTACCATTTCATAGCCTATGAGAGGAGTATCCCCTGTGTTAAAACCTTACACTACTTTAAAATTGCCAATTGCCCTCTTCGTGCCATTATAGTCTTGTGAAAAGATCGCAATTTCATTTGGACAAAACTACATTTATTTCAAAGCTATTTTGCATGTGGCTTTTCTCCAAATGCAACTATGCCATAAATAAGTAAATAAATATATGTGACTTATGTAAGCATATGCACATATATAATGGCACTTATATTTTCATACCATGAATAGTGTTATCGCGATGGTGAATAGTATTATCAATATTAGGAATAGTGCTTTAGCCTTAGCATCCAATTCTTTTCCCCTTTTCTTGCTATTGCTTAATCTATCCTCCCTTTTTCCCTCTCTAATTCAAATTTGAACTCAAATTTGAATTTTCCTAGTAAAATTACCATTTTGCCCATTGGGCTAAATCATGATCCCTTTTTTCTGTTCTTGTCCTAGGCCTAGTCCATCCCTGCCCCTTGGCTTGGCCTGCATTGGCCTTTCTCTCCTTGGCCCAACCCAGCTGAAGCCTAGCCTGGCCCAGGAAGTGGTAGCCCACTACAGCCCAGTCTCCTCCCCTGCTCTTTCCTCTATTTCTCTAGTCCAAACCAGAGCAGCAGAGCTCGCCTAGCACGCTGCCCGGTTTCACCGCCGCGCCATCTCCAGTTCCTCAGCGCTGCCTCGCAGCAACGTCGCCTGTGACGCCATCGTTTCACCTCGTTGAAACCCCTGGTCCAAAGCAAGCTCGGCACCCTGCTCCCTAGCGGGTTTCCCGCGTCTTTGCTCGCTCCCAATTGGTCACCGGTCCTTCGCATGTCCTCTCCCTCTATTTTCTATCTCCGGCAAGGACGACGCCCTCCCCATTGCTAAGCGCACCCGGCGCCGCCCCTTCTCCCTCTCTGGCCCTCTCGGTCTCTCTTCCTCTCTCTGCACATTGGGGCCTTGAGGTTGCTTCCCTACAACGTGAACCCCTTCTCCAAGTCGCACGAGCCCTCCCCCGGCCTATAACTACCGGTTGAGCTCCATTCCTCTATCTCCCCTGTTTTCCCTCCTCTGCCATCGCTCTTATGCCCTGATCTCCTCTGCCCTTCTCTTGCTCTGGCTCACCGACATGTGCCAAGAACTCTCTAAGCAACTATAAAGGCCTCCCAAAACCCCCCTCAATCACCTTGCTTCTTGACTTGCTCTGTTTTGGCTAGGAAACGCCCCTCTTCGCCGCCCGATCGCCATGGTGAGCATTTCTCCAATCACTCTCACCTAGACCTACTCCAAAGAGCCGCCTCACTCTCTGATCCCCCAATTTTGGCAGCCGAAGCCTGGAGCCTGCTGCTCACGAATGCACCCCGCAACCACCGTAAGGCTTGCTCGTCGCCAGCTTGCTCCGGTGCTCCCCCGACCTTGCCATCACCATGGTAACCTCTGTGATAGTGTCGACGATTTGTGTAGGCAATATATTTTATAGGGTTATGCGAAATATCACCACTACGATGGTAGCACAGGGAGCCGAATTTATACAGGTTCGGGCCCTCAAGGTGAGGTAATACCCTACACCTGTGCTCATGGATTATATGGTGGGAGTCGATTACAATGTATGTTCTCGTTAGGATTGCACGAGAAGAGACAACGATGTCGATGGATGTAGAATTGCGTGTATGTCTAACTAGGGACCCCCGACCCCCTTTATATAGTGCAAGGGGACGGGTTACAGTTAGGTTCCCTAATCCGTATAAGGAAGACAAAGATATAACCGGGTTGGTTACGTCTATCTCCATGTATTCGAGTAGGAAACGAGTTCGTTTCCTTGTAAAGTAAGTCGGGCCGCACCAGCCACCAAGCCCGTCTTCTGGAAGATCCGATCGACTCGGCCCAAAGAGGTGGTACGTCCAACTGTATATCTTGGAATACCCGGGGCCCATGTTATCCACAGTAGCCCCCGAGTGCTTCGCGACTGGGTTATCTTGATTCTGGGTTCAACTTGCAGCCCTTCAGATGTAGCCCGAGTGACGTCACTCTTTGTTAGACTGATGAAGTCCCGCTTGCCGAGCATCCTGCTGATCAAACAACACAGTTGCAAAGGACTCAAGAGAAAATCTCAAGTCTAAAGATGTCTGGTACCCAGCCCGACTGGTCGGTATGCTGGCTATTGGTCCCACGGAGAGGCATACCAAAAAATTGGATGTTGCCGAGTGATTAGTGTCACCCTGCATTACCCTCCCTGTTACAAATTATCACATTCGAGTCTGACTGGCAGGGCTCGACATTCGGTCCAGCAGGGGACATGTCACAACTCGTGTAGAGTGTTCAGGCCCCCTGACCCGACTAGT
Organism: Olyra latifolia; assembly: GCA_036346145.1. NCBI lineage: Eukaryota > Viridiplantae > Streptophyta > Magnoliopsida > Poales > Poaceae > Olyra > Olyra latifolia. Next base: position 3,166,376 of record CM070531.1, on the reverse strand, counting down.
GCGGAGTCAAGCTAGTGATTCCCGAAAGAATACGCCCGTCTCCAAGTTGCGGTCATCCAAGTGGTGTTCGTCTTGACGACGAACGATCCGGAGATGTGCCACTGAGACCCAACTGAAGAGGTAACTCTTGACGCCCAATCTGATTAAGAAATCAGACCAGCCAATGACCCTAGGAGGTACGTCAAGAGCTGAGTTATAGTTTGCCCAAGTGGTGTTTGTCTTGACGACAAGCGATCCAGAGATGTGCCACCGAGACAACTGAAGAGATAACTTTTGATGTTCGGTCCGACTACTGTCCCTAGAGGGCACATCAAAAGCTAGGTTGCAATTTGGGAAGCGCCCAGTCCTCAGACTGAAGACTGGCATAAGGCCCGACTGGGGGCGCGCTATCTTCCCGACTAGGTTGATCCGAGTGGCATCTGTACCCGAGTAACGACGCGTACAGCTTGTGGCCCACGAAGGGCATGCTCTCTAGAACCTAAGTCCGGGCCCGGATCTGGAAGTGATGATTTTAGGGCTTCATTCCTTCCCGCCCAGCGCCGAAACGAAACGTCGCCTGTTTTCTTTTAATGAGAGCGCGCCATTCTCCCACCGCCAAGGGGCATCCCTAGCACCGCCTGCTGGAATGCCAATCGTCGCTTTGAATGTTGCGCCGTGTTCCTAGAGACCTCTGCGTCAAATCTTGGGAACGCTTCTCATCGGGGTTGAAAGTGCATCTAAGCACATAAGTGATTTTGGTGATTAATGACAAACACATATAATGATAATTATTAGTAAATGTGTAAATGCTTGACTTAGTGCTTGCCTAATGTCAAACCTCTAGTAAGTATTTATTTATCCTGTGAGACTAACAAGTTTGTCGATAAGATCATTTTAGTCTAATCCAAATAGAGGAATTCTTTAGGTCAAGTGAAAAAGCAAAGATGAGGTATGCAATCTCGGTATCCCTTCTATATTTATTATTGCAATCCTCTTATGCAAATGCATATTGAACTTCATGTAACATATTGCTTATATATATGCACATTGGTTCATGTCATATCAATTTGTGTATATATATTCACTTGAGTTCAATATGTGGCTTGTTTCTAGTATGTTAGTCTTAATTAGAGTTAAACTTCATATTGCTATAAATTGATTTGGTGCATGCTTGTCTTGTTTATATATCTTCTAATGCACATCACTTAGTGAAGTTTAATATAGATTGTCCCACAACTTCACTCTAGCTTGAATATTACTTGCACATGTATAATTCTTGTATATTTTATTATGTGGATCATTAAGTGAAGATTGTGGTCCTTGCCATGGTTTAATTATTTCATCATATTGGCAATTATCTCACTAGTGCATCTAGCTCCAATACATATTCATCTTGTTGCACTTAGTGGAGAATCTTTCTCTTATCAAGTGTTTCCACTCATATTGTGCATATTTATATGAAACACTCGTTGTACTTAATTGCTCACAAATATCAACTTATTCATATCCATTGAGCTTTTGGGACTAATATCTTTCATGAGTGATTTGGAAAGAATTAGGTCCCGTGAGTATGTGTGATGACCAAGGTATGTTAAAGGATGACGGTTAAGCCAAGGTCAACAAGACGGCAGTGTCACCAAAAATGAATACAAGAATACTCAAGCCATGGATACTCTACTTAGTGTTTTGAGCAAAGATGAGCGAGAAAAGGTATGTCATCTCAAGTATGCTCATGATGTGTAGATGCTCATTCAAGAAAATGATGAGAAGTCCAAGATTAATCAAGTGGACAATTCACAAATATGGACTTCAAGTGATGATGAATCTCCTACACCTTCCACATCACCTAATTGCTTCATGGCTCAAGGTAAAAATAAGGTAAATGACCATGAACCCTCTCGTGAAGAATTGATGAACATGCTTAGAAGGTTCCATTGTCATCTTGAGAAGAAAATTAGAAAATCACATGATTTGACCCTAAAGCTTAAGTTGCTACAAAAATCATATGATGCTTTAAAGATAGATCATGAAAATTTCTTTCTCAAGGATATCACTACTAGCAAGGTAGATGTTGGATTATCTTGTGATATTCTCGATGACTTGCCATGCTTAGATCCTATCTCTAGTATTTCATCTAGTACTCATACTTCTACCTGTTGTGATGATTTGCTTGACATGCCTACTTGCTTTAATGCAAATGCTTCCATTTCCATCGTGTCTTGCAATTGCAATTCCTCTATTTCCTCTAGTGCTTGGTGTACTAACAATCTTGTAGAGGAAAACAAAGAGCTCAAGGTTCAAGTGTTTAAATTGAAGAATGACTTGGAGAAGTGCTACAAAGGGAAAGCCGACCTAAATGCCATCTTGAGCAATCAAAGATCCATCAACAACAAGAAAGGGCTCGGTTTCATCCCAAAGAAGAGAAATTATGAAACAAGACTCTCCAAGTCAATCAAGAACCAAGAGAACAATCCAAAGCATAAAGCCAAAAAGATAAAGACTATCAAATGCTTTGGATGCAATAAGTTAGGGCACATTGCCTCTAAGTGTCCTAACAAGGAGGAGACCAAGATTACACCTATCAAGAGGCAAACCGGTAAGGAGCAAGTCAAGATGAAGAGAACCTCAAAGCCTACTTGCTATAATTGCCGGGAAAAGGGACACATCGGTAAGGATTGTCCCAAGGGTAACACTCCTAAGCCCATCCTTGTCAATGATCATTATTTGCTTAGGAAGGATAAAAATGGAAAATTGATTGCTAGAAATGTTAGTCCAACTAAGGATAATGTGAAGGCCATTTGGGTGGCAAAGCACATATTTGATGACAATTCTCTTGGGGAGCATGGGATCGCCTTGGGTAAGAAAGAAATTGAGGATTTACCCAAGGATGGTGGAAGGATGAGCTCCAAGATGAATTTTGCTAAGAAGGGTGTGCTTTGCTTAGTTGCTAATCATTCTAAACCAATGGCAAACTCTCTTGCTAAATGCCCTAAAGTAAAAGCCATTAGTAGTAAATCTTGTTATTCTCTTGTTGATTATAAGGACAAGATATCTACTAGGGCACCTAAATGCATTGTGGCTCACACCAATAGACCCAACAAGAGTTTGGGACCAAAATTTGCTTGAAAGTGTTTAATCGGTGAAAAAGAGGCATTGGAGGCTTGGCGTGTGCATGAAAAAGGTGGATTCACCACCAACAACTTAAGGCCAAGCATGAGGATATACAAATCACCAACATGTACCAATGTCCCTTCGGTAACAATTTAAATTCATGCACTTTGCCTTGCGTAGGTAATTACATTTCAATGCATATCATGAAAATCTTATATCCTGCACATGTTCAAAACTTCAATATTGTTTTATGAGCTTGATAAGTGTTGTGGCACATTTATAAATAGTGCTAATTTATATCGATGTGTATCACATTTTGTAAGTGTGCCCATATTTATTAAGTGCTAGCGATAAATTTCAAAATGAGCCATTTTAGCCAAAATGTAAATTTGAAGTAAACATTTGAAATTTGTTTGAAAAATGTTCCAAAATGATTCTCAAATGTTTTCAAAGGGTTTTTGGGTAAAGAAAAACCTATTTACATCAAAAACAAGTTTTGAACTAAGATTCTAGTTACTAGTATCTTGTTTTTGCTATTTTTTGGTATTTTTCATAGAATTAATTCTAAACCGAATTTGGGAAAAGTTTCTATACCAAAAACATAGAGTTGGTCATTACAAACATTTTTCGTATTTAAAGGATTTTCAAATGACCAACATATCTCTTGCTATGAGGTTTTGAAACTCGTCGAAAAACCTACTTTGACCATAATTGTCTATTTCTAGCACTTAAGTGAGTTTTGCCATTTGAGCCAAGTTTCTTGATATAAATTGACTCAGAAGGGTATTTGAGACTCATATAGACCATTTAGAAACTAAAATACCTTTCTCATGCTCATTTGGCAAAATTAGAGAGATTTCTGAAAAATAGAGTTATCTTGCAAACCTAAAAACTTATTTTGGTAAAATCTATTTTCAATCTTTTGAATGATCTCTCCTAGTTGGAAATGCTCCAAATAACATTTGTGTTGGATTCTTGAAAATATTTGGAGCCATTAACAACTCATCTAAATATCACTCTCTTCTTTTTTGCTAAATACCACTATGATCCTTCTTTGTATAAACTCTTCAAGTGGTATTTCTTTTTAAAAGTGATATCTTTTTAACTACCAATTACTTCATCTCTATTTCCACTTGGTTCTTACAAATGGTATCTTAAGATAGTTTATATCTTGATCTCTGTCTTGATATTTAGTCACTCGAAACTAATTATTTCTTACTTCCCTAGGACCTTATTGCTTCTTATCTCCTTCTTTCTTTAGATGACATCTTCTCTTCTTTACTCTTATATCAAATGTTTTGAGAGGAAGATTAGACATAAAAGAATCCCTCATGCAAGAAACATCAAGATTGAGGCCTTTAGGAAGATGATTTAATGAGTGACCTTTAAAGAACCCTTTGTGTAAGGGGGAGCTTATTTTTTTACTATTAGTCCCTATATGTAAAGGGCATTGAAATTGATTTTATTCACCATTTTTTTATTCTATTGTGGTCTTGTCTTATATCCATTTTATGCCACATTAGGATATTGTGTTATCGTTTTTCTCATTTGGATCTCCTTTTTGCATAATGACTTCGAAATGAAATTTTCATCAAAAGTCTTAATTTTTGATCCAATGAGGTCAAATGTGCTTCCTTATGTATTCTAGATGCTTCCTAACTAATACACCATGAATAGATTTATAAAGTGCACATTTGGCTTTAAAAGGATCTTTTATGATCTTGTTTTTGAATTAAGTTGCATATTTTCGTAAAACAAGATTTACTGAGTTTTTGAGGAAATGATCAATACCAAACTTTTAAGGTTAGACATTTTAAACATTTCTCTAGTTCAATGTTTTTCCAAAATCCCAATCGTTCAAGTGTTATGGCCATATCAAATTCATTCAAATCACTCTTTTGACCATATTTGGCCTATTCTTACATATAGTTGCATTTGAAGTTTTGATTGGATTTCTTTGTGATAAATGGCTTATAAGTGTATATATAATTCATATGAAGCCATGCAAGTGCAAATTTTCATTGAAAATATTTTTACTTGTATTTTGAGGTTTTGGTGAAAACTATGTACTCTTGTTTGCCTATATTGCATCTTTCACCATATTTCTCAAAAGAAAATTGCTTTATTGAAAATTCCTTTTGCAAAACCTTCTCTTGCATATTAAGTTCATATCCGAAAATTGTCAGATTTATTTGAGCATATTTGCAAAGATTGTTGACTTTATTTGACTTAGTGTCAAAACCGAACCTCCAATGCTCCTTCTGACATATTTCTTAATTGGAGTACTATCTTTCAGAAATTCCTTTGAAAAAGTTTCTTGGTAGTCCATGGAATGTTTATGCAAAATTTCATAGCCATTGGACTTCATTTGATCAAGTTTTGATCCAAATTCAAAATGTTCAGCTGGCTGAAATTTTCAGTTTCAGACAGACTTTTGGCTGATTTGTGACTTTTATCTCTCCATCTGGGTTCATAATATGAGAAAGTTGTTATTATGAGTTTTGATACTCCATAGTTGGTCTACCTTTTCTAATTATCTCAGAATTGTTGAACACTGTTTAAACAGTTTTTCAGCCATATTTTAAACAGTCTGAAATTTTCAGCACCTTGCACTTTTGAAATCTTGCATCTCTTTAAATGTTTTGAGTATTCCTTTGGATGAAACTAAGCTAACTCGAGTCATAGCTCCGTGATTCATCTAAAATCATTTGGCAGCTCAGTTATTCAAGTTTTTCATCCCCGGGATCCTTTTAAGCGAGATTTTCTTTTCCCGAAACCTTCGGTTCAGACTTCACTATTTTCATATTTTTGGGGTTTCCCTTTGCTCAAATGGATTTTCGGCCTTCATAGCTCTCGAAGAGAATTTCAAGACGGATCCTTTTCGCATTGATGACTTCTGCATTTGAGCAATGTTTTAAGAATTAAATTCATTTTGTGTTGCTGCTCTCTTGTTTTGAGAATTCTAATTTAGAGTTTTAGCAAGCCTTTTAAGGTGAAAAATATGTGAACTTATTCATTACTCCAAGCCTCAAAATGGAGCATATCTACTTAAGTTTTCACTTCATTGAAAGTGCACCTTTTGGCTAAGTTCTTTAAATAAATTGGATTTAATTGCATCTTAGCCTCAAAGTGTTTCCTCTTTTGTAAATCTTAGAGTTTATTATAAAAAGAAGGAAATTTCCATTGTGAGTTCAAGAGTGAGCTTTAACTGTGTTTTATCCATTGTATTTTTCACAAGTGAATTTCAAGAGTTAAATTTGAATTTGTTTCAAATATTTCTCTTGTAAATTGATATTGTGAAATATTTCAAATGGTAGAAATTTTCAGTGGTATCAAATATTTCACTTATATTATGAAATCTATCATTTGGTATCTTTTGAATCTTCCAACATGCATGTAAGTAGTATTGTCATGATTATCATCTATATCTTGCATATTGTACATGGACATTATCAAACTAACTCGGGTCAAGTTGAGAGCTATTTGTTCCCGGAAATTATGTGCTTCTCTATTGATGTTCAAGGAATTGGAAAAGGGGTCCACGTCGGTGATAGGATGAAGGAAATAGAGAGAGCTCTATGGCTCGAGGAATCCAAGGCCGTTTAAGTTGATCATGACCAATTCAAGAATATGGTGGACAAGTACTTACAAAGCGACGTATTTTTTTTGACCATATTTAATAATGTCTTTGAACATCATTATGCTAAATTGTGTTATTCTAAATGGTGATGTATTTTTTAATTAATATCAATTAATATCTATCAAGTGATATCCTCTAATCCTAAATTGTTTTCAAGTGTCATCTAATTTCCTTTTGGCATTATCAAGAATTACAAGGTATGTATAGATGACATATTGTAATGAGGAATTATTTTCATAATTGGTATCATATCATTTGTCATGTTTGAGCTTCACTTATATCTTGTGAATCATGACTTCTTTCATTTGGTAACAAATATTTTTTAATTGGTGTCATTGGATCCATTTTTTTTTACCGAAACCTTGGATATAATTGATATCATATCTTGTCTAGATTTAGGGGGAGCTTAATCATTGCTTTATTACTAGCTCCTTGATTTTATCTTGTTCTCTCTAATCTTTTTATTGAGTATACTATCAAGGGGAGAAAAAATATTCCTTAGTGGATATTTGGATGATTGATGACTATAAGGGAGTTCGAACCCCAAAAGGATATTGAAGACCTATTATGGACCTTTTTGGAATTAATGACAAAAGGGGGAGAATTTATGACTTATCAATTGCTCCCAAATCGATTGACAAAAGGGAAGAGAATATGAAGAGAACGACAAAAGGGGGAGAATCGAATTTATGAAGATCATCAATTGTCCATCCAATTTGTGGGAGAATGTTTGTAAGTATGATCTCTTGTTCTCTCTCCACGTTTGTTTTTGTGCTAAATAGCTTAATATTGTCATTTGGTGCAATTGGGTTTGTCATAAATCACCAAAAAGGGGGAGATTGAAAGTGCATCTAAGCACATAATTGATTTTGGTGATTAATGACAAACACATATAATGATAATTATTAGTAAATGTGTAAATGCTTGACTTAGTGCTTGCCTAATATTAAACCTCTAGTAAGTATTTATTTATCCTGTGAGACTAACAAGTTTGTCAATAAGATCATTTTAGTCTCATCCAAATAGAGAAATTCTTTAGGTCAAGTGAATAAGCAAAGATGAGGTATGCAATCTCGATATCCCTTCTATATTTATTATTGCTATCCTCTTGTGCAAGTGCATATTGAACTTCATTAACATATTGCTTATATATATGCACATTGGTTCATGTCATATCAATTTGTGTATATATATTCACTTGAGTTCAATATGTGGATTGTTTCTAGTATGTTAGACTTAATTAGAGTTAAACTTCATATTATTATAAATTGATTTGGTGCATGCTTGTCTTGTTTATATATCTTCTAATGCACATCACTTAGTGAAGTTTAATATAGATTATCCCACAACTTCACTCTAGCTTGAATATTACTTGCACATGTGCAAGGTTCCATTTGCCGCGGCAAATCGACGTGTCGAGCGGGTTCGACAACGGCAAATCGTTAGGCAAATTCAAAATGTGATTTGAATTTGAAAAATTAAAGAAAAATTTGATAAAATTCATAAAAAAATGTAAATCCATTTATAAACACAATGGTGAAAAAAAATCAAAAACAAAGCCGAATTCGTGTGCAAATTTGAATTGAAATCATGACAAATTTTGATTTGAATTTAAAAATTGAAATAAAATCCCAAAAAAATTCTCAAAAATTCTATAAGCCTATATGAAGGCAATGGTGAAAATAAAAATCAAAAACAACATCAGAATCATGAGGAAATTTGAATTGAAATTGTGAAAAAATGGAAAATATACTTTCAATTTATACCATTTTTCCGCACCATACAAAGTTTCAACTCGATTTTTCCAATAATTTCAAATGTTGCTTAAATGTTACATAATTACAAAAACTCATGCCCTAACCATTTTCATATTTTTAAATTAATTTTACCATTTTTTGCACCATATATATTTTTACCATTTTATCACACCCCCGTTCGGTTTGTCGGTAAAACCAACCGATTTGCCCACAAATTCCTTCGATTCGCCGACAAATTAGGTCGATTTGCCGATGGAGCGATTTGCCGATTTTCCCGTTCGATCTGCCGCGATTTCCGTTCGATTTGCCGAGATATCGATCGGTTTTTGCACTATCGGCAAGCATTTTGTGATTCAAATCTCAAATCTCAAATTTTGCTCGATAAATCGCGATTTCCCGCGATTTGCCGCAGCAAATCGAAAATCGCCGGTGGTCGATTTTTGCATGCAAAATGATAAGTGGAACCTTGCACATGTGTAATTCTTGTATATTTTATCATGTGGATCATTAAGAGAAGATTGTGGTCCTTGCCATGGTTTAATTATTTCATCATATTGGTAGTTATCCCACTAGTGCATCTAGCTCCATTACATATTCATCTTGTTGCACTTAGTGGAGAATCTTTCTTTTATCAAGTGTTTCCACTCATATTGTGCATATTTATATGAAACACTTGTTGTACTTAATTGCTCACACATATCAACTTATTCATATCCATTGAGCTTTTGGGAGTAATATCTTTCATGAGTGATTTGGAAAGAATTAGGTCCCGTGAGTATGTGTGATGACTAAGTTATGTTAAAGGATGACGGTTAAGTCAAGGTTAATAAGACGGCAGTGTCACCAAGAGTTGAAGACTAAGTCAAGATCAATTTGGCATGGAGTTCATCGGCGAGGTTGATAAAGTCAAAGTTGATAGGACGAGAGTCTCATGAGGTGCATCGAGTCAAGTTGGACAAGGTGAAGGCGTCATCAATCTTTTGGTGAAGGACATCATGCATAATGCAAGTGACTATCCTAAACTTGTATTATCTTTGATTTAATTTGAGTCTAAGGATTGCCGTACTATTAAGAGGGATACGATGGAGAGTCACTTCTAGATGTGTCAAGTGCTCAAATGATCCATCCTAGTGAAACCTAGAGAGAGTGTGGTATTGTTGGTGTCGGAAAGCGAGAGTTGTAGGTATCCCTTACATTCTTTGTGAGTTCTGCATTTATCCTTTGGAATATGAGAAGTGAGATCTTGTTGGTTGTGTAGCTCTCGTTCCTAGCTTTCCATAGAGTCCAAGATCACCCAAAACGGAGTCCGGAGTCAAAAGTTATGTCTATTTTTGTCGGAGTGTGCAGTGGCTGTTTTTCAGGCCTCGGACTGTCCGATAGTTGACTATCGGACTGTCCGATACCTCTTCGGAATGTCCGATTTTTAAGAGTTTGAGCTTCTTTGTCACACACTGAGTGTTCCTATCAGACTGTCCGATAGTTGACTATCGGACTGTCCGATACCTCTCGGACAGAAACCTTCGGACTGTTCGATTTTCGCGACCTTGGGTCTTTCTGTTTCCCCATATCGGACTATCCGATATTACGCAGAACTGTCTGTAACGTCTGATTCGTGGAAGCTCCTATTTAAAAACCCCCTCTACAAATAGCCGCTGCCAAGACTATGTGAAGTGCCTCCCTTTGTTCTTGAGCCCCCATAGCACCCTCTACTCTTAGATCTTTGTGATCCTCTTTGGAGAAGGGTTTGGAAGAGTTGGAAGGAGGGATTGAGGGAGAATTGAGAGAAAGTTTGGGAGGTGATTCCTTTGTGGAATTGGTGTGTTCTTGAGCCCTAGTGACCTCTTCACTCTTCGATCTAGGTGATCCCCTTGGGATGAAGGGTTGGGAAGAGTTGGGAGGAGGTGTGAGTGTGAATTGAGCAAGAGTTGATCTTTGAGCACTTGAGTTCATCTCCAAGTTTATTCTTCGTGGGCATTTGTTACTCTTGGAAGTTGAGGACTCCTAGACGGCTAGGAGTTGGTCATGAGCCACCGAGCTTTGTGTGGTGTGCCGTGTCAAGTTTGTGAAGGCTCGATTTCGCCTCATGAAGCCGGCGAGTGCGTTGCGCAACATCGGTGAGGGAAGGGTGAAAAAGACCCCGGCTCAAGTGTGACCGAGCCGCCTCAACGGAGACGTAGGATTCCCTCAAGGATCCGAACTTCGGGAACAAACATCTTCGCGTCTCCATCTTCATTTCGGTTTTATCCCTTTCACTTTCTAGCTTGAATTACTTGTTTATCTTGCTATTGAGTTATTATCTTGTCTTGTGTGATATTACTACGCCTATACTTGCTTGTGAACTATCTTTGTTGCAGGTGGTATCCATCAATTTGTGATATTTGAATTGAACTCGAAGTCCTCTGTTTTCTGTGCAGATCAGACAGTCCAATACTTGCCTCGGACAGTCCGATACCCATCGGACTGTCCGACCCTATACCATCAGACTGTCCGATACAGTTTCCGCAATTAACTCTGTTTATTGTTTAGAATTTTAATCGCCTATTCACCCTCCTTCTAGGCGACATCCCGGTTCTTCAGGGGTTGCTTCCCGCTGTCGTTACTCCTGAAGTCGATTCGGAATCGGCTCGACTTCCCAATTTTGGCTATAGAAAGAGGCCAGTGCAGCAGCCGCTTCTCATCCAGACTTCTTCCAACCATCTCTCCTCCGTCCCTGCCTGCTCCCATGGATGACGAAGAGTTGGCGGAGCTTTGGGCGCAGTACGACCTCGCGCTCACCGAGGTGGCCGAGGAAGAGGACCGTGCCCACGACGTCGCCACCGTCGCAGTCCTGATCGAGATCGTTCCGGCCCTTGCCGAGGTTGCAGATGTGATCGTCGAGGCGCTAGTCCGCGCTCGCCACCTCCTGTAATTGGCTTATACGCCATTATGAAATTTAATAAAGTCGTTTATTTTGCCTCCTTTTTCTTATGTAGCACAAGCTAATCGGTTTTCGCAATTCGAGTCATGCATTTTGCCCAAGTAAGTTATGTCCCTTTTACTAAGCACTCTGCCAAGCGCACCAAGTTCCTTAGCGTTAGGAGTTGGCGCGGAGCTCTGTCTCCAAAAACGCAGTCGGAAGGTATGAGTGTTGCTAGGAAACAAGTGTTTCGTTACTCGGAACGACTAACACTTAGGTTCGTCATAAACTTGAAAAGAGAAAGATCGATTAGGTATCGAATAGGTGTAGTGACGCAGACTGCACCTAATTAGGTATAACCCCCCTCCCCGACTTACTAGCTAGTCGGAGTCCGACCAAGGAGTAAGTCAATCTCAATAGAAGAGAAAGGGTGCACGATTGCGCACCTAATTAGGTGTAGCCCCCGACTTACTGGCTAGTCGGGATCCGACTAGGGAGCAAGTCAAGTTAACTTCAATAAAAGATTAGGTGCGGGATTGCACACCTAATTAGGTGTAGCCCACGACTTACTACTTAATTGAAACACAAATAAGTAGCAAGTCGAAGACTGAATTGCATAAGCGTAAAGACAATGTGAATGAGAACTTATCTTTATTTAATTGTAAATGTGTGTACAATGGTCATCAGGTATAGAACCGACGTAATTGCTCGATGTTCCACGAGTTATCCATGAAAGTGCCGTTCTCACGCCTCAGTCGGTGAGCCCCCGGCCGTGCCGCCAAGTCACGCGAAGACGTCCTGATTTGCTTGGAGGGAAACGACGAGCGCCTCTTCCTATTTCGGGTCGAGCCCTGTCCCGATCCGAACCATTTTGGCTGAATCGGATGGGTCGAGCGAAATATGCTTGACATCTTCATCAGGCTTGATGCCTAATTTAGATGGCTTTTTGTTCAGCAGGTCGCCCTCGTTGCGAAGAGTGGTGGCCGCCTTTCGGATCTTGTCCAACTCGGCAGCCGCTTCGGTTGACTGGGCGAAGTCGCAACATTCCTTGTCAAGGAGATGGGAAAACTTGACGTCTCCGCGGACCGTGATTACGCCTCGCGGACCCGGCATCTTCGTAGCCAGATAGACGTAGTGTGGGACGGCCATGAGTTTGGCCAGGCCCGGCCTTCCCAAGATTGCGTGATACGCAGTCTCGAAATCAGCCACCTCAAAACTGAGGTTCTCTGTTCGGTAGTTATCCAGAGTGCCAAAAGTGACCGGAAGAGTGATTTTCCCGATCAGCACTGATGATGTTCCCGGAATTATGCCATGAAATGGTGCGTCTGTCTTCTGCAGCGCCGTCCTTGAGATCTGCATCTCGTCCAAAGTCTTGGCGAAAAGGATATTTAATCCACTCCCGCCGTCGACCAGGACCTTGCGCAGTCGGACGCCCTGTACCACAGGATTCAAGATGAGTGGATATCTTCCTGGGCAAGGGACGTGATCAGGATGATCCGAGCGGTCGAACTTGATCGAAACCTTGGACCACCGAAGGTACTCGGGGGTCACCGGAACAGCTGCATTGACTTCCCGAGTGGTAAGCTTTTGCTTACGCTTAGACTCATATGCATATGATCCCCCGAATATGTAGTTGAGCTCACGCTCGGTTTCTTAGTAAGCGTCACCCTGAGAAGGGTCATGCTTGTCGTCTTGCTTGAGGTCCTTCGAAGCGTCGTTGTTATGCTCCTCCGCGAACTTCTTCAAGATGTTGCAGTTTTTTTGCCGCATGCTTTTCATTCGGGTGGAAAGGACACTGTGCCTCCATAACTTTGTTGTAGTCGTTGGACCGGGGCGGCTTTTTCCAACCATAATTCGCAACCGCTACCAGCTCTTCACCCTTGCGCTTCTTGTCCTTCTTGGAGGATGATTCGGGCTTGTCCTTCTTGCCTTTGTTCTTGCTCGGGTGATCCTCTTGACGCTCAGCGAGAGCGTCTGAGGCGGTAGCATATCGATCTGCCAGGGCGAACATCTCTTTGACGGAAGTCGGGGGCTTCCGAGACATCTTCTTAATTAGATCGAGATCGCGAACTCCCTTCTGGAAGGCCGCGACAACGACCGCCTCTGAAATCTCCCGGATTGTGTTCTTTTTCTTGGTGAAACGCCGAATGAAATCCCTTAACGACTCATCTTTTTTCTGATAAATCTGATAAAGGTCCCACTGGGTTCCAGGCTTCTCGTAAGTACTCTGAAAATTGGCGACAAATTGGTCGCAAAGCTCTCCCCAGGAACTGATTGAGTTCTCTGGAAGGCCTGCGAGCCAACCCTGTGCCGGAGAGGTTAACATGACGGGCAGATAGTTTTCCATCACGTCGTACCCTCCGCCCGCGGCTTTGATTACTAGAAAGTAGATCTGCAACCAAGCCTCTGGGTCCCGCTCCCCGTCAAATTTCACTATTCCCTTAGGGTTGAACCCTTCAGGCCAGTTTACCTGACGAAGTCGAGGTGTGAATACCTTGATCCCGTCAATCAATCCATCCCCAGGGGGAGGAGACTGACGGGGAAGAATCCGACGTGGTGGGGTACGGCGCCGGTCTTTATCTCGCTCCCTTCGCCGAGCTTCGATGTCGAGGCGAAGGTCATGACTTGTACTTCGGCGGGCGTCTTGCCCGCGAGTTGGCGTGTGCCGACTGCGCCGAGTGCTACTCGTGGCAGTCTGGCTCCTAGCCGAGTTGGCCTGTTGATCCAGAGTGCCTTGGACGGCCGCTGCCGTCACCATGGCTTTGATCTGCTCCATGATTGGCGTCGCGGGGCTGTTTTCTCCAAGTAAAGGACCAACATTATCCAGGAGGGTCTTACATGCGAGGATGTTCTGCTGTGGCGTACGGAAGACCGAGTGATCTCCCATGCGGACTTGGAGTAGTTCCTCCTGGACTTCACGTGCGCGACCACATAATTTGTCGCGCAGATCTTCTCCACATCCGCGATTATGTTCGGCTTCTGCCTCCTCCGTGGGACGCCGAGCCGATCCAGAGACTTGTCTATGCAGCACATAGACGCCGCGAAAGTCGGGGAACCCGTTGACGCTCTCCTCCGACTCGGATTCCGGGTAAGAGAGGCTCAACTGATCCCGATTTGTTGGCTCGTCGAGAGGAGTGATTATCACTCCCACTTCTCATGCTGGATCATTCGTCTGAAGAGAGTCCGACTGAGATTTGACAGAATTGATCTGCTGAAATTTTGCAGCCGAATTGACCAATCCGAGTGGTATGCCCACTCGGAAAGTAGATTTGGTTAGAGTCGTCCCTGAGCCAGGACTCAGAAAACTCGTCCTAGTATGTGCTTGATGTGCTCCGCTCCTTAGCCCGGATTGAAAAAGCCGGCGTGTTATCCGATGGTAAACAGTGGCCAAGTTTCCTAATCCGAACGGGGCGAACCACGATTGGGAGGTTGAGATCCCCGACTGGATCTGAACGCGATCCAGATCAGAGACAACTCCGCCACTTAGTTCTTCATCAGCAGGAGGAGCTGGTAAAGCAAGAGACGGTAGATCCCGACCGAAACCGAAGGGGAATCCAGCGGTAGGACAGTCAGAATTGTCATCATCAGATTGGATCTCTTCCGGATCGAAATCCAGAGGAGAGATCCTAAGGCGGTAAGGCTCGGCCGGAGTCATGTACCACCTTCCCCGGTAATGCGTGGACCGAACGAGGTTCGGCTCACACAACCGAAGTTCCCCGAAGTCACTGGCGATGAAGCCGAGATCTCCGAAGACGAAGCCTTGGCCGGGGACGTAGGTGAAGACGAATCCGCCAATTGAAGCCATCGAAGTCGCTGAAGTGGATCGTGACGCTAGCCCCTACCTAGCGCGCCAACTGTCGACGATTTGTGTCGGCAATATATTTATAGGGCTATGCAAAAGATCACAACTACGATGGTATCACAGAGAGCCGAATTTATACAGGTTCAGGCCCTCAAGGTGAGGTAATACCTACTCCTGTGCTCGTGGATTATATGGTGGGGATCGATTACAATGTATGTTCTTGTTAGGATTGCACGAGAACAGACAATGATGTCGATGGATGTAGAATTGCGTGTATGTCTAACTAGGGACCCCCGACCCCCTTTATATAGTGCAATGGGACGGATTACAGATAGGTTCCCTAATCCGTATAAGAAAGACAAACATATAACCGGGTTGGTTACGTCTATCTCTATGTATTCGAGTAGGAAACGAGTTCGTTTCCTTGTAGAGCAAGTCGGGCCGCACCAGCCTCCAAGCCCGTCTTCTGGAAGATCCGATCGACTCGGCCCAAAGAGGTGGTACGTCCAACTGTATATCTCGGAATACCCGGGGCCCATGTTATCCATAGATAGTCCCTAGATGCTCTATATACCACAAAACCATAGATATTCAGTCGATTTTTGTCGTCGCCATTACTCCGGTTAGCTCCCGTCCATCCCTGCTCGTGGCACCGCCGCCATGGCTCGCCATCGGCGAAACCCCGGCAGGACGTCCTAGGTATATTTCCCGTGAACTCGTAGGAATCAACGACATGTATTAAGGTGCCCTGTAGCCCCTCCGATAGATCGCCAAAGGAATTGCCGGAGCTCCACCTATGTACGGCCGAGCTGACGTCATCTGGACATCATGAAATCGCATCACTGTGCTTCTCATTCTCTCTCTGACCAGTAGGTCCCACCGTCACAGTGCTGTCCCTTTTTAAATCCCGCGGGGCAACCTTCTCAGTCATTGACAGGTTGGCCCGTTGGACCCACTGATCAGATTAAGTGGAGACAGATTTGGGAAATATGCCTTCTGCGTGGCGCCTCCCTGCGGATTATTTTAGCTCGGGTCAAACCCAACTTGGGCCGCACAGTGACGATTGAGCCCACCACTGTTTGGCACTATTTTCTAGAGATTTATTTATTTAGAAAATTTCAGAAAATGATTACGATTTATTATAATTACTTGGTGACCTCTAAAAAATTATGGGAAAATTATGTTAAATAGTAGATAGTCTACTAGGCCCGTGAAAAATATAACTTTGCATTTTCAACTATTTAAAGTCTCTGTAAAATATTTATAGCCCTTATCTAGATATTTCTTTAATAATGAAAATCCAGTAAATAGCTATTTGCTCTTTTAAAATAGTTTTAACCCTCCAAAACTATTGGGAAAATTCTGAGCAAAAGTATATGTCGTGTTAGATTTAATAAAAATATTTTTGGACATATCCTATTAATATTTTGCCCCTAGAAAATTAAGATAGCCCTCTAGTAGTATTTCCCTTATTTAAATAAATTCCAGAAAGGGTGTTCCATTTATTTAAAATATTATTTGACCTATAAAAATCTTGATTATTTTTTGTAAGCATTACAAAGGATACCTACCCTAGGAAAAATACTAAACCTTATAGGTTTGTAGAAAATAGATTAAAAGAAATAGGAAACCTCCCGTAGGGCTAATATTTAAATGCCCAAATAGTTATTTTAATAGGATATTCCTATGTTTAAAACTATGGAAATATTTCTATGGAGGGTAGATGGGTCCTTGGTCCGACCGGGAAGCCAAATTCTATGGCACCGGGTGCCACGCGGCAGCCGTGGCACCCGGTGCCATATAATTTCTATGTGTCCGACTGGACCATCCACATCCTTGCCTGGAAACAGCTTTATATTTATCCACTGCACTTTATGCACCTACCTTAGGCCCTATTCTTGTCAGTTTATAAGGTCTCATCTGTCTTATTTGGGGTTAAGGTTTATTTTTGTTTAAAATAAAAATGATTTGTTTTTCGAATCCCTTTTTTTTCTATCTCAAAAGACTTATCTATAACCTATAAAACACAAGTCGAACGAGGCAGATCCGACTCTGAGGCTACCTTAGGAAGCTCTCGAAGTTAGAAGAAAAGTCAAATAAGTAAAATAAGACAAATAAGTGAGATAAGATAAGCTAACGAGAAAAGGACCTTATATATGTTCAAGACAAAATAAAATAATAGCGCTATTTCAAGGACGTAGCTGCTTGGCAACCACCTAGAATTAAATTGATGGTTCCAGTCAATTTCAAGATTCATGATATATTCGAATCAACTTTTGACTAAACACATTTATCTAGATTTCACTGCACAAAATTAAGAAAAACTTTGGTATTTGAAAACATAACCTTGTGTTCCATGATGGCAAACACCGCTGGGGAGGATCACAAAGTCAAGCCGGCCGGCATACACGCTGGAGACGTCTCCATCAACCTCACCACGTACCAATTAAGTCAATTGGACGACAATTGTGCCACCGCCTTAGCCCATTGATATGTAGACCGGGAAAATCTCATCGGAGGCCAAAGAAATCTCTGGCCACCAACGCCGCCCTTCCCAAGGTAGAAGCCACCTCGTCGCCGCCGCCAGGAGAGACGTTGTTCCAGAGAAGAGCAGCAAATGGGTTGCCCCGCCCCATCCCCGCAAAACAAGTCCACCGCGCTGGATCCACAGGACCCCCCCGTTAGGAGGACAAAGCTCCGGCCGCACCCACGAACTACCAAAACACCGCCGATGTGAATCGGCCGGCCGGTGAAAACCCTAACTACCTAATAGCTATACCTATACCTATACCTAGTAATATACAATCCTCCCGAGATCCGGCCGAGCGGCGTTCACCACTGGCGCCGACGAGGCCACCGGAGGCTAGGTCGTTGGCCAAATCCGGAGGAAATCAAGGATCGCCTGGGATTCTCCTCTAGGCACTGTAGATAGGTGGGGAAAGTTGGGAGTGGTCCGTCTGAAAACAAAGTAACGTAGTCAAAGTCTAATGGCCTAGTCTTGCAATTTATCAATGAGATCGTGGTCATGGGGACCATATATGTACTTCGCGATGAATTGCTGAATTCTTACATATGGGCGGTATTATCATTTGATTGGACAATAGACGTGAATATTATTAACTGAACGTCACCCTTTGCTTCATTAGTTAGGTTAATACCATCTCGATATCAACACCATTAGATTGTTTCAATATTTCAAGATTTAAATCGTTCCCTTGTTGACAATGTAAGCTGTTAGAAAGTTTGGTTACAAATGATGAATTTGTTTATAATGTTTTAACTTTTATTACATGATAAATCTTCATGATACAGAAAATTCTATGAATGGCTGCAAGTGTATCCGTTTAATTAGCTCATATGATTTATTGGGACAAAGAAGAAAAGATTGCTTATATGCATTCAGATTGTTGTACATGAACGGCACATATTAAATTCCCCAGACAATTAACTCGTTCAGTGGGAACTTCTTTCTCACCTCACAAATTAATTATACATTAAAATGATTTACAAGGTGGCATGGCTCACACATTATTACATACGATCCAGGTAATGGAGTATGCATGCCTTAATTAATAGCTTCCAGAACAAGACGGTAGCTAGCTTCAGGTAGTCGAGCTAATCAAGCTTTTGCTTCTTCAGTAGGCACCTTGACGTATACTGCAGAAGCCACAATATTCTTGGTGCTCTCCTTACACTCGTAGTACAACGCGGTGATGGCGCACGCGGCGAACAACTCCACGGCGGCCATCACAATCGCGTACACAAGGTCAAGGAGCAACCCAGATGCCAAGCTACTAAGCGCGCAGGCCACAGCGAGCTTATGCACCGGCGAGACGACGGCGGCGAGGGCGCCGGTAGCGAACAAGAACAGCAGGACCCGCCACTTCTTCCCCTTTACCAGCCTCCACGCTCGCCCGATGGCGCCGGCGCCGTAGCACCCCGGCTCCGCCACCGATACGACCACGCTGAACGAACAGAGGACGGAGAAGTAGACGAGGAAGATGAAACCGGCGAGGACGAGCAGCGACCCCAGAAAGAAGAGCACCAAGTAGTGCTTCACCATGAGGAAGACGAGGAGTGCAGCAATCACCCCCAGAACAGCGACGTAGGTGCACTCCAGGACGTAGACGAAGGCGAGCGTCAGCACCGGGCCCTTGAGCTGAGCCTTGACTTTGCCGAGGAGCCCACCGAAGGTGTGAAGCTCACCGGAGTACGTTGCGACGGCGCCGAACAGGACGACGATCCGGACGGCGGAGCCGACGACGACTGCGAGGAGGAGGTAGGCAGCGCCGTAAATCATGAGATAACGGGTGTCGTCCTGGATTTCTTTGAGGATCTCGGCGTAGTTGGGGCTCATGGGGTCGGTGCTGTTGAGCGCCTTGACATCGAAGAGGATCTCGTCGGTGAGGGGCTGGACGGCAAGGTCGTTGGCGAGGAGAAGGAGCGAGCTGGAGGCGACGACAAGGGCAAAGATCGCCGCGAAAAGGCCCCGGTTGCGATTCGGGAGGAGGAGGCCTTCCTTTAGGAAGTTGAAGATTGACGGGTCCCGGAGCGAGGCAGAGACGAGGATGAGGATGGGATGGAGCGACGAGAAGATGCCCATGGTTGGCGGCTGGAGCGAGCCAGAGACGAGGATGAGGATGGGATGGAGCGACGAGAAGACACGCGAGTGAACGGTTTTAAGGAGAGGGGCATAGACAACGCGTTCTCAATTTTGACAAGCCAAAGGTGTTCTTTACGTGTATTAGCGCTTTGAATTGTTCAATGCTAGTGCCTGGACATGTTCATGAGCAGTTTTTTCCGTGGAATTTTCTTAGACAGGATATTAATTTCTAGACATGATAGATGATGTATATGCAAAAATTTGTCTTCTAAAAAGGATATACACAAAGAACTCGCGCACACATGTGTTGTTGCATGTGACCAGGTCGATCTAAAACCCTCAAATTTTATAAAACTAGTTTAAGATTTTTAAAAAAATTATTATTTTTCCATTTGTGGCATTCAAAAAATTTATAATTAATGAATAATAATCTTATTTTTATGGTACAAAATGGATTTTGAAGAAAAACTTCAAGTGTATGAAATCAGGTGGACTAGATTTTTATAAATACAAGATAAAGACAACGGCTTCGTAATTATTTTTGGTAACTGATTTGAAACCCGGTTGTTCAGGAAATGTTTACCATGGGTCTAAATTTTGAATTTTAATATCTTATACTCGATAGCATAAAATGGATTTTAAAGGAAAAGCTTGAAAGTATAAAATGGGTGGACTAAATTTTATAAAAAAATAGATAGAGGCTCTAGCCTTAATAAGTATTTTTGAAAGTTAATTTGAAACCCACTTGCTCATAAAAATATAGGAACTCAAATATTGTGGAAACATTGATGTTTCACAAGTTGATGATAAATGTTTTAACAGTTATTCAAACATTTTCAATCTATTCTAACAATGTTTTACTAGCAAATAAAATGTTTTATGCATTTTAGCGAGTGTTTCACAAAAATAAAACAAGTTTAACGAAGTGAGCTGGTTTTTTTCAACTGATTCTCACTACCAGGGAACAGTGCAACAGAAGCGGTTCGATAACCGCTTGTCATAAGCAGTTATCGAACCGCTTGTACGCAACCGAGAGTGATACCCAGAGGGTATCACTCACGGTTCCCCGAACCACTTGTGGTGCGGCACCACAAGCGGTTCGGAAGGCGTCCAGGAAGCGCAGTGGAGTAGCCACGTGGGAGAAAATCACAAGCGGTTGGTGTTACCAACCGCTTGTAGAGCCCCTATTCCATCGTGGGTGGCAAGACGCCACGTGTGCTCTCTCCAAAAGCGGTTGTTGTTACAAACCGTTTGTGGAGAGGCTGACAGCTATATGGCCTTTTGAGCTAGGCTTTCAAATATGAATTTTGACAATAAAATTAAATACAACTACAAATTTATTTCTGTATAATTAAATATATATTATAATTGAGAAAACCATTAGTTTATTTGCACAAATAGTATGAACTTATAATTTAATTACAAATTAAATGCATATATATATATATACAAGTTTTACAATACATGAAATGATGATTAGCACAAGTAACGTTTTACAACTTTCGAAGAGTACAAAGGTGGTGATCTTGAGATCATTTCTTGTGTGCATCACTCTTTGCGCCCATAGACGAAGATTCCGTAAGTTCACCTGTCCTTATTGAAAGACCATATCTCCATGCCTTTGCGTAGAACTCGCCTCTGGGTTATAATCTCATCGAAAATGAAGCCAATAAGTTGTTCTTGGATTGCTTCAACCCGATGCGATGGGATCACGCCTGTCTCATCGATGCCGGGATACGAAAAGAAAGAAATAAATAAATATTTGAACACGTCAAGTATAAGTGTATTAAGAAATTTGTTTTTAACACACACGCACCTCGTTGTCCAGTTGCCGCGTATCGCCGTGGGTAAGATTTTGCATGTAGAAGCACACATAATAGCCACATAAGTTGTAGCGTAAGACAGCCCCGACTCTCTCAAGAATTTCTCTAGCTGGTAATCTTGGGCTGTCTTGCTAGGTGCCGCCGCCTTAGCCCATTTCCCTTTCAATACAGCCTTCGCTATTGTGCGTTCGTAGTTAGTCGAGACAGAAAGAGGCGCTACACGGCATGTCGCAAAGTGGGCTGCAGCTTTCAGATCAATTTGCGCCTTGGGAGGTGGCACCTTTGGTGCGAAGTGTGTCTCAATTTTCTTTTGAACTATTTCTTGTGTCTCCTCAGCCATCATGTCGTATGCCCTTTTCGGAGGTTCCTTTGACGACTGTGTTGACCGGCTAGACTGGGCCTTCTTTGGAGGGGGTAGCATCGCAGTACTGGTCCTTCGTACTTGAAGTTTCTTCCTTGGAGTAGATTGTGGAGCCGGGCTTCGTGGAGCAGGAGGTGGAGGCGGAGTGCTCTGTATTGGAGACGAGGGATGTCGTTGAGGTGATGTAGGAGGAGGCGTGTTTTGTCGTTGTGGTTGAGGCATGGTCCCTTCGGTGAGCTCCAATTGTTGGATTTCTATTGGTGGAGAGGTCACCTCCACGGTCTTTGGAAATATGATGTACCTTTTTCGCCAGAGGATGATTCCGTGGAGGGCCTGTCCAAGCTTGGTGATGTCGTCCCCTCCAGCAATCTCGAGCAGAAGATCTTCATAGCCGTTCGACACCTCCTCCACCGTGACCTTCGAGTAACCTGGTGGGATCTCGTTGCAGTGGAAAAGTTGGCCCGGCTCCACCGGGTACGCCACGCCATAAGCCACCTTGGTGGAGAGGTTATGCGCCTGAATGTGTAGCTCACACTCCTGGCGAACATTGATGTTGTCCACTGCGTACTGTCCCATGTCCGTAGAAAGTGTGGCGGCGTTGGACGCACAGCTACTCCATCGCGCGTAGATGGGCGGGCTAACCATGGCGTCGGCCTGTGTATTGCTTGTACCTGCTTCTTGAAGTTTACCGAGTGTCGCCTGTAGCTTTTGCTCAACAATATCTCCGATGCTCTGCTGAGTTGCTCTGAGCTCCCTTTCCAGTAAGTTGTATCTGTACGACTCTTTTCTTTTGCTTCTTGACCAACTCCTATATGTATCGGCATCTTTGGAGAAACCGTACTTCCATGGCACGGACGATTCCATTCCTCTTGTCCGTCCTGGGTGCTCAGGGTTTTGAAATGCATGTGCGAGCTCGTCATTCTCCATGTCTGTCACTAAGGAACCGGAGCGAGATATGTCGACAGTTTGGACAATTCTGTTTCCAACATCCTCCACTCCCGGTGCCATCAACAAGCTACCATCGTCTGCAAGGGCCCCTCCGTGACCCATGAACCAATTCCCCAGGCGGAATTCCCATTCAGCAGTAGCAGGCGTGATATTCTTGGCCATTAGTTCTTCCTCCCGCTTCTCCCATTTAGATATAGCCTTGACGTAACCACCGATGCCAAGATGGTGGTGGTATTTCTTCTTCCCAGCGTTGATCTTGTTCTGATGGCTCGCGGCCTGTCCTTCCTCTGACAATTTGTATTTTTCAAATGCATCCCAGTGATCCGCTAGCTTGGGATGTTGGTTGAAGTTTGGCTTTTCTCCCTTCTTGACATACTTGTTGTTCAGGTGAACTTTCCACGACTGAAATTGGGTTGCCATCTTCTTCAAAGTGTATCTCTTAACCTTATTCTCGTATCCTTCAGGAAATTTGAAGTTCTCCTTGATATCTTTCCAAAGGAGCTCCTTGGTGGCTTGTAGAACTTCAGGCCATTTCTTGATGCTAACTGGGACATGATCCCTAACGTGGAAACCACATGCGTTGTTAAACGGGTCTACTGCAGAAAGAGGAGCAATCGGCTTCCCGTCATTGTCGACGTTGGTGAAAACAAACTTTGTAGCAGGCTTCTTATTAGGTCCTCGCTTGGTTTGGGTGCTCGATGTACCGGGCTGAAAATGGACAGATATGTGAATTTTTCATGTAAGAGCCATTTATATTAATTGGTTAAATACGATTAAATGGTTTGTCCGGATTCTCATGGCATTACCTCGCTTCCCTCAGCGTCCACGGGATCACTGGATCCACCGGCAACGGTGTTGACAACGTTGGCATCACCTTCATTGGCGCCCAAGTTGGTACCATGGGCGATCTCGTCTAGCAAGAACCGTTCGTCCATCTCGAAATTAGGATCACCACGCCCTAGTGTCGCCATCTATTGTAATTATGAAATATTGTTTAATTAGTAAGTATGGCAACTCGTCAAATTGTAAAAGAAATATATATAACAAAAAATACATTTAGGGACATTTTCACTCATCTCACTCTCACTCTCCATCACTCTCTCCATCTCACTCTCTCTCTCCATCTCACTCTTATTCTCCATCTCACTCTCACTCTCCATCTCTCTCTCACTCTCACTCTCCATCTCTCTGTCATTCTCCATCTCACTCTCACTCTCCACCTCACTCTCACTCTCTGTCTCTCTTTCACTCTCCATCTCTCTCTCATTCTCCATCTCACTCTCACTCTCTCCATCTCTCTCTCATTCTCCATCTCACTCTCACTCTCCATCTCACTCTCTCTCCCCATCTCTCTCTCATTCCCTCTCACTCTCTCCATCCGTGTCCCTTAGGGACATTTTGTCGAACACCTTGTGGGCGGCTTTAGGACAGAGGGCGTGTTAGCATAGGAGCAGGGCAACCTAGGCCCTTCGAGATGGAGGAGGTCGCAGACGACGGCGCGGTGGCGGAGGAGGCGACGGTGAGGTCATAGACGATGGCGCGGTGATGGTGGCGGTGGACAGAGTACGTGGGCCTACGGCAATGGCACGCGGGGAGATGACTTCGATGGCTACAGCGCGGCAGCGGTCGACGGCGGCGCGGGGATACGACTTCAACGGCGACGGCGCGACAGCGGTCGACGGCGGCGCGGGGTGCTCGATGGAGACGACGGTGCCGGCGCGACAGAGGAAGAGATCGGGCGTGGGGACTTAGAAAAAATTCGAGTGTGTCCCCGGCGCGGGGTGAAGACAGATATTTATAAGCGCACCTCTACAAGCGGTTGAAACCACCAACCCCTTGTAATAAGTGTTCTACAAGCGGTTCGTAATAGAAACCACGTGTAGAACACCCCCTCTACAAGCGGTTTCTAATAGAAACCGCTGGTAGAAACCCCTTTACCGCTGGCGAGGAGCGAGGCAGGGACCTCTACAAGCGGTTCGTATCACCAACCGCTTGTAGAAACCCCTTCACCGCGCGCGGGAGCGAGGGACGAAACTCTACAAGCGGTTCGTATCACCAACCGCTTGTAGAGTGTTAAGAGTCAAAACGGTTTGACGCCAAAGTTTGGTTGAGATAAAACTTCCTCCCGACTGGCTAGCGAGTGGCGCTCGAGCGTGGGCTCACCTGCGGCGTTGCCGGTTCGAGCCCCGCTCGTGCCCCCTGCCTTTTTTATTTTTTGCTTTGCTTTCCTCTTTTTTTAATCCATTTAAAAATTATTTAATCCCTTCAAACATTATTTAATCCCTACAAAAATTAGTGACTGCAACCAAACATTAGTGAGTGCATCCAAAAATTATTTAATCCCCACAAAAAATTATTTAATGCATTCAAGCGGTTGAAACCACCAACCCCTTGTAATAAGTGTTCTACAAGCTGTTCGTAATAGAAACCACGTGTAGAACTCCCCCTCTACAAGCGGTTCGTATCACCAACCGCTTGTAGAACACCTTCACCACTGGCGGGGAGCGAGGGAGGGACCTCTACAAGCGGTTTGTATCACCAACCGCTTGTAGAGTATTAAGAGTCAAAACAGTTTGACGCCCTTGTTTAATTGAGTTGAAACTTCCTACTGATTGGCTAGCGAGTGGCTCGAGCGTGGGCTCACCTGCGGCGTTGCTGGTTCAAGCCCCGCTCGCGCCCCCTGCCATTTTAATTTTTACTTTGCTTTCCTCTTTTTTTAATCCATTCAAACATTATTTAATCCCTTCAAAATTATTTAATCCATTTAAAAAATATTTAGTGTATCCAAAAATTAGTTAGTGCAATAAAAAATTACTTAGTCCATTCAAAAATTAGTTAATGTATCCAAAAATTAGTTAGCTCATTCAAAAATTAGTTAGTGCATCCAAAAATTAGTTAGTCAATTCAAAAATTATTTAATCACATGAATTAATGATCACTTTGTCTTTACAAGTGTTCCTTCGTCGTGATCGTGATGTATGTAAGGAGCATCGACTTCTGTTACATTTAGGACACTTATGTCGACATCTACCGCAAAGGGAGGAAGCTCGTCGAACTGATTATACTCCTCCTCGTCTGTGACGTCCTCAACACCAACAATCCTTCGTTTGCCCTGGAGAACCACGTGTCGCTTTGGCTTACTACTGCAATCCTTTTGCTTCTCCCTGTGCTTCTTTGGTTTGCTTGACATGTCCATTATGTGGAAGACCTGTCTCACATCGTTGGCAAGGACGAATGGTTCGCGTCTATAGCCAACTTCTGTCAGGTCCGCGGTTGTCATACCGTATTTGTTGATCTTCACGCTGCTTGAAGTCAGGTTGACCCACTAGCACTTAAACAGAGGGACCTTCAATGGTCCATAGTCGAGCTCCCATATCTCTTCTATGTAACCATAATATATGTCCACATTGCCTTTGTTGTCAGTGGCGTCTATACGGACACCGCTGTTCTGGTTGGTGCTCTTGGTATCCTGGTATTTTGTGTAGAAGGTGTAACCATTTATCTCGTAGCCCTTGAATGTGACGATTTCACTAGATGGCATCCGAGTCAGGCACTGCAACTATTCATTTTCTGACCCGTTGATAAGGATGTAGTTTTGTAACCAAGCGCCGAAAGTATCCATGTGCCTCATTGTGATCCAATCCTCGGACCTCCCTGGGAATTCGCGGCGTAGAATACTCTTATGCTAAAGGACATACGGGGCCACTATGGTTGATTGTTTCAGAACAGTGAAATGTGCTTGCTTAAAACTTAGGAGATCATTACATGCAATTGCTTTCCGTCCTAGTGTCCCTTTTCCCCGTAGTCTCCCCTCTTGGCTTGATATAGGGACGCCAATGGGATGTAGATCCTCAATGTAATCCAAACAAAACTCAACCACCTCCTCTGTCCCATAACCCTCCGCAATGCATCCTTCGGGACGTGAACGGTTACGGACATACTTCTTTAGGACTTTCATGTACCTCTCGGAAGGAAACATGTTGTGCAGAAAGACAGGCCCGAGAATACCTATCTCTTTGACAATGTGAACAGCGAGATGAACCATAATATCAAAGAATGCAGGAGGAAAGATCATCTCAAGGCTGACCACGCTTTGTACCATGTCATCTTGTAACTTACTTAGCTTATGTGGATCGATGATCTTCTGCGAAACCGCGTTGAAAAAGGTACACAGCTTTATGATTGTCACCCGGACCCAATCAGGCAAAATACCTCCCACAGCCACTGGGAGCAACTGTGTCATCAATACAAGACAGTCATGAGCTTTCAGGTGTACGATTTTATTCTCTTTCATGTTTATGAGTCTCTTCACATTTGACGAGTATCCTGAAAGGACCTTCACGCTGTTGAAGCACTCTATCATGCTTTTTTTCTCTTCTTTCCTTAGAGTGCTGCTCGCGGGATTTAGGTAACGTCCTTTCTCTCCCTTTTCTGGATGTAGACGATCTCTCAGTTTCAAAAGTTGTAGCTCCTTCCGAGCTTATAATGTATCTTTCTATTTGCTGTACATATCCAAGTATCCTCACTGGTTCAAGCAAACATTCTTCGTGATGCGCATGAAGTCAAGTGAGTGAGGGATCTCCAAAACTTCCCAATAAGGCAAGTCCCAAAATATTGATCTCTTCTTCTAGACGGGTGTCTGACCTTCCTCGTTCGGGACAGGTTTGCTTCCAGGACCCTTTCCAAACACTATTGTGAACTCACCAAGGCGACAAAGAGGGGGAGTGAATGGAGCCTTTTTCAAATTTTTAATATTTTGTGGTCCATTCAGAACTCCAACCCAAACACCAGATAAAACAGCGGACAGAAGAGAAAAGACTTAAGCCAGCTGTTGGAGGTACAAGGATGTCCTTTAGATACCCAAGGGCATCTGGACTATTGAAAGACCCCTCCAACAACACCGAGAGAAATATGCAACATGGACCAGTTCAGACCAGCAAGGACCTGTTCAGATCTGGAAGCCTGCAACTTGGACCAGATCAGACCAGGAAGGACCTGTTCAGATCTGGAAGAAACAAGAAGCAAAGGACCAGTTCAGACCTGGATGGACCATATCAGCTCTAGAAAACAAAAGCAAAAGGAAAAGAGAGAAAGCCAAACCACCAAAGATACTTTCAGAAAAGTAAAAACAGATTTCCAGAATTCGCCCCCACTTGGAGCAGAAGGTTGGTGGATTTCTGGTACTCTAATATTTTTGTGATTTTTTGTGCATAAGCCTACATGAATCTCGAAGCACTTCACCAAAACTCTCCTCAAAAATCTCTGTAAGAAAAATATGAAAAATCAAACACTACAAACTGTCTGGAACTTCGAGCAGAAAGTTTGCAGCTCGATATTCACCTCACGGCGTCCAAACGGTGCAATGGAATGACTCCCAAATTTTTCTTCAGATGCACATATGAGTCATGCACCTTCTCCAATGAGAAGTACACAAAAATGATTTTTCTAGATTGTTCTAAAAAACAAACACTGGGTGCTGCGCGAAGAACAAAATCTGCAGAGATTTGCAACTTGATTGAAAACTTGATCTCTACTCTATTCTAGGGTGCAAGAGAAGTGTAAAAACCATATAACCACCCTCAAGACATCATGGATCAGAAGCATATAGAAGGAGGGGAGGCATACAAACAAGTTGCAACAAAAAACATCAAGGAAAGAAAATTGAAACAAAAGAACTAGCAAGAACAAGACATGAACATGGAGGAACTAGTTTTGGTTGCTTTGGAAAAGTTTTACACAGCCACCCTGGGTGAAAAACACTCACAAGTGGCTAAACTTCAGAAAACTCTTGGCTCTCAAAGACTTGAGTGGAGACACCCCTCCACCCCTTCTTTTTTAGGCCAACCGGTTCTAGGGTATCTCGATATATCGCGATATATTGAGATCCCCTTGAACCACCCATGAATGGCTGAGATTAACCCACTCTAACCAGCCATTTATATGGGCCTTAGCCTACTCACTCATGGCCCAACATGGACCATACATGGGCTAACCCGAAACCCAACAGATACACGGGTTTTAACTCACACGCACGAATCTTAGAGCGTCGCGAACCGCCTCCAACGATCCCTTCACGTCAAAGCATCCGCACATACCGACGTCCAGTAAAAACTCGTGCTCTGAAGTGATAACCGTTCCCACCACGAAACTCCACGCCCAGCCTCCAACTGAACCGGAGCCCACATGGCGAACGGACTCATCCACTCTACCTCGCACCCTGTTCTCACCTGCATCCACAACACCAACAACAAACAACCAAAACACATCCAGAACGTCCGCGGCATCACCACGAATCCAACACAACAAACCGATCCTCGATCGGGGTTAGTATGCAAAAATGATAACCGAAATAGTGAATAGCCTGGCACGAAACAACCGCCTGGGGGCAAGTGCGTCCTGTGGCACTTTGGCGACTTTGCCGGCTACACCTAAATCATCTAAGGGTCTTTTCCATGCTAAGGAGATCATAAAACTTCACAAGAATCAAGGAACAACATGCCATATCTAAGTGGTCAAGTTTGGAAGAATTTTTTCAAAAATCAAAAGTTTTGACCAACTCCTCACATGCTCATCATCTTGACTCCACAATCTCCCCCTTGATGAGCATGTTGACAAAACCAAACCAAGTAGCCAAATGTGCGAAGTTTTGATAAACAGATGCAAGGCTTTTGGAAGAATTCATGCGTAAAACCAAGAAAGAAACCTTTGATCAAATGCCCTACAAATTTTCAAATTTGCCTCCCCCTGTCTTAATGCATCATTTTTTGTTTTGGCCCAAATTCTCCCCCTTTTTGTCAAAATGATCAGCAAGAAAACCAAAGTGTCAAGGATACCTCAAATATGCACATGCGAAAATAATTGAAAACCTAGACAAGAGCTTTGAAAATTAGCCAAATGGTTACCAAAACCTGAGGCCGATGCTCAAACCAAGTCTGAGGATCACAAGCTGCCAAGACGTGAGAGATACTAAGGATTGCAAAGAACTAACCAAATTTTGTAACAAGACATTTGCATAAGTCAACTGAAAAAATTTTCAAGGTCAAAATAGGTGCACAAGTTTGAGAAACATCAAGACCAAGAAAGACAAGGTTGCCTAAACGAAATGGCCAACTCTAGAATGTGTCCAAAACTTTTTCGATTATGTGTTTGCAATACTCTTTATTTTTGGCCTTCCTTTTTTTTGATGATTTGTTTTTTTATTTATAGGCCTTCTTGAAACCTATTCACACAGCAAATGATTGCTAGTAGAGCACAGCCCAAGGGTAACTTGGAACTGGCCCCCTAGGTCACCCGTTGAGTCTACAAACTGCAAACTTCAGGGATTGAAACCCATGTTTGTTTGCTTTATTTTACACACAAGGGACAAATGAAAGGACGCCACTAAAGAATGACCATGATCAGAAGAAGGCAACACAAGTTTCAAAATCTTCAAAGAGGCCAAGAAGATGTACCGACATTTGTCAATGAAAATCCAAACTTTTGAAAAATGCAAATGTCAGGTTTTTGCAAAACTTTTAAGAAAGATGTCGATGCTCCTTTTCGCCTTTTCTCAAACTTGTGTCAAATCAAATAGGTTTCCAACAAACTCAATTTGAAACACCGAAACTCAACTGAGATGAAAACCAATAAGCCTAATAGGCAAAGCTCTTATAAAAAGAAAGCAAGACTACATGCAAATGCATAACTGCAAACCTCCCCTCAAAATAAGAACCCATGGCAAAGCATTTAGAGGAAGGAAAGAAGCAGAAACTGGTTTGCGATAGAACAATGAAGAGAAACAGCAGACACTCTAGTGCAAGGCACACTCCTAGTAACAGAAGATAGGGAAGCAAGCCTAAACTCGACTATTAGAGAGAGCAAACACAAACCCTGTCTACCCAGGTATCCTCCACATACCTGGTCAACCCACAAGTATATGTGAGACTCACTAGCTAGAGCAGAGGACATTGCTAATCACGCATGATAGCAACCTAAAAGGTAAGAGGTGTCAAAAGAACATGCTGTGACTCTAGCCTGTTCTAAGAACAAACCCCAAACAAAGCAAGTAAACAATAATATACATATCATACAAGATCAAGCTCCCCCTCACTTGAAGCCTACAGCACTAACCAAGCCAAGCTCTCCCCGGAGAGTGGCAAACCTAGGACCATCTAAGGGCTTGGTGAGAATATCGGCAATCTGGTGATCACCATCCACAAATCCTAGCCCTATATCCCCCTTTTCTACATGGTCTCTAAGAAAGTGGTACCGGATATCAATGTGCTTGGTTCTAGAATGCTGGACGGGGTTTTTGGCAATGTTGATGGCTGAGGTATTATCACACAAGAGTGGGACACTACCAACCTCTAACCCATAATCCTAGAGCATTTGCCTTAACCAAAGCACTTGACTGCAACAAGCAGCTGCAGCTACGTACTCGGCCTCGGCCGTAGACTGGGCTACGTTGGTCTGCTTCCTAGATGACCAAGAGACAAGAGAAGTGCCTAGAAACTGGCATGTTCTTGAAGTGCTCTTCCTATCTATCCTACAGCTTGCAAAGTCAGCATCTGAATAGACTCTAAGAGATAGACAAGAAGCAGAAGAATACCAGATTCCTATTTTGGGGGTGGCCACTAAGTAAGGATTTGCTTGACTGCCTGAAGATGAGAAATCCTAGGGGAAGACTGAAATCGAGCACACAGACACACAGCGAAGTGTATGTCCGGCCGAGACGAGGTAAGGTACAGAAGGGCTCCTATCATGCTCTTATAGAGCTTCTGATCTACGGGCTTAGCATCTAGGTCATGCTCAAGCACAGAAGAAGTTGCCATAGGGGTGGAAACATGCTTGCTATCAGCCATGGTAAATCTCTTGAGCAGGTCTCTAGTATACTTGGACTGGTGAAGAAAGATCCCCTAAGGGGTCTGCTTGATTTGAAAGCCCAAGAAAAAGTTCAGTTCACCCATCATGCTCATTTCAAACTCAGAACTCATGACAGAAGCAAATTCAGAGAAAGAATCAGAAGACCCTCCAAAGATAATGTCATCCACATAAATCTGAACCAGAAAAAAGTCCGATGACTTGTGCTTGATAAATAGGGTCTTATCAACGCTGCCCATTGAAAAACCATTTCCAATCAAATAGCTCTTGAGCCGTTCATACCAAACTATAGGGGCCTGCTTGAGCCCATATAATGCCTTGGAGAGGTTGTACACATGATCGGGAAACTCAGCAGAAACAAAGCAAGGGGGTTGCCGAACAAAAACATCTTCCTCAATGAAACCGTTCAGGAAAGCACTTCGAACATTGTCACGGCCCTTCTCAACTTACCTTGCGAGAATTGGTCGGACCTGCACTAGGCCCTGGATCAGTAGGCTAGTGCAAGAGTTACACAGCTGGAATCATTTCATACATCGGTTGTCCAAATATTACATAACCACGATCATCATATCACATTAGTAGCAAACGGCATTAAGCCTTAGTTACAGTCCAGAGTTCATCAGAGTAGCGGAAATCATCTAAAATGCAAATTGCAAGTTTCAGAAGGAACAACAAAATCACACCAGCAGCTATGTAACAACACACGGCTGGCGGAACGCACCAAACCCCTAACTTGAGCAACTACTCTTGGTCCTGATACTGAGGGTCTCCTTCCTCATGACAATCGTAAGCATCTTCTTCCACAGGGTCCTCCATGTCTAAAGATAGATATTTATGCGAGGTCAGTGTCATCCAAACACTGGTGAGCTAACACCCAACCCTATGCATTTAGTGATAGAAGTTTCAAAGGAAAGGCTGGGTTTATTTATTTGCAGAAAAGCCAGTATTGGAAATCAAAGCCTATAACTTAGCATTTTAACCAATTCCTATATAAAGTTGATTATTTGTCATATTTCCATTTTAGTACATAGACCAAACCCATGGCAGTTTCCATGCACTCTGCCAAACGTTCTCTTCCTACTCCCGCCATCATCTTTCGAGTGTGGCGCACTCGTTGTGGATCACATTCCCCAGCAAAGTACCCGGTCTCGTCCTAACTGGGCTGCTGACCCACGCTAGACTCACGGCTCTCTGTAAGAATGGACCTAGATCATCCTCGGATGATGACATGAATCTGTCTTCACCTCAAGCATGGCGGTAGACAGGGTACGCCCGCAGATCGTAACTACCCCTGAATCCCCAATACTTGCACTACCGCGCGATGGCCGGCGCGTTGTGGTGTTAGGAACTATCTCCCGCAGGCAGATAGTCAGTGACGTCACACTGTGCATCCCTGATGCACCCGTCTGGGGGAATCCTTGATACAGCCCAGCCAGTCCACTAAGGGCCTCACCCTTATGCACTTCCTTCTTCGGATAAATCGCACCCTCCGTGTGAATCACACGATGTGGCGGAACCCCTCGCCATGCTCCTCTTCCATGCACTACATATGTGGGCGATTTAGCTCCTTAGTTCATGTAGCCCCACTACTTCATCTCTTACGCAATGCCGGACCCAGTCTGCATTGAAACACAACCATACATACACTGGCATGCCAGGCCCAAAATCCAGTTAATCATATTCATTCTGTGATCATGTCTGGTGAATATCGGTTCACCGTTATTTAACCGAACCAGGCTAACAAGGGTGATCTTCAAGGCGATCAATAGTAAGGTCAAATGACAGATGATCATATCAAGGCAATATCATCAAAGTCAAACAATAACAAATAATAACATGACATGATATATCATGATTAAGCAAACGGGTATAAATATTTAAAGAGCATGCAATTTAATACTTGTAAATAATATACTTTGGAAATCTGGGATTCAATATGAATTATTGGATGTTAACTCGCACTAGGGAAAGCCGGGACTCTCCCTAGTAAAAGCAAACACCCAAAAGGGTAGGTATTAACTTGCCTTGGGAATTGAAGTCCCGGTTCTGTGTAGAGTCCTCGAACTGTCCTTCCGGATCTACTACGTCTAATCGGAGAATCAACAATTCATCATAAACACAGTGCTGCGAGGAAAAGACTCATGCATGAGAAATCGGAGAATCAACAATTCATCGAAATCGCTCGTATTAGTTCGTTTACAATTCCTGTGCTTAACTAACTATATAATATGAGTATATATATCGAGAAAGTTCCATGATCCTTCTAAGTAATAATTTCTAGCGTAATGGCAACAAGGTGCTAATGAGATGATGCACATAAGCATACATGCATATATATATATATATATATATATATATATATATATATATATATATATATATATATATATATATATATATATATGTAATTTCTACCCTAATTAGCCCAATTGGAGAAAATAGGGTTTTATTGTGTTTAAAGTATTCCAAAAGCTAGAATATGTTAACCCACATTTTGTTTGAAGTATTTCCTTCATCAACTTATTTTATCATTATTATTCTAGCAGAGTAGGGATTAAGTGGTGTGTGTGTAAGACCTGTTCATATATGTTATATATATATATATATATATATATATATATATATATATATATACCATGAGATTGCATGTTACAAGACTAATTAAAATAACAGTTTTACTATTTTAACAAGCTATGAAATAACTTACTTTGGACAGGTACATAGGTTTATGAAAACTCAACTAATTAACCATAGTTATTAATTAGGCCAATTTTAAGATGACATGTGATTAGAAGTCATACCATAGAATTTTTTATATTTCTTCTAGGTCCAAAAGTTATTATGAACCATCCATGATTTTCTTAGGAGTCATACCATAGAAGTGTTCTGTTTCTGTTTGTGGTATTATTTTTAATAAATCTATCATAAGCTCTAGTATTTACGATAAATTTTCCAGAATTTTTAAAGATCTCAACATATTTTAAATAAATCGTTTCTAATTACTGTCATTGTTTTATTCACAAATTTAGGGAAAAATCGGTGAACAGTAATGGGCCGGCCCGCTATCTCGTGGCCGAGCCAGCCACAACGAAGGCGTATTTCTAAAGGGCACAACACGCGAGCGAAGGCGCCAGCGAAGTGGAGCGCTTCCACTTAACCTGGCATGTGGGACCGAGGGCCCACATGTCAGCGATACGCAGAGGCCGCGCGGGAGTTTTTAAACCAGTGAGCACCCGACAGCTGGGGCCCACCAGTTAGTGACCGAGAGTGGCGAGACTGCACGGATCTTGGCGTTAATCGGACGGCTCGCCGTCATCGTCTTCCTCCGGCCGGTGTGTGCACAGCCGAGGCTTAGCCGACGGCTAGCCGGAGCTACAGTGCTCCGTTTGGGAGTTCTTGGGTGCGTTGGAATCAGTAGGTTAATGCACATCTAATGATGCCCTCGTCGAGGCTGGAAAAGGCCGGACGCGGCGGAGCCATGCGCAGTGGCGGAACCTACTACCGGTGAACATGGATAGAGGAACTAGAGGCGATCTCGTGGGGAAATAGCACGCGCATGAGCTACTGAGGACATTGTGGGGTTTTACCTAGCGGTTATCCGTGGTCGTAGATGCTCGGGGTGGATTGTCGACGAGGAGGCCGAACAGGAGAGACGGCGCGTTCACGGTGCGGGGGAAGACCGGCGAATCCCTGGGCCAGAAGAGGTGAGCAATGTGTGAGGTGAAGTCACGTGAAGCTCATGGTGCAAGGAATTGCCGCGAAGCTCACCAGAGGGGAAGAAATAAGAAAGGGGGAAAAACTGGGCTGTCGGCGGTGGCGAGAGCGATCCGACAAGCTCGGAGCTTCACGAACCGATTCCTTCGGGCAGGAGCATCACGAGGTTATGGCGAAGCAAACACGAGCTAGAGTGGAGGCTAGGGAGGTCTGGATTAGGCTGTCGACGAGAGGGTGAAAGAAGAAAGAAGAGAGCCGATGCGGTTCGGTCGCATTTAAGCTCGGCCGAGCACGATCATTGTCCAGCGGTCACGGGCATGGTCAAGCCGGTTGTGAGCAAGCTCGGCGTCCCATTGGTGGATTGGGGTGGTGGCTCAGTCGCGCGCGGCGAGTGACCGAGCCGGGCGGCGAGGTGGCTTGCGCAAGGCGGCAATGCCAGCCCGAGGATGCGGCGGATGCCAGAGGCATCGATGGTGCAACCGGGGCGGCCATTGGGCAAGGCGGGCGATGCCTGGCGCGACCTGACATCGCTAGCTCGACAAGGCGGCTTGGTCGGCCTCGGTGATAGAGAACGGTGGCGAGTAGTGGCGGAATGTCACTTCGGTGCAGTTGTGGGCCCGCACAGGCTAAGACGAGACGCACAAGCAGCCAAGGGACGGATCTACTAGGCGATTTCGGGCAGCCGCGAGCTGGATCACCGGTGGAGAGCAGTGTGAGCCGAGGCAGCTCAGCTGTTCGAGGGAATGCCCACCAGGGCAGAGAGGAAAAAGGACTGCCATGTGGGTCTCACAGTGGGTCAATTTGGTCAACAATTGAGTCAAGCTTTCAATTAGGGTCTATACTAATTTCTAGAATTTTCCTAGGAATTTTAGTGCAATTAATCACATTTATGCTTATGAGAATATGACTATGTCTCGACAACTTATATATATTCCTAAGCAGGACCTAGTATATAGCTTTCAATGTTTTAGTGAAGTAAATTACCAATTTCTAATGGCTTTTACAAAAAAATTTTAAATCCTGAAATTATGTTGTCACATAGAAATCTAAAGGAAATTGTCATAGCAGTACACAGACATCGCAGAAGTGTTTTCAAAATATTAATACAATTTTGGGCTGTTACAAACATCCATATGAAAAACCTTGAAATGGTGTGAAGCCATAAAAGTAAAGAAGATGTGAACGGAATCATGTCGAGCAACCGGAGCATAGGTCTCATCAAAGTCAATCCCATCGACTTGAGTGAAACCTTGTACTACTAACCTAGCCTTATTCCTCACTACTACCCCATCCTCACTCTGCTTGTTTTTAAAAATCCATTTTGTTCCTATGACATTCACGCCCACAGGGCATGCAATTAAGTCTCAAATCTTGTTTCTCTCAAAGTTCTCTAGCTCTTCGTACATGGCATTGACCCAATCGGGATCGGCAAGGGCCTGAGCTATGTCCTTAGGCTCGAGAGAAGAAACAAAGGCAGCAGAGAGGAGGGACTGGTGTGCTCAAGACCTAGTGAGTCGCTTACCTATAGGTCCTATCATCTGATCAGGAGGGTGACTAGCCTGAATGTGCCTAGGTGCACCCGAGGTGGTCTCTGCCTCATGTGAAGCGGAACCAGGATCAGAGCCATCAGGGGAGGACTCTACAGGGGTAACCTCAGAAGAAGAAGTCCTAACAGGAGTAGGCTCAGAAGAGCCTGAAGGTTCAGAGGGCTCAGGTGGGTCAGAAGCAGAAGGTCTGACTATGGCTTCTACCTGTGAAGGAGGTTCCTCATCGGGAACTGATGAGCAGTCGCCCCGACTCACCTTCTCCTCTACAAAGATAGGCTCAAAGGTAAGATCAGACTGACAGGTGTCTAGCCTGGAACCTGGTCTAGCCTCATCAAAAGTAACCTCACAAGACTCCACTACCCTCCTTTTAGCAATGTCCCAAACCCTGTTGATCCTAGTGGACTTAGTATACCCTAAAAAGAGACCATAAGAAGAGCGAGACTCGAACTTGTCCAAATTGCCAGATTTCAGAATGAAGCACTTACAACCAAAGACCCGAAAGTGTGAAACATTGGGCTTGCGCCCATATCGAAGCTCGTACGAAGTCTTGTGCAACTTGGCACGGAGAAACACCCTATTGGAGACATAGCAAGCAGTAGCAACTGCCTCAGCCCAGAAGTGTCGTGGGGTGGAGTACTCATCCAGCATCGTCCTTGTTGCTTCGGCCCTTGGATCAACAATGGCATCATGATATATTTTCGCTTCATGCACAGCCAAGGAGGAATGTTATAGATACATAGTGTAACAGGCCAGGTGCTATGGCTACTGCTCAGGTCGCCAAAAGAATTCATACCATCGGTACTCAACCCAAACCTTATGTTTTTCACCTCATTTGCAAAGTCTGGGAATGTTCGATCAACTTTCCTCCACTAGGACCCATCAGCGGGGTGTCTAAGCATCCCGTCATCCTTACGCTCTTCCTTGTGCCAACGCACCATCTGGGCATGCGTTTTGTTAGCAAAAAGATGTTTTAATCAGGGGATCACAGGGAAAAACCACACCGCCTTAGCGGGAGGTCTCTTCTTCTTACACTCCCCCTCTATTTCACTTGGGTCTTCACGCTTCGTCTTGTAACATGATTCTTTGCACACTAGACAAGCATCCAAATCCACATACTCATTGCGATATAGGATACAATCGTTACGACATACGTATACCTTCTGTACTTTTAATCCCAAAGGACAGATGACTTGCTTGGCTTCATATGTAGATTCAGGCAGCGTGTTATCTTCTGGAAGCAGATTCTTTATGAGTGATAACAACGCATCGAATCCCTTGTCTGACACACAATTTCTAGCCTTCCATTGCATTAAGTTCAGTGTCGTACGGAGCTTCGTGTGGTCCTTCCCACGGTCTAGGTACAAAGTTATCCTGTGGTCCTCTACCATGAGCTGAAACTTCTCGAATTGTCTTTCATCTGTGTAGTCTCCCTCTCCGTCACGCAGAATCTGGTCTAGCTCATCATCACCAAGATCACCGACTGTATCTTCCACAGAACAATATTGCGTGGCGTCCGCTATACTGTTGAATACCTCTTCTTCCTCACCATCTTCTTCATCGTCTTCCTGGCTGCTCCCCTGTACTTCGCTATGCTTGGTCCAATAGGTGTAGTTTGACATGAAACCTCTCGTGATCAAATGGGTCATAACCTGAAAGCGTTGGGAGTGCTCCTTCTCATTCTTGCAGTCTACGCACGGACAACATATGAAGCTGTCTGGAGGCAAGAATGCAACAGCGGCATCAAGAGATGCCTTCACGCCATAATGAACTCTCTGGAGCGACGGTCCGCATTGTACATCTATTGCCGGTTCATCTACACAAAGATCTAATTTTCAGATACTTTTAAAGATCTTTCACTAAAGTGTTATTTATAAAATCACTTTTATTTTTCATAAATAACATTGTAGCAAAATTCCATTCCAAAGTACTTTGATACGTATTTACAAAAGTTATTGTTTCCATGTTTTGGCTATTATCAAAGGTAATAAGTAATATACTTATTTTATATATGCATGTCATATAGTTACATTTGTCCCTTTAAACTTAATTTAACTAATTATTTTGTCCCTTAAAATTTTTTCCTATTTTATTTCATAAAACATTAATAATTTCCTACCTAAAATTAAAGTTATGGAGTGAGATTGAAGAGAGAGAGTGTTACATTGAAGATTCTAAACCTAAGAACACTTTTGGAGAAAACAACTACCATAATTCATTATGGTCTTGCCTAAAATTAAAGTTATGGAGTGAGCCAGCAATAAAACCTCCAAAAATCAAAATCAATTTTTCTCCACATTAAATGCAAAAAAAACAACAATATCATCTTAGTGAGAAGGATGGTAGCATGGTGTTACTAACCTTGATTCACTTAATTTGAAGCTAAATCATCACATTTAAAAATTTGGACAGAACCTCCCACAAGAACAAAGGTCGCCCTTCCCTGCTCATGTCTCATGAGCTCGGGAGGAAGGAAGAGTTTAAATGGGTGGGCGGGACTTCATCCAGAAGCGGTTTGAGACACCAACCACTTCTACCGCTTCTAAATATAAATCTCTAAAAGCGGTTGGGGTCTCAAACTGCTTGTGATAATTCAGAAGCGGTTTGGACACGAACCGCTTGTGGAGGTTGCTCAACACAAGAGGTGGCTCACGAACCGCTTCTGGTGCGAAGGCCAGAAGCGGTTCGCACCTAACCGCTTGTAATAGCCCGCTTGTGATGCTCAGTTCTGTAGTAGTGTCTTAAAGCTCTCAAAATTTAACTTTTTAACAAATAAAGTTAGCCTCCAGGAACAAGACCAACTCACTCTATTGTATACCAGGTCGGCTCGAGTATACTTGAAATCTTCCGGGGAGCAGTCGAACGAACGAATCAAGGGAGGCAACACACAGCTCGCTCGGTGGCTGTGTTGACATGGGAAGCCGGTGCTGTCGACTTCGACTGTCCCCTACTAGTCTCTCCCAAAAAAAAAAAAAAAAAACGCCAAACAAAGACGACACGTGGTAATTGTAGTTGCCAATGGAGTTTCAAACCACGAACGCATATGACGGCGAATCGAAGATGGAGCTAGAACCGTAATTGTTCGAGCCCTCAACTCAAGAACGCTCTGCTTGTTGATCTGCATGGATCAAACCCTAATTCAAAAAACCTTGACAATTGTGCCACGAAACCACTATAGTTTTTCAAATGTTTCTCCAATTTCAATCTAATCTCATGCATCATTGATAGCTTGATGCCTTAAATAGATGACTCCTAATCTATCTGCGGTCTGATCGCCGTGGATTGCATTGTCTGGCCTCCATCCTACGACTGTTTTAATCGAACCCAAACTATTATTATTATTCATTTCCTGTTTTCGACGTCTTCCTCCCCCTTTGCGTTGTTTTTGTTAAATCTAAACTGAGATTAAATTGTTGCGGATCTTCTCTAATTGCATGAATACAATGCTAAACGAAAATGAGAACTAAGGATTAAGGAATTAGAACCTGAATTAGATGATGCCATCCCCTGATCATGCTTAAAGACCTTGAATTGTGTGTCACAATTGTTTTCATCCAGTTCAAGGTATGCTATCAAGTTGTTTTGTGATGAAGATCTTCTAAT
The DNA here is from genome assembly GCA_036346145.1 of Olyra latifolia. Lineage (NCBI taxonomy): Eukaryota > Viridiplantae > Streptophyta > Magnoliopsida > Poales > Poaceae > Olyra > Olyra latifolia. The sequence goes on along the minus strand of CM070531.1, from coordinate 3,125,736 downwards.
ATTTTGTGACTTTTTTTACGGGTTGTCATAAATAAATGAGGCCCATCCAAATTTATGACAACATGGTTTTGGCCGTCATAGTATAACGACATACATGACAATTACAACCGTTGTCACTTGATTTTCATCACAATAGGAAAGATTTGTTGTAGTGAACGTCGCCCCTCCTCCCCGTTCTTTCTCTTGCCAGAGTGCTCCACAAGCCTCCACCATTGCCGTTGACCCACCTACCCGTGGCCGTCGGTGCCCTCGCCACCTCGCCACTCCGCCCACCTTCCTCCACCGTCATGTCCACCCTAACTCTGAGCCTCCATGTGTCGATCCCCTCATAGCCCTTAGACCACCCGCAACTCCGGTAGCCCCTCGCTACACCGCAGGCCACCTCGGCCTCCCTCTAAGTCCTGGTGGCATGGTGAAATCTAACCATAACCCGAGGGGAGGAGGAGGGGTGCTGGAAGTGAGGAAAATAGGAGTGCCTGCGCATGAGAAAAGGGACCGTCGCCTTTGCAAGTGAGCTATGGTGCAGATGACTGCCAGGGAGTATATATATACCGGCTAGGTAACCAACCTACAAACCACCTGACACACCTGCCCCAGTTGTCATACAATACCCAACCCCTGGCCCTGTTGAATCATATGAATTCACCCATGTACATCCCTATCACACGCACTTTCTCAGAAGCACCCCGATCAGCTAGTTCAACGCCAGATTAGCGTTCATTATTTCATAACACCATCCGGGTTAAGCATTCACGTATTCCACGGGCCTGGAAATGAACGACGGGCTGTCAGAGTCAGTACACAAATGTCACGCCGCGGTATGCATGCCGTAATATATTGTACCATTCTGCCTTGTTGAATTTTTGTGGCTTATATTGACCGGAAGGGCACGGATAAATTGTTTCCCAATAGATAAGTTATTGTCGATATCTATGCACTTATGCTGATCATTCTATGCTAGCTGGATATGTTTTTGCATGAGGCAGCTATCCTGGATATGACGAACTGACCACATTTTTTCCTTCCAGAATAATTTCATTAAGAAGTACAAGTAGACTTCACCCTCTTTGTATCATATCCTCTCAAAAATAATGTACGTTTCCAATTATAATTTTTTTCGATCACAATTCCTGTGAAGTCATGAGTGATGAGCATGTGGTGGTTTTCGTTTAAATTCAAAATTCAAATCCACTTTTGATTTGACATGTTACAAATTTGATTCTTGCGAAGTTTTGAACCCCTGCAGTTGGAGCTTGCACTTAGACGTTGCGCTTAACGGTCCATGGACTACGGAATCAAATCTCATTGTTTCTATTTTAAAAAATTGCAATATTTACAAAATAAAAATCTAAATTTTATTTTTACATTTAGAATTTGTAACTAAATTCCAAAAACGAATTAAAAAAATACTGCACACCCGACCCAGATCAGGGATATTGCTAACCGGCAAACTAAAAAAACTATGCATTCTCCCTGATAAAGTATTAAAACTCGAGGATTTTTACAGTACACAACAATAATATAGCATGACAGTGATATATCTTATATCTAACTGTTAGTTTAGGAGGATACATATTGATCTTTTTATTACTGAAAAAAATAGTTATAAACAAAGTTGCGCCCTCGGTTATTATGCAAAATCCCATTATCCGCTCCTTGAGCCTCGCAGCCAACTTCCAAAGAAAAAGGTTGCGTATGGTCTGCCGCTGTACAGTCGTACATGCCGTTCCAAATCCCAGCCGCTGAAATCAGGGACTGGTGTGATCTCGCCTACGTGCCGCTAAAACACCTTGGGTTAGCTTATACCGTGTTTCAATCATTCGAGATGATCATGATTATATGGCAAAACCTTCTTAAAGTACCGGTTCAAAACAATCATCAGTACCAGTTTTTGATGATCATGATTATATGATCATGAGTACCAGTTTTTTATGATCATGATTATATGATCATGAATATCTAACACTACTATAGATCTGGCCATCAGTACTGGTTCAAAACAATCATCGGTACCGGATTTTGAACCGGTACAGGCCATCCGGTACTGATGCTCAATGACATCAGTCCCGGTTCCCTCACCCGGTACTGATATAATATTAGTACCGGTTGGAGGCCATACATGGCTTTAGCCCGTAGGTCGCCGAGGCACCTATCAGTACCGGTTGGAGACACCAACCAGTACTGATAAGCTACTGATTAGTACCGGTTGGTGTCTCCAACCGGTACTGAGCAGCCATCAGAGCTTTAATATATGATATATATGCGTGTGAGGTAATATATACTATATATGTGTCTGTGTGTGTTAAGTCTAATATTATATATATATATATATACTAAGTCACAATTAATTAAAGCACATATAATCAATCATGCATAATTAACTGATAATTAAATCACAGAACTTTTATTAACAATTTTAATTACAACTAATAGGTATCACAATTAATCAATCATGTCTATATATAGTACACATATACAGTTCACATAACATTTATTACAACTTTAATTACAGAACGTTCATCATGATGTTTTATGTGCATCGTTCTTGGTAGCCATAGATGTTGACCCCGACAGTTCAGCAGTCTTTATCGAAGGGCCCCACCTATTTGACGTTGGATCGTGAAACTCGCCTCTTGGATTTACGACCTCATCGTAAATCCAGCCGATGAGCTGGTCTTGGATCGCTCTCACTTTTGCCAGCAAGAAATCGGACGAACCTTGCAAGCCGCTAGCACCTCCGGTCAGGATGTGCATAGACTGGCACACATAGTAGCCGCATATACTGGTGCCCGACGGCTGACTCCAGATCCGTGGTCAAAAAGGCTGAAAGCGTGAAATGCATGCATCGAAATGAAGTTAACTAACTCAAAAGCTACCATGATGGCATACGTACTCAAGAGGCAACTGTAATATCGAATTCCTCATTGAATTTGCCCACGATTTCAGCACGGAACCATGCGAATGCAGTACACACGTGATTGCGAATTGAACATGATTAGAATTTATTTAAAATGGAGTATAACTAGCACAACAATGGAAAGAATAAGAATACCGGTTGAGCATGTTGATCAAGTTTTGGTACTTTTCAACTGGTCTCCTTAGCGAGTCCATAACTATGATCATGCTACGATCTAGCTCGATAATGAGAAGAATCCAATGAAAACTGTACATATATATGTCAACATAGGTAACTAATTAGTTCTAACATTGTGTTATGGAAAAGGATTAGAACGAGGCGGTACGAAAACACTTACTCAAAGCTGTAGGGTAAAAGTATTTTTGACTGATATCTTTGACCTATTAGCCCCTTGTATATGTTGGTCTCTGTATCGGCAGGGAATAATTGAACAGTCGTCTCATTGATAACAAAAGAGTCAACGAAGCCTGTGATGAAAATGCACTTCCTTTTGCATCTTTGTATCTCCATTCTACATAGGAAGAAATTAGTTAGGCTTGCAAGTTAGTATAGTGTAAGGGCCCGCGCGGTGAATTTTTGTAATTAAATAAGACACTTACAGAGTCCAGCAACTCAACATGGCTACGTCGAGGGCATATGTCTGGTATAGCTCGTACATTACTGGCCATTCGACATAAAATTCACTATCACCGGGAAAAAAATGTTCTTCCTTGTACTTGACAGCAAATGTCGTTAGGCCATGCTTGAACGCATCCAGGTACCATTCATGGAATTGACGCATCCTAGTTGGTAGCTGGACAAGCTCCTCACGCCTGACCAAGGAAGCGCCCGGTGTAAATGGTCATCTAACTTGTGCAGCTTCAATCTGCATGTCACCTAATACTTGATCTAGGTGCAGACCAGTTTCTTCGAAGAATTTTAGCATCTCCTTGGCCTTCTGATCAGCTGATGACGTCGTCTCCTTTGACGTCTTCTTCTTGGACCTTTCCTTGCCCAATGTGCACTCGTAGTTAGATACATGAGGTTTTTCCTTTTTATCCTTCAAATTTTTCACTGTCCTCAAGCCTTTTAGAAATTCTTCCGTACCAGGCTGAACCTTCTTCTCTGGTGACTTGGGTTTAAAAAATTTAGTGACCTCAACTCTGACTACCTTCTCGGTCTCCTCCTCTGTCATATCGTACGCCCGTTTTGGAAGTGCAGTCAGCTTCTTGGGTTGGGTGGACCTCGTCTTCTTGCGAGCTACTGGCCGAGCTGGCTTGCTTGTCTTGGGCGGCGATGTTGGAGTTGGAGTTTCACGTGCGGGGGTTGGTGCAGGAGACGGGCTTCTTCTGGGAAGCATCTTCTTTGGTGATGATGGAGGTGATGGAGGTGACGACGGACCTCTTATGTGTGCCGGAGGTGACGAAGGTGTTGGAGAGGACACGTCTATGTTATCTCGAAAAATGATGCACTTCTTGCGCCATAGTATGAAATTGTGTACTGCCCCTCCTAATTTCATAGTCCCGTCACCTCCGGGAATATCGAGGTCTAGGTCCTCGCACCCTGGGCATACCTCCTCCACCGAGACCTTGGAGTAGCCCGGCGGTACCTATTGACCATGGATGACCTGCCCTGGCTCCACTAGGTCAGCCATGCCATGAGCCGCCTTGAAAGAGATGTTCTTTGCTTGGACGTGCAGCTCACAAAGTGTCCCCTGCGTGATGTCATCCATGGGCCAGTGGCCCAAGTCCACTTCGGGCAGCCCACTGGAAGCGCAGCTGCTTCGCCGCCTTGAGGGGCTAATGACGTCAGGATTATTAGGAGGTTCCTGTCCCGCATCCAGCCATTGCCTGAAGGCTAACTGCACCTGTCTTTGGACCCCTTCTTTCATGCTCTGTTGTGTTTGATTCAGGCGTTCTTCAAGCATTAGGAGCTGTTATGCCTGTCAGGACTTGCTTCTCACCCGACTCCTATAGGTCTCGGCCTCCTTAGTGAACCCAATCTTCTACGGAATGACGTCAACACCTCGTGTACATCCAGGGTACTCCAAGTTTTGTAGGGCCCTTGTAAGCTCGTCGTTCTCCCTGTTCGGCATGAAGGTACCGTGGGAAGAGTCATCGACCGACTTTACAAGTCTTCTGACTACATCTGTCAGCACCTTCCCAAACACCATGTTTCCATCATTGTCAAAGCTGCCGCCGTGAGCATAGAACCAGCTCTTCGCTCTGTCTGGCCATTCCATTGTCTCGGTTGCGACACCCTTTGCCAGCAGTTCCTGTTCCCTCTTCTCCCATTTCGGCATCGCCTAGCGGTAACCACCAGGGCCGAGGTGTTGGTGCTATTGCTTCTTATGAGCATTCTGGCTGTTCCTTTCGGTCATACTTTGACCTTTATTCTAATTCTTGTAGTTCACAAACGCATCACAGTGATCCTGCAACTTTTGGTACTTGTTGAAGTTGAGCGTTCGGTTCTTCTTGATGTACTCCGTGTTCAACTTCTTTTTATATGTTTGGAATGCGATGGCCATCTTCTTCAACGTGTAATTCTTCACCTTCTCTTCAGTCCCTTGGGGAAAGTGAACGTCTCCTTCAGATTGGTCCAGATCATGTTCTTCGTATCTTCAGAGACATTCTCCTATCTCGCGATGCTAATTGGCACATGGTCCCTGACGTGGACGCCGCATGCCAAATTGAACGGCCCAAGCGCCCCTAGGGGTGCAAGAGGTTGGCCGTTATCGTCGACTTCGGTGATTACATATCTTGCCTTCGACTTCTTGCTTGCACCTCGCTGACGTGATTGCCTACTCGATTGACTGATCTCAAAATATGGTACAATAATGAACGGGTTAGAATGTTGGCTTAGCATGATAGTGGAACCAGCATATATACATTCGATCTAATTACCATGGTCGTCTCAGCGGCCTGTGGGGCCTCATCGGTCTCGACGGGCCTTACGGCCTCGACGACCTCATCGAGCTCACAAACATCATCTCCTGAAATCAAACTTCTCATGAACTCGTCTCCATCAAATCCTTCTCCCACCATTGTTGTTTCATAGTCTATAAGAAGGTACTGAAAATTAACGAAAAATATCAACAAAAGTATACTTGCACATTTCACATATACTTATACATAAATGGTGGGGAAAAGGGGGTAGAGGAGGATAGGCGGCGACTGCAAGGAGGGCGATGGGTAACAAGGGGTAGAGGAGGACGGGCGGCAACGACGAGGAGGGCGGTGGGGAAGAGGGGGTAGAGGAGGACGGGCGACGGCGACGAGGACGGTATATACATTACATTTTACATATACTTATACATTTCACAATTCACATACATTACATTTCACATGATGCATATACATCTCAGAATTCAAATTTGCTATAAAATTGGCATATACATCTCCTGCAGTTGGATTGCAGCAAGATCCAAACATAAAGCAAGTTTCAAAGAAGGCAGAAGCAAATTAGCAAAAGTTACTTAACTGCAATTGGTGTTTGCTAGCAATAGCAACTGAGTTTGAATCACCCAGAATGAGGGAAAAGATCAGCTCACAGGCTTAGTTGTGCCTAGTAGACTTAGTTAGGGAAAAAACTGTGAACTAAATATATTCAGGCCTAGTAGACTTTCGAGCCACTCCTTTAGGACGACTGGAAGGACGGATTGCCCCCACCGGTGTTTCTCGCATTCTTCCCCCTCCTCTCCCCTTGTGTCCCCCTCTTTACCTCTTTCCCCTATAATTCTCTCCTTCAATGGAACAACAAAGCTCCAACATTTTAGGTTTGACAAAAATATATTTTGACAGTGTCTTCTAATTTATGAAATGAACTAAGCAGCAAATATGCCTCCTAAGAAGCATAGGCTGTAAATATTCATCATGAAAACTCACATCAAAGCCGAAAATATTTGACCGAAATGGGCTAGGCCGAAATAGGCGAAATTCATGAAATTTCGAGGAAATTTGCATCGAAATTTAAATCTCTGGTCTCAATTGCAAATTTGAAAGACCTTTCTAATCAATATATGAATCTTCCAATACAAACATATATCATCCCTAACAAGTCTTAGCCAAAATTCTTTTAAATCTTACCATATTCCTCAATCTAGCAGACATCACTAGCCAATGTGCTAATATGATTCAAGTTCTTCATCTCATATATCCCTTAATACCACCTCTAGAGTCTCAACTACTACAACTTCCAATCTAAGGTTGGATTCACAACACTTGTAACCACAAATGCTCTAAGATCCAACTTAACTTCGAACAATTTTCTAAGCATCAATTTTTGATGTACATATTATCCACTCCTTGACAATGTTTCAAAGCACAAAAGAATAATTTTTTAATTACATCTGCTATCACACCATTAGTTCATATCTGCTATCACACAAAGAAGATACCGAGGCCAATAGCGTGAGATCAGACAAAGCTACAACCCAAAATTCCACCCAGTAAGCACGACCACGACTAAGGATAAACCAGCATTCATTCTACGCACCAAAGATTCCTCGCATTTTTTGAGCAAAGCAAAGCCCCTAAGTGACGGGCACCTTCTTGTTGGGGCTGGCCTTGATGAGGTCGACAAGCAGGGCGACGTCGGTGGCGAGGAGGACGGCGACGCGCATGGGGTCGTCGGTGGCAAGGAGGATGGCAGCGCGCGTGGGGTCGTCGGAGGCGAGGAAGACGGCGGCGCGCGTGGGGTCGTCGACGGCGGGGGTTGAAGGCGGCGTCGGTGAGAGAGGTTGGAGACACAGAGGTTGGATAAGTCTCCAACTTCTCTCGCTTTTCAATTTATATGATGGGGCATCAGTCCCGGTTGGTGTCTTCCATTAGTACTGACCTCATATCAGTCCCGATTGATTACACCAACCGGGACCGACGCCCCCATCAGCCGGTGCCCTAAGAACCATCAGTCTCGATTGCTGTAATCCACCGGGACTGACTGCTCAAATCAATCCCGGTTGAATACACCAACCGGGACTGACGCCCCCATCAGCCTGCCCATCTGGGGTGCCCTAGGGACCATCAGTCCCGGTTGGTGTAATCCATCGGGACTGACTGCTCACATCAGTTCCGGTTGATTATACCAACCGAGACTGATTCCCCTAAAATAAAAGAAGGCAGCAGCGCGAACGGGGCTCGAACCCGCGACCGACGGTGAGCCCGCGCTCAAACGCACACTACTAGTCAGGGGAGAGGTGGGAGTTTTGTTCAACCTTACCAGGCACGAACCTCTTTTGTACTCTTCTTAAGAGAAAGGGATGTGCTCACTGACATGTAGGCCCATCTCTGGTAGGTCCCACATGTTATTGGTACTAATTTGCCATTAATTTCTCAAAAATTGTAGAAAACTGTTGGCAGCCCATAAAAATTAAATTAAAATATCACAAAATTCATAAAAATGTGAGAAATTGACATATATAAAAATGAGTTGGGAGTCTTGAAATTTCTCATTAATTTTTTAAATTTTATGATAAATTTTCACCTTTTTATATAAATTCAATTATTGCCTCATTGCTTAATAAAAAATAATAAATAATACTTATTCCACACTAAAATAATTTTAAGAAAAATAAAATAAGGTTATTAGTCATTATAAATTCCTTTTATAGTTTCCACTATTCAGCAATAATATTAAAAATTCATATATTCTTTATAATATTATTTTCCAACCATCTAATTATAAATTTTCACCTTTTTATATAAATTCAATTATTGCTTCTTTACTTAATAAAAAATTATAATTCCCAAGTATTTCTATGCACATAGTGAAATCCACAAAGGAGCCCACAAAGTATTTTTCCCAAGTCAATGGTGCCCTAGGGACCATCTGTCCCGGTTGGTGTCATCCACCGGGACTGACTGCTCACATTAGTCCCGGTTGATTACACCAACCGGGACTGATTCCCCAAAAAATAAAAGAAGGCAGCGGCGTGAGTGGGGCTCGAACCCGTGACCGTACGGGGAGCCTGCGCTCAAGCGCACGCTGCTAGCCAGGTGAGAGGAGGGAGTTTTGCTCACTCTTACCAGACATAAAGCTCTTTTGTACCCTTCCTGGGAGAAAGGGAGGTGCTCACTGACATGTGGACCCATCTCTAGTGGGTCCCACATGTCAGTGTAGTAATTTGCCATTAATTTCTCGAAAATTATAGAAAACTATTTGGAGCCCATAAAAATTAAATTAAAATATCACGAAATTCATAAAAATGTGAGAAATTGACATATATAAAAATGAGTTGGCAGCCTTGAAATTTCTCATTAATTTTTCAAATTTTATGATAAATTTTCACCTTTTTATATAAATTCAATTATTGCTTCACTGCTTAATAAAAATAATAAATCATACATATTCCACACTAAAATGCTTTTCAAAAAATAAAAAAATTAAAAATTCATATATTCTTTACAATATTATTTTTCAACCAACAAATTATAAATTTTCACCTTTTTATATAAATTCAATTATTGCTTCCTTACTTAATAAAAAAATATAATTCATACACGGGTTTATACAACACGGTTGGACTTATTTGCTAACATACTTTATTTTTACAAGTGATTCTTCATTATGATCGTGTCGTACATAGAGGGATTCCTCTATATTATTCAGGACAGTAATGTCTATGTCCACCATAAAAGGAAGTAGCTCGTCAAACTGATTGTACTCTTCTTCATCTGTGACGCCCTCAACTCCGACGATCCTTCTTTTACCTAGAAGATCCAGGTGGCGCCTTGGCTAATCGCTACCGTCAGTCTTCTGCTTCTGCTTGTTATCTTCGGTAGGCTTGTTCTTCTGCTTCTTGCTTTTAGTAGGCTTGTCCTTTTGCTTTTTCAGTTTGCTGTTCATGTCTATCACATAGAATACATGTGTGACATCATTGGCGAGCATGAACGGTTTGTCTCTATCGGCCACTTGCTTGAGGTCCACGGTTGTCATACCGTACTCGTCGATCTCAATGGCTGTCAATTTGACCCATTGGCACCGAAACAGAGGGACTTTTAAAGGTCTATACTCAAGCTCCCAGATATCCTCTATGTAACCATAGTAGATGTCCATCTTTCCATTTTTGTCCAAGGCATCTATACAGACGCTTCTGTTTTGGTTGGGGCTCTTGCTATCCTGGACAATCGTGTAAAATGTGTACCCATTTATCTCATACCCATGGAATAATATGACTGTCATTGATGGTCCCTAAGCCAAGAGTTTCAACTGTTCATTGTCTGTCCTGTTACCCATCAGTTGCTTTTATAACCAACCACCGAAACGATCCATTTGCTTTTATGTGATCCACTTTTCTAACTTCTCTAGGTATTGGTCACGTAGAATCATCTCATGATCATGGATAAACTGAGCCACTACAGCTGCTTGTTTTAAGACTGTGAAATGTGCTTGTTTAAATGAAAGTAGATTGTCGCTAAAGAATTCTTTTCTCCCTAGAGTCCCTTTTTCCCATAGCCTCCCCTCATGGCGTGATACAGGGACGTCAATCAGATTTAGATCATCAATGTAATCGACACAAAACTCAATCACCTTCTCTGTACCAACACCCTGTGCAATGCAGCTTTCTAGACGAGACCGGTTACGAACATATTTCTTTAGGACACCCATGTACCTCTCGAAAGGAAACATACTATGTAGAAACACGGGTCCGATAATTTCTATCTCTTTGATAATGTTGACCATGAGATGGACCGTAATATAAAAAAAGGACGGAGGGAAGATCATCTCAAGACTGACCAGACTATCGACTACGTCATCCTGCAGCTTAGATACGTTATTCGGTTCGATGACCTTCTGCGACACCGCGTTGAAGAACGAGCACTACTTTACGATTGTCCCTCGTACCCAGTCCAGCAGAATACCTCTCACCGCCACTGGGAGCAACTTTGTCATCAACATATGACAATCATGAGATTTCAGGTGTACTATTTTATTCTTTTTCGTGTTTATGAGTCTCCTTATGTTTGAGAAGTATCCAGAAGGGACCTTCACACTATTGAAGAACTTAATCATGTTTTTTTCTCTTCCTTACTCAGAGTGTAGCTCGCGGGGTGGAGGTAATGTTGTCCTTTCGCTCTCTTTTTCGGAAGTAGGTCGTTCCTGAGTCCCAGTAGATGCAGGTCCTTTCATGCTTGAAGTATATCTTTTGATTTGCCATACATATCTAGGAAGCCTAGCAGGTTCACGCAGACATTCTTCGTGATATGCATGAAGTCTAGTGAGTGGCAGACCTCTAAGTCTTTCCAGTAAGATAAGTCCCAAAATATTGACTTCTTCTTCCAAATGGGCGTCGTATGAGCTTGGTCAGTCAGGACAGATTTTCTACCAGGACCCTTTCTAAATATTACTTTCAGATCCTTTACCAGAGAAAATACATGTGTCCCACTGCGATGCAGGGGCTTCTTACATTTCTCTTCTGTCCCATTGAAATTCTCACTCTTCCATCGTAACGAATGCTTCACAGGAGGAACCTACGGTGGCCCATGTACACGATCTTTCGGGAGTTTTTCAGATACTTGCTATCCGTATCCTCTAAGCACTGGATGCAGACTTTATATCCTTTGATAGATAGGCCCGACAGGTTACCAAGTGCAGGTCAGTCGTTGATGGTTACGAATAGCAATGCACGTAGGGTGAAGTGCTCTCTTTTGTACTCATCCCATACATGTACACCATCGGTCCACAGCGTTAGCACATCTTCAACCAACAGTTTGAGGTACACGTCGATGTCATTTCCAGGTTGCTTCGACGCTTGGATGAGCAACAACATCATAATGTACTTCTGCTTCATACTCAGCCAAGGAGGAAGGTTGTAGATACATAGAATCACGGGCCAAGTGCTGTGACTGCTGCTCATCTCGCCGAACGGGTTTATCCCATCCGTACTCAACCCAAACCTTATGTTCCTTGCATCCTCAGTAAAGTCCGGGTATTTTCTATCGACTTTCCTCCACTGGGAGCAGTCAGCAGGGTGCCTTAGCCTTCCGTCGCCCTTACGATCTTCTTTGTTCCAGCGCATCATCTGGGCATGCGCTTTGCTCGCAAATAAACGTTTCAACCGGGGTATTATAGGGAAATACTAGACCACCTTAGCGGGGGGTCTCTTCTTCTTACACTACCCCTCTTCCTCGCCTGGGTCATCACGCCTGGTCTTATACCTCAAAGTTTTGCACACCGGATAAGCTTCCAAATCCTCGTACTCATTACGATAAAGGATACAATCATTACGTCATGCATGTATCTTTTGTACCTCCAACCCCAAAGGGCAGACAACTTGATTGGCGTCGTACGTAGTTTCAGGCAGCGTGTTACCCTCTGGAAGCAACTTCTTTATGAGTCATAACAACTCATTGAATCCCTTATCAGACAATCTATTGGTCGCCTTCCATTGCATCAGTTCTAACATGGTACGCAATTTTTTGTGGCCCTATCGGCAGTTTGGGTACAATAGTGTTCCGTGGTCCTCCCACAGGTGCTGAAAATTTTTGTAATATCTTTCATCGGTGTATTCTCCCTCTCCATCAAGCAGCATCTGGTCTAGATCATCCTCTCCAAACTCCTCTAATGTATCTTCGAAAGAATCGTGTTGGCGAGCATCCGAAATATTGTTGTCCCCCTCTTCTTCTTCTTCACCATCTTCCCGTATAGTCTCTTCTTCACCGTGCTTGGTCCAACAGGTATAGATTGGCATGAAACTTCTTGAGAGCAAATGGAAGTGAAGGTGGCTGGATTTTGGCCACTCCTTCTCATTCTTGCAGTCTATGTATGGACAACATATGTAGCCTAACTTCGTGTATGCATTGGCCACACGAAGAAAATCTTGCAAACCCTGCAAGAACTCGGAGAGCGTCGATCCATGTATATTCATCGTCGGTTCATCTATATTATGTTACATCAAGGCAGCTGTTAGCTCTTTTTCAATTATGAATTTTGAACATTTTGTAAAATTCAAATTAAACTAATATTAAATTTATTTAAAAATTTTAGGTGGATACATTTTATTTTAGTGAAATTTTATTAAAAAGTTAATATTTTTAAAATGTCAATACTTCATTACATATTCAATTTTCATCATAAAATATCATCTTGTTATATAAATTCAATTATTTCTTCTTTGCTTAATAAAAATAATAAATCATACATATTCCACACTGAAATAATTTTCAAAAAATAAAATAAGGTTATTAGTCATTTATAATGATTATTTGCTCGGGTATTCAGACTCATCAAGTTTTTGCAACCTATTAAACAAATTGGTCGATCAAAATCTACATTCAAAATACTAACCGATCGATGGAACCAAAACTTAAATTTGAGCTAGATCCACACCTAAAATGAATGACTTGATAGATGAAAATCTAGATTCAAAATTCTTCATCGATCAATGGAACCAAAACCTAAATTTGAGCTATATCCACACCTAAAATGAATGACTTGGTAGATCAAAGTCTAGATTCAAAATTTTTCATCGATCGATGGAATTAAAACCTAAATTTGAGCTAGATCCACACCTTCAATGCGAGCTACATCTAATCCAAGCAAATTCTAAACTTACACAACAAGTTATTGCAACCTACATGAAAAGATCGAGCTAGTTCTCTACATTCATAATCTTTCATCGATCATGAGAAAAGATCAAAAATTTTTATATTTTAAGCAAAAAAGAAGCTCCATTTTACACCAAATGTAGTGGGGAATGATGTTACTAACCTTGGTTAACTTGGCTTGGAGTAAAATGACCAAAATTTTAAAATTTTGGCAGCACCTCCCCCTTCCTTAAAGCTCTTGGCCGGCGCTGCACTGTTCTTGATCAGACAGAGTATGGCGAGGAGATGGGGAAGAGAAGGTTCAAATAAGACTGCTTAGTACCGGTTTAAGAGACCAACCTATACTGATGCTCTAACATCAGTAGTCTCTTTAGCCAGTACTGATGTTCCCCCGGACCAGTAGACCGTTGAACCGGGACTGATGTAACTGTCAGTCCTGGTTCATGCATAACCGGTACTGATGTGCTGGTATGGAAGGCCAGATCTGTAGTAGTGTGAGTAACAATACAATCTATCAAGTGCAGCAGCAGAGGAATGTAGATTCACCTTGCTGGAGGAGTTTGTTGAAGGTCAAAAAATTTTTATCTAAAAGGTAGACAGATGCAGGTGGGTAATGGAGCTTTAACTGATTTCTAGTGGGGACATTTGGGTGTGGACTAATTCTTTTAGAAATAAATAACCTGAAATATTTGGGATTTGTAATGACAAGTATTTGACAGTACTAGAGGCCAAAAATAAAAATTAGAAGCTTTGGAAGATGGTTGCCTGGGGTAGTGTGAGAAGGTTGGTTAAATCATATGGAGGTCTGTAGTCAACTTCCTTTTCAAAATTGTGCTGATACTAGTATTTGGGGGCAGGAGAAGAAAAGATATTTTTCTGTTAAGGGCGTGTATAAACTGTTTGAGTCTCATTGCATTGGTCCTAGCAATAAAAAAATTTGGGGGTGTAAAATTCCTTTTAAGATCAAAATTTTGGGTGGCTGGTTCATCTTTGCCAAATAAGGTCTGAGAAGGAGAAACTGGCAGGGAGACCCCAGATGCTGCGTCCTGTGAGCAGCGTTGTGTGGAATCCCACTGCTTTGTGCTTCAACTCTGATATGAGACCAGTCAATTTGGATCAGGCTTACCTATGGTCTGAGAGGGACCTTTGCATGGGGTGTGTGTTTTGCTATTTTGTGGGCCATTTTTGATTAATAGGAACAAGGCATGCTTCGAGGGTAACAAGATATATTCGGCTTGTGCTCTGCTGCAATATTGGGCAGGTCTACAGGACGAGATTCAGAAGGAGATTCTAAGACCTCCCAGGGCTTTTTCTCCCTTCCTCGTTCCCGCCATGAAGAGAATCCCATTCCTTTCATAGTTCTAATAGATTTTTTTTACCGTTCTCTTTCAGAAGATATTTCTTTTCCATTCCTTTTAGAAAGGGATTCTCTCTCCTTTCTCTATATCATTTCTTTCGAAGGAATACTGTTATAGATGGTGAAAAATAAAGGGAACGAATACGGGGAAGGGAAGGGAACAAAATGAAGGGAAAATGGTTGGAGATGGTCTAAGAGTAGGGGCTAGTCATTTGGCTACGGCGCTTTCTACTCTTGTCGAGGCCGCTAACCATAGGGGAATACTTCTGTTATCTAAAGGCAAAGTGGGGTATACTGATGATGCTTCACAAGAGGAGGGTGATGACAGAGTTGGGGAGTAAGAGAAGGAGGTTGTGGGTAATACTTTGTAAGATAGATGGTTTAGATACACACTGCCATTACAAAACTAAAAGCTAAACAACTATTACAAACCAAAGACCAAAAACCAAAAACAAAATAACAAATAAATTGTCACGCTACATCTAGTCCAAGAAATAGAGAAAAGTAAATGCATTCCAACTCAGAACAACCAAACAATCCTAGCATGTCGACTGTTATACCTTTGTCCATCCTCCACATTGGAGATGGCCATAGAACTCCATGACATTTCTCCACAATTTCATAATATCACTTGAAAGCCCCAAATTTTAAAAGTCAAATGGAGATGGCGAGAGGATGAGGCAAATGGTCAAACTAGTCAGCTAACATCAAATGGAGAACTCACTGTTGCTGGCTAGTTGAAATAAAGTGCAAAATCCCAAACTAGCCACCTGCCACCTTTGCAAATCATGTCGCCACAAGTCACCGTCAGAAAAGTTTGGCTGCCAACAAAGTAGCCGAACCAGCTAGATCAAGCCTATGGCCATACACCCCCATGGTCTTTGCATCGATTGCACACACAGGGCTGGCAATCTAGCTTGCAACTCGCGAGCTGCTCGCAAGCAACTCGGTTTTGGCTCGGCTCGTAGGCCTCACCATTTTTTCTAGCTCAATAAAAAAAGTGTCGAGCTGAGTTTGGGGCTGGCTCGCCCTTGGCTCATGGATTCGTGGATATCCAGATACCAGTCCAGCCCGTCATCACTAGTAGTTAGCACACCCGCCTATCTACAGCTATGGTCTGTCTAAACACAGCCCAATAAAGGCCCTCAAAGGCTCAACCTCAAGATCTCCCACAGCGGAGCCCCGAAACACCCTGTTCTGTAACCCCAGTGTGCCAGCCAGCTTGTTGATAAGGCTCGCGAGCCCTCACGAGCTGGACCAAACTCTAGGTGAGCCTAAGCCAAGCTTTTCCTCCAACTCATGTGGTCACCAAGCTGAGCCTAAGCCGAGCCAAGCAGTGACCAAGCAGATGAAGCTCGGCTCGTTGTCACCCCTAGCCGAGAGGTGACTACCAATCGGTAGATCAGGGCTGGTCACCTCCACGGGGTGAGCCACAAGCGATCTCCGCATCACCCAGATGTGATCGATTTAGTCCAACACCGGCAAGCTCTGAACCATGAATGAACATATCTACACCGTGGTCGACATCGGCAAGAAGGTCCGAGGAAATCTACTGCTACAAGCCACCGGCACACGCCGCCCAGACTCGACAGGTCCAGGCCTAGGCTCACCTCTTGAGGCACCAACAAGGTGCACTGAACTAGAAGAGTGGGCAAGAGATGGAGGGAAATGGGAAGGGGAAGTCGAGGCCCCGTTGCTGCTGCCGCCGGCGGCATCAGCCTCAAAACGTGCCGTTAACCATGCAATTTTGCCACTTTGGCATTTTTTCCGCCGAATAGCCGATCATGAGTACTTGTTCAAGTTTATCGGTTCGACCATGTTCTCCTCCGCTGCCATCGTCCATCTGCGTCACATCATGTTTTAGGACGCAACATAGTTTCTCACATGTTTAATTTGATTTTGGTCCGGTGTGCAAGATCAGGGCCGCCAGCCTACTTCTATTGCCACCGTTGCTATGCTAGCCAAATTGAGCTAACATCTGTCGTCGTGTGAGCATCCCATTTCACGTGATCTCAAGGAGAGCGGCGGCAGCAAAGTCACAGTGTGGCAGAGAGGGGGGAAGGGAATGCTTGCCTCCACTGGGGCTCATGGCGCAGGCGACTGCGAAGTAATCACTCCCATATTGAAGAAACTTTTTTAATATGGATTTTGTAGTTTTTTTAATTCCATGAGGTACAAGATCCCAAATTGATCGCAAAAAAAAAACCTTAAATTATAGTATTCTAAAACAATTTTGCCAATTGTTTAAATTTTAGTACTAAAACTTGTACTTAAAAATCATAAAAAAGGGTATGTATTCGTATAGATTACTGAATTTTAAGAGTGTTGCAATTAATTCTTACATGAAAAAGGAGCGTGTTGCAAACATGCAATTACCCCCAATTAGTATAAAATGCAATTTATTCCTTACAAAATAATTGTGTTTTCATAAGCCCATTACACATAGTATAGTATAGACATGTGGGTTTGGACCAGCGCTGATCAATTGATCATTATCACGATTCATTACAAGGATAATAAACATATATGTCAGTTGTATAATGAGTCACTAACTCCTTATGATTTCCACCTCTATTTGGCCAAGAGCAAGGGAACTTAATAGCTTTACAAGTTATGGCGGTATGCATTCCTAGTTGATGCAAAGGCCGAAAGTTAATTTCATTATCTAAAAATAGTTTTGCATGTTGTCAGTCGCCTTAAATTTTCTTTAATTGCAGTCACACCTCAAATTGCATGCATACTAGCGAGCTTAAAATTGAAGTCATATATGCAATTTTAATACGATTGAACTGCAATTTTTTGTTAGCTTGTTTTAATACTAGTAAGCTTCGTGTAGGTTATAATTTTTTACTTTTACATTGTAAAGGGTTCACTAAACATTTTTTTGGGTAAGCTATTTTTTTTTCTTTTTGCACTTTGTAGCGGTTCACAAAGTTAACTATTTGCCTGAACTATATTTTTATTAATTTATTTTGAAAGAGTTTACGAAAGTTAAATATTTTGTCTAGGCTACAAATTTTTTGATTTTTTTATTTTTCGTATATATGTTTTGCTTAATTGTCTATTAGACAAGCCTAACTATTTTTTCAATTAGGCATGACATTTCGGTCGGGCCATCGTGAAGACATAGGTCCTCACTTTGAAACAGACATGACTTTCTACTATATACTGAAATTGAGAGCGATGGCCTGGCTAGCTAGACGGTGACAAAGATGTTCAGCGGTACTAAAATTATTTGATTATTTGTTAAACTGAACTTTGACCGCTTTAAACGATATCTTTGAAAGCCACAATTGATAACCATAGCTGAATTTGAGAATAATCCACTCGTGACGGTAAGATTTTCGGAAAAAAAAATTATGTAAAAAAGGCAAAGCAATTAAAAAGATCATCAAATACTTTAAGCAAATAATCTACCAAGAATAGGATGGGTTTTTTTTTTTGGCAAAAGTGGCTAAGACCCCTATTTCCATTTCTTCATAGGAAAAACGAAAACAACATGTAACGTTTATGACACCCGAACTAACAAAATGAAGGTACGAGGGGGAAACTCACACCCATATTCCTAACCTAAAAAAGTAATTAGAAACTGACTGAGAGAGTAAAAGACGGCCCGACCAAACAGTCTTAGTTTCAATCCAAGCTAGGGACTTAGTAATTAACTAACAAAATCATCCCAAAGTAAAAGCTAAGGCCTATTTTATAGACATCCATCAGACTTGATGCAGAACCTCTCAATTTTTTTGAGGTAGAAATGTATGTGTGCATTTTCGTATCTCTGTCTCATCACTTGTCTTCCACCGCTGGCTCCGCCTATGCGTAGCCGCTGCCTAGTTTTTTTTCTGCCTAGTTGTGCCCCCAATCGAGCCTACAAACTTCTCTCGAATTCCAGCGGGCCGCCACTGCTCGGCGTGCGTCGTAGCGCCGCCCAAGCACACTAGTAGCCTTTGCCCCCCGGCTGGTTCGCCTTAGCGTCACCATCTAGCGTCGCGCTGATGCTGGCTCACCTGACCAGGTATTTAAATTTCGACGAAATTTCAAGTGAGTTTCACCTATTTCGGCCTAGGGCGAAAAAACCCATTTCAGTTAAATATTTTTGACCCAGTTTGAATTGAAGGCTGTCTCAAACCAGCCCAACTTTACCAGGGCAACACATTGATAAGGGAAAAAAAAAATCCTCTTTTGGCTTAACCTGTGCCCTCTAAGCCCTAACCCTCCATCTATCCGGCAACAGCGGTGGCTGCACCCCTGCCCTGCAGGGCTGTGCCCCTGCCCGGCTACTCCTCCCTGACGAGGCTCACTGTCATGCTCGCGCGGGTCTCGCTGTCCTATGCGGCTGCGTCCCTGTCTGGCTGCTCTTGCGTGGCAAAGCTTGCCGTCGTACTCGCGCGGTGCTTGTCGTCCTGCGCGGCTGCTCCTCCACCCCTCGTTCTCACGATGCTTGTCGTCCTACTCGGTACTCACGGCGAGGCTCACCGTCCTGCTCGGTACTTGCAGCAGATACTCAGGTAACCATGGCACATAGCACTGCAGCCTAGCCATGGTTATCTTTGCTTGGTCAAAAGCTATATTAGGAACTTAAGAACTTCTATCTATGTGGCTATCTACCGGAATATGTGGCTATCTACCGGAATTTCGTCCGGAGTTTTGTCAAAATTTCGGTGATTTTTCAGTCAAAATTTATCCAAATTCGGTCAGTTTTTGTTGGCGCGTTTGATGTTTTTCATCCACGGAATCTAGATTTTTCGCCAGGGGACAAAATTTTTGCCCCACCGAAAGATTAATCCTTGCACCTGACGCCCCGGCGAGAGAGATAGTGGGGAGAGAGAACAGGAGGTAAAGAATGTTTTTCCAATCCTACCCAGAGATGCATGGTTCAATTTAGTTGACACCTCTCCAAGGACGGTAAAAAACCACTAAAGCCAACCCGAACAACAAACTAATTCAGGCCTCTTCTGCGCCATTGTTTGGTTCAGGACCTGGCAGCAACTTGGCTTCTGCTCCATCCCCTTTCTTGTCCAGAGACTGTATCACCCGGACAATCTTGTCAACGCCTTCTTCTAGCATCACATTGTCTGCCCCCCTGTAAGACCTGTCTAATAGCAAAGTAAAGAACACAGAATGTAAAATTTCTAGAGGTTTCCTCAAGCATTTAATATCAAAGTAAGAAGCATTTCTGCGTTTCCAAATTGTTGAGCTCACAGCAGCTAACCCCACCATCCACATATGTCTAGCATGAGGCATAATATTATTAATCCATGTCAAATATTGATAAGTATGAAGAGGCATGGAAGAAGACTGAAAACAATTAGGGATCACACCCCAAATTACTTATCATACTGGGCACTCAAAGAAAATAAGGCGCACTGTTTCAATTTCATGACAAAATTCACATGTAGGATTTCCATTCCAACTTCTCCTCAGATTTGATCATGTAGTCATCACTGCATCTCTGAAGAACAGACAAAGAAAGATTTTATTCTTTGGTGGAACCATTATTGCTTACGTTACTCCACGGGTTATTACTTATATGTGATCTCACAGTCACAGCCACAGGCAATGACTGCGTAGCTAGATCAGACATTTGCTTCAGCAGACGGAATCTTTGCGTAGCCATAAGGCGTCACCTCCTTGGTGTCCATGGCTACGAAGTAGTACACCGTCACTGCCGTGAAGTCGTAAAGCTGCCACGCAGCAGACAGAAGGGCATACGCGGACAGCAGGCACAGCCCCAACGCCATGCTCTTGGGTGCGTACGCAAGAGCTACCACGTAGAGAGGGCTCACAAGGGTGGGCAGCAGGTGGATCACCACCGCCAGCACCAAACCCTCCTTCCTCCTCACCCGCGTCATCAGCCGCCACGCCTGCCGAAGCGCGTGAATGCCGCGGCACTCCTTGTCGGCCACCGAAATGGCGATGCTCACCATGCAGACGGAGTTGAAGTAGAGGAAGGCGAGGAAGGCGAGGAGGAAGACGAGGCCTTGGGCGGAGAGCACCCTCGAGTGGCGCATCACCGAATACAACAGTGCAGTCAGGAGTGCCATGCAAGCGATCTCAAGTACGGCGACGAAGGCCATGGTGATGAAGGGGCCTCGGAGGTTCCTCCTGATCACCTTGAGGACCAGCTCAGCTAGCGAGTAGCGGTCGCCGGCATAGGTCGTGGATGACGCGAAGAAGGAGAGGATCTGCTGCGCGAAGCTGAGTACCAAAGTCACGAGCGATAGAGCGATGGTGATGACGATGAGCTCTCTGGCTTCTTGTTTGATCTCCTTGAGGAGCCTGGCGTAGTCGGCGCTGGAGGGGTCGGTGTTCTTGATCTCCGTGGCATGGCGGAGCATGTCGGCGGTGAGGGGTTGGATGAAGAGGACATTCATGGCGGGGAAAAGGAAGGCGATGGCGGCGGTGAAGAGGAAGACAGGAGTGAAGAGCTTGGGGTTTCGCGTTGGGAGGACTAGGGCTTCCTTTAGGAAGGTAAAGCATGACATGGTTTTGGCCGCCATAGCTACCTTGGGATTGAGATCAGCTTACGCCTCAAGGCTCAAGGAGAGGGGAGAAATTAAGAATGTGAAGGTTGGTTAGTGCCGTAGGGGGCTGTGGCATTGTAGATGGTGAAATGGATGATGAGTGCTCACTGGTCAATGAAGACTTGGAAAATTAGGGGCACGTCACTATAGCCAATGGAAGACTCGGAAAAATCAGTCCACTCGATAGTATTTTAATATGCGTGTGATGAATACTAACTTTATGTGTGGACTCAAAACATCGATTGCTGAAAAATAGTATTTTCAGTAATTTTATATGGTAGCATTGAGGATATTCAGCGGTATATATGACCGAATACCTACGATATGGTAGAGTGGTGGAATCTCAGATTGCTAGCAGTGTTTCGGTGGCTACAAGAGGGTTTTGGATGATGCCGACACAACTAGAGAAGTAGGCTTTATTACCGGTACATCTCTACCGGTTATCCACGGATCGATAGAGATGTACCGGTCACTACCGGTTCAACGGCTACAAGGTAAGAGCCGGCCTCCACTACCGGTTTAAACCACAAACCGGTAGTGATACCCATCATCACTACCGGTTCGGGCCATGAACCGGTACAGGCACCACCACTACCTGTCGTGCACCCCGGTATTTCTACCGGCTTGAGTGACCGAATACTAGTCCCATGAGATCATAGCTAGTATTGCACTTAAGGACGTTTGAAATATCATCGCAGGCATTGCATTTAACTAAAATTTAACAGTTTACATAGCATAAATAGCAACCCAGTTGACAAAGACATTCACATAGCCTTGTACAGGGTATAGTTCAATAGCATAAAGGAAACACAGCGGAAGACTTTGAAAGCGATGATATCCGGAGGTTGACCCAGAACGCGCAGCTAATCACCTTGACCCTCCTGGTCACGGCTAGCACCGTTGCTGAATTCTTCACCTGAACAATAATCCGTGGTACATATAATGAGTACACGGCTACCCAGCAAGCAGTCCTTAATAAATGTATGCAAGGTCAAATGACGGGTTGGGTTATTTTGCTAAAAACATCACCTATCTACTTGTTTATTTGTTCTTGATTCATTGAACACATGACAATACATGAGTGTAGCCAAAGGACGGCTAACCAGCTCAAGAGAGGCAATCTCTGCCTACACTACCATCAATTAATCAATTTAAAACACATTGGACTACCTTGTGTCAAACTCCTTTCCCCCGCCCATAACCGCGGGCACGGCTACCATGATAGTTTTGACTCTGCAGAGTGTGTACACGTTCCCACAAGCCTTGTCTCATCCCGAAGGAGAAACAGTACAAAACCGTTCACTGCTTTCACCTATCCCATAATATACCCTTTCTTTTGGTTTCGTGCCCCATACGGTACACTTCGACCAGGCCGACAGTCATGCGCACTCCTTCAGCCGGACCTGATAGTGCACCGCATGAGGTTAGCCCCCATTTAAACCATTCGGAACCGGTGATCGCGAATCACATCCGTCCACTACGAGTACACCGGAAACTAGGTTTTCACAGCTAATAAGTCAGGGCCAGAAGGCAGAAGTGGCTGTACGGTTTAGGTTCGGTATGGTAGTCACAAGTATACGGTCCTTATATGACAAAGGAGACCCGCACGTCTCAACCACAAGCCCAAAATCCGCCTCTTCTGGGTCTCCTCAAATCAACACACACCACATTGATTTTAGTTGATTAGGTTTATCCAAAACAGCACCATGAAGTCGAACTTCACGGATAAAAGTTTATAATAAGTGAAACCTATCAACCACCAATCCCAAAAGTAAGGCTAAGCATCTACACAAAGGATAGGCTAGTAAAACAGTACTAAATGGGCTAACAATGGAAGGCTACGTCATATTAGTAAAGGACTAATACGAAACAGGAGCAACAAAGCACATACGATGATAATTTAAGCATGCAATTTAAATAAACATAAATTAAATGAAATTTAGCAAACTAGGAATTCAATATGAATCTAGCTTGCCTTCGAAGAAGTTGGGTTCTGGTTCTCCTCCTTCGAATGGCTCCGAAACGTCTATCGGACAGCAAGTGCACGTCGGTTTTACGCGAAGAAGGATTAAAACAGAAATAAATAACAAACACAGAGAAAATAGTATGATAAAAATATATATAATTCTTGGGATTATTTGTGATTTTTGGGGTCTGGAATCATCTAAATTGGAGTTCGGGAATTCCCTAAATAATTCGGAGAAGTTTTGGGAAAATAGAAAATCCCAGAAAAAGGGGAAACCGGGTTAACCGGCGGTTAACCGCTCAGAAACCAAGAAAACCCAGAGGAAACCGGCTCGGGGGTGGGCTCACGCGGGCAGGCGGCTTGGCGGCCACGCGGCGGGCTTGGATTAGCGGAGGCGCGCGCGAGGCGGCAGGACATCGGCGGGCTCGGATTGGCGGCGGCGCACGCGGTGTGAAAGGCCGCAGGGGAGCGTGGCATGACCTGGTTGGGCGCGGGCGAGGGCAGCGAGTGGCGGCCTATGTGGCGTTGGCACATGGTGGCGGCGGCAGCAGGAGACGGGTAGCGGCGGGCGGGGACGCTTGGCGCAAGGGATTAGTGGGCGGCGTGTGCGGCGCCGCGCAAAGCGGGCGGCGGCGTGGCATGCGCTGGTTGGGCGGCGCGCATGGAATTCCGGGCCGGCGCGGAATCTGGGGGCGGCGGGGCAGGTCGCCGGCGGTGATGGCTGTGCCAATTTCCGACCATCCTTCGGCAACTCATATCTTCCTCGTTTCTCCACCAATTTGGGATTTCCATATAGTCAAATTGATCAGCACGACGAGCTCTACAACGTGTTGGCTTTAGATTTATTGTTTGGATACTGGAATAGGAGAGATACCTTGATTTGCTTCAGTTTGGCGTGGAAACCAAGGTGCGGCTAGGGTTTCGAGGGGGCCAGGGTATGATGTCCGACCAGGGGACCTCTAGGGGGTTTATATAGGGCTTGGGTCGTGCTAGATGAGTCCTAATATGGGTTGAATTTGGGTTGGGTTAGAATTATGTTTTAGATGGAGATTAGGAGTCCTAATGGGTTTAGGATTAGATGGAGTGGGTTTGGGCCTAGTTAGGGCCTAATTAGGCTACCTAAGCCAGGTTAGGACCTTTTTCCTATTATTATTTTATGTTTTTACCTTTTTATTTTCTTTATTTCTAGTATGTGACATAATAATTTTATTAGGATGTCACAAACCTCCCCCCTTAAGGAGAATCTCGACCCCGAGATTCGGAAAGATCCTTGAACAACTCTGGGAACTCTGCCTGCAGATATTCTTGTCACTCCCATGTTGCTTCTTTTTCGGTGTGATTTCACTTTGCAAAACTTATTCATACGACTGCAAGTACTGAGTTCACTAGGAACTTACCAAAAGCAACGTTGGGTGCCTCCTGAGCTTCCTCTGCGGTGACGTGGTTGATTCGTCCAGATCCCACGTTCGATGTCGTCCTTGGTGCGTTATGAACACTCTTGTTTGACCCAACATGCGAAAATGCACCTCCTTGATTCTTCTGTTGCTGGTTCTCCGGCTTTGTCGGGCATTGATGAGCATAGTGTCCCACTTGACTACATCTAAAGCAAGTAACCCCTGTTGTTCCACTTGATGTATTCCTGTTTGAACCATGACTTGCACTCTGCTTGGGGCGATGAGCCTGCTGATTGATCGTTTGGCCCTGACTTTGTGTCTTCTGCACTAAATTTGAGGTCTGGCTTGAGTATTGATGGTTATTTCCCTGATATTGAGGTCTGTTGGAGTTTTGCCCTTGTGAAAAACGACGATGGACATTGCAGTCGCTCTGCCCTTGGAAGTTCATCTTCCTCTTCCTATCTTCGTTGTGCTTGCACTGTGCTCGTTCCAAGATTATAACCTTCTCAGTCAGTTGCTCAAAATCTTGACATTGGAAGGGTAGCAATTGTATCCTCATGCCTGAGTCCATTCCCTCAGTGAACCTCTAGATTTTGGCCTTCTCCATAGGAATCAGGTCTGAAGCGTAGCGTGACAGCTCTATAAACTTGTTGATATACTGAGAAATGGTCATATTCCCCTGACGCAGGTTTTCAAATTCACGCTTCTTCTCGTCTCGCATGCTCTGGGGCACGTATGTGTTCTTGAATAATTCCACGAATTCATCCCACATCAGGTTGTGGTAATTCGGGTGGGCGTTGCAGTAGTTCTCCCACCAATGAGCAGCATTTCCTTTCAGCATATGGGTGGCAAGTTGGACGCTCTCATAGTCATCGCAATCCACCAGGTACAGTTTGTTCTCTACATTTTTGATCTAGTCATCTGCTTCTGTCGGATCTCTGGTTCCTGAGAACTGTGGCAGCCTTGTCCTCATAAAATCGCTGAATTTGGACTGCGGGTGGTATGGGGCAACTTGGGGTGCTTGTTGCTGAACCGGCGGGTTGGTCAACCTTTCCACAATCAGGTTCAGTGCTTGCAGGACCAAATTGTCTTGCTGTTGATGAGCTGCAGGTTGAGGTTGCGGTGCAGCAGCGGCAACTGGTGGAGCTTCTTGAGCAGCAACATTGACTTGAGGGGCAGCTTCTTCCTCTTGCTGCACTTGATTTTGATTCTGGCTCACGGCTTCTTCCATTCCGTCAACAGGTGTTGCAGCACGACGTCCACGTCCTCAGCCTCTACGTGCGGGCATGGCACGACCTCTTCCTCTTCCTCTCGGCATCTGCTCCAAGAAAGAACTAGGAAAGATGAGCAACTAAGACGGTGGTGACATCCTTTAGCGAAAATAATTTGCGAAAATAATTTTCTGGCACTCATTACAAAGATCCAAACAATTAAGATCCAGCAAGAAACCAAGCGCATCGGCAGATGCCGCTTAGTTGCAATTTAAGACGCAAATCATCACATCATATACACACACAAGCAACAAATTAATTGTTATAATACTGCCTTATAAATAGCTAATTACTCTCCGGTACTTAGGGAGTAATATAAGTTTTATCTTAGTGGGCAAATTCAGCTTTTAAAAAAAAGAAAACAATAAATTTTCGAAATTGTACGGAATCATGCGGACATCGGTACAGATCGGATCGGATGTCTGATCTTGATCAGACGGTCAGTTTTTTGTGGAAAAACAATTTTCCCCATTGTAGCAGAGTCCCTCCAACTTCAACTTCTTCCTTGTTCTCCCATGCGTCTTTAAATTCTTCTCTTGAATTCCGTGTCGTTGCGATAGATAAAACAAAGCAATACACCAAATGTTCTAAACTAAATAATCAATTATCTTTATTACCTTAAGTAATGAATAGCCACATCTCAATGAGAAAACCAAATATTGATACGGTCTACTCCAATCAACTTTTTATGATAGTACGATCGATCTTAGCAACACCTAATTAACTTAATCTTGGGTCTTCCTTCAATTCAGGTACTTGCTCTTCTAGGTCTTCTTTTCTTGGTGTAGGTGTCTTCTTTTCTTGGTGTAGATGAAACTCTGTGCTGGTGCACAACGATTCTTCAACTTGATTTGCTATGTCTTGACAGCGACATCTGATTTCTTGGACTAGGTTCAACCAACTAGGTTTGAAATAGATAAGCAGTGAAAATAAAAATTTTGTTCAATCAGATGAAAAGGAAAGAATCAAGAATGAATCCAGAAGGTAAGTTAGGAAAGTTGAAAGCATAGATAAAGGAAAGAGATTAAACCAAATAGAGATAAGAAAGCAAAGATGCTTTTAAATCTTTTTATTTTAATATAAAATATTTTCCTTAAGGTTTTAGGTCAACTAGCTACGGTATCCTAAGTCAACCTGGCTCTGATACCAAATCTGTCGTGCACCCCGGTATTTCTACCGGCATGAGTGACCGAATACTAGTCCCAGGAGATCATAGCTAGTATTGCACTCAATGACGTTTGGAATATCATCGCAGGCATTGCATTTAACTAAAATTTAACAGTTTACATAGCATAAATAGCATCTCAGTTGACATAGACATTCACATAGTCTTGTACAGGGCATAGTTCAATAGCATAAAGGAAACACAGCGGAAGACTTTGAAAGCGATGATATCCCGAGGTTAACCCGGAACGCGCAGCTAATCACCTTGACCCTCCTAGTCACGGCTGGCACCTTTGCTGAATTCTTCACCTGAACAATAATCTGTGGTCCATATAACGAATACACGGCTACCTAGCAAGCAGTCCTTAATAAATGTATGCAAGGTCAAATGACGGGTTAGGTTATTTTGCTAAAAACATCACCGATCTATTTGTTTATTTGTTCTTGATTCATTGAACACATGACAACACACGAGCGTAGCCAAAGGACGGCTAACCAGCTCAAGAGAGGCAATCCCTGCCTACACTACCACCAATTAATTAATTTAAAACATATTGGACTACCTTGTGTCAAACTCCTTTCCCCCGCCCATAACTGCGGGCACAGGTACCACGATAGTTTTCACTCTGCAGAGTGTGTACACGTTCCCCACAAGCCTTGGCTCATCCCGAAGGGGAAACAGTACAAAACCGTTCACTGCTTTCACCTGTCCCATAATATACCCTTTCTTTTGGTTTCGCACCCCATACGGTACACTTCGACCAGGCCGACAGTCATGCGCACTCCTTCAGCCGGACCTGATAGCGCACCGCATGAGGTTAGCCCCCATTAAGCCAATCAGAATCGGTGATCGCGAATCACGTCCGTCCACTAAGAGTACACCGGAAACTAGGTTTCCACAGCTAATAAGTCAGGGCCAGAAGGCACAAGTGGCTGTACGGTTTAGGTTCGGTATGGTAGTCACAAGTATACGGTCCTTATATGACAAAGGAGACCCTCACGTCTCAACCACAAGCCCAAAATCCGCCTCTTTTAGGTCTCCTCAAATCAACACACACCACTTTGATTTTAGTTGATTAGGTTTATCCAAAACAGCACCACGAAGTCAAACTTCACGGATAAAAGTTTATAATAAGTGAAACCTATCAACCACCAATCCCAAAAGCAAGGCTAAGCATCTACACAAAGGATAGGCTCGTAAAACAGTACCAAATAGGCTAACAATGGAAGGCTAAGTCATATTAGTAAAGGACTAATACCAAATAGGAGCAACAAAGCACATACGATGATAATTTAAGCGTGCAATTTAAATAAACATAAATTAAATAAAATTTAGCAAACTAGGAATTCAATATGAACCTAGCTTGCCTTCGAAGAAGTTGGGTTCTGGTTCTCCTCCTTCGAACGGCTCCGAAACGTCTACCGGACAGCAGGTGCACGTCGGTTCTACGCGAAGAAGAATTAAAACAGAAATAAATAACAAACATATAGAAAATAGTATGATAAAAATATATAAAATTCTTGGGATTATTTGTGATTTTTGGGGTCTGGAATCATCAATCGGAGTTCGGGAATTCACTAAACAATTCGGGAAAGTTTTGGGAAAATAAAAAATCCCAGAAAAAGAGGAAACCGGTTTAACCGGCGGTTAACCTCTCGGAAACCAAGAAAACCCGGACGAAATCGGCTCGAGGGCGGGCCGACGGGCGAAGCGGCTTACGGCCACGCTGGCTGGCTCGGATTATGCGGAGGCGCGCGGGGGCGGCGGGGACACGTGGCGGGCTCGGATTGGCGGCGGCGGCGAAAGCGCGTGAAGGGGCCGTGTGGGGCGCGTGGTGTGACCTGGTTGAGCGCGGCTATGCGCTGGGCGAGGGACGGCCGGGTGGCGGCCTATCGCGGCGTTAACGCGTGGCGGCGCCGTAGCGCGGACGGGCGAGTGGGCGGCGAGGACGCAGCAAGGGATTGGTAGGTGACTGTGTGTGCAAGACGACGCCGCAGCAAAGGGCGGGGCGTGGCATGCGCTGGTTAGCGGCGCAGATGGAATTCGGCCGGCGGAATCTGGGGGCGGCGGGGCAGGTCACCGGCGGTGATGGTTGCGCCAATTTCCGGCCATCCTTCGGCAACTCATATCTTCCTCATTTCTCCACCAATTTGGGACTTCCATATAGTCAAATTGATCAGCGCGACGAGCTCTACAACGTGTTGGTTTTAGATTTAGGGTTTGGCTACTGGAATAGGAGATATACCTCGATTTGCTTCAGTTTAGAACGGAAACCGAGGTGCGGCTAGGGTTTCGAGGGGGCTGGGGTATGATGGCCGACTAGGGGACCTCTAGGGGGTTTATATAGGGCTTGGGTCGTGCTAGATGAGTCCTAATATGGGTTGAATTTGGGTTGGGTTAGAATTAGGTTTTAGATGGAGATTAGGAGTCCTAATGGGTTTAGGATTAGATGGAGTGGGTTTTGGGCCTAGTTAGGGCCTAATTAGGCTATCTAAGCCTGGTTAGGACCTTTTTCCTATTATTATTTTATGTTTTTATCTTTTTTATTTTCTTTATTTATAGTATGTGACATAATAATTTTATTAGGATGTCACACTACCGGTTTGATCCATGAACCGGTAGTGATGCTAGTGATGCCTAGCATCGCTACCGGTTCTAGACACGAACCGGTACAGGACACTATCACTATTCAAACAGTCGCCTTTCTCCCCAAGCCCCGCCTATGAATAGTAGTCTTTTCGTCTCGGAGCCATGAACAACGCGGCCTTGGGGGGTGCTATCTAATTTTTTTCAAAATTTGGTGATTTTATTCCAATCCAATTGCTTCAAAGTTAGTAACATCATCCTCACTCCATTTATAGTGCTTCTTTGCTTTAGATTTAAAGAAATAGTGGTTGAATTTTGAATCTAGAGCTCGATCAATTTTGGATGTTTGCTTAGTATCTCTATCCCTACTATAAAAGAGCCTCTTGTGGTGAGTGGTGAGTGGTACATTCTACAATAAAATTGCCCTCCAATGCTATCTGTTATATGACAAATCAATCTATTCACTAAAATTACCCACTATATCATATATCAATGAAAAAACTTATTTATAGTAATTGTATCAAATTATAGCATGTGTCAATCTTTACTATTATCCTCACAATCCTTCAAAACGTGCCACATGCACGGTGTGTGGAACTAATCACCCATGGCATTAAATACATACAAGCCCTTAATAACTCCTCATGGCATTAAATACATTCGAACCCCTAATAACTCCTTTTTCACTTGTGATTATAAAAAAAATTAATAAATAATTATTTGAAAACTAGCTAAAAATTAGCTTGCTGTAACCTAATGTAGATGGAGCAGCAATGGATGTACAATATAGACCGACGCTCTAGGGAGTTCATTGAGGCCGTGTAATCTTTCATCAGTATGACCGTTGTATACAAGCCGTTAGGCTTTATATGCTGTCCATGTCTAGACTGCAAAAATGAGAAGGTGTATTCAAACTCAAGTCCCCTTCACAGCTATTTGCTCTAACGAGATTTCATGTCTAACTATATCTATTGGACCAAGCATGGTGAAGAAGAGATTATACAGGAAGACGATGAAGAAGAAAAAAGAGACAACAATAACCCGGATGATGTCCAATACGGTTCCATTGCAGATACATTGGGGGAGGTTGGTGAAGATGATCTAGATCAAATGCTGCGTGATGGAGAGGGAGACTACACCAATGGAAGACAATTCTAGAAGTTTCAGCGTCTCAAGGAGGACCACAGAACACTGTTGTACCTAGACTACGTGCAGGGCTACAAAAGTTACGTACCACACTAGAATTAATGAAATGGAAGGCAATAAATAGTTTGTCTGATAACGGATTCGACGAGCTGTTATGTTTCATAAAGAAGCTGCTTTCAAAGGATGACACGCTGCCTGAAAATACGTACGAAGCTAAACAAGTTGTCTGCCATTTGGGATTGGAAGTATAGAAGATACATGCATGTCCTAATAATTGTATCATTCATCGTAAGGAGTATGAGGATTTGGATGCTTGTCTAGTGTGCAAAGCATCATGGTATAAGATCAAGCGTGACGACCCAGGTGAGGTAGAGGAGGAGCCTAAGAAGAAGAGACCCCCGTTAAGGTGGTGTGGTATTTCCCGATAATCCCCTGTTGAAGCATTTGTTTGCGAACAAAACACTTGCCCAAATGATGTAATGGCATAAAGAAGAGCGTAAGGATGACGCAATGCTAAGACACCTCGCTGATGGCTCCTAGTGGGGAAAAGTCTATAAAACATACCTGGACTTTGCAAAAGAGGTGAGGAACATAAGGTTTGGGTTGAGTACGGATGGGATGAATCCTTTTGGCGAGATGAGCAGCAGTCATAGCACTTGGCCTATGACTCTATATATCTACAACCTCCCTCCTTGGCTGTGCATGAAGCGGAAGTATATTATAATGTCGTTGTTTATCTAAGGCCCGAAGCAACCTAGAAACGACATCGATGTGTACCTTAAACCATTGGTTGAAGATCTTCTAACGATGTAAAATGACGATGTACAGGTATAGGATAAGTACAAACGAGAGCATTTCACCCTACGTACAATATTATTTGTAACCATCAACGACTGGTTTGCACTTGCTAACCTGTCGAGCCTAACTATCAAAGGATATAGAACCTGCATCCAGTGCTTAGATGAAACTGACAGCATGTACCTGAGAAACTGTTGAAAGGTTGTATACATGGGCCATCATAAGTTTCTTCTTATAAATCACCCGTTATAGAAGAAAGATAAGAATTTTAACCAGAAACCAGACCATCATACTAAGCATGTGTATCGTAATGGGAGAAATGTATTTGCTATGGTAGAGGATCTAAAAGTAGTCTTTAAAAAGGGTCCTATTAGCAAACCTGTTCCGAATAAAAAAAGTAAAGCACCCATGTGAAAAAAGAAATCAATTTTTTAGGACTTACCTTATTGGGAAGTCTTAGCGGTCTATCACTCAATTGACGTCAAGCACCTCACGAATAATGTTTGTGTTAGCCTGCTAGACTTTCTAGATATGTATGGCAAATCAAAAGATACACTTCAAACGTGAAAGGACCTGAAACTACTGAAACTCAGGATCGACCTACATCTGGAAAAGAGAGGGAAAGAACAACAATATCTGCATCCTGCCAGCTATACTCTAAGCAAGTAAGAGAAAAAAAAAAGCATGATTCAGTGCTTGAGCAGTATGTAGGTCTCGTCCGAATACTCCTCGAACATAAAGAGACTCATAAACACGAAAAAGAATAAAATCGTACACCTGAAATTCTATGATTGTCTCATATTGATGACACAGTTGCTTCCAGTTGTAGTGAGAGATATTATGCCGGATAGGGTCCGAGGGACAATCATAAAGTTGTGTTCATTCTTCAACACGATATCACAGAAGGTCATCCCTTCATCCTTCTTTGATATTATGATCCATCTCATGATATTATGATCCATCTCATGGTTCACTAGTGGTTTTTAAAAACAACCGGTAGACATGCGTTACCTATGTAGGCTTAACTTCTTAGAGATCGTGCTTCTTCGCTCGACCCTCCCCTCCCTGTCCCCGTCTCCCGCCCGAGCGCCATCGCCACCTCTTGCCCTCAAGGCCACCGCCTCCAACCCCGAGCGTCGCTGCCTCCTCCTGCCCCGAGCGCCGCCGCCTCCAACCCCGAGCATCACCGCCTCCTCTGGACCCGCGTGCCTCCTCCTCCGGCCCTGCGAGCCACTCCTCCGGCCCACGCCCGGCTCAAGCGACTTCCCGTCTTGCAGATTCTGCCTCCACTGCCCCACGCTGCCTCTCCCGACCCCGATAGCCAACTCCTCCACACTACGCCAACGCCCGCCCTTGCCATCACCGTCTCCGTCCTTCACCCAGCAGCAATCGTGCCGCCATCCGCCCTCTCCCGGCAGCTCTCTGATGACCCCACGCGCCACCGGCCCTCCGGCAACCCCGTCAGCTCTTCACGACTCCATCGGGTTTGAGGTTAAAATGGGCACATTGCTTGTTAGTCATTTCAAAAAAGATTTGTGAATTAGCTTATTCATCTAGAGAAGGCAGTTTCTTTCTTATAACTATAAGTACATGACAATATGACATAGGGCATCATCAGTGTGATCATGATCACTCTAGCATAGTGGTACATGCAAGTCATGAGCCTCTCTCCCTCTCATCTTGGCATTTTAATTAGTGTGTTTAATTGGTTACTCTACCTTGGATTTGGGAACTCCTTAGATGTATAAGTTAATAATAGTGCTCCTCCTAACCCTTGAAGCTTAATTAGAGAAATGTATTCTTGAGTTCTCAAGAACTGAGTCTCTTCAAGGGTGCCTTCTTTTTCTCTTTTGTCTCTCTCTCTAGAGTGGATTTTAATAGGAGGGGTTTGAGGTTGGCAGATTAGACACTCTTCCTGTGTTTGGCTCCAATTGCTTGTCCCACCCTAGACAGGTTTTCTACTCTAATATGTAGATATCTTGTGAAGCTCAAAAATACCCAATTGATAGAAATTTCATTATCAATATATTTCTTGTTCTTGATGATATGGCAATAATAATAATATGACCTAGGCGGGTATATTAGTCATTTCAGTTAGTAGCTAGTGCTTACTTTAATTAATTACACACACAGACTCATGTTGCTGGATAGCACTACCGGTTTACGCGACATGGAGGATGAAGAATTTCTATTGGACCAGATCACGCAAGGTAGCAAGTTGGTGACCAGGACGATGACTTGACCAGTGAATACCTCAACACGGAGGAACTGTGAACACTGAGGCCAATGAGGCCGGCGAGGTAATTCATATGAATGCATATGCTGGTTACCCTTTGATGCTTAGCCAACATTCTGACCTGTTTCTTGTTTATCGTATTTTAAGCCCGGTAATTCTAGCAACTGAGTGAATCGTCGAGGTCCTAACAAGAAGCCGACGATAAAACATGTTATCACCAAAGTCAACCACGAAGGGATGTCTGTTGCACCCAAGTCAGCACTGGCGCCGTACAATAACGACTGCGGCTACCATGTTAGGGATCATGTGCCCATTAGCCTAAGAAAATGGAGTGGCAAACGAGGTGACACAAACGCGGTCTCTGAAGCTACCAAGAACATGCTCTGGACCCATCTGAAAGAGACGCTCACCTTCCCTAAAGGGACCGAAGAGCTGATGAAGAAATACACATTGAAGAAAATGGCCATCACATTTCGGACTTGGAAGAAGTATTTGAACTCCACCTATGTGCAGAAGGGTCGTATGCCCAACTTTGATTGTTTTCCAAAGTTGGCGGATCGCTAGGATGCATTTGTGGAGTACAAGCAATCAGAAGAAAGGCAATCTTTGAGTGCAAAGAACAAGTTGAATGCAGAGAAGAAGCGATACCACCACCACCTCGGCACGGGTGGTTACGTTAAGAAGATACCCCAATGGCGGAGGAGGGAAGAAGAACTGATGGAAAATGGTATCACACCTATAACTGTTGACTAGCCCGAACGATCGAAGAATTGGTACTTTGCTCACAAGGGAAGCCTTGGAGATGACGACAGCTTGGTGTATTCAAGGGAAGTGCAGGAAGTGACCACAAGGCTTGTAGATGTCCTCGAACAGTCTTCCCAAGGCTCCTTCAAGCCAGATAGGGAGAATGAAGAGCTAACCAAGGCCCTACAAAACCGTGAGCACCCTGGACGAACACGAGGTGTTGGCATGGTTCCATGAAAGTACGGTTTCGCTCAATATGCTGACACTTATAGGAGTCAGCAGAGAAGCAAAGCCCAAGAAGAACAAAGGTACCATTCATTGGAAGAACGCTTAGCTGCAACACGGGCAAACATAAACGAAGAAATTAGACGACAAGTAGAATAGATAACAGTAGTGATATCGCTTTCACTACTGGTTAGGTGAACTGGTAGTGAAAGCAATATCTTTACTATAATATTTCGAGATAACGAGAAGGTGTCTTCTCCACCGAGAGACCTCCCGCACTCAGAGCTTGTAAGAAGCGGAAGTCCAACTCTACCATCACCCCACGCAAGAAGTTGCCGGTCAAAAGAAGTCGAACTCCTCCACCATTCCTAACGCGGAAACAGAAGTCGACTAAACCTACGAAGAGGTCCAGCCAATCAATGAAGTCGGCTCCACCTAAGAAGCCGTACGATCTAACTCCCGAGGAGACTAGAAAGGAAGTGAACGCCCGTGTAACTACACACTTCAAACGTCCAAAGCCTGACAAGACGGTTCCAATCGACGCTGCAGCGAAAAGCTGTATTCCATACTTCAAAAGAAGAAGGCGCCGCAGAAGCCACTATCAAACTATGAGCGCATGATAAGAAAGTCTGCAACGAAGAATTTGTAGTCTTATGCAAAGAAGTTGAAGATACAACAACTTATGGCAGAAACTGGACTTACTGAATCTCAAATTCTTGGCGAAGGTTATGTTGAAGCGGCACCTCAAAGATGGCCATTTAGGTTGGGCGAACTATTGGTTCAGCCTGATGAGGTGCCTAAGCCGTTAACCAAAATGCTGCAATTCTATGAATGTTACATGAGGGAGTCGAGGAATGGGAGAAGTATGTTCGCCTCCCATTTCAAACATCAGGATCTTTTCCACGGGGACAGCATCATGTGGATTCTATTCGACGAAATTTACCAACTGTACCAGCTTGACGCCCTTGACATGTCCCTCTTGAGTTGCTGGACTTTGTAAGTGTCTTATTTGTAAAATTCACCCTGTGCATCCTTGTAGTATTAAATTGTAAGTCTAACTAATTTCTTTCTATATAGAATGGAGGTATAAAAATGCAGAAAGGAGTTTATTTACAGTGTAGGCTTCATCCACCCATTAGTTATAAACGAAGAAATCGCAAGAGACAAACCAAAAGAAACCAAGAACAACATACCCAATGCTCTCAAAGAACAAAACTACAAAACATATATACTTCTACCCTACAACTTTGAGTATATATTTTCGTACCAGATCGTTCTAATCTTTTTTCATAACATAATGTTAGGACTAATAAACTATGCGAACATATGTATAGGTTTCACTAGATCCTTCTTGTTATCTAGCTAGATTGTAGCAAGATCGTTGTTTTGGACTCACAAAGAAAACCAAAACAAAAATTTAAACACATCATAGACTTTCTAAACAGGTAATTTTTGTCCTTTCATTATTGTTCTAGTAATATTTTCTTCGATTGAATCGAACTCTAATTACTATTCGTAATCACGCGCAGTGCATTCGCATGGTTCCGTGCACAAAATCACGGTGAATTCAAGGCGGCATTTGATGTTAGAACCAACTTTCGAGTAGTACGTACAAAATATTCATGTGGCGCAACAATTTTTCATGCCAACAATGCTTTTTAACTTTTTTTACCGCAGTGTATGAGGCAGGAGTCGGGCAACAATTTATGCGGCTTCTATGTATGTGAGCTTATGCACGTTTTCACCAATGACCACTTGCTGAAAAGTGATATTGAGGTTCGTAAATACTTAATGATGCCTAATTCTCACTTCCTATACAAGTTCAAGGATTGATTAATTTTTTCACTTCACCTAATGACAGCTCATCAACTTGGAGAAAGGCATACTCCCGTTGCACCGAGTCAACGCAATCCAAGAAAAACTCGTTGGCTTTATTGTTGATAAGGTCATATCTAAAGAAGGCAAGTTTCACGAATGTGCATGGAGAGCGTGTTCTTCAATAAGGACTAGTGAACTGACGGGTTCAATTATGGCTACCAAGAGCGATGCACACAAAAGTTGAACTAACTCTTGTTATTTGAATTGTATACTTGAGTTCTGTGAATGTTCTATATTATATTGTTGAACTAACTATGTATTTGGAATATGTTATGTGAATGAGATCTGTGAATGAAATCTGATCTTTGATCTGTGTATTGTGGATCTGATCTGATCTGTGAATGAAATATGATATTTTGTGTATTGTCAGAAATGTGAAGGAGGAGAATCTGATCTGTTGTCGGATGATATACCAGTTGGTAACACAAACCAATAGTGATTCTTAGAGATCACTACCAGCTGGTACTAGTAGTGATATCGCTTTCACTACCGATTGGGTGAACCGGTAGAGAATCTCTTGAGTATCACTTCTGGTTACCTACTACCGGTTCCAAAACCGGTAGTAAAGCCAGTTTGGAACCGGTAGTGTGGGTCTTCTCTCTAGTGGTGCGAGTTCAATGAGATGAAGCTTCATGGTACAACATTACAAACGTTACCGGCTTCCGATTTAATTTCAATGTTTTCGGCCGAGATTTCCAGGTTTTGAGGATGAGGTGCAACATGCATGGAGCAAACAACAAATTGGCTGCACTCGAAATCCCTTGAAATTAAATCGGAAACCGGCAATCCCTTGAAATTAAATCGGAAGCCGGTAACGTGTTGGCGACGTAAACTAAGTGGTGGTCAAGTGAATATTCCAAGTTGATTTAGGCCCAGTTCTTTTGGGCTTATCTAATCTGACTTATCTGTCTTATCTCGAACTTCAAGGATTTCCCGAGGTGGCCTCGAGAGTCGGATGGCCTTGAAATTTAGGATTTATGGAGCTTTTAGACTCGCCTATGAGATAAAAATAAAATGGATTCAAAAAGTAATAAAAAAAGTCAGATGAATCAATATTAGTCTGATAAGTCACGAAAAGTTAATGACTTATCTGACTAATATAGACTCATCTAACTTTTTTATTACTTTTTAAATCCGTTTTATTTTTATCTCGTAGGCGAGTCTAAAAGCTCCCTAAATCCTAAATTTCAAGGCCATCCGACTCTCGAGGCCACCTCGGAAAATTCTCGAAGTTGGAGATAAGACAGATAAGTCAGAGCTCATAAGCCCAAAAGAACACCCTTTAGCCTAAGAAATTAGACTGTTCCAAGAGGAGAAAACATTTAGATTCATCAAATTAAACGGAGGTTGCTTGGAATTGCCGCTTTGCAACGTGCGCGCATGAGGCAATGTCACGGCCCTTCTCAACTTACCTTGCGAGAATTGGTCGGACCTGCACTAGGCCCTGGATCAGTAGGCTAGTGCAAGAGTTACACAGGTGGAATCATTTCATACATCGGTTGTCCAAATATTACATAACCGCGATCATCAGATCGCATTAGTAGCAAACGACATTAAGCCTTTGTTACAGTCCAGAGTTCATCAGAGTAGCGAAAATCTCCCAAAGGCAAATTGCAAGATTCAGAAAGAACAACAAAATCACACCAGCAGCTGTGTAACCACACACGACTGGCGGAACGCACCAAACCCTATCTTGAGCAACTATTCTTGGTCCTGATACTGAGGATCTCCTTCCTCATGACAATTGTAGGCATCTTCTTCAACGGGGTCCTCCATGTCTAAAGATAGATATTTTTGCGAGGTCAGTATTATCCAAACACTGGCGAGCTAACACACAACCCAATGCATTTAGTGATAGAGGTTTCAAAAGAAAGGCTGGGTTTATTTATTTGCAGAAAAGCCAGTTTGGAAATCAAAGCCTATGACTTAGCAGTTTAACCAAATTCCATATTAAGTTGATTATTTATCATATTTCCATTTCAATACTCAATACCAAACCCATGGCAGTTCCATGCGCTTTGCCAAACGTCTCTTCCCACTCCCACCATCATCTTCCGAGTGTGGCGCACTCGTTGTGGATCACATTTCCCAGCAAAGTACCCAGTCTCGTCCTAGCTGGGTTGCCGACCCACGCAAGACTCACGGCTCTCTGTAAGAATGGACCTAGATCATCCTCAGATGACGACAAGAAACTGTTTTCACCTCAAGCATGGTGGCGATGCGACGTGCGCGCAGTCGTAACAACTCCTGAATCCTCAATACTTCCACTACCGCGATGGCCGTGGCGTTGTGGTGTTAGGAACTATCTCCTCAGCAGATAGTCAAGAACGCCACACCTTGGCATCCCCGATGCACCCGCCTAGGAATCCTTGATTCGCCCACCAAGACACTAAGGGCCTCACCCTCATGCACTTCCTTCTTCGCTAATCGCACCCTCCGTGTGAATCACACGATGTGGCGGAACCCTCCTTTGGGACAAATAAGACGGCATTACGCGGATCTCGCCGCTCCTCTTCCATGCACTACATATGTGGCCGATTAGCTCCTTAATTCTCGTGAGCTACCATTTCATCTCTTCGCAATGCCGACCCAAATCCGATTGTAACACATCACATCCATATACACACCGCATGCCAGCCCAAATTCCAGCTAACCATATTCATTGTGTGATCATGTCCTGAATGTCGGCCACTGCCCGAGGCAATTCTAAGCCTAAATTAATAGTTGGACCCGAGCAATGTCTACAAAATTTTAACCAAGACTTAAGAGTCTAAATCAGTTTATTTAACGTAACTAGGCTAATAAGGGTGATCATCAAGGCGATCAATAGTAAGGTCAAATGACAGATGATTATAACAAGGCAATATCATCAGGGTCAAACAATAACAAATAATAACATGGCATGATATATCCCGATTACAAACGGGTATAAATATTTAAAGAGCATGCAATTTAATACAAATAAATAATATACTTTAGAAATCAGGATTCAATATGAATTATTGATGTTAACTCGCACTAGGAAAGCGATACTCTCCTAGTAAAAGCAACACTATTTTAGGAAGGTTGTTAACTCGACTAGGAAAGTCGACTCTCCCTAGTAAAAGCAAACACCCTATAGGAAAAGTGTTAACTCGCCTTGGGTATTGAAGTCCGGGTTCTGTGTGGAGTCCTCGAACTGTCCTTCTGGATCCTCTACGTCTAATCGGAGAATCAATAGTTCATTATAAACACAATGCGGCGAGGAAAGAATGATGCATGAGATGCAGTCGACATCGCTCGTATTCGTTCGTTTACAATTCCTGTGCCTAACTAACTATATAATATGAATACATATATCGAGAAAGTTTCATGATCCTTCTAAGTAATAAATCTTAGCGTAATGGCAACAAAGTGCTAGCGAGATGATGCACATAATATTCCTACATGTATATATATATATATATATATATATATATATATATATATATATATATATATATATATATATATATATATATATATATATATATATATATATATGATAGTGTAATTTCTAACCTAATCAGCCCACTAGGAGAAAATAGGGTTTTATTGCGCGTAAAGCATTCCAAAAGCTAGAATATGTTAACCCACATTTTGTTTGAAGTATTTCCTTCATCAACTTATTTTATCACTATTATTCTAGCAGATTAGGGATTAAGTAGTGCGCAGTGGAAGACATGCTTATATATATATATAACCACGAGATTGCATGTTATAAGACTAATTAAAAATAACAGTTTTACTATTATCGCGTGCTATGAAATATCTTACGTTGGACAGCTACATAGTTTTAGGAAAACTAAACTAATTGACCGTATGTACTAATTAGGCTACTTTTAAGATGACATGTTATTAGGAATCTTACCATAGATTTTATTATATTTCTCCTAGGTCCAAAGAGTCATTATCCAACATCCATGATTTTCTTAGGTTTAATTAGGTGTTAATCTATTTTTGATACACAGCAATCTATTTTTGCTATTTTTCTATATAGGTTAATACCCTAAAAATATGCTAAGGAATTTAATCCGAGGAAAGTGTTCTGTTACTGTTTGTGGTATTATTTTTAATAAATCTATCACAAGCCTTAGTATTTACCATAAATTTTCCAGAATTTTTAGAGATCTCTACATATTTTAAATAAATCGTTTCTAATTACTGTCATTGTTTTATTCACAAATTTGGTGAAAATCGGTGAACAGTGTTGGGCCGGCCGGCAATCTCGCGGTCGAGCCAGCCACGCTGAAGGCGTATTTCAAAAAGGCGCAATCCGCGAGCGAAGGCGCCAGTGAAGCGAAGCGCTTCCACTTAACCTGACATGTGGGACCGAGGGCCCACATGTCAGCGACACGCCGAGGCCGCGCGGGAATTTTTAAACCGGTGAGCACCCGACAGCTGGGGCCCACCAGTCAGCGATCGGGAGTGGCGAGATCGCACGGATCTTGGCGCTGATCGGACGGCTCACCGTCATCGTCTTCCTCCGGCCGGCGTGCGCACGGCCGAGCCTGGACCGGCGGCTAGCCGGAGCTATAGTGCTCCGTTTGGGGATTTCTTGGGTGCGTTAGAATCAGCGGGTTAATGCGCATCTAACGATGCCCTCATCGAGGCCAGAAACGGCCGGACGCGGCGAAGCCATGCGCAGCGATGGAACCTACCTCCGGCGAACATGAGTAGATGAACTAGGGGCGATCTTATGAAGAAACAGCGCACGCATTACCAACGGCGGACATCGTGGAGGCTTACCTAGTGGTTATTCGTGGTCGAGGGTGCCCGGGGTGGACTGTCGACGAGGAGGCCGAACAGGGCAGACAGCGCCCTCACGGTGCTGGGGAAGACCGGCGAATCCCTGGGCCAAAAGAGGGGAGCACTATGTGAGGTGAAGTCACGCGAAGCTCACGGAGCAAAGAATTGCCGCGAAGCTCACCAGAGAGGAAGAAATCAGAAAGGGGGAAGAACTGGGCTGCCGGCGGTGGCGAGAGCGTTCCGACGAGCTCGGGGCGTCACCGACAAATTCCTTTCGGGCAGGAGCATCACGGGGTTATGGCGAAGCAAACACGAGCAAGAGTGGAGGCTAGTGATGTCTGGTTTAGGCTGTCGGCGAGAGGGCAAAGAGAGGAAGAAAACGGGCCCGAGTGGTTCGGCCAATTTTAAGCTCGGCCAGAGCATGAACATTGCCCAGCGATCACGAGGGGGTACGAGGCGGTCACTGGGAAGCTCTAACTCCGATTGGCGAGCTTGGACGGTGGCCGGACGGTGTTGCCGTGGCCTGAATTGGCCGGGTGGCCGGTCACACCTGGTCGCGTGAGGGGAACCGATTAAGGGCGCGTCGACCCGAGCACTTGAGCGTGAGACAGGGATGGAGATTGGGCAGCGGGCAAGCGTTCGGCCGTAGTGCGCCAACATGTCGACAATGTGGTGGCTCGACACGCCATGTCAAAGGCGGCGCGACCATTGGCGGCGTGGCCAAATCAGCTCAAAAATGGGGTCCACAAGCTGCCAAGAGGGGATCTTCGGGGAAGATTTGGCCCGGGGAAGGACCAATGCGCCGGTGAGGAGGAGGTGCGGCAGAGGCAGCCATGCTGCTCGATGAAATGCTCAGCAGAGCAAGGAAAGAGAAGAGGCTGCCAAGTGGGTCCTACAGTGGGTCAATCTAGTCAACAATTGAATCAGGCTTTCAATTAGGGTCTATGCTAATTTCTAGAATTTTCCTAGGAATTTTAGTGCAATTATTCATATTTGTGCTTATGTGAATATGAATATATGTGTGTGTGTGTCTATATATATATATATATATATATATATATATATATAAGTATGTGTTTATGTGTGTGTAAATATTTACACATTTTAAGGTTTATTAGTATTCACATTCCAACTTTTCCTAAATATTGTCATAATTTATATATATTCCTAGGTAGGACCTAGTGTATAGCTTTTTAATAATTTATTCAAGTAAATTGCCAAATTCTAATGGCTTTTAAAAAAAAATCCTGAAACTATGTTGTCACATAGAAATTTAAAGGAAATTGTCGTAACCTTACGCAACATCGCAGGAGTGTTATCAAAATATTAATACAACTTTGGGCTGTTACAAATCCCTCCCCCTAAAAATAAATCTCGCCCTCGAGATTTGTTAATTCTATGCAGCGAATAGATAGGGGAATTCTTGACGCATCTTCTCTTCCGTTTCCCATGAAAGTTGTCCTCCAGATTGATTGCTCCATTGCACCTTGCAAAGCCGAATGGTCTTATTCTTGAGCTTCTTTTCCCGAGTCTTTAGGATTTGAATAGACTTGACTTGATACCCCAAGTTGGATTGCAGGGTGTCGGCAGGCAACTGAACTACTTCTTCTTTAGGTTTTCTCAAACACTTTTTGAGTTGGGATACGTGAAACACGTTGTGCACTTCCCCCAATTCCTTTGGAAGGTCAAGTTCATAAGCGACCATACCCTTGCGAGGCAGAACTTGATAAGGTCCCACAAATCTTGGGGCCAATTTTCCCTTGGCTTGGAATCTACGAGTTCCCTTGAATGGTGAGACCTTAAGATACACATAGTCTCTAACTTCAAAAGATAGGTCTCTCCGACGATGGTCGGCATAACTCTTTTGTCGGGATTAAGCAGCCAGTAATCGCTTCCTAATTATCTTGACTTTTGCTTCCGCTTCTTGGAGAGTATTCATTCCAAATACCTGTCCTTCTCCAGACTCGGACCAATACAGAGGGGTCCTACATTTCCTTCCATATAGAGCTTCGAAAGGAGACATTTGCAGGCTGGTTTGATAACTGTTGTTATAGGCAAATTCTGCATAGGGCAGCCATTTTTCCCATTCCGCAGGTAATTCTAAGGCACAAGCTCGAAGCATATCTTCTAGGGTTCGGATAGTCCTTTCCGTTTGTCCATCCGTTTGAGGGTGGTATGCCGTGCTAAAGGTCAAGTTGGTGCCTGAGGCACTATGGAGTTCTTCCCAAAACTTTGAAGTAAACTGTGAACCACAATCAGATATGATCCTCTTGGGGACTCCATGAAGGCTTACTATCCGGGAGATGAACAGTTCTGTTAACTTGCTTCCTTTGTAAGTGG
The DNA here is from genome assembly GCA_036346145.1 of Olyra latifolia. NCBI lineage: Eukaryota > Viridiplantae > Streptophyta > Magnoliopsida > Poales > Poaceae > Olyra > Olyra latifolia. Next base: position 3,081,899 of record CM070531.1, on the reverse strand, counting down.
TTTTGACTGGAAGGAAATGAGCTACCTTTGTTAACCGGTCTACTATTACCCATCTAGAGTCATCGCCACTTCTAGACCGGGGAAGTCCTATAATGAAATCCATGGTCACTTCATCCCACTTCCATTCCGGTATTTTGATTGGTTGCAGGAGTCCTGCTGGGCATTGGTGTTCTGCCTTAACTAAACAGCAAGTATTACATTTGGCCACATGTTCTGCTACATCTCTTTTCATTTGGGGCCACCAGAAGATCGTCTTTAGATCTTGGTACATTTTCGTACAACCTGGATGCATGGCGAAAGGTGACTTGTGTGCTTCCTTTAAAATCTCCTCCTTCAGTTCCGGATCATGAGGCACAAAGATCCTCTTTTCCATCCAAAGAATTCCTTGTTCATCCTTAAAAATTTTCGCCCCAAAACCCCTGTTCATTAGTCCTTCGAGTCTAAGGGTACTGGGGTGGTTCTGTTGTTTATCCTTGATACGGTTAATCAGATCTGGCTGAACCGTGATGTTGGCTAAATCTCCAGGTTTAACAAGATTCAGGCACAGTTTATTTAATTCTTCTAGTAGTTGCTTCGAGGTGGTATCTTCTTGGCTATTCATGTTTTCTCCTGGGAACACTATCAGAAAGTTACACTGATTCTTCCTGCTTAGAGCATCTGGTACAACGTTAGCCTTGCCAGGGTGGTACAAGATGTTTAGATTATAATCCTTGATCAGCTCTAACCACCTTCTCTGCCTCATGTTGAGGTTGGCTTGGGTAAAAACATATTTTAAGCTCTTGTGATCCGTGTAGATGTCACATTGCTTTCCCATCAGAAAATGTCTCCACAGCTTGAGTGTATGAACTACGGCAGCAAGTTCCAAATCATGAGTTGGGTAATTGTCCTCATGCTTGCGCAATTGCCATGATGCATACGCTACAACCTTACCTTCTTGCATTAATACACATCCTAATCCTTGTTGGGAAGCATCACAGTACACTTCAAACTTCTTAGCGATATTTGGGGTGGCCAGAACAGGTGTGGTAGTTAGAAGACTTTTGAGCTTCCGAAAACTGAGTTCACACTCTTCAGTCCATTCAAACTTCCTTTCCTTTTTCAACAGCTGGGTCAGTGGTCGGGATATTTTTGAAAATCCTTCGATGAAACGCCGATAATATCCTGCCAAACCCAGAAAACTGCGAATTTCCTTGACAGTGGTGGGTGTTTTCCAATTCATGACCGTGTCAATTTTGGATGGATCTACCTTAATTCCTTCAGCAGATATGATATGTCCCAAGAAACTAACATCACTGATCCAAAATTCGCACTTGCTATACTTCGCATATAACTTATGCTCTCTGAGTTTGTCCAATACCGCTCTCAAGTGCTCTTCATGTTCCTCATCCAATTTAGAGTACACCAGGATGTCATCAATGAAAACGACGACAAACTTGTCCAAGTATTCCATCAGGATTAGATTCATGAGGTTCATGAAATAAGCCGGTGCATTGGTTAATCCAAAAGACATGACCAGATATTCAAATAGGCCATACCGAGTGGTGAATGCGGTTTTGGGTATATCTTCCTTTCGAACCTTCACCTGATGGTATCCCGATCGAAGGTCGATCTTGGAGAAACGTGTAGCTCCTTGGAGTTGATCAAACAGATCATCTATCCTGGGTAGTGGATACTTATTTTTAATAGTGACTGCATTTAATGCTCTATAGTCCACCACTATTCTTCGTCCACCATCCTTCTTGTCCACAAACATGGCTGGGGAACTCCAAGCGGATGAGCTTGGTCGGATGAGACCTTTACTCAATAATTCATCCAGTTGTTTCTTGAGCTCTTCTAATTCTTCCGAGTTCATCTTGAAGTATGTTTTATAGATCAGGGCTGTGCCAGGCGTTAATTCTATAACAAATTCTACTTCTCGGTCAGGAGGTAGACCAGGTAAATCATCTGGAAACACATCTAAATATTCTTGGACTACCTTGACTTTACTCGGGTCTTCTTCCTTGAGGTACCAGATAGCTCTGCCCCATCTGTAGGGCTCATCGACCTTCCAAACCCTCTCGAACACACCATCCTTCATAAGTCTGACCTCTCGCTTGGCGCAATCTAATACTCCCTTGTAGAGCTTCAGCTAATCCATACCGATTATGACATCAATTCCTAATCCAGATATGACCATTAGGTCAAAGTGGAATCCCACTCTTTCTTTTCTTATTTCTACCCATTTGCAGGATCTATAAGCCTTAAGTGTCCCACCGGGGGATCTTATGGTCAAGGGCTTATTAAGAGGAAAGGTTTGGAGTTGGTGCTTATCTACGTACTCTTGTGATATAAATGAATGTGATGCACTAGAATCAAATAAAACTTGTACTGGGGAATCGTGAATTCCAAACGTACCCACAAGTACTCCTTCTTCGTCCTCCTGAGCTGCTTCTGCGGTGATGTGGTTGAGTCTTCCGCGTCCCATGCCCTGAGCTGGACTCTACATTGGGCGACCTCTGCCATGACCTTGCACAACATTTCCTTGAGGTCTTGTACGATTCTGGTTAGGGCAGTTGGCGGCATAGTGCCCAGGCTGGTGGCATAGGTAGCAGCTTGCTCGGCACTGCTTTGAGTGCTCGGTGCATTGCGGGAGCGATCGGTGCGAAGTTCGAAAACCAGGGGTTCCAGCACCGCGCCCACCCCGCATAGCATAACCTCTATTGACCATGGAAGATTGCTGACCAATTCTTTGAGGAGCTTGAGGTTTAAATTGTCCCGTACAGCTTGATCCAACGGCCGTACGCTCAGCCATCTTGCGCTTGCGCGAGAGATCCTCGCCTTTCAGGTCCCTTTCTAACACCAAAGCCTTGTTGACGAGCTGGTGGAAGTTTTGGTATTCCACAATCCTAAGGCGAGCCTTATACCGGAAATCCATCCCTTCCAAAAACCAGTCTATCTTTTCAGCTTCATTTTGAATGTCTTGAGGGGCATACCTTGCAAGCTCATTGAACTTAGTGAGGTATTCGGAAACTGACATCGTTCCCTGAGAGAGTCGACGGAATTCGTACTTCTTCATCCTTGCGACTCCTATGGGTATATGAAAATTTCTGAAGGCAAGAATTTAATTCTCCCCAAGGAATAAACCCTTGACCGGGGAACATAAGGTGGCACCTCAAAGACCATCGACTTGTTGAGCTTCTTCAAAGATCTCCGCCTTGGCGGGTTCATTTTCTTCCACAACTTCTTCTTCTACGCCTGGCCGGGTGGCGACGTAGTTATCCCACCACACACCTGCTGGTCCTACTAGCAGGTGAGAGGCCAAGCGCACCTTCTCCTCTTCCGGACATCCGATCAATTCCGTGTTCTTAGTTACAATCCGAATCAATCTTCCTTGGCAGATCAAGAGCTTGGGCGAAAGTAGGGGGGTTGGTCCTCATAAAAGCAGCATACTTAGATCCATCACCTCGATTCCTGTCTACTTGCTGATTGAGCAATACTTGGCCCAACATTTGGGCTTGATAAGCTAAAACTTGGGCCATAGTTGGATCTCCTGCCGGAAGAGGAGGTAGATCACCTCGGCCTCGACTGCGGCCACGGCCTCTAGTTGCGCCGGCACCAAGGGCTTGGCTAGCTCCTTGGCCCCTAGCGGCACCGCGGCCCAGATCTGCCCCTTGGCCACGGGCAGCTCCACGACCACGTACCATCTGCACGACGACAATCCTTATAGTTATAGCTAAATATGCATGCACGAGGCCAATACCAATGAAAACCACAAAATGCAGCAACGACACACATATCATTCAAGATAACCAAAAGCGGCAACAGCCATTCAGTCTTACACCACACAACAAAAGTACAATCATCATGACAAGGACACAAGTCGCCAATCATCTACTATGGCGAAACAAAAGACACATTTCCCGATCTAGGTCAGTCCTTCAACCTAACTACTCAAGGGCGGGGGCGACGAGTGTAAACTATCACCAGTCTCCCAACCGAGTATCGGGTGGAAGCAGCAAGGAAGTCCTCCAGCGACCGCTGAGAAGACACAGCAGCAGCAGCAGCAGGCGGCACGACTGGAGTAGTAGGCAAGTCCACAGAGGGCTCCGAGTCAGAAGAGTACTCCTGCAGCGACAAGGAAGTCAGTGGGGAAGTATCGTGACGAGGAATCCCCACCAGGGCACTAGGAGGAAGACCCCGCTTCCGCATGGTAGTGCGGCGGTTAGGGTACTCAGGCGGAGGAAACTGAGGACCCGGAGGGAAAGGAAGGGTCCTCGCTGCTTGCCGAGCCAACTGAGCAAGCGCGGAGTGCCTCTGGCATCTGCACATCGCCAGACTGCTGGCGTAGTGGTGAAGGCGTCGACCAACCACCCGTAGGCGGTTATCCGCCACACGAAAAGAGTGGCGGAGGAAGCTGATCTCCTCAAGGGTGCTGTCACGATCTGTCTCCGCACCCTGGTAAAGGCGCGCAACCCTCTCCAAGTGGTCCCTCAGTGAAGACGGGGCACTGGTAAAGCCTAGGAGCAGTGCGAAGTGCTGTAGGGAAGGTCGGGCGAAGGAAGTGCCCTCCAATTCGTCGTGGTACTCCTCTTGTAGCCCCTGTATCGCCAATGCTGCCGCATCATCGATAGCGGGGTGCAGGTGGTCCCGGGGTGTCTCCGTCCGGTAACTGTGGGCCACCGTGTCCAAGTGGTGGTAGTAGACTCGAACCTCCACAATGTACCCTAAGCGAGGCAGGGTACGGACGAGCCTCCAGAAGTAGCAGGGGCGATCGTCGGCACGTAAAGTCTGAAAGTCAAGGAGGACGAGGACCAACCGGGTGGCGTGCAAAGGGTCGTCGTGCACCAGTAGGTAGCACGCCCAAATGAGAAGTCGGGGAACCTGGTCTTCCATCTACAAAACCAAGGAAAATCTTTTGAGTAAGAGATAGTATAAGTGTGAAGCCAAGTAATCAGAAGACAAGATATACAAGAATGATTTTGGGAAAGTATTTTTATATATAAAATACGTGAAATCCTTAGCTAGCGGCCAGGGTTTAAGGTTCCTACAGTCGTATGCTCTGATACCAGCTCTTGTCGCGGCCCTTCTCGACTTACCCTGCGAGAATTGGTCGGACCTGCACTAGGCCCTGGATTAGTAGTCTAGTGTAAGAGTTACACAGCTGGAATCATTTCATACATCGGTTGTCCAAATATTACATAACCGCGATCATTAGATCACATTAGTAGCAAACGGCATTAAGCCTTAGTTACAGTCCAGAGTTCATCAGAGTAGCGGAAATCTCCCAAAGGCAAATTGCAAGATTCAGAAAGAACAACAAAATCACACCAGCAGCTGTGTAACCACACACGATAGGCGGAATGCACCAAACCCTGTCTTGAGCAACTACTCTTGGTCCTGATACTGAGGATCTCCTTTCTCATGACAATCGTAGGCATCTTCTTCAACGGGGTCCTCCATGTCTAAAGATAGATATTTATGCGAGGTCAGTGTCATCCAAACACTGGCGAGCTAACACCCAACCCAATACATTTAGTGATAGAGGTTTCAAAGGAAAGGCTGGGTTTATTTATTTGCAGAAAAGCCAGTTTGGAAATCAAAGCCTATGACTTAGCAGTTTAACCAAATTTCATATTAAGTTGATTATTTATCATATTTTCATTTCAATACTCAATACCAAACCCATGGCAGTTTCCATGCACTCTGCCAAACGTCTCTTCCCACTCCCGCCATCATCTTCCGAGTGTGGCGCACTCATTGTGGATCACATTCCCTAGCAAAGTACCTGGTATCGTCCTAGCTGGGTTGCCGACCCACGCTAGACTCACGGCTCTCTGTAAGAATGGACCTAGATCATCCTCGGATGACAACATGAAACTGTCTTCACCTCAAGCATGGCGGCAATAGGGTACGCCCGCAGGTCGTCACTACCCCTGAATCCCCAATACTTCCACTACCGCGCGATGGCCGGCGCGTTGTGGTGTTAGGAACTATCTCCCTCAGGCAGATAGTCAGTAACGTCCGTCACACTGTGCATCCCTGATGCACCCGTCTGGGAATCCTTTCATTGACCCGGCCATCCACTAAGGGCCTCACTCTCATGCACTTCCTTCTTCGGCTAAATCGCACCCTCCGTGTGAATCACACGATGTGGCGGAACCCCTCCTTTTGGGGCAGCGCACGGCATTACGCGGATCTCGCCGCGCTCCTCTTCCATGCACAACGTATGTGGCCGATTAGCTCCTTAATTCTTGTAGCCCAGCTACTTCATCTCTTACGCAATGCCGGACCCAGTCCGCATTGTAACACATCACATCCATACACACACTGGCATGCCAGGTCCAAATTCCAGTTAACCATATTCATTGTGTGATCATGTCCGGTGAATGTCGGTTCACCGTTCCGAGACAATTCCAAGCCTAAATTAATAGTTGGACCTGAGCAATGTCTAAGTAAAATTTTAACCAAGACTTAAGAGTCTAAATCAGTTTATTTAGCGTAACTAGGCTAACAAGGGTGATCATCAAGGCGATCAATAGTAAGGTCAAATGACAGATGATTATAACAAGGCAATATCATCAGGGTCAAACAATAACAAATAATAACATGGCATGATATATCATGATTAAGCAAACGGGTATAAATATTTAAAGAGCATACAATTTAATACAGTAAATAATATACTTTAGAAATCTGGGATTCAATATGAATTATTGGATGTTAACTCGCACTAGGGAAAGCGCATACTCTCCCTAGTAAAAGCAACACTATTTTAGGAAGGTTGTTAACTCGCACTAGGGAAAGCTGACTCTCCCTAGTAAAACCAAACACCCTATAGGAAAAGTGTTAACTCGCCTTGGGTATTGAAGTCCGGGTTCTGTGTGGAGTCCTCGAACTGTCCTTCTGGATCATCTACGCCTAATCGGAGAATCAATAGTTCATTATAAACACAATGCGGCGAGGAAAGAATGATGCATGAGATGCAGTCGACATCGCTCGTATTCGTTCGTTTACGATTCCTGTGCTTAACTAACTATATAATATGAATACATATATCGAGAAAGTTCCATGATCCTTCTAAGTAATAAATCTTAGCGTAATGGCAACAAAGTGCTAGCGAGATGATGCACATAATATTCCTACATGTATATATATATATATGATAGTGTAATTTCTACCCTAATCAGCCCACTAGGAGAAAATAGGGTTTTATTGCGCGTAAAGCATTCCAAAAGCTAGAATATGTTAACCCACATTTTGTTTGAAGTATTTCCTTCATCAACTTATTTTATCACTATTATTCTAGCAGATTAGGGATTAAGTGGTGAGTAGTGGAAGACATGCTTAGATATGTTTTATATATATATATATATATATATATATATATATAACCACAAGATTGCATGTTATAAGACTAATTAAAAATAACAGTTTTACTATTATCGCGTGCTATGAAATATCTTACGTTGGACAGGTACATAGTTTTAGGAAAACTAAACTAATTGACCATATTTACTAATTAGGCCACTTTTAAGATGACATGTGATTAGGAATCTTACCATAGATTTTATTATATTTCTCCTAGGTCCAAAGAGTCATTATCCAACATCCATGATTTTCTTAGGTTTAATTAGGTGTTAATCTATTTTTGATACACAGCAATCTATTTTTGCTATTTTTCTATATAGGTTAATACCTAAAAATATGCTAAGGAATTTAATCCGAGGAAAGTGTTCTGTTACTGTTTGTGGTATTATTTTTAATAAATCTATCACAAGCCTTAGTATTTACCATAAATTTTCCAGAATTTTTAGAGATCTCTACATATTTTAAATAAATCGTTTCTAATTACTGTCATTGTTTTATTCACAAATTTGGCGAAAATCAGTGAACAGTGTTGGGCCGGCCCGCAATCTCGCGGTCGAGCCAGCCACGCCGAAGGCGTATTTCAAAAAGGCGCAATCCGCGAGCGAAGGCGCCAAATGGGCGAGCGCTTCCACTTAACCTCGACATGTGGTACCGAGGCCCACATGTCGCTGACACGCAGAGGTCACATGAATTTTAAACCGGTGAGCACCGACACCGGGCCTACCAACAATGATCAGGTGGCGAGATCGCACGGATCTTGGCGCCGATCGGACGGCCATCATCATCGTTTTCCTCCGGCGGCGTGCCTACTCACGAGGCCGACCGACGGCCAGCCGAGCTATAGTGCTCGCTTGGGGATTTCTTGGGTGCGTTAGAATCACGGGTTAATCGCGATCTAACGATGCCCTCGCCGAGGCTGAACGGCCGGACGCCATGAGCCATCGCGCGGCGAACCTACTTCCGGCGAACATGAGTAGATGAACTAGGGGCGATCTTATGAAGAAACAGCGCGCGCATTAGCAATGGCGGACATCGTGGAGACTTACCTAGTGGTTATTCGTGGTCGAGGGCGCCCGGGGTGGACTGTCGACGAGGAGGCCGAACAGGGCAGACGGCGCGCTCACGGTGCTGGGGAAGACCCGCGAATCCCTAGGCCAAAAGAGGGGAGCACTGTGTGAGGTGAAGTCACGCGAAGCTCACGGAGCAAAGAATTGCCGCGAAGCTCACCAGAGAGAAAGAAATCAGAAAGGGGGAAGAACTGGGCTGCCGGCGGTGGCGAGAGCATTCCGACGAGCTCGGGGCGTCACCGACAAATTCCTTCGAGCAGGAGCATCACGGGGTTATGGCGAAGCAAACGCGAGCAAGAGTGGAGGCTAGGGATGTCTGGTTTAGGCTGTCGACGAGAGGGCAAAGAGAGGAAGAAAACGGGCCCGAGCACAAGTGCCCCAGAACACCTTCCGGACAATACATAGGCGATGATGCATCCCTTAGGACCCCAAGTACGGTGACAATCCCAATATTATTCTTCCTCTAGATTAAGCCACATCCCATACCGAGTTTGCGGTCGCACGATAAATTCTCAGCTAAATCCATCACGATCATCGGTCTTTAGAGACTGGAGCATTGACTCGGGTCACCCACTCCGAGTCAAATTATTAGTTGGTCAAATTTTAATTAATGAGTGAACAATCCCACTATAAACACCAAGTTCTCCATTCTCATACTCAGTTATCTTATAATTGGGTTCTTTAATGATGATCATAAGAGTGGATCACTCCTTGAAACTATCTAAACAATGCTAAGCCATCTAATTCATGAAAAATAGTAGGTAATTATATAATAATATTATCCTAAGGAGTTTTATGGTAATGGGTGCAGATTATACAAATAAACAACATGCAGTAGGAATTTATAAAGCAAATACGCATGATCTTCTAGTGGAAAGACTTGTCTTCCTGATCTTCTAGAACTTGTGGGACATCGGCGGCGTCAACGTGCTCTCTTTCGTCATCCACGCGATCTAACGTACACAAAACAAGAAAAGAATAATAAATACGAGAAACAGCAAATAGATTGAAATTACATAAATATTATAGTAAGTAGATATGAATTTTCTGGATTTTTAGAAATTGGAATCGCCGGATTTGGAGCAAGGATGAAGTTTCAGCAAACTAGTGAAAGAACACTATTCACTAAAGTTTCTAAAAATCAGAAAAGTTACTGCAGTAGTAGGCTGCTACTATAACTTTGGGCTTCACTCTGCAGCCCACGGTGATTCCCATCTAGATAAGAGAGAGGGATAGGGAGAGATTGGAGAGAGAGAGTTGGAGAGGCAGAGAAGGGCAGCAGCTAGGTGCGCGGGTTCAGCGAGAGGCGAGCAGGGTCGGGCCCGGCGTCAGCAAGGACGGTGAACTTTTTCGGATATGCACACTACACACAATCTTTCGGTTGTTGTATAAGGTCCAATAACTCGCGTGCGTGCCCGACTGTTACATTGTCAGGTGAGCTCGTTCCTAAGTTCGCGTACTTATGCTTTTAATGATCGATTACTACTTAATGATGATATTATTGTGCTTAGTAATCATAGAGAGGACTAGAGAAGGCTAAATGGGCAGGCCCGTGGCCCGCCACTGTAGGCACGGCCCAAGCACAACACGGTAGCAGCACTGAGATGGTATCTTCGGGGCTTGAGCAAAGACTCTCAAGACAAACAGTAAGACTAAACGTTTATTTCATATTTTTAATTCCGAGCTCATTATTTAATTCCAATTATTTGTCTCATTTTAGAATTTATTTCATATTTTTAGCTTTTCTCAATATATATTTTAAAAAGTTTTTTCTACATCCTTTGAGTTTTTCTAATTATTTTAACTTTTCCCATTTTTATGAATTTTTCTATATTTTATTCATACTTTTCGATTTTCTAATTTTCTAACATTTTTTGATTTTTCTGTTTTTTTTCAAAATTTGAATTTTTTGTCGTCAATGGTAGTGCTTGGGTACTAAGATGGCCTGCTTATTAGCCTGCCTAAATGGGTCATGCCTAAACAGTAGTCTTGCTTGCAGAACAAAGCTGAGCCATGTCAAGCAATTTCATTTGGCCACCTCTAGAGAGGACCAGCGAGGACGTGAGGACCAGCAAGTACCACCAAGTCGAGTTGGATTCCAAGATAAATTTGAGATTGAGACCGGTTCGGCCTTTAGGAGAAGTTTAACTTCAAATGACTATAACTTGGTCATACGAAGTCCGTTTGGGAGGACATTACGGACAAGCCGACGATGCATTCTTTCCAACGGATCTAGTCCCACATCCAAATTTCTTTTGAATCAATGGGAATCATCAAAACAAGTTGTGTCCAGAATCTGTTGGGCCATCCAGTGTTGTATCACCATTCCTAAGGCCCATGGCCCATGTATTTGGCCAAGGGTTGCGAGCCAACCCTAGCCGTCACCTTTAATAGAGGTTGGTTTTGCTTAGATTATTCTACCATTGTAGTTTCACCGTCATCAGTTTGTGGAACCCCAACTTTGTGTGCATAATATAATTCGCAATTTTTAAATTGCTTCTTCTTTGTTTTTACTTGTATTCTAGATTCGCTCGCAGGAATAAGCCTTCTTGGCAAGGTCAACCATGTTCACGTGTGGTTAATAACCAACGGAACCGTGGTATTGCGATTGCAGGGTTCGGTCAGTTCTGATCGGAAGCCAAATCGTCTACCTCGAGTTCTTCACCAAATCGACTTACCTCTGTCTGACGGAAGGTCGGGCATCCCGTACCTCATCAAGTGGTATTAGAGCTATGGTTTACCGTCAGGTATTTTTGTATCCCTTTTGTTCATCATGTGTCCTTTACCTAGAGTCCAGAAAAAGCCAAAAAAATCGTCCTAATTGTCTTCCATTGTCCAAGCCACTTCGAACATTCGCAATTTCGTTTTCAGTTTCGCATTGTTGAGTTCATGTTCGTGGTCATCGTCCTGTTGCTGGTTTAGGTCGTGTCTTTAGATATGTTTCATGCCTTTTCTATTTCCTAGTTCATACAACCAACGCCAATACCCAAAAAAACCAAGTCGAGTCCTACTCGGTTTGCCCACCGCCAGCCATCTTGTGTTAATAATCCCGCATTGCCAGCACTAGATAGGTCACAAACCTCCTTGTAATAGTCCCCTGCATCGCCAACCTCCAAATTTGCCACTGTGCAGTCCTACTATTGCTTCCCTATCCACAAAATCAAAACTGATCTGAATTCATGTATGATTCGTAGCGCCATCAGTAAAACGGGAGTAACTTTTGCATACGAAATCCGAATCACGCAAATTGGGAATCCACGGACATCTACAGAGAAAGTTACATCCGAATCCCACCCATTTCATCTGTTTTGGCAAATTTTCTAGGCCCAAATCACCCAAAAGATACTATTTCAGTCCTTTGAACGTTCTGCACAGTTTTTGAAGCACACATTTAAATTCATAGTCGGTGTCCTTAATCTCTATTCCAGTGCTGCCTAAGTGAGAAAAAATAAGTGAAAAATAAAAAATTTATAAAGAGGCCAACACACTGAAAAGAGCCATGCTGTGAAAAAAAAAGAGCAGTGAATCAGAGTTGCTTCTATCTTTTGACCTTGGTACCTTTGTGATTTCCTTGCCTGTTTGAACCAGTTCTAGAACATGTTTAAACTAGTAACTCTGATAAGTGCTTTGACATTTATCCAGCTTTGCTTTCTGATTTCGATTATTGCTAATCCTTGCTACTATACATAGTCATACGAGCTCCATTTCCTTCTTATTAGAACATGGTTTGACTTTGCAATCACCTCACTCACGGTATCACGAACTAGCCATCAGTTGTACTAACCGCTGCTTTGATAAGAACCTTGTAAGAGCGTAGTGAGACATTTGAGATTGAGAGAGTTTAAGGCCCCACCTTCCACCGTTTAGTAGTTGATACGAATAGTACACTTGTGTTTTCTTCTATCTTCTACTAACCATGTTAGGGTCACTAACTGGAAGTCAAGATGAGAATGAGTGTATTCTTAGGTATGAGTTTCAAGACACAATAAATAGCATCAATGCAAGTATTGCCAAAAGTAATACAGACAATGAGGACCGAATGGAGAGAACAAGCATAGCATTAAAGACGATGAGGACCGAATGGAGTGAATAGAGCGGAGCATCTCTACAATTATCAATAGATGATAGGATACAAGTCTTAATCTCCATGTCTCATATCTCAAGTTCTCAAGTCTCAACACAAGTCCACAATCTCATTCTCATCATCATAAGATCATCTAGCAGCAGCACTAGACCAGATAAACCTTACCTAGGTCAGGTTAATTAAAGGCGTACCTATGATGTGAAAAACCACCAAGATGCTCATAACTAGAAGCATAGTCTTTTGAATGGGTTTACACTCTGCACAGATTGCACGTTTTACCCACATGATACAATACCCTCCTGTTGGAGAGCATTATAACAAAATTTCTTGGAAGCCTAATCCCAACTTTGTCCCTCTTGTGTGTTCCTAACCTGAATAAGATACAGTTCACCGATGACCCTACACCCCACATACAGCGCAGGGTAAAGGGAGGATACAATGTCGACATTATTCAACCAATAGGCTAGGGCACGTCCCATGCTGGGCTTGTGGTCGCACGATAAATTCTTAAATAAATCCATCACGATCATCGATTCTTAGAGACCAGAGCAATGACTTAAGTCACCCGCTCCGAGTCGCATTATTAGCCAATCAAATTTTAGATTACGATGTGAACAATCCCCCATCATCTCCCACATCGTCCAATCTTCCACATTCATCATACCAAGAGTGGAAACCACTATGCGGTCCCCTAACTAAGCATTGCTAAGCCATTAACCATAAAAACAGTAGGTAATACATGATAGTTATAACATAGTAGTTCATTTCTGATCGTGATTGCATGTTTTGAAAAGATAACAAGCAATTAGGACATATAGGTTAAAATATCGCACAACTATTAAGCATGACATGTTTTAGCAAAATCTAGAAAACTGTGAGTTTGTGGAAAAGACTTGCCTTGCTCTTGTGCTGATTGATCTTTCGGAGCGTCAGAATATATGTCCATGGCAACCAGTGTGATCTCAACACACACAAATCGAGACAAACAATAAATACCAGAAAAATAATATGAAATCACAGGAAATTTAATGTGTGTAGATTGGAATTTTAAGAATTTATAGGAATTGGAATCACCAGATTAGGAGTTTGGAGAAATTTACAGTGAAAAGGGGAAGAAACATTATTCCAATGTAAATTCCAGAAATAGCCATCCATCCACTGGATAAGAGAGCAGAAGGGGGATCGGTGGGGGGAGAGGAAATTGAGAGGGAGAGGGAGAGCAGGGGGGGGGGGGGGTGGAGTGGCTGGCGGCGGTGGCGTCGGTCAACGGCAGGGCTAACCCCGGCGGCGGCGGAGTGGCGGCGGCCGGCGCGGCTTCGCTCTGCGGTGGCCAGCGCAGAGGCGGCGCCGCCGGCGGCGACAGCAGGGAAGAAGAGGTGGTGGCGCCCTGTGCTCCAGTGGCGACACGGCAGCTCAGTGCCGGCCGGCAGCAAACAGGTCGGGGTCCCGGGCTGCGAGGAGATTGCGGCAAGCCGAGGCGGCGACGCTGCAGTGGGCTCACGGTGGCGTGCCGCAGCCTCGGCAGCGGCTTAGGAAGGCACGGGGCGGCGTGTAGGACAGGGCGACGCCGGCAGGGAAGGCGGCGACGTGCTCCGGTGACAAGGAGGAGCATAGAAGGAACTAGGACGGCGACGGCAGCAACCTTGGAGCGACAGTTGTGGATGCCGGCGGACGACGACGACAATGGCGAGTTGGGCAGCTCCGGCTTGGTTAGCAGATTGAACTGGGAATTGGGCAGATGTGATGAGGTGTTTTTTTTGGGATATTTTTGCAGAATATTTATATTGGATGTTAGAGATTGAATTTGGAATTGGAGATGTGGATGAATTGGAGTCCAATTCCAATTCGGTTGGGATTATGTTGGGATTAGGGTCAGGGTGGTTTGGCCAGGAGTTTTGATGGATTTAGGATGGAATTTGAGATGAGTTTTGCAGGCTATTTAGGGGGAATTTATAGATAAATTTTGATGATGGATTAGAAATAGAATTGCAATTGGAGTCCGCATAAGAGGATTTTGGTTTGGAGTCATGGCTGGGAGGCTGCTTCAGCTCAGGCACGGGAGGCCGGAGGAGGCTACAGCCGAAAGACAAAGAAAGGAGGAAAAGAGGAATATGAAGAAAAGAACAGGAAAATAAAGAATTGTTTTCTTAGAAAAAATTCTGAATTTGATTCTGAAACTTAGCATTTACATTTAAATTGGAATTTTTGAGGATGTCACTGTAGTCGTTAGCAGTAACATGTTGTAGGCTAGTTGGTAATTGCCTACTTGGTAGTATTAGATAACATATAATTAACATTCTTAATTTCTTAGACTTACATATACTAGTAGTAATAACAACAGAAACAGTGATATAACATGCTATATGTCCTGTCTTTATCTATCATTTCATTCATCTTCAGTCTACAATCTTCATCATAGACTAGGCTGTGCAACTACCATGCAAGAAATGAGCATTATGTTGGCAAGTTGACGACTACTCAACTGACTTATTGACTAGTTAGTAAGTTGGTACTTTAGCAACTTGACTCGATTTTCTGACTTAATAACTATGCTTTGTATATTGATCACAGCTTCCATTGGAAATTGGGCGCCATGGTGTGGGAGCTCATTGAGGTCCCTGGCAACACAGTTCCCTCCATCCAAGAGCCTATAGGTATCCCTTTTAATAAATCTAGTTGTTTTTGCTGCTATTCTGGATTTATAGTTTCTTGTTTCATTCATTGCCAGTTGATGTGGTTGCTGCCAATATTGAGCCTAAGCTAGCCAATGCTCTTATAAGGTAAAGGACCTACCTCAAATGTCTTTTTCTTATTCAAATCAGAAACATTTTAAGAATTTCTGACTGCAATTAATCAGGTTTTGAGGTGGACAATAACCTACAGCATTGTTACTTTTTTCAATTGAAAGAGCAGATTTGAGGGTTTTCGTTTGCTTTGATTTGAGTGATGGTTTACCAGGAATTAAAACAATATTTTATTTTATTTGAAAGTTTAATTCTATGGAATAATTTTGTGTGTTATAGTACGGTATACATCTGTTGCTCAAATGATCAAATCTAAGAACAATTTGAATTCATTATCTGGTTAAATAAACTTGAATTCTAGTTTGTGTCATTAACATGTGGATTCAAATTTGAAATTTAATGGAAGTCAAGAAAATAGTTTAAAAGGGTAATGGAGTAAATAAAATAGTTTTATTGATTAAGGAACCAAATAATTCCAGAAAAAATTAATTATGAATTACTCCATTCCAGTTTGTAACATCAACATGTGGATACAAATTTGAAATTTGATGAAAGTCAAGAAAATATTTTAAAAAAGGTAATGGAGTAATAAAATAATTTTATTGGTTAAGGAACAAAATAATTCCATAAAAGTTGAATTATGAATTACTCCTGAAAACTGTTACTCTATGTTTATATTCCATTAATGAAGCTTACCTGAAGTTCAAACCCCAAATTTTTAGTTTAATTATCTCTTTAATTAGGAAACTGATATCCACTTTCACAATTCGTTAATTCCAGAGTCAATTTCTGTTATCTAAATAAGGTTGGTGTATTAATTGACATATCGGGCTTTGTTTTCGAGATTTTTTAT
Source organism: Olyra latifolia (assembly GCA_036346145.1). NCBI lineage: Eukaryota > Viridiplantae > Streptophyta > Magnoliopsida > Poales > Poaceae > Olyra > Olyra latifolia. Next base: position 3,065,804 of record CM070531.1, on the reverse strand, counting down.
GAAGTGACTATGTTGTTGCTTTCTTGGTTGCTTTGTTTGACTTGAATTTAATTTTTTTGATGATACTCCATGCAGTGATTTATTAGTGTGAATGCCATTTTAGGCAATTGAATCAGGTATGCCCATTGGAGAATCTGCGGCATGTGAAGCGGGTGCGTCGAACGTCTGAGTGTGGTGGTACATGCCCTTCTAATTATATTTTTCTGTTTGCTTACTGAGTGCACCGCTTCATAATTTTATCCTTTTGTGTTACCATAAGATTTCAGCAGGCTTTATCCTTGGAATCATCAATATGCACGATATTGTTTCTTATGCTGAAGGATTTTCATGCATGCCAAAGTTCTTTTTTTATTCTTCATGCAGTGTTACCCTGACATGATCAAGTCATGTGAGGTGCTGAGCCTTCATATGAAGATTTAATCTTTAGCTAATAAAGCACATAAACCATCACTGGATTGTGGAATTATAAATTTCAGTTCATAATGTTTTAAGTTGGATCTTTCACTGAACTGCTAATTATGTTACAACCTGTTTATTCAGCTAGTTCAAGCAGAACCATCACTAGATTGAATTAAATCTGAGAAGCTCACAATATTTTAAGCTGAGTTAATCATGTTACCAGTAATTATGACAGAACAGTAGTGTTTCCATGCCTACTTTCTTTGTGGTGGTTTTACATTGACAGAAAAATCGGAGTTATCAATCATTTTATGCCTTGCTGTTGGGCCTGAAAATTGTAGCAAAGGGTTTCCTGAAGAGGTACAAAAGATAGTGGCTTCTTACAAGTTGAGTCCATTCATTGCAAAAGTAAGTATTCTTGTTATTTTGGTGTAATTAATACCTTTTTTGGGGTGAGGGGTTGTGTGTGTGTGTGTGTTGGGGGGTGGGGTTGTAGGCGTTAAGACAATGTCAGCATAGGCCTAGCTAAAGGTTACGTACAGCCTTCTCATAGAATAATTTGAGGCTCTTCTTTTGGATAAGAACAAGCACATAAAAATGTCAACATTAGGTTTCTTTTGTACCATTTGCTTTGAAAGTTTTCATACATTTGTCATGGTTGAAAATTCTGGTCTCTACTTCCATACCACTAAGATAATCTCTGTTGGTGTTCTTTGTCTCACCTGTAGATGGTCTGCTGGCGATGCCTTCCATCTTTCCGATTGCATTGATAACTGAGAGAATATTGGTAAAATAAAGTTTTGTGCTGTGAAAATGTGGATCATAATAATAAGTGGTCAAGCTTTAAAGAAAGGATAGTTACCAGTCATGATGTTTCAAAAATAGAATCACTTGGAGCTAGCTAGGAGAAAGTTAAACTTAGCTAGCTATTTACAGTAGTATAGAATCTGTTTTACGATTAAGCCTATCGTCTGTTGGCATTTACTACTGGCAGAAGTCTTCAACAGGTTGCCAGGTATTCTGCTACATCGAAGGAGGAGTGGGAGGAACAGTGCAAACTGTGGCCAACATCTTATCATCCTCGACATGAGTATGTTTTCTTACTATAGATGGCTCTGTATTTCCTGTACAGTTCTGCAGAATTAATTTAATCTTTTTGGCTACTCCTGCACAATGATTTCATTGCTCAAAGATCTAGCTTAGGTAGGCCCAACTTGTTTGGACTATTGCTTTGAAGAGCAAGCTGTCCATTGCTCAAAAACATTTTCAGTTTTCTCATATGGTTTTCAAGGGTACTAAAATTCTCTTGATTGTTGATAAAGTGGCTACGGATGCACAGTGGAGAGTGAAACTCACCGACCTTAATTTGCATGTAACTCAAACCTATCCTGCTATGGAGAACCAAGTTGGTCTAAACTGCGAGTGAGGATTTCGTCACCTTGTTAGGTTGCTTGGAATGCTAGCCTTAGGTATGAGTACCGAACAATAAGAACTGCTTGCTAAATAAGGATGCACGCAGCCTGGAAAGAGATTCAAACATGGCTTAATCTGTTCAGTGGAAGGTCTATCTGTTTGTTAATAATAAAATTGATGGATTGTTAGCGTCGTGCATAAATAATTGCCTTGTAAAGCGTCGCAGTTTTACAAATGCTCTTAGCATGGAGTATGTCATTTCTTTGGATTTAGGAGTGTATTTCCTTCACATTGCACTATTACTTAAAAAAGTTTGACTGCATTTGGTTCCTGGATATCTAGATCATGTAAGTAGCTATGTCTATGTAAAATGTATTGCTATAATTCCAAGTTTCAGCTCTTCCTGGTTGCTATACGATTATGCCTTTTAATTTTAAAATGGCCAACAGTACTATTTTCTTCTGTAAATATTTGGCAGAGTACAATGGGCCAACAGAGCAACTTTGTGTTCAATGGAAAATTAGAATTGCACATGTAGTTTGTTGCATTTGAATGAGTTTAAATTGTCGCATATAGATATAGTGCATGATGTGTCCTAAGCAACCTTTCTGTTGGACTTCTTTGCTAATGTTGCAGCCTTGATAGCATATCTGGATTTAAAGAGGAGGAATTACCATCAATATTTGATTTCATGAGGACTGCTATGCAATTATCAGAGGTGACTGCTCCTTGTGTTACAGTACTTGTTTATTGCTACATTGTTATTTGCATTTCCATTATTTTTAAATATTACTAGTACAATACCCCAATGAAATCTCAAAAGAGCGACATGGATTTTAATCATTGTGCCAAATACAAATCCAAAATGCAAGAGAGAGGTCCTGAATATGCAAAGTGAAAATATTTTCACTCACGTCCCTAAACAATATAAGATCCTTAAAGAAAGTTCATCAAATTGTATGGAGTCAACATCAACTCATAAATATTGTCAAAAAAGTTCACAATGAGTTGAAACTTAATATCATCGTCTCATGTGCATTTTCTAAGTTGCATTTTGGGTTTGAAACCTATGATTTTTGTACAATCCCATTTAACTTTGCTCCATCATCCTTGGGTCGTTTGTTGCCCTACCACTTGGCGTGTAGCTGCTGCTTGCACCATTCCTGTGTGGCCCACTTATCGGCGACCATAACATCACAACACACCAAGTTGCCCCATATGCATATGCCAGATTAGTCCAAGCATAAATCTCTGCACGTGTTAAATTCAAAATGTTGGAAAGTGGCAAAAGTGATAAGCAGGGATGATCGTTTACAATATTAGATCATCATCATAGCTAGTTGATCTCCACAAGGCATTATCCTCACACCTTGATCCATGAGCTCACGCTTGTCTTAATGCTAGTTGTGAGCATGAGAACAAATCAACAAACTACCTGCATCACTGACGTGCACATCAAATAAAAAACAGTGAACTTTACAAGTAATAAGTGCAGGTAAAACAACAATACTTTATGAAATGGAGTCATACAGGCACCCACAGTGGGCAAATGGTCATGAGAGGGAATGCGATTTGCTACTGTGGCCACATAGGTGCAGAAAAAAAGATAATATAAATCAACATTAGCATGTTAGCAACGTGACCTCGTATCAAGGTAGATGAAGCAAAGCAGAAGTCTTAAATGAAACATACTTGGAATAGCATCAGATTTTGTTTCCAAGAATTCATAACAGATACATACAACCTAGATAATAGAACCAAATCAGTAGATACTGTTAGATATATATGTATATATGGGCATTAGGCCCTTTTCCTTTTGTGTTTTGGGCTTTCCTCTTTTGCCCCTGTATTGTGTATATATACTTGCCTTTTGGCCTCAGATCAATACAAGTGCTACTCCCAACATGGTATCAAAGCCTACCTAGGGTTAGGGTTATCTTCCCTAAGTCGGAGTCACACTTGCGCCGTTTCTTGCCCACCACCATCTCGTTAACGCTCGCTTCGTTTTCTCGCCGCGCCGTCCAGATGTCGTCGTCACGGGCGCCGCCTCCGTCGTTGTTTCGTCGCAGGTCTCGCTGCCGCCGTCAGAATCGCGGCGCCGCCGACGTTGTTGCTTTCATCGTCGTTCAGCCGGCCATCTGCTGCTCGCCAAAGACTGCTGCCACACTTGCCGTTGCGTTCGGCGCGCCTATCATCGCTGTCGCTTGCCGCTTGCCGCCGGCGCTTGTTGTTTCGCCAAGACCGCTGCTGCTGCTGTTTAAATCGTCGCCGCGGTGCTGCTTCTCCGCCGCCGCGGATCTCTCACTATGAGATCCGCCACGCAGCCGCGCCATTGTCGGCTCGTCGTCGTGCGGAAGCCGCCGCCGCCGCCCCGCCATTATCGCCGCCGACGTCCGGAGTCGGCCTTCTCGGCTCTTTTCTACGCTTCTTCTCTAGTTACTAGTAGAAGTAGCAGTACTAGTACAAGTACTGCCTAGTACGCCCAAAAAAAAAGAGAAAAAAAAGAGAAAATGTCGTCAGGCACCGTTTCTGTTCCTCGTTGCCTGGTGACTTTTGATGGCCTCAATTATCAGGATTGGTCTCTTCATATGCGTCTGCATATGCGTGGTCAGCGTCTATGGGATTTTCTTACTGGCGAGCTTTCTTGTCCGCCTTGTCCTGATCCCCCGTCCTGCCCACCTCGTCGAAGTCTGGCTGATTACGCCGAAGGCTCGATCGCCGATGCCAATGCCGCCGCCGAAAACATCTGATGATCATAAGGAGGCTATGGAGTCATACAAGTCTCAGTACACCGTCTACAAGTTCTGGTGTGATGAAGATGCTCGTGCCTCTGCTATTCTTGGTTGCGTTGGTTACTTGAGGATTTTGGTGTTTCTGTTACTACACCGACTCCTCTTTTGTCTGACAGCACAGGAGCTATTGGCATTGCCCGTGATCCGGTAAAGCATGAGCTCACCAAGCATATTGGTGTTGATGCTTCCTATGTGCGGTCATAGGTTCAGGAGCAGGTTGTCTTTCTTCAGTATGTGCCGTCTAAGATTCAGCTAGCAGACTTCTTCACGAAGGCACAGACTCGACAAGAGTATAGTTTTTACCTCTCCAATCTCAGTGTTGTTAACCCACCATGAGTTTGAGGGTTTTGGTCTTAGATCAATACAAGTGCTATTCCCAACAGATACATCAGATTAGCATTATTGTTCCATCTCTGAAAAACAAATTTCCTAAATTTCACACTTTTAAAATATGGAATAAGATCTAGACCTGTACATACAAGGCAAACACATTTTTACATTAATAGGACATAGCATTGCGATGCCCTAGTTCCTTCTTAATTATTAAAACCAGAAGGCTACGATGTATTCCTTGCTGCCCTTGGGGTTGGTCTTCATGGACTTTCTTCTTAGGATTCCATCCCACCAGGCTGATCTTGTTCGGGTTATTTTGGGATGTATTTCAAAATCCTGAAACATTTAGAAGGCAAGTTAAATTTTGTATTTAGTGAATAATGATTAGTGATCAGTGACATGGGCAACTCATCAATTTATGAGAACTGGAAATCTTCAGATACAGTAATCTGCTCTCATCTTATACTGTACCAAGGGGCATGCATGAAGACAGTAGAGTAGAAAGAATTGCGAGTCAGCTTGACATCTTTGCAGCTTCGCTCCTGCACAGCATTGAAAGCGTAGGAGATTATAGATTGCAAGTCAGCTTGCAATCCCTTGGGAGCCTTACAGATTTGGAAGTGTGGGGAGCCAGGGATAACAATGTTAGATATATGTATATATGGGTTTTAGGCTCTTTCCTTTTGTATTTTGGGCTTTCCTATTTTGCCCCTGTACTGTGTATATATATTGGCCTTTTGGCCTCAGATTAATACAAGTTCTATTCATGACATGGTATCAGAGCCTAATTAGGGTTAGGGTTTTACTCGTCTGATTCCCCACCGGCTCTTCCCACTGCCGCCGTTGGCTCTTCCCCCGACGTCTTCCCTCTTCGCTGGTGGTTGTTGGTCGTCGTTCGTTCTTGACGCAACATACGGTTGTCCTCTCCGCCGTCGTCGCTCGGTCGTTGCCCATCGCCGCCGCCGCCGCTTGGGTTGCCCTCTCCGCTGGTCGTCAGATGCCGCCGACGCCGCCGCATGGGTCGTCGTTGTCGCCGCCGCCGCGTTCGTTCGCCGCCGCCGCCTGCAGTTATTTTGCCGCTGCCGCTCGACGTTTCGGCGTTCTCGCCGGGGCTTCTTAAGGTCTTGGCAGCTCCGCGGCGCCGCTTCCACGTCGCGATCCGCGGCGCCGTTTTCATTGTCGGCGCGCCGCCACGGCCAGGATTCGTCCTAGTCGCTGGTGCTCGCCGCCGCCGCTATTGCCGCCGCGCTGCCGCTTCCGCCGCCAAGCTCATTTGCTTCGGCCGGCCTTTGTACTTCTAGTACTACTAGCAGTAGTACTACTCTGTGTAGTGCTAGTACGCACGTGGGTAGGCAGCAAAAAAAAATCAAAAAAAAGTCAAAAAAAAATGTCGTCGGGTCCCGACTGTTTCTGTTCCTCGTTGCCCGGTGATTTTTGATGGCCTCAACTGTCAGGATTGGTCTCTTCACATGCGTCTTCACATGCGTGGTCAGCGTCTTTAGGATTTTCTCACTGGCGAGCTTCCTTGTCCGCCTCGTCCTGATCCCCCTGCGCTGCCCACTTCGTCGAAGCCTATTGATCATGCCTAGAAGGATTCTGATGATTCTACTGCTGATAAGAAGACCTCTGATGATCATAAAGAGGCTATGGAGTTTTATAAGTTTCAATATACTGCCTACAAGTTCTGGTGTGACGAGGATGCTCGTGCCTCTGCTATTTTGGTTGCTAGCATGGAGGTGCATCTTACCGGAGAGGTGGTTTCTTTGGCGTCTGAACAACTAATGTGGTCACTTCTTCGTGATCGCTATGAGCCTACTGGTGACTCACAAGATCTTCTTGCATTTGTCGACACGAGCGATCATTGCGATGAGGATGACTTTACGATGGATGAGTTTGTATGCTCGGTTTATACTGCGGTGTGGCGTTAGCTTGACTCTCTTGATGCCGCGGATGCTGATCATGACCGCCGGACTTGTGCTTCTTTGCCGCCCGCCAGCCTCGTTTGAGCTTCGTCGATCTACGACTTTGTCACGCGTCTTCGGCCAGAATTTGAGCAGATTCGTGCTCAGCTTCTTGCTCGTCACCCTCGTGTCTCTTTGTTGGAGGCTCTAGCTGCTCTTCGTACCGAGGAGACTCGACTTCGTGGTGCGGGCCTTCTGGCTTCTCCGTCTGTGTTTGCTCTTCGGACGCCTGCTTCGACACCTCCGGCTTCTCGTTCTTCGACTTCACCAGCCCCGCCGTCTTCTGGAGTGACGACGAAGGCTGGTCTTCACTGCGTCTATTGTGACAAGGATGGTCACGTGGAGCAGTTTTGCTATCGGAAGAAGGATATTGCTCGTCGTTGACCGACCAAGAGTATTGCAGCACCAGTTCCAGGAGATTCAGACTCTTCTCAGCGCAGCCCTGATCCCTCCGCTGAAATTTTGATGCTATTGCGACATATGGCTGCCTCTTCACCGTCAGGTTCTGCTGGTTCTGCTTTACAGTCTTCTGTTGAGAGACCACCTTCCTCTACTTCAGGTACATCACCATGGATTCTTGACTTAGGTGCATCTTTTCATATGACATCTGATTCTACCTGTCTTATTTCCATCAGTCCTTTGACCACTCCTTTAACTGTTCAGACGGCAGATGGTACCTCTCTTCCTGTCACAAGAGGAGGCACTCTTCTGTCTTCTTCTTTTCACCCACAGTTTCCCATGTTCCCAAACTAACCATGCAACTCATATCCGCGGGCCAACTCACTGATCATGGTTGTCGTGTGATTCTCGATACTGATTCTTGTTCTATTCAGGATCGTCGCACGGGTCTTCTGGTTGGTACTGGCCCCCGGCACCGTGATTCGCAGCGTCTTTGGGAACTTGACTGGCTTCGTCTTCCTTCCGCTGCTTCTACCAGTCTCTTCGTCTCCGCTGCTTCCTCCATGGCGTCTTTTGCTCAGTGGCATCATCGTTTGGGACATCTTTGTGGTTCGCGTCTGTCATTTTTAGTTCGTCGTGGTCTGTTAGGATCTGTGTCTAGTGATGCTTTTTTAGATTGTGCGGGTTGCAACCTTGGCAAGCAGGTGCAACTCCCCTATTCTTCTAGTGAGTCTATGTCAGCTCGTCCTTTTGATCTTGTTCATTCTGATGTATGGGGTCCGGCCCCTTTTGTCTCGCAAGGTGGTCATAAATATTATGTCATTTTTATAGATGATTTTTCTCGCTACATCTGGATATATTTTGTCTCATCGTAGTGAGGTTTTGTCTATCTATAAAAATTTTGCCACCATGATTCGTACTCAGTTTGATTCTCCCATTCGTGTCTTTCGGGCTGACTCTGCAGGGGAATATCTTTCTGGGGCTCTTCGCGGGTATCTCACTGAGCAGGGCACTCTCACTCAGTTCTCTTGTCCCGGTGCTCATGCTCAAAATGGTGTTGCTGAGCGTAAACATCGACATCTTCTTGAAATAGCTCGTGCGCTCATGATTTTCTCCTCTGTTCCACCTCATTTCTGGGCTGAGGCTGTTTTTGCTGCTTGTTATCTTATCAATCTTCAGCCTTCTTCTGCCCTTAAGGGTGATATTCTCGTAGAGCGTCTTCTCGGGCACACACTAGACTATTCTAGTCTTCACTCTTTTGGGTGTGTGTGCTATGTTCTTCTTGCTCCTCGTGAACGCACTAAGCTGACTGCTCAGTCGGTTGAGTGTGTTTTTCTTGGGTATAGTGTTGAGCACAAGGGCTATCGATGTTGGGATCCTGTTGGTCGACGGATGAGGATTTCTCGGGATGTTACCTTTAATGAGTCTCGTCCTTTCTACCCTCGTCCTTCTTCTCCAACTTCTACTCTTGATTCCTTGTCTTTCTTGACTTTTCCTGATACTCCTATCTCTACTACACACTTTCCTGTTTCATCCTCTCCAGACCCTTCTCCTTCATTAGAGTCTCCTTCCTCATCTCCTCCCCCTGTTCCAGCTCGCTTTGCTTCTCCTTATCCTATTGTCTACACTCGTCGAACTCAGCCAGTTGAGGAACCACCTGCTACCTCATCTTCTTCTGATGAGGCAGCTTCTACCTCTCCTCGATATGCTTTTCGTGATCGTCGATCCATTCGACCCTCGAGCGTTTTGGCTTTCTTTGGTGTGGTTCTGTAGAACCGCCTCTTCTTGATGATCTTGTTGTTCATCCCGAGCGGCAACATGCGATGGCCGAGGAACTTGCGCCTTGAACGTATTGGCACTTGGGAGGTTGTGCCTCTTCCGCCTCACGCCGTCCCCATCACCGCAAGTGGGTCTATAAGGTTAAGACTCGCTCGATGGTTCTTTCGAGCGATTCAAAGCTCGCCTTGTGGCTCGTGGTTTTCAACAGAGCATGGTGTTGACTATGATGAGACCTATGCCCCGTGGCTCACATGATCACTATTAAAACTCTTTTTCTTTGTGGCCTCTGTTCGTGCGTGGCCTATCTATCGCCTTGATGTTCGAATGCCTTTCTTAATGGGGAGTTCGCATGAAGAAGTCTTTATCTCCGCCAGGTATTTTGTTTCGGATGGGATGGTTCTTCGCCTTCGTCTTGCTCTGCATGGGCTTAAACAAGCTCCTCGGCCCGGTTTCGCGTTTTTCTTCCGTGGTCATTCTGCTGGCTTTTTTCGTTAGTGACCATGATCCTGCTATTGTTTGTTCACACCTCGCCTCGTGGTCGCATTCTTCTTCGCTCTATGTCGATGACATGATCATTCTTGATGATCCATCTTATATTGATTTTGTCAAGACTCGTCTTAATGAGCAGTTTTGTATGTCTGATTTGGGTCCTATTCGTTATTTCCTTGGGATTGAGGTTACCTCCACTCCAGAGGGTATTTTCTTGTCCCAAGAGAAGTATATTGGGGATCTTCTTGATCGGGCCTCTCTTACTGATCACAAGACAGCTGAGACTCCTATGGAGCTTAATCTTCAGCTTCGACCCATCGATGGGGAACCTCTTTCGGATCCTACTTGGTATCGACATCTCGTTGGTAGCCTTGTGTACCTTGGTGTCACTCGTCTTGATATCTCCTATGTTGTTCACATCTTGAGTCAGCTTGTCTCTGCTCCTACTCAGCTCCACTATAGTCACCTCCTTCGTGTGTTGCGCTATTTGCGTGGCACTATCTCCCGTCGTCTTTTCTTTTCTCGCTCCAACTCTTTGCAGCTTCATGCTTATTCTGATGCTATCTAGGCTAGAGATCCTTCTGATCGCCGGTCTCTTTCTGCTTACTGTGTTTTTCTCGGTGATTCTCTCATTGCCTGGAAGACTAAAAAGCAAACGACAGTTTCTCGATCAAGTGCAGAGGCTGAGTTGCGCGCTATGGCTCTTTTGACGGTCATGTTACTTGGTTGCGTTGGTTACTTGAGGATTTTGGTGTTTCTGTTACTACACCAACTCCTCTTTTGTCTGATAGCACCGGAGCTATTGGTATTGCCCGTGATCCGGTGAAGCATGAGCTCACCAAGCATATTGGTGTTGATGCTTCCAATGTACGGTCACAGGTTCAGGAGCATGTTGTCTCTCTTCAGTATGTGTCCTCTGAGATTGAGATAGCAGATTTCTTCACGAAGGCACAGACTCGATAGCAGCATAGTTTTTACCTTTCCAAACTCAGTGTTGTTAACCCACCATGAGTTTGAGGGGGGGTGTTAGATACATGTATATATGGGCTTTAGGCCCTTTCCTTTTGTATTTTGGGCTTTCCTATTTTGCTCCTGTACTGTGTATATATACTGGCCTTTTGGTCTCAGATTAATACAAGTCCTATTCATGACAAACAACAACATGGATGGAATGCTATTGTATCCAAAGCATTTCTTAGAACTCTTGCAAGGATGAACATAGATAAAAATTCAACTACTGAATAAAAGAATTGTCCATTTTTAAATGAATAACAACAATGCAATCCTATTATCCCTCCAAATCCAGTCTCAACCACATCAAGATTTCTCCTTCCATTTCAGTCAGTAATAGCAACTTTCTGTACTTTCATTGTTCAACCAAGTTTGATCCTTTATTTAAATCCATCTGAATCCTAGAGGTGCTGGTAAATACTAAAGCTCAGTGGACAATTTTTTTTACTCAATGTCAATATCGGATACCAAAGGCAAGCAACCTAATCATGATTCATGATTGACAAGCAGTGTCATGTGTTATTCACTTATTCATGATTGACTAACACATGATTATTGAATCATGATTGGCTGGCATTTTCTATCCATCTGTATATGAGCAAACCACAATGACAAAACTATGATTAATTGATAACCTATCCATCTCAATGAGCAAACCATAATGGCAATCGCCGTAGACCTATCCATCTCAACATGAGCAAACCACAATGACAAAGATATGCTTTCCAGCCATCTCAACATGAGCAAACCACAATGACAGACATGCTTTCCAGAACATAGAACATAGTGGCAACAACAAATAGGTTAGTGCCATACCTTAGAAATTCTCTTCAGAATCATGTATCAACAACCATACCAATATGGTTTAGAAATATTCTGCAATTGCACCATGACCATTTGTTCTCCACATCACCAACTGCTCACTGCAAAAACCAATCATAGTGGAACAACTGAGCACAGTGGTGGGCATGGCGAGGGCAATGTCACTGTCGATACTGCCTACTGGCTGCCATTAGGATTAGGATGGTATACATCAGGAATTCGATTTGCAAAATTATGGAGAACGTGGAACACCTGGTAGTTGAGGATGGAAGAGGCGACCAAAGTGTGCGGATAACTCGAAGAAGTCAGTGGGGGAACGACGCTGCAGAAATGTCAGGTGCAGGGCAGGGAGGTGGGGAGACCATTAAAGCCAGAGGGGAGCCGAAGGGTGTGATGTCAGTGAACTCTTTAAGTCATCAAGAGCACAACATGCTGGAGAAGATGTCTGCACGGAGGGGAGCTGCCTAATGGCTTGGTCGCTGGTCTCCACTGCCTGCTGGATGACCTGACTTACATCACCACAACGACCTGGCCGGTTTGGTGGGAAAGGGGGCTGCCGTTCGGCGAGGTGTGGTGGCCTGTTTCAGACCAAAAATAACAAGCATAAAAAGAATTAAATTTTGCTGTTATCTACACAAAGAACAGACAACAAAGAAAAATAATTCAGCAACCATCAAGCAAGAAACCAAAGATGGTAAGCCAAGACTGCCTACATAGAGGAGCTGAGTGACCAACGAACTTGGAGAGCTTCCCTTTTCTCTTGGGGCAGCAGTGAGTATTGGGACAAATGGAGCTAGGTCTCCTTGGAGGTGATTAACTCGAAGAAGAAAAGCTTCCTCATGGCACATACCACACAATCAGAACCTCTCCCTTTCTTCTCTTTCCCTGTAAAGTCTACGCTGCTCAAATCCATCTCATCTAGGTGCCCAAATCCACCCTGAGTGACACCAGAAATCCACCAAGGTACCAATAACACCAAGAAATCCTCTCTCATCCATCAAAAGCGGTGGAGAAAGTTAGCACTGCAATACGGCGGATGAGTGACAGATTTGACCTATAAACGCCTCGATTTCACTCAAAGAAACAAAATTCACAGCAGGGTCAAGGTTGTACCCGGTGCTCGTCGCTGAATTCGATTAGGAAGACATCTTTGATGGCCTCCAACAAGGCAAGGTGCCTGCTGGTGGTGTCGCTCATCCTCTTTCCTAGCGCAGGTGGCGCACAGAACATGAAGCAGGCACGGAAGCTGGCAGTGGGGACAGCAGGGGACAGCAGACCTACCGAGAAGCATGAGGCACACGAGGGGGATGGGACCGTGAGCTCTAGCGAAGGAGGCAGCGACGGTCGGTAGCCAGCGTGGACGCAGAGGCGCGGTTACGTGGAGCAAGGAAAGGAGAAAGAGGTGGGACAGCGGCTGGTGGTGGTGCTAGGGATGGATTTGGAGAGGAGGCGAGTGGCGTGGGGGCGTGTGAGGGAAGTGGAAGGTGGGGTTAGGAGGTTGGGTTGGTGATGTGCGTGTCGTGCGTGCGTTTGTAGGCGATGGGTGAGCCGCAAGAGGGAGTGGGGCGAATCAGCTAGGTGAGCCAAGCCGTTGCGGGAGCCAAGACCGAAGGAAGCAAGGCATAGGTCAATGGGCACCTCTACATTGGGTGAGCCGAGCTGAGCCTGTGGTTGTTCCAGCTTGAGCCAACATACCACCACCAGAAGAGGCTTTTTAATAGTAGAAATTCCTGGTGTGTCTAGGGGTGAAAACGGGTCGGATATGGTCGGATAGTAGGTGATCCCGTATCCTACCCTAATTATTTTTACTCGAATACGGATCGGGTACGGGTAGTTAAAAATCGGGTACGGATACAGATACGGGTAACGGGTATCTATAAACGGGTAGAAAACAGGTACCGGATAGTATACGGACGGACACAATACGGATATCGGGTACTTAGTCGGATAGTACGTGAATTGTGTAGCATTATAATTTATGATAAAAATAATCCAACCAAAGCATATACCGACACAAATAATACAAAACATACAGTCGAACTAACATGTCAAAGAGTATAAATCATACAACATAGCACTAGCACATGACAATTGACAGGTTCCATACAACATAGGACATCTTCGTATAGCAGTCCATACAATATATATAGCACCATATATATTAGTTCCAAATCTCACAAGACTCACATTAATAGTCCACAAACTTGATCAACATATCACATAGTATCCGGGTATAGTGGTGGGAATCGGGCCGTGCCGTGCTAGGCAACAAAACAGCAGTATTAAATAATTTTTTATAAATTCATACGTTGCTCAGATGAAAAATTTGTCAACACGAAAAAGATGCGTCTCGAAATTATCTACAACTTTCGTGTTGAACAAAAATTCATACGAGCAGAGTAAAACATCGAAAATATGGAATTACAGTACGGGTACCGTTGGCCCTAAAGCAGTCAGCACGGTAAATAATTTTTTATAAATTTATACTTTGCTCAAATGAAAAAGTTGTCAACACAAAAAAGATGTGTCTCGAAATTATCTACAACTTTTGTGTTGAACGAAAATTCATACGAGTGCGGGAAGACCTTGAAAAATAATTATTTACTGATTCGTGCTGCAGTTCAGAACGGTCCGGCCCAAAATCCCAGCACTATCCGGGTACCCGATTTTCAAAATTATCTGGGTACCCGTATCCGACCCGAAAATCCGGGTATTTACCGGGTATCTGCTGTCCTGTATCCAGCCCGTATCCGAAACAAAAGTATCCGCGTAATTACCCGTATCCGTATCCGAATTTTCGGGTAAAATTTTCGCCGGGTACGGATACGGGTCGGGTATTACCCGACCTATTTTCACCCCTAGGTGTGTCTATGTCCATGTTGCGATTGCCTAGCTGGCAGCACAGTAGCAGACATGGTGCCCATTAGATGTCATGGGTCTGGACTAATCCAGGTGCAAGGCACCAGTATTGCACACAGACAGTAAAGGAGGCATGCTTTGGCTGAGTTGCTCTGTTAGGATTTGGGTTATTAAGTTAAGCTATCTTATTAAGTTATTAGTTTCTAAGATTACCTGGTTAGTTGATTTTGTTAGAGGCTGCATGTTAGACAGCTGTGAACCCTCATTTTGGAAGCAAGAAGAAAGATAAAAGCTCATCCCCATCTATGTCTATCTCCTCCTAACATCCCTCCCTCTTCAGCAGCTGCTGCACAGCCCTCAGTGTGGTTTTTATACCATAATGATTATTACATGGTATGATCACTATGCTTGCTTGGTTCCTTAGGATGTTAATGTTGTTAGATCCAAATGTTGTTTTGTGTAGCTTTATGTGCACATTTTATCCACTTTGAATATCTGGGTGTATCAGATCGATGGTTGATGCTTACTGGTATGATCCCAGCTTCTTAGGCTATGGTCGTGTGGAGGTTGAGGGGGACGTGGCTGGCGAGGCGCCAGCCAATGATGGTGGGAGCGGCGGCAGCAAGATGCTGCCTGCGCTAAGGGGAAGACGATGGGAAGCAAGGGATAGAATTGATCTATTATTGCTTAATTCTCTGGAATACCAACGCACACATATATATAGGGTGCATGGTTTGCAATCTGCTTGAAAAGGAAAATTGAACGCTTAACTAATTAAGGAGATATCCTCCTTTATTTAGGCTAACAGATGAAAGATCATGTGTGATCTACTACTTGCTACCCAAGGCGAGGCCCTTTAAGCCTCATTGGCTGCTGGCTCGGCTGGCTGATGTGGCTGCGGTGCTGGCAACTATAAGCAGCTAGGCCGGTCATGACACTTACAGATTGCCTTTGTTGTCTTATACATTGGACTATTTGAGTATGGTTAAAGTTTATACCTGTTATACTGAAGTAGCATTTGGATAGTTAGGGTGCGTTTGGTTGGAGAGTGAGTAGAGCGAAGCCATTCTATTCCTGATTCTGAGAGTGGAGCGGATCCGTTCGGCCAAAAAATAGGAATGGATTGGTTCTGAATCTATGGGGAATATTCCATATAGAGAGTGGCTCCGCTCCATGAGAATCACAACCAAACACTCTGCGGCCTGGAACGGAGTGGCTTCATTCTAACCAAACATTCTGAGACCTAGAACGGAATGGCTCCATTCCAGTTGGCTCCTCAACCAAACGCACCCTTAGACAAGCAAAAAAATGAATTGTACAGTCCTTTTAGATCTCTGAACACCCATTGCAATTCTGAGTTGCTTTCTTGCAACACTGTTAGTCCAAGTTTTTGTAGTACAGAGAAAGACGTTGTTTATCTAATACAAATAATCACCAAACCTTTTGCATTACTTTATTTATATCAATAATGTAAATTAAGGTTGGGAATACTGTGAGTACCAGGCCTTTTACCACTTGTAACTTGATAACCCACCTGGATCCTTCTGTTCAAGACCAGCTTGTTTAGCTGTAAGCGCACAATGTACATTTGATTGACCATTTCCATTCAAGAAACCAAAATACAGGAGTTCAGAACCAGTTACGATCTAAGGTATTCAACCACAACCTAACCAAAAGAGCCAAAGGAAAGTTACGTTATGTCCATTCCCTCAAATTCTTGATGTTTTCGCATTATTAGTTTCTGTAAAAAACCCATATTTCATATTACTATTATTTAAAACACGAGCTACCAACAACCCTTGTTGCAGTCTTGGGTAGTACAGTGGTGCTGGTACCAGAAAGGTTACTGCTGGGAATTGACAAAGTAGCTTCCTGTGATCTTGTATCTGTGAACCAACCAGTTTAATAAACTGTGATATAATTTTCTTCTCAGTCAGTCAGACGGCTAATACAGTGATTGTTTGTTTGAGAGTAAGTTAAATCCTTGTTGACAAGGGCCAAGTCCAAAACCCCAAATATGTTCTTACTGTTATATAAACTGTTGGACAAGCATATGATGTATGTCATGACAAGTCTAGGATGCATGCCATGTTATTGTTATTTTCAAGATGTGATTTTAGCTTGCTGGTTTTTTGGTGTAGATCAACATTTTTTTGCTAACTTCTGCATGATTTTCTGCATGTACCAGGTGGGCAATGCTGCCATTATTGTTGATCCATTAGGCATGCAAATAATTGCAGAGGCTACAGACCAAACACACCGGCATGATACTTCTCTGGAAAAGAGTAAATGTTCCAGAGTGAAAGCAGATGATGCCTGCTCTTTTCCTGATGCAACTGAGGAGAAAGATGACAATTTGTTGCTGTCAAGTCCCCGTGTTTGTAACGACTTGAACAGGCAGGTCTCATGTATAAACCCTTGGGGATGGGTGAAACAAAGGCCTAATGAGCAGAAGGCGCTGCCCTCTGAAGGCAGTTTTCCGTGGCATCCTCTGAGACATGCTGCCATAGCTGCTATTGAAAATGCTGCTACGAGGGATAGAATGTTGTTCCCTCCCACTTCAACTTCTCTGACAACCAAACCAAGCTTAAATGGTGATATGGAGAACTGTCCTGGTAATGAACCAGCAAAGCGACTAAAGATGGGTACAAAAGTGAGCCTTGTTACTTGTATACTCATGGCCATTACTGTTGTTCAGAAGACTGAAAATGATGCATATATGTTTCCCCCCCTTTTTTTTTAACAAGTTGAAAATTGAACTTCAGGATGTTCACGAACCATACTGCGGTGACCTGTCTGAAACAAACAAACCATATCTTTGCACAGGGCTTGACATGTACATTGTCTGGGAGCCATGCACGATGTAAGTTCACCATTACCAAAGTATGGCACCACTTTTAACCCCTTTTTTTTTGGCCCACTGTTCAGTTTGCCCACTTGTTTGTTTCTTTGAAGGTGTGCCATGGCACTTGTCCATCAAAGATTCAAGCGCATATTCTACGCTTTTCCTAATCCAATTACTGGAGCACTGGGCAGTGTCTACAGACTGCATGGGGAGAAAAGTCTAAATCACCATTACTCCGTGTTTAGGGTTAAAGTGCCTGGGGCATATTTGAATGGTTCGAGTGATTAATCTTAAGAGAGCTCTGTAAAGCTTTTCTGCTGCAGGAAGGACCGCCTTGTTAGACGGCTACAGCTTTAGCCTTATTTTTGGAGTTTCCTTCACACTCCCCCAACCAACTTGTTAGTATGTTGCTGCCTTGACTTGCTAGCTGTATGGTCTGCACTTGCCGTTATTTTATTTTATTTTAAAAAGGGGAACAGCCTCTATTTCCATTTTAACTTACAAAACAGAAACCAGAGAGTTTTTACCGCCACTACCAGAAAGCAACGATCAACCTCCACCAAAGATGGTGATCTCACACATCGTAGGAATAAACAGCCCAAAACAACCAAAATAACCCAGATGTTCTCACCCCACATAGGCACACTACTCCAGATTACAGACATAAGACCATAGCAGAAACATTACTCTATTTAAACCAAAACAAGATTTCCTCTAATATTCTTCCTAAGTAAGACTTCCTCTATTTAAACCATTCTGAACTTTTCCACAGATAGGCCCTTCTGTAGCTTCATAACTATTGGCTTCATTAGAAATATGGAAGATTTTCTTAATGCCAATCTTTACCAATTCTTTATCATCCATCTTCATCAGGCCCGACCAGCAACGAAGCCAATAATAGATGTTATATAAAATATCAATGGGGTCTTTCAACTATTTGTGCTCAAAACAGCTAGAGTTCCTATTTATCCAAATAGTCCAGATAACCGCACCACGCCAGACATGTCTGGGATTAGCTTTTCTAACCCAACCATATAGGTGTCTGCATGTTAGTACAATGGGCAATACTTCTCCAAATAACCCTACTAACAGGACAGGTAAAAAAGACATGATCACTGATTTCGACATCATCATAGATCTTACAGGTTAGATCTCTAGTCCAACCCCTTCTTTTAAGGTTCCATTTAGACCGCATAGCATCTCTGTCAAACAATCATAAGAATTTTCTAATTTTCAAGGGGATTTTCGTTTTCCAACCCAAAGATTTCTTATCCCTGGCTTCCTTAAAGAAATTACCATACATAGAAGTTACAGTAAAACCATGATTCTTATCAAGGTTCCAAATCACAATATCTTGATGGCTATCAATGGTTTCATTTTGGATATCTCTTAACAGGGAATCCCATCTCTCAGCCTGGGAAGTTGTCATCCATCTCCTCATAGACATATTCTAGTTCATTTCTGCCCCTCCAACAACAGAGATGTCAGGATCATTATATATTTAAAAAATATCAGGCATTTTATCTTTTAATGTGAAAGTACGAATCCACTGATCTTTCTAAAAGCTGATTTTCTTTCTATCCCCATACAAAATTTTCTGTTAGCTGTATAGTATTTTCTGACTTTAAGCAAATCTACCTAGATGGGAGGAGAATCAGTTTGTCTGGTTTTAATAGTAGATATAGGAGTATCTTTCACATATGTACTATTGACAATATCTTGCCAAATGCCATTATCATTCTCTAATTTCCACCACCACTTACAAAGCAAACTAATATTCAGAAAATTTAAATCTTGGATGCCCAAACCTCCTTTTATCTTGGGTTTGATGATTTCAGCCCATTTCACCAAATGATATTTCTTTTTATCTTGATCCCCATTCCACAAGAATTTTTTTCTAATCTTGTCAATTTTTCTAATCATAGTTTTAGGAAGCATGATCATAGACATAGGTGTGATTCTTTTCAGCTTGTCTTATTAGCTTATTTGACTTATCTCGTAACTTCGAGAATTTTCTGAGGTGGCCTCGAGAGTCAGGTGCCCTTTATGTTTAGGGTTTAGGAAGATTTTAGACATGCCTACGAGATAAAAAACCATTTCAATTAGGTTTTTTTTTTATCTCATAGACGTGTCTAAAAGCTCCATAAATCTTAAACACAAAGGGCACCCGGCTCTCGAGGCTATCTTGAAAAATTCTCGAAATTACGAGATAAGTCAAATAAGTTGATAAGATAAGCTGAAAAGAATCCACACATAGTGCAGATAGGGATGCTAGAAAGACATGTATTAATAAGAGTAATTCTATCACCCAAGGATAGAACTTTCCTTTTCCAAGTACATCGCCTCTTATGAACTTTTTCCACCAGCGTCTCCCAATTCTTAACTAAAATTCTCTTGTGACTACCTGGGACCCCGATATTTAATAAGGCAACAGCCCAAAGGACAAGTAAACAGATCTGCGTATATTCTTTCTTTTTTGAAATTTCCATGAAATCTAAAGTTGCACTGTGATTCATAAGCCGATCGGACGTCTCTGTAGGTAAAGATAAAAGAAAAGAAAGCAGAGAGAGAAAAACAAAATAAATAAAGGTCCCAATTAAGCTGAAGTGAGGCAATAATTTTGTCGCTTTATGGGCGCGGCCTTATCCACAGCGAGTGCCAAGGGATGGGTCGGCGTCCAGGTCACTCCCACCAACCACGTCACGCCTCCCGGCTCCCGCCGCCTTTTGCAAGCTACACGTGTTGCTCGCTCGAGCCGGCGCTGCGTCCTGTCGACTCGGCCGCCTCGCTGATCTGCCCACGGCCTGTTGGCGTTTATTCACCAAAGTTGCCACGCCGCCAGATTTATTCAAAATCCACGGTCAAAGCATGTCTAACGGTGTGCCTATTTATTTACGGACTCTATTATCGTAGAAATTAGGTTGTTAATAGTAAAAATAGAATTAAAAGTAAAATATAAGAGAGAAGTATAAGAATTAAGAAAATAGGCTCAGCTTACTTGGCCGGAAAATAGACTCACGAGATGAATAGTGCATGAATAGTGAAATAGGGTCTGAAAATAGATCTAGCATTAGACATGTTCTTAATGGTTCATTCATCCCTTTAAACTATGTATTTAGATAGGTCGTGGTTGATGACCAAAAATGACTATATTAAAAGAAAGTTCATTATGCACCTTTAAATTACACGACCGGTCATCAACACCCCAACTATTAATATGGGGTCATTTAAGATTCTTAATGGCTTAAGATGGTGGTGTTCACAACGTGGAAGTCAGTTTTACCCATGTCATTTGCACACGTGCCATAACTATTATTTTTTGAGTCCTAAAATTAAAGAAAGATTTTAAAAACACTTTGTCACATAAGAAACATAACAAAATATTTTCAACAAATTTAAAATATCAAATATCCAAAATGTTTTTAATTAATTGAACCAAAATTACAAAAAAAAGTTTTGAATTTTTAAACGTTTTTGAAATTTGTAAAAAAGATCTCATGATCCTTATGCACCATAGTGATTTAGAGAATTTTTTATCCACCATAGTGATTTGGAGAATTTTTCTATAAAATTTCAAGTAAAAACACTACCTATGTCACATATGTAGGCGATGTAGACAAAACCCGCTCCTACCTCATCAAAACCACCTTTCTAGACTGCCGAGGGTTTTAAAACACTCGGGGTTGATAGTTGGGGTGTTAAATAACCAGCTTTGTAGATTGTGATTATCGCTCGGAGTAGCTTGATAGCCCGAAGAAATTTGCTCAAATTTCTTTAATGAATTTCCAACTATAAAATGAAAAAATTCAAAATTCAATTATTAATCGATTTGAAATTGTTAGATACATACCACTACAAAGTTGCAGTTTCATACATATGCCTTAAAAGTTCGAAATCGCTCTCGTGCCATTATAATATGGCAACTCTCACATATATGCCATTTCAATCTTTTTAAGACAAGAATACCCTTAGCCCCCTCCTTCTTCCTCCATCCTCGTCCCTACCCCCTCTCCCCACTATCATCCATGGAGGTAGCCAGATCTGGATGTCCTCTTCCTGCAGCCCTCGACCGCTCTCAGTCTCTTCCTCCCTCTCCTATGGCCTAGAGTCCTCTATCTCCCACCACGTAGCCACCGTACCTCCAACTCTGCACCACCGACACGAAGATTAGTGAGCCATGGCTATGGCAGCGACGGCGACACTGCTTGTCGTCTCGTGGGAGGTCGCGGCGTCGGCGGTGGCGTGAGCTCGCTGAGGCCAGCGTCGTCGGCACGAGCTTTCTTGAGGTCATCGGAGAGCTCGCTGGAATCATGTCCTGTCTTCACTATATGAATGGATGAGCTCGGGATTGGACGTCGCCGGGGATGAAGGGAGGAGGCCATTGGATG
Organism: Olyra latifolia; assembly: GCA_036346145.1. Classification (NCBI taxonomy): domain Eukaryota; kingdom Viridiplantae; phylum Streptophyta; class Magnoliopsida; order Poales; family Poaceae; genus Olyra; species Olyra latifolia. The sequence continues at coordinate 3,044,314 of CM070531.1, read as the reverse complement.
GCGTCGCCGAGCTCAAGGTCAGACACCACATTGGCCGATGGGGAGGAAGAAGGCAGAGGCTCGGGCTAGAGGAGGCCGGGAGAGGTGGCCAATGTGGATGGATGGGGGCATCAGAGCTCCTCAGCGAGTAGGGAAGTGGCTAGATCTGAGCAGGAGGGTGCATGGAGAGCTCGTCGGTGGGAGGAAGGTGCAGCCGGAGCTCGCTGGGAAAGGAGGTCGAGAGCGACGAAGCGACTCATTGGCAGGAGGAAGGCGTAGCCGAACCTGTTGGGAGAGGAGGCAGTGTTGTTGCCTTCATTGATGGTGGTTAGAAGAGAACAAGAAGGAAGGAGGCTAGAGGAAGAAGATGGCAAGGGTATTTTGGTCTCAAATTGTTCATAATAATATATCCATAAGACTTGCAAGTTTATAATAATATGTGACTAATTTTTGACTTTTAGATGACATATTTATGAAGTGGGCACTTTGCAACAGTATTTATCTAGTTAACCAAAGAAAGAAACCATCTCATCTCATCCTGTTACCTCCTACAGTGAGATATTTTATTGCTCCTCTCCTCTTCCTTCCTTTGTGCTTCACCTCATCCTCCGCACAGCAGTCAGAAGCAGCCAAGAAGTGCCAATACTCTCTCTCGCGTTCCTTCTCTTCCTCTTCTCCAGCTCCAAATCGAGAGAGAGAGACATGGTTCACTTGCCGCACCTGGGCAACCAGCGGCGGGGGGTCAAGGAGGAGATGGTAGACGCCCACGACGCGCCGACCGAGGCCATGCCTCCGCCGTCGCCGTTCCAAAAGAGGTCCCGCCTTGCGCAGCCGCAGGTGGGTTCGCTGTCGTGCTCCTCCTTGTTACTATCTTTCTTGTTTAGATTTGTTTTTGTGAGACCATGTGGAGGTCTTCATGTTGTGATGAGTACATGTGACTTGAATTGATTTGGATGAGGAGTTTGTTTTGGAGACTAATTTGAGCCGGTTCGGCCATTTGTGTTAGGACAGAGTGTTTTACATTTTTGAGTCTTCCTGAGCTTAGATCGAAAAATGTTATATACGGATTTTGTAGAGAATTTCGAGATGCAGCTTTTTCATATTATGACTTTTTTCATTTGAGCAAGGAAAATATTTTTAAAATTTCTATCTTTGTTCTATTGTGTTGAGGGATGCACCGGTTTCAAAGGTTTTGATTTTAATTCGAGTGAGAACTTGGGCTTGTAGTCATATATGTTTGAATTCATGATGAAATTGGACTAACATGCAGGAATCAAAGGTAAGAAAATATTTTTGCTTATGGGAAATGGTTTGGTCCTTGTGGGCGCAGGCTTGGAGGCAACCGTGGTCGGCGATGGTACTGGGACTAGATCGGGTGGATCGAGGTCTAGAACGATGATGATGTTGCGGGACGAATGGGCTCAGGCTTGAGGGCTCATGAGGACACCATGGAGAAGGATTTGAAGTGGCTCAAAGGTTCCGGTTCAGGTTGGAGGCCCGAAGGCACGGAAACGGAGCGGTCAAGTCCGACAGATGAAGGCCCGTTGCATCGGGTTGATCGGGTTTTGTGTAAAACTTATGTATGGTATATTTGGTCCATGTTGGGCTGTGTGTGAATGGTTTAGGTCCATGTAAGTGGCTGGTTGAGTGGGTAAATCCTAGCCCTTGATTTAGTTGATTAGGGTTGATTCAAGAAATTAGTAGTTGCGGTTCACCTGGTGGCCCTATATAAGGACGGGTGGAGGGGGTGCCTCCATCAAGTCTTGGGCTGAGGATTTGTGGCTTGTATTCTGCTTTTTTGTGAGCTTTGCCCACCTAGGTGTGGCTGTGAACAAACCCTCTCAAGCAATAGAAACTAGTCCCACAAATCATGACTTTGTTCGTGCGTTTGTTCATGTGTTTGATCTAGTTTCTTTGAAGACTTTGTTTGCAACAAGTTTGTTTGCCTCATCTTCTTCTACATGTTGCTGATCCATGATGTTTTGAGGTTGCTTATATGATTTGACACCCTTGTCAACTTGTGAGAAACAAGAGATCACGTTCTTTCTACCTTTGTTCAAGTTGGCAGATTTATTTTTCCTGCGCAGCAGTCAATGTACGATTTTTAGAAATTTCATCCGAGATGCTTTTTGAGTGATTCTTATTGGAGAAGGTCCATGACTTCCGTATCTACCTGTGAAAACATTTTGGAGTCATTTGGATTCTTTGTTTGGGAGCCATGAGGTGAATACTAAGCCCCAAACTTTGTATGTGTGAGTTCTAGACAGTTCTTGGTTCACCATTTTTCCTGAATTTTTTGTTAGGAGTTTTAATCTGAAACTTGGATAGAGGCTGCATGACTCATCACGGCATAAGGAAAAAAATTCCTATAATTTGTAGAGCCCAAGAAAGCTAGCAATCACTCCTATGATCAGAATTAATTTCTGCTGGAATATTCCTAAGTGCTTTTCCTCAAGCACCTTTTTTGTTGGAGTGTTTTGTCTTTGGGTGCAACCACTTTGGACTAAGATTACTTTTGTTTAACCACTTAACAACCAGAAATATGGCTCTTCTTATAGGATGCCATCCTTGAGGCGCGTTGGGTGAAGAGCATCATTCATCTCCTTACGAGAAAATTTTTTTGGCTCCTATTCACCCCCTCTAGTCGCCACGTTTGGTATTTCGACTGGTATCAGAGCAAGGTTGCGTTTTTTTTTTGATCTTCACTGATCTTTGAGCCTTTCCCTCTTTCCATCTTGAACCATGGCAGATGACAAGTACTCTAGGAAGCCTCCTGTTTTCTCGGATTTGGATTTTTCATTTTGGAAGGCATGTATGGAATCTTACATCATGGCACAGGGATACTATATATGGCTCAAGGTCAAAGACCCCTTTGTTGTGCCTCATGATAGTGAGATTAACGCGACCAACCAGGCTTCGGTAGAGTTGAATGCTAAAGCCCGCAACATGATCATCCAGGGGCTTAGTCGGAATGAATATGAGTGGATTGCTTATATCAAGTCCGCTCACGAGATTTGGACTACCCACATTGCTTATCATTAGGGGACGGTCCAGATCAAAACTATGAGGCAGGACCAATACAAGAGGGAATACAATCGTTTTGTGCAGAAGGCTGGTGAATCACTGGACGCCTGTTTCAGTCGGTTCACTTAGCAATCTCAGGTTGGTTGGCACCACTTACACTGATTCTGAGAATGCTCGTCACTTCTTGTCCGCCTTAGATTTGAAGATTTGAGGTTTGAAGGTGACCACGATCCAACAGGCTGTGGATCTTACTGCTTTGACCTTGGATGGGCTATATTCAAACCTTAAGACGTATGAGCTTGATCATCTGTCATGTGTGCCCAGTGCAGTTTCTACAGATTTGGTCACCAATCCTTCTTTGCGGTGTTCCTTAAGTTCTTTGGAGTTTGGCACTGGTTTCTCTCTTTCTGCTTTGTGTGAGATGTCTGATGAGAGGTTAGATAGAGTGCCTGAGGATCAGTTAGCCCTGCTTGCCAGAAAATTCAGCCAAGCCTACAAGAGAGTGAGTGAAAGAAGAAGAGGGCCGATCAAGTGCTTCGAGTGTGGTGGCCCCAACCACATTCGGGCCAACTGCCCTAGGCTGGAGAAAGGCAAGAACGACTACACGGCGCCGGACAAAAACCACTACATCAACAAGAACCGCAACAAGAAGCCGGTGCCTGGAGGTGACAAGAAGCCCAAGTTCTCCAAGGGGCGGAGACTGTTTCAGAAGATGTTGGCTGCCTTGGGTGAGGCCAACATCTCGGACTCGGAGGAGACTTGGAGCGATGATGGAGGTGACAACCAGAAGCCTAAAAACGACGACGACGGTGGCTACGCCGGCATGTGCTTTATGGCCGACGAGGGTGGTGCGAGCAACTCTAACCTCTACACCGACTCTGACACTAAGGTATCAACCTATGAGAAACTCAATGATGCTTTTTGAAAGCATGGTAGATTCCATGCCAAGTCTAGAGCAAGATGTAGGGAACTAGAGAAGGAAGTAGATTGTTTGACCCAGAAGTTAGAGAATTTGAAATGCTTTGTGCCTCCCTAGCCGGTAGATTATGATGGTTGAAAAGAATGTGATAAGCTTGTGCAGGAATTGAATGAACTAAGGACCTTGCATGATAGTGTGTTTACTGAGCTTGAGTCACTTAGGGGGAGACATGCTAGTGTGATGCTTGAACTAGATCAGACTAGAGATGCTCTTGTTATTGCTACTTCTGCTCCTAACCTCATGACAGGTAGTATGATTGATCCCTCTGCACTATCATTTGCTTGTCCTGATCCTGCTACACACCTTTCACATGACACACTTAAGGACCTAGTTAGCTCAAATGAGAGCTATAGAGATCTTGGAGCACCTAAGGACCCTGTCAGTCTAGATGAGGACTATAGCTTTCACTCAGTTACTTCCTATGAGGACTGTCTCACTTTTAAATTGAAAAATTTTAACATGAAAAATAAAATTGCTGAGATGAATAACACCTTGCTTGCTAACTCTACCTGTGTTCATTGCGATGAATTGGAGGGAGAAATGGGTAGAGTCTATGAGGATCTTAGCAAGAGGTTTGAGAGTCAGTTAGCTCAAGTCAAGAATGCTGAGTGTCTTTTCTGTGTTGCTCTTAGGAAAGAGGTAGATATGTTGAGTGAGAGGTGTTGTAGGGCTCTAGGTAAGGACAAATTAGATGATCAAGATTCTTCTAGCGTCTTACCTCCTGCTGCTTTTGACTTGTGCCTCCAGCTTCATCAGGAGTGTGAGTACCTTATAAGCACTCTTGAAAAGTTTGTTGGTGGCAAGAAGAAGCTCAATTTGATCTTGGATAAGTCAAAAATTTCTAAGGGTAGAGGTCTAGGTTTTGACTGGCCTGAGCACATCAAGCGCCACCCTGTCAGGATTGTCATTGCTGGTGAGGATGGCCAGATGGTTAAGGTTTCTTTAGGAGTCCCTGAGAGGACTGTGTTTCGATCTGCTGGCTTTGTCCAAGAGACTTCTGCTCAGAAGGTTGTCCCCCTGTGACTTCTGCTCCTGGTAGAGCGAAGTTTACGTGCACTTTCTGTCAGAAGGATGGACACTTGGTTGAGTTTTGCTTTAGGAGAGCTAGAGTCGCTAGGCGTGAGCGTGCTTCTGCTCTTAGGGGTTTTCAGGGTCATACTCAGACCTTGAGAGTTCCTAAGACACCCACAGCTCCTAGACAGACAGTTAGGCAGTTGGCTCCTGTAGTTGTGCATAGGCCAGGTCTAGGTAGACAGGTTGTTGGTCCTGTTGCTAGACCTAGTGCATTCCGTAGTTTTGGTTCCCGTCATCCTCAGGGTGTGCCTTCTTTGCCTCGTGGAGGTAGACACATGCGACGTGGTTTTGCTCCTACTTTGGGTGGTAGGAGACCTGAGCGGCACACTTGGGGAGGACCGGCCTTTACACCATGGTGGTCCAACCCAAATGTGACGCCTAGACGTCCTGTGGGGGTTCCTTCAGGGTTTATGAGAGTTGAGAGGCGTCAGGGTGCTAGCTCAGGGGAAGTTTCTACTGTTTGTGGTGTGACTCAGTATTGGGTTCCTAAATCTGCCTTGATTTGTCCCAATACTGAGTAACTCACCTCTCTGTTTCGTTGAGCAGGTGCGTCGAGCGGGGAAGGGAGACATTTGGATTGTTGACTCTGGATGTTGTCAACACATGACCGGAGATTCTCGTTGGTTCTCTTCCTCGTCCATGTCCCAAATGGTGATTCCATCACCTTTGGGAATGCTTCTTCAGGTATGGTGCTTGCCAAAGGGTCAATTTAGGTTAGTGATCACTTTGTGCTTAAGGATGTTGCCTTAGTTAGTAAGCTGAGGTACAATTTGCTCTCTGTGTCTCAGCTTATCGATGATGGCTTTGAGGTTCGTATCAAGAGAAATTGCTCTTAGATTCTTCGATCTTCTGGGGAGTTTGTTTGCAGGATTTTCGTGTTGGGAGAGTCTTCCGTGCTAATTTTGATGCTTCTTCTGTTGGCTCTCCACATTGCTTAATTGCTTTAGAATCCTGTGATCTCTCCTTTTGGCATAGGAGACTTGGTCACATTGGTTTTGATCACTTGACTAGAGTTAGCAGCCGTGACCTTATTCGCTGTTTTCCCATACTCAAAATAGTCAATGATTTGGTTTGTGCTCCTTGTCACCATGGGAAGATGGTTACTACAGTTCACCCACCTATCACCCTTGTGATGACAGAAGCACCAGGACAGCTTTTGCACATGGACACTGTTGATCCTGCTTGAGTGCAATTTGTGGGTGGCAAATGGTACGTGCTTGTTATGGTTGATGACCTCTCAAGGTACTCTTCCTCTTCTTGTCTGTCCCTTAGAGCCTTATCAGATGCAAATTTTGCTGGCTATAGGATAGATAGGAAGAGCACTTCTGGCACTTCCCAATTTCTTGGTACTTCCCTTGTCTCTTGGTTTTATAGGAAGCAGTCAGGTGTTGCACAGTTCACTGCTGAGGCCGAGTACGTGGCTGCGGCTAGTTGCTGTAGTCAAGTGTTTTGAATGTGTTCTACCTTGAGGGATTTTGGATTGACCTTAGAGGGTGTTCCACTTTTCTGTGACAACACCTCTACCATAAACATTGCCAAAAACCCAGTGCAACACTCTATGACCAAGCACATAGATATCAGGTTTCACTTCCTTAGAGAGCATGTGGAGAAGGGTGATATAGTGCTTCAGTTTGTGGAGAGTGACCACCAGCTTGCTGATATCTTCACCAAACCCTTGGACAACTCTAGGTTTGTAGCTCTCAGGGGAGAGCTTGGGGTAGTGAGCCCTTTAGACATTAGTTGAGGGGGAGCTATTCTTTGTAATATATGTCTATATGTATATATGCTTTTAAATTTCTGCATTTGCATATTTACATTCTGGACTTAGTCTTGGACAGGTTTAGAGAGTCAGTTTCACTTCTCTAGCCACTGCTTCTTACTCCATAGGTTGCTATCACGCGTGATTAGCAATGTCCTCTGCTCTAGCTAGTTGAGTTTCACACAGGCTTTTGGGTCTAGCAGGTGTTGGGCCCGTTGGGTAGACAGGGTCTGTGTCTAGTCTCTCTAGTAGTCAAGTTGTAGGCTTGCTTTCCTAGTCTGTGGCTTGGGGTAGATGAGTGTGTTTCTAAGCCTTTAGAGTTATCTGCCTCTCATATTGCTCTTAGATTGCCCTGTGAGTTTCTTCAGCTCCTTATCTCTTCTGTTTTCTCTTGGATGAGTGATTCTTTATTTGAGGGGGAGTTTGGAGATTTTATTGTATTTTTCCATTGCATTTAGTTTTTATTTACATTTTCAGGGCTTTGTCTATTAGGCTTTTGAGCATCTGTGCTGAAATACTCTTTAGCTTCTGAATGACACTTCTAGCTAGCTGGTTTATTTTGAAAATAGTACATTGTACATGCTAGGCTAGCTGAAAATTAATTACATTTTAGGCTTTTCTTGAAAACTTGATGAATTTAGAACTTTGTCTTGTTAAATTTTTTAACTAGGCTCGAATCCTTGTTGCAACTTAGGATCGAACTTGTTGCTCATGTTTTAACCTTTAGAGTGCTCTTGTACATGGAAATACAAAAAAAACATTGAAAAAGTTTGTGGAAAGAAATTTAAAAAAATGCAAACAAACATGAGGAGAGTGACCTAGAAGGAATTTGTCGATGGCTCCTAGTCGGGGATGTGCTTTGCTAGGGATCACTCTCCAAAGTCTGAGTTTGCTATGAAAAACAAAAAAAAGAGAGAAAATAGTAGCAATAGGTGAGCATGAAGGTCTTTACATGTGTTTTTAGATCTCCCAATGTGTTGCACAAGTTGAATTCTTGCTTGCCATTTGAATCTTTGCATTTCACGTATTCTAGTTTTGAGATTTTTCAAATGCAAGGTTTCTAGTTACATCATGCAAAATCGTATTTCTTTAGCTTTTGCTACCTAGCATGGATATTATTTAACTATTTCAGTATGAACTAGTGAGCTTAGGTTGCTATTTGGCTAGCTAAGTGTATTTCATGCCTAATGTTCATTTGACTAATTTACAAAGCCCCTTAGGTTGCATTCCGTGCATTTGACATTGTCTTGATGCCAATATTGCCAAAAGGGGGAGAGTATTTTTGAAAAAGGCATTCTTGATTATAAATGAATCATTTTGTGAAAACTTGAGTCTACTTGAACATGTTGACCAATTACTCTTTCCTTTGGTCCAAGTATGATTTTGCAAATATGATTTGCTTTACCATCTCAAAACAAACTTTTCTTTATGCCTTTTGATGTTTGTCAATATACTCATCAAGGGAGAGATTGTGAGACCATGTGGAGGTCTTCATGTTGTAATGAGTATATGTGACTTGAATTGATTTGGTTGAAGAGTTTGTTTTGGAGACTAATTTGAGCCGGTTCGGCCATTTGTGTTAGGACAGAGTGTTTTGCACTTTTGACAGTCTTCTCGAGCTCAAATAGAAAATGCTATATACGAATTTTGTAGAGAATTTCGAGATGCATCTTTTTCATATTATGAATTTTTTATTTGAGGAAGGGAAGTATTTTTAAAATTTCCATCTTTGTTCGGTTGTGCCGAGGGAAGCACCGGTTTGAAAGGTTTCGGTTTTAATTCGAGTGGAAACTTGGGCATGTAGTCATATATGTTTGAATTCATGATGAAATTGGACTAACGTGTAGGAATCAGAGGTAAGAAAATATTTTTGCTTGTGAAAAATGGTTTGGTCTTTGTGGGCACAGGCTTGGAGGCAACCGTGGTCGGCGGAGGTACCGGTACTAGATTGGGTGGATCGAGGTCCAGAATAGTAATGATGTTGCGGGACGGATGGGTTCCGGCTTGGGGGCTCATGAGGACGCCATGGAGAAGGACTTGAGGTGGCTCAAAGGTTCCGGTTCGGGTTGGAGGCCCGAAGGCACGGAAACGGAGCGGTCAAGTCTGGCAGATGAAGGCCCGTTGCATCGGGTTGTTCGGGTTTTGTGTAAAACCCATGTATGGCATATTTGGCCATGTTGGACTGTGTGTGAGTGGTTTAGGCCCATGTAAGTGGCTGGTTGAGTGGGAAATCCTAGCCCTTGATTTACTTATTTAGGGTTGAGGCAAGAAATCAATGGTTGTGGTTCACCCGGTGGCCCTATATAAGGAGGGCTAGAGGGGGTGCATCCACCAAGTCTTGGGCTGAGGTTTTGTGGCTTATATTCTGCTCTTTTGTGAGCTTTGCCCACCTAGGTGTGGCTGTGAACAAACCCTCTCAAGCAATAGAAACTAGTTCCACAAATCATGGCTTTGTTCTTCCGTTGTTCATATGTTTGATCTAGTTTCAATGGTGATTTTGTTTGCAACAAGTTTATTTGTCTCGTCTTCTTCTATATATTGCTGATCCATGATGTCTTGAGGTTGCTTATATGATTTGACACCCTTGGCAACTTGTGAGAAACAGGAGATCACGTTCTTCCCACCTTTGTTTAAGTTGGCAGATTTATTCTTCCTGCGCAGCAGTCAGTGTATGATTTTTAGAAAATTCATCCGAGATGATTTTTGAGTGATTCTTGTTGAAGAAAGTCCGTATCTTCTATATCTACCTGTGAACAAATTTTAGAGTCATTTGAATTTTTCGTTTGGGAGCCATTATGTGAACACTGAGCCCCAAACTTTCTATGTGTGAGTTCTAGACAGTTCTTGATTCACGATTTTTCCTGCATTTTCTGTGAGGTGTTTTAATCTGAAACTTGGCTAGATGCTGCAAGACTCATCACTACATAGGGAGAAAAATTCCTATAGTTTTTAGAGCCCAAGAAAGCCAGCAATCACTCCTGTGATCAGAATTGATTTCTGCTGGAATATTCCTGAGTGCTTTTCCTAAAGCACCTTTTTAGTTGGAGTGTTTTGTCTTTGAGTGCAACCACTTTAGACTAAGATTACTTTTGTTTAACCACTTAACAACCAGAAATATGGATCTTCTTGTAGGATGTCATCCTTGAGGTGCGTTGGGTGAAGAGCATCATTCATCTCCTCGCGAGAAAATTTATTTGGCTCATATTCACCCCCTCTAGTCGCCAGGTTCGGTATTTCAGTTCTGTTGTTCGTCTTAAGGGAGTTCCTTTCTTTCTTTGCGAGAGGAGAATACAAGGAAATTTTTTATATTAAAAATGATTTCTTTTCATTGTTAGTATTTTTTGTTCATTGCATCGTTTACCCTTTTTTTTGCACGTGTAGAAATTGTTCTTGTATGCTCCTCATTCTGCATATTATACAGTGTTCAAGAGTTCACTTGGCGGGTTCGCGACGGTCAGGCACACCAAGCGCCAAGGCCGTATTTGCGGCACAATTGCTGTTCTCGGCGTTTTTACCCTCGGCGGTCAGGGATTAATATGATTCATACAATATATATTATTATTAATAAAAATTTTCTGTTTTCTTTCTAGTTATTTGCAACACAACAAATACTAAACTAGAGTAATAAACATGGAAAAGACGTTGTGGTTGCCTGTCCGAAGAGAAGAGAGACTTCAAAGTACCTTCGCAGCGGCGAGTCTGGTGGCGGCGCGGGGTCCAGCGGCGGCGTGACGTCCCGCAGCTTGGGCGGAGCCGTGGAGGCGTGGCCTAACGATGGCTCGATGCTCGAAACCCTAGAGGCTTGGACAGAGTGGGGCGGCGACGGCGGTGAGGTCCAGCGGTGGCGGCGGGGCTGATGTGCACACGGTGGTGCCCGATCTTCTGGTGAGAAGGATAACTGTGGTTTGGTGTCATGGCAACCTTGACGATCCGGCTACAAACTACAAAGGATTGGAACCCGACGATCGCTAAACCACCACGACGAGCGTTATCAACCACGCCAAAGCACGATCGACCTGATCACGAAGATCGGTTCCTGCGATGTAACTGAAGAACAAAGCAAAAACAAGGTAAAAGCAATCTGAATTGCAAATATGGATGAAGCTCACGATATGTTTGAGGTTCTGAAACTCGATTTAGTTGGTCTAACCAACACAAGTAACTCGAGGTGGTTTCACGCACATGAGAGAAAAATCAATCTAATCAAAACCTAAGGATGAAGAAGGGTGGTGGCGGCCATATATGGAGGTATGACAGCCAGAGGGGGCGTGCTGGCCATAGGGGCACGCACCCCCGCCAACCGTAGGTGTATATGGGCCTTAGGCCCAAATCAGAGGTGGCACAACACCTAGCAAATTTGGCCCACTTGATTGTTTCATCGATTTCGGACGATTCGGGATGAATTTGGAGGTGAGCCAGATCTGTTGGAAAGTTTATCTCCTAAGCTTTCCAGAAAGTGCTCATTTGCCTCAATCGAACGTCGTATGTAGCCTAGGCGTCTGTTTGAAGTAAGACTGGTCGCAGACGACCGAACCGGGCCTTCCGGAGAGCTGGGCTTGCCCTTGGGCTTTCTTGAACGTGGGGGAGGCACTTGGTTCTTGGTTGTGGCCTGCTGGACCTCCCTCATTGTTGGCTTGAATGGCTTGGCCAAAGGATTTAAGCCCACCTGACATTTCTTGTCTGCATGTTGCTACGGTGCTTCAGCACGTTGAGTGGCATCGATGTCGGCGACGTCGGTGAGTTGTAGTGATAGGAGCGAGAGGCGTCATGTTCACATCCATCTTGGTGGTGTCCTCGTCATCCTCCCCTTCTTGATTTGGAGTCGTCCTCAACTCCAACATTTCTTCCTTGGAGGTGACGTCCTTATCATCCTCCCCTTCTTGATTTAGAGTCATCCTCGACTCCATCACTTTCTCCTATAAAATGTTAGTAGGAACAAGAGGCAAAGAAATGGGCATATCCATTGTAATCAAATCAGCGGAACAAGGATTATGCTTGTCCATGTCATTAGAAACAGATTTTGTAGCTAATAAAACTACACCCTTCGATTTCATTTCAGATTTGTTAGAACTAGTTTCTTTCTTAGGTGGGTTTGATTCCATAGCTACAATAGGATTCTCACTTTTATCACTTTCCTGTTTATCTCTTTGAGCTTGTTCTACATTCGATTTCAATAATTCAGTAGGAGTCATAGGATGTAGCACAAATTTCTTACCCTTAAATATAAATGAATATTGATTAGTTCTACCATGATTAACAACATCTCTATCATATAACCAAGGTCTACCTAATAAAAGTGAGCATGCTTCCATAGGTACGACATCGCAATCAACATGATCATGGTATGAACCAATAGAGAATTATACTCGCATAGTTTTTATTACCTTTAGCTTACCACATGTGCCGAACCATTCAATCGAATATGGATGTGGATGAGGACTCGTCGCCAATCCAAGCTTCTCGACCATATTTTGGCTTGCTAGGTTGCTGCAATTTCCACACCATCGATGATGACTTGCACCGAATGTTTTTGCACAACAACCTTAGAATGGAACAAGTTATGGCGTTGCATTTGATTGGCACGCTCCGGTTGCACACTAAGTATGGGCTAAGACATGAGGCTCATGTATTTGTTTGACATTGCAGCATTCAAGTGCCCACCGCCATCATGATCATCCTTGCCTACAGGGTTAGTCACAGGAATAGCAAACTCATTCTTGTCATTACTAAACGAGGTACACTCATCACCCTTCTTCTTATGTTGTGCAGGCTTCACTTTTTTCTTTAATGGTGTTTTCTCGTTCTTGACCGAAGAGAGAGTCCCATGCTCGACCATCTCACCATTAAGTTCTCCATTTTGCCATTTCTCCATGAACTTGCGGTGCTTCTTTCTATCAACTTCCTGTTGCGCCTCGAACTGACGATTAAGTTCCTGTATGACTTTCTTTGTTCCAAGCGAGATGCTTGGATCATCCTCAAAGTGTAGGTCATCGTTTTTTCTATGTGGATCTGCCATTATTAGTAGTAGACAAGAAAACACACAAAGATATATATAATCCTATTCACTATTAGGTGCTGGAATTGGACAAATCTCTCACACTTAAACCTTTAACCTTGCACATACAAGTTCTTACCACGCAAGCAGGTGGTGTGATCGGCGACTGGTTCGTGATAACTTGAGCTCAAGTGGTGATAAAGCGATAGCAAGGTTCTGTCCTGTATGGTTAGTAGTATGTGTAGCTTGGACATGCTATTTACATGTGGAACATCAATTCAATATCAGTAATGCAAAGTTGAATAATAGTCCAAAGTGATGATCGATGTGCTAGAACTAGCCTAGGCTTAGACTTACCTCAAACAAACAACTAGCTACAGAAAGGACAATATCCAACGTTGCACAACTGAAAGTTTATTCTCTTTGGTTCTCTTTTCTTGTTTGATTTTTTTCCATCTTTTTTTAGTGTGGCTCTTTTGTATGCACTTGCCTTTTTTTCCCTCAAGTTTTCAGACTGGACAGCTGGAACAGAAAATTTAAGTGATTTTTTTGGCTTCTTAATGGCCTCAAACGAAAACATATATAAATGCAAAGTTGTAGATCTTTTTGTACTGATCAATTTGCATATATGGAACGCCCATTTTGGATAAGGGAAGTCGAAGATATGGGCCCCGAAATACAGACTACGCAGAAAAATTTGGGACGAAAACAGATTCATTTCCAACGCGATTTTGGGCATGAAAACAGTGTTTTCAGAAATTTTGACAATGGACTTTAGATAATTTCTCAAGCTTTCCAGCAAGCACAAGAACAACAAAATCTGACTTCGTATGGAGATATGACAAAAATACCGAACTGGACAGCGGCAGATTGGAATTGGACACGACAACATCGAGATGAATTATGACGATTCTAGATGCAACTCAAATAAGACTAAGACCAGGACTAACAACCAGTACACGATATGATGGACTAACATTCAAAGATGCAAACTAGCATGACTAACGCAAAGGCTAACGACGACGGTTTGGACAGCGGATAAGAAATCTTTTTGTGGGGCAATTTTCTGGACTATAGGTATGAAATCAATCTACTGAACAAAGATGAATCTCATCAGTTAACTGGAGCTCTGATACCAACTGATGCACACATGGGGGTGCTTGATCTTCTGGTGAGAAGGATAACTAACTGATGCACACACGGGGGTGCCCGATCTTCTGGTGAGAAGGATAACTACGGTTTGGTGTCACAACGATCTTGATGATCCGGCTACAAACCACGAAGGATTGAAACCCGGCGATCCCTAAACCATCACGATGAGTGTTATCAATCATGCCAAAGCACGATCGACCTGATCACGAAGATCTGTTCCTGCAATGCAATCGAAGAACAAAGCAAAAATAAGGTAAAAGCAATTTGAATTGCAAATATGGACGAAGCTCATGATATGTTTGAGGTTCTAAAACTCGTTTAATTGGTCTAACCGACACAAGTAACTTGAGGTGGTTTCACGCACATGGGGAAAAACACAATCTAATCAAAATCTAAGGATGAAGAAGGGTGGTGGTGGCTATATATGGAGGTATGACGGCAAGAGGGGCCATGCTGGCCATAGGGGCATGCACCCCTACGCAACCCTAGGTGTCTATGGGCCTTGGGCCCAAATCAGAGGTGGTACAACACCTGATAGATTTGATCCGCTTGATTGTTTCGTTAATTTTGGGCGACTCAGGATGAATTTGGAGGTGGGGCTAGATCCATTGGAAAGTTTATCTCCTTAGCTTTCTAGAAAGTGCTCATTTGTCTCAATCGGACGTCGTATGCAGCCTGGGCATCCATTTGAAGTAAGACTGATCGCAGACGGCCGAACCGGGCCTTCCAGAGAGCTAGGCTTGCACATGGATTTTCTTGGACGTAGGGGAGGCACTTGGTTCTTGGTTGTGGCCTGCTGGACCTCCCTCATGGTTGGCTTGAATGGCTTGGCAAAAGGATTTAAGCCTACTTAACATTTCTTGTCGGCATGTTGGTACGGTGCTTCAGCACGTCGACGTGGCGTCGATGTCGGCGACGTCGGTGGAGTTGTAGTGGTAGGAGCGAGAGGCGTCGTGTTCACATCTATCTTGGTGATGTCCTTATTAGGCGCTCACTCCAAACCCTACCCGAAAGGCGCACTGCACGGGCCGGTATGCGGGAGCAGGACAACAAAGCGTTTTGGGATTTGGCAAAGCCGCTGAGCAAGTATAGCTGGGCTGGCCCACCACTGGCTGCCAATGCCTGCCACGGGCCACCATGGACGTCCAATGCCCGCCATTCAAGCCCAGGCGCCAAGTAGGCCGCCAATGCCTGATTTCATGGTGTGCTGGGCCGCCAAACAAAATATCGGCCGCAATATCGTCGCCAAGGACTGCAATTTTGAACACTGTTGATACGATCATTTTGAATTGCTATGTCTGCAAAATATTTAGCCTATGCGCATATGAAAAAGATGTTATGCAGATTTGTTTTCTCTATTTGCCAAGATATTAGTGTTACATGTAGTCACATCCATTTTGGAGGGTTAGGTTTCACACGTCGACGTGCCAATCTTTCCAATTTCGGAATGGTATCCTTACTATTGGTGTCTCCATCCACCTAAAACTTTCCTCACTTCATAATAGCCAATTCCTTTTTATCCGTGTATGTTCACTGTTAATTAGTCCTACAAGACCCTACTTCTTCCACTTGACATACTCAAGTAGACGCGGGGTGAAACTTTCCCAAAAAATTCCTAGCAAAGAAAATTCCTAGGTAAGATGCCGGAATGCTAAAAAAATTCTGCATTATTAAAGTTGACTTTACTAGATTTATCACTTAGTATGTCACTAAGTACTTTCATAGCATTCATAACTTTCATGTGTTCTTTCGTAAGCAAATTACTGAAAATATTAATTATATGTTGTATCTAGAGAAATGAGTCACATCTACAGAGCTAATATAGTAATATTAGTGAAATATTGCTTTTCTGTTCTGTTTCTGTGTTTGATGTCTTTCATATCAGGGGGTTCATTAAGAGGGAAATCAAGGAAACATTTAGATATTTTGAAGATATTATTTTTGTCCTGAAAATAGTTCAATCCCAATAGCTTTCCAGACCACAGTTTTTTTTTCAAAAAGGAGAATTAATTGCTATTATATATGTTTCTCCTTTTGTGCATGTTGTCGGATAAACATTCTGAATTGCAAAAGTATGTAACCGGTCAATGGCATATATGCAAAAGGTAAGAGCTTGCTGTCAAGTCAGCAGAATATTTCTGGCTCGATTCTTGTCCGTACTCGCCAAGACATTGTCACTTCTAATCACATCTATTCCATGATTTGGTTTTGGGAATGGATATGCCAAGCTTTTCAATTTCGGAATTGTACTCTCCACTATTGTTTTCTCGGTCCATTCACATATTTCTCATTCACACTAGCTAGTTTACCGCATTAATCCCGTTTTGGTGTTAAAATCTAGACTAACCCTACCTGCTCCATAATGCAGGCCAAATGTTGTATCTGTCACGACTTTTCAGTTTTCACTACTAATGATAAAAAAGATATCTTGTTAATGATATTATTATGCTCAAATTTCTTTCTATTAAATTCTTATAGATATCAATAGTTAGCATTATGGTTGATACTGTTGGGAAGTGAGAAACAAGGTACATTTGTGAGCAGCGGCAATATTTGTTCTTTGTATGCAGCAATGGAACATAGGTAGCGCTAGTATGTCCAATCAGCAATTATCACAGCATAATTTCCTTGATGAGCCTAGCCCACTCGGCTTGCGGCTAAAGAAGAGCCTCTCTCTGGTGGATTTGATCCAAATGAAGCTTTTTCAGGCCAGTAAGACCAAAGATGCTCAGCCTGGTGGCACTGCTAGTGCATCGGAGAAAATGACAGCTTCAAATTTCCCTGGTTCTATTCTAAGAATCGGATCTTGCGAGGTTAGTAGCTTTCCAAAATGTGTTCATTCATTTTGCATATTCTTCTCGTGTAATGCTCTCTAGACATTATGTGGTCAAAATTTACTAATACAGAAAATTGTGTCAGGCAATCAGGCCTGTCTCTGCTGTATGTTAGCCTGCAAATTTTTTGCTCAGTTAGCCTGCAAGTTGGTTTTCAGATTTGCGTATGAGCTATGGCGTCTTTGAATTGAATATGATATTGGGATACCAATTATGATGGTGTGGAGATTTTGAAAACTATACATGTAATAAGTTACATGTTTTGAGTGCATACAGTAATATGTCAAAATAAATTTTATCAAAGTGCATCTGAAAGGTCCAATAGAAAGTTTAGATACTTCAGTTATCTATGATCATGTTGGGTGAGACAAGGAGGTATCTGGGAAAAGAAAGAGATGTTGCATCATACCTTTTAGAATTCAGAGAAAAATAATCAAGTGAGAAGTAGCTACTAGTAAAATGTGGTACCATTTTGTTTCTCAACTGTGTTTAAGTATTACCATTGGCAGGTGTTGTGAAGTTGTGGATAGTCTATTTGTAGCCTTTTCGTGTCGAACACGTGTTGGAGTTGTTTAATTTTTCATTAAGTCTTCTATTTGTCTGTGCTGTCAGTATCTTTAATTGTGGTCTGAACTCTGTATGTGGACAGTGGGTATCAAGATATGAAGGTGATTTGGTTGCGAAATGCTATTTTGCAAAGCACAAACTTGTGTGGGAAGCACTGGATGGTGGTCTGAAAAGCAAGATTGAGATACACTGATCTGATATCTGTGCACTGAAGGTGGCTTGTCCAGAAAATGAACCTGGAACCTTGGAGGTTGCAGTAAGTACTTACAGATATATGAAATCAGTTGTGGGGCCCCAAATTTCGCTTACCTGTGAAGCCCACCTATGAACACAGCACTAGTCCTTGGACTAGTACACTAGTGCACTGTAACATCCTCATTTTCGGAAAATAAAAACTCATTGCATAGCATGGCATTGTGCATTGCATTGCATTAAAAACAATTTAAATTAAAACTAATAAAATGAGAATGTTACCTGTTAATTAATAATTTTGCAAACTAAAATATGTTTGTGCAAATAATTATTAATTTATAAAATATATTGTATTTTGGTAGTTTAAAGGATTAATAAACCAGAGATTTTAAAAATTAAAAATCCTCCCTGGGCCCCACCTGTCATCTTCTTCCCTCTTTCTTCTTCCTTTCTCTCTCTCTTCCCTCCACCTCCTCTCCTGTTCACGCAGGAAGCAGCCCTCCTCCTTCATCTTCTCCACTAGCTTGGGTGGCCATTAAACCTCCCTAATGGCGGCCGTTTCGCGATTAGTGGTGATTAACACCACTAATGCGTCCCCTTCCTCTCCCTGTCGCCTCCTCAAAACCCCCCTGCCCGAGCTCCATTCTCCCCCTTCGTTTCTCCTTCCGATTCGGCTCGGGTAAGCCGTTTCTTGCGAAATCCTTCGAGGACGGTGTTCCCCGGCCATCCTCTCACCTTTTCCCTCGATCAATTTCCAGGTTTAAATCGCGGAGGCAGCGGTTTCACCGCCGACGCCTTGACGGTCTCCTCGCCGCCCCTTGCCTCAACTCCAAATTCGGCGATTCTCGCGGTGAGTCTCCTCTCCTTCCCTAGAGCTCCCCTAGGACTAGGCGAGTTTTTCCCGCCAATTTGGCCCTAGGGCGGCCGTGGCTTCGCGCCGTGCGTGCTCTCCTACTCCCATGGCCGGCCTCGTCGCCAGCCCAGCGCCCTCCTCCAGCGCCGGTGAGACCACCCCGGGTTCCCGTGCTTCCCATTCTCCTGAACCTCGCCCATACCACGCTGGCGCGCCCTCCTCCGCCGCCGCCTTCTTCTTCCCCTCGGCCGCTCGTCGCGCCGCCGCCTCGATCACCCGGTCCGGCCGCCTTGCCTCGGCTCCTCTCGCCTCAGTGAAACTCCCGGCCCTTCACGCCGCCTCCATGCCGCCGGCGCTTCGCCGCCGCTATATGCCATAACGCCGCCGCCTCCGGGCGCTTCGCTCGCCGCCCGCCCCCCCAGCGACCCGCCATTCGTCCCCCGAGGTCCTCTTCCTTCCCCCTCATGGCGCGCCATCACATCGGAGGGCCAGCCCTGCAGCCTTGCCTCCCCGCCGCCTCCCTCTCTCTCCGCTGCCGTGTGGGCCCCGGCCCAGGCCGAGCCGCAGCCGCTCCGGCTCCTCCTTCCCCCGCTGCCGTGTGGCCCCGGCTCAAGCCGAGCCGGCAGGCCAGCCCAGCCGAGCCGCCCTTCCCCTTTTCCTTTTTCCAGAAAATCCTATAACTTGTAAAATCCATATCTATTAGTATAAAAATCCAAAAATTACCAAACAAATTTTGTTAGACTCACAAAATTGCAACCTATTTAAATATGTCAATTTTTGTTACTGTCACTGTTCAAAATTTACTTGGAATATTTAAATGCTAAGAAACCTTGTTTAAATTGTTTAGGGTAATTCACTTGTCTAAAAATTGCCAAATAAATTTTAAAATGACCATAAAAATGTGTATTACTGTTCTGTAAACTTTCATAGAATTTTAGGATAAATTAACTACTGTTTAATTGTTAAGATTGCTTAATGCCTTTAGATCGCTTAATAGATGATTTAGGTTAATAAGAAAATTTAAAAAATTGGAATTAGTTGAACCAGGAATTTAACTGAACATGTTTGGCAATATTTGTGCATAACATGAGCATACATATCATACATGTTTTATTTGGAGCATTAGTTTATTTTGGTTTAAATCTCTGTTTTAGGAACTAGTAACGATAGCTTTGCGAACCCCTGTCCAGAAGAGCTTCAGGGAAGTGCTGATCAAGGCAAGTGCTGAATCTTGTTCCCAGGTTTTTAAATGATTTTAATAGATATTTAAACTGCATGCTATGTTTAAATTAAAAATGCTAATTGGTTAGATTTTAGCTAAAAACCCCAGCTAATAGTATCAATATAAAACCCCTCCTTGCCACCCTAAGTTAGCATAATACTGT
Organism: Olyra latifolia; assembly: GCA_036346145.1. Taxonomy (NCBI): domain Eukaryota; kingdom Viridiplantae; phylum Streptophyta; class Magnoliopsida; order Poales; family Poaceae; genus Olyra; species Olyra latifolia. The sequence continues at coordinate 3,024,521 of CM070531.1, read as the reverse complement.
TTAACTTTGCCTACACTCTTGAATTAGGTTTTTAATCATTGTAGTTATGCTTAGTTGCAACCATATTAAACTTGGATACATGATAATCTCAATGCTTGTTTACTCAATGATTTAAAGAGGCAGTGGGTGCTGCCATGTTTGCAAATGGGTTAGTTGATAGTGGGTGCTATCGGATGCTGTTTTATAAAACCCGATCGGGTGGTGGTTGCAAAGTTGGTGCGATAAGCCGAGACTTGGGTCGATCTGGAACCACCACAGTCCCTAAGGACCGATTCCTTGAGGTAGACGAGCTAAGTTTAACAGTGCGACCATGTGTGCCTCTATGGGCGGGCCCTGGTCTAGTATCCTTCTGACTCCTAGTTAGGGCATTCCAGTCGGTGGAGCAGGCAATCGGTGTTGTCCTGCAGGCGCAAGAGGGGCATTGCAGTGGAAACCTCAGCGGGAATGTCCTACCTAGGGGAAGGTTGGAGAAAGGCTTTGTGGTGACCATTTTTCTTTGGGGGCACCCGAGGAAGAACCACCTCGCATGGGTAAAGCGTGCAACCTCTGCAGAGTGTACAACTATCATGATAGCCGTGTCCGCGGTCAAGGACGGACGACGGGGAGCTGCCTCATGGTACTTCTTACCTTTTTGTTTTCAAAAGGTGTTTTAAAGGAAAACCACGACTGGTGTCGTGTGTTTTGTTTTCTCTCCTCATAGTGGGTGCTGTGAGCGATGAGGGTGTTGCACGGTGGGTGCCGTGAGTAGCCAGGTCTGGGCAAAACCGGTTTAGGCCGGAGTTTCAAAAGAAAATGATCCAAATATTTGTTTTTCTCTTAACTCATTTCAAACCCTTTACAAGAATCTAGATAAAACTTGCAAAACTGGCTTTATGCAAAAAGAACCTTACCCTTCCTTGTAACCTTAGTTGCATATTAGTCGACCTTGCTTGTTGAGTATTTTGTATACTCACCCTCGTATTTTATCTTGGTCGCTCATTCCAACGAGCGGTGTCGATCAAGATTGTCCCTACCCGATGAGGAGTCAGTATCAAGACGAGGACTTCGCCAAGGATTCGGGATGAAGACTACCCGAAGCCTAGGGCGTGCTTCTTGATTCGCTTGTGTGGAGTTGGAGTTTATTTGTTGGTGTTTTTGTCTTAAGTCGAGCAATGTTCTTAAATTTCATTGCTTGTTTGTAAGGCCGTGGTGCCAAACTATTGTAATAATTGGCCGTGTTGGCGTACTCGATGTGGTTTATTTGTGCGTCGATGGTTGTGATCCAAAGCAGACTTGTGCATACTAGCTACTTGATCCAGGACTAAATGCAGGTAAAAGCACGGCGAGGATTCGACTCGTTTGACGGGTCCCTCTGAGTTGGTATCGAGCCTGACCGTAGAGCAAGCCTTAGTTTTGGGAGTAGTCTTAGGATTTGTATATTATGAATAAAGTAATTTCCAAAATTGTCCTTGTTATACTCTTTTCTTAATTACCTAATTCAGTTCGTCCCTATTACATCTTTGACTTCTTTGATCAAAAATTGTTTATTGATCTCCCTGTTTCAAAAATCGTAGATGTCGGACATGTACTTCTCTTTTGGACCAGGTTTGGGAGGCTTTATTAGGCGTAGCCGGTCCACTGATCGAGGAGCTGGGTTTCCACAAGAAGCCCCAAGACACTGCTTCAAGAGCTTCGACAAGGCTGGACAGAGGGTGTGGCGGGTCAACCTCTTGGCCCACACCGAGGGACTCTAAGGAGCACACCCCGAGGAGCCGGGTCCGAGAGGCTGGGCCAGGGAGGCAGCGATGCAGGAGGCTGCCTATGCTGCCATGGCTCACCTGGCTGCCCGCTACACCGAGGTGGTGGCCAACACTCCGTACCGGTGGTTCCCTCTCAACCTTGAGGGGGAGCTGCCCAACCAATACCGCGACAACACCGGCCACGACCCCCTGGAGCTCCACACGAGCGAGGCGATCAAGGCGCTGAATGAAGACCGCTGTGGCCTCAAGGGAGAGGTGACGTACTACAAGAGCAGGCTGGCCAAGGCGCTAAAGAAGATCAATCAGCTGCAGTCTGCACCACCTCCACCTCCTCCACCTGCGGCTCCGTCACCACCAGCTTCGCCGTACCCCGACGTCCCTCCTGGTTTCGAGCCCCACCATCACGTGGGTTTACTCGGACACCTCCAGTGGGCGAGGGGCGCTACTCGGCGGCGATCTCGCTCGTCGTGTCCTTCCCTTGTGAGTCTGCTGGACCTTCTTCTTCGCAGCTTGGAGGGCCCAGATCTCGATGAGAGCGAGGAGGAGGACCCGAGGAGCGCGTGGCACCGAGGATCGCTGTCCGACTCGGAGTAGTTGTAGACTCGAAGACCCTTATTAATGAATAAGTTAGTTGAAACGCTGTCGGGCTTGTGCGCCCTCTTTTGTGATAGCTACACCGGCTTGTGGTGTATTTATCAGCTGCTTTGTTTTGCAACTGGCATTTTGGAGATCTAATCGAATTTGGAGTTATTTTAATTGTTGTGTTTTGGTTCTTGGATGTTTTCTCCCTCCCTTAGAGCCCTATCCTTTTCTGTCAGATGGTGAACACCAGAAGTGGCTCAACTCAGCAAGCTCCCCAGAACCCACCGCCAAATCGGCCGGCCAGCTCGGCCCGGCTCAACCTCCTGCCATTTTGCCACCGGTTGCTCAGACAATCGAACTCGCCACCACCACCACCGTATCCACCTCGGTTTGAGCGGATGATGGCAATGCACCTGCAGGCCATGCAAGCTATTGCCAACAACCTGAACAACCTTGCTGCCCAAGTCCATGGTCAGCACCAGCAGCCGCAGTCCCGTTTTGGAGAGTTCATGAGGACCAGGCCTTCCATCTTCTCAGGATCCCATGAACCGTTGGTAGCCCTGGATTGGTTGAAAGAGATGGAGAGAAAGTCAGCCATAGCTCGATTACAGATCTTTGAGAGAGTTAGCTTTGCAGGTCACCAGCTGCAAGGTGATGCTGCCATCTGGTGGGAGAACTTCCGTGCTTCCCACCCAGATGCTGAAGCTATCTCTTGGGCAGAGTTTTACCAAGCCTTCAAGGACACCCATGTCCCAAAGGGCATTTTGGAGATGAAGAGGCGGGAGTTCCACCGTCTCCAGCAAGGAAACATGTCCATTACTGAGTACCTGCACAAGTTCAACCACTTGGCCCGGTATGCAGCTACTGAAGTTGCTGAAGAAGCTGACAAGATCTGGAAGTTCATGGAAGGCATGGACCCAGATATCAAGGCACTCCTGGCCTCCAATGACTATGCTACCTTTCAGCAGATGGTCAATAAGGCCTTGGTTCAGGAAGATATTCAGAAACAGCGCAATGAGAAGCGCAAGAGGAAGATGGCACAGCAAGGGTCTAGCAGTTCCAGGCCCCGTTTCACGCAGTACCAGCCAAGCCGACCTCCGCCACAGATTGTCCCAAGGACCCCAGCACCCCAGCAGCGTCAAGTGCCTCAGACACCTCGTCAGGCACCAGCAAGCCAAGCACCGCAAAACAACAACAGTAGCCCCGGAGTGCAGTGCTTCACCTGCCATCAGTGGGGGCACTTTGCAAGCAGATGTCCGCAGAAGAAGCCAGTGGCGCCGGTTCCGTTCAACTTGGGATCTGCTGCCCGTACCCCTGCTTCAGGAAGAGGTCGTGGAGCATCCCAGACTCCGAAGACCCCAGCCGTTGGAAGAGGCCAAGTGAACAATGTCACAGCTGAGGAAGCAAATCAGGCTCCGGACGTGGTACTGGGTAAGTTCCTTGTAAATTCAGTACCGTCCACAGTTTTATTTGATTCCGGTGCATCACATTCCTTTATATCAAAAAGTTTTGTGGAATCAAATAAGCGGAATATAACCGATCTTAAGACTCCCATGATTATCCAATCAGGGGCGTTCTATGAGGACCGATAAAGTATGTCCTCGTTTGGAAATAGAAGTTAGTGGAGTAAAGTTCCTAGCGAACCTGATTGTCTTGGAATCCCAAGGGATAGAAGTGATCCTAGGCATGGATTGGCTAACCAAGTATCAAGGTCAAATCGATTGTGCTAACCGAGCCATTTCCGGTCAATGGTGAAGGATTAGCGATCAAGTTCAAATCGGACTTAACCTCTAGAGCTTCAAGCTCCTGAACAAGTTAACCTAATAGTGTTGGATTCAGTTCCTATTGCAAAGGAGTTCCCGGATGTATTCCCGGATGATTTGCGGGAATGCCACCGGACAGGGACATAGAGTTCATCATTGAGTTAGCTCCTGGAACAGCACCGATTGCCCAGCGACCTTATCGGTTGTCTGCCAATCTTCTGGCAGAAATGAAGAAGCAGTTGGAAGAGTTGGAAGCCAAAGGATTCATCAGACCCGTTAAATGCGCCTTGGGGAGCTCCAGTGATTTTTGTAAAGAAGAAGGATAAGACCTTGAGAATGTGTGTGGATTATAGGTCTTTAAATGAAGTAACTATCAAGAACAAGTATCCCTTACCTCGGATTGACGATTTGTTCGACCAGCTAAAGGGAGCTTGTGTCTTTTCGAAGATTGACCTAAGGTCAGGGTACCATCAGATCAAAATAAGAAAAGGAGATATTCCCAAGACAGCCTTCACAACTCGTTATGGTTTATACGAGTTTACGGTAATGTCTTTTGGGCTGACCAATGCTCCTGCTTACTTTATGAACCTGATGAATAAAGTATTCATGGAGTATTTGGATAAGTTTGTTGTCGTTTTTATCGATGACATCTTGATTTATTCCCGGAGTGAAGAAGAGCATGAAGAACACACGAGATTAGTGTTGGAAAAGCTTGGAGCACCGACTTTTGCTAAGTTTAGCAAATGTGAGTTCTGGTGAAGGAAGTAGCATTTTGGGTCATGTGGTGTCGGCCCGATGGAGTTCTTTGAGACCCCAGGAAAGTCCAAGATGTGTTGGATTGGCCAACACCAAGACCGTGACCAAGGTCCGAGGTTTCCTTGGTATGGCGGTACTACGGAGGTTTATTGAAGATTTTTCTCGGATAGCCAAGCCACTTACTCGGTTGTTGAAGAAGGATCATAAGTTTGTTTGGGCGCCTTGTGAGGACAGCTTCCAAAAGTCAAGAAGCGACTAACAACAGCCCCAGTGCTGATTTTGCCCGATGTGCATAAAGACTTTGAGATTTATTGCGACGCTTCCAAGCTTGGACTCGGATGCGTTTTGATGCAAGAAGGAAAAGTGGTAGCCTATGTATCCAGACAGCTGAAGCCTCATGAAGTTAATTATCCAACCCATGATTTGGAATTGGCGGCTGTAGTTCATGCTTTAAAAATTTGGAGGCATTATTTGATCGGAAATAGAACAGAGATTTACACTGATCACAAAAGTCTAAAGTACATATTTACTCAGCCAGACTTAAATATGAGACAAAGAAGGTGGTTGGAGTTGATAAAGGATTATGTTGTTGGAATCCATTACCACCCGGGCAAGGCTAATGTTGTGGCCGACGCCCTGAGTCGGAAAAACTATAACAGCAATCAGTTGCTGTTAGAAAGTCAGCCAGCTTTGCATGAAGAATTTGAAAGACTGAATTTGGGATTGGTAGATCAGGGTTGTGTCCACATGTTGGAATTGCAACCGACTTTGCCAAGTCAGATCCGAGCAGCTCAGCAAGAAGATGGAGAGGTCTCAGAAATAAAAGAAAGGATGAGTAAGGGAAAGCCCCTGGATTTTCATTAGATTCTGAAGGAATCCTCTGGTTTGGCAAGAGGATCTTTGTCCCAAACAAGAAAGAATTGAAGGAAGTCATCTTGAATGAGGCTCATGACACCAAGTTGTCCATTCACCCCGGTTGCACCAAGATGTACTCAGATCTCAAAGGGTCGTATTGGTGGACAGGGATGAAGCGTGATATTGCAGAGTTTGTAGCCCTGTGCGACACCTGTCAGCGAGTTAAAGCGGAGCATCAGAGACCTGCAGGACTACTTCAACCACTAAAGGTGCCTGAATGGAAATGGGAGGAAATCGGAATGGACTTTATTGTGGGATTGCCAAGGACTCAGTCAGGTCATGATTCTATTTGGGTAATTGTGGACCGGTTGACCAAGTCAGCGCATTTTATTCCCGTGAAGACAACCTATTCCGGGGACAAGTTGGCAGAACTTTACCTGGTGAGAGTAGTATGTCTTCACGGAGTTCCGAAGAAGATTGTGTCAGATAGAGGGACTCAGTTCACCTCTAAGTTCTGGGAAAAGCTGCACAGTTTGCTGGGGACCAACCTAAATTTCAGTTCAGCATATCATCCTCAGACCGATGGCCAGACCGAGCGAGTTAATCAAGTGTTGGAAGACATGCTAAGGGCTTGTGCGTTGGTTAATGCCAAGAATTGGGATAAGCACTTGCCGTATGCAGAGTTTTCCTATAATAACAGCTACCAGGCCAGTTTGCAGATGTCACCATTTGAGGCTTTGTATGGACGGAAGTGCAGAACACCTCTCTACTGGAATGAGACGGGTGAGAGCATGGTTTTCGGGCCGGACCTTCTGAAAGAAGCTGATGAGCAAGTTCGACTGATCCAGCAGAGGCTAAAGACAGCCCAATCGCGGCAGAAGAGCTATGCGGACCATCGCCGCAGGGAACTGGTATTTGTAGAAGGAGATTTTGTGTACCTGAAAGTCTCTCCGATGAAGGGTGTCGTCGATTCGAGTCGATGGAAAATTAGCACCTCGTTACATCGGTCCGTTCAAAGTTTTGGCCAAAAGAGGAGAAGTAGCCTATCAGTTGGAACTGCCTGCACAGTTGTCAGATGTCCACGATGTTTTCCATGTCTCCCAGTTGAGAAAGTGCCTGAGAGTGCCAGAAGATCAGATGCCGTTGGAACAGCTCGATTTGCAGCATGATCTGTCTTACAAAGAGTACCCGGTCAAGATTTTGGATGAAGCAATCGTCAGACCCGGAATAGAGTGATCAAATTGTGCAAGGTTCAGTGGAGTAACCATTCAGAGGAAGAGGCAACTTGGGAACGTGAGGAGGATTTAAGGCGAGTTCACGACTGTTTTCGGATCTCTGAATCTCGGGGCGAGATTCCTCTTAGGGGAGGTTTGTAACATCCTCATTTTCGAAAATAAAAACTCATTGCATAGCATGGCATTGTGCATTGCATTGCATTAAAAACAATTTAAATTAAAACTAATAAAATGAGAATGTTACTGTTAATTAATAATTTTGCAAACTAAAATATGTTTGTGCAAATAATTATTAATTTATAAAATATATTGTATTTTGGTAGTTTAAAGGATTAATAAACCGAGATTTTAAAAATTAAAAATCCTCCCTGGGCCCACTTGTCATCTTCTTCCCTCTTTCTTCTTCCTTTCTCTCTCTTCCTCCACCTCCTCTCCTGCTCACGCAGAAGCGACCTCCTCCTTCATCTTCTCCACTAGCTTGGGTGGCCATTAAACCTCCCTAATGGCGGCCGTTTAGCGATTAGTGGTGATTAACACCACTAATGCGTCCCCTTCCTCTCCCTGTCGCCTCCTCAAAACCCCCCCGCCCGAGCTCCATTCTCCCCCTTCGTTTCTCCTTCCGATTCAGCTCGGGTAAGCCGTTTCTTGCGAAATCCTTCGAGGACGGTGTTCCCCGGCCATCCTCTCACCTTTTCCCTCGATCAATTTCAGGTTTAAATCACGGAGACGACGGATTTCATCGCCGACGCCATGACGGTCTCCTCGCCGCCCCTTGCCTCAACTCCAAATTCGGCGATTCTCGCGGTGAGTCTCCCTCTCCTTCCCCCTAGAGCTCCCCTAGGACCAGGTGAGTTTTTCCCGGCCAATTTGGCCCTAGGGCGGCCGTGGCTCGCCGCCGGTGCTCCCTCTCCCATGCAGTCGGCCTCGTCGCCACCCGCGCCGCTCCTCCTCGCCGCCTGAGACCACCCCACGGGTTCCCGTGCTTCCCAGTTCTCCTAGACCTCGCCGCCCCCCGGCAGCGCGCCGCCGCCCTGCCGCCGCCTTCTTCTTCCCCTCGGCGCTCGTCGCGCCGCCGCCTCAGTCAGCCCGGTCGGCCGCCTTGCCAGCTCCTCTCTGCCTCGTGAAACTCCGGCCCCTCCCACGCCTGCCCTCCATTGCCGCCGCCCTCGCCGCCGCTAGCCATAACATGCCGCCGCCTCCGGCCGCTAGCTCTGCCGCCAGCCGCCCCGCCCGGCGACCCGCCATTCGTCCCCGAGGTCTCCTCTTCCTTCCCCCTCATGGCGCCGCCACATGCCGGGCCGCCCGCCCCCAGCTCCGCCGCCTCCCTGCTCTCTCCGCTGCCGTGTGGGCCCGGCCCAGCCGAGTCAAGCAGCCGCTCGGCTCCTCCTTCCCCGCTGCCATGTGGCCTCGGCTCAAGCCAGCCGCCGAAGCCACCGAGCCGAGCCGCCTTCCCTTTTCCTTTTTCGAAAAATCCTATAACTTGTAAAATCCATATCTATTAGTATAAAAATCCAAAATTACCAAACAAATTTTGTTAGACTCACAAAATTGCAACCTATTTAAATATGTCAATTTTTGTTACTGTCACTGTTCAAAATTTACTTGGAATATTTAAATGCTAAGAAACCTTGTTTAAATTGTTTAGGGTAATTCACTTGTCTAAAATTGCCAAATAAATTTTAAAATGACCATAAAAATGTGTATTACTGTTCTGTAAACTTTCATAGAATTTTAGGATAAATTAACTACTGTTTAATTGTTAAGATTGCTTAATGCCTTTAGATAAGCTTAATAGATGATTTAGGTTAATAAGAAAATTTAAAAATTGGAATTAGTTGAACCAGAATTTAACTGAACATGTTTGGCAATATTTGTGCATAACATGAGCATACATATCATACATGTTTTATTTGGAGCATTAGTTTATTTTGGTTTAAATCTACATTTTAGGAACTAGTAACGATAGCTTTGCGAACCCCATCGAGAAGAGCTTCAGGAAGTCTTGATCAAGGCAAGTGCTGAATCTTGTTCCCAGGTTTTTAAATGATTTTAATAGATATTTAAACTGCATGCTATGTTTAAATTAAAAATGCTAATTGGTTAGATTTTAGCTAAAAACCCCAGCTAATAGTATCAATATAAAACCCCTCCTTGCCACCCTAAGTTAGCATAATACTGTTTAACTTTGCCTACACCCTTGAATTAGGTTTTTAATCATTGTAGTTATGCTTAGTTGCAACCATATTAAACTTGGATACATGATAATCTCAATGCTTGTTTACTCAATGATTTAAAGAGGCAGTGGGTGCTGCCATGTTTGCAAATGGGTTAGTTGATAGTGGGTGCTATCGGGTAACTGTTTTATAAAACCTGATCGGGGTGGCTGGTTGCAAAGTTGGTGCAGTAAGCACGAGACTTGGGTCCAGTGCGGGAACCACCCTGGTCCCTAAGGACCGATTCCTTGAGGTAGACGAGCTAAGTTTAACAGTGCGACCATGTGTGCCTCTATGGGCGGGCCCTGGTCTAGTATCCTTCTGACTCCTAGTTAGGGCATTCGGTCGATGGAGCGAGTAATCGGTGTTGTCTGCAGCAGCAAGAGGGCATTGCAAAGGAAACCTCGGCGGGAATGTCCTACCTAGGGAAGGTTGGAGAAAGGCTTTGTGGTGACCATTTTTCTTTGGGGGCACCCGAGGAAGAACCACCTCGCATGGGTAAAGCGTGCAACCTCTGCAGAGTGTACAACTATCATGATAGCCGTGTCCGCGGTCAGGGACAGACGACGGGAGCTGCCTCATGGTACTTCTTACCTTTTTGTTTTCAAAAGGTGTTTTAAAGGAAAACCACGGCCGGTGTCGTGTGTTTTGTTTTCTCTCCTCATAGTGGGTCTTTGTGGCGATGAGGGTGTTGCACGGTGGGTGCCGTGAGTAGCAGTCTCAGGCAAAACCGGTTTAGGCGGAGTTTCAAAAGAAAATGATCCAAATATTTGTTTTTCTCTTAACTCATTTCAAACCCTTTACAAGAATCTAGATAAAACTTGCAAAACGGCTTTATGCAAAAAGAACCTTACCCTTCCTTGTAACCTTAGTTGCATATTAGTCACCTTGCTTGTTGAGTATTTTGTATACTCACCCTCCATTTTATCTTGGGCTGCTCATTCAACGAGCGAGTCCCGATCAACATTGTCCCTACCCGATGAGGAGTCAGATCAAGACGAGGACTTCACCGAAGGATTCAGGATGAAGACTACCCGAAGCCTAGGGCGTGCTTCTTCAGTTCTGCCTGTGTGGAGTTGGAGTTTCGCTGTTGGTGTTTTTGTCTTAATTCGAGCAATGTTCTTAAATTTCCGCTGCTGTTTGTAAGGCCGTGGTGCCAAACTATTGTAATAATTGGCCGTGTTGGCTGTACTCTGATGTGGTTTATTTGTGCGTCGATGGTTGTGATCCAAACTGTATTACTGTGCGTACTAGCTACTTGATCCAGGGACTAGTACAGGTAAAAGCACGGCAGGGATTCGACTCCGTTTGACGGGTCCCTACATGCACCACATTATATAGCCGGATCATTTCATACAAGCGGAAGACTTATATTACATTTAGTACCTGAATTAAACCCGAGGGCTATTAAATATTACAATGGCGCATTGGCCCAAATTAGTCCGAGATCAACAAAAGATCAGAGTGCGATACAAAATCCAAAAGAGTCTCTTGCCAGCTATGCCTAAGCAATCGACTGTAGAGACGCCTTGAGCCTCATCTTGATCGTCAGCAAACTCCTAAGCACCGTCTTGTCGGCAGGCGTAGTGGTCTTTCTCATACTTCAACACCTAAAAGTGTGAGTGTGTACGAGGTCAGTGTCATCCAAACACTGGCGAGTTAACTCCTGTACTTAGATGCATCTTAGTGGTATAGGCTATATGGTGGAAGCTAGGGTTCTTTTATTTGGTTAAAGCCAGTTTTGAAATAGAGGAGTATAGAAAAACCTATACCTAGCCAATTTTAGAAATCTGCATCCCCAAAAAGATGCCGGATAGAATTAATAATTTAGGGGTTTCATAATTACCGGAGCTATCCGGCTTTGTCATCCACAGTTATTTACCAGACACTCTGTCACACAACACAGTTACCCCCACTCAACTCTTCCCCAACCAAGCCCACCAACCACACCACCATCTTGCCCGGGAATTGACGGTTCCCGTTGCAGACCTTCACTGCCAGGATGTCGGCCTGCGCCAGCGTTGGTCAAGATCTCTCTCGGTGACTGCGTCCGACCGCATGTTCCTCGGGCGGTGGCCGCTCCGTAGCTTTACTACTGGAGTCCCCTATACCCGCGCTCTGCGTGATGGCCACGCGTTGTGTCGGAACCACCCCGTAGGTCACAGTGCCCCGCCGCTACGCGTGTTACTCTGCGTTCATCCTGGACCATCGTTCAGCACCATATTACCATACCGAGTACCGTGCGACCACCTTGAGTCGCGCGTTGTGTCGGAACCACCACGTGGGTGGCAACACCCGCGCTACGCTTGTTACTCATATTCTTCGGCCGCCCGCCCAGACCAACTCATCTGAAATCACTCAGTTCATTTATTAAAGAGGAATATGTTAGCCGATGAGTTTTGGCTCATCGGGGCGGGCATTGACATACCCAACTAAATTCTGTTTATGACCTAAGCATGTCTAAACAAATTTTACCCAAGACTGCAAAGTCTAAAATTCTAGTTGTTTAGTGGACTAGCAAAGATCATGATTAACAAGGCAATCATGTTGATAGAGGAACAGTCAACAGCAGGGCATGATATATCACGATTAACAACATAGGCATTTAAAAATCATAGAGCATGCGTATTGATAATTTAAACAACATAACTTTTGAAAACTAGCAATTGAAGCTTGATCTAGGGAGATTAACTCGCCTGGGTTCTAACACTGGTGAGGGTCTTCTTGCTGCTCTACAAAATGTTCTTCTGGCTCCTCAGCGTCTATTAACGAAACGTATTCGAAGAACAATAAATAAAGCAGCAATGTGGAATAAGAAAACATGATGCATGGAATGCAACTTTCTTAGCTAACCGATCGAGGACTGACGTTAAGTCTTAACCTAGATATCGAGAAAGTTCAATGATCCTGCTATTATATAGTAACGTACAAAAAGATAACGGTGGTGTGAGCGTTACGAAGATCATATGCGATGATGCATATTGCTACCATTAACAGTTGGCTCTTAGGTTAGCAAATAGCTGTACACGAAAGATATTTTTGTAAGAAGTATTTCCCTTATCAACTCCAGGTAAAATTTTCTCTATTTTATGGGTAGGTGCGTTGCTGCAAATTATAATCGAGTATTAAATTTACATATATTGCAATCTATAGGTCTTATTTACCTAAATTAAATAATCCTACAAAGTTTATTTAGGTCATGTATTTTTAATAAATTCATTAGGGGTTATCAATGTTTCTGCTTTAAATTTGAGATATAATTAAAGTCATTAATATTTCTGCATTATTTATATAAAAGGAAATTGGTATATTTCTCTAATTAATTATCCCGTGGGTATTGGGGTCTTGAAATTGAGCAATAAATTTCTTAACTTTATAAATCATATTTATGTTTCTCTGGAAATTTTCTTATAAGTTTTAGTAACTCCATTATCATCTAAAGTAAATGGGAAACACATTTATAAATATCTAAAAAATGGGTTTTAGATGTAATCAGAGGCTATAATCTATGTTACTGTTCACCTCTGTATTTTTATTAGAGCAAGAATGTCATCTAGAAGTTATCATAAATTTTCTCGGATTTTTGGAGTTATCTATCTATTTTTAATAATTTGATTTTATTTACTGTCATTATCTAATTTGGTGAAAGGATAGAAAAATTCCAACGAATAGTGTTGGGCCAGCCCAAGATCCAGCCCGCGTGTGAGCTAGGCCGAAGACGGGCTTTAGGAAGGGCGCGAGGCTTATCTGAAAGCGTAAAATGTGGCTTTACGCTATCACTAATATGGCATGTGGGGTCTTGGGCCTGCAAGACAGTCTCACAACGGTGGTGCTCTAAGGTCTTCTTCCACCTAGAGCCGGTCGGGCAGCGCTGTGTCAAGGGCGGCTGGGACGGAGGTCATGGCCGGCGGGGAGTGCCTTGGCGGCGCGGGCACCCACCCAAAATGGGGACCTTGTTGCCCAGCGCACCCGAGGGTGGACATGGCGAAGCCCGTGGTGGCCAACTTGGCGGCGCGGCGAGGAATAGCGGCGGCGGCGGCAAGATATGGTCTAGGTGGCCCAAGGGAGGGGTCCTACGGCATCCTGTGAGGGAGTGGGTTCTACCTGCGAGATCGACGTGGTCGGAGAGGGCTCCAAACGGGCCGGCGACGAGGAAGGCGACGACAGGAGCGGTTTGCCGAGGCGGGGAAACTCCGGGGCAGTCCTGGTGAAATCAGGGGTAGAGCAAGATTAGTGGGAGTCAGGGGACTCTCCAGATGCAAGGAATCGGAGAGGAACTCACCGGCGAGGGAGAGGGTCACCTATAGACCCAATTCCAAAAATGGAACCTAGGATTTTTTTTTTTAGGAAATTTTGGGGGAAATTTCAAGGTATACTTGTATATGTACATATGTATGTGTTTATATATAGGTGTATGGGTGTTCATGTATATCCATATATATATATATACACACACACCTATATACATATGGAGGTATATATACAAGTTCATAAGCTTTTATGTGCATTGATTTAGGGTGGCGTGGTTTGGTGAATTCTTAAACCCTAATCCATAATTTGATCAACTTGGTTTTTAATTTATAGGAATTTATTATGAGCATAATTTCTAAATTGGGTTTTGTTACGAAGTTAATTTGGGGTGAATTTCTAATTTAGGCTAAAAATTTCTAGAGTTTAGGCAAACGGGTAGAACCATAATTTCACCTAGGTTGTTTAGTCTTGTAGGCAAAGTTGGTTATTTGGTTTGTTACTATTCAAAGTCCAAAGATAGATGATCTTATATTAAAATACAAGCCCGTTAAATAGGCTCGAATATTTCTAAAAATAGTAAAAATGCATGATGTAGTTTTGCATTTTGCATTTTTGTCAAGAAAAATATTTTCTTGCACTGCCCAAATTGGGCTGTTACAAATCCTACCCCCCTAACAAAAAATCTCGACCTCGAGATTTGATAGAGCTAGGAGATGGGGAAAATAGAGAAGTCGTCTTCCGTTCTTCGTTCGAATAGGCTCTTGGATAAGCTCAATAATTCTGATCCTAGGAATTTTATAGCCTTGAATCCTAATGACTCGTGGTGTTGATCATGGGAGGAGAGGCAGAGAATTCTTCGATTTTGTGAGGCTAGCTTGTAGCCATTATCTCTTGATCGAGAACATAACTGATTTATGATGTTATGCTTGTTTCAGATGCCCTTAGTACTTCAATGGATGGATATGTGGTGTTGCATTCATGAAGCTCATAATACCGTCTAAGATGCCTTTATTTTAATTATTTACCAAGATCCAATTCTTATTCAACATATATTTTGTGTAATACTGTATCCACCGATGTTACTAATATCATAACCCCATAAAACAGTAAAATTCCTAGTTTAACCACAGCTCATGACTTCATTCTTGGTCTGATCATAATCGTTTGAGACTCTTACTACTGAATGATGTACCACCAAAATTTAGAGCCTCGATCAAATTTCGGTTCGCTAAGATTTTTCTTGTCCCAACTTTACTTTATTGCCTAATAGCATTTAGTCAAATTAATGGTGCCTTATTCTCAAGATGTCTGCACATCCACCAATCAACGCCCATCATCATAATCCTCCTATAATCCAATGATTTTCATGAAATTCTCTGAGTCCATTAACCCAAGTAAGGGACGGATCCTCTCCAAGTAATTCATAAATGCACCAAATGCTAATAATCCTTAACTGGACTATCGATGATTTGTTTTGAATCACCATGTTATAACCCTTGATCATTAACTTATCCACCGACGTAGGGTTAGTATACTTCCTGTAGCATCCACAAATTTTATACCACTATATGAGAGATGGCTAATATCATATTATCAAAATCCACCAAATTTGTTTCAAGCTCCTGCTTTATACACGAACCGCTCTGTGATATCTAGTCATTATATTCATATCACTATCTCCAGAATTGAATTGCTCGCCTCGAGGTTCGCACTTAGGATATAATCAATCATATTCCCGACCTTCTTCGCCATACATCTTGAGCCGATACTAAGAATCATCGGGCACTTCCAAGGTAATTACATCAAATTTTTGATCTTCCAACTCCACTATTGGCATCATGTCTTATATCGATATGAACTTTCATGATGTACAACACACATCAATCAATCCTTCCATCCATTATAGGGCTCAGTCCTATTTGGTTTAGAGATGTACATTGCCTCTTACCACCGTATTAGTTTGATAGAAGTTCCATCAATAGGTAAGAGGGAATAGCATAATGGAAAGAAAGAAAGGTAAGGAGAATTAAGTTGGGTTTAAGGGGAAGATTGACCAAAATGAATAATGTAAATATGAAAAATAAGTATCCTTTATCACACCTTGCTTGCAAACATGTTTGAAAATCACAATAGGGAAATCTTCCCTTGAAATAAACAAGGGGTCGTAGCGAGATGAGAAAACATGGTTGGAAGGGCAGGGAAATTTAAAATTTAAATCAGAGAAAGTTTGAATAAGATAATTCTTTTGAAAACAACTTATGAAGTCTAAATAAATTTTTTTTAATACTTTGCGAATCCTTTTCTCTTTTTGAAAGATATTCTTTGAAACATATTGCTTATAGTTTGGTGTAGATCAAATTGTTGTTCCGGAGGGTCTGGATGAACAGCTGCGAGGGCTGGGAGCAACCGAGTTTATTTTGTTTTAACTATGATCAAACTAGGGATATCTAGTGGGAGAGGAGGTGTTAGCCTTCAAGCACGACTCCGACTGTCGCAAGCTTTCACTTTTGTGGCGATCGTTGTCGGCACTGATCCCTTGAGGGACCTCTCTAGCATCAGGGTGAATCTTTAAAGTTGTTTTATGCCTATATGCATGATATGCAGGTGCAGAAGATTCGAGTTAACAAACGTAAACAAGATCCAATAGCATTAACAAAGCTTAATTTTTAACTTGTAAGGGGTAGGACACCATTCTCTTAGTTAAGGCATCCTATAGCTTACTATCAATAATTTACGATTCTAGGCTAGGGTAACATTTTACACAAAAGTCATAATAACAGCCCGAAGCTAAGATATCTAACTAATCTCATATACCTACAACGGACTTGACAAGTTTAAAGGTTAAGAAACTAACAAACCCTTTTAAGCGATACCTTATAAGGCTAGGGATCATGCTGAAGGCTACGAAGCACTATTATCAATTATTTCGGTTGCAGATGTTGTGGGTAATTTCTTCAAACTAGAGTAGAAAAATTGGAGATATTGGGATAGATTTGCCTATAGTTGACGAAGTGAGGTGTGGGTCGCGAGTGCTGACGTCTTCTTAGATCCGTTGCAGTCGGTTGTAAGGGCAAGGGCTGATTGGGGAGTCTCTTGGCCCTTTATCTTCGGGTCTCTAACAATGAGAAAGGGGGTCAAGTAGACCTTTGGATCAGGACAGAATTTAGAAGTGACTTTTGTTTGAGAGGTAAACAAGACATACGAAGTTACGAGAGCAGAATATGAGACAAGTTAGAAGCTAGAAATGTCAGGTAAGAGGAGATAGGAGAGAAGAGTTTTCCAAAAACTTCTGAAAAGGGTAGGGAATTGGAATGCAATTCAGGAGAGGAGATAGGAGAGAAGAGTTTTCCAAAAACTTCTGAAAAGGGTAGGGAATTGGAATGCAATTCAGGAGGAAAGAATACAACAGATTTCTACAAAGTAGTGTATTTAGAAGATACTTTTTCTTAGATTTAAATTACGGAGTACTAACGGCCAAGGTGTAGGGCTCCTACAGTCGTATGCTCTGATACCAGCCCTATGGGGCCTCAAATTTCGCTTACCTGTGAAGCTCACCTATGAACACAGCACTAGTCCCTGGACCAGTATGCTAGTGCATCACATTACATAGCCGGATCATTTCATACAAGCGGAAGACTTATATTACATTTAGTACCTGAATTAAGCCCGAGGGCTATTAAATATTACAATGGCGCATTGGCCCAAATTAGTCCAAGATCAACAAAAGATCAGAGTGCGATACAAAATCGAAAAGAGTCTTTTGCCAGCTATGCCTAAGCAATCGACTGGAGAGACGCCTTAAGCCTCGTCTTGATCGTCAGCAAACTCCTGAGCACCGTCTTGTCGGCAGGCGTAGTGGTCTTGCTCATACTTCAACACCTAAAAGAGTGAGCATGTGCGAGGTCAGTGTCATCCAAACATTGGCGAGTTAACTCCTGTCCTTAGATGCATCTTAGTGATACAGGCTATATGGTGGAAGCTAGGGTTCTTTTATTTGGTTAAAGCCAGTTTTGAATTAGAGGAGTATAGAAAAATCTATACCTAGCCAATTTTAGAAATCTGCATCCCCAAAAAGATGCGGGATAGAATTAATAATTTAGGGGTTTCATAATTACCGGAGCTATCCGGCTCTGTCATCCACAGTCATTTACCAGACACTCTGCCACACAACACAGTTACTCCCACTCAACTCTTCCCCAACCAAACCCACCAACCACACCACCATCTTGTTCGGGAATTGAAGGTTCCCATTGCGGACCTTCACTGCCAGGTTGTCAGCCTGCGCCAGTGTTGGTCTAGATCACTCTCGGTGACTGCGCCTGGCCGCATGTTCCTCGGGTGGTGGCCGCTCCGTAGCTTTACTACCAGAGTCCCCTATACCCGCGCTCCGCGCGATGGCCACGCGTTATGTCGGAACCACCCCATAGGTCGCAGCGCCCCGCCGCTACGTGTGTTACTCCGCGCTCCTCCTGGACCATCGTCCAGCACCATATTACCGTACCGAGTACCTTGCGACCACCTGGAGTCGTGTGTTGTGTCGGGACCACCACGTGGGTGGCAGCACCCGGCCGCTACGCGTGTTACTCCGCGCTCCTCCTGGGCCGTCGCACAGGACCAACTCATACACAACCACTATGTTCATTTATTAAAGAGGAATATGTTAGCCGATGAGTTTTGGCTCATCGGGGCGGGCATTGACATGCCCGACTAAATTCTATTTATGACCTAAGCATGTCTAAGAAAAATTTTACTCAAGAATGCAAAGTCTAAAATTCTAGTTGTTTAGTGGACTAGAAAAGATCATAATTAACAAGGCAATCATGTTGATAGAGGAACAGTCAACAACAAGGCATGATATGTCACGATTAACAACGTAGGCATTTAAAAATCATAGAGCATGCGTATTGATAATTTAAACAACATAACTTTTGAAAACTAGGAATTGAAGCATGATCTAGGGAGATTAACTCGCCTGGGTTCTGACACTGGTGAGGGTCTTCTTGCTGCTCTATGAAATGTTCTTCTGGCTCCTCAGCGTCTATTAACGAAAAGTATTCGAAGAACAATAAATAAAGCAGCAATGTGCAATAAGAAAACATGATGCATGGAATGTAACTTGCTTAGCTAAGTGATCGAGGACTGACGTTAAGTCTTAACCTAGATATCGAGGAAGTTCCACGATCCTGCTATTATATAGTAACATACAAAAAGATAATGGTGGGGTGAGCGTTATGAAGATGATATGCGATGATGGATATTGCTAGAATTAACAGTTCGCCCTTAGGTTAGCAAATAGCTGTACACGAAAGATATTTTTGTAAGAAGTATTTGCCTTATCCACTCCAGGTAAAATTTTCGCTATTTTATGGGTAGGTGCGTTGCTGTAAATTATAATCGAGTAATAAATTTACATATATTGCAATCTATAGGTCTTATTTACCTAAATTAAATAATCCTACAAAGTTTATTTAGGTCATGTATTTTTAATAAATTCATTAGGGGTTATCAATGTTTCTGCTTTAAATTTGAGATATAATTAAAGTCATTAATATTTCTGCATTATTTATATAAAAGGAAATTGGTATATTTCTCTAATTAATTATCCCGTGGGTATTGGGGTATTGAAATTGAGCAATAAATTTCTTAACTTTATAAATCATATTTATGTTTCTCTGGAAATTTTCTTATAAGTTTTAGTAACTCCATTATCATCTAAAGTAAATGGGAAACACATTTATAAATAGCTAAAAAAATGGGTTTTAGATGTAATCAGAGGCTATAATCTATGTTACTGTTCACCTAAGTATTTTTATTAGAGCAAGAATGTCATCTAGAAGTTATCATAAATTTTCTAGGATTTTTGGACTTATCTATCTATTTTTAATAATTTGATTTTATTTACTGTCATTATCTAATTTGGTGAAATGATAGAAAAATCCCAACGAATAGTGTTGGGCGAGCCCAAGATCCAGCCCACGTGTGAGCTAGGCCGAAGACGGGCTTTAGGAAAGGCGCGAGGCTCATCTGAAAGCGTAAAATGTGGCTTTACGCTATCACTAATATGACATGTGGGGCCTTGGGTTCGCAAGGCAGTCTCACAACGGTGGTGCTCTGAGGTCTTCTTCCACCTCGAGCCGGTCGGGCGGCGCTATGTCAAGGGCGCCTGGGACTGAGGTCATGGCCGGCGGGGAGTGCCTTGGCGGCGCGGGCACCCACCCAAAATGGGGACCTTGTTGCCCGGCGCACCCGAGGGAGGACATGGCGAAGCCCGTGGTGGCCCGACGTGGCGGCACGATGAGGAATAGTGGTGCCGGCGGCGGCGAGATATGGTCTAGGTGGCCCAAGGAAGGGGTCCTACGGCATCCTATGAGGGAGTGGGTTCTACCTGCGAGATCGACGTGGTCGGAGAGGGCTCCAAACGGGCCGGCGATGAGGAAGGCGACGACAGGAGCGGTTTGCCTTGGCGGGAAAACTCCGGGACAGTCCTGGTGAAATCAGGGGTAGTGCAAGATTAGTGGGAGTCAGGGGACTCTCCAGGTGCAAGGAATCGGAGAAGAATTCACCGGCGACGTCCGAAAAAGGGAGAAATAGGGAAAAACTTGGACCACGGCGGGGATTCTTGTCGCCGGCGAGTTCTAGGCGGCTTCGGGCCGATTTCGGCGAGGACAACCGAGGGAAGGAGGTGAGGAATGTGAGGATACGCGCTCGCGGGGTGGTTTGCCATGAGGAGGAGCAATTTGGGTGCTGGGTGGGCGGCGGGTGAGAAGAAGAGCGGCGCGGAGATAGCGCTGGGCCGGGATAGCAATGTGGTGGGCGTGGGGAGTGTCACGGGGCACGCGAGCTCTGGGGGCGCAGTGAGCGTAGTTTGCACGTAGCGAGGGTGAGCGGTTGGGGAGAATGGACGCGGCAGTGACGGGTAGCTTGGCGGGCGAGCTAGTCGAGGCGTGGCAGCGAGCATAGGGAGTACGCGCGCGCGATGGGCAGCGGTCGAGGGTGCCACGGGGCGGCGTGGTCCTGAGTCAGGGCGCTACGAGAGTGAGAGAGAGAGAGCTTGGAGGGGAGTGAGAAAGATCGGTTGAGAGAGAGAGACGTAGGTGGGAGCAGAGTGCAACGCGTGAGGGAGGGAGCGAGGCAAGGAGCTCAGCTCGGCTCTGGGCTGAGCTTAAAGTGAGGAGAGTGGAGAGAGAGAGGGTCACCTATAGACCCAATTCTAAAAATGGAACCTAGGATTTTTTTTTGGGAAAATTTAGGGGAAATTTCAAGGTATACTTGTATATGTACATATGTATGTGTTTATATATAGGTGTATGGGTGTTCATGTATATCCATATATATATATACACACCCCTATATACATATGGAGGTATATATACAAGTTCATAAGCTTTTATGTGCATTGATTTAGGGTGGCGTGGTTTGGTGAATTCTTAAACCCTAATCCATAATTTGATCAACTAGGTTTTTAATTTATAGGAATTTATTATGAGCATAATTTCTAAATTGGGTTTTGTTACCAGGTTAATTTAGGGTGAATTTCTAATTTAGGCTAAAAATTTCTAGTATTTAGGCAAACAGGTAGAACCATAATTTCACCTAGGTTGTTTAGTCTTCTGGGCAAAGTTGGTTATTTGGTTTGTTAATTACTATTTAAAGTCCAAAGATAGATGATCTTATATTAAAATACAAGCCCGTTAAATAGGCTCGAATATTTCTAAAAATAGCAAAATGCATGACGTAGTTTTGTATTTTGCATTTTTGGCAAGAAAAATGTTTTCTTGCACTTAAAATTTTAAAGTTTTAAAATTTTGCCCAAATTGGGTTGTTACATCAGTACGGTAACTTACTGGAAATTAATTATTTCTGACATACATGAGAAGTTGGATTTTGTTCTAGGAAGAACTTGTCGAAACCATGGTTGTAAATCTACTAGTATAGAAATAGTAGTACTTTGGTGTTTTCTTTTGACCTTCTTTCTATGTTATTTCTGCTCTCTCTCTCTCTGACCTTTGTATGTTCAGTTGTCCAGGCAACCACTTTTCTTGAGAGAAACCAATCCACAGCCAAGGAAGCATACTTTGTTGCAGGCAACCTCTGATTTTACCAGTGGACAGGCAAGCATGCATAGGTAACAAAAACAAAGTTCAACATTGATTTCAGATGTATTCATTTTTAAAAATGAATACCCCACTTTTAGCAGCTTCGCGTCGAAATATGGTGCTATTTGTCACTTTCTGGCTACTGGGAAACTAAAAATGATATTGACACAATGTGGATTTTGTCCCAATTTCTTGAGAGGTTTT
Source organism: Olyra latifolia (assembly GCA_036346145.1). Classification (NCBI taxonomy): domain Eukaryota; kingdom Viridiplantae; phylum Streptophyta; class Magnoliopsida; order Poales; family Poaceae; genus Olyra; species Olyra latifolia. The sequence goes on along the minus strand of CM070531.1, from coordinate 3,002,827 downwards.
GAAACACAAATACTGATACACACACGCACCACACCATCATGATTAATTAGTTTCATTGTTGATTGTGATTATGTTCCTTAAACTGGTGCCTTAACTTCTGAAGATCTATTGTTTCTGGAGGCACTTTCTTCAGTGCCCACCAGGACTAATAAATAAGCACGTGGAGAAGCTTAATTCCCTGTGATCCACGTCTGTACTCGCTAAGTCAGCAAAACAACCTCACTTTGAATCAAGATGTTCCATACTTCCATATATATTTGATGATCAAGAGGATGTAAAGTGCCATGATTTTGAGCATAAAGATAATGACGATCAGCTAGGCACCCAAAGATATACGGAACTGTTATCACCTCATTCTGCATCAGGTCTACAGTAATAAAGGATTGTCACAGCTAGGACAAGCTACGACTCCGTCTCATAACAGCGGCTAATCCCGTACGTGCAAGAAAAAAAGAGCAGCGGCAAACGTGCTTGCAGCCGTACCGCACTTACATGCAGTACTTTATTTTATTTTTTTGTCTCTCTAACTAATCCAGATTAATGCTAATCCTAACAGGTCAGCCCGGCCAGCGGACGTTTCCGGAACATTAACTGTAGGTGTGCCACGAACTGCTTCGATTCGATGGGCGTCGACCACGCGGCAGCAGCTCGCCTCGTGCCGTCTCCGTCCAACGACACCTGTCGCTAGCTCTACGTTCTTTACACCTCCTGCTGCACTCCAGCTACAATATCAGCTCGCTCGACCCGCGTTTCCTCTCACTTCCCTCCTGCCGTGAGCGACGGACGGGCATGGCCAAGAGCGGCACGGAGGAGTGGCGCCGCAACGCCGACACGCACAAGATGAGCGCCGAGGAGGTCAGAGCGGCCGGGGTGGAGGCCTCCATGCGCCCACCCGGCCGCGGCTTCGGCCCCGGGGAGACCCTGCACCAGCGCGGCGGCCGACTGCCGTACAGCCCCGCGACGATGGCGCTGGCCGGTTTCGGCATCGTCGGCGTCATCGGCTACCTGGTGCTGTACCAGAAGGCGAGGCCCGGCACGCCGGCGACCGAGGTGGCCAAGGTGGCCGTCGGGCACGGGGACCCTGCCGTCAGCCGCGACGCCGAGAAGCGCCAGGATGCACCACCGGAAGGGAAGTAGACGAGTCGATCGTGTTAGTTGTAAAAGAGTCGAAGGATATGGTGTTTCCTTTTCCTAGTTTAACCCTGCTCGCTTGTGCTGTTTAATTGGCTTCTCACCTTGGTGTCTTTTTGTTGCCGACCATGCTCTTCCATGTGATTTTCAATGGGAAATGACGCAGTAAAAATAAATAATGTTGTTACTGTACATGCTACTCGAGAGTTGTTTCATATTCAATTTTCCTAGAGCATTGTGCTTTGGCATATCATACTCTAAAGTCTTCCGAGCTTTGCTGATATATATATTTTTGGCGTGTTTTTTTTTTTTGGCAAAGGTGGAAAACCCCTATTTCCATTTTATAGTTAAAACGGAAACCACATATTATCAACATTCGCAACAGGTAGTCATTCAGGGGATGGTGATGTCACGTATCCCTGAGACACTCGAAAATAAGAGTTATTAGATGGCAAACTAGGAATGAACAAAAAAAAACAAAACATAACTAGGTTTCTGACCACAGAAGAAGACAAACGTGTGACACTGGGTTGGGTCGGGGTTTGGTGAACCAACAGTCGCTCCTTTAGTTGAAGCATCGGCCCTTTTTTCCGTTGCCTAGGGCTCCGTTAAAATTTTAGAAACTTATAAATTTATAAATTTGCTACAGTAAAACCGCCAACCGTCAGAAATCGTAAAAAAAAATAGAGCCTAGATTGCAGCTTCCGAATACCCTAGACGAAACTTTACCGAGCACAACCAGGTAAGACCTGTTGCCCAAAAGACAACTTTTTTTCTCTCAATTTTGTCGAGTTATAACACCGATTCAATAAATGATTATTAAGGGGTTCTTATTCGAATAAAACTATCACTATATTTTATCTTTATCTAGTTCTTCTTCCAAGTGCAGGATAGACTATCAAAAGACACCCCAGCTCCTTCAATACAGGAATTAATCATCTGTCTTTTGTCCATGGCCGTCGTGCACGGCCATCTCCTGCCTTGTGCCTCTTGGCCTCCGAAGATCTTGTCAATACCGATCTTCACATGCTTCTTCTCATCCATCTTCATTAAACCTGACCAACATCGAATCCAGGAGCAAATGTTACAAAAAAAAAAAAAATCGGTGAGTCATTTTTGGCGTGTTGTTGAAGCGCGTATTTGCACGATATTAAAATATGTCATAGATTTTAACGGGCTTCAGAATGCTTTCACTCTCTCTTAAGCTCTCTTTTCATGATCCTATACTAACATCTTGGAAAAAAATTTTATTTTTAACCTTTTTTAAAAAATTAATTTAAAATTAACCCTGATGAAATTTTTTTTTCAGATCTAACCCTTTTGGACGCTCCACTCGAGACGGCGCCGCTCACGAGCATCAAGCTACGCCAAGGCATGTGGCGCTGCAGGTGCCACGCCGCCGCCATGGCGGCAAGGATGGCGTGGCAGATGCAGGCCCCACCTTTGCCGCGTCAGTCCTTGCGGCACGGCAAGACTGAGCAGTGGGACCGGTGCATCTTTCCAGTCTCGTGGGCGCGACAAATCTGGGCCTACCTTGCCGCGCCATGCCGCCTGGCTCGGCAAGGCCTGATACAAAGTCCTCCAGAGCTCCTCCTAACTCGGCCATTCTTCATTTTCTCCCATTTCACCTCTTCTCTAACCACTCTTCTCCTCCTCCATTTCCAAATACTTTGAGCATTAGATCCAGCGAGTTTTTTTGGGAAAAGGCTGCATTTCATCATGGCAGGTGACCCCCTCTCCTTTGGTGTCTTTTGGTTGCATTTTTTGTGCAGAATGTGTGTAGAATACTTTTTTAAAGAAATTCATAATAAAAATTTGGCAGGCACAAGTTGACATAGTTATATGATGTACATTTGAAAATTTTCACAGCCAACAATCAGACCACTCTATTCGGTCCGTGTGCTTCAGCCATGTGGTTTAGAGCCAAGTTCTACTCCTGCTCTAAATGTGTGGCACTTGCCTTTCCCCACTCTACCCCTCCATCAATAGCATTCTTGGCCATACCCCACCGATCAATGAAGTACTTGTTGCACTTTTGGAAAGAGTATTGTACTACTCCAGAAATCGGCAAAGCACGAATTCCTTTGAACACATTGTTCCATGACTCGGCGCCGTTTGTCGTCATGATGCCGTAACGACAACCTCCTTCGTCGAAGGCAAGCGTCCACTTGCTCTTGCTCATAAGCTGTTCCGCCATCCATGCCCTTGCCCGGTCGTTCAACATTTTATCTAGCTCTTTCATGTTCTTCTCGAAAATTTTCTCTTCTCTAGCACAGCATACCTGCATCACCTTCGCCACCACCTCCTTCTTCTTCTGTCTTCCCCAAATATTTGCCGCAAAGTGCCTCATGCACCACATGTGCTCGAGAGGTGGAAATCCGTGGATTTCTTCTCTAACCGCGTTTAGAAGACCCGGGTGACGGTCGGAGATCATGCAAACCTTCCTGCCTTTGCCTAGAACCTCGCGCCTCACAATCATCATGAACCATGCCTAGCTCAAGTTGTTCTCGCTCTTCGCCAAGGCAAATGCAAGAGGCACCAATTGATCCTCCGGATCCACCGCGACGGCCGTCATCAGCACACCCTTATATTTGCCGGTAAGGAAGGTGGCGTCGACGAGTATGACCGGCCAACAATGCTCAAAAGCCTCGGCACACTGCTTGAAGCACCAAAAGACATGCCGAAACACCTTCTGTGTGTTGCACTCAAGATCTTTGGCACCATGTTGTAGGCCTCTTTCCAGTCCCCAAATAGCATCTGAGTGGCGTGTTGCTTCGCCCGCCATGCCTTTGAGTACTTCACACGATACCCAGTGAATGCAAATATGGATTCTATCAATGAAGCAACCGACACGTCGTTATCCGCTGTGACAATGCCAGCGATACGACGGCCTACGTACTTGGCAGTGTTTTGAGCATGCACCCTCTTTGTCTTCGGCGAGCCACATGTGTCAGGTTGCCTGACACGAGTTATCTTCCATCTCTGACTATACTTGTCCAGCCGAGCCCACAAGCCCCATAGGCATCCTTGTTTACAGTTCACAGTGTATCGCACTTTGACATCAGAATGAGTTACGGTGTACGGCCTATGATGTCTCACCGCATAGTCCATCAGGAAGTACTGCAACTGCTGCAACGTGTTGAATTTCATACCCTTTCAGATTTCCAAGTTCTCAGCATCTGGCAGAACCTCGGTTGACAACAGGCCACTCTCACATATTGCCATGTGGCTTCGGCTTAGATTCTCGAAGATGCCCACGGTAGGCACATCGACATGAACTGCCTTTAGCTGCCTCCTCTCCTCAGCTGACAATCCGTGCAGTGCTTGTCGTCTATCCACCATGGCTAGGCTACGAACCTCCAGCACGGCTTCGTCGTCCACCTCATCTTCGTCCTCCTCCTCATCTTGTTCGCCTTGTACCCCATCGTCTTGTATGGCTTCCTCATCCGCGGATTCATCCTCCGACCCAAGAGAGATTTCATCTACATCCACATCATGTTCTTCCTGTTCAAATACTCCATCATCGAACTCATCGATAGCAAAGTCACTACCGAAGTTAATGCAGGGTTCTCTGTCCACCTCTGCAAGAAATGCTTGACATGTGACCTAAGTGTCGACACCTATACCCACCTCTTGGGTCAAAGGCAGTACTTCCTCCTGAACTCTCTGCTCGGCTTGTCCAATACAAAAATCAACCACCACCTCCCAACAACTGACGTTTGAATTTTTCACAACCTCCTTATAGTTACTCCAATCCGACTCGGATGAAATATTCAACATCACATAGTGAGCCCTAGTCTTCCCACAATCAAATCTGCCCTGCATTACCAATTCACCTTCACCAACACCACACCTCAGCACAGACCGACATCGGGACACTAAATCACCATAGCTTAGGGTCCTATCAAACAACACAACCTCCTCCTCCATATTCTCAAATTCCCCATTTGCTCTAACAGTTCCCCATAAAACAATCGAACTAAACGATCCATCTACACAAATTATACAACACATACAACTAATTAGCCCTAACATGCACAATTACAGAAAATTGAATAATGTTCAATCGTATATAGCGCACGAAACGTGGAAAATGCTTTTACCCTATTATATCAAAAAAGGACCTATATACGAATAGAAAAAATTATGTAGTACAACACATATATTAAAGGTGAACCTCGTCCAAATGAGCAACTACATAAAACATGACACTCGATGTGCAAGACCCAAATTAAAGCTAGTGTCTATTGCCTACTGCTGCATTTTTGAATTAATCAATCAATGCACATAGTTGTTATCTGTCGATAGGCTTTCTACATGAACATACAAAAATTTTAAATACAAATTACTGGTATCGATTCTGTGAGACTACAGCATATTAATACAGGACGTCATATAGCAATGTTTGTATAAGTAATTCTATCACTACTCATGACATCACTCTTGCCATTATTTACACCCCCAACAATTACATCCACGTATAAAAATGCTATTGTGATGTCTTGCATGCGGACGTGCTCATGCTTAGAGCAAATCCTATAGGCGTCATACAACACTATATGCATGGTGTTCGAATGGTGAACCCCGGTCATTTCTTATGTAAATCCGCCCCTGCATTACCTCCGATCATTTACATCAAGATTATACATAAGATATTTTCATCATGGATATACTACATATAAATAGCTACACCTACGCTTTCCCAAAATTTGAAATTTGAACGACAAATCGAAACATGCAACAAATTTCACACGTTACAAATATGGACAGAATGTGCGTTGCGTATCCCATGGTACTCAGATTAAACTAAACAACCTCAAATCCAACCTAAATCGAAACTTCAACTTAAACCCTAGTTGTCAAACAACCACCAAATGCGATAGATCGGGTGAGAAATAGCTCAAGTGGAGAGGGAGATTACCTTGCTAGGAGGGTGGGCAACACTTTTCCCTACGCGAATTGGCCAAAGATGGACGAGGCGGCGGGCGGCGGCGCAGCGGCTGTTGCGGCGGGCGGTGGGAGGAGGAGCACAAAAAAGTGTCAGGAAAGGGCTCGGCCCGATATCGACAAAGTATTGCCGTGCCACCCCGCCTGGCGTGGCAAGGAGGGCCCACACGTCAGCGTCATCGCCGTGTAAGTGTCCAGATTGCTCTTGCCGCACCAGGCGGGGTGGCGCGGCAATAGTTTGACTCGGCATGTGGGTCCCGTATTCATCACGTCGGGCGGAGGCCGGCTGCAGGCGCCAGCGTGGCACCCCTTGCCGCACCACATGCACTGGCGTGGCAGTGCCTGTGAGTGGTGCCGTCTCGAGTGGCGCGTCCAAAAGGGTTAGATTTGAAAAAAAAAAATTTCACCAGGGTTAATTTTAAATTAAATTTTTTAAAAAAGGTTAAAAATAAAAATTTTTTCAACATGTTTGACGGTGTGCCGGTTCAATTTAGAACCGGATATTAATTTGTTTTGATGAATAGGCACAAAAATTAATTTATTAATTTTTGGCACAAATATTAATTTATTCCTTTTCAGTCCATGCCAGTGCTGCCGCCTTCCCTTGCCTTCAACGCGATCCCCCCACCACTGCACCATCTACTCGTGGTCGGCGGCGAGGACGCTACCTCACCGCTCCACCCCTATCCTCCCACCGCCATGCCGTCCTACTCACCGTAATCTGGGTCACCTTTCCTACAGCGCTGGTGCCGCCATCTCGTCACCCTACCACAACAAGTCTCCCTGGCCTCCCTTTAAGCCATCGATCGTCCGTTCCTGTGGCGTTGGTGTTGCCGCCTCGCCGCTCTACCACAACCCATTTCCTCGGCCTTCCACTAAGAAGGGGCCTTGGTGAAGACGGTGAAGTAAAGACGTCGGAGCTCTAGCGATGAAGACGGTGATGCACAGGGCAAGGTGGTGCAGGCGGTGGCACAGTGACGAGTTGGGGGAGAGGAAAGAGGAAGAGATGAGGAGAGAACGTGAGATACAATGGTCCACACCGTCGACCGAAATCTGTGCAGAGGTGCCTAGCGTCCACCAAAAACTTTATTAATTTATTAATATCGTTTCGAATGGTGAACTAGACTCTGCTGTGCATTGCAAATGGCACCTTTTGAAGCACTTTATGAAAGGGCTTGTCGCACTCCATTGAATCAGACACAAACCGGAGAATGAATTGTTTTTTGATCTAATGTCATACAGGAGGCGGAGGAGCAAGTAGCTGTGATTAGAGAGAGCCATAAGATAGCTTAGTCGCGTTAGAAGAGTTATGCTGACAACAGAGGCCGGGAATTGAGTTTTAAAGTGGGAGATATCATGTATCTCAAGGTGACACTACTCTGAGGTGTGAAGAGGTTCAATGTTCAAGGAAATCTAGCCCCATGTTATGTGGGGCCATTCAAGGTCTTGGAGCGATGTGGTGAAGTGGCTTACCAGTTGGAATTGCCAAGTTTTATCGAAGGGGTACATGATGTATTCCATGTATTGCAATTGAAGAAGTGTCAGAAAACCATCATAACAGACATCGTTGGAAAACTTGGAACTTCAAGAAGATTTGACTTAGCAAGAAAGACCTACTAAGATTTTGGTTGTGTTTGACAGAGTTACCCATAGTAAGCTAATCAAGTTTTACAGAGTTTAATGGAGCATCATGCAGAAATGAAGCAACTTAGGAGAAGGAAGAGGATCCGAAGGTAGAGTACGCAGACCTATTCTCTAGTCGGCCCGAATCTCGGAGATGAGATTCCGTTCAATGGTAGTTCTGTGACATCCTGAAATTTGGTGAGTTCAAAATACTTTTATTTTTACTAAATAATTGAAATAAATTAATTTTATAATTTTTCTGCAATTAAAATAATTAAAAAGGCATGTTCTAATCAACCTAGATTTTTAAAACAATTAAATAAGAAAAAAATAAACAGTGCTTGATAAATTTTTTTTGAAGTCCCAAATGCTTTAGAGGATTTTCTAGAATTTTCTCACAATTTTCCAAGTGTTTTGGTATTTTTAAACAAAAGAAAACATTAATCATCTTTTTAGAAAAGGGGAAAAGGGTTTTCTTTTTCTTTTTCCGGAGAGGAGTGACATGGTGCAATCTGGACAGTTTCTGTGCACACGTGCGTGTTAGCAGTCGTCGGATGCCACTTATTCGAGCAAACCAGTATTCTTAGATCTTGGGCGCCCGTTCGCGTGACGTGGCTACACCGGAGCCGTTGGATCTCGCCGCCGCCATAGTCGTTGTCTCCGCAGCTGAGTCGGAGCTAGCCGTTGCGCTGCCATAGGCTTGTTCTTGGCGTCCAGGCCTACCTAGGGTTCCTAGGGCTATTTAGACCATCGAGCCGCTGCGCTAGGGTCCGTAGACGTTGTAGCCGCTGTCGCCTTGGCCCGAGGAGGACGGAGTCGCCGAGGAGAGCTTGGTGAAGGTTTTAGGACCGAGAACTCCAGTCAGCAATTCCATCATCACCAGTGAGTCTTAGCCTTCGATTCTTGGTCCAGAGCCATGTTTCATCATTACGATCCCCGTCAAGACATGCTTTAGCTGCAGTGAGCACTAGAGGGTCATCGTCATTCAGTCCGCGTGTTGCTGCCGTAGTTGGAGGTCGCCGGAGCTAATCGGAGGTCCCCGGAATCGTGCGTTGCCGTGGTAATGTTCCTTGTAGTCTCTATATTCCGAATCCGTGCTTAGTTTAGCCAAGAGAGAGCCGTAGCATCCGGTTGTGTGTAGACTATGAAGCGCCGTCGCCTTTCGTCGTCGTGGCTCGTAGCCGTGGGTCGCTGGCAAAATTGGCAAAACATGCCGTGGGCCGCATGTTGTAACATTTCAAAAATTTGCATAAAAATTTTTGGCAAAATTTAAATTTGATTGTGCATGCATGCATAGCATATATCCATTGTATCAAACATTTAAATTATCTTAACTTTTGCATAGCATATATCCATTGTAGATCAATTCTTTTGATAAAAATGTAAATGTTAAGAGATTTTGATTTCATAATAGATGCTAAAAATCTAGAATATCTGTTAAAAGACAGAGGTAATTTTTTAAAAATTTTAGTAAAAGAAAACTATCATTTAATATATTAAAAAATACACCTAAAAAGGTATTTTGATTTTTGCATAAAAGAAAATGTTCTCAAATAATAAAATAAAATTCATATTTGGAATCCTCACATCTTTCTAAATTTTCTAGTATTTTTACCTTATTTTTCGAGCTATGAAAAATCTGTAAACTCTTAAACCTAAAGGCCCTGCCCGAATAGGAAACTGCCCCATTTGGACATACCATTTCAGGAAACCTTCCAGAAAAAGGAAAGTACGCTTTCTCTTTGTGGGAATGCGCCTTCGACGTTGCATGGGTACAACTCCACGTCGGTCGCCGCCCCGGCAAACTCACCGTCACTGCCCGAAGCAACAGACCATGGGGATCCACCAAAACCGTCAAGCACAACCACAAGAACCTGACGCCGGGAGCTTTGTCGACATCCCAGGAGCATCTCCGAGCAACTTCGCCACCGGAAACCTCGCCTATGAGCAGCCGTTCTTTTTCCCCTTTTGCTCGGCCATTTTGGCCATGTCCATCAATTGAGCTAGCTCAAACCCTTTCATTTCAAATTGATGCTCGTGTTAACACCCTAGAGCACTGCAGTCATCAACCTAAGTCATCCCGACCTCCAATTTAGCCTAAGCCATCGCCGCCCTAGAAGCCACGGCGCACGGTGCCAACCTGCATCCAAGCTACCTTTGCTTCACCGATGCTCTACACTAGTCCTATATCACCCCTAGAAACTTATTGTCCCATTGGATTGGCAGAAGACACCCTAGAACGAGCTCTACCCGTTGCCTGTGACAAGTGCCGCCGCTGCCTAAAACCCTAGCTCGTCACTGGTGAGCTGAACCACTTCAGCCGAAGCTAAGGCCCAAAATGGGTTCCTCATGTTTATGGTAACCCTCCCACCAAAAATTAGAAGATATCGTGCTTCGAGTTGCCCAAATTTTGGCCAAACCCGAACCCTTGCTAGAGTAGAAAACAGGGGAACGAGAGGTTGAAGACGACCGGTTCCATGAAAACCAAGAGAACCACCGGTTCAGCCGATTTAATTTTTAGCTGGCCAGTTCATCTAGGTCCAGACTGGTTCTGGAGAAACTTCCAAAATAAAAATTTTTCAAAATCTTTAACTATATTTATTAGTGAATTTTTTTAATTAGTAACAAACCCATATATGATAACTAAGCTTTCTTCTAGTAAAAGGCTATAAAATACAAATAATCACAACTAATTTTCTGTTAATAGAATATGGTGATAAAATAAATGAATATATCTGTATTTGCAAAAGTATTTCAAAATTTTAGTATTTATTTTGAGAAACTTCTAAATTGCATCATAAACATGTTATATATTTGTGTGTAGCATTTCATATAAGTATTGGTATCTAAATTACTATTGGAAAATTTTAAGTAAATCAACTGAGAAGTTTTCATATTTTTAATATCATTTAATGATATTTATAAATTGCATCATATACATGCTGGTGTTTATTTGAATTTCTTTGTACGACTAGAGTCTGCAGGAAATTCAGAGGAAGAAGCTGTGGTGGCAGGCAACCTAGAAGCCAAAGAATTCAAAGACTGGGATAACAGCATCACTGAAGGTAAGTCATGTACCTTGATCATACTGTCACCTTTAATTATTAAATTATGCATTTTTTGGGCTATGCGGGAAAAATGGCTTCTTTAAATGCTTTGAAGGTGGGATAAATACTTTCCTAGTTGAATTAAAACCACCCTTGGACATTGCTGGTCATTGGTCATAGGATCTGAATCAGGTGAATTGAGAATATTCTGAGAATAGTGCCATGTGTACCTAAATTGTTTGGATTTACTCTAGAGCAGAATAATTGGCTGATATAAAATGACATAATTTTCGCTCAACCATGTGACCGAGAAATCGGACTTAGACCAGTATTATTCTGCTGATGTGATGTTTCCGCATTTGCAATAGGTTGGTGGCAGCGGAGCTTGTTGGCCTTTGTCTCGCCCGCAGGTCTCGATAACAGCGGGAACCACACTTGTATGAGGTGACAAAATCTGTCAGCCTACAGATTTTCTTGGTCAGAGTGTGGTCACATACCTGCTGGGTGGAAACTAGCTCAACAGTGTAATCCTTTTCTATGTTGTTTTAACCCTAGATAAGTTATGACATCATATGGGTAAAACTGGGCAGGTTCTGTACAACTGAATAATTAAATCATCGATGTGTCGTGCTTCCGGTAGAATGGAGCTATGTCTTGGGTGATACCAATCATTAAAGCTTAATGAACTCTACTCTATCATGTTTTATTTGGTTGGCACTACTGTTGATTATGGAATTTGTTAAACTTCCATAAGAGTTGATCTGGTTCATAAAATAAAATGACCTTAACAGGCTTAAATGATAAAACATTTGGGAATTTATAAAATAAATTGCATTTTATTGGCTGAGTCCACATACTAAACTTGGTCAATCCCTTGAATCCTGAGCATTTAGTAACCAGTAGAAGACCCAGGAGAATGGACTAGCGATGATGTAGAATTTTAGGGTTGATCCTGCACTCAGGTTTTGCCTGTGGTGTATGCAGGGTAGTTTTGTAAATAAATATTTGAAATTGGTACAAAATATGTAAGTTAAGGTTCTGTGAACCACTACTTTCGCTGTGAACTCTGGTATGTAAATTAAATGTGATGCTGCAGTTTGTACCTTGTGCAAAGCACAACTGTAAACCTGGACAGTTGTGTGAAAATGGGATCGAAGAAATCTTGGTCCCCACACATGTCCTAGTGAGTTGGCGATGCCGAGAGCAACCCGTAGAGCTCAGGAGCAAGGAGTTTGATGATTTGTAGCATCCACGCGAGTTCACTAGAGTTGCGCTGCCATGCCAGAGTCGGGCACCGCCATGTGGCTTGGTCGCCGAAGCGGTAGGATGACGTGGAGTGTACGTGGCCGTTGGATCTGGATCAGGTGGATCAGATCAGAGCGGTGGGCCAACTCTGTGGTAGACCATATTGTTAGTGATATGCCCTAAAGGCAATTATGTAATTTGATTGTATCACGTCTATTTTTATGTACCCTTGGAAAATATGCTATTAGTTCCATGAATAAACGTCATTGACATTATTCATTAAGTACGACTTGGTTATGAGATACATTGTTTATATAATTTTATTCTAAATAATCCCTTGTCTCGTATCATTATGTAAGACAGCAATGATTTGATCAGTACATATATTGATTGTTCGTAATGTTTCACATATCATAGATACAGATATCAAATCAATAATATGGACACATATTAGAGAATATAATTTTGGATAGACCAACTCCGAGACACTGCAGAGATTGTTATCTACATGTGTCATCAGCCTGTAGTTTCGAGTGTTATACCTATATGATCCTTGGACTTGAGATCATCATTAAATCCCAACATGTATAGTTGTATACTTTAGGGTTATCAACCATTGTACCGTAACTGGATAGTTATAAAAATAGCTTTTGGGTATGCTATGAAACATGTCGTGAGGTGTGAACGATCAAGATAGAACTTGTCCCTCTTTAATAATAGGAGAGATATCTCTGTGCCCCTCGATGTGATTAGATTGAAAAGTGCATGGCCATGCCAATGTCATTAAAGAGTTAATCACAATTTAGAATCCATCACAAGATCAAGTGCATGGTCGAGCTATCACAAGGGTGGCACGGATCTCACCTTAAGCTTGACTGGTATCATGCGGCAAAGAGATCAGTATGTGAGTATATCAAGGTTTAGCTGATATGATCCTTCCGTGCATTTGGGGGTAATTATGTCTTCCTAGGAATCACTATTGACTTTTGGTTCGGAAAAGAGCTTCTAGGGCTATGGCCAATTGCGCATGAACCTAACAGGTCATATATTTAACGGGTTGGAACATGTCTAATGGATTGAATTCATTAGTGGGTTTTGCGGATACTGATCTATGTAGGATTAGATTCGCGCATACTGATCTGTGTAAGATTAGTTTCGCAGATATTGATCGGTGTAGGATTAGAGTCCTAATAGGCCTGTAGCGTAGAAGCCTATTAGTACGCTCTATATAAGGGAAGGTGGTGGGGCGGTGCATACACGAGTTTGCCACCACATAACTCTAGCCGTCAGGCCCACTATCGACTTTTAGAAACCCTAGCCGCGTGCATGCGGTGCTAGTACACCGGCGCATGGCGTTCTGCCCCTTGACATGTGGATACCATAGAGGTGCTGCTGCAGTTATTGTGGCACTGATCAGCGACAAGGAGAAAAAGGTCGGTGAGATCAACTACTTCCTCTACGGTAATACATACGTCGTTGTTGTGGTGGTGATTGGCGAGGAGGGACGTTCGACTCAACGCGAACAACTACTTCCTGTAACTCGACGCGCATGACATTAAACTTAGCTACTCCGGCTCTCCTTCCGCTGCGACCGCGTATTTAAGGTAAGATTCTGTGATCATTTACTTGCATGATGTCTTCGGTGCTCATGGTGGGAATTTTTAGAATTGTACCAGCGTAGTCTACCTATTCCTCTTCACGTGTTGCTAACATGTGGGTCCCACTTGTTTGGTGGACGCAGGGTGTACTATGAGCACATGCGTGGACTGCGCCGACCATGGGATGTAAGGCTAACAGACAGTGGTCAGTTCAGCTCGGGGATTTTCTAAAAATAGGAAATTAATTCTAGAAATTATCTTAATTATTTTAAAAGGGTAAAACTTTAAAATTCATATTTTTTATCTAGAAGTCCAAAAATACCCATTCAAGTCTCTAAAAATTTAGAAAAATGATATATATCTATTTATGAATTTTTTATTTTTTAAATATATTTATTTAATGTTTGAATTTTTATTAGCTATTTGCAACATATTACATATAGAAACGATTGTTTTGGAAGATGTGCCAGGAGAAGATTTTGCTGTAGATCAAGAGTGAAATTGACAAGACAAGTTACACACAGTTCTTGATCATGTTGCTCCTACCTATAAATAAAATTGTTTTATTTTTTAAATTATGCATTACTATGTTTATTATATTTTATTAAAAATTTAGTTATTTCAAAATTGCTTATTATCCTCGCTTGAAATATTGTTTTAAAGATATTTCTTTGTAACATAACTTATCGGTATTTTAGTTGGAGAGCGTTGATATATGTGGGATTAGTATTTGTTACTGTGATGATCATTATTTTAGTCATGCTGGGCCATCGGTAGCAGTTCTTGCTATTGCGGCCTGGCACATTTCCCAGCGCCCCGAGGCATGACGTGCCCGGTTTAGGGTATGACACGACACAACTCCGAGCGCTGTTCCGACCCTCCCAATGCTTCCCGATCCATCAATTCACATGGCATACGGTACATTTTCCATGCATAGTACATTATTATCTATTATCTATAGGTGGAATCAATGCTGCAACCTAGGTGTATCGACGTCGCCCAAAAATGTTGGACCGTTCAATCGGCCTTCCAGCTTGATCCGACGTCCAGCATGTAATAACCGATTACAAATGCAAAAAGGCCCTTGTGCTTTACGATTTTGTGTTGCAGTCATCAGAAAATCACAGGAGAGTCCTTTCATGTTGGCTGTGCGTCTCGTGAGTTTTTCGTCCACGTCTCTGTATTTTCGTCGTTCTCAACCCGTGGTCCTTTCTCCATGGCTCCGCTCGGCTTGCGCCCCTTCCTCACCATCACAACCTTAGCCACCCGCTCTCCCTCGATGTCGTCGCCCTTCCTCTCTCGCTTGCTCACACCGCACCCTCCCTCTCTCGCCGCCGTCTTTCCTTTTCCTCTCCCTCACCACGCATCCCCTTCCACGCCCTCCCCCGCCCAGATCTGGTCCAGCGGGCGGCGGCGCCGCCTTCCCTTTCCCTCCCTGCCACTGCCGCTCTTCCCCTGACCCAGATCTCATCCTGTAGGTCGGCACTGCCTCCGCCACCACCCCTCCTGTCTCCCTCACCCCCATCGTTCTGTTGGGAATAGTCCCACATCAGAAGTTGGGAAGGCTTGAGTAAGGTTTATAAGGGTGAGGGAGCACCCTCTTTTTGAGATAGCTTTTTGGGGGGAGATGGCCCAAAAGACCTTGGCCCGCTGCTCTGGTTGGGTCTGCGAGTGTAATGCAGCCCAACGACCTGGAATCCGGATGCGCTAAGTGTGGCGGTCCGGCTAACAAGTGGTATCAGATCCTAGGTTGCCCACGTGGTTTCCGGAAAAGTCTCGGCCCAATGTGTGAGGGGAGATTGTTGGGAATAATCCCACATAAGAAGTTGAGAGAACTTGAACATGGTTTATAAGGATGAGAGAGCACTCTCTCTTTGAGGTAGCTTTTTGGGAGATATGGCCTAAGAGACCTTGGCCCGCTGCTTTGGTTGGGCCTGCGAGTGTAATGCAGCCCAACGACCTGGGATCCGGACGCGCTAAGTATGGCGGTCCGGCTAACAAGTGGTATCAGAGCCTAGGTTGCCCACGTGGTTTCCGGATAAGTCTCGGCCCAATGTGTGAAGGGCAGATTATTGGGAATAGTCTCACATTAGAAGTTGAGAGGGCTCGAGCATGGTTTATAAGGGTGAGAGAGCACTCTCTCTTTGAGTTAGCTTTTTGGGGGAGATGGCTCAAGAGACCTTGACCGACTGCTCTGGTTGAGGCTGCGAGTGTAATACAACCCAACGATCTAGGATTCAGATGTGCTAAGTGCGGCGGTCTGGCTAACACGTTCTCTCCGCCCGTAGCTATCCGAGCTCCGCATCCGCGTCTTCACGCTGGCGCTGCTGCCGCTTCTCAGTGACACGCCCTGCTTGCCGTCAGTCCTACCGTCCTCTGTGCTGCAAGGTAAGCTAATGCCTTTAGACGAATGCTTCCAAACAATACCTCCACTCAGAATTCTTTGCAGTACGTATATAGATCTATCGTTGCCACCGTTCGTATCTTCGCCGCCCCGGTAACCTCCATTAATTGGCAACATTGCACGAAGGCAAGAGGACCGTCACACAGTTCGTCTCACTATGGCAACGTAGCAACCTTCATTTTTTGGCCACCAAAAAATTTTTATCTCCAGCTGTTATTGCGTTTAATATTTCATTTGTGACCGAACTTTTTTTCCTCCCTTCTAAAGTAATCTACTGTTCCTGCTGCTACATTGGTTCTACTCAATGGTTGAGTGCCACTGCAAGCTTTGGGCGCACATGTACAACTAACAGATTTTATAAACAACAAGAAATTCCCTCATTGTCATGCAACAAAGTTACTTTGCATAAAAAAAACCAACACAATAGACATATAGCACTATTTCTCTGCACAGATATAAATAATAAAACACTTATTGTACTTAGTTAATGACTTGATTTGCTTTTAAAGTAATTCAGTTTCCCACCTGTTCCGTCGATTCCAAAACACTCAATATGCTTGCTTGATGATTGAACTTACTTTTAAAATAATTCAGCACACATGCGGTGCTTGCAAATTTTGTAACACAGGCTCAAACACAGAACATTAAACCAGGCTATTGGTCTGTATTACATGCATCTGCTTGCTTCATGTGCAGTCTACCATCCTAAAACAGCCAATGTTATAAATCCTTGCAACATGATGCTTTACACGGCGCCGTGAACATATAGTATCATCCCTTCATACAAATCGATGCAACAAAATATTCAGTGTACTTCCCTAATGACTGAATAAACCATACACTACATTGCCAAATAGTTTTTGTCTCTTATATTGCCATGACTGCTGCCTCATTTATCCTTACAGTTTTGCCTAGATGAATTACTCCATGCTAAGCGAAATCACCGTAGAGCATCACAATTGGCACATACGGGTCAGACTAACGTGGTTTACCGCTTACAAAGACCGCTTAGACTTTACAAAAGACCAAAGACTCGACTTCGTCATGATAGACGGACAGGTACATGACATAATCTCTTTATTCAACCACATTTCTTCCATCGATTAACCACACCAATCATCAGTGTCATTTTACGTGTATATAATGACAGGGCACGACTATGGATGGTCAATTTCCATGCATTCGCGCTCCCCAAATTAGGACTAAACTCAAAGAAGACGATGTCTATTCCGTCTACCGCTTTCAAGTTGCCAGCGCCAAACAAACCTACAGGACCGTCGACGCACTGCCCATGGCCAAATTTATGTCCTATACCAATCTTATCCATATTTGCACTGCTCCGGATACATTTCCACTGTATGCTTGCAGAATTCTACCATTCGATGAGATCAACACTAGAGCAGATAACAAGCTCCTATCGTCAGGTACGAACCATAACATTCCTTAGTCTACATACATTCTTTTTCTATGTATACTGTGTCGCGGCCCTTCTCGGCTTACCTTCCGAGAAACGGTCGGATCTGCACTAGGCCCTGCATCAGTAGGCTAGTGCAACTATTACACCACTGGATCATTTCATACATCGATCATTCATACATTACATAACAGCGATCGCCAGATCGCAAAAGTGGCAAACGACATTAAGCCTTAGTTATAGTCCGGTTTTCATCATAGTAAAGCGGAAGTCTTCAAAAGGGGCAACCAACAGAGTTCTCATAAAGAAACAACAAAATCATACCAACAGCTGTGCAACAACACACGGCTGGCGAAACGCACTAGACCCTAACCCTACCTCTACTCCTAGTCCTGAAATTGAGGTTCCCCATCCTGATGGCAGTCGTAGGCATCTTCTTCACCAGGGGCATCCATGTCTAAAAGAGTATATGAATGCGAGGTCAGTGTCATCCAAACACTAGCGAGTCAACAACCAACCTAATGCATTTAATGATAGAGGCTTCAAATGAAAGGCTGGATTTGTTTATTTGCAGAAAGCCAGTTTTATAACCCAAAGCCTATGACATAGCAGTTTTAACCAAAGTTCTATATCAAGTTGTTTATTCATCATAATTCTGTTTCAATACTCATTTCCAAACCCCATGGTAGTTTCCATGCACTCTGCTAAACGATCTCCTTCCACTCCCACCATGATCATCTTCCACGTGTGGCACACCCGTTGTGGATCACATTCCCCAGCAAAGTACCAGATCTCGTCCTAGCTGGGCTGCCGACCCAAGCTAGACCCATAACTCTCTATAAGAATGGACCTAGATCATCCCTGTGTGAAACCATGAGGAGGTGGCCCCATGTTGATGATGAGCATATTGACAAGTGTCTTGAGCGTAACGCGAAGGTTTTGAGGCGATCGAGGCTTCGCCAGGTTTTTCCCAGGGTTTTCGGGTCTTGACACAGGTTGCACCGATTGTGCATGGTTTTTCGATGGGTTGTTCGAAAAACTTGTGCATGTCTTGGATGTGATTGATTATGGACTAACCTTGCAGGTAAGGAAGGTAAGTATGGTGTTTTGGCTAATCTTTGTGGTACAGGTCTTGATGGACCGTGGTCAGCGACGTGTCGGGATGCGAACTGGCGGTTCGTGGGTCCAGAACCACAAGGAGGTTGCGTAGGACGGTTGGACTCGAACTTGAGGACCACAAAGATGGTGAAGATGACGGACTTAGCCGGCGTGAGGATCCGAGGCTCGGTAGGCAGTCGAGTGCGATGGAAACTTAGCGGCTAAGTCAGGACCTGCTGCGTCCGGTGTGTGCGCCATGTGGGGCATGTATCGGGAATGTGCGTGGCATATTCCAAGGATTTTTGGAGTATATTCCAAGGGTTATATGCTGTAAAGAGTGAACAAATCTCAGCCATCCATGTGTCATCCAAAGGTGGGGAGTAGTTGGCTTGAGAGTTACTCCACCTTTGGGCTATAAAAGGAGGGGACGGGGTGCCTCCCATTCAAATTTGAGAGGAGTGGGCTGAGGTTTGGGTGTGTTTAGAGTGCACTTCTGAAGTGCTTTGCCCACCTTGGTGTGGCTTTGTATTACCCCCAAACCGATGCAATAGAAATCAGCCATGTTCATCCAAGTTCTTCTCTAGTTCTTGTGTTTGATCTTGTTTCTTTAGTGTTCTTGTTTGCAACTAGTTTATTTGTCTCATCTCCTTCTATTTGCTACTGATCCATGATGCCTTGAGGTTATAAATATGATTTGATAATCTTCTTGCAATTTAGGAGAGGATAGAGATCAAGTTCATCCTCTAGTTGCAGTGCTGTCCAGAAAGTTTTCTTCGCGCAGCTGTTATTGTTTGATTTTTAGAAACATATAGAAAACTCCTTTTTGAGTGATTCTTGTGGAAAAAGGTGCGGGACTTATATATCTAACCGTGGTAAAAACTTGAAGTCCATTTGATGCACTATCTGGGAGCCATGAGGTGAATACCGAGCCCTAAATTTTCTGGTCGAAGTTTCTGGCAGAACCTTTTGTTCTTTTTGGTTGATTTTTTATGTACTTGATCTTGAGGTGCAATTTGGAGACGTGATCCATCACTCATATATCTCTATTGAGAAAAATCTATAAAAACATTGGGATCACAGAATGGGAGAAAACACCTCTTGATCACAGTGCTTTTCTTTTGGAATCTGCTTTTACTTTTCAGAAAGTAGTCTAGCTTGTTTGAATTGTTTCTCTTTATCTAAAGTATCTTTAGACTTAATTCTTTTTTTGTTGGGTTCTTAACAACCGTAAGCACCACAGAAAAAAATCCCCATGACCATATGATCCACGGATTTTTATTCGTGAGTTTTTTACTAGGGTATGTGCTACTGTCCAGAATGTTTTTCCGCTGTATGTTTAAGTTGTTTGGGATGCGTTGTTGAAGAAAACGTTGATATCCATTTGGCGTCTATTCAACCCCCCTTCTAGCTGCCTAGGTTGGTCTTTCAACTTGTATCAGAGCAAGGTTGCGCTCTTTTTGATCTTCACCGATCTTTGAGCCTTTCCTTGATTCCGTTTTGAACCATGGCGGATGACAAGTACTGTACTAAGCCTCCTGTATTTTTTGGGTTTGGAATTTCATTTTTGAAAGGCAAGGATGGAATCCTATATCATGGCATAGGAATACAGTGTTTGGCTGAAAGTCAAAAATCCCTATAAGTTGCCAAACGATGAGGAAATCACCCTCCAAAATCAGACAGATGTAGAGTTGAATGCTAGAGCCCACAACATGATCAATCAAGGGCTGAGTAGAAATGAATATGAGCGAGTTGCTCATATCAAGGCAGCTCACGAGATTTGGACTACCCTCGTTGCCTATCATGAGGGGACAGTCCAGATCAAGACCGTGAGGCAAGATCAGTACAAGAGGGAATATAATCGCTTTGTGCAGAAGGCTGGTGAATCACTGGACGCCTGTTTCAGTCGGTTCACCAAGATCCTCAGCAACCTCAGGTCGGTTGGCACCACCTACACCGACTCTAAGAATGCTCGCCACTTCTTGTCCGCTTTGGATTTGAAGATTTAGGGCGTGAAGGTAACCACGATCCGGCAGGCTGTGGATCTTACCACCTTGACCTTGGATGGGTTATATTTGAATCTCAAGACGTACGAGCTTGAGCATCTCTCCTGTGAGCCCCGTCCAGTTTTTATAGCTTTGGTCACCGATCCTTCTTTGCGGTGTTCCTCGAGTTCTTTGGAGTTTGGCACTGGTTTCTCTCTTTCTACTTTGTGTGAGATGCCTGATGAGAGGTTAGATGTAGTGCCTGAGGATCAGTTAGCCCTACTTGCCAGAAAATTTAGCCAAGCCTACAAGAGTGTGAGTGAGAGGAGAAGAGGGACGATCAAGTGCTTCGAGTGTGGTGGCCCCAACCACATTCGGGCTAATTGTCCTAGGCTAGAGAAAGGCAAGAACGACTACACGGCGCCGGACAAGAACAACTACATCAACAAGAACCGCAACAAGAAGCCGCTGCCTGGAGGTGACAAGAGGCCCAAGTTCTCCAAGGGACGGAGACTCTTCCAGAAGGTGTTGGCTGCCTTGGATGAGGCCAACATCTCGGATTCGGAGGAGACTTGGAGCGATGATGGAGGTGATGACCAGAAGCCCAAGAACGACGATGACGACGGCTACGCCGGCATGTGCTTTATGGCCGACGAGGATGGAGCGAGCGACTCCGACCTCTACACCGACTCTGACACTGAGGTACCAACCTACGAGGAGCTCAATGATGCTTTTCTTAAGTTAGGTCATTTCCATGCCAAGTCTAGTGCTAGGTGTAGGGAGCTGGAGGAGGAGGTAGCTTGGTTGACCCAGAAGTTAGAGAACTTGAAGTGCTTAGTGCCTCCCCAGCCGGTAGATTCTGATGGTTGGAAAGAATGTGATAAGCTTGTGCAGGAGTTGAATGAACTAAGGACCTTACATGATAGTGTGTAAACTGAGCTTGAGTCACTTAGGGGGAGACATGCTAGTGTGATGCTTGAACTAGATCAGGCTAGAGAGGCTCTTATTGTTGCTACTTCTGCTCCTAGCCTCATGACATCTAGTATGATTGATAACTCTGCACTATCATTTGCTTGTCCTGATCCTGCTGCACACCTTTCACATGACACACCTAAGGACCCAGTTAGCTCAGATGAGAGCTATAGAGATCTTGGAGCACCTAAGGACCCTATCAATCCAGATGAGGACTATAGTTTTCACTCAGCTTCTTCCTGTGAGGACTGTCTCACTTTTAAATTGAAAAATTTAAACATAAAAAATAAAATTGCTGAGTTGAATAACACCTTGCTTGCTAATTCTACCTGTGCTCGTTGTGATGAATTGGAGGGAGAAATGGGTAGAGTCTATGAGGATCTTAGCAAGAGGTTTGAGGGTCATCTAGCTCAAGTCAAAAATGTTGAATGCCTTTCCTATGTTGCTCTTAGGAAAGATGTGGATATGTTGAGTGAGAGATGTCGCAGGGCTTTGGGTAAGGACAAGATAGATGATCAAGATTCTTCTGGTGTCTTTACTCCTGCTGCTTGTGACTTGTGCTCCCTGCTTCATCAAGAGTGTGAGTACCTTGTGAGCACTCTTGAGAAGTTTTTTGGTGGGAAGAAGAAACTCAATCTGATCTTGGATAAGTCAAAAATTTCCAAGGGTAGAGGTCTAGGTTTTGACTGGTTTGAGCACATCAAACGCCACCCTGCCAAGATTGTCACTGCTGGTGAGGATGGCGAGATGTTTGAGGTTTCTTCAGGAGTTCCTGAGAGGACTGTGTTTCGATCTGCTGGCTTTGTCCAAGAGACTTTTGCTCAGAAGGGTGTTCCTCCTGTGACTTCTGCTCCTGATAGAGCGAAGTTTACATGCACCTTCCGTCAGAAGGATAGACACTTGGTTGAGTTTTGCTTCAGGAGAGCTAGAGTCGCTAGGTGTGAGCGTGCTTATGCTCTTAGGGGTTTTCAGGGTCATACTCAGACTTCGGGAGTTTCTAAGACACCCACAGCTCCTAGACAGACAGCTAGGTAGTTGGCTCCTGTAGTTGCACTACTACAGAAAGGTATTTATGAGACGGTTATTTTGAGCCTTTTGAGATGGTTTCAATGTGTCTTAAATAAGTCGTGTCGTAAAAGAAAATGTTCATTTGAGACGGTTATGAACCGTCTCATGTGAGTAAGTATATAAGACAATTTATGTATGGAACCGTCTTATATGTCCTGTTATAGAAGTCACTTCCTTACTAAACCGTCTCAAATAAGATTTTTCAAATACGATTTTAGGCATAAATATTGGTGAAAAAATAGGAAAAATATTTTTTTTGAATCAGAAACCTATATTCCTACCACCTACCACCCATCTATACACATTAACACAATTCATGCATATAATACAAACATTGCATATCCCAAGACTTGAACCTAAGACCTATTAATTCTAACGTGATCCTTCTAACCATCCTACCTCACACCATGTTCTGAACACAATAGGATATATATACCTTTTAACATTAGTTTTGCGAATCTTTCAACAACTTTTTAGACATCTAACTGACACCAAATAGAAAACTTTTCAACTACAAAGTTGTACACCTCATTGAAGCCTACAATTTCATATAATTTTTATTTTTGTACGACCTATAAATGTCTTAATCCGTGTTATGATTATTTAGACATCTATATTGCTTCAAATAAAAAAGATATCAATTAAAAAGTTGTAAATCCCCTCAAGAGCTACAATATACATATACAAATGTAAAAATTGTTTTTAGAATTTTGATTTTTAAAAATATTTCCAAAAATGTAAAATTCAAAATTATAAAATAAAATTTTGATTTTTAGGAATTAAAATTTCTAACTTCATTTTTTGAAATTTAAAATAGTTTTTTTATTAACAAATAATAATTTTAAAATTCATTTTTAAAATTTTAAAAATCCAAAATTGATTTTAAAATAAAATTTTAAAATTCAAAAACCACCCTTTGAACCTAACTGTGTTGGTTTCACAGTTTTAGGTAACTAAGTGAGCGGTTTCGATAGTTATGGACTTATGTGCAACAACGGGACAAGTTTAGGGACTAACAGTGCAAATTACTATATACAATATATATATATAGGTTATTTACATAATACAACCGTCGCATATGATCCTAGATTTAAAATAATTGCTTTCTAAAATAGGAGTGTCGTCCTATTGATTCATCAGAAAAGACATTTTGTCCTTTCAAACCGCCTTACATTACGTACACATTAACGATGCTAAAATGTAAGGAAATAACTCTTCTACTCAAACCTTATATAAGTCAGTTTTTAATTTCAACCGTCACAAATGCATCAATCATATAAGATGGTTATGATTTGAAAAACGTCTTTTCCTTATATAACTCGGTTCTTAATTTCAACCGTCCCAAATACATCAATCACATAAGACGGTTATGATCTGAAAACGTCTTATTCCTTATATAAGTCGGTTCTTAATTTCAACCGTCCTAAATGTATCAATCATATAAGACGGTTATGATTTGAAAACGTCCTTTTCCTTATTTCTACCACAATAAGAGACACTTCTAGTTTAAGAAGGTGAAACCGCCTCAAATTGTGCGTCTTATATTACTCATTCTCAGACTAGTGTTGTGCGAGGCGGTATAGGTGCATGTGTTGTTGGTCCTGTTCTTTGGACCTAGTGCTTTCCGTGGTTTTGGTTCCGCTGCCCTCGGGGTGTGCCTTCTTTGCCTCGTGGAGGTAGACACCCTCGGCGTGGTTTTGCTCCTACTTTGGGAGGTAGGAGACCTGAGCGGCACACTTGGGGAGGACCGTCATTTGCACCATGGCGACCCAACCCAAATGTGACGCCTAGACGTCCTGTAGGGGTTCCTTCAGGGTTTGTGAGAGTTGAGCGGCGTTAGGGTGCTAGCTCAGGGGGAGTTTCTACTATTTGTGGTGTGACTCAGTATTGGGTTCCTAAATCTACCTTGATTTGTCCCAATACTGCGTCACTCACCTCTTTGTTTCGTTGAGCAGGTGCGTTGGGCGGGGAAGGGAGAGGTTTGGATTGTTGACTCCGGGTGTTGCCGACACATGACCGGAGATTCTTGTTGGTTCTCTTCCCTTGTCCGTGTCCCAAATGGTGAATCCATCACCTTTGGGGATGCTTCGTCAGGTAGGGTGATGGCCAAAGGGTCAATTCAGGTTAGTGACAGCTTTGTGCTTAAGGATGTTGCCTTAGTCAGTAAGCTGAGGTACAATTTGCTTTCTGTATCTCAGTTTACCGATGATGGCTGTGAGGTACATTTCAGGAATAATTGTTCACATATTCTTGGTTTTTCTAGAGAGTTTGTTTACGGGATTTCTCATGTTGGGAGAGTCTTTCGTGCTGATTTTAATGCTTCTTCTATTGGCTCTCCACATTGCTTAATTGCTTCAGAATCATGTGATCTCTCCTTTTGGCATAGGAGACTTGGTCACATTGGTTTTTATTACTTGACTAGAGTTAGCAGCCGTGACCTTATTCGCGGTTTCCCAAACTCAAAATGGTCAATGATTTGGTTTGTGCTCCTTGTCGACATGGGAAGATGGTTGTTGCTGTTCACCCACCTGTCACCCTTGTGATGACAGATGCACCAGGACAGCTCTTGCACATGGATACTGTTGGTACTGCTCGAGTGCAATCTATGGGTGGCAAATGGTACGTGCTAGTTGTGGTTGATGACTTCTCGAGGTACTCTTGGGTTTTCTTCATGGTTACCAAGGAAGAAACTTTTGGTCATTTTCGAAGTCTTCAACGCAAGCTTTCTGTTGAGTTTTCAGGTGCCCTTAGAGCTATCCGCACTGATAATGACACTGAATTCAAAAATTCTCAGTTTGTGGATTTCTGTGAGATGACAGGTGTTGAGCACCAGTTCTCTTCTCCGCATGTCGCTCAGCAAAATGGTGTTGTGGAGAGGAAGAATAGGACCCTCGTTGAGATGGTTAGAACTATGCTTGATGAATATTCTACTCCTAGGCATTTCTGGGCTAAGGCAATTTCTACTGCTTGCCATGTGGCAAATAGGGTGTTTTTGAGGTCCAAGTTGCACCGCACCTCTTTTGAGTTGAGATATGGCAGAAAACCAAGTGTTTGGGTGCAAATGCTTTATCTTAAAATCTGAAAACTTGGACAAGTTTGAATCTCGCTCTTCAGATGGCATTCTTCTTAGTTATTCCACTTCTGTCAGAAATTACAGGGTTTGGAGTTTAGAGGGTAGGAGAGTGATAGAGACTTGTGAGGTGACTTTTGATGAGGCTAGTCCAGGAGCTAGGCCAGATATTTCTGTCTCTGAACTTAACTCTGAGACTATCTTTGTTGATGAGTCATTTGGAGGAGATGATAGCTCTTCAGAGCCTGACCTCCAGGTGGTTCATCCAGAGGAGTCTCCTGCTTCCACTCTCCCTCAAGATGCACCCTTACCTACAGCCTCTTCCCAGCTCTCACCTGATTCTTCTGTTGCTTAGGGCTTACCTGTAGAGTCTTCTGTTCTGGTGGCTCTGTTCCTACCTCTTCTGTTCCTGAGGTAGAGACCACTTCTTCACTAGGTGCACCTAGGCACATTCAGAGAATGCACCCACCTAGTCATATCATAGGTGACCTAGGAGAGCGAGTCACTCGCTCAAAGTCTGGACTGTCCCACTTCTGTCACTCAACTGCCTTTGTTGCCTCCTTTGAGCCTGCAGACATTACCCATGCTCTTTCCAATGAGTCTTGGGTTAATGCCATGCATGAGGAGTTAGAAAATTTTGAGAGGAACAAGGTTTGAGAACTGGTAGAGAAACCTCCAGGACACAATGTTATAAGCACTAAGTGGGTTTTCAAGAATAAGTGTAGTGAGGATGGGGAAGTAGTGAGAAATAAAGCCAGATTGGTAGCACGGTTTCTCTCAAGTCGAGGGGTTTGACTTTGAGGAAACTTTTGCTCCTGTTGCTAGACTTGAGGCGATCAGGATTCTTCTTACTTTTGCTGCATCCAAGGGTTTCAAGCTTTTTCAAATGGATGTCAAAAGTACTTTCTTGAATGGATTTATTGAAGAGGAGGTCTAAGTCAAACAGCCTCCTGGATTTGAAAATTCGAAGTTTCCTGATTATGTGTTCAAATTGTCAAAAGCTTTGTATGGACTGAAGCAAGCTCCTAGAGCTTGGTATGAGCGGCTCAAGTCCTATTTGCTTGGGAATGGTTTTGCCATGGGTAGTGTAGATAAGACCCTTTTCACCAAGAGAGTTGGCTCAGATTTCCTCCTTGTGCAAATCTATGTCGATGACATAGTCTTTGGAGGCTCTACCCATCAGCTTGTCTCTGATTTCTCTGGTGTGATGAGTTGAGATGAGCATGACGGGGGAGTTGACTTTCTTCCTTGGCTTCCAGATCAAGCAGACCCCTGAGGGGATCTTTCTTCACCAGAGCAAGTACACTAGAGATCTTCTCAAGCGGTTTGCTATGTCTGATGGCAAACCTGTTCAGACTCCTATGGTAACCACCACAGCTCTTGAGCCTGATGAGAATGGTGAACCGGTTGACCCGAAGGAGTATAGAAGCATGATAGGCTCCCTCCTGTACCTTACCTCTTCCAGGCCGGACATACACTTCGCTCTGTGTCTTTGTGCTCGCTTTCAGGCTTCTCCTCGCGTTTTCCACCTTCAGGCGGTGAAGCGCATCTTCCGCTACCTTAGAGCTACCCTGGACTTTGGGATTTGGTACTCTTCCTCTTCTTGTCTGTCCCTTAGAGCCTTTTCGGATGTAGACTTTGCTGGCTATAGGATAGATAGGAAGAGCACTTCTGGCACTTGCCAATTTCTTGGCACTTCCCTTGTCTCTTGGTCCTCTAGGAAGCTGTCAGGTGTTGCACAATCCACTGTTGAGGCCAAGTACATGGCTACAGCTAGTTGCTGTAGTCAGGTGTTTTGGATGGTTTCTACCTTGAATGACTTTGGGTTGATCTTAGAAAGTATTCCTCTTTTCTGTGACAACACCTCTGCCATAAACATTGTCAAAAACCCAGTGCAACACTCTAGGACCAAGCATATAGATATCAGGTACCATTTTCCTTACAGACCATGTAGAGAAGGGAGACATAGTGATTCAGTTTGTGGAGAGTGACCACCAGCTTGCTGATATTTTCACCAAGCCCTTGGACAGCTCTAGGTTTGTGGCTCTCAGGGGAGAGCTTGGGGTAGTGAGCCCTTTAGGCATTAGTTGAGGGGGAGCTAGTCTTTGTATTATATGTCTATATGTATATATGCTTTTAAATTTCTGCATTTGCATATTTGCATTCTGGGCTTAGTTTTGGGCAGGATTAAAGAGTCAGTTTCACTTCTTTAGCCACTGCTTCTTATCCCATAGGTTGCTATCATGCGTCATTAGCAATGTCCTCTGCTCTACCTAGTTGAGTTTCACACAGGCTTTTGGGTCTAGCAGGTGTTGGACCCCCTGGGTAGACAGGGTCTGTGTCTAGTCTCTCTAGTAGTCGAGTTGTAGGCTTGCTTTCCTAGTCTGTGGCTTGGGGTAGACGAGTGTGTTTCTGAGCCATAGTGTTTTCCTATACCTCTTCTTTGCTCCATAGGCTATCCTCCTGAGGTTCTCTTCTCTTATTCATTTGCTTTTGGTCTTGTTGAGTCTCCTTGTTTCTCTTGAGCTTAATTTGACTAAAACTCAACTTTAACCAAAATTATGCTAAAATTGACTCACTACTTGAAGGGGAGTTAGAGAATCTCTCTTGCATCATGCATATCATGTAGATTTGTTTACATTTCTGAGCTTTGTCTATTATTCATGTTTAAAGTGCTAATTGTATCCAATTGCTCTTTGTCATGCTTTGCTACCTATGCCTGTCATTCATAGATGCTTTACCATTTTGTTCAAGCAAGTTTCTTAAATTGATCTCTAAATGACAAATTGATTACTTGAGCTTGTGTTTGTTAGAGTCACTTTGAGGTTGTGCCATGCTAGCTTAAGCCTTGCTTAACTTTGAAACTAGGATCAGTATTTTGATTGAACATGATCTATTTCATGTCGGCACCAATGAAAAGATCTCTAAAAAAAATGCTTTTCTTTTAATTATGTTGAGAGCCTTCACCAATTCTCCTTCATGAGATAGCTTGCCATTGCATTTGGCATGAACTTGGGAGGGGTTTTGGATGACCGAGACTGCGAATCCTTCAGTGTCATACTGGGCGCGGTCGAAAAGTAAGGCATGAAGCTCTCTTAAATTAGTTCAACTCTGCACATGTAATAAAAAATGAAAATTCTTCAAAACAAAAAAAATGGTAATGTTGAGCAACTTGGTACCTTCTTGAGGAGATATGATCTCTTGATTACTAATACTAGGATCCTTGTTTGCAAGTGCTTTCATGTATGGCATGATTTTCATTATACTTAAACCGCCTAGCTCATTGTGATCATAATTTACACGTGCACTAAAATATTACTTTCTTGCTTGAGCTTGGTGGTAAAGTAGCATTTTTGAAGAACTTGGTATGACTATGTAGCTTTTGATCTCTAGTACCTTGACTCGGATAATCCTCAAAGCTCCTTAGATTGCATTTATGCATACATGTTTTTTCTTCCTTTGCCATGGGTTTTGATACCTATATTGACAAAAGGGAGAGAGATTTTGGAAAGGCATCATTATTTTTGGGGAGAATTTGAGAATTTTGAGTCTACTTGGACATGTTGACAAATTGCTCTTTCCTTGGTCCAAGTATGATCTTTGCCAATCTCTTTGCTTTGTTATTCCTACATTTTTTCGCCTTTCAAAACCATTTTCCGGTGTTTGTCAATATACTCATCAAGGGGGAGATTGTGAAACCATGAGGAGGTGGCCCCATGTTGATGATGAGCATATTGACAAGTGTCTTGAGCGTAACGCAAAGGTTGTGAGGCGATCGAGGCTTCGCCAGGTTTTTCCCAGGGTTTTTGGGTCTTGACGTGGGTTGCACCGATTGTGCACGGCTTTTCGATGGGTTGTTCGAAAAACTTGTGGATGTCTTGGATGTGATTGATTATGGTCTAACCTTGCAGGTAAGGAAGGTAAGTATGGTGTTTTGGCTAATCTTTGTGGTACAGGTCTTGGTGGACCGTGGTCAGCGACGTGTCGGGACGCGAACTGGCGGTTCGTGGGTCCAGAACGACAAGGAGGTTGCGTGGGACGGTTGGACTCGGACTTGAGGACCACAAAGATGATGAAGATGACGGACTTAGCCGGCGTGAGGATCCGAGGCTTGGCAGGCGGTCGAGTGCGATGGAAACTTAGTTGCTAAGTCAGGACCGGCTGCGTCCGGTGTGTGGGCCCATGCGGGGCATATATCGGGAATGTGCGTGGTATATTCAAAGGATTTTTGGAGTATATTCCAAGGGTTATATGCTGTAAAGAGTGAACAAATCTCAGCCATCCATGTGTCATCCAAAGGTGGGGAGTAGTTGGCTTGAGAGCTACTCCACCTTTGGGCTATAAAAGGAGGGGAGGGGGTGCCTCCCATTCAGATTTGAGAGAGGGAGTGGGCTGAGGTTTGGGTGTGTTTAGAGTGCACTTCTGAAGTGCTTTGCCCACCTTGGTGTGGCTTTGTATTACCCCCAAACCGATGCAATAGAAATCAGCCATGTTCATCCAAGTTCTTCTCTAGTTCTTATGTTTGATCTTAGTTCTTTATTATTCTTGCATGCAACTAGTTTATTTGCCTCATCTCCTTCTATTTGCTACTGATCCATGATGTCTTGAGGTTGCAAATATGATTTGATAATCTTCTTGCAATCTAGGAGAGGATAGAGATCAAGTTCATCTTCTAGTTGCAGTGCTGTCCAGAAAGTTTTCTTCGCGCAGCAGTTATTTTTTGATTTTTAGAAAAATATAGAAAAAATCCTTTTTGAGTGATTTTTGTGGGAAAAGGTGCGGGACTTATATATCTAACCGTGGTAAAAACTTGAAGTCCATTTGACGCAGTATCTGGGAGCCATGAGGTGAATACCGAGCCCCAAATTTTCTGGTCGAAGTTTCTGGCAGAACCTCTTGTTCTTTTTGGTTGATTTTTTATGTACTTGCTCTTGAGGTGAAATTTGGAGACGTGATCTGTATCTCATATATCTCTGTTGTGAAAAATCTATAAAAACATTGGGATCACAGAATGGGAGAAAACACCTCTTGATCACAGTGCTTTTCTTTTGGAATCTGTTTTTACTTTCCATAAAGTAGTCTAGCTTGTTTGAATTGTTTCTCTTAATCTAAAGTAGCTTTAGACCTAATTCTATTTTTTGGGGTTCTTAACAACTAGAAGCACCACAGAAAAAACCCCATGACCATATGATCCTCGGATTTTTATTCGTGAGTTTTTTACTAGGGTATGTGCTATTGTCCAGAATGTTTTTCCGCTGCATGTTTAAGTTGTTTGGGGTGCGTTGTTGAAGAAAACGTCGATTTCCATTTAGCGTCTATTCAACCCCCCTTCTAGCCGCCTAGCTTGGTCTTTCAACGAATGACAACATGAAACTGTCTTCACCTCAAGCATGGCGGCAGACAGGGTACGGCCACATGTCGTAACTGCCCCTGAATCCCCAATTACTTGCACTACCATGCGATGGCCGGCGCGTTGTGTTGTTAGGAACCATTCATGAATGGTCAGTGACGTCACACTGTGCATCCCTGATACACCCGTTTGGGGGAATCCTTGATTCGGCCCAGCCTGTCCACAAAGGGCCTCACCCTTATGCACTTCCTTCTTCGGCTAAATCGCACCCTCCGTGTGAATCACACGATATGGCAGAACCCCTTTGGGCAGCGCTCGGCATTATCCGGATCTCGCCACGCTCCTCTTCCATGCACTACGTATGTGGCAATTAGCTTCTTAATTCACGTAGTCTAGCTACTTCATCTCTTACCCAATGCTAGATCCAGTCTGCATTGTAACTCATCACAACCTGTGGCGGACCAAATTTCCGGTAAAAATTTACCAGAAAATGTCCAGAATGTCAACTGTCCAGGATTTCAGTTGCATTCAGAAATAGTACAGCCTGCTTGATTTATTATATGTTACAAAATATTTTACAGCGGAGGTGGAAAAATAACCTGGTAATAAAAAGATAATACATGCCCGTATACCACAGGCAAAGCTTGAGCATAAGGTAAACTTTAGAAATCGATCCTACTTTAGAAATCGATCTTATGCGGATTCTTGTCTTCTTCATAAATGTCCATTTCAGAGTATAAAGTGGATCCTTAAAAAAAAGAATAAATTGCCCACATAACGTGGGTAAGTACTAATCGTACTTGCAAGTTCCTTGAGAGAATAATACTATTATTATATGAAAACAGGATTCAAAGAATAGTAAGGCTTTATGGTGAATATGTAAATTTTGAGCTTTAAAGGTCCTATTATTATTTTAAAACAATTAATAATAATAGAACAAATTCTATCATTTTTCTCCATCCTTATTCATTTGCAATCCAGACAATATTTTCCATAAGATAAATTCATGGATTTTGGTAAATAAGAGAGGCATCACCCATTTGACACAACTTCATATACCCGAAGCAGGGTCCATCGATGAATTTGTTATTAGCTCTGCAGAACCTATCCAGCTTTACCCATATAACAGCTTTCTTATATGGATGGATGATTAATGTGTCATTCTTATTCATTTTAAACCCAAGTTTTTATAGAAGCAAACGATATCTAGATATTCTCATACCACAGAGCAAATATCTAGTGCCCTTGAGTGTCAATCAAGCTCTTGATCCTCTAACCCAAGATGGTAAAACACTGTTTCCAAATCTGCTTCTATAATTTATAGAGTAACGATTCCAGCGAGTTCACACTCTCTCTACCTGGTGTTATTGAGCTGGTACTTCCACGTACCGACGGGCCGAAATAACATAACACTGTTTCCAAATTACTCTATATAAATTCAGTCAACCTTCCAGACCACAGCATTTTCACATAAAATAAGTTATCCAATCTAACTTATTTGTACAGACCAATTCTCCTTCTTTTCATGAGATAATCAAATTTTAATATTTTTGCCTATACTAGGGTTTTATCAGAGGTTGATTATTTTTAGGTGGCTTTTTAAGGTATTGGGGTTTGGATAAAAATTTATACTTGGAATGTATAAATAAATAACTAGAAAATATATGCAATAATTAATAAATAAAGGAAATGTAGGTATATCAAAATGCATCAAAGATAAAAAAAACCTGCCTTAATTGAAGATTGGATCACACTTATTGTATTTTCTGGACATTTACGGTTAAAGTTTCCAGAGAGCAAAGTTCATCATCTATACGTTATAAAAAGAAAGAAACTCCAATAAATATAAAATAAGAAAAGTTTTATATAAACTACAAAATAAAAGGGTTTGGGTAAAAAGGTGATGGGTTGTACGATTTTCTAAAAGGTTGAAAATATTTTCTAAAGAAAAAGGGGTAGGGGTTTTTATGTAAAAATAGTTATTTTGGGCAGCATAAGGCTAACGTTAATGTATAGGATTGATTATTTAGGGTGTAATTTAAGTTAAGCATACGTTTTAGTATTTAGTTAATGGGTAATTAATTATTTTTAGTATGAATTATGTATAAAACAGGTTAAAATTCATATTTAATATTAATTTTTAATATTAATATTTCTATTTGACCTTATAATGATAATAATTAAAAGAATTGATTTTGGGCATTATAATCTTATATGGAAATGTTTATATGGGATGAATAGTATATGTGAAATTATTAGTATGATTTTATATTTAGGAAATTCTAGTTTGATTAAAGAAAGGGTTTTAAGTTTAAATTTGGATTTCTATAGGTTTTAAAAATATAGAGATATTATTTCTAGATATAAAACATTATTTTGAGTAATTTTTATATTGGAAGTTTTATTAATTTTGTTTCTATGTTCTTTGATTTTAAGAATTATCTTTAAACAAGAAAGAGAGTAAAAGGGTTTATCTAAGTTATTTTATTATATAAATATGATATTTTATATTTTTATATTATTATTTATTTCATTTTAGATTTGTATGAATTTTTGTAGAATTTATAAAAGTGATTTGATATTTTAATTAAATTCAAGTTGATGAATTGAAATTAGAAAATAGGTTAAATTCTTACTGGGCTAGTGGTATTGGGCTTGGCCCAATACGTGGCGTCAGGTCATGGGGCCGATGGGTGACGGAAGGACCCAAAGGCGGCAGGTGAGATTGGGCTGACGGGTGGGGTCGGCATGTCAGTGGCAGGAAACGGGGAAAACCGGAGGGGCGGTGGTAGCTTCGCCGACGACGGCGGAAGAGAGCCGGCGGCGAGAAATTGGGCGGGGAAAAATGAAATTGGAGGTATATAGTAGCTTTTGGTGGTTGTGGTGGGGATTGAAATGGTCGGAGGCGGTGGGGCGGCGAGATGGTGGCGGCGGCATGACGGGATAGTGGTAAGGAGGGAGCTTCGGTAGAAATTGGGCATGGGTGATGGTCAGAAAAAGGTTTGCGGGGAATAGTGGAGCATTATTCTTATGGGCGTCGAGGCCGGAGAGGGGCTGAAGCGGTGGGAGAAGAGTTGGCCGGAGTTGGGGTAGAAGATGATGGTGGCACTAATGTCGGGCGGGTGAGGGGAGTAGAAGGGTAGACAAAGGGAGGTTGAGGTGCTATGAAGCTAGAGGGAGGGTTTTATAGGGTAGAGTGAAGTGGCGGGCAAGGAACAACGGCGGCGGCGCTGCATTGGTGGCGGCGGCGGATTGGCGTGCGGTTGGAAGTAGATGAGGGCAATGACACGGCGGTAGTTGTCGGCGGCGGTGAGAGCTACCTCGTGGCAGCTAAACCAGAGCAGGGGAGGGGGAATATGGCGGCGGTGCTTTGCTCATGCGCAGCGGCAAGGCCAAGGTTGAACGGGCGGCGAACCAAGAGGGAGGAGGAAGAAGAGTGGGCTGCCGTTGGATTAGAATCCAATCCGTGGGTGCCGTTGGATTCATCAAAGGGATGACAGGTGGGACCCTTTTGTAAGTGAGAGAAGGGTTTAAGTAGAGACAGGTTTCCGAAGAAGGAAAGCGTACTCTGGATTGTTTCCTTAAAAGGAAAGTTTTAGATTTAAAAGGAAAGAGTTTTTCCAGGATTTAATTATAGTTTTAATAATTCATAGAGGGCTGTAAGAGGCTCAGAAAATTATCAAATAAATTTCTAAAAATCCAGAAAAATGAGTAAAATCCAAATATAAAATAATATTTATTATTTTATGGAATTTTTATTTTTAGAAAAAGAGGGATATGGTATTTTCTTTTGAGAATAAATAGGTACTTTGTTTAGAAAATTCCTTAAAATTTAGGAATGATGATAAGGACATAATTATAACTTTTTGCGAAAAATTTTTATACTAAATTTAAAATTTTGGGTATGTTACACAACCATATACACACTGGCATGCAAGGCCCATTATTTCAGTTAACCATATTTATTGTGTGAACATGTCTAGTGAATGTCGGTTCACCGTTCCGAGGCAATCTAAGCCTAAAATTAATAATTGGACCTGAGCAATGTCTAAGCAAGATTTTAACCAAGACTTAAGAGTCTAAATCATTTTATTTAACCTAGTTCAGCTAACAAGGGTGATCTTCAAGGCGATCGATAGTAAGGTCAAATGACCAATGATTATATCAAGGCAACATCATCATGGTAAAACAGTAAGAAATAATAACATGGCATGATATATCGTGATTAAGCAAGCAGTTATAAATACTTAAAGAGCATGCAATTGAATACTGTAAATAAAATATTTTAGAAATCTGGGATTCAATATGAACTATTGAATGTTAATCCGCACTAAGGAAAGTATAGACTCTTCCTAGCAGAAGTAAACATTCTATAGGAAAGATGTTAACTCGCATGGACCATAAAGGTGTGAGTCTTAGTCTTGTTCTTGAGCGTAGAGCTAATTCTCTTGATCCCTTACGCCTAGTCGAAAGATAACCGCAATAAACAAACAAATGAGATAAAGATGATGCATGAATGCATGAAATGCAAGCACGGTTGCTAACGTTGACGATGAGGTTAATGATGGGATAATATAATAAATAAATTTCTACTTATCTAGGAAGTTTTATGAGCTTTCCCGAGTAATACGATTCTTACAGGTACGAGCAGATGTATGCATGCAATATAGGATATCCCTTAATATACTTATATTTTCCCAAAATACTTTTTAAAGGTAATTTAAGTTTTCGGACAGCGACAGCCATCGCTGATAGGTTTATGCAATTAGTATTACCCTAAACCAATAGAAGGCTAGGTTCGGCTATTTCGCTCTTACTAAATTGGAATAATTTTAATGTTGGGAAATTCGACAACGGTCTATTCTATCAATCATTTAGTAATTTAGTATTGTTCATGATGAAGTAGATGGTCCATATGATTCCTAAGATTGTTTTAGAGTCATCACTTAATTAATTAAATCTTTAATTAATTATAGAAAATTTAGAAAATTCTAGCAAAAAGGGAATTCTAAGGTGACATGCTGAAATTATAATTTTTCCTTGGTTTGAGAATGTTATTCTATATTTTCTAGGATCTTCGAGTATGTTTCAGTCTTAGTGTTTTATCTAATTCCCAATTATTTTAATAGAAATAGGAAATTACTAAAAGAGGGTTTTAATTACCCTAATTAGGAAATTATACTTAAATACCATGCTAAGCTAAATCTCAATATTTTCATAATTACTTTAATGGTTAAATATGTCTTTGCAAAAAGTGAAGATTTAATTTAAATTAAATCAAATTCGTTTTTTGTTTTATTAATATTTAAGAAAAAGGGTTAAATTGCTCAATTTAATTATCTAGAGAGCAATATTGATCTTAAAATTATCCAGTAAATTTATTAAATTTCTAAATCAGATTTATGCTCCAATCGAACTTTATCGTCATGTAAGGAAATTAATAATTAATTAAATAAGGTGGGAACTCCTGTTTTTAATTACTATTAAGAGGGTTTTCTTTTAAATAAATAACTCTAAAGATAAACTAATTATACTAGAAATGTATAAACATTGTTTTACTGTTACCTACTTAATTTTAGATATTTTTATCCTTTTTAAGTTGATATAAACAATTAAGTTGTTGTTTATATATATTTTCCTATAGCTAGAATAATGCAGAAAATAAAATATGCTCAGAAAAATTTGGAAAATTCACAGGAGTTAGAATACGTTCCGATCTATCCATTTTAACTTGTTTCACCTTGATCGGATGAATGACGATTTTTTTGTGGCCTAGCAAAGGGCTGCAATTTTCTTGTACTTTAGTGTTGCTAGGAAGCAACAGCAGCAGCACTGTCTTCTTCACGCAGCAGCTGCAGGGCAGCAACAGCACCAGCTGCTTGGGCGCAGCTAAGATAGGGGCTGGGGCGCCGGTCGGGAGAGGTGAACTGGGGTCGGCACCGGGCAGTGGAGGAGGAAGGAAGGGGCGGTGCCCGGCTGTTGGAGGAGGATCCACAGGTGGTGGTGGTAGGGAGCAGTGGGCGACGCCGGAGGCTTCTGCCGGTGAGGCATGGCTATAGGGGGAGTGAGCTGGAGGCAGAGAAAGCTGGTTGTGCCGGTGGAGGTAGCTAGAGGCGCCGTCGACCGGCAGAGTAGGAAAACAGGGGCAGCGCCCAGCTGGTAGAGGAGGAGAGGTAGGGCACGGCGGTGTCTACTAGTAGGATAGCGAAACAGAGGCGGCGCCCAGGACGGTGCTGTGGCCGGGTGAAGAAGGCAGCCACGGAGGGGCACAAGGGAGCTCCGGCCGGGGTGAGCAGATCTGGGGCGTCCATGGCGCGGTGGCAAAGCTGCAGGGAGAGGTGGAGTGGTGGTGGCTTGTTGGCGCGGCCGGGACGGAGCTACGCCAGCCGGTGGAGGTGGTAGCCAGCGGTGAGGAGGAGTTGGGGACGAGCTGGGTGGGAGAGGTCGCCGACGAAGAGGAGCAGCGCAGGGGCGGCGACCGACGAAAGGAGATGGTGGAGTAGGGGCGTCGGTGTGCAGCCCTAGGCGGCGCCGACTAGGGGTGAGTAGGCAGAAGGTGACGCCGGCCGGTGAAGACCGAGAAGGGGGCGCTCGCCAGGGGGAGATGCGGCACCAACCATGGAAGCAAGGAAGAGGAAGGGCGGCGCCGTGGCTTGGTGACGGCAGGTGCGGCGCGGGAGGACAGGCCGGAGCAGATGGCAAGGCGGCCACCAGGATGGGGAGACACTGGAGGAGCCCAGAGGAAGAGATGGGTAAGCTAGGAAGAATAGAGGTGGCCGGTTTGGCTCCAACGGGTGGCGCAGAAAAAGGAGGCCACGGGAAGGCCACGGTAGGGTTAGGGCGCCACAAGGCGCACTGGTCAGGTCCTTTGTGCCAGGGGAGAGAGAGCAGAGAGAGAACAGAGAGAGAACGGGCGTGAGAGAGAGTTCACCGGGAGAGAGAGTGTGAAGAACGAGGCTGACCAATGGGCCCACCTAGCAGGTTGACCAGTCAAAATAGTATGGTTGACAAATTGATTCTTCTAAAGGATATATATACACATTTATATATGAATATATATATATGTGAAAATATGATCTTTGTATCGGTTTTTAAAAGTAAATTGTTTTTATATTAGGATATATAATTATATCCATACCAATAAATGAATATTTATAATAAACGAGTAAATGCATGTTCAAAACCTAACAAGATTTTAAAATTATTTCCTAAATACATGCATATTTATAATTTCCTAGATGTCGAAAATGGGGTTGTTATATATATATATATATATATATATATATATTTTTCAACCATCCAACCCAGACCGATTTTACAACCTTTACCATAACACAGCCCAGCCCATTGATACTTATGTGTCCATATGCATTCGTACTAACAAAAATGGTCCTATTACTTTATCCATCGCAGCAATCAGTCGCTCATTGACATGCAGTTTATGATATATTCAATGTCCTGCTTTCATTAGATATAGTCGCAGTCATCGAATTCATCAAGCAAATCACACCGGCTGGCACAAGAGAAGCGCCCGCAGACTTGCGCAACATGCACATCACAGATGGAAGGTATGACACATCTATTAAATAGCCCTGCCACATACTTCTTCAAGATAATATGATGCTCTTACTGCCAACTACCAAACAACTAACAACCTAATTCCAAACAGCCAAACTTTCACTCTCACATTATGGGGACAAGAGGCCGAAGACTTCAAAGCAAAGGACATCCTTGCTCAATCACAGATTGCTCAATCACAGAAACAGACTGTTATCCTCCTTTTTCTCGGCCTCATGGTGAAGAAATGAAATGGTACTCACTATTGTAAAAAAAAGAGAAAAACAACTTATTCATGATTCTGTACCTGCTGTGTTATATTTTGTAAGCCCCTATATCTTAAATTTGGTCATCCCATATGACAATGGTACTCATCATACATATGATATGTTTTAGGTCAGATCAGTCTATATTCAACAAGTGCCACAAGATGGTTCATAAACCCCATGCTTCCCTAGGCAACATCACTAAGAAATAGGTACATAAAACATGATAACAACATATTGCCTTGCCCTTACTACATTCTACCACAATAAAACATAATATTCCATGCTTTTCTCTGTTAACACAATACATACACATCAGATAAAAAAGTACAGCTTCTTCCACCACCTCAACGCACAGCACATATAGCACCCATCTCAACAACCGTCACGCATCTTTCCGATCTTACACCACATGGCACCATGGTAAGTAACAACCAAACCTACAAAAAATTTGTATTTTTCAAATTGATACTATCTTTTAATTTTGTCTACCGCGAAAATAATTTCCTATCCAATCCTTTCTCCTACTGTACATAATTTATTAATCGTTCGCTAAATCCATAGGGCAACACATACAAGCTCAGAATTGCAATAAAAGCACTCTCAGATGGTCAGCCATGGAAATATGACTCATATGCGCCATATGCCGCAAAGCGGTCAAGACAGAGGACGGTTCCTCCTGCTGTTGGACATGTGGTCCCACCACCGCCTGTCCAAGGTACAGCTCATACACCCCACAACCAGTAAAAGACCCCTTTACTCGCAGCATCATCGCCATGCACTAAATGCAGTGCCACACATTCTGCAGGTACCGAATTACCTTCACTGCTGTCGACCTAGAAGGCATTACCAATCTAGATGCAGCAAGTGCAGATTTCATTTTCTTCGGTGTCACCGCTGATCAACTTGTCGGTTCACCGGTGGAAAACCTTATCGCACCAAACAACAGCACAGATAATACCATCCCACAGCAAATTACAAGCCTTCTCTCCAAACAATACGACATCATTACCACTGTCACGGAAAAAGCCTTCGGCCAGCCCATCATTACCTATACGGTATCCAGGTTCACCCGTGCTTCCAGATGAGAGCACACTCTCACAAGACCAAGACATCCAACAACACAACGATCCTCTCCAAGCAATGCCTAGCAACGCCGTTCTTTCCACGCATGAAACACCACAGGTGATTACAGATACCTATACAATCTATCAAACATAACATTTGTACCCTTTTCATTTCACTGACACAACCACTCTCTATAGGAACACTTCCCATCACAGAGCAGCACACCCACTTCAATAAGCCCATCCAACCGTTCCACCCAACAAGACAAAGGAAAAAGGTACGTATACTACAATCACTCAACATACAGAAAACAACAATCACTCAACATACAGAAAACAATGCCTTCAATAGAGCTAATGTCCTCTGCTATACATTCCACAGCCCGATCATCCCGCCACCGAAGACACCTGCCAAAAGGAAACTGTTTCATGATGTTCCAAAAAAGGACGCCTCAATGCTCCGACCTTCATGCAGACAAAGACCCCATACCTAATGCCCCATGTACATAGTTATTTTGCCATAAAAAACCTGTTTGTCACTGCCTTGACGGCCTCAACCTAGGACAGCCTAACAATGCTAACACCATTAATTGGCAGTACTGCATTGCCCTTTGTTTGTGTATAATATATACTCTGTGTTAGCTTAGCCGATACCATCGCCCAGCAGCCATTTTGTAATGATGATAGCATGCAAACATCAGAAACACGCCATGCTTAATTTATGTGCTTTTATCATGACCGTGTCTCATTCCTTCTTACCTCAATGAAGTCAGACAATTAGCGTCCAACACAATAATTAAAACGTGTGCGCCGGGGCGCGCAATCCTTTCTAGTTGGACTAATTGACATCTCGTTTGCTGACCTGCAAGGCAGCTAGGTTGAACTACAGAACACGTCCAACAGCTTAATCACTACCTTTTTTGTGTTTGTTTAGTTTACCATGTGTGGTCTCCCCGTAAGCTTAATCAATCATATATAGCAGTGAAGCTACCAGTGTCAAGTCATGCGGTAGGGGTAGAAAAAATGGATCTCGGTACTTCGCCATCGACTAATTAAACTTGCAGCAGGTCAATTACGTCATATATAACACTCAAATTCAACAATCGATGTGATCGAAATACAGAAATTAGTCAAGCTTTAGAGAAATTCCTTTATTTGGTTCACAAATTGTCGCAATCGCGACTTCAATTAATTTCCTTCCGTGTCTCAATCCTGGAAGTAGTTGCACCTGATGTTTAGAAACATGGACAAGGACCAGGAGCATCCACTAGAATCACGGTGTCTCAACTTCAGCAGTAAATGAGCAACTGCTCGACGTTTCGAGTCGACGCCAGCTAATCTTTTTTTTTTTGTTTTAACAGAACAACTGCATTGATCGATAGGCAATTTGTCTTTAATATGGATGCATTCATATTCTTGGAGGAATATGGTTGGAAAACGCGGAATACATGCTGTTAGCAAAACAACAGAAAAAACAAAAAGTAGATGAAGAACACAAGAACATAAGATCTCGATATTACGTGAACAACTTCTGTGGAAAAATACTATGGCGAAACCTTCACCATATGAGGAGAGATTTACAATGTGATTTATCTCCCGTGCGGCTTACAATAGGATTTTACTTAGAGTGTAACAAGGAAACCAATTCGTACAACGATTCATACAGACTTGGCCTTACTTTAGAATTTGGAACATATATCAACACACATAAAAATGCACCGCAAGTTGCTCATTCGTACAATCTGCGCAACAAAAGCATCCAAGAAGTAATTAGACAGCGACTAAAACCAGCTGCATATTATTGGTAATTTCCTCCTCGATCAGTATTCTGAAGAATCCACACAATGTAGTTGTTAGAGATGGGTAGCCTTTGAATCGTGCTTCTAACACTTTGAAATGTTTATTTTACAGTCCCCTGGTAATATATATAAAAAGAATTTGATAACAAGCTGTTCCGGTTTTCTAGATGTTTAGTTATATCCAGAAAGTTGACAAGAATTTGATAACAAGCTGTTCCGGTTTTCTCGATGTTTAGTCATATCCAGAAAGTTGACATATATACTACTCTCTATATCACAAAAACTTATATTTGAGATACGTACAAGTCAAAGTTTTAAAACTTTATCTATGAATTTTTTAAACTATTCAAATTGCGCACTTGAAAACCATACATATAGATTCGTCTCGAAATGCTCTTTCATAATATCATAATTTTAGTAAATTTTATTAATAAATTATCAATACCACCTAGTGATCAAAGTTGTATTTTAAAGACCGTATTGATATTCAAAATATTAAGTTTTTGTGATATGCCTGGAGTATTAGAACAAAATCTTTTAGTAATTGGACTGGACACGTCAAATACTTGCTATTTATTATTATGCCTCACATAGGATTTTTACATGAAAATAGGATACATAGGTGGTGCAGTACTTATTCAAAGCTGTGAGATGGGACAGAACATACATCTTAAATTATTAATTTACATGATTTTTTTCGCAATACTAAAAAATTTATGTGTACAGCTCTCGTCATGCACTGGTTGTCATGTTTGCATCTGCCTACCAACCCAAAGAAACAAGCTAGGCAAGACTTTATTTATTAAATAAACAAACAACGGGATGAGCGTGTTAACCGTTGGAAAAATAGGTATTATTTTAATTTCAGATTTGATTATTAAGCATATTCCAAAATAATCAAAGACAGCAGGCAATACATAATTGAAAAATTGATATGCACAAAGTCGCGCTCGCGATGAACAGAAGGAAAGAAGATTCTTACGAAAGGATTGAGGATGAATTCGAAGCATTGTAGTAGCGACCGGCCGTAGAGAAAGTAGTCGACATCGAGGATCGCGCCTAACCGCAATTTGTAGCCGACGTTGTGGAAAAAAAACTCAAGCAGTCGCGCAGATGTGCTACCCAGAAACCTTATTGCCGCCCTCATGCAGGTGCTCGCGGCAGTAACGGTTTAGAAATCCCGCTTTCCTTGTTTAAGTTCAAGATAGGCCTTGAGTGCCTTGTGTGATTTTGATGATTAATGACAAAAGCTAATTAATGACAAATGGTGATTAATAACAAACAATATTTGATCTTGATTTAGTGCTTGACAAATGACAAATCTCTAATATGATGTTCATTGTTGTGAGATTAATATGTTCTTTGCTTAGTTTATTGTAGTCTCATTCTAATAGAGGAATCTTTATCTCAAATGGATAAGCGCGCTGTTCATCCTTGCCAAGTATGTCGCTTTGTAATTATGAGACTAACAATTTGGTTGATTGATACTTTTAGTCTCACACATACAAATAGGATGAACAAGTGAAGTCGAGGTATGCAATTTGATATTCCACTCATAATCATTAGTGCATTTCTATTAAGCAAGCAATTGTTATTTATTTGATTGTACTTATGCTCATTGCATCATGACACATTCATTTGAGCATAAATATTTTGTGAATTCATGTACATATTGCTTGCTTACTCTTCGAGATCCTTGTTCTTATATGCCATGTATTAGTGTTCTCTTAATTGATTCATTGATAGATTTTACCATGCTTGAATAGCTATATGCATATATGTTCTTCATGATTCGTTCTCACATGCACTTAATTTAGTGAAGTTTAATTTAAATTGAATCACAACTTCACTTATGCTTTAAATATGAATTGTACAAGTGTACACTACTACAGAAAAATGGTCATCCCTGCCCCCATCACTACCGGTTAGGTCAGAACCGGCAGTGATAACTTATCACAGCTAGTTCGTAAGCTCAGTGGCGAAAAAATCGGTAGTGCGCTTGAGAACCGGCAGTGATAGGACTTATCACTACTAGTTCTCGAATAAAACTGACAGTAAAGTATCGCTGTTGGTTCTAGCCGAGAACCAGTAGTGATAAGTCTTATCACTGCCGGTTCTTTAAAGAACCGGCAGAGTGATAAGTCCTATCATTACGGGTTGAAAATTGGGGGCAGGCAGCTTAAAGAACCGGCAGTGATACTTCAAAGGTTAAAAGGTATGCATATCCTATGAAAGTCAGGACGTGAGGTTAGAAGGGTGAGGGTAGAGTGGAGAGGTCGCAGGTTCGAGTCCTAGGTAACTCAACTTATAGTAGGTGTAGATGATTAGGGCATAAAAAATATTTTTTCTATTTTTACACCAATTTTTAAGCCTAAATTCATGTCTTTCCGAACCGGCGGAGAT
Source organism: Olyra latifolia (assembly GCA_036346145.1). Taxonomy (NCBI): domain Eukaryota; kingdom Viridiplantae; phylum Streptophyta; class Magnoliopsida; order Poales; family Poaceae; genus Olyra; species Olyra latifolia. The sequence continues at coordinate 2,958,786 of CM070531.1, read as the reverse complement.
ATTCCTTATCATTGCCAGTTTTATTCGAGAACCGACAGTGGTAGTCCTCATCAATGCCAGTTTCAAAACCGGCAGTATCACTGCCGCTTATGCAGTGCCGGTTCAGCAGTAATGTGTTGTTCTGTAGTAGTGGTAATTCTTGAATATACTTTCATGTGTATCTTTAAGTGAAGTTATGTTCATGGAATTAATTAATTGCCATGAATTATTGAATTATCTTTTGGCAATTTTCTCTCTAGTGCATATAGATCAAATAAATCTTCATCATGATGCACTTAGTAGAGACCTTTCATGTAAAGTATTCCATTTATGTTTGAGCTCTATTGTTAAACGCTTGTTGAGCTTAAACCATAGTTAACTTTAAATCTATTCATTCATATTGAGCTTTTGGGACTAATACCTTTCACGAGGTGATGTGAAGAGAATTAGGTCCTGTGAAGGTGAATGACAACAAAGGGATGTGATGAGATGATGGCCATGTTGAGATGAACAAAACGAGAGAATTGCCATGAGTTGATGACAAAGTTGAGACCAATAGGACGGAGCGATCGTCAGGGAGAATGATCGAGCCAAGATCAACAGGACTGTGAAGTCATCAAATTTGGGATTAAGTCAAGCTTGATGAAGAAAGGGCATCATCGCAACTAGGAGAAAGTCATTAAGTGAAGGAGAAGGAATTAATGGATGATAGTCAAGTCGAAGTCAACAAGACGATAAGATCGACAAAGGTTGATGATAAGGCTGAGACCAATGAGACGAATGATCGTCACGGAGGATGATCGAGTTGAGGTCGGTAGGATAGAGAAATCATTAAGATTTAGATCGAGTCAAAGTTGAGAAGACAAAGACATCATATTAAGTGTGAGTGCATCATGAAGCGGTTGATGGGGGATATTAAGCTTCAAGAGGATGCGCAAGGCGAAGGTATGGCTACCGTAGGGCTAAGGTTTTTTCCTAGTCCTTTATCGATCTTGGTGATTGATTGGAAGACCGGGTCTATAGAATAGTTGCTGTACTATTAAGAAGGATCTAGATCAGTGTTGATCGCATCGGTTCCTAGCTCTCGGGTGATGCACACTTACTCCTAAACCCTAGTTGGTCCTAGTGAGGTGTTAGGGTGTTGTAGGTGTGAGCGAGAAGGAGTATGCATGGTTTTGAGCGTGTTTGTGCCCTTGTGGCACAGTGTAGTGCCTCTGTTATCCACCGGACTAGGTCCGCTGGAGTGCGTCCTGTAGGTGTGTGAGCTATGCACTATTCTGTAGTCCACCGGGCTGAGTCCGGTGGTGACCGAACTAGGTCCGGTGGGGCACAGTATAGTGCACACAGGGGACTAGGGTGTAGCGGACTGGGTCCGCTGGCCACCGAACCCTTCCTACTCAATGGGAACCAGACTAAGTCTGGTAGACTCCAGTAGCGAGTGCGTGTGTAGGGCTAGGGGAACGGACGATGGCCGCTCGCCACCGGACCCTAGGGTTTTTATAGCCACCGGGTGGAATCCGGTGGCATCGTCCTAAGTCCAATCATGCTTGTAACGGCTAGTCTGTGCGGGATTTTAAAACCCAACGGCTAATTTCAAGGCCTAGCTTATTTAAGGGGCTGTGTAGGCTTCATTGCTGTTGATTTTGGGTTTTGTTGAGACTTTGGGTGTGTCCCAAAGGTTGAGAAGTGGCTAATAGGCGAAAAGCACCAAAATTTGGTAGATTTGGTGAAACCCTAGTGAGAGGAGTATGTGACCAAGTGAGTGTTGTGTGCATTACTCTTCAACTTGATCCGGTAAGATCAAGCGACTTCGGGTTTGTTACTCTTGGTGCTTGCTAGCACCTAGACGGCATGGGAGACGTCGTGTACCGGTGACCTTCTCAAGAAGTGTGTAAGAAGGCCTAGGCAAATCATGTCAGTAACGTTGGTGCTTGCCATCTCTGGAGGTGAGGAACTTGCAACCACTAGTGGTGTAGAGGTGGTTAGCTCAGAGAGAGAGCCGGTCCTTGCGAGGATCAAGCCTCAACGTCGATTTGGGGAGACCAGCAAGTCTCCGAGCACCATAGGAAAAAGTTTTCATGTCATTTGTGCTTTGCTTTTTGTGCTCTTATATTCATTTGCATATTCTTGAGCTTGTGATATTCCTCGTAGCATTTATCTTCTGTGTTTAATTGTATATCTTGATTACTTAGTTGTATTTAGTTCACCTCACTGTAAGATTGCTATCATTGACATACCACTTGTGTTCAAAGAATATATCTTTAGCTTCCGTATTTGTTTATGTTTTGGACACAAGTGTAAAATTGATTAGAGAGTAAATTTTTGAAAAGCCCTATTCACCCCCTTCAATTCCTTACAAGTGGTATTAGAGCAAGGGCACTCACAATTTAGATTTCACCGTCTAAAGAGTTAAAGGATGACCATAGGAGATTTTAGGCACCTAGGTGATGCACCCATGTTTGATGGCACTAATTACAATTATTAGAAAATTTGCATGTCATGCTATCTTGAGGCCATGGATCTCGATATTTGGCGGATTATAGATGTTGGTTTTTCTCCTCCTAAGAACTCAAAGGTTCTAACCATTGAGGACGAGAAAAACTCACATCTCAATACTACTAATGCTTTAATAAGTACTTTGAGAGTAAACATTCAAACGAGAGTTTGCCATCATAAATATGCTCATGATGTGTGGAGATTAATTCAAAGACTTCACAACAATTCCATAAATGATCAAGAGGATGATTTGTAAGAATGGAATTCTATCGACGATTGCTCCACATCATGCTCCGATGAAGATGAGCCTCCATCACCTCCCACTACGCCTCATTGCTATCTGGCTCAAGGTAATAATGAGGTAAATGATGATGAGCCTTCTCATGATAAATTAACTTATTTGATTGGTAGGCTCCACGAGCATCTCGAACAGGAGATGAGAAAATCATATGATTTGGAGCAAAAGCTTGATTTGCTTTAAAATTCATATGATGCCTTAAAAAAGGATTATGAAAAAATCCTCCTCCAGGATACCATTGCTAGTAATGTGGATGTAGGATTAACTTGTAACATTCTAGATGATTTGCCATGTTTCGATGTTATTCCCTCCAAATCACTTAGAAATGATATGTCCACATCTTGCAATGGAAGGCCAATCTTGATGCCATCTTAGGCAATCAAAGATCCACCAAGAACAAGAAAGGGCTAAGTTTCATTCCTAAGAACAATGGCAAAAAGAAGCACAAACTAAGACATCTCAAGTCCACTCACATTCAGGTGACCAAAACCAAGAAAGCCACTCCAAGCACCAAGCTAACAGGACAAAGACTATTCGATGTTTTGGATGCAACAAACTAGGCACATTGCCTCGGTGTGTCCTAACAAGGCAGAGACCAAGATTACATCCTTGAAGAGGCAAACCGGCAAGGAGCAATGCAAGAAGAAGCGAACATTAAAGCGCACTTGCTACAATTATCGAGAAAAGGGACAAATCGGTAAGGATTGTCCTAAGGGTATTTCTCGTAAACCCACTCTCATTCATGACCATTACATGCTTAGGAGAAATAAAAATGGCAATGTGTTTGTTAGGAATGTTACCTCCTCTAAAACTATTATTAGAGCCATTTCGGTACCAAAATCCATCATTCATAGCATTTCTCTTGGGGAACAAGGGAACACCTTGGGTAAGAAAGAACCTCGGGTTTTACCCAAGGATAGTGGTAAGATAATGTCGTGCACCCCGGTATTTCTACCGGCTTGAGTGGCCGAATACTAGTCCCAGAAGATGATCGCTAGTATTGCACTCAAGGACAGCTTGAATATCATCGCAGACATTGCAATAACTAAAAAATTAAGAGTTTACATAAAATAAATAACATCCGGTTCACATAGACATTCACATAGTCTTGCACAGGACATAATCAAGCATAAGAACACAGTAGAAGACTCTGATTGCGACGATACTCCGAGGTTGACCCGGAACGCGTAGCTAATCACCTTGAGTTGGACCCTCCTGGTCACAACTAGCACCGACATCGAGATCTTCTCCTGAACAAATTTTTCGTGATCCACATAATGAGTACACGGATACCCAGCAAGCAGTCCTTAATAAATGAATATAAGGTCAAAGGACGGGTTTGGTTATTTTGCTAAAACATTACCTATCTACTTGTTTATTTATTCTTGATTCGTTGAACACATTATAACGAGTGAGCGTAGCCAAAAGAAAAGCTAACCGGCTCAACACACGATGAGTGTAGCCATAGAAACGGCTAACCAGCTTCAAAGTGAGGCACAACCTGCCTAACTACACCATCAAGTTAATTAATTAAAACTCATGCGAATACCTTGTGTCAAACTCCTTTCCCTGCCCATAACCGCGGGCACGGCTACCATGATAATTTTAACTCTGTAGAGTGTGTACACGTTCCCCACAAGCCCTGTCTCATCCCAAAGAGAGAAACAATACAAAACCGTTCACTGCTTTCACCTGTCCCATGGTGTACCCTTTCTTTTGGTTTCGCACCCCACACGCTATGCTTCGACTAGGCCGAACAGTCATGCGTATCTCCTTCGGCCGGACCTGATAGCGCACCGCATGAGGTTAGCCCCCATTTAAGCCATTCGAAACCGGTGATAGCTAGTCACGTTCGTCCACTACGAGCACACCAGAAATTAGGTTCCAATGCAAGTAAGTTAGGGCCAAAAGGCACAAGTGGTTGTACGGTTCAGGTTCAGTATGGTAGTCACAAGTATACGGTCCTTATATGATAGAGGAGACCTGCATGTCTCAACTACAAACCCAAAATCCGCCTCTTCTGGGTCTCGACAAATCAACACACACCACGTTGATTTTAGTTGATTAGGTTTACCAAAACAGTACCACGAAGCAAAAATCTTCACGGATACAAATTTAATAATGACTGAAACCTAACAACTACCAACCCAAAAGCAAGGCTAAGCATCTACACAAATGATAGGCTAGGAAAAATATACCAACGGGCTATCAATGGTAGGCTAATTCATATTAGTAGAGGACTAACATGAAAATAGGATCAAAGAGCACATACGATGATAATTCAAGCATGCAAGTTAAATAAAGAGTAAATAAATGAATTTGAGAAAACTAGAAATTCAATATGAATCTAGCTTGCGTTCGAAGAAATCGGGATCTTGCTATCCTCCTTCGAAGGGCTCCGGAACGACTCCCGTACAGCAGGTATACGTCGGATCTATGTAAAAAAGAAATAAAACAGAAATAAATAACAAACACAGAGAAAATAGTATGATAAAAATATATACAATTCTTGGGATTATATGTGATTTTTGGGCTCTAGAATCATCTAAATCGGAGTTCGGATGCTCCCTAAACGATTCGTGGAAGTTTCGGAGAAATAGAAATGCCGAAAAAGAATAAACCGGGTTAACCGGTGAAAAACCCAGTTTAACAAGTGCGGCGGCATGGCTGCGGTGGTTTGGCGGGCTGATAGGTGGGCACGGACGCGCGTTGTCACGTGGGCAAGGAACAGCGCGTGGCGACGACCAATGGGAGGGGCGACATGTTGCGGCGCTGTCGGGCGGGGCGTGGGATCACGCGCGACGCCAAGACGCGGCGGCGGCAGCGCGGGACACGCGACGCAGCGTGGTTGGCGGCGGCGTGGCGGCGTCGCGCGTTCGCGGGCAGGCAGCGTGGGAGTGCGTCTGGGCGTGGGAAGCGGGGTGGCAGCGGCGGCTCGCGGCTTCGGTGGCAGCGGCCAAACTCTGGCCAAACTTCGGTGGCTAGTATCTCCTCCAATTCTCCACCAAATTAAGGCTTCCATATATCCAAATTGATCGTCTCGACGAGACCTACAACGTGTTGGCTTTAGAATAAGAGAGATACCTCGGTTATTGCTTCGGGGCTAGGGTTTTGGTGGCTATGGCTCCAATTCCGAGGCTCCGACCTTGGGGGCTGAGGGAGGGGTCCTAGGGGTATTTATAGGGGGTGGGGCGTGGTGGGTGTATCCTGTTAGGGGTAGAATTTGATTTGGATAAGAATTGGAGTATAGATGGAATTTTAAGAGTCCTAATGGGCTTAGGGTTGGTTAGGGGCTATTGGGCCTAGTTTGGGCCCAATAAGGCTGCCTAAGCCTGATTGAAGCCTTTGCCTATTATTATTTGTAATTTTAACTTTTAATTTTCTTTATTGATGATATGTGACATAATAATTTATTAGGATGTCACAAACCTCCCCTCCTAAGGAGAATCTCGTCCCCGAGATTCAGAAAGATCCCTGAACAATCTGGGAACTTTGCCTGCAAATCTTCTTGTCGCTCCCACATTGCTTCCTTTTCAATGTGATTGGACCATTGCACCTTGCAAAACTTGATCACACGACTACGAGTACGTCTTTCGGCTTCCTTCAGAATTTTTATTGGCCTTTCTTTATAGGTCAGATCCTCTTGCAAATCCATTGCCTCCATAGGCATTTGCTGTTCGGGTACTCGCAAACACTTCCGAAGTTGAGAGACATGAAACACATTGTGCGCACCAGACAGATTCGGGGGTAACTGCAACTGGTAGGCAACTTCTCCTCTTCTAGCAGTGATCTCGAACGGACCAATGTATCTGGGCGATAGCTTTTCTGACACATGGAATCGGCGTAGTCCTTTCAACGATGACACCTTCAAATATACGTGGTCTCCCATGTCGAATTGTAGATCCCTCCGACGCTTGTCAGCATAATTCTTTTGTCGGGACTAGGCCGTCCTCATCCTCTGTTGGATCATCTTGACCTTCTCTTCAGCTTCTTTTAAGATTTTAGGGCCAAATCCGGTCTCACTCCAGTACAAGGGGGTGTGACACTTCCGACCATACAACGCTTCGAACAGAGACATCTGTATGCTTCACTGATAACTGTTATTATACGAAAATTCGGCATAGGGAAGAGCTTCGTCCCAACTCTTGGAATCTGTTAGTGTGATTGATCTGAGCATGTCCTCTAGAATTTGATTGGTCCTCTTGGTCTGTCCATCTGTCTGGGGGTGATATGCACTGCTGAAAGCTAACCGTGTTCCCAACAAAGAGTGGAGTTGTTGCCAAAATCTTGAAGTGAATTGTGTACCTCTGTCTGAGACTATTCTCTTTGGCACACCGTGCAAGCAAACAATCCTTGACATATACACTTCTGCTAACTTGTGACTTGGGTAGGTTGTCTTGACTAGTATAAAATGAGCTACCTTGGTCAGCGCATCAATAATAACCCATATCGAATCATAACCCCTTTGGGTTTTTGGCAACCAAACAATAAGGTCCATGCCAACTTCTTCCCACTTCCACTGCGGAACTTGTAGTGGCTACAGCAATCCTGCTAGTCACTAATGTTCAGCCTTCACACGCTGACAAACATCACATAGAGTCACATGTTCGGCAATGTCCGTCTTCATACAAGGCCACCAGTAATTCTCTTTCAAGTCAAGGTACATCTTGGTGCTACCCGGATGTATAGAATACGCTGAATCGTGAGCCTCTTTCATAATCAACTCCCTAAGTCCTTCTTTCTTTGGTACCACGATTCTTTTACCAAACCAGACAATTCTGGCCTTATCCATATTAAATCCCAGGGCTTTCTCCATTATCAGTTTAACGATAATGTCGATGGTGTCTTCGTCATCTTCCTGGGCTTGTTTGATTTTCTCCCCCAATGTAGGCTGCACTTCCATCTATATAGGCATCCCTGTGCCACGACCCCCTAGATTTAACTTCTCCATCTCAATCTTCAAATAATAATTCCTCGGCTTACGGCTTAAGGCATCGACAACTACATTAGCCTTCCCGGGGTGATAATGGATTCCGATATCGTAATCCGCTATCTGTTCAAGCCATCTTCTTTGCCTCATATTCAAATCTGGCTGCGTGAAAATATATTTGAGACTCTTGTGATCGGTGTATATCTCCGTACGATTCCTGACAAGATAGTGTCTCCAAATCTTCAGTGCATGGATAACTGCAGCTAACTCCAAGTCATGGGTTGGATATCTTAGTTCGTGTGGCTTTAACTACCGAGAAGTATGAGCTACTACTTTTCCTTCTTGCATCAGCACAACCCAATCCGAGCAATGATGCATCGCAACACACCTCAAAGTCTTTATGTAGGTCAGACAATACCAGAACTGGGGATGTCGTCAACTTACTTTTCAGAATTTCAAAGCTCTCCTGACATTGCGGTGTCCATTGGAACTTGACATCCTTCTTCAATAATTGAGTGAGAGGCTTGGCGATCTTGAAAAATCCTTTGATAAATCTATGATAATATCCTACTATTCCTAGAAATCCTCTGACCTTGGTCACTCTCTTCGGTGCCTTCCAGTCCAAAACTTCGCTAACTTTGGAGGGATCGACTGACACTCCTCCTTCTGAAATAACGTCTCCTAGGAAATACACTTCCTTCAACCAGAAATCACACTTGCTGTACTTCGCATACAACTGATTCTACCTCAAAATATCTAGCACAATCCGAAGATGCTCGGCATGCTCTTCCTCATTCTTCGAATAAATTAAAATGTCGTCGATGAACACCACGACAAACATATCCAAATACTCCATAAGTATTTTGTTCATCAGACTCATAAAATATGCCGGGGCATTGGTAAGGCCAAAAGACATTACCAGAAACTTGTACAAACCATAACGGGTAGTGAATGCCGTTTTCGGGATATCCTCCTTCCTGATTTTGATTTGATGGTACCCGGATCTCAAATCAATCTTGGAAAATACGCAGGCTCCTTCTAATTGATCAAATAGATCATCCACTCATAGTAGAGGGTACTTATTTTTTATGGTTACCTCATTGAGCAAACGATAGTCTACACACATTCTAAGGGTGCCTTCCTTCTTCTTCGCAAATATCACCGGTGAGCCCCACGGTGAAGTACTAGGTCTAATAAAACCTTTATCCTTCAATGCTTGAATCTGCTTCTTCACCTCAGCCATTTGAGTTGCGTTCATATGGTATGGTCGCTGCGATATCGGGGTAGTGCCTGGCTGCAGGTCAATGGTGAACTCTACATATCGATCTGGAGGTAATCCTGGTAAGTCATCCGGAAGCACATCTGGATATTCACTAACAACAGGTACTTCCTCCAATGGTGGTCGCTCTTTGTTGGTAGTCTTCACCTCCAATTGATGCACTGTTCCAACCGGACTGCCTTTCAGGTTAGACTCATACCAGACTTGCGTTCCATCGGTGTTGGTCAGGGTGACCGCTTGGCTAGCACAATCGATCTGCCCTTTGTACTTCATCAACCAATCCATACCCAAAATAATCGGTATTCCTTTGGAATCCAACATGATTAAGTTCGATAAGAACTTAGAACCCTCAATTTCAATTTTCACTGCTGGACATCCCACACTTGTGTTCATGGATCCTCCTAGGGATTGAATTACTAGGGATTGTTTCAAAGGAACTATTCTCCATTGATTTTTAACTACTACGTCTTTTGTAATAAAAGAATGTGAAGCTCCGGAATCAAATAAAACCGTAACGGGTATTGAGTTCACTAGGAACTTACCAAGCACAACGTCGGGTGCCTCCTGAGCTTCCTCCACGGTGACGTGGTTGATGCGCCCAGATCTCACGTTCAGTGTCATTCTTGGTGCATTATGAACACTCTTGTTTGAAGCAACGTGCGAAGATGCACCTCCTTGATTCTTCTGCTGCTGGTTCTCCGGCTTCATCGGACATTGATGAGCATAGTGTCCCACTTGATTACACCGGAAACAGGTAACTGCTGTTGCTCCTCCTGATACATTCCTGTTTGGCCCTTGGTTTGCATTTTGATTTGGGCGGTGAGCATGCTGATTAACCGTCTGACTTGGACTCTGCGACTTTGGCACAAAACTCGAGGTCTACCTCAAGTACTGATGATGATGATTATGCCCCTGATGTTGAGGTCTATGGGAACTCTGTCCCTGAGAAAAGCGATGATGGATGTTGCATTCGTTTTGCCCTTGGAAGTTCATCTTCCTCTTCCTGTCTTCATTGTGTTTGCATTGTGCTCCCTCCAAAATTATGGCCTTTTCAGTCAGTTGCTCAAAATCTTGACATTGGAAAGGTAGCAATTGTATTCTCATGTCGCCATTCCTTCAGTGAACCTCCAAATCTTGGCCTTCTCTGTTGGAATTAAATCTGAATCATAGCGAGACAACTCTATAAACTTGTTGATATATTGGGCGATTGTCATGTTCCCCTGATGCAAATTCTTGAATTAGCATTTTTTCTCGTCCCGCATACTCTGGGGCATGTAGGTGTTCTTGAATAACTCCACAAATTTGTCCCACTTCAGATTGTGGTAGTTCGGATATGCATTGCAGTAATTCTCCCACCAATGAGCGGCATTACCTTTTAGCATATGAGTAGCAAGCTGAACACTCTCATAATCATCGTAATCTGCTAGGTATAATTTCTTTTCGACGTCCTTTATCCAGTCATCTGCTTCTGCCGGATCTCTGGTTCCAGAAAACTGCGGTGGCCTTGTCCTCATGAAATTGCTAAACTTGGACTGCGGGTGGTACGGTTCTACTTGGGGTGCCTGTTGCTGAACCGATGGGTTGTTCAACCTCTCCACAATAAGATTCATTGCTTATAAGACCAAGTTGTCTTGCTGTTGCTGAGCAGCAGGTTGGGGTTGTGGAGCAGCAGCGGTAACTGGAGCTTGTTGGGCGGCAACATTGACTTAAGGGGTAGCTTACTCCTCTTGTTGAACTCTGTTCTGATTCTGGCTAGCTGCTTCTTCCATACCGTCGACAGGTGTTGCAGCACGACGTCCACGGCCTCGGCCTCGGCCTGCGGGAATACCACGGCCTCTTCCTCTTCCTCTCAGCATCTGCTCCAAGAAAAAGGAATAGGAAAGATGTGTGACTAAGACGGTATTGACATCCTTTATCGAAAATAATTTGAGAAAACGATTTTTAGCACGCATTACAAAGATCCAAATAAAGATCCAACACACCAGACCAAGTACATCTGGCAGATGCCACTTAGTCGCAATTAAGACGCAAATCATTACATGATATACACCCATATGCAACAAATTAGTTGTTATAATAATGCCTTATTAATGGCAAATTAATCTCTGGTACTTAGGGAGTAATCATAGTTTACTTTAATGGAGAATTCAGCTTTTAAATTAAAGAAAACAATTAATTTTTTGAAACTGTACGGAACTTGTCCAGAACTGTACGGTCATCGGGTACAGTTGCCTTTTTCCTCCTTGACGAAAATTCTTTCTAACTTCGAATTCTTTTCCAGTTCTTTCTTGCATCTTCGAATTCTTCTCTTGCATTTTGTGTTGATGCGGAAATTTAAACAATTCACAAACACCAGATTTGTCTAAATAACACTTTATGAATATGCTTAAGTAATGAATAGCCGTATCACACTGAGATGTAAAAATCGATACGGTCTATTCCAAACACTTTTAATAAGATATGAATTAGGCTAACATGGGTTCGATTCTAGGTGGCTCGACTAGAACTCCTTGTACAAGGCCTCTTCTTCTTTGCAGTTTCGTGCTGTTCTTCCCATTTACGCTTCTGCTCTTCAAAAGTCATCTCCTACTTGTGCATTTTATCCATTTGAATGTTGAGGTATTCCTTCATATCTTCGTTTGCTCCATCTAATTCCTTCTCTCGCCTATTGAGGCGTTCTTCTTTTGCCTTCTGTTCCCTTTTGCGAGCGTTCAATCGCTTTTCCCGCTCATCGAGCTCTTCATTCCAGTCTAAGATGGTGTCGTAGTCTTGTTGCATGGAGTCGTACTCTTCTTTGTAACTCCTCTTCTTCTGCCCTTGTATCTTTTTCAATGTCTCTATTGCTGACTTTTCTTTTTCCATCTATTCTTCCTTCTTTTCTATTTCAATCCTTAGTTGTTCGCCGGAAGCGATCCGCATATCCTAGGACCATTTAGCCTAGTAGAATTCTCGTTTCTCCCTGATAAACTCCTCCTTTCTCTCCTTCTCCTCTTCGTGGTGTCGGTCCAATTATTTAATTAGTCCTTCCGTCTGTTCTGCCTTTGCTTGGTACATCCGATCAAGTGCCTTCACGTACCGAGTCTAGTTCACCAGCTACTCGTCTGGCTCATGGGTGAAGTCTGGTACTTCGCTGGGATCATCCCTGGAGGTGTAACGGTGTCGGCGTGGAAGGTAGTGATAACGAGTCCCCTTCAATTCTTCCTCGTATATGTCACCTATGTGCAGAATAGCTTCTCGGGCGGCCACTTGATGTGCCACCGTCTCGTGATCCTCGAATGCATTAAATATCATCAGTATTTCTCCACTGTTGAGCTTTCGAGGGTGAATCGTCAATTTACACCTCCATTGTTGGAAGGTGTCCACCTGTACCTCCGCACACTCGTAATCCGGCATCGGGTCATCAAACCTGAGTTCTTCTAACATCACGTGCAGCAGTAGTGTCATCCCTCCTTCATTCAAAATGTCCGTCATCTAAGAAAGAACAAGACATGCTAATTAGGAAGGATGAGAGAATATTAATTTAAATGAGGAAAAGAAGGTTTTTATAACTATTTTTTGAAAGGGTTTTTAGCTCCTTAGGGCTTAGGCAACTAGCTACGATATCCTAGAGTCAACCTGGCTCTGATACTAAATTTGTCGTGCACCCCGATATTTCTACCGGCTTGAGTGGCTGAATACTAGTCACAGAAGATCATCGCTTGTATTGCACTCATGGACAGTTTGGAATATCATCGCAGTCATTGCAATAACTAGAAAATTAACAGTTTACATAACATAAATAATATCCGGTTGACATAAACATTCACATAGTCTTGCACATGACATAATCAAGCATAAGAACACAGCGGAAGACTCTGATTGCGACGATACTCCGAGGTTGACCCGGAACACGTAGCTAATCACCTTGAGTTGGACCCTCCTGGTCACAACTTTCACCGACGTTGAGATCTTCTCCTGAACAAATAATCCATGATCCATATAATGAGTACACGGCTACCTAGCAAGCAGTCCATAATAAATGAATGCGAGGTCAAAGGACGGGTTTGGTTATTTTGCTAAAACATTACCTATCTACTTGTTTATTTATTCTTGATTCCTTGAACACATTATAACGAGTGAGCGTAGCCAAAGGAAAAGCTAACCGGCTCAACACACGATGAGTGTAGCCATAAAAAGGGCTAATCAGCTCCAAAGTGAGGCACTCCCTGCCTAACTACACCATCAAGTTAATTAATTAAAACTCATGGGACTACCTTGTGTCAAACTCCTTTCCTTTGCCCATAAACGTGGGCATGGCTACCATGATAGTTTTAACTCTGCAGAGTATGTACACGTTCCCCACAAGCCCTGTCTCATCCCAAAGAGAGAAACAGTATAAAACCGTTCACTGCTTTCACCTGCCCCATAGTGCACCCTTTCTTTTGGTTTCGTGCTCCACACGCTACGCTTCGACCAGGCCGACAGTCATGCGCATCTCCTTCAGCCAGACCTGATAGCGCACCACATGAGGTTAGCCCCCATTTAAGCCATTCGGAACCAGTGATAGCTAGTCACGTCTGTCCACTACGAGTACACCGAAAACAAGGTTTCCACAGTTATTAAGTTAGGGCTAGAAGGCACAAGTGGCTGTACGGTTCAGGTTCGGTATGGTAGTCACAAGTATATGGTTCTTATATGACAGAGAAGACCTACACGTCTCAACCACAAACCCAAAATACGCCTCTTCTCGGTCTCCTCAAATCAACACACACCACGTTGATTTTAGTTGATTAGGTTTACCAAAACAGTACCACGAAGCCGAAATCTTCACGGATATAGATTTAATAATGAGTGAAACCTAACAACAACCAACCCAGAAGCAAGGCTAAGCATGTACACAAATGATAGGCTAGGGAAAATATACGAACGGGCTATCAATGGTAGGCTAATTCATATTAGTAGAGGACTAACATGAAAACAGGATCAAAGAGCACATACCATGATAATTCAAGCATGCAACTTAAATAAAGAGTAAATAATTGAATTTGAGCTAACTAGGAATTGAATATGAATCTAGCTTACCTTCGAAGAAATCAAGATCTTGTTGTCCTCCTTCGAAGGGCTCCGGAACGACTCCCATACAGCAGGTACACGTCGGATCTATGCGAAAAAATAAAACAGAAATTAATAACAAACACAGAGAAATAGTATGATAAAAATATATAAAATTCTTGGGATTATTTGTGATTTTTATGCTCTGGAATCATCTAAATCAGAGTTCGGATGCTTCCTAAACAATTCGTGGAACTTTCGGGGAAATAGAAAAGCTAAAAAAAATAATAAACCGGGTTAACCGCGCGTTAACCGGTGAAAAGCCTGGTTTAACAGGTGCGGCGGCATGGCTGACGCGGTTCGGCGGGCGGCGCCTCAACGCGGACACTTGGCGCGTGGGACGCGACTGGGCGCGGCGAACGCATGGGATGGCGGGACACGTGGCGCGGCCGATAAGCGGCGCGAACGTGTGTTGTCTCGCCGGCCGAACAACGCGGGCGGCTGCCAATGGGAGGCGACATGTGGCGGCGCTTATCTGGCGGCGCGGGATCACGTGCATGCGTGCGTGGTGGCGGCGGCAGCTGGGACCTGTGGCGCAGCGGTTGAAGCGGCAGCGTGGCTAACGTGCATGTGGCGGCGGCGGCGTGGGAGTGCGTCTTGGCGCGAAAAGTGGGGCGGTGGCGGCAGCGGCTCGCTGGCGGTGGCGGCAGTGGCCAAACTCCGGCCAAACTTTGGCGGCTTGTATCTCCTCTAATTCTCTACCAAATTAGGGCTTTCATATATCCAAATTGATCGTGTCGACGAGACCTACAACTTGTTGGCTTTAGATCTAGGGTTTGGGCTTTAGTTGTTGGCTTTAGACCTACAACGTTATTGCTTTGGGGCTAGGGTTTTAGTGGCTTGGGCTCCAATTCCAAGGCTCCGACCTTGGGGGCTGAGGGTAGGGGTCCTAGGGGGTATTTATAGGGGGTGGGGCTTGGTGGATGAATCCTATTAGGGGTAGAATTTGATTTGGATAAGAATTGGAGTATAGATGGAATTTTAAGTCCTAATGGGCTTAGGGTTGGTTAGGGGCTTTTGGGCCTAGTTTGGGCCCAATAAGGCTACCTAAGCCTGATTGGAGCCTTTCCCTATTATTATTTGTAATTTTAACTTTAATTTTCTTTATTAATGATATGTGACATAATAATTTATTAGGATGTCATAGATAAACCATAAGGTGAAATTTGTCAAGAAAGGTGTATTTTGCTTGATTGCAACTAATCAGAAATTGACAGTTCATTCTCTTGATAAGAACATTAAGATAAAATCTAAAATTGGCAAGACTAGTGGTGTTCATGCTGTTTCTAACAACATAATTTCTACATGGGCACCAAAATGCTTTGTGACCAACATTCATGGACCCAACAAGAGTTGGGTACCAAAACAAGCTTGAAGTGCTTAATAGGATTCAAAGAGACATTGAAGGCTTGGCTTGTGTATGAAGCGGTGGATTTCATCACCGACAATTTGAGGCCAAGCATGAGGATATTCAAGTCACCATCATTAACCAATGTCTCTACGGTAACAACTTAAATACAAACATGCTACATTGTGTTGGTAGTTTTAATGCATTGCATGAAAAAAAAATCATTTTTGTTGCAACCTTGCTCATGTTCAAACTTTAATATTGCTTGATGTGCTCATTATCACATTTAGGGCGGTTTTAAGGTAATCGGTATCATATGACATCCTTAAATGTGAAACTATCAAATCTCTTGATAAGCGCATAAATTCCTAAGTCTAAGTTAAAAGTGTTTTAAATAAATAAAAATTCAAAAATGAAGCACTTAACTCCAAATGGATTCTTTTTGCTAGACAAGATCTCTCTCCATGAATCTCCTCATTAGCAATATTGATGGGATCCATACAACTCTTTGACCTCATAGTCACCAATCTGAATCATTGTGTTTCTATCAAGATTTTATTGACATATTTTTTTAAAAAGGCTATAATTGTTTTTAAAATTTCAATACGAGCAAGTCCATGATATTTTGAATTCTTTTGGATCTCTTTGGTTAATCTTGTACTTGTTAGAATCATATTCCACCCAAAAACTATATACCAAATTTTAAAATTCTAAAGCGTGGGGGTGCTCAGTTCTGGATCTCACTGAACCCAGTCTAGTGACGACTTGACCTAGTCCGATGGAGATCCCCCTAGGTGTGCTTACTTCTGGATCTCACCGGACTCAGACCGGTGGTGACCGGATCCGGTCCGGTGGAGATCCTCCAAATGTGCGCACGGTACTGAACTCCACCAGACTCAGTCCAGTGGGCATAGGACTCAGTCTGGTGGAGACTTGAAACCCTCTCCCGTGCATGTATTTTCTAAATCTGCTCTTCTCCTTTTAATTTAGGCCATACATCTATCCTCTTTATCCTCATCTTACCTTCCTGCTCCTCCTTCTCTTCACATTCTTTGGTTTCCTTCTCGTTTCTTCTCTCAGCCCGAGCCACCGCCGTCTCCTCCTCGCCGGTGCCGCCATCTTGGGCCTCTCCAGCGGCTTCCTCCACCACAAATCGATTCTTTACCTCCTCCTCCTCCAGTCTCTCCACTAAAATTATCCTCGAAGGCCTTCAATCATGCCAATTCGTCGTCTCCACGCCCTTACCTAAACCCTAACTGGGCAAGGTGCTTGGGTGATCTCCGGTGCATATCGGTCTTCAAGCTTCCTCCTAGGGCTAGGTAAGTCGTATTTTTGTGACTTAAATATCTCGATTTATCATTCCTGTTGATTATCAAACCCTAGCCCTAGTTTATTGATTCCTCAAATTTATTCGAGATTCCGTTCACTTGTTTATTACTCAGGTGGTTCAATGGTCGATTGAAGCTTGGAATGTGGTTGAGGTCTGCTTGTTGGATAGTCATCATGGTGAGGACCAAGGGATTAGTTTTTAGCCTCCTAAAAGGCAAAGGCTAGAAGGGTAGTACCAGTGGTGGTGGCAGTGACGACGAGAGAAATAGAGGAAAGACACTGGACCTGTCTCATGGAAGCTCAAATGTTCCCCAAGTACAAAAGAAAAAGAGAAAGCCAAGGGTTTACCACTTCACTACTAAAACATATGATGATGTCGTCCCTGAGTCTGACATAGATAATGAACCCCTGTTTGAGAAACTCAAGAGGACTGGAGCGAAAATGAAGAGAAAAGTAGTGTTTCCAAGAGTCCGTGAACCCCCAGGATCGCCATCTTCTACTGATGGTGATCATTCCAATGACAGTGACTTTGAAGGAGGGCAGCAATCAGAGTCTGAGTTCGATGTGAGCTTAACGTCAAAAGGAGCAGATGCAACTCCTAGCATTAACCTGTAGCTGGCAAAACTAAGAAAAAAAAGCTGAGAATATTGAGAAAGGCAAAGCACACTCTGTGGTTCCCACCAGTTCCTAAGGACACGGGGGATGTGGCATTTAGTTCCCTCATCTCTCAAAATCTCTTTAGTATTTATTCTGCCAGAGATGAGAAGCTTTAAGTACCTCATTGGATTAACTAGAATGATGTCTTAGAGGTACTCGACCTATAAGTTAGGTCATGCTTTGATGCTACTCCTGGGCTATCTTAGCTACTGAGTTGTGCTACACTCACCTGGAGTGTCCCATAGGTACTTGAGTTCTTAGCTACTGTCTGGGTACCCAACGGTAGGAGGGAGATGCACTTCTCAGTTGATGGAACTGTGAGGCAAGTTAGAAGTGATGAAATCAACAGCTCTGGGTGTCGGTACTAGTGGAGAGAGGGTTCACAATCATGCATATCCAAAATCTTTCTAGTTAGCAGAGTACCCTAGCCTTGATGACATTGCTTTTATGTATGAGGATGTGACCTGGCCTGGATTTGATATGACTAAGTGTCGACGAATTGCATCGACAATATATTTTATAGGGCTATGTGAAAGACCACAACTCGATGGTAACACAGTGGGCAGGATTTAAACAGGTTCAGGCCCTCGGAAAGAGGTAATACCATACTCCTGTGTTCGTGGATTTGTATTATGGGGTGTCGATCACAATGATCAGAGGATGATCACAATGATGTCGAGGATCCAGATGAAGATCAAGATCAGGATGATTATGCCGAACTAAGGACCCCGACCCCATTTATATAGTGTAAGGGTAGGGCTACAGATTGGTTCCCTAATCCGTATTAGGGAGATAAGGGATATGGCCGAGTCAGCTTCGCTTATCTCCTCGTATTCGAGTAGAATTAGGATACTACTCCTTATAGAGCAAGTCGGGCCGCGCCGTCCACCAAGCCCGTCTTCTAGAAGATCCATGCGACTTGGCCTAAGGAGGTGGTGCGTCCAATCGTGTGTCTCCAAATACTCAGGGCCCATGTTGTCCACAGTAGCCCCCGAGTGCTTCGTGACTGAGTTGTTTTGATTCTGGGTTCAGCTTGCAGCCCATCAAATGTAATCCGAGTGACATCAGTCTTTATTCGGTTGATGTAGTTCTGCTCGCCGAGTAACTTGCTGATTAAACAACACAATTGCAAAGGACTCAAGAAAAAATCTCAAGCCTCTAAAAAGATGTTTGGTATCTAATCCGACTGGTCAGTATGCTGGCTATTGGCCCCACAGAGAGGCATACCAAGAAAAGTGGATGTAGCCGAGTGATTAGTGTCACCCTGCCTTATCCTCCCTATAACAAATCATGACATTTGGGTCTGATTGATAGAACTCAACATTTGGCCCAGCAGGGGACATGTCACAATTCGTGTATTAGGGTATTCAGGCGCCTTAACCCGACTTAGTGCGGTGTCAAGCTAGTGATTCTCGGAAGAATACGCCCGCCTCCAAGTCAAGGTCATCCGAGTGGTGTTTATCATGATGACGAACGATGCAGAGATGTACCACTGAGACCCGACTAAAGAGGTAACTCATGATGCCCGATCCGACCAAAAGCCAGACCGACTATTGACTCCAGGAGGTACATCAAGAGCTAAGTTATAACCCGGGAAGCGCCCAGTCCTCATAGACTGACAAGTGGCATGAGGCCCGACTGGGGGCATGCTATTTTTCCCGACTAGGTTTGATCCGAGTGGCACCTGTACCCGAGTAATGACGTGTACAGCTTGCGGCCCACGTGTGGCATGCTCTCTGGAACCTAAGTCCGGGTCCGAATCTAGAAGCGATCATTAGGGCATCATTCTTTCCCGTCCAGCGTGGAAAACTGAAACGTCGCCCACTTCCTTTTAAATAGAACATACCGGGGCATTTGAACAGTTACACTTGTACTGTGCGCCAAAGTCCGTTCATCTCCCTGTAGCGCTCCCGCTAGGGTTTCTCACTTCCACCGTTGAAGAGCAAACCTTGGGCCGCCGCCGCCGCCGCCAATCTCCAGATCCAACTTCGCCACCCCCATCCCCCACCACATTCTCTCAAATGTCAGAAAACTGGGCGACCTCCGTCACCACCGAGGAGCGATTGCAGGCCCTGGTCGACGCCAGCGTTCTGCCAGCATAGGAACTCATTGGCTGGCGCGCTGCCGCGAGTGAGTCTTCCCTCACTCCTCGCCAAGAGGAGATAGTTGTTTTTGAGTCCTTCTTCTCTCGCGGGTTCGGACTCCCCGCTTCTTCTTTCCTTCGTGGCCTGCTCCACCATTATAACATCTAGCTCTTCCTTTTGAATCCAAACTCGATTCTTCAAATCTCTCCTTTTGTCCATCTTTGCGAAGCCTTTCTAGGGATTGCTTCCCATTTCAACCTCTTCCGTCATCTTTTCCATTTGAAGGCGTTCCCCAACGACAGTGCCCCTAAGGCCGTCGGCGGGGCCGGATTTCAACTCCTGAGTGGCCTCAAAAAGGAATACTTCTCTCTGTCACTTCGAACATCCCTGAAGGGATGGCACCAGGAGTGGTTCTATTGCTCTAATCCTCTCCCCAGTCTTCCTTCCTTTGACGGGAGAAAGCCTCGGGCTTCTCCTTCTTGGACTTCTTCTCCCCCTCCTCTGAAATGGATCAGGTCACCGAGCTACTCGGCCTGATCCGCATTCCGAAAGAAGAGGGGTTGACCGGCGTGGCCATCGCTATCAGTTTCACCATGCGCCGCGTCCAGCCCCTCAAGGAGAGGGTCCGGCTCGGGTTCGAATACTCCGGACAGACCGATCCGACTCAAGAGGTGGCCACCCAGATCTCACATCTGGACGCCGCCGACCGAATAGCTGAGTTCTTCACCACAGGGACACCCATTACCAATCACGGGTGTCCCAGAAGCTTCTCCCTTGCCAATCCGCCAGTAGAGGTAACGGCCGAGTAGTCTTCATGTTTATTTTAAGCCTACCGTGTAGTCTTGTCGTCATTGTACTAACTTAGGAAGGCTGTATTTCTACGTAGGACCACCAAGTCTTCGTGTCCCTCGCCCCGACGCCTGAGGCCCCTGCCAACAAGGGCGAGAAGTGCCCAAATGAGGAGTCCAAAGAGGCGCCCGCGGCAAAGAAGGGCAAAGGCCCGGTCTCCTTCGAAGAGAAGGACGTCCTGCTGCCCGAGGGGCGCAACTGACAAGGCCCGGGCCCCACAATCCATGAGGCCCCCAAGGAAGGAGCGAGCCAGCCCATGCCGACCCAAAGACCAAGCAGTCAGGTGGCTCGCCCTCTGAGGTCGGGACGCAGGGCATCGCCCAAGAAGAAGCGGGCGCACTTGGCGCCTAATCCTACAGCATCCCAGGCTAGGCCGAGTGGCCCTCCCGACGCCTCTTCAAGCGGGTCTTCCGCTCAGAGGGGCGCCGGGATAAAGATCAAGACCTCCAGTCGGTGAGTGTAACTTTGTCACTCCTTGCTAGCCTTCGATGTATATTGTTTATATGCTGAAGTGTCCCTTCTTTCAGAAAACCGTCGGAGGAAATCCCGACGGACCGCCCGACCGAGCTAGCACCGAAGCCTAAAGAGGCAGCTGCTGAGCCCAGTCGGGAGGTGTCTGCTCCTTCTTCTCCTCCTTCACCTCTAGCGGCCGACGCAAAACTTCCGCCTCCCAAGCCGACCGAAGCCGAGCCGGAGGCTGAAGCCCGAGAAGATGATGCCCCCGCCGAGCCCGGCCGATCGACGGGGCAACGAGGAAGCCGAGCCCGTGATGGAAGAGATTCCACGCTGACCTCCATCTCCCCTGAAGGAGACTGAGCCCAAGTTCTGAGCAGCCTAGAGAGATGAGGCTGAAGACTGGGCTCTGCTTGATGACGAGGAGGAAGAGAAGGCCAGGGTAGCTTTCTATGAGCACGCCGCAGCATGCGGCAAACTGATCAGGGTAAGTCTCCCGACCAATCGAGTAAGTCTTGTCGACTCAAGGTAGAGTAGTGTCACTGTTTACTCTCTTTGTAGGAACTTGGTGATTTTTCCGAGAGGAAGACCAAGTTTCTCAACTATTTCCTCCCCCAAATAGAACGGATCAAAGCCATGG
Organism: Olyra latifolia; assembly: GCA_036346145.1. Lineage (NCBI taxonomy): Eukaryota > Viridiplantae > Streptophyta > Magnoliopsida > Poales > Poaceae > Olyra > Olyra latifolia. Next base: position 2,937,353 of record CM070531.1, on the reverse strand, counting down.
AGGGACAAATAGTTGAGACCCAGATCGAAGCGTCCAAGTAGCGTTGGAAGCTGCAGGGAGAGATCAAGGAGCTGCAGGACGAGAAGTTCGACCTCGCAAGCTCTCTTCGATGTAAGTGTCCCGACCTAAGTCGGAATTGTATGATTTGTATGTGTCCGAGTGACATCACATTCCGCTCATTGTGCAGCTCGGGACGCCACGATCGCCAGCCTGCGGGAGGAGCTGGCCAAGTCCAAGGACTCTGAGACCGCCGCCCAAGCAGAGCTGAAGAAGTCCCAGGACTAGAGGCTGGCACTGGAGGAGTCGGAGGCCCGAGCCGTCGCCGAGTTAGAGGGTAACTCCCATAACCCGACCGACTTCGGATCTCCAATGTTATACAATTGTATAACTGTATCTGTGTCTTTGCTGACAGAATACAAGAAAAAGACGCAAGCGCAGTATGACATTTTGAATGAAAACACCAAAACTGCGCTAGAGCAATATGAAAAGCTTCTGGTGGCCATGGAGCCCACTCGGCGACAGCTCTATGCTGGTGACACCGAGCCAAGCAACCGGGCTGAGCTGATCCAGAGGTGGACCGATGCCCCCGAGCAGCTCAAGGCCCGACTCAAGGAAGTTGGCTTGATGAGCACCAGCCAAGCGCTGGGAATCATTAAGTCGCTTTATCCCCGAGTTGAGCTTGTGGCTGTTAAGGACGGCTTCGCCTGCACCAAGGAGAAGGCGTTGGCCCTGCTTGAAGAAGTGAAGCCCGCGGTCGAATCCCTTGTAGATAACTTAGATTTAGATTCCCTGTAAATACATGAACTTCTTGTAAATTATCGGTTCACTGTATGTAAACAGTTCTTCCAATATAATATAAGTTATGTTATCTTTCTTTGACTAGTTTTGTATTTTGCCCGAGTAGATTAGGTTCCTTTTACTAAGCACTTTGCCAAGCGCATCAAGTTCCTTAGCGTTAGGAGTTGGCGCGGAGCTCTATCTCCAAGAACGCAGTCGGGAAGTAAGAGTGTTGCATGGAAATAACAGTTTCGTTACTCGGAACGAACAATACTTAGGCCCAACAAGAACTCGAAAAGATAGATATCGACGTGGTGCAGACTGCACCTAATTAGGTGTAGCCCCCGACTTACTGGCTGGTCGAAGTCCGACTAGGGAGCAAGTCAAATCAATCTTAATAAACGAGAAGGAAGGGGTGCGCGACTGCGCACCTAATTAGTTGCAGCCCCCGACTTACTACTTAATTAGAACATAAATAAGTAGCAAGTCAGAAACTGAATTGCACAAGCATAAAGATAATATAAACGAAAACTTATCTTTATTGAATTGTAAATGTGTGTACAACGGCCATCAGGTATAGAACCGACGTAGTTGCTCGATGTTCCACGAGTTATCCATGATTGTGTCGTCTTCTCGCCTTAGTCGGTAAGCCCCCGGACGTGTCACCGAGTCAATAATGTACGGACCTTCCCAGCGTAGAGAGAGTTTATGGCACTCGTCTGATTGATCCGAAGGACCAAATCACCAACCGAGAAGGCACGATTCCGCACATTACGACTGTGGTAACGATGTAGCCCCTGGAGGTACTTTGCCGACCGAATGGTTGTAGCATCCCGAGCTTCCTCCAGTCGATCGAGTTCGTTAACCTGACTGGCCTCTGACTCGTCCTCGTTGAACTTTTGTACTCGGGGCGACCCAAATTGTAGCTCTGTTGGGAGGACTGCCTCAGGCCCATATACAAGGAAGAAAGATGACTGCCCCGTTGCCTGACTAGGACTTGTGCAAAGCCCTCAGAGTACGGCAAGCAATTCCTTCATCCACTTTGCTGCATATGGCTTGAGCCGATCGAAGATGCGCGACTTGACGCCTTGTAGAAACATGCCATTCGCACGCTCGACTTGCCCATTGCTCCGAGGATGTGCCACCGAGGCAAAACAAATCTTTATGCCCACGTCTTCGCACCAGCTTCGAAACTCGTCACTTCTGAATTGAGAGCCATTATCCATAATGATCCGAGAGGGCACACCAAACTGACTGACGATCTCCTGGAAGAACTCAGTGGCCTTGGCTGCCATAATCTTGGTCACAGGTTTAGCTTCAATCCATTTGGTGAATTTGTCAATGGCAACGAAGATATGTTCAAAACTACCCGGGGCCTTCTTGAGAGGTCTGAGTATGTCGAGCCCCCAGACGGCAAACGGCTAGGTGATAGGAATTGTCTGAAGTTCCTGAGCCGGCACATGAATCTGCCGAGTAAAGAACTAACAACCTTAGCATTTTCGGACGATCTCCTTTGCATCCGAGACAACAGTCGGCCAGTAAAACCCTTGACGAAAGGCTTTGCCGACCAACGTAGCTAAAGCAGCATGATGGCCGTACATACCCGAGTGAATTTCACACAACAAGGCGCGTCTTTCCAACGCGGATATGCACTATTGAAGTATGCCAGAGGCACTTCAGCGGTATAGGATTCCTCCGTGTACCACGTATGCACAACCCTGACGTTGAATTTGTTCGGCAGCCCCCTGATCATCGGGAAGCTTCTCTTCTTGCAAATACTCTAAATATGGTCGTATCCAATCCGAGTCGAGGGCGAGCACTTCTGACTCGGGTATTGGTTTATCCGATTGCGGTAGTTGCTCCTGCGGTGTGATGGAGGGGGCGTGAAGCTCTTGCACAAAGATCCCGGCTAGGACTGCTACCCGACTAGAGCCCATGTTCGCAAGCTCATCTGCCGCCTCGTTGTCTCGCCGTAGGATATGTATAAGCTCCAATCCATCGAACTTATTTTCCAACTTTCTGACCTCCTAACAGTAGGCGGCTATATTGTCATTGACACAAGTCCGATCCTTCTGTACTTGGCTCACCACGAGTTGAGAATCCCCACGAACCACCAATCGCCGCATACCGAGCGATATGGCAATACGGAGCCCATGGATGAGTGCCTCGTACTCGGCTGCGTTGTTTGAAGCTGGAAAATGAATCTGGAGGACATACTTGAGTCGTTCGCCTCCAGGTGATATGAGAACGATCCCAGCCCCCGCGCCTGTCGTCGGAGAGAGCCATCAAAGTACATGTTCCAATGCTCGGACTCTTCGATGACTGGGGGAGCCTGCATCTCCGTCCACTCGGCAACGAAGTCAGCGAGTGTTTGTGACTTAATAGCGCTGCGTGGCTTGAACGAGAGCTCGAAAGCGCCGAGTTCCAATGACCACTTAGTAATTCTACCAGTGGCTTCTCGATTATGAAGGATATCTCCAATAGGGAAAGAAGTGACCACCGAAATTGGATGTTCTTGAAAATAGTGCTTCAGCTTACAAGAGGCGATTAGGACCGCATACAAAAGCTTCTGCACTTGCAGATAGCATACCTTGGACTCGCCCAATACTTCGCTAACGAAGTAGACCGGACGCTGAGCCTTATAGACGCGTCCTTACTCTTCCCGTTCTACTACCACCGTGGCACTCACTACATGAGTGATAGCCGCAATGTATAATAGAAGCGGCTCCTCAAAAGCCTTCTGTGCTTCGGGTGTCCAGACAAACTTGCCCTACTGTTTCTTCAACAGTTTAAAGAAGGGCGACCCACGCTCGCCGAGCCGCGAGATAAATCGGCCGAGTGCCACCATGCATCCATTTAGACGCTGGACATCCCATTGGTAAGTTGGAGGAGCCATCTCCATGACAGCTCTAATTTTTTCCGGGTTAGCCTCAATCCCACGGTGAGACACCACGAAACCGAGTAGCTTTCTCGAAGGGACCCGAAGACACACTTCTCCGGGTTCAACTTCATACTGTATGCCGACAGGCTCTCAAATGTTTCTGATAGGTCAGTGACCAAGTCGGAGGATACCCAAGATTTGACGACAACATCATCGACGTATGCTTCCACGTTTCGCCCGAGCTGGTTGTGAAAGCATCATTGAATACAACACTGATATGTTGCTCCAGCGTTCTTTAACCCAAAGGGCATAGTGACATAGCAAAAAGCCCCAAACGGAGTGATGAACGAAGTCTTGATGCAATCTTCTTCCTTCAAGCTAATCTGGTGATAGCCCGAGTAGGCATCCAGAAAGCTCAAAGCTCGCAACCGGCAGTGGAATCAACCACCTGGTCGATGCGAGGTAGTCCGAAGGGATTCTTAGAGCATGCTTTATTTAAGTCGGTATAGTCGATACACGTACACCAAGTACCATTCTTTTTTGCACAAGTACCAGATTTGCCAGCCAGTCAGGGTGGAGCACCTCCCTTATGAAACCAGTGGCTAAAAGCTTGGTGATCTCCGCCCTGATGGCTTCCTTCCGATCCTGCACAAACCGACGCAGCGGTTGCTTGGCTGGCTTGTCTTTGTCATGTACGTTCAAGGAGTGCTCGATCACCTCCCTCGGGACACCCGACATGTCAGACGGTTCTAAGAGAAGATGGCCTGACTTGCTTGGAGGAAGGTGACGAGCGCCTCTTCCTATTTTGGATCGAGCCCTGTCCCGATCAGAGCCGTTTTGGTTGAGTCAGACGGGTTGAGTGAAATACGCTTAACATCTTTGTCAGGCTTGATGCCCGACTTAGATTGCTCCTTGTTTGGCACGTCGCCCTCGTCGTGAAGAGTGATGACTGCCTACCGGATCTTGTCCATTTCGACGACCGCTTCAGCTGACTAGGACAAGTCACAGTTTTCCCTGACGAGGAGATAGGAAAACTTGACGTCTCCGCGGACTGTGATTACGCCCTACGGGCCCGGCATCTTCATAACAAGGTAAGCATAATGCAGGACGGCCATGAATTTGGCCAAGCCCGGCCTTCCCAAGATTGCGTCATACGCAGTCTCGAAATCGCCCACCTCAAAGCTGAGATTTTCTGTCCGGTAGTTGTCTCGAGTGCCAAAAGTGACCAGAAGAGAAATTCTCTCGATCGGCACCGAGGTTCTCGGAATTATGCCGTGAAACAGTGCATCAGTCTTCTGAAGCGCCGACCTTGGAATCTGTATCTCATCAAGCGTCTTGGCGAAAAGGATATTCAACCCACTTCTGCTGTCGACTAAGACCTTGCGAAGTCGGACGTTCCGTACCACAGGATCCAGGATGAGTGGATATCTTCCTGGACATGGGATGTGGTCGGGATGATCCGAGTGATCGAACTTGATCGGGACTTCAGATCATCGAATGTATTCGGGGGTCACCGGAACAGCTGCATTGACTTACTGAGTGGTAAGCTTTTGCTTACGTTTGGACTCGTATGCATCCGATCCCCCATATATGTAGTTGAGCTCGCGCTCGGTTTCTTGGTAAGCGTCACCCTAAGGAGGATCACGCTTATCGTCTTGCTTGGCATCCTTCGGAGTGTCCTTGTTGTGCTCCTGAGCAAACCTTTTCAGGACATTGCAATTCTTTAACGCATGCTTTCCATTTGGATGGAAAGGACACAGCGCCTCCATCACTTTATTATAGTCATTGGGCCGATGCGGCCTCTGCCGACCATGATCCGCGGCTGCCATCGATTCTTCACCCTTCCGCTTCTTGTCCTTCTTCGAAGATGACTCAGGCTTGTCTTTCTTGCCTTCATTTTTACTGATTGGTTCCAGATATAGTGTAAGGGGTAGGGTTGCAGATTGGTTCCCTAATCCGTATTAGGGAGATAAGGGATATGGCCGAGAAGGCTTTGTTTATCTCCACGTATTCGAGTAGAATTAGGATCCTACTCCTTATAAAGCAAGTCGGGCCGCGCCGTCCACCAAGCCCGTCTTCTGGAAGATCCATACGACTTGGCCCAAGGAAGTGGTGCGTCCAATCGTCTGTCTCCAAATACCCGGGGGCCCATGTTGTCCACACTAAGGTCAAGGAACTAAAAGCTGAAGCTGCTCTCATCAACACCATCCTGAGGAATACTTTTGCGATGAGAGTTGGATATCAGGATAATATAGTTCCTATCATCAGCTGGTCCATGCTTTTCATTCTGACGGGGACGAGGATAAATGTAGCCGATCTAATTCTTGGGGAGATCGAGGACTCCATCTATAGAGAGGTTGATAGGGATCTGCCTCTTGCTCTGTACATAAGTGCTGTGATTGCTCAGATGGGTTTCTTTCCAATTGATGAGGTTCAGTCTTTTGATCAACAAATCTCTAAACACATATATCTTAAGCGGTATCTATAGACTTTGAGGTCAAGAACTTACAAACATAGTACCCACAAAGATTGGTGCCCTGTTCCTGCCTATCTCACTGAGGAAGGGAATGTCAGCCTTGTTGTATTGGCTGTTATGTAGGCGAACCATGACTGTTCCGTACGTACCTTGAAGTTTGTTCTCACACTAAAGACCTTCCTATAAGGAAGGTTGCATGTGCTCTTGGTACAGTAGCGTGCGAAAGCCCTGTGCATACATAGATGTTCATCAGTCTTAGATTCAATCGAATAGAAGAAAACTATAGCAATCATGAAATTTGAATTAACCTGTTTACCAAGTCTATGATGGATTGGTAATTATCTTAAGGTTTGTGCAATGAGTCCAAGATGATGATCTTGCTAAGGGAGGGCTGGATGACAAGCGGGATCTAGTGAAAACTACGTCCCTAGTGCAATTAGTGCTGACATCGTGTTGCTCATAAAAGAGTAGAACGAGCAGGGTTATGTGTATGTACCTAAAATTATAGGTAAAAGTATGAATGTCTTGTGATCCTGAAGGAGCATTGCTTTGCATACATAGTCTTTCATGTCCTTAGGGGCAGTCTCATTTACGAGTCTTTCATCTACAAAAGAAGGTGGTTAGATGTGTCATTCAATGGTACAAGAATGCATACCAATGCAAGATACTTACAGAGTCCAGCACCGAATCAAGAATATGTCAAGGGCGTCTTGCTGGTACATTTGGTAGAACTTGTTGAATGTCATATACAATGTGTCATCACCACTGTGGTAAAATTCATCCTTTATCTCAGCAACGAGTGTATCATGGCCCGCACTGGACTGCTTCATTTACCATTCATGCAGTGGCCGTGGTCGAGTGGTTAAATTACGGAGATCCTCCGGTTGGACCAACGATTCGCCTAGTTTAAACGACCATCTCAGAGGTGCGAGAGGAAGCGGAGCATCTCCACATTCAACCTACTCTAGTTGGGCCGATAGTCCTGCATCGGCAAGGGACACATCTCTGGCAAATTGTTGCATGTGAGGCTTCTTGACGATGCGTTCATAGTCGGACTTCTCATTTCTTGAACAGGACCTCATCTGTTTAACTATAGCCATGCGAATGAAGAAGTCTTGTGCCGGCTTAGGGACTATGCTTTTTTGGCAGACGTCTTAGGTTTTTTCTTACGCAATGATGTGATGCTTTCACTCACTTGAGTTTTAGATGAAGGATGTAGTTGCGACTCCTAAGACGCTTCCCTTCCTCACTTCTGAGACAAATTTGACCTCTGAGATGGTCCCGACGCTTGCTTTTTTTGTAGTAGCAGTGTAGGAGTAGGGCTTTTCACAGCTGCTGCCAGTGGAGGAGTAATACACCTTGGTACGGACCGTAGGCTTTGGCTTCTTCTACCCAGTGATGAGGGGTCTCTCCGTGGCGCTTCATCCTCATCGTCATCATCTTCTGAGTTCGAGCCGAAGACTATGTATTGCTTCCACCACGCGACAAAACTGTGCAAGTTCTCCCTCAATGTGTTTTTTCCCTTCTCTCTAGGGGTCTTTAGCTCAAGTCTTTTCTATTTATTTGAAATTACATTGTCAATGCAATCCCTCGCAAAGCCCGCCAGTATTGGGCAGTTGTGCAGCTGACCCCCTTCGACACATGGGAAAGCCTGCCCCATGGCCACCTTGGTCGTAAAGTTGAGCGTCTGCACATACAGCTTGAACGGTGTTAGTTCCGTGATGTCATCCACAGGAAAATGAGCATTGACTTCTTCCTAAAGCCCGCCGGACGCCTAGCTGCTCGGCTTGCTAGTGCCAACTGCTCTCTCAGTGATTTGTTCCTACTGTTGGCTTGGCACTTGGTGTACCGCTTCCTGGATATGTTGGTTCATTTCTTTTTGTATTTGTTCTAGCATCTGATACCTTTCGAGCTATCTCCTCTTTCTACTTTTGTAGCTCATTACATCCTGGGGGAATGCTTGTAGCCAAGGCACCAAACCAACGCCTCGTGTGCGACCAAGGTGCTCCTTGTTACCCAGTGCCAAGGTTAGCTTGTCCTTCTCCCTATTTGCACTAAAAGAGCCTTGGGAAGACCTGGCGTGGGCATCTACAATCTTTTGTTACACTTCCTAGTCTTATTGGCTTCGGAAGGATAAAGAGTCGTCATCCGACAAAGTAGCGTCCCTTCCATACAGATAGTGTTTAGCTCGTGGGACCCACTCTGCCGTCGCAGGCGTGACACCCCTAAGGGCTAGTTCTTCCTCCCGCCTATCCTACTTGGCTATTTTCTTCAAGTATCCATGTGAGCCGAGTGTGTAGGGGTAAACATTTTTGTCTGAGTTAAGCTTGTTTGTCTTGCTCAACACCACTGCCTCTTCCGACGTCTTGTACTGCACGAATTCATCCCAAAATTCCCGCAATTGTGGAAACGTGTTAAAGCTTGGCTTCAAACCTTTCTTCACATAGTATTTGTTCATTTTTGTCTTCCATGTCTTAAACGAGTTGGCCATGATGTGCAGTGCACGTTTCTTTCCAATCTCCTCTAATCCTTAGGGAACTCAAACTTTTCTTTCAACTTCTCCCAACACACATCTTCCAGGGCATTAAGAACCACCCGATTGTGATCATTTCGACCAGACTATCTTCTATATGTGATTGGCACGTGATCCCTAATGGTCACCCCACAAGCTGTCTTGTATGGCCCCACTACTGACAAGGGGGCAATAGGCTCTCCGACTGTCGAGTGCTCTATGATGATTGATCGCCCTTTGGGCATCTTGCTAGGACCACGACCATGGCGAGATGTTTCGGTGGATGTCTGGCCCTTAGGAGCATCAACAACGTTGGCGGCGTCAGGCTGGCCCATGTTGCGGTACGCATGGGGGTACCAGGGCTCCCTGAACATTCATCATTCGAGTTTGGATTCATATCTTCTGCTATGGTATACTGCATAGAAATTTCAAAAAATCCCAGTGTTACTTCTTAATGTAGGGGTTGCTCGGCTAGCCACCTACTGTGAGTAGTGGGCCATGAGGTTTACGGGCTGCATGGTCGGCGACTAGTCACTACGGCATACCACGTTCACCAACCAGCTAGCTGATTTTTAAATTAAGAAAAAATTGTGGGGTTCGTCCTTTTCGCACCACTTGATATGCACTAGTCCCTGGATTAGTACACTAATGCACACCATTTACATAGCTGGATCATTTCATACAAGCGGAAGACTTATATTACATTAAGTACCTGAATTAAGCCTAAAGGCTATTAAGTATTACAACACGGCACATTGGCCCAACATAATCTAAAAACAACAAAAGATCAGAGTGCGATATAAGATATCCAAAAGTGTCTCTTGCCGGCTATGCCTAAGCAATCGACTAGAGAGACGCCCTAAGCCTCGACTTGATCGTTAGTGAACTCTGGAGCATCGTCTTCATGGCAGGCGTAGTGGTCTTGCTCATACTCAACATCTAAAAGAGTAAGTGTGTGCGAGGTCAGTGTCATTCAAACACTGGCGAGTTAACACCCAACCTAATGCATAGTAACAGAGGTTTCAAAGAAAAGGTTGGGGTTTGTTTGCTTACAGAAAGCCAGTTTTATAAATGAAATCCTTTGGCTTAGCAGTTTTAAGCAAAGTTCTACTTTCAAGGTATCATTCCATAGTTTAAGTTCCATGTCATAAATCAAATCCCATCCCAGGGTTGTTTCCATGCAGTCTACCAAACCAACTTCTTACTCCCACCATCATATTCTAGGTGCGGCACACTTGTTAAGAGATCACACTACCCCACAAGAGCTTGAGTTCATAGTTGGGTTGCCAGCCCACCCTAAGGTTCATAACTCTAGTGGGTGCGATCCAAATCACCCGCAGGTAATGGCGTCCTCCGTCTTTACCTCAAGTATAGTGGCATAAGGAGTACGTCCACTCTCAAAGCCTCGGATCGTCCTACCCCCCAAACCCTACTCATACTCGCATTACCGTGCGATGGCCACGCATTGTAGAGTTAGGAACTATCCTCCGCAGGCAGATAGTCAGTGACTTTCCACTGCGCATCCCCTATGCACCCGTCTGGGAGAACACATCTCCACCCCAACCTGTTCACTTAGCGGCATTCGAGGTACGTCCACACTCAGAGCCTCGGATCGTACTACCCCCGAACCCTAATTTCTTCCTTCTTCTGCTATTGTTCTTCCATGTGCCCTGCACTCGTTGTGACAGATCCCCCCTAGGGCATCACAAGGCAGTACACGTGTTCCATTCACGCTCCTCTCAGCATCATGTTTGGATAGATAGCCCTCTTCACACCAAGTAGCCAAGCTACTTCACACCCTTATCCATACGTCGGACCACGTATGCATTTCATAACCAAACATACACTGGCATGCCAGGCCCAATTTTCTGTTAACCAAGTTCATTATGTCATCATGTCTGGTGAATATCGGTCCACCATTCCAAGGCAACTAAGCGGAAAATTAATAATTGGACCTCAGCAATGTCTAAGCAAATTTTTACCATGAGTTAAGAGTCTAAATCATTTTATTAAGCCTAACCAGTCTATCAAGGATGATCATCAAGGCAATCATTATTAGTGTCAAATGACAGATTATTTCATCAAGGCAAGATCACCATGGTAAATCAATACAAGTAAATAACCGGGCATGATATATCATGATTAAAGAAGTAGGCATAATTACTTAAAGAGCATGCAATTTGATATTTCAAACAAAATACTTTAAAAACTGGGTAATCAACATAATCTAATGAATGTTAACTCGCCTTGGTCCCGTGTATCCAAAACACGAGTCTTGATCTTACGGGCATTCGCGGGATCCTCGAAATCTATCGTGAAGAGCCAAACAATACAAATAAACACCAATGTATGCTGGAAACATGATGTATGAAATGCAAGCGTGGCTAAGGTCGCAGCTGTCTAGGCGTCGATTCTTGCTACGGAGATTCCAAAATAAGGTTCTCTACTTAACAAGTTCCATGAGCTATCCGACATTAATATATAACAAGGATAATTCGGGGTTGCTGCGAAAATGATACATAATGCCTAAGATGTGTATGATGATGCAATAATTAGATAAACGACTATATATATATACCCACAGTTTGGAATTTATATGTAGATGGAAAATAGGACATAAGTTGGTTTAATTTATGAAAAGGTTCTAGGTTATCATAATCACCGATAGTGTAAAATTAGGGCTTTTAGAAGACAGTTGCTATACATGCAATTGTGACCAAAAAGAGGTTCTCGAAAATAAAATATATCATTAGATTTTAAGTTAACGAATCAACTGATTTGATAATATTGGGAAATTGTCCCAAGAGGGTAACGTGTTCTTTTACTAAGTTAACGATAATAAACCTATAGGGTCTAAAGTTTTTCTTATGCTAGAGAACTTCTATGGTATTTAAGGAAATATAGTTGCATTTTAAATACTGAAACATAAAATGAATTATCCCATTACGGCATTTATTATTAGTCCTAGGATAGGCTTAGTATTGCTAGAAATCTTTGTTATTGTTTACAATTAAGATTTAGCACTATTCATGAGGTAATATTTTCTGCAGTGTTTATAGAAATATCACCCTTATTTTGCTAGGAAAATTAATAGTTTTGGTAAATAGTAAATTCCCTTTTAAGAATACTTATAATTTAGACATTGTTATGAATATAAATTTGGACTATCTAAATTAAGGCCAACTAGCACTGTTGTCTCCTTACTAATAATGTAGGAGTTTTGACTTAGGCTTGGGTAATCACCTGGGGTAATAACCTCCATAATGTTATATAAGTATTTATATAAGTATATAAGCATTTATCTGTAATGCCCTAATGGTTAATTAATTAAGGGTTCGCCCAGAATGCTTCAAGGCGGATGTTAACGCAGCACCAAGGCCTAATTAGCCTTACAGAGGTTCCCATAGTTTTTCATATTAGATAATTAAACAAATTACTAGTTTAAATATTGCTAGAGTAAATTTTGCTACAACTAGAGGGGCTTACATAATTTTAGTATTTTATTTTTTACTGAACAACTAGGTTTAATATTTTTCCAAGGTTTTACACCTACTGTAGTAGTTATAGAAAAATTTCACAATTTTACACATCATTTACTATTTTAAATAAATCCTTTTCATTATCTGTAACCGTCTAAATAAACAAATTCCTGGAAAAACATATTAACCATATGGGCCGGGTCTAGCACTGTATGGGCTCGGCATACAACCGTGCGACCCAAGAAGGAGCTGGCCCATGGCCGGGATGGCCTGAGCACAACCCATACGGTGAAAACGTATTCCCGGAATACTGAAAGGTTCGATTGGCCTAGAGGAGGTGAATAGGCAATTTTTAACCAACATAAAGTTTAAGTGAGTCTATTAGTCAATATTAATTGAGACCTCTACTACTAAACACAGGCACAAAAATAAATACTGAAAATTAAAATGCGATAAAATAAATTCAAGAAATTAAAAGGAGTGACAAGGTATTTGTTTACCGAAGTTTAGAGGAACCACCCTCCTACGTCTCCGTTAAGGCAAATTCTTGTTCCTCAAAAGAACCGGCTCCCACTCGAGCCTTGCGCCTCATCTCCACTAGTGGAATTCCTTCACCACTCCGGCAAGGTGGACTCCGACCCTTGTACAACGAACCGAGTGCTCCCACAAACATCAAGGCCAGCTACTCGATCCACCGCCACCAAATTAAAAACAAGAGTAACGAGATTAATCAACAATCTTCCACCAGAACACAAATCACGAGGAGCACAACTGGTGAAGAGAGATTTTCCCAAGATGAGGATCAACCAAAAGATGATCTCCACTCTCACAATCCCTCACGGGATCAAGAGAAGAGATCAAAGATGAACAAGGTTGAGTGGGGAGCCTTTTTGGATCTAGGAAGGTGTACTTTTCGAGAGGAAGAATAACAGCTATCAAGCCCCCCGAGATCCAGATCTGATTTTTTAAAGTAGACAGGAAACCCAAGTGTCAACACTTTAGCCGGACTGTCCGGTTTGGGACCCGGACAGTCTAGCTAAGCCTTTGGCTTAACCCCACAGCTAACCAACAAAAACAGGAGTGTTGAAGTGTTAGGCAGACAATCCGGCCAGAGACCCGGACTGTCCGGCTAAGCCAGTGGGACTTCTGGAGAGAACACAGGAGCAAAAAAAGAGTGGCATAGTAGTAGGCGGACTGTCCGGTCGGAGGCCTAGACTGTCCGGCACAGGCGGACAGTCCAGCCAGGGAGGTGGACAGTCCGACTATTACTAGAAAATTACTGCCTGAAGACTTTCTGGACTAGAAATTTTAGCGAAAGATTTTCAAGGAATTTTCAAGAAAAAATTTCAAGGATAATTTAAGAGAATTTTAGGGCAATGCTCCCATGAAATTCATGTCCCCGTCAAAGATTATGTGTTGATCCCCTCTTGAACATTGATAAAAAGAAAATTAAAAGAAATCTAACCTAATTCCAAGATGGATCAACTCAACTCCCGATCCACCACAAAAATTCAGGGAACCAAACTTTTCTCCGTCTTCTTTTCAAAGCAATCGTCATCAACACCAAAACTAGATAACCTCGTTCCAAGGGACGAGATGCTTTCAATCTCCCCCTTTTCGGTGATTGATGACAACTACATAGTTGAGGGCACTTGCATATACAAACTCAACACAAAAATGTTAGTGGCAAAAGCAAAGCTACCCCCAAAGGAGATGAACAAAGAGCATACCAAAGTCAAAATCCAGAAATCAACAAGGATCACATAGTCTTACACAAATGTTTTAAAATAAAACACCCCCTCTCAACCTCTCACTCCCCCTTTGGCAACAAGCGCCAAAAAGATAGGAAAATGTCTAATCTTGAGTCGAGGCCTTCTTGGTGAACCTCTTCCTAAACTAGGTCACCAACTTGTTCTTCGGGGCCTTGGTTGGAGCTAGAGGAGGTGAAGCGGCTGAAGAAGTGCTCGGCGATGTAGCTTGAATAGGAGCAGATGCAGAAGGAGCATCCATAGAAGCAAGAGCCTTAGCCTGAGAAGGATAGGCTATCGAGTCAAGTTAAATGTCAAAGAGTTGATCTCCGAGAAATTGAATGGAGTTCTTGAGATCATCCACTCTAGCCAAGTAATCCTGCTAATGTGACTCATATAGAGCAATTCTTGCATTCATAGCCTCCAGGTATGCCAGCTGCTCATTATGCCATTGGACTTGCTCATTGTGCCACTGCACTTGCTCATTGTGCCAATCCACATAAGTACTGTGCCTGGCTGCCTGATCATCAACAAAAGTCTGAAATGCTCCAAAGAACTGATAAAAATCAGGAGCAATTGGAGCTTCTAGAGCTTCTGCAGGCTGCTCTTCCTCCTCAGACCTAGATGGCACTTTCTTAAACTTTGAACTCCCCTTCTTATCTTTATTTGAAACTACCATCCTATACTCTTGAGTGGCAGCAGTAAACAAGCTGGAGTGAAGAACTACCTTCTTCCTAAAGAGTAAATGGCAGAGAAGATGTCCAAACGCAAGCCTCTTGTTGGAGTCATGGCAGATGCACTCCTCCATCTCAGCTATCACAAAATCCGCTAGGTTAATCTGAGTCTCGGTGAGGATATAGTAGGTTGTCCAAGCCAAAATATTCAGAAAAGCATCAGAATAACCAGCACGAGGCACAAGTGTCTTTCTCAAAATGCTAACCAGGAGAGCAGGAAGACTTCTCAGATACTTGACTTTATTCTTATCAAAGTTGGGGTTGTTAGTGTGATTGTACAAAAACTTAATGTGCTCAAACTCAAGTGCAACCCTTTGACGGTGCCATCTAGTTGGAAAAACATCATCGTGCACTTTCACACCTCTAGAGGACATGTCAAAGATCTCCTCGAGGTCTCCAGCATTAAAAGTCACATATTGACCTCTAAACACAAAGCATTGACCTCTAAACACAAAGCAAACTCTAGTGCAGTCCCGTGCAATCCACATGGAGGCATATATCTCTTTGACTATATCAGGATGATAAGTGTACTAGGTAGCAAATAGTTCGACAAGTCCAGGAGTAGACTTACACAAGTTCTCAAGGGACCGGTCGTTGTCCACCTTAATGACTCTGTTCCAAGAGATGTACTGATGTGCGAACACTATCTTCAGTGCATTCTTGTACATCATATAGAAGTCTCGATGGAGCTGACATACAAATTTGTCTCCCTCAATGTCCTGTGACTTCGGAAACCACCTCTTATGTTGCATTCTTCTCAATCCTCTAACCTTGAGCATAGATACTTGAGAGAGATCTCGAGAAACATAGCCCTAATTAGGGAAAATGTCAGACACATTGACATCCTCATCTCCGGAATCGACATCCATGTCGTCTCCCTCATATTCTTCTTGATAGGCGTACTCTTCATCTCTGCTGTCACTGTCCTCATCAGAACTAGAGGAAGAAACACGTCGAAGAGAAGGATTCTTCCGAGCGTCCTTCTTCTAAACTTGACCATTGGTGCTCGGTCCACCCCAGAAGCAAACTGATCAATTTCCTTGCCCTTGACACTGACGTTCTTGGATCTCGGCATTGTCTATAGTAGAATCAAATCACTAGATTACAAGATTGGTTAGAGTGATAAGGAGTAGCCCTATAAAGCACAAGTGTAGAAACTACAAGCAAGTTTGAAAACTAGGGTTTGAAAGATGAATGATTACCAAGGTAGAAAATCAAGGGAAGATAACCACGAAAATGCGACTTACCACACCCTAGGAGGAAGCCACACGAGTCTTGGATGAAGGGATGAACCCTAGGGTGAGTTCATGTTGAAGGATGAGCAAACTCTAGGAGATAGAGAAAACAATCAAATCTCCATCAATCAAGAGGAAATAAGTTAGGGAATTGGGAGATGAGGAGGAGAACTTACTTTTCCCCGGATTGATCAGAAGAAATCCCCTTTAGATTTGAGGAATCAAAGAGGGGAGTTGGAGAGGAGGAGAGAGAAGTTCTAAGGGGCCGCAGGTCGAGTTAGAGAAGAAAGACACGAAGGGGTAAGAACCAGGAGATAAGAAAGGAAAAAAGAGGAGCCAGAAGAGTTACCGTATTAGCCGGACCGTCCGCTAGGTTAGCTGGATTGTCCGTGCTAGCCGGACCATCCGCCTAACTGGTCGGGCTGTCTGCACTAGCCGGATCATCCGCCCTAGCCTGCGGACTATCCACCTAGCACGGTGAGGTTTCTGTATCGAGGCTGAAAACGATTTTTGTTCACTTAGACCATAGAAGAAAAATCTAGAAATATTTGGGTCTAGTGAAACATTTGTTGACAACATAATTTTACACAAAATAAGTTTTGAAGTGATAAGAATATTCTTAGAGATTATATAATAGGTTATAATAGAGAGAGAGAGAGAAGATAGAGAGAAAACTAAGGTTTAGAAAACCCTCCAAAGGAAATGTTTGAACCAAAAATATTAGTGTGAGAGAGATGATTAAGTCATCCTCCCTAGCAACGGGGTTCAATAGGAGTTCGGCACAATTTTTATTTTGGCTCATTTTGTTTTGAATAGAATTTTTGAATGAAGTAGAAGGATAATTAAAATTTTTAAAGAAATAAGCAAATGAATTTGATTTGAATAAAGAGATGAGAATGCTCCAGACAAGAATGAAGATTTTATTAATTATTATTATTATTTATTTTTTTATTGAGGATAAAACTTTTGGCATAAGAACTATAGGAGAAAGGTGTGCCAACCGAAACACATTTAATTTAGTCAAGAGATTCAAGAGGAATTTCGAATATCGAGAATTTTGAAACTCCCCCTAAATATAACAAGAGGTGAAAGACAAATAAAAAAAGAACCAAATCGAAAGAAGCAACACATCAAAGCACATTAGAGCTATCTAGTATGTTTAGTTCATTTCTTAGCTTGCGAAACCGTGCCTCGTCCAACGGTTTAGTGAAAATGTCTGCTAATTGATCCTCGGTCCGCACATGCTCAAGCACAATATCTCCTTTGGCAACATGATCACGAAGAAAATGATGCCTAATGTCGATCTGTTTTGCGCAAGAATGGTCGATGGGATTAACATCAATTTTAACGACGCTTTCATTATCACATAAGAGAGGCACTTTTGTAAGTTTTAGCCCAAAGTCAAATAGGGATTGTGTCAAGAAAATGATTTGGGTGCAACAACTCCCCGCCGCTATATATTCTGCCTCAGCGGTAGATAGCACCACGGAATTTTGCTTCTTAGAAGCCTATGACACAGGCGACCTACCAAGAATGTGACAGCCCCAGGAGGTACTCTTACGATCAATCTTGCAATCGGCGTAGTCGGAATCCGAGTAGTCGAGAAGCTCAGATCGTGCACCCTTTAGGTACCAAGGACCTATGCTAGGTGTGTATTTTAGATGCCTTAAAATACTTTTCACTGAAATCAAATCAGATTCTTTGGGGGCAACTTGAAAACGAGCACACATATAGACAGAAAACATAATATCAGGACGACATGCTGTAAGATAAAGAAGAGCGCCAATCATAGACCGGTTGGTCTTTTGATCAATGTTTTGACCTCCCTCGTCCATGTCGAGATTTCCAATGGTAGCCATTGGGGTCTTGCTCGATTTGCAATCCTCCAAATTAAACCTCTTGAGTAAATCCCGAATATATTTCTCCTAACATATGAATGTGCCACTTTTCAGTTGCTTGATTTGAAACCCTACGAAAAATGATAGCTCCCCTATCATACACATTTCAAATTCTTGCCTCGCAAAATGGGTCATTAGTACTCCCAAAGATTATATTATCCACATATATTTAACAAATGAAAAGATGACCATCTATGCTTTTAGTGAAGAGTGTAGAATCAATCACCCCGATTTTGAATCCTCTTTCCAAAAGAAAATTTTTAAGGTGCTCATACCATGCTCGAGGAGCTTGTTTAAGGCCATATAGAGCTTTTGATAGTTTATAAACATGATCAGGTTTCTTAGGATCTTCAAAATAGGGGGGTTGTTGACAAAGACAAGCTCTTCAATATAACCATTGAGGAAAGCACTTTGGACATCCATTTGTTTAAGAACAATATCACGGGATGCCGAGAATGCAAGGAGTCTAATTGCTTCAAGTCTTGCAACAGGAGCAAAGGTCTCACCGTGATCCATACCTGGGATTTGAGTATACCCTTGAGCAACCAAACGAGCTTTATTTCTTACCACAATACCACTCTCATCTTGTTTGTTCTTGAAGACCCATTTAGTTCCAATGACATTATGATCTTGTGGTCTCTCCACTAAGGTCTAGACTTCATTGCGAGTGAAATTATTGAGTTCTTCATACATAGCATTCACCCAATCTAGATCCTTGAGTGCTTCATCTACATTACTGGGCTCAAGAAAAGACACAAAAGAGTAATGTTCACAAAAATATGCATGACGAGAGCGAGTTTGAACACCCTTACTAATATCACAAATGATTTGATCAGTTGAGTGGTCCTTGGCGATAAATCGATAAGTTTCAATAGGTTGTGGAGGTACTTGCAGATCATCAGTATCTTGAATTTCTTGATTCTTCGTGCTATCCTGATTATTATCCAGCGAGCCAGCCTAAGGCACCATTGACGGCGTAGGTTGCGGTTCTGGTTCAGCTTGTGGTTCCACCTTATCTGTCGGGGCCTCCTTGGGACACATGTCACCAACCTCCATATTTTTCATAGCTTTAACCAAATTTTCATGTCCTGCATCACTCAGATTCTCATGCTCACCTTGTGAGCCATTAGATTCATCAAATTATGCTTAACTTGTGAGCCATTAGATTCATCAAATTTTACATCATAGGTTTTTTCAACTAAGCTAGTGGATTTGTTAAAAACATGATAAGCTTTAGACTTAGAAGAATAACCAAGAAGAAAACCAATGTCACATCTACTTTGAAATTTACCCAAGTGTTTTCTTTTCTTGTAAATGTAAGCGTTGCAATCGAAGACCATGAAATAAGACACATTAGGCTTTCTCCCCACCAGTAGTTCATAAGACGTCTTCTTGAGGAACCGGTGGAGGTAGAGACGGTTGACTGCATGGCACGCCATGTTGATCGCCTCTGCCCAAAAGATGTCGGGTGTGGCATACTCGTCTAGCATTGTACGAGCCATTTCGATGAGCGTCCTGTTCTTCCTTTCCACCACACCATTTTGCTGTGGAGTGTAAGTGCCGGAATGTTCGTGCTTGATTCCTAGCTCATCATAGTAATCCTCAATATTAGTATTAATGAACTCTGTTCCATTGTCACTACGAATTTTCTTGATGATCGAAGACTTCAAATTCATTTTGGGCCCGTTTTGTAAATCTTTTAAAAACACGTCCTACTTCTATTTTGTTTGGCAAGAAAAACACCCAAGTGAACCGAGAGAAATCATCCACAACTACTAAACAATAAGAATTTCTCCCGATGCTCGCATACGATGTTGGGCGAAACACATCCATATGTAGAAGCTCTAGGGCATGGGCAGTGGACATGACACTTTTAGTCGGATATGTGTTTGCAACTTGCTTGCCAGCCTGACAAGCACTACATAGTTTATCCTTCTTAAACTTCACATCTTTTATGTCCACCACCAAATCATTTTTGCAAAGCTTTTTAAAATTTGACATGCCAACGTGTCCAAGACGGCGATGCTAAAGCCAACCGAGAGAGACTTTAGGTACGAGGCAGTTGATATACATGAGGTATTAGAGTTAAAATCAACTAAATAAAGATTTTGAAAGCGGAACCCCCGAAATATAAGTTTTTCGCTTTTATAAAAAACAAAAATCCCATCATTCATAAAGAGACAATGGAACCCCAAATCACATATTTGGGCAACAGAGAATAAATTAAAATTGAGAAATTCAACTAGTAAAACATTGTCAATGGATAAATTATCGGATATGACAATTTACCTTTACCCATTACCTTACACTTCTTGTTATCCCCAAAAGTAATTTTATTGGAAGAATTATCATCTTCTAAATTTGTGAACATAAGAGAGCTTCCAGTCATATGCTAAGTGCACCCACTATCAAGAAACCAATGTCGACTACCACTCTTGTAGTTCACCTGAGATGAAATCAATTTTTGTACTTAGGTATCCAAACTAAGTTGGGTCCTTTAGGGTTAGTTTGCACAAGCTTAAGGCTAAATGGATTCGTCAGTAAAGACTTTGGAACCCAAATGGCCTTTAGCTTCTTGTCAAGATTTGGTGGTCCAACATACTTCACATTCATCTTGCCATGAAAGTCTTTGAAAAGCATGTAATGAGCATCTACCAAACAACCCCATTTAGATTAACATGCAGGGATTTAGATAGAAAGCACTTCTCAGAAAAATGATTTGTAGCATGGCAATAATAACAACGAGTGTTCTTTTTGATAAAATTTGACTTGGGTCTTATCCAACCCTGAGTCTTAGGCACACCCTTTGGGACATAGCCCAAACCTCTCTTGCCCAAGGCTATTTTTTGCTCCCCAAGCATTTTATCAAGAGTTACACTACCAAGAAAGCATCTCTCTAGCCCTTTATCAAATTTTGCAACCTTAGCCTTCAACTCACCATTTTCAATCATCAATTCCCTAGCATATAAAGCATATTTGCAATCATCACTAGAACACATGCTAGAAGATGCAGGACTAGAGGATGTGCTAGCTACACAAGTGTTGTTCAAGGGCAAATCACATTGAATAGCATCATCACAAGTAATAGTACTAGACTTATCAATAAGCAAAGCATGATCATCATTCATCTTATCATGTCTAACTACAAGATCCTCATACTTAACAACAAGCTTATCATGCCTAGCAACAAGATCTTCATGCTTGATAGATAGAATATCAAAAGAAGCAGATAAATCACTATTACTAGCAACAAGAGCATCATATATCTTTTCCAAATCAACATGATCAGAATTAAGCACATCAAGCTTAACAGACAAATTATCAAGTAAGTCACTTTTATGAGCAAGAAGTTTCTTAAGAGACTTAGCTTTAGATAACTCTTTCTTTAGAGCCATGTTCAGCTCACCAACCATCTCAGCAAGATCATCATAGGTAGGAGAGGAGTCATCAACCTTGTTGCCATTCGCCATGTGACAGAAGGAGCTTGGGAGAGATGGTAGTTGTTCTTGATCATTTGAGGAGTCATCACTGGAGCTCTCAACTTCTGACACCCATTCTCCTCTGTTAATTACTTCACCATCAGTGGCAGATGCCATAAGACATAAAGGTGGTGGTTGATTTTCTGCTATGGCGAGCCCAACAAGTCCCTTTGATCTTGTATCATCCTCCCACGATGATGAATCATTGCTCGTGGAACTATCAGTGATCCTCTCACCCACAATGCCTCACGTTTTCCTTGCTTGTTGAATCTCCTCAATCTTGACTTCTTGTGATATCTTTTCATGTCCTTTTGATTACCTTTGGTGTTGTCTTCCTCATCACCACCCTCCTTGAACTTTTGCTTGTTCTTCTTCTTTTTGTCGCATTGAGCGGCAATATGACCATGCTCATTGCATTAAAAGCAAATCACATGAAAGAAAGGATATTTCTTCGAGGGTGATGAACATGACTTCTTCTTGTCACCGACATTGAGCTTCTTCATAAGTTTCCTAGCTCGGCGCATAAGAAGTGCAAGCTCCTTGGCATTTTCCTCAATGTCATCATTACTTTCATAATCTTCTTCATCACTATCAGCTTCAACCTTGCTCTTGGCCTTGAGTGCTATATTCTTCTTCTTAATAGGCTCATCATCATCATTCTCAATGATCATTTCGTGGGCAGTGAGTCTTCCTAAAAGCTCGGTCAGAGATAGAGTCCTTCTGTCGCCACTGATCGAAAGATATGTGACTAGGTCACGATACTTCCTTGGAAGAACATAAATCATCTTGTGACATATCTCCATATTCGATAGAGTCGACCCCAAGCCCTTAAGTTCGTTGATGATAGGGTTGAGCCTGGTAAACATAGCATTAGTATTTTCATCAGGTAACATCTTGAAAGAATCAAATTTTTCTTTAACAACAATAAGCTTTTCCTGCTTGACACTGTCGGTACCCTCATGAATATTCTTGAGAGTCCGCCAAACGTCATGTGCAGATGTCAAATTGCTAATCCTATCAAAGAGTTCAAAACTGAGACAAGATAGGATAGCATTTTGAGCCTTAGCATCATACTCTAGATTTTTTAAATCCCCCGAGTTTGGAGGAGTTTTATAATCAGTAGGTGCAAGAGCGGTCTTAGTGACTCTCCACACATCATAACCCAAAGCTTGAAGATAGACTCTCATTCTAATTTTTCAATAAGCATAATTTGTTTCATCAAAGAATGGAAGCCTCCCAGCATTAACGCTGGTTCCCTCGGCCATCTCTAGCGGTTAAGCTAATAAAAGAGAAACCTATGCTCCGATACCACTTGAAAGGATCGATTGGCCGAGGGAGGTGAATAGGCAATTTTTAACCAAATTAAAGTTTAAGTGAGTCCATTAGTCAATATAATTGAGACCTCTACTACTAAGCACAGGCACACATATAAATACTAAAAACTAGAGTGCCATAAAATAAATTCAAGAAATTAAAAGGAGTGACAAGGTATTTGTTTCCCAAAGTTCAGAGGAACCACCCTCCTACGTCTCCTTTGAGAAAAATTCTTGTTCCTCAAAAGAACCGGCTCCCGCTCGAGCCTTGCGCCTCTTCTCCACTAGTGGATGTCCTTCGCCGCTCCGGCAAGGTGGACTCCGACCCTTGTACAACAAACCGAGTGCTCCCACAAACGCCAAGGCAAGCTACTCGATCCACCGCCACCAAATTAAAAACAAGAGTAACGAGATCAATCAACAATCTTGCACCGGAACACAAATCATGAGGAGCACAACCGGTGAAGAGAGATTTTCCCAAGATGAGGATCAACCAAAAGAAGGTCTCAACTCTCACAATCCCCCATGGGATCGAGAGAAGAGATCAAAGATGAACAAGGTTGAGTGGGGAGCCTTTTTGGATCTACGAAGGTCTATTTTTCGTGAGGAAGAATAACAGCTATCAAGCCCCCCGAGATCCAGATCTTATTTTTTAAAGCAGACAGGAAACCCAAGTGTTGACACTTTAGTCGGACTGTCCAGCTTGGGACCTGGATAGTCTGGCTAAGCCTTTGGCTTAACCCCATAGCTAACCAACAAAAATAGGAGTGTGGAAGTATTAGGAGGACAGTCCGACCAGAGACTTGGACTGTCGGGCTAAGCTAGTGGGACTTCTGGAGAGAACAAAGGAGCAAAACAGGAGTGGCATAGTAGTAGGCGGACTGTCCAGCACAGGCGGACAGTTCGGCCACGGAGGCGAACAGTCCGACTATTACTAGAAAATTACTGCCTGGAAAACTTTCTGGACTAGAAATTTTAGTGAAAGATTTTCAAGGAATTTTCAAGGAATTTTCAAGGAAAAATTTCAAGGATAATTTAAGAGAATTTTAGGGCAATGCTCCCGTGAAATTCATGTCCCTGTCAAAAATTATGTGTTGATCCCCTCTTGAACATTGATAAAAGAAAATTAAAAGAAATCTTACTTAATTCTAAGATGGATCAACTCAACTCCCGATCCACCACAAAAATTCAAGGATCCAAACTTTTCTCCGTCTTCTTTTCAAAGCAATCGTCATCAACACCAAAACTAGATAACCTCGTTCCAAGGGACGAGATGCTTTGAAATACGCTTTTACTAAACCTGACAAGTGTGGGCCGCAGGTCAGTGACTTGCGCGCATTAAGTTAGGAGCCATGACGTCACCCATTCATCTTCCTCTAGTCAGCACGAATAGAGGGGGAAGGAGAGGGGATGGCCAGCACTATAAGGCACCAATTGAGCAGATCTTGGGCTCGTCGGAACCATGGCGACAAGGCGCACCCATAGGTCCTCATGTCACGGTCGGACGCGGCGGCGCCATGTGCAACGGCGGCGATGGATTCGGGTTTATGGTGCTACGGGATCCTCGGCCTATCCATGCAAAAGTGGCTCTCGTTTGAGCATGCAGAAGGGTAGTGCATGCTTACCGAGCCGGCGACAAGGCCGGAGAAGGGCCGGAGTGTGCTGGTGACGTGGAGACCGAGTGGAGGCCGAAACAGGGAAGACGGCGACAGGCGTACCCACTCATCCTCATGCAAGGACAGGAGGTAGGGAAGGTAGGCATGCCTCTAAGATGCTCTAGATGAGAGGAATTGAGACGAGACTCACCATGATGGGGGGAAAATGAGGATGGCACGAATTTGGCCGCGCAGGGAAGAAAGCGCGGCACCAATGTGCTTGAGGGCTTCCCGGGCCTATTCTTTCGGGATGAGGAATAGGAGAGGAAGAGCTAGCCAAGGTAGCTCCTAGTGAGCTTGAAGTGGAACGAGGGGGTGGAATCGTCATGTCGAGGATGGCGGCGGAGGTGGAGCAGAGGGAGAAGATATGAGCGAGCCCGTACTTGGCTAAACTAGACATGGGGTGGCCTCAGGATGGCTTGGAAAGGGAATTGCTTAGAGGTGAAGCTTGCACCGCGTGCTAGGTTATAGAGAAGGAGTGAGAAGTAGAGAGGGAAAAGAAGGATGCACCGACAGCTTTGTGCCTACCAGGCGACGCCAAAGGCACGTGGGGCGCGAGGACGGCCAAGAAACGGTGTGACAACAACGTGGACAGGGGTGGCGTGCACGGATGGGGTGGCGACGACATGGCGACAACAGCTCGACTTTGTTACGCAGGGGCACGCGTGCCACGTGGCGTGATGCCTCTACCGTGCGGGCATGCACATGTGGGTGCATCCACGGGACGGTGAGTTGCTGCGGTGCAGCGTCATGAGGCGAGTCAGGGCAAGGTTATGGTGCCAGAGTGCAAGGAGGAGGAGCGGGGCCTTGCCTAGTGGGTAAAGCAAGGGGAAAGCATGAGAGAGAGGCAGGTAGCGAGGAGCAACGGCGACGGGACGGGGCCGTGGAAGCATGGGCAGTGGTGCCACGAGGTCGCGAGGTTGCAAGGGAGCTACGCCACGAGGTGAGCTGGCTAGAGATCTTGTGCCAGCAAACGGGGAGAGAGCGAGATAGAGAGAGAGACAGATCAGGAGCAGAGACAACCGGGAGAGAGAAACAGGGTAGGGAGAGAGAGATAGAGAATGGGGCCCACATGGTTGGATCAAAACCAAATTTAAATTTAAAAATGGGTTCTACACACTAGAAGGGATTTTTGATGAATTTGGGGAATTTTCCAATGCAGAAATATACACATATAAATAGTTATATGTATAAGTGTGTATATATACATATATATATATATACCAATTATATGTGTATATAAACAAATTCTTGTGCAATTATGAGAATTGGTTTGGAATGATTTGAGTTGGTGAATTCTTAACCCTAAAGCTATGATTTGATCAATTAAGTTTCAGATTGATGGAATGTATTATGGGCATAATTTCTAAATTGGGTTTTCAAACTACGTTAATTAAAGGTGAATTTTCTAATTGAGCTAGTAATTTCTAGTTTTGGGCTTCAAAGTACTATTCCTCAACCGAAAACACTGTTCATGGTTTGAAAATTCGTAGCATCCTAGTAATGTATAAACTGAGTTTATGGATTATTTGATTTGTTACTATTCATGATCTGAAAGTAGATATACTTACATAAAATACAAGCTAGTTAAATAAGCTAGAATATTTCTGAAAAATAGGAAAAATGCATGACGTAGTTTTGCATTTCGCATTTTTAGCAAGAAAATATTTTTCTTGCATTCAAAATTTTCAAGTTTAAAATTTGGCCCAAATTGGGCTATTACAAATAATAAATCTCGGCCTCGAGATTTGACAGAGCTAGAAGATAGAGAAAATAGAGAAGTTGCACTTCATTCATTGTTCCAAAAGATTCTTGGATATGCGCAACAATTTTGATCCTAGGAATACTCGGTAGTCTTGAATCATGGCGACTCACGATGTCGATCATGGGAGAAGAGGATCTCTATCTTGAACTGTCAGAAGGGTCGTCGCACTAGTCCTTTGTCCTAAAGCTTCTCCGCCCTCGTTGTTAGAATGTAGATAAGAAGTAATAGCACTAGAACGAGGGTAAGAAAGAATAAGGATGGAAAAGATCGAGAGGGTGGCAGAGAGAACTCTTCATCTTCGTGAGGCCAGCCAGTGGCCTTGTTCCCTTGATCGAGAACATAATTGAGCTATGGTGTTTTGATTACTTCTGATGCCCTAGGTACTCAATTAATGGATGGATACATGGTGTTGCATTTAAGAAGCTCAAAATATCTTCTAAGATGCTTCCATTTTAAATAATCACCAAGATCCAATTCTTAATCAACATATTTTTGCCTATTATTCTATCCACCAAGGTTTCCATTATCACAATTTTGTAAATCACTAAGAATCCAAATTGGATCACACCTTTTGACTATACCCTTAGTCCGATCATAAAAGTTTGAGACTCTTACTATTAAATGATATACCACCAAAATTTAGAGTCTCGATTTCATTGCTATTTTTCCCATACATCAAATCTTGGACCGCTAAGAGTTTCCTTGTCGCAGCTTTACTTTACTGCCTAAATTGCATTTAGCCAAATCAATCGTTACTCATTTTCAAAATATCTGCACATCCACCAATAAAGGCTTTGCATCGCCTAGATTCTTACAAATCCGATTCCCAACATCTGTCTATGATTCAAGGGATTGAGTTATCCTTAAGCATCACCCACAACTCGAGATACAGTCTAATGAACTCCAATGCTGTTCCCAAGTCACTCTCCTCAATAACCAGAATCAACAATATCACAATAACTTCTAGATTAATGGGATCCTTTTACTACTTAATCTCAGACTTCCTCTTAATATATATTGCGACAATACAACACGGTCATGTTTGACTACATCCTTTAAACAAATTTTCCACCAATATAGGGCCAGTTTATAGTTAGTAGTTTCAATATCATTCGTCCAAGTCAGATCATATATCCTGCAATGGTAATTAGTACTAATAATTCCTCTAGTATAATCTATATTTCAAATTTATTGCAAGCATGTCCATAAGATTATTATATAACCCATTGATACTTATCCAATCTCCATCGTGATCATTTAACACTCTAAAATCTAAGTTTGAGTGATCATATTACCTCCTAAGTATATCACAAATGATACAAGTTTTTGTTCCACTCGACATGATCTTGAACGAATCATAGTTTTCTATGCATGGTTACCTGGAAAAGATTATTCCTACCAATCCAAATATAATAAGGTGAGTCTATGAATAATCATCATGAAACATTTCCTCACAAGACGGATAATCTGTTGGATCTATGAATCCGTCACACGACATAAATTCACCTAACCATTAATTAATCAAAAAATCCACCAATCAATGTACAATATCATAGTCCTCATATAATCCAATGACTTTTAACAAAAATCCTCTGAGCTCATTTATTCCAAGTAATGGACAGATCAACTTCTTCAAGCAATTCATGTATGCACCAAATGCTAATAGTTCTTAATCGGACTATCAATAATTTGTCTAAAATCACCATGTTATAACCCTTTATCATTAACTTAATCCACAAACATAGGGTTAGTACACTTCCTATAGTATCCAAAATTTTATACCATTATATGAGCGATGGCTAATATCATCTTTCCAATATCCACCAAATTTATTTTGCGCTCTTGCTATTTACTCCAACCACTTTGTGATATCCATTCATTTTTAATCATATCACTATCTCCAAAGTTGGAATTGTTCCCTTGAGGTTAACATCTAAGATATAATCAATCACA
This sequence comes from Olyra latifolia, assembly GCA_036346145.1. Lineage (NCBI taxonomy): Eukaryota > Viridiplantae > Streptophyta > Magnoliopsida > Poales > Poaceae > Olyra > Olyra latifolia. The sequence continues at coordinate 2,909,448 of CM070531.1, read as the reverse complement.
TCCCCAACTTTGTTCGCTATGCACCTAAAACCAATAATAAATCATCAGACACTTCCAAAATAATTTTACCTAAGTCTAATCTTTTAACTCCACTAATGACATCATGTCTTATATCGCTGCGAACTTCTATGATGTACAACACACATCAATCCATCCTTCCATCCATTATAGGGCTCTCTCTTAATTGGTTCAGAGATCTTCATTGCCACATTCTACTCTATTAGTTTGATAGAAATCTCAGCAATAGGTAAGAGGGAATAGCATGAAGGAAAGTAAGAAAGGTAGGGAGAAATTTCCTATCTCACTCATGGCGGTGCAAGGATAAGTTTCACACACCACAAAATATAGGGAGAGAATAAATTGGGTTTGAAGGGGAGATTGACCAAAGTGAACATTTTGAATAAGGAGAATAAATATCTCTTTATTATACCTTGCTTACAAACTGGTTTGGAAATAACAATAAGGAAATCTTCCTTTAAAATAACACAAAAAGTTTTAGCGAAATGGGGAAAACATGGTAGAAAAGGCAGGGATTTCAAAATTTAAATAGGAGAAAGTTTTAATAGTAGAATTCTTTTAAAAGCAACTCATGAGGTCAAAATTAAATTTTGTTTTATTACTTTTGCCTTGAAATACCTTTTTAACATTTCAAAAATATTGGCTTGCAAAACTTTTGCGAAGGTCGTTTTCTAAATCTTTTGAACGTATATAAATATATACATATATATTTTAAAGGTACCACTTAGAAAACAGATTTTTAGTTACACAAAATATCAAACAAATTTTTGGTGCTTAGAAAAAGGGGGTAAGTTTAAACAAAATCCTAAAAAGTTGAAACCGGGTTTTTCAAAAGTTACTTAGTTTTAACCAGGTATTTAAGTGTATTGAGAGTAAGTCATTTTGCAGACAATTTTCCAGAAAAATATTCTTTGTAATATATTACTTATAGTTTGGCGTAAATCAAAATGTTGTTTCAGGAGAATCTAGATGAATAGCTACGAGGGTTTGGAGCAACTGGGTTTATTTTGTCCAACTATGGTTAAACAAGGGATACCTAGTGGGAAAGGAGGTGTCAGCCTTCAGGCACGACTCCGACAGCCGTAAGCTATTATTTTTACGGCGATCGTTGTCGGCACTGATCCCTTAAGAGACCTCTTTGGCATCAAGGTGAATCTTAAAGCTATTTTAGTCCCATGCCTATATGCATGATATGCAGGTGCAGAAAAACCAAAGTTAACAAACGTAAACAAGATCCAATAGCATTAATAAAGCTCAAATTTAACTTGTAAGGGGCAGGAGACCATTCTTCTAATTAAGGCGTCCTACAACTTATAATCAATAATTTATGATTCTAGGCTAGGGTAACATTTGATCAAAAGTCCTAACAGCAGCCCGAAGCTGAGATTATCATACAAATCTCACATACCTACAACAGACGTGACAAGTTTGAAGGTTAATAGACTAACAAGCCTTTTAAAGCGATGCCCTATAAGACTAGGGATCACACTTAAGACTACGGAGCACTATTATCAATTGTTTTGGCAACTAATATTGTGCGCAATTTCTTCAAACTAAGTAGAGAAATTGGAGATATTGGGGGTAGAGTTGCCTATAGTTGGAGAAGTGATGTATTGACATATTCCGAGTTGGTTGCAGGTGCTAGCGTCTTCTTAGATCCACTGTGATATGTTGTAGGGGTGATGGCTAATTGAGGAGTCTCTTGGCCCTTCATCTTCAGGTCTCTTTACTATTAATGAAGCTCCTTCGAGGCGTGTAGCTTCATATTTATAAAGGTGAGTAAGAGGGGTCGACTAGGCCTTTGGATCAGGAGAGAATTCAGAAGCGACTCATGTTTTGAGAAATAAACAAGACTTAAGAAGATACGTGAGGAGAATATGAGACGAGAGAAGCTGAAAATGTCGGGTAAGAAGAGATAGGAGAGCAGTGTTTTCCAAAAACTTCTGAAAAGAATATAGCAGGGTAGGGGATTGGAATGCAAACAAGAGAAAACAATATAGCAGATTTTACAATAAAATAGTTTTTTTTTTAAAAATGCATTTTCTTAGTTTTAAATTACGGCAAGCTAGCGGCCAAGGTCTAGGGCTCCTATAGTCGTATGCTCTGATACCATCTCTGTGGGGTCTATCCTTTTCCCACCACTTGATCTGCACTAGTCACTGGATTAGTATACTAGTGCACACCATTTACATAACCGGATCATTTCATAAAAGCGGATGGCTTATATTACATTAAGTACCTGAATTAAGCTTGAAGGATATTAAGTACTACATCACGCACATTAGCCCAACATAGTCCAAGAACAACAAAAGATCAGATAAAAGATCCAAAAGAGTCTCTTGTCGGCTATGCCTAAGCAATCTACTGGAGAGACGCCATAAGCCTCGACTTGATCGTAAACAAACTCTGGAGCATCGTCTTCATGGCAGGCGTAGTAGTCTTGCTCATACTCAACATCTAAAAGAACGAGTGTGTGGTAGGTCAGTGTCATCCAAACACTAGCGCGTTAACACCCAACCTAATGCAGTAGTGATAGAGGTTGCAAAGGAAAGGTTGGGGTTTGTTTGTTTGTAGAAAGCCAGTTTTATAAATCAAAACCTATGACTTAGTAGTTTAAGCAAAGTTCTACTTTCAAGGTATCATTCCAGAGTTTAAATTCAATGTCATAAATCAAATCCCATCCTAGGGCAATTTCCATGCACTCTGCCAAACTAACTTCTAACTCCCACCATCATATTCCAGTTGCGGCACGCTTGTTATGAGATCACACCACCCCACAAGAGCCCGAGTCCATAGTTGGGTTGCCAGCCCACCCTAAGGTCCGCAACTCTAGTGGGTGCAATCCAGATCACCCATAGGTGACGGCGTCCTCCGTCTTTACCTCAAGTATAGTGGCATTCGGGGTACATGCACTCTCAGAGCCTCGAATCGTACTACCCCCCAAACCCTACTCATACTTGCATTACAATGCGATGGCCACGCGTTGTGGTGTTAGGAACTATCCCTCGCAGGCAGATAGTCAGCACCCGTCTGAGAGAACACATCTCCACCCTAGCCTGTTCACTTAGCGACATTCGAGGTAAGTCCACAATCAGAGCTTCAGATCGTACTACCCCCGAACCCTAATTTCTTCCTTCTTCCGCTATCGTTCTTCCATGTGCCCTGCACACGTTGTGACAGACCCCCCCTGGGGCAGTGCAAGGCATTACGCGTGTTTCATCCGCGCTCCTCTTAGCATCATGTTTGAACGGATAGTCCTCTTCACACCAAGTAGCCAAGCTACTTCACACCCTTATCCATATGCCGGACCATGTCCGCATTTCATAACTAAACACACACTGGCATGCCAAGCTCAATTTCCTGTTAACCAAGTTCATTATGTCATCATGTCTGGTGAATATCGGTCCACTGTTCCGAGGCAACTAAGCCTAAAATTAATAATTGGACCTCAGCAATGTCTAAGCAAATTTTTACCAAGACTTAAGAGTCTAAATCATTTTATTAAGCCTAACCAGGCTATCAAGGGTGATCATCAAGACAATCATTATTAGTGTCAAATGACATATTATTTCATCAAGGCAAGATCACCATGGTAAATCAATACAAGTAAATAACCGGGCATGATATATCATGATTAAAGAAGTAGGCATAATTACTTAAAGAGCATGCAATTTGATATTTCAAACAAAATACTTTAAAAACTGGGTAATCAACATAATCTAATGAATGTTAACTCGCCTTGGTCCTGTGTATCCAAAACCTGAGTCTTGATCTTCTGGCTGTTCCACGGGATCCTCGAAATCTATCGTGAAGAGCCAAACAATACAAATAAACACCAATGTATGCTGGAAACATGATGTATGAAATGCAAGCGTGGCTAAGGTCGCAGCTGTCAGGCGTCGATTCTTGCTACGGAGATTCCAAAATAAGGTTCTCTACTTAACAAGTTCCATGAGCTATCCGACATTAATATATAACAAGGATAATTCGGGGTTGCTGCGAAAATGATACATAATGCCTAAGATGTGTATGATGATGCAATAATTAGATAAACGACTATATATATATACCCACAGTTTGGAATTTATATGTAGATGGAAAATAGGACATAAGTTGGTTTAATTTATGAAAAGGTTCTAGGTTATCATAATCACCGATAGTGTAAAATTAGGGCTTTTAGAAGACAGTTGCTATACCTGCAATTGTGACCAAAAAGAGGTTCTCGAAAATAAAATATATCATTAGATTTTAAGTTAACGAATCAACTGATTTGATAATATTGGGAAATTGTCCCAAGAGGGTAACGTGTTCTTTTACTAAGTTAACGATAATAAACCTATAGGGTCTAAAGTTTTTCTTATGCTAGAGAACTTCTATGGTATTTAAGGAAATATAGTTGCATTTTAAATACTGAAACATAAAATGAATTATCCCATTACGGCATTTATTATTAGTCCTAGGATAGGCTTAGTATTGCTAGAAATCTTTGTTATCGTTTACAATTAAGATTTAGCACTATTCATGACGTAATATTTTCTGCAGTGTTTATAGAAATATCACCCTTATTTTGCTAGGAAAATCAGTAGTTTTAGTAAATAGTAAATTCCCTTTTTAAGAATACTTATAATTTAGACATTGTTATGGATATAAATTTAGACTATCCAAATTAAGGCCAACTAGCACCGTTGTCTCCTTACTAATAATGTAGGAGTTTTGACTTAGGCTTGGGTAATCACCTAGGGTAATAACCTCCATAATGTTATATAAATATTTATATAAGTATATAAGCATTTATCTCTATTGCCCTAGTGGTTAATTAATTAAAGGTTCACCCAAAATGCTTGGGGCAGATGTTAACGCAGCACCAAGGCCTAATTACCCTTACAGAGGTTCCCATAGTTTTAAATATTAGATAATTAAACAAATTACTAGTTTAAATATTACTAGGGTAAATTTTACTATAACTAGAGGGGCTTACATAATTTTAGTATTTTATTTGTTTACTGAACAACTAGGTTTAATATTTTTCCATGGTTCTACACCTCCTGTAGTTGTTATAGAAAAATTTCACAATTTTTACACATCATTTACTACTTTAAATAAATCCTTTTCATTATCTGTAACCATCTAAATATACAAATTCCTGGAAAAACATATAAACAGTAATGGGCTGGGTCTAGCACTGTACGGGCTCGGCATACAACCACGCGACCCAGTATGGAGCTGGCCCATGGCCGAGATGACCTGAGCAGAACCCATACTGTGAAAACGTATTCCTGGAATACGGTTTTACTAAAACTGACAAGTGTGGCCGGCAGGTCAGTGACCTGCGCACATTAAATAGGGAGGCATCATGTTAGCTCGACATCACTACTAGAAAAACGTTAATGCACGATGAAACACATTCATCACTGAAAATAACCTATTTGTCATAAATTATTTTCTATGATGAATGTATGACGAAACTGATTTCATCATGCTATCCTTGTCACATATGAAACACCACGACAGAACAATACTGTTTATCACGGAATGCTCCATATCTATGATGAAACAATCTTCATCATGGAACATTTTTCATCGCCTTTCCATCCGACGTGTCATCCATGTCGTCGTCAGAGCCGTAATATGTGACATGGCGCCATATCATCACCAGTATGACGTGGCTAGATTTTGTGACAAAACTGAAGTGCGAGTACATGGCAACACGTCATCGGCCAATGCTGATATGTTGCCACGTCACCATCCTTTTTGTGATAAATTGTTTCATCACAGATGTGATCACAGGCTTAATAGTGTGAATATTTTTGTCACAGATGTTTGGAAAATATGTTGAATCATTTCTGTCACAGATGTGATCAGTAGGCTTATTAGGATGAATCTTCTTCGTCACAGATGTTAATAAAATTTAGTGAGCACACAAATTCAGAAACCTCTGAAACTAAGCACCCAAATTCAGAAATTAACCTCACATGATAGTATTAAGTTCAAAAACTAACAACACCTGACAGTTATTTGTTCAGAAAATAGACCACAGGTACAGAAACCAGGACAAGTACACACTTGCCAACAGAAAGTACATATCAGTACTAGAGCACTTAGTTCATCCATAGTTCACATGCCTCCAAAAATCATAACCAGAAATCATAGTTTACTTAGGATAGGCCTAAGAGACGCTGAAGGATCAGATCATTCACTTCTTGCTTCTTCTTGAATTCCTCCAGCTCTTTTTGGGTATTGGTCATATCTTGTTGTGTCTTGGCCATCACTTCCTTTGTTTCATGTGCTTTCTTCTTCAAGCTCTCTAGTTCTTGTCGAAGCATAGCTGCACCTTGTCTTTCTGCCTCAAGTTCCTCTCGAACGGCTCATTCAGTCGATGTCGCTAATGTAGGAGAGATTTTTTGTAGCCCAGCATTCTTCAGGAATGAGCTATTGATGCAGGTCTAGGGTAGGATCTTAGAAACAACCTTTGTACTAGATCTTGGTATGGCACCATCTTCAGTAGGGGCAGCCAACATATTTTCCATACCAGCCTACAAAATGCAAGGATTTAACATTAATTTAGACAATGTAAAGTTAGAAACTAAACAAGAATATGAAATTTGCATGTAACTACCATTCTAACATCACATAAACATAATGAGGTAAAGACAAGAAGCCCTGCACTGGTTCAGCTATAACACCAAACACATTGATACTGCACAAAATAAAAGAAATATTAAGCATCCCTGAGTGATACTTTCAGCTTTCAGAATAAGCAAATTTGCAGGAGCTCTCAAAACATTCAACAAAGATAGAAATGCAAAATAATTGTGCATCGCTCAAAATACTTTGTACTATTGAATCTAAAAAAAGAACATGTAGGCACGAAGTTAAAAAAAGAAAACGAAAAAAGGAAGCATGTTAGGTTGTAGCTGGAAGTTAACAGACATCATATAGAAGAGAAACTAAAACTAACCGCATATGGCTAAGTTCTACTAATATAAGCCTGGTGGTGAATAGTGTACTATACGGAGAATGACTTGATCATAGCCCTATGTCAATTTCAAAAGACCCAACTGTAATTTCAGTAAATAACAAAGCTTTGATAAGCTTCTAGACTAGCTCCAATTAACAAATTACAGAATATGGACTAAGAAACCACATAGCAGGACATCCAATTAAACAATCAAGTTTCAGCTTTCAATAGAAATGATTGGTCATAAATTTCACTTCAGCTTGACAATATACACCATGAAGAACTGAAACTCAATCTCTAGAAATAGAACATGGAGCTAGAAACTAGCACCGGGGGTTTGTCACAGTTGAAGGGTCACAAAATCTTAAATTCACACATGTAACTGAAACTCAATCTCTAGAAACTGAGTAATTGAGTACATGAGTATGAGATCATACCGTACTACCAAAGTGACAATATACACCATGAAGAACTGAAACTCAATCTCCAGAAATAGAACATGGAGCTAGAAACTAGCACCGGGGGTTTGTCACAGTTGAAGGGTCACAAAATCTTAAATTCACACATGTAACTGAAGGGACTTACAACTGCTTCTTTTACAGGGTCTCTGAAACCCTTTGTCTTGCTGTTATGGCATTCCTTCAGAGGTCCACAACATTAAATTCTGTATCCTTTTTGTTCTCCCTCTACATATTGAATAACAGCAATGCATTAACCATTAAACCAAGTCAACGCTGTAGTAGATGCATGTCATGCTTACTAAAAAAATTTAAATATAAGTAGATGCATCTCATCCATATATGATTTGAAATGATGAATACTAGAAGACGGTACTTACAAAAGTATACAAGTGTGCGACATAGCTACGAGATCCTGTAGTCTGATGGTGCTTTACTTTAGCACGGTTCAACTTGTTCTTTTTAGCGATTTCCTAAGGCGAAGACAGATGTGTAAGACACATTCATAAATAGATATTAAAATATTCATATCATTTGATAGATTGTACCATGATTTTTGCATCTGGCCACTTTGAAACAAGATTTCTCCACTGCTCATTAGTCATGTAAGATACAGGAGAGGTAGTTCTGATTTTATTAGCAGGAACACCATTGAAGTAGGTTTTCTTCAACCTATATCGATTCTGCCGTACCGCATACTAGAATACATTGGTACAAGCATCATTGGTTGGCTTATCATTTTTGTCCATAGCCAACCTCCCCTCGTGAGATGAATTGAAACAAGTTAAATTGGTATAGTCAACCCAAACTGGAAACAATCTTTGTGAAATATAAGGATGAAAACAAAACTTGGTTTGTGTAGCGTAAATCTGTTTTAAGTCTGTATTGGATAACTGATTAAACTAGAAAAAAATACTTAATTATGAAGACGCCATCAAAAACATATCCATTAGTTCTCATAAAACCATCATGGCCAATGTAGAGTACCCAACCCAAAAAATCAAAAAAGACCTGCAGCCAAGGCATTACAGACTACCCAACCCAAAACATATTCATTAGCTATAGAGGCACTGCTGGTTTGGTTTGTAATGTAAAGGAATATTTTGATGCAACTAGGGACATGACATCTCAACTGAATGCTGCAAGGGAAGATGGGACTGAAGTTGGGACAAGAACATCAGAAAATCAAAATCAGCACGAAGATAAATCAATGGTCGATGGAACTGTGGCCCCTGATACAGAAATAAGAACTATGGTTAAGGATATGTTGTTCAGTGACATTATTTCCAATCAGAATGTCTAGATGATGTGATAAATGGAATTTGTAGTGCTATTGAGGAGAACATGTCTGGTATTGTTGCAACTACTATTGAAAAATAGACTAAAGTTGAGTACTATTGATGCAAGGCAGTAAGCAGAGCATACAATCAGCAGAGCAGAACAAACAAGTAGTGCAACAAGCAGAGCAAACAAGCAGGCCAACCTTGTCTGAGAAAAAAAAATTTTGGTATTGTTTAAACTATCAACTATCAGGTAAAGTAATATTATGTGTCCACAAATTATTCGAAAACCATGGCAGGCAGAGAGATGCAATAATTACTATCAGAGATATTGAGATAAACATGCATGGAACTAAAAGAATTACTTACAGCTAACTTGCCTGTGAAGTTTTGTAAATGCGTCTCCTCTTTCTTGTACTACTTCTAGTGAGTGAGGATAGGCACTTCAGCCCTGACGATCACACCTGCCTCCGATGCAAATTTGGCAACTTGCTCCGGTTTCTTTAGCCTTCTCATCCCTTCGGCAACAACAATGGGCAACCTTCTTCCCATAGCTCTAGTCATCCTATCAAGCATTATGCCCTTTGTTGCTGGCCTAGGATTTCTTCTAACACGTGGTGTAACTATGAAAGTGGAACACGTTAGTGAACAGCAAATAGTGAAAGCATATTCAAAGGATCATGAACTATAACTTGTCTTCATCACCCAAGTGAGTTTGCTCTTCATGGTGTGCAAGACCATCACCAGATTCCTGTGCTTCCTCATATGACCAGTCCATCACAAGGCATAGGGGGTCCAGATCATCATTATTTGCATCATCATTATTTGCTTCGTTTGACAAGTTTTCTTGGGGAGTACCTTCAACAAATAGAGCTAGTGCCAATTGTTCCTACCTCCTATCTCTAGCTGGTTCTATGGTGACTTTGTTTGTTGATAACCTTGTTGAAACTCCAACAGGTTTCTTTGTTGGTGCACTTGCCTTAACTCTCTTGGACACCCTTGAGTCCCCTGGAGGCATATTGGGACTCTGCTTCCTGGTCTTTGAAGTTAGGACCTTCTTATTTGGTGTACTTGGTGCCTGATACAGTAGTAAAATATCTCATTGTAAGTATGTGTAGAAAATTACCATATGCCTTAAATGGAAAGGCAGAATGCACATGAAAACAAGGAGAGAAACAATTAAAGATATTGTATGCACTAAACATCCGAAGCCCCCTAGTACAGATAGAAGAAGCACCTTTGAGATTGATCTAGTTATGCGTACAAGCTGCTCCTCTTCTAAGTAGTTATTGTGAATTTCATCTCCCTCTACCTCTTCTTCATCTTTAGGGAGATATCTTCACCATGACTACGCTTCTTGCCTAACTTCTTAGCATCTATAGATGAATTTTGAATTGACAATTCTTTAACAATGGATGCTAAGGCCTTGATGCCAAGTGCTTGTACTATTCTATTATTCTCCATGATAGACCCAAGCCGCGCTCTTTCATATTCACTTAGTTCAGGTTCTTACATGTATAAACAAATTAAATTCAATTATGTCGGCAACCACATGATAGCAACCAATAATTTATACTGTACACAGTACACACTGCATGTTACACATCCACTAAATCCTTGCTTACTAACTCATACACCCTCACTAATACACGTGCAAAACGAATACACGTGCAAAACGATATCAGCAGCAAGGATTGCAAGGGTACCTCTGGCTCCATGGCGTCTAGGCATCGATGGTGGACTTATGGAATGAGCAGATAATGTCTAGAACCAGGAAGAAACTACCATGGAAGGAGCAACCATCGATGGCGACCTACCATAGAAGAAAATAGTCCACGTTTGGCATAAAGGAACCAGGAAGAAATTGTGACTAGAAAAGAATGTAGCAATAGGTGGACTAACCTCGTCGATGTAGACTCGATGTTGTCGTCGGGGTAGTAGCTCCGGTGCGGTGGACGTCCTCGCAGGTCCGGTGCAGACATGCTTGGGTAGGTCTGATATGGTAGACGGGCAGCGGCTAGGGTTTGGGTTTGCAGTGGAGCTCGAGGGGATGCGGGCGACGGCGCTAGAGAGGAGCTCTTAGGGTGGGGTAGCAGCGAGGAGGTGGGGTGCGGCGGCGAGTATGGCAGTGACGAGGTAGGGGTGCGGTGGATTTAACGTTTCGGGTGTGGGGGTCCGGTGGATTTGGGGATGAGGTAGGGTGTTGTAGCAGAGCTCGGGGAGAGGTGGGCGACGGTGCTGGAGAGGAGCACTCAGGGCGATGAGGGTAGTGGCGACGCGGTGGGGTGCAGTAGCTTGTATGGCAGCGACGAGGTAGGGGTGCGGTGGATTTCTGGTTTGGGTGAGGGGGTCCGACGGATTTGGGGATGAGGTGGGGTGCTGGAGTGGAGCTCGAGGGGAGGCGGGCGGCAGCGCTGGAGAGGAGCACGATGCGGGCTGCGGGGGTAGCAGCGATGCGGTGGGAGAAGGTTTGGGGATGAAGAAGGGTTCGGCGATGGGTTTGTGGTTTGGGGACTTCTTCGTGGTGGGAGAAGGGAAAATTTAGGCGGTGGGAGGGAAAGGAAATTTTAGGTGGCGGCTATGGAGGGAATGTGAAAATTTTGGGGCTTTTTTATATTTTAATTTCTTTAATAGTTTGTATTTGATTTATTGAAAATAGATGTGTTTATAAAATATAGTTTAGAAATTATTGGAAAATATTATTTATGGTATATAAGGGAAATATTATGAATTTGATGCTTTAAACATAGAAAAAACTCCAATGGACACATGGGAAGCCATATGGCTAGAACTTAAGCTCGCGCTAAGGCAAAGAGCAGTTGATGCTTTAAACATAGAAAATGTTTAGAAAGCTCCTATGGACACATGGGATGCCATATGGCTAGAATTTATGCTCGGGCTAAGCCAAAGAGCAGTTGATGCACTTACAGCAGAGGATCCGGATAGGGTCATATGGCATTGTAGATTTCTATATAAAATGTAGAGATAGTGACATCTGCAAAGGAGTTAATATGTGCAGAAGACATTTTGTTCGAAGTACATGGAAGTACTTTAGTTGAGTGACGGCAGTTGATTTGGAAGTACGTGGCAGTTGATACGGAAGTACGTGGCAATTCATGCAGGCATAATGTCAAACACTATATCCGGTACTAAACTAACATAAGTGTCTGTAATATATAGTTTGAATGACTGAACTGTATGTAGTGGCGAATGCAAGATTAGAATCACGGGTGCGTTTGTGTTATTGCTATGAGATTGGATCTATCGATGTTAATGCTGATGCCCTTCCCTTCCCCTGGAGGAGGTATTTATAATACAAGGTAAACGCTGTTTAGGACCTAAACGACCTGGAGAATCATCTAGATAACTTTGAATCCTACACGAATATATCCAAAAAAAATAGGCTAACTTGTGGCCAAGGAACATCAATATCCGGAAGGCTTCACGCTCTGGATATAGAAGGACTCTGGAAGCGGTTGGGGATGCTGAACTGATTGTCTCAAAGCAGCCCCTTTGTCGGATATTACCTGAACCGGATTGAAATCCGGATCCAAAGATAAACTATTCGGATCCAACAAGTTTCAGATCTAGATCGAAAATTATCTAATCCAATAGGTTCTGAAACCAAATCCAATTGGTCCGGACCAAAAATATCTGGTTCTGTTTTCATCCTAGGTGAGAGGGGGCAGGGGCTATGGTGGTCAGCACCAATGGGACGGGAAGGGAAGGGTGTAGTCGCTGTAGCGACTGCAACTTACGCAGTCGTCTGATCCGAGCGTCCATGATGCATCCAACGGCTACAGAGAAAATGAGGAAAAAGGAAAAGAGAAAAGAGAGGAAAAAGAGAAAGAGAAGAGAAAAGAAAAGGGTGGGGCCCGTGAAAAAAGATTAGATTTTAAAATGGAAATTTGAATTTTGGCGAAGTTCAAATTTTCAAACATTTACTCCTATGCATGCATATATGCACACATACACCTTGGCTTTACACAAAACATAAATTACAAATTAAAAGGATTTGTAATTTAAATTTGTACAAATATATGCACACAGGAATTTTGGCGATGTTTAAATTTTGCAACAATTAAATTTTCAAACATTCAAATATTTTGAAACTTTAAACTTCACCAAAATTCAAATATTTTGAAAATTTAAACTTTGCCAAAATTCAAATTTCTATTTTAAAATCTAATATATTCTTTGTGGGCCCCACCTTTTTCTTTTTTTCTTCTCTTTCTCTTTTTCCTCTCTTTTCTCTTTTCCTTTTTCCTCATTTTCTCTGCGCCGTTGGATGCATCATGGATGCTCAGATCAGGCGACTGCTTAAGTTGCCGTCGCTATACCTGTTCCATGTCCGGACTGATATCGCTGTGGTTCGAATTTTTTTTTCTCATTTTAATGCTTCAAACATCCATGTTCACACACACACACACAGAGAGTCACAATAGTAGTCAACTCGATTCGCTCCTTGCTCTGCTCCCCGTCTGGATACCCAATCCTTCTCCCCGGCGGAAACGAGTGCAGCAATGGAAAATCTACTCTCCTCCGCCTCCTCTCACGACGCGCTCCAGGACTGCTTCATCCTCCCACCCGACCAGCGCCCGCTGGCCTCGTCCACCGCCGTCTCCCTCCCCATCACCAACCTCTCCCACGGCCGTGATGAGATCTGCCCAACCACGACGGCGACCCCACGGCGGGTGGGTGGCGACCCCATGGTGGGCGGCGAGTCCATGGCGGCGCAAACGGGCGGCGACCCACAGCGGATATCGACCCCACAGTGGGCCGGCGGTGACCCCATGGTGGCGCAAGTCGGCGGCGACCCCACAGCGGACAGTGACCCCATGGGGCCAGAGGGGGCGTGACCCCCATGATGGCGAGAGGCGACCCCGCATTTGTGCTCTGTCATGTGTGTTCTGCTACGAAATGATGCTCAGTGTGTGTTCTGCTAGCATTTGCTCTGCATAGCAGTTGCTTGTCATGATAGTGGATCCATAGCAGTTTCTGAATTCTGTTTTTTGGATGCAGAGAAGAGGTGGGTTATGTTTTCTAGATGCAGAGAAGAGGTGCATTATCATTATCCCTTCTTGAGATGATAGTACTGAAGCTATGTACTGAAAGCCCTGAGCCATGTGAAGAAACAGTGAGGAAACATCCATATGGAGAAAGCACTGATGAATGGTAGTTCTGTGAAATTCTTTGTAAAATATTTGGAATTATTCTGAATTATTCTGAATTCTTTGTATATATGGTTCTGAATTGTGAATGGAATGCAATTATTCTGAATTGTGTAATTATTCTTAATTCTGTGATGATGGAATGCAATGTTCTGAAGACTGAACTGTTGGTCTTACTCTGTGTATATATGATGATGGAATGAAAAGAATGATGCATTACTTGGTCTTACTCTGGGACAATTTGGCAAGCAACTTGAAATGTACAACAACTTAGACAGATAAGACTCTTGAAAAGGACAAAAACTCAGAAAGAACACCGCTTGCACTTAGCTTCTGAAACACTGGAGGGCTAAGCCACAGGCACAAAACATGAAAGAAGTCTGAAGAGTTCTATACAAAAATCCATAATAAATACTTGTTCTAGATGGTGCTTCATTTTTCTAGCTTTTAGCCGCCTTCCAGTCCACTTGTAGCCAGATCTGTTGTTGCTGCATCAGTTTATTTCATATATGTGTACTGTATCGGGGTGGACTGATGCTTCAGATTCAGCACAACAATTTGCAATAGTGTAAATTAGGAATTGCACAAATTTATAAATTAGGGAGGACAAACCATTGTAACTTCCTACCAATAGCAGTGGTGTAACTTCCTACCAATGACGGAAACTAATTCCTTGGACTAGATTTTAAAAAAAAAAATACATGGACTAGATATAAACTAATCAGCAGCTATGTCGTCCATTCAAACATTATCATTCTCATTCTCACTACAATTCTGCTGCATACTGTCATCTTCATTCTCACTGCCACTGTCCTGCAACATGACATTTTTCTGATTCCTTAGAAGGTCAACCAAATTAGCATCAATATTACAGGCTTCTCCATCCTCGCAATTGTGCGCAGTCTCACCATCATTGTCCAAAATAGGATTGCCTTCTTGCACTTCATGCTCTGTATCAGAACAGTGATCATCTTGGTGTACAACATCTTTGGCCGTGTCTTTTTCAGCCACATTATACATATTCCTATGCTCAAACTTTTGCACAACTCGCCAATTTTTTCCTAAATAACTGTCTTGCAAGTAAAAATTCTTTTTCGATTGAGTTGCCAAAATAAAAGGATCAGTCTTATACCACAATCCCTCAATGTTGATGGATTTGAAGTGTCCATCATCCTAATGCCTCTCTTCTTGCCAGCCTGCTTGAACCAGTTACATCGAAAAAGAACAATCGACCGACGGAATCGCAGATAGGAGTTATATTGCAACTCAATAATCTCTTTGACGACACCATAAAATTCAGTGTAATGTCCATCATGCGTACCCTTAGTCATGACACCACTATTCTGGGTCTGTTTGTGTTTCTCACGGTCAACAGTGTTGAACCGTACACCACAGATAGTGCAAGCTACACATATTTTGACTCGAAGATCAGGACCACATGACAGTGCATAAAGGCCTGCACTAACCTCTTCTACCTTATCCTTGAGCAGGCTCACAATCTACAATTAAAAAAGTACAAAAGGTCATCTCCTGTATAAAAATTCATAAATATGCAATTGATAGTGCACCATTGTTTCTCACTTACATGACTCATGAACCATTTAGAAAATCCTTGTTCAAGCCTTTTGTTAACATCATGTGCCCCTTCTTTCTCTAACTCTTCTCTGAACATGCTCCAAAACATAGTTAATTCAAACATCAGGAAAAATATTTTGCTACAAAATAATTTAAATATGAGAAGGAATCCGGAGTGTAAAAATGAGTACTCACTCCAAATAAGGTTCCATCTCTTCACAATTATTTAGCACATACCAAACAAGCTTTTTCATTACTTCATCCTCAAGGTATGTAACCCTATTGGCTCCTATGAGTTTAACACCATGCGTAAAAGCAGAGATGTCACCATCTAGTGGTCCATCTCCACTATCGTTGTCCCGATTAAATCTAGTTTTGACGTCATCCATTTACCTTGAGCAAAATGTCAAGGCCTCATTAGCTACATAAGCCTCAGCAATTGATCCTTCAGGCTTCGCCCTGTTCCTCACATAACCCTTCAAAGTGCATAATCGCCGTTCTATTGGGAATATCCATCCATAGTGTACTGACCTCGAAGGAGTGTCTCGTCAGGTAGATATACAGCCAAGTGCACCATCACATCAAGGAAGGCTGGAAGAAATAGTTTCTCAAGCTTGCATAGGATCACTAGGATATCTTTTTTCAAACGTTTCACGACATCTATCTTTAGATTTCGACTACACAATTCCGTGAAGAAGTTTCCCAACTCTGCAATTGCTTCGTACATTTCCTTGTCCACGAATCCCGGGATGGTAGTAGGTAAAATACTTTGTAGAAGGACGTGGCAATCACGAGTTTTCAACCCTTGTACCTTGCAACAACCTACACATCTTGCTAGGTTGGAGCCATATCCATCTAGAAACTTGACATTTTAAAGAAATTCACATAATGCAATCTTATGTTCCTTTTTCAAGACATAGCGTGTTGGTGGAATAAGAACTGAACTACCATTTTGCTTCAAGTGCAAATCCTCTTTTATGCCCATGTCTTGCAAATTAAGCCTAGCATTAACGGTGTCTTTTGTCTTGCCCTCGATACTGTAACAGCCCAGCTATTAATTTCGGTTAGTTATGCATATCATTATCATGTTTCCATGGTTATAGTTGGATTTTCAATGTTTTCGCATAAAGTTGCATGCAACCACCATCCTCTATGGTGGAAAAATAAAAATCCGAAACCAAAACTCAATACATCTTAGTAAGCCGAGCAACTAATCACGTGAGGCATAGCCATCGGGCATGCCCTTAAGCCGGACGAGCCTGTTACCCTTCTACCGGTCATGACTCTGCTCGGCGAAGACCCACCGAGCAAGGAGCAGCCTGCCTGGGCAAAGAATAGTTCAACCGAGCAAGGCAGAGCTCGGAGCAGCGCATGACGGCAATGATACTACCTAGGCGGTGTTGTCGGACGAGCTACTGACCGGCTATTGTAGCTATGTTCATATTCTTTTGCCCTTAGACTATAATTACTAGATTCTCTCATCCATTTGGCTGATTTGGGCGATCTACTGAGCAACCACAGTCTTCCATTTTCTCACCCATTTTCCACCCATAGCTTCTCTATGACCTGTGGGACCTGACCCCACTTGTCAATAGGACACCCTAGCACTATAAAACCCCCTCTCCACCCTGTTCACCCAGCCATTTCCCTCAGTCCACCCACGTTTAGTTTCAACCCAGCAGCAAGAACAGCTAGTTTGTTCATCTTCTACCTCCACTTTGTTTTCAAATCGGCCACCAAAATATAGGGATCCATTCCATACCATGGTAAGCACATGCACAAAGGTTTGCTATGGTTCTTGGCCCTTTTTCTCTTCGTTGCTATGTTTTGAATAGCAGCGTGCTGATTCTGTTTTCCTCTTCTTTGTGCCTTTTCCATCTGTATCCAGGCCATGGGATAAGCAAGATTTGTTTCTCCACATCCTAGGCTTCAAGTGCATCCAAGCCATTCTTGCATGCACAAGGATTTGGGTGAGATCCATCTCTATTTCGTCACCCTACTCTCTGTGAGTTTCAGCAGCAAGAACTCACTTCATTCTTCTTCTTGCTGCCATGATTTCCATCCCTAAACTTGAGGACAGCATGGAGGTCTTACTTGTAAATTAGAGAAGGAGAAGAGCCCACTTCAGCAGCAACTCGAAGGAGAAGGCCAGAAACACAGTGAGGAGGAGAAGAACTAGAGATTCAGCAAGAACTAGGAGAAGTTGCAGCCATCCTCTTCGACCTAGTCATCCGAGGGATTCTAGCCAAGAGCAAGGCCATCCTTGCTGGGTAAGGACCTTTCCCTATCTCTTCTTAATGTCTTTCATTTGCTGGATCTCATGGCTAAGCCTTTCCCTTGGTGAACCCAAAGAACCCCGGCCACCGAACCCAAGGCACTCTATTTCAACCTTCCTTCCAGGACAGCAGTGCAGAAAAAGAATTTTTATAAAATCATCCATATCTCAGATGGAAAAGTGTTCTACATAAAAAACATGCACCACGAAATTCTCTACAACTTTTGTGTAGCACCCGAGCTCATCTTGACTACCAAAAGTTGTTCGTACCAAGCAACATACAGTCTATACGACCCTCTCGAGCAAGATTAGGTATGTTCGACCAAGAGCAAGTCCTAACTGAGCAAGATATGCCATATCCGACCAAGAGAACCCACTCCCAGGCAAGAGCATGTCCTTCCCGAGCAAGGGGATCCTTTCCCAAGCAAGATTGGTCCATTCCCGTGCAACTATGGTCATTCCCGAGCAAGCCCAAGTCACCCTGGGCAAGAATACCACCCAAAATTCAAACGGCCATATCTCCCTCATTCGAACTCGGATTTAGGTGATTCTTTTTGCAAAATTTTCATTAGCTCATGAACTTTCTAAATCTATAAAAATATTTATAGTTTCTATTTGTTGAATATTGTTTTTAGATTTTATTTGATATGCTTCTTAACGAATGATAGGAACCGACGTTCCGGAAGGGCCCGAGCTAGATCAAGAAGCTCTCCCCGCCAACGAGCAGCAACCAGTCACTATATACTCTCTTTTGAATCATGTTGATCTCATGATTTACAAATGGATGATTTTAATTATGTTCTATGAGTTGCTTGCATGCGACTTTAAAGTATATGTTAATTGGTGGGTCGAAATTAGTTATCTCCTACTTAGTGGTCAGTACCATGATAGGTTTGACACCCTCTTCCTTGGTTGCCTAAGTGGGTACGGTTATCTATGTTTGGTCTACGAAGGCTTAGCAATGCTTAGAGTCAACGAGGTAAAGCGATCGATGGAGTTATTCCGTTGGTCGTATGACTTCAATTGTGAATGATTTGCTATGAGATACTGGTAACAATGATGATGGATTATGTGTGAGCTCTGAGTTGGACTTGAACGGGTGATAGGGGAATGATGGGAGGATGGATCCCGGACATTTAGCCCCGTTCGAGTGAATTAAGGACCGAACATGGTGCCAATCCCTTCAAGTTACTATACGTACGACCACACGTGTTTATGGGGACACTTGGCCAATTTTTTGTGCATGCTCGCGTTGTTCGGTACCATTGGGGCTATTGTTTATTTGCTGGTGTTTTGTGTGGGGGACAGTCGCAGATAGCGCTGCTTCCGTGGGGGTCCATAGACGTCCAGATAGAGGGCCATGGGCACCGTCCACAGCAACGGTTAACTCCTTCAATCCACAGCACGGCACGTGGGGTCGTAGGGTGACAGTTACCGGGTGACCCAATGGACTGGTATGTACATCTAAGAAGGTTCGGCATGGCTTGCTGTGTCGTGTGGGTAAAGTCATACATCTTTGTAGAGTGTTAAAACTATTCGAACAGCCGTGTCCAGGGTTAAGGACGAAAACTTGCGAGGCAAGAAACTGATGTTAGCTCATGGTTCAGTTTAGGGTATTGGTTTTGGGCATGGTGAGGTAGCCTTGTGTCTTTCCGAGCACAGGGTTACTCGTGGTGTATGGTCGGATGGAGACCAAGGGCGGATGGAGCCCGAGCATGTTTTTATTATGGTCGGATAGAGACTAAGAGAGGTTAGAGCCTCATGGGTTGATGATGATGGAATTATGATGGTTACTACAAGTTATTACTTTTCCAACGTTTTACTAAAATGCAATTTACAATCTACTTATGTTTGTCTTGTAAATGCTCTTTATGCTGAAAATAGCATTTAAACCTTCCATTGCTACATGCCACTCATGAATGAGGATATATATTAACTCCCTAGTGCGAGTACCTTTTGTACTCAACCCGGATGCTGCAATTTTAGTTTATGAAGATAATTCCACGCTTGAGTACTACTATCAAGCGGGGAAAGACGGCGCTAGCGGGCAAGATGCGGAGTTTTAGCTTCCAGTCGGTTGCCCATGGGTTAATGGGGGCATACCACGCTGGTTTTATTTTAATAGTATGATGAATCTTCTGCTTCTGTTTTGTTAAACAGACTTATGTTTCCGCTGCAACAAACTCTGATTATGTTGAACTTTTGTTCGGGCAGTAGATCTTGATGCCCGGTTGTATGAAAAAGATGTCTCTTGTTGTATGTGTTGTGCTATTGATCTTTGTGAGGGTATGTGCGTGATGGTAGCTGATCTTGAGAGCCATCGCCGGGCACATATCCGGGCACCCGGTTTACATTCGTTTCAACGAAGGTCGTCCGTGTGTACCGCTGCATGCTCGGATTGGGAGCTAACATGCTTGGCTTGCTCTTGGGCAGCTAGTATATTATTTTCTAACCACATGAACAACGAGTGGGCAAAGACTTCACTGAGCCGAATGTAAATTTAGAAGGGGGCGCCACAGATACCAAGCAATGTGCCAAGAAGGTTGTCACATATTTTTCTATATATACATCACATCAAGATTATGTGGAAGCTTCAAGTATGTCCAATATGGCAGTTTCCAAAGAATGGCCTTAAGGTTAAACAATTTTGCCTCTTGCATCTCTCCACGTTTCCTTTTCTCACTTTCACCATGCTTACCTGGTCTAGTATCTTTAACCTTCTCTAGTTGCTCAAGCATCTCCTCTTTACTAAACTTTCCTGGCACATCATGGTTTTCATTATGTCCATCAAAAGCTAAGCTTCTTCGCCCAGTGTTTGTCTTTGGAAGAAAACGACAGTGGCCAAGGTAGCATATCTTATTCTTTAGTGGTCGTGACAATGGATCTTTGTCACAGTGAATACATGCATAATAACCTCTTGCAGTTCACCCTGACAATGTGCTCAAAGATGGATAATCATGGACACACCATATTATTCCAGCACGCATATTAAACTTTGTAGCACCATATTATTCCAGCACGCATATTGAACTTTGCAGCACTATATGCATCATAAGTACTGACACCCTCCCAGAGTTCAAGTAGTTCTTCGATAAGAGGCTCCAAGAATAAATCAAAATCCTTGCCCGGAGACTTTGGACCTGGTATGAGTAATGCCATCATGTAGTTGGATTGATCGATGCATGCCCATGGTGGCAGGTTGTAAGGCACAACAAGTACTGGCCACATTCTATATGAGGTGCTCATGTTGCCAAATGGATTGAAACCATCCGTAGCTATGCCAAGCCTCAAGTTCCCTGCATCTTCTGCAAACTTCAGATACTTTATATCAAAGTCTCTTCATGCCTCACCATCAGATAGATGACTCATTTCATTGTCTATAGGCATCCGCTTCAGCTTGTGCCATTGGGTGTCCTCAGCTGTTCCTTTTGAAGCAAACATCCTCTTGAATCTTGGAATAAGTGGAAAATGTCTCAAAACCTTTTGAGGAGCCCGCTTGCTACCATCGGCGTCTATCCATCTTGATTCACCACATATTGGGCAATCATCCTTGTTGGCATAATCCTTCCAAAACAACACACAATTATTCTTGCACACATGGATTAAATCATATCCAAGGCCCAATTCATGAAGATATTTTTTAGCCTCGTCATATGATTTGGGAAGTTCGCATTGGGGGAATGATGAGGACAACAGCTTCAATAATGCATTAAATGCTGTATTGCTAATCCGATAGAATGACTTGATATGAAGCAACCTAACAAGAAAGGAGAATCTCGAGTGGTCAGATCCTGGGCAAAGTGGCCGCTTCGCATCTTCTAACACTCTAGCAAATAGTGGCAAACATTCTCCACCTTCCTCGCTAGCTGTGTACAGGTCATCTTCATGCTTGGCCACATCAAACCCACCATGATCATCAGTTTCATTCCCATGCTCCACAAGCTCTGGATATTCGACAACTTCAACATCAACTAATTCACCATGATAAATCCACCTACTGTATGTATCCGAAATCACAAACATATGTATATGATCATGCACTTGTAGCTGAGGTCGTAAAGTCTGATTAAGACATTTATGGCATGGGCAAGGTATCTCAATGCTATCATCAAATCGTTCTTGTACAAATTGCATGAATTGTCTTACACCATCAATGTACTCACGGGTAAATTGTTTACCATGTATCCAACTTCTGTCCATCTGAGAGAAGACTGATCATTTATCAATTTATCAACAGTTAAGCATGATGAGATAGAAAAGGAAAAGATTGTCTTATAAGAGAACATACCGAGTGAGGCTTGGCACCAAAATCAAGTGTAAAATTAGACAATATATCCATGTGGGTCTTTAGCATGCAAATCTCTAGACCTATCTGCAGAAGAAACAGAGAACATAGTTAGCACACGTTAAAACCGAGAGATTATTGTAACAAACTAAGTTATTCAATTGAAACTAAGCATACGTTAAAACTAAGCAACAAGCTAGTAGGTAAAACTACTGCTGATACTGATCTCTGTATATGCAGCAGCAGGTAGCCATATTTGGAAAGAAACTAACTTGATGCATGGATTAATACATGCATCCATGCTTAGATTCTATCAAGTGTTTGCAATAAAATCATATTATATGAATTCCTAGCTAGCTTGCATCTTAATTTCTTTCATAAATAATTGATCTATGTAGATGGAATTAGCAAAGAAAGCATACATGCATTAGAAAGATTAATCAAAATTGGTCATCCCCAACTACTACTAATCTATTCATCTGTCCTTAGCCAAAAAGACGCTTCAATTCGGCATAAACAAATCAAGAGGAAACAAATCAGCATAAACCAATCAAGAGGAAGCAAATGATCACAAGGTAACTAAAGAACTAAACTTAGCTAAAAGAAGAAGAAGAACAATCAAGTAAAAGAACTGTATGTACCAATCAATCAAGGACCCAAAATCAAATGCATTTACCCCTTGTCTCGGTCAGGCGCCTATCCACCAAGCTCCAATTGAAGGCCTCGTTTCAATCCTCCACCCTGAATATCACCAAATTAATTTTCCAGTGGGGAAAGGCATAGCAGAGCAAAGCGATTGAGCCTAGGAAGCGAGCTTACGGGTCGGCAACGCTCGGAGAGGCTAGGGCTGGGGTCGAGGAAGCCACGGGTGATTGATGGACGATGCTGACTATGCTCGCCGGCGCTCACGTGGAAATCCTCCTCCTACGCTGCCCCTGGACCATGCCCTCATCCCGTCGGCCGCCTTCCATAGCTCATCAACGTCAGATCTCAGGCGCAGCTCGCCAGTGCTGCCGCTGCCGCCGCCGCGGCTCACGAACTGCAGCTTCTCGCTGACATGTTGGGCCCGCGACGCCTTATGGAACCTAACATGTGGGCCGTCAGAAGCCACGTAGGACCAGTTTGACATATAGGACAAGTCGGAGTTTCCTGACGCCATCCCGTTCGACCCGGCCTTCTCTTTCCTACCCGAGCCGAATTGCTCCCCGGCTCACTCTCCTACCCGGCTCGCCCGTCGGCTCGCCCTTCCCTCGGCTCTCTCTCTCGTCTCTCTCGCTCGTCTCTCACTCCTGCTCACTCTCTCTCTCGCGTGCCCTCGCCCCTGCCCGCGGGCCCGGCCGCCTTGAGCACCGATCAACCCAGCGGTCCGTACGACACCCTCTCCGCCGACTGAATCGACCCGTCGATGGCTCGCCCGAATCCGGGCGCCCGCCGCCTCGCGTGCCGCGTGGCGTCTTGCCCTGCGCACATCGCCGCCCGAAACCGTGCATTGGCGCGGCTGAACCGCCGCTCCGACGTCCCATCGCCACTGGCTCTTCGACTTGTCGCCCGAGCATTATGAGGCTGCGCCGCCGTGGTCGTATTGCCTGCTGCACGCAATGCCCGCCATTGCCACCCCGTTGGCTCACCACTGCCACGCCGCCTGCCACCTTGTCCCTACTCGCTCGGCTGCTTCCTTCGCACTCTCCGCTACCCTTGCCCACTCCTCAAGCTTCCGCCGGGGTTATATAACCTCACCGAGGCTTGAATCCGGTTTTCCCTTCCCGTCTCACCACTGCTGCTGAGCCCATTTCTCAAAATCCAACCACCCTCGTCAACCCTGCTCTCAGAGCTAGCTCCCAGAGCACTAGGAGGCCCTTGCCCCCGCTGTCCTTCAAGTAATTGGCCCCGGAACCACTATTGCTCCCGGAATCAGAGTTTTTCTCTCCGTCGGCGTTCGGTGAACAGAATCACCCCCTTCTTGATTTCTCCTTCATCGGTGAGTCTTCTTTCAATTCCTCGCAGCTTGAGCATCGTTAGAACCTACCTAATCTTTCCCCTAAACTAATTTCACAAGTCCGCCATCGGATTTGGCTCGCGCCGACGCCCTGTTTTGAGCAGCCCCGATCCCCTCATCGCCAGCCCAATCTGTGCCGCCTTCGCCGAAATCACTTGCTCGGTAAGAACTCTACTTACCCCTATAAGCTCTAGCATGAGTTTTATCTATAGTTTTGTTTGAGTCCGTCGTCGATGTTCAAATCCGGTAGCTCATCGCCGCCCCGCGCGTAGCGCCGATAACCTCAGGCCGTCTCCGACTGATCGGCGACGGTACGTCCTAGATCTAGCTATTAGCTTCTTCTAGCAAACATAAAGCAGCTCGATGGAGCTATGTCGCGCCGCCGCGACCATACTGAAGTCTCGCCGGAGCACCGCCCTGGACTGTCCGGGGAAGACGATGGCCCAGCGCCGTCCTATCGTGCGCCAAGATTCGCGCTGATGAGCGTGGGCTATGTCACGCTTGCGCGTTAAGCCGCTGACCGGTGGGACCTTGGTCCCACGTGTCAGGATTAGAGTTGGCGCCAGTCGCCGCCGCGCCATTCGCATTAGCGCCTTCGGGAATATGCCTTCTCCACGATTTTTATGGGGTCACCACCGTGGGCCGCCCGTTCTTGTCTTGTCGATTTTCTTAGATTTAGAGAATAAAAACAACTTGGAAAAATAAAATGAGTTATTTAAAATATCTAGACTTCTCCAAAAAATTCTATAAAATTTATGGTAAATACTACCTCTTATCCTGGATTTAATAAAAATATTCCCATGAATAATAACCACCTATTTATCTCAGAGTAATTTAAATTGCTAACATTTAGACTATTAGAATTAGGCTGAAATGATTTTCTGATATCTGAAAATAATCTATCATCTAATGAAATCTGAGAAAATCATGAAAGGACATACATTACCCCTCTGGACCTAGGAAAATTATAAACTCTATGATATGACCCCAATTACATGTCAAACTTATGTTTAGCTAATTAATAACTATGGATTATTAGTTATATTACCATCTAGATAACCCAAAAGTAATAAACTTGTCTAAGGTGGATAAATTTACAGCAGTAATTGATAGCCCAGCTTTATATTTTTAGACCTCAAATTATGCAATCTCGGGGTTATTTTTATACATGTAATATGTATATACTTATGTATATATATATATATACATATATATATACTTATATATATCCAATGATTATATCCTCCACACTCTTAAAAACCTATTATGATAAAAGAACTAATAATAAGAGGAGTTGATGAAGGAAATTCTTCAAACAAAAATTATTTCTGTTAAAATACATTTATGTGTTAAAACTATGGGTAAATTATCTAGGGTAGCCTTACGCATCATCGCATATCATTTTATATCGCCACACCTCCGTTATTTTCTGTAATCTACTAAACAATAGAAGGATTAAGGAACTTCCTTGATATCTGGAATAAGATCTTACACCAGATGTCGATCGCTAAACTTAGCAAGAGCATTTCATGCATCATACTTTTATCGCATTCTGGTGTTTTATTTATGGTCTTTCGAACTCGTTCCATTAATAGACGCCGAGGAGCCCGAGGGACCTTTTGAAGAACAGCAAGAAGACCACCACAACGCCCCAGACCAAGGCGAGTTAATACCTACCCTTAATAATGTTGCTTTTACTATGGAGAGGATGCGCTTTCCCTAGTGCGAGTTAACATCTTAAACCATAATTGTGTTTGCTTTTATTAGGGAGAGTTAGCTTTCCCTAGTGCGAGTTAACGCTTTAATGGATCATATTGCTCCCCAGTTTTATTAAATATTTTATTTACAATATTAAAACTGCATGCTTTTTAAGTAAATATACCTGCTTGCTTAATCATGATTTATCATGCCTTATTATTAACTTGTTGTTGATTCACTCTGATGATTCTGCCTTGATATAATCATCTGTCAAT
The DNA here is from genome assembly GCA_036346145.1 of Olyra latifolia. Taxonomy (NCBI): domain Eukaryota; kingdom Viridiplantae; phylum Streptophyta; class Magnoliopsida; order Poales; family Poaceae; genus Olyra; species Olyra latifolia. The sequence continues at coordinate 2,883,459 of CM070531.1, read as the reverse complement.
TGACTTTATTATTGATTGCCTTGATGATCATCCTTGATAGCCTGTTAGACTAAATAAAACAATTTTAGACTCTTAAGTCTTGGTTAAAATTTGCTTAGACATTGCTCAGGTCCAATAATAATTTTAGGCTTAAATTGGTCTCAGAACGGTGAACCGACATTCACCAGACATGATTATATAATGAACCTGGAACTAGAAATTGGGCCTGGCATGCTAGTGTGTGTGTGTTGGATTGTGGTTGGGAAAGCGGACGTGGTCCGACTTGTGGTTAAGGTGGAAGTAGCATGGCTACTGGTGTGATGTGAAGAGGGCTATCGTTCACAGACGCGCAGTCTTTGAGAGGAGCGCGGGCAACACGCGTAGTCGCTAATCGCCGCCACCAAGGGTGGTTCCATACATCGTGTGCGGGGGCACACGAAGGAATGATAACAGAAGAAGGAAGTGAATGTGAATGTGTGTGGACTGGCCGGATCTGATGTGACTCGTAGAGTGGATCGGATCGGTGTGCAGTGAGGCACACAGCGGGAAGTCGCTAACCAAATGCCTGCGGGATTTGGTTCCTATCACCACAACGCGTGGCCATCGCGCGGTAGTGCAAGTATTGGGGATTCAGGGATAGTACGACCTGCGGGTGTACCCTGTCTGCTGCCATGTTTGAGGTGAAGACAGTATCATGTCGTCATCCGTGGGATGATCTAGGTCTTACGTGTCAGGGAGCCGTGACTCTAGTGCGGGCGTGGCAACCCGGTTAGGAAGAACGGACACTTCGCTGGCGTAAGATCCACAACAGGTGCGCCACACCCGGAATTTGATGGCGGGTGTGTGCAGTAGATCTAAGGACAGGTGTGGATTGTGGACTGTGGTTTGAGGAATGTGGATTGTGAAATGTGAATTAAATGAATGAAAATAATGATTAGCAGAACTTTGGGTTAAAAATGCTACGTCATAGGCTTTGATTTAGAAAACTTGCTTTCTGCAAACAAATAAACCCCAACCTTTCCTTTGGAACCCCTACCACTAAAATTGCATTAGGTTGGGTGTTAACTCGCCAGTGTTTGGATGACACTGACCTCGCATTCATATTCTCTCTTAGATGGAGAATATGAGCAGGATCAGTACGCCTGCCATGAAGATGAAGGACAGGACTTCGCTGAAGACCAGGGCTAGGCATAGGGCATCTCTCCAGTCGAGTGCTTAGGCATAGCCGGCACGAGACTCTTTTGCATCTTTTGGGTCTCCGCACTCTGATCTTTTGGACTTTCTGACTATTTGGGCCAATGTGCCGCTTTGTAATATTAATGACCCACAGGGCTTATCTGATATTTGTGCAATATATAAGACTTTCGCTTGTATGAAATGATTCCGGCTATGTGAAAGGTGTGCACTAGTGTACTGATCCAGGGACTAGTGTAGATCGTATGGTGGGCAAAGGACAGGCCCCACAGAGCTGGTATCAGAGCATACGACTGTAGGAGCCTTAGACCTTGGCCGATAGCCTAAGATTATTTTAATTTATAAAAGGAGATTTCCTTACTCATAAACTTCACCTCTTTTAAAAAGAGTGCTATATTCTGTCCTTCTGCAAGATCTTACTTAAAAAGGTACTAACCCTTTAATTTGTAAAACTATTTTGTAGATGAAGGCTGCTACATGGGAAACAGTTTACATCCTGGAGCCAACCACCTACTTATGGAAGACGGTGCCCGCAGGGCCGGTCGGATACTTTTCAGCTAAGCTTAAGGAGATCTTGGATCCACGGGGGTATGTGAAGTTCATCGGTGCGTTAAAGCCAAGCTACCCATATCCAAAATGGGAAGTTCATGCCCATGTCTACCACATCGCAAGGGAAGATCCTATTGTTGTTGGACGTGCTAAGGAGCTCCACGAGCATCTTGACGATGCCATCAATGATGCCGCTATCTCAGCCATGATCACCATCACAGGGGGAATAGGATATAACGAGTACCTGACCCAGGGCCTTGGTGGGGATCCCCCGCCACGACCCTCCGCTGGAGGCTCCTCAGCCTCTAGCACCTTCCACCAGTTCTTCTGACGCCGCTCCTTCGGCGTTGACCTTGGAGGACTACCTTTACGCCCCGGGGAGATACCCCGCAGGCCGTCCGCCGTACACCTACTCTCGTCGTACCCGTTAGGGCGTAGTAGTAGGATGTACCACTTTTGTTGCCTAGCACCTTAGTAGATGCTAGAAGTAGCAGCTGTTGATGTAGCTTAGGTGTAGTCTACACACAGCCTAGCCGATGTTAAGTAGCTTTTGTCATGTCGTAGTAGATGATCGGCATGAACTACTTGTATTTGACTAATCGATTTCGAACTATGTATGGATTTGCTTTTCCTCACTTGCATTCGGATCTTCTACGCCTTTTCTAAACATCATGCATGCATATAGATGATGTGTATGAGTTAGTAGAAATTATGCAGATGGCTCGTGGACGTGCTGCCGCAAGAGGCCAAGGTGCCGGCGCCGCTAACAACCGGGGCCGTGGTCGAGGCCGTGGCAACTTACCCCCGCCACCTACTGGAAACCCTACCAAGCACAAGTTATGGCGTATCAGGCCCAGATGCTTGGAGCTATACTAGAGAGCCAACAAGCTGCACAGCAAGCCGCACAGCACCGCCAGGGATCTAAGCTGGTTGAATTTATGAGGACTAAACCTCCAACCTTCACCTATGCCACTGAGCCAACGGATGCTGAAGATTGGCTTAGGACGGTGGTTCGTAAGCTGAACCTTATCCGATGCCCGGATGAGGATAGGGTGTTGTTTGCCACCCAACTGCTTGAAGGACCCGCCGAAGTGTGGTGGGAGAATTATCTTGCTACCCGTCCTGATGAGGTAGAAGATGAGGAAGAGGAAGCAGCGGAGGCTGATAATAATGAAGAACCAGGCCAAGATGCTGCCAATATTGCTGAGGGAGGTGACGAGAATGCAATTGGAGAACAACAAGAAGTACCAAATCTACAGGCTGCTACCCAGAACATACCCTGGGCTGAATTTGAAAGAGTGTTTCGGGAAAATCACATTCCCCGAGGAGTGCTCAGGATGAAGAGACAAGAGTTCCGCAATCTGCGGCAAGGAAGCATGACGGTCAACGAATATTTGACCAAGTTCAATCTGCTCGCTCGATATGCTGAGCAAGACATAGCAGATGACGAAGAAAAGATCGACAAGTTTCTGGAAGGAATGGCTCCCACCTATTGTTCTAAGCTCATCCTTCTTGATCTCACCAATTTTCATCAACTGGTGAACAAAGCTCTCATTCTGGAAATGGAGCTAAAAGGAGAAGAAGCTAGCCACAAGCGCAAGCTGGAGGCACGAGCTGGGCAGGGATCCAGCCGCCCTGGACCCTACCGTCCCACTTATCAGTCAAGGCCACCGCCACCGCGCACCCAAGACTATCCAGCACGTACCTACCAGGCTGGCAGTAGCTGATTCGCTCCTCCTCCTGTAAGGCCTACATCTTAGCCCGCTGGTGCCCCTCGACCAGGGTGGTCTGCTAATGATAAAGCTGCTGGAACCTGCTTCAAGTGCCATCAGCCGGGTTACTATGCCAATGAGTGCCCAACTTGGAAGACTCAGCAGCCATGCTTTGATATTGCCCCACGTCGTGGCCAGCCCCCAGCCGGGCATGGAAGAGGAACTGCCCCAGCCAAGTCTACCCCGCCAGCTTATGGAAGAGGACGCCTCAATCACCTCTCCACTGAAGATGCTGAGGAGGCTCCTGGAGTACTTATGGGTACGTTCGGAATCCATTGCCACCCTGCTCAAGTACTTTTTGATTCCGGAGCATCTCATTCATTCATATCTAAGCGACTTGTGGATAAGCATGAACTGCAAACTTTTCCTTTGGATAAGCCCCTAATTATAAAGTCTCCTGGTGGAAATCTAGAAGCCAACAGGGCATGTAAGGGGATAGATATTTCTCAGGAGAGGATTAGCTTCCAGTTCGACCTAATGGTCATTTCCAATATGGGAATAGATGTGATCATTGGTATGGACTGGCTGACCTATTACAAGGGGGTGTTAGACTGTGAAAGGAGGGAAGTGAGACTCATTAGACCCCCTGGGTATGAAAGAGTGTGGAAGGTCGATGCCCCTTTCAGATGGGGAAGAGCCATTTGGTTCTTAAGAGAAGAAAATCCTGCAAGGGTACCTGTAGTCAAGGAATATCTAGATGTATTCCCGGAGGATCTGCCAGGGTTGCCACCTGACAGGGAAATGGAATTCACCATTGAGTTAGGCCCAGGCACGGCACCCATCTACAAGACATACTTCAAGATGAGTCCTGTGGAATTGGTAGAGCTCAAGAAGCAGTTGGAAGAATTAATGCAAAAGGGATTGATTCGTCCCAGTTCGTCCCCGTGGGGATCACCAGCCATGTTTGTAGATAATAAGGACGGTAGCCGAAGGTTGGTAGTAGACTACCGCGCCCTCAACGCAGTTACTGTCAAAAAAAAAATATCCTTTGCCTCGAATTGATGACCTGTTTGACCAACTTCGTGGAGCCAAGAGGTTTTCAAAGATTGACCTTCGATCAGGATATCATCAAGTCAAGGTCAGAAAGGAAGATATACCCAAGACTGCCTTCACCACAAGATATGGGCTGTATGAATTCTTGGTTATGTCTTTTGGACTTACCAACGCCCCAGCCCATTTCATGAATATGATGAACATGATCCTAATGGAGTAGCTGGATCAGTTCGTCGTAGTGTTCATCGACGACATCTTGGTGTATTCCAAAAATGATGAGGACCATAAGAAGCACCTAAGATTGGTCCTCGACAAGCTCCGAGAACACCAGCTTTATGCCAAATTCAGCAAGTGCGAATTTTGGCTAGATGACATTAGCTTCCTCGGGCATATCATCTCTGCTGAGGGAATCAAGGTTGATCCCTCCAAGGTAGCGACAGTTATGGACTGGAAATCCCCAACCACCGTAAAGGAAGTAAGGAGTTTCCTAGGATTGGCAGGATATTACAGAAGGTTTATTGAAGGCTTCTCTAGAATTGACAAACCCATGACCCAGCTATTGAAAAAGGAGTAGAAATTCGATTGGACGAAGGCTTGTGAGGAATGCTTTCAAGAGCTAAAGACCAAACTAACTACCGCTCCTGTGTTGGTAACACCCAATATCGACAAGAAGTTTGTGGTATATTGTGATGCCTCAAAGTAAGGATTGGGCTGTGTACTCATGCAAGAACGAAGGGTAGTCGCCTATGCTTCTCGGCAACTCAGAAGGCATGAGGAGAATTATCCGACTCATGATCTTGAGCTGGCCGCAGTTATTCACGCCCTAAAGATTTGGAGACATTATCTGATGGGTAAACAGTGTGATGTCTATACCGATCACAAGAGTTTGAAATACATGTTTACCCAAGCCAATTTAAATATGCGCCAGAGGAGATGGCTGGAACTGATCAAGGATTACAACTTGAATGTCCTATATCACCCAGGCAAGGCCAATGTGGTAGCTGACGCCCTCAGCTAAAAGCCGCAGTGTAACCATTTGACTCCACAACAGACAGCTACCCCTATGGACATAACCTGTGGACCCGATATTCCTGAACGGATAATAAAGGATATGGACGCATTAAACTTGAGTTTGGTAGAGGCCAGTTACTTAGCCAACCTGGAGGTTCAACCGGATTTATTCGACCAAATCAAGGAACTATAAAAGAGTCACTCTAGCGCCCATAAGATAAGAGACCATATAAAAAGGAATCAAGGGTGTAAAGTTACAGAAGATGAACAGGGAATCCTGCGGTTGGGACAGAGGATTTTCGTCCCCCATGACCAAGAGTTGAAGAATCGTATCCTAAAGGAGTCCCATGAATTCCCTTTCTCCCTTCACCCCGGGTGCACCAAAATGTACTAGGACCTAAAAACCCTATTTTGGTGGCCCCGATTAAAGCGAGATGTGGCTGAGTATGTGGCAAATTGCCATACCTGTGAATTGGTAAAAGCCGAGCATCAACGCCCAGCTGGACTATTGCAACCATTAAAGATACCTGAGTGGAAATGGGAAGAAGTTACAATGGACTACATCTTAGGGCTTCCTCGCACAACGACCAAGTGTGATTCCATATGGGTCATCGTGGACAGATTAACTAAAGTGGCCCATTTCATTCCGGTCAAAACGACTTACAAGGGAGATAAGCTAGCTGAACTCTATATGGCAAGGATAGTCACTCTCCATGGAGTTTCTAAAAGAATAATCTTGGATCGTGGATCCCAATTCACTTCCCAATTTTAGGAAAAGCTACATAGTGCTCTTGGGACCAGCCTGTCATTTAGTACCGCTTACCATCCTCAAACAGATGGACAGGCCGAGAGAGTCAACCAAGTCCTGGAAGATATGCTCAGGACATGCATTTTGGAGTTCTCCACAGATTGGGAGAAATGGCTGCCATATGCTGAATTCGCCTACAACAACAGCTATCAAGCCAGCTTAAGGATGTCCCCCTTTGAAGCCTTGTATGGACGTCGCTGTAGGACACCTCTGTTTTGGTCAGAAGCTGGAGAGCGACAAGTGTTTGGTAAAGAGTCATTACAAGAAGCCGAAAGGATGGTAAAGATCATTCGAGAACGATTGTTAGCTGCTCAATCCCGACAGAAAAGCTACGCGGATCATCGCCGTCGAGAACATTCCTTCTCTGTCGGTGATTCCGTTTACCTCAAGGTGTCACCATCAAGGGGAATTCAACGATTCCAACAAAAGGGAAAATTAGCCCCCCGATATATCGTACCTTACCAAATCATTGCCAAGAGAGGTCAAGTGGCCTACGTGCTGGAATTGCCTGCCGAGCTTAGGGATGTACACAATGTGTTCCATGTATCGCAACTCAAGAAATGCCTGAGAGCACCTGAGGAAGAATACATCTCCCGGCCACCAGCACCACTAGACAAAAACCTCACCTATCCAGCTCACCCAATACAAATCGTCGACTTCTCCGACAAGCAAATAAGAGGCAAGACCGTTAAGATATGTAAAGTCCAATGGGATGACGGGACAGGAAGACAGTTCTCATGGGAGCCAGAAGACAAGCTTCGAAAGGAGTGCCCTCACCTATTCAGTTCTTGAGCCGTCAAATCTCGAGGTCGAGATTTATTTTTACGGAGGGAGGATTTGTGACACCCCTAATTGGACATTTTAGAAATTATGCGATGCGCATGTATTTGGGGGAATATTTTTCAAAATCCTTTTGGTATCATAGTATTTCAGTCTTAAGTTTGTAACGGAATCCTATGTGAAGATGGACATATTCTATTATAAAACCCAATTAAGAATTTGCGCCCATAATAAAACACACTCAGTTAAAAAGAGAAACCTAATGTGAGCAAATTTGAAGTTTCTATGTTTAGAATATGCCAAACCGAATCATCCCCAAATCAGTTCTAATATGTACTCATAAACAGGAATCTTTTCATCACACTGGTACACACAATTATACACACATATATATATATATATGTAAATTCATATATATATATATAGGTATATGTATCTACATTTAGACCCTCACTAAAATCAACCTAAACTTGTGTTCACCTACCTTACCTAAGGACAAAAATGGGTTCCTTGAGTCGGGCCCAACCCATTTTGGGCCCAACCCAGCCCTCGCCGACTCGGCTAGGCCCTCGACCCGGCCTTCTCTTTCCTACCCGAGCCGAAGAGCTCCCCGGCTCACTCTCCTACCCGGCTCGCCCGTCGGCTCGCCCTTCCCTCGGCTCTCTCTCTCGTCTCTCTCGCTCGTCTCTCACTCCCGCTCACTCTCTCTCTCGCGCGCCCTCGCCCCTGCCCGCGGGCCCGGCCGCCTTGAGCACCGATCAACCCAGCGGTCCGTACGACACCCTCTCCGCCGCGCTGAACTGACCCCGTGCAGTGGCTCGCCGAATCTGGAGCACCCCGCCCTGCCTCGCGCGCCGCGTGGCCGTGCCGCCTGCGCACATGCGCCACCCCGAACCGTGCATTGGCCACCGCCTGAACCACCGCTGCTCTGACGTCCCATCACCGCCTGGCTCTTCGACTTGTCGCCCCGAGCATTGATGCTGCTCGCCGCCCGTGGTCGCGCTGCCGTGCACGGCAATGCCCCGCCATTGCCACCCCGTTGGCTCACCACTGCCACGCCGCCTGCCACCTTGTCCCCACTCGCTCGGCCGCTTCCTTCGCACTCTCCGCCACCCTTGCCCACTCCTCAAGCTTCCGCCGGGGTTATATAACCTCACCGAGGCTTGAATCCGGTTTTCCCTTCCCGTCTCACCACTGCTGCCGAGCCCATTTCCCAAAATCCGACCACCCTCGTCAACCCTGCTCTCAGAGCTTGCTCCCAGAGCACTAGGAGGCCCTTGCCCCCGCTGTCCTTCAAGTAATTGGCCGCGGAACCACTATTGCTCCCGGAATCGAAGTATTTCTCTCCGTCGGCGTTCGGTGAACAGAATCACCCCCTTCTCGATTTCTCCTTCATCGGTGAGTCTTCTTTCAATTCCTCGCGGCTTGAGCATCATTAGAACCTACCTAATCTTTCCCCTCAACTACTTTCACAAGTCCGCCATCGGATTTGGCTCGCGCCGACGCCCTGTTTTGAGCAGCTCCGGTCCCCTCGTCGCCAGCCCAATCCGTGTCGCCTTCGCCGAAATCACTTGCTCGGTAAGAACTCTACTTACCCCTAGAAGCTCTAGCATGAGTTTCATCTATAGTTTTGTTCGAGTCCGTCGTCGATGTCCAAATCCCGTAGCTCATCGCCGCCCCGCGCGTAGCGCCGGTAACCTCAGGCCGTCTCCGACTGATCGACGACGGTACGTCCTAGATCTAGCTATTAGCTTCTTCTAGCAAACATAAAGCACTCGATGGAGCTATGTCGCGCCGCGACCATACTTGAAGTCTCGCCGAGCACCGCCTACGATCGCCGGGAAGACGATGGCCAGCCGCCCTATCGTGCGCCAAGATTCGCTTAATGAGCGTGGTGTGTCGAGCTTATGCGTTGGTTGCGTGACAGTGGGACCTCGGTCCCCACGCGTCAGATTAGAGTTAGCGCCCGCGCAGCGCTCGCCTTCGCGTTCGCATATACGAAATACGCCTTCTCCTAATTTCATGGGCTGCACCACCCGTGGGCCGGCCCGTTACTGTGCGCGCCGATTTTCTCAGATTTAGAGAATAAAAACAACTTGGAAAAATAAAATGAGTTATTTAAAATATCTAGACTTCTCCATCCAAAAAATTCTGTAAAATTTATGGTAAATACTACCTCTTATCCTGGATTTAATAAAAATATTGCCATGAATAATAACCTCCTATTTATCTCAGAGTAATTTAAATTGCTAACATTTAGACTATTAGAATTAGGCTGAAATGATTTTCTGATATCTGAAAATAATCTATCATCTAATGAAATCTGAGAAAATCAAGAAAAGACATACATTACCCCTCTGGACCAAGGAAAATTATAAACTCTATGATATGACCCCAATTACATGTCAAACTTATGTTTAGCTAATTAATAACTATAGATTATTAGTTATATTACCATGTAGATAATCCAAAAGTAATAAACTTGTCTAAGGTGGATAAAGTTACAACAGTAATTGACAGCCCAACTTTATATTTTTAGACCTCAAATTATGCAATCTCGGGGTTATTTTTATACATGTAATACGTATATACTTATGTATATATATATATACTTATATATATCCAATGATTATATCCTCCACACTCTTAAAAACCTATTATGATAAAAAAAATAATAATAAGAGGAGTTGATGATGGAAATTCTTCAAACAAAAATTATTTCTGCTAAAATACATTTATGTGTTAAAACTATGGGTAAATTATCTAGGGTAGCCTTACGCATCATCACATATCATTTTATATCGCCACACCTCCGTTATTTTCTGTAATCTACTAAACAGTAGAAGGATCAAGGAACTTCCTTGATATCTGGAATAACATCTTACGCCAGACGTCGATCACTAAACTTAGCAAGAGCATTTCATGCATCATACTTTTATCGCATTCTGGTGTTTTATTTATGGTCTTTTGAACTCGTTCCGTTAATAGACGCCGAGGAGCCCGAGGGACCTTTTGAAGAACAGCAAGAAGACCACCACAACGCCCCAGACCAAGGCGAGTTAATACCTACCCTTAATAATGTTGCTTTTACTATGGAGAGGATGCGCTTTTCCTAGTGCGAGTTAACATCTTAAACCATAATTGTGTTTGCTTTTATTAGGGAGAGTTAGCTTTCCCTAGTGCGAGTTAACGCTTTAATGGATCATATTGCTCCCCAGTTTTATTAAATATTTTATTTACAATATTAAAACTGCATGCTTTTTAAATAAATATACCTGCTTGCTTAATCATGACTTATCATGCCTTATTATTAACTTGTTGTTGATTCACTCTGATGATTCTGTCAATTGACTTTATTATTGATTGCCTTAATGATCATCCTTGATAGCCTGTTAGGTTAAATAAAACAATTTTAGACTCTTAAGTCTTCGTTAAAATTTGCTTAGACATTGCTCAGGTCCAATAATAATTTTAGGCTTAAATTGGTCTCGGAACAGTGAACCGACATTCGCCGGACATGATTATATAATGATCCTGGAACTGGAAATTGGGCCTGGCATGCCAGTGTGTGTGTGTTGGATTGTGGTTGGGAAAGCGAACGTGGTCCGACTTGTGGTTAAGGTGGAAGTAGCATGGCTACTGGTGTGATGTGAAGAGGGCTATCGTTCACAGAGGCGGTGCTGAGAGGAGCGCGGGGCAACACGCGTAGCTGCCAATCGTTGCCACCAAGGGTGGTTCCGCCACATCGTGTGCAGGGCACATGGAGGAACGATAGCAGAAGAAGGAAGTGAATGTGAATGTGTGTGGACTGGCCGGATCCGATGTGACTCGTAGAGTGGACCGGACAGGTGTGCACCCGTCTGGGGGAATCCTTGATTCAGCCCAGCCAGTCCACAAAGGGCCTCACCCTTATGCACTTCCTTCCTTCGGCTAACTCGCACCCTTCGTGTGAATCACACGATGTGGTGGAACCCCTCGTTTTGGGGCAGCGCACGGCATTACGCGGATCTCGCCACGCTCCTCTTCCATGCACTACGTATGTGGGCGATTAGCTTCCTCAAATCACGTAGCCCAGCTACTCCATCTCTTACGCAATGCCGGACCTAGTCCGCATTGTAACCCATCACATCCATACACACACTGGCATGCCAGGCCCAAATTCCAGTTAACCATTTTCATTGTGCGATCATGTTCGGTGAATGTCGGTTCACCGTTCTGAGGCAATTCTAAGCCTAAAATTAATAGTTGGACCTGAGCAATGTCTAAGCAAGATTTTAACCAAGACTTAAGAGTCTAAATCATTTTATTCAACCTAGCTCGGCTAATAAGGGTGATCTTCAAGGCAATCAAAAGCAAGGCCAAATGCCAGATGATTATTTCAAGGCAACATCATCATGGTAAATTGATAGCAAGTAAATAAATGGCATGATATATCATGATTGAACAAATAGGCATAAGTACTTGAAAGGGCATGCAGTTTAATACTGTAAAATAAATATTTTAGAAGTCTGGGATTCAATATGATATTATTGGATGTTAACTCGCACTAGGAAAAGCGCATCCTCTCCCTAGTAAAAGAAACTTCCTATAGGAGAAGTGTTAACTCGCCTTGGGAATTGAAGTCCAGGTTCTGTGTGGAGTCCTCGAACGGTGCTTCCGGATCCTCTACGTCTAATCGGAGAATCAACAATTCATCATAAACACAATGCGGCGAGGAAAAGAATGATGCATGAAATGCAATCGAGATCACTCGTATTCGTTCGTTTATGATTCCTGTGTTTAACTATCTATATGAATCGATATATCGAGAAAGTTCTAAGATCCTTTTAAGTAATACTTTCTACCGTATTGGTAGCAGGTTGCAAACGAGATGATGCACATGATACATGTATGTATATATATATAGGTAATAGTGTAATTTCTACCCTAATTAGCCCAATAGGAGAAAATAGGGTTTTATCGTGTTTAAAGTACTTTAAATAGACAGAATATGTTAACTCACATTTTGTTTGAAGTATTTCCTTCATCAACTTATTTAATCTTTATTTATTCTAGCAGAGTAGGGATTAAGTGGTGTGTAAGTGATTATGTTCAAATTTGCTATATATATATATATAACCATGATATTGCATGTTGTGAGATTAAATCAAAACAACAGGTTTACTATTCTAACATGCTGTGTAATAACTTATTTTGAACGGGTTCATAGATTAGGAAAGTTAAACTAATTATTCATATTTACTAATTATGCCATTTTTGAGATAACATGTAATTAGGAATCATACCATAGATTATATTATATTTTCCTAGGTCCAAAAAGTTATTATTCAACATCCATGATTTTCTTATGTTTAATTAGGTATTAATCTATTTTTGATACACAGCAATCGATTTTTGCTATTTCTCTATATAGGTTAATACCCTAAAAATGTGCTACAGAATTTAATCCGAGGAAAGTGTTCTGTCGCTGTTGGTGATATTATTTTTAATAAATACATTATAAGCTCTAGTATTTACCGTAATTTTTCCAGAATTTTTAAAGATCTCTACCTATTTTAAATAAATCATTTCTAATTACTGTCTTTGTTTTATTCACAAATTAGGTGAAAAATCGGTGAACAGTATTGGGCCGGCCCACTTTCTCGCGGCTGAGCCAGCCACGCCGAAGGCGTACTTCGAGAAGGCGTAACGCGTGAGCCAAGGCGCCGGCGAAGCGGAGCGCCACCACTGATCCTAACAAGTGGGTCCGGAGGCCCACATGTCAGTGGCTCTGAAACAAACTCGCGCGCGATTTAAAAATCTACACAGTGATGCGCACACATCTTGGTGAGCATCCGACGGCCGAGACGTCGTCTTCTTCCCCCGGCCGGAGCGGCGGGGTGACGTCATGAAACCGGCAAACATTCGGCGGTTCATCGGCGGCGCTACAGTGCATCTTAGGGGGTGTTCTTGGGCGTGTTAGGTTCTACGTGAGTAGCCCAAGGACGCTCTGACGTGGTATTTGCCGGCGGAGGCTAGCAATGGTGGCTAGCCACGCAGTGGCGGAGAACTTCCACGGGGAAGTTTGGCTACGGCTCTACGAAGCTTCCTAAGCTACACTAATGTATGCGTGAGTGAGAGAGAGACTCGAGAAGGCTCACTGAGCTATGAGTCAAGGTAGAGGAGGCGTGGATTACGCTGGCGACAAGGAAGTCGAATGCAGGCGGAACAGAGCCCACGCCGCCAGGGAGCTCCGGTGATCCCTTGGTCCGATTAACCTGGGCGAAAGAGGCGAGTGGGTGAGGTGATGCTATGTGCGCGAGCAATCGACGAGGGACTCACCGAGACGGGAGAATTTGGGAAGGGGGTGCACCCGAGTCGGCGGCGGTGAGAAGAGCACTATCGACGACTCAGGGCTCTAGGGTCGATTCCTTTGGCAAAGAGCAAGGTGGAGGTGAGGCCAAGCGGATACGCACACGAGCCAGGTGCGGGGAGTGCGGGAATGGGCTGGCGACGAGGAGGGGGGGCGAAAGGAAGAATGAGGCCGGTGCGGCGCGGCCGTATTTGAGCTCGGCCAGAGCACACTCATGGTCCCGGGGTCCGTGGGCAGGTCCGGTCGGTCACAAGGGTGTCTCAGCGCCGATTAGCAGGCTTGGGCGGTGAGGAGGTCACACGCGGCGAGCGTGAGCGTGAGGCGGTGAACCTAGCGTGCACCGACGACCAAGTCAGCCCAGGCTACGGCTGGAGCCACGACCATCAATGGCGTGCCCGGGGCACCCATTGGGCAAACTGGCGGTGTTTAGGGACTGCTTGTGGCCTTGCCGCCGATAGTGTGGCTTGATCACCATGCAAGCGCATCATGGCGGCGGCGAGGGTAGGGCGTCACATCGGGCGAGCGGGTCCACTGAGACCATAACGACGCTCACAAGCTACCAAGCGAGTATCTCTTGCAGGGATTCAGGGTAGGCTATGGGGATTGAGCTGGGGCGAGGAGGATGGCTCGTGTTGGCCAACTGTTCGGTGGATTGCCCACAAGGGCAGAGAGAGAGTGGGGCTGCCAGGTGGGTCCCACCCTGGTCAATTTTGCTCAACAACTGAGTCAAACTTTCAATTAGGGTCTAAACAAATTTCTAGAATTTTCTTAGGATTTTTAGAACCATTTAGCATATTTAAGCTTATGTGATTATGTGTGTATGTATGTGCATGTATATTATATATATATATGTGTAGATGTTTGTGTGTGTGTAAATATATTCACAATTTAAGGTTTATTAGAATTTACATTCCAATCCTTCCTAATTATTGCTATAGTTTATAAATTCTTAAGTAGGACCTATTACATATCTTTTAGTAATTTATTCAAGTGAAAACACCAAATTCAAATTGGCTTTTAAATTCCTAAAACTGTGTTGTCACATAGAAATTTAACGGAAATTGTCATAACCGTACGCATGATTGCAAATGTGTTTAAAAAAATAACAATAGTACAACTTTGGGCTGTTACACTACCTTCAACAAAATTCCATCTCGGAACTCCGGCAAGAGAATTGTCGTCGATCCCAATCTCTGGAATTCATCGATCCACACATAAATCCCACATACACTAACCCTAGCTTCATGCTGCCGAAAGAAAATGCCTATTTTTTATACATCAACACCCTACCCTTTTTCTTTAAGAAAATATTTTCAAACTTCTAGAAAATCATACAACCCATCACCCTTTTCACCCCAGACCTTTTTATATATTTCATCGTTTATTTAAAACTTTTCATATTTGGATATTTATTGGAATTTCTCCACTTTTTCTATTTTTGTAACGTATAGACGACGAACTTCACCTCCTGGAAGTTTTAATCAAAAATGTCCAGAAGATATAATAAGTGTGATCCGATCTCCAAATAAGGCAGGTTTTCTACCCATTGAAGCATATTGAATTCCTAATCTTTTTTATTATCTATTTATTGCATTTATTTTCTAGTTATTTATTTAAGAATCATCTTTTATTTAAATTACGGTATTTAACATTTTATGTAGAATAGATATTCCAAATCCACAACCAAAAGCCCACCTAAAAATATTTAAACTTGACTATACCCTAGTATAGGAAATCTAAATATATAATTATTTTAACATGTAGGATAGTATTCATTTTGTCTTTGGATAGACAATGTGTGAACTGAAGACGAAAAAAAATGAAAAGTATAGGCATTCATTACCATATAGGTAATGGCATGGGTAAGATATTGCCTTAGTGTTCTCGCAATATCTCTGGAATACTGGCCGAGTAGTCACCGGTAATGATCGTGCGGAGGCCAGGCATTGCCAGGATTTGTTTATGGGATATTGGGCAGGAGTGATTCACATGTTACCGGCTGTGTCTGTGCGGAGGCTAATATCGCCAGGGTTTTTCTCCAATGTTTGCGTCTATGCGGAACATTGCAAAACTTGGACTAATAAGAAAAGAAATGACACACTAAACACCCAACCGTAACACCGGCCTTTTTACGGGTAAAGCTGGGTATGTTCTGTAGAGCTGATAACAAAAACATTAATAGACCATGCTTCTGGTATATGAAGTTGTTGTCGATGAATTGTGTCGGCAATATATTTTATAGGGCTATGCGAAAGATCACAACTACAATGGTAGCACAGGGAGCCGAATTTATACAGGTTTGGGCCCTCGGGGGGAGGTAATATCCTACTCCTGTGCTCGTGGATTGTATTATGGTGGATCTCAAGGATGAGGTGCAAGGTGATGATCTCATATGCGATATGTTGCAAGGTGTGAGATCTAAGATGTCGAACTAGGGGCCCCTGACCCCCTTTATATAGTCCAAGGGGCTGGGTTGCAGATAGATTCTCTAATCCGGATATGGAAGATACAGATATAGCCGAGTTGGTTATGCATATATCTATGTATTCGAGTAGGAGACGAGTTCGTTTCCTTATAGACCACATCGGGCCGCACCAACCTCTAGGCCCGTCTTCTGGAAGATCCATGCAACTCGGCCCAAAGAGGTGGTACGTCCAACAATATATCTCCGGATACCCGGGGTCCATGTTATCCATAGTAGCCCCCGAGTGCTTCGGGACTAGGTTGTCTTGATTCGGGGTTCAGCTTGCAGCCCTTCAGATATAATCCGAGTGACGTCACTCTTCGTTTGGTTGATGAAGGTCCGCTCGCCAAGTATCCTGCTGATCAAACAACACAGTTGCAAAGGACTCGAGAGAAAATCTCAAGTCTTAAAAATGCCTGGTACCCAGTCCGACTGGTCGGTATGCTGGCTATTGGCCCATGGAGAGGCATACCAGAAAGGTGGATGTTGCCGAGTGATCATTGTCACCTGACGTTACCCTCCCTGTTACAAATTATGACATTCGAGTCTGACTGGCAGAGCTCGACATTCGGTCTAGCATGGGACATGTCACAACTTGCATAGGGTGTTCAGGCGTCCTGACCCGACTAGTGCGGAGTCAAGCTAGTGATTCCCAGGAGAATACGCCCGCCTCCAAGTTAAGGTCCTCCGAGTAGTGTTCGTCTTGATGACGAACGATCTAGAGATGTGCCATTGAGACCCAACTGAAGAGGTAACTCTTGAGGCCCAATCTGATTAAGAAACCAGACCAGCCATTGACCCCAGGAGGTTTGCCAAGAGCTGTGTAATAGCTTGCCCAAGTGGTGTTTGCCTTGACGACAAACGATCTGGAGATGTGGCACCGAGACAACCGAAGAAAATAACTTTTAATGTTCAGTCTGACTTAAAGCCAAACCGACTAATGTCCCCAGGGGGCACATCAAAAGCTAAATTGTAATTTGGGAAGCGTCCAGTCCTCAGACTTGAAGACTGGCATAAGGCCCAACAGGGGGCACGCTATCTTGCCGACTAGGTTGACCCAAGTGGCATCTGTACCCGAGCGATGACGTGTACAGCTTGCGGCCCACAAGGGCATGCTCTCTAGAACCTAAGTCCGGGCCCATATCTTGAGGCAATGATTTTTGGTCTTTTTCCACTTCCGCTCAGCGCGGAAACGAAACATCACCCGTTTACTTTTAAATAAAGCACGCCGGGGCACTTGAACGGTCACGCCTGAGTCCTTTCTTTTCCCCATTGTACTCCCATTAGGGTTTCTTCCTCCGCCGCCGCAGAGCGATTTTAGCGCCTCCGCCGCCGCTCCCCTTTCGCCACCACATTCAATGGCAAGAAACTGGGCGACCTCCAACACTACCGACGAGCGGTTGCAGGCCCTAGTCGACGCCGGTGTCCTCCCAGCGCCGGAGCTCATCGACTGGCGCGCCGTCGCGGGTGAGTCCTTCCCTACTCCTCATCAAGAGGAGATAGTTGTTTTCGAGTCCTTCTTCTCCCGGATTCCAAGAGTACTTCTCCTTGCCCCTCCGAACTTCTTTGAAGGGGTGGAATCAGGAGTGGTTCTATTGTTCGAACCTTCCCCCCAACCTTCCTTGTTTTGACGGGAGGAAGCCCCGAGCTTCCACCGCTTGGACCTCCGCACCCTCATCCTCTGAAATGGATCAGGTAATTGAGTTGCTCGGCCTGATTCAGCATCTCAAAGAAGAGGGCCTGACCGGTGTGGCCATCGCTGTCTCCTTCACAAGGCGCCGAGTCCAGCCCCTTAAGGAGAGGATTCGGCTCAGGTTCGAGTACACCGGGCCAGCCGACCTGACTCGGGAGACGGATGTCCCGATCTCGAACTCGGACGCCGTCGACCGACTTACCGAGTTCTTCGCCCCTGGGACGCACCTCACCACTCAAGGGTGTCCCAGAAGCTTTTCCGTCAGCAATCCGCCCCCGGAGGTAAGGATTGAAAATTCTTTTAAGCTTGAATCTCGCCGAGTAGTCTTATTTCGGTACTAACTCGGGGAGACCGTATTTTCGTGCAGGACCGCCAAGCCTTCGTGTCCTTCGCCCTGATGCCTGAAGCCCCCGCCAACAAGGGCGAGAAATGCCCGAGCGAGGAGACCGAGGAGGCCCCGGCGGCGAAGAAAGGCAAGGGCACGGCCTCCACCGAGAAGAGCGTTCCGCCTCCTGGAGGGCGCGGCCTGCGGAGCTCGGGCCCAAAAGTCAACAAGGTTCCCAGGGAGGGAGCGAGCCAGCCGGGGCCGACCTGGGGGCCTAGCCCGGCGGCTCGTCCTTCAGGGGAAAAACCGTAGGGCGTCGCCGAAGAGAGGGCGAGCTCCTCCAACCCCCCAGGTCAGGCCGAGTGGCCGCTCCGACGCTTCCTCGAGCGGAACTTCCGCTCAAAGGGGGCGCCGATATTAAAATCAAGACGTCCAACCGGTAAGCACATTCCTGCCACCGCTTCGAAGCCCTCAAAATTTTGTTGACTGAAGCATCTTCCTCTTTCAGAAAGCTGTCGAAAGAAATTCCGTCGGGTCGTTCGGCCGAACCGGCGGCGAAGCCTGCCGAGCCAGGTCGGGCGGCACCTTCTCCTCAGGCCACCGATACAGTCCCCCCGCCGACCGAATCGGCGGAGGCCACTTCGGGGGCCAAGGCTCCCGGAGACACCTCCGCCGCAGCCTCGAGCCCGAAGCCGACTAGCAAAGGGAGCGGGGAAGCCGAGCCGGCGGTAGAAGAGATTCCGCGCCGGCCACAATCTCCCCCATAAGAGGCTGAGCCCAAGCTCTCGGCGAGCTGGAGGGACGAGGCGGGGGACTGGGCTCTAGTCGATGACGAGGCCGAGGAGAAGACCAGGAAGGCCTTCTTCGAGTATGCCGCTGAGTGCAGCAAGATGTCGTGCACCCCGGTATTTTTACCAGCTTGAGTGATCGAATACTAGTCCCAGAAGATCATAACTAGTATTGCACTCAAGGACATTTGGAATATCATCGCAGGCATTGCATTTAACTAGAATTTAACAGTTTACATAACGTAAATAGCATCCAAGTTGACATAGACAGTTACATAGTCTTGCACAGGGCTTAATTCAATAACATAAAGAAAACACAGCGAAAGACTCTGAAAGCGATGACATCCCGAGGTTGACCCGGAACGTGCAGCTAATCACCTTGACCCTCCTAGTCACAGCTGGCACCGTTGCTGAAATCTTCACCTGAACAACAATCCGTGGTCCATATAATGAGTACACGGCTACCCAGCAAGCAGTCCTTAATAAATGTATGCAAGGTCAAATGACGGGTTTGGGTTATTTTGCTAAAAACATCAACTATCTACTTGTTTATTTGTTCTTGATTCATTGGACATGATGTAACACACGAGCGTAGCCAAAGGACGGCTAACCAGCTCAAAGAGAGAGGCAATCCCTGCATACGCTACCATCAAGTTGATTATTTAAAACACATTGGACTACCTTGAATTAAGCTCCTTCCCCCGCCCATAACCGTGGGCACGGCTACCATGATAGTTTTAACTCTGCAAAGTGTGTACACGTTCCCCACAAGCCCTGTCTCATCCCAAAGAGAGAAACAGTACAAAATCGTTCACTGTTTTCACCTATCCCTTACTGTACCCTTTCTTTTGGTTTCGCGCCCCACATGCTACGCTTCGACCAGGCCGACAGTCATGCGCATCTCCTTCAGCCGGACCTGATAGCGCACCATATGAGGTTAGCCCCCATTTAAACCATTTGGAACCGGTGATCGCGAATCACGTCCGTCCACTACGAGTACAGCAGAAACTAGGCTTCCACAGCTAATAAATTAGGGCCAGAAGGCACAAGTGGCTTTACGGTTCAGGTCCGGTATGGTAATCACAAGTAAT
Organism: Olyra latifolia; assembly: GCA_036346145.1. Classification (NCBI taxonomy): domain Eukaryota; kingdom Viridiplantae; phylum Streptophyta; class Magnoliopsida; order Poales; family Poaceae; genus Olyra; species Olyra latifolia. The sequence continues at coordinate 2,863,660 of CM070531.1, read as the reverse complement.
CGGTCCTTATATGATAGAGGAGACCTGCACGTCTCAACCACAAACCCAAAATCCGCCTCTTCTAGGCCTCCTCAAATCAACACACACCACGTTGATTTTAGTTGATTAGGTTTATCAAAACAGCACCACGAAGTCGAACTTCACGGATACAAGTTAAATAATGAGTGAAACCTATCAACTACCAATCCCAGAAACAAGACTAAGCATCTACACAAAGGATAGGCTACTAAAACAGTACCAAATGGGCTAACAATGGAAGGCTACGTCATATTAGCAAAAGACTAATATGAAACAGGAGCAACATAGCACATGCGATGATAATTTAAGCATGCAATTTAAATAAACATAAATTAAATGAAATTTAGTAAACTAGGAATTCAACATAAATCTAGCTTGCCTTCAAAGAAGGTTGGTTCTGGTTCCCCTTCCTCGAACGGCTCTGAAACGTCTCCCGGACAACAGCTGCACGTCGGTTCTACGCGAAAACGAATTAAAACAGAAATAAATAACAAACATACAGAAAATAGTATGATAAAAATATATCAAATTCTTGGGATTATTTGTGATTTTTAGGCTCTGGAATCACCCCAATCGGAGTTCGAGAACTCCCTAAACAATTCGGGGAAGATTTGGAAAAAACAGAAAAGCTGGAAAAAGAAAAATCGACCGAGGCAAAACCCGGCTTAACCGGCGGCGCGCGGCTAATCTGGCGGCAGCGGGCGCGAATCTGGCGCGATGCGCGCGCGCGGAGTGGTGGGCGCGGCGCGCGAATAGCGTGGCGGCGGGCATGACACGCGGGCGGCGCTTAAGCGAGGCCGGCTCGCAAGATGGGGATAGCGGCGACACGCGGCGGCGGCTATAAGCGGACGGCGCGGCGCGGGGACAGCGCCGGGCTACGGCCATAAGAGGGTGACACGCGGCGGCGGTCGGCAGCGGGGTGCGGGTTCACGCAGACGCTGCGCGTGGGGCGGCGGCGGCGGATGGACACCCGAGACGGTGGGGCTAGGCTGGCGGCGCGGTCACGCACACGCTGGCAGGCTGGCAGGAGGCGTGGCGAGCGCGGGTTGGCCGACGCCGACTCGAGGCGGGTCGGCCGGGCGCTGGCCGACGCAGAAGGGCGCGGACGCCGAGGTTCGCCGTGCGTCGTGGAGCCTCCAACCTTCGGTGACTTGGATCTCCTTCGTTTTTCCACCAAATCAGGACTTCCATGTAGTCAAATTGATCAGTGCGACGAGCTATACAACGTGTTGGTTTTAGATTTAGGGTTTGGGCACTGGAATTCGAGAATTACCTCGATTTGCTTCGGTTTGGCACAGAAACCAAGGTGGCTGCTAGGGTTTCGTAGGGGCTGGGGTGTTGGCTGACCAGGGGCCTTAGGGGGGTTTATATATGGCTTGGGTCGTGTTAGGTCAACCCTATTATGGGTTGAATTTGAATTGGGTTAGAATTAGGCTAAATTGGGTAGAATTAGAGTCCTGGTGGGTTTAGGTTTAGGGGAATTGGGTTTGGGGCCTAGTTAGGGCCTAATTAGGCTATTCAAGCCTGTTAGGACCTTTTTCTTATTATTATTTTATGTTTTTAGCTTTTATTTTCTTTATTTCTAATATGTGACATAATAATTTTATTAGGATGTCACAAACCTCCCTCCTTAAGGAGAATCTCGATCCCGAGATTCAGAAAGATCCTAGAACAGCTCTGGGAACTCTACCTGCAGGTCTTCCTGTCGCTCCCAGGTGGCTTCTTCCTCGGTGTGGTTGGACCACTGCACTTTACAAAACTTGATCGCACGACTGCGAGTACGCTTTTTAGCTTCTTCCAAAATTTTAACTGGTCTCTCCTTGTAAGTCAAATCCTCTGGCAAATCCATTGTCTCCAATGGCATTTGTTCTTCAGGTACTCGCAAACACTTCCGGAGTTGGGAGACATGAAACACATTATGGACACCAGACAGATTCGGTGGCAACTGCAACTGATAGGCAACTTCTCCTCTTCTGGCGGTGATTTCGAACGGGCCAATGTACCTGGGTGACAATTTCCCTGACACGTGGAATCGGCGCAGCCCTTTCAATGGTGACACCTTTAAATACACGTGATCGCCCACGTTGAACTGTAGATCCCTTCGGCGTTTGTCAGCGTAACTCTTTTGTCGGGACTGGGCCGTCCTCATCCTCTGTTGAATCATCTTGACCTTTTCTTCAGCTTCTTTTAGAACTTCGGGACCGAACAACTTCTTTTCTCCTGTCTCACTCCAGTACAGTGGTGTGTGACACTTCCGACCATATAACGCTTCGAATGGAGACATTTGTTTGCTTGTCTGATAGCTGTTATTATACGAAAATTCAGTATAGGGAAGAGCTTCATCCCAGCTCTTGGAATCTGTCAGTGCTACTGACCTAAGCATGTCTTCTAAGGTCTGATTGGTCCTTTCGGTCTGCCCGTCCGTTTGAGGATGATAGGCGCTGCTGAAAGCCAAATGTGTCCCCAATAACGAGTGGAGCTGTTGCCAAAATCTTGGAGTGAACTAGGTACCTCTATCGAAGACTATTCTTTTCGGCACACCGTGTAGGCAAACAATTCTTGACATGTACAACTCTGCTAATTTGTGACTTCGGTAGGTTGTCTTGACTGGCAGAAAATGAGCAACCTTGGTCAGCCGATCAACAATAACCCATATTGAATTGTAACCCCTTTGGGTTCTTGGCAACCCAACGATAAAATCCATGCCGACTTCTTCCCACTTCCATTGTGGAACTTGTAGTGGTTGAAGCAATCCTGCTGGCCGCTGATGTTCAGCCTTCACACATTGACAAACATCACAAAGAGCTACATATTCGGCAATGTCCTTCTTCATACCTGGCTAACAGTAACTTTCTTTCAAGTCCAGGTACATCTTGTTGCTACCCGGGTGTATAGAGTATGCTGAACTATGGGCTTCCTTCATAATCAACTCCCTGAGTCCTTCCTTCTTCGGCACCACGATCCTTTTACCAAACCAAACAATTCCAGCCTTGTCTATATTAAATCCTAGGGCCTTCTCCATGATCAGTTTAACAATAATATCAATGGTATCCTCATCGTCTTCCTAAGCTTGTTTAATCTTCTCCTCTAATGTGGGTCATGCTTCCATCGTATACAGGCATCCTTGTGCTACGACCTCCAGATTCAACTTATCCATCTCAACCTTTAAATAATTATTCCTCGGCTTGCGGCTTAATGCATCGGCAACTACACTAGCCTTTCCGGGGTGATAGTGGATTCCGATATCGTAATCCGCTATCTGTTCAAGCCATCTTCTTTGCCTCAGGTTCAAGTCCGATTGCGTGAAAATATACTTGAGGCTCTTGTGGTCGGTGTATATCTCTGTACGATTCCTGACAAGGTAATGTCTCCAAATTTTTAATGCATGGATAACCGCGGCTAACTCCAAATCTTGCGTCGGATAGCTGAGTTCGTGTGGCTTTAATTGCCGGGAAGCGTAAGCTACTACTTTTCCCTCTTGCATTAGCACACAACCCAATCCAAACAATGATGCATCGCAATACACCTCAAAATCCTTGTGTAGGTCCGGCAACACCAAGACCTGGGAGGTGGTCAACTTGTTCTTCAAGGTTTCGAAGCTTTCTTGGCATTGAGGTGTCCATTGAAACTTGACATCCTTCTTTAATGACTGTGTGAGAGGTTTTGCGATCTTGGAGAATCCCTCGATAAATTTGCGATAATATCCAGCAATTCCCAAATATCCACGGACCTTGGTCACCGTCTTCGGTACCTTCCAATCCAATATTTCACTGACCTTAGAGGGGTCAACTGACACTCCTCCTTCTGAAATGACGTGTCCTAGGAAAGACACTTCCTTCAACCAGAAGTCACACTTGCTGTACTTGGCATACAACTGGTTCTTCCTCAAAACGTCTAGCACAATTCGAAGATGCTCAGCATGGTCCTTCTTATTCTTCGAATAAATCAGAATGTCGTCGATGAACACCACGTCAAACTTATCCTGGTATTCCATAAGTATTTTATTCATCATACTCATAAAATGTGACGGAGCATTAGTAAGTCCAAAGACATCACCTGTAGACGCATCCCCAAAGGTGCTCAGCTCACCGTCGGGGTCTCGGGCTAGAGAGGCAAACCATCGTGACTCACCGGTCATGTGACGACAACAACCGGAGTCAACGATCCAGACCTCCTTCCTCCCAGCTCTACGAGCCTGAGTCAAGTAGAGAAGAAACGAGTCTCAGTATGAGGACTCACTAGAGCAGACCTAGGAACCAAAAACTAAGACACATGACCAGCATGTCCTACTGACTCCACCTCTACAAAACTGCGTGGCACACACTCTATCCTAACAACATTGTTCCTTGGGCCATCCCTCGGCCTCGACTGCCTCCTCTGGTCAGTCCATCTAACCTCTGTAGGGAACTCTCGCCGCGGGTGTCTACCTCCACTAGAAAATGAAGGCACACCCTGAGGACGGCGGAAACTCTGAAACCTAGACCTATTGAACCCACCAGAGGGCTCAATTTCCCTGAAACCCAGACCAGGCCTAATGCTCATTCTAGACTCCACTTGTCTAGCTACCTGGTGTGGTGAAACACGTGCCTCTGAGACCCTAGCTGCCTGAGTGTGATTACGGGCACACTTGGGATGTCGCTTGGGAAAACCTACCACCGATAGCGAAACTCCGGCTATGTGACCACCCCGCCACAAGAAGTGCAAGTGAACCTAGGTCTTGGCTTTGTCCTAGGTGGTGCTACAGAGTTGCGACTTGGAACCCGACCGAGTACTCTTGCTCTTAGCGTAAGGAGGTGCTCTGAAGAACCAACCACCGGTCAAGTAACTCAAGACCAGCGAGACCTAAAGATCTGTCTTCTCTCGGGACTCCCGAGGACGCAACCACCATCCTACCTCCCTCAAGAAGGACAACCCTAGGTGGGTGACGCTTGATGTGATCAAGCCACTCAAAACCCAAACCTCTACCCTGTGAAATCTTGGATTGATCCAAGATCAAGTTCAGTTTCTTCTTACCACCAACGAACTTCTCAAGATGCTCATGAGATACTCACACTCTTGATGAAGCTGTGGACAGAACTCACACGAGAGGGAAGAGGACCTAGGAGCACTTGTGTCACCCTGACCACTAGCAACATCCTTACCCTGCAACCTACGCACTTTATCACCTAGAATCTCAAGCTCTCTCTTGAAGGACTGACAGGAAAGACACTCAGAGTTTTGCACTTCTGCTAGACGACCTTGATACCTACGGCCTAGCTCCTCTAGCGCTTTACCTACGTTCCCATCCATTTCATCACATCGCAAACAAGTAGAGCACTCATCAAGAGACCTTTTTAGTTCAGCAATTTTACTCTTCAATGTTAAGTTCTCTAGTCTAAGCATCAGACACTCACTGCACACAGAAGTAGAGTGAAAACTGTCATCTCCATCGCTAGTTATGTCCTTAGGTGCATCATGATCACTACAGCCCTCATCTAGACCGACCGGGTCCTTAAGTGTGTCATGTGAGATATGTCTTGAGGATCCGGACAAGCAACCATTTCAAGAGCAATGCATGCTTTTAAAGCATTTCTAGTTTCTTCAAGCTCCTCAAGCACACAAACATGTTTTTCCTTAATTTCTCCAAACTCCTTAATCACACTATCATGCAAGGTCCTTAATGCAGTAAGTTCAGAAAGAGCTTCATCACAAACTTTCCAAGCATCAGAATCAAGAGCAGAAATAGTAGTAGAACTAGGCGCAGCCCTAGACTTCTCTAGCTCTAAAGTAAGATAGGCTACTTCTTCCTTCAAATCTCTAACCCTACCATTTGCCTGAGAGAGGAAGCCACCTAGCTTGAGAAACGCAGCATTGAGATCATCATAGTTTTCGTAACAAGGTACCTCTGAGTCGGAATCGATGTCGGAGTAGTCCGAACCGGCGTGTCCGGCCATGAAGCACATGCCAGCGTAGCCGATGTCATCGGAGTCCTCGTCTTGGGGCTCCTCCCCATCATCACTCGCCTCCTGGTCCGAGACGCAGGCGGAGTCCAGGGCCGCCAGCACTTTGCGGAACAGCTTCCGCCCCTTCTGGAATGTGGGCTTCTGGCCACCAGGTACAGACTTCTGGTTTGGCTTGCGGTTCTGCTTGGGGTAGTTGTTCTTGGCAGCAGGAGCTTCTTCTCGTCCCTTCTGAAGATTTGGGCACTCTGCTCGAATGTGGTTGAGGCCTCCACACTCGTAGCACCTTAAGTTGCCTCTCCTCCGCTCACTCACTCTCTTTTAAGCTCTAGCAAATTTTTTGGATAGGAGGGCTAAACTCTCTTCAGGAACTGTATCTAAGCGCTCGTCAGGAAGCTCCACAAGAACAAACAAAGAAACTCCACCAAGATCGCAAGAGGAAGAACCAGAAGGGTTTGTGACCAAAGCTGTGGAAACTGGGTCGGTCTCAAGAACTGACAAATGCTCAAGTTCATAAGTTTTCAAGTTCGAATAGAGACCTTCCAAAGTGAGTGTAGTGAGATCCGTAGCCTGCCGGATCGTGGTGATCTTCACTCCCCAAATTTTTAAATCAAGTGCTGAGAGAAAGTGACGAGCATTCTCGGAGTCAGTGAACACTGTCTCAACTACTCGCAAGTTGCTCAAGATTTTTGTGAACCAGCTGAAATAAGCATCCAAAGATTCACCAGGTTTTTGAGAGAACCGGTTGTACTCACGCTTGAAGGTCCTGGCGAACGGTCTTGACCTGAGCTGTCCCCTCATGGAAAGCAATGAGGGTAGTCTAGATCTCGTGCGCGGACTCAAGGTGAGCAACCTGGTCGTATTCATTTCGACCCAAGCCTTGGAAGAGAATGTTCTTGGCCCTAGCATTCAACTCAAAATCCTTTTTGTTCTCGGGGGTGATTTCCTCCTCATTTGGCACCTTATATGGTTTCTTGACTTTGGCCCAAACATCAAAGCTCTGTGCCATAAGGTAGGAACCCATCCGAGCTTTCCAAAAGGAAAAATCAAGGCCATTGAAAATCGGTGGTTTGTTTGAGTACCTCTCCTCTGCCATGGTTAAAGACAGGAAGGGCTCAAAGACTCGCAAGAATCACAAGAGCTCAACCTCGCTCTGATACCACTGTGAACTCACCAAGGCGACAGAGAGGGGGGAGTGAATGGAGCCTTTTTCAAATTTTTAATATTTTGTGCTCCATTCAGAACTCCAACCCAAACACCAGAAAAACAGCGGACAGAAGAGAAAAGACTTAAGCCAGCTGTTGGAGGTACAGGGATGTCCTTTAGGTACCCAAGGGCATTTGGACTATTGAAAGACCCCTCCAACAACAACAAGAGAAATAAGCAACATGGACCAGTTCAGACCTGGATGGACCAGATTAGCTCTGGAAAACAAAAGCAAAAAGGAAAAGAGAGAAAGCCAAACCATCAAAGGTACTTTCAAAAGAGTAAAAACAGATTTCCAGAATTTGCCCCCACTTGGAGCAGGAGGTTGGTGGGTTTCTGGAGCTCTAATGTTTTTAGGATTTTGTGTGCATAATCCTACATGAATCTCTAAGCACTTCACCAAACATCTCCTCAAAAATCTCTGTAGAAAAAATATGAAAAATCAAACATTATAGACTGTCAGGAACTTCGAGCAGAAAGTTTGGACCTCGGTATTCACCTCATGGCGTCCAAACGGTGCAATGGAATGACTCCAAAATTTTTCTTCAGATACACATATGAGTCATGCACCGTCTCCAACAAGAAGCACACAAAAATGATTTTTCTAGATATTTATAAAAATCAAACACTGGGTGCTGCGCGAAGAACAAAATCTACAGAGATTTGCAACTTGATGGAAAACTTGATCTCTAGTTTATCCTAGGGTGCAAGAGAGGTGTAAACACCATATAAAAACCCTCAAGACATCATGGATCAGAAGCATGTAGAAGGAGGGGAGGCATACAAACAAGTTGCAACAAAAAACATCAAGGAAAGAAGATTGAAACAATAGAACTAGTAAGAACAAGACATGAACATGGAGGAACTAGTTTTGTTTGATTTGGGAAAGTTTTGCACAGCCACCCTAGGGTGGAAAACACTCACAAGTGGCTAAACTTCAGAAACTATTGGTTACAAAAGACTTGAGTGGAGACACCCCTCCACCCCTTCTTTTATAGGCCAACCGGTTCTAGGGTATCTCGATATATCGCGATATATTGAGATCTCCCTTGAACCACCCATGAATGGCTGAGATTAACCCTCTCCAACTAGCCATTTACATGGGCCTTAGCTTACTCACTCATGGCCCAACATGGACCATACATGGGCTAACCCGAAACCCAACACATACACGGGTTTTAACTCACACGCACGAATCTTAGAGCGTCGCGAACGGCCTCCAACGATCCCTTCGCGTCCAAGCATCCGCACGTCCCAACGTCCAGTAAGAACACGTGCTTCGAAATGATAGCCGTTCCCACCGTGAAACTCCGCGCCCAGCCTCCAGCCGAACTGGCAGCCCACCTGGCGAACAGACTCATCCACTCCATCTCGCACCCTGTTCTCACCTGCATCCACAACACCAACAACAACCAAAACACATCCAGAACGTCCGCGGCATCACCACGAACCCAACACAACAAACCGATCCTCGATCGGGGTTAGTATGCAAAAATGATAACCGAAATAGTGAATAGCCCGACACGAAACAACCGCTTGGGGGCAAGTGCGTCCTGTGGCACTTTGGCGACTTCGCCGGCTACACCTAAATCATCTAGAGGTCTTTTCCATGCTAAGGAGATCACAAAACTTCGCAAGAATCAAGGAACAACATGCCACGTCAAAGTGGTCAAATTTGGAAGAATTTTGTCGGAAACCGAAACTTTTGACCAACTCCTCACATGCTTATCATCTTGACTCCACATGGACTCATATGTATCCGATCCCCCGGATATGTAGTTGAGCTCACGCTTGGTTTCTTGGTAAGCGTCACCCTGAGGAGGGTCACGTTTATCGTCTTGTTTGGCGTCCTTCGAAGCGTCGTTGTTGTGCTCCTCAGCGAACTTCCTCAAGATGTTGCAGTTTTTGCCGCATGCTTTCCATTCGGATGGAAAGGACACGGCGCCTCCATAACTTTGTTGTAGTCGTAGAACCGGGGCAGCTTTTGCCGACCGTGCTCCGCGACCTCCACCAGCTCTTCACCCTTGCGCTTTTTGTCCTTCTTGGAGGACGAGTCGGGCTTGTCCTTCTTGCCTTCGTGTTTGCTCGGGTGATCCTCCTGACGCTCAGCGAGAGCATCTGAGACGGTAGCAAATCGATCCGCCAAGGCGAACATCTCCTTGACGGAAGTCGGGGGATTCTGAGACATCTTCTTGATTAGATCGGGGTCGCGAACACCCTTCTGGAAGGCCGCGATAACGACCGCCTCCGAAACATCTCGGATTGTGTTCTTCTTCTTGGTAAAACGCTGAATGAAATTCCTTAACAACTCATCTTTTTTCTGATGAATCTGATAAAGGTCCCACTGGGTTTCAGGCTTCTCGTAAGTGCCCTGGAAATTGGCGACGAACTGGTCGCAGAGCTCTCCCCAGGAACCGATCGAGTTCTCTGGAAGGCCCGTGAGCCAACTCTGAGCCGGAGGGGTTAACATGACGGGCAGATAGTTTGCCATCACGTCGTATCCTCCACCCGCGGCGTTGATTGCCAAAGTGTAGATCTGCAACCAAGCCTCGGAGTCCCGTTATCCATCAAATTTCACTATCCCCTTGGAGTTGAACTCTTCGGGCCAGTTTACCTGACGGAGTCGGGGTGTGAATGTCCTGATCCCGTCAATCAATCCGTCCCCCGGGAGAGGAGACTGACGGGGAATAATTCGACACGATGGAGCACGGTGCCGGTCTTCATCTCGCTCCCTCCGCCGGGCTTCGATGTCGAGGCGGAGGTCGCGACTTGTACTTCGGCGGGCATCCTACCCACAACTACAGATGCCGATCGCGCCGAGTACTACTGTGGCGATCTCTCGGCCGAGTTAACTCTTGATCCCAAGTGCCACGACGGCCGCTGCGTCACCATGGCTTTGATTTGTTCCATGATCAGCGTTGCGGGGCTGTTCTCCCCAAGCAAAGGACCAACATTATCCAGGAGGGTCTTACATGCGAGGATGTTCTACTGTGGCGTACGGAAGACCGAGTGGTCTCCCATGCGGACTTGAAGCAGTTCCTCCTGGACTTCCCGTGCACGACCGCGTAATTTGTCGTGCAGATCTTCGCCACCTCCGCGGTTTTGTTCGGCTCCTGCGTCCTCTATGGGACGCCGAGTCGATCCGGAGGCTTGCCCATCCAGCACATAGATGCCGCGAAAGTCAGGGAACCCGTTGACGCTCTCCTCTGACTCGGATTCCGAGAAAGAGAGGCTCAACCGATCCCGATTCATTGGCTCGTCGATGAGAGTGATTATAACTCCTACTTCTCGTGCTGGATCATTTGTGAGAAGAGAGTCCGACTGAGATTCAGCAGATCTGATCTGCTGAAACCTTGCGGCCGAATTGACCTATCCGAGTGGTATGACCACTCGGGACGTCGATCTGGTTAGAGTCGTCCCTGAGCCAAAACTCAGAAAACTCGTCCCAGCGTGTGCTTGCTGTGCTCCATTCCTTAGTCCGGATTGGAAAAGTTGGCATGTTATCCGATAGAAAACAGTGGCCGAGTTTTCTAAACCGAACGGGGCGGACCACAGATGAGGAATTGAGATTCCCGACCGGATCTGAGCGCGATCCAGATCGAGAACAAGATCGTCCTTTGGGGCTTCACCAACAAGAGGAGCTCGTAAAGCGAGAGCCAATAGATCCCGACCGAAACCGAAGGGGAGCCTAGCGGTAGGCCAGTCGGAATCGTCATCTTCAGACGGGATCTCTTCTGGATCGGAATCCAGAGGAGAGATCCCGAAGCGGTGAGGCTCGGCCGGAGTTGCGTACCACCTCCCCCGGTAATGCGTGGACCGAACAAGGTTCGGCTCACACAACCGAAGTTCCCGAAGTCGGCGGCGAGGAAGCCAAGATCTCCGAAGATGAAGCCTTGGCCGGGGGCGTAGGTGAAGACGAATCCGCCAATGGAAGCCATCGAAGTCGATGAAGTTGATCGTGACGCTAGCCCCTACCTGGCGCGCCAACTGTCAACGAATTGTGTCGGCAATATATTTTATAGGGCTATGCGAAAGATCACAACTACAATGGTAGCACAGGGAGCCGAATTTATACAAGTTTGGGACCTCGGGGGGAGGTAATACCCTACTCCTGTGCTCGTGGATTGTATTTGTTAGTGATATGCCCTAGAGGCGATCATATGAGATGATTGTATCATACGTCTATGTTCATGTTCTTATTAGTTCCATGAATAAATGTCACTCCTTTGTTCATTGAGTATGACTTAATTGTGAAACACATTGGTTATGAGATATTATTCTAAACGATCCCTGGTCACATATCATTATGTGGAACAATAGTGATCTGACCAGCACATGTATTGATTGATGGTAATGTTTCACATACCATAGATATGGAGATATCAAATCAATAATGTGGACACATGATAAAGAACATGGGGTTGGATAGACCCGCCAGAGACACTTCTGAGATTGTTATCTTAGAAGTGCCATCAGGGTATAGTCTCGAGTGGTATACCTATACGATCCTTTGACCTGAGATTCTTATTGATTCTCAACATGCGTAATTGTATACTTTGGGGCTATCAAATGCTTCACCGTAATAGGGAAGTTATAAAGGTAGCTTACGGGTATGCCATGAAACATGATGTGAGATGTAAGAGATCAAGATGGAATTTGCCCCTCCTTGATAACGGGAGAGATATCTCTGGGCCCCTCGGTGTGGATGGATAAGAAAAGTGCATGGCCATGCCAAAGTGATTAAAGAGTTAATCACGAATTATATCCATTACATTGACGAGTGAATTTGTCGAGCTATCACAAGGGTGGCACGCCTCTCGCCTTGAGCTTGACTGATATCGTGTGGCAAAAGGATCCTATGTGAGTGTATCAAGGTTCAGCTGATTCGATCATTGTGTACATTCGGGGGTCAATATGTGCTGCTAGGTACCGCTATTGACTTGTGGTGCGAGGAAGGGTTCTCGGGACCGCGCCGACTTGTACATGAGCCTAATGGGTTACACACTTAACGGGTTGGATCATATCGATGGATTGGATCCATTAGTGGGTTTATACGATTTGGATCTTCGACGTCTTAATGGATTTCTATTGTAGAAGATCCATTAGCGTGAGACCTAGTGGGCTTCCATATCCATTAGAGCGAGACCTAATGGGCTTCTATCGTAGAAGACCCGTTAGTGCGCTCTATATAAAGGAGGCATGGGGCGTGCGGTGTGTTAGTCTCCCCACCACGAGCCCTAGCCGCCGCCACGCCCCATCGCCTTAAGAACCCTAGCCGCTGGTGGGTGCTAGCACACCAACCTAGCGGTGTTCCCACCCCGACGTGTGGATACCGTGGAGGCGTCGTCGCTCTCGGCGTCGTGTGACGATTCGATCGGCTACATAACTGTGACGACTACGCCGACGTTCCTGTGACGGCGATCCGCGACGAGGAGAAGTTGTACCACGTCGTGTTCTACTACGTACAGTGCTTCGCAGCACGCGGGGAGGCTTCACCCACTCTACTTCCGCTGCTAACGTGCTCCAAGGGTAATGCTCCATGATCTCCGACTCGCATGTTGCCTGGGTGTTCGCAGTAAGAAAAATTTTGTTTTCGGCTAGCGTAGCACCGCGTTCTCCTACAGTATTATGGTGGATCTCAAGGATGAGGTGCAAGGTGATGATCTCAGATGCGAGATGTTGCAAGGTGTGAGATCTAAGATGTCGAACTAGGGGCCCCTGACCTCCTTTATATAGTCCAAGGGGCCGGGTTACAGATAGATTCCCTAATCCGGATATGGAAGATACAGATATAGCCGAGTTGGTTACGCATATATCTATGTATTTGAGTAGGAGACGAGTTCGTTTCCTTGTAGAGCACGTCGGGCCGCACCAGCCTCTAAGCCCGTCTTCTGGAAGATCCATGCAACTCGGCCTAAAGAGGTGGTACGTCCAATAGTATATCTCCGGATACCCGGGGCCATGTTATCCACAGTTGTGTCAACTGGGTGACACCTATTTCTATTCAAATAAATCCATAAATTTTAAGAAAAGATAATGGTTGTTTGATGAGTTAAGGATGGAGAAAGAAAATAATGGTTTACAAACTTATTTAAATGTTTTATAAAACAATTTTAAATGATGACTAAGTCTTAAAATGTTGCATTATATATTCCAGATAAATGTAGCCCTTACCTTCCTTTGATTCATTTGCATGTAGTTAATATTTCATTTTCTATGGAAACCTGCAAGTACGATTAATACTTACCCACATTATGTGGGCAATTGCTTATTTCTATGAACAGGATCCACTTTATAATCAGAAATGAACATTTATACAGAAGATTGGAACTCGTATAGGATCGATTTCTAAGGCTTACCTTATGCTCAGGCTTTGCCTGTGGTATATGGACATGTATTTTCTTTTTATTACTAGGTTATAAATTTACATCCGTTGTAAAATATTTTGTAACATGTGATAAATCAAGCAGACTGTACTATTTCTGAATGCAACTGAAATCCTGGACAGTTGGCATTCGGGACATTTTCTGGTAAATCTTTACCGGAATTTGGTCCGCCACACCATGGGAAGGTAAGCTAATTTTCTCTACCTTCCTCAGTGTGTAGCAAGCCGCGGGAATGTACTTTTTCCCATGATTCGGTTCTTTGTGATGTAGCTCCTTCCTGAGTTTCATATGTTGCAGGTCCTGCCGGGCTTCCAGAGTTCTTTTATTTTTTTCCTGATATGTCCAATATGATACCAAGTATGCTTTCACACTCATTTTTCTCTATGTGTATGACGTCGAGTGCGTGTCAAACATCCAAATCTTTCCAATACGGTAAGTCCTAGAGCAAGGATCTTTTTTCATATCGAGCCACTTAGCGTAGATGTACTGCTAGGCCCTTTCCAAGGAATTTAATTTTTTTCGGAGTTTAGCATCTCAAATATTTTATTTAGTAGGTATGTAAAGATGTATACGTTAAACAACACGAATCTCAAAGACATAGGGTATTCGATCATGGAGCCTAGGGTCCATGCAGCCTTGAACTGCTTATATATATATATATATATATATATATAGAGGATAGCTAGTGTACTCTCAAGAGTACAGATTCCTCCATACTCTCGATGGGTTTACGAAATCTGAGAATTTTAACGATCGATCTAAACTGTTGATCTTGTTCATCTAATTGAAATGTAGCTACCGACCAAGTTTCGTATTTTTACTATTTGTTTCGTATTTTCTAAAAAACTGATTTTAGAAAATACGAAACAAATAGTAAACAAATTCAAAAAAATACGAAACTTGGTCGGTAGCAACATTTTAATGAGATGAACAAGATCAACAGTTCGAATCGGTCGTTAAAAATCTCGGATTTTATAAACCCATCGAGAGTACGGAGGAATATATATATATATATGCCTCCTTAGCTATTCAAAATGATTTTCTTTATTTGTGTCCCTTTTATTTAAATAAAATGAGCTAACTGCCCCTAAGCCATTTCGCTTGGCTCCAACCCGGCCGCTGCCCACACCCTCTCCAAGCTCAGCCAGTTCCCTTGTTGCAAACGAGTTAATCATGCTGCAAACGAGCCTCAGTCCTACTGGCTCACCACCATGCCCATGAGCCACAACGTACTATACTAGATAGATTGACGCACCATATATGATTGCTCTAAATTAAGGGCTAACATATCCTGTGTACACAGGTTTTTCGTGTACACACTGTGTACACCAACTAACAAAAGTCGTGAAAAATTCTGAAAAAATTTGTAGATGTACTCCTAAACTTACTCTACATATGTATAAAGTTTCAAGATCAAATTCATTCTATATTAAGAGTTATAAAAAATAGAAAATTTTGTCAAATTTGAAGTGTTCAAAATTGATAAAATTTTCTCTTTTTTGTAACTCTTAATATAGAATGAATTTGAACTTATAATTTTATAAATAGGTAGAGTAACTTTAGGAGTACATCTACAAATTTTTTCAGAATTTTTCACGACTTTTGTTAATTGGTTTATACGGTGTGTACACGAAACAGGCAATGTACATAGGATATGTTGCCAAATTAAGGTGATGCAATTTTTTCTACATATAATAGACGGATAAGCGCGCACATTCCATAGACGTACACACGGGCACACACGTTTCATACACATATGTACAGAGCTTTGTAACTTTCTATGTGGACGTCCAATAGCTTCACTGAACCATTTGTTTACCTTGTCATCATAACTTTGTACCTCATACCTGAAGCAATTTGTAAGGACTAACTATTAGTGATCATTATAAATCTAAATCTATTTGTAAAACTTGACAGAGTATCAGAAAATAAAAAATACAATATAAAATAAACCCATGACCAAATGGTGTTTGAAACCCAACCAACCATTTCTTATTTTGTTGGCATTCTTTTAAACAAAGCACAAAGGGCCTTAGAAGAAGAACAGAAGGAAAGGAGCATGATCAAACGAACGATTGTGAAAACTTGTATAATTGTAGAACAACTGAACATGTATCCAATTATATGGCCATACCTTTGGCGATATACATCTAATTCTGCACTTAGATGAGTCAATTTCTCTAGAAGAGAAATTTGCAATTTATCCTTGCGTTTAGATGACTCTATGAATAGTTTCCCAAGCTCCAGGTCGATCAGTGTGCGGATAGAGCCCAACTCTGGCACCTGAAGAATATGCAGCTGAACTAATATTCGAAAGAAGTCATGAAGACAGGTTCACTAAATAATGTCAAACATTCTGTAGCAAAGTTATGCAGTTCTATTTAAGTTTGGTTGAGATGAATTTTGCATTGCCCTGTTCACGCCTACGGTGCAAAATCTGTCTTCACCTTATGTATGTTATCTGTTTTACTGGAGGGATCAATATATGTAATAAACAAAGAAAGACAGCAGTAAAAATATGACAAAACTGTTTATGTGGAAGGCTATCCTAAAAACTATTTTAGGCTCTCCCGATAGCTAAAAATGACTATTACTATATCTCCAACTTTCTTAATGTCTTTGTGGACTTTTTCCTAATCCTCCTGGACCGCTCCTCCACCGTCACAACATCAGGCTACCGGAAATTTATAAGGTTCAACACAGACACAAAACAGGAATGCTCCAATTACCTTTTTTTGTGTCAAAATATCATCACCTGATCCCTGGAGAAGCCATTCTCTATCATATTTTAAACCTAAGTTAAAAAAAGAGGACATCATATGAGATGGCAGTATATTATGGATCACCAAAATTATTGTAGCCAATGGTACACATGAAAGACTTAGTCAAGGTTCAGGGTTTAATTATACCACCAACAGTCAGCGGCCAACTCTGTGCACTAAATCCTTGGCAGGATTTCACAGGATAAATAGTTATGGATTTTACTCGAACATCTGGAACAACTTGTTGACTCCAATTGTCTGCAATAAAAAAATATGAACCAAACTGGTAAATGTGTACCAAGTGATAAACAATACATCACAAGTTGTAAGAGTGCTCATACTCAACATGTAACCATTATTGAATGCTATTGGTTTGGACACAAAAGAAGACAGCAGAAACTTCAAAAATTCCTAGCAAAAAAAGTGAGATTAGTATAGTGACAACTGCTTAGAGATGGTCTTGCATGTAATTGGCCAGTTTGGAGGAATTTTAGGTAGCAAGGCTCTCAAATAACCTCATTGACAGATTGCAAAGAAAGCAATAAGTAACCCACAACACAGGTTGGTTAAGACCGATGCAAATATATTTTTAGCACTGTCAACCACAACATAAATTATTGATGTAAATAACAATGCATCCATACGAAGCAAACTTGAAGAATGTCTTGCAGATGGTGATGCACCAAAAAAATTCTTGGCGTAGTTGAATATGATATTCTGCAACAATCTTTGCTAAACAAAAGAACAGCAAGATCCATAATTGTATGTCCCATAAATGACTCCGCGGGTTAACGGCTGGATCACCTGATAAAAAAAACTTCCAACATAGCAATGAGATCAGGAAGAATGTGCGCTTGAATTAAAAAGTATATGTGATAATACCT
Organism: Olyra latifolia; assembly: GCA_036346145.1. NCBI lineage: Eukaryota > Viridiplantae > Streptophyta > Magnoliopsida > Poales > Poaceae > Olyra > Olyra latifolia. The sequence goes on along the minus strand of CM070531.1, from coordinate 2,846,465 downwards.
TGGCCATGGGGCACAACAGAACACAGAGGAAGGTTTAGGCATGGAGCAACAGAAATTACGTAGAGGGGCAGCCGCGCGGTAGCTGGAAGCCTGGGAGCCGGGCCATTGACGCCAACATCAACATATCCTTGGGCCACGGCGGTAACAATGCCCATACAGGCTAGCCTCAGGCCAACAGCGAAGACGGGCACAACGACAACAGGATCCGGCAGCTAGGCGTGGAAGACAAACCTGATGGCGATGGGCACGGGTGAGAGGCAGCACTTCGGATCTGAAGCTAACAGCTCATTCACCATGAAACCGGGGCAGTGAGACAGAAGACTTGGGCCGAGAAAACCGGATCCAGAGAGAGCCTGCATGGATCCTGTGGAAGGAACAGCGGCGGCGCACGGGGAGCCATGGCGGCACCGCCGCGAACGCCGGCAGCCGCGGAGGCAGCAGCGAAAGCAGGGAGAGAGAACGGCGCGGCCGATGAGGAGGTCATGGGCGGCGGTGGGAGTAGCGTGAGCGGAAAGAGGGAATGGGGAAATTTTTTAGGGGAGACGAAGCGCAGCGGTGGGGGACCAGGAGAGGCCGCACGGGCGGAGCGCGAGGGAGACGAAGAAGGTAACGAAGGGGCGAGTCCTAGCCGCCTGGGAGGAGGAAGAAGAGGCGAGCAGCGGCGAGAGGGGTAGGCGGAGGAGACTGGGTCGAGGTCGAGGCTGGGAGGAGAGGGCTAGGGTTCCCAATCTAGGCGGCCACAACAAATAGGACAGGGGGTGGGGAGCCGGGGACTAGGGCGGCGCTGTACGAGAGAGGCGGAGGTGGGCTAGGGTTTGGTTGGGAATGGGAAAAGGTGAAGAGGGCTAAACGCAAAGGTGACGCAATGAGGGCCGTTTGATCGGTTGATCGAACGGTTGTCAAGAACCGAGAACGCGAATGTAAAACAAAAAAGTCAGAGTTTTTTTGCATTAGTAATCCGTTTGTGCTGGCTGGGCAGCAAGCGGACGGACGGATTGAGCCGGAGACGCAGATCGGATGGTCAAGGTTTTTTGGATGACGTGGACGCACGGTTAGACGGGATGAGATCCCTCTTTATATTATAGATAATACCACCGTATAACAACTGGACAAATGGCTCCGAAGAGGCAGGGAGGAGAGGGCCGGGTGTATAATAAAGTGGTAATCCATTAGGGCACTCCCAATGGAGTTACTAAGTTTGTTACTAAACCGATGTAGAGCTGATGTGGAAGCTAATTAAAGTGGAGAGAGAAGACGCTTGTTACTAATTTAAACAACGAGTACTTCACGGTATCCTAGGCGATAGAAAAGGAGGAAACGCGCGTTGGGGAGTCCATCTCTGTTACTAGCGATCCAGTGTGGCGTGTTTGTACAAATATCCGATATATGTTTTCATGACCATGGCATAGAAGATCCATAGATTTGTACAAGTATAAAACAACCTAATTAATTTTAGTAACAAATATAGTAACAACCCATTGTAGTCCTAATTTCTTATCATGTAATTAATGCACATAGTAACAAGCTTAGTAACAATTCATTGGGAGTGCCCTAAGGCTACCTCTGGTGGAAAGTTAAGGTGTTCATTAAACCCCTGGGTTAAGTGGGAGTAAGTTAATCTAATCAACGCTACTTAACCCCGTTAACTTAATCCATCTCTATTAACCCTACTAACCCAGTCAAACATTATAGATTAACTGACTTGGATTAAGAACGGTTAAGTTAATCCAGCTAGGTTAAGGTTATTAGCCCATTTAATCTTGAGAAAAATCTTTGAATGCCATTGAATACTTTGCTAATCCCATATGTGCCATTACGTTGCCACTCTAACCTTGTATATTATCTGATTTTCAACTTCTTTCCTTTTATGCCATTGTTGATCATTCAAGCCGTAACGGAGCTACAAAAAGACGATCATGCCCCTGACTTTTTAATATGTGAGAAAATAGGATTACTACTTAAAACTAAATAAAATTCATAAATGGATTTAGAAAATTATGTGTGTTCGAATTTGAAAATGTAATTAAAAAAATCTGATGGAAAATTTTATTTCAAAATTAATGGTACCATGTTTATGGAAAAAATACAGTAAATCATAGAAAATATAAAAATTTAACAGAAAGTAAACCATGATTTTAGATAAATTTAGAAACTTGAATCACTCAATTTCAAGTTAAAATGTAGGACATACAATATTTCAAAGTTTTAAATGTAGAAACTGTGAAAGGGACATTTTGGATATTACGGGGCGGTTTCTAATGATTCAAGCTAACCAAGCTAACACTAACAACAATGACATAGAAGGGAAGAAGATACTAATGAGATGACATATAATGTTAGAGTGGCAATGTCATGGCATGGAAGGGTTTAGCAAAATGTTCAATAGCATATAAAGGTTTATCTCTTAAATTTAACCCCAAACCAAATGCAGCCTTAGGATGGTAAATCGTAGAATCCAATCTTTAAATTAATTAATAAATCCTAGAGTTGACACCTTTGTAGTTTTTCCCTAAAAAATTTGGAACTAGAAACTATTAATTATATGTCCTTGCAATATGTGAACTCCGCCTCTCCACGCACGAGACATTTTCACAATGCGACCACAGGCGTCTTGGTTTCTAAGGATCTCCCCTAGTGGAAAACTGGTCGGGACTATAATTTGATGCGCCTAGAAGTAATGTCTTAGCTTCTGGAGGACATGAGCAAGGTGTATAGCAGCTTTTGGACCTCAGGGTACCGCTCCTTTGTTTTCTGAGCACTAGCACAGGAAAGCCTATCACTGGCGGTTTTCGAACTGCCAGTGATTAACTGATAGTGGTACCAAGGGGTCATCACTGGCGGCTACAAAACCGCAAGTGATATCAACTATCACTAGCGGTTCCATATACCGGCCGCCAGTGATACCATACACATCACTGGCGGTTCCATATACCAGCCGCCAGTGATGTGTATGATATCACTGGTGGTTCCATATATGAGCTGCTAGTGATGAATGTATTAGCCTCTACAGCTCATGCCTGCATTTGCTAGCCCCATGCAATTCAAATCGCAGAATTCATAATTCACATATTATCATATCACAGGAGTCATACATGATCACAGAATCATATTATCACATCACAGAAGTCGTACAATTCACATATTATCACCTCATGATCCTATAGCTCCAATTCACATCACAGAAGTCATACAATTCACATATTATCAATATATCGTATATATTATCACCTTATACATATGTCACACAATGTTCACATCCCAAGTCACAATGTTACACTAAGCTCCAGAGTTTAGACGACTATGTGGATCAATAATTTGTGTCATGATAAAGTTAGCTAGCAGCTCTCTAATGTGAGCAAGGAAATTATACTCAATATTGCTTACGTTGAAGTCAAATTCTGTTTTGCTTCGTAGACTCATAATTTGTTGCATGTGGCGGGCAATATAAAATCTGCAAGCATGGCCTCGAGGCTGCTGGTGGCACTACACAGGTAGAGATATAAGGCAAAATAATTAGTTTGGCAGAAACTAGGAATAATTCAATTTGGAGAAGTATTTGCAGGCACGTACCGGCATTTCCTCAAAGTGTCAAAGAACAGTGCCCTTATCAACATGGTGCTTTCCCCCTCTTTGAATGTACTTCTCGAACACCATATTGAGTAGCCTCACGAAATCATTGAACTCATGTGTTGAGCTGTCTCTTTTTGAGACGAGGTAGAAAACCTTGTTCTAGTAAGGGACTATGACCACCAAGATCCAATGAAAATCTTTATTAAATGATAAGAAGAAATATTATTTGTCTTGTTGTTTGAGCATTGCATTCCTGATGTAGTTCCCGACTCGATTGATAGCTTTTTTGATATTATCCTGGGTCACAACTCCTGGATGGAGAAAACCGATCGGGGTGTTGGTTTGTTTGGCATTTAGCTTCAAGAGGCTGCAAAGACATAAGTGATTGTTATATATGTCGATGAAACTAGCCAGGAGGTAGAAATATGAAAGAGGATTGTGGTCATTTACATTGAAAAGCATCAGAGGAGTGAGACATCTAGCTCCTCAAGATGGCGTCGATGAATTGTGTCGGCAATATATTTTATAGGGCTATCTGAAAGATCACAACTACGACAGGGAGCCGAATTTATACAAGTTCGGGCCCTCGGGGCGAGGTAATACCCTACTCCTGTGCTCGTGGATTGTATTATGGTGGATCTCAAGGATGAGATGTAAGATGGGATGTAGGATAATCCCAGATGCTAGATGTAAGGTGTCGAACTAGGGGCCCCTGACCCCCTTTATATAGTCCAAGGGGCCGGGTTACAAATAGACCGGGTTACAGATAGATTCCTTAATTTGTATATGGAAGATACCTGGTACCCAGCCCGACTGGTCGGTATGCTGGCTTTTGGCCCCACGGAGAGGCATACCAGAAAGGTGGATGTTGCCGAGCGATCGGTGTCACCCCGCGTTATCCTCCCTGTTACAAATTATAACATTCAAGTCTGACTGGCAGAGCTCGACATTCGGTCCAACAGGAGACATGTCACAACTTGCGTAGGGTGTCCAGGCGCCCTGACCCGACTAGTGCGGAGTTAAGCTAGTGATTCCCAGAAGAATATGCCCGCCTCCAAGTTAAGGTCCTCCAAGTGGTGTTCGTCTTGGCGACAAACGATCCAGAGATGTGCCACTGAGACCCAACTGAAGAGGTAACTCTTGACGCCCAATCTGATTAAGAAATTAGACCAGCCATTGACCCCCAGGAGGTACGCCAAGAGTTGATTTATAGTTCTCCCGAGTGGTGTTTGCCTTGATGACAAACGATCCGAAGATGTGCCACCGAGACAACTGAAGAAATAACTTTCAATGCTCGGTCCGACTGAAAGCCAAACCGACTAATGTCCCCAGGGGCACATCAAAACCTAAATTGTAATTTAGGAAGCGCCTAGTCCTCAGACTTGAAGACTGGCATAAGGCCTAACAGGGGGCACGCTATCTTCCCGACTAGGTTGAACCGAGTAGCATCTGTACCCGAGCGATGACGTGTACAGCTTGCGGCCCACGGGAGGCATGCTCTCTGGAACCTAAGTCTGGGCCCATATCTTGAGGCGATGATTTTTGGGCTTTTTCCACTTCCGCTCAGCGTGGAAACAAAACGTCGCCCGTTTTCTTTTAAGTAAAGCACGCCGGGGCACTTGAACGGTCACGCCTGAGCCCGTTCTTTTCCCCATTGCACTCCCATTAGGGTTTCTTCCTCCGCCGCCGCAGAGTGATCTTAGCGCCTCCACCGCCGCTCCCTTTCCCCACCACATTCAATGGCAGGAAACTGGGTGACCTCCAACACCACCGACGAGCGGTTGCAGGCCCTAGTCGACGCCGGTGTCCTCCCAGCGCAGGAGCTCATCGACTGGCGCGCCACCACGGGTGAGTCCTTCCCCACTCCTCATCAAGAGGAGATCGTTGTTTTTGAGTCCTTCTTCTCCCGCGGGTTCGGACTCCTTGCTTCTTCCTTTCACCGTGGTCTGCTCAACCATTATGGAATCGAGCCTTTTCATTTGAACCCCAATTCCATTCTTCAAATTTCCATCTTCGTTCACCTCTGCGAAGCTTTTCTGGGGATTGCTCCTCACTTCGCCCTTTTCCGCCACCTCTTCTTCTTGAAAGCCTACCCCACCGACAATGCCCCCAAGGCCGTTGGTGGGGCCGGATTCCAACTCCAGAGTGGCCTCAAGAAAGAGTACTTCTCCTTGCCCCTCCGAACTTCTTTGGAGGGGTGGAATCAGGAGTGGTTCTATTGCTCGAACCCTCCCCCAGCATTCCTCGTTTTGACGGGAGAAAGCCCCGAGCTTCCACCGCCTGGACCTCCGCACCCTCCTCCTCTGAAATGGATCAGGTAACCGAGTTGCTCGGCCTAATTTAGCATCTCAAAGAAGAGGGACTGACCTGCGTGGCCATCGCCGTCTCCTTCACAAGGCGCCGAGTCCAGCCCCTCCAGGAGAGGATTCGGCTTGGGTTCGAGTACACCGGGCCAGCCGCCCGACTCAGGAGACGGATGTCCCGATCTCGAACTCGGACGCCGTCGACCGGCTTACCGAGTTCTTCGCCCCTAGGACGGACCTCACCACTCAAGGGTGTCCTAGAAGTTTTTTCATCAACAATCCACCCCCGGAGGTAAGGATTGAGAGTTCTTTTAAGCTTGAATCTCGCCTAATAGTCTTATTTTGGTACTAACTCGGGGAGACTGTATTTTTGTGCAGGACCGCCAGGCCTTCGTGTCCTTCGCCCCGACGTCTGAAGCCCCCGCCAACAAGGGCGAGAAACTCCCGAGCCAGGAGACCGAGGAGGCCCCGGCAGCAAAGAAAGGCAAAGGCCTGGCCTCCTCCGAGAAGAGTGTTCCGCCACCTGGAAAGCGAGGCCAGCAGAACTCAGGCCCAAAGGTCATCGAGGCTCCCGGAGAAGGAGCGAGCCAGCCAGCGTTGACCCGGGGACCTAGCCAGGTGACTCGCCCTCAATAGGGAAGTCGCAGGGCATCACCGAAGAGAGTGTAGGCTCCTCCGGCCCCTCAGGCCAGATCCAATGGCCCATCCGATTCTTCCTCGAGCGGAGCTTCCGCTCAAAGGGGCGCCGGTATTAAAATCAAGACCTCCAACCGGTAAGCACATCCCTGCCATCACTTGGTAGTCCTCAAGTTTTTGTTGGCTGAAGCATCTCCCTCTATCAGGAAACCGTCAGATGAAATTCCGTCAGGTCACCCGACCGAGCCAGCGGCGAAGCCTGCCGAGCCAAGTCGGGCAGCACCTTTTCCTCGACCAGTCGACGCAGCCACTCCGCCGTCCAAACCGGCGGAAGCCCCTTTGGAGGCCGAAGCCCCCGGTGACACCACCGCCGCAGCCTCAAGCTCGAAGCCGACCTGTGAGGGGGGCGAGGAGGCCGAGCCGGCGGTAGAAGAAATTCTGCACCGGCCCCAATCTCCCCCAGAAGAGGCCGAGCCCAAGCTCTCGGCGGGCTGGAGAGACGAGGCGGGGAACTGGGCGCTAGTCGATGACGAGGCCGAGGAGAAGGTCAGGAAGGCCTTCTTCGAGTATGCCGCTAAATGCGGCAAAATGGCCAGAGTAAGTCTTCTAATCATCCGAGCAAGCCTCCTTCATCCTCGAAGTAGAATTGCGAATGTGCTTCCTCTTCGCAAGAGCTTGGTGGCTATTCCGAGAGGAAGACCAAGTTCCTTAACTACTTCCTCCCCCGAATAGAGTGGATTAAATCCGTGGAGGGGGAAGTAGTTGAGGTCCGGCCGGCGCCAAGCGGCCTGGAGCTCTGAGCCTGGATGAAGGAGCCGCAGATTTAAAAGTTTGACCTTGCAGGCACCCTTCAAGGTAGGTACCCCAACCTGACTTAGAGTTTCGGTTTGCGTGTAACCGAGTGACATCATGCTCCGCACCATGTGCACCGCGCGACGCCGTGAATGCCAGCCTACGAGAGGAGCTGGCCAAGTCCTAGGACCAGAGGCTGGCCCTGGAGAAGTCGGAGGCGAAAGTCGTCGCCGAGTTGGAGGGTATGCCCCCAAACCCGACTGACTCCAGTCCTCCGATGTTCATATAATCGTATGACTGTGTTTTCTGCACTTGACAGAGCATAAGAGGAAGACGCTTGCGCAGTATGTCGTTCTGCAGAAGAACGCCGAGACTGCGCAGGCGCGATATGAGGAGCTCCTGACAGCTGTGGAGCCTACTCGGCGAAGGCTCTATATTGGCGACGCTGAGCCAAGTACCCGGGCCGAGCAGATCCAAAGGTGGACCGAAGCCCCCGAGCAGCTCAAGACCGGGCTTAGGGAAGTCGGCTTGATGAGTACCAGCCAGGCGTTGGGCATCGTCAAGTCGTTCTTCCCTAAGGTTGAGCTTGACGCTGTCAGGGATGGCTTCACCTGCTCCGAGGAGGAGGCGATGGCCCTTCTTCAAGAGGTGAAACCGACGGCCGCATCGCTCGTAGATAATTTAGACCTAGATTCCCTGTAAATGTAGGAATTTGATGTAAATTATCCATGTAAATGATTTTCTTTTCAATGTGAAATATGCTAATCGACTTTTCTTGAGTCATGTTTTTTGCCCTAGTGGATCACGTTCCTTTTACTAAGCACTCTGCCCAGCGCGTCAAATTCCTTAGCGTTAAGAGTCGGCGTGGAGCTCTGCCTCCTTCTACCGCAGTCGGGAAGTATGAGTGTTGCCAGGGAACAAGTTTCGTTACTCGGAATGATTAATACCTAGGCTCGTCATGATCTCGAAAAAGGTAAAGATTGATTAGGTAGGTGCAGACTGCACCTAATTAGGTGTAGCCCCCAACATACTGGCTAGTCTTAATCCGACTAGGGAGCAAGTCAATCTATCCTCACTAAGAGAAGGGGCGAGCGATTGCGCACCTAATTAGGTGTAGCCCCCGACTTACTGGCTAGTCGGGATCCGACTAGGGAGCAAGTCAGGTAAGATTCTAGATAAAAAGGATTAGGCGCGCGATTGTGCACCTAATTAGGTGTAGCCCCGACTTACTACTTAATTGAAACGCAAATAAGTAGCAAGTCAGAAGCTGAAATGCATGAAAGTAAAGACAATGTGAACGAAAACTTATCTTTATTTAATTGTAAGTGTGGGTACAATGATCATCAGGTGTAGAACCGACGTAATTGCTCTATGTTCCACGAGTTATCCATGAAAGTGCCGCTTTCACGCCTTAGTCGGCGAGCCCCCGGGCGTACCGCCGAGTTACGTGAAGTCGTCCTGATTTGCTTGGAGGAGAACGACGAGCGCCTCTTCCTATTTCGGGTCGAGCCCTGATTTAGATGGCTTCTTGTTGGGCAGATCGCCCTCGTCGCGAAGAGTGGTGGCTGCCCGCCGGATCTTGTCCAACTCGGCGGCCGCTTCAGCTGACTGGGCGAAGACGCAGTTTTCGTTGTCTAGGAGATGGGAAAACTTGATGTCTCCGCGGACCGTGATTACGTCCCGCGGACCCGGCATCTTCATAGCCAATTAGGTGTAGTGTGGGATGGCCATGAATTTGGCCTAGCCCGGCCTTCCCAAGATTGTGTGATACGCAGTCTCGAAATCGGCCACCTCAAAGCTGAGGTTCTGAGTCCGGTAGTTATCCCGAGTGCCAAAAGTGACCGGAAGAGTGATTTTTCCGATCGGTACCGATGATGTTCCCGGAATTATGCCATGAAACGGTGCGTCCGTCTTCTGGGGCGCTGTTCTTGGGATCTGCATCTCGTCCAAAGTCTTGGCAAAAAGGATATTTAATCCGCTCCCGCCATCGACCAGGACCTTGCGCAGTCAGATACCCCTTACCACAGGATCCAGGATGAGCGGATATCTTCCTGGGCAAGGGACGTGATCAGGATGATCCGAGCGATCGAACTTGATCGGAACCTCGGACCACCGAAGGTACCCGGGGGTCACCGGAACAGCTGCATTGACTTCCCGAAGGGTAAGCTTTTGCTTACGCTTGGACTCATATGCATCCGATCCCCCGAATATGTAGTTGAGCTCACGCTCGGTTTCTTGGTAAGCGTCACCCTGAGGAGGGTCACGCTTATCATCTTGCTTGGCGTCCTTCGGAGCGTCGTTGTTGTACTCCTCAACGAACTTCCTCAAAATGTTGCAGTTGTTTGCCGCATGCTTTTCCATTCGGATGGAAAGGACACGGTGCCTCCATAACTTAGTTGTAGTCGTTGAACCGGGGCGGCTTTTGCCGACCGTGATGCGCGACCGCTACCAGCTCTTCACCCTTGCGCTTTTTGTCCTTCTTGGAGAACGAGTCGGGCTTGTCCTTCTTGCCTTCGTGTTTGCTCGGGTGATCCTCCTGACGCTCGGTGAGAGCATCTGAGGCGGTAGCATATCGATCCGCCAAGGCGAACATGTCCTTGAAGGAAGTCGAGGGCTTCCGAGACATTTTCTTGATTAGAGCGGGGTCGCGAATTCCCTTCTGGAAGGCCATGACAACGACCGCCTCCGAAACCTCCCGGATTGTGTTCTTCTTCTTGGTAAAACGCCGAATGAAATTCCTTAACGACTCATCTTTTTCTGATGAATCTGATAAAGGTCCCACTGGGTTCTAGGCTTCTCGTAAGCGCCCTGAAAATTGGCGATGAATTGGTCGCAGAGCTCTCCCCATGAACCGATCAAGTTCTTTGGAAGGCCCGCGAGCCAACCCTGAGTCGGAGGGGTTAACATGACGGGCAAATAGTTTGCCATCACGTCGTATCCTCCACCCGTGGCCTTGATTGCCAAAGAGTAGATCTGCAACCAAGCCTCAGGGTCCCGCTTTCCATCAAATTTCACTATCCCCTTGGGGTTGAACCCTTCGGGCTAGTATTCCTGACGGAGTCGGGGTGTGAATGCCTTGATCCCATCAATCAATCCGTCCTTAGGGGGAGGAGACTGACAGGGAAGAATCCGACGCGGTGGAGTACGGTGCCGGTCTTCATCTCGCTCCCTCCGCCGGGCTTCGATGTCGAGGCGGAGGTCGCGACTTGTACTTCGGCGGGCGTCCTGCCCACGACTTCGTGTATGCCGACTACGCCGAGTACTACTCGTGGCAGTCTGGCTCCTGGCCGAGTTGGCCTGCTGATCCCGAGTGCCTTGGACAGCCGCTGCCGTCACCATGGCTTTGATTTGTTCCATGATCGGCGTTGCGGGGCTGTTATCCCCAAGCAAAGGACCAATATTATCCAGGAGGGTCTTACATGCGAGGATGTTCTGCTGGGGCGTATGGAACACTGAGTGATCTCCCATGCGGACTTGAAGCAGTTCCTCCTAGACTTCCCGTGCACGACCGCGTAATTGTTCGCGCAGATCTTCACCACCTCCGCGGTTTTGTTCGGCTCCTGCCTCCTCCATGGGACGCCGAGCCGATCCGGAGGCTTGTCCATCTAGCACAGAGACGCCACGAAAATCGGGGAACCCGTTGACACTCTCCTCTGACTCAGATTCCGAATAAGAGAGGTTCAACCGATCCCGATTTGTTGACTCGTCATGGGGGGTGATTATAACTCCCACTTCTCGTGCCAGACCATTCGTGAGAAGAGAGTCTGACTGAGATTCGGCAGATCTGATCTGTTGAAACCTTGCAGCCGAATTGACCAATCCTAGTGGCATGACCACTCGGGAAGTCGATCTGGTTAGAGTCGTCCCTGAGCCAAGACTCAGAAAACTCATCCCAGCGTGTGCTTGCTGTGCTCCGCTCCTTAGCCCGGATTGGAAAAGCTGGTATGTTATCCGATGGAAAACAGTGGCCGAGTTTTCTAAATCGAATGGGGCAAAGCACAGATGAGGAATTGAGATTCCTGACTGGATCTGAGCGCGATCCAAACCGAGAACAAGACCGCCACTTGGTGCTTCACCAACAAGAGGAGCTTGTAAAGCAAGACACAATAGATCCCGACCGAAACCGAAGGGGAGTCCATCAATAGGCCAGTCGAAATTGTCATCATCAGATTGGATCTCTTCCGGATCGGAATCCAGAGGCGGTGAGGCTCGGCCGGAATTGCGTACCACCTCCCCCGGTCGTGCGTGGACCGAATGAGGTTCGGTTCACACAACCGACGTTCCCCGAAGTCCCCGGCGAGGAAGCCGAGATCTCCGAAGATGAAGCCTTGTCCGGGGCGTAGGTGAAGACGAATCCGCCAATGGAAGCCATCGGAGTCGATGAAGTTGATCGTGACGCTAGCCCCTACCTGGCGCGCCAACTATCGACGAATTGTGTCGGCAATATATTTTATAGGGCTATACGAAAGATCACAACTACGATGGTAGCACAGAGAGCCGAATTTATACAGGTTCGGGCCCTCGGGGCGAGATAATACCCAACTCCTGTACTCGTTGATTGTATTATGGTGGATCTCAAGGATGAGATGTAAGATGGGATGCAGGATGATCCCAGATGCTAGATGTAAGGTGTCGAACTAGGGGCCCCTGACCCCCTTTATATAGTCCAAGGGGCCGGGTTACAGATAGATTCCCTAATCTGTATATAGAAGATACAGATATAACCGACTTGGTTACACCTATATCTACGTATTCGAGTAGGAGACGAGTTCGTTTCCTTGTAGAGCATGTCGGGCCGCACCAGCCTACAAACCCGTCTTCTGGAAAGTCCAATTGACTCGGCCCAAAGAGGTAGTACGTCCAACAGTATATCCTCGGATACCCGGGGCCCATGTTATCCACAGATGGTACATGTGCCATAGGTCTAAGAAGTTCACCATAAAATAACCTTCTTCATCCATGAAATGCTTGGCCTTCAGCTTAGCCGGGATACCGGACACTCGATCTCTCTCGGGCAACCGAGACTTCTGCAGGTAATATTCATGTAGGTTGCGGCGGGCAGGACCCATGCCGGCCAATGCTTTATCCGTAGCCAACGGCGCTCCAAGCTTAAAGCATTTGTTGCTTGATGGCTAGTGCACTTTTTATTTGGGCGAAGAAGCCTACATAGAAGCCACCTTGCCCTTGGCTCTACTCTTCATGGGTGTGGAATACTTGGACGGAGAGATCACGGCACGCTTCTAGGCTTGTAAGCTTGTTTGTGACTTGGAAGGTTTCGCAGCCACCTCTGATATGGCTTTCCTAGGATGTATCTCCTTTTCTTATTATGGTGGTGGCTCCAGGGTTTCGGCGGCTTTAGCACCCTCAGGCAAGGTCTCCAGTACAATGTCCTTCTTGGGCCACCATACGAACGAATGGACGGCATCCCCTACTGTGGTCATTTCATCATTTGGGGATTCACCAGGGGGATGCTCTTGGTGTTGTCAAGTACGGAGTCCACTTCACTATAGGAATGCGAATTATTTTCATCGACCAAAAACCGACGAAAATAGGCCAAAAACAGACAAAAAGACTAGTTTCGTTGGCTTGCCGACGAAAATACGCAGACGAAAATTGGCAGACGGAAATAGAAATTATTTCGTCGGTAGCCGACGAAATTACTTTATTTTTGTCGGCCTAGGCTAGCCAACGAAATTGAGATCTCGATGCCCAGCAGCCAGTCCATATGGTGACGTGGCGGATTTATTTTCATCGGCCTAGTCGACGAAAATAATTCACGTGACGTGTCACATTTATTTTCGTCGGCCAAACCGACAAAAATAACCAATTCGCCGTCAGCATTGTGCCCTATTTTCGTCGGCCAAGCCGACGAAAATAACATTTTTTTTGCCAAAAAAACAGGATACCTAAAAAATCTCAGAAAATTCACAGAAAATCACACAATTCACAATAAAATCTCAGAAATTCTCATAAATTATCACAGGCACATATCATCACATAACATTCATCGTTTACATCATCTTATACACATTATCACATCCACATGACCACATATCATCACAATAGACACAAACACCATTTTACAATCAGAAAAGTGCACAAAAGTAAACATATTGTTCAAATCATTCCATATTAGTGACATAAGGCGATAAACAGTCACATAGGGCACGATTAATATAGAATTACATTGTTCAACTTGCAGGTGTGTGGATGTCGGGACCCGAAAATCGGAGTCGAATCCCTGCTGTGTCTTACCTGTACTAGTCCCTGGATCAAGTAGCTAGTACACACAGATATCTGATTTGGATCATCACCATTCAACGAAAAGTACTTTATTACATCGAGTCTTATAATTATTACAAAGTTTAGGCTTCATGGCCTAGCAATGAAATTCAAATAACATAGTTCAACTTCAAATGGAAAACCCAACGCAACTCCACAGCATGTCGGACGGATCGCCCTAGACGTCGGAGTAGTCTTCGTCTTGAACTCCTTCAATGAAGTCCCGTCTGGTATACTTCCTCCTCGGTGTCGCAACTTTGCTTTCGTTGGAATGAGCAACCAAGATAAAAGGTGAGGGTGAGTATACTTTATACTCAACAAGCAAGGCCGACTAAATGCAACTAGGGCTTAACAAGGAGGGATAAGGGTTCTTTGCATAAAGCCGCTTTGCAAGTCTTTCATAAGGTTTTATAAAAATGATTTGAAATGAGTTGAGGAAAACAAATCTTTGAAGTATTTCCTTAAAACTCCGGCCTCAGCCGGTTTTGCCCAATCCTGGCTACTCACGGCACCCACCGTGCAATGACCCTCATCGCTCATAGCACCTACTATGAGGAGAAAAATCAAAACACACGACACCGATCGTGGTTTTCCTTTAAATACCATTTAGAAAACAAAGATAAGAAGTACCAATGAGGCAGCTCCCCGTCGTCCGTCCTTGACCGTGGACACGGCTATCATGATAGTTTTACACTCTGCAGAGGTTGCACGCTTCCCCGAGAGGTGACCTTCCTAGGAATCACCCAACGGAAAAAGAACACCACAAGGTCTTTAACCGACATTCCCTAGCCCGCACTCCTCTAAGGATTCCACCGCAGCGCTTAGTTACTCTAGTTGGTCAAGCCCCTCTTGAGCCTCGCAGAACAACACCAATTGCCTACTCCACCGCTCTGGAATGCCAAAACTAGGAGTCCGGGTACTCAACCAGACTTGCCCACACAAGCACTCAATGGTCGTGACCGTTGTACTTAGCTCGTCTACCTCAAGGAATCGGTCCTTAGGGATCAGGGTGGGTCCCGCACTGGACCCGAATCTCGTGCACGCGGCACCATCCTTGCAACCATCCACCCCAATCAGGTTTTGCAAAACATTTTTCCCGATAGCACCCACTATCAACTAGCCCAAATACAACCAAAAGACAACACCAATTGTCCTTCTTAAAGATCACAAGGTAAAATGGTGATTAATGATAACAAGCAATTAATCAGGTGGTTTACTATGAGCATTACTAAGCAGATGCAAAACCTAATCAAGGATATGGCAATAATTAATCAAAATTTATAATCCTAAGGTAGCAAAAGTATTTTATAAGAATTAATTATCAATGGGATTTAGCTAGGCAATATAGTTATTTATTATTTTAAACATACATGCTACTGTTCAAATTCTACAAAAATCGTTTGAAAACATGGGTTCAGATGTTTCAGCACTTGCCTTGATCGACGAGTGGGAGGATCCTCACCAAGCGTCGGACGAGCTTCAGACTTCGGGTCTAACGCTTAAAAGAAACACAAATAAGAACCACATGCAATAAAATATGAGGCATGCATGTCATGACATGAGGACAATGCAAACAGTACGTAACAGTACAAAAAAATTTTACAAAATTTCTGAAATTGGTTTTATTATTTTTAGAGTTCCTATAATTAGTTATGATTTCTATAACTTAATATTAAAGGTACAAAAGTGAGTTAATAATAAATAAATCTCAAAATTTTACCAAAACAGTACAGAAATCATATTATAACATATCTAACTTTATAAAATAATTTTTGGTATTTTGGACCTCTAAAATAATTTATAAAATTCCTACACATGCAAGAACTAATATAATTATCAAAATTTAAATTTAACAGAAACATGTAAATAAATATTACATAAAAATAATTTAGAATTTTATGGATATAATAAAATTTATTTCACAATTTTCTGATTTTTCTACAAATTTATATGGAATTTACAACTTTAGGCATATTCTGAAAATAAGGAAAATAGAGGGAAGGGGTATTGGGCGAGGCAAGTGGGCCGCCCACTTGGCCTCACGCTGCTGGGAAGGCAGAACAGGCGCTGATCGGTGGGCCTCCCCGCAGCGAGACAGAGGGGAGGCGCTGGCGGGCTCGGCGGCGGCCGGCCGGCCAAGCAATGCAAGGGCGGAAAGAGGAGGGGCGAGAGCGGCGCTCACCGAGTTGGGCGGCGCGCATCAAGCGAGGCGGCGGCGCTCTCGACCTAGATCATGGGCGGCGAGCACGCGCGGGCGGCGATTGCGCGACGGCGACGCAAGGGCGGGTAAGCACCAGGCGGAGGATGCTAGCGGCGGCGGCTTATGCGAGGTGCCCGAGGCGGCGGGCGACGTCGGCGGTGGCGCGGACGGAGGAGCACGGCGGTGGGCTCGCCAGGGGAGATGGGGCGGCGCGGTGGTCGGCGAGGTTCCTACGGAGGCGAGGTGCATAGAGCTCACCACGGCGACGGGTCGGGCGATTTAATTGATCGACGCGCGAGCGGGCGGCAGCTGCTCCGGGCGAGAAACGGTGCTCGGCGGCGACGGGCCGACGAGGGTGAAAACGAATCGAGGGCAACCAGAGCAATTCCTCTTCAAAGATTGAAAGTCAAACTCACCGGAAATCGGAGTTCGAGATGGGGCAGCAAGGGTTGGAGGAGATGAGTATTTGGGCGTCGGTTGAAGATGAGGAACGATGTGGGGGGGGGTTTAAGTAGGGGATTAGCATGAATCCTAGGGGGATTAGGATAGGAATTAAAGGGGGGTTGAAATCTGCTATAATTAGGGGGGTCTTTCTATTTGCAAAGATAGAAAGGAGAGGGATTAAGGGGGGTTTCCAATCCTGTCATCTAATTTCAACGTGAGAGAGAGAGGAAGGGAGATTTACATGTGGGACCCACATGTAAGAGAGAAGGATTTAATTATAAAAATCATATTTTGTTTTGGAGGTAAGACTAACATATTCCTTAATTATTCAATTAAAACATCTCATAGCCAAAACCATATAAATATATAAACTATTAACTAACTTTGTTTAAATAAATTATTTATAAAACATTTTTCCAAAGAACATACTCATTTTAAAATGCTTTTGAATTTCAAAAACTCACAAATGCAATGCAATGCATGTATGCATGATTTGAAAATGAGGATGTTACAGTGGAAGTTGTGGCCACTACCTGCATCACCCCCTGAATTGATATATTGGTCGACAGGCGTCCCCGAACCACTAGCGACATCACCTCCAACATTTGTTCCCGGTCCAGCAGGCGGTGTTGTCGAACCCTATAGAAATCAAAGTGGTTATTATTTAATTTCACAGAAAAGACCAATGTTCTGAAAATGACAACTTACTAGTACATACCATTTGCGGGGATTGGAAGAAAGGAGGTGCAGAAGGACGATGAAATGTAGGCAAGTTAACAGCAGTGGATCCAAGGTGCGAAACTAAAATATCCTAAACAATTATAGATACAAGAACTTAACAAATATAAGTGCTGAGACACCAATTAGTAAACTAAATGATTAAATCTATAAAAATTACATACGATTTGCCCATTAGCCCTATATGCAAGTATGGATCATCAAAATTTGCCATTTCACATGCATGCTCAACCATAGCGAAGCATTTACAAAACACATATAGCACGTATGATATAAATTAGATAAATTTATCGAAAATGACAATTTCAAGTGTTTTAAGCCAAAATGATAAAGTCTATACAAATAGTCAAAATCTACTCATTGTATGCATAAAATGTTATTTTCAACTATTGGAATCGTAAACAACTTTACTTACTTAAAAGTATTGTTGTTGTTGTGCCTGCCATTGAACAAAATGGGCTTGGGTTTGCATTGCACTCTCGTGTTGCTGCCTCATCATTTCCTATTACTGCCTCATCGCCTCCCGTTGTTGCCTTAACTCCTCCTCTAGTCTTGCCTCACGTGAGCTCCATGCACTGCTTTGGGATGATTGAGATGACCTCGCCTCTCCTAAGGCTTTACTCGAATCCATGACCCCATTGAACATGGCAAACCTACCATGTTTCTTACCACCCCCACTTGTGTACAAGGCCACAAGATCGACGTCTTCTCTTCGCCAGTCGTACTCTTCCCCATGCAGTTCGGCCATTGTTTCTCCGTAGCGTGCCTGCAATATTAATTAAGTTAAGGCAATATTTTGGAATTTCATTTAAACGGAATGTACCACGTCGATACTACTAACCATGTTCTGCATTGCCGATGAACTGCAAAGCTGGTCTGGTTGCGTAGGATCACCTCCTCTGTGGCCCCGGATATATGTTTCAATGTAGCTTGGTGCATTTCCACTTTCAGCCTCCTATAGCTCAATGTTAATTAGGTAAGCATAAGTATAATCGAAGTTAAAATTATTAGAATTACACCGTGACGAACGTACCATTCGATGCGCGAGACGAAGATGTCCATCGTCGCCATACTGCTGAGTCACCCTTGGACCCGCCTGCCGGTTGCCCCTCTTCTTGCGTGACTGGTCCACGAAAGCTGCCGAGGACTAGTAGGCACAGAGCGCGTGCCATGCATCTGGGCATTTCCGTAATCAAGGCAAGTACACCTCAAGGTACTCATCCTCTCGAAGGTACATCTGTGCAGCACCTAACTTCTTGTTCATGTCCTCCTTTTTAATCTTCTTGTAGTACAAGCACACCGCTTGTATACGAGCATTCAACATCATGTCCTTGGTCACCCTTGTTGTAGCTTTGTCAAACACACATCTGGCCTTAGCAGCAAGTAAGTCCTCCTGACCCTCTGGCAAATGGTACTTCTCCTAATTGGAAAACTTTTTGAGTTAGACAATTTAGTATAGACGTCATAATCTTTTAAATAAAGTGAAACCAATATCATCACTCAAAAGTCCTTCCACACCCTCTGAGCAACATTTCCCCCTTGACCATCTATAGCCAACCTATAGTGGTCCCACTTCATAGCTAGTTGAGAAACACCTCTAATCACAACCATCCCCGGATAGTGGTACCGACAGAGAGATCCCAATGTAGCGTTCACAGGCCTTAACCGATTTTGACCCTCCAAGGCAACATCAATCCATTGCCTGCAAAATACAATTTTCAAGTAAATTAGATCATCAATAGTTTACTAATAACAAATTATAAGTATAAACTTACCAATCACCATGTGGCACGATCACCCTTCTTGATCTAGGTCTGTAATTGCGGGAGGAATCAAATTAGATCCCCTGTACTTGAAATATACACATAATGTTAAGCACAACTAGCTAATAAAATATAGAATTGTTGGTTGCTTCAAAAATTATTACTTAAAGATGGCTTCAGCATCTTTCTTGGTATGCCTCTTGACCATTGCTATGGATCTCATTTTTCACATAACAATCATCTCCAGGGGTGTTCAACCGACCAGGAGGATTGACCTTATGAACAACCCACCACGGTGCCAAATACGACTTGTTGCATGGATATGACATATAATAAACCTGCTCAACTAGGTGAGCCAGTACGAATGGATCGTAACCTGTAAGGCGTGACTCATGATTAACTTCTACCATCCCAATTTTGTTGTTACATTTTGTTCCTTTTTTAGGATCAATGCTAAACCAATCACAGTAAAAGAAGACTACCCTGAAGTCTTTTGCCCCTCCGAATTTGAACTCTACTATGTCCTGAATAACGCCATAAAACTCAATGGCACGACCATTCACGTCATACGCCTTAGTGACAATTTCACTATTCGTTGTGGCTGCTTGTGGGTGTTTTGCTTCAAATTTGGTGGAACGAAAGCGCCATCCGTTGATATCGTAACGTCCATAACTCTTTGCGGTTGTGCTTCCATGTGATAATTGGCGTAGATCCTCATGTACGTCACATTCCCTCATGCACTGCAATATTAGTTAAGTTTTTTAATTGAATTAGTTAAATACAATTTGTTATAGTGAAGTGTTACGAGAACAATACATGTTGTCGAAACCAAGCGACGAAACTAGGACCACCGTGTAAACCCTGAGGTCGTAATTTGTCAAGTTGTTTAGGGATAGGTTGTCGTGTGGATCTCCAGTATTGATCATCAAATAATCTGCAAATTATTCAACGCATATTGAGTACTTGTGTGTCAACAGATTTATAAGGTATTGAATGGAAGTACTTACTTGAAATACTTGTCCATTTCCTCGATGTTGGTGTACATATACAACAACGTGGCATTCCATTCTTGCGGAGAAAGCTCGTGATTAGAACTACCACCCACAGCTTTGCCATTCCATTGGAATATTTTCAGATTACTGATAAGGGTGTCACCAGATGTGTGGTATCGTGGGATATGAGCATTTATGTTATGTTCATCTGCAAAATATGTGCTCGCGTAATACGATATCTCCTTAGGATAGAATGCTTCTGCGCTACATCCTTCAACTCGTGCTTTGTTACGCACAGTTCCCCGAAGTTTCTTCAGCTTCCGTTCTATTGGATACATCCATCGGTACTGTACAGGCCCTGCAACCTCTGCTTCATATGGCAAATGTACCAATAGATGTTGCATTACGTTCATAAAACCTGGTGAGAATACCTTCTCCATCTTGCATATAAGCACTGGTATGTCTTTCTTCAACGTTCTCATTATTGTTTTATTTATTTCCTTAGCATATAGCTATCTATAGAAGAAACTTAGCTCTGCCAACATTGTCCAAACTTCGTCCTATAAATAACCACGGAACATTACAAGTAGTAGCCTTTCCATGATAATATGGTAATCATGGCTCTTCAAACCATTTATCTTGCCTGTTATAATGCTCACTGCTCGTCTTAGGTTCGCTGCGTAACCATCAGGAAATTTGACATTTTTCAACCACATAAGTACCACCTTTCTCTCGGTAGGTTTGAGACAGTAGGGAGCACGTGGCTTCCCTGTCCGTCCGGCTTCGTCTGACCTCACCTCAACGGTAGGACGATTGCATATCTCGGCCATGTCCTTACGTGCTTTAATATTATCTTTTGTTTTGTCTTTGAAATCAAAAATCATACTGATGATGCTTTCTGCAACATTTCGTTCCTAATGCATCACATCGATATTATGTCTAAGGATTAGGGATTGAACATAAGGAAGACTCCAAATGCAAGATATTTGAGTCCAATTGTGCGTTTCTTTGACCCCTTCATATCCATCCCCTGTATTGACTAAATTATTGTGCCAAGCAACAATCTCATGACCGGTCAAACATTTCGGTGGCCCTTTACTAATGGTTGTGTCTTTGCGGAAAGCATTGTTCTGTGTCCTGAACGGGTGATTAGGAGGCGTGAAACGTCGATGACAGTCGAAGAAGCAGAATTTGCCACCATTTTTCAAACAAAATGCATCTGTGTCACCCATGCATATTGGACAACACAGTCTACCATGTGTGCTCTATCCCGAGAACATGCCATATGCAGGAAAATCGTAAATAGACTAAAGATATGCACCACGCATGTTAAAGTACTCTTTTATGTTGTTGTCATATGTCATCGCCCCATTCCATAACTCTTTCAACTTATCGATCACAGGTTGCATGAATATATCTAAGTGCTTCCCTGGATGGTCAGGCCCCGGTATGACAAGGGTTAAGAAAACGTACTCATCTTTCATGCATATCGAAGGTGGCAGATTATATGGAATTGCAAAACAGCCAACATGAGTACGAGGTCAAGACTTGTGTTGAAAGGTGTAAAACCATCAGTCGCCAACCCAATATGCACATTGCGAGGGTCTTTGGCGAAATCTGTGTCATATTGATCCAACGCCTTCCAGGCCTCAGCATCAGAAGGATGGCCCATTAGCCCTTCGTTCTCATGAACGCCTTCCTTGTGCCACCTCATATGCTTCGTAGTCGTCCTAGATAGGTACGACCGTTGAAGCTTTGGTATTAGCGGCATGTGTCATAACACCTTCACTGGCACAGTTGTCATCTACATATTTCCCTCTTCGTCGACCATTTCCAAATATCTCGATTTCTTGCAATACACACAACGATCCTTGTCCTCGTGTTCCTTTCAGAACAACATGCAATTGTTAACACATACATCAATCTTTTGGTAAGGCATTCCCAGACCGGCCAACAGCTTCTTCGAACGGTAGAAGTCCTTCGACATCATATGAGGTTTTGGAAGGATATCAGAAATCAAATCGACTATGTCATTGTAACAATTTACAGAGAGATTGTACTTAGATTTTATAGCCATGAGTCGCGTCACGGCGCCAAGCTGTGTCACCTCCGTAGACTCATGCAAGGAATCTTCTGAAGCAGAAAGTAGCCTAAAGAATTTCTCGACCTCTGGCCCAGGGACATCCTCAAACTGATGAGTGATAACATTGACCAGCTCATCCATTCTATCCTTAGGCTCATCTGATTCATCGACATAATTTGACGTCGCTCCTGTCTGTGACTCGCCATGCTCGAACCATGTCAGATAATCCGGCATGAAACCATATTTACAGAGGTGATGCTCCATACTAGGCTTGGACTGTCGAGCCAAGTTTCGGCACCTAAAGCAAGGACATTTTGCCAACCCGCCACCAGGAGACGAGGAATAAGCGTGATCCACAAAACCTTGTTTTTTAATCATCCATTCTTATGTGTATGCCCCAGTGCTTGTCCAACCATCGTACATCCATCTACGGTCATCTCCCATTTTGTATGCTATACTGAATGCATGAATAATTGTAAAAATGGGTTACACATCCTAACAAGAGATCTAGGCAAGGATAGGTCCTAAACCCACCTAGGAATGGACAGTTAAGCCCGATTTTTATAACATGCCGTACAATCCGAACGAAATTTCGGCAGCATAACCCCGCTGTTCCCCGAATGAACGACCGGTTGATGTGCATCGGAGAACAACTGGGTTACGCTGCTGCAATTCCCGTTCGAATTATACAACATGTCATAAAAACATGGGCTTAACCGTCCATTCCTAGGCCGTCCAAAAACGTGGACAATTCCGGAGCGACAAAGCTCACAACTTAATGTGAACCATGCCGCTCCCGAACAGGTGACGTATAGGTTGGGTGACTTGTGTTTATGAAATGATTAAATTAGAATTAACCCTTCGTCCAATGAAATGTTGAATATAAATAAATGAAGCAATAATTATATTTAAAACACAAGGTTGGACAACCAATGTTGCAAATATTTACTCATAGATAATTCATGCAATTCATAGATAATTCATTAAATTCTCAAATTTATAAACTAAACAGATTGTATAATTGATAATACCTACATAACATTATGTTATCTACCATTAAAAAGAACATAATAATTAACATACAAATTTATTAACCGATTCATTAAATTCACTAATAATTAACATACACAAATGTACCACACAAATTTACATAAACGTATCATAATAATTAACTACATGAATATAACATAAAAATTATGTTATCTACCAAAACAATAAATTTACTAATTGATAAGAAAATTAGACTTACGTCGAAGGAGGCGGACGACGGCGGGGATAGGAGCAAGCCTAGGGCATGGTCGGGCGCAGGCAGCGCGGCGGCAGGGCAGGGCACGGCCGGGCGGGCGTGGGCGTGCCAGCCGGGCTGTGGCTGCGGAAGACGCGTAGATGGGCGCCAAGCGGGCGGGCAGCCAAGGCAGCGAGCTAAGTTTAGGACGCGGCACCGCGCCGAGGGCGGCGGCGGTCAGCAGCTGCCATGGCGTGGGGCGGCCGCGCGGCGGGACGGAGGCACCGGGGGGGACGAGCTGCCGGGACGGGCGCCATGCGAGGGCGGCAGTTAGTTGCATGGGTATGGTGGCGCGGCCGGGCGGGGACGGGGCAGCCGGGCGGGACGAGCCGAGCCGGGACGGGCGCCATGCCGAGGACGCCGGCGTTTGCGGCAAGCGGTCTTGGCGGGGAGGCGAGGGCGCTGCTGCTGACGGCGTGGCGGGCGCGGCGCGCGCGCGGCAAAGGGCGCGCCGAGCGGGCGCGTGGGGGGCGGCGCAGGCGGGCGGTGCAAGGAGGTCAAGACAATGGCCCATGATATCCTTTTTTTTTACTCAGCCTATTTCCGTATCCTAATTCCGTCGGCTAAGCCGACGCAAATAAGGGGCGACGCCGTGATGATTTTTTTAAAAAATATTCTCCGGCTATTTCTGTCGGCTAAGTCGACGAAAATAAGGGGCGGCGCCATGATGGTTTTTTTAAATATTCTCCGGCTATTTCCGTCGGCCGATGAAAATAAGGGGCTGCGCCGTGACGATTTGTTTTTTTAATAAGGGTGGCGCCTGTGGCGATTTTTTTTAAAATTTTTCCTCACGCTATTTCCGTTGGCTAAGCCGACAAAATAAGGGGCGCCGATTTGTTTAAAATTTTTCCTCATGCTATTTCCATCGGGACGCTTGGGGTTTTTAAAATTTTTTTAACCTCATTACCGTCGGTCGGGCCGATGAAACTATTTTTTTTATTTATTTGCGTCGGCTAAGCCGATGAAAATAAATCACCAAAAATTTCAATTTTCACGTGCGGCATTCGTCCAACTATTTTCGTCGGTCAGGCCGACGACAATAGTTCATGGACGTGCAAACGTCGGCCCAGCCGACGAAGATAGCGATAACGTCAGCTAGGCCAACGAAGATGCCATTATTTTCGTCGATTTTGACTTGTCCGACGAAATAAAATATTTACTAACGTCAGTGTCTTTGGGGCCGACGAGAATATAGGTGGCCGTCGAAACCAGATCGTTTTCCTGTAGTGCTTCTACCTTTGCGTAGCCTGCCGCCAGGTCCGTACCCTAAACCTTCATCTCCGGAAGGCATGGGTAGACCACCCCCACCCTACCTCGATGGAGAGAGTGGCGTTAAACGTCATGAATTGTTTGCAAGAGGTAGTCACCTACATTGAGGTTTGTTCCCATTAGAATAGAGACTCACCTGCTTTCATATGAACAGACATATAAACACAAATACCTTGAGTTGGTCTACTAGGTACAAGGTGTCAGCTACACCTTCTAGGGTAGGTGCGGAAGCGCAGCTACTTTTAAATGGAGGGGGTGGCATCGACGACTTCATGTGGAAGGTTGGCGTTGAGAGAAACGTTGGCTTCAGATCGAGTACATATGATCACCTCCAGTTTCTATACCCGATGTTCCCATTCCACACGCATCTTCTCCCTGAGATATGCCTCTAAATCAGCTTGAGTTTTTCTCCTCTTGTAATCTGGGTCGTCGAAGAAAGCCTCCTTCCATGGTACGTACACCCCGACGCCCCGCGTACGGCCTAGGTTCTCCTTATTGCCGAGGACTTCGGTCAGGATGTCCCACTCCCTCTTCTCCTGAAATGAGCCTTGCGAAGCCTGGGAGTCATATTGAAACTACAATAGGTAGAAACAATACAAATAGGGGTCTTACAACATTACAAAATTGAAAAGCACAACAAAACTCAAATGGTTGACTACAAGTTACTAGCTTTCTGGCGACCTCTGCGGTTTCAGCCCTTGGGAAAGACACTTCACCCATGGGTGTGACTTTGGCCCTAGCCCTGCACCAGTGTTCGGTACGCGGGCTAGTGAGCCTTGTCACGGTATCTGACTACTCGCTTGAAGTGGTTGCCTACTCGCACTCCCGTATCTTGCCCGCATACCTGCCAGTGCCGAGTCTGTGAGGGTGGGTGCTCTTGGCCTGAATGGCCTTGTGCGTGACACTTCTCTGCTAGAACTCGGAAGTTGTCTTCATCCTTTTGTATTCCTCCCATTCCTCCTCGATTATAAAAGGTTACCTCGCATTTTCCGCCTTTAGGAAGGAGTTGTTTAGAGTGACCTTCCAGTTCTTCTAGACGTTCCCCATGCGTTTCAATGAACTTCTCCACACGACGTCAAGGGAATCTTCGAGGAATCTGAAACACCGCCGTAACTCATCCCATAGTTGGCCCTACTGTTGATCATTGAGCACCTTCTAGGTCTCGGTGGTGCAAGGAACTCGAGACCTCGCAACCGCCCCGCACATCGTCCGATACGCGGCTGCTGCTTTCGCAGGAAGCACCGGTGTACTAGCCCGGTCAACCGTCATGATAGTGTGGGCCACATTGGTCTTCAGCTTGGATGGGCCTTGCCTAACTCTAGTTGTAGATTGAGGGAGCATCCTCAGGCGCCGGTTTCGGTTTAGGGGCGGTTGAAGGCTTCGACTCTGGTTGAGGGGCAGCTGCAGGCACCGCCTCCGGTTGAGGAGGTGTGGACTCCATGTATGCTGAGGTTATTGTCGAATGTAAGATAGGGAGAAAGGTATGCACGGGCTTGTGTAACAACGTACGCTCTGCTTAAAACTTAAGTAATAAAGGTAAGCGAGAATAAGTAATATTCAAGAATCAGTAATATTTAGGGTGGCTCGAGGCTAAATGCAGCGGTGAGCTCCGACAAGGAAGAGCTAAGGAGGTGAAGATCACTGGAGTTGGGAGGCGTTCTACTAGGGTTTAGCCACCCTCTCCAGGCCATATAGGTATGAAGCAATGAGGTGGACTGGGCCTGAGCACCTGAGGGCAACGGGATATCAAAATTTACAAGCAGGTGACGTGAAGGGTTTACTTTTACCCATTGTCCCAAACATTGCTTATATAACAGGTAGAAATTCCAAGGATTTCTTGTGTTCAAACAATACAGGGGGAAACAATTTACATGTGTGTAAAATCACATTACTCCCAACCAGGCAATACAGGAAATTATAATAAGTGCAAAACTTTAAATGTGTGCCAAATTGCGCATTAAGGGTTTGCTGGCCTTTAAAGAATAAATTGTAGTTACATGTTGTCAAACAGAACTGATAAGTTTGAAAATGTATCATATCTTAGAACAACACGTGCATTTTATGCAGGAAATAAATAGAAGTCACCTGCCTTATTCCACAATTCTATTATTATCCCACTAAATCTGTTATTATTCCATAATCCATACACCATTTATATAGAAAAATTCATACAAGCAAAAAAAATCGGTATTTGCTTGTAAAAGACAACATCTACTTGAACTTGGCATCCATACTTATGCATTTGCTCAACAGGGACAACAAAGGACAGTAGGATACGCTAACTTATGACAATACTGATGGGGATGCCGGCGACGGTGTCGGCGTCTGGGGTCGGCGACGGGGTCAAGGTCCGGGGTCAGCGACGGGGTCGGGGTCGGTGACGGGGACGGGGTTGGGGTCGGCGACGGGGTTGGCGACAGCGACGAGGGTGGACGCTCAGGACGGAGACAGCGACGAGGGCGGGTGCTCGGGGCAGCGGCGACAGCAATGGGGTCGGCGCTCGGGACGAAGACAGCGGCGAAGACGATGGGGTCGGCGCTCGGGGCGAAGACGGCGGTGATAGTCACATAACTCTGGCGGTTCCCTCTAAAATTTGGCAGGATTTGGCAGGAGCCATGGTACCATATCACTGGTAGATGGTCAGGTGAACCGCTAGTGATAGTTTCACTAGTGGTTGAGTGGCCGAACTGCCAGTGATACAGTACCATATTACTGGCGGATGCTCAGAAGAACCGCTAGTTTTACTAGCGGTTCAGTGGGCGAACCGCCAGTGATAGGATACCATCACTAGTGGTTTGCTATACATGTGCCATCACTAATGGTTCATCATGTCCCCGGCGTGGGGCGGGGCGGACGCGACCTACTTCACTGGCGGTTCTACACGAATCAGCCAGTGATGAGGGGTCATGGATGGGCATTTCTGTAGTCATGGAAGCACCTCGGTTACATAGTATATTGGCCATTGGACACCTTCTCTTTCCACCGTCAAGACCACGCTCATGGCATGGGGATTTGCTGCAAGATAGAGCAACATGTTCTCCCCAAAACTTGCCATAGTTAAGACGGATAGAATAGACAAATATCACTTAAGCTCTTCAAACGAGCTATTAGCTTTCTCTGTCCATTTGAAACCATCGTGCTTACGTAGGGCCTTAAAGAAAGGTAGCCCGTGCTTGGCTAACTAGGAAATAAAGTGACTTAAAAGCCACCATTCGTCCGGTCAGAGTCTATACCTCCTTTGTATTGGAGGACGGCTTCATTTTTTCAATGGCCTCAATTTTCTCTGGGTTTGCCCTAACGCCCTTGGATCTAATGAAGTAGCCGAGCAACTTTCCAGACCCAACACCAAATACACATTTCTCAGGATTATTGAGTTTTAAGCGGTCCCACCCCGAACGGCTATGATAGCTCCCGCTCATGGAACTCCCCTAGGGATAGCTCGGTGTTCGCTCCGACGTGGGCCAGCTCAGCGTGCACCATGGAACTCCCCTAGGTATCACTCCGGTGGTCGTCCCGTCATGGACCAGTTCAAGCGTGCATTTCCCAAGCAAAACTTCGGGTTCTTCCTCCATGTGAATTGATACGCCAATTATCCCAGGAACTACTCCAAGTTCACCTATTACCGGCCAACTCAGGGAGATCCATCTCGAACTCCAGATGCTCCAAGTTTTCTATCACTGCTGCTCCCATGGCGGCGAGATCATTCCTATTTGGGTCAGATTGAAACCTACGCACCACCATAGCCAGCTCCTGGAGCTGTTCTCTACTCTAATGAAGTAGTGGATTCTGCGAGTCTTGACACAAAGGTCGTCCCTGCACTGGGTGCGCAGAGTACGGTCTACCTTGCGTGAGCACGGTTCTCCATTCTCTCGGGTGCTTTCTCTTGCCCGAGCTTTCATATCTGCTAGGGTATGTTTAAGGAGTCCTCTAACCGTTCCCTTGCAGCAACATCGGCCCGGCGTTGATCATCCCCCGTAGCGTCACTAGCTAGGTTGATTTTGGCCTCATCCATAATGACGTCCCGGGCAACCATAGAGCACAACAGGGACATCATAGTGCCCCCACAGGAAGCGCTGACAGCGGTGAACCCCATGTCATAGTCTGGAATATCCAAACTGTCATAGAGCCCATCATCGTCCCCATCGATCACGGGGGTGTCTTATTCTAGAATTTCTTGGAACTGGTCTAGTAGAGGCTCGGGAACATACTCCAAGCCGTTACCCTTAGAATGAGAGCGAAGTAGGTTTGATTGTGACTGAGCTGCGGGAGAAACCTCTTCGCGCTCAATGTGACCATCCGGATAAGTGATCTTTGCCACCTCTCCATCGGTATAGTGCCCATCATGATCATCCACATCATCAAACTCCCAAATATCCTGAGTATCTAAGAGTTTGGCATCTCAAAGGTTTTTCCCAATAAAGGAACTTGTCGATCCCATGGACGGCGCTAGCTATCGACGATTGGAAATTGGCTTCCTTGCCGAACTTATTTCTTGATTGAGGGATTAAGACAGACCCTTTTTGTTAAGGTGTTGCTTTTGAGATACAGTGGTTTCATAGGATGATGGAATGGGCAAGACAGGGTGTTTATCTTCATTCGGGCCTTTCAAAGATGAGATAATAATCAACTCCAGCATGTGTGTATTGCGTGTATTTATGAGTATGCGAGCTTATCTCTCTGTTTACAAAACGTTAGGTATATATAGGCCTAGGGAAACTACCGTACGAAGCTATTAACCAACCTAATTAATTGCCATTATTTATAATAAATGTGGTCTTAAACCACACATGTCGGATACCACCATGTTCGAATCGTGGGTAATGGCTCCAAGGAAGTGGGGATTGTAGCCACATGGCATCTCACTGAGCATCCAACCACCAAGTGCACCACCTCGACCAGGGTTGTTGTGCCATCCCTGTGCATCAGGGTCCTAGGCAGGCGTCGTGCCCAGGAGCCGAGGAGTGACCCTGCCCTGCCTGGAAGAATGAACTGGGCAGATATTTTGTTCGGTCAAGCAGATTGACTAGACAGACCTCTTGGGAACAATATCTAAAAACATGTTTCAACACTTTGCACTGCTGCCAGTGCCAGGGGCACTGCTATCCCATAGGCGCTATTCAATCCACGACAGGTTTTCTGCTTCCCTTCCTTGGATCACTCCCGAATGTTTCACCACCACTTCATCGGTGCTAAGTCTGTTTAGGTGTCCATACACTTCATACTATTCGGGGAGACTCGACGACAGCAGGAATCTACGCGTACCGAGTAGAATCATAAATATCTGGTATATTGCATTCAGTTCGGTTAAGCTGAATGGCTTACAGTCATCTCGAATGGTAAGCTATAATTTGAAAGTTTTTCAAAGCAGCTTGAAGAACGGTTTGTTTCGTTCAACTTGTTTTTTTTTTTTAGAAACGGGTTCGAGATTAAAAAAAATGAGCTCGAGGGTTTTTGAAATGACAATTCATAAATATAAGCCATGAGAATGCAGGGTTCATACACTTAGGCTATGTACAATACAGACAGATTCCTAGGAATGAAAACCAAATTATTTTTCCATGCAGGATGGTGCATGTGATTAGAGAGGTTCACTTATTAGGAGTGGGGAGGTGCTTAGCTTAGCATCCATGCTTGTAAGATGCATATAAGCTTCTTCCTACTGGAAAAAAAATGATGTATAGGTGCTTGATTACGTGGCAACACTCTATATTGTTAATCACTTATTACCTTGGTAGTTCACTTGGACCGGTTCGCAACACTGAAATTTTGTGTCAATTTCCAAAAAAAAAATTATTTGGTGCACGAGGATAAACCGGCGCCTTACCTAGAAATGGCACAACAGATCTAAGTTTTCTATTTGGTGCGACCTTTTCTACTTTTTTGGAGTTGTCTATTGCTTTAATTTCTGTTGAAACATCAAACAGAAAAAATAAAATAAATAAGACCTTATAAGCTGACGAATAAGTGCTCTGACATCTTTTGCCGATCCGATTTGCTGTCCCTGTAGGTATCGGATTCCACGAGAGGGACTAGATTCTTTCTTCCTGCGGAAGATTGTGTTACCTCCACCTCATACTCAACTACCGCAGATTACTATTGTAAAAAGAGAATGAATTTCCCACCACTTGTAGTTTTTCCATGCACATTGGCTACCATTAGATATGCATCCTGATTTGTGCACCTAGCTGGTAGGATGGCCATTCGGCGGTTTTACATAAAAGACCCTCTTTTGTTATTTTTTCTTCCACCTCTCTTCTCTTTCTTCTCAGCACCTGGCTACATCCTTTGCACTTCGTCCATGCAAAAAAAAAAAAAAATCCTTCATTTGATGTTTTCATTTGTTTAATTCGTTGACAAAGTTTTTTTCATTTGTTTTTTCCATTCATGAAAATATCAAACACTTTTCATTTTTTTTCCATTTATCCGACAAAGAAGCAAACTCTCCCATTTCTCTGTTACACAAAAATTGCTTCATTTGACTTTTTTTCCATTTCCTCAATTCCGTATGAAGAAATTTTTTCATTTGATTTTCTAATTCATGAGAAAATGAAATCAATCCATCTAAAAATTGCATGGATTAAATTTTTTTGGTAGTCTTTTCCACAAGAGTTGGTTGCACACAGGATTTCCTATCACAGGATATATACAAATCCAGGATCGATTTTTTCCATTACAAAAAAAAAATCAATCCGTTCCAACAAAAAAATTGTATGGATTAATTTTGTTGGTAGTCTTTTCTCTTAGAGCATCTCAAGCAATAGCCCCTAAAACAGGGTCCCTACTTTTGATTTGAGGGCTGCCCCTATTTTTGGAGGCCTCTGATTTTGTCTTCAACTCCAAAGAAGCTAGCCCTAAATCTCAAATTTCCTATTTACTTATGACATGGGACCGGCTTGTCAATGACTCTTTGTTTTTCTTTTCAATATCCTTTTATTTTCTTTCTTCTTTTTCCCCTTTTCTCCTCCCTATCTCTTCACAAGCGAGACAAATGGGGAGCGGCGACGGCGATGGGCGACGGCGGCGTCGGATCTGGGCGAGGCGAGGTGACGAGCGGCAAGCGAGGCGACGAGCGGCGGCAATGGGCGACGGCGGGCGGGATCTGGGCGAGGCGACGAGCGGCGGCGACGGCAGATCTGGGCGAGGCGGTGACCCGGCGGCGATGACGGAGGCGAGGGCGCGACGGCAGAGGCAGGAGCTGCGCGGGAGGAAAAACACCTCCAACAGAAAAGTAGGGGGCCCCTAAAGATCCCTGAGAATTGGGGCTGGAGGGGGAGATTTAGGGCCCTCCTTATTTTAGGGGCTTGAGTAGGAGCCCTGCTGGAGTGCATTTTTTGACTATAACCCTTATTTTTTGGTTTAGGGCTTGAATAGGGGCTCTGCTGGAGATGCTCTTAGGTTTGGTTGCAAGCCGAATTTCTTATCACAAGATATATAAACCACTTATGTTCTCGATCAGAGAAAAAAAATCATACTAAGAAACTGAGAAAGAAAAAAATCCTCAACCTTGGCAGATCCACCATGGATTGAACCGTTGAATGTCCGAAATAGCCAAAAAAAAAATTCCTGAACGTTCCAAGGTTCGGTTACAACAAATCTGACCGTTGCAAGCTAAGAGCGCGCGCACGCACACACAACGTTGCCCATCTGAATATGCAAGAACAAAAGCTAACCAAAAAATCCAAGTATGGTATGGGTGTGGAGGCAGAAGGCTTTATATAGAGTTGCTTTGCAAAATTGATAGTGGGTATGGTATGAATCTCGATGCATATTCTGATGGCATGGGCTGTGCCAGAAAAACTTCTAGTTTTGGAGAGGCATTCAATTTCTATTAAAAAATAGCAGATCATATGTCTATTTGCTAAAGCCGTTGGTCTCGATGATTTTGCCATTAACCCTGTGCAACAATGTGAAAATTACTTGAAAACACGGGAGTTTTGAAAATTTTTCTTTGAACCAATGCTCCTTGAACCCACCAACCCTCTAATAACAAGAACACTTAACATTGTGTGTCCCTCAAGTATGTACAGATAAAATCCTTGCAGCCACAATTCTGATTGTTTGAGTGTTCAAATAAAAGTGCATAAAGCCAAAAGAGATTAGGCATAAGATAAAATAACCCATCAACTAAAGGTGCTTTAGAAAAAGCAAAAGTGGTTTTAAACAAAAATTTGCCTTGGGACAAGGGGTTGTTGGTGCCATTCTAAGACTCCAAAAAATTCGTGGATTTTTAAGTCTTGCAACAACCCACCAAATTTCAGCTCAAAACTCCTTGCAGAAAAAATATAAAAATCTTTTCACCATGGTCTGCCAGGACTTCATACAGAAAATTTGGGGCTCACCATTCACCTCATAGCTCCAAAAGGATTCACCCAAATGACTTCAAAATTTTTCCACAGATGGATATAGAAGTTAGACAACTTTTCCTACTAGAAGCACTCAATAAGGATTTTTTTTAAATGTTTCTAAAAATCCTACACTACAGGTTGCGCAAGAACAACTTTTTCCTAAGAAGAACAATAAGTGCAAGAACGTGATCTCCAGCCTCTCATAGGCTGTCAAAGCCCTAAGATGATATGAGCAAACATAAGGCATCATGGATCAGTAGCATTTACAAGGAGACGAGGCAAATAAACAAGTTACAACAAAAAGCACAAAAGAAACAAGATCAAACATAAGAACAAAGCATAGTTTTGGAGGACTAGTTTCTATTGCTTGAGACGGTTTTTTCACAGTCACACCTAGGTGGGCAAAGCTTAAATGAGCAGAATACAATACCTAAACCTCTACCCAAGACTTGGTGGAGGCAATCCCTGTCGACGAATTGTGTCGACAATATTTTTTATAGGGCTATGCGGAAGATTACAACTCAATGGTAACACAAGAGGCAAGATTTATACAGGTTCAGACCCTCGGAAAGAGGTAATACCCTACTCCTGTGCTCGTGGATTTGTATTGTGGGGTATCGATCACAATGATCAAAGGATGATCACAATGACCGTATGTTCTCACCGAGATTGCGCGAGATTACAATATGATGTAGATAGATGTAAGATGATCTAAGATGTAAGACAATGTCCGGATCTAGGGACCCCAACCCCCTTTATATAGTGTAAGGGGTAGGTTACAGATTAGTTTCCTAGTCCGTATTAGGGAGATAAGGGATGAGGCCGAGTCAGCTATGCTTATCTCTACGTATTGGAATAGAATTAAGACCCTATTCTAAATAGAGCGAGTCAGGCTGCACCGTCCACCAAGCCCGCCTTCTGGAAGATCCATATGACTAGGCCCAAGCAGGTGGTGCGTCCAATCGTCTGTGTCCGAGTACCCGGGACTCATATTATCCACAGTAGCCCCCGAGTGCTTCGTGACTGAGTTGTATTGATTCTGAGTCCAGCTTGCAGCCCATCAAGTGTAATCCGAGTGATATGAGTCTTTGTTCGGTTGATGTAGTTCTGCTCACCGAGTGACCTGCTGATAAAAAACACAGTTGCAAAGGACTCAAGAAAAGATCTCAAGCCTTTAAAAAGATGTTTGGCATCCAGTCCGACTGATCGGTATGCTGGCTATTGGCCTCTCAAAGAGGCATACCAAGAAAAGTGGATGTAGCCGAGTGATCAGTGTCACCCTACTTTATCCTCCTTGTAAAAAATCATGACATTCGGGTCTGATTGACAGAACTCGACATTCGGTCCAGCAGGGGACATGTCACAGTTCGTGATTAGGGTGTTCAGGTGCCCTGAACCGACTTAGCGTGGTGTCAAGCTAGCGATTCTCGGGAGAATACGTCCGCCTCCAAGTCAAGGTCATCCGAGTGGTATTCGTCATGATGACGAACGATCCAGAGATGTGCCACTGAGACCCGACTGAAGAGGTAACTCATGATGTCCAATCTGACTAAAAATCAAACCGACTATTGACCCCAAGAGGTACATCAAGAGCTGAGTTATATCCAGGAAACGCCCAGTCCTCAGAGACTGATAACTGGCATGAGGCCCGACTGGGGGCACGCTATTTTTCCCGACTAGGTTTGATCCGAGTGACACCTGTACTCGAGTAATGTCGTGTACAGCTTGCGTCCCACGTGGGGTGTGCTCTCTAGAACCTAAGTCCGGGCCCGAATCTTGAAGCGATGATTTCCCTTCCCGCCCAGCACGAAAATTGAAATGTCGTCCACTTTCTTTTAAATAGGGCCCACCAGGGCATTCGAACGGTTACGCTTGCTTTGTGCGCCCAAGTCCGTTCGCCTCCCCGAAGCGCTCCCGCTAGGGTTTCCCACTTCTGCCGTTGTGAAGCAACCCACCGCCGCCGCCATCAATCTCCAGTTCCGAGCTCGCCGCCCCCATTCCCACCACACTCTCCCAGATGGCAGGGAACTGGGCAACATCCATCACCACCGAGGAGCGGCTGCAGGCCTTGGTCGACGCTGGCGTTCTCCCGACGTTTGAACTCATCGGCTGGCGCGCTGCCGCCGGTGAGTCCTTTCCTACTCCTCGCAAAGAGGAGATAGTTGTTTTTGAGTCTTTCTTTTCTCGCTGGTTCGGACTCCCCGCTTCTTCCATCCTTTGTGATCTGCTCCACCACTATAAAATCGAGCTTTTCTATTTGAATCCCAACTCCATTCTCCAAATTTCTCTTTTTGTTCAACGCTGCGAAGCTTTTCTGGGGATTGCTCCCCACTTCTCCCTTCTTCGCCATCTCTTTCTCTTGAAAGAGTTCCCTAACGACAGTGCCCTTAAGGCCAACGGCGAGGCCGGATTCCAACTCCGGAGTGGCCTCAAAAAGGAGTATTTCTCCCTGCCACTCCGGACCTCCTTAAAGGGATGGAACCAGGAGTGGTTCTATTGTTCCAACCCACTCCCTGGCCTCCCTTCTTTTGACGGGAGGAAGCCCCGGGCTTCCCCCTCTTGGACTTCTCCTCCCCCTCCTCTGAAATGGATCAGGTCATCGAGCTACTCGGCCTGATCCAAAATCTCAAAGAAGAGGGCCGACCGCATGGCCATCGCCAGAACTTCATGATGCGCCATCCAAATTTCTCAAGGAAATGGTCCGGCTTGGGTTTGTATACTCCGGGCCGACCGACCCGACTCGGGAGGTGGCTATCCTAATTTCTCATCAGGACGCCGCCGACCGACTCGGGGAGTTCTTCTTCGTAGGGACATCCTTGAGCAACCAGGGGTGTCCCCGAAGCTTCTCCCTTGTCAATCCGCCACCAGAGGTAACGACCGAGTGATCTTCGTATCTGTTTCATGCCCGCCGAGTAGTCTTGCTGTCATCGTACTAACTCAGTAGGGCTTTTCTTCTGTGCAGGACCGCCGGGCCTTCGTGTCCCTCGCTCCAACGCCGGATGCATCCGCCCACAAGGGCAAAAAGTGCCTGAGTGAGGAGTCTGAGGAAGCGCCCGTGGCAAAGAAGGGCAAGGGCCCGGCCTCCTTCGAAGAGGAGGACGTCCCGCTGCCTGAGGGGCGCAGCCAAGAGGGCTCGGGCCCCAAGATCCGCGAAGCCCCCAAGGAAGAAGCGATCCAGCCAATGCCGGCCTGGAGGCCGAGCAGTCAGGCAGCTCATCCACCGAGGGCAGGACGGAAGGCGTCGCCCAAGAAGAAGCGGGCGGACTCGGTGCCCAAGGCTAGAGCGCCCCAGGCCAAGCCGAGTGGCCCTCCCGACGCCTCCTCAAGCGGGTCCTCCTCTCAGAGGGGCCCCGGCATAAAAATCAAGACTTCCAGCCGGTAAGCACAAATCTGTCACACCTTGGTAGCCTTTAATATATCGTGTTGTGCTGAAGTGTTCCCTTCTTTTCAGGAAACCGTCAGAGAAAATTCTGACGGACTGCCCGACCGAGCCAGCATCAAAGCCTGTTGAGCCGAGTCAGGCAGCATCTCCTCCCCCTCCTCCTTCTACTTCTCCTCCTCCTCCTCCAACAGCCGAGGCCGACCATCCGCCGACCAAGCCGACCGAGGCCGTGTCGGAAGCGAAGGCCCACAAAGATGGTGTCACTGCCTCCCCAAGCCCGAAGCCGACCAACGGGGGCGACGCGGAGGCCGAGCCGGTAGTGGAGAGATTCCATGCCAGCCCCGTCCCCTCCGGAGGAGCCCGAGCCCAAGTTCTCGGTGGCCTGGAAGGACGAGGCCGGGGATTGGGCTCTTCTCAACGATGAGGCATAGGAGAAGGCCAGGGCGACTTTCTACGAGCACGCCGCTGAGTGCGGCAAACTGATCAGGGTAAGTCTTCCGACCAGCCGAGTAAGATTTGTCATCTTGAAGTAGAATAGTCATTATTCGCTCTCTTTTTGCAGGAAATTGTTGATTTTTTCGAAAGAAAAACCAAGTTTCTCAACTACTTCCTCCCCAAATAGAACGGATTAAATCCATGGAGAGGCAAGTAGTTGAGACCCGGATCGAGGCATCTAAGCAGCGTCGGGAGCTGCAGGCCCAGATCAAGGAGCTGCAAGAGGAGAACTTCGACCTCGCAGGCTCCCTTCGATGTAAGTATCCCGACCTAAGTCGAGATTATATGTTTTGTGTGCGACCGAGTGACATCACCTTCCGCTCACTATGCAGCTCGTGATGCCACAATCGCCAGCCTACGGGAGGAGCTGGACAAGTCCAAGGACTCTGAGGCCGCCCCCAAGCAGAGCTGAAGAGATCCCAGGACCAGGGGCTGGCCCTGGAAAAATCGAAGGCCCAAGTCGTCGCCGAGTTGGAGGGTAAGCCCCCTAACCCGACCGATTTCGAGTCTCCAACGTTTACACAGTTGTATAACTGTATTTGTTTTCTTTGCTTGACAGAACATAAGAAGAAGACGTAGGCGCAGTATGACGTTTTGCATGAAAGCATCAAGACTATGCAAGCGCGATATGAAGAGCTCCTGGTGGCCGTGGAGCCCACTCAGCGACTGCTCTACGCTGGCGACACCGAGCCAAGCAGTCAGGCCGAGCTGATCCAGAGGTGGACTGAAGCCCCCGAGCAGCTCAAGGCCCGACTCAGGGAAGTCGGCTTGATGAGTACCAGCCAAGCGCTGGGAATCGTCAGGTCGCTCTATCCCCGAGTAGAGCTTAAAGCTGTCAAGGACGGCTTCGCCTGCATCGAGGAGAAGGCGATGGCCTTGCTTGAGGAAGTCAAGCCAGCGGCCGAGTCCCTTGTAGATAACTTAGACTTAGATTCCCTGTAAATGTAGGAACTTGTTGTAAATTATCAATTCAATGTATGTAAACATTCCCTTAAATATAATATAAGTTGTGTTATCTCTTTGCTTTATTCTGTGTTTTGCCCGAGTAGATTAGGCCCCTTTTACTAAGCACTCTGCCATGCGCATTAAGTTCCTTAGCGTTAGGAGTTGGCGCGGAGCTCTGTCTCCAAGAACGCAGTCGGAAAGCGTGAGTGTTGGACGAAAACGAGAGTTTCTTTACTCGGAACGAACAATACTTAGGCCCAACAAGAATTCAACAAGAAAGATACTAATGTGGTGCAGACTGCACCTAATTAGGTGTAGCCCCCGACTTATTGGCTAGTCGGAGTCCGACTAGGGAGCAAGTCCATTCATCTCAATAAAAGAGAAGGGGTGCGCGATTGCGCACCTAATTAGGTGTAGCCCCTAACTTACTACTTAATTGGAACGCAAATAAGTAGCAAGTCAGAAACTGAATTGCATAGGCGTAAAGATAATGTAAACGAAAAACTTATCTTTATTGAATTGTAAATGTGTGTACAACGGCCGTCAGGTATAGAACCGACGTAATTGCTCGATGTTCCACACATTACGACTGTGCAGCCCTTGGAGGTATTTTGCTGACCGAATGGTTGCTGCATCCCGAGCTTCCTCCAGTTGATCGAGTTCGTCGACCCGACTGGCATCTGACTCGTCCTCGTTGAACTTCTGTACTCGGGGTGACCCGAACTGTAACTCCGTTAGAAGGACCGCTTCAGACCCATACACGAGGAAGAAAGGTGACTGCCTTGTTGCCCGACTAGGACTTGTGCGAAGCCCCTAGAGCACGGCAGGCAATTCCTTCATCTATTTTGCCACATATGCGTTGAGTCGGTCGAAGATGCGCGCCTTGACGCCTTGTAGAAGCATGCCGTTCGCGCGCTCAACTTGCCATTGCTCCGAGGATATGCCACCGAAGCAAAGCAAATCTTTATGCCCATATTTTCGCACCAGCTTTGAAAGTAGTCACTTCTAAATTGAGAGCCATTGTCCGTAATAATCCGAGAGGGCACACCAAACCGACCGACAATCTCCTAGAAGAACTCGGTGGCCTTGGCTGCCGCAATCTTGGTTACAGGCTTAGCCTCAATCCATTTGGTGAATTTATCAATGGCAGTGAAGATATGTTCAAAACCACGCGGGGCCCTTTTGAGGGGTCCGACTATGTCGAGCCCCCAGACGGCAAACGGCCAGGTGATATGGATCGTCTAAAGTTCTTGAGCTGGCACATGAATTTGTCG
Source organism: Olyra latifolia (assembly GCA_036346145.1). Classification (NCBI taxonomy): domain Eukaryota; kingdom Viridiplantae; phylum Streptophyta; class Magnoliopsida; order Poales; family Poaceae; genus Olyra; species Olyra latifolia. The sequence continues at coordinate 2,807,667 of CM070531.1, read as the reverse complement.
TGCAAAGAACTGACAACCTTCGCACTTCCACATGATCTCCTTTGCATCCGAGACGGTAGTTGGCCAGTAGAATCCTTGACGAAAGGCTTTGCCGACCAACGTAGCTAAACCAGCATGATGACCGCACATACCCAAGCGAATTTCATGCAACAGAGCGCGTCCTTCTGACTCAGATACGCACTTTTGAAGTATGCCAGAGGCGCTTTGGCGGTATAGGATTCCTTCGTGTACCACGTATGCACGACTCTGACATTGAATTTGTTCAGCAGCCCCCTGATCAACGGGAAGCTTCTCTTCCTGCAAGTACTCCGGATACGGTCGCATCCAATCCGAGTTGAGGGCGAGCACTTCTGACTCGGGTGGCGGTTTATCTGGTTGGGATAGTTGCTCCTGCGGTGTGATGGAGGGGGCGTGAAGCTTTTGCACACAGATTCCAGCTAGGACTGCTGCCTGGCTAGAACCTATGTTCGCAAGCTCATCTGCCGCGTCGTTGTCTCGCCGTAGGATGTGTATAACCTCCAATCCATCGAACTTGTCCTCCAACTTTCTGACCTCCTGACAGTAGGCGGCCATATTGTCCTCCAATCCTTTTGTACTTGGCTCACCACGAGTTGAGAATCCCCGCGAACCACCAATCGCCGGACACTGAGCGATATGGCAATACGGAGCCAGTGGATGAGTGCCTCATACTCGGCTGCGTTGTTTGAAGCTGGAAGTAAATCTGGAGGACATACTTAAGTCGCTCGCCTCTAGGTGATGCGAGAACGATACCAGCCCCTGCGCCCTATCGCCGGAGAGAGCCGTCGAAATAAATGTTCCAAAGGTTCGGACTCTTCGACGATCGGGGAGCTCAAGATTTTGTCCACTCGCAGAACGGTCGATTTAGTGTTTGTGACTTGATGGCGCTGCGTGGCTTGAATGAGAGCTCGAAAACCCCGAGTTCTACTGACCACTTAGCGATCCTTCTAGTGGCTTCCCGATTATGAACAATATCTCCAATAGGGAAAGAAGTAATCACCAAAATTAGGTGTTCTTGAAGGTAGTGTTTCAGCTTTCGAGAGGCGAACGGGACCGCGTACAAAAGCTTCTACATTTGCGGATAGCGCACCTTGGATTCGCCCAATACTTTGCTGACGAAGTAGACCGGGCGCTGCGCCTTATAGACGCGTCCTTGCTCCTCCCGTTCTACTACCACCGCGGCGCTCACTACATGAGTGGTATAGCAGAAGTGGCTCCTGTGGCATGGAAGATGCCAAGACAGGTGGCGAAGTGAGGAACAATTTGAGATCCTCAAAAGCCTTCTGTGTGTCGGGTGTCCAGACAAACTTGTCCTGCTGCTTCTTCAACAGTTTAAAGAAGGGCGACCCACGCTCGCCGAGACGCGAGATGAATTGGCCGAGTGCCACCATGCATCCATTTAGACGCTGGACATCCTTTTGGCAAGTTGGGGGAGCCATCTCCATGATAGCTCTGATTTGTCCCGGGTTTGCCTCAATCTCGCGGTGAGACACCACGAAACCGAGTAGCTTTCCCGAAGGGACCTCGAAGACGCACTTCTCCGGGTTCAACTTCATATTGTATGCCGACAGGCTCTCGAATGTTTCTGATAGGTCGATGACCAGGTCGGAGGATACCCGAGATTTGACGACAACATCATCGACATATGCTTCCACGTTTCGCCCGAGCTGGTTGTGAAAGCATCGCTGAATGCAATGCTGATATGTTGCACCAGCGTTCTTCAACCCGAAGGGCATAGTGACATAGCAAAAAGCCCCGAACGGAGTGATGAACGACGTCTTGATCCAATCTTCTTCCTTCAAGCTAATCTGGTAATAGCCCGAATAGGCATCCAAAAATCTTAAAAGCTCGCAACCGGCAGTGGAATCAACCACCTGGTCGATGCGTGGTAGTCCGAACGGATCCTTGGGACATACTTTATTTAAGTCGGTATAGTCGACACACATACGCCAAGTACCATTCTTCTTCTGCACAAGTAACGGATTTGCCAGCCAGTCAGGATGGAGCACCTCCCTTATGAAACCAGCGGCTAAAGGTTTGGTGATCTCCGCCTTGATGGCCTCCTTCCGATCCTGCGCGAACCGACGCAGCCGTTGCTTGACCGGATTGGTTTTGTCGTGTACATTTAAGGAATGCTCGATCACCTCCCTCGGGACACCTGGCATATCAGACGGTTTCCAGGCGAAGATGCCCCGATTTGTTCGGAGGAAGGTGACGAGCGCCTCTTCCTATTTCAGATCGAGCCCTGTCCCGATCAGAGCTGTCTTGGTTGAGTCGGACGGGTCGAGCGAAATTCGTTTAACATCCTCGTCAGGCTTGATGCCCAACTTAGGTTGCTTCTTGTTCGGCACGTCGCCCTCGTCGTGAAGAGTGATGACCGCTTGCCGGATCGTGTCCAACTCGGCAGCAACTTCAGCCAACTGGGTTAAGTCACAGTTTTCCCTATCGAGGAGGTAGGAAAACTTGACGTCCCCTCGGACTGTGATTACGCCCTGCGGGCCTGGTATCTTCTTGGCCAGGTAAACGTAATGTGGGATGGCCATGAATTTGGCCAGGCCCGACCTTTCCAAGATTGCGTGATACGCAATCTCGAAATCGGCCACCTCGAAACTGAGATTTTCGGTCCGGTAGTTGTCCCGAGTGCCAATAGTGACCGGAAGAGTAATTGTCCCAATCGGCATAGAGGAGGTTCCAGGAATTATGCCGTGAAACGGTGTTTCAGTTTTCTGAAGCGCCGACCTTGGAATCTGCATCTCATCAAATGTCTTTGGCGAAAAGGATATTCAACCCGCTTCCGCCATCGATTAAGACCTTGCGAAGTCGGACACTCCGTATTATGGGATCCAGGATGAGTGGATATCTTCCTAGACACGGGATGTGACCGGGATGATCCGAAAGACCAAACTTGATCGGGACCTCAGACCATCGGAGGTATTTAGGGGTCACCGGAATAGCTGCATTGACTTCCTGAGTGGTAATCTTTTGCTTACATTCGGACTAGTATGCATCTGATCCCCCATATATGTAGTTGAGCTCGCGCTCGGTTTCTTGGTAAGCGTCACCCTGAGGAGGATCACGCTTATCGTCTTGTTTGTCGTCATTCGGAGTGTCTTTGTTGTGCTCTTGAGCAAACCTCTTCAGAACATTGCAGTTTTTCGCCGCATGCTTTCCATTTGGATGGAAAGGACATGACGCCTCCATTACTTTATTGTAGTCGTTAGGCCGAGGCGGCCTCTGCCGACCATGATCCGTGGCTGCCACCAATTCATCACCCTTTCGCTTTTTGTCCTTCTTGCAAGATGACTCGGCCTTGTTTTTCTTGCCATCATTTTTACTCGGGTGATCCTCTTGGCGTTCGGCGAGAGCGTCCAAGGCGGTGGCATACCGGTCCGCCAAGGCGAACATCTCTTTGACAGTTGTTGGGTGCTTCCGAGACATCTTCTTGATTAAGTCGGTGTCGCGAACTCCCTTTTGGAAAGCTGCAACAACGACTGCATCAGAAATCTCCCGGATTGTGTTTTTCTTCTTTGTGAAACACCGAATGAAATCCCTTAATGACTCATCTTTTCTCTGATGAATCTGATAAAGGTCCCATTGGGTCCCAGGCTTCTCGTAGGTGACTTGGAAATTGGCAACGAATTGGTCGCAAAGCTCTCCCCAGGAACCGATAGAATTCTCTGGGAGGCCTGCAAGCCAACCCTGAACCGGGGGAGTCAACATGACGGGTGGATAATTCACCATCACATCATAACCTCTGCCCACGGCCTTGATTGCAAGAGAATAGATCTGTAACCAAGCTTCTGGGTCCCGCTCTCCGTCAAATTTGACTATTCCCTTGGGGTTAAACCCTTCGGGCCAGTTGACTTGACGAAGTCGGGGTGTGAACGCTTTGATCCCATCAATCATTCCATCCCGGGGGGAGGAGACTGTCAGGGAAGTATTCGGCACGGCGGAGTGCGACGCCGGTCTTCTCGGCGATGATCACCACGTCGCACAGCGTGATCGTAGTGATGTCTGTAATCTTCTTCTCGCTCCCTTCGCCGAGCCTCGATGTCGAGGCAAAGGTCGTGACTTGAGTTTTGGCAAGCGTCTTGCCCGCGAAGTTAGTGTCGGCCGATCGCGCCGAGTATTACTGTGGGCGCCTCTAGCTCTGGCCGAAGTCGCTTGTTCATTCCGAGTACTCTGGACAGCCGCTGTCGTCACCATGGCCTTGATCTGCTCCATGATCGGCGTTGCGGGACTGTTTTCCCCGAGTAACGGAGCTACGTTGTCCAAGAAGGTCTTACATGCAAAGATATTCTGTTGTGGCGTACGGAAGACCGTGTGATCTCCCATACAAACTTGAAGTAATTCCTCCTGAACTTCACGCCCTCGACCTCACAATCTATCGCGCAGATCTTCTCCTCCGCGGGCATGCCTGGCTCCTGCTTCATCTATTGGGCGTGGGGCCGACCCGGAAGGTTGTCCATCCACCATGTAAACGCCGCGAAAGTCCGGGAATCCGTTGATGCTCTCCTCCGACTCGGATTCCGAGTAAGAGAGGCATAACTAATCCCGACTTGTTGGCTTATCGATGGTGTAATTATAACTCCCACCTCCCGTGACGAACTGTTTAGCAGAAGATCCGACTGAGATCCGACAGAACAGATCTGTTGAAATCTAGCAGCCGAGTTGATTAATCCGAGCGGAATCCGGATGCCTACCTGGGAAGTAGGTCCAGTTAGAGTTATCCCCGAGTCAGAACTCGGGAAGCTCATTCCTAGAAAGTGTCTGTTGGGCTCCACCCCTTAGCTCAGACCGAAAAAGACGGCGTGTTATCTCGTGAAAAACAGCGGCCGAGTTTCTCAATCCGAACGGGGTGTTGCACAACTGAGAAGCTGCAATTCCCGTTTGAATCTAAACGCGATCCAGATCAGGAATAGCATCGTCGATTGGCTCTTCATCAGCGGAAGGAGCCGCGTAACCAAAAGCTCACGATCCCGATCGAAGCCAAAGGAATCCTGCGCGGGAAGTCGAATCGCTATTGTCGATTGATCTCTTCCGGATCGGAATCCGAAAGAGAAAACCTAACGTGGAGTAGTTCGGCTGGAATCGCATGTAGCCTCCCCCGATAGTACGTGGGCCGAACGTCATCCAGCTCATATAACCGAAGTTCTCCGAAGTAGTTGGCGAGGAAGCCGAGATCTCCGAAGACAAAACCTTGGCCAGGGGCGTAGGTGAAGACGAATCCGCCGATCGAAACCATCGAAGTTGACGAAGCTGATCTTGACGCTAGCCCCTACCTGGCGCGCCAACTGTCGACGAATTGTGCCGGCAATATCTTTTATAGGGCTATGTGGAAGATCACAACTCGATGGTAACACAAGAGGCAGGTTTTGTACAGGTTCAAGCCCTCGGAAAGAGGTAATACCTACTCCTGTGCTCGTGGATTTGTATTGTGGGGTATCGATCACAATGATCAAAGGATGATGACAATGACCGTATGTTCTCACCGAGGTTGCGCGAGATTACAATATGATGTAGATAGATGTAAGATGATCTAAGATGTAAGACGATGTCCGGATCTAGGGACCCCAACCCCCTTTATACAGTGTAAGGGGTAGGGTTACAGATTAGTTTCCTAGTCCATATTAGGGAGATAAGGGATGAGGCCGAGTCGGCTACGCTTATCTCTACGTATTGGAATAGAATTAAGACCCTATTCCAAATAGAGTGAGTCGGGCCGCGCCGTCCACCAAGCCCGTGTCAATGATTTGTGTCGGCAATATATTTTATAGGCTACGCGAAAGATCACAACTACGATGGTAGCACAGGAAACCGAATTTATACAGGTTCGGACCCTCAGGGGGAGGTAATACCCTACTCCGATGCTCGTGGATTTTATTATGGTGGATCTCAAGGACGATGAGATGAGATGGATACAGGATTGTTGGGTGATCTGACATGTCGAACTAGGGGCCCCTGACCCCCTTTATATAGTGCAAGGGACCGGGTTACAGATAGGCTCCCTAATCCGTGTAAGGAAGATAAAGATATAACCGAGTTCGTTACGTCTATATCTGTGTATTCGAGTAGGAAACAAGTTCGTTTCCTTGTAGAGCATGTCGGGCCACGCCAGACTCCAAGCCCGCCTTCTGGAGGATCATGCGACTCGGCCCAAAGAGGTGGTACGTCCAATAGTATATCTCCGGATACCCGGGGCCCATGTTATCCACAGCCCGCCTTCTGGAAGATCCATATGACTTGGCCCAAGGAGGTGGTGCGTCCAATCGTCTGTGTCCGAGTACCCGGGACTCATGTTATCCACAGTCCCCTCCACCCCTTCTTTTATAGGGCCACCGGGTAAACCATAACTCTTGATTTCTTGCCTCAACCCTAACCAACCAAATCAAGGGCTATGATTCACCCACTCAACCAGCCACTAACATGGGCCTAAATCCACACAACACTCAGCCCAACAAGAGCCACATAGGACATACATGGGTTTTACACAAAACCTGATCAGCCCAATGCAACGAGCCTTCATCTAGCAGACTTGACCGCTCCGTTTTCACGCCTTTGGGCCTTCAACCCAAATCGAAGCCATTGAGCCACCTCAAGTCCATCTCCATGGCCTCCTCATGAGCCCAAGCTTGATCCCATCCGACCCGCGACATCATCACCGTTCTGGACCTTGATCCACCCGACCAAGTCCCGATATCGTCGCCGATCACGGTTGCTTCCAAGCCTGTGCCCACAAGGACCAAACCATTTTTCATAATACAAAATATGTTCCACCCGACCAAGTCCCGACTGGTCGGTATGCTGGCTATTGGCCCCACGGAGAGGCATACCAAAAATTGGATGTTGCCAAGTGATCAGTGTCACCCTGCGTTACCCTCCCTATTACAAATTATGACATTCGAGTCTGACTGGCAGGGCTCGACATTCGGTCCAGCAGGGGACATGTCGCAACTCGTGTAGGGTGTTCTGGCCTCCTGGCCCGACTAATGCGGAGTCAATCTAGTAATTCCCGAAAGAATACGCCCGCCTCCATGTTGTGGTCATCCGAGTGGTGTTCGCCTTGACGACAAACGATCCAGAGATGTACCACTGAGACCCAACTGAAGAGGTAACTCTTGACGCCCAATCTGATTAAGAAATCAGACCGGCCATTGACCCCAAGAGGTACGTGTGGATAACATGTTCCCTGGATATCCTCACCGAGAAATTAGACGGACCACCTCACGGAGTAGGGTCACGTCTACCATCTAGAAGACGGGCCTGTCCCGTATGAAGACCCGACATGTATCATAAGGAAGGCACAGTTGTAATCCGATACGCTTACGTACTCAGCAAGAAAGGATAGAGATAGACTTCCTATCTCTATCCCCAGTTTCCATAACCAACTAGGATACTTATCTATAACCCAACCTCCCTCCACTATATAAAGGGAGGAAGGGGCCCCTAGTTCGGCATCTCTCTCATCACATCCAATCTCTCTTCATCCTTGAGATCCACCATAATACAATCCACGAGCACAGGAGTAGGGTATTACCTCACCTCGAGGGCCCGAACCTGTATAAATCTGTCTCCTATATTACCATCGGGTTTCGGTCTTACGCATCGCCCCATAAAGTATATTGCCGACACAATTCATCGACAGTTGGCGCGCCAGGTAGGGACAGCGCTAAGATCATCTTTATCAAGCTCGATGGCATCTCTCGGTGGCAGCGACGTCGAATTCACCTTCGGCCAAGCTTCCTATTTTGGTGGCTTGGATTTCATCATCAACAACCTTGGCAATCTTGCAATTGAAGAATCGGATCAGATCCGATCGGAAGACAACTTCAACTGTGAAGCGAACGTAAGAAGAAGATGCGATCTATTCGCGTCCAGAATCTGGATAGAAATTGCGTCATGATTTTTCATTAACTTGGAAGGAATTTCGGGGTGGTTTTGGATGCGTTGGAAAGCTCATCTCGTTTTCTTTCCAACGAGTTCAAAATCGTCGAAAACCGAGTTCGGATGTGACCGTGGCGACCGTTTGAAGACAGACTGCGCGGAGGTGACGTGAATCCCGCGCGAAGATGGAACTTAACGAGAATTTCGCTCGACACCTCAGCGATCCTCGATGCACCTCAGCAAGGACATGGCGGACCTCGACGACAATGCGGATCTCATCCCAGAGATCACGGCGAAGCTCCTATGCCGTCCCTACTTGCGGCTCCTACGCCCCCCGACTTGCGTCGACAACATGACAACGACTACCGCCGCACCCACTTGTTGTTCCGGCAACAACGACAAACCGCGACCTTCGCCAAGACATTCAAGTTCAGCGACGGGAGGGAGAAGAAGATGAGAGAGATCACCATGATGACAATAGAAGAGGTTTCGGTCGAAACCGTGACCGCCGACTTCCTAGGCAGGCTTCTCGTGCGCATGACGCCGAGGACAGCCGCGCCAACTTTCTAGGCCGGCTTCTCGCGTACTACGCCGAGTACAGCCACGCCGACTTTTTAGGACGACTTCTCGCGTACGATGTTGAGGGCAGCCGCGCCGACTTTCTAGGCAGGCTTCTCGAGCGCATGACGCCGAGGATAGCCACGCCAACATTCTAGGTCGGCTTCTCGCGTACTACGCCGAGGACAGCCACGTCGACTTTTTAGGACGACTTCTCGCGCACGACGTCGAGGACAGCCACGCCGACTTCCTAGGCAGGCTTCTCGCACGCCCGACGCCAAGGACAATCACGCCGAGTTCCTCGGCGGTTTTCAAGACGACGCCGAGGACAGCGCCGACTTACTTTAGGTCGGCCACAAGACGACGCCGAGGACAGCCATACCGACTTGTTACGAGAAGCTTCACAAGACGACACCGAGGACACCAGGTTGACTTCCTAGGCAAGCTTCACAAGACGACGCCGAGGATAGCCACACCGACTTCCTAGGTCGGCCACAAGACGACGCCGAGGACAAATTACCCCGACTTACTTAGGCCGGCTTCACAAGATGACACCGAGGATAGCTCGCCGACTTGTTAGGCGGCTTCCACAAGACGACGCCGAAAGCACACCAAGCGCCGATTTGCTAGGCGGCTTCTCGCAAGATGACATCGATCGAGGATAGCCGCACGACTTCCTAGGCAGCTTTGTCGCGGCACGACGCCGAGGACACCGGTGACTTCCTAGGTCGGCTTCACAAGACGACGCCGAGGACACCAGCGCGACTTCCTAGGCAAGCTTCTCGCAAGACGACGCCGAGGATACCAGGGCGACTTTCTAGGTCGGCCAGACACGACGTCAAGGACAGCCGCCGACTTCCTAGGCAAGCTTTCACAAGACGACGCCAAGGCACCAAGGCGACTTCCTAGGTCAAGCTTTCACGCACACGACGCCGAGGACAGCCACGGCTTCCTAGACCGGCTTCGATCATCAAGGCCGAGGACAGCCGTGCCGACTTGCTAGGCAAAGCTTCACAAGATGACGCCGAGGACACCGCCGCGCCAACTTACTAGGCGGCTTCACACACGACGCCGAGGACAGCCGTTAACTTACTAGGTCAAGCTTCGCGCGACGACGCCGAGGACACCGCGCCAACTTCCTAGGCTATCTTCAAGACGACGCCGAGGACCGCCATACCGACTTCCTAGGCAGCTTCTTGCGGACGACGCCGAGGCCACCAAGCCGACTTCCTAGGTCGGCCACAAGACGACGCCGAGGACAAATGGCCGACTTCTGACGCAGCTTCACAAGAAAACGCCGAGGACACCAAGGCGACAAGGTGACATGCCCGGGGCTCGTTCACTGTATGCGATTTACGGCGACACGATCAACAGCTAAGTTGTCTATTTTTATACTCAATTACATCATTATAATTTATCTCCTGACTTGCTATTTAGTTGGTATCCACCTAAATAGTAAGTCGGGTACACCTAATTAGGTGCATTATCCCTTCACAGCCTCCTTGCATGCCAATGGAGCACTCGGCATACAGAAGGTTCCAGTAGGAGTACTCTACTTGAAATATGACTCGGTCGACACATATACTAGAAGGCATCAACTCGGTTGTAAAGCACTCGGGGCTACTGTTGATAACATAGTCCCCGGGTATCCTCACGGAGAAATTAGATGGACCACCTCACGGAGCAGGGTCACGCCTACCATCTAGAAGACGGGCCTGCCCCGCATGAAGACCCGACTTATATTACAAGGAAGGCACAGTTGTAATCCGGTACGCTTACGTACTCGGCAAGAAAAGACAGAGATAGACTTCCTATCTCTATCCCTGTTTTCATAACCAACTAGGATACTTATCTGTAACCCTACCTCCCTCCACTATATAAAGGGAGGCAGGGGCCCCTAGTTCGGCATCTCTTTCAACACATCCAATCTCTCTTCATCCTTGAGATCCACCATAATACAATCCACGAGCACAGGGGTAGGGTATTACCTCACCTCGAGGTCCCGAACCTGTATAAATCTGTCTCCTGTGTTACCATCAGGTTTCGGTCTTATGCATCGCCCCATAAAGTATATTGTCGACACAATTCGTCGACAGTACGTCAAGAGCTAAGTTATAGTTTGCCCGAGTGGTGTTTGTCTTGATCACAAATGATCCGGAGATGTTCCACCGAGACAACTGAAGAGATAACTTTCAATGTTCGGTCCGACTGAAAGCCAAACCGACTAATGTCCCCAGGGGGCACATCAAAAGCCAAGTTGTAGTCTAGGAAGTGCCTAGTCCTCAGAGACTGAAAACTGGCACAAGGCCCGACTGGGGGCGCGCTATCTTCCCGACTAGGTTTGATCCGAGTGGCATCTGTACCCGAGTAATCACGTGTACAGCTTATGGCCCGCGGAAGGCATGCTCTTTGGAACCTAAGTCCGGGCCCAAATCTTGAAGTGGTGTTTTTTGGGGCTTTTTCCATTCCCGCCTAGCGCGGAAACGAAACGTCGCCCGTTTTCTTTTAATGAGAGCACGCCATACTCCCACCGCCACGGGGCATCCTTAGCGCCGTCTGCCGAAATGCCAATCGTCGCTTTGAATGTTGCGCCGTGTTCCCAGAGACCGCGTCAAATCTTGGGAACGCTTCTCATCGGGGTTGCTTCTCACTGTCATTACTCCTGAAGTCGATTCGGAATCGGCTCGACTTCCTGATTTTGGCTATAAAAAGAGGTCAGTGCAGCAGCCGCTTCTCATCAAGACTTCTTCCTACTGTCTCTCCTCCTTCTCCGCCTGCTCCCATGGATGACGAAGAGTTGGTAGAGCTTTGGGCGCAGTACGACCTCGTCCTCGGCGAGGTCACCGAGGAGGAAGCCCGCGTCCACGATGTTGCCACCGTCGCAGTCTTGATCGAGGTCGTTCCGGCCCTCGCCGAGGTTGCAGATGTGATCGTCGAGGCGCTAGTCCGCGCTCGCCACCGCCTGTAAATGGCTTGTGAGCCATTATGAAATTAAATAAAGTCGTTCATTTTACCTCCTTTTTCTTATCTAGCACAAGCTAATCGGTTTTTCGCGATTCGAGTCATGTATTTTGCCCAAGTAAGTTATGTCCCTTTTACTAAGCACTCTGTCAAGCGCATCAAGTTCCTTAGCGTTAGGAGTTGGCACGGAGCTCTGTCTCCAAAAACGCAATCGGGAAGTATGAGTCTTGCTAGGAAACAAGAGTTTCGTTACTCGGAACGACTAACACTTAAGCTCGTCATAAACTTGAAAAGAGAAAGATCGATGAGGTATCGAATAGGTGCAGTGGTGCAGACTGCACCTAATTAGGCATAATCCCCAACTTACTAGCTAGTCGGAGTCTGACCAAGGAGTAAGTCAATCTCAACTGAATTGCATAAGTGTAAAGACAACGTGAACGGGAAACTTATCTTTATTTAATCGTAAACGTGTGTACAATGGTCGTTAGGTATAGAACCGACGTAATTGCTCGATGTTCCACATGTTGTCCATGAGGGCGCGGTCTTCTCGTCTCAGTCGGTAAGCCCCCGGGTATGTCACCGAGTCGACAATGTATGGGCCTTCCAAGCGCGGAGAGAGTTTGTGGCCACTCGATTGATTGATTTGAAGGACCAAATCTCCGATCAAGAAGGCACGATCCCGCACATTACGATCGTGGTAGCGACGTAAACCCTGGAGGTACTTGGCCGACCGAATTGTAGCAGCGTCCTGAGCTTCCTCCAGTCGGTCGAGATCGTCGATCCGACTGGCCTCTGACTCGTCCTCGTTGAACTTTTGAACTCGGGGCGACCCGAACTATAGTTCCGTTGGAAGGACCGCCTCAGACCCATACATGAGGAAAAAAGAAGACTGCCCCGTAGCTCAGCTGGGGCTTGTACGAAGCCCCCAGAGTACGGCAGGCAATTCCTTCATCCATTTTGCCGCATATGGTCTGAGTCGATCAAAGATGCGCGCCTTGACACCTTGCAGAAGCATGCCGTTTGCGCGCTCGACCTGCCCATTGCTTCGAGGGTGTGCCACCGAAGCAAAGCAAATCTTTATACCCACATCTTCGGACCAGCTTTGAAACTCATCACTTCTGAACTGAGAGCCGTTATCCGTAATGATCCGAGATGGTACGCCGAACCGACCGATGATCTCCTGAAAGAACTTGGTGGCTTTGGCCGCTGTAATCTTGGTCACAAGCTTGGCCTCAATCCATTTAGTGAATTTGTCAATGGCGACGAAGATGTGCTCATAACCACCCGGGGCCTTTTTGTAGGGTCCGACGATGTCGAGCCCCCAGACTGCAAACGGCCAGGTGATGGGGATTGTCTAAAGTTTCTAGGCTGGCACATGAATCTATCGAGCGAAGAACTGACAACCCTCACACTTGCGAACGATCTTCTTTGAATCTGAGACTGCGGTTGGCCAGTAAAATCCTTGTCGAAAGGCTTTTCCAACCAACATAGCTGATGCAGCGTGATGACCGCATATGCCCGAGTGAATTTCGCGCAACAGAGCGTGTCCTTCCTACTCGGGAATGCACTTTTGAAATATGCCGGAGGCGCTTCAGCGGTACAGAATTCCTTCATGCACCGTGTATGCACGACTCCGACGTTGAATTTGCTCGGCAGCCCCCGATCGTCGGGAAGCTTTTCTTCTCGCAGGTATTCCAAGTATGGCAGTGTCCAATCCGAGTCGAGGGCGAGCACCTCAGACTCGGGTTGGTGTTCATCTGGTTGGGGTAGTTGCTCCTACAGCGTGATGTTCTTGGATGAAGATTCCAGCCGGGACTGGTGCCTGACTATAACCCATGTTCGCGAGCTCATCTGCCGCCTCGTTGTCTCGTCGCAGGACATGTATGAGCTCCAACCCATCGAACTTGTCCTCTAACTTTCTAACCTCCTGACAGTAGGCGGTCATGTTGTCATTGACACAAGTCCAATCCTTCTGTACTTGGCTCACCACGGGCAGGGAATCTCCTCGAACCACCAATCGTCAGATGCCGAGCGATATGGCAATACGGAGACCGTGGATGAGCGCCTTGTACTCGGTTGCATTGTTTGAAGCTGGAAAAAAAATCTTGAGAACATACTTGAGTCGTTCGCCTCCAGGTGATATAAGAATGATACCAGCCCCCGCGCCCTGTCGTCGGAGAGAGCCGTCGAAGTACATGTTCCAGTATTCGGCCTCTTCGGCGGCTGGGGGAACCTGCATCTCCATCCACTCGGCAACAAAATCGGCGAGTGTTTGTGATTTTATGGCGCTACGTGGCTTGAACGAGAGCTCGAAAGTCCCAAGTTCCACCGGGCGTTGAGCCTTGTAAACACGTCCTTGGTCTTCTCGTTCCACTACCACAGCGGCACTCACTACATGAGTGGTGGCCGTAATGTATAGCAGAAGCGGTTCCTGTGGCATAGGCGAGGCCAAGACAGGTGGCGAGGTGAGGAACGACTTAAGATCCTCAAAACCCTTCTGTGCCTCAGGTGTCCAGACGAACTTGTCGTGTTGCTTTTTCAATATCTTGAAGAAGGGCGACCCACGCTCGCCGAGTCGCGAGATGAATCGGTCGAGTGCAACCATGCACCCATTTAGACGCTGGACGTCCCTTTGGCACGTTGGGGGAGCCATCTCGATGATAGCTTTGATCTTTTCTGGGTTAGCTTCAATTCCGCGGTGGGATACCACGAAACCGAGGAGCTTTCCCGAAGGGACCCCGAAGACACACTTATCCGGGTTCAACTTCATGTTGTATGCCGACAAGCTCTCGAATGTCTCCGATAGGTCAGCGACTAAGTCGGAGGTTACCTGAGACTTGACGACAACGTCATCGACGTACGCCTCCACGTTGCGTCCAAGCTTGTTGTGGAAGCATCGCTGAATGCAACGTTGGTACATTGCTCCGGCGTTCTTCAGCCCGAAGGGCATGATGACGTAGCAGAAAGCCCCAAACGAAGTGATGAACGACGTCTTGATACAATCTTCTTCTTTTAAGCTAATCTGATGATAGCCCGACTAGGCGTCCAGGAAGCTCAAAAGCTCGCAACCGGCAGTGGAATCAACCACCTGGTCGATGCGAGGAAGTCCAAACGGATCCTTGGGACATGCTTTATTTAAGTCGGTGTAGTCAACACACATGCGCCAAGTACCATTCTTCTTTTGTACAAACACCGGATTTGCCAACCAATCGGGGTGAAGCACCTCCCTTATAAAGCCGGCGGCTAAAAGTTTGGTGATCTCCGTCTTGATGGCTTCTTTCCAATCTTGTGCGAACCGACGCAGCCGCTGCTTGATTGGCTTGGCTTTGTCGTGTACATTCAAGGAGTGCTCGATCACCTTCCTCGGGACACCTGGCATTGTCGGGACCCGAAAATCGGAGTCGAATCCCTGCTATGTCTTACCTGTACTAGTCCCTGGATCAAGTAGCTAGTACACACAGATATACAGTTTGGATCATTACCATTCAACTAAAAGTACTTTATTATATCGAGTCAATGATTTATTACAAAGTTTAGGCTTCATGGCCTAGCAAATGAAATTCAAATAACATAGTTCAACTTCAAATGGAAAACCCAACGCAACTCCACAGCATGTCGACGGATGTGCTCCTAGACGCCGGAGTAGTCTTCATCTTGAACTCCTTCAAATAAGTCCCCGCCCCGGTATACTTCCTCCTCGTCGCAACCTCGCCGTTGAATGAGCAACCAGCAGAAAGGCGAGGGTGAGTATACTTTATACTCAACAAGCAAGGCTGACTAAATGCAACTAGGGCTTAACAAGGAGAGGGTAAAGGTTCTTTTGCATAAAGCCAGTTTTGGAAGTCTTTCCTAAGGTTTTATAAAAATGATTTGAAATGAGTTGAAGAAAACAAATCTTTGAAGTATTTCTTTAAAACTCCGGCCTCGGCCGGTTTTGCCCAATCCTAGCTACTCACGGCACCCACCGTGCAATTACCCTCATCGGTCATAGCACATACTATGAGGAGAAAAATTAAAACACACGACACCGATCGTGGTTTTCCATTAAAACACCATTTAGAAAACAAAGATAAAAAGTACCCATGAGGCAGCTCCCCGTCGTCCGTCCTTGACCGTGGACACGGCTATCATGATAGTTTTACACTCTGCATAGGTTGCACGCTATACCCACGAGAGGTGACCTTCCCTAGGAATCACCCAAAGGAAAAGAACACCACAAGGTCTTTAACCGACATTCCCTAGCCCGCACTCCTCTAAGGATTCCACCGCAGCTTAGTTACTCTAGTTGGTTGAAGCCCCTCTTGAGCCTCGCAGAACAACACCAATTGCCTACTCCACCATCCGAATGCCAAAACTAGGAGTCCGGTTGCACTCAACCAGTGGCTTGCCCACACAAGCACTCAATGATCGTGACCGTTGTACTTAGCTCGCCTACCTCAAGGAATCGGTCCTTAGGGATCGCAGGGTCCCGTGATCGACCCGAATCTCGTGCACGCAAAGACCATCCTTGCAACCATCCACCCCAATCAGGTTTTGCAAAACATTTTTCCCGATAGCACCCACTATCAACTAGCCCAAATACAACCAAAAGACAACACCAATTGTCCTTCTTAAAGATCACAAAGTAAAATGGTGATTAATGTTAACAAGCAATTAATGAGGTGGTTTACTATGAGCATTACTAAGTAGATGCAAAACCTAATCAAGGACATGGCAATAATTAATCAAAATTAATAATCCTAAGGTAGCAAGGGTATTTTATTAAGAATTAATTATCAATGGGATTTAGCTAGGCAATATAGTCATTTGTTATTTTATGTTAAACATACATGCTACTATTCAAATTCTACAAAACTTGTTTGAAAACATGGGTTCAGATGTTTCAGCACTTGCCTTGATCGACGAGTGGGAGGATCCTCACAAGGCGTTAAACTAACTTCGAGACTTGGATCTAACGTAATAAAATAAATAAACGAATAAATACAATGCAAAAGGGGAAACAGAAATAAAAATATATGTCAATGCACATGAAATTTGAGAAAATAGTAGACAATAATTTTACAAACATTTTAAAATTTGTTTCACAATTTTTGGAGTTGTATAACTAAAGTTATTAAATTAACAAGTTATAATGCTATAAGAATTAGAAAATGGCTAATTGTCTTCGGCTTGGGCCGAGGGAACAGCCTCAGCGGCCACGGCCCGCCAGAGCCCACGGGCGCCGCGACTGGGCGGCTCGGCTTGAGCGCTGCAGCCAGCGCGAGGCGGCTCGAGCGAGCGGCGGCTCTGGCGGAGACGGCCCAAGACAGTATGAGCGGTGGCTGGTCCGGTCCGGCGGCACGCCCGATTCTGCTGGGAGACGGCGGCCCACGCGGGCGGAGGCGACGCCCATGCGGCGGAAGCGGCGTCTGCCCGACGGGGTCTGGGTGACCGACAGGGAGCCACCTGCCGGTGACCTGTAATCAGGGATGCGGTGGCGGCGCGGCGGAGGAGGCGGCGGCGGCGACGGCGGCACGGCGGCGCCGCCGGTGGGGGGAGAAGGAGGAGGAGGTTCGGGGTCCTCGGACGGGTCGGCTTCGACGGGAGGCCGGCGGCGGCGGGCGGCGTTGCTGCGGGGGGGCGGCGCGAGGCGGGCGGGCGGCGCGCTGCCAAGGGGCGGCGGCTCGAGGCGCAAGGTGCGCCGGGCGAACGGCGGCGTAGGGAGGAGCGGCGACGGGTGGGGAGGATGGCGGCGGTGGGGAGGCCGGGAGGGTCTCCGGGGGGGAGAAACGGAGGCGGCGGCGGCGTGGCCGCGGAGGGAGGAAGGCAAGCGGCGGGGCTTTCAGGCGGTGCGCCGCCATGGCCGAGGGGAAAACTTTCTAGGACCCTAGGGGTGCTAGAGAGGGCAGAGGAGGGAAATTACAAGCGGTGGCGATTTAATCGGCGAAGAAGGGGGCGACGGCAGTGAAAACAAAGAGCCTTCTTCCGGGCCAAAATTCAAGTAGCTCGGCTGATTTATTCTCGCAACGAAAAGACGGCATAAGTCAATGGAAGGGAGAGGAAGAACGCCCTCTGAGGGTTCGCCGATGGGGTTCACTGGCGGCATTTAATTCCGCAGAGAGGCAAAGGTGAGGGCGGGTGGCGGCTAGGGTTTATATAGCGATTTGGGGAGGATTAGCGGAAGAGAGAGGTCGATCGGTAGGGATTGATCCCCACGATCGTGGGAACCAATTTTAGCGGTTTTAGGCGGATTTCTAGGAGAGGATCAAGATAGGAGTTGGGGTGGATCTCTGCTCGCTTGGAAAGAAGAAACCGAGAAGAAATCAGGGAAGAAGGAAAGAAAGAAGGAAGAGAGAGAAAAGAAAATAGGAAAGGGAGAAAAGAAAGGAGGAAAAAGAAAATAAGTGGGGCCCACTTTCAAGAGAGACAGGATAATTATAGATTCCAAAATTTTGGTTTATTTTATTCTTAAATTACAAGTAAATAATCAATCGATGATTAAATTGTAAAATTGTATTTGAAAAATTAGTAAAATCATTATTTATCATTTTCTTGTTTAAATAAACCTTTTCATAAAGCTTTAATTAACAATGTTATACAGTTAGGTTTTGAAAGGTTTGATTTCTTTTTGCAAAAGCTTTTAATTAGGAACATACTCATTTTTAAATACTTTTAATATCTAAATAAATTCTCATGAGATGCAATGCATATGATTTTTATTTTTGAAAAAAAAATGAGGATGTTACAGGCATGTCCGACGATTTCCAAGCGAAGATGCTCCGATTGGCTTGGAGGAAGGTGACGAGCGCGTCTTCCTATTTCGGATCGAGCCCTGTCCCGATCAGAGCCGTTTTGGCTGAATCGGACGGGTCGAGCGAAATGCCCTTGACATCTTCATCAGGCTTGATGGCTGATTTAGATGGCTTTTTGTTCGGTAGGTCGCCCTCGTCGCGAAGAGTGGTGGCCACC
This sequence comes from Olyra latifolia, assembly GCA_036346145.1. Lineage (NCBI taxonomy): Eukaryota > Viridiplantae > Streptophyta > Magnoliopsida > Poales > Poaceae > Olyra > Olyra latifolia. The sequence continues at coordinate 2,789,298 of CM070531.1, read as the reverse complement.
TGCCGGATCTTGTCCAACTCGGCAGCCGCTTCGGTTGACTAGGCGAAGTCGCAATTTTCCTTATCAAGGAGATGGGAAAACTTGACGTCTCCGCGGACTGTGATTACGCCCCGCGGACCCGGCATCTTCATAGCCAGATAGGCGTAGTGTGGGACAGCCATGAGTTTGGTCAACCCCGGCCTTCCCAAGATTGCGTGATACATAGTCTCGAAATCGGGCACCTCAAAGCTAAGGTTCTCTATCCGGTAGTTATCCCGAGTGCCAAAAGTGACCGGAAGAGTGATTTTCCGACGCACCGATGATGTTCCCGAATTATGCCATGAAACGGTAAGGCTCGTTTTCCGAGCGCCGCCCTGGGATTCAGATCTCGTCCAAAGTCTTGGCGAAAAGGATATTCAATCCGCTCCCGCCGTCGACCAGGACCTTGCGCAATCGGACATCCCGTATCACAGGGTCCATGATGAGTGGATATCTTCCTAGGCAAGGGACTTGATTAGGATGATCCAAGCGGTCGAACTTGATCGGAACCTCGGACCACCGAAGATTTTCGGGGGGTCACCGGAACAGCTGCATTGACTTCCCGAGTGGTAAGCTTTTGCTTACGTTTGGACTTATATGCATCCGATCCCCCGAATATGTAATTGAGCTCTCGCTCGGTTTCTTGGTAAGCGCCACCCTGAGGTGGGTCACGCTTGTCGTCTTGTTTGGCGTCCTTCGGAGCGTCGTTGTTATGCTCCTCGGCTTTTGCCGACCATGATCCGCAACAGCTACTAGCTCTTCACCCTTACGCTTCTTGTCCTTCTTGGAGAACGGTTCGGGCTTGTCTTCGTTGCCTTCGTTCTTACTCGGGTGATCCTCTTGATGCTCAGCGAGAGCGTCTGAGGCGGTAGCATATCGATTCGCCAAGACGAACATCTCCTTGACGGTAGTCGGGGGCTTCCAAAACATCTTCTTGATTAGATCGGGGTCGTGAACTCCCTTTAGGAAGGCCGCGACGACGACCGTCTCCGAAATCTTCCGGATTGTGTTCTTCTTCTTGGTGAAGCACCGAATGAAATCCCTTAACGACTCATCTTTGTTCTGATGAATCTGATAAAGGTCCCACTGGGTTCCAGGCTTCTCATAAGTGCCCTGGAAATTGGCGACAAATTGGTCGCAAAGCTCTCCCTAGGAACCGATTGAGTTCTCTGGAAGGCCTGCGAGCCAACCCTGAGCCGGAGGGGTTAACATGACGGGCAAATAGTTTGCCATCACGTCGTATCCTCCGCTCGCGGCCTTGTTTGCCAGGGAGTAGATCTACAACCAAGCCTCTAGGCCTCGTTCCCCGTCAAATTTCACTATTCCCTTATGGTTGAACCCTTCGGGCTAGTTTACCTGACGAAGTTGGGGTGTGAATGCCTTGAACCCATCAATCATTCCATCCCCAGGGGGAGGAGACTATCGGGAAGAATCCAACGTGGTGGAGTACGGCGCCGGTCTTCATCTTGCTCCATCCGCCGGGCTTCGATGTCGAGGCGAAGGTCACGACTTGTACTTCGGCGAGCGTCTTGCCCGCGAGTTGGCATGTGCCGACTGCGCCGAGTGCTACTGGTGGCAGTCTAGCTTCTAGCCGAGTTGGCCTGTTGATCCCGAGTGCCTTGGACAGCCGCTGCCGTCACCATGGCTTTGATCTGTTCCATGATCGGCGTCGCGGGGCTGTTTTCTCCAAGTAGAGAACCAACATTATCCAGGAGGGTCTTACATGCGAGAATGTTCTGTTGAGGCGTACGGAAGACCGAGTGAGCTCCCATGCGGACTTGAAGCAGTTCCTCCTAGACTTCACGTGCGCGACCGTGTAATTTGTCGCGCAGATCTTCACCTATGCGGTTGTGTTCGGCTCCTGCCTCCTGCCGAGCCGATCCGGAGGCTTGTCCATCCAGCACATAGACGCCGCGAAAGTCGTCGAGGGGAGTAATTATAAATCCCATCTCTCGTGCTGGATCATTCGTCTAAGGAGAGTCCGACTGAGATTCGGCAGAATTGATCCGCTAAAATCTTGCAGCCGAATTGACCAATCTGAGTGGTATGACCACTCGGAAAGTAGATCTGGTTAGAGTTGTCCCTAAGCCAGGACTCAGAAAACTCGTCACAGTATATGCTCGATGTGTTCCGCACCTTAGCCCGGATTGGAAAAGCTGGCATGTCATCCCATGAAAAACAGTGGCCGAGTTTCTTAATCCGAACGGGGCGAAACACAATTGAGGAGTTGTGATTCCCGACTGGATCTGAGCGCGATCCAGACCAAGAACAAGATCGCCACTTGGCTCTTTACCAGCAGAAGAAGCTGGCAAAGCAAGAAGAAGGTAGATCCCGATCGAAACCGAAGGGGATTCCAGCGGTAGGCCAGTCGGAATCGTTATCATCAGATTGGATCTCTTCCGGATCGGAATCCAGAGGAGAGATCCTGAGGCGGTGAGGCTCAGCCGGAGTCGCGTACCACGTCCCCTGGTAATGCGTGGACCGAACAAGATTCGGCTCACACAACTGAAGTTCCCCGAAGTCACCGGCGATGAAGCCGAGATCTCCGAAGACGAAGCCTTGGCCGGGGGCGTAGGTGAAGACGAATCCGCCAATTGAAGCCATCGAAGTTGATGTGAACTCACGAAGGCGACAAAGAGGGGGGAGTGAATGGAGCCTTTTTCAAATTTTAAATATTTTATGCTCCATTCAGAACTCCAACCCAAACACCAGATAAAACAGCGGACAGAAGAGAAAAGACGTAAGCTAGCTGTTGGTGGTACAGGGATGTCCTTTAGATACCCAAGGGCATCTAGACTATTGAAAGACCCCTCCAACAACACCGAGAGAAATATGCAACATGGACCAGTTCAGACCAGGAAGGACCTGTTCAGATCTAGAAGAAACAACAAGCAAAGGACCAGTTTAGACTTGGATGGATCAGATCAGCTCTGGAAAACAAAAGCAAAAGGAAAAGAGAGAAAGCCAAACCATCAAACATACTTTCAGAAAAGGAAAAACAGATTTCAGAATTTGCCCCCACTTGGATCAGAAGGTTGGTGGATTTCTGGTGCTCTAATATTTTTGGGATTGTTTGTGCATAAGTCTACATGAATCTAGAAGCACTCCACCAAAAATCTCCTCAAAACTCTCTGTAAGAAAAATATGAAAAATCAAACAATACAGACTGTCTGGAACTTCGAGCAGAAAGATTGAAGCTCGGTATTCACCTCATGGCGTCCAAACGGTGCAATGGAATGACTCCCAAATTTGTCCTCAGATGCACATATGAGTCACGCACCTTCTGCAACAAGAAGCACATAAAAATGACTTTTCTAGAAGTTTCTAAAAATTAAACACTGGGTGCTGCGCGAAGAACAGAATCTGCAGAGATTTGCAACTTGATTGAAAACTTGATCTCTAGTCTATCCTAGGGTGCAAGAGAGAAGTAAATACTATATAAGCACCCTCAAGACATCATAGATCAGAAGCATGTAGAAGGAGAGGAGGCATACAAACAAGTTGCAACAAAAAACATCAAGGAAAGAAGATTGAAACAAAAGAACTAGTAAGAACAAGACATGAACATGGAGGAACTAGTTTTGTTTGATTTCGAAAAGTTTTACACAGCCACCCTAGGGTGGAAAGCACTCACAAGTGGCTAAACTTTAGAAAACTATTGGCTACAAAAGACTTGGGTGGAGACACTCCTCCACCCCTTCTTTTATAGGCCAACCGGTTCTAGGGTATCTCGATATATCGCGATATATTGAGATCCCCCTTAAACCACCCATGAATGGCTGAGATTAACCTCTCCAACCAGCCATTTACATGGGCTTTAGCCTACTCACCATAGCCCAACATGGACCATACATGGGCTAACCCAAACCCAACACTTACACGGGTTTTAACTCACACGCACGAATCTTAGAGCATCGCGAACCGCCTCAACGATCCCTTCCCGCCCAAGCATCAAGACGCATCGATGTCCAAGAAGAACTCGGTTCAAGTGATGACCGCTCCCACCGCTAAACTCCACGCCCACCTCCAACCGAACCGCAGTCCACCGGCGAATCTAACTCATCCACTCCACCTCACACCTGTTTCACCGCAGCCACAAAGACCAACAACAAACAACCAAAACACATCCAGAACGTAACATCCGCGGCATCACTACGAACCCAATACAACAAACCGATCCTCGATCGGGGTTAGTATGCAAAAATGATAACCAAAATAGTGAATAGCCCGACACGAAACAACCGCCTGAGGGCAAGTGCGAACTGTGGCACTTTGGCGACTTCACCGGCTACACCTAAATCATCTAAGGGTCTTTTCCATGCTAAGAAGATCACAAAACCTCGCAAGAATCAAGGAACAACATGCCACGTTAAAGTGGTCAAGTTTGGAAGAATTTTGTCGAAAACCGAAAGTTTTGATCAACTCCTCACATGCTCATCATCTTGACTCCACAATCTCCCCCTTGATGAGCATGTTGACAAAACCAAACCAAATGGCCAAATGTGCGAAGTTTTGATAAACAGATGCAAGGGTTTTAGAAGAATTCATGCGTAAAACCAAGAAAGAAACCCTTGATCAAATGCCCCTCAAAATTTCAAATTTGCCTCCCCCTGTCTTCATGCATCATTTTTTTTGTTTTGGCCCAAATTCTTCCCCTTTTTATCAAAATGATCAGTAAGAAAACCAAAGTACCAAGGATACCCTGAACATGCACATGCAAAAATAATTGAAAACCTAGGCAAGAGCTTTGAAAATTAGCCAAATGGTTACCAAAACCGGAGGCCGATGCTCAAACCAAGTCTGAGGGTCACAAGCTGACAAGATGTGAGAGAGATACTAAGGATTGCAAAGAGCTAACCAAATTTTGTAACAAGGCATTTGCATAAGTCAACTGAAAAGATTTTCAAGGTCAAAATAGGTGCACAAGCTTGAGAAACATCAAGACCAAGAAAGACAAGGTTGCCTAAACGAAATGGCCAACTCAAGAATGTGTCCAAAATTTTCCTGATTATGTGTTTGCAATACTCTTTATTTTTGGCCTTCTCCTTTTTTTGATGATTTTTTTTACAGGCCTTCTTGGAACCTATTCACATAGCAAATGATTGCTAGTAGAGCACAGCCCAAGGGTAACTTGGAACCGGCCCCCTAGGTCACCTGCTGAGTCTACAAACTGCAAACTTCAGGGATTGAAACCCATGTTTGTTTGCTTTATTTTACACACAAGGGCCAAATGAAAGGACGCAACTAAAGAATGGCCAAGATCAGAAGAAGGCAACACAAGTTTCAAAATCTTGAAAGTGACCAAGAAGGTGTACCGACATTTGACAATGAAAATCCAAACTTTTGAAAAATGCAAATGTCAGGTTTTTGCAATACTTTTATGAAAGATGTGGATGCTCCTTTTCGCCTTTTCTCAAACTTGTGTCAAATCAAACAGGTTTCCAACAAACTCAATTTGGAACACCGAAACTCAACTGAGATGAAAACCAATAAGCCTAATAGACAAAGCCCTTATAAAAAGAAAGCAAGACTACATGCAAATGCAGAACTGCAAACCTACCCCTCAAAATAAGAACCCATGGCAAAGCATTTAGAGGAAGGAAAGAAGCAGAAACTGGTTTGCGATAGAACAGTGAAGAGAAATAGCAGACACTCTAGTACAAGGCACACTCCTAGCTATAGAAGATAGGGAAGCAAGCCTAAACTTGACTACTATAGAAAGCAAATACAAACCCTGTCTACCCAAGTATCCTCCACATAGGTCAACCCACAAGTCTATGTGAGACTCACTAACTAGAGCAGAGGACATTGCTAATCACGCATGATAGCAACCTAAAAGTTAAGAGGTGCCAAAAGAACGTGCTGTGACTCTAGCCTGTTCTAAGAACAAACCCCAAACAAAGCAGGCAAACAATAATATACATATCATACAAGACCAAGCTCCCCCTCACTTGATGCCTACAACACTAACCAAGCCAAGCTCTCCCCAGAGAGTGGCAAACCTAGGACCATCTAAGGGCTTGGTGGAAATATCGGCAAGCTGGTGATCACCATCCACAAATCCTAGCCCTATATCCCCCTTTTCTACATGGTCTCTAAGGAAGTGGTACCGGATATCAATGTGCTTGGTTCTAGAATGCTGAACTGGGTTTTTGGAAATGTTGATGGCTGAGGTATTATCACACAAGAGTGGGATACTACCAACATCTAACCCATAATCCCGGAGCATTTGCTTTAACCAAAGCACTAGACTGCAACAAGCAGCTACAGCTACGTACTCGGCCTGGGCCGTAGACTAGGCTACGCTGGTCTGCTTCCTAGATGACCAAGAGACAAGAGAAGTACCTAGAAACTGGCATGTGCCTGAAGTGCTCTTCCTATCTATCCTACAGCCTGCAAAGTCAGCATCTGAATAGGCTCTTAAGAGATAGACAAGAAGCAGAAGAATACCATATTCCTATTTCAGGGGTGGCCACTAAGTAGCGAAGGATTCGCTTAACTGCCTGAAGATGAGAAATCCTAGGGGAATCCTGAAACCGAGCACACAGACACACAGTGAAATGTATGTCCGGCCGAGACGAGGTAAGGTACAGAAGGGCTCCTATCATGCTCCTATAGAGCTTCTGATCTACGGGCTCAGCATATAGGTCAGGCTCAAGCACAGAAGAAGTTGCCATGGGGGTGGAAACATGCTTGCTATCAGCCATGGCAAATCTTTTGAGCAGGTCTCTAGTATACTTGGACTGGTGAAGAAAGATCCTCGAGGGTCTCGCTTGATTTGAAAGCCCAAGAAAAAGTTCAGTTCACCCATCATGTTCATTTCAAACTCAGAACTCATGACGGAAGCAAATTCAGAGACCAAAGAATCAGAAGACCCTCCAAAGATAATGTCATCCACATAAATCTGAACCAGAAGAAAGTTCGATGACTTACGCTTGATAAATAGGGTCTTATCAACGCTGCCCATTGAAAAGCCATTTCCAATCAAATAGTTCTTGAGCTGTTCGTACCAAGCTCTAGGGGCCTACTTGAGCCCATATAATGCCTTGGAGAGCTCGTACACATGATCGGGAAACTCAGCAGAAACAAAGCCAGGGGGTTGCCGAACAAAAACCTCTTCCTCAAAGAAACCGTTCAGGAAAGCACTTCGAACATCCATCTGAAAAACCTTGAAACGGTGTGAAGCCATAAAAGTAAGGAAGATGCGAATGGAATCATGTCGAACAACCGGAGCATAGGTCTCATCAAAGTCAATCCCATTGACTTGAGTGAAACCTTGTTCTACTAACCTAACCTTATTCCTCACTACTATCCCATCCTCACTTTGCTTGTTTTTGAAAACCCATTTTGTTCCTATGACATTCACGCCCACGGGGCATGCAACTAAGTCCCAAACCTTGTTTCTCTCAAAGTTCTCTAGCTCTTCGTGCATGGCATTGACCCAATCGGGATCGGCAAGGGCCTGAGCTATGTCCTTAGGCTCGAGAGAAGAAACGAAGGCAGCAGAGAGGAGGGACTAGTGTGCTCTAGACCTAGTCACTCGCTCACCTATAGGTCCTAACATCTGATCAGGAGGGTGACTAGCCTGAATGTGCCTAGGTGCACCCGAGGTGGCCTCTGCCTCATGTGAAGCGGAAGCAGGATCAGAGCCACCAGGGGAGGACTCTACAGGGGTAACCTCAGAAGAAGAAGTCCTAACAGGAGTAGGCTCAGAAGAGGCTGAAGGTACGGAGGGCTCAGTGGGTCGAGCGAAGGTCCGACTCGGCTTCTACCTGTGGAGGAGGTTCCTCATCGGGAACTGACGAGCAGTCACCCCAACTCACCTTCTCCTCTACAAAGATAAGCTCAAAGGTTAGATCAGACTGAGAGATGTCTGGCCTAGAACCTGGTCTAGCCTCATCAAAAGTGACCTCACAAGACTCCATTACCCTCCTTTTAGCAATGTCCCAAACCCTGTAGATCCTAGTGGACATAGTATACCCCAAAAAGAGACCATCAGAAGAGCGAGACTCGAAATTGTCCAAATTGCCAGATTTCAGAATGAAGCAATTGCAACCAAAGACCCGAAAGTGTGAAACATTGGGCTTGCGCCCATATCGAGGCTCGTACGAGGTTTTGTGCAACTTGGCACAGAGAAACACCCTGTTGGAGACATAGCAAGCAAGAGCAATCGCCTCAAATTTCGTATGTCGCGAGGTGGAGTACTCATCCAAAGATCGCCCCGCCATTTCGACCAGTGGTCCTATTCTTTCTCTCTACCACCCCTGCTCATTGGGCTACATGAGGCTAAGAAAATTGATGCTCAACTCCAGAAAGTGTGTAGAAATGTTCAAAAGAAGCATTCTTGAATTCGGTACTATTATCAGAACGAATGGCCCGAAGTGCACCTGGAAACTCAACTGCAAGCCTCCTTGAGAAGTTTCTAAACAGTTCGAATGTTTCCTCCTTTGAGGCCATGAAGAAGACCCAGGAGTATCGCAAGAAATCATCCACAATCACAAACACATACCAGTTCCCACCTACTGACTGCACTCTAGTTGGACCAACAGTGTCCATATGTAAGAGTTGTCCTGGTGCATCAGTCATCACACGTGTTACTCGTGGATGGGAAGCGACCACCATTTTACCATGTCGACAAGGAGCACAAACCAAATCGAGAGAGGAGGAGCTTGGGAAGTCCAGAATTAAATCAAGAGCTCACCCTAGCCAAGTGATCAAAACCAATGTGACCCAAACGCCTATGCCAGAACTGAATGTCACGAGAATCAGAAGCAAGTAAGCAGTGAGAAGCACCAGCTGAAGCAGAAGGAAAGCAGCTCGAAAGACTCGGCCAAAACGAGAAATCCCACAAAGAACTTGCCCAGAGGGGCTCAAGACACAAGAACCAGAAGTCCTAAATCTGACCTCATAGCCCTGATCAATAAGCTGCGAAACAGAAAGCAAATTATACTTCACCATCGACTAGGGCTACGCCCTAAGAACAAACCGAGGACTAACTCGACAGATCCGTGAGCTAGACACGACCAGAGACGCATCCCCAAAGGTGATCACCACCGTCGGGTCTCGGGCTAGAGAGGCAAACCATCGTGACTCACCGGTCATGTGACGACAACAACCGAGTCAACGATCCCGACCTCCTTCCTCCCAAATTTCTACGAGCCCGAGTCAAGTAGAGAAGAAACGAGTCTCGGTGTGAGGACTCACTAGAGCGCACCTAGGAACACAAAACCGAGACACATGACCAGACGCCCCATCGACTCCACCTCTACAAAACCGCGTGGCACACGTTTTGTCCTAACAACATTGTGCCTTGGGCCATCCCTTGACCTCGACTGTCTCCTCTGGTCAGTCCATCTGACCCCTGCATGGAACTCTCGCCGCGGGTGTCTACCTTCACCAGAAAACAAAGGCACACCCTGAGGACGGCGGAAACTCTGAAACTTAGACCTATTGAACCCACCAGAGGGCTCAATTTCCTGAAACCCGCACTGTGGCCTAATGCTCATCCCGACTCCACTTGTCTAGCTACCCGGTGTGGTGAAATACGTGCCTGAGAGACCCTAGCTGCCTGAGTGTGATTATGGGCACTCTTGGGATGTCGCTTGGGAAAACCTACCAGCTGATAGCAGAACTTAGCTATGTGACCAGTCCTGCCACAGTAAGTGCAAGCGAACCTAGGTCTTGGCTTTATCCTAAGTGGTGCTATAGGAGTTGCAGACTTGGAACCTGACTGAGTACTCTTGCTCTTAGTAGAAGGAGGTGCTACAGAAGAACCAACCACCTGGTCAGAAGCAATCTGAAGACCAGCAGACCTAAAGACTGTCTTCTCTGGGACTCTAGAGGACGCAACCACCATCCTACCTCCCTCAGCAATGACAACCCTAGGTGGGTGACGCTTGATGTGATCAAGCCAGTCAAAGCCCAAACCTTTACCCTGTGAAATCTTGGATTGATCCAAGATCAAGTTCAGTTTCTTCTTACCACCAACGAACTTCTCAAGAGTGCTCATGAGGTACTCAAACTCCTGATGAAGATGTGGACAGAACTCACACGAGAGGGAAGAGTACCTAGCAGCACTTGTGTCACCCTGACCACTAGCAACATCCTTACCCTGCAACCTGCGCACTTTATCACCTAGAATCTCAAGCTCTCTCTTGAAGGACAGACAGGAAAGACACTCAGAGTTTTGCACTTCTGCTAGACGACCTTGATACCTACGGCCTAGCTCCTCTAGCGCTTTACCCATGTTCCCATCCATTTCATCACATCACAAACAAGTAGAGCACTCATCTAGAGACTTTTTTAGTTCAGCAATTTTATTCTTCAATGTTAAGTTCTCTAGTCTAAGCATCAGACACTCACTGCACACAGAAGTAGAGTGAAAACTGTCATCTCCATCGCTAGTTGTGTCCTTAGGTGCATCATGATCACTACAGACCTCATCTAGACTGACTGGGTCCTTAAGTGTGTCATGTGAGATATGTGCAGTCGGATCCGGACAAGCAACCATTTCAGTAGCAACAGACAGTTTTAAAGCATTTCTAGTTTCTTCAAGCTCTTCAAGCACGCAAACATGTTTTTCTTAAGTTCTCTAAACTCCTTAATCACACTATCATGCAAGGTCCTTAATGCTGTAAGTTCAGAAAGAGCTTCATCACAAACTTTCCAAGCATCTGAATCAAGAACAGAAATAGTAGAAGAACTAGGCGCAGCCCTAGACTTCTCTAGCTCTAAAGTAAGATAGGCTACTTCTTCCTTCAAATCTCTAACCCTACCATTTGTCTGAGAGAGGAAGCCATCTAGCTTGAGAAACGCAGCATTGAGATCATCGTAGTTTTCGTAACAAGGTACCTCTGAGTCGGAGTCGATGTCGGAGCAGTCCGAACCGGTGTGTCCGTCCATGAAGCACATGCCGGTGTGGCCGATGTCATCGGAGTCCTCGTCTTGGGGCTCCTCCCCATCATCACTCGCCTCCTGGTCCGAGACGCAGCGAGTCCAGGCCGCCAGACACTTTATGGAACAACCGCCCTTCGAATGTGGGCTTCGCCACAGTGCAGATCTTCGGTTTGGCTTATGGTTCTGCATGGGGTAGTTGTTCGTGGCAGCAGGAGCTTCTTCTCGCCCCTTCAAGATTTGGGCACTCGCTCGAATGTGGTTGAGGCCTCCACACTCGTAGCACCTCAAGTTGCCTCTCCTCCGCTCACTCACTCACTTGTAAGCTCTAGCAAATTTTTTGGATAGGAGGGCTAAACTCTCTTCAGAAACTACATCTAAGCACTCGTCAGGAAGCTCCACAAGAACAGACAAAGAGACTCCACCAAGATCGCAAGAGGAAGAACCAGAAGTGTTTGTGACCAAAGCTGTGGAAAGTGGGTCGGTCTCAAGAACTGATAGATGCTCAAGTTCATAAGTTTTCAAGTTCGAATAGAGACCGTCCAAAGTGAGTGTAGTGAGATCCGTAGCCTGCCGGATCGTGGTAATCTTTACTCCCCAAATTTTTAAATCAACTGCTGAGAGAAAGTGACGAGCATTCTCGGAGTCAGTGAACACTGTTTCAACTGCTCGCAAGTTGCTCAAGATTTTTGTGAACTGGCTGAAACAAGCATCCAAAGATTCACCTGGTTTTTGAGAGAACCGGTTGTACTCACGCTTGAACTGGTCCTGGCGAACGGTCTTGACCTGAGCTGTCCCCTCATGGAAAGCAATGAGGGTAGTCCAGATCTCGTGCGCGGACTCAAAGTGAGCAACCGGTCGTATTTATTTCGACCCAAGCCTTGGAAAAGAATGTTCTTGGCCTATCATTCAACTCAAAATCCTTTTTGTTCTCGGGGGTAATTTCCTCCTCATTCGGCACCTTATATGGTTTCTTAACTTTGGCCCAAACATCAAAGCTCTGTGCCATAAGGTAGGAACCCATCCTAGCTTTCAAAAAGGAAAAATCAAGACCATTGAAAATCGGTGGTTTGTTCGAGTACCTCTCCTCTGCCATGGTTAAAGACAGGAAGGGCTCAAAGACTCGCAAGAATCACAAGAGCTAAACCTCGCTTTGATACCACTGTGAACTCACAAAAGCGACAGAGAGGGGGGAGTGAATGGAGGCTTTTTCAAATTTTTAATATTTTGTGCTCCATTCAGAACTCCAATCCAAACACCGATAAAAACAAATGGACGAAGAGAAAAGACTTAAGCCACCGTTGGAGGTACGGATGTCCTTTAGATACCCAAGGGCATCTGGACTATTAAAAGACCCTCCAACAACACCAAGAGAAATATGCAACATGGACCGCCAGATCAGAAGGACTGTTTAGATCTGGAAGCCTGCAACTTGGACCAGATCAGACCAGGAAGGACCTGTTCAGATCTGAAAGAAACAAGAAGCAAAGGACCAGTTCAGACCTGGATGGACCAGATGAGCCCTGGAAAACAAACGCAAAAGGAAAAGAGAGAAAGCCAAACCATCAAAGATACTTTCACAAAAGTAAAAACAGATTTCAGAATTTGCCCCCACTTGGATCAGAAGGTTGGTGGATTTCTGGTGCTCTAATATTTTTGGGATTGTTTGTGCATAAGTCTACATGAATCTAGAAGCACTCCACCAAAACTCTCCTCAAAACTCTCTGTAAGAAAAATATGAAAAATCAAACAATACAGACTGTCTGGAACTTCGAGCAGAAAGATTGAAGCTCGGTATTCACCTCATGGCGTCCAAACGGTGCAATGGAATGACTCCCAAATTTGTCCTCAGATGCACATATGAGTCACGCACCTTCTGCAACAAGAAGCACATAAAAATGATTTTTCTAGAAGTTTCTAAAAATTAAACACTGGGTGCTGCGCGAAGAATAGAATCTGCAGAGATTTGCAACTTGATTGAAAACTTGATCTCTAGTCTATCCTAGGGTGCAAGAGAGAAGTAAATACTATATAAGCACCCTCAAGACATCATAGATCAGAAGCATGTAGAAGGAGAGGAGGCATACAAATAAGTTGCAACAAAAAACATCAAGGAAAGAAGATTGAAACAAAAGAACTAGTAAAAACAAGACATGAACATGGAGGAACTAGTTTTGTTTGATTTCGAAAAGTTTTACACAGCCACCCTAGGGTGGAAAGCACTCACAAGTGGCTAAACTTTAGAAAACTATTGGCTACAAAAGACTTGGGTGGAGACACCCCTCCACCCCTTCTTTTATAGGCCAACCGGTTCTAGGGTATCTCGATATATCGCGATATATTGAGATCCCCCTTAAACCACCCATGAATGGCTGAGATTAACCCTCTCCAACCAGCCATTTACATGGGCTTTAGCCTACTCACTCATAGCCCAACATGGACCATACATGGGCTAACCCGAAACCCAACACTTACACGGGTTTTAACTCACACGCACGAATCTTAGAGCATCGCGAACCGCCTCCAACGATCCCTTCCCGTCCAAGCATCAGCACGTACCGATGTCCAGTAAGAACTCGTGCTCCGAAGTGATGACCGTTCCCACCGCGAAACTCCACGCCCAGCCTCCAACCGAACCGGCAGTCCACCTGGCGAACGAACTCATCCACTCCACCTCACACCCTGTTCTCACCTGCAGCCACAGCACCAACAACAAACAACCAAAACACATCCAGAACGTCCGCGGCATCACCACGAACCCAACACAACAAACCGATCCTCGATTGGGGTTAGTATGCAAAAATGATAACCGAAATAGTGAATAGCCCGACACGAAACAACCGCCTGAGGGCAAGTGCGTCCTGTGGTACTTTGGCGACTTCGCCGGCTACACCTAAATCATCTAAGGGCCTTTTCCATGCTAAGGAGATCACAAAACTTCGCAAGAATCAAGGAACAACATGCCACGTCAAAGTGGTCAAGTTTGGAAGAATTTTATCGGAAACCGAAAGTTTTGACCAACTCCTCACATGCTCATCATCCTGACTCCACAATCGATGAAGTTGATCGTGACGAAAGTCTCTACCTGGCGCGCCAACTATCGACGATTTGTGTCGGCAATATATTTTATAGGGCTATGCGAAAGATCACAACTATGATGGTAGCACAGGGAACCGAATTTATACAGGTTCGGGCCCTTAGGGGGAGGTAATACCCTACTCCTATGTTCGTGGATTGTATTATGGTGGATCTCAAGGACGATGAGATGAGATGGATACAGGATTGTTGGGTGATCTGAGATGTCGAACTAGGGGCCCCTGACCCCCTTTATATAGTGCAAGGGGCCGGTTACAAATAGGCTCCCTAATCCATGTAAGGAAGATAAAGATATAACCGAGTTGGTTACGCCTATATCTGTGTATTCGAGTAGGAAACGAGTTCGTTTCCCTGTAGAGCAAGTCGGGCCGCGCCAGCCTCCAAGCCCGCCTTCTGGAAGATCCATGCGACTCGGCCCAAAGAGGTGGTATGTCCAATAGTATATCTCCGGATACCCGGGGCCCATGTTATCCACAGCCCGCCTTCTGGAAGATCCATATGACTTGGCCCAAGGAGGTGGTGCGTCCAATCGTCTGTGTCCGAGTACCCAGGACTCATGTTATCCACAGTCCCCTCCACCCCTTCTTTTATAGGGCCACCGGGTGAACCATAACTCTTGATTTCTTGTCTCAACCCTAACCAATCAAATAAAGGGCTATGATTCACCCACTCAACCAGCCACTTACTTAGGCCTAAATCCACACAACACTCAGCCCAACAAGAGCCACACAGGACATACATGGGTTTTACACAAAACCTGATCAACCCAATGCAACGAGCTTTCATCTAGCAGACTTGACCGCTCCGTTTCCGCGTCTTTGGGCTTTCAACCCAAATCGAAACCATTGAGCCACCTCAAGTCCATCTCCATGGCCTCCTCATGAGCCCAAGCTTGATCCCATACGTCCCGCGACATCATCACCGTTCTGGACCTCGATCCACCCGACCAAGTCCCGATGTCGCTGATCACGGTTGCTTCCAAGCTTGTGCCCACAAAGACGAAACCATTTTTCACAATACAAAATATGTTCTTACCTCTCTAACTGCATGTTAGTCAAATATCATGAGTTCAAACATATATGCATGGAATCCATGAACCGGAACCGAAAATCACTTTTTCAGCTTTCCTCTCAGCACACCAGTGCACAAAATGATTTTTATAAATTCGTCTGTTAGTCAAATGAAAAAGGTCACAGCACAAAAAAGATGCATCTCAAAATTCTCTACAACTTTCGTGTGGAACACATAATTTTTTGAGTATGAAAAGACCTCCAAAAATAAAATTTACTGCAGTCTATCATAGGAGGCCGAACCGGCTTAAATCAAGTCTCAAAATCAAACTCATCATCCAAATCAAATCTAAGTCAAATATACTCATCACAAAACATGGAGTACCTCCACATGGTCACACAATCTCCTCCTTGATGAGTATATTGATAAACACCAAAAGGCATGAAAGGAAGTTTATTTTGAGACAAGAAAGCAATATTGCAAAATCATACTTGGACCAAAGGATAGAGCAATTGATCAACATGTCCAAGTAGACTCAAAATTTTTATCAACATGTCCAAGTAGACTCAAAATTTTTCCAAAATTCTTCCCCAAAGAATTGATGCCTTTGAAAAATCTCTCTCCCTTTTGTCAATATAGGCATCAAGCAACAAGAACATGTATCCATAACTACAATGCAAAAACCTATTAGGCTTTGAAGATTATCCAGTTGAGAAGATAGGATGCAATTGCAATATGAACCATACTAAGTGCCAACAATAGATTGTGCTACCATACCAACAAGCTCAAGCAAGTGTTTGACATTTAGTGCAAGTTCAAGTTAATGATCACAATGAGCAAGGTAACAAGAGCACAATGAGAGCAATGCCATACATGAGAACACATGCAAGAGCAAGATTCTAGCATTGGACTTATGAGATCACATCCTCTCAAGACAGCACCAAAATTGCTCAACTTTGACAATTTTTAAATTATGTGCAAATCTGCACTTATGTGATAATTTTAGAATTTTCAATTTTGGGATCATGTGCAGACTTGCAGTTATTAGAGAAGACTTCGTGCCTTACTTTTCGACCACACCCAACATGACACTGAAGGATTTGTGGTCTCGGTCATCCAAAACTCCTTCCAAGTTTTTGCCAAGTGCAATGGCAAGCAATCTCGTGAAGAGGAATTGGTGAAGTCTCTCAAGTGAAGAGGAAAAGCTTTTTTTTTGTTGTCTTAGAAAAGCTTTTCAATGGTGCCAAAGTAAGATAAAACATGTTCCATCAAGAATCAAATATAGACTCAAGAGCTAGCAAGGCAAAAACTAGCATGGCATAACCTCAAGGTAACTCTCTAAAAACACAAGCTCAAGTGTCCAAATTAACCATTTTAGAGTTTGATTTAGATAACCTACTTGAGCAAGATGGTAAAGCATCTATGAATGACTATGCACAAGCATCAAGGCATGGTAAAGTGCAAAAACATTCAACTAGCATCTCAAACATGTATAATAGTCAAAGCTTGTCTCTACAAGAACAAAATATACAATGAGATGCAACAAGATGCAAAGAGTGATTCCTACCTCCCCTCAACTAATGAGTCAATTGTTTAGCACAATTTGGGTTCAAGTTGAGTTATGTCAATATTAAGCTCAGAACAAGCAAAGAAACTCAACAAGACCAAAAGCATATGATGGAGAGACGAGAATCAAGGGGGGAATTTATGGAGCAAAGAAGAGGTATTAAAAAGCACTAAGGCTCAGACTCGCTCTCATCTTCCCCAAGCGATTAAAATAGGAAAGCGAGCCTACAACTCGACTACCAAAGAGACTAACACAAACCTTGTCTACTTGGGAGGCCCAACACCCGCTAGACCCAAAAGACTGTGAGAACTCAACTAGCTAGAGCAGAGAACATTGCTAATTACGCATGATAGCGACCTAAATCACAAGATGAGAGGGCCGTGCAAAACATGCCAGAAGTCTAAATGAAGTGCACCATAACCTTCTACAAAGCCCAAAATACCAACCCAAAATGCAATACAATGCAGAAAATATATTACATAATGTACAAAGACTAGCTCCTCCTCAAAATAAGCCTGAAGGGCTCAATACCCCAAGCTCTCCCATAAGGGCTACAAATCTAGAGCTATCCAAAGGCTTGGTGAAAATATCTGCAAGTTGGTGGTCACTCTCCACAAAGTGAAGCACTATCTCTCCCTTCTTTACATGGTCTCTAAGAAAGTGGAAGCGGATATTGATATGTTTGGTCTTAGAGTACTACATTGGGTTCTTAGCAATGTTGATTGCAGAACTGTTATCACAGAAAAGAGGGACACTATCTAAAGTCAACCAAAGTCCCGTAAGGTCGAACGCATCCAAAGCACTTGGCTACAACAACTGGCTGCAGCAATGTACTCGACCTCGGCAGTGGACTAAGCAACACCGACTGCTTCCTATAAGACCAAGAGACAAAGGAAGTGCCAAGGAATTGGTAAGTGCCTAAAGTGCTCTTCCTATCTATCCTGCAACAACAAAGTCTACATTAGAAAAAGCTCTAAGTGACAGACAGGAAGAGAAAGAGTTCCAAATCCCAAAGTGCAGAGTAGCTCTAAGATAGCGAAAGATGCGTTTCACCGCCTGAAGATGGGAAATGCGAGAAAAGGCCTGGAAGCAAGCACAAAGACACACAGCAAAGTGTATCTTATCTCAAACTAAGGGAGCCAATCATGCTGCGATACTCCTTTTAGTTGACCATTTCACCATTCTCATCAGACTCGAGGGCTGTGGTGGTTGCCATAGGAGTCTGGATAGGCTTGCCATCAGTCATAGCAAACCTCTTGAGAAGATCAAAGTGTATTTGCCTTGATGAAGAAAAATCCCCTCCGGAGTTTGCTTGATCTGAAAGCCAACGAAGAAGCTCAACTCTCCCATCATGCTCATCTCAAACTCAGAACTCATCACATCAGAAAATTCTGAGACAAGCATGTGAGAAGAGCTGCCAAAGATAATATCGTCCACATAGACTTGGACAAGGAGATAATCATCACCAATTCGCCAGGTGAACAAGATCTTATCTACCTTATCCATCTCAAAACCATGCCCAAGCTGGTAGGACTTAAGCCACTCATACCAAGCCCTTGGAGCTTGCTTAAGCCCATACAAAGCCTTAGAAAGTTTATAAACATGGTCTGGGTACCTAGGATCCTCAAAACATGGAGGCTATCTCAGATAGACCTCCTCCTCAATAACCCCATTGGTGAAAGCATTTTTGACATCCATTTAATAAAGCTTGAAGCCCTTGGATGCAGCAAAAGCAAGGAGATTTCTCATAGCCTCATGTCGAGCTACCGGGGCATAAGTCTCATCTAGTCGAACCCCTCAACCAGAGTGAACCCTTGAGCTACTAACCGGGCCTTGCTCCTTATCACTATCCCATCCTCACTTTGTTTGTTCTTGAACATCCACTTTGTGCCAATTACATTGTGGCCAACCGGGCGCTCCACAAGACGCCAGACCTTTTTTCTCTCAAGTTCTCAAGCTCCTCGTGCATGGCATTCACCCACGATGCATCAGACAATGCGTGAGTGATATCCGAAGGCTCAAAAGAATCAACAAAAGCAGCCGAGTGACAAATAAGAGACCTGCCTTTGAGCGAGTGACCAAACGCTCAGTTGGATTGCCAATTATCAGATCAGGTGGATGATGCCGTTGAATATGGCAAGGAGCTGTAGGAGCGGTCGTGGCCTCTACCTCATGCACAGAAGAGATAGGAATAGAGCCACTAGGGAAAGAAGGATCTAAAGGTGAGACCTCAGTAGAAGAAGCAACAGGTAAAAGCAAAGAAGAAAATGGAGGTAAGGACTCATCCTGAGGGATAGAAGTAGAAGCAGGAGTCACCTAAGGTGTAGGCAAGGTAAGATCAGGTTTAGAACCAATGTCATTTACACACATAGGCTCATCTACAAAGATGGTCTTAGAAGAGAAAGCAGAGCCTGAAATGTCTAGTCGAGTTCCAAGACTAGCCTCATCGAATGTCACCTCACAGGTCTTTATAATCCTACGCCCCTCTACACTCCAGACTCTATAGGTCTTGGCAGAAGAGGAGTACCTCAGACATATCCTATCCATAAAGCGAGAATCAAACTTGCCAAGATTTCCTAATTTCAAAACGAAGCTCTTGCAACCAAATACACGAAAGTGAGAAACACTGGGCTTTCGCCCATACCTCAACTCAAAAGAAGTACGATGTAACATAGATCTTAGAAAAACTCGATTAGCCACATGGCAAGCAATGGAAATAGCCTCAGCTCAAAGTATCTAGGAGTGGAGTACTCATCAAGTATTGTACGCTCCATCTCAACCAGTGTCCTATTCTTTCTTTCCATGATGCCATTTTGTTGGTGACGTGCGGAGAAGAGAACTAGTGCTCCACACCTGATTCCTCACAAAATCTCACAAACTAGGAGTTCTTGAACTCCATGCCATTATCTGTACGAATTGCACTATGGGCACTAGGAAACTCAACAGAAAGCTTGCGATTAAGACTTGGGAATGACCAAAAGAGTTTTGAGAGTAGTCATCAACAATCACAAGCACATACCATTTTCTACCCACTGACTGCACTCTAGCTAGATCAACAGTGACCATATGTAAAAACTGTCCTGGTGCATCGATCTTTACAAGGGTTACAGGTGGGTGAGCATCAGCAACCATTTTTCCATGGCGACAAGGAGAGCAAACCAAATCATTGACCATTTTGAGTTTGGGTAAACCGCGAATGAGATCACAGTTGCTAACTCTAATCAAGTGATCAAAGCCAATGTGACTAAGTCTCCTATGCTAGAAGGAGAGATCACAGGATTTAGAAACAATTAAACAGTGTGGAGACCTAACAAAAGAGGCATTAAAATTAGCACGAAAGACCCTCCCAAGTCGAGAAATCCTGCAAATTAACTCCCCAGAAGAGCCAAGAATGCGACAAGCATCACGCTTAAAGCTCATCTAAAAACCCTCATCAACAAGCTGAGAAACAGAGAGCAAATTATAACATAGCTTGCTAACAAGAGCAACATCCTTAAGCACAAAGCGGTCACTAACCTGAATCGCACCCCTGGCTAGCACGTGACCTGAAGAAGCATCCCCAAAGGTGATGGACTCACCATTAGGGACTCGGACAAGGGAAGAGAACCAACGAGACTCTCCAGTCAAATGGCGACAACAACCGGAGTCACCAATCTAAACCTCTCCCTTCCCCGTCCTGTGCACCTGGATCAACGAACAAGAGAAAGGGATGACTCAGTATTGGCACAAGTAAGAATAGATTTAGGTATCTAATTTTGAACCAACCCATGGGACAAGGATCCCCTAACCGATTAATCTCTCACAAAGCCAGAAGGGCTACCTGTAGGACATCTAGGCGCCGGAGATGGGTTGGGCTGCCATCGAGCAAAGGCAGGACCATCCCAAAAGCGCCACTCAGGCCTCCTACCACTAGAAGCAGGAACAAAGTCACCTCGCAAGTGTCTATCTCCACGGACAAAAGGAGACACACCCTAAGGACGACAGAGGACTTGACCATAAGGACCACTAGGCCTAGCAACCTTAGCCTTCCTAAAACAGAACTCAACTACATGTCCCTCCTTCTTGCAGAAGGTACATGTAAACTTCGCTCTGCCAGAGGCAAGAACAACTAGGGGGAACTACCTTAGGAGAAGCACCCTCAGGCGAAGATGCCCTTGGGGTTGAAGAACCCTCAGCAAAGCCAGCCGACCTAAACACGACCTTCTCAGGGCGACCTGGGGAGACAACAACCATCTCTCCATCCTCACCAGCACAGAAAACTCTAGGAGGATGTTGCCTAATGTGCTCCATCCAGTCAAAACCTAGTCCTCTACCCCTAGAAACTTTTGAATGGTCCAAGATAAGATTGAGTTTCTTTTTGCCACCCACAAATGTCTCAAGAGTGCTCATGAGGTACTCACACTCCTGATGAAGCTTAGGGCAGAAATCACAGGAGGTAGGAAAGGTACCAGAAGAAGACTGAGCATTACTATCCTTGCCCTTGCCTTGAACAGCCCGGCACCTATCACTTAGCATGGCAACCTCTCTCCTAAAGAAAACACAGGAGAGACACTTAGTATTCTTAATGCTAGCGATTTGACCCTCAAACCTCTTGCTCATCTCCTTGTACTTGTTAGCCATGTCCCCATCAATTTCATCACATCAAACATAAGAAAATTGGGAACTAGCAAGCAGAGCATCAGTCAAATCACTCACCTTAGTTTTCAAGTTCAGATTATCCAAATTTAAGACAGTGCAATCATCACAAAGGTGAAGCTGAGTGAAAGCTACAGTCCTCATCTGGACTGACTAGGTCCTTAGGTGTGTCAGAGTCATGTGCAAGTGTGAAAGTTTCATGTGCAGCAGGATCAGGACAAATCATACACAAAACAGGAGAAACACTCGCATCAATAGTGGATATGTTAGGAATAGAGGTAACAACAGAAGGAATGGCCCTAGCATCATCTAGTTCTCCAAACACTCCAGCATGTTTGTCCTTAAGCAAATCAAGCTTAGAAAGCACACTATCATGAGAGGTTCTTAGTTTATTCATCTCATCAACAAGCTTCTCACACTCCTTCCAACCATTAGAATCAACAGACATGAGTGGAGTGTGAGATTTCAAAGCATTCAGCCTATGAGACAGATATTCTACTTGCTCCTCTAACTCCTTGCACCGAGACTTAGACTAAGCATGAAAACGACGTAGCTTGAGGAAGGCCTCATGAAGTTGATCGTAAAAGGGTACCTCGATGTCCGAGTCGGTGTAGAGGTCGAAGTCACTCATGCTATTGTCGTCAGCCATGAAGCACATGCCAGCGTAGTCGTCGTCGTTGTTGCCTTTGGTCTTGTCTTGCGGATCATCCTCGCCATCATCGCTCCATGACTCGTCCATGTCTTGAAGGTTGACGTCATCAAGTGCCGCCAGCACCTCCTAGAAGAGCCTCCTCTCCTTGGAGAAGTTGGGCTTCTTGTTGCCTCCAGGAACCACCTTCTTGTTGCAGTTCTTGTTGATGTAGGCATTCGGCTTGATCATTCTTGCCCTTCCTAAGCTTGGGGTAGTTGGCTCGAATGTGGTTGGGGCCACTACACTCGAAACACTTGATCGACCCTCTCTTCCTTTGCCTCACTCTTTTGTAGGAGTGGCTAAATTTCCTAGCAAGAAGGGCTAGCTATTCTTTTGGGAGGCTGTCTAGGTGCTCATCACTCAACTCACAGAGAGCAGCAAGAGAGAAACTCGAGCTGAAATCCAACTCATCTAAGGAACACCGCAAACAAAGATCGGTGACCAAAGCCATCGAGTGAAGGCTAGGACCGGGCTTGCAAGAGAGATGCTCAAGCTTGTATGTCTTGAGATTGGAATAGAGCCCGTCCAAAGTCAGAGTAGTGAGATCCTGAGCCTGCTGTATTGTGGTCACTTTCACCCCTAAACTTTCAAATCCAAAGCAGACAAGAAGTGACAAGCATTCTCCGAGTCGGTATAGGTGGTACCAACCGCTCAGAGGTTGCTAAGAATCTTTGTGAACCTACTGAAATAGACGTCTAGTGATTCACCACCCTTCATTACAAAACGATTGTAATCCCACTTGAACTGGTCTTTGCGCACGATTTTGCTTTGGGCTATCCCCTCATGGTAAGCAACGAGGGTAGTCCATATCTCATGAGCGTACTTGACGTACGCCACTCTCTCATACACATTACGACAAAGGCCCTGGATAATGAGATTCCAAGCCTTAGCATTGAGTTCCACTTGTGCCTGATTTTGGATGGTGATCTCATCATCATTAGGCACAACAAAGGGGTTCTTGACCTTGAACCAAATATTATACCCCTGTGCCATGATATACGACTCTATCCCTACCTTCAAGAAATGGAAATCCAAACCCGAGAAGATTAGGGGCTTGGTGGAATACTTGTCATCCGCCATAGCTTAAAAACAAGTAAAGGCTCAAAAATCGGTGAATATCACAAAAAGAGCATAACCACGGTTCTCATACCAATTGAAAACACAGCTACAGCGACTAGAGGGGATGTGAATGGGAGCTTTGAAATTTTTCTTTGAACCGGTGCTCCTCGAACCCACCAACCCTCTAATAACAAGAACACTCAACACTGTGTGTACCTCAAGTATGCACAGATAAAATGCATGCTAGTATGTGGGGATTTTGTAGCCACATTTCTGGTTGCTTAAGTGTTCAAATAAAATTGCAAGTGTTCAAATAAAATTGCACAAAGGCAAAGGAGATTAGGCACAAGACAAAACAGCCCAACAACCAAAAGTGCTTTAGAGGACTTAAGGTTGCTCATATCATCAAAGCCCCAAGATGATATGAGCAACCTTAAGGCATCATGGATCAGCAGCATTTAGAAGGAGGTGAGGCAAATAAACAAGTTGCAACAAAAAGCACCAAAGAAACAAGATCAAACACAAGAACTAGACAAGAACAAAGCCATAATTTTGGAGAAACTAGTTTCTATTGCTTGAGAGGGTTTTCCACAGCCAACCTAGGTGGGCAAAGCTCAAATGAGTAGAATACAATACCCAAACCTCTGCCCAGGACTCAATGGAGGCAGCCCCCTCCACCCCTTCTTTTATAGGGCCACCAGGTGAACTACGACCCTTATTTTTTGCCTCAACCCTAAGCAAACAAATCAAGGGTTAGGATTCACCCACTCAACCAGCCACTTACATAGGCCTAAACCCACACAACACTCAACCCAACATGGGCCACACAGGCCATATATCGGTTTTACACAAAACTCGATCAATCCGATGCAATGGGCCTTCGTCTGCTGGACTTGACCACTCCGTTCCAGTGCCTTCGGGCCTCCAATCCGAACCAGAGCCTTTGAGCCACCTCAAGTCCATCTCCATAGCGTCCTCATGAGCCCCAAACTTAAGCCCATCTGTCCTGCGACATCATCACCGTTTTGGACCTCGATCCACCCGACCTAATCCCGATACCGTCGCCGACCACGGTTGCCTCCAAGACTGCGCCCACAAAGACCAAACCATTTTCCACAATACAAAATATATTCTTACCTCTCTAACATGCATGTTAGTCCAATATCATGAGTTCAAACATATATGTATGCAATCCACGAACCGGAATCGAAAAACACTTTTCAGCTTTCCTCTCAGCACACCAGTGCACAAAATGATTTTTATAAATTCATCTGTTGCTCAAATGAAAAAGGTCACAACACATAAAAGATGCACCTTAAAATTCTCTACAACTTTTATGTAAAACACATAATTTTTTAGTACAGGAAGACCTCCAAAAATAAAATCTACTGCAGTCTGTCATAGGAGGCACCAAATCAAATCTATAGTCTCAAAATCAAACTCATCATCCAAATCAAATCTAAGCCAAATATACTCATCACAAAACATGGAGTACCTCCACATGGGCTTATATTACTATGTAGAGTTTAAATATTCCATGCCAAACATCGGATTTTTACTATGTCAAATTTAAATATTACAAAAGATACTGACAGGGCCAGCCAGAGCAGCAGGGACGTGCCGATCTTGCTTGAACTTTACTGCTTTATCCGGCTGTTCCTGTTTCTACCTTTGCTTTCCATTCCACCTATAGTGAGCTACGTATCGAGCGTGCCAAGACGCACTATACGATCTTTTCAAAAAGAAGTCGAGGACGGAAGGAAATCTAGTAGTAAAGTGGAAGGTATCCGAGTCTCATTTGTCACGTTCACATCGCCCATGATGATCGTCCAGAAAGCGCTGGTCGTCAAGCTTACATGCGTCTACTTTTCTAGAAGGCTTCGTCGGCTAAATTATGTTTATAGATCGAAGTGAAAGTTTTCTATGTAGATATCATCTTATGTTCCTGGATCCACATATGTACTTCAACTTTCGGTGATATTAATTATCACATGGATTCTCCCATTCTCACTTGTTTAATTAACTGCAATAAGTGAAGTGACCCTCCTTTGATACAAACAAATATCACATTACTTTTCACTATGCTTTATTTGACTTTTTGGCTCACGCCGTCAATTCTGCTCCTATGCTCGATTGCATCATGCTCTTCCACACCCTAGGCTCTTTTGCCTTAGCTCCACTTCCGCACTAACTTCGATATATATAACTTGAGTTGATTGCAAGTTTCTTAAAATAGAACATGCTAAAATAAGGAAGGTAGATAAATATGAATATTTCTTAAGCTGATAGAAAACTTTATAAAGTACAATAATGTACTGAAGTAAAAAAAAAAAAGCAAGCTAAATAAATAAAAATATACATATGATGTCTAAACTATCACTACAGAAAAAGTATGGTAGGTTGACGGCCCAAGACACTTATTGATCATTGTAACGCGGTTATGACCGTTTCACCCATCACTATGCTAGGCTCTGTTTAATAGTAGATACTTATATCTACAGTGAAACACCACGTGGGAGCGAAAGAGAGAGGGGGATCGATAATTATGCCCTAGCTGGTCAGCACGTACGTACATACATGCGTAGTAGTAACACACTTATAAGCGACTTCACAACTCGCGTGCGCACATCAGGTCTGTCTCCACTCCCATCCATCCTTTCCAAGGCAGGCGGACCGGTCAGTAGAAACCGCGGTTTCAATCGAGCCGAATTCAAAAATTCAAATTCGAATTTGCAAAATCTGAAAAGTTAATAAGATATCTATAAAATACTAGAGATGTGTATGAATCATTTGATAAAAAGACAATTTGAGAACACACATTTTTTTTATGCATTTTAGAACCAGTTTCGTGGAGGTGTGGTTTTCTCGGCTCTATAAATGGAGGAGTATTGGTGTATTGATGATATGAAAGATTTTTGGCATGGATTACACATTGATCCTATCGGGGTGCTCACATTTTATCGGAACCCCAGATTCTCTTGGCGATGGCATCAAGCATGTAATGGAAGAATCTTCGGTTTTCGCTAGCCCAGGCATCGAGTTGGGCTAGCAGTAGTTAATAGGTTTTATTTTCGCTTTTTCCCGCGTTTTGGGGGAGGGGGGGTCCGAAAAATAGAGAATCATTTCGGACTAGTTTGGACCGCCATGAAGCTATAGTCTTTATTTTCAGGATTATGGTCCGGTGGCCATGAGGTGAGAGACTGGCGAGGTCCGAGATGGTGCTATGGCAGAACGGGGCTCTCTTGATCCTGTTCTAGCCAAGGAAATGCATGGCAGACCGGTATTGTAGCGGGTCCACCATGTACAGGGTGGTGGCGGACCAAGGGGGAGGTCCGACCCTAGTTGTAGGTAGCAGCAGGGTGGCAGATCGGGCACTGTATCTAGTCCGACAAACATAGGTGCATGGGAGACCGGGCACTGTTGTCAGTCCGCCATCAACAGATGTAGACCAGACCGACTGTGTGTCGTGGTTCGACCCCGGTCCGGTACCTAGTCCGGGATTAACAGGTCCGTATCGGACCGGTCCGGTGTGTGAGGGTACTTTTTACCCAACGGCTAGTATTTGAATGTGGGGTATTTATATGTCACTTTTAGGTCGTTTTGGGGAGTTGAGTGACTCCAATTGCCATACTCTCAGTCCAGGTGCTTGAGAGCTCTAGGTTTTAGTGCCTACACTAGGGAGAGAGCCAAGGTGAGGTAGTGAGTCTAGGGACAGCTTCATAGGGGGGGATTGACTCGGATTAATCCTCTGTATTGCTCAGGCTTGTTACTTCGTTTATAGGGGAGGAGGAAGGGCATGGTGAGCTTCTAGAGGCGATTTGTGGAAGTCATCAAGCAGAGGGTACAAGGTCATGGAGCCTACCTTGCCAAAGTGGCAAAGGGTTACCCGGAGTGAAGCCAAAGCGATACTCCTCCTTGTGAAGAATGCTCCAATGAGGAGTAGGAAAATCTTTCCTTGTCAAGAGACAAGGATTTTTTTCCGAGGCTCGGAAAAAAATCCTTGTCTCTTGTCCCTCTACAATTCCGCAATTTAAATTCTTACAATTGTGTGAATTTGTGCTCCTAGAAATTAATTGTTAGCTTGCTTTTCTTGTCATAGCTTATGGAGTTTGTTTAGTTGTAAAAGTTTTAATTATGCCTTCGTATCATGAAATTAAAATTTGCTTTAGGTCCAATTCAACCCCCCTTCTTAGTCCTAGATCCTTTTCAAGTGGTATCAGAGCCTCGTTGCTCTTGGTATAGCTTAATCACTACAAGAATGGCTGGAGAAGGGATTAATGTAGGTAGAGCTTCTATTTTAGATGGTTCTAATTATGCCTATTGGAAAGTTAGAATGCAGTACTATCTTGAGGCTTTAATCTACTGATGCGATACCCAAGGATGCTATCACACTCACGGAAATTGAATTAAAGTATAGGCAATACAGCGCTCGAGTAAAGAATGCTTTGTTTGCTTGTCTCAGTTTGGATGTGTTTGAGCGTGTGAATAATCTTAGGGAGGAAAAGATGCACCATATTAGGGCAAAATTTGATGATTTTAAAATGTTACCGAATGAGGATGGGAATGTTATGTTCACCAGGATGAATCCTATAATCAATGAACTTAAAAGTTTTGGACTAACTCTCATGGATGTGGAAATTTATAGGAAAATGGTCAATGTGTTACCTTCTTTATATCGTGGATTGACCATCTACCTCAAGAATAGTCGTGAGATCAAGTCACTTACTCCAACAGCTCTCTTGCCAATTATTGTTCAACACGAGTGTGGCTTGAAGGGCAAGGTGATGAGGATCCTCCCATAAAGAAGAACATCTCTCTCAAGGCAAACGAGAAGACTCCTACACTCAATGATGATGAGAGCACTGATGAGGATGTTGAAGGCCTCGTTGGTGATGCTCAAGACCTCGCACTATTTATAAGGTCCAAGAAGTTCCTTAAGAAATTGAGCTCCCGTGGAGATCGAGACAAGTCATCTTCTTCATCCTACAAGAAGAAGCCTCTCTTAGAGATAAGGTGTTATAAATGTAGAGAGAAGGGTCACATCGCCACTAATTGTGACAAGAAGAAGAAGCACAAGAAGAGAGAAAGTGATAATGACCGTTATAAGGATGAGAGATGAGGAAAGAGGAAAGTTGTGTGGAAGATGCGCATCAAGAGGGTGAATAAGAATGGAAAGGAGGAGGCGTTCATTGGAGAATTGATTTCTGATGAAGACAACTAAAGTGATTCATCAAATAAGGAAGACTCAAGGTCGAGTGGCTTGGCCGGATTGGCAATTCAAGACTTAATTCCTCCCTCTTTTCAAGCATATCCATCCTTATGTTTCATGGCCATGGAAAATGAGGAGAGTCAAATTGAAGAGTGAATCACCGATAGAGTTGACACATACGACTCATCAGATGATGAAGACTCAAGTGCATATGAAGTGGGCAGTTAGGTGATTTTCGAGCCAACTTCTCCTTTCTCTTCACCAACTCCTCCCTTGAGTCTCATGGCGAAGAAGGATAAGGTAATTAAAGCAAAATCCTCTGATGATTACTTTTGTTGAAGATTTGAACAATGCTTTGATCAAGGAGAAGTCTAAGCTTAAGAACCTTAAGACACTTCATAGCACACTTGCTTTGGGACTTCAAGCCTTGCTTAAAAACTATGAACTGCTAGAAAAGGACTTTGGTCTTTTAGTTAATGAGCATGAATAGCATGACATGAGTGTATCTTGTGATTTAATTGAAATTGATGACCCTAGTCATAGTCAAGTTGATAAACATGACATTGACATTAGTTGTGATTTGATTGACACTGTGTCCAGTGCTCTAAGTATTTCAATTGATCCTAATTTGAATACTACTAATTATCATGTTGCTCCATCTTGCTCAATCAGTTTGATGACTCATAATACTTCAAATGTTTCATCCTATGGTATTGCTCATCATGCTAGTGATTTAGTCAAAGAAAATCTCATGCCTAAGGATCAAGGAAAAAATTTGAACTTGGGCTTAGCAACGCCACCGGTCAAGCATAGGTGTCCTATGACCCCCTGATCAAAGAAAAACCGCTCATGAGATGAGTTGGTTACTCATGTCTGCAACTCTGAAGCCTACCGAGTTTTCAATAATGCCACCGGTCAAGTAGAGGAGTCCTATGATATTAAATTCGATGAAACTAATGGCTCCCAAAGTGAGCAAGATAACTTGAACGATGTAGGTGACGATGAATTGAGCAAAGCAATAAAAAACAAGGAGGTAGGTGAGACCCAACAAAAGGAAGCTGAAGAGCCCAAGACTCAAGATAAACCTCCTTCATCCTCAATTATACCCTAAGCAAGCTTAAGGAAAGAAGAAGAGGATGATGGGAAAATTCTCTGTGATCCTCCCAATTTCACTAAGCCTCACCACACAATTGCTAAGGATCATTCTATAGATCAAGTCATCGAAGAATTGAGTGGCGATTCACATTGGGTCAATACAATGCATAAAGAGCTCAACAATTTTGTGCAGAACAAGGTTTGGATGTTTGTTGATAGACCAAGTGATCAGAATGTCGCTAGCACCAAGTATGTTTTCAAGAATAAGCAAGATGAGAGCAAAATGGTCATGAGGTACAATGCTCGTCTTGTGTCTCAAGGGTTTGTTCAAATCAAAGGTGTGGACTATGGTGAGACCTATGCTCTATAGCCTGTGTTGAGGCTATTCGGTTTCTCCTTGCTTTCTTTACATGCCATGATACTGTAGCACGTGGGCTGCCCTAAGAATGGATAAGAAAGAAAGGGAGAAAGGATTGAGAGAGAGAGAGAGAACAATCTATGGAGAAGAAGGTTGGGACAGCTAGGGCTGGGTTGGCCGCAAGGCGGCAGTGAGGAACGGCAGCAGTTTATAGGGCAGCCAGGTGGCGATGTTGGGGAAGGAGAGGGGAAGGCCCCATGCGATAGTACGGCGGCGGCTATGGCTGCAAAGCAGGGCAGCGCGACGAGCAGTGGCGTTAGGCCGGCTCGATTCACCGGCGACGGCAAGCAGCGTGGCAAGGTTGAGGACGGGAGACAGAG
The DNA here is from genome assembly GCA_036346145.1 of Olyra latifolia. NCBI lineage: Eukaryota > Viridiplantae > Streptophyta > Magnoliopsida > Poales > Poaceae > Olyra > Olyra latifolia. Next base: position 2,759,286 of record CM070531.1, on the reverse strand, counting down.
GGCCGGTGTGGCGCAGAGGCAATCGGGTGGGCAACGTGTGGGCGCCATGCTTCAAACAGTGGCACAGAGCGACTAGGCTAGTGGCGGCTTGGCGGCAGGGTCCCACAGTACGCAGTGCAGCGATGGCTCGCACACGCAAGCAAAGAAAGGATGCCGGCTCAGTGTGCGGTGCAACAACCAAAGTGAAGATGGCAGTCGGTGGCACGATGCGGTGAGGAGAGGCCGACATAGGCAGAGCTCTAGGAAACAATGGCTGACGACGCGGATCTGGCATGCACACGCTCCGCCACGAACAGAGGAGCGATGCAGCCTAACAAGAAGGTGGAAGAGAGGATGGCACCGCGTCCTAGGCAAGCTCCGTCGGGACTTAGCCAAGGATGCTTAGGGCACTGGCGAGGTCAGTGATGAGTTCGACGGAGGGAGTAGCGGCAAGATGATGCTTTTTCTCACCTCAGATGCGCATGAGGACTAGAGCTAGTGGCATGCCATGAGCTGAGGATGGTATGATTCTTCCTCGATTCCTATGATGGTGGTTCCTCTCTAGCAAACTGGATGGCGTTGATGTTAGTGGCTCCTTGGCTCCTCCAATCAGTAGCTCCGGTGACACTCCTAGTAACGGCGATGACGACAAACAAGGGCTCCAGGCTACTTTATGATGATAGCTCCATGGAGTTCAGATCGATTTATAGCCAATTCAGAGATTGACTTGGGGAGGGGATGTATTGGGGATTTGGGAGGATATTTATCCGAGGAGTTGATTAGGATGGGGCAGCAACTAGCGGCGTTGTCCAGCGAGTCTAGATGATAAACAAATGGAAATAGGGATGGATGAGATATTGTCCTGCCAGGTTTATATAGGGGAAACTATAAATAGAATTGGCAACAAATTTTCCTTTGAATCAAGTCCATGCCGGATTTGATTTGCAGGTTTGGTTTGGAGATGCATAATAGATATAGGAGGGATTCGACTGAGGAAGGAAAAGAACGTAGGAAGGGAAAGGAATCCCACAACCATTGAAGAAAAAAGAATGGAAAAACGAAAGAATAGAAAAGGAAAGGAGAGAAAAAGGAAAATAAATAATATATATTTTAAATTTTGAACTATATTTTGAATTCAAAAATTTGATAAGAATAAAATTTTGAATTTAAGTTCAAATATCAAGTCTAAGATTTTAGGATGTCACACGCTGGTCGTACTAGTGAGGGTCACGGCGAGAGAACACTTCCCGGTCGCGGTGCGGGGAGCACACGGTGGTGAAGCTACATTCCCCCCAGCTGCAGCCCATAGGGCTCTCCTCTCCATGTCCTTTTGCCCGGTCGCGGTGTCGGTGATGGCAATCATGGCTCTCCTGGGTAACACTCTGGGATTCCTCGCTGTGAGAGCCAGACGACCCTCCTTGAGGATGCTCCCAAGAACGTCCTGCGTGTCTTCTTTGCTCGAGAAGTGCCAGTGGGGCCAGACCAGCAGCTAGCCTCTCTAGGTCCCCTATGATGGTGGCGCCCATGGCTCCTTATTTCTCTTTCCCAGGCTCGCTTGCGAGATTGCGCATGACTACCGCCAATGCTCAAAGCCTTTCTTGTCCAGCGCAAACTGAAGTGGACGGAGGTCGTTCCCTGGACTGGACCTCCAGTGCCCGGACCAAGGAGGACGATGATATTTAGGTGTCGTCATGGGGCCTATCTCTGGCACGTTGCCGGACGTTTGCCACGGTCCTTTCCAGAGAGGATTCAAGGCGAGCTCGAGCGACGTCGTGCGCATGTTGTGAGGGATTTCTTCCTCGAGTTGGCAATTACCCTGTGTAGATATGTTGACACACCTACCAGTGGAGGGGTATGAGGGGGTCATCATCGAAATATCGCACGACGGGACCTATCATCAAGTTCTATGTGGTCCGGGATGTCCAATCCCACATAGAGCTCGTCACCATCCCCATCAGATATCGGGAAACTTGTTCTGGCACAACTCGAAATGAGATCAACTCGGGAACAACTCCGAGCTTATCCCACTACGATCATCAAAGTGGCGATCGACGGGAATACGGCGATCAGGTGAACACTCGACATCTGACATCTTTGGGATTCCTTCGGCAAATGATCTGTCGATCCCCACGGACGGCACTAGCTATCAATGAATGAGAAACTGATTTTCCGCCGAGCTTACTTGTTGATTGAGGCATCAAACAGCCCCTTGCTGCCAAGGGGCTTTCATCATAGATCTGTTGAGTTAACAAAAGGAAAATGAAACAGAGATTTATCGTGGGTCGAGCATCTAGGAAAGAGATAATAACCCTACTCCAGTCATACTTAGGCATTTGTGTTATTGCAATGGGATTGTACATATCTCGATCTCGATTTTCATCTCGATACCCTCCCTTTCCCATGGGAAAAGGTATTTATAGTACAAGGTATACGCAGTCCAGGTCTTATACGACCAGGAGAACCATCTAGATAACTCACAATCCTATTATATCCATAGATATATCCTAAAAATATGCTAATTTGTTTCCCAAGGAACATCCATATCTTGAAGGCTTCGGGCTCTGGATATGGGAGAATTTCCAAGGCGGTGGGGGCGCTGAGCCAACCATCTTGATGCATCTCTTCAGAGGCCATGATGATACGTGCAATGGTCCATAAGCAAAGATGCCTACTCCCGAGCACCAATCGCTGGGGTATCAGCCTGAGCCTACCATGCTAGGCTTATTCTCCCTGGGTATGCGCTCCAAGGGCATATTTTAGATGGAAACTAGCCGCTGGGATATCTTATCCAATCCCCGATAGTAATACATATATAAATTATTTAGGGTTGCGATAAGGTTGCATGATGTTTGTTGTGCAAATGTTTTTGCAGTGAGAAATAGCGAAAAGGCCGGTGTATCTTGTGTGGACTCATGAGGAGCAAATGGGAGCAGGAGTTAGATGTAATTATTTTCAACAAGTGATGAAGGGTAACAGTGCTTTGAGATTGAATCATCACCTAGTACGGCATGGCAAAGATGTTGCACATTACAAGTCTATCGCCCTCCCCCCCCTTGATGTTAAGAGCTACTATTAGCGCAAACTAGATAGGACCAAAAACAACAAAAGGGATAAGGCCAAGGAGGAGCTAAGATGGGAACAAATGGCAGAGGAGGGAGATAGCTGGAGAGATGCACATAGGTGAACTAGATGAAGAACTAGTGTGGCATGGCATGGAAGTACTAGTAGTTAAGGCAGACTTCATGAGGCAGGTTGGCCCGACATATAACCATGGGGGTAGAAATGGGTCCTCACAGCAGCAGCCTTCGAGAGGCAATCTAATATGTTGGGTATTCAGAAGATCGACCTCATGGAGGGATGACCCATCTCTACCGGACTACCACATCACACAAGTACAAGGGCTAATGTAAACAAGGATAGATAGAAGGCCTTGGTCGGCGGGAGGGAAGACAGGTAGAGAGAAGTTTGGTAATGCATGGTCAATGTTTTTTCCCTCCTCCCACATCTCTAGCAAAAGAGTGGATAACCCTTACTTTGTGAGTGCCATCAAATAGACTCAAAAACCAGGTGAGTGCATTGTATTTTACATTTTTAGTTGTAGGTTTGATCAGATGTGTTAATCAAACTTTTCAATTGCAGTGAGGATGTGTTGTCCCTCATTGGGAAGAACATTGATAGGAAGTACCTCGACTAGAATGAGTACGACATAAAGTAAGATATAGACAAATGGAAGAGGGACTAGCCAGAGTGTCATAAACTTTATGCCCCATTTAGTGCCATCAGTAAATGCAAGGGGCCATACACAGAGTTCTAGTCACTTGCTTAAGGTTAGGAATATTTTATGCATTTTTGGGGCAATTTTTGCATTATGTTTTGGGTCATGTGATTAACATTTTTGTCATTACTTTTGATTATAGGAAATTACAGATGTGTTCACTTACATGGGTGTGAATAATTTTGTGCAAATATTGATATGTAATGGGTCAAAAGACAAGAAGGCTTGCATGTTGCTTGCACAGGAACACAAGTCTATTGTGTGGTAGCTTTATGTTGCCCACACCATCGATTTTATACTAAAGGATGTTGGGCATTGGGAGGGCACAAAGAGGTGATTCAAAGTGCAATGGAGGTCTCAAGATGGTTGAACAACTTCAATAGGTTTGTAGATCTCACATTGGTAGACAAGTGCAATCTAATCCTTATGTGAATGACATAAGGGAGGTCTAATGCCTCCTTAGAATTGGATAAAGATGACAGTGACAGTGATTATTGAATCCTGTCGTATGTTATATGAGACCCGTTGGACATGTCCAATTTGCAAAAGATAACAGGGACAACAAACATCGCTAATTTGGTAGAGAAAAATGTGGTGCCACACATATTAGGAAAAGGAAGATTTAGAAAGCACTAGCGTTGCATATACTACTACAGAATGAGTAATATAAGGCACATTTTAAGATGGTTTCGGCGTACCTATTTTAAAATCGTCTCTTGTTATGTAGGGACACAAGGAAAGATGTGGTTTCAAAAGAAGTGTCTCATATGTTAGTTGTTTTGAAGATGGTTCTAGAAGAAGTGTCTCATATGTTAGATATTTTTAAGACGGTTTCCAAACAAAAAATGTCTCTAATAAGGTTAGAGAATAAGAGTCATTTCCTTGCTAGAAAATGACTTTTATGGGTATATCATATGAGGCGGTTATCAATTGAAATATGTCTGTTATGTGCCTCTATTAAATATTTAGATTTGGATCAGTTACATATTCAGTATTCAGATGTGTTACGCAATTTTTGTAATTTTTTCATGTAAAGTAAGGTAAATATAGGTAAAGGGCAATATGAGAGATTAAGACCAATGCTTTCATAAGCAAGCCATTAGTTTAGAAAATTTTAATTTATTCATGCAAAATCAGATGGGAACAACTTTTACATGTAAATTGTAGCTTTCAATGAGATCTAAAACTTTGTAGTTGGAAAATTTTTTATTTGAAGCCATTTACATTGCCTAAAAAATATCAAAAGATTTGAACAATAAGAATACAAAGGCTTGCACATCATACATAAGACAACAAGTCACTTGAGGTGAATTATTTAGGTGGGTTAGATTAGAGTCAAGAGGTCATGGGTTCAAATCATATACAGAACATATAATTGTATTTCATTTGATAAATGATCCCACTTGTATAGAATACTAAATGAGGCTATAATATAGTTTTAGGACGAAGAGTATATTTTTTGTAATTTTTTGCACCAATTTTCTGTGTTTTTTGCATAATTTCTAGCGTTTCCTATAGTATGACATATAAGACGGTTGCATATAAAAAACATAGTATATACTCGCTTATAAAAGACGGTTGTAAACCGTCTCATATAAATGAAGTCTTTTGCTACTGGTGTCAGATAAATTATTTTAAAACCGTCCCAAATAACAAAAAATAACTGTTTCATAAATGCTTTTCTTTTGTTTAGGATGCTTTCCTCAAAAAAGGTGAAGGAAAAAGGCAAGAAAAGGATGACGAGGAGGAGGTATAAAGTGATGATAGTACAAAAGATAATAAGAAAAGCCCACCATACTAGGAATCCAAGGATAGCTCTTCAAGGGACACAAACAACACTGATGACAATGGGGGAGGCGTGGTGGGTGCAAATGACAAGTGAGTACAGAGCCCTATCCCACATTTCTACACTTGGTCTCATCTTCGCTTCACTGGAAGAGTCAATTCTAGTATGCCACGCAAGACCAAGATCATGGGATGCCAAGCCCCCAGAGGGATACAATGTTGAGAAAGGGTGCACAAAGACGGCATGCACATGACATCTCACATGATAGCTCAACCTCTTCAACACAGGGAAGTTACATGTCTTACTCGAACCTGTTCCATGCTCCCCCACACCAAGTGGCAAGGTGAGTATATGAATGGGAAGGCCCTGAATTCTACAGAATATTGTATTTTGACTAGCAAGGCATTAGTATGTGCACAGGGCTATGTTGGCAGAACTACAAGGCAAATTTGTTAGCTACACGAGGAAGGGGTTGATGCTAATGTCCACCGATGAGTACAACTGACCCATCAAATTTACAACTTTAGTCAAGATTACTAAAAATGAATCGAGAGGTGATGTTTCACTGTTTTTATTATGAGAGCTGCTGGGATCAGATGTCTTATCCTAAACAAAAAAGGGACTTTTTTTGGAAACACAACAAATGAATTATTGAAACAAAGCTTAGGTATTGTTGAAACATTTTTCATGAATATGTTAACAACAAATGTTTCAGTAGTTATTCTAACATGTTTCAACCCATACGAGCAATGTTTCATACGCAAACAAAATATTTCATACATTTGTTTCATAATAGTAAATAGAATGTTTCACGAGGACACACATAATATTTCATAAGAGCAAACACACATGATGCACAAAGCAAACAAAATGTTTCACATTTTTTACGGGTGTTTCACTAGAGCAAAACACCATATTTCATCGGAGCAAACCCATTGTTTCACCAGAGCAAAACTAATATTTCACAAGAGTAAACAAAGTGTTTACACACTTCTTTTTTTGTAATGTTTCACCAGAGCAAACATTATGTTTCACCAAGCAAAACACATATTTCATACGGACCAAGGTAATGTTTCAAACCAAATAGCACTTTAGCTCCTTTCAATGGATCAGTGCACAGCAACCGCATGCACAGCCGTGGAGCCGGCGGCTGGAGTCTGGTGGCGGGGTGGAGTCCGGCAAAGAGGATGCGTCATCCTCGGCGAGGTTGGGCAAGGAGATGCGGCATGCCAGGAATGGTGGCGCCTGCGGCTCTGCCCGACGAGATAGAGGAGAGAGAGGGGTCGATCTCCAGAGAAACTCGTGGGGACCGGGTTCTAGCAGGAAGGAGGAGTAGAAGCAAACAGCGGCTAGCCACCAACTGGCGCATGACCCAAGCGTGTGCTCCTTTCCTCCCTTTTTTTTGTTCGATCTGCTTGAGTCCAAGAGATAGAGCAATCAAGAGATGGCGGAGCTCACAGGAGAGATGGAAGAGAGAGAACGTAGAGAACTAGTGGCTGAGAGAGCAGATGTGTCCGTCCGATAGTGATCATCGCATCAAACGTCTGTGGATAAGTAATTTCGTTTTATTATTTCAAACTTGTTACTTCTTTAACACAACCTTCTTTATTAGACTCAAGATGGGTATGGACTATGAACTATGCCACCATCATGGTATAAAATGCTTCGTGTCCTCTCTTGCATGCTATGCACTATTGACATAATTAATATTGTTTTGATTCTCTCTATTTATTGGTGGTGGTGTTCATTGATGTATCATGCATGCAAAGTTGTCAAATGCTTAATTGATCTATGGATGTATCATGCATGCAAAGTTGTCAAATGCTTAATTGATCTATGGATGTATCATGCATGCAAAGTTGTCAAATGCTTAATTGATCTATGGATGTATCATGTATCCCAAACTCATATGGTGTTGTAATGTGGACATATGGAACATATATGCTACATATTGTGTGATTAGCAAAGGTAGATCATGCAAAAAATTTTAAAGATTTTTTTGTGTTTCCTAATATATTGCCATATTTTTCCCCAGGGTTTGTAAAGCTTTTGATGCATTTCTGTAGCATTTCTTAAACGCAAAGGTCTACTTTTTTAATTTTAGTTCATCCTGTTTTTGTGGTTTTCGAGGAATTTTTTCACGGTTTTCGGTAGAAACCATCACCGCCATGCTAGAGGCTTGGTTTTCAACCCGGGTAGCTGAGCACCAACCCCCTCCGGAGCTGCTGGCCTACGCGTATGACTCGGGTGTCTATCATGTAGACACATGTCGTTAACATAGATGCATTCAGGTCTGCCATTCCCAGCACATAGAAGCTTCTAAATTTGAAATAGCTAGCTTGTTTAATTAACTCGCAGCGAATAAATAGATTTCTCACCAACTACTCGATCGCATCGCATGGCGGGGCAGTCGAAGTCCGTGCCCTCCCCAGCCGTCTCAAACCACTCTAGCTAGATCGCTCCCGGCCGGCCGGTGTGCCTCTCACCTGTCCTGTCTATAAATACGGCCGGCCACAATCGATCCTCTACTCCTTGCATATCCATCGCCCACTAATCAACCTAGCTTTACAGGTTAGCTTGTAGTGGCTGAGAAGAGCTCGCTCCAGATAGGCACCTAATTACCTGTCGCTAGCTAGCTAGCAACACACATATCGAAAATCGATCTGTACGTATAGCTAGCTAGGACCATGCCGACTGAGACAGCCATGCCGGCCCTCCCCGGCCACGGCCGGACGGTGTGCGTCACCGGCGCCGGCGGCTTCATCGCGTCGTGGCTCGTGAAGCGCCTCCTCGAGAGGGGCTACACGGTGCGCGGCACCTTCCGGAACCCTGGTACGGACGTGCAGTGCAAACTGGAGTAGTTGCTACAGATCATGTGGCCACCAATTAACTTGGTCATTCGTGTCTCTCTCGATCTGTGTTGCCACTATCAGTTGACCCAAAGAATGAGCACCTGAGGGCGCTCGACGGCGCCGCCGACCGCCTCGTGCTCCTCCGCGCCGACCTGCTGGACCCCGACAGCCTCCTGGCGGCCTTCTCAGGCTGCGAGGGCGTCTTCCACGCCGCCTCGCCCGTCACCGACGACCCCGTACGTTCAGCACACCAGCTAGCACATTACTTCTTCTTAACACATTTCAGATCGAGTTAACCTATAGCTAGCTAGTTAATTAGCTATTCACACACACATCACATGTGGAGGTAGCTAATTAACGTACGGCCGTGAATCAGGAGAAGATGATCGAGCCGGCGATCCGGGGGACGAGGTACGTGATCACGGCCGCCGCCGATGCCGGCGTCGAGCGCGTCGTCTTCACGTCGTCCATCGGCACCGTGTACATGAACCCCTACCGGGACCCCAGCAAGCCCGTCGACGACACCTGCTGGAGCGACCTCGACTACTGCAAGAGGACAGAGGTAGGCATGCATGCATGTAATTAGAAGTTAATTTGTCGTACAAACGACGGCTGATCAATTAATGGATCAGATACTGGAAGATTTAGTTAACTTCCGAATTAGCATGCATGGTAGTAACAATATATTTGTGGTCATGGTTTGGTAATATGCTTTTGCTGCTGCACACAAGTTCTCTTCACCAAACGAGGACGATGTGTTGACGCTGATTTGTGAGCTGCATGCGGTAGTCGTGAGGAGTAGCTTCCTGGTCAATGCGCAGAGACCAACCAGACCATACTTTGCGGCCATTTTTAACTGCTCCAAATACTTTTCCTCTACCTACTGCCGCATATTTATCCGGGATCCTTTGTAGTTGAGACCAAACATATATATCCGGAATATGCATATCTAACTCCACATTTGGGATCATTAATTTCTGGCCATCGTATTTTTTATTCATATCACGAAAGCTGCAATATTTGAAAAATATTTGATTTTCACTGGGTAGCCTGAAGCGCAGGTGATCTTTTAATATTAATTTGAGGAAATATATGTTACCTGTCCTCCAATATTTATCCTCTTAAAGATGAATACGTCTCTAAACATCCAATTAGATACATGGTAGTTAATTAAGTTTAGGGATATATACTTGTATGCCTCTGGAAAAGCTCTTACCATCTCCACCCATTTTCCTTTCATTTTATTCTCTCTTCCGTTCCCTTCTCCAAATTCGTTCCCTTTATTTTTCATTATCTCCAAGAGCATCCATTCAAAGAGAATATTACAGTAAAAAAAAAGAGAATCCCTTTCTGAATGGAATGAAAAAAAATCTCTTTTGAAAATGAACGGTGAAAGAATCTGTTATTAGCATTGAAGGAAGGAGATTCTCTTCGTGATGGAAAGTGTCTTGTAACCAAACATGGTTGGAGATGGTCTAAGTTCCGAGATGCATGCCATGGATCACCACCGAGGCATCACAATTAATTATGTATTTATTGTCGTCCATATATAGGATTGGTGAAATTAATTAATTTGCCTTTTTTTTCTTCTGTACAAATTAAAAATGCATGCAGAACTGGTACTGCTACGCGAAGACGGTGGCGGAGCAGGGGGCGTGGGAGGTGGCGCGCAAGCGTGGCGTGGACCTGATCGTGGTGAACCCTGTGCTGGTGCTGGGCCCGCTGCTGCAGGCGACGGTGAACGCGAGCACGGAGCACGTGATGAAGTACCTGACGGGGTCGGCCAAGACGTACGTGAACGCGGCGCAGGCGTACGTGCACGTCAAGGACGTGGCCGAGGCGCACGTCCGCGTGTACGAGGCCCCCGCCGCGCACGGCCGCTACATCTGCGCCGAGAGCACCCTCCACCGCGGCGACCTCTGCCGCGTCCTCGCCAAGCTCTTCCCCGAGTACCCCATACCCACCAAGTACGAACGTAATCGAAATAGACGATCCGAACCGTCCATCTTGTTCATCTTGATGAAATCTCACTACACACCAAATTTCAAATTTTTTTACTATTTATTTCGTATTTTTGAAAATCGCTGATCTAATTAGCTATGGACCCTCCAATAAGTTCAGTTTTCAAAAATATGAAACAAATAGTAAAAAAATTTAAAAAAATTGAAATTTGGTGTGTAGCGAGATTTCATTGATATGAACAAGATGGACGGTTCGGATCGTCTATTTCGGTCTTAGAATTTGCAAACTCAGTGGATAGCACGGAGAGATCCGTGCTATCTATAGCACAGTAGCAAATCTCTCTCTCTCTCTCTCTATATATATGGCAAAATATGTGGTGCAAACCACCATTTTCGTGAAAACTCCATGAAAACCACCCGTAGTTTTGAAAAATTCTCAAAAACTTACCATATGTAGGGGAGGTGAGCTTCTACAATCCTGCAAAATTTGAAGATGAAACTCAATCGTATTTGAAAGATATGAAAAAGACAAACAGCAAAATGAATAGTGCTAAACAGTGAAAAATTACTATTTAGGCTGAATTTGTCTTTTTCATAACTTTCAAATGCGATTGAGTTTCATCTTCAAATTTTGCAGGATTGTAGAAGCTCTCCTCCCCTATATATGGTAATTTTTTGAGAATTTTTCAAAACTTTTACGGGTGGCTTTCACGGAAAGGATGGTTTGCACCACATATTTTGTCTATATATATATATATATATACACCCACACAACTCTCAATTATTTATTCTGGTTTTGCTCTTCTTCGACGGTCGCGGGTGTACTGCGCGCAGGTGCAAGGACGAGGTGAACCCCCCGGTGCAAGGTTACAAGTTCTCCAACGACAGGCTCAGGGAGCTGGGGATGGAGTTCGTGCCCGTGCTGCAGTGCCTCTACGACACGGTGAAGAGCCTCCAGGAGAAGGGGATGCTGCCCGTGCTCCCGCCCAACCACCAAGACGACATGTTCATGGCCTCATGATACATACGTACTCATCTCCCACTACCTTATACATGCGCGTGCGTATGTACGTGTCATCTGATCATATGACCGGCCCCTTTTCCCCTTATATATACATGTACTGTAATCGTATGCACTTTAATTGGTGCATATATCCTTCCGTGCGTGAGCGAGCAATCAGTGCTGTATGACGTGTACACGACTTTATATATATGTGTGGAATTAATGCATTGCATTATAAATCCAAGGTTCGCGCGCCAGTGCCAAACGGTGCATGTTGACGCAGGAAATGAAGCAACTACGTGTACATGTATCCACGTACTCATCCCGTGGGAAATATTGGAAACTCTCCCCTAGAATTATGTCCAATCATGCGAACAATTTAACTAATATGAAAGCTAGGTCCACATCTGATTTCCGCAATGAAAAAAAAGGAGATACCTTGAAAAAAATACATTCAATATTCTCTACTAACAAAAACTCTCTTATGATAAGGGATGGTGGTCATGTGATACATTATTCATCTCTATCGTCCAATCCCTAATTAATGCCTCAGATCAGCCATCCTAGCTCCTCAGCACGAGTAAAATCAAATCAAGACCATCTCTTTCCTCATCTTCACAAAGCGAATGTACTGAAAATAAAATCAGAATCATTTCTTTCTTATACTATGAATTTCTATTTTTATGAAGGTTCATCCTACATATGATCTATATAGGTGCATATGTGCATTGATACTAGCATTATATCTTGTCCACATTATATAAAACAATAAAAATAGCTGAAGTCTAGGTACGTATAGATGTAGGACGCAGTCGAGCTTGAGCAAAGATAAATGTATGTGTTAAACACATTGACCACAACATGGTATAAGACAATATATGATCTTATTTTTGTCGAACTAAAGCACAAGATCTTGGTTTGTTACAGATAAAGTTCTCTTTTCATTTGTGAACTCTGCACTTTGTCCTATTTTGGTCCCTGGAAACCAAAACATGCTTAACTCAATCACTCAATTGGCAAATCCCGACACTAATGTTCCCTTAACTAGTCAAACAAAGGTTTTTTGCAGTTAATTTTTGATAATGTGGCGGCTCACACGGCGGTGTTAGCTAGCGTAGAGGACACATATATAGGATGCATATGTCGACTACCACGTCAATGAAAACCTTATCTTGGACTCTCTTATCAGCCATAACCACCCAAACCACAGTTTGATTCACTAAGGGATCTTCTATGTCTGGTTTTACCGATCAAAGGACCAAGTTAAGCCTGTTTTTATTTTGAAGATCAGAACAGTACGAAGGCTAGAGTTCATGACCAAAATACGACTTTTTCCTTAAAGTAAAGTACAAACAAAAGGACAAAATTTTTGTTCATGGCAAACTTCTCCTTTTCGTTTAATCATTTCTGCTGATCCGTTGTTCAGGTTGAACGTCATTTTTTTATAAGGGTGATGAACGGTTGATATATTCTACTCAAAAATTGGTGTCAATATACAGATTGATATGATTCCCGAGCAAAAAATTATCTACATACGATGAGAAAATTATTTGCATTTTTGGAACGAAAAGAACGGGAAATCAATGACCCTAATATAAGAACAAAAGTATTCTAAAAGGAAAATTAAAGCGCATCTTTATTGTAAGAATTACAAAGGACCGGATAGGCGACTAGAGGGGAGTGAATTCCAAATTAATTTCGACCCTTTCTTCACAATACTCCCCCAAAATACGAACGTTCATAAATTTCAAACAACTGCCGAGTCTCAATTATCAAGCACCAAACCAAACTAGAACAAAACTAAAAAGAACAAAGCATCTAGAGATTTAACCGAAACCATAAACTAGCATTCTCTCCCTCTCTCTCTTGCACCGGACCACGTCACGTGTTGTGTCGGACCAGGCCTAGTGCTGCGCCAAACCGGACGAGTGTTCACACCAGACCGGACCATGCCACGTGTTGCATCGGACCGAATATAGTGTTGTACCGAACCGACTCTAGTGTTGTGTCGGACCAAGCACTATTCACAGCTCGAGGCGAAATGAAATTTTGTGCAATTATTATTTGCAATGTCGGATTGAGCTCAAATTCAAAATATAGCTTCCTTAGAATGTCTAATACCTATTCCTCCCAAGAATCAAGGCTATAGTTCCTATAAGTTCAAGATAGTTCTTGTGTGATTTTGGTGATTAATGACAAACACTAATTGATGACAAGTGTTATTTATAACAAGCATTTATTAACTAATCCTTTTGATACTACTATGCTACATCAAACCATCATGAAAAACACATACCAAATCAAAGCATTTAGCAATTCTAACACAAATAACCACAAGCACCTAAGCCCCTTCATAGCAGTACGCTTTAATATTTTTTTTTATGAATTTTCCCATTGCTCAAATAGAAAAGTTATCACATGAAAAAGATGTGTCATGAAATTCTTTACAACTTTCATATATAACACTTAATTTTTCGATCATGTGAAGATCTCCAAAAATACGAAAAACAGCGAGCCACGTGTCCAGTCCAGCCTACAGTGCACAGCAGACCGCACTTGGTCTGACGTAGAGCTACGGTGGACCGACCTTCTCTACAGCTCAGTCCGACGCTCCATTAAGCATGGTCCGGCCTAGCCAGACCGGTCCAGCCCAAAATGTTGCTCGGTCCGCCGCGTGGTCAGGTTTCCTACTCTAATGCTCCTAAATCATATTTTACATGCAACCAAATGTCAAAGTACGCAATCTCAAATATAAAAACTTGTCAATTCCTCACCGCATGTACGTTCTCACAATTTAATAAAGTACTATATGTCCCTTTGTGTCTTTCTTTGGCGACGATTTCATTCCATCTCTTAATTTGTTATTGTAACTAGGCTATAGTTTTTCGTTTTGTTCCTGTGTTGATTAGTATATGATTCCTACCTGCTCTGCCTTAGAGTGCGTGTGGCATGTACGACACCAAAGACAACACACGTTAATTAATTTGTATGCAGCTGAAACAAGGGATGAAACAATGAGGAGTGCTCGTTACACAAGACGAGTGTACAAAAGGAGTCCACGATTCGGTAGGAAAAAAAGGAAGAATAGAAAGGATTCTAGAAGGCGAATCATTGGGTGTCTACACATGACGTTAGGGTTCGGTTTTTGAATCTTTCTTTGAAAAGTTTGGTGAATTAATTATAGAGTATAACTTGCGAGGGGCTAGGGATGTTTGCACTAAGTACGTGTAAATAAAGAATCTCTGCTGTACGTTCATTATTCAACCAGTAGCCTGCATGTTCGAAATTCAGATTCAGTCAGATTCCATGATTCCTGATACATGTGCATTCTCATTGATTCGGGACCCTCTCCTACGCACAAAAAAAAAAAACTTATTTAGATTCCTCCTAATGCAGTCTGAAAAATAATTAAACCCAAGCATGTGCTCAAGCATGACAGCTAAATTCAGCGAAAAATAAAAGGTAATTAATTAGCACTGCTGGGGAATCCTATCGAGAACATATCATCTTTAATAGAACTAATGCATTGACGAGATTGTTGGAATCAAAGTGAGTCCATGTATATAGTTCATATCTCTTTTTCTGCGTCCAACTGATATACAAACCTTTTTCATCCACTGGAATTATTTTGTTATGTCGAAACATGCACAAGGTTACTATAACCTCATGCAAACTCCAGCTAACAACTCAGTATATTAATGTGAAGCTCAGCATTATAACACTAGCACCCATTTAGTCCTCAAAATATCCCTTATTTAGAAGAGGATATATTTGGGTGCCTATTTCTTCTTTGCTTGCTAGGTACCTTATTTTGCTCCATATATTTATTTCAGTGCATTTTTTTGTTGTCCTCTACATGCATTTGTAAAGATTATTTAATTTAAGCACAATAACAAAAATTTTTGAAAATATATGGATGATTTGGAATCAAGGATAGAAATTTCTTCCGGATACCACCAGTAAATTAACAGGAATTCTTGGTTTTTTCGTTTGTCAAATATTAGTTTTCAATTGTTTTAATTTTTGTAGTTTTCATTTTCCATAAAAGAAATTATGATTTTTCAAAACCTCAGTCAAAATAAAAAGAAATTTCCACCCGAACCTATGGTTCCAAAGTACAACATGACCCATGGCGCATGGTCCATGTGTTTGGAATGCAGAGCAAAATTTATAAAAGTGAATCTTCAAACAAAATTTTCCTTTCTATTCTACCTTATATTGAATCTAAATTTGTTGTTTTAAACATTGATCACTAGTACGTAAATTATACCCTCAAAGTTTTTTTGAATATTTCCTATTGATTGAATGTCGATTTGAAATTACATTTTTTGTTACACATGTACCCTTAAAATAGTTAATTCATAATAGCAGTTATCTAGCTCGAGAGGCAAACTTCAATGTGTTGCGCAACTTTTTTCTTAAATTATTTGATTATCTGTTTGAACGATTTCATTTTTTGACGTCGTTTTTCAAAAATCTTGAAGTCATAAGGTAATCATTCTCAAATCCAGTTTCGATTATCAATTTAAGGTTTTTTAATCTACTGTTCAAAACAGTCATAGTTCAGTTTCTGCAGATTATCACTTAATTTTTGCGCTGCAGAACATACCTAACTCAATGCATATATAAAAAGACAAAATTGCATACATAGGAAAAAAAAAGAGCTATTAATTCATTCAAAGCTTCTAATAAAACCTTCTGTATCGGTGTAAATGGAACACATCAGAAGAACCCACACTTTAGAAAAAGATCATGTACCATCCTTGCATAGTATCGTGATTGATTTCCTGCTGCTATCATTTTTCTAATCTCCCGTCACCGTCTTACCAAACCCCATGATGCGCTGTTGATCACAAATTAACGTGAGATAGCGGAAAATATTATTCTGTCATATATATCAGGGACCGGTCGACCTTGTTTGGAAAAATACAAGCATTAGGGGTGTTTGGTGGGGCTTCAACACCAATTTTTTTAGTTGTGCTCCACAACTCTACTATGGAGCAAATTCACTGTCTCCACAAAAATGAACTATAGGGGAGGCTGCTCTAATAGAGTTGTCTGCTCTAGAGTTACGTGGAGTTAGATCGTTTGGCACTGCTCCGAGGTGGAGTTGAGAGTTGGAGGTCTGTCAAACACCCCCTTACCATCCCAGTGCAGCGATCGAGATATATTGATGTAACAGCCCAATTTCAGATATTAGATCTGTGCATGCATATAGACATATCTTGCTCTTTTGTGTTAGAACTTAACCATGGAAATTATGCTAATTTTGGAATTTAAATCTCTCCCTGTTGACAAATTAGGAGAATAGCAACCCTAATAAACATTTCACTCATCCCAAAATTAATTCAAATAGAAACCTCAGCCTTGAATCAATCTTTTAACTTGCAAACCTTCCTGTTCTCGTCCTAAAATTTCAAACCCAATTACAGACACTATTAAGCCCCTAAATTCAATTCAAAATTTGTCAAATTCAAATATCCCAACTTAATTTTTTGTGCCAGAAATGGCTTCCACTCAGTTGGCCCAACCTATTTTTGGCCTGGCCCACCTGGCTAGCCCAGCTAGGCCTTCGGCCCCGCTTAGCCATAGCCTGACCGAAAAAGCTAGACCCATTCCCGGCTCGTCTCTCTCTCTCTATCTCTCTCTCTCTCTCTCCCCCTTGGCTCATTTCTCTAGCTCCCTCCCCTCGACTCCTTTCGCACTCGACTCTACCGCCGAACCCCTGTCGGACCGTCGGACCGACCGTTGCTCCGGCGCCATCCGCGCTGGTCGACGCGCTCGTGTGCACCTCACCCCGTGGCACGTCGCCCCTGCGACTGCCGCCCCGTAGAGCGTGCACTCTGTGGCAATGCATCATCCTCGTGCGCTCACTGGCTATGGCTTGCACCGTGCCTGCCCCGTGGCCACCTATCTCTTCGCTCTGTCCCCCTCGCGCATTATTACGGCTCGCTACCTGTGGCCACACTGCCGAGCACGCTACCCCTCTCTCTCTCGCGCTCTTTGGCGCGTCATTGTTGCACCACACCCCCCTTGTCGCGTTTCTCATGGCAGTAACCCCCTCACCCTCTATGTACGCCACTGCCCCCAACTGCCTATCTGGTGCCTCGCCGTCTCACCCAACTGTGCCCGAGGCCCCTCTTTGCCGGTTTTTGCCGCCACGATCATGAAACGCCCGTACTCATGGCCGGCCCGTCCAGTCCACCGCCCCTTGCCCACCAATCGCTGCAGCTCTCCCTTCCACTTATCCCTTCTGTCCCTATGAGTATCTCGAGACAACCCCTCTCCGGCTTGGTGTTAAGAACCCATTCGGTGCGAACTCCGCCGCTCCCGCACTGACCCCTCACGACGCCAGACCAGCTCAGTGAGCCATCGCCCGAGCCCGTTCACCACCTTCCTCCTTACCCTCCGATGGTGCTCTGACCTTGATTAATTGCCTTTTCTCGCAGTGAAACTCCGGGAATCCATTCCTCCATCGCCACGCCCGAGCATTGCCCCCTTTTCAATTGCTCTCTGCCGATAGCTCTGGCCGGGCCACAACCTTATCAGCATCTTCCTAGGAGCTCTCTGAATCCACCCCAAGCCAATCGCAGACCGTCAAGCCCCTCATCGCCGGATCTCGTGCTGCCCTATTTCGGTCTCCACCGCCGCACGTCGCCACAGCCACAACGTCGACCTCGTCCTTAATCGAGCACGCGGTAACCTCTCCAGTAGCCCCTTGAAGCTCTTCATGCCTAGAGTTTCCATGCAGTAGTGGAAGTTTAGTGTATGCGCCATGTTCCCGTAGGTAGCTCCCGCCACTAGAACTCGTGGAGCCGCCGCTTCCGCTCGCCGTTGGCCAATCTCTAGCCATCACGTCCTAGCCCCATGGACGCTGGTCCCATTTTTACATAGTAGGCACCGTAGACTAGCCCGTAGCACTGCCGGTGCCTCGCCGGTGATTCACCGGAGCCTACGATGAAAGCCCCTGTCACCGGCGCCACGCATGCATCATGTTGGAGCTTGGGGGGTCACTGACAGGTGGGCCTCGTGGTGCTGTCCGTTGGTATTTAAATTATCCCGCATGAGAAGCCACTGTAACAGCCCAAAGTTGTATT
This sequence comes from Olyra latifolia, assembly GCA_036346145.1. Lineage (NCBI taxonomy): Eukaryota > Viridiplantae > Streptophyta > Magnoliopsida > Poales > Poaceae > Olyra > Olyra latifolia. The sequence continues at coordinate 2,740,833 of CM070531.1, read as the reverse complement.
ATTATTTTGAAAACATTTCTGCAGTGTTGCGTAAGGCTATGACAATTCCCGTTAAACTTCTATGTGACAACACAATTTCAGGATTTTAAAAGCCATTTGAATTTGATGATTTTACTTGAATAAATTATTAAAAGCTAATTAATAAGTCCTGCTTAGGAATTTATAAATTGTAGCAATAATTAGGAAATGTTGGAATATAAATTCAAATAGACCTTTAAATGTGAATATAATTACACACACATAAACATCTATACATGTATATATATATATGTACATATATTCACACATATTCACATAAGCTTAAATATGATTAATAGCACAAAATTTCTAGGAAAATTCTAGAAATTAGCAGAGATCCCATTGAAAAGCTTGACTCAATTTCGGACCCAATTGACCCCTGTGGGATCCACTTGGCAGCCGCTTCTTCTGCCCTACTCATGTGAGCATTCCGTCGAGCAGTTGAGCTGCCTCGGCTCACACTGCTCCCCGCCGGCGTGTCCAGCTCCCGGGTGCCGAATTCGCCCAGGAGATCCCTTCCTTGGCGGTTTGTGCGCGTCGTCTTAGCCTAAGCGGGCCCACAACTGCGTCGAAGTGACACTCCGCCACTGGTTCGTCGCCGTTATTGGGCGCCATGACGACCATCTTTGCCTTGTCGGCGGCCGCGTGTCGGTCGTGCGAGCACCGCCCGCGTTACCCAATGGCTGCCCTGGTTGCACCATTGATGTCCCTGGCACCGCCGCTCCCTCGGGCTAGCAATGCCACCCGCGCACGCCAACTTCGCCGCCCGGCTCGATCGCTCGTCGCGCGTGAGCAAGCCACCGCCCCAGCCAGCCAATCGGTGCTAGAGCTCCCCTGTGACCGCCCCGCACCTTCCCATGACCGTCGGACAAAAGCCGAGCTCGAACCGAGCTTATATGCAGCCGCACCGCATCGGCCGTTTTCTCCCTCTTTTCACTCTCCCGTCGACAGCCCAAACCAGACATCCCTAGCCTCCACATTTACTCGCGTTTGCTTCGCCGTAACCCCGTGAAGCTCCTGTCCGAAGGAATTGGTCTGAGTCGCCCCGAGCTCGTCGGAACGCTCTCGCCACCGCCGGCAGCCCGGTTCTTCCCCCTTTCTGATTTCTTCCTCTTTGGTGAGCTTCGCGGCAATTCCTTGCTCCATGAGCTTCACCTGACTTCAACTCACCCGTTGCTCCCCTCTTTTGGCCCAGGGCTTCACCGGTCTTCCCCAACACCGTGAGCGCGCCGCCTCCCCTGTTCGGCCTCCTCGTCGACAGTCCACCCCGGGCGCCTTCGACCATGAATATCCACTAGGTAAGCCTCCCCGATGTCCGCTATTGCTCGTGCGCGCGTTATTTCTTCATAAGCTCGACTCTAGATCATTTACTCATGTCCGCCGGTAGCCGGTTCCACTGCCGTGCATGGCTCCGCCGCGTCTGGCCGTTTCTGGCCTCGACGAGGGCATCTCTAGATGCGCGTTAACCCACTGATTCCAACGCACCCAAGAAATCCCCAAACGGAGCACCATAGCTCCGGCTAGCCGTCGGCCAAGCCTTGGCCGTGCGAACGCCGGCCGGAGGTAGACGATGACCGTGAGCCGTCCGACCAGCGCCAAGATTCGTGCGGCCTCACCACACCTAGTCGCTGACTGGTGGGCCCTGCCGTCGGGCGCTCTCCGGTTTAAAAACTCCCGCGCGACCTCTGCGCGTTGCTGACATGTGGGCCCTCGGTCCCACATGTCGAGAGTGGAGGCGCCCGCCGCCGCACCTTTCGCTCGCAATTGGCGCCTTTTGGAAAGACACCTTCGACGTGGCTGGCTCGGCCGCGAGTTTGCGGGCCGGCCCAATACTGTTCATCGAGTTTTCACCTAATTTGTGAATAAAACAAAGACAGTAATTAGAAACAATTTATTTAAAATATGTAGAGATCTTTAAATATTCTGGAAAAATTATGGAAAATACTAAGACTTGTGATGGATTTATTAAAAATAACACCACGCACAGTAACCAAACACTTTCCACGGATTAATTTCTTTGGGTTATTTTTAGGGTATTAACCTATAGAGAAAATAATAGAAATAGATTACTGTGTATCAAAAATAGATTAACACTTACCTAAATCTAAGACAAATCATGGATGGTTCATAGTAACTTTTGGGACCTAGGAGGAAGATAATAAATCTACAACATAATTCCTAATTACATGTTATCTAAAAAATGGCATAATTAGTCAATATGAATAATTAGTTTAACTTTCCTAACCTATGAACCTGTTCAAAATAAGTTTTCACACAGCATGTTAGAATAGTAAACCTGTTATTTTGATTTAATCTTACAACATGCAATATTATGGTTATACATATGCATACATACATATATATATATATATATATATATATATATATATATATATATATATATATAGCATGTATGAACATAATCACTCACACACCACTTAATCCCTACTCTGCTAGAATAATAATAATTAAATAAGTTAATGAAGGAAATACTTCAAACAAAATGTGAGTTAACATATTCTAGCTATTTAAATACTTTAAACCCAATAAAACCCTATTTTCTCCTATTGGGCTAATTAGGGTAGAAATTACACTATCATCTATATATATATATATATATATATACATATATACATGTATGAATATTGTGTGCATCATCTCGCTAACACTTCGCGGCCATTACGCTAAGATTCATTACTTAGAAGGATCATGGAACTTTCTCGATATATTCATATCATATTGATACTTAAACACAGGAATCGTAAACGAACGAATACGAGCGATCTCGATTGCATTTCATGCATCATCCTTTTCCTCGCCGCATTGTGTTTATGATGAATTGTTGATTCTCCGATTAGACGTAGAGGATCCGGAAGCACCGTTCGAAGACTCCACACAGAACCCGGACTTCAATTCCCAAGGCGAGTTAACACTTCTCCTATAGGAAGTTGCTTTTACTAGGGAGAATGCGCTTTCCCTAGTATGAGTTGACATTCAATAATATCATATTGAATCCCAGACTTCTAAAGTATTTATTTTACAAGTATTAAACTACATGCCTTTTAAGTATTTATGCCTATTTGTTCAATCATGATATATCATGCCATTTATTTACTTGCTATCAATTTACCATGATGATGTTGCCTTGAATTAATCATCTGTCATTTGGCTTGCCATTGATCGCCTTGAAGATCACCCTTGTTAGCCGAGCTAGGTTAAATAAAATGATTTAGACTCCTAAGTCTTGGTTAAAATCTTGCTTAGACATTGCTCAGGTCCAACTATTAATTTTAGGCTTAGAATTGCCTCGGAACGGTGAACCGACATTCACCGGATATGATCACACAATGAATATGGATAACTGGATTTTGGGCCTGGCATGCTAGTGCGTGTATGGATGTGTTACAATGCGGACTGGATCCGGCATTGGGTAAGAGATGGAGTAGCTGAGCTACGTGATTTGAGGAAGCTAATCGCCCACATACGTAGTGCATGGAAGAGGACCGCGGCGAGATCCGCGTAATGCCGTGCGCTGCCCCAAAAGGAGGGGTTCCACCACATCGTGTGATTCACACGGAGGGTGCGAGTTAGCCGAAGAAGGAAGTGCATAAGGGTGAGGCCCTTCGTGGACTGGTTGGGTTGAATCAAGGATTCCCCAAGACGGGTGCATCAGGGATGCATAGTGTGACGTCACTGACTATCTGCCTGCGGGAGATAGTTCCTAACACCACAACGCGCCGGCCATCGCGTGGTAGTGCAAGTATTGGGGATTCAGGGGTAGTTACGACCTGCGGGCGTACCCTGTCTGCCGCCATGCTTGAGGTGAAGACAGTTTCATGTCGTCATCCGAGGATGATCTAGGTCCATTCTTACAGAGAGCCGTGAGTCTAGCGTGGGTCGGCAGCCCAGCTAGGGCGAGACCGGTACTTTGTGGGAATGTGATCCACAACGAGTGCGCCACACTCGGAAGATGATGGCGGGAGTGGGAAGAGAACGTTTGGCAGAGTGCATGGAAACTGCCACGGGTTTGGTCCGTGTATGAAAATGGAAATATGATAAATAATCAACTTGATATGGAATCTGGTTAAACTGCTAAGTCATAGGCTTTGATTTTCAAAACTGGCTTTTCTGCAAATAAATAAACCCAGCCTTTCCTTTGAAACCTCTATCACTAAATGCATTGGGTGAGTGTTAGCTCGCCAGTGTTTGGATGACACTGACCTCGCATAATCTTTAGACATGGAGGATCCCGTCGAGGAAGATGCCTACGATTGTCATGAGGAAGGAGATCCTCAGTACCAGGACCAAGAGTAGTTGCTTAAGATAGGGTTTAGTACATTCCGCCAGCCGTGTGTGGTTACACAGTTGTTGGTGTGATTTTGTTATTCTTTTGAACTTGCAATTTGCCTTTGAAGATTTCCGCTACTCTGATGAACTCTGGACTGTAACTAAGGCTTAATGTCGCTTGCTACTAATGTGATCTGATGATCGCGGTTATGTAATATTTGGACAACCGATATATGAAATGATTCCAGCTGTGTAACCCTTGCACTAGCCTACTGATCCAGGGCCTAGTGCAGGTCCGACCATTTCTAGCAAGGTAAGCTGAGAAGGGGTGTGATAAGAGCTGGTATCAGAGCATACGACTGTAGGAACCCTAAACCCTGGCCTCTAGCTAAGGATTTCGTGTATTTTATATATATAATACTTTCCCAAAACTGTTCTTGTATATCTTGTCTTCTGATACCTTGATTTCACACCATACTATCTCTTACTCAAAAGATTTTTTCTTTGGTTTTGTAGATGGAAGACCAGGTTTCCCACAGCTTCTCACTGGAGCGTGCTACCTACCATTACGACGACCCTTTGCACGCTATCCAATTGGTTCTCGTCCTCCGCCAGCTTTCGGACTTTATGTGCTTCGACGACCGCCCCTGCTACTTATGGAGGCTCGTCCGTACCCTGCCTCGTTTAGGGTACATTGTGGAGGTTCGAGTCTACTACCACCACTTGGATACGGTGGCCCACAGTTACCAGACAGAGACACCCCAGGACCACCTGCACCTTGCTATCGATGATGCGGCAGCATTGGCGATACAGGGGCTACAGGAGGAGTGCCACGATGACTTGGAGGGCAATTCTTTCGCCCGACCTTCCCTACAGCACTTCGCACTGCTCCCAGGCTTTACCAGTGCCCCGCCTTCACTGAGGGACCACTTGGAGAGGGTTGCGCGCCTTCACCAGTAGCGAGACGACACGTGTGGCGCCCTTGAGGAGATCAGCTTCCTCCGCCACTCTCTTCGCGTGTCGGATAACCGCTTGTGGAAAACATAGGCCCTGGGTGTCCGAAGATATACAACAGGACGTACCACCTCCTTGGGCCGAGTCAATTGGGCCTTCCAGAAGGCAGGCTTGGAGGACGGTGCGGCCGGACATGATCAATAAGGAAACGGATTCGTTTCCTACTCGAATACATAGATATAGGTGTAGCTGAATCGGTTATATCTGTATCTTCCTTATGCCGATTAGGGATTCTATCTGTAACCCGACCCCCTGCACTATATAAAGGGGGTCCGGGGACCCTAGTTCGGCATCCAATTCCACATCTCACAATCATCATCATCATCCACCATAATACAATCCACAAGCACAGGAGTAGGGTATTACCTCCCCCCGAGGGCTCGAACCTGTATAAATTCGGCTCCCTGTGCTACCATCGTAGTTGTGATCTTTTGCATCGCCCCCTAAAATACATTGCCGATGCAAATCGTCGACACCGCCTACGGGTGGTTGGTCGATGCCTTCACCACTCGCCGCCAAATGGCGATGTGCGAGCGCCGAGAGGACTCCGCTTGCTCGGTTGGCTCGGCAAAGCGAGGAGGACCCTTCCCTTTCCCCTCCGGGTCCTCAGTTTTCTCCGCCTGAGTACCCTAACCGCCGCACTACCATGCGGAAATGGGGTCTCCCTCCTAGTGCCTTGGTGGGGATTCCTCGTCACGACACCTCCCCACTGACTTCTTTGTCGCTGCAGGAGTACTCTTCTGACTCGGAGCTCTCAGTGGACTTACCTTCTCGCCCAGTTGAGCCGCTTCTTCTTTATTCTTCTTTGTGTCTTCTCGGCGATCATTGGAGCACTTCCTTCTTTGCTTCCACCGCTACCCAAACAGGAGGCGGTGATAGTTTACACTCGTCGTCCTCGCCCTTGAGTAGCTAGTTTGACAGACTGACCTAGATCGGAGATGGGTGTCTTTTGTTTCGCTATAGTAGATGATTGGCGACTTGTGTCTTTGTCATGATGATTGTACTTTTGTGTGATGTAAAACGAATGGTCATACGCTTTTGGGTATCTTTAATGACAAGCGTTTGTTCTTTGCATTTATTGGATTTATTTGATATTGGCCTCATGCATGCATATTTAACTGTAATTTTAAGGATCATCGTCGTGCGAGATGGTGCGTGGTCGTGGGCCGCCGTGGCCAAGGGGCGATCTAGGTCGTGGTGCCGCTTCGTGGCCAAGGAGCTGGCCAAGCCCGTGGTGCCGCGCAGCTAGAGGCGTGGCATGATCGAGGCCGAGGTGATCTACCTCCTCACCGGCGGGAGATCCAACAATGGCCCAAGTCTTAGCTTATCAAGCACAGATGTTGGGTCAAGTCTTTATTCAACCAACAGTGACAGAATAGAAATGAAGGGTCTAAGCATGCTGCCTTTATGAGGACCAATCCCCCTACCTTCGCTCAAGCTACTGATCCTGCTGGAGCTGAAGATTGGTTACATACCGTAACTAAGAACACAGGCCCAGTCGATGCCTTAAGAAGAGAAAGTGCGCTTGGCCTCTCACCTGCTAGTAGGACCAGCAGGTGTGTGGTGGGATAATTACGTCGCCACCCGGCTAGGTGTGCAAGATGAAGAGGAAGAAGAAAATGAACCTGCTGAAGATGGAGATGCCGATGAAGCTCAACAAGCTGATAATGCTGAAGTGCCACCTTATGTTCCCCCAGTCCAAGGGTTTATTCCATGGGGAGAATTTGTCACTGCTTTCAGAAACTTTCACATACCCATAGGAATCACAAGGATAAAGAAGTATGAGTTCCGTCGACTTTCTCAGGGAACAATGACAATTTTCGAATACCTCACTAAGTTCAACGAGCTTGCAAGATATGCCCCTCAAGACATTCAGAATGAAGCTGAAAAGATAGATTGGTTCCTAGAAGGGATGGATTTCCGGTACAAGTCCCGTCTTAGGATCTTGGAGTACCAAAACTTCCACCAACTCGTCAACAAGGCCTTGGTGTTAGAAAGGGACCTGAAAGGCGAGGATCTCTCGTGCAAGAGCAAGATGGCTGAACGTACGGCCGCCGGATCAAGCCGTACGGGACAATTCAAACCTCAACCTCCTCAAAGAACTGGTCAGCAATCTTCCATGATCAACCGTGGTTATCTTTGTGAGGGTGGGCGCGTCTTTGGAACCCCGGTTTCGAACTCAAGCACCGATCGCTCCCCGCAATGCACCAGCACTCAAAGCAGGTACCAGTAATCGCTACCTATGCCACCACCTGGACACTATCTTTTAACCGCCCTAACCAGAATCGTGCAAGACCTCAAGGGAATGTTGTGCAAGGTCGTGGCAGAGGTCGCCCAACGCAGAATCAAGCTCAAGGCATGGGACGTGGAAGACTCAACAATATCACCGCAGAAGCAGCTCAAGAGGAAGAAGGAGTACTTGTGGGTACGTTTGGACTTCACGATTCCCCAGTATAAGTTTTATTTGATTCTGGTGCATCACATTCATTTATATCACAAGAGTACGTAGATAAGCACCAGCTACAAACCTTTCCTCTTAATAAGCCCTTGACCATAAGATCCCCCGGTGGGACACTTAAGGCTTATAGATCCTACAAATGGGTAGAAATAAGAAAGGAAAGGGTAGGATTCTACTTTGACCTAATGGTCTATCTGGATTAGGAGTTGATGTCATAATTGGCATGGATTGGCTGAAGCTCTACAAGGGAGTATTAGATTGTGCCAAGCGAGAAGTCAGGCTTATGAAGGATGGTGTGTTCGAAAGAGTGTGGAAGGTAGATAAGCCCTACAGATGGGGCAGAGCTATCTGGTACCTCAAAGAGGAAAACCCGAGTAAAGTGAGGGTAGTCCAAGAATATTTGGATGTATTCCCAGATGATTTACCTGGACTACCGCCTGACCGAGCGGTAGAATTTGTTATAGAGTTAGCACCTGGCACAGCCCCAATCTACAAGACATACTTCAAGGTGAACTCTGAAGAATTGGAAGAACTCAAGAAACAACTGAACGACTTACTGAGCAAGGGTCTGATCCGACCAAGCTCATCCGCTTGGGGTTCCCTCGCCATGTTTGTGGACAAGAAGGATGGTGGACGAAGACTAGTAGTGGACTATAGAGCATTAAACGCCGTCACTATTAAAAATAAGTATCCATTGCCTAGGATAGATAACCTGTTTGATCAACTCCAAGGAGCTACACGCTTCTCCAAGATCGACCTTCGATCTGGATACCATCAAGTGAAGGTTCAGAAGGAAGATATACCCAAAACAGCATTCACCACTCGATATGGCCTATTTGAATATCTGGTCATGTCTTTTGGGTTAACCAATGCACCGGCTTATTTCATGAACCTCATGAATTTAATCCTGATGGAATACCTGGACAAGTTTGTCATCGTTTTTATTGACGACATCCTTGTGTACTCCAAATCGGACGAAGAGCATGAAGAACACTTGAGAGCGGTGTTGGACAAACTCAGAGAGCATAAGTTATATGCAGAGTACAGCAAATGCGAATTTTGGATCAGTGATATAAGTTTCTTGGGACATATCATATCTGCAGAAGGAATCAAGGTGGATCCTTCCAAAATTGACACGGTCATGAATTGGAAAACACCTACCACTGTAAAGGAAATTCGCAGTTTTCTGGGTTTGGCAGGATATAATCAGCGTTTCATCGAAGGATTTTTAAAAATATCCCGACCATTGACCCAGCTGTTGAAAAAGGAAAGAAAGTTTGAATGGACCGAAGAATGTGAACTCAGTTTTCAGAAGCTTAAAACTCTTCTGACTACCACACCTGTTCTTGCCACACCAAATATAGCTAAGAAGTTTGAAGTGTACTGTGACGCTTCCCGACAAGGATTAGGATGTGTATTGATGCAAGATGGTAAGGTAGTAGCATATGCATCATGGCAATTGCGTAAGCATGAGGACAATTACCCAACCTATGATTTAGAACTTGATGCCGTAGTTCATGCACTCAAGTCGTGGAGGCATTTTCTGATGGGAAAGCAATGTGATATTTACACGGATCACAAGAGCTTAAAATATGTCTTCACACAAGCCAACCTCAACATGAGGCAGAGAAGGTGGCTAGAGTTGATTAAGGATTATAACCTAAATATCTTGTACCACCCTGACAAGGCCAACGTGGTAGCAGATGCTCTAAGTAGAAAGAACCAGTGTAACTTTCTGACGGTGTTCCCAGAAGAAAACATGAATGCCCAGGAAAATACCACCCTGGAGCAACTACTTGAAGAATTAAATAAACTATGCCTGAATCTTGTAAAACCCAGAGATTTAGCCAACATCACGGTTCAACCAGATCTGATTAATCGTATCAAGGACAAACAACAGAACCACCCAAGTACCCTTAGGCTCGAAGGATTGATGAACAGGGGTTTTGGAGCAAAAATTGTTAAGGATGAACAAGAAATTCTCTGGATGGATAAGAGGATCTTTGTGCCTCATGACCCGGAATTAAAGCAGGAAATTTTAAAGGAAGCACACGAGTCACCTTTCGCCATGCATCTAGGTTGCACAAAAATGTACCAAGACCTAAGGGCGATCTTCTGGTGGCCTAGGATGAAAAGAGACGTGGCAGAATATGTGGCCAAATGTAATACTTGCTGTTTAGTTAAGGCCAAACACCAACGCCCAGCAGGATTATTGCAACCAATCAAAATCCCGGAATGGAAATGGGATGAAGTGACCATGGATTTCATTATAGGACTTCCCCGGTCTAGAAGTGGTCATGACTCTATATGGGTAATAGTAGACCGGTTAACCAAGGTAGCTCATTTCCTCCCAGTCAAAACCACTTACAAAGGAGGCAAGCTAGCAGAACTGTTCATCTCCCGGATAGTGAGCCTTCATGGCGTCCCCAAGAGGATCATATCTGATCGTGGATCACAGTTTACCTCAAAGCTTTGGGAAGAACTCCACAATGCCTCAGGCACCATTTTGACATTTAGCACGGCATACCACCCTCAAACGGATGGACAAACGGAAAGGACTATCCGGACTTTGGAAGACATGCTTCGAGCTTGTGTCTTAGAATTCCCGGGGGAATGGGAAAAATGGCTGCCCTATGCAGAATTTTCCTATAATAACGTTACCAAACTAGTCTGCAAATGTCTCCTTTCAAAGCTCTATATGGAAGGAAATGTAGGACCCCTCTCTATTGGTCCGAATCTGGAGAAGGGCAGGTATTTGGAAGGAACACTCTCTAGGAAGCTGAAGCAAAAGTCAAAATAATTAGGAAGCAATTGCTGGCTGCTCAATCCCGACAAAAGAGTTATGCCGACCATCGTCGAAAGGATCTATCTTTCAAAGTTGGAGACTATGTGTATCTTAAGGTCTCACCATTCAAGGGAACTCGTAGATTCCAAGTCAAGGGAAAATTGGCCCCAAGATTTGTGGGACCTTAGCCAGTTCTGTCTCGTTAGGGTATGGTCGCTTATGAACTAGACCTTCCAAAGGAATTGGGAGAAGTGCACAACGTGTTTCACGTGTCCCAACTCAAAAAGTGTTTGAGAATACCTGAAGGAGAAGTAGTTCAGCTGCCTGCCGACACCCTACAAACCAACTTGGGATATCAAGTCGAGCCTGTTCAAATCCTAGAGACTCGGGAAAAGAAGCTCAAGAACAAGACCATTCGGCTTTGCAAAGTGCAATGGAGCAATCAATCCGGAGGACAACTGTCATGGGAACCAGAAGAGAAGATGCGTCAAGAATTTCCCTACCTATTCGCTACATAGAATTAACAATCTCGAGGTCGAGATTTGTTTTTAGGGGAGAGGGATTTGTAACAGCCCAAAGTTGTATTAGTATTTTGAAAACATTTCTGCAGTGTTGCGTAAGGCTATGACAATTCCCGTTAAACTTCTATGTGACAACACAATTTCAGGATTTTAAAAGCCATTTGAATTTGATGATTTTACTTGAATAAATTATTAAAAGCTAATTAATAAGTCCTGCTTAGGAATTTATAAATTGTAGCAATAATTAGAAAATGTCGGAATATAAATTCTAATAGACCTTTAAATGTGAATATAATTACACACACATAAACATCTATACATGTGTATATATATATGTACATATATTCACACATATTCACATAAGCTTAAATATGATTAATAGCACAAAATTTCTAGGAAAGTTCTAGAAATTAACAGAGATCCCATTGAAAAGCTTGACTCAATTTCGGACCCAATTGACCCCCGTGGGACCCACTTGGCAGCCTCTTCTTCTGCCTTGCTCTTGTGAGCATTCCGTCGAGCAGTTGAGCTGCCTCGGCTCACACTGCTCCCCGCCGGTGTGTCCAGCTCCCGGGTGCCGAATTCTCCCAGGAGATCCCTTCCTTGGCGGTTTGTGCGCGTCGTCTTAGCCTAAGCGGGCCCACAACTGCGTCGAAGTGACACTCCGCCACTGGTTCGTCGCCGTTCACTGGCGCCGCAGCCGACCATGCCGCCTTGTCGGGCTGGCCGTGTCAGGTCGCGCCAGGCACCGCCCGCGTTACCCAATGGCTGCCCTGGTTGCACCATTGATGTCCCTGGCATCGCCGCTCCCTCGAGCTGGCAATGCCACCTGCGCACGCCATCTTCCCCGCTCGGCTCGATCGCTCGTCGCGCGTGAGCGAGCCACCGCCCCAGCCAGCCAATCGGTGCTAGAGCTCCCCTGTTCCCGCACCTTCCCGTGACCGCCGGACAAAAGTCGAGCTCGAACTGAGCTTATATGCAGCCGCACCGCATCGGCCGTTTTCTCCCTCTTTTCACTCTCCCGTCGACAGCCCAAACCAGACATCCCTAGCCTCCACATTTACTTGCGTTTGCTTCGCCGTAACCCCGTGAAGCTCCTGTCTGAAGGAATTTGATGAGGGGATGGCCCGATCTACACGACGTAGGATCAGTGGGAGGGTAACTTGATCCGTGCAACCTGACGAATCGACGGCGCCAACAACCGTGCTGGTTAACGGAAGCCTGCGACGAAAGAATTCGCCCAACCACACGATGCGATCGGCGTCTACAAGACCATGAGAGTAGACGCAATTCCGGCGATTGATCTTGAGCAAGCCAAGAGAACGCCAGCAGAAGGGACTCCCAATTCCAAACTGGGTTGCAAAGCAATCAACCGAGGAACAAGAGTTCAATACTGAAATTTTTTGTGCCGTTTCTCGTACATGTGTGTTAATATATACGGCGGCGGCCAGGCACATCACGCTTGAGGAAGCGGCGGCTTGCTGCTGGCCGCGAGATGCTGCCAGCTAGCAGCGGCCTTGCTGCTAGCCATGAGATGCTGCAAGCCAGCAGCAGTGGGCCACTTGCCCTCACGTGTGCATGGGCTTTGGCCCATGTACACGTTGAGTTTTTTTTTCAGATTTAAACTTTTAAAATAAAATCCTAGATGAAAATTCAATTCTGTTTATTCACTTCGTCACACGAATCGCCGCAACGGAGCGCTTTTGTTGGAGTGTGCGGCGTCGAGGTCTGGGATAGCTTGGAGTCCAACTCGGATACGACCTCCGGCTCTCTTTATCTCGTCGATGGTGGGGATCCTCATCTGGATCGGCGTCCTTGTCAGTGTAGGGTTAGGAATTGAATCTTCATGACTTGAATTCGTCCTCTTCATTGTGTCAACACTGATCCCGGACAGCAGCGTCGTCATCTCCATGCCCCTATCATCATGTTGCATTCCTTTATACCTGACAACAGTGAATGCACTCCCATTAGGTAGTAAAAAATTCTCAGTTAAATCTCCATAAATGCTAAGAAGCGAATTCACCTGCTCAGTTAATTTTAACTAGCGCGTGCGCGAGTGACTGGACCGTCATATGCCGATGTAGGAGCTGGTGTTGGTGTAGGAGCTTGTGTAGGTGTAGGAGTTGGTGTTGAAGGTGCAGGCGAGGTGGAGGTGGGGATGTCCTCATCATCCTCTCCCTCTTGAAAAGGAGTCGTCCTCGACTCTGCATCCTCTAAACCGAAAAACGGGGACAAATCCGCAACGTTGAATGTAGCACTGACTCCATAGTCATCGCCTGGCAACTCAATCTTGTAGGCATTATCATTGATCTTCTCAAGCACCTTGAATGGACCATCTCCTCTTGGTTGTAACTTCGACTTACGCTGTTCAGGAAAACGATCCTTGCGCAGGTATACCCAAACCAAATCTCCTGGTGTGAAAACCATCTTCTTCCTTGTCTTGTTTACTCGAGCAGCAACCTGTTGAGCCTTCTTCTTAATCATCTCTCTCGTCTTCTCATGAATTTTCTTCACAAATGTTGCTATTTTTGTGGCCTCCATGTTAACTCTCTCATGCAAAGGTAGTGGTAGCAGGTCCAACGGCGTGATTGGTTTGAAGCCATACACAACCTCGAATGGACACAGTTGAGTTGTTGAATGCACAGCTCTGTTGTAAGCAAACTCAACATGTGGTAAGCAGTCTTCCCACTCTCTGATGTTCTTTTTGATGATGGCGCGCAACATGGCACCCGACGTGCGGTTTACCACTTCAGTCTGTCCATCAGTCTGTGGGTGACATGTTGTTGAAAACAGCAGCTTCGTTCCAAGTTTGGACCACAATGTCTTCCAGAAATAGCTCATGAACTTCACATCACGATCTGACACGATTGTCCTTGGGACTCCATGAAGTCGTACGATCTCCCTGAAAAACAGGTTAGCTACATGCGACGCGTCGTCGCTCTTGTGACACGAAATAAAGTGTGCCATCTTAGAAAAACGATCTACAGCAACAAAAATAGAATCACTCCCTCTCTTGGTCTTAGGCAATCCCAAAACAAAATCCATGCTAATATCTTCTCAAGGTGCTCTAGGAACAGGAAGTGGGGTATACAAACCGTGGGGATTCAATTTTGACTTAGCTTTGTGGCATGCGACACATCATTGGACGAATCTGTCGACATCACGATGCATCCGTGGCCAAAAGAAGTGGTCGGCCAGCATGGCAAGCGTCTTCTCCCGACCGAAGTGTCCCATCAAGCAACCTGCATGTGATTCTTGCAACAACAACAAACGAACAGAAGAGTCTGGAACGCATAGTTTGTTAGCTCGAAAGAAAAACCCATCATGCTCATGGAATTTTTCCCATCCTTTTCCATCTTTACACTTCGAGTATGGCTCTTTGAAATCACTATCAGAAGCATAAAGTTCTTTCAATGTTTCTAACCCGGTTACTTTCACGTCAAGTTGGTTAAGCAACACATTCCTACGTGACAAGGCATCAACTACCAGGTTCTCTTTTCCCTTCTTATATTTCACAATGTATGGAAAAGATTCAATGAACTCAACACATTTAGCATGCCTACGATTCAGCTTAGCTTGACCCTTTAAATATTTCAAAGCTTCATGATCAGAATGAATAACAAATTCTTTGGGCCAAAGATAATGTTGCCATGTCTCCAGCACACGAACCAAAGCAAATAATTCTTTATCATACACAGGATAGTTCAATTGTGCTCCTCCAAGTTTCTCACTAAAGTAAGCAACAGGTTTCTCTTCTTGCATAAGCACTCCACCAATACCTATTCCACTAGCATCACACTCAATTTCAAAAGTTTTAGTGAAATCAGGTAAAACAAGCAATGGTGCCTCATTCAAACGTTTCTTCAATTCAGCAAAAGCTTTCTCCTGTGGCGCTTTCCACTCAAAAGCAACACCTTTCTTAGTAAGTTCATTCAATGGGGCAGCAATGGTGCTAAAATCTCTCACAAAGCGTCTATAAAAACTCGCTAACCCATGAAAACTTCTAACTTGACTAACATTCATAAGTGTAGGCCAATTTTTAATCGCATCAATTTTTGATTCATCTGCTTCAATTCCTTGACCAGAAACAACATATCCCAAGAACACCACTTTTTCAGTACAAAATGTGCACTTTTCAATGTGAGCAAACAACTTTTCTGTTCTAAGCACATCCAAAATAAGCCTAAGGTGTTCAACATGATCATCAGGGGTTTTGCTATATATCAAGATATCATCAAAGTAAACAACAACAAATTTCCCAATGAATGCTCTCAAAACATGATTCATCAACCGCATGAATGTACTTGGTGCATTAGTCAAACCAAATGGCATTACTAACCACTCATACAAGCCAATTTTTGTTTAAAAAGCAGTTTTTCATTCATCACCAGTTTTAATTCTCACTTGATGGTACCCACTACGCAAATCAATCTTAGAGAAAATAGTAGCACCACTCAATTCATCAAGCATATCATCCAACCTAGGAATAGGATGACGATATCTAACAGTAATATTATTAATGGCACGACAATCAATGCACATTCTCCAAGATCCAACTTTCTTAGGTACCAAAATTACAGGAACAGCACAAGGGCTAAGGCTTTCACGAACGTACCCCTTGTCAAGAAGCTCTTGGACCTGCCGTTGAATTTCCTTCGTCTCCTCCGGGTTGGTGCGATACGCGGGACGGTTTGGAAGTGGCGCTCCTGGTACCAAATCAATCTGGTGCTCAATTCCCCGCGACGGTGGTAGACCAGCAGGTATCTCCTCCGGAAACACGTCCTCATATGTCTGCAGAGACAGCACTAGGAAGAGAGGTTAAGTCATTAGTCGAAAGCAACGCGTCTTTGTACAAGAGTACATAGGACGCCTGGGCTGGATCTTCTCGCACTTCCTTCAAATCTGACTTGTTTGCAATCATCACAAGCTTGTCAGCTGATTTTCCTGAGCTGCTGGGTACCGTGGCTGCTGGAAGTGCCCGACCCAAGCTCACAGTCTTGTTTTGCTTCTCCTGTGCAGTAGTTTTCATCGCAACCTTCTGCATGTTCGAAGCGATGATTTGATTAGGGGTCATCGGAAGCAGCTTGATGTTCTGTCCTTTCCACTTGAACGAATATACATTGCTATGCCTATCATGCAATACACGCCGATCAAACTGCCATGGTCGTCCTAGAAGCAAATGACACACAGTCATTGGAACGACGTCGCAGTCCACCGTGTCTGTGTACCCATGCAAGCTAAACTTCACTCGAACCATGTGCTGAATTTTCACGTCTCCGCAGTCGCTAAACCACTGAACATGATATGGATGTGGATGTTTGAGCATAGGTAAGCCAAGCTTTTGGCACATCTCCGTGCTGGCAAGGTTGTGACAACTCCCTCCATCAATGATCACCTTTATGAGCTTACCATTTACCTCAGCTTTGGTTTGGAACAAATTGCATCTCTGTGCATTGCTGTCGTCCTTCTCGAGTACACCGAGGGCTCTGGTCACCACAATTGTGTTGCCTTCCAAAGGTGAATACTCTGTATATTCCTCATCCTCAACAACATCTTCCAACTGAGCCTCATCCTCACTAGCAGATTCATAGTCCCCTTCTTCTGTAAGAAGCATGGTGCGATTATTGGGACATTCACGAGCCACATGACCATGACCCAAACATTTAAAGCACTGTATGGCACTACTGCGGCGGGTCGAGGAAGTGGATGTGGCTGGAGAGGCGCCCGTCTTCTTTGGTGCGGGTGAGCTGGCAGCTGCACTTGTAGATGTCTCCCGCTTTTGAGTGGCCGGTGATGTGACCTTGTTCTCAGGAGCAGCTGATTTGGTTGCAGCCTTGTGTGGAACAAATGAAGAGCTCTTACCAAACTTGTTATCTTGCTGTACTTGGCGCTCAGCCTTTGTGGCTTGATGTACCAATTCTCGCATATTGTTGTATGGCTGAAATTCAACAATTTTCTTGATGGAATAGTTCAACCCTGACAAGAATCTGGCCATCGTTTGCTCTTCCACTTCACGAATATTGGCGCGGGTCATGCAAGTTTCCATCTCCTTATAGTACTCCTCAGCAGTGCGAGTACCCTGTTTCAGACCCTGTAGCTTGTCAAAGAGGTCACGCTTGTAGTGTCGGGGAACAAAACGTGCTCTCATCTCCACTTTCATGGCAGCCCACGATGCAATGGGTGGTTCACGGTTCTCAAGTCTCTCATTCTGTACTTGTTCCCACCAAATTAAGGCATAGCCATCGAACTCCAGTGATGCCATGGCAAGCTTCTTCTCTTCTGAATAATTGTGTATACGGAAGATCTTGTCAACTTTCAGCTCCCAAGTGAGGTACTCCTCTGGATCAACACCTCCAACGAATTTGGGCATGTTAAATTTCAGCTTGCCAAATCACTCTTCCTCATTACCATTGCGTCCTCGACGGTCATTGCGGCCACCGTCTCCAAGCCCTCTGTTCAGTCCGTCGTGAGCACGGACATCGTCGAGGCGCGGGCGTGCATTATTGCCCATTCGCAAAGCCCCTTGTGGCTGCAGCTCATCCCCAGTCACCTCATTGTATGGTTGCATGTGAGCGGCTCGGTTGGCTCGCAGCTCATCGATAATAGATGTCTGTAGCCGAGCAATACTGTCTTGTAGCACTCCAACCTGCTGATTTAGCTCAATCTCAAGATCCTGCACGGAATTCTTGATTCCTTCAATAACTTGGGCCGTCCGTGCTTCCAAGGCGTCAGTCCCCTGCTAAAACTCAAACCGCAAGGTGTTGGCAAGTGCGTCGTACGCATCCTTGTCCTTCGGTCTGTGGTCTCCTTGTACCATCGAGTTGTCACTTGACATGGTTAGTAGCAAGGAAGCAAAGCGAGCAAATATTAGTTAGGTAAAACGGTATTTGTGGATTCACTCAGCCTCACCTCCCTTACCAACCGACGTTCTGGTGGCTTCTCCTAATCACTGCGGACAGCACTTGCTCTCATGGTCAGAGAACAACACAAAGTGGTAGATCAAGCGAATGCAAATCGAGGCTCATCACCGACAGTTGTTGTTATGTGGAGCTTGGTAGGCAATTTATAGTAGCAAAGGATATACTAAAACCACACTAGCTCAAACGAGTTGAATAAACGCTCAACGATGGTACTATGCTGGTCCTAGGCTAGACCGTGCTAGAGACGCGAGCCTAATCACAGGCGTAGTCACAGGATACCACAGCTGATCAATAAGATAATACAAGTAGAGCTCCTCAAATATATATATAAACTGCCTTTCTTTCTCTTTTTTTTTCAACTGCTTTTTTTTTTAATACCGAGAGCCTTCTTTTTTTTTTTGGCACTACTTTTTTTTTTGTTTGACGAGGAGAACTAATCCTTATTTGACCACACTATTTAACGGTAAGAGCAATGGCTCGGTTGAAGATGGCAAATGCGGCAGCAATATGGAAATTGGAGGCGGCAGATCAGTTGGCCTTTTTTTCTTTTTTGGAATGGCAAGGAAATTTCCTGAAAAGGTGGGATCAGCCGTGAGCTGGAATTGGTGTCTTTTGGGAACGTGGCTTGCAATTTTGGAAAGTAAATTGGGTGGTGTCTATTTTGGACGGTGGAAAGGCCAGTAAAATCCCAAAAAACTAGGATCGCCGTGAGCTGTTGGCCTATGGATCGAGATAAACACGGGTCGGTGGCTGTAGTAACAGGCAAGAACAGGACGCGATGAAATTTGTAACAAAACATGACTCGAACTCGAAACTCTAAACGAACTAGACACTAAGACCAGCAACGACTCGACGATGCAACGAAAATTCAACAAGTAAAAACTAGGCAGTAGTAGCAGAGGCTAAACTGGCTAGGACAAGATGCAATCGGAAAAAAAAAATTTTGTGGGGCAATTTTCTGGACTCTAGGTATGAAAAACAAGATTAAAAATCAATCTAGATAAAAGGTTTCTAGGGTAAATAATCCTACCGTGTCAACCGGCGCTCTGATACCAAGATGATGAGGGGATGGCCCGATCTTCACAACGTAGGATCAGTGGGAGGGTAACTTGATCCGTGCAACCTGACGAATCGACGGCGCCAACAACCGTGCTGGTTAACGGAAGCCTGCGACGAAAGAATTCGCCCAACCACACGATGCAATCGGCGTCTACAAGACCACGAGAGTAGACGCAATTCCGGCGATTGATCTTGAGCAAGCCAAGAGAACGCTAGCAGAAGGGACTCCCAATTCCAAACCGGGTTGCAAAGCAATCAACCGAGGAACAAGAGTTCAATACTGAAATTTTCTGTGCCGTTTCTCGTACATGTGTGTTAATATATACGGCGGCGGCCAGGCACATCACGCCTGAGGCAGCGGCGGCTTGCTGCTGGCCGCGAGATGCTGCCAGCTAGCAGCGGCCTTGCTGCTAGCCGTGAGATGCTGCGAGCCAGCAGCAGCGGGCCACTTGCCCTCACGTGTGCATGGGCTTTGGCCCATGTACACGTTGAGTTTTTTTTTCAGATTTAAACTTTTAAAATAAAATCCTAGATGAAAATTCAATTCTGTTTATTCACTTCGTCACACGAATCGCCGCAACGGAGCGCTTTTGTTGGAGTGTGCGGCGTCGAGGTCTGGGACAGCTTGGAGTCCAACTCGGATACGACCTCCGGCTCTCTTTATCTCGTCGATGGTGGGGATCCTCATCTGGATCGGCGTCCTAGTCAGTGTAGGGTTAGGAATTGAATCTTCATGACTTGAATTCTTCCTCTTCATTGTGTCAACACTGATCCCGGACAGCAGCGTCGTCATCTCCATGCCCCTGTCATCATGTTGCATTCCTTTATACCTGACAACGGTGAATGCACTCCCATTAGGTAGTAAACAATTTTCAGTTAAATCTCCATAAATGCTAAGAAGTGAATTCACCTGCTCAGTTAATTTCCTAGCGCGTGCGCGAGTGACTGGACCGTCATATGCCGGTGTAGGAGCTGGTGTTGGCGTAGGAGCTTGTGTAGGTGTAGGAGTTGGTGTCGAAGGTGCAGGCGAGGTAGAGGTGGGGATGTCCTCATCAGAATTGGTCTGAGTCGCCCCGAGCTCGTCGGAACGCTCTCGCCACCGCCGGCAGCCCGGTTCGCTTCGCTTCGCCGGCATCTTCGCTCGCAATTGGCGCCTTTTGGAAAGACGCCTTCGACGTGGCTGGCTCGGCCGCGAGTTTGCGGGCCGGGCCAATACTGTTCACCGATTTTCACCTAATTTGTGAATAAAACAAAGACAGTAATTAGAAAATATTTATTTAAAATATGTAGATATCTTTAAATATTCTGGAAAAATTATGGAAAATACTAGGACTTGTGATGGATTTATTAAAAATAACACCACGTACAGTAACCAAACACTTTCCACGGATTAATTTCTTTGGGTTATTTTTACGGTATTAACCTATAGAGAAAATAATAGAAATAGATTACTATGTATCAAAAATAGATTAACACTTACCTAAATCTAAGACAAATCATGGATGGTTCATAGTAACTTTTGGGACCTAGGAGGAAGATAATAAATCTACAACATAATTCCTAATTACATGTTATCTCAAAAATGGCATAATTAGTAAATATGAATAATTAGTTTAACTTTCCTAACCTATGAACCTGTTCAAAATAAGTTTTTACACAGCAAGTTAGAATAGTAAACCTGTTATTTTGATTTAATCTTACAACATGCAATATCATGGTTATACATATACATATACATACATACATATATATATATATAGAGAGAGAGAGAGAGATTTGCTAGTGTGCTATGGATAGCACAGATCTTTCCGTGCTATCCACTGAGTTTGCAAATTCTTAGACCGAAATGGACGATCCAAACCATCCATCTTGTTTATATCAATGAAATCTCGCTACACACCAAATTTCAAATTTTTTAAAATTTGTTTACTATTTGTTTCATAATTTTGAAAACTGGACTTATTAGAGGGTCCACAGCTAATTAGATCAGCGATTTTCAAAAATACGAAATAAATAGTAAAAAAATTCAAAAATTTTGAAATTTGGTGTGTAGTGAGATTTCATCGAGATGAACATGATGGACAGTTCGGATCGTCTATTTCGATCTCAGAATGTCCAAATCCCGTGGATAGCACGGATCTCTCCGTGCTATCCATAGCACACTAGCTATTCTCTATATATATATATAGAGAGAATATATATATATATAGAGAGAGAGAGAGAATATATATATATATAGAGAGAGAGAGAAAGAGAGAGAGAATAGCTAGTGTGCTATGGATAGCATGGAGAGATCCGTGCTATCCATGGGTTTTGGAAATTTTGAGATCGAAATAGACGATCCAAACCATCCATCTTGTTCATCTCGATGAAATCTCACTACACACCAAATTTCAATTTTTTTTCAATTTGTTTACTATTTATTTCGTATTTTTGAAAATCGCTGATCTAATTAGCTGTGGACCCTCCAATAAGTCCAGTTTTCAAAAATATGAAACAAATACTAAAACAATTCAAAAAATTTGAAATTTTGTGTGTAGCGAGATTTCATTGATATGAACAAGATGGACGGTTCGGATCGTCTATTTCAGTCTCAGAATTTGCAAACTCGGTGGATAGCACAGAGAGATCCGTGCTATCCATAGCACACTAGCAAATCTCTCTCTCTCTCACTCTCTCTCTCTCTCTCTCTATATATATATATATATATATATATGGTGTGACTATGGCTTCCGTCAGCCGCGGCATTTTTTGCAAAATTCGTGATCGAATTTGACGATCCGAACCGACCATCTCCTTCGTCTCGCTGAAATCTCACTACTGACAAAATTTCACATTTTTTTGATTTGTTTTAATATTTTTTTCGTATTTTTGAAAATCCATGATCTAATTAGTTGTGGACCGTCCAATAATCCCGGATTTCAAAAATACGAAAAAAAGTAAAAAAAATCAAAAAAATGTGAAATTTTGTCAGAGTGAGATTTCATCGAGACGAAGAGATGGTCGGTTCGATCGCAAATTCGATCACGGATTTAAACAAGCCGCTGGCCGACGGAAGCGATCCGTCACCATGCACGACCATAGCCTAGCGCTATATATATATATATACTTATATATATATATATACTTATATATATATAGCATGTATGAACATAATCACTCACACACCACTTAATCCCTACTCTGCTAGAATAATAATAATTAAATAAGTTAATGAAGGAAATACTTCAAACAAAATGTGAGTTAACATATTCTAGCTATTTAAATACTTTAAACCCAATAAAACCCTATTTTCTCCTGTTGGGCTAATTAGGATAGAAATTACACTATCATCTATATATATATACATATATACATCTATGAATATTGTGTGCATCATCTCGCTAACACTTCGCGGCCATTACGCTAAGATTCATTACTTAGAAGGATCATGGAACTTTCTCGATATATTCATATCGTATAGATACTTAAACACAGGAATCGTAAACGAACGAATACGAGCGATCTTGATTGCATTTCATGCATCATTCTTTTCCTGGCCGCATTGTGTTTATGATGAATTGTTGATTCTCCGATTAGACGTAGAGGATCCAGAAGCACCGTTCGAAGACTCTGCACAGAACCCGGACTTCAATTCCCAAGGCGAGTTAACATTTCTCCTATAGGAAGTTGCTTTTACTAGGGAGAGAATGCTCTTTCCCTAGTGCGAGTTAACATCCAATAATATCATATTGAATCCCAGACTTCTAAAGTATTTATTTTACAAGTATTAAACTACATGCCTTTTAAGTATTTATGCCTATTTGTTCAATCACGATATATCATGCCATTTATTTACTTGCTATCAATTTACCATGATGATTTTGCCTTGAATTAATCATCTGTCATTTGGCTTGCCATTGATCGCCTTGAAGATCACCCTTGTTAGCCGAGCTAGGTTAAATAAAATGATTTAGACTCCTAAGTCTTGGTTAAAATCTTGCTTAGACATTGCTCAGGTCCAACTATTAATTTTAGGCTTAGAATTGCCTCGGAACGGTGAACCGACATTCACCGGACATGATCACACAATAAATATGGATAACTGGATTTTGGGCCTGGCATGCCAGTGTGTGTATGGATGTGTTACAATGCGGACTGGATCCGGCATTGGGTAAGAGATGGAGTAGCTGAGCTACGTGATTTGAGGAAGCTAATCGCCCACATACGTAGTGCATGGAAGAGGAGCGCGGTGAGATCCGCGTAATGCCGTGCGCTGCCCCAAAAGGAGGGGTTCCGCCACATCGTGTGATTCACACGGAGGGTGCGAGTTAGCCGAAGAAGGAAGTGCATAAGGGTGAGCCCCTTCTTGGACTGGCTAGGTTGAATCAAGGATTCCCCCAGACGGGTGCATCAGGGATGCATAGTGTGACGTCACTGACTATCTGCCTGCGGGAGATAGTTCCTAACACCACAACGCGCCGGCCATCGCGTGGTAGTGCAAGTATTGGGGATTCAGGGGTAGTTACGACCTGCGGGCGTATCCTGTCTGCCGCCATGCTTGAGGTGCAGACAGTTTCATGTCGTCATCCGAGGATGATCTAGGTCCATTATTACAGAGAGTCGTGAGTCTAGCGTGGGTCGGCAGCCCAACTAGGATGAGACCGGGTACTTTGCTGGGGAATGTGATCCACAACGAGTGCGCCACACTCGGAAGATGATGGCGGGTGTGGGAAGAGAACGTTTGGCAGAGTGCGTGGAAACTGCCACGGGTTTGGTCCGTGTATGGAAATGGAAATTTGATAAATAATCAACTTGATATGGAATCTGGTTAACCTACTAAGTCAAAGGCTTTGATTTCCAAAACTGGCTTTTTTGTAAATAAATAAACACAGCCTTTCCTTTGAAAGCTCTATCACTAAATGCATTGGGTTAGGTGTTAGCTCACCAGTGTTTGGATGACACTGACCTCGCATAAATATCTATCTTTAGACATGGAGGATCCCGTCGAGGAAGATGCCTACGATTATCATGAGGAAGGAGATCCTCAGTACCAGGACCAAGAGTAGTTGCTTAAGATAGGGTTTAGTACGTTCCGCCAGCCATGTGTGGTTACACAGTTGCTGGTGTGATTTTGTTGTTCTTTTGAACTTGAAATTTGCCTTTGAAGATTTCCGCTACTCTGATGAACTCTGGACTGTAACTAAGGCTTAATGCCGCTTGCTACTAATGCGATCTGATGATCGCGGTTATGTAATATTTGGACAACCGATGTATGAAATGATTCCAACATGTAACCCTTGCACTAGCCTCTTGATCCAGGGCCTAGTGCAGTCCCACCATTTCTCGCAAGGTAAGCCGAGAAGGGGCGTGGCACCATCGTCACGATAGGTGGACCACTAGACCCCACCTATCAGATTAAGTGGAAGCATAGTCTTAAAAATACATTTTCTCCAAGCGATGGCGCATTTGCGCCCATGCCTCCCCCACATGAGAGACCTGGGCCGCACAAACAGGCCGGCCCAACACTGTTCACTAAGGTTTTTTCTAGCTTTTTAGCATTTTAGATAATAGCAGAAAATAAAATGGATTTCTATAAATAGTTAGACATCCCCAAAAATCCTAGAAAATTCATGGAAAATACTAGATGACCTACTAATTTTAATAAAAATACCTAGGTGAACAATAAAATAGAATTATACCACTGTTTAAAGCTAATAGATCTATTATAAGGGTTTTCCTATTAGAAATTTAGGATAGGCAAGGTAACTGTAACAGCCCAAATTGTAAACATTTTTGAAACTACGTCTGCGATGCTTGTACAAGGCTACGACAATTTCCTTTGAGGCATGTTTTGCAAAAACATAATTTCTGGACTTTAAAATTTTAAAAGATAAGAAATTGCTAATTAACTTGAACAAATTATTGAATACTCTATACTAAGTCCTGATTAGGAATACCTAAAATTATAAGGATTTTTTTATTACCATTCTAAAGCCTCACACACACACACACACACACACACATATATATATATAGGACATATATAAGTCAGATACATATACACATGTATATATATATACATATAGTTGTGTATATATATATATAGGTAATATACATAACTAAGAACAATTGCACTAAAATTCCTACAAACATTCTGGAGACTAGTTTAGACCCTACATGACACCCTGACTCAGCTGTTGACCAAATTGACCTATTGTGGGACCCACTTGGCAGTCTCTT
The DNA here is from genome assembly GCA_036346145.1 of Olyra latifolia. NCBI lineage: Eukaryota > Viridiplantae > Streptophyta > Magnoliopsida > Poales > Poaceae > Olyra > Olyra latifolia. Next base: position 2,715,549 of record CM070531.1, on the reverse strand, counting down.
TCCTCTCCTGCCCGTGTGGACATTTCGTCGAGCAGTTGAGCTGCATCAATGCAGCTCACTGCTGATCGTGCGCCCAGCGTGCCCCGGCCGATATCCCCCCTGGAGGTCCTCGCCTTGGCTGCTTGCGCGCGTCATCTTTGCCGGTGTGGGCCCTATAACTGCGCTGAAGTGACGTTCGGCCACTGCTCGCTGCCGCTCACTGCCAGCCGTGACCAACAAGCCGCCTTGTCGGGGAGGCGTTGACAGGCCGCACCAGGCACTGCCCGTCTTGCCCAATGGCTGCCTTGGTCGTGCCATCGATGCTTCTGACCTCCGCTACAGCTCGGGCTGGCTTAGCCGCCTTGACCAAGCAACCTCGCCGCCTGGCTCACTCACTCACCGCACGTGATCAAGCCACCACCCAAGCTCGCCAATCAGCGACAAAGCTTCCCAGTGACGGCCTCATACCCCCTCGTGACCACTGGACAATGCTCGTGCTTCGGCCAAGCTTAAATTCGGCCAAGCCACATCGGCCCCTTTTCTTTCTTCCTTCACCCTCTCGTCGACAGCCTAATCCAGAGCTCCCCATCCTCCACTCTTGCTTGCACTAGCTTCGCCATACCCTCGCAGTGCTCCTGCCCGAGGGAATCGATCCGAGAAGCTCCGAGCTCGCCGGATTGCTCTCGCCACCGCCGGCCGCCCGATTCCCCCCTTTCGGATTTCTTCCTCACTGGTGAGCTTCGCGGCAATTCCTCGCGCCTTGAGCTTCGCGTGATTTCACCTCACACTATGCTCCCCTCTGTTTGCCTAGGGATTCGCCCATCGTCTCCCGCACCGAGAGCTCGCCGCCTCCCGTGTTCGGCCCCTCCGTCGCCAGTTCGATCTACACTTACTCCGCCTCGGCCTAGCGATCGGTAAGAGTCCCTATGTCACCTTCTCACTCATGCATGCCTTAGTTTAGCTCCTAGGGCTTCGGAGAGCCATAGCCATGGTTCCCATGAGAGTTCTCCGCCGCCGCTCGGTTCGCTGCCGTTCCGGGCCTCCGCCGGCGAGTGTAGTGATGACACGTTTTTGGGCTACCCATGTAGAACTCGTAGCGCCCAAGATCGTCCCCTAAAGTTCCCTGTAGCACCGCTAGTAAGCCATCGATAGTTCGCCAGTTTCATGACGTCACCACCGCCGCCCCAGCCAGAGGTGGGAGATGAAGTTCTGGCCGTTAGATCTGCGCCAAAATGCGTGCGTGAGATCAGTCAAGTTTAAATCGCGTGCGAGATAGGTAGGGAGTCGCTGACATGTGGGTCTGTTGGCCCACACGTCAGATTGAGTGGAGGCGCTCCGCCGCTGGGGCCTTCGCTCGCTGGTCGCACTGTTAGAAATTACACCTTCGGCGTGGCTGGCCCGATCGTGAGTTAGCAGGCCAGCCCATTACATTACTGTTCATACGATTTTTCCCCGATTTTACGAATTAAACAAATACCACGATTAGAAATGATTTATTAAAAATAGCTAGACTTCTCAAATACGATAGAAAATTTATGGTAAATAATAGATCATATTCTGGATTTAATAAAAATATTACCATGAACAGTAACAGAACATTTTCTTAGATTAATTTCATTAGCTTGCTTTTAGGGTATTAACCTATATAGAAAAATGAGAGAAATGGGTTTCTGTTAATCTAAAATAAATTGACACTTAATAAATTCTGAGAAAATCATGACTAGTGTGTAATAACTTTCTGGACCTAAGAAAAATATGACATCTATGGTATAACAACTATGGTTGATTAGCTATTTTTATGATCTAGTTATCCTACATTAATGTACCTATCCAAAGTAGTTATTTCATAACATTTCATGACAGTAAAGCTTTTATTTTAATTAGGTTTATAATATGCAATCTCATGGTTATATATATATATATATATATATATGAATATATATATATATATATAATATGATTATATCCTTCCCACACACACTTAACCTCCTATTATGGTAGGAAAATAATGATAAGATAAGTTGATGAAGGAAATACTTCGATCAAATTGTTGGTTAACATATTCTTACTTTTTGAATACTTTAAACATAATAAAACCTTATTTTCTCCTATTGGGCTGATTAGGGTAGAAATTATACTATTATATATATATATATATATATATATATATATATATATATATATATATATATATATAGACACACACACATATGTTTAGGTGCATCATCTCATAAGCACTCCGCTGCCATTACGCTAGAAATTATTACTTCTTAGAAGGATCATGGAACTTCCTTGACATACACCCTAGAGGAATATATATAGTTAAACCGGGTAAATATAGGACCCGTTTGGCACAGCTCCAACTCCCAGCTCCACCTCAGAGCTAGAGTTTGTAGGTTAAAATAAAGTGACTTAAGTTTATATTTTTAGTTTAAAATTTAAATAAGATGACTCACCTAAGCATCCTCAATTTATCCACAACTCCAGCTCCATGAATTTCTGAAGTTAGGAATAGGGTACTCCACCAACTCCACCAATTTGGTGGAGTTGGAGCTGTGCCAAACAGGGCCATAGACGACCGAATGCGAGCGATTACAATTGCATCTCATGCATCATGCTTTTCTTCGTCGCATTGTGTTTATGATGAAATGTTGATTCTCCGCTTAGACGTAGAGGATCCGGAAGGGCAGTTCGAGGACTCCACACAGAATTAGGACTTCAATCCCCAAGACCAAGGTGAGTTAGCATCTTCCCTGTAGGATGTTTGCTTTTACTAGGGAGAGCCTACACTTCCCCTAGTGCAAGTTAACATTCCACAGCTCATATGGAATCCCAGATTTCTAAAGTATTTAATTTACAGTATTAAACTGCATACTCTTTAAGTACTTATGCCTATTTGTTTAATCATGATATATCATGCCATTTATTTACTTGCTATCAATTTACCACGATGATATTGCCTTGAAATAATCATCTGCCATTTGACCTTACTATTGATCGCCTTGATGATCACCCTTGTTAGCCTGGTTAGGTTAAATAAAATGATTTAGACTCTTAAGTTTTGGTTAAAATCTTGCTTAGACATTGCTCAGGTCTAACTATTAATTTTAGGCTTAGATTGTTTCGGAATGGTGAACCGACATTCACCGGACATGATCACACAGTAAATATGGTTAACTGGAATTTGGGCCTAGTATGCCAGTGTGTGTATGGTTGTGATGTGTTGTAATGCGGACTGGGTCTGGCATTGGGTAAGAGAAGAAGTAGCTGAGCTACGTGAATTAAGAAGCTAAACGTCGACATCGTGGTGCATGGAAGAGGAGCGCGGCGAAATCCGCGTAATGCCGAGCGCTGCCCAAAAGGGGTTCTGCCACATCGTGTGATTCACACGGAGGGTGTGATTTAGCCGAAGAAGGAAGTGCATAAGGGTGAGGCCTTTAGTGGACTGGCTGGACTGAATCATGGATTCCCCAGACGGGTGCATTAGGGATGCACAGTGTGACGTCACTAACTATCTGCCTGCGGGACATAGTTCCTAATACCACAGCGCACCAGCCATCGCACGGTAGTGCAAGTATTGGAGATTCAGAGGTAGTTACGACCTGCGGACGTACCCCGTCTGCTACCATGCTTGAAGTGAAGACAGTTTCATGCCGTCATCTGAGGATGATCTAGGTCCATTCTTACAGAGAGCCGTGAGTCTAGCATGGGTCTGCAGCCCAGCTAGGAGGAGACCGGGTACTTTGCTGGGGAGTGTGATCCACAACGGGTGCGCCACACCTAGAAGATGATGGCAGGAGTGGGAAGAGATCGTTTGGCAGAGTGCATGGAAACTGCCATGGAATTGAAATTGGTATTAAATGAAATTATGATGAATAATCAACTTGGTACAAGAGAATTTGGTTAAACTGCTAGGTCGTAAGTTTGGATTTCTAAAACTGGCCTTCTGCAAATAAACAAACCCCAGCCTTTCCTTCGATATCTCTATACTAATACATTGGGTTGGGTGTTAGCTCGCTAGTGTTTGGATGACACTGACCTCGCATAATTATCTATCTTTAGACATGGCGGACCCTGTTGAAGAAGAAGCCTACGACTGTCATGAGGATGGAGATCCTCAATTTCAGGACCAGGAGTAGATACTCGAAGTTAGGGTCTAGTGCGTTCCGCCAGCCGTGTGTTGTTACGCAGCTGCTGATGTGATTTTGTTATTCTGCATGAAAACCTTATGAGTTGGATCTTTTGAAGACTTCTGCTTTCTCTGATGGACAGTTGGATTGTAACTAAGGCCTAAGGCCGTTTGCTACTGTTGCGATCTGGTGATCACGGTTATGTAATATTTGAACTATCGATGTATGAAATGATTCCAGCTGTGTAACTGTTGCACTAGCCTACCGATCTAGGACCTAGTGCAGGTCCGACCAGTTCTCGAAAGTTAAGCTGAGAAGGGCCGCGACAGTAACCCTTTTTAATCCCTGTATAATTAAGAAAACCCTCCCAATAGCCGGTTAAAATTTGGTTTTCCACCTTAATAAATAGTTATTGATTTCAAAAAATCATGATAAAATTCCAGTGAAGCATAAGTATGATTTAGATATTTAATAAATTTATTACACAATTTTGGGATCATTAATGCTCTATGGATAATTAAAATGTGCATTTAAACCATTTTCTTATGTTTTAATAAAACAGAAACTAAAGTTGAGTTATTTTAAATATTAAATGACTTCAATTAAATCTCAAATTTTTATAGAGGCATAGCCAACCTATAATGAATTTATTAAAAATGTAGGGACTTAATAAAACCTGGTAGGATTACTTAATTGGGATAAGTGAACCCCTCTTTCATGAAAATATCTTTTACTGCTAAATTAAATTCAATTACTTATACCATTATAACAGTAACCTAATATTCTTTGGAAATACTATAGACAAAGGTATTTTGACCTTATCTACTATAATATTCCAATTAGGGAATTTAAGGCATCATCATCATCATCATCATCATTCATTTACTATCGCTCACACCGCCGTTATCTATTCATAAAGTTACCATCATTAGAAGGCTCATGGAACTTCCTTGATAACTAAGAAAAAGACTTAACAACAGTCACCGATTGCTAGACTAAGCGCGTTGCATTCCATGCATCATGCTTTCTCATTGCGCTTTGGTGTTTTATTCATTGCTCTTCGAACTCGTTCCGTTATTAGATGTCGAGAAGCCCGAAGACCAGTTCCAGGAACATCCTGAAGACCCCCATCACCCATAGGACCAAGGTGAGTTAACATTCAGTTAGATCATGTTGAATACCCAATTTCTAAAGTATGTTATTTACAATATCAAATTGCATGCTCTTTAAGTAATTATGCCTACTTGTTTAATCATGATAAATCATGCCCTGTTTATTTACTTGTAATGTTTTACCAAGATGATCTTGTCTTGATGAAATCATCCTTCGTTTGACTCCAAAGATGATTGCCTTGATGATCACCCTTGATAGCCTAGTTAGATTAAATAAAATGATTTAAACTTTTAAGTCTTAGTTAAAAACTTGCTTAGACATTGCTCAGGTCTAATTAATAATTTTTAGCCTTAGCTACCTCGGAACAGCGAACCAACATTCACCAGACATGATTACACAATAAATATAGATAACTGGAAATTGGGCCTAGCATGCCAGTGTGGGTGGTTATGGAATGCGGACTTGGTCTGGTATATCATTAAGAATGTGGAGTAGCTCAGGCTATATGGTGTGAAGAGGACTATCTGTTCAAACATGGTATGAAGAGGAGCCCGAGGCAACACGTGTAACTACCAAGCGCCGCCACAGGGTGGTTCGGTCACAACATGTGCAGGCACATGGAAGAACGATAGCAAAAGAATAAAGTAGTTATGAATAATTGTGGACTGGCCGAATCTGATGTGACTCCTAGAGTTGACCGCATGGGCGTGTAGTGAGGCACGCAGCGGGAAGTCGCTAACCATGAATTTAGTTCCTAGCACCAAAATGCGTGGCTATGACGCGGTAGTGTGGATGTGGGGCCCAGAGACTTTGCTGGATGACGTCCTAGGGCCAGAGATTTTGCTAAATGGCATCCTGACTAACCTCCCGTCAGAGGTGAAGACAGGCTCATGTCATCATCCGAGGGATGATCTAGGACTTACGTCGTAAGGAGCTGTGACTCTAGTGCGGGCTTGACAATTTGGCTAGGGAAGAACGGGCACTTCGTGCCACGTAAGATTCACAATAAGTGCGCCACATCCAGAATATGATGGCAGGTATTTGGAAGAAGACTAGTTTGGGGTTGTGATATGGAATGGGAAACTGAACTTTGAATCAACGATTAGTAGAACTTTGAGGATTCAAACTGCTAAGTCATAGGTTTTTGGTTTATAAAACTTACTTTCTGCAAATAAACAAATCCCCAATCTCTCCTTTTTAACCTCTATCACTATATGCATTAGGTTAGGTGTTAACTCGCCAGTGCGGTGGTTTGATTGCGCACTGACCTTGCACACATTCACTCTTTTAGATGATAAATATAAGTAAGGCCCCTATGCCTGTCATGAAGATGAAGTCCATTGCTTAGGCATAGCTGGCAAGAAACTCTTTTGGATCTTTTTGATTATCACTGCACTCTGATGTTGGACTTGTGTTTTTAAACTAGTTGGGCCAATGTGCCAGGGTTGTAATACTTATTGGCCCGTCGGGCTTAACATAGGTACCTATTTAATTAAGTCTTTTGCTTATATGAGATGATTCTACTATGTAAATGATGTGCACTAGCGTAGCGATTCAGGGACTAGTGCAGACTAAGAGGTGGGGAAGGAACAGCCCCCACAATTGAGTCGGCTGAAGTCCACTTAATCGTCAGAAGCAAATAAATAAGAAGCAGTGTCCAGTTTAAGCAGTTTGCACTTGGACGGAGGAAAAACATTGCTAGTGGGTAAGACCATTAAAGACAAAGTTATGCAGTGACAATTCTGTTAGAAAAATAAGTTTGCTCTTGTCTGTAGCTCTCATCACAATGCTCTTGTCCAACTGATGCAAGCTTATAGAGTCTAGGACAGCCGTTAATTACATGCCAAAATGCATGGATCCTTCGGCCGTTCTTGGACGGCCAATAATTTCCAATCTCCTTGTCTGTGGATAAACACTAGCCAAGGCGGGGTGCTGGCTACGACGCGGGAAATGAGCGAGAGGAACGGGCGAGGGGGCGGAGGTGAGTGGCTCCTCCGGCGGCCGGGGCTTGGTGTCCATGACAAGGAAGGAAACTCATATCATGTTAACATAAAAAATAATTGCATTTCGAAACAAGGTAATATTCCAAATTAATGGGTTTACCTTATACTTTTTGTGAAGCAGATCCGACAGACATAAAAACAAGAGCCAGGCCCCATGGGGCACATGGTATATATACAAGGAGTTTTACTATCATTGGTACCTCCGTACAATAAATCACAGCCGTTCGTCAAGGTAGATGTTAGTCATATTAAGAGGTGGTACCTCATGTTTCCTCCCTTCTATTTTTTGGTATCTCATAGTGCTACCAATTAAAATTGACAAATATGGTATTTCCCGCTCTCTTCTCTCTCACCTCACTAGTCGCTAGTCGTTGCCTGTCACCGCCAGTCACCACGAGCTACCGCCTCCACTTCCACACACTGTGGCCTGTGCTATCGCCATACGGCACAAGCTCCCATCTATGGGTCTACGCCGTTGCACGCTATGAGCTCCTGCCTCTATTGCCACACGCATAGCCCTGCACATGCGCGAGCTCCTGCCTCCATTGCCACACGCATAGCCCTACACATGTGCGAGCTCTCCTGTGAACGCTGCCACCACTCCTGCGAGCTCCCACCTGTGTGCCACCACCATGCCCACAAACTACCGTTGTCGTGTGCGACTGGTCCTACTCGTCCCGGCGATGGCTACTGGCCCTCCCCACACTGTCATCGACTGTTGCCCCCGCTAGCTCTCGTGGAGAGAGGAATGACGATAGAAATGAAGGAAGGAGAAATTTCTAATCCTATCCTTGTTAGATCTAAAGTGGTACCCCTTAGTATTTGGTACTTAATGGTACCTCTCCTAGGACAGTGAAATTCCATCTTTATATGTGCACACTTGTGATTACAATAACCTTTACAAAGTTCTATAAAATAAAATATTAATAATATGAATCGCAGTGTTTGGTAGGAATAGGATTGGTTAAGGTTGTCGTGAGATTGCGTGGTGGAGGCCCAAGTCCTGATGACGTAGCTGATGCCTGCCGCGTTTAAATGCATGCCTAGAAGTCGCGCCGAAAGGGTTGCTATTCGTGTGACTAGAGTTTTAATTTGCTTTTGCTGTACTTTTTTTTTTTGAGAAATTTGCTATTGATGTACTAGACTTGTTGAATTGCACACGCACACAACTTTTTTTATCCAACCACGCCTAAGTTGATGATTTCTGGGCTACTTGTTTTGAAGGACCAGACGATGAATGAATCATGTGATGCTTACTCTGAATCAATCTTATTTGTTTGGTTTATAAAATGGAGGAAGTTAGTTCATGGCTACCTTATCTATCACAAACATAAGGTTAGCATAAATGAAAAGATAATATTCATCTTACCAAATTTAATGCATAGGATCATCTTATAATAGGCAAGCTCATTTAACATGATATGTCTCTCAAACCAAACATGCTATTCTTCTTTTTCGCAACTACGGCTGGAAACCTGAAACGAAGAGACTGGCAACCATCACGGATGCGATCGATTATTAATTTTGCTGGCTAGAAACTAATGCTGTGGACTCCTGTAGCAGTTGTTGGCACCATAACGTAGTTGGCACATGATAATTCATTTCCAGGCCAAAGTGATCCGTCGGCAGAATACAAGTTGCATGGAAAAGTTAAGCACAATCTTCCTCTACAGATGTCAAATTTTTCTTTAATTTAAAGACCCGATCCATTTTTCTTTGTCTTTGACCAAGATCGTCATGTCTCCACCGATAGCACATGCACTACAAGTTGCATGGAGAACTTAATTAAGCCCAAATTCTTGACTCTAGCTAATTTCCTTGAAATGCCAAGTGCATGCATGGACGTGCGTATATATATACATGGAGAACAGCACAATTGCACAAATGAACAAGTTAAGCTCCGTCGATGTCTTCAAAGCACATTTCTGGCCTTCACTAGTCGCATTGCAAAACTGCTGAAAGATCCACGTACGGTATTATTCACTAGCAAGATATCATGGCCGGTCCCCTTGCTTGGTGGTGTAGTTAAACCATTTATAAAAAATAGTTTTGACGTGCCCTAGGTTGTTGGTAATCAACCGTAGTTGATATAAAAAATTGTCTTGAATTTAGTTCCTAATCAACCGTAGTTGCCACTTGCCAGAATATCTGCCCAAGCTAGTCTTCCGATACTAATGTGCCCAAGCTAGTCTTCCGATACTAATGTTCTGCAGTTTCTCGAGCAAAATTTGGAAAATATAGGACATATAGTTTGAATCATCTTGGGTAGAAATAAAATACATACATGCTATTTTATGAGCTATTTTCTTATATACCTCTATTTATTCTCTTCAACAATCTACATTTATTTATTAGTGCACACTAGGGTTGGAACCGAGCCGAGCTTGAGCGAGCCGGGCATGTTCGGGCTCGGGCTCGTTTTGCGAGCGAGCTGGCTCGGCTCGGCTCGCTCGAATGGCTAAGCTGAAAAACCTGTTTGGCTCGGCTCGCAAAAGCTTGCGAGCACTCGTGGCTCATTGGCTGGAAGACCAAAGGGAGGGGGCGGTGTTGGCTGGAGGTGGAGAGGGAGGAGGCAGGGGCCAGGGGGCCACATCATTGCCATGCCGTCGCCGCGTGGGAGCCGCGCCGTCACCGCGTGAGGTCGCCGCGCCGTTGCCACGTGAGAGAGAGGTGAGGTGAGGGACCGAGGGGACGGGGGATTGGGGGCCGCGCCGCGTGAGAGAGAGGCAAGGTGGGGAACTGAGGGGACAAGGGAATGAGGGATTGAGGGTTTGGGTCGGGATATTGCTATTCACCTCTCTGTGTAATATGTGAACGAGCCACGAGCGAGCCACGAGCGAGCTAAGCCCAGCTCGGCTCGTGCTCGTTTTTTGAACGAGCTAAAAAACGTGTTCGGCTCGTGCTCGTTTGTAAACGAGCCGAGCCCGAGCCCGAGCTTTTTCCGAGCCGAGCCCGAGCTGCTCGCGAGCCACGAGCTAAAGTTCCAGCCCTAGTGCACACACAAAGTATTCTCTCTCATCTTTCCAAAATAATTATAAAGGGGAGTATAAGTCATTTTCTATCCCTACTTTCTCAAATTTATCACCACTTTAATCATTGTGTCAAAGCAAAATACGCCTTACATTTATCAACAAAGGGAGTAAAACAGAGGTTCGCAGTCTTAAGTAGGCACAACAGAATATGCTAATGCTAATTGATATAAACATTGGTGGTGTAAGCTTCAGCGACTGTTGGATGCTTGCCGTCTACGACATCGGCCCATTGCTGTGCTAGCTCAAAAGGCCCGTATTGTCATATCTCAAATTTCGATTGCTATATTTAGATGGAATTACTTTTAATTAAGAAGGATAATCAAATGTATGTTAGATATGTGTGATTAATTGTTTTACTTGATTTTCACCAAAGGTTTGACCAGCTATCGTATTCTATAATGTTCAAATGAAATGTTAAAAGAACACTGCTATGTCACATGACCCTATATATCATTAGAGCATTTCTAGTTGTGCAGTAATACATACCTGATTTATATCGGTAGTCGAATGGAAGTATTCAATGATTAGAAGAGTAAATTGTACCATTGGTACATAAAGTTGTTCCAAGTTTTCGTTTAAATCTGGAATTCATAGAACTGGGTATTTTAGTACGTGAAGTTGTGTTTTTATTTCCATTAGATTCAAAGTGGTATAAAGAATATAGTTTGATGTACACGTGGCTCTCTTTTTGCAAATAAATCCCTACAAAGATCTCACCTTTTATTCTAGGTCTGTTCTCTTTCTTCTCAGCACTAGCACTGTCCATATAAACCATCAGTTTTTCCATGCTCAAAATATTCGTTTCATTTGATTCTTTTCATTTGTTTAATTCTGTCCGATGAATTTTTTTTACATTTGCCTTTTTCCCATTCACGCGAAAAAAGAAACACTTGTCATTTGATTTTTCCATTTGTTTAGTTCCATCCGACCAAAACTCCCATATGTCAGTTCTACAAAAAAATTCTTCATTTGTTTTTTTCCATTTCTACAATACCTGGGGTAAAGAAGATTATGTTTGTTTCATTTCTACAATTTCTAGGAAAACGAAGATTATGTTCACTGCAAACACTCATCTATTATGTTCAAGCACGAAATTAACAAAGATTATTAATCTTCTCACAAAGCAAACATGTTGTTTCGGACAAATTTTTATATCGGACAAAGATATGTACAACTCGATGATTATCCTGAACCAAAACAAATCCTTCTCACAAAGTTATACAACGCTCGGATCAGAAGAGGAAGAAAAATTCGGTTGGAACAGGAAGAGAAAAGAGCAAGAGGAGGAATAAATTGAAAGAAAAATTGCAACATTCGGATCGGAACAGGAAGAAAAAAATACAAATTCGACCATGGAACATTTAGTTACAGATATAAGATTGTTACAAATCAAATCCAAGAATCTTCTGGAGGGGGAGGGGGATTGGCGGCAAAGCTAGCCGGGCTGAGGGTGGAGCCGTCGGCGTCGGATTTGGAGGGGGCGGCAGAGCTCGACTCCGACCAGATCTGGAGATGCCGGAGATGGATGCAGGGTCGATCGTGATCTGGAGTTCGACTCCGGCCGGATATGTAGGGGACAGCGGCGCTCGACTAGCCAGGGGAAGAGGCAGCACCGGTCGTCCGAGGGGCGCCATGGCTGGAGGACTGCACGGTGCCCGAGGCTGTGTAGAGCCGGTAGAGACGAAAGAAAAAAGGGGAGAGAGAAACATGTCGAGCTGGCCAAAAGGGCCGGTCCACACCGTTTATGGAACCAGACCGGACCCAAACCAAATTTGAACTCAGACCTCAGCCCGTTGGATCAGCCTAGTTCGGTTCGTATAGTGGTGGTTTGACTTGGTTTAGTTTTGCCCGGTTTGGCTTGATTACTGTAACCCGCATATTTAATTAAATATATATGTATATATTTATTTTCTTATTATAAATAATTTATTTCTTTATTTTATAACACATATTTATTAAGTATAATTATTTTTATTTTTATATATTATTTTTTTCTAAAATGGTTCGGCTCGCTTATAATCGGACCGGTCCGGTTTGGCCCGGTTATTGTGAGAACCATGCTTGGACCGATACCCTGGCCTGTTGGCTCGTTTGGCCCCATGCTTATAATCTATGTTGGTTCTTACAGTGAACTGGGTCAAATAGGCCCAAACCAGGTCGGCCTGGTTCATTCGATTGGCCAACTCTAGAAACAAGGCACAGGAAAGAGACCAGAAAAGGAGGAACCAAGACAATGAGCGAAGTGGGAGAGGAGTTTGAACCTAATGAGAAAAAAAGACAAATATAAGGTTTTTAAATTTTGGATCAATGCGAAAACTCGTGACAATTTCATGTACTTAAAGTATAATTTCGTATGATTTTAATTATCCATGTTTGTGGTCAATTTTACATAACTAAAAATGGTAGATATTGTACCAGCTCGGACATCAACTGTAGGCACAGTCCGCGAGAAACTCGATGTTCTTGAAGATACTAACGGTGTGCCAATGCGTTGTACCGGATTTCATGTTTACATAACATGAATTTGAATTGTACATCATCGTAATTATGCATGTTATGCAGTATCAAAATTATAAAATTTTAAATATGTACAAATTAAATTATTTAAGTCATAGGATACATATGTAATTACAGTAGGAATAATAAATTTATCAGCATTTAATAATTGGAAATCCTCAAATTTTTTAATTACATTGGACCCATTTAACAATCCTTTCACCCAGCCAACAATCCAACAGAAGCCCTAGGCCATTATTATATGTGTTGGTTTAAGTGAGAGGGTGGGGAAGCATAAACCACACATGATTATACATCTATGTTGGTTCATAATGAGAATTGGCACATATGTTTTTTAGGAAAATTGGCACAGATGTTGCATTTCATATCCCCATGTAGTTCACGCACTAACTCACATGGAAACCTTTCGCCTTCTCTACCTATAAACTCTAATCCGCTTCTCCATTCCTCCACCTCTGATCCACTTTGATTTTCTCCTTCCTCTCCTCCACTCCTCTGCCTCCTCCACTCCTCCATCTCTCACACGCCTCATGGCATGTCTGCCACTGTCTCCATCGACGCCTCCGCCTCCTCCAACTTTGTCTTAATCCCCCGCATTCATCTGTATCTTTGTCCTGCCTCTTTCCTCCCATTGCCTAAGCAGCGGTACCGACCACTTCTCCATCACCACCACCATCTCGACCATTGATGTGTGGTCCCATTATCATCGATGATAACAAGGACAATGGCGAGGAAACCACTACCAACTAGCAGGAGTACAATGATGATGAGGTCGATGAGCTAACAATGGGCTAGGTGCACTCCTCCCATGACTCCAACAAGGAAAAGGACGACAACTAGCCTCCCTTGATCTCGTCGAACTCCAATGATGGCTTCTCTAACTTCAGCGCCAATTGTCCGAACGACAACAACTTCTATATGTAGCTAGGCTAGTGCACTGACGCTAGCCTAGCAAATAATAAAAAATTTTGTAAATTTCTTATGCCGGTTCTAGCCATAAACCAACACAGATAACGAGGCACATCAGTGCATGCTATTCTGCCAGTTCACAAACCACTAGTAATGACTGGTTTAAGACTAGCATAGATTTTCCTTTTATGTAGTAGTGTAGTCAAACTTGATATTGGAAAGGCTTATGACAGGTAGAGTGGAAATTATTATTATTATTCATTCTTATGAGAGAATTCAATGATAGACGGTGTAAGTGGATTAGAGATGTTGTTTTCAATGAGACACTGAGTGTGAATGTGAATAGAAAACATGGGCCTTATTTTTAGAGCAATGAAGGTGTTAGGCTGGGAGATCCATTTTCACCTTATTTGTTTAACTTGGTAGCTGATAGCATAGTTTAATTAGATCTAAAAGGAGCTCAATTAAATAATAGAGTGCTTGTTTTGATCTTAATATTATTGAAAATGGTATTTGTCAGGACCCCGAATTATACAGTTTGGTGATCCTCATGCTACATTGGTTTAGGATCAATTCGAGTACACACAAGTGACTTCATTAGTACATATCATTATAATACTTTGAAACGGGTAACAATATTTATGGCATAAACCTTCTAAATAAGATTCAGTGCCACGCGGGGCTTAAATAGATAATCTATCACAATACTTATTGCAGCATAGTAGAAGAAGAAGAAGAAGAATAATAATAATAATAATAATAATAATAATAATAATTTTGAATCCATGTGATGAGTATATACACTGAGTTTGAGGGGTTTGTGGTCTATTTGGGTAAAATATAGATTTTCCAGTGAATTAAACCCCTTAGTGGCGTGTTTTGCAAATGGAGCAAGTTTTGAGGTACTCTGGACTTTTGGTCAGTGGGAAAATATGCTAGGAAGGTTCTAGAAGGATTTAGATAGGTCAAGAAATTTCTAGGATTTTTCTAGAATTTTTTGAAACTCGGATGGTTCTTTGTCTCAGTCAGACTCACGGTCCAGCCTGCACTGCCGTCATTTATTTTGAGCTTTTGGAGAAGTGTTACCCGGATGGTCCGGGTAGGTGCCCGGACGGTCCGGCCAACACTGCCATCTTTTTGTCTGGGGATTCCTGTGAGGAACATTTAACCCGGACGGCCCAGGCACATGACAGAGTCGATGTGGTGGAGAAGATTATTGTATCGAGCACGAGATATCCACGAGATATCGCGGAGACGGAGGCTTCGAGGTAAAGAAATCACAAATAGCGGTTGGATTCGCATCGAGATCCGTGCAACGGTGTGTGTAATCCATGTTAGTGGGCTTTCGGGTTGGCCCAGTGTTTATGTCCATGTTGGGGGCTGATGATATAAATACCCTTCAGCTGAGATAGCTAGGATTTATCCAAGTCATTTTGTGTGTGCCTCAACTTGTGAGTGTGTGTGAGAGGGCATGCGCGTTGTACTAGGGGTTTTCTGCTAAGTTTTATGAAAAACCTGAGCTTTGAGCAATGAAAAGATTCATCCATTCTTTCCCTAGCATGTGCATGGTTGATTCATGTTCGTGTGCTTGTTTGTTTGGTTCTTGCCTTGTTTTGCCCGGTTTTTGCACCGTTCGTGGTGTCCTCGCGTGCTGCTATTTCGGGGGTTTATTGGACATGGAAAAGGGTCACAAGTGACCCAGGATGATTTCTTGGTTTCGCCCGGTTTTTGCATCTAATTGGCTTGGACGCGATAAAGGTCTGAACTTTGACGTGTTCTTTGCTTGATCTTCAACCTGTGGGCTGTGGACTCCATCACCGTGCTACGGTTCAAATTTTGTGGCTATTCGTTTAGGGGTTTAAGAGTAATCGTGATTCTCATGCTTGTTTAGGGGTAGGTTTTTGGGCTGAAATTTTATCCCATGTGCAAGTTTATCCCAACTCCGTAGTTGGTAGTGGATTTTGCACGTGTATGTGATAGAGGTGCATTGGGTGTGAAGAAATAGGGTCAAAATTCAATTTGGCGCCTATTCATCCTCTCTAGTCGCCTTGTTCAATATTTCAACCGGTATCAGAGCAAGGTTGCGCTCTCTTCTTGTTCTTCCCCGATCTTTGAGCCTTTCCTTATTTCCGTCTTGAACCATGGCGGATGACAAGTACTTTACGAAGCCTCCTATGTTCTCGGGTTTGGATTTTTAGTTTTGAAAGGTACGTATGGATTCTTACATCATGGGACAGGGATACTCTATATGGCTTAAGGTCGAAAACCCCTTTGTTGTGCCTCCTGATAGTGAGATTAACATGACCAACCAGGCTTCGGTGGAGTTGAATGCAAAATCCCGCAACATGATAATCCAGAGGCTTAGTCAGAATGAATATGAGAGGATTGCTCATATCAAGTCCATTCACGAGATTTGGACTACTCTTGTTGCTTACCATGAAGGGACAGCCCAGATTAAGACCATGAGACAGGATCAGTACAAGAGAAAATACAATCGCTTTGTGCAAAAGGCTAGTGAATCACTGGACGTCTATTTCAGTCAGTTCACCAAGATCCTTAGCAGCCTCAAGTCGGTTGGCACCACTAACACTGACTTTGAGAATGCTTGCCACTTCTTATCCGCCTTGGATTTGAAGATTTTGGGGTGTGAAAGTGACCATGATTCGGCAGGCTACGGATCTGACGACCTTGACCTTGGATGGGCTATATTCGAACCTCAAGACGTACGAGCTTGAGCATCTGTCCTACAATCCTAGTCCAGCCTCTACTGCTTTGGTAACCGATCCTTTTTTGCGGTGTTTCTCGAGTGCTTTCGAGTTTGGCCCTAGTTTCTCGCTTTCTGCTCTTTGTGAGATGCCTGATGAGAGGTTACATAGAGTGCCTGAGGATCAGTTAACCTTACTCGCGAGAAAATTTAGCCAAGCCTACAAAAGAGTAAGTGAGAGGAGAAGAGGGCAGATCAAGTGCTTCGAGTGTAGTGGCCCTAACCACATTCGAGCCAACTGCCCCAAGTTGGAGAAAGGCAAGAATGACTACACGGCGCCGGACAAGAACCACGGCATCAACAAGAACCGCAACAAGAAGCCGATGCCTGGAGGTGACAAGAAGCCCAAGTTCTCTAAGGGATGGAGACTCTTCCAGAAGGTGTTGGCTGCCTTGGATAAGGCCAACATCTTGGTCTTGCAGGAGACTTGGAGCAATGATGGATGTGACGACCAGAAGCCCAAGAACGACGATGACAACGACTACACCAATTCTGACACTGAAGTACCGACCTACGAGGAGCTTAATGATGCATATTTGAAGCTAGGTCGATTCCATGCCAAGTCTAGAGCTAGGTGTAGGGAGCTAGTGGAGGAAGTAGCTTGTTTCCAGAAGTTGGAGAACTTGAAATGCTTTGTGCCTCCTCCGTTGGTAGATTTTGATGGCTGGAGAGAATGTGATAAGCTTATGCAGGAGTTGAATGAGGTAAGAACCTTGCACGATAGTGTGTTTACTGAGCTTGAGTCACTTAGGGCGAGACATGCTAATGTGATATTTGAACTAGATTAGGCTAGAGATGCACTTGTTGCTGCTACTTCTACTCCTAGCCTCATGTCAGCTAGTATGATTGATCCCTCTGCACTGTCGTTTGCTTGTCCTGATCCTGCCGCACACCTTTCACATAACACACTTAAGGACCCCAGATGAGGACTGTAGCTTTCACTCAGTTTCTCCCTATGAGGACTGTCTCAATTTTAAATTAGAGAATTTAAACATGAAAAATAAAATTGCTGAGATGAATAACACCCTGCTTACTAATTCTACCTATATTCGTTGTGATGAATTGGAGGGAGAAATGGGTAGAGTCTATGAGTATCTTAGGAAGAGGTTTGAGGGTCAGTTAGCTCAAGTCAAAAATGCTGAGTGCTTTTTCTGTATTGCTCTTAGGAAAGAGGTGGGGATGTTGAGTGAGAGGTGTCGCAGGGCTCTATGTAAGGGCAAGTTAGATGGTCAGTGTTCTTCTGGTGTCTTATCCTCTGTTCCTTGTGACTTGTGCCCGGGGCAGCTTCATCAGGAGTGTGAGTACCTTGTGAGCACAGGTTGTTGGTCCTATTGCTAGATCTAGCGCTTTCTGTGGTTTTGGTTCTCGTCATCCTTAGGGTGTGCCTTCTTTGCCTCATGGAGGTAGACACCCGCGACGTGGTTTTGCTCCCAACCCAAATGTGGCGCCTAGACGTCCTGCTGGGGTTCCTTCAGGGTTTGTGAGAGTTGAGAGGCGTCAGAGTCCTAGCTCAGAGGGAGTTTCTACTGTTTGTAATGTGACTCAATATTAGGTTCCTAAATCTGCCTTGATTTGTCCCAATACTGAGTCACACACTTCTCTGTTTCGTTGAGCAGGTGTGTCGGGCGGGGAAGGAATAGGTTTGCATTGTTGACTCCGGTTGTTGCCGACACATGACCGGAGATTCTTGTTAGTTCTCTTCGCTCATCTGTATCCCAAATGGTGAATCCATCACCTTTGGGGATGCTTCTTCAGCTAGGGTCTTGCCAAAGGGTCAATTCAGGTTAGTGACCACTTTGTGCTTAAGGATGTTGCCTTAGTTAGTAAGCTGAGATACAATTTGCTCTCTGTGTTTCAGCTTACCGATGATGGCTTTGAGGTTCATTTCAGGAATAATTGCTCACAGATTCTTGGTTCTTTTGGGAAGTTTGTTTACGGGATTTCTCATGTTAGGAGAGTCTTTCATGCTGATTTTGATGCTTCTTCTGTTGGTTTTTCTATATTGCTTAATTGTTTCATAATCCCGTGATCTCTTCTTTTGGCATAGGAGACTTAGTCACATTGGTTTTGATCACTTGACTAGAGTTAGCAGCCATGACCTTATCCACGGTTTGTCCAAATTCAAAATGGTCAATTATTTGGTTTGTGCTCCTTATCGCCATGGGAAGATGATTGCTGCAGTTCACCCACCTATCACCTTTGTGATGACAGATGAGCCAGGACAGCTTTTGCACATGGACACTGTTAGTTCTATTTGAGTGCAATCTATGGGTGGCAAATGGTACGTGCTTGTTGTGGTTGATGACTTCTCAAGGTACTCTTGGATTTTTCATGGTTACCAAGGAAGAAACTTTTGGTCATTTTCGAAGTCTTCAACGCAAACTTTTTGTTGAGTTTCCAGGTGCCCTTAGAGCTACGCACTGATAATGGCACTGCATTAAAAAATTCTCAGTTTATGGATTTTTATGAGATGGCAGGTGTTCAGCATCAGTTCTCTTCTCCGCACGTCGCCTAGCAAAATGGCACAGTGGAGAGGAAGAACAGGACCCTTATTGAGATGTCTAGGACTATGCTTAATGAATACTCTACTCCTAGGCATTTCTGGGCTGAGACGATTTCGACTG
Organism: Olyra latifolia; assembly: GCA_036346145.1. Lineage (NCBI taxonomy): Eukaryota > Viridiplantae > Streptophyta > Magnoliopsida > Poales > Poaceae > Olyra > Olyra latifolia. The sequence continues at coordinate 2,696,478 of CM070531.1, read as the reverse complement.
CATGCCATGTGGTAAATAGGGTGTTTGTAAGCTCCAAGTTGCACCGCACCTCTTTTGAGTTGAGATTTGGTAGGAAACCAAGTGTTTCCCATTTTAGAGTGTTTGGGTGCAAGTGCTTTATCTTAAAATCTGGAAACTTGGACAAGTTTGAATCTCGCTCCTCAAATGATATTTTTCTTGGTTATTCCACTTCTAGCAGAAATTACAGGGTTTGGAGCTTAGAGGGTAGAAGAGTGACAGAGACTTGTGAGGTGATATTTGATGAGGTTAGTCCAGGAGGTAGGCCAGATATTTCAGTCTCTGATCTTAACTCTAAGACTATCTTTGTTGATGAGCCATTTGGAGGAGATGGCAGCTCTTCAGAGCTGCCTCCAGGTGGTTTATTCAGAGGAGTTTCTTGCTTCCTCACACCCTCAGGATGCACCCTTACCTATAGCCTCTTCCCAGCTCACACCTGATTATTCTGCCGCTCATGGCTTACCTGTATAGTCTTCTGGTTCTGGTGGCTATATTCCTACCTCTTCTGTTCCTGAGGTAAAGGCCACTTCTTCACTAGTTGCACCTAGGCACATTCAGATAAGACACCCATCTAATCAGATCATAGGTGACCTAGGAGAGCGAGTCACTCGCTCTAAATCTGCACTATCCCACTTATGTCACTCGGCTGTCTTTGTTGCCTCCTTTGAGCCTGCAGACATTACCCATGCTCTTTTCCATGAGTCTTGGGTTAATGCCATGTATGAGGAGTTAGAAAATTTTAAGAGGAACAATGTTTGGGAATTGGTAGAGAGACCCCTAGGACACAATGTCATAGGCACTAAGTGGGTCTTCAAGAATAAGTGTAGTAAGGATAGGGTAGTAGTGAGAAATAAAGCCAGGTTATTAGCACAGGGTTTCACTCAAGTAGAGGGGTTTGATTTTAAGAAAACTTTTGCTCCCGTTGCTAGACTTGAGACAATCAGGATTCTTCTTACTTTTGCTACATCCAAGGGTTTCAAACTTGTTCAAATGGATGTCAAAAGTGCCTTCTTGAATGGATTTATTGAAGAGGAGTTATATGTCAAACAGCCTCCTGGATTTGAAAATTCAAAGCTTCCAGATCATGTGTTCAAATTATTATAAGCTTTGTATGGACTGAAACAAACTCCTAGAGCTTGGTATGAGCGGCTGAAGTCCTATTTGCTTGGAAATAGTTTTGCCATGGATAGTAGATAAGACCCTTTTCACCAAGAGAGTTGGGTCAGATTTTCTCCTTGTGCAAATTTATGTCGATGACATAATCTTTGGAGACGCCTTCTAGCAACTTCTCTTTGACTTCGACAATATGATGAGTTTCAAGTTTGAGATGAGCATGATGGGGGAGTTGGCCTTCTTCCTTGGCTTCCAGATCAAACAGACCCCTGAGGGGATCTTTCTCCACCAGAGCAAGTACACTAGAGATCTTCTCAAGCGGTTTGCTATGTCTGATGACAAATCATCTTTGTGCTCACTTTCAGGCTTCCCCTCGTGTTTTCCACCTTCAGGCGATGAAGCGCATCTTCCGCTACCTTAGAGCTACCCTGGATTTTGAGATTTGGTACTCTTCCTCTTCTTGTCTGTCCCTTAAAGCCTTCTCAGATGCAGACTTTGCTGGCTGTAGGATAAATAGGAAGAGCACTTCTGGCACTTGAAAATTTTTTTGCACTTCCCTTGTCTCTTGGTCTTCTAGGAAGCAGTCAAGTGTTGCAGAGTCCACTGTAGAGGCTGAATACGTGGCTGCGGCTAGTTGCTGTAGTCAAGTCCTTTGGATGTGTTCTACTTTGAGAGACTTTGGGTTGACCTTTTAGAGTGTTCCACTTTTCTGTTATAACACCTCTGTCATAAACATTACCAAAAACCCAGTGCAACACTCTAGGACCAAGCACATAGATATCAGGTACCACTTTCTTAGAGACCATGTAGAGAAGGGAGACATAGTGTTTCATTTTGTGGAGAGTGACCACTAGCTTGCTGATATCTTCACCAAGCCCTTGGACAACTCTAGGTTTGTGGCTCTTAGGGGATAGCTTGGGGGTAGTGAGCTCTTCAGGCATTAGTTGAGGGGAAGCTAGTCTTTGTAATATATGTCTATATGTATATATGCTTTTAAATTTCTGCATTAGCATATTTGCATTCTGAGCTTAGTCTTGAGCAGGATTAGAGAGTCAGTTTCACTTCTTTAACCACTGGTTCTTACCCCATAGGTTGCTATCATGCGTGATTAGCAATGTCATCTGCTCTAGCTAGTTGAGTTTCACATAGGTTTTTAGGTCTAGCAAGTGTTAGGCCCCCTAGGTAGATAGGAACTATGTCTAGTCTCTCTAGTAGTCGAGCTGTAGGCTTGCTTTTCTAGTCTGTGCTTGGGGTAGATGAGTGTGTTTCTAAACTTTTAGAGTTTTCTGTCTCTCGTCTTAGCTCTTAGACTGCCTTGTGAGGTTCTCCAGCTCCTTATCTTATCTGGGTATTCTTTTGATTGATTCTTGGGTTGAGGGGGAGTTTGAAGATTTTTTCAGTATTTTGCATTGCATATAGTCTTGATTTTACCTTTCAGGGCTTTATTTATTAGGCTTATGACACTTGCCATATGCATCTAGCTTCAATTTGATGACTATGGCTAGCTTGTTCATTTTGAAAATGATGTCTTGTGCTCCTGCTAGGCTAGCTGAAAATTCAAAAAAAATTTGAGCTAAAAATGGATAACTTGATCTAATCTTGAGCTTTACTTGTTAAATCTTCTTGCTAGAAGCTTGTGTATGCATTGTGTCTTTTGGTCTTGGCTTGAATCCTTGTTGCCATTTTTGATCGAGCTTCTATCTATGTTATTGACTTTCATCTCAAAACTCTTGTACATGGAAAGCAAAAACATGAGCAAAAGAAATAAAAAAAAGGAGAAAATGCAAATAAACATGAGGAGGAGAGTGACCTAGGAGGCCATTGCCGATGATTTCGGGATCTGCCTTGCTAGCAATTGCTTTCCAAAATCTAAGTTTGCTATGAAAATAATTTTTTTTGTAGAATTAGTGAGCAAGAAGGTCTTGTGCATTGCTATTTGGCTCTCCCAATGTGTTTGCAACAAGTTGAATTCCTGCATGATCAATTTGATCCTTGCTATTGCATATCTTCTTTCTTCGAGATTTTTCAATGTGAGGTTACTTGATTGATCATGCAAAATGTAATCTTTTGCTTTTGCTAGCTAGCATGGATATCAATTTTTGCAATTTCAAATGAGCTTGTAAGCCTTGTTGGAAATATGGCTAGCTAGGTGCATTTTGTGCTTTAGGTTTATTTGTCTAACTTACAAAGCCCCTTTAGGTTGTATTTCATGCATATTTGTATTTTCAGGGACGATTGCATCTTTTGGCCACATTCCACATCCTTGATTATCATATTGCCAAAAAAGGGGAGAACTTATGCAAAAGGCCTTGCACTTGAGGAGATGTATTTTTACTTGATCTTAGCCAAAATTGCAAAATTTGTACTCCTTGAAAATTCTAGACCTTCCCACCTCAAAACTTCATTTCAATGCCTTTTTCACTTATGTATATCAATATGCTCATCAAGGGGAAGATTGTGAATCCATGCCATGAGTATATAGATAGAGTTTAAGGGGTTTGTGGTCTATTTGGGTAAAATATGGATTTTTCGGTAAATTAAACCCCTCGGTGGCGTGTTTTACAAATTGAGCAAGTTTTGAGGTACTCTGGACTTTTGGTCAGTGGGAAAATTTGCTAGAAAGGTTCTAGAAGGATCTAGATAGGTCTAGAAATTTTTAGGATTTTCCAGAATTTTTTGAAACTCAGATGGTTCTTTGTCTCAGTCAGACTTAGACGGTCCGGGTTCCAGGCCGGGCGGTCTAGCTCGCACTGCCGTCATTTAGTTTGAGTTTTAGGAGAAGTGTTACCTGGATGGTCTAGGCAGGTGCCCGGACGGTCCGGCCAACACTGCCATCTTTATGTCTGGAGATTCGTGTGAGGAACGTGTAACCCGGATGGCCCAGGCTGGGAGGCAGATGGTTCGCCTGGGAGCCGGACGGTCCGGCTGATACTATGCAGCTTCGGGCTGGGACCCGTTTTGGACGAATTTTGACCTTGCTAACCATGATTTTTGATCGGTTTGATGCGTTGGGTTTGTGGTGGAACCGCGAACATCTTGGTACACGTGTCGGTTGTCTGTGTGGATGCAGGTGTAGGTGGGATGGATAAATCTTCGGCTAGGTGTCCTGCTAGTTCAGGATGGGCCTGGACGCAGAGTCGATGCGGTGGAGAGGATTTTTGTCTTGAGCACGAGATATCCACACGATATCACGGAGACGGAGGCTTCGAGGCGAAGAAATGCAGGTGGCGGTTGGATTCGCATTGAGATCCGTGCAACAGTGTGTGTGTGTAACTCGTGTTAATGGGCTTTCGAGTTGGACCGGTGTTTATGTCCATGTTGGGGCTGAGGATATAAATACCCTTCAGCTGAGATAGTTAGGATTTATCCAAGTCATTTTTTGTGTGCCTCTACTTGTGAGTGTGTGAGAGAGGGCATGCGCCTTGTACAAAGGGTTTTGTGCTAGGTTTTGTGAAAAACCTGAGCTTTGAGCAATGAAAAGCCTCATCCATCCTTTCCCTAGCCCGTGCATGGTTTGATTCACGTTCGTTTGCTTGTTTGCTTGGTTCTTGCCTCGTTTTGCCCGATTTTTGCACCGTTCGTGGTGCCCTCACGTGCTACTGTTTCGGGGGTTTCTTGGACATGGAAAAGGGTTTCAAGTGACCTAGGAATCATCCCCAAAGCCCCATGGATAGCCCCTCTATGCTGCGCCCATGGGGATGATTTCTTGGTTTCGCTCGGTTTTTGCATCTAATTGGTTTGGACGCGATAAATGTCTGATCTTTGACGTGTTCTTTGCTTCATCTTCAAATCGTGGGCTGTGGACTCCATCACCATGCTACGGTTCAAATTTCATGGCTATTCGTTGAGGGGTTTAGGAGTAATCGTGATTCTCATGCTTGTTTAGGGGTTGGTTTTTGGGCTGAATTTTCCCTTTGGTGCAAGTTCATCATAGCTCTGTAGTTGGTAGTGGATTTTGCACGTGTATGTGATACTGGTGCATTGGGTGCGAAGAAATACGATCAAAATTCAATTTGGCGCCTTTTCACCCCCTCTAGTCGCCTGGTTCGGTATTTTAATAATAATAATAATAATAATAATGATAATTATATTAAAGAAACAAAGAGATGTCCCATCATGAGCCACAAGTTTCTGACCGTGAAGCACATCTAGCTACTCGCTATTTTAAATGAACTCCTCTTCCGACAATAGTAAAGATTCTTCAGCTTCTTGTCCTGCTCATCAAATTGAGCAGCCTACAAATAGAGTTTGCAAGAATGACTATAGACGGATACTCAACAAATTACACACAGGTGAGCTAAAGGTTGTTTTGCACAATCAACATTTAACATAGACATAATAGAGTAATAGATTCCAAAGCGAATAAATAAAACCTTTGATAAACCTGCATTTGATCTTACGTACTGGCACATAGTCTAACAACTACACACAGTTTGAAGACCTGCATCTAGCGGTCCACAAAATGTCAACCTCCACTTTTGCATAGAAATCATTATACCCTTGAGTATGCCCAAGCATTGTCCATAACCGTAGACATGGCTATTTGAATAGTTTTCAACACTCTATAAATGTTGCACATTTTTACCCATAAAATACTCGTATTTCAGCTTCTGCCTAGGAAGGAAACACTTGTAACCTAACAGTTACGAAACTAAACATTAGTAAGTGGCCTTCTCAATACCTACTACAACACCCAAAGCCAAACATTTGGACCACATACTGGGCTCACGTAGTAGCACAACAGTATCGCTTAGATGTTGGCCCTCATGAGTAGCACATCTCCCCAAATGCCCCAACACATGACCACATTCTCCTAATTTGCCACGATGTGCCACAAGCTAATACTTAATAACTTAACTACTAGACTTCAACTGAAGTTAAGCTCATGGTTTGTACTATTTTACCCTAGAAATGCTATTACAAGATTAAGTCCTTGTGGGAACTAAGGCAAGACTTCTTTCAAAATTTGTCTTATAGCCTAGCCACACAGGCTCTGTGACACCCTAAAAATTTACAAAATTATTTTTTTTCTAATTTTGTTACAAATCCTAAAGCCATTAGGGATTAACATCTAATCGTTCGTGGATTAGGCCCAGCCCAAATCCTAGCCCAACCCAATCTTATCTCTAATCCCCTATATAAGCTTCCAATCAACCCTAATTACCTAAACCAATCTGTTTTCGTCGTCAACATCTCGCAGCCGCCGTCGTCATCCTTGCCGTGCTTGCCGGAGTCGCCGTCGTGGACAACGTCGAGGTAGCGCCGCTGCTCCTCCTCCATGCCGCGCCGACGTCCCCCTAACCTCGTCGCTGTACCCGTTCGCGCCGCCGACCGGCCGCGTCCCGTGACGCTGCGCCGCCTCTCGCTTACACAGCGCTGCTGCAGCTTCGCCGTCGAGAGCCCGCCACGCTGCTCCTCGGCCGAACCGCCCGACGCTGGCTACCGCCGCCTACTACACCTCGCCGGGCGCGTCGCGCCGTTGCAGCGGCTCACGCCGCCTCAGCGCTTAGGCTTGCCGTCGCCGTCACCGTTCACAAGACCGCCACGCCGCCCATGCCGCTGCCACTGCACGCAGCCTCCTCCCAAGACGATGCCGTCGCCAGAAGCGCCACCAGCTCCCGCCCGGCGCCGCCGCCGCCGTCGCCGGAATCCGCGCCCGGCGCCCACTCCTCCTCTTCCTCCCCCTCCTTCCTCCCTCTCCTTCCTCCTTTCTTCTTCTTCCTCCTCTCTTCTTCTTCTCTCTTTTTCCTCTCTTTCTCTCTCTCTAGTTCTCTCTCTAGTCTCTCAGCCACAGATGCAGCACGCAGCATCTTATCCCTTCTTGTTGGGCTGCATTGCTACAGTACCCAGCCCGCGAGCTACAGTGCAATTTTCTAATTTCCCATATTTCAGCAGTAGTGTCCATTCACTATTTCGTTACGAATTCGTTCGAACTCCAAATCCGGCGATTCCAGTTCTAAAAATCCAGAAAATTCATATCTATCTACTATAATTTTTCAATTGATTTACTGTTTTTGTTATTTATTATTTTTCTTCTCGTTTTGCGTGCGGTAGATCATGCGGGTGACGAAGGAGAGTTTGCTGATGCCGCCGATGTTCTGCAAGGTCAAGAGATCAGGAAGGCAAGTCTTTTCCCTAAAATCCCAATTTCTAGATTTTGCCAAAATTGCTATTTAATTAAATTATACGTATTTGCCTTAGTAATTCGTAGTGCATGTCGTTATTTACATGGTATGCACCCACGATCATGATAAACCTTAGGATGATAATATTATATAATTTGCTGCTGTTTTTAATTATTAGTTGGTTTAGCATTGCTTAGATAGTCATCGGGGAGTGATTCCCACTCATATAATCATCGTTATACACCCTGATTTGATAATGTGGAGTATTTGAGCATGAGACATGAGAACTTGGGTTTTATGGTGGGAATATTCACTCATTAATTAAAATTTGACCAACTAATAATTTGACTCAGAGCGGGTGACTCGGGTCGACGCTCCGGTCCCTAAGGACCGATGATCGTGATGGATTTAATTGAGAATTTCCCGTGCGACCGCAAGCCCGGTGTGGGATGGGCCTGATCTAGAGGGAGAGTAACGTCGGGGTTGTCACCGTCCTTGCACCGTGGATGAGATCCCGAGGGATGCGTCATTACCGGTATATAGCCTGGGGATGGAACTTCGGGGTACTTGTGTGTAATATCAGGTATGGTCGAAGCCCTCGGGGTACTTGTCTGTAATATCAGGTATGACCGTGACAGACTCAGGGTTGGTCTTTCGATGGATTTTGTTATGATGCTTTCCGACGGGGGAGTATCGTATCTTGCGGGGAAAGCGTGCAACATCTGCAGAGTGTAAACCCATTCGAATGGCCGTGCTTCCGGTTATGAGCGTCTTGGTGGTTTTTCACATCGTAGCTACACTTTAATTAATTTGACTTGGGTAAGGTTTTTCCGGCAGTGTGCCGTTGCTAGATGGTTCATGGTGAACGAGAACGAGCATGAGAACTTTCTTGAGATGATGATTTGAGATAATGAGAATCTGAGTTATGAGACACTGAGTTTAAGAATTATGCCATGCTTACCTTATTGTTGAGATTAATCATGAGAATTGCTATTTATTTACTTATGTTTTGTTAAATACTTTTATACTTCTAAGTTAAATACTTTTATGCAAATGAGCCACTATCTTTCCTAGGATAAGCTTAGCCTGGCCCTTCCTAGGAAAGACTTGCTAGCATCCGCGTGCTAATCCCGGCTTTTATTCGGAGCTGCTTATTCCACGAGCAGGTCAGGAGTACGACCAGGAGTTCATTGCGGAGTATCCGGATGATGCACATGACTACTAGCTGCTCCCGTTCAGTGCGTGCCCGTGGCCGAGATGGGACACCATTAACGATCTTTATTTGCTTCTTAGTTGCATTCAATGAAGACTTATGGTCTTTATAAATTATTGTAATAAGTGGAGCTGTTGCACTCTGATTATTTTATTTAGTTATGCAGTGTGATACTGGTAATTCATCTTTGTTTACTATGGGTATGAGCATGGATCCTTGGGACTCATACCGTTGACACAGAGGGGTCCGGTTTAGTAAAATCGAGTCCCGACAAAGTTGGTATCAGAGCCACACTGAATGTAGGAAACGCTAGTTAGTCTGAAGCATCATAGTTAGGATTATTTTACAAAAAAAAAACTACAAAAATTTACTTAGCAGTAATTGCTGGGTTCTCTCCTATCTTAGTGTCTCTACTTATCTCTGCTTACATAAAAGAAAATTTTTTATACTACTTAGATTACATTTAGTTGAAGATGTCGAGGAAGAAGCGGGAAGGACATAATACATTGGTCATGCAAGACTAGGATTAGGATGTGTAAGTTGTGTCTAAGTATATTAAATAGGCATCGTGTTTTATAAAATAAATTATTTGTGTGGAGCATGCTGGATTACCTTTATGGTTCTGCTGTTCTCGTAGTTTGTTTTGCTAGGATTAGCAAAAAAAAAAAACTTGGTATGGTACGGTACGGTACAATGTCCGTACGGTGTCCGTACAGTTCTGTACAGTTGCGAAAATTTTTATTCCAAAACGAATAAAAAGTAAAATAATTCTATGTTTATGTGTGTGTATAGGACTTTAGTAGTGTGCTGAATTTTTTTGGGTGATCTACGCGCACGCGTGTGACGTGCTTCGTGGACTTTTATATGTCAGCTTGTCCCGTACTGAATAGCAGTCGTGTATAAGCGGCCTGTTATTTAAATTAAGTATTTAAAATTATTTTCAGCGCCTTTTATTTTAGTCACACATCTCCTCTGCCTTATGGTTCCAATTTGATCGACCGCAGATGGATCAAGTTCAAGGTTGTGGTGAAGGTCGTGGTCATGGTAGAGGCCGTGGACGAGGTCGTGGTCGTGGTCGTGGCCAAGCTCCAATTGATCCAGTACCGCTTGCAGAGCTGTTTGGTGAGCCAGAACAGCAACCACCGGTGGGAAATCAGCAAAATCCACCAATGGAGCCGCAACAACCAGCAGCTCAGCCTCTGCCTCCACCTCCGCCAAGAAATGCCTAAAAGAAGAATTGGGTCAAGTGCCACCCTCACCGATGCAAAGCACAGATTGGCAACAGTTTATGAATATGCAGACTATGTTCATGCAAACGATTGCTCATCACATTGCAAACCCACAGCCCGTGGTTATTCAGCAACCTGCTCTTCCGCCACAATCAAAGCTTGGAGAGTTCATGAGGACAAGACCTCCTACCTACGTCGGATCCGTTGATCCTTTGGTTGCAGATGATTGGATTAGGGATGTGGAATGCAAGTTGTACTTGGCAGATTGCGATGATCAGGAAAGTGTGAAGTTCGCCGCTCACCAGCTAACTGGAGTTGCCCCTACTTGGTGGGAGACTTTTCGTGCTGCACATCCCAACCCTCATGCTATCACTTGGGAAGAATTTGAAACTGCTTTTCGGTCTGCGCACATTTCACGTGGCAAATTAGAGCTTAAAAGGGAAGAATTTCAGCGCCTTCATCAAGGGAATATGAACGTCATGGAGTACTTGAACAAGTTTATTCAGCTATCTCGTTATGCCCCAAAGGAAGTAAGTGAAGAGACTTCCACGACTCGCCGTTTTCTACGTGGGTTGGATCCAATGATTAAGGCACCGCTTCTTGTGCTCAACATGGATAACTTTCAGAATATTGTGGACAAAGCTCTAATCCAGGAAGAAGCTCAGCGCGAGTTGAGTGAGGCTAGAAAAAGGAAGTTTCAGGCGTAGCAACGAGCCAGCAGTTCTAGGCCTCCTGACTGTCGGGCGGTTCCGCCACTGCTACTAACGCCTCCCAGAGCTCCAGCTCAGGCACCTCGTTCTAGTGTGCCAATGCAGTGTCCCAACACCGCAGGACAGCCACCGAGACCCCCCGTCGACACTTCAGCTATCCGTTGCTTTAACTGCCAACAACTGGGTCACTATGCCAACAATTGCCCTCAAAAGCGGCAAAATTCAGCACCTAAGCAAGGCAATCAAGGTGGTACCCCAGCCCATGCACCCGCCTCAGGACAAGGATGTGGAGTCCTAGGGACCCCAAGGACGCCCTAGACGGCCGGTAGAGGTCGCATGAATCATGTCACCGCCGAGGAAGCCCAAGATGCACCCGACGTCGTGTTGGGTAAGTTTTCAGTTAACTCAGTCCCTGCTACAGTTTTATTTGATTCTGGAGCTTCGCATTCTTTTATATTAAGCAACTTAGTGGAGCAACATAATTGGAAAACATGTTCACTCAAAACCCCTCTAGTAGTGGAATCCCCGGGAAAAACTATGTTTGCTAATAGGTTCTGCCCTAAAGTATCTATCAACATCAAAGGAGTGGAATTCCTTGAAAACCTTATTCTCATTGAATTACAAGGGTTAGATGTAATTCTGGGTATGGATTGGTTGGCAAAACATAAAGGACAAATAGACTGTGCAAAGAGGGCAATAAATTTGGTCAACAGCAGTGGTATCAAAGTTGAATTCAAGTCAGACATGCCAAATTCAAGAAATTCCAGTACCATTAATTGTCTAAAAAGTATGGGAAAGAGCCTGAAAACCCTCCGTTGGAGTCAGTTCCTGTCGTTTGTGAGTACCCGGATGTATTCCCAGAAGATTTGCCCGGTTTACCGCCAAATCGAGATGTGGAATTTGTGATAGAGTTAGCTCTAGGTATCGCACGATATCTCGAGGGTCGCATCGCATGTCCGCTAATCAGTTAGCTGAAGTAAAGAAGCAAATTAAGGAGTTGCAAGATAAAGGTTTTATTAGACCTAGTTCATCTCCGTGGGGATCTCCAGTCATTTTTGTGAAGAAGAAAGATAACACATTGCGTATGTGTGTGGACTATCGGTCATTAAATGAGGTGACAATTAAAAATAAGTATCCACTGCCTCGCATAGATGATCTGTTTGATCAGTTGAAAGGAGCCCGCGTGTTTTCGAAAATTGATTTAAGGTCAGGTTATCACCAAATTAAGATCAGAAAGGAAGATATACCAAAGACCGCGTTCACTACCCACTATGGTCTATATGAGTTCATAGTGATGTCTTTTGGTCTGACCAACGCCCCTGCTCACTTCATGAGTTTGATGAACAAGGTATTTATGGAGTTTCTGGACAAATTTATGGTCGTGTTTATCGATGATATCCTCATATATTCAAATAGCGAAGAATAGCATGCCGAACATCTTCGTTTGGTGTTGGAAAAGTTGCGAGAACACAAGTTGTATGCAAAATTTAGCAAGTGCGAATTTTGGTTAAGTGAAGTTTCTTTTTTTGGGACACGTCGTTTCAGCCGACGGTGTCGCAGTATTACATAGCAAGGTGCAAGAGGTACTTAATTGGGAGTCACCGAATTCCGTGACAAAGGTCAGAAGTTTTCTCGGGATGGCAGGATATTATCGGAGGTTCATTGAAGACTTTTCGCGCATTGCGAGACCGCTCACTCAGTTATTAAAGAATGACAAAAAGTTTGAATGGACCACAGGTTGTGAGCACAGTTTTCAGGAACTAAAGAAGCGTTTGACCACCGCACCAGTACTTGTGTTGCCCGATAACCGGACAGATTTTGAGATCTCTTGTGATGCTTCAAAGCATGGTTTGGGTTGCGTACTTATGCAAGAAGGGAAGGTTGTAGCCTATGCGTCTTGTCAACTTCGGCCGCATGAGGTGAATTATCCGACCCATAACTTGGAATTAGCCGCCGTTGTGCATGCCCTAAAAATTTGGAGACACTATCTCATGGGAAACCGTACAGAAATCTACACCGACCACAAGAGTTTGAAGTATATCTTCACGCAACCAGATCTGAATTTGAGACAGAGAAGGTGGTTAGAGTTGATCGCAGATTATGATGTGGAAATTCACTATCACCCGGAAAAAGCCAATGTTGTTGCTGATGCTCTAAGTCGAAAGAAACATCGTCCGGAACTAAATGAGGAGATGAGAAGACTGAATTTGTGTATTGTTAAGCGTGGGATGATTAATGCAATGATTGTGAAACCTACACTAAATGAACGGATCAAAGAAGCACAGAAAAGTGATGAAGAAAGCTCCCAGATCGAAGCCCGAATGGAAAAAGGCAAAACTGCAGGATTTTCAATAGATAATGATGGAGTAATTTGGTTTGGTAAGCGATTGTTTGTACCGGACAGCAAGGAATTGAAGGAAATAATTCTTCGTGAGGCGCACGAATCCGCTATTTTCATCCATCCAGGCAGTACCAAGATGTACCTAGACCTACGGGAAAAGTATTGGTCGACCGGAATGAAAAGAGATATTGCAGAGTATGTCGCTCTATGTCATATTTGTCAGCAGGTAAAAGCGGAACATCAACGCCCTGCAGGATTGCTGCAACCCCTGAAGATTCCCGAGTGGAAGTGGGAAGAAATAGGTATGGATTTTATAACCGGACTACCGAGGACAAAGTCAGGGTTTGATTCAATTTGGGTAATTGTGGATCGACTAACCAAGGTTGCGCATTTCATACCGGTTAAAACTATTTATACCAGTGATCGACATGCAGAGTTATACATGGCCAAAATAGTATGTTTGCATGGTGTTCCAAAGAAAATTGTGTTTGATCGTGGTTCTCAGTTTACGGCCAGATTTTGGCAAAGTTTGCACAAATTGTTAGGAACTAAGTTAAATTTTAGCACTGCTTATCACCCCCAGACTGATGGTCAGACTGAGAGGACAAATCAAATTTTGGAGGATATGCTTCGCGCTTGTGCGCTGGAAAGTAAGAACAGTTTGGATACAAATTTGCCATATGCGGAATTTTCGTACAACAACAGCTATCAGTCGAGTATTCAGATGTCACCGTTTGAACCATTGTATGGTCGCAAGTGCCGTACACCGCTATTTTGGGAAGAGACTGGGGAAAATAAAGTGTTTGAACCAGACATATTAAAAGAGGCCGATAAACAGGTTCACATGATTCAAAGTCGGCTAAAAGCAGCCCAGTCGTGACAAAAGAGCTACGCAGATCATCGTCGCCGTGACCTGCAGTTTAATGTGGATGATTTTGTGTATTTGAAGGTGTCACCAATGAAAGGTATTCGCCGATTCAGGGTCAGTGGAAAACTAGCACCAAGATATATTGGACCGTTTCGTGTTCTTGCAAAGAAAGGAGAAGTGGCGCACCAGTTGGAACTACCGCCACAGTTGTATGATGTGCACAGCGTGTTCCATGTGTCTCAGTTAAAGAAGTGTTTGCGTGTACCAAAAGAGCAGACTCCATTGGAGAATGTGGATTTGCGAGAAGATTTGACCTATATTGAGTATCCAGTAAAGATTTTAGAGGAATCCGAGAGGTGCACCAGAAGCCGTAAGATCAAATTTTGCAAAGTTCAGTGGAATCATCACTCAGAGAAAGAGGCAACATGGGAAAGAGCAGAGGATTTGCGAGCGGAATTCCCAGACCTTTTCCGTTCGAATCTCGGGGACGAGATTCCTGTTAGGGGGGAGGTTTGTGACACCCTAAAAATTTACAAAATTATTTTTTTTCTAATTTCGTTACAAATCCTAAAGCTATTAGAGATTAACCTCTAATCCTTTGTGGATTAGGCCCAGCCCAAATCCTAGCCCAACCCAATCTTATCTCTAATCCCCTATATAAGCTCCCAATCAACCCTAATTACCCAAACCAATCTGTTTTCGTCTTCAACATCTCGCAGCCGCCGTCATCATCCTTGCCGTGCTTGCCAGAGTCGCCGTCGTGGACGACGTCGAGGTAGCGCCGCTGCTCCTCCTCCACGAAGCGCCGTCGCCCCTTGACCTCGTCGCAGTACCCCGTTCGCGCCGCCTACCAGCCGCGTCCCGTGACGCCGCGCCGCCTCCTCGCTTGCGCGCAGCGCCGTTGCAGCTCGCCGTGCGAGGCCCGCCACGCTGCTCCCCAGGCCGAACCGCCCGACGTCGTAGCCACCGCCGCCGGCTGCACGTCGCCCGGGCCGTGCGCCGCCGTTGCCGCGCGCTCACGCCGCCTCCGAGCTAGGCTTGCCGTCGCCGTCGCCGTTCCGCGCGCCGTCGCGCCATCCATGACGTCGCCGCTGCACGCAGCCTCCTCCCGCACGATGTCGTCGCCGTAGCGCCACCAGCTCTCCGCCGGCGCCGCCGCTCGCCGTCGCCGGAATCCCGCCGCCGGCGCCCCACTCCTCTTCCTCCCCCTCCTTCCTCCCTCTCCTTCCTCCTTTCTTCTTCTTCCTCCTCTCTTCTTCTTCTCTCTTTTTCCTCTCTTTCTCTCTCTAGTTCTCTCTCTAGTCTCTCAGCCACAGATGCAGCACGCCGCATCTTATCCCTTCTTGTTGGGCTGTGTTGCTACAGTAGCCAGCCCGCGAGTTACAGTGCAATTTTCTAATTTTCCAAATTTCAGCAATAGTGTTCATTCACTATTTCGTTACCAATTCGTCCGAACTCCAAATCTAGTGATTCCAGTTTCTAAAAATCCAGAAAATTCATATCTATCTACTATAATTTTTATATAATTTTTCTATTAATTTAATTTTTTTATTTATTATTTTTCTTTTTGTTCTGCGTGCGGTAGATCACGCGGGTGACGAAGGAGAGTTCGCCGACGCCGCCGACGGTCCGCAAGGTCAAGAGATCAGGAAGGCAAATCTTTTCCCTAGAATCCAATTTCTAGATTTTGCCAAAATTGCTATTTAATTAAATTACACGTATTTGTCATAGTAATTCTTAGTGCATGTCGTTATTTACATGGTATGCACCTACGATCATGATAAACCTTAGGATGATAATATTATTTGATTTGCTACTGTTTTTAATTATTAGTTGGTTTAGCATTGCTTTGATAGTCATCGGGGAGTGATTCCCACCCATATAATCATCGTTATACACCCTGATTTGATAATGTGGAGTATTTGAGCATGAGACATGAGAACTTGGGTTTTATGGTGGAAATATTCACTCATTAATTAAAATTTGACTAACTAATAATTTGACTCGAAGCGGGTGACTCAGGTCGACACTCCGGTCCCTAAGGACCGATGATCGTGATGGATTTAACCGAGAATTTCCCGTGCGACCGCAAGCCCGGTATGGGACGGGCCTGATCTAGAGGGAGAGTAACGTCGGGGTTGTCACTGTCCTTGCACCATGGATGAGATCCCGAGGAATGCATCATTACTGGTGTATAGCCTGGGGATGGAACTTCGCGGTACTTGTATGTAATATCAGGTATGGTCGGAGCCCTCGGGGTACTTGTGTGTAATATCAGGTATGACCGTGACAGACTCGGGGTTGGTCTTTCGATGGATTTTGTTATGATGCTTTCCGACGGGGGAGTATCGTATCTTGCAGGGAAAGCGTGCAACATCTGCAGAGTGTAAACCCATTCGAATGGCCGTGCTCCTGATTATGAGCGTCTTGGTGGTTTTTCACATCGTAGCTACACTTTAATTAATTTGACTTGAGTAAGGTTTTTCCGGCAGTGTGCCGTTGCTAGATGGTTCATGGTGAACGAGAACGAGCATGAGAACTTTCTTGAGATGATGATTTGAGATAATGAGAATCTTAGTTATGAGACACTGAGTTTGAGAATTATGCCATGTTTACCTTATTGTTGAGATTAATCATGAGAATTGCTATTTATTTACTTATGTTTTGTTAAATACTTTTATACTTCTAAGTTAAATACTTTTATGTAAATGAGCCACTATCTTTACTAGGATAAATCTAGCCTGGCCCTTCCCAAGAAAGACTGAAATGTAAATAAATATTTTTTAAAAAAGCATTTTATTTGCGGATAGGTTCAATATGGTCAAGTACTGTGTGTAACTTGCCTTACTGTCATTCTCACTCTTGGCCTAAAGCAAATCCTTCGCCATGCGCACCTTCAAAGCAATCGTTTCTACATGTAATAAATAGCAAATATCTATTAAAAATCTAAACAGAAAAAATAATTTTTAAAATTTTAAAACAGCTAGATCTCATTTTTTTTAATTTTTAGAGACTTGAATGGGTATTTTTGTACTTGTAGATTAAAAGATATGAATTTTACAGGTTTTAATCAGTTTTCAGTCAATTAAACCAATTTATAGAATTAAATTTCTATTTTTAATCAAAAAAACCTGCACTGGTTGACAAATGGGCCCCGTTGGTCAGCGACGCGGCCTACTACCGACTCTATCCACGTAGCCCACACACGTGCGCCCTAGAGCACCCCTCGTTGGCCTGACATGTGGGACCCACATGGCAGTGATATGGTCCAACTTGAACCCGGTTCACCAAGCCGATCTAATCTGAACCAGACCGATCCCACTCAGATCAAACTGTCTGATCTAGATCCGACGGCCACGAATGCTCCACGTCACTTCTCCGCCCCAACGACCTAACTCCACGACGGCGCTCTACTCCGACGTAGTGGCATAACTCTGGCGAGCTCACACGGATGCTCTGGACCACCAAACCGCACGTGATTGGATCATACCAGTTCTTCTTAGCATGGCCAAGGCACTGGGACCAATGGACATTGCCAACGATCAACGTCGAAGAGCAACAACGGTGCGATGCGGTGGCACTCTACGGTTTATGCGCGGCCAGGCGCTACGGATCTCCTTGGCCAAATCTAAGCATCCATTCAAAATCTACAGGATATCAAGATGCTTACCATAGCAACTTGCGACTCTGGGGACCTTTGGTTTGCCCCGGCGGCCTCCAACAACGGCAGTGGCTCTAGGGCTCGACGACGACGACTCTATTGCTCCCTGTGACAAAAGCATATCAAGATAGGGTTCACGATAACAAGACATGACTCTGGGCCAAGAATCATGAACTACGAATCACTGGCAGTGGTGGAATTGCTCACCGGAACTCCTCGGCACCGATTCTCCCTTCACTCTCCCGGCGACTCTCTCAAGAAAGAAGAATGAATGTCCGGACAGTCTTGCCTCAGGATCAGGGTAT
This sequence comes from Olyra latifolia, assembly GCA_036346145.1. NCBI lineage: Eukaryota > Viridiplantae > Streptophyta > Magnoliopsida > Poales > Poaceae > Olyra > Olyra latifolia. Next base: position 2,678,895 of record CM070531.1, on the reverse strand, counting down.
CATATGCTTGCACGGATGTGGATGTTTATACTCGGCTTCGGATGATTTTCAACCGCATGAAGGACGACCATTCTTTGGGAATAGTGAATAGTTGCCGGAACATCAGCTCTTCCATGTATTGACGACTTCCCATTAGTCGGTCTCCAATAGGTCTACAGTCCTAGATTTGTGAATAGTTGAGGGCTCCGAAATCTTCTTTTTAGGGCTCCGAATTATCTTTTTTACGGCTCTGAATTCTGATGTGGTAGGCTCTTGCCCGTTTCATTTTGAACATTGAAAGCCATGCCTTACCTTTTAATGACCTGGTTAATTCATAAAACTCAATATCACACATTTACAAGGAGTACATCACTCAACAGATTGAACGCCATTTTACAAAATAACTTGTCCATTTCCTCCTATACTACAAAGACTTCGCATGCAAATTTGTTCAAACTGCAGAGAAAAAACCCTTCACCAGTACTATAATTTTCTCGAGATTTCAACTGTATTTTTGTGGGTTTTGTATCATTACACAAATTCTTTCAGGAAGAACAAAGCGAAATCTGCCTAGCATTGCGTACTCATTATCTACTCCCCCTCTAAAATCGCCTTGAGAACTAGTAGGCTGCTAACTGTCTATCACACCACAGAAGCAAGCTGCCAACAAATGCCCATATATGAAATAAAGAGGGAAATTTTTTTGAAGTATTAGCAAATCCTGAAAGGTCAAAACGGCTTAAGAATCAATACAAGACCTAGCAAGACCACACAATTACTCCAGATGGAAGTATAGCTGGTCCTTGAAGAAGGTGACTTGAATTCTATAGTCCCTGAATAGACATTTCCATTTACCGCGGTGGAAGTCCGATTAGGTGCCCCAAAGTTCTTGCATGTGCCAATTGGTGCCCCAGCCTGCAACATTTCTTGATGAGACTTCCAATACATCAAATACAACATCCAAATTGGAAAAGAAGATGAAACTTGTATGCTCGAAAAGAGACATCTAAAATTTAAATTTTGCCAGAAAAGATATGATAAGCCCGATGCCAATAATTACTGAAGCCAAATAACTTTCTTGGTGGAAAAGGGTAAAAAGTGCTCGACTGTTTAAAGTACTTATTTATACATATCAAATTCTGGCAGTATAATTTTTGTTGAAGTTCTGGCTTTACAATTACCTGGCAGGCAGCAATCGTGTTACAACCACATAGCGTGAGGCCATTGATTCTGTCTTGAACGTCAAAAACGCCTCCACCATCGCTTCGCTGCACATCATAATAAGAAAACTTTCATTGGAAAAAACAGATTCGTCTAGTTTGTATTTGTGGGGATGAAGTATTACTGTATTACCATGTAGAAATTCACGGCTATGAAGTTGGGGATTCTATTTCCAGCTGCAACATAACAAGTTTGGACCATCTGTGGTAGTCCAGCAGAATTCTCTTTACATGCTTCATTCTCTACAGGAATTGTAGGGAAATAATTTTGTAGCAATAGAGATGCAGATCTTGAGTTCAATGGCTGTGATTCCTTTCTATTTGGACAAGAGCCAGGCACAATTCCTGGATCTCCAGCTGCCATGATCATCAGAAAAACAGAAATGGAATGACATTGGGTACAAAATAAGCACTCTCATATCTGTTCTCAGTGGAAATTAGCAAATACAAGTCAATTGTATTATAAATACATGCAATAGTAATAGCTGCCAGTATAATTACTTCAGTACATGGTTTAGGCTGCAAATGCATAGGCGACAACTGGGTTAAAATTAATGTAATTACCAACTACAAAATAAAATACATCTGATTGGTGATCGGTTATTTGGCAGTGTAACTAGCACATGGTTGGCTTATATATTGAGAAGGGACTCACTCTACATGGATTGAAGGTTGCCGATGTCCTGGGAAAAACTGGTCAAAGACTCTAGTTGTTATGAAACTAATCACCTAAACTAAACCAAATGCATAGAGACACTTCATGAAATTTAATCCATATCTTCAGTCCCATACTTTCTAATACAATTTGTTCACAAGAAAAAATCCCATAGAAGTCTGACAACTATTCTAGTATACTACGAAGCTATTTAGTTCTAATTGCCAATTTGACATGTAATCTAGCCTCTTCATTGCGTGCTAGGTTGTGCAACAACATCTTGATGCTGGTGTTAGTGAAATGCACATACGGAGGTCCGCAGGTGCAACCAAGTGATATTTTAAAGTTCTGTAACTATTATTGATACACGTTATGTCAGACATATTTTGCGCATGTAAGGTTGTAGTTTCAATTATGATTAAGACATAATACACATTGTAATATTTGTCTGCACTACATGTAAATAATTTTAATGCCAATTTTGACCAACAAGATGAGGTTAAAAAGGAATCTAAGACACTCGGTGCTATGTGCACTTACTAAATTTAGGGAAATTATAAGAAATTCAGTAGAAATACTATTTTTATAGTTTCACACTCTTTATCTGTCATAATTAGCCAGTTGCATCCACTACTGTTAGAAATTAAAATCACAAGTGTCTCAGACGACTTAATCTACATAAAAAAGGGTATCCAGAAACTTCAAATAACAATCAAATATCACTTAAAATTTAATCCAAATGTGGTATATTTGTAAATGAAGACTATAAATGTTTCAGTCTTCTCACGTTTCCAATAATGTCGAGTGTGCTCAGTCAATACAAGTTGGTTATACCTTGCAGGTGAACCTATGCCATCTGTGTCAAGCATAAAACTATCTAAATAGCCTACTCCAGAGTCACGGACAAGCCAGGTAATGCTTTTTATGTATTAGACTTTGATTTTCAAAATGGTTTAAGGTAGACTAAAGGGATTCACTTTGGGTTGGAGCCCATGTTTAGGTTAGTATTAAGTAGGATCTTGCGCTATATCGTTTATGCTTTCACCTTGACTTATTGTAAATAAATTATCAAATACTGATTTCTGCTCAAATAACCATATTAAGAACATGTTTGGAGTGGCTTAGGCCTATTTGGCTAGAAAATCAATTTAGCTTTTTTAGTCTAGTTTTTTTTAATCATGAAGCAGCCTCTAAAAGCTCTTAAAAATAACATAAATGAAGTGAACCAGCTTCAAAAAGCAGATTGAAGAACTTTTCAAAGTCTAGCTTAACATTCAACCCACTTCAGTTCAACCAGCTTATTTATTCAGCTCAACCATTCCAAATATGCTATAAGTCTTCCTTTGTTAATGTTCATGCATACATCTGTGTTATTGGTGTAACTTGTGTAGTATTTTGTACTCACCCTTGCTGTATAATTGTTCAAAGGTGTATATTGATCACAGTAAGAACTTTGGCGGATAAGCTACTACTCCAATCGATGGCCTATTTTGCCTGTTGTAAATATGCTGGGCTATTTTGTACTCACCACTATTCCAGTTTTTACTTCTTCTGTTGCATTCATAAAATGTGTCCTATGGGCTAGCAATGTAAACACTGGCCATAAAATTGTACCTCGTTAATTACTAAATATTCATTTATGAATGATACGTAACTTAGTTACTACTGTCTGCACTTGTTTCTAGCATAGCGCCATTTACACAAAGAATATTCTTTTAGATCTTAACATTAGTTGAAAAGATTAAAACTATGATCATGAGCATTAGAGTACATTCATAGTAATAATTAAACAGCACAACATACAATCTGTTAATGAATACACTTGTAGGACTAAAACTCCAGATGAAGTATATGTAGCAGATTAAACATTGGGTTCCTACTAGTGCTATCAAACTGAGGATATATCATTGCCATAATGCTATATTCCAGCTGTTGGGAGCTAACATGACATTTTTTCTGGAAAACATTACTTTTTATGTCAAACTAGGAATTTTCACATGATTCACATGTAGAATATATTTTTTTCGTTATTCAGGAGCACAAATTTTGTTTGTCCCTTCAATACTGTTGCAGTTATCATAGCATCCACTTTATTTGACTAATGGTGAAGCAAATATTTTTTTAAAAGAAATGTCAATCTTGTGAATGAGTCTAATAAATAGGGCCCTGCATTAACTTCAAAATAAATAAATCTTAATATATCAAAATGACTTGAAAACTGAATACCATAGGCCACATGCATGAGCAAAACAATAGTGCGGTAATATTGGAAGCAGGCTAATATTACCCAAGCAACCTTTGTTTGATGATATTACGAAAAAGAGAACAGTGGACCATATTAGTATCAACAACCCAAGGAAGTCAACAAAAATCACTAATAACTTGTAAACCAGAATATGTCCAACTCATACTAGCCTTTAATCTCATGGTCCATCAAATTATCTATCATATGGCAACCATCCATATTAATAAAGTTATCACAGCATAAAAGTATTGCCATTGCCTTATCTCACCTCAGAACCAGGAAACTTGTGCAGTATAAATTATATTTAGAATGTGATAGATTTCCCCATCATAATATTAGCCATCACTACCAATACTCGAAAGAACTTTGATTTATATTTTATTAAAGCTCAGAAACTTACACTCATTTTCCAGTAAATACCTCCACTGGTAAGCTATTCCGTCGCTAGCCTCCTTTGAAGCATCAGAAGAAAACACAAGCAACCTATGGTTCTTTGCAATCATATCTGTCACACTTGGCCAGTCCTTGCCATTAATTGGCATTTCTGAAATGGGATACCAATACTTCATCAAGTCTGCAGCAGTGAACACCTTGCTCAATCCCATTGGAGAATGGACATAATCCTCAATGAATACCGTTACAATCTCTGTGGGATTTTCAGATAGAAATGCTTCGACCTCTTTCAATGTGTCGATTGCTGGTTCCTAATACCATCATTTGAACATTTAGTTATGGAGCCTTGTCAAACTGCTCACATAGTTAGTGATGAGTTTTAGGAATCAATAAATTGACTTTCACTTCCTACACTCATTCATCTCAATTGATTGCCAGAAGGAAGGAGATGATATTATCAAAATTTGGTTCCGAACACAGTAGAATAATATGGATTGACAAAAGAAACACCTGTGTCCATTCATGAATTGATAATTGTAAAGTGTTACCACAATACTACAACTAAATTTTATTTGACATGGCATAACTAAATAATGCAATGATGAATAGCTGGTATTTGCAAAGAATATAACTTACAAAAGCAGTGAAATTGTAGCACTGCCCTTGCAGAGAGTGGCAGAGCCAGACATCATCATTAAAGTCATACATATCGAGCATCAATCCCCTCACTCCATTCTGCAAACATCCCACATTAAAATAGAAAATCAACAAGACCACTCATGCTATGAAGAGTTGGGTCAGGTAGGTACCCTCAGTTGGTTGGTGACAGTGTCCTCCTGGTTATAGAATGTCACCCTCTCGACCCCGGTGTGTGTGGGCTCGCCGACAATGGAGAAGGAATTATGGGTCACCAGCCATGTGTACCTGTTGAAAGGCAGCCCCTTGACCTAAACAAGCATGCCCCCCGATGGTTCAAGAACAAGAGAGATGAAAAACTGCTCAACTCAAGAGAAAGATAGGGGTGCGAAGAATTACAACGGAGGTGGGCTGGATGGCCAGGTCCCTGATGCAGGATGGCCGCGTCTTCCCCGAGGACGCGCAGCTGCCACAGTATAGGCCCGCTCCGCAGTCGCGTGCCGACGAGCACGAATCCCCGACCTGCAGGCATGAATCAAGCAAGCTGACACCTTGATATCCAGCAGTAAATTCAGTTTGCAAGAACCGTTTCTAAGAATCGAACACCTCCCCCGTCAACTTGAGATCACAATTTTTAGGAATAACAAGACACTCGGATCAATCAAGTCGGTGTGCCAAGAACAAGGATGAGATCGAATGGGACAAGAACTCGCTCATGGTATGGATACAACAAACAGTCGAATCGAAATTGGGACAAGAAGCAGATGAAAGAAGCAGCTGAGGGGGCGGGGCTGTTACCTGGCAGGAGCAGGGGATTAGCAGCAGCAGCAGCGAGATGTGCAGCGAGAGGAGCAACGAGGAGAGAGACGCCATTGGTGTGCACCAACCGCTCTGCGGAGTGTAGCGTGTAGTAGCATACAGTGAGCGAGTGATCTGCTGCTGGTCGGGGCTAGTGAGGAAAGGACAGCGACAATTTGCCTTTCGCCTTTTCTATTTGTGAGCTTGCGGTTGAGGGGTCAAACCGTCAACGCGCTTTTGATATTTGTCGCCACTGTTGCACAGACAGGAACAAACAAATTGGAAAAATAGGATGCTGTTTCCAAAAATAACCACACTCGACTCTCCGTGGGGCGATAAATAAAAAATTCACTCAATAGATGATTTAATTTCTGATCTTCTGCGGAATTAACTGGTTATTATTGTTGATATGGCATCAGCTATAGCTATAGGATATGGTTGGTTGGCTGCAGTAGCGGAGCCACCACCAGTGCGCCATGGGGCGCACGCGGGGCTCTGGCCAGTGCGTTCCCCTGTAACCCTCGTACCAGCGCTAGATTGGAGGGCTGCGCGCCAACTGAAGTCTGAAGCGCCATCGAAGGAAGGAGCAGTGCGTCGAGTCATGCCAATGATTGAGAGCCTTGAGGTTTAATTCATCCGGTTGTGGGCCTTTTGTCTTATGGACTATCCTATCTAAAGACAAGCAAAGCTGAGAATTTTTTTATATATATTTTTTTTATTCAAAATTTTTTAAATACCCAGCCAGCCCGTGAATTTTCATTTTTGGGCGCCCGTCGCCCATGGGCCGGGCGACCGCCCATGCCACGGGCGATAGGTCGACGCCGCTTCTTCAGATTGATGGTGTTTGCGGTGTTCTGCGCTGCTGATGCTCTCTTGCCATCTTGGCCGGCCGCTGATTGGCGATCGCCCGCCATGGGCGACGGCGCTTATTTACAAGGGTGACAGGCTATCTAGAGGCAAAACAGAAGAGAAGAGAGGGAGAAAAGAAGAGAAGAGAAGAGAGGAAAGAAGAGAAGAGAGGAGAAGAGGAGAAAAATAAAGAAAAGGAGAGAAAAAGGGGAAAAAAGAAGAGAGAAAAAAGGGGAAAAAGAAGAGAGAAAAAAGGGGAAAAAGAAAAAATTGGATCACGCGACATCGACATTTGGTAAGTTAATTTCTTAAGTAATTTAGTAGTGTAATTATGTAATTTAAATTTATGATTAATAACATGGTAGGATAGTCACATATTAAATATATATAATTTTATTATTGATACCGATAGTTGATATAAATACATATAATTAAAATTTATTATTGAGTTAGATAGTTGATATTATGATTAAAAATTAATTATTGATTAAATTATTATTGATTTAGATAGTTGATATAAATACATATAATTAAAATTTTTATTGAAAACATTGTAGGATAGTCACATGTTAAATATCGTAAATAATTTTGTTATTTACGCACATAGATGATATAAATACATGCAATTTTAAAATTTTAATTGAAGACACGTTAGGATGGTCACACATTAAATAGTTATATATTTTTGTTATTTACGCGCATAGTTGACATAAATACGTGTAATTTAATTTGATGATTGGAAAAATGGTAGAATAGTGACACATGAAATATGTAGATAATTTTGTTATTCATGGATGTAGTTACCGTTAAAATTTTTATTAGACTATAGAAAAATATAAAATCGTGAAAATAGGGTTATTTAAAACAATGGAGTTAAGTTAGACATAAATAGATGTAATTTATATATTAATTGAAGACATGTTAGGATAGGCACACGATGTATAATATAAATTTGATGTTATAGATGTAATTTATATATTAAATAGATAATTTTGCTTGCGTTGTTGTTATGATAAATATTACATAATATTATTTTTGATAATTAAATATACACTAACTAATAGTACGGTTCATCATATGTTATAGGCAAAATGTTAGAAAAATTATATTTCCAAATATTACATGGAGATGGAGAGATAGCAGAAGGGCCAAATGGAGTGGATCTATCAGCATTTCCCTCTGTCATGCGTGGTATATCTAGGCCGAGCGAGAGGACATACCGGTAGATAATAGAATGGTTGTTTCGGTTGTTTGGCCTGGATGCACATACATGTCGGCTGCGTGTCAGAGCCGTGGTGAGTCGTGCCCATGAAGGTTTTTTTGGAGAGTTGTTTCCTATAAAAGGAACACACAATTGGAGAAGGTGCGTAGAAAATGCCTTTAGCGTGGTTGCCCCTTATGCTCTTGGTTAAATGCTACGGATAGTAAATCGGTAGTGCTGAACGCAAGATGAGGAGGTCGACACAATGGAGGAACATGGCACAAGCATGGGAGATTGTAGTGGAGAGGGTGGCGATGACCAAGTTGGCGATGGGGACGAGGCGCAGGAGGAACTACCAGACGAGGCGCAGGAGGAGGGGGTGCAGGCGTAGAGGCGAGGGGGTGGCAGACGAAGGTGAAGAGGTGGAGATCATACTGAATATGATGGAGGCGGAGGACCGAGAGGATGAAGAGTTGCCGGATGATGACCAGTCCGACGAGGAGGTTAATGTCCCTACCCCGAGCACATGGAGCAGTTACAACTTCGAGCAGTTAACAGTGAATGAAGGGAGCCATGGCACATGGGAGTACCATGCGAACGAGGTCACACAGGGAGCCATATACAAGGATAAGGAATCATTGCTGAATCACGGTGAAATCTTGGGCAATGTCTATCGCGTCGGTTCAAGGTGGTGAAGTCCAAGAAGAAGAAGTCTGACGTGAAATGCGTGAATGACAATTGCCTGGCGGTGCATGCGCCTGAGAGGAAGTGGAAGGACTACTAGGAGTGCTCCATAGTGGTGCAACACGAGTGTATACTGGAGGAAGCTGAGCAAGTGCACCGCAACCTTTCGTCAACCTGGGTGGCTAATGTTCTGTATGGAGAGATTGTGGGTAATCCTCAAATGCTAGCTAAAGATATCATTCGAGCCGTGGATGAGAGATATCAGTACACCATGGACTACGGGAAGGCTTGGAGGGCAAAGAGGAAGGCGTTGGAGGTTAGGTTCGGGACGTACGAGGCATCGTATGAGAACGTGGTTCACATGCTCAGGACAATAGCATTCAGGAACCCTGGAACGTACATAGACATGAAAAAGTATCCAGCTAGTGGTTTTCATGCGGGCAAGTGGGTGCTGCAGCGTGCATTTTTCACGCTGGGAGCTTGCATAAATGCCTTGAGCACCGCAGCCGTGTCTGTATGGGCGGCACCTTCTGACGGGTAAATACAAAGGATGAATCTCGACCGCAATTGTCTTTGTGGACGCCAACGGCCGGTGTTGCCAGTCGTAGTTGCTATTGTCAAGGGGAAAACACAGATAGTTGGTATTGGTTCCTGGAGCAGGTTAAGCACGGAGTGGTGCTCGCTAGGCCGAACGTGTGCATCATACACGATCGGCACGCCGGTTTGATGAAGGCTATTGTCGACATGCAAGAAGGTTCTGCCGTTGTGGGAGCACGGAAGTGGCCTGACTTGACTAGTAGGTGGTGCATGAGACATATGGGAGCAAATTTCTTCCGTCAGTTCAAGAACAAGACGTTGATGAACATGTTCAAGAGGTTGTGCCAAACAAACCAAAGAGCTAAGTTCAAGCGCTACGGAAGGCGTTAGATGAAATGACAAGGAAGCGAGCGACCCAACCAGCGAAAGCATCAACTTCATCCAGAAATCCCATGCTTTATCATGTTGAAGGCGATGATCCGACTGCTCTATGTGCGCTCCCTACGGACTCCAGAAACATCCGTAGAAAGGCGGGCATAGATATTAAAAGTTTCTCGGACTGGATATGTCACGAGCCAAAGGATAAATGGTCGCTACTACATGACGCCGGAGGTGCACGGTATGGCATCATGACCACGAACATAGCCGAGGTGTACAACTGGGTTATGAAAGGAACGAGATGTCTTCCTCTTGTCGGAATTGTTGAAGGTGTCCTGCATGGGGTTCAAAAGTACTTTATCGACCGGGTGCAGAAGGCTGCTTCAGCTATGGCCGACAGGCATCTTGTCTATTCAACTCTTATCAGTGAATACATAGAGAAGAAAACAAGAAAGGCGCAGATGCATCGTGTGACTCTACAGAGTGGCACCGTCCGTCGGTTTCATGTGCACTGTGCTGAGCATGGTCATCGAGGTACCCACCGGGAGACAAGGACGCATCTCTGTACCATCACGGGGGCCCAATGTGAGTGCACCTACCAGAAGCCAAACTTCCGTCACTTCCCGTGCTCTCACATTATAGCCTCTTCCGCCGTCTGTAATGAATCAACCCGCTCCTTCGTGTCGCCTTACTACCTGAAGGAAAGTGTTTGGGACACATGGAATTATGAGGTCTACGGATACAGAATCGATGGGTCATTCACGGAAAATCCTCCTGCAGGCTATCACTGGGTGCAAGATATGAGTAGGCCTAGACAGAAGCCTGGCCGTCGGAGGACCTGCCGTATCCGCAATGACATGGATGAGGCCGAAGGTGGGCGTCGATCATCGGCGGGTCAAGCTGGGACATCAGGGTCACGCACCGGGAGAGGATGAGCGTTCCTGAGCAATGTATCGCTACAATGTAATATGTTTATCTTACTTTATGAATTTTTTTTAATTCATGATGTAATGCAATGTAATGTTCGTATTTTCATAACATTTGTTTGGTATTGTAACAGTTGTCACGGACTCTATCGTTGTAATTGATTTTGCAATTAAATGTCTTGCCATGAAATGTAATATTTTTATGTCATGTTTGTCCTATTTCGCTTTTGTACGACTTAACTGCGCAGGACCGAGTGACCATGGCGGTCTTTGGACCTAGTCGAGGGCATGCTGAGTTGTTCGACCGTAACATAGATCACAAGCACAGTCAAGATTGTCGCCGACAGAGGACAAGAAGTCAGACACACCGCTAACCTCTCGTGTTCCCGACCGGTTTCAGTGTCGACGAGCGATGGGTCGGCAGGTACGAATTCAATTTATTTTTCGCATGCACTTTCATGTTTTATATGTCCGCACCTATTTAACCGTATTGATGACTCCACTTTGCAGGTTGCGAGCAGCAGGTCTTTTTCCACTTTGCAGGCTGGTGGAGCTCTCGACGGCGGAGGATCGACGGTTCACGTACGACCGTTCCCTCCTTGCGGCACTCGTCGACCGGTGGCGACCAGAGACGCACACGTTCCACCTCCCTATTGGGGAGATGGCACCCACATTGCAGGACGTGTCCTACCTTTTGGGTCTGCCTTGCACGGGTTCTACAGTTCTACCGGAGGACGCGCCTACCGACTGGCTTGACGACCTGTTGGACCGCTTCGACGCGCTACCACGACACCCTGCCGGCGGGGCGTACGAGCCGATGAGGTGGAGCGAGCGGCACGGACTGACGCGTGCTTGGCTGCTGCAGTTCACGGTATGCATCGTTATAAATTTAATAACTGTGTTTTGTCATATATTGCTTTGAAGCTAACATGGTCATGAAATCTGCGGTGTCGATACACCCGATGGCGGTTGGCGACCAGCTTTGAGGCACTGGGCGATTTGCTCTGTTTTTGGTGGGTGATGTTCCGTCCACCCACGGGACACAGCTGATTAGCGACACGATCGGTTTATGCGCTACATTGCTGACACTCCGGAGTACGAGGTGAGCAGGGTAGCCTATCAATAAAATATTTTGAAATGATTCCTGATGACTTTCTGACATGCTTTTTTCACGCAGATGAAGTAGTACTCTTGGGCCTCCGCAGTTCTTGCTGCCATTTACCGAGGCCTCTGCAACGCTGTCTTTCGGACGACGAAGGACGCAACCATCGCAGGTTGCGTCCTACTCCTCGAGCTTTGGTCGTGGGAGTGGTTCCACAATAGGCGACCACGCAGTGGACCGCGATCCGTACCCTCCCTCACTGTACACAGGGCCTCACATAGATTGGCCCACCATGGGCCACTACTGGGTCCGACGACAGGTGAGTCCTTTTTTCATGTTACTAGCACATCCATCCGTTTGAACTAACTTGTTCATGTCCTTTGTTTCGCAGCGCTATTACGCGCACGAGCAGGTCCATCGGGTGTACGAAGAGTTCAAGCGCCAGTTCGACTACCTACACGGCGACGAGGTCATTTGGACACCGTACAACGCGTACCATGTGCAGGCACGCGCGCACCTCTGACCTCTCCTTGCGTGTACCGAGGACATGCACATTGGCTTACACGGAAGTCCTTGGTTTTCGACATCTTCGTCGAGAACTACTGTCCACACTGGGTTTTGCGACAGTTCGGGTTGTACTAGGAGATCCCCCCTCAACCTCAGATGGTTATTCCATCAGCCGCGCACAAGTAAGATCCATTTATTCACAATTCGCTTAGTGCCCCCTACGATTATGTAACATGTTATTTCGTAATATATTATGTCCTCCATATTGCAGGCTTACCCGGATGGGCGTTCGTGGAGGGACCCCATTCTTGTTTAGGATGCAGATTTGGAGGGCGCAGTGGGACGAGGCACTAGAGGACCGAGTCACGGAGTACCACCCGTACGACCCTGACTCGTACGACGCGTACATGAGATGGTACGCCCCTCGGACTCGCCTTTGTGTGGGCTACTCACCGACCGACTACGTCACCCACGAGCCCTCGGTGGAGGAGCTGTACTCGCACCATCAGGCGCAGAGGTCGTACACCGCGGTAAGAGTCCCATTTGGTTTTGTCATCCACACGTACTTAACCCATTACATCCTCTCACATTTTCTCAGAATTGCAAAGGCTGTTTTGTCGCAGGAGCTTAGAGCGGACGCCCAGTCTGTGGTGTCCCGTTTGAGGGCGGGTGCAGAGCTGACGCGGGGCTGAGAACAGATCCTTGTGGTCAAGGATGCTACGCAAGTGTACCCAGTTGTGCCGCTTGACGTCGTGCCAGGGGCCGATGTTGTGCCACGTGGTGGGGCACCACCGCTTACTCCACCCCTTCCACGTGGCCCGCAGCAGACTCCGGGACTTCGCCCAAAGCAGACCTCGGGCCTTCGCCCGAGCAACACTCCTGGCCTTCACCCACTGCGGCCTCAGGGCTTGGGAGGTTGGGCTAGGCAGGACGCCAGCTCTTCGCGTGCTGCACCACCCCAGCAGCAGGGCTGGGGAGGCTGGGATGGGAAGGGCGCCAACTCTTCGCGTGCTGCACCACCACAGCAGCACGGATGGGCACCTTGGCCCACCGAGTCGACCGGCAGTCCCTTCTACTCTGGACTAGCAGGAGGTGAGCAATGATAACACTGCTATATAATGTTTTAGTACGTACGCATTGCAACGTCTTACTGATTGTCATGTGTTTCCTTCAATACAGTGAGTACGTCTTACGGCGACAACGTCGACGATGCTAGGCAGTAGGACCTAGATCAGTGGCTCTCGCAAGACTACCTCGGCTTGTCGCAGTTGCCTGGGGCTCCACTCGCCCCTACTCAGCCGTCACAGCACGAGGATCCCTCGACACCGGTAGACCAGGGCAGGCCCAGGAGGGATGTCCATCCTCCCGACCAGTTCACATATCCCGAGGACCAGATTAGGAAGCGCACACGTTAGTGACCGACGTGTATGTTGTACTTGGACTAGACTATGTACTGCACTTGTCCCCTGACTTCTTTTCCTTTTTTGACGATGTACTGCACTACTTTGTGTACTTCTGTAATGGATGTCATGCATAATTTTAATCATCGACGTCATCTACTTATGCGTTTTTTTGGATTTTTCGGTTATATGGCCACAACAATATCTTTCATGAGCTAGAAACAGATGCAGGACAGAGATCAGACGGAATATAATCACGCTCCTGAGCAAACTAAGCTCATCTAAAAAGAACGAATACATCATTCTACGAAGTTTTAGCATGCCAAAAAGAAAATAACATCATTAGTATTGAGTGACCTTGTTATGATTTTTTCTTACAATTACTAGTTTTCATGTGTTTCATAAACTGTCATACAATAGTTTTACTGAATCTGTTTAACATGTGCTATGACTGATAGATTGTGTATGCCGACTACAAAATGGTGGTACACAAGGTTTATTCTAAATTGACAACTGGATGATCAAGATGGGTGGGTGGGCTCGCGCACACGATACCGCTTTCCACCGTCCAGTCACATCAACTGCAGCAGCCATCAATTATTTCACTGCACTGCTGACCAACATTCCCGCTTTCCACCGTCCATCCACACCAATCAGCATCCGCCATCTTGATCGTCGCCGCAGATCTTTGGCAACCATCATCGCTTTGCACCGTCCGGTCACATCAACTGCAGCGGCCATCAATTATTTCACTGCACTGCTGACCAACAGTCTCGCTTTCCACCGTCTAGTCACATCAACTGCGGCAGCAGACATCGTGAGGGATGCGTACGCTTCCATGAACTCCGTCCATGCACCTGTCAGACTTCGCTATAAAAACCCTTCTACCTTCGGGTCCTCTGCGCTACAACTTTCCTGAGATCTTACTGCTTCATAGTTCATGGCGAGTTGGGGAGCCTCTTCACGGCCATATGTGCCTGATGCATGGTGGGAGTCTTTTGGGCCTGGAGAGCATACTCGTCCTCCTTCGGACGATATGCATGTCATACAATATGCAGACTGGAGAGATGGCCCTCCTTTGCTACGAGATCGTCACTTTGCGTCCATTTTCGACTGGCCGATATGCGAATGTGGGAACCCCGCCGTTGTGCAGTGGTTTGACCACGTGCACAAGGGGTTCACTAGTCGCAGGTTCTACCGATGCCCAGATTACAACGTAAGTTTCCTCCTTTTTACGCTATGCTACCGCAAATACAAGTTACTTATCAGTTCTCTTATTTCCAGTTACCAGACATCACCTGCGGTTGGACTCGCTGAATGGATGAGCCATACCCGGCAGCAGCGTACACCTACATAACATATCTGCATGCAAGAATCGATCGCTTGCAGGCTAGAGTGGATGCTAGAGGAGGGCTACCGCAGTCAAAAGGCCGGCGGAGGTCCGCGCGGCCTTCCCGGCCTCCTAGGCAATCCATGCCGGCAAGTCAATCGCACAACCAGGCAATGCTGGACCAATACTATCAGCCGAATCGATCATGTCAGGACCATGCATATCTATGCGGATGCCACTACCCCGGTACACCCAACGCTGAAGTCCTACGTCGAAGAGCCATTATGCAAGAGACCTACCCGGTATACTACGACAAGGAATGGGAAGCGACTGCTCTGTGTGCGGCCACTTAGTGTTCATGCCAATGTCACAACCCTTTCACCGGTCCATGGTGACCACCCATGCATGCCGGGTGAAGGTGGCCGACCTAATGCTACCAGTAAGGGGAAATATCCCCGTTGTACTCAGTAGGAACTTCCGTGTAATGCTAATGTTGACAATAAAAATTTCCTGAGAGCACTCTATTTTAAACGCTATAACTGCTTTAATACGAGGAATGCTTTGTGATAAGAGGAACATTTATTCTTTATAAATCTAATAATACAAAAGATGAAAATTAAAACTATGGGCCCTTTTCATAGAAAATAACAAAATTTTCTCCCTTCCTAAACCCTAATTTTGTACCACGCAGATTCGGTCCACCCTATATATAATATATATTATACATATGTTCTATATGTACATAATTATTATATATAACACATTATATATAATATATATGTTATAATATATATACTTTTATATATATTACATATGTTATAACTATTACATATAACATATCATATATAATATTTATATGTTACAATATATATTGATAATATATATACTTTTATATGTTATAACTATTATATATATATAATATATAACATATTGTAAAATATAGTCATTTTTGGCTCCGGTCGCCCTTGGGCCAGGCCATCGCCCATGGTAGGGCGACCGAGCACTGCAGCTAACGCCCAGTCCAGCGGCGTCCGTCACCACCATGACTGGCGCCCATCGCCTGTGGCATGGGCGTTCGCCCAGCCCACGGGCGACGGGCGCCCAAAAATGAAAAATCACGGGCTGGCCGGGTATTTAAAAAATTTTGAATAAAAAAATATAAACAAATTCTCATATCTGTGGTCTATTTCCATACAAATTCAGCCCTGTAACCCGTTTTAAAGGCCAGCCACAGCACTGGTATCAAAGACAAGCAAGATTCAACTAATGGATCCCAAATTCATCGATTTCTAAACAAATCTAAGAACTAAACCCAAACCTTTTTGTTTCAGCTTGATTTAGGCTTAAACTTAAGCTAACTGAATTTAATGAAGCTAACCCTTCGGCTACTTTAGTCCAATTTTTTTTTATCATAAATCTACTTCTACAAGCTCTCAAAAATAACATAATCGAAGTAGACCAACTTTGAAAGACAGATTTACAAACCTCTTAAAATCTAGCATAACATTTAGCTCAACTTATTTATTCAGTTAAACCACTCCGAACAACCTTTTTTGGCAACCGCTAGCCAGCATGTGGCGGAATGGCGCCAGCATGTGGTGGAGTGGCACATCAACGAGTAGCACATAGGATTGATTTTTCTTTTTTGAGATAATCCTAGAATCCAGCATGTCACATATCAAACTAAAAACTATTCCAACAAAATTATAGATGCAACGAGGATGGCATATCTGTTGAAGGGTCCTGCTTGTCTGAATGGATATACTTATTAAAAAGTGCCGCATTTATCAAGGAAATACATTTTTTTTAGCGAAATTTGACTTCTCATTTATTTGTTTATGTATGAACTATATCAAGCTGTCATATCTGTGGTCTATTTCCATACAAATTATGATGATATAGTATTTTAAAATATTTTTAGACAGCACTACTATGTAAAAATAATTGTCTAAGTTAGCACCCCCTCTAATTTTGTCCTGCGTACGCCACTGGTTGGTTGGGTGGCCACCGTCGAGCTGGGCTCATGCAAGGCACTCGCCAGGCGTTTAGTTTGCCTAGCTGGCCTCTCGAGCAGCTTCAGACGTGCAAAAAATTCACTATGTGGGTCTGGCTTTCGGGAAAGCGACCATTTGCTCAAGCCTAGGCCGTATAATGCGCAACATGCATGGAGGCACATGTAACATTCCAATTTTTATTAAAAGAAATAAAACTTGGATTGTTTAAAAATTTAAAAATAAAAGGAAAGGAGTTATTAAAAATGTAAAGCATAGGGAATTTAACTTTCCAAAAACTTAAAATACCCATAAAAGTGTTAGTTAAAATATGGACTCTAATAGGGCATTATTCTAGAATTTATAAAATATTTCCTACCCCAAGAACCAATTTGTAAAGAGGATAAATAAAAAGAAAAAGAACAGACAAAAGAGAAAAAAGAAAGAGAAAAAGAAAAAGGAAAAGCTGCCCCGGCCCACTCTCCTCCTCGGCCCACATTTCCCTTCCCGCGCGCGCCGCGCGGGTTGCTGTCGCACATCTCGGCCCAGCTCGTGCTTGGCCCAGCTGAGCCGCGCGACATTGGCCCCACCTGCCAGTTGCTTCCTCCTCCTCTGTTCCTCGCTCGTTGCTCGCCGGTCTCACCGTGCTCGCTGCGCTGTGCTTGCATGCACTAGCCGCGCCATGCGCACACCACGCGATGCTCCCGTCGAACCGTCGGTCCTTCGCCGAGCCAAGTCTTGCCCTCAGCCCAGCCTTAACTGCCTCGGCGACCGCGCCTCGTACATCGCCCACGCATCCCGCCGCTCTAGCCACATCGCGACGTGCACGCCGTGCCATCGCATCGTGTGGCGCCCCCTTCTAATTCACATTCGACTCAATGAAGTCATTGCCCATTTGCTTTCCATGTGGTTGGAAAATAACATACGAGCTGCTCAAAAGCAAGCCGAGCATGTTAGCTCCCAACCCAAGCATGTAGCGGTACACACGGGCGACCTTCATTGAAACGAATGCAAACCGGGTGCCCGGATATGTGCCTGGTGATGGCTCCCAAGATCAGCTACCATCACGCACATATCCTCACAATGGTCAATAGCACAACACATACATCTTCGGACATAATTTACATCCAACCGGGTAACATGGACTGTTGTCCGAACAATAAGTTTAACATAATCAGAGTGTTACTGCAGAGGAAATACAACTTTTTTCACCAAAATAGCAACGGAAGAGCAACATAAATAAAACATAAGACCAGCGTGGAATGCCCCCATTAACCCCATGGGCAACCTACTGAAAATTAGAACTCCGCTTGCCCGCTAGCGTCATCTTGCCGTGCTTGGTAGTAATATTCAAGCGCGGGTTCACCTTCACCTAAAAATGCAGCAATCTGGTTGAGTACAGAAGGTACTCGCACTAGAGAGGTAATATATATCCTCATTCGTGAGTGGCATAGAGCAAAGGAGGGCTTAAAGGTTAATTTTAACATAAAGAGCATTTGCAAGACATAGACATAAGTAGGTTGTAAATTGCATTAATTTTAGTAAAAACATTTCAAAAGTAATAACTTGTAGTGACCATTGGATTTCATCATCATAAGATCCATCATCATCAATCAGTGAACTCTAACCGCCCTTAGTCTCCATCCGACCACACACCACGAGCATCCCTGTTCTCGAAAATGAAACACAACCAAACCACAGCTCATACCATACCCAAACCGAACCTTATGTGCTAACAAATGGCAGCGTAACCAGCTCAAGATTCGTCCTTAACCCAGAACGCGGCTGTTCGAACAGTTTAACACTCTGCAGAGGTGTACGACTTTACCCACACGACACAGCAAGCCATGCCGAAGCCTCTTAGATGTACATGCCAGTCCATTGGGTCACTCGGTAACTATTACCCTACGACCCCACGTGCCGTGTTGTGGTCTGAAGGAGTTAACCGTTGCTGTGGACGCTGCCCATGGCCCTCTGTCCGGACATCCATGGACCCCCACGGAAGCAGCGCTACCTGCGATTGTCCCCCACACAAAACACCAGCAAATAAACCTCAATAGCCCCAATGGTACCCAACGAAGCGAGTATGCACAGGAAATTGGCCATGTGTTCCCATGATATATGTGTGGTTGTACGTATGGTACTTGAGAGGAAGGTACCCAATGTTCGGTCCTTAACTACTCG
This sequence comes from Olyra latifolia, assembly GCA_036346145.1. NCBI lineage: Eukaryota > Viridiplantae > Streptophyta > Magnoliopsida > Poales > Poaceae > Olyra > Olyra latifolia. Next base: position 2,659,880 of record CM070531.1, on the reverse strand, counting down.
AACAGGGCTACGTATCCGGGATCCATCCTCCCATCATCCCCTATCACCCGTTCAAGTCTAACTCAGATCTGGTACTTAATCCATCATCACCATAATCTAAATCAAATAGTAAATTATTCACAATTGAAGTCGCACGATCAATGGACTCGCCCCATCGATCGCTTTACCTCGTTGACTCTAAGCAGGGCTAAGCATTATCGGGCTTTAAATAGATAATAATATCCACTTAGGCAACAATGAGTAAGGATGTCGAGCCTATCAAGGTAATGACCACTAAGCAGGGAATAACTAATATCTACCCACCAAATAACATATACTTCAAAATAGCATGCAAGTCACCCATAGAACATAATTAAAATCATGCATCTGCAAATCATGGGATCAATATGATTCAAAGGAGAGTATATAGTGCCTTGTTGCTGCTGGTCGTTGGGGAAAACTTCTTGCGCAAGTCCGGACTCCTTCGGAACGTCGGTTCCTATCATTCGGTAGCAAGAGCATCAAATAAAATTAAAATAAAAATATTCAATATCAAGGAACGTCAAATATTTTTATATATTCAGAAAGTTCATGAGCTAATGCAAATTTTTCAAAAAGAATCACCCAAATCAGAGTTCAAATGAGGGAGATATGGCCATTTGAAGTTTAGGTGGTATTCTTACACGGGAGCTTGCTCGGGAATGACCATAGTTGCTCGGAAATAGACCAATCTTGCTCGAGAAAGGACCCCCTTGCTCGGGAAGGACATCCTCTTGCCCGAGAATGGGTTCCCTTGGTCGGATATGGCATATCTTCGTCGGTTAGGACTTACTCTTGGTCGGGCATACCTAATCTTGCTCCTGAGGGTCGTACAGACTATATATTGCTCAGTACAGACAACTTTTCGTGGTCAAGATAAGCTCGGATGAGCTCGGGTTCTACACGAAAGTTGTTGCGAATTTTGAGACGCATCTTTTTCGTGTAGAACCATTTTCCATTCGAGCTACGGTTGATTCTAAAAAATTTATTTACTAGCATACTATTCAAAGAAAGGTTGAAACAGGCTGTTTTCAGATCTAGGGTTCTAATGCTTCGGTTTCCACCGATGTAAAGCTTAGCCATGAATGATAAATGGTGAAGAATAGAAATAAGAGAGAGTACCAAGTTCTCACCTAGTAAGAAAGGCCTTGCTTAATAATAGAGAGCCCAAATATGAGGAGGTTGAAGTGGTGGACGGTAATCTGTTCAGAACTCAGTTCAGCAACTCTTCAGCTTGTTCCTTGAGGTCCCTTCAACTCCAGTAGCGTGGATCTTTTCCTAGACGTTCCTTAGCTCGTGCATGAACTCTATTTGGCCATCTCTAAGCTTGAATATGAGGGAAAATGACATGGAAGATGAGAAAACTGCAAAGAACCTCATTGCTGTCCAAAACAGCGAAGTAGCTGAAGAAAGGCAGCAAGAACTCACCAAATCCTTGTGAACATGCAAAGGAGTTGGATGTAGTTGAAGCCTAGGAAGTGTAAATGTTACTCCTGCTCATTCCATGGCCTGGATTTGAAGAAAGAGGGCACAAATGGGCAGAAAACGAAATCAGCTTTTGCTGTCCCAAAACCGAACAGCAAAGAGAAAAGGAAGATAAATCCATAGCAAACCTTTGTGCATGTGCTTAGCATGGAGTGAAATGGATAGCCAATGATTTCAACTTTCCAACGATATATAACACCCTATATGGATTCTTGGTGGTTTGGTTGGAGATTTAAAAATGGTGGAGGTGGAGATGAAGAATAGCTTGCTGTTCTTGCTGCTGTCCAAAACTTAGACGTGGGAAGAATGAGGGTGAGGGCTGGTTGAAGAGGGTAGAGATAGGTTTAAATAGAGGTATATTCTTCCATTGACAAGTGGGTCTAGGTCCCACCTGTAACAGAGAGGCTGCGGGTAAGATTCCGGGTAAGAAAAGATGAGGGTCTGGGCTGCCTGCAGCACCGCTTAAGTCAGCCAGTGGATGGAAGATTCAGCTGATATTGCCGGAGGGCAAAAGAAATAAAGAATAGATGTGGTGGCTGGGTTGTTTGAATAAATACGAGCTTACTCGAACGTCTCGTTGCCCGATCAGGTCTTTCGTTGCACAGTTCTACCATCTATAGCTCGGGCAGCTTCCTCCGGACATCTTCTAGCTTGGACAAGTGATAATCAGCTCGGATGGGTAGCAACCAAGCTCGAGTAGAGCTCGGTGAAGTCCGGCACAGTCACTACCTTGCTTGATAGAGCTCGAGTGGATTCTACCTTGCTTGGGCAAGCTACAAATAGCTCGGGCATTTAGGGAACATGCCCGTCGGGCTAGGTCTCACTACTCTAGTGGCTTGGCCAGAGGGTTTAAAGTTAAAAGCCTTATGTTCCCACCATAGAGCATGATGGTTGAATGCAAAAATTTTTGTAAACCAATATAAAACAAATGAACATGCTAATGATATACATAGCTATACGCAATTCAACAGCTGGGCTGTTACACATCGGCCGAGCCTTCCCAAGGCGGCTCAGTCTGCCGCAATACCACGCGGCAAATCCGGTGGCCGTCGCGTCACCTAAACTCCTAGCCCTGGCTTTCCTCGCCAGGCATCTCACCCACCAAGCGACGCGGCATCAATGCAGCGGTGCTGCTCGCTGCCGTGACTGAACCAGTCCCCGCTTACCGCCTTGTTCCGCCGGCCAGTCTTCCCCAGCCATTGCCCAAGCCGTACCTCTCTCTCCTTGGCCATATAAAGCCTCATTTTCTCGCCGCCCCTTCCCTCCTGTGGACAACATGGGCCCCGGGTATTCGGAGATATACGATTGGATGTACCATCTCCTTGGGCCAAGTCGCGTGGATCTTCCAGAAGACGGGCCGGGAGGATGGCGCGGCCCGACTTGCCCTACAAAGAAGCCAATTCGTATTCTACTCGAATACATGGAGATAGGCGTAACCAACCCGGTTATATCTATATCTCCCTTATACGGATTAGGGAACCTATCTATAACCTGACCCCTTGCACTATATAAAGGGGGTCAAGGGTCCCTAGTTAGATCATAAAATTCTTCATCCACATCATTGTCTGTTCTCGTGCCATCTCGACGAGAACATACATTGTAATCGACACAATACAATCCACGAGCACAGGAGTAGGGTATTACCTCTTCGAGAGGGCTCGAACCTGTATAAATCATGCCCCCTGTGCTACCATCGAGTTGTGATCTTTCGCATAGCCCTATAAAATACATTGCCGACACAAATCGTCGACAGTTGGCGTGCCAGGTAGGGCTAGTGTCACGATCAACTTCATCGACTTCGGTGGCTTCAGTCGGCAGATTCATCTTCACCTACGCCCCCGGCCAAGGTTTTGTCTTCGGAGATCTCGGCTTCCTTGCCGGTGACTTCGGGGAACTTTGGTTATGTGAGTCGAATGACGTTCGGTCCACGTACTACCAGGGGAGGCTGTACGCGACTCCGGCCGAGCTTCACCCCCTCAGGATCTCTCCTTTGGATTCCAATCCGAAAGAGATCCAATTTGATGATGACAATTCCGACTGGCCCACCGCTGGACTTTCCTTCGGTTTCGGTCGGGATCATGCACCTTTGGTTTTACCAGCTCCTTTTGCTGATGAAGAACCAAGTGGCGATGCTGTTCCTAATCTGGATCACGATTAGATCCAGTCGGGAATCACAACTTCTCAATCGTGGTTCGCCCCGTTCGGATTAGGAAACTCGGCCACTGTTTTCCATGGGATAACACGCCAACTTTTTCGATCCGGGCTAAGGAGCGGAGCACAACAAGCACACACTGGGACGAGTTTCCTGAGTTCCGGCTCGGGGATAACTCTAACTAGATCGACTTCCCGAGTGGACGACAAGATGCCATTCGGATTGACCAATTTGGCTGCTAGATTTCAGCAGATCTATTCTGCCAAATCTCAGTCGGGTTTACTTCGGACAAGAGATCCATCACGGGAAGTGGGAGTTATAATCACTCGCATTGACGAACCAATGAATCGGGATCAGTTGAGCCTCTCTTACTCGGAGTCCGAGTCGGAGGAGAGCGTCAACGGGTTCCCCGACTTCCATGGCATCTATGTGGTGGATGGACAAGCCTCCGGATCAGCTCGGTGTCCCTTAGAGGAGGCAGGAGTCGAACATAACCGCGGAGGTAGAGAAGATCTGCGCAACAAATTGCGCGGTCATGCACGTGAAGTCCAGGAGGAATTACTTCAACTCCGTATGGGCGATCACTCGGTCTTTCGTACGCCACAAAGAACATCCTCGCATGTAAGACCCTTTTGAACAATGTTGGCCTCTTACTTGGAGAAAACAGCCCCGCAACGCCGATCATGGAGCAGATCAAAGCCATGGTGATGGCAGCGGCAGTCCATGGCACTCGGGATCAGCAGACCGACTCGGCCAGAAGTTAGACTGCCACGAGTAACACTCGGCACAGTCGGTGCACACCCGTTCACGGGCAAGATGCTCGCCGGAGTGCAAGTCATGACCTCCGCCTCGACATGAAGGCTCGGCGGAGGGAGCGGGTGGAAGACGTGGGACGTCACCAAGATGACGGTGATAGTTCCGGTCGAAGTTTTGATCGTCGCGACAAACATGTGGCACGTCGCAACAATTGGCGCCATACTCCACCGCACCGGAATCTTCCCCGTCAGTCTCCTCCCCTAGGGACGGATTGATTGATGGAATCAAGGCGTTCACACCCCGACTCCGTCAGGTAAACTGGCCCGAAGGGTTTAACCCCAAGGGAATAGTGAAATTTGACGGGAAACAGGACCTAGAAGCTTGGTTGCAGATTTACTCTCTTGCAATCAAGGCCGTGGGCGGAGGATACGACGTGATGGCAAATTATCTGCCCGTCATGCTAACTCATACTTCCCGACTGTGTTGTTGGAGACAGAGCTCCGCGCCAACTCCTAACACTAAGGAATTTGATGCGCTTGGCAGAGTGCTTAGTAAAAGGAACCTAACCTACTCAGGCAAAATGCATGACTCGAGTTAAGAAAAACCGATTAGCATATATTATATCAGAAAAAGGAATCATTTACATACAAATAAATTGATAATTAACAGCAAGTTCCTATATTTACAGGGAATTCAAGTCCAAATTATGTACAATGGACTCGGCCGCCGGCTTCACTTCCTCAAGCAGCGCCAACGACCTCTCCTCGGAGCACGCGAAGCCATCCTTGACAGCGTCGAGCTCAACTCGAGGGTAGAGCAACTTGACGATTCCCAGCGCTTGGCTGGTGCTCATCAAGCCGACTTCCCTGAGCCTGGCCTTGAGCTGCTCAGGGGCTTCGGTCCACCTTTGGATTAGCTCGGCCCGACTGCTTGGCTCGGCGTCGCCAGCGTAGAGCCGTCGCCGAATGGGCACCACGGCCACCAGGAGCTCCTCATATGGCGCTTGCACGGTTCTGACGTTCTCCTGCAGAACGTCATATTGCGCCCGCGTCTTCTTCTTATGTTCTGTCAAGAATAGAAAACACACACAGTTATACAATTGCGTGGACATAGGAGGTTCGAAGTCGGTCGGGTTTGGGGACTTACCCTCCAACTCGGCGACGGCTTTTGCCTCCGACTCCTCCAAGGCCAGCCTCTGGTCCTGGGACTTGGCCAGCTCCTCCCGCAGGCTGGCGATCGTGGCGTCGCGCGCTGCACATGAGCGGAACGCAATGTCATTCGGTCACACACAAGCCAAACAATCCTGACTTAGGTCGGGATACTTACATCGAAGGGAACCTACAAGGTCGAACTTCTCGTCCTGCAGTTCCTTGATCTGGGTCTGCAGCTCCCGATGCTGCTTGGACGCCTCGGTCCGGGCCTCAACTACTTGCCCGTCCACAGATTTAATCCATTCTATCTGAGGGAGGAAGTAGTTGAGGAACTTGGTTTTCCTCTCGGAAAACTCACCAAGTTCCTGCAAGAGTGAACAATTAACTACTCTACCTCAAATCAGCCAAACGTACTCGGTTGGTCAGAGGACTTACCCTGATCAGTTTGCCGCATTCAGCGGCATGCTCAAAGAAGGTCACCCTGGCCATCTCCTCCATTTGATCGTTGAGGAGAGTCCACTCTCCGGTTTCGTCCTTCCAGGCCGCCGAGAGCTTGGGCTCGGGCTCCTCCTGGGGAGACAGGGGCCGGCGTGGAATTTCCTCCACCAGCTCGTCGTCCTCGCCGCCCTTGTTGATCTGCCTCGTGCTGGGCGGGGTGGCGGCGCCATCTTCGGGAGCCTTGGCCTTCGATGCGGCCTTGGTCGACCCGGTCGGCGGCGCGGCTGCTTCGGCCGTCGGAGGGGGAGAATCGGCAGAAGTTGGAGGGGGAGAAGATGCCGCTGACTTCGGCTCGGCGAGCCGGTCTTGGCAGTTGGGCGATCCGTCGAAACTTCCTCCGACGGTTTCCTGAAACAAGAGGGGAACACTTCAACACAACAGAACAAATTGAAGGCTACCAAGGAGTGACAGAGTCATGCTTACCGATTGGAAGTCTTAATTTTTATACCGCGCCCTTCTGAGCGGAAGTCCCGCAAGAGGAGGCATCGGGTGGGTCACTCGGCCTGGGCTGAGGCACCAAAGGCGCCTTCCTCTTCTTCGGCGACGCCTTGCGACCCGCCCGTGGAGGATGAGACGCCTGACTGCTTGGCCCCTGGGCCGGCGTTGGCTGCCTCGCTCCCTCCATGGGAGCCTCATTGATCTTCGGGCCCGAGCTTTGCTGGTTGCGCCCCTCGGGTGGCGGGACGTCCCCCTCCTCGGAGGAGGCCGGGCCCTTGCCTTTCTTCGCCGCTGGGATTTCCTTAGATTCCTCGCCTGGGCGCTTCTCGCCCTTGTAGGCGGGGGCCTCGGGCGTCGGGGCGAGGGACACGAAGGCCCGGTGGTCCTGTACAGGAGTATGGTCTTCCCGAATTTGTACTGTGGCACCCCCCTTTTCACACTCGGCTCAATAGAGAAATCACCCACTTGCTGCCCCCATGGTCTAGTACCAATCTACGGGCTGCCCGAGAGCAAGCCGGGTAGGTTAACTCCCAACCCGGGTAGCAACAACTCATGTGAGCCAACTCTATTGAAACGAAAGTGAAACTGGTACGGATATGCGTTCGGTGATGGCTCCCAAGATCAGCTACCATCACACACATACCCTCATGTGGATCGATAACACAACACAAACGGTAAGGGACACAAACTTATATTACAACAGGGTATGGACTGCTGTCCATACAATAAGTTTAACATAATTCAGAGTTTTATGGCAGCGGAAACATAAGATGTACAAAAACAAAACAGCGGAAGACTTAATCATACTAAAAACCAAAAGGGCTAGCAAGGTATGCCTCATAACCCAAGGGCAACCGACTGAAAGTTTAGAACTCCGCTTGCCGCTAAGCGTCGCCATAACCCGCTTGATGGTAATACTCAGCGGGGTCATAATCACCGAAATAATAGCAACTTGTATGAGTACAGATGGTACTCAGCACTAGGAGGTAATGTATATCCTCATTCATGAATAATGTATCCAATCGAAGGTTAGCACGACATTTTCAGCATAAAGTGCATTTACAAGATGTAAACATAAGTAGATTGTAAATGGCATTTGAATAAAACATTTTAAATCAATGTGACTAGCAATAATATCATCATCTCATCAACATATATCATCACCATCATCAATCCATTGGACTCCATCCGTCCATAGCCTCTATCCGCCATATCAAAACATACCCGGACTCTATCCGCCCCCGGTCTCTATCCGACCGGGACACCACGAGCAACCCAGTACTCGGAAATAAACACATAACCAAACCATATAACCAGAATCAGTAACCAAGTGCTAACAAATGGCAGCTTAACCAATACAAGATTCGTCCTTAACCCGGGACGCGGCTGTTCGAACAGTTCAACACTCTACAGAGGTGTACGACTTTACCCACACGACACGACAAGCCATGCCGAAGCCTCCTAGATGTACATGCCGACCATTGGGTCACCCGAGTTAACTTAATCCAGTCCCCACTCATGAGTGCAGGAGGGAGTTAACTGCTGCGATGGATTTGTCCAAGGCCCATCACACCCAAGAACAAGGACGCACCACGGATGGTCCGCCCTGCCACCCCACCCACAAACACATTGCCCCGCTGGTACCCAAGGGCTCAAGCATGCACAGAAGTTAGCCAAGTGTCCCCATAAAACACGTGTGGTCGTGCGTATAGTACTTGAGAGGAAGGTACCCGATGTTCGGTCATAATTACCCAAACGGGCTACATGTCCGGATCCGTCCTCCCATCATCCTCTATCACCCGTTCGAGTCAAACTTAGCTCTCACACGTAATCCAAATACTCGTCAATCCAAACCGAACATTGAGTACATCAATAATTGAATCACACGACCAATGGACTACTCTACTGATCGCTTTACCTCGTTGACTCTAAGCATTGCTAAACATTCGTGACACAACATAAATAATAGTACCTGCTTAGGCTACAAAGGAATAAGGGTGTCAAGCCAAGTAAGGTACTAATCACTGGGTAGGACATAACTACCTTCTACCCAAAAGATAACATACTCGAAATTAGCATGCAACAAGTGATAGGATATAATTAAATCAATGCATGTAAATAGAGAATCAATATGGTGAGTCAAATGAGGGGAGTATAAGTGCCTTGTTGCTGGTCGTAGTTGGGGAGAGCTTCTGGATCAAGTTCGCGCTCTTCCGGAACGTTGGCTCCTAATGTTCGGGAGCAGGAACATCAAATAAGATCCAAATAAAATATCAAACAAATAGGAAAATAAAATATTTTTAGAGATTCAGAAATTTCATGATCTAATGCAGATTCTGCAGAAAGAATCACCCAAATCCGAGTTCGGATGAGGGAGATATGGCCATTTGAAGTTTGGGTGCAAAACTAGCTCGGGGCTGTAAGGACTAAGCTCGGGATTGACCAGGGTAGCTCGGGAATGAGCCTCCTAGCTCGGGAATGATGTTGCCTTGGTCAAGAGTGGGTTTCCAAGGTCAGATATGGCATAGCTTGGTCGGCTAGGACATGACCAAGGTCGGGCTCAACTAGCTCTAGCTCGGGAAAGTCACTTAGCTTATATATTGCTTAGTACGAGCCACTTTTGGGGGTTGTAATAAGCTCAGCTAAGCTCGGGCTTAACATGAAAGTTGTAGAAAATTTCCTGGCGCACAATTTTTATGTAGAACACTTTTTCATCCGAGCTACGGTTGATTCTATAGAGCTTACTTACTAGGCTACTGCTCAAAGAAAGGCTGAAACAGTCAAGCTTTTCGCACTGGGTTCTAAGGCTTCGGTTTTCACCAAAGAACAGCTTAGCCATGAATGTTGAATGGTGAAGAAAAGAAATAAGAGGGAGTACTGGGTTCTCACCTAGCAAGGAAGGCCTTGCTTAATAATAGAGAGCCCAAAGATGAGGAGATCGAAGTGGTGGACGGCAATCTGTCCAGAACTCGGTTCAGCAACTCTTCAGCTCGTTCCTTGAGGTTTTTTTAAGTGTTAATGAGGCATATGCATCTCGCGGCAAAGACCAAAGGGGGAGTGTTGAGAAACCGGCCCACGAAAGCCCGATATTGGCCCATGCCAAAACTCTAGAGTCAAGACTATAAAGGAATTTAACAAATTGGTCATTCTGCACCTCCCCTAAAGAATCTCGTCCCCGAGATTCCGCTGTCTCGGTGAAGAGGTATGGATAAGCTGCTTGAAGATAATCTTCACGTTCCCATGTTGCTTCATCTTCGGTGTGGTTGCTCCATTGCACCTTGTAGAATTTGGTCGTCTTGTTTCTTGTTGTCTGCTCCCTTTCTTCAAGAACGCGAATGGGATGTTCTCGATAGGAGAGATCAGGTTGAAGATCAAGATTTTTCAACTCGGTGGCTTCGGTTGGAACTCGAAGACACTTCTTGAGTTGAGAGACATGAAAGACATTATGTTCATCGGAGAGGGAAGGTGGAAGATCAAGCTCATAAGCCACTGCTCCTCGCTTAGCTGTAACTAGGAAAGGTCCAATGTAGCGTGGTGCTAGCTTTCCTTTGACTTGGAAGCGATGGGTACCCTTCAAAGGGGTAACCTTAAGATAGACATGATCGTCGACTTCAAAGGTAAGCTCACGTCGGCGATGATCAGCGTAACTCTTCTGGCGAGATTGCGCTGCCTACAATCGTTCTTGGATCAGCTTAACTTGCTCTTCAGCTTCAGTAACTACGTCCAGGCCATAGAATGGTCTTTCTCCGGATTCGGACCAGTTGAGAGAAGTCCTACATTTTCTTCCATAGAGAGCTTCGAATGGAGACATTTGAAGACTAGATTGATAACTGTTGTTGTAGGAGAATTCAGCAAAGGGTAAGCACTTGTCCCAATTATAGCCATAAGAAAGGACACATGCTCGTAGCATATCTTCAAGTATTTGATTAACTCTTTCAGTTTGGCCGCTGGTTTGAGGATGATAAGCCGTGCTAAACGATAGTTTGGTTCCCATTGCACGGTGAAGGCACTTCCAGAAATGTGAAGTAAATTGGGGGCCTCGATCTAAAATGATCCTTTTGGAAACACCGTGAAGACAAACTATACAAGAAAGATAAAGTTCAGCCAAGTCCTTAACACGGTAAATGGTTTTGACAGGAAGGAAGTGGGCAGATTTGGTTAATCGGTCAACGATTACCCAAATGGAATCGAAACCCTTTTGTGTCTTGGGTAAGCCGGTAATGAAATCCATACCGACATCATCCCATTTCCACTTAGGCACGGGCAACGGTTGGAGAGTACCCGCTGGTCTGAGATGGTCGGCCTTCACACGCTGTCATATGTCACACTCCGCAACATATCGGGCAACTTCCCGCTTCATGCGAGTCCACCAAAATCTTTGCTTCAGATCTTGGTACATCTTGGTACCTCCGGGGTGAATTGAGATGAGAGAGTTGTGAGCTTCATTTAGCGGGCGATAATCCACACAGATCCTTAAACTATATTCCTTCTTCACAAACAGCACTGGGCATCCCCAAGGTGAGGAGCTCGGGCGAATGAAGCCTTTCTCTTGCAGCTCCATAAGTTGCTTCTTCAGTTCTGCTAGCTCGTTGGGAGGCATCCTATAAGACCGTTTTGATATTGGGGCGGTTTTGGGCAGCAATTCGATGACAAACTCTACTTCCCGGTCAGGTGGCATCCCAGGCAGCTCTTCGGGAAAGACATCCGGGTAGTCATATGCCACAGGTACATTACTAACCCCAGGGGAAACATTACCTCTCAAGGCGAAGAGATGAGTGGATTTGGACCTAGATGGAAACTCGACTTGTTCGCCGATGGTGTTGGTAAGAGAGATAGATTTTCGGGCACAATCGATCTGTCCTTGATTTTTGGACAGCCAATCCATACCTAGCATGACATCGATGTCCCCCATATCGATCAAGATAAGGTCGGCCAAGAATTCTACCCCATTGATATCAATTTTTGCTTCGGCGGACTCGGTCACTCTAAATGTTGACCCCGGCATGAATCGAAGGAGGAATGCAAGGCTTGAATGGAAAAACCATGTGATACAACAAATTCCTCCTTGATGAAGGAATGAGATGCTCGAGTCAAATAAACAAAGCGATGGCGGGCACAAGTTGATAGAAAGCGCACCCAAAACCACGTCCGGTGCATCTTGGGCTTCCTCTGCCTTGACCTGGTTGATGCGGTCTTGCTGCTGCACTTGTGGAAGCTTCCGAGCTGGATTCTGAGGTGGTACTGCACGTCCGGGCAAGACGGGTGGCCTTGCGTTGGCTGTTCCTTGATTTCTTTTTGGGCATCGGTTTGCAAAGTGTCCGGGCTGTCCGCAGGTGAAACAAGTGGTATCCGGGCGAGCTTGAACGTTGCCTCCAGGTTGATTCCCACCCAGGGTAGGTGGAAACCTCTGCTGAGTTGATCAGGGTACAGGGGCTTGAGCCCTTTGGGGAGGTGGAGCTTGAAGCTGAGGTCGTGGTCGCCATGCACGCCTGACCGGCGAGCTCTTGCTTGCCAAAAGCTCAGGCCGCCTCTTGCGCTATGTGATTCATCTAGCTTGTTCCACTTCTCCTCCACGATTATAGCCTTGTTGACCATGTGTTGGAAGTCCCGAAAGTCATTTGCAGCGAGCTCTAGCTGCAGCTCATCAGAGAGACCATTCATGAACCGATCTCGCTTGCGTTCGTCATTGGAGATGTCGTCGGGGGCATAACGAGCAAGATAGTTGAACTCGTGAAGGTACTCCATCACCGACTTGAGGCCTTGCTTCAGTGCTAGAAATTCTCGCCTCTTGATGGCCTTAATACCAGTGGAGACATGAGCTCCGCGAAAGCCCGTGCAGAACTCTTCCCAAGTGATAACATGCCCGGCGGGCTGCATGGTGATGAAGCTGTCCCACCACGCACACACCGCGCCTTCCAGTTGGTGAGATGCGAAGAGGACTTTCTCGTCTTCGGGGCAACGAGCAACAGTGAGCTTGCGCTCGATGGTACGAAGCCAATCATCCGCGTCGAGTGGATCCTCAGAACGGGAGAAGGTTGGCGGTTGGGTGCGAAGGAATTCAGCAAGTCCTCCGGCTGCACGATGCACTACTCCTCCAGCACCTTGAGCATTGCCTACAGCAGGAGCAGTGTTGCGAGCAATCTACTGCAGAATGAGGGTCTGATCTTGACGATTCTGCTCTATAAGAGCAAGAACCTGAGCCATAGTTGGGGGTGGTGGCGGCAAGTTCTCCTCCGGTTGATGTTGAGGATGCTCGGGATTGGCATGGGTGCTATCCCCAGCTTGAGAGCCAGCAGGTGGAGGGTTCTGGGATGAAGAAGCACCTCCATGCTGCGAGCGAGATTGAGTGTTGGCTCCTGTCATCCTATTGCCAAACCAGAATAAAAAGTTAGCAACTCGGATGATGGATAGCCGACAAGGTAGGATGGAATAGAATGGGACAGCAAACAAACAACGCTGATCCTACATGCATGCAGCGAGCAAAGTGCTCATAAAATTGAGCATGATAAGAACCAAAGACCCATAGGGCAAACAAGATCCATTAAGACAAATTGGTAGTTTCCCAACACGGTTACACAAATACAAAGCCCGTAGGCTAGTGGTAGCCGCTTGGAATGAAAAGCCAAGTTCAAATACAAATACATAGATTCATAATGGAGAGAACACACTCTCCGACCAAGGTTCTACTCATTAATCATTTCTAACATAGCCTAGATCCCTATCAAAGCCGTCGGAAAACACACTAAGAAGGTGATATCCTGGTGAACCAATATCTTCAGGGTCTCGAGGATCGGTGAGACGCTGGGAAGGACCCAAGAGAGTAGAAAGACTTTCATAGTTGCAAACAAAAGTCCTTGGTGGCTCCACTCCATCAACACGAGGAAGCTGAAGATGAGGTGGGACAAGCTCTTGAGGTGATATGCCATGGAATCCTAAGGCATCCCGAGACACAAGTCCGATCCGAGCAAGGTGGTGAAGTTGCTCACGTGCTGCTCCAAGGTAAGTAAAAGTAGCCCAAAGCTCATGAAGAAGGCAGCGATGAGCTCGGTCCATAGTACGAACCAAGCCCGCCAAAGAACGTATGGTCGGATCCCCGTCCATTGCGGGTTCAACGAAGAAGTTGTTATGGGAGTCATTGCCCAACTGTGGAAAATAGGTGTATGGCGCTCGTGCCAATTCCCGGTGCTCACGACGAAGAAAGGACATGGCAATACGGGCAACTTCTTGAATAGCTATGGCAATTGTAGTTCCTCTTGCTTCAAAGTGATATAGGCTGCTTCTCGCTGCGATCTTTGCGGGAATGCTGACCGTTGCAATATAGTCCTCCATGCCTGGTCCTTAAGTGTTTGTGTAGAAAGCATACTCTGGGCCGTAAGTGTAATTGGCATTCCAAAGAAGATCTCGAAGAAGAGAAGGATATCCATCGACTCCCTCGGCACGAGTGGCCAAAACAAGTCGTCCGCAAGTCATCTACCATTTTAGAAAGACAAGAGGAGTTAGGAAAAATTCCAGGTTGTGAAACCAAATGAATATGAAGGTAAGAATGAATATAAGATAGATGAGGAGAAAATTCAGCAAGCTTAGGTTTCAAAACACATTTGATAGTTAAAATAATTTGGACTCAAGACCTTATAGCTAGCTAGCGGCCATGCTAAGTTCTAACCTGCAGTCACATGTGCTCTGATACCAACCCTTGTGGCACCTCCCCTTTTCACACTCGGCTCAATAGAGAAATCACCCACTTGCTGCCCCCATGGTCTAGTACCAACCTACGGGCTGCCCGAGAGCAAGCCGGGTAGGTTAACTCCCAACCTGGGTAGCAACAACTCATGTGAGCCAACTCTATTGAAACGAAAGTGAAACTGGGTACCGGATATGCGTTCCGATGATGGCTCCCAAGATCAGCTACCATCACACACATACCCTCATGTGGATCGATAACACAACACAAACGGTAAGGGATACAAACTTATATTACAACAGGGTATGGACTGCTGTCCATACAATAAGTTTAACATAATTCAGAGTTTTATGGCAGCGGAAACATAAGATGTTGAACAACAAAACAGCGGAAGACTTAATCATACTAAAAACCAAAAGGGCCAGCAAGGTATGCCTCATAACCCAAGGGCAACCGACTGGAAGTTTAGAACTCCGCTTGCCCGCGAGCGTCATCGTAACCCGCTTGATGGTAATACTCAAGCGTGGGGTCATAATCACCTGAAATAATAGCAACTTGTATGAGCACAGATGGTACTCAGCACTAGGAGGTAATGTATATCCTCATTCATGAATAATATATCCAATGGAAGGTTAGCATGACATTTTCAGTATAAAGTGCATTTGCAAGACGTAAACATAAGTAGATTGTAAATGGCATTTGAATAAAATATTTTAAATCAATGTGACTAGCAATCAACATATATCATCACCATCATCAATTCATTGGACTCCATCCGTCCATAGCCACTATCCGGCCATATCAAAACATACCCGGGACTCTATCCGTCCCCTGGTCTCTATCCGACCAGTGACACCACGAGCAACCCAGTACTCGGAAATAAACACATAACCAAACCATATAACCAGAATCAGTAACCAAGTGCTAACAAATGGCAGCTAATCAACTCAAGATTCGTCCTGAACCCGGGACGCGGTTGTTCGAACAGTTCAACACTCTGCAGAGGTGTACGACTTTACCCACACGACACAGCAAGCCATGCCGAAGCCTCCTAGATGTACATGCCAGTCCATTGGGTCACCCGAGTTAACTTAATCCAGTCCCCACTCATGAGTGCAGGAGGGAGTTAACTGTTGCGATGGATTTGTCCAAGGCCCATCACACCCAAGCACAAGGACGCACCACGGATGGTCCGCCCTGCCACCCCACCCACAAACACATTGCCCCGCTGGTACCCAAGGGTTCAAGCATGTACAGGAAGTTAGCCAAGTGTCCCCATAAAACACGTATGGTCGTACGTATAGTACTTGAGAGGAAGGTACCCGATGTTCGGTCCTTAATTACCCAAACGAGGCTACATGTCCGGGATCCGTCCTCCCATCATCCTCTATCATCCGTTCGAGTCCAACTTAGCTCTCACACGTAATCCAAATACTCATCAATCCAAACCGAATATTGAGTACATCAATAATTGAATCACACGACCAATGGACTACTCCACTGATCGCTTTACCTCGTTGACTCTAAGCATTGCTAAGCATTCGTGACACAACATAAATAATAGTACCTGCTTAGGCTACGAAGGAATAAGGGTGTCAAGCCAAGTAAGATACTAATCACTGGGTAGGACATAACTACCTTCTAACCAAAAGATAACATACTCGAAATTAGCATGCAACAAGTGATAGGATATAATTAAATCAATGCATGTAAATAGAGAATCAATATGGTGAGTCAAATGAGGGGAGTATAAGTGCCTTGTTGCTGGTCGTAGTCGGGGAGAGCTTCTGGATCAAGTCCGCGCTCTTCCGGAACGTTGGCTCCTAATGTTCGGGAGCAGGAACATCAAATAAGATCCAAATAAAATATCAAACAAATAGAAAAATAAAATATTTTTAGAGATTCAGAAAGTTCATGATCTAATGCAGATTCTGCAAAAAGAATCACCCAAATCCGAGTTCGGATGAGGGAGATATGGCCATTTGAAGTTTGGGTGCAAAACTAGCTCGGGGCTGTAAGAACTAAGCTCGGGATTGACCAGGGTAGCTCGGGAATGAGCCTCCTAGCTCGGGAATGATGTTGCCTTGGTCAAGAGTGGGTTTCCAAGGTCGGATATGGCATAGCTTGGTCGGCTAGGACATGATCAAGGTCGGGCTCAACTAGCTCTAGCTCGGGAAAGTCACTTAGCTTATATATTACTCAGTACGAGCCACTTTTGGGGTCGTAATAAGCTCAGCTAAGCTCGGGCTTAACATGAAAGTTGTAGGAAATTTCCTGGCGCACAAGTTTCATGTAGAACACTTTTTCATCCGAGCTACGGTTGATTCTATAGAGCTTACTTACTAGGCTCTTGCTCAAAGAAAGGTCAAACAATTTGTTTTTCGCACTGGGGTTCTAAGGCTTCGGTTTTCACCAAAGAACAGCTTAGCCATGAATGCTGAATGGTGAAGAAAAGAAAAAAGAGGGAGTACTGGGTTCTCACCTAGCAAGGAAGGCCTTGCTTAATAATAGAGAGCCCAAAGATGAGGAGATCGAAGTGGTGGACGGCAATCTGTCCAGAACTCGGTTCAGCAACTCTTCAGCTCATTCCTTGAGGTGCCTTCTACTCCAGAAGCATGGATCTGCTCCTAGACATTCATTAGCTCGTGGATGAACTCTTCTTTGCCATCTCCGAGCTTACATGTGAGGGAAAATGACATGCAAGATGAGAAAACTGCAAAGAACCGCACTGCTATCCAGAACAGTGAAGTAGATGAAGAAAGGCAGCAAGAACTCACCCAGATCCTTGTGAACGTACAAGGGAGTTGGATGTACTTGAAGCCTAGGAAGTATAGGTGTTATTCATGTTCATTCCATGGCCTGGATTTGAAGAAAGAGGCCATAGATGGGCAGAAAACGAAATCAGCCTTTGCTATCCAAAACCGAACAGCAAAGAGAAAAGGAAGAGGAATTCATAGCAAACCTTTGTGCATGTGCTTACCATGGGGTGGAATGGATAGCCAACGATTTCAGCTTTCCAACGATATATAACACCCTATATGGATTCTTGGTGGTTTGGGTGGAGATTTGAAAATGGTGGAGGTGGAGATGAAGAACGACTTGTCGTTCTTCTTTGCTATCGAGAACTTGGACGTGGGAAGAATGAGAGTGAGGGCTAGTTGAAGTGGGTGGAGAGGGGTTTAAATAGAGGTATACTCTTCCATTGACAAGTGGGTCCAAGTCCCACCTGTAATAGAGAGTCTGCGGGTAAGATTCCAGGTAGGAAAAGCTAAGGGTGCAGTTGCTGCAAAGACCGCCCAAGTCACCAAGAGATGGAAGATTCGTACGACTTCGCCAAAGACCGTCTAAGTCGACCAATGGATGGAAGATTCTACTGACATCACGGAGGGCAAAAAGAAATATAGAATAGATATGGTGGCGGGGTTGTTTGACCGGTCAGTCTTCAGAGCTTCGGTTCAACCGTCTATAGCTCGGCGGCTTCCTCCGGACATCTTCGAGCTCGGTCAAGTGATAATCAGCTCGGATGGGCAGCAACCAAGCTCGGATAGAGCTCGGATGAACTCTGCCTTGCTCGGGCAAACTACATCTAGCTCGGGCATTTAAGGAACATGCCCGTCGGGCTAGGTCTTACTACTCTAGTGGCTTGGCCAAAGGGTTTAAAGTTAAAAGCTTTATGTTCCCACCATAGAGCATGGTGGTTGAATGCAAATTTTTTTGTAAATCAACATAAAAACAAATGAACATGCTAATGATATGCATAGCTATACGAAATTTAACGGCTGGGCTGTTACAGGTGAATTGTGCTATTTTTCCCTTAGTGAGTTTTCACAGAAGTTTCTCACATAAGGTTTTTAATGAGCCAATTCGTGCAGCACAAGGCGTATGCTATGTACTATTTCTCCAAATTTTTTTCCACTAGGTTTTTTTAAGTGTTAATGAGGCATATGCATCTCGCGGCAAAGACCGAAGGGGGAGTGTTGAGAAACCGGCCCACGAAAGCCCGATATTGGCCCATGCCAAAACTCTAGAACCGCACTATAAAAGGAATTTAACAGCTGGGCTGTTACATGTACCATAATAAAACTACTCGGCAAGACGCGAACATGAAGATTACTCGGCCCTTACCTCCGGTGGCGGATTGGTGAGGAAGAAGCTCTTGGGACACCCCTGGTTGGAAAGGGGTGTCCCCGTGGCAAAAAAACTCCGAAAGTCGGTCGGCGGCGTCCGAGTTGGAGATTGGGGTGCCCGTCTCCCGAGTCGAGTCGGTCGGCCCGGAGTACTCGAACCCTAGCTGAACCCTCTCCTTGAGAGGCTGGACGCGGCGCCTCGTGAAAGAGATGGCATGGCCACACGCGTCAGCCCCTCTTCTTTGAGATTTTGGATCAGGCTGAGTAACTCAGTGACCTGATCCATTTCGGAGGAAGGGGGGAGAGAAGTCCAAGAGGGGGAAGCCTGGGGCATCCTCCATCAAAACAAGGAAGACTAGGGGAGGATTGGAGCAGTAGAACCGCTCCTGGTTCCATCCCTTCAAGGAGGTCCGGAGTGGCAAGGGGAAATACTCCTTTTTGAGGCCACTCCGGAGTTGGAATCCGGCCCCGCCAACGGCCTTAGAGGCGTTGTTAGTGTGGTAGGCTTTCAAGAAGAAGAGATGGCGAAAAAGGGCGAAGTGGGGAGCAATCCCCAGAAAAGCTTCACAAAGTTGAACAAAAACAGAGATCTGGAGAATGGAGTTAGGGTTCAGATGGAAGAGCTCGATTTTGTAATGGTTGAGCAGACCACGAAGAAAGGAAGAAGCGGGGAGTCCAAACCCGCGAGAGAAGAAAGACTCAAAGACAACCATCTCCTCTTGGCGAGGAGTGGGGAAAGACTCACCCGCGGCCATGCCGATGATCTCTGATCCGGAGGGCGCCAACACAACGGGGCTTGCAGCCGCTCCTCGGTGGTGACGGAGGTTGCCCAGTTTCCCGCCATTGATGAGAATGTGGTGGGGGATGAGGAGTGGCGAGAGTAGATCGGGAGTTTGGCGGCGGCGGTGGCGTTGGGGTTGCTCTGTGGCGGCGGAAGCACAAAACCCTAGCAGGAGCGCAGTGGGGAGATGAACAGACTCGGGCATACAAATGCAGGCGTAACTGTTTAAATGCCCCGACGTGCTCTATTTAGAAGAAAATGGGCAACGTTTTGTTTCTGCGCTGGGCGGGAAAAAATGAAGCCCTAAAATCATCGATTCAAGATTCGGCCCCAGACATAGGTTCCAGGGAACACGCCCCACGTGGGCCGCAAGCTGTACACGTCATTGCTCGAGTACAGGTGTCACTCAGATCAAACCTAGTCGGAAAAAAGGGCGTACCCCTAGTTGGGCCTCATGCCAGTCATCAATCCCAGAGGACTGGGCGCTTCCTGGATAATTAACTTAGCTTTTGATGTGCCCGCTGGGGTCAGTAGTCGGTTTGGCTTTTAGTCGGACCGAACATCGAGAGTCACCTCTTCAGTTAGGTCTCAGTGGCACATCTCCAGATCGTTCGTCATCAAGATGAACACCACTCGGGTGACCTCAACTTGGGGGCAGGTGTATTCTTCTGAGAATCACTAGCTTGACTCCGCACTAGTCGGGTCAGGACGCCTGATTACCTTGGGTTTCGAGTAGCATGCCGTACATGGGCCGTGAGCTGTACACGTCATCACTCGAGTACAGGTGCCACTCGGATCAAACCTAGTCGGGAAAGATAGCGCGCCCCCAGTCGGGCCTTATGCTGGTCGTCAGTCTTTGAGGACTGGGCGCTTCCCAAATTACAACTCAGCTCTTGGTGAACCTCCTGAGATCAATGGTCGGTCTGACTTTTTGTCAGATCGGGCATGGAGAGTTACCTCTTCAGTCGGGTCTCAGTGGCACATCTTTGGATTGTTTGTCATCAAGACGAACACCACTCGGATGACCTGAACTTGGAGGCGGGCGTATTCTTCCGAGAATCACTAGCTTGACTCCGCACAAGTCGAGTCAGGGCGCCTGAACGCCCTACACGAGTTGTGGCATGTCCCCTGCTGAACCGAATGTCGAGTTTTGCCACTTAGACTCAAATGTCATAATTTGTAACAGGGAGGATAAAGCAGGGTGACACTGATCACTCGGCTATATCCACTTTTTTGGTATGCCTCTCCGTGGGGCCAACAGCTAGCATACCGACCAGTCGGACTAGATACCAAATATCTTTCTCTTAGAGTCCTTTGCAACTGTGTTGTTTGATCAGTAAGTTACTCGACAAGCGGAACTTCATCAATCAAACAAAGAGTGACGTCACTCGAGCTACATTTGCTGGGCTGCGAGCTGAACCCAGAGTTAAAACAACTCAGTCACAAAGCACTCAGGGGCTACTGTGGACAACATGGGCCCGGGTATTCAGAGATATACGATTGGATGTACCATCTCCTTAGGCTAAGTCGCATGGATCTTCCAGAAGACAGGCCTGGAGGATGGCGCGGCCCGACTTGCTCTACAAGGAAGCGAATTCGTATTCTACTCGAACACATGAAGATAGGCGTAACCATCCCGGTTATATCTCTATCTCTCTTATACGGATTAGGGAACCTATCTGTAACCTGACCCCTTGCACTATATAAAGGGGGTCAGGGGTCCCTAGTTAGATCATAAAATTCTTCATCCACATCATTGTCTGTTCTCGTGCCATCTCGACGAGAACATACATTGTAATCGACACCCCACAATACAATCCACGAGCACAGGAGTAAGGTATTACCTCTTCGAGAGGGCCCGAACCTGTATAAATCCTGCCCCCTGTGCTACCATCGTGTTGTGATCTTTCGCATAGCCCTATAAAATACATTGCCGACACAAATCGTCGACACCTCCCCCCTTCGATTCATTTCTCCGCTACACTTTGGTCAAGCTCTGAGCGCCCGCCGGTAAGTTTCCATGCTCGGATTCGGACCCCACAACAAGCCCAACTCCTCCCCTACCTCGTCCCCACTTCGATTGCCCCTTTTTGCCTTGCAGCTCGCTGGAGACCTCGCGGGGTGCCGCCGGCCCGAAACCACCCCTTTTCAATTTCATCGTCCCCGTGAGCATTGCCCTCACCCCCGTGCTTCTATTATGGCTCATGGTTCGCCGGAGTAGGCTGCCGACGAAGCTCTGCTACAGCCGCCATGGACCCCCAAGGCACCGGACCGGACCAAGCCTCCTCCATCCTTGTCGTCGCCTTAGGTAACCTCCTGTTGACCCCTAGGAGCTTTTCGCACCAATTTCTCCTAGCTAAGGCCTTGGGACTGCTGGCGCCACGGTAAGCCGTGACCGCCGCCGCCAATCCTTGTTGCGCCGGCCGACACCACGACCGTCCTTAGATTCGCCGTATGGCATAGACCCTTGACCCGGCCCTCGTGAGCTGCTGCGGTCTAAGCCACTGGCGCACGACCATTCTTTCCTCGCAGTCGCCCAAAGCTAGAGGTAGGAGATGACAACGCCAGCTGGCGTCATGTTCTCTGGCGGTGTCGCTGACCGGTGGGACAGGCCGCTCGACCGTTAGCAAGGGGTTGAACCACGGTGTGTAGCTGGCAAGCAGGCCCCATGAGGCTTAATAGCGGGATTAACCCACGTCAGCCTCTCTGTCGCTGACAGGTGGGCCTAGGACCCACCTGTCCAGATAAGTGGAAGCGTACTCGTGGGTGTACATTTCCTCCTTTCACCGGCGCCCCGTGGCCGGTGCTGCCACCGAGCTGCGTGCAGCGCCGACCCGCTCCGCATGGTGCTGGGCCGAGCCCAGTACTATGCCGAGCACATTTCCAGTCTTATTCATTTAAAAAAACCAGAGAATGGAATTAGAAATTCTAAAATAGCAAAAGGCTTTCAAAAATTCTAGGAAAATTCTATAAAATACTAGATAGATTTATAGATTTAATTCAGCACTCTAGTCGGATTGTCAGTATATAAAAATCAAATAACCTCCTTTAAGCATATTTAATGATTTGCAAAGATAGAAACCTTTATAGTATTTCATCTCCAGAGTTTACAAGAGATTCTTTTCAGAAAAGTTTTTTAAAAATTTGATTTCTGCTGTGATGCTTGTGCGAGAATACATCCCGTGGAGTTCATGGAGAACCCCGCCGAAGACGCTTGCCCGTGCCAGGAGATTGACCAAGGCAAGTCCCTTGATGCATATTGAATGAACCACTATCTTATTTAAAGGATTTGGTAGTATTTAGAAAACTGCATGCTAATTATGAAACAAGTAATCAGTAGAGCTTAGTTACCACCAGAAAAGAAAATGCTCTGTCCCCTTATAAATTTTGAACCCTAGGAATATCTATTACTAGCTTGCTTACAAAACTTTGTTGCAATCGGATGAAAATGCTACACGTGATTATAGGATTTCACCATGATTTTGCATGATTGCAACTGTGTGGTTCGGTAAAATGCGGCATCAGGGAAGATGCCAGGGATTGGTGTGAATTTCTACTCTACCCTTAAAATACTCTGTCTAAGGAGGACCCGGTTGTCGGTATGGTGCAGGTGATGAATGGTTTCGGGTTTCTGGTAGTACTCCTCCCCTAGTCTAAGGACTGCTCCTCCTATGATCCTATGAACTGAGCCTTATAGTACAGCCTCAGGTTCCGTTATGGGAAGGGCCAGACTTGTTAAGCTTAAATCAGTAGTAGCTACTTGCTGGTGGTGATGCCTCTTGTAGATATCTAGATTGTATGGACAGGAAGAATGTATCCTCGTTCGTCGGTGCCTTGGACCTTGTTTCCTCGGCCTTCTTGTATCCTCCACAGGGTGCCTAGGAATGACTCACAGAGCAAGTGCTATTAGGGTTTTTAGTCCAAACGGTGATACGCACCACTGGTGTGTTTCCTCCTAAGGGTAAAGTGTACCCACTCTGCAGAGTTAAAACTATCACGATAGCTGTGCTCATGGTCAACAGCATGCGAAGGGAATTATCATATGGTAGATTTTTCTTTTTAAAACAGGTTTTGGTGTGAGTAAGGATTTTGCATATGGAATTACAAAACTGGATTGGCAAAGGAAAACTCTTTCAAAAGGTTTGGTTTACCGCAAGATTTTCAAAAACTGCTTTTCCCTCTCTTAGGGTAAAAAGTTAGAAAACTAGCTTTCTGCAAATTATCCTAATCCTACTCTTGTACTGAACCCCATTCTGCACTTATTTCCAGACTTGCAGAGTTTTTGAGGACCAAGGCACCTGTGTTTGCCGGGTCCGCTGATCCATTGGATGCTGAAGATTGGTTCAAGGACGTGGAGCGTCATCTTATCCTAGCACAGTATGAGAAGCAAGAGAGAGTCCGGTTCGTAGCTCAGCAACTCTCCGGTTCAGCAGCTCTATGGTAGGAAAATTACTATGCTATTCACCAGGACCCCGACAAATTGAGTGGGAAGAGTTCACTAAGGCCTTCACTAATGCTCACGTTACTAGGGGAGTGAAGTAAATTAAGAGGCATGAATTCCAGCGCCTCCGGTAGGGAAACATGTCGATGAGTGAATACCTGACCAAGTTCACTCAGTTGGCACGTTATGCACCCATAGATGTGGCAACTGAAGAAGATAAGCTTTGGTACTTCATGGAGGGCATGGATCCCGAAATCAAGGCTTTCATCGCCTTTGGAGAGTACACAACCTTTCAGCAGTTGTACAACAAGGCGCTAGTGCAAGAAAATATCCAGCGACAGCGAACAGCCTCCAGGAAAAGGAAATTGGCACAGTGCACCCAGCATGTTGCAGGCAGTTCTAAGCCCAAAACCCAGTGTTTCCAGGGCAGTCAGCCAATCTTTCCTAGCAAGGCACCAGTTTAGGGAGAAGCACCTCGTCCTGTACCCCAGACTCCTCGTCCCTAGGGTAGTAACCAGCCCTGAGGGACATGTCAACAGTTCGTTGTTTTGCTTGCAATCAGCTAGGACACTATGCCAATAAGTGTCCTACCAAGAGCATCACTCCAGTACCGTTCAAGTTAGGTTTAGCTTTAGCACGACCCCCTTTAGCAGATCAAGGTAGTGGGACACCACACAAGCCCAGGACCCCTCAGAAGGTCGGAAAAAGCCGTGTCAACCATGTCACAGCAGAAGAAGTTCAGGATGACCCTGTAGTGGTGATGGGTAAGTTTTTAGTAAATTCAGTACCTGCTACTGCTTTGTTTGATTTCTAGTGCTACACACTCCTTTATAACATCTCAATTTGTTAAGCAAAATGGGTTAAAAGTAAGCCTACTAAAAAAGGCTATTGTAGTGCATTCACCTCGCAAGGAGATGCTTACCACCCTAGTTTGTCCCGAGGCGGAGATAAAAATAAAAGGAGTAAAATTCTTAACCAATCTAGTAGTAATTAATTCCTCTGGAATTGAAGTAATCTTGGGTATGGATTGGTTATCTAAGTACAAAGGACAGATTGATTGCACCACTAGATCCGTGAGACTGGTTGATGAAGAAGACCAAGAAGTCCATGTGATCTCTAACTATGTCCCTAAGAATCTGATCACTGTAAATCAAGTAAAAGAAAAGACAGTGAACTCCATACCTGTGGTAAGGGAGTACCCGGATGTGTTTCCCAAAGAGTTGCCTAGGATGCCCCTAGATCGAGACGTCGAGTTTGTCATCGACTTGGCTCTAGGAACTGCTCCTATTTCCCAGAGACCATATAGGTTGTCTGCCAATTTGCTAGCAGAGTTAAAGCAACAGTTGGAAGAGTTGCAAAACAAAGGCTTCATAAAGCCTAGTTGTAACATTCCAATTTTTATTAAAAAGAATAAAACTTGGATTCTTTAAAAATAAAAATAAAAGAAACGAGTTATTAAAAACATAAAGCAAAAGGAATTCAATATTTAAAAATTTAAAAGACCCTTAAAAGTGACAATTAGAAGTTGCACTCTAATAGGATACTACTTTAGAAAATTTTAAAATATTTTCTACCCCATGCACCCTTTTTTTAGTAGGATAAATAAAAATAAAAACAAAAGACAAAAGAGAAAAAAAGAAAAATAAGAAGAAAAAGGATCTGCCCGGCCACGCCAAGAGCACACCACGCGAATCCTCCGTTGGACCGCCGGTCACCGGGCGTATCAGTCAATGCACTCTTGACCCCGCCTTGACCTCCTCGCCGACCGTGCCTGGCGTATCGCCCGTGCAACCCGCCGCTCCGGCCGCGTCACGACATGCACGCCGTGCCGTCGTTTCGCCCGAGCCTCCTCGAGGTGGCTCTGTCTGTCGCGCTGCTGCGCGCGGCCGCTGAGGCCATCGCGTCATTTAACCCTTCGCCCAGACGCTCACCCACCGCCGGACAAGCCTTCAAATGCTGGCTTAGACTCATCGTCGTCCTCCTTTAAAGGCTCGGCGCGAGCGTCCTAGTCCTGGGTTCGACGCCATTTCCCACCACTTGCTGCAGCCGTCCCAACCGTCCAGCGCTGTTCAGGCGAACGCCTGTGAGGTTGAAGGTCTCGGGGAAACTCCGATCCGCGCCACTATCCGCAGCGACGTCCCAGGTAAGCTCCAAGCCTTCCTGGAGCTTTTGCTACCGCTTTGCTAGAGCTGCTGCTGCTGTTTCGCTTAGCTTAGGCATGTGTAGTTGGTTATTACAGTACACAGCTCGTATCGAACTGTAGCTAGTGTCGTCGGCGCCGGAGTCGTCGATCGTCGAAATCGAAACCGAGAGTACCTGCGGAGGCGTTAGGACATGAGGAACCCATTTTTATATTTAGTTCATGGATTTAAGCCCTCTAGCGCCAGTGCCAAAGCTCTCTTTGGACGTTCATGGCTGCAGCTAGGTGAGGTTGAAGAAGCAGCACAGTAGCATGCGCTGTTAGTTTGTTTACTAACGAAGTCACTCTTGGTGCTTATGTCATGTGGGCCAGCATATAGGAGTTGCTTGTTAGCTGGTTTATGGCTGACTAGTGGACCCGGTCCCACTAGCTAGTAAGTGGAAACGTGAGTTGGAAATGCGCTTTCAACCTTAGTGCAGCAGTTCAATTTACTTGTTACCTGTTAGCCTCTGCCCATTAGCAAACATAGCAAATGAAGCCAAACAATTACGAAACATTTTGTATAGCTTTCCAGTAGCGTTTAAGACACAGGAAAAATATTGCACCGGTTAAAGAGTAATAATAAATATATTTAAAAATCCAGTAGCAACTTAAGGGCTATAAAATGAATTTCTAAATGCATGCAAAACCTTTGCATTTTCGATCTGAAAAATTCTAAGAAAATTTTGTGAAATCCTAGAGATGATTCATGATTCTATAAAAATAAGAAACCTAACACTTCAGTAAGATTGTTAGTGTTTAAACATCAAATACCACTTTTGGAATGGCTCAAAATGGAAACCTTTACTTTCTATATATAAGCATTATAGAAATTCTTTTTAGAAAATATTTCAAAATTTTAATTTTTGGTGTGATGCTTGTGCGAGGATAGATCCCGAGGAGTTCGTGGAGACCCCTGCCAAAGACGCCTACCCGCACCAGGAGTTCGACTAAGGCAAGTCCCTTGATGCATATTGAACGAACCATTGTCTTATTTAAAGGTTTTGATAGTATTTGGAAAACTGCAGGCTAATTATAAAACAAGTAATCGGTAGAGCTTAGTTATCCCGATAAATTAAAATGTCGTACTATCCCTTTATAAATTTTGAACCCTAGGGGTATCTATAACTACATTGCTTATAAATCTCCTTGCAATAGGATAAAAATGCTATACATGATTGTAGGATTTTTACCATGATTTCACATGATTGCAACTGTGTGGTTTGGTAAAATATGGCATCGGGGTAGATGCCAGGGATTGGGGTGTATTTCTACTCTCCCCTTAAAATGCTCTGACTAGGGAGGACCCGGTTGCCGGTATGGTGCAGGTGATGCACGGTTTCGGGTTTGTGTTAGTACTCCTCCCCTAGTCTAAGGACTGCTCTTCCTGTGATCCTATAAACTGAGCCTCACAGTACAGCCTTAGGTTCCGTTTTGGGACGGGCCTAGCCTATTAAGCTTAAATCTCTAGTAGCCACATGCAGGTGGTGATGTCCCTTGTAGACATCTGGGGTTGCATGGACAGGGAAGATGTATCCCTGTTCGTCGGCACCTTCGACCTTGTTTCCTTGGCCTCCTTGTACACCATGGAGACTTGGGCCGTGGGACGATCACCCACAGGGTGCCTAGGAATGATTCACAGAGCAAGTGCTACTAGGGCTTTTGGCCCAAAACGGCTTTGTGGTACGCACCGCTGGTGTGTTACCTCTTGAGAGTAAAGTGTACCCACTCTGCAGAGTTAAAACTATCATGATAGCCATGCTCACGTTCAAGAGCATGCGAAGGGACTGATCATATGGTAGATCCTTCTTTTTAAAACAGGTTTTGGTGTGAGTAAAGATTTTGCAGACGGAATTGCAAAACTGGATTGGCAAAGGAAAAACTCTTCCAAATGGTTTGGTTTACCGTAATAGTTTCAAAAACTGCTTTCCCCCTTCTAAGGATAAAAATTTGGAAAACTGGTTTTCTGCAAAATTTTTCCCAAACCCTCCATTGTACTGAACCCCATTCTGCACTCATCTCCCTAACTTGCGGAGTATAATTGTACTCACCCTTGCTATTCCCTTGTTTCTTTTTCTAAACTTCAGTCAAGGGACAGTTCGTGGAGGACCCGCAGTTTGACGACGCCGGTGCTGACTACAAGGTGGGTGATTACGAGGACTTCCAGAAAGACTAGGGCCACTTACTTCTGCCTGTCTTCCTGTGGAGAAATAGTAGAAGCTGTCTAGTGGCATGTGTGTGCTAGTGTATGTGGACCCTGTGTTTTATTCCGCTAAACTCTGATTCGCGACCTGCGTGTCGCCATGTTTGTACTAGACTGGGGTTATGCCCTTGTTATGTAATATTTTATTTCAGTTGGTGATGTATCACTCTGTTTGAACTGTGCGTACTAGCTGTTGATCTTTGGGACTAGTACGGGATGCACAAAGGGGTTCGGTCTCTTTGACCGTGTCCCGACAGAAGTGATATCAGAGCCACAGACATTAGAATGTGACCCCCAAATAGTTAGAGACCCTTATGTTCTATAAAAATGCTATTTTCCATTGAGTGCTTACCCTCCTGCCTCACCTTGTACTCCTCTAAAGCTTCTCTTGCACTTTGTAGGATGCCCACCTTCGCTTCCTCCCTTGGGTTGGGCTATGGGAGTTTCGTTCGTCAGCTTATGCTAATGATGGACGCCCTTGGTTTTGACTCTCCGATGTTCCATGGCTCCACCAGCACTCGCCGTGGCAGGCCTTGCTGGGTGGTTTTCGTCACCATCTTCGCCAGAGGTCTTCCACCGTGTCGGGGACCTTACCGCTTCACTGGTGTGCGGGACCAGTGCTCTGACGCTATCTAGGATGCCACCCGGTCCATCATCATACGGTTCGGCAGCATCTTCGAGCAGGAGTTGCGTCACACTGCCTTTCTCTACTTCCCCGCTCGTGTGCCACACGAGGTCTTCAGCCATTGCCGTCCCGCTGAGGGCGAGCAGGACCCCATAGTGTACCACCTCGCCGCCTTGGTCCAGTCCCTGGACGATGCCTACGTGATCAGCCAGAGGGAGCTGGTCAGTGCACAGGCAGCTTCCCGCCAGCTAGCCACAGTGAAGAAGGAGAACCGTGAGCTCAAGAGAAGGGAGTCTCTCTGAAGATGGAGAGGACCCACCTCCGCAAGAAGACCCGCCAGCTTGTCCGAGACAACGACCGCCTGCGAGCTGCTGCCCCCGCCGCTGAAGAATCGGTCTCGGCGACTAGAGGGGGTGAATAGGCGCTAAATTGATTTCAGCCCTATTGCTTTGCACCCAACGCTCCTCTCTTCACAACACAACACACCTAACTCACCACAAGCCACAAGGCAAGGATGAACTTAGGTGCAGCAGCAAAACTACACACAGTGACTACACGAGCACATAATAGCTTCAAATTGACAGCAACAATTAGAACTCTCTTGCACCAAGTGTACCCCGGGTATTCATGGATGAACCATGGCCAAAATATGGGGAGTTTCCTATCACTCAGATGGTGCAAGGTGCTCTGAAACTAATCCACACGAAATCCCACTTAAGCCATGGAGAAACAAGACAAAGGTCAAAAGTTACTTTAGCTAAAGTAATCCAAAAGTTTCCAGCAGCAATAGACCAAGTTCAATGAACCAAGAAGCCAATATTTCAGGCTCCAAACTTCATGAGGATTTTTCTCATGGCTGGTTCATGAACCTAGTTCATCCATGCCAAATCTTAGCTTCAAACTCCTCGTGGAAAAATCAGAAACAAATCAAACAATCATAGTCTGTCTGCAGCCACGTCCAGAAAGTTTGGGGCTCAAAGAACAGATCACCGCGCCCAAACTAGAGATCTCCTTGCCTTGAAATTTTTATGGTGGATAGACAATGGAGTCAGGAAACAGTTCCAACAAAAAGCACTAAAAAAAGATTTTTCTAAATATCTAGAAAAATAAAACACTTCACGTAGGTCAGGCTGAAAGTTTCTGGACAGCAACAACTAAAGGCCAAAAACCACTTCAAATCTTTCCTAGGATGCATGAACTAGTTTAAGAACCATCTATACATCCTCAAGACATCACAAGTGTGGTTCCAAACCAGGAAGAGATCAAGTAAACCAAGAACACATCAAGAAACTAAATAAAAGATCAAAAACCAAAACCAAAACTCATCATGAACAAGTGAAGAACACTAGAGAGACATGAGGGATTGAGGAATAGGATTTGTATTCAGATTTTTGAAGTGTTTACACAGCCTATTCAGGTTGGTGGAGACATCCCCTCCACCTCTCTTTATATAGGCAAACCGGTGAGGATATATCGCGACATATTGACCCATATCGTGATATATTGCCTCAACCACTCATCCACACATGGAGGGCTGAGATTAACCCACTCAACCATCCATTTAACCAGGGTTTTCTTCACATGGGTTCACCCTTAACCCAACCTGGGGTTTTTCACACATAGGCTAACCCCACAACCTTAACCGGGATTTTCTTGGGCTAACCCAGAACCTGACCGGGGTTTTGATACCGGCTAACCCAGAACCTGACCGGGGTTTTGATACCGGCTAACCTAGAACCTGCCTCGGATCCCTGAGCATCCACAGCTGTCGCGTGCCTCCAGTCCTTCTCGCCTCACCTAGCCTCACCTAGCCTCGCCTAGCCTCGCCTAGTGCGCCACGGGCCCCACCGGGCCACCTCAGCACAAGGCCTCAACGCATGGCCTCAGTGCATGGCCTCAGTGCATGGCCCTGAAGGCATCCGGCCGCCACCGCACACCTGCAGTCACAGAGATCAAAGGGAACAACAAGAGAACCAAGCCGAGGGTCACTACCTCGACCTGGGGTAAGTCCAATATTCCAATCATATCACCACAAGTCCCAACACACCAAGGGACACAAGCAAAGCCATGTTGATTTTTAAAATGAGTTACCAATCATGTCTCAAAACTTTGACCAACTAGCACATATACTCATCACCAAACATGGGAGGTAGCTCCACTCTGCTGTTGCCCCCACCATAGAGGTTTCCCAGGGGGAGTTCCCACCCGAGTCCAGAGCCACTACCCGAGCCTCCTGTTGATGTTCGTCCGGTTGGCTTGCTTCGAGAGCTACCGCTCCTCCCTGCTGACCCCCGAGTTGAGCAGGTGTCGTCTGGAGTTCTAGCCCCTCCTCCCAGCCTCGACCTCAACTACATTCCTCCCGTTGCTGTTCTGCCTCCTCCGCCCAACTGGGTTCCCTCGTTCCCTCCTGGCGAAGAAGGCGAAGAAGACAAAGAAGAAGAAGACCCCGAGGAGGTTGTCTTCGAGTCCGACTACGAGGACCCTTAGTTAGCTGGGGACTCTGTTTCCCTTGTACCGTAGCTAGTGCCATGGTTGTGAACCAACTGTATCGGCAGTTGTGATACAGTGTGTTCGTTGCTTGTACCCCTGTTGTTGTAATGAACTATGTGTTTCCCCTGTGTGCTTTAAAAACTATGTTGTTTTAAATAATTTTTAGCAAACTTCCTCACCTTATTTGGCTATCTTGTCCTCAACTCCTTTGATTGCCTCTCAGATGGTGATCACAAGGAGCACCCGAGATGCTGAAGCTCCCGCCCTGGCCATGGTCGTGGACGCGGTCATGCTCCAGCAGCAGCGTAGCCCAGAGCAAATCCTGCACCAATTTGACAACCCCCTGCACCTCAGCAAGTTCCAGCTCTGTTAGCCGGCAGCCCGGGTAGAATCCTCCGCAGCCTCCGCCACCCCCTCCGGGCGAGCCAGATTGGCGCCAAGTTGTGAACATGCATTTGCAGCTGCTCCAGACTTTGAATCAGAATCTGAACCGGCCTCAGGCTCTGGCCCTAGCGTTTCATCCTCAGCAGTCCAAACTTGCAGAGTCCTTGAAGACCATGCCACCTGTGTTTGCCGGGTCTGCCGATCCCTTGGATGCTAAAGATTGGCTCAAGGACGTGGAGCGCCGTCTGATCCTAGCATAGTGTGAGGAACAAGAAAGCGTCCGATTCACAGCTTACCAACTCTCAGGTTCAGCCGCTCTATGGTGGGAGAATTACTGTGCTATCCACCAAAATCCCGATGCAATTGAGTGGGGAGAGTTCTCTAAGGCCTTCACTGATGCCCATATTCCCCGGGGAGTTAAGGACATCAAGAGACGTGAGTTCCAGCGCCTTCGGCAGGGTAACATGTCGATGAGTGAATACCTAACCAAGTTCACTCAGTTGGCACGTTATGCCCTTAAGGATGTGGCAACTGAAGAAGATAAGATTTGGTACTTCATGGAGGGCATGGATCCCGAAATCAAAGCTTTCATTGCCTCTATAGAGTA
Source organism: Olyra latifolia (assembly GCA_036346145.1). NCBI lineage: Eukaryota > Viridiplantae > Streptophyta > Magnoliopsida > Poales > Poaceae > Olyra > Olyra latifolia. The sequence goes on along the minus strand of CM070531.1, from coordinate 2,627,864 downwards.
TACTACCTTCCAGCAGTTGTACAATAAGGCACTGGTGCTAGAAGATATCCAGCGTCAGCGAGCAGCCTTTAGGAAGAGGAAGTTGGCTCAGTGCAACCAGCATGTTGCAGGAAGTTCCAAGCCAAAGGCTAAGCTTTTCCAAAGGAGTCAGTCGGTATTTCCTAGTAAGGCACTAGTTCAAGGAGCAGCACCTCGTCCTGTACCCCTGACTCCTCGTCCCCAGGGCATCAACCAGCCCCAGAGGGACATGTCAGCAGTTCGTTGCTTTCCTTGCAATCAGCTAGGACACTATGCCAATAAGTGTCCTACCAAGAGCGTCACACCAGTGCCATTCAAGTTAGGTTCAGCTTCAGCACGGCCCCCTTCAGCAGATCAAGGCCGTGGGACACCACACAAGCCCAAGACCCCTCAAACGGTCGGGAAGGGCCGTGTCAACCACGTCACTGTAGAAGAAGTTCAGGATGACGCTGCAGTGGTGATGGGTAAGTTTTCAGTAAATTCAGTACCTGCTACTACTTTGTTTGACTCTGGTGCTACCCACTCCTTTATAATATCTCAATTTGTTAAGCAAAATGGGTTAAAAGTAAGCCTACTAGAAAAGACTATGGTAGTGCACTCACCTGGGAAGGAGATCCTTACAACCCTAGTTTGTCCTAAGGTGGAGATAAAAATAAAAGGAGTAAAATTCTTAGCCAACCTAATAGCAAGAAATTCCACTGGAATTGAAGTAATCTTGGGTATGGATTGGTTAACCAAGTATAAGGGACAGATTGATTGCACCAATAGATCAGTGAGTTTGGTTAATGTTGAAGGTCAAGAAGTCCATGTGATCTCTAACCACATCCCTAAGAATCTGATCACCTTAAATCAAGTAAGAGAAAAGACAGTGAACTCCATACCTGTGGTAGGGGAGTATCCGGATGTGTTTCCCGAAGAGTTGCCTAGGATGCCCCCAGATCGAGATGTCGAGTTCGTCATAGACTTGGCTCCAGAAACTGCTCCTATTTCCCAGAGACCCTACAGATTGTCTGCCAATTTGCTAGCAGAGTTGAAGCAACAGCTAGAAGAGTTGCAAAGTAAAGGCTTCATAAAACCTAGTGCGTCACCCTGGGGAGCACCAATAATCTTTGTCAAGAAGAAGGATGGGACCTTGAGAATGTGTGTGGATTACCGATCGCTCAATGAAGTCATTATCTAGAACAAGTATCCACTACCAAGGATTGATGACTTGTTTGATCAATTGAAAGGAGCCTGCGTGTTCTCAAAAATTGACTTGAGATCGGGTTACCATCAGTTAAAAATTAAGAAGTCAGACATACCAAAAACAGCTTTCACTACCCGATATGGATTGTATGAGTTCACAGTAATGTCATTTGGTTTGACTAATGCCCTAGCTTATTTCATGTATCTCATGAACAAGGTGTTCATGGATTTTCTGGACAAGTTTGTGGTAGTCTTCATAGATGACATTCTGGTCTACTCCAAAACAAAGGAAGAGCATGAGATCCACCTTCGTCTCATGCTGGAAAGGCTAAGAGAGCACCAACTGTTTGTAAAGTTCAGCAAGTGTGAGTTTTGGATGAAAGAAATTTTCTTCCTGGGTCATGTTTTATCAGCTGGTGGTGTAGCAGTGGATCCGAAAAAAGTTGATAGTATGTTAGAATGGAAACAGCCCAAGTCGGTGACCCAAGTCAGAAGTTTCCTAGGGCTGGCTGGATACTACAGAAGGTTCATTGAAGATTTCTCCAAGATTGCTCGTCCCCTGACCAACCTCTTAAAGAAGGAAAAGAAGTTTGAATGGACAAAACCATGCGAGTCCAGTTTTGAGGAATTAAAGAAAAGATTGACGTCAGCTCCCGTGTTGGTTCTGCCAGATATTCACAAGGATTTTGAGATCTTTTATGACGCGTCCAAACAAGGATTGGGTTGTATACTCATGCAAGAAGGAAGGGTCGTGGCTTATGCTTCTAGGCAGCTTAAGCCACATGAGCAGAATTACCCTACCCATGACTTGGAGCTAGCTGCAGTAGTTCATGCCCTGAAAATTTAGAGGCATTACCTGATTGGCAACCAAACAGAGATTTACACCGATTATAAGAGTTTCAAGTATATTTTCACCCAGCCGGATCTAAACCTTAGGCAGAGAAGATAGCTGGAGTTGATCAAAGAGTATGATTTGGGAATCCACTACCACCCAGGAAAAGCAAATGTTGTAGCTGATGCATTGAGTCGTAAATCCTACTGCAACAACATGATGGTTAAGGAAGCCCAGCCGGAGTTACACAAGGAATTTGAGAAGTTGAATCTAGGGTTAGTCGATGAGGGCCAGGTGGACTCCCTAGAGTTGCTTCCAACGCTCATAGAGAAGATCATGACTGGACAGGAAGGTGATGCTGAAGTGTCAGAGATAAAGGAAAGGATTAAGAAAGTTGAAGCCTCAGGATTTTCTGAAGATGACAAAGGTGTGCTGTGGTTTGGGACCAGGATCTTTGTGCCTAATGTGAAGGAAATAAAAGAAGTCAGTTTTAAAGAAGCTCATGACACGCCCTTGTCCATTCATCCTGGTAGCACCAAAATGTGCTTGGATCTGAAAGAGTCATACTAGTGGACTGGAATGAAAAAGGAAGTGGCCGAGTATGTAGCTCTTTGAGACATATGCCAGCGAGTTAAGGCAGAACATCAAAGGCCAGCCGGTCTGTTGCAACTTGAAAGTACCTAAATAGAAATGGGAAGAAATTGGCATAGACTTTATTACCGGGTTACCGAGGACTCAGTCTGGTTATGACTCCATATGGGTCATAGTGGACAGACTCACCAAAGTAGCCCATTTCTTGCCTGTTCGCACCACCTATTCTGGAGACAAGCTGGCAGAGTTGTACATGAATAAGATAGTGTGTTTGTATGGAGTGCCCAAGAAGATAGTATCAGATAGAGGTACCCAGTTCACCTCCAAGTTTTGGCAAAAGCTCCATGGTTTCTTGGGAACAAAGTTGAACTTTAGTACTGCCTACCACCCTCAAACGGATGGTCAGACAGAAAGGACAAATCAGATTTTGGAGGACATGTTCAGAGCCGGTGCACTGTCTAACCAAGGAAGCTGGGATAAACAGTTGCCTTATGCTGAGTTTGCCTACAACAACCGCTATCAATCCAGTATCAAGATGGCCCCTTTTGAAGCTCCGTATAGAAGAAAATATCGTACCCCTCTCTATTGGCAAGAGTCAGGTGAAGGAAAGGTGTTTGGTCCTGATTTGTTGGTAGACGCAAAGAAGCAAGTCAAACTCATCCAACAAAGGCTCAAGACTGCTCAGTCCAGGCAAAAGAGTTATGCCGACAATCGTCGCAGGGATCTTACCTTTGCTCAAGGTGACTTTGTGTATCTCAAGGTTTCCCCGCTCAAAGGTATTGGCAGGTTCAGAGTCAGTGGCAAGCTTGCTCCAAGGTATATCGGTCCTTTCAGGATCCTTGCAAGAAAAGGAGAAGTGGCATACCAGCTAGAGTTGCCTGAACAGTTGGCAGATGTGCACAATGCGTTCCATGTCTCGCAGCTGAAGCAGTGCTTAAGGGTACTTGAAGATCAGATGCCTATGGAAGCATTGGACCTGGAACCAGACTTGACATACAAGGAATACCCAGCCAAGATTCTAGACGAAGCAGTCCGCAAGACCCGGACCAAGACCATTCGTTTTTGCCGTGTTCAGTGGAGCAACCACCCAAAATCAGAAGCCACTGGGAAAGGGAAGAAGACCTTCATGCTGAGTTCCCAAACCTGTTTGAATCCTTGGAATCTCGAGGACGAGATCCTTCTTAAGTGCGGGAGGTTTGTAACATTTCAATTTTTATTAAAAGGAATAAAACTTGGATTGTTTAAAAATAAAAATAAAAGAAACGAGTTATTAAAAACATAAAGCAAAAGGAATTCAAAATTTAAAAATTTAAAAGACCCTTAAAAGTGACAATTAGAAGTTGCACTCTAATAGGATACTACTTAGAAAATTTTAAAATATTTTCTACCCCAAGCACCCTTTTCTTAATAGGATAAATAAAAATAAAAAGAAAGGACAAAAGAGAAAAACAAGAAAAATAAAAAGAAAAAGGATCTGCCCGGCCACGCCGAGCGTACACCACGCGAATCCTCCGTCGGACCACCGGTCATCGGGCGTATCAGTCCGTGCACTCCTGACCCCGCCTTGACCTCCTCGCCGATCGTGCCTGGCGTATCGCCCATGCAACCCGCCGCTCACTTGCGTCGTGCACGCCAGGCCGTCTGCGTCGTTCGCCGAGCCTCCCGAGGTGGCTCGATCTGTCCATGTATTCTGCTTGCTTGCGTCAGCCGAGGCCATCGCGTCATTTAACCCTTCGCCCAGACGCTCACCCACCGCCGGACAAGCCTTCAAATGCTGGCTTAGACTCATCGTCGTCCTCCTTTAAAGGCTCGGCGCGAGCGTCCTAGTCCTGGGTTCGACGCCATTTCCCACCGCTTATTGCAGCCGCCCCAACCGTCCAGCAGTGTTCAGGCGAACGTCGGTGAGGTTGAAGGTCTCGGGGAAACTCTGATCCGCGCCACCACCCGCAGCGACGTAACAGGTAAGCTCCAAGTCTTCCTGGAGCTTTTGCTGCCGCTTTGCTAGAGCTGTTGCTGCTGCTTTGCTAGAGCTGCTGCTGCTTTGCTAGAGCAGTTGCTGCTGTTTCGCTTAGCTTAGGCATGTGTAGTTGGTTATTACAGTACACAGCTCGTATCGAATTGTAGCTAGTGTCGTCGGTGCCAGAGTCGTCGATCGTCGAAATCGAAACCGAGAGTACCTGCGGAGGCGTTAGGACATGAGGAACCCATTTTTATATTTAGTTCATGGATTTAAACCGAGAGTAGCATGCGATGTTAGTTTGTTTACTAGAGAAGTCACTCTTGGTGCTTATGTCATGTGGGCCAGCATATAGGAGTTGCTTGTTAGCTGGTTTGTCGCTGACTAGTGGACCCGGTCCCACTAGCTAGTATGTCGAAACGTAAGTTGGAAATGCGCTTTCAACCTTAATGCAGCTGTTCAGTTTATTTGTTAGCTGTTAACCTCTGCCCATTAGCAAACATAGCAAATGAAGCCAAACAATTACGAAACTTTTTGTATAGCTTTCCAGTAGCGTTTAAGACACATGAAAAATACTGCACCTGTTAAAAAGTAATAATAAATATATTTAAAAATCCAGTAGCACCTTAAGGGCTATAAAATGAATTTCTAAATGCATGCAAAACCTTTGCATTTTCAATCTAAAAAATTCTAAGAAAATTCTGTAAAATCCTAGAGATGATTCATGATTCTATAAAAATAACAACCTAACACTTCAGTAAGATTGTTAGTGTTTAAACATCAAATACCACTTTTGGAATGGCTCAAAATGGAAACCTTTAGTTTCTATATATAATCATTATAGAAATTCTTTTCAGAAAAATATTTCAAAAATTTTATTTTTGGTGTGATGCTTGTGCGAGGATAGATCTCGAGGAGTACGTGGAGACCCCTGCCCAACACGCCTACCCGCACCAGGAGTTCGACCAAGGCAAGTCCCTTGATGCATATTGAACGAACCATTGTCTTATTTAAAGGTTTTCATAGTATTTGGAAAATGCATGCTAATTATAACACAAGTAATCAGTAGAGCTTAGTTATCCCCATAAATTAAAATGTCGTTTTGTCCTTTTATAAATTTTGAACCCTAGGGATATCTATAACTACATTGCTTATAAATCTCCTTACAATAGGATAAAAATGTTATACATGATTGTAGGATTTTTACCATGATTTCACATGATTGCAACTGTGTGGTTTGGTAAAATATGGCATCGGGATAGATGCCAGGGATTGGGATGTATTTCTACTCTCCCCTTAAAATGCTCTGACTAGGGAGGACCCGGTTGCCGGTATGGTGCAGGTGATGCACGGTTTTGGGTTTGTGTTAGTACTCCTCCCCTAGTCTAAGGACTGCTCTTCCTGTGATCCTATAAACTGAGCCTCACAGTATATCCTTAGGTTCCGTTATGGGACGGACCTAGCCTATTAAGCTTAAATCTCTAGTAGCCACTTGCAGGTGGTGATGTCCCTTGTAGACATCTGGGGTTGTATGGACAGGAAAGATGTATCCCTATTCGTCGACGCCTTGGACCTTGTTTCCTCATCCTCCTTGTACAACATGAAGACTTGGGCCGTGGGCCGATCCCCCACAGGGTGCCTGGGAATGATTCACAGAGCAAGTGCTACTAGGGCTTTTGGCCCAAAACGGCTTTGTGGTACGCACCGCTGGTGTGTTACCTCTTGAGGGTAAAATGTACCCACTCTGCAGTGTTAAAACTATCATGATAGCTATGCTCACGGTCAAGAGCATGCGATGGGACTGATCATATGGTAGATCCTTCTTTTTAAAATAGGTTTTGGTGTGAGTAAGGATTTTGCAGACGGAGTTGCAAAACTGGATTGGCAAAGGAAAAACTCTTCCAAATGGTTTGCTTTACCGCAATAGTTTCAAAAACTATTTTTCGCCCTCTTCGGATAAAAATTTGGAAAACTGGCTTTCTGCAAAATTTTTTCCAAACCCTCCATTGTACTGAACCCCATTCTGCACTCATCTCCCTAACTTGCGGAGTACAATTGTACTCACCCTTGCTATTCCCTTGTTTCTTTTTCTAAACTTCAGTCGAGGGACAGTTCACGGAGGACCTGTAGTTTGACGACGCCGGCGCTGACTACGAGGCAGGTGATTACGAGGACTTCCCGGAAGACTAGGGCCACTTACTTTTGCCAGTCTGCCTGTGGAGAAATAGTAGAAGCTGTCTAGTGGCATGTGCGTGCCAGTGTATGTGGACCCTGTGTTGTATTCCGCTAAACTCTGATTCGCGACCTGCGTGTCGCCATGTTTGTACTAGACTGGGGTTATGCCCCTGTTATGTAATATTTTATTTTAGTTGGTGATGTATCACTCTGTTTGAACTGTGCATACTAGCTGTTGATCCTTGGAACTAGTACGGGATGCACAGAGGGTTTCGGTCTCTTTGACCGGGTCCCGACACTAGTGCATCACCCTAGGGAGCACCAGTAATCTTTGTCAAGAAGAAGGATGGAACCTTGAGAATGTGTGCGGATTACCGATCGCTCAACGAAGTTACTATCAAGAACAAGTATCCGCTGCCGAGGATTGATGACCTGTTTGATCAGCTTAAAGGAGCCTGTGTGTTCTCAAAGATTGACTTAAGATCAGGTTATCATCAGATAAAAATTAAGAAGTCTCATATACCTAAAACGGCTTTAACTCCCCGATATAGACTGTATGAGTTCATAGTAATGTCCTTTGGCTTGACTAATGCCCCAACTTATTTCATTTATCTAATTAACAAGGTGTTCATGGATTTCCTAGATAACTTTGTGCTGGTATTCATAGATGATTTTCTGGTGTACTCCAAGACAAAGGAAGAGCATGAAATCCACCTTCGTCTCGTGTTGAAAAGGCTAAGAGAGTACCAACTGTTTGCAAAGTTCAGCAAGTGCAAGTTCTGGATGAAAGAAATTTCTTTCCTGGGTCATGTTATATCAGTTGGTGGTGTAGCAGTGGACCCGAAAAAAATTGAGAGTGTGTTAGAATGGAAACAGCCCAAGTCGTTGACCCAAGTCAGGAGCTTCCTAGGGCTGGCAGCATACTACAGAAGGTTCATTGCAAATTTCTCCAAGATCACTCGTCCCCTGACCAACCTCTTGTAGAAGGAAAAGAAGTTTGAATGGATAAAAGCGTGCGAGTGCAGATTTGAGGAATTAAAGCTAAGGTTGACATCAGCTCCCAGGTTGGTTCTGCCAGATATTCCCAAGGACTTTGAAATCTTTTGTGATGCGTCCAAACAAGGATTAGGTTGTGTACTCATTCAAGAAGGAAGGATCGTAGCCTAGGCAGCTTAAGCCACATGAGCAGAATTGCCCTACCCATGACTTGGAACTAGCCACAGTAGTTCACGCCCTAAAAATTTGGAGGCACTACCTGATTCGCAACAGGATAGAAATTTACACCGAGCATAAGAGCTTGAAGTACATCTTCACCCAACCGGATCTAAACCTTAGGTAGAGAAGAAGGTTGGAGTTGATTAAGCATTATGATTTGGGAATCCACTACCACCCAGGAAAAGCGAATGTGGTAGCTAACGCCTTGAGTCGCAAGTCCTATTACAACAGCATGATGGTTATGGAAGCTCAACCGGAGTTACACAAGGAATTTAAGAAATTGAATCTAGGGTTAGTCGATGAGGGCCATGTGGACTCCCTAGCATTACTTCCAACGCTCACGGAGAAGATCATGAAAGGACAGGAAGGTGATGTTGAAGTAACGGAGATAAAGAAAAGGATTAAGAAAGGAAAAGCCCTAGGATTTTCCAAAGATGACAAAGGAATACTGTGGTTTGGGACTCGGATCTTTGTGCCTGATGTTAAGGAAATAAAAGAGACCATTCTTAAGGAAGCTCATGACACACCCTTGTCCATTCATCCTGGTAGCACCAAAATGTATTTGGATCTAAAGTTGTCATATTGGTGGACTGGAATGAAAAAGGAATTGGCCGAGTATGTAGCTTTTTGTCACATTTGCCAACGAGTTAAGGCAGAGCACCAAAGACCAGCCGGTCTGTTGCAATCTTTGAAAGTATCTGAGTGGAAATGGAAAGAAATTGGCATGGACTTCATCATCGGGTTACCAAGGACTTAGTCTGGTTATGACTCTATATGGGTCATAGTGGACAGACTTACCAAAGTAGCCCATTTCTTGCCTGTTCGTTCCACCTACTCTGGAGACAAGCTAGCAGAATTGTATATGAATAACATAGTGTGCTTGCACGGGGTGTCCAAGCAGGTAGTATTAGATAGAGGTACCTAGTTCACCTCCAAGTTTTGGCAGAAGCTCCATGGTTTTTTGGGAACGAAGTTGAACTTTAGTGCCGCCAACCACCCTCAAATAGATGGGCAGATAGAAAGGACTAATCAAATCTTGGAAGACATGCTCGGAGCCGATGCACTATCTAACCAAGGAAGTTGGGATAAGCAGTTGCCTTATGCTGAGTTTACCTACAATAACAGCTACCAATCCAGTATCAAAATGGCTCCTTTTGAAGCCCTGTATGGAAGAAAATGTCGCACCCCTCTCTATTGGCAAGAGATAGGTGAAGGAAAAGTGATCGGGCCCGACTTGTTGGTAGATGCAGAAAAGCAAGTCAAACTAATCCAACAAAGGCTCAAGACTGCTCCGTCCAGGCAAAAGAGTTATGCCGACAACCGCCACAGGGACCTTACCTTTGCTCAAGGTGACTTTGTGTATCTCAAGGTTTCCCCGCTCAAGGGTATCCGCAGATTCAGGGTCAGCGGCAAGCTTGCTCCTAGGTATATCGGTCCTTTCAGGATCTTGGCTAGCAAAGGTGAAGTGGCCTACTAGCCTGAGTTGCCCGAATGGTTGGCCGATGTGCACAATCTATTCCATGTTTCGCAGCTGAAGAAGTGCTTAAGGGTACCCAAAGAGCAGATGCCAATGGCAACATTGGATTTGGAGCATGATTTGACGTATAAGGAGTACCCAATCAAGGTTCTAGATGAAGCAATCCGCAAGACTTAGACGAAGACCATTTGTTTCTGCCGAGATCAGTGGAACAACCACTCGAAGTCAGAAGCCACTAGGGAAACGGAAGAAGAACTTCGTGCTAAATTCCCAAGCCTGTTTGAGTCCTTGAAATCTCGAGGACGAGATTCTTCTTAAGTGGGGAAGGATTGTAACATTCCAATTTTTATTAAAAGAACTAAAACTTGGATTGTTTAAAAATTTAAAAATAAAAGGAAATGAGTTATTAAAAATGTAAAGCATAGGGAATTTAACTTTCCTAAAACGTAAAATACCGATAAAAGTGTTAGTTAAAATATGGACTCTAATAGGGCATTATTCTAAAATTTATAAAATATTTCCTACCCCAAGAATCCATTTTTAAAGAGGATAAATAAAAAGAAAAAGAAAATACAAAAGAGAAAAAATAGAAAAAGGAAAAAGAAAAGCCACCCTGGCCAACTCTCCCCCTCGGCCCACATTTCCCTTCCCCCGCGCGGGCTACTGCCGTGTAACATCCTCATTTTCAAAACCAAAATCATATGAATTGCATTGTATGGAAATTTTGAAAATATAAAAAAAATGTAAAAATGACCATGTTCTTCATTAAAAACTTTGCAAAATAAAATTTTCTAAAATCTATTTGCAAGTGTAATATTTATTTAAAGTTTGCAAAAAGATTTATTTGCGGAAAATAAAATAATAAAATTAACCTTACAAATTCTAAATTTGATAATTGCTAATTTGGATTTTAATTTCAGAGTAATTGCTTATCTGTATTTTGAAACCTAGATCAATTAATTAAATGATTTTATTTTCCTATTTCTTACCTCTCTTACTAGTGGACCCCACCTTCCCTTTTTCCTTTTCTTTTCTTTCCATCTTCCTCCCTAGACGATTCCTCCTCCATCTGCTCCTTCCCTTCATTGTTTGTGCGCAGCAAAGCAGGGAGGAACCTTCCTCTGCTTCATCTTTGGAAACCCCCCTAAATCTCTATTCCCTTCCATGTTCCCCTACCCAGGTTTAGAAGGTCCCTTCTTCCCTGGGATTTTGGATCCCTGATCGACACAGCACCCTATATAAACCCCTCCTCACGAGCTAACTCTCCCTCCTTTCGTTTTCTTCTGCTGCGACTTAGGTAAGCCTTTATTCTCCAAACCCTCTAAAGACGTCCTAGAATTTCTTCTCACGATTCCATTTTTGCCCAAGAATTCGTAGATCCGAGGTCCGTAGCTCCGGCAATCTAACGCCGAAGGTCGGCCTCCCGATTCTTCGCCGTCTCTACTTCACCTCACCTCAGCGCTGTCTCGCTATGAATTTCGTCAAACCATCCGAGGATCTCCTGGCTATCTTCATCGTGAATCCATCCCAACAAAGCGCTCGAAGAATCGTTGACCGAGCGCGACGAATTCGATCGCCAAAAACCTGGCCAGAATCTGCAACCGAGCCTGTTCGCCGAAATCGTCAAATTCCTGGCCGGCACTTCCTCGCCGCCACTGGTAATCCCTCCTCCCTCTCCCCTTAGCATCCCAAGGATCCCTAGACATTTCTCCCCACGACCGATTTGGCCGGAGCAGCGCCGGGGAGCGGCTCCGCCGCGCGCCACCTTCTCTTTCGCGGCGGCCAACATGCCAAGACGAGCTGCCCATCACCGCCCCTCGGGACCGCCATCCCCAGCTTCTCCGAGCCGGGCCATGTTCGCTGCACCGCTGGGCCGCCCCGAAGCTGGGCCAGGCCCATTTAACCAGAGCCCACTTCTCTCTCCCTCTCTTTATTCTTTTAATTTCCAGATTTTACTCTATCTTGTTAAATTCGTAGAAAATAGAAGGAAAGTGAGAAAAACACCAAATAAACTTCTGTAGATTCATAAAATTCTAAATTATTTTATGTACTGTTTATTTACATGTTTTTGTTAAATGTAAGTTTTGATAATTATAATAGTTCTTGCATGCATGCGTAGGGATTTTATAAATTAATTTAGAGATCCAAAAATATCAAAAATTATTTTCTGAAGTTAGATATATTATAATCTAATTTTGGTACTGTTTTGGTGAATTTTTGAAATTTATTTATAATAATGTCTCTTTTGTACTTTTAATACTAAGCTTATAAAAATCATAACTAATTATAGAAATTTCCAAAAATGGTGAAATCAATTGCAGAAGTTTTATAAAATTATATTGTACTATTCTGTACTGTTTACATTCATCTGATATCATGTCATGCATGCATTACACTTTATTGCATATGGTTCTTATTGCCGTCTCTTTTCAACGTTAGATCCGTCCACCGAAGGAGACTATGCCGGTGATCACTTGGACTACCAGGATTAAGGCAAGTCATTGTGCCATGTTGCTATTACCCAGTTTTCATAAATGTTTTATTAGATTTTGCAATGGTTGCAAGGTGGTTTGCAACTGCACGGTGGCAGTTTGCTTGAGATTGGGTTGTTGTTGGACCACACCCGTTTGGCTTAAGGATCGAGTCTTTGTGGTACCTAGACTAGTTCAATAGTGCGACCATTGAGTGCCTGTATGGGTAGGTCCTGGTTGAGTACCCATCGTACTTTTAGTCTGGCATTCGTGGTGGAATAGGGAGTGGGCATCTGAATATGTCCATAAGAATAGAACCTTCCTTTGTGGTTGGGAGTAGGTATTCAGGTGTGTCTATGGAACAGAACCTATCGGCACAAGAGGGGCATTGGTGTGGAAACCTTAGTGGGAATGCCGGTCTAAGGGAATGTTGCGGTGAAAGACATCGTGGTGTCCACTTCCTTTGGGTGATTCCTAGGAAGCCACCTACTCATGGGTAAAGCGTACAAACTCTGCAGAGTGTAAACTTTCATGAAAGCCTTGCCCAATGGTTAAGGGTGAACGACGGAAGCTACCTCACTATAGTTTTGTAAAACTCTCTTCTCTCTCTCTCTTTGTTTTGGGAATTGCCTTGCAATCGGTGTTGCATGTGCGTAGTTGTCTTCATGGTGGGTGCCATGATGATCTGGTTGAATCAGTAGGTGCTGTATTTTCTGAAAGAAAAAATTATAAAGTTCAAACTTCAATTTTAAAACCGCTTTCTCAAACTAGGTCTATAAGTTTGAAACTTAGCTTTATGCAAAGCTACCTCAAACCTCTCCTTGAAACCTACATAGCATCTAGGCATTGTCTTGCAAGTAATTAAGATTACTTACCTCGAGTTTATTCTCGGGCTGCTCATTCCAAGGAGCAGGTTGTGATCTGCAATGGTATCCCGAGGAGGAGATGTACCAAGACGAAGATTTCACTGCTGGAGTTCAAGACGAAGATTTCTCTGACGTCTAGGACGCTACTACAGCTTGCCTGTGGGATTGATTGTTGTATTTTGTCTATTCCATTTGGAGTTATGTAAGACTGTTAAGACTTCCGTTGCATGTTAGACTTCCGTTGTGTAAGGCCTGCGTGCCTAAATTTTGTACTCTGATTTAGCGCCTTGTAACGCACTCCGATGTAATATTTGTTCAAATTGTAATGGCAATGATCCAAAGATCTAGAATCTATATGCACTAGCTACTTGATCTAGGGACTAGTACAGGTAAAGCACAGAAGGGACTCGACTCCGTTTTGCGGGTCCCGAGTCCCAGCCCAGCTCGTGCTTGGCCCAGCCGAGCCACGCGAGCGGCCGCGCGACGTTGGCCCCACCTGCCAATTGCTTCCTCCTCCTCTATTCCTCACTCACCGTGACGACCTCACCGTGCTCGTTGTGCTGTGCACGCATGTGTCAGCCGCGCCACGCGCACCGCGCAATGCTCCATCAGACTGCCGGTCGTTCGCCGAGCCATGTCTTGCCCTCGGCCTCGTCTTGACTGCCTTGCCGACCGTGCCTGGTGCATCGCCTGTGCATCCCACCGCTCTGGCCGCATCGCGATGTGCATGTCGTGCCGTCGCTTCAGCTGAGCCTCCCCAAGGCGGCTCAGTCTGCCGCGATGCCGCGCGGCACAACCAGTGGCCGTCGCGTCACCTTAACTCCCAACCTTGGCTTTCCTCGCTAGGCATCTCACCCACCGGGCGACGCGGCATCAATGCTGTGGCACTGCTCACTATCGTGGCTGAACCAGTCCCCGCTTACCACCTTGGCCCTCCAGTCAGTCTTCCCCAGCCATTGCCCGAGCCCTATCTCCCTCTCCTGGGCCATATAAAGCCCTATTTGCTCGCCGCCCCTTTTTCCCTCCTTCGGTTCATTTCACCACCGCACTTCATTCATGCTCCGAGTGCCCGTCGGTAAGTTTTCGTGCTCGTATTCGGACCCCACATCAAGCCCCTAATCCTCTCCCATCTCGTCCCTACTCTGATTGCCCTCTTTCGTTTTGTAGCTTGCGGGAGACCTTGTGGGGTGCCACCGGCCCGGAACCACCCCTTTTCGATTTCACCGTCCCCGGTGAGTCCTGTTCCAATTCATTGCTTGAAGAGCACCCCGTGAACTTCGCCCTCACCCCCGTGCTTCTATTGTGGCTCAAGGTTCGCCGGAGTAGGCTGCCGACGAAGCTCTGCTCCAGCCGCCGCGGACCCCCACGGCGTCGGACCGGACCAAGCCGCCACCATCCTTACCGTCGCCTTAGGTAAGCTCCTGTCGACCCTTAGGAGCTTTCCACACCATTTTCCCCTAGCTAAGGCCTTGGGACCACCAGCGCCACGGTAAGCCGTGACCGCCGCCGCTATTCCTGGTTGCGCCGCTAATTCTGTCCACCCCCGGTGACGCCATGACCATCCTTACATTCGCCGTAGGGCATAGACCCTCGACCCCAGCACTCGTAAGCTGCCGCGGTCCAAGCCGCCAGTGCACGGACATTTTTTCCTCGCTGTAGCCAAAAGCTAGAGGTAGGTGACGATGACGCCCGCTGGCGTCACGTTCTCCAGAGGTGTCGCTGACCGGTAGGCCATGCCTCTCGACCTTCAGCGAGCGGTTGAGCCACGGTGTGCCGCTGGCAAGCAGGCCCCGTGAGGCTTAATTGTGGGATTAACCAGCGTGAGCCTCTCTGTCGCCGACAGGTGGGCCTAGGACCCACCTGTCTGGATAAGTGGAAGAGTACTTGCAGGAGTACGTTTCCTCCGTTCGCCGGTACCCCATGGCACCATGCTGCTGCCGGGCCACACGCAGGTTGGCCTACTCCGCACGGTGCTGGGCCGAGCCTAGTATTGTGCCGAGCACATTTCTAGTCTTATTCATTTAGAAAAACCAAAGAATGGAATTAGAAATTCTAAAAATAGCAAAAGGCTTTCCAAAATTATAGGAAAATTCTATGAAATACTAGATAGATTTCTAGATTTAATAAAAATATTAAACTCAGCACTCCAATAGGATTGTTACTATATAAAAATCAAATAACCTTCTTTAAGCTTATTTAATGATTTGCAAAAATAGAAACCTATATAGTATTTCATCTCCAGAGTTTACAAGAGATTCTTTTAAGAAAAGTTTTTCAAAAATTTGATTTCTGGTGTGATGCTTGTGCGAGGATAGATCCCGCGGAGTTCGTGGAGACCCCC
Source organism: Olyra latifolia (assembly GCA_036346145.1). NCBI lineage: Eukaryota > Viridiplantae > Streptophyta > Magnoliopsida > Poales > Poaceae > Olyra > Olyra latifolia. The sequence continues at coordinate 2,612,736 of CM070531.1, read as the reverse complement.
ACCGAAGACGCTTGCCCGTGCCAGGAGTTTGACCAAGGCAAGTCCCTTGATGCATATTGAATGAACCACTATCTTATTTAAAGGATTTTGTAGTATTTAGAAAACTGCATGCTAATTATAAAACAAGTAATCAGTTGAGCTTAGTTACCACCAGAAAATAAAACGTTGTTCTGTCGCCTTATAAATTTTGAACGCTAGAAATATCTATTACTAGTTTGCTTAGAAAATTTCCTTGCAATAGGATGAAAATGTTGTACGTGATTACAGGATTTCACCACGATTTTGCATGATTGCAACTGTGTGGTTTGGTAAAATATGGCATCAGGGTAGATGCCAGGGATTGGTGTGAATTTCTACTCTCCTCTTAAAATACTCTGTCTAGGGAGGACCCGGTTGTCGGTATGGTGTAGGTGATGCACAGTTTCAGGTTTCTGTTAATACTCCCGCCCTAGTCTAAGGACTGTTCTTTCTATGATCCTATGAACTAAGCCTTACAGTATAATCTCAGGTTTCGTTATGGGACGGACTTGGCTTGTTAAGCTTAAATCTCTAGTAACTACTTGCTGGTGGTGATCCCTCTTGTAGACATTTGGGTTAATTTGGGTTATACGGATAGGAAGGATGTATCCCTGTCCGTCGACGCCTTGTACCTTGTTTCCTTGGCTTTCTTGTACAATGTGAAGACTTGGGCCGTGGGCCGATTTCCACATGGTGCCTACGAATGACTTATAGAGCAAGTACTATTAGGGCTTTTAGCCCAAACAGCTTTGTGGTACGTACCAGCTTTGTGGTACGCACCACTGGTGTGTTACCTCCTGAGGGTAAAGTATACCCACTTTGCAGAATTAAAACTATCATGACAGCCGTGCTCATGGTCAAGAGCATGCGAAGGGACTAATCATATGGTAGATTCTTCTTTACAAAACAGGTTTTGGTGCAAGTAAGGTTTTTGCAGACGAAATTGCAAAACTGCATTGACAAAGGAAAAACTCTTTCAAATGGTTTGGTTCATGATCACAACAGTTTCAAAAACTGCTTTTCCCTCTCTTAGGATAAAAAGTTGGAAAACTGGCTTTCTGCAAATTATCCCAAACCTACCCTTGTACTGAACCCCATTCTGCACTTATTTTCCTGATTTGTGGAGTACAATTGTACTCACCATTGTTATTTTTCTATTTCTTTTTCTAAACTTCAGTCGAGGAATTGTTCGCGGAAGATCCATAGTATGACAACGCCGGTGCTGACTACGAGGCGGGTGATCACGAGGACTTCCTGGAAGACTAGGGCCACTTCCGACTGCCTGTCCGCCTATGGAGAAATAGTGGTAGCTGTTTAGTGGCACGTGTGTGTTAGTACATGTGGACCATGTGTTGTATTCCGCTAAGCTCTGATTCATGACCTATGCATCGCCATATTTGTGATGGCCTGAGGCTATGTTCCTGTTATGTAATAATTTATTACAGTTAGTAATGTATCACTCTGTTTGGACTGTGCTTACTAGCTATTGATCCTTAGGACTAGCACGGAATGCACAGAGGGTCCGGTCTCCTTTGACCGAGTCCTGACAGCACAACATTACGTGGGTAGCGCGGGTGAAGCGAAGTGATGGTATGCAAATACCGGAGAAGCTCCAATGAGGTGCGGTGTTATCCAATCCGGCTCAGGCAAGATGTCGTATTGCAGGATCCTGCTCGGGCGAGGTGCAGCCACGACGGCTATGGCCGGTAGAGGGCGAGCTCGGGTTAGAGCACGGGCATGGATCCGAACAAGCAAACATAGGATGCTTTAAGCCAGGCTCAAGCACGAGTTCTCAACCAGCATGCATTGTCAAGCAAATGCTTGCCCTTTTTCCTTTTCTTTTGCAAATGCATCTATTGATATTAATGGACCTAATTCCACAATTTGTGTGTGGTGGTTTTCAAGTTAGGTATGATTGTAAATGATCTAACAAAGTTCTAACTTTTTCCTGGATTGAAGAAGCTTGGCGAAGAAGATGTTGGCAATGGCACATTGTAACATCCTCAATTTTTTTTCAAAAATACCAAAAACATGAATTATACATTTGTATCCAAAATTTAAAATTATTTGCAAATAAAACATTGGAAAAATAAGCATGTTCCTTATTAATGTTATTGCATTTTGATTTCCAAAGTAAATTTATTTGTTTTAGATATATTTAAAGCAAATAAGATATTTATGTGTTTAATATATAAAATTCAAACTGAAATAGTTATTTAAATCATATCTTTGGCATTTTGGCCCTTAATTCTTTTCCTATTCCCTCTTTCCTCGCTAGGGCCCACCTTCCAGTCTCCCTCTCCTTTCCTCTTCCTCTCCCTCTCCGTAGATTCTCTCCCTTCCTTCTCTCTTGCACAGGGAATTCAAGAGGTGGAAACTATTGGGTTTTATGCCTAATAGTAATAATGGGCCACATGAGATGTGGGCTCAGTGGTGATCAGCCATGCATGACGTGGACTTCATGGATACCGATCCATGTAGGATTAGAGTTCTAATGGATCTTTTTGGGCCTCTAGCGTAGGGGCCCACTATGAGGCTATATAAAGGGAGATGGTGGAGGCTAGAGAGAGAGAGAGAATAGTATTAGGTCCTCTTCCTCAACCGAACTCTAGCTATCATCTCCTAGGTCGTGCACATCAGCCCTAGCACATCATGGGAAGATGGATTCCTCTCCCCATACGTGTAGGCTACGTAGATTTGTTGTGTATGTGGCACTGATCAGAGACTACACGTCAATGTTGGACGATCAACTACTTCTGTACGACTACGCGCAGATCGATTGAACCAGCTTCATCAACTCTTCTTTCGCTGCACTGCACGTTAATCGGTAACATGCATGATCATCCACTTGCAGTATTTCCTAGATTTTCGCAGTAGAAATTGATTCACGCGAGCATAACAATCCTGCGTTTTTTCAGTGGTATCAGAACCATCCTGTATCGTTTTCGATCTGGATGTTGCATATAGTTGTTATGTGGTAATAGTAGATTGGATCTACTGCTTGCTAGATGTTTGTAGATTGGATCTACTAATAATTGATGAGATCGATTAGATTTGGAAATTGTAGATTGGATTTGTTAGCTAGGCTGTCGCCGGGCCTCTCCTCCCCTCTCCTCCTCCTTGTTGATTAACTGTTCTGTTTCGAGGGATTGGCTGGAGCCTAGAGACATCACAGAGAAGGGGCTTTGCACGGTGACTTCCCAGAAGTGGAGATTGGCAAGCAGAAGTGCTCGGCGCCATCATAGCACAGGTAGGCATCCTCCACAGACGATACGGTGACTAGCAGAGAAGGCCGGTGCCGTCATTCAACAAAGAGCAAAAAGGAGGAATTATTGTTCAGCGGCAGAATCGGAACAAGATTTCCGCATCAAAACAAGATCGATCGAAGGAAGTACCCTAGGCTGCGTCAACGACATGTCAATGGCAGAGGCGAGTGGTGCTCTAACATGCCAACGAAAATCAAGCGGGATGAAATTGAGAGTTCCCTAGGATAGTCACCTGGCAAAGCTCGAGCTCCCTTAGGTGTGGGCACTGCTTGAGGCTGACACTGCGCGTCAATCGGACTTGTAGCGTCATGAATGTGCCGGGCACAGGGAGACAGAGCAATGGGTGGTCGTTTCTGGGTTTGTAGTCCAGCCATGAACTACAAGAAGCTACCGTGGTGAACTCGAGGTTTATGGCGGTCACCCTCTCGAATGCTGGCAGCTCGAGCACGTAGTCATCATATCCTATCTTCGCGTGCTTGACCCTAGACAATGCGTCGCGCACGTTCACGAGCATGACACTGTCAAACTGGGCCACGAGCACGAACCTATTCTATTGCCTGGGCTTTAGAATGGGTTCATATTCCCAACCGCCACTACTGCAGAACGAAACATCACAAGCGGTTCGTAAGGGCCTGTACAAGCGGTTTTTAAACTGCTTGTACGAAACCACGTGTGATACCTGGCTGGTATCACACGCGGTTCCCTCAACCACTTGTACAGGCCTAACGAACCGGGGCGTAGCTCTCCGGGCGCGCGCGTGGGCTGCCACGTAGGATAGCTCTGCAAGCGGTTCGTAATTGGAACCGCTTGCGGAGGTATTTCTCTGCAAGCGGTTCCAATTCCGAACCGCTTGCAGAGAAGCACTCCACCGGAGAATCCATTTCAAAATGGTTTTATAGGGTGTTTGTCGATATCGTTTGAAATAATAAAACTAAATACTAGAAGAGGCTTTTTGACGCAATTTAATATATATATATATATATATATGCGTACACATGTTGACATGATCATCACAAGCTGAACAAACATTCACAAGTATATTAACATTGTCAAAAATCCACAAGTATATATATACCGCATGTTACATGTGATAACGAGTGTACGCATACGTGCGTGGCGTTCTGGCAGTTTGAATGATTAAAATTGTCTATCGAGTTAATTTCTTCGCGCGTCACTCTTCTCGACCTTGCTCGGCGAGGTGGTGGATATCGCCGCCCGATTCGGCGGTGTTAAGAAGGAGAACCGTTACCCCTCATGTGGTGGAGCGCGCTTTGAGGTTCGATCTCGTCGACAACGAAACCAATGAGTTGTTCTTGAAGTCGAGCACCGGTGAGGTGGCGATCTTTAACGTCGCGATCGGTGTTGGGCTGGTAATTAATAAAGCGATAAGTAAATAATTAAATATCGGAACATATATATGCTTGTAATTAAAGCGTATGTTATTCTAGCTAGCTAACGGTTCGATGCACACACGAACCTCTTGAAAAAATTAGTAGGAACATCGCCGTGGAGAAAATTTTGCATGTAGTGGAACACATAGTAGCCACACAAGTTGTTTCGGTGATGCAGCGACTAACCTTCATTGGGGCGAGGATTTCATAACAATAAACAAATTAAATATTCAGATGACAAATTGATAAGACGCACATATAATAATAATATCTGATCTTTGTAGTACGTACCCAATCGCTTAGCCGGACATCGAATTCTTTCTTGAATTTTCCCTTTTGCTTCTTCTTGAACTCTATGTACGTGGCGTTTAGGATGTTAATGATCCATTGGTATCCTGCCTTAGGCTTCCTTCTTGAGTCTTGTACTCTAATAATTCTATTGCCAAGCTCGATGACGAGAAGGATTTAGTGAAAGCTATTGACATATATTGCAACATATATGTAAATAGCTGGTCATATATACTACATATCATTATCTTAAGAAGTATATAGAGGAAGAAAAGGATTGTGAGAACACGTACTCGTAGTTGAATGGCAGGAATATGTACAGCTTGTCGTGTTGTTCGAGCATTACATGGAGAATGTATTCCTCGAAATTCTTTCTTTGAGGGGGTATGAATACACTTTCTCGTTGATAATCGATGGATCGATGAAGCCGTACTTATGCGACATGCCGTCTTTAGCAAGCCGTTGCATCTCCAATCTACGTGAGGGATATATAACTTAGTTAGTTGGAGTCCAAATTTATGGTACGGGAGTAAATAGCGGTGTAAACTTAGGAGCTCAAGACACTTACAGGCACCAGCAGCTCATGAAAGACACGTTGACGGCGTCTTTGTGGTATATATTGTACAAGTCTTCAAATTCCAGCGATATTTCTGTGTTGTCCTCGCGGTGGAAGTGCTCGTCTTTCAAAACTAAGGGAAACATAGTCGTTCCTTTCATGGCCTGTTTCATGTACCAGATATGCATCTGTCGCATCTTGGTAAGCGAGCATCTATCTCGATTAGGTCCACCAATGGTTGGCCCGATTGATACTTCCATCGATCGGTGCCATTGGAAGATTATCTGTCATTCCCGAGCTGCTCCTTCGTGTCGAGCCTGCCTCTTCCATGAATTTCCGCACCATCTCTGGATCGGCAGTCTTGTCCTCATCTCTGCATTGTTCTTTTTTTTTCTGGGCCACCCTCCGACTTCTAGTAACATTTGTCTTACTCTTCACTATTGTCCTTTCGTAGTTGGTCAGCACTGGAGGTGGCGCCGTCGCCAACTAACTGTCGGAGATATGTTGGATCAATTTTCAGCTTCTCTGGTTTCTTTGGCGCGAATTGCCTAGCCACATCAGCCTTTGTCTTTGCCACCATCTCCTCGGGAGTCATGTCATATGCAAGCTTAACGGCTCCTTTCCCTTTCTCCTCGGTTGGATCCCGCGTCGTGGTAGGAGATGCCGCCGGATCCCGACGCCGACACGGTGAGATTCTTTCTCGGGAGATCTTTGGAGATGTGGTTGCCCTTGGATGGTTCTTCTTGCTTTGCTTGGCGGTGGCGGCGGAGACGGGCTTTTCGTGGGCTGTAGGTGGCGGCGGCGACGCTGGAGCAGGCGTGCGTTCTCGTTGTGGAGACAAGCTTGGCCCTGCAGCATGCTCCAACTCCGAGGCCTCTCCTACCGGTAATTTCGCCTCCACGACATCTGGAAATATAATGTACTTTTTTCGCTAGAGAATGAATGAGCCGTCTAGGGCCTGTCCAAGGCTGGTCACGTCATCGCCCGTAGGATTTTCTAGCGTTAGATCCCCGAAGCCGTCGACCACCTCATCCACCGTGACCTTGGAGTAACCCGGTGGTATATCAATCTTGATGGAACCTCGGCCCGCCTCCACCGGATATGCCATGCCATAAGCCACCTTAATGGAGATTTCTCATCTCGGCGTGTAGCTCGCGAGGCGTCGAACCGTGATCTTTGTCCATTGGATGACGAGCTAGCGAGATCATCTTGGGGGCCACGGTCGACGCCTTGTTGCCGCCCGTCGCGTGGACGGACTTATCACGGCGTCTGGCGCCCCGAACATTGACCGGAATCTGCTGCCCCTGAAGTGCAGCTCATCGCTTGGCGATCTTGCGCGTAACGGTGATCGGCGTTTTCCTCGTGGGCTTTGAGTGCGCCTCAATCGAGCCACTCTGAAGCTTCTCTTCTCTTGTTTCTCTCCGGCTCTGTATGTCGTGCATCGCTTCGCAAAACCGAGCCTCCACGGCTTCTTCCCAAAACCTCTTGTCCGTCCCGGGTGCTCCTTGTTTTGGAGGGCATATGTGAGTAGGTCATTCTCCCTGTCCGTCACCAAGGAGCCCGACCGGATATTTTCGATGCCTTCATTAATCCTCTGACGAACGTCTTGCAAGTCCACTTCCACCACCACGCTGCCGTTATCCTTGAGTTGGCTCCCATGAGCCATGATGTAATTGCGCATGCGGTCATCCCAACCATCGCATTCGGACACAATATTCTTGCCTTTCAGCTCCTCTTCTCGCTTGTCCCATTTTGGTGTAGCCCTAATGTAGCCAGCGCTCCCGAGATGGTGGTGGTATTTCTTCTTGAGCGCATTCTCCCTATTCTTCTGCCTTGCGGCTTTGCCTTCTTCGGACAGCTTGAAGTTCTCGAATTCTTCCCAATGATCCGCAAGCTTAGCAAACTTATTGAAGTCTGGCCTTGTTTCCTTGTCGATGTAATCGCGGGTGAGCTTCGACTTCCACTGCTGAAATGAAGTTGCCATCTTCTTGGAAGCCCATGCCTTCACCTTCGCTTCGACACCATCTAGAAATCTGAAATTTGCCTTGATATCGTTCCATATGAGATCCTTGGTAGCTGCAGGAACTTTGGACCATGTCTTGATGCTGATTGGCACATGATCCCTAACGCAGTATCCTATTGCGTTGTTGAACAATGCAAGTGCCGAGACCAGGGCTATTGGACTACCGTCATTGCCGACTTCGGAGATCACATGCTTGGACTTCAGCTTCTTGTTAGGTCCTCGCTGAACGGACTTTGTAGTGGTCGATGTACCGGCCTTGATACAAAAACATATAGGATATAAATGAGAACACGTGTTATGTGTGAATTAACTTATATTAATGAACATGCCTACTTGATATATACCTCGGAGTTGTCCACAGTATTCTCATTGTCCTCGCCGGTAGCGACCTCATCGGCAACCATTTGGAGGCGTTACGGTCGCATCGGCAACTGACCGGTAGTAACGTTACGATCGCATCGACATGCCTACTTATGAGTGTAGACAATGCGATGGTCTCAAACATCAAGTTCTCCTGGTCATCGAAATCCGGGTCACCACGTCTTAGTGTCGTCATGGACCCGAAACCCTAATTTTGCGATCTATAGAATAAAAACAATTACTTTAACAATCTATCTCAGCACCAAACCAAAAGATAGCATGAGTACATTTCATTAAGTGATGTTAATTGAGTTTAATGGACCCAAATGGCGTAATAAGGAACTATAATACTTTAGAGTGACAAATAGATGGAAGTGAGATGTTTCAGGCATTGGGAATACTTAAAATTTGCTCACGGTATCTCATCCAGGGGCCAAGATTCTTATCATCATGGACAGCATATACCACTAAGGGAGAAATAATTGTTTTATGGCATTAAGCTTACAATTTCATTATAATTTTACTGGTTTTATAAATAGAGTGTTATAGAGTGCACTTACGGATGCTCAAGAGAGATTTATGGGTATGTCTTTAAGTCAACTCGGTAGAGACTGGCTTGGTTGGGCTCGACCAAGCTTGGAGTCGCTACTGGTTTGGGCCTTCAGAGGTAAAATTGTGCTTTACTTGTCTTTGGATGGCAAAAATTGGTCAAATTTATAAAAGCGCATACCATCAACCTTAAGGCATTTTACCTAGGCTTACATGTATATATATATATATACCTACACAAATAAATAGAGAGATTTCACATACATATATATATATATATATATATGTATCTATATAGGAGACATAAGAACAATAAAGTGTATGAATAAAATATACATGAATATAACCCTAAAAATCCCACAAAAACCCCTGAAATTAGTTTGGACCCTAATTAGCAGTTTGAATCTAGTGTGGGCTGCAGCCACCCCGGCCAGCCTCCACCTCACCGGCGCAACCACTCCTCGATCTAGAATCACGGCCAGAGATCTCCCCCGCGCCGCCTTGCCCCTCGCCGCAGCCCGAGCCGGCCATCCCCGTGCCTTCCCTCTCTGTCCCCGTTGGGACATTTCATCGAACACCCTGCGGGCAGCAACAAACAGAGGAGGAGGGGAGCATGGGAGAGCGGAACCTAGGCCCTCCGGTGTGGCAGCGGCGGCGGCGCGTTGTCGGAGGAGACGAGGAGGCCGGCGCGCTGTCGGAGGCGACGAGGACGGCGGTGCTTGGTTGCAGCGGCGGCGCGACGGAGTCGAGCTGGGGGCGCGGGTTCTGGGACTTAGAAAAAATTTTGTGTGCAAGGTACGATATAAGGTAAAAGGGCCTCCGCAAGCGGTTCGTAGTACCAACCGCTTGCGGAGGTATCCTTACAAGCGGTTCGTAGTACCAACCGCTTGCGGAGGTCAGTCTCTGCAAGCGGTTCGTACTACGAACCGTTTGCAAAGAGCCATTTTGGGCGGGCGGCGGAACCCCTTCTACAAGCGGTTGGTAGTACGAACCGCTTGCGGTCGATCTCATAGCGGTTCGTATGCAACCGCTATGAGGTCGGTATCTGCAAGCGGTTCATACTACCAACCGCTTGCAAAGGGCCATTTTAGAGGGCAGGCGGAACCCCCTTCTACAAGCGGTTGGTAGTACCAACCGCTTGCGGAGGTCAGTAACATTGAAAAGGACGTCGTGCCCTGTCTTGGTTGAGATGTAACATTCCTCCCCCTGGCTAGAGCGCGGCGTTTAGGCGCGGGCTCACCCGCGTGCTCGCGGGTTCGAGCCCCCCTTGCCCAAATTTTTTTTTGTTTTCTAAATCTTTTCTTTTATTAATTTGTTTTATCTCTTTCTTTTCTTTTATAAATTTGTTTTATTTCTTTCTTTTGTTTTATCAATTTTTTTTCTTTTATAAATTAATCTGTTTTATCAATTTCTTTTCTTTTATAAATTTGCTTTATCTATTTCTTTTCTTTTGTAAATTTGTTTGATCTATTTCTTTTCTTTTGTAAATTTGTTTTATCTCCTTCTTCTCTTTTATAAATTTGTTTTATCTCTTTCTTATTTGTATAAATTTGTTTTCTCTCCTTTTTCTCTTTTATAAATTTGTTTTATCTCCTTCTTTTCTTTTATAAATTTGTTTTATCTCTTTCTCTTCTCTTTTGTAAATTTGTTTTATCTATAAATAACATTAAAGAAATAACACAAGTCCAATATGCGTATTTTTTACAGAAGTTGTACGTGTTAAGTAGGGGCAATATTAGCCTTTACAACCGTTCCTTCGTTATGATCGCGATATATGTAAGCATCATCGACGTCTCTGTCATTCAGGACGGTTATGTCCACATCAACCGCAAAAGGAGGTAGCTCGTCGAACTGGCCATACTCTTCCTCGTCGGTGACATCTTTAACTCCAACAATCCTTTGTTTGCCTTGGAGAACCACGTATCGCTTCGGTTTGATTTGCGTCTTGTCATTTTGCTTCTTTGATTTGCTTGAGTTCATGTCCATCACATAGAATACCTGGTACACAGCTTGAGCTAGAACAAAAGGTTCGCGCCTATAGCCGACTTGTTTGAGATTCACGGTTGTCATGCCGTATTTGTCGACCTTCACGCCAGTTGGAGTTAGCTTCACCCATTGGCACTTAAATAGAGGGACCTTCAACAATGGTCCAAAGTCGAGCTCCCATATTTTTTTCTATGAAACCATAATATGTGTCCATCCTCCCGTTGTTGTCTAAGGCGTCTATACGGACACATTGCTACGGTTGGTGCTCTTGTTATCACGGAATCGGTGTAGAATGTGTAACCGTTGATCTCGTACCCTGAAATGTCATGATTTCTTGTGATGGTCCATGGGCCAACCGCTTGCGATACTTCATTGTTTGACCCCTTGAAGGATGTAGGTTTGTAGCCAACTTCCAAAAGTTTCCATTTGTTTCAAATCTATCCGACCATCTGTCTTTTACGGGAAGGCTGCATTTGTAGGGACCTCTTATGTTGAAGGATATAGGGGCGATGATAGTTGATTGCTTTAGAACCGTGAAATGTGCTTGCTTAAATGCATTAAGATCATTGCATACAACTGCTTTCCTTCCTAGTGTGCCTTTCCCCCGCAGCCTCCCCTCGTGGCGTGATATGAGGACGCCGATAGGGTCAAGATCACTAATGTAATCAACACAAAACTCGATCACCTCTTCTGTCACGTAGCCCTCGGCAATGCAGCCTTTCGGACGAGAACGATTCCGGACGTACTTCTTGAGGATGCTCATGTACCTCTCAAAAGGGAACATGTTGTGCAGATACACGGGTCCGAGAATACCTATCTCCTTCACAATGTGAACAGTGAGATGAACCATGATATCAAAGAATGCAGGAGGAAAGATCATCTCGAAACTAACCAAGCTTTGAACTACATCATCCTGCAACTTATTTAGTTTATTTGGATGGATGACCTTCTGTGATATGGCGTTGAAAAATGAACACAGCTTTGTGATTGTACCCGAACCCACTCCGTGATATACCTCGATAGCCACTTGGAGCAAGCGTGTCATCATCACAAGACAATCATGAGATTTCAAGCCTTGGAGTTTGTTCTCTTTCGTGTTCTGAGTCTCCTTATATTCGAGGAGTATCCGGAAGGAACCTTCACCTTGTTTAGGCACTCTATCATGCTTTTTCTCTTCTTTGCTTAAAGTGTAGCTCGCGGATGTAGGTGCAGTTGTTCATCCCTTCTTTATTTTTTGGATGTAGGTCATTCCTCAACTTCATTTCTTCAAGATCCTTCCTCGCTTGGAGGGTATCTTTTGATTTGCCATTCATATCTATGTACCCTAACGGGTTTAGGCACACATTCTTAATGATGTGCATGAAGTCGATGAGTGACGAACCTCGGCACTTTCCAATCTGGCAGTCCCAAAATATTGACTTCTTCTTCCACATTGGTGCTGACCATCCTCGTTCGGTACATGCATGCTTCCGAACCCTTTCCAAATACTACTTTTAGATCTTGTACCATAGCAAAAACTAGTCGGCCATTACGATCTGAGGCTTGCCACGGGTTTCTTGTTGTCCGTTGAATTTTCTGCCTTTCCACCGCAATGCATGACTCTTGCCTAAAACCTCGATGGCCCATGTACACACACTTTTGAGAGTTTTTCAGGTACATGCAGTCCGTTTCATCCAAGCACTGGGTGCAGGCTTTAAACCCTTTGACAGTTTGTCCGGACAGATTACCGAGAGCAGGCCAATCGTTAATTGTTACAAACAACATTGCGTGCAGGCTGAAATACTCTCTTCTGTACTCATCCCAAACAACTTCACAAGGTCTTCAACCAATGGTTGTAGGTAGACATCGATGTCGTTTCCAGGTTGCTTGGGTCCTTCGATCAACAGTGGCATTATGATGTACTTTCGCTTCGTGTAGAGCCATGGAGGAATGTTATAGATGCACAACATCATAGGCTAGGTGCTATGGATGCTGCTCAACTGGCCGAAAGGATTCATCCCATCCGTGCTAAGTCCAAACCTTATGTTTCTAACCTCTTTTGCAAAGTCCGGGTAAGTCCGATCGACTTTTCTCCATTGAGAGCCATCTGCAGGGTGTCTAAGCATCCCATCTTCCTTACGCTCTTCTTTGTGCCAACGCATCATCTTCACATGACATTCGTTAGTAAACATACGCTTCAACCTGGGGATCACGAGATAATACCACACCACTTTGGCTAGAGTTCTCTTCTTCGTACGCTTTCCATCCACTTCACCTGGGTCGTCACGCTGCACTTTATACCGTGATTTCTCGCACACTGGACAAACCTCCAGATCGGCATACTCATTGCGATACAGGATACAATCATTAGGGCATGCGTGTATCTTACGTACTTGCAATCCTAATGGGCGAGAGGACTCGCTTCGATTAAATAAGTAGATTCGGTAGAGTGTTACCTTCGGAAGCAACTTCTTCACGAGTGTTAACAACTCATCGAATCCCTTGTCCGATACACCGTTTGTGGCCTTCCATTTCATGAGTTCGATGTAGTCGGAGACTTTTTAGGCCCCCCCACAATCTGGGTACAAAGGAGTTTTGTGGTCCTCTACCATCTTGTGATACTTCTGTATTGTCTTTCCTCCGTGAACTCTCCCTCTCCGTCACGGAGCATCTGGTCTAGCTCATCGTCACCAAACTCGCCAAGTGCATCTTCCACGGACCCAAATTGAGTGTTCACTTCGTCAACCTCTTCTTCGTCTTCTTCGTATTCTTCATCGTCTTCCTCTAGAATCCCCTCTACTTCGCCGTGGTTTGTCCAATAGATATAGTTTGGCATGAAACCTCTCATGACCAAATGGTTCGTAACCAACCATCCTTCGGAGTGCTCCTTCTCGTTTTTGCAGTCTACGTATGGACAAGGTATGAAGCTTCCTGGAGGCAATAATGCATTGGCCGCATCGAGAAAAGCCTTCACGCCATCCCTAAACTCTCTTGACCGACGATCCGCATTGTACATCCATTGTCAATTCATCTATAGCAACAAAAAAAATACAAACATCTATTACAATTTTCAAGTAATGCTAACTATGTCTATTAGTTATTAGTTATAATTACTTTTATTACCTACCACAAAATATTTACTTTCTTTCATTTAATATGTACAGATCTACCAACTAATTTTTTGCATTTCAAACATTTTAAGCTACCATAGCACCTTATAAAACAAGATTTCTCATCATACAATGCATAAAAAAATCAATATATAGAAGAGAAGAATATGTACAAGATGCTAGTCACCTTTTAAACAATAAATTTGGATCTAAGAGCCTCAAAAGTTCTAAAGTGGATGTAGCAAAATAAACACCTTTCCATGTATAAAACAAAATTTCTCAACATCTAATGCATAGAAAACATCAATATCTACAGGAGAATGATGTGTACAACATGTTACTAACCTTTTAAACAGTTAATTTAATTTGGACTACAAATCTTCAATTAAAAATTTGGCAGCACCTCCCCTATGAATAGAGCTCGGCCCACCATGAACAGCAGCTTTGTCCTATGTGCGAGCTCGCTGAGGAAGACAGAGTTTAAATGTGGAGAGCGGAAGGGGAGCTCATTGCAAGCGGTTCGTAATAAGAACCGCTTGTGAATCTCCTATTCTGCAGGCGGTTCCTATTACGAACCGCTTGTAGAATATTGCAAGCGGTTCGTAATAGGAACCGCTTGCACAAGATCTGAGATTAGCGGTTCTTATTACGAACCGCTTGCATCAAACCTCATCTCGCCCTCGGCCCGTTGGTTTCGAATCGCTTGCGGTTCTCAAACTACAAGCGGGCCGAAGTGAACTGCTTGTAATAGGCCGTTTGTGAAACTCTTATCTGCAGTAGTGGCGCTGCTAGAAGTGCTGGGATTTAGAAAGGGTTCGTGACACGAATATTTCTGTTGTTTGGGTTTTAGAAGGGGTTCGTATTACGAACCGCTTTTAGAGGGGGCTTCCTGGATTGAACTACTGAACCGCTTGTACTGCAACGATTAGAAGCGATACGCATCGAACCGTTTGTGATGTACCGTTTGTGATACTCATTTTTCTAGTAGTGGGTGGCCATCTTTGACGTGCTGGCCAGCAACTCAACGACACCGGCATTGTTGAACATGACGTCTAGCCGGCTGTGCCGTGTGACAGCGGTATCCATAGCTCTAGCGACGCTGTCCTCGATGACGACGTCGCAGTAGACAAAGCGGGCTTGTGGGTTGAGCTACTCGGTCGTCTCCTGGCCCAGCTCGGAGTTGATGTCGGTGATGACCATGAATGTGCCCTCCTGGATGAATTCCGAGGCCATGGCTACCGGCCAGGCACGGGATGGGAGAGAAGGGAAGACATTGTCACACGGGGCGACACTTGGTGGCCGTCGTGGCATGGCCGCATGGTGCCCACGTTGGAACTCCACCACTACTGCTCGCCTTGGAGCTCTACCGGGAACGGTGTAGCCAGATCAGCTGGCCCGCCTTGCTTTGTTCCAGATGTGTCCTGTCGGGATGGAGCTCCAACGGTGGCCATCGCCCTCGCGGGGATCATCAGGGTGCCGGGTCTCCTGGACTTTTTGGGGGTCACTAAAGACACGAGGGACGCCGTGGTTAGACATGGGACACGTGGCGGTGGCCCTAGGGCTAGGGTTGGAACCATAGTCAGCGTCGGGCAGCAAAGGCGAAGACATAGTAGTACATAGCACGAGCAGTAGTAGGTAAATCTGCAAGGATCCGAATCCTGCGCTTCAACCTTGTTACGAACGGCCACCAGTCGCAAGCCGGTGAGCCTGGGCGTGGTGTCCACCACGGCCTGGAGGCACCCCTTCTGAGCACATGAGACGTGGACTCAGTAGTAATGGGCCACATATGATATGGGCTTCACGGATACTGATCCGTGTAGGATTAAAGTCCCGCGAATACTGATCTATATAGGATTAGGGTCCTGATGTATCTTTTTTGGGCCTCTAGCGTAGGAACCCACTATGGGGCTATATAAAGGGTGGCAGTGGAGACTGGAGAGACAGAACAACATTAGGTTTTTCTCCTCCACCAAACTCTAGCCGTCATCTCCTAGATCACCGGCGCAGGCTCTAGCACGCCGCTTGCGGACGTATTCCTTTCTCCGTACGTGTGGACTATGTAGAGGTGCTGCATTTGTGGCACTGATTAGGATGATTGCAAGGAGAAAACTTGATAGACTACTTCCGTATGACTACGCACACATCGATTGAACCGGCCTTATCGACTAATCTTCCGTTGCGCTGCGTGTCAGCCGTTATTAATCATGATTATCTACTTATAGGATTTCCTGAGTTTGTATGGTAGATTTTTAATTCGTGCTAGCATAGTAATCCCCCGTTTCCTTTCACACATGGTGCCCATGTTGAAACTCCGCCGCTGCTGCCCGTCTTAGAGCTCTGCCGGGAATGGTGTGGCCAGATTTGGCCCGTCTTGCTTGGATCCAGTTGTGTCATGTCGGGATGGAGCTCCGACGGTGGACGTCACGCTCGCGGGGTTCATCAGGGTGCCCGATCTCCTGGAATTTTTGGGGGTTACTAAAGACGCGAGGGACACCTTGGTCAGACACGGTACACGCAATGGTGACCATAGGGCTAGGGTTGGAACCTAGTCTATGTCGAGCAGCAAAGGCGGAGGCACAGTGGCACACAGCACGAGCAGTAGTAGGTCAATTTGCAAGGATCTGAATCCCACGCCTCAACCATGTGACGGACGGCCACTAATTGCAAGCCGGTGAGCCTGGGCACGGCGTCCACCATGGCCTAGAGGTAGCCCTTTGTGAGCACACAACGCCACAACCATAGATTGGTCAGGCTACGTAAGCAAAATTGTGAATACAATTCACACTGTGGAAAAATTTTCCATGGACGCTGCCTGCACCCATGAGAGGTGCTACCCATTTAAACCCTGCCCACAAATCGGCTAGCGAGACCGCTTTGCAAGTTATTTGTAGGCCTTTTATAAATGATATATGTTCATATTGCCCGATAGAATTGGATTCTATGCATAACTTGTTTTTGTAGGGTGTATATAAATAGTATGGCCCTTATGTATATAATGCATATATCAGTTTTATTACTGCTTACATATTTACTTATGATGCATGATTTTCTAACATATATTTACTTGTTAGCTGTTAAGAGCAATGGCTTAGAAATATCTATATGGTAATATCAAGCAGGTGGCTCGGTAGACAGGAAGCGTGGTAACAGAGATTGCCTTGCCAAGTGCCATATATACTATTCATAGTTTAATATGATTATTTATGAAATACTTGTTCCTGTTATTTTTATCATGTTATTATCATATATATTTTAGCATGATTTTTTCTCAAAAAAATAAAAGTTATGCCCTTCTAATTATTCCACCTATAAGGGTCTCGATCATTCTTGGTAGGTTTAGCAAAGCAGGGTGCTATTAATGTTTTAATCAAATAGGGCTAATGTCGGACATCGCATGCATAGCATTGGTTTTACTTGACAAAGCTGTCAAAATGGTTTTGGCCATCAGGGCATGGTGTTAGAGTCAAGCATTGGATGCCACCCAACAAACAAGAATTACATAGAAATATGATTAGCAAGGTGTTTCTTACCTATTTCACTAAGTTTTAGCGGTGATGTCAAAACTCACTAGAATTTAGACAAATATGGATCTTGTCCCGTTGTAAGTCATTGGAGGGAAAGTGACTTTAGTGGGAGTATCTTTTATTAAAATAGTTAATGAAGGGTACACAACATAAACATAGTATTTAGTATTTGTTGATGTCTATAACCTCCTATGGACAACATGAGTCCCGGGTACTTAGACACAGACGATTGGACGCACCACCTCCTTGGGCCAAGTTATGTAGATTTTCCAGAAGACGGGCTTGGTGGATGGCGTGGCCCAACTCGCTCTATTTGGAATAGGATCTTAATTCTACTCCAATACGTAGAGATAAGCGTAGCCGACTCGGCCTCATCCCTTATCTCCCTAATACGGACTAAGAAACCAATCTGTAACCCTACCCTTACACTATATAAAGGGGTCGGGGTCCCTAGATCCAGACATCTACATCATACTATAATCTCGCGCAACCTCGGCGAGAACATACGGTCATTGTGATCATCCTGTGATCATTGTGATCGACACCCCATAATACAAATCCACGAGCGCAGGAGTAGGTATTACCTCTTTCCGAGGGCCTGAACTTGTATAAATCCTGCCCCTTATGTTACCATCGAGTTGTGATCTTTCGCATAGCCCTATAAAAAATATTGCCGACACAATTCGTCGACAGTTGGTGCGCCAGATAGGGGCTAGCGTCAAGATCAGCTTCGTCAACTTCGATGGATTCGATCGGCGGATTCGTCTTCACCTAAGCCCCCGGCCAAGGTTTCATCTTCAGAGATCTCGGCTTCCTTGCCAACGACTTCAGAGAACTTCGGTTATGTGAGCCAGATGATGTTCGGCCCACGTACTACCGGGGGAGGCTACACGCGACTCTAGCCGAACTACACCACGTCAGGTTGTCTCTTTCGCATTCCGATCCGGAAGAGATCCAATCTGACAATGACGATTCCGACTGCCTCACCGCAGGGATTCCTCTCAATTTTAGTTGGGATTATGGGTCTTTGGTTCTGTCAGCTCCTTCCTCTGATGAAGAACCATTCGACGACGCTATTCCCAATCTAGATCGCGATCAGATCCAATCGGAAACTGTGACTTTTCAGTTGTTCAACACCCAGTTCGGATTGAGAAACTCGGCCGCTGTTTTCCATGAGATAACATGCCGCCTTTTTTAGTCTGGGCTAAGGGATCGAGCCCAACAGACACTTGCTGGGACAAGTTTTCCGAGTTCTGGCTCGGGGATAACTCGAACCAGATCTACTTCCCGAGTAGACACTAGTATACCGCTCGGATTAATCAACTCGGCTGCTAGGTTCCAGCAGATCTATTCTGCCGAATCTCAGTCAAGTCTTCTGCCAAACAGTTCGTCACGGGAAGTGGGAGTTATAATCACCCCCATCGATGAGCTAACAAGTCGGGATCAGTTAAGCCTCTTTTACTCGGAATCCATGTCGGAGGAGAGCAACGGATTCCTGGACTTTCGCGGCGTTTACATGGTAGATGGACAACCTTCTGGGTCAGCCCCGCGCCCAATAGATGAAGCAGGAGCCGGGCATGCCCGCGGAGGAGAAGATCTACGCAATAGATTGTGCGGTCGAGGGCGTGAAGTTCAAGAGAAATTACTTCAAGTCCGTATGGGAGATCACTCGGTCTTTCGTACGCCACAACAGAATATCCTTGCATGTAAGACCCTCTTGGACAACGTAGCTCCGTTACTCGGGGAAAACAGTCTCGCAACGCCGATCATGGAACAAATCAAAGCCATGGTGACGGCAGCGGCTGTCCAGGGTACTCGGAATGAACAGAGCGACTCGACCAGGAGCCAGACTGTCACGAGTAATACTCGGCGCAGTCGGTGCACACCAACTCACGGGCAAGACGCTCGCGAAAACTCGAATTGCGACCTTCGCCTCGACATCGAGGCTCGGCGGAGGGAGCGAGAAGAACATGACGGACGTCACTACGATCACGCTGTGCGTCGTGGTGATTATCGCCGAGAAGACCGGCGCCACACTTCGCCGCGCCAAATATTTCCCCGACAGTCTCCTCCCCCCGAGGATGGAATGATTGATGGGATCAAAACATTCACATCCTGATTTCGTCAAGTCAATTGGCCCGAAGGGTTTAACCCAAGGGAATAGTGAAATTTGACGGAAGCGGGACCCAGAAGCTTGGTTGCAGATCTATTCTCTTGCAATTAAGGCCGCGGGCGGAGGTTATGATGTGATGACGAATTATCTACCCGTCATGTTGACTCCCCCGGCTCAGGGTTGGCTTGCGGGCCTTCCAGAGAACTAAATCGGTTCCTAGGGAAAGCTTTGCGACCAATTCGTCACCAATTTTCAGGGCACCTACGAGAAGCATGGGACCTAATGGACTTTTATCAGATTCATCAGAGAAAAGATAAGTCGTTAAGTGATTTCATTTGGCGCTTCACAAAAAAGAAAAACACAATCCGGGAGATTTCTGAAGCGATCGTTGTTGCAGCTTTCCAAACGGGAGTTCGCGATACCGACTTAATCAAGAAGATGTCTCGGAAGCCCCTAACTACTGTCAAAGAGATGTTCGCCTTGGCGGACCGGTATGCCACCGCCTCGGACGCTCTCGCCGAGCGCCAAGAGGATCACCCGAGTAAAAACGAAGGGAAGAAATACAAGGCCGAGTCATCTTCCAAAAAGGACAAAAAGCGAAAGGGTGAAGAATTGGTGGCAGCCACGGATCATGGTCGACAAAGGCTGTCTCGGCCAAATGACTACAATAAAGTGATGGAGACGCTGTGTCCTTTCCATCCAAACGGAAAACACGCGGCAAAGAATTGCAATGTCCTGAAGTGGTTCGCTCAAGAGCACAACAAAGACACTCCGAAGGACGACAAACAAGACGATAACCGTGATCCTCCTTAAGGTGACGCATACCAAGAAACCGAGCGCGGGCTCAACTACATATATGGGGATCAGATGCATACGAGTCCAAACGTAAGCAAAAGCTTACCACTCGGAAAGTCAATGCAGCTATTCCGGTGACCCCCGAATACCTCCGATGGTCTGAAGTCCCGATCAAGTTCGATCGCTCGGATCATCCCGATCACATCCCGTGTCCAGGAAGATATCCACTCATCCTGGATCCCGTGGTACGGAGCGTCCGACTTCGCAAGGTCTTAGTCGACGGCGGAAGTGGGTTGAATATCATTTTCGCCAAGACGTTTGATGAGATGCAGATTCCAAGGTCGGCGCTTCAGCAAACTGATGCACCGTTTCACAGCATAATTCCGGGAACCTCCTCGGTGCCGATTGGGAGAATTACTCTTCCGGTCACTTTTGGCACTCGAGACAACTACCGGACTGAAAACCTCAGTTTCGATGTGGCCGATTTCGAGACTGCGTATCACGCAATATTGGGAAGGCCAGGTTTGGCCAAATTCATGGCCGTCCCACATTACGCTTACCTGGCTATAAAGATGCGGGCCCGCAAGGCGTAATCACAGTCCGAGGAGACGTTAAATTTTCCTATCTCCTCGATAGGGAAAACTGTGACTTAACCTAGTCGGCTGAAGCGGCCGCGGAGTTGGACACGATCCGGCAGGCGGTCATCACTCTTCACGACGAGGGCGACGTGCCAAACAAAAAGCAACCTAAGTTGGGCATCAAGCCTGACGAGGATGTTAAGCGAATTTCGCTCGACCCGTCCGACTCAACCAAAACGGCTCTGATCAGGACAGGGCTCGATCCGAAATAGGAAGAGGCGCTCGTCACCTCGTCACCTTCCTCCGAACAAATCGGGGCATCTTCGCTTGGAAACCGTCCGACATGCCAGGTGTCCCGAGGGAGGTGATCGAGCATTCCTTAAATGTACACGACAAAGCCAAGCCGGTCAAGCAACGGCTGCGTCGGTTCGCGCAGGATCGGAAGGAAGCCATCAAGGCGGAGATCAACAAACTTTTAGCTGTTGGTTTCATAAGGGAGGTGCTCCATCCTGACTGGCTGGCAAATCCGGTACTTGTGTAGAAGAAGAATGGTACTTGGTGTATGTGTGTCGACTATACCAACTTAAATAAAGCATGTCCTAAGGATCCGTTCAGATTACCTCGCATCGACCAGGTGGTTGATTCCACTGCCGGTTGCAAGCTTTTGAGCTTTCTGGATGCCTACTCGGGCTATCACCAGATTAGCTTGAAGGAAGAAGATTACATCAAGACATCGTTCATCACTCCGTTCGGGGCTTTCTGCTATATCACTATGCCTTTCGGGTTGAAGAACGCGGAGCAACATATCAGCGTTGCATTCAGCGATGCTTTCACAACCAGCTCGGGCGAAACGTGCAAGCATACGTCGATGATGTTGTCGTCAAATCTCGGGTATCCTCCGACTTGGTCACCGACCTATCGGAAACATTCGAGAGTCTATCGGCATACAATATGAAGTTGAACCTAGAGAAGTGCATCTTCGGGGTCCCTTCGGGAAAGCTACTCGGTTTCGTGGTGTCTCACCGCAAGATTGAGGTCAACCCCAAAAAAATCAGAGCTATCATGGAGATGGCTCCCCCAACTTGCTAAAGGGATGTCCAGCGTCTAAATGGATGCATGGTGGTACTCGGCCGATTCATCTCGCGTCTCCTCGAGCGTGGGTCGCCTTTCTTTAAACTGTTGAAGAAGCAGCAGAACAAGTTTATTTGGACACCCGACGCACAGAAGGCTTTTGAGGATCTCAAATTGTTCCTCATTTCGCCACCTGTCTTGGTATCTCCTATGCCACAAGAGCCGCTTCTGCTATACATTGCGGCTACCACTCATGTAATGAGTGCCGCGGTGGTAGTAGAACGGGACGAGAAAGGACGCGTCTATAAGGCTCAGCGCCCGGTCTACTTCATCAGCGAAGTATTGGGCGAATCCAAGGTACACTATCCGCAAGTGCAGAAGTTTTTGTACGCGGTCCTGATCGCCTCTTGGAAGCTGAAGCACTACTTTCAAGAACATCCAATTTCGTGGTCACTTCTTTTCCTATTGGAAATATTTTTCATAATCGGGAAGCCACTGGGAGGATCGCTAAGTGGCCAGTAGAACTCGGGGCTTTCGAGCTCTCGTTCAAGCCACACAGCACCGTCAAGTCACAAACACTCGTCGACTTCGTTGCCGAGTGGACAGAGATGCAAGCTTCCCCAGTCGTCGAAGAGTCCGAGCACTGGAACATGTATTTCGACAGCTCTGTCCGGCGAACAGGGCGCGGGGGCTGGTATCGTTCTCGTATCACCTGGGGGCGAGCGACTCAAGTATGTCCTCCAGATTCACTTTCCAGCTTCAAACAACGCAGCCGAGTATGAGGCGCTCATCCACGAGCTCCGTATTGCCATATCCCTCTGTATCCGGTGATTGATGGTTCGCGGGGATTCTCAACTCGTGGTGAGCCAAGTACAGAAGGATTGGGCTTGTGTCAATGACAATATGGCCGCCTACTGTCAGGAGGTCAGAAAGTTGGAGGACAAGTTCGATGGATTGGAGCTTATACACATCCTACGGCGAGACAACGAGGCGGTAGATGAGCTTGCGAACATGGGTTCTAGCCAGGCAGCAGTGCCAGCTGGTATCTTTGTGCAAGAGCTTCACGCCCCATTCATCACACCGCAGGAGCAACTACCCCAACCGGATAAACCACTACCCGAGTCAGAAGTGTTTGCTCTCGACTTGGATTGGATGCGACCGTATTTTGAGTACTTGCAAGAAGAGAAGCTTTCCATGATCGGGGGGCTGCTGAACAAGTGGAACATCAGAGTCGTGCATACGTGGTACATGGAGGAATCCTATACCACCCGAAGCGCCTCTGGCATACTTCAAAAGTGCGTATCCAAGTCAGAAGGACGCGCCCTGTTGCGTGAAATTCAGGGGATATGTGCGGCCATCATGCTGCTTCAGCTACGTTGGTCGACAAAGCCTTTCATCAAGGATTTTACTGGCCATTTGCTGTCTTTGATGCAAAGGAGATCGTGAGGAAGTGAGAGGGTTGTCAGTTCTTTACTCGGCAGATTCATGTGCTGGCTCAGGAACTTCAAACGATCCCTATCACCTGGCCGTTCGCTGTCTGGGGGCTCGACATAGTCGGACCCCTCAAAAAGGACCGGGATGGTTTCGAACATATCTTCGTTGCCATTGACAAATTCACCAAATGGATTGAGGCTAAGCCTGTGACCAAGATTACGGCAGCCAAGGCCACCGAGTTCTTCCAGGAGATTGTCGGTCGGTTTGGTGTGCCCTCTCGGATCATTATAGACAACAGCTCTCAATTCAGAAGTGACGAGTTTCAAAGCTGGTGCGAAGATGTGGGCATAAAGATTTGCTTTGCTTCGGTGGCACATCCTCGGAGCAATGGGCAAGTTGAGCGCGCAATCGGCATGCTTCTGCAAGGCGTCAAGGCGTGCATTTTCGATCGGCTCAACCCATACGCAGCAAAATGGATGAAGAAATTGCCTGCCGTGCTCTGGGGCTTCGCACAAGTCCTAGTCAGGCAACATGGTAGACACCTTTCTTCCTCGTGTATGGGTCTGAAGCGGTCCTCCCAACGGAGCTACAGTTCGGGTCACCCCGAGTACAGAAGTTCAACGAGGAGGAGTCAGATGCCAGTCGGGTCGACGAACTCGATCAACTGGAGGAAGCTCGGGATGCTGCAACCATCCGGTCAGCAAAATACCTCCAAGGGTTGCGTCGTTACCACAGTCGTAATGTACGGGATTGAGCCTTCTCGGCTAGTGATTTGGTCCTTCGGATCAGTCAGACGACTGGCCATAAACTTTCCCCACGCTAGGAAGGTCCATACATTATTGACTCAGTGGCACGCCCGGGGGCTTATCGACTAAAGCAAGAAGACCGCACAGTCCTAGAAAACTCGTGGAACATCGAGCAGTTACGTCGGTTCTATACCTAACGGCCGTTGTACACACATTTACAATTCAATAAACATAACTTTTCATTTGCACTATCTTTGCGTTCATACAATTCAGTTTCTGACTTGCTACCTATTTGTGTTCCAATTAAGTAGTAAGTCGGGGGCTACACCTAATTAGGTGCGCAATCGCGCACCCCTTCTTTCTCTTTTTATCGAGATTGATTTGACTTGCTCTCTAGTCAGATTCCGACTAGCCAGTAAGTCGGGGGCTACACCTAATTAGGTGCAATCTGCACCACATCGGTATCTTTCTTGTTAAATTCTTGTTGAGCCTAAGTATTTTTCGTTCGAGTAACGAAACTCTTGTTTCCATGCAACACTCACGTTTCCCGATTGCGTTCTTGGAGACAGAGCTCCGCGCCAACTCCTAACGCTAAGGAACTTGATGCGCTTGGCAGAGTGCTTAGTAAAAGGGACCTGATCTACTTGGGCAAAATACGGAATAAAGCAGAGAGATAACACAACTTATATTATATTAAAGGAAATGTTTACATAAACAGTGAATTGATAATTTACAACAAGTTCCTATATTTACAGGGAATCTAAGTCTAAATTATCTACGAGGGACTTGGCTGTCGGCTTCACTTCCTCAAGCGAGGCCGCGCCTTCCCTCGGTGCGGTTGCCCTCCTTGCGACTTCAAGCTCTACTCGGGGATAGAGCGACTTGACAATTCCCAGCGCTTGGCTGGTGCTCATCAAGTCGACTTCCCTGAGCCGGGCCTTGAGCTGTTCGGGGGCTTCGGTCCACCTCTGGATCAGCTCGGCCCGATTGCTTGGCTCGACGTCGCCAGTATAGAGCCGCCGCCGAGTAGGCTCTACAGCCACCAGGAGTTTTTCATATTGTGCTTGCGCAATTTTGGCGCTTTCGTTCAAAACGTCATATTGCACTTGTGTCTTCTTTTTATACTCTGTCAACAGAGGCACAGATACAGTTATACATTTGTATAACGTTGGAGATTCGAAGTCGGTCAGGTTAGGGGACTTACCCTCCAACTAGGCAACGGCTCGGGACTTCGACCCCTCCAGGACCAGCCTCTGGTCTTGGGACTTCTTTAGCTCTGCTTGGGCGGCGGCCTCAGAGTCCTTGGACTTGGCCTGCTCCTCCCGGCAGGCTGGCCATCGTGGCATCACGAGCTGCATAGTGAACAGAAGGTCGGGAAACTTACATCGAAGGGAGCCTGCGAGGTCGAACTTCTCATTCTGCAGCTCCTTGATCTGGGCCTGCAGCTCCCGACGTTGCTTGGACACCTCGATCCGGGTCTCAACTACTTGCCCCTCCACGGATTTAATCCGTTCTATTTGGGGGAGGAAGTAGTTGAGAAACTTGGTTTTTCTTTCGAAAAAATCGCCAAGTTCCATCAAAAAGAGTGAATAATGACTATTCTACTTCAAGATGACAAAGCTTACTCGGCTGGTCGGAAGACTTACCCTGATCAGTTTGCCGCACTCAGTGGCATGCTCGTAGAAGGTCGCCCTGGCCTTCTCCTCTGCCTCATCATCGAGAAGAGCCCAGTCCCTGGCCTCGTCCCTCCAGGCTACCGAGAACTTGGGCCCGGGCTCCTCCAGAGGGGATGGGGGCCAGCGTGGAATCTCTTCCACCACCGGCTCGGCCTCCTTGCCGCCCCCGTTGGTCGGCTTCGGACTCGGGGGGTAGTGGCACCATATTCGTGGACCTCGGCCTCCGACGCGGCCTCGGTCGGCTTGGTCGGCGGAAGGTCTGCGTCGGCTGTCAAAGGAGGAGGAGAAGAAGCAGAAGGAGGAGGGGAAGGAGATGCCGCCCGACTCGGCTCAGCAGACTTTGGTGCTAGATCGGTCGGGCGGTCTGTCAAAATTTCCTCCAACTGTTTCCTAAAAAGAAGGGAGCACTTCAGCACAACACAACATACATTGAAGGCTAGCAACAAGTGACGGAGTAACACTTATCGGTTGGACGTCTTGATCTTTATTCCGGCGCCCCTCTGAGCGGAAGACCCGCTTGAGGAGGCGTCAGGAGGGCCACTCGGCTTAGCCTGGGGCGCAGTAGGCTTGGGCGCCGAGTCCGCCCGCTTCTTCTTGCGCAACGCCTTGCGTCCTGCCCTCGGAGGATGAGCCGCCTAACTGCTCGACCTCCGGGCCGGCGTAGGCTGGCTCACTCCTTCCTTGGGGGCTTCGCGGATTTTGGGGCCTAAGCCCTCTTGGCTGCGACCCTCAGGCAACAGAATGTCCCCCTCTTCGAAGGAGGTCGGGCCCTTGCCCTTCTTTGCCGCGGGAGCCTCCTCGGACTCCTCACTCGGGCGCTTTTCGCCCTTGTGGGCAGATGCCTCGGCGTCGTGGCGAGGGACACGATGGCCCGGCGATCCTGCACAGAAGTAAAGCCCTCCTGAGTTAGTACGACGACAGCAAGACTACTCGGCAGGCATGAAATAGACACGAAGATCACTCGGTCGTTAGCTCCGGCGGTGGATTGACGAGGGAGAAGCTTCTGGGACACCCCTGGTTGGTCAGGGATGTCCCTACGTAGAAGAACTCCCCGAGTCGGTCGGCGGCATCCTGATGAGAAATCGGGGTAGCCACCTCCCGAGTCAGATCGGTCGGCCCGGAGTATTCGAACCCGAGCCGGACCCTTTCCTTGAGAGGCTGGACACGGCGCATCGTGAAATTTACAGCGATGGCCACGCCGATCAGCCCCTCTTCTTTGAGATTTTGGATCAGGCCGAGTAGCTCGATGACCTGATCCATTTCAGAGGAGGGGGAGGAGAAGTCCAAGAGGGGGAAGCCCGGGGCTTCCTCCCGTCGAAAGAAGGAAGACCAGGGAGAGGGTTGGAACAATAGAACCACTCCTGGTTCCATCCCTTTAAGGAGGTCCGGAGTGGCAGGGAGAAATACTCCTTCTTGAGACCACTCCGGAGTTGGAATCTGGCCCCGCCGATGGCCTTAGGGGCACTGTCGTTGGGGAAAGCTTTAAAGAGGAAGATATGGCGAAAAAGGGTGAAGTGGGGAGCAATCCCCAGAAAGCTTCACAGAGTTGAACAAAAAGAGAAATTTGGAGAATGGAGTTGAGATTCAAATGGAAAAGCTCTATTTTATAGTGGTTGAGCAGACCACGAAGGAAGGAAGAAGCGGGGAGTCCGAACCTGCGAGAAAAGAAAGACTCAAAAACGACTATCTCCTCTTCGCGAGGGGTAGGGAAGGACTCACCGGCGGCGGCGCGCCAGCCGATGAGTTCGAACGCCGGGAGAACACCGGCGTCAACCAGGGTCTGCAGCCGCTCCTCGGTGGTGATGGATGTTGCCCAGTTCCCTGCCATCTGAGAGAGTGTGGTGAGGGATGGGGACGACGAGCTCGGAACTGGAGATTGGTGGCGGCGGCGGCGCTAGGGTTGTTCCACAGCGGTAGAAGTGGGAAACCCTAGCGGGAGCGTTTCGGGGAGGCGAACGGACTTGGGCGCACAAAGCAAGCATAACCGTTCGAATGCCCTAGTGGGCTCTATTTAAAAGAAAGTGGGCGATGTTTCAATTTCCGCGCTGGGCGGAAAAGAATGAAACCCTAATCATCGTTTCAAGATTCGGGCCCGGACATAGGTTCCAGAGAGCACACCCTACGTGGGCCGCAAGCTGTACACGACATTACTCGGGTACAGGTGTTACTCGGATCAAACCTGGTTGGAAAAAATAGCGTGCCCCCAGTCGGGCCTCATGCCAGTCATCAGTCTCTGAGGACTGGGCGTTTCCTGGATATAACTCAGCTCTTGATGTACCTCCTGGGGTCAATAGTCGGTCTGACTTTTAGTCGGATTGAGCATCATGAGTTACCTTTTTAGTCGGTCTCAGTGGCACATCTCTGGATCGTCCGTCATCCTGACGAACACCACTCGGATGACCTTGACTAGGAGGCGGGCGTATTCTCCCGAGAATCACTAGCTTGACACCGCGCTAAGTCGGGTCGGGGCGCCTGAACACCCAAATGCACGAATTGTGATATGTTCCCTGTTGGACCGAATGTCGAGTTCTGTTAATCAGACCCGAATGTCATGATTTGTAACAGGGAGGATAAGGCAGGGTGACACTGATCACTCGACTACATTCACTTTTCTTGGTATGCCCCTTTGTGAGGCCAATAGCCAGCATACCGACTAGTCGGATTGGATGCCAAACATCTTTTTAAAGGCTTGAGATCTTTTCTTGAGTCCTTTGCAACTATGTTGTTTGATTAGCAAGTTACTCAGCAAGCAGAATTACGTCAACCGAACAGAGACTCATGTCACTCGGATTACACTTGATGGGACGCAAGCTGGACCCAGAATCAATACAACTCAATCACGAAGCACTCGGGGGTTACTGTGGACAACATGAGTCCCGGGTACTCGGACACAGATGATTGGATGCACCACCTCCTTGGGCCAAGTTATGTGGATCTTTCAGAAGACGAGCTTAGTGGACGGCGCGGCCCGACTCGCACTATTTGGAATAGGATCTTAATTCTACTCCAATACGTAGAGATAAGCGTAGCCAACTCGGCCTCATCCCTTATCTCCCTAATACGGACTAGGAAACCAATCTGTAACCCTATCCCTTACACTATATAAACGGGGTCGGGGTCCCTAAATCCAGACATCTACATCATACTGTAATCTCGCGCAACCTCGGCGAGAACATATGGTCATTGTGATCATCCTTTGATCATTGTGATCGACACCCCATAATACAAATCCATGAGCACAGGAGTAGGGTATTACCTCTTTCCGAGGGCCTGAACCTATATATATCCTACCCCTTGTGTTACCATCGAGTTGTGATCTTTCGCATAGCCCTATAAAAAATATTGTCGACGTAATTCGTCGACACCTCCTGCTATACTATTTAAGATATATATTTCATATGAATATCTTAATAGTGCATATTGATTGATATCGAAATATGAGAATTGTTCTTAGAATAGAAAAAAGAATATATGTTGTAAAGAGTAGTACTTAGATGAACAAGTTTGGAATACAATCTGAACTGAAAACCCGTGTTTATTGGAAACACATTAATGATTTTCCTGGTGTTTACTACCTCATTCTTGCCACCATGAACCCTGAATTTTAAAGTAATATAAGATCATGGATGTCTACAATATGATTATGGATTTTGAGGGAATGTTTGAGAACATACAAGGGCTAAAAGATTTGATTCCCAAGTCATTGTTTGTGTACAAGTTAGCACATGAAAATTTGGTCAGCCCTCATGTGGTCAATGTGATTGATTACATTGGCTGTTCGAAAAATTTGATTATTCTTTTAGCTAATGGTTAGCTATTGATGTGATTCTTTGGTTGCTCTCTTCGAACATTAAGCTAGACATTTTGATAAATGGTTTGGATAAATCATTGACCGAGATGCATATTATGCACATCAGTAGCAGAAAGCATTAAGAAAGGTTTTAATTATGTGATGATGGTTTAAAAGACTGGTCAACTTAAGAAAAAGGCCACGTCTTAGGTGAAAGGGGAAAATCGAGATGGGATCTTCAGCATCGGTCCTAGGCTTATGAAGTTCAAGATCAATGCTACCCTAACACCGCACAGTTGTATTTTGGAAGAGGCAATGTTTATCTTCGCATTGGCAATGCGGTAAAAGTTGTCTCGTTGGACATTGGCATACTTTTAAAAGCCCAACCCTTAGGATTAATATTGGAATACAATAATTGTAATTATATTACCGGCCTAAGCAAAATAAGTATTCTTGCTTCATGTTTGGAGTATAAGGTTATGAACCGCAAATAAAGGACAACTATTGTTCAGTTTATTTGATTAATTTGCTTTGTGGGCATGCTCTATTATGGAATGGTTGTGTATACTTGTTTTTATGCCCTTGTCTTCCATTATTCCTCTGAGGTTACACATTAAAAATAATTGCGCTTATTTAAATATGGTTCCATCAAGTCACAAAGAAGACACCAGATGAGATATGGATCAGAAGATATTCTGCGCTATATTTTATCTAAAATTGGAATGTAACGCATATACAGGGCGTTTGACGTCTGAAAAGCTTACACTCAAATAAGATAAATGTTTCTTTCTGAGGTATAAATTGTTTGTACATTTCAAAAGGGTGAGAATTACAAAATGCTTATTGCTCAGAATGGTTTATTTTGGGGAAAACATTTCTTCAAAATAATTAGTGGGAGCACGATGTAACTTGAAGTAATTTGGTAATCATCAAAAAAGGTTTCTGCTCCAATTAAACTTTCACATAATGTACAAGATGTTATATGTTTTATAGAAACAGAATCAACCCTACATAGTTCTAAAGGCCACATTAGTCACCTATATGCTATAGGTGTGACACTAGTTGTCAAACAATGATGAGCTTGACACTTATAAAGAAGCGACAATGGGCCTAGACTCTAAGAGTTGGCTTAAAATGATGAGATTTAAAAGATAGCTATTTTAAGTTTTAGATATCCAATTGTGGATTGAAGAAAGCATCTCAGAGTTAGAATAATTATTTTGATGGAAAAGTCAAATAGTTTGGCTAGTTCTTCAAGATCTAGTAGGAACATACTTCCTTTTATGATCTTATATATATTTCATATATTGTTGATCGAAAATAATATTCCTATGGTTGAATTGCCAGGTCTTAATTAAGAAATAGTTTCTCTGTAAAAGACGTAGACAAATTAGAAATTTTGGCATAAAGATCTATATAGTTAGGTCTAAAAGGCTAATTACATTAAGCCTATAATGTGTGTTGACAAGAAATTGAATAGTTCAACATGCAGGAATTAGTTCTTGCGTATGTCACATTTAATAACAATATTTAGTGTATTTATATACTTGATTAGTTTTATAAGTGGCAAAGAAGGGTTTTCGTGCCCTATGCATAAGTTGAATGTCAACGAATATGTAGATATCAATCAAATCAGGGTGAATATTACTGAAAAGTTTTAAAGAACATTCAAAAATACTTGGTAAGTATTACGAATGTGTTCTTTGTTTTTAGTGATGAGGAAAGATGACATGTAATGGTTGCATCGCACGCAAGTTTCCAAACCAATACTTAGTGGAGGTGTACTGAGCTGGAAATGTTCTAGGCTACACAAATATTTACCACAACCTCTATGAGACGCGCATGAGCAATAGATATTGGATATCTAATTAGTAGACTCTAATGCAAGTGGAAATTATTGGTGATAAGCCTATCACGCTATCATGGAGATGAATGTATCACTTCTATGTTTATGATATTTGGATAATATGTTATTCTGGTTCCTTAAATAAACATCATTTGTATTGATCAACATGCAAGACTTGTTCATGGAACTCTTTACTATCATGGTGTTATTGTAAAATTGTCCCCAATCTTATATCATAATCTGGAACAATTATGATTTCAAATATCAGCACATGTATTGATTGATGATCATGTTCCCGGATCCTGGATATGGATATATTAAATAAATAATGTGAGCACATGTTAGAGAACATGAGGATGGACTGACCCACAACGAGACACTGCAAGAATTATTATATTCTTAAGTGTCATAAGTTGGTCTTATATAGTGAGTATGGGATTCTTAGACCTGAGATCGTCATTGATTCCTAGAATACGTAGTAGTTTGCTTTGGGACTATAAAACACTACACCATAACTAGGTAGTTAGAAAGGTAGTTTTCGGATATGCCATGAACGAAAGATGGAATTTTATGGCTAAGTATGCCATGAAACATGCCATAGTGTGTGAGCGATCAAGATGGAATTTTTTCCTCCTTTATAACGGGAGAGATATATCTGGCCCCTCGATGTGGTTGGATTTGAAAAGGTGCATAGCCATGTCAATGTGATTAAAGAGTTTATCACAGTGATTAATGTGTTAATCATGAATTGAAATCCATTGCAGGATCGAGTGAATAGTCGAGCTTTCATAGGGATGACATGTTTCTCGTCTTGAGCTTGACTGGTATTGTGCGGCAAAGGGATCATTACTTTAACACTATTGATTCGTAAAATTGGATCTTTGGGTTTACTCAGGGGTCAGTATGTTCTACCAGGACTGCTGCCGACTTGTGGCCAGAAAAGAGTTTCTGGGTCATGGCTAAGTATATACGAACCTATCGGGTCACACACTTAAGGGAATTGAAATTAATCGTTGCATAATTGCCTATTGTGCAAGTAGGAGATTGTTGCATTTTATGCCCAATAGCAATCATGGGCCACATGAGATGTGAGCTCAATGGTGATGAGCCATGCATGACGCGGACTTCACGGATACTGATCTGTGTAGGATTAGAATCCTAATGGATCCTTTTGAGTCTCTAGCGTAGAGGTCCACCATGGGGCTATACAAAGGGAGATGGTGGAGGCTAGACAGAGAGATAGAGAGACTAGTATTAGGTTCTCTTCCTGCACCAAACTCTAGCTATTATCTGCCAGGTCACACACACCAGTGCTAGCACGCCGCGTGTAGACAGATTCCTCTTCCCGTACGTGTGAACTACGCAGAGGTGTTGTGTACGTGACACTGATGAGAGACGATCTACTACACATCGGTGTCGGACAATGGACTATTTCCGTATGACTTCATGTAGATCAATTGAACCGGCTTCATCGACTCTTCTGCTGCTGCACTGTGCTTCAATCGATAACATCTATGATTATCTACTTGTAAGATTTCCTAGATTTTCGCGTTAGAACTTGATTCATGCTAGCATAGCAATCCTGCGTTTTCTTTCAGAAATCTCCCCCCAAAATCCTATCTCTTAATGGCACATCAATTCCTTGATGGTGGTACTTTTTTTTGGCTTAATCACGCACTAACCACCTTCTCGATTTTCTCTCTCTTTCCTATTTCTCTCCTAGTCGATGCTCTCGCTCCCTTTCACTCTTTCTTCGATTCCACGTTGGGTACACATCTTTTCCCTCTCTCCTTTGGTCACCTCCTCCATCTTCGTTTATGTGACCTATTTTTGGCATCGATAGCAAAATATCGACACCGAAGCTATCGGAATTGGACGCCAGAGCCGCAGTCTTCTCATCAGTGTCGCCACCTGCCTTCTCTTCGATTTCTCGTCGGTGCGATAATTCTCCCTTCCCCTAATTCCTAGAGCATCCCTAGACAGTGTAGGGTAGTCTCTCGTGGCCAAATTGGCCGAAACATCACCGGAGAGAGCCACCACCGCGCGCCCTTCTTCCCCATGACCGGCGTCACCGCCTTGTCGTCACCATCCATTTTTCCCCCACGCGCGTGATCCATTCGAGCTCCCCTTAGCGTCACGATGCTTGTTAACCCCGCTGCCATCCCTCCCTCACCACCATCTCGCTAGAGTGCCACTACGAGCCACCGTCGTGCGCGCCGCTGCCACCACCGTTGTCCCCTCCCGGCGAGTTGGTCCTACTATAAGGACCATTGTGTCGAGCCATACCTCTGCCGCCCCCTCGCCATGACTGCCACTCCATCGTTCATTGCCACCGCGTTCTCAAGCCTCCGTGCCTCCGTGCCACCGTTCCCTACTTCGGGTTACTAACCAGCGGGCCCCGCTTGTCAGTAGGTTGTGCTAGTGCCGAGCCAGGCAGCACTGGGCCAGGTTGCGCCAGAGCTTGGCCAGCTGGGCCGAGATGGCCGCAGGCTTAGCACTGCAGGGTAGCGCACGTGCACCGCAGGGCTACGATTGGCTGGGCTAGGCACCGCAGCACTGCGCCAGGCTAGGCTGTGCCACATGTGCGCGCCTGCCCGCGTGAGTCGGCTGGGTCGCATAGTGCCGGACCGCACTGTGCGGTGCCAGGCGCTATCTCAATGGTACTTCTTATCTATTTAATTTTAAAAGAGTGCTTCAAAAGCAAAACCACTATTGTAGTCATGGGTTTTGTTTTTTCTCCTCAAAGTAGGCGCTGTGAGCGATCTTGGTGTTGTTGAACTCACGGTGCACGCCGTGAGATAGCTAGGTCTGGGCAAAACCGGTAGTCGCCGGAATTTGAAAAGAAAATGATTCCAAAGTTTGGTTTCCCTCAACTACTTTAAACTATTTTCCCAAACTCTAGAAAAAACTTTACAAAATTCGCATTTGGCAAATAGACCTCTACCCTTCCTGTTAAGCCTTGATACTGCATTTGTCAGCCTTGCTTGTTGAGAATATTGTATTATCACCCTCGCCTTTCATGCTAGGCTGCTCATTTCAATGAGTAGTTCATGACCTGTGGAATCCCTACCCTGAAGAGGAGATGTAACTGATGAATACTTCATGGAGGGAGTTCAAGATGAAGACTACTTCAATGTCTAGGAGCGTGTTCTTTAGTCTTGCCTATGGAGTTGTTTGGGTCTTTTTGTTGGAATTGAACAATGTTACTTATGTTTTTTCGCTGCTGTAAGGCTTTAGTGGCAGACTATTATCATAAGTGCCATGTTGGTCATCCTCTATTGTACTCTTAATTTTTTGCGTGATGGTGATGATCCAAACTATTAATCTATGTGTACTAGCTCCTTGATCCAAGGACTAGTACAGGTAATGCATAGCAAGAACCCTACTCTGTTTTATGAGTCCCTACACGCATGGGGCTGCAGCTCGGGCCCAGCAAAGCGGTGAAGGCCAGAGGAGGCTGGTGAGGCCCTAGAGAAGACAATGCAAGGGGGAGGCCATTGGAGAAGACACCACATAGTAGCTGGCAGCAGCACATGAGAAGATAGAACTGGGGGGCACTAGTACAGAACACCCTTTTCATGACGCCTCATTACTACGGTTTACTCAGAATGACAGTAATAACCAATCACTGCCGGTTCGTGTCAAGAACTGATGGTGATACTTAATCTAAAAAGAACCGGCAGTGATAATTCGTTTTCAAAATTTTATAACCTTTTCATACGAAGTTGGATGAAGACAATTTATATGAAATTGTAGAGCTCGATGAGATCTACAACTTTGTTATTGAAACTTTCCCATTTGAAGTCATTTTGATGTCTAAATAATCGTTAAAAGATTTGGACGATAAGGATCAACAGAAAAAAAATCCCATTGTTCTCACTAAATAATTGATAGGCGAGCTAGTAAGGAGGCTTTGCATGTGTGCTGAGAGGTCGCAGGTTCGAATCCATGAACCGCATCGGTGCATATTTAGTGCGAAAAGTGGTACAACTTGTGACGTTGTGACCGTGTAGATGTAGATAGTAATACTTGAGTGGAAGAAATTATTTTCTGGCTTTCTAAAGCCAAAAATGGGACAAACAGTGACACACTGCTGGTTAGGAACCAGCAATGATAATGGAGGGAGTATCACTACCGCTTATTGAACCAGTAGTAAAGCTGGTTCTGAATTTTGTGCGAAAAGTGGTGCAACCTATGATTTTGTGACCGTATAGATGTAGATAGTAATAGTTGAGTGTAAGAAATTTTTTTCGGCTTTCTAAAGATAAAATGGGACAAACAGTGATACACTGCCAGTTAAGTTAGGAACCGGCAATGATAATAGAGGAAAGATCATTGCCGCTTATTCACTGCCGGTTCAAGAACCGGCAGTAAAGTTAGTTCTGAACCAGCAGTGATGTGGTTGTCTGCAGTAACGGTGACATGGCTAATGCCGGACGTACAAGGCAGTGTAAGATGAGGCGTAGCCACACACAAGTTTTGGCCTCAGATCCAGTCCCAGCGCCGCACTAAAGACCAAAACCAGATCTCATGAACAAGGTACTAAATAGCCCGCTATAGCTCCGCAATAGCACCGTTATAACATTTTTTGGACTAAAACGCTATGCTAAAAACTAAAATTCCGTGAACACAATTATGGCTCCTAAATTGACTGCTATTTTCGCTATTTTTTAGCCACTATAGCACTACTGTGCTACTTTTTCAATTTCCCTTGAAAATCCAACTATCAATTGTGTTTTTGTTTGTTCTACTTTATTATTACACCATCTAACATCAAAATGTGATACTATTAGCATAGAACTAATAAATGATTGCTTAGTGAAGCTTCTCTATAATTAACGTGCAAAATTATAGATTGCAATCACTTATTCTACCATTAATTATGGCCATATAGATATACGTTAGACTACAAATACTTGTAGAGTAAAATGTATATTTCTTATTTAGTTGGATGTGACTAATATTATGCAAATATTTCACATTTCATATAATTTTATTGTTAAAATGCTATATAGAATAGTTTCTACGATAGCCCGTGATAGTTTTTATAGCTTTTTTTGGACCGCGTCGTGATGCCGCGAAAAACGTTGTTTATAACCTTGCCCATGAACCATCCTCTTGTCAGATCAGATCCCAATTCCGAAATGCCCTTGTAGGCTAGCTGCCCATGCCTGGTGCACTCATCGTATCCTTGTGGTGATGTCGTGCGTGGTGGCGTTGGAGGTGGCCACGGTGCTCGCTGTCATGCGTCGCAACATACGCTGGCCCAGCGTCCCCTATCGTGGGGATGATGGCGCCGACGATGAGCACCTCAACCACCCCCTCGTCATGTGTCTCGAGTCCTTCCGCCACCGCGCCGCGGCTTGGAGATTGACCTGCTCCGACGAGACTGGCGCGCCTATCACGGGCGTCGCGCTCTTGCCTCTACGCAAGACTCACACCCTCAACCTAGTCGTCCCCCGTGAAGACAGCGAGCACACGGGCAAGTTACAGGCTGTGAGGGAGTGAGGAAATGAAGAAATTTTAGGATGTGTTTGATTGCCGCGATCGTTCAGTAGAAATTGCGATGAAATTTCGGTAGAAATTTGGTTGGGCCATTTGAGATGATCTGAGTGGATGTTGTTTGGTTGGTTGTATGAGATTAAACAGGCTGCATAGAGATGTTGTTTGATTGGTAGACTTTAGGAGGAGTGGGTTGGACAAAATCAAAAGAGGGAAATGAAAAACAAAGAAAATAAATTCAAAGTGAAAATTAAAAAATTTTAAAAATACTGAAACAAAAATAAATTCAAAAACAAAAAATAAAAATTCAAAAAAATACTAGAAAATCAATAAATTCGAAAATAAAAATAAAAATTTAAAAAATCTGAATTTTTTTAGTACCTTGTACTTGAACCTACGGTTCTATTTCTTTTTGTTTTACTGAATTTGGATGTCGTTTGAATTTTAAAAAAATTTTGAAAGGATGAAAAGTTGATGTGTAGGAAGCATGCAGTTGCTAGTCACGTGCTGCGTCGCGTGCCGCGTGGGCCTGGCTCCGCGGAAACGGCCGCGGCGGCCGTTTCTATGGAGCCAAGCGTGGAGCAACTGTTTGCATGGGCATATGCAGGCTGGAGAGCATGAGCAGGTAACCAAACGCACGAAAATTTGGCTCACACGAGCCTGGCCGAGCGTGGACGGGCAACCAAACACACCCTTAGTGGCTCGGTGTTTACCGGGCATAGCCGATGATGCTGCGAGACGAGCTGGAGCAACGGCGGTGGCATTTGATGGTATACAACAAGCAGATGAGTTCATGGTGCCACGCAGGTGCTCAGCACGGAGACGCGTAGCGCACGGACGCGCGCGTGAGACAGAGACGGCACGGATAGCTCGGCTCAGGCCTTGTGACGTCGGAGACGTAGTCCGGAGAAGGGAAGGCGTAATCTCCGTTTCTGGAAATACTGCCGAATCAGGAAACTTCCAAAACAGGTATTCCTCGGGTTAAAAATGGAAATTCAAATTTCTTATTGGATGGTAACTGCAAATAAAGACTAGAAAATAATTGATAATTTAGAAAAATAAAATAAAAATATTAATAGGTTCAGAAATTTATGAGAATTTCAAATATGTATTTTTGGTATTTGATAAATATTTATTTAATGGAATTTCTAAATTATTTCTTTAATGCTTTTATTAGTAATAAATGATTTTTGTCACCGAAAAATATAACAAAAATACTCTTAGGTTTAGAGAAATATGAATATCTCATTTCTTCAATTTATTTTAATATTTGAATGATTTTTATTTTATGGTATTTTAAATGTTCTTTAATGCCCCTTTTTATTGTTTATAAGGCTTAGAATTATCAGAAAATATAAAAAAAAAATTATATTTAGGTTGAAAAAAACTGTTGAAATAATATTTGTATAGTTTATTCAATATTTGGACAAAATTATATTTTCTAGGATTTTTCATTTAGTTTGTAAATGCTTTATATTTTGGTATATATCTTGTTGCCGGGATCCCCCGTCGACGTGGTGAGGTACGGTGCCCCTCCCCGGTACTGGAGAGGACGCCACGAGATGTGGTGGGAAGAGCGGACTAGGTGAATAGAACCAGTGTGGAATCAGAATTCTCTGTCTTCTCATTGATGAACTTGTCAATTTATACAGCTATAGGGTCCGGGTTCACATGTATGGGTAACACCCAAATTGCCCCGACCCCTGAGTCGTTGATCTCGCAATCAACCGTCAAACGAGCTTTTTTACAACCCAAGCCTAGCTAGTTCCAAATATACCCTCGGGGGGAGGCATATTCTGACGAGGTGGTTGATCTGGTAGGCCCTTGTCAGAGGTTGTTCCTGAGTCTTCGCTCCAAGCCACGAGACTCGCCGAAGACATCAGGCTGTGTATTCCCGAGGGATCTCCGAAGATTCCTATGGGAGCCTTCGCTCCTTCCTTGTACTCTTCGGTAATGCTTCCGAGGGTCCTCCCCTCTTAAACTTCCCTTGGGTCTCCTTGACCTTCGCGTTCCTCTCTCGACCCTTCAGCGTACAACCCGAAGGGTTGAAAGGTCTTCGCTTTCAGTGTGCTTCTGTAATGATCCCTTCGGGATAAAACATTGGTGAAGGACTCTTTCAGGCATCTTCATGGATATCCACCTATTACACTCTTTCAGGCATCTTCATGGATATCCACCTATTACAGAGATGGGGTGGTTGCCCCTACAACAGAAGCCCCTTACGATCGCGTCGCCACCTCGTCGTGGTGCCTGGCCAGAATATGCAGCCTCCCCCCTTCTCCAAGTCGAGGTGGATTTCACGAGGATGCCTTTGTTTTCTTACTTGCGATGGTATCTTTGCCTACTAACAAGACTTGGACTTGACATTCTGACCGTGTCAGTGACCTCGAAATCCTCACATTGATCCTGGCCGCTGATTTTTACACGTGTTGCCAAGTCCTCGGGCGTCGTTTCGAATTTCCTTTTTTTTGTTTTTGACTCCTCGGCTTCGTCGCCCTTTCTCGCGACCGTTCGATTTGGACGCGTGTCGCCGATATATGGGGAGGTGGTGGGGGGAGTCGTGTTCCCCACTCGCTTCTGCCGCCTCCTAGCCTACTGCGCCCGCCGCGTTTGGGCTCCTGCCGGCTCACCGCTGACATCTCGCCGTCGTTCTCCGGCGTCGTTCGACGCTTCCGGTATGGCACGGGTCTCCTTAGTTTTGTGTTGTCATCTTGAGCAATGCCACTGCTGTTTCTGTTTTTGTTTCTTGGTGGTTTCGTCGGCGTTGAGCTCGGCGGCGCCGGCAGCTACGTCGCCGATGTTGGCCGCGCCGCTGCTCTTCATTCTAATTTTTGCTTTCGATAACTTCCCTCGGTTCCTTCGATTTTTCTAGGTCTTCGGTATTTTGATGGCTCCGAAGAAGATCCTGGGTCCAGCTGACCATTCTCGGCTATCCTGGGAGTTGGGGCCGTCGAGGATGATGACCAATATGCTAGCGAAGGTAGTGGATGGTTCGGCTGCGGAAGAGGACCACTTCCGTCTTCCTGGCCAAGGGACGACCCCTTGGCCGAATCCAGACGAGGCGGTTGTCTTTTTCTCGCAGGTGAAGGCCAATCTTCGGATATCCTACACTCGTCTCGTCGGGGAGGTGCTCGAGCTATACGGTGCACAGCTCGTGCATCTTTCCCCGAACGCCGTGGCTCGGCTGGCGGTGTACGAGTGGGCGCTCCGGAACCATGGCGTGCAACCAAGCGCCCGGCTCTTCGGGTTCCTTCACGAAGCTAGGTGGTAGGGGAAGACAAGCGGTAGCGCTTTCGGGTGCTTGAACTTCGTTGTGAAGCCAGCACACGCTGCTGACTTCCCGTCCCTGGCCACGAAGAAGAAGTGGGGCAGGGCCAATGGTTTGAGCTGGAAGCTATTCTGGTTCTACCAAAGGGTGGACGAAGCGGATTCTCCGCTGAAGTATGTCCCGGGGACTGCCAATTGCGTCAAGTTTCCGGTAGAGAAGCCGATCGATCCGGCGGTGCGGCTTTTCTCCGAAGATCGATTAAGCGCTTCTCCATGCGCTGCCTCGCCGAGGAGTTCTTCGCGGCCAAGGTGGGGCCGTTGATGCGCAGCTGGGAGGAGTGCGTGACTATCGGTGAGGGAGGCGACCTCCTTGCTCTGAGTGATAAGGATCGCCGTCCTCGGAAGCTCGAGTCGGCCGCAGAGAGGCCGAGGATGTTCGGACGCGTGCGTGCCGACGGTCGCCATGAGCTCAAAATCTGGTGTGGCGCCCGTGTTAACCGCATCCTCGGGACGGTTACACCTTGGGTGGCGCCTGAGCCAAAGAGGGGCGGTAAGAGGAAGGCCACGCCAGATGGTGCTACCGCGGGCACCTCGAAGCGGTCACGTGGTAGGTATTCTCCTATACCCGCCATACCTCTTCGGTTTGTTCCTCCTAACTTGGATTTTTTCGTCAGAAGCCACCAGCGTGGAAGATGAGGAAGAAGAAGAAGACGATGAAGAGGTTGAAGACGAAGGGCGCCTAGCTGAGGACGACCACACTTCGCCGGACGCGCAGAGTGCCGCCAGTGGTCATCGTGATGACGATCCACTGGATGTTCTGGTCAGCCACTCCTTCGGGGTCGTTGGGTCCCGAACATGGCTCCAACGAGCTCCAGGATAGTCATGGGGCGGGGTCTCTTCCTTCGGGTCGGGGCCCTGTGACTCCCGAAGGGGCCTCTGTTGAGGTGCATACCGAAGCCGAAGCTTATACCGCCGGCTTCGTTGTCGATACCGAGCTTTGGCTAGTTGACTCCCCTCCCCCCGAAGGTTTGTTACTATACCTTGAGACATTTCTTGTCTTTTTATTGTTTTTTCTTATGCTTACTGTTTCTTGTAGAGGGGGTTAATGAGGAGCCTCCTCCAGTGCCCATCTCGGGGGCCGTTGGTGCCAATACCGCCCCCGCCCCCTTACCATCTGTGGAGGCACCTTCAATCCATGCCGAAGGATCTCTTAATGGGGCGGGGGTTGCTCCTGATGCCGCTATGGCTTTGGTGGCGACTACTGCTGTGGAAAGGGGGTCTTTGTCGACTAGGCCCGCCGCGCCTGGCCCCACCGGCTTCTCTTTGGCGACTACGGTGGCGGGAGGGGTCTCAGAAGTTACCCCTCCTGTGCCTAGTGCCTCCTCTTCGGCGGCGGCGACGACTGTGGAGGGGGGATCTTCGCGAGTTACCCCCCTAATGCCCAGCGCCGCCCCGGCTCCCAATGGCTTCTTCTACCTGGAGCTTACTGTTCTCCTTCAGGATGAACATCTAGAGGCTATCCTCGGGGGAGTGCCTCCGGCAATCCTTGGTTGCTGTGAGGCGTTCTCTCTATTGGAGAACATGCGCAGCGTTGAGTTATGCCTTGCTTCAGTAAGTACATGTTTTTTCTTTTTTTTTGTTTGGCAATGATAGTCTTCGCCGTTACTTATGTGTTCCAACTTGTAGAGCTTAGCTTGGAATCGTGCCGCGTCGGCACAGGTCTTGGACCTCTCGGGGAAGTGCACTGTTCTTGAGGGCCGGGTCGCCACACTCGACAAAGAGAACCGCACTCTCCGGGAGATTAGCGAGAAGGAGAAGGAACTGTTCACCCTTCATAGGGCGAAGAAGGACCAGGTGGAGCGGCGCACGAAGACCAATGAAGAGACTCTGGCCAAGCTCCACGCTGAAGTCGAGTCTTAGTGAGTTGATCTCGAATCGTCGCGTAAGGAGTGCAACGACCTGCGCGACAATCTAAAGAAGGGAGCCGTGGAGCTTGGGACTCTTCGGGGCTTCGTGGCGAAGGCGAAGCAGCAATTGGAGGCGTTCCAAGGGGAACTTCTATCTTTGAGCCAAGCCTTCGCCAAAGAGATAAGCAGATTAGGGACTATTGCCATGAGCACTCCTCCAAAGAGCCCGGCCTTAGCCCTGAAGTATTTGAAGGAGGCGATCGGGACCCTGGTGGAGGGGTCCTTATGCTAGGTTCGAATTGCGCCGTCGGCTCAATCTTCACATTTTCAACAATGTTGAAGAGCGCTGGGTGTGCACATCTTCCAAGTGGCTCCTCCCCAGATGGTTCGTATCTCTCAACATTCAACCCCAGCTCCTTTGATCGCGATTTCTACCAAGTTGTTCGAGACTTCATGTTGCAGTTCTAGCGAGCTGGTGGTGCTACCTTCTGCTGTGCCTTTATGGCCAACGCAAAGAAGAAGACTCCTTCGACCGCTGCGGTTGGTTCGCCTGCGTCTCCTTTGAAGATAGCGGAGCCCAGGGTGCCGACCTCCGAGGGTTCTTCGGCAGGTCCCGTTTCCGAGGATCCTAAGGGTCCTGTTGATCCGAAGGGCA
Organism: Olyra latifolia; assembly: GCA_036346145.1. Lineage (NCBI taxonomy): Eukaryota > Viridiplantae > Streptophyta > Magnoliopsida > Poales > Poaceae > Olyra > Olyra latifolia. The sequence goes on along the minus strand of CM070531.1, from coordinate 2,570,306 downwards.
AAGGGCCAGCAGAGTAGGATTGTAATATTTTGCTGATGTAATATATAAAGATCTTTTGTTTATTTCTTGTTCCGAGGTTGCCCTGCATCGTGGGTGATCTTATTTGCCTTTGCGATGTTTTTTTTTCGTTTGATATTAGCGCATTTTGCTTCACGCCGGCCATTTGTACATTGTATTCTGCCTACGCATGATATCGTTAGTGTAGTCGGCGTTCGCAAAGACTCGTGGCTCGTGAAGGCTCATTTTTGGGTGATTAGAGCGAGCATTCTTGGCCTCGCGCCAGCCCCTTAGCCGCATAATTGGCGGACGCGTAATTGCGTTACCGTATTCGGCGTTTTCGAAGGCTCTTTTTTGGGTGCTTGGCGCGAGCGCTCTTGGCATCGCGCCAGCCTCTTAGCCGCATAATTGGCGGACGCGTAATCACGTTAGCGTATTCGGTGTTCGCGAAGGCTCGTGGCTCGCGAAGGCTCTTTTTTGGGTGCTTGGCGCGAGTGCTCTTAGCCTCGCGCCAGCCCCTTAGCCGCATAATTGGCAGACACGTAATCGCGTTAGCGTATTCGGCGTTCGCGAAGGCTCGTGCCTCGTGAAGACTCTTTTTTGGGTGCTTGGCGCGAGCGCTCTTGGCCTCGCGCCAGCCCCTTAGCCGCATAATTGGTGGACGCGTAATCGCGTTAGCGTATTCGGCGTTCGCGAAGGCTCGTGGCTCGTGAAGACTCTTTTTTGGGTGCTTGGCGCGAGCGCTCTTGGCCTCGCGCCAGCCCCTTAGCCACATAATTGGTGGACGCGTAATCGCGTTAGCGTATTCGGCGTTCGCGAAGGCTCGTGGCTCGCGAAGGCACTTTTTTGGGTGCTTGGCGCGAGCGCTCTTGGCCTCACGCCAGCCCCTTAGCCGCATAATTAGGGGACGCGTAATCGCGTGAGCGTATTCAGCGTTCGCGAAGGCTCGTGGCTCGCGAAGGCACTTTTTTGGGTGCTTGGCGCAAGCGCTCTTGGCCTCGCGCCAGCCCCTTAGCCGCATAATTGGCGGACGCGTAATCGCGTTAGCGTATTCGGCATTCGCGAAGGCTCGTGGCTCATGAAGGCTCTTTTTTGGGTGCTTGGCGCGAGCGCTCTTGGCCTCGCGCCAGCCCCTTAACCGCATAATTGGCGGACGCGTAATCGTGTTAAGAGTATTTCGGCGTTCGCAAAGGCTCGTGGCTCGCGAAAGCTCTTTTTCGGGTGCTTGGCGCGAGCGCTCTTGGCCTCGCGCCAGCCCCTTCGCCGGATTGAAATATCTGCTCCGGAACGTCCTCCTTTTTCATTCCTTTTCGATTTACAGCTTGGCGGTCACATTCCCTTAGGATTTTTCTTCGATCGCAGCCTGTTTTGGGCGTCTGAGCCTCGTTAAAAACTCCGCTCGTAAAACCCGCTAGGGAAAAACCGAGTCGGAGAAAAGAGTACTCAACGCTTCTTCATTGCCTCATGGGTAATACTTGATCAGGCTTTTCGCGTTCCATGTATTTGGGATCGAAGAGCTGTCAAGATTGGAGAGGTGGAATGATATTTGCCTTGTTTGTTTGCTAACGATAAAAGGTCCGTCCCAAACGGGCTCCAGCTTGGATGGTCGTTGTGGCATCTTCCGGAGGACCATGTCTCCTTCTTGTATCTCCCGTGGTTTTACGCGCTTGTTGTAGGTTTTGGTCATTAGCTCATTATATTTCTCCAAGGCTTGTTTGGCTTTAAGCCTATCCTCTTCGATAGTGTCGGCCGACGGTTGATCGCTGATCTTTGCTCCTCCTGTTATGAACCGAAGGGTCTTTGCTTGGATCTCTGCCGGCGTTACTGCCTCTTCACCATACACCAGCCTGAAGGGCGAGTACCCCGTTGGTCTTGTAGGCGTTGTGCGGATTGCCCATAACGTCTTCTCCAGTTCTTCTGGCCATCTTCCTTTTGCTTCATCTACCAGCCTTCTCTTCATTGATTTCATAATGTTCTGGTTTGCTCGTTCGACGGCGCCGTTCACTTGTGGGTATCCCACAGAAGCATAGCATATTTTTATGCCGAGATCTTCACAGAATGACTTGAATCTTGACGAAATGAATTGTGACCCATTATTGGCCACTACTTCCTGTGGTATGCTGAATCTGCATATCACATTTTTCCAAAAGAAATGCTGAGTCTTCGCAACTGTAATGCTTGTCAATGGTTCTGCTTCGATCCATTTGGTGAAGTAGTCAATTACCACGATGATCCACTTAAATCCTCTCGAAACCTGCTTGAATTCACCAACGATATCAATCCCCCATCGCACAAAGGGCCACACTGGGGGTGAGGGCTGTAGGTTTGTTGGCGGAGCCTTCGGTGGGTTTGTCATCCACTGGCATCCTCAGCACCTTTTTACAAATTCTTCTACGTCGCTATTGGCCGTTGGCCAATATATGTCCAAGCGTAGCACCTTCGCTGTGAGGGCCCTCGGGCTTTGATGCGAGCCGCAGATTCCTACGTGCACTTCCGCCAGTGCTTCTTTTCCTTCTTCTTTTGAGACACACCTCATCCACGGTGTGCCGATTCCCGATTTGTAGAGCAGGCCATCCATCATGGTGTACGTTCTTGCCCGCTGTCTTGTTGTGTGCGCCTTCCTAGTGTCCTCGGGTAGTTCACCATCCCAAAGATATTTGACGATGATCGTTCGCCAATCTTCTTCCATGGACCTTGCGATGAGTTGTACTTCGGGGCATATAGATGCTCGTGATATTGCTTCGTAAAACACCCCTTCGGGTATTCTTGTAAAGTATGCTGCTGCCTTGGCCAACTCGTCCGCTCTTATGTTCCCCCCTTGGTATTGTTTTCATGGAGATTCCTATAAAATGCTTCTCCATTGCTCTTACTGCTTCCAGATATTTAGCCATCTCGGTGTCTTTTGCTTGAAAGTCCTTCATTATATGTCCTTCTATTAACTTTGAGTCAGTGTAAATGACGACCCTCTTCGCTCCGAGAGATTTTGCCTTCCGAAGTCCTAGCAAAAGTCCATCGTATTCGGCCGCGTTGTTTGTCGTCTTGAAGTTTAACCTGAGTGAATACTCCGTGCTTTGTCTTTCGGGGTCGGTTACAATTGCCGATGCTCCTGTCCCTTCTGCTGTGAAAGAACCATCGGATTTTATGCTCCACAAGGGGGCAATGCTGGGCCTTCTTTCGAAACTTCAGCTGACCATTCAGAGATGAAGTCGACGAGTGCTTGAGCTTTAATGGCCGTCCTTGGTTCGAAGGTGATGTCGAAAGGCACTAGCTCTGCGGCCTACTTCGCGATTCTTGACGTGGCGTCCTTGTTTTCAAATAAGGACCTTAGGGGGTATGCTGTGGGCACCTTTATCATGAACTCTTGGAAGTAGTGTCGTAATTTTCTGGATGCCATGAGTAGTGCATAAGCTATCTTCTCTAGCTAGCATCCAGGCAAAGATGTCACTGTTTTGCCGAAGCAAGTTGACGACGTTCGCTTCTTCTTCTTCTTCAGAAAGGGCAGTTCCGATAGACACTGTCTTCTCTTCATTTTCTGGGAATAATCGTATCATCTTCGTCTCACTTTCTGGCCTGAGCTGGGGCCTGTAACCCTTCGGACTGTATTGGGGGACGATCCTCTCCGTGGTTTGGACTGGCCTGAGCTTTGGTATGTCCTCGAGTTTATTTTTTCTCGCCGATTGTTGGTTTCCTCGAATGATAATAACTCCCCCTTCCGCGGGCAATTTCATACATAGGTAGCTGTGATGTATGATTGCCCCGAAGGTGTTGATGACTCCTCTTCCAAAGATGGCGTTGTAGCGGTGCTCCATGTCAACAACATCAAAGCATATGCTCTTTGTTATCTTCCTTTTGCCTTCGTCAAGGGTTACCGGTAGCGATATTTGGCCTATGGCAATCACGGACTCTTCTCTGAACCCTATGAGCAACATGTGCGATGGTGTTAGCCTGTCTTCTGGTATATTGAGTTGCTTAAATGCGCTGGCGAAGATGATATCTGTTGAGCTTCCTCCATCCACTAGCATCCTTTGGACGTCATAGTTTGTAATTTCTACTGTGATCACAAAGGGATCTTGGTGTGGGAACTTTACGCCCTTTGCGTCAGTCGTATCGAAGGTTATCGGTGGAGCCGGTGCTGGTTTGCTTAACACCGAGACATGCAACACCTCGCAGACGAACTCTTTCCTCTTTCTGTTCGACGGGAGGTTCAGCGAGGATCCTTTGGTGATGACATGGATTACCCTTCGGTTTTGCTGTTCAACATTGTGAATCATATCGGGGATTTGCGGTGCTGATCCTTTTGTCGCTGGACTTGCCTTCGCTGACGCTTCTGGTTTTGGTAGTTCTCACGTTGTGCTTTAACATCTCTGCACTCCTCGGTTGTATGCGAATAGTTTTCTCCATGCACCGCGCAATATTTCTTTTTCTTGTTCTCCTGATTGCCTCCTCAGAATTTATCATTCCTGTGGTAATTCTCTCCCGGTAATTTTCGTTCCTTCGATTGTCTTCATCTCTTCTCGTGCTATCTTTTCGATGGTTGTATTCATCCCTTCGGGAATTGTAATTCCTTCAGGAATAATCTCCCCTTCTATTGTTGTCGATAGCCCTCTGTTCGTCTGCTTGTTTGGGCTCAATGTTGCTTACCCTTTAGCTGGAATTTTGATGCCTCCTGTTCTTGTTTTCTGAATTGCTCTCCTTGTGGCCATCGCGGTCCTTGTGTGTATTCCGCTGGCATTGTCTCCTTAAGTTCTCTTCTTCTACTTTTTCATACCCCTCGGTGGTGAGATTTTCTTCATCCTTCACAATAAAGCCTTTTTCAACAATTAGCCAAATCGAAGGATGGACAGCCCTAAAGAACATCTTCATTTTGTGTTTCCACGGGCCATAATGTGTACCATCAAAATATGGTGCCCAACCGAGGGAAGTGAGTATAAGAGAAGATTCACTACCATTCAAGTTAGCAAGATCATAATAAGTATTAGCTCCACTCTGACCCATCCCGTCTTGCGACATCCTAAATTCTCCAAGCGGTTAAGCTTTATGTGGGAGATTAGGCTCTGATACCAATTGAAAGGACCAGGATGTCGCCTAGAGGGGGGTGAATAGGCAATTTTAAATTCTAAACAATAAATAGAGTTAATTGCGGAAGTAGTATCGGACAGTCCGGGTATAGGGTCGGACAGTCCGGGTATCGGACTGTCCGAGGCAAGTATCGGACTGTCCGGTCTGCACAGAAAACAGAGGACTTTAGATTCAATTCAAATCTCACAAATTCAAGGATACCACCTGCACCAAAGATAATTCACAAGCAAGTATAGGTGAAGTAGTAACACACAAGACAAGATAATCAATTCAATTGTAATATAAGCAAGCAATTCAAGCTAGAATGTGAAAGAGATAAAACCGAAATGAAGATGGAGACGCTATGATGTTTGTTCCCGAAGTTCGGATCCTTGAGGGGATCCTACGTCTCCGTTGAGGCGGCTCGGTCACACTTGAGCCGGGGTCTTTTTCAACCCTTTCTCTCACCGGTGTTGCACAATGCACTCGCCGGCTTCACTCCTTTGATTTCTTTCCTTGCGGAGGCGAAATCAAGCCTTCACAAACTTGACACGGCTCACCACACAAAACTAGGTGGCTCGTGACCAACTCCTAGCCGTCTAGGAGTCCTCAACCTCCAAGAGTAATAGATGCCACGAAGAACGAAATTGGAGATGAACTCAAGTGCTCAAAGATCAACTCTTACTCAATTCACACCCACACCTCCTCCCAACCCTTCTTCCTAAGGGGATCACCTAGATCGAAGAGTGGAGGGGTCACTAGGGCTCAAGAACACACTAATTCCACAAAGGAATCACCTTTCAACCTTTCTTCCAATTATCCCTCAATCCCTCCTTCCAATCTTCCAAACCCTTTTCCAAAAGGGGATCACAAAGATCTAAGAGTAGAGGGGTTCTAAGGGGGCTCAAAAACAAGGGGAGGTGCTTCACACAGCCTTGGCAACGGCTATTTGGAGAGGGAGGCTTTTAAATAGGAGCAGCTTCCGCGGATCTGACCGTTACAGACAGTTTGGACTGTCCGAGGATTAGGGTCGGACTGTCCGAAATCTTTTAGTTGAAAACCTTTGGTCAACGGTCAAACTTGCATTTTAAATGATGGGGTGAAGTATGGAAGTCCCACGAAGTAAACAGGGTCGGACTGTCCGAGGATTAGGGTCGAACTGTCCGAGTAATTATTTTCCAAACAACAGGCTTCGCAGCTGAACAGGTCGGTCTGTCCGAGGGGTCGGACTGTCCGAGGTTAGGGTCGGACTGTCCGAGGCCTGAAAACAGCAACTGCACACCCCGACGAAAATAGGCATATCTTTTGACTCCAGACTCCGTTTTGGGTGATCTTGGGCTCTACAGAAAGCTAAGAACGAGAGCTACATAATCAATAAGGTCTCACTTCTCAAATCCCAAAGGATAAATACAGGATTCACAAGGAAGACAAGGGAGACCTACAACTCTCACTTTCCGATACCGCTAACACCACTCTCCAACTAAATTTCACAAGGATGGATCACTTGAGCACTTGACATATCTAGAAATCATTCTTCATCGTATCCCTTTTAATAGTATGGCAATCCTTAGACTCAAATTAAATCAAAGATAATACAAGTCAAGGATAGTCACTTGCCGTCTTTTTCTTCATTATGTATGATAACCTTCACCAAAAGATTGATGACGCCTTCACCTTGTCCAACTTGACTCGATGCACCTCATGAGACCCTCGTCCTATCAAATTTGACTTGATCATCCTTCCCGATGATCTCCACGCCAAATTGATCTTGACTTAGTCTTCAACTCTTGGTGACACCGCCATCTTGTTGACCTTGATTTAACCGTCATCCTTTAACATACCTTGGTCATCTCACATGCTCATAAAAGGCATTAGTCCAAAAGCTCAATAGATATGAATAGATTGATATTTGTGAGCAATTAAGTACACCAATTGTTTCATATAAATAAGCACAATATTAAACGGAAACACTTGACATAGAAAAGATCTCTACTAAGTGCATCATGTTAAATATGTAATGGAGCTAGATGCACTAGGAAGATAATTGCCAATATGATAAATCGACTAAACCATGGCAAGTACCACAATCTTCACTAAAATGGAGCACATGATAGAATATACAAGAATTATACATGTGCAAATAATATTCAAGCTAGAGTGAAGTTATGGAACATCTAGATTAAACTTCACTAAGTGATGTGCATAAGAAGATATACAAGAAAAGTATGCATGCACCAAATCAAGTCATAGCAATGTGAAGTTTAACTCTAGTTAAGACATGTATACTAGAAGCAAGACACATATCAAACTCAAGTGGGTATATATGCACAAATAGATATGACATCAACCAATGTGCATATATAATCAATATGTTACTTGGAGCTCACTATGCACTTGCACAAGAGAAATGCAATAATAAATGTAGAAGGGATACCGAGATTGCATGCCTCATTTTTACTTACCCATCCTATTTGTATATGTGAGACTTACCTTGCTAGGATGGATAGATTGTCCACTTGACATATATGATTTCCTCTAAATAGATGAGACTAATATTCAACTTAGCAATAAACATGTTAGTCTTATAGCAACACAATTATATTAGAGGTTTGTCACTAGACAATTTCTTAGCCAAGCATTTACACAAATTTATCATTTACAAATAGTTGTCATTATGTGTGTTTGTCATTAATCACCAAAATCACTTATGTGCCTAGATGCACTTTCAGTATGGGATCCTTCGGGGCACGTATTGCTGCTAGGGTTGCATTGTCACGAGTTCTCTTCGGAGCAAATTGATTTGTTCCTCCAACAGTCGCCTTCGGTCTTGTAGGATGTCCTCGACAGCTGGGGGGGTCTCCATGTTCACGCTCTTGCTCGGGACGGGTGGGTGGGTTTCGCTGCATCCCATCTCTGGCAATTCTGCTGGGTCCCGGCTCATCGGGTCTACCGCCGCCCACGCCTAGGACACCATGGCTCTGGTTCCTTCGGCCCTGTATGTTGGCGTCGGGGGCCCTTGGGATACTTTCGCCGAGTCCTTGCGCGACCGCGCTGCCTTCTCGCCACAATTTAGTCGTTGGCGTGGTGGTGATCGCCCTTTGGGCCGGTTCCTCCGCTGCTTCGCCGATGGCGTCTTGTTCGTTCTGGTCTCACCGCTCCCGCCCTGCGCCTGCTCCGCCGTGCCCCGGTTCCAGCGGCTCGTCGCCTCCGGCCGCCGCTACGCTCCTCCTTGGTCTAGCCATTACCGCAACGCTCGCCTCATCCCCACGGACGGCCCCAATTGTTGTCGCCGGGATCCCCCGTCGACGTGGTGAGGTACGATGCCCCTCCCCGGTACTGGAGAGGACGCCGCGAGATGCGGTGGGAAGAGTGGACGCTAGGTGAATAGAACCAGTGTGGAATCAGAATTCTCTGTCTTCTCATTGATGAACTTGTCAATTTATACAGCTGTAGGGTCCGGGTTCACATGTATGGAAAACACCCAAATTGCCCCGGCCCCTGAGTCGTTGATCTCGCAATCAACCGTCGAACGAGTTTTTTACAACCCAAGCCTAGCTAGTTCCTAATATACCCTCGGGGAGGGGGGGCATATTCTGACAAGGTGGTTGATCTGGTGTGCCCTTGTCAGAGGTTGTTCCTGAGTCTTCGCTCCAAGCCACGAGACTCGCCGAAGACATCAGGCTGTGTATTCCCGAGGGATCTCCGAAGATTCCTATGGGAGCCTTCGCTCCTTCCTTGTACTCTTCGGTAATGCTTCCGAGGGTCCTCCCCTCTTAAACTTCCCTCGGGTCTCCTTGACCTTCACATTCCTCTCTCGACCCTTCGGCGTACAACCCGAAGGGTTGAAAGGTCTTCGCTTTAAGTGTGCTTCTGTAATGATTCCTTTGGGATAAAACATTGGTGAAGGACTCTTTCAGGCATCTTCGCAGATATCCACGTATTACAGAGATGGGATGGTTGCCCCAACAACAATATATATATATATATATATATTAATTTCTTAATGTCTTGTTAAAAACATATGGTAAAACCTTTATGCAAGGAAATAAGCATGTATCTTGATTATTCAGTTTAGTTTGGTTTTTATCTTCTACCTTACGATGCTTTTTCCAATTTCCTTTCTAGGTTTCTTGTTATTTCATAAATGCACCTTGTATTTTGTTTTGTGAAAAATTTTTATGCTCAAAATTTAGGGATGTTACAAAGACATTAGATGATCATTGAATAACATCGGGATTGGGCTAATAGAAATATTAAAAATTGAATTACCCGATAACTTATGTAAAGATGTAATTGAAACACACAGTATTGCATGCAGCAGCTCTCATGAACTTGAATCCTTAGTTATAGAACATCCAACTAGTGCAAAAGGTCGTATTAAATATTTCCCATATCTATGAAGATTTGAATGCAATGTATGTGTACCTATAGCACCAATGCAGCGACCTGTGTCTTTTATGTGGATCTTTTCCCATCATTAAGGGGAGGAAATCAACCCTTTGATTAAATAATGTTAGGAAAATCACATAGCAATGTGATCCTCGCACCGGTGTAGCAAGTGAAAAGTCTAGAAGACTAGTAAAGTAATAAAGAAGTGTAGTAGAGTATTGGAGCAAATGAACTGCCTAATCACTTTATGATTTGAAGACCATGACTAATTTGTATGTGCTTGTACGCAATGCACTGGAGAGGATAGAATGAAGGGGAACAGGTTGGCTACACTAGCGCAATTTTAAAAATTTCTACCGCGAGCACCCATGATATCATGCAAGTAGAGGATCACAGATCGTTACTCTTGACGCACAATCGTAGCGGAAGGAGAGTCGGAGTAGCTGATTCCGACATCACGCGCGTCAAGGTACAAGAAGTAGTTGTTCACGTCGAGCCGAATGTCTCTTCCTTGCCGATCACCACCGTAGCAATGTCGTACGTACTGCCGTGGAGGAAGTAGTGATCTCGCCGACCTTCTCCTCTTTGTTGCCGATTAGCGCCGCAGCAACCGCAGCAGTGCCTCTACGATATCCATACGTCCAGGGCAGAACACCATGTGCCGGTGTGCTAGCACCACACGCGTGTGGGTAGGGTTTCTAGAAGTCGGTAAGAGATGTGACACCTAGAGTTATGTAGTGGCGAACTCGTCGATGTGCACTGCCCCACCGCCTCCTCTTATATAGAGCATACTAATAGGCTTATATGCTAGAGGCCCATTAGGATTCTAATCCTACATAGATCAATATTCACAAAATTAATCTTACACAGATTAGTATGCGCGAATCTAATCCTACACGGATCAGTATCCACGAAACCCACTAATGAATCCAATCCATTAGACATGTTTTAACCCGTTAAGTGTGTGACACATTAGGTTCATGCGCAAGTGCCGTGGCCCTGAAAACTCTTTTCTGAACCACAAGTCAATAGCGATTCCTAGCAGGACATATTGACCCCCAAATGTACATAATGATCATATCGGCTGAACCTTGATATACTCACATACCGATCCCTTTACCGCACAATACCAATCAAGATCAAGGCGAGATGCGTACCACCCTTGTGATAGCTCGATCATTCACTCGATCTTGTGATGGATTCTAAACCGTGATTAACTCATTAATCACATTGGCATGGCCATGCACTTTTTAGTCCAATCATATCGAGGGGCCCAGAGATATCTCTCCAGTTATTAAGGAGGGGCAAATTCCATCTTGATCGTTTACACCCCATGATATGTTTCATAACATAACCTAAAAGCTATCTTTATAACTATCTAGTTACGGTGTAGCGGTTGATAACCCCAAAGTATACAACTACGCATGTTGGGATTCAACGACGATCTCAGGTCTAAGAATTATATAGATATACCACTCGAAATTACAGGTTGATGGAACATGTAAGGTAACAATCTCTGCAGTGTCTCGGAGTAGCTCTATCTAACACCATGTCTCTAACATATGCCCATATTATTGATTTAACATCTCTATATCAATGATATGTGAAACATTACCATTAATCAATACATGTGCTGATCAAATCATTATTGTCCCACATAATGATATGAGACTAGGGATCATTTAAAATAAAATCATATAAACAATGTGTTTCACAACTAAGTCATACTTGATGAACAATATGAACGACAACCCCTGTGGCGCCCCCTTCTAAATTCACATTCGGTTCAAAGAAGTCACTGCCCATTCGCTGTCCATGTGGTTGGAAAGTAACATACTAGCTGCCAAGAGCAAGCCAAGCATGTTAGCTCCCAACCCGAGCTTGCAGCGGTACACACGGGCGACCTTCGTTGAAACGAATGTAAACCGGGTGCCCGGATATGTGTCCGGTGATGGCTCCCAAGATCAGCTATCATCACACACATATCCTCACAATGATCGATAGCACAACACATACATCTTCGGCATAATTTACATCCAACCGGGCAACATGAACTGCTGCCCGAACAATAAGTTTTAACATCAGAGTTTTACTGCAGCGGAAATACAAGTTTGTTCACCAAAAGAGCAGCGGAAGAACATTATAAATAAACAAAAGACCAGCGTGGTATGCCCCCATTAATCCCATGGGCAACCGACTGGAAGTTAGAACACTACTTGCCCGCTAGCGTCACCGTGCTCGGCTTGGTAGTAGTACTCAAGCACGGGGTCATCTTCACCTAAAATTGCAGCACATTGGTTGAGTACAGATGGTACTCAGCACTAAGAGGTAATGTATATCCTCAATCATGAATATTATGTACTCCAAGGAAGGGCTAGCAGTACTTTTTAGCACAATTTGCATTTTTGCAAGACGTATATATGTGAGTAGGTTGTAAATTGCATTTGAGGAAAAACATTCCAAACAGTGAGGTTTATAGTATCCATCATAATTCATCATCATAAATCCATGGGCTCTATCCGCCCTTGGTCTCTATCCAACCATAACCACAACATGCTTGGGCTCTATCCGCCCTTGGTCTCTATCCGACCATACACCACGAGCAACCCTGTGCTCGGAAAGACACACGGCTATCCCATCATGCCTAAAACCAGTACCCAAACTGAACCATGAGCTAACATCAGTGTCTCGCCTCACAAGTTTTCGTCCTTAACCCTGGACGCGGCTGTTCGAACAGTTCAACACTCTACGGAGGTGTACGACTTTACCCACACGACACAGCAAGCCATGCCGAAGCCTCTTAGATGTACATGTCAGTCCATTGGGTCACCCGAGTTGACTTCATCCACTCCCCACTCCACGAGTGCAGGAGGGAGTCAACCGTTGCAATGGATTTGTCCAAGGCCCATCACACCCAAGCACAAGGACGCACCACGGATGGTCCACCCTGCCACCCCACCCTCTAACACAAGTTGCCCCGCTGGTACCCAACGGCGCGAGCATGCACAGGAAATTGGCCAAGTGTTCCCATAATACACGTGTGGTCGTACGTATAGTAACCTGAAGGGATTGGCACCATGTTCGGTCCTTAATTCACTCGAACGGGGCTACGTGTCCGAGATCTGTCCTCCCATCATCCCCTATCACCCGTTCAAGTCCAACTCAGAGTTCACACGTAATCCATCATCATCATCAACAGTATCACATAGTAAATCATTCACAATCGAAGTCGTATGACCAACGGAATTACTCCATTGATCGCTCGCCCACGTTGACTCTAAGCATGGCTAAGCTTTCGCTGACCAAACCCAATTAATACTACCCTCTTAGGCTACAAAGGAATAAGGATATCAAACATAGACCATTAAGTAGGGGATAACTAAGTTCTACCCACCAAGTGACATATATTTCAACTTAGCATGCAGGCAAGTGATAGAACATAATCAAAATCATGCATTCATAAAAGGAGGATCAATATGGTGAGTCAAATGAGGGGAGTATATGTGCCTGGCTGCTGCTCGTTGGCGGGGAGAGCTTCTGGACCAAGTCCGGGCTCCTCCGGAACGTCGGCTCCTAATGTTCGGTAGCAAGAACATCAAATAAAATCCAAATAAAATACCAAACAAATAGGAACATCAAATATTTTTAGAGATTCAGAAACTTCGTGATCTAATGCAAATTTTGCAAAAAGAATCACCCAAATCCGAGTTCGGATGAGTGAGATAGAGCTATTAGAAGTTTGGGTGCAAAACTAGCTCGGGGCTGTAAGGACTAAGTTCGGGATTGACCAGGGTAGCTCGGGAATGAGTCTCCTAGCTCAGGAAGGACGTTGCCTTGGTCAAGAGTGGGTTTACAAGGTCGGATATGGCATAGCTTGGTCGGTTATGACATAACCAAGATCGGGCTCAACTAGCTCTAGCTCGGGAAAGTCACTTAGCTTGTATGTTGCTTAGTACGAGCCACTTTTGGGGGTCCTAATAAGCTCGGATAAGCTCGGGCTTAACATGAAAGCTGTAGGAAATTTCCTGGCGCACAATTTTCATGTAGAACACTTTTTTATCCGAGCTACGGTTCATTCTATAGAGCTTACTTACTAGGCTACTGCTCAAAGAAAGGCTGAAACAGGCTGTTTTCAAACCTGGGGGTTCTAAGGCTTCGGTTTTCACCAAAGAATAGCTTAGCCATGAATGTTGAATGGTGAAGAAAAGAAATAAAAGGGAGTACTGGGTTCTCATCTAGCAAGGAAGGCCTTGCTTAATAATAGAGAGCCCAAAGATGAGGAGATCGAAGTAAGGGACGGTAATCTGTTCAGATCTTGATTCAGCAACTCTTCAGCTCGTTCCTTGAGGTCCCTTCAACTCCAGCAGCGTGGATCTGCTCCTAGACGTTCCTTAGCTCGTGCATGTACTCTTCTTGGCCATCTCTAAGCTTGCATTTGAGGGAAAATGACATGCAAAATGAGAAAACAGCGAAGAACCTCGCTGCTGCTGTTCAAAACAGCGAAGTAGATGAAGAAAGGCAGCAAGAACTCACCCAAATCCTTGTGAACGTGCAAGGGAGTTGGAGGTACTTGAAGTCTAGGAAGTTTGGATGTTACTCCTGCTCATTCCATGGCCTGGATTTGAAGAAAGAGGGCATAGATGGGCAGAAAACGAAATCAGCCTTTGCTGTCCCAAAATCGAACAGCAGAGAAAAGGAAGGGAAATCCATAGCAAACCTTTGTGCATGTGCTTACCATGGAGTGGAATGGATAGCCAACGATTTCAGCTTTCCAACGATATATAACACTCTATATGGATTCTTGGTGGTTTGGGTGGAGATTTGAAAATGGTGGAGGTGGAGATGAAGAACGACTTCTTTGTTCTTGTTGCTTATCGAGAACTTGGACGTGGGAAGAATGAGAGTGAGGGCTGGTTGAAGTGGGTGGAGTTGGGTTTAAATAGAGGTATACTCTTCCATTGACAAGTGGGTCCAGGTCCTACCTGTAATAGAGAGTCTGCGGGTAAGATTCCAGGTAAGAAAAGCTAAGGTGCAGAAATGGCTGCCCGTCCAGACCGCCCAAGTCACCAATGGATGAAAAATTATGCTTGATCTCGCCAAAGACCGCCTAAGTCGATGCCTGCGGGCTAGGTCTTACTACTCTAGTGGCTTGGCCAAAGGGTTTAAAGTTAAAAGCCTTATGTTCCCACCACAGAGTATGATGGTTGAATGCAAAATTTTTGTAAACCAACATAAAAACAAATGAACATGCTAATGATATGCATAACTATACGAAATTTAACAGCTGGGCTATTACAGTTTATTCATAAAACTGATAACATATTATCCAAAAGTACATAAACATAGACGTGATACAATTATATTACATGATTGCTTTTAGGCCATATTACTAACATAGAATAACTGAAGAATCCAATCCAAAGGCATTAGAATAAAAGGACAGGAACTCTGGCTCCTCAAATCCCAAGTAACCAGAGACGTCTGGTGAAGAATGGATAAGTGGCATAGCACAATCAATCATTAAAGTGCTCCAGAAAGAAAGGGGGAACCAGTTTGAGACCTGACATTGGTATAGAACCTATAGAGATAGGCATACCAAGCCTTTCATTAGGACAAGGCCCCAGCGAAGAAATGTGTGCACGCACAACCGCTGAAAACAAAGGAACTTGCTCCCGTGATGGAAAATATTAGAAGAGCAAGTAGAAGCGCTTGAAATAGCGCCCTACGATGAAATAACCATTAAACTTTAAGGGGAAAATCTGAATAGATCAACAACCACTTTTGACATTTATTTTGTAAAGAAAATTGTCACAATCATATATCTTGACCTTGAGTCTGCATCACTCGATGAATGCAAGAAAATGTTAGATTGGAAAGATTGGAAGAAGGCAATCTCAGTTGAGAAAGTATGTCTGAACAAATAGGAGTGTTCAAGCTTCTTTGCTGCACGCCTAACCATATATGTCTAGTGGGACATAAATGGATCTTTGTTTGAAAGAGATAGAAAAGAATGAGAAATGGTAAGGTACGAAGCACGACTGATTGAACTAAGACCCCAATCATGGGAAAAATTACCTTTAAGAATTTAATCTCAAAGGCAGCTAAGTTAAATTAGAGAATAAAGTGGATGGATGTTATCATAAGCATATCTTTATGAAATTTGAGTTTGCATACATGGATGTGTCCCTATTTGAAACCAAGAAAAAGCAAATAGAAGTTAGTACAGTATTATATCTTGGAGGTACTGCATGAACGAAAGCAACAAAGAAGAAATTGAAATATTCGTTTGAAGTGACTCTGAATGCAAGAAACGTTGAATATTGTTCCTAAGTTTTACATGGCGATCCTCGAATGGGTTAAGTGTAATCCTAGCCCAAGTAGATGATCCGAACATTACCGAGACAAAGGAAGAAATAGAAGAAGTAAGTTTGTACTTGAAACCTGAATCCGAAATGAAAGAATTGAATTTTAAAGGGCTGTCCTTCGAGGACTACAATGGTCAGGAGGTCACTACAAGCTGACGAAGATCCGTGCAGACCTCAAGATGAGGGGGGAGGAAGTCCTAGGGACAGGAATCCCATATGAATACTATCATGGAAATTCTCCCTATCTTTAAGGAAGCAAGAACCTAGGTTTGTGTAGAAAGAATTAGAACCAGACTATGGAAGAGTATGCCGATGTTGGACAAGCATACAGCTAAGTCCCAGAATGACCATGTTTTCTTGTGTGGTATAACTGAAACTTTCTAAAATCGTCTAAGTAATGTATTGTATTGACTTCGATGAACCATTCAGAATTCATCATGCTATATATAACCTCTTCTGATTGAGTATGGTTTTGACGCGTAGAACACCACATGAAACAGTCATATGGGTTTGAATGAAATGAAACCCTCATTATTTACCATGAATGTATATTGATTGTGTTGCACAAGTGTAGATGAGCTACGTGAAGAATAGTTTTACGAAGCATATCAACCCAAGTTCTATGCTCATGAATTGAAAAGAGTGAATACGAGTCTTACAAAGCATATCAACCCAAGTTTTTTCATGAATTGAAAAGAATGAACACGATTGAAGAAATACACATTAAGTCATGTGAGAATGTTGTAGATGCTAACAGTTAATCGATTAATCGACTGTTTTTCCTCATTATTTCAGTCGATCCTGTCTTGATCACTGGCTTCTGTACACGAGGCTGCAACATAAGAGTACAACATGTCTTAAAGGTAGCGAACTTGTTTGCATCGCATCAGCTGCTATAGACGCACTGCTAGTTAGCTAGCGCATGTTGGCTGCTGGTACACCTGTGTGTTTTGTGGTCATGTATGTATGGAAGACGAATTTGCTATCGGTGAATGGACTAAAATTTTTATAGTAAAAAACAAGATACATAAGAGGCTACTTATAAAACTGAAGGTATGTGTCAAAATAAGATATAAACTTTTTTACAGTTAATTATACACTTTTTACATATCCAATTATATGTAAATTTAGTTATTTACTAGTGTAAAACTAGGGATGAAAACGGAGCAGATTTGGTTGGATAGTTATATTTCCATATCCGCTCACAATTTTTTCACCCGGATGCGGATATGGATGCAGATAGTTTGAAAACAGATAGGATATTGAATCGGTATTGGAAAATAATCGGAGTCGGATCGAAAACGGAAACAAAACCGAATATTTAGTCGGATAGTATGTAAACGTCAAAACACAAGTTTCAACATAAAATATTATGATTTAGATTACATAGTTCACCAACGTAACAAAACTTATAGAACAGTGGCTGGCCGGCGGTTGAGGAGTGAGGACTCCTTCTGGGGTTGACAAATGAGTTGAGTTGTGGCTGCCTGGCTGGGGCGCTGTCGGTTGGGCTGTTGGGGCTTTAGGGGTTGTGGCCTTGTAGGCCGACTAGTAGCCTGCTGAGTCACCGGATATTCGGTCCACTTTTCCAATCGGATATCAGTATCCGCTTCATATCCTTAAGATAGCACCTTCCCATATCCGCTCCGGTATCCGTCTGTCAGATCCGGATAATTATCCGTATCCGTATCCATATCCGACGGATATCAGAATCTGTTGTCATTTCTCTAAAAATGGATACCCGATACGGATATGATCCGAATATTATCCGCTCCGTTTTCAACCCTATGTAAAACACGTCCAGATTTTCGATTTTACCTATTTTGAAAAGACCAATGAGGAGTAGCTCCCCTATCTAAACCCTAGCGCATTTGTTGATTGATTGTATGGATAGCTACGAGAAAGAGAGAGGAGAAAGAAAGAGCATAGGTTCCCCAATACTTGGGAGCAAGAAACATTAATGGCGAAGAAACAGCAAGAACCCTCCACCCTGGCCGCCGGTGGGATGCTGCGGAAGGGGCGCCTGCGCTCGCACGAAGCGACGCCTCCCAGCTTGTCCTTGCCTTACCGGGCCAGCAACCAGGACCAGGACGAGGAGGCCCAGACGTTGAAGAAGCACGCCGCTCCCAAGAACCCGGGGAGACGATGCTCCCGGGACGGAGCTGCGCACCCGAGGGTACCTGTGCGCCGGTCTCCGCGGCTCGCCGGCGGGGATCCGGTGATCGACGGGCCGAGCAAGGTAGGCTCCTGTTCTTGGCTGCACAAATGGGTTCGATTTGGCGCTACGGGATGCATTAATGGTTCTGCCTCTCTACGCATTCTACTCATCTATGCAACACACACCATGCAATTTTTTCCTTGAGGCCACTGAGAGTTCATTCAATTGTATTATACATGATCAAAGCTACAGGGTCTATTATTACCATTCAAGCAAATAGCTAGTAACTGAATAACCTTGGCAATAGCACATTCGAAAGAAAGGTGAGAACAAGTCTCAATTTCATTACGGAAACAGCATGTGGATTACCCAACCAATGTCTTTTCCTCAAATCATCTTTAGTAAAGATAGCATTCCGATTAGACTAACCCAATTTTGTTTCCCAAAATTTGTCCTTGTCTCCTGATTTATGGGTAGGGATGCAAACGGATTGGATACGGTTGGATACTAGTAATATTGTATCCGTATCCATATTTATTTTTGATACGGATAGTACCAGATACGGATACAGACACAGATAGTGTCGGTTATTCGGATATGAATACGGATAATATCGGAATGCGGATAGATATTGGTCAGAGCGGATAATTCATCAGATAATATGTGAAAACATAGACTAGGAAAGAAGCATCAAACATTCAAACTACACATATAATATGTGAAAACATGCCGTCAAGAATATAGGTCTAGGATGAATTGTTTCGCCGATGAAGAGATATAGCACCACATACTGCTAATTAAGGTAAAGAAAATAATTTGCAAATAAAGATCTATAGCGAGTCAACACATGTCTACTGAGTATTAACACAAAACATGGCACAACCCACGATGAATAGCAGGAAACTTGAGCCGAGTCCGGTGCCTACCAAGTGGCAAGGATTCAAATAATATCCATCGGATAGTATCCATATTTTCCTTCGGATAATATCCGCACTATCTGTCCATATCCGTATCCACGAAAAGCATCTAGATATCCATATAGTTATCCATATTACTATCCACATTGATTCGGTCGGTCGGTTGGTCGGTTAGTCGGACATTATCCGCTCCGTTTGCACCCCTATTTATGGGGATTTCATAAAAAAAGGACTCTGAACACTAACATGTTCTAGTAAATCATGCTTATTATGCAAAATATTGAGATATCCTACTTGTCCAATAAAAGTATTTTTTGGGTGTGCTACTAGTGGTTTACCTATCTACTTCTTGATTTATACACTTCTATTGATTGACCTTTTGCCTGCTAATCCTAATGTCAATATGCTTGCTGATCAGAAAGCCTGATTCAATTCAAAGTTGATTACGACTTTTGGCAATTGATGTACAAATATGATACGCTCAACGGTGATTCTATCTTTCCCTTTGACACCATATGCTGTAACTTTGTGAAAAATGATGTTGTAATTTCTGTGTAATCTTTTAGGAATATGAAGCCAGGGGTAACCCATCAACTATTACACCTCTTCGAAGATCCCCACGGTTCCATCCAGATTCCCACCAGAAAGAGCCGTTGCTGCCACTAAATCAGCAAGAAATTTCACATAGTAGGAAGACTCAAAATACTATTAGAGAAAAAAATCGAGAGAATCCAACAAGGAGGAGTCAGAGAAATGCTGCAGTGAAGCCTTTGGCAAGAATGAAAAGCCACAAGGAGGCGCAGCCATTGTGTCAAGGTTCCCAAGATATTCCTCCCAAGAGAAAGCTTGCAGGTTTATCTTGCACAAACAGTGAGATGCAAGAGCTAAAGCTCAATAATTTCGAAAAGCTAACAAGAAAGAGGAAGAGAGGCACTGAAGGAAGGCCCTCATCAAGGAAGCGAAGCCACAAGGAACCCAAATCATTGCCTCCAGATTGTCGAGAAATTGCACCTAGCATTGAACCCAGAAGCCCCATCCGTAAGAAGAGTGAAAAGGGTCCTTCCATAATGCAGCCTAAAATTGTTGATGATAGAATGATGAATGCTGAGGAAAACAATGAAGAAGTAAGTGGGATTAAAGGTGGAATACTGCAACAGTTTTCTGGTCCAGATGATTGGACAGAAGAGCAGGACATGGCATTGCACCAGGCTTACTTCACTGCTCGACCATCCCCACATTTCTGGAAGAAAGTTTCCAAAATGGTATTGTCAATACTTCCATTTTTATTGCTTTAATTGGTTTGGTCATTTCATTGTAATGGTAATAGCTGCTTGGTAATTAATTGTATGAGCTGCCTAAAGAAATGTTGTTCTGTTGATTTTGCTTGATTAACAAAAAATAATGATAACACTGCAGCTGAACTGTTGAAGTGCTGTCCTTGAAATTGGTTTTGTGTTTTTCAGAAATGATGCATAAAATGGGCATGACCGCGTGAGTTGTTTGTGTGTCTTGGTGACACCAATGCAAGGTTCTGTTGATGTGCTTTATAAATATTGTCAAATATAAAAAGACATCGATTACAAGGTTAAACAATTGTCCAAAAGATTGCCATAGGCCAACTCCAACATAGCATTAGTGTCTTGATGATCAATATGATAATTAGTAAAGAGCATTTCCTCAAAATGTGATGAATTATTAAAGCTGTATGGGTTACTTATCATGGGCAAAAGGAGAACATTCTAACCCAAATTGAATTTTGAATTTATGGGTAAAGCAGTAATAGTCAACCCAATGCTGTCTGTTTGTTGTTTTATAAAACATGTCATATACCGCATATGCACGTGAGAGTCAGCAGTTTTCCTCTCCAAAATGGGAATCTATTTTGTACCTTGTTGAAATACTAAAATGATAGGTCATATTGGTTATTCAGCATTTTTCTGAGCATAGAGTTCTATCTTTACTATTTATTAGCTCAATTTCTGATGCAAACCTTTTCAGGTGTCAGGGAAATCTGCTGAAGATTGCTTCAACAGAGTTCATGCTGACCTTTCAACACCCACTCCAATTGCTCCTCGTCCCAGAACTAGTAAAACAAAGTTTTCTCCTCTAATGCATTTCACACTGTCTGATTCAAAATTCCCAAGTCTCTTGGAATCTACAGTAAAGAGGCAAAGGACCACCAAACAGAAGAACCTGGAAGCACAGAAAACCATGAGACATTTGCTGAAGAAGCATTGCCTTATTGACCAAGCTCAAGAGGCTGATCACTTCTCAATATTTGAGACTTCACCAACTGCTTTACGATTGAACATTTCATTTGAGGATTCTCCTGGGACTCCAGACAATTATCTAAATGCTGAAAGTTCTTCAGCACGAAAGAAACCATTGTCAAAGTTGAAAACTAAGCAAGCTGAACCGAGCCCAGCAGTTCTGAAGCCTGTAAAGAATGTTATTCTTCATGAGAAGTACATTGATCAGTTGTCCCGTAGAGAAGGTACAAAAAGGCCTCGCAAAAAGGCTGTAGGCACCAAAGTTACTGATTCTGTGAGGACTCTTTCTGAGCAGCAAGCTGGTGGACTGAAGGCTGCAAGGAATGCTCTCATCTCAGAAGCAACAGACTTTATAAGCCACTATAAAAAGTTGCAAGCCAATTCCCTTGCACATGTTTTCGAAAATAGTGAAGATGATGAGTGTGATACTAGTGATTCTTGCCATGATGATGGCAAATAATGAGATGGCTTACAGTGTTGATATATGTTTTCCCTTCAATGTTAAAGATGCAGCTGGATATGGTAACTCACTTTGGTTGTTAGTGTAATGTGTATGACACTGATAATAAGTCAAGGAAGGTAACAGTGTTCTGTCTAGGGCGAAGTAGCAAATTTTGACAGCACTATGATTCTTCTTCACTTTCACTTAGTGTTTTCCACAGGTAGACTACAAAACAGTCTTTTCTGTTGAGCTTTGTATATTTTTTTACTTGGTTTGTTGCTTAGATGTTTCATTGCGCTTACTCCTTTGGACTGCTGATTGATGTTAACTGGAGCTCAATAAGTAGAATGTTTTGGACAACTGTGTTATTCTAATGCTCCATATCTTTCTCTTTGTATGGAAGAGAAGCTAGAATCATCATAGATGAAGCATCAGTAGAGGTGATCACATAAACAAGAGCTCCTTTGGTAACCGCGCTATTAAAAGCCTCTTTGTTTAGTACCTGATAATTTAGCCATAGCCCATTTGCAAGAAGGTTAAGAACAAAAATTCAGATACATGCTCGTCCATACAAGAAGGATGCATTAACAATATGTTGTTGTGATCTCCTTTCCAATAAAAGCTATTTCATTTGCCATGTTTCTAGTTCTCGTTGAATCTTTCTGAATTAGTGCAGAACAAAGATGACAATGAGCAATAGGTTAAAATTAAGACATTTTTCTGTAGGTTAGGTTTGTCACACTCAATTCAATAAATCAACGAAGTTTCTGCATGCTCTACATTTTTTTTTACTTTGCAGTGGTTGATGACCAAGATCTTTGTTTCAGGCCTGCATAAAATCGGACAGCATTATGGGATTGCATGTTTTGCTCATGTCTAGATATTTGTGAGCCCATGTGATACGAGCAGTATAACACCATCATCTTTTCCTTCCCTTGCTGCTGTTCAAAAGACTCCAAATCATTTATAAGAACCAACAACAGGTGCCCGTGCTAAACAAATCAATCAACAGATAAATTCGCTCCTTAATAAAAACTATTTTACTTGTGGGAGTCAGCTGCTATCTAATGCAAATAATTTAAATATTATCAGGTATGAAAACATTGCGAAGAGGTGTGAACACCTTAGAAAAGATCAAGTTGACTGTGAAATGCCACCTTGCCTCTGCCTTTTTAATATATATTACATAATATAAAAATTCATAAAAAAAAGTAGCAGAAAATTCATAAAATTTTGTGAAATATTTCTATGGATTTAGAAAATTATGCTACTAAAATTTTAAAATTTTTCTCACGGTTTTATGAATTTTCTACTATATTTTATGAATTTTTATATTTTGTAACGAATTAAAATAGCGATGGCTAATTGTGGGGACCTGTGGATGAGTTGGTCGGCGGCGTTGAGACTCGAGCCAAGAGCCGACCAAGGAAGGAGCACGGCCGCACGAGGTGTGCAACTATACGCTAGGAACAGAGAAGTAAATAGGACGGTGATAATTCTGATTACTTGAACTCAGAAGATACCGGCCATAGCTTCTAATAAGCAGACTTGGTTACAACCCAATTAACAATCCAAATAAATCTCGATAGATCTGTAAGAAACAAAGAGGTAAGATTATTCTGCTAGCAAACTCAAAGATAACAAGATACCGAGCAACATGGTAGTCGTCATACATGTGCTGTTGCCACACTGGGCCTGTGATGACGACTATAATGTTTGCCAATCATAATAGGCGCCTGTGTTCAGTGTTCTTGCCTTCCATATCTAAAGAAGGCTTCTGCTGGACATGTGTATTGGTGCTCGTGCAACCTATGCTGCATTTATCAGGTGAATGCAATTGTTTAGCTTTAACCTAACCTGATGGAGCATCTTCTTGCCTTCCTGGAAAGCGTTGTACCTGATAGAATGGTATGCACACTAGCATCTCTCACAGCAAGAATGCTAGTATCTGTCAGTTGTTGCAAACTCCATACATTGTAAAACTACCGATGCATTGCGAGTACCAAAACTTCTGGAAATAATGGTTGTCACTAATTTTGAATTAGTGTTTGGTAAGAATTGCAGCCCAACATATATTTCAGAAAAGAAAGGCGGCAGCATATTTCTTACTACCAATTTTCTACTGTTCATTGGTGCTGTTTAATTTTCTTCTCCCTTTATAGTGACTTTCAATGGAAAAATTGTGAATTTCGTGGTATGCGAAGTCATAATTACATTAACATTATTAATTTTGTTTCCTGTGATCTCCCTCCCTTCTATACAATTCATAAATTGCAATAAAATGACTGAAAACTAATCTGCTGGTTACCATAGTATAAAAGCAGATATCTGACCTTCAGGAGGAGCTGTTGCTTATCACAAATCTGCTAGATACAGTCAGTTCTAATTAGTGGGTATATCCTATGCTGAGGTAATATATTGCATTTCACACAATCCTTTGCTCAAACCTCTGATCATATCCGTGGTGACTTGGGATATTTTTCTTAGATGCCAGCCTATTCCCACCTTAAATCGGGAGCATTTCAGGTGATATATCCTATTTGTTATAGAATTTTTATTTGATATTTATTTGAATGCAAGCATAGTTACCCATGTACGTGCTAAGTATAGACATAGCTTGGATGCTCATGCATGATATTATGGTGGCTTTCGTTTATATGGATGCTGGTCGAATTGCCGTTCTGGGTATTCGAAGAATTTGTGCTAATGTATCTGAGGTCTACTGTCGTTAAATTTGCTCGACTAAACTTTCTACAGCAAAGCGAGTGTTTCCTCTGGTGGTATTGGTTGTTAATAAGTGGTTTCCTTCTGGACCTTTTGAATGGACATGTTGCTTCTTCAAATCAGGTGAACTAAAACCATTGTGGTCCTAAATGTTCCTTCAGTAATTCTATAGGTCCTCACTCAGCAGCGTCCAGCAAATAAGTCGATAAAAGACCTTCATGGCAATGAGTGCAAATTATTTCGAGGTTATTTATTTTTCAGCTACTTTTGTTGATTCTTGTTTTTTTTATGACCTGATATTCAATAGGCGCACTTATCTATTTGGTTTTCTTTTGCCTTCTTCAAATGCATTAGCATCGAGGCAATTGAAGGTTCACGAGTTTTTAGATTCAGGACCCTGTTGGCATTGCTGTTAGAGCAAGTATAATAAGGTGATGTAAACAGGCGGTAAGAGTTGCCATGTCACAGTTTTGCTTTGTTAGAAGAGAGAGAAGAAGCGGCTCTTGTTCTATAGCCAGCTCTCAGCTGGCTGTAACACAGAATCCAAAGGAGATGAGAGGATGGATGGGTGGGCCATTTATTAATGTGCAGATTATTTCTATAGCTAACTTATTATATAGGTGGGTTTTTAGACGGCTGTATATAACATGGCAACCACATATAACCAGCAGCCAGCTGTATTATTAGCCTTGCTCTTAGCAGGGAGAGGAAAGGTGCACTGAGGAAATAACAAAATCATGGTTTGCGACACTTCTGTTCCCTCATACATTGCCGAATTTTTTATTTCATATCCCCCCTCCTCCCCTTTTGAGAATACATCTTAGTATATTCTGAATAATCTTCATTTCCCAAATTCTTCAGAAGGTTACTCTTGGGCAGGGCCTTTTGCCAACCTCATCCAATCAACAGATGACTTGTGAAGTTTCGGTAAATTCCCTACATGGATAACCATGGAAAAACATATTTTATGTATATTGCCTTGTGGTAGATGTGTCCATGGAAAAACGTATTTTATGTATATTCCCTTATGGTAGATGTGTAAAAAATTGCTACTTTATGAATTTGTATTCTACATGGCTTGATCATAAGGAAAAAGTACGAACACATTTTTTAAAAATAAATTAGTTACCTTTGTCAGTAGTAATTTTGAGGTATTTTTTTAAATCTTTTGTTCTGTCAGTGATGTCAATGATGGTGTCCTTTGCAGGATTGTTGCATCAAATGCATTTTGAAATGTGCCACTCTAGAGCATGTTTGGAGTGGTTGAGCCGAAGTGAGCTAGATGTTAAGTCGGACATCAAGAGATTCTTAAATTTGCTCCTTGAAACTGGTTTGTTTCGTTTATGTTATTTTTAAAAACTTTTAGAGATAGCTTCATGATAAAATAAATGGATAAAAAGTCAAATTGATTTTCTATCCAAATAAGTCTAAGCCACTCCAAACATGCTCAGTATTGTGTAATGTTGTTTATGATTTTGTTTTGATGTTGCACTTGTATGTGCAATTGTATGATGCCTTTTGATGCATTTCAAATGACATCCCCATACATCTCATCGCAAAGGTTTATCTTAAAGCAGCACAATTTTGAACCTAGTTTCCAATTTTGTATGCATCAGGCTTCTCATAGTGTTTGTGAAGAAAATTCTGTGGCACGCATCAGTGGAACCGGATCGAAGACCAGGACCGGAAGCCTCCAGATCGGAGATTCGTAGCACACAGCAAGCCTATAAAAAATTATCAGCATGTTTTGATATATGGTGTGATGAAGAACCCCCTTTGGTATATCAAACTCCAGGAGCTGCGTATTGTAAGGTTTGGTAGGCTATATATGGTGTAATCAAGGCCCTAGGGGTGGACACGAACCGAGCCCGAGTGAGCTCGGTCTGGCTCATGCGGGCTCGGTATGGACACCGAGCCAGGGAAGCAGCTTGGCTCGGGCTCGTACGTACCGAGCTCGGTCTAGCTCGCGAGCTTGTTGCTGGAGGACAAGAGGAGAGGGAAGGGGCGGGGGTGGTGGGACGGTGACCGTAGAACGAGGGAAAGGGGTTGCCGTCGCCGCGGGGCCTTCGCCGTCGTCGCCGCTTCCGGATCCGGACGTCACCGTCGCCACGGGGCTTCGTCGCCGTCGCCGCTTCCGGATCCGGACGTCACCGTTGCCGCGAGGGGTAGAGGAGGAGGTGGAGGCGAAGTGCCGCGGAGGAGAAGGCCACAGGGGGCTCGGAGGAGGAGGCCATGGGGCCGCGGGGCTGAAGCCATGGATGTTGCCATGCCGCTGTCGAAGTCACCGCGAGGAGGCGGAGTGCCGCGGTTCGTGGAGGAGGAGGCTGAGGTGGATTGGAGGAGGCAGAGCGCCACGGTCCGCGGAGGAGGAGGCCACGAGGGGCTCGTCGGGCGAGGAGACTGCGGGGGTGGAGGACTGGATAGGGCCGCGGGGGCCTTGGATGAGGAGGAGGCCGTGGGCGGTGGGGGTGGAGAATGGAGAAGGTCGCAAGGGGGGCTCATCGGAGGAGGAGACCCAGGGGACGGAGGATTGAGGAGTGCTCGGTGAGGGTTGGACGAGCTATGAACGAGCTCTAAGCGAGCTCGTCCCAGTTCTCGGCTCAGGCTCGTTTACGGCTCGAGCCCGAGCCAAAATTCCACCCCTACCCACGCAACCTTATTGCATTCCGCCCCTACACGCCGAGCCTGATGAAGTTTCGCTTAATCAGAAAGCCGATTTTTTTCTTCTGTTAATTCATTTTGATTGTTAAATATTTTAGACATATTTCGATGGTCATTCTATGGGAAACGAGGAAATTGAACAATAACTTACGTGCAATCCATAGAATAAAGAAGTTTGTGTAGATGTAGACAAAAAGAAAAAAAAAGATTTGCTAGAGCTTAGTAGTCACCTGAAATTTGAAGAGACAGTTGATTTTCTCACCTTCATCATCTCTAATGGCAGCCTGCCGCGGGCTAAGTCTAGGGTTCATCATGGCCCCTAGACTTAAGAGGGAGGTCAAGGAGGCGGATGCATGACGGAGGGCGGCGATTGCAGTAGGACGATGAGATCGGCGGGAGGCGAGGCCGGATAGGTGAGGGGATCGATGGGGTCAATCTGGAAATGATACCATTAGAGAGAGGAAGAAGATACACATGGATCACTGGGATAGGGAAGAAGATACGACAGAGGGAGGCAGGTATGGCGGTCCGAGAAGGACCCGATGGCGGCGGCGGTGTTCATGCGGTGGCCAGAAATGTTGGGTTTATGTCCAATAGCCAATCATGTGCCATGTATGATGTAACCTTTGCAAGCCATGTGGGATGTGGGCTTTGCGATTTGTTGGGATTGCAGGTTGAGGACCACCTAGAGACTATATAGATGGATGAGGTGGAGGCTATGAGATACGGTTAATAGACCAATGCTCTCTCCACTGTAACCCTAGCTGTTATCTCCTAGGTAGTATGTGATACTGCTATAAGCTACTATTTTTGTGGTACTAATTGGGAGATGATTTACAGAAGTTGTCGACGCAACGTTAGACGGTTGACTAATTTCGTACGACTACGCGTAGATAGTTAAACCGACTTCATTGATTCTTCTTCCACTGCTATGTGCGTCTAGTGGTAATGATTTGTGATCATCTAATTGCAGGATTTCTGAGCTTTTTACAGTAAAATTAGTTATATGCTTGCCTAGCATACCTATATTTTCCTGCGAGGAAGATATTGGGAAGGATCAATTAAGATCGAATGATCCAAAAAATCAAATCCTCCTTATTTCAGTCACTGAGCCAAAGACTTACCAATCCAATCAACTTTTTTGACATAGACTTTTTTTTTTTGTCACATGAAAGTTATTTCTAGAACGAAACTGATCCTTTCTTAAAAAAACTACCAAGCAATGATTAGCGGAGATGGTTATTTATTACATGTCGGCGTGAGGTCGCGGCCGAGTACCTTGCCTCGACTAGCACACCCGCCTGACCACCTCTCTCTCCACCCCTCCCCCATTCTGCGCTCGTGGAGGCCACGCCTCGCCGCTGCAATGCAATTCCTCAGCCCTCTCGCCGGTGACGACGCTGACGACTACTACTACGGCTACGAACCCGGGTACCGCCGTGGCACCGGCGGCGGAAAGAGCGCCAAGAAGGAGAAGGGCCTCCTTTCTTTCCTCCCCTGCTTCATTCCCTGCTGTAATTCCATGGCCCTTTCTTGAATTCGTGCCCAAGAAGGGTTCTTGACTTTCTTGCTTCGATCCCTATGTCCAATTCCCATGGATTTTCTTGCTTATTTGTGCTTCTTGCCTAGCAGCGCCCGGAGCGGTCGACCCGAAGGCGCACCGCCGCCTCCTCTCCTCCGACTCCAGCGACAGCGATAACATCGCCACCACCACCGACATCACGGCCGACCTCACCCGCCTCCGTGCGCGCTACTCCCGCCTCGCTGCCGGCCCGCGCGTCCGCCCTCGCGACGTCCCCGCCCTCATCGCGCGCCCCGACGAGCCGCAGCTCGCCGTGGCCGCGCTCTCCTGGCTCGGTGGCGACCTCCGCCCCTCCTGCATCCTCCTCACCCTCCTCCCGGCCCTGTTCCCCTCCCTCCCTGCCCACGCCCGCCACGCACTCTCGGCCGCCGCGCGCCGCCTCCACGCTCGCGAGGCCGCGCTCGATGGCGAGGTGGCCGAGTACCAGTCCACCTATGCCATGAAGCTGGCGTTCGAGAAGACCAAGGACGGGGTGGCGGAGATGGCGGCGGAGGAGATGTGCAAGATGGCGCGCGCGGCGCGGCGGGCTGACAAGCTGCGGTGGCGCGCTGTGGAGGCGGCCGCCAAGGAGGTGCTGACGCCGGCGCAGGCGAAGGAGTTCCTCAAGGCCGTGGAGGAGGTGGGTGGCAGGGTGGCGCGGCACGGCGCGCGCTGGCACGCGCGCGCTGGCTCCCCGTCGGTGCCAGTGGAGGCTTTCGAGCGCATGCGCGCCAATGCCCGAGCAGCCACAGATGATGCTTGGTGAGCTCGGGATGGATGGGTTGCCAATGAGGATTGCAGCTAATTCTTGGACCTTGTAAGCTGCCACTGATGCATCCTGAGCTTCAGATGGTTTCTTCACTGCTTAGCTTCAGAGCTTCAGAATATTTTTTGACTTGTTAGAAGCAAATAATTTGGCAGGTCGGTGCTTTGTTTCTGTACTGACGAAAGAGGGATTCTGTCTGATTTTGACATTGTTTATTATCATGAATTCGCTTTGAAGAAATGCGACACAAGGATATGGCAGGCATTGACGTTGTAGCTATGAAAATATTTTCAGATTTTCTGATGCACAGTGGAATCATGAGCTATGAAAATGAATGTCTCACTCTTCTATGTTGACAACAATTTTTGCTGAACATGAAGGACATGTTAATGGCGACACTTTTTATGTGTGAAACTCTGCTTGCTCATGTCATGAAGATGTGCTAGCTAGCTAATTAGATGGGGGCAGATTAATTATCCATGGCTGATGATGAGTAATGTTACACTTCAATAATAAAATTCATGTGACATCCGATAAAATCCTGACAGGTTATATACCATCCCATAGAATTCTGCTCCACGCCGCTAAAATTACCCACCATATGGGATCTCACATAGGCCCTTGTCTCAATTCCATTTCGGTCCACCGAGTTTCTTGAATTCGCACATAGACTGTGTTTTGAATTTCGTGAAGAGGTGCATAGTTTCTTGTGTCTCTCCTAGTAGCGAAGCACGGGCACTAGGAATTTTATGCACATCTTGAAAGCCATGCCTTTTCCACTACTACAGAACACGTCATTGGTGCTAGTTCCAAATAGTCATAAGCATCTATTTTTTAATTGCACAAAACAATATGAACTGATGAACCGGCATAGATGACCCATTTTCTATGTCGTTTATAGCTAGAACCAACACAGATAAATTTTAAAATATTTTTTATCTAGTCTAACGGACTAGCTATCTACATAAAGGCGTTGTTGTCTTCGCCGCTGCTGCTCGCTGGCTCGGAGTCGGAGTAGCTGTCGACCTCGTTGTCGTGGCCCACCGCCTCCTTGTCGTCCTCGGGGTAGGTGTCCTTGCCATCGGACCCTCGAATGAATCCGACGATGGCCACCTCCGACTTCGACTCCTTCTCGGAGGAGCCAGCTAGGATGAGGTCTTCGTTGTCCTCCGGCAGCTTTTATCATTCTTTTCAGAGCATTACATGTTCTAGGTATGTAATCACGATTTCTACAAGCCTCACTCCACCAAATGGAAGCAAAAGCAGTGAACTCAGTACTAGCAACCCTAACTTTTCTATCCTCGGGGAAATCATAGAATGAAAACTTTTGTTCTACTGCTAATTCCCAATCAAGATAAGCATCAGGGTCATACTTTCCAGCAAATGGAGGCATTGTAAATTTAATCTTTCCCAAATGATCACCACGTACCTCGCGAGGTTTTTGCTGGTTTCTACCCATACCTTTCCGATTACGTCGAAGTTATCAATGATCACGATCATTGTTGGAGTTAAAACCATCATCATCCTCTGTGTCAGTAACATAATTGGTCTCTTCTTCTTCTTCCACCTCATTTTCCTAAGCATGACCAGCAGGTGGGGATGGCGACCCGGTGCACCATTTTGTCTCACTGCATTGTTGGGCCTATTTGCAGCAAGTGGTGGTTGTCGTCCCTCAAGTTGATCAACTCGGTCACGGAGGGTGGCGAGGTTGTCGTTGATCTGAGCCAATGCAATATCTTGATTTTCGGCATATACGTTGAGTAATCGTGAGAAGTGTTGTACGATTCCTCTCGAACGGGGTGTTAGAACATCACCTCGGTTTTTCTCGTTGCTTCCTTCTTCATCTGCCATGGTTAGTAATAACAGGAAAACAGACAAATATATGTAGTTCCCAATCCACTACTAATTGGTGAAATTGATCGGATCACTCACTCTCAAGCTCTTACCAATTCTTAGAAATGCAACAAGGGATACAACCGGCGGTTGGTTCATGATAAACCGGTCTCAACAGTGAGTAAAGCGATTGCAAGGCTATCACCTGTGAGGTTAGTAGAAAGTGGAGCTTGGATAGGCTATATATATAGTAGCAAAGGAAAGCAATCAGTTAATCTCATATTTGCACA
Source organism: Olyra latifolia (assembly GCA_036346145.1). Taxonomy (NCBI): domain Eukaryota; kingdom Viridiplantae; phylum Streptophyta; class Magnoliopsida; order Poales; family Poaceae; genus Olyra; species Olyra latifolia. The sequence continues at coordinate 2,538,875 of CM070531.1, read as the reverse complement.
AATTGAATAACTGTTCGAATCTAGCACTTAGCCTATATTGCTGATCAAATAAGGATGGAAAATAGGCTAAAGCAAGTATGTGCATATGGATACAAGTGGTAAACACAACACAATTCAAAGATATGCAATTTGGAATATGAAAGCGCAAAATTGATCCAACTTTGCAAATTACTGTTTTCCGTCCACTGGACAGTAAGTTGGTATTTTGGCTATAACTTTTTTAAGTGCCTCTTTTTTTATGATTCTTTTTTTTTTTATCTTTTTCCTGACGCCTTTTCCAACAACTTTTATTTCAGGCCAACATTCTGAAAACCAACCAAACAATTCGCACAAAATTCACAAGTGTGTTCAGCTGCAGATTTCAGAACAGCAACTAGGTCTGAATCAAACATTTATAACTCCTTATTGGCTTTATACATGAACTTGTAACTTGGAAGAAAGATAGAGCAACAAGTCATGGATTTGCTTCTTTTGGTTTCACTCAAAAAGGATGAGGCAATTGGGATTTATGGCCTTTTTGGTGGCGGCTACAGAAATGGAAACTTTCTGGTCGAGATGCAATATTTTGTTTTTGAGGGATATGAAGGGATATTGACGTGGGGAGATGAACAGGGAGATGAACAAGAAGATGAACAGCAACAAGAAAATACTAGAATGAACACAAACTCAATTTAGCAAACCAAAATTAACAGATTGAAAGGCACAAAGTGGGTTTGGACAGCAACAAACAATCTTTTTGTCGGGCAAATTTTCTAGACTCTAGGGAGAACACGATGAAACAACTAAACAAGATACAAGAACTCACCGGTAAACCTTCGCTCTGATACCAAATGATGGACTCACGGGACGGCCCGATCTTCTAGTGAGGGGATAACTTCGATTTGGCGGAGTATGACTTTGACGATCCGGCTACGAACCACACAAGGATAAGCGCCCGCAATCGCTAAACCACACTCATGATCGTTATCAACCGTGCCAAGACACAGATGACCTGACCACGAAGGTCTATTCTTAAAGCAATCGAAGAACTAGCAAGAACAAGGATGAAGTACACACAAGTTGAGGTTTTGAACTTTTTTACTGCTGCTCTAGCCGAGTCAGGAGAACAATGATATAGTTCCACACATGGGGCAATTAATCTAAACAAAGACTAAAGAGAAATGGAATGGACTTGTCCAGTATGTAGCCAAGGAGATGGCTACTAGAAGGTGCTTTCACACAGCTAGAGATACATGGGAACACAGCCCAAAATTAAAGGTGGCGCAGCACCTGAAGAGACTAAATCGCTGAACATTTTTTACTGCTGTGGTCAGCTCGTAAAGAATTTGAAGTGAGCTAGATCCGTTGGAAAGAGCACGAAATTTCCTTTCCATCAAGTTCTCACACGCCCCAAACGGAGTCTGTTTGCATTCTCTATGAGCATTTAATTTCGGATTGGTCATTGGAGGCCGAGTTGAAACCTTTCGCGTTTCCACCTTGCTTTATGACTTGTATTGGCTGATTAATGCTCTCTTGATGATCCTTTCCTAGATTCCCAAGTATGATAATATTATTAGGTAGCGGTCTATTCTCCAATGTAAAATTATGCGACCCTAGAAACGAAATTACCTGATAATTGAGTTGTCGTGCACGAGCCCGTGTAATTGGTCCTTGAATGTTGGTCGAAGGTCGCTGGTCACTAGGAGGGTTTTTGGATGTTGGTCCCATGAGTGTATCCGAGGTAGCGATGTCCTCATCACCTATCGAGCCAGGTTGTAAAAGGTTACAATGGATACGCGGTGTGCTTGGAAGAGTCCTGTCGCCGGTGGCTAAGGAACAGCTAGAAAATGGTCTACATGCGTCACCGTAGAATTCTTCGTAGGGATCACCCGTACAACAAGAATAAGAAAGCTTTTGATGAGACACATAAGACTCATTCAGCTCCGGAGATTCGCAATGGCAAACAGGTGTTTAAAATGGTAAAGATCTTAAAGTTATCCTTGGAAAGGGCCTAAACAGTACATCTAAGCCAAGTGGCTCTATCTGGAAAAAGAGATCCTTACTCTGGGACTCACCGTATTGGAAGGATTTGGGTGTTCGACTTGCATTTGACATCATGCACATAGAGAAAAATGTGTGTGAAAGCATACTTGGTATCCTATTGGACATATCAGAAAAATAAATGATACCCTCGAAGCCCAGCAGGACCTGCGAGATATGAAACTCAAGAAGGAGCTACGTCACAAAGAACTGGATAATGGAAAAAAGTACCTTCCTGCTACTTGCTACACACAGAGAAAATTAGCTTGTGTAGTTTCTTGCATGGAGTTAAAGTTCCATCCGGTTACTCCGCCAACATGAAGAGGCTAGTGAATATGAAAGATTTGAAAATGAATGTTATGAAGGCTCATGACTACCATATGATGATGACACATATGCTTGCAGCTGCAGTTAGGGGTGTTCTACCGAAAAAGGTTCGAGACCCAATCATAAAGTTGTGTTCATTCTTCAACGCGATTTCACATAAGGTCATCGATCTGTTGATACTAGATAAGCTACAAGAGGACGTGGTCCACACTCTATGCCAGCTTGAGATGCATTTCCTGCCAACGTTTTTTGACATGATGGTCCATCTCATTGCTCATATTGTTTCACAGATACGGATCCTTGGGCCCATGTTTCTGCATCAGATGTACCCCTTTGAGAGGTTCATGGGGGTTCTCACGACATATGTTCGTAACCGAAATTAGCCGGAAGGATGCATGGCCGAAGGTTGGGAAACTGAGGAGATCGTGCAGTTCTACATTTACTGCATAGATCTGAAACCGATTGGTATGCCTGTATCTCGTCATGAGGGAAGGATACAAGGGAAAGGGACGATCGGTGAGAAATTAGAGCGAACTACTGATATTATTTCATTCACACAAGCACATTTCATAGTTCTACAACAAGCAGTTTTAGTGTCTTCATACGTCAACATACACAAGAGAATTCTATGCACCAAAAACCTGACAAGTCAGATGATTGGATCGTGAGACAGCATAGAAATCATTTCGACGATTGGTTATGTAGACACATAATGGGTATGCATACGACCTATGCTCAATTGGAAGGGTTGGCACAGGGACCATCGACTACAATTCTAACTTTTTAAGGTTACGACATCAATGGCTATACATTTTATACGAGAGTACAAGATAACAAGAGCACCAATCAAAATAGCGATGTTCGTATAGATGCCTACGATAGCAATGGCCTCATGGAGACCTATTATGGATTCATAGAGGAGATTTGGGAGCTCAACTATGGAGCTTTGAAGGATCCTTTATTTTCGTGCCAATGGGTCAGACTCCCTAGGGTAGTGAACATCAACAAGTACGGTATGAATACCGTAGACCTAAAACTCGTTGGATAGAGAGAAGAACCATTCGTACTTGCTAAGGATGTTACACAAGTCTTCTATGTAATTGACCTGGGTAACAAAGAACGCCACGTGGTTCTTCAAGGAAAAAGAAGGATTGTCGTAGTTGAAAATATCGTCAACGAGGAAGACTACAATCTATTTGATGAGCTACCTCCGTTCGGAGAGAACGCTGACCTAAGTCTCATGGAAGAGAGTGAGGAAGCTACTTACATCCATCACAATCATAACGAAGGTCTAATCATTAGTGGAGTGCATCAATCATAATTGTATCCATTGCTGATAGGTTTATTTGTAATGTATGGGATGGAAACATTTCTATGGTGTCGAAAATATCAAGTATCTGTTTTCAATTGTTTATTTTTTCCAATGCCGAATCGATGACCTATGTTACCGGTTGTTGTGTTCAACCGGTAGTGATGCCCCTACCTATATATTTGGATGGAACCGTTTGTGCGCTTACATGTTTTGTTGCCCTAGCCAACACCGTCGACCCGTGCCCTCCCTCCACCCCGGCAACCCGCGCACACTCTTTCAACCCAGTGACCCACTCCCTCCCTCGACTCCGGCGAACCAAAAGGCATGCTCCTCCACCTCGGCAACCCGCGTGCTCCCCACCCCGGTGACCCGCGCCCTCCGTCGACTTTGGTGACTCACGCGCTCCCCCACCCTGGTGACCTATGCCCTCTGTCGACTCCAGTGACCCGAGCGCTCCCCCACCCTAACGACCCGTGCCCACCCACATTTCGGCGGCCTGCACGACCCCCTACCTCGGTGACTCGGCACTCTAAGATAAGTCTTCGAGGTAAGTCCTCTCCGAGGATAAGGGGGGAATCGATTTGGATGCTAATGGCCAATTAAGGTGATTTGTCGGGACTTGACTCTTGTTTGAGTTGAGGGTTGAAATCACTTTGATTTGGGGACCTAGTATTGTTGTGGCTACTGTTTTATTAATAGCTCGATGATGATCAATTTGTGAGCTTGCATATGGCACATTCATTGAATGGTAGCATGCTATCTAGATAGATTGTTCAGTTCGATTGAGTTAAATCCATTTGTGACGTTTACTCTTAGTAATTGCTGATTGTTTCACACATTAGAACACTGGCTCATTGCTATTTTATATAATCTGTTCACTGGTTATACTAGTGTGCATATGTGCATGATACAAATTAATTTACATTCTGCTTGGAACCTGCTGTTCAGATGTTGATAGTTATACTGTTTAACTGAAAAAAAAATTTGAGAGAAGCAAGCAGTAAAATACATTCAGTTAGACTGAAATTATCTATTTAGCTTTGTCTCTTTTTTGAATCTGCCATATTGCAATCTGTGATCATATAACTGGTCAGCCATTGGAAGGCTAATTTTAGCAACCCGGCTGTTTAATTCTGAGAGCAAATTTATAACTCTTAAAACTGAGCTAAATTGTTGTTTTACCATTATAAATTTATAATTCTAACATCTAAACTGTGGAATGATTAAGGGCTAGTTTTGCAACATAGTTTTTTCATAGTTCTCGGATAAAACCATGCAAACAAACCGCATGTAGTTCCAAGAAAATCAGTGGTTAAGATGGTCTTTCTTGGAATAATGGTTTTGAATATACACATTATAAAATTCTATGTACACTACAACAAAGTTTTTGATCTCTTAGTAATTGCTGATTGTTTCAGACATTAGAACACTGGTTCATTGTTGTTTTATATAATCTGTTCACTGGTTATACTAGTGTGCATATGTTCATGATACAAATTAATTTACATTCTGCTTGGAACCTGCTGTTCAGATGTTGATAGTTATACTGTTTAACTGAAAAAAAATTGAGAGAAACATGCAGTAAAATACATTCAGTTAGACTGAAATTATCTATTTAGCTTTGTCTCTTTTTTGAATCTGCCATATTGCAATCTGTGATCATATAACTGGTCAGCCATTAGAAGGCTAATTTTAGCAACCCGGCTGTTTAATTCTGAGAGCAAATTTATAACTCTTAAAACCGAGCTAAATTTTTATTTTACTGTTATAAATTTATAATTCTAACAACTAAACTGTGGAATGATTAAGGGCTAGTTTTGCAACATAGTTTTTTCATAGTTCTCGGATAAAACCATGCAAACAAACAGCATGTAGTTCCAAGAAAATCAGTGGTTAAGATGGTGTTTCTTGAAATAATGGTCTTGAATATACACATTATAAAATTCTATGTACACTACAACAGAGTTTTCGATCTTTGTTAAATAGGTCCCAAGCTTGGACGCCTAGTTAACCAATGCGGGCCCTAAATAATTAAGAAAATGATGTCTCATCATCCTTCTTAAAAAAATATTAAGAAAATAAGCTAGGTATACACCGGGACACACCTGTTTTAAATAAGCCTACAAATCTTAACGCAAGTTAATTAGTTGACAAATGTAGCTGCAAAAGCAGTACTTACGGACATAACATTTCATCCGCTAGCTGTTTATGAAGTATGACCAAGCTATATAGTTTGCTCTTTCATAAAGTACCACAAGTTTTTGTTCATAATTTGAAAATCAGCTAGCTAGTAGGTGAACTTGGTATGCCGTAGCGGTTAGCCGCCGACCATGCAGCCCATAAACCTTATGGTTAAGAACTAATGGTCGGCGGCTAGCTAAGCAGCCCTTACATTAAGAAGTAACACTAGGATCTGTTGAAATTTCTATACAGTATACCATAGCAGAAGATATGAATCCAAACTCAGATGATGAACGTTCAAGGAGCACTGGTAGCCCAGTGCGTACCTCAACATGGGCCAGCCTGATGTCGCCGACGTCATTGATGCTGCTGAGGGCCAGACATCCACCGAAACATCTCGGCGTGGTCATGATCCTAGCAAGATGACCAAGGGGCGATCAGTCATCACGGAGCTCTCGACAGTCGGAGAGCCTATTGCCCCCTTGTCAGTAGTGGGGCCATACAAAACGGCTTTTAGGGTGACTGTTAGGGATCACGAGCCCATCACATATAGAAGATGGTCTGGCCAAAACGATGATAATCAGGTGGTTCCTAATGCCCTGAAGGATGTGTGTTGGAACAAGTTGAATGAAAAGTTTGAGTCCCTGAAGGTTCAGAGGAGATCGTGAAGAAACGTGAACTATACATCATGGCCAACTCATTTAAGACATGGAAGACAAAATTGAACAAAGACTATGTGAAGAAAGGTCTGACGCCAAGCTTTAACACATTTCCACAACTGCGGGAATTTTGGGATGAATTCGGGGAGTATAGGACGTCGGAAGAGGCAGTGGAATTGAGCAATACAAATAAGCTCAACTCAGACAAAAATATTTACCCCCACACACTCGGCTCACGTGGATACATGAAGAAAATCGTCGAGTGGGACAGATGGGAGGCAGAACTAGCCCTTACAGGTGTCACACCTGCGATGGCAGAGTAGGTCCCACGTGCAAAACACTATCTGTATGGAAGGGGTGCTACTTTGTCAGATGACAGCTCTTTATCCTTACGAAGCCAACGAGTCCAGGAAGTGCAACAAAAGATTGCAGACGCCCACACTCAATCTTCCCAAGGCTCTTTTAGTGCATATAAGGAGAAGGACGAGCTAACCTTGGCACTGGGTAACAAGGAGCACCTTGGTCGCGCACCAGGTGTTGGTTTGGTGCCTTGGTTACAAGCATTCCCCCAGGACGTAATGAGTTACAAAAGTCAAAAGAGGAGATAGCTCGAAAGGGATCAGTTGCTGGAACAGATACAAGAAGAAATGAACCAACGTATCCAGGAAGCGGTACAACAAGTGCTCAACCTATAGCAGGAATAAGTCGTGGAGAGAGCAGTTGGCACCAGCAGACCGAGCAGCCGCGCGTCTGGTAGGCTTCAGGAAGAAATCATTGCCCATTTTCCCGTGGATGACATCACGGAACGGACGCCATGCAAGTTGTATGTGCAGACGCTTAACTTTACCACCAAGGTTGCTATGGGGCAGGCTTTCCCATGTGTCAAAGAGGGTCAGTAGCACAACCGCCCGATACCTGTGGGCTTCATGAGGGTTTGCATTGGCAATGTAATTTCGAATAAGTACAAAAGAGTTGAGCTAGAGATCCCCGGTGAAGAGGGTAAAAACACATTAGAGGACAACTTGCACAGTTTCGTCGCATGGTGATGAGGACGAAGCACCACGGAGAGACCCCTCGTCAACGAGCAAAAGAAGCCAAAACCCACGGTCCGTACCAAGGTGTATTACTCCTCCACCTGCATTACTCCTCCACCGATAGCAGCTACAAAAACCCTACTCCTACACTACCACCGCAAATAAAGCAAGCATAGGAACCATCTCAGAGATCAAATTTTCTTAGAAACGAGGACGGGAAGCGTCTCAGATGTCGCAACCACCTCCTTCATCTAAAAAGCAAGTGAGTGGAAGCATCACATGATTGCAGAAGAAAGGACCTAAGACGTCTGCCGGAAAAAGGACCTATGACGTCTGCCGAAAAAAGTGTAGTCCCTAAGCCGTCATAAGACTTCTTCATTCGCATGGCTACAGTTAAACAAACGGGGTCCAGTTCAAGAAAGGAGAAGTCCAACTACGAACGCATCGTCAATAGCTTGACATGCAACAATTTGCCTCCCAACTAGAGCAAGTTGAACAAGGAGACGCTCTGCTTCCTCTCGCACCTCTGAGATGGCCGTTCAAGCTAGATCAACCGTTAGTCCAACCTGAGGATCTCCGTATCTAACCACTTGACTGCGGCAACTACATAATGGTACATGAAGTAGTCCAGTATGGGCCACGATACGCTCACCGTCGAGATAAAAGATGAATTATAACACAGTGGTGATGACACATTGTGTATGACATTCGGCGACCTCTACCAAATGTACAAGCAAGACGCCCTCGACATTTCCTTGATTCGGTGCTGGACTCTGTAAGTGTCTTGCATTAGTATGCATTCTTGTACCATTGAATGGTATGTCTAACTACCTTCTTTTATAGAATGGATGCTCAAAAATGCAAAAAAGAACTCATTCATCGAGTAGGGTATCTACCCCAGACTCGTAAATGAGGCGCTTATCCGGTAGTATCCTAAGGACATCAAAGATTATGTATGCAAAGCTTTGCTCCTTCACGAACACAAGACATTCATACTTTTACCCTATAATTTTAGGTATGTACACATAACCCTAGTTCTACTCTTTTATGAGCAACATGATGTCAGCACTAATTTCACTAGTAACGAATGTGCAGTTTTCACTGGATCCTACTTGTCATCCAGCCCTCACTTAGCAAGATCGTCGTCTTGGACTAATTACACAAACCTCAAGAGAATTACGAATCCATCATAGATAAATTATCACAATTATCAAATATAGACCAATTTCATCATCGAGCAAAATCGAAGCCCCCACAATATGTATGCATGCATAGGTTTTGGTGAAATCAGAAAAACATATAACTATAGTTTTGCAAGTTTTGCACAGACAAATTAATTACAGACACATCAAGTTTTTGAATGGACATGCTCATTTTTTCTTCTTGGTCTTCGTACTATCTACTTTGCCCTTTTGGTCCGCTGGCTGGCCCTCGCCTCAATGTAAAACTCGCCACGTGGATTGGTGACCTCCGTGAGGATGAACCTAGCTAGCTGTTCTGCGACGGCTACAATTTCATGGGCTAGTAGCTTACTTGTGGTTAGATTTAAGCGCTGCCATCAAAAGAATGGCAGAAATAAATCGTTGATTAATACGGGATTTACAAAACTATGTGTTTTAAGCCGAAACATACCTCGGCATCACTAGTTGTTGTTTCATCGGATGTGAATATGAGCATGAACTTACAAACATAGTACCCGCAAAGATTGGTGCCCTGTTCCTGCCTATGGCACTGAGGAAGGGAATGTCAGCCTTGTTGTATTTACCGTTAAGTAGGAAATATGAACCATGACTATTCCGTACGTATCTTGAAGTTTGTTCTCGCACGAAAGACCTTCTTGAAAGGAAGGTAGTGTGTGCTCTTGTCACAGTAGCGTGCGAAAGTCCTGTGTGTCATTACATATGGTAATATATTGGTCTTAGATTCAATCATGAAATTCGGATTAACCTGTTTAGCAAGTAATCAAGGCAGGCACTGATTTAACCATTCTTTTAGAGGTTTTATCCATTCATATAGTATTTGGCTGGCTTGTGCTTGCTCAGTAAGGTTTGATAGGAAAGCAACTTGAATTATTAATCATAATGTTAACTGAGATAAGTGGTTCTTATGATAAGCTCTTTCAATGGAATCTAAGGCTGATGATTATTATTTTTATTTTCAATTTAAGATTTAAGTTTCTAACATTAATAGCATATGTAGGAAGAATACTGGGATCTTTCTCAAACCGAGCTTGGTGTAATAAGTACGTGTTGTGCATCTAGAAATGACCCAAAAAAAGTGGGAAACAGTATCTTCAAAATTTGGCCCTGAAAATCAATGTGAATGTACGATGGAGTTAGAGTGATAATGTGATATGACTTTACCACAATCAGGTGTTTCTGTAACATCCCATTTTTGGGGATTTGCAAATTTTTTTGAAAATTTTAAAATATTAATAAAGCTTTTGATATTTTGGGAAGATTTTGTCTATAATATACTATTTTGGACCCCATTAAACTGATAAGATGTATTTTATATATATATGAGTGTGAATATTATCTTTGGTATACCTATATTTTCAAATCATGAATAATAATTTCCCCCTTAAATTTGATTTTCAACATATTGATAGGGATATATTTATATTATGAATAGATCTATCCAAAATAATTGGAAAATGGTATTTTCATACCATGAATAGTATTTTCAACATAATAAATAGTGATTACTATCTATACCCTTTAGGGAAGCCAATTTTCAAACCATCTTTTCCCTCCATAGTTTGAATTCAAATTTGAAATTGAATCAACTACTGTGAAATTACCATTTTGCCCCTTGGGCTAACTCACACTCTCCCACCTCACGTTTCTATCCTAGGCCCGGTCCAACCCTCCCTCCTTGGCTTGGCCTGCATCGGCCTTTTTCTCTTCTCCCCAGCCCATCACTGGACCATCCCAGCGCCGCCCAGCCTCCTCCCTTGCTTCCTCCTCCTCTCACAGCCGAAGCCCACCACGACCCAGCCGAGCCTCCCCTGTTTCGAACTTCTTCTCTCCGTTGCTCTGCTTCTCTGGTCCGAACCGGGCTCACCGGCGCCGCTCGCGCCCGGCCTCGCCATCCCTGCTCCTCCGACCGAGCCGCCGCGCCACCTTGCAGCTCAAGCAGCGACCGCATCACCAATGACACCATCGCCACCCCTTCCAACGGACCGCCGGTCCCTGCCCCGCTTCCCATCGCTGCCGCGCCGAGCCGCCACGACGTCGATCCAACGGCTACGCGAGCTTTGTCCTTTCTCCCTCCCCCCTGGATGTGCTTTCGCGCGGGAAACCCGGCCGCGACCTCACCATCCTTGGTCGAGTCCTGTCCTTCCAGTAGCACCGGCGCCGCACCATTGGTCGAGCGACGATGAAGACAGTATCGGAGTACCTCTGTCCCTAAAGAATGTCGCGCAAGGACAAGGAGTTGACATCACCTTCGTGCGCTTTTGTCCTCCCCGGAACCCCCCACGGGGCTATAAAATCCAGCCGAGGCCCTCCTCACCTTGAAACACTTCTTGCCCCCTTTTTGCCGCCTCTCTCCAGTGCCCTCTCCCGCCCTATCCGTTGCGCCACCTAGCTTGCACAAGCTACCCATAGAAAGCACACCTCGTCCTCTCCGGTGTCCTCCGACGAATCGGCCCGAGATGCCCTAGACCTCGCCGGATTCGGATTTCCATTGCCGCCGGCCACTTTTTCCTCCGTTTTACCCCCTTCTTGATTTCCTCCACGACGGTGAATTATCCGTCGATTCCTCGCTTCTAGAGCAGCACTGTGGTGCCAGTAACCTTCCACCGTCCTCGCCCTAGCAGGAGCGTCGCCGGAGTGGGCTGCCCACGGCGCCCCTGTTTCTCTACTGCGCGGTCTCCACGGCGACAGGCCAACCCGACCCTACTCCGGCCCAATAGTCGGCACGGTAAGAACCCACACGCCTCCCTCTTGCTCGTGCGCTCCCTATTCCCGCACGAATCGGGCTAGAACACCGTAGCACCGTGCTCCCGAGCTTGCCGCCGCTACCGTCCATGGCAACACCGCCTCAGGCTGTCTCTGGCCACGACCGTGATCCCCACGAGTGCGCAGAGTCGCCCGCTTCAAAAGCGTCCAAGGATGCCTCTAATGGTGAGCTACAACCCCGGTGCGACGCGTTTTCCTTTCGCAGCCGCGCGTTGAGAAGCTGACATGTGGGTCCCACCAGTCTCGCATCTAAGTTCAAATAGTTTAATTTCCCTGCGGAGCCCGTTGAGAAGCTGACATGTGGGTCCCGCCGGTCCCGCATGTAAGTTTAAGTGGAGACATATTTTGTGAATACGCTTCCTCCTTGAGGACGCGCCCGCGCTACTTTGGCTTCAGGCTAGGCCGACTTGGGCCGCACAGTAGCCTTGAGGCCCATTACTGTTTGAGGTATTTTTCCAGAGATTTATCTATTTAGAAAATCTTAGAAAATGATTATGATTTCTTATAAATATTTATAGACCATCAATAATCTTAGAACAATTTTGTAAAATACTATATAGTCCTCTGGACCCATTAAAAATATAATTTTGTATATTTCACTAGTTGAAGCCTCTCTAAAATAATTATAGCTCTTGTCTACATATTTCTTTTATCAAGAAAACCCCATAAATACTTATCTAACCTTTCCTAAATAGTTTTTACTCTCCAAAAATATTGGAAAAATTTTGAGAAATAGTATATGCTGTATTTGACTTAGGAAAAACATTTGGACATGTCCTATTACTATTTTGCCCCTAGAAAATTAGATTAGCCTCATGGTAGTATTTGCTTTATAAAAATGCCAGAAATGGTATTCCATTTATTTAAAATATTATATGACCTATAAAAATCTTGATTATTTTTCTGTAAACTACATAGGATATTCACCTTAAGAAAAATACTAAACTTTACAAGTTTATAGTAAAATAATTATTAGAAATAGAAAACCTCCCCTAGGACTAATATTTAATGCCCAAATAGGTGTTTTAATGGATATTCCTATATTTAAAGCTATTGGTATATTTCTGAAAATACCTCATAATGTTTCTAACCTTGCAAAAATATTGGGTCCTTTAGGATCTTGGTTTCTTAAACAAAAAAATGATACCCTTTTAAGGACTAATTTTCGAAATCTTTAAAAGTGTTTGCTGAAGATATTTTAATAGAAATGATAGGATTATTCCTTGGGAGCATAATTAAGGGTATTTAGAAGCATACTCACATGCATAACATCCTTAACACGTTTATCGAGAAGTTCATGGAACTTCCTCGATAAGTAAGACAATTATATACTCTTCGATAGCTTGATGCAAATGGTCGCCCACGCAATTAGATGCGATTGCATAACATGCATCATGTTGTAGCATATTTCTTAATGCCTTTGTGCTATTTTGATTTGTTCTCGATAGACCCGGAAGACCCAGAAGGACAGTTCGAAGACCAGGATCCCAACACACACAGTCCAGGCAAGCCAATATCTGTAGGATCATTCTTCTAACCCAGTTTTTGTTTAAATTATGTTGATTTAAATTACGAAATTGCATGCCATATGTTCCTTTATTATTAATATGTTGTTAAATACAAAGCTAATAGAGCTGGTCTAGATAGAATCCAAATTGTTATATGTGTTATTAAGTACAACCCTTATCTTTGACATGATTCCTACCCTGTCACTTGTTAACCTAAGAACTCAATTAAACACCTCTTGGACTAGTAAGTCTTTGGCGAATGCTTAGCAATGCCTATGTCTAGGTTCGAATGGGTCGAACCCCTGTTATCTACGGATACGGATATAGGATGGCGGATTGCTCGCAATTTAGGACTATCAACGTACACGTCGTTAACACGGAGAAAACTCATGCACTTGGGTGCCCCTTATTGCCCGAGTGCGAAGTGTCTTTGGATAAATCATTTTCCTGAATTTTGAGATTCGATACCGGGAAGGGTTTTGTGTACCGCGATGGGCATATTTTGGTGTGGTGTGAAATCATGTTTCGACATGACGCCGCGAAGGGCATGTCTTTCTGTGATGGAAACTATATTGTCCGCAATGGACAATACCGTGGAAGTATCTATCCGCGATGGATGATTCCGAGACGGATGTTTATAAAATTGCATGCTGTGAGCCTTTTGGAATTGCTGGGATAGCCGAGTTTTAGATGTTGAGATAACCCCAGTTATGAACAACTTGCATATATAAGCACCATATGTCTTTGTTTTGTTAACCTGGCTAAGTCTTAGACCTTCACCACTATGATTATAACTTTGGCATTTATGCAAATAAAATAAGCCCTAACCCCATCATATGGCCGGTACCACTATATATGTGCATTAGGCGGGGTTTTGGCTCGTGAGCGCGGTTTGATTGCGCGCTCACCCTTGCACCCACTCACTCTTTTAGGTCAAGATGGCGAAGGACAGGATCCCTACGACTGTTATGATGACGAGGAAACTCTTGGAACTCACGCACAAGAAGGGTGTTAGGCGGGACTCCAATCACTTGCTTGTCGGGTGGATGGCATAGCCCTTGGAACACAAATTTATCTTCGTTTCCGCATTTTCGAACTCTGATTAAAGAGCTCAATTTTGGTATTGTAATATTTGGCCAACTCGGCCCTAAAAACTTGAGCCACTATGTATAATTAAACATGCTTGTATAAAATGGTTCCAGTATTTTGTATCTCGTACAGCGCTAGCAAGACAAATCCTGGGCTAGCGCAGACGTACGGAAGTCCCTGGAAAAAGGGGGTCTCACAAAACTGGTATCGGAGCATACGACTGTAGGAACCCTAACCCCTGACCATTAGATAGAGACCTACGTACTTTAATTACACAAATCTTTTTACAACAATTTCTACTGCTGGTTCACCTTCTTTATCTCCTCTTGTCTCTTTTAAGACTTCTTGTTTACTCTACTTACCTAATTTGCTTCCCCTTCCCACTACAAATTCAATATTGATTTTGATAATTCAGATGACGATTATTGTTCCCGAAGGATCTGACAGTTTTAGCCATATTGGAGACCTGTTTAGACCAATCGGTGCAACTATACGTATACTCAAGCGTCTCCTTCCGTACCTCGAGTATCATGAGGAACCCCAATTCTATCGAAGAAGGGTCCTACTAGGTTCTACTCCCTCCTGGCAGGTGGTAACCTTTATTCCTCCAAGTGAAAAAGGTGCCTCATACCATTTCTCCTCCAAGGTATCCCATCTCTCACCAACACTGGCAGTACAGGAAGCTGCCCGGCATGCTATCACCTGTTTGTGTCACATTTACGTGACACAGCTGCACGCCGCACAGTTCCATTTCATCCCATCCTGAAGGCCAGAAGATCTGTACTGTTCTACCTACCTGATAAACCCACAGGAAGACCAACGCCTTGCAAAGTTACAATCATACACTCAAGCTGCAGGAGCCAACCTCGATCGCATCCTCAGAGAACTTCAAGAGTATCAGGAGATCCTGAGGATGGAAGACCAGGAGAACAAGGATCTGCGTCAAGAACTTCAACATGCCAATGCTCGTGCTGATGAATACCATGCTCTGTATCTCCTTGCCAAGAAAGAAGCTGCACAAGCACAAGCAGCCCTAGCAGCAACTTCGCCCCAAGAATCTCCAGTAACTTGCAGAGGACGCAAGCGCAAGAACTTGGACTTTGCAAGACATTGTCCCATCGCAAGGAATACCTCTGTCCGGCGTACTAATCTGTAGAATTATCCTTTGTATCATCCCATCAGCTTGTATTTTGGTGGCTAAAATCCACTATGCCTAACCCTAGTGGCCTAGAAGAAGCCCTGCCTATCCTTAGCTTTAGCATAGTAAGGAAGTTTGGTGCTTACTTAGCAATATTTTGGTGTAGAGCACACTCTTCCTTAGCCTTAGTGGTGACCTAGACGATGTAATGTAATGTACTCAGTAGGATACCATGATAAATAAATGGTATTCTCCCCCTCTATGTAGGTGTGCCTTATTAACATGATGAATTTTTATCGCTATTTGTTAATTTGGTTCTTTCGCACATGCATACCAAACATATAGGCATAAGACTGAACCCTTTTTATTTTCCAACCAGATGCCTAGGGAGGCTCCTCTAAGGATCGGTGTCGGCAACCGTCGCCGCAATGATTATGAAGCTAGCGGCAGTCGGCGTCGTGCCCGAAGGCAAATGCCCCCTCCTCCGCCAGCTAACCCAACCTTGGAAAATATCTTGGCACATCAGGCCCAATTGATGCATGCCCTTGTCGCTAGCCAACTAAGCCAGTCAAGTCGCCAAGGATCCAGACTCGGTGACTTCCTCCATACCAAGCCTCCTAATTTCACTGAAGCCACTGAACCCCTGGAGGCAGATGATTGGCTACGCATTGTGGAGAAGATACTAACTCTGGCCCGTACCCGCGAAGAAGACAAGGTGATCTTTGCTACCCACCTACTAGAAGGAGCTGCAGCAGATTGGTGGGACAACTACCTTAGGCCAAAAAAGTACCGCAGTGAATGAGGATAACGAAGAAGAAGCTGAGGAAGAAAACGAAGTGGCAACAAATAATGAAGAGGCTGAACAATCAGAAAACCCAACCCCTGCTTTAAACTTAAACCTAGGCAATGATGACGACCTCCCTGCCCCAGGAGTAGACTAGGAAGAATTTAAGGAAGCCTTTAGGAATGCTTTCATCCTAGCTGGAGTAAAGAAAATGAAAAAGGATGAGTTCAAAGAACTGAAACAAGGTAACCTTTCTGTGTCAGAGTACCTGACCAAGTTTAACCACTTGGCTCGCTATGCTCCAAAGGAAGTTGCTGATGAAGAAGACAAAATGGAGTGATTTCTTGATGGACTAGACCCAGAACTGAAGTATCAGCTCAGCACTCATGATTTCAGTAATTTTTAGCACCTGATCAACAAAGCCCTGATTTTGGAAAATGAAAGAAAGGGCTTGGAAGCTAGCCGCAAAAGAAAGGCAGTACCCCAGAAAGGACAAGGTTCTGGAAACTCTGGGTACTTCAACCCTGCTATCTAGCGTTGGCAGACAAAGCTGACCCAGCCACAGAGATTTGCGCCTACTGCTCCCCGTTAGGGTGGAACTGTTTTCCGCACCCCTGCCCCTGCTACCTTTGGTCAAAGGACCGACAATCCTCTTGCCTCGGTGACTTGTTACCGATGTGGCGAGACTGGGCACTATGCTCACTCCTGCCCTACAAAGCAGATGACTCCGGTGCGTTTCAACTTGTCCTCTACCCTAGCCCAGAAGCCCCAAGGGTCAGCACTCCGTGGAGGAGCTTAGACTCCCTAAGCCCCACGGTCTGCACCCCTAACCCAAGGACGTGGTGGAGTAAACCACATCATAGCAGAAGAAGGTAACCTGAGTGAAGTCTCTCCCAACCTATGTTTTTCAAAATTAAAAGCAAAAACCTTAAGTTGCATTGCCCTTAAGTGGGAAACAATATCTTCAAAATTTGGCGCTGAAAATCAATGTGAATGTACGATGGAGTTAGAGTGATAATGTGATATGATTTTACCACAATCAGGTGTTTCTGTAACATCCCATTTTTGGGTATTTTCATACCATGAATAGTATTTTCAGCATAATAAATAGTAATTACTATCTATACCCTTTAGGGAAGCCAATTTTCAAACCATCTTTTCCCTCCATAGTTTGAATTCAAATTTGAAATTGAATCAACTACTGTGAAAATACCATTTTGCCCCTTGGGCTAACTCACGCTCTCCCTCCTCACGTTTCTATCCCAGGCCCCGGTCGAACCCTCCCTCCTTGGCTTGGCCTGCATCGGCCTTTTTCTATTCTCCCTAGCCCATCACTGGACCAGCCCAGCGCAGCCTAGCCTCCTCCCTTGCTTCCCCCTCCCCTCACAGCCGAAGCCCACCACGGCCCAGCCGAGCCTCCCCTGTTTCGAACTTCTTCTCTCCGTTGCTCTGCTTCTCTGGTCCGAATCGGGCTCACCGGCGCCACTCACGCCCGGCCTCGCCATCCCTGCTCCTCCGACTAAGCCGCCGCGCCACCTTGAAGCTCAAGCAGCGACCGCGTCACCAATGACGCCATCGCCACCCCCTGCAATGGACCGCCGGTCCCTGCCTCGCTTCCCATCGCTGCCGCGCCGAGCCGCCACGACGTCGATCCAACGGCTACGCGAGCTTTGCCCTTGCTCCCTCCCTCCTAGACGTGCTTTCGCGCGGGAAACCCGGCCACGACCTCACCGTCCTTGGTCGAGTCCTGTCCTTCCCGTAGCAATGGCGCCGCGCCATTGGACGAGCGACGATGAAGACAGTACCGGAGTACCTCCGTCCCTAAAGAATGTCGCACAGGGACAAGGAGCTGACATCACCTTCGTGCACTTTTGTCCTTCCCGGAACCCCCCACGGGGCTATAAAATCCAGCCGAGGCCCTCCTCACCTTGAAACACTTCTTGCCCCCTTTTTGCCGCCTCTCTCCGGTGCCCTCTCCCGCGCTATCCGGTGAGCCACCTAGCTTGCCAAGCTACCCACAGAAAGCACACCTCGTCCCCTCCGACATCCTTCGACGAATCGGCCCGAGACGCCCTAGACCTCGCCGGATTTGGATTTCTGTTGCCGCCGGCCGCTTTTTCCTTCGTTTTACCCCCTTCTTGATTTCCTCCACGACGGTAAGTTTTCCGTCGATTCCTCGCTTCTAGAGCAGCACCGTGGTGCCAATAACCTTCCACCATCCTCGCCGTTGCAGGAGCGTCGCCGGAGTGGGCTGCCCACGGCACCCCTGTTTCTCTACTGCGCGGTCTCCACGGCGACTGGCCACCCCGACCCTGCTTCGGCCCAATGATAGGCACGGTAAGCACCCACACGCCTCCCTCTTGCTCGTGCACTCCCTATTCCCGCACGAATCGGGCTAGAATGCCGTAGCACCGTGCTCCCGAGCTCGCCGCCGCTGCCGTCCATGGCGACGCCGCCTCAAGCTGTCTCCGGCCACGACCGTGATCCCCACGGGTGCGCAGAGTCGCCCCGCTTCAAAAGCGCCCAAGGATGCCTCTAACGGTGAGCTACAGCCCCGGCGCGACACATTTTCCTTCCGCAGACGCGCGTGAACAGAGGAGGAAGAAGACTCGACGTCAGCATGATGTCGTATTTGTGTCACTATGCACCTGTTTCACTGACGGGTAGGGCCCCTCTAGTTTAAATAGTTTAATGTCCCTGCGGAGCCCGTTGAGAAGCTGACTTGTGGTCCCACCAGTCTGCATGTAAGTTTAAGTAGAGACATATTTTGTGATTACGCCTCCTTCTTGAGGACGCACCCGGCCACTTTGGCTTCGGGCCAGGCGGACTTGGGCCGCACAGTAGCCTTCAGGCCCATTACTATTTAAGGTATTTTTCCAGAGATTTATCTATTTAGAAAATCTTAGAAAATGATTATGATTTCTTATAAATATTTAGAGACCATCAATACTCTTAGAAAAATATTGTAAAATACTATATAGTCCTCAAGACCCATTAAAAATATAATTTTGTATATTTCACTATTTGAAGTCTCTGTAAAATAATTATAGCTCTTGTCTATATATTTCTTTTATAAAGCAAACCCCATAAATACTTATATATCTAACCTTTTCTAAATAGTTTTTACCCTCCAAAAATATTGGAAAAATTTTGAGAAATAGTATATGCTGTATTTGACTTAGGAAAAACATTTTGGACATGTCCTATTACTATTTTGCCCCTAGAAAATTAGATTAGCCTCATGGTAGTATTTTCTTTATAAAAATGCACTACTACAGAAAGGTATTTATGAGACGGTTATTTTGAGCTTTTTGAGATGGTTTCAATGTGTCTTAAATAAGTCGTGTCGTAAAAGAGAATGTTCATTTGAGACGGTTACGTCTCATGTGAGTGAGTATATAAGACGATTTATGTATGGAACCGTCTTATATGTCCTGTAATAGAAGTCACTTCCTTACTAAACTATCTCAAACGAGATTTTTTAAATACGATTTTAGGCATAAATATTGGTGAAAAAATAGGAATAATATTTTTTGAATCAGAAACCTATATTCCTACCACTTACCACTCATCTATGCACATTAACACAATTTATGCATATAATACAAATATTGCATATCCCATGACTTGAACCTAAGACCTATTGATTCTAACCTCGTCCTTCTAACCATCCTACCTCACCCCATGTTCTGATCATAATAGAATATGTATACCTTTTAACATTATTTTTGCGAATCTTTCAACAACCTTTTAGACAGGTAACTGACAACAAATAGAAAACTTTTCAACTACAAAGTTGTACACCTCATTGAAGCCTACAATTTCATATAATTTTTATTTTTGTACGACTTATAAATGTCTTCATCCGTGTTATGATTATTTAGACATTTATATTGCTTCAAATAAAAAAGATATCAACTACAAAGTTGTAAATCCCCTCAAGAACTACAATATACATATACAAATGTAAAAATTATTTTTTGGATTTTGATTTTTAAAAATAATTCCAAAAATGTAAAATTCAAAATTATAAAATAAAATTTTGATTTTTGGAATTAAAATTTCTAATTTCATTTTTGAAATTTAACATAGTTTTTAAACTAAAATTTCTAAATTTTATTTTATTAATAAATAATAATTTTGAAATTCATTTTGAAATTTAAAATCCAAAATTGATTTTAAAAATAAATTAACAAAGTGTAATTATATATATATATAGGCAACATATCTAGTGCTAATGAAACATTAGGTGCTAACTTGTTAACTCTAACTATCAGCCCTTGGATCCATCATGTATGGCTGAGATTAGTAGAGGTGTAAACACACCTTGCCACTTAAAATTTTTTTAGAAAATTCCTTAGAGTTTATTTTCTCCTTAGAGTTGGATAAAGGGCTTCCACCTTCTTTAATCTTAACCATCCAAACATAATCCAATGGTTACTATCTTGAGTTATCACGTTAGCACCCAATTAGGCATTAGCTCTAAATATGTTGCCATATATATATATATATATATATATATATAGAGAGAGAGAGAGAGAAAGAGTTTTGCTATCGTTAGTCGCGAAGCACGGATCTTTTCGTGCTTCGCGTCGTGTTTACGAAATCGGTAATCAAATTGGACGATCCGAACTGACCATCTCCTTCGTCTTGATGAAATCTCACTACTGACAAAATTTCACATTTTTTTAAATTTTTTTACTTTTTTTCATATTTTTGAAATCCGGAATTATTGGAGGGTCTACAACTAATTAGATCATAGGTTTTCAAAAATACGAAATAAATAGTAAAAAAATTCAAAAATATATGAAATTTTGTGAGTAGTGAGATTTCAGCGAGACGAAGGAGATTGTCGGTTCGGATCGTCCAATTCGATTACCGATTTCGCAAACACGACGCGAAGCACGGAAAGATCCATGCTTCGTGACTAACGATAGCAAAACTCTCTCTCTATATATATATATATATATATATATATATATATATATATATATATATATATTCACAAAATACAACCGTCGCATATGATCCTACATTTAAAATAATTGCTTTCTAAAATAGGAGTGTCGTCCTATTGATTCATCATAAAATACATTTTGTCCTTTCAAACCATCTTACATTACGTATACATTAACGACGCTAAAATGTAAGGAAATGACTCTTCTACTCTATCCTTATATAAGTCGGTTTTTAATTTCAAATGTCACAAATGCATCAATCATGTAAGACTGTTATGATTTGAAAAATGTCTTTTCCTTATATAAGTCGGTTCTTAATTTCAACCGTACCAAATACATCAATCACATAAGACGGTTATGATTTGGAAACGTCTTATTTCTTATATAAGTCGGTTCTTAATTTCAACCATCCTAAACGTATCAATCCTATAAGACGGTTATGATTTGAAAATGTCCTTTTCTTCATTTCTACCACAATAAGAGACACTTCTAATTTAAGAAGGCTGAAACCGTCTCAAATTATGCGTCTTATATTACTCATTCTGTACTAGTGATGCCAAAAATGGTATTCCATTTATTTAAAATATTATATGACCTATAAAAATCTTGATTATTTTTCTGTAAACTACATAGGATATTCACCTTAAGAAAAATACTAAACTTTATAAGTTTATAGTAAAATAATTATTAGAAATAGAAAACCTCCCCTAGGACTAATATTTAATGCCCAAATAGGTGTTTTAATTGATATTCCTATATTTAAATCTATTGGTATATTTCTGAAAATACCTCATAATTTTTCTACCCTTGCAAAAATATTGGATCCTTTAGGATCTTGGTTTCTTAAACAAAAAAAATGATACCCTTTTAAGGACTAATTTTCCATATCTTTAAAAGTGTTTGTTGAAGATATTTTAATACAGATGATAGGATTATTCCTTGGGAGCATAATTAAGGGTATTTAGATGCATACTCACATGCATAACATCCTTAACACGTTTATCGACAAGTTCATAGAACTTTTTCGATAAGTAAGATAATTATATACTCTTCGATAGCTTGATGCAAATGGTAGCCCACTCAATTAGATGCGATTGCATAACATGCATCATGTCTAGCATATTTCTTAATGCCTTTGTGCTATTTTGATTTGTTCTCGATAGACCCGGAAGACCCAGAAGGACAGTTCGAAGACCAGGATCCCAACACACACGGTCCAGGCGAGCCAATATCTCTAGAATCGTTCTTCTAACCCAGTTTTTATTTAAATTATGTTGATTTAAATTACGAACTTGCATGCTCTATGTTTCTTTATTATTAATATGTTGTTAGATACAAAGCAAATAGAGCTGGTCTAGATAGAATCTAAATTGTTATGTGTTATTAAGCACAACCCTTATCTTTGACATGATTCCTACCCTGTCACTTGTTAACCTACGAACTCAATTAAACACCTGTTGGACTAGTAAGTCTTTGGCGAATGCTTAGCAATGCCTATGTCTAGGTTCGAATGGGTCGAACCCCTGTTATCTACGGATATGGATATAGGATGACGGATTGCTCGCAATTCCGGTCTATCAACGTACACGTCGTTAACACGGAGAAAACTCATGCACTTGGGTGCCCCTTATTGCCCGAGTGCGAAGTGTCTTTGGATAAATCATTTTCCTGAATTTTGAGATTCGATACCGGGAAGGGTTATGTGTACCGCGATAGGCATATTTTGGTGTGGTGTGAAATCATGCTTCGACATGACGCCGCGAAGGGCATGTCTTTCTATGATGGAAACTGTATTGTCTACGATGGACAATACCATGGAAGTATCTATCCGCGATGGATGATTCTGTCGCGGCCCTTCTCGGCTTACCTTGCGAGAAATGGTCGGACCTGCACTAGGCCCTTGATCAGTAGGCTAGTGCAAGAGTTACACAGCTGGAATCATTTCATACATCGATTATCTAAATATAACATAATAGCGATCATCAGATCGCAATAGTAGCAAGCGGCATTTAAGCCTTAGTTACAGACCAGAGTTCATCAGAGTAGTGGAAATCTCCCAGAAGGCAATTGCAAGTTCAAAAGAACGATAAAATCACACCAGCAGCTGTGTAACCACACACGACTGGTGGAACGCCCTAAACCATATCTTAAGCATCTAGTCTTGGTCCTGGTACTGAGGATCTCCTTCCTCATGACAATCGTAGGCATCTTCCTCGACGGGTTCCTCCATGTCTAAAGATAGATATTTATGCGAGGTCAGTGTCATCCAAACACTGGCGAGCTAACACCCATCCCAATGCATTTAATGATAGAGGTTTCAAAGGAAAGGCTAGGTTTATTTATTTGCAGAATAAGCCAGTTTAGAAATCAAAGCCTATGACTTAGCAGTTTAACCAAATTTCCATATCGAGATGATTATTTGTCATATATCCATTTCAATACACAACTAAACCCATGGCAGTTTCCAAGCACTCTGCCAAACGTTCTCCTCCCACTCCCGCCATCATCTTCCGAGTGTGGCACACTCGTTGTGGATCACATTCCCTAGCAAAGTACCCGGTCTCGTCCTAGCTGGGCTGCCGACCCACGCTAGACTCACGGCTCTCTGTAAGAATGGACCTAGATCATCCTCGGATGACGACATGAAACTGTCTTCACCTCAAGCATGGCGGCAGACAGGGTACGCCCGCAGGTCGTAACTACCCCTGAATCCCCAATACTTGCACTACCGGGCGATGGCCGGCGCGTTGTGGTGTTAGGAACTATCTTCCGCAGGCAGATAGTCAGTGATGTCACACTATGTATCCCTGATGCACCCGTCTGGGGGAATCTATGATTCAGCCCAGCCAGTCCACAAAAGGCCTCACCTTTATGCACTTCCTTCTTCGGCTAACTCGCACCCTCCGTGTGAATCACACGATGTGGCGGAACCCCTCCTTTTAGGGCAGCGCATGGCATTACGCGGATCTCGCCGTGCTCCTCTTCCATGCACTACGTATGTGGGCAATTAGCTCCTCAAATCATGTAGCCCAGCTACTCCATCTCTTATCCAATGCCAGACCCAGTCTGCATTGCAGTACATCACAACCATACACACACTGGCATGCCAGGCCCAAAATCCAGTTATCCATATTCATTGTGTGATCATGTCCGGTGAATATCGGTTCACCGTTCCGAGGCAATTCTAAGCCTAAAATTAATAGTTGGACCTGAGCAATGTCTAAGCAAGATTTTAACCAAGACTTAGGAGTCTAAATCAGTTTATTTAACCTAACTAGGCTACCAAGGGTGATCATCAAAACGATCAATAGCAAGATCAAATGACAGATGATTATAACAAGGCAATATCATCAGGGTCAAACAATAACAAATAATAACATGGCATGATATATCATGATTAAGCAATTGGGTATAGATATTTAAAGGGCATGCAATTTAATAGTTTAAATATCATACTTTGGAAATCTGGGATTCAATATGATATTATTGGATGTTAACTCGCACTAGGGAAAGCGCATACTTTCCCTAGTAAAAGCAACTTCCTATAGGAGAAGTGTTAACTCGCCTTGGGAATTGAAGTCCGGGTTCTGTGCGAAGTCCTCAAACGGTGCTTCCGGATTCTCTACGTTTAATCGGAGAATCAACAATTCATCATAAACACAATGCGGTGAGGAAAAAGAATGATGCATGAAATGCAATCGAGATCGTTCATGTTCGTTCGTTTACGATTCCTGTGTTTAACTATCTATGTGAATCTATATATCGAGAAAGTTCCATGATCCTTTTAAGTAATACATTATACCGTATTGGTAGCAGGGTGCTAACGAGATGATGCACATAATACATGTATATATATATATAGATAATAGTGTAATTTCTACCCTAATTAGCCCAGTAGGTGAAAATATGGTTTTATCATGTTAAAAGTACTTTAAATAGCTAGAGTATGTTAACTCACATTTTGTTTGAAGTATTTCCTTCCTCAACATATTTAACCTTCATTATTCTAGCAGAGTAGGAATTAAGTGGCGTGTAAGTGATTATGTTCATATTTGCTATATATATATATATATGACCATGATATTGCATGTTGTGAGATTAAATCAAAACAACAGGTTTACTATTCTAACATGCTGTGTAATAACTTATTTTGAACAGGTTCATAGATTAGGATAGTTAAGCTAATTATTCATATTTACTAATTATGCCATTTTTGAGATAACATGTAATTAGGAATCGTACCATAGATTATATTATATTTTCCTAGGTCCAAAAAGTCATTTTTCGACATTCATGATTTTCTTATGTTTAATTAGGTAATAATCTATTTTTGATCCACAACAATCTATTTTTGCTATTATTCTATATGGGCTAATATCCTAAAAATAAGATAACGAATTTAATCTAGGAAAAGTGTTTGATTACTATGTGAGGTATTATTTTTAGTAAATCCATCACAAGCCCTAGTATTTACCATAATTTTTCCAGAATTTTTAAAGATCTCTATCTATTTTAAATAAATCGTTTCTATTTACTATCTTTGTTTTATTCACAAATTAGGTGAAAAATCTGTGAACAGTATTGGGCCAGCTCGCAAACTCGCGGCCGAGCCAGCCACGTCGAAGACGTCTTTCCAAAAGGCGCCAACCGTGAGCGAAGGCGCCGGCGAAGCGGAGCGCCTCCACTAACCCTGACAAGTGGGACCGAGGGCCCACATGTCAGCGACACATAGAAGCCGCTCGGGAGTTTTTAAACCGGTGAGCACCCGACAGCTGGGGCCCACCAGTCAGCGACTGGGCGTGGTGAAGTCGCACGGATCTTGGCGCAGATCGGACGGCTCTCCGTCATCGTCTTCCTCCGGCCGGCGTTCGCACGGCCGAGGTTTGGCCGACGGCTAGCCGGAGCTAGGGTGCTCCATTTGGGGAGTTCTTGGGTGCGTTGGAACCAGTGAGCTAACGCGCATCTACAGGTACCCTCGTCGAGGCCAGAAATGGCCGGACGCGGCGGAGCCATGCACGGCGGCAGAATCGGCTACCGACGGACATGAGTAAATGATCTAGGGTCGTGCTTATGAAGAATTGGCGCGTGCATGAGCATCGGCAGACTGCGGGGAGACTTACCACACGCTTATTTGGGGTCGAGGGCGCCCGAGGTGGACTGTCGACGAGGAGGCCGAACAGGGGAGGCGGCGCGCTCACAGTGCTGAGGAAGACCGGCAAAGCCCTGGGCCAAAAGAGGGGAGCACGGTGTGAGGTGAAGTCAGGCGAAGCTCACAGAGCAAGGAATTGCCGCGAAGCTCACCAGAGAGGAAGAAATCAGAAAGGGGAAAGAACCGGGCTGCCGGCGGAGGCAAGAGCGTTCCGACGAGCTCGGCGCGACTCAGACCAATTCCATCGGGCAGGAGCTTCACGAGGTCATGGCGAAGCAAACGCGAGTCATTGTGGAGACTAGGGAGGTCTGGTTTGGGCTGTCGACGGGAGAGTGAAAAGAGGGAGAAAACGGCCGGTGCGGTGCGGCTGCATATAAGCTCGGTCCAAGCTCGGCTATTGTCCGGTGGTCACGGGAAGGTGTGAGGCGGTCACAGAGATGCTCTAGCACCGATTGGCTAGCTTGGGCGGGGGCTCGCTCACGCCCGACGAGCGATTGAGCCGGGCGACGAAGGTGGCGTGCGCGAGCGGCATTGCCAGCCCGGGGAAGCGGCGGTGCCAGGAACTTCAATGGTGCAACCAGGGCAGCCATTGGGTAACGCGGGCGGTGCCTGGCGCGACCTGACACGGCCAGCCCGACAAGGCGGGTTGGTCGGCCGCGGCGCCAGCGAACGGCAGCGAGCAGTGGTCGAAGGTCCCATCGGTGCAGTTGTGGGCCCGCCAGAGCTAAGAAGACACACGCAAGCAGTCAGAGAGGGAATCACCGAGGCGATTTTGGCAGCCTCGTGCCAGCGGGGAGCAGAGCGATCCGAGGCAGCTCAGCTGCTCGACGGAATGCTCACAAGAGCAAGACAGAAGAAGAGGCTGCTAAGTGGGTCCCACATGGGGTCAATTGGGTCAACAACCGAGCCAAACTTTCAATTAGGGTCTAAACTATTATCTAGAATTTTCCTGGGATTTTTAGTGCAATTTAGCATAGTTAAGCTTATGTGAGTACGAGTGTAGTGTATGTACAAATACATATATATATATATGTGTATATATATATATATGTGTGTGTGTATGGATGTTTATGTATGTGTAATTACATTCCCAATTTAAGGTCTATTAGAATTTTTATTCCAATATTTCCTAAATATTGCTATAATTTATAAATTCTTAAGCAAGACTTATTAATTAGCTTTTAATAATTTATTCAAGTAAAATCACCAAATTCAAATTGTCTTTAAATTCCGAAAACTATGTTGTCACATAGAAATTTATCGAAAATTGTCATAACCGTACGCATCATTGCAAACGGGTTTAAAAATGACAATAGTACAACTTTGGGCTGTTACAGATTCCGAAACGGATGTTTATAAAATTGCTTGCTGTGAGCCTTTTGGAATCGCTGGGATAGCCGAGTTTTGGATGTTGAGATAACCCCAGTTATAAACAACTTCGTATATAAGCACCACATGTCTTTGTTTTGTTGACCTGGCTAACTCTTAGGCCTTCACCACTATGATTATAACTTTGGCATTTATGCAAATAAAATAAACCCTAGCCCCACCATATGGCCTGTACCGCTATGTGCATTAGACAGGGTTTTGGCTCGCGAGCACGGTTTGATTGCATGCTCACCCTCGCACCCACTCACTCGTTTAGGTCAAGATGGAGAAGAACAGGATCCCTACGACTGCTATGATGACGGGGAAGCTCTTGGAGCTGATGCGCAGGAAGGGTGTTAGGCCGGACTCCAGTCGCTTGCCTGTCGGGTGGATGGCATAGCTCTTGGAACCCAAATTTATCTTCGTTTCCGTATTTTCGAACTCTGATTAAAGAGCTCAATTTTGGTATTGTAATATTTGACCAACTCGGCCCTACAAACTTGAGCCACTATGTATTTGAAACTTTATGAATGTATAATTAAACATGCTTGTATGAGATGGTTCCAGTATTTTGTAACTCGTACAACGCTAGCAAGACAGATCCTAGGCTAGCGCAAACGTACGGAGATCCCTGGAAAAACGGGGTCTCACAGTTTCCTACCTTCACATTGATTTTTAGGGCCAAATTTTCAAGATACTGTTTCACACCTTTTTGAACAAATCTAGGTGCACAACACTTAATTACTTATTACACAAGCTCGGTTTAAAAAAATTGCTTTGTTATTCATACATCTGCTATGAATGCTAGAAACTTGAATCTTAAATTGAAAAGAAATAAATAATTATTAGCCATAGATTCCATTAAAAGAGACCATAAGAACCACTCATGTCAATTAATATTATTATTAATAAATCAAGTTGCTTTCCTGTCAGACCATGCTGAGGAAGCACTTCTATAGGCTCCACGTAATTTGTGATCAATTGAATGGTTTAAATCAGTGCCTAGCTTGATTATTAAATTATTCTTTTTTGTGTAAGTCTAGACCTTTCACCGAGAAGGCAGCACCTTGTGCATTTGCAACCGTCATCTGAGATTAATCTTCTATCACTAAAATTCTATGGTGTGCATTATGCATCTGAGAAATTGTTTATTCTTTGGTATACAAATGTGTGTCAGATTTCTTTATTCTAGACTATGGTATTTATTCAACAGCTTTGGTTTATGTTTCGAAACATTAATATGGTATTTCTATCATTGATGTTTGCTGGTTGGTTTGAAACTTATGCATGCATACATATTTTGGGGGCTTCGGTTTTGCTTGATGATGAAATTGGTCTGCACTTATTAATTGTGACAATTTATTAATCAAGCTATGCACTGATTTAACCATTCTTTTAGAGCAATTATCCATTCATATAGTATCTGATCAATTAGATAATTGAACACTAGATTCTGCCAACACCACTTTGCATATATATATTTTTACTAGTATAGTTTAAATTTCTTAAACTGCAGTCTGGTGTTGAATGGTAAATTAGTATCTAGCTTGATTCTTAAATTACCCTTTTTTGTGTAAGTCTAGACCTTGCGCCAAGAAGGCAGTGCCTTGTGCGTTTGCAACTGTCACCTGAGAGCAATACAATGCAGTTTAATGTTATTTTGCAGTGCCTTTTATTCACTGACTTTCATTTGCTGCTGAGGATGTAGGTTTAGGAACCCAAAAGAATGAAATCAGGTATGGTGAATTTTACCATGAAGTTGCGGAAAAAGCAGCCTATGCAATATTGTGCATCTGGTTGATTTCAAACCTGTGCATGCATACACATATTGTGTTGTATGGTGAATTTGTATCGGTCATGATAATGATATTTGTATGGGGACATTGATTTGTATGGTAAATTTATACCGATGATGACATTGATATTTGTATGGTGTCATTTATTTGTACGATGAATTTGTATGGTGAATCTTTTGAAATGCATACTGGTAATTCATTTATGCAAAATTTTTTATTGGGAGGTATCACTGTCGGGTCTATTTCCGAGCTAGCGGTGATAGGAAATATAACTCCCGGCCCACGGCTACAGCCAGCAATGATATGTCTCTATCACTACCAGCTGATGGCATGAGCCGGCAGGGATACATCAATATCGTTGCCGGCTCATGGCCTGAGTCGGTAGTGATAGAGACATATCACTGCTGGCTCATGGCCTGAGTTGGTAGTGATAGTGACATATCGCTGTCGGCTCATGGCCTTAGCCGGTAGTGATAGAGACATATTGCTGCTAGTTCATGGCTTGAACCGGTCGTGATATGGCTCTAGCAGTGCCGACTCATGCCATGAGCTACAGTGATATGGCTCTATCACTGTCGGTTTTTTAGCCAGCAGCGATAAGGTGCCTCATCACTAAAAGAATCTTCCAAATCAACTTCCTATTTATTCCCTAAGAAAAATACCTTATCTATCTTTTCCAAAAATATAAATTCCATAAAATAATAAATTATATTTCATATTTGAATTATCCTCATTTTTATGGATTTTTAAAAATTTATTTCATATTTTTCTAAGCTTCCTATAGCTCTATATCAATTTTCAAAGCCATAAACAAATACTGGAAAACTATTTCCTATTTAAAATCTAGAACCTTCCTTTTAGGAAATCCCCCGAAGTACGCTTTCCCCTTCTGGAAATGCGCCTCCACTTAAAAAAAACCCAGCCCGTCCCCACTGACAAATGGACCCCTTTGTCACCCTCCTCGTCAAGATCCAACGGTGCTAGCTAATCCCTCCGATCCAACGGCTAACCGTCATCTTCCTCCTCCCACCGGTTGCGCCGCTTCTATAAAACCTCCGGCGCCGCCACCACCCACCAGATTTCTCACCGCCGTCGCCTCCATCCACACCCTGCCTCCGTTTAGCCGCCACGGGATAGCCCTCATCACCGCTGACTCTCCTCATAACCTCACCGTCCCTATCTTCCCCCAGTAACTCGCCTATCTGATGCCGCCACCTCGCAACGCCGCCGCCGCCATGAGCTTAACCAGCCGTGCCCGCTACTCCACCTCCTAGCCTATAAAAGCCCCTTCCCGGCACCGCAACTCCCCCAAGCTCCACCTTTGCTCTCTCTTCCCCCTCAGCCGTCCCGAACCATCCCCTTCGCCGCCTTCTTTCCTAGCTCCGGCCAACCTCCCCTACACCGCTCCAATCCTCCTCAGCCCTCGAATCCTATGGCTAAAACGCCCCACTCCCCGCTGCGAAGCTCCTCCGACTATCACCCACTCTCAAACCTCACCGGAGACCCCTCCTCGTCGTTGCCCCGTCATGCCGCCGCCCCGACTCCGTCGCCTCGCCAACTCTGGCCATCTCAAACGTCACCGCGACCACTAAAAGAACCCAAATAGCTCCAATTTCATTAATCTCCACCTCCCTCGCCGTCGCCGGTGATGCCACTGTCGCGTCTCTCCATTTTTCCCCCTTTCCTTCTCTCTCTGTCGCTGCCACCCTGGCCCCACCCGTTAGCCGCTCTGGCCTCACCCACGCGCACCCTCCTACCACTACCACACTGGCCCCGCCTATCAGCCTTCGGTCTAGCCTGGGCACCGAGCCCTTTCTATCAGCCCCTTTGGCCCTACCCACGCATCAGCAGCCCAGCCAATTAGGCTAAGCCCAATACCATCAGCCCAGTAAGCATTTTTAAAAAATCTTTTCTATTTTCTATTTCTGCCATACTGTTTGAATTTATTTAAAATATCTAATCACTTTTATAAATTCTCTAAAAAATTCTTAAAAATCTAAATGAGATAAAGAATTTTGTAAAAATATAGAATACCATATTTTTCTAATAAAATAAACTTAATAAATCCTTTTTGCTTTCTTTCTCATATACAAAAATATTTCCAAATTTCGAATGTATTTCTCAAATACTAAAAAAATATTATAAACCTATTTAAACATTTTATCACCCCAAAAGGTATTATAAAGACATTTAAACATATTATCATCTAATAAATTAAAAAAACTTATAAAACTTTAAATTTGAATTTAAAACCCTTTCTTTAACTAAATTAAAATTTTTCCTTAAATATAAAATTAATATAAAATTATGCTAGTAAATTCTACATCACTCATATAAACATTTCCATATAGGATTATAATGCCAAAATCAATTCTTCTAATTATTATCATTATAAGGTCAATTAGAAATACTAATTGTGATAGCCCAAAATTTTGCATAAAAATTTTTCGCGTATCAAGTGCATGAAAATCCCCCTAGGACACCACTTACACTTCCAAATCCTTCTTAAGATCCTAAAATCCCATTAAGATTTTCCCCTAAATTTATAATTTTGAAAAGCCGCATGTCATATAGAAAAGAAGCTTTATTTATTTTTATATAAAGAAGATCCTTTATAATATGCAACCTATTATTTCATATTCCTATTATATATGAATCCTCAGAGACCAAAACCATATTTTGACCTATTTTTAATATTTCATAGGATGAATAGTGTTTTCAGATAATGAATAGTGTTTTCAATACCCTATGTTACAAGAATTCAATTTTCTATTTCTTTTAACCATTTTCATTTATAAGCAACTAATTCCACTATATTATAAATATGATACTCAACCATCAGGTATCAATGAAATTACCATTTCGCCATTTTAAGACAAAAATCCCCAAATTACCCCTTTTCTCAACCCTTTAACATTGATTTCAATAAATCCTTTATAAGTACAAAATATATAATCAATTAATGTACTATTTTCAAACTTTGAATTTATAGCAAAAGTGCACTAGTAAAATTACTAAAATACCCTTTAGCTAAAATCCCAAGTTTCCTTCTTTTAAATTTAAATGTTTACTCATACATGCTCAATTTCTCCCAAAACTCAAACTCAAATTTGGACCTTAAACTTACATCAAATATGCACTTGGTAAAA
Source organism: Olyra latifolia (assembly GCA_036346145.1). Lineage (NCBI taxonomy): Eukaryota > Viridiplantae > Streptophyta > Magnoliopsida > Poales > Poaceae > Olyra > Olyra latifolia. The sequence continues at coordinate 2,506,439 of CM070531.1, read as the reverse complement.
TTACCAATTTGCCCCTTTGACTAAGAATCTCCAAAATTTCCCTTTTTAAATCCTATTCAACTATTTTGCATGATCAATATTCATTTAAATACAATTCAAACCCTTGGACATATTTTAAAATTTGAACTAGAACTATCTTCAGTCAAATTACCAAAACACCCCTTTCAACTTGATATTTTCAAAATCATCTTCTTTTACATATTCACCTACTATCTTTTTTATATGACCATTTGCATTCGATTTAAACCCCAATTTTGATTTCAAACCCTAAAGTTCATTTTAGAATTTGAATTGAAGATACTTTCAAAAAAATTACCAAAATACCCCTCAATGCCTAAATCCCCAAAATTTCCCCTCTCTTCTCACTTTATCTAGCTATCATATGCATAAAACGTCCATATAAATTAATATTCAAATTTTGATCCACACCAAAACTTGATTTTGAAACTTTCTCTGTGAAATTACAAAATTGCCCTTAGGACCATCCCTCTTTTCTCTTCTTCTTCTTTCTTCTCTTCACTCTCATTCATCTCCCCTGTTTCTTTATTCTGCCAACTGAACCGAAGCAACCAAATCCCGTTGCATTGCTTCTGCCTGCTCTTGCACGCCAAGACAAGGAAAGTCAATACCACATGTCGCCACCACAAAAAATGCAACGAGAATTTCTCCTCCCCCGCCATCATCGCTGCTCACGCGGCACCGTACACATGCCCAACGCCGAATGGACCGAACCACTGCAAGGATCATCGCCGATCCGACCTAATCCGCTCCTCATCGTCCCTAAATATCTACCAAGCTCATTTGCGCCTATAAATAGCAAGCCGGGAGCTCCAATTTCTTGTCCCCGTTGCACCGGCCGCCGCCGCCTCTCCACCAAATACATCCCAACCGCGGCAAATTGAGCTCGGTGCTGCCGACCAGAGCTTTGTAGCAACGTTGCCGAGCTATGGCCAAGAGCAATTGGCACGGAATTAACCGGCGATCTCGATCGGCACCTCCCCTGTTTTGAGCCGCCGCGAGCTTCATGTCGCCACGCCAACACGTGGTCGTGCGAGCCCAATTAACGGCATGGTAAGGTTCCTAGACACTCTCTCAAGCTTATAAAGCCATCAATTTGTACAATTGCCAGAAGAAACCAAAACCCCCAAATCGAGTTCATCCCGCCGCCGCGGTACCACGCCGTCTGGCCGACCTAGACCTTTCCGAGCTTCAATTCTTGAGGCAAAAGGTTGCACATGCCCCATACATCAAAAGCCCTAAGGTTAATTGCCCCAAAAATCCAGAAATCAGAAATCCCCAAATCGGATTCCGAAGAACCCTAGAAAAACACTGTTCATCCCTTCTAGTTTTGCTTTTCATCAAATTGAGGGCCTTAGAGCCAAAATTAGCACAAGGTTTCTATATAAAAGTTGTTCAAAATAGTGTTTTACATCTAGATATGATTTTTCCAGATTTTTAAGTTCATCCAGATTTCAAAACTTGAATTTAAACCCTCTCTTTAGCTATTTAATAAATTACTGTAAATAGGTAATATAATAAAAAGTGAAATTATTTTTTTACTGTTCATAGATAATGTATACAAAATTTATAAAATATTTATATTAGAAGTTATTTCATAATACTTTCCACTTTTAGATTTTACTTCTTTAAAACTTTATAGAAACTAACTTCTTAAAATAAAAATTGTTATTCTTTCTAAATAATTTAAAATCTACATATGAGATTCATTACACCATTAATCTTAAAATAATTAATTATTAAACATGTCATGTAATAATTCCTTTTTATAAATACTTATCAAATCCAATTCTTTAAAATAAAAAGAATAAGACTAATTTCAAAATTATGATAAAACCCTTTCTCAATATTAATATAATTGATAATTATAATCCTGTTTTCAGGATAATGCTAAGAGATTTGCAAGAAACCAAAAATAGATTATTTCCTCCTTTAAGGTTTTCTTTAAAAGTATATATAAAGTTCAAATAAATGACCAAACCATTTTAAACCCTTAAACCTAATTAAAATAGGTTACTTCTAGCCTATAAAACCCAAACATATCCTAGACACCCTTACCCAAGTTTTAAACTCTACATAAAATGATAGCCACAAACTCGAACTATTTCAAAAGAAGATTTCTATATTACATTCTAAAACTTTTTCATATAAACCATTTCTACATTCTAAATCTATCCAAGTATATTTTTCTTGTAAAGTATTTCCTATAGGAATTCTTTATAAATTTATCCATAGAAACCTATTCATTCCCCTCATAAGTATCTCATAGTAAAATATCCCATGACCTTATCCGTTCGTAATTCCGTAACTCTATCCTTTTGTATAAATATCTCGTGATCCTATCCATTCGTAGAATATCCTGCAGTAAATCTCAATTACCACAATATCTCGTAGTAAACCTAAAAATATCCCAGTCACTTCACTCCAATTCAATTATGTGCTAAGATTCTATTCTATCCATAGCCATCATGACAATCCAAGAAAAATCAGATAACCACTCTTCTGTAATTCTATCCATCCACATCCTCATACTTAACCTAACCATTTTACCAATTTCTAAATACACTATCCACATACCTATAGCCCTCCAAATACCCAAACCCTTTCAAAAGAATATTTCTGCATAGCATCCAAAATCCTTTTTACTTGATTTAATTCTCTCTTTATTAAAAACCCGCGATCAATAGACAAAGAAGATCAAGCTTTGAAGACACAAGCTACTCTCTGGACGGAGATGATAATCAAAGATGGAACAGAAGGAGAAGTTTAGTAGCAACCATAACTAAGCCAGGTTTCTATTCCTTTGATGCACATTGAATTCCTATTTATTTAATCATATATGCATTACTATTTAGTTATTACTTTATTTGCCAAATTATTATTTCATGTGTTATAAAACGGTCATACCAAGCTACAAACACCAGAAAGTCTACCAATTGTTGACTAGCCCCATCCTTTGAAGCCTAGAATAGGTTTTGAAATATTTAAAATTGCGTAAGATAAGTCAATCATTTGCCATGTGGATAAGTAGTATGGGATGCTTATCTGGACAATGGGATGTTACGAAAGAAGAATTTTATATGAGCCACCAGGTGTAGTGAAGTTGGACTAGGCCAGTAACTCTTGGAGCTATATATATATCCTATGAGAATCTATCGCCCGGTAAGGCGCAAGGGGGCTATTGCCCGGTAAGACTCAAGGAGGACATATGCCATACAAGACCTACAATGGTACTTGTTGTCAAGGGGATACAACTAGGCTGTGCTCATATAAAAACTTGAGTATAATGAATGAGAATGACACAAATACCACCCATCCATATAAGAAGCTGTTATATAGGTAAAGCTGGGTAGGTCCTGCAGGGCTAATAACAAAATCATCGATGGACCCTACTTCGGGTATATGAAGTTGTGTCAAAATGGGTGATGCGTCTCTTATTCAATAAACTCATGCTTTCAAGAGAAGTTTACGGGGTATGGCGCTGCATAAGGCAGGTAGAAGGTGGAGAATGGTGATAGTATTATGGAGAGATGAAAATGTTTCAACCAGTTTATTAAAAGTTCTTTTAAACCTTAAGTTCTTGAATTTATTGTATATTATTGCATTTATGTTCCTGTATGAACCTTACTTCTTGTCGAATCCCTGCATATCGTAAGTTAAGCTTCCTAATGGGAACCTACAAGTACTGTTGGTACTTACCCACTATGTGGGGAATAACCTATTTTCAGGTCTTCCAGCTCCTGACGATTTTGAGAAATCTTCCACGGAGGAATTGAACAATTATGGCATTATTGGTTTCTAGAATCTTAGTTTTAGAGAGCTTTTCCTATCCTCACAACTTGTGCAACAGTGTAAGTATACAGTAGAGGTCTGAGTTGTAATATTTTATGTAAAATGAATATCTCCTCATATAATAAAGTGAACTTTGTATCAGCTCTGGCACTGTTGCATCCTGGGTAATTGTGCTTTTGAGGGAACATTTTCCGGTAAGATTTAACCGGGAAATGGGTCCTCACACTAATATTCCAAAACTAATATTAAAATTTACCATCACTAACTTATAAAAATATCTCCATAATTATTATTTAAAATCATCAATTATAAATCACATACACTAATCTTAGCTTTATGCTGCCCAAAGAAAAAGCCTATTTTTACATCAACACCCTACCCTTTTTCTTTTAGAAAATATTTTCATACTTTTAGAAAATCGTACAACCCATCATCCTTTTTACCCCAAACCTTTTTATATATTTAGTCATTTATTTGAAACTTTTCTTATTTGGATATTTATTGGAATTTCCTCTCTTTTTGCGACATATAGACGACGAACTTCGCCCTCTGGAAGTTTTAATAAAAAATGTCTAGAAGATGTAATAAGTGTGATCCGATCTCTAAAGAAGGCAGGTTTTCTACCCTTGAAGCATATTAAATTCCCAATTTTGTTTATTATCTATTTATTGCATTTACTTTCTAGTTATTTATTTAAGAATCATCTTTTATTTAAATTATTATATTTAACATTTTATATAGAATAGATAATCCAAATCCACTACTAAAAGCCCACCTAAAAATGGTTAAACCAGATAATACCTTAGCATAGGAAAATCTTAATATATAATTATTTCAACAGGTAGGATAGTATTTATTTGTCTTTTGGATAGGCAATGAACAGAAGACGGAAAAAAACTGAAAAGTGTAGGCATGAGCTACCAGAGTGGTAATTGCATGGGTAAGGTATTGCCTTAGTGTATTCGCAATACATTTGGAATGCTGGCCGTGTAGTCACCGGTAATGATCATGCGAAGGCCAGGCATTGCCAGGTATCTAGGATATTGGGCCAAGTGATTCACATGTTACTGCCTGTGTCTGTGCGGAGGCCAATATCGCCAGGGTTTTCTCCAATGTTTGCGCTTATGCGGAACATTGCAAAACTTGGACTAATGAGAATAGAAATGACACATTAATCATCTATCCATATAAGGAGCTGTTATATCGGTAAAGCTAGATAGGTTCTGCAAAGCTGATAACAAAAACATTAATGGACCTTACTTCTGATATATGAAGTTGTGTCAACTTGGTGATACCTATTTCTATTCAAATAAATCCATGAATTTTAAAATATAATGGTTGTCAGATAAGTTAAGGATGGAGAAAGGAGATAATGATTTACTAACTCATTTAAATGTTTTAGAAAACAATTTTAAATGTTGATGATAAGTCTTAAAATGTTGAAGTATATACTCCAGATATATATAGCATTTACCTTCTTTTGATTCCATTTGCATATAGTTAATATTTTTTTTTATGGAAACCTGCAAGTACGACTAGTACTTACCCACATTATGTGGGCAAATTGTTTATTTCTTTGAACAGGATCCACTTTATAATAAGAAATGGACATTTATGAAGAAGACAGGATTTCACATAGGATTGATTTCTAAGGTTTACCTTATGCTCAGGCTTTGCCTGTGGTATATGGGCATATATTTTCTTTTTATTACGAGGTTATATCTTCACTTCCGCTGTAAAATATTTTGTATCATGTAATAAAAATAAGCAGGCTGTACTATTTCTGAATGCAACTGAAATCCTGGACAGTTGGTATTCGGGACATTTTTTGATAAATTTTTACCGGGATTTGGTCTGTGACAGAATGGTATCAGAGCCTGCCTTGACCATAGGTAACCTTAAGTTAATTAGATAGAAAATAATAAAGTTAGGTTATATAAAACACTAAGTTTTCTCTCAAATCTGAAAACTTCATAAGAGAAAGCTTTGAAATTTAAAACATTACTATACTTCTTACCTAATTCTTTTAAAAGTTCTACTCTTTTCCCATGCAATTTAAGAAAAATTCAAAATTATTTCAAATCTCACCTTATAAAATGCTTTAAATCCCCTTTCCTATATCACCTTCAACAAGAAATTTAGTAAATTTTAAAAAAATTATTTAGCTAATACCCAAATTTATGCATGAAAACATAAAAATTGCATATTTTTGCTTAAATTCTGAATTTTCTCTTGTGTGTACTGTAAAAATAAGTTCAAATTCCTAATAATTACATTTTTACATGAGAAATTTCACTAATAACCATGAAAATATTAACTTTAACATCTATATAAATAGCCAGACTCTGAACCTACTTAATCACAAATGCACATAAAAACTATGTAATCTAAAATGAATTAAAACCAACTATAATAATCTAAAAGCTCTAACATATAAGAAATTACATTCTCTTTTCCAATTCTATTCAAAATCCTTATTTAACTTCCTTCCTTGCTTCAATTTTATAACCTCTTTAATAAACTATATAAGCAATCCTAAATAGAAACCCTTATTGCCCTAGAAAAGAATAAACTTAAAATTTCAAAAAACTAGATAAAACAAATGTACAAAATTTTAGAAGAAAATCAACCATGTATAAACTCAAGATTCATATTCCCAAAATACAAATCTAAGTAAAAGAAATATCCATATGCCCTTCTTTAATAACTATCCACCAGAACAATTTGACCTTATATTAATATAAGAATCCACCTCACATTAAGAACTACCCTAGGAATCTATAATTATAAAACCACCACCAAAAATTTCCCACTAGACATTATATAATGAAAAGAAACTACCTTAAAAGACTCCACCAATATACCATTATTATGGCAGAACTCAACCATATTAAAAACTAATTGTTCAAAAGATTAAAACTTAAAAAAAGAAATAACCTTAGAATTAAAATATAACCATAAGCTACTCTAATTCTGTAATTAAACCAAATTAAATCAATTAACCAAAAAGGAAAACTATTGCAAGAAAATTTACTCCAACTTTATTAAACATTTCAAACACCTCTAACAGGATATGTATCACAAATAAACTACACTTCTTTTAATCTTTAAAGTATCTTTAAACTGATCCTCACTATACACTTAGTAAAATACTAAAACTATAAAAATAATTTATTTATAGAATATGTACAAATCTCATTCCTAGCCAACATACTACCAACAACCTGCTACTAATATTTCAAAAATTATTAATCTTAAAATATAATTGAGATCAATTTTATATAACCAAAAACCCAATTCACACCAAGTGAATCTTGGGGACGAGATTCTTTTTAAGGGGGTAAGTCTATTACATACCAAAATTTTAATTTTAGCATAAAATTTTTTCGCAAAAAGTCATAATTATATTTCTATAACCATTCCCAATTTTTAAAGTATCTTCCAAATCAACTTGCTATTTATTCCCTAAGAAAAATATTTTATCTATCTTTTCCAAAAATATAAATTCCATAAAATAATAAATTATATTTCATATTTGAATTATCCTTATTTTTATGGATTTTTAGAAATTTATTTCATATTTTTTGAAGCTTCCTATAGCTCTATATCAATTTTCAAAGCCATAAACAAATACTGGAAAACTATTTCCTATTTAAAATTTAGAACCTTCCTTTTTAGGAAATACCCCGGAGTACACTTTCCCCTTCCGGATATAGTCTTAAAATGTTGCATTATATACTCCAGATAAATATAGCCTTTACCTTTCTTTGATTCCATTTGCATATAGTTAATATTTAATTTTTTTTATGGAAACCTGCAAGTACGATTAGTACTTAGTCACATTATGTGGGCAAATTGTTTATTTCTTTGAACAGGATCCACTTTATAATCAAAAATAGACATTTATGAAGAAGACTGGAATTCGCATAGGATCGATTTCTAAGGTTTATCTTATGCTTAGGTTTTGCCTGTGGTATATGGGCATGTATTTTCTTTTTATTACCAGGAAATTATATCTCCACTTCAGCTGTAAAATATTTTGTATCATGTAATAAAAACAAGCAGGCTGTGCTATTTTTGAATGCAACTGAAATCCTAAACAGTTGGCATTTGGGACATTTTCTGGTAAATTTTTACCGGGATTTGGTCCGTGACAAGTATCAATCATCAATTTCCCATAACTAGCTTGCAAAATTTGTAGTACATGTGTAAAAATTTGATGATGCATTCACTTGAATTGATTAGAACAATTGTACTAACCAAGATTTGTGTCGCCTTCTCACTGCATAGTTGTTTTGGCTATGTGGGATCAGAACCTAGGTGACCCCGAATATAATCTTCAATGTCAATAGGCCAAGACCTGCTTTGAGATTCCTGTAAATCAATGTCATTAGCCAACATTTGGAACATAAATGATCAAATATCGACAATTTAAACTACAAATGACCACACATAACATTATGAAGCATACCATCCGTCATGCAAGACGAAGATGCCCGTCAGCTCCATACCGCTAAACTACCCTCGGACCTGCTTCCTTGTTACCCCTCTTCTTGTTAGATTTCTGGACAAAGTCAGGTGGGACCCAGTAGCAGCTGAGAGCTTGCCATGCTTCGGGGGCATTTGTTAAACCAAGGCAAGATAACCTCTCAGCACTAATCCCCACGAAGGTAAATTTTTGAAGCACGAAGCTTATTTCTCATATCGTGATGGAGCATCCTCTTATAGTACAAGTTCACCGCCTAGATACGATCCTGGTGCATCATACCCTTCAACGCCCTGGTCACTGCGTTCTCAAAGACATATTTTGACTTAGCTTGCAACGACTGGTCCTGATCACTTAGGATAACCCCGCTGTTATTCGAATGCATGCTTGTCACTTGTGCATCTGAGAATAATTGGGTTATGTAGCCGAAATTTCAACTGGATCCTACGACATGCCACGATAAACTGCGCTTAGTCGTCCATCCCCAAGATGTCCAGAAGCATGGATAATTCAGGAGTGACACATCTAACAATTTAATGTGAGTTGTGTCACTCCAAACGGGTGACGTGTAGGTTGGGTTGACTTGTGCTTTCAAGAGTGGAATTCACATGTAACAAATTAACCCTTCGTAACATTACATGATAAATGCAAAATAAAACATAAGAATTTATTAGAGCCAACATAAGAATAATACAAATGCGATTAATTTACCTAATAAACAAATTCACTTAAATCGACATTGTGGTTTTCCTAAATATCAAATTCACTAACATAGACAAATATAGATAATTATAATCCAAATACGATTAATTTTTCTAATTACCAAATAGATTTTGTGATTACTTACCAAATAGACAATGGCAGCGGGCTCCCCCAGGCAGGTGCCGCTAGGGCGATGGCATGGGGCAACGGCGCGGGGTGACATGGAGGAGTGGAGCAGTGCGGCGAGGGGCGGCACGGCGGACGGCGGCAAGAGGCGACATGGCGAGGAACGACGGTAGGTGAGGAGGTAGCATAGGGGGCGTGAGGCTGCGCAGCGAGGGGCAGCGCGGCGAGGAGTGGCGGGCGGTGGCAGCGAGGGACGGCGGGTGGCAAGCAGTGGTAGGCGAGGAGTGGCGGCAGGCATGGGGCGGCGCGCATGATGTGTTTGAGGCGGTGAGGGCCAACTGCTGATAGGGGATAAGGCTTGAATTGTTTACATTAGCCTAGCTGACGTAAAAACCTCCAGGTGTCCTATTTACATCAACCTAGCCAACGTAAACATGCCAAGCCGGCCGTCGTTTCCCTCACATGAGGTTAGTGCCACTTGTCAGCAGGCAGCTGGCTATTTACGTCGGCCTGACCGAAATCAGTGCGACGTGTTATGTTTTTTGTCAGCTGGCCTGACATAAATGGGTGAGTTTACGTCGGCATGACCGATGTAAACAAAACCGGTGCCACGTGTTATGTTTTCCGTCAGCTGGGCCCACATAAATAGGCCTCGTCTAGCCAACTGCCCGTTTTCGCCAGAGGGGGCTGGCGCCACGTGTCTTATTGATGTCGGCTAGGCTGTCGTAAATAAAGCAGGTGCCACATGTCGTATTGATGTCGGTCAGGCCGACGTAAATAAACCTCCTACCATATCTCAAATTTGGTCTGGCAGAATAGGCCGCTATTACCCTTAGCTAGGCCGATGTAAACAGCCGCCACGTGTCCTGTTTACATCGGCCTGGCCGACGGAAACAGAACCCCACCGCGCCGGTCCAACTTTTAAATTTCTCCCAGGCCTTTTCCTCGCATTTCCATCGACTTTGTTCCACTGCCGGTGTAAATACAAAGATTTACGTCGGTTTGTCCATGGCCGACGCAAAAAAATTCTTTATATTCGTTGGCTTTTTGTAAGCCGACGTAAATACTTTTGGCTGATATAAATACGTCGGATTCCTATAGTGGTTTGATTGACGGCTGTTGAAATTAATGGTCGCTGTTTATGAATGGCTGTATTAATTGTCGACACTACTAGCTATTTATCGACTAATATTTTTTCGGCCATTGATACTAGGTCTTTCTATTCACATTTATTCTATGAACGTCAATATATTATGTCTTTGTATCAATGGCCGGCTTTAATTTGGCCGTTGATATTGGGTACGATGACCAGCTTTTCCTGTAGTGGTTATGCTTATTTATCGTACATTGAGAATATAATTGTGATGATATGCATCTATGAAGGCACTTGTGCTCTTTAATTTCCTCAGAGGTTCTAAATTGTAAATTTGTGGTTCCGACAAACATTGACCTCTGATGCAACCACTCATTGGCCGCTCTGTCCGGCCGTCTTCCCGGGACTGGTCACTACTAGAGAAATGACCTTCCATACCGGTACATCAGTCCCGGTTTGTGGTCAAACCGGGACTGATATAGCAATAGTCCCGGTTCGTGGCTATAGGGCTAAAAGCACGATTAGTACCGGTTCGTGGCTCACATTAGTCCCGGTTCGTAACACGAACTGGTACTAAAGGTGGCTTTGGCAAGCGGGTACGTGCTAGCTGGCATAGACACAAATTAGTTCTGGTTCGTGTTACGACCCGATACTAAAGGTAGGCCTCTAGTCCCGGTTCGTAACACGAACCGGTATTAAAGGCTTATTCCAGCACACTTCAAAAGGAATGTATATCCTAGTCTATTAAATATGCGTGGGTGGGTGGGTTGGTTAGAAGAGTGAGTGGAGAGTCACGTGGTGGCATGAGGTCCCAAGTTCGAGTCTTGGGTTCACCTTATTTTTTAGATATTTTCTACGCTTTAGTACCGGTTAGGGGAACCGGGACTAATGGTACGTGACCTTTAGTCCCGGATGGCCGATCCCGGTTCGGGAACCGGGACTAAAGCCCGTTCCCAACCGGGACTAAAGGCTGTTTTTCTAGTAGTGAGTGTTACACCGGAGCTAACAAAGAACCCAAAATGCAATATTCAATATTCAAATTCAAATAAAAACTCATCAAATCGATACAAGCCATCACAATGCATGTTCGCTAGATCTTGTCACTACTAGAGAACTGACCTTTAATACTGGCCCATCAATACCGGTTGGATTGGAACCGGTACTAATAGTGGCATTAGTACCGGTTCAATAATTATTAGGCCATGGGGGCAACTCAGTATCGGTTGGAGGCACCAACCGGTACTGATAGAGCATCAATACCAGTTCGTGTCATGAACCGGTACTAAGGAGCCCCCTGGCAAGGGGGTACAGGCTAGCTAGCACGGGGGCTCATTAGTACCAGTTCGTATCATGAACCGGTACTAATGTGAGGGCATCAGTTGGTTAGAATAGTGAGGTGTGAGTCATGAGAAGTCATAAGGTCCTAGGTTCAAGTCTTGTTTCTTCAAATATTTTGAAACCATTTTTAAGCAAAAGGCCACTTCCCAGCCGGTACTGATGGCCATTTCTTTTTTTTTTTTGCATACATGATGACCGCAGGAATTAATTTTAATCCTTGCAAATATACATCCCCAGCCAGCCTCGAGCTTGGGTGGGTAAGGCCGCACCACTCGGCCTTACCAACCGAGCATTGGTTTTAGTGGATGATATTTTAGAGAATTTCTTCTACGCAAATAATTGCAATAATCTTCAACTGCATGTATGCATGCATTTCGCATATTTCATGTGCCTGCTAACTGGTTCACTACACAAGAAAGAATATGTCGGGACACTGCCATCTATTTGATTGACTGAATTGACATAAGCTAGTCAGCCATATCAGATCTCTGGAATTAGAACATTCGGTAGCGAAGGATAATTACAAATGTTTCACATTGCGTCCTAAATTCTAAAAAATTCAGACAACACAAAAAGTTAAGAAAGAACTGATTTTTTTAAAAAAATTCCCAATCTTAGATAGTTTTTTCAACAAAACTCACGGTGCTATAGAATTATTTTCGATTTGTCGAGAACAAAGCTTAGTCCCCATTTGGTACATTTCCAGGGTTTCACAGGAAATTACAATTTAATCATGCAGAAATCAAGAAAAAAATGCCCTGTTCTAAACAAGACCTTAACAATCCATGCATGTCCTATGGCAAATTCAAACTAATTTATGTCAAGTACACTAGAAAAATCATGTAGAACTTCAAACAAAACGGACAAGATTCCACGAATCTGATAAGTGAAAGTTTACTGATTTAACATTATTTAACTCAACATCGCATTTAAATAAGGTACTACCCAACATAACGAAACTAGCAGCAAAGGCAATACCCAATTGCAATGTTTTATAGTACAACACAAGCATAATTAAATAGAATTGTTCATACATGTACAGCCATCGCTGAAAACCTTCAACCTTTGAACACACATCAGAAAAATGGGGCCCTTTGGGGTTTCGCCTGCTTGCGAGACCGCCTACGCAGTGATCCATTAGACGATGTCACCTCCTGCACATCTTCTTGAGTCTTTGAATGTGCCATCTTATGCAAAGCCTCGGGTCCTGAGAAGTCATCTGGTGATACATCTTCCCTCCTCTATTACATGAAGTGAAAATTCAAAAGTAAAACCTTGTATTCTAGTCGCTGTGAGTCATATACAATGAAGCAGGCATGTGAGTAGTGTGAAGCTTGACATGTTTGAGCAGAATGGCAAATTTCATTTCATTAAAGTAGAGCTTGGAAACTGGTGAAACAGATATTAATTGAGTCCATATACTGACATAATTAAAAAAAATACTTCTTGAGAGATCACGAAACCTTGCAGGTTAGCGAGCATATAAGATGAGGCGCACTGGAGAGCCAGCAGTTGCAAACCATGCAGCGAGGAGTCCCTGCTTGGCATTTGTGCACTGTGGACCTCTTCATAGGCCTTACATGCACTACCTTGTCTCCATTGCATTTGAATGTCTGCAAATTCAATTGAAAATGGATCATACATGAAATGGCACAGCATGCATGTCATACTAACTCCATTTTGAATCAGAATTTTTTTGTAATGCCACCAAAATCTAATGAAAACCAGCTGCTAATTAAGGTAGGACGTTAATGTTGATTTTTATACCGTTCTCTATGCAATATTATGTTTCGATCACTATACATTAGTTTACCTCAAAATAACAATTCGATCACATGATCAGTACTAAAAACGTCCAGAACCATTCTAGTATATATGTTTCAGACCCTAAATGCTGCTTTGATCCCGTATAAACTTGTTAATTGTCCCAATAAACTAACTAATTAAGGTATTAATGTTTCTATCGTAATGCATTTGGTTGTCAGTTGATGAATAGGATCCGCATCGATTCAAGTGATTTTGGTCAAGGAGTAATTTAATTTAAGGCATGACATAGTGTTAGTCATGGGGCTTGACTAGGGATCTGATGTCCGATCCAGAGCAAACAATTGGATTATTTATGAACCCTCGACTAGGAACATGCATGTACTGATGAAATACCACAAAAGGACATCGTCGAAGCAACGTCTTGATGAAACATATGCAAAGTATTTGATAAAGCATGGATAAAGTATTGATATAACATAAGCAAAGTATTGGTGAAACATCATGGAAAATGGTCAGAATACTGATGAAACATGGGTGGAATACTGATGAAACATGGTAAAGTACTGATAAAACATTGTTGAAGGAATGTTTCCGTGGTTATTCAAAGATGTTTCACTCTATACAAGTAAATATTTCACAAGAGCAAACACCATATTTCACAAAAGTAAAAATAATATTTCAGTAGAGCAAAACCAATATTTCATAAGAGGAAAAACATGTTTCATAAGAGAAGTAGAAATGTTTCACATTTTTTGCGCGTGTTTCACTAGAACAAACCCATGTTTTGCCAGATCAAAAACCATATTTTGTATATATTAGGGTGATGTTTCAAGTCAAGAAGTATATATCTTGTCCATTTAGCTTCCTTGTTGCTTCGAAGGGAGTACCAAGCCCCCTCACACGATGAGCTCCAGGAGGGGGCCGACCAAAGTTAGGGCCAGTGGACTTCCAAGTGACATAGCGGTGCTCCTCGCTGCCCCTTACACGAGAAAGAGAGGTAGAGAGAGATGAGATGAGGAATAGAGAGGAAGAAAAATGAGATATGAGGAGAGAGGGGGCACGGAACAAAGAACAGGGGACAGGCGGTGACTGGCGAGTGGTAGCGTTGGCGGCCCGGGCAAGTGGCAACATGAACCCTAGTTTTGTAGGGAGAGAATAGAGGTAGAGGCAGAGAGAAATGTGTGGAGGAGGATCTGTGAAAAGGATAAGGGGCAGGAGTGACCACCAGCTCGCTAAACAAAATGGAAAAAAAGAGAGTCGTCGAGCAAGGTCGCGGGATGGACGTCCGATGGACCCTTATTGTAATATGTACTGGACAGTTTTGAAAGTTGCACCGCCAAAATGCAGCATTTTGATGTGATCATGAAACCATGCACGTTGAATTTAAAACTAAGAAGGGTTCACCATAAATGTTAAGTGCTACTGCACACACTTCCAAATTATCTGTTAATTTTTGTCTTCGACTAGATGAGAGCTGCAGCCTGCACAGCTCACTACAATAGAACACAGTGCTGGTTTGGAACTAGCATTATTACCCGTTTTTGAACCGGCACTACGTAAGCGACAGTGATAACCTAGTGATAAGACTATCACTGTCGGTTCTCGCAAACACACGAATTTAGCTTACAATTGGTGTAAAAATATTTAAAAAAAATTATATCTGGAATCTATACCCTAATCATCTAGGACCTACTATAGGTTATTTGGACACGTTTTCACACAAAATACAAATATTGGGTTACCTAGGACCTAAACCTGCGACCTCTCCACTCTACCCTCACCCTTCTAACCATCCAACCCAACCTCATATTCTTACTTATAGAGGATACATATACCTTTTAACATTTGTTCGTCATCACTGCAGGTTTTTTCTCAAACCAGCAGTGATAATGAATTATCACTATCAGTTCTAGCTAAGAACGGCAATGATAAATTCTCACTATCGGTTGAAAATTGGGGGCGGGATCTTTTCTCAAACTGGCAGTGATAAGTCCTATCAATGCCAGTTCTTAAGAGCAAAACCGATTTTTTCACCGCTGAGGCTTACGAACCGGCAGTGATAAGTTATCACTGTCGTTTCTGACCTAACCGGCAGTGATAGGGGGCATGGATGATCATTTCTGTAGTAGTGGCTAGAATGCCTATATATTACGATGTTTTCTGATGCATCATCCCTAGGCAGAGTAGTATCTTACTATGATGCGTGCATACAGGCATACAGCACCATGTAGTATGCATGAAATATTGCTTTACAGGATAATTTGTTTAGTTGAACAAAAGAATACTGCTAAGGGCACTCGCGATGATGTCGGTTGTTTCTATAGCTACGTAGGATAGAGGTAGAAGGTAACTTATGAGGAGAGAAAGTGTATGTAGTTGTTTTTTATATAAGAACGGTCTCATTCCTAAAACAAGAGAAAGAAACAAAAAGAAATCCCCCACTAGGAGCGTTAAGTCATTTATATACAGCTTATAAGACTATCTCCAATGAAGTAGCTATATCCCTCCAACTGCTAAAATTTAGCAATTCAAGTAGTATTCATGAGCTCCAACAAGATTGCTAAATGGATTGCTATATTTGAGTGCATAGCTAAATAAGGTGAGAGAATTGATATATGAGTATTTTTTATTCTCTACCTATATAGTTTTTGCGTTGGGTATTCTGTTAGAACAGGTACGTAGAAAGGAATCTTTTTAAGGTGGATATGTAAATGAGGATAGGTATTCGATTTTGGGTATGCTGTTGGAGATGTAGAAAGAAAAGAAAAGGAATAAACTAATTATTGGTTATAGTGCATTGTCTTTATAGCTGATTCTCTATGATATGGTATGTTTAGAATCGACTTATATAAACTATGCACTAGAAGTCTGGGAATGCCCTAAAAATACATTAGGTTGGGTAATAGTTGTCATTGGTTCGGTCCGATTTATGTTTAATTTCAAACAGAAATATGTACATATGCTATTACTTTATAGCTATGATACATGCATGCAAAAAAAATTGTAATTTTGCACCAGATAATTTTTTTTGAACTTAAAGAGGGGTGCAGTGATTTCACGTATGTACGTGTATATATGAAATGGCATGGTGTTGTCACCTGCCTTTGTTGTGAAAAAATGGCACTTTTAACCATGCATGAATTAGTTTCGTGCGTATTTCATATCTAAATGACCTGGGCAGGATTTTTTTTTTCCTCTTCAAGCAGTGGTATTGGTACGTTCAATCAACTGATGCTTGGATGTAAAAGAAAAAAAACTGAGCTGGCTTGCACAAATTGAAATATTTTATATCTTGTCTAATTAAGATGTGTGCAAAAGATTGAAGCTCACATATTGTAACACGTTACCGATCCTATTAGTGCAGATAGATATCCAGTTATTAACAGGTTACTGTCAGAAAACTGAAAGTAATTGTGTTTCAACTACGATTTGGTTGAGTTGGGATATTGGGCTGTCGCACGGCTCTAGCTCATCAGTTGTGTCATGTGCCCAGAATTCATGGGTTGCGGCTGAGCAGGGTTCTGACTGGAGCAAAAGAGAACGTTTCTTCTAAAATCTAATTAACATCAATTTAAGAATAAAAGAATGCAGTGATAGTAAAAAAGTAAAAAGAACTAAATGAACTTCAACTGCACGCGTACATGAAGAATTAAGATGTTGTGCAACTTCAGAGATTAATTTAAATATTTTTACATAAACCATATATAGACCTTTGCATGAAGATATGCAAGCATGATAACTTATATATTGTTCTATATCTCCATAAATGTAGAAACTTTTGCTTGCGTTGTATTATTTTGTCTATATACCGGAAATGACATGAAAGATCCTTTTTTGGCTCTCTTTAGCCCTATGTCTATTATCCCTTAGAGACCTTCCTCCACTAGCCGCTTTCTTTGGAAAACTCTATCTATTCTAGTGTGGATGGTACTAGGGGCATACTATATCAATTTAAAACTTATCATAAATAAGGTTACTCCCCTTCTAGTTTGTTTTTAATTTTGAAATCTTTTTGTTCTGAAGTTAGTTAATGACAAGATTTATTATATTTTCCTCAGTAAAACATTTCCCTTAGTAGGCACGAATTCCACCAATTTGCAACCAATTAACTATAGCATTTTTTATATAAATAGATATATGTTTCTTTCCATTATGAATCGTGATTGTATGACCAACCATTATGGGTAGAATGTTAGATGTCCAGAATCACGTAACAATAGTTTCTTTCTCCTCCTTCAAATTTTTCTTTTCAAATTTTGCCAATTAATGATGATCTTGCGTGAAGAGAAAGTTGGCTCAGAGCATAGGAAATTAAATAGACCTAGCTTGTCCAAGTTTATACATATATAAAGCTAGCCATATAGGGTATTAGGGGTCGTGTCATGTAGTACCTGTATATGGGACACATCAATCCCAAGCTTTTGCATATCCTTGACACGAACGACGCTGCGAAACATGCAGCGCCGGATCTTGAGAAGCTGGTGGTTAGGCTCGTCATGCTTGCAGTACGGACATACTACCCTGAAGCATTGGATGCAAAAGACGCTTTCATCGGCCCTATACAGATTCTTATGATTCTCATGCAGCTCACATTTTCTCCAGAATTTCGTCCTAAGAAGCGCATGCAGCCACCGGGGCGTCCCGGCTTCCTTGTCTGACTTGCTGCCCATGCTGCTGTCTTGCTCCTCCACCATGATCTCCTTCCCCTTGAAAATGAGTTGCACGAGCAGAAAAATGCATACGAACAGAATATTATTTTCCATCTTAACTATAATAGATTAGTAGTAGCTTCAAGAAAGAACCAAATTAAGCAGGCGTAATTCTGTTGCAATGTAGGCATAAAATGAAAGGGAGTAATCAAGAAGACTTGTATCAAAGCAGTACAATTGACCATAATTAAATCACATTGTCACAACAATTTATTTAGGACTCCTTTTGTTATGGTTCTAATCTATGCCTGCAATGTGTACGTATACCATAGACTAATCAATATATAGTCATTCAGCCATGAAGTTAATTCTTGAATTGCATGGCAGGAGGCTAATTCGGGGGATCGATCAGGGATATAAATTTTGTCAAGAATTATTGGGATAAATAAATTTCTAATGAAATCAGTAGTCCCAACTCCCAATTGGAGATGGTTGGAGAGACTATACATACCCAGTAGCCAGTAGCATTCACTACTAGAATATCAGCCTTTACAAACGATATATCACAAGAGGTTCAATACGCACCGCTTCTAATAGTTGCAGCATAAGCGGTTCAATAGCTCAAGCTAGGAAGCCCCTCTAGAAGCGGTTCATAATACAAACCCCTTCTAAAGTCCAAGCAACAGAAGGGGTTCGTGTCACGAACCCCTTCTAAAGCCCAAGCACCTCTAACAGCGGTTGGGGACACGAACCCCTTCTAAAGTCCAAGCAACAGAAGGGGTTCGTATTACGAACCGCTTCTAGAGGGGGCTTTACAAGGGGTTCGTATTACGAACTACTGCTAGAGGCCCATTTTTCGAATTGTTAAAAGGAAAGCATACCTTATCTCATCAGAGAGCACGCGTGGATGGGTTGGCTAGCTGGATGAGACGTAGGTCATGAGGAGGGGTGAGGTCACTAGAAGCGTTTCGTAGAACCGTTTTTGATGCTCCGCGAGCATCAGTCACGGTTGCTTAGAAGCGGTTATATAACCGCTTCTAGAGGCTTTACGAACCGCTTGTGAAGTTCAAATCTGTAGTAGTGATTGATACATTCAAAGATGAAAATTAAGAAACTATAATTTTTTGTTGAACTGAATACGGTGAATATACTTTTCATATTTTTTAAGTTTGACAAGAAATATAATTGGAAACTTTTATAAGCCAAGGACTTCATGTGCTTCCTTTCATTTACATGGGACGACTGCCTCTTTTAATTTCAATCAGAAGCCAATTATTCAAGAATCATGCATGTATGTTTCACAGTTTGTGTTACTGAAAAAAATTGTAACGCTCCATATAATTTACATTGGAAAATTTCTGTTCACGGTGCCTTTGGAGCACATAGAGCAACTCCAGGAGATACTCTAAAATTTGAGCCTCTAAAATGCACTATTACTTCCATCTCTAAAATTATCATCTATCTCTATTTCTATTCCCTCCAGCAGACACTCCAAACGTCAGGGCCTCTATAATATAAAACTCGTCTATAACCACCATACCACAGCTGCGTGTGTCATACACGAATGTACCGCAGTTGATGCTTGGTCCCTACCTGTCAGGCCCACCAACCCGCCTCATCTTTACCGCATGCCTATTTGGCTATTTCATTCACACTTCTCCCCCCTTCTATTGCTCTCTCCCTTTCATCCCCAATCTCCCAATACGATTCATGATTTCGAGCTCGAGCTCCCCAAACTGTAGCCCTTCGAACAGGGGGGCCATGCTCTGTAGCATGGTTCATGGCTCTTGTGGCCTTGGCGTGATGCGTTCTACCTGCAGGGGGCGGGGTTGGGGGCAGGAGCGTGGGGATGGAGGCGAGGAGGAACTTGGTGAGCCCCCGCCTGTGCAGTGGTCGGTGGGTGGTGGCGAGGAAGCGGCCCAGGAAAGAGGCAGCCATGAACAGCGTGCGGAAGTTGTAGCTGCGGAAGATCAGCTCCAGCTGCAACCGCGCCTTCTCCATGAGCGTCGTGCGGGAGCGCTTCCGCAACATAGAGCTGCAGGTTCGCCGCGCGCTTGCGCTTACGCTTACCCTATTTCCTAGCTTCTATTTGGCTGTGCTCTCGTGTGCCTTAGGTAAGGCCTGGTTTGCTAGGCGCGAGGAATTGCTGCTCCCGGAATGCCCACGGCCAAGGACAAGGCCGCCAAGCATGCTTCCTTCCTCGCAGGCACAGGAAAAAGAGGTAGTTGGGGGCGGGGCGGACAAAGCTCAGGATGGAGGCTGTGCTCTTGCCCTCCAAATTTGGAGGCTACGGCGGCAGCCTCTATCCGCTAATCGTCGTATGGAGGCTCTGCTGGAAGGCTCCATCGGCACTGGGTGAAAGCATCATAGGGACAGAGGTTTGTGAACAGTATTTTAGAGGACCTCCTTTAGTTGCTTGAAGTTGCTTGAGAAGTTTGTATATATGGCCAAACATCGTACACAGCAGACTACGATCAATCTTTATCTGACAAATTTATCCCATATTCTTAAGTTTCTCTCAAACGGTTTTTAACAGTCTCGAAATTTGATCCATGGGAACATTTTTTTTTTTTGCTATCATATTTAGCTGAACTGTTATTTTGTACCACAACAGTGGTTCCTTTTAGTGGAATAATTATGATTGCAAAGTTTTGGATATTTATCTGTTCCCCTATTATTCTCCAGTAAGATGTGGGACTGTTCTTTGGTTTGCATCATATATAACAGCTTTTATTAAGCTCTCAAAATCATTTATCTCACATTTAATTTGTTCTTTTTACAAAATCCCTCAAATTATTTAAGTTTTTCTTGTATGCTAGATACTAAAATGCCCATGTTTAGTTTCATATTCCTTTGTCCCCATAGGCTTTTACTGGCTTTCAGTTTTGTCTTTGTGTTTAGTGGTCAGTTAGAAAATTATCACATTCCTAAATATATTAGTTATCTATATTAATTTGGAATTGCTATGTTTGTAATTGGTTATTCCTTAGATATCCAATCTGTGTTGGGATTCTTCTTGTGTTACGAAACATAAAATTCTTTTTGTGGGATTAATTTACGGAAGCATCGGTTAAATATTTCTAGACAAAATTAATTAGAGAACCATCATATATCCTCTAAAGACAAATTGTTGTACAGACAACAATATTACATTTTTCTTTGATTGTCATTTAAAAAATTAAAAGAAAATATGCTCACGTGACTAATTCCATTTATTTACAAGTGCTGAATAAAAATTACCAAATTTGGATGATGGACACAAAGTTTATAAAATAGATCTAGGTCTGTTCCCAGTCCCTTTCACTTCGACACCAGAAGAAACTGGCCTGGAAACATGTGGTTCCGAAATTTACTAGAAAGCCATTAATCGGCAAGCATAGGTGTCTAAAATTTGTAAAATAATAGACTTAATTGGCGGTGAACTGGTGTTAAAAACAGATGCAAATTCTTTTTTTTTTGAAAGTGATGCAAATTCATTTCATGCCTACAATCTGTACTACTTGAAACACAGAAAAATGAAAGCATTCAAGGCAACAAGCAGAATTGAAAAGGCATCCGCACAAAGAAATAAAATTATCAAGAATGCTGTTTGAAAATAAAGAATTTCCCTTTTCATACCTTATTGCTTGGGATGGAGGATCTACTGCCCGATGGAAACATGGTGGATCAGAGAACAAGCAAAAATGTGTCAAATGGCTTGTGATTTTGAAGACACTGGTCAAAAGGGAAGAGAAAAAAAGAACAACCAAAGTCCAAAGTGTTCAACAGTTTTATAAGCTGTATCCCACAAATACCACTCTCTAAAAATGGTTACAATCAATGGTGAGGAAAGACATTAAATGCACAATAAATCCATTTATTTATTATCTTCCACTAAAATGAGTTGTACATAGTAGCTCAATTGCCACGTGGCAGCATAACCAAAGGTGCATGCATGGCTTCTATAATAGAGATGAACATACACGACTCTACGTTTTCTGCGTAAAGGGAAAAATTCAGGTGTGATCTGAGACTTGTATATCTGTATGACCTTTGTTCTTTTACCTGTGTAATTGTGAGGTATGTCATGTATATGCAGAAACACTCCCACTGCACAGGTGATGAGGTGCAGGACACATGAGTGTATCAACAATTCAAGTTTTGTGCAGCTTGCAGCTTCCTAGCTGGGCCAAATTAGTGTTGCTATATATTTTCTACTGTTTTGTAAGGGAATTAAATCATCAATTTATTGCAAGTTAGCTGGTAGCTATTGCAAAGTGTAACTAAGGATGACGGAAAAAGAGTATTGTACCCAAAAAGAATTCCCCTCCTCTCATTGACCTAGCCCAAATAATTCCTCTCAACCCTCTTCTTGGCCCAACCTAGCCCAACTCAACATCCAACTCCTCCCAACACTAATAGCCTCCTACCACTCAACTCCCTCCAATGCTCAAGTTTGCCCCTCTTCCTCCATCTGAGCAGCCTCCCCTTGACCTCTTCCTCCCTCCCATGCAAGCGGCATGCCGCCACCCTTCCCCCTGCTCAGCACATTGCCACCCTCCTCCCAGTCATGAGTGCACGATGCTTCCACCTTCCCTCCCCACACCAGTATCCAAGCTCTAGCATTGTGGTAGAGGCCTCTACTGCACCAAAAAAAAGGCCATATACAACAGATTGTCTGTGTCGGTTTATATAGAAACGACGCAGATAATAATGTCTAGGTCAATTCTTTAGTAGGCGGAAGCATCTGTGCCAATTAGTAACTAGATCTGACATATATGTTCAACTTATATGTGCCAGTTCTATTTCATAACTAGCACATATATTTTTGTTTTTGTACTAGCTAAAATTACCAACCGACATAGATAATTGATTATCTGTATTGTTCTATATTTAGAATTGGCACATATAATTTAAATATCTATATCCGTTCTTACTTAGAACTGGCACAAATAATCTTTATCTATGCTAGCATAGAAAACGTTTCATCTCCTAATGAGTTTCGTGCACAAAACCCCTTGGCATTCTCTAACTGCTCTATATACTTGCTCTATTCAATATTGTCGATCCATTCAGTCCAACTTCCATTGCCAAAATGTTGTCGTCGTCTTAGCTACATTTGTTGACTTCACCTGCACCGGTGTGCCTATCGCCCCACTCGAGTCCTCAACTACAGTGTCATCTTCTCCGCCACACTCCCATGGTCTCTGTGGTTGTCATCATTGGTATCCCTACACCAATCCCCATGGTCACTACTGTCAATCCATAGTCTCCCCCTGATTCCGACAACGAGGGTGACAAGGACGAAGAAGAGGACGACGACGACGGCGATGAGAAGGAGGAGGAGGACGAGACTGCCACCAACTCTAACTCCGACTCTAGCAAGTGCACTAGCCTAGCTAATTAAAAGTACTTGTGTTGGTTATAGTCATTAACTGGCACATATGATCATCAGTGATCAGTGCTAGTCCCCACACCACAACAGATGATTGCACACATCAATGCCTGCTATTCTAAGCTGGTTTAGAACTCAGCACTAATGCTAGGCCTAGAACCGGAACAGATGTCCCCTGCCATGGTAGTGCTACCTCCTTTCCCCAAGCCTTTAGCAGACCTAGGTTTGGTGGATGGCAGTCGGTGGCGATCTCCAAGCAAGATGGTGTCCCCCATGATGCCCTCCATGGTGATGCCCCCACGGCGTGTCCCCCACAGATCATGAGCATCATCCCGTATGTCATTTCGAGTTCGGGTACCCATGCCGGTTTGGGTATAGGCATGTGTCTATGCCTACGAATGGTTTTGGATTCGGGTTTGGCTTAGACTTTTGGGTTTGGGGTTCAGTTCTAAGCTAGTTGAACTCAAAGATACCCACCCGATTACCATCCCTAATTGTACCTAGTACTTCTCTACCAGTATATCTTACCATTTGACGTACTTGTCGATGGTTAAGATGACTTCTATCGCACAAATTTGTTTGTTTGTCAAGGAAGAACTTTGGCAATCTGGATTTTCTTGAAGAAAAAGCCATGTCAAACAATAGAAGAAAAAACACACGATTTTACCCTAATTTGAGCCTCCGAGATCGAATGATATCTCTACTCTACCCTTTCTTCAGTATATGTATGAAGAGAATAGAGGTTACAAGGGTTTTTGGATTCTAAGGATGCTAAAGCCCATGTGGAGCTCATCATGCCTGCGCTTCTAGATTTGCTCCCCTGCAGGGGTGATGTCCTTTATATAGTCGTCGTCCCACATGTCTATCCATGGAAAGTTTAGATTCCCTGTTCGTGACATGTCTCCTGACTGATCAGTTCAACCCAAATAGTTGAGCAAGTCCATCTATATCTCGTTGGAACGTACCTACCAAATAAAGATAAAAATACCCTAGAAGACACCACCACGTCTCACGTCCTAAGGAGGTGCGAGAAATAGATGACCGTGACCTAAACGTTTGTGAGTGTTGCCCGTAGCGATCCAAGGGTGTCTTTAAATGACACGTCACAAATTAAACCTGCGACCTAAGGGACTCTGGATGATTGCTCAGGGATTATGGGATAATCCTCGCTAGTAGTCTAAGAGTAGTATAGAATGTACAAAATCAGTAATGAAGGGTAAAGATTTGGTATGTTTTTTTTTTTGAGAAAGGTACCGCATATTTCATTCCCACAAACTCATGCCCATTACAAACAAGTCCTTGCTAAAAAACATAATTACATTCTCCTCCTGAAAGGACCTATCTGCAAGGCAGAACGCGATTCTTCCCCAAATCCCATCACCGGCAACATGCTTCATCTCCAGCCGCGAAGACGACGCCACCGAGCTCACCTCCTCTTGGCCAGGCCGCGAAAGGCGGGAGATAAGAACAACAAGTAAGCCAAAGATGGCTATAAGCATCAAGGGATTAAGCTCCAACACTGCCAAAAGAAAGGAAGGTGAAAGCAAGAGGACGGCGACACCGCACACCGGGGTGAACCTCATCACTGGCGAAAGACCCCCACCACACCCCCAGCACCCATCATCACAAAACATACATCCCCAAACTGCCCACCTGTGAGGTCGACGCCGAACGATTTGAAGACCGCCTGGAGAAATCCCTCACCGAGGCTCTCCCTCATCCTCACCCGATCCATACCCAGACCGGAGAGGTCTACCTTCAACTTCATCCCCATCGTAACTTCTGCAAACAATCCAATTATTTTTCTCTCAATAGGTATGAAATCTTTAGGAACTAGTAAACAAATGTAACTTCTGCAAATATAGTACATGTTGATTTGGCCAAGATTGAAGCACCTAATCCACTTATTTATCCCTTTGATCTAATCCAGTTGAATACCAAGCATGCAGATCAACCTAGTGTATTTCATTATTTGTTGTTTGGTCTCGGATCATATATGGGCAATATATATGTGCATTGATCACTAATTTTCTAATGCTGTGCTCCACGTTGTACTAACAAATTGCAAATTGGAAATAAAATGTTCGAACCTCGCTAAAGAAATTAACTTTTGGTCCCTCAACTATTTTGTTTTCTGCTTTTTGGTCACTCGATTCCAAAACCAGGTAGATGTAGTCTCCCAACTTACAATATATGCATATTAGAACTGGACCTTTGACCTGAATTGACCAATATCATTATTTTAAAACATTTATAATTATTTAATCTCATAAATCAATTTTCAGTTTTTTTATCTAGCATACCAATCCCAAAAATTATGAAATTCTTTTGGAATGCCCTTTTGATTATTTATAAGTTCAATAGATTATTTTTTGCACACTTTCAAAACTATTATTTTAAGAATATTATTTTAGTAGTGTAGGGTTGGTCCTTCCCTACCACTTGATCTGTACTAGTTCTTAGATCGGTAGACTAGTACACACCATTTACATAGTCGGATCATTTCATACAAGCAGAAGATTTATATTAAATAAGGTACCTATGTTAAGTCCGATGGGCCATTAAGAATTACAGACATGGCACATTGGCCCAAATTGTTTAAGAACATAAATCCAACATCAGAGTGCAATGATAATCAAAAGGGTCCAAAAGATTTGCCGGCCGACTATACCCTAAGCCTCGTCTCCATCATCGTGGTACTCTTGGGCACCGTCTTCATGACATGCGTAGGGGTCTTGCTCATATTCATCATCTAAAATAGTGAGTGTGTGATGTCAGTGCACAATCAAACCGCACTGGTGAGTTAACACCCAACCTAATGCAAATAATGATAATGGTTCTAAGGGAAGGTTGGGGTTTTTTATTTTGCAGAAAGTAAGTTTTATAAACCAAATCCTAAAACTTAGCAAGTTTATTCCAAAGTTCTATTAATCAATGTCTTGTATATAAGTTTTCCATTTCATTCCATACCATACCCAAACTAAGCTTCCACCATACACCCGCCATCATGTAGTCTCCCAACTTACAATATATGCATATTAGAACTGGACCTTTGACCTGAATTGACCAATCTCATTATTTTAAAACATTTATAATTATTTAATGGGAGGGGCTGGACCGAGAGCAAGGGGTCAAGGAGGGAGAATAGGCTGGAGGGAGAGCGGGCCGAGAGAGGTACATAGAGTTGGGCCAGTGAGGTTTTCCTTTTCTTTTTCTTGTTTTTCTCTTTTTATTTAATCCATTTATTAATAGGGTTATGGAGTTTTAATTAATTTGTAAAATTTAGAAAAATGTCTAGAGGTTGAGTTTACATTTTATTTAACCTTTATTTGGCATTTGGAATTTTGCAAAATTAAAACCCTTAGGTTTTAATTCTTGCTTGATTTTAATAATTTATTTTCTTTAAAATTTTAAACTTAAAACAGTCAATGTTTTATTTGCTTAATAAAAATTGGAGTGTTACAATGTTCGCGGTATAAATTTTTGAAATTGCGTTAGTGTACCCCACCCGTAACATGTAGGGTGGAACCGAGTCAAGTTTGAGCGAGCTAGACATAACTTGGCTTGGGCTCGTTCATGGTAGCAAGCTGGCTTGGCTCGGCTTGTGAAACTGTCTGAGCTAGGAAACGTGCTTGGCTCAGGCTCGTGAGAGAACGCTCGTGCTAACAACAAGAAGAGGAGGGGTTGGCTAAATAGGTGGTCGATGCTTACCTATACGGTGACGAAAAGGACGCTCACGGTCTGGTGCATGAGGAGCTCACAACAGGGACGACAGTGCTCAAATCCATCGTCGGAGCTTAGGGATCGATGCAATGACGGCGACGCTCTTAGGATGACGGCACAGACGACCACACTCATAGATGGCGGTATGGTGGCAATGGGCTTGGGAGGACATGAGAAATCACTGGCTCGAAGGAGGAGGAGGAGGAGGAAGCGGCACAAGTCGGGAAGAGACAAGGAGGCAGGAGATGTCGCCGACTTGGAGGAGGAAGGGGTCGCGGCACCAGTCGGGAGGAGACCGCAGGGAAGAGGAGGAGGATTTGGGATCAGAGTCAGGACTGGAAACTCTAGATCGAGACCAAAGGAAGAGGGAGAAAGGGGTCTCTAGATCTGTATTACAGCCTGTGATACGAGATTATCATATATGGGCCAAGGCCCATGTAAAACTGGTGATTACTAAGTAGTGCGCTAGCTAAACTAGGGGGCCTCAGTCTTGCATGAACAAGCCACTGGTTTGGCTTGGGCTCATTAATAACCACGAGATTGAAAATAGGCTCGGGCCGAACTCATTTTCAAACGAGCCTGAGCGAGCAGAGCCAAAAAGCAAGCGGGTTACAAGTGAGCCATGAGCCATGAGTTAAAGTTCCAGTCCTAGTAGCAAGTGAATTTAGGGATTATCGTTGGCGAGGTGAATAGTGATAGGATGAGGAATAGTGAATATTGGGTGAGAAAGGGAGTGAATAATGAATATCGAGAGTAGGATTTGGGAGGTCAAAATAGGGTTGTTGTTTAAAGGTAAATAATGATAGGGTGGTGAATAGTGTTGAGAAAATGGAAGATGAATAATGATGATGTTTGGTGAAATGGGGTGATCGTTGGAGATGACCTTACACGGTTAAATGACCACCGTGCAAAGGAGAAGGAGGAACCTAAAGGTTAGATGGAAGATACGAGAAGGTGGTCGCCACCTTTGATGATGAATTCAAGAGAGAGGTGGACAAGCGGTATGCCCCTGAGGCTGCCAAGGCGTTATGCAGAAGACTACAACATTAGTCTGGGAGCGGTCGCTAAAGTGGATGATGGGGCTGTTGCTTTGACCAACGAGGACCACTGGACCACTCTGGACATCATCTGCCACAATAGCTCCACTGCGCTCAAAATTTTACCGATCGTTTCTAGCAAACTCATGGCCCAAAATCCACTCTTGCCTCCGTGCGAGAGGCCCACGACTCTACCAAGATTAAGGCTTTGACGTCCTGTCAGCCTGCTATTGTTGCTCCTCCGTCTAGCCACCAAGCTGAAATTTTTTATTTTTTATACTTTTTATTATTCCAAAATAAATAAATAATATTCTATATAAAAATAGATGTCCATCACTCTTTAATTGGGCGAGACTGAAATCCCGTCGGACTAAAGGGCGGGTTTTGTATAATCCGTCCAACCAAAGGGAGGATAGGATATGTTTCCATGCGGTTGGGCAAGTAGGGTAAATCTCGCTTGTTGGTTGGGCGAGATTGAAATTCCGCCTGACCAAAGGACGGGTTTTCTGTCTCGCCCAACCAAAGAGAAGTAAATAGGGGATTAGAAACTTGTGTAGTAGTTAAACCATGCATGCACTACTTCCTGGTGCCCTTGTCTATGTTACTGTCCAAACATGGCACAATAAATATTTGTACGTCATTACCAATGTATTGCATTCTACCTATTTATTCATACCGATGCTATTCTATTTATTAATTTTTGTATTTAATTAAATATAAAATAGCCAAAAGTCCTACACATAAAGGTGGTCACTACTACCTTTACTCTCTTTCGGTCTGGACATACACGAATAGGTTCCAAATATGAAAAGATCCAAACATAAAATAGCCCTACCTTTTTCAGCAACACGAAAATTTCTCCATATCATATCAAAAAAGACCCATTTGGATGTGCTGGACAGAATTCCGGTCCGTTGGTTAAGCGAGATAGAAAACCCGCCCTTTGGTCGGGCGGGATTTCACTCTCGTCCAACCAACAGGTGGTATTTACCCTACCAGCCCGGCTATGTGGAAACATACCCTATTTGTCCTTTTGTTGAGCAGATTATGCAAAACCCGCCCTTTAGTCGGGTGGTATTTCAGTCTCGCCCAACCAAAGGGCAATGGACGTCTGTTTTTAATAAAAATTATACAGAATATTATTTATTTATTTTGGAAAAATAAAAAGTATAAAAAATAAAAGAATTCCCAAGATGTTGACGCTGCAAAGCCTCTTCGAGGTGTGAGGCCTTTTTCCTTGGGCTCTCACATTTTGTTTTCAACTTTGTAATCTACCTTTTGCTGTAATGGATCGTGTAAGAATATCACAATTGATTGTTTATTTGCTCCTCGTGTGTGTTTCATGACCAAGTATTTGTTAGTTGTATGCTCTAGATGCGATCATGTAAGATGATTGTATCACGACTATTTTATGTACTTTTGGATAATGTGTTATCAGTTATATGAATAAACATCATTCGTATTGTTCATCAAGCATGACTTCGTTGTAAGACACATTCTCTGTTTTATATGATGTTATTCTAAATGATCTCTAGTCTTGTATCATTATATAGAGACAGTAATGAATTTGACCAACACGTGTATTGATTGATGATAATGTTTCACATATGATAGATATAAAGATATGAGACACTATTGAGATTGTTATCTTACATGTGCCATCAGCCTATAGTCTCGAGTGGTATACCTATATGATCCTTAGATCGTCATTACATCTTAGCATGCGTAGTTGTATACTTTGGGACGCTCAACGGTTATACCGTAACCGGGTAGTTATAAACACTACTACAGATCTGGCCATCAGTACCGGTTCACAATGGCCATCAGTACTGGTTTTTGAACCGGTACAGGCCATCCGAGACTGATGCCCCATGGCATCAGTCCCAGTTCCTCACCCGTCGATATAGTATCGATGCGGTTGGAGGCCACACGTGGCTTTAGCCCGTGCCTCGCCGAAGCCCGGTCGATCTGTTGGAAGCACCAATGGTATCGATAAAGTGTTGTTCATCCCGGTTGATTTCTCCAACCATCTTGGAGAGCACACGTTGCTTTAGCCCGTGCCTCGCCGAAGCCCCAATCGATGCGGTTGAAGGCACCAATCGGTATTGATAGGTCATTGCTCGATCCGGATGGTTCCTCCAATCGAGATCTTGACGAGCACCACTGAGTTATAAATAATATAGATATATGCGTGTGAGGTAATATATATTATATATGTGTCTGTGTGTGTTAAGTCTAATATTATTATATATATATATATATATATATATATATATCTGTGTGCTAAGTCACAATTAATTAAAGCACATATAATCAATCATGTATAATTAACTGATAATTAAATCACAGAACTTTTATTAACAACTTTAATTACAACTATTAGGTATCACAATGAATCAATCATGCCTATATATAGTACACATACAGTTCACATAACATTCATTACAACTTTAATTACAGAACGTTCATCGTGATCTTTTATGTGCATCGCTCTTGGTAGCCGTAGATGTCGACCCGATAGTTCACCGATCTTTATCGAAGGGCCCCACCTATTTGCCGCTGGAACGTGAAACTCGCCTCTTGGATTTACGACCTTATCGAAAATCCAGCCGACGAGTTGTTCTTGGATCACTCTCACGGTCGCCGGCGAGAAATCGGACACACATTGCAAGTCGCTAGCACCTCCTGCCAGGATGTGCATAATATGGCACACATAGTAGCCGCATAAATTGGTGCCCAACGGCTGACGCCAGACCTGTGGTGAAAAAAGCTAACAGCGTGAAATGGATGCATGGAAATGAAGTTAACTAACTCAAAAGCTACCCTGATGGCATACATACTCGAGAGGCAAGTGTAATATCGAATTCCTCGTTGAATTCGCCCACGGTTCGATGACGGAACCGTGCGAATGCACTACACACGTGATTGCAAATTGAACATGATTAGAATTTGTTTAAAATGGAGTAGAACGAGCACAATAATGGAAAGAACAAGAATACCGGTTGAGAATGTCGATTAAGTTTTGGTACTTTTCAACTAGTCTCCTCAGCGAGTCTATAACTGTGATCATGCTACGATCTAGCTCGATAATGAGAAGAATCCAGTGAAAGCTGTACATATATATGGCAACGTAGGTAACTAATTAGTTCTAACATCGCGTTGTGGAAAAAGATTAGAACGAGGCGGTACGAAAACACTAACTCAAAGTTGTAGGGTAAAAGTATCTTTGAATGATATTTTTGACCTATTAGCCCGTTGTATATGTTGGTCTCTGTATCGGCAGGGGATAGTTGAACATTTGTCTCATTGATAACTAAAGGGTCAAGGAAGCCTGTGTTGAGAGTAGAAACACTTTTGTATCTTTCTATCTCCATTCTACATAAGAAGAAATTAGTTAGGCTTGCAAGTTAGTATAGTGCAAGGGCCTGCACGGTCGATTTTTACAATTAAATAAGACACTTACAGAGTCCAACAACTCAACATGGACACGTCGATAGCGTCTGACAAGTATAGCTCGTACATTACTGGCCATTGGACATAAAATTCACTGTCGCCATGAAAAAAATGTTCTTCCTTATACTTGACGGCAAATGACGGTAGGCCATGCTTGAACGCATCTAGGTACCATTCATGGAATTGGCGCATCCTAGTTGGTAGCTGGCCAATCTCCTCACGCCTAACCAAGGAAGCGCCCGGTGTAAATTGCCATCTGACTTCTGCAGCTTCAATCTGCATGTCGCCTAATATTTTCTCTGGTGAAGACCGGTTTCTTCGATGAATTTTGCATCTCCTTGGCCTTCGATCACCGTGATGACGTCGTCTTCTTTGACGTCTTCTTCTTGGACCTTTCCTTGACCAATGTGCGCTCGTAGTCGATACACGAGGTTTTTCCTTTTGTCCTTCAAATTTTTCACTTTGTCCTCAAGCCTTTTAGAAATTCTTCCGTACCAGGCTGAACCTTCTTCTCTGGTGACTTCGGTTTAAAAATTTAGTGACCTAGGCTCGACTACTTTCTCGGTCTCCTCCTCCGTCATATCGTCGCCCGCTTTGCAAGTGCAGCCCGACTTCTTGGGTTGGGTGGACCTCGTCCTCTTCTTGTTCTTTGGCGAGCGGGCTTGCATGTCTTGGGCGGCGATGTTGGAGTTGGAGTTTCACGTCGCGAGGCTTGGTGCAGAGGCGGGCTTCTTCGGGAGGCATCTCCTTTGGTGACGATGGAGGTGATGACGGACCGCTTATGTGTGCCGGAGGTGATGAAGGTGTTGGAGAGGACACGTCCATGTGATCTCGAAAAATAATGTACTTCTTCCGCCATTGGATGAAATTGTTGATCGCCTCTCCTAACCCGTAGTCCCGTCACCTCCGGAATATCAAGGTCCGTGTCCTCGCACCACTGGGCATACCTCCTCCACCGAGACCCCGGTAGCTCGGTATTATCTGTTGGCCATGGATGACCAGCCCTGGCTCCACCGGGTCAGCCATGCCGTGAGCCGCCTTGAAAGAGATATTTCTCACTTGGACGTGCAGCTCACAAGGTGTCCCCTACGTGATGTCGTCCACGGGCTAGTGGCCCAAGTCCGCTTCGAGTAACCCACCGGAAGCACAGCTGCTTCGCCGCCTTGAGGGACTAATGAGGTCCGGATTAGCAGGAGATTCCTGGCCCGCATCTAGCCGTTGGCTCAAGGCTAACTGTACCTGTCTTTGGATCTCTTCTTTCATGCTCTGTTGTGTTTGATTCAGGCGTTCTTCAAGTATTAGGAGCTATTGTGCCTGTCGGGACTTGCTTCTCACCCGACTCCTATAGGTATCGGCGTCCTTAGCGAACCCAATCTTCCACGGAACGACGCCAACGCCTCGTGTACGTCCAGGGTGCTCCGGGTTTTGTAAGGCCCTTGTAAGCTCGTCGTTCTCCTTGTTTGGCACGAAGGTACCCTAAGAAGATTCCTCGATCGACTTTACAAGTCTTGTGGCCACATCTATCAGCACAATCTCGAACAGCGTGTTTCCATCATCGTCAAGGCCGCTGCCTTGAGCATAGAACCAGCTCTTCGCTCTGTCTGGCCATTTCATTGTCGCGGGTGCGACACCCTTCGCTAGCAGTTCCTGTTCCCTCTTCTTCCATCTGTGCATCGCCTGGCGGTAACCACCAAGGCCGAGGTGGTGATGGTATTGCTTCTTCTGAGCATTCTGGCTGTTCCTTTCGGTCAGACTTTGACCTTCATTTGAATTCTTGTAGTTCACGAACGCATCCCAGTGATTCTGCAACTTTGGGTACTTGTTGAAGTCAGGAATTCGGTTCTTCTTGACGTACTCCGTGTTCAACTTCTTTTTATATGTTTGGAATGCGATGGCCATCTTCTTCAACGTGTAACTCTTCACCTTCTCTTCGGTCCCTTGGGGGAAGGTGAATGTCTCCTTCAGGTCGGTCCAGATCATGTTCTTCATATCTTCAGGGATATTATCCCATCTCACGATGCTAATTGGCACATGGTCCCTGACGTGGACGCCGCATGCCGAATTGAACGGTCCAAGCACCCCTAGGGGTGCAAGAGGTTGGCCGTTATCGCCGACTTCGGTGATAACATGTCTTACCTTCGACTTCTTGTTTGAACCTCGCTGACGTGATTGGCTACTCGATTGAGTGATCTGAAAATATGGTACAATAATGTCTACGTGTTAGAATGTTGGCTTAGCATGATGGTGGAACCGGCATATACACATTCGATCTAATTACCATGGTCGTCTCAGCGGCCCCGGGAGCCTCATCGGTCTCGACGAGCCTTAAGTCCACGACAGGCCTTGCGGCCTCGATGGAATCATCGAGCTCGTAACCATCTACTCCCGAAATCAAACTTCTCATGAACTCGTCTCCATCAAACCCTTCTCCCGCCATCGTAGTTTCGTAGTCTATAAGAAGGCATTGAAAATTAACGAAAAAAGATTAACAAAAGTATACTTACACATTTCACATATACTTATACATAAACGGGAGACAACGAGGAGGGCGGTGGGGAAGATGAGGTAGATGAGGACGGGCGACAGCGACGAGGACGGTATATACATTACATTTCACAATTAATTGACATACATCTCAGAATTCAAATTTGCTATAAAATTGGCATATACATATTCATCTCAAAATTCATATAAATAAGATACAGAGGTCGGAATGTCTTCCATTATCTAAAAACTAGTACATACAAATAAGATACAAGATACACTATTCGATCACATTTATTGAGCGGGATATCTTCTCTAAGGTTACCGATGATGCTAAAATAGAGCGTTTCCAAATGATGAAGACCCTAAAAAATATTATAAGGTACTATTTCCATCATTCCATGCTCATTTTATTGCATGCTATGTTTTATTTTTTTCATGTAAGAATTTATATCTTGGACCAATTATTTGGCAATTTAACTACTTTACTCCCGCTTGAAATCCTGCTCCGCCATCGCGTAGAGTTTGGGCATTTAAATCGAACACTCTGGGCGCACCGTGATTGTGCTCCTATTGGCCGCGCCACACTCCTGTCGGTCGTGCCCGCCTGTGTCACGCCTCCGTCATGCTTGCCCTAGCCCGCTCTCATCGCCCCATGCTCGCTGGCTGCACCTTGCCGAGGAGCAAGGGAAGGGAAGGAGAGAGAGCACAAGGAGCACCTTACTCATGGGTCGCTTGGAGGCGAGGAAGACGGCGAATACATGGGTCGTCGGTGACGGGGAGGACGGCGGCGCTGCGTGGGCCGTCGGCAGCGGGGTTGAAAGCGGCGTCGGCGGCAGAGGTTGGAGACAATAAAACAGTTATGCCTCCAACCTCTCTCGCTTTAGAATTTATATGATGGTGGCATCGGTCCGGTTGGTATCATCCACCGGATCGACCACATCTCGATCCCGTTGGTTACACCAACTCGACCAACGCCCGCATCGGTGGTGCCCTAGGAACCATCGGTCCGGTTGGTATCACAAACCGATGGAATCTTACTTAGTCCTGGTTGAGACACCAACCGGGACGGAATCTCCCTTAGTCCCGCTTAATTACACCAACCAGGACTGATTTGCCAAAAAAAAAGGCGCGAGCTAGAAGCCCACGCTCAAGCGCACGCTGCTAGCAGCCTCACTAACTTGTGGGCCCATCTCTGGTGGTCCCACTGTCACTGGTACTAATTTCCTATTAATATCTTAAAAATTATAGAAAACTGTTGGGAGCTTTGAAATTTCTGTTTAATTTTTCAAATTTTAGTATAAATTTTCACCTTTTATATAAATTCAATTATTGCTTCATTGCTTACTAAAAATTAATAAATCATACTTATTCCACACTAAACTGATTTCAAAAAATAAAATAAATTAAAAATTCACATATTCTTTACAATTTAATTTTCTAACCATCTTAATACAGATTTTCACCTTTTTATATAAATTCAATTATTGCTTCCTTCCTTAATAAAAAATAATAATTCATACACGGGTTTAATTGCTAACATACTTTGTAATTTATGGAAAATAACTACCACTGACATGTGGGAACCACAAGTCCATGATCTCTATTTTGGGGGAAGTAATCCCGGTTGGTGTCTCCAACCGGGACTACGTAAATCCCGGTTGGCGTCTCTAACCGGGACTATGTGGGAATTCGAAACGACGCAATGTTGACGCGAACCGAGGAGCCGCCTCTGCCTCTTCCTCTGCCTCTTTGTCTTCCTCTGCCAAGAGGCCTCTTCTATAAAACCGACGATCTTCCTCTGCCTAATTAATCGTCTTCCTCTGTCGCGCCCCTCTGCCTCTTCGATCAATGGCATCTTCCTCTACCTCTTCCAGTTCCTTTAACTCCACCCCACCACCATCACCAATGCCTGCGGGTCTGCCTCCTCTGCCGCCGCCGTCTTCCGAGGACGAGAGTCCCCCTCGGAAGCGCATTCGTCGCAACCGGCCGAGGAAGGAGTCCGTCTTCTACCCAGCAGAGTTGTCGATGTCGGACGAGTTGTCCGACGACGAAGAGGACGAGGAGGACTTCAACGATGAGGACGTCGTCGCGGAGGAGGACGAGGATGACAATCCGGAGGAGGAGGAGGACGAGGACGAGGACGACGACGACTCCGACAATGGCGCCGACGCCGACGACGAGGAGGAGGACGACGACGACGAAGACGACGATTAGTTATTAATAATAGAAATTAATTATTAGTTAATTGGTATATTATTAGAAATTAGCTTTTAGCATCTTTTGTGGTAACCCGTGGGACATTGTACAGGGTACCATTATTTGTAAATTATTATAATGGTATAATATATGTACATTGCACGCGGCGTGGGATCCCCACCTCCATGTGCATCCGATCCTGGAAGCTTGGCGGTGGCAACAGCGGCGGCAGCAGTGAGCCCAGTTCCTCCCAGCTGCGAGGTTGATATGGTGGCGCCCAATAGATGGGGTGCCGGTGGCCGAAGACCCTCCATGCCTCCTATAGGTTGGTGCCGGGCACGGAGGTTCTTGGCGAGAGGTGGGCGGCGCGCGAGGTTGCGGCGGCGGAGGTGGGTGGGGCGGCATGGGCGGTTGCGGTGGAGGAGGTGGACTAGCCTGCTCTGGCGGCGGAGGTGGATGGGCTGCTTGTTGGCGGATGTTGCAATGGAGGATGGGGATTGCAAGTCGTCTGAGGTCTTGAGGTGCGAACCATGGCGGAGGGAAAGCGGGCGGTTGCGGCAGAGGAGAGAAGATCGAAATGGTGCGGTACTCTTCTCCATGTGGATGGAGGGGAAAAATATAGGGGAGGGGAAGATAGAAGGTCGGATCCATTAAACACACGGCAAATTCCAATGCCGCAGTCAAATGTGATCGATTAAACACACAAAGCAAATTCCAATGCGTAATCGCAAAATCCAATGCGAAATCAATAAAAACAAGTTATAATGAACCGAAGGAAAACCAAGGAACTGCAAAAGTTTAGGAACTGAAGAAAACCAGGGATGAACTGAAGCCGAGGTGGGAGCTAGGAAGAAGAAGAGTGTGGGGCTAGCCGCTAGCCGAGTAGGCGGGGTTCAAATTAATACCGGTTGGTTGCACCAACCCGCTTCGATATTAGAGCATCGATGCAGTTGGTGTAACCAACCGTTTAAGGCACTCGCCATTAAGCTCGCTTAGTACCTAAGTGCATAGATGTTAGAACATTAGTACCGGTTGGTGTCTTTAGCCCATACTGATGTTCTCCTCGGACCAGTAGACCATTGAACTGGGACTGATGTAACTGTCAGTCCCGGTTCATGCATAACCAGCACTGATGTGCCGATATGAAAGGCCATTTCTGTAGCAGTGAAAGATGAATTTCGAGTATGTTGAATAT
Source organism: Olyra latifolia (assembly GCA_036346145.1). Taxonomy (NCBI): domain Eukaryota; kingdom Viridiplantae; phylum Streptophyta; class Magnoliopsida; order Poales; family Poaceae; genus Olyra; species Olyra latifolia. The sequence continues at coordinate 2,469,003 of CM070531.1, read as the reverse complement.
AAAAAATAATAAATGATTTTAACGATTAGATAATTATTAATCTCGTTTTTAATTAAAAGAAAATGAAATTAACATTTATCTCATTAAAAATCAGAAAAGAACCAGAGATAAGATCTATTGCCAAATTCCTATCTAATCTCGTTCTTATCTCCAATCCCTATCCCTATCCTTCCCCATCTCGTATTTCTCTAACTAACCCTAAAACACTCTATAAAAGCCGCGCCCGGTCCAGCCTCGCGCACGAAGTCCAAGTGCAAAAAGGATGGACCGAGACGAGAAGGGAAGGACATGAAGCACACACGCGCAGATTATGGTCCTGTTTCTTTTAGCGGTTGACGGTTGGCGGTTTTACTATAGCAAATTCATAAGTCTTTGAAAAAAAGTTTAATGGGTCTAAAAAATAATTAAAAATAACAAATTTACTGTAGCAAACCGCCGACCGCCGTGAGCCATGAAAAGAAACGGAGCATACATCTGCAAAAACCCGGAGGGAAGGGGGCAGACGACAAGGAAAATCAAATCGGAGTGCAATGCACGGGGACACACACGGAGCCGGAAGCCAGAACGCATGCGAGAAAAGGCCAAAAAAAAGAAAGGTAAAGGCCATGATGGCTCTGCCATCTGCTATAGCACGTGGGATCCCTTCCCGTCACTTTTCTTCTACTTTTTACTTCTACTCTTCCCATCTCTCTTGAATCTCTTGTTAGCCCAGATGCCACTGTTGCTGGCCGCGACAAGGTTGCCGCCGCTGCTCGCCGTCGGACGAACTGCTTGCCGCTGCTGCTTACTGCAGCTTGAACTAACACACTACTCCACGTACATGACACACATGCACGGCTAATTAACTAACACACGCACACAACATGCAGACGCACACATACCAATTAAACTCAATCAAGATTACTGCTAACAATTTCCCCCTAATCTTGACTTAGATTATTTCAACTCCAAGACGAGCTTTAGAGTAACGCCGGTTCATCATCCGCTGTCGCAAGGAGCGCTTCTTCCTTCCTCGGCTTCCGGCAATCCCTGGCAAAATGCCCACGAACACCACAGTTGTAGCATTTGCCTCTCTTTCCCGCTGACTTGCTCTCGCTGGTGTCCGAGTCGACACTAGTGTCGCCGTCGTCGTCGTCATGGTTGCCGCTACAGCCACCACCGTCTTTGCCACGATCACGGTTCTTCTTCTTGCCACCGAATCGTCGCCATTTTGCTTCTGCCGAGCCTGCCACTCGGCCGCCGTGAGGAGAAGCTGGCCGTCACCATTGGCGCCAGACCCGCGAAGACGTAGCCACTCATCAAAGGTCTTCAACCGCCCCAAAGCCTCCTCGTACGACATCGTGTTGGTGTCGCAAAATTGCTCGATGCCGGCGACGACGGGGTAGAAGCAATCCGGCACGGTGTCGAGGAGCTTCTTCACCAGTGCCGAGTCCTCCAAAGTAGCCCTGAGATTGGCATACCGCACCTTCATGCCGCTAAGCTTGCCGGCGTAGTCGTCCAGCGTCTCACCATCCTTCATGCGGAGAGCAACGAACTCTCCCTTCAAGGTCGCCAGGCGCGCCGCCTTGACACGGTCCGCCCCTACGAACCTTGTCTTGAGGCTGTCCCAAACCTCCTTCGCCGTTTTCTTCGCCGCCACCTGCAACAAAATATCTTTGGGAAGGGTTTGGAGAAGTTGCGCCCTCGCCATCTTGTCCTTCGGCGCCGCCACCACCGCGCCTTCCGCCAGGGCTACGGCCTCCCACAGACCTTGCGCATCCAACAGGGCCTCCACCTTGATGGCCCATGTGGTGTAGGTCGTCATAGTGAGCTGCGGATAATGGAACGTGACGCCGTTGCTTCCCCCGGCACCTTGTGGAACCAACACCATGGAGTTGAGGTAGTAGCGCAGGACCTTGGGCATACAAGGCTCTGATACCAATTGTTGGCCCATATGCCGCTATTGCTGGCCACGACAAGGTTGCCGCCACTGCTCGCCGTCGGACGCACCGCTTGCCGCTGCTGCTTACTGCGGCTTGAACTAAACACACGCGAACACACTGTGTACCTGCAACGCAATGACAAAGAACAGGCAACAAACACTGAACACGAGCACGGTTGCGGCGACACATGCCTTTTCTATTTTCTCTCTATTGATTGCCCCAAAACAAACACAGCAATTACATGGCTATAAATAGCCTCGCTTACATGCACCTAGCAGCAACAGCCTGCCCGAGTTATGTACTCGTACGCGCACGATCTGCACTCCTGCACGAGCCGCCACTCATGCGAGACTTACGCGACTGACGCGCATGAACCGGTCCTGCGAGCTGACCGCAAGCCACGCAGCAACGTGCTCCACTAATTGTGCATGAAGCTACCTTCTTGCTGACTCCACTATTCACCTAGCTAATTAACTCCTACATGCATGCGACACACCCACACACTACTCCACGTACATGACACACATGCACGGCTAATTAACTAACACACGCACACAACGTGCAGACGCACACAAACCAATTAAACTCAGTCAAGATTACTCCTAACATATCTCTCATCCTTCCCATTGAGCTCCCCTGGCTCGTAGCCTCTTCACCCAGCCATGGCCGCCACGCCGGGCACCCCCTAACCACTGCGCACCTCCTGGCGCCACCGTCATGGCCGCCGCCGCCGTGCTCTTGCCCGCGCGTCTTGCCGCTGGCCTCGGCCTCGCCAAGACGCAGCTCCGCCGCTTTGCCTCTGCCCGCCAGCGCCCGTCGCCGCGCTCGGCCTCGGCCTCGCCAAGACACGCCGCTTGGCCTTGGCTCAACAACGCAGCGCCGCCGCCCGACCTCTGCCCCGCCAGCGCATCAGCCGGCTCGGCCTTGGCCTGTGTGACGGACCAAATTTCCAATAAAATTTACTGAAAATGTCCGAATGCCAACTGTCCGAGATTTCGATTGCATTCGAAGCGAGATGATTTGCTTGATTTATTACATGTTACAAAATATTTTACAGCGGAAATAGAAATATAACCTGGTAATAAAAAGAAAATACATGCCCATACACCACAGGCGAGCCTGAGTATAAGGTAAACCTTAGAAATAGATCCTACGTAAATCTTGTCTTCTTCATAAATGTCCATATCAGAGTATAAAGTGGATCCTGTAAAAAGAAATAAATTGCCCACATAACGTGGGTAAGTACTAATCGTACTTGCAGGTTTCTTGAAAGAATATCACTATTAATATATGTCAATAGGATTCAAGGAATAGTAAGGCTTTATGGTGAATATGCAAATTTTAAACTTTAAAAGTCCTATCATTATTTTAAAATGATTAATAATAATAGAACAAATTCTATCATCTTTCTCCATCCTTACTCATTTGCAATCCAAACAACAATTTTTCATAAATTCATGGATTTTGGTAAATAAGAGAGGTATCACCCAGTTGACACAACTTCATATACTTGAAGAAAGGTCCATCGAAGAATTTGTTATTAGATCTGCAGAACCTATCCATCTTTACCCATATAACAGCTCCTTATATGGATGGATGATCAATGTGTCATTCTTATTCATTTTAAACCCAAGTTTTTATATAAGCAAACGATTTACGAATGACCTTGTCATTCGCTGCCCTTGAGTGTTTCCACCAGCCATACATGCCGTGACCTAGCCCAAGCCGGCAAAGATAAAGATATTTCCGAATTTTCTTCTATATTTTATAGAGCAACGAATCCAGACTTTAACTCAACCAAATACCCAGTCTGGTGTCCTTGAGTGTTGCACCTTTTTCCCAGGGTGCCTTGCCCAAGCTGACAAAGTTATCTTTCCGAATTGCTCTATATAAATTCAATCAACCTTCCAGACTACAACTTTTCCACAACAAATAAGTTATCCAATCTAACTTATTTGTACAGACTAATTCTCCAATATTTACATGTGATAATCAAATTTTAATATTTTTGCCTACACTAAGTTTATCAGAGGTTGATTATTTTTAGGTGACTTTTTAAGGTACTGGAGTTTGGATAAAATTGTACTTGGAATGTATAAATAAATAACTAGAAAATTATATGCAATAAATAATAATTAAAAGAAATGTAGGTATATCAAAATGCATCAAGGATAAGAAAACCTGCCTTATTTGGAGATCAGATCACACTTAACATATGTTTTGGACATTCTTTCTAGAGAGCGTATCTTGTCATTTATATATCGTAAAAAGAGAGAAATTCCAATAAATATTCAAATAAGAAGAGTTTTAAAATAAGCAACAAAATAAAAGGGTTTGAGGTAAAAGGGTGATGGGCCGTACGATTTTCTAAAAGTTTGAAAATATTTTCTAAAAGAAAAAGGGGTAGGTTTTTGTGTAAAAATGGTTATTTTGGGCAGCATGAGGTTAAGGTTAGTGTATGGATTTGTTAATTTTAGGGTGTTTTATTTAAAAAATTGTGGATCAATTGAGTTCTAGAGATCGGGGTCGACAACATTTTTCATGTTGGAGTTCCGAGATAGAGCCAATTGAGGGTGAAAAGAGGATTTTTCAAAAGTTATTCTTTTTACCACTTAAAAATATTTTAAGTAAATCAAAAGAAAAGTGGTAGGAATTTGACAAAAATGGGTACTTTGGGCAGTATAAAGTTATGGTTGTAATTATTGTGGAGAGATTTTTATAATTTTGTTTATGATGAATTGATATTTATAGAGTTTATATTAGAATATTTCTAATTGATCTTATAATGATAATAATTTAAAAGAATTGATTTTAGCATTATGTTCTTATATAAAAGTGTTTATATGAGTTGAGTGAAATATATGAAATTTATTAGTAAGATTTTATGTTTAAGAAAATTCTAGTTTGATTAAGGAAAGGATTTTTAAGTTAAAATTTGGATTTCTACAATTTTTAAAAATATAGAGATATTATTTCTAGATGTAAAACATTATTTTGAGTAATTTTTATATTGGAAGTTTCTATATTCTTTAATTAAAATGTTTTGATAAATATAAAGAAGAGAGAGTAAAAGGATTTATTTAAATTATTTTACTTGGAAAATATGATATTTTATATTTTTATATTATTCTTTATCTTATTTTAGATTTTCATGAATTTTTGTAGAATTTATAAAAGTGGTTAGATATTTTAGATAATTTTTAAACAATATAAGTGAAAATAGGAATTAGGAAAGATTTTAAATGCTTACTAGGCTATGTCTTTGGGCTCGGCCAGTGGGGTGACAAAAGAGGCCGTGTCTTTGAGGTCATCAGCGGGGCCGATGGTCGATGGGTGCTGAGTAGACTTAGGGTGGCTGACATGTGGGACCGAGTTGACAATGAAAGAAGAAGGGGAAATGGAGGAGAGCGGCGGGGTGGTCACCGGCGACGGTGGACGGCGGCCGGAGGCAAGGAATTGGGTGGAGTATTATGCAATTGGAGGTTTAGGGATTCTTTTAGTGGTGACGGCGAGGCTTGGGATGACCGGTTGCCGTGGCGGCGAGGCTATGGCGGCGGCGTAACAGGGCAACGGCGGGGGGTTCTCCGGTGAAGGTTAGGCTTAGGTAGGTGTTGGGTTAGGTTAGTGACGTGAAGTGGAGGGTTTTTCATATGGGTGTCGAGGCCGGAGGATGACCGGAATAGGGAGGAGGGAGTTCGCCGGACATGGAGAAGGAGGCGGCGGATACGGCGGTTCGGGGTGGCTGAAAGGGAAAGAACGGGTGGGGAGGAAGGTTTTGGATGTTGCGGTGCCAGGGGTGGGGTTTTTGTAGGCTTTAGATGGACTAGCGGGCACGGTGAGCCGAGCAATGGCGGCGGCGGCGCTGTGTTGGTGGCGGCGAACGATTGGGTGGTCGAGGGAATGGATAGGGGTGATGACGCGGTGGCGATTGTTGGCGGTGGCGCGGGCTCATCTGCGGCGGCGAAACAGGGGCCAAAGTTGGACGGGAGCGGCAACGGCAGCGAATCCCGTGGGTGTCGTGCACCCCGGTATTTCTACCGGCTTGAGTGACCGAATACTAGTCCCAGAAGACCATAGCTAGTATTGCACTCAAGGACATTTGGAATATCATCGCAGGCATTGCATTTAACTAGAATTTAACAGTTTACATAAATATTATCCCAGTCGACATAGACAAATACATAGTCTTGCACAGGGTTTAATTCAAGCACATAATAAATAACGCAGCGGAAGACTGAAGCGATGATATCCCGAGGTTGACCCGGAACGCGCGGCTAATCACCTTGACCCTCCTGGTCACAGCTGGCGCCGATGCTGAACTCTTGACCTAAACAAAGATCCGTGGTCCATATAATGAGTACACGGCTACTCAGCAAGCGGTCCTTAATAAATGAATGCAAGGTCAATGGATGGGTATGGTTATTTTGCTAAAATATCATCTATCTACTTGTTTCTTTGTTCTTGATTCATTGAACACATGATAACACACGAGCATAGCCAAAGGACGGCTAACCAACTCCAAGAGAGGCAATCCCTGCCTACACTACTGCAAGTTAATTAATTAAAACACATTGTACTACCTTGTGTCAAACTCCTTTCCCCCGCCCATAACCGCGGGCACGGCTACCATAATAGTTTTAACTCTGCAGAGTGTGTACACGTTCCCCACAAGCCCTGTCTCATCCCGAGGGAGAAACAGTACAAAACTGTTCACTACTTTCACCTGCCCCATAATGTACCTTTCTTTTGGTTTCGCGCCCATACGGTACACTTCAACCAAAGCCGACAAATCATGCGCCTCCTTCACCGGACTGATAAGCGCACCGCATGAGGGTAGCCCCATTTAAGCCATTCGAACCGGTGATCGCGAATCACGTCCGTCCACTACGAGTACAGCGGAAGCTAGGTTTCCACAGCTAATAGATTGGGGCCAGAAGGCACAAGTGGCTGTACGGTTCAGGTTCGGTATGGTAGTCACAAATATACGGTCCTTATATGACAGAGGAGACCTGCACATCACAACCACAGTCCCAAAATCCACCTCTTCTGGGTCTCCTCAAATCAACACACACCACGTTGATTTTAGTTGATTAGGTTTACCAAAAACAGCACCACGAAGCCAAGACTCCACGGGTACCAGTTATTAATATGAGAAACCTATCAACTACCAATCCCAGAAGCTAGACTAAGCATCTACACAAGGATAGGCTATTAAAACAGTACCAAAATAGGTTAACAATGGAAGGCTACGTCATATTAGTAGAGTACTAATATGGACTCGGAGCAACAGACACATATGATAATAATTAAAGCATGCAGAATTAAGTAAACATTAAAATTTAGCAAACTAGGGTTTCAACATGAAACTAGCTTGCCTTCGAAGAAGCTAGGTTCTGGATCACCTCCTTCGAACGGTTCCGGAACGTCTCTCGAACAGCAGGTACACGTCGGTTCTACGCGAAAGAATAAATAAACAACAATAAATATCAAACATACAGAAAATAGTATGGTAAAAATATATAAAATTCTTGAGATTATTTGTGATTTTTAGGCTCTGGAATCATCTAATTTGGAGTTCGGGAACTCCCTAAACAATTCGGGGAAGTTTGAGCTAAATAGAAAAGACTGGAAAAGAATAAACCCGGTTAACCGTGGGTTAACCACGCGAAAACCGAGAGAATCCCGGTTAAAGCCGGCTCGGGCGGGTCGGCTGACACGGCGGCGGCGCAAGGGACACGCGGCGCGGCGGGATTGGGCGCGGCGGCGCGTGGTGGCGGCGACGCGACGGCGGCAAGACGGACACGCGGCGGCGCGCTGGCGCGGCGCGAGCGCGACGCTGCGGCACACGCGGCGACACGCGTCGGGCGTGGCTAGGCGGGCACGGCGGCGGTGTCACGCGGCGGGGATAGCGGCGGCGGCGTAACGGCGAAGCGACCGTGGCGCGGCGCGGCGGCGCTAACGTGACGCGCGCGCGGCGGGGACACGCGGCGCGAAGCGGCGGCGGCGGCGCGTGGCGCCGCGCCGGGCGGGCGCAAGACGGGAGGCGTGGCAGCAGCGGGATAGGGCGGCGTGCTCGTGGGTATCCGCGCCACGCGGGAAGCGGGGCGGCGGCGGCGGCTCGCCGGCGGCGATGTCGGCGGTGAAACTCCGGCGAACCTTCGGTATGGTAATTCTCCGTCGTTTCTTGCCCAAATATGGCGATCCATATAGTCAAATTGACCAGCGCGACGAGCTCTACAACGTGTTGGCCTTGGATTTTGTGATTGGGCACTGGAATAGGAGGATTACCTCGGTTTGCTTCGGGTTTTGCACAAAAACCGAGGCAGCGGCTAGGGTTTCGAGGGTTGGGGATGATGTGGCCGACCAGGAAACCCTAGGGGGCTTTATATAGTGCTTAGGTCGGCTTGGGTCAGCCCAATATGGGTGGAATTTGTGTTGGGCTAGAATTAGGTCTTAATTGGTCAAATTAGAGTCCTAGGGGGTTTAGGACTAGGTGGATTGGGTTTTGGGCCTAGTTAAGGCCTAATTAGGCTATCCAAGCCTGTTAGGACCTTTTTCCTATTATTATTTTATGTTTTTAGCTTTTATTTTCTTTATTTCTAACATGTGACATAATAATTTTATTAGGATGTCACAATGGCTAACAATGGCGCCATGGTGAAATGGTGGCGGTGTGAAACAAATGGAGGAGGAAGGAGATGAGGTGCGGCCGTTGGATTGAGATCCAATGGGCGCCAATAGATTAGGGAATAGAGAGATTGACAAGTGGGGTCCACTTGTAAGTGAATGAAACGTTTAAGTGGAAGCGTACTTTCCGAAAAAGGAAAGCCCATTCCGGGTTGTTCCCAAATAGGAAGGTTCTTATATATAAAAGGAAAAGGATTTTCCAGAAATTATTTGAGGTTTTAAAAATTCATATAGAGCTATAGGAAGCTCAGAAGATTATCAACTAAATTTCTAAAAATCCATAAAAATGAGTAGAATCCAAATATAAAATAATATTTATTATTTTATGAGATTTTTATTTTTAGAAAAAGAGAGATAGCGTATTTCGTTAGAGAATAAATAGGTGTTTTATTTAGAAAATTCTTTAAAATTTAGGAATGATTCTAAGGACATAATTATAACTTTTTGTGAAAATTTTTTTATACTAAATTTGAAATTTTGGGTATGTTACACCCGCCGCGCACACCGCCGCCAGGCCTCTGCCCCGCCGCGCGCGTCGCCCGGCTCCGGCCTCGGCCCCGCCGCGCACGCCGCCTGGCCTCGGCCCCGCTGCGCGCATCTCCCGGCTCTAACCTCGAACCCGCCTTGTGCGCCATCACTTGGCTCCGACCTCGCCGCTGGCCCGCCCCAGTCTAACCCCTCCAGCCTCGTCGCCCTGGCGTCGCAACCTGGCATGCCAACCGGCGCGCACCCCACCTCGACGCCGTGGCAACGCCGCCTCGCTGCCTCAACCTGCTCCAGCCTGCTTCACCACCGGCCCCTTCTTCCCTAGTTGATGCCGCCTGCTCCTGTCTTCGTCAACTCGACGACCGTCGCGCCGCCGTACTCAGTCATCACTGTGTGCCGCCTGGGCCAAGGGCTGCCCCAGCCGCCTCTTTCTGCCTGGCCGCTACCCGCTGGCCCAAGACAGCTCCATGCGGCCATGCACCACCGGATTGTTATATCAGCACTCGGATTCAGTGTCAACGGCCTTGCGCTTTCCGGTGATCATTGGATTGCCTCTTCGCCGTATAGTGTTAATATACTTGACAGTATGTATATGTATGTGCATGAAATATATGCATGTATATAAATGAGCTCCGTGTACAAGTTGTAAGGGCTGTGAGCATACAAATAGGAAATTGTCATGGACACAGCTCTGAGAATGACGTCATTCAAACTCACGAGATCATCATCAAAACGTCTCAACGTGAAGTCAGTCAGAAAGTCACTGACATGGTACTAGTTACAAAGCCGATATTAAGAGAATTATCACTGATGGACCGATGCCACGTGGAGCCCGAAGAAACATCAACATTAGCAAACTATCCCGAAGAACGACACTCATAAAACTGTCGCTGAGCTGTTACAGATTCTTCTCTCAAGATATATAACATCTCTAGAGATATAAAGGGTGTTAGTACTTCCATAAGCATTAATGGACATGCTTCCCATATCAATATCATGGAATACCAATTTCTTCAACACCGACGATGTCCCCAAGCGATAGTCATTCCACTCGGAGGAATTTCAATGCAATGACATTTTCATCATCCACTTGACAAATCAACATTTAGAGGGTTTTCCCTGACAGTTAATCCAACAGCCAAGTAATGTTTGACGAGTTTGCCGGACAACCGTTCTTATCACCAATCCAATATTCGGCGAGCTACCCGGACAACCATTCCAAGAAGCGCTATCCCAGCAAATCAACATTATCTTCGATGATCAAGACCAGTTCAATGCCCACGTCCAAGACTAAACATGTAAGAATACTCTCAATGACGCCAGCGAGATCGTTGACTTCAATTCCAAGCCAAGTGCAGAACCGTGCACTTCAACCCAACTCCAACGTGCCGTTTGACGAAACAAGATCAAGCGACACGGACAGGCGGAGCCAAACAATCAACGATTCCACTAGGCATCATATGGGCTCAATCTACCCCATATGTTCTGCCGTCGCCACCCCGGCTACACCAACAAATACGATGATCCACAAGGCGAAGAAGAGAAGAAGATGATTCAGCAACTTAATCGGAGGTGTTCCGCTTGTCCACTCGCTGATGTAATTAACTGGGAGTCCTTCCGAGGCCTCAGGATCCAGAACCCCCACAATCGTCAAGATAGATGTCTACAGCCCGTAACCTTTCTACAGGAATCTGTATTTTGTTGTAATAACGAAATATAAGCTTTCCTGTTTCTTTCTTTCTTTCTTTTGTGTATTTCTATACACTGGCACGCCTGCGAAAATATCTTTTTAAATTTTCCGTGCGAACAGAGTATACTATGAAACATGTTGTGGAGTATAAACAATCAAGATAGAATTTGCCCCTCCTTAATAATGGGAGAGATATCACTGGGCCCCTCGATATGATTGGATTAGAAAGTGCATAGTCATGTCAATGTGATTAAAGAGTTAATCACAGTTTAGAATCAGATCGAGTGAATGGTCGAGCTATCATAATGATGGCACGTATCTCGCCTTAAGATTGACTGGTATCACGCGGCAAAAGAATCGGTATGAGAGTATATTAAGATTCAGCCGATATGATCATTTTATGTATTCGGGGGATCAATATGCCCTGCTACAAACCGATATTGACTTGTGGTTTGGAAAAGGGTTTTCGGGCTATGGCCACTTGCGCATGAACCTAGTGGGTCACACACTTAACGAGTTGGAATGTCTAATGGATTGGATCTATTAGTGGGTTTTGCGGATATTGATGTGTGTGGGAATTAGAGTCCTAATAGACCTCTAACGTAGGAGTCCATTAGTGCGCTCCATATAAGGGGAGGTTCGGGGACGGCACAAGCGATACGAGTTCGCCACCATGTAATTCTAGCCGTTGCGCCCTCTCTGTCCTTCAAAAAATCCTAATTGCGCGTGTACGATGCTAGCATATCGGCACATGGCGTTCTACCCCTAGACATGTAGATACCGTAGAGGCGTTGTTGCGGTTGTTGTAGCACTGATCGGCAAGGAGGAGACGTTCGACTCGTCGTGAACAACTACCTCCTGTATCTCGACGCACGCAACGTCGGACTCGGCTACTCCTACTTTTCTTCCACTGCGGCTGCGCATCAAAGGTAACAATTCGTGATCCCCTGCTTATATGATGTCCTGGATATTCGTGGTAGAATTTTTTAAAATTGCGCTAGCGTAACCTATCAATTTTCCTTCATTATTGTCTCCCTTTATGTCCGACAATGTAGCGGAGCGTGAAGCAGCGTAAAATAACCGGCGATTAGATCTTATCAATGAACTTAATTTCGCTAGGTACTCCGTTGTGGACATTGCTCGAGGCCTGCGCAAGCTGAATCGCATTTGCGGCCTACAGCCAAACTATTAGCTACATGTTGTAATCCATCTCCCCCTTCTCTATTTTTAATTTTTAGGTGTAAACTACTCTCTAACTTTCAGGGTAAAGAATGGATCTTTTGATTTGAGATTGGTTTATTCGCCTGTTTGTCTTAGCGTAGTAGTTTGTTCCCTATTTTGGGGTCTATGGCTTGCTCCTCAATGTGAGTTGAGGTATGCCATCTTTATAATACAAACTTTAGGCCATGTTCTCCTTATCTTATTGGACTTACTTGATTTATATGTTTATTTACTTATCTTCGTTTAAATTAAAAATAATTTAGGTTTTTGAATCTTTTTTCTATCTTAAAGACTTGTTTAAAAATTCTAAAACACAAGCCAAACAAAGTGGATTCGAAAAGCTCTCAAAGTTACAAGTCAGATAAGTTAAGGTAGGGAGAAGAGGATGGCATTCTCGGGTTGGTGGCCCCTAGGTCAACTTGTGCTTGAAGTGCGGAAGCCTATTTTTAAAATCTTTAGGGTGCGGAGCCCCTTGTAGGGTTTACCAATTATGATGAACCCTGGAGTCTTCAAAGCGTGTTTTTAGGATTTTTGGGTTGCGCAGCCCTTCGTAAAAATCACGTTAAAGTGCGGAGTCTTCAAAGCATGTTTTTATATTTTTTTTTTTTTGGTGCGAAGTCCCTTGAAGGCAACAAACAAAAGATCGTGTTTGGGTGGTCGAGGCCACTGCGACCCACCAGCTCTTTTTGGTTTTTCTTTTATATGCATTTATTACTTTTTTTATTACATGGGCACCATTATGCTGGAGACCCTTTTGAGAAGGTGCAACTGCTTGAGGCAAACATAAAGGCAAAAGGCTTTACAATTGTGCTAAGGGTAGTACTTGTGGAGGAATTTTGAATTCCATGTCCTTGGCACTTGCTCTATCTACTTTTTCAGGCATGTGTTTCAAAGTTAGATGTTTCGACAACATATGGGCTTCCCATTTTGAGGTTAGACTTCCTGCACGCGGTAAAAGAAACGAGCAGGAATGAAATACAAATCAACCAATCTGAATTTTAGATCCAAAGTTGTGGTTAGACTTCACTAGGTTAGGTATTACCCCAATAAACAAGTGCTTCTCACGCAGAAGAAAACAAACTTAACAATAACCTAATGAAGAACAAAGAAATGACGGGTATATATAGCCAAGGGGTAGCCAAGAAGGTCGACGCCAAACTGTAGGGCTACACGGGTAGTGGGCTCAAAGCTGAGGTGGCACACCACCTGGCAGATTGTATCCATTAGCTTGTTTCGACGATTCCCGATGATCTAGAAGGAAATTCATAGTGCGGTAAGATCCTTTGGAAAGCTTATATCCTAATATTCCTGTGAGGCGGTAGCACGTCAAAAATGGATTTTGTATATGGTCTGAGCGTTTCGTTTGAAGGTGAAATTTTTATAGACGGCCAAACTGGACTCATGGACGAATTGGGCTTAATCTTGGGTTGGGCATGGAGTGTCAAGAATTGTTGAGCCATGGTCTTAAACTTAGGTAGATCAATAGATTTTTGAACTTTCAGTATAGGCGGCTTGAATTGCTCAACAAAAGAGTTCATGTTGACTCATTATTCCCCTTCGGCATGTCGATGAGAGCCTTCATCATGTCGAGAAGGTCCTTCAGCATGTTGACTCGGTCCTTCAACATGTCGACGTGACGTGGACGTCGACAAAAGTGTAGTAGAAAGAACGAGAGGCACATATCCGTGTTAGTGATGTCCTCATCACTTTCTAGTTGTATAATGCGGAGGTTGCTTCAGCATACTTGCTCATTGTGCCTAGATCATGGAGCCTATTTTATTTTATGAGCTTGAGGACGAAATCCTTATCATCCTCCCCTGGATAAATTATCACTGTTGTTGATCTTGCCTTAAGCTCCGTTGGTGTCATTGCTGCGTCACCAAATAGGATCTTGAATGGGGATTGTCCTGTTGTTTTTGACAAACTTGTGCGCACTCCTCGTACAACTTTGAGAAACTCTTTTGGTTAGCTAGGGCCTCTTTGTGAGGCCCACGATGTGCTTGTTTGTACATTCTAACACTGTTCACTCTTTCCACTGCACCATTTGCCCAAAGGTGACCCACAGATGTGAAGCGTATACTGATGCCCTTTTTGTTGGAGAACGATAAGCTATGCTAGCACAAATCAAAATATTTTACCGTGATCATCTAGGAAATGATGCGAGTAATAGATCATAGATCGTAGCTCTTAACACAAAGCCGCAGTAGAAGGAGAGTTAGAGTTGCCGGTTTCAATGATGTGCGTGTTGAGATACAGGAAGTAGTCATTCACGATAAGTCGAATGTCTCCTCCTAGCCGATCACTAACATTGAGGAATAGCTAGGGTTTCATAGTGGTGAACACACTCTTGGCTGCACCACCCCATGCCTCTTCTTATATAACTAATGGGTTTTTACGTTAGAAGCCCATTAGGTCTCTAAGCTCTCACAGATCCATATCCACAAACGTGCTGATGGATCTAATTCATCAGAGTTGTTCCAACCCGTTAAGTGTATAACTCGTTAAGTTCATGCGCAAGACGCCATGGCCCTGGAAACCCTTTTCTAGACCACAAGTCAATAGCGGTTTCTAACAGAACATATTGACCTTCGAATACACAAAATGATCATATCGGTTGAACCTTGATACACTCATATACTGATCTCTTTGTCGTACGATGTCATTCAAGTTCAAGACGAAATATGTGTCACCCTTATGATAAATCGATATTGTGATGGATTCTGAAACCGTTATTAACTCTAATAGCATTGGCATGGCCATGCTTTTTTCAATCCAACTACATCTAGGGGTCTAGAGATATCTCTCTATTATCAAGGAGGAGCAAATTTTATCTTGATCGTCGCCACGTCATGTTTTATAGCATACTTGAAAACTATCTTTATAACTATTTAGTTACGTCGTAGCGGTTAATAGCCCCAAAATATATCACCATGCATCGTGTGACTCAATGATGATTTTATGCCGAAGGATCATATGGGTGTATACCATGTGAAGCTCACTCATGACACATGAAACATAATAATCCTAGGAGTGACGTCGGGTGGGTCTATCCAACATTATGTTTCTATAACATATGTCCACATTATTGATTTGATATATCTATATCTATAGCATGTGAAATATTACCATCAATCAATATATGTGCCGATATAAATCACTATTGTTCTATATAATGATATAAGACTAGCGATCATTTAGAATAACATCATAGTATCAACAAAGTGTTTCACAACCAAATTGTACTTGATAAACAATGTAACATATAGTTATTCATGTAACTGATAATACATTATTCAAAAGCACATAAACATAGATGTTGCACAATCATCTCCATAATTGCCTTTAGGGCATATCACTAATAATTTATGCACATAATTCTTTGAACTTTTATGATATAAATTGGGATTCAGTGTCTGCTACAATTTCAAATGGCACACCAAACCATCATATAATTGATTTCCAAAGGAACTTCTGTGCGGCCATGACGGTCACTTTTCCACTGGCTCTTCCTGTACCCACCTTGAGAAGTATTCAATTGCCACTATGGCGATCCTAAGATCTACTCTTGCCCTAGCAAGCAGTCTAACTATGTCTATTCCCCATCTTGCAAAGGGCCACGCTAGGGTATGTGGTTGTAGCGGAAAAGGTGGTATTTTTTTCTTGCTTTTCCATCCATCGACATCCTTCACATGCTTTACTATTATCTCCACAGCACGCAGCACTGTGGCCAGTAAATGTACAAGTGTTCTTGGAGCTGATGTGACCCACACAGCCCCTAGTGTATTTCCAACAATAGCTCTTTCCCTTCAATTCATCCACTGAAACGCATTTTAGAAAATGCGCACACACTCTTGAGTTGTGCTACACTCCGTCCACAAGGGCGAACTTTTTGGCCTATAGCATAATTCTTTTGGCTTCGGAGTTATCACTGGGTAACTCACCTCTGCTTAGGTATGCTTTCAGTAGATAACTTCAATCTTCCTCTTTACTGTCATCGCCTCCGTCTATACATATGATTTTGTTAATCCTTCAAGGAAAACCCCTTATGGTATCTCTTTGTTCGTTGCTACTACTTTGGCCAACTCATCTTGTCTCTCCATTAATCTGACTGCTTTTAGACCTCCTCGGAGATAGAGAGGTGATGGGCTCTTCTCGTCTTGAAACTTCAAATTTTTAGTCATATCTAGTTTTTTAGGGTTAGGATTTGCAGTCCATCCCATTCTCCGTGACAACATCGATGGCAGAGCAGTTTGGTATGGTAATAAGCTCCCTTCTAAGATTTTCCGGCGTGATGGTTGACTTTGGTGATCTCTTCGACGACGTCATTGGTAGGGTTGGTCTCCGATCTATTCGTGGGTTATTGGGATTTGTCTCCCCCGGTGTGGGAGTTTTGTGTAGGTCGCTGTGCATAGTTTCTCTCGACAACAAAGTCGAATGCTTTTGCCGAGCTGCAGATGTGATCGACGGATACAAATCAGAGAAGAACGGCGGAGGAGCTCGATTAGGGTGTTCGTGCATCATCTCTAGCAAGAAAAAATGCCTTCTAGAAAGTGCATAGAATTCCTAGTATGACGTTACTAACGCAAGTATTGTGCTATACATGCTACAAATGCTAATCCGTCCATGTCTTGGTGTAGCCACCAGCGTACAGCTACAACCGCTTCCCCCTTGTGGTTATCACTGTCAACAACAAGCCAAGAAGGAGGAGAGAAGGAAGGGGAAGGAAGGAGGAAGAAGTTGGTGATTTCATGTTTAAACTAGGTATTGAATCAAGTCGGTTCGCTCGCCATTTTACCATTGAAAACAAGTTTAGCCTAGGTATTTAGGGCTAATCTTTTGTTGGGATTTGTTATTGCTTGATTTGGCTAAGTGCGGATTTTTCAGATTTCGAACAGTAGTAGATCAAACGGGTTTTTGGGTTCTTAAGAGTCCAAATCTAGATATAGGGTGCGGTAGTAGTGGTATCGCGTGTCCTATGAAGGGTTCAAGTGATCTTCTTACGACTTACGGTAGATAAGGGTGAAAATAGGTTGGATAGTATCCTCAAAGCATCTCTAGCAGGTACTAAACACTGTTATCTGACTTGTTTAGGGATAGAGTAGCTGTTGGGAGGAAGGAATATTTTAGAATATAGTGTAAAATATGAAAAAAAAATTTAAAGAATGGATAGAACGCGTAGGGAATAGTGTTATAGAGTTGAAATTTAAAATGGCTGCTGGAGATGCCCATATCGTATATATCCATTTTTTTTAACAAATACGGATATTCTCAAATATGGATACAAATTAGATGCCCATGTCCCACAGCTGCTCGACACACGCCTCGAAGGGCCCGTTTGGTTTGTAGCCACATTTTGTCATACCACACTTTAGGTGTGCTACAGTTTTTTTGGTAGGTGTTTGATTCGTGCCATAATTGTGGCTTGCCAGACTTTCTTACACATATGCCCCATACGTCCCAAACTCAAATCTTTGCCAAACTTTGTCACAAGTGTGGCGATGAATTTCTTCGCCACACAAATTGTGGCTTGCCACACTTACTTAAGCTTAGTTATGGCAAAGTAGGGGCACCAACCAGGCAGGCCCGAAGTCCTCTAACCGCACATCCGCAAACTGCAAAGATGTCTACGAACAGCACCCTTGTGTCGTGCACTTCACTATTAACGTGTTTGGTTGCTGGCCCATGGGAGCCTAGCCGTGCGAGCCCGCACCGTGCGAGCCTAGCTCTACAGAAACGGCCAGCGCACTCGTTTCCTCATACGCTCATTTCCTCGCAGCATGGCCCAAGGCATGGCATTGCATCATGAGGGCTTGGCTGGGCGCGCAGCCAGCCAACCAAACGCGCGCTTTGCATCCCATGAACTTGGTTCTGGTGGCCAGCTAGCAACCAAACACGGTCTCAGCTGACTAGCTCAGGCCTAACTTGCCACAGCTGGGCAACCAACCACCCCTTGTGAGCTTTCCTCAGCCGGCCATCGTTGAATCCGGACAACAGTCCATAGCGCGTGAAGCTTCTAGGCATTAGCAAACTGGTTGCTAGGGAACCAGTAGGTGGCTAAGGCCATCTTCAATAGCTGCCCCATTTGCCCTAGCCCCATCATTATTTATTTATAGTGTTGGGACATCGTCCCATCACTATTTATTATCTCATCACTATTCACCTCTCAACAATCACCCTATCGTTATTCTCACTCTCTACGTTCACTATTCATTGCCCTATCATTATTCACCTGCCTAATAATGTGTCCCAAATTTCACTGCTACAGTGATGGAGCACCTCAAATGGCACAACCGCTCGAGATGGCCTAAGTGCACAAAGCTGAGGGGGTAAGGCCCGACCCATTCGTAGTATGTCATTTTATGGGAAAAATTAGCTGTATGACACTCAATTCGTATGCCAATTTGCTTGTGTCTATGACATGTAGGACCATCTGTGTCTATGACAGTGGGCCAGGATGGCATATACCGAAATACGAATTTTAAAGTGTCACTGGCATAAATCTCTCCATTTTATGGGTTGAATAACGGACTGATTGCTGATGGGCTATATCATGTGGGCTAAAACTAATCTCATATCCAGATCCGGGTACTATTCATATATTTATTCGTATGTAGTCGTAATTTATATATGTGGTCGTAATTTGTATATCATATTCAGATTCAGATCAGAAAATTAATAATAACCATATTCACATCCGGATACCGATAGCCATTTTTTCCAATATGAACTCTTCAAACATGAAACCAAGAAATACAGATTACTCACATCCATTTTGGATGGTAGGTGTTGGTTAATAGGTGAAGTTGCTTTGTAATAGTTAGTTCCTGGATACAAACATTAGTCAATGATCATATAAAAAAATTGTATTATTCTAAAAAAATCAGAAAAACCTCGACACTCTTTGAGCAATGAACCGTCACGACACATCACCTACGTCGCCAATGAATCTCCTGGACATAGAAGAGCTAAGTAACAGATGATCACACGCTTCCAGGGAATAACTTCAGCAACCTGCAAGGCTGCAACAGCCACCTAAAGACAATACGTACCTGCCTTGATGAACTCTTTTCAAGTTTAGGGGGCAATCCCTAGTCAAAGCGTCAAGAAACATAATTCTTTTTTTCTTAACCATGAAACATCATGAGCATAACTTACAAGGAACTTTTTCTTTTCTTTTTAAATTCGCTAATACTCCGTCTGTTCTTCCACATCTGGAGGCCAGCAGCACATTAACACGGGACATACATGCACGTAAGCTATGTTATAAATTGGCCATATAAAGTGAATATAATCCAACAAGACCTGCCCCTAACCCAAGGTGAACACTATCCTCATACTAGGAAAACCTCCAGCTTAGGTTTCCAATTATTCAGAAAATGTCGCGATGGAAGTGCCCTGGAATCGAGCTGCCTTGCTGAGCTTGCCTAAGGTGCATAGATAACACATAGTTATTTACCTGCACAACAGGAGATAAGAGAGAAACATCAGTTGCTATAACCATTTCCAATGTGTTCCACAAATAACCCGTAAAAAGGAACAATGAAACAATACTACCCGCACCTCAAGGCCTCTAATTTGTTCCTGGTACTGAGCAACCAACTGCTTCAGTTGCTGAAGCTCCTGGCTTCTCTCGTCATGCTCCTTTTGGCGGTCATGTTGTATTGCCACTGCTTTCTTAAGAACAGTATTTTCCCTCATGGCAGCTTCCAATTGCTCCTTATACACCGAATTTTCCTGTTTGATCAGCAGAGGATTATTTACACCAAAAGAGTTCCTAAATAAACAAACTGCTATTATGGAATAACACATTTAAGGAAGTCGATTAACATGCATAGACTACATTTTTTTCCTGGTATTATTTTGGTAGTTCAAGATCATGCCCTGAAAGTGACACAAACCAGTGAATTACCAAAATGAGTTCAAATTTTTACAATTTGGCCTCGACCCATTAATACAATTTCCATCTGACTACTGGGGTACCAGGCTAACAGAAGGAACTGGTACCCCATCATCAGTGAAAGATCCCTACAGAACCCCTCAAAAAAAAGGATAAATATATATAAAAAAATAGTCACTAATCACATCAGAAGTCCGATAGTTAACAAGCAAAGTTCTAATATGCTTTAGGAGGGGAATTCAATTACCTTCTGAAAAGTATGCATTGCTTCTACACCATTACGTGAGATAATAGACTTCTCAAAATTCTCAAGTACTCTAGAGGCACGGGCCTTAAAATCATCCACGTTAGAGGCACTTGCCATGTCGTTCACAAGAATCTCAACCCATTGAGTGCAGCCTGATGGAAGGTTATTTGCGCCACGAACACTTTCTATAGGTGCAACTACTTTATTACCATGTGAAATACCTGTAGCAATAGCAAGTTATTCACCCCATTAATGATATCATTGTTCACGAATGACATCCTCAAATCAAAATTACAAAAACAAATGCATATAAAATTCAGATACAAAAAATTGCAAACCAGTGTTATCATAATATTTGTTATCCCTTGTAATTTGCACTTGAATTTGGAAATGTGTCAGCACGATGCCATTTAGATACATAAATATATCATATGCAGGCAAACTTCGACAAGAAATGAAATCACAAGCAATTGAAAATCACAAGTTTATGTCAATACCAATAGTGTGTCTGTTTCCTGAATAATATGTAGTAGTAAGTTAGACACATTGAGGGCCTTAGATCATTCAAGTCTACTGGTTCAGTAATCAGGTGTTACCAGGATTCCGACACGTGTATATGATTCCAACACTGATTTGGGTGTCTGATTTGGCAAACTCTAGAAAACAGGATTCAGGGATTCATCTAATATAGATAATTTATTATAAAATAATAATAATAAATACAGAAGTAACTACTGGGCTAAATCTTGCCCAACTCAGGAATGCCTTAATCTGGGTTTGATTTGGCGGCTGGGTAATGGGGAGAGGATTGATGTGTGGAATGATAACTGGATTCCGAGAAGTGCTGGGAAAAAGCCGCTGGGGAGAGGAGGGCAGGGGATAGTTAGGAAGGTGGCTGAGCTTATTGTTCAGGGAAGAGGGGAGTGGGATGCGGGGAAGTTATGCCAATGTCTATTGTAGTGTGATGTTGAGGATGTGCTAAAAATCAAGTTGCTGGCAGTGGAGATGGATGACATCCTGGGATGGGATCTATCGTCATCGGGCAGCTTCATGGTAAAGTCAGCGTATCGTGAACTTATTAGGAGGAGAGAGCTGAGGAGTCAAGAGAGGAGAGGCGGAGGAAGCAACTCAGTAATGGAAGTGGAAGAGGGCTTGGTGAAAATCTGGAACAAAAAGATTCATGCCAGACTCAAAATTTTGGTGTGGAGAATTTGTAGGCAAAATCTTCCGATAGGGCGGAATCTAGTGATCGGGGGATCTCACACAGTCCTATTTGCCTGGTGTGTGGGGAATTCAAAATGGACAAGCATGTCTTCATTGAGTGCCCGATGGCCCAGGAGGTTTTAGCTGGAATCAGCATGAAACTGACGGAGGTAGACAAGATTCGACAAAGCAATTTGGAACCTTTGAATCGGTGGATGCTGAAAACAGTGGCAAAGCTGAAGGATGATCAAGTGGTGATGCTGGGAAGTGCTTTCTCTGAATTATGGCGAGCAAGGAATGAAAGATTATTTCAGGGAATTCAAAATAGCAGGGAAGGTATCCAGGTGAGGGTGAAGGTGAATGTCAATGGATGGATGCGAGCTAATGCCCAAGAGAGGGGAGGGAGCAACCTGAAGCAGAGCCAAATGTACAAGCTGGAAGGAGTCGTTCTCATTAGTGGTGATGCAACTGTTGACCCAGCGTCTGGCGCATCAGCGATACCAGCAGTGGTGCGGGACCATCAGGGGAAGGTATTGGCTATTGAGCTGAAGAAATTTGGTGGAGCCATAGGGCCAGAGGAAGCGGAAGCGGAGGCATTGAGAACCGGAGTAAACTTGGCGGTGGAACTAGGGGCATCTGAACTGGTGAAAGAGAGCAATTGTAAGAGTGTATTGGAAAAGTTGAAAGGAGAGGGGGTGGATCGATCAATCTGGGGATAGAGGATCAACAAAGTAAAGGAGATACTAAGGAAGATAAAGAAGGCGGAGGTCTTGTTTATTCCAAGAGCTTGGAATGGCATGGCTCATGAACTGGCGGCTTGGTGCATCAAATCTTGCAACGGCAGAAAATGGAGGACTATGGTCCCATACTGCATCCTTCCTAGCATCCTTCCTAGTCTGGTGAAATCTTGTAGGGCGGAGTGGCAGGGTAATTGCACTTTGGTGCATGATGTACTGAATATGTTTTCCACGAATGAATGAGAAGTGAGATGTATTTGAAATCCAAAAAAAAAATCTAGCCCAACTCTCAATACCTAACCCCAATTTCTGACACCCCCTCACTCCTATCTCCCTCTCTCCCTCCCTGCCTCACACTCCCAGATCCAGTGCTGCCTCCCTCTCACCTCTCCCTCCAAGCACAAGAGCGTTGCATCACCCACCTCCCCCTTCTCCCAGCACCGTTTCCCCGTCTCCCCTCACACCAGCACCACCTCCCCTCCTCCAAGCACTACCTCCTGCACCTTCCACGTCTCACAGTGATGCCTCCCCCCTTCCCTCCCAAAAGCATGCAATTTCATTTTAAGCTACAGATATCCAAAAGCATTCTGTGTAAATAATATACCAGCAAGAAAGAATTTGACAAAAAAAACACACATCATAATAAGTAAAGCACATTAAATGCGGGAAGAGCGCAAAAACTCAGGATTATAATACATGTAAATTGATTGGAAACTGAAATGGGTTAGCCATTCAGCCAAAAAATATATATATTGAGTTCTTCACATGACTTGATTTACAACTCTAAAGAGAACACTGACATATAGATGGTACCAGTAATACATTAGGTAAAAGTGTAAAACAATGCACTGATTTCATTGACATGCGAATCTGCTATTGGAAAAATGGTGCTGAATAAAGCTAGGATAACGGATCCTTGAATAGTAGCTCATTTCAGAAAATTAATGCTGACAATGAGAAAACTTGCTTGCTTACAAGTTTAGTAAATTCTACCATACAAGACGGAAGCAAATCTAATACAAAACAAAGGGATTAAAAACTGTCAACATCATATCAAAGAAGCTAAATATTACCTTCATCAGGCATTTGAACATCAGTAGACATTGCATTGGGAGATTGACTCGCAGGATCCACAATATTCCCTGTGGATTCTAGATGTAAATTAACAAAGTGCTTTATTGCAGCATCCAAATTGTTCTCACATTCTCCCAGAGCCTTTTCAATAAACTGAAATAGCAAAAATTTTCATAAGGCTTCAGGTTGTAAATAGGTCTAGTTAAAAAATTTAAGAAGGCCTGACATATGATAAACTTCAATTATGTTAACTAATTGCGTCTATAATGTCAACAAACACAAGCAAAAATTCAAGAGATCGAGAATTCTGCATCTATGGCGGGATGCGGTTATGCCTTTTCATAACAAGAAGCATAGTTGTTACGAACAAATTAAACAGCATTGACTAACCTTGATCCCCAAACTGTAGAGAAGAAACCCAGAAAAAACACAAAGAATTCATGTATCAAAAAGAAATGAACATTTATTATACCGCTTCAACAAGGAAATGATCATCGGTAACGAAAATTGCCACTCTGAATCATAACGCAGCCCCTAATCCAAAACCACATCTAGGCAGGCAGATACCATATACATTTCGTCACAAAATTAACAAACTCCACCACAGACGGAAAGACTTAAACAAACTACCTTCCAGCAACTCCATAAGACCCACGGCGAGAGCGAGTGGTACTAATTATTACGGGGTAGAGATTAAATTTTCATCACATGAAAAGCTTCTGTTTCGGATCAACCCGCCGAGCAGACAGACAACCATAACGTAGAGCGCAGCCGCTAGCTACTCTGCATGGGATTCGAGCAGAGCAGATCGCATTACCTCAAGGCCCACGGAGGGGAACCGCGCGCTGATGACGGAGACGAGACCGGGATCGGCGGCGCCACGAGGCTGGGGAGGCGAGAGGCTGCCGGCGCTGCGGAAGCGGGCTCGCTTGGAGGGCAGAGGGGACGCCGCCGTGTGGGGGAGCTCCTCGAAGAAGGAGGAGGAGCGCTTCCCGCACACCGCCGCGGACATGGTGCCCGCGGTCGCCGCCACTGCCGCGCAGTTGCCCTCTCCCTCCTCTGGCCCTCCTCCTCTAATTCCTCAGGCCGCCGCCGCCGCCCGGAGGTGGACGCGTTAGGGTTTGAGTTTCGTGGGACGCGTGGGTTGGGATGGGAATATGGGGAAGGGAACGGCGCGGAGGAAATGGGGAGAAGGAAAAAGATGGGGCTCCTCGGCATTTGCTCTGCGTTGTCCTGTTTATAATATTCAGCGTCAGTCTATCATTTCGTAAAGAAAAATCCTCCTATACCATGCAAAAGTTTTTAAAGTCAAAACTATTGGTACCAAAAAATCTTATCCATCCGTGTCATCACATTTAAGGCTATTTTCTTATTTGCCATAGTTAAAAAGTTGTTTTTTGTTTCAGCTAAATGAGCATCCTAAAAATTCTAAAAAAATCATAGTGCTGCCAAAATATAATATGTAATACTTTTAATCTAGATTTTTTGGTATTTTATGATTAAATTTAGGTGTTAAAAATATTGATTGACCATTTATACATTGTTTTGTAACATATTGGTTCATAAAAATATCCATATTGAACGGATTATATATTTGGTAGCACTATGATCCCCTTGGGAAGAAGGGTTAGGAAGAGTTGGGAGAAGGTGTGGGTGTGAATTGAGCAAGAGTTGATTTTTGAGTACTTGAGTTCATCTTCAAGTTCGTTCTTCGTGGCATTTGTTACTCTTGGATGTTGAGGACTCTTAGATGGCTAAGAGTTGGTCACGAGTCACCGAGCTTTGTGTGGTGCGCCGTGTCAAGTTTGTAAAGGCCCGATTCCGTCTCCACAAAGGAAGGAATCAAGGAGTGAAACCGGCGAATGCATTATGCAGCACCGGTGATGCAAGGGTTGAAAAAGACCCTGGCTCAAGTGTGACCGAACCGTCTCAACGGAGACGTACGATCCCCTCAAAGATCCGAACTTCAGGAACAAACATCGACGCGTCTCCTCTCCGCTCGTGGTTCTCCATTTATACTCTCAAGTTTGATTTACTTGCTTATTTTACAATTGAATTGATTATCTTATCTTGTGTATACTACTACACCTATACTTGCTTGTGAACTATCTTTGGTGCAGGTGATTTCCCTTGAAAAGCCTAAATTTACTTTTGTACCTTTTTTCATTTTGTATCATTCGGACTATCCGAATAAAATATGGGACTATCCGAACTACTCGGACAGTCCGAGGTATAATTCGGACAGTCCGAACATATTGTTTCCGCTGTGTTTAATTTAGTGTTTAAATTTTGATATCGCCTATTCACCCCCTCTAGGTGACATCCCGGTCCTTTCAGTGTTTCAATGCGGACTGGGTCTGGCATTGGGTAAGAGGTGGAGTAGCTGGGCTACGTGAATTGAGGAGCTAATCACCTACAGACGTAGTGCATGGAAGAGAAGCATGGTGAGATCCACGTACTATCGTGCGTTGCCCAAAAGAGTTTCGCCACATCGTGTGTGATTCACATAGAGAGTGTGATTTAGCCGAAGAAGGAAGTGCATAAGGGTGAGGCCCTTTGTGGACAGGCTAGGTTGAAACAAGGATTCCTCCAGACGGGTGCATCGGGGATGCACAGTGTGACGTCACTGACCATCAAGGATGGTTTCTAACACCACAACGCATCGGCCATCGTGTGGTAGTGCAAATATTGGAGATTCGGGGGTAGTTATGACCTACAGGCGTACCCTATCTGCTGCCATGCTTGCCCAATTTCCAGTTCACCAAATTTATTGCGTGATCATGTCCGGTGAATGTCGGTTCACTGTTCCGAGGCAATCTAAGCCTAAAATTAATAACTGGACCTGAGCAATGTCTATGCAAGATTTTAACCAAGACTTAAGGGTCTAAATCATTTTATTTAACCTAAACAAGCTATCAAGGGTGATCATCAAGGCAATCATTAATAAAGTCAAATTATAGATGATTTCATCAAAACAAGATCATCACGGTAAATCAATAGCAAGTAATTAACATGGCATGATATATCATGATTAAACAATCATGATATATTTATAATTTATTTAAATGTAAATAAATTTTAACTAATTTATTTAAATAGAAAGGTTGTTTATAATAATATCCAAAATGGGTTAAATGAGGCTTCTAGATTAAAACTGAGGGCTTAGTTGGGTAACTTTTCCAAGTCATAATTTTGTTAGATTCAACCTACAATCTAGTACTTTCTAGAATTTTCTCCTAATTTTTGGTGGCTATCTACCATTTTTAATAAATCTATACCTTTTATTGGATTTTCTAAAATTAGAAAAGCTAGAAAATCCAATAAACAAAACTAGGCCGAGCCCATCACTATGTGGCTGGCCAAGCGCACATGCGCGATGCAATGGGTCCGCGAGCGGCTCGTGCACCATGCGATTCGACCAGAGGCACAACCCAATAGGGGGAATTGCATTTCCCGGAATGTGCCTCCATTAAATCTAACCGGTGGGTCCTAGAGGCCCACCTTGTGGGGATTGGATTACGCTCTACTGACATCATCCGACCTTGTAGTTATGAGCCCGAGCGTCTACCATAGGTTATGGGCCTAGGAGGAGCCCAGGGTGCCCAGCCATGGGTCATTTGGGCTATGGTCCCTTGGGCCGGGTTGTCTTTGGCCTGGGCACCCGGAGAGCCAAGGTTATCCCTTACCCGTGCAGTTTATCCGTTCAAGGCTCGGGCTCTCTAAGTCCTGGATGGGCTCGAATCGTGGCCATGTTACTAGGTGATCTCGTAATGCGATTATGTCCGGAAGGTTTGAGATTTCCTTACAAGGAACGACTTCATCTACGAGTATGGCGCGTCAGCTGCGGCAAGGGTCCGCGGATATGGCAGGCTCGGATATGACTTGGAGGCCCAGACGGAGGCTTGTTCAGCTTGGACTTCTACCCGTAGTTCGTTTAGCCATAGATAGCCTATCATGGTGTACACTATAAATACCCTCCTTGAATCGAGCTACAGCGGGGGGTTCGAGAGACGCATACGATGCCTCTCGAAATCTTAGGTTTAGATACCTTGCGCCATAGGTCCTCTCATTGTCGCCGAGAGGCTTTAGGCAACCCTCAACCTTTGTCTAGGTGCTCGCCTGAGCTTGGTTTGAGGGCCCTGTTGTATTCTCTCCAACATATTGTAAAGAAGGCTGGACGTATGGCTTTT
Organism: Olyra latifolia; assembly: GCA_036346145.1. Taxonomy (NCBI): domain Eukaryota; kingdom Viridiplantae; phylum Streptophyta; class Magnoliopsida; order Poales; family Poaceae; genus Olyra; species Olyra latifolia. The sequence continues at coordinate 2,441,649 of CM070531.1, read as the reverse complement.
ACCTCATCCTCGAGAGGCCTGAACCAGGGTAAACCGCTGTTTCTCCCATGTCTTGTGTGCACGCTGTCTTGAAAGTAAAGTCTTGGCGAGGAAGGGTTAGTTGGCCCCAATCAACAAATAAGCTCGATGAAGGACCTGATCCTGAGCATTGACAGCTGGTGCCCACTGTGGGGCTCGACTATCTCCCTTCTTCAAGGCGATCCTCAGGAGCGGTGATGACTCGAGATACGAAGACTCTTTGTCTCTTCGGTGACTCCGATGGTGAGAAGGTTTCTTCCCTCAACCCGGAGGTTGCCAGGCCTGAGGCCGTAGGGACATCTCTCTGTGAACCTCCCGCAGATCGGGTTATAAGCTCGGAGCTTCAACCTAAACCTCGGGCCTATCGCACTCCAGATATTCCGGAGTACATGCTCGAGCCGGTCAAGGACTGGGTCCATATTGGTTTGGCTCGGATCCCGCCGAGGACCAACGCTTCGGGGCTCTCGCCCCAGCGCTTTCTTTCCCTCCCACAAGATCTGCCAAGGGAGGACGATGCCGCAATACTCGGATACGTTCCTAAGTCGCTGCTAGTACTCTCTCCACCCTCGGCGAAGGTGCCGGCGCCACCCCCAAGCATCAAGTTCGGGGGGCTCGGGGATAACGAGATGGTGGACATTCCGGATTATGTCCCAAGTCCACCGAGCGAAACCGCATCGTGTGGCGACATGGCTCTCATGCCCTCGGTGGCTTCTTTCTTCCGAGAGGTGCGTGTTGCCGAGCAGCAGCACACATCTGGAGGAGATCGCTACACCGGTAGGGGCGATAACGGAGAAGACACCCAGGCGACCCTCGATCGGGACACTCAGCGAGCGGTGGCTCGTTGTTTTATCACTACCTCCATGGATGAAAGATTGGCCGACGACCGTCATCGAGTATGTACCAAAGGACCGACCTGTGGGGATGTGTCTCCTCTTCAACCTCGATGCCTCCGTGAGACACCGGCCTCTCGGCCGATCGAGTCTCATTCTACTGCGTCCGGCCAGTACCGGGAAAGTGGGCGTAAGATCCGGGCTCTAGCGGGAGCGATGCGCGACTACCGCCAGGACCCGGGCAACATCGATCCCATTGCAATCTAGGACACGTTGATTGAGAACATGGAGCAACTCGCCGCCGAGCTCGAAGGCCAGGCTAGGAGTGCGTCTGTGAGACCATGTGGAGGTCTTTATGTTGTGATGAGTATATGTGACTTGAATTGATTTGTTTGAGAAGTTTGCTTTTGAGATTAATTTGAGCCGGTTCGTCCATTTGTGCTACGTCAGAGTTTTTATGCTTTTGAGGGACTTCCTGAGCTCGGATGGAAAAATATTATAGATAGATTTTGTATGGATTTTCGAGGCGCATATTTTTCGCATTATGGCTTTTTTCATTTGAACAAGGGAAATATTTTTAAAATTTCCATCTTTATTCTGTTGTGCTAAGGAAAGCACCAATTTGAAAGGTTTCGGTTTCAGTTCGAGTAGAAACTTGGGCACGTAGTCATATATGTTTGAATTGATGATGAAATTGGACTAACATGCAGGAAACAATGGTAAGAAAATATTTTTGCTTGTGGAAAATGGTTAGGTCCTTGTGGACGCAGGCTTGGAGGCAACTGTGGTTGGCGATGGTACCGGGACTAGATCAAGTGGATCGAGGTCCAAAACAGTGATGATGTCGCGGGACGGATGGGCTCAAGCTTGGGTCTCATGAGGACGCCATGGAGAAGGACTTGAGGTAGCTTAAAGGTTCCAGTTCTGGTTAAAGGGCCAAAGGCACAGAAACGGAGTGGTCAAGTTCAGCAAATGAAGGCCCATTGCATCGGGTTTATCGGGTCTCATGTATGACATGTTTGGCTCATGTTGGGCTGTGTGTGTGTAATTTAGGCCCATGTAAGTGGCTGGTTGAGTGGGTGAATTCTAACCTTTGATGAGGCTACTTGAGAGCCAAGGAAGCAATCAAGGGTGGAGGTTCACCCGATTACCCTATAAAAGAAGGGGTGGAGGGGGCTGCCTCCACCAAGTCTTAGGCTGAGGTTTTGTGGCTCGTATTCTACTCTTTTGTGAGCTTTGCCCATCTAGGTGTGGCTGTGAACAAACCCTCTCAAGCAATAGAAAAATCATGGCTTTGTTCTTGTGTTGTTCATATGTTTGATCTAGTGTTTTTGATGATTTTGTTTGCAACAAGTTTATTTGCCTCACCTCCTCCTACATGTTGCTGATCCATGATGTTTTGACGTTGCTTATATGATTTGATACCCTTGACAACCTGTGCGACATAAGAGATCACGTTCTTCCCACTTTTGTTCAAGTTGGCAGATTTGTTCTTCCTGCGCAGTAGTCAGTGTAGAATTTTTACAAAAATAATTCGAGATGATTTTTGAGTGATTCTTATTGGAGAAGGTCCGTGACTTCCATATCTACCTATGAAAAAATTTTGGAGTCATTTGGATTCTTTGTTTGGGAGCTATGAGGTGAATACCAATCCTTAAACTTTTTGTGCGCGAGTTCCAGACAGTTCTTGTCTCAAGAATTTTCCTCATTTTTCTGCGAGGAGTTTTGATCTGAAACCTGCCTGGAGGCTTCACAACTCATTATGAAATAGGGAGAAAAATTCTCATAATTTTTGGAGCCCAAGAAAGCCAGCAACCATTCCTATGATCAGAGTCAATTTTTACTGGAATATTTCTGCTTGCTTTTCTAAAGTACTTTTCTGCTTTGTCTTGTGCCTCAACAACTCTTGCACAAATTACTTTCTATTTGAGCACTCAACAAATCAGGAATATGGCTCTTTTTATGGGTTGCCATCTTTGAGGCGCGTTGGGTGAAGAGCATCATTCATCTCCTTACGAAAAAAAATTATTTGGCCCCTATTCACCCCCCCTATAGTTGCCAGGTTCGGTATTTGAGCGTTTCACACTGCCTGGGACGACGTCGGCGAGAGCGGCCGATGGAGGAATGGGCCGCCGAACTCTTCCTGGGCTCTTTCCTGAAGTGGGAGCTGGGCGCCCAGCAACAATGCCGGCTGGAGGATTGATGGGGGCGTGACGCTTTTCGCCCCGGTCTGAGCCACGGCCGAGGTCATCAAGCCCATCGCCGGGTAGAAATCGGCCCCGTCCACTGGGACGCACGAGTCCCGAAGGACTTGCGAAGCTCCGTATCATTACAGACTCCCTCCCGACGCGGGCGCAATTCAGATCAGCTTGTAGACAGAGGCGACAGGCCCAGAAGGAGCGCTTTCGAGTGGCTCAGCCCGGAAGCTCCCCTCGAGAGTCAGCCTGTCACCATGCCTGCCGAGCTTTTTCACACGAGCTCCGTGCTGTCCCCCGAAATTCAAACTGGGCCAGATTGAACACTTCAACGGGTCTAAAAATTTGGAGGAGTTCCTATCTGTCTACACCACTGCCATCACGGCCGCTGGCGGCAACCAGCAGGTCATGGCGAACTACCTCCCAACGGTGTTGGAGGGTCCAGCTCGTACCTGGCTCTTCAACCAGCAGGAAGGGATCTTCTGGACCTAGGATCAGCTCTGTGAAGCCCTCAATAGTAACTTTAATAGTTGCTATGAAAGACTCGGTAAGCCCGAAAATCTCAAGCTCTTACGATAAGGCCCGGATGAGACCCTGCGAAGCTTTACCCAAAGATTCTCTCGGGTCAGAAATACCATCCCTAACATCTCGGACGAAGCTGTTGTCACAGCGTATACCACTGGGGTTAGGGATGAGAGGCTAAGTTGGGACTTAGCCATGAAGATCAATCTGACGCCTGCCGAGCAGTTCTGGATGGCCGATCAGTACGCCAAGGGTGATGAGGGCCTACGGTGGAAAAAGATGCTTGACGAGGGCAAGGAAATTCCACAGCCCGAAACCGAGCAACCTTCCAAGAAGCAGAAGAAGGAGCCAACGCAAAAGGTGATCACGGCTATCGACAACCAACACCAACCCTGGCCTAAGCCCAAATCCGATGCCGGGGGCAAAGGAAAGGGGAAGGTCGCGTACCCTCCCAAGGGTGAGCAGAGGGGCGAGCTGTAGCAAAGCCCAGATAATCGCTATTGGCCGCTCCATGACGTAGCCGGGCACAATCTACACAACTGTCGGATGTTCTAGGGCCAGCTTGAGGCCTTCTAGTCGGGCAAAGGGTTGTACCCGCAGTTCGCTAAGCGCGGGGAAGCGAAGAGGGCTGTGGAGGAGCACCCTGCCCGCGATATTGATGACAACGAAGCAGACTTGCACCAACCTGAGCACTTCATCAATGTGATCTTCGGAGGCTTGTCCGCGTACGAGTCCAGGCATGCTCTAAAAGCGGCGGCTCGAGAAGTCTATATGGTGGACCAGGAGCACCCTACTCCTGAACCAATGAAGTGTGTTGGCTCGACTATCTCTTTGTCGAGGGGGGATTGCTTGGTCGGGCTCTCAAAGCCCCTACGCCTCCCGTTGATTGTGAACCCCACCGTCAGCAATGCAAGCGTGGAAAGAGTGCTCATAGATGGTGGAAGTTCTCTGGATATTATCGACATAAAAGTCCTCAATCAGATGCAGATCCCACCCTCTAGGGTCAAAGGCATGTCGCTACCCTTCTGCGACATACACCTGACTCCTCCATCACACCCATCGGGCAGATCGTGCTACCCGTCACATTCGGTACCTCGGGCAATTTTAGGACCGAGATGATCACTTTCAAAGTGATTCACCAGGAGATGCCCTATAATTCTATCTTAGGGCGCCCTTCCTTAGGCAAATTCATGGCCGCAGTTCATCATGGCTATAATTGTTCCAAGATCCCAGGGCCCATGGGTCCCATCACTGTCAAGGGCAATGCCAAGGATGCATTAAGATGCAACGAGCTCGCCTTTGCTCAGGTTGGGCAGTTGCCAGAGCCCGGGCAGAAGGGCCCTCGACCCGCAGCGGTCCTACAATCTGGAAAGGCCACTAAAGTAGTTCCTCTGTTCGAGGAGCACCTAGAGAAGGTTGTGTATCTGGGGGCGAACCTCGATCCAAAATAGAAAAGTGAGCTCATCACCTTCCTCTGGGAAAGCTCGGACGTGTTCGCGTGGGAGCCATCCGAAATGCCTGGGGTCCCAAGGGAGGTGATTTAGCACAAGTTGGCTGTACAACCCAGTAGGAGGCCAGTAAAGCAAAAACTTCGCAAGTTTGCCCCCCTTCAAGCAAGATATCATACGGGAACAGCTAGATAAGCTCCTAAAAGCCTGCTTCATCAGTGAGGTCAAGCACTCGGAGTGGCTCGCAAACCCGATTATAGTCAAAAAGAAGGGGGGCAAGTGGCACATGTGCGTCGATCACAAGGGGCTCAATGATGCCTACCCCAAAGATAACTTTCCGCTGCCTCGCATTAACCAATTGGTCGACACGACTGTGGAGTCTGAGCTGATGAGCTTTTTAGACGCGTACTCTGGGTACCACCAGATTGCTCTCTCTCCTGAGAACAAAGAGAAAACTACCTTCATTACTCCCTTTGGAACCTTCTGCTACACGACCATGTCCTTCGGTCTTAGAAACGTAGGGGCTACCTTCCAAAAGCTCATGCAAAGAACCCTCTACGAGCAAATCAGAAGAAACGTAGAGGTCTATGTCGATGACGTAGTCGTCAAATCCAAAAAGGGCGGCTCTCATGTTGAGGATCTTTTGGAAACGTTTTGCAATCTCTGCAAGCACAGGATCAAGCTTAATCCGGAGAAGTTTGTGTTCGAGGTCCGCTCCAGCATGCTCCTTGGATACATGATAGGAGCTAACGGGATAGGTCCTAATCCAGAGAAAATTGAGGCCATTGCAAATATGAGGACACCCACTTGCAAAAAGGAGGTGCAGGTCCTCAATGGTTGGCTGACGGCGCTCGGGCGCTTTATTTCCCGACTTGGTGAGCGTGGACATCACTTTTTCAAAACCCTCTGGAAGAATGATGGATTTGAGTGGACGGAAGAGGATAATAATGCCTTCGAGGAGCTCAAGAGATATCTCTCAGAGTCACCCGCGCTGACCATGCCCCGGGGAGAGGTTTTGCTTCTGTACCTCGCGGCTACTCCGGGCGCTGTCAGTGCAGTCTTGGTGAGTGAGGCCCTTAATGGTCCAAAGGAGTGCTACCTCGAGGTCTAGAAAGTCCTTTATGCCTTACTCATGGCCTCCAATAAATTTCAGCATTATTTTCAGGCTCACAAGGTCATGTTGCCCACCACTTTTCCCCTGGGGGAGATCCTCGGGAACCCGGACGTCAGCGGCCGCATTGCCAAATGGGCCCTCGAGCTCTCCGGGTTCCACATTGAGTTCAAAGCCCGGAATGGTATCAAATCCCAAGTCATAGCTGACTTCGTAGCGGAGTGGACTAACTCGAGCCCTCCCGAACCAAGCAGCGAAGATCCAAGGGACGGGCAATGGACCATGTACTTTGATGGGTCTCGAGCTTACGAGCGCTCGGGGGTTGGAGTCGTCATCATATCCCCTCATGGCGACAAGACCCAGTACTCCATCTGACTACACTTTGAAGCGACAAATAACGCGGCAAAGTACGAAGGCCTCTTGGCCAGGCTACCAGCTTGCCATGCGCTCGAGGTCCAACGACTGACTGTGAAAGGGGATTCACAGTTGGAACAACACTTCAGGCATTTCGAGGAGCTATATGTTTGTAGGAAGTACAATTTTCTTGCAGATCAACTCGCCGGCCTGGCGACCTCACTAGAGCCCGTTCCACCGGGCGTGCCCATCGAGCACATCTTAAAGCCCTCTATTACCTCTGGAGAAGAGGCACGAGAGACGAACGACAATGTCTCCTTGGTCGAGCAGGGGCCGAGTTGGATGACGGCATTCATTCAGTACTTGGCCCATGGGACACTGCCCGATCAAGAAACTGAACGCAAATAGCTTATCAGGAGAGCTCTGCTATACTATTTGGTGGACGGTGCCCTGTACCGTAGAGGCAAGCTTGGAATTCTTTCCAAGTGCGTCTCCCAAGAGAAGGGTAGGTACCTTCTTAGGGATCTGCATGAGAGCACGTGTGGAGACCACTCGGCATCTAGAATGCTCGTGGGCAAGGCATTTCGCATGGACTACTATTGGCCCACGGCCAGTCGGGATGCCCATGACTTAGGTAGTGTTTCTTTCAGCGGTTGCGTTTACTTATAAGTTGGAAATTTGTAGCTTCTCGATAGGGACATTCGAGGGATCAAAACATTATAGAAAAAATGGTTTTTAGAGCTTTGAGAAGAAATAGTAAGACCTATAAAAATTGGCTACCAAACGTCAAAGCGTTTGACTTGTACAAAAATAACAAATTTCCAGCTTATAAGCAAACGCAAACGTTAAAAGAAACACTACCTTAGCGTCTAAATGCCACGCATGCCAGTTCCATGCCTGGTAGGTTCATCAACCGGCCCAGGGTTTGCAAACCATACCCCTCTCTTGGCCATTCTTATCCTAGGGACTCGACCTGCTTGGGCTGTTCCCCGGGGTTCCAAAGGATGCACCCACTTGTTCGTTGCCATTGACACCTTCACTAAGTGGATAGAGGCCGAGCCGGTGTCATCCGTTACATCCTAGACGGCCAAGAAATTTTTTTGCAATAACGTAGTCACTAGGTTAGGGGTCCCAAACCGTCTGATCACGGAAAATGGTGGTCAGTTCACCAGCGTCCTCTTTCATGAGTATTACGAAGACGTTGGCACCAAGATATACTTTGCATCTGTTGCCCATCCATAGAGCAGTGGGGTAGTTGAACAGGCCAACGGGCAGATCATGCAGGGCATCAAAAAGCGTGTCTTTGATGATCTTGTGAAACACGACAAGAGTTGGGTGGACGAGCTTCCTTCCGTCATTTGGTCGGTTCGCACCACCTCCAATCGAGCCACCAAGGAGACCCCTTTCCAACTTGTGTATGGCTCGAAAGCCATGCTGTCGGCCGAGATTGTGCTCGGACCAGCTTGTCTGAGCTCGTTCGAAGATGTCGACCAGGAGTCCGAGCGGCTTTTGGATCTCGACCTCCTCAAGGGCCGTCATAAGCAGGCCTCTATCTGGGCAGCCGCGTACTTGCAGACTCTTTGCAAGCACTCGAAAAAAGGTGTTTGGCCTCGGACCTTGCAAGTTGGCGACCTCGTCTTGCGCTGAGTTCAGGACTTGTCGCACGCCAACAAGCTTACGCCCCATTGGGAGGGCCCATACACGGTCATCTCCGCTGAACGCCCGGGGGCTGTACACCTGGCCATAGAGGATGGAAGAGACCTTAGCAGCTCGTGGAACATCAGTCAACTACGTAAGTTCCAGCCCTAGTTCGATTTTTCATTTTTCTTTTGGTTTTTATTTTAAAATGTATCGCTCGGGCTTGTAACTTTTATCTTTGAGATCCCCAGGCATGTCCAGATGACTTTTACCCACGTGCCCCTGTCTGGTTTGAATAATGTGATAATTTACCCTGAGCACCTCGCTTCGCAATTTCGTCATACTTAGCCCATGTGCAAGTTCTTCTTTTTATCCGCGCCAAGTCGTCTGACAAAGATGGCAAGCCGCGATCGCCCACTGTGGAGTTCGTCCCACATGAACCGATCCTCGTCGCATTGGGCGTTCCCTGCGCCGGTTCTGTACTTGCTAAGGCGACGCTAGCACTAGACGAGCACAACTAAGATAAAGCTAAGGGCCTGTTCTCCCCAGCTTATCTAATATGCTAATCTGACTTATCTCGTAACTTCAAGAATTTCCCGAGGTGGCCTCGAGAGTCGGATACCCTTGGTTTTTAGAATTTAGAGAGCTTTTAGACACGCCTGCGAGATAAAAAAAGGATTCAAAAAGTAATAAAATAAGTCAATATAAGCCACATCTTATCTGACTTATTTCGTGTTTTATCTGACTTATATTGACTTATTTGACTTTTTTTATCACTTTTTGAATCCTTTTTTTTATCTCGTAGATGTGTCTAAAATCTCTCTAAATCCTAAAAACTAAGGGCATCCGACTCTCGAGGCCACCTGAGGAAATTCTCGAAGTTACGAGATAAGTCAGATTAGCAGATTAAATAAGCTGGGGAGAACAGGCCCTAAGTCTCGCGCATTCTTTAACCCTGTGACCAAGGCCGAGCTCGCAACCTCAGGGGCACGAGCTTAGCCACAGCGGGGGGCTAGATTGGGCGGATGACTTGGCATGTTTTGCAAAGCTCCCATTTCTTTAGAACTTGTTTCATTTACTCTGTTTCGCTTTCGTGCTAATCTCAGAGCTCGTGCCTACTTCTATGTAAGCCCATGCTTGTTTCCTTGTCTTTGGTGCTTGCAGGTAAAAGGCAAAGATATAGGAAAGTTTGTTCAAGGATAGGAACGTTGTTTCGAGCAAGGAGTTATATCACATACGGCGAGGTTTAAGCAAGGAGTTACAACTATGCTCTCGGGCTCACGGATCCCTCTCTGTCTCCCTAAGCTCAAGGGCCAGCACCTTGCCCTCGCATTCGTGGAGCCTGGCCTGAAGGTTCACATTGGCTTGGCACGCCTCCTGGAGCTCATGCCTAAGTTGTGCGTTCTCCTCCTGCGCACCCCAAGCCAGCATGGCTGCCTTTTTGGCCCGCTCTCCTTGCGCTTCCGCCTTCTCCTTAAGGGCTCGGACCTCCTTAGAGTTGGCGCAGTTGTTAAGGGCTTCAGCATGCCGGGTGCACTGCTTCCACAAGAACGCTTCACACTCATAGCTCCGTGTCCGGAGCACTTCGCGTTGTCCTCTAGCCGCGGCTGCGAAGGTCTCGTGCTTGACGTGGTACAACAGCCGGAGGTATTCAACTTCATCCACCAGGGCCTGGATCTCCTCGAGCACCGTGTCCTTGGCGTGGAGTGACTTTTCGTTCTCCTCGCAGGTGGTCCAGTATTGCTCCGCGAGCTCTAAGCGCAACTGCTGGAGTACTAGGACACGTTGCCTCAGCTCCTCAAGCTCCGTTGACCGAGCGAAGAGCTCGGCTATCTGGAAATCCTGCTCTTCCCGGATCCGGGTGAGCTCGGCGATTCTGCGGTCGGTCTCCGCTTTTGCTGGCACCTGAGTGATTTTGTTCGCGTAGAACTTGGCCCGGAAGGCCCTGTGCACCACGTCATGGACGAACTGCAGGACTTAGCGGGCGTTAGAAGTCGGGAAAGAGGTGAGTTTGAGGAAGAAATAATCATGGCGGGGGTGCTTACCTAGTAGCCCTCGGACATGATGTCTTCCTTCAGCTCACGGAAGATTCCTTTTATTCCTCCAGGTCGCAGCTCTTGCATTGCGGAGAGGTTCTTAAAGGCGAGGCTGCGCGTGCTCTTAATGGTCTGGTGGATGCGAAGACAGTCGCAGCGCTGGGGCACGCCACTTCGGACCGCTCATTCAGGGCCGGGTTGTTGCAGGTGGGCTCTACAAGACCTTTGCCCTTCTCGCTCTTGCCCCATCCTCGAGCCCTGGTGCATTGGCGCGTGGGCTTGGGGCTTGTCTTCGGTCAACGTGATCGCCGCGCTGACCTGGGAGTTGGGCTTCTCAAGCTCCTCCTCCCGGTTTCCCTCGCCTGTGGGTAGGGCGGGAATGTCTTCATGCCTCCCGGCGTCCGTGCCATCTGGTTCGGCCTGTGGGCCAGACTCCTTGGCTGCATCTTCGAGGCCAACTTTTGGTACCGGCCTGTCCAGCTCCTCAAGGGCCGGTGGGTTGAGGACTGAGCCCGGACGCCTTCCTCGTCCTTCTCGGATGGAAGAGTCTCCCTGGCGGGGGCCTCTTGGCTCTTGGTGGCAAGCAAGCCTCGGGAGTCCACTGGGGCGGCGTCGTCGCCCTCCTTCGCTAGTGGCCCTTATGTGGCCTGGACATCCGGATCCGATCCGGTGCCCGGACGCAGGGGCTTTGGCGAGGAGGCTTTCCTCGGTTCCTCCCGCGTCGCCAGCCTTGCTGCTTTCTCAACGGAGGTCCTTCTGTCATCGGCTGGCCAAGCAGGATTCGAGCCGTCATCAGAAAGAAAGGAGCTTATGGAAATAATGCTCTCTGCTAAGGAAGGGAGGGGACCAGGTCGTGTACCTAGTTTCTCCTTCTCGGTCGCTGGGTCGGGGCGTTTGGGTCCTTTGTCAATCTGAGCTCCGGTCTTAAGCTTCTTCTTGCCCTTGAGGGCCACCCTGAGCCCTGCGACGTACTGTCGTAGTCACTCATTCTCCTCTTGGGCCCAATTGGCGTCATGGGCCTTGGCTTCCAACGCGAGCTGTCATATGGTACGCCAATGGTCAGGGTGTCTTCGTCAGATCTATACATCGCTCACCTGCTCGACGCGCTGGTGCTCTTGGCACCGTGTATCTGCTTCGGCAGAAACTAGGCGCTTGGAACGTATGCGTCAAGGAGTGTGGCTGGGGCTCCGAGGCCTTTTCTTGCTCGAAGACCGCTTGATCACCTTGAAGCGTGCTGAGGCCTCCTCCTCCAAGGAGGAGGGTAGGCTCCAGACCCGCTTCTTCCCTTTACGGTCGAAAGTGGCCAGAGCGGTAGCCTCTTCTTCTTCCTCCTCTTCGTCCTCCTCCTCTGATTCGGAGGGGATAAGGATGTCTTCGAGCTTCGGGTGGCTCGAGCTTTCGGCCACCACCAGGGTGCGGGACTTGGAAGCATCTTCGTCTTCCTCCTCCTCTGCCTGCTCCAGGAAGTCCTCTAGCGAGGACATCGGCCGGGCGACGCTCTTTCCCTTCTGTCAAGACAGGTGGGGGGAGAAGGTTAGGGCGTGCCGGGAGGGAAGGAGGTGCGAGTAATGCGAAAAGTGCACGTAAGGCAATGAGAGTTCGCGGTTTACCTCAGTTTGGCGCTTGAAAATGTTTTTAGGGATCATCTCTGGATCAATGATGTCCCTGGGCTTCTCCACCCCGCAAGTCTCCCAAGGTCGAGCCTCGACCCACTCCTCGCTTGGGGCTGTGGTTAGCTCGGTTAGGTCTGGGTTTGCGGGCGGAAAGGTCAGGGATTGAGTTCTGGGGGCTTTTACCTCTCCTGGGTGATGCTGCTCCATTTGGTGAGCTCCCAGAAGGAAGCGGCTCGCTGCCGCAGCAGATTGATCCGGTTCTTCAGGAAGTCCGAGACAATTGCTCGCCTGGTAAGGCCATGCTTCGCGAGGTGGCTGATCTCGCGAGCGTGCCCCTCTTTTGAGTCTGACAAGGAGGGTGCCCTGTGTCCATGACGGGGGTGTTGTCCTCGTAAAGACAAGTTGGCTCCCCTCCGCTTTTCAGAGGTAGAACCAGTGTTGGTGCCACTTCGACACCAAGTCTCTAACGAAGGTCGCCGGGTAATTGAGCTGCGCTTTGGACCTTCGTTGGAAGCAGAGCCCACCAACCCAGAGCTGTTTTGGTAAACTGGGCAGTAGAAATGGAAGAACAGCGACGCTCGAGGGGCGATCTTCAGGTAGGCCTCAGAAAGGTGGGCGAAGATCGCCATGGCAAGGAATGTGTTGGGGTGGAGGTTGATCACGGAGAATTCCAGCTGGGCAACCACGGAAGCGACAAACTCATTCTGCCCCATCCGGAGCCCGTTGATGGAATGGAGCTCTGTGATGACATATCGTTGTCTTCTGGCTGCGGCCTCGATTCCTCGCCAGGGATACGGTAGGAGCCCGCGTCAAGGTGACTATGGTCCACCAGCATCTCTAGCCTCGCCCTTGAGGCCTGCGACCATGTCCACTCCGCCATGAGTTCAAGACAAGGTGGAGGAGTGGGGGTTCGCGGCAAGGAGTGATTGGTGGCAAGGGCGCAGGAGGAACTATGATCGGTGAAGAGAGGATGCGTGTGGGCAAGAGAGTGAGGGATTTGTGGGAAGATCCGCCTCCAAGCTTCTCAGCTATAAAGGGGAGGCGAACGGGCCGTAACCGCTAGATCTAGGGTTCTGGTGGATCTCATGGCTGTGCACTTTGATGTGACCGTTGGAGGCGCGAGAACCGAAACGGTTTAAAAAAGTGGAAGGGTCGAAGTTGTTCTCGATTGAGGATTGTTCCTTTGAGAGCTTGGGTGGAGGGCTGGCCAGAGGTCGGCTACTGGGCTAGAAGGTCTTGAACCCGTGCTACGGGTAATGACCTCTGAGTCCAGGGCTTCGAAGAAGGGTGAGGTAGCATGATTCTTCACTACTCGTGATCCAATCCCTCTTCGGGGTTTTTCTTAAAGCTTCAAGAAGATGTTTCCATCGCACTTAAGCTCGGGGACTAGCTGTTGCGGATTGGATTACGCTCTACTGACGTCATCCGACCCTGTAGTTATGAGCCCGAGCGTCTACCTTAGGCTACAGGCCTAGGAGGAGCCCAGTGTGCCCAACCATGGGTCGTTTGGGCTATGATCCCTTGGGTCAGGCTGTTTTTGGCCCGGGCACCCAGAGAGCCCAGGTTATCCCTTACCCCTGCAGTTTATCCGTTCAGGGCTTAGGCTCTCTGACTCCTGGATGGGCTCGGATTGTGGCCATGTTACTAGGTGATCTCGTAATGCAGTTATGTCCGAAAGGTTTGAGATTTCCTTGCCGGGAACGACTTCATCTGCGAGTATGGCGCGTCGGTTGCGGCAAGGGCCCGCGGATATGGCAAGCTCGGATACGACTTGGAGGCCCAAACGGAGGCATGTTCAGCTTGGACTTCTACCCGTAGTAGGTCTAGCCATATATATCATATCTTGATGTACACTATAAATACCCCCCTGAATTGAGCCGCAGCGGGGGATTCGAGAGACGCATACGACGCATCTCGAAATCTTTAAATTTAGATACCTAGCACCATAGGTCCTCTCATTGTCGCCGAGAGGCTTTAGGCAACCCTTGACCTTTGTCCAGGTGGTCGCCTGAGCTCGGGTTGAGGGCCCCATTGTATTCTGTTCAACATATAGTAAAGAAGGCTAGATATAGGGCTTTTACCTCATCTTTGAGGGGCCTGAACTAGGGTAAACCACTGTTTCTCCCCTTTTTTGTGTGCACGCTACCTCGAAAGCAAAGTCTTGGCCAGGAAGGGTTAGTTGGCCCCAATCAACAAATAAGCTCGGTGAAGGACCAGATCCTGAGCATGGACACACCTATCAGCGACTGTGCAGGTGAAACAATCGTATGATGCTAGAATTGCATCATGTCGTTTTCCTCCTCAGGACAAAGGGACGAGCGGTCTAGGAAGCTTCGATGGTGCTAGGCCAACCGGTGCGTCGGCACAGGATAATGGCCAAAATGGGTTCCCAATGATAGCCCGCACCCAAAGGTACTTACGGCTCGGGGATTGGAGCATTGGTGCGATGGCACAACGTGCATTACTGGTGGCCGGCAGCGGCGAGCGCCGTGACGGTGAGCTATGGCCAGAACGAGCTAAGACATGAGTCCTATAGCATCTAGAGCTACCAAGGTTATACCTTGGTGGTCAAATAGGCGAAGGAAGGGCTGGATCGAATCGACGATGAGGATGGCAATGGCGGTTGACGAAGGTCATGGTGGCGGCGAACACCAGCGAGACCTGCAGCCAAATAGGGGTCATGCTGGGCTTAGCAGGGCCTGGAGAGGCAATAGGAGCAAGGGATCGAAGAATGGCTCACCGTGGGTGGGAAAATCTGAAAGGGGAAGAATCTAGGCGGCGGCGACGAACTTTGGTGAGCTACGACGAGCTTAAGCTCGATTGCTCACGATCAGAGCTTAGCGAGGAAGGGAGAATGCACCAGAGAGGGGCATCAAAGGAGATTGTTGCCCAGGATGGCTCGACGACAAAGGAGCATTTGCGAGCGAGAAAGAGCAAAGGGCATAGCAAGCAATTAAAGGCCAGGCAGGGGCAGGGGCAGGGGTAGGGGCTGCTCAATCCGTGTCACGGGCGGGAGGCAACGCGATAGAGCGAGAGAGGCCAAAAAGGAGGCGGCGTTGCAGCAGCGGGCAGAGGTGTAGCGGCGGGACAACGCATGCCGGCGAGGCAACTAAGCCACAGGGCGGAAGATTGCAAGGGAGAGGCACCACAGGACGGGGGCAGCAGGGCACGAGCGCCAATGCGGGGAGAGAGGGGGAAGGGAGCTGATCACTGGGTAAAACGTGGGAGGATGGAGAGAGGACTGGGGGTGAGCCGAGAGGACTGGGGGTGAGCCGGCTGGGCTGGCTAGCCAGGCTAGGCCGGCTGGCCCGGCTAGGGCTAAGCCTAGGTTGGGTTGAGCCCAATAGAGAAAGAAAGGAGAATTAAATATTTTTAGGGAAAATTTTCTAATAGATCACAATCTTAGCGAGTGCATCAAAATTGACCCGAAACTTGAAAAATGGGTATGATCTGAACCCTAAAAGAATTTAGACTCTTGGTCATTTGAATAAAAATGTTGGTTATAAGAATACATATATATATATATATATATATATATATGTATGTATGTATGTATGTTTGTATGTTTATACACAAGTGTATGGATGTACTTTAAAACAAAACAGATTTTTAAAATTATACCCAAATGCATGCATATATTATAAATTTCCAGGTGTCCAAAATGGGGCTGTTACAAATCCTAGCCCTTAAAAAAAATAAATCTCGACCTCGAGATTTGCTACTTTAATGTACGAATAGTTGGGGATAGTCTTAGTGAAGTTTATCTTCTGGCTCTCAAGTAATTTTCTTCCCTGGTTGATCATCCATTGGACCTTGCACATCCTCATTGTCTTATCCCTTGTCTGTTTATCTGAGTGGTCAAGGATTTGTATTGGGTTAGCTTGGTAAGCGAGATTCCGGGCGATGGATTCCGAAGATAGTAGGACACGCTCTTCTTTTGGCACCCATAGGCACTTCTTGAGTTCAGAGACATGGAACACATTGTGCACATCACCGATCTCGACAGGCAAGACCCTATGAAGTAACCGGGGGAAATCTGACAAGTCCCGGCCTAGAAGACGAAGACCCCGCGACAGCTTTTGACATGCGCGAATCAAATCAACAACTTTGTCAGTATATGTCCCCCCGAGGGCACATTAGGAATTAAAGCAACTTGGATTGTAAGAAAGCTAGCCTAGCCGTCGATCTTATGATCGACGATCCAGAGATCAGGGCAATTTGGGTATATCCCCTGGGCCAGGGTAATTTGGGTATTTTCCATGCATGTAAACCCTGGCCCTAGAGTTGTATAAATTGTTAAACTCATCAATGAAAAGGACAAGCATTCTGATCATACACATTAGCACTAGTCTATTCACTGAGCGCTCTGCTCTCTCACCACCATTCTCTCTCGGCGTCCTCTCCATCACCGGGGAGGGGCGCTGAACCTCACCGTCGACGGGATTTCCCGGCGACAGTTGGCGCCGTCCGTGGGGAGGAAGCGGCGTTCTGATGATAGCTAGACCAGGAGGAGTGTCGCACTGCCGGAGGCGAGCCGCCGGAACAAGGCATGACGAACATCGCGCAAGGCGGGAGCGGCAAGCCCAGACCGAACAAGACATCACTGGCGAGACGACGGAGGGAGCGGCCCAAAGGGCGATCGCCACCGCGCCAACGACTGAACGGCGGCGGGAAGACGCGGCGGTGCAAGGACCTGGCGGAAGCATCCCAAGAGCCCCCGGCATCAACCTGCAGGGCTGGAGGAACCAGGGCCAAGGTGCCCCGGACGCGGGCGGTGATAGACTCGACGAGCCAGGACCCAGCGAGTCGTCAGAGAGGAGATGCAGCAAAATCCACCCACCCATCCCATGCAAGAGCATCAACGTGAAGATCCCACACCTACCGAAGACATCCTCTGAGGAGACAGAGAAGACATTGGAGAAACAAATCGACCCGACTCAGAAGAGAGCTCGTGACAATCTGACCCAAAGAACTATGTGCCCCAAGAATCCCATACCCGAGGAAAACCATGAGCAATATCGGCAAAACGTGGTGGCGGCACAGCCAAGGAAGGCTAACGAAGGGCCTCTGAGTGCGCACCTTCGTGGCAAAAAATGGCCCGAAGGATTCAAAATGCCAAGTGTATTCAAATTCTCCGGAGACACCGACCCAAATGAATTCTTGGATGTATATGATACGGCGGTTGAAGCAGCTGGAGGAGATGATGATATCAAGGCGAAGAGTTTGTTGCTGACACTGAAGGGTACCGCACTATCATGATACACTTCACTATCACAAGGATCCATACACTCATGGAATCAACTCAAGGATGCCTTCGCTAACAACTTTCAAGGCAATTATATCCAAAGAATGGTGGAAGGAGACCTCTTCGCCTTGGAACAAGGCAAGAAAGAAAGCACAAGGCACTACTACAAAAGATTTGCTGCTGTACGATGGCAGATAAGAGATGTATCAGACTCTTCGGTAATCAACGCATTCCGAAGAGGACTTCAACCGGGACCCCTTCTACACAAGTTGACTCAAGACCCACCGCAAACAGCTGCGCTTCTCTACGATGAAGTTGAGGGATATGCAAAGGGAGAAGAGGAGAACATAAGGAGACAAGGCCACCTGAATACACAAGGATCGTGACAGCCACAAAGAGAGCAATTCAGAGAAGAACAAGAGACATCAAAGCTCCAACAAAATGGTAAGCAACAATGAGTCCAAACAAGCAAACGAGCAGAGAGCCATCGACAACAATAGAAGGGAGATCATTCCCTAAGGGATTACAATTCGAAGGGGCAGTCAACTATCACAAAGAGAGCACAAGAAGAAATGATGATCGATGGAGCGACAACTACCGTGAGGAGAATTACCATAGGAATGATAGGCTCAGGAGAAGATCGATATAACAGGGAAAAGAGATATTGCGGTGCATGGAGAAAACTATTCGCGCGCAACCGAGGAGTGCAAAGGTCTTTGTTAAAACACAACGTGAGAACTACCAAAACCGAAGCGTCGTGAAAAGCAAGACCAATGACAAAGGGATCGACCGCGAATCTCTGAGATGGTTCACAATATTGAGCAACAAAACCGAAGGGTAATTCATGTCATCACGGAGGATCCTCGCCAAATCTCCCATCGAATGAAAGAGAAAGGAATTCATTCGCGAGGTGTCGCGTCTCGGTGTCAAGTAAACCAACACCGCTTCCGATAACCTTCGACACAACCGACGCCAAAGGCGTCAAGTTCCACCAAGATCCCTTGGTGATCACAAATGAAATTGCGAATATGGCGTCCAAAGGACGCCAGGTGGTGACAGGACGGCTCGGCAGATATCATCTTCGCCAACGCATTCAACAACTCAATATACGGAAAACGATGACACCATCGCACATGCCTCTCATAGGGTTCGGAGGAGAGCCCGTGGTCGCCATGGGCGATATCATTACTGTAACTTTCCATGAAGGTAAGAGAAAGATCACAAAGAGCATATGCTTTGATGTTGTTGGCATGGAGTCTTGCTACAACGCCATCTTTGGGAGAGGAATCATCAATGCCTTGGGGCAATCATACATCCAGACTACTGTGTATGAAAATGCTGTAGAAGGAGTCATCACCATTCGAGAAATCGAGAATCGATGAAAAAATGAACTCGAAGGCATACCAAGGCTCAAGCCGGTCAAACCACAGAGAGGATAGACCCCAACACGTAATCAAGGGTTACAAGCCCAGTCGGTAGGAAAATGAGACGAAGATACAAAGAGCGAGCTAACCTAACATTATGAAATCGATGAAATAAGGCAAGGATCATTCCATCTCTCCATCTCGGCGGTTCTTCGGTCCCAAACACATGGAGCGAAGAGCTCGATCAAATATTATCCATGAAACGATGAAGAAGCGTTGAGTACTCTTTTCTCCGACTCGGTTTTCCCTAGCGGGTTTCTGGCGGGGTTTTAACGAGGCTCGACGCCCAAAACCGCCGCGATCGGAGAATTCATAAGGAAATGTAACCGTTAAGATGTAAATCGTTATCCCTAAATGGAATGGAAAAGGAATGAAAAAGAAGAGCACGTTCTAGAGCGAGACACTTTAAATGCGACTAAGAAGGGGCGTGAAATAACAGCCTTCGCGCCAACCACCCAAAAAGAACCGCGGGCCATGAGCCTTCATGAGCAGTAAATCGCCAAAGCGCAAAAAGGGCGGGCACGAGGCCAAGAGCACTCGCGCCAAGCACCGAAATATAACCTTCAGCGGCCATGAGCCTTCACGAAGGTATAACGGGCTAAAAGCGCAAAGGTCGGGGCGAAGCCAAGAGTGCTCGCGCCAAGCACCAAAAAAAACCTTTCAGACCATGAGCTCGCGAGTAGAATACGCCAAAAAGCGCAAAGGGCCGGGCGAAGCCAAGAGTGCTCGCGCCAAGCATCCAAAAGAGCTTTGCAGACCATGAGCCTCGCGAATCAGTAAATACCAAAAAGCAAGAAATTTGTAGCGAGGCCAAAGCACTCGCGCCAAGCACCCGAATATGGCTCAGGGGCCATGAGCCTTCACGAAGGTATAACGCGCAAAAGCGCCAAGGGACTGGCGCGAGGCCAAAAGCACTCGGGCCAAGCACCCAAAATATGGCCTTCGCAGGCCATGAGCCTTCGCGAATGTGCAACGCGCAAAAAGCGCCAAAAATGGGCGCGAGGCCAAGAGCGCCGCGCCAAACACCCAAATGCCACCTTCATGGGTCATGTGCCTTCGAGCAGTAAATCATAAAAGCGCAAAAGTGGGGCGCGAAGCCAAGAGCGCCGCGCTAAGCACCCGAAAAAAGCTTCATGGGCCATGAGCCTTCATGAGCGATAATATCGCCAAAAGCGCAAAGGAACTAGCGCTGGCCAAGAGTGCTCGCGTCAAGCACCCAAAAAAGCCTTCACAGACTATCGGCCGCGATGACGAGAATACGCCAAAAGCGCAAAGCCGGGGCCAAGAGCAAAACACCATGCACCAAATATAGCCTTCGCGCCATGAGCCTTCACGAACGTAACGCGCAAAGCGCCAAGGGCTGGGCGCGAGCCAAGCGCTCGCGCGGACACCCAAATGCCACATTCGCCGCCATGAGCTCGCGAGCGATAACACGCTAAAGCGCCAAGGGCGACGCGAGGCCAAAAGCACTCGAGCCAAGCACCCGAAATACGACCTTCGCGGGCCATGAGCCTTCGCGAACGTATAACACGTTAAAGCGCCAAGGAGCTGACGCGAGGCCAAGAGCACTCGAGCCAAGCACCCGAAATACGACCTTCTAGGGCCATGAGCCTTCGCGAACGTATAACACGTTAAAGCGCCGAGGGGCTGACGCGAGGCCAAGAGCACTCGCGCCAAGCACCCGAAAAACAATCTTCACGAGCTATAAACCCTCGCGAACGCCAACTGTGCTAAAAATATCACGAGGGGTGCGATCTATAAAAAACCATGAGCGCATGCTAAATAAAAACAAAACATCACTCTGTCTGAGACTTCGAAGGAGAAGTGAACAAAAGATTGTATATTACATTATCAAGGGTTACAACCCTAAAACTATTACAATTCTACTCATGGCTTTTTGCCCTTGGATCTCTGAGGATCTTTTGGAGCCTCGGGGACAGCAGCAGCCGGAGGATCGCTTGGTACTCTGGGCTCTACTATCCTTAGTGGTGGAGGCGATCTAACCGCAGAAGCCGAAGGCGTCATCTTCCTCGCATGCGCCATGAAAGCGCTTGGCAGGAAACCCCCAAATTTCCGAACTTCAAAAAAAATCCGGACAACCTGTCGAATCTGCGATCGAACGAGTTGGGAATGAAGGCCGACGGGTATGGCACACTTGGAAATGTACTACCCATAAAATGTGTGCACCAGCGCCCTTTAACTTTGCTATAAATCTGGATCGAGTGATAAGCGCTTGATCGACCAGTGGCGCAAAGACCCTCCACGAAGGTCCCGATGGCCTCCTTCAGATATTTGACTACCAAAGCCGATTCTTGGAGGCGCTTACGACAACGATCCAGTATAGTAATCTCCTTGGCGAAGACTGACCCAAAGAGACAAGCTCGCTTGCAGCGCCTCAGTTGTTGCTTAATCCTCTCCATCGAGCTCAAGAGTCCCAAGCTCCATGGCTCCATTTTTACTTCGTCGCGCAAACCATTGCACTCCTGAGCGATGACTCGGCTCGGCTCGTTGGGCCTCGAACTTCGAAGCGGAGCGCAGACGAGCCTCCTCGGCGGTCTTCGCACGCTGCTCTGCTGCTCCTTCTCTGACTTGAGGAGAACCACTAACTCCTTCTCCTTCGAGCTAACCTCTCGAAGGGTATGGTTCTCTCGGTCGAGGGTGGTGATGCGGTACTCGAGAAAGGCACACCTCGCCGAAAGACTTATGACTTGTGCCGATGCAGCACGGTTACAAGCCAAGCTCTACAAAGATTTAATACAACCATAAGTAAAAATAAATAAAAATAATAAAAAAACCGAGGATTTACCGTGGCAAGACATGTTTCAATGTTGCACATGTTATCCAGCAAGGGAAACATCTCGCAACGGTCGAGGATCGCCGAAGGCAAACCCGCGACAAGAGCCGCCACTTGATAATCGGGAAGAAGCATTTGACTTCTGATGGGAACCATCGGAGACAGGATGGCCGGTATTTGGAGGAGTCGCCATGAGGCTCCTCCATCGATAGTAGTCGCCGCCGCCGAAGATGTGCCGCCAAGCGTGCGGTGGCGGTTGAACTCTTGCGACAAGGGTGGCCGTAATAGCCACCGAAGAGCCCTCTCCGCCGCAGATGGTTGCCACCAACGCCAAAATGGCGTCGATCGCGGCGTTAGCACCAACGGCCCCAAGTCGCACGCAGGAGATGGCTCGTTAACCCCTCGAAAAAAAAGAGAACATAAGAAACAAAATAAAAAAAACAACATACCCAGATATAGTAACCAACCTTCGGCAGAGGGAGAATCAGCCAGCCAGAGCTCCGTGTCAACAACAAAACCGGCGGTGTAGTCCTCGGCCTTTGCCTAGATATCCACGGAGAATCCTTCGGGAGTAACGGGGCCTCGACCCGAAGGAAGAGACCCGGCCGCATGGCTATCCTGGAGCTCGTTGGAACCATGTTCGGGATCCAACGGCCCCGAAGGAGTCTTGCTGACCAGGATGTCCAGTGGGTCTTCACCACCACTGGCGACACTCTGCGCGTCCGGCGAAGTGCGATCGTCCTCGACCTCCTCTTCGTCTCCTTCCACGCCCTCAGCACCGGCGGCTTGATTCGAAAAATCAAAGTTAGAAACGATAAACCGAAGGTATATGGCGGAAAGAAGAATACTCACCACGGGGCCGCTTCGATGGGCCCGCAGCAGCGCCCTCGGCGGTTTTCCTCTTCCCGCCCCTCTTCGGCTCGGGCTCCGCCCAGGGGGTAACTATCCCGAGGATTCGGTTGACGCGCGCGCCCACCCTAGCTTCACGGGCCCGTGCGACTTCGTCTGGGCGCAGCGGCCCGAACATCCCCTCGGCCCTCTCCACGGCCGTTTCCAACTTACATGGTTGGTGGTCCTTGCGACTCAGCGCGAGGTGGTCTCCTCCCTCGTCGACGATTACAAATTCTTCCCAGTTGCGCATAAGCGGACCAACCTTGGCTGCGAAGAACTCCACGGCGAGACAACGCATGGAGAAGCGTTTGCTGATCCTTTGGAGCAGCAACCTTTGCGCTTCTTCGGAGCCGGTGAGCTTCTCCAGCGGGAACTTCACACAGTTGGCCGCTCCCGGGGTGTACCTCAGCGGAGAGTCGGCCTCGTCTACCTTCGGGTAGAACCAGAACAGTTTCCAACTTAACCCCGCAGCTCCGTCCCACTTCTTCTTTGTGGCCAAGGACGGAAAATCCGCGACATGCGCCGCCTTCACGACGAAGTTGAAACATCCGAAGGCACCTCCGCCGTCTTCCCCGCCACCTAGCTTCATGGAGAAACCAAGAGTCGGGCGCTTGGTTGTGCGCCATGAGCCGGAGGGCCCACTCAGATACTCCGAGCCAGACCCGCGCGTTCGGGAAAGGTGCACGAGCCGTGCCCGTCTGACTCAAAGTACCTCCCAAGCGAGGCAGTACACGGCATCCGAAGACCCGCCTTCACTTGCGAATTGAAAATAACCGCCTCGTCGGCATTCGGCCGAGGAGTCGTCTCCTGCCCCGGGAGCCTGAAGTCTTCTTCATCCGCAGGAGAGCAGCTCGCCACCTTCGCGAGCATGTCCGGCGTCATCCTCGACTGTCCCAGCTCTCAAGATAGCCGTGCCAGGTCCGCAGGACTCAAGATCTTCTTCGGGGCCATTAGAGGTTCCGAGGACTGCATAAAAAAAGAGGAAATTAGATGGCGACCTTCGGGAACACCAAAATAACGATAAAAAAGCACAGCAAGCGCAACCCACTAACGTTTGGACGATAAACGTTAAGGGCGAAAATCAATACGGCGGCGCAAGAACCAAATGTCGCCAATGAAAAACTCGTCGGCAATTTATTTGGCGCAAAAATCATACCAGCCAAACCATCGATGCGCATAAGCAAAGATACCGCAAAAGCTTCGAGGATGATGAGGAAAGGCGGTGAACCCGCCAAAAGGATCTACTAGCGGCGGTGGAAGGGACGATCAATGGCGAGGGAACTACCGGCGGTGGAAGAAGCGCGCAAGGGCGAAAGAACTGCCATCGGTGGAGGAACTGCGCAAGAGCAAGAGAACCGGCGGTGGCGGACGGAGTGCACAGGAGCGAGAGCAGCGGGACGGCGGGAGGTTGAGTTTGAAGAGCGTGATTGTGGAAGAAGAACAGTGACGCAGCCCCTTATATAGGAGCCAATCCGACACGGATGACCGCCATGTGTCCACACCAACGACGAAGATGCGCTGCGAAGAAACCGAACAGACACAAACATAAAAATCAAAAGAAATAAAAGAAAATTCCAACGGACGCTTGCAGATCTGATGACACGTGTGATGATTGATGGCCAGGATCAACGCGTAAACTTCAAGGCAACTGACACTGTCAGAATGTCAGGTTTGAGTCACGTCAGGGAGCGAAGATATCATCGGAAAACAAGAAGAGCATCTTTGTCAACGAGCGAAGATATCATCGGAAAATTAAAAAAAAAAGGCATCTTCGGGATCACCACCTCGACGTGGAGAAGGGGGGAGCTGGATATTACGTCCAGACACCACGGCGAGGTGGCGATATGACCGTAAGGGGCTTGTTGTAAGGGCGACCACCCGTCTCCGAGAAAGGTGGATGTCCACGAAGATCTTTGTGAAGACCCTTTATGAAGATCCTTGCCCAAGGGTGAGCGATGAAGCGTGCCTAAGACAACCTCAAGATCCCTTGGGATGGGAGCAAGAGACTCAGACATCCGCGAAGAGTCGGGAGGAGGACGCGAAGGGTAAAACGTTCGCGTGATCCTTGAGGCTTATCCCGAAGGGTGGCAAAGGAGAGAAGTCTCGCCGAGGACTTCACGAAGACCCTGCGATCGCCGAAGATTTCACGAAGATCCTACGATCGCCGAAGATTTCATGAAGACCCTGTGAAGTAACCGGGGGAAATCTAACAAGTCCCGGCCTAGAAGATGAAGACCATGACGACTTCGACATCTTGTGAATCAAATCAACAACTTTGTCAGTATATGTCCCCCGAGGGCACATTAGGAATTAAAGCAACTTGGATTGTAAGAAAGCTAGCCTAGCCGTCGATCTTATGATCGACGATCCAGAGATCAGGGCAATTTGGGTATATCCCCTGGGCCAGGGTAATTTGGGTATTTTCCATGTATGTAAACTGTGAACTCACCAAGGCGACAGAGAGGGGGGGAGTGAATGGAGCCTTTTTCAAATTTTCACTATTTTGTGCTCCATTCAGAACTCCAACCCAAACACCAGATAAAACAGCGGATAGAAGAGAAAATTTGAAAAAGGCTCCATTCACTCCCCCCTCTCTGTCGCCTTGGTGAGTTCACAGTGGTATCAGAGCGAGGTTGAGCTCTTGTGATTCTTGCGAGTCTTTGAGCCATTCCTGTCTTTAACCATGGCAGAGGAGAGGTACTCAAACAAACCACCGATTTTCAATGGCCTTGATTTTTCCTTTTGGAAAGATCGGATGGGTTCCTACCTTATGGCACAGAGCTTTGATGTTTGGGCCAAAGTCAAGAAACCATATAAGGTGCCGAATGAGGAGGAAATCACCCCCGAGAACAAAAAGGATTTTGAGTTGAATGCTAGGGCCAAGAACATTCTTTTCAAGGTTTGGGTCGAAATGAATCTGACGGGTTGCTCACCTTGAGTCCGCAAGACGAGATCTGGACTACCCTCATTGCTTTCCATGAGGGGCACTCAGTCAAGACCGCTCGCCAGGGACCAATTCAAGCGTGAGTACAACCGGTTCTCTCAAAAACTGTGAATCTTTGGATGCTTGTTTCATTAGGTTCACAAAAATCTTGAGCAACTTATGGCAGTTGAGACAGTGTTCACTGACTCCGAGAATGCTCGTCACTTTCTCTCAGCACTTGATTTAAAAATTTGGGGAGTAAAGATCACCACGATCCGGCAGGCTACGGATCTCACTACACTCACTTTGGATGGTCTCTATTCGAACTTGAAAACTTATGAACTTGAGCATCTGTCAGTTCTTGAGACCGACCCAGTTTCCACACTTTGGTCACAAATCATACGGTTCTTCCTCTTGCGATCTTGGTGGAGTTTCTTTATGCATTCTTGTGGAGCTTCTGACGAGCGCTTAGATACAGCTTCTGAAGAGAGTTTAGCCCTCCTATCCAAAAATTTGCTAGAGCTTACAAGAGAGTGAGTGGCGGAGGAGAGGCAACTTGAGGTGCTACGAGTGTGGAGGACTTAACCACATTCGAGCAGAATGCCCAAATCTTGAAGGGGCGAGAAGAAGCTCCTGCCGCCAAGAATAACTACCCCAAGCGAACCGCAAGCCAAACCCGAAGTTCAGACACAGTGGCGAAGCCCACATTCCGAAGGCGGAAGCTGTTCCGAAAGTCTTTGTGACCTGGACTCTGCTGCGTCTCGGACCAGAGGCGAGTGACGATGGGGAGGAGCCCCAAGACGAGGACTCGGCGACATCGGCTCTGCCGGCATGTGCTTCATGGCGGACACGCCGGTTCGACTGCTCCGACATCGACTCGACTCGAGAGGTACCTTATTCTGAAAACTATGATGATCTCAATCTTTGCGTTTCTCAAGCTAGGTGGCTTCCTCTCTCAGGCAAATGGTAGGGTTAGAGATTTAAAGGAAGAAGTAGCCTATCTTACTTTAGAGTTAGAGAAGTCTAGGGTTGCGCCTAGTTCTTCTACTATTTCTGCTCTTGATTCTGATGCTTGGAAAGTTTGTGATGAAGTTCTTTCTGAACTTACTGCATTAAGGACCTTGCATGATAGTGTGATTAAGGAGTTTGGAGAACTTAAGGAAAAACATGTTTGTGTGCTTGAGGAGCTTGAAGAAACTAGAAATGCTTTAAAAGCTGCATTGCTCTTGAAATGGTTGCTTATCCCATCCTCTCGCACATATCTCACATGACACACTTAAGGACCCAAATCTAGATGAGGACTATAGTGATCATGATACACCTAAGGACACAACTAGCGATGGAGATGACAAGCCACTCTACTTACGTGTGCGGTGAGTGTCGATGCTTAGACTAGAGAACTTAACATTGAAGAGTAAAATTGCTTGAACTAAAAAGGTCTCTAGATGAGTGCTCTACTTGTTTGCGATGTGATGAAATGGATGGAAACGTGGGTAAAGCGCTAGAGGAGCTAGGTAGTAGGTATCAAGGTCGCCTAGCGAAGTGCAAAACTCGAGTGTCTTTCTGTCGGTCCTTCAAGAGAGAGCTTGATATTATAGGTGATAAAGTCTTGCAGTTGCGGGGTAAGGATGTTGGTATTGGTCGGGGTGACACAAGTCTTTGCTAGGTCCTCTTCCTCTCGTGTGAGTTCGTCCCACGCTTCATCGAGTGTGAGTATCTCATGAGCACTCTTGAGAAGTTCGTTGGTGGTAAGAAGAAATCGAACTTGATCTTGGATCAATCCAAGATTTCACAGGTAGAGGTTTGGGTTTTGACTGGCTTGATCACATCAAGCGTCACCCACCTAGGGTTGTCCTTCTTGAGGAGGTAGGATGGTGGTTGCGTCCTCGGGAGTCCCAGAGAAGACATCTTTAGGTCTGCTTTGGTCTTGAGTTGCTTTGACCGGTGGTGGGTTCTTCAGAGCACCTCATTCGCTAAGAGCAAGAGTACTCGATCAAGTTCCAAGTCTGCAACTCTGTAGCACCACCTAGGACAAAGCCAAGACCTAGGTTTGCTTGCACTTCTTGTGGCGGGGTCGGTCACATAGCCGAGGATCTCGCTATCGGTGGTAGGTTTTCCTAGCGACATCCCAAGAGTGCCCATAATCACACTCGGTCGGCTAGGGTCTCGAGGCACGTGTTTCACCACACCGGGTAGCTAGGCAGTGGAGTCTAGAATGAGCATTAGGCACGGTGCTGGTTTTAGGAAATTGAGCCCTCTGGTGGGTTCAATAGGTCTAGGTTTCGAGTTTCCGCCGTCCTCAAGGTGTGCCTTCGTTTTACGGTGGAGGTAGACACCGCGGCGAGAGTTCCTGCAGAGGTTAGATGGGTGACGGAGGAGGCGGTCGAGGCCGATGGATGGCCCAAGGAACAATGTTGTTAGGATAGGCGTGTGCCACGCGGTTTTGTAGAGGTGGAGTCGATGGGACATCTTTGGTCATGTGTCTCAGTTTTGGGTTCCTAGGTGCTGCTCTAGTGAGTCCTCACACCGAGACTCGTTTCTTCTCTACTTGACTAAGGCTCGTGGGTTTGGGAGGAAGGAGGTCTCGGATCGTTGACTCGGTTGTTGTCGTCACATGACCGGTGAGTCACGATGGTTTGCCTCTCTGGCAGAGACCCCGACGGTGGTGATCACCTTTGGGGATCGTCTCTGTGTCGTGTCCTAGCTCACGGATCTGTCGAGTGTTAGTCCACGCTTGTTCTTAGGGCGTAGCCCTAGTCGAGAAGTGAAGTATAATTTGCTTTACGTTTCGCAGCTTATTGATCGGGGCTATGAGGTCGATTTAGGACTTCGGTTCTTGTGTCTTGAGCCCCTCTGGGCAAGTTCTTTATGGGATTTCTCGTTTTGGCGAGTCTTTCGAGTGCTTTTCCTTCTACTTCACCGGTGCTTCTCCGCTACTTGCTTCGATTCTCGTGACATTCGGTTCGGCATAGGCGTTTGGGTCACATTGGTTTTGATCACTTGGCTAGGGTGAGCTCTTGATTTAATTTCGAATTCCTAAGCTCACTCTGTCTCGATTTGGTTTGTGCTCCTTGTCGACATGGTAAAATGGTGGTCGCTTCCCATCCACGAGTAACACGTGTGATGGTGATGCATCGGGACAGCTCTTACATATGGACACCGTTGGTCCAAATAGAGTCTGATCGATGGGTGGGAAGTGGTATGTGCTTGTGATCGTGGATGATTTGTCGCGATACTCTGGGTCTTCTTCATGGCCTCAAAGGAGGAGACATTCGAATCGCTCGAAACCTCTCAAGGAGGCTTGCGCTTGAGTTTCGAGTGCACTTCGGGCCATTCGTTCGATAATGGTACGAATTCAAGAATGCTTCTTTTGAACATTTCGCACACTTTACGAGTTGAGCATCAATTTTCTTCGCCTCATGTAGCCCAAAGAAAGCGGGGTGGTAGAGAGAAAGAATAGGACCACAGTCGAAATGGCGGGGCGATGTTGGATGAGTACTCCACCCCACGACACTTCGGGTGGCCGAGGCGCTCTTGCTTGCTATGTCTCCAACAGGTGTTTTTCAGTGCCAAGTTGCACAAGACCTCGTCTGAGCTTCGATATGGGCGCAAGCACAATGTTTCACACTTCGGTCTTTGGTTGCAAGTGCTTCATTTTGAAATCGGCAATTTGGACAAGTTCAAGTCTCGCTCTTCGATGGTCTCTTTTGGGGTATACTAAGTCCACTAGGATCTCTAGGGTTTGGGACATTGCTAAAAGAAGGGTAGTGGAGTCTTGTGAGGTCACTTTTGACAAGGCTAGACCAGGTTCTAGGCCAGACATCTCTCAGTCTGATCTTACCTTTGAGCCTATCTTTGTAGAGGAGAAGGTGAGTCAGGGTGACTGCTCGTCAATTCCCGATGAGGAACCTCCTCCACAGGTAGAAGCCATAGTCAGACCTTCTGCTTCTGACCCACCTGAGCCCTCCGTACCTTTAGCCTCTTCTGAGCCTACTCTTGTTAGGACTTCTTCTGAGGTTACCCTCAGAGAGTCCTCCCCGGTGGCTCGATCCCGCTTCGCTTCACATGAGGCAGAGGCCACCTCGGGTGCACCTAGACACATTCAAGCTAGTCACCCTCCCGATCGATGATAGGACCTATAGGTGAGCAGTGACTAGGTGCAGAGCACACTAGTCCCTCCTCTCTTTGCCTTCGTTTCTTCTCTCGAGCCTAAGGACATAGCTCAGGCCCTTGCCGATCCCGATTGGGTCAATGCCATGCACGAAGAGCTAGAGAACTTTGAGAGAAACAAGGTTTGGGACTTAGTAGCATGCCCTATGGGCGTGAATGTCATAGGAACAAAATGGGTTTTCAAAAACAAGCAAAGTGAGGATGGGGTAGTAGTGAGGAATAAGGCTAGGTTAGTAGCACAAGGTTTCACTCAAGTCGATGGGATTGACTTTGATGAGACCTATGCTCCGGTTGCTCGACATGATTCCATTCACATCTTCCTTACTTTTATGGCTTCACACCGTTTCAAGGTTTTTCAGATGGATGTTCGAAGTGCTTTCCTAAACGGTTTCATTGAGAAAGAGGTTTTTGTTTGGCAACCCCCTGGCTTTGTCTCTGCTGAGTTTCCTGATCATGTGTACAAGCTCTCCAAGGCATTATATGGGCTCAAGCAGGCCCCTAGAGCTTGGTACGAACGGCTCAAGAGCTATTTGATTGGAAATGGTTTTTCAATGGGCAGCGTTGATAAGACCCTATTTATCAAGCGCAAGTCATTGGACTTTCTTCTGGTTCAGATTTATGTGGATGACATTATCTTTGGAGGGTCTTCTGATTCTTTGGTCTCTGAATTTTCTTCCGTCATGAGTTCTGAGTTTGAAATGAGCATGATGGGTGAACTGAACTTTTTCTTGGACTGGTGAAGAAAGATCCCCTTCACATAAACCCTGGCCCTAGAGTTGTATAAATTGTTAAACTCATCAATGAAAAGGACAAGCATTCTGATCATACACATTAGCACTAGTCTATTCACTGAGTGCTCTACTCTCTCACCACATTCTCTCTCGGCGTCCTCTCCATCACCGGGGAGGGGCGCTGAACCTCACCGTCGGCGGGATTTCCCGGTGACAATGGTAGCCATCTCTCCCAATGTGAGGAAAATTCTATGATATAAGTTCTCAGTATGTCCGCAAGGATCTGGTTTACTCTTTTAGTCTATCCATCCGTCTGTGGGTGATAAGCGGTGCTGAAAGACAGTCTCGTGCCGAGGGCGATGTGTGGCTTTTCCTAAAACTGTGATGTGAATTGGGATCCTCGGTCTGATACAATCCTTTTTGGTACACCGTGCAGACACACTATCCTGGCTATATACAACTCAGCCAGTTTCTCCCCTTTGTATGTGGCCTTGACGGGAATA
The DNA here is from genome assembly GCA_036346145.1 of Olyra latifolia. Classification (NCBI taxonomy): domain Eukaryota; kingdom Viridiplantae; phylum Streptophyta; class Magnoliopsida; order Poales; family Poaceae; genus Olyra; species Olyra latifolia. The sequence goes on along the minus strand of CM070531.1, from coordinate 2,411,203 downwards.
AAATGGGCCACCTTGGTTAAGCGATCCACAATAACCCATATGGAATCGCATCCCGACTTGGTGTGGGGAAGTCCTAGTATGAAATCCATGGTTACTTCTTCCCACTTCCATTCAGACACCTTTAGGGGTTGTAGAAGTCCGGCCGGGTGTTGGTGCTCAGCCCTCACTTGTTGGCACACGTGGCACCTTTCCACGTATTATGCTACATCTCACTTCAATTGAGGCCACCAGAACTGGGATTTAAGGTCTTGATACATCTTGGTGCTCCCCAGGTAAAGAGAGAAAGGTGACTCATGAGACTCCTTCAGGATGTGGTCTTTAAGCTCTTGATCCTATGCAATGAAAATTCTATGCCCCAGCCATAGAATTCCTTGTTTGTCCTCAGTGACCTTACACCCATTATTCTTTTTTCATGAGTCTTCTCAAGTTAATGGTGCTGGGGTGATTCCTTTGCCTGTCCTTGATCTAGGTGAATAGGTCAAGCTGAACCTCTAAGGTGGCTAGATAGGCATGCTCCACGATGCTCAAGCTACTAGCCCTTGACTATCTATCATGGGATCTCTGAGTTGGAGATTTCTGACGCTACTGGTCCTTGCATAGTTAGGTGGTTGCACTGGGGCTTTCGACTAAGAGCGTCATCTACCACGTTGGCCTTCCCAGGATGATATAGGATATTTAGGTTGTAGTCCTTAATCAATTCTAGCCATCTCCATTGGCGACTCTAGCCATCTCCATTGGCGCATATTTAGGTTAGCTTGTGTGAACATATATTTCAAACTTTTGTTATCCGTGTAGATGTCACATTGTTTTTCCATCAGATAGTGCCTCCATATCTTCAGGGCATGCACAACCGCAGCTAGTTCCAAATCATGGGTAGGGTAATTTTCTTCATGCTTTCTAAGCTGTTGGGAGGCACAAGCAACTACCTTCGGTACTGCATTAGCACACAACCTAACCCTTGTTTTGAGGCATCACGGTATACCTCAAACCTCTTGCTGGTATCTGGACTCACTAGTACTAGGGCAGATGTTAATTGGATCTTCAAATCTTGGAAACTTTTCTCACAGGTCTTAGTCCATTCAAACTTCTTTTCCTTCTTTATCCGTTGGGTCATGGGTTTGGCGATTTTGGAAAATCCTTCAATAAACCTTCTGTAGTATCCTGCCAGACCCAGGAAGTTTCTTACTTCCTTCACGGTGGTCAGAGATTTCCAATCCATCACCGTGGCTGCCTTGGAGGGGTCTAGTTTAATTCCCACATATGAGATTATGTGCCCTAGGAAGCTAGTGTCATCAAGCCAAAATTCACATTTGTTGAATTTGGCGAAGAGTTGGTGTTCACAGAGCTTGTCCAATACCAATCTCAGGTGATTCATGAGCTCTGTGTTGGTCTTGGAGTAAACCAAGATGTTGTCTACGAATACGACAACGAACCGATCTAGGTATTCCATCAGGATCATGTTCATCATATTCAAGAAATGGGCGGGTGCATTGGTTAGTTCGAAGGACATGACCAAAAAATCGTATAGCCCATATCTGGTGGTAATGGCAGTCTTGGGAATGTTTTTCTTTCTCACTTTGACTTGACGATACCCAGACCGAAGATCAATTTTTAAGAAGCGCTTGGGTCCTTTAAGCTGGTCAAATAAATCATCAATTCTAGATAGAGGGTATTTGTTTTCAATGGTGACGGCATTGAGGGTTTTCTAGTCCACCACAAGTCGGTGACTGACATCCTTTTTATCCACTAACATCGCTGGTGAGCCCCAAGGGGATGAGCTTGGATGAATCAGTCCCTTACTCTTCAGCTCTTCTAACTGCTTCTTGAGTTCAACTAGCTCCACTAGGTTCATCTCGTCACCAGGTTCCCTCAGAGCGCAATTGCCCCAGCAGTCTTTCCCCCACAAACTTCTCTACCCCCAGCAAGCTCCGGCTGCAAGCAATCATACCCTAGCCATCCCCAGTTCATCGGAGCCCCGTTTTTCGCTGCCGCCGGTCGGAATTGCCCCCTTTTTGATTCCCGTGCACTCGGCAAGCCATTCTCCAATCCCTTTGAGCTCAAGCAACCACAGGGATGCCTAACACTCTGGCCCTATGCAGCTCGCCGGAGAACCTATCGTGTCAGCTAGCACCGACGCTCCTGTTTCGAGCACTTCCGGCCTTCTCCGCCAGATCTCTCTACTCGGTAAGGTCTCTAGTAGTCCCTAGAAGCTCCCCAACCAAAAATGTAGAACTAGAACACCTAGGATCGCTGTGTTGCATGCTTTCCCGTAGCTTCGGCGCCTTTAGCCATGGCGTCACCGTCTCGGCTTCTCGTCGATGACTTCTCTGGTGACATGGCCTAGCCCTAGCTACCCTGAACCCATGGCGCCCTGTAGCTCCATCGATCCAATAACAGTAGCTTTGCGAGCTCTGCTTGGAGCAGCTACCGGCACCGAGATTGCTGGCATTATGGTTCACATTTATTGTGAACCGTGCCACTGACATGCGGGACCAGCATGTCAAGTGGTTAAACCGTTTAAATCTCTCGTGGTTTGATTAATCCGTCATTGACGAGTGGGGCCTCAGACCCACCCGTTAGCATTAGTGGAGGCGTATTTGTGGGAATACGTCTTCCCCATTGGTGTGGCATGCCGGTGTGGTGGTGGTGGATATGGAATGCGGACGTGGTCCGACATGAAGATAAGATTGATTGGAGTAGCTAAGGTTGCATGGTATTGAGAAGACGGCTATCGGTTCACATACGATGCTGAGAGAAGCACGGAGTAACACACGTAGCTGCCATGCGCTAGCACTTGCCTTCGGGAAATGGTTCCGTAGGAACAATAACAGAAGAAGGAAGTGAAAATGATTTGAGAGTGGACTGGATAGATCCGAGGTTTTGAGAGTGGACCAGACGGGCATGTAAAGAGACATGCAGCAGAAAGTCGCTGACCAGCTACCTGTAGGAATTGGTTCCTAACACCACAACGCATTGACCATCACGCGGTAGTGTGGACGTGAGGCCCATCAGCTTGCGAGAGAGCACCATGGAAAACCCCAATCCAAGGCGAGGACAGGATCATGTCGTCATCCAAGGGATGATCTAAGTCATACATCTCCAGGAGTCATGACTCTAGGGTGGGCTTGGCAACCCAATTAGGGAAGAACAGGCATTTCATGACATGTATGATCCACAACGAATGTGCCTCACCCGAAAGATCATGGCAGGAGTAAGGTAGAAGCTTAGTATAGGAATGAGAAATGGTTTGATATTGGGAACTTAAACTCTGGAACATTGATTAGTAGAACTTTGGGTTAAAGTTGTTAAGTCATAGGTCTTGTTTAGAAAACTTGCTTTCCGCAATTTAAACAAATCCCAACCTTTCCATTGGAGCCTCTAACACTAAATGCATTAGGTTGGGTGTTAACTCGCAAATGCAGTTTGATTGCGCACTTACCCTCGCACACACCCACTATTTTAGATGAAGGACTGGAGCAAGACCCGTATGAGTGTCACGAGGATGGTGATCCAGGGTATGCTAGCGTCCAGGAAGAGGTATAGGGCGGCACTCCCGTCGCTTGCATAGGGCATAGCCGACGGATGTTTCCTTATGTCTCTTATGTTTCTCTTCGCACTTCAATCTTTGTGATTCGGTTTCTTAAGACTATTTGGCCGGTGCATTGGTTTGTAATACTTAATAGCCCTCGGGCTTAATACAAATTGTTAATTTAATCAAAATCTTCTATATGTATTAAATGATTCGGCTATGTATTGGTGTGTACTAGTGTATTGATCCAGGGACTAATGAAAATTAAGAGGTTCTCAAAAAGTGGAATTTGAGGGCCGACAATCATCGCTAGTGTATTGCCCGGATGGAATTTCGGGATACTTGAAGTGGAACGCGGGATGCTACGTTAGCATGAATAAAAAATCTACCAGGCAAAGCCAAGAAATCCTACAAGTAGATGATCATAGATATTATCGATTGATGCACAGTGCAGCGGAAGTTGAGTTGATGAAGCCGGTTCAATCGATTTGTGCATAGTCGTACAAAAGAAGTCGATCGTCCAATGTTGACGTGTAGTAGATCGTCTCCGTTCAACGCCACAAACACAACACCTCTACGTAGTCCACACCTACGGGGAGAAGAATCCGTTCGCACACGTCGTGCTAACACCGGCATGCGCGACCTGGGAGATGATAGCTAGAGTTCAGTGAAGGAGGAAAACCTAATGCTGGACTCTCTCCAGCAACCACCGCCTCCCTTTATATAGCCCCATAGTGGGTCCCTACGCTAAAGGTCCATCAGGACTCTAATCCTACATAAATCAATATCCACGAAGCCCATGTTATACGTGGCCCATCACCACTGAGCCCACATCCCATGTGGCCTATAATTGCTATTAGGCATAAAACCCAACAAACCCCCAATTGCACAATAGGCAATTATGCAACGATTAATTCCAATTCCCTTAAGTGTGTGACCCTGTAGGTTCATATATACTCAGCCATAACCCAGAAACTCTTTTCTAGCCACAAGTTGGAAGCGGTCCCTAGCAGAACGTATAGACCCCTGAGTACACACAAAGATCCAATCTTACGAACCAATAGTGTTAAAGTGCTGATACATTTGCCACACAATGCCAGTCAAACTCAAGGCGAGAAACGTGTTATCCCTGTGATAGCACGACCATTCACTCGATCTTCTAGCAGATTTTATGATTTTGCTTAGACGACAGCCGTTGGACCGAACGTCGTCGCGGTGATGACGCACATCATGATTTCGCCCGGGATAGGAGGAGTATGGACTCTCGAGCGATAGACGACCGTGGCGGTCGTCGACCCTATACCAAGCGCACTCGGAGCGACACGTCCATCGGCACTCTAGGGCCTCGACGCGGTGGTGTTTTCTCGCAGCTCAGCCCGCTCCGAGGCGCTGGTGACCACCACGCTCAGGGCGAGCACTTGCGGGCAACCCGTGGCTGCCCGCCTTCTCCCGAGCACTACGAGAAATAGCGTGGCCTCGCAAATTTAAGCCAGACATATCGAGCGATTCGACGGGACTCAGAACCCGGACGAATTTCTTTTCGTCTATGCCACGACCATCATGGCCACTGGCGGCGACGAGGGCATGATGGTAAACTACCTTCCGGCTGTGTTGGAGGGGCCCCCTCGAATATGGATCTTCAACCAGTGGGAGGGATCCATCCGCAGTTGGGACCAGCTCTGTGATGCCCTGCAGGCTAACTTCTGGGGATACTATCCACGCCCAGGAAGGCCGCAGAACCTCAAGCGAGTAGTCCAGATGGAGGGTGAAAGCTTACGGGACTACGTCCAGAGATTCATTTGGGTCCACAACACTATTCCGAGCATCCTTGATGAAACGGTCGTTGAGGCCTTCACCGAAGGCGTGAAGAATGTCCGTTTCACCTAGGATCTTGAGATCTACTCCGGCGCCTCAGCTAGCGAGCTGCTCCATGTTGCGGAGTGCTACATCAATGCCGAGGGGGCCGTCGTGCGAAAACGGCTTCTCGGGACTGGCGAAGCACCGCCACAACCATGCATCGAGTCCTTGACCAAAAAGAGGCCCTCTGTCTCCGACAAGAAGATTAAGAAGAAGAAGGCCAAAGCGACCAAGCTCGTGGCAGCTATCTCGGAGCAGGCAACCCCATCAAAGGTGCAGAAGACCAAGAAGCCTCGCCCTCCCTAGAACAAAGGGGGCAACCAGCGCCAAGACGGCGGCGGGTAAGGGCATACATCTCAGGGCCCGCCAAGTGATTGGTTTTGCCCGCTTTAGTAAGTGTACGAGCACAACCTACACAACTGTCGGACATGGATTGCCCGCCTGGAGGACTTCTACGATGGTCGGGGCCCTCTACTCATCCTCCTAGACGATGGCAAAGGCAACACCGACCGACGCTCCGACCGCGAAGATCGGGAAGAAGAGGGGTACCACGAGCTGAGCCGAGCCTTGCAAAATTTCCTCCGCCGCAAGGAGCCGAAGCTCACGAGAGGAATGCCCTACCTCTGACGGCCATCCATAAGGCTAGCGACGTTGCCGACGAGGAACACATCTCTCATCGGATCCAAAGAAGAAAACGACACAGAAACCCTAGCTACTAGATCTACAATACTAGACCGAAAAACTCGGTTAACTTGGTCCTTGAACTAACAAACTAGGCCAAAATGATCCTTTGACCGGTTAAAATAGCCTTTTAGGTGTGGTTTTCACTAATGTGGTCTCCACATAGGCATTTTCATTATCGTGGCACCCACGTGGCTGCCAAATGTGCTCTCTCTCCACTCTCTCCTTCCTCTCTCCATCTCTCGCTCTCTCTCACCTTATCTCTTCTCTTTCTCTTTTATCTCCTTTCCGTGTCCACGGGATGAGAAAAACAGGGAAGGTGGCTGGGTAGGGCAGCAGTGATTGATGCCCGCCGGTTGTATGCGACCCTCTTCCTCCACCTCCCCCCTCTTGTTGTTGTTGCCGGGCTCCAACACGGACGCCTAGGCTAGATCAACTGGCTTGCTCCCCAACTGGGCTCCACCACCATCGTTGGCTGCGAGTCTGTCATCGTCACCCCTGCTCCCTTCTCCCTTTTCCTCCCTCCCTCCCTGGGCCTCCCCCTCCACAACTCCCCTCTCTTTTTCCTTGACGCCGACGAGGCCACCACTACCGTGTGGGAGCCAGGGTGGCAGATCATTAAGGTCATTGTCCCTCCCTTTTTCCTCGACGCCGACAAGCCAAGCAATGATAGAAGAAGAGATAAGGAGAGGAAGGGGGCTAAGTCATCGGACCGGAGGAGAGAGCGCCAACAGTTGGAGAGGGAAGGGGTGAGTCGCCGGAGGGGTTGAGACAGCGCCAATTGATAGAAGAAGAGATAAGGAGAGAGATGAGAGAAAGGAGGAGGAAAGTGATGACATGTAGGGCCGCTAGTGGAAAATTACAAATAATGAAAAGTGACACGTGTAGTCTACATGAGCGCCATGTCATCCCAATCTACCACAAAGCTACCATGTCACCCTAATATGCATAGCCACCATGTCACCCTAAATAGACAGCCACATTAGCGAAAACAATCCAATTCCGTCCTTTAACCTTTTAAAGGACCATTTTGTTCTAGTCTTGGTATTCAAAGAGAGTTAATACGGTATTTCGGTTTAGGGACCAATTTGGTATAAGGGCACTTTGACTTTTTATCCGATTTCTCAAGAATCTTAAAACAACCTCTCAAAACTTTTGAAAAGTTGGACTTTCACTAATTTATTTCTTCATTTTATAACCCACATTATTAAATATAGTTATTTTCTTATTTTTATATATTATTTCTAGGTTAAAATAAGTCGATCTACTTGTAACGAGGTCAGTCCGGTTCGGGCAAGTTACTGTATCAATTATGCTAGGGCTGAGATCCCGGTCCGACCCGATTAACCGTGCCAGGCTAGCCCGGTTGTTGGTCACCTCTAGGCTCTAGGCACCGTAACCATTTCCTTTACGTTTTGGTTTTGGCGGGCTCCCACACCCTAAAAGCCGCCAACGGATCCCCAAAACCCCCCGCATTCGCATTTTGGTTTCCGCGGCGGAGAAAGGGAGCGGGGAAGGGGAAGGGGATCGACCATGGCGGTGGCGGGGACGATCTCCCGCATCCGGCTGGAGAATTTCATGTGCCACTCCAGCCTCCGGATCGAGCTCGCCGACTACGTCAACTTCATCACCGGGCAGAACGGCAGTACGCCTCCCTCAATCCCTAGCCCCAGCACCCCCCTCTCTCTCTCACTCTGTCTCCCCCTCTCTTGATGCCCGACGTGCCGGCGCAGGCGGCAAGAGCGCGATCCTGACGGCCCTCTGCATCGCCTTCGGCTGCCGCGCCAAGAACACCCAGCGCGCCGCCGCTCTCAAGGACTTCATCAAGACCGGCTGCAGGTTGCGTCCCTCTCCAAGTCCACTTTTTTTTAATAATATATACAAAGAGTTCAGTCAAACTTTGGGTGATCGTCCGAATTATTATCATTTTTAGTTTGGAATACGTCCGCTAATATGTAGATAGATGTTAGATAGGGGTTTTTCACATTGGTTAAGATTTTAAAGGCTTGTCCTCTATAATTTGATTCAAAATCGGCCATATCCTGTTGGTGATTTTTTTTGGAATTGGACTCTCCCCAGCTGTTCCATCTGAAAAAACTGAAACCTGAGCATGGTCTGGAAAAAAAAAATCCACAATACTGACCAGCTCGTCTAAGCTCTGTTACGTGTTGTGCTACCAAATGACATTCTATTAATCTATTCAACGTTATACATACCATATAATTTATTAAAATGCTTTTAGAGAGCTGGCAGTCCAACTGGTGAACCACTGGTTGAACTGGAAAGTTGGTCGGGTCAATGACCAGTCTGGTTTCAATAATTATGAAATATGATATATCGGATTCCTTAATCTGTCATGCATATTTTTTTGCACAATGTTTGGTGGATGGTTTGTATTTGTTCACCAGCTGCTCTATCACTCTCTTGCAGTGATTGATTGTAATCTGGTCTATGTTGTTCAATCTAAATTGCAGTTATGCAGCAATTGTTGTTGATATCAAGAACCAAGGGGAAGATGCTTTCAAGCCTGAAGTATATGGAAACTTAATTATATTGGAACGCAGGATTACTGAGTCAAGTAGCACAACGGTCTTAAAGGATCAGCATGGTAGTAAATCTTGATTCATCCTCCTCTGGAATTCCTTGTTGTGTTATTCTTGTATAAGCTAATTTTCTTTGTAAAGTTGTTGTTATTTTCTTAAGTTTTAAAGTTTAGTCTTAGCTGCAATTTTCACTTTCCTAACCTTTTTTTTTGGTAAATTCTTGTGTTTTTCTATGTTAACCTGTCAGATTGTTCATTTTATGTTTTTTTTTCTATTCTGAGTTCATTTTGTAATTTAGGTTGTTGTTTTTCTTATGTATTGAATCTTTCTTAGTGCGTATCGCTATTCTATGTACTAGCTATCACCATTTCCACTATTAGGCTGGTGACACCCTTCTAAGTTGGGAAAAAACTCACATGCTCTTATTACGTGTTTACTAAATGGCTGCGAAAACCTTCCTTTTCACCATTTAAGTTTACTCAGATAAGGTTTTGGTGTCCTAGCTACTTACATGTTACTTCAGATTGAAGTCTTGTTATCCATGAAAAGAAATACTACTAGCATAATGTATCTTTAATTTAGAACCATCATAGATGCTGTTATCTCAGAAGGCTTCTGCATGTCCTGTATCATGCTGTATCATGCGCACCATTTCCACTATTAGGCTATGACACCCTTCTAAGTTGGTAAATAACCCATATGTTCTTGTATATGTTTAAATGACTGCAAAAAATCTACTTTTCTCAGATAAGCTTTTCGTGCCCCAGGTACTTATATGTTACTTCAATTTCCATTATAGATTAAAGTCTTGTTGTCCATGAAAAGAAACACTATTAGCATAATGTAATTTTAATTTAGCATCATTACGGATTATATTATCTCAAAGGTTTCTGCATCATGCATATATGATTGGTTATTGGATCTGAATCATTGGCTGAAATGTAAAGTGACAGTAAATTTTGAATTTGATAAGTGAATAATGGCAGTGCATTTACCAAAAAAAAAAAAGATTAGCTATTCTTGTTTGTTACTTGTTGTATAATATTTTCTCCACATGTATTACATCAGCTGTAAATGCCCATATGTTCTTGAACAGGAAGGAAGGTAGCACATCGTAAAGATGATCTCAATGAAATAATTGAACATTTTAATGTAAGTTGCTTGTTGCCTTATGGTATGGATAAAATTCTCATATTTGTCTCACAAGTTAGGTTGCTCCTTGAATCATTTGTTTTACCATTGACTTGATATGTTAATTAAACTAAGCAAAGTAAGTGTGAATAACTTGCAATTCCTTTTCATCTACAAGCCATATTGGAAGAAGTATCTGTTTTCTTGGCTTTGGCTAAGATCTACATAAAATTTGGTGGCACCATGACATTTTGGTCTTACAAAAAAAATGTTAGTGATACTTAAGTCTGGTAGTTGCCTCAAGGTGCTAAAACTTTGGATACATGCACTTTTATTTGCTACCAGTTATCTTCTAGATAACTTGTGACTTTGTGAGAACACAAAAATAGACAAAACACATTGCTACCATTTTTTTATTTGAAATTAGCTAAGTGCCCATCCATTGCAACGCATCTCAATAAACATACCATAACCTCTGAACCTTGAAAACCAATATGCATGAGCTATTATGGTTACATAATTTATTTCCTATCAACGCAAGCCACAGATGCATGTATGCACATATTTATTCGTAAAATTCCCAACTCAAGAGGTTGGGAGTAGATGGCAGACTCACCATCATCACCAAGACTTCGCCTTCTTTTATAAAGATAGTTAAGAGTGGTAATCCAGTTGCACTTTTAATTTTGACTACTTGGGATTTATATATTTTAAGTTGGTGCAAAGGTTCATATAGATGTTATGTTAGTTCACTGAAAAAGTAGCTGGTTTCTAAAGTTTCTTTGCTACTTGAAAGGTTCCACTTGGTGATGATGTGAAGCCACCATCTAATCCTTGGGGTTCTTATTTGGATGGATCTGTGTCCATATGCATGTGCCTTGGAGGATCTTATGTCAATGTAGGGATGAGCATGGGCCGGACTGGTCCTGCCCTGCCACCGGAAATTATGGATCCATGGGTCGACCCTAAACCATTTTCGGTAGGTAAGGGCCGGACCAATGGACCCAATGGGTCGGACCGTTTTGCTCAAAAGAACACGTAGACTGTAGCAAGACTGACGAATAGAAAGGACAACCAGAGCAAACCAAGCACAATAAAAATCGAATATATCACGATTGCACCCATAACCTGATAATCCACATTCCATCTAATGTGTGCTTGTATGATTTGACCAAAAGAAAATTGATTCTAAAGCTCCTGCCAATACTAAAGAGTTGTTCCAAATGAACCATTTCACTCAGCATGTGCTTTATAACATGCGGAATTTTCGTTTTATAATTTCCGGAACCAGCCATCTTCTCTTTATAACAATTGCAGCGATGGTAGTACATCAACCAAGGCCTCACTTTGTGGATTCCATACCAGACAGCTTGAGTTCGTGCTGAACAAGAACAACATCCAGTAACCACTGTATTCTTGTCCACATAAAGTAGGATGCACTTTGTCATAAATCACTTGAGTTGAACTGTACCCACATGGAAAAGCTCCTCGATTCCTCATGAGACCAGACAAGACATCCATGAATTTTGCATCCAATTAGTCCCCAAACCTAGAGAAGATCGTGCGGAGGTGCTTACTTGGAACTCTGCATGAAGGGAGCAGCAGAATCTGCGCAACCAAATGGCAGAGTCTGTTCCATTGTGGCTGCAAATCAGTAATCAAGATGAGATGGCGCCACGAGGTGCGGGAAGAGGCAGTGTGTGAAGAGGGGAAGATGGCGGTGTGGCTAGCAGCGAGGGTGGTGACAAGCGAGTCGACGGTAAGCGAGGCGATGTTGTCGAAGTCGACGACCTCGTTCTTTTCAGCTTAAATTAAAATGAAAAGTTACAGCTGGAAATGTCATTTTTGTACAAGCTAAACATTGTAGCACTTTGTAGCTATTTTTTTTTGAGACCTTTAGTGGTTCTTCCTAAAGCTCGACGTTGTCGAAGTCGACAGCCTCGTTCTTTTCAGTTTAAATTAAAATTAAAAGCTACAGTTGGAAATTTGTCATTTTTGTACAAGCTAAACGTTGTAGCACTTGTAACCATTTTTGTGAGACCTTTGGTAGTTCTTCCTAAAGCTTCCAAAAACATTTTTTACATTTTTTTTGGACTCTCCAAGCCCCCTATAGAGCATCCACAACTTTTTTAGATTATAATCTACGGCTGGTTTAAGTTGAAAAGAACAAAGAACCTACGGGCGAAGGGTTTCTCTCTGTGACTAAGAGGTAGAGCCGGACCATGGGATCCACTGGAACAATCTGAACCGGCCCGTTTTACGTTTGGTCTGACCCTTGGGCCCGTTTTGCTTTCTTAGCTGGTCCGGGTCAGCGGTTCCATGGGCCGGACTGCCCCATGCTCATCCCTATGTCAATGATGGTACCGTCTATGCTAATGTGTATGCATGTGAATCTAGCATTCTTTGGCTTACTTATGGGGTGGGATTTTTATGCAATTGCCAAATTTATGGTTAATTATTTATGGACGATAGATTTCATATGTTTCATAGTATGTTGATTCAGTGAAAATTTTGAGTGTCATGTGCAATCAACTCATAGATGTGGGGAACTTATATTATTTTGTATTTGGTAATTTAGAATTTACATTTTCACGTGTAGTTGTCTAGTAAAAGTAAATGTGGTACTTGGCACCATAGTGTGCTAATCCAAAGTCTAGATGGGGATCTTCAAACTTAAGTGATCTGGAGCAATTTCCTTTGCAAAATGAACCATAAAAAACTACCACATGCTAATTTTTCTTTCACATCTCCCCTTTGGTGCTAACAGATGGGTACTCTGCCAACGATAAATCAACTATCAAGTATCAACCCACCTATCTCTCCCTTCTATTTTAGGACTTTATCCATACTAAATAGAACTCTATTTCACCCCATGATCTTATCCTTCCCAACTACAATATAATTTTGCTTAGTAGATTGCAATAATATGCTGGACAATTACTTGTCTTTAGTAAATAACTCAGTATATTAGACAAACAGCCTAGTTCTATGGCTCAAGTTGTAGAAAGCTACATGTATATTGGATAGTGGCAGATACTCAAAGGTATTCAAGTTTTGTAGAACTATTTAGACCATAATTGTAACATTCTAGCTCCAAATAGTTCACAATCTCATTGCGCACTTGATCAACCAGACAACCACACACACACCTGTTAGATGAAGATGTGCGAATAGTTTGTTGTATTGCGAATTTGCAATAGTTCAAATGGCAACATATAGAGCCCGTGGACACAACACAAAAGCAAAGTCTAAAACACCAGGAAATACCACAAATACCCTTAAACCCCCCGTCACAAATGCAAGGCGTATGCAATAGCATTGCATTTGAAAGGGTTGATACTAATAAAAGGATAAATCCAAATCCGAGTCTTGTTAATGTCATTGTAACATGCAGTTCTTGTAAATATGTCGAGTTTTAAATCTGGGGCCGTGCAGCAGCCCATGAAGCACAAAATACTAGGGTTGAGAAAGCAGAGGCAAGCGGGAGCAAAGTTGACCTCCACAATATGACAAAGAAGATGATGAAGTTGACACAGATAGAGAGCGCTGCCTAATCAAACTGAAGAGATGGATAGAAGCATGGTGGCATAGATCAAAGCTCGAGATGGTGGCAGCCGCGGAAGGGTAGCAGTGTAGCGCATCGGCCTTAGAAGATCATGGCTAGCAAAGCGATCAGCTGGCTGACATGGAATTTTTGTGGACTCACACGACATAGATGAAGTTGAAGAGAAATCAATGGATTTGGATGGGACCATGGAAGAGAAAGGAGGAGTTTAACATACTAGCAGCATGCACCAAGGAGTAACATACTAGCAGTAGACACCCGAGATATTAGCAGATGGAAAAGACATATCGACTCCAAAACGGCAAGCATGGACAACAACTAGAGGTGGCATGGATCTGCGTGAACCGAGGGCGGGGTGGTTGGTTCTGACATGGGGTGAGCTGTGGTGCGGGTGACGAGTAGTGGAAGGCAAACTAGGTGGCCACCCTGGGGAATGGGGATTGCTCTTCCTTGGGGCTGCTGCAGTGGAAGATCTATGGTAGGGTTTGAATCTGAGCTGCAATACCATGTTAGATGAAGTGAAAGTGCAAGTGTAATTTATTTGTTGTTTAGCAAATTTGCAATAACCTGAAGGGCAATATATGGAGTACATGGACCCAACACGAGCAAACTCTAAAACACTAGGAATTACCACAAATACCCTACAGTACCAACCTTGCTTACACTGTTTTTCCTCGCTACGTGTAAATGGGCTAGTCTGGGGGTTGAAATGCATTAAGTGCTATATCTTGCTGCAACACTTGCTATGCTAGCAATGTGGGACTAAATCTCAACAGTTGCACACTTACCCCTGCATGGACCACAGTTGGGCTCAATTAATCCTCACTTTTGGGTCAGGTATCACAATAATAAACATATGTTTGTGCCACTAGTCTATGTACCTGGGAATTTCTGCACCTTGAACAACAAAGTTGTTAGTTTATGTATTTTGCTTTAGATGATTTTTGGTTGCATTCAGTAAAACAATGTATTTTTGCGAAGTGTGAACTCAAAGATGGTTATTTGCAAGTGCATTATACCATTGTCTCCCATCTCAAAGCTGACATTGGCTTATCATAAAGTGATGCTATGTTGCTTCTGGTTTCTGGGAAAAAAGTGCGGTGTGTTGTAGTGTACCCATCAATTTCTAGTTTCTTTACAGCATAGATTTTTATGCATGCTTGAAAATAACTTATGCTTGTACTGTATAAAGATGGGGTCATCTATATAAGCTGTGGATGCTGCAATCTGCCTTGATGTGTTAGTCCATGATCTTGGAGCCTTTTTGTATATGTAGATAGTCAAGATGGACTGTAGTTAACACTATGCCTGTGGAACAAGTTTTTTCTTTGTTCCTTGCTGCAGCCTGGAAGGTGTGAGGAAAAAAATGTTGACAAGTGTGCCTTCCTATGTAAAGAACCGCATACTTAATTGTTAAGCAGGTCTTTGTTCGTACAAGTGCACAATCAATTAGAATAACACCTTACTGATCTTTCTCTACAAGTACAATTCCTGGGCTCTTATCTTTGGTAGGTATAATTTTAAGTTGAGACTATTAGGGTCTCACCTGCTGACCTGCCATGTTCATCATTTATTTGTGCTGTAAATTTCAATTTGTTTTCTTTTGCACCTTTCTTCCGCGGAAGTATCTCATTGTTTTAGGATCAAAATAAGATATCTCATTCCGAATTTAATGAGTTGCCTTTTTTTTGGTGCTTTCTGATGCTTATGTAATCATTCAGATTGATGTTGAAAATCCTTGTGTAATTATGAGCCAAGACAAAAGTAGAGAATTCCTTCATTCAGGAAATGACAAGGACAAGTTTAAGGTAATCAAGTTCATTAGTACCATCACATGCCTGTTCCGGACAAATTTTTTATGCATTGAAACATCTGTTGTTTAATAAGCACTAATGAAATTCTATAGTGCTAGTCTGGGTGATCCCCATAGTTCTTGCATGCATTTGTTCAATGATAGTGTGAAAGATGCCTCCTGTTAGTCATTTTCCTACTACCATGTATATTTTGCCTCTTGGTGGACTTTGACGTTCTCTATTAGCATACTTGCTAAATTATAGGAGATTGTTATCTGATGAGGACATGGCCCTCATCTATCTAATGACAGGCCAGATACCTGATGGTAGCTTAGTATTTTGGATGACTTTGAACCAGTTCAATGTAATGCTGCTGTTAAATTTACTTCATAATTCTACTTTATGCCTGCTCTTATTCTGTTACTGTCGCATTCTGTTATTTTGTTGCAGTTCTTTTTCAAGGCTACTCTTCTTCATCAAGTAAATGATTTGCTGGATACAATAAGACGACAGCTGAGCAATGCAGACTCGATTGTTGAAGAGTTGGAAAAGTCAATTAGGCCAATGACAAGAGAACTTGATGAACTGCAAGAGAAGATAAAGACTATGGAACATATAGAGGAAATAGCAAATGAGATTGATAACTTGAAGAAAAAGTTGGCCTGGTCATGGGTTTATGATGTTGACAGACAAATTAATGAGCAAACGGTGAAACTTCAGAAACTAAAAGAGCGAATTCCTTCATGCCAAGAAAGAATAGATCGAAATGCAGTAAGTTGAGACTTTTGCTGGGACAACCTTGTGTCATTTTATCCATAGAGTAGCTCAAATGTACTTTTTTACTGTGACTATCCAATGATGTCACTGCTAAAAATCCAATTTAGTGTCATAGGGAGAACTTGATGTTTCTTGTTCAATGTTTCACCAAATTTAATTTGTTACAGTGTCTTTTAAATTCCTTTTTTTTTTCAGTTTATGGAACTTCCAAGTTCCTGGAAAAGTGTTTTGCTTTTCTAAGCTGAATGTTTATGCTAACTGAGCTATGGTGTAGGCAGTTATAGCTTATTTTGCTTGGTTAGTATGCAACTCAGGTCAATATCAAGTCATCACACACTTGGCCAATATATTGATCAATGCACCAGATTTACAGTAATGGTGTGTCACAGCCATGCTTTACATTGGAATTTGAATCAGCAGCTTGGTGCTCTATTGTTTATGTATCGTAATACAGAACTATCACCATGATTCCTTATAATCGACAACATTTTCTTATGAGTACATTTGAAACCATCAACATGTTATCTCTCCTGGCCCTATTCGAAGTGAACTTTTACTATCTAACCTCAGTAACCTGCTGATAGGACTGCCATTCTTCAAGTTTAATTTGCTCAGGCTGCTTATTTGATTTCTGCTCTACACCATGGGGACTCGGTAGTTATATTTTAAAATATCTACGCTAAGTTAATCATTTAGCTTTATATCAAGTCTGGAATGTTGATTTTCTGTTGCGGAGTTGATCTTGTCTGTCTTTTAGGTCATCATAGAGGAACTGAAGAAAGAATTAATTGAAAAGAAAGAAATGGTCAGATCATTTGTGGAGAAAGCACGCGAAGTAACCAGGATGAAGATAAAAATGGAAAATGACATTGCTGAGGTACGTGAGTAGCTTAAGTAGCACCTAATATGTTCAGGAAAAATACTTCTTTTGTGGAGAGTAATTTCCCAATAGAAGTGAGCTACAGCATCACACACTGGACATTGGGAATGCAAATGATAGCTATGGGAGACTGGGAGGTCCAGGTCCCTCACAGCCTGGTTGCTATCCACGGGCCATGACTCTAGGGCCTGTTTGGTTATGGAGTATTTTTGGTGTTTTTAAGAGAATACTATGCTTTCCTGTGGTGTTTGGGCGGGATAAATATTCTAGTTGTGAAAACTGTAGCTTCCCTAATGGCATGGTATTTTTTTGGAGTTTATAAAAGATCCACCACAACCTCTCTATTTTTAACTGAGAAACGAACTGTCAGCAGATCCTATCGGCTATTGGTCCCATCTCTGTTTTACCCCATGAAGTGTTGCCAACCCTTCTTGCTCCTTCAAATTAAAGCATCATATGTGCCTATACTGTTTGCATGGACTTAAGTAACATATATTTGCTACTCTTAGGATGAAAAAAAAACTAAAATTATAAAGATGCTCAAGTTAGCGCATCTGTGTAATGTGCCTGAGGAGTTCTCTCAGCATGCCATTATGGCATTACCTTGGCTTCAGTGATAACCCTAACGAGATATGATCTTTTGGTGCATAAGAATAGAGCATCAAATAATAAGTGTCATGTAGGAGTATATGTCCGTGTAGCAACGCAGGTGTTTTTATGTAAAATACTGTAGTAAATACTGAGATTACCAAATACAGCATGATATTTGTGATGTACATGGGCTATCAGTCGCTTGGCCCACTCAGGCCCAGCCCACACGAGGAAAGCAAGCAACTACAAGAAGAGAACATCAGAACTGAAAATGCATAATGAACAGAAGGCTTCGGCTCCCTTTCTCCTTCACTGTTTTTCTTCCTTCTCAAGCCTTACATCTTAATCCTGCTTCTTCCCAATCCTTGCTTCCAGTTCCCTCAATTGTATCCAAAGACATTGTATCCTGTGTTGGTTAGTTAACCAGAGTGTTGTATCCAGTGGGCTGTGGCAGTATTACCCAAAACTCATCAGCAAAACAGCACGCCATTAACTTTGTTTCAATGGAAGCCCTAACTGAAAATGACCTTTTGATATATAAAAATAAAGCAACAAATGATATTATCATGCAGGTGTATATGCCTAACTAGCAATGCAAGTACTTTTCATAGATGTGACTGGCAAATACTGCGATTAATAAATACCCCATGGTTTTTACTCATCTGCAAAACATTGTAGTATTCATAAACTGTAGAATTTTGTGTGTAATACATTGAAAACTGTTCACAAATACTGCGGTTTGTAAATGGTGTAACATTCAAGCATTAGTGTTGGGATTCCTACTGCTGGCAACTTAATTTTTGCTTACTTTTAGGCCTTGTTCTTTTGAGCTTAAATTAAAATTAAAAGTTACAGCTAGGAATTTTTTTATTTTTGTACAAGCCAAACGTTGTAGCACTTTGTAGCCATTTTTTTAAGTCTTTTAGTGGTTCTTCTCAAAGCCCACAAAACCATTTTTTTGGCTCTCCAAGCCCCTATCGAGGGCTCACAACTTTTTCAGATTGTAATCTACAGCTGGATTAAGTTCTAAAGAACAAGTAAGTCTTATTCACTCAATCCTTTTTTGGGCATACTAGTTGAGCTTTCATGCTTTGCTATGAACCAAAAAAAAAAAAACTCATACTAGTTTAAACCACGTCATGTTCAACAAGCTTGGCTCATGTCCTCAGCTCCATTTCTGTGTTGTCTCACACCTTCAAAACCGCTTCTGCCTGCCATCATCTGCATAGTGCTTCCACACCCTTGGCTCCGTTGCACATCCTTTAGAGCTACACTTTTTTATTCTTAGACAATTTCAAGGGGGCTACATTTGTTTGTTGGAGATAGATCAGTTTGCGGGGTTGTGGGTGTGGTCTACTTTTTTTTGTTAAGAGAATTTTTATGGGGTTGGTATTTGTTTGTTGGAGATAAGATGAGTTGTTGGGGTTGTTAATGGTCTCAGGGCCACTTACCATGCTTTTTTAGGAGGGGAGTAGAACGTACCATCAATCACTACTAGCTTCTTTTATAATAGTAAATAATGGAGATAAGATGAGTTTGTGGGGTCATTAACGGGCACAGGGCCTATATTTGTTTTGTTGAGGGAATTTTCGAGGGGGGGGGGGGGGGTGGTGGAGGGGGGCTGTATTTGTTTGCTGGAGATAAGGTGAGTTGTTGGGGTTGTTAATAGGCTTAGGGCCACTTAACACTCTTTTTAGGAGGGGAGGGGGAGTAAAAAGTACCCTTACCCACCACTAGCTTCTTTTATAGTTTTATAGTAGTAAAGATAAGCATGTAACCAGGGCATGCAATATTCTGCAGGATACAAGTGCGGGTAGGGATCTATGAAATTGGGAAATAAGGGTTGGTGTGGTGCTAGTTTCTCTTTGTTTTCGTGCTAGTTCTGTCTGAGCTTAGATGGTTTTGCCAATCTAAAGCATATTGCCTGTTCTTTCTGAATTTGCGAAGCCTTTGAACATGAAGTATATCTGTTCTTTCCAATTGTTTGGTATGGCTATTACTGTACATTAACATACTTAGCTGTCTTGCTTGTTAATTATGCATGTGTCTTCTCTTTGCAGGCTGTGAAACTGAGGACGGAGCTAAAGGGAGAGCATGAACGTGGTATGAGTGTTCGAAATAAAATGAACTATCGCATGAAACAACTCCAGGAGCAAGTTCATGATTTCCAGAAGCAGCATATGCAAGAAACTCAGGTGGATTTTTCCTTAATGCATTGTTATGTATATTAGTATAGTTAACATTAAATGCAATTGCGTGTAGCTAGATGTCTATGGAATCAAACAAAGCAGCTCAGATGTGCACAAATGGCCACTGAGGAGGGGTCAAGTACTACTTTATATTTCATAGTTCATAATGTCTTGCCCATGGTTAGCAAGGTGCCATGGCACCAGACTGTCTAGGAATCTAGCTTTCCCCTAGTTGATTTGTATGTGGCAGCAATTCTATGAGGAATTAGAAAATAAATAAAAGGAAAAAGAAAAATAACTAAAGGGGGTGGGGGGTGGGGTATATAGTTTGTCTAGCCCTGCCAAACTGGCCATCAGTGTACGAGGGGTCGACCCCTAAAGAATTTCTCAACCGGTTTAAGTGATAGCATTGCATCAATGGCCTTTTTCTCCGACAGTGGTTGACAAGTTGCTCATCTTTAAGTTGGCAGCACCGCGACAGCAATTTGGGCTGTGTTTGGTTAGAGAGCAAGGTGGGATGGGATGGCTCTGTCCTAGTTTTCAAGGATGGGATGGCTCTGTCCCAGTTTTCAAGAATGGGACGGCTCCGTCCCAGTTTTCAAGGATGGGCCCACTGTCATCCTCACGTCTCAAGTGGGATGGCTGTGTTCCATCATTTTTGTGGGATGAGCTCGTGCAGCATCTTGAGGAATATTCCTCTATGGGAGCCATTCCATCCACCTTTTGCACCAATCAAACACATGAAAAAATAGGATGGGATGGCTCCGTCCTTGCACGTCCTACCAACCAAACACATGCTTGTTGTTGTGCATGAACCTTTGAATTGTAGGCTGCTAAATGCTGAAGGGTCTTATTTAGCTTCTGTTTGACACTCTTGCTTCTGTTTGACACTCTTGCTCCCTCTAGTTTTGCTCTTGGCAGTAACTGCATTGGAATGCCGAATTATTATATGTCTGGGTCGTCGTTGGTAGTTGTGGCCTATGGGAGGTAAGAGGTCTGAGGCCTAGGACCTCAATCCCCAATTATCGTGACCAACTATAAAAAATGGCAGTAGTTGGCTGAAACTGAGCCAAATTCAAATTTTCAAGTTTAAATTTGATTATTTAAATTGTCTAGTAGATAACCGGTTATCGTAACCGTTTATTCTTTTTATTTTGGCCAGTAGGTATTTGCATACTCAGAAAATAGCTGATCTCAACTGGTCAAGTTGTGTTTGCCTGGGGCCTTTGAAGTATAGTGTGGTTATCTCAGAAATAATGAAGTAGCGAGTGAAACTGGATATTAGCTATTGTAGAAGACAGTGTCATGTTACATTCCTCTTGATTTCTTGTGTATCTTTTGGCTTTAGATCTTCCCGCTTTCTGTCTGAATAATTTCTTTATTAACTAAAGGCTGAAGCATCTCAAATCGAGGAACACATGCGTGAAATACAGCAGGAGATTGAATCTGCTTATTCAAATGTTACAAGGTCATTCAGTTGTCCTTCATACCCATTCTTTTAGTAGCAACAAAGTTAATTTAGTTTTTTGTGCTACGTTGTGTCATTCAGGTTAAAGAAGGAAGAAAAAGAATATCTGGAAGAATTATCAGGCATTACACAATCTATCAATTGCATGGAAAAAGAGGTGACTAGCTTGAAGTTGCTCTTTTCTCATTAGTACTGGTGATGATGTTCCTTGAGTGGGGGCTTATGCATTGCATTTGTATTATACTTCTCTAATCTGCTTTCTTGTATACTGAACTTTAAGCTCTGGA
The DNA here is from genome assembly GCA_036346145.1 of Olyra latifolia. NCBI lineage: Eukaryota > Viridiplantae > Streptophyta > Magnoliopsida > Poales > Poaceae > Olyra > Olyra latifolia. Next base: position 2,389,912 of record CM070531.1, on the reverse strand, counting down.
AACGTTCACCAATGATAATGCTATTTCGATATATTTCATTTACTATGGTTAGTTTATTTTTGATATTTTATAGTTACTTAATCCATTGATGTATGGACTTGGGAATATATGTTAGATACTTCTATTCTAAGTGCATTTATTTCATTCCTACTGTTTCTCATTTGTTTTGCTCCTTTCTGATGCATTATACTTGATGGGGAAAAACTAGGATGGTTTATAGTCTACGGTAGTGACTCACCAGACTTGGTTAACATGATTTCTTATTGGATCCAATAATTTTAGGTTAAGGCTGCACTTAATGCATAATGTACACAAGAAAGCACCATTCTCATGTGGGTTGCTTCTTGCTTCTTCACCATAGTTGACACACTGTTGCAAGATCAAGGATGCAAATGAGAGGGGGGAGGGTGAATATGCGCCTTGAAATTTCTTTGGAAAAAACTGAGTTTTATGCAGAACAATGGAGCAAACCACAATTTGACACAACTCACCTTTTACCATTGTTCAGAGACTTGCTGATCTCCCCTAATCCACGAGGTCTGAGGTAAGCCTAAATGAATCGGACCTGCTCAACTCCACAAATTAAGCCAATACCTCGAGTCCTCTAGGGTTGCTCTTTCTCCACTCTAGAGATGGTAGGCACCAAGCCACCACAAATTTACTCAGGTCTTCTCATAATCATCTTCAAGTAGATCATGGGCGCAACTCCAAGTCATTTAGGTATTGGCAAGCACCAAGAATAACAAGTCAAAGGCTCTCAATAGATGCTAAATTAAATCCAAGCACAACTCCTGCACAAGGATTTTCCATTCAAACTCACCAAGTGCAACGCATGCACACAAGAGGTGAGCTTGCTCTTAGCTTAAAATTATCAATAGGACACTGGCAACATTTTCGAATCAGCCACAAGTGGGTATTTAACTATTTATGCCCCACACAGAGGCAAGTCGAACCACCCTTGGCAGCAACAGGTGGAAACATAGTTGTTTGGCTAGATGGGGTCAAACCATCCACTAAGGGCCGACCAGACTAGACCTCTCTATCGAACACGTCTAGAAACAACGGTCTTGGATAAGTCAGATCGGAGTGAAAAAAACTTATGGCACCAGACAAGCTAGTTTGGTGGCTCATGCAGAGCTGGCCTAACCACTGGTCATGCCACCACTAGGGGTGGAACCAAGCTGAGTCTGAGCGAGCCAAGCTTGTTCGGGCTTGGGCTTGTTTTGCAAGCGAGCTAGCTTGGCTCGTTCGGATAGTTGAGCTAAAAAGCCTGCTCGGCTCGGGCTTGGTAAAGCTCACGAGCGGCTCGTGAGCGCTTGTGGTTCCTTGACTTGCCAAGATTCGCTTGAGGAAGGGCAAGACGGAGATGCCTATCCAATGCCACTGGCTGTCGCTTAGGATAGGCCGGCCTCCTTTTGTCACCTTGCACCACTGCCTAGCCCCGCCACTCGCCAGATTTGGAGAGGAGAGGATGGGGACGCCACCATCCTGGCCTTTTCTCGCCGCCTAGTGCCACCCTGGCCTCCCGCCACCTAGTGCTGTCAGTTGCTACTTAGGCCGGCACCCTCCTTTGGTCGCCTAGCGCCATTGCGTCTGGGAAGAAAGGAGAAGGAAAGGGGTGACGGCTCTGCACTTGGGCGGATCGCAAGGAGGGGACTAGGGGAGGTGGAGCGCAAGGGGAGGGAGAGCGTCGGGGTAGGGGATGCCTAGGTTTTGGCTATGCGCTGCCTGGATGTTGGAGGAATCATGAGTTGGAGGCAACGGGGACTGAGTGATGTGGGTGTGAGGGCGAGTGGGCATTTCATCCTGCATGAGAGGCGGCGGAGGTGTTAAGTGAGTCAGAGATTGATATGAGAGATGGCCGATGGGCATGCCATGGTAGTTGATGCCTTGATGGGCTTTACTTTGTGGGCTACTGGGCTTGAACCATGGGCAACTGCACCTACATCTGCTGCTAGACCTAATTAAAAACACTTTGTACAACTCCAACGAGCCACGAGTGAGCCAGGCCCAGCTTGGCTCGTTCGTTTTGGATGCGAGCTAGAAGGCAAGCTTAGCTCATGCTTGTTTGCGAACCGAGCCATGAGCTAAAGTTCCAGCCCTAGCCACCACAGGAATCATAGCTTGATCGCTGGCTATAAGAACTATGACAATCCACAAATCTCATTTGTAAATTATGGTACAATGCAAACCAATGTTAAAGCATGATTCCCAACACGTTTGCAAACTTTTGGAGTCAAGTCACAAGGGATAAACATGGACTTGAAACATTTACAGAACACCTTCGCAATCATAAGTGACATGCAACAAGGAATATACATGAGCAATGACCGTTTGCAAAACACATTCCCAAATCTTAGCTCCATGCCAAAGCAAGCTAGAGCAAGAACAATTTGAGCTATTAACACGACACTCAAGCTAGTAGTCATTGCCCTTGTTAATAGTACAGCAATCTAACTAGCAATTTGGTCTTCCATGGTTCCACCAAACGCCTAAGATTGGCAAAATAACTAAAAAAGTTATGAAATTAGCTCATCTATTGCTGTGCCTGGTCGTGCGTGTCATGCTTGGGCTGGCAAGGCCCGATAACCTTGGCCGCTGATTCTCTTTCTTTACAGCTACGTCTAGTCTCTTCCCTCAAGCCCTTGAATTAGAAGCACTAAGCTAAGGGCAGTGCCACCTCCCCTTGTGTCGTCACCCTTTGTACCCATCTCCCATCCTCCTCTACCCGACCTCATTCCCCTCCATGGCAAGGCAGCTGGGCGTGAAGGCGAGGAGCAAGGCTGGTGATGGTGGTTGATGCAGGCAGGAGGACCAGCAAAAGTGGCACTAACAGAGCTTGTGTCGTGCTCGTGCCGGCATGGCCTGACCGCGGCCTAGCATGCCTTCATGTCATGTCATGCCATTCCGTGCACGCTGGCAGCAGTCCGTGCCGGCCCGGTGAGGGTGCCTGTCGCTGCAGCAACTTTGGCCCAAGGCCCGTGCTGTGCTAGCCTGGCATGGCTTGATTCCTAGGTCTAGGCATCCTTCTCATCAGCTGTCCATGCTTCCTCGACTATATAGACCTGTATCCTCATATGGTTTCAAGTTGAGAATGAGCTTTGGCTTGGTGTAGGCACCTTTTTAAGACATGGTCCTTAATGTTGTCTGAAAAAACATCAGTTATCTGCACTATATGATGTTCACAAGTTTTTATATATTTGTTTGTTACCAAACTTTTCTCTCTCTTGGAGCATGTGGTTCTTTTTGTACCATGTTGTCCATTACATTTTTTTTGCAGATAATTGAAAACGAAAAAAAGATTAATCAACTAAATTCTCACATTGATGATCTTCAGCGACGCCAAGCTAATAAGGTATATGCTCTATTAAAATAAACAGTATATGGTCCTTTTGTGATTAAAACCCTGTTTCTCTACGTCTTTTTTTAAGTAGTATCCTTTTGCTAGCATCTATATTTATGTGTAATTAATTTTCCCTTTCAGATGACATCATTTGGGGGGGAGAGAGTTCTGCAACTCTTGAGATTAATAGAAAGACAACAGAAAAGATTCAAAATCCCACCTATTGGTCCGATAGGAGTTCATGTGGTATGGAAGTACTGATTAGCTTTATTGTTGTTTTGAGTTGGTTAGCCTTGACTTATAACAGTATTATGTGAAGTACTTAGTGTTACTTTGTGCAATAGATGTATCATTGAGCACTTGTCTCTGATCTATGCTCCATTAGTAATAATATACTAAAGCAAATGCCATATTGCTTACCATGTCTTATTGTCTATGATGTTCTCTTCAAAACATGTTTACACCATGCCTCTTCAGTTCTTCCATCATGTTTAGTCTTTGATTTGTTTATCTATGGCTTTAGAGGTTCGATACATTATTCTTCCATCAAGAGTTATGTTCCCCTAGTGCAGTTGCATTGGTTGCTACCAAGTTGGATAGTGCAGTTGAACTGGTTGCTACCAAGTCTGTATCCATCCAACTTTATTATGATCAGGCATACCCATTACCCTGTCTTCTGTTCATACGATCACCTGCTGAACTGATATTGACTGAAAAATTTGCTGTCAATATGGCCTGGTTTTTGCATCATCTTGATCGAAGCGATTCAGTTATCCCTATAGAAAAAGAAAACTACATATTTTTTTTGTCTTTTGTGCTGTTGACCTAAGTTCATTTGACTCACTGTATTTGTATTTCTTCCCTTTGCATCAAATAGCATGGATGCAAAATAAAATTTTCATAAAATGTTAACCCAGTTTTTTTTGTAACACGAAGTAATGCCAGAAATGAAAGCTAATTCTTTCATATACTATTGCCCCATCTGAAAGGTAATGCCATAGCTGTATTAGTATTACTTGTTCTAAATCTTTGATAGTGCTTGTTGTCATGCAGCAACTTGCTAGTGACTCCTGGTCTGTTGCAATTGATTGTGCAATTGGAAGGCTGCTAGATGCTTTTATTGTCTCTTGTCATGGGGATTCACTCATTTTACGAGAATGTGCAAAAGAAGCAAACTACCGTAACCTTCAAATTATTATATATGATTTTTCCAGGCCAAGGTAAGATTATAAGGACTTCAATTTTCTTTGGATTTTTTTGGTTGAAATCTAATTCCAAAACCTTTTTTTTTTATAGATTGAGCATTCCAGACCATTTACTTCCTTTGACAACACATCCGACGATACTTTCAGTTATTCATTCAGAAAACCCTACAGTGTTAAATGTATTGGTTGATCAGGTAGCACATTGAGAAGTTGAGAACATCAAGAACTATTTCGTTTATAGATGTCAATAAGACATTACACTGTTCTTCCTTTTGTCTTCAGATGTTTCAATGGTTAGTGTTGTTGGAGCTCTACATTGCTAAATAGTTCGTCTATTTCAGGGTAATGCTGAAAGGCAAGTCCTAGTTCGAGATTATGAAGTGGGCAAGTCTGTTGCATTTGATCATAGGATACAAAATCTGAAGGATGTATATACTTCTGATGGGTACAGAATGTAAGTCTGTGGTGTTGCTCATTTTGGCATTGGTCATATTTTATTGATTCTAGCCATTTATTTATTTATTAGCAAGAAGTGATCTACATGGAATTTAACGTAGTAAATCCTTGCAGAAGTAAATATAGGATTCGTAGACATAGGATTCTAAAGGTATTTGACTATTTTTATCCATTTTTATAAAGACAAACTGCAACATGCACCTCCTACACAATCATAGAATTGCATATTCCTGTTAGAGATATAATAAGAGTCCATATATATTTATGGATAGATTAGATAGAGATAGAAATTTGCCTTATACGGTTCTCCATTGTACCTTATATATATAGGCCTTTGGCCTATAGATCAATACAAGTACTTTTCATAATATGGTATTAGAGCTACGATGCTCAAAACAGCACCCCTAGTCACCGCCACCGTCATGCGCTGCCATTGCCCCTGGAGGAGGAATCTCCGCTCTGGGGGCAGCCATCTACGCTGCCGTCCTCTCTCTAAGCACGACAACAACAACAAGAAGCTTCTGGCCATTGCGTGTCAACTGCAGCTTGTCGTCGTCATGGTGCCACCGCTTGTCCTCCAGCTACAATTCGTGATGCATCTGCTCCAGGGGCAGCCATCTACGTCGGCGTCATCTTCTCGTCCCCGCATGACTCCAACAATGTTGCGTTGGCTTCAGTCTTCTGTTGCATCAGATCCACGCTGCTTGTCGGCATCCAGGAGCAGAGCCCTCTCAGATTGTGTCGCTCCGCTTGGATCCAGGTCGATGATGTTGTTGCTGCTCGCCCCTGCAGCTGCTGCTCGTTGTCCGCCGGCTCTTCTTGTGGCTGCAGCTCGTCACCGTCGTGCATGTTCTTGCTTGTCAGATCTGGATTTGATTGTCGCCGCTCTGGCCATGCTCTTTGTCGCTGGTAGCACCAACAACAACCGCTGTCGCCGCCACACCCAAACCAACAACATCTATCCTCTACTGGAGCTCTTCGTGCCGTTGGGGATCGCCTGTGTCGCATTGGGCTACTGCCTTTGCTCCATCAGATCCACAGGCTCTGCTCTCTGCTCTGCGGCTTGGTTCTCTGCAGCACGGCTCTCTGTCCTTTGGCCGCCGAATCTGCTTTGCATGGCTGTGCCATTACCTCTGCTCTGCATGATGCTCCTACGCCCTTGCTCTGCCACAGCATCTACTCTGGTCTTCCTGAGCCCAGCTCTGCGCTGGTTCCTTTTTGTTCAGCACTATCTCATTTTTCCTTTTAGTCTATTCTCTTTCAAACGTAATGCTATTGTATATGTTTTGCATATGAGGGGGGTGTTAGAGATATAATAAGAGTCTATATATTTGTGGATAGATTAGATAGAGATAGAATCTTTGCCTTATACGGCTCTCCATTGTACTCTATATATACAAGCGCTTGGCCTACAGATCAATACAAGTGCTTTTCATAACAATTCCCACCTATGCATTTAGTTTTTTTAATTTATATTAAGCAATTCTGTGCAATTTATCATCTATACTTCTGTTTTTGGCAATTCGCCGCCTTTTGGATTTAGAGAACTCCATATCGAACTGTTTTAGAAAATTTATTCTCCTGCATGCAAGGTTGGAAATTAGTTCCAGGTAACGTGTTGATTTGTCCGAAACGTAGTCCAATGGTTTTTTGTTGCTGATAGTGCATAGCAGGTACCAGTTTAGTGCTTTAAGGTCGCAGAGCAGATTTACTGATGCATTAATTTATAACATATATTTCAAGAAAAGATAGTGCTAGGTAGCATCTTATTGTTACATGCTCATTCTTTTATAATTCTGTTGCCATTGATTGTTTCTTTCAGGTTTTCTAGAGGTTCTGTTCAGACCATTCTTCCTCCAAGCAGAAAGGGTAGAGCTGGTCGTTTGTGCAGTTCACTTGGAGAAAGAATCACTGAAATGAAGAAGGAAGCTGCTGAAATTGCACAGATAGTCTTGCAAAAGAGGGGCCAGAAAAGGAAATTAGATAATGATCAAAACAACCTCAAAAGGAATATAAGTAATTTGAAGGTAAATTCCATCATGTCCAGTTCATTTGAATCAGCATATAACTGTTCCTCTTTTTAGCATAAAACTGTTCCTCTTTTTCCACAGAGAAAGCGAGAGATTGAGGAGAAGCATCTGGAGAAAAAAAAGGTGCATCTGGATGACACCAAGAAGATTTCTGCTGACAATAATCGTGATACTGATACGGATACCAGTGAACTTGAGGCGGAAATGAAGGTTTGTTCCCATTTCTCTCTTTTTACTACATCTGAGTGCTAATCTTCATTGTATAAGCAAGTACCTCATCAATATCCCTTGCTACTTAATTTTGCAGCAACTGTGGGAAGACATTGAGGAGAAAGAATTGTTACTGCAGAAAATCAATGTACGATTAACAGAAGCTTTACGAGAGGAGAATGATCGACGAGCTTCTTACAAGGACTTCATTGGTATGAAAATTCCACCATATTACTGTTGACCTCTTATCATCTCTTGCTGATGTTCATCTGTTTAACATTTCAGTAGTTATGCTTATTTTCATATTAGAGTTATGGTGGATTAAAGGAGCTCATGAATCCACATAATGTGGTGCAGATAGTCTGTGAGCAAGGTTTGGGGTGTGGAATTGTAGTAAACATGTCATTGAAATAAAACTTCTGTAGTATAAAATATCTAAAGTAGAGAAGGGGATGAATTTGTGACTGTCAAAATATCTTTTTTAGCTTAAAGATACAAATTAGTGATACTAATTTGTTAGCCATTCCTTTGATGAGGATAATAAACAAAATATGGTTTGTTCATTCTATTTTCTGCTGCTTTCTTATGCCTAAACAAGTGAACCATTTAGGATCTGTTTGGTTGCCCGGCCGCGGCGAGCCAGGCCCGAGCGAGCAGCGCAGCCGGTGTTTGGTTTACCTTGCATCTCCACAGCCGGGCTCACGGGAGAAAATTCTTGTTTGCTTGGCTGCACGCGCTCGTATCCGGAGCCGTCGCAATGCAGCGTATAACACGGAACTGGCAGCGCTGAAGCGAAAGCACGGTGGCGTTTCATGAGCCGGCTCGCGTGCTGCGGGCTCTTGAAACGAAGCGTGTCTGAGCTCGCGGCATGCAGCACGGCTTGCCGGATACGTCAACCGAACAAACTGTTAGTTCTTAGAGCATCCACACCAGTTCCTCTAAATCTTCTCCTCCAAAGCACTATTAGCGTCCCTCTATCCATCTCTCTAAAATTTCTTCACATTTTATACTACACTCTAAAAGATTCTTTCTCTCCATCAGCTACTCTATTCTAAAAAAGTTAGAGCTACAGTGTTATAGAGTGTCTGCTACGGATGCTCTTAAAAGAGTGTTTTGCACTGTAGGACCTAAACTTGTACGGGTAAACATTTGGAAATTCAAACCTGTGTAGCGGTTGAAATGTGATTTACCTTGTGACATGGCTTCTAACTAGGAAATAGATGTTGATGTGGCACCCCTCATTCATTTTTTATGCAACAAATGTATCCTGGCCAAGGACCCATGCAGTGTGCTGTTTACTTCCTAGACGTGTGCTCCAACTTTTGCCTGTGTCCACTGCCACATTGCACTGCACATTGTATGTTGCTGTGATCTGATGCAGCCCTGCATACAAGTGTTCATGCGAAGATGCCAGCTGACTAGTGAAAATCCTTCGCAGCGCCTCCCACACCATTCAATGCAACTGTGGCGATCACGGTGGCATGAAAGCCTCTTTTTTTATTGCCCTTCTTGTCTGTAAGATGAAGACCTTGTTCATGACCAGCAACGAGATGTCTTTTATTTGCATGCATAGGTCTTTGTGGCAGCTGACAGGCTGACAGCAGCATCAACCGTCCCTCATCTTAGGCCCATTTTTGCCCCTACCTCTCTTGTTCCCATGACTATTCAAGGATTTCTTGGTTGCATCGTAACCCATTTTTAGTTTTTTTTTTGCATACTCAACAAAAAACTGCTGGTTTCTCCAAAGATTGCATCTTTAATGACTAGTAATCTATTGGATTGGATGATATTTTTGCGTCGCTCATTTATCTGGGATTGTAGGATACATGGTCGAAGTGGTTGATTTGACTTCATTGTGAGCTGAGCTCAAAGCGAGACAAGCTCTAGCCTGGACCCAAGCTCCAGTAGTTTGTTAAGGCTCAAGTTATCTATTCCAACTTTCCCCTGCATGTTTTTGTGAAATGTTTTTTTTTTGGAAAAAGCGTAAAAAGTATTATATTAAAAGTATAGTTGCTGAGCTTTTTTGAGCCGAGCAATTGCTAGTATCATGTTGAAGTGTAGTTGCCGAACTTTGGCTGAGCTGGGCTCGGACCCAACTCCAGGCTTGTATCAAGCTGTCAAGCTTGTGCCCAGCAGGCTTATCTTGCTTGAACTCTGTCAGTTTATTCAGGGATGTGGTAGGCTGCCAGAGCTGGCATGGCATCACAGCAGTTAACCTGCATCATGCTAGGCTGGACAAGAGAAGTTTTCATTAATGTGTTTACTGCGCTTGTATACCGTGGGTTGTGGGTAGTATGAGCAACAGTGAAAAGGCGGCCTTCATGATGTGCCTATGCAATATCACATGAATGACCAACATCAGCGGCTGCACCTCACTGATCCACTTGTACATGTTTGTGGGATCAGGTTTGTTGTTTTCGTTCATGGACATAAAACTGAGCCATTTGTCTAAGTTAGGACCTACAGTGCAGCTTACTCTTCTTAAAACATGTTGATGCAGAAAGAGTTGTGGTATTTTTTTTTGGTACCAGAACATATGCAGAATTTTGGCTATCCTCCAACCCTTTTCAGTAAAGATTTTATTTCCAACTATGTTTTGTTTGTCAAATTTGTCAAACTATTCTCCTGATTGGACTTTAGTTTCAGCAAATTGATTTTTATCTTATTAAAAAAACTCATTTATTTGGAAATGTTTTTACTTACTGCTCAATTGTTTGGATAAACACAACCATATTTGATAGATTTGGGTATGTTTGGACCTAAACATTGGCCAGTACTTTTGGAATGCCCGAATTAACTCCCCTATACTTCCACAATAGATGAAAAATCTAAACAACAAATTGACGTCTAAGCTATGGACTGTGGAGGAATAAATTGGGAAAGTTAATTGTTCTTGAAATCTCAGTTTTAACTTATTTCATCTCATTCTTGCTCTTGGCATAGATTGTGTTTTTACAGAGTACTCTAGTTTTCTTTTTTTTTGGTAGCATCCTTGGTTGTATTTTCATTTTCTGTTCATGCTAAATGTAAATTTGTTTATTCAGATTCTGTATATAGCGAGGTGGGGCCTATTAATGATAGAGAGCATGAATTAGAGCTTGCTGAGGAAAAGTTACACGAAGCAAAGCAGGTGGGCTTCTCCTTTCCTCATAAGTAAATTATACAGTGTGCTGTAGGCTTGGGTGGTTATTATGAGATTTGATTATGGGGGTTATATTTTGATAAAAATGCTAGGATTGCACTCGAAACACGCAATTTTTTTGTTGTGTTTGATAGATGTAACTTGTTTGAATATATATGGAGTTGACGAGTTGCTTGGTCTATCAGTGGCAGATCAAGGAATTTAGAGGTCAGGTAAGGTGGAACTTGTTGGCAAGTGAGGAGTTGAATTTTATACCCAAAGTTTGGATTGGCATGGTCATTGTACTACATAGTGGCTGCTAGTTTAAGGGTATAGTTTATCCCCACCTGCCCTGGCCGGGTCTGTGTTGGATTTTTTTTTTCACCCATCCGAGCGAACCGGGTTAGTGCACCGAGCACTGATGAGGCAGGGTTGGGTCAAACACCGACCAGACCAAACCTGCCCTAGCCTTGAATATATGTATGCATAGTGGGATCTATCAATGGTTGACGATACACTGTGGTTCTTTCTTCAAAAAATAGTTGACGATGCAGCCTGACTTGTAAACCCTAAAGTCACTTTCTCCCCTCATTCCTTTGTGAGCCAGCTAGCTCCTCATGGTTCTTGTGCCTCCTCCCCTTTGTCTCCCTCTTTCCCACTCAGCTCCAGACGTATTTCCTGTGGCCAGCAGGCCCCTCCAACCCGATCACTTGGCGTTTCCCGATGACTTGCGGCCCACACACTATGGAGCCGCATCACCCCTGCTCCCTCAGTATGCCACTGCCCTTTAGGTGGCTTTTTGTTGTGCTCCGCTTTGCCGGTGCAAAAGGCTCTATTGTCTTCGTTGCACGATGGCAAAACCGCGATTCTCCTTTCGTGGCTGACAGGGCAGGGCACCGGTGGTGCGGGCTTGAGCGGAGCACAACGTGGACCTGGCCGAGGCGGTACCAACTTCGCCCCTATGTCTCTATCTAGGGGTGTGCATTCTTTTTTATTTTTTGGTTTTTAAATATTTCGACTTTTGAGAATTGCTTCCTGAATTTTTTTTTTGAAAAACCAAAAACCCGAAATAATTAATTGGGTTGCTGCTGATGTGTGGTATGCGTGCTGGTGCTACCTCTTCGCTGCTGAGGTGGCGGTGCATGAGGCTAGAGGAAGCCATCAGTGGCTGTGGAGGCCGTGGCCTTCTAGTGGCTGCAACACTGCTGCTCTGCAGAGCGAGAAAAGATAGGGAATGATGATGCTGGTGCGAAGAATAGTGAGAAATAAATGTAAGGGTGGGGAGTTGGGCTGAGATAGGATTTGGAGGTGGTGAGGTATGCACTGCTCCAAGGCCCATGGGAGATTGGTTTGGTGGGCTTGTGAGTTATTTGGACTAATGGATTAATTTGACCCTTTGTTTCTAGTGATTAAAAACTGAACCGAAAACCGAACTCTAGTGACAAAAACCATACCAAATAAACCAAAAATTACTTAAAATTACTTAAAGTCTCATTACAATTTGTCATGTATTTGTATATCCACGTCCTATCTGGTATCAAACCCATTTTTGTAATTCTTGAACTTTTCCAGGACAAGGCTCACTATGAAGTTGTCATGGAAAAGAAAGTTCTACCTGACATTAAGACAGCTGAAGGGGAGTACACAGGGCTTCAACAGCTTCGGCAGGTTTTGTTTTTGTCTCTGGCACTATTGACGTTTTTAATCTATCATTTTGTTTTGAGCTATGATTGCACCATCGAAGGATCATACATTTTAGTTTAGCACCTTAAGTTTGTTTCATATGGAACTTCCTCAGAAGAGAGTGTGTTCTGCATAATTATATTGCTGTGTAAGCTTCTACCATCAAATACTGCTGTACTTGCAATAGCATCTTCATCTTTAGCATTTTGGCAATTGGCAGTCAAATTTTTAGTTAACATTTGATGAGGTTGCTGAAGTTTCTTAATTTCTATAAGCATTTCTAAGTTCTAACTCCCTTGATTTATCAAGTTTCTTGAGTCACCTGAGTACCACTGCTTCAAAAAATAACTGAAAAAATTCAGAACTCATACGCCAACTGTATATATTCTGCAGGAGAACTTCAAGAAGGCTTCAGTTATATGCTCTGAGAGTGAAGTGGAAGCTCTGGGGGGTGTTGCTGGATCCACCCCGGAACAACTAAGTGCTAAGATAAATAGATTGAAACAGAGACTTCAGCAAGAAAGCAGAAGGTTTGCAACCAACTATTGTCATTTCTGGAGAAAAAGTAAAGGATGTGATTTTTTATTTTGTGTGATTTCTTTGAGCAGATATACTGATTCCATTGATGATTTGAGAGCATTGCATGACAAAAAGGAACGGAAGGTATTAAGAAAACAACAATTGTATGCAGGTTTTAGGGATAAATTAAACGTAAGTACACTACTTAAATGCTTGTTTATATATATGATGGTGTCTTCACTTTTTATCAATTCTGTATTCTCCTCTGATCGTTCTAAACAGCGCTGTACTTAGAAGGTTTAATCCTAATCATGATCGTGCATATAAGGGTTGTGATATTTTACCAAGTCTGTATATTTGTTTGAATCTGTAACCATAATTCGAATTTAGTTGTGGGTATATGCAATATTTGATCACAGTTTACCTAATGTCTCGCACATTTTTAATATTTTACGTGTAGGAATATTCAAGTACTAAAATCTTTGTTTTGAGATATGAATTGGAAATGTAATGCACTCTATAATGGATCCGTTTTCAGCCAAGTTTGTTGTTATGCAGTCATGTCAAAAGGCATTGGAGTTGCGATGGAAGAAGTTCCAGAGAAATGCTGCCCTGTTGAAGCGACAGCTGACATGGCTGTAAGTACATGTTTCTTTCTTCAGAAATGCAATCCTGCAGGTATGTGTGGTTTCAGGCACGTTCGTGGATCTGTGCCAAGATTCGTGCATTGCCCTCACACCTTACCTCACATGCTTTTTTGCAAAAAAAAGTCCTTGCATTTTCTAGACAAAAGCATTCCTCCTACCCCTTTCCTTCTCTCTCCCCCCCGAGCATGCCGAGCTGGTTCCTCCCTGTGGCGCCGTGGCAAGTGACCACCGTGCCGCCTGCTCAAGCCGTCGCGCTCTTGGGCGGTGAGGCAAGGCAGAGCGGCATGGCCCCGGTGGACGTAGTGGCATGATGGCTTGGGTGGGCACACCGGTGGTCCAGCCTCAGGCTGCTGCAGTCACCAGCGGTGCTGCAGCAGGTGGTAGCAGCTTGGCTCGGCAGCGGCTGCTCAGTGTGGCCGTGCCCACGGTGGCAGAAGGCGGGGAGGTGGTGGGTGGCTGGGGCGGTGCTGGCTGTCGCCGGGAGGGACCAGGAAAGGGGGAGGGAGGGACTTCAAACAAGAATTTAAGAAAGATGGTGGGGGGGAGGGGTTGCATAAATGGATGACAGCTGGTGTGGAGCAGAGCATGAATCTTGGCGTGTGATCGAGTGGTCGCGAACATGCCTTAAATCACAGGCACCTGCGGGAAATCGTGCTCTTCTTTCTTTGACTTATCATCAATTTTTCTACAAGGTTTTTATTTCCTTACCATTACTGGAATTAGTTTTCTGAGAGTTCTACCACCTTTGCATTGTATTAAAGGTTCAATGAGCACCTGGGGAAGAAAGGTATCAGTGGGTTCATCAATGTGGATTATAACAATAAAGTTCTTTCTGTCGAGGTGAGTCTTTTGCAAAAATATTTTGTCTTGTTCAAATTAAGTCGATGAGGCTTGAATGCTTGGTGGCATGGCGCAAGCCAAGCAGGAGTGCTGCCCTTTGTGGTGAGGGGAGAGGGAAAAGTGACTTTTCTTCTTTCGTTGTTCCTTTAATATAGCATTGTCCCTAACAACCAATTCCCAGTTCAACTAACAATGGAACAACCAATATCTAATCTTCAGAAACAAACTAACTTGGGGTTATATGCACGTGAGCCCCTATGGGCATAGGTCACGGTGCTGAAAGTATGTGCCTGTAGTAACCTGCGGCTAGGATTAGTTAGTAATCTAGATTGATTTGGTTAGGTAGTTATCAGGTTGTAAGTTTAATTTGCTATTTTCTATATCAAGTTGTTAGGAAGCAGTCCTGCATAAAGGACTAGCCAGTAAGAAATAAGGAATTGTGTTTTCTATCTGCTTTTTCCATTCCACGTGCGGCCCTTGCTGGTGTACCCTTTCCCTCTTCTAGATCAGATCGTAACCTTGGGAAATATGCAACTAACTGGACAACAACCCAAAGGAAAAAATTGCCGTTAATTAACAGTAGCATGATGATACAGTGCACATGGTGATGTTCATGTGGTACTATCGATGGCTCGATGCAGTCCTGGTGACCAAAACAGTTTACCTCAATTTGCATGTAACCCAGCAGCGATGACTGCTAGTCTGTAGGACCTTGATATCGTTAGTAGCTCCCTTTCTATTTTCTGTACACAACTGCTTTTGGTGCCGATCTATGTAATGTAGCATTATTTTATGGTGTTTGATGTAGCTCACGATGCCCCAAGATGCATCTCGTGATACTGTTCGAGACACCAGAGGACTTTCAGGTAAGTACGGCTTCTCATGGTTTTAATTGTAAATTGTATTTTCTAATTTTATTCATTTAGAATACTTGTCACCAAATAACGGTGTAATTATATATTTTCTTTCGTATTGTATAGCTATTTTTGTAGGGAATATTCATTTTTTTATGTCTCTTGCTCTAGGTGGAGAGCGATCTTTCTCGACACTTTGCTTCACATTAGCTCTTCATGGAATGACGGAAGCACCTTTTAGGGCAATGGATGAATTTGACGTATTCATGGTGGGCAATTAGATATTCAGATGATCTTGGAAAACTTTTATATCCATTGTTAACTAATGGTGCTATATGAATTATGCAGGATGCGGTAAGCCGCAAGATAAGCTTAGAAACCCTTGTAGATTTTGCTGTTGCACAAGGGTCACAGTGGGTATTTATAACACCACATGATATCAGGTCTGAAAGTAACCTCCACTTGCTGAGTCTTGGTCCAATTTATCACTGCCTCAGCTGCTCGCATCTTTGTTTTCCCAGCATGGTGAAGCCTGGAGATAGGGTGAAGAAGCAGCAAATGGCGGCCCCCCGAGGTTGACAATGATTACGCTCGGTAATTGGTACCTTGCCTATCATAGCCTTAGGGTCCACTTTTGACCCAATCAGTTGAGCTGTAGGGTTCATATTTAGTTGTACATAGCTTATTTTGAACTGTAAAACTCAGCCAGAAGTTGGCTTGTCACGAGGCACCGACGATGTATTGTTATTCAGACATGATCCCTGATTTCTATCTTTATATTTATGAACTTCAAATGGAACTGATTGTGATCGTAGATCTTTGAGCACCAGGTTAGAAAAGAACAGAGGTCAGGACAGTTTGTTTTCGTTCTAACGAGGCTCTACTTGTTATGCCCAAACAGTTTTGGGTTCCAATTGGCTGACTGACTGCAAGTCTAAATGATCTATCAAAAAGTCAAACATTTGCTAGGAAAAATGAACTTGCTATGACATTATTTTATAGGATTAATTGCATACGTGCCATTATAGAATGTCGATTCCGTGGAAATGTCATTACAAAATCTAATATTATTTAGATGTTATTATAAGTCTGAGTTGATTTCAAAATTACCATTATGGATCTTTTCTTGCTTATATGAGCTTAAAATACATCATTAAAAGTGCAATATTATAATAACTACTCGAGAATATTTATCATACTTAATTAAAAACTTATATATAATCAAATATTAATTCATAGTATATATTAGAGGACAATAAAACATAAATAAATGTTGATGTGTATTGGATATCTATTTTCTAATTCATAATGGTATCTTTTAGACAACTAGGAAATACAAATACAGATTGAATATTGCTCTTCCTATATCCCAACTCATATTCCCATATATTTTCGGAATACAAATCAAATCCAAATCCGAATATCATCGAATGCCATTTTTCTAGATTTGAATTGGGTTTTAAACAAATCGATGCTCAGATCAGGAAACGGGGTAGGGGGATTCTTGTCCTGTTTGCTGCAGTTATGGGCATCATTGGTAACCACTTTGTGTCGTGCGGGTGTGGGCGCTAGCACCCATAGTATTTCGTTTTCCTCTTCCCATTCGAACTTCTACAGATATGCGAGAACTCTTATCCATATCTTACAATTTCTTCAGGAGGACAAATGTGAGGCATGGGCAACACATCAACTTGTTGCTCGATGAAATGCTAAAATCAGGGAAGCGGGGATGTATTGGAAATAGTCTCGCTTTGGAAGTTGGAAGGGTTGAGTATGGTTTATAAGGGTGACAGAACACTTCCTTATTAAGCTAGCTTCTTAAGGGAGATGGCCCAAGAGATCTTGGCCCATTGCTCTAGTTAGGCTTATGAGTGTACTGCAGCTAAATGACCTGGGGGTTCGGTCCGGCTGACAAGTTATATCAGAGCTAAGGTGGTCTAGGTTATTCCTAGATAATCTCGATCTGATGTGTGAGGGAAGGTTGTTAGTGTTGAGTTTTATTCAACATGAGATTTAGGCTCAGTGGCGATGGATCATGTATGACGTGGGCTTCATAGATACTGATCTGTATAGAATTAAAGTCCTAATAGACCTTTTTGGGCCTCTAGCATAAGGGTCCATTGTGGGGCTATACGAAGGGAGGCGGTGGAGACTTGTGAGACAGATCTATTATGAGGTTTTCTCTCTCTCCACCGAAACCTAGCTATCTTCTCCCAAGTCGCGCGCATCGACGTTAGCACGCCGTGTGCGGACGTATTCTTCTTCCTGTATGTGTGGACTACGTAGAGGCGTTGCGTTTGTGGCGCTGATCGGGACGATCACGAGGAGACGTGATCTACTACTTCTGTACAACTACGTGCAGATTGATTAAACTGGCTTTATCGACTCATCTTCTGCTGCACTGCGTGTCGATCACTAACATCTATGATCATCTTCTAGGTTTTATGGTAGAATTTGATTCGTGCTAGCATGGCAATACCATGTGTCCCTTCAATGGTATCAGAGGCATCCTGTATCTTTTTGATTTGGATGTTGCATATAGTTAATATGCGGTAATAGTAGATTGGATCTACTAATGACTAATTAGATCAATCTTAATGCGATTTGATTAATGAGATTAATCACGGCCAGCGAGTGCAAGTTGATGAAATCAACGTAGTGGCCGCGTTGTTCCGCTGCGTCGCTGATGCACTATGCAGACACTTCGGTGGTTCAAGGTTTTTCCTATTGAGTTTTCCTTAGTATTGAATCCAAGAATGAATCTAGTAGCTATGTAGTTAAATACTAAAATATACAATTGCATATATATATATATATATATATATATATATATATATATATATATATATATATATATATATATATATATAGTAGTCTGTCTATGGTCATTGCATGGTGACGGAGGTCACCATGGCATTTTTCTGAAATTGGTGATCGAATTGACGATCGAACCGACCATCTCCTTCGTCTCATTGAAATCTCACTCTTGACAAAATTTCACATTTTTGATTTTTTATTATTTGTTTCGTATTTTGAAAATCCATGATCTAATTAGTTGTGGACCGTCAATAATACCGGATTTCAAAAATACGAAAAAATAGTAAAAAAAATCAAAAAATATGAAATTTTGTCGGTAGTGAGATTTCAATGAGATGAAGGAGATGGTCGTTCGGATCGTCAAATTCGATCACGGATTTCGCAAACAAGCCGTGGATGACGGAACGATCCGTCAGCCGCAGCTGACAATAGCCCAGCGCTATATATATATATATATATATATATATATATATATATATATATATATTACTGTTTGGCAATGGTTAATTTATTCAAAATAGGGTTTGAAAAATAGATACGTAACTATATGCACGCATAGATCCTAAAGACTAGAATTTGGGCTGTTACAACTGTGTCGCTGATGCACTATAGAGGCGTGTTGTCACGGTGGCCGCCGCCCTGTGCATGCAGGCTTCGTCCTCCATGGCCGCGGCTTGCCACCCCAAACCATAGGAGTGGGTGTCGTTCGGCTTCCGGTGAATAGTTATGGCATGTCCGGTGAAGCTTCAGTTGCGGATCAACTCCAGGAGTTGGTTCGTCGCCTCGATTGGTTGGAGCTGCTCAAGCGAGTCATCTAGGGCACTGTTTTTTTGGGCGGTTGCGTTTGCGTTTGCTTATAAGCTGGAAATTTGTAACTTCTCGATAAGAAATTCGAGGGATTAAAAAATTATAGAAAAAATGGTTTTGAGAGCTTTGAGAAGAAATAGTAAGATCTACAAAACTTGGCTACCAAACGTCAAAACATTTGGCTTGTACAAAAATAACAATTTTCTAGCTTATAATGACATAAGCATAACCAAAAAAAAAAAAATGCTGCGACTCTCCACCGTATCTAAACTGCAACAAGAATAGCAAGAGGCCATCCACCATCTGGATGTAGCGCATGACAGGGGCGGATTTAACCTCCTGAAAATTTGGGAAAAATAAAAACCCCATATAGGTATCAGGCCTAAATTTGAGGGGTCCCCTTTTTTCTAAAGGAAAACAGGCCCAATTTGGAGTACCCGGTCTAGCCCAGTGAGGCAGTTGCAAAAAAATCCCCACTCCCTAGCCGGCCGGCCAGTGCGTGCAGCCCTAATCCCCACTCCCGATTCCCGAGCGGCTGAGCGCCCGTCGCCCCGTCTGCCGTGTGGCGCCGCCCCACCGCCGCCGCCTCCCTTAGGACTCGATCCTCGGTTCCTCTCCTCTCCCTTCGTTCTGCTTTGCTTGCCTGCCACCCGGCGCCTCGGCATGGCGCCACCCGCCCAATCCCACCGCCCGCCCGTCGCCCGACCTCGGGCCTCATGTTGTCCGCCGTCCCGCCGGCCGCCGCCCTATGTGCTCTGTCCCTCAGTCCCTCTCTGGCTCTCCCTCCGCCTCCCTGCGTTGCTGGATCTGGACCAGCGCGGCTAGTGACCACCGAGCGAGGCAACCCGAAGGGGCCGAAGAGCGGCGGCCGGCGGCGCTCACAGGAGGCAGGCTGCAGGTGGCACTATAGCAGCAGAGGCCACTCAGGCCAGAGGGTAGAGGCAGAGGCACAAAGGTAGAGCCGGCCAGCGTCACTGCACCTTTACCATTGGCCATACCGCTGACAGCCTCACAGCCGGCCGGCGTCCTTGCCGGAGTCCGAGACTCCAAGTACCTGATCATGATCTCCTGCTTGCCGTTGATCTGTTCCTTGGACCAATCCACGGAATTGGAGAACAGGAGCTTCATGGTGGCGCACGCCTGTTGAAGGGTGAAGGTGAGCCGTGAGCAAGCTTCTTGAACAGCGGCACAATTCATTGTGATTTAGACAATTAGTGAATTCATTATGATTTATGAATGACTGATTGTGAATCAGATAACCAAAGATGAAGAGGAATAGAGACATTGCTTCATTTTTTCAGAGTGTAGAAGGAAATGCAAAGAAGATCACACCTTCGTTTGGACCCTCGCCATCACTTGCTATGTAAGACTTTATATTGTAACCTAAATACTTTTAGTGTTAACTAGCTATATTTGTGATGTCATTATATTTTTATTTTACATTGTACAATTTTCTTTTAAAGTGTGCACTCTCTACTTCGAAATCCTGTATCCGCCCCTGGCGCATGATGGGGTTGTTGACGCTCAAGGGGACGATGGACATCTCAGCATCCTCAGCCCAGCCCGCTTGGAAGACCAAGACCGGGCTGCGCTACCGTGCCTCCACAAGATAGAATTTCCCACGTTTGATGGGCAGCCGCAGGAGGAGCTCCCTTCATGCACTTACAGGTCAAGCTGCAGTTACAAGGGAAACAGGTTATGGCGCTCCTCGACTCTGGATCAACACAGAACGCTTAGGAGCATGGCAGGCTGCTGCTTCGTGTATGCACACGGCGCCCATGCGGATTGATCCGGTTCTTCAGGAAGTCCTGGACAATTGCTCGCCCGGTAAGGCCATGCTTCGCCCGGTAAGTGCACATGCATGACTTGTTCATGCATAAATAATTGGTCTTTCAAGTTCGGGTCAATATAAATGGCTAATTAGATTAGCCTTATATTGGATTAATTGAATCAATCTAAGCTAATCAGATTAGCTGAACTTGGTATTAATCCCTAGCCGCACTTGCCACCGGCTGCTGTCTATTGGACCTTGAGCCCAAACAATTGCCAATTTGGCATTAGGTTTTGTGCTCAAAAGTTAGCAGTCCATATGTTGCCATCAGGACGGGCTGACGCGCCGAGTCACCGAGGGCTGAAGCCGCTGCATCACACTGCGCCGAAGGGCCTCAGGCCGTAGCACCGCCATGACATCGGGATTCGGATCCTGCATAGCTAGGCATGCTGCAATGTCCCTGCTCCGCAGCCGTGCTCGTCCTGCTGGCGTCGCCAGTGCCCGTCCTCGCGCTGCCGGCTGCAGTGCTCGAGCCACCACTCACCGGAGGAGCTACGCGCTGGGCTACTGCACCACTCACCAGAGGAGCTATGGTCGGTCACTGCTGCGCCAGAGATTAGGGCAGTTTTTGTAGTCCAATACTGGGAAATCTGTAATTTGTTACAGATTGAGGTCATAATCAATGTGATTGTCTCAGTAAGATGATTTATAGGGCTCAATTGAGAGGGCGCATTTGCAGTCTGGCGAATAGGTTTTTTCCTCAGGGCATAGTCAATTTGTAGTATGCGGATGACACTATTATTTGTCTTCAGAATAGTTTGGAAGAAGCAAAAAAAATAAAATTCTTATTGGCTATTTACGAAAATATTTCTGGTTTGAAGATTAATTTTCAGAAAAGCGAGGTTTTTTTTATTATTAATGGTGATAGTAGGTTAGACAAGATCTATTCTGATATTTTCACTTGCTCTGTAGGCACTTTCCCTATTAAATATCTAGGCATGCCTTTAAGCCCTAGAAAGGTTTTGAATAAAGACTGGGATTTTTTGATTTCTAAGATTGAAAATAAGTTGACTATGTGGAAAAGCTCTAATCTGTCTATGGGAGATAGAGTGGTGTTGTTAAATTATTGTCTTTCTAGTATACCTATATATTTTATATCTCTCTTTTGCCTGCCTATGGGTGTGATAACCAGAATTGATAGGATTAGGAGAGCTTTTTTGTGGCAAGGTAACGGGGTTAAGAAAAAATATCATTTAGTTCGTTGGGAAAAAGTTTGTACTGACCAAAAAAAAGGGAGGTTTGGGAATTAGAAATCTAAGGGATGTTAATATTAGTCTCCTAACTAAATGGTGGTGGAAATTGGATGTGGAGGATGGTCTTTGGCAAGATTTTGTCGGGAAAAGATATGTTTGTAACAAACCTCTTTATCAGGTTAGAAAGTGTGTTAATGATTCGTACACATGGAAGAATATTCTCTCAGTTAAAGATTTGTATTTCAAAAAAAGAAGAATGCTGGTTAAAAATGGTAGTCTTACGGACCTTTGGGGGATGTTTGGCTTTTTGATACAGCTTTGAAAGTTAGATGCCCTGGGATTTATTCGGCTTGTACGATGAAAAATTGCTCAGTTTTGGAAGCTAGGGAGGCTAGGTGGAATATTCCTTTCAATAGGGTATTGAGTGATGAGGATCAAGCTTGCTGGGACGATATTATTATGCATTGCAGGAGTTTCCCTTTTGAGGATGGAGTGGATACGGGTTACTGGAATTGGGGGGGGGAATATTTTCTCTGTAGCCAGGGTTTTTAAACTGCTCTCGAAAAATGAAATTCCAGAAGATGAGTTGTGTAGTATTATTTGGAAATGTTATGTTCCTCTCAAGATTAAAGTTTTTGGGTGGCTTTTGAAATATAATGCCATTTTAACCAGAAATAATCTGAGAAAACGAAATTGGCCGGGGAATCCTATGTGTGCTTTCTGTGACCAGGTGGAGACCTGCAATCATTTGTTTTTTGATTGTACCATTAGTAGAACAGTTTGGAATATAGTGGCAGATTGTTTTTGTTCTGGAGTTAAACCCACATCGCTTCATAGTGCTTTCCGGTGGTTTATTAGGATTTTGAAAGTTGACAAAAAGCTGAGTGGTGTGTGTATTTTGGCGGTTTGCTGGGCTGTGTGGAAGATTAGAAACAAAGCTTGCTTTGAGGGCACTATATTTTGGTCCCCTTTTCCTGTGCTTCGTATGGCCTGTGCTTTAATTTTGTATTAGACAGGTCTTTGCTCTGATGAAGGCAAACAAATGCTAACGGCGGGAGTTTCAAAGGCTATGGAGATTATGAAGAGAATGGAACGAAGTGGTCAAAATAGGAGGCTGATGATTAATGACATCGTTTGAAAAGGGCGCCCAATGAAGATGTCGATCTCATTTCTGTAGGCTGCTAGGCCATCAGTCCAACTAGGTTTATTTTGCTTTTGGCAGAGTACTAGAGAAACAATCTTTGCTTTTGATGTTGGCAGATAGGTTCGGAGTGGTCTTATTTGTTCGGATAGTGGGGGTTTTTTTTTATTTCTGGTTCTTATTCTGTTCTTGGTTTGGGTGGTACTTTCTGGATGGATGTTTAGCTTCGGTGGTTGATAACTCTGAAACTCTGTATTTCCGTTCTCGTTAATTGAAATGGGGTTAGCCCCTTATGCAAAAAAAATAATCAATGTGATTGATTATTGAAAAATACGGGCTAATGAGATTGGTTCACGAGTTAGAGTTAATTAGATTAGTCCGGTATTGGGTTAATAGTGATTAATCCAATGAATTCTCATGTAGCAAAATTGTAAATATGATTCACATTGTGGAAAAAGTTTCCACGGACGCTGCCTGCACCCGCGAGAGGTGCTACCCCTTTTAAACCTTGCCCGCAAACTGGCTAGTGGGACCGCTGGTAAATTATTCGTAGGCCTTTCATAAATGCTATATGTTCGTATTGCCCGGTAGAATATGATTCTATACATAACTTATTTTTGCAAGGTGTATATGAATAGTATGACCCTCATGTATATGATGCATAAGTCAGTTTATTACGGCTTACGCATTTACTTATGATGCTTGATTTTCTCACATATATTTATTTGCTAGTTATTAAGTGTAATGGCTTAGAATATATATATGGTGACATCAAGCAGGTGGCTCGGTGGACAGGAAGTGTGGTAATAGACATGTCGCGGGCCATACTATTCATAATCTAATGTGATTATTTATAAATACTTGTTCATGTTATTTTATCATATTATTATCATATATGTTTTAGCATGATTTTTCTTTAGAAAAATTAAGAGTTATGTCCTTCCAATTGCTGCACCTATAAGGATCTCGATCGTTCTTGGTAGGTCTGCCAAAGCAGGATGCCATTAGCCTTTTTGATCAAATAAGGTGGATGTCGGACATCTCCATACATAATGATTGGTTTTACTTGACGAAGCTATCATAACGGTTTTAGGCTTCAGGGCATGGTGTTATAGCTGAGCATTAGATGCTACCCAACAAACAAGAATACATAGAGATGTGATTAGCAAAGAGTTGCTTACTTATTTTACTAAGTTTCTAGCAGTGATACCAAAGCTCATTAGAACTTAGATGAATATGGATCTTGTCCCGTTGGAAATCGTTAGAGGGAAAGTGACTTTAATGGGTGTACCCTTTATTAAATACATAAACATAGGGTTTAATATTTATTAATGTCTATTACCTCCTGCTATACTGTTTTAGATATATCCTTGATAGAAGAATCTTGATAGTACATAGTGATTGATATCAAAATTTTAGAGTTGTTCTCAGATTGGTAAGAAGGAATATATGTTCTAAAGAGTAGTACTTAGAAGAATCAGCTAGGAATGCGATCCAAACAGAAAAGGTGTTTATTTGAAACACTCCAGTGATTTTCTTGGTGTTTGCTGTCTCATTCTTGCCGTCGTGAATTATGAGCTTTAGAAGCAATATGAGATCATGGACGTCCGCAATATGATTGTGGATTTTGAGGGCATGTTTGAGAACTAGACAAGCTATGGATTTGATCCTTAAGGGCATCTCCACCAGTTGCCCAAGCCCCCATTGTTCTATCACTATAGCAAATAGTGATGGGGCAGTGAATAGTAAAAGTAGAGAGTAGGAATAGTGATAGGGCTGATGTTGGGAGGTGAATAGGGATAGGGCAGCCCTATTGGTGGGGTGGCACGCGAATAGTGATGGGCAAATTTGAAATGAGGCAACTGGCGGAGATGCCCTAAATCATTGTCTGTTTGCAAATTAGTACAAGAAAATTCGGTAAGCCCTTATGTAGTCAATATGATTGATTATTTTGGGCATTTGAAAAATTAGATTTTTCTTTGGCTAATAGTTGGCTATTGATGTAATTTTCTCAAAAATCACTGACTGAGATGCATATTATGCATGCCAGTAGTGAAAAGCATTAGAAAAGCTTTTATCATGTGATGATGATTCGAAAGACTGGTCAACTTAAAAGGGTGGCCGAGTCAGAGGTGGAAGGGAAAGTGGCAAGATCAAGTTGAGATCTTGAGCATCAACCCTAGGCTTATGAAGTCAAAGATTGGTGCTACCCTGACACTGCACAGGTGGATTTTGGAAGAGGCAAGGTTAATCTTCGCATTAGCAATATGGGGAAAAAGTTGTCACATTGGATGTAGGCATACTTTTAATAGCCTAACCCTCAGGATTAATGTCTAAGCAAAATCAATATTTCTGCTTCATGTTTAGAAGTGGAAGGTTATGAACCACAAATAAAAAAAATGTTGTTCAATTTATTTGATTGTTTTGCTTTATGGGCATGCTCCATTAGTGAATGGGTGTGTGTTTTAAATCCTGAGGATATACATGTATCTATGCCTTGGTCTTCCATTATTCCTGCTATGGTATACTTTAGAAATAATTGTGCTCATTTAATAGGGTTACATCATATCACAAAGAAGACACTATATATGATATGGATCGGAAGATGTTCCGTATTGTCTTTTATCGAAGTTTGGAATGTGAAGCATATGTAAGACATCTGACATCTGATGAGCTCACACTCAACTAACATAAATATTCTTGTGAGGTACAAAGTGATTGTACATTCCAAAAGGGTGAGAGCAACAAAATGTTTATTGCTTAGAATGGTTTATTTTAGAGAAATTGTTTTCCAAAATAGTTAGTGGGAGCATGATGTGACTTGAAACAGTTCGAAAATCATTGGAAAGTGTTTCTGTTCCTACTAAATTTTCACATGATGTACAAAAGTTGTATATTTTATGAAGTAAGAACAAACCCTACATAGATCTAAGGCTATATCAGTCACCTATATTGTATAGGCATGACACTTGCCATCAAACAATGATCAGCTTAGACTTACGAAGAAGCAATGATGGGCCCAGACTCTAAGAGATGGTTTAAAACCATGAGATCCTAAAGAGAGCCGTGAGTAACAATTAAGTTTTAAACTTGATTGGTCTGCTCAATGATTTTTTAAAAAAGGATGGACTTGTATGAAAGTGTTCATATGCATAAAGCGTGACCGGTGACAAAAGTTTTCAAATAAGTTTAAGATGTTGACTTTTATAAAATTCTCTTGTTCGCCGCGTTGCTTGAAGTCTATCTGGATCTATCTAGCTAATGTTGCATATTTGATATGCAATATGGATGTCAAAAACGGCTTTCCTGAATGGAGACCTAAGTGAGGATGTGTACTTAACACAGCTTCAAGGTTTTGTTGATCTATAAAATGCTAGAGAGTATGTAAGTTTTAGATATGCATCTCAGAGTTATAATAATTATTTTCATAAAAAGTCAAAAGTTTGGCTAATTCATCAAGAGCTAGTGGGAGCGCACTTACTTTTCTGATCTTATGTATGTATGACATACTGTTGATCAGAAATAATATTCTTATGGTTGAATCTTCCAAGTTTTGTCTAAGAAATAGTTTCTTAAAGACTTAGGATAGATTAGAAATTTTGGCATAAAAAAATCTATAAAGATAGATCTAAAAAGGCTAATTGGATTAAGCTAAAAATATGTATGTTGACATGATGTTGAATAGTTCAACAGGCAAGAATGAGTTCTTGCGCATGCCACATTGGATAGCAAGATTTAGTATCTTTAGATACTTGATGAGCTTTATAAGTGCCAAATAAGGGTTTTCATGCCCTATGCATTAAGGTGAATGTCACCGAATATGTAGATATCAATCAAATCATGGTGAATGTCATTGAAAAGTTCTAAAGAACGTTCTGAAATACTTGAGAAGTATTGTGAATGTGTTCTTTATTTTGGTGGTGTGGAAATGTGGCATGTAATGGTTACATCGCACGCTGGTTTCCAAATCGATACTTAATGGAGGTATACCAATCTGGAAGTGTTTCATAGTAGACAAATATTTACCACAACCTCACTGTGAGGCGCACATGAGCAATTGATATTAGATATCCAATTAATAGACTCTAGTGCACGTGGAAAATTACTGGTGATAAGCCTATAAGGTGGTCATAGAGATGACTATATCACTTTTATGTTTATGATATTTGGATAATATGTTATCTTGGTTCCTTGAATAAACATCATTTGTAGTGATTAACAAGTATGACTTATTTGTGGTACTCTTTACTATTATGTTGTTATTCTAACGCTGTCCCTGATCTTACATCGTACTCTAGAACAATTTTGATTTCAAAGATCAGCACATGTATATTGATTAATAATCACGTTCTCGGATCATGGATATAGAGATATCAAATCAATAATGCAGACACATGTTAGATAACATGGGGTTGGACTGACCCACAATGAGACGCTGCGAGAACTGTTATATTCTTAAGTGTCGTAAGTTGGTTTCATATAGTGATTATGGGATCCTTAGACTTAAGATCGTCATTGATTCCCAGAATGCCTAGTGGTTTACTTTGGGGCTGCAAAATGCTACATCGTAACTAGGTAGTTATAAAAGCAGTTTTGGGTATGCCATGAAACATGTCGTAGGGTGTGAGCAATTAAGATGGAATTTTCCCCTCCTTTATAACGGGAGAGATATCCCTAGGCCTCTTGTTTTGGTTGGATTTGGAAAAGTGCATGGCCATGCCAATATGGTTAAAGAGTTAATCACAGTGATTAATATGTTAATCATGGATTGAAATCCATTACAAGATTGAGTGAATGGTTGAGCTATCACAGGTTTGACACGTTTCACGCCTTGAGCTTAACTGATATTGTATGGCAAAGGGATCGATACTTTAACACTATTGGTTCGTAAGATTAGATCTTTGTGTGTACTCAAGGGACGGTACGTTCTACTAGGGACTGCTGCCGACTTGTGGCCAGAAAAGAGTTTCTGGGTCATGGCTGAGTATATACGAACCTACAGGGTCACACACTTAAGGGGATTGAAATTAATCGTTGCATAATTGACTATTGTGCAAGTGGGGGATTGTTGGGTTTTATGCCAAATAGCAATTATGGGTCACATGAGATGTGGGCTCAGTGGTGATGGGCATGACGTGGGCTTCGTGGATACTGATCCGTATAGGATTAGAGTCCAAATAGACCTTTTTGGGCCTTTAGCGTAGGGGCCTACTATGGGGTTATATAAAGGGAGGCGGTGGAGACTTGCGAGACAGATCTATTATGAAGTTTTCTCTCTCTCCACTGAAACCCTAGCTATCGTCTCCTAGGTCACGTGGACCGGCGCTAGCACGCCGTGTGCGGACGTATTCCTCTTTCCATATGTGTGGACTACATAGAGGCACTGCATTTGTGGCACTGATCAAGACAATCGCGAGGAGACGTGATCGACTACTTCTGTGCGACTACACGCAGATCGATTGAACTGGCTTAATTGACTCATCTTCCGCTGCACTGCGCGTCGATCGGTAATATCTATGATCATCTGCTTATGGAATTTCCTATATTTTCACGGTAGAATTTGATTCGTGCTAGCATAGCAATACCATGTTTCCCTTCGGATGGGAATAGTCCCACATTAGAAGTTGTGAGGGCATGAGCATGGTTTATAAGGGTGAGAGAACACCTCCTCATTGTGCTTGCTTTTTAGGGGATATGGCCCAAGAGATTGTCGGGACCCGGCCGAAAATACCGAACCCCTCTATGCATCCCGAACTAGTCCTAAGGATTAACAGCTAGTACGCACAGTGCAAACAGAATGATACATTACCAACGAAAATAAAATATTACATAATAGGGGTAGAACTCCAATACAGTACATACATGGTGACACGCAGGCCGCAAATCAGAGTTCAGCAAATACAACAAATGGGCCTACACAACGGGACACAACAGTACTACTACTATTTTCCCACAGGCAGTAAGACTGTAGGAAGCAACCCTAGTCTTCTGGGAAGTCCTCGTAGTCCTCCATCTCAAAGTCAGTGTTGGCATCGTCGCACTGTGGGTCTTCCGCGAGCTGTCCCTCGACTGGAGTTCAGAAAGAGGGGAAACAACAAGGGTGAGTACAACTGTACTCCGCAAGTTAGGGAAAGAGGTGCAGTATGGTGCTTAGTATAAGAGAAGGCTTAGGACATTTTTGAGGAAAAGCCAGTTTTTCAAATTTTAACTCTAGAAGGGGAAAAGCAAGTTTAAAATTGTTTTAAGATGAATATAATTCCTCGGCCTTGATCTTTCCTTTGTCAAGGCCGTTTGCATTTCTATCTGCAAAACTATTTACTCCTTTCCAAACTCCCTTTTCTTTTGAAAAGAAGAGCCTATCATATGAACACTCACATCGCATGCTTTTAACCGTGAGCACAGTTATCATGATAGTTTTAACTTTACAAAGTGGTTACACTTTATCCTCAAGAGAACATGCATCGAAGGTGCGAATCACAAAGCCGTTTGGGCTAAAGGCCTAATAGCACTTGCTCCGTGAGTCATCCCTAGGCACCCTGTGGGGGATCGGTCCAATGGCCCTAGTCCTCACGTTGTACAGGAAGGCTAAGGAAACACAATCCACGGTGCTGATGAGTATGAAAACACCATCCATGCCTGTACAACCTAATGTCTACGAAAGACATCTCCACCTACAAGTTGCTACTAGAGATCAAAACTTAATGGGCTAGGTCCGTCCCATAACGGAACCTGAGGCTGTACTGTAAGGCTCAATTCGTAGGTTCATAGGATGAGCAGTCCTTAGACTAGGGGAGGACTACAGATACCAACCTAAAACCGTGCAAACCAAGCACCATACCATTGACCGGGTCCTTCCTAGTTAGAGCATTTAAGGGGGGAGACAGAAAAACATCCCAATCCCGACATTCTTCCCAATGCCTGATTTTACCAAAAATTCCTTTACACACATTGCAGTGACATACCCATCGTAGCATTTAATCCACATGAAGCATTTTTATCCTATTCCATGGGTAAGCATGGTATCGAGGTATTTTACATTTGATTCTAGGTACAAAATTAGTAAGGGTGTGAAAATCATTTTATATTTCTAAGTTGTAGCTAACACTAGCAATTATCAATTTTAAAGATAGCATGCAAGTTTTTAAATTGTACAAATTCCTTTAAATCAGACAATGGTTCATTCAAAATGCACCTAGGGGACTTGCCTTGGTCGTACTCTGGGTGCGGGTAGTCTTCGTCAGCAGGGGGTTCCATGAACTCCTCGGATCCTACTCTCGTAGACAGAAAAGCACAACAAACATAACTCAGAAACCCCGTTTATAAAATCTTTTATAAACTTTATAGGGAGGAAATATACCTATTTAATATTTTTGAAAATTCCTTTTCTAATCCCTAAAGAGCTACTAGATTCCTAAATACATTTATTCCTATTGAAATGTCATGTTTAGCATTTTTCTTAAGTTTAGAGGCATGTCTAGTATTTTATAGAATTTTTCAAGGATTTTTGGAAGTATTTTGCTATTTTTAATAATTCTGTTGTCATTCTTAGGTTTTCTAAATTCAAAAAGGCTGGAAAATCTCAGCGCAGTACTAGGCTCACCCTAGCAACACGCTGGCCAGACAGTATGGTTGCACTTAAACTGACGGGTGGGTCCTTAGGTCCCACCTGTTAGTGATGGCAATGCTATGCGTGGGTTAATCCCACGGTTAAATTCCATGGGCCCTGCTTGTCAGTGATACTCAAGTGGCTGACTATCAATTAACGACTAATCCGCATGGTCCTACTGGTCAGCGACTCTACTGGAGGGGCATGATGTCACCGTCTTCCTCCTTCGGCTGGGTGCGACATGGTGGGGAAGACAGGCGGTGTGCCAGTGACACGGGCCACCACGGCTAGCGGGCACCGGGATCAAGCTCTTTGGGCTCACGGTGATCCTAGGGGAGGTCATCGCATCGCCGAAGATGGCCTATCCCGGCGGCGCGATGAAGTGGGGCGGCGGCGGTCATGGTTCACTGAGGTACCACCCCGTCCTAAGCTATCAGCTTTGTGCAGGAGGCGCAGAGACAGCTGGGAAGCTCTAGGAAGTTACCTGCAGCAATGGCGAGGACAAAGAGGGTCTAGATTGCCCTGGGGTCGTGGAGATCGGCGGCGATCAGAGCAGGGGCCTCATCGGCAGCAAACTCCGGTGAACCCTAAGCCAAAATAGTGGCACGAGAGTGAGGGCAACTTCAAGGGAATGCTCCCAGAATAGGGAATTAGGGTGGAACTTACCGATGACAATGCAATCGTAAAGAGGGCAATTCCCGGCCGAAGGCGCTTCACGAGCATTCTAGCGAGCTGCAAAGGGAGAGAGACCAATCAGGTGGAGGATGGTGATGTAGAGAGGAGGAGCTCTCTGTTGAGCATGGATTCGAGCTAAAGGGCTCTCCAATGAGCGCGGGAGACTGGGCTAGAGCGCGACGGTAGAACTGGGCATAGGGGGAAAGGCGAGGCAGATACGGTGGGGGTTTTAACGGCTCAGGGATAGGCAGGGGAGGCAAGCGGTAGCCTGGAGAGCTGGCTCATGTGTCTGGGACGTCAGCGAGGTGTGCGAGTGGCGATATTGGTGGGCAGGGCCACGATATTGATTGCCTCATCGCCGAGCAGGCGAGCTACCGGCTCAGCGGCCCTGGGCAATGAGTAATGGCATGGCGAGACATGACGGCATGTCGTGCCATGCCATCTCGGGAACCGCTGGCTGAGGCGACGGCATGGCACGCACGGCATGGCGAGGCAACGCGACATAGACATGGCATGCTTGGCCACGTTGAGGAAGCTGGGAGACGTGGGCGAGGTCGCGTCGGTACGGTCACGCACGTGCACAACCGGCGGTCTGATGAGGGTGAGGGGTGTGGGTGCGAGTTGCATGGTGTGGGGTCGATCCTTTTCCATCACTTGATCTGCCCTAGTCCCTGGATTGGTATACTAGTGCATACCATTTACATATTCGGATCATTTCAAACAAGTGGAAGTCTTATATCAAAATAAATACCTGTGTTAAGCCCAAAGGCTATTAAGTATTACAATACGGCACATTGGCCCAAAATAGTTCAAGAACGATGAAAGATGAGAATGTAATGTCGGGACCCCCCCTGGCGGAGGGAAGGTCCCACCTGTGCGTTACCTGTGCTAGTCTCTGGATCAGTAGCTAGCACACATAGACAACAGAACTTGGATCACAACCATGTCGATTAATTTACATAAATTTACATTAGAGTGCGCCTCATGGCGTGGTTATAAAAGATTGGCTCGAAGGCCTTACAAAAGCGGAAGACTTTCTATTACAACTGAAATTCCAAAAGTGGAAAACCAAAACAATCCCCACAGGCAAAGCTGGAGGAACGCAATCCTAGGTATCCGTGAATTCCTTGTCTTGGACTCCGTCGGCGAAGACGTAGGCTTCGGGGTCTCCATCTTCGGGGTCGCACGAGTACTCCATACTTGCGCGTCGGAATGCGCAGCCCCGCGGCAAAGTGCGAGGGTGAGTATTGGTGAAAATACTCGCAAGTCAACTGAAATGTGCATATGCATGGTTTAGGCAAGGGAAAGGTAGGGCTCATTGCGGAAAGCAAGCTTTGAAATAGTTTGCCTAAAATTTTTAAAGCAATTTGGGGAAGAAGTGGAGTAATCAAATTGATTGATAAAACATTTAAATCATCCGGCCCCAGCCGGCTCATGCCCAAAGGCTGGCTCACGATACAAATCGTGGTTTTCACTAAAAATATTTTCCTTACGGCTAATCCACCGAAGGACTAATAATCCGTGAGCTTCAGTTTCGGGCACGGATCCGGTCGATTATAACGACGGCAAACAACAAACATTTAAAAACAATAAATAAAATAAAATTATACATGCAAACGGATATGCATAAACATGATGATGGTATTTTTAAGTTGAAATTTATAAATGTTAAAACCTATTTCACATGTAATTGTGCTAATAAACATATGGGACAAAAATATTTCCTTT
The DNA here is from genome assembly GCA_036346145.1 of Olyra latifolia. Lineage (NCBI taxonomy): Eukaryota > Viridiplantae > Streptophyta > Magnoliopsida > Poales > Poaceae > Olyra > Olyra latifolia. Next base: position 2,357,206 of record CM070531.1, on the reverse strand, counting down.
AAAATGGGAAATACTGAAAATAAACTAATTGCATAAATTTTTATTTTATTTTATTTAACAACTTCAGATCTTATTAATTTATTTTTATTTGTCACAATTAATTAAGATTAATTTGTACATGTTGTTTTTTGTATAAAACTAGATCATGCATTAATATGCATTAAATTATGTAAATTATATTTTTAAATTAATGCTCACTTTTTATGGATTTTTAGAAATTTATTTCATAAATTTTGGATTTATATTTTTAAAGATATCAATTTTACAAATTTACGCTATTTAAAAATACATTAATAGTTTAAAAAGAAAAGAGGGCAATCGGACGGACCGGTCGGCTCGGCCACCCACCCACCCAAGCGGGGCGGCGGCGTGTGGCATGTGTCGCGTATGCAGCCGTGGGCGTGTAGGCACGGCTTCGCGTGTGGCCAAATGGCGTGGTAGATGCGCCGGCGCGCTCGCGACCAGGCGGCGTGGCGGCTTTGCTCGCTGCGCAGAAGCGCGTAGAGACGCTGCCCAATGGCGAAGCGGCCCGTCACGGCGGCGAAGCGGCGGCGGCCAGTCTTGCGTGCGGCGCAGCGCAGTCGCGGCCTAAACGCAATCAACGCGGTGCCCAGCCGACGAGGAAGCTGCTTTCTGGGTCCGGCCGTCGGCCGTCTTGGCCGGTGACAAAGGGACTCGCTGTCGGCGACTTCGAAACGAGAGAGGGGCGGCTCTCGGGCGGTGGATTCCGGCAATGGCGCTTCGTCAGCAGCGGAAGGAGGAAAGGGAAGGAAGAAGGGGTTCTAGGGTGCGGTCGGACGGTGAGTGGGAGACCGGCGGTGAGGTCGGTGGAGCTTCAGGCGGCGAGCGGCGGGCTTGTCGCCCGGCCGATTAGCGGCGAAGAGAAGGAGGCGACGGGTCGGCGAGCGAGAGAAAGGGTTAGAAAGCTTCGGGGCGGCTCGGGCTCGGCGAGCACGGCGGCGCGCATGGCGGCGTGGCGAGAGTGAAGCGCGCATGCGGCGGTGGCGGCCCGGTGTGGCGTCGCCGGTGGTGGGGGAAAGCTCCAAGGGGTTTGGGGAAGGGGAATAAGCCAAGGAGGGGGAAGAATTACCTAGCGAGGGCTACGTCGGTGCTCGGGACGGCTTTGGCTTTGGCGGCGGCCTCCGACGAGCTCCGTCGACGGCGGCGGCGGCGACCTAGTGAAATGGACTGAGAGGAGTAAGAGGAGGGAGGTGGCGGAAGGAATCGGCTCGGGATTGGCTCTGCTGGCGAATTTTGGGAGAGGGCAGTGAGGTGGAGAAAAGGCTGCGTGGGAGTGAAGCAGTGACGGGAGGGCAAAAGAGAAAATATCCCATTTGGGAAATTTTCAGAAAGGGAAGGCTGAAAAGGGATTTCCAAATGGGAAGAAATGACAAGTGGGGCTCACTTGTCATAGAGAGAGGAAAAGGTAAAGAGAAAATGGATAGGGTAAAATAGGAAAGTTAATAATTCATTTAATTAGTCACTTAGTTTGCAATGTAAATTTTAATTTGGATTTATTTTTAAATTGTTTCTTTAAAAGTCTAATTTTGAAACCTCAAATTTTACAAATTACCATAATGGGTCTTTAGTGAATAATTTGCAATTAATCATTGTGAAGCAAAAACTTTTAATTATAGCTTTTATTTGATATAATGAACTCAAAATTATTTCCTTCATGGGAAATAAGGTATTTTAAAAACTCTAATAAATTCTTTAATCTGGATAAATCATTTATTAAAGATTTTGCTTTTGCAAGATTTTAAAATCTTATTTAAAAACAAACATCCTTGCAATTAAATATGTTTTAAAAGCTAGGGTTAAACTCTTAACAAATCTGGTTTAAAACTTTTCTTTTACTAAGGAAACCATTTTGTTTGTTTTATAAACTCAAAAGTTATTGTAACATACTTATTTTCAAAAAGTTTTAAATTTTAGTGAAATTCATTAGAAATGCAATTGCATGATGCATGCTGATTTTCAGTTTTTGAAAATAGGGATGTTACATATAATTATAATCAAAAGATCATAAACTCCTCGTGCCAGTTATGCCCTATCACGACTGGAGGTCGCCCTAAGCCTCATCCTGATTGTCAGCGTATTCCTAGGCTCCATCTTTATGGCAGACGTATGGGTCTTGCTCATACTCAACATCTAAAATAGTAAGTGTGTGCTAGGTCAGTGCGCAATCAAACCGCACTGGCAAGTTAACACCCAACCTAATGAATTTAGTGATAAAGGTTACAAAGGAGAGGTTGGGGGTTTGTTTGTTTGCTGAAAGCAAGTTTTATAAACCAAAGCCTATGGCTAAGCAATTTTAATACCAAAGTTCTACTAATCATTCACTCAAAGTTTAGTTTCCCTTACCATATCACAATCCCATTCCAGTCTTCCTCCAAACACCCGTCATCATCTTCCGGGGGTAGCGCACCCATTATGAATTTTATGTGCGACGAAGTGCCCGTTCTTCCCTATCCAGGTTGGCAAGATTGCACTAAAGTCACGGCTCCTTGTGACGTAAGACCTAGATCATCCATCTGGATGATTACATGAGCCTATCTTCTCCATAACCACTTTCTTCTTTCGCTATTGTTCTTCCATGTGCCCTGCACACGTTGTGATGGAACCACCCTATGGCAGCGCTTGGTAGCTACGCGTGTTACCCCACGCTCCTCTCCGCACAATGTTTGAACGGATAGCCCTCTTCACACCATGTAGCCTGAGCTACTCCATGCCCTTATCCATATGCCGTACCACGTCCGCATTCCATAACCACACACTGGCATGTCAGGCCCAATTTCCCATATTCCATGTTTATAGTGTAATCATGTCCGCTGAATGTCGGTTCACTGTTCTGAGGCAAGTAAGCTTAAAAATTATTTATTGGACCTAAGCAATGTCTAAGCAAAATTTTAACCAAGAAATAAGAGTCTAAATCATTTTATTTAACTTAACCAGGCTATCAAGGGTGATTATCGAGGCAATCATTATTAGAGTCAAATGATGGATGATTTCATCAAGGCAAGATCATCATGGAAAATGATACAAGTAAGTAATAGGGCATGATATATCATGATTAAACAAATAGGTATAAATACTTAAAGAGCATGCATTTTGATAATTTAAATGAAATACTTTAGGAAATTGGGATTCAACATGATTTAACTGAATGTTAACTCGCCTTGGTCCTGTGGGTGATGGTGGCCTTCTTGTTGTTCTTCGAGGTGGTCCTCGGGCTCATCGGCGTCTAATAACGGAATGAGTTCGAAGAGCAATGAATAACACATCAAAGTGCAGTGAGGAAGTATGATGCGTGAAATGCAACGTGATTAGTCTAGTGATTGGTGACGGTCGTTATGTCTTTTCTAACGTATCAAGGAAGTTCCATGAGTCTACTAATAATCATAGCCTTACGAATAGATAACGGTGATGTGGGCGACAGTGAATGTATGATGATGATGATGATGATGATGATGATGCACTAGTTATCCTAATTGGAACTCATAATGTATAGTATAACTTAAAATTAAACTATTGTTTGTAGTATTTACTAAAAATATTAGGGTTGCTGTTGCAGTGGTCTAATTAATTGAATTTAGTTGACAATAAGTGATAATTCCTAATAAAGGGTTTAAATCATCTTAATTAAGCAATAAGTAATAGTACCATGACTTGTTAAGCCTTAATATTTTAATAATTTCTGCAAAGGCTAACTATGTCTCTGTAAAAATTTGAGATTTAATTGAGGTCATTTGATATTTAAAATAAATCAGCTTCATTATATGTTTTATTATTACAAAGGAAAATAATTAGAATGCTTAGTTTAAGTATCCAGAGAGCATAATTGATCATAAAATGGTGCAATAAATTTATTAAATTTCTAAATGGTACTTATGCCTCACTGGAATTTTATCATGATTTTAAGAAATCAGTAACTAATTTATTAAAGTGAAAAACCAAGCTTAAATGGTTATTGGGAGGCTTTTCCTTAATTGTACAGGGATGAAAAGAGTTACTGTGCCTATTTTTAATTTTATTAGATCTAGACTACTGTGTAATAATTACCCTAATTTTCTCAGATTTTTATTAAGTCATACACTATTTTATTTAATCAATATTCCCTTTCTGGGTTTATTTCTTAAAGAAAAACCTTTATAATAGATCTATTAACTTAAATAGTGGTGTAAATCTATTTTATTGTTCACCTAGGTATTTTTATTAAAATCGTTTGGTTATCTAGTATTTATCATAATTTTTCTAGGATTTTTGGGGATGCCTAACTATTTATAGAAATTCATTTTGTTTATTGTCACTTTTTAAAATATTAAAAGGCTGGAAAATCTTGGATGAACAGTGTTAGGCCGGTCCGTTTGCGCGGCACTGGCTCTCACGCGAGGGAGGCTCAGGTGCGAGTGCGTCGACTTTCGGAGTAGACATAATTGTCAGACTACGCCTCCACTTAGGGTGTGTTTGGTTCAGGAGCCAACTGGAACGGAGCCATTCCGTTCCAGTTTTCAGGACGTTTGGTTGGGAGTCTCCTGGAACAGAGCCACTCCCTAGGTGGAATATTCTCGTCAGATCCGGAACGAGACCGCTCTTCCGATTTGGCCGAACGGATCTGCTCTGAGCGAGCGAGCGCTCTCTTTCAGCTCCGCTCGTCCGTTCTGCTCCCCCTCCCCGCGTGCTCACCGCCCAGCGCAGGTAAGCTCCTCCGTTCTCCTTCTCCTTTGGCCCGGCCATGTCGGAACCCGGCCACGCAGGCCGGACCCCTCAGGTTACATGCAGTCCCAAGGATCAAGCTGGTACCACAAGATATTCTGAATGATAAACAAAGACCGTCGCTTATTACATTGAAATTAACATCGATCTGATGAGGCGAGAATCGCCATTTATTACAATAAATAAATGATATAAAGCGGAAGTAAATTAAATCGTCAATCGCCCATCCTAACGCCACAGCATCGGCCGAGTCGCGGCTAGTAGTCTTGATTGTCCACGTCGAACTCGGCGTCGTAGCGCTTCTTCGGTTTCTTCACTTTCGTTGGAATGAACGACCAGCGTGATATGCGAGGGTGAGTCTGTGAATACTCGACAAGCAAAGTCCTTATATATATGATGCAGGATACAAGAACAGGGTAGGGTTGTTTTGCTCAAAGCCAATTTTATAAACCTTCCCTATTAGTTGGAAAACTACAGTTGGAACTTAAGTTCAATGACCCATTGTTTATTAGTTTAACACAAAATCAGCCCTCACGGCGTAAACTGAAAGACACTCACTGCCTAGCACTCACTGCCAACCTGCTACATCATTTAAATTATTAAAAACCCATGGGACTACACCAGTAGATCTGTTCCGCGCCCGCTCTTGACCGTGAGCACGGCTATCATGATAGTTTAATCTCTGCAGAGAAGGTACACTTTACCCATGGGATGGAATCACCTCCAACGAAGCCTTTGACAAGGTCCACCTAGACTTGAGCCCGCCCGCTAAGGATTCACCCCCTGGCAGCCTCCCACCTAGCCAGTGGCCCCCTCTTGCGCTTTGCAGGTCTGCAGTGGTAGCTAGCCACACCCACACCTCCAAGTGACACACTCAAGCCTATGCTTTCCAAGCTAGTCAGCTAAGGCCTTACCATGTTAGCGCCCATGGCTATACTGTTATGCGGGAATAGGCATTCCACCGAATGGAACGGTCCTTAGACGACCGAGGCGGCTACCGCACACCCGAAAGTGCCTCACGCAACAGCCAAACTAGCAATCCACCCCAGGTCAACTCACGCCACGTTGCTTTTAGTGGATTAATTGGTTTTAAAAACCCCGACAGCCTCCCGCTGCCTCATTTTGCACCATAAGCCCAAATGATATAATTCCTAGCTAGATACCCCTATTCATGCTAAGCAACATAGCGAAACATCAACTTGGCCTAATTAAAACATAATATTAATCCTAGGGCAGCAATGAACAGTAATATGCGCTAATTGATGATTAACACATAGTAGGACTTAGCTACACAAGTATGTACCGTAAATTAATTATAAACATAGCATGCACATTTAAACATCTAATAAAACTTTGCAAGAAAAATAGGAGCGATATGCTTCTAACTTGCCTTGGTCGGAAAACGACGGTTCGTCCTGCAGATCAGCGACAACGTCGGCTTCTCCCTCGTTTCCCGCACCGTCTATGCACGCAAAACGAGAGCACACATAAACAACAGAAAATAATACTAAGTACAAAAATTACCAGAAAATTACAGTGGGTAGATTAGGTTCATAGGAAGCCAATAAAATTGGTTTCGCGTGAAACGGAGTTACGGATTAAGAGATATAAATTGGTGAAGGTCTCTGTTCAATGTGAACAGCGAGTGGCATGGGTTTGACTGGCTTTGACCAAGGTACTAAAGAGATGAAGATCAGTTGCTCTGCGGTGGCTCTGCTTCAAACAAGCACAGAGAGCAATACGAGGAGAGAGAAAAGGAGAAAGGGAGGAGAGAGAGAGACGGCGGCTCCCGACGGCGGCGACCTCGGCGGCGGCGGCGGCTCGGCGGCGGCGTCGGCGGCGGCGGCAGCGGCGGCGGCGGCGGCTGCGTGCGGCGGCGGCTCCGTGGGTGATGGCGGCGTCTCCGCGGGCGGAGCTAAGCGGCGGCAGCGGCTACGCATGGGACCGCGGCGGCGACGGCGACTGGTGGCGGCTCCGGCGGCGGCCTCAGCGTCTGGCCTTCGGCCTCAGCCTGCGAAGCGCGATCCGGCAGCAGCCTTGGGTTCCGGCATGCTGCTTGGCTGGCGGCGTCTGGCGGCTCCGGTGGCAGCTCGCGACGGCAGCGGCTCCACGAGGGCTGCAGCGTCCAAGCGCTGGGCGGCGACGGCTTCGGCTTCTGGCGCTTCGATGGCGGCGCGAAAAGACGAGTCCTCACCACGTCGGCGAAGACGACGGCGAACGGCAGCGGCTTGCGATCTTCTTCTCCTCTCCTTGCTCTGCGTTGCCGTCGCTTGTAGCAGTTCAATCTGCTGGGTTTTTGGGATTGTGGTTGCGATGGGTTTAAGCTGATAAGGAGCTTAATGTAGGGATTAACTTCGGCTAAGTAGATGGCGGGAGTTTTGTAATCGGTTGGGTTACGGCATCGCCGTGCTTGAGATAAAACACGATACTGGCTAGGATTAGGATTAGGGTTGCTTAGGGTTTTAATTAAATTTATTTATTATTACTGTTTTCTCTTATTTACTTAGTTATTATTTATTGTTTTTATGTATAAAAAGAAATTTTTATATATATAAAAAAAATAACGAGGACGTCCACAGCCACCTCTGCGTCGTCCCTTGGTGGCGATCTGCCCGCTCTCTGCCTGTCCCCCCCCCCCCCCCCCCCGGTCGGCGCCGAGCCTCTCTCCGTCCCGCGCCCGCGGGCAGTGCAGAGCCTCTCTCACCCGCCGGGGCCAGAGCCTCCTCCTCCCCCGGTGGCGGTCTGGCCGCCTCTCCGGGCCCTATCGCCGTTGCCTCTCCGGCCCCGTCGTCGCTGTCTCTCCGGGCCCCTGCCGCCGCTCGTCTCTTCGGGCCTCATCATCGTTGCCTCTTCGGCCCCACCTCCGCCTATCTCTCCGGGCCCACCACCACCGCCTCTTCGGTCTCCAACGCCGCCGCGGACTCTTGGCTATCTCGCCCAGCGCCGCCTCCTCCCCCAGTGCCACTGCCGTTGCAACTGACGTTGCCTCCTCCCATCTCCCGCGCTCAATCTGCTCTTCTTCACTTCTTGCATACCAATTGGTGCTCGATCTACTCTTCTTCACTTCCTGCACGGCTTCTACAGCACATTCATCAAGCACGTATGCAAGATCTACTTCATTCACCTGTATGAATTTGATTTATTCAGTAGATTGACTTCAAAATTAGGTACTTCTTTTATATCAAATTTTGTTATTTTGGTATGATGGCAAGCAGAGGTACATATGACATATTATATATGAAGGGCTATATAGCTAAAAAAATTATTCTTTTTGTATGAGCTAAACATTGTAGCATTTGTCATGGATCTTATGCTCTTGATTCATGAATCATGGTTGTTACGATTATAATCGGATCCTTCACATTTTGGTTTCTGAAATGGATTAAGCGTGATTGCTTACTAGATACTGCTTTTTGATATGCTTATTTCTTCACATCTGTTGCCTGCAGGCACCACGAGGAGGTCCCCGCTAGCTGTTCCTATGCCCAAGCCATTAGCCAAGGTAATGAACAACTGATTTGTCTCTGAAAACAAAATTTCGTGATTTATAGATTAATTGGGTATTTCATGTACATCGCTGTAGAAAATTTTTAGAAGTGGCGCTTTACTGGTGATGACATGACCGTATTTTTGTTTTGTGATTTAGATGGACAAGAGGACCAAGTTTGTAGTTTATGCGGCAACAGTGCATACGTTGCTTTCAATGATGGCCATGGTTATTCAATCTAGAAAAAGAAAGAGACGTGCACCTAGAGAAAAAATTAGCTATGGCCCACTAGATGAGAGAGATAGGATGAGAATTGAGTATCTAAACAATAAAATATGGAACAATGATGTGACTTGTGTGAACATGCTTAGGCTCAATAAAGCATCTTTCTTCCGTTTTTGTAACCTTGTTAGGGTTTGTGGACTGTTGCAAGACACTATACATGTGTGTATTGAGCAGCAAGTTGCTATGTTTTTGAACACAGTGGGACACAACCTTACAAATAGGTTAGTTGGCACTAACTTTGGTAGATCCGGTGAAACCGTTAGCCGCTATTTCAACAAAGTGCTTCACACTGTTGGAGAGCTACGGAATGAGCTTATTAGGCCACCATCATCTTCAACCCCAGCTAAAATCGCAGGGAACCCAAGTTGGGATCCTTACTTTAAGGTGTGATGTTCAACCCTATCTCCATTTCAGTGTTTAGGCTTAAGGGCTTATGGTCGCTTATCTTTTGTGTCTTCTGATCATAAAATAGGATTGCATTTTGGCTATTGATGGCACACATGTACGAGCCTCTATTTCTAAGGATATGGAGACTTCATTTCGTGGTAGGAAGAATTATGCTACTCAAAACGTAATGGCAGCCGTAGATTTTGATCTTCGGTTCACATATGTTTTAGCCGGTTGGGAGGGAACAACCCAAGATGCATTAGTTTTACGGGATGCTTTAGAACGTGAAAATGGTCTTCGTGTCCCACAAGGTAAAAGATAATTTACGTAACTCAATTAATTTTCTCTGACATATATTCTTGTTAGCATTGTGACCTACATGTCCCTTATATGCTAGGCAAGTTCTACCAAGTTGATGCCGGATATGGAGCCAAACCAGGATTTTTGCCTCCTTTTCGTGGTGTGAGGTACCACTTGAATGAGTGGGGGAACAATCCTATACAGAATGAGGAGTTGTTCAACTATAGGCACTCATCACTTCGAGTTACAGTAGAGCATGCATTTGGATCACCCAAGAGGAGGTTCAAAATTCTTGATGATGCCACTCCATTCTTTCCCTTTCCTACTCAAGTAGAAATTGTGGTTGCTTGCTGCATTATTCACAATTGGGTTATACAAGATGGGGGTGACGAATTCGTCATATCAGAGGACAATTGGATACCTAATCATACCCATGCATCATCATCAAGTGGACAAGCAAAGGAACATGCCTTTATGGTTAATTTCAGGCAGGAAATTGCCAATTGCATGTGGGAAGACCGTCAGAACCACTATGGCAATCATATGTGAAAAACAATTTCCATATGAACCTATGTATTACTGTTGAGCACTTTGCAACTCATTTGTTACAATTTTATGTATTACTTATGTATGAACCTATGTATTGATGTTGAGCACTTTGCAACTCATTTGTTACAATTTCCATATGTATTACTTTCCAAAATTTTACCTTCTTTCATATGTATTACTTGCTGAAATTTACTTTCTTTCATATGTATTACTTGCTGAAATTTATTTGCTTTCATTTGTATTATTTACTGAAATTTATTTGCTGAAATTTATGTGAAGCTTGATCCAATGGAGACTGAGGCAAGTGGTGGAAAGACTGTTGGTAGCGGACAATGTCAATGGACACCAACTCAGTCCTCTTTTATGCTCACATTTCTTGCCAACATTGTAGCAGATGTCACCAAAACATCAACTGGTTTCAAGAAAGTCCATCTCAACGCTTGTGCTAAGGCTTTGAATGATTATTTTAAGGTGAATAGGTTTGGGGACCAGATTAGCAGTCATTTGAAGACATGGAAAAAGAAGTACAATAGAATCAACCATCTTAGAAAGTTGAGTGCTGCCCTTTGGGATGAAGAGAATTTCATCTTTTCCCTTGATCATGAGCACTACACAAGCTATATACAGGTAAAAATGCACAAGCTATTCTTTCATATGTTGTACCACATACTTGTGTGCCTTCTATACATTATTATTTGCTTTTGTGACTTTTTACATAATTATTTGTTCTCTCTAATAATTATCTCACTGATTGCTAGGATCACAAAACTGATGATGAATATTTAAACAAGCCTCTGAAATACTATGGTGACCTAGCCACAATCTTTGGTAACAGTGTGGCTACGGGTCAATATGCAAAGAGCTCAAATGAACCTCCAGGTACAGGAGGGAATGAAGAAAATGATGGGGGAGACAATGGTGCTGCAATCACTAACAATGAGACCGGGACAACATCTTCTTCCACTAGACCATCAAAGAGAGCCAATAATGTGGATGGTGATACTGATTATTTGGTTGGAGCATTTGACCGACCTCTGAAATGCTAGCCAAAGCTATAAAGGATGCAGCTACCGCGGATAAGGATATGCCAGAGGGTTTGTTTGAAACTGTTGACAACCTTCCAGGTTTTGAGCATGTCCACAAGTCTTTGTACTATGCTCACTTGGTTGACAATCCTCATATTGCTAGAGCTTTCATCTCGTTGCCATTAGATCACAAGTTAACATGGGTTACCAAGTTTGTTAGTGAAAAATTTACTTGATGCCAAGTTAACCGTATGGACTTGTGTCTCTTGGTTGTATGGACTTGTTATATGTGTTGTACTTTTGTTTGTACCCATTAAACAATGCACTTTGGGTTATTTATTACTATATATTTATGGACTTGTTATGTGTTATATGTCATGATGTGCCTTCTAATTATATGTGTAATTGTGATCTAGGTTTTTGTTGGTTTATTATGTATTACATATGTATGAACTTGTTAAATTTTTATTCCTCATATAAAAAATAGTGGTAACCTCACCAAAGGATAGTGGTGGTGACCATAAACAGCTCCTCATCTTCAGACTCCCCAACCAAACTGGGGATAAAATGGCTCTGTTCCACACAGACTCTCAAACCAAACAAAAAACAGGATGGCTCCATCCCTACAACCAAACGCAGAAACAGAGTGGCTCCACTCTCAGAATCAGGGATGGAATGGCTCCGTTCTAGTTGGCTGCTGAACCAAACGCACCCTTAATCTGTGGTCCCACATGTGAGTGACAATGATTGGTCACGCGGGATAATTTCAAATTTCGGTGCACAGTCCCAGAGGACCCACCAGTTAGTGACACTTTCTAACAAAATACTAAGCCAGCATGAATCTTGGCTCAGATTCGATGGCAATGGGTCATCGTCTTCCTCCGACATTCAAGTCGGCTCCGGCAAGGAAGGACCACAGCACAACGGCGCTTTAGGCTATGGCTCGGGGAGTTCTTGGGGTGCATTGGGATCCTTGAGCTCCCGCGCAACTAATAGGGCTCATGTCAAGGCCGAAGATGGCTGGACGCGACGGCACGACGAGCTGGGCGGAGATTGGTTCGGGTCCCATATGGGCTAGGGGCTACGGTACTGTTCGATGTGAGTTAGCGTGCGCATGGGTTATGTGAGGGGATTGGAAAACTCATCGAGGTGCAGGCTTGGACGAGGGTTCGTTGAAGTGTGCTGGCCGTGGGCGAGTTCGAACCGTAGGTGGCGACGCTCTCACATGGGTCAGCGACTTCGGTGACAAGCTGCCAAGGATAGGATATCAGGGAGGTAGGGGAGGTTCTAGAGAAGATACCCGTGCAAAGAATTGAAGCGGGGCTCACCTGGGAGGACAAATAGACAAAGGGGGTGAATTCGGCCGAAACAGAGTAATGGCGGGGGAAGGGGAGATTAGGGAGCTTCGGCGTGGTTTTCTAGGGCTAGGGATGGTCCAGGAGGATATGGGTGTACGGTGGACACTAGAGGGCGAGCGGCCGGGAAGGGGACGGCACAGGGAGGGGGCAGGTCATGGACAGGTTCGGCGGGTGAGCAGGCGCGGGCTTTCACAGGTGAGGCAGGGCCGCACAGGTGGCTGTGGTGCAGGGCGATGATGGCGGTGGTACCAGCAAAGCTACGGCGCGGCAGAGGGAGCGAGCCACACAAGGGATTGAGCTGTTGCGTGGCGCGCAATCGCTGAATGCACCCGCGAGCCACCACCAGCGCGTGTGGCGAGCTAGAAAGGGAAGGAAGGGAGGGGCACACGCGTGGCCAGAGGGGCTACAGGGCAGTGGGAGAGAGCGCCGAGGAGAGAGAGAGTGGCTGGCAGTAGTGAGAGAGGGGGAGAGGGAGCTCTTTGAGGGAGAGAGAGAAACAAAGAGGGAGATAGGGATAGGGCCCATAGCTCAAAATTCCAATTCCAAAATAAATTTCAAAAATGTATTAAAGAAATTTGGAAGGCAATTTGGGTGAGATTTGGGGAATTTTCCAAGCACAAGTATATGTGTTTATAAGAATTTGGTTATAAGGTATTTTGTTTAATAAATTTTAAAATCCTTTAATATGATTTGATCACCTCGGTTTTAAAGTAGAAAATTTAAAAAGAGATAAATTCCGAGTTGGATATATTTCTTAAATTTCTAACTACGCGCATTTTCTTCCTTGGATTTTTGGGTTAATTGGTAGGATAGAAACAGAATTCTTATTTAGATAGACCTCTTTTGGGGAATTTGACGATTGATTCTAGGCTTTGTCTCCCTTAGTGGAGCAAGGTTCCTAATGGAGTTTTCCCTTAATATTAAATCCAAGAATGAGTCTAATAGCTATGTAGTTAAATTTTAAAATATATCAATGCATGTAGAAATACGTATATATGTTGGTGTATGTGTGTGTGTGTGGTGTGTGTGTATATATATAGTTTTGCTATTGTGCTTTGCAAATCACACAAGTTTCCATACTTTGTACCATGTTTGCAAAATTTGAGACTCTAACGGTTGATCCAAACTGTCCATCTTGTTCACCTCATTGAAATCTCACTATCGTCCAAATTTTAAATTTGTTGAATTTTTTTACTATTTATTTTATATTTATGAATATCCATGATCTTACTGGTTGCAGAGCCTCTGATAAGGCTTATTTTGAAAAATATGAAATAAATAGTTAAATTTTTTTAAAAAATATAAAATTTGGTCGGTAATGAGATTTCAATGAGGCGAACAAGATGAATGGATCAATCGGCCGTTTAAGTCTCCTTTTTTCAAACACAGTGCAAAGCATGGAGGGATATGTGCTTTGCAAAGCACCATAGCAAAACTTTCTCTTTCTCTCTCTCTCTCTATATATATATGTATATATATAACACTGTTTGACAAAGGTTAATTCATTGAAAATAGGGTTTGCATATGGATATGTAACTAAATGCATGCATAGATTCCAAGGACTAGATTTTGGGCTGTTACAAATCCTCCTCCCCTGAAAATAAATCTCAACCCCGAGATTTGGTATCCTAAGATTCGAACAAGTAGGGGTAATCCTGGCGAAGCATGACTTCTGGCTTCCAGATGATTTGTCTTCCCGAATGGTCATCCCATTGGACCTTGCATAGCTTGATTGTCTTGCCTCTTGTTTGCTTGTTGGAGTGGTCGAGGGTTTGGACTGGGTAGGTCAGGTTTTTCCTCATTGGTTCTGAGGTTAGGGGAGCGTGTTCTGCTTCGGGTACCCTTAAACATTTCTTGAGTTGCGAGACGTGGAATACGTTATGCACATCACCGAGCTCAGCAGAATCGGGAAGCCAATTTTCCTTTCAGGTGGAATCTTTGATTCCCCTTTTGTGGAGACACCTTAAGATAGGTGGGGTCACCAACTGCAAAGGAGAGCTCCCGGCAGCGATGATCCGCAAAGCTCTTTTGCCAGGATAGGGCAGCTAACAGACATTCTTAGAAAATTGTCAGCATCTTCACGGATAATTGTCACCATCTTTTCTGCCAAAGAATTCGGCATAGGGCAACCATTTCTCCTAATTCGAAGAGAACTCCAAGACGTAGGCTTTTAGCATGTCTTCTAGGACTTGGTTGACTCTCTCAGTCTGTCCGTCTGTCTGAGGATGATAGGCTATGCTGAAGGACAGGCTGGTTCCAAGGGCACTGTGTAACTTCTCCCAAAATTAGGATGTAAACTGGGATCCTCGATCCGAGATTATCCTCTTGGGAACTCCGTGTAGGCAAACTATCCTAGCCATATAGAGTGCTGCTAACTTGTCTCTCTTATAGGTGGTCTTGATCAGGATAAAGTGAGCTACTTTGGTCAGTCGGTCCACAATGATCCAAATGGAATCACATCCTGATCTTGCGCGGGGAAGTCTTAATATGAAGTCCACGGTTACTTCGTCCCATTTCCATTTAGGTACTTTTAGCGGTTGTAGAAGTCTTGCCGAGCGTTGATGCTCGGCCTTCATCAACTAATACAAATGGCACCTTGCCACATATTTAGCCACATCTCGCATCAGCCGGGGCCACCAAAACTAGGACTTCAGATCTTGGTACAGCTTGGTGCACCTAGGATGAAGTGAGAAGGGTGATTCATGGGACTCCTTTAGGAGACGGTCCTTGAACTCTTGGTCATGGGGGATGAAGATTTTCTGTCCTAACCATAAGGTCTCCTGCTCGTCTTTTGTAATCTTGCACCCATGTCTTCTCTTCCTAAGTTTCCTTAAACTATGGGCACTAGGGTGATCTCTTTGCAATTCCTTGATTCGTTCGAGCTGGTCGGGTTGAACTTCCAGCATGGCTAGATAACCAGGACCCACTAAACTTAAGTTTATTGCGTCCATGTCCTTAACAATCTGTTCCGGAATTTCTAGGCTGCAGTCCATGTCCATTAGGGTTGTTGTCTGTTGAATGGTCAAATGATTGCACTGCGGCTTTTGGCCGAGGGCATCTGCTACCACATTGGCCTTTCCAGGGTGATATAGGACATTCAAGTTGTAGTCCTTAATTAATAACAACCGCCTTCCTTGGCATATGCTTAGATTGGCCTGAGTGAACATATACTTTAGTCTCTTGTGATATGTATAGATGTCGTATTGTTTACCCATCAGATAGTGCCACAAAATATTTAGGGCATGCACAACAGTGGCAATTTCTAGGTCATGAGTCAAATAATTTTTCTCATGTTTCCGAAGTTGCCAGGATGCAAATGCGACAACCTTTCGCTCTTGCATCAGTACGTAACCTAAACCTTGTTTTGAGGCATCATCGTATACCTCGAATTTCTTGTTGGTATCTGGCGTTACCAACACTAGAGCGGTCGTTAACCTGACCTTTAAATCCTGGAAGAATTTTTCACAATCTTCCGTCCATTCAAACTTCTTGCCCTTCTTCAACAGCTTAGTCATGGGATTGGCAATCTTGTTAAATCCTTCAATGAATATTCTGTAGTATCCTGCCAGACCCAGGACTCTTCTCACTTTCTTCATGGTAGTAGGAGACTTCCAATCCATAACTGTGGCTACCTTAGAAGTATCAACCTTGATTCCTTCGGAAGAGATGATGTGCCCCAAGAAGCTAATATCATCGAGCCAAAATTCACATTTGTTGATTTTGGCCTATAATTGGTCCTCTCGGAATTTGTCTAAGACCATTCTCAAGTGTTTCTTGTGCTCCGCATCATTCTTGGAGTAAACCAAGATATCATCTATGAACACTACGACGAATTGGTCCAGATATTCCATTAGGATCATATTCTTCATGTTCATAAAGTGGGTTAGGGCATTGGTGAGTCCGAAGGACATAACCAAAAATTCGTACAGCCTATACCTGGTGGTGAAAGCTGTCTTGTATATCTTCCTTCTTGACTTTGACTTGGTGATACCTAGACCGAAGGTCAGTTTTGAAGAAGCGTTTGGCTCCTCTGAGTTGATCAAATAGATCATCAATTCTAGGTAAGGGATACTTGTTTTTGGTCATAACCGCATTGAGAGCTCGGTAATCCACTACCAACCGACGACTTTCCTCCTTTTATCCACGAACATGGCTGGTGATCCCACGGGGATGAGCTTAGGCGGATCAATCCCTTGTTCATTAATTCTTCCAATTGCTTCTTTAATTCTGCCAGCTCCACAGGGTTCATTTTGAAATAGGACTTGTAAATGGGTGCCGTGCCTGGTACCAACTCGATGGCAAACTCCATCTCTTGGTCCGGAGATAGTCCGGGTAGATCTTCTGGGAATACATCCAGATATTCCTTTACTACCGGCACCTTGGTGGGGTCATCTTTTCTTAGGAACCAAATGGCTCTTCCCAACCTGAATGGGGTATCAACTTTCCAAATGGCATCATACCTAGGTGATCTGACTAATCTCACTTATCTTTTCTCACAATCTAATACCCCTTTATAAAAAGTCAACCAATCCATTCCAGTGATCACATCTATCCCTTTGCAGGGAATGGCCATTAGGTCGAACTGGAAACCAATCCTTTCCTTAGAGATTTCTATCCATTTACATGACTTGGTAGCTTTTAGGATTTCGCTAGGTGATCTTATAACCAGGGGCTTATCTAGGGGAAAGGTCTGTAGCCCATATCTATCCACATATTTTTTAGATATGATTGAATGAGATGCTATAGAATCAAAGAGAACTTGGGCGAGGTTATGATGGATTCCAAACGTACCGATTAGAACTCCAGGGACATCCTCATCTTCATCCATGGAGAGATGGTTGAGTCTCCCACGACCATATATATGCTGGAGAGGTTGATTTTGGTGGAGCGGTTCCTTTTCCGCGGCCCACTGTAGGTTGGCCATGAGGTGGAGCGATGTCAAGTCGTGGTTGTGGGGCAGTCCTTGTCGAGCTCACTAGCGAAATGGCCCAGTAAGCGGCAATTGAAGCAAGCACCAGTGGACCTATGCTCAGCTGACCATCCTGGCCAAGAGGAGCTCATCGGTGGCGGTGTTGATCTTCTCAAGGGAGGTGGGGCAGGTCAACTACTACTCGCCTGATATGTCCGTGCGGGGTAGCCCTGTGTGCGAGGAAGAGGTGGTGGCCTTGACTGATAGGATGGGTGGTAGTGTCCCGCGCAACTGGGTCCTTGCCTCCAGCTTGCGTTTGCGGGGGCTTCTTCTCCCTTCATCCATAATGTCTTGCTAGGCATAGCACAGCAACAGGTTGAACTTGGTCAGATACTCATTGACTGACATTCCTCCTTGTCACAAATTATGAAATTCTTGTTTCTTCATCCAGAGCATGCCAAGGGGAATATAGTTCTCCCAAAATGCTCTTTCAAACTAGGCTCAATGAATGTTCCGAGCGGTCGTCTGTAGGTCCTAAACCTCATGTTGCTTTTCGGCGGCATTGTCTTCGCTGCCTTCAGCATTGTCGCCACCTTCTTGTGCAGCTTCTTCTTCTTCTTTAGCCTCTTTGGCATCTTCTTCTTCCGTAGCTTCTGAGCGTGTGGCTACATAGTTTTTCACCAAACTTCGGCAGGTCCTTCCAATAGCTATGAGGCGAATAGCACCATTTCCTCCTCAGGACAACGCACCAGTGCCAATTTCCTGGCAACAATCCTGATCTTGTCTTCTGTGTCGGTGGGTTCAACAAAATAGGTAAATGTTGGGGGTTTGGTCCTCATGAACTGAGCAAGTTTGGATCCTTGTCGTTGCTCTTCAGCTAGCTGATTTTCTAGAAAAGCTCATAACATTTGTGCCTGATATGCCATGACTTGCGTCATGGTAGGGTTGTTGGCTAGTGGCGGTGGTAGGTTGCTGTGGCCTCGACCACGACCTCGGTTATTTTCGGTGTTGGCAACTTAGCCACGTGCGGCACCATGACCACGAGCCATCTACAGGGTCAATACTATTAGGATGCAAGCCCTAAATGGTGGTATGCATGCATGACATCGATAAATCTAGAAAATCCAAATGCAAGCCATATATAAGTGACAAAAACTTCTTGTCGTTAATTTAAATAGTACTGGGAGGGATAGGAGGTTACCTGAGGTGACGACGAGGATGGAGGAGGTTCGGTTCGGCCTGATGTCGCAGGGTCAGTGGTGGTTGGAGCAGGGGGCCTTGTCAGCAGCTCGCTCTAGCAAACCTTAAGCAAAAATAGGGGCATGGGGGTAAGGACGATGCTCCTAGGATGTTCCTAGAGCAATGAATCGGAATGGGACTTGCCGAAGGTGATGAAATCGAAAAGAGGGCTGTTCTCGGTCGGCGGTGCTTCCTAAGCTCTCCGGCGAGCTTCAAAGGGAAAGAGACCAATCAGGGTGAGAACGGGAAAGTAGGAGGGGAGAGCTTCATAAGGAGCTGGGGTTCAAGCCCAATGGCTTATCACAGTGCGAAGAAGAGGATGCTGGGGCGCGGTGGCGGAACTAGCCAAAAGAGGGAAACGTGAGGAGGGCGACCGGGGGCTTATCGGCTATGGAAGGGGTAGGGGAGGGCTGGTGGTGTTCGGGAGAGCGGGTAGGTGGGGCTAGCGCGATAGGAGAGCGCTTGGGCCATGTTGTCACTGCATGGGATCGAGGCATTGATTGTTTGTCACCAGGCGGGCGAGCTGCCGTCCATAGTGGCAGCGAGGAAATTGAGGCGTGAACAGGGAGTGCTCGATGAGCGGTGCTGTGCCGTTTCGGGAAGGTAGAGGCGAGGTGACGACGCAGTAGGCTGGTGTAGCATGCGCAACACAATGCACGCGGCGTGCTGTGCTCAGTTATGGGGAGAAGGGTGAGGGCGTACGTGCCATGGCGCATCGTATGAGCACGCGTGCACGTCCTAGCGTTGGCACACGCGTGTCGTGCACGGTGTGCACGTGCACTGGAGCGCGGCGCCGCAAAGCGAGGCGTGGCGAGGCGGTAGGGGAAGGGAGGAGGGGCCAGCGCGGGCGCGGTAGGCTAGGGCCGGGCGAGCGGCTAGGCTGTGGGCCGGGACCCTTTTTTCTAAATTCGCATTCGGCTCAATTGAGTGATCGGCATGCCCAATGGACATACAAGCTCAATTAAGATGAAGGCAAATAGGGGTGTCTGGACATGCACCCCGTGTTAGCTCCAAAGGATCAGCGGCTAACACACACACATCCATAGATATAATGGTATCACAACACATACAACATTAAAATAGACAGCATACATCACATATATCGGACTGTTGTCCCTACATGGTCCAAAAACACAAGTATCTCAGAGTGGCAGCGGAAATAAAGTTTTCAACAACAAAGTAGCAGCGGAAACATCATAAATAGCAAAAGGTCCAGCGTGGTATGCCTCCAAAATCCCATAGGCAACCGACAGGTAGCAAGAACATCGTATCACCCGCTAGCGTCGTCACATCCAGCTTGGTAATAATACTCAAGCATGGATTCATCCTCAACAACTGAAATCACAGCAATCTAGTTGAGTACAGAAGGTACTCACATATTTATGGTAATATAACCAATTCACGAGTGGCCTCTAACAATGGAAGGTTATAAGTCTAATTTTCAGCTTAAAGCAAATTTTTCAAAGACATTAGATACATATAGATTGAAATGTGTTTGCAACCGGAATTTGTAAGGGCATTTGACTTGACATAAAAAGAACCATGTTGATCATGAGTAAGCACAGTAGACCATTACATGGATTACCTATCCATAACATCCTTGGATTAACCATCCATCAATGAACATGGATTAACCATCCACAAACATAGGGCTGGCTGCCCCAAAAATAAAACAGCAGCATTACCCATGCCTCATGGATTGCCCATTCATGCAAATCCCAAACACATTTGGTAAAACAAAAGCTACTATTAGGTAGAATTTTCCAAGTCATCCATAATCGTGGATACGGCTATTCGAATAGATTATACGCTCTGTTGAGATCGCACAACTTTACCCACACAACATAAACATCTCACCATGTCAACCATGTCACGCGATACCATTGGTACCCATTTTGAGAGTTCATGGCAAAGCTTTTACATTGCCAGCTCTAACAATAACCCCACCCTAAATCATCATGTCATGCTTTACCAGCAAGACTTCTATGAGAATGCTTAACCAGCATGTATCTCACTTATCCAGCGAGAAACTATAGACATGCTTAACCAGCATGTATCTTGCTTAACCAGCAAAAACCTATGAGCATGCTTAACTAGCATGTTTCTTTCTTAACCAGCAAGAACCTATTCTACGCTGCGGTTTATGCTTAGAACTAGACAATTTATTATGCTAGGGCCTCCCCATAAAGGCACATGTGGTTCGTACATTAATTCTTGGTGCTAGCTGCAACATAGAATCGGTCCTTGGTGACTCGAACGAAACACTGGCGCAACTACACCGGTCGTCTCCATGACCATTCGCCCAAGCCTAAAACATGCTTTTAGTTTTTGTTTTCACCCAACCTCAGAGATACCATCTCTGAACCATTTTCAAATAGTTTCAAAATTTTGAATAGTTTGTGAAACATTCCGTAATCGTTGACACTAGTATCGGAAAGCTTGTCTGAGCATTTCTACTTCGTATCACCCATATTGCCAAGTATACCATACGTGTATAATTAACTAAGGTTACCAAGGAAGATGATATCAAGTTTATCAAGGGGGTCATATGCAGCAAGTAGGTATTTTACCTAATATCCCACCCGACATATCAAATTTACTGAAATTACTCGCATGCATGTTCGGCAAACAATTTTCTATAACATAAAGCACATTAGTAAGCACTGAGATAAATTGGATCAATATGAATCAAAGGAGGGAATATATAGTGCCTTGCTGCAGGTGGTCGATCACAAATGTGTCCCCAGAAGGGAGTTCGTTCTCCTCTGGAACGTCGGTACCTATCGTTCGATAATAATAACACCAATATGAACCAAATAAAATGCAGAGACAAGTAACATCAAATATTTTTGTATAAACAGAAAGTTCATGAGCTTATGAAAATTATGCAAAAAGTTTAACTTGATTTGGATTTTGCATGCAAAAGTTACGGTCATACTAAGTTAGGTCTCAGCTAGGCACAAGAGCAGGTGTACTGCTGGTTGGGAGTGACTTTTGAAGGTCTAAACTTGCTCTGCTGGATATGGGTTCTACACGAAGGTTGTAGCTAACGCTGATACGCAACTTTTTCATGTTGACAAGATTTCCAGTGGAGCGATGCACGAATTTATATTAATTATTTCGTACCCAGCTGGCAGGGTGGACTGAACACTGCTAAGTGCTGTCCACTTCGGTTCTAGCCAACGCATGACCTATCCATGAATCCTCTAAGATAAAGGACACCAAGGATGGATAGGAGGGGGTTCTTACCAAGCAAGGATGACCTTGCTTCAGGAGGAAGTCCCTCGGATGAATAGATCGAAGACGACGAAACTTGACTGCAACTTCGCCTCCGAGTTAGCTCGCTGCTGCTACTCGGTTCTGCTCTTCGCTGCTGCTGTCTGCTCCTCCCTCATGCCGCTGCTTCTAGGGCTGCTCCTCCTCCTCTAGCTCATGAAGAAGACCCCCAAGAACTCCCTCAAGTTTGGGGTAGAAAGAAATGGCTGCACAGAAACAACTGAGTTCTTGCTGCTGCAAGTTCAGAGAATGGAGGGTGATGAAAATGAAGTAGAACTCACCAAATCCTTGGTGCATGCGAATGCCGCTTGAAGGGATGGAGAGCTCAGGTGCTAGAGAGCTAGATCTTGACATGCACGAGCTCTCTCTCAGTTCTTGGATGGGTTTGGGAGGAAAGAAGAGGATGAAATGCTGCTGCCTTTTCTCAGTTCGAGCAGCAGGGTGGAGGGGCAAAAATGAGGTGCTAGGAGTTGGGAGAAGGCTGGTATAGGGCCTTATATAGGCCTGCCCTTAGTGGGTGACATGTGGGGCATGGTCCCACACATAAATGAGAGGCTATGGGTAAAGAATTGAGTCAGAAAATGGGAAGTAGTAGAGCTGGCTGCTGCCCTTGTTTTCTCCAATGGCCCCACTAGTCATTGACTTGGGTAAAAGGGCTTTGAGTGCAGCTGAAATAGGCTCCTAAAATTTCAAATTTGAGTTTTCATTTTGGGTAATCATGGACACTTATTTACTTTAGGACCTATTTGGCACAGCTCCAACTCCCAGCTCCACCTCAGAGCTGGAGTTTGTAGGTTAAAATAAAGTGACTTAAGTTTATATTTTTAGTTTAAAATGTAAATAAGATGACTCACCTAAGCATCCTCAATTTATCTACAACTCCAGCTCCATGAATTTCTAGAGCTAGGAATAGGGTGCTCCACCAACTCCACCAATTTGGTGGAGCTGGAGCTGTGCCAAACAGGGCCTTATTGTCTATTAAAAATTGTTGTTATTGGTTGCTAGTTCATTCATCCGGCCTATAGTTTTCAAATTTTGGATCATGAGTAAGTGAAATCATTCGTATGCAACCCTTGTGCAAATATTGTTCAAAATTTGACAATGAGCACCATCAAGAGAGCATGATATGCACATCTAAAAGAGATTAGAAATATCGGGCTGTTACATGGGCCGGGCGAGGGAGGGGGGCTGGCGGCTAGGGAGGCTAGGCCGGGATGCGGAGGACGGCCCAAGCGGGCACGCATGCGTGCGAGGAGGGCGGGAGGGAGTGGGCCGAGGGAGAGGGAGTGGGCGGGGGCCGGTTTTTCTTTTTCTTTTTATTTTCTCTTTTGTCTTTTGTTTTATTTATCCTATTTAGAAATAGGTTTTGGGGATGGTAAATATTTTATAAAATCCAGGATTATATCCAGAGGTGGAGTTTAAATTTTTTATCACATTTTTTCCTGCCTTTTGTTATTTTGGAAAATCAAACTCTTAGGTTCAGTTTTTGCTTGATTTTCAATAATTCTTTTTACATATTCATTTAAAAATTAAAACAGTCCAAATTTTATTTTCTTAATAAAAATTGGAGTGTTACAATGTCCGTCCAGTCCACTTTAGGAGTCTTCTCGGATCTAGCCAGTCCACACTTATCCATATCCACTTCCTTCTTCTGCTATCGTCTTTCCATGTGCCCTGCAAACGTTGTGATGGAACCACCCTGTGGTAGCGCTTGGCAGCTACGCGTGTTGCCCCGCGTTCCTCTTCATACCATGTTTGAACGGATAGCTCTCTTCACACCATGTAGTCTGGGCTACTCCACACCCTTATCCATATGCCGGACCAAGTCCGCATTCCATATCCCTACACACATTGGCATGCCAGGCCCAATTTTCCATGTTCCATGTTTATAGTGTTATCATAACCACATACACACTAGCGATCGGTAATGGTCGTTAAGTCTTTTCCTAGTTATCAAGGAAGTTCTATTAGTCTACGAATGACCATAGCCTTATGAATAGATAACGGTGATATGGGCGATAGTGAATGTATGATGATGATGATGCTGCTGCTACTGCAGTAGTTATCCTAATTGGAACTCATAATGTAGAGTATAAGTTAAAATTAAACTTTTGCCTATGTTATTTACTAAAAATATTAGGGTTGTTGTTGCAGTGGTCTAATTAATTGAATTTAGTTGACAATAAGAGATAATTCCTAAAAAGGGTTTCAATCATCTTAATTAAGAAATAAGTAATAGTACCATGCTTTGATAAGCCTTAATATTTTAATAATTTCTGCAAAGGTTAACTATGTCTCTGTGAAAATTTGAGATTTAATTGAGGCCATTTGATATTTAAAATAAATCAGGTTCATTATTTGTTTTATTATTACAATGGAAAATAGTTAAAATGCTCAGTTTAAGTATCCAAAGAGCATTATTGATTATAAAATGGTGTAATAAATTTATTAAATTTCTAAATAGTATTTATGACTCACTGGAATTTTATCATGATTTTAGGGAATCAGTACCTAATTTATTAAAGTTAAAAACCAAGTTTAAATGGTCATTGGGAGGGTTTTCCTTAATTATACAGGGATTAGAAGAGTTACTATGCCTATTTTTAATTTTATTAGATCCATCCTACTATCTAATAATTACTCTAATTTTCTCAGATTTTTATTAAGTCATGCACTATTTTATTTAATCAATATTCCCTTTCTGGGTTTATTTCTTAAAGAAAAACCTTTATAATAGATCTATTAACATAAATAGTAGTGTAAATCTATTTTATTGTTCACCTAGGTATTTTATTAAAATCACTAGGTTATCTAGTATTTATCATAGTTTTTCTAAAATTTTTGGGGATGCCTAACTATTTATATAAATTCATTTTGTTTACTACTATTTTCTAAAATGTTAAAAGGCTAGAAAATCTTGGATGAACAGTGTTGGGACAGCCCGTTTGCATGGCCTAGAATCTCACTATTGGGAGGCACGGGTGCGAGTGCGCTGACTTTTGGAGAAGACGTAATTCTCATACTACACCTCCACTTAATCTGAGTGACACTGATTGGTCTCGCGGGATAATTTTAAATTCTGGTGTACAGTCCCAGAGGACCCACCAGTCAGTGACACTTTCTAACGCAATACTAAGCCGGCACGAATCTTGGCACAGATCCAACGGCGCTTGGTTGTTGTCTTCCTCCGACATTCACATTGGCACCGACGAGGAAGGACCATGGCTCGGCGGTGCTACAAGCCATGGCTCGGGGAGTTCTTGGGTGCGTTGGGATCCTTGAGCTCCCACGCACAAAATAGGGTTCATGTCGAGGCTGGAGACGGTAGGACGCTGTGGCGCGACGAGTGGCTGCGGATATTGGTTCGGGTCGCTTATGGGGTAGGGGCTACGGTGTGGTTCGATGTGAGCAAGCACGTGCATGGGTTATGCGAGGGGGCGAGAAAACTCAGCGAGGCGCAAGGCTGGATGGGGTTCACTGGAGTGTGCTGTCAGCGAGCAAGTCCAAACCGGAGGCAGCGGTGCTCTCACGCGAGTCAGCGACTCCGGTGATGAGCTACCAAGGAAAGGATGTCAAGGAGGTAGGGGAGGTTCTGGAGAAGATACCCATGCAAGGAAATGAAGCGGGGCTCAGCCGGGTGGACGAATAGACAAAGGGGGTGAATTCGGCCAAAATAGAGTAGAGGACGGCGCAGGAAGGGGGCAAGTCATGGACCGGTCCGGTGGGTGAGCAAGCACGGGCTTTCACGGGTGAGGAAGGGCGGTGTAGGCGCATATGGCACAGGGCGATGATGGCAGTGGCAACGGCGAAGCTACGGCGCGACATAGGAAGCGAGCCACGTAGGGGATTGAGCTGCCGCGTGGCGCGCAAGTGCTGAACGCGCCTACGAGCGACCGCTAGCGCGTGCAGCGAGCTAGAAAGGGAAGGAAGGTACGGGTGCACGCGTGGCCAGAGGGGCTGCCGGGCAGGGGGAGTGAGAGAGAGCACCGGGGAGAGAGAGTGCCCGGCGGTAGTGAGAGAGGGGGATAGAGAGAGCTCCGTCAGGGGGAGAGATAGAAACAGAGAGGGAGAGATAGGGATAGGGTCCACAGCTCAAAATGCCAATTCCAAAATAAATTTCAAAAATGGATTAAAGAAATTTGGAAGGGAATTTGGGTGAGATTTGGGGAATTTTCCAAGCACAAGTATATGTGTTTTTAGGAATTTGGTTACAAGGTATTTTGTTTAATAAATTTTAAAATCCTTTAATATGATTTTATCACATCAGTTTTAAAGTAGAAAATTTGAAAAGAGATAAATTCCGATTTGGATATATTTCTAAAATTTCTAACTACACGCATTTTCTTCCTTGTATTTTTGGGTTAATAGGTAGGATATAAAGAGAATTCTTATTTAGATACACCTCTTTTGGAGGATTTGACGATTAATTCTAGACTTTGGCTCCCATAGTGGATCAAGGTTCCTAATTGAGTTTTAGCGTGCATGCTTGTGGAGAGCAGGCCGAGGGAGAGGGAGATGGGCTGGGCGTTGGGTTTTTAATTTCTTCTCTTTCTTGTTTTTCTCTTTTCTTTTATTTATCCTATTTAATAACAGGGTTTGGGGAGGTAAATATTTTATAAAGTCTAGAATTATATCCAAAGGTTGAATTTATATTTTAACCAGATTTTTCTTGCCATATGATATTTTGAAAAATTAAATTCTCTAGGTTTTGTCTTTACTTGATTTTTAATAACCCATTCTTTATATTTTAAAATCAAAACAGTCCAAATTTTATTTTTCTTAATAAAAATTGGAGTGTTATAGAGACCTTGGCCTATTGCTCTAGTTGGGCTTGCGAGTGTACAACTGCTTAGCGACCTAGAGTCCGAACGTGTTAAGTGTAGCGGTACGGCCGACAGGATGCATGGTCAATTTCAAAATCAACATGGCAAATTCTTTTTAAATAAAATACCAAATGTTTCAGACATATTAATACTATCTTTAGAATGTTTTTGAATTTCCATTATTTTAAACATTAACAAAAAATTATGAATTTGGACCGGTTTCTGCACTGTGGCGGTTTGTCCAAAATCTGCCAAAACCGAATGGTTTTCATCAGATTTCGTAACACTGTCACAAGTTGCTTTGTCAGCTCTTTTACGATTGAACCACTCAGGCACGTTTCACAAACTCTCTAAAAAAAGGAACCAATCCTAAAAGTTCCAAAAGAAATCCAATTTGAGTTTCAGCTGTCACATTTACGTCAAACCTCAAATTGAGAAAAAAGGTACCAGCGGCAGTGCGGCACTGAGTTAACCCTAAGACTGGGAATTTTGCGGTTACACGCACGGAGTCCCATCAGCGGCGCCGGATTTTGTGGATAATGCTGTTGGCTGCACACATGGTATAAGCTGGAAAATAACGCAAACGCAAACGCACACATGCAAAATAACAAATTTCCAGCTTATAA
The DNA here is from genome assembly GCA_036346145.1 of Olyra latifolia. NCBI lineage: Eukaryota > Viridiplantae > Streptophyta > Magnoliopsida > Poales > Poaceae > Olyra > Olyra latifolia. Next base: position 2,330,226 of record CM070531.1, on the reverse strand, counting down.
GCAAACGCAAACGCAAACGCTGAAAGAAACAGACTCATAGTTAGTGATTTATGGACTATGAAAATTGTACTCATCGTCGTACCATAATTCGTCAACATCACACTCGACACTGGCATCATCGTTACCACCATCGATGGTGCAATTATCACGCTCTTGTGTAATCTCTTTTTCATCGTGACTCGTCCAACATAAATAATCTTCTTTGAATTCCCGCTTCATGAGTTTCTAAATAACTTAATGTTAGCGTAGTTAATACATGGACAACATATCACATCAACCCCTCTCCTATATATCCTCCATGGCAGCTCTTATAAACCCTTTATGCCTTTGACATACTCTTTTGTGGCACAATTTTCGTAAATATCCATATTCTATCCATTATCTGCACAAATTTAATATAGTGATTTAATTAAGTAATTTCTCCATATATGGTTTTACTTAAAAATACAAAGACAAAAATAGGCCAAGCATGCCCGATGAGTCAACTCTTGAAAAATAGAAAATAGATGCCAACCGCACATGAATTGCAAGAATGCGGTTAGTGATTGATTGTCAAAGCTACTTGTGCCCGAATCAAGATGTACCCCATCCTGCATCAGCCGGGAGGATTGTCACTGCACCGAAATGGTCCAAGCTAGAGCATCACTTCCCGTGTTGTCGGAGAAGACACGGGAGGGAAAGCTTGATCTATGAAAGCTCCATGCACCAGCCAGGTAGTAAGTTTCAAAGCCAGCGCAAGCAAATTCTCAATGTTTATGCTTCTACTGCTTACTCTATTTTTATTAATTAATCTCACTCACCTTATACGAGCTACCATGAAAAAAAAGATATTATTATATGGATATTAATTAATTATTTTCATCCACCACAAACTATCTATCATAAACATACCATAAATATTAATTAATTATTTTCATCCACCACAAACTAAATATCATAAACAAACCATAGATATTAATTAATTATTTACATTCACCACAAACTAGCTATCATAAATAAATCATGGATATTAATTAATTATTTGCATCCACCACAAACTAACTATCATAAACAAACTATGGATATTAATTAATTATTTTCATCCACCAACAACAAGCTATCATGAACAAACATGGATATTAATTACATGGATATTAATTATTTTCAACGATTCCTATGACTTAGCAAATTTTTAATAGGAAAGTAAGTGTTATAAGAAAGATTTAATCTCCAAGCTAATAGATTAACCATGTACCATCTCATGGTACAACTAGACCAATCCTGCTAGAACAACCGTTCCTAGTCTTCCTCCGAACGCCTACCATCTTATTCCGGAATTCGAGAATTCCGTTATGGATCATCTTTCCTGGATTGCCGGTCCATCGAACTGTAACATCCCTATTTTCAAAAACCTAAAATCATGGCATCATTGCATGTGATTTTAAATATTTTGAAAATCATTTTGAAAATGAGCATGCCAATTTAAATTTAAACTCATTTTATTTTACATATCATGTTTAAAAACAATTTCTCGTTTTCCCTTAAAAATAAATTTCAATATTAATTTAGTTTGGACAAAAATAAATTTACTATTTATTATTTCAAACTATTTACAAAATTAATTTTATTTCTCTCTTCTACCACTCCTCATCCCTCTTTATTTCCATTTCTACCCCCTCTTTTTACCCTTTTCCATTTTTACCCCTTCCTTCCCTATTTCTTTTACCTCTCTTCTCTCTCCTTTATCTTCCCCCGCCGGCCACCTCCTCCACCTCACCGGCCGCCGCCGCCGATGAGCTCCCCTGCTGCCTCCTCCCTTTTTCCTCTCTTTCTTCCTTTCTTCTTCTTTCTTTCTTCTTCCTCCTCATTTCTTCTTCTTTTTCCTGGTTTTCTCCTCCCTTCCCGTGCTGCATGCATGCTGTGCGCGGCTGCGCCTCCGCCGCCGGTGAGCTCCCCCTGTTTCCTCCTTCCTTCTTCCCTCTTCTTTCCTCTTCTTCTCTCTTCTCTCTCTCCTCTCTTCTCTTTCTCCTCCCTCCCCATGTTGCATTCCTGTGCATGCATCCATGCATGCCTCCACGGTCGCACCTCGCCGCCGTGTGCTGCCTCGCCACCGCCACCCGCGCCTCTCCCTTCCTCCCCTTTCTTCTCCAAGCCCGGCCATCCCTCACCCACGGCCCTCCCTGCTCTCTCCTTTTTCCTCCAACCCGGCCACCACTTCTTTCTCAATCTCGCTATTGAGTAAGTCTCCGTTTTAAAAACTATTCAAGGACATTCTAGAGGATCCTCCCTTGATTCTATTTTGCCTAACAACTCCTGGATCCGAGGCTTGTAGCTCCAGAAATCGAACGCCGAAGCTCTGCCTCTCAATTCTTGGCCGCCTCCGCTTTTCCTCGCCTCAACAATGTTTCGCTGCGAATCTTATCAAACCGTCCGAGGACATCCTTGCTATCTTCGACGCGAATCCATCCCAACCAAGAACTCGGAGAATGGTTGACCGAGCGCGACAATTTTGTTCGCTGAAGACTCGCCGGAATCTGCCACAGCAAGAACAGTCCCTTTCCACTCTCTTCACTCCTTTCGATCTCCGCCAAAAATTCCTCGTTCATCCGTTTTGGATGAAACCAATTCCAGTAGGTAGATCGGGATGTATTCTAGCTTCCATAAATTTTGTGTAATTTTCTGAATATGTTCTATTTTCTGCATTTTTCGGACTATAGGAAACTGCATTTTGTCATTGCTTTAATTGTTTGTACATGCCTCTAAAATAAATTAATATTTATGAAAATGATAAATAAACATAAAAAATGTTTAATATGTAATTAGTTTATTTACAGAAATTTTTATTAAAAGAAAATAATTTTCCTAATTGCCACTAATCATATATGCTTATTCTTTTAGGATAAAAATTATTTTTAAAATTTCCTAAATCAATTACCCTAATATTTATTCAATTATTGTGTAATTTTTTATTTTCAGAAATGTTAGTTCCAAATAAAATGTTTTATTTAATTGCATTTAACTAATATATCGTACTATTATATTAGTAGCTAATGTCTTTTTAATAGAAATAAATTTCTGAAAATCTCAAATAAAATGAAAAAATATTTATCCTTTTTATTATTATTAATTAGTTATTTCTGTATTTTCTATTCAAAATAAAATATTTATGTAATATATCTTTGTTAGCTAATTTCCATTTCATATGAAAGAAAAATTTTAGAATTATAAAATAAAATTTCCAAAATATGAAAAATAATAATTCTCCAATTTTGTATGCTTATCTTTATATGCATTTTCAATAATTTCTATTCAAAGGAAAATGTTTTATCTAATTACTTTTAATAGTTTATGCCATTTTAAAAGTAAAATCGATTTCAAAAATTATCTTAAAACAAAAGCAAGCATTACTTTATCATACTCATGCATGCTTATTCATTTATTTTTGCATGCATGTTTTCATGCAATGTTTTAAGTGTATGTTGTTTTCAATCGCTAGATCCGGTCGAGTTCGTGTCAGGAGCTGAAGACCAAGCCGGGCAGCCGCACGACTTCAATCACGACAAGTCTTTCCCTTAGAACTCTAATTTCTAGATTTTTCCCAAATTGCTAATTAATTAAACTGTGCGTACATTGATTAAATATTTCTAGTGCATGTCTCCACTGTCGGAACATGCACCTAATGTCATAAATTGCCTTTAGGATAATTTATTTAACTATGTCCTACTGTTTTAAATACTAGTTGGCTTAACAATGCTCAGTTCAACATCGGGGAGTGATTTCCCCGCAGCGGTGATCATTATTATATTTATCTTGAGAATTGTGAATCTGAGATTGAGATTGGTGAACTTGGTTATGGTGGGCTTGATCACTCTTTAATTGAAATTTGACCAACTAATAATTGGGATCGGGAGCGGATGGAATGTATGGTGGGTGCCTTCATGCACGAGACTTGGGGTTTGTGTTTGGCTTCTGCTCCGAGAATAAGGACCGATGATTGTGATGAGTTTAACCAAGATATTCCCATGCGACCGCAAGCCCGGTATGGGACGGGCCTGATCTAGAGGGAGAATAACGTTAGGTTTGTCACGGTACGTGCACCGTGGGTGAGGTCCCGAGGGATGTGTCACCGCCGGTGTATTGACCGAGGGATGGAACTTCGGGATACCTGTGTGTAATATCAGGTATTGTCGAAGCATTTGGGGTACTTGTGTGTAATATCAGGTATTACCGTGGCAAGGCCGGGGTTAGACTTTTAATGGATTTTGTTATGGTACCTTTCGATGGGAGGGTACTGTATCTTGCGGGTAAAGCATACAGCCTCTACAGAGTATAAACCCATTCGAATGGCCGAGCTCCTGGATAAAGAGCGACTTGGCGGCTTTTTACAACATAGCCTCACCTTAATTAATATGACCCGGGTAAGGTTTTCCGGCCGTGTGCCGTTGCTAGCTGTTGTTGGTTCTTGAGAATGAGACAGTGTGCCGAGGCACTAAGAATTATTATGAGACATGAGACAGGAGACTTGAGACTGAGAACTTTGGTATGTTCAATTTTGAGAACTATTAATTATTTACTCCTGTATGTTTTCTTAAATGCTTTTATACTTCTACGTTAAATACTTTTAGGCAAAATAACCCTCAGCTTTCCTAAGATGAGTCTTAAATACTTTTAGCCTGGCCCTTCCCAAGAAAGACTTGCTAGCATTTGCGTGCTAACCCCGCCTTTCATGCGGGGCTGCTCATTCCAACGAGCAGACCATGATCCTCAGTGTTACTACCTGAAAAGTGGAGAACTTGAAGACGAGGTCTATCCCAATGCCTAGGATGCTACTACAGCTCGCCTGTGGGATTTATTGTTATATTCTGCCTCTTCCGTTTGGAGTTATGGAAGACTGTTAACGCTTCCACTGTATGTTAGCCTTCCGCTGTTTTAAGGCCTTCGTGCCAGTTAGCGTACTCTGATGTAATATTTATTCAAACTTGTAACGTCAATGATCCAAGGTTCTGGAATCTGTGTGTACTAGCTACTGATCCAGGAACTAGTACAGGTAATGAACAGAAGGGGCCCGACTCCGTTTTGCGGATCCCGACACGAACGCATGACCTAGACCACCCTTTGGTGGTGGCGCCCTGCTGCGCTTATCTCAGATTGAAGCTTCAGCAAGAGCCTCCACAGAGCACTCTCCTGGGTAAGTGTTGTGTCGGACGCATCCAACACTAGCTCAACATGGGACCTCTTTCGATCCCGCTTCACAGTTCTCCCTTCACACACCCGCCATCTTATTCCAGGATTTGACAATCCTGTTGTGAATCATACCTCCTAGAGTTTCGACCCAGCAAGCGTATGACCTAGACCGCCCACGGTGGTGATGCCCAATCACGCTTTCCTTAGGTTGGAGTTCCTGCTAGGGTCTTCACAAAGCACTCTCCTAGGCCTCGACACCTGCACTACCGCGTGATAGCCACATGTTATGTCGAACACATCCAACACTCAAATCATAATCATGGGATCCTTCCGATCCCGCTACATATGGCCCGAGTGCTAGAGGTCATACCTTCGCTCACTACCCAACTCAATAGGTCCACAATCTTCCCATCTAGATCCACTCTAGACCACAAATTAACTTCGGGTCTCAACCCAACACAGTGTGGCCCAGCGCAGCCAACCCAATGGTGGCCACGGCACGCACGCTGCTGCTTCTTGGCTCGGCCCGATGGCGGCTGGCTCGACTAGCTCAAGCCCAACAGGTGGGACCCACCTGTCGGTGACTCTGGCCAGAGGACAGCAGTGGCAGGGAAGTGGCACCGGAGGGGGAGGGAGAGGCGGTGAAATCGCCGATGGGGTCGGCCCACCGGTCCGGCAATGGCAGCGGCAGCGACATCCCCTGTGGCGGCAGAATGTGGTGGCACGCACGGCTCTGGTGAAACAGCGGCGAGGGTGTCGGGACCCCACGGAGGTGAGGTCCCACCTGCTTTACTCAGATAGTCCTGGATCGGAGCTAGTATACACAGATACAGAATTTGGATCATAACCATGACGATTAATTTACATAAATTTACATCAGAGTGCGCCTAGCGGCATGGTTACAAAAGATTGGCTCGAAGGCTTTACAAAAGCGGAAGTCTTTATAATACATCTGAAATTCCAAAAGAAGAAAACCAAGACAAGTCCCCACAGGCAGAGCTGGAGGAGCGCAATCCTAGGTGTCGAAGTGGTCTTCGTCTTGAATTCCGGCGGCGAAACCTTCATCGTGATATATCTCCTCCTCGGGGTTCCACTGTTGTTCGCATCTTGCTCGTTGGAATGAGCAGCCCCGCATAAAACACGAGGGTGAGTATACTTTATACTCAACAAGCAAGGATGACTAATATGCATCTAAGGTTCAACAAGGGAAAGGTAAGGGTTCTTTTTGCATAAAGCCAGTTTTGTAAAATTTTACCTAAGGTTTTATAAAATGATTTAGAACGTGTTGAGAAAAACAAATGTTTGAATCAATTTCTATGAAGTTCCGGCACCCACCGGTTTTTCCCCAACCTGGCTACTCACAGCACCCACTGTGCAAACACCCTCATCGCTCACAGCACCCACTGTGAGGAGAAAAATCAAAACGCACGACCGCAATCGTGGTCTTCCTTTGAAACACCATTTTGAAAACAAATAGATAAGAAGTACCATGAGGCAGCTCCCCGTCGTCTGTCCTTGACCGTGGACACGGCTATCATGATAGTTTTACACTCTGCAGAGGTCGCACGCTTTACCCATGAGAGGTGGTTTCTCCTAGGAATCACCCAAAGAAAAATGATCACCACAAGGTCTTTCACCACGACCTTCGCTTAGCCCGGCATTCCCACTAAGGTTTCCACACCAATGCCCCTCTTGTGCCGATAGGTTCCCTCTATGGACACACATGGATACCCACTCCCAATCCACCAAGAAAGGTTCAACTCTATGGACGTATCCAGATGCCCACTCCCTATTCCACCTGGAATGCCTGACTAAGAGTTCGAAGGGTACTCAACCAGAGCCTACCCATACAGGCACTTAATGGTCGCACTGTTGTACTTAGTTCGTCTACCTCAAGATATCGGTCCTTAGGGACCAGGGTGGTTCCCACACTGGCCCAAGTCTCGTGCTCGCTGCACCCACCTTGCATCCATCCACCCCAATCAGGTTTTGCAAAACATTTTTACCCGATAGCATCCACTATCCCAACTACACCCATTTGCAAACATGACAGCACCCACTGTCCTTTTTAAATCCATCATTTAGACAAGCAATTAATAATTGCAATTTATCAAGAATGGACAACAATTTAGTACTAAGCATTTCTAAGCATTATGCAAAACCTAACTCAATCGTGACATTTAGTATTAGCAATTTTAATAACCTAGGGTAGCAAGGAATATTTTAACAGAGTAATTATTGATTGGGTGGTATCTAAGCAACTAAGTGATTAGCATTTTTAGTTTTAAATATCACATGCATTTTGTAAACTTCTAGAAATTGAGTTTCAAAATCATAGGACACAAGGTTCAGCACTTGCCTTCTGCTGCAAAGACTTGATCTTCGGCTTGAGGGTCTTCGACGGCGTTGAACGCAATCGGTTCTACACGTATGAATACGAGACACGCAAATAAGAACAAATGCAAAACAAGTGATGTATGCATGACATGACATGAAGATGATGCAAACAATACAGAACAGTACTACACAATTTTATAAATTCTTTTGCAATTGATTTCATCATTTTTGGAAAAACCTATAAGTGATTATGGTTTTTATAAGCTTAATATTCAAGGTATAAAAGAGACTTAATTATCAATAAATTTCATAAATTCATCAAAACAGTACCAAAATTAGATTACAATATACCTAACTTCAAAAAACAAGTTTTGATATTTTTGGATCTATATTTTATTCTATAAAATTCCTACAAGTTTAAACACTAAGATAATTATTAAAAATTAAAATTAATAGAAATACGTAAATAAATAGTACGTAAAAATAACATAAACTTTTATGAACCTAATAAAATTTATTTCACAATTTTCTCAATTTTTTACGATTTTCTATGAAATTTACAACATAGAGTATATTCTGCAAATTAAAAAAATAAAGGGAAGAGGCTGGGCGATGGCTCAAAGTGGGCAATAACCGGCATCGTGAACAGCAAGAAGAGAGAAGGAGCTGACCGTGGGTCCCCGTCGTGGTGAAAACAGAGAACAGGCGGGGTCTCATGGCGAACTCCGCGAGCGCGGCCGTGGCGGCAGAGGAAATGGAGAGGGCCCAATCGGCATCTAGTGAGATTCGTGACCGAAATCGGTGGGGCGGCGGCGCTGCTTTGCCCTAGCGGCGACGGCGGCGGCAGTCACAGCGCCACGGCGATGGCGGTGTGACGGCGGGGTCGGCGGCGCTGGCGGCGTCACGGATGCTAATGGCGGCGGCTTGTCCTAAGGATGCCGAGACGGCTTTGTCGGCGTCTTGGCGGTGGCGGCATGAGGACCATGGCGGCGGGGAGCTCACCGGCGGCAATCCAGGGGCGGCGCGGTGGTCGGCAAGCAAGAGGGAGGTGAGGGGATGGCCATGGTGGCTCGGGCTCGGGGCGAGCGTGGCCGAGGCAGCATGGCGGCGTGGCTGGGGTGGGGCGGAGCCAAGCTCGCGGCGGCGGCCGATGCTGGCGATGGCGAGGCGACATCGGTGGTGGGGGTAGGCTCCTAGGGACCTGGAGAGGGAGAGGGGGGCGAGAGGGAGGAGACTACCTGGAGAGGGCTCGACGTCGTCTTGAGGCGAGGAGCCACCCAGCGGCTGGCGAGCTCCGGCGACGACGGCATGGCTGGAAAAAGCAGAGCGAGGGGATGAGAGGAGAATGTCTGGGGATCGGGCAGGGAGGGAGTACCTGGGCGGATTGAAGGAGAATGTCGTGAGGGAGTGAGAGGGAGGAGTGCTCGAGAGGAAATCAGGAAGAGGTGGCGTGGGGATGAAGCAGAGGGCTGGCAGGGGTGAAATGGGTGAGAGGGGGAGGGTAGAAAGGGAAAGGGGAGGATAGGGCTATTTGGGTAATATCCCATTTGGGAAAAGGGGGCAAAAAGGAGAATTACCAAAAATGGAAGGGCCAAAAAGGGAATTTCCCAGGTGGGAATAGAGATAGGACAAAGTAGGGAATTAGTGCTAGGGCTAAAATATATTTTTATTAAACCTAATTAGCTTAATTTGATGCCAAGTTTTTATTTTATTTGAGTTCAATTAATCGGCTATTTTCTACCCAAAATAAAATTATTAACCTATAAATTGCTAAGATAGATTTTTAGGAATTTAGACATTTTGAAATGAGATATATATATATACACACACACATATATATAAAAATTTAATCCTTAAATAGGTTTGTAGGGAAAATTTTATAGTAACATGCACATTTTTCAAAAATGATTTTTTTTTTAAGTTTGGATTCACATGTGATGATGCCATGATGATTGTAACATACCCAAAATTTCAAATTCAGCATAAAAATTTTTCTATAACCATTCCTAATTTTTAAATAATTTTAAAACAAAGCACCTATTTATTCTATAAAGAAAATACCCTATTCCTATTTTCCTAAAAATAAACATCCCATAAAATAATAAATATTATTTCATATTTGGATGCTACTCATTTTTATGAATTTTTAGAAATTTATTTGATATTTTTCTGAGCTTCCTACAGCTCTCTATGAATTTTTAAAACTATAAATATATTCTGAAAAATCCCTTTCTATTTAAATTCGAGACCTTCTTTTTTAGGCAAGCCCAAGGAATACGCTTTTCTTTTACGGAAATGCGCTTCCACTTAAACCATTAAGTAACCACGTTGATTCTGGACCATTGGATCAAGATCCAACGGATCTCTGCCACACCACCATACCGGTTCACTCTATCTAATCCTAGCCGTTCATTTTCAAATCAACTACCCTGATGTAGCCACGTCGCCGCTTCTCCATCCCCCACACCGGCTCAATCCGGTGAATCCAACGGCGCCCAAGGAATTAACATTTCGATCCGACGGCCGCCCCTTGTCTTCCTCCTCCCGCTGCTGCCACACACCAAGAACCGCCGGCCGCCGCCGCCTCTGAAAAAAATCAAGCACTGCCGCCGTTTCCATCCTCCTCCGCCCACCGGACTGCCGTCAACGTGATCTTCTTGACCACACGCCGCACGTGCAAGTATTTGAAACCCCTGTTCTGCCGCCATCCGCCGCGGATTGCTTGCCGCCATTTCACCGCCCGCGTTGGCTCCAGCTCACCCACAAACCGGCCTCCGCCATCTATAAATAGCACACTCATCGACCCTGCGATATCATAAGTCACTCTTCAAGCTATTTCTCTTTTCTTTCTCTCCTTTAATTCGCCCCCGACGCCGTCGTCATGTTCAACTCCGGCGAGACTCCCCTCGCCGTTTCAATCTCTCTTAACCTTTAATTCCTACACCCAAAACCGTCCACTACCTACTACGAACTTATCTAGACCATCAATCAACCCCATCGCTCACCGAAGAACTCCCGCCGCCACTGTCCTGTTACGCCGCCGCCATTGTCTCATCGCCACACCACCTCCGGCCGTCCCAAGCTCCACTACAATAGCCAAAAGCAACCTTAGACCCACAATTTCATTATTCCCTACTCAATTCCTCGCCGCCGGTCCTCCTCCGCCGTCGCCGGCAACGCCTCCGCCGTCCCCTCCATTTCCCCTCTTCCTTCCACTGGCAATGTGTCCCCACCCGTCAGCCCCTTTGACCTCACTCCACTCACTGCCACCTCGACCCCACATGTCAGCCACCCGACCAAAACCACAGTCTCTGTCTATCCGGCCCCGCTCGTTAGCCTCAGCACGCCAGCCCACACTGTTGTAACCAAATTGGGCCAAGCCCAATCCCACAGCCCAGTAAGAATTTTCCAAAACTTTTCCCTATTTTCTATTTCTATTCAAACTATTTAAACTTATATAAAATATTAAATCACTTTTATAAAATCTTCAAAAATTCATAAAAATCCAACATAAGATAAATAATAATATAAAAATATAAAATATCATATTTTTCTAATAAAATAACCCTAAATAAATCCTTTTATTCTCTTTTCTTTATATATCAAAACATTTTAATAAAAGAATATAGGAGCAAAATTAGTAAAACTTCCAATATAAAAATTACTCAAAATAATGTTTTATATCTAGAAATGATATCTCTATATTTTGAAAAAACCTATAAAACCCAAATTTAAACTTAAAAACCCTTTCTTTAATCAAACTAGAATTTTCCTAAATACAAAATCATGTTAGTAAAATTTACATATTTCATTCAATTCATATAAAATTATAATATCAAAATCAATTCTTTTTAATCAATATCATTATAAGGTCAAATAGAAATAATAATATTCCAAAATTTACAAAATTCTCCATAAATAAAAATCTCCATATTATTTAAATATTACCCCTAATTTTATGCTGCTCAAATTACCTATTTTATATTAAAAACTCCTACCCCTTTTTCTTTTAGAAAATATTCTCAACCTTTTAGAAAATCGTACAGCACATCACCCTTTTACCCCAGAACTCTTTTATTTTGTCGTTTATTTAAAACTTTTCTTATTTGAATATTTATTGGAACTTCTCTCTCTTTACAACGTATAGACGACAAGATATGCCCTCTGGAAAGAATGTCCAAAAGATATATATAAGTGTGATCCGATCTCCAAATAAGACAGGTTTTCTTATCCTTGATGCATTTTGATACACCTACATTTCCTTTACTTATTATTTATTGCATATATTTTCTAGTTATTTATTTATACATTCCAAGTACAATTTTTATCCAAGCCCCAATACCTTAAAAAGCCACCTAGAAATAATCAATCTTTGATAAAACCTAGTGTAGGCAAAAATACAAAATTTTGATTATCTCATGAAAAGAATAAGAGAATTGGTCCGTATAAATAAGTTGGGTTGGATAACTTATTTGATATGGAAAGAATTGTAGTTTGGGAGATAAAATGATTTCTATATAGAGCAATTTGGAAAAAGCAGTTTTCGGCTTGGGCCAGGTACCTTAGGGGTAGAAGGTACACACTCAAGGACACAGGTGGGCGAGGGTGTGAACTCCCTGAAATCATTGTTCAATAAATTATAGAAGCAGATTCGGAAATATCGTTATCTTTGCCGTCTTGGGCCAGGGTCACAGCATGTATGGCTGGTGGAAACACTCAAGGACACTAGATATTTGCTCTATGATAAGAGGATATCTAGAAATCGTTTGCTTTTATAAAAACTTGAGTTTAAAATATTTAAGAATGACATAATTTATCGCCCATCCATGGAAGTCATGAATCTATGGGTAAAACTGGGCAGGTTCTGCAGAGCTGAAAACAAATACATCGATGGACCCTACTTCAGGTATATGAAGTTATGTCAAATGGGTGATGCCTCTCTTATATGTCAAAACTCATGAATTTGTTTTACAAAAATTGCTGTTTGGTTAGCAGATAAGTAAGGATGGAGAAAGATGATAGAATTTGTACTATTATTATTAATTGTTTTAGAAATATAATAGGACTTTTAAATACCCAGAATTGCATATCCACCATAAAACTTTACTATTTCTTGAATCCTGTTTTCATATAATATTAGTATTATTTTCTTAAGAAACCTGCAAGTACGATTAGTACTTACCCATATTTTGTGGGCAATTTATTTCTTTTTGCAGGATCTACTTTATAGTCAGATTGGACATTTATGAAGAAGATAGGAATTCAAATAGGATTGATTTCTACGGTTTACCTTATGCTCAGGCTTGCCTGTGGTATATGGGCAATGTAATATTCTTTTTATTACCAGGTTACATTTCCACTTTCCGCTGTAAAATATTTTGTAACATGTAATAAATCAAGCAGGCTATACTATTTCTGAATGCAACTAAAATCCTGGACAGTTGGCATTCTGGACATTTTCTGGTAAATTTTTACTGAAAATTTGGTCTGTCACAATGATGCATTTTCAAAATTTTTGAAAAATGGGGATGTTACAGAGGAAGAGGCGGCGGCGGGGTGCGCAAGCGAGGCAGCGGCACAGGGATGCCGTGGGTGGTGGCCCTGGGATGAAAGGATGGGTAGCGCAGCGTGGCGACATTGCCAGCTGTGGAGGAGAAGGGGGCGCGTAGCGGCGGGGCGAACCGGCGACGCACCGGCCAGGTTGGTCACGGGGATGGGACCTAGGGATGCTAAGGGAGGAGAGAGGAGGTGGAATTACCCTGCGGCGGCAACGAATTCGGTAGGGGTAGTGGTGGCGATGGCGAGAACGACGGCGCCTTCGGCATCCAAATCTAGCGAGCTTGGTTGACGAAATCTACGGTCGAAGGGCAAAACAGGTCCACGATGGGGAGAGTAAAAACGTATTCGAAGGGCACGCTCAACGAAACTTACCTTGCGACGAATTTGGAGGAGAGGCAAGGAAGGGGAAGTGCTCAGGCAGGGAGGTTTATATAGGGATTAGGAATGAAGACTAGGAAAATGGGAAACAGATTTGGCAGGGAGACGATCTCCTTGATCATGGGAATCAATCCTATTAAGGGGCAGATGATTTTGGGGGGTTTCTAAAGATGAAGAGGAGGAACCTTCCTCTCTGTGTTGCTGTGTAGGAACAAAGAAGGAAGGGCAGATCGAGGAGGAATTGACTAGGGGAAAGAAGGAAAGGGAAGAAGGGGGAGGTGGCGTCCACTAGTAAGTGAGAGAGAAGGAAAATAGGAATTTGACTAGGCTAAATTGAAATTAAACCTTTGACTAATGTTAAAATGCAAAGTAGCATCTTACAAATTAGAATCTATATTATTAATTTTAATATTCTATTTTTACAGTTAAACCTTTTTGCAATCTTTATATATATATTTTTTATACTTGCAATTAGGTTTTGGGAAAATTTTATTTTACAAAGCATTTTAATAAGGAACATACTCATTTTTAATATTATTGAATTTTAAAATTTAATGCAATGCAATGCTCATGATTTAACATTTTGAAGATGAGGATGTTACAGCAAGAAACCAATAAATATAGAAGATTATCTAATTGGGAATATGGAAGAAATTATTGGAAAGGATCTAGACAAGAGGACTCTGCCGTTTGCTCCTTATATCGGTGAAGTATTTAGATTTCTTGGGATTTTTGAGCCACCGTTTTATGCAACGTTGCTCAAAAACAGGCTCAAAGCTTACAAGATGTCACTGCTTTCAAATGATAAGAGAGTGGACAAGAGAGATGCTTTTAGAGCTTAGCTCCCTTAGGGTTCTAGTCCAAGACCTCAAGCATAAGCTACATGAGTGGATGATCTTCATGTATTTGGGATAGATTATCCATCCGGAGGTGAGCCACCTTCTTCCCTAGGCTCACATGATCATGAGGTGGGTATCTCCTCTCAAGCTCAAGAACCATCCTCCTTTACTTTCCTGGGTTGGAGTGAGTTTCTCCATAGGCAACAAGATTACATTGAATGCTTCGATAGCTTTATGAAGCATCAAGCTCAGAGGGATCAGCTATACGACTAGTGGCATGGTGAGTATTCATGATGGAATGAGGGTGCCCGAAGGCATATAGGCACACATTTTGGGCATGTTTACAATCGTGATATCGAGATTCACAATGAGATTTAATTGATGCAAGAAGAACTGTAATCTCAAGGTCGTACCCTCAAACAAAATTCAGCATGCTCATCGTCACTATGCATAAGAAGTCAGCAGATGGCTTCTTCTCAAAGTGAATGGAACAAACACTTATGCAATTAGCAAGAATCATTCCAAGAAGCCCTCATCAAACAAGAAGAAGAGCATCAAGCTCAGTTTCATGCTCAAGAGCACTTCTTTGATGAGTTGAACGACATTATCAAGGCCTTGGGTGATTCTTTGTTTAGAGCTTAAGAAAATTCTAAACAAGATCAATCTAATTGCCAAGCTACTCCCTCCTTCCATGAGAACCCTATGCCAACTCCTTCTAAAAAGAAACTCAGTTTGACAAATTTCTTCTAGGCCAAGTTCACAAAGTTGATGACTCAAAAGTCATCTTCACCTTTTTCGTTTGACCTTTCTACACAATGGATTGGTGACGATCAACCAAGAGAGGAAAATGACACTCCTAAAGATCCTCTTGGCTTTGACAAGCATAACTTTTTTTAGGACTATTTTTGTTGCTTGATGCCAAAGGGAGAGTAGGGAGTTAGGAGTTGAGTCTTAGATTTGGAGTGTGTTTACTATGCACATTTGGATTTTGGTTTATAATGATTAAGTACTTTATGCTTGTGATGCTATGCTTCGTTGGTTTCTCTAAGGGAAGCTTATATATGAATATGCATCCTTTTTATCGGGCTTAGAGTTTTTATATGCTTTGGTCATCTGCTTGAATGCCATGTTATATGGATCAAAAGATGTATATATTGTGATTTTCTTACAAATCTAATCCTTTCTCTAAGTGTTTTTGAGTGTTGTCATCATGCACCAAAAGAGGGGAGATTGTAAAGTTCAAGACCCCTATGTGCATATTGCGAATGCTTTGGTGATGATGACGTGGACGATCAAAAGGAGTGTGGTTGGAGCCTCGAGACCATGAAGGTGGCAAAGTTGTGAAGAATCAAGGCACCGAGAAGAGTCATCTAGAATGTCTAGGGCCTTCTATTTTGTGTTTTGTTTTGAGGGGTTTTAGATGTATGTTCATCTCATTGGGGCTTGTCATTTCAAAGAAGCGCACTTTAGGAGTCTTAGTGATCCTTAGTGTAGGCTATGTCGTCAGGGGTAGAGTGTGTGGTTGCCGTATGGTATAGCATACCAGATGGCATACCATTGCATCTTTTCCAGATAGGGTTTTGTTGAGGCTTAGGGGCACCATATGGTATGGGGTACCAGACGGCACCCTATCGGATAGTTTCCAGTAGGGGTGCTATGCCAACCTAGGGGCGCCGTATGGTACAGGGTACTAGACGACACGTTATCGAGTTATTTCTAGAGAGGGTGTTGAGCCGGTCTGAGGGTGCCTTATGGTATAGAGTACTAGACAGCGCATTGTTAGATTGTTTCCAGAAAGGTGTTTTGGGACCCCTATTTGGCCTTGGGGTGCTGTATGGTATAGCGTACCATATGGCATGCCGTCATAGTTTTTCCAATAGGTGTAGGACTGTGTGCCCCTAGGGCCCGTATGGTCCGACTTAGTGCTGCACCATACGGCAGTCGTGTTCCTCGTATGGTACGAGAGTGTCGTACCATACGGCTGCAATGAGTCGGTTTTGAAACAGGGTCCCAACAACTAGTTTTTAAGGTCCCGTTTGGCATAGCTCCATCTCCTAGCTCCACCTCAGATATGGAGTTTGTAGATTAAAATAAAGTGATTTAAGTTTATATTTTTAGTTTAAAATGTAAATAAGATGACTCACCTACACATCCTTCATGTACCCACAACTAGAGCTCAGGAATAGGGTGCTCCACCAACTCCACCAATTTTGGTGGAGCTGGAGTTATACCAAACGGGGCCTAAGTCTGATCTATTTAAGGACCTAGAGTACCTCTTGTTTAGTAAGAGAAATATCCTTAAGTCCATTTGAGTGAAAGCCACCAAAAACTATTGTTTCTACCCATAGGGTGTGTTCATGAGAGTTTGAATGCCAAGTCTCTAGTGTGCTTCAATGAAAGGTTTGATTCGGCAAGATCAAATCATCTCAAGCTTGTTACTCTAGCTCTTGTTCTTAGAGGCGGGGCTTGATGATCTCTCAAGGAGGAGCTTGTGAGAGACTCTAAGTCGTTGTACAGGGTCGAAGTCCACCAATCGGAGCAGTGAAGGATCACCTCGAGCGAAACCGAAATACTCCTCTTAATGAAGAGTACTCCAATGAGGAGTAGGGAAAAAGAAATCCTTTTCTAAACCTCAGAGAAAAATCCCTTGTCTCTTGTCTCCTGTACTTTGTCATATTTTCATTTTCACATTTAATTCATGTTTTTCCACTCTTGCCATGTACTTGTGTTGCTTGCTCTAGTTGTCTCCTAGCTCCTTAATGTAGAAAGTTTTAAATCTTGCTCATAAATTGAAAAAAAAACCAAAGATTGAAAATTGAGTTAGGCTAAGTCAACCCCTTTCTTAGCCCTTAGATCCTTTCAAGCAGGCTTGATTTGGGCTTGTGAAAAGCTCGAGCCAACTCGTGAGGCTTGTGAGCTTAGTACTACTCCACTTGACCCGATGCCACCCTAGCCTGAGCTCGTCGTTGCCTCAGTTTGAGCCCGCTGTTATCGCTACAGCTTGAGGGTGGAGGAAGGTGCTGGCCGGCCTAGATCATGATGCCGCCGTCCTCGTCCCGAAAGGAGGAGAATGGAGATGGTGAACCGATCTTATTCTTAGCGTGTGGAAGAGGAATTAATATTAGACTTTGGCTTAGTTGTCTAGTAACCTATTTGGTCTTGTTGAAATAGAAGCTGTAAACAGAATGTTACAAACAAAATTCTATAGAAATAGAGATTCGCGCACACCGTAACTATTCTAAAGAGAGCTGCCTTATCTATTGTGAAACCATACCATCTCTAACGGACTCTCCTCCCTCTCTTCATTTCCCTTTCATCAGATAATCTCGTTTCCTCCGCCACTCTAACAGATTCTCTTCGTAATTCTTTTTTCAAAGGAATTCTCTTTCTTCTAGAATTCTCTCCTTTCTTTATATCATTTTATTCTATTCAAAGGGATATTGCAATGATGAAAATGTAGGAAAATGAACCGATACAAATGATGAACCAAGGAAAAGTGAATATCAGAAATTAGGACCATTCGTGATAGTCAAGTGATCGTCCGTCGGTGGCAACATCGTAAAATGACAAACCTAAATAAACTCGTAAAATGACCATCAAATCAGGAAAAGGAAAGTAAACCCTCCTCTCTCTCTCTCTCTCTCCATCACGGCATCACCCTCTTCGGTTCCCATCTCTCTCGCGCGTCCCTCGTCGTCGCATCCAAACCCTAGCCTCCCCGAACCCCAAACCCTACCTCCCGAGCTCTGATTCGCCTCGTCAGCTCGCGATTCTGACGCTCCTGTCGCTCTCGGCTCCCCCAATTCACCTCCGTCCCGTCCCGGTGAGATCCGGCGGATGGAGTCCCCGGCGCCAAAGGAGGCGCCGCCGCTGCCGCCCCCTTCCCAATCAACGGTCGAGGAGGATGGAATGCTCTCTGTGACGGCGGCGATGGCGAGGGACGCTGCCGTGCTATTCCAGGGCCGCCGGTACGCCGAGTGCGCCGAGGTGCTCGCGCAGCTCCTGCTCAAGAAAGAGGGCGACCCAAAGGTGGTCGATTCTAGCTTTTTGCTTTCCTATGTGTCAGGAAGTGAAAAGGAATATAGGGGTTCTTTGATAAATAAATCTTTTAAGTTGTATATATGGTGAATCCTTGTGCTCGTCTAGGCAGACAATGGCATGCATGATCTGGGAGGTTTCATTCAATCTTGTTATGCATTTTTGTCTCTGGAGTTATGATTATATGCATGGCTGCATGAGAATTGTATGATTTGCATGTACAAGTTGCGCGCAAAGCTCATCTCTGGTAGTGGGTGGTGTAAGCCTGCATTTGCATGTGTGTGGCCATGTGGGTGGGTGCATCTTTGATTGTTTCATTGCTTGTTTTGCTTATGAATAGATGTGCACATCAGTCATATATACATTGTCATCATGTGTGCGAGTCGCGTGACTTGTGTGCACTAGTGTGTCGATGTTGGGTGGTTGCTTGTTTGTATTATGTGAGTGGGGTATTGTTTCAATATGCTGTGGATGTGGGTGTGCATAGTGGTATAATGGTGCATTTCAACACCATCGGGGTGTATGAGTGGGCCAGGGTGTGCTTCTCATCGTGACTCGTGAATGTTTGTATTATGTGAATGGGGTATTGTTTCAATATGCTGTGGATGTGGGTGTGCACAGTGGTATAATGGTGCATTTCAATGCCATTGGGGTGTATGAGTGGGCCTGGGTGTGCTTATCATCTGGACTCGTGAGTGAATTTTAATTACTAATTGAACATTTTGTTGAAGCATAGGCTAGGGCCTGTTTAACTTGGTTTTTTAGTTTTCAAATTCAAGTCATAAGTTGCTACAAATGAAAAGGAAAATTGGTTTAATTTGGAATGATTTGTGAAACAGCTACCCAATATCCATGTGTAGCACAGAATATGTACCCAATTCTTTCTAGTTTCTACCATCCTTAGTTTGAGTATGTAATACTTCTACTATCCCTTAGGGATGAAATGAAGTATAATCATACTTTCTTTTGTTGCATCTGATGTCGCAGTTTTCAATTTTCAGGTCCTTCACAATATGGCTATAACAGAATCTTTCTTGGATGGTTGTCCTGACCCGAAGAAGTTACTTGAAATTCTATGCAATGTTAAGGTTAGTAAATTTGCACTGCTCACTGCTTGGCCATTTAATTGTCAATCAGTTATGTAAGCAGAGAACTCTACAGCTAAGCTTGAATTGACAGCTATGGTTGAAAACTGTTACTGGCTGTGGTACCTGTGATTTGTGAACAAACTTTTTCTTTTGCCATGTCCAAACTTGGTTATGAATAGAAATCAACAACCTTGCTATAAGTGGTAAAATGTTAATATTTGGCTCTTTGTTGTAGTCGTATCCTTTAGTTAGTCCCAATAATATATTACTTAGTTCTTGAAAGGACTATCTTGATGTTTTCCATTATTTTTCTTCATCCATTCAATTTTGGGACATGTTCTGTGCAAAATGTTCCAAATGGCCAAACTTTGTGTCAATTTCATAATTTTATTCTATTCTAAATACATTTTTTCCTTATGGGTTAATGAACATAGTTTTTACATGCATGAAAAAATATTTTGGTTGAGGCTAGTGACAGTTGACAGTTCTTTTCATATATGGACAGGGACTGTATTATTTAAAATTCATTTATTCTGCATATATGTATTTTTTATTTTTCAACGGTTGAGATGAGGTGTATTGGCACTGGAAACTACTCTTGTGCCTATGATACATACCACATGTTGAGAATAGTACTTGTATTTCATTGCTTAGCTTGGAACTAATCAAATTATGAAAAAGCTCGGTGTTGAATATAAGCAACTGCTGGAAAATTATCTGTAGGCCTTAAAATAATCATTTAACTTGTAGGTGTATATTAATAGAAATAGTTGAGTGCTGGTGTTTTGCTAGAAAAAAGTGAAACAGGGAAACTCGATGGGGTAAAACACAAAAATAGGGGTCTGCTTTGCACGTGAAACCAGGAAATTTAAGGTGAAAATGCTAAGAACAGGGTTTGCTCATGAAATTGATAAACCCTAAGTTAAAATGCTTAAAAACTGGGGCCTACATGAAAAACCAATAAATCTGAGAGCAATACGTAAAGTGGGAGGTGAGTCCATCATTCATCACCACAAGAGGCCTTTTATAGTAGAGACTTGAGGTGAAGCGGTATGATCTTAGGGTTGCTTTTGCTATGTTGTCTATGATATTTCTATTTATGCAAGCTTTTGTTGCATAGACCGAACTATATCCTCAGAAGTACACGATTTATGGTATGGATTTTTTTACTGCAATCAAGAATTCAAGTTCCCATCCGTAGATGATTGAAAGCTTTCATTTTTTGTGCACACAACTACACAAGTTGCTTTTAATTTTGCGAGCTATAGTTGACAACTTGACATATCTTGCATTATGATCTGTAGTGGAGCCCACTGTTTTATCCTGAACATCTGTAGCCCAAAACACATGCACATGCAGTGCACGCGGCAAGCATTGATGCTCTCTGTAACACACTGCCAGTATCAAGCTGACATTGGGTCTGCTGCTATCAAGGTGGCAGTGGATCTGCTGCAACAATACATCCATAGTGGTTGGTTTTGCGGTTTAGAGAGGCATTGAAATGCAAGAGTGGCCTTTATGGCAGCCCAGAAAAAAAAAAACTTTTTTTTTGTCTGCCATCCTTTACCCCTTTAAAAATTTGATCTAGTGGTGACTGAACTCATTGTAATATGTTCTCATATGAACCAATATATGATATAACTGGAGTTCAATTTGACCCTTCCACTCCTTTTCGTTCACATTGCACATAAATATAAAGTGTTTCAATTGTTAGATTGCTTAAAAGTTCCCTTTCAAGGCCACATATATACTGCTAGTCTGCTACAACTTGTGGTATCTTCACTCCAACCACGTACAGGTATTTAGAGCTAATGTTTGGCATGTTATTATGGGAGGTGCTTATGTACATATGATTGCCTATTAACGACTGGTAATATCTTGTAGCGTTTGTGATGCCTTGTTGATTTGCTATGCCATTTTGCAGTGTGTAATGTTAACACACTGACTGACCGGAATTTCATAATTATTTTGAAACACTAATGTTCTACCAATAAATGCATTCAGAAAAGAAGTGAGGAGCTTGCCTGTGCATCTAGAGAACAAGCTGATTCTTCCAATGGGGTTGGAAACAATGCTTCTTCAGGGTCAAGAGGCAGTGGCATTGTACCATCGATTTCTGCAGCACATAATGCAACAACCTATGGGGATGAGTTTGACACAACCATTATAACATTCAACACTGTATGTTATCTTGTTCTGTGAAAGTAATCTGTTTGATTATTAGTTGTTTGTGGTCTGTGGTTTACATTAATGAAAGTACTGTTTTAGCCAATGTAAGCATTGAACATATTCCTTGATGCGAGCTTTAGCTGAAGACATGCTGATGGTTTGTTTATGGACTTGATGAATTTGCAGGCTGTTATCCTTTATCATCTTCATGATTATGAATCTGCATTCTCTGTTTTGGAGCCATTGTACCGAAATATAGAACCAATTGATGAGGTATTATTATTCATTGCCCAGCTTAAGGAAAAAAGTTGTTTACATTCTCACATTATTCTTTACTACTGCAGACAACTGCACTTCATGTATGTTTTCTGTTATTGGATATTTCACTGGCTTTGCAAGATGCATTAAAAGCTGCGGTAAGTTTATTTTCCTCCCCTCAGTGTGGCCTGCAGTTTACCTCTAAAGCTTGCTCCATTGAAACTAGTAAATTGTATGCAAACATTTTGGTGTGGGCTATGGGTATTTTATGAACAGATGTTTATATGCACTGTATTAACTGTTTAACACAGCAAACTGGCATAAGAGTAGAATACTTCTATATTAAATGCTCGGTTTTGTGTACTTCGTCCCCCATTTGCTTCATGGTGTCACGTATATCCTTCTATAACATATATCTTTACCTTATGCAAATTTGTGCTGACACTGCTAATAGCCTAATACTTTATTATGTGATTATTCCTGATAAAATTGAAAACAGGAGAGAGATCTGAGGTTGGTTGAACATGAGTTCTTCTGTCTGTTGATTTGTTTTATTAGGGAAATGCTTACCTTTTCTTTGATTTTATCTTCTTTAGAATCCCGATCTTAACACTGTTAGATTTAGTTGGTCTTGTAACTTGTGTGGCATACTTTAGCGTTTGTTTGATAACTTATCTTTCCACAGTTGCAGCTTTGGCTTATGTCTAGAGGGAACTTTTCTAGTCACATTTAACTCCGTGCATTACTTGTGTTTTACAGGATATAATTCAATACTTGGAAAGGTCATTTGGAGTAGTTAATACAACAAACCAAAATGAGAATGCTAGCATAGCTCAGCAGCAATCAGCTCAACCAAAGCCTCCTTCAAAAAGTAACACGCCTCCAGATTCTGATTCAAATACTTGTGCTGGTGGATCTGAGAACCTATCAGTGGGAAGTTTTTCAGATGATACACTGGAGTTTGAATCATTTTACTCTGCTTTGGATGGTGGAAATCAAAACTTGGGCAGACCTATCTTAAATGATTTCTCGAGGGCATCGGCTGATCTTGCTGCCACTGCTGCTGATTTGAAAGTTAGACTACAAATTTACAAGGTCCGGCTTCTACTTCTCACTAGGAACCTTAAGGTTGCCAAGCGAGAACTCAAAGTTTTAATGAACATGGCACGTGGTAGGGATTCATCAACGGAGCTTCTCTTGAAATCTCAATTGGAGTATGCGCGAGGGAACTATCGGAAAGCTGTGAAGCTGTTGAGCACACCGAATAATCGATCTGAACCTGCAATGCTTGCCATGTTCTACAACAATCTTGGTTGTATACTCCACCAACAAAGATCTAACCATACCTCAATATGGTGCTTTAGCAAAGCGCTGAAATATAGCTTATCTCTTCGTTCAGAGAAACCATTGAAGCTGTCTGCCTTATCACAAGACAAATTTTGTCTTATTTCATACAACTGTGGCATCCAACATTTGATGTGTGGGAAACCTTTGTTAGCAGCTCGATGTTTTCGTGAAGCCATGCCGCTCATGTACAATCGGTCCCTTTTTTGGCTTCGCTTTGCTGAGTGTACCCTGTTAGCCATAGAAAAGAGTCTCCTGACTTCAAGTGGAGCTACTTCATGCAGTGATGAGATTGAAGTTCACGTAGTGGGATCAGGGAAATGGCAGCATTTGGTTATCAACCCAGTGAACTCAAGAAGTCATTGTTCAGATTCTGAGGGAGTGAATTCAGATGAACATGAAAATTTGATTTCACTTAGATTTGCTAGGCAGTGTTTACTCAATGGGCAACTAATACTGGATGACCGTGAGCAGAAAGATCTGGTGGTTGCAACAGGTACAGAGGATTCCAACCAAGGAACAGTACAAGGCCATAAAAGCTCGGGGCAGAAGAACACTATGAGTACAGATTCCAAAACACCTTCTGGTCCAACGCTAACTAATGCAAATGGAGAACAAAAGGGAGCAACGAGCTTGAATGCCACCTTGCAGAGCTCTCTTGCTTTGTATGATGAAATCTGTAGAAAAGAGAACCTCAAAATTAGACAAGCCATACTGGGGGACCTGGCATTTATTGAATTGTGTCTTGAAAATCCCTTGAAAGCTTTGTCTATTGCCAGGTTGCTACAGCAGCTGCCAGACTGCTCCAGGCTATATGTATTTCTCGGCCATGTATATGCAGCCGAAGCTCTGTGTTCATTGAATAGACCAAAGGAGGCTGCCGAGCAGTTATCAGTTTATTTGAGAGATGGCAATGATATTGAGTTGCCATACAGTATTGAGAACTATGAAAAGGCCCTTGTTGAGAAAGACAGTGATGGTGAAGACTCGGTTACTCCCGCAGTCACAAAGTTGGCGTCAGAAGAATCTCACCATTCTGGGAGTCTCAAGCCTGAGGAAGCTCGGGGTGTTCTGTATGTTGACCTTGGTATGACTGCTGCAGTACAGGGAGAACTTGAGCAGGCTAACTATATGGTGAGCCGTGGTCTTGCAGTGTTGCCCAACAACCCTAGGGCAGTGTTAGCATCAGTCTATGTGGACCTTCTGCAGGGGAATGCACGAGAGGCCATAACCAAGTTGAAACAGTGTAGAAATGTGAGATTTAAGACCAGTAGTGTAGCAGCTAGCAGCTAAGATAGAGCCCTCTTTTAATGATTTCTGTAGTTGGTAAGTGTCATTGCAACTTTTGGACCCTAACCCCATGCGGATGATCGTCAAAGATTGTAATGCTGTGTACCATACATAAAAAAAGGAACTGTAGATTTCCCTTCCTTTCCCTCTTTTAGATCTCCCAGATTCACTGGTGTAATTTGCTGGGATTATATGTTTTAATTTTGCCGCACTTTGGACTCTAGGGAGGGTGAACTGATGAAATAGTTTTGGATATTCCTTTATTCAGGAAAGCAACACCCAAAAGCTTTGGAATCTGAAGTCCATGAGTATGTTGTGATCCATCGTAATACCCTGAATTATCGCTTAACCACTGCTGTTCAGCTGTTCATTACTTCATTAGTTACCGTTTGTGATTCTTTTGTTTGTTTGTTTCAGACCAGAGACTTGGCATTACTGACAGAAGAAATTGCTGAGGATTGTGAAAACATCATGCACGGTTCTTCTGCTAACTAGTTTCGAAATTCTGTAGTTTCTCAATTCCATTAAGCAGGCTTGTACATTATGCCGAAGTAAATTTGAAGAAATATCAAAACTTAGATCTTTCCAAGAATATCTATACTGTTAAAAATAACGTGGTGGTGGTCTCTACCATTCAAAAGAACCTGAACTTAGGATACCCGTGGGCAGCTACCCATTTCCATTAAGCAGGCTTGTACATTATGCCGAGGTAAATTTGAAGAAATATCAAAACTTAGATCTTTCAAGAATATCTATACTGTTAAAAAGAACGTGGTGGCGGTATATCTCTACCATTCAAAACAACCTGAACCTAGGGATACCCATGGGTAATTACCATCGGTTACAGGTACGATGAAATTTGTTGAGATAAATCCTTATATGCCACGGAACATTTTGCTAATTTCTTTCGTGCCATCATATTGCTACTCTAACCTTGGATGCCATCTCATTTTTAGCTTATTCCCTTCTATACTATTGCCGTTAGCTCTGTTAGGTTTAACCATTAGAAAACACCCCTTAATGCCTAAAATGTCCCTTTCCCAATTTCTTAATTTAAAACTTTGAAACATGGTAACTCATGCATTTTAACTCCAAATTGAGTCATTCAAATTTCTAAACTTATGTAAAATCATGTTTTACTTGATGTTATATATATATATATATATATATATATATATATATATATATATATATATATATATATATATATATATATATAATTTTTTTTTTTTGTATCTAGACATGGTATCATTAATTTTGATATAAAACTTTACATAAAAAGGTTTTCCCATTTCACTTTCAAATTTGACTACATATAATTTTCTGATCCAAAGAATTTTTTCATAATTTTATAAATTTTCTACAATTTTTAGAAAGTTATCATTCTAACATATTAAAAAGACAGAGGCATAATCGTATAATGCAACTCCTTCACGGCTTGTGTTTACAGTTTGACACACCCAAAACAGTCTTCGCCACCAGATATGGACTATATGAGTTTACAATGATATCCTTTGGATTAACCAAAGCCCCAACTTATTTCATAAGTCTTATAAACAAAACATTCATGGACTTCTTAGATAAGTTTGTAGTGGTGTTCATAGATGATATCCTAATATATTCCAGATCAGAGGAAGAACATGAGATCCAGCTCCGAATGGTGTTGCAAAGGTTAACAGAACATCAACTGTATGCCAAGTTTAGTAAGTATGAGTTTTGGATAAAAGAAGTATCCTTCCTAGGTCACATCATTTCAGCAAGAGGTGTAGCCGTAGACCCCACAAAGTTGAAAGTGTGTTGGGGTGGAAACAACCAAAATTAGTCACTCAAGTTAGAAGTTTCCTTAGGTTAGCTAGCTATTACAGAATATTCATTGAAGATTTTTTTAAAATCACCCGACCTCTGACCAACCTTTTAAAGAAGGAGAAGAAATTTGAATGGACCAAGGAGTGTGAGTCCAGTTTTCAAGAGTTGAAGTCAAGACTTACCTCAGCACTAGTATTGATCCTACCCGATATCCATAAAAACTTTGAGATCTATTACGATGCCTCTAGGCAAGAATTAGGATATGTGCTTATGCAAGAAGGAAGAGTTGTGACCTATGCTTCTGGAGAGCTCAAGCCCCACGAGCAAAATTATCCTACCCACGATTTGGAGTTAGCAGCAGTAGTGCATGCCCTAAAAATTTGGAGATACTATCTGATCGGCAATAGAACCGAGATTTACAATGATCATAAAAGTCTAAAGTACATCTTTACCCAGCTAGACTTGAATCTAAGGCAGCGACGTTGGTTGAAGTTGATTAAGGATTATGACTTGGGAATCCACTATCATCCTGATGAAGCAAATGTAGTAGCTGATGTCTTGAGTCGCAAGTCCTACTGCAATAACATGATAGTTAAGGAAGCCCAACCAGAATTACACAAGGAATTTAAGAAGTTGAATTTGGGATTAGCCGAAGAAGGTCACATGAACTCCCTAGAAATACTTCCTACTCTCATAGAGCAAATCATGAAAGCACAGGAAGGTGATGCCGAAGTGTTAGGAATAAATGAAGGAATTAAGAAAGGCAAAGCCCCAGAATTTTTCGAGGATGACAAAGGCAGTAAGGCACACTATGGTTTGGGACTAGAATCTTTGTGCCTGATGATAAGGAATTAAAAGAGAGTGCTAAGAATCTTATCCCGGTGGAGTTAATCACCAAAAGATCAGCTAAGAATCTTATCCCTTTTATCCTTAATTCTACCTTATGGCAAAATAGGGTGGTATACATTTCCTTTCCCAGGGATTGTACTACCATAGCTTTCTTTAGCAAGCTTACTTGTAACCCATTATTCTTAACAAAAGTTAATGTTATAAAAGAATGGGTCGTCCCAAAATCAAACAATGCAGTGGCAGGTGCTAAATTTACGAGGAACTTACCCATGACCACTTCAGGGTCATCCTAGATGTCTTCCGCGGTGACATGGTTTGCACGTCCTCTTCCTGCAGTCTGCAGAGTCTTGAGCTGGAGGGTGTGCCACGGCCTAGGTTTGCTGCAGGAAGCGGGCTGAAGCTAACCCCAGCTTGAATGGTACTGGAGCGATGGTCTTCCTTGGGCACCTATTGGCATAGTGCCCTAACTGGTTGCAAGCAAAGCACCAAACTGCAAACAGGTCCTTCTGAGGTTGACTGGTGACCTAGGGGTAAGGAGTCTGAGTCACAGGCTTGGGTGTTGTCCACTGGACTAAAGGCTTGCTAGAAAAGGATGGCTGGCTATGAGGCAAACGCCTGATTTTGAATTTTGAACTTCCTGCTGCGTGATGACTTCGCTGGGCCATGTTTCTTTTCTTGGAAGCCACGCGCTGGCGCTGAATATCTTTCTGCACCAGTGCCTTGTTGTACATCTGCTGAAAGGCAGTGAAGTTGCTAGAGGCTGACAATGCCTTGATTTCAGGATCCATCCCTTCCATGAAGTACCAGATCTTGTTCTCTTCTGTGACCACATCCTAGGGAGTGTAACGTGCCAATTGAGTAAATTCAGTAAAATATTCACTCATCAACATGTTACCTTGTCGAAGACGCTGAAACTAACGCCTCTTAATTTCCTTGACTCCCTTGGGAATATGAGCTGTTGAAAAAGCTCTGGCCAACTCATCCCAGTCTATGGCTACTGGATTCTCATGAATTTCACAGTAGTTTTCTCACCACAAAGCTGCTACACCTAAAAGCTGGTGAGCTGCAAACCGCACACTTTCCTGCTCATCACACTGGGCTAGGATCAGGCATCTATGTACATTTCTGAGCCAATCTTTAGCATCCACAGGGTCAGTTGACTTGGCAAAAACAGGTGGCTTGGTCCTAAGGAATTCTGCGAACTTTGACTGGGGTAGGTGGAAAGCTAGAGCTGGGACTGGTGGCTGAGGTTGCTATTGATTCATATTCTGAGCCAGGGTCTGCAACACTTGCAGCTGCATGTTCATCAACTAGCACAGGTCGGGTTCTCTTCGAGGTGGTGGTGGTGGCTAAGGCATTGGTTCTGGCTGAACTGCAGGTGGGTTAGGGACAGGCTGCATCTCTGCTGGTGGCTAACCAATTGGCACTTGGTTGGGTCCTGGCTGCAACTGAAAAAGCATTGCTACGCGTGCTTGACTGCGTCCACGACCACGGCCAACGGCTCGGGCTCCACTATCACTAGTGCTCCTGGTGATCACCATTGATGGGAGACGGATGCCCGATCTTCCGACAGGTAGAGAATAAGTCGATTGGTGGAGACTCGACGTTGACGATCCGACTTCTGATCAGAACCGATCTAAGCCTGCAATCGCTACACCACCGCTCCGTTGGTTATCAACCGTGCCAAGACGCGATTGACCTCGCCACGAAGGCTTGTTCCTGCTAGTGAATCGAGAACACAAGCAAGAACGAGAAGAAGCAATCTCAAATTGCAAAAATAATATTAAGCTCACGAGTTGGGGCTTCTGAGGCATCGAGTCTTGGCGGCGCAAAAGCGAGAATAATCTTAAGCAAAACCCGAGTTGTGGAGGCACCTATGACATGGTTTATATAGCGAAGGAAGGGTGGCCTGCTCTGGAGAGGTAGAGGTATGGTACTAAACCAGGTGGAGGTGAGGGGTGCCCCACCTTGGGCCGGCTGGACCCCATCATGGGCCACGGCCAAAGGGGGTGGCGTGGCGCCCCATGATGGGCCCCATGGTAGGCCGGTGCCCTACCATGGGCCGGTGCTCCATCGGCCTAGCCCATGTTTTGCGACTGCCTTGTTTGCGGCTGCTTCTCTGCGTTGATGTAGTTGCATCTTCTCTCTTCATGAGCTAATCCATGATTTCTGATGGCGACAACAATATCTCCCGGTAGATGCCGCAGTTGTCGTGCTCGGGCCCTCGTAATTGGTCCTTGTACCAGCGGTGTAGCATCAACAAGGACGTCATCAGGAGCTTGAACATCAGGGACTTCAACAGGAGAAGCAATGTCAGGAGTGATGTCCTCATCATCCTCCCCCTCTTGAATTGGAGTCGTCCTCGACTCTAGCTCATCTTCTTCTCCTAGATATGGCCTCAAATCTGAAATGTTAAAAGTAGGGCTAACCCCGAAATCTGCAGGCAGCTAAATTTTATATGCATTATCATTTATTCGTTCGAGCACTTTAAAAGGACCATCAGCACGAGGCATTAATTTAGACTTTCTCAACTCAGGAAAACGTTCTTTACGCAAGTGTAGCCATACAAGATCGCCAGGGGCAAAAATCAACTTTTTCCTACCATGATTACCAGCAATGCTATATTTTTCATTCATTCGCTCAATATTTTCCTTAGTTGACTCATGCAATTTCAAAATAAACTCAGCACGTTCCTTAGCATCGAGATTAATCCTTTCGGTTGAGGGGAGAGGCAACATGTCAATGGGGGCTCGAGGGTTGAAACCATATACTACCTTGAAAGGACTTACCTTGGTAGTAGAGTGTAAGGCACGATTGTAGACAAACTCCACATGAGGAAGACACTCCTCCCACATCTTCAGATTCTTTTTCAAAACAGACCGCAACATTGTAGATAACGTGCGATTGACGACCTCCGTTTGGCCATCAGTTTGGGGATGACATGTCGTAGAAAACAACAATTTTGTCCCCAATTTGTTCCACAGAGTCCTCCAAAAATGACTCAAAAATTTTGTGTCGCGATCTGAAACAATAGTAGCAGGCATACCATGCAAGCGAACAATTTCTTTAAAGAAAAGGTCGGCAATGTGAGTGGCATCATCGCTTTTATGACAGGGAATGAAATGTGCCATCTTTGAAAATCTATCCACGATAACAAAAACACTATCACTCCCTTTTTTTGTCCGAGGCAACCCAAGAACAAAATCCATCGAAATATCCTCCCATGGCACACTAGGGGTAGGGAGAGGCATATATAAACCGTGTGGATTCAGTTGTGATTTCGCCTTCTGACATGTGGTGCAACGAGCCACGAAGCGTTCAACATCCCGTCTCATCCGTGGCCAGTAGAAGTGAGTGGCCAAAACATCCTCCGTCTTTTTAATGCCAAAATGACCCATCAGCCCTCCTCCATGTGCTTCCTGTAACAACGAAAGACGAACAGAACCAACTGGAATGCATAGGCGGTTAGCTCTAAACAGGAACCCATCATTAAACACAAGCTTATTCCAGGTTCTTCCATCCTTACAGTTCAACAATGCATCTTTAAAATCAGGATCATGTGCATACTGCTCTTTGATAGTCTCTAATCCAAAAATTCGACAGTCAAGTTGGGACAACATAGCATATCTCCTAGACAATGCATCAGCAATAACATTATCTTTTCCTTTCTTGTGTTTGATGACATAGGGAAAAGATTCAATAAACTCAACCCACTTAGCATGTCTACGATTCAGTTTGGTCTGACTACGAATATGTTTGAGCGCTTCATGATCAGAGTGAATAACAAATTCCTTGGGCCATAAATAATGTTGCCACGTTTCTAAAGATCGAACAAGAGCATACAATTCTTTATCATACGTGGAATAATTTAGGACAGGTCCGCTCAATTTCTCACTAAAATAGGCAACAGGCTTACCTTCTTGCATGAGGACACCACCAATTCCAACTCTACTAGCATCACATTCAAGTTCAAACGTCTTACCAAAATCTGGAAGTTGGAGTAATGGTGCATTCGTGAGCTTTTCCTTTAAAAGGTTGAAGGCGTCTTCTTGTGACTGTCCCCAGTGGAACGCAACGCCCTTCTTTGTCAATTCATTCAATGGAGCGGCAATAGTGCTAAAATCCTTCACGAACCGGCGGTAGAATCCTGTAAGTCCATGGAAGCTCCTCACCTAAGTGACTGTTGTGGGAGTCGGCCAGCTCTTGATCGCTTCAATCTTGTCTTCATCAACCTCAATGCCCTGTGGAGTCACAACATAGCCAAGAAAAGCGACTCGATCGGTGCAAAAGGTGCACTTGTCGAGGTTACCAAACAAACGTGCATCTCGCAAAGCATTGAAAACAGCACGTAAATGCTCAAGATGCTCAGAAAGTGACTGGCTATAGATCAGGATATCATCAAAATAAACTATCACAAATTTTCCAATGAATGGACGTAAGACCTCATTCATCACACGCATGAAAGTACTGGGCGCATTAGTCAAACCAAAAGGCATAACTAACCACTCATATAACCCAAACTTGGTCTTAAAAGTTGTCTTCCATTCATCTCCCAATTTCATCCTAATCTGGTGGTATCCACTTCGCAAGTCAATTTTAGAAAAAATCACAAAACCACTTAACTCATCAAGCATATCATCTAATCTCGGAATTGGATGACGGTATCTAATGGTGATATTGTTAATGGCTCTACAATCCACACACATGCGCCAGCTACCGTCTTTCTTAGGAACCAAAAGAACAGGAATAGCACAAGGACTAAGACTTTCTCGTACGTACCCGCAGTCCAAAAGCTCTTGAACTTGCCGTTGAATTTCCTTAGTCTCCTCTGGATTGGTCCTATAAGCGACGGTTTGGCAAAAGTCGCTCCGGGATCAAATCAATTTGATGTTCAATTCCTCGAATAGGTGGCAACCGGGGATCTCATCGAGAAATACATCGCCGTATTCTGCAAAAGGTCGATGACAAAGAAAGGCAAAGAGAGATACTTCATCCAATGAAAATACAGTCTCTTTGCATATCAAAGCATAGCATGGCATATCTGCAGTAATTTCAGAAATATCGGATTTTGTGGCAAGCATCACAGCACCCTTCAGTTTAATTCCCTCAGACCTAGAATTTGGCGCTTGTTTGTCTTTTCTAGGTGGGAAGACAGTTTTAGCAACTTGTTGGTTCTCAGATGCTACCACACTTTCTTGCTTTTCATTTTCATCTCTCTCCCTATCAAAATGCACAATTTCAGAAGGAGTCATAGGGAGTAAGGTGATTTTCTTTCCTTGGTGTCTAAGTATGTACTTGTTACTCCTACCATGATGAGTCGCATCATTATCAAATTCCCAAGTTCTGCCTAATAAAAGTGAGCATGCTTGCATAGGCACGACATCAAAATCAGCAACATCATGGTATGAACCAATGACAAAAGATATTCTAGCAGTTTGGGTTACCTTGACCTTACCGCTGTTGTTGAACCATTGAACATGATATGGCTGAGGATGTGCACGTGTGGTCAAGCAAAGCTTCTTGACCAAATCGAAGCCCGACTAGATTGTTGCAACTTCCTGAATCAATTATGGTTCGAACACGTCTGTCCTTGACGATGAGGAATGTCTGAAACAAATTGTGACGTTGTGCTCTCTCGGCTTGATCCACTTGAGTGCTCAACACCCGCTGCACAATTATTGCCCGAAATCCGGCTGTGGCCTCTGTACCCAGCGCTTCCTCCTTGTCTTCAGGGTCCGTGTCTTCATCAGTGACATCTGCAAGGTTAGCTGCAAGAGCATATTCTTCTTCTACATCTGATGCACTAATGTACCCACCATCATCTGTAGCAATGTACGCTTGCTGACTTGGGCAATCCTTCATGACATGGCCCATCCCTTTGCAACGATAGCACACTATACCTGTCGTACGTCCTGTGGAGGCAACGGACGATGATGTCTTTGCTGGTGTATGCACATTGGATGATTTGGTTACTTCCGACGCACGCGATGGCTGAGTCGGTGCCGCTGAACGCGCCCTACTCGTCGAGGGGGCAGTAGACCGGAAAGCTGGAGGTGGTGTTGACTTGGCTAGCGTCGACGTCTGTCTTGGTGTGAATGTACTACCAAAGTTGCTCTTAGGCCGCTGTTGTCGTCCCTGCAATTCTTTTTCTGCCAAAACAGCAAGCTGGAACAATCTATTGACAGAGTTATATTCTTTATAATCAACTATATCCTGGATCTCACGACGTAATCCACCATAGAAACGAGCCATTTTATCCTCCTCATCCTCCTCTACCTCACAACGCAACATGCATATCTGAAGCTCTTGGTAGTAATCCTCTACCGATTTGCTACCTTGATCTAAACGTTGTAATTTCTTACGCAAGTCACGTTTAAAGGAAAGAGGCACAAATCTAGCACGCATATGTCGTTTCAACAAATCCCAAGTATCCGGTGCTATGTTGGCCTTAACCAGTTCATTCCACCAAATTATTGCAAAGTCTTTAAACTCACTGGTGGCTTGCCTTACCCTATGAATTTCAGGCACTAGATGTGAATTAAATTTTTGTTCAACAGTCATTTCCCAATCTAAGTATACTTTAGCATCATAAGCACCAGAAAACGAAGGTATGGTAAACTTAACCTTAGCAAATGGGTCGGCATTGCGATTGTTAAGGTCAGCATTATTGTTAGGATTACCTCTCATACCTTGTCGAATGTGACGCTGGCGCTCCTGTAGGCGGATATCCTGAGCAGCACGATGCAAGGCGACGTCATTGCGTGGTGCTCTTCTGGGTTCGTTTCCACCTTCGGACTCTTCTGTTGCATACTCAACTTCTTCATCTCCCGTCCCATTGGGAGGAGGTTGATTTTCCACAGCCTTAACTCTGTCGGCAAGGGCTGAGACACGACGGTCGATCCTCTCAAAGTTTTCTTGCGTTTCTTGCCGGACCTGCGTGATGTCTTCCCTAACCCTTTGGTTATTCTGGACAGTAGCTTGATTGGTCTTTTCAAGGGCATTCTGGAGCTCCTTGTTTCCCTTGACCATCTCTTCCCTAAGACTTTGAAGGAGCTGGCAAATGTCATCATTGTCAGCCGTAGCTCTAGCTCTTGTCTGTGGTCCTGTCATTGTTAGTAACAAACAGAAGATAGCACAAAAGTATTATCCCTATTAGCTACTAGGTTCTGGCAGGTGGAGTCACTCCCTCTCAAGCGTCTTACCACGCTCTTACAAGGTTCTTACCAACGCTGCAGGAAGATCAACCGGTGGCTGGTTCATGATACCAAGTAGAGTGTGAGTGAGGCGATTGCAAGGTAGAATCCTGTTCTGGTAAGAAGTATATGTGGAGCTTGGAAAGGCACAATATAGTAGCAAGGGTTAGCAATAGCCGCAATCAGATGGCAAAGCTGAATAAGTGTCCAAAGAACCCGCAAATGTTGCTGGCCCTAAAGTGCTCCTAAAACTGGATTTCGAGCAAGCAAGTAAAGATGAAAGCAAGGACAGAAGAGATGGAAACAGTCTTGATCCCGGTCACAGCCCTTTTTTTTTTGCGCGGCTCTTTTCAGTGCGCTGCCTCTTTGATAATTTTTTTTATTTTTATTTTATTTTGTCTCAAGTCAGAAGCACTAAAATAGGAACCGAGAGCAATCTCCCCTCAATTTTGACGTAAGGGGTGCCGGTTATAAAATCAGATATGTGCTCTGAAAACTGTGCAGAATCTTCCGAGACGGGAAACAGGATCTTCTGAAGCGATTTTGGGCCCAAAAAATTTTCCGTGACTGACGAAGTGGTGGGTTTTGGATATAACTTTTTCTGTAGATGTCCGTGGATACCAAGAACGTCGAAAACGGAGTTCGTATGCAAAAGTTACGGCCGTTTTACCAAAGGTGCTCTGGATCAGATGCGAAATCAAGATCGGTTTCGTTCTTCTTTTGTGGTTAGGTTTTTGCGGGATGAAAATTTGAGGGCTGGCGATGCAGGGCAGTTGACACAAGGCGGTTTGTGTCCTATCTAGGGCGTGCGACGCAGGATTATTAACACTAGGCGGCTGGCGAGGGCAAGCCGAGCAGGACTCGACTTGGTTTTGGATGTTTGCGGTGGTAGGACGAACTAGGAAAACAGAAGAAGTATAAAATAGATCTGATTTAACGACCTAAACCAGCAACAAGGCGATGACCATGAACATGAACTCAGCAATGCGAAACTGAAAACGAAATTGCGAAGGTTCGAAGTGGCTTGGACAGCGGAAGACAATGATCACGAATTTTTTTTTTGGGTCTTTTTCTAGACTCTAGGTAAAGGATGCACGATGAACAGAGGGGACACAATGATACCTGACGGGCAACCTGGCGCTCTGATACCACTTGATGGGAGACGGATGCCCGATCTTCCGACAGGTAGAGAATAAGTCGATTGGTGGAGACTCGACGTTGACGATCCGACTTCTGATCAGAACCGATCTAAGCCTGCAATCGCTACACCACCGCTCCGTTGGTTATCAACCGTGCCAAGACGCGATTGACCTCGCCACGAAGGCTTGTTCCTGCTAGTGAATCGAGAACACAAGCAAGAACGAGAAGAAGCAATCTCAAATTGCAAAAATAATATTAAGCTCACGAGTTGGGGCTTTACAGACCGAGTCTTCGGCGAAACTGCAAAGGCAGAATAATCTTAAGCAAAACCCGAGTTGTGGAGGCACCTATGACATGGTTTATATAGCGAAGGAAGGGTGGCCTGCTCTAGAGAGGTAGCGGTATGGTACTAAACCAGGTGGAGGTGAGGGGCGCCCCACCTTGGGCCGGCTGGACCCCTTCATGGGCCATGGCCAAAGGGGGTGGCGTGGCGCCCCATGATGGGCCCCATGGTAGGCCGGTGCCCTATCATGGGCCGGTGGTCCATCGGCCTAGCCCATGTTTTGCGACTGCCTTGTTTGCGGCTGCTTCTCTGCGTTGATGTAGTTGCATCTTCTCTCTTCATGAGCTAATCCATGATTTCTGATGGCAACAACAATATCTCCCGGTAGATGCCGCAGATGTCGTGCTCGGGCCCTCGTAATTGGTCCTTGTACTAGCGGTGTAGCATCAACAGGGACGTCATCAGGAGCTTGAACATCAGGGACTTCAACAGGAGAAGCAATGTCAGGAGTGATGTCCTCATCAACCATCTAGATGGTAATGAGAAGGGGTGAGGATGAGAAGACGGTTAAGGGAAGGGAGGCCATAAAAAATATTATTAAAACAACATAGTTTTTAACACACATGCAAGGATAATTACATGGTTCATCACACAACAACAGGGGGTACAAGCAACGAACACGTTGTACCACAACTGCCGATACAGTCGGTTCACAAGCATATAGTACTAGCTACGGTACAAGGGAAAAAGGATCCCTGACTATGTGTCCTCGTAGTCGGACTCAAAGATGACCGCCTAGGGGTCTTCTTCTTCACCATCTTCTTCTTCAGTACCGAACGAGAAGGGTGGCATCCAGTTGAGCGGAGGAGGCAGGGTGGCAATGGGAGGAACATGGTTGAGATTGAGACTAGGAGGGGGCATGAACTCCAGATAGTAGCTGCTCAACTCGAGGGTCGGCGGGAAGAAGCGGCAACTTCAGCGTGAGGTTGCTGGGATGAACAGGCGTTGGCGGCTCGTGCAGAGCCACTGCAACAGGATGAGAACTGCCCAAGGAAGGATCGGTCCTAGGCACATCTCCAGAAGCGGCGGTCTTGGAAGCAGTAGGGGCGGTGGCTCGCAGTCGATTGTTATCCCGAACAAGTTGGCGGAGCCTCTTGCGAAGGTGAGTCCGCTCCATGAGATGAAGGGACTCCCTCATCTTGTGCTCGCGGTTCTCCTTCTTCACTTCATCTAGCCAGCGGGGGTGTCGTATGCACCAGCCAGCTCCTCCTGGCTAATCACGTAGGCATCGTCCAGAGACTGGACCATGGCAGCGAGGTGGTACACGGTAGGGTCCTGCTCGCCTTCTGCCGAGCGGTAGTGACTGAAGACTTCATGAGGCACCCGAGTGGGGATGTAGCGGAACAACGTAAGACGCAGCTCCTAGGCGAAGATGTTGCTGAAACGTATGATGGCGTTCTAGGTAGCGTCTTGGATAGCATCCGAGCAATGAACTCGAACGCCCGTCTAGCGGAAGGGACCTCGGCAAGGCGAAAGGCCTCGGGCAAATATAGTGACGGCCACCACCCAGCAGGAGCGGCCTTGGCGGGTGGTGGTGGCTCCATTGAACATCTGTGGGTCAAAGTCTAGGTTGTCCAGCATCAGCAGGAGCTGGCGCACAAAGCTTTCGTAGCCTATGCCAATAGTGGAGGAAAAAGTCGGCATCTACAGGATTCAAAAACCAAGGATTATGAACAAATAATGATGCTTGAGATATGAATATTTTTCTAAAAGTAGTTTTTATATATAACATAATGGGTCTTCTAAGCTAACTAGATCATGTCCTAATGTCTCTGGCTCTGATACCACTTCTATCGGGACCCGGCCGAAAAAACCGAACCCCTCTATGCATCCTGTACTAGTCCTAAGGATCAACAGCTAGTATGCACAGTCTAAATACAGTGATACATTACCAACGAAAATTAAATATTATATAACAGGGGCAGAGCCCCAATACAGTACATACATGGCGACAAGCAAGCCATGAATCAAAGTACAGCGGAACACAATACATGGGCCTACACAACAGGACACAACAGTACAACTACTAAACTCCACAAGCGCTAAGACAGTAGGGAGCGACCTTAGTCTTTCGAAAAGTCCTCGTAGTCCTCTGTTTCGTAGTTAGCATTGGCGTCATCATACTGTGGGTCTTCCGCGAACTGTCCCTTGACTGGGGTTCAGAAAGAGAAGGCAAAACAGTAAGGGTGAGTACAATTGTACTCCGCAAGTTAGGGAAAGAGGTGCAGTATAGGGCTTAGTACAAGAGGAGGCTTAGGACGTTTTGCAGAAAGCCAATTTTTCAAGTTTTATTCCTAAGTGTGGAATGGCACGTTTGAAAAGAAAACTGTTCTAGTGAATGAAATATAATTTCCTCGGCCGTGAACTATCCTTCCTCCAGGCCATTTGCATTTCTGTTTGCAAAACCATTTAATCCTTTCCAAAACCGTTTTGCTTGAAAAAGAAAGATCTACTATATGAACACTCCCTTCGCATGCTCTTAACCATGAGCACAACTATCATGATAGTTTGAACTCTGCAGAGTGGGTACACTTTACTCTTAGGAGGTATCACACCAACGGTGTGAACCACAAAGCTGTTTAGGCTAAAAGCCCTAATAGCACTCTCTCCGTGAGTCATTCCCAAGTACCCTGCGGGGAATCAGCCCAACAGCCCTAGTCCTCACGTTGTACAGGAAGGCCAAGGAAACACAATCCAAGGCACCGACGAACATGGATACATCCTCCACGCCCGTACAACCCAGATGTCTATGAAGGACATCACCACCAGCAAGTAGCTACTAGAGATCAGAGCTTAATAGGCCAGGTCATTCCCATAACGAAACCTGAGGTTGTACTGTAAGTTTTAGTTCATTGGTTCGTAGGAATAGTAGTCCTTAGACTAGGAGAGCAGTACAAACACTAACCCGAAACCGTGCATACCCTGCACCATACAGTCGACCAGGTCCTCCCTAGTCAGAGCATTTAGGGAAAGACAGGAGAAACATCCCAATCCTGGCATTCTTCCCAATGCCTCATTTTACCAAAAATTCCTTTATAAACATTGGAATAACATACCAATCGTAGCATTTAATCTGCATGAAGCAATTTTTTATCCTATTCCAAGGGTAAGTATGGTATTGAGGTATTTTATATTTGATCCTACGGTGCAAAATTAATAAGGGTATGAAAATCATTTTATATTTCCGGTTGTAGCTAACACTAGCAACTACTCATTTTAAAGATAGCTTGCAAGTTGAAAATTCTACAAATTCCTTTAAATCAGACAATGGTTCATCAACATGCGTTAAGGGGACTTGCCTTGGTCAAATTTTGGGTGCGAGTAGCCTTCGTCAACAGGGGGTTCCACAAACTCTTTGGATCCTACTCTCGCACACGGAAACATAAAACAAGCCTAACTCAGAAATTCTTTCTATAAAATCTTTTTATAAAACTTTTACAGAAAAGAGATATATTTTTAGCATTTTTAGAAATCCCTTCTTAAACCCTATAAAGCTCACTAGGTTTCTAAATATATTCATTCCTTCTATAATGTAAGGTTTGATATTTTTCCTAAGTTCAGAAGTTTGTCTAGTATTTTACAAAATTTTTGCAAAATTTTTGGAAGTCTTTTGCTATTTTTAGAAATTCTACTTCCATTATCTGGTTTTCTAAATTAGGAAATATGGGAAAAATCCAGCGTAGCCTTGAGGGCTAATGCGCGTTGTGCCGAGCTGACGCCATGGCGCTAGAAGCGGCGCGCGAGGAGAAAGCGAAACCGAGTACGCCTCACTTAAACCGATCAAGGGTCCTAAGACCCCACTTGTCTGCGGCGGTGGTTCTCGGCGTGGATTAACCACATTATTTTAACCACACGGGCCCCGCGTGTCAGTGGCAGCTCAGCCATTAGCCATCTATTAACGGCTATCTTTGTTTGGGCCTGATCGTGACATCGACCCATGACCAGCGTTCGCGTCTTCTTCTTCTAGTAGCCGCGACCAAAAGGGGAAAGACCGACGGCGTGAGGTGGCTCGGACCATTCTGGCCGGTGAGCTTTGGAGCTGGGGTTCTAGGGTTCATGGCGATCCTAGGAGAGGTGGCGGCGTCGCCAGAAACAGATGGAAACTACGGGGCGACGGGGGATGGCGGTGGCAGCCACAGCTTACCATGGTGCCGGTGATCCCTAGGCCCCTAGCTATGCATGAAGAGCGCCTAAGTTACTGGGAGGGACCAGGAGGTTACCTGAGGCGGCGGCAAGGACAGGGGTGGCTTGGTTCGGCCTGGCGTCGCGGGGGTCGGCGGTGGTCGGAGTAGGGGTCATGTCGGTGGCTTGCTCCTGCGAACCTTAAGCCAAAATAGTGGCATGGGGTGAGGGCAACGCTCCTGGGATGTGCTCCGAGCAATGAATCAGAATGGCGCTTACCGGTGGCAATGAAATAAAAAAGAGGGCAATTCCTAGCCGGCGGCGCTTATCGAGCTCTCCGACGAGCTGCAAGGGGACAGAGGCCGATCAGGGAGAGGACAGGTAAGTAGGATGGAGGAGCTTCCCAAGGGACTTGGTTCCAAGCCTTATGGCTTACCACAGTGCGCAAGAGGCAAGGCTGGAGCATGGTGGCGAAACTGACCGAAAAGGGGGAGCGAGAGAAGGGGTGATGTGGGCTTTAATGGCTCGGGAGGGGGCAGGGGAAGGTTGGCGGTGTCCGGGAGAGTGGTGGGTGCGGGTCCGGGATGCTAGTGGCTACTTAGACTGGCCTGTCACCGTGCAGGGCCATGGTCTTCAAAGCTCGTCGCATAGCAGGTGAACGGCCATCCACAGCGACAACGAGGAAAAAAGGTACAGCGTGGCAGGGACATGACGGCGCACGGTGCCGTGTCATGCTGCTTCATGCTGCATCGAGAAGGCGGGAAAGTGGTGACGGCACGACCACAAAGAGTGGGGCGAGGACGGACGCACCATGTAGCGTCATACGGGCGCGCGTGTGCGGCCTGGCACGATCATGCGCAAGCCGTGCACGGTGTGCTTGCGCACTAGTATCTTGGTCGTGACGCAGCGCTTGCGAGGCGGCGGGGAGAAGGGCGTCGGCGACAGGCGAGCGGTCGACGCGATAAAATTTGGCTGAATGTGGGAGGGGGAGCGGCTGGGGAAGCTAGGCCGAGGCGCGAGGAACGGCCCAGAGGGGGGCGCACGTAGGGAGAGAGGGAGAGCGGGCCGAGGGAGGTGGGCTGGGGCCGGTTTTTCTTTTTCTTTTCATTTTCTTTTTTTCTCTTTTGTCTTTTCTTTTTTCTATACCCTATTTAGAAATAGGTTTTGGGGATGGTAAATGTTTTGTAAAATCTAGGATTATATCCAAGGGTAGAGTTTGTATTTTAACTAAATTTGTCTTGCCATTTTACATTTTGCAAAAATTAAGCTTCCTTAACTTGGACTTTACTTGATTTTTAACAAACCATTTCTTTCTATCCAAAAATTTAAACAGTCCATGTTTTATTTTCTTAATAAAAATTAGTGTGTTACAGCTTGGTTTCATAGTATCCGTACCCGTTACCTGCTGCCCAAGAATTGACAAGTGGACCCTAATGGTGTCATATAGAAACTAAATTACCTTAAATCTCTGTCTGAAACGGTCATTCCTATCTCCCAGTCTCCCCTTTCCTCTTGACCTCTCCTTATGTAGTGCCATTGCTACCACCTACAAGCATTCAACGTTGCGGCGTCGCCCCATCCTACCGTCGGGGAGGAGGCCCCCGGTACATATCTGACAGCAGTGACGGTGGACGGCGACGAGCTTCGAGTCGGCGGCAGTGTGGTCGCATTTAGGAGAGGCCGAGCAGTCGACGATGTGGAGTTAACCCATCCTGCACACCGACTGACCCCACCCCACGCTTCTCCTACACGCTAGCGATGTGAAGGTTCGTCATCCTCTTCTCCCATGATCTCCCCTAGCAGTTGTGGTTCTAGGTACCCGTCAGATATTGGGTACCTGGCAGGTACTGGTATGTGAGATCATGTGGAGGTCTTCATGTTGCAATGAGTATATGACTTGAGTTGGTTTGGTTGAAGGGTTTTTTTAGACTAATTTGAGCTGGTTCGGTCATTTGTTCTAGGACAGAGTATTTTTCACTTTTGAGGGTCTTCCCGAGCTCGGATGGAAAAATGTAATATACAAATTTTGTAGAGACTTTCGAGACGCATCTTTTTTGTATTATTTTTTTTCATTTGAGCAAGGGAAGTATTTTTTAAAATTTTTATCTTTGTTCTATGATGCTGGGGGAGTACCGGTTTGAAAGGTTTCGGTTTCAGTTCGAGTGGGAACTTGGGCATGTAGTCATATATGTTTGAATTCATGATGAAATTGACTAACATGCAGGAAACAAAAGGTAAGAAAATATTTTTGCTTGTGGGAAATGGTTTGGTCTTTGTGGGCGCAGGCTCGGAGGCAACCATGGTTGGTGACGGTACTGGGACTAGGTCCGGAGGATCGAGGTCGAGAACAGTGATGATGCCGTGGGAAAAATGGGCTCAAGCTTGGGGCTCATGAGGATGCTATGGAGATGGACTTGAGGTGGCTCAAAGGTTCCAGTTCGGGTTGGAGGCCCGAAGGCACAGAAACGGCGTGGTCAAATCCGGCAGAAGAAGGCTCGTTGCATCGGGTTGATCGGGTTTTGTGTAAAACCCATGTATAGCATGTGTAGTCCATGTTGGGCTGAGTGTTGTGCGGGTTTAGGCCCATCTAAGTGGCTGGTTGAGTGGGTGAATCTTAACCCTTGTGACGGGGTTTGGAGGGATGCTCGGGTAGGTCCGTACGCCCTTCCCGGGGGAAAGGTACCAGCCTTCTCCCGAGCAATGCATCCTTGCTCGGACCCGGGCATGATCCCATCTTGCCCGGGTCGGAGCCCGAATCATCCCTTCCCAGCAACGGAGATCGCATGCTTTTTCACCCGCTGTAATAAATGCCCTAACACCGCCATGACCGTAACGTCCCGTCAAAGACGCGGAAGACCGCGGCTACCTGCCCACGTCTTGTTACACTGTTCCCATACCGTCCTCCCGTAATCATGAATGATGGTAGCAACTTCTCTGGAACGGCGCGCCCAAGAACTGCCTTCGGACCGCTGGGTACTGGGCTCCGCGCCCATTAGTATATTGTTTACACTCATGTATAAATGGACCACGCTGCTGTGCATATATAGGTTAGCTGCTAGACATTAGACACACACGAGAGCCTCAAGAGCAGGAAAACTCCTGCTGCCTTCCAAGGAAGCCTGAGCCTCCCTTTGCTAGGAAAGCTCAGACTCCCTTTGTAATCTTTTCCTGTGTTCCTCTGAATACAGATCACCGGACATAGGGCTGTTACCTCTCCCTGAGGGGCCCGAACTAGGCTAAAATCCTCTACTCCCTGTTTACGATTTCTTGACCGAGTTCGCTTTCCCAAACGCCCCCGAAGCTGAAGGGAGGAGGTCGGTTGATCCTTACACTCAACAAATAAGCTCGGCACGCGGGAGTTCCGTACTCCCAACCGCCGACAGCTGGCGCCGTCCGTGGGGATCGTCGATTAGCTTCTGCAGCAAGGGTCCTTGAGAATGGCGAACTCCCAAGACAACCAAGACATCCGCTTCGACGACCTCGACGATCTGGACGAGTATTGGTCCGATACCGAGGTCGCCCGGATCATCGATCTGGAAGGGCACATCAAGGCAGAATCCCCTTTCCCCATGGATGTCTGCCACCCCGCGGGCGAGATGGGCTCGAAGTACGTGCCCGAGCCCCTCCGGTTCCGAGAGATACCGGAATAGGAGACACCCCGGCGTGTGAAGGCGCCGATTCATATGAAGGGGTCGACATACCCGACGTCCCGTATGAGTCCGAACACGAGACGGCCTCCCGCAGGGACATGGTCATGACACCTTCATGCCCGGTACTCCCGCGGGAAGTCAATATGGCGGATGTCGACAACGTACCAGCTCTCGTAGCCCGGGAGGATGAGTCGTGCCGCCGCTTGGAAGCCGCACGAGACTGGCTGACCAACTCGATTGACCGAGCTTTGGCAACCCGTTGCGACGACCCAAGCCCGTGCACCCGGCCGCCACCCCGTCCGCCACGCCCGGGGTCTCCGCCGCCATCCCGCTCGCCCGACCCGATCGGCAGGAGCCACCAGCGCCTTCGGGCCTTGGCGCACGTGGTGCGGGACCTCCGGCCGGACTTCGACCAGGCCGCCGAACTAGGCGTTGCCGTGGCTGAAAGGCTGGAGCAATTGGCGGGTGACCTCCCCCACGCTGACACCTCTCAAAGTGTTTCCCGGGAGAGCCGCACCCCAAGGGGGAACCGCTCTCGTCATGACCTTCACAGGGATCTTGATCAGTGGAGGAATGACAGGGTATCCCGCCGACATGACGATCGCCCCTCGATCGACGATCGGCGAGACGAGCGTCACTATAGCGGCGGCTCGACCTATGATTCCGCCCGGGACCGGGCCCACGCTGAGTCCCGGGTGAGAGGCGGTCACAGTGAGCATCATCGCCACACTGGCCGAAGCGATACCCCCTCGAGTACCCCGAGGCCTCGGCGTGGCGATGTCTTCTCGCGTCTCGGCCCCCTCCGGGGGCGCGACGGCCGTGAAGTCCACGACCACAACACCCAGGTGAACCACGGGTGTCCCGCCTTCTCCCGTGCACTACGGAAGGAGCCGTGGCCACCGAAGTTTAAGCCGGGCCACATCGAGCGGTTCGACGGGACCCAGAACCTGGACGAATTTCTCTCGGTGTATGCCACCACAGTCACCGCCGCTGGTGGAGATGAAGGAGTAATGGTCAATTACTTCCCCGCCGTGTTGGAAGGGCCTACTCGGACATGGCTCTTCAACCAACGGGAGGGTTCTATCCACAGCTGGGGACAGCTCTGTGACGCCCTGCAGGCAAATTTTCGGGGGTGTTGTCCCCCTCCCTCCGGGAAGGCCGCAGGACCTCGAACGGGTAGTCCAGAAGGAGGACGAAAGCTTGCGCGACTACGTCCGGAGGTTCATCCGGGTACGGAACACCATTCCGAGTATCCCAGACGAGACGTTCGTTTCACCCAGGATCTCGAGATATTCTCTGGCTCCTCGGCT
Organism: Olyra latifolia; assembly: GCA_036346145.1. Classification (NCBI taxonomy): domain Eukaryota; kingdom Viridiplantae; phylum Streptophyta; class Magnoliopsida; order Poales; family Poaceae; genus Olyra; species Olyra latifolia. The sequence goes on along the minus strand of CM070531.1, from coordinate 2,285,350 downwards.
AGCGAGCTATTCCAAGCAGCGGAACGCTACATCAACGCCGAGGAGGCCGTCGAATGGAAGCGGCTTCTTGGGGCTAGCCAGGCACCTCCACAGCCGGGCGTGGAACCCTCGGATAAGAGGAAATCTGACAAGAAGGCCAAGAAGAAGAAAAGAGAAAAGGCGGCCAAAATGGTGGCCGCCATCCCGGAGCAGTCGTCTCCGTCTCAGACGCCGAGGCCCAAGAAACCTCGCCCCTCCCCGGGCAAGGTACGCGGCGATGGCGGGCGATTCGCCAGAACGCGACCACGTGCTCCTTCCAAAGAACGTTTACATCCCATTGCACGGTGCATGGGCATGACCTCCGCAACTGCCGGACTTGGATCGCCCGTCTCGAGGACTTCTACAACGGCTGAGGACCCATGCCCATCCTTCCGGACGTCGGAAAGGGCGACCCCGACCGGAGATCCGACCAGCATGCCGACCCGCAGGGTCGAGATAGCGAAGAATACTGCGAGCCGAGTCATCACATCGCGGTAATCTTCAGGGGCTCCACAGCCTAGTTCTTCCGGCGGGAACTGAAGGCTGCGGCACGCGAAGTCTGCCGCGCCAACCGGGGGGTTGTCCTCCCGAGCACGTTCAATGGTCGGAGACGACCATCTTCTTCTCCCAAGAAGATTGTCCCTCGGGAATGACCAAGCCTCAGAAGCTCCCCCTGGTACTCTGCCCGACCATCAGTAATACGAGGGTCGCGCGGGTGCTCGTCGATGGGGGAAGCGCTCTTGACTTGATATCCGCCCGAGTCTTAGACGAGATGCAGATCCCTCGATCCAAGATCAAGGATATCGCCATGCCCTTCCATGGCATTATACCGGGCACGTCCATGACCCCGCTTGGGCAGATCGTCCGACCCGTGACCTTCGGCAGTCCGAGCAATTTTCGGACTGAGTTGGTCATTTTTGAGGTAGTTGACTTCGAGTCGGCCTACAACGCCATCCTTAGCAGGCCGGCTCTTGCGAAATTTATGGCCGCTACGCATCATGCGTATCACTGTCTCAAGCTACCCGGGCTGAAAGGGGTAATCACCGTCAAGGGCGATCCACAAAGCGCCTGGAATGTAACAGATGGCGCGGCCTTAGTCGGCCGCCTCCCGCGCTGGTCCGAAACAAGACTCTCGCAAGTCCGCCTGCCAAGGTGATACTCGGCCGGAATGCATACAAAGGAAATCGGTCTCCTCCGAGGATCTGACCAAGGTGGTCCACATTGGGGCTGCCCTGGACCCGAAATAGGAAAGCGAGCTCGCCACCTTCCTCCGGGCAAACACGGACGTTTTCACATGGGAATCGTCCGATATGCCCGGGGTCCTAAGGAAGGTGGTCGAGCACAGGCTAGCGATTCAGCGTGGCAAAAGACCAGTGCGCCAGGCACTGAGGAGGTTCCCGCAATGGAAGGCCGACATCATCAAGGAGCAGCTGGACAAGCAATTAAAGGCCGGCTTCATCCGTGAGGTGGAGCACTCCGAGTGGTTGGCAAATCTAGTTGTGGTCAGGAAGAAGAACGGAAAGTGGCGTATGTGCGTTGATCACACCAACATCAACGGCTCATGCCCAAAGGACAACTTTCCTCTCCCTCGCATAGACCAGCTGGTCGACGCGACGGCAGAGGCCCAGTTGATGAGCTTTCTAGACGCGTACTCCGGGTACCACCAGATCAGCCTGTCACGGGAAGATGAAGAGAAAACTGCCTTCATCACGCCTTTCCGTACCTTTTGCTATACGACCATGTCCTTCGGTCTAAAAAACGCAGGGGCCACTTTCCAGTGCCTGATGCAGAAGATCTTCCCCGACCAGATCGGGCGAAACCTAGAAGTTTATGTAGACGACATAGTCATCAAAAGTAATCTAGCCGAGGCTCATATCCGGGACCTCGAGGAAACCTTCTGTAATCTAAGGAAACATCGAATAAAGTTGAATCCCGAAAAATACGTTTTCAGTGTGCGCACGGGCATGGTGCTCGGGTATGTGATCGGGTCATCAGGCATCGGCGCGAACCCGGAGAAGATCGAGGCCATCGAAAGAATGCAAGCCCCTTCGAGCGTAAAGGAAGTCCAATCACTCACTGGCCGGATGGCGGCCCTCAGCCCTTCATCTCTCGGCTAGGCAAGCGTGGACTGCCGTTCTTCAAAGCCTTGCGCAAACATGACGGTTTCGTCTGGACCGAAGAAGCCGACAACGCCTTCAAGGAGCTCAAAAGGTACCTGTCAAGCCCGCCTGTCCTGGTCACCCCAAAAGAGCAAGAGCCCCTACTGCTGTACCTAGCGGCCTCCCCTCAGGCAGTAAGCGCCGTGCTCGTAGCCGAACGCGAGGGGATTCAACGACCGATATATTATGTGAGCGTGGTGCTTCACGGACCAAAGGAGCGTTACCCTGAGGTACAGAAGCTTCTTTATGCCCTGCTTATGGCTTCTATAAAGCTCCGCCATTATTTCTTAGCACACCCAATCACAGTCCCGACCACTTTTCCGCTAAGGAAGGTCCTCAGAAATCCTGACGCCTCTGGGCGCATCGCCAAATGGGCGGTAGAACTTGGGGAATTCGACCTCAAGTTCGCCGCCCGAACTGCGATCAAGTCCCAAATACTGGCGGACTTCGTGGCAGAGAGGACGAATCCCCCCCCCCCCGACTGAGTAAGGAGCCGGCACAACAAAGCCCCCCGCTGGACGATGTTCTTCGACGGCTCGCGCTCCTTCGAACGCTGGGGGGCTAGTGTTGTCCTTATCTGCCCGCAAGGAGAGCAACTCCAGTACATCATACAACTACACTTCGCCGTGACCAACAACGCGGCGAAGTATGAGGGCCTCTTGGTGGGGCTCCGAGAATGCTCTGCGCTCGGGGTCCGACAACTGACCGTGAAGGGGGATTCACAGTTGGTCGTGAACCAGGTTAACAAGGAGTTTCAGAGCTCCGATGACTCAATGGTGCGTTACCTGGTAGAAGTGAGGAAGTTGGAAAGGAACATCAAGAATTTCGATGTCCTTTACGTGCCTAGGAGAGCGAATACCCTGGCCGACCAACTTGCCAAGTTGGGCACCTCGCAAGAACCCGCCCCGATGGGGTGCTCGTCGAGCACCTACTAAAGCCCTCCATTCCCTCCGGAGAAGAGGCGAACGAGACGCACGGCAACGTCTCCCTCCTCGAGCAAAGCACCACCTGGATGAAGCCATTCGTCCAATTCTTGGCGCATGGGACATTGCCCGAGGATGAGGCCGAGAAATCCCGGCTTGTCAGGAGAGCTCCACTATACAGACTAGTGGAGGGTACCCCGTACCGGAGAGGCGCGCTTGGGGTTCTCTCCAAGTGCATCTCCCAGGAGGAGGGGAAGTTCCTGCTAAAGGACTTACACGAGGGTATCTGCGGGGCTCACTCGTCCTACAGAACGCTCATTGAGAAGGACTTTAGGATGGGCTACTACTGGCCCACGGCGTTGGGCGACGCTCGCGAGATCGTCACCATGTGCCGGACGTGTCAATTCCACGCTCGGCAGGTGCATCAGCCGGCCTGAGCCCTTCAGACCATCCCCTCACCTAGGCATTTTCTACCTGGGGGCTGAACATTCTGGGTCCATTCCCCAGAGGGGCGAAGGGATGCGCGTACCTCTTCGTCGCCATTGACACCTTCACCAAATGGATAGAAGCTAAACCAGTCTCTGGCATTACGGCCCAGGCGGCCAAGAAATTCTTCCGCAATAACGTGGTTACTCGGTTCGGCGTCCCGAGCCGACTAATCACGAACAACGGAACTCAGTTCACTAGCGAACTGTTCCAAGAGTATTGCGAAGACGTTGGCACCAAGATTTGCTTCGCCTCTGTGGCTCATCCACAGAGCAACGGAGTTGTCGAGCGAGCCAACGGGCAGATCCTTCAAGGGATCAAGAAGCGGGTCTTTGACCGGCTCACCAAGCTACGACAAAACTGGGACGACAAGCTCTCTTCTGTCCTGTGGTCTATCCGCACCACCCCCAGCAGAGCCACGGGCGAAACACCCTTCCGGCTCGTATACGGCACTGAAGCCATGCTTCCTACGGAAATAACTCTGAGGTCGCCTCGCGTGGACTTCGCGGAAACGGCCGACGATCACCAAAGCCGGTTGCTTGATCTCGACCTGTCCGAGGAGAAGCGTGAGCAAGCCCTCATCCGATCGGCAGCCTACCTGCAAGCTTTACGTAGATAGGCGGCCAGATCGGTCCGACCAAGGACCCTGCAAAACGGCGACCTAGTCTTGCGACGCATCCAAGACTTATCGCACGCCAGCAAGCTAACCCCCAAGTGGGAGGGTCCATTCACGGTCATCTCCTCTTCGCGTCCGAGGGCCGTTCGTCTTGCCTTCCCGGACGGTCGAGTCCTCAGCAGCTCGTGGAACATCGCCCAGCTACGCAGATTCTACGCATAATATCACCCCTCTTCTTTTTGATCAGCCTATCCCTCCTTATTTAACCAAGGGATCTTCGAATGACCTCTTCTCGAAATTCCCGAACCTATTAAATAAAGAGGAAGGGTAATCCAACTTTTGTTCATATGATTCTTCAGAACCTTCCTTCTTGCTGTCCTGCCCAAGTACGAGTTCTTGTTATTTAAAACCGGTTTCCAAAGCAGTCGAACGGATCTGAAAATGCGTACCGCCCTGAATTTCATTGCTCGGATAAGCCGATAACACATTGCTCCGGCAGATTCTTGACGATGCCTCGCAGATTTTGACCCCAACACCCAACTGAAATCCGGAATTAACAACTCCAACTTGCGTACACGCCTTTTGCGCGCGCCCGGCTGCCCGGCTGCTTCACGTGCCCGGTCTTTGCTCGTAACCAGGGGCAAAGACTCGGCCATGCGAGGGGGCTGCACATCGCCTTTTGCGCGCACCCGGGTGCCCGGCTGCTTCGCGTGCCCGATCTTTGCTCGCAACTAGGGGCAAAGACCACGCGAGGCGGCTGGACATCGCCTTGTGCGCGCGCCTGGCTGCCCGGCTGCTTCGCGTGCCCGGTCTTTGCTCGCAACTAGGGGCAAAGACTCGGCCAAGTGAGGGGGCCGACATCGCCTAGCTACAAGCTCGGCCGCCTGGCCGCCAGCGTGCGGTCTTTGCTTGCAACCAGGGGCAAAGACTCGGTCACGCGAGGGGGCTGGACATCGCCTTTTGCGCGCACCCGGCTGCTTTGCGTGCCCAGTCTTTGTTCGCAATCAGGGGCAAAGACGGCCACGTGAGGGGCTGGACATCACCTTTTGAGCGCACCCGGCTACTTCGTATGCTCGGTCTTTGCTAGCATTCAGGGCAAAAACTCGGCCATACGAGGGGGCTGGAGGCGTAGGTGGTGGCCGAAGGTTGCATATATGGTCTCCCCTAAATTATGTAAGCATGCATAATAGGAGTAAAAGGAGCATAAAACATCTTGTATTAAATAAAACGTTTGTTACAAACACATGTAACACACACACTAGTCCCTAGATCTACCCTTCAAAACATCGAGCTCCGTCTCCGTATCTTCAAGATGGCTTCGAAGCTGGAGCACCACCATCTGGGTCGCGCCCCGGTCGAATTTCCTCGCGAAGCTTCGCCGCCAGCTCGGTGGCACGACGAGCCTTCTCGGCCTCCGCCGCGCAACGTTGCCGCTCCTGCTCAAGCTCCTTCCGGACCCACTCAAGTTCCTCCTGGGTCTGGGTATTCCTCTCAAGGCCCCGAGCATGCTCCAAAGCCTGCTCGAGTTCCTTCCGGACCCAGATGAGCTCCATCTGAGTTTCGCCCAGCTCGGAGCGCACCGCCGCCACCTTGGCCCGGCATCGAGCTTCCATGCTCGCGACCCGGTCATCCATCTCAGCAAACAACTACAAACGAAGAAAGCGTCAGTAACACTACGACCAAAAAACCATACGCAAAAGAAAAAGAAGAAATTACCTCGTGGCGGTGGCGCTCAAGAAGCACCCTCAGCCTGGGCCATAGGCCGACCCGGGCATCTCCCGAACTTGAAGATGTGGCCAGCTCTTCCTCCGCGTCCCTGGCCCGAGCATCCTCCATGCTCGAAGCCCGGGCCGTCCCGGCTGTTTCTTCCTCCGTGCTCGGGGCCCAGGCCGCCAAGGCCGTCTCTTCCTCTGCGTCCCTGGCCCGAGCATCCTCCGTGCTCGAAGCCCGGGCCATCCCGGCCGTTCCTTCCTTCGCGCTCGGGACCCGGGCCGCCAAGGCCATCTCTTCCTCTGCGTCCCCGACTCGAGCATCCCCCGAGCTCGGGAGCTGGGCCACCTCGGCCGTCTCCGCCAAAGCAGTCTCCCCCTCCGCGGGGTTGGTCCGGGCAGAAGGGCTGCCTGGGGTCTGCTCCTCGTTCCCCCGAGGAGTGGTCGCGCCACCACTCGGCGCCACCCCCCTTCGACACCTGACCACCAATGGAGCAGAGTCCGAGTCTGAACCCTGCTCTTGCTCCTCTCCCTCATCCTGCTCGGCCGAACCCTCCCCTGTGGTCGGTTCCACCACGATCATTGCCGCCAGGTCTGCAATAATACGGGACGCTACGGTTTGAAACGCCACGTCAATCAAGACTCTAGCCGCTGCTCCCGACACGGGCACAGGGGGTCTTCTCCCCCACAGGCCCCCTGACTACGTTCGAAAAGAAATATAAAAAAGGAATCAAGACCGCGGTAACATGCGGCCGGATAGAAGAAAGTTCAGAGCGGAAAACTTACTTTCTTCCTCAACATCCTCCAAATTTTGTCCGGCCTCAGCATCCTCCGCCCGGGGCTCCACGGGCGCCCTTGCCTGGCTTGGAGGGGTCTCTGCCCTCTCCGGCGCTGGAGGAACAGCTCCCCCCTCCCCGCTCGGACTAGCACCCGTCCGGGCAAGACTCGCCACCTCAAGCCACTCCAGATGATGCTCTTTCGTCCACTGAAGGAAGCCTTTTAAAGCCTCCTCAGTCTCTGCCCCAGGGCCGGCGTCCCTCGGAACCTTAAGCCACGAGGAGAACGTCGCCCCCGCCAAGTCCAGGCCTGCCCGAGCACTTCCTCCGGCGTCCTTCACCCGTTGAGCCCGCCGCGGTCTGCAACAACCATGCAGTATGATCGGGATAATCCTTGGAATACTGCGCGAACCAGGATGACAGCTCTTGTACCTGGTCCGCGTACTGCAGATGAGGCCGCGGCGGGTTGTGCCTTGGTGGTACGCGCACCTTAGCCCGACAGGGCGCACGTCTGCTAGGACCGCCCGCCGGGATACCGCGCGCTGCGATCGCTTCGGCCACGGCTCTTCCTCATCATCGGACACCCGCGGGGCCGCCCTCTTCTTCTTTGAAAGGACCTTCTTCACCAAAGGCCGCTTCCCCTTAACATCAGCTGGCTGCTCGGCCACCAGCACGGCCTCCAGTGCAGCCCGGTCCTAGAAGAGAGAGAGGCCATCAGGACAAGGACCTTCCCCCCCCGAACATGAAGCTCGGACGGGATGTACCTGCTCCGAGCGGTCGAGAACGTTCTTCGACCCTCTCCTACCCATAGCCGGGTTCTCCTCTTACCCCAGGGCGAAGAGCTCCGCCACCCGTTCATCGACCCACCGATCATCAGGAGCTACAAGAAGAGCCTGACTATTAAAAAAAATTCTTATCCGAGCAGGAATACCTACCGATGTTCGACTCACGGGTAATGTCGCTCCAGCCCGTGATTTCGAAGAACGGGTGCTCCCGTCGCCGCATTCAGGCCACTGTCGCCCAACACCTGGATGGTGCTGAGGACCTTCTCCTCCTCCAATTCCACGCGTGGCCACGGGAGGTCCTTCTTCTCCGGCAGCTCGTAGCAGAAATGGAGTCCGCAGTCCGCCCCCTTCTTCACGTAGAACCACCGCTCCGCCCAGCCGGAGATAGAGTCCTTCAACAACGCGAGTAATGCGTGTCTGGTGCAAGTTCCGGCAAAATCTGGCGTGCCCCACCGCCGACGAGCCTCTGGTGCGGTGGAGCATGTAGAAGTGGAGGAATAGACTTACCGTCGGCTGAACGCCGATGAAGCCCTCACAGAGATGAGAGAAGACGGTGACGATGAGGATGGAGTTGGGATGGAGGTTGGTAATCTCCAGGCCGCAATGCGCAAGAACCGCGGCCAAGAACTCCGACTCCGGAGCGCGAAGCCCGTTGATGGCGTAGAGCTCGCAGCTCACGAACTCGTCTTCCGCCGGCGTCGGGAGGGCCTCGCCTCCGGGAACACGCCAAGATTTGGGGTCCAGATGCCCCTGCACCTCTAGGTCCTCCAAGCGCGCGATGGTCGTTCGTGAAGGAACAAACTTCGTCATAGAAGGAGAGGATGAAGACGATGGCGGTAAGAAAAGTTGGAGGCAAGAAAGGATGGCGTACTAGTGGGAGGAGAAGGGCAAGGGTTTTTACCCTCTCCCCTCTAATAAAACCGTCCCAGAAATCTCGGGAACTGGCGCGCGTGCGGCTGTCACGTCGTCTTAAAACTGTAAACCCACTCACCAAGACTTACCGTTGGAAGACCGACGTTTGAAATTCTGCTCGGTGGCCTTTGCTCGGCTAACCCGAAGTAACTGCTCAGGTGGCCTTTTACTCGGACAACCCGAAGATCTACTCGGGTGGCCCTTGTTCGGCCGACCCGAAGTCCTGCTCGGGTGGTTTTTACTCGGCCAACCCGAAGTTCTGCTCGGGTGGCCTTTGTTCGGCCAACCCGAAATTCTACCCAGGCGACCATCGCTCGGCCGACCCAGCATTTCGCTCAAATAAAGTCTTCGACCTACCTGAGCGATCAGCCTCCGAAGCCTTCAACACATAATTAAAAGCCTCAAGGGGGAACTTGATAGTCTCCCCACTCAAGGCTCGGGGGCTAGATGACGGGGTTTGGAGAGATGCCCGGGTAGGTCCGTATGCCCTTCCCGGGGGAAAGGTACCAGCCTTCCCCCGAGCAATGCGTCCTTGCTCAGACCCGGGCATGATCCCATCTTGCCTGGGTCGGAGCCCGAATCATCCCTTACCAGCAACGGAGATCGCATGCTTTTCCACCCGCTGTAATAAATGCCCTGACACCGCCACGACCGTAACGTCCCATCAAAGACGCGGAAGACCACGGCTACCTGCCCACGTCTTGTTACACTGTTCCCATACCGTCCTCCCATAATCACGAATGATGGCAGCAACTGCTCTGGAACGGCGCGCCTAAGAACTGCCTTCGGACCGCTGGGTACTGGGCTCCGCCCCATTAGTATATTGTTTACACTCATGTATAAATGGACCACGCTGCTGTGCATATAGAGGTTAGCTGCTAGACATTAGACACACACGAGAGCCTCAAGAGCAAGAAAACTCCTGCTGCCTTCCAAGGAAGCCTGAGCCTCCCTTTGCTAGGAAAGCTCGGACTCCCTTTGTAATCTTTTCCTGTGTTTCTCTGAATACAGATCACTGGATGTAGGGCTGTTACCACTCCCTGAGGGGTCCGAACCAGGCTAAAATCCTCTACTCCCTATTTACGGTTTCTTGACCGAGTTCGCTTTCCCAAACGCCCCCGAAGCTGAAGGGAGGAGGTCGGTTGATCCTTACACTCAACAAGTAAGCTCGGCACGCGGGAGTTCCGTACTCCTAACCGCCGACACCTTGATTTGGTCGTTTAGGGTTGAGGTAAGAAATCAAGAGTTGTGGTTCACCCGGTGGCCCTACGAAAGAAGGGCTGGAGGGGGCTGCCACAACCAAGTCTTGGGGCTGAGATGTGGCTTGTATTCTGCTCATTTGAGCTTTGCCCACCTAGGTGTGTGTGGCGCCCCCTTCTAAATTCACATTCGGCTCAACGAAGTCATTGCCCATTCGCTGTCCATGTGGTTGGAAAACAACATACGAGCTGCTCAAAAGGCAAGCCGAGCACGTTTGCCCCAACCCGAGCATGCAGCGATACACATGGACGACCTTCGTTGAAACAAATGCAAACTGGGTGCCCGGATATGTGCCCAGTGATGGCTCCCAAGATCAGCTACCATCACGCACATATCCTCACAATGATTGATAGCACAACACATACATCTTTGGACATAATTTACATCTATCTGGGCAACATGGATTGTTGCCCGAACAATAAGTTTTAACATAATCAGAGTTTTACTGCAGCGAAAATACAAGTTTGTTCACCAAAATAGCCGCGGAAGAGCATCATAAATAAACAAAATACCAGTGTGGTATGCCCCCATTAACCCCATGGGCAACCGACTGGAAATTAGAACTCCGCTTGCCCGCTAGCGTCACCGTGCTCAGCTTGGTAGTAGTACTCAAGCACGGGGTCGTCTTCACCTGAAATTGCAGCACATCGGTTGAGTACAGATGGTACTCAGCACTAAGAGGTAATGTATATCCTCAATGATGAATATTATGTACTCCAAAGAAAGGCTAGCAATACTTTTAGCACAAATTGCATTTTTTCAAGACATGGACATGACTAGGTTGTAAATTGCATTTGAGGAAAACATTTTAAAAAGTAATGCTTGTAACCTCCATCATATTTCATTATCATAAAACCCATCATCATCAATCCATGGGGCTCTATCCGCCCTTGGTCTCTATGTGACCATAACCACAGCATGCTCGGGCTCTATCTGCCCTTGGTCTCTATCCGACCATACACCACGAGCAACCCTGTGCTTCGAAAGACACACGACTATCCCACCATGCCCAAACCAATACCCAAACTGAACCATTAGCTAACATCAGTGTCTCGCCTCACAAGTTTTCGTCCTTAACCCTGGACGCGGCTGTTTGAACAGTTTAACACTCTGCAGAGGTGTACGACTTTACCCGCATGACACAACAAGCCATGTCGAAGCCTCTTAGATGTACATGCCAGTCCATTGGGTCACCCGAGTTGACTTTATCCACTCCCCAATCCTCGAGTGGAGGAGGGAGCCAACCGTTGCAGTGGATTTGTCCAAGGCCCATCACACCCAAAAATAAGGACGCACCACGGATGGTCTACCCTACCACCCCACCCTCTAACACAAGTTGTCCCGCTGGTACCCAACGGCGCGAGCATGCATAGAAAATTGGCCAAGTGTTCTCATGATACACGTGTGTGGTCGTACGTATAGTAACTTGAAGGGATTGGCACCATATTCGGTCCTTAATTCACTCGAACAGGGCTACGCATCTGGGATCCATCCTCCCATCATCCCCTATCACTCGTTCAAGTCAAATTCAGAGCTCACACGTAATCCATCATCATTATCACCAGTATCACATAGTGAATTATTCACAATTGACGTCGTACGACCAACGAAATTATTCCATCGATCGCTTTACCACGTTGACTCTAAATATGGCTAAGCTTCCGCTGACCAAACCCAATTAATAATATCCTCTTAGGCTACAAAAGAATAAGGATATCAAACATAAACTACTAAGTAGGAGATAACTAAGCTCTAGCCACCAGGTGACATATATATTTTAACTTAGCATGCAAGCAAGTGATAGAACATAATTGAAATCATGCATTCATAAATAGAGGATCAATATGATTCAAATGAGGGGAGTATATGTGCCTTGTTGCTGCTGGTTGGGGTACGGAGCTCCTTGCTCAAGTTCGGGCTCCTCCGGAGCGTCAGTTCCTCATGTTCAGTAGCAAGAACATTAAAATAAAATCCAAATAAAATACCAAACAAAAAGGAAAATCAAATATTTTTAGAGATTCAGAAAGTTTATGATCTAATGCAAACTTTGCAAAAAGAATCACCCAAATCCGAGTTCGGATGAGAGAGATATGGGCATTTAAAGTTTGTGTGGTATTCTTACTCGGGGTGACTTGGGCTTGCTCGGGAACGGCCATAGTTGCTCGGGAACGGACCAAACTTGCTCGGGAATGGATGCCCTTGCTCAAAAATGGCATCCTCTTGCCCGGGAGTGGGTTCCCTTGGTCGATTATGGCATATCTTGGTCGGTTAGGACTTCCTCTTGGTCGGGCATACCTAATCTTGCTCGGGAGGGTCGTATAGACTGTATGTTGCTCGGTATGAGCAACATTTGAGACGGCAAACATGCTCGGTTGCAAAAGTGATATACACAAACGTTGTGGAGCATTTCCTGGCGCATCTTTTTCATGTAGACACCTTTTTTTATCGGAGCAACGGGTGATTTTATAAAAATTATTTTATGCACTGCTTTGAAGGGAATGGGCTGAAACAATGTTTCTAGGGCTGCTGCTCTCACACTTTGGTGCAGCCAAGAAAATGATGTAACCAAGAGTGGTAAATGATGAAAAATATGAAGGATGGACAGGGAAAAGGGTTCTCACCTAGCAAGAAAAAACCTTGCTAAGATATGGGCGCTCGATGAATGGAGAGGTTGAAGACGAACACGCCGGTTCGTCCCAAGATGAAGTTGGCTGCTCCTGGGCTTGTTCCATGCGGTCCCTTCCAATCCAGTAGCGTGGATCTGCTCCTAGACGTTCCTTAGCTCGTGCATGAACTCTCTTTGGCTATCTCCAAGCTTGCATATGAGGAAAAATGACATGCAAGATGAGAAAACTGTAAAAAACCTCACTGCAGTCCAAACAGCGAAGTAGATGAAGAAAGGCAGCAAGAACTCACCCAAATCCTTGTGAACGTGCAAAGGAGTTGGATGTAGTTGAAGCCTAGGAATTATAGATGTTACTCCTGCTCATTCCATGGCCTAGATTTGAAGAAACAGGGCATTGATGGGCAGAAAACGAAATCAGCCTTTGCTGTGCCAAAACTAAACAGCAAAGAGAAAAGGAAGAGAAATCCATAGCAAAACTTTGTGCATGTGCTTACCATTGAGTGGAATGGATAGCCAACGATTTCAGCTTTCCAACGATATATAACACCCTATATGGATTCTTGGTGCTTTGGGTGGAGATTTGAAAATAGTGGAGGTGGAGATGAAGAACAGCTTGTTGTTCTTGTTGCTGTTCACAACTTGGACGTGGGAAGAATGAGGGTGAGGGCTGGTTGAAGAGGGTGGAGAGAGGTTTAAATAGAGGTATACTCTCCCCTTGACAAGTGGGTCCATGTCCCACCTGTAGTAGAGAGGCTGCGAGTAAGATTCCTAGTAAGAAAAGATGAGGGTCTAGGCTGTCTGCAGTACCATCCAAGTCAGCCGGTGGATGGAAGATTCGGCTGATAATACCGGAGGGCAAAAGGAATAAAGAATAGATGTGGTGGCTGGGTTGTTTGAATAGGTACGAGCTTACTCGAGTTTCTCCTTGCCCGGCCAGGTCTTCTGTTGCACAGTTCGACCGTCTATAGCTCGGGCAGCTTCCTCCGGACATCTTCTAACTCGGACAAGTGATAACCAGCTCGGATGGGTAGCAACCAAGCTCGGGTAAAGCTCGGTGAAGTCCGGCATAGTCACTACCTTGCTTGATAGAGCTCGGGTGGACTCTACCTTGCTCGGGCAAGCTATGGCTAGCTCGGGCATTTAGGGAATATGCCCGTCGGGCTAGGTCTTACTACTCTAGTGGCTTGACCAGAGGGTTTAAAGTTAAAAGACTTATGTTCCCACCATAGAGCATGGTGGTTGAATGCAAAACTTTTGTAAACTAAAATAAAAACAAATGAACATGCTAATGATATGCACAGCTATACGCAATTTAACAGCTGGGTTGTTACAGCGTGGCTGTGAAAAAATTCTTCCAAGTAATAGAAACTAGTTCCATAAAACTATGGCTTTGTTCTTGCATAGTTTTTGTGTTTCGATCTAGCTTCTTTGGTGATTTTATTTGTAACGAGTTTATTTGCCTCACCTCTTTCTACATGCTACTGATCCATGTGTTTTGAGGTTGCATATATGATTTGGGACCCTTGGCAACCTGTGAGAAGCAAGAGATCAAGTTCTTCCCACTTTTAGTCATGTTGGCAGATTGGTTCTTTCTACTCAAGAGTCGGTGTAGGATTTTTAGAAAAATCATCAAAAATGCTTTTTGAGTGATTCTTATGGGAGAAGGTGTGTGACTTCCATATCTACCTATGGTACAAATTTGAAGTCCATTTGACCCACGGTTGGGAGCTATAAGGTGAATAACAAGCCCCAAATTTTCTGGTTGAAGTTTCTAGCAGAACATCTTGTTCTTTCTGTTTAATGTTTTCTGTACTTGATCATAAGGTGAAATTTGGAGGGCTGCTGCGTGACTCATATATCTCTTTTGAGAAAAATCCATAAAATCATTGGAGTCACAGAATGAGAGAAACTACCTCTTGACCAAAGTACTTTAGTTCTGGAATCTCCTTTTACCTTCCTGAAAGTTGCTTTAGTAGTTTGGATTGTTCAGCTTTTTCTACGGTCTCTTTTGCTTTGATTCCCTTTTGTTTGGACTTTTAAGAACTAGAAATATTGCTTGAAAATTCCCCGTATTTATTCATAGATTTTTATCTGTGCATCTTAGGGTACATATAGTTGTTGAGTGTGTCTGTTTCGTTTTAGAGGGTCAGTGGGTCCGAGGAGCACCGGTTCCAAGAAAAAAAATCTTCAAAGCTCTCATTCACCCCCCTTTGGTCGCCTAGCCGTGCTTTTAAGGTATGAGTATGGTATGGGGTGGATTCTACTAGTCAAGTACAGGTCCGTGACCATGGTACCCGTATCCGACCCGCCTAATTGCCATCCCTACCTGAACCTGGTGGTGGTGAAGTAGTGATGACCAACCCCAACCCTCAGTGCTACTCATTGGAACCACTAAAACTCAAAACAGCCTTGTACCACGTAAACATTTGAACAAGTATATATCGTCTACTCACCAAACGAAATACATCAACTAATTACAAAGGTAGAGTTTAGAAATATTACAATGCCCTTCAAAAATGATAGTGTGACATCTTGTAACATCCTAAAATTTGGTAAGTTCAAATTACTATTTTTTGCTTCAAAATATTTAAGAAATATTTTTATAAATTTTTCTAGCAATTAAAAACACTTAAAATGCATTTATCCATTATCGGGTGACAATGACCATCTGGACATTTAGACCCCTGGCAGCTCTGTAGGATGACCGAACAAAAGGTTATAAGAGGACGGTTGATGCCAGTAGGAAAATTGATGATTACCGCCAGCACCAACAATTCAGTGTTCTTGCGAGCTTACTTGTTACAAGCCGAGTTATGGAGTGCCTGAAATTATCCAAGCTCTGTAGGATGATGTATGCTGGGGTGTAGTCCCCAAGACTGGTGAAAACTACATGTTGTTGTACAACACCAAAGGTTCCTTCTGTCTTCGGTCCCTAAGAACCGAGTGCCAATATGGCTCCTTGTCTAGACAGCTTCCTATCCAGACAGGTGAGCACACTACTGCCCAGAGGGGCATTGCCTAGGTAGCATCATCGGCCCAACCAGGCATGGGTACCTGGGGCACTATCGTGCCCGAGAACAGTTACAACCGCCCCCGATAGTGTGGCGGTGGCTGCGTCCGTGTTCCCCACTTCTTGGGAGCTGTTGCCTACGACCTGAACGTGGCGGCAACGACTCCATGCATGTATTAATGTTAGTTACTGCCCCTTTTAACAGCGCAATTAAGTACTCGGTTATGAGGGCGACAGTTACTAATGGTGGGGCCTTTATATACACCCTATTTTTCTTATATATAGGAGGATGTAACAATCGTAGACAAAGATCAATCCCAACAAAATACAAAGACACGCACTGGAGTAGGGTTGTTATCCTCCGGGAGGCCCGAACCAGTATAATTTCCTGGTGTTTTGCTCATTTGTATGCACTATCCACACTAAGAGTCTTCGACATCTTGAAAGCCACACTTCGGTAGAAAAGGGGTTTTCTGATCCCTTATTCAAGAAATAAGCTCGACTGGGAATCGGTCTCCCAATCGTCAACAGCTGGGGCCGTCTGTGGGGATCAAAGGTTTCATTTGCAGAAGAAATCCTTTGGGTTGTCGAATTCGCAAGACACCTGTGATCTCTGCATCTTCGATGACGTTCACTCTCATGACGGTACTACATCGACGGGGAGGTGGCCTGGATCACCGACTCGGAGGGTCATACTGAGGAGGGAAGCCCTTCTCCCCCTCACGCGGAATAGAGTTACATTCCGCTGTCTATGGAAGAGGCCGTGGACTCGGAGTACATTCCTGAGCCCCTCCTTGACCAGTTCCGAGAAGTCCCGGAGCAAGATACTCCCATTATCGATGGGGAGGACACCGTAGAGTTGTACCACAGTCTAGAAATTCCTGACGGTGAAATGGTCTCCATGGGGGAGAGTGCCTCCTGTGGGGACACTGTGATGATGCCACACGCCTTGCAATGGAGGATGGGCGAGTCTTGACCAGCACATGAAACATGGATTAGCTTCGCAAGTTCTATGTATAGGCTGTTTCCCTTTTCTAGTTTTTCCTTAGCGTTTCTGTTTTCTAAAATGCGGCCCCAGGCTACCTCGTAAGTTTAGCACAGTTCAGTCAATGTTAAGGACCATTGAAGTCCGTTCCTCACTTGTCTTTTCTTCCTGGTTGCCCGGGCATTTGCTCCTTTTCCTGTCTCTTATTCTCTCACCCACGCGCGATGCACCTTGCATACCCTTGTTGCCTGGACAGCGTAGTTACGACACCCGTCCCTCGAGAAATCTCGTACTCTTAAGCCGTTTTCGAACGCCGAAACAACTCTCTTGGTTAGTTCAAGGGTTTGTCTACGCTATGTCCTTTCGGTGTCGAAGGAGAAGCTCACTGTTCGCATCACGTGTTAAGTCCTTACCTATATCCGTGCCCGGGCTCGCAACATAGGTCCCCGATCACGAACACAGCGAGGGCTGGGGAGATAGGGCTAGTGCGTTCTACTGTTTTTTTTCTCGAAAATGCGAGTTCTTTGCATTGCCCGTTTGTCCTTTGTTTTTGCAGGTACTTGGAAGCGATTTGGCAAAATAAAGACTTTACTAATAAAAAGTAAAAGTACACATGTTGTCCGAGTACATTGGAGCTCCTACTCTACTGGTCCTCTAAAGCTGAAAGTTTGTTCCTCATCTCGTCGAGTTCATTCTCGAGCTCAAGGACCTTTATTTGTGCAGCCCCGAGCTATGCTAGCCTCTTTGCGCAACCACCGGACTTCGTCTTGGTTCTTCCTATGGTGCTCATCCTATGTGGCAACCTTCGCAGCCAAGACCTGCTCGAGCGCAGTGACCCTTTCCTCCAAGGCTTCAGCCCTAGCACTCTCATCCTGCAATCTACACTCGAGTTCGAAAGCTTCCCGGGCTTTGTCCCAAGCTTGAGAGAGGCTTTCCCCCATCTTCTCATTAACTTCCATAGCACTGGATAGTTTCGACTTTAAGATCTCCACCTTGACGCGCAGGGTCTCAAGCTCTTCATCCTTGAGCTTTTCCCTTTCCAAAAATTCGGTCTTGTGGTACAGCTACTGTTCCACGTCCTCGACCGTATCATTGCACAGCTGTCCAGGGAAGGGAATAGAGGTTAGTAACAATCATAATATCTTTCATGCTATGTAATTTTCCTGCAAGGAAAAGGAAAGTTCTATACCTGTGCGATGCGCTTCACCATACACATCCAGAATGCCTCGATTGCTCCTCCTTCTTGAAGGGCTTCGTAGGCCTTTGCTATTCATGTCGTGGCCCCCTCACGGAGCTCGCGGAACACATCATCCTAGAACTCCTCTTCCTCCCTTGTAGAGGGCTCGCGTGAAGAAGCCCTTGGAGTGTTGGTCTTTGAGCTGTCACCTTCCCGGGATGGAGCTACCCTAGAAGAGACCACCTGCCCGGTCTCGGCGACTTGTCTGTCTTCGGATAGCCCTGCCTCGCTGACCGGAGATGAGTCTTCGGGCTCATGGTGGGGAGCCGGCGGTGGATGGGATGGGCCAGCCATGTGCACAGGCGTTCCTAGCTGTGGTGGCCAAAACCAACAAAGCGTGGCTTCGGGCAAAATTGGATGGGACGGCGAGGCACCGGATTGGCAGGTGTGGGTGGTGGCGTGTAGAGAGGGCGAGGGGAGTTACTGCCAAGAGCAATGCGACAGGGGGTGCGGTGCGTCGGCTTCGCGACAGGGAGTGCAAGAGAGAGAGAGAGAGAGAGAGAGAGGAAAGTGGCGTGCGCACGTGGTCAAACCCGTCGCCGGGTGAGAGAGAAGAGGGAAAGGGCGCCGGTTGGGGCATGGGCACCAGCGTGCCACGGGGAGAGAGGAGGAGGGGTGCCCGGGTGAGTGATTGAGAGAGAGAGAACAGAGAAAAGGAGAAGAGGCTGACCTGTAGGCCCCATAGGTTAGGTGCACTGTTGACTGGTCCAATTGGTCAAGAGGCAAGAAGGTAAAAGCACTTGGTCAAATTAGGGTCAACTTTAGAAGAATTGCATAAGTAGGGTTTGAATTTGAGTGAATGTGCAAATTTGGAGGAAAATTGTTGAACTCAAGATCTTGATTTCATTTACAAAAATTGAATTCCAATTTACTATAATGGGCCTAGTCATCGATTCCATTATAAGGTTTGATTTTGCTTTTGATTAGAATTTGATACCTAAAAGGGATATTGTCTATTAGATGTATGTAGATGAATGTGTGTGTGTGTATATATATAGGGTTGTAAATTTATTGTTAGGTAATATAAATTTCCATGTATTCATTAGTCATGAACCTCTGACTATGTTTTATATATTTGGTTAAGATGAAAAGTTCATGATATTTAGGGCATATATGTTTTATGGTGAAGGCATTTTGGGTTTAAGATTTAAATAAGAGCAAGGATTTTGGACCAAAACTACAGTATTTCATAGCCATGATCCAAGTTTAAAAAATATCCATTTTTGGGCTTTTACAGATGTAACAATCGTAGACAGAGATCAATCCTAACATAATACAAAGACACACAGTGGAGTAGGGTTGTTATCCTCCAGGTGATGAGCCACGGGAAGCTCGATCTTCCACAGGTAGATGATACGTCGATTGGTGGAGGACTCGACATTGACGATCCGGCTTCCGATCATAACCGATTGAAGCCAGTAATCGCTACACCATTGCCTCCGTTCGTTACCAACCATGCCAAGACGCGGTTGACCTTACCACTAGGGTTAATTTTTGCAAGCGAATCGAGACACGAGCAAGACGCAGAAGAGCAATCTGAAATTGCGAATTGAATTAAGCACATGAAGATGGGGTTCTCACAAACCGAAGATCGGTGAAACTGTGATGGCAGAATAATCTAAGCAAAAACCCGTGCCTAACAATGACGGCTAGTGAGTTTTATATGAGACAGAGACGGCGGCTTGGGTCTAGGTCGCAGCCTAACTTGAGATACATGGACCGGAGGCCCTAAAGAGAGGTGATGCAACACCCACAGGCCCAGCAAATTATGGGCATAAATTGTTTCGATGATTGTGATTGACTTAGAAAGAATTTGGACTTGGGACTGAATCCATTGGAAAGATCTCGTCAAGAGCTTCTTCATAATGTACTTGAAAGTCCCAAACAGACTCCGTATGCATCTGTTACGCCTATTTGAATGTGGGCTACTCCGCGATGGCCGAATCGGACTCCATCTCGCGAATGTCTTGGACCATGACTCGCCTTGGTGAAGAATGACCTATTTGCTGATCCACATCATGGTTCCTGAGTACAAGAACAATATCATTAGGTAGTAACTCGTCCTTTGCAGCATTCATATGTGAACTTAAGAACGAGCTCACCTGGTAATTTAACTGATGTGCAAGCGCCCTTGTAATTGGCCGTCGCACAAGTAGTTTCGTTGGTGCATCCATGAAAGTGATGTCTTCATCACCGGGAGGCCCGAACCAGTATAATTTCTTGGTTTTTTGCTCATTTGCATACACTGTCCAAACTAAGAGTCTTCGACATCTTGAAAGCCACACTTTAATAGAAAGAAGGCTTTCTGATCTATCATTCAAAAAATAAGTTTGACGGGGACTTAGTCTCTCAATCATCGACATCCATTAACCAAGAGCACTAAAGCAATAAAATAGATTAATTTTTAAGTGAACAGTGGTTGATAAATTTTTCCTAAGTTCCAAATGCCTCAAAATGAATTTTGAGATTTTTTCTTAGATTTTTATGAAGTGATTTGGCTTTTTTAACCCAAGAAATCAATTAACAATATTTTAGTAATAAGGGAAAAAGGTTTTATTTTTCTTTTTATGGAAATCTGTTAGGTTCAAACTACTTTGTTTTTACCATAAATTATTTTTGAAATGTTTTTTGTAAATTTTGTTGCAATTAAAAATAGTTAAAAAAGCATTTATCCATTAACCTAGAACAATAAGGCAATAAAATAAATGTTTATATGTGAACAATGGTTGATAAATGTTTCCTAAGGTCCAAATGATCACATGACTTTTGGGATTTTGTTTTTGATTTTCTGAAGTGATTAGGTATTTTTAAACCTAAAAAATCAATTAACAACATTTCAATCATAAGGGAAAAAGGGTTTTCTTTTTATTTTTTTTTGATGTGGCTCAATCTTATCCATTATTCAAGCCACATGTTCGCAACTTAATGGGTTAAATCAGTATCCTATGATCATGCGTGCTCTTTCACGTGACGTGGCCATAACAGGATCATTGGATCTTGTCGCTAGGGGTCTTTGTCTCTGTGGAGGATTTAGAGTCACTGTTGTGCCGCGGTAGGCCTAGCCTTGGTGTTCGTGTAGATCTAGGGTTCCCTAAGCCTATTTAAGTCACCGAGGAGTTCCACTAGGGCCACAGTCTGTCTGTGCCGTTAGTTGGAGCTAGAAGGGTTGGAGTTGCCGGAGAAAGCATAGGGAAGAATTAGGGGGTGTTTGGCAAAGCTCCAACTCTCAACTATACCACGGAGCAGTACCAAACGCCCTAACTCCACATAACTCTGGAGCAGGCAACTCTATGGAGCAGCCTCCCTCGCAGTTCATTTTTGTGGAGCAGCTTGAAGGGTACTCCGCTGAGTTGTGGATCTGCTCCATAATGGATCTTCTCCATAGTGGAGTTGTGAGGTAGAGCTAAAAAATTAGAGCTGGATCCCTGCCAAACACCCCTTAGAACCGAAGAACACCAGCAAACAATTCCGCCATTACCGGTGAGTACTAGCTCATGATTCTTGGTCAACAACCGTGTTTCACTGTTGTGATCAGTGATCCTCATCGTACTATGCTTTTGGTCCAAAGAGAGTTAGAACATCGTCGTTGTTGAGCCCTAGTTGCACCGCCGTTGTTTGAGGTCGCTAAAACCAATAGGAGGTCCTCGGAGTCATATGTTGCATTGGTAAGCATTGTGGTAGTCCCTAGATGCTGAATCTAGCATTAGTTTTAAGCCTATAACCTTGTAGTGTGTAGCTGCCATAGCTCGCCGCCATTAGTCACTAGCGATGACCATTGGGTCTTATGCCAAGACAATATCGAGAGGAGCCCGTACAACATGAGAACATGTAGATTGGCAGTGTGTAGCGCATGGATGAGCTCGCTGAAGTTGCGCTGCCATGGGTTCAGGTCGAAGGGGCGGAGGAGTGATGTGCCACAGCCGTGGTCGTCGAATCTAGATCAGGTGGTTTGGTTCATGTGGGATTAGATCGGTTTGGGTTAGAATGGTTCGGTGGACCATATTCATCATGGACCGTGTCACTGACGTGTGGGACCCACATGTTAGGTTGGCATCGAGTTCACCATGGGCGAGAGAGAGCCCATGTGGGCTAAGTCTGTTGTGGGCCGTGAGGCTGATAGGCAAGACCTAGTTACTAATCAGGTCTGTGGGTTTAACTAAATATAAACTTAATTCTAGAAATTGATTTAATTTATTATAAATTTATTAAAACTTGTAAAAATACATATGAAAGGATCCTACGGAGGTGAATAGGCCTAGCTATTTTTCTTTTTAGTTATATTTTTTTTTGCTTTTTCTTGAATTAGCCAACAAAGTTAAAGCTATGAATAAGAATGACAATTGTGAAATTTCAATAGATAACTAAATATAAATTTGCTGAAATAAAATGCGGAAATATAATGAGAGAGAGTAAGAGATGCTCATGAGATTTTTCCCGAGGTGTTAGGAGGTTGGTGCCTCCCACTAGTCCTTGTTGGAGCAACTCTTTCCTCAAGAGTGACACTCCTACTTAGACAAATCCATTTGCCTAAGTCTTCCACTCATGATGGTTCTTCACCGCTCCGGTGAGGTGAACCCCGAACCTCGCACACTCCGGCGGCCTTCCACAAATACTCCTCCTTGGAAGGTCTCATTGGCACCACCTCCTAGCCGTCTAGGAGTCGCCAAACTCCAAGAAAAACAAGAGCAAGAAATGTCGATCACACCGGATCAAACTCCACCTCAAAGCACACTCTTGGATTTAGTTTTGGTTTTCTAGGGTTTATGGATCACACACACCTCACTTGGCCCTCTAGTCTTAAACCCTAGGCGGACTCAGCAAAATGAGCAACTAGAATGGGATTCTCACTCACAGCTAGTACGGTTGAAGGCTTTAAAAAGCTCAGCCTTTGAACTAGCCGTTGATGCTTGCCAGACCGGTCTGGGTAGCCTGGACCACGCTGGTCCGGCGGCACACGGTCATCATAGCCAGACTACCTGGCTGGACCGCCACCTGCGTCCGGACCAACTACAGAGGCTATTGGACCATGGTCCGGCTGACCGGACCTCCTCTGCAGTCGGACCGCCGTGTGGTCCAGCAAGATCTCAGACCGATCTTGGCTGCTATTGGAGCTCGGTGCGACAAATGGACCTTCTCATCGCTAAACCACCGCATGGTCCGGCGGCATCCGCACCATAGTGCACTGCTACTGGAGCTCGGTCCGGGTGCCTGGACCTTCTATGTGGCTGGACCACCATGTGGTCCAGCAGCAACCGCTTCTTCCCGACCACCTTCTGCAACTAAGTCCGGCTTCCTGGATTGCAGAGGTCCGGTGGCAAAAACTCCACGACACCACCATAGGACATGGCTACCAAACACAAAAACACAGATTCCAGAGTGTGCAACTTGATGGAGAGAACCGAGGCGATCGAAAACTTCTTGATCCCCTCCTTAATAGTACGGCAAGAATAAAAGAACCCTATATCTACTATTGACTCAACTCAATGCCCGAGCCAAAATAAATATCGGTCCTCATCTTCTTTGCTTGATGCCATTCCAATAGATTTAATAGAATACCATGAAGCACCCCTTTGCGAAATTCTTTCGTCATCAACACCAAAACCCCACCATAATAATGATTGTCGAATTAGAGGACCTTGATGCTTACAACATATATTTTGATTTAGAACTTCAAAATGAGTCCATTCAAGTCTGTAAAAAATTATAAAAATGAGATCTACTTGTTTATGAAATTTATGTAATTTTTCAAGAATTATTTATTTATTATTTGGATTTATATTGGTATTTGGTATTTATTATGCGTAGAAACATACGCTTTGGAAAGTGAGCATGAAGAGGACTTTTTTGGGGTCAAGAATAGGTGTTGCAATAGGGCAAGTTATACACTGTCCTTGACCATATTAATCCCAAGCTACAAGTAAAATGAATTTTTTTATATACATGTATTGCTATATTTATGGTTATTTCAATGGTAATGTAGCTATTACGTAATTGCTTATTATTCATTCCTACACTGCTCAATTTTAACCTACTAATGTCACCATTTTGTTGGACAATGGTGATACTTTGTGGGGGTAGTCGTATTAGAAATTGCTTAGTCATGCATGTTTCCTGAGAAATTAATTAATAATACTTAATGTGAGATATGTAACTAAGGGAAAATCATCTTCTATTTTTGTATGAAGGAGACATGTGTTGCTCCGTATGGATAAAGCTTGTGTCGCTCTTAAATTTGTGTGTTAACAACCTGGGTGGGTTTATTGGCTTAGGCAAGTGCAACTGTGTGACGGTGGAGCCTGTGTGACTAGGCTAGGAGGCAAATCTAGAAGGAAATATTAACCATTTTTTAATATAATGGCATTGGTACAATTTCATAGACTCTGCATTGACATTTTTATGATTTCCGACTTTGTAATGACAATATGTGAATCGTCAACTCTTGGCGAATCTAACTAACCCTACATGATATAAAATGATGTAGAGGCAAGATAGAGGCATAGAGAATTGAGTCATTTCTTATGTTGTTATGGGTTGCAACACAAAAAGAACACAAGATTGTACACAATTTGGCTATATGTAGAGACATCTAAATAGATAACCTATTGTAGGAGTTGTTTTTAGCATTTTATAACTATATATAGGGAATATATATATTTTATAACTATATATATATATATGTGTGTGTGTGTGTGTGTGTGACATAGAACTCATAATAGACAACAGTTGGCTATACCATTTTTTATATGATCGTACATGTTGTAAGAAAGGTTATTTGTGAGTGGATGAGATGATGCAACATCTCGGTGATAATAATTTTAAGAAATTAGTATATAGGATGAGATGGTTTAATTCAGGATGATAATGCTCAATTGCTTATTATGAGAATTGCCATGGCTCAAACCAAAAGTGTATATTTGCCACTGGTCATTGCAAAAGTTTGATCATGCCATTATCTAAATCTGTTTCTCCTCTCTTTTTTATCTTCCTCTCACTGCCTCTCTCCTTCCTCTCTTCCTCTCTCAATCCGCCCTCTGCTCCCTATTCTCCCTATGCTGTGCCACACCGTCATCGCCTTGTGCCATGTCATGCCACTCCTCCCGTCGCCAATCCATGCCTCCTCATGCCATGTCGTGCCACGTCACGCTGTTACTCCTTGTCGCTGCCCTCGTCTCCCCGTCGCCGTCCTGTGCCATGTTGCACAGTTATCACCGTGCCTCACCATTGACACGCCTGGAGCGGAGCTTGAGCTCGCCGGCAGTGGCTAGCATAGGAAGTGGTGCTCGGCTAGAGAGCTAGGGTGGCACCCATAAGGAGATAGAAGGGCCTTGATGCCGTGGAGTAGTGCAGGACTAACCAAGTGCCCATGCATTGTGATGCCGTTCATAACAAGTGAGACATACTAGTGTTTACAATACAACCAATTGCATTTCCACCAAATCCACATAATTGAGCCAAAAAACCCTCAACAATTAAGATTTGACTATGCCGAGGAAGCGACGTTGTCGAGGCTGCGGGTGCACGTCGACCCTAGTAGCAGGAAGGGAGAAGAAGGCGCCCACATGACAAAGGAGGGGAGCAGCGTGGCATCGATGCGAGAGAAGTGGTAGGTAATTTTAGCGGTGGTAGATGGAATTTTATGAGATAATACATGATAGATAATTTTACTGGTAGTAGAGAATAACTTTATGGGATGCTATACACTGGGCAATTTTAGTGATGGTGAATGACGATATTGGTGGGTAATTTTAGTGATGATGTAGGGTCTTGTGATATGATATTGGTTAGTGATTTTAGTGAAATGATGTACCATTTACTTGTTATCACTCATCATAAGAGAAATTTCAAGAATAGAGAGAAAAAGAATGATGCAAGTGTATAATAATGATGAAGCGACCTAGTAACGAGAACATGAATATTTAGGCGATAATCACACTCATTCATGTTGATTTGCTATTAAGATTAAAATTACTACTAATGAAAATCTGTAACCGACTTTGCAGGTCATTATCGAAAGACAGTCCTTGATGGGAAAAGTAGAAATCGGTTTAAAAAAGAAGGGCGGCTTTGTGGGCCCACGCTGTCAGCCTCCAACCCGAACTTGGCGGCGAAGCGATGATGCACCAATCCAACGACAAGGAGGGAGGAAAAAATAGCCTCCGTCCTCCGTTCTCACCTCTCTCCTCCTTCCCCCAATTCCTCTCTCCAAGCCGGCGACCAGATTCAAACTCCGCTCCTTTTTTGGTCGCGATTACGCCTGATTCGCCCTCTCCGCTACCCGATCGCGAGCTTCCCCGCTGCGGAGCTGCAGATTTCGGCCGGATTCGTGTTTCTTGGCTGAGGGTTCGTTGGGGTTAAAAGAGGAGAGATCCGGGAATTCTTGGTTGGCCGCTGCGGATTGCTCTTGATTTTTTGTAGCTTGCGAGATTGCGTTGACGATTATTGAATCCGCTGGTAATTGGAGTGCTGATGTTCGTTTGATGGATGATGACTGTTCCGATAGATAGTGCTGCCGCCCCGCCCTTGCGGGACCTCGCGCAGCGCCTCTTCAACAAGGTGAGGCCCCTCGTCTTTACATGCTTCTACTTTACATGCTTTGCCTGTCGGCTTGGGTTTCATTTAACTTTATGATGTTCTTACGGCCTTATATGCGATACATGAATGTATGCTATAGGTATCCATGTCCTGACCGTGCTGAAGTAGTAACTGAACTGCGTCGCGTTCTCAGAAGACTGATTTATTATTTTTAATAAACAGTCTACAATGGGCATTGGATCGCAAACCTATGTTTGTTTCTAAATGCAGAAGAAAAAAAGAGCTAATGATTTCCATAGATGTTAATGATTTGGGGAATACTAGATGGTTTTTATGTCTTATGTGGGTTTGGGTTTGAGATCCAATACATAAATTCAGTCCATTGGAGGCTTTTAGGTCCAAAGATGATAATGCCATGTTTTATGTGTAGAATGTGGAACTCAAAGGTCATCTCGAGAAGTCAGCACTGTCGAAAGTCCCATCAGATCCCAACATATGGCTTCAGATGCGTGAGAATTTTATGAAGATAATTCTTGCAGATCATGACTTCTCTGAAAAGCATGAGATAGAGTATCTCCTGTGGCAGTTGCACTACAAAAGAATTGATGAATTCAGGCACCGGATTAATGCTGTGGGCTCAGCTACATCTCAGAGTGGCAAGAACAATGGAAGCACAGATCGAAACAAGAAAATTAAATTAGCCTTCAAAAGCTTCCTTTCAGAAACAACTGGCTTCTATCACGACTTGATGTTGAAGATCAAATCAAATTATGGCCTTCCTTTGGGTTACTTCTCTGAGTGCCTTGATAATGCAAATAAAGATGATAAGAAAACATCTGAAGTGAAGAAAGCCCAGATGTCATGCCACCGTTGTCTGATATATCTGGGTGACCTGGCCCGATACAAGGGTCTGTTTGGTGACGCTGATTCTACGAGTCGTGAGTATGCCACAGCTTCTAGTTACTACATGGAGGCAGCTTCAATCTGCCCTTCAAGCGGCAACCCACACCATCAGGTATAATCCTATTGATATATTTGGTCAAAAAGTTCATATATTATCCAGTGATGACCTTCTGATCTGATTTTTCAGCTTGCGATTTTAGCATCTTACTCAAGCAATGAGGTAGTGGCTGTCTATAGGTACTTTCGAAGCTTAGCTGCAGATACTCCTTTTTCCACAGCACGGGACAACTTGATTCTTGCTTTTGAGAAGGTAAATTGTTCTTCATTAACTGATTTGCATTGTACTGTACTACCACCCTCCAGCCACAAATACCTATTGTTTCATATATGTGCAAGTCAGAGTGTTGAAACATGGATATCTTTTTTAATATTTATATTTGATACACGGAAATCATGTATGTAGTGTAGATTTGTCTCAAAAGATACTTCCATAATATTATAATTTTATTAGGTTTTATAAATAAATTGAAATAGTAATTAGTGGTTAAAGTTGCATTTTGGGGACCATGTCACTGTCCAAACATGTATTTGTGACTAGAGGGAGTACTTTTTTCATCATGTGCTTTATCTTATGGTTTGTTATCTGATGTAGATGTGAATCTGTGTACCCTTTTATCATATTTGTATAATTTCACATGGAATAGTTTATTTATACTGCTATGTGAATTGCAATTACCGCATTGTACTTCGCTCCCAATTTATCTACTAATGTCATGTCTTATTTCTCCTGGCACTTATTTTTTGTAGAACTACTGATTTAGCGTATAGTATGAATGTTCGACGATGGCACTTATTTCACATGTTTATGTTAGCTCATACTTGATGGAAAATGATTATGTGGTTAATTTTATTTCTTCTGTCAATAATTGTTATTCTGCATCCTCTATTATCAGTTTACATGCTTGTAAGTTCTGGAATGTTTTTGTTTGTTTTTACATTTCGTCCGTTCCATCGAATAGTGCACATCTCCATTATTTTGTCTTATGTCGCAATGCTATCAGGTTTCCTGTTTGTTAGCTTGTTATCATGTTTGTTAGAGACACATTATTATTGTACTAATTTATTAAGTCATTAAGTTTTTTATGCAACCTCACAAATATTGGCATTAATATGACAATGGCATGTTGTTCGAGTTGCTCACTTAATAGTAATGAAAGGAAAAGCATATCGGATATGATAGGATATAGATTGATTAGCAAATGGTAGGGATGTTTGTAAGATTGCATGAGTTCCATTACCACCTGTGTCTTGTGACATTGTTTTCCTATCTCATATCATTTTGTGTTCTGTTTTCCTATATCATATCATTTTGTGCTCTTATTAAGTGTGCTGTGTTTATATCTAAATGGCTGGTTCCATGTAACTACTTGCCCCCTTACTAGATGAAGCTCACTTTGCTGTCAGCTTATCATCATTTGGTTATATGTTGTTCTTGATGCTTTTTAGTGTCTGTTATTCTGTTAGTATCATTCCCATAAGTAAAAACGAAATTAATTTTAACTGGAAATGAAGTATAACTACTGAAGGTAGCTGTATAATGTTAGCTGATGAGTTAGTGTGTTATGAGGAATTAACTTTGTAATACAATACTGGAAGTGTTCTAATAATCAAAATGCCAAGATCCCCTTAAAAAAATTGGCAAGACCTTGTGAAACTAGTTTCTATTTCTGACTGTACAACCTATGCAGAATCGCCAAAGCTATGCACTGCTACCAAGCAACAATAAAGTTGCTATTAGGACATTACCCCAACGATCAGCTGGGAAGGGCAGAGGATGTGGGGAAACCAGGTTTCATACCAGCGATCTTAATACCGAATCGGCTCCAAAAGAACGTGAGCACAGCATTCCAGATACATTGAAGGCCTTCTATATACGGTTTGTTAGACTTAATGGAATACTTTTCACAAGGACTAGGTACTTCCCAATATCTTTTCTTCTGGATGTTCTTAAAAAATTCTCCTCTCTCTCTCTCAAATAATTCTTTTTTATATTTTGATAGTTTGGAAACATTTGGGGAGCTATTTGCTTCGGTCAGCAATGATTTGAAAATTCTCCTTTCTTCTGGTCCAAATGAGGAGCTTAATTTTGGTCCTAACGCTGCAGAAAATGCATTAGCTACAGTTAGACTTATTGCCATCCTTATATTCACGGTGCACAATGTGAAGAAAGAACCCGTTAGCCAATCATATGCTGAAATTGTGCAACGCAGGGTACTGCTTCAAAACGCATTTACAGCTGTTTTTGAGTTTGTTGGACATATTCTCAAAAGGTGCTTAGAGCTTCATGACATTGCATCAAGTTTCTTTCTTCCAGCCATTGTGGTCTGCATTGAGTGGTTGGCATGCCATCCAGAGTTAGCTGCTGATTCTGAGATGGAGGAAAAACATGCAAATGCTCGGTCTTTCTTCTGGAATCAGTGTGTCTCATTTATGAATAAACTCATCCTTACAGACCTTGCATCCATTGATGGTGATGACAATGAAACTTGCTTTTTTGATATGGGCATATATGAAGAGGGTGAAACTGGCAACAGACTTGCATTGTGGGAAGATTTTGAATTAAGGGGATTTTCTCCCCTGGTGCCTGCACAGATTATTTTGGATTTCTCAAGCAAGTACACATTTGAAAATGATGGAAGCACAAAGGAGACGAAAGCACGGGTTCAGCGGATTCTTGCTGCAGGGAAGGCTCTCTTAAATTTTGTTCAGATTGATCAACTGAGAATATATTTTGATTCATCTTCTAGAAAGTTTGTTATAGCCAAGGAGCCACCTGTTGTAGAAACTGCCATCTCTACTCATGTATCTTCCACTGCAGCTGACATAACTACAATTGAGTTGGAACATGAAGTTGCAAGCAGATTTAATTCAGTGGCAGCTAATCTGGGATCATTACAGCTGTGTCCTGAAGGAGAAGAAGATGAAGAAATTGTTTTTGAGCCTACAGCTTCTGAAAAGTTTCCAAAAGTTGTTTCAGAACCACCCGTTAATGGTTATATTCAACCTGTACAAATGTCCACTGCTGATTGGCCGACCAATATTGAGTCATTTGCCATTCAGAACACTGCATCTGTACCAGCTGCCAGTAATTACAACATTAACCAGTCACCTCCCATGTCTTCTGTTGGTTGGGCTGCCAATGTTGGGCAAGAGGTGATTCCTAGCATTGCTCCAAGGTCAACTACTTGCGAATTTGTGCAGCCTGTACGGATGCCTTCTTCCAGTTGGGCAAGTAATGGTATACCACTTGTTGGCCCTCAAAACACAATCCAAACTTTCCCAGGTGTTGTTTCTGATCCGCGTGTATCTGCATCAGTTGTTCCACATTTGAGTAGCCTAGATTATCGAAAATTGCTTCTTGAACAAGAAAAAGTCTTAATGAGTGGACTAAAGAATGTTAGCATAGCTGGAAATGGATTTCATGAGCAGAGATTCCACGGTAGATTGAGTGGATTACAGTCTATGGGATATTCACTTCCTTTTTCTGTTGAATCTGGTCATACAATTACAAACTTGATGCAAAATCAGGTGAAGTTTACTGGGGAGACTATCCCATCTTCTTTTGATTCAGTTGTACCATCAGTTGCATCATCTGATGTTGTGACAATGAAGTTCACTGAAGCACCGGTAGCTGTGTCAAAGAAGAACCCTGTTAGTCGTCCATCAAGGCCTGTTGGTCCTCCTCCAGGATTTGACCACATCACCTCAAAGCGTCAGGATGATTTTATGTCAGTTGAGAAACTGCAGCACCCACAAGTTGATGATTACAGTTGGCTTGATGGATACCAGCCATCAGTGGATCATGTTCATAACTTAAGAGCTATGTATCCTAATGTTACCGCTACTAGCAGTGCATTCATCACTCCCTTCCCTTTCCCTGGGAAACAGCAGGTTTCTGGGATACACACCCAAGGGGCCAACGAGAAAACATGGCAGGATTTCCAACTTTTTGAACCTGCACAACAGAATATGGTTCAAAACTACCAGCAAATAAATCAGCAAAATGGTCAAGCGGTTGAGCAAGAGCCAGCACCTATCCTGTCTGGCCGCTATCTTGTGTGACTCAGTAACTTGTACCAGATGATTACTGGTAAACATTTTTCTTCCTGTAAGTTGAGAAATTAGGCATTATGCAGTAGTTTTGGTTTCGTTACTTGATTTAGCATATATAAGAGTTTGTATGGTAGTTTCACATTTTCTTTTGTTGGAGCAAAATTTAATTGACACAAAGAGGCTCAGTTATGTTGTTTTTTTCATGTGCGTAGGAGTTGCTGACATGTTGCAGTGAATGGCACAGCTTGACACCTATTGAGTCCCTGGCCCCATACCTGCAGCCCTTTCATAGTCTTCAATTTCCTTTGGGAAATGGTGGTTTTGGAAGCATAGCAAGTGCTGCTGCCAGGTTTGGTAAGTTCGATGCTTAACTTTTATGCCTGCATGTTGCCTTGCCAGATCTTTTTCCTCAATGTCCCAGATAGCATTTTGTTTGGATGTGAAATTTAGTATATTTTCTTCTGTCGCTAGTCTATTGAGAATTTGAGATAGTTGAATGGGAGTTGGCTCACAAAATGAAAATGTGCTGAATGCTTAAATAGTCTCACTTATTTTATGTGGATCATAGTTGCTATTAGATGCAGTTGCGAAATGCACCTAGAATTTTCTTAATGCAGTTTCCTGTAGTGCCAAAGTGATTCATTTCTGTTATGTTGCCATTACTTTCTGTACCATTATATTTGGCACTATATATGGCTTGCACATGTAATGCCACTTTATTTGATTGAAACAGTTTGGAATCACATTTCATTCTTCTATAAATTCACATTTTGCGGAGGGGTGGTATTTTGAGTGCTGACCTTTTTTAAATAATCCATTTTTTCCAGTACTGCATTTACTCAAATAAGTTTTACAGCATATAACACTGCAATCTGTGCAGGAATACATTATCGTGGCCTTGTAATTTCAAATAGGTTTTTAATTTTCCGTGGTTACTTGATTTGGGATTTTGATGACTTACTTTCTCTTGGCTTAACTTTGTTTGCCTTCTACTTGCATGCCAACTTCTATTGTATTTAGATGACTCACCTTTAGTAATGAGTTGTGAGCTTTTGTACATAGGATGATCACCTGTTGTGTAGTCCCTTGCATTGTTTGATTTGATATTTGAAGGGTGTGCCAGGTCTTCCCAGGCCAGAGGGTGGGTGGAGGATGATTGATCCTGTCAACAGTATGATGGGGATGAATTATATGGAAGATTCTTGTTAGCTCAAGACACGAAGGTTTGATCTAATGAAATTGAATCCAGTCATCATAGGCTCGCACTATATGTCATCTCTCAGTGGAAGAGTAAGTACCGCAAGAAGGCCCCAATGGATTGTTGCTGCTGGACAAGCTAGAAAGGCTATTCGATGTGGATGTCTGTTTGGGGTGCTGCACCCATCTATGCTACCGTGGATAATTGAGGAACAACTAGCTTTTTGGCAAGTGGTTTCTGGAAGTATATCCTGCTTCATTTGTGCTTTGTCGGCGACAGCATGTTATAGTAGTTGTTTTGCAACTCATTGCAAGTTTACTTCTAATTACCCACTATGGTTTGAATAGCGTCCTTCGTATTTCTGTGGCTAAATTGTACGGACCAAACTTAATAATTATTACGTTTGTCATATGTTAGTCCATTCTAAATTTTAAGAGCTTCTAGAAGCGGTTTGTTCACTCGATTTTTTGAGAGGTGGTTCTAAGATTTTCGAGGCACGGATCTAACACCCTTGAGCTCCTCCCGATTGCCACCCTTGACCTACACTAATCTAGTCCGTGGCGGCGACTCTTGTGCTCGGCTCGACCGCCTAGGCCTTGCCAGACAATCATTGAGCACCTTTCACACCACTTCTCTCCCTAACGTGTCGTTGGCTTCTACCTCCTGCATCACTATATGCAATGAGCGAGCCTGGCTCGGCTCATATGGAAAATGACCACGGCAAGTGTTTCTCATAAGCCAGGCTAGCACGGTGTATTATATCACCTCTGCTAAGCTTCAGCTCGTTTGCAAGCATCCAAACAGTTGTTCGCTGCATCGGGCACCTGGCCAGCCTCAAGCCAGGCAACCAAACACACTCGTAACATCTTTCTAGGAGCATATGAAACCACTTCTCAAATCTCTCAAAGTTGAGCTTTTCAAAATCAACAAATAAATTCACCCAAAAAGAATGGTCCTAGTCCAACCAAACTGCAGCATATAGCCAATCAACTATATCCTGTTTATGCTAAACTAGTTGGGTACCCATGCTTTGCCACGGGAAAAACTAATCAAACAACACATTAGCTAATTTAATTTAAAATAGTGAATGTTTATAAACTTTATGCATAATATTAAGATTTGGTCACACAATGATCCCAAGAAAAGATATTAATATTTGTTAGAAACTGGGAATTGCAAATAGTCACTAATTATCTTCCACAACTCCCATGAACAGTCCTACACATACTACTCTTGGATATTGCGAACGTAGCTTCTATTATTTTACAACAGACTTAGTGGAAACTGATATATCGGCTAAGACGTAAGAACTTCACTATACACAATGTTTCTCGTGAATGTTCCACGTGTATTACTTGACTTCTGGCGCTTTGATTTGTCCTTGTCAGGGACGGCGAGTACAATAATATTGCTTCTGGATATAGCTCTAGACAATGCGACGTAGAGCTGACCATGGGAGAACACTGGCTCTGGTAGATAGACACCGACTTTTGGAATCGTCTGACCTTGAGCCTTGTTTATTGTCATCGCGAAGATGAGCCTAATCGGAAATTGCTTCCTCTTGAAACGAAACGGAAACATCTTATCATCGGAGGGGCAGAGCGGTATTCGAGGGAGGAACACCCTCTTACCAGCATGTTGGCCAAGGACGATTTTGGCGTTGATAGTATTTCTTTGAAAGCCTCGAACCACCAGTCTCGTCCCGTTGCACAATCCATTCGCAGGGTCAATGTTCCGAAGAAGAATCACCTGACAATTGATCTTGAGCTTTAGCACATGGGGAGGAAGCCCGTTGAGGGTGAGGGTGTTCAAGAACTCAGGAGGATAATAGCCATACGGATCATCCTCCGCACGATCGAAGCTATGATAAAGCACCTCCTCACCATGAAACCGTTCAATCATCTTCATGTTTATCCTATCCACGCACTCGTTTCGAGTTGACAATATGGCATGTGAATTGATGAACGTTGCATCCATTAGATTTTCATCAATCATCGGGAAAACGCTAGCTATTAGCCTATCGAGGCCAGACTCCTCCCCTGTGGATGGGACACAAATCTCATCAGAAAGCACGACATAACCTTCATCATCGGCCTCCTCTATTCCATTTCTGATAGGAAAGAGGTACTCCGCAAACTCAGGATCGCTCTGGGTCCTCATATTGCGGACGAGCCTGAGCTGTTGCATGCAATACCAAAGGTATGACCTACGCAATGTTGAGTTTATTATTTGTGGCCATGTTCCTTTACGTACAACGGCGAGCACTTGTCTGAAGTCTCCTCCGAACACAACGGTCTTTCCCCTGAACGGCAAGTTACGACAACCCATGATGTCACGCATGCTACTGTCCAAGGCCTCGACCGCTTGCGGTTTTGTCATCGAGGCTTCATCCCATATGATAAGGGATGATTTGTGGAGGAGCTTAGCGGTCCCACTTTGTTTTGTGAAGCTGCACACCCACCGTCTTGGACGTTAAGAGGGATCTTAAACCTTGAGTGTGCAGTCTTTCCACCGGGCATGATGGAAGCAACAACACCTGACGTGGCGGTTGCCACAGCTATCTTCCCCTTTGAATGGATAGCAGCGAGCAAGGCTTTATAAAGAAAATTTTTCCCCGTGCCTCCCAGGCCATCCACAGAGAATATGCCCCCTGACCACTTTCAACCGCTGCTAGTATTTTATCGTACGCTGATCTTTGTTCTGGGTTAAGAGATTGTGCAATAACGATGTCTTCCTGATCCACCTCAATGCTGGACTCCTCAATTATCTCTTAGGGCTCACCTCCCATGTAGTCAAATGATTCATCAATTTCAGGGAGTGGAAATGTTGCTATATCCTTACCCATCGATTGGAGCATTTTTTTTATATCAAGAAGGACGAATTGCTCAATCGCATGTGTAGATGAATGGGAACGTCGATAATCCTCCGACATCCCATCTAGATGTCGGTTCCACAACCCACAGACGTCGCTGGGCTCACAAAAGACTAGTATAGTAGCAAATAGCCTCCGAAGAGAAGATGGCATCTGAAACAACTCGGCTTCGGTTAGACATTCGTCTATGGTGTTGTTAGACTCAACAAGGCCCCTCAATTCTGCAGCTTCACGAAAGGATGGGCATACCACACCGTCCACTGTCCGTATATCCTCGAATGAGGTTGCACCAGTAACGTGGTTTAGTAGGATCCTCAGATAGTATCGTTCCCCTTCAGCGGGACTCGCTAACACGATCCTACCAATCTGTGTGCCCCTCTACCTCGGCTTCCACTGTTTGCTAGCTGCTTGCTAGGTAAAACTCGATGGAAGATCCCTATAGAGGATGCCTTGAGCCTACTCATGTACCCTGTTCGCCTCAAAGTACGCGGTTAACATGGTCTTCTCAGCGCCTTGCCGGTCAACGACGTTATGGAGGTCCTGTCCCACGTGAAACGATACCATGTGCATGTTAGGAAGGTGCAGCTGCAACTGCTTCACGGGGGGGGGGGGGGGCGATATCTTACTCAGATCGAACCTATATATTATCCAAAGAGCCTCTGGCAGGGTAACCCACCTGGTGTCCCTGTACTGCTTGATCTCGTCGATCGGTTCGTTGCTACCAGTTTCACCAAGAGAAACAAGAACGATCGTGCCCCTTGTATATGTATTTGAATAGGTACTTGACAGCCTTAATACTTGAACAGGCCTCGACGTTGATGTGGCAGTTAAACATCCGTAGGAGGAAAGGATTGTAAGGCACCACCCATCTATTATCCAAATCCACCTTTCGAACTCTTGCTTTACAGCCGTCATCACATCTCCTATACAAAGGATAAGAGTCCTTGCCTTGAATGGTTTCAGCATTAAAAGGGCGAGGGTAATGGCACCTGCACGAACCATCTCTCATGCAAACATTGTTCATGTTTAGAACTCCGCAAGGGCCATGCATCATGTGCTTCACGACCATCTCATATAACTCCGGGTACTTGTTCTTGTTTGGTAGCTCGGCCGAGATAATGCAATCATATTGTTGCGGACAGGTCAGCTTGTATTGCCTGCTCATGATAAGAAGGAAATGCGCGTGAGGAAGTCCCCTCTTCTGAAACTCGACCACATACACGTAGGCCACCACCTTACCAAGAATATGCTTTTCGAACAGCTGCTTCTTGAGCTCCTCTAGCTTTGCCCTAAACACGCGAACGACAAGATCAGGGCGATCCTGAGCGGTCTGACCAGGCATAAGCTCAGACGATATTTCCTGCCAATGTGGGTTGCATGTCATCGTGAGGAATACATCAGGCTTGCCATACTTTTGCACTAAGGCCATCGCATCTAGGTATCGACGCTTCATATCACGACTTCCACCGATGAAGGACATCGGTAGCACAATCCGTCTGCCTACCGCATCAGCACGACCCTCTCCTACATGGATGCTATCCACCACGCCCTGGTATAGGTCGGCCCTTATGTTCTTCTGGTTATTCCTTATGTAGTCAAGCCGCGTGCTCTCTATTTTTATGCACGTATCAACAGCGAACTGCTGAAAGAAACGTTTGCCATAGAGTATTGGGTTGAATATACCACGATGCATTTGAAATTTATAGCAGTAATACTCCCGTACAGAGACGCACAGCCTGCTACTGGTTCCTGTGCAAATGACCAACAAATTTTTTAAGGAAATGATTTATCAATCATCTTGCGAAATGCAAATAAAATAACCTTCTTCGAAGAGATTATCCCCACGAACCGAAGCCACTTGGTCCATGGATATAGTTTCTTTGGGGATACCAGGATGCCATCCGAGCTTGCCTCTTGGGAAGAACATAGGGTACGACAAAGGATCGTAACATCCGTAGTACGGCCGAATAATATGCCTAGTATTGTTGTTGCCATACAGGATTATGCTACGATCAAATGTTGAGTGTGGCTTATTACCCTCGACCCACACCTGCAAAGAACTCTCGAAGTTATAGGAACATTATATGTCCTCTGGTCTAGCCTGTTATCAAGGTTGAGAGTGATACGGTAATCCTCAAGGTCATCGATCGATCCAAGACTTCTGAAGGTTTCAGAGTATGGATTGTCTCTGAGTATGTCGACCAGTATCCTTATGACCTCCTGGTCAAGGTTAGGAGACTGGCGAAAACGATGATTTAGATTGGGATGGTCGTCATAAAAATATAGCTCAAGATGCTCTGGGCTAGAACTCCTCGAGCCAAAAGAGTGTACATTATGGTAAATCTGGCCATGGGCCCAAAATGTGTACACACCACCTCTCATGTTACTGCAGGTTTCATCTAAGCTGACACCTAGGGTGGTGAAGGAAAAGTGACCATTAAAGAATCTTATGTTCTCTCGAAAATGCCTCGCATCATGATCCGTACTCGACCACAATCTCATGAGCTCAGGCAATGGTTCTGAATTCACCAGTCTAATCTTTCCATCGCGACAACAAAATCCCTTCGTCTCATATTGAAATCTCTTTGCACCACATTTATCGCAGTCTGCCTCGGGCTTTAGGACGTGTGTGATCTATGGTATATTATTGTAGACGTGATCATATGAATCGGGGAGGCTAGATCCAACGTTACAAGAATTTTTTGTTTCATGAATCTCAACGTCCTCGACACCGTGATCAACTAGAGTGATTTAGAGGAGAAAAATTATTGTTGGTTCTACGTATCGTATAACACAGAGACGTACTATGAAATAAATACCTCCACCAGCGAACATATAGTACTCATCATCCATGATGTCCTCAACAATGGTGTCCACATCATGTGTGCGTGTATCTGGATGAGTACAAGACAACAACTTATTTTCTATTTGTCAAGAAGGTAAGGAGAACACAAAAGTTACGAATGATACCTTCGTCTATTATGATTGAATCTGTTAGAGGTCGATCACTTGCAAGGTACTGTGGCACGGGCATAGCGATGGATTGAGTGCACAAAGCGTCTTGTCTAGCAGCATAGCTTGCATTACGTTGATGAAGAAGTGTCTGCCTCTCCTCTGGTGGTAGATCTTGTCTAGCAGCTCTTCGCCTGGCATTGATTGTTTGCCTTTGATCAACTGGTAAAGTTTGTCTGTGTGCTCGTCGACGTGCATTCACATCTTCCCTCTGTTCCGGTGTTAAACTTTGTCGCCGTGCTCTATCACGTTCTCGCCTTTTCTTCCTTGCTTGTTCTGTTCGCCTCTATTCTTCTTGTTCAATTGTTACATGTCTTTCAATAGGTATGAGGATATAGGGATCATGAGTAGGCTTTTTTTCTAGGTAATCGGAAAAATTTTTATATGAATGACAAAAGTTCTTGGTTCGTACTACAAACCTATAGAAATAATTTGGTAACAGTGACAAAGCAATGTTCTCACCATTGGAAGATTCACCTTGGTATAGCACCCCAAATGGCTTAAGCGTGCTATAGGAAGTTTGTATTGATATATCTTGTCGAACAAAGTTATCTTCGCCATCAGATGAAACATCATTATCGTTATTGTTGATTGGCTCACATATGGATAGACCTGTATGAGAACAAGGTGTGGCATCAGAGCGATATCTCTTTCGTGTATGTTGTTCATCCATAAGTACTACATCAATGAAATACTAAATTAATATCTCCTTTTGTCAAATTTAAGAGGTGCAGCTTATACACTTTCGATGGATATACAAGTTAACCTTCTTTTTCTTTTTTGGGCCGATGACTATGACACAATGACATCTATGAGGATATCCTTCAAGATAGAGGAAGGAAAATGTGAGCTTTACTGTCCATCTTAGTTGGACAGAGTGATAACAGTAGATATAACACGTGGCAGTAGATTGATAACAACAACAAACATAGAACAAAAAAAAGACACTGGCATAACATTCATTCTCCAAGTGAACTTAAACTGTCTAATGCAGATAAATTAGACAGAAGACATAGTACATAGGCCCCATTTCTGTGAGTCTGAAACCATAAAAGCCTAATTCCAATAAAACCAACCATCTGTCAAGGAAACAAATGGATAACACAAATAGTTTTGCATAGGATCTTAAAAAATGAAAATATAAAACACAACCACATATATTCAACCTTGAATTGCGGAAAATCACAACATGGGTACAGTTCACAAAGCTACAAAAAGGTTGATGCATTGCAGGTTTGCAGGTAGACCAGATATCAGTGCATTTGTACAATATAAAAATTTTGTTAAGGGCATTGCTAAAAAAGAATGCTATTAAGGCAGCTTAAATAATTTATAGGTGAGCTCTGTTAGTATTTATTCAGCTATGTTCTACAGCAGAACTAATCAAACACTTAAGCACATTCTATTCCCAGTTCCACATGAATAAATATGATCACATCATGGTGGTTACGGCTGTCTCAAACTAACAAGACCACTAAAACAACCAAGCAACCTAAAAACTACTAAAAAGATTATCTGTGTCTATAATGGTGGATTTACCCTCCAAAAAAAATATAGAAAACAAATTCTTGCCTTACCTCGCAGCGTGTTCGACCTGAACACAATCTCAAGTGGCTCTTTATAGGAAAAGTGCTAGCCTCTTCTTGTATAAAATTTTCCTCAAATGTCTAAATCATCAAAGAAATTCCATGTCATCCCTCCTGCTTTGTTCCACTGGATAATAAAAAGACCATGATATATTGTCCAAACATGATGGCATATCTAAAGGGCAAATAAAATCAACAAAAAAAGAGAGTAAATCTGTGCAATTGAATGTACACATGTTTGTCCCAACGAAAAACTTTCATACACATTGTTGTCCCAACCAAAAACTTTGTTTTCTCTGCGTATTCAATAGAAAATCGGCAATTGATCTCTTTAAGTAGGAAAATGCATGGATCTCATTTCAATAAGAAAAGGATGCTTCCCAGCAAAAAAAAACTAATTTCTGTGTGTTTCAATAGAAAATAGGCAATTGATATCACGATTGCAGAGGCAATGTACTTTGTGTGGATCTTGCTTTGATAGCATCAACGTTCTTTTCATGTCAGTAGCAGAACATATGAATGTGAAGTTGTGAACTTGGTTATGGACGTCAAGGCATCTCTTTGTGTATTTATGCACATATATATCAGATGTGATATGAAGGGCAAATCTGAGCAAGTCATTTGCTCCTAATGACTTGTCATCTGTCTGTCTCTGGTTGACAATAAGATGATAATATTGTCCAAGCCTAGAAGCTTACTTATGCTATTGGATTGGTTCATGCTGCTGAAGAATCAGCACACAGTTTAATTTAATTACTGACAATATGGTCATACAATGCACTCAGATAAGCATCAGGCAAATCCTTCCCATTATCAATTCCCTAGTTATTTCATGAATGAAATCAGTAGCTTGTTGCACAACACCCAACTCAAAAGCCACCGATACATCCATGGAATCCTAGAAAAGCAGTTCTTGACTCCTGGAACCGAAGCCGTGTGGAGGTACCTGGTTCTTGACGGGTCGACGGCGCCGTGGTCGAGCTAGTCGAAGTCGGTGGGGAGGCCGTCGGTGGGGAGGATGGGCGCCTTGTGCGCCGAGCCGGCGACTTCCTTGAGGAAGCTCCGGCGGGAGCGGCGGAGGCCGAGAAAGCGCTCCCGGAACTAGGCGGGGGTGAGGTCGGAGAACTTGGTGACGCCTGTGGACCGCGGAGGTCGAGCCAGCCGTGTGGCTGCTGCGCCGCAGTTGGCCTTGAACACCGATAGCCGGTGCACGCGTGCTCGTCGGCCTCGAGGTACGACTTGCCAAAGCGCCGACGCCGAGGGGGGAGGCTGGCTGCTGAGGAGGCGGCGGGGAGGGAGGAGGAGGGCGGCGGAAGGAGACGGGCGGCGCAGGGAGGTGGCTGCGTGGGAGGGAGGCGGCGGCTGGGGCGAGGGGGATGGGGATGAGCTGAGAGAGAGGGGGAGGGGAGTGAGGATGCGGGCGGCGGGCTGAGGCGTTGCGCGGCAGGTTGTTAGGGTTAGGGTGGAGAGAGAGGATAGTGGGGCGGGGCTGTGGGTGGGAAAGGATTCAAAAAAATTTGAACGTGACGTACCACCACCATAAGCCTCTTTTAAGAGTATAGATTCAATTACTAAAAATATAAACTTTGACAGCTTTTCATGCAGTTTAGAGAAGCCGCCCCACTTCGTTTAGCTTATTTTTGAGATCTTTTAAAAGAAGCTTCAAGATTAAAACAGGCTCGATTAACCAAAGCATTTGGTTTTTCCAAACGGTCATAAGCCATAGGATTAAGCAGAAAAGAACAAGCAGATTAAGGGTCCTCTCCCATGCTCCACCCCTGATATGAGTTCTCTTGTAGGCCACTCCATTTTCTGCTATGCTCCATTTCATAAGTTTGCCCGTTCAACGCAGCTCCACACAAAAATAGGCCGTCAGCACCCAGGGTGTCAAATACGTACTCTATTTTTAATACCCGCCATCCCCTACTTTTCAATATATAAGGTTGATATTTTAACCACTAGATTTGAACGATACATTTGTAAAATAATTATAAAAACACAGTATTTTTCTTATAATAATGGGTTAATTTGGATAGATGCTACCGTAAAGTTGGATATTCGAGAAATGCTATCTTTCCTTTCGTATTTGTATTTTTGCCATTATGAAATCAAAGAAATTGAAAAAATGTCACTCCGTGCGCCACGTGGCACCTGTTGACGAAACATGGCAATATTGAACTCATCTTCTTCCCCTCTATCTTATTCCTCCCTTCCCTCTATCTTCTTTCTCCACAATGCCGACGTCGGTGTTAGGAGTGGGAAGGATGTGGACACATATACGCCACCAAGTCCCACGAAAGCGCCACTCTTTCCCTCCCCTATCCCCATGAACATACGTCAAGCCTGGCCTCCATGCCGAAGCCTATCCACCATGGTTGTCATGTCACCGCTCTGTCAAAGCAACCGTCGT
The DNA here is from genome assembly GCA_036346145.1 of Olyra latifolia. Taxonomy (NCBI): domain Eukaryota; kingdom Viridiplantae; phylum Streptophyta; class Magnoliopsida; order Poales; family Poaceae; genus Olyra; species Olyra latifolia. The sequence continues at coordinate 2,243,222 of CM070531.1, read as the reverse complement.
GTGGATGCCCTGTCCCGTCTCCATAGCTGCGACAGAGCTTGTCCCCTGCCAATCAATGTTTGCCACCACGAGCAATTCCGTCCATTGGGCGTTAAATTTACCCGAGCAATGCGACACCCACCTTAGACATGCTAGATCCGATAGGGGGCCATGATGCAGAGCTTGGTGGCCAAGTGCGCAGTGAGGACAGTGTAAGGAACCGGATGCCTAAGAGGAGGTGAATTGGGCTTCTCAAATTTTACTTTCTAATTAATTTTACACTTGTGCTCAAATCTTAAAAAATGTGGAAGCTAAATATATATTCTTTGAATATAAGTGATATGTCAATGATAGCAATCCAAGAATGAGATGAACTAAATACAACTAGATAATTAAGATATACAATTAAACACACAAGATAAATGCTAGCATGACATCACTGTCTTCCACCTTCGGCCGAGCGCGACTGAGTGAGGAAGAAGGGCGGTACGCCGGTGACTCACGAGCGTCGGGACCAAGGACCTAGGTCCTACGGCGAACCTATGGAAGGTCGCAACATTGCTAGAGATGCACGGAAACGGCAGTGCGATGAAGGATGGCTGTGGCAATCACGGCTTACCTGGGTTCCAGACCACGTGCGATGGGCGCCTAAGCTGTGGAGAGGGACTAGGAGGTTACCTGAGGCGACAACGAGGATGAAGGAGGTTCGGCTCAGCCCGGTGTCACGGCAGTCAGCGGCAGTCAGAGCAGGGGCCTCATCGGCAGCTTGCTCCGGCGAACCCTAAGCCAAAATAGGGGCATGGGGGTGAGGTCGAGGCTCCTGGGATGGTCCCAGAGCAGTGAATAGGGATGGGACTTATTGGTAACGATGAAATCAAAAAGGGGCAGTTCCCAACCGGCGGTGCTTCTCGAGCACTCCAGCGAGCTGCAAGGGGGAAGAGGTTGATTAAGGGGAGGACGGGAGAGTAGGAGGAAAGAGCTTCATAAGGAACTTGGGCCTAAGCCCAATGGCGTACCACAGTGTGCAAGAGACGAGGCTAGAGTGCAGCGGTGGATCTAGCCGAAAGGGAAAAATTGTGGGAAGGGGCGACGGGTGCTTTATTGGCTTGGGAAGGAGCAGGAGGAAGGTTGGCGATGTCTGGGAGAGCGGCTGGAGCGGGTTCGGGGCATCAGAGGGTACCCAGGACGAGCGGTCGCCATGTGGGATCACGGCCTTCAATGCTCGTCACCGTGCAGGCGAGCTGCCGTCCACAGCAGTGGCGAGGAATTCAAGGCGCGGACGGGGAGGACTCAGCGAGCGATGCCATGTCGCACAACATTGTGTCATCTCAGGCAGACGGAGGTGAGGTGACAGCACGGCAGGCTGGCGTGGCGCGCGCAGCGCGATACGTGCGGCGTGCCATGCGCAGTCACGAGGAGAAGGACAAGGGTGAGGACGCCACGTCACGTCGTACGGGCGCGTGCGCGCCTTGGCACTAATACGCACATGCCATGCATGGCGTCTTGTGGCTGTAGCGGCGGCGTCGCGATGTGGGGCACGCAATGGAGCGGAAGGGAAAAAAAGCGCCGGCCTTGGCGTGGCTAGGCTGCGTCTTGCACGGCTGGGCCGAGCAAGGGAGGGGCAAGCGGCCAGGGCTGGGCCGAGGCACGGAGGACGGCCCAAGAAGGCGCGCGCGGGGGGAGAGAGAGGGAGAGCGGGCCGACGGAGGTGGGCTAGGGCCGGTTTTTTTTTTCTGGTTTTTCTCTTTTGTCTTTTCTTTTATTTACCCTATTTAGAAATAGGTTTTGGGGTGGTAAATATTTTGTAAAATCTAGGATTATATCCAAAGGTAGAGTTTATATTTTAACCAAATTTGTCTTGCCATTTTACATTTTTAAATTAAATTTCCTAGAATTAGGCTTTACTTGCTTTTAATTCATTTCCTTTATTCTAAAATTTAAATGGTCCAAGTTTTATTTCCTTAATAAAAATTTGAGTGTTACAATATGCAGGCTTTAGATGAATACTCAGGAAATCTTACATAGTGGAATGATGCAATTATAACCTTTATATGCAAGCTCTGTACAACAGATTGGCTAATGGTTATTTTGCATAATCAATATTTACAAAAGATGTAATAGAATAATAGATTTTAAAGGAATTGAATAAAGCATTTGTAAACATGCATTTAATCATAAGCATTGGTACACAGCCTATCAACCTCTACCCAGCAGCCCAATGTGATAACCACCCACTGTCATTTAAAACATTATACCTTGTTCTAGTATAATCAAGCATTGTCCATAACCGCGAACACGAGACACTCATAACCTAACAGTTAAAGGAGTAAATATTAGCATGTGGCCCTCTCAATATCTATTGTGCCACACTGAGCCAAACATCTAGATCACTAAGATCACGTAGAAGCACATCATTGCTTGGATGATGGCCCTCATATGCAGCACATCTCCCCAAATATCCCAACTCATGACCATATTTCCTAACTTGTCTTGAGGTGTCACAAGCTAACATTTAGTAGCTTAATTGCTAGATTTAGCTGAAGTCAAGTCCATGATTGTACAATTTTAGCTTAGCAATGTTTTTACAAGATTAAGTCCTTAGGGGTAAATAAGGTAAGTCTTTCTTCTAGATTTGCCTCATAGCCTAGCCACATAGGCTCCACCCCCATAGCAAATCCACTTGCATTAGTCAAAAACACCACCTAGGTTATTAAAAAGTTGCAACACATGACAACTTCTACACAAGAGCAACACATGTATATCCATATGGAGAAACATGTGTCGGCCTCGAATAAAAGCAACATATGTATTTACTCTCAATTAAATTAATTAATCCTCTCGGGTCCGTGCAAACTAGTAACTACTACCAATCTCATAAATATCATCAGTCTCCAACTAAAATGATGATAAGTTAGGGTACAAAGGAATATATAGTAATACAGTATTTTAAATGAGGGTAATAAACAAATTGGAATAACTAAATTCCTATTAAAGTATAAAAAATATAGCAACACATAATTTAAAACAAAATAATTTTCTTTCCAGATAGGAGCAACATGATCCAGGACTATGTGCCACTTACCTTGCCACTCCCACTCTTGACCTACAACAAAATCTTCGCCTCACACCTTCCAAAGCAATCGTTTCTACAAATAATATAGAGAAAATAGAAAATAAAAATCCAAACAGCAAATAAATATATTTTTAAAAATGATATAAAAATCATGAACAGGCAGATCTCATTTCTCTGAATTTTTATAGACTTGAATGGATAATTTTTGGACTTCTAGATTCAAAGATATGAATTTTACAAGTTTATCCTATTTTAAACAATTAAAATAATTTTTTAAATTAATTTCCTATCTTTAAAAAATCCCCTATGCCTGGACTAATAGCTGGGCCCCTCTTGTCAGGCTCTCGGCCCATGGCGGACTTAGCCCATATAGCTCACGCGCGCGTGCTCACGGTGCACATCGCATAGGATTGACATGTGGGACCCACATGGTAGTGACACAGTCCGCCGTGAACCCGACCCACTAGACCAATTAGATCTGAACCAGACTGCTCCCGCTCCAATCTGATCTAGCCGATCCAGATTCGACACCCACGAACTCTCCACGTCACAGCACCACCTCGGTGACCGAACCTCGCGGTGGCGCTCTCCTCCGGCACGGTGACGCAACTCTGGCGAGCTCGATCTTGTGCTACGGACAATTAAACTCCACGCTCCTAGGCTTTACAGGTTTCCTTCAACCTCGCCAACACACTGGGACACATGACCATTGTCGGTGATTGTCGACGATTTGTGTCAGCAATATATTTTATAGGGCTGTGCGAAAGATCACAACTACGATGGTAGCACAGGGAGCCGAATTTATACAGGTTTGGGCCCTCAAGGCAAGGTAATACCCTACTCCTGTGCTCGTGGATTGTATTATGGTGGATCTCAAGGATGATGAGATGTAAGATGGGATGCAGGATGATCTTGGATATCGAACTAGGGGCCCCTGCCTCCCCTTATATAGTGGAGAGGGGCAGGGTTACAGATATATTCCCTAATCCATAATAGGAAGACAAACATATAACCGGGATGGTTACGTCTATCTCCATGTATTCGAGTAGGAAACGAATTCGTTTCCTTGTAGAGCTAGTCGGGCCGCGCCAGCCTCCAAGCCCGTCTTCTGGAAGATTCGTGCGACTCAACCCAAAGAGGTGGTACGTCCAACAGTATATCTCGGAATACCCGGGGCCCATTTTATCCATAGTAGCCCCCGAGTGCTTCGCGACTGAGTTGTCTTGATTCCGGGTCTAGCTTGCAGTCCTTCAGATGTAGCCCGAGTGACGTCACTCTGTTCGGTTGATGAAGTTCCACCTGCCGAGTAACCTGTTGATCAAACAACACAGTTGCAAAGGACTTAAGAGAAAAATCTCAAGTCTTAAAAAGATGTTCGGTATCCAGCCCGACTGGTCGGTATGTTGGCTATTGGCCCCACGGAGAGGCATACCCAAAGAAGTGGACGCAGCCGAGTGATCAGTGTCACCCTGCCTTATCCTCCCTGTTACAAATTATGACATTCGAGTCTGACTGACAGAGCTCGACATTCGGTCCAGCAGGGGACATGCCACAACTTGTGTAGGGCGTTCAGGCGTCCTGACCCGACTAATGCGGAATCAAGCTAGTGATCCTCGGAAGAATACGCCCGCCTCCAAGTTACGGTCATCAGAGTGGTGTTCGTCTTGACAACGAACGATTCGGAGATGTACCACTGAGACCCAACTGAAGAGGTAACTCTTAACACCTAATCTGATTAAGAAATCAGACTGGCCATCGACCCCAGGAGGTACGCCAAGAGCTGAGTTATAGTTTACCCGAGTGGTGTTTGTCTTGATGACAAACGATCCGGAGATGTGCCACCGAGACAACTAAAAAGGTAACTTTCGATGTGCGATTCGACTAAAAGCCAAACCGACTGCTATCCCCAGGGGCACATCAAAGGCTAAGTTGTAATTTGGGAAGCGCCCAGTCCTCAGAAACTGAAAACTGGCATAAGGCCCGACTGGGGGCGCGCTATCTTCCCGACTAGGTTTGATCCGAGTGGCTTCTGTACCCGAGCAATGACGTGTACAGTTTTTGACCTGCGGGGGGCATGCTCTCTGGAACCAAAGTCTGGGCCCGAATCTTGAAGCGATGATTTTAGGGCTTCATTCGCTCCCGCCCAGCCCGGAATCGAAACGTCACCTTATCTTTTAAACTAAGACACGCCAAGACATTTGAACAGTTACGCCTAAGCCTGCTCAATTCCCCATTGCACTCCCGCTAGGGTTTTAGTACCTTGCCGCCACAGAGCAACCCTAGCGCCGCCGCCGCCACTCCTCCTCCCCCGCCACATTCCAATGGCAGGGAACTGGGCAACATCCAACACCACCGAAGAGCGGATGCAAGCCCTGGTCGATGCCGGCGTTCTCCCAGCGCTGGAGCTCATTGACTGGCGCGCCGCCCCGGGTGAGTCCTTCCCCACTCCTCATCAAGAGGAGATTGTTGTTTTTGAGTCCTTCTTCTCCCGCGGGTTTGGACTCCCCGCTTCCTCCTTTCTCCGTGGTCTGCTCAACCACTATGGAATCGAGCTCTTTCACTTGAACCCCAACTCTATTCTTCAAATTTCTATCTTTGTTCACCTCTGCGAAGCTTTTCTAGGGATTGCCCCCCATTTCACCCTTTTCCGCCACCTCTGCTTCTTGAAAGCCTACCCCACTGACAACGTCCCCAAGGCCGTTGGCGGGGCTGGATTCCAACTCCGGAGTGGCCTCAAGAAGGAGTACTTCTTCTTGCCACTCCGAACCTCCTTGAAGGGGGGGAACCAGGGGTGGTTCTACTGCTCGAATCCCCTCCTAGTCTTCCTTGTTTTGACGGGAGGAAGCCCCGAGCTTCTTCCGCTTGGACCTCCGCGCCCTCCTCCTCTGAAATGGATCAGGTCACCGAGTTGCTCGGCCTGATTCAAAATCTCAAAGAAGAGGGGCTGACCGGCGTGGCCATCGCCGTCTCTTTCACAAAGCGTCGAGTCCAGCCCCTCAAGGAGAGGATCCGGCTTGGGTTCGAGTACACTGGGCTAATCGACTCGACTCGGGAAACGGATGCCCCGATCTCGAACTCGGACGCCGTCGACCGACTTTCCGAGTTCTTCTCCACTGGGACACACCTCTCCAATCAGGGGTGTCCCAGAAGCTTCTCCCTTAACAATCCGCCCCAGAGGTAAGGGTTGAGTATTCTTTAAGCTCGTATCTCGCCGAGTAGTCTTATTTCGGTACTAACTCGGGGACACCGTATTTCTGTGCAGGATCGCTGGGCCTTCGTGTCCCTCGCCGTGACGCCCGAAGCCTCCGCCGACAAGGGCGAGAAACGCCCGAGTGAGGAGACTGAAAAGGCCTCGGCGGTGAAGAAAGGCAAGGGCCCGGCCTCCCCCGAGAAGGGCGTTCCGCCACCTGGGGGGCGCAGCCAGCGGAGCTCAGGCCCGAAGTTCAACGAGGCTCCCAGGGAAGGAGCGAGCCCACCTGCGCCGACCCAGGGGCCTAGCCAGGCGGCTCGTCCTCCAGGGGCAAGTTGCAGGGCGTCGCCGAGGAAAGGGCAGGCTCCTCCGGCCCCTCAGGCCAAGCCGAGTGGCCGGTCCGACGCTTCCTCAAGCAGAACTTTCGCTCAAAGGGGTGCCGGCATTAAAATTAAGACCTCCAACCGGTAAGCATATCCCTGCCACCACTTGGAAGTCCTCACGTTTTTTGTTGACTGAAGCATCTCCCTCTTTCAGGAAACCGTCGGAAGAAATTCCGTCGGATCGCCCAACTGAGCCAGCGGTGAAGCCTGTCGAGCCGAGTCGGGCAGCACCTCCTCCTTGGGCAGCCGACGTAGTCACCCCACCGACCGAACCGGCGGAAGCCACCTCGGAGGCCAAGGCCCCCGGAGCTGCCACCGCCACAGCCTCGAGACCGAAGCCAACCAGCAAGGGGAGCCCCAATCTCCCCCAGAAGAGGCCGAGCCCAAGCTCTCGGCGGGCTGGAGAGACGAGGTGGGGGACTGGGCGCTTGTCGACGATGAGGCCGAGGAGAAGGTTTGGGAGGCCTTCTACGAGCATGCCGCTGAATGCGGCAAAATGATCAGAGTAAGTCTTCTGACCATCCGAGTAAGCTTTCTTCATCTTCGAGGTAGGATTGTGAATGTCCTTTCTTTTCGAAGGAACTTGGTGGCTTCTCCGAGAGGAAGACCAAGTTCCTCAACTACTTTGTGAACTCACCAAGGCGACAGAGAGGGGGGAGTGAATGGAGCCTTTTTCAAATTTTCACTATTTTGTGCTCCATTCAGAACTCCAACCCAAACACCAGATAAAACAGCGGACAGAAGAGAAAAGACTTAAGCCAGCTGTTGGAGGTAGAGGGATGTCCTTTAGATACCTAAGGGCATCTGAAAGACCCCTCCAACAACACCGAGAGAAATATACAACATGGACCAGTTCAGAACAGAAAGGACCTGTTCAGATCTGGAAGCCTGCAACTTGGACCAGATCAGACTAGGAAGGACCTGTTCAGATCTGGAAGAAACAAGAAGTAAAAGACCAGTTCAAACCTGGATGGGCCAGATTAGCTCTGGAAAACAAAAGCAAAAAGGAAAAGAGAGAAAGACAAACCATCAAAGATACCTTCAGAAAAGGAAAAACAGATTTCCAGAATTTGCCCCCACTTGGAGCAAGAGGTTGGTGGGTTTCTGAAGCTCTAATATTTTTGGAATTTTGTGTACATAATCCTACATGAATCTCCAAGCACTTCACCGAAAATCTCCTCAAAACTCTCTGTAGAACAAATATGAAAAATCAAACACTACAGACTGTCAGGAACTTCGAGCAAAAAGTTTGGAGCTCGGTTTTCACCTCATGGCGTCCAAACGGTGCAATGGAATGACTCCAAAATGTTTCTTTAGATGCACATATGAGTCACGCACCTTCTCCAATAAGAAGCACACAAAAATGATTTTTCTAGATTTTTCTAAAAATCAAACACTGGGTGCTGCGCGAAGAACAAAATCTGCAGAGATTTGCAACTTGATGGAAAACTTGATCTCTAGTCTATCCTAGGATGCAAGAGAGGTGTAAACACCATATAAACACCCTCAAGACATCATAGATCAGAAGCATGTAGAAGGATGGGAGTCATACAAACAAGTTGCAACAAAAAACATCAAGGAAAGAAGATTGAAACAATAGAACTAGTAAGAACAAGACATGAACATGGAGAAACTAGCTTTGTTTGATTTGGAAAAGTTTTACACAGCCACCCTAGGGTGGAAAACACTCACAAGTGGCTAAAATTCAGAAACTATTGGCTACAAAAGACTTGAGTGGAGACACCCCTCCACCCCTTCTTTTATAGGCCAACCGGTTCTAGGGTATCTCGATATATCGCGATATATTGAGATCTACCTTGAATCACCCATGAATGGCTGAGATTAACCCTCTCCAACCAGCCATTTACATGGGCCTTAGCCTACTCACTCATGACCCAACATAGACCATACATGGGCTAACCCGAAACCTAACACATACACGGGTTTTAACTCACACGCACGAATCTTAGAGCGTCGCGAACCGCCTCCAACGATCCTTCAGCGTCCAAGCATCCGCCGACGTCCCAACGCTCAAGAAGAACTTCGTTCAAGTGATAGCCGTTCCCACCGTGAAGCTCAGCGCCCGACCTCCAACCGAACCGCAATTTCACTGGCGAATCGGACACATCCACTCCACCTCGCACCCTGTTCTCACCTGCATCCACAACAACAAACAACCAAAACACATCTAGAACGTCCGCGGCATCACCACGAACCCAACACAAAAAACCGATCCTCGATCGGGGTTAGTATGCAAAAATGATAACCGAAATAGTGACTAGCCCGACACGAAACAACCGCCTGGGGGCAAGTGCGTCCTATGGCACTTTGGCGACTTCGCCGGCTTTACCTAAATCATCTAAGGGTCTTTTCCATGCTAAGGAGATCACAAAACTTCTCAAGACTCAAGAAACAACATGCCACGTCCAAGTGGTCAAGTTTGGAAGAATTTTGTCGGAAACCGAAAGTTTTGACCAACTCCTCACATGCTCATCATCTTGACTCCACATACTTTCTCCCCCGAATAGAGCAGATTAAGTCCGTGGAGGGGGAAGTAGTCGAGGTACGGATCGAGACAGCCAAGCAGCGCCAGGAGCTGCAGGACCGGATCAAGGAGCTGCAGGACGAGAAGTTCGACCTTGCGGGCTCCCTCCGGTGTAAGTATCTCAACCTGAGTTAGGATTTTCCAGTTCGCGTATGACCTAGTGACATCGTGCTCCGCACCATGTGCAGTGCGCGACGCCACGATTGCCAGCCTACGGGAGGAGCTGGCCAAGTCCCAGGACCAGAGGCTGGCCCTGGAGAAGTCGGAGGCGAAGGCCGTCGCCGAGTTGGAGGGTAAGCCCCCAAACCCGACCGACTCTGAATCTCCGATGTCCACACAATTGTATGACTGTATTTTCTGCTCTTGACAGAGCACAAGAGGAAGATGCTTGCGCAGTATGACGTTCTGTAGAAGAACGCCGAAACCGCGCAAGCGCGATATGAGGAGCTCCTGGTAGCCATGGAGCCTACTCAACGGCGGCTCTATATTGGCGACGCTGAGCCAAGCACTCGGGCCGAGCTGATCCAAAGGTGGACCGAAACCCCCGAGCAGCTCAGGACCCGGCTTAGGAAAGTCGGCTTGATGAGTACCAGCCAAGCGTTGGGAATCGTCAAGTCGCTCTACCCTAAGGTCGAGCTTGACGCCGTCAGGGATGGCTTCGCCTGCTCCGAGGGGGAGGCGATGGCCCTGCTTGAAGAGGTGAGGCCGGTGGCCGCGTCACTCATAGATAATTTAGACCTAGATTCCTGTAAATGTAGGAACTTGCTATAAATTATCAATGTAAATGATTTTTTTCCCGATATAATACATGCTAATCGGCTTTTCTTTATTCGAGTCATGCTTTTTGCCCGAGTAGATCACGTTCCTTCTACTAAGCACTCTGCCCAGCGCATCAAATTCCTTAGCGTTAGGAGTTGGCGCGGAGCTCTGTCTCCAAGAACGCAGTCGGGAAGTATGAGTGCTGCTAAGAAACAAGAGTTTCGTTACTCGGAACGATTAACACTTGGGCTCGTCATGGACTTGAAAAGATAAAGATCGATTAGGTATCGAATAGGTGCAGACTGCACCTAATTAGGTGTAGCCCCCGACTTACTGACTAGTCGGAGTCCGACTAGGGAGCAAGTCAATCTCAATAAAAGAGAAAGGGTGCGCGATTGCGCACCTAATTAGGTGTAGCCCTGACTTACTGGCTAGTCAGGATCCGACTAGGGAGCATGTCAGGTTAGTTTCAATGAAAGATTAGGTGCGCGATTGCGTACCTAATTAGGTGTAGCCCCCGACTTACTACTTAAATGAAACACAAATAAGTAGTAAGTCAGAAACTGAATTGCATAAACGTAAAGACAATGTGAATGAAAACTTATCTTTATTTAATTGTAAGTGTGTGTACAACGGTCGTCAGGTATAGAACCGACGTAATTGCTCGATGTTCCACGAGTTATTCATGAGAGCGCCGTCTTCTTGCCTCAGTCGGTGAGCCCCCGGGCGCGTCGCCGAGTCATGTGAAGACGTCCTGATTGCTTGAAGGAAAATGACAAGCATCTCTTCCTATTTCGGATCGATCCCTGTCCCGATCAAAGCCGTTTTGGCTGAATCGGACGGGTCGAGCGAAATACGCTTGACATCTTCATCAGGCTTGATGCCTGATTTAGATGGCTTTTTGTTTGGCAGGTTGCCCTCGTAGCGAAGAGTGGTGGCCGCCTGCTGGATCTTGTCCAACTCGGCGGCCGCTTCGGTTGACTGGGCGAAGTCGCAGTTTTCCTTGTCAAGGAGATGGAATAACTTGACGTCTCCGCGGATCGTGATCACGCCACGTGGACCCGGCATCTTCATAGCCAGATAGGCGTAGTGTGGGACGGCCATGAGTTTGGCCAAGCCCGGCCTTCCCAAGATTGCGTGATACGCAGTCTCGAAATCGGCCACCTCAAAGCTGAGGCTCTCAGTCCGGTAGTTATCCCGAGTACCAAAAGTGACCGGAAGAGTGATTTTCCCGATCGGCACTGATGATGTTCCCGGAATTATGCTATGAAACGGTGCGTCTGTCTTCTGGAGCGCCGTCCTTGGGATCTGCATCTCGTCCAAAGTCGTGGCAAAAAGGATATTCAACCCACTTGCGCTATCAACTAAGACCTTGCGCAGTCGGACGCCTTGTATCACAGTGTCGGCGACTGGGAGGCGAGCCTCCGCAGCGCCAATAAGCAAGGAAAAAAGGGTGCGAGGCCCGAAAGCGGCCCTGTCCCCGGACCGAGGCCCTGCCGCCTGGCCGGACGCCGCCGAAGGAAAAGACCTTGGTCCCGACGCTGCTGGGAGCGTCGAGACCGGATGGATGGGAACGATGCCACGAGTGTTTTATCCTGGTTCAGGCCTCCACTGCGGGATAACAGCCCTACGTCCAGCCTTCATTTAATGCCGAGCTTAAACGAGTACAAGGGGGTGAAATCCGTGCTTTGGGAAGCCCGGGCTTCGAGTATAGTAAGTGCTCAAGGCACTGCGTGTGTGTGCTCTCTGATTACTGGATGCGGAGAACTACCGCCGAACTAGAGCTCCTCACGAGAGTGCAAGTGCTCTGTTCTCTACAAGAGCTATTCTCCAAGTGAGTTGTGTGTCGAAGTGAAGCCCTCTCGTTGTTGTGGCCTGTGCGCCCCTTTTATAGGCGCCCTTTGGCCACTGTAGCTTGCGCTGGTCCGTTGAATTAGTCGTTGCCTTTTCGCCACACCGGTGGCGTACCGAATCCATGCAGGTGGTTGACGGGACTGGCCGCCCACCCGTCAGAAGCTGCGGCCAGGCGCTCCTCGGTACAGTGCGCGCATCTAATTCTTAATGACTCTGAGGACCCGAAGCGTATTCTGTCCACGGCACGTGATGATTTGCCTTGGGTCCTGTCCCTTCGTACCTCAGAAGCTCGGAGGAAGCAAGAGGCCCGAGCTTCCGAGGCGGGGAAGCTCGGGCTCGAGCTTACCAAGCTCGGGCGCGAGCTTGCTGGTCCCGAGCTTGCCTCCTGTGGGGCCGCGGGTAAGTAAGTGGGCCGAAACTCCATGAGCAACATACTTTCCCCAACAGCTAGTCCCCGAGCCTCGAAGGGGCGGTGACGTACACTCGAGAGGTTTATCTAGTAATCGCCTTGGGCGAAAAGCTTGTTTTTCACACGGGCCCCCATGACCTCGGCGGGAATCCCAAATCGGCCTTGATTCTTGCCGCCGCTTTTCTCCTCCTCGGGTTCCCGCCTTCCGTGGACGGTGGCCAGTTCGTCTCCCTCACGGTTTATATCGTGGTTTTTTTCGCCATCTCTTCTCACGCCTTCTTGCGTTATTCGTGTTTCTTGTGCTACTGCGTTCCTCCATCTTCTTCCTTTATCTGCCTCTCCGCCATCTTCCCTTTTGATCCTTCTCCTCTCGATGGCGTCTTTCACGCGGAGCCTCCTCACCGAGGACGATCTGAAGGGGCTGGAAGCCGCCGGCTTCGTCGAGGTCGGCGGGTGGAGGGCGGCCGGCAGAGAGGCAGTTCCTGCTCCCAAGAGCAAGGAGTTCATTTGCTTCAAGCTTTTCGCGATCCATGGGCTCCGGTTCCGGAGTCCGATTTCGTCGAATCCGTTCTGGCCCAGTGCGGGATCGAGCTAGTGAACCTCAATCCCAACTCGATCCTGTTTTTGACGATCTTCGCGCACCTCTGCGAAGCATTCGTCGGGGTGGAGCCGACGGTCAGCCTCTTCCTCCACTTCTACGAGCTGACCACGACCGGCGGGCACTTCATGCTTCGCCGTGACATGAAGTCCTCGTACCCGGTGTTCAAGGCCAAAGAGAACGTCGGGGGGTGGGCGTCGCAGTGGTACTACGCCGAGAAGCCCGACAACTGCCGATTCTGGTTTGCCAACGTGAATCCCGGGAAAGTGCCGATGCCCCGGCCTACGCTAGAGCCGGCGGAGGTAGCCCTGGCGACCAAGATTCGAGGCTTGGCCGGCCGGGGGCTTAACGGCTTCGACATTGTAGCCGACTTCACCAGGCACCGGGTGAGCCCGCTGAGGAAGCGGGTTTGCCCTTTCTTCGAGATCTGCGGGTGGGACGACCTCTTCCACGAAGGCACCGCCCGTAAGTATTTGTTCTTGCTCTTGCAGTCGTTTGTCCGAGCTTCTTCCCGAGTCGTGTTTGTGATGTTCTTCATTCTTTCTTCTCCGTAGCCTTGCCCCAAGATGATGTGGTTCGGGTCGTGGGGCTCCTCTTGCCTGCGAGCCACAACGAGCCATCAGGCTCGGGCGTTCGCAACGTCCTGGATAAGGTGCGTGCCTTTACGGGCTTAGGTGCTCTAGGGGCAGTTTCTCCCATGCGCGTGAGCTGACACCCCGCGGCCAATTTTTCGCAGAGGGAAACGAGGGCAGGAACCGGGCCCGCCGCATCGTCGGCAGCGGTTTCGGGGGCTGCCGATCTTTCAGCTGGTGGCGACGCGAGCTTAGCCCGTAGCGGAAGAGACGAGCCACTCCTAGCGGCACCTGAAGAAACCACCGTCGCTATCGGTTAAAACGCCCGCGTATGGCGGCAGGCGCCTCGTGCCGGCGGATCCGTTCTTGACCAAGCCCGGGCTGGAAGTCCCCGGGCTCGGGATTCAGTCGTCGTGCGGGATACCCAGCCGGCGCCAAAGAGACGTCGGTTGGTGCTGGACGATGATGACTCGGACGAGATGAACGAGGCTGCCGTCGCGGCTGCACGTAATTCGCTCGTGCATGCCGGCATCTCCCGTCCTTTTCCTCTATTGACTATGGCCCTCGGGCCGATCGTGTTCTAACTCTCTCTTGTTTCTTCAGTCGCGTTGTCCCTTCAAGCGGGGGAGCCTATCCCGGCGCAACCAGAGGCAGTGGCCCAGGAGAATGAGCCTGCCAAGGGCAAACCCGGGCTCCGGGGTTCGAGGCCCTTCGTCTTCCCGCTGGTGGCGCAAGATATGTCGCCCTCGGTAGCGCTTGTAAAGGTGGAGACCGATCTCGACCCCGAGCGCCTGGCGCCAATCCACGTCGAGGGGCGAACCTCGACCGGGTGGCACCCGATCGACATCCGCGGCATTCGGGAGCTTTTTGCTAGGAGCAACATACCCGTTCCCCCGCTGGACGCGAGCGACACTCTTCTTCTTGGCTGGGACTGGCCCGTCCGGGTCATCACAGCCGCGAGCATCGTTCCAGTGCGGTTATGGAGCGTGGCTCCGTTGACCATCTCGGGGTGGATTTCGGCGATGCCATCGTGGGTCGAGCACCACCTTGGGATTGCCACACGGAGTCACCAAGAGGCCATCCCGCTCCGGCCAGTCCCCGGTCAAACGCTCGAGGAATGGCTGGCGAATCGTCTGGGGAGAGGACCTCCGGTGGATGCTTGGACGCAGACTGACTTCCCTCCCGAGCCGTGTCTCCAAGCTGTTGATGCTGCCGAGCTTGTGGGGGACACTGCCGAGCCATCTAGAGGCTTGGTTGTCTTTGGTGGGAGGAGGCGGCCTCCGGCCGAACTGCGGGAGGCGGTAGAGCTGCAAGGAAGACTTGGCGAACCCGGGGAGAGGTGGCCGAGCTGCGGGAGGCTTGGCCGAGCCTGCAGGAGAGATGGCCGATCTTGCAGGGGAGGCGGCCGAGCCTGCGGGAGGCTTGGCCGGGCTTATGGGAGAGGTGGCCGAGCCTGCGGGAGGCTTGACCGAGCTTGCTGAGGAGGCGGCCGAGCCTGCGGGAGAGATGGCCGAGGGGCCAAGCAGCTCGGTCGACTGCTCGGGCTGCCAGGTCGCGGCGCTCTCCTCGCCCAGGGGTGTTTAGCACACTCGGTACGATGTCGTGGCCGTGACGGTCGCCAAGCGGGTAAGTGTCTCCAGGCTTGGTTTTTGCTGTCATGTGTTTTTCCTGCTTCGGTCCATCCCTTTCTTAGTTTATCCTCTGGGTGCAGATCTACCGCGAGCTTGTCGGCATGGCTTGCTCGTTTGAGGCTAAGCACGATGCCGAACGGGAGGCCCTGCGGTCGGAAAGCACACGGTGGCAACAGGAAGCCAATGCCGCACGCGCCGAGCTTGAGGAAGCTCGCTCGAGCTTAGTCCAGGCGATAGCTCTGGAGGCTCGGGTCGCAGCGGCTGAGGCGGCCTTAGCTGTGGCGCAGGAGGACGCCAAGGAGGTTTCTTGCGGTCATTGGAGGCCCTTAAGGCCAAACGCGATCGCCGCTCTTTGAATCGAGGCGCCTCCGGTCGATGGAGGCATACCGTGTTCTTGAGGTTGCTTTCATGCGGTGGAGGCGCGACCTCCTTGCCACAGAGCTTTCCCAGATGAAGGTCGCAAGAATCATGACGGAGGTCTCATCAAGACCCACCAGATGCCGTCTGGGGAGCCGGAGGTCGCCAATGAAGCCTTACGGTCAAAATGTAGACTTCGAGGCGAAGAGAAGGAGCTCCTCGACCTTCGTAATAAAGCGACGAAGTTCTCGGCGAGCCGAAGCTCGGTGCCGGCCTAAGCCGTAGGCCCCCTTTTTTTTTTGTTGGGTGATAGTCCTACCTGCCTTTGTAAATACCTTTGATTATCTGATTGATTTGTTTTGACTTCTTTCCTTCGTCACTTCTTCGGTCCACCTTCTCTTCGGAATGCCGAACGTCGTTTTGACTATCGCGCCGTGTCCCAAGAGACATTCGCGTTCAGTCTTGGAAACGGTTCCACGTCGGAACTGCTTCCCGACGCCATTACTCTTGGGATCGCTTCGGCTTCCCGGATCCTGGCTATAAAAAGAGACCAACGCATCGGTCACTTCTTATCCCGGACTCCTTTCTTCCATACCTTTCCCTCTTGCTTCCTTGGCTTGTGACCCGGAGTTGGTGGAGCTTTGGTCGGACTTCGACCTTGCAATGGCCGAGATTGCGGAGGAGGAGGCGCGCACCCGTGACGTCACCAGGGTCGAGGCGTTGGGTGAAGTCGTTCCGCGTCTTCACGGGGCCTTTGATCCGCTCGTGGAGGCGCTGGTTTGCGTGCCGTGCCGCGATCTTCTTCTTGCCGCCGTGGCTTTGGTCGAGGCTGCCCCGGCGCTTGCCGAGGTGGCCGACGTCATTGTCGGGTTTCTGGGACCCTTCCGTTGGGACTAATTGTAATCGGCTTATGAGCCATCCCAGAACCCCTTTTAATAAAGTTGTTGGTGGTTATCGCAGCTTCTCTTTTGTTTTCTGTTGTTTTTCCTGCATGCAAATGAACGCTAGTAGTCGTATAGGCAAGAAAGGATTGAAAACGTAGTATAGTCCTACCGATCCTAGCCCCCGAGCCATGTCCGAGCTTCTGAGGAGAAGCCCGGGCGTGGCTTAGAGAAGATCGGAAGTCTTTTGATTGGGAATCTGATCTTGAAAAATCAACTTTTTAAGAAATCGACCCTTTGGAAAAATCGACCTTAAAAAATCGACCCCAGCCCCCGAGCCATGTCCGAGCTTCTGAGGAGAAGCCCGGGCGTGGCTTAGAGAAGATCGCAATTTTAGAAAAAATCGACCCTAGTCCCCGAGCCATGTCCAAGCTTCTGAGGGGAAACTTGGTCGTGGCTTGGAGAAAACCAATTTTTGAAAAATTGACCCTAGACCCCGAGCCATGTCCGAGCTTCTCCTCAGAAGCTCGGGCATGGCTTAGAGAAGATCAATTTTTGAAAAATCGACCCTAGTCCCCGAGCCATGTCTGAGCTTCTGAGGAGAAGCTCGGGCGTGGCTTAGAGAAGATCAATTTTGAAAAATCGACCCTAGACCCGAGCCATGTCAGAGCTTCGAGGAGAAGCTCGGGCGTGGCTTAGAAAGATCAATTTTGAAAAATCAACCCTAGTCCCCGAGCCATGTCCGAGCTTCTGAGGAGAAACTCGGGCGTGGCTTAGAGAAGATCAATTTTTGAAAAATCGACCCTAGTCCCCGAGCCATGTCCGAGCTTCTGAGGAGAAGCTCGGGCGTGGCTTAGAGAAGATCAATTTTTGAAAAATCGACCCTAGTCCCCGAGCCATGTCCGACCTTCTGAGGAGAAGCTCGAACGTGGCTTAGAGACCACACACTTCTTGAACGAAGCTTGTGGCCCTAGCACTGCCCCTTTGCAAGAGGCAGGGTGTTGGACTCTAGAGGTATCCTGGGCCTGTGGCAAATTTTATGCGAGCTTATGGTATAGGGCCGGAAAGCGTGTGCCCGCGCGGGATTTTGCGAGGTGCGATGGATATCGGCTTACCCGTGTGCAAGGGAATCCCGGGGATTGGCTTCTGCGTAGCCACCATCCTGCCGATGTGTACTGGAACGGCCCGGGCTTTCTCCCAAGCCCGATCATAAGTTTGGGTTACTAGGGTTAGTTTAGGGGCTCTCTAGGGAATAGTGGGGTGGACAAAAGAAAACAAGATAGGGGGGAATGGAGACTTACGACCTTTTCTCAGGCGTAGAACCTCCGAAGTTGAGCGATGTTCCAGGAGCTGTTGAGGACTCTCCGTCCCAAGATAGCGATCTTCTGACTCAAAGGCGTCTGACATCTGACCGTGTCGGACCTCCCATCTTGGGGTGAGCTTGTTGGCGTGAGCCAGGTTCTGAACTCGTCTTAGAACCAGGTCGCCCACCTGCAGGGTCCGGGTCTATACCTTTTTGGTGCGTGCGCCGTGAGGATTCTTGTTATCTTGCCACTGCAGATAGTGCTTGCTCGGCGGCAGACTCGAGATAGGTCGAGGTCCAACCAACCACCTCGTCGTTGTCGATCGCCTGTAAAAAATCAATACTGGCTGAACCAATTCTTAGCTCGGCGGGTAGGACCGCCTCGAGCTATACAAGCCTAAACGGGGTTTCGCCAAGAGTCTGATTAGAAGTTGTTCGGCTGCCCAAAGCACGGAGGGTAGTTCTTCTACCCGCTTGTGTCTTTGATTTCGGCGAGAGCGTCGTACACTTGGCGCTTAATACCTGCATGATCTGCCCATTCGCGTTAATTTGCACCATTACTTTGTGGGTGAGCTACGAAGCAAGGGCGACCTTCATCCGAGAGCTCTTCGCGAATAGTCCCGAATAGCTCGCCAGAACTGTGTCCCATTGTTAGCGATCGGCTTACTTGGGACGCCGAACTGATCACGATATTGTTCCTAAGGAACCTCTTGGCGTTTGGGCGGATATGCTTTCGACATCGGTTCGCCTCGATCCACTTAGTGAAAGTGTCGATGGCGGCGAGCAGTGTGTGCGACCCTTTAAGCCTCTGGGAAGCGGACCAAGTATGTCCATCCCCATGTTGAGAATGGCGGAGTTAGCGGGATAGTCTGTAGCTCATATGCGGCCGGTGGGATACCCGCGTGATATTGGCGGTCAAGCGGCGCTTCTGAGCTCTCTTCGCTCGGTCAACGCAGCTTAACGATGAATACCCCATCTGAAAGGCTTTTCCCACTAGGGTTCGAAAGAGGCATGGGCCCCGCAGTCCCGTCGTGGATGTCTTGGAGGAGAAATTTGCCTTCCTCCCGGGTCACGACTTGCACAAGATCGCCATTAGAACCCCTTCGATACAACAAGCCCCGAGCATGTCGGTAAGGTCGGGTTGTCTTTGGGCCGGATTTCTCACCAGGTCTGTGGCATCGCCCCATGCGTCAAGAACGGGGCGAATGGCGTCATCCAGTGTCATGTTGCTCTAGGAACAAACGGTACGGCTCGTTTAGGTCGAGGCAACCGTCTTCTCGAGGGCCACTTCTCCCGAGCGAATAGAGGGTTTTAGTAGGTGCCTGAAGACGAGCACTCCCCAGGCGGTTTCTTGTGAGCCAAGCATGAGCTTATCGGCGGGCTATTAGCCGATCTGGGACGTAGCATACTTGAAGTTCGTGAAGTGCTTCTCCAAATTTCTCACCTCTGCCAAGTGTCAGCGCCATTGAGTCGTCATAACACCGATACTCCTTGTTTACTTGGCGAGACGACCAACTTCAATCCCCTTTCGCCGTTAGTCGCTAATGCCGAAGCGCAGATGCATGCTCGTAGGGGCTAGGAGGCCGCCAGACTCCATGACATTGTTCGTTATGGGAAATGGAGCTGTACTATATGCTGAATTTGTTCTCCTTGGGGGGAAACGAGAACAAACCCGCAGCCTGATCGCTCAAATTGGCGCGACCCATCGAAGAACATGGTCCAGTGTGCTTCTTGGCCAGCGAGCTTGGGCGAGCCTCCCGAGGGGTTGGCCGGGCCGGTCCACTCAGCCAAGAAGTCAGCCACGACTTGGGATTTGATCGCTGTTCGGGGTACGAACTTGATGTCAAATTCACCAAGCTCGACTGCCCACTTTGTGACCCTCCCGTTCGCGTCTGGGTTCCGAATGATGTCCTTTAACGGGAAACTTGTCAGGACAGTAATTGTATGGGCTTGGAAATAGTGACGCAACTTTCGTGAGGCCATAAGCAAGGCGTACAAGAGCTTCTGAACCTCAGGGTATCGCTCCTTAGGACCGTGAAGTACCTCGCTTACGTATTAGACGGGTTGTTGCTTGCCCTCGCGTTCGACTGCTAGTACAGCACTCACAGCATGCGGGGCAACCGCCAAATAGAGGAGTAGAGCTTTCCCGAGCTTTGCCGTGGCTAGGACGGGAGACGTGGACAGGTAGCGCTTTAGCTCGCTGAAAGCGGCCTCGGCCTCTTCCATCCATTCGAAACCATCGTGCTTATGCAGGATCTTACAAAAAGGTGCACTACGCTCGCCGAGACGAGATATGAATCTGTTGAGAGCCGCCATTCGCCCGATGAGGGCTTGCACCTCCTTGGTGCAGGTTGGCGACCTCATACTCTCGATGGCCTCGATTTTCTCGGGGTTTGCCCCGATACTTGCCTTTCCTATCACGTAGCCAAGCAACATCCCAGATCGGACACCAAAGACACATTTTTCAGGATTCAGCTTAACTCAATGCTTTCTAAGATTAGCAAAAGTTTCCTGAAAGTCGGTCACATGGTCCCGTGGGACTTTGCTTTTTACAACAACATCGTCTACATAGACCTCTACGTTATGCCCTATCGATCGGGGACCGTCTTCGCGATTAATCGCTGGGCGTGGCTCCGCGTTCTTGAGACCGAAGGACATGGTCGTAGTAGCGAAGGTACCAAAAGGTGTTCTGGCGATCTTCTCTTCGTCCTCCTCGCCATGGCCGATCTGGTGATAGCGAGTAGGCGTCCAGAAGCTCATGAGCACCGAGTCCGCCCGTTCGTCGACGGTTGGTCTATCTTGCCGGCGGGGAAATTGTCCTTAGGGCGGCGGCGTTGAGGTCGCGATGGTCGACGACATTCGCCATTTCCGCCCTTCTTCTTGGCGAGCGGCCGGATTAGCTAGCGGTCGGAGTGCTCGACTTCTCGGATGAAGCGGCTTGGAGGAGCTTGCCAAGTTGCTCTTGGATGATGTCGGCCTTCCATTTTGGGAAACGCTATAGGGCCTGTCTGACAGGCTTTTTGTCGGTGAGCAGCTAGCCTCAGGCTCGATGACCTCCCTTGGGACTCCGGGCATGTCGGACGGTTCCCACGCGAACATGTCTGCGTTAGCCCGGAGGAAGGTGTGAGCTCGAGTTCCTATTTGGACTCGAGGTTGACCCCTACGTGGACGACCTTGGCTAGGTCGTCCTCGGAGAGGGGGACTGCCTTGGTGGGCTCCTGCACCTGCAGGCCACCTTGGGACGGACGGGCGGCCGCTCGGCCTTGGCCGGGCCACGCCCGGGAAGCTGTCCGACCATGGCCAAAAGCGCTCGTCGCAGCCATTGCGCCTTGTGATCGCCCTTGATCGTGATGACCCGTGAGGGTCCCAGCATCTTCGGCGATGGTAGCCGTGGTGGATAGCCGCCATGAATTTGGACGGTCTTGGGCGTCAAGGATGGCGTTAGATGGGGCTCGAGTCCACCACCTCGAAGGTGGCGACTCCGTCCGGAAGTTCTGGGGTCCCAAACGTCACAGGCGGACGATTTACTGATCGGTGTAGGGGCGACCGAGGACGATGCCGTGGAAGGGATGGCTATGTCCTTGATCTTGGACCGCGGGACTGCATCCGCTCAAGAACTTGAGCGTGATTTATGTCGAGGAGCTCCGCCATCCACCAACACGCGATCGACTAGCGTGTTCTTGATGGTAGATGAGCACCGCGGCACGCCGAGGCTGGTCGTTCAGGGGACAATCGTCCCGGAGAAAGTAATCAATCGGTGGGACCACCGCAGGGTGCATCCGGGCTTACCCTTCTCGAGGTGGTAAACCTCGGCGGCTGACCTTAAGCTCGCGTCGCGAGCTATAAGCGGCGCCGCCCGAAGATCACGGCGTGTGCGCGGGCATCTGGAAGGCATCGCCATGGGCGCCTGGCGCCCGTCGTCGGCACCCCGATCGGGAGTTCGGGCATGGGCCGCGCCGGCGTAGAAGTCCTCCAACCGCGGCCCATGTTCTGCGATTCGCAAGTCATGGCCGTCTTCGCTGGATGGAGGAGGCGATGCGATTGTTTGGAGGGTTTGCCTCGACCTGGACGAGGCCGAGGCCGGGAGCTTCGCCGCCCTTGGGCAGCGCCCGTTCCGCCACCACCGCCGGGCGGGCCATGGAGGCGCTCGGGAGAGGGCGGGCCTCTCGGCCTCTACCGCTGCGATGTAGGCGGGGGCGGCGGGCTCCTTTTTCTTCTTCTTCTTCTTTTTCTCGGCGTCACCCTTCTTGGCATCGGTGCCAGTCTGGGCCGCCGCCTTCTCCTCCGTTCTTCCTCTCTTGCGCTCCACCGCCTCGGAGGCGTTGTGGTATCCTTCCGCAGCACGAAATAAATCGGCTGCGGTGTGGACCGAATGGAGCTCAAGGTCCTCGGTGAAACGGGTGTTCCGTACTCCCTCCTTGAAGGCCTCAATGATGGCCTCGTCGGAGATCGACGGAATGGTGTTGCGCACCTGGACGAACCTGCGAACGTAGTCCTGCAGGCCCTCTCCCACCCTTTGGACCACAAGCTTGAGGTCTGGGCTTCCAGTAGCGTAGCGACCTCGAAGTTTGTCCGGGCGCCTCTGCACTTGTTCCCAGTGCGTGATCGAACCTCAAATACTGGTTGAACAGCCAAGTTGGGCCATTCCCTCCAAGACGGTAGGGAAGTAGTTGACCATTCTGGCCTCATTACGCTGCGGACCAGATGGCGGTAGTATAAACCATGAGATATTAAGTCGATTCTTACCGTCGAACTTCTCAATGCTCCGGGCTTAAACTTGCTGGCCAGGGGGCCTTGCGTAAAGCTCGGGAGAAAGCCGGGCATCCAGGGACGGCCCCGTTGTTCCCAGCGGGAGCTCTCCCGCCTGGAAGCGGCCCGAGGCGGGAAAAAACTCCGCCGGTGTCTTGCCGAGGAGCGCCGTCAGCGTGGGCGTGGGCGCTTCCGGCGGCGATCGAACGCTCTGGCGCGCCGCCTCGAGGAGCCACTGGTGTGTGACTGGGCCTGGAGGTGCTCGCCGAGATCCCCAGCGAGCTCCTCTAGGCCGTTAGCAACCGCGGCGCCTAGATCGGCCATAGTGAACCCTCGCGGGTCCTTCTCCAGGTCACGCATGACTGGCATCGCTTTAACCCTCTGGATCAAGCGAAGACCTTTGGGTTGGTGACGGTAGTGGTGGGCGAATGTGCACGTAGCGGCGCGGCGTCGCAAGCCAAAGAAGCTTGCGACGGATATCCGCCAGGGTTCGCCCAACCGACCCAGAAAAGAGGCTTCAAGCGGCCTCACGCCGCTGGTGCTCTTCGCTTGGTCAAGACGCGGTCGGTCGAGGTCACCCGCTGACGCCGCAAAGACATGACATGAGGCAGGCTCCCGTAAAGGGGACATGTCGGTGTCACCCACGGAGGCGGTGCCCTCAGGACCCTCAACCGCCATGGGCTCGCGCTGGTCTGCTGCCGGCCTCGATAGGCCGGCTCGCCCGATTGCGTCTTGATCGGGTCCTCCTCTTGAGCGTGGCGCGAATCGCCGCAGATCCGCCGGATATGGCACCGTGGCGGTGCCTCCAACCCTCCATGAGGGTTTTCGGCGTGGTCGTGCCGGCGTGAACAAAGCTGGCGAGCGAACAGCTACTCCTGAGGCGGGCGTTGCCTCCACCTCCATCTCGTCGGGCTGAGCTCCAGCGAGGATACCAGCCTGCCACTCCTCGTACGACTCGTCGACGTCGTCGAGATCGTCGCAATCGTCGTAGTTGAGGTCCACGGTATCAATGTCGTCGTAAGACAACAAGGCCATCCTCGACTCGATCGAGGGGAGAGGACCGAAATCGGGCCCCACGGTGGAGTGCCGGTTGCGGCTGGGAGGCGATCCTCCGCAGCGCCAATAAGCAAGGAAAAAAAAAGTCACGAGGCCAGCGGCCTGTCCCGGACCGAGGCCCGGCCGCCTGGCCGGACGCTGCCGAAGGAAAAGACCTTGGTCCCGACGCTGCTGGGCGCGTCGAGACCGGATGGATGGGAACGATGACACGAGTGTTTTATCTGGTTCGAGCCTCCATGCGGGATAACACCCTCGTCCGACCTTCGTTTAATGCCGAGCTTAAACGAGTACAAGGGGTGAAGTCCGCTTTGGGAAGCCCGGCCGAGTCTGATAAGTGCTCAAGACACCGCGTGTGTGTGCTCCTCTGATTATCTGGATGCGGAGAACTACCGCCGGGAACTAGAACTCCTACGAGAGTGCAAGTGCTCCTGTTATACAGTAGCTATTCTCCAAGTGAGTTGTGTGTCGAAGTGAAGCCCTCTCGTTATTGTGGCTCAGTCGCCCTTTTATAAGCGCCCTTGGCCACTTGTAGCTCTTGTTG
This sequence comes from Olyra latifolia, assembly GCA_036346145.1. Classification (NCBI taxonomy): domain Eukaryota; kingdom Viridiplantae; phylum Streptophyta; class Magnoliopsida; order Poales; family Poaceae; genus Olyra; species Olyra latifolia. The sequence goes on along the minus strand of CM070531.1, from coordinate 2,219,342 downwards.
GTCCGTTCAATTAGTCGTTGCCTTTTAGCCACACCGGTGGCATCAATCCACCGTAATCGAGTGCAATCCTCCTATCTCGCTTTGGACCGCTAGCGGTCGGACACGTCCTGCCTATGCGGCGGTTGACGGATCGCCGCCCACCCGCCGGCTGCGGCGAGCACTCCTCGATGCAGTCGCGCATTTAATTCTTAATGACTCGGGGACCCGGCGTATCTGTCATGGCGTGATGATTTGCCTTGGGTCATGTCCCTTCGTACCTCAGAGGCTCGGAGGAAGCAAGAGGCCCGAGCTTCCGAGGCGGGGAAGCTTCGGGCTCGAGCTTACCAAGCTTCGGCCTTGAGCTTCTTTGGTCGAGCTTGCCTCCTGTGGGGCCGCGGATAAGTAAGTGGGCCGAAACTCCATGAGCCACATACTTTCCCCAACACACAGGATCCACGATGAGTGGATATCTTCCTGGGCAAGGGACGTGATCAGGATGATCCGAGCGGTCGAACTTGATCGGAACCTCGGACCACCGAAGATACTCAGGGGTCACCGGAACAGCTACATTGACTTCCCGAGTGGTAAGCTTTTGCTTACGTTTGGACTCATATGCATCCGATCCCCCGAATATGTAATTGAGCTCACGCTCGGTTTCTTGGTAAGCGTCACCCTGAGGAGGGTCACGCTTGTCGTCTTGTTCAGTGTCCTTCGGAGCGTCCTTGCTATGCTCCTCAGCAAACTTCCTCAAGATGTTGCAGTTTTTCGCCACATGCTTTCCATTCGGATGGAAAGGACACGGCGCGTCCATAACCTTGTTGTAGTCGTTGGACCGGGGCGGCTTTTGCCTACCATGATCCGCAACCGCTACCAGCTCTTCACCCTTGCGCTTCTTGTCCTTCTTGGAGGACGACTCAGACTTGTTCTTCTTGCCTTCGTTCTTGCTCAGGTGCTCCTCTTGACGTTCAGCGAGAGCGTCTGAGGCGGTAGCATATCGATCCGCCAAGGCGAACATCTCCTTGACGGTAGTCAGGGGCTTCCGAGACATCTTCTTGATTAGATTGAGGTCGCGAACTCCCTTCTGGAAGGCCACGACGACGACCACCTCCGAAATCTCCCGGATTGTGTTCTTTTTCTTGGTGAAGCGCCGAATGAAATCCCTTAACGACTCATCCTTTTTTTGATGAATCTGATAAAGGTCCCACTGGGTTCCAGGTTTCTCATAAGTACCCTGGAAATTGATGACAAATTGGTCGCAAAGCTCTCCCCAGGAACCGATTGAGTTCCCTGGAAGGCCTACGAGCCAACCCTGAGCCGGAGGGGTTAACATAACGGGCAGATAGTTTGCCCTCACGTCGTATCCTCCGCCCGCGGCCTTGATTGCCAGAGAGTAGATCTGCAACCAAGCCTCTGGGTCCCGCTCCCTGTCAAATTTCACTATTCCCTTAGGGTTGAACCCTTGGGCGGTTACTGGCGAAGTCGGTGTGAATCTTAGTGATCCGTCAATCAATCCATTCCTAGAGGGAGGGGATTGACGGGGAAGAATCCGACGTGGTGAAGTACGGCGCCGGTCTTCATCTTGCTCCCTCCGCCGGGCTTCGATGTCGAGGCGAAGGTTGTGACTTGTACTTCGGCGGGCGTCTTGCCCATGATTTGGCGTGTGCCGACTGCACCGAGTGCTACTCGTGGCAGTCTGGCTTCTGGCCGAGTTGGCCTGTTGATCCCGAGTGCCTTGGACAGCTGTTGCCGTCACCATGGCTTTGATCTGCTCCATGATCGGCGTCGCGAGGCTGTTTTCTCCAAGTAAAGGACCAACATTATTCAGGAGAGTCTTACATGCGAGGATGTTCTGCTGTGGCGTACGGAAGACCGAGTGATCTCCCATGCGGACTTGGAGCAGTTCCTCCTAGACTTCACGTGCGCGACCGCGTAATTTGTCGCGCAGATCTTCTTCACCTCCACGGTTATGTTCGGCTCCTGCCTCCTGCCGAGCCGATCAGGAGGCTTGTCCATCCAGCACATAGGCGCCGCGAAAATCGGGGAACTTGTTGACGCTCTCCTCCGACTCGGATTCCGAGTAAGAGAGGCTCAACTGATCTCGACTTGTTGGCTCGTCGAGGGGAGTGATTATAACCATTCGTCTGAAGAGAGTCCGACTGAGATTCGGCAGAATTGATCTGCTGAAATCTTACAGCCGAGTTGACCAATCCGAGTGGTACGCCCACTCGGAAAGTTGATCTGGTTAGAGTCGTCCCTGAGCCAGGACTCAGAAAACTCGTCCCAGTATGTGCTTAATGTGCTCCGCTCCTTAGCCCGGATTGAAAAAGCTTGCTTGTTATCCCATGGAAAACAGTGGCCGAGTTTCTTAATCCGAATGGAGCGAACCACAATTGAGGAATTGTGATTCCCGACTGGATTTGAGCGCGATCCAGACCAAGAACAAGGCCTCCACTTGGTTCTTTGTCAGCAGAAGAAGCTGGTAAAGCAAGAAGCGGTAGATCCCGACCGAAACCGAACGGATTCCAGTAGTAGGCCAGTCAGAATTATCATCATCAGATTAGATCTCTTCTGGATCGGAATCCAGAGGAGAGATCCTGAGGCGGTGAGGCTCGGCCGGAGTCGCGTACAGCCTCCTTCGGTAGTGCGTGGACCGAACGACGTTCGGCTCACACAACCGAAGTTCCCCGAAGTCACCAGCGATGAAGCCGAGATCTCCGAAGACGAAGCCTTGGCCGGGGACGTAGGTGAAGACGAATCCGCCGATTGAAGCCATCGAAGTCGATGAAGTTGATCGTGACGCTAGCCCCTACCTGGCGCGCCAACTGTCGATGATTTGTGTCGGCAATATATTTTATAGGACTATGCGAAAGATCACAACTACGATTGTAGCACAGGGAGTCAAATTTATACAGGTTCGGGCCCTCAAGGCGAGGTAATACCCTACTCCTGTGCTCGTGGATTGTATTATGGTGGATCTCAAGGATGATGAGATGTAAGATGGGATGCAGGATGATCTTGGATATCGAACTAGGGGCCTCTGCCTCCCCTTATATAGTGGAGAGGGGCAGGGTTACAGATATATTCCCTAATCCATAATAGGAAGACAAAGATATAACCGGGATGGTTACGTCTATCTCCATGTATTCGAGTAGGAAACGAATTCGTTTCCTTGTAGAGCTAGTCGGGCCGCGCCAGCCTCCAAGCCCGTCTTCTGGAAGATCCGTGCGACTCGGCCCAAAGAGGTGGTACGTCCAACAGTATATCTCGAAATATCCGGGGCCCATGTTGTCCACAGTGACCAACAATGGCGAGCCATGGCAACGAGAAGCAGTTGCGCTCCACGATCTACGTGCAACTAGATGCTACGGATCTCCCTAGCCTAAACTAAGCCTAGATTCGGAATCTAGAGTCTACCAGGAACTTTACCATGGCAACACGTGACTCCAGGGACCTCCGGTTAGCTCTGGTGACCTTTAAAAACGACGGTGACCCTAAAGCTTAACGGCAGCGATGCTCCGGGCTTCCCTGCGGCAAAAGCAAGTCACTATAGGGATTGTGACGATGAAACACGGCTCTGGACCAAGAATCGAAGGCTAAGACTCATCGGCGACGATGAAACTTCTTATCAGAGCTCTTAGTCCTGAAACCTTCCCCAAGCTCTCCACGATGTCTCTGTCCTCCTTGGGTCAAGACGGTAGTGGCTACGGCGTCTATGAACCCTAGCGCAATGGCTCGAGGTTTTAAATAGCCCCAGGAACCCTAGGTTAGTGCGAACACCAAGGAACCCTAGATGACGACTAAGGCGGCGGCAAGATCCAATGGCTCCTGTATGGCTACATTAGATGAACGGGCACCTGAGATCCACGGATACTGGTTCACTCGGGTAAGTGGCATCCGACGGCTTACAAAAACACCTTTTCACTTTGGAAAATTTTGAGAAAATTCCCAAAAATCCTCTAAAGCATGTAGGACTTAAGAAGAGTTTATCAAGCACAGTTTATTTATATTTTCCTCATTTAATTGTTTTCAAGCTCTAGGTTAATTAGAAAACACCCTTTTTAATTATTTTTATTCATAGGAGAATTATAAAATTTATTTATCCAAATTATTTGATAGAAATCATAATATTTAAAGTGACCAAATTTTCAGGATGTTACAAAAAACATGGCAATTTTCGTAAGAGCAAATCATATGTTCCATAAATTTGCCAGCGATGTTTCATATGTATATGAGTGATGTTTCATGGTGAAAATAGGGATGCATCTTCTCTTCACTGTCTTCTACTCCAAATCCAGCGAACCACCATGTTATGCTCGTTGGATTCGGTCGCCAAGATATTGAATGAGGTTGTCGAGAGAGTAGAGATGGGGAATAAAGAGAGAGAGAAAGAGAGATGGGGGGCCATGAGATGTGGCGCCAGTGGCCAGACGGCAAGCGGCAATACCAATGGCCAGCCGGTGAGCTCCTAGCTTGGGGATTGGGTGAGGAGGACGGGCCAAGCCGAGATCGGGGCGTCGTGCTCCCTCTTCTCCTCTTGTACTAGATCCACGCGAGAGAGAGAGGAGATGCTGCATGTGCGTGTGATAGGGAGGAGGAGGAGCTGTGTCTGATGACGCAGGCTGGACGCATGCTGGCAAGACGCCCCGTGCTCCCTCATCTCGTCTCTACTTCCATCAAAGAAGAAAGGGAGAGAGAAACTGGACGATAGAGAGAGGGGAAGTGAAAGGGATAAGAAACCAGTAAACAGAAGTGAGCGTGAGCTGGCCTAGGCGTCCGATGCTTTGGACGCCCGAGACATAGTGTTTCCAATAGAATAAATATCTATTTTGGTTCCAATTCAAGCATTTACATGGGAACTTATTGAATACATCATTATATGCACACACATTTGAGAATTTATTTCATAACAAGTGTTTCCTATTTATGATTATTTTTATATTGAAACACTTATAGTGCTAAAATGTTCATCCACATCGAACTTACTCACTTTTAATTGAGCTTTTGGGGCTAATGTCTCTCATAAGGTAAATGAAGAGAATTAAGTCCCGTGAAGATGAATAATGACTTAGATGGCTTCAAGGGTTGTTGATCAAGTCAAGATTGGGTTGAAGCTATCATAATGCATTGATGGTCATCAAGCGAGGTGCATCAAGGGTTTATGTGTGAAGACAAAGGATCCAGACTTGAAGCGGTTCATGAACGACAGCAAGCATCAAGAGGTCGCACTAGAAAAAGGTATTGCTAGCATGTGGGTCGTGTAGCCCTTAGAATAAGCTTTCCATATAGTCTAAGATCACCCAAATCTGACACCTGAGTCAAAAGTTATGCCCTTTTTCTTTGGCAACTGAGAGGGCTAATTCTAAGTCGAGCCAAGCCAAGCCGTCTGGTATGGCTCGTGGTCCGGCAAGCTGGACGATTGATCTAGAGCCAAGCCAAGCCTAGCGGGGGTGAGTCGCCCGATACGACTCAAGTTGGACAGTTGAGCTATATAGTACGACTCACATGCTAGTTTTCTAACTTTGTTTCTAACACCTAGTTTTCTTGCCTTGGAGCTTGGAGGCCGTGCAGAAACTAAGTTCATTTTTGAACGGCTAGTTTCTTTGGTGTAGGCTATAAATAGCCATTTGTAGCTAGCATGAAGGGATTGTTGCTACCTATTTTCATCTCCTTGAGCTAGTGTGAGCCTATCCACCTTAATTGTGCATGTGTTGCCTTTTGTGAGTAAGGGAGATAGTATAATTGCATGTCTTGCTTCTAGAGTGGATTGAGTATCTGTAATATCCCGGCCCAATCTTGGTCCGGCCCGGCCCAGAACCGAGCCACTTAAGTGGCAGTCAGTGGGGAAGGCCACGCGTAGCCATCCCTAGTCCGAGCCGTCCCCTCTTGCGCAGCGGCCACCCAACCCTAGCCCTCCGCCCTCGCCATCGCCGCTTCACCGCCACCTGTCGCCTCGGCGCCGCCGCCGCCGTCTCGCCGTCGCCATGAGCCGCCACTGACGTCGCCGGCGCCATCCCATCGGCGTCGTTGTCCTCTCACGCCCGTCGGCTCGCCGCCCGTCGTCGCCTCAACCCGCCGTCTTCTTCTCGTCTTGTATGCGCGTGGCCGGCTCGCAACGCTGGGCTGCCGCCGTCTTGCCACCTGTCCCTAACTGCTGCTTGGCATGTCGAGCTCACCGAGCTTAGCTCAACCAAGAAGAGGAGGGCGGCCGCTTTAGAGGGGAGATGGAGGGAGGAGGCTAGGCTGCTGAATGGATGAGGAGAGCTGCCAAGGAAGAGTAAGAGGGCGGCCGACTGATAAGAAGGGAAGGGAGAAGAAGAAAAGGAAGAAGAGGAATTAGGGTTCGGAACTTCAATCCCTAGGTAACAAATTAGCTGTTATTTCTCGTAAATGATAATCATGATGAGATGATATGGTTGATTTACCTCTAAATGAGATGGAATTTGGGGGGGTGGATTGGTTAGATATTGTAGAATTAGTGCTCTGTAATTGTGCAGTGAGCTAAACCATGGTTTCGGCCAAATCTTGTGGAGAATTGGAGTTTGGCCATATTATGGAAATCGTAGGATATGCTTCTAGCTCTCCATAGAATCCTAGAACGCATGATTTAGATGGATAATTTGTGAGATATGGTGTTTCCCGTGTTGTCGTCCTGTGGTTGGGCTGCAGCGGAATTCCTACTATGTTAATGATTATTTGATCTAGCTAATCAACAATTTAGATAATAAAGACATTGGCCTATGTGGGGTTAATTTGATATGGCCTAGAAAGATCAAGAATTAAATAGTGTGATATGAAAATTGTTGGTAATCCTGAAGGTCTTCGGAAGACATAATTAGATGGTTAAACTTCGTTATGCTTGATGCTTGGTGGCGTTGCCATATGATTGTGAATGTGAGATATCTAATGTGTAGGTTGGAATCGTCTCGGGGTTGATGCAGTTGCTGCCTCACTCCGCTCTTCGCTTGGTAAAAGAGGCAAGTACATAGTGGGATGGTGATCGCGGTGTGACCCCCATCCCAAACTGATCTCTTATCCCTAATATGCATTCTGTTGGGTATGTCGTCATGCATGTTTCATCTAGGAGAGGGATTGTAATTGATAAGAGATGCATGTGTACTTGGGTAAATAGATTGGACGAAAATCTCCTAAGTTGATGCATATGTTGGGTTGTTACATATTAGTAAGGGTTTAAAGATGGTAAGAGGCTAGCAGATAGGCTATGGACGTGGGAATGGTTGAATTGAGTTGTTGATTGATTTAATTTGGAAGATAAGGATGCTTTTGAACTTAGGACTTGAATTGTCCCATAGTTCTGCTTTTAATATTGTTTATGCACCGTTTTCAATATGATAGATGTAATGCTTCTAATGGGTATTTGCCTTAGGGCGATGGTTGCTAATAAACCTTTATTCGATTGGGTACATGACTAATTGGTTTACTGTCCTGTGACTGTACTTACCGAAAGAATGGATGGTGGTATGTCGTTGTGCAATGGTGAATATTATTCTTTTATCTGCTAAAAGATGAAGGTATGTGATAATCGAATAACTTGGTAAGTGGCAAGAGTTGAGTTGTTGGGTTCATCTACATTCATGTGCACGGGTTGGGTCAAAGAATGTTCATATAACTAGTCCGGAGTGCTTTAGGCCAGGTCGGTGAGAAAGCTATATGATCAAACCCATGGGCCCCCAAGTCCTACGGGAGTAGGCACTCCATGGGAGTGGAGTATTGATTGGTCCCCGCCTATAATAGGACGGACAGAAGTGTTGCACCGACGGGTAGCACTCGGGTGGTCCCCGCCTATAATAGGACGGGCTAGAGTGTTGCACCGACGAGTGGCACTTTCGGCTATACCCAGATAAGCTTACGAACAGAGCGATCTTGCATTGCATTGATAATGAAAGGTGAAAGTTGAGAAGAACAAGTGTTATGACTGTTGCTCTATATGCTATGGCAATGAAATTGTGCATAGCTACACTCGCTTGAGAGTGAGTACTTTGTGATTTAATGGAATAGTTTGGAAATTGCTGGTGGAGTGTGCATAAATGATGGGCTAACTAAGAAATGACTTAATTCATGACGCATTAGGTGGTTGAGTCGTACCCATCCTTGCGTTGAGACATATTACTCGTTAATGGTCAGATACACACACACACACACATATATATATATATATACTGGTTGTACCTTTGCTCTGGTCTTGGGTCGTGCATTGTTCCAGTTTGGTGTAAAGGCTGATGAGATCATAGCTCTCAATTACTGATAAGGGAGGGCTTCTTATTTGGAAGAGAACTAGATTGGGATGTAGTTTTGGGACAAAGCAGTTAAGAACTGTGCTTATGGAAATTCTAAACAAGGAGTGAATGTGTTGCATATAACACTAGTTAGGAAATTGGAGGTTTAATTGCGTAAGTGAACAGAGGGTGCCTATAATAGTAGCCTAGCATGTCTAGGTTTGATTGTCCAAGGGAAGGTTTGCATTGAATTCCACCATATATTGGGGTATTCGGCTTGATAACCAAAAAGGGTGGTGTTATGTTGTGTTTATCATTCTGATATGTACTTGCTAAGTTGTTGAACTCACCCTTACTCCCTTTATGTTTTTAGGTACATCTTGAGGCCGACATGCACGGGATGGGAGTAGAACCTCACTTCGGCACTAAAACACTAGTTAAACTGGCCATTACCCTGATTCAATCCGGTTAATTTAGATTCTTCGTAATATGATTCAGTTTGTAATCGGTGTGGATTAGAAGATTTGTTAAGTTTTGTACCTAGTATGTTCCTGCGTGGTAGTTTGCATGTGATTGTATGGTACGCCGTCGGCGCTTGAGGTAAGTGAGGTAAGTGGTAGTTGTGATGGGATCTCCACTAAGGTGGAGCTGCTGGTTAGCCTGTGGAGGCTTGTATGGTTATTATTGTGACATATGAATACTTGTGTTTCTATCTGCTGAGTGGATGTACAGTTTTTAGGGGAGGTGCTACCGAGATTTCATAGAATTCAGAGACTTGGTAGCATCTTGGGCTCAGTAGGAGTCGGGGTGTTACAGTATCCTTGGTTCATACATGTGTGAGGTGAGTGAGAAGCTTGGCTTGTTACTCTTGGTGCTTGCCAGCACCTAGACGGCGTGGAGGTGTCGTGCACTAGTGACCTTCTCAAAAAAGTTTGTGAGAAGAGGCAGGGCAAATCGTGTGAGTGGCATTGGTGTTTACCATCTCCGGAGTGGCGGAAATAATAATCACTAGTCGATTGGAGGTTGTTTGCTCCCCCTAGTTCGTTTGTCAGACTTAACCTCAATGTGGATTTGGGGAGGTCGGCAAGTCTCCGAACACTACGGTAAAAAGAAATACGAAACTTGTGGTTTTCTTCTTGTGCTTATGTATTCCATGCCATCTCATAATATGCTTATTCTGTTATTCTCCTTCTATGCCATCGGTTGATTGCTAGTAGCTCTTAGTCTTGTATTGATCTTGTTTATCCATGTGCTATTGAGGCTAAATATCTTGTCATTGTTCTTTTTAGCTTAATCCAATTGTAAATTATAATCTAAAAAATTGTAGGCCCTTGATAGGGGGTTTAGAGAGCCCAAAAAATATATATAAAAGGTTTTGAGAGCTTTGAGAAGAGTCACTAAAAGCGTTAAAAAAAATGGCTACACAGTGCTACATCATTTGGCTTGTACAAAAATGATGAATTTCTAGATGTAGATTTTAATTTTAATTTTAATTTAAGCTGAAAAGAACAAGGCTATATTACTTGATTGTATATCTTGCTTGACTAGTTATATGTGATTGATCATACCCTAGGATTGTAATCACCTATCTAATCACTTGTGTGTGTACATTCCCCGTCAAAAAACTTGTGTGTGTACAAAGTCTGTCTTTTGCTTCCACATATTGTTCAGGATTTGGACACATGTGTACAACTTGAATAGAAGGTAAATTTTTTAGAAGCCTAATTCACCCCCTTTTGGGCATCTGATTCCTTATAGAACCAACGACTAGTCGTCCAATCTGCCGGTGGCCACCGACTGGCTTCATCAACTCGATTGGAAGGAGCAAGTCAAGCCAACTTGGGAGACTACTTGGCGACTTTGTTAGGCAAGTCAAGTGACTTGGGAAGCACGTGTTCAAGCCGACTAAGTGAGAGAAATAAATATGGTCCATCTAAAACCCTAGTCATGTACTGACCTATTGGAGTTAAATTAGGAGGAGCTGGCGACGGGGGAGGAGGATAAGGACGAAGCCAGTTGCTATTGAATCGAAGGCAGAGTGAGAGATCGAGAGGAATGAAAAGATGAAGGAGCTTGGTCGAAAGCAGAGGGAATCAGATTGAGATTGGGAAGGGAAGAGAATGAAGGAACATAGATACTAGTTGCCCTAGTTTTTTACAATGTACCTTTTGTTCAGTCAATCTAGCTAGCCCAACTAACCAACTAGAACTAAAACAACTAGGGTTTCAGATACCTAGTTGCTAGCCCGTCAACTACCTAGTCCCTTGTTTCCCTTCCACTTCTCCCCTTTCTTTCCTTATAGGGCTAGATAAGTCAACGACAGAGAAGTCGGTGAGAAACCAACTCGACCTGACTTAATAACTTGATGTGTTTTTCAGTGCTGAAATTATTTGATAATATGCTAAATTGAACTTTGGCAACTTTGAACAGTGCTTTGAAAAGTCAAAACTAATAATCATAACCAGATTTGAGAATGTACCACTTGTGACTTTGAAATCTTTGTGAAATGCGGTATGGAAAAGTCAACGTTAAATAAGAATCAAATAATTTAAAAAAATAATATGTCAAAAATAACCTAAATAACTATGATTAGCGGTGCCATCAAATAGCAAAATAAGCATTCTTAGCAAAGTCCCTTAAACGCAATCTTCTGTATAATTAGAGATTTTTATTCCTATATGGCTCCTGTAGAGTCTCCCTCATAGTCTATAAATTTATATATTCTCTTTCCCAGTCAATGTATTTAGTGATTCTCTCTTCTCACTCTATATATATCTGAAGATAGAGATGCTACCGGAGATAATTGAAATATAAGGAACAAATAGTGATTTAAATAAAGGGCACAGGGATGCAAGGGGTTCAGGGTAGGCCGACCCGAACCTAGCCCGTGATGACAACAGAAGAAAAAGCGAGGGTCACGGGTCGGCCCGAACCTTGTTCTGATGGCCCCTTAAACTTTTGGGTTGAAATGGGTTGACCCTTTTTGCTGTCGCTTGGGTAGTTGGGTGCCAGATCTAGAAGAAGGATGGGAAAGAGAGAAGGTAATGGAGATCCGAGGAATAATGTAGTGTTCTTTTTGGTATTTGTGTTTGCGTTTACTTATAAACTGGAAATTTGTTATTTTCGTACGAGTCAAACGTTTTGACATTTGGTAACCAATTTTTGTAGGTCTTACTATTTTCTTATCAAAGCTCTCAAAACCATTTTTCTATAATTTTTTGATCCCTCGGATTTCCTTATCGAGTAGATACAAATTTTTAGCTTATAAGCAAACGCAAACGCAAACGCAAAAGCAAACGTTGAAAAGACATTGCCTAAATCAAACAGTGATGGTCGAGACACCTCGTTGTCGGCGAGCAAGCGACAAGGGCGCAAGTGCCAACGAGTAGCAGATGCCGGACGTCGCTGGTGGCACCTGTAGGCAGGAGCAAACGGCGGGCACGCTGCCGCGAGATACACCAAGTGCAGTGGCAGGCGACCAGCGACAAGAGCGGCTGCATGGCTAGGCGGTAGGAGTAGTGACCGAGTGTTAGGTGCTGTGGCCGCGTTGCTATGGTGGACGCTAGAAAGCGGCAACTAGCTGATGGGAAAAGCGTTGGTGACACCAAGCCAATGATAAAGATAAGTAGCATGATTCAACAATTAGTGGCAGAAGCGATGGCTTGTGCATAGGAACACGGAGCCATGGGCCAACCCTAGGGCCCTTGATGACATCTGAAATTTTTTGAACTTATATTTATTTTTAATTTTTTAGAAATAATTATCTGTTTTGCAAATTCGAGAAAATGGGCGCCTGTCGCCCAGTGTACGGGCAATCGCCCTATACCCGGGCGATAGGAGTTCGTGCCGTTACTAGCTGTAACGGCGGGGTGATTGTCGTCCGCAGAAGGGGCGATCGCCTAGAACATGGGTGACATGCAGCCCATGGATGGAAGGAAAGAAACAAAAGAGAGGGGAGGAAGAAGAGAGGACAGAGGAGAAAGAAAAGAAAAAAAATTTTGCCCAAAAAATTATAAATATGAAAAAGCTCACATTTTTTCATCTTTTACACAAATACCCATCAGCCGTGACGATGCACAGCGATAACCCGGTTGCCGCTACACAGGGCTTATATATATTGCAGCCACGCTAGTTTAGCCTCTCATTTCGTTCATTTTTCCCAAAAAAATAATAAACCCTCTCATTTGGTTCATTTTTTTTAAAAATAATAATAATGGAAATACCAACCTTTTTTCCATCTATTAAAAAATTCTACATAATAACGCCGTCGAAAATTATAAATTTAAAAATAAAAAATTTTATTTTTTGAATGGGGTTAGATGATCAAATAACACATTCCACAACAAATCGGAATTTGTTTAGAGCAAAACGAGGTTGGCAGAGAGAGAAAAAAGGGAGGGCGATTTTCACAGCAGAAATTTCTACACAAAATAAGATAGGCCACACTCTTGTAATACAACTACAAACTAGGAGAAGCATCATGGACAAGAAAAACGATAATTATAATTTCACGTCTGCTGAGTGCATCGAAGTCACTTTCCCTTCGCCCATGCCTCCGGTGGGGCTTCTTTGGCACGACGTGCCCTCTCTCGTTTCCTCTATCTCTCGGCCTCCTTCTCCTTCGCCTCCTTTCTACGTGCCTCGTATGCGGTGTCACGCTGCTCCTGAAACTGCCGCCTCAACTCCTCGGCCTGGTTGGCTTGATCAAGGAGCCTTTGATCTTCAAGGTTGATCTCCATGTCAAACCACTGCTCAAATTCACATAGCGGCGGAGGCGACTGCATGGAACATAAATTAGCAAAGTTTCATGTAGAAATATTACAAAATAAGTATGATTAGTACCAGCCGGTGATTCTTCAAACTCTTCTCCGGCGGGAAAAGTCGTAGTTGCGGCACATCTAGTATCTCATCTTCCAAGTTGAAAATTCCTAAGAGCGGACAAGCCTGCAATCATCTCCGCACATGCACATCGGTAGGACAGCCCCATAAGGTAGAAAGAGGTCCTGGTACGCTGAATTGCACAGCCAGTTCAATGCGTCTATGTCTTTCTTTGCTTTCCTCTTTCCCTTTCCGCTTGCACTTCTCAGCATTTCTGGCGTGTCGTTTATTGAAGCTTCTGCGTTGTGTGGTTGCCCTCACGAATCCAGCCCTATTTATAGCCATCGTGGTAGAGAGATGGAGGAGGCATGAATGAATTATTTGAGTTCACGGATGGCCCGTGGTGCCTCAGTAGGCAATGGCACGGGTGTGAGGAGACAATTCAATATGGTGCGTTAGTGTAAGGGCTGTCCTGCCCCGCCACTTGATCTGCACTAGTCCCTGGATCAGTACACTAGTGCATACTATTTACATAGCCGGATCATTTCATACAAGCGGAAGACTTATAGTACATTAAATATCTACATTAAGCCCAAAGGCTATTAAATATTACAACATGGCACATTGGCCCAAAATAGTCCAAGAACAACAAAAGATCAGAGTGTGATAAAAGATCCATAAGAGTCTCTTGCCGACTATTCCTAAGCAATCGACTGGAGAGACGCCCTAAGCCTCGACTTGATCATCAGCGAACTCCTGTTCATCGTCTTCATGGCAGGCATCTTTGTCTTGCTTATACTCTCCATCTAAAAGAGTATATGTATGCGAGGTCAGTGTCATCCAAACACTGGCGAGCTAACACCCAACCCAATGCATTTAGTGATAGAGGTTTCAAGGAAAGGCTGGGTTTATTTATTTGCAGAAAAGCCAGTTTTGGAAATCAAAGCCTATGACTTGGCAGTTTAACCAAATTCCATATCAAGTTGGTTATTTATCATATTTCCATTTCAATACACAGACCAATCCCAGGGCAGTTTCCATGCACTCTGCCAAATGTTCTCTTCCCACTCCGCCATCATCTTCCGAGTGTGGCCCACTCGTTGTGGATCACATTCCCCAAATAAAGTACCGGTCTCGTCCTAGGCTGGCTGCCGACCCACGCTAGACTCACGGCTCTCTGAAGAATGGACCTAGATCATCCTCGGATGACGACATAAAATCGTCTTCACCTCAAGCATGGCGGCAGAGCAGAATGCGCCCGCAGTTGTAACTACCCTGAATCCCCAATACTTGCACTACTGCGCGATGGCGGCGCGTTGTGGTGTTAGGAACTATCTCCGCAGCGGATAGTAAATGACGTCTGCTTGTGCATCCTCGATGCACCGTCCGAGAATCCTTGATTCACCACCGATCCACGAAGGGCCTCACCCTTATACACTTCCTTCTTGACTAACTTGCACCTCCGTGTGAATCACACGATGTGGCGAACCCTCCTTTTGGGGCGGCGCCGACATTACGTGGATCTCGCCGCTCTCTTCCATGCACTACGTATGTGGGCGATTAGCTCCTCAAATCACGTAGCCCAGTTACTCCATCTCTTACCCAACGCCAAACCCAGTCTGCATTGCAGCACATCACAACCATACACACACTGGCATGCCAGGCCCAAATTCCAGTTAATCATATTCATTGTGTGATCATGTCCGGTGAATGTCGGTTCACCATTCCGAGACAATTCTAAGCCTAAAATTAATAGTTGGACCTGAGCAATGTCTAAACAAGATTTTAACCAAGACTTAGGAGTCTAAATCATTTTATTTAACATAACCAGGCTACCAAGGGTGATCATCAAAGCGATCAATAGCAAGATCAAATGACAGATGAATATAACAAGGCAATATCATCAGGTAAATTGATAGCAAGTAAATAAATGGCATGATATATCATGATTGAACAAATAGGCATAAGTACTTAAAAGGGCATGCAGTTTAATACTGTAAAATAAATACTTTAGAAATCTAGGATTCAATATGATATTATTGGATGTTAACTCGCACTAGGGAAAGCGCATCCTCTCCCTAGTAAAATCAACTTCCTATAACCTATAGGAGAAGTGTTAACTCGCCTTAGTCTTAAGAGTAGTAGGGGTCTTCTTGTTGTTCTTCAAATTGCTTCTTGTGCTTCTCCGCATCTATTAATGGAATAAATTCGAAGAACAAATAAATAAAATACCAATATGTAACAAGGAGGCATGATGCATGAATGCACGTGCATCTAAGGTGATCGCGATTACGGATGTTAGTTATGCTAGGGATTTAAGCGTAGTAGCATCGAGAGATGCGATGCATAAATATGCGAAATGTGGTTTATATTTTATTTTATTATTTCTAAAATTTACTTCAATTAAAATCTATGTTCAATTCTAATAATACACTATAAACAATTGAATATTGCAAATTAAGAATGTTTTCTTTTAAGTAAATAATTCTGAAAATAAACTATTTACACAAGAAAAGTATAAACATTAATTTAGTTATACCTACTCAAATCCAGAAATCTTTAGTCCTTTTAAATAGACATAAACAATTAAGTCACTGTTTATCACAGTTTATAGGTATTTTCCTATAGCTAGAAAATGGCAGAAAATAAAGTATACTCAGAAAATTATGAAAAATTCATGGGAGCTACAATATGCCTCGATCTATCCATTTTAACTTATTTCACCTTAATCGGATAAACGAGGAATTTTTCGTGGCTTTTGGAAGGTGGCGGTTTCTTGCCTGTTCAGGAGCAACACGCAGCAGCTCCAATTCCAGCAGCAGCCCCGGCCAACAGGAGCTTCAGCAGCAGCTCCAGCGCTTAGCAGCGTGAGCAGAAACAGCAACACTAGCAGCAATATTCAGTAGCAGCAGCAGCAGTCTCTAGCAGCAATAGCTTCAGCAATAAGGCGGTAGCAGCAGCAAGAAGGCAGCAGCAGCATGGCGGGGGTGGTGTCTGGGAGGAGCAGAAGAGGGGACAGCAGCTGCTCAGCACGCAGTAGCAGGAAGGAGCAGCAAGAAGCAGGAAGCAAAGAGGTTAGAGGAGAGTGAAGGAGAAGGAGAACCTGCTGCAGCAGCACTGTTTGGGAGGAAGCAAAACAGGGAGTGCGCAAGGGAGATTGGGGGCTGGCAGCTGTGGAGTTTCACCAGGGAGGAGGCATAAAAAGAGCTGGGTAAGGTGGAGGCTGATTTGGGGGAAGAGGGGAAAAATAGGAAGGAAAGGTAATATATAGAAGAATCATCAATGTTTTTAAAGAAAATAATATTATAAATAGTAAATTCCATTTTAAACTATTTATAATTTGTAAATTCTCTATAGTAGAGAAATTATAACAAATTGGTTTTAGGTGATTAAGGTTTATTTAAGCCAGGATGTCATAATTACTGACTAATCAATTAATTAAGGGTGGTGGACTAATTAATGTACCATGATTAATATTTTTCTTGAATCCAGAATGTTTTTCTACATTTTATAGAATTTTTCTCAGATTTTGTTAGTTTATTTATTTTAGATTGCAGAAACCCATTTCTCCCATTTTTATATATATATAGGTTAATACCCTAAAAGCAAGCTAATGAAATTAATCTGAGAAAAATGTTCCGTTACTGTTCATGTTAACATTTTTAGTAAATCCAGAATACGATCTAATATTTACCATAAATTTTCTATTATATTTGGAGAAGTCTAGCTATTTTTAATAAATAGTTTCTAATTACTTGTATTATTTCTATTCACTAAATCCGGGAAAAACCGATGAACAGTGCTGGGCCGGCCCGCTAACTCGCGCCCAATCCGTCCCAGAAATGGGGTCCACAGATCATCCGGACAACCACTAACGGCCAAGAGAAGATCTCTACCAAAGATCCTGGGCAGAGGAGTATAAATTTCATCGGGGAGATCGGTTAAATTTGGCAATTGGTAGTCGATGAAATGCTCATAAGAGCAAGAGGAAGGGGGACTGCCATGTGGGCCCCACCTTGGTCAAGATTGGTCCATACTCAACTTAGGCTGTCACTTAGGACCTAAATTAGTCTCTAGAATTTTTGTAGGATTTTTAATGTAGTTTATCATATATATAAATATACACACAAGTGTACATATACATATACAAATATATATGCACATATCCATGAGATTTAGAGTGATATTTAAAACCACTAAAAACAACCTAGTCTAAACATTGCTACATTTTAGGTATCCATGATCAGGTCCTAAGTTTAATTTTTCACTATCTTACTCAAGTTAATCAGCCAATTTTTGTTCTAAATAATATCAAGAAGTCCAGGAATTTGTATTTTCGCAAAATTGTCTTAAAAGATGTTGGCGTTGCATCGTTCAAACATCACAAAAATGTTTTCAAAATATCGTCCAATTTTGGGCTGTTACAGTTAGCCCATTCGCATGTGCTACGTCATGCTTTCACCGATGCCATATAGGGTGTCAGGATGCACTTAAATGCGATGTCTCAGGCCCCCGGTGTGTTGGCATGTGCTGCGTAAGGTTTTACCCGATGCCATGTGGGGTGTTAGGATGCACTTAAATGCGGTGTCTTAGGCCCCTGGTGTGTTGACATGTGCTGCATTAGGCTTTCACCGATGCCATGTGGGTGTCAGGATGCATGTAAATACGGTGTCTCAGCCCCCTGGCATGTTGTGCCTCATCCTTTTGACGATTTCACCAAAATCACAAAGTATGGCCACTTGGGGGTGTTCGTAGCCTCGTGGGTCCCACCGGATAGGTCCCAAAAATTATAGAAAAATCACGAGCGACCTACGCAACGCAGGCTACCACCTATCTATGGGTGAGCAGCTCGGACGGTGTCCCACGAGGAATGTGTGGAAATCAGAAAAGGCACACATGGGCACGAAAACCTGAAATTGTGGCCACTTAGGGGTTTTCGTAGCCTCGCGGGGCCCACTGGATACATCCGAAAAATTACAGAAAAAATAACGGACGACCTACGCAACGCAGGCTATCACCTATCTATGGGCGAGCAACTCGTACGATGTCCCATAAGAAATGTGTGAAAAATCGAAAAGGCACACATAGGCACTAAAACCTGAAATTATAGCCACTTAGGGATTTTCGTAGCCTTACGGGGCCCATCGGATGCATCCCAAAAATTACAAAAAAATCACGGACAACCTACGCAACGCAGGCTACCAGCTATCTATGAGCGAGCAGCTCGGACGATGTCCCAGCTGGAATGTGTGAAAAATCAAAAAAACCCCACGCGACCGCGAAATGTCATAGGCGACCAACGGTGCCCAGACTAGCACGTACGTACGGTCATGGTGTTATAACCCAGAAGAACCGAAAGAAACCTAGCTGTCCAAAAAATTACTGTCGTGCACCCCGGTATTTCTACCGGCTTGAGTGACCAAATACTAGTCCCAGAAGATCATCGCTAGTATTGCACTCAAGAACATTTGGGATATCATCGCAGGCATTGCATTTAACTAAAGTTTAACAGTTTACATAGCATAAATAGCATCCCAGTTGACATAGACAAATACATAGTCTTGCACAGGACTTAATTCAATAACATAAAGAAAACACAGCGGAAGACTTGAAAACGACGATATCTCGAGGTTGACCCGGAACGCGCAGCTAGTCACCTTGACCCTTCTGGTCACGGTTGGCACCGTTGCTAAAATCTTCACCTGAACAAAGATCCGTGGTCCATATAATGAGTACACGGCTACTCAGCAAGTGGTCCTTATTAAATGAATGCAAGGTCAATGGATGGGTATGGTTATTTTGCTAAAAACATTACCTATCTACTTGTTTATTTGTTCTAGATTCAATTGAACACATGACAACACGCGAGCGTAGTCAAAGGACGGCTAACCAGCTCAAAGAGAGGCAATCCTGCCTACACTACCATCAAGTTCATTAATTAAAACACATTGGACTACCTTGTGTCAAACTCCTTTCCCCCGCCCATAACCGCGGGCACGGCTACCATGATAGTTTCAACTCTGCAGAGTGTGTACACGTTCCCCACAAGTCCTGTCTCATCCCAAGGGAGAAACAATACAAAACCGTTCTCTGTTTTTACCTGTCCCAATACTGTACCCTTTCTTTTGGTTTCATGCCCCATACGGTACACTTCGACCAGGCCGGCAGTCATGCGCACTCCTTCGGCCGAACCTGATAGCACACCGCATGAGGTTAGCCCCATTTAAGCCATTCGGAACCGGTGATCGCAAATCACGTCCGTCCACTCTGATCTGATGGAAACAAGCTTCCACAGACTAACGGTCGGTCGTCAAGGCACAAGTGGTCAGACGGTTCAGTTCGGTATGGTAGTCACAAGTACACGGTCCTTATATGACAGAGGAGACCTGCACGTCTCAACCACAAGCCCAAAATCCGCCTCTTCTGGGTCTCCTCGAATCAACACACACCACGTTGATTTTAGTTGATTAGGTTTATCCAAAAACAACACCACGAAGTCGAACTTCACGGATACAGTTTAATAATGAGTGAAACCTATCAACTACCAATCCCAGAAGCAAGGCTAAGCATCTACACAAGGATAGGCTAGTAAAACAGTACCAAAATGGGCTAACAATGGAAGGCTACGTCATATCAGCAGAGCACTAATATGAAATCGGAACAAACTAACACATACGATGATAATTAAAGCATGCAAGTTAAGTAAACAAGAAATAATTAAAATTTAGCAAACTAGGAATTCAATATGAATCTAGCTTGCCTTCGAAGAAGGTTGGCTCTGGTTCTCCTCCCTCGAACGGCTCCGAAACGTCTCCCGAACAGCAGGTGCACGTCGGTTCTACGCGAGAAAGGTAATAAAACAGCAATAAATATCAAACATACAGAAGGTAGTATGATAAAAAAAATATATAAAATTCTTGAGATTATTTGTGATTTTTAGGCTCTGGAATCATCTCAATTGGAGTTCGGAAACTCCCTAAACAATTCGGGGAAGATTTGGGGTAAATAGAAAATCCTAGAAAAGGGAAAACCGGGTTAACCGGCTGTTAACCACGCGAAAACCGAGAAGAACCCAGGTTTAATCCGGCTTGGCGGCGGCTGACGCTAGCGGGGCACGCGGCGCGCTCTGGTTGGATGGCGGGGCGGCGGGGGGCACGTGGCGAGGCGGTGATAAGCGGCGGCGGTCACGCTGCCGCGGAGAGCAAATGCATGGGGCAGCGTCTTGGCGTGAACCTGCGGCGCGCGAACGAAGCGGCGGGCGGGAACGGCCGGGGCGGCGGCCAATGGGTGGGTGACGCGTGGCGGCGGGCGGCGTCTTGCGCGCAGCGTGGCCGATGTCACGCTGGCGTAGCGACAGCGAGGAGGACATCGCAGCGCGCGGCAATTCGGCGGCGGCGTGTGCTCGACGCGTCGGGCGAGGCGGTCGAGGACAAAGCGGCGGCGTGGAGCACCGAGATAGGGCGGCGTCTTGCGTGGGTTTCATGCGCGCCGGATCCGGGGCGGCGGTGGCGGCTCGCCGGCGGCAAGTTGACGGCCGAATTCCGGCCAAACTTCGGCGATGCATATCTCCTTCAATTCTTGGCCAAATACGGCGATCCATATAGTCAAATTGATCAGCGCGATGAGCTCTACAACGTGTTGGCCTTGGATTTGGTGATTGGGCTCTGGAATAGGAGAATTACCTCAATTTGCTTCGGGTTTGGCACGAAAACCGAGGCGGCGGCTAGGGTTTCGGGGTTGGGGTGTGATGGCCGACCAGGGGACTTTAGGGGTTTATATAGTGCTTGGGTCGGCTAGGGTCAACCCTAATATGGGTAGAATTTGTGTTGGGCTAGAATTAGGTCATATTTGGTCAAATAGGAGTCCTAGTGGGTTTAGGACTAGATGGAGGGGGTTTTGGGCCTAGTTAGGGCCTAATTAGGCTATCCAAACCTGTTAGGACCTTTTTCCTATTATTATTTTATGTTTTTAGTTTTTATTTTCTTTATTTCAATATGTGACATAATAATTTTATTAGGATGTCACAATTACGTATAGGAGAGTATGAATAAAATAGTCACATAGATAAGGTAAATGGTTCAATAGCACTAAGTTCACACAGTTAGACAACATGCTGCTGAAGGGAAAGGCATGCAAAAAAGTAAAGTATAGATCTACAACAAGTCACTAATGACCACGCTTCCTAATTTGGTCCGTGGGGTACGTGAGTGGTTTCGGAGGACCGACGTCCCTCCTAGGCCTGTCGTGCTGTACAGGTGTAGACAAGTCGGGCTGGGAATCGGGTGTCGTTCTACGATGCTTCGGACAACTAAGAGGGGCTAAAAAGCTCGCTCGACAGGTACTCCGCAATGTCGAATGCCGGGTTTGCCCGATCGTCATCGTCCACGTCGTCGTAACCACGCTGGGGTCCTATTGGCTCGCGAGACGAAGAAGCCCCAGCGTCACCGAACTCTCCCCATTGCTGCTGTGTGGGAGGCGGCCTCACCGTAGCCCACGGGGCCTCGCTGTAGCAGATGTCGACTCGTGGGAGATGTCTCCCATGGGGAGGCGCGGGCACGGCTCCACGAGGAGCCATCGGAGGAGGCCACGGTGCTGGCCCATGGGGAGGTGGTGGGCGGCGTCCGACGATGTCTCCGCACCCCTGGCAAGAGGCCAGGCGACACAATTGCGTCGCCCTATCGAGGACCCACTGCCAAGCTGGTTCGATCTCACGGGTGGTCACCTAGAGGCCCGTTCTGACAGGCGCTAACATGGATGTAGCCTCGACGTACAGCTCCGCTCCAATCTGCACCTGCATGTAATACTTGTTTGATATGAGGAAATTTACATGAAAATGACGTACTCATAGAGATTTGAATGTGACATGTACGGCGTAGTTGCCCCTTTCGGCCATCTATGAAGGGTACGTGTCCGACACCGATGCCTCCTAGGCAACATACGGTGCCAGTGTGTATTCGACCTGAGCCAAGTCCTCGGCGCCAACTATTCCATGTAGCCCTCGTGCGTGTCATGGTCGTACGACCGGTACTTAGTGACCCTATCCTCAAGTGCGTTGTCCCATTGATTTGCCCATGGCTGCATGCGGTGCGTGAAAAACGTGCCGCTGTAGCCCCCATCCAGCTCATCCTGCAATGGAAAAATAGAAATTTATATATAATATCCATTCGCCGATACTTTTAAGGAGTGTAGTTAGGAGACGTACCTGTGAGCGCCACGTGAGACAACGTGATGAGGCAGCAAGGGAAAAGCCTAAAACAGGCCGAACTGCCGCAACACTTGCTACGGCAAGTACTTCTCGACTAACAGGTCAAAGACTAGGACCTTACAAGTGAGCTAGTACGGCTGGTCCCACGTGCAAAGCACAGAGATCCCGTAAGGTGCTCGGGCGGCCACATCAGCCGCGTTGTACGGCGTCCACTGCACGTCCTCGTCGTTCAAGTAGTCGAACTCCCGAACGAACTCAGGATACGACCTCCAGACCTGTCGGTGCGCGTACGACCGCTACGGGGAAAGACATAATGGTACATATTATGACAGCGCGTAAGTAGATAATAAGAGACAGGAGAGCATACCTGTCACCGAACCCAGAAGTGGCCCATGGTGGGCCAATCCATTGGATTGTCATTGTACAGGTCTTGAGGATACGGCGTAGTGTCAACCAGAGGCCTCCCGACGGAGAAGCGCTCCTAGGACCACAACTGTAGCAGGAGGACACAACCCGACATTGAGTGCATCCTGGTCCGCCCGAGAGACAGCGTCGCACGGCCCTCGGTATGTCGCCACGAGCACAACGGAGGCCCACGACCATTGATTCATCTGTTAACAACGACAATGTTAGACATGTTGGCCCATGACCATTGATTCATCTGTTAACAACGACAATATTAGACATTCTCACAGAAGAGATTACGATGGAATGTCATATCTAATGCTCCGGGGTGTCGGCGATGTATTAGGCGTACTCGATCAGGTGTCGGTCCACCTTGTTCCCTTGCGAGGACGGGAACATCACCCAACCGAACAGCAAAAGTAGGTATGTCTCCAGGTCTTCATCTTCGGCGTGCGGGTGTATCAGATCGGGCTGCAACATTTGGTAGAATATTGTCAGCAACTTAGCACGATATCATTAAATTGCAGTTAAAGATGTACTAACCATGAACTGAAGTAGTCATTGCTTTGTCGGTCCGTGCCGCTCACCATGCCTGAGAGGCACGCTGCCCCTCGGCGAACCGCCCAGACAACTCTACATGCCACGTGACTGAGATGTCGTGCGGCACAACTGCAGCACCTGCATAGGGCAGTCCTAGTAGGTAACACACGTCCTGCAATGCAACGTGGGAGCCATCTCTCTGCAGGGCATGTGGAACGTATGCGTCTCGGGTCTCCACCGATCGATGAGTGCAGCCAGCAGGGACCGATCATACCCAAACTGTGGCACCTGCCTGCCCTCCTCCGAGGCAGTGGCCTACTCCACCATTCTGTAGAGTGGAAGTAAGCCAGCCGCTTGTAACCTGCATATAGTATGTAGTGCCGTCAAATTTCAATGGACAGAAAAATAAATATAGTAAACAGAGCACAAGTTGTTGGCGTCTTACTGTGGAACCCAGCATGGGTCAATACGAAGCATCTTGTTCGACACATGGGGCCACAGTGTTCCCAGCTATCCGTTCTGAATTGCCAACAATCTTGACCGGTGCGCCGCATCCACGGTTCGGTCCAACAGCTCAGGGCAAACATCACCACCACGACCAGCTCCTACCATCGGTGCCTGTCCCTGCTGTAATAGCCTGAAATTTTGCATAAAATTTTTCGCGTTTAATTCTTTTTTTCAGTTTTCTTTATTGCTTGAGCCATAATATTCTCAGTTTATAAATTTCAAAATCTCCTATAAAGTGTAAAACAAGATTCATTTGCTTTGCAAATAAAACCTTCTCGACATCTTGCTTTTACTTTGCTTTTACGCACTATTCCTTTTATAAATTTTCATAAACCCAAATCATGTTTTAGGATTTTATACATTTAATTGAAAAGAGAGTTTCAAGCGGTGAATAGTGTTTTCATATGGTGAATAGTATTTTCAATACTCCATATTCCAAGAATTCAATTTCCATCTCTTTTAACCATTTTCCACCCATAAGCAACTAATTCCACTAAGTTATGAATTTAATACTCAACCATCATATATTAGTGAAATTGCCATTTTGCCCTTCTAAGTCAAAAATTCCCAAATTACCCTTTCCTTTAACCCTTTCCTATTGATTTCAATAAATCCTTTATAAGTACAAAATATGCATTCAATTAATGTACTATTTTCAAACTTTGAATTTATATTAAAAAGAGCACTAGTAAAATTACCAAAATACCCTTTAGCTAAAATCCTAGTTTTTCTCTTTTAAATTTAAATGATTATTCATGCATACTCAATTTTCCCCAAAACTCAAACTCAAATTTAGACCTTAAACTTGCATCAAATATATATATACCTAGTAAAATTACCAATTTGCCCTTTGGCTAAAAACCTCCAAATTTCCTCTCTTTAAATCTATTTCAACTACTTTGCATGATTAATACTCATTTAAACACAATTTCAACTCTTGCATATAATTTAAAGTTTGAATTGGAAATGTCTTTAGTCAAAATTACCAAAATGCCTTTCCAACGTGATATTTCCAAAATCATCTTCTTTTACATATTCATCTACTACCTTTTTATATAACCATTTGCATTTAATTTAAACCCCAATTTTGATTTCAAACCCTAAAGTTCATTTTAGAATTTGAATTAAGATACTTTCAAAGAAATTACCAAAATACCCTCCATGCCTAAATTCCTAAAATCCCCTCTCTTTTCACTTTACCTAGCTATCATATGCATAATATGTCCATATAGATTAACCTTTAAACTTTGATCCAAACCAAAGCTTGATTTTAAACCTTTCTCTATGAATTTACCAAACCGCCCTAGCACCTTTCTTCTTCCTTCTCTCTTCTTTCTTCCTTCCTTCTTCCTGTTTCCTTTCTTGCTCGCCAGATGAACCGCATGACCAACCAATCCCATTGCACCGCTCCTAGCTGACCTTGCACACCAAGACAGGTGGAAAACGACATCACGTGTCATCTCCACGAAGAATCTTTGCCGAATCCTCCTTCCACCGGCATCATCACGGCTACCCGCGCCAGTACACACTCTCAACGGCAATTGGACCGAATCCTGCAAATATCTCCGTGAATTCGAGCTCATCCACGTCGTGATGTCCCTAAACACCTATCCGCTTCATTCGCGCTATAAATAGGCGGCCGGAGCTCTAATTTGTGTCTTTTGTTACACCGCCGCCACCACCTCATCGCGAAATTGTCTCAACCGCGACGAATTGAGCTCGGCGCCGCCGCCAAAGCTTCTTAGTAGTATCACCAAGCTATAGCTAGAAGGAATTGGCGCCAAATTCACCGGAGACGTCGTCGCCGCCGCCGCCGTTCACTGTTACGTGGCCGCCGCCCACGTCGCCGCGTCGACTCGAGCTTCAGCGCCACTTGGTAGCATGGTAAGGATCCCCACGCTCTCTCAAGCTTACAAAGCTACCAATTCATGCAATTACTCACCAAATCACAAATGCCCAAATCAAGTTCATCCCGCCACGGTACCACGCCGTCCGTGACCTAAGCCATTCGAGCTTCGATTCTTGAGGCAAAAGGTTGCACATGCCCGTACATCAAAAGCCCTATGGTTAATTGCCCCAAACCCCACAAATCCGAAAGCCCCAAATCGGGATCACGAAGAACCCTAATTTCCACTATTCATCCCTCCCAGATTTAGTTTTTCATTAAATTGAAAGCCTTAGAGCCCAAATTAGCCAAAGGTCACAATACAAAAGTTGTTCCAAATAATGTTTTACATCTAAATATGATTTTTACAGATTTTTAAAATCATCCAGAATTTAAATTTGAATCCTAAACCCTCTCTTTAGCAAATTAAGGAATTTCTAAAAATATAAAAGTCTTTGAGAATGTAAAATTGATATTTTTCCTAGAAAATACAAATATATACAAAATTTATAAAATTACCAATTTCAGGACTATTTTATAAAATATAAGAATTGTATGCTTCTCTTTCTTTAAACCTTTATAGAATTAATTTCTTAAGAAAAATTAATAATTAAATTATATCCAAAAATCTTCCTAATAATAACAAAAATGCAAAATAAATATTTTTAAGAAGTCATAAGCAATCTTTAATACTTCTTAAATTTCAAACCCTTATAGTACTTTTCCTATTTATAAAATTTATTTCTTTTAGAGTTTTAGAAATCTTCTAAACCCTAAATTTCAATATTTCATGAAAGTGCACCATGTGTTAATTTTCTTTAAATTCTTTAAATAAAAGGACAAGATATTTTAAAATCATCCATTCCTATCTATTCATGAAATATCCTATGATCCTATCCATTCGTAATTTTGTAACTTTATCCACTCGTAACTTTGTAATTCTACCCATTCGTAACTTTGTAATTCTATCCTTTCGTACAAATATCTTATAATCCTATCCATTCATAAAATATCCCGTATTTACCACAATATCTCATAGTAAATCTAGAATATCTCGCAGATCACTTCATCCAGTTCAATTATCTACCAAGATTCTATCTTATCTTCTTCATGATTTCCTTCCGTCCTCATCCTCTTCATAATTCTTTATGATTGAGCCATGTCCGGAGGTCCTTCATCCCCGCGCACCTATAAAAGCAACCCAAATTCATCACAAACCTCCAACCCCCAAATCCATCAACGTTCACATTTCTAAGCCTCAACACATACCATTGCCTCCAAACCCAAGAACCCCTTCGAAGAATATTTTTGCATAGCATCCAAATTTCCTTTTTACTTGATTTGGTTTCATTCTTATTCTCTCTCTTTACCAAAACTTCACGATAATAGAAGAAGATCAAGCTTTGAAGATTCAAGCTACTCTTTGAGCGTAGATGAGGATCAGGAAGTGAAGCAGAAGAAAGGATTTAGTTATATCCGTAACCAAGGCAGGTTTTCTCCACTCATTTAGAATTCTCTAATTATTACTTTATGCATTATTTTCTAGTTGATTATTCTGAGTCAATCTACTTTGATATCATATGTATATATATCATGTAGAATAATTATATCCCATGTTAGAGTTGTACCATTAGGATACACCTAAATAAATAACATCATAAAACCCTAGAATAGAGTAAATAGTCAATCATATGATAACTCATGTAGACATTCATTATCTACTTGGATAAGCACATTATTCTGGTATGACAATGGATATAGATTGTTGGTGGTGTTAGTGTTAAACAAAAATATTTCCTGCAAAGGATAGGCATGGGTTAAAAGGACCGGTGGTGGGTTGCTCATCTTGTTGCATGGAGAACAAGAGGTTGATGAAACAGGAATGGTGGGCCTATCCAATGCTAAAACCTGAGAATGTCATGGGTTAAAGACACAATTGTTCAACTATATATCTGATCAATATATAAGTTGACCTAGGTTCTGCAGAATCGAATGAAAATAAATCATTAATGGACCGTACTCGGTATATGGAGTTGTGTCTGCGAAGGGTGATACTGCATGATTTGTGACATATGCTCGATGATTTAATTAATAATCTCAACGCGACGTGCGTATGTAACAAGGTGGTGTATGGGTGTGATGAGTAAAGAATTTGGTTGTGTAAAGAATTTGATTCTTAAATGTTTTACAAAACTCTTTGAAATAACGGTAAGCCATTTCAATTGTTGCATTATATCTACATAAATCTTGCTCTTCTTATTTAGGTAACTTGCATGTAATTAATAGTCACTTGCATCGGTGAAAACCTCTTGAGTAGAAATACTCACCCTGCTAAATTCAACTTTTTACAGATTAAGGAACTCGATGACTCGACGTTTTTCTAAGGAATTCTATCCTCGTGCCAAGCCTGTGGAATGGGTGTATAGATCTAGTTGTAATACCTTTTGTATTTTCCACTTCATTGTAACATTGTTATTGGTATTAATAAAGGCTATGCAATGGTGTCATTTCATTATACAATTGGAATCTGGACAATTGTATTTTAGAGAATCTCGATATTATCATATTGGAAACAGGTTCTCACAGAGGTGGTATCGAGAAGCGAGCTTGCTTGATGTAGGAATCCTTAGATGAATAGAAAATCTTCTAAAAGTAGATAAATATTTGGGTCTATATGGGAATTTTCAAGATTTTATGAACTATAAACACTAAATTCTTATCTATTCTCTTGGAAAATGAAATTTTCTATATATCTTATCCCAAGTTATCCTTTATTTTTGGTTTTTGCTAAGTAATTTTAGCATAAAAGGTATATATTATGTAGGAAGAAAAGAATAATTTCAATAAAACACTAAGTGCAATAGAAACTACCCTTTAAAACCTGATTCTGAACACTAGAAAAATAAATTTTTCATTAATACTTTTATAAATTGATAAATATTTTCAGTACCTTACCTTTCTATTGTCATAAAATCTGTTTAAGATTGTGATTTACCTTCTCTTTCCTGAAATTTCAAAAGTAATTCCTTTTAAAATCTATCCCATTCAAAATCTTTCCCTGAAAATTTCCTAAATGTCGATGTCCCTAGAAACTTTTATCCTTCTTTTCTTGCTTACTCTTACCTATCTTTGCCACTTTTATTCCTGAATTTTATATTTGTTGTTTGCTTTGTAGTGCCTAAAATCAACCAGTGCATAAAACCAACCTTCTTCATTTCCAATTTTCTCCTATTACCCCCTATGGATAACCATATCAACTGGAGGCGTATGCGCGAAGGGATATACAAGAGATGTCTCGATGACATAAACCTTAACTTTAAGAGATTCTCGAAACCCACAACCGAGATAGTTTCAACCCATCGTGAGAATACAACCAACTTGCGCAGAATGTATGGAGCACTACTGACTACTGAGTTGGAAGCATATGGACTTCAACAGTTTGGAAGACTCCAGATTCCTAAATTTTCAGAAATCAAGATGCCCTTGGATAGCATGTTCAAACAAAAATATGACAAAGACAAGCCTTACATCCAAAAGCAGAACTCAACTCCCAACTTAAGATGTTTCCGATCGGAGGAAATCATTTAAAGAGAGATTGCCCAAATAAGGAAGTAGTACTAGCTTTGTTTTCCTTTGTGGAACCATTGGACATACCAGATGCCACTGTCCATGGAAAGCATTACCAACGGAAAGGGCCAAGGTCAATGCACAAGAGCAAACTAGTCACCAAGCGCATCTAAGCTAAAGTTGGAAGATCAAGAACAATCTTTAAAGGCTAGGAAAAAGAAAAAATGAATCCGGGATCAATAGTGTCACAATAGATTTTTCCGAGCTTTACTCCAAAATGGTTGCAATGGAAGCATCAAAAGGACGACTTCTAAAGAATCTTACGCCCGGAGAAAAATTTTGAAGCAAACAAAGAAATAGAGGAAGATGTACCCTACAAAGAGGAACTCGAGCAGTTAGAATTTCACAAGGAAGAAACTTCAAATCCATCGAAATCTCGAAGAAGAAAATATAAGTTGATCATGCCGACAATAACCCAATAAACCCAGAGTACCTAGTGTGGAGTTATATTGTAATCTAAGTTCGGGATCTAATCTTGTGAAAATTGTTTAATAATATTTTGAGGAATAAAAGTTTGATCGGTTCTGATCATGTTATATCTGCAATTGGATATAAGTCTTTGAGCAATTATTAATTATATTCCTTGGTCTCGCATCGTTCAGAATTTGTATAGATCTCGAGTGACAACAATATCGGAAGGAAAGGATCGACAAGGGATGACTACTCTAATTGACATGTTAAGAGAAATGGAGAAAGAAAGACAAGAAAGCGATGAAAATCTTACACAACTTTTAAGAGAATTGTTATCAAAGGAAAACGATAATACAACGAGCTTTGGAATTGCTCGGACCAAATTTCAAACAACTAAGCCGCCTATATTTTCAACCATAGTTGATCTTATTTCAAAAAAAGACCGGCCGGAGGAGATTGAAAGGAAACTAGAAGTGATACAATGTTCGGACAAGGAAAAAGTGTTATTCGCAACCCATCAACTTCGGGACAAGCATTGAATGGTGGACTACTGTCAAACCACTTACCCCGATAAAGATTCCATCACTTGGGAATTATTTAAAAAGGAATTTTGTGAGTATCACCTTCCAAGAAGTTTAATGGATATCAAGAGAGAAGAATTTCATAATCTTAAGCAAAATAACCAGACCGTGTTGGAATACATACATCAATTCCATTATTTGATGAGATATGCAAATGAGGATATGAAGGCGGAAGAAGTGAAGATAAGAAAGTTTAGAAATGGTCTAAATATGGATCTACAATACCAACTTTCGGTATGGATTTCACGACCTCAAGACATTAATAAGTAAAGTGATACTTATGGAAGAAAGAAGAAAGGAATTGGAAAAAGAAGAACAATTGGAAATAAAGAAGATACAAGAAAATCAACATATGGAGTATTCGATATCAACTCTCAAGGATTTACTCCAGTATCAAGTATTCCTCCCATGTTAGTAGAAGTTCAACAAAAGCAGAATAGAAGTTCAACCAAGCAGATTGAATCCAATGATCTTACCACAAAATAGTACAACAAGATGTTATCTATGTGGTGAAAATCATTTCAAAAGAGATTGTCCCTGGAAGCTCTCATCACCAAATGTTTACATTGTAAGGAGGTAGGACATGTCAAGGCAGTATGTCCTTGGAAAGGAAAATTATAAGGAATATTACAAAGGGCAGGTCAGAAGTATGATGACTACTATTAACCTGTAATCATGGAAGAAAGTATGAATAAATTCACAGGTTGTGATTATGTAAGCATTTGGATGTTTGTGAAAACCTGAGTACAGTTGTTAAATTTTGGTAACCTCCCATACCTAACCGAGTGAATCTCGGGACGAGATTCTTTTTAAGGGGGTAAGCCTGTAATAGCCTGAAATTTTGCATAAAATTTTTCGCGTTTAATTCTTTTTTCAGTTTTCTTTATTGCTTGAGCCATAATATTCTCAGTTTATAAATTTCAAAATCTCCTATAAAGTGTAAAACAAGATTCATTTGCTTTGCAAATAAAACCTTCTCAGCATGCTGCTTTTACTTTGCTTTTACGCACTATTCCTTTTATAAATTTTCATAAACCCAAATCATGTTTTAGGATTTTATACATTTAATTGAAAAAGAGAGTTTCAAACGGTGAATAGTGTTTTCATATGGTGAATAGTATTTTCAATACTCCATATTCCAAGAATTCAATTTCCATCTCTTTTAACCATTTTCCACCCATAAGCAACTAATTCCACTAAGTTATGAATTTAATACTCAACCATCATATATTAGTGAAATTGCCATTTTGCCCTTCTAAGTCAAAAATTCCCAAATTACCCTTTCCTTTAACCCTTTCCTATTGATTTCAATAAATCCTTTATAAGTACAAAATATGCATTCAATTAATGTACTATTTTCAAACTTTGAATTTATATTAAAAAGAGCACTAGTAAAATTACCAAAATACCCTTTAGCTAAAATCCTAGTTTTTCTCTTTTAAATTTAAATGATTATTCATGCATACTCAATTTTCCCCAAAACTCAAACTCAAATTTAGACCTTAAACTTGCATCAAATATATATATACCTAGTAAAATTACCAATTTGCCCTTTGGCTAAAAACCTCCAAATTTCCTCTCTTTAAATCTATTTCAACTACTTTGCATGATTAATACTCATTTAAACACAATTTCAACTCTTGCATATAATTTAAAGTTTGAATTGGAAATGTCTTTAGTCAAAATTACCAAAATGCCTTTCCAACGTGATATTTCCAAAATCATCTTCTTTTACATATTCATCTACTACCTTTTTATATAACCATTTGCATTTAATTTAAACCCCAATTTTGATTTCAAACCCTAAAGTTCATTTTAGAATTTGAATTAAGATACTTTCAAAGAAATTACCAAAATACCCCTCCATGCCTAAATTCCCTAAAATCCCCCTCTCTTTTCACTTTACCTAGCTATCATATGCATAATATGTCCATATAGATTAACCTTTAAACTTTGATCCAAACCAAAGCTTGATTTTAAACCTTTCTCTATGAATTTACCAAACTGCCCCTAGCACCTTTCTTCTTCCTTCTCTTCTTCCTTCCTTCCTTCTTCCCTGTTTCCTTGCTCTGCCAGATGAACCGCAGCCAACCAATCCCATTGCACCGCTCCTAGCTGACCTTGCACACCAAGACAGTGGAAAACGACATCACGTGTCATCTCCACGAAGAATCTTTGCGGAATCCTCCTTCCTCACGCAAGCATCATCACGGCTCACCGCGCCAGTACACCCTTTCAACGGCAATTGGACCGAATCCTCGCAAATATCTCCGTGAATTCGAGCTCATCCACGTCGTGATGTCCCTAAACACCTATCCGCTTCATTCGCGCCTATAAATAGGGCGTAGGAGCTCTAATTTGTGTCTTTTGTTACACCGCCCACCACCATCATCGCGAAATTGTCTCAACCGCGACGAATTGAGCTCGGCGCCACGCCAAAGCTTCTTAGTAGTATCACCAAGCTATAGCTAGAAGGAATTGGCGCCAATTCACCGGAGGCAGCGTCGCCCGCCGCCCGCCGTTCACGTTTCGCCCGCCGCTTCCACGTCGCCGCGTCGACTCGAGAG
Source organism: Olyra latifolia (assembly GCA_036346145.1). Lineage (NCBI taxonomy): Eukaryota > Viridiplantae > Streptophyta > Magnoliopsida > Poales > Poaceae > Olyra > Olyra latifolia. The sequence continues at coordinate 2,186,583 of CM070531.1, read as the reverse complement.
CTTCAGCGCCCACTTGGTAGCATGGTAAGGATCCCCACGCTCTCTCAAGCTTACAAAGCTACCAATTCATGCAATTACTCACCAAATCACAAATGCCCAAATCAAGTTCATCCCGCCACGGTACCACGCCGTCCGTGACCTAAGCCATTCCGAGCTTCGATTCTTGAGGCAAAAGGTTGCACATGCCCGTACATCAAAAGCCCTATGGTTAATTGCCCCAAACCCCACAAATCCGAAAGCCCCAAATCGGGATCACGAAGAACCCTAATTTCCACTATTCATCCCTCCCAGATTTAGTTTTTCATTAAATTGAAAGCCTTAGAGCCCAAATTAGCCAAAGGTCACAATACAAAAGTTGTTCCAAATAATGTTTTACATCTAAATATGATTTTTACAGATTTTTAAAATCATCCAGAATTTAAATTTGAATCCTAAACCCTCTCTTTAGCAAATTAAGGAATTTCTAAAAATATAAAAGTCTTTGAGAATGTAAAATTGATATTTTTCCTAGAAAATACAAATATATACAAAATTTATAAAATTACCAATTTCAGGACTATTTTATAAAATATAAGAATTGTATGCTTCTCTTTCTTTAAACCTTTATAGAATTAATTTCTTAAGAAAAATTAATAATTAAATTATATCCAAAAATCTTCCTAATAATAACAAAAATGCAAAATAAATATTTTTAAGAAGTCATAAGCAATCTTTAATACTTCTTAAATTTCAAACCCTTATAGTACTTTTCCTATTTATAAAATTTATTTCTTTTAGAGTTTTAGAAATCTTCTAAACCCTAAATTTCAATATTTCATGAAAGTGCACCATGTGTTAATTTTCTTTAAATTCTTTAAATAAAAGGACAAGATATTTTAAAATCATCCATTCCTATCTATTCATGAAATATCCTATGATCCTATCCATTCGTAATTTTGTAACTTTATCCACTCGTAACTTTGTAATTCTACCCATTCGTAACTTTGTAATTCTATCCTTTCGTACAAATATCTTATAATCCTATCCATTCATAAAATATCCCGTATTTACCACAATATCTCATAGTAAATCTAGAATATCTCGCAGTCACTTCAGTCCAGTTCAATTATCTACCAAGATTCTATCTTATCTTCTTCATGATTTCCTTCCGTCCTCATCCTCTTCATAATTCTTTATGATTGAGCCATGTCCGGAGGTCCTTCATCCCGCGTGCACCTATAAAAGCAACCCACCCATCACAAACCTCCAACCCCCAAATCCATCAACGTTCACATTTCTAAGCCTCAACACATACTGTTGCCCTCCAAACCCAAGAACCCCTTCAAGAATATTTTTGCATAGCATCCAAATTTCCTTTTTACTTGATTTGGTTTCATTCTTATTCTCTCTCTTTACCAAAACTTCACGATAATAGAAGAAGATCAAGCTTTGAAGATTCAAGCTACTCTTTGAACGTAGATGAGGATCAGGAAGTGAAGCAGAAGAAAGGATTTAGTTATATCCGTAACCAAGGTAGGTTTTCTCCACTCATTTAGAATTCTCTAATTATTACTTTATGCATTATTTTCTAGTTGATTATTCTGAGTCAATCTACTTTGATATCATATGTATATATATCATGTAGAATAATTATATCCCATGTTAGAGTTGTACCATTAGGATACACCTAAATAAATAACATCATAAAACCCTAGAATAGAGTAAATAGTCAATCATATGATAACTCATGTAGACATTCATTATCTACTTGGATAAGCACATTATTCGGTATGACAATGGATATAGATTGTTGGTGGTGTTAGTGTTAAACAAAAATATTTCTGCAAAGGATAGGCATGGGTTAAAAGGACCGTGGTGGGTTGCTCATGCTTGTTGCATGGAGAACAAGAGGTTGATGAAACAGAATGGTGGGCCTATCAATGCTAAAACCCGAGAATGTCATGGGTTAAAGACACAATTGTTCAACTATATATCGATCAATATATAAGTTGACCTAGGTTCTGCAGAATCGAATGAAAATAAATCATTAATGGACCGTACTCCCGGTATATGGAGTTGTGTCTGAAGGGTGATACCTGCATGATTTGTGACATATGCTCAGTGATTTAATTAATAATCTCAACGCGACGTGCGATGTAACAAGGTGGTGTATGGGTGTGATGAGTAAAGAATTTGGTTGTGTAAAGAATTTGATTCTTAAATGTTTTACAAAACTCTTTGAAATAACTGGTAAGCCATTTCAATTGTTGCATTATATCTACATAAATCTTGCTCTTCTTATTTAGGTAACTTGCATGTAATTAATAGTCACTTGCATCGGTGAAAACCTGCTGAGTAGAAATACTCACCCCTGCTAAATTCAACTTTTCAGATTAAGGAACTCTGATGACTCGACGTTTTTCTAAGGAATTCCTATCCTCAGGCCAAGCCTGTGGAATGGGTGTATAGATCTAGTTGTAATACCTTTTGTATTTTCCACTTCCGCTGTAACATTGTTATTGGTATTAATAAAGGCTATGCAATGGTGTCATTTCTGTTATACAATTGGAATCCTGGACAATTGTATTTTAGAGAATCTCCGATATTATCATATTGGAAACAGGTTCTCACACCTGCATGGTTATAAAGCAAGAAAAGTAAACAAGACAATAATTAAATGGTACACATGACAGCTGAGAACAATTAAATGGATAATAATTAAATGCTGCATGTATAAATATATGTTTGATCATACACATAATATCAACAATTACATGACGTGGACAATACTTAAATGATACATATAGAAATACATGTTCGATCGTACACATGGGATCCAGAATTACAAGGTATATATAAAAATAAAAATTACACCAGCCTCATATTAATGAAATTTGCTAGATCAATAGGACAACAAGGCGTACATAATACATAGCGAAGTTCGCGGACTTCATGTGTGCGTCGACGAGATATGGACGGCCAGCCCCGATCCCGCAAATCCTTGCATTCGATGACGCGCTTCGGACTCGTCCATATCGCTCCGAATACGTCGAGTCCTTTGACGCCCGACCTTCTGCTTCAACATATGCATGTCTGGTACCCATCGATGACCTAGAGGGGTGCTTCCGTGAACGACTCATCCACTCGGTACCTGTAGACCTCATGATGCCACGTATTGACAACATTTTGCTTGTAGTAATAGTCGGAGATGTAAGGACGACATGATTGATGTGTCTCGGTGGCTGCGGCAATCACGTACATCACTGTTCTCTTCATTGTTCTCATGATACTCCCATGCATCACTGTTTCCTTCATTCATTGTTAGGTCTTCAAAATTATAATTAGTCCATGCACCAGGGACAGGCACCTCAGGAGTATTGTTCTCTTCGTTCGAGTGTTCACCATCAGGAACTTCCTCATCTGCACGATTCTCCTCCTCCATCATTCAACTATGTCCTCCAGCTCCTCGCCCTCGTCAGCCACCCCTCGCCTCCACGACTATCTCCTCTCCCCCGCCGATCCCGTCGCCACCGCCAATCTCATGTCTCCCGCCCCCGGGCTCCTCGCAACCTTCATCATCGTATTCTTGTATATTTGTCTTCCCTCCTCCATAATATCTACCTTGACATCACATACTTCCGACACCGATGGAATTAACTAGTAACACTGTACCAGCAACATCAGAAGCCAGCCTCACTGTACGACAAATCCAACATAGCTCCTCTAGGTTGATGTCGCGTTTATAGGAATCAATTCTCCATAAAAACAGTGTTGCGCATGGTTTACTACTGCTCTAATCCGCAGCCGAATAGTCTGGGCATCCAAATTGAACATCCGAAACATCCACTCTAACAAAGCCCTGTATGTCCTATCGCTCAGTCTAGATATGCCCCGTATGACCCTTGAAAATGATGACAAATCCACTCCATCCACCCTCTGTGCTATCTATCTATCTCCATAAAATATTTAAAAATACAATTTCTCTGACATGCTGCTTACAACGTCGGACCGAAAATTCATTAGTTCTCCATCTAACCGCATCACGCATTACCATATAATTGTTACATTATCCTATGTCATAGATTCACTCCTCGTTATTTCTGCTATATATTTTTAAATCTTTTTTCGCCCAGTACTTCATTAATTTCTATATCGTATTTCTACTCTACTTTTACTCGTTGTAACACTACTAATTTCTAATGGCATCCGACATTTCTACCATGCTAACAATGTACGATATGTGGCTATCCTACTATGTTTTTTCAATATTACTCTAAAATAGAATATATAAAACGTATGGCTATCCTACCATGGTTTGCAACATAAAAATATATGCTACATTTAGATTTAAAACGCTTACCTTCGGCAACACACTGAAAATTTTCCTCTCTTTTCACTTCTCACCCTTTTTTCCTCTCTTTTTTCCTTCTCTTTTCTTTCTTCCCTCTTCCTTCTTTTCTTCCCTCTCCTCTCCTTCCTTAAGCTTCACTCGCTCTAGCTCTGAATGGTGCGAATGGGCGCCGGGCGACTTTAAAGTACACCTATCGCCTGATCCCTGGGCGATCGAAGTTCAAAAAGGTGATTAATGAGCCCCGCCACCAGGCTTCTAACGGCTAGGATGGTCGATTAACAGTCGGGGGGCTGTTGCCCGGGTATAGGGCGATCACCCATATAACGAGCGACAGGCGCCCATTTCTGCAGATTTGTAAAACATACGATTATTTCTGAAAAAGATTAAAAATAAATATAAATTAAAAAAATTTGAAATTTTGAGGGCCAACTCAAGGACCATTTGTAGCCTAAACTTTAGGACGGTTCGGAGGCCCAGATAATTTCAATGTATTATCTATTACCTATAGGGGTAACCAACCCTGAGATCTGGGCATGTCCACGTCATCTAAAAAACGTCGGCCGTCCGATCTGCGCCTCCGGCTCGATCCGTCGGTCGGCTCGCTGCCCAGCCCTCGTAGCCGGATTGCCAATGCAAAAAAGCCCTCCTACCTTTTCGTTTTACATTCGCGTCCTCGATTCTTGGCGGCCGTTTGATCGATCGATCAAATGGCCCTCGCTGTGTTGGCTTTTCGTTTAGCCCCTTCACTTTGTTTGGTTCTCAACCCGCAGTCCTCCCGCGTTGGCCGAACCCTACCGCGCCCCAGTCAGGGATTCGCCGCTCTTTCTGTCTTCGACTCCTCTCCGTCTTCGCCTCCTCCCCATCTCCGCCTGCCTCCTCCTAGCACCCCTCTCCGTCGCCGGCCACAGCCGCCACCCTCCGCTCCCGTCTCCGCCTCCCCATCTCCGCTCCGCCTCCCAGCTCCCAGCTCCCTCCTCCTCGCCGCCCTTGCCGCCGCCCTCCCCGTCTCCACCTCCCATCCTCCAACCCTAGCGCCCCGGCCGGAGGTTCGCAGTGCTCCACCCTCCTCGCCGTCTCTGCCTCCCCACCTCCTCCCGTCTCCACCTCCCCTAGCTTCCGTCCCCATCTCCGCTCTTCTCCGCCATCTCGCCTCAGCTCCTCGCGGCCTCCTCCTCCTCCTGCCCGCGGTTCTTGGCCAGCGCCGTGCAAGTCTCTCTCCCGTCGTCAACCTTGCCATGTGCCGTCCGCTTCCTCCTCCCGTCTCGGCCGTCGCCCGCCAAGCATCCTCAAGCTCCTCTCTTCGCCGCCTGCTGCCTCCCTCTCCGCTCCCGTCTCCGCCTCCCCATCCTCCAACCCTAGCACGCCCAACCCGGGGGTTCGCGGTGCTCCACCCTCCTCGCCGTCTCTGCCTCCCCGCCTCCCGTCTCCGCCTCCCCTAGCTCCGTCCCCATCTCCGCCTCTTCTCCGGCTGTCTCTGCCTCACCACCCTCGCGTCGGCCCCGGCAAAGCGGTCGTATGAACTGTCGGCGGAGGCGCCCAAGTGGTCGTCAGCGCTCGAGTCGAAGACGGCGAAGAAGTCCAAGGAGATCTTCTTCGAGACCACCACCAAATCGTGCGAGATCGCCGCCGAGGCCACCAAGAAGGCGTACCTCCTCGTCGGCCAGATCAAGCACCTCGCCTCCGACCTCCCCGTCCCCTCCATCCGCCCATCCCCGCGATCCCGCTCATCCCCTCCATTGTTGCCTTTGAGCTCGACGCCGCCGAGCTCGAGCGATACGGCATCACTGACTGACGACCTCCACGAGTTCATCAAGGGCATTACCATAGGCACCTTTGGCGACTTCCCTTTGCAAGGTACGGTTTACCTATGTTGGCCTCCCAGAACTGCGATGTATGCTATCCAGTTCAATTGATGGTAGTGGTAGTGAAATTTCTGCTTTTCTTGATGATGTGCACCTGTTTCTTGGCCTCGACTTTGTGTTCCACATTCCAAAATGCATCTTCCTTCATGGAACCAGTAAATCTAGAACCTTTCGGTTTTCAAGAGGCACAAAACGCCAATGTTTTGAGGAAAACAAATCATCCAAATGGGAGTCTCCCAGTATTTGATAATGCTACCTTGGTGTCACACTACATAGATATAGCTGCTACTGTATCTATTTAATTCAATTAACGTTTTATTTTTGTGGTAATACAGGATAGCCAAGAGTTTATCAATGGTAGCATCTCCTCTTTTGCTACTCTTCATCAAGCACAAATAGCTACTAGTGGTTTGAAGGCTCAAAAACAGGTTTTAATTTTGGAATTTGGAACTAAATAACAATTTCTATAGCTGCAAGTCACTGTTTTTCCAGTTCAATTTGTCCCAATAAACAGCTCTCATATAATCATATTGCAGGAGCAAAATGCAATGCATAATATACCTCTCCTACTTTCATTTTTGGTAGCCGGATGGCGATTCTTTGAAGCACAAAGGCGATGATTCCCCAAAGGTATTATTTTTTCGACATTTGTTCTCATATGCAGCATTTTTTTCTTTCTCTTTCATTATATTCATATCTGACAAGTGACAACTTTGATCATGTGTTTGCAAATGTTCAGATACCACCTCTGGCTCTGGTCCATGACAATAAAAGTGAGTGCGCTATTAGCCATTCTTCCGATGTGCAACCCCAACCAAATTCAGTTCACGAAAATATTGTCATTGTGAAGCCACGAGTAAGGGCCCGTCGTGGATAGGCAACTGACCCCCATAGTATTGCTGAACAGGTGAGTTCTATTTTTGTTAACAATTCACTTTAGAACAAACCAACTGTTTCCTAATTCATTTTAATTGGTTGCCTTTTTAAACTACACACATCTGAAGCATATGGTCTTAACCAGAGTTTCCATTATACTGCTAGAGCTTCGCACAGAAAAAATTTTAGAGAGGATGACAAATCTCTAAGACCTTGTCCCAAATCCTGCAGGGCCTTCCTTTTCTGTGTTACCCCAAAAATGCAAGAATTTGAAAGCCCTACTGATAAGCATCTTTTGATGTGAACAGCCAGATAAGGTATCAATGCTTCATGAGATGATTCATTATGTGAAGTTTCTTCAGCTTCAAGTCAAGGTATGTCTACAAACAAGTCTATGAAAATTGAAAAGTATAAGTACCTTTGCCTGATGGATGCCTTCTTCTGATTTCTTAATTTCGGTGTTGAGCATGAGTAGACTAGGAGCTCTGGAGCGGTTGTTCCCTTCTCACGAATCTCAATCTGAGGTACCAAATTGTTTTTTTTTTTCTCAATGAATCCATGAGAGAATGTGCAGTTTTAACTAACACAAGATTTGTTAGATTTGTATTCTGAATGAATAAAATGGAAATGGCAAAGACAAGGCCTCTTATGCCATTATATTTTAGCATTACTTCTTTTTTCCATTTTTTTTACTTCCCTTCGATTATTTTGCATATGTATTTAAGCCCAAACAAGCCATATCATTTAATTTTCACCTTCAATTTTGTCTATGCTACTGAGTTTAAGTCATTGGTCCTTAATCCTTATGGATCATGCGGTAAAATACCAATGATTCTTTAATGGTTTTACATAAACATTTTTCTTTATTAACTCATTTGGTTTGATAAGTTACATTCAACTTGCCCATTATTGTGATTATTGGCATCGATATAAAATAAACATAGACATATGTTATGACCTTCTCTGATGAGAGGATCAAAGCTTTTATGGTTGAAATCTGCTTTTGGATTATGCTCCACTACTGTTCTATGTAAGACTTTAGCAAATTTTGTTGAGGTTATGTTTAGATTATTAAAAGAACTAACTGGGATTGGTGTTTTCTTGGTTCCTCACCTTAATATAGCTACTTTAGGATTTGTACTATTTGTTTGTAGGAACACATGAGCATATCCAATTATTATGTCTCAATTCATTTGAGGTATAACGTGTTGGGCTATTACAAGGGACTTAGTGGTCCACTTGCGTTGTAGTAACTTTTAGAATTATTATATTGTGTGACATTGAATGAATTGGCCTCCCTCTGATAGGATGAGCATAGTCGGTCCTCAAGAGTCTCTTGCACAAAATGATTTCTTCAAGTACAATGCCCAGATGTCTGCGTTCTGCTTTGCATTTATAATTCATGCCCCAGTCCCTTCTTGCGTCTAGGAATTTAAATGAGACTAAGCCTAAATGCATAATATATAACTGAAAAGTGAGTAAACCATCTCATGGGTCAGTCCATATTTTTGCCTGCAAATTTAAATCAGAGTAGATATATTTGCTCTCATAATTTCTTTGCACAAATTTGTTCTCTATAACCCACATTTCAAATTTTGACCTCATTATCTATGCTGCACATATATAGCTTACCATGGTTTTTTCTTACAGCTAGAAGGCAGCAGCGTCCATTGAACTCACTGATCATGACTCGCATCAGTTTAATTCAGTGAATAAAGGAATCTTATGAGTTTGAATATGTTTAATGGAATTTGGTCTCATATATTACGGACATCCTTATTGTATTTTCTCCTAATGAAATTAGGACCTATGAGCTCTTTTCTTTTACTTAGTCTATTTAAACTCTAATGATGTTCTTCTGATGTCAGTGCTTTTTGAGATTATATTTAACCATACACTTCACGCCCAACGGAATATTCTGTCTTAGGTCCCAGTAATTTGTAACCCTGAATGTAACTATGTACTTAATTATTGATCCGGAAGTATTCTGTATTTTTAGTCTGCTCCCTCCATTCTCATTTGCTTGCCTTTTAAGTCCCAATAATTCCTAAATCGCCAACACGGCTGGTAGTGCATATATGCACATTCATGCATCAATCTGATTCTTTCCGACCAAGCAGGCTAAATAGGCTCTTGGAATGGATATGTACATAGCACAAAGTTATGATGCTTCAATTTTGGTATGAACTGTTGGTGGATACCGAAAGAACCCACACAATTGGCGTTCAACGTAACAGCCGAAACGTGCGTGCAGGGCGCGCAATTCTTTTCTAGTATCTCAAAAAGAATATAGGAAGCCGGCTCTCGCAGGCAGCCACGTTGAATATTACTATATATTAATATCTCTAAAAGAATATAGGAAGCCGGCTCTCGCAGGCAGCCACGTTGAATCTTCTTCCAAAATCCTGACTCGCTGCTCATCCGATCTACCGAATAGATCGTCACGAGTCATGGCGGCCATTGATTGGCTCGCCTCCGCCTCGTAACAAATTACCAGTTCCCCACGGGCCACACCCTCTCGCCTCGCCTCGCCTCTCTTCTCGTGCTCGCGAGTCGCGACCCTCGTCCTCGCAAAACCCTAGCCTAGCCACCTCCTTGCTCTCCACATGCACCGCGGCGGCGACCGCTCTGGCGACCCCTCCGGCCCGTCGGGAGGCTCTCGCGGTGGCGGGGACGGCCGATTCGCGCGTGGCCCTTCGCGCTGGTCAGGCGGCGGTGGCGGGGGTAGCCCACCCCATCGCTTCTCCTCCCGTGGCGGCGGTGGGCCCGGGGGCGGGGGCGACAGCGGCGGAGGTGGAGGCGGGAGGTTCCACCCGTACCGTGGGTCGTCTGATCACTCCGGGGGAGGGGGAGGTGGAGGTGGAGGTGGAGGGTATAGAGGCGGCGGCGACTTCGGCGAGCCGGCCAGCGGGCCGAGGCAGCGCTACGGTGGTGGCGGCGGAGGCCGTGGAGACTACTCAGGTTTGGTCCAGTATCTTGATTCTTGGGTTTCGGACCTTTTGGCGCTTTGTTGTTTTTGGCAGTCTATTCTCTCTCTGTCTCAAGATGGGGAAAAAATGGCGCTGTGGGGAGAGGTGATGATTTGTGTCATGCTTGTCCTCTGGATAGTATCGACTCAAAATTCAGTCAACTGCTTTGGAGAATATTGGCAAAACCGAGCGGTCAATGTTGAGATTTAACAAATTTGGCTGTAACTCAATTGTACATACGAGTACAAAGTTGCATAATATGGCGTTAACCTTAACCTAAGGTGAAAAAAACCCACCCAACTTTTTTTTTCATGGAGGATGAACTATTGGCATGCGGTTATAAACTGTTTAGCTAAATGGTGCGTGTTTTTTTACCATGCTTTTACTTTCCAATTTCAAAGCCACCAAGTGAGTTATACCTCCAGGATTTTTTGTGGGAAATATATTTCTAGGAATTATAGAGTAATGAATGCAAAAAAATATCATCTGACAACTGTTGTGTCTGACTGAACATTAGTGGAGAAATATTTAAGCCTAGTCTTACATTCTTCCATCAGAAACTTACTTGAGATTCCTGCAGATCATGATAGCAGAAACAATTTTGTTAAACTATTTATTGGATCAGTTCCGAGGACAGCGACTGAGGATGATGTGAGTGTTACTTCCACACGATGTAGTATTTGTATCTTACCTAGTAAATACTTTATGTTTTCCTAGCACTTTTATTTTTCTTGAACTGATTTCTTTTTAATTGGACTGGACATGGAATCAGAAGATTGCTTCGGTGGTACCTTTATTTGAGGCTATTTTATTGCAGCTTATTGCTTTCCATGAAACCATATTGATGCTTGCAGCTTAGATTATAAAAATTACCAGCTAATGAATTATCTAGATTCTAGAGAGAAATCCCACTTCAAAGCTAACTAAAGCTGCCTCAAGCCAGTTATTGTTATTCTCATAAGTCAAATTTCTGATCTTATCTTTACTAGAAGCATCACATTTAGCCTTAATCTTATTTGGTCGCAAATTTAACGATTAAGCTAGGTCAGCCAACTGGCTCCTTTTCTGCCGTTGCTCTTTATCCTTTTGTTCTGTTTTTTGATTTTCTTGTTATTTTCTTTGTGAAAGATCTTTTTGCTGTCTACAGGTTCGGCCTTTATTTGAGGAGCATGGAGATGTTATTGAAGTTGCTCTGATCAAGGATAGGAAGACCGGTGAACAGCAAGGTGCGCCAAAACTGTTTTTCTTTCCTTATATCATCATTATACGTTTGTCTCTTTCATTTCAGGTTCTGAGAATTAGTAGGAGCAACAAGGTTGCATCTTCTCTCAGTTAGATTTGGCAATTATTGATTTTCGTTCCTGCGCTTCCATTCTGTTTATCTTCTGTGGGTTCAGTAGAAGACAGGAATGGAAGCAACTAACTGTTGGCTGATTACTGCAATCTAACTAGTCTCCACTCTACTGCTAGACTAGGCAGTAGAATTGTTTAGGTCATATCAATCTTGTGCATGTCCTGTATTATTCTACCAGTAACTAAGTGTGCAGTTTAACTTTTGCATCTATTTGTTTTGAATGTGATGCAAAAGAACAGAGAACCTTCTAATGAATTAAGAAAAATTTTCTTTCACGGCCTTTCATGATTTCAGACTTTTTCTAGCCTTGTCACCATGGATCGCATTGTATGGAATCCCTCAATGCTTGTGGTTGAATTGCTCAATACATAAGTGGTTGCCTGAGTGGATGATGCATTGTAGTGTTGTCCTGATTGATCTGAACTGATGTGGTTTTGTTCATTCTCATCTTGTGTTGGGAAATTGTGGTTGCATGTTATGTGCATCGCCAATACAGATCTGTGTTTGAATGTACAAATGTTCTCGTCTGTTCGGTTCAACTATACATGATTGCCATGTCATAAGTGGCACAGATCTCTTGGTTGATCTGAAAATGTATCTTGTGAGTTCTGGTTGTTTGATTGTGCTACTCTTTGACTGTGTGCAGTTTGTGGATGTTTATGTGTGACAGTTGCTAATTATGGGATCCACACAGCCGGCATCTTATATTTCGATACTGAATGTCATTGCGGAACTTGATGACTGTCATGGAGGCACTTTATGTTTGTATGAAATTATCTTACAAAGTGCAATATCCACAACTCCGTTTCGTGCTGTATGATCAGCTTGCTCTGATGGGTTGAATGGCATGATTTTGGTCCTGCACTTTGCAGTTGATGGCTTGTGTTATTTTCAGATACCATTGAATCGTGGCATTTCTTTTGATGGTTCTTCTGTTCCTGTTCATCTGATCTGAGTCTGTGGCACCACAAAATTTCTGGAATATTTTTCTGTAGCCTTACATGATGCTGATGATGATGTACTAATGTTAAGATCACTATATCTGATGTTTGCATGGAAATTATCCCCGGCATGGTTTATGTATTCCATTCACATGGCGATTTTCACTCTCAAACTATTTGACTCAGATTCACACTTCATGTAACTGCTGTTATGAAGGGGGCGCGAGTTTAGGACATTCTGAATCAGATCATTTGCTGGGCAACCTATAAGAATGCTCTGTGGAAGTCCTTGCACTTGAACTGTGGTGCTGGTGTCATTTTTTTTGAAATGATTGATGAAGCATATGTTTTAAATTTTTAATCATAGGGAAAATTGAAGTTAAACCATGATTCTAGATCCATTTACTTTGTGAAATGTGCGTGTTTTGGTTATGTCAACAGTAGCTATTGGAGTTGTAAGGTTGAGCAAGGAGATATGATCAAGCTATGATTTTGCAGATATATCTTTATTACCATGCACTATTGTCATCTTTAGTGTGTCACCTGCCAGTTATCTAGTGTGTCATCTGGCAGTTATCTAGTGTGTCATCTGGCAGTTGAGTATGTAAGTGTTTGTTGCTCATGATTATTAATGACTCGCAACATGGCTTTGGTGGATTGTACTTTATTCTAAGCCCTCTGTTGTGATGGCTTAGTACTTTTATTCAATGGATCAACTTGGTAGAATATACAAAGAGGGTTATGATCATGCATGCTGTCAGATGTTGAGTGCATTGACATCTTTTTAGTTTAGTCGTGTCTGTTATTTTTTACTTGCTCATTTTATGTTGATGCACCGAATTAGATTTTCAAGACCATTTGAGCATGTGTTGAAGTTTCATTAATGTCCCTTTACCAAAAAATGATACCATGGGGTGTTCTCCAAATTATTTCATTTTTTTCATTATTTGATTTTACATTGAGCTTTGCAATTCAGAGAGTAGCTTGTTGTCTCATGTCATGTGTAGCGAATTTTATGCTTGGTAGCACATTATTTCATTTTCTTATTTGTATTGTTGGTGGGGTGCAATCGTGGAGCCTTATGGAATACCAGATAAAATTATGATCATGCAATTCCCTTGGTATTTTCATGCTTGTCAGGTTGTTGTGCACCTAGATTAGTCACTTTTGTTTTATTCCAGCTACTTGTCAGCTTGTTGCAGCCTGCATTTTGGTGTAGGTTGCTAGATTTGCTAACTACTGTTGTTAAAATACAGTGAGGTGGTGATATATATTTGTGTATCGCCTTTCTTAATGGTATTTGTAGATTGCGAATTTGGACACCTTTTGAATCATATGGGATTAAACCTGGAAGTTTCTCTGGTTCTGTTAAATGTTTTGTCTCTATCAGTTATCACATATGGACATTTGAGCTTTGCTGTTGCTCCACGTAGTGTCTATACAATTCCTGTCCTCGACATGCTATGCTTAATGTGAACTGCAGTCTAGTTATACCAAGCTCAGGAGTGATGGATTTGGCATGGTGCTTTATGTGAAGCGCACTGTATTTTATTACGAGTAATTTGCGTTATCTTTTGTTCTCGTATTCTAGCAACAACAGCATTGCTGTATCATGGGTTTGAGTAGTCTCCTGAAAATTTTAGTTCCATAAATTAGCAGAGCGTAGTCCAATTGATATTTTGATGTCTTACAATTCGTTGTGTTATAGCCCTTTCAAAGTTTCTATGCTCATCTGGTTGAGTGACTTCTGCTCCTGGACATTGAAAATAGTTGAAGTTATTTTTCTTGAACATTAAGAGTGGAAAATCTGTAGCTGAAAATTATTACCTCTTTCAAATTATGCTGCTGGCTAACTCCTCCACTCCTTTCATTACATATGCATTAGATCAAATTGAAATGTACATAAAATTGCAATGGCTTGTAATCAAATCCATATATTTATATTTGCAGGCTGCTGTTTTGTTAAATATGCTACTTCTGAAGAGGCTGAGAGAGCCATTAGAGCTCTGCATAACCAGTACACATTACCTGGGGTAACTAATCTTTTTGTTGACCATTCGTTTAGCATCGATCTTTGGTCTGCGAGTTATTGACTGTGCATCTGTTCTATCAGGCGATGGGCCCTATTCAAGTTAGATATGCTGACGGTGAAAGAGAGCGCCACGGTAATCTTAGAAGTACTATTGTTACATATTGGTTGCTTTTAGTGCCAATTTTATGCTTTATAATGATACTACTCTTCTTTGATGTAATTGTATTGCTTACTGAATCTTCCAAAAAATTATTGTGTTTGTTTGCTGTTCTTCTTTTATATAAATTTCTTTAAATTTTACAAAACATTTGACAGCAGGCAGCTTTCAGGACAATTTCTGCTGTAGTAAGATATAATGATATACCTGTATGTGTATTTTAGTGGTCACATTTGATGTACGACTTCTCATATTCCTGTTTTTTGATCTAATTCCTGATATTAGTTACTCATATCCTTTGTTTTTCAATTGTTTCAAATTTGCACATTTTTCTTGGTCCTCTTCTGACAAAAATACATGACTTTTGAGATTCTTAATTTTTTCTGTTCTATCTCAGGCTAAATTAAAATATTGATAAGAGTGAGATATGCTTGACTTGTTGAATGGAATCCATTTTCTTCAGATTGTTTTCTTTATTGTACTCATTGGGTGATTTCATTTTCCCAACTAATTCATAGGGGCGATTGAGCACAAATTGTTTGTTGCATCACTCAATAAGCAGGCAACTGCAAAGGAGATTGAAGAGGTAAGGGACTGTTGTGTTTATTTAACTTGAATACTTGATAGAAATCTTCTTTTTTGAAATGATTTTGTGGGTGGAGAAACTTCTCATCTTTTCATAACCAACACATAATACACTACATTTTAATGTATGATTCTTTTTTTTTAATGAATTTGATGATAAATTCACTTTGGTTTCAAAACGTATAGCAATTTCACACTAAATCATATATGGTTTAATATGTTTTATAGATTTTTGCTCCATATGGTTACGTGGAAGATGTTTACATTATGAAAGATGGCATGAGACAGAGCCGAGGTTTGTTATATATATTTTTGCTTCATTTCTTCAATCTACTCTTTTCTTCCAAACATTCATTTTACTTGTGTTGTAACATATGTAATAATATATTAAGGTTGCGGCTTCGTCAAATTCTCATCAAGAGAACCAGCGCTGGCTGCCATGAATGCTCTTAACGGGACTTTTGTAATGAGGGTAATTTTTTGTGCCAAGCTTTGCTATTCTGCAAATTTCCTTCCTAAATACTTATATTTCATCTATTGTGTTGTCAGGGGTGTGAGCAACCATTAATAGTTCGATTTGCTGATCCTAAGAGACCTAGACCTGGAGAATCAAGGTGGTTAAGAATTCTTTGACCATATTTTTCTTTTCAGATATTGTAACTCTGCGCTAATCTAGCTGCAGGGCATATTTCATTGTTTTAACTTAGTTAAGTGTTATAATCTCTATAACTGCTGTCTAAATTGCATTGTTTGATTAGGGGTGGCCCTGCATTTGGAGGTCCTGGTTTCAGTCCTCGATCTGATGCAGCACTTGTTATTAGGTTTGATTACTTCTTATTTGAACAGTTACATTTTTATAAGAGAACTAGTGGTTGATTGTTCAGTGAAAAGAGCTGCACATGGTTTGTATGTGGCTGGGTACATTCGTAGTCACTAACTTTTGGGGCTTGCATTATGCATGTTGCAACGTATAATCTCAGAGAAAAAATTTCTTTTGCTATTGATGGAACCTCTATTTCCTTTCTGCAACCCAAAAAAGCATCTCTTTTCCCACAGCTTCATCTATGCCATTTTCTTATTTGCCATTGCTGTCTTGCTAACACAGTTTTTCGAATTTTCAGAAAATCACAGAGAATTCTGGAGAACACTAGAAAATTCATAAAAAGGAGAGTACTAGAAAATTCAAAACATTTTGGGGGTTAACTTTTGAACAATAGTTTCATTTTTTTTTTCTGAAAATAATAAAGTAGGGAAAATGTTTGAATCTTCCTCAGCTTTTATGTTACACACTTCAAATTTCTCAAAGTATTTTTTGTGAAATTTTAAAATTGCAACCAGAAGTGACCCCTAAAAGTTTTTGGTGTATATATAGCGTTTTTTTGGATTTTCTATTTTTTTAACGGTGAAACAACGTTGACCTAGCTGGAGTGCGAAAAAAGAAAATGACACGACAAAAGAAAGAAGGGATTTTTTCAGATGGTATAAAGTTTGAAATGCAGCTGTAAAAGCATTAGGCAAAACAATACGTCTAATAATTCCATAAAAGAATTACATTCAGTACATGATTTCTATAGATGGATAGGATTTAATGATATAGACAGCAGTTGTCTGGGTGTTAAAGATTTTTTAGTTCATGTTCTCTTCTTTTTGACCGACCCTTTAGCAGTCTATTGAACTGAGTCTACTCATTGCTAATAATTTTTCCTACTCAGGCCAACAGCCAATCTTGATGAGCCAAGGGGTCGACATATGCCTCCTGACTCTTGGCACCCATCAAGCCCAAGGTCAATGGCACCTCACCAGTTCAATAACTTTGGATCTGACAATCCTATGGCTCAGAAGGGCGGCACTGTTACATCATCAGCAGATACTGTATGGTTCAAGTTAATCCTTTATTACAGTATTACGTTTTCTTATATCCATATGCTTATCTTTGATTCTGCAACATCATAGGCTGGCTTTCGATCTCAGATGTTCCCTGGTAATGGTTCCTTGTCAAGTCAGACAGCTGCTCCAACTTCATCTCATGTGGTATGCTGATATTATGCCATTATGGCTTCTTCTGTTCATCATTTGCCTTCGATGGGAACTGTTCCAAGTCCTTTGTCTTTGACACCTTTTGCTTGTAGGGCATAAACCCTCCCATGGCACAAGGGCATCATCTAGGGGGCCAGCAGATTCCACCCTTGCAAAAGCCACCTGGGCCACCACAGAATTTTCCTGTACAATTGCAAAATTCTCAGCAAGGACAATCTTTACAGGGGCCTGTTCAACAAATTGGGCAGCTTCAGGTCCCACAATCCATGGGACCTGGTTCTTTTGGCCAGAACATACCATCTATGCAGTTACCTGGTCAGCTTCCTGTATCACAGCCATTAATGCAACAAAATGCCTCTCTAGGTGCTTTACAAGCACCTTCAGCTGTACAGTCCAATCCCATGCAAGCTGTTCCTGGCCAACAGCAGCTTCCCTCAAATGTTGCACCGCAAATGATTCAGCAGTCAATGCAGCAGATGCCATCACAGGCACCACAGTTGCTACTCCAACAGCAGGCAGCTTTGCAGTCCAGCTATCAATCTTCACAGCAGGCGATTTTTCAGCTTCAGCAACAGCTGCAGCTAATGCAGCAACAACAGCAGCAGCAATCTAACCTAAATCAACAACCACCCACACAGGTTCCTAAACAACAGGTAATTTCCTAAACTATCTCGATAAGACATTTCTTTTAATATCGGAGATCGCTATGCATCACCCTTCGTTTTTCTGCCTTTCCCAGGTATCATTAAAAGTTTTCTGAGTTTTGTCTTTTGTTGTATTATGTATTTTATGGTTGACACAAGTTCAATATTTTTGAGTGCTATTTTCCACCATTTCAGTCTGTCTTGCTGGGACAGCCGGTGCAAACCAGTAACCCTGGTGCTCCAGCTGCCATTGTTCCAACAAATATTAATGCAATTCCACAACAGGTTACTTCACCTGCAGTTTCTTTAACCTGCAATTGGACTGAACATAACTCACCTGAAGGTTTTAAATACTACTACAATAGCATTACTCGAGAGAGTAAGGTGAAGAATGGAACCTTTTCATCCATTGGAAATTTGAAACATTTGGGGTTCAATTCTTATGAGCTATTTTGTTGCAGTGGGAGAAGCCTGAAGAGTATATACTGTACGAGCAGCAGCAGCAGCAACAACAGCAACAACAGAAACTTCTTTTGCTTCAACAACACCAACAGAAGATTGCTGTGCAACAACTTCAGTCACCCCCTCAGGCTCAGACACTTCCATCTATGCAACATATCCAACAACTTCCTCAGGCACAAGGACAAACACAAGTGCAGATGAAACAGCAGGTGCACATGCAGTTTTTTCAGCAATAATTTCAGTTTGTGAACTTAGGTTTGTCCCAGTTTTTGCAAGATCTATAGTTTTATGTTTTTCTTTGTTGTGTCTGTATATACAAGTACAGTGTTATAGAGATCATTTTTGTCTCTTGGACAAACCAAGAAAATTATCCAAACGAATGAATCTCTTGTAGCTTTGTTTTTTATTGCATGCACTTCCCTATGGACCCGAATAGGTGTAGAGATTTTTTATTTTCATATCGTCCACCAGCATTCAGCACTTCTGATGCATCATAGGATATATCAGATTATAGACACAGGAGATATCTCTATTTAATCTTTTTGGTGTATATGTTGATTAAAAGTACTTGATCCTAATGATGAAACAAAATTATCTGAAGATGTGAGTTTTTACTACTATTAAATTCATAAATTATATAATAGCTGAATTTTTATTAACTGTAAAAGGTTTTGTGCAGGAGTTGAATTATAATCAGTTACAGGCAGCTGGCTCTATTGACCCCAGTAGGATTCAGCAGGTAGTCTTCTTTCCCTCAATACCTTTTGAGTTATTGGGTCATAATTTTAATCCACCTCACTTACCTCGGTAACTTTATTAGGGAATTCAATCTGCACAAGAGCGTGCATGGAAAAGTTGAGACTGCAGGTGGGCAAAATGACCTTTTCCTTTACCTGACGTTTGTCACCCTACCCCATGAAACTCTTGATGCTGTCGTTTTGGGAAGCTAGTTAATAGCGCTCTATGTGAACTGCCTAATGTGAACTTTCAGCCCCAACTAAACCAACCTGATATTCTGTCATTTGAAATGTGCTGTTATGTAAAACAATTGGTTTTGGTGGTCCATTGCATTGAATCTTTGCGTGCTATGCTGGGTGAAAATATTTTTATTTGGTGAGAAAGTACTGATCTTCAGCGATTGTAGTTATTTTTTTCTGCTTACTGAATATTCTTTTTATGCTTGGGACGTGAGAGGATGTGCTGAAGCAATGGGATTGTGTTATCGGACCCTGATGCGCTAATTATGCTTCACGAGTTTTTTACCATTTCAGGTGAATGATGTAGCGGCAGTCAATACGCAAGACATGGAAATGAGCTCCACTCAGCCTTGGTGCTTCCATCAGTAATAGTGATTTGGTTCAGTCCCTGTGTGGCGGCCATGCAGCCATTCCGATCATTGTAACTCTGGATTTAGCTTAGATTGATGTCTAGTTTGTAGATCCTATCCATGTATCATGTTTGCAGTTTAGGCCTTGTATCACTGTAACATTCGCTGATTAGAATGTTCGTCTTTGGGGATTACTCCCCTACACCGGTGCCGCCAGAGGTTATATTTTTGGGTAACAGGTTTACTTTCTGTTCTATTTTTCTTTTCCTGGCATGTTTTTTTTTTTGTTTTGTTTTGTTTTATGCAGTACATCGGCACGGAGATGCTGACATAATGTGTTCTTTGGTTGGAAGATTAACGCTCTGATTGTTGGCTGGGTTTGTTGGTTCGAGGTTGCTCATTGGGCAATATTCCATCTTGTGGTCCGTTATAAATTACAAGCATTTGAGCGAGTGGGTGGAGAATGGAATTGCCTCATCTGTTAAGACAGAAATTGAGATACTATTGGAAATCCCCCTCTTGTCGTTACTCTTGACATTCAAGTCAAACGCCTAAACCGTTTGGGTAATTTGCGAATAACCTCCTAATGGAACATTGGAACGTGGTTACCCTAAGCTGCATAACGTTCTCGCCCCCACCCCCAGGCCCGGATTACCGAACGGATCACGTCATATATGCGCTTCATTGAGCCGAAATGAACGACAAGCAGGGAATACTGCGGTCTCGTCAACCTTGGTGGCATTGGTTTGAGTTTGGTATAAGCTTCAAACTAGAGCTAAATTAGTGTGGTTAAAGTTCTTCATCCTTGCTGATATTTCGTCACATGTTCATGTGACCTTTAAGAGTTAATTAGATTGTAAGCCCTCGCTGTGAGGATCATTGACTTTCCTGCAATAGTCTCCAGGTCAATAGACAAATGCATACCATTATATAGGCGGTTCAATTGCATACAAGCGTTATAGAGCTGTTTTAGTTATTTAACTGAAATAGCATCTTTCGGCAAATAGTTTATAATAGGATCGATCAGGGCAAATGTCATAATGCATCTCACAAAAGAAGGTTCAGAGTACAACGTTAATGCGGAAAGTTTAAAGACAACAAAACATCATCCAACAACTATACAATCTTATAAACAAGTGGGGCGCTGCTCTAGACTTCGTCATGGCACTCATAAGGATTCTCGAATTGATCTCTATCAAAAAGAGTGAGTGCGAGGGTAAGTACGCAATCAAACCGCACTTACAAATTAACACCTTCCTAACACAAGTAATGATAGAGGCTCTAAGGAAAGGCTAATGGCTCTTTTATTTGTATAAAGCCAGTTAGAAATACTAATAATACAAACTTATGACTTAACCAATTTAAATTCTTGTTAAATAGTCATGTATTTGTTGAATGAGTTATGGTTTTTATTATAACCTTCTACCCAACCCTTTCTAACTTTTATACCAATCCCATGGTACGACCAAACCTACCCTAACTTAACTGCTTCCACTCTTTCCAGTCTTCCTCCTTTCTCCTACTATTATGTTATGGGATTTATCATCCCTCTACTGGATTGCCGGTTCAGCAAGTGCATGACCTAGATCACCCTCGGTGATAACATCCTTCCGCCTTCGCCTCGGGCTGGAGTTTGTTCCAGGGTCTCCTTAGAGTTGCAACTGGACTCCAAGACCCGCACTATAGTGCAATCGCCACGCATTGTGTTGGACTGCATCCAACACTGTTTAACTTCAAAGGACCATTTCTAGTCCCACTTCTTGTGGCCCAAGAGCCGGAATTCCTGTACTCCGCTTCCTACCCTATTCTTAATTAGGTCCCCGACCTCTAAGTCTCAAGCCTATTTTCAGACAAACACATCATTTTAACTAGTCCTCCATGGAATCATAGATACAATCATAGAATCTGAACCCTCTTAACTGCATCGTAGCCAAAACTAAACTTTGCATCCCATGATACACAACTACATACCTCAATTTCATACTAGTTTAGACATATACCAATTCATATTAAGATGTGAGCTTTCATATTCACCATTATGGGGCAATTACACCCTGAAAATCATAGATTAGTCCTGAGCACGTCTAAGCAAATTTATCTAAGGACTATGAGTCTAAAATATCTAGTAATTATCCTCGGGTTCCAAATGATATGATAATCAGGACAATCAGGTATGGTAATCAAACATAGCAACACTACTAGAAAAATGGTGATCTATGACGTCCGAAATACGTCATGAAAAACTCCAAAAACGTCATTGTTGTACTTTTGTGACGAAACGAGAACTGTCATCTATATCGCATCGCATTTGTTATACGGTGACGAATCATGTTATTTCGTCATAGAATAGGCAACAATCTATGACGAAATACATAATCCTCACCGAATATGTCTCTTCTATGACGAGGGAAATTCGTTACTGATATGTGCCATTTCATCACAAATCACATACTCAGCCATCTCATGCCACGTCACCGGCTAGCATGTCGAATGACGTGGCATTGTGGCAAGTTTAGTGACGAACATCGTCATATATGAATGCCTCGCCACATCATCGGCCAGGGTGTCAGGTGATGTAACATCCTCATTTTCAAAAATCAAAAATTCATGTGCATCATGCATTGCATTGCATTAAAATTCTTTTTAAATAAAATAAATTCCAATAAAATGAGTATGTTACTTGTTTAATAAAAACTTTATAAATTAATTGACTTGTTTTGCAAATATTCTATAAAAATAATTAAAGTAATGTGATTGGGTTTCAAAAGGAGAAAATAAACTTTCAATTGGAATTTGTATTTAAAAAGAGAACATCTGAAATATAAGTAATTTAAAACCCTTCCCTAAAGTCTTGACCCCACATGTCATTCTCTCTCTCTCTCTCTATTTCTTTCCCACGCAGGAAACTGCTGCATTCACTCTCAAACTCCTCCATTTACTCCTAACACCTCTCTCATTCACTCTCTCTCGGTCTTTGCGAAGCCTCCTTACCCCCTCATTCACTCTCTCCTTCATGACAAAGAACGCAAAAACCTCCCATCCCATTCAATCCTAAACTCCCTAACCTCTCCATAGCATTAACCTTTCTTAATTATCCTATTGGTTTCATAGCTCACTGCCAGAAACCCCCTCATCTCTTTGTCTCCCTCTTATCAAAAGTCTCCAGCCGAACCTCCTTCCTCCTCCCTTGCTTTCTTCTTCATTTCGGCCTGGGTAAGTCTCCATTGTCAAAACCGTTCGGGGACGTCCTAGATTTGTCTCTCACAGTTCCATTTGCCCAGAACTCGTCGATCCGACGTCCGTAGCTCGGGAATTGCGTCTCAAGACCTCATGGAGTTCCTATTTTTCCTCGATTTTTGCACTGTTCCGGTGAGCTCCTCTTCTCCATTTTTGGTTCCAATGCCAGCTCTGGTCCGGGCGCATCTTTTGGGGTCCGTGCCGCCCCCTAGGACCATCGCCGGCGAAACACGCCACCGCCGGCGCCATGCGACCATCCATCCATGGGCAGGCCCATTGCCATGCACGAGCCGGCCCCGCCTCTAGGCCGCCATGCGCGGTGCCTCACCGCCAAGCCCGCCCAGCCAAAGAACAGCCAGCCAGGCCGCCGCCTCGCCCAGCTCAAATATTTTGTTTTCTAATTTCCTTGTACAATACAATTGTTAAATTCATATCTTAAAATATATATGTCCAAAAATCACGGAATAAATTTTATAATGTTCATAAAAATGAGATCTTATATTCTGTAATTTTTCATTAATATTTAAGAATACTTAAATTTCTGTTTAATTGATAAATTGATAAGAGGTCTTTAAAATTGGTTATTTAAATAAATTGGTATTGACAAAATTGCAAAATAAAATTAGTTTTGATCAGAGAATAAAAATCTATCATTTTGTATTATATTCGCATAAGCATAATCATGCATGTCATTTCATGTCTTATTTGGAGCATTCGTGTTTATTGTGGTTATTTCGTTTGTTAGGATCTAGCGACGTTAGCCCCGTGATCTACCCTACGGAAGACCTTCAAGAGAGTGCTGATCAAGGCAAGTGCTGAACCTCGTACCCATGTTTATAAAATGACTTTGTTAGATGTTTAAATTGCATGTTATGTTAAAGATATAGAAAAATGCTAGTTGTTAACATTAGTTAAAACCCCCATTTAATAATATCTTATTAAACTTGTACCTTGCTGCCCTAGGACTAATTATTTAGTATTTGAATATTGCCATCCCTTGAATTAGGTTTTGATCATATTAGCTATGCTTAGTTGCAATCATATTAAGTTGGATACATGATGATAATATCAAATGCTTGTTTAACGTGGATTTTAAAGGACAGTTGGTACTGTCATGTTTGCAAATGGGCATAGTTGAGATAGTGGGTGCTATCGGGTAAAAATGTTTTATAAAACCTGATCGGGGTGGATGGTTGCAAGGTTGGTGCAGCAAGCACGAGACTTGGGCCCAGTGTGGGAACCACCCTGGTCCCTAAGGACCGATTTCTTGAGGTAGACGAGTTAAGTACAACAGTGCGACCATGTGTGCCTGTATGGGCGGGCCCTGGTTGAGTATCCTTCGGACTCCTAGCTTTGGCATTCCAATCGGTGGAGTAGACAATCGGTGTTGTTCTATCGGCGCAAAAGGGGCATTGCAGTGGAAATCTTAGCGGGAATGCCTTAACTAGGAGGATGTTGGAGAAAGGCCCTGTGATGATCTTTTTCCTTGGGGGCACCCTAGGAAGAACCACCTCGCATGGGTATAGCGTGCAACCTCTGCAGAGTGTATAATTATCATGATAGTCGTGCCCACGGTCAAGGGCGGACGACGGGGAGCTGCCTCATGGTACTTCTTATCTATTTGTTTTCAAAATGGTGCTTGAAAGGAAAACCACGATCGCAGTCGTGTGTTTTGTTTTCTCTCCTCAAAGTGGGTGCTGTGAGCGATGAGGGTGTTGCACGGTGGGTGCCGTGAGTAGCCAGGTTGGGCAAAACCGGTCGAGGCCGGAGTTTCAAAGAAAATGATTTAAATATTTGTTTTTCCCTCAACACCTTTAAAACCGTTTTATAAAATCTTAGGCAAACTTATAAAACTGGCTTTATGCAAAAGAACCCCATCCTTCCCTTGTAAACCTTAGTTGCATTTAGTCAGCCTTGCTTGTTGAGTATAATGTATACTCACCCTCGCCTTTTATGCGGGGCTGCTCATTCCAACGAAAGGTGTCGGATCAAGATCGCCCCTACCCGATGAGGAGATGTACCAGGACGAGGACTTCGCCGAAGGAATCCACTACCCTGAAGCCTAGGAGCGTGTCTCTATAGTTCTGCCTGTGGAGTTGGATTTTATTTTATTGAAGTTTAAACAATGTTATTATGAGTTTCCGCTGATGTTTGTAAGGCCTTGGTGCCAAACTATTGTAATAATGGCTGTGTTGGCTGCACTCTGATGTATTTGGTTTAAGCGTGAGATGGTTATGATCCAAACTGTTCTACTGTGTGTACTAGCTACTTGATCCAGGGACTAGTACAGGTAAAACCACAGCAGGGATTCGACTCTGTTTTTCGGGTCCCGACAGGTGACGTGGCATGTTTAGTGACGAATAATTTCGTCATAGATAGAAGCCACGTGGACATCAATTTCGTCATTGAACATGTCTATGCCAAGTCATCGGACAGGGTGTCAGGTGAGGTGGCATGTTTAGTGACGAATAATTTCGTCATAGGTAGAAGCCATGTGGACATCAATTTCATCATTGAACATGTCTATGCCACGTCATCAGCTAGGATGTCAGGTGACGTGGCATGTTTAGTAACGAATAATTTCGACATAGATAGATGCCACATGTCCATTTTTTTCGTCACTTACAGAATTACATTCATAATGCATAGCCCATTCCCAAAATTATATGAACACTTATGGCCCAATCCACAAATTTAACATTACAGAATTACATTTAGCCTATTCCCAATTCATTATCACATAATCACATTCGGCACATTAGCAAGGGTATCAATTGGAACATATATATTATAGTAAACATTGCAGCAGATATAAGATTAAGTGTTTGACCAATGCATAGCAACCTTGTGTCAGCAAGTCACAAGCATTCATCACAAAGTTTAATAGTTTCTAACAGAAATTCACCAACACAAAATAAAAAGCACTGCAAGCAATTATGTCAAGTCAGTGGGATTGACTTGCATAGCTCAAGAGACGATGAAGAATTGCATCACTTTCCTTCTGTCTCTTCCTACTTTCCTCCTGACTCCTCCCGACTTCTTCCAATTCTCTCTAGGTTGACATAATTGCTTCTTCTCCGTTTTGCTTCAATTCTTCAAGTTCCTTGCGAAGCGAAGCTGTTTGTTGTCTCTCCTTATCAAGTTGTTCCTGAAGTTCTTTTTCAGTCGATGACTTAGTAGTTTTTGGAGAGGTTGTCTCTAAGCCAACATTCTTCAAAAATTTGCTACTGCTAGCACCGCTCTGGCTAAGAATCATAGAAACAACCTTTGTAGTGGATGTTGGTGTTTGACCATCTACAGCAGGCTGCATCATTTCTTCCATCTGAGCCTAAATTATCAAAAGAAGCAAAAAGTGAGCAATTATCTGCAAAGGTTTCAGTAAACAATTATTTTTTCATAAGAAATGTGACATCCTAATAAAATTATAATGTCACATATTAGCAATAAAGAAAATAAAACCCAAAAACATAAAATAATAATAGAAAAAAGGTCCTAACAGGCTTGGATAGCCTAATCAGGCCCTATCTAGGCCCAAAACCCAATCCACCTAGTTCTAAACCCCCTAGGACTCTAATTTCACCAATTAAGACCTAATTCTAGCCCAATTCAACTTCACCCATAATTAGGACTGACCCAAGTCGACCTAAGCACTATTTAAACCCCCCTTGGCTTCCTGGTCGGCCACATCATCCCCAATCCTCGAAACCCTAGCCGCCGCCTCGGTTTTCATGCAAAACCCGAAGCAAACCGAGGTAATGCTCCTATTCTAGTGCCCAATCACCAAATCCAAGGCCAGCACGTTGTAGAGCTCGTCGCACTGGTCAATTTGACTATATGGATCGCCATATTTGGTGGAGAATTGAAGGAGATAGAGATCGCCAAGAGATGGCGGAATCGCACCGCCATCGCCGCCGGCGATCGCCGCCGGATTCGCGCGCTGAAACCATCACGCACGCGCGCTTAGCCGTGAGCCGCCGCGTGTCCGCCGTCGCCGTCGCCGTCGCAAGAATCACACAGCGATCACGGCCGCCGCCATCGCCGCCGCGCGTCGCCGCTGCCTCCGCCTCAGCCAGAGCTGCCGCCGCCACTCCGCCAGCGCTGTCCCGCCGCTTCGCCAGCAGCAGCCAGCCGCCCCACCGCCGCCACGCGTCGCCAAGACTGGTTCGCCATATGCGCTTCCAGCCACGCACGATTTTCCCCGCCGCCAATCGGCGCCTCCACGCTGTCGCCAAGCCACCGCCCGCGTCATGCCCGAGCCGGTTTTGACCGGGTTCTCTCGAGCGCGAGGTTAACCCAAGGTTAACCGGATTTAATCTTTTCAGCCTTTTCTATTTAGCTCTAAACTTCCCCGAATAGTTTATGGAGTTCCCGAATTCCAAATTAGATGATTCCAGAGCCTAAAAATCACAAATAATCCCAAGAATTTTATATATTTTTACCATACTGTTTTCTGTAGGTTTGATATTTATTGTTATTTATTTATTCTTTCGCGTAGAACCGACGTGTGTACTGCTGTCCGGAGACGTTAGAGCCGCTCGAGGGAGGTGATCCGAACCTAGCTTCTTCAAGGCAAGCTAGATTCATGTTGAAACCCTAGTTTGCTAAATTTTAATTATTTCATGTTTACTTATTTTTGCATGCTTTAATTATCGTCATATGTGCCGCTTTGCTCCAAATCCATATTAGCACTCTACTAATATGAAGTAGCCTTCCATTGATAGCCTATTTTGGTACTTGTTTACTAGCCTATCCTTGTGTAGATGCTTAGCCTAGCTTCGGGATTGGTAGTTGATAGGTTTCACATATTAATAATCGGTATCCGTGGAGTTCGACTTGTGGTACTGCTTTTTGGTAAACCTAATCAACTAAAATCAACGTGGTGTGTGTTGATTTGAGGAGACCCGAAGAGGTGGATTTTGGGATTGTGGTTGAGATGTGCAGGTCTCCTCGGTCTTATAAGGACCGTATATCGTGACTACTAAACCGAACTGAACCGTCTGACCACTTGTGCCTTCGCCCCGACCGTTAGGCTGTGGAAGCCTGTTTCATTGTACTCAGAGTGGACGGACGTGATTCGTGATCACCGGTTCGAATGGCTTAAATGGGGCTAACATCATGCGGTGCGCTATCGGTCCGGTGAAGGAGTGCGATGATTGTCGGCTTGGTCGAAGTGTATCGTGTGGGCGCGAAACCAAAAGAAAGGGTACAGATATGGGACAGTGGAAACAGGAACGGTTTTGTACTGCTTCTCCCTCGGGATGAGACAGGGCTGTGGGGAACGTGTACACACTCTGCAGAGTTAAAACTATCATGGTAGCCGTGCCCGCGTTATGGGCGGGGAAAGGAGTTTTCACAGGTAGTCCAATGTGTTTTAAATTAATAACTTGATGTAGTGTAGGCGGGGATTGCCTCTCTTGGAGCCGGTTAGTCGTCCTTTGGCTACGCTGTGTGTTTTCATGTGTTCAAAGAATCAAGAACAAATAAACAAGTAGATAAGTGATATTTTAGGAAAATAACCATACTCATCCATTGACCTTGCATTCATTTATTAAGGACCGCTTGCTGAGTAGCCGTGTACTCATTATATGGACCACGGATCTTTGTTCAGGTCAAGATTTCAGCAACGGTGCCAGCTGTGACCAGGAGGGTCTAGGTGATTAGCCGCGTGTTCCGGGTCAACCTCGGGATGTCATCGCTTCAGTCTTCCGCTGCGTTATTTTTATGTGATTGAATTAAACCCTGTGCAAGACTATGTATTTGTCTTTGTCGACTGGGATGATATTTATGTAAACTGTTAAATTCTAGTTAAATGCAATGCCTGCAATGATATTCCAAATGTCCTTGAGTGCAATAGTAGCTATGGTCTTCTGGGACTAGTATTCGGTCACTCAAGCCGTAGAAATACCGGGGTGCACGACAGATGGTATCGAGCCAGTTGACTCTAGGATACCGTAGTTAATTACCTAAGACCCTAAGGAGCTGAAAAACCTATTCAAAAATAGTTATAAATTCTCTTTTCCTCATATTTATTATTCTCTCACCCTACCTAACTAGTATGCCTCTTTCCCTTTTAGATGGTGCGAATATTGGATGAAGAAGGAATGCCGTTGCTACTAAACGGAGTATTGGAAGAACTCGGGTTCAAGGACCCGCTGCCTGACTACGAATGTCAATTGGTTCAAGTGGACACCTTCATGCAGTGGAGGTGCAAGCTAACCATAACCCCTAGGAAGCGCGACGCCGAGGAGACTCCAATGGTGTTTAACGCATTCGCGGACGGTGAGACTGAGTCACATCAAATGGTGGCCCGTGAAGCAATCCTACACATCGGTGACATTTATGAAGAGGAGTTAAAAGGAACCCAATACCACTGCCTGCCGCGCCGACATCGCTTTGCTGCCAGGAGCGAACCAAGTGAAGTCCACGGGTTCACCCAAGAATCCAACAAGCAGTTAGTAAGTGAAGCACGATACGCGAAGAATCTTGACCGCCTGTACCAAGCCAAGGCCGAGCAAGCGGAGAGATTGATCAAGGAATTGGACCACATCAATAAGGAGGAACAAGATAAGAAGGAAGGATATGCGAAGGAAAAGAGAGAATTCTATCATGCGAAATGGGCGCAGAACATGCGCATGGCAGCTGGAGAATTAATGAGGATCGAAGTGGAGAAAAAGGAAGAGCAACTCGCAAAGGACAAGATCACGGTGGAGAGCTTGAAGAAAGCGTTAGAACACAAGAGGAAAGTGTATAAGGAAGAATATGACAACCTACAAGAAGACCTTGACACCGTCATGGGATGGGGCGAAGAGCTCCGCGAGAAGGAAAAGAAAGTCAAGGAGCGCGAGAAAGAAGCAAAGAAAAAGGAAAGAAGCCTCGACGAGCGAGCTAAAGAATTATAACAAGCAAACGAGGACGTGAAGGAGTACTTCAACTTCAGGATGGACAAGATGCAAGAAGAAGAGAAGGCCTTCGAAGAGCAAAAGCGAAAGTGGGAAGAAGAGCACAAGCCCTCGGAAAGGAAGAGACCCTGCACGAGGAGCACTACTCAAGCGTCTAAGAATTAAGATTGTATTGGCCTAAGTCGTATTTTAATAAAAGTGTTTGGAGTGGACCGTATCAGTTTAAATTTCCCAGTGTGATACGGCTACTCAGTACTTTAGCATATTAATGGAATATTTACTAGTTTATTTATGGTGGTTGTGAATTGTTTAAATTTATCGCAACGACACGGAGTTCAAGAGAAGAATTCGAAGGCGCGAGGAAGAACAAATAAAGAAGTTGAAGATGGAAGGATCCCACGGCAAGGAAAAATTGTTTTCCAAAAAAAAAAAAAAAGTCCGTATAATCGTACCCGACGTCCGTACAGTACTGTACCCGGTGTCCGTACAGTCGTACCCGACGTCCGTACAGAAGCGAAAAATTAGTGTTTTCTTCTTTTAGAAACTAATTTTCCCCACTAAAGTGAAACCTAAATTACTCCCTAAGTACCGGAGATTAAAAAGCTAGTAATAAGGCAGTATTATAACAATTAATTTGTTGCCTGTGTGTGTACATTATGTGATGATTTGCGTCTTAAATTGCAACTAAGCGGCATCCGCTGATGCGCTTGGTACTTGTTGGATCTTAATCGTTTGGATCTTTGTAATGAGTGCCAGAAAATTGTTTTCGCAAATTATTTCCGCGAAAGGATGTCGCTACCGTCTTAGTTGTTCATCTTTCCTAGTTCTTTCTTGGAGCAGATGCCGAGAGGAAGAGGAAGGGGTCGTGCCATGCCCGCAGGCAGAGGCCGAGGTCGTGGACGTCGTGCCGCAACGCCCGTTGATGGTATGGAAGAAGCTGCAAGTCAGAATCAGCATCAAGTGCAACAAGAAGAGGAGGCTGTTCCCCAAGCCAATGTTGTTTGCCAACAGCTCCACCGATTCTTTGGCACAGACCGCCACCTCAACCCGCAATTTCAACAACAAGAAGACAATCTGGTCCTGCAAGCTTTGAATTTGATTGTGGAGAGGTTGACCAACCCGCCAGTACAACACCAAGCACCTCAAGTCGCACCGCACCACCCTCAGTCTAAGTTTAGCGACTTCATGAGGACAAGGCCGCCACAGTTCTCAGGGACCAGGGATCCGGCAGAAGCAGATGACTGGATCAAGGATGTGTGTAGACTACCGATCACTCAATGAGGTGACCATCAAGAATAAGTACCCTCTACCTAGAGTGGATGACCTATTCGACCAATTAGAAGGAGCCTGTGTGTTCTCGAAGATTGATTTGAGGTCCGGGTACCATCAAATCAAAATCCGAAAGGAAGATATTCCGAAAACGGCATTCGCCACTCGTTACGGGCTGTACGAGTTTTTGGTGATGTCTTTTGGTCTTACTAATGCCCCATCGCATTTCATGAGTATGATGAATAAAATACATATGGAATATTTGGATAAGTTTGTCGTTGTATTTATCGACGACATATTGATTTATTCGAAGAATGAGAAAGAACATGCTGAGCATCTTCGAATTGTGTTGGACATTTTGAGGAAGAACCAGTTGTATGCCAAGTATAGCAAGTGTGATTCTGGTTGAAGGAAGTGTCTTTCTTAGGACATGTTATTTCAGAAGGAGGAGTGTCAGTTGATCCCTCTAAGGTCAGCGAAATTTTGGACTGGAAGGTACCGAAAACAGTGACCAAAGTCCGTGGATTTTTGGGAATTGCTGGATATTATCGCCGATTTATCGAAGGATTCTCCAAGATCGCAAAACCTCTCACGCAGTTGTTGAAGGAGGATGTGAAATTTCAGTGGACCCCTCAATGTCAAGAAAGCTTTGAAGCCTTGAAGAGCAAGTTGACCACCTCCCCGGTCTTGGTATTGCCAGACCTACATAAGGACTTCGAGGTGTATTGCGATGCCTCATTGCTGGGATTGGGGTGTGTGCTTATGCAAGAGGGAAAGGTAGTAGCTTACGCTTCCCGGCAGTTAAAGCCACACGAACTCAGGTATCCGACCCATGACTTGGAGTTAGCTGCAGTTATGCACGCGCTAAAAATCTGGAGACATTACTTGGTCGGGAATCATACGGAGATATACACCGACCACAAGAGCCTCAAGTACATTTTCACTCAGCCAGATCTGAATTTAAGGCAGAGGAGATGGCTTGAACAAATCGCGGATTACGATGTTGGGATCCATTACCATCCCGGAAAGGCTAATGTAGTTGCAGATGCATTAAGCCGAAAGCCAAGGAATAATTGTTTAAGGATAGAAATGAAGAAGTTAAACTTGGAAGTCGTGGCACAAGGATGCCTCTATATGATGGAAGTACAGCCCACACTAGAGGAGAAGATTAAACAAGCTCAAAGAGATGATGAAGATACCATCGATATAATTGTTAAGTTGATAATGGAGAGAGCCCCAGGATTTAATATGGATAGGAACGGAGTTGTCTGGTTTGGGAAAAGAATCGTGGTACCAAAGAAAGAAGGACTCAGGGAGTTGATTATGAAGGAAGCCCACGATTCGGCGTATTCTATACACCCGGGTAGCACCAAAATGTACCTGGACTTGAGAGAGGGTTACTGGTGGCCAGGGATGAAGAAGGACATTGCCGAGCATGTAGCTCTTTGTGATGTTTGTCAACGAGTGAAGGCAGAGCATCAGCGACCAGCAGGGCTGCTTCAACCACTATGAGTCCCACAGTGGAAGTGGGAAGAAGTCGGCATGGATTTTATCGTTGGATTGCCAAGAACCCAAAGGGGTTACGACTCAATATGGGTCATCATTGATCGGCTAACTAAGGTAGTCCATTTCTTACCTGTCAAGACAACCTACTCAGGTCAGAAATTAGCAGAATTGTACATGTCAAGAATTGTATGCTTACACGGTGTGCCAAAAAGGATAGTCTCCGATAGAGGTACACAGTTCACTTCAAGATTTTGGCAACAACTCCACTCCTTGTTGGGAACACATTTAGCTTTCAGCAGCGCCTATCACCCTCAAACGGATGGGCAAACTGAAAAGACCAATCAGATTTTAGAAGATATGCTTAGATCAGTGGCACTAACAGATTCCAAGAGTTGGGACGAAGCACTTCCCTATGCTGAATTTTCGTATAATAACAGCTATCAGACAAACATACAAATGTCTCCTTTCGAAGCATTGTATGGTCGAAAGTGTCACACACCCCTGTATTGGAGCGAGACAGGAGAAAGGAAGTTGTTTGGCCCCGAAATTTTAAAAGAAGCTGAAGAAAAGGTCAGGATGATCCAACAAAGAATGAAGATGGCCCAGTCACGACAAAAGAGCTATGCCGATAAACGTCGAAGGGATCTGCAATTCAACGTAGGAGATCACGTGTACTTAAAGGTGTCACCATTGAAAGGACTGCGCCGTTTCCACGTGTCAGGGAAGCTATCACCCCGATACATTGGACCATTTGAGATCACCGCTAGAAGAGGAGAAGTTGCCTATCAGTTGCAGTTGCCACCCAACCTGTCTGGTGTTCATAATGTGTTCCATGTCTCCCAACTCCGAAAGTGTTTGAGAGTGCCCGAAGAGCAAATGCCCTTGGAAGCAATGGATTTGCAAGAGGATCTGACTTACAAGGAAAGACCGATTAAAATTTTAGAGGAAGCTGAAAGGCGTACTCGCAGTCGTGCGATCAAGTTTTGCAAGGTGCAGTGGTCCAACCACACCGAGGAAGAAGCCACCGGGAGCGACAAGAGGACTGCTGCAGCAGAGTTCCTGAGTCTGTTCAGAATCTTTCCGAATCTCGGGGTCGAGATTCTCCTTAAGGGGGGGAGGTTTGTGACATCCTAATAAAATTATAATGTCACATATTAGCAATAAAGAAAATAAAAGCCAAAAACATAAAATAATAATAGGAAAAAGGTCCTAACAGGCTTGGATAGCCTAATCAGGCCCTATCTAGGCCCAAAACCCAATCCACCTAGTCCTAAACCCCCTAGGACTCTAATTTGACCAATTAAGACCTAATTCTTGCCCAATTCAACTTCACCCATAATTAGGACTGACCTAAGTCGACCTAAGCACTATTTAAACCCCCCTAGGCTTCCTGGTCGGCCACATCATCCCCAATCCTCGAAACCCTAGCACCAAATCCAAGGCCAGCACGTTGTAGAGCTCGTCGCACTGGTCAATTTGACTATATGGATCGCCATATTTGGTGGAGAATTGAAGGAGATAGAGATCGCCAAGAGATGGTCGGAATCGGCATCGCCATCGCCGCCGCCACCGCCGCCGCCGCCGGATTCAGCGGCGCGAAACCATCACACACGCGCGCCACCGTGAGCCGCCACGTGTCCGTCGTCGCCGCCTTCTTGCGCATACAAGAATCACACGTGACCAAATGGTCGCCGCCACGCTGCGCCGCCGCCTCGCCTCACGCTGCAGAGCCGCCGCCACTCACTCCGCCAGGCCCAGGTCCCCGCCGCCCCGCCCAGCGACAGCACCCCCACACGCCGCCACACGCCGGCACTGGTTCGCCAGCCACGCGTCCAAGGCCGGCCGCCACGATTTTCCCGCCGCCAATCGGCTGCCTCCACGCGTCGCCAAGCCGCCGGCCCGCGTCCGCGTGCCGCCCGAGCCGGTTTTGACCGGGGTTCTCTCGGTTTTTGCGAGGTTAACCCACAGTTAACCGGATTTAATCTTTTCAGCCTTTTCTATTTAGCTCTAAACTTCCCCGAATTGTTTATGGAGTTCCCGAACTCCAAATTAGATGATTCCAGAGCCTAAAAATCAGAAATAATCCCAAGAATTTTATATATTGTTACCATACTGTTTTCTGTAGGGTTGATATTTATTGTTGTTTATTTATTCTTTCGCGTAGAACCGATGTGTAGCTGCTGTCCGGGAGACGTTCCGGAGCCGTTCGAGGGAGGTGATCTAGAACCTAGCTTCTTCGAAGGCAAGCTAGATTCATGTTGAAACCCTAGTTTGCTAAATTTTAATTATTTCATGTTTACTTATTTTTGCATGCTTTAATTATCGTCATATGTGCCGTTTGCTCCAAATCCATATTAGCACTCTACTAATATGAAGTAGCCTTCCATTGATAGCCTATTTTGGTACTGTTTACTAGCCTATCCTTGTGTAGATGCTTAGCCTAGCTTCTGGG
This sequence comes from Olyra latifolia, assembly GCA_036346145.1. Lineage (NCBI taxonomy): Eukaryota > Viridiplantae > Streptophyta > Magnoliopsida > Poales > Poaceae > Olyra > Olyra latifolia. The sequence continues at coordinate 2,151,644 of CM070531.1, read as the reverse complement.
ATTGGTAGTTGATAGGTTTCACATATTAATAACTGATATCCGTGGAGTTCGACTTCGTGGTACTGTTTTTGGTAAACCTAATCAACTAAAATCAACGTGGTGTGTGTTGATTTGAGGAGACCCAGAAGAGGTGGATTTTGGGATTGTGGTTGAGATGTGCAGGTCTCCTCGGTCTTATAAGGACCGTATACTGTGACTACCAAACCGAACCTGAACCGTACAGCCACTTGTGCCTTCTGGCCCTGACCGTTAGCTGTGGAAGCCTGTTTTCGCTGTACTCGTAGTGGACGGATGTGATTCGCGATCACCGGTTCCGAATGGCTTAAATGGGGGCTAACCTCATGCGGTGCGCTATCAGGTCCGGCTGAAGGAGTGCGCATGACTGTCGGCCTGGTCGAAGTGTATCGTGTGGGGCGCAAAACCAAAAGAAAGGGTACAGTATTGGGACAGGTAGAAACAGGGAACAGTTTTGTACTGTTTCTCCCTCGGGATGAGACAGGGCTTGTGGGGAACGTGTACACACTCTGCAGAGTTAAAACTATCATGGTAGCCGTGCCCGCGGTTATGGGCGGGGGAAAGGAGTTTTCACAGGGTAGTCCAATGTGTTTTAAATTAATAACTTGATGTAGTGTAGGCAGGGATTGCCTCTCTTGGAGCTGGTTAGCCGTCCTTTGGCTACGCTCGTGTGTTTTCATCTGTTCGAAGAATCAAGAACAAATAAACAAGTAGATAAGTGATATTTTAGCAAAATAACCATACTCATCCATTGACCTTGCATTCATTTATTAAGGACCGCTTGCTGAGTAGCCGTGTACTCATTATATGGACCACGGATCTTTGTTCAGGTCAAGATTTCAGCAATGGTGCCAGCTGTGACCAGGAGGGTCTAGGTGATTAGCCGCGCGTTCCGGGTCAACCTCGGGATGTCATCGCTTCAGTCTTCCGCTGCGTTATTTTTATGTGCTTGAATTAAACCCTGTGCAAGACTATGTATTTGTCTTTGTCGACTGGGATGATATTTATGTAAACTATTAAATTCTAGTTAAATGCAATGCCTGCGATGATATTCCAAATGTCCTTGAGTGCAATAGTAGCTATGGTCTTCTAGGACTAGTATTCGGTCACTCAAGCCGGTAGAAATACCGGGGTGCACGACAAGAAAGAAAGAAGGTATATACTAAAGAAAAGAATAATGAACATAAGATTGAAGTATTATATGCATATTCTGAAATGTAAATATACTAGACATTAAGAGTTAATTTTATAAAATGTGCTTGTACTTGAAATTCTGGGCAAAGCAGGAGCAGAAGTATCAACCATAAGCATTTTCTTTGGTTCATCTAATAGGTCAGACTTAACAAGCAGATGACTTATATTGCCTGTAAATCAATCTAGTTGACAGAGCTACTAATTCACTAGTCACAGCACTAATACTTTTTGCACTAAAATTAGTCTTAACACACATCCCAGATTACTGAGCACTTAATTCCAGAATTTTGCAATTTTGATTGCTCACTGCTACCTTTATTCCAAGAGTCTACGCCCTAGGATTTGACTGCAATGTAGAGAGAAATTAGCTTTTAGTGCTGAAATGGTAAGAGCACACTATTCCTGGTTTTGAAAACATGTAAATACTGGAGGCAAACTACAGTCCTAGAACTAGCTATCAGTGGTTTTTGGCAGGAAGACCTCACTAGCACAAGAAACAACAACCTGAAAATTATACCTAGCTTGCTGAACTTTATGCACTTGTGCTAAACATCCAAGGAAAAGTTGTACAAGTATACTAGAGTAACTTAGTTCAAATACCAAAAACCATCTTAGCTATAAAAATTGATAGCAGGTAAGCTACTGGAACTGTTTTGCTGCACTTGTATACACCTATCAATAGCATTGTTGATAATCGTAGAAATAAAACTACTGGTGCCCTATTTCAGATTCTAGCATGAAACCTTAATGTGAGTCCATTTCTAGAGTAGAATGGCACAAACTTATATTCTACCATGACCAATTGCATAGCAACTATGCATAAATAACATTCACAGTAGTAAATAAGTAACAACATCACAGAGCAACCAGATTTCTAGGTTCAGGTTACATAATTAAACAAGGTAGCAATATTTGAGATAAAGGCAGTATCATTAGTGCTTATCACATTACAACATTCCAACAATAACGATAAAAAGGTAGGAATGGCAGGGACATACAATTGCATGTTGCACTGGTTGAGAGAATCCCTTTTTCTTGATGTTGTGACATTCCTTAAAGATTTCCACCGCATCTAACTCTCGATCTTTGTTCTTCTCCTTCTGTATTTTGGTATGAAAGAAAACAAAATCAATGGTTAGTACCTATAACAACAAAACAAGGCAAGATAAGTAGTTTTGGATAGAAAACCAATAATAAGAAGATGACGGGTACATACAAGAGCATGGGAGTGTGCTATATAGATACGAGATCCTGTAGCCTGATGGAACTGGACTTTGGCACGATTGTCCTTGTTCTTTTCAGAGATTTCCTAGAAAATACTTTCTTGTTAGTCACATTCAGGAATAGAATCTAAAAAGAAGGTGGTTACAATACCTTATTTTTTGGGTCTGACCATTTCTTAACTAGCTTTCTCCACTCATCATCAAACAATTGAGGTACAGGAGATGTTGCACTGATTTCATTAGCTGGAACACCATCAAAAAATCACTTCTTGAGCCTATGCCTAGCTTGGCATATCGCGCCCTTGAATAAATCAGTGCATGCATCATTTGTTGGTTTTGCAGTAGTGTCCATGGCTAGCCTTGTCTATCAATCAATTAGATATAAGCAGTTAAGCAGAAAGAAGATATCATGAACATGTATAAGCAGTTGTTAATCAGATAGAAGAAAACATGTTAGTGGAAAAGAATTAATTATTTACAGATAATTTGCCCATGAAATTGTCTAAATGAGAAGTGTTGTTCTTGTACTCTTTCCAGTGTGTGAGGATAGGCACAGATTGCCTAATGTGAATGCCAGCTTCCGAAGCTAACTTGGCAGCTTGCTTTGAATTTTGTGGCCTTCTGACCCCTCTAGTAAATTTTATGGGCATTCTTCTGCCCATAGCTCTAGTCATCTTGTCAAGTAATTTGCCCATTGTTTGGGGCCTCTTCCCTCTACAAGTAGGTATTGGTGTATCTACAATGTTGTCATCCAAAGAGTTAGAGAACAAGAACTGTACAGATCATTAAAGGAGCAAGGTAAAAAAAAAATGCCTGCATTGTCTAACTGGTTGTTCTCATTAGGCCAGATTCTTTGCTGACCTTGTTGTCACTCCAGTGTGTGGATCTGTTGCTTTGACTTTCTTGGAAGGTCCTGTGCCACCTGGAGGCATCTTCTTGGTATTTGGGGGCCTTTGTGCAGGCCTATGGGCAACCCTCCTATACAGTTTCCGATACACAAGAAAACATCATAATGTTAATATGTCAACTAAATTAAATAGAAAGCAACATAAAAAATACATAAAGCAGCAAATCAAGAAAATAAATAGATTCAATGCAAAACCGTACATGCACTAAACATCCTAAGACCACCCAACAAGTTAAATGAACAAGCACTTTGGAGGGTGAAGTGATGGTGACATTTTCATCTCCCACGGACCCCATATCCACTTCAGGATCGTAATCAGGGTCTTCTGTGTTTCTATGGCATGAGTTGTTAGCCTTAACAGGTGAATGGGGAGTGCTTACTGCTTGAATTAGGGTTTTAAATCTTGAGAGGCCAAGGGATTGAAATTTGTCTTGAATCGACGCCATATTTCAAAGCCGCGCTTTCTCATATTCACACCGTTCAGGTTCTATTACGAAAACAGCAGTATAATTGTTTGGATAAATGAAAGCCTATTTTAATAGGTATGACTTATGCTTCATGAAGAAGACAATACAAAATTGGGCACTGTAACAATATTTCATCACATGTATCACATGCACTGCAGTGTATAACACCCTATCCATGAAGAAGCACAAAAATAATTTTATACAAAATGATAATTATAGTAAGATAACCTGTGGCTCTGCTGTGTTTTTTCATTGGATGCTTCTATGTGATGGATGATGCCATGGCCTAGGAGATAAGCTCTTGCTAGTCACAAATATAAAAAAGGTCAAACACTCTCTACTATGCCTTAACAAATTACCAAAAGGAAATAATGCAAATATGAAGGGTCCTATTAGTAATTTTTAGAGGCATAGACAGATATCCAAACCTTTGGAAAGTAATAGCAATGTATTTTGAGATAACCTGCATGGTGTGGTCTGTTTCATATTGTTAAATTATTGTTCAGAAACAGTAGTAATTTAAAGTTTGAAAAGGAAGCTATTTCAGTTATTTGATGACCCCTTGTACAGATAAAATAATGACATCTAATGCAACATCTCCTGTTACTACTCAAACTCTTTGCCTATCTGTAAATATATCCGAGTTGCTGTCTTGGCTACTACACATATGGCTGATGCTACTGGAGCAGAGGAAGGAAGAGGCGGGGAGGGTGTAGAAGAAGGGAAGGAACCGATTTTGTGAAGAAAGCATGATTCAGCGGCAGCGGTGGGGTACTAGACCACGAGGTGTGGGAGAAGATGGAAGCAGCTCCCCTTCAACGGCTTTGGCCCTGAACCGCCCCTGTTCTCTTGGAGGAGGTGCGTCGAGGTGGATGTAGATGAGGAGTCAGGGGAGAAGAGAGCACGAAGCAGCTCCCCCTTCACACGAGTTCGCCTTGAACTGGTCCTGCTCGCATGTGGGAGGTGCGTCGAGGTGGGGGCGATGGTGACGATGGGGATACATGGCTAGTGGTGGAGGCGACTTGGGGGGAAGTGGGGTAGTGGAGTGTGTGGCCACCGCCCGTTGGACACAATATTTGGGGGAGAGGAGACGACTTTTCACGTTCCTAAAAAATTTATGCGGGAAATATTGCCGCCATGTTTTTTCAACAACGAGGTTTGATAAAAAAAAAGTGCGGGAGATATTACTGCCAATTTTTCAATAACGAGATTTGATGAAAGAATAATTGAAATTTGTATAAACTGAATAATATGGTTTGATCAACCCAATTAGGGATTGGAATTTGATGGGTCCCGGTAAAATCTATTGCAATAATACATGTGATGTGCATGTATGTACCTTTGTTCGGGTCGAGCTGGTTCGTGGAGAGAAACACGGAGACGACCTTCCATCATCGCCTAGATCCGTAGTGCCCTCTGCCTGTATCGGCCCTTGATGAAGCCCCTTAATTGGTTATCACGTGCCATCCAACTCATTTGTTCGGTGGGGCCGGTTCGTGCAGAGAAACACGGAGACGACCTTCCACGCCTTCTACAATTTACTTGGTTGTCTCCTCTTGCGAGCTTAACAGACTTCCGACCGAGCTCCTGTACACCTTGCATCATCGGCCGAACTCCCTCACATGTACCTTTGTTCGGGTCGAGCCAGTTCGTGGAGAGAAACACAGAGATAACCTTCCTCGTCTTCTACAATTTACTTGGTCATCTCCTCTTGCGAGCTTAAGAGACTTCCGGCCGAGCTCCTCTACACCTTGCATCATCGGTCGAGCTCCCCTACACCTTGCATCATCGGCCGAGCTCCCTCATGTTTCTTGCATCATCGCCTACATCCGTAGTGCACTCCTATGCCGGCTCTCGATGAAGCCCCTTAATTGGTTCCTATACCCAAACGTTTACATAACTTGTAGTACGAGCGAATGATACAATAAGGTGTCATCACGTGCCATCCAACTCATTTGTTCGGTCGGGCCGGTTCGTGGAGAGAAACATGGAGACAACCTTCCACGTCTTCTACAATTTACTTGGTCGTCTCCTCTTGTGAGCTTAAGAGACTTCCGGCCAAGCTCCTCTACACCTTGCATCATAGTCCGAGCTCCTCTACACCTTTCTCATCACGTGCCATCCAACTCCGGTTCGTGGAGAGAAACATGGAGACGACCTTTCTCGTCTTATACAATTTACTTGGACGTCTCCTCTTGCGAGCTTAAGAGACTTCCGGTCAATTCCTCTGCACTTTGTCTCATCGACCTTGGAAGAAGCCCTTGAATTATTCGTATAAAAAAATTACATTACTTGTAAAATTGTAATAGAGTTGGCAATGTATTTAAATATAAGAGAGAAATTCTAGCAATATTTTGATTTTTAAAAATAGTTTGAAAAGAAATATACGTAGAACAGAAAAAAAGGAAAAAATTGGGTATCGAATCCAGAACCAAAGGTACGCATGGCAAAGGCACTTCCCACTGCACTAGACATCGTTATCGGGCTAACTATGATATGGTAATCTTTTGTTACAACTTTGTAGTTCTCTGTGGTCACTCTCATCCAACCGTCCATTGAAGAATGTGTGGCCCTGGATTACGCACCTCCATCACTCACTCGCTCCTCTCTTTCACCCCCACTGCGATGGCGGAAACCCTACCCAGTTGACGGTGGCTGGCAGCGAGCGGCGAGGCGGCAGGTCGGCGAGGAAGAGAGAGGTGCTCAAGGAGCTCGCCGGCAACCATGGAGGTGCTCGAGGTGGTCCACGACAACCATGGATGTGCTCGGCGTGGTCCACGGCAACCATGGAGGATCTCTGGGACCTTGGGGTGCTCCATGGCAACCATGGAGGAGCTCGGGGAGCTCAGGGTGCTCCGTGGCAACCATGGAGGAGCTCGGCGGCGACGTTGCCAGAAGAGCTCGGGGAGAATCAACGACGGCCAAACTCTGAATTTTGTTTTGTGATTTCTAGTGTAACTTGTATGCAGCAGAGAGTGGTTTGTATGAAGTAGTGACTTTGTGCTTGTTCTAAACTAAGAATTGAATTGAGTTTATATGCAGCAGTGAATTTGTGCTTGTGAGAATTGAATTGACTTTGTATGCACTAGTGATTTTGTGCTTGTGAGAATTGAATTGAGTTTGTATGCAGCAGTGAATTTGTGTTTGTTCTATACTAAGAATTGAATTAAATATCTTCACTGTATGCATCTATCTGAGATGTCAAATTGTAATTTGAGATAAGACCTTTCAAATTGAGATCAGAGCTTCTAAATTTAGAAATTCAGAATAGAGCAATATACTTATAGCAATATACATAGAGGAATAGATATATAGAAAAATTCATCACTTGCACTATACTACATATACATAGAGCAAAATTCATCTCTTTCGGCATTAATTCTGCATACACATCAAGTAAAATTAACCCCTTTCACCATTATTTCTACATATACATAAAGCAATAGTCATCCCTTTCACTGTACTTCATATACGTAGAGCAAAATTCATCCCTTTCACCAATAATTCTACATACACATCAAGCAAAATTGACCCTTTGCACCATTAATTCAACATATATATAGAGCAAAATTTATCCTTTTCACTGTACTACATATACTTAAAGCAAAAATCATCCAGTAAGGAGGAGGGAAGGTTGGTAAGGGGGAAGAACGTGGGGGAGGGAGGCGGCGGCGTGGAGGAGACCGGCGCGGGGGTGAGTGGGGGCGCGAGTGAATGGGGAGGCAACGCGGGGTGAGAGGGGAGGCTGTGCGGGGGTGAGTAGGGGGCGGCACGGGGGTGAGAGGGGAGGCGACACTTGGGGGAGAGGAAAGACGGCGCGAAGGCCGGTCACTGACCTTTAGGGGAGGCGACGGGAGATGCCGGCGCAGGCGCAGGACCGACGGTGGCGATGGTGACAGCCCGAGGACCGACGGCGGTGCGGGCAGGGTGGTGCTAGGGGAAAGGGCAGAGCTCCGGCAGCGAGGACACGGCTCTGGGGCAGCAAGGGCACGGTGATTAGATCTGGGAGCGACGCGGGGGTGTGGGGAAGCAGATGCGTGGTGTAATTATTTGTAGTACGGGTATCAGTGTCGGTTCTGTTAAAAAAAGGGCACTGGTAGAGGCATATTAGTGCAGGTTCTATTAACAAACCAGCACTAACAGTGGCATATCAGTGCCGGTTTGTTGAAAACCGGCACTGTTGTGTATGTATATGCTATTTTTAATTTCTTACATATAGTTTTAGGCATTTGAATAATATATAAATGTTTTGATAAATTTTAAACATTAGTCTTATTGTGATAAAAGTATCTTATTTCATTTTTTCTCTTTTGTAACTCTGTATAAATAATGCATAAAATGGTAATTAAGTATCTTAATTATTTAATATTAAATAATTTTGTAGAAACCAACTTCGTCTCTTTTACCGTGTACTTAACATTATAATTACTACATAAGATTAGACGCCATTTCTTACACAGCGTAAATATTTCATTTACTCTCCATAAATTACAAATTAAATATAATATTAATTGATACATGTTAGAGCCCGGTTTTACTAAACTAAAAAACTCCGTGTTAACAGTACATGTCCAAAGGATCAGTGCACGTACCTAAAGTACACACAGAAGCACAGTACCATTGTCAACACTGCATTAACTAGAAAGTAAATTAGAGTGCTGCGGAGCAATAGTTTTCATTAGTTCATCGTACTAGGTCTTGACTAATGCAAAAAACAAGGCAAACCAAAAGTGGCGACCCATTACGGCCACAGGCACACGCTTATCCGGGAAGTCGCTAGTAGTCCGGATCCACCTCCGGGAAACAGCAACGAAGTCCTACGCGTCCTCGAACTCCTAACCAGCTCGTGACAGGAACAACCCCGCATTAAAGGGGTTGGCACGCAAATGCTAGCAAGTCTTTCCTAGGAAGGGCTAGGTTAAGGCTCATCCTAGGAAAGCTGAGGGTTATTTTGCGTAAAAGCATTTAACCTTAAAGTATAAAAGCATTTAAGAAAACATATAGAAATAAATAAATAATAATTCTCAAGATTAATCTTGATATTAACAATGATCATACCACAGTTCTCAGTCTCAGTGTCTCCTGTCCCATGTCTCATGATAATTCTCAGTGCCTCGGCACAATTTCTTATTCTCATCAACCAAGAACAGCTAGCAATGACACACGGCTGGAAAAACCTTGCCCGGGTCATATTAATTAAGGTGAAGCTGTGTTGTAAGGAGCCACCAAGTTGCTCTTAATTGGGTGCACAACCATTCGAATGGGTTTACACTCAGCAGAGGTTATATGCTTTACCCACAAAATATAATACCTTCCCATCGAAAGGTATCATAACAAAACCCATTAAAAGTCTAACCCTGGCCTTGCCACGGTAATACTTGATATTACACACAAGTACCCCGGGGGCTTCGACAATACCTGATATTACACACAAGTACCCTGAAGTTCAATCCCCCGGGCAATACACCGGCGGTGACGCATCCCTCAGGACCTCACCCACGGTGCACGTACAGTGACAAACCCAACGTTATTCTCCCTTTAGATCAGACTCGTCCCATACTGAGCTTGCGGTCCCATGGGGATATGTTGGTTAAACTCGTCACAATCGTTGGTCCTTATTCTTGGAGAGGCAGCTAAACACAAACCCAAGTCTCGTGCATGAATGCACCCACCATTCATTCCATCCGCTCCCGATTCCAATTATTAGTTGCTCAAATTTTAATTAAAGAGTGATCAAGCCCACCAAAACCAAGTTCACCAGTCTCATTCTCCGATACATCATTCTCAAGAGGAATATAACCATAACCAACGGTGGGAATTACTCCCCCGATGTCTAACTAAGCATTGCTAAGCCAATTAATAATTAAAAACAGTAGTACAACATATAATACAATTTATCCTAAGGTTTTTCATGGAAATGGGTGCATAACATATAAATAAACGGCATGCACTAGGAATTTTTAAAGTAAATACACATATTTTAATTAATTAGCAGTTTTGGAAAAATCTAGAAATTAAGATTCTAGGGGAAAGACTTGCCTTCTAGAACTCCTAGTTCCTGCTGGACGTCGGCGGCGTGGAGGTACTCTCCTTCGTTGCCCACATGATCTAGTGCACGCAAAACAGAAAAATAACAGAAAATAATAAAATAAAAAATAAATATAAAAATTATTGGAAGTAGATATGAATTTTATAAATTTTTAGAAACTGGAATCACCGGATTTGGAGTTCGGATGGATTCGCCGTGAAATAGTGAAGGATCACTATTCACTAAAATTCAGAAAAAGGAAAAAGGCACTATAGTGGCTGGCCGCACTCTGTGAAGTGGGCCAGCCCAATCGTCCTCATCCCATGGGATAAGAGAGAGTGAGAGAGAGAGTGGCCGAGAGAGAGAAGGAAAGGGATAGAGGGAGAGAGAGAGGAGAAAGGGGGAAGAGAGAGCGGGCGGCAGCGGCGACGACAGCGACACTGGCGAAGAGGTTGGTGGTGGCGGTGGCAGAGAAGAGGAAGGAGGAAGAGGGAGATTGGGAGGAAGAGGGGAGAGAGAGGAACAGAAGGAGGGAGGGAGAGAGAGAAGGAAAGAAGAGAGAGGCGGTGGTAGGGTTCGGGTGTAGCTGTGTGGAGCTCGCCGGCAGCGGCGGCGGTGACACGGCGGCTAGGAGGTGCCGTGGCGGCGAGGCACGGCGCGGCGCAGCGCGCAGCTACGGACGGCGGCGACAAGGGGAGTGGCGAGGTGTGGGGCTGGGCTTTCGTCGACGTGGAGGAAGACGGCATCAACGTCGACGCACGGCTTGAGGGAATGGCGAAGGCCGGCGCATGGAAGGTTGCATGCGGCGGCAGAGATGGCAAGGCGCAGCCGGGGCCGTGGCGTGGCATGCATGCATGCATGCATCGGCACGGCACGCGGCATGCATGTGCATGCAAGTAGCCGGAAGAAGGGGAGAAGAAGAGGGAGGAAAAAGAAGAAGGAAGAAGGGGAAGGAAGGAGAAGGAAGAAGAAGAGGAAGAAGAAGAAAAGGGAGGAGAAAGACGAAGGAGGAGGAGGACAGCGGTCGGTGGTGAGGGGCGGAGCTCCGGCTGGCGGCGGCGGCCACATGCAACATGCATGCATGCACATGCATACACGCAACACCAGGAAAGAAGGAGAAAGTGAAGAGAAGAAGAGAGAAAGAGGGAGGAGAGGAAAAGGAGGATGAAGGAGGAGAAAGAGAGGGAGGGATGGAAGTAAGAGGAGCTCACTGGCGGGGTGGCTCCGGCGACGACGACGGCGAAGGCCGGCGAGGTGAAGGTGTTGCGGCCGACTGAGGGTGGTGGCTAGCTGGCTGAAATGGATAAGGGGCAGAGAGAAGAGTAGGGGTAGAGATAGTGAAATAGTGAGGGGAGGGGTAGAAAGGTAAAAAGGTAGAATTAGGGGTAGAAATTGGAATAGAGAGGGGTGAGGAGAGGGGTAAAAGAGGAAAATCAAAATTATTTGTAAATAAATTTGAAATTATAAATAGCAAATTAGTTTTTTTCTAAAAACAAATTAATAATGCAAATTCAATTTGAAAAATGAAATGACTTTTAAATATGTAATGTAAAAACAAAATACTTTAAAAAATTGTGACATGCTCATTTTTCAAAGTTTAAGAATTTTAACAAATTTTATGCAATTTGAAAGAGGAAATAATGATAAATAAAAAAATTTGCTAAATGCGAGACATGGAACACGTTGTGCACTTTGGACAACTACGGCGGTAGCTCCAACTGATAAGCCACAGCTCCTATCTTTGTAAGAACACGGAACGGTCCAATATACTTTGGTGCTAGCTTCCCATTGACCCTGAATCTGCGAATACATTTCCTCGGTGACACCCTTAGACAAAATCATCCACCTCGATCTGCAAGTCACGACAACGATGATCTGCATAGCTCTTTTGTCTTGACTGTGCTGCCTTTAGTCGACTCTGAATCAGGCAAACTTGCTTGTCAGCCTCCTACAATATGATTGGTCCAAACAGCTTGTTCTCACCGGTCTCTTTCCCTGCACTTGCTACCATACAATGCTTTCAAATGGTGACATCTGGATACTAGACTGATAGCTGTTGTTATAAGAGAACTTGGCATATGACAAATTTGTATCCCAATTGTTCTTATTTTCAAAGCACAAGCTGGAAGCATATCCTCCAATATCTGATTGGTTCGCTCTGTTTGACCATCAGTCTAGGGGTGGTAAGTGCTGCTGAAGTTCAACTTCGTTCCTAGTAGCTTATGTAAACTCTACCAAAATCTGGATATAAACTGAGAACCACGATCCGAGACAATTCTCTTCGAAACTCCATGCAAATAGACAATCCTTGCCATATACAACTCTGCAAGTCGATCACTTCTATAGCCTGCTTTTACCAGTATGAAATGTGCAACCTTAGTTGGTTGGTCCACAATCACCCAGATAGAATCAAAACCTGACTTAGTTCTCGGCAATCCGGTTATAAAATCCATACCAATTTCTTCCCACTTTCATTCAGGAATCTTCAAGGGTTGCAGCAAACTTGCGGGGTGTTGATTTTCTGCTTTTACTTGCTGACAAATATGATACAAAGCAACATACTCTGCAATGTCTCTTTTCATATCAGTCCACCAATATTTCTCTCTTAGGTCAAGGTACATCTTGGTACTGCCTGGGTGGATATAAATAGCTTATTCATGTGCCTCATGAAAGATTATTTCTTTTATTTCCTTATCGTCCGGTACAAACAAACGGTTTCCAAACCAAATAACTCCATCATCATCCACTGAAAATCCGGCAGGTTTACCTTCTTGCACTCGAGTTTTGATCTCTGAACTTTCTTGATCCTTTTGTTGTGCTGCTTGAAATCGTTCATTGAATGTAGGCTTTACCATCATGGTATTTACCATCCCAAGCTTCACTATACACAAATTCAACCTTTTCATCTCTTCACATAGCGTTGGACTGTGACTCTTCCGACTTAAAGCATCGGCAACGACATTGGCCTTCCCTGGATGATAATGAATACCAATATCGTAGTCAGTGATCAACTCTAACCATCTTCTTTGTCTTAAGTTTAGATTTGGATGAGTGAATATGTACTTCAAACTCTTATGATCGGTATAGATCTCAGTGCGATATCCAATAAGATAATGCCTTCAGATTTTCAAGGCATGCACAACTATAGCTAGTTCCAAATCGTGAGTCGGGTAAATCACCTCATGCTGCTGAAGTTGGCGAGAAGCATAGGCCATGACCCTTCCTTCTTGCATGAGTACACAACCAAGACCATGCTTTGATGCATCACAGAAGACCTCAAAATTCTTCCTGTTATCAGGCAAAACAAGTACTAGTGCAGTGGTCAAGCGCTTCTTCAACTCTTGGAAAGTACTCTCACAAGCTTCTGTCCATTCAAACTTCTTATCCTTCTTTAGGAGTTCAGTGAGGGGTCTTGCAATGCACGAAAAATCTTCAATGAATCTCCGGTAATATCCAGCCATGCCAAGAAAGCTTCTAACCTTTGTCACAGACTTCGATGACTCCCAATCAAGTACTTCTTGCACCTTGCTAGGTTGTCCTAAGAAGAAAACTTCGTGCAACCAAAAGTCACATTTGTTGAATTGTGCATATAACTTAAGCTCTCGAAGCTTCTCTAACACCAAACGAAGATGTTCGGCATGTTCTTCTTCACTTGTGGAATATACAAGGATATCATCAATGAAGACAACCACAAATTTGTCCAGATACTCCGTAAATACTTTGTTTATCAGACTCATGAAATGTGCAGGGGAGTTGGTCAGACTAAAAGACATCACTACGTATTCATACAAACCAAACCGAGTGGTGAAGACAGTCTTTGGTATGTCTTCTTTTCTAATTTTTATCTGATGATAACCAGACTTCAAATCAATTTTTGAGAACACACAAGCTCCTTTTAATCGATCAAACAAGTCATCAATACGAGGCAGAGGGTATTTTTTCTTAATGATTACTTCATTCAATGACCGATAATCCACACACATACGCAAGGTATGATCTTTCTTTTTCACAAAAATTACTGGGGATCCCCATGGAGATGAACTGGGTCTTATAAAACCTTTATCTTGTAATTCCTTAATCTGTTTCTTCACCTCGGCTAACTGGTTAGCAGACATCCGATATGGTCTCTGGGGTATCGGCGCGGTTCCTGGGGCTAACTCTATCACAAACTCCACATCTCGATCTGGTGGCAAACCAGGCAAATCCTCTAGAAGCACATCCGGATACTCACAAACAATAGGAACTGCCTGCAAACCAAAGTTATCAGACCTTACTTCTTTATCTCCTATATGGTTGAGAGTACTAGCAAATCTTGGCGTAGACACATTAGATCCAAATTCAACCATGGTGCCACTGTTGCTAACTAGCTTCACTGAATTTCTAGCACAATCGATCTGACTGTTGTGCTTTGCCAACCAATCCATGCCCAAAATAACATCTAACCCTTGGAATTCCATGAGGATGAGATTTGCAAAGAACTCCACTCTATTTATCAAAATGGACACTTTGGGGCAAAACTTATTTACGAGCATAGCTCTTTCCGGAGATTACACTAGGAGAGGGATTTAAGTGAACATGTTTTCCATTTATTTTGTTCCACTAAATTGCTCAATATAAAAGAATGTGATGCTCCGGAATCAAATAAAACTGTAACAGGGATTGAGTTCACTATGAACATACCCAACACGACGTCTGATGCATCCTAGGCATCCTCGGCGGTGACGTGGCTCATAGGACCTCTCCCGACTGACTGGGGGATCCTCTGGGTATTGGAGGCTCCACGTCCTTGACCTGGAGCAGGTGCGCAGACCAGGGTACCTCCTTGATTGCCTTGCGGGGGTGCCGAATACTGACGCTTCTGAGGGCAACTGCTTGCATAATGACCCATCTACTGGCAATGAAAGCAACGGATTGCTGAGGTGTCAACTGGGAGTCTCGGTAGCTATCTAGTGGAGATAGGACGCTGTGCCGGCACACTGGGACGAAGTGCCTGAGTTGGTCCCCTAGGAGCATTGGGCCCAACTGACGAGACTGGTACTGTCCAAAGCAAAGCCTAGAACTGCTGGCTTGCTGCAGAGACTTTCTCTTCCTTGCCTCGCTTAACTCACGCTGAGCATTTTCTTGGAGCAGAGACTTATCCACAACATTATGGAAATTATCCAAATTCAGCACAAGGAGTGGCACCTTGAGTGCTGGATCTAACCCATGCATAAAGCAGCGAGTCATCTCAGTTTCATTCTTGACCTCCTATGAGGCGTAGCGAGATAGCTGGACAAACTTGTTCAGATACTCCGTCACTGACATATTTCCTTACCTAAGCTGACGGAATTCCTCTCTTTTGAGCTCTAACTGGCCCTTGGGAATATGAGCTGAGCGGAAGGCAGTCTCAAACTCATCCCAAGTGATGTCTTGAGGATGGGGATGTGCAGTATGAATGTTCTCCCACCAAGTAGCGGCAACTCCAGTCAGTTGATGAGCAGCATACATCACACTTTCCTGATCATCACAATCCACCAAGTATAGCTTGTGCTCCACATCTTTGATCCATTCATCAGCGACCAAGGGATCAACAGACCCGGCATAGGTTGGGGGTCTTGTTCTCATGAACTCACCAAGCTTCGACTGCTGCTGAGGGGCAGGCGGCTGAATGATAACTGGCTGCGGATTGGCGATGTGCTGAGCCAGAGTTTGCATGAGCTAAGCCTGCATCTCCATGAACTATTGCCAATTGGGTGGCGGTATCAGCTGAGGGGCAGGCACTGAGGCAGCTGCTGCTAGGGTAGGCTGGTTCTGAGGCTGATGCTGAGGCTGAAGCTGCTGATCTTCGGCTTGATTGTGAGGCTCCAACTGAGGGTTCTGCAAATTCTAAGCAGGCTGTTGTTAGATTGGGTCTTCATATGGCTTTGCAAGTGGCGTGGGAGTGGGTGGATGCAGACCTCGTCCACTACGACCACCACGACCATCTCGTCCCCTTCCACGGTTACCACATCCTTGATCCATGTGAGAGTGGGCAACCTGGGACAATCAGGCAAGGGAGATAAGTGACAAAAAGTTTTGATGCAAAGATTTGAAATGCAGGAATCAATTTTAATTTTTTATGCATTTTTTCTTTTTTTACAAACCACTTATTCCCGACTGCTATCCAGTACGGAACAAGTGGGGCAGAAAAGTCCATGAAACACGACACACGTGTGTGCGCGTAGATCACCCAGAAAATCAAGCACACTAATAAAATCCTACACACAAGCATCAAAAGAGAGTACATAGTTTTTTTCCATAAATATCATCTGTGCAAAACTGTATGGGCAACTGTACTGCTCCGAACAGAGGTTTCTTTTTTTTAGTAAACTTAGCAACCAAACTATTAGAACCGCCGAACTTCAAAGGATAGTTTAGTTTGCTCCACAAAAATTTAAAATACATGCCCAATATACCTAAACCTAATCTTCCATCGCAAACTTGATCATGGCCTCCTAGCTTTTGCCTAGTCATCTTCAGACTCCACTTAGTTAGGACAAGCAAAGAATAGAACTTTGCAATGAAACAAGAAGAGACAAGAGAAAAATTAAGAAAGGAGAGGACCTAGCAAATATAACCTATTGATTTCAAATGAATTTTGTTTTGTAAAATAAGCCCAGCTATGTTTCTCTAGACTAACTAGCGTTTCCTAGGGTCAGCGCGGCTCTGATACCAAGCCCCGACGAAGCCCGGTTTTACTATACTGAACCCCTCTATGTTAGCAGTACGTGTCCCAAGGATCAGTGCACGTACCCATAGTATACAGAAGCATAGTACCATTGCCAACACTGCATTAACTAGAAAGTCAATCAGAGTGCTGCGAAGCAATAGATTACATTAGTTCATAGTACTAGGTCCTGACTAATGCAAATAACAAGGCAAACCAAAAGTGGCGACCTATCACGGCCACAGGCACACGCTTATCCGAGAAGTCGGTAGTAGTCCAGATCCACCTCCGGGACAATAGCATTGAAGTCCTGAGCGTCCTCGAACTCTTGACTAGCTCGCGACAGGAATAGCCCTGCATGAAAGGCGGGGTTAGCATGCGAATGCTAGCAAGTCTTTCCTGCGAAGGATCAGGTTAAGGCTCATCCTAGGCAAGCTGAGGGTTATTTTGCGTTAAAGCATTAACCTAGAAGTATAAAAGAATTTAAGAAAATATATAGGAATAAATAAATAATAATTCTCAAGATTAATCTCGATAGTAACATTGATCATACCACAGTTCTCATTCTCAGTGTCTCCTGTCCCATGTCTCATGATAATTCTCAATGCCTCCACACAATTTCTCATTCTCATCAACAAAGAACAGCTAGCAGTGGCACACGGCCAGAAAAACCTTACCCGGGTCATATTAATTAAGGTGAAGCTACGTTGTAAGGAGCCACCAAGCCGCTCCTAACCGGGAGCACAACCATTTGAATGGATTTACACTCTGCAGAGGTTGTACGCTTTACCCGCAAGATATGATACCTTCCCATCGAAAGGTATCATAACAAAACCAATTAAAAGTCTAACCCCGGTATTGCCACGATATTACCTGAGATTACACACAAGTACCTGGGGGCTTCGACCATACCTGATATTACACACAAGTACCCCCAAATTTCAATCCCCTAGGCAATACATCGGCGGTGACGTATCCCTCGGGACCTTACCCACGATGCACGTACAGTGACAAACCTAACATTATTCTCCTTGTAGATCAGGCTCGTCCCATACCGAGCTTGTGGCAGGGAAACACAAACCCAAGTCTCGTATACGAAGGCACCCACCATACATTCCATCTGCTGCCGATCCCAATTATTAGTTGCTCAAATTTTAATTAAAGAGTGATTAAGCCCACCAAAGCCAAGTTCACCGGTCTCATTCTCCGATACACCATTCTCAAGAGGAATATAATCATAAGCAACGGTGGGAATTACTCCCCCAATGTCTAACTAAGCATTGCTAAGCCAATTAATAATTAAAAACAGTAAAACAACATATAATACAATTTATCCTAAGGGTTTTCATGACAATGGGTGCATAACATATAAATAAACGGCATGCACTGGGAATTTCTAAAGTAAATACGCATATTTTAATTAATTAGCAGTTTTGGCAAAATCTATAAATAAGGATTATAGGAGGAAAGACTTGCCGTTTGGAACTTTTGGTTCCTGCTGGACGTCGGCGGCGTCGAGGTACTCTCCTTCGTCGCTCACATGATCTAGCACACGCAAAATTGACAAATAACAATAAATGATAGAAAATAACATAATAAAAAAATAAATATAAAAATTACTGGAAGTAGATATGAATTTTACAAATTTTTAGAAGTTAGAATCACCGGATTTGTAGTTCGGATGTATTCGCCGTGAAATAGTGAAGGATCACTATTAACTGAAATTAGGAAAAGGAAAAAGCACTGTAGCAGCTGGGCCGCACTGTGCGAAGTGGGCCGACCCAATTGGCCTCATCCCATAGGATAAGAGCGAGTGAGAGAGTGTGGCCGAGGGAAAGAAAGAAAGGGATAGAGGGAGAGAGAGAGAGGAGAAAGGGGAAGAGAAAGAGGAAGGGGTGGTGGGATCTGGGTGCGGTGGTGGGGAGCTCGCTGGTGGTCAGCGACGGCGGTGACAGCAGCACTGGCGATGAGGTCAGCAATGGCAGCGGCGGAGAAGAGGAAGGAGGAAGAGGGAGATCGAGAGGAGGAGGGGGGAGAGAGAGAAACAGAAGGAGGGACGGGGAGAGAGAGAGAAGGAAAGAAGAGAGAGGCGGCTGTAGGGTTTAGCTGCGGTGGCAAGGAGCTCGCCAGTGGTGGAGAAAAGCAACATGATGGGAGAGGTGCACACACTGCAGCAAACAAGGCCAGCGATGGACGAGGGGAGCGACAAGGTGCAGGGCAGGGCTTTCGCCGGTGCAGAGGAAAGCAGCACCAGCGTCGGTGCACGGCGCGTGGGGACGACGAAGGCCAGTGCAGGGGAGGTTGCATGCGGCGGCGAAGACGGCAAGGCGCGGCCGGGGCCGTGGCGCGGTAGGCATGTATGCATGCATTAACACGGCGCGCAGCATACATACATGCAGCCAGAAGAAGGAGAGAAGAAGAGGGAGGAAAAAGAAGAAGGAAGAATGGGAAAGAAGGAAGAAGGAAGAAAAAGAAAGAAGGAGAAGAGGAAGAAGAAGAGGAAGGAGGAAGACGAAGGAGGAGGAGGATGGCGGCCGGTTGTGAGAGGCGAAGCTCCGGCCGGTGGTGGCAGCCGCATGCAACATGCATGCACGCAGCACCAGGAAAGAAGGAGAATAAGAAGAGAAGAAGAGAGGAAGAGGAAGAAGAGGAAAACGAGGAGAAAGGAGGAGGAAGAGAGGGAGGGAAGGAAGGAGGAGGAGCTCACCGGTGGGGTGGCTCCGGCGACGATGACAGCGACGACAGGCAAAGTGGAGGTGGTGCGGCTGACTGAGGGTGGTGGCTGGCTGGTTGAAATGGATAAGGGGGAGAGAGAAGAGTGGGTGTAGAGAGAGTGAAATAGTGAGGGGAGGGGTAGAAAGGTAAAAATGGTAGAATTAGGGGTAGAAATGGAAATAGAGAGGGTGAGGAGAGAGGTAACAGAGGAAAATCAAAATTATTTGTAAATAAATTTGAAATTACAATTGTCAAATTAGTTTTTGCTAAAAAAGAACTTAATAATGCAAATTCAATTTGGAAAATGAAATGACTTTTAAATATGTAATGTAAAAACAAAATGCTTAAAAAATGTAACATGCTTATTTTTCAAAGTTTTAGAATTTTAACAAATTTTATGCAATTTGAAAGATGAAATAATAATAAATAAATAAATTTGCTAAATGCAAATGAATTTTTATTTTTTGAAAATAAAGATGTCAGAATACAACAGAGATACAATTAAGCTACTCATGCCCATGACATGTCTGCGTAATGAATCGTCGAATTTATTTCTTTGCTCCCTCTCGATCCATTCATCTGAATTCTTCGGGTTATTGGTCTACAGAATTGTCATGTGCATATCGCAATACTGAATGTTGAAGAACTACGAAATGTGCTTGCGTGAAAGATACTATGTCATTAGTACACTCCGTTTTTTCACCAACGGTACCTTTTCCCTGTGGCCTTCCCTCATGATGGGATACAGGCACACTGAAAGCTTCTCGTCACTTGGAACGAGGTTATCTAGTTTTGGTGTTGATGACGATTGCTTTGAATAGAAGACGGAGGAAAGTTTGGATCCATGAATTTTTGTGGTGGATCGGGAGTTGAGTTGATCCATCTTAGAATTAGGCTAGATTTCTTTTAATTTTCCTTTATCTTTGTTCAAGTGAGGATCAACACATAATCTTTGATGGGGACATGAATTTCACGGGAGCATTGCTCTAAAATTTTCTTAAATTATCCTTGAAAGTTTTCCTTGAAACATCCTTAAAAATCTTTCGCTAAAATTTCTAGTCCAGAAAGTCTTCCAGCAAGAATGTTACAAGAATATCCGGATCGTCCGCCTTCTGGCGGATCTGCTCTGTGCTGAGACAAATTCAGCCTCCCACGGATAATCCATCTACCAGTAAACCACTCCTGCTTCGCTCCTATGTTCTCACTGGCTTAGCCAGACAGTCCGGGTCTCTGGCCGGACTGTCCGCCTAACACGTCCTCACTCCTGTTTTTGTTGATTAGCTGTGGGGTTAAGCCAAAGGCTTAGCCAGACTGTCCGGGTCCCAAGCCGGATAGTCCGGCTAAACAGCCGACAATTGGAATTTCTGTCTGCTTTAACAATTTAGATCTGGATCTGGGGGTGTGGTGTGCTGTTATTCTTCCTCACGAAAAACACATGTTCCTAGATCCAAAAAGGGCTCTCCACTCAACATTGTTCATCCTTGATCTCTTCTCTCGATCCCATGGTGGATTGTGGGAGTGGAGACCTTCTCTTAATTGAATCTCTTCTTGGGATAATCTCTCTTCACTGGTTGTGCTCCTTGTGACTTATGTTCCGGTGAAAGATTGTTGATTGATCTTGTTACTCTTGGTTTGTACTTTGGTGGCGGTGGATCGAGTAACTCGCCTTGGCGTTTGTGGAAGCACTCGGTTCGTTGTACAAGGGTCGGAGTCCACCTTGCCAGAGCGGCGAAGGACGTCCACTAGTGGAGACGATGCGCAAGGCTCGAGCGGGAGCCGGTTATTGTGAGGAACAAGAATTTGCCTCAACGGAGACATAGGAGGGTGGTTCCTCTGAACTTCGAGAAACAAATATCTTGTCACTCCTTTTAATTTCTCGAATTTACTTTATCGCACTTTAACTTCTAGTATTTATTTGTGTGCCTGTGCTAGTAGTAGAGGTCTCAATTAATATTGACTAATGGACTCACTTAAACATTAAGTTGGTTAAAAAAATTGCCTATTCACCCCCCTCTAGACCAATCGATCCTTTCACACACCGATCGACTTGAGATCCATGTAGTAATCGCAAAACTCAATGATCTCCTTAGATGTCCATCCCTCGCCTATGCAGCCTTCCGGCCGATTTTGGTTACGAACATATTTCTTAAGAACCCCCATTGAACCTCTTGAAAGGGTACATCTGATGTAAGAACACAGGCCCAAAGACCCGTATCTAGGGGACGATACGAACTATGAGGTGAACCATCATATCGAAAAATGTTGGTGCGAAATACATCTCAAGTCGGCATAGAGTGTGGACCACATCCTCCTGCGGCTTGTCTAGTTTCTGCGGATCGATGACCATGTGTGAAATTGCATTAAAGAAAGAACATAACTTTATTATTGTGCCTCGTACTATTTCTGGCAGAATTGCCCTAAGTGCAACTACGAGCATATGCGTCATCATCATATGGTAGTCGTGGGCCTTCATGATGCCAATAAGTATCTTCGAATCTTTTATACTTACTACTCTCTTCATGTTGGTAGAGTAACTGGACGAAACTTTAACTCCATGGAAGAAAGTGGACAAGTCGATTTTCTCCCTCTTGATGAGTGTGTAGCAAGCTGGGGGAATGAGTTTTTTTTCCAATATGTTGTACTATGTGCAGCTCATTCCTCAGTTTCATATCTTTGAGGTCCTTACGGGCCTGCATTTTATCTTTAGTCTTGCCAAGTATGCCTACTAAGAGTCCAAGAATGCTCTCGCACATATTTTTCTCTATATGCATGATGTCATGCGCGTGGCGAACATCCAAATCCTTCCAATACGGGAGTTTCCAAAACACTGATTTCTTTTTCCATATACATTCTTTCGCAGTAGTTTTCTTGCCTTGTCCCTTTCCAAAGACAATTTCGATGTCCTTTACCATCTTGAATAACTGCCTACCAATGCGACTTTCTAGAGCTGTATCAGTCTCGACGGTCCCGTCAAAAGATTTCTTATCCTTTCGATATAGGTGGTCCCAGCGTTGCCACCTATGCTGATGCGTGCATACCGTTTTTCGACTGTTACTTAGATACCGACCTGAAGTTCTCTCCATGCACACCATGCATTCGTTGTAGCCTTTTGTAACCTGTCTAGATAGATTGCCCAGGGCAGGCCAGTCTTGGTATGTTGTACATACATAGTGTGACGGGCCAAGTGCTATCATGATTGAAAGTGCATCTAGGCACTTAACTAATTTTGACGATTAATGACAATGTTTGCATGGACTAATATGTTTGTTTGAGAAATCTCTCAGCCCTAAGTTCAAAATAAAAGGAGGATAAAGATTAGTGATGCCCCAAAGATTCAAGCGGAGAAATGATCAAGACTATCTAGATTGTAAAGTTTTATAATTTCTTGAGTCTTAAGGACGACCGTACTATTAAGGGGAGCGACAAAATGAGGTTGTTTAGAAGAAAAAGTGCTCAAAGAATGAAATCTAGCACGTAGGTCAACACACGTCAACACAGCACCTCATTCCAAGTTGATTTACCTATTTAGGTATCGGACTGTCCGACCATTTTGTATCGGGCTGTCCAATACCCCTTCGGACATTGTTGGGATTTTTGATCTCTAGGTCATTATGTCGAGTAGCACTTAATTATATCGGACTGTCCGATAGTTCACTATCGGACTATCCGATACACCTCGGACAGATATCTTCGGACTGTCCGATTTTTACAACCTTGGGACTCTCTGGTTCACAGTGCTTAATTCTATCGTACTACTCAGACAATTATCCTCGGACTGTCCGATTTTTACAACCTTAAGACTTTCTGGTTCATGCTGATTGTTCCTATCGGACTGTCCGAACTTTGACTATCGGACTGTCCAACTTTACACAGAATTGACCCTGACGGTCAGATTTTGAGGGCTTCGTATTTATACCCCTCACCCCCTCCGGACACAAAGTTGGCCGCATTTACTCCTACACATTCAAAGCTCAAACCCTCTCCTATATTCTCTCTCAAGCACAAGCTCACCTCCAACTTCTCCCCTTCAAATCCCTTGATCAAATCAAGAGGGAGGGTTGAGAGGAAGAAGTTTCAAGTGCACTAGCGTTCTAGAGTTCATCCTCGAGTACTTGGTCATCTTCATCCGCATTTTGCCACTCTATTCTCTTGGAGTTTGAGGGCTCCTAAATGGTCTAGGAGTTGCCCTTGAGCCACCAAGGATTGTGGTGGTCGAGGGAAGGATTGTGAAGGCCGGACTCCGCCTCCTCATGGAAAGGCGTCAACTAGTGGATTCCAAAGGAGCTTGGTGCGGACCTTGGAGAGGATTAGGGTCAAGAGTGACCCGGACTCAAGTGTGACCGAGCCTACCTCAACGGAGATGTAGGATTCCCTCAAGAATCCGAACTTCGGGAAAAATTCGTTCGTCTCTCTTCCTCTTGGTGTTCTTGCAAACCCTAATTGATTATTGTGATTGATCTACTTGTGCTTTAGGGTTTGGTGTAGATCGTTTAATTCATAGTGTCCCTTGCGTGTTTTTATTGAGATTTATTGCAAGGGAACTAACTTAATTGCTCTAGTTTGGTCATAGATTCACTTTTTTGTGCGCAAGTAAATTTCACCTTCAGACTGTCCGATACCCAACCATCGGACTGTCCGATACCTTTCGGACTGTCTGACCACCAACCATCGGACTGTCCGGTATTGGTAAAAAGACTTCCGCAGTTTTAACTCTGAATTTTTAATTTCGCCTATTCACCCCCTTTAGGCGACATATTGATCCTTTCAACGACCGTTGACGTTCCCGAATGGATTCATCCTATCCGTACTTAGCACGAACCTTATATTCCTTTGGTCATATGCAAATGCCTTCTTGTATTTTCTGTTGATACTTCTTCATTGCGCACCATCAACTGGGTGTCTGAGCATTCCTTCATTTTTACGCTCTTTGGCGTGCCATCGCATCAATTGGGCATGCTTTTTGTTCGCAAACCATCGCTTGAGCCTTGGGATTATAGGAAAATACCATATTATTTTCGCTGGTGGTCCCTTCTTGTTCTGGTTCACACCAACTGCATCGTTGCACTGCTTGTGCCATGAATCTCCACACACTGGGCACGTATTTAACTCCTCATGCTCTTTGCGATACAAGATGCAGTCATTTAGACATGCATGAATTTTCTGTACCTCCAATCTTAATGGGCAAACAACTTGCTTGGCATGGTAGGTGGTATCGGGCATAACGTTCTCCTCCGGAAGCACGTCACCCAAAAGAAGTAGCAACTCATCGAAACTCTTATCTGACCAACTGTTACTTGCTTTCAACTGCAATAGTGTGAACACGATGTGTAGCTTCGTGTGTAGCTTTGTGTGATCCTTCTTGCATCTAGGATACAATGGTGTCTAAGAGTCCTGTACCATACGCAGGAACTTATGAAACTGTCTTTCAGTAGTGAATTCCTTTTCCCCATCACGCAACATCAGATCTAGGTCATCATCGGGATCTTCGATAACCACATCGTTGACGTCGTCATCCTGCATGTCGCTTCTACCAGCATCTTCGACAATGTGTTGCGAGGGCTGATGTTCAGTCTCAACATTTTCACCATGCTTGTTCCAACATGTATATCGATCTTTGAAACCCTTTCGCCGCAAGTGAGGACGAATTTGCTCTACGCTACAGAACTGTTTCTTGTTCTTACAATCTACACATGGACAACATGCATACTCAAATTGGTTATCTGACTTGTAAGCCTTAACAGCCATCAGAAACGAGTCCACGCCGTTCAAAAACTCAGGGCTGCGACGGTCTGCATCGTACATCCATCTCCTGTCCATCTACAAGTAAAGAACAAAAGTTTAATGTTACACTAACTATATATGAATATATATTCATCATACCCAATATATATATATATATATATATATATGCAAAATATTTGAAATTACATAAATTAACAAACTAAATCCACTTTTGACTCCATGAACTAAAATATTTGTGATTATATAAATAATCCAAATTTATTATTTTTCACTATTTGGCTTGGTCCTCTCGGATTAGGATAAATATTGACACCCTAAAATATACTTCAACTAAATTACTTCAGATTTCAAAATATCAACTAAATTATTAGAAACATATTAAGGCCTTGTTTGATAGAGCTCAAAAGCTGGATGAGAATGAGTACTTAAAAGTTTAGGGCTTTCGAGAAGTGGCATGCAAAGGTTAAAAAATTATATTACAAATAGTTTTGAGATCTTTTCAGAAAGAACCGCTACAAATCTAACCAAAATGGCTACAAAATATTACAACGTGTGTCACTTGCACAAAAATATCAAATTTTAACACTGTAGCTTTTAATCGAGTTTAAGCTGTAAAGAATAGAGCCTACATCAAATAAATGTACTTGGGATTGGAGCCACCACGTGATGAAAACCCACACTTGGTTAGATTTAGAATCTCTACACTTAGCCTTCAAAATTTGATTCTCAAATATACCTCACACCATCTCAAACCAAGCAGCTACATGCAAATGTGCCTTCCACACCTTAGCTCCCATCGGCTGGAATTTATATATAGCCAACACATCACTGCCGGTTTTCAAACAATACCAGCAATAATAAGTGGCTTCCATCATATATGGTGGGAAAATCAACAGAACTGGCAGTGATAATGGACTAGCATTGCTGGTTCTATTATATGGACTGGAACGTTGCAAAAACCGGCAGTGAAAATTGAATTTTGACTGCCAATTTGTGGGTTTCGGTGAGAGCCGGCACTGATATTAATTATCGGTGCCGGTTTTAAACTAAAACCGGCAGTGAAAGTATCTGTGCCGGTTTTAGTTAAAAACCGGTACTGATGCGTCGACTATCCCCGAGGCTGAGTTTTAAAACCGGCGGTGATAACTTATCGCTGCCGATTTTCTATGAACCGGCACAGATGAGGTGGTTACAAAGGGCATTTCTGTTGTAGAGGCATATGCTTCCCTCTGCAGCCGCATGTCCCATTTTTCGCATTCACAAGTGGAGAATAGACATAATTGGACCATTAGCTAGAGCAAAAGGAGATTTAAGATTTTGTTATGGGCCCAAGCTGAACAAGCGGCAAAAGTGACAGCGACAGCAATGGCGAGGACATCACCAACACCAACAAGGCCATAAACGCGGCGCATCTCATTCCTTTCACTGCACCACCCATGTGCATGTCACGCGAACACGCTGAATGACTTCTTCGACATGTTGAATGACCTCGTCGACATGCTGAAGGTAAACAATAAGCGTACTTCAAGCAATATTTCCTTCCCTTTTTTGAAGGGTGATTTAAATAGATGCCTCTGCAAAATTGTAAGTTTAGAAATTTATCACTGATATGTCTTATATGTCAATGATACGTAGGAACACATCAAATGATAAATTTCTAATTTCACAACTTTATAGTGGCATATATCCAATTAACTCTTTTTAGGTGATTTAACACACTTGAACCAAGGTGCGGCCGGCGAATTTCTTAGCTCGGAGTACAATCCCTTTTTGACTTGGCTTGGTCGCTCGGCAACTCCTCAACTCCGCTTCGTTCTTATCTAACTTGGCCCATCTTCCTCTGAGTCCGTTAATATATATTTTCGTTTGTATACATCTGGTCTCAACAAGACGTCGAAGAATACCCCTGGAGGCAGGTCTTTACCTGTTACGATGGCTTTTTTTTGCCACTTGGTCTGCACCATTACTCGTTTGAAAATTTTCTCCATTAAGATTGGAATCTGTTGTGACCATTACCCTTAATCCTCCTGGCGCTTTGAGCTAGTGCAGTCCTAACAATTAATAGTGCTTCATAATCCACCACGCAAAATGAGCTGCTGGTTTCTCATATCGCAAAAGAGTTTTAATAGATATGGTCAATTGATCATTCCAGTTGCCACAAGGTTCACGTGAAAATAAACAAAAAAAATATGCAAGAAACAAAGGCAGAAATGGGATTAGAGGATGAACAAGCGTGACAATGCATCTGCCTTCCCTGGGAACACGACGGTCGGGGTGCTTGGTCTGCACACACATATATTCAACTCTGTCAGTACGGAATAATGGTTAAAATACCATTTGTGAGTATAGCATGAACATAGAATGGTAGAATGACTAGAGCTTCCGCAGTCCCATTTCAGATTAATGGTATAATTTATGCAGAATGGCATATTCACATAGAATAAAAATTTAGGGACATGAGTGTGTCAAAAAATCTTATTGAAAATTGGTGCTTATTGAGTACGGCTGAAAAAATATAATAAACTGGTCTTAGACCAACTATTATTAGACAGTGCTAACATTAGTAAACCTGATTTCCCATGCGCATACATCACCACATTGCCTGCAATGTGCTAAACAGAGAGCCAGGCAACCCAAAAAAAGTAAACATGCATGGACATGGCTGCGTGGCACCCTAATACTATCCAAAAAGTGTGTGGCTTCCCTTTGGATCCCATTCTCGTAGCATGCTTCCTGCCAAAATTCATATCAATTCTCCCTCCTCTACTTCCTTAATCTCATTCGTTTTGTGCGCGATCAATGGAATTTTCCAGGTAGGGTAAAGTTTCCATTTGCATGGGGATTGTAGCCGGATCCCTCTTTCCCGTATCCATCAATTTCTTCCTCCTTCGCATTGCATCTGAAGAAAGGAGGAAAAGATTGCACTGTTTCTTGATTCGGGAAGAGAAGCATGGGAAAGACACCAAGGAAGAAGAAACTGAGTGAGTCCGGATCGAAGAATGGAGAAAGCAGCTCAAGCAACAGCCGGTGCAACTCGAGGAACAGCAGATGCAGCGGTGAACACACTCCCAAGGTGGCCGTGGATGAGGACGACGCCGTCTTTGTCGGGCTGGCTATGGAATTGAAGGAGGAGGGGACGAGGCTGTTCCAGAGGAGGGACTATGAGGGCGCAACCTTCAAGTTCGACAAGGCGATAAAGCTCTTGCCCAAGGAGCACGACGATATCGCCTTCCTCCACTGCAACATTGCAGCATGTTACATGCACATGAATCCTCCGGAGTATCACCGTGCAATTGATGAGTGCAATTTGGCATTGGAGGCAGCGCCAAAGTACACAAAGGCGTTGTTGAAAAGGGCACGGTGCTTCGAAGCACTCGACAATCTGGATCTAGCTTGTCAGGACGTGCAAAAGGTGCTGAGCTTAGAACCAAACAACGTGAACGCATTGGAGCTGTCTGAGAGTATCAGGGAGGAGAAGGATGTTCTGCTAGAGAAACAGGTTGTGTCGGAGGAGGAGACTAAGATGAAGATCAAGAGGAAAGTTTCTCGCAAATTTAGAAATTCCATAGTCGAGGAAGAGGTGTGGGAGATGACTCATGATGAGGAGATGCTAGAGAGTGATGAAAACGGCCAGGAAGAAGAGTGCAATGAAGACAACCATACAGAGAGTGGTTTAATCAGTGAAGAAAAAGACATGCAGTTGAAGCATAATCGGAACGATGACGAAAAGCACACTGAAACAATCCAAGCCAAAAACGATTCGGACAGAAGAGGAGCAAGCGGTGAAGGCCAGGATATGGAAGAAACAAGCCCCCGGGAGAAGCACGGTCAAGACAAGAACGGACAGCATTTCATCAAAGGTGGTCAGAATGAGCAGGAAATGCACACCAAGCGAAACCAAGTCTGCAGTCTGGACAAGCGTCAAAAGGATATCGAGGAGATACCAATCTTTAGCCATAGAAAACAGGAAGAACATATCGAGGACAAGTATGAAAGATATACTAATGGCAGCCAAGTAAAACATTCTTTACAGAGGCATAGCAGCTGTGATGAGGATAAGCAGGAAAAGCCAACTCCCATCAAACCGGCAAGTCATGCTAGAGACAGGCATAAAAAACACGCCAGGGAGAATCACACAGATGCTAAGAAAGGAACAATGAGTGTAAAGTTTGTTTTTGGGGACGATATAAGGTTCGTCGTAATTCCAGAAAACTCTACTCTAATGCAATTGGCAGACATAGCTCGATTCAAGTACAATCCCCACTTGAAGGCACTACTTCTCAAGTTTAAGGACAAGGAGGGTGATTTGGTGACAATTACCTCAAGCGAGGAGCTTCGGTGGGTTGAGGAACTAAACCCCAAAGGCCCAGTTCGGCTGTATATAAAAGAGGTAAGCCCTGAGCTTGAGATCACTAGGGATCTGGTCATGCCCAGAACGTCTTTTGCAGCGTTAGAAAGAAATCACCGTAGCATCTCCGAAAGTGGCAGCTCTAGGCATGGCATCGACAGCAACTCTTACGTTGATGATTGGATGGTGCAGTTTGCTCGTCTATTCAAGAACCATGTCGGCTTTGATTCTGATGCATATGTCGATCTCCGTGACCTTGGTATGCGGCTCTACTACGAAGCAATGGAAGACACCATCACGAGCGAAGAAGCCCAGGAGATCTTTCAAGCCGCAGAGGCAAAGTTTCAGGAAATGGCAGCATTGGCATTATTCAACTGGGGCAATGTGCACATGTCTCGCGCAAGGAAGCGATTGTTTTTACCTGAAGATGCTTCGAAAGAATCTATACTTTCCCAGCTGAAAAATGCATATCAATGGGCGTGCACCGAATATGTCAAGGCTGGGAAGAAGTTTGAAGAAGCTGTCGATGTCAAACCAGACTTCTACGAGGGCCTCATTGCACTTGGACAGCAACAGTTTGAACAAGCTAAACTTTCCTGGCGTTATGCGGATTCATGCAAGGTAGACATGGGAACTGAGGTACTAGAACTATACAACCATGCTGAGGACAATATGGAAAAGGGAACGGAGATGTGGGAAGGAATAGAATACTTGCGTGTAAAAGGGATATCTAAATCAAAGAAGGAGAAGATCCTACTGGATAATTTGGGTTTGAATGGCCATGTCAAAGATTTATCAGCAGATGAAGCATTTGAGCAAGCTTCAAATATGCGATCACAGCTAAACATTTCATGGGGTACCATCCTTTATGAGCGTTCAGTAGTAGAATTCAAGTTAGGACTTTCTAGCTGGGAGGAAAGTCTCACTGAATCTATTGAAAAATTTAAGACTGGTGGGGCTTCTCTAGCAGATATCAGTGTGATGATAAAGAACCACTGTGCAAATGAGAAAACTCAAGAAGGTATGATGTACTCATTTGTGCTTTTTTCTGTGAAATTTCTTTCTTTCTTTCTGTGTTGCTACATTGTCTATTTTAAAGTATGTACATTCATTCTATGTGTGCCAAACTGCTAATAGTCACACATCTTATAATAATCAGTATGGAAAATGTTCAAGCTTCACTACCTTAGTACGCAAGATGATGTACTTAATTTGTAGGCCACCTCCTTTGAACAATTTTTTTCAGCGGTTGTATTAACTTAAAAATTCGTACATGGATAGCTGTATTAGTAGTAGATAAAAAAATGACGAGTAATTCATTAAGCAAAGCACTAGAATGGTATGTGTTCAACTCTCTCTCTCTCTCAACCTCTCTTTTAACCGGCAGATCATTTAAATTGGGATGTCACGTGTCTTCCTACATGGCAAAGCTGATGATGTGGCAGCCAACATGGTGTAATCTAGCATTCTAGCATCCAGAAGAGTCAAAGGACTGAAAGTGGACATTTCACTTGAGAGTAGTATGCTTCCTAGAGCAGTCCCAATCTAAAATATCTTCTTATTGCTTCTATTCCTGTCATGTCAATAAGAAACGTAAAAAATATCATCTCTCTAATGCATTGTCTCTCCAGTAGATCTCATCTCATTTAAAATAGATCTCTTTTTCTCTCTCTTCATCACCATGATGGGAATGAAGAAATCCTCAACATGAGTTTCTTGAGGTTCCTTCCCCTCGAAGTTGTCGTAGGGATGGTTTCTTGTTTAAAGAACGCTGATACTCTCTCTCCGTGTTCATTATTATCCATATCATCCTTCTCTCCTATGTGGCACATGTAGGGACGGTGAAAGAGACTACATTAGGAACACTCTTAGGAAACGCAAATATATAGAATTTACACTAGTTATGTGGCTTGCCACTAGCCAAGACAATCAGCGGATGGTAATCCTTATCTATAATAAACAATTGTAATAGTAGATCTGAAACTAAGATCCGTATAGCTTGACAGCTATTTATCATTGCTAATGTCAGATTGCATGGATAGTGACATAGTGTGTGCTCATTTTATACGCCAACTATCGAACTACAGTACTATACCTCTAACAATCTTTTGTGCCACAAATTATAGATGAACCCCATAACAATATTTAATAGTCTATATAAGTTGTTAAAAGATTTTCTTTGGTATGCAGGACTGAGCTTCAAGATTGATGAGATTATTCAAGCATGGAATGAAATGTCTGATGCTAAAAAGTTAAAAAATGGTGGTTCTTCTTTCCGCCTTGAACCATTATTTCGAAGGAGGCCTTCGAAGCTGCATAATTTACTAGAGCACGTACAATATACATGACCATATAGGACAGGACTTGGATGCTGTAGACATGGATAAGATGTTCGTACTAACTTTCTTGCTGCAACAGGTAATTACATTCTTTATTGGTGAACATTATTGTGCTTATTCTAAAATCGTTAATAGATACTAGTTGGATGCCCGTGCGTTGCGACGGAATCCCAAAAAGAGTAAAATCTAAATCATAATCCATATTCAAGTAAGTTGCATGCCTCTAGTTCCAATTTGAGCTTCATACATAAAGCGCTTCAATTTTATTGGTGCAAATTGAGCTGCTTGATGCCATTGGTCGTTGGTATTAAATGCTCCGCTCTATACCTTTATTGTAAGGGATATCGATAAGACGGACTGCCTCACATGTCTCTTACAAATGTAAGCACTATGGGCGTGTTTGGTTGTTCGCTTGAGGCTGGCCAGGCCCATGAAATGCCGTTGACCGTGCGTCTGCGCGCGTTTGGTTGCCCCCGCGCGCTCGCGTATCCAGGCCCGGTTCATGCACACGCAGTGTATTTGCCATGTGCGCGGCTGCACGCGGGAAACGAGGTGCATGGCTGTTTCCCGCGGGCCAGGCTCGCGCGAGCCACACCCTCACCGCCCAAGTATTCAAACACGCTCTATATGTGCCCTTTTTCCAAACCTCTCCAAGGAAATTATTCATACACCTGCTATTTAGGCTATTAGCTAGAAATAGTACACATCTCCCACGTAGAAAAAATATGGATGAAAATGAAAACTTTGGCAAACGCTTATTAAAATTTCAACCTGGCACTCAAATATAAAGCCTAGCTTTACATAGTTTGCCAGAAAATAACGTTACAAACTCAGTGTAAGTTAACCAATGCTTCGGCATTAGCCACCACATAGAACAAACTACAGGCTACTACAAATAATCTAATTTTGTTTAGCATAATTTATAATCTAGAACATTAAAGAGATACATAAGGTAAACTATCTATTTTTGTCAAGAATACCATATTGTAAAGTTAGGCCTATCTGGCATCACTGAAATCCTAGATTTGTATTTCAAAACTTGAGCCCTGCTGCTACAATATATCAAGGACTTCATTTCTTAAAAGCTTGTTATGCCGTCAGAGTCTGTCAGATTTAGAATGATAACCTTCATCCTTTTGGAATGGTAGAAGCTTGTAATTTCTTCCTCATTCTTCACATGGAGTCATATATTGGGGCAGAATAAAATGATGTAGAGATACCTCTCACGAAAACTGAGGAAAATAAATATCTCAATCCCCTATAAAAGGGGAAAATTTGCAAATATGCCACTCTTAACAATGAGCTTCGCTATTTTGCTACTCTGACCCACTGTCATAGACACAGATGATCCTACATGTCAGTGAGAGAAGGGTAGCAAAATAACGAAGCCACTTCTGGAGGGTGGCAAAATAGCAATTTAAGCCACTTCTGGAGGGTGGCAAAATAGCAATTTTTTCATAAAAAAGATGCTCTGTTACAAAAAAAAAAATGTTCGCTACAAACCGAGAGCCATGACATAATGCCAACATCTTTCAATAGATGAAAATAAAATGCTCACCGCAATCAGCTTTCTGGCAGTTTTAGGTCTTTTGATGACATAAATAGCGATATCTGCTGCAGGACCTGACAAAAATGCCAACAAATAAAACAACCCATATAACAAATCATGTATCTCTATGTCATAAAATTTGAAGCAGATGCTACATTAAACAATAACAAAATTTTAAAAGTCAATAGTAATTAACTTAATTGTGTAGTTTCTTACCAGCAAGCCCTTTTTAGTGCAAGTTCCATTGCAACATCAACTTACTCTATAGTGGTAACTTGGAAAGTTGAACGATGAAAATAAACTCAGCAGTCTGTAAGAATGGTAAAAAAGTTGCAGACATAAGCAGAGTAAGTTGCCATTACAGACCTTCACAACCTCATCAAGCAGCTGAACATCTAATATGCTTGGAACTCATATATGTGTGTCCTAAGTTCTAAGTAATTTACAATACCCAGAAAAATCAAGCATGTATATATGATTTACCTTACATGATCACATCAATATGTGCTGAATGTCTTGTTTATCAGTAATACATATTTAGATGTAGGCTTAGATTTGGAGGATTATATTTGTGTGATAACTCATACATGTGTTCTAGTACAACTTCAACAACATAGCAATGAAAAAGAAAAAAGGAAATCTATGATGGAAAGTTTATGACTGCAACCTGCATGTGCAAGAAATTAAAAACCTGATACTGGCCAAAATGAATATAAGTAAAAGAACTCTTATGCATAACCAAGTTAAATATCCTTAGAAGTATTATCAATATTTCTGCACCTGCACCTTCTTAAGGATACATAAGGTTGAACAAGATGCTATGCTTGTCATGTAATTAATAACAAATAATCCAAACTACATACAAAGTTTTGCTTTTGCAAGACACTGTCTGTATGTAGAATTCAAATTGACTTATAAAGATCCATATTACAAATAATCCAAACTACATATAAAGTTTTGCTTTTGCAAGACACTGTCTGTATGTAGAATTCAAATTGACTTATAAAGATCCACAATGTAAGCGTAGATGTTTGGGATGCTACTGTAGTATAGCAATAGTAGATCACAAACAAGTTCAGATCTAGCTGCCTAGGTCCAGTCCCAAAATTAAAGAACTAATAACAATGCCAACATGTCACTTAACATAATCAAATTGGCAATATTTTAATGTATCCATTATTTACTGCCATATTTAATAGTTTATAGTTAAAATTGAATGAAGTATAGTTCATAGTAAATACCATATTTCAGAATCGGATTTATAAGAAAGATTTATCTGCAGAAAATGAAATTGTTCATGTAAATCTGAATTTGCAATTTCCATTCAAAATATGAATTTACATGTCATAGGCTACAGTGAAAAAAAGGAAGCAAATATGATAGTATTATGTAGTTGGGAAGGAATTTTCATTTCACTATATGCATATATATGTAACATATTATAGAATATATTATTTCAAAAACTCACTTGAAGAGTGGAGAGGCATAATTGATCAAGGAAACACCTGGAACACTTGTGAGTTTACTATCGACAGTCAAGAACTCGGAATAGCGACTGCAAGCACAAAAAACCATCCATAGTTGATTCCAAGAAGTGCTTCCATAAAGTCAGGGGCCCTTGAGGCCTTGACTCATTGTAACAGTTTTTAAATACCTTCCAATCAAATGGAAAAATTTAGCACACATTACTTGACACAACAGAAAGCAAGAAATAATGTTGAGATCATATTTGATTTATAAGAAGTTCTTACGCAAGCTACCTCTAATGGTACAATGTACAAAACCTAGAACAAGCTGAGAAAGCATTTTTCTTTAAAAAGCAAGGTGATGTGTAGAAAAAAGAAATCAATAGTTTTTTTTTAGAAAAAAGTGGATGAAAGCCTGACAATGGCCTTTTTAATGGCGCAACTCTATGTCCAAACAGTATTAAGGTATTATCATATATGTTTCTAGGTGAAGGCCTATTTTTTTTAGTTTGATCTTTTAATTCCTCACGAAAATAAGCTCAAGCCTTGGCAAAAAAAAAAACATGCATATTATTTTTGGCAAAGTCAGAAGGTAGTGGAAAATGGCTGATGGAGCTAGGTTCAAAGGGGCTTATTAGCTGAGTTCAACCAAACATGCTTAGTTTATCTAACTAACAGTTTCTAAGTAGTTCTAAAGTGTGCTAAAACATACTTGTAGAAAGATCCAACACAGATATCATTGTACATATATTGACTATTCTTTGAATCAAGGAAGCACAAAACTAACCGTTCAATGATCACTTTCTGCAATGGGCAACGAAACCCAATTGAAAGTAAGTAACAGATAAAGAATTGTATGCCTTTGAAATATGAAATCAACAAACTCAATGCAATATGGGGGGACAATATTTATATTCGAATACTTTAAAACATCAGTATTTTCACACACAAACTGTATTAATTCTTGTTGCTTGCTTTTGCTCATTTAAGGTTTCTGTAGTATTGCTTATTTTATTGCTACATATTGAACTCTTCACATTTAACATTAAATTTAAGTTCTGTTACCAATTTCTAAATATAAGAGTACTGTAAACTTAAGATCTTTTTTCGACCTATTTTCTTACAACATAAACAATTTTAACATGTTTTGCAGACTGGTAACTCTGTTTGGAACTGAATTCCAAAATGGACGATATTTCCAATTCAAGCTAAAAGAATTGCCCAGGATGAAATTTGTAAAGAAGATATTTCACAAGCTGCACATCTATTTGACCTGTCGAAATGTCTCAAGTGTGTATTGTTAGATACATAGAAGAGCCCAACTGCTCAACTGAATTGTAAATTGTTGTGGATGAAACGCATGAATGAAATGTTCATAGTTCTCCATTGTCTAAAATATATGTATTTACTAGGAAGATTTTTCATATGCAGAGATAAAATGAAAAATACACCATGCTATGAAATTGGTAAAATCACCTTGTTGCAGATATATCATGAAGAAAGCTAAATTATAGCAAACGATATAGTTGTGGAGAGAAGTCTTTATTCATTGACACATATGGTTAGTGAACAGTCCGAGACTCTTATTAGCTTCAAAAAGATAGTGTTGCATTGTATTCTGTATACTATATTTCTGTAAATTCCTACCTTTATTACACAAAATTTATGAGAAAAACTACATAAAGATTAAAGGGGTTCTCACTTCTCAGAGGTAATCAAGTTAAGGAGGAGCCATCTGATACGATTCAGTTGAATCAGGTTTTCGTTAATGCTAAGGGCAATTGGGCAAATGCATGCAGTTCTTGTGTACTGTCCCCACCCAATTGTTTAGAAATTTGATTATTACTATTGTTGTAAATATACATTAAGTTACATTTTAAGGCAGGTTGGGAAAGAATTTTAGAGAAGTGGTACTGATTTGTTGTCAATATTTAGGTCACTTCTTATTGGCCAAGCATATGTTAATAAATTATCCTTATAAATTTTAGTTCAGCAATTTGTTGAACATTTCAAGTTCATTGAGCATGTTACTGACTTTTTAAGTTTTTTATACCCTTTTATTGTAGCTTTCAGCATTATTGTTGCTCTGGCTGATATGTCATGTTTTGTATCTCGGCGTTTGTTAGAATACTGGCAAACAAAAAGGTTTGATTTAGAAATGTGAACTTGTGTTCAATTTTCCTAGTCAGTCTTTTTAAATACTCTAGATAAGACCATCAACACATAAAGGATAAACTTGCACTCATTTTATTTCTTGTAAGGTAACCGGGGTCCCATATGACCTGGCCATAAAACTTTGGATGAAATTACAAAACGAGTAAATGGCTAACTAAATTCGAAGTGACGAAAAATGAAAAAAAAATCTAAGCTCATAGAAACATCCCTGGTTTCAATAATCCCTTTTCTTTTCGAATCTTCCGAATGAATTTGTATTCCATTTGTGATACAAGATGCGAACATGATTCCAAACGGTCAAACAGCTTCTGAATTGAATAAGGGCACGGTTTGAGGATGACCTGATGAACAGTTCCTGAATTTAGGGCAAGGGTTGAGGATGAGGATGACCAGCGAAGGGATGAACGGGTGCCAGAGGCGGCCGGCGGCGACGCCATGAGAGGCCGAGGGGAGGGGAATTTTATTTTTTTTTATATTTATTTATTTTCAGAAATAAATAAATGATATTCAATTTTAAAAAAATAAATAAATAGACTCCCGTCGCCAGCCCGTTGGGCGAGAAAATCGAGCTGCTTTAAACCGCCCGTTGGTCGGGCGAGATTTTAAAAATCCGCCCGACAGATGGGTGGGCTTTGCTGGCGCCGGCCCGTGCGGGGTGGGGCAAATACCGCCTGACGGGAGGGCGAGATTTGGAAGCCAAAAAAATCCGCCCGCCAAACAAAGTAGTTTTGAAGCGAAAAAATTCGCCACCCGTTAGGCGACCTTTGAACGGCGGAAATCTGCCCATCAACGGGCTAAATTTGTCGGCTTTAAGGCCACATGTGCACAAGACTGTTGCCCATTTGAAGGAGAGGACCGAGAGCGAGAGAGAAGTTGGAGAGAATGAGCGGAGCGATTCTTCGATTTCACAGGTATTTTTGTTATGTAGTATAAAATTTATTTAATAAAACTTGGTAGGATAGTCATATGAATTTAGTGTATGTTACATTATATATAGAGAGGGTAATATTTAGGATAGGGTTTAGGCTAAATATAGTCGCGTAATTTGTAGGCTAGGATTAAGTTTTAGGCTAGAAATAGCACGGTAATATTTATTCTAGGTTAGGGTTTAGGCTAAAAATAGCCGTTTAATATTTAGGCTAGGATTAGGGTATTTTTGTTACAAAAAGGACGGTAATATTTAGAGTTTAGATTGAAATAGTATAGTCAATAAATTGTACGGTTACGTGGTATGTGTCAAACATGGTAGGGTTAGGTTTAGAAAGGAATAGAAGGTAATATATAGTGTTTATATTGAAAATAATGTAATATTTTACTAATTTATTAGATATTGAAGAGTATTTTATTTGTAGAGCTAATGAACAAGAGGTTGGCCGACATTTTGGCTGTAGTAATATTGTTAAAAAATAGATGTAGAAAAAGGAGATTGACGTATAATAATCAATGTGCGAAATTTGTTGGGCAGGGTAAATGACAGACAAGATCAATTTTCAAATCCATTATGGGGAAGGAGAGATTGTGCAAGGTCCTTACGGGATAGATTTATCAATGTTCCAATCATATACATTAGGGATATCAAGACCCACCGAAAGGTCATTTAGGGGGCTACAACATTGGTTATCACGGATGTTTCAACTCAACGAAGAAGAACATGTCATGACAGTTCAGGCATTGGTGAGCCGTGCTGCTGAAGGTTTTTTTTGGGAGTTGATACCTATATCGAGTACTCGGAATTGGAGACGCTACGTTGAGATTGCAATCGAACGGTGCCTTCCTCTAGTTCTCTTAGTGCAGGCCGAGTACAAGCAACATGCGGAGGTGGAAGAGCCAAGGAGACTAGTGGTGCTGGAGTGGAAGAGGAGGTGGAGGTTGTAGGGAACACGGAGGTGACAGAGGACGTGAGAGAAGCGCATGCGGAGACAGATATAGGAGAAGAAGGCAATGAAACAATTGAAGAGGCGACAAGGCGGCCGATGAAGGGAACGAATCGAGTCAATAGTTGCTGAAATGGCAGCCGAAGATGCAGAGCATGAGGAAGTCCCCGATGAAGATACGTCAGACGATGAGAGAAGTTTGAGTGATCGACCGGTGCCTGTAGAGTAGAATACTTACAACTTCCAAGATTTATCTGTACATGAAGGCACGCACACACCATAGGATTACCATGAGAATGAGGTGACTCAGGGAGCCATGTACCCGACTAAGGAAGCTGTATTGGATGCCGTGAAGTATTGGTCTTTATCTCTGAGGAGGGAGTTCAGGGTAGTGAAGTCGAGTAAAAGCGTCTACGATGTGATGTGTGTTGTTCCTGGTTGCCCGTGGCGTGTACATGTATTTAAAGGAAAGTGGATGGATTACTGGGTGTGTTCAATTGTAAAGGAGCACGACTGTCAGTTAGAAAATGCACAACAAAGGCACAGAAATCTGACATCAACATTTGTTGCAGTTGTAATGTACTCACAAATTGTTCAGAACATAAGATATGAGCCTCGGTCCATTATACGGGCCATTGAGGAACAATTCCAGTACACCATAAAGTATCCCACTGCCTGGAGAGCTAAACAGAAGGCTTTGGAAATGCGGTTCGGGACATATGAAGCATCGTATGCAAATATGTCCCAACTTCTGCAGACGATTAGTAGAAGAAATCCTGGAACGTACTATGACATGAAGGAGTATCCTGCTTCCGGCGTCGACACCGGCAAGTGGGTTCTGCAACGGGTATTCTTTACGTTGGGTCCGTGCATAAGAGCCTTCACATATTGTCCACCTGTGCTATGTGTAGATGGAACCTTTCTCACTAGCAAGTATAAGGGGCAAATATTGACAGCAATTGCCGTGGATGGCAACAATCAGATTTTACCGGTGGCATTCGCATTTGTGGAGGGAGAGAATACAGATAGTGAGTCTTGGTTCCTAGGCGTGTGAAACATCTTTGTTGTAACAGAAAGACCAAATGTCGTGTCATTCATAATAGACATGCGAAGCTTCTGCGTGCGATTGATGAGATTACAAATGGCTCCGACAACCGAGGGGGTGCCCAGTGGAGTGATATGCAAAGCAGGTGGTGCATGAGGCATTTGGGAGCAAATTTTTTTAGTCACTTTAAGAATAAACACTGCATGAACCTATTCAAGAGGTTGTGCAAGCAGAATCAGCAAAGAAAATTCAACAAATTATGGAAAACACTCGATGAGATGACCGCAAAGCAGAGCTGTGAACTACAGACAAGGCAGGGCAGGGCCACACGAGCTTCAGCCGTGAGATGCTTCTCAGATTGGATTAAGGATGATCCAAAAGAGAAGTGGGCTCTCCTATATGATACTGAAGGGGCTAGATACGGAATAATGACAACAAATTTGGCAGAGGTGTACAATTGGGTCATGAGGGGGTTGAGGGCATTGCCTCTGGTTGCAATTGTGGAGGGAATTCTTCACGGTACATGCAAGTACTTCATGGATCGTTATCGTGCCGCGTCTGCTGCTATGGCTGACAGTCGCCTGATATACTCCGCTGCTATTACAAAGTATATGGCCGAGAAGATAGGTAAGGCCGAAAGACATTGCGCGACGGCGATGGGGACAGATCATCTCAGGTACCACATAATCTGCGGGGATAGAGGCGTCGTGGCGATGGCGTGAGCGGGTTACGCAGAGTGCATCTTGCGTGATCATACATGCACATGCTCATGCATAAGCGAAGCTTCTCCACAAGCCATGCTCTCATGTACTAGCGGCGGCTTCAATGACAAATCACTCTACTTTTCCATTTGTGTCCGAATATTTCAGAAGGAAACAATCCAAATACATGGCATGCAGAGATATATGGGTATGCAATTTTCGGTACATTTACTGATCCACCTGGTCGAACAGCCGTCATGTACCGGCTAGGGAATTGCTGAAGTGTGATCTTGGTCGTCGCCGACACCGTCGCATTCGGAACGACATGGATCAGTCGGAGGCTGGAAGAGTTGAGAAGAGATGCAGCAGGTGCAACGAGGACGGTCACACTTATGTGAACTGTGACAAGCCTAGTGCATTTGGGTCCTACGATTTGGATGCTGGGCCGTCCGGGTCGGGGGCGGATGGACGACGACCGTTCGGTTGAAAATGTATCTATGAAACCTTAATCGAACTACTTGATATGTGTAATTTACATTTGTAATATTTGCGTCAATGTAATATCTTTGACTTCTTGGTGGCAATGTAATATGATGACTTATTTATGTTTATGTAATATGTTATGTTTGCATGATATGTAGTGTTTGTTGATGACATTATCTTTTGGTATATACGTATTTTTCTTTATGAATTAGTACTGCTTGAATTGAAATAAATAACTCATACTTGCATATCTCGCAGGGTGACGTGACGATGGCCGACGAGATGGGCCAGCCGGAGCCGGCGCCACAGCAGCAGCAGCAGCAGCAGCAGAGGGCCCTGCTCGACCCCTCCCTTGACCGTAGGCATCGGGCCTACCTCGGTCTGATGGAGGCGGTGCTAGGTGTCTTTCATACTAGGACACCTGCCGAGTTGCTCACTCTGGACGCACGTTGGGTTGACAGGTACATCGTATAAGGCGAACCTTCCTTACTTTCGTTTTTTATAATTTAGCTTTACTTACGTACTGAATGCTTCATTTTCTGCAGACTGCGCCTCTCAGGCCTCCTCCCGCTGTGTCGGATGCTGGAGGCTACGGCCCAGGCGTTCGTTGGAGACCCGCCCCCGGCAGATCGTCAGAGGCGTTTCGGTTTTGACCGGTCCCTCCTTGCAGCACTTGTGGATCGATGGAGGCCAGAGACACACACTTTTCACCTCCCGTGCGGGGAGATGGCGCCGACTCTGCAGGACGTCTCGTACCTTCTGGAGCTTCCGTGCGCCGGTGCACCGGTCGTGGCGGTGGACGTCTCACCCGCCTGGCGTGTCGACCTGCTAGGCCGGTTCGCCGGGGTAGTCCGTGCACCAGGCGCAGGAGTGTACCGGCCTTTCCCTCAGGCGGAGACACGTGGTCCACCTAAGAGGTGGCTTCTGCAGTTTACGGTAAGAACTAACGAGCAGACTTGTCCTTCTTAAATTACATGCTAACATTGGTATTTCCAAACATTGACAGGCGGATCACATCCACCCTCAGGCCGATGAGGCCACTGTGTCCCGACACCTTGAGGCCTACCTGCTTTGGTTGTTCGGCTGGGTGATGTTCACCAGTACGGACGGCCATTGCGTCGACAAGCACCTCCTCGGGTACGCCAGGGAGATCGCCGACAGCGACGCCTACGAGGTCCCCCAGTACAGTTGGGCTTCAGCTGTCCTTGCGGGGACGTACAGAGGTTTGTGCGACGCCGTCTTGAAGACGGATGCACAGCCGATCCTCGGTGGCTGCCCCCTTCTGCTACAGCTGTGGTCGTATGAGCGGATCGCCATTGGGCGTCCACTCATGGATCACAGTCCTTACGAGGCGGCGTACTACCACGACACACCAGAGGATAGGCCCACCATGGGCTTCCTTTGGTTTCGCCGGAGGGTACGTAATGTTTAAATCATGATTTATGCATTATTTACGTAACATAGCACTAACTACAGTTCTTTTCTCCTTTTGCAGCCTACCTGGGCCCACGTTGAGCGCACAAGGACTACCAAGTGCGTGAGGCACCGGGCGAGGTGCAGAGGGCGATGTCGTTTGGACACCCTACGCGGGGCGAGTGCTTTCTCGCGCCTCACGGGTTGTCGTCGCTGCGGCGGGACCAGATTATCTTGGCTTCTGAACCGACCGTTGCTCTTCGACATCTTCGTCGAGGAGTACTCACCGCAGCGGGTGATGCGGCAGTTCGGCCTCCACCAGGACTTCCCTCTACCAGTTGTCCACACCGTCCCGCGTCAGGCTCACCAGTACGATCTTTCCCCCTTAAGCTGTAATTTCGATTTTGATCATCCGCATTATAAGTGTCATACACGATGTTTGTTGCAGATCCACTAGACGTGGCCACACTGCTGGCTATCTGTGGGCTCCTGTGATGGAGCCTTGGGTAGCACAGTGGGAGGACGCTCTAGATGAGCGGGTCGAGGAGGATCGACCGTACGACGCGACGTCGTATCCGGCGTCGTCGGTGGTGGTGCAGTCGTCTCGAGGACGCGGTGGGTCACACCCTTCCACCGAGATCGCCCACGTCGCGCGAGCTACCGACACGTACCTGCTGCACCGCGCGCAGGCTGCGTACCAGGCGGTACCGATCTTCTCCCCAACTTTTCAATTTCTATTTTTACCAGCATACACCTCATGATGCGCTATTGGCCTATATACAGATTGACATTCTTCGAGAGTGCAACGTCGATGCACGCACGGCTGTCGAGCGCATGCAGC
This sequence comes from Olyra latifolia, assembly GCA_036346145.1. Taxonomy (NCBI): domain Eukaryota; kingdom Viridiplantae; phylum Streptophyta; class Magnoliopsida; order Poales; family Poaceae; genus Olyra; species Olyra latifolia. Next base: position 2,108,434 of record CM070531.1, on the reverse strand, counting down.
ACGGCATTCAGATGACCGGAGGAGAGATACTCGCGACCTTCCAGAGGCTCTACGAGAAGACAACGCGAGCTATCGCCTCACGTCTTTGCGATCTTCCGGACGCCCTGGCACCGCACCGAGGGTTTGAACTTTATTGCCCTTCTCCACCCTACCGTCATTAAAATTTATAATGTGACACTACCTTAATATGTAGGATTGTACGGAGCGAGGACGCAGTTTGACGAGGCTGGCACGTCAGCCCAGGGGCCACCACTGTCCTCCTGGAGGGTACCTTTAGGAGGCCTTCGTCCGTCCTCGCGATGGCCGCCCGAGGCGTGGAGGCGGCGATTCGCCGAGGCGGGGCGTCTTCCTCTGCCGCCGCGTCGTCTGTCCAGACCGCCGCGCCGTCCACACCCTACGGTGCTTCCAGGGCACCACCACCAGGGTCGCAGCCCACACCATAGGCACGACGCCCTCCTGTTACAGGTGCGAGTTATTTTTCTGATCGAGCACTTCAATTTCATGTATTTATGATTTGTCGTTTAGTAATGTGGACATTGCATGGATTAGGTCCTATCTTCACAAAGTGGAACAGTCCGGTCGGTCAGGCAGTGGACGACCAGGGCTTGGACGACCTTGACGTGGACCATGCCGTTGCTCGCACGACGAGGTTGGAGGCTTGCGCTTGTCGGCGCCTCTGCGGCGACACGGCCGTCCACAGTGACTTAGCGACGCCTGCACCACGCCTCGCCCTCACCGGACGTTCACCGCCGGATCGCTCGCCTTCCCTAGCACATACCGACCGTGCCCGCAAGGCACTGACAGGGATCATCCATGGTGAAGCCCAAGCGAGGGCGACGATGAGTTTCGTTCTTTGCATGTTTTTTTTGTACCTTTTGATGTATATATTCAGTAGTTGCATGAACATTTTTGCTATTTGTCATTTTTAGCTTTATAGTTTTTTATTTATGCCATCTAATCGCTCGTGATTTTTTTCGTATTTTATGGCCCCGCTGAGTGCCGAATGCGGCTTGAGAAGTTATGTGGACGCTACCGGTGGGCCCTACCACCTACGCAAACCCCCCGGACCACCATACACGTATGAGGACTACCCGGCATTACCGCTTTCGAATGCGGCCTGGCTGGCCGAATTATCCACTTCATGTTCTATTTTTCTTTATCTTGTACGCCAATAAGTAGTCTACTGTATTTCAAGGCTTTGAGATTATAGTACGCACGATATGAATGAGATGAAGATGGTGCTCCGGTGACTTTGACAATGTGAAACGCATTACATGGTAGTAATCCACGTAGCCCGAATCTTTATGCAAATGACTTAAAATAAACCCGGCATTGTAGTAGGGACGCTAGATTTACTGCCATCCACGGAACGGTTCCACACGGGTATACACGTTGTAGGCCCGAGTAGCAAAGTCAACTCGCTCCTCAAGCCGGGAGATTCTTGCGTGAAGATGTTCGATGTAACTGAACGCGGCCATTGGGAAGGGATCGTCCATCCATTTGGTGAAGCCACAGTCATCGGTCTACATTTAGAAATGAGAAAAAGGTGAGATAGAAAATGTATTAAACACTTGGCTGTTGTCCGGATGGTTACTCACAGCGAAGTACGCGCAACGGTAGAAACGTCGGCCAGTCCATCCTTCGACAACCTGGTCAAAAGTTTGTACAACTGTGTCCACTCCGTGCGCACAACGTGGCCATCCCCTGTAGAAGTTTGGGTCTCGTATCATTGTTGGCTCTGTGTTATAGCTAGCTCTTGTCCGAATAGGCAGGTCGTCGCTTGGTAGATAGGCTTGCGATCCAGGACCATTTGACGTCCACCAGGCTTGTCGGATCCAACCGTTCGGTGTGGGTCGTGAAGCCATATGTGCGATGTGGTATGTCTATCTCTACTCGCCTCCCTCTCTGAAGCCAACCCTAGTAGGGAGTATACACACACAGAGTCAGAGTGAGAGTGAGGGTGGGAGTGAGAGGGACGCCAGCTCTGCCTCGCATTATATAGGCCGAGGTGTACTTAACGAATTGGATTAATAAGTTGTTCATTATGCTTACTAACATCGTTTAATGATTAAACACATGCTACCAGTGCCCTATATCTGCCTCGGCCACATTTAAATCGATCTGGAGGCCGTGATTGCTAACGATGCATGCCCGTCACATCACTAAATGCGCGTCATCGCGACCATGATACCGCGGACACCGTCACACAAAGAATAATTGCGGGCATCTGCGACCAACGATACCAGCGGACACCGTCATATCAATAATTGCGAACACTGGCGACCAACAGATACCGCCGGACACCGGTCATGTCAATAATTGCGGTCATGGCGACAAACAAGACTACCCGCTGGACACCGTCACATCAATAATTGCGGGCACTCTTGACCAACAATACTGCCGGACACGGTCACATCAATAATTACGGCACGCTGACGACCAGCGGTCCGCTGACACCGTCGGTCACATCAAATGCAGCGGCATCAAGAATATGAACTCGGTCCATGCACCGAAGCGGACTTAACTATTTATTTCCCTCCGGCCTCCGAGTCCTCTGCGCTCCAAGTTTCCTCTCAATCTCACATATTATTTCCATCACATGGACCAGCAGCACTCGGCAGGGATATGAAGCAATGTCATGCTAGCTTTTTCAACTCTGTGGTTATTCAAATGAATGTTACTGTTTAGACCCGTTCATCCTTCACGGCTTGTCGCTTTTGTTTGTAATATGATCCTAATATCGCGAGTTTTGCGATGTTACGGGTTATATTACACTCAAAATGTGACATGTAAGCCGTGAAGGATGAATGTGGTCTAACTGCATGACCTGAACTTAAGGCCTTTAGGGGATTAGACAAATAGGTACGTACTATTTTTTATTTCGAAAGCTAGCATGACATACAGGGTGCGATGATATGCAAGGGTGGTTACCATGGACGGGTGAATGAGGGGACCAGAGGCAAAGAGCGGTGATGCCTCCTTCCTCTCTATATAGGGCGTTACGTCATTATCAGCACCTGATTAAATTAGCTCCTAATTATCATTAATTAACTATTCACGTTGACATGGCAGAATCTCCGTCGTTCATTCCATCGGTAGAGCAGTGCGCCGAAGATAACAAGGTGGAGTAGTGCGGTGGTCTGAATGCTAGCTGTCTAGGAATGAGTGCTGTCCGGAATTACCGCCTTCAAAGACGGGCTTTGGTGGCGCTTTAGCCACTTGTTTTAATTTTCTCGCTAACATTGCATGCCGTCGACGAACAGTACCTCTTTTCAGCGTCGGTCACATCGCTGCGGCGGCATCCATCATAAATCATCGCATCGCGACCGCCGAGCACCACGGACACCGTCACAAAGCAATAATTGCGGGCACGCTGGCGACCAACAAGAACCGCGACACGGTCACATTAATAATTGCGGCGTCTCGCTGACCAACATAACCGCCGACACGGTCACATCAATAATTGCGGCGCCTTGCCACCAAATTCTGCTCGACACCGTCAATCACATCAAATGCAGCGGCGGAAGAAGAAGATGAACTCGGTCCATGCACCGAGCGGACTTAACTATTTATTTCCCTCCTGCCTCCGAGTCCTCTGCACTCCAAGTTTCCTCTCAATCTCACATATTACTCCAGCCCATACACTGCACAAATCTAGTTGTAACGAGCAATGGCAGCCTCCGGCTCTGAGGACCGTCTGCGAAGCAAGTTTAACACCACCGTGCCTGAAGGGGTCAATGTTCCAATGTGCTTCTGCGGTGACCTTTGCAAGTTTGTTCAATCCGACGAAGATTTCTCATATACTTACGGAAGGGCGTTCTTCATGTGTGCAAACTACGAGTACGATCCACCCAAGGTTGCCTTTGGCGGCGTCCCAAAGGTACTTGCTCACCCTACCTGCATGATTATATCTACCTACATGGCACATGTGATCTATCTTGACTTATGTTGAACAAATAGTCTCCCCACCTCTATGCGATTTACGGCGGTGGCTAGACACGGAGCAATTGGAGGCGCATAAAAACACATCGGCGTGAGTTCCGTTGGAAGAGGCGATGGTTTAGGCGGCGCCCGATATGAGGAGAACAAGAGGACAAGCATAGCGTTAGCGCAGGAGAGTACCGAAGCGACAAGAGGACGCCGAACGTCGGGCCAGCCGAGGCCCGAGAGGCCGAGAGGAGAGAAAGCGCGAGAGGGCACGTCGCGCAAAGGAGGCTGGACCTGATGCTACCGGCAAGGGGAAATATCCCCGTTGTACTCAGTAGGAACTTTGTTGTAACCGTGATAATAAAATTTCCCTCAGCAGAGGGCAGTTTATTCCTCTAGCTATTTATTTCATTTTCCAAATAATTATTAATATAAAACACTCTGCTGAAACTTAATTTTTCCATTTTATTTTTTTCAAGATTAAATAGACCAAATACCAGTTCATATATACTGATCATATTTAGTTCATATAATATGTGTTATAACTATTATATACTGATAACATATTACATAATACTATAATATAATATACACATATACATACATAGATATCTACATAATAGTTATATATTACATACATATATAATATAGGCAATGCCGCATGATTGGTGGCGGCGGCATCGGCTTCTGTGATGCAGTCTTGGCAGTGGTAAACGTTCATGATTGCTCCAAAAACATGGGTATTTCCATATTTGCATTTTTTAGTAAAAAATATTATTTATTATGACTTACATTTTCAAACGATCTTAAACTCTATTTATTTAGTTTTATTTTATGATACATTATTTATTTTATTCTGAAATCACATAATTTATGTTTTTTTAAAAATTAGAAAAAAATTGAAATTTGGAAAAAATTGCAGAATCCCGCCCTATTGGCGGGCGGACTATAATTATAGCCCAACGGGAGGGCGTTTTTTTGGGCCACAGGAGCCGAACCAAAGCCCGCCCGCTTGTCGGGCGGTTTATATAAATCGTCTTCCCGTCGGGCGATATTTGCCTCTCCGGGAGCGCGTCAAATGCCCGCCCGTCCATCGGGCGGATTTTTAAAATCTCGCCCGACCGACGGGCGATTTAAACCAACTCGCTCTTCTCGCCCGATGGGCTGGCGACAGGAGTCTATTTATTTATTTTTTTTAAATTGAATATCATTTATTTATTTCTGAAAATAAATAAATATAAAAAAAAAATTCGAGGGGAGGGAGACTAGCCGCTGGGCTTTGCATGCTGTTGGACTGGGTCGGAATTGAGTTGAACCAAAAATGTAATTGGGCTTCATTACTTCTCAGTTGGGCCAATTCCAGTAAACTAAGGCCTGTTTGTTTTGGCTTCTACCTAGCTTGTAGGCGGTAGAAGTCGGAAGTCCAAACAAAAAGCTAGCTTTTATACTTGTTTTTTCAAAAGCTAACCTTTCAAAAATCAGCATTACAACTTAGACCGAGAAGCTTAGTTTCACCGGCTTCTGTGGCTTTTGCAGGTTGAACTTACAATATTGTCATCATAGTTAATAAGAAATTACCCACCACTGTCATCGTATAAAAGAGGTTTCCACCGCCCCCATTCCAGAAATCGTCCCTCCACCTACCGCGACACCGCGTCCGCCCCGCTGTCTCTAGCAACAAGGGTCCCTCCTCCCTCGACGCCGCCGCCTCCTCCTTCTTCAACGATGCCGCCGCTGGGTCCTCCCTCGATGGTCGCCACCATTGCAGACATTATAATCTTTATTTAGCTCAAAGCCACTAGGCAGCATAACCAAAAGCTGGGTTGCCAAACAGATACAGCTTCTACAAAGGCTATTTCTGCAAAAGCTGGCTCTCCAGAGTTAAAAGTCAGAAGCAGCTTTTGGAGAAATCACAGTTAAACAAACAGAACCTAAGTAAAAGTAATCTAAGGTGGAGATAGATTTCTCGAGGGAGGGAGTACCTAAACGAGTTGCTATCCATATATTTTTGGATTTTGTAAACAAAAATGTTGATACGGGCAACTTAATACCATCACCATTCGTTTCCCCTACTGTTGTTCAAGAGACTCCAAATCATTTCCAAGGACAAATAACACGTGCCCGAGCTAAACAAATCAATCAGCAGGTGAACTCGCTCCTTAGTAAGAATCATATTACTTGTCAGAGTCAGCTGCTACCTAATTCAAGTCATTTGGTTATTCTCAGGTATGAAGATAATGTGAAGAGGTGTGAACACCTTAGAGAAGACCAAGAGAAGCATGGACAAGTCAACATGCAAGATGTGAATGCAGAAAAGCTCAGTTCGGCCTCCAATGACCAGTCTGGAGAAAAACGGGCATAGAGGACGCAAACGGTGTCCGTTTGAGGTGTTCGACCACAGCCTGGAAAGATAACGAGCTCAGCTTTTCAACGGATCCAACCTCACCCTCAAATTCCTTTTGAGCGCGGAGATATCATCAAAAACTTATGACGACCAGAAACTGTCTAGAAACTATTTTCTATGCATTGGGTGCTGCACCACCATTATGTTTGGCCCTTCAGCTTTGTGTTGCAACCTGGGGCTTATGCAGCACACTTTTGGGCTTCTTCTCCACTCCCCTCATATATTTAGGGAGCCCTCTCTCCTGGTGGAACTTAGACCATTTTGAAACTAAAAACAGATATGCTATATGCATGCTCTTGAGATTTCAAGCCACCGGCTGAAATAAACTTGAGATTGTGCATTCCTTCCCGCTATTCTTGCATGCTCTTTGTGATTGCAGCGAGGATTGTAATCCGCTTGACTTGGTTGAGTGGACAACGTGAGGTTGGGCGAACTCGGTGCTGCAGGTTGTTGCGCTTGCGATGGTTGGCCGCACAAGATTCGTCAGGTTTCGCGAGTATCTTCGATTCTACGCCGTGAAGGTCGGGCATCCCTCGTATCAAATGTGGCTCTACAACAGGCCTCTCAAAAAACTTTAGAACAGAAGAAAATTAGCCATATTTAGCTACCCCTTCCAAGGCCGACCTATCCAAAAAAAATCTTAACAAAATCGATACGATAGTAACGAGTATCTTAGGTTAATGATGAGTATATAGCCAGGTTTTAGGACTAATCGTCTCATGCGCACAGGGTGCCCGATCTTCTTGTGAGAATCATAATTATGGTTTGGTGTCACGGCAACTTTGACGATCCGGCTACAAACCACGAAGGATTAGAACCTGGCGATTGCTAAACCACCACGATGAGCGTTATCAACTACGCCAAAGCACGATCGACCTGATCACGAAGATCTGTTCCTACGATGCAACCGAAGAAGAAAGTAAGAACAAGGCAAAAACAATCTGAATTGCAAATATGGATGAAGCTCACGATATGTTTGAGGTTTTGAAACTCGATTTAGTTGGTCTAACCGACATAAGTAACTCGAGGTGGTTTTCACACATATGGGGGAAAACTCAATTTAATCAAAACCTGAGGATAAAGAAGGATGGTGGCGGCCATATATAGAGATATGACTGCCAGAGGAGGCGTGTTGGCCATAGGGGCACGCACCCCCACGCAACCCTAGGTGTATATGGGCCTTAGGCCCAAATCGGAAGTGGCACAGCACCTGGCAGATTTGGTCCGTTTGATTATTTTATCGATTGCAGGTGACTCGGTATGAATTTGGAGGTGAGGCTAGATCCGTTGGAAAGCTTATTTCCTAAATTTTCCAAAAGTGCTCATTTGCCTCAATCGGACGTCGTATGCAACCTGGGCATCCATTTGAAGTCAGACTGGTCGTAGACGGCCGAACTGGGTCTTCCGGAGAGTTGGGCTTGCACTTAGTCTTTCCTGGACGTGGGGGAGGCACTTGGTTCTTGGTTGTGGCCTGCTGGACCTCTCTCATTGTTGGCTTGAACGGCTTGGCCAAAGGATTTAAGCCTACTTGAAATTTCTCGTCGATAAGCTGCTGCGGTGCTTCAGCACGTCGACGTGGCGTGGATGTTGGCGATGTCGGCGGAGTTGTAGTGGTAGGAGCGAGAGGCGTCATGTACACATCCGTCTTGGTGATATCCTCATCATCCTCCCCTTCTTGATTTGGAGTCGTCCTCGACTGGATCACTATTTTCTTGATACCAACTGATACGTACATGGGGGTGCCCGATCTTCTGATGAGAATGATACGTCGATTTGAGGCGCAACAATTTGCACGAATCGGCTACCAACCAACAAGGGCAGCAACCTGCAATCGCAAAGTCACCATGAGGCGATCAACCGAACCAAGCCCAATCGATCCTTGTACCTGCTAGCAATCAAGAACAAACAAGAACAAGATGAAAAGCCAACTGATAATTCAATCTCTCAAACAAAATAGGGGTGAGGTTCTGTTTCTCATGTTGGAAGGTCTAGTCGACACACGTAACCACGAGAAGGGATGTATACGGGGTCTACCAAACACAACAAAACCTGAGAACGAACGATGAATCGATGACTACATATAGCCAAGGGGGTGGACGTGAAAACCTAGGGGTACATGGGCCTTGGGCCCAAAATTGAGGTGGCGCAGCATCTGGCAGATTTGGTCTGCTTGAATGTTTCATCGATTCTAGGTGACTCAGGATGAATTTGGAGGTGAGGCCTGATGTGTTGGAAAGCTTATCTCCTAACCTTTCCATGACGTGGTAGAACGTCCCGAACGGAGTCTATATGTAGAAGTTATGACCGTTTAAAGTTGGACTGGTCGTAGACGGCCGAACCAAACTCGTGGACGAATTGGGCTTGATCATGGATTCAGCCCGGTGCGTCATGGTTTCCTTAAACTTTATGTTATATCGCTGATCCTCGAACGTTGATGGCTCCAATGGTTTGACATATGGATTTATTCCAATCTGTCGAGTTCTTGCTCTGTAGTCGACGTCGTCGATAGAGACGTTGTTGACATATTGGAAGAAGTGGAGTTGTGGGAGGTGTTGTGTTTATATATATGCTGGTGATGTCCTCATCATCCTCCCCTTCTTGAATTTGAGTCATCCTCGACTCAACCATATTCTCCTGCAAACGGTTAGTAGCAACGAGAGCCAAAGGAAGATGCATACCAAAAGGAGGTTTCAGATTTGAGCAAATGTAAATGTGATGCATCATATACTCTCCTTTCTCGTTATGTTTGCCAATAACATGAAACGTTTTCTAGATAGACAAGGCAAATTTGGTTGTTCAGCAAATATATCCTCAGTACTATTTAACTCATATGGAACAACACATTCAATGTAACCAAAAGTATCTAAAGAAGACAATAATTTCAGCTCATCTTTTTCATTTACAATGTGAACATGTCTATTATCAACACAAGTATTGGATTCTAAAACAAAAGTGTCATGTTCATTTACTAGTTGTGGAGTTGATATAAGTGAAGTGTTATCGCACAACTCTTCTTGATCACAAGGAACATTAAGCAAATCATCTGGCAACAAAGGTAAATCAACAGTTTGTTGTTGCTCTACAATAGCATGATTGGTGGACATTTTTAATACATCAAAGTTATTCTCACCATGATTAAGTGTAGCACTATTTTTATTACCTTTATTCTCCTTCTCAGCTGATATAAGTGCTTTATCTTCTTGAGTTGCACATGGAACATCAAGTACTTCTCTCTTGATTTCATTCGCCTTTTGCTTGTGCTTATTTTCCTGCAAAACGTTAGCTACAAGAGGAGGTGCAACAATGGGTACCTCTAATGAAGCTAGAAATTCATTCAATGATTGAGTAAGTATACTTTCAGCTTTACAAGCACATTTAAATAATTGTGAAAAGAATTGTATGTTTCATCAACGAGAATATCCTGAATATCCTTATTAAGTCATTTCAAAAATCTAATTTCAATTTCCTCTTCACATTTGATTAAACCACTTAGTTTTAATAGGGTTTGAAATTTTTTATTGTATTCTTTTACCTTCATTTTACCTTGTCTCAGATATTTCAAATAGAGATAGGCATCATCTGCATCATAGTCATCATACTGAGTTGTGGGAGGAGATAGAGCACATACAGTGTTCTTCTTATGAGGATGGGAGATGTGACCTGCTATTGTTAGTAGCAAACAAGAAAATACACAAATATATATTTTCCTATGAACTACTAGGAATCAAGTGGCCAGTATCACACACACTGAAGCGTCCACCAAGTTCTTACAAGTTCTCGAATAGTAAAACAAAGGAGATACAACTGTGGCTAGTTGTGCACTCTGTAGATGGCAAGCGATTGCAAAATCCCTGTTCCTGTATGGTTAGTAGATGGTGGAGCTTGGATAGGCAATATTATATGTAGCAAGGAGAAACAAGTACCACGTTAGCTAAAGCAAGTTAAATAATCGTTCAATGTCGATACTATGCTGGTCTTAGGACAAACCGTACTAGAGACGCGAGCCGGGACACAAATGATGTCACCAATTCAACAAAGCACAGCACCTAGTTAGAGAGCTCTTCCTTTTTCTTCCCTTTTTTTTTCTTTTTATGCGGCTTTTTTTATTGCACTTGCTTTTTTTTTCAAACTTTCCAAACAGGACAGCAGGATCAATTATGTTTTTGGCAAATTCACCCAAGAAAAACTCCGAATTTAGGGAAGGTCTCTATATCAAAGTTGTAGATCTTTTCGTTCTCATCAATTTTTATATATGGAACACCCAATTTAGAGTTTGGAAGTAGGAGATATGGGCCCCAAAATACAAGCTGTTCAGAAAAATCTGAGATGAGACAGATCTAGATCCAATGTTATTTTTGGGTGCGAAGATTGCGTTTCTAGAAATTGATACAATGGACAAAGTTGTAGAGGATCTTCTTAGCTTTCCAACAAGTACAAGAAACTGGGATCAGATTGATCCAATTCGAATCCGACTAGAACTCAAAAATTCCTAAATTTTAGTTGCTTGAAGATGGCCGAATTCAAAGATGACTCCAACTAAAGTTTCCTTGGATATTTTGTGCTGATTCCAGGAAGTCCAAAATCATCACAATCCAAGTTAAGATGGAAGACTTATGATTGGAAAACCGAATTCGTAACAGATTGAATCTCTAGATAGCCCGAAATTTTTTGCAAGATATCTCTGTGTTGGAGGCTGAATCAGATCTAGAGTTGAATACAAAAGATGGAGAGCACGTTTTAGGGTTTCCAACAAACACAAGAACACCAAAATCTGAGTTCGTATGAAGTAGAAACGGTGAAAAAACTGAACTGGACAGCAACGACGGTGACAAAAAAGTGACACGAACTCGAAATTCTAAGGTAAAGACCCTAAGTCCAACAACGTCACGACGATGCAATCGAAAACTCAAAAAGCAATGAATAAGCAGTAGTAGTAACAGGGCTCGACGATCTTGGACAACGGGAACTAATCTATTTTTTTTGTGGCAATTTTCTGGATTATAGGACGAAACAAAATAGATCTAATCTAAGATAGATGGGTTCTCACCTGGCAACTGATGCTCTAATACCAATTGATGCGCACGGGAGTGCCCGATCATCTGGTGAGAAGGATAACTACGGTTTGGTGTTACGGCGACCTTGACGATCCGGCTACAAGCCACGAAGGATTGGAACCTGGCGATCGCTAAACCACCATGACGAGTGTTATCAACCATGCCAAAACACGATCGACCTGATCACGAAGATCTGTTCCTGCGTTGCAACTGAAGAACAAAGCAAGAACAAGGTAAAAGCAATCTGAATTGTAAATATGAATGAAGCTCACGATATGTTTGAGGTTCTGAAACTCGATTTAGTTGGTGTAACCGACACAAGTAACTCGAGGTGGTTTCACGCATATGGGGATAAACTCAATCTAATCAAAACCTGAGGATGAAGAAGGGTGGTGGCGGCCATATATTGAGGTATGACGGTCAGAGGGGGCTTGCTGGCCATAGGGGCATGCACCCCCACGTAACCCTAGGTGTATATGGGCCTTGGGCCCAAATCAGAGGTAGCGTAGCACCTGTCAAATTTGGCCCGTTTGATTATTTTATCTATTCCAGGTGACTCGGGATTAATTTGGTGGTGAGGCCAAATCTGTTGGAAAGCTTATCTCCTAAGCTTTCCAAAAAGTGTTCATTTGTCTCAATCGGACGTCGTATGTAGCCTAAGCATCCGTTTGACGTCAGACTGGTCGCAGACGGCCGAACCGGGCCTTCCGGAGAGCTGGGCTTGCACTTGGGCTATCTTGGACGTGGGGGAGACACTTGATTCTTGGTTGTGGCCTGCTGGACCACCCTCATTGTTGGCTTCAATGGCTTGGCCAAAGGATTTAAGCCCACTTGATATTTCTCATCGACAAGCTGCTACGGCGCTTCAGCACATCGACGTGGCGTGGATGCCGGCGACGTCGGCGGAGTTGTAATGATAGTATCGAGAGGCGTCATGTTCACATCCGTCTTGGTGATGTCCTCATCATCGTCTGAGTCAATATCTATGTAAGGGTCACTATTAAAATGTTGGACTCTTTAAATTAAGAAATCTATACTAATTTAGGTCCAAGATTTGCTGAGTTCAGGTCGTCTTTGGCACAAGATGAATTTTTTTAATATTTTATATTTACTTTTTTATTATGAAAAAAGTTAAATGTTAAATATTAAAATTTCGCATGGGCTACCGGTCCCAAGGCCACCAAGTTCCGGCGTCATCATCCTTGTATGTCTTGCCTTTGCAACCCCTGTATATGGCTCAGCCTCCACCCCCGGCCCCTAGATACTATCTTGGAATAATTTTGTACCCAATAAAATCTTTCTATATCTCTACTAATAAAAGTATCTTGTGGTAAAAATTAGAAACTATTTTTTTTGTACGCTCTGATCCTTGCAGCGCGCTCTTCCCATATATCTATCTTCCGAGCCATCAGAAACCAATGCACATCGTCCTCACACACCCTGCGTCGTCAAGATGAGCCACCTCCTCCTTCGCCTCGTCGGCCATCTCCACCCCACCACCGTCGTCGGCCACATAGAATCGAATGGTAGTTGCTCACAATTATACCTGCAACCAAGATGGCTCAAGCCACCGGTCATGCGTGCTTCAGTTTGGAATCGAATTGCTCGCAACTGTCAAACATTGGGAAGGTAAGCATTATATTCAATCCTTGTTGCTAACAAACTCCTATATTTGATCCTTTACTGAATTCCTTTTATCATCTATTAGATCCATAATCGATAACGAACACAATGCAAAATGATTTTTTTGCCTTAACTCGGGCATCTTTTCGCCATCCTCTGGCTCTTTATTTATACTCCAAATAAATAAAGATTACAAAGAGATAAAGTATACTACTAAACTAACAACATGACTAATAAATCTCTAACAACCTGATCGCTAATTTAACTCACGTGTGCATGCAGCCACACGCTGCATTATCATGCACACAAAACTTTGAAACAAACTTAATTAATCTAATCAAGATTAAACAAACATCGTCATTGTTATTTCCTGATTTTTTTTCTTACACATAGAGATAGGGCGGGTAATCTTTTATTCAAGTTTCAGGAAACTTAAATCCTGATTCATGTTGGTTCATATCCATTTTTGCATATGTACACGTCCAATTGGAGGAATCAAACTTGTATTGGGTATGTATCCATTAAATTGTTTACTGCCATATATACTTAAATTGATGCGACTGTGCCCGTGAACTTCTATTGAACCTAACTTTAATTAGACTGGATGTATACTGGTTGCTGTTGTTGCACAAGATATGAGCACATGTAACACAAATAATTGCGGTTTCACTTCTTTTAAATCTCTGTTTGAGCACTGTCAACCTTGACACTGCTCCTCGATCAGTGCAAAGAGAGGAGAAGAATTAGAGGGGATACCCATTCCGAGTTGTTGGCCATCTTAATAAACTCGCTTACCAGGTGTCTGACGTAATGTTGAACCATATCCACTCTCATTCGCATATTCAGGACACATATATTGTATGCATCTCTGAAAACTCATGCGGCCTTGTAATTCACTCTTCTTTAATTGGTCCAGAAAGCTATGGAAAGCGCAGCGTAGTAGATAGTTTTTCCCTTGGTAGAGCTATTCATTTTTATCTCAGTGTCTAATTCAGGAAAATAATCTTCCAAAAAAATATATTCAGGCGCAACCAAGGATATTTCAGCAATTATTTTTGAACTCTTGTTTATGAATGATTTCTTTCCTTGATTTGGTTTCAGTCATGTGTTTCAAGAGATCTAGAGACTGTTTTTTTAGGCGGTTGCGGTTGCGTTTGCGTTTAAACTGAAAATTTATAGCTCCTCAATAAGGACATCCGAAAGATCAAAAAATTATAGAAAAAATGGTTTTAAAAACTAGTTGAAGAAAATAGTAAGATCTACAAAATTGATTACGAAACGTTAAAGCGTTTGGCTTATACAAAAATAACAAATTTTCAGCTTAAACGCAAACGCAACCGCAACCACACAAAGAAACAGTCTACTTGCTTCTAAGACAGTGGTAGCATAAGTAGGGGTATTTTGGTGCAAAAAAGGTCATTTCAGTTGTGAACTTATAAACTTCCTTCACTATATTATCTACATTCTCTCCAAATCTTTACCTCGATGTGATCATGCCTATCATGGATATGACTGGCACTACATCAACATATTTGTTACCAAGATTTTTATCAATTACTTCTAGAGCATGGTCGTTGTCGAGTTTTTCATTGACTACTTCCTCTTCAATCTAGACATATACAACAAGTTGGCTACACTTTAGAGCATCCTTTGCTACATTGACACTTACTACGACGTCTATAGCTGCATGGTTTGTCGACCACCACCTTGATCAGGCCGTGCACACAGGTGGCATGCTCGCCATCTAGAGATAGCACCACCATCTCCACATGTTCGACCGCCACCTTGGCAGCATCCACTAAATGAAGGCGTGCTCAAGAAAGGATCCTTTGTACCTCCTCTATGTCCTAAGGCCCAACTACTCACAACGCTCAAGGCCTAGCCTGAGATATAGCCTACTTCATCGACAAGCGCACTTTGGCCGCCACAGACCAGTCCAACTTTAAACAAACTTCCAGGCCACATATGAACTCTGTTTTCGACGTTCTACCATTTCATAGATAAGCTTTCCAACGTATCTAGTCCCACCTCCAAATTCCTTCCGAGTTGCCAGGAATCGTTGAAATAACAACACGAATATAATCTGTTAGGTGTTGCACTGTTATGCATTGGAGAACCTCCAAATTCCAGCACCCCAGCACTTATGTTATGCATTGGAGAATCATAGGGCCATGCCGCCGAAATCCTATCTCCAACCCACCGGTACCACAAACGAAACCTACTCAAATGTCCATTCTCAAGCTGTCCACTGGGATGCCCAATCGGGACTGTCCACTAGACAATTCGGTAATGCTTTCCACAACTCATGATGGAACCCAACGAATCACCATCTGAGTTTGTTAGGAGTTATGCCATTCTCGAACAAGTGACATACGACTAGGTTACATGTGTCCACAATGCAATTAGAGAATTGAATGTGCATAGCAAATATTTACAAAATGTGCAACCCAATGAGAGAATTTAATTTTATTCCTATTATTTCCTCCTAATCACCATCTACTAGTCTAAACACATTTTTTAAATTTACTTCTATTTAACATGCATAACACTGATATTAACCCTAATCTCTAATTAAAATGCATTATTGTTGAGGAAAGTACACGGCCCATTTACCTGCCTTTGGTCTAAGGAAGGATCCGCGCGAGCTTCGTAAGCTCGCGCCCGGGCTTCCCAACTCAGGCGCTCGAGCTTCTTAGCCCCCGAGCTTCGGAAGCTCGGGACAGGGCTCGGGCCTCAACGCAGACTATGCCACGCCACGCACAGGACGCCGTGGGTCCCGCACGTCACCACAAGTTAAATGCGGCCGCAGTACCGATGGGCGCCTATCACAGCCGCTGGTGGGTTAGTGGCCAGTTACGTCAAAGGTTAGTTTGCCCGCTCGCCCCTAAAGAGAAAGACACGCGCTGTTGCTCAGTGGTCGGGATGCTGAGCCCGGCGAGTCGAGAAAGTATGCCCAATGTCTAGCGGATTCTAAAGATCAGCTACGCCAAAACCCGGCAAGATGGAAGAGCACAACCAGTAACCAGAAGACGGTAAGGTGCTCCGTACCAAACCGAAGTCAGACTACGGTGGCCAAAGGTCGCCTATAAAAGGGTGGCATAGGCCACAAGCCAGAAAGGAGATATGCGACGGACGCGCGAAGAAGCAGCAACACCCAGCCATCACAGAACAGGAGCACTTACACCTGCGTAGGATTCCTAGTTCTAGGCAGTAATTCTCCACACCCAGTCACTTTAGAAACACACATAGTACCTTGAGCACTTATTTTACTCGAGCCCAAGCTTCCCAAAGCCTAGCCACATCCCTGTACTCGCTTAAGCCCGATACTGAACGAGGACTGGACGTAGGGCTGTTCTCCGGCAGTGGAGGCCCGAACCAGGATAAAAACACCCGTCACCGTCGTTCATCCGTCGCCGACAAACCCCTTCCCTCGACGCAGGCTTCGATCGAGAGGGCAGGGCCACTCTCAGGTCTCACAATCTACTCTTGCATATCAACCTGTGGAGCTCGTCTCCCAGACGCCGACAATTATTGTGGCAGACCAAATTCCGGAAAAAATTTACCAGAAAATGTCCAGAATGCCAACTGTCCAGGATTTCAGTTGCATTCAGAAATAATACAACCTGCTTGATTTATTACATATTACAAAATATTTTACAGCGGAAATGGAAATATAACCTAGTAATAAAAAGAAAAAAACACGTCCATATACCACAGGCAAAACTTGAGCATGAGGTAAACCTTAGAAATCGATCTTATGCGAATTCCTGACTTCTTCATAAATGTCCATTTCTGATTATAAAGTGGATCCTATAAAAATAAATAAATTGCCCACATAATGTGGGTAAGTACTAATTTTACTTGCAAGTTTCTTGAGAAAATAACACTAATATTATATGAAAAAAGGATTTAAGGGATGGTAAGGCTTTATGGTGAATATGCAATTCTAAATTTTTAAAAGTCCTATTATATTTCTAAAACAATTAATAATAAGAGTACAAATTCTATCATCTTTCTCCATCCTTATTTATTTGTAATCCAGACAATGATTTTCGTAAGGTAAATTCATGGATTTTGACAAATAAGAGAGGCATCACCCAATTGACATAACTTTATATACCCGAAGTAGGGTCCATCGATGAATTTGTTATTAGCTCTGCGGAACCTATCCAGCTTCAGCCATATAACAGCTCCTTATTCCTTATATGGATTGATGATTAATGTGTCATTCTTATCCATTAAACCAAAGTTTTTATAGAAGTAAATAATATCTAGATATTCTCTTACCACAGAGCAAATATCTAGTGCCCTTGAGTGTCAACCAACGCTCCACCGGCTTGATCCTTTAACCCAAGACAACAAAACACTGTTTTCGAATCTGCTTCTATATTTTATAGAGTAACGATTCTGGGGAGTTCACATCCTATCCACCTGGTGTTATTGAGCTGGTACTCTGTGTACCGACGAGCCCAAGATAGCATATCACTGTTTCCGAATTACTCCATATAAATTCATTCCATCTTCCAACTACAACTTTTCCATATCAAATAAGTTATCCAACCCAATTTATTTATATGCATCAATTCTCTATCCTTTTATGAGATAATCAAATTTTAGTATTTTTAGCTATACTAGGGTTTTATCAGGGTTGATTATTTTTAGGTGGCCTTTAAGGTATTGGGGCTTGGATAAAAATTTATATTTGGAATGTATAAATAAGTAACTAAAAAATACATGCAATAATTAATAAGTAAGAGAATCTAGGTATATTAAAAATACATCAAAGATAAGAAAAACTTGTCTTATTTGGAGATCGGATCACACTTATTATATTTTCTGGACATTCTCGGCTAATGCTTCCGGAGGGCGAAGTTCGTCGTCTATATGTTGTAAAAATAGAAAAAGAGAGAAATTCCAATAAATATCCAAATAAGAAAAGTTTTAAATAAATGACAAAATAAAATAAAAAGGGTTTGGGGTAAAAAGGTGATGGGTTGTACGATTTTCTAAATGTTTGAAAATATTTTCTAAAAGAAAGAGGGTAGGGTATTGATATAAAATAGGTATTTTGGGCAGCATAAAGTTAGGGTTTAATATGTGATTGAGAAATAAGGGTGTAATTAGGTTTAGGTTAAAAATGTTTAGAATTTGGTTAACGGCTAATTAATTATTTTGATTATGAATTATGGAGAGATATATAACAGTTTATAATTCATGCTTAATATCAATTTTGGAATATTAGTATTTCTATTTGACTTTATAGTGATAATAATTAAAATAATTGATTTTGGCATTATAACTTTATATAGAAGTATTTATATGAGTTGATGGAATATGTAAAATTTACTTAGTAAGATTTTATATTAATTTTATATTTAGGAAAATTCTAATTTAATTAAAAAGGGTTTTTAAGTTTAAATTTGTATCTCTGTAGGTTTTAAATGTAAGGGTATTATTTCTAGATGTAAAACATTATTTTGAGTAATTTTTATTTTGGAAGTTTTTACTAATTTTATTTCTAAGTTTTTTATAAAATTTAATGAATACATAAGAAAGAGAAAGTAAAAGGATTTATTTAGGTTATTTTAATAAAAATTATGGTATTTTATATTTTTATATTATTATTTATCTTATTTTAGATTTTCATGAATTTTTGTGGAATTTATAAAAGAGATTTTATATTTTAAATAAATTCAAATAGTATAAATAGAAATGGAAAATAGGGAAAGTTTTTTAAATCTTACTGGGCCAGATGTTGGGCTTGGCCCAATCAATTTGTCTGGCGGGGTTGAAGAGGTCGACAAGGAGGTCCAAAGGCGATGGAAGAGGGTGTCTTGAAATTTGGTGGTGACGGGTGGGCCATGGTGGTCAGTGGCAGTAAAGGGGAAAACAGAGGGGAATCGGCGGGGAGATTGCCGGCGACGGCAGAGGAGGCCGGCGGCGAGAAATCGGCAGTAGTTCTATGAAATTGGAAGTTTAGGGTTTCTTTTGGTAGTTGTGGTGTAGCTTGGGATGGCCGGAGTCGGCGGGACGGCAAGGGCGTGGCGGCGGTATAACACGATGGCGGCAGAGAAGGTGAAAGATCGAGATGTCGCCTAGAAGGGGGGGTTGAATAGGCGATTATAAATTTTAACTCAAATTATAAGATATCACAACGGAAAAACAATATCAGACTGTCCGATGTAAATATCAGATATCGGACTATCTGATATCAATATCGGACACTCCGATATGAAATTAGGGCAAAAGTAAATCTGAGCAAATCAGAGCTTCGTGGCACCAAGTAGATCCTCGCAACAAATTTGTTCGCACACGCATCTGCTACATAAGTAGATCTCGAGAAAAAGCGAAACAAGAGCAAGTAGAACAATGAACACAAGAACACAAGGATATTTTTCCCGAAGTTCGGATCCTTGAGGGGATCCTACTCTTCGTTGAGGAAGGCTAGGTCACACTTTAGCCCGGGTCCCTCTTGACCCTCTCCTCTCCGAGTTGCACGATGCACTCTCGGGCTTACTCCTTGATTCCTTCCCTTGCGGAGGCGGAATCCAACCTGCACAAACTTTCCTCGGCCAACCACACGAAGCTTTCGTGGCTCGGGGACGACTCCTAGCCGTCTAGGAGCCCTCAATCTGCAAGGGTAACAAATCCGGTGAAAAACGACTTGAAGATGAGAAGAGTGCTTGAGGAAGATGAAGTTCTTCAGATCTTGCAACAAGATTCAATCTCTCCAACTCACTAAATGATGGGATGGATTAGATCTCAACGGAGTGGAAGAGAGGAGTTTTTGGAAGCTCAAGAACTCAAGATGCTCGTGGGAGAGTAGGAATGAACCGTTGTGTGCTGAGCTAGGTGAGGAGGGGTTAAATACCAGCCCTCACAGAGCCGTTGTGACTGGAAGATATCGGAGTATCCGATGTCACATCGAATACTCCGATGTCAAATGACAGAGCGGGTCACATCGGAGCATACATCGGAGTCACATCGGATACTCCGATGTTTTCTTGAGTTCCAGACAGAGGGGTCAACATCGGATACACATCGGAACCATATCGGATAGTCCGATGTTTGGGATGAAATCTAAGTGCAAGATTCTTCCAATAAGCACATAAATCATATAAAAATCTATTTTTCATCGCATCCCCCTTAATAGTACGGCTTGTCCTTAGACTCAAAATTAAAACAATTAGCACTAAGTTCTAAGGACTAAGCTTGAGACAACTTTCTCACCAAAAACCTTCATGGCCAATGTACATGTTCAACCAAAAATCAACTAGAAGTTTGTACCTGTCCATATTCTCAATAAAACTCATTAGTCCATAAATTGTTTGTCATTAATCACCAAAATCAACAAAGGGGCCTAGATGCACTATCAATCTCCCCCTTTTTGGTGATTGATGACAACACAATTTAAACTTTACGAAAGATGAATAGAGAGGATGCTCCCCCTAAATATGTGCATTTACAAGGATGAACATGGAAATATGAATCGCACATCTTTAGTGACAAACAAAGGAGAGTTCCCCCTAAGAACTTGCACAGTCTTGAATTCCAACAATATAGATCAAAAGCAAATACTAGAATAATTAAAAACAGGTTCAAGGTACCACAGTGCAACATAAACAAGTATCAAGTCACAACCACATAAGACATATTACAGACTAGAGCATAAAGATAATAAAAAAGAGTTTTTGACATAAAGCCACACAAGGGTTCGCAGGAAGGCGCCGGGCAACACAACAAAAGATAGCTACTAGATATAGATAGATAAAGCTTCACTCTCCCCCTTTGGCATCAAGACACCAAAAAGAGAGAGCCACAGAGGATCAGTCGCTGTCGTCATCGCTTTTGACGTACTCAACGTTGTCGTCGCTGCCACTGGCATCCTCCTCATCACCACTTGCAGCTTCAAAAGCTGCCTCAAGGTCGGCTATCTCATCCTCATCATCACTGCCCTCGGCCTCGGAACCATCAGGAAAACAAGACATTTCAAGCTGACGCTGAATTTGCTTCAGCCTAAGGGTGTTCTCCTTTACCCTCAAAGTGAGTTTCTGACGGGCTTCCCTCTCCTTCTTTCCAAGACAAAAGATAGCCCTCAACATATTCTTGATCGAAGAAGAGGCACCTGGTGCTGCTGGAGGAGTTTGAACTGCTGCTGGAGGTGTGACTGGAGAGCTTCTTGCAGACTTAGCAGGAGATTTGAAACTCCTGACTCTATAGGGGTCATCCAAAACATCTTTCACAAATAATATCCCTGAGACATCTTCAATTATCTTCATGATGTATGGAGCATGAGTGCAGCTTCTCCTAGCATCAATGGAGCTGAGCCTGATCTCACTCCAAATGAAGTCCACAACATCAAAAGGGCGTCCTTTCTTGGCAATGCGAACCAGCACATTTCGGGAGTACCCCAAAATGGAAGAGGCATCGCCTTCCTTAGGAGAGATGGTCTTCCTAAAAAGTCTGGCAAGGATGGAATAGACAGGAAGAAGACCACGGGCACGACCAAGCTCAAACTCAGTTGACTCATCATATAGAATGTCCATTGAGCTAGCATCAAGAGGGGCATGCACATGCAGCTTGTCCTTGTTCCTAA
Source organism: Olyra latifolia (assembly GCA_036346145.1). Classification (NCBI taxonomy): domain Eukaryota; kingdom Viridiplantae; phylum Streptophyta; class Magnoliopsida; order Poales; family Poaceae; genus Olyra; species Olyra latifolia. The sequence goes on along the minus strand of CM070531.1, from coordinate 2,086,830 downwards.
AAGAATCTTGAGAGAAGCCAAGCAACTGTGCAAAGCAAGCCTTGGTTATAGAATAGGGTTTTCCCTCAGTCATCCACTTCAAGGTCTCATCTTCATCGGTGTCAAAGAAATAAGTAGCATAAAACTGAGCTATGACCTCTACATTCCAGTTGTAAGCAAACTCCATAATGTCCTTGAGGTCATACTTGTCACACAATGCAATCACTTCATCAAAAGTAGGGTCATTCTCATTTTCCATATACATCCAATCTATGTATTGCATTTGAACTACAGGAGTTTTCTTCTCAAGAATAACTGAGTTATAGAAATCAAGTTGAAAGGAATTCCAGAATCTAGGATCAGTACCTTCCTCTTTCTCATACAATGTAGGATCAATCCTGCGCTTGATCCTTAACTGGGCCACTTGATTATTGTAATTTATTGCCCTTAGAGGATTTACATGAATTGTGCTTGTCCTGACAGCCCGACGGAGTTGGAGGGGACCAATAGGTGACCTAGCAGGAGGAGGTCCTCTACTGGATGATCCACCAAGATGGCTAGAGGGCTGCTGCCTGCTGTGGGGGATTTTCTTTATGACCTTTCTCACTGGAAACTTGGGCTGCTCTGAGGAAGTAGGAACAATCTCAAAGGTGTCATCACTGGCAGAGTGATTGGCCTTCTTCTTTTTCCTTTGATAAGTAGCTGAACCTCCCAAACTGTCCCTGGGCTGCTTCCCTGACGACATCTGATCAACACAACACTGGATTAAGATAGGTATAGCTCTATGGAAGTTCAAGGGGGTCAAACAAGAATTAGGCAGTATGTATATATCGGATAGTCTGATGTCCAGATCGGATGTTCCGATATGAACTTGGAACATCTGATTAGGGAACCAGATAATCCAAGATTCTTGGAACATCTGATTGGATCAGGGACTGTCTAATACACTCATAAGCACACCTATCTCCTAGAATCACTAGAGCAAGTGATTTTGACCAATTAATAGAGCTATTTCAAAAACAGATCTAGATTGCAAGCAAATAATGTGCAACCTAGAGAGGCAATTCAAGAGATGAACTACCCAAGAGTAAGAATGTGGGGGAAGTAAGAACTTTGCCAAACCCTAGAATGCGGTGAGGATTAGAAATCTCACCTTGAGATGAAATGGGCGAGGCAAAGGCTTGCTCCCGAGATGCTGCGGCACCTAGAGCACCACCAGGACGGGCCAGCGTGCTCCCAGGCGGCGGCGGCGGCGGCGGCTCCTCCAAGCGGCGGCGGCTTGAGAGGAAAAGAGAGAGAGCGTGCGCACGGGAATGAATAAAGGTAAAGGGAGCAGTTTCCACAAAAGGTGGGGATAAGGGAACTGCCCAGAGAGAGAAAAAACTGAACCCGTGCGCACCAGGAACATCGGACACTCCGATGTTAACATCGGATACTCTGATGTGCCCCTCTCTGAAAGCACCAGATTTTGCAGCTGAGATAAGATGGCCTTCGGGGAAAAAGGAGTAGAAGCCCTAGGGAAGCCATTTCACTTGTGATCGGATATCACACAATCATACAAGCTACGATCATAAATAAATTGACTAAAATACCATTTTGGTTTAAGAAACAAATAAATTAAACAGGGTTTTGATTAACATCATTTTGATTATTTAGAAAACCAATCAATCAACCATGTGCAATAGGTCTAGCCACATTTCGAGAATCTAGTATATTTAGCTCATTTCTCAACTCACAAAACCTTTTCTCATCTAATGGCTTGGTAAATATATCGGCTAGTTGGTTTTCGGTTCTCACAAATTTAATGTCGATATCGCCCTTAATGGAATGGTCTCTTAGGAAATGGTGGCGAATATCGATGTGTTTAGTTCGGGAATGTTGGACGGGGTTGTTGGCTATTTTTATGGCACTTTCATTATCACACAAGAGTGGCACTCGGTTTAGGTTAAGGCCATAATCTCTTAAGGTTTGCCTCATCCAAAGCAATTGGGCGCAACAACTTCCCGCCGCAATATACTCGGCTTCGGCGGTGGATAGGGCAACGGAATTTTGCTTCTTGGAGGACCAAGAAACAAGGGATCTACCCAACAATTGGCAAGTACCGGAGGTACTCTTCCTATCCACTTTGCAACCGGCATAATCCGCATCCGAATAGCCGATTAGGTCAAAGGTTGACCCTTTAGGATACCAAAGGCCGAAGTTAGGGTATGAACCAAATATCTAAGAATTCTCTTAACGGCCACTAAGTGACACTCCTTAGGAGCGGCTTGAAACCTTGTACACATTCCTACACTAAGCATTATATCTGGCCTAGATGCACATAGATAAAGTAAGGAGCCAATCATTGAGCGGTATACCTTTTGGTCGACGCTCTTACCATTTACATCCAAGTCGAGGTGTCCATTGGCTTGCATGGGTGTCTTTATGGGTTTGGCATTCTCCATGTCAAACTTTTTGAGCATGTTCATGACGTACTTTGTTTGACAAATGAAGGTGCCTTCCTTGAGTTGCTTAATTTGAAATCCGAGGAAAAAGTTCAACTCGCCCATCATTGACATCTCAAACCTTTTGGTCATAATCCTACTAAATTCCTTGCAAAAATCATCATTAGTCGAACCAAAGATAATATCATCGACATATATTTGACATACAAATAAATCATCATTTACATGTTTAGTAAATAATGTAGAGTCAACATTTCCAATTTTGAAACCCTTTTTAATAAGAAACTCCTTTAGGCATTCATACCATGCTCTTGGTGCTTGCTTAAGCCCATAGAGCGCCTTATGGAGGAAATAAACATGTGAAGGATATTTGGGGTCTTCAAAACCGGGTGGTTGTTCAACGAACACTTCTTCGGTGAGTGGTCCATTAAGAAACGCACTTTTCACGTCCATTTGATAAAGCTTGAAACCATGGTGAGTAGCAAAGGATAATAATATTCGAATTGATTCAAGCCTAGCTACAGGTGCATAAGTTTCACCAAAGTCCAAACCTTCTACTTGTGTGTATCCTTGCGCAACAAGTCTCGCTTTGTTCCTTGTAACTATCCCGTTCTCATCTTGCTTGTTGCGGAAGACCCATCTTGTACCTATGACATTTTGATTTGGTCTTTCCACCAAGCTCCACACCTTGTTCCTTGTGAAGTTGTTCAATTCTTCTTGCATTGCCACCACCCAATCCGGATCTTCAAGTGCTTCTTCTATTTTGGAAGGTTCAAAAGAAGACACAAAAGAATAATGTTCACAAAAGTTTGCAAGACGAGATCTAGTGGATACCCCCTTATTGATGTCACCAAGAATGTTGTCGACGGGGTGATCTCGTTGCAAGCTTTGATGTATCCTCGGAAGAGATGGTGGAGGTGTTGGATTGACATCCGTGTTGACCTCTTCTTCTTCAAGAAGTGTTTTGGTGGGGTCTTCATCATGTGTAGAGGTTGGAGGTTCCGTTTGAGTTGAGTTGACTTGATCATCTAGCTCCTTCTTGGCTTCTTGGACTTCTTGAGGCTTGATCTCCCCAATTGCAAGTCTCTTGATGGCTTCGCTAGCTAATTATTCATCACCTAGCACATTAGGATCAACTTGCTCTACTTGAGAGCCGTTAGTCTCATCAAATGTCACATCACGCGCGATCTCAACAATACCGGAGGTTTTGTTGAAAACACGGTATGCATAGGCATTTGATCCATATCCAAGGAAGAAACCTTCATCTACCTTAGGAGCAAACTTAGATGATCTAGATTTCTTATTGAGAATGTAACACTTGCTACCAAATACTCTAAAGTAGGAAATGTTTGGCTTGTTACCGGTTAGGAGTTCATAAGAAGTCTTCTTGAGTAACTTGTGGAGGTAGAGTCGATTAGATGCATGGCAAGCGGTGTTGATTGCCTCTGCCCAAAAGACGTCGAAGACTTTATACTCGTCAAGCATCGTCCTTGCCATGTCGATGAGGGTCCGGTTCTTCCTTTCGGCAACCCCATTTTGTTGGGGGGAGTAGGGTGCCGTGAGCTCGTGCTTGATTCCCTCATCATTTAGATAATCCTCCACGCCGGTGTTCTTGAACTCCGTCCCATTGTCGCTTCGAATCCTTTTGATCTTCTTCTCAAACTCATTTTGAGACCTCTTCATAAATTTCTTAAGTACTCCTTGGGTCTCACTCTTATCATGCAAAAAGAATATCCAAGTAAAACGTGAAAAATCATCGACAATAACTAAACCATACTTGTTACCTCCTATGCTTAAGTAAGCAATTGGACCAAAAAGATCCATATGTAGCATCTCCAATGGTCTTGTAGTCATCATGATGTTCTTGACTGGGTGAGGTACACTCACTTGCTTCCCGGCTTGGCATGCGCTACAAACCCTATCTTTCTCAAAAGTAACATTTGTTAGTCCTAGGATGTGATCGCCCTTAACGAGTTTGCAAAGGTTCCTCATACCAACATGGGCTAGTCGACGATGCCATAACCAACCCATGCTGGTCTTAGCCATTAAGCACATTGTGAGGTTGGATTTATCTATGGAAAAGTTCACAAGATAAAGCTTTCCCTCTAAACGACCATTAAAGATTATTGAACCATCACTCCTCTTAGAGACGTTCACACCCTCACTAGAGAAAACACAATTGTAACCCGCCTCGCAAAGTTGTGAGACGGATAACAAATTGTATTTCAAGGTTTCAACAAGTAGAACATTTGAAATGAAAGAATTTTTAGAGATAGCAACTTTACCGAGACCAAATACCTTTTCTTTTCCATTGTCTCCAAACACAATGCTCTCATGAGTTGAAGCGTCAAGATTGAGTTGTGAGAACATTTGCCTCTCTCCGGTCATATGGTGTGTGCATCTACTATCCAACACCCAACTTGACCCACCGGAGAGATATGCCTACAAAACAAATTAATTCTTACTCTTAGGTACCCAAACTTGTTTGGGTCCTCTCACATTAGTAACAAGAGTTTTAGGCACCCAAATAGATCTAGGTACAACAACATTTCTACGATTGCCAACATATTTAGCATAGACATGTCCAAATTGGGATTTCATTAAAACAAAAGAAGCATCAAATTTGTCATGAGGCATATAACGCTTAGGACCTTGCGCCTTGACAAATTTGATGGGAGTGGAATAAGAGTTATGGATTACTTCTCCTCTTCTCCCTTTTGGAGGATTATAGCCAATGCATGGTCTCTCAATTTTTCTCTTGTCCTTGGCCATTACCTTTTCGAGATCCTTGCAAGGTTTTGGGAGTCTTTGATCATGTTTTGCAATGATACTCTTTATCCTTTCATTTTCACAAACAAGTGATCTCATGGTGTCAAGGTTAGTTGTATAGTCAACAATATCAATATCAACACATTTTGTACATTTGTTAATAGTAGAGGAACTAGGAGCACAAGTTGCCTTACTAGAGAGGGAAGTGCTAGTGTAGAGATCATTAAACTTCTTCTCAAGAGATTCATGATTCTTTGTAAGAAGATCAAGATTCTTATTGAGAGAAGTATTGGTGACCTCTAAACTAGCCGCCTTGGAATTAGCCAAGTTGAGATCCTTAGCCAATTCCTCGGTTTTCTCCCTTTCTAGAGCTAGAAGCTTATCGAGGTCAAGGTTTCTCTCCTTCTCAAGGATGAGCAAGTCCTCTTGACTCTCGAGAAGACTCTCTTGCCTCTCAATCTCCTTAAGCATGGCATTCATTTTAGAGATATCGAACTTCTTGAGAAACTAGGTATATCAATCTCATCATCATCACTATCATTAATCAAGGTATTGCAATCATTATCGGAGGTAGACTTGATTGTTACCTTTCGCCCTTTTGCCATGAGGCAAGTAGGCGCGTCTTCATCACTTAGGTCATCGAAGAGTGACCTTGGTGGAGTAGAGGTGGCGAAGGCAACGGTGGCGACTCCTTCATCATCGCTTGAGTTGGAGTCGGAGTCATTTGAGTCCCATTCTTCGCCAATATGAGCATGTCCCTTGCTCTCCCTCTTCTTGTTCTTTTCCTTTTTGTGGTGCTTGTCCTTCTTCTTGACATCGCCGTCCTTATCTTTGTTCTTCTTTTGAGGACACTCGGCGATGAAATGACCAATTTCACCACACTCATAGCACCTTCTCACGGAGTGCCTTCCTCTTGACTTGCTATGTCCACCCTTATACCGGCCACCGGACTTGAAGCCACTCTTTCTAAGGAATTTGTTGAACTTCCTTACAAAGAGTGACATCTCCTCAAAGCTCATATCTCCATCATCTTCACTTGAACTTTCTTCGGAGTCCTCTCCCTTCAAGGTGGCCTTTAAGGCGATGTTCTTCCTTTTGGTGCTAGCGTTCATAAGGTTCTCCACCTCTTTGGATTCTTCACTCATAAGGTTATGTGCAAGTACTCTCCCAAGCACATCATGTGGGGTGAGTGTATCATAGTTGTCGCGCTCACGGATTAGTGTCACCAATGTTGGATTCCTTGGTGTGATGGCCCTAAGCATGAGGTTGATCACAAATGTGTCGGTCATGTCCTTGCTTCCAAGCCCCTTGGCCTCATTGACGAGAAGGCTTAGCCGGGTGTACATGTCTTTGTAGCTCTCGCCTTCTTCCATCACAAATCTTCCAAGCTTTCCCATGATGAGTTCGGTCTTAGTCTTCCTTACACTTGACGTGCCCTCATGAGCAACCATGAGGGTCTTCCATATCACCTTGGCATTCTCTAGCCCATTGACCCGGTTGAACTCGGTTGGACTAATTGTACAAAGAATTGCACTTGCCGCTTGATCATTTCGATGTTGAAGCTTCTCTTCTTCGGCGGTTAAGGCATTGGGATCTTTGACGCTAAAACCTGTTTCAACAATGTGCCAAATTTGGGGGTGAAGTGAGCGTAAGTACATTTTCATCTTATGCTTCCATGCCGCATAATGAGTGCCATCAAAATAAGGCGCTCTATTTGTTGGCACAGAAAGATGAGATGAAGATGTGTTCATAGAATTATAATCAAAAGGAACTTCGGCAAAGGATCTCTTCTCGCCGGAGTCTCCTTCCTTGGCCTTGTCGTCCTTCTCTACGATCGACATCTTGATGCTCCGAGCGGTGAAGCTTCCTTAGGAGCAACCATGCTTTGATACCAATTGAAAGATCGAGATGTCGCCTAGAAGGGGGGGTTGAATAGGCGATTATAAATTTTAACTCAAATTATAAGATATCACAGCGGAAAAACAATATCAGACTGTCCGATGTAGATATCAGATATCGGACTATCTGATATCAATATCGGACACTCTGATATGAAATTAGGGCAAAAGTAAATCTGAGCAAATCAGAGCTTCGTGGCACCAAGTAGATCCCCTGCAACAAATTTGTTCGCACACGTGCTCCTGCTACACAAGTAGATCTGAGAAAAACGAAACAAGAGCAAGTAGAACAATGAACACAAGAACACAAGGATATTTTTCCCGAAGTTCGGATCCTTGAGGGGATCCTAATCTCCGTTGAGGAAGGCTAGGTCACACTTTAGCCCGGGTCCCTCTTGACCCTCTCCTCTCCGAGTTGCACGATGCACTCTCGGGCTTACTCCTTGATTCCTTCCCTTGCGGAGGCGGAATCCAACCTGCACAAACTTTCCTCGGCCAACCACATGAATCTTTGGTGGCTCGGGGATGACTTCTAGCCGTCTAGGAGCCCTCAATCTCCAAGGGTAACAAATCCGGTGAAAAACGACTTGAAGATGAGAAGAGTGCTTGAGGAAAATGAAGTTCTTCAGATCTTGCAACAAGATTCAATCTCTCCAACTCACTAAATGATGGGATGGATTAGATCTCAACGGAGTGAAAGAGAGGAGTTTTTGGAAGCTCAAGAACTCAAGATGCTCGTGGGAGAGTAGGAATGAACCGTTGTGTGCTGAGCTAGGTGAGGAGGGGTTAAATACCAGCCCTCACAGAGCCGTTGTGACCGGAAAATATCGGAGTATCCGATGTCACATCGGATACTCCGATGTCAAATGACAGAGCGGGTCACATCGGAGCATATATCGGAATCACATCGGATACTCCGATGTTTTCTTGAGTTCCAGACAGAGGGGTCAACATTGGATACACATCGGAACCATATCGGATAGTCCGATGTTTTAAAAAGATTTCAGACAGAGGGGGTAACATCGGAGAGACATCGGAACCACATCGAATACTCCGATGTTAAAAATGAAATAGAGACAGAGGGGGTCATATCGGATACACATCGGAGTGACATCGGATACTCCGATGTGAAAAGTGCCCGAATGACCTGGAAATTGTTTGGGATGAAATCTAAGTGCAAGATTCTTCCAATAAGCACATAAATCATCTAAAAATCTATTTTTCATCGCATCCCCCTTAATAGTACGGCTTGTCCTTAGACTCAAAATTAAAACAATTAGCACTAAGTTCTAAGGACTAAGCTTGAGACAACTTTCTCACCAAAAACCTTCATGGACAATGTGCATGTTCAACCAAAAATCAACTAGAAGTTTGTACCTGTCCATATTCTCAATAAAACTCATTAGTCCATAAATTGTTTGTCATTAATCACCAAAATCAACAAAGGGGTCTAGATGCACTATCAGAAGAGGTTCTGATAGGTATTGGGGTTGGGTGATGCTTAGGCTAGGTTCGCAATAGAATGTGGAAGATTTTGTATGTAAGTTTCGGGGCTAGAGAAGAACTGAAATGAGAGAATGGAAGGTTGTCGGAATTGGAGAAGAAGGCGGCGGAGACGGTGGTTCGGGGTGGCCGAGGGGAATGGAACGGGCGGGAAAGAAGGCTTAGGGTGATGCAGTGCCGGGGGTGGGTTTTTATAGGTTGAGATAGAGTGGCGGGCAAGAATGGGGAGGTTTTGTGGCAGCGGCAGCGGCAGCGGCGAATGAATGGCCGGCTGTTAGGGTAGATGAGGATGGTGATATGGCGGCGGATGTCGACGGCGGTGCAAGCTATCTGGTGACGGCGAAACCGGGGCAAACGCTGGCTTGTAGTGGCGGCGGTGTGAGTTTCCCGTGGGCGACGGCGACTGAGCAGGGCGGTGCGTGAGCGGGAGGAAGGAGATGATCCATTTGCCATTGGATCCAAAGGAAAACAATGTGCGCCGTTGGATTAGGCATTAAGGATGACAACTGGGGCCCAAGGGTCATTGAGAGAGAGGGGGTGGTATAATTTAAGTGGAAACGTCTTTTCGAAAAAGGAAAGCGTATTCCTGGGGTTTTCCCGAATAGGAAGGTTTTGAATTTAAAAGAAAAAGGTTTTCTAGAAATTGGTTGGGGGTTTTAAAAATTAATAGAAAGGCCCTAGAAAACTCAGAAAAATATAAAATAAATCTCTAAAAATTCATAAAAATGAGTAGAATTCAAATATAAAATAATATTTATTATTTTATGGAATTTATATTTTTGGGAAAAGATAGATATGGTATTTTTCTTTAGGGAATAAATAGAAGTTTAGTTTAGAAAATTATTTAAAATTTGGGAATGATTATACAAATATAATTATAACTTTTGCGAAAAATTTTTATACAAAATTTGAAAATTTGGGTATGTGACAATTATGTACTATAAAAATTCAATCACTATCTATTAAGGTAAACACCATTTTTTTCCTATTATTAATGCTAAAGATCATATTTTCCCTATCATTTACCCTAGTCATTTTCTATTAAGCTAAATCACCATATTTAGCGTATTTATATTATTTCTATTCTCGACCGATGACTACGACCGTCGAGACTCATCTTCAAATTATGAAAAAAATGGTGCAAAGGTTAGCTTGCATGATGACAAGATAGCAGTGACAGTAGTGCATGCAGTTCGTGAGGGTAGCAGTGCCAGTCTCATATCCGTTATGTTTAGTCAAGAGCAAGTACTCTTCACCGCTCTCACTTTTGGTTTCAATATGAAAACCATTCATACGGATATCTTTGAAACCTAATATAGTACGTTTGGAATCAGGATGTAACAAAACATCCTTGATTACAATTTGAGTACCCATAGGAAGAATAATTGTTGCTCTTCGAGAGCCAACAATTAATGAATCGCTCCCAGCGATTGTCACAATATTTCCTTTCTTTTTCATAACATATTGAAAATATTTTGTCTCCTTTATGATAGTGTTAGTTGTGCAACTATCCACAAGACAAATCTCTTTCTCCATCGGATTGCTCCACCAAAATCTATAGAGAAGAAAAATAAAATTCAGCATGAATTTTAACTCTCATATAGAATATGTAAAGACCTTATATATATTGACAAATATATATATATATATATATCCATTTTTTGGGAATTACAATATCTATGCTCATCATGAGCAACACTTATAGACCTATCATACATAAATATCTACTGATTACAAACATATATGTAGTACATACATAGACTGATTACATAATATGGGGGTAACTTAGGAGACTACATAGTGCCTCCAAACATATCCTGATCTGCATACTCCACGAGCATGTTGTCTGGATTGAGAGAGTTTTCATTGTTCACTTGTTCAGTATCAAGAACCATGCCTTGGTTCTCAACACTCGAAACAGCTTCAAGCTGCCCATCAGACAGAATGTCATCTATCTTTAAAGTGAAATGACTCTCCATCTTGTCCCCTTGTTTCTTCTTGCCTCTTCCAATAGACTGGAGGTATAGCTCAACCAGACGTTTAGAGGTCTTGCACTAACGCGCCCAATGACCCTTACATCCACACTTGTAGCACGGTTGAGTCTTGTCCACATAATTGTCATTCTTGAATTTTCCTTTCCCTTTGTCCATGCCTTTACCATTATGCATTTTGTTCCTTCTCCCCCTATTTAACTTACAGCCACCCTTGTGACCATGGCTACTATTAGCCTTGTGAGTATTTGCATGTGCTTCAGGCACACTTAAAGTCCCAGTAGGACAAGCATTATGATTCTTCATGAGAAGTTTATTATGTTTTTGTACTTGAAGTAGAGCATAGATTAACTCTAAGTATGTTGTATCAAAGTATATAAAGAGTTTTCTCAATCTTACCTGTATCAGAGACTGTTTTGTCACAAAAACTCAACTTGGAGTTGATCTTGTGTATCATAGAATTATATTCTGCAACGGACTTAAAGTCCTGAAAATGCAAGACCGACCACTTCCTTTGACCTTCTGGCAAAATAACACTCTTTGGTTGATCATAACAATCTTTAAGAGATTTCCATAAAGCTAATGGATCCTCTTCCATCAAATACTCAGCTTTTGAATCAGGGTGAAGATGGTGCCTTAAAAAATGTAGAGTTGAACATTTGGCAGCATCAGAGATAGCTTGTGCACTTTCCACATTGTCAAGGATAGTCAAAATAAGACTACGAGCAGTCAAATATATTTTAACATCCATGGCCCATGTAAGATAGTTGCTATCATCTAATGCAAGGACAGGAAATTTCTTTTTGCTTAAATCAACCATGTCCTACATATAACATGCTTAAAATTAAAATTAGTAAATAAAGGTCTATAATTTTCCAAGAATTTTCTAGCATTTTTTTCCAAAATTTCCCCACAACTTATTTAAATATATGTGATAAAAAACAGGTAAATAATGTAGAAAAAATAGGAAAAACTTTAAAGACATTGCAATTTATGTATACTTTCAATAAAACATAGACAAGAAATTCGCTGCTAATGCCTTGGACTCTATTCCAAAATGAATGGGTGACACTACAGTCACAGCCTAAAACATAGTCTCTGTGTCGTCAGATGTTGGTTTAGACACACTAAAGGCAATCACCAATGTTGCGAAGCAACAGGTGTCGACCTCAAAGCCATGGGCAAGTAATTCGCTGTTATGAACATGAATTCCATTCTAGAGAACGGGCAATACTACAATCGCAGCCAATGCCATAGTCTCCATAACCTTATGTTTTAGCCAACCCATAGAAAGCAATCGCTTTTGCAATTTAAAACACATTTAAAAGATGCGAGCACCGGAAAAAAAATTATCCAAACACATCAAGATGTAAAGAACTGCAAATATTCATACATATAAATTGCGATTCATAATTTGTACAGGAATAAAATCGCAAATATGCAGAAAATACATCAAAATACAGTATAGCCATACTGAACTAAAAAATTTTGCAATTTCTCAAAATATCAGGACTAAATCACAAATTTTTCATTTAGAAATCATCCATTTTCTTCGTACGGCCGAACCACTTCATAATTTGCCTCTTTCTAAAGGACCTAAATGCAAAATTTGTATTTTTTTATGGGGAGGGGACGGATGGGCCAAGGCCCATATAATCCTCTTGTTCTCCACCAATGGGGGCTAGAGTTTCCACCCTAGTCCCGTGCACCGCCGTCGGCAATAGACCAAGTAGGGTGCCGGTCGCCGCGGTGAGCCGACCGAAGGGGAGAACACCTGCTGCCGCTACAGGCCGACCGTAGGGAGGCACGCTGACCTTCATCGTCGCCATGCCCCGTTGGATCCATTCCACAGGGAGGAGCGCTAGCCTCCGCCATCGGCTTCAGGCCATGGACAAGGGCAGCGCCAACCGCCATAGGAGAACCGACAATAGGCTCGCCTGTTCGTGCATCGAACATCGGCTTCACTCCTTGGCATGCAGCCATCGTCCATCCTTGGGATGGAACCATAGGTACGGCTGGCCACATTCTCCATCTCCCCTTTCCCATCACTATGATTAGAACAGTGATTAGAAATAGTAAGGACATGCATTAGTAAACAATTAAATAACGAATATGGCCACCATAGGCATATATAAAACTAAGAGGGAATCCTACTGATTCCGTTTATCGCTGCCCAATGCGATGAACGTACTCCCTCCTATTGCAATAATATGAATCTTACCAGGTTCTTGCTAATTACTGTGATTAGGATAGCAATTAGGGAAGAAAACCTACCCAAGTGCGTGCTGATAATGTGTTGTAATACAAAGTAGAAAGTAAGCAAAGAACAAATAATGTTCAATGTAATATTTATTGCAATTGATCAAGTGAATACAATGAGTGAGTTTTCTTTATACAGTACATCAAGAGATGCCTTAAAGAGACACTTTTTCAAGAAAAGATGCCTCCAAGAGGCATCTCGAACTACTGTCTTTTAGATAATCTTAACTGTTGCCTAATTATTTATGGCAACATATCCAGTGCTAATACCAATTTAGTGCTAACATGCTAACTTTGAACCAGAGCCTTTAGATCCATCACGTATGGCTGAGATCTACATAGGTGGAAGCACATGATAGATCTAAGTCAGAAAGGAAGTTTTCACCTCAATGGATCTCACCTGCACATGATAGATCTGATGGCTTGCATTGCATGTTAGCACCTTAACACTGGATGGCCATTAGCACTAGATATGCTGCCATTATTTATTTGCCCATACTAATCTATTTCTTAACAATCAGCGCTAGAGAGGTGTGCAGAGGTTGTCCATGCCATGGATACAATTAGCGGGCTGCCTAAATGTCGCCTTCTTAAACATGGGACTGAGCTTATCAAGGACCTTAATGATCACTACAAAGAGCAGCCTGTAGGTGACGACCATTCCAAATAGTACTGCAAGATCCACCCATTTGGAATGGCCCGTTTCCACTTGAAACAAGCTAGCGATAACTTGTTCGCCGCTGATTGTTTTGTGATCACCCTCTTGGTTGCTTTGGAGGACCAACCCTGCGAACTCGTTCTTGTAAAACCCCTGGAGTGCATACTTGTGGAAGGAGATGTAGTACACCGGATACTTCCACACCATCTTTGGAAGATTGTTAGGCAGCTGGAAGAATCCGCTGGTGAGGATCATGACGCCTTGTATTCCAGCGCCTGTGATGATCCCCATCAGGAAATCAGGCACGATGGTCGCTACGATCATCATCAGGCCTTCCACCAGCATTGTGCATGAGCAAAGCACGAGGGAGAAATACGCGAAATGGTCGATTCCCTTCTGCAGGCCAGTGAGGTAGTAGGCTATTGCACCAGGCACTACAGCAATGAGGACAAGGTATGGTGTGGCTGACACTGTGTTGGAGATCAAGAACGTAGTCACGCCATAATGTCCATTTAGCCTTTCCCTCCTGAATATCTGAGTCGCATCGAATTCAGAGAGTCAGAATATGATGAAACAAATCGCGGTGCACATGCATGTACATTTGCAAATTCATTCATGCTGCTGAAAATTGTCTTCTCTTACCTCAATGCACCGGTCTTAATTTAACATTTTCATTCTTTTTGAAGTTTTCTATGTATGTAACAACTAGAGATATTCAGTGCATTAGATGCATATATAGAGAATCTCATAATAATTAATCATACCCATGAAAATTTTTTAATTAACTTGTAGAAAGCCTCACGCTAATTGAGATATATATAAAAGGAGAAAATCTACGCCACTAATTTCGGTAGAGCCAAAAAATATAATTATGCTGATTAACGTTGACTAATCTAGTTACATGATTTGTGCTATGCTGAAAATTATGTTCTCTAACCTGAGTGCACCAATTTTTAACGTTTTAATTCTGTTCGCAATTTTCTATGTATGCAACAACTAGTGATATTCAATGTATTTCCATCACTTTAGATGTGTACAACTCAAAATAATCATAACCAACAAAGAATATAAAAAAATCATAAAAAGCCTCTCACTAGTCGATCTACACGACTAATTTCGATGGAGCCAAATTATAATCATGTTGATTAATTAACTGTGTATACAAATTACAATTAATTGTTATAGCTGTATACCAAATATATACTATATTTCCACACGCGCGCATTAAAGTTACATAACAAAATTAATGTATTAATATCTATCCATGTAATGATGTGGGAAAGATCCGCGCATATATACAATTTCAAAGGGTGATAAAAATAAATATGGTATGTTCATTCTTGGAAACCAAGCTTCTAGATAGCGGGCTATAGCATTTTTAACCCCAAACGCTAAGCTACATGCCTTTGTCACGCTAACACTGCTACGAGCACTATAGTGAAAAATAGGAGCGCTAATCTTTTTTATATATAAAAATAGCCCAAAGTTGGTCCAGCATGCAATTCTTTCCTTGCTCTATTCCCTCCCCTTGCGGGTGGCGACTTCCCAAGCACCTTGCTCCCTGCCCCCTCTGGCAGCTGCACCCTCACCTTCTTCCCTTTGTCGTGTCCCTCTAGCTGCTGCTCCCTCCCATGCGTCCCTTCTCCTTGAGTAGTCCAGTGGTAGTCACAAATTTAGAATTCATTTCTTTACACTTATTCTAGACTTTAATTATGTCTTAGACATGGTATGTATTAGTAATTCTGAAGTTTCTTGTAGTCTAATTTAGTTGGATATGATAAAACTCTGTGTACATATTTCATATTTTATATATTTTTAATACTAAACCACTAATAGGATAGCTTCCATAATAGCTTCTACAACTTTTTTGGGACCTCGCTGTGAAAACCACAACTTATAACCTTATTGGAAACCAAGAAGAATTGTTGGACATCATGCTATTGTTAACAGCTTGACGTTGTTTATATACAGGGTGCACATTATTTATGTCTTTCTGTGTACAATTGGATCATACAAGAAATATGCTCCTTCTCTCTTAAGATAGTGAAACCTAAAATTAAGATGGTACCTTCATGTCCTCAACGAAGGATGGGAACCCCCCAATTGCCATGAAGGTTAGGAGGGTGCCAGTGAACATTAACATTGATGACCTAGCCTGAAACAATCCAAGCATTAATAAGTATTTTGGTAATTAATTAACCTAGTGTATCTATATATATATATATATATATATATATATATATATATATATATATATATATATATATATATATATATATATATATATATATATATATATATGTCAAACAAAAACATATGCATGAAAATTTCTTCAACTTACTTGGATCGAATAGTATCCATAACCCACATTGTGAAATATGGTTCCAAGGCAAAGACAAATGGCAACATAGATGGCCAATCGCAACCAATAGTATCCAAGGTCTCTATACATGTTCACAAATGATCGTCTGGTGAGCACGAGTGTCTTTGTAAGGAAACTTGCTTGGTTTCTTCTTATCATGGTTCCACCCTGAATTATGATGTAGAACAATATAATTTTCTGATGTCATGAAAATAATAGGCCAATATAAATACCGAAAAGTTTAGAACACAAACCTTTTCGTTTATGTCACGCATTTCCTTGTTGGCGATTTCCGAAATATTGCAGGACTTATAGGAATTCACCAAATTTTCTATTGCCTCATCTGCAGCAGCTGACCTGGAAAAGAGTCCTTCTTCACTTTCCTGTATGTCAGAAAACATTAAGTTAAATGTGGTACATATCACGAGGAAACCACCCCCCTACATGTAGATTCGATCAGCGGAAACCGGCCATATGTTAAAGGTTTCAAAACTTGTAACAAAAAGCACATCCATAGGGAACATAATATTCTATAACCATGTGAAATGTCTTGTCAAATTCAATCACACATTTAAAAAAAAAAGAAATTGATAGTCAGCAAAATGTCAAATAAGTGTCAAACCGCCAAAAATAATTATTTGCGCTGATTATTTTCCGTTGTCTTTCCGATGCGGTTGATTAATTATGGTCTTGACGTTTTACATTCATAGTGATCCCGTATCTCGATTGAGGTTGAGGATGTGAGATGACAGTGGTCACTTACCATATGCATGTCAAAATCTTTGTTGATTGTCCTGAGGAAATGATCGGAAGGATTCCTCATTGGAGGGCAAGGGTAGCCATTGGAAGTAAAGAACTGCAAATTGGAAGGCAGGTGAGCAGCAGCGGGGAATGAAGAAAATAAAGAAGCAATGAATTGGTACCTGTGCAGCGTTGGAGGCTGGGCCAAAGAAGATGGTGTTGCCTGCGGCGAGCAGGCAGAGGCCATGGAAGAGGTCGAAGACCTCGCTGCAGGGCTGGTGCACGACGGCGACGACGGTCATGGTCTCCCTGCGGGCGAGGCCGGCGATGCGGCTCATGACGTGGAAGGAGGCAGCGCTGTCGAGGCCGCTGGTGGGCTCGTCGAGGAAGAGCAGCCGCGGGCGCGTGAGGATCTCGAGGCAGATGCTCAGCCGCTTCTGCTGCCCGCCGCTGATGCCCTTGCTCGACCGCCCGCCGATGCGCGTGTCCATCGCGCCGGCGAGCCCCATCTCGCGGACGGTGTCGTCGGCGCGGGCCACCTTCTCGTGCGCCGCCATGCTGTCCGGCAGCTGCACCTGCGCCGAGTAGTACATGGCCTCCCGCACCGTCAGCGTGGCCATCAGCACGTTCTCCTGGGTCACGTACGCCTGCACATTCATTCGATCTCATTCCTTCATGTTAAAAAATTTCTTTTCCGCGGCCAATGAATTTCGAATTTCTGAATTATTTTCTCAAGTACTCACCGATGTTCCGAACGTCAGCTTCTGCCGCCGGCCGTTGATTAGAACTTCTCCTTTCTTCTTCAGGTTCGAGTCCAGCCTTCCTGCGTGTGTTTGGTGACAAATTTTACTGTACACATGAATGAATAAATACGAATCGTTCCTTACTCTCTATCTAACGGCTCAAATTGATTTTGATTTTTTTATACTACCGTGGTAGTATTTATACTACAATAATAGTATATTATACTAGTGTAAAAAAGCTCTTCAGTAAAGTCTAGCCAGCACAGTACTGTCGTAAGGAGCGCTGAGTTGTTCTCAATTCTCATGCATGTTATTCCTGATGTGTTGGGCTCTAATCATATTTCCGATGCACCTCCCAGCACTTGTGGTTATTTTAAAACCATCTTTTTTCAACTTAATTCCATACTGAGGTGAGTACTAGAGATTCTCACAAGTAACTAAACTCCACGTAGCAGCATATATAGCAACCACAAGTCGAATTTCTTGTAAACTAACTTATAAAATTATATATGGATATCTATATCATTAACACAACAATTTTGTGGTGATCGAATGCTTTAGAACATCCAAAAATAGTGTATTTGAAAATAATATTATCTTAGCTAGGAGGAGAGATAGTGCACATAAAATGTCCTAGTTACGCGTTAATCCTTGTTAATTAGGGCACTCCCAATGGGGTTACTAAACTTGTTACTAAGCTGATATAGAGCTAATGTGGAAGCTAATTAAACTGGAGAGAGAGGGCTTGTTACTAGTTTAAGTAACCAGTACTTCACAGTACCCTAGATGATAGAAACGGATGAAATATGTATTGGGGAGTCCATCTCCGTTACTAGTGATACAGTGTGGCAATGAGTGCGGCTAATCCTATATATATTTTCATGGCCATGACATAGAAGATCCATAGATTTGTCCAAGTATGAAACAAGCTAATTAATTTTAGTAACAGATATAGTAACAATCCATTGTAGTCCTAGTTTCTTATCTCGTAATTAATACACTTGGTAACAAGTTTAGTAACAACCCATTGGAAGTGTCCTTCCAATGTCCTTACTAGCTTCTTGTTCTTCCATTCTCCGAGCACCTACATCAATTAATTCAGCTAGACGTCCGCACTCCAACCAAATCGTACGTCCTCTCCCTTGCGATCTGGAATCCAACCATCTTTCTCAATTGTCTTCACAAGCCGGAACTCCAACAAGTCGCCGAGAGAGGCGCCTATGAAGCAGTCAATTAAAGGATGTGACAGGCAGGCCGGGGCCTAGCGCAGTGCAAATGGTGTATGGTTTTTTTTAAAAAAAAAACTAAATTTAAAACCATCTGAAAATTGAATTTGAAAAAATTAATTCAAAATTAAACAAAATTCTAGAAAAACTTTTTTTTTTTTGCTCAGTTAGAAAAACGTGTGACAGCCATTATAAATTTCTAGACAAGGGTGGTGACGGCGTCCACTTTGTATCTAGTAAATTCCCCAAACGTTATAACCTATGTAAGAGCCTAACAGGTAAGAAATTTCCTTCTCAGGAGGGTCACATGTGTTGAGAAACCGGTGATTCCGAAAATCTCTTGGATTACACTCGGTAGGTAGCTAGCTAGGTTTCCGAATAACGTTGTTGGGAAATTAATCTTGACTAGATTTGTTTTAGGTATGGTTGAGTCAAGCTAGCTGCATGTAACCGGCGATGTGTGTGTGCATGGCTGTGTTTCAGTGGCTTAAGAATAGGAACCAGTTGGTTAGCGCGTTGCTTGCGTGGCTTAGGAGTCGATCAGGTGCTCATGGCGTATAAAATGGGGCCGATCGAGTAATTACTTGTAAGTTTGAGCCGCGAGAGAGTAGAGCTTGAGAAAAGCAGCGCTTGGCTATCGGTGTTCTTCTCTGCTTCATCTTCGAGTGTGTGTAAAGCAGCGAGAGAAAATATGTGTACGTCCTCTTCAAGAACTAGAGAAACCGATGAGGCCGTGGTCGTACGTGAGACAAGTATAAGGATGGAAGGGAGGAGAAAAGAAGGGTATTCGAGTAATTTATACAATTATTGTTTATCTCAGTTAGCTTGTTAAATTTGTTAATATTTTAGTAGGTCCGTTGTTGTGCACCACATACCCTAAAACTATGGTGTCCCTGAGAAAAATCAATTTTTTAATTTTATTTTATTCCTAAATACATACAGTACGTTTAGCCGTCCCTTTTGCTTAATAAAGTCATGTATATATAGCGTTTTCGCATATATAAATGACCTCCTCACCTACCTAGTTAGTATATGATAAAGAATGAAACACAGAATTTTCTATGCGATCGAGATAGGCCCGCGTGCCATGCAAGCATGTTTACTTTTAGGGACGGTCAACTGATTAATCGATTCAACTTATATTTAAACCATTAATTTCAGTCATCTCAACACATAATACTATCTTCATCTCAACATCAAAATGCAGAATAAAACTACAACACAAAATAAAAAACAAAATTGTATATTACAAAATTTTTAGTGAATCATTAGAAAATATAAATGTAAATGGGTACGTTTATTACTATGTGCAACTTTAGGTGAACTAAAAGTTAATTACAATATAGTTGCATCAAAATTGCACCTTAGTTTATATACAGTGCAATTTTAGGATTACTAATGTGCAATTTCAAGTGACTAAAATTTTACACAATTTCAATCGACTACTAATTAATAGGGCAACACAAATCCCAAAACCAAAATCGAACCGACAACCAGGTTGATATTGGCTAAAAAATCAGTTGTTTGACATTAGGAAAAAAATCAATCCATTGATTAATGGCAAAGCTGTTGCTTTTAACTCTAGGAAAACGAAGAATAAGATATTTTTTATGAGGGATTTTACCATCCTCAAGGTACCATGTTAGGGTTAAGCTTTGGTATGTTATGTTAATTACTTTCTCTTTCCCCTCTCTCTTGGGCAGCACTAATACCTGCGACGGCCGGTGACCAGCGCTTAGGTTGGGGGTGCTCCGGCATGGGTCTGCTAGTGCGGGGGTGGAGGCACTCCGGCATGTGATTGGCTAGAGGGACGACGGCGCTTGCGCAGCAGCACACCGATGTGCCCTATTGAGCGGCATGACAGGGGCGGCAGATGGAGGGGGAAGGCGGCCGGCGGT
Organism: Olyra latifolia; assembly: GCA_036346145.1. Lineage (NCBI taxonomy): Eukaryota > Viridiplantae > Streptophyta > Magnoliopsida > Poales > Poaceae > Olyra > Olyra latifolia. The sequence continues at coordinate 2,066,359 of CM070531.1, read as the reverse complement.
GACCACGGGATGCCCCCACGATAGGATGGGACGGGCCAGCATGAAGGGTGGCGGTGCTCGGCCGGCGGCGTGGCCAACATTGAGGTGAGGTGAGGTGAGAGAGGAGACAAAATACAAGGGTACCATTTTCAATAGTGGTACAAATAGGTATTAAAGAATTAGAAAGGATCGATGTACAATGACATAGCTCTTGTTGATAGCTGGCCATTACATCTAATTAGATCAATGGTTGTGATCCATGATACCTTAAGATAGAAGATCGAGGTAAAGGATGGTAAAATCTCTTTTTTAATTATATATATGATGCTTTAGAAGTTACATAGTGAGGAACCCATGCAGGATGGAGTAGGACGTGCATGTTACCGGCCAAGGTGTCGAGCAGGGTGGTCTTGCCGCAGCCGGAGGGCCCCATGATGGCCAGCACCTCGCCGGGGCGTGCGCAGCCGCTGACGCCGTTGAGGATGGTGGCGGCCTGCCCCCTGCCGTTCACCGCCGCCACCCAGACGTCCTCCCACGTCAGGAACACGCCCGTGTCCAAGCGATCCTTCCTGCGGCCGGCGCTGCCGTCGCCCTCCTGCACCACGTCGATGCCATCAAATCCTCCGGCGGCGGCGCCGGTGGCCTCCACGTCGGGACCCGGGGCTGGCGGCTGCGTCTCCGCAGCAGGGCTACGCCCATGCCCACGGAGAGCCGCGAACACAGCACCGAAAGGGAACGGGAGGCGGCTGCAATAGTCGGCGGCGCCGCCGCCGGAAGGATGCCACAGCGGCCGCGACGGGCTCGGAGTGGGCGCCCAACGTGGCAATGGCGAGGCCGCCATGGTGTGTCTCTGATCACAGCTCAAATACAAATGCTACCTGCAGCAGCTTCTCGCTCTACGACAACGGCGAGCTGATATATAAATAGACTTGTTTCTGGTAGCGAGAGCAGCATGCGTATAGCTCATGGGTTACGTACTTGTGAGTGTGACACGTACTACTGCATGTACTGTTACTGTGGCTCACCACGTGAAACATATGTTTTTCCACTGACCAAATGCGGCGGAGGACGAGAACAAAGTCGAGGTGTTGAGGCAAGTAGATTTCAAGGACGCGAGCGGTTGGTTAGCACACCGCTGCATTAATTAAAGCCCAACAACGAATATATAATTAAGCACACGCACAATTAATATAGTAAATTCCAAAAGTCATTCCTCCCGTAGTGTCCTCTTGCTATGATTTTAAAATCTGTTGCTTCGCAAGGTTACACTGTAGCAAACAGTAGCATTAAACAGTATCATTTCTACTGTTTAAAGTTACTAGATTACTGTACCTGCAGTGAAATGTGAGGTGAACGTCGGAGGAACGGCAGAGAAGTGGAAATGCAGAAGATACAAATCCCACCCACACAGTTCGTAAAGTTTCTCACTTCTTCCAAATTAATCCCTCCCACGTATCTTCATATCTCAACGTCATCACAGTCGGCTCCCAATGAAATTAACTGTAAAGAGTTGACAAGGGTGGAAAGATGCAACCGATATGCTCCTACTTTTTTGCTTAAATAAATATCATGGTTCCCTATATAATTGGCAAATAGCGATTAAATATTTCTGCATGATGAGACATACATAGCCATATGTAGACGCATGTAGTGTCGATCCTTAGGATCGAATCTAGATAAATAGAAATAAAAAAACCTTACTCTCACCTGTAGGGTAATGTGTACTATATAGCATATTATACTGTTAATTAAGTTCATCAAAAAATATTTAAAAATAAAGTGACACAGAATGGGAACTGCTATGACCGAATTTGCAAGAGGGAGAACACACTGCACACAATTGTGTAAATTGTTAGGCTAGAAACATGCAGAGACTCTTGCGGAGCTTGGACACTGGAGAGTGAGACGTTGGACCGTAAGCTATGTATTTCCTCCATTTCACAATAGTTGTAGTTCTAACATTTAAAATTTTTATTAAAATAGTTGTAGTTCTCACATTCTAATACAACTTTAGAGCCAATATGACCTTTGTACCCTTCATCAATGCAGCCATCTATTTAAGTTAATCTGTTCAACTACCCTTCATTAAATGAGGGTAGACAAGTCACTTTCCACGTTTCCTTATTTTGTGTGCATTTAGCTAAAACTATAACCATTGTGAAACAGAGGGAGTAGAAATGTGACAGCCAGGCACGTATTCGAGACATGTCTATACTATACTCTAAAGCCCAGTTCTGCCTTGCCCCCCTCCCCCGGACGACACCTGTCTGCTCGCACCATTGAGCCACGTCACGTGCAAACGGCGACCGTCTGATCGGCCGATCCGGCCGCCCAGACCCGCCCAGACAAAAGTGCAGAAAGGTCCTCTACTTTTTGATTTTATAACCAGGTCCACTAATCTTCTGGTCCATCCGATCGGCGTATCGAGCCGCTTGCGCTATATCCTTTTCTCGTTCCTATTTGTACTGCCGGAGTCAAAATATTGAATTAATTGCAGGTGCTCTGCAAACCACGAATACATATAGCACTAGAGCAGCCCCCTTTGCATTCGTACTTGCCAACAAGAGTAGCTATCGTGTTTTATAATCAACCAGAAACCTGTTTGGTTGAGTTATCAAACTTGGCAACAAATATCACATTTTACCGTATCTAAGTTTTTTTTAAAAAAATGATAAAATTAGGCATAATTTAATTGCGATGGCTTCCAAACCAAAGAGTATATATATTCTCCAGCGACATGCACGAATGCTTAGTATTGTTTTGGTATAAGTGAACCTAATTAAACTTTTGAAATTTTGTTTATCAATCTATATATTATTAAAAAATATTTTATCAGGATACATAACAATACATATGTAGATGTGTCTCGAATAGTTTTTTTTTTCATGGTATTGTAATTTTATTTTGTTTCAGAATTATATTACAATAAAACTAATGTTCATTGTTGCATTTGAAAGATAGTGTGGATGTACATTAACACTTTTTTCCCAAATGACAGGAGGGAGTAACTTAATTTTTGTATAAATTACATTGCAGCTCCCTAAATTTGAGTTATTATCTCATCTAGCACGCTACCTCCACGGGTCATTTTTTTGTTGGCACCATTTTCTGGAGATGTTGATCGCATATATGGCCAGCTGCCTTTGTTTTTTTTTTTTTGAGGGAATACCATAGGTAGAACTCTATGGTGTAAAGAATATATTTCCCATGATAGATGGCACATGTGGGGAATTAGAAACATCAGGTCATGTATGATGACCATAACCTGATTGTACCCTGTCATTGTACCAACCTGTTGACATGATAATAAACAACGGGAAATTAAGAGCAGTGGTGCAAATGGACAGAACAAACAACGGGATGAAAAATGTGAAGTTCAAGTTGAGAGTGCTAGGTAAGACAACCATGCATACTAGTTTAGAGAGTTTCTATTTGTTGGAAAAATCAGCACTTTCAGGTTTAATATAGTCAATATAGCAAATTCATGCTGCACAAGTATAATCTAGACATGTATAGAGCAACAATACACATATCTCTCTGAAATATACTCATGCACAGAAGCACCAAGATAACTAATATGGTAGAAAACATCATGTATCGATCTTTCTCAGAAGTGAAACCGGGAATAGATAAAGACGACTCTGTTGCAACAAAGTGGTAGCCGGAGGAGCAGATCGCGGCGACGACATGGACGAAGCATCGTGCGGAGTGCTTCCCAAAAACCTTATTCGCCCTCTCCCGGTGTAGGATCTCAAAGGCGACGGTTCTAGAGACATGCCTCCCAATCACCAGTGCATGTCGGCATAGCGGGACGGAGTAGTCGATTTGTGGCGACGCAAAAAATTGGAAGAGGCAAAACCCTAGCTTCTTTTTTATCTCTCTCCGGCGGTGGCCATACGGTTTATATAGGATAAGTCGACGGTCAAACATGTCATAAGACGTGCCACGATCGGACTTGCACGATCTCCATATCTCGTAACAGATTCGGTATTTTTCAGAGAGCAAAAAAAATAAATCTACAAAAGGAGGCCGTGCCTGCGCAAGCAACTGGACCCGATTTCGATAGACAATTCATGCAGATGCCGTGCACCTACGTCGCCCCTGTCCCAGCCCGAGCCCGGCGAGGCGAGGCAAGGCGAGCGAGCGCGTGCATGTGTTCTTCTCTTTCTCTCTCCCACATGAGCTAGTGGGGTGGAGCACACTCCACTATTTAAGTTGGTGTCTCCCTACCTCAATTAGCAATGTGGTACTAAAGAGTTTCCTCATCCCCTTCCATATGTGGGCTTTTAAGATTTTCTAGAAATTATTTCTAAATAAATGGGCTAAGCCCATTTATTCCAATAATCCTCCACCAGATCTCAAAGTCCCACTTAGATTTGCTTGTTTCAAAACTATTTAATATACCAGTATTTCGATGGAGACCCGTTAGGGTTGAATATCCACCTAGATCTCCAAGGTACACTCATCCACAACTTGAAGAATGGACTAAGCCTTAAATTGCAAGTTTTGTGCGAGCAAGTTTCACTTAAAGTCATTACTGATACTTGGCTACCAATAGACTGTCCCTCGGGTGGAGCATATAAGTCGTACTCCATGGTCTCTTCATGAGCTTCTTAGAGATTACCCAAGTCTCACAAACTGCGACTTACAGTCAGGCTCATATAGGTGCGTTCTTTTAAGAATGCTCTGTAGGACAGCATCTTCACTAATTAAAATCAACAGAACACATTAAGGCAATGGCCAACCTACCTTAAAAATTATGACATTATTGTATCTTCACTATAGTGGATTGGATAATACTCTCCTTCAGTTAACCAATAGCTTGTTTTTTCCGGACCCTAATTCACGGGATCTCCGATCACATAGGTTAGGTTACCACTATGGAATAACTCATATGGGTCTCATACCCAACTCCTTTGATGCATAGTCTATCACATTCCATGATAATCCCTTTGTAAAAGGGTCTGCCAGGTTCTTAGTTGTTAGGATATAATCCAAGGCTATTACTTTAGAGTTTCTCAATTTCCTTACAGACTTCAAACGTCTTTTGACATGTCTTGAGGACTTCATGTTGTCCTTAGAACTATTAACTTTGGCAATGACCATTTGATTGTCATAGATCATAAAGATAGCTGAAATCGCTTTTTAACCACCGGAAGACCCATCAAGAGCTCTCACAACCATTCTGCATCAACAGTGGCTATATCTAATGCAGTGAGTTCTCCTTCCTTGGTTGACCTCATCAAAATGGTTTGTATGCAAGACCTTTATGAAACATCACCTCCACCCAAAGTGAATGTATATCCACTTATGGCCTTAACGTCATCAGTATCAGATATCCAATTTGAACCACTATAGCCCTCTAGTACTGGTGGATACCCGGTATAGTACAATTCATAATTCATAGTACCTAATAGATAGCGCATGACTCGCTCGAGTGCACATCAGATTATTACCCGGGTTAGAAGTAAACCGGCTCAATTTACTCATAGCGAATGAGATGTCTGACCTTGTAGCGCTAGCCAAGTACATAAGAGATCCAATGATCTGACAATATCTCAATTGATCTCTAGCTATTCTTTAATTCTTTTGAGAATCACGCTAGGATCATAAGGTGTTGGAGAGGGCTTGCTATCCATATAGCCAAATCGACTCAAGACCTTTTCCACATAATAAGATTGCGAAAGTGTAATATCACCCTCACCTTTGATTAACTTGATGTCCAAGATTACATCAGCCTCTCCCGAATCTTTCATATCAATGTTTTGAGACAAAAAAGACTTGACTCGTTAATCATATCAAGACTTGTCCCAAAAATTAATATGTCATCAACATAAAGGCATAAAATAACTCCCTAGCCCCCACTATAGTGTTAATACACATTTATTAGCCTCATTTATAGCAAAGCCCACAAAAGTTAAGGTTCTGTCGAACATCTCATGCCATTGTATAGGAGCTTGTTTAAGACCATACAAAGATACAAATCCATCATGCTGTTCCATGTAAATTTCCTCATCCAACTCTCCATTAAGGAAAGTTATCTTAACATCCATTTGATGAATGAGAAGACCATATGAGGCAGCCAAAGATAGTAGAACTCGTATGGTGGTCAGTCTAGCGACAGGAGAATAAGTATCAATGGATATACATAGCAAAATTTAGAAGCATCATCAATCAGTCATGAAATATCTTTTATCACCCTTTGTCAACACATCATTCATTTCAGAAATATCTAAATTTATGAGTTCTAAAGGTGCCAAAATTTCTCTCCTCTGCTACCTTGTGGGGCTTACGAGGTTGCTTTGATTGCACACAACTTCGGCAATTTGAACCTTTGATAGTAGAAACATTTGGGATTAAATTTATGCTAGCAAGCCGAGACATACAACCAAAATTTATATGACATAACCGTGAGTGCCAAACATTGGCCTCACCTCCATTGAAATTGCCACAAATATGGTTCACAATTTTATTGCAGAATAGTAGGTGGATTACCGTACCCAAAGGTTCCATCTCCAGTGTTGCCAATGGTCTCTATGACAGACTTTGAGCTCTGTCCTTGATCACCCTTTCTTCCTTTGCGGCTTGGGCACTTTTTAGCCCAATGTCCAATTTCACTGCACATGCAGCAAGGCATGTCATCCTTGTTCATCCTCTTCTTCTTGAATTTGTGGTTTGTTTGGATTTATTTTTTCCCTTGTTCTTGCCATGTTACTATTACACCACATTGGCGCTAGACTGTCCCTCGGCTCCTCTCGCAGGTGCATTGTTAGCCTGAGCTTTCTCCTCAACATCAAGGGACACAATTAAACTCCCAACAGAGATTTGTTGTCTCTTGTGTTTCAGAGCAGTGGTAAAATTTCTCCACGAGGGAGGTAATTTGGCAATAATGCCCCTAGCCACAAACTTGTCGGGTTGTGCACATTTAAGGAGTTCGAGTTCCTTTTCAATGCACTGTAATTCATGGGCCTGCTCGACTACAGAACGGTTGTTTACCATCTTATAGTTGTGATACTACTCCATGACATACAGTTCACTGCTAGTGTCTGATGCACCGAATTTAGTACTCAATGCATCTCACAGCTCCTTCGTGTCTATTATGTGCATGTACACATCACACAGACGGTCAGCAAGAACGCTAAGAACGGCACCTACAAAGAGTATGGTGGCATCCTTAAACATTTTCTCCTGTTCAGAAGTGTTCCTTCAGGTTTGCCAGTCGCAGCCCAGTAGACGTTCATAGCTATCAGCCATAGAGTGACTTTGACATGCCATCTCTTAAAGTGCACGCTGATAAATTTATCTGGTCTTAGTGCATCGGCAAAGCTAGCCATCGTTAAACCAAAGTGCCAGATATAAGGTTTTTATATTATTGAAAATATCAGCACTTTCAGGTTTAATATAGTCAATACATAAATCATGACGAACTGATCAAATAGCAAATTCATGCAGCACAAGTATAATCTAGACATGGATGAAAAAAATACACATATCTCTCTAAAATATACTCATGCACAGAAGCACCAAGATATTTTACATGGTAAAAAAATCATGTATCGATCTTCCTCAAAAGTGAAACCGGGAAGAGATAAAGACGACCCCGTTGCAACGAAGTGGTAGCCGGAGCAGATCGTGGCGACGACGTAGAGGAAGCAGATTGCAAGCAGTAACATGGAGCGCTTCCCAAAAACCTTATTCGTCCTCTCTCGGTGCAGGATCTCAAAGCCGACGGGTTCCGGAGACCTACTCTCCCGATCACCAATGCACGCCGGCATAGTGAGACGGAGTAGTCAATTTGTGGCAGCGCAGAAAATTGGAGAAGGCAAAACCCTAGCTTTTTTCTATCTCTCTCAGGCGGCGGCCGTATAGCTTTATATGGGATAGGTCGACGGTCTAACGTGTCACAAGACGTGCCACGATCGGACAGACACGATCTCCATATCTCGTAACCAATTCATGGAGTAGTCAATTTGTGGCAGTGCAGAAAATTGGAAGAGGCAAAACCCTAGCTTCTTTTCTATCTCTATCGGGCGGCAGCCGTACTGTTTTATATGAGATAAATCGATGGTAGAACGTGTCACAAGATGTGCCACAATCAGACTCGCACGTTCTCCATATTTCGTAACTGATTCGGTATTTTCCAGAGTGCCTACGCAAGCAACTGGACCCAATTTTTACGAACCATTCACGCAGGTGTCGTGCGCCCGCCCAAGCCCGAGCCCAGCGAAATGTGCGAGCGCGAGTTCTTCTCTTTCTCTCTCCCACATAAGCTAGTGGGGTGGTGCACATTTTAGTATTTAAGTTGGTATCTCCCCACCTCGACTAGCAATATGATACTAAAGAGTTCCCATGCCCCCTTCCATATATGGTCCTTTAGGATTTTCTAGAAATTATTTCTTAATAAATTAGCCAAGCCCATTTATTCCAACACTTTCAATTTAATCCAATTAAGTTTTTCCGCTATGAACTGGATTTCTTTTTCACCGAGGCATGGCTGGTGGGGATTGAACCCAAGTGATCTGGATCGATCACACCTGATCTTGCATCATCTAACGAACATTATTTCTGACTTCACTTTACCTTTATTTTTCTCCTTTATCGGAAAATCAGTTCCCCATATTTAATTTGTGTATATATACTGGCTCTATGTGCCTAGAAATTAGTATTATCTGCCAAAAAAAATGGATCTCCCAGCTAAAAAATTAACTTCCATTGAGGTATATTTGGACGAAGACTTGGGAGTCCCGAATGTCTCGATCTCTTCCACCTGCACGTCTGAACGAAACGTTTACAGCGTAATATGCAATTGCATGTGCTACTTTACACAACATGTGGACACAGGAGAAGCCAATTATGACTTTGATCTGAAATTGAGTAAATATTCCGTGGATTACGCGTACGAATGTGGTAGCCAGCTCCAGCATTTAGGGCTTTCATTTTCTGGCAGGTGAAGTGTGCGAAAATTACTCCCCTAATAAAAGCTGTCTCCGTCCCTTCACCGGCTTGAGCAATTTGGATGCAAACCGGATTAGTAAATTACAGTTGAACCGGATAATCACGAGTGGTATATAGCTAGTTGGATGCAAACTCGATTAGAAATCCAATTTACTTGGAGGTGATCCTATGTTCCATTCAAAGGAATTTTAGACGAAAATTTGAGCAAGTAAATACAAAGGGAAAAAGTTCCTAGTGATGCTTTATTTGTACGATTGTTTCAAATGAATTTCAGATTATAGATAAATTTTTCTCAAATTTAGAGTTCTAGAATGAACTATATATGAGACCATCGTGCTTAGAGGCTTGTCTCTATGCTAAGACGCGCAACTGATCTCCAAGTCCTAACACAACATACCACAATGTGTATTATAGGTTGATGAAGCATTTGAAACAGAGCTGGCAACTATAATTAGCATAAATATAAAATAGCATCTAGTTCAATTTTAAACTGAGATTATACAAGCATGAAATACTTAGAGACTGTGGACCACCTGTTAGGGGTGGCCAGCACCGTACTAGTCCCTGTACTAGTACACTAGTGTCACACATTACAAAGCCGGATCATTTCATACAGCGAGATGTCTTTATTACAACAAACAGCCATCAGGCTGATTAGTAGTCAAATGGCCATAGCTTTACTTACAAACCAAGTCCAAAATACAACATCAGAGTTTGCGGAAGATTTACACAAAATCACACCAGCGGCTTTGCAATAGCGAGCAACTGGTGGAACGCCCTAAGCCTTGTTATCCTCCTAATCTTGATCTTGATACTGAGGATCGCCATCCTCATGACATTCATAAGCATCTTGACCTCCATCGTCTCCTTCGACTGAAAAAAGGGGGGATATGGACGAGTTCAGTGTCATCCAAACACTGGCGAGTTAACACCCAATCTAATGCATTTAGTGATAAAGGTTTCAAAGGAAAGGTTGGTTTTGTTTGTTTCCAGAAAGCCAATTTTATGAATCAAAACCTATGACTTAGCAATTTTAACAAAGTTCTACTTTCAATGTGTTATTCCAGAGATTTAGTTCCAAACCATAATCCATCTCATCCTATGACAGTTTCCATGCACTCTGCCAAACATCTCCTTCCTTCCGCCATCGTATTCCGGGTTGGCAACCCGTTGTGAACCACAACTCTACTGGATATTTGCCAGTCCAGTAAGTGTGATTAAATCACCCTCAGGTGACATCCCAAGCCGGACCTTCTTAGAGTGGGGTTTCCCATCCAAGGGCTGGTTTCGCAAATCACCTCATGTGACCCTCAACTCCTACTACCGCGCGATAGCTACGCGTTGTGTTAGAACCACCCCCTCAGGCTAGTGGCAACGTTCTTCCGCTACGTGTATGTCTCCGCACTCCTGCTAGGGCGAGCCCGCACTCCACCCTATCACTGGGTCCACCCTGCCTAAGATAACTTCCTTCTCCCGCTCTCGTAGCCTCTGCTACACCACTGTATTGGACCCCATCCGTACAAAACCATAACCACAACCAAAACCAAACACCACACACTGGCATGCTAGGCTCAATATCCAGTTATCCATGTCATTATATATTCATGTCTGGTAAATATCGGTTCACCGTTCCGAGGCAACTAAGTCTAAAATAATTATTGGACCTGAGCAATGTCTAAGCAAGATTTTAACCAGACTTAGGAGTCTAACAAGTTTTAAATCATAGACTTAAGAGTCTAATAACTGTGTTGTTCCTAAACCAGGTTAATTCAAGGATTGATCGTCAAGACGATTAGGTAGTGATTCAACTAATCAATGATCATCAACACAATCATTTTGGTTATTGACGGTTCAATAAAGCAGGCATGATATATTATGAATTAATAGGGTAGGTACTCATAATTAAAAGCATGCAATTGATACTTAAAAGAAAATACTTTAATTGAAAGCTAGGATCAATATGATCTAATGAATGTTAACTCGCCTAGATCTTCTTGAAGGTTGTCTTGGGGTTGTTCGGGGTCTTCACACTGCTCGTCAGCTCCTTCTAGCTCTATTCGATGAATAACCGATATGAACAACCAGAATGCGGAAATTATGATGCATGAATGCAGTCAACCTATTTGCTTAAAAAAAAATCGTGATGATCCAAGTAAGGCATGCGAAAACTACTCATCGAAGGTGTGATGAAAATGCTCATAAATGATTGAAATATATATGATAATACATATATATATATATCAATATATTTACCCATTATTTAGCAAAGTGTTTAGTTTTAAATTTACTTTGTTTGAAGTATTTCCTTCACAAATATAAGTGTAAGAAATTAATGGTATAGGGTGTTGGTTGATTAATAATAAGTGTTTGGACTAGAGAGGATTAATAGAAAATTTTACTAAAATAGGTTGCCATTGGTTAATATGTGATAATGGATAAATTAAGACTAAATATGGGTCTATATTCTTTAATTTAGCAAGCTAACCATCTGATATTTTTTCTAGGTCCAGAGAGGTTTTATATATTTTCTAGGATTTTCTCATTATTTTTCTAAATGATTTGCTATTTTTAGTAATTCAAAAACAGTTACTGGAATTTCTTTTACACAGAAATCATCTTAGAATAGCTTCGGGAAATATTCCAGTGGGCAAATAAAATTACCTGATTAATATTATATTTTTGTAAAATCTTCTGAGAGATATAGTATTTATTATGCTTTTTTGGAGAATTTTGGGAGTGCCCAAATATTTTTAGAAACTCAACTCGAGTTTTGGTTTTATTTAAAAGAAGAAAAGGATGGAAAATCCCTATAAACAGTAACGGGCCGGCCCAATTTGGCACAGCCCGCGGGCATTGCACAGAAAGCGTACTTATGAAAGACGCAATCAAAATCACGAAAGCGCCCAGGGGAAAGCGTGTTTTTGAAAGTACGCCAACGGACAACGAACGTTTACTATGGGAAAGGCGTATTATCCATTCAAAGCTTTTACTAGGCGGATGCGCACAATGCGCAAGACGCTACCACTAACACTGACAGCAGGCCACTCGGTCCCACCAGTCAGTGACGTATTAAGTTAAACCCGCGCGCGATTTAAAACTGACACGGTTCACGCACGAATCTTGACACCGAATCCAACGGTCCCTGGTTGTCGTCTTCCCCGAGCGACCAAGACGGCACTCTGGCGAAGTAACCAGCGCACACGTGATGGAGCTCCGGGGCGTTAGCGAGGTAGCAGAAGCTCGCCGAAGACTTTACACGACTAGGCCTAGGACATGTCACCGCCGGCTTGCTGGTGATGGCCCTATAACGGTGGTTACATGCATGGCGGCGGAAGGAAGCTTCAGGCTCATGTGGCTACCACGATCTAGGGGATGCTAGGGCTAGAAATCGAAGCTGAAGACATTAGGGACCACGGGAAGACTTACCGAGCACAAGGCCGGCGTGGAGAAGGCGTAGATTGCTCTGGCGTTGGTAAGGTCGAACGGAAGTAAGAACAGGGTGCACGTCGCCGGGACGCTCTGGTACTCCTCGAGTCCAATCAACCTGGGCGAAATGTGCGCAAGAGTGAGGGGATGCTCCACGCGCGAGGAATTTCTAAAAGACTTACCGAGTAGGACGAATTTTGAGATAGGGGCTCCGGTGGCCGTCTCGCACCGGCGGTGAGAAAAATGGCAATGTCGGCGGCTTCGGTGGATGAGAGGCCAATTGCTCTGGTGGAGATGTCCGTGAGGACGCAAGAGAGCTTGGAGCGTGGGGGAAAACGAGTGCGGAGCAAAGGGAAGGGTGAGAGAGGTCGGCTCGGGTTTAAGAGGCGGGCGGAGAGGAGGAGTCCGAGGTACCAACTCCCTCAATTAAAGCCGGAGCTCACGAGGGCGAGCATCGCTGAGTCTCAGGCAGCGGGCACGATGCTCCAATGGACAAGTTCCGAGGCGGCAGCGAGGCAGCGACGGAGTGAGGTGACCTGGCGGCGAGCGCGAGTCGGGAGGACGCGACGGTGCGGCAAGGCGCCAGGGCGAGGTGACCGGGTGCAGCACTGCACAACGGCCGCATGGGCGCAGCCTCTTGCAGCTGGGACCGGCAAGGCACGCGAGGGTGAGCTGGGCGAGCTCAGCACCGAGAGGGAGAGAGAGAGAGAGGTGAGAAAGAGAGATGTGTGGCTGCCATGTGGGCCCACGTGAACAGTGCCTTGGCTGACTAGTCCTAATGGCAGGACTGGTCCAAGGGTATAGATGTAAATTGGGAATTTCAGGAAAATAGCTAAGGAAGTCCAAGATATGGCTTCTTGGGTTTGAATTTCAAATTCAAGTTGAATTTGACAATAGGTTTTAGGTTTCTAAATTCAATATGGAGTGTTCATGATTTATACCCTAAGCTCAATGGAGGTAGGGAGTCTAATTGTCTTAATTGGATTTAAAATTTCCACATATTAATATTTGTGATTTTTGTAATTGTTATTATAAAAATTGAATTTCTACGATTAAAAACCCTGATCATTGAGTTGCACATGATCTATTTTGGATTTATCATGATCCTAATCACTTTGATTTGGAAATTTATCCTTCAACTTAGTATGAAAATTAGGATTACAAAGGGATTTTGATTTAAATTATTTGGGGATTTTTGATTTGCACACCATAGAAAGTCCAAAAAATCACTCAATAATTAATATTACAAAGGTTTTTTTTTGAAAATTCCACATTTGGACTATTACAGAGACTGTCTCTAAGCTCGGAGATAGCATCGAGTAGCACACAATGTTAGAGTCATCATCTAAGTGCTCTCTCATCTTCTTAGAGAGGTCGTGAATGCATGAACCTCATGTTTCCAATCAAGTGAGAATTCAAATACAAACATCTCTCTGCATCTGCCCCCGTTCTATACTAGTACATTAGCATTTAATTTCAAAATTTTCCCTTTTTACTATAAGATAACCAAACATATCTTTTAAAGAACTCCGTGGTTTTGTTTATCGCGGGTTTCAACCACATGCATGCCAGTGCTTGCCGATCATATTTTTTCAAATTCTGTGAATCTACGTGGCCCTAACTGGAACTTTTTTGTACGCAAACTGAAAAAAAAACATTTTTGTCCTGAACCATGGCCCGCCATCCATTTTTGTCCATAAATTCCAAAACAGGTTAACTCCATACTGGAAATATAAAAATTAGGCACAAATGGCCACTTGATAGAGTCAACAGTATTTTTGACTAGTAAAAGGTGGTTTGATTGAAGCGGTATATGTATTATGACATAAAAATATTTCATGAAGTCTAAATTAAACTATATATTTTAGTTTCTTATGATTATCTAAAATAATTCTATCAAATATACATTTTTCTTGGATTTATTTCAAAAAATCTAAGAAAAATGTATTAAACTGAGCTTGTAAAATAATTACGAACTCAAATATACATTTTTCTTGGATTTTTGAAATATTTTTGTTAAAATACATATAATATTTATCTCAAATCAGCATATATTGACCCGTAAAAACACCCTTGGACTGGTGAAAGGACCATTCATGATCAATTTCGATATTTTGAGAACTGAGTTAAGCCTTCAAGGATAGTAGGGCCTAGAGGGGGTGAATAGACCGGACTTAAGTTTTTTAAATTCAAATTTATTTGGGCACGAAGTTAAAAACTTTTTACATAAACAAGCAAACCACCATTCTCAACTACAAAAATCAAATACACAACAAACAATCCATGGTCATAAAGCTGAAATTAAATGCGAAATGTGACATCCTGTTATTTTTTTCCAAATAGCAGAAAATATTATTTCAATTTAAGATAATTATTTAATAATTATCCCCTAATTTTTTCCATACTTGCCAAATCTTTTCCTAGTTACCTTCCCCTAATCCTTCCCTAAGCCCCTCTAATTGCCGTGGTCGTGCTCACTAACCCACGAACGAGTCCCAACCGGCAAGGTAAGCTGTCCCTGCCCAAAACACCACACCAAATTGGTGCAGCCAGCTCTTTCCCAAATCAAAATCGAATCCGTATCCAAACCAAATCCGACCCTTGCCAAATCCAGCCAATTCATGCCATATCATGCAACAAAATCATACCAGATCGTTATAATCCAAACATGCCATATTCACCATCATAGCCACAGTATAAAAGCCCCTAAAACCTATCGGCCGTATAGCATCCCCAATCCCGAAACCCTAGCCGACGCCGTCATCACAGAGCAAGGGGACAGGGGAGGAGAAGCAATCGTCATCGCCGCCGTCGCTGCTGCCGAGGTGAGCCGCACCGTCGACACGGGTTGCCGTCGCCGCACGCCGCCTTCTCGGCCACCTAGCCGCCGCTGCGCCGTAGCGCGCCTCCTCTGCGCGCTGGCACGAGCAGGGGCATGCGCCGTTGCCGCCGGTTGCCGCCTTGCCGGAGCCGACGCGCCGTCGCGCCAGGCAGTCGCCGCCTAGCCGCTTCCATCGCCGCCGTCGGAGCCGCCGGGCGCCGCCTACTGGTGCCGTCAAACCCGCTGCCGCCGCCTCCGGGACCCGCCGCCGCTGCCGCCACCATGTGCTGTAGACGATGCTGCCCACCGCGCCGCCGCCGGGGGAGCTCACGGCCGCACCGCCGCCGCCTGGCCGGTGCGCCGCCACTCGCAGGAGAGCGCCGCCTCCACCGCCACCGGCCAAGCCGCCGCCTCCGCCGCCCCATCTCTCTCTCTCCTTCTCTCTCTTTCTTCCCCTCTCTCTCTTTTCTTCTTTGTCCTCTGTTGCGCGTGTGAGCAGAGACTGAGCAGCCTCTTTCTCTTTTCAATCCTTCGGTCAAAAGGCAGTCAACCCGCGCGAGCCACTGTTCATATGAACAGTGTACATTCACATTTTTGTACCTCCTAAACCGTAGCTCCGATCCGCACCAAACAAATTTTGTTGATCTTCTTTTAACCTAATCTACCTCCTGTATTTATTTCATAAGTTTTTGAATTTTATTCGCTGCTGTTAATTCGCCTGTGTCTTGATTTGCGTGTAGACATTACGGAGGAATCCGGAGGGGAGCTAGTTGCCGGTTGTTAGGAAACGTGCTACTCGGATCAAGGTGCAAGCTAGATTCATATTGATTCCATCGGGTTTTCTCTTAATTTACTATTCATAGAAATTTAACTGTGCATGCTATTTTTAATTTGATTTTTTTTATTTAATTTTACCTATTGCCAATGACGTGTTCTATTAGCACATATCACCTTTCTTTTGACGCCTAGTATAATTTATATCTTGTTATAGCCATCCTTAAATTTACTCATACTAGATGCTTATTTGCTTCGATGGGAAATCCAGTACATATGATGGGAGATCATTCACAAGAATTTGTAGAGAGATTCTACTCTGTAGTTTTGGTTTTGGTTAATTTAATTCAACTAAAATCAACGTGGCGTGAGTAGATTCGAGGTGGTGGTTTGATCGGTGGACGTATGGTTTGTGGAAAGCCATCTCGGTGACATAAGGACCGAACATAGTAGATGATCTAGCCAAGCACAACAATACATCTATGGGTGTTAATAATGGTAATATCTTAGTTGTTACCTCGGGAAATCAAGGGTTGGTTTTTCATGGCGGTGTGAGTGTGGCTCGTGACCATCGTATACTTACCTGGCATAAGAGGGAAACGTCTGGCTTAGTGAGAAACGGCTTGTGGCGAATCCTTAATGAGGCAATCTTAACCCTAGATGGAACGGGGATAGCGGCTTCGTTTCACTCTCGGATGAGTCCCATGGGTAAAGTGTACCCACTCTGTAGAGTTAAAAGTATCATGATAGCCGTGCTCACGGCTAAGAGCGGGCTTAGGCGGCTCTACATGTTACCTCACCTTTTTAATAATTAAAGTGTTATAGAAGACAGGGATAGGGATTGCCAGGCAGTGAATGCCGGGCAGTGAATGCCGAGCAGTGCATTACAGGGAATGTATTGCCAGGGTTTTCGAGTAGAGTTGACAGCGATTGTCATTTACATTGCTATGTTGAGAAAACATGGGTTAAAGAAATGAATTTAAAATTGATTTAAACTATTGCTTTACAACTGATAGGTTTGTTAAAAATGTCTTTATGCAAAATAACCATCTCTAATCCTTTGATAGCCTTGCATTCATTAGCTAAGGATATACATGCTTGCTGGGTATGGTTTATCCATACTCATTAGTTGTTCTTCAGATCTGTGCGCAGGTGACGACTCTGCTGAGTACGTGGATTACGAGGCAGGGTACGACGATGGAGCTTCCGGCTACTAGTGTATCCCCAGTCAGATGCATGTGGCTTATAGATGGGTTTACCGAGCCATCTTTCAACTTTCTATCTTTCGCTTGCTATTATTTAAGACAATTATTGTAATATTTGGCGTTTGTGGCCAATGTACTTTATTTTGTTAATCGTTGAACAGCAAGGTGCGATTCCAGATTGCTCTAACTGTGCGTACTAGCTGTGATCCGTTGGGACTAATACCGTAATGCACAGAGGGGTCGGCTTTGCTGAGCCGGGTCCGACAGAGTTGGTATCAGAGCCGAGCTGACCGTAGAAATCACTAGATAGTTTTTGGAAGCCCTAAGGTTTTATTTTGAAAAAATGGTTTACAAACTTCGTTGCTTCTATCTCTCTCCATTTACATCTATTGATCTATTGGTCTAGTTCTCTCCTATTTAGTGTTCTTACTTTCATCTCTTTCTACTTATCCTCTAACGTTCTCTCATTCTTGTCACATCGTCTATTTAAGTAAAAACTTTATTTCCTCTACTTCTCAAATTCAAACCTAGTTTGTGCCCTACACCTCATGCAAGACACCAGTATCGGCACCGTCAAGACCGTCGAAATTGAAGAAGATGAGGAAGACCCTGGAGAACGAGTTCAGGAGGAAAGGCTCAAATAAGGACACCCCCGAAGAATAAAGTTTAGACTATAGGTCGTAGTTGTCATAGTCCAAATGTAGTTCATAAATTTTGTAAAAATTGGGTGGAATAGACTGTGCCAAGATTGCTCTTTTGGGACACAGCTATTCATTATCTGTTTTAGTTAAAAATACTGTTTGTGCTATAGTACCAAAACCAAAATCCCCTTGGGTCCACCGTTCATGTTACAGTGTCACGCCAAAAAAAACTCATTGTTATTTATACAAATGAAATGATTTTTAGTAGTTATAAGCAAGCAAGATAAATAAGATTTTTTTTTATGACCTGAGTACTGTACATGCTACACTTACTTGCAAAAAAAATCAAAATAATAATACTAATAATATCAAAATAAAATTACAGTAAAAAAATAACACTGTTAATAAGACGAATTAAATGACTTTAAACATATTTATTACTCAAAGTGGTTAGATAGGCAAGAATATTTGGAATTTCTATAAGTGCAACTCGGTTACTGTACATGCTACAGTACAAAAGGGAAAATGTGAACAGTAATCAAACAGTAAGCTATAACTTACATATGTAAATATGTGTAGGAAAATGCAATAAATAATCATTTCCGCTTTTTGGTTTTCGAAAGGAAATGAAAATGACGAGCTAATGGTATTATTAAACATGTAATTTATCACTAATTTATGCAATTAAACATTTTGCGGATGTTTGTATATATGGGTATATTCAACGCGTTGATTGGTGAATGTGTATGTTGGAATTTTCTGCCATGCGACCTTAGTCGCGTGAGCAGAACTCGTAGCGACATAGGCATTAGGCACTATGGGCGCAGGGTTCAAATATTTGGATTTTATTGGTTCTTAAATTGTAGTGTTTAAAATTTATTTTAATAGCAATCACTATCTCCCCGCATAGTGGCTTTTTTGTTAGTAATCGCTCTGATCCTCTTATCTCTCAAGCAGTCAGATGGCCAGAGGAACTCGTGGACGTGGACGTGGTCGTGGTGAGGTTGCTAACCAGGCGCCACGTGGAGGCCGTGGTCATGGTCATGGGCAAGCTGCCGCTGCCCCACCCTCGAGACCGGATGAGAATATTCAGGAACAACATGAGCAGTTACAGCAACAGAACCCTAGGCACCGCAAGGCGCTGCCGGTGAAGGAAACCTACCACCACCACCTGAACAAGAGCCCATAGTTCAGTAGCTAATGCAAATGCATCTGCAAGTGTTACAAGCTATGCAACAGCAACTCAACAACCCACCAGCTGCCGCACACAATGCTGCACCACAGTCCAAGTATGCTGACTTCATGAGGACCCATCCTCCAACGTTTGCAGGATCCGTAGACCCGCTCGATGCAGGAGACTGGCTTAAGGAGGTCGAGCGTAAACTGTATTTGGCAAATTGGGATGACTATGAAAGTGTGCAGTACGCTGCGCATCAGCTCAAGGGTAACGCCGCCAACTGGTGGGAGAATTACTGCGAGGCTCATCATGACATGCAGCCCATCACTTGGGAGGAATTTTCTGAAGCATTCACCACTGCGCATATTCCCACTGGAATAATGGAGATGACGATGCGCGAGTTTCAGAATTTGCGCCAGGGTAATATGAGTGTATCGGAGTACCACAACCGATTCATTCAGCTTGCTCGCTATGACAAGGAAGATGTCGTAAACGACGCAGCTAAAATATGGAGGTTCATGGAAGGAATGAACCCTGTTCTGAAGGTCAATCTGGTCTCTCATGGACGCCGTACTTTCCAAGAATTGGTCAATATGACACTGCTCCAAGAGGATGCTTAGCGCCAACTTAGTGAAGATAACAAAAAGAGGAGAATGGCATTCCAAAGTCAGTAGGGAACTAGCAACACGCGTCCCCGCACAGGACAGTTTCAACCCAAGCAATAGGGAAACAAGCCTTCAATCCCGATGTTCCATGCACCTGTTCCACCCCAATAGCGAGCACAAGCAACAACTCGATGGCACCACCGCCAAGAACCCCGCAATCGCCCAGAATCGAAAGCTACAACTGTCAGCAAATGGGTCACTATGCTCATAATTGTCCCCAGAAGAGGAACAATCCGGCGCCAGCACAAACCAACACGGGAGGTACACCTGCTCGCACGCCGTAGCAAGGGCTAGCTCGTACAGTCCCTGGAACTCCAAGGACGCCGCAAACAATGGGAAGAGGCCGAGTGAATCATGTGACGGCCGAAGAAGCTCAGGAAGCGCCCGATGTTGTGCTAGGTACGTTTCCAGTTAATTCCATACCTGCAACTATTTTATTTGATTCCGGTGCTTCGCATTCCTTTATATCTAAAGAATTAGTGGAAAAACATGGATGGAAAATCTTGCCTCTTAAGAAACCCCTAATAGTGCAATCCCCGGGAAAAGAATTGAGAGCAAATTTTGCAAGTCCTTCAGTGGAAATAGAAATCGGAGGAGAAAAGTTCTCGGCAAACCTTATTTTGTTAGAATCACCTGGGATAGAAGTAATCTTGGGAATGGATTGGCTAGGCCGATTCAAAGGACACATTGATTGTGCCAATAGGACCATCACTCTCATGAACACCGGTGGAGTTACAGTAAATTTTCTGTCCCCCACGAGAGACCTAAATGCCAGTATGGTGAATCGGATAAAAGGGATACACACAGAGTCAGAATTACCAGCTTTGGAGTCTGTTCCGGTGGTATGTGAGTATCGAGATGTGTTTCCCAAAGATCTACCTAGTCTGCCACCAGACAGGGATGTGGAGTTTGTCATCGACTTGGTACCCGATACTGCTCCTATATCTCAACGACCATACCGGATGAATGCTAAGCAGCTAGCGGAGATGAAGCAGCAGATCCGAGAATTACAAGACAAAGGTTTTATTTGACCCAGCTGTTCACCATGGGGATCTTCAGTCATCTTTGTGAACAAGAAGGACGACACACTCCGTATGTGTGTGGATTACCGATCGTTGAACGAAATTACGATCAAGAACAAATATCTGTTTCCTCGGATAGATGATTTGTTCAACCAGCTGAAAGGAGCACAAGTCTTCTCGAAGATAAACTTGAGGTCAGGATACCATCAGATCAAAATCAGGAAGGAGGATATTCCGAAGACGGCTTTTACCACTCGTTACGGCCTATATGAGTTTATCGTAATGTCTTTTGGACTGACCAATGCCCCAGTGCATTTCATGGCCATGATGAACAAGGTGTTCATGGAATTCTTGGATAAATTTGTCGTGGTATTCATTGACGATATACTCATATACTCTAAAGAGGAAGAAGAGCATGCAGGGCATCTAAGGATTGTGTTGGAAACACTTCGCAAACAATAGCTGTATGCTAAATTCAGCAAATGCGAGTTTTGATTATCTGAAGTTTCCTTTTTAGGACATGTTATCTCAGTTGGAGGAGTGTCCATTGACCTGAGCAAGGTCCGGGATGTGCTCAACTAGGAGCAGCCTAGAACTGTGACTAAGGTTCGAGGTTTTCTAGGTATGGCTGGTTATTACCGGAGGTTCATTGCTGATTTCATCGAAGTCGCAAGACCACTCACTCAGCTTTTGAAGAAGGAGACCAAGTTCATTTGGACCGATGCCTATGAACGGAGTTTTCAGGAATTGAAGAAAAAGTTGACTTCTGCACTAGTACTTGTTTTGCCTGATATCCACAAGGATTTTGAGATCTATTGTGATGCGTCCAAACATGGGCTAGGATGCGTGTTAATGCAAGAAGGGAAGGTCGTCGCCTATGCCTCTCGACAGTTGCGACCTCATGAGTTGAATTACCCTATTCATGATCTGGAGCTTGCACCTGTAGTACATGCTCTGAAGATTTGGAGGCATTATCTTATTGGAAACCGTACAGAACTTTATACGGACCATAAAAGTATAAGTGTATAATCAATTCGATGAGCTGCCTCCTTTCGCGGTGGCAGTCAACATAAGTGTCCTAAATGATATTGAGGAAGCTCTCTATGTATGCCGCAATCATAATGAGGGAACACTTGTTAAAACAAAGTATGTAAACAGTTAAGGCTATTGTTGGTACATGTGTATTACCTATGAATATGTTTTGATATTTTTATTTCATTTGTATGGTCTCCCAACATTACAAAACCCTATAAAATAATTTTCACTCTTGAAGTTTCTAAAAAGATCAATTAAATTGATAGCATATTTGAATTTTACATATTTTTTGAATTTGGTGATATTTTTATTTCATTTTTATGGGCTCCCAACTCGTTTTTATGGGCTCCCAACAATAAATAACCCTCGAAGATAAATTTAATCAATAAAAAACCCTATAAAATAATTTTCACTCTTGAAGTTTCTAAAAAGATCAAATAAATTGGCAGCATATTTGAATTTTACACATTTTTATGAATTTGGTCAAATTTTTATTTCATTTTTATGGGTTCCCAACTCTTTTTTATGGGCTCTCAACTCATTTTTATGAGCTCCCAATAATAAATAGCCCTCCAAGCATGGGCCCACATGTCAGTGGTAGTAATTCCTCTCTCCTCTCCTCTCCCCACGAAAGGTACAAAATGGTTTCATGTCCCATATGGTTGAACAAAACTCTCTTCTCTCCTCTGGGTAGCAGAATGCGCTTGAGCGCGGGCTCTCCGTGTGCGGTCGCGGGTTTGAGCCCCACTCATGCCGCTGCATTCTTTTTTGTTGAGGGCACTACCAGATGGTTAAACAAACCGATATCAGAGCTTGCTCTCTACCGGTTGTTTAGTCAAACCGGTAGCAAAGCTAGCTCTGTTACCGGTTTGTTTAACCAACCGGCAGTGACATGTGAATTGCCCTCCAAAAACATGCGCGCAAGGGGACTTAATCCTATTCTCCCCCAAATTTCCAACTTCCCCAAATTTAGCGCCGCCGCCATCTTCGCCTCCGATGACCCCGCGCGCTGACGTCTCCGACGAGCCCTCGTGCCGACACCTCTGATGACCCCGCGTGCCGACTTCACCTCCTCCCCGTGCGAGGTGCAGGCGACGCAGATTCGGAGCTCTAGGTTGCTGCCGCAGAGCCCGCCGCCTCCTCTACGTAGCCGCCACCGAGCCTGCCGCCGGCAACCTCACGTGCCGGCACCGAGCCCGCCTACAACCTCCAACGACCCGTGGCAACTGCAACAGGTATAGGGGATCTCCTCCTTGCACATCCATGGGAGCATGGGCTCATTCTTTGTTAATTAGGCAATGCAAATAGCCATGATGTATTCGTTTATTAAACAAACTTGGCCTATAGCATGTTACATTGGTACCCCAGAAAATGATGGATTCTTGTTCATGCTGATCGATTTGTGTGCCAACTCCTAGCTTGCAGTTAAGCATACAAGAACATGTATTATCGCTGCCCACTTTGACATAACATAATATAGAGCTCTACTAGTATTTTATATCAAACTGATTCATAAACATGATTTCAGGTTATCAAGGTTGTTGATTTTGGTGTTTTCCAAGTGGTAAGTGTGCAATTGACATTCTTATTTATTTCTTCATGTCATTATTTGCCGCATGGACTGCAAATTTAGACCATAAGGCGACTCTCTTCAATGTTATTCCTTCATAATGCTCCATTGTGAAAATCATGCTTGCAAAATTTTATTCAAAGAGCTAGCTGGAGCTTAAACCCTTCACTTGACTTCTCAAGTAGAACAAGCTAGGAAGAACTAGATAGAGGGTGTAAATAGAGGGTGTAAATTCTTAATCTACATAAATAATAGCTGTAACTCTTTTTAATCTATCTAAATAATACTTGCAACTCTTTAGAAGTATTATTATTTTTTAATTCAGATGTTGCATTGGATATTTGCACCAATTAGTTAGCACTTAGCACTATTGCCACAAGGTAAATTAGGTTATTTCTCTCTAAACTAATTAGGATCATATTACAGTTATAAGGGATGGCACGTCGTAGCACCTTCGAGGAGGACGAACAATTTCTATTCAACCAGATCGTGCAAGGTAGCTCTGAGCCCCGTGTGGCCGATCAAGCCGTTCACACTGAGGCCGATGAGGCCACTCAAGCCGTTAACACTGAGCTCGGTGAGGCCGCCGAAGCCATTAGCACTGAGGTAATTCATATGAGAGCATATGCTGGTTACCCTTTGATGCTTAGCACACATTCTGACCCGTTTCTTCTTTGTCGTATTTTAAGCCGGTAGCTCAAGCAGCCAAGTGAAAAGTTGAGGTCCTAATAAGAAGCCGATGGTGAAACATGTAATCACTGAAGTTAACACCGATGGCATGCCTGTTGTACCAGAGTCAGCGTTGGGTCCTTACAACAACACCTGTGGCTACCATGTTAGAGATCACATGCCCATTAGCCTAAGGAAATGGAGTGGCAAACGAGGTGACAACGACGCGGTCTCTGACGCTATCAAGAACATGCTTTGGGCTGATATGAAAGAGACGTTCACCTTCCCTAAAAGATCCGAAGAGTTGGTGAAGAAATACACTTTGAAGAAAATGACCATCCATTTTCAGACTTGGAAGAAGTATCTGAACTCCATCTATGTGCAGAAGGGTCGAATGCCCGACTTTAATACTTTGCCAAAGTTGGCGGATCACTGGGATGCTTTTGTGGAGTACAAGCAATCGGTACAAGGTCAAGATTTGATTGCAAAGAACAATATGAATGCAGAGAAGAAGCGATACCACCACCACCTTGGCACTGGTCGTTACGTGAAGAAGATACCAAAATGGCAGAAGAGGGAAGAACTGATGGAGAGTGGTATCACACCCATAACGCACGACTGGCCCAAATGATCGAAGCATTGGTACTTTGCCCACGGGGAAGCCTTGGAAATGACGGTAGCTTGGTGTATTCAGAGGAAGTGCAGGAAGTGGCCACAAGGCTTGTAGGCGCCATCGAACAGTCTTCCCAAGGCTTCTTCAAGCCATATAGGGAGAATGACGAGCTAACCATGGCCCTGCAAAACCGTGAGCATCCAAGACAAACACGAGGTGTTGGCATGGTTCCATGGAAGTATGGCTTCGCTCAGTACAATGACAGTTATAGAAATCAGCAGAGAAGCAAAACCCAAGAAAAACAAAGATACCGTTCATTGGAAGAACGACTAAATGCAACATAGACAAGTATAAACGAAGAAGTTAAAGGACAAGTGCAGATAGCCATTAGCTAGCTGCCAGAACTGCCTAGTAATCCTGACGTCGTCATCAATCCCTCCGGGTGGCGGAGCAGCTGCGCTTCCACCGGGCTCCCTGATGCGGACTTGGGCCATTATCGTGTGGACGACATCACGACGCACCGTCCGTGTGAGCTGCATATCGAAGGGCGTAACCTGTCCCTCAAGGCGGCTTATGCCATGGCATTCCCCGTGGAGCCGGGCCAGCTCTTTCATTACGATGAGATACCGTGAGGCTACTCTAAGGTCAGTGTGGAGCAGGTATGCGAAGGATATGAGGACCTTGACCTCGACATTCCTGGAGGTGACAAGGTTACCAAGCTTGGAAAGGCCCTACAAAGTATCATTTTGTGGCGCAAGTGCTACATTATATTTCAAGGTCACCAGGGAATATCCACTCCGCTAAGAGACCTCTCGCACCTAGATCCTACTAGAGGCAGAAGTCCAACTCCACCACCACATCCATGCAAGAAGATGGCGGTCACAAGAAGCCTGACTCCTCCACCACCCCTAGCGCCTAAACAGAAGCCGGTTTCACCTAAGAAGTTGGGCCCACAACAGGAGATGACCAGCGAAAGCAAGAAGTCAGCCCCAGCTAAGAAGCCGGCACCAGCGAAGAAGTCGGCGCGAACTCCACGACCACCTCCGCCTAAGAAGTTGGCTCCACAAAAGGAGAGGTCCACCCAAGCTAAGATGTCAACTCCACCTAAGAAGCCGTACGAGCTAACTTTCGAGGAGATGAGAAAAGAAGTTCAAGCAAGTGTAAATGCACACTTCAAACGTCTAGAGCCTGAGAAGACGGTTCCAATCGACGATGCAGTGTAAAAAATTTTTGCGCCGACACACGCGGAGCCGAAAAAGTTGTCGTCAGACTACGAGCGCACAATAAGTAAGGTTAAAATAAAGAAGTCACAGTCCCTATCGGAGTTGCAGATGCAACAATCTATGGCAGAAACTGGACTGATAGAATCTCAGATTCTTAGAGAAGGTGAGGTTGTAGCTGCACCTCTTAGGTGGCCATTTAAGTTGGATGAACCATTAATTCGGCCAGATGAGGTGCCCTTCTTATCAATTAAAGTGTGTCAATTGTACGAATGATACTTACGGGAGTCAAGGAATGGCAGAATAATGTTTGCCGCCCACTTCAAACAACAGGATTTTCTTTCTCGGCGACGGCCTCGTGTGGATTGGATTTGAGAAGATTTACCAACTGTACCAGCGAGATGCCCTTGACGTGACCCTTTTGGGTTGCTGGACTCTGTAAGTGTCTTATTTATAAAATTCATCGTGTGCATCCTTAATTAAATTGCAAGTCTAACTAATTTCTTTCTATGTAGAATGGAGATACAAAATTGTAGAAACATGTCTATTTATAATATAGGTTACATCGATCTAATAGTTGTAAACCATGACACCGTTAAAGACAAGTCAAAAGAAACCGAGAACAATATCCTCAATGCTCTCATGGAACAGTACTACAAAAACTTTATACTTCTACCCTACAACTTTAGATACGTGTTTTCATATCTTCTCGTTCTAAATTTTTTCCCATGACATGAAGTTAGGACTAATTACATATGTTGACATATGTATAGGTTTCACTGGGTCCTTCTTGCTATCTACTTAGATCCCAGCCAAATCATTGTTTATGACTCACAAAGGATACCCATAGAAAATTTGGAACACATCATACGCTGGCTTAACAGGCAATATTGTTCCTTTCATTATTATTCTAGTAATATTTCTTTCGAGTGAATCAAACTCTAATAATTACTATCCGTAATCACGCGCAGTGCATTCGCACGATTCCGTTCACAGAGTCGTGGTGAATTCAAGGAGGCACTTGATGTTATAACCGACTTTGCAGTACGTAGCGAATATTCATATGTCGTACCACTTTTTCATGCCAATAATTCTTTTTACCTCTCCATGCCAATAATGTTTTTCAACTTCTTTCACCGCAGTGTATGAGGCGGGAGTCGGGAAACAACTTATGCGGCTACTATGTATATGAGTTTATGCGTTATTTCACCATCAACCACGATCAGCTGAAAAGTACCGAATAGGTGTGTACATACTTATCGATTCCTAATTCTCAATTCCTACACATGCAAGTTCACGATTGGTTAATTTTTTTTACTTCACATAATGACAGCTCAACAACTATGAGAAAAGTATACTTTCGCCGCACCGAATCAACACAATCTAAGAACAACTCGTCGGCTTCCTTATTGATGAGGTCATATCTCCAAAGGACGAGTATCACGAACGTGCGTTTAGACCATGCCCTTCAGTAAGGACTAGCGAACTAACGGGTTCAACGTCGTTTACAAAAAGTGATGGACGAAAAAATGAACTCTTGTTTTTTGAATTGTAAATTTGAGTTCCCTCATATGTACTTGATGTGAATATGTGTTAAATTAATTGGATTTGAATATTATTTGAATGTGAATATGTATTTTGTTGAATTAATTTTGCGTTGTGAATGAACTAGTTGTGGATTTTGAAATCTGGTATGCAAATCTATGAATTATTAATCTGATTGAAAATAAATGTGGATTGCAATTAAACCTGAATTGAAAATAAATTGTGCCCTATTGTCAGATGGGCAATAGGGGCTCCACTACCGGTTTGTAAGCCAGAAAAGAGGGCTCGTTTTGGCGCCAACAGGGGATTCACTACCGGTTTGTATTACAAACCGGTAGTAGAGACCTTGTAACGCCAAATGTGCCCCCCTTTTCTGGCAAGCTCTACCGGTTAGGTCAACCAGAAGTGTAACCCATTGGGCATCGCTCCCGGATGCCTACTGCCAGTTCTAAAACCGATACTAGAGCCTTTTGGAACCGGTAGTGTAGGTCCCATGCTCAGTAGTGGAAGCAACACGGTCGGAGGTAGGAACAAAAAGAGACGAGGGTATGTGCAAGTTAGGACATGGGAATGTACCTGCAAGCATTTGCGGAGATGGTAGAGAGGGTTAGAGGCCTCCCTGGGATGCTAGATGCAAAAAAAACCAATTTTTTCCATCCTGATTTTCCCCTATTACCGAAGCAAAGGCTGGGACGCTATTAGTCTTGCTGACGTGGATGTACGTCCATCCTTCCCCAGGCGGCTGGATGCTAGAGAACGAACTAAGAGTATCTATAGTAGATGCTCTAAAATCAGGGCTCTATACACCCCTCTAAATCACTATTCGCTCTCTATATTTCCATCCTCTTCAGCAGAACCTCTAACCAAAGACCCCTTTTTTCCAAGAACCTTCGTACGTCTGCGCTAGCCCAAGATCTGTCTTGCTAGCGCTGTACGAGTTACAAAATGCTGAAATCATCTCATACAAGCACGTTTAATTATACATCCGTAAAGGTTCAAATACATAGTGGCTCAAGTTTGTAGGGCCATGTTGGCCAAATATTACAATACCAAAATTGAGCTCTTTAATCAGAGTTCGAAAATGCGGAAACAAAGTTCAATTTGGATTCCAAGTGCTATGCCATCCGCCCGACAAGCAAGCGACTGGAGTCCCGCCTGACACCCTTCCGGTGCGTCAGCTCCAAGAGCTCCCTCGTCATCATAGCAATCATAGGGGTCCACTTCTTCTTCTCCATCTTGACCTAAAAGAGTGAGTAGGTGCGAGGGTGAGCGCGCAATCAAACCGCGCTCACGAACCAACATCCAACCTAATGCAATATAATGATATAGGCTGTTTGGTGGGGCTAGGTTGATTTTATTTGCTTAAATGCGAGAGTTGCAATAATTCGTAGTAAAAAACATATGACTTAGCCATTTACCCAAATAAAAGATGTACTAGGCTATATATACCAAAGTGATCAATATTGGGGGGTGTTTAACTTTTTTTCCATGTCACTTAAGGCCAAACCAAACATCACATAGCCCAGACAAATCTACCCCGTCACATAGACCAAAATCCATTTTAGCAATTCACTACTCACACAGAGTCCAGTGCTAGAGAAGAGTAACCGCTGCTAACTTTAAAAAGTCCAAAATGTTTATTAAGTATTCTAGGGTGATACCATGGATTTGATATTCAAGGAAATCAAGGTGTTGTAGTAGTAGTAATCAAGGAATCTAGCATGTATACAACATGATTAAATGAACAGGGCATAACTACCAACATTTAGTTCAACATAATATAACAACATAATATAAAGCATACATTTTCATAATTTAAATTAACATAAATTTAAGTAAAAATTGGGTTAGAAGCATGTTCTAGAGATATTGGCTCGCCTGGACCGTGTATGTTGGGACCCTAATCTTCGAACTGTCCTTTTGAGTCTTCCGGATCTATCATGAACAAATCAAATAGCACAAAAGCATTAAGAAATATGCTAGAACATGATGCATGTTATGCAATCGTATCTAATTGCGTGGGCACTATTTGTATGAAGCTATTCGAAGAATATATCATAGTATTATCCTACTTATCAAGGAAGTTCTATGAACTTCCTGATAAACGTGCTAAGGATGTCATGCACGTGAGTATGCATCTAAATACCCTTAATTAGGCTCCCAAAGAATAAACCTATTATTTGCACTTTAAAATATTTAAACAAGTATTTTAAAGATACAGGAAAATAGCCCTAGAAAGGGTTTTGTATTTCTATTAATAAGTGGCCAAGATTCTAAAGGACCCAATAATTTCCTCAGGTTAAAAATCTTATAAAGTATCTTCAGGAATATTCCTATAGTTTTAAACATAGGAGTATCCTATTAAAATACCTAATTGGGCCTTTTAAAATATTAGCCCTAGGGGAGGCTTTCCATTTCTACTAATTTATTTACTATAAACCTATAAGGTTTAGTATTTTTCCTAAGGTCCAGATTCTTCAAAGTACTTACAGAAATAAAATGAGAATATATTGAATTTTTTTACTATTTTAAACAAACAGAAAGTATTTTTTGTATTTACAAAAGTGTGTTAAACAGGGCTTCAAATATTTTATAGAGGTAAGTAATGCACAAACATGTAATATTATAATTTTATTAGATCCAGCATGCTATAAAGTATTTTTCATAATTTTTCCACAATTTTACAAAGTTTCGAACTATCTATATCAAATCAAAACCAATTTTTGGTATTAAATCAAATGGGAAAACTACTGGAAAATGCTATGCACAGTAACGGGCCAGCTATGGGGCGGCCCAAAACTCAGCCCACGGGCGGGTCGGCCTGAACGCGGTATAGGACGAAGGCATATTTCAAAATTACGCCTCCACCTAATATGACAGGTAGAGCCGAGGACCCACCAGTCAGCCGCAGCGGGCTTCTCCCGCGGGATTTAAAAATCCCGATAGGTGGGCCCCGGTCGTCAGGCTGAGGGAGGGAGAGAGCGACACTGTGCGCTGAATGATGATGCCAGCACTACGTCGGCGCGGCCCGTTTCTCCGGCAGGGCTCCGGCGAGGCTTCGACGAGCTCTCGGCGGCGCTACGAGGCACGAGGATGTATGCCGAAGATCTCTGCAAGTTTCTAGGACCTAGCCCTAGGGTGTCCCACCGGGGGTTCGCCGGCGGCGAGCCGAGGCGGCAGCGCCACGAGCATAGGTGGAGGGGGGCCACGGCGAGCATGGAAACCGTAATTTTGTCGCCGATTCTATGATTTAAACCTCGATAGAGCGTCTAGGAGTTACAAGGGGCCTTACTGTTACCTTGTCCGAGGCCGGGGAGGTCCGGAGTTGGCCGACGACGTGGAGCCGGGCAGAGTCAAAACAGTGGAGGACGGCGTGGGGGCGTCGATTCCTTCCAAGACGAGGAAGAGGATGAGGCCGGGGTGCCGTAGGCCGAAGGGGGGCCCTGCGACGCTGTCATCGACAAGCAATCGGAAAAGGGGAAAATGCAATTAGGTTTGGTGAGAGCAGTAGGGGAGAAGAGAGGAAGAGATGGAGGGGGTTGCCGAGGCTCAGGGTACACCGAAAAGGGCCCGCGATGGGCGGCGGTGTTTGGGTAGGACGGAGAGGTGGGATGAGGAAGGAAGGGGGGTTCGGCCGGGTTTTATATGCACGGTGGAGGAGCAATGAGGGCAGGGGGGACGAATGCACACATATTGGTGACGAGGTCCGTGTCCTTGCGCATGATTTCCTGGACGGAGGACAGTCCTCGCCACTCCCCATCGAATGGGAGATCGCGGCGGCTCCAGGGTTTCCGAGGGGGAGGACGGTGCTGACCTCGGCCATGGAGTGGCACCAGGAGTTGGTGATGTCGGCGTGGTCGGCGACCAATGGGCAGGGCCGGACGGTGGTGGGGGCGGAGCTGTCCTAGCTCGGACAGAACATAAAGGGGAGCAATACAGATAGAGAGCAGAGGAGGGAACCAGGAGGGGGGCTTCGGCTTGGGCCGAGCTAGGCCATGGAGTGGGCCCAATTGGGCCAAGCCGAGAGAGGGGAGAGAGATGGGCCAAGCCCGGGGGGTGAAGGCCAGGAGGGAAAGGTAATTCAGGATTTTTGGGCCCAAGACAGAGAAGAGAGGACATGGTTTAGCCCAAGGGCAAAAAGGTAATTTTACTTAGGCAAATTCAAATTTGAGTTCGAATTTGAATTAGAGAGGGAAAAAGGAAGATAAAATAAGAAATGGCAAGACAAAAAGGGAAATGACTTTGATGCTAAGGCTAGGCACTAATCCTAATATTGAAATACTATTCACCATCATGAAAATACTATTCATGGTATGATAAATACCATTTTCCAAGCATTTTGATAAATATAATCGCAATATAAATATATTCCAAGTAATATATTGAAAATCAAATTTAAGGGGGAAATTATTATTCATGATTTGAAAATATGGTTGTGCCAAAGATAATTTTTACATATATAATACATCTTATTAGTTTCATGGAGTCAAAAATAGTATATTATAGATATAATCGTTCCAAAATATCATTAGCATTATTAATATTTTAAAATTTTCAAAAATATTGCAAATCCCTACAAATGGGATGTTACAAGCACTACCCCCCTTAAAAGAATCTCGTCCTCGAGATTCAGTAATCCTAGGAATGCATGATGCAATGCAACTTAAGGTTTTGTTTTAAATTTTGAAAATTATAGGTTTGGAAAGACTTTACTTAGGTTACCTTCTTCTGCTATGATGTGGTTTACTCCACCACATCCTTGGTTTGGGGGTGCAGACCGTGGGGCTTGGGGAGTCGGGGCTCCTTCACGGAGTGCTAACCCTTGGGTCTTCTGGGCTGGGGTAGAGGACAAGTTGAAACGCACCAGAGTAAGATGTGTTTCTGGGCATTCCCTAGCAAAGTGTCCTTGCTTGCGGCATCTATAGCATATCTTGTTGGAGGATCTGATCTTTGGTTGGTTGTCTTTGTAGAGTCTTTGGTGTATGAAGTATGCTTCCTCCTAGACGAGGAGCGATGAACCTGGCTCTGTGGCTTGGGCGATCTGATTATAGCAACGCTTGATTGTTGGGTTAAAGTAGTTTGTGTTGCCAGAGCCTTGTCCTTTCTGGTGTGCTGCCTTTCTTTTGCGGCTAGCTTCCAAGCTCTTTCTTTCATTTTTCAAAATCAGGGCTTTGTTGATCAGGTGCTAAAAATTACTGAAATCATGAGCGCTGAGCTGATACTTCAGTTCTGGGTCTAGTCCATCAAGAAATCGCTCCATTTTATCTTCTTCATCAGCAACTTCCTTTGGAGCATAGCGAGCCAAGTGGTTAAACTTGGTCAGGTGCTCTGACATGGTAAGGTTTCCTTGTTTCAGCTCTTTGAACTCATCCTTTTTCATTTTCTTCACTCCAGTTGGGATGAAAGCATTCCTAAAGGCCTCCTTAAATTCTTCCCAATCTACTCCTAGGGTAGGGAGGTCGTCATCATTGCCTAGGTTCAAGTTCAAGGTAGGGGCTAGATTTTCTGATTGTTCTGGCTCTTCATTATCAGTTGCCGCTTCGTTTTCTTTGTTGGCTTCTTCTTCGTTATCTTCATCCACTACGATATTGTTTTTGGCCTCGAGGTAGTTGTCCCATCAATCTGCTATAGCTCCTTCTAGTAGGTGGGTAGCAAAGATCACCTTGTCCTCTTCGCGGGTACGATCTAGAGTCAGTTTCTTCTCCACAGTGTGTAGACAATCATCTGCTTCCAGGGGTTCAGTGGCTTCAGAGAAATTAGGGGGCTTGGTACGGAGGAAGTCGCCGAGTCTGGATCCTTGGCAGCTTGACTGGTTCAGTTAGCTGGCGACAAGGGCATGCATCAACTGGGTTTGATGTGCCAAGATGTTTTCCAAGGTTGGGTTAACTGGTGGAGAAGGGGGCATTTGCCTTCGAGCACGACGCCGACTGCCGCTAGCTTCATCATCATTGTGGCGACGGTTGCCAGTACCAATCCTTAGAGGAGCCTCCCTAGGCATCTGGGTGAAAAATAAAAAGGGTTCAGTCTTTTGCCTATATGTATGTTATGCATGTGTGAAAGAACCAAATTAACAAACTACGATGAAAATTCTTCATGTTAATAAGGCACACATACATAGGGGTGAGAATACCATTTATTTATCATGGTATCCTACTAAGTACATTACATTACATCGTCTAGGTTATCGCTAAAGCTGAGGAAGAGCGTGCTCTACGTCAAAATGTTGCTAAGGGAGCACCAAACTTCCTCATTATGCTAAAACTAAGGATAAGTATGGCATTCTTCTAGGCCACTAGAGTTAGGCTTAGTGGATTTTTGCCACCAAAATACAAGCTGAGGGGATGATACAAAGGATAATTCTACAGATTAGTGCACCGGGCGGAGGTATTTCTTGTGATGGGGCAATATCTTGCGAAGTCCAGGTGCTTGCGCTTGCGTTCTCGGCATGTTACTGGAGATTCCTAGGGTGAGGTTGCTACTAGAGCTGCTTGTGTTGTACAGTTTCTTCCTTTGCAAGGAGGTACAGGGCATGGTATTCATCAGCACGAGCATTGGCATGTTGAAGTTCTTGATGCAGATTCTTGTTCTCCTGGTCTTCTATCCTCAGGATGTCCTAATACTCTTGAAGTTCTCTGAGGACGCGATCGAGGTTGGCTCCTGCAGCTTGAGTGTATGATTGTAGCTCTGCAAGGCGTCGGTCTTCCTGTGGGTTTACCAGGTAGGTAGAACAATACGGATCTTCTGGCCTTCAATATGGGATGAAATGGAATTATGTGGCGTGCAACTGTGTCACGTAAATGTGACACAAATAGGTGATAGCATGCCATGCAGCTTCCTGCACTGCCATTGTTGGTGAGAGATGGGATACCTCGGAGGAGAAATGGTGTGAGGCACCATTTTCATTCGGAGGAATAAAGGTTACCACCTGCCAAGAGGGAGTTGAGCCTAGCAGGACCCTTCTTCCATAGAATTGGGGTTCCTCATGGTACTCGAGGTATTGAAGGAGACGCTTGAGTATGCGAATACTTACACCGGTTGGTCCAAACAGGTCTCCGATATGACTGAAACTGTCAGATCCTTCGGGAACAATAATCGTCATCTGAATTATCAAAATCAACCTTGAATTAAAAAAGGTAAGGGGAAACAAATCAGGTAAGTAGAGTAAACAAGAAGTCCTAAAAGAGACAAGAGGAGATAAAGATGGTGAACGAGCAGTAGAGATTGTTGTAAAAGGTTTGTGTAGGTAAAGTACGAAGGTCTTTATCTAATGGCCAGGGGTTAGGGTTCCTATAGTCGTATGCTCTGATATCAGCTTTGTGAGACCCCTTTTTTCCAGGGACCTCCGTACGTCTTTGCTAGCCCAGGATCTATCTTGCTAGCGCTGTACGAGTTACAAAATGATCGAATCATCTCATACAAGCACATTTAATTATACATCTGTAAAGGTTCAAATACATAGTGGCTCAAGTTTGTTGGGCCGAGTTGGCCAAATATTACAATACCAAAATTGAGCTCTTTAATCAGAGTTCAGAAATGCGGAAACGAAGTTAAATTTGGATTCTAAGGGCTATGCCATCCAGCTGACAAGCAAGCGACTAGAGTCCCGCCTAACACCCTTCTTACGTGTCAGCTCCAAAAGCTCCCTCGTCATCATAGCAGTCGTAGGGGTCCTCTTCTTCTTCTCCATCTTGACCTAAAAGAGTGAGTGGGTGCGAGGGTGAGCGCGCAATCAAACCACGCTCGCGAACCAACATCCAACCTAATGCAATATAATGATATAGGCTGTTTGGTGGGGGCTAGGTTGATTTTATTTGCTAAAATGCGAGAGTTGCAATAATCCGTAGTAAAAAACAAATGACTTAGCCATTTACCCAAGCAAAAGACGTGCTGGGCTATATATGCCAAAAGTGATTAATACTGGGGGTGTTTAACTCTTTCCATGTCACCTAAAACCAAACCAAACATCACATAGCCTAGACAAATCTACCCCGTCATGTAGAGCAAAATCCATTTTAGCAATTCACTGCTCACACAGAGTCCAGTGCTAGAGAAGAGTAACCGCTGCTCACTTAGAGCCCAACGATCAGATATTATTGCCAGCATTCACATAGTCTGCTGGCGAAAAGCACACCACCAATCACACAGATTTCAGTGGGTTTCATGGATCCTCCCACTAGGAGACACACAGATGCACATAGCCTATCACGAAGATACCATCCACGGTCACCTAGACCAATTCACCAAGATTCTGATACCACAAAGGTTTATATCAAGGGGGTGAATACAAAGTTCGGCGGATTATTCGTCCACCGTTCCAAGACATTCGGGTCCCGGGCAAAATTTGATAAGACCTAAGCATATCTAAGCATTTTACCCTAGACTTTAAAGAGTCCAAAATGTTTATTAAGTATTCTAGGGTGATACCATGGACTTGATATTCAAGGAAATCAAGGTATTGTAGTAGTAGTAATCAAGGAATGTGGCATGCATACAACATGATTAAATGAACATGGCATAACTACCAACATTTAGTTCAACATAATATAACAACATAATATAAAGCATGCATTTTCATAATTTAAATTAACATAAATTTAAGTAAAAATTGGGTTAAAAGCATGTTCTAGAGATAATGGCTCGCCTGGACCATGTGTGTTGGGATCCTGATCTTCGAACTGTCCTTCCGGGTCTTCCGGATCTATTGTGAACAAATCAAATAGCACAAAAGCATTAAGAAATATGTTAGAACATGATGCATGTTATGCAATAGTATCTAATTGCGTGGGCACTATTTGTATCAAGCTATTCGAAGAATATATCATAGTATTATCCTACTTATCAAGGAAGTTCCATGAACTTCGCGATAAACGTGCTAAGGATGTCATGCACGTGAGGATGCATCTAAATACCCTTAATTAGGCTCCCAAAGAATAAACCTATCATTTGCACTTTAAAATATTTAAACAAGTATTTTAAAAATATAGGAAAATATCCCTAGAAAGGGTTTTGTATTTCTATTAATAAGTGGCCAAGATTCTAAAGGACCCAATAATTTCCTCAGGTTAAAAACCTTATAAAGTATCTTCAGGAATATTCCTATAGTTTTAAACATAGGAGTATCCTATTAAAATAACTAATTGGGCCTTTTAAAATATTAGCCCTAGGGGAGGCTTTCTATTTCTACTAATTTATTTACTATAAACCTATAAGGTTTAGTATTTTTCCTAAGGTCCAGAGTCTTCAAAGTACTTACAGAAATAAAATGAGAATATATTGAATTTGTTTACTATTTTCAACAAATAGAAAGTATTTTCTGTATTTACAATAGTTGGTTAAACAGGGCTTGAAATATTTTATAAAGGTAAGTAATGCACAAACATGTAATATTATAATTTTATTAGATCCAGCATGCTATAAAGTATTTTTCATAATTTTTCCAAAATTTTACAAAGTTTCTAACTATTTATATCAAATCAAAACCAACTTTTGGTATTAAATCAAATGGGAAAACTACTGGAAAATGCTATGCATAGTAACGGGCCAGCTACGGGGCAGCCCAAAACTCAGCCCACGGGCGGGTCGGCCTGAACGCGGTATAGCGCGAAGGCGTATTTCAAAATTACGCCTCCACTTAATATGACAGGTGGGGCCGAGGGCCCACCAGTCAGCCATAGCAGGCTTCTGTCGTGGGATTTAAAAATCCCGACAGGCGGGCCCTAGTCGTCAGGCTGAGAGAGGGAGAGAGCAGCACTGTGCGCTGAATGATGACGCCAGCACGACGTCGGCGCGGCCCGTTTCTCCGGCCAGGGCTCCGGCGAGGCGTCGGCGAGCTCTGGGCGGCGCTACGAGGCACGAGGATGTATGCCGAAGATCTCTACAAGTTTCTAGGACCTAGCCCTAGGGCGTCCCGCCGGGGGTTCGCTGGCGGCGAGCCGAGGCGACGGCGCCACGAGCATAGGCGGAGAGGAGGCCACAGTGAGCATAGAAACCACGATTTCGTCGCCGATTCTATGATTTAAACCTCGATAAAGCGTCTAGGAGTTACTAGGGGCCTTACCGTGGCCTTGTCCGAGGCCGGGGAGGTCCGGAGTTAGCCGACGACGTGGAGCCAGGAAGAGTCAAAACAAGGGAGGACGGCGCGGGGGAGCTTCGGGGAGGCTGCGTCGATTCCTTCCAAGAGGAGGAAGAGGACGAGGCCGGGGTGTCGTAGGCTGAAGGGGACTCCCTGCGTCGCTATCGTCGACGAGCAATCGGAAAAGGGGAAGATGCGGCCGATGGTGGCGACGAAGCTCGTTCGCGAGCTACAAGCAATGAAAATGCAATTAGGTTCGATGAGAGCTGTAGGGGGAAGAGAGGAAGAGATGGAGAGGGTTGCCGGGGCTCGGGGTGTACCGGAAAGGGCCCGTGACGGGCGGCAGTGTTTAGGTAGGACGGAGCGGTGGGATGAGGGAGGAAGGGGGGTTCGGCCGGGTTTTATAGGCACAAAGGAGGAGCAATGAGGGCAGGGGGGACGAATGTGCGCACGTCGGTGACAAGGTCCATGCCCTGGCGCAGGATTTCTGAGGCGGAGGACAATCCTCGCCACTGCCCATCCAATGGGAGATCGCGGCGGCTCCGGGGTTTCCGTGGGGGAGGACGGCGTTGACCTCGGCCATGGAGTGGCGCCAGGAGTTGGTGACGTCGGCGTGGTCGGCGACCAATGGGCAGGGCGCGGCCGGACGGTGGTAGGGGCAGAGCTGTCCTAGCTCAGACAGAGCAAACAAGGGAGCAGCGCAGACAGAGAGCAGAGGAGGAAAGCAGGAGGAGGGGCTTCGGCTTGGGCCGAGCCAGGCCATGGAGTGGGCCCAATTGGGCCAAGCCGAGAGAGGGGGAGAGAGATGGGCCAAGCCTGAGGGTGAAGGCCGGGAGGGAGAGGGAATTTAGGATTTTTGGGCCCGAGACAAAGAAGAGAGGGCATGGTTTAGCCCAGGGGCAAAAAGGTAATTTTACTTAGGCAAATTCAAATTTGAGTTCGAATTTGAATTAGAGAGGGAAAAAAGGAAGATAAAATAAGAAATGGCAAGACAAAAAGGGAAATGACTTTGATGCTAAGGCTAGGCACTAATCCTAATATTGAAATACTATTCACCATCATGAAAATACTATTCATGGTATGATAATTACCATTTTCCAAGCATTTTGATAAATATAATCACAATATAAATATATTCCAAGTAATATATTGAAAATCAAATTTAAGGGGGAAATTATTATTCATGATTTGAAAATATGGTTGTACCAAAGATAATACTTATATATATAAAATACATCTTATTAGTTTCATGGAGTCAAAATAGTATATTATAGATATAATCCTTCCAAAATATCTTTATCAGTATTAATATTTTAAAATTTTTAAAAATCTTGCAAATCCCTACAAATGGGATGTTACACTGGGCTTCGAGATCTAGAAGCCGGAGGTTTATAGTTAGGAGAAACAGGGCTTTTTGCAGTGCAAAATTGGAAGTGGCGGGAATAAGCCATACAGAACAGGAATGCAATAGAAATCAGAATCATCTTTTTTTCGGAATAGATGTACAGATCATCTTACTTGAAGCCATGCCACACTCCTGGTGTTTTGTAGTGTCATGTGTTCCTGTTTAACTTTTTAATTATATCGACATGTATGGCCAATTTTGTGCTATGCTATTGAGGAGTTGAAGGAACAGACTTGTGTTGACATTTTTTTTCTTATTCTGATGCCATTGTATTTTGTCGCATAATAATCTCAGTTAGCAAAAATACCAAATCAAAATCTGTATTCACTAAAATTTGTTGTGCAGTTTTTTGACACACCTAAGGGAAGATAGGAATTATGGTAGTGTTTCTTTCGGCGTTTGCATTTGCGTTTGCTTATAAGTTAGAAATTTATTATTTTTGTACAAGTCAAACGCTTTGACGTTTGGTAGCCAATTTATGTAGGCCTTACTATTTCTTCTCAAAGATCTCAAAATCATTTTTTTATAATTTTTTGATCCCTCAGATGTCCTTATCGAGGAGCTATAAATTTCCAGCTTATAAGCAAACGCAAACACAAACGCTGAAAGAAACACTACCTATATGTTGCAGGGACATTTTTCTAACAATTTTACCAAAGGGACATAATCTCCAATTTACTGCTGAGCTGCAGTGCTTAGCAAGCATTCTGGTTTTATGCTAGGGTACTTAGTTGCATCATGTTATAGTGAAGAGTGTGCGTTTTACCAATACATGTGTATTTTAAATTATTAAACTGATTAAAATTGCACATGACAATCTGAGCAGATAAAAAACTTCATTTGTTAAACATCGTATTGCTGTTTTCGTAGAG
The DNA here is from genome assembly GCA_036346145.1 of Olyra latifolia. Lineage (NCBI taxonomy): Eukaryota > Viridiplantae > Streptophyta > Magnoliopsida > Poales > Poaceae > Olyra > Olyra latifolia. The sequence continues at coordinate 2,026,693 of CM070531.1, read as the reverse complement.
GTCCTAACTGCAAAAAAGACCAGTATCGTCTTTCTAAAGTTTATGGCACAGCAGCATGCAGCATTGATATAATTTTATATTTTCTCTTACACCAGTGAGGGATGACTTAACTATGTCACTGTTCCATGCAATCATCCACCTAGGATAAAGTTGATGGCTGTTGATTGGAATGAAGTAAACACTAAGATCATTTATAAGTTGTTTACCAAATAAGTAGAGATTGAAAACCGACCAAACACACACTTAAATTCTATAGGATATGTAGAGATTGAGAAAAGGTTTAAAGAGAGGACCGGTATAGAACTTAAAAAGAACCAAATTAAGAATAAATGGGACAAGTTAAAGTTTGATTTTACCATATGGAATAAGTTGTTAAAGTTTGATTTTACCATATGGAATAAGTTGTTATTGAGACAGAAAGGTACTCTAAAGCACGATGATGAATGGTGGGAGAAGGCAAAAAAGGTTATTGTTATCCAAATTTTATTCTTACATTGTTAATCATGTTAATTAAATTAATATATGTTTATTTTCAATGGGCCAAGACATTCCAGGGTGTGGCAAGTTTAAGAAGAAAGACCTTCAAAATGAAGACTTTTTCGGCAGATGTTTCGTGACATAGTTAACGATGGCGGAGACCATTGGAATCCTATGGGGGCCAACCCCTTAGTACCACCATCTGCAAATAATAATACAGACATGACATGCAATAGACGTACACAAGAAGGGGAGGGTGATGGTAGGGATGAGGATGAGTTTGCTGAGGATTCTCCTAGCACTGGTAGTGGCAAGAGACGAGCTCGACTAGTTCTTGATAAAGGCAAGAAGTTTAAGTCAAGTACAATACTTGTCATTCAAGAATAGATTATGAGGATAGCTGACTCGGCCTCATCTGTGGCTACCAAAAATGAAGATCATACTACCATTTCAAGAGTCATGGAACTCGTTGTTGCATGTGATGCAGGCTATGGAACCAATGAGCACTACATTGCTCCTGATTTGTTTGTAAAAAAAGGAGCAATGCGAGATGTCTATATTATTATTGTTGTTTACTATTTGTGTTGTCTCATATAATTGTTTATTGTACAGATGTCATAGTGATGACTCTAGTGAGGAGACAAGGAATTTTTTTGAAATGGTTCTGAGTGGTGCTGAAATTGCTCAAATATATTGCGATATGTACCTACAGAAGACGTCACCAAAGACATCACGAACAAGTGGCATGGGATGGTTGATTGAGACGTTCAAGCCTCCAGGAGAATGTCATACCCAGCTACGTATGAACCAAACTATCTTCATGGATCTGCATGGTATGTTGGTGGATAGGTATGGATTGCAATCATCTACACATATGAGCACTTATGAAATGCTAGCAATTTTTCTATTCATATGTGTTGGCTGTGAGTCAAATAGGAGATATCAAAATCAGTTCAAGCACTCAGGTAAAACTATTAGTAGGAAGTTTGATGAGGTTCTGCACTGCTTGGTTGCTATGGCAAAAGATTATCTAAAACCTAAAGATCCTAATTTTTCAACTGTCCATAAAAGGATTAGAGATGATAAGAGGGCTTATCTGTACTTCAAAGATTGCATTGGTGCTCTTGATGGGACTCATATTCGTGTATCTCTTCCACCTGAAGAGCAAGTGAGGTATGTTGGAAAAATTGGAATTCCAACTCAAAATGTGCTCGCAGTTTGTGATGTCGATATGCGATTCACTTGTGTGTCTACTAGTCAACCAGGAGCTATGCATGACACAAGTGTTGTACCATGCGATTAGAGTGGATCGAGAGTTCTTTCCATATCCTCCACGAGGTAATGCGCTTATATACATGCATCAAAATTACATAAATGAGTGTTATGCAAATAGTAACTTGTTCTACCTTTTTTTATACAAGTATTATGTTGTCGATGCGGGCTATCCTAACTGTCCTAGGTACTTAGCACTATATAAGAGTGAAAGATATCATTTACCAGAGTGGCATAGAGATATGGAACCAAATACTCCCAAGAAGAAGTTCAATAGAATACACTCATCTGTGCGTAATATTATCAAGCGATCATTTGGAGTATTGAAGATGAAGTGGCAAATCCTGTACAAGATGCTAAGCTATCCGATGTACAAACAAAAAATGATTGTTGCTGCTACTATGATGCTTCATAACTTCATACGTGAACATGCCTACCATCTCAAAAAGATATAACAAATACACAGTTCCTCAACAAGCATCTGTTGGGTCAACTAGTCAACCAAATATTGTTACTATGGATGCATTTCGTGATGAGATGGCAACCGCTATTGCTCTTTTATGGAACTAGTATGTTTGTAATGGAACTAATATGTTTATTTTCTTAAACCAGAAGCATATGTGCATGTGATCAGCTTGTTCTAGTATATGCATCCGTGCAGCACAGTGTTTAGCGTGGTGTAGTTCCAGCACGTGCATCTATGTAGCGCAGTGTTTAGCGTGGTGTAGTACGTGTCCATTAGTGCTATTGCCAAAAGAAAGAAAAATAGGCTTAAATCAGGAGTATGTATCAAACATGTGAACCATTAGGTCCTAGGCCAACCACCCCATCACACGAACCACAAGCAAATATTTTTTTTATAGAACAATCAGGAAAGTCTCGAACACAAGGACCATCATGTCGCAGATCAAAGACCTCATCCCAACATACCTACAAAAGTACCAAGAGTACTATTGACCATTCACCTAAAATCTTTCTCATTCTTGGATCTATAGCCAACCTGCTAGCCAAACACCCACTGACAGCTTCAACTCCACAGTGAATCTGCTTCATAGTGGAGTTATGAAGCAGAACTGAAAAATTAGAACTGGAGCCCTGCCAAACACTCTTTAAATATAATATATAAAAGATTCTATTTTAAATGCTCTGCTGGAGATGCTCTAAGTGTTAAGCGATTTGGGTCTCCTGTAATTGCGTTGCTATACTTAGCAGTCATATTATGGCTCTCCTGTAATCACGCCATTATGGCTCCTGTAATCACGCCATTATGGCCCTCTTGTAATCGCTCCTGTACGCATGTTTCATGATATATATATATCAGCCACCCCAGCACATTGGCTGCGTGGTGTTTGCTCCATTTTCATCTCCTTCATGGTATCAGATTCTCTCTCCTGAGCCCCTTCCGCTGTTCATCGTTTTTCCCACCTTCCTCTTCAATCTTCTCCTTCATGGCCACCGAAGAACAACTTCGCCGCCCTGTGCACGCCGCAACCACCGGCCGGGATCTCTCCCGATCCAGATAACGCCGCCACTCGGCACAAGAAGAACTCTGCATGCTTTGCTCAACCGTGATCCCAACGCCTCCATTGGTGACGCCCTCCATCAACGTCGCCTCTGTCAAGGCGCATGTCCCTGTTGTTCTTGATCTCAAGACCTCCAACTACACGAAGTGGAGGACCTTCTTCACGGCCATGTGTGGCTGGTTTGCTCTTCTCCACCACATCGACGGCACCCTTGCCGTCAACCCCACCGATCCTGCTTGGTCTCAAGCGGACTACACCGTGCTATCATGGTTGTATGGATCCATCTCCGAGGACATTATTAATGTTGTCATGGTGCCTGACCAGACCGCCTGTGATCTATGGACTCTCACCCATGACCTCTTCAATAACAACCGTGAGACACGTGCGGTCTACCTCAGCCAGCAGTTCCGCACGTTGGTCCAAGGCGACTCCTCTGTTGCTGTCTACTGTCAACGCCTCAAGACGATGGCCGATGCTCTCCGTGATGTTGGCTACCCTGTTAGCGACGTCGACCTCGTCAACAACCTGTTGCGTGGCCTTGATTCACGCTTCTCTACGACCGCCGACATCATCACCTTCCGGGCGACCCCGCCCACCTTCGCTGAGGCCCGTAATCTTCTCCAGCTTCATGAGCTACGCCAGGCGAACACTTCATCTGTGCAACCTGCCACGACACTAATCTCCACCACAGTCCACCACTCTGGTGGCGGTGCTAGTGGTAGCGGCACCAACGGCTACAACAACCGCTGTGGGAAAGTCCGTCGCAACAACAAGAACCACATATCCTCTGGTGGTGGCGGTGGCTCTTCCTCCGGCGGCAGCTCCTCCTCAGGTGGCGGCTCTTCCTCCAGTGGCAGCCGTGTGCCGTACTCCGTGCCATCCGTGCCCCTCGAGTCACTGATATACTACACTCCTGGAGTGCAGGTGGCCGGCGCACCAAACCAGGGTATTCTTGGCCCCCGTCCTCAGGCTCCACAGGCGTTGTATGCTTCTCCTACGACGCCTCCCGCACCATCGCACATGAACCAGCCCTCTTGGGACTAGGCCTGTCTGATTGCGGCCATGAACCAGCTTGCCTTGCAGAACCATGGCAACTGGGTTATGGACACCGGAGCCACCTCGCACATGGCATCGGACGATGGTGTAATAATCCTTCCTCTCCCTGTCCCTCCATCATCCATGGTCACCGTGGGTGATGGCTCTCTTCTTCCGGTCTCTAGTTGTGGCCACTTTGTTCTCCCCACTCCCTCCTCGAATTTTCTCCTTACGAACGTCCTTGTTGTTCCCACTCTAGTCCGTAATCTAATATCTGTTCGTCAATTTACTCGTGACAACAATTGCTACATCGAGTTTGACGCTCATGGTTTTTCTGTCAAGGACCTTCGCACCCAACGCGTGACTCTTCACTGCAATAGCTCCGGCAACCTCTACTCAGTGTCGCCATCCACCTCTCCACCTACTGCAGCACATGCCTACCTCACCAGCTCGTCCACACTTTGGCATCATCGTCTTGGTCATCCCGGCGCATCTGCCCTTCGACAATTAAATAAAATTGCCTCCGTCCCCTGAAATAAATCAGATCATACCATTTGCCAAGCTTGTCAACTTGGAAAACATGTCCGCCTCCCTTTTGCTAGTTCAAATTCTGTCACCTCGGCACCTTTTGAATTAATCCATTGTGATGTTTGGACATCTCCCGTTATTAGTAACTCGGGTTTTAAATATTACCTTGTCATTCTTGATGATTTCTCACATTTTTGTTGGACATTCCCCTTCGACAAAAATCTAAAGTTCACCAACACATTATTCATTTCCACAGCTACGTTGCCACACAATTTCGTTTACCCATCAAAGCCATTCAGGCGGACAATGGGACTTAATTTGTGGATCATGTCTCCTCCAAATTTCTTCTTGACCATGGCATCCTACTTCGCCTTTCTTGCCCTTACACCTCTCAACAGAATGGCAAGGCGGAACGTATTCTTCGTACTATCAACAATACGATCCGAACCCTTCTCTTTCATGCCCATATGCCCCCCGTCTATTGGGCTGAAGCTCTCGCCACAGCCACTTATCTTCTTAACCGGCGTCCCTCCTCCTCTATTCACAATGGCCTTCCCTTTGAAAAACTCTACCAGAAGCGCCCATCTTTTGTTCACCTTCGCGTTTTTGGATGTCTGTGTTTTCCCAATCTCTCGGCCACAGCCCCCAATAAACTTTCGCCTCGTTCATCCGCCTGTGTCTTCATCGACTACCCCAGCTCCCACAAAGGGTATCGATGTCTCGACCTTGACACTCATCGTGTCATCATCTCCCGCCACGTCGTATTCGACGAACACATTTTTCCTTTTGCAAATCGTGCCACAACCTCCACACCCTCGTCTCTTGATTTTCTCCTAGAGGATGATGCTCCTTCAACTCATCAAGCTGCAGCTAATCCACCTCTCGTGCACAGTTCGTCCTGCACCGGCTGAGCGCAATGCGCCTCTACCCACATCCGGAGGTCCGCCTCGCCCGCGCCCGGCCGCGCCCATCTCGCGTCGCCGCGCTGCCGCCCGCCTCGCGTGCGCCTCATGATCGCGCGCCTCGCGCCTCCCGCGTCCGGATCACGGCCTGCTTGTCTTTGGTTCCACACGCACGGGATTGCCCAACTACCGCATCAAACGGAAATCGTGCCCCTGCCGTTTTGATTCCATGCACGCAAGATCATCAAGTTGCCGCGCCACATGGCCCCAGTAATCTCGCGTCACCCGCGTCCACCCCGGGCACTAGCCTCTACGTCTCGCCTGGCCAGGATCGGGCACCCGTACCAATCGGTCCCGAGTCAATCGAGCCACCAGACACGGCTCAAATCTTCCAAGGCGGCTGTCGACAGTTTGTGTCGGCAATATATTTTATAGGGCTATGCGAAAGATCACAACTACGATAGTAGCACAGGGAGCCGAATTTATACAGGTTCGGGCCCTTGGGGGAGGTAATACCCTACTCCTGTGCTCGTGGTTTGTATTATAGTGGATCTCAAGGACGAGAAGTGAGATGATGATCAGAGGCTAGATGGGATCTGAGATGTCGAACTAGGGGCCCCTGACCCCCTTTATATAGTGCAAGGGGCCGGGTTACAGATAGATTCCCTAATCCGTATATAGAAGATACAGATATAACCGAGTTGGCTACGCCTATATCTATGTATTCGAGTAGGAGACGAGTTCGTTTCCTTGTAGAGCAAGTCGGGCCGCGCCAGCCTCCAAGCCCGTCTTCTGGAAGATCCAATCGAATCGGCCCAAAGAGGTGGCACGTCTAGTAGTATATCTCCGGATACCCGGGGCCCATGTTATCCACAGTAGCCCCCGAGTGCTTCGGGACTGGGTTGTCTTGATTCGGGGTTGAGCTTGCAGCCCTTCAGGTGTAACCCGAGTGACGTCACTCTTCGTCTGGTTGAAGGAGTTCCACTCGCCAAGTAACCTGCCGATCAAACAACACAGTTGCAAAGGACTCGAGAGAAAATCTCAAGTCTTAATGATACCTGGTACCCAGTCCGACTGGTCGGTATGCTGGCTAGTGGCCCACAAAGAGGCATAACATAAAGGTGGATGTTGCCGAGTGATCGGTGTCACCCGACGTTACCCTCCCTGTTACAAATTATGACATTCGAATCTGACTGGCAGAGCTCAACATTCGGTCCAGTAAGGGACATGTCACAACTTGCGTGGGGTATTCAGGCGCCCTAACCCGACTAGTGCGGAGTCAAGCTAGTGATTCCCAGAAGAATACGCCCGCCTCCAAGTTAAGGTCCTCCAAGTGGTGTTCGTCTTGGCGACGAACGATCCGGGGATGTGTCACTGAGACCCAACTGAAGAGGTAACTCTTGACGCCCAATCTGATTAAAAAATCAAACCAGCCATTGACCCCAGGGGGTACGCCAAGAGCTAAGTTAAAATTTGCCCGGGTGGTGCTTGCCTTGACGACAAACGATTCGAAGATGTGCCACAGAGGCAACTGAAAAGATAGCTTTCAATGTTCGATCTGACTGAAAATCAAACCGACTAATGTCCCCAGGGGGCACATCAAAAGCTAGATTGTAATTTTGGGAAGCGCCCAGCCCTCGGACTTGAAAACTGGCATAAGGCCCAACAGGGGGCGCGCTGTCTCCCCGACTAAGTCAACCCGAGTGACACCTGTACCCGAGTAATGTCGTGCACAGCTTGCGGCTCACGTGGAGCATGCTCTTAGGAACTTAAGTCCGGGCCCAAGTCCTGAAATGATGATTCTAGGGCTTCATTCTTTCCCGCTTTGCGTGGAAACGAAACGCCGCCCGTTTTCCTTTAAGTGAAGCCCGCCAGGGTTTGAACCGGTACGCTCATACTGTGCGCTCAAACCGTTCGCCTCCCCAAAATACTTCCGCTAGGGTTTTTGCGCTCCTGCCGCCACCGAGCAACCCCAACGCCGCCGCCGCCGCTGAACTTCAGATCCGCCTTCACCGCTTCCCCTCCCCCACCACATTCCGATGGCAGGAGATTCGGCGACTTCCAACACCACCGAGGAGCGGCTGCAGGGCCTGGTTGACGCCGGCGTCCTCCCAACGCCGGAGCTCATTCACTGGCGCGCTGCCGTGGGTGAGTCCTTCCCCACTCCTCACCAAGAGGAGATCGTTGTTTTCAAGTCCTTCTTCTCTCGCGAGTTTGGACTCCCCGCTTCCTCCTTTCTTCGTGGTCTGCTTAACCACTATGGAATTGAGCTCTTTCATCTAAACCCTAACTCCATTCTTCAACTTTCTGTCTTCGTTCATCTTTGCGAAGCTTTTCTAGGGATTGCTCCCCACTTCGCCCTTTTCCGCCACCTCTTCTTCCTGAAGGCCTACCCCACCGACAACGCCCCCAAGGCCGTTGGTAGGGCTGGATTTCAACTCCGGAGTGGCCTCAAGAAGGAGTATCTTGCCTTGCCACTCCGGACCTCCTTAAAGGGGTAGAACCAGGAGTGGTTCTACTGCTCCAATCCTCCCCCTAGTCTTCCTCTTTTTTATGGGAGAAAGCCCCGAGCTTCCCCCTCTTGGAATTCTCCCCCTCCTTCCTCCGAAACAGATCAGGTAACCGAGTTACTCGGCCTGATCCAACGCCTCAAAGAGGAGGGGCTGACCGGCGTTGCGGTAGCTATCTCCTTCACAAAGCGCCTCGTCCAGCCTCTCAAGGAGAGGATTCGGCTTGGGTTCGAGTACACCGGGCCATCCGACTCGACTCAAGAAACGGATGTCCCGATCTCCAACTCGGACGCCATCAACCGGCTCTCCGAGTTCTTTGCTCCAGGGACTATCTTTTCCAATCAAAGGAGTCCCAGGAGCTTTTCCCTCACCAATCCGCCACCAGAGGTATGGGTTGAGTAATCCACCGCCTTGTTTCATGTACCTAGCAGCTCTGTTCTGATGCTAACTCGGGGAAGCCGTGCTCCTATGCAGGGCCACTGGGTTTTTGTATCCCTCGCCCCGACTCCCGAAGCTCCCACCGACAAGGGCGAGAAGCGCCCAGGAGAGGAGCCCGAAGAGGCCCCTGCAGCGAAGAAGGGGAAGGGTCCAGCTTCTTCGACGAATGGGGACATCCCGCCATCCGGGAGGTGTAACCCGCGAGGCTCGGGGCCGAAGGTCGTCGAGGCTCCCAAAGAGGGAGCTAGCCAACCGGCGCCGGCCCACGAGCATACCCAGGCGACTCGTCTCCCGAGGGCGGGCAGCAGCGCCTCACCGAAGAGAGGACAAACTCCAGCCCCTCAGGCCAGGCCGAGTGGCTACCAGCCGCCTCAGCGGGGCTTCCGCCGAGGGCGCCGCATTAAGATTAAGACCACCAGCCGGTAAGCGCAGTTCTGCCGCCGCTCGATAGTCCTCTTCACGTTTGCGTCGACTGAAGCACTTTTCTGTTTCAGGAAACCATCAAAGGAGGTTCCGTCGGATCGCCCGACCAAGCCAGCGCCGAAACCCGCTGAGCCGAGTCGAGCGGCATCTCCCCCAGAGGAACCGACAGGAACCAAGGTCGGGGGAGGCGGCACTGCTACAACCTCGCGACCGAAACCGTCCGTCGAAGGCGGCGGGGAGGCCGAGCCAATGGTGGAAGAGATTCCTCGCCAGCCCCCACCTCCCCCAGAGGAGGCCGAGCCCAAGCTCTCGGCAGGCTGGCGGAACGAGGCCAGGGACTAGGCCCTCATTGATGACGAGGCTGAGCAGAAGGTCAGGAAGACCTTCTTCGAGTATGCCGTTGAATGCGGCAAAATGGCCAGGGTAAGCTTTCTGATCTGCAGAGTGGATTTCCTTCAGCTCAAGGTAGGATGGTGAACATTCTTCCTCTTTGCAAGAACTTGGTGGTTACTCCGAGAGGAAGACCAAGTTCCTCAATTACTTCCTCTCCCAAATAGAGCGGATTAAATCCGTGGAGGGGGAAGCCATTGGGGTCCCGACCGAAGCAGCCAAGGAGCGCCGAGAGCTGCAGGCCCGGATCAGGGAACTGCAGGACGAAAAGTTCGACCTTGCGGGCTCCCTTCGGTGTAAGTACCCCAACTTGAGTTAGATTTTTTCGGCCCGCATATGACCGAATGACATCACGCTCCGCACCGTATGCAGTGCGCGACGCCAAGATTGCCAGCCTTCAAGCGGAGCTGGCCAAATTTCAGGACCAGAAGCTGGCCCTGGAGAAGGCGGAAGCGAAAGCCGTCGCCGAGTTGGAGGGTAAGACCCCCGAACCCAACCGGTTCTGAACCTCCGGTGTTCGCACATCTATATAACTGCGCGCTCTCCGTTCTTGACAGAGCATAGGAGGAAAACGCTAGCGCAGTATGACGTTCTTCAGGAGAACGTAAAAACTGCGCAAGCGCGATACGATGAGCTCCTGGCGGCAGTGGAGCCCACTCGACGACTACTCTACGCTGGCGACGCCGAGCCGAGCTCTCGGGCCAAGCTTATCCAAAGATGGACCGAAGCCCCCGAGCAGCTAAAGGTTCGGCTCAAGGAAGTCGGCCTGATGAGCACTAGCCAAGTGCTAGGAATCGTCAAGTCGCACTATCCTCGGGTTGAGCTTGACGCTATCAGGGATGGCTTCGCCTGCTCCGAAAAGGAGGCGTTGGCCCTGCTCGAGGAGGTGAAGCCGACCGCCGAGTCTCTTGTAGATAACTTAGAGCTGGATTTCTTATAAAAGTAGGAACTTATAAGCTATCCATGTAAATGATTTTCTTTTTAATATGGCACATGCTAATCGACCTTTCTTTATTCAAGTCATGCTTTTTGCCCGAGTAGATCACGTTCCTTTGTGCTCGGAACGATTAACATTTAGGCTCAACATAAACTTGTAAAGAGAAAAATCGATTAGGTATCGAAGTATCGATTAGGTGCAGACTGACTGCACCTAATTAGGTGTAGCCCCCGACTTACTCCCTAGTCGGAATCCGACTAGGGAGCAAGTCAATCTATCCTCACTAAGAGAAGGGGTGAGTGATTGCGCACCTAATTAGGTGTAGCCCCCGGCTTACTGGCTAGTCGGAATCCGACTAGGGAGCAAGTCAGGTGAAATTCTAGATAAAAGAGATTAGGTGCGTGATTGCACACCTAATTAGGTGTAGCCCCGACTTACTACTTAATTGAAACACAAATAAGTAGCAAGTCAGAAGCTGAATTGCACGGAAGTAAAGACAATGTGAACGAAAACTTATCTTTATTTAACTGTAAGTGTGGGTACAAGAATCGTCAGGTATAGAGCCGACGTAATTGCTTGATACTCCACGGGTTATCCGTGAAAGTGCCACTTTCATGCCTCAGTCGGCGAGCCCCTAGGCATACCACCGAGTCACGCGAAGTTGTCCTTATTTGCTTGGAGGAGAGCGATGAGCGCCTCTTCCTATTTCGGTTCGAGCCCTGATTTAGATGGCTTCTTGTTCGGTAGATCGCCTCGTCGTGAAGAGTGGTGGCTGCCTACCGGATCTTGTCCAACTCGGCAGCCGCTTCAACTGACAGGGCAAAGTCACAGTTTTCCTTGTCGAGGAGATGGGAAAACCTGACGTCTTCGCGGACCATGATCACGCCCTACGGACCCAGCATCTTCATAGCCAAATAGGCGTAGTGTGGGACGGCCATGAGTTTTTCCAAGCCCGGCCTTCCCAAGATTGCGTGGTACGCAGTCTCGAAATCAGCCACTTCAAAGCTGAGGTTCGCAGTCCGGTAATTATCTCGAGTGCCAAAAGTGATCGGAAGAGTGATTTTCCCGATCGACACTGATGATGTTCCCCGAATTATGCCATGAAATGGCGCGTCTGTCTTCTAGAGCGCCGTTCTTGGGATCTGCATCTCGTCCAAAGTCTCAGCAAAAAGGATATTCAATCCGCTCCTACCGTCAACCAGGACCTTGTGCAGTCGGACGCCCCGTATCACAGGATCCACGATCAGCGGATATCTTCCTGGGCAAGGAACGTGGTCGGGATGATCCGAGCGATCAAACTTGATCAGAACCTCGGACCACCGGAGGTACTCGGGGGTCACCAGAACAGCCGCATTGACTTCCCGAAGAGTAAGCTTTTGCTTACGCTTGGACTCATACGCATTCGATCCCCCGAATATATAGTTGAGCTCACGTTCGGTTTCTTGGTAAGCATCACCCTGAGGAGGGTCACGCTTGTCATCTTGTTTGTCGTTCGGAGCGTCCTTGCTGTGCTCCTCCCCGAACTTCTTCAAAATGTTACAGTTTTTGGCCGCATGCTTTCCATTTGGATGGAAAGGACACGGTGCCTCCATGACTTTGTTGTAGTCGGTGGGCCGAGGCGGCCTCTGCCGACCCTGAGCTGCGACCGTAACCAGTTCTTCACCCTTGCGCTTTTGTCCTTCTTGGAGGACGAGTCGGGCTTGTCCTTCTTGCCTTCGTGCTTGCTTAGATGATCCTCTTGACGCTCGGCGAGAGCATCTGAGCCTGTAGCATATCGATCCGCTAAGGCAAACATCTCCTTGACGGTAGTCGGGGTTTTTCGAGACATTTTCTTAATTAGATCGGGGTCACGAACTCCTTTCTGGAAGGCTGCGACGACGACCGCCTCCGAAATTTCCTGGATTGTGTTCTTTTTCTTAGTAAAACGCCGAATGAAATCCCTTAACGACTCATCTTTTTTCTGATGAATCTGATAAAGGTCCCACTGGGTTCCAGGCTTCTCGTAAGTACCCTGGAAATTGGCAACAAATTGATCACAGAGCTCTCCCCAGGAACCGATTGAGTTCTCTGGAAGGCCCGCGAGCCAGTTCTAAGCCGGAGGGGTTAACATGACGGGCAAATAGTTTGCCATCACGTCGTATCCTCCACCTGCGGCCTTGATTGCCAAAGAGTAGATCTGCAACCATGCCTCGGGATCCCGCTCCCCATCAAATTTCACAATCCCTTTGGGGTTAAACCCTTCGGGCCAGTTTACCTGACGGAGTCGGGGTGTGAATGCCTTGATCCCGTCAATTAATTCGTCCCGGGGGGAGGAGACTGGCGGGGAGGAGTCCGGCGCGGTGGAGTACGGCGCCGGTCTCCATCTCGCTCCCTCCGCCGAGCTTCGATGTCGAGGCGGAGGTCGTGACTTGTACCTTGGCGGGCGTCTTGGCCGCGACTTCGTGTGTGCCGACTGCGCCGAGTACTACTCGTGGCAGTCTGGCTCCTGGCCGAGTTGGCCTGCTGATCTCGAGTGCCTTGGACAGCCGCTGCCGTCACCATGGCCTTGATTTGTTCCATGATCAGCGTAGCGGGGCTGTTCTCTCCAAGCAAAGGACCAACATTATCCAGGAGGGTCTTACATGCGAGGATGTTCTGCTGTGGTATATGGAAGACTGAGTGATCTCCCATGTGGACTTGATGCAGCTCCTCCTGGACTTCCCGTGCACGACCGCGTAATTGGTCGCGCAGGTCTCCTTCACCTCCGGGGTTTTGTTCGGCTCCTGCCTCCCCTATGGGACGTCGGGCCGATCCGGAGGCTTGTCCATCCAGCACATAGACGCCGCGAAAGTCGGGGAACCCGTTGACGAATTCCTCTGACTCGGATTCCGAGAAAGAGAGGCTTAACCGATCCCGATTTGTTGGCTCGTCGATGGGAGTGATTATAACTCCCACTTCTCGTGCTGGATCACTTGTCAGAAGAGAGTCCGACTGAGATTCGACAGATCTAATTTGCTGAAGCCTTGCAGTCGAATTGACCAATCCGAGTGGTATGACCACTCAGGAAGTTGATCTGGTCAGAGTCGTCCCTGAGCCAAGACCCAGAAAACTCGTCCCAGCATATGCTTGCTGCGCTCCACTTCTTAGCCCGGATTGCAAAAGCTATCATGTTATCCGATGGAAAACAGCGGCCGAGTTTCCTAAACCGAACGGGGCGAACCACAGATGAGGATTTGAGATTCCCGACTGGATCTGAGCATGACCCAGACCGAAAACAAGATCGCCGCTCGATGCTTCGCCAACAAGAGGAGCTGGCAAAGTGAGAGGCAATGGATCCCAACCGAAATCGAAGGGAAACCCAGCGGTAGGGCAGTCGGAATTGTCATCTTCAGATTGGATCTCTTCCAGATCGGAATCCAGAGGAGAGATCCTGAGGCGGTGAGGTTCGATCGGAATTGCGTACCACCTCCACCGGTAATGCGTGGACCGAACAAGATTCGGCTCACACAACCGAAGTTCCCTGAAGTCGTCGGCGAGGAAGCCGAGATCTCCGAAGATGAAGCCTTGGCCGGGGGTGTAGGTGAAGACGAATCCGTCAATGGAAGCCATCGAAGTTGATGAAGTTGATCGTGACGCTAGCCCCTACTTGGCGCGCCAACTGTCGACGGTTTGTGTCGGCAATATATTTTATAGGGCTATGCGAAAGATCACAACTACGATGGTAGCACAGGAAGCCGAATTTATACAGGTTCGGGCCCTCGGGGGAGGTAATACCCTACTCCTGTGCTCGTGGTTTGTATTATGGTGGATCTCAAGGACGAGATGTGAGATGATGATCAGAGGCTAGATGGGATCTGAGATGTCGAACTAGGGGCCCCGACCCCCTTTACATAGTGCAAGGGGCCGGGTTACAAATAGATTCCCTAATTCGTATATAGAAGATACAGGTATAACCGAGTTGGCTACGCCTATATCTATGTATTCGAGTAGGAGACGAGTTCGTTTCCTTGTAGCGCAAGTCAAGCCGCGCCAGCCTCCAAGCCCGTCTTCTGGAAGATCCAATCGAATCGGCCCAAAGAGGTGGCACGTCTAGTAGTATATCTCCGGATACCCGGGGCCCATGTTATCCACAGCGGCCAAGCTACACCAACCGATCACGTGGACCTGCATGCAGCTCCTCCTTCTTCCGCGGCAGCTCCAACACCTCGCGATGTCGAGCAACCGCGTGCTCCACCAACCCCTGCACCAGCTCCACGTCCTGCTCCCGGACCACACCCCATGGTCACTCGAGCTCGATCCGGTATCGTGAAGCCTATGGATCGCCTGAACTTATCCGTCACGCACTCATCAGCTTCTTCGATCCCATCCAACTATCGAAGTGCCCTCGCGGATCCTAACTGGCGGTCAGCCATGGCTGACGAACATCAAGCTCTGGTCGATAACAAGACTTGGATCCTCGTTCCTCGGCCAGCTCACGCCAACATTGTCTCGGGCAAGTGGGTCTTCAAACACAAATTCCATTCCGATGGATCACTTGCCCGTCACAAAGCCCGTTGGGTTGTCCGAGGCTACTCTCAACAACATGGCATCGACTACGACGATACTTTCAGTCCTGTCATCAAACCGGCTACAATCCGAGCTGTTCTGAGCATCGCTTCCTCCAAAAACTGGCCAATTCGCCAGTTCGACGTGAAGAATGCATTCTTGCATGGTCATCTAGTTGAGACAGTCTACTGCGAACAACCATCAGGCTTCGTCGACCCTACCTTTCCCGACCATGTTTGCCTTCTTCAGAAGTCTCTCTACGGCCTCAAGCAGGCGCCCCACGCCTGGTATCAACGGCTTGCTACCTATCTTCGTAGCCTCGGGTTCGTCGCTTCACCCTCGGACACATCCTTGTTCGTTCTCAAGGATGGTGAGCACCTGGCCTACCTGCTCCTCTACGTCGATGATATCATTCTCACATCATAAATCGACCACTCTACTACCGACTCACTCAGCGGCTCCATTATGAGTTTTCCATGACCGATCTAGGAGATCTTCACTTCTTCCTCAGCATCTCGGTTCAACGCTCACATACTGGGCTCTTTCTCTCTCAGCTCCAGTATGCTCTGGATCTACTTTAGCGCGCCGGCATGTCTGAGTGTCACTCAACCTCCACCCTAGTGGACACTCATGCCAAGCTCTCTGCTATGAGGGCCCACCTGTTGCAGACCTTTCAGCATACCGGAGTCTCGCAGGTGCTCTCCAGTACCTGACGCTCACTCGTCCGAACTTGGCGTACGCTGTTAAGCAGGCTTGCCTATTTATGCAAGATCCGTGAGAACCACATCTTGCGTTGATCAAGCGTGTTCTTCGTTATGTCAAGGGTACTCTTGATGTTGGACTTTATATCAGCACCTCGCCTGCAACCTCCATCACTGCCTACTTCGACGCTGACTGGGCCGGGTGCCCGGACTCTCGCCGCTCCACTTCCGGCTACTGCATCTACCTCGGTGACAACCTCGTGTCTTGGTCCTCCAAGCGTCAGACCACCGTGTCTCGCTCGAGTGCCGAAGCTGAGCACCGCGCAGTCGCCCATGCTATTGCTGAGTGTTGCTGGCTACGACAACTTCTCCAAGATCTTCATCGGTCTGTGGCTTTAGCGACCATCGTATATTGCGACAACGTCAGTGCTGTCTACATGTCATCCAACCCGGTCCAACATCGGCGCACGAAGCATATTGAGATCGACATTCATTTTGTTCGCAAGAAGGTTGCCCTCGGCCAGGTTCGTGTTCTTCACGTACCATCAGCGCACCAGTTCACGGATATCATGACGAAGGGCCTACCAACACCTTTGTTCTCTGAATTTCGGTCTAGTCTTTGCATTCGTAATCCTCCCGATGCGACTGCGGGCGGGTGTTAAGTGATTTGGGTCTCCTGTATTTGCGTTGCTATACTTAGCAGTCATATTATGGCTCTCCTGTAATCACGCCATTATGGCCCTCTTGTAATCACTCCTATACGCATGTTTCATCATATATATATATATTATATTATATATATATATATATATTATATTATATCAGCCACCCAGCACATTGGCTGCGTGGTGTTTGCTCCATTTTCATCTCTTTCACAAAGGAAGATGATGCACTTTCATTAGAGCACGGATACAGGGCAGGTGTGTATAGTCAGGATTCTCGGAAAAACATTCGCTACTAGATAATAGGCTTTTAATACCGACACATCAGTCCTGGTTAGACACGAACCGGTATTGATAGTGACATCAGTCCCGGTTCATGCCTCCAAAGCTTCAATCCCGGTTGAGCTCTGACATCAGTCCCAGTTCGTGATACGAACTGGTACTAATAAGTCCTTTGGTAGGCGGGTACAAGACAGCTGGCATGGGTGCTCATCAGTCCCGGTTCATAACACGAACCGGGACTGATGCCTCGTTTCAGGAAAGTTCAAAAGGAATGCATATCCTAATTATATCAAAGCGTGTGGAGAGGTGGGTTGGTTAGAAGGGTGAGTAAGTAGTTTTGAGGTTTTAGGTTCAAGTCCCACTATTCCTATATATCCGTGAGTTATTTTTAAATATTTGTAGCACATTAGTCTCGACTGGTAGGAACCGGGACTGAAACCGGGTTCCCAACCGGGACTGATGGCCCGTTCCCTAGCAGTGATTCGTGCTTGACCCTCATTCTTTGTCAAATGCTCTTATAATTTTTAAATATATAGAAACACAATGGATGCTTTTTTTCGCCCCTTTCCTTCTCTCTAGAGCGGATCTAATATGAGAAGAAGTGAAGACTGAGCACAAATCTACCCGACGATCACATGCTGCATATACATATGGTCTGGCTTTTTGCGTGTCAACTAGGCAAATAGCACCGGAGCAGAGAATCTGAGCCAAGCAAGCAGTAAAACTCCCCGGTCTCGTAGCCGTCTAGCGTTTAGAGACTGATTCGGTCTTCGGAAGAATTTTATATACATGTGGTTCGCAAATTTAATTGTGCACAATTATATTAATTGTGATGAGCGTCAAATTTAGTTGTGCATTATTATATTGGTTCGCAAATCGACTTCATGATATATTTTCTCCTCTTGTTGCATGTTGCTCAGCAAAAATTGATTTAAAACATGTACATTCTACATTTGGAAGAACGCAAATTCGAGCGTGTCGCTATTTACTATGATTCTATAAAGCTGATGCATGATACTCATTCCGGTTACGAATAATTGGCGTTTGAGATACGTGCTAGTTAAATGTTTAAAACTTTGTATGCTCAATGTATCTGATGTGTATCCGTGTTTGTATCCGATGTGTTTTTTATTTCTATGGTCAAGTCAAAAACGATTGTTCCTTTATACCTTGTTTGTTACAACTTAAAAATTTGATTATAAACTATAGCCATATATTTATCCTTTTGTACGGACCAAACGTTTTGTCGTTTTATAATCATTTTTGAAGATGTTAGTGTTTCTTATCAAAGCTCTTAAAATAGTTTTTTCATCTCTTGATGCCTTCTAATAAAAGCTTAGAGCATCATCAGCAACTTCTCTAAATTCAGATCTCTATAACCCTTCTCTAAACCACTATTTATTCTCTATATTTTTATTCTATCCAGTAGAATCTCTATCCTCGAAAAAATATAGAGACAACAGAGAGAATCTCTAAATATACAGACTCGGAGAAAAAATCTCTAAATTTAGAGACTAACATAGAGACTCTGCTAGATGGATATAGAGACTAAGACTGAGTAGCAACAGTGATAAAGCATGCAAATAGAGACTCGGCTGAGCTTGCTCAACTTTTCAGATTGTAGTCGGCTGGATAACACTAGCATACAAGGATAATAAATTCTTCAATATGACACGCGAGAGGCTGTAAGCAGAGAATAGCATGTGCAGGGTTCAGAAAACAGTGGTTGGTTTACTGCCAAACCACCTAGCTCTGGTTTAGAAAACCGTGGTTTGAAATCATCTGATTTCTTGAATTTTACTTAAATTAAGAAAACTCAAAAGTCTCAAAAAATAATATTAATGTGCTCAAAACTATTGGTGTCTATCATTAAAAAAAACCGAAATTGTCAAACTTTTTTTTTTAGGGAACCAGGCGGATCGCGCGTCCGCCCCTGTTGTGCGTGTTGCGCACACGCAGTGCCGAGCGCGTCGACGGCCAGCATCGTTTAAAACCCGTATTGGCAAAAAAGAACGGAATTGCTCCTCTCAGTCGTCTAAAAATAGATAAAATATCAGTTGACGTGTTTTACACTGGTAAATAACTAAATTTACATATAATTGGATGTGTAAAAAGTGCATAATTAACTAAGTTTATGTGACGAGAGGATACAAAGTGTATGTAGTAATTGATAGATGAATACCTATACCAGTTTATGTTGATGATATTTTGGAATGGTACAACTATATGTAGAGCATTGCTGGTGTTGGGTAATTAGACATGGCACTAATCTGATTTGGCTGCAAATATCTGGGAAGCGACTGAGCGTGTCATGTGCATGAATAGTCATACGATAGGAATCAAGTGTCTCTGAGGGATCGACTGAATGTTTGAAAATAAGTAATATAGAAGATAACTGCAATAGCGAGACAAATGGATTTAATTGAAAAAAAATCCTTGCCAAAAGTTTAGAGCATCTCCAGCAGTCCCCCTAGAGCACTGTAATTCTGACTTTTTTAGGATAGAGTAGCTGCTGGAGGGAAGAAATATTTTAGAGTGTAGTGTAAAATATGAAGAAAGTTTGGAGAGATGGATAGAGGGGACGCTAATAGTGTTTTGAAGAGAAGAATTTAGAGAAACTGCTGGAGATGCTCTTATTACGACTCCCGAACCAATCAGAGAGCAAGGTGCAGCCGACTGAAATTTCTTGAAATTTCAGTTGACTGTTCAAGTTTTTTGGTGCGCTCGAATGACCCATAAATGAAGTACCTACGGGCTCCGCTAGACCGCTACTCCAGCGGTTCTTCATATGCCACCGACAAAAAGAAAAAAAAAAGAAAAGAAAACCAACGCAAAGCCAAAGCCAGTCGCCGCCACCGATGCCTCCGGCGAGCCCCGCCCCGCTCGACGGTGTACAGCAGGAGCATTTGCGCGGGAATGCTGTGTCCGGGAAGAAGAAGAAGGGGGAGGGCAAGAAGCTGGCCGCTTTCGGGCGCGTCTGGTCGTCGGCCGATGAGGTCCGCATCCTCGAGTGCCTCGCCGAGCACGTCAAGGCCAACGGCGGCGGCCCGCTTCCGGGGGCCGCCAAGCTGCGCGCGATGCTCGCTGGGCGCGTTCTGGACAAGGCGGAGTTCACCGGATCCCAGATTTACGAAAAGGTCCGCCGCCTGAGGGAACAGTACGGGAAGCTGCGCTCCACCGGCGGCGGCGGCGGTGATGAAGATGAGGATATCCGGATGTTCGAGCTCTCTGAGGCAATCTGGGGCGATTTGGCGGGGCCAGCACCGACGCAGCCGCTGCAGCGCGCCAAGAAAATAGGCACCTCGGATGCGGCGCCAGCTGACACCCGCGTCCACAGGGGGTTGCAGGAGCTCCGGCGCCTGTACCCTAACCTCGCCGCAGCGGTCGATCGGATCGCTGCCCCCGACCACGATGACACTACGGCAGCTGTTCTTAAGAGGGCATTCGAGTTCATCGATGATGTTAAAGCCGGGGAATTGGATGCCACGATCAAGGAGCAGAGGGTTTTGGAGGTGAAGACGATGCGGAACCGTGACGCCATACGGAGCCAGGTGCGTAGGACGCTTATCAGATACGTGGACTGACAGGTCTTCATTAGCGCGCTGTGTCATTTTGGAGGGAGGGTTCGGAAATTGTCTTTCTTTTGTGCTACGTCAGCTGCTCATATGAATTGTGATGCACTCAAGGTAGTTTATGTACTATTAAGATGATGGATATTTTCATTTTGGCATCATCAACCTTATGCATGAGTGCGCACTGATGCCTGTTAATATATCTTATGCACCGCTAATCTTTTGTTCGCCATGTTATATTCTGTCTTTCCCTCAACCAAAGCTATGAACAAGTGCGATCTACCCACACCAAAGCCTAATTTTAAGAGAGCTTAACTGAAAGCTTAAATATGGTTTCTATCAATAGATAAGAGTGCTGCACAGGTTGGTTCATTCACATGATGTGGACATGACTTATAATTAGTTCATCTTTGGTTTGAGATGATTTATAGACCTGTAAACAACCAAAAGCTGTTCTATGCGAGCAAAGTACAAGTTTACCCGGCCTTGACTTGCAATTGTAGTTTAGTTGATTAGGACAGGATAATGATTGTATCTCAAGGTCCAAATACAACTTTTCTATGTTTCCACTTCATGTATTATATATGTTTATAAGCAAGGTTTATATTTAATTGCTCACATAAAGGACAAAGGGTTTATTTTAGGGGATTGTAGTGAAACATATTGGATCTTTTGGGTAATTTTGTATTATTTATTGTTGTGCTTGGGAATCACAAAAACTACAATTCTTCCTATGAATGTTTACAGTGATTCATATGCATAGACTGACAATGCTTCAGGGTTGTTTGTGTATGTATGTTCAGAAGATATTCTTGGTAATCAAATCTGCATGTCGATGTAGGAATGATTAGGAGAGATACAAGAAGGGAATTTTAAGATTATTACAGTAGAGAGGGTGTGGTGCACAAGTTGAAGTTGAGGTTCATGTACCTGTGGTTTGTTCAAGTGTTAGCATCTTTTTTTTTTTGCGCACTCACGACTTAGGTGATCAGAATCTTTAATATGCAGGTTTCAAATCTCGATGAAGAACTCTATGAGAATGGCAATAAGCAATGCTGCGAGCTTGAAAAGGTGTCGGTGGTACATAATTGCCCTATTTTGCTTGCAGGTTTTGATACATCACAAAAATGCCTGAAAAATAAGGACAACAAACAGCTCTGTAGCAAAACGAACAAGAAAATCAGCTAAGGTAGATAAGTCGTTAGATAAATTCACTGAAAAATTATGCGGAGGGAGCTTATCCATCACACCTGAAAGGAGCAGAAGTTGTTAAAAAACCGATTGTTGGCAAAGTAGTACTACAAGAATATACCATATCATTGCACTGATAGTCGATTGACTATTGACTCCACCATCTGCAAGTGCTGGATGTTGGAGGAAGCACCGGTGATTTGCCGAGAATTGTCTCTAATGTATACAACATGGTATCAAACTTCAATATGGCTGGCAAAACATGTTGTCTTCACTTCTCTACGTTGTGTATATCTAGATAACTGGAAAGGGTGCAAAGTTTTTCCAGCTTTTTGGTGGTTTCCAGCACTAATGAAACTACATTATATTGGCATGCCATCTATAAGAGAATTGGAAACCGCTTCTTTGGAGGAAATGGTATTATCTGATGTGCTAGAACTGCAGACTTGGACTGTCACAGAATCTACGATTGCCCCAAACTGGAACACTTGCCTTGTGTACCTTCATGTAATTCTGATGTGGTGAATGCCACTACCTCCACTTCCTCTCAGTCCTAAAATTAAGCTGCTGATTGAGAATGTACAATCATCTCCTTGCAGGAGCAAGGATAATTGATGATTTGTCTTTAAGTTCATCGGTTTTTGCTATTTTGTCTAAAGTTGATATTGATCTAATTATTTGCCCTTAAGGAGCTTTGTGAAAATTAAAAGTTTTATTGTAGCCCTTTCACTTTATTAAGAAATATTAAGACGATATTGCCCTCACTTTAATCGGAGTCTTTTCATGGCGGCGGTGGCAGCGCTGGATAGGCAAAAGCACGAGGGGGCAGCGGTTATGCTGCAAAAGGTGTACAAGAGGTTCCGGACGCCCAGCCGGCTCACCGACTACGCGCCATGCTCGTGGAGCAGAGCTGGTGCGTAGCGGCTACCTGCCACCAACAGATTTTCGCATCCCACAATGGTGATTCCAAAATTAGCTCGTGCATCTCGATATGAATTGAAACATGATGGCATTTGTGAATTTCCAGCAAATTAAGGTTGGTAAGGGCTTGTCCAAGGATGAGAAGGCTCATAAACTCGTATTGCAGTGCCTTGAAGCTGTGAGTATCAATTTCTTAGAGATGTAGCTGAAATTCTGTTTCCGAGCAGCTGCTCCGCGTCTGCCGCCGATCTCCCTGCTAAGCACGCCGTGCTCCAGCTCCACCAGGTGCCTGCTCGCGTCCTCGTCGGCCGGCCGCGATAGCTTGAGGCAACGGCAGTGGCGGTTCAGGCGAGGCAGCTTCATGGCGTGGACCGCATGATCGACGGCGACGTGGAGGCAAATATGGCTGCTCCGAGACGGCTCGGTGGAGTTAAGGTCAGGCGGCGTGCAGGCCCGGACGACATTGAGAAACACCGCGGCGTGCTGGTGCTGCTTGGGGCGGTGCTGTGGACCGCGGAGCTTTCGCGTGGGGCTGGTCACAAAGCACCTTGCCCTTGCCCCTGGTGCTGTGGATCGATATGATCTTAGCAGCTCGGCAATGACTCCTGTGCAGCTCGGCAGCGACCGTCCGAGATGAGGGGTAAAACGGTCTTTTAAATGAGTTTAATTTGTAAAAATCCTCTTTAGGACAATTCATCCAGTGATACATGAGCTTCAGGGCATTAGGCATTTTAAATGGAGATTATCAACGTTGCGCAAAATAGTAAAGGCTAATGAACTTCGGGGCAAATCATCAATTATCCCGGCATGTCTTATAATGCAGATACCATTCCATGCTTGCTCCTAAAAAGGATAAATGAGCTCAGTAGAGATGGAAGTGTAATGTCATTTCAAAATTTGCTATGTTTGCAAGAGCGCATCATTGGTAGATGTCCAAACTGCCTTTGATGGCTTCTCATGGGAAGGATTCCATGAATTCAAATTCTTAAAAGTATCTGACCATATATATGGCTGCCCAAACCTTCTCTCAATGCCAATGACACAAGTAGAGCAAGAGCATGGTAAAGGTCTCCTCCCATCACTTCAAAAAAATGGAAATTTGGTACTATGGTATCTCTGGGAAGAATCTATCATGTTTGTTGACACGTCTCTCCTTCCTAAAAGCTAAAAAAGTGTACAAAATCAAGGCTCGCTGTGGGCCAACTTGCAGATAGAGGGAGTTAAAACAGTGGTCTGTAGGAATTTTATGTGTACAAGTATAATCAAGATGTGTTCAACTCCAGGTGCATCAAACATGTTCTTTATTGAAGGACCTCTCTTTTAATATAATTTTCTTTCTCAGCCTGATCAAGGCATTTAAGAGGAATTCATGATTAACCGAAACGACGTTGATTGTGCATTTATTACTACAAATCCATGTTTAGAAATATTAGGGTCAGATTCAGATAGAAATGGACAAAGTTCATGATCGCTGTTAGTTACTTGATTCTGGAGATGCCAACCGATCAAGCTTCACTGGATATTTACAAAAGGAACAATCCAAAGCTGTACACATCACTACTTTGAGTGTACCCAGAACAAACATGCTCAATGAGACAGATGATTATTATTGAAACCAGAAAGCAAATAGTTTTGAAAAACGCCAGTCATATATCCTCTCAATAACAAAAATATACACTCGCAGCGCATTCAAAAATGCTAATCTACAACTTATACATGAGATAGAGTTGGAATATATCCTTTGTAGTAGCGAATCCTTTTCAGAAGATAGTCATTTCTTTGCGCGTGTTGCCTAACCTGTTGTCTGAATGTATGTTCTTGCTTCTATACGTGTCTCACTGAATAGGTCTTAATTAAGAACAATGCTCAATTATTATTGAAACATGCAGTAAAAACATCGCTTGAAGTGTTGCAGCGACTGCCGAAAGGATACAAGATAGAGGCATATATTCAAATCCGAAGGTGTTAGCAAAACGGCACAAGAACATAAGTATATCAAGAACACAAGAGCATGAGACACCGATTTTACGTGGAAAACCCTTGTGGTAAAAAACCATGGGCTCCAATGTAACATCCTCATTTTCAAAAATCATGCGTACATGCATTGCATTGCATTTGTAAGTTTTTGAAATTCAAAACCCTTTTAAAATGAGTATGTTCCTTGGAAAAATATTTTAAAATAATTTATTTAAACAAAGTTAGATAATAAAAATATATTTATATTGTTTTGACTAAGTAATGTTTTTATTTGAATATCTATAGCATAAATGCATATGTTAACCTTATATTCAAAACCAAAATCTGAATTTATATTTAAATCTCTCTCTCCTACGTGTGGGTCCCATATGTAATCCTCACTTCCTCTCCATCTTGTTGAATTTGGCTGACAAGTTTGGAAACCCCCTATTTCCTCTCCTTTCCATCTTTATCAATAGAACCCTCTCCCCAAATTTTAGCAGATCCAAAATTCCTCTTATCTCTACCCTAATTCTTCTAGATTACGTGCTCTATCTCTTATAAACCCCCCCTACGTCGTTCTTCGTCCAAACCGAAGCCCAGAATTCTCACTTTCAATCTCTCTGCCTCATCGCCAAAACTCGAATTTCCGGTGAGTTTTGATCTTCAAACCTATAAGGAGTTTTGTTCCTCACCCCTTCCTCAGCCAATTTCCGTCCTCGCCAGGTCACGATCGTCGCCGGAGCCACCGTATTCACCGCCGGAGACGCTACTGCGCCCCATCGCCATCGAAGCAATTCGCCGCTGATCCGTCGCCGTGGTGAGCCAATAAGCACCCTCGTCCCCCTAGGAACCTCGCCGACCACCGCGCCGCCCCCAGCTCCCCGCCGGTGAGCCCGTCGCCGTGCTCCTCCATCCACCCCGCCGCCCGCACGTCGACCCGCTGCTTCGGGCACCTTTGGGTCAAGCCGCCACCGCCAATAGCTTACCCTCGCCGCCCAGATTCTTACCCGCCACCTTGCCGTTGCCGTCGCGCTGCCGCTGCCGTCGCAGCGTGTAACACTGCCATTCGCCGCCTAGGTCTGAGCAGCGCCGCCGCCGTGGACGACCTCGAGCCACGAGAACTCTCCCGAGGGTCCCTCTCGGCCTCCCCTCGCTTTTCCCCCACTCACCGCCGGCCGCCGTCCACCGGAGCGCCACCGCCGTGACCCTACCCCGCCTCCCATGTTCTGTCCCGCTGACGGGAGGGGCCCGCCGGTCAGCGCCCCTGTCCCTCCTGCAAGTCTTGGCTGCCCGATTAGGCGGCCCATCTCACTTTGAGGCCAGGCTCCCCCTTCGCCTTATTTCTTCTTAATTTCTTATTATGCTTTATGCTGCTAATTGCATATAAATTTGTAAAAAATTTAGAAAAATGTGAAATAAATTTTATTAGGTTCCTAAAATTCTATATTATTTTTATGTACTGTTTATTTACATGTCTCTGTTAATTTTAATTTTTAATGATTGTCTTAGTATTTAAACTTGTAGGAATTTTATAGAGTAAAATATATATCCAAAATATCAAAAATTGTTTTCTGAAGTTAGATATGTTATAATATGATTTATGTACTGTTTTGGTAGATTTTTGAAATTTATTTTTAATTAAGTCTCTTTTGTACCTTTAATATTAAGCTTTTAAAATCATAACTAATTATAGGGATTTCCAAAAATGATGAAATCAATTGCATAAGTTTTATAAAATTTTCTTGCACTGTTCTGTACTGTTTGCATCATCCTCATGACATGTCGTGCATGCATCATATTTTATCGCACATGGTTCTTATTGTCGTTTCTTTCAAACATTAGATCCATCGCTCGAAGAAGGCTTTGCCGGTGATCAGTCCAACTACCAGGATCAAGGCAAGTCATTGTGCCATGTTGCTATTACCCAATTTTCATAAATGTTTTATTAGACTTTGCAAAACCTAGATGCTAATTAAAAGTTAAAAACAATATTTAAGCTAAGTTGTAGATACGGTCCTATATGAATGATATACACAGCCAACCTCATTAACCCTAGTTATTTAATATTATTTAATCTTGCTGCCATCCTTGTTTAGTGATTTTTACATTGCATGCTTAGCAATTGCAATCTAGAGACTAACTTTTGTGTTTAACCCCGACCAAAAACTTGATTGCAAATTGAATGTCCGGTAGTGGGTGCTACCGTGTCGGGAATTGTCTGTAGGGATAGTGGGTGCTATCCCGGGTTTTTTTTAAATGGTTTCTCAATCGGGGTGGCTGGTTGCAAGGTGGTTGGCAACTGCTCGGTGGCAGTATGCTCGAGATTGGGTTGATGTTGGACCATACCCGTTTGACTTAAGGATCGATTCTTTATGGTACCTAGACTAGTTCAACAGTGCGACCATTGAGTGCCTGTATGGGCAGGTCCCGGTTGAGTACCCTTCGGACTTTTAGTCTGGCATTCCTGGTGGAATAGGGAGTGGGCATCTGAATATGTTCATAAGAACAGAACCTTCCTTTGTGGTTGGGAGTGGGTACTCAGATGTGTCCATAGAACAGAACCTATCGACACAAGAGGGGCATTGGTGTGGAAACCTTAGTGGGAATGCCGGTCTAAGGGAACATTGCGGTGAAAGACCTCGTGGTGTTCACTTCCTTTGGGTGATTCCTAGGAAGCCACCTACTCATGGGTAAAGCGTACAACCTCTGCAGAGTGTAAACTTTCATGAAAGCCTTGCCCAATGGTTAAGGGTGAGATCGCGCCCTTCGTTACGAGCTTGTACACAAGCTTCTAAAGCCACTCGATTAGCTACTGCACCAGGTGCTATGGAAGCTACCTCACTGTAGTTTTGTAAAACTCTCTTTCCCCTCTCTTTGTGTTGGGAATTGCCTTGCAATCGGTGTTGCATGTGCGTAGCTGTCTTCATGGTGGGTGCCATGATGATCTGGTTAAGTCAGTAGGTGCTGTCTTTTCCAAAAGAAAGAATTATAAAATTCGAACTTCAATTTCAAAATCGCTTTCTCAAACTAGGTCTAAAAAGTTTGAAACTTGGCTTTATGCAAAACTACCCCAAACCCTCCTTGAAACCCTTATAGCATCTAAGCATTGTCTTGCAAGTAATTAAGATTACTTACCTTGAGTTTATTCTCGGGCTGCTCATTCCAACGAGCAGGATGTGACGCCGATAAGGAAGTGTATCAAGAGGGGGATTTCGCTGATGGAATTCAGGATGAAGACTACTCCGACGTCTAGGAGCGCATTCTTCGGGCATGCCTGTGGAGTTGTGAATTGGTTTCCGTTTGCGTTGAATTGTTATTTAAATTTCCGCTGCTAGGCCTTGGAGCCTGAATTTTGTAATAATTATGCGACTCTGATGTAATAAATTACTTTTCGTTGAATGGTGATGATCCAAACTATTTATCTGTGTGTACTAGCTACTTGATCCAGGAACTAGTACAGGTAAGCACAGCAGGGATTCGACTCCGTTTGCGAGTCCCGACATCCAACCATCAAAACCTTCACTATATCATGAAGGTTATGAAACGCAGGGAGATTTACAATGTGACTTATCTCCTGTGCGGCTTACAGAAGGACTTTATATAGGGCGGCGACTTAAAGTCCAACATGGAAACCAATCTATACAATGATCCGCTCTGACCCCGTCCCCCTGATGAGGCACGGGATGTCCGATCTTCCATCAAATAGAGATAAGTCGATTTGGTAGAGAACTCGACGTAGACGATCTGGCTTCCGATCAGAACTGACTGAACCCTGCAACCGTAACACCACGGCTCGGTTGGTTATCAACCACGCGTAACCACGATTGACCTCACCAACACTACAGGAATCGCACGAAAAACCGACCACGCCAACCTCTCTCGATGACCACGAAACGGCCGTCGAGTACATTTGACTCTCCCGACGGCCACGAAGAACCCGTTGAGTACACGTATCTCTATCGACGCCTCGAAATTAAGCCATCAATGGAGGGTCAGTAAGCGCTCACAGGTGCCCGACGCACGGAGACGGCATCAACCTCTTTCGACAGCTTACCTTTAGCCGTCGAGAATATTTGAGCACGAAAACAAAATTTGGGCGAGGTTAATGGCGCACTAGGGATATCTCTCGACGGCCAGGAATAAGCCATCGAGTACCTTTAATTATCTTGACGGCCAGACACAAGCCATCGAGTACCTCTAGTTTTTCTTTTTTCTAAATTTTGCCAAATGCATACATATGGTAATATGAATTACAATGATAAAATTTGTCATTGCAATGTTTATGAAATTAGTTCTTACAGTTTGCAATCAATTTCTCAATTTTTCCGACCTGTGCGTACTAAAAACTAATTTAAATATATTATCTAATGATGGACATCGTTTTACATTAAGAATAAATATTTAGATTGTGAAAAATTTAAGAAAAAATAAAAGTATCAAACACGTCACCGCGTAGATTTTGATCCCATGTATAGCATAGCGGTGGGATAGAACCGACACAGCTACCGATCATTATCTTCGAACATCTCTATACAGTAAAGCATATCGGTAACTCGATTAGGACGATTACATGGGAAACCATAGGTTGGAATATCAAAAATTTTTAAAACTTTTGTTAAGCATGCTAAGTCACATATGGAGCAATATAATCGAAGGTTATAGTCAATATCACCAATACAACTTTTTACAAAAATTAAAAGAGCCGGGGTTGACCACCGTTTGCCTAAGAAAAGGGTGCCGTTGTCGACGAATTATGTTGGCAATATACTTTGTAGGGCTATGCGAAAGACCACAACTCGATGGTAGCACAGGGGCAGGATTTATACAGGTACAAGCCCTCCCGAAGAGGTAATACCCTACTCCTGTGCTCGTGGATTTGTATTATGGGGTGTCGATCACAATGATCAGGGGATGATCACAATGATCGTATGTTCTCGTCTAAGATTGCGCAAGATTGGATGCAATTGAAGATGATGTTGAGGATGTCTAACTAAGGACCCCGACCCCCTTTATATAGTGTAAGGGGTAGGGTTACAGATTGGTTCCCTAGTCCGTATTAGGGAGATAAGGGATATGGCCGAGTCGGCTTCGCTTATCTCTACGTATTCGGATAGGATTAGGATCCTACTTCTTGTAGAACAAGTCGGGCCACGCCGTCCACCAAGCCCGCCTTCTGGAAAATCCATGAGACTTGGCCCAATGAGGTGGGGGCGTCCAATCGTCTGTCTTCAAATACTCGGGGCCCATGTTGTCCACAGTAGCCCCCGAGTGCTTCATGACGGAGTTGTTTAATTCTGAGTTCGGCTTGCAGTGTAATCTGAATGACATTAGTCTTTGTTCGGTCGATGTAGTTCTGCTCGCCGAGTAACCTACCGATTAAAAAAAACAGTTCCAAAGGACTCAAGAGAAAATCTCAAGCCTCTAAAAAGATGTTTGATACCCAGTCCGACTGGTCGGTATGCTGGCTATTGGCCCCACAGAGAGGCATACCAAGAAAAGTAGATGTAGCCAGGTGATTAGTGTCACCCTGCCTTATCCTCTCTGTAACAAATCATGACATTCAGGTCTGATTGACAGAACTCGACATTCGGTCCAGCAGGGGACATGTCACAATTCATGTATTAGGTTGTTCAGGCGCCCTGACCTGACTTAGTGCGGTGTCAAGCTAGTGATTCTCGGGAGAATACGCCCGCCTCCAAGTCAAGGTCATCCGAGTGGTGTTCGTCATGATGACGAACGATCCAGAGATGTGCCACTGAGACCCGACTAAAGAGGTAACTCATGATGCCCGATCCGACTAAAAGTCAGACCGACTATTGACCCAGGAGGTACATCAAGAGCAGAGTTATAACTCAGAAAGCGCCCAGTCCTCATAGACTGACAACTGGCATGAGGCCCGACTGGAGGCACGCTACTTTTCCCGACTACGTTTGATCCGAGTGGCACCTGTACCCGAGTAATGACGTGTACAGCTTGCGGCCCACGTGGGCATGCTCTCTGGAACTTAAGTTCGGGTCCGAATCTTGAAGCAATGATTAGGGCTCCATTTTTTCCAGCCCAACGCGGAAACTGAAACGTTGCCCATTTCCTTTTAAATAGAGCACGCCGGAGCATTCGAACGGTTACGCTTGTACTGTGCGCCCAAATCTGTTCGTCTCCCCCGCAGCGCTCCCACTAGAGTTCGTCGCCTCCGCCATTGTAGAGCAGATCCAGCGCCGCTGCCAATTTCCAGATCTAGCCTCGCTGCCCCCATCCCGGCTTCTTCCGCACCAATCCCCCACCACTTTCTCACAAATGGCAGGAAACTGGGTGACCTCCGTCACCACCGAGGGCGATCAGAACCGGTTGCAGCGGCGATTTCCCAAGACAGAACTCATCGGTGGCCACAAGGCCACGGTGAGTCTTCTCGCACTCCTCGCCAAGAGGAGATCGTCGTCTATGAGTCCTTCTTTTCTCGCGGGTACAGACTCCCCGCTTCTTCTTTTCTTCGTGGCTTGCTCCACTACTACAATATCGAGCTTTTTCATTTGAATCCAAACTCGATCCTTCAAATTTCAATTTTTGTCCATCTCTGTGAGGCCTTTCTTGGGATTCCTTCCCATTTCAACCTTTTTCGGCATCTTTTCCATTTGAAGGCTTTCCCCAACGACAGTGCCCCTAAGGCAGTCGGTGGGGCCGGATTTCAACTCCGGGGTGGCCTGAAAAAGGAGTACTTCTCTCTGCCACTCCGAACCTCCTTGAAGGGATGGCATCAAGAGTGGTTTTATTGTACCAATCCTCTTCCCAGTCTTCCTCCGATTGATGGTAGAAAGCCCTGGGCTTCTCTTTCCTGGACTTCTTCTCCCCCTTCCACCGAAATGGATCAGGTCACCGAGCTACTCGGCCTGATCCAGGAGCTGAAAGATGAGGGGTTGACTGGCGTGGCCATCGCTATCAATTTCACAATGCTCCTCGTCCAGCCCCTCAAAGAGAGGGTCCGGCTCGGGTTCGAGTACACCGGGCCAAATGATCCGACTCGGGAAGTGGCCTCCCAGATCTCACATCTGGACGCCGCCGACCGAATCGCCGAGTTCTTTGCCACAGGGACACCCATTACCAATCACGGGTGTCCCAAAGGTTTCACCCTCGCCAATCCGCCACCAAAGGTAACGACCGAGTAGTCTTTGTGTTTGTCTTAAGCCCGCCGAGTGGTTTTGTTGTCAACATACTAACTCGGGAAAGCTATATCTCTGTGCAGGACCGCCAAGCCTTCGTGTCCCTCCCCCAATGCTTGAGGCCCCTGCCAACAAGGGCGAGAAGCGCCCAAGCGAGGAGTCTGAAGAGGCTCCCGCAGCAAAGAAGGGCAAGGGCCCGATTTCCTTCGAAGAGGAGGACATCGTGCTGCCCGAGGGACGTAGCCGACAAGGCTCGGGCCCCGCAATCCATGACCACCGAGGAAGGTGCGAGCCAGCCCAGGCCGACCCACAGGCCAAGCAATCAAGCGGCTCGCCCTCCGAAGTCGGGCCGTAGGACATCGCCCAGGAAGAAGCGGGCGCACTCGGCGCCTAAGCCCGCGTCGTCCTAGGCCAGGCCGAGTGGCCCCCCCGACGCCTCTTCAAGCGGGTCTTCCGCTCAGAAGGGTGCCGGAATAAAAATAAAGACCTCTAGTCGGTGGGTGTAAACTTTGTCGCACCTTGTTATTCTTCGAAGTTTGTTGTTTCTACGTTGAAATGTCCCCTCTTTCAGGAAACCGTCGGAGGAAATCCCGACTGACCGACCGGCCGAGCCAAAGACCGAGCTGAAAAAGACGGTTCTTGAGAGCCCGGGGAGGCGCCTCACCCTCCTCCTCCTCCTCCTCTTTCGCCTCCACCAACTGAAACGGAACTTCCGCCACCTAAGCCGACCGAAGCCGAGTGGGAGGCTGAAGTCTCAGCCGGTGATGCCGCCGCCCCCCCTGAGCCCGAAGCCGACTGATGGGGGTGGCGAGGAAGCCGAGCCGGCGGTGGAAGAGATTCCACACCGACCTCCATCTCCCCCGGAGGAGACTGAGCCCAAGTTCTCGACGGCCTGTAGATACATGAACCTCTTGTAAATTATCAATCCATTGTATGTAAACAATTCATCAAATGTAATATGAGTTATGCTATCTTTCTGTGATTAACTATGTATTCTGCCCGAGTAGATTAGGTTCCTTTTATTAAGCACTATGCCAAACGCATTAAGTTTCTTAGTGTTAAGAGTTGGCGCGGAGCTCTGTCTCCAATAACGCAGTAGGAAAGTATGAGTGTTGCATGGAAACAAGAGTTTCGTTACTCGGAACAAATAATACTTAGGCTCAACAAGAAGTCAAAAAGAAAGATATCAATGTGGTGCAGACTGCTCCTAATTAGGTGTAGCCCCTGACTTAATGGCTAGTCGGAATCCGACTAGGGAGCAAGTCAAATCAATCTCAGTAAAAAAGAAGGAAGGGGTGCGCGATTGCGCACCTAATTAGGTGTAGCCCCCGACTTACTACTTAATTGGAACACAAATAAGTAGCAAGTCAGAAACTGAATTGCACAAGTGTAAAGATAATGTAAACGAAAACTTATCTTTATTGGATTGTAAATGTGTGTACAACGGCCGTCAGGTATAGAACCGACGTAATTGCTCGATGTTCCACGAGTTATCCATGATAGTGCCGTCTTCTCGCCTCAGTCAGTAGGCCCCCGGGTGTACCACTGAGTCAATAATGTACGGACCTTCCCAGCGTGGGGGGAGTTTATGGCCACTCGTCTGATTGACCCGAAGGACCAAATCACCAACCGAGAAGGCACGATCCCGCACATTACGACTGTGGTAACGACGTAGCCCTTGGAGGTACTTTGCCGACCGAATGGTTGCAGCACTCCAAGCTTCCTCCAGTTGGTCGAGTTCGTCAACCCGACTGGCCTCTGACTCGTCCTCGTTGAACTTTTGAACTCGGGGCAACCCGAATTGTAGCTCCGTTGGGAGGACCGCCTCAGATCCATATACAAGGAAGAAAGGTGACTGCCCCGTTGCCCGACTAGGACTTGTGTGAAGCCCCAAAGTACGGCAGGTAATTTCTTCATCCACTTTGCTGCATATGGCTTGAACCGATCGAATATGCGCGCCTTGACGCCTTGTAGAAGCATGCCATTCGCGCGCTCGACTTGTCCATTGCTCCGAGAATGTGCCACCGAAGCGAAGCAAATCTTTATGCCCACATCTTCGCACCAGCTTTGAAACTCGTCACTTCTGAATTGAGAGCCGTTGTCCGTAATAATCCGAGAGGGCATACCAAACCGACTGACAATCACCTGGAAGAACTCGGTACCCTTGGCTGCCATAATCTTGGTCACAGGCTTAGCTTTAATCCATTTGGTGAATTTGTCTATGGCAACAAAGATATGTTCAAAACCACCTGGGACCTTCTTGAGAGGTTCGACTATGTCGAGCCCCCAGACGGCAAATGGCCAGGTGATAGGGATCGTCTGAAGTTCCTTAGCCGGCACATGAATCTGCCGAGCAAAGAACTGACAACCTTCGCATTTCCAGACGATCTCCTTTGCGTCCGAGATAGCAGTCAGCCAGTAAAACCCTTGACGAAAGGCTTTACTGACCAACGTAGCTGAAGCAGCATGATGGCCGCACAAACCCGAGTGAATTTCACGCAACAAGGCGCGTCCTTCCAGCTCGGATACGCACTTTTGAAGTATGCCAAAGGCACTTCAGCAGTATAGGATTCCTCCGAGTACCACGTATGCACGACTCCGACGTTCAATTTTTTTAGAAGCCCCCGATCATCAGGAAGCTTCTCTTCTTGCAAATACTCCAAATACGGTCTCATCCAATCTGAGTCGAGGGTGAACACTTCTGACTCGGATAGTGGTTTATCTGGTTGGGGTAGTTACTCCTGCGGTGTGATAGAGGGGTGTGAAGCTCTTGCACAAAGATACTAACTGGGGCTGTTGCCCGATTAGAGCCCATGTTCGCAAGCTCATCTGCCGCCTCGTTGTCTCGCCGTAGGATATGTATAAGTTCCAATCCATCGAACTTATCTTCCAACTTTCTGACCTCCTAATAGTAGGCTGCCATACTGTCGTTGACAGAAGTCTAATCCTTCTGTACTTGGCTTACCACGAGTTGATAATCCCCGCGAACCACCAATCGCCGGATACCGAGCGATATGGCAGTACGGAGCCCATGGATGAGTGCCTCGTACTCGGCTGCGTTGTTTGAAGCTGGAAAATGAATCTGGAGGACATACTTGAGTCGTTCGCCTCCAGGTGATATGAGAACGATACCAGCCCCTGCGCCCTATCGCCGGAGAGAGCCATCAAAGTACATTTTCCAGTGCTCGGACTCTTCGACGACTGGGGGAGCCTGCATCTCTGTCCACTCGACAACGAAGTCGGCGAGTGTTTGTGACTTAGTAGCGCTACGAGGCTTGAACGAGAGCTCGAAAGCCCCGAGTTTCACTAACCACTTAGCGATTCTCCCAGTGGCTTCCCGATTATGAAGGATATCTCCAATAGGGAAAGAAGTGACCACCGACATTGGATGTTCTTGACAATAGTGCTTCAGCTTCCGAGAGGCGATCAGGACCGCATGCAAAAGCTTCTGCACTTGCGGATAGCGTACCTTGGACTCGCCCAATACTTCGCTAACGAAGTAGACCAGGCGCTGAGCCTTATATAGACGTGTCCTTACTCTTCCCGTTCTACTACCACCACGGCACTCACTACATGAGTGGTAGCCGCATTGTATAGCAGAAGCGGCTCCTACGGCATGGGAGATGCCAAGACAGGTAGCGAAGTGAGGAACAATTTGAGATCCTCAAAAGCCTTCTATGTCTCGGGTGTCCAGACAAATTTGTCCTATTGCTTCTTTAATAGTTTAAAGAAGGGCGACCCACGCTCGTCGAGCCGCGAGATGAATCGGCCGAGTGCCACCATGCATCCATTTAGACGCTGGACATCCCTTTGGCAAGTTGGGAAGCCATCTCTATGATAGCACTATTTTTTTTGGGTTAGCCTCAATTCCACGGTGGGACACCACGAAACCGAGTAACTCTCCCGAAGGGACCCCGAAGACACATTTCTCCGGGTTCAACTTCATGTCGTATGCTGGCAGGTTCTCGAATGTCTCTGACAGGTCGGTGACCAAGTCGGAGGATACCCGATATTTGACGACAACACATCGACGTATGCTTCCACGTTACGCCTGAGTTGGTTGTGAAAGCATCGCTGAATGCAACGCTGATATGTTGCTCTATCATTCTTCAACCCGAAGGGCATAGCAGAAAGCCCCAAACGGAGTTATGAATGAAGTCTTGATGCAATCTTCTTCCTTCAAGTTAATCTGGTGATTGCCCAAGTAGGCATCCAGAAAGCTCAAAAGCTCGCAACCGGCAGTGGAATCAACCACCTGGTCGATGCGAGGTAGTCCGAATGGATCCTTGGGGCATGTTTTATTTCAGTCGGTATAGTTGACACACATACGCCAAGTGCCATTCTTCTTCTGCATAAGTACCGGATTTGCCAGCCAGTCGGGGTGGAGCACCTCCCTTATGAAACCAGCAGCTAAAAGTTTGGTGATGGCTTCCTTCCGATCCTGCGCAAACCGATGCAACCGTTACTTGACCGGCTTGGCTTTGTCGTGTATATTTAAGGAGTGCTCGATCACCTCCCTCGGGACACCCGACATGTGAGACGGTTTCCAAGCAAAGATGCCCCGACTTGCTTGGAGGAAGGTGACGAGCGTCTGTTCCTATTTCGGATCGAGCCATGTCCCGATCAGAGCTGTTTTGGTTGAGTCCGACGGGTCGAGCGAAATCCGCTTAACATCTTCGTCAGGCTTGATGTCCGACTTAGATTTCTTCTTGTTTGGCACGTCGCCCTTGTCGCAAAGAGTGATGACCGCCTGCCGTATCTTGTCCAACTCGGTAGCCGCTTCAGCCGACTAGGATAAGTCACAGTTTTCCTTAACGAGGAGATAGAAAAACTTGACGTCTCCGCAGACTATGATTATGTCCTGCGGGCCCGGCATCTTCATAGCCAGGTAAGTGTAATGTGGGACGGCCATGAATTTGGCCAAGCCCGGCCTTCTCAAGATTGCGTGATACGTAGTCTCGAAATCATCCACCTCAAAGCTGAGGTTTTCTGTCCGGTAGTTGTCCCGAGTGCCAAAAGTGACCGGAAGAGAAATTCTCCCAATCGGCACAGAGGAGGTTCCCGAAATTATGCCATGAAACAACAAGATCGGTCTTACAAGCGCCGACCTTGGAATCTGCATCTCGTCAAACGTCTTGGCGAAAAGGATATTCAACCTACTCCCGCCGTCGACTAAGACTTTGCGCAGTCGGACGTTCCGTACCACAGGATCCAGGATGAGTGGATATGTTCCTGGACATGGGATGTGGTCGGGATGATCTGAGCGATCGAACTTGATCGGGACTTCAGACCATCAAAGGTATTCGGGGGTCACCGGAACAGCTGCATTGACTTCCCGAGTAGTAAGTTTTTGCTTACGTTTGGACTTGTATGCATCCGATCCCCTATATATGTAGTTGAGCTCGCGCTTGGTTTCTTGGTAAGCGTCACCCTGTGGAGGATCACGCTTATCATCTTCCTTGGCGTCCTTCGGAGTGTCCTTGTTGTGCTCCTGAGCGAACCACTTCAGGACATTGCAGTTCTTTGCCGCACGCTTTCCATTCAGATGGAAAGGACACGGCGCCTCCATTACTTTATTGTAGTCATTGGACCGAGGTGGCCTCTGCCGACCATGATCCGCGGCTGCCACCAATTCTTCACCCTTCCGCTTCTTGTCCTTCTTGGAAGATGACTCGGGCTTGTCTTTCTTGCCTTCATTTTTACTCGGGCGATCCTCCTGGCACTCGGCGAGAGCATCAGAGGTGGTGGCATACCGGTCTGCCAGAGCGAACATCTCTTTGACAGTAGTCGGGGGCTTCCGAGACATCTTTTTGATTAAGCCGGAATCACGAACTCCCTTTTGGAAAGCTGTGACAACGACCGCTTCAGAAACCTCTCGGATTGTGTTTTTCTTCTTTGTGAAACGCCGAATGAAATCCTTAACGACTCATCTTTTCTCTGATGAATCTGATAAAGGTCCCACTGGGTCCCAGGCTTCTCGTAAGTGCCCTAAAAATTGACGACGAATTGGTCGCAAAGCTTTCCCTAGGAATCGATTGAGTTCTCTGAAAAGTCTGCAAGCCAACCATAAGCCGAGGGAGTCAACATGACGGGCAGATAATTTACCATCACATCATAGCCTCCACCCGCGGCTTTGATTGCCAGAGAGTAAATCTGCGACCAAGCTTCGGGTCCCGCTCCCCATCAAATTTCACTATTTCCTTGGGTTAAACCCCTCGGGCCAGTTGACCTGACGAAGTCGGGGTGTGAATGCTTTGATCCCATCAATCATTCCATCCCCAGAGGGAGGAGACTGATGGGGAGGTATTCGGCGCGGCGGAGTGCGGCGCCGGTCTTTTCGGTGATGATCACCACGACGCTCAGCGTGGTCGTCGCGACGATCGTTTCTGTCATGGTTTCGACCGAAACCATCTCTATCGTCATCTTGGTGACGTCTCTCCTCTTTTTCTCGCTCCCTCCGTCGAGCTTCGATGTCGAGGCGAAGGTCGCGATTTGTGTTTGGGCGAGTGTCTTGCCCGTGACTTGGTGTGCACCGACTGCGCCGAGTGTTGCTCGTGGCAGTCTGGCTTCTGACCGAGTCAGCCTGTTCATCCCGAGTACCCTGGACAGCCGCTGCCGTCACCATGGCTTTAATCTGCTCCATGATTGGCGTTGCGAGACTGTTTCCCCGAGTAACGGACCAACGTTATCCAAGAGGGTCTTGGATGCAAGGATATTCTGTTGTGGCGTACGGAAGACCGAGTGATCTCCCATACGGACTTGAAGTAATTTCTCCTTAACTTCACCCCCACGACCGCGCAATCTGTCGCGCAGATCTTCTCCATCTTCGCGGGTATGCTCGGCTCCTGCTTCATCTATTAGGAGCAGGAGATCCGCTGAAACCTAGCAGCCGAATTGGTTAATCCGAGTGGCATCCTAGTGTCCACTTAGGAAGTATATCCGGTTAGAGTTATCCCGAGCCGGAACTCGGGAAGCTCGTCTCAGTGAGTGTCTGTTGGGGGCTTCATCCCTTAGCCCAGACCGAAAAAGACGGCGTGTTATCTCATGGAAAACAATGGTCGAGTTTGTCAATCCGGACGGGGTGTTGCACAGTTGAGAAGTTGCAATTCCCGATTGGATCCGATCGCGATCTAGGTCAGGAATAGCATCGTTGATTGGTTCTTCATCAGCGGAAGAAGCTGGCAGAACCAAAGGCTCATAATCCTAACTGAAACCGAAGGGAATCCCTGCGGTTGGCCAGTCAGAATCATCATTATCAGATTGGATCTCTCCCGGATCGGAATCCGAAAGAGGCAACTTTGAGGTGGTGCGATTCAGGTGAGTCGCGTCTGACCTCCCGATGGCGTGTGGACCGAACATCATCCGGCTCACATAACCGAAGTTCCCCGAAGTCGTTGGCGAGGAAGCAGAGATCTCCGAAGACAAAACCTTGGCCGGGGGCGTAGGTGAAGACAAGGCCGCCGATTGAAGCTATCGAAGTTGATGAAGCTGATCGTGATGCTAGCCCCTACCTGGCACGCCAAGTGTCGACAAATTATGTCGGCAATATATTTTATAGGGCTATGCGAAAGACCACAACTCGATGGTAGTATAGGGGCAAGATTTATACAGGTTCAGGCCCTCTCGAAGAGGTAATACCCTACTCCTGTGCTCATGGATTTGTATTATGGGGTGTCGATCACAATGATCAGGGGATGATCACCATGATCGTATGTTCTCGCCTAAGATTGTGCGCGATTGGATGCAATTGAAGATGGTGTTGAGGATATCTAACTAAGGACCCCGACTCCCTTTATATAGTGTAAGAGGTAGGATTACAGATTGGTTCCCTAGTCCGTATTAGGGAGATAAGGGATATGGCCGAGTCGGCTTCGCTTATCTCCACGTATTCGGGTAGGATTAGGATCCTACTTCTTGTAGAACAAGTTGGACTGTGCCGTCCACCACGCCCGTCTTCTGGAAGATCCATGCGACTTGGCCCAATGAGGTGGGTGTCCAATCGTCTGTCTCCATATACCCGGGGCCCATGTTGTCCACAGCCATCGAGTAAGATATCTTTCTCGGCGGTTTAGCAATAAACCGTCGAGAGAAAGATGCCTCTCTCTCGACGGTTGTCAACGGTTGCTGTCGAGACAAATGTCTCTTGATGGCCAGGGGCAAAAAGGCCCTCGGGAGAATAAATATCTTCTCTCGACGGTATAAGATGTGGCCGTCGAGAAAGGCCCCATTGTGGCATTGCCTAGAGAGGCCTCTCTTGACCGCCTCTGGTGGACCGTCGAGAGAGGTGGACCGTTGGCCATGCCCCAGAGTGGCCTTTCTCTACGGCTTAGTCAAGCCGTCGAGAGAGGTGGGCCGTTGGCCGTGCCCTAAAGAGGCCTCTCTCTATGGCTTATGCCAGGCTGTCGAGAGAGGTGGACCGTTGGCCGTGCCCTAGAGAGGCCTCTCTCTATGGCTTAGTCAGGCTATCGAGAGAGGATGACCGTTGGCCGTGCCCTAGAGGGCCATTCTCTACGGCTTATGTCAGGCCATCGAGAGAGGTGGACTGTTGGCCGTGCCCCAGAGAGGCCTCTCTTTACG
Organism: Olyra latifolia; assembly: GCA_036346145.1. Taxonomy (NCBI): domain Eukaryota; kingdom Viridiplantae; phylum Streptophyta; class Magnoliopsida; order Poales; family Poaceae; genus Olyra; species Olyra latifolia. The sequence continues at coordinate 1,986,715 of CM070531.1, read as the reverse complement.
GCTTAGTCAGGCCGGCAAGAGAGGTGGACCGTTGGCCGTGCCCTAGAGAGGCCTCTCTCTACAGCTTAGTCAGGCCGTCGAGAGAGGATGACCGTTGGTCGTGCCCTAGAGGGCCACTCTCAATGGCTTATGTCAGGCCGTCGAGAGAGGTGGACCGTTGGCCGTGCCCTAGAGAGGCCTCTCTCGACAACCCAACTCTAGCCGTCGAGAGAGACGTGTTCTTTTGAACCCGCGGGGGCTCGGGACATGGGCATTTTCCCCAAGTCCCGAGCCCCAGCCGCCGTCGCCCTCCCCGGCCCGTCTCTTCACCGTCGTTGCCGCCGCCTACACTACTGTCGTCCCCTCGGCCGCCTCGCCGCCCGGCCGCCCTTGCCCGATCTTTGTCCCCCCTCGCCGCCGTTGCCGTCTGGCCCACCCGGCCATTGCCGCCACTCCCACCACAGTGCCGTCCTCCTCGGGTCGCCTCGGTGCCGACACTTACCTACCTCGCCTGAGCCACGCCGCCTCGGCGCGTCTCGCCGCCGCCGCCCGGTGTCACCACCGCCACCACCATGGTTTTGGTCGTCGTCAGCCTGCCTGGCCGCCTCTAGTGCCACCTCCCTAGACCTGGTGTCACCCTACTGTCGCCACCCTGTCTCCGGCCATGCCGCCATTCGCCTCTCCACTCTGCCCCCAAGACCAACAAAGACACCTCCGTAGGTATTTTGTAATTTTTTTGTTAAAATTTATGTCATAGTCTCAATGGCCGGCACACCATCGAGACTTAGGGTCTGGATTAGAATTAGGATTAGGAGTATAATTTGTAAAATAATAATAGTAATTAGTAGAAATAAAAACGAAGTAGCAGTAATTAGAGGAATTAGCAATAGTTAGTATAAAATAATAATAATTAGTAGAAATTAAAAGAAAAATAGTAGTAATTAGTACAAATTATCAGTAGTTAGTACAAAATAATAGTAATTAGCACAAATTAAAATAAAATAGTTGGAATTAGTAGAAATTTTAGAAAATAGTAGTAATTAGTAGAAATTAGTAGTAATTAGTAGAAATTAGTAGTAATTAGTACAAATTAAAAAAAGTAGTAATTAGTAGTAATTTGTAGGAATTAAAATAAATTGACCTCTGCCATGTGCTGAAGGCCGAACACTTTGACAGTGAACACTATGTTGCCTTCATACCCAGCAGCGGAAGGCAACATGGTGTTCACTGTCATAATGTTCGGCCCCAGCGGATGCCAGAAGGAGTTCAAAAACTTGGATGTCACCTAGCCGTACGTCACCTGTTCGGGAACGTCACAGCCCGTAAGGATCTAGGACGGTGATTCGTCCAGTTCCATTATGAAAAGTGGAAAGCATTCCTGAATTGTCCAGTGGACTGCCTCGATTGGCGTCCTAGTGAACAGCCTGCGAATGTCGGTTTGGTTACAATACGTTGTGGTACCTGTGGTTTCCGTGGAGAAATTTCGACGGCATGACCCTATATGGCTCTTCGGTGCATAACATAAGTGTTGGGGCATCGGGAACGGCACCCTGACCATCGTTGCACTAGGGGAACCTTAGGGTTATGCTGTTAAAATTTCGCCACGGATCCATGGGTGCCATAATGGTCGTAACCAAACCGACATTGTTCCGCATCACTGTTTCAACTAGGGTTAGGTTTCACCCTTGTTCTATCGACAAATACATTCGTTGGTGATAGTCTGCTTACCCTCGTTCTATCGGCTAGTTTGGTGTTACAATCTAGTCGATAGTCCGTTTATCCTCGTTCTATTGGTTTGATCAATTTGTTTGTTTAATCTATAGTCTATTTATCCTTCTCTATTGATACTTTTGGCTTTATGGTAAATTGGTTGACCTTGGAATTATTGGTTTAGATATAATCTAAGCCAATGTTTCTGTTATCTTTTGGAGCTGTTGATTAATTTGATCGCTCTCAAGTTTTTACACAGGTTCACTCTATCCTTTAATTTAATTGGCTAATTGAGCTAATTAATTGTTCATCTTGCCGATTATAGGTCAAATTGGTTGGCTCGCCTTAAACCCTTGGATTTGGTGTTGATGAGGATCCTAAGATCTGAGCCTATAGTGTGTTTATGTCGAGACCCCAAATCTATGATCTGGTATCCTTCATGCATCACTAGTCTTGGATCAATTCTAGTGAGCACAAGTGACTTCATTAGTGGATATCATCACAGTACATCGATATAAAAGCATTAAATATGACCTCCACTTATTACAAATAAAATCCAAATGCCACGTAGGGCTAAATAACAAGTTTATCAGAATATATTATTGCAGCTAATAAGCAAAATAAATAAGGTAGATGTCCCATCAAGAGCCACAGGCTTCTGACTGAGAAGCATGTCCAGCCACTTGCCACCAGGTATATCGTCCTCAAACAACAGAGATGATTCTTTAACTTTTTGTCCTGCCGGGATGAATAGGCAACCCATAAACAAAGTTTGCAAGAATAAGTGTAGACGAATACTCAGCAAATTCCACACAGTGGATTAATGCAATTCTACCATTTATATGCAAGCTTAGTACAAAGGATAGGTCACATGGTTATTTTGCATAAACAGCATTTAACAAAAAACTTAGTAATATAATAGATTCAAAAGCAAGTAAGTAAACATTTGATAAATAACATTTGATTCATAAGCAATGGCACACAGCCTAACATAGCACAAAGCTCGATAATCTACACCTAGCAGTAACCATAGTGACAACCCACCATTTGTATTTTGAAAATACTATATCTTGCTCAATACAACCAAACATTTGTTCATAACCCAGAACACGACTATTCGAATAGTTTTTAACACTCTACAGATGTTGCACATCTTTACCCATAAGATACTCATATCTCAACCTCTAGCAAAGAAGGAGACACTCGTAACCCAACAGTCACGAGACTAAATTTAAGCAAGTGGTCATCCCAATGACCACTGTACCACCCAGAGCCAAACATCTGGGCCACTGGACTGCACACAGTTAGTACAGCAACATCGAATGGACGATGGCTCTCATAAGCAGCACATCTTCCCCAGAATCTCACACAGATGATTCACCTAACTTGCCTTCAGGTAGACATATTCCGTAGCATCAGTGGGCAAGCAAATTGGTTGGGTTCGATTTTTCTGTCGAATACCGCCTGGTCGTTTGAACACGGTGGCCGACGCCCTTTCCCGGCATGATGGTGAGGATCCAGTTGCGTCCGTGCATGCCATCTCTGTTCCGACGCTGGCACTTTTCGATGATCTTTGGCGAGCTCTTCCTGAAGAAGCGGAGTTGGCTTCCATTTACGCCTACTCGCACCCTGGTCTATATGTGACGGCCTTATTCTCTATAGGGGCCGCATCTTTCTGCCTGCATCATCTCCCTTTGTGGCTGGTATTGTGGCCGATTGCCACACGATTGGTTATGAAGGCGTGCAGAAGACTCTACACCAAGTCCAAGCGGATTTCTATATCCCTCGTGCTCGTCAAATTATACAAGAGTTTATCCGTGAGTGTGTCACATGTCAACGCAAGAAAACGGAGCACCTTCATCCAGGCGGTATGGTCAGATATTGCTATGGATTTTATTGAGGGCCTTCCAAAGTCAAGAGGTAAAACTGTCATACTCACAGTGGTGTACCGTTTTTCTAAGGTGGCACATTTTATTCCCTTGGCACACCCATATACGGCAGTTTCTGTGAGCAGGATTTTCTTTGATACAGTGGTGCGGCTTCACGGGATTCCTACATCCATCGTCACTGATCGAGATGTGGTATTCACTAGCGCATTCTGGCAGGAATTATTTAAGCTGGCCGGTGTTCATCTGCACATGAGTTCTGCATGTCATCCTCAAACAGATGGTCAATCTGAGGTGACAAATAAAATTATTGCCATGTATTTGAGGTGTTTTGCGGGTGATCACTAGAAGCAATGGATCCGTTGGTTACCGTGGGCAGAGTATTGTTATAACACTTCATTTCAATCATCACTCAAGACTACTCCGTTCCGTGTAGTCTATGGTCGTGACCCTTCCAGCCTGCTAGCTTATGTAAAAAGGGAGGCACGTGTTCCTGCTGTGGAATCACAAATGTTGGAGCGGGATGAATTTTTAGTGGAATTTCGGGATCGACTTCTTCAAGCTCAGTCCTCCGCGGCTTCTTACTACAACCGTTTCCATCGGGAGGTGACCTTTGAGGTGGATGATTGGGTCTGGTTGCGCATTTCTCAGAGACCGGCCTCTTCATTGTCACGGTCATGTCTGGCATGCTCAGTCCACATTTCTATGGACCATATCAAGTGGCTCAACGGGTTGGTTCTGTGGCTTATCATCTTCGTCTTCCGCCCGGAACATAGATTCATGCTGTTTTCCACGTTGGGCTACTCAAGAAATTCCATGGTACACCTCTAGCAGAGCCAGCGCCATTACCTCCGCTTGTCCGGGGACGTACTTTGTTGGTTCCTAAACTGGCAATTCGGGGCCGTGTCGTGCGTGGACATCGTCAAGTGCTCATTCGTTGGAAGGATCTTCCGACTTCTCAAGCAACATGGGAGCATGTCGACGTTTCAATACTAGAAAAACGGCCTTTAGTCCCGGTTGGAAACGGGCTTTAGTCCTGGTTCCCCTAACCGGTATTAAAACGTAGAAAATATCTAAAAAATAAGGTGAACTCAAGACTCAAATCTGGGACCTCACACCACCACGTGACTCCCCACTCACTCTTCTAACCAACCCACCCACCATATGTATTTAATAGACTAGGTATGCATTCCTTTTGAAGTATGCTGGAATGAGCCTTTAGTCCCGGTTCGTGTTACTAACTGGGACTAAAGGCCTACATTTAGTACCGGTTCATGTTACTAACTGGGACTAAAGGCCTACATTTAGTCCCGGTTCGTAACACGAACCGGGACTAATATGTGCCTGTGCCCGGTACTAATGTGAGCCACGAACCGGTTCTAATCGTGCTTTTAGCCCTGTAGCCACGAACCGGGACTATTACTACATCAGTCTCGGTTTATGCTCAATCAGGACTGATGTGCCGGTATGGAAGGTCATTTCTCTAGTAGTGTTTTTTAGAAGCTATATCCTGATTTTCAACTCATGAGCCAGCTGCTTTTGGAGGAGGCACTACTAGAGAAATGATCTTTCATACCGGTATATCAGTCCCGATTGGCCACAAACCGAGACTTATGTAGCAATAGTCCTGATTCGTGGCTACAGGACTAAAAGCACAATTAGTACTGGTTCGTGGCTCACATTAGTCCTGGTTCATAACACGAACCGGTACTAAAGGTGGCTTTGGCAAACGAGTACATGCTAGCTGGCACCGGCACAAATTAGTCTTGGTTTGTGTTACGAACCGGTACTAAAGATAGGCCTTTAGTCTCGGTTCGTGTTACGAGCTGGTATTAAAGGCTCATTCCAAGATACATCAAAAGGAATGCATATTCCAATCTATTAAATACGCGTGGGTGGGTGGGTTGGTTAGAAGAGTGAGTGGGGAGTCACGTGGTGACATGAGGTCCTAGATTTGAGTCTTGGGTTCGTCTTATTTTTTAGATATTTTCTATGCTTTAGTACCGTTTAGGGGAACCGGGACTAAAGGTATGTGACCTTTAGTCCCGGATGGTCTGTCCCGGTTCGAGAACCGGGACTAAAACCTGTTCTCAACTGGGACTAAAGGCTGTTTTTCTAGTAGTGAGGGGAGAGATGTCAGGTTCGACAGCGCGCACCACACTATACGCGTCGAGCCAGAACCTGACTTTGGCGTTCGGCCTGGGCTTGGTCTTGGGCCGGCGCGGTTGCGTGTTGCCTTCTTTTAAGGTTTTTATGTTTAACAATAAGTAGTTATTATATCTAGAGATTTCCATGTTTAGTCTAATCTTGGCTATAAAAACTGAGTCAAGGAATGAAGAAAAGATAAACGACGGAATTCCTGTTGCCTTCCTAATCTCTCTCTTCTCTTCCGCAAGCACGCACGGGTGGCGGAGTCGCTGCTGCCATGCGTCCTCATCTACGGCAATGGCGCCAGTTCGTCGCCAACCGAGAGTACTAATCCGGCGTCCTGTCCATCGTTACGATCTACGAAGCCGAGCTCGTAACATGTTGAGTCACTGGTTTTGCCAACAAAAATCACAACATTTGGCAACTCTATGCCCCGGTGAACATATAAGTACCTAAAAGAACAGAAAATTCTGTTGATAGCATTAAGCACATGGGGCTGTCAGTTGTCAATGGGAATTAAACATGAAAAGCATTTAACCAAGCCGATGATCACGCGAAACAGTTGCCATCCATTGCTTGCATTGATTTTTTTTGGCCATAGAAAATATTTGGCTTAAACAGCATCCTGAAACTTTTGTGCGTTTTTTGTTGAAACACCATAAAACACTATGACACACTTTGAAACAATATCGCTCTAGTAAAACTCTATGAAACACTTTGTCACACTCGAAAACACCATAAAACACCACGACACACAATGAGTTATACACTTGGCAAACCATGCTACGTTCTAAAATTTCATAACATACTCTGCCATACTATAGTAAAATCTGATACCCTATGACAGTGGTGAAGCTACAACTGGAGCGCACTGGGGCGTGCGCCCCTGCTCCAAATCCCGGCAAGTAGCAAGACCGCCACGCGGCCACGCCCATGCGCAGCGGCGCAGACGGTCACTGCTGCCTGCTGGGCACCCGCCTGGGCTACTGGCTTAGCTGCCGGCCTGCGGGCTGCGGGCTGCCGCCTGCCGACCAGCCGCTGAGGTAGTGAGTAGTGACCAGTGAGGTGAGTCCGTGAGTGCTAGATGCACTAATGCAGCTACTTGCTTTGCTTTATAATCTATTGATGATGGAGCAATTATGAAATGCTTTCGAAGGATAAAAACCCGTAGAATGGACTTGCCCTCCAAAATCCAAATCCTACTCGTACCTAGCGGCTTCATTATATGTGAGTATCTCACAAACTTCTACTTCATTTCACTTTTTAATGGTATTTATGTATGAATTTGGCTTTCATTAGTAATTGAAATCTACATTTCGAATGATTTTGCCACGTTTTCGATGGGTGCAATGTTTAGCTTAGCCCCCCTCTAATTTAGTTCTGGCTTCGCCACTTCCTATGACACACCATGACACGCTCTGTTATACCCTCTAAAACACCATGACATACTCTGGTGTACCTTGTATCGTTGGTTGGGTAGGAGACATCTCCACGAACAGTATGATGGTGTTGAGCTCGCCGGATTTGAGGAACGCCTAGGGCACGTGGTATCACCTCTGCTGGGTCGAGATTGGAACGTAGCATACAGCGAAAAGCGATGTAAACATATTTATTGTTTGATCTGCAGAGGTTCACCGTTCAACTATTTAAGTCAAAGATGGTTTATATGTGTATGCCAATGTATTTACCTTATACCAAATGAATATAAGTAAATTACACTTCATACCTAAAGTTGTTCCGAGAGTTCAAATAGGTTCAAAATCTAAAAAACTGCAGATTTATATATGCAAAGTTGTTTAAGTGGTTTCAATCAGGTCCCAACTGAAACGAGCTGTGCATTTTGTTGACATGGACGACTATGTCACTTGCACACATAGATAGACATTTGCAAAAAAACCCTATAGTATTTACAATCTTACATTTCACTCCCTCCATTCCCCTTCTCTCTCCCCCCTGTCCTTCCTCTCTCCCACTCTCTCCTCCCCTGTTCCCGCTTCCTCTAGGGTCCACCACCCTGACTGCAGCGGTCATGCCACCAGCATGTAGCAGGCGGACGGAATCATGAGCCTCGTCCGCCTGCGCGCGACGACGGCCGCGTTGGCATCCCCCCTCCCTCAAGCACGCCTCCTGCTCGCCTTTCTCCACGACCCGCCGCGCCGGCGAAGGCGTCAGCGTGGGGGACGGCGATGGCCTGACCAGGAGCCCCGAGTGAGAGAGCTGCGATAGCGGCCCGGACGCCGACCACGGACAGGGCCGCGATAGCGGGCTAGAGTTGAGGCGAGGTGGCCGGTGCCTGCGCCGAGGAGGCGATGTCGAACATCCGGCCGAGCTCCACTGACCTCGACACGTCCCCCGGTCCCCGCCAGTGTATGGCGGCATGGCCACGTCAGCCATCTCTCTCTACTCCTGTCCGTCGCCGGCCCGGACACGTATACATGTTGTTCCCTATCTGGTACATCTCCCGATCAATCAGAACTAGAAGCAAAAGCGAGCTCCAGAAGTGGAAGCAAGAAGACGACGTGATGCTCGGCAGGTCTGGATTGCCGGGTACTACTAGGCAGAGGCGGCGCAAGGTCAGTACCGTGGGGCTGGACGGGGGTCGAGCAATGCGGCGCTAGGACCAACCCGCATCGCCGAGTGCTGCTTAGCTCCACCCATCGCACTGCTTGGCCCATCCCCCAAATCGAGGCTGACCAACGCTGCCGCCCTCCGCACGCCCCTCAATCCACGCCGCCGCCTCGTCCTAGCGGCTGTTTTTTCGTCCCGGCCTTATCATTCGAGCTAGATAAGAGGAGAAAGGGAGCAGTCCTGCAGCAGCCACGGGAGGTAGTAATGGATAGGATGGATCTGAGACAGTGAGAATGGGAAGAAAGCCTAGCAGCCAACCGGCAGCAGCCATAGTCACCTCTCAGTTTTTGGTTTATGGTTGAGGAAGAAGGGGCTGTATGGATAATAGGGAGGACCTGAGGGACCTTTTTGCGAATAAAGACATGTAGATAAAGAGACATGACCCTCTACGTCATTATAGTGTTATAGATGTCACTTGACCTATTCAAACAACTTTGTATACCTAAATCTGTAATTTTTAGATTTAAGATTTATTCGAGCACTCAGAACAACTTTAGATACCTAAGCAGTTTACTCATGAATACATTTGCTTGCACTCACCAAATAAACCGGTCTATAAGACAAAATGTACGTCAGATTTCACCTGCTAGGTCTTGGCCCGCCCGTTTGAGCCGCAGTTCCAATTTCATCCTGGATCTTGCACACACTAGCACTTCCTCGGCCCTGTACGGCCCATAAGCGCTATACACTACCAGGGAACAGTGCAATACAATCGGTTCGCAACCACTTTCATAAGCGGTTATATAACCGGTTCTAAGCAACCGAGACTAATGCTCGTGGGAGCAGCACTAGAAGAGGTTGGTATCTAAAAAGGTAAAGAATAAGGGTAAAGAATATTGGGGTATGTAGGATTTGAACTCAGGACCTCACCCCTTCTTGTGACCCACGTCTTACCCAGCTAGCCAACCTACCCACGCGTGCTCTCTGATGAGATAAAGCAAGTTTTCCTTTTAACAATTCGAAAAATGGACCTCTAGCGGCGGTTCATATCTGAACCCTTCTAAAGCCCCCTCTAGAAGCGGTTAAGTATCTAACCCCTTTGTTGCTTGGGCTTTAGAAGGGTTCAGATTATGAACCGCTAGAGAGGTCTTGGCTTTAGAAAAGGTTCGTGACACGAATCCTTCATTTGCTTGAGCTTTAGAAGGGTTCAGATTCTGAACCGCTTCTAGAGGGGGCTTCCTGGCTTGGACTATTGAACCGCTTGTGCTGTAACTATTAGAAGCGATGCGCATCGAACCGCTTGTGATGCTCGTTTTTCTAGTAGTGATAGACTCTTCTTCGTCTTCTTTTGCCAACAAAAAGGCGGAATTTTTTATTAAAAATTCAATAGTTAAATTATTATGCGTATAATAAACAACACTGTGACGGAATTGGAGAAATCACCGCGGGGTCCGCCGGCCGCGCGCGGCGTCCGCCACACCGTGTGGCATCCGCCACACCGTGTGGCGGACGCAATCTAGGCCGTCCATGTGGCGCGCTGTTGTCCCGTCCGCCACACCGTTTGGCCGACGCAGGTCACCACTCCAGCGCTGGCTTCGCGAGCAGATAGCACGGCAATCAACGCTTGAAAATTTCCATGCCTGTTATTTGCGCGCGCGAAATCAACGCCCGAAAATTTTCGTGCCTGTTATTTGCCCGCGTGAAATCAACGTCCGAAAATTTCCTTGTCTGTTATTTGCGCGCACAACGAGAGGAAAACAGAAGAAACCTGGTTATGTGCTCGTCACTAAGGAGAAAATTTTTGGAAAATACAAAATAAAAACAAAAATTGGCTTTATGCGCAACATGGGAGGGAATTAATAAGAAACACCGCCGTGAAGCCAATTGATTTGGACCGCTCAAGGCATTGAGATTATGGTACGCATGATATAAACGAACTGAAGATAGTGCTCCCGTGAAATTGAAATTATGGTACGCATTACATGATAGTAATCCACGTAGACTGAAGATTGATACAAAATACATGAAAGAAATCCCTGTTGTAGTAGGGACGTTAGGTTTAGTAGCGTTGATGGAGCGATTCCACACGAGTATACACGTTGTCTAAACGAGTAGCAAAGTCAATTCGCTCCTCAAGGCGGGAGATTCTTGCGTGAAGATGATCGATGTAACTGTTAGCGGCCATTGAGAAGGGGTCGTCCATCCATTTGTTAAAGCCGTAGTCATCGGTCTGCATTTGGAAATGAGAAAAAAGTGAGATAAAAAAGTATTTAACCCTGGACCGTTGTCGGGCTGGTTACTCACTGCGAAGTACGCACAGCGGTAGAAACGTCGGCCAGTCCATCCTTCGACAACATGGTCAAAAGTTTGTACAATTGTGTTCACTCCATGTGCATAATGTGGCCATCCCCTGTAGAAGTTTGGGTCTCTTATCATGGTTGGCTCTGTGTTATAGCTAGCTCTCGTCCGAATAGGCAAGTCATCGCTTGGTAGACGCGCTTCGGATTCAGGACCATTTGACGCCCACCAGGCTTGTCTGATCCAACCGTTCGTGGAGTGTCGTGAAGCCATATGTGTAATACGGTAGGCCGAAGAAGAACGCTATGAAGTAGAAAATAAGTATGGAATGTAAGTTCAAAGAAGAGGAAATGCAACCAATGTGACATTACACCAAGCCTGCACGAATTTATTAAACAAGACAGGAGGAAATAGTACTTCCTCAAACTACGCACTATTGTGATAGAACAGACAGCACTGGGTGGAAACACAAGACATAACCCTCTCACACACTGACCCTATTTACAAACACGACAAGAGGACTTGTGACATGCTAGGACTATAGGACCTGCTGATACATCAAGTCCGTGATGCCTCGCATACCAGAGGTACAACTATTACAGGAATCTTGGAAAGCACGGACTGAGGAAGAGAAAGAGAGAAGGATGACAGCGACTAGTCATGCATGAAATGGAACTGTAGTGACAGGGCAATTAATTAAGTTAGGAGTGATGGGGTTGCTGCCTTGTATTGTAGTCCGACAGAGTGTACGTCTGAGGTGGACGTGTATCCCTCCTCCTAGCTGCAGCCGTAGGGCCTTGGCGCGGAGGTTGCTGGGTGTTAGGCTCATCCCCTTAGTCTAAACCAAATACGTAAGTCCGACCTGCCTGAGCAAACGCATTGTGCCATGCATTTGGGTCATCCGACATGTTGCCCGATGCATGCAACACCTGTGACGGATCATGTACAGTCGAACCTCCTGGTTGACTACACCAGTTGGACCCCCCGGGTTGATCTAGGTGAGGTGCGGGTGTGTAGAATGGACCCTGATACTGTAGTAGGTCGGAGAAGGATGTGCCCGAATCGAGTAGTTGTTGGAACGTATTATCTACATACGTCCATGAGCTGTCATACGGTGTTGGTGTGCTTAGATCTGGGAAGGCAGATTGTTGACTTCCATAGTAGTCATTTTCGGCGTTAGCTAGGGGAGTTGGAGCACGGTTCATATCGAACCCATGTTGTGCTAGTTGCGGTGGTGGAGTTGGTGTGGACATGATGGGAGGTCCACGGAAGACATGCGGCGCCGGCCAGTGCCAATGGAAGTAGATGCATGCGGAGGTTCTGATTAAGGGGCAGCAGGTGTAGATGTTGCCCGTCGATCCATGGACATGGTCTTTTCGACGGGAGCGCCTTCCGAGTCCTCATACTCCACTTCATAGTTGCGTCTGTGTCCGGCGACACCTCTGATGGCATCGCGCATGCGTGCACCCGTCCTTCTCAACAGGTTTCTAAATGGATTTCCAGAGCGATGTGCTGACTGTTGCACAATCGCTTGTAATTCCTCCGCTGCATCTTGCTTGTAACTTGCCTCACGTGTCTATGTCAGTACATTTAATCAGTAAAAAATAATGCATGAGTAATATGAAAGATTTTAATGTCGCAGTACCAGCGCATGTACTTGTTCGGCGAATGCTTCAGGGTATCGTTCTGGCGGTGGGGAGCTCTGGCGGTTCAGGATAATACACCAAGTGCGAGGGTAGTACCAATCGAGGTAGGAGAAGTAGTTTTGTCCTGTGTAAAGGCCTTGCGGAAGCCACACTTCTGCGGTGGCTGACTCCATCCACCTCGTTATGTGCGCCGCGTGCACGTTTCTCCAATCATAGTTACGGCCAGCGGCGCTCCTCCTATAGCAACAAGTGCAGTGGTACATGAAAAACCATGACCTTGAAAATGAATGCATACTAACATATTTACATGTGAGACGTTCCTGCGTTGCGAGGCACAGGTAACGGGAAGAACTGCTTGAAGCCTAACTGTCGTTGGACCCGCTCTGGTGAGTACACCTCCACGGAGCCCATGCACAGAATGAAGGTAGTGGTCATCCAATATGAGCTGTCTATCGTGCACTGGCCAGATATGAGACCACCAGCTGTGACTTCAGCCCCTTCTAGGGAGGGAACATGGCTCCCAGTCCACGCTATCCTGTGTGAGGAAATCGAGTTCTGCGGCCACACGCATGTACGAGCCACGGTCAACCTCCCTGGCCCAACACAGTCTTGCATGCAGCCAACGATATCCTAATGTTGGCCTATACACATCAGGTAGGCCATGATTCACTTGTATGGGGTAATAGGGCCGTGAAACTCTTGCTGAGACAGGGGAAGGTATGACCATGACCAGAACTGCATGAGATGCGGGGCAACCTGCAAGAATAGCATTTAGTGATATTCGTCGGCATGCCTCACATAATGCACGATACGTGTCTGCAAGAACCGCTGATCCCCATGAGTAGATGACATCCGGCGGTTCCTGAGTTAGCTCCCGAACCACCCATACAAGATAGGGTGGAATTGCGTCCCCATTGGAGTGAGTGAACAAAATTCCTCCTAGAAGGAATAGAAGGTACACTTCGTAGTGCCTTTTGACAGTAGCCTCATTTGCATCAGCGGGGCATGCTCCGAACTCTTCCAACTCATTCAACCACCTGTAAGAAACTCAGTGTTCGCTTCCATTGTATTCGACACCAAACCTGTAAATGCAAGTACGGTATTAGGAAAGGCGGGATGAGGTTAACGACAAAAGGGGTAATGCCGAAGTGTTATATTATCGAACTGCACCTGTTCTCCAGATAATTTTGCCAGTCTACCTTGTTTGGGTTTTCCGCAACCAATGGACGTCCCCTAATGGGCAACCCAAGGAGCATCGATACGTCCATCAATGTTATTGTCATTTCACCTAACGGTAGGTGGAAAGTGTGGGTCCCCGATCGCCATCGATCGACAAGCGCTGTTAGGAGGGTGGCGTCAGGTTTTGGGAGAGGAGTCCTCTTACCGTCGCCCTCATCTTCACCATCCATTAGGAGTGCGAAAGTAAGCAGCCCGGCATGCGCGAGGGCTTTATGGAATCATACATCCAGCCTCTTGATTATATGGCACCCCCTAGTCCGGAACACATTCAGCTGTGAATAAGAACATAATAGAATTTATTCATGGGGTAACAAACAAAATTTTATCCTACGGGAGTACAATAATGTCCCAAACTTGCTCTCCTTGATGCAACTTCCTTGACCGGTGCTTCGCATCGACTTGTTCCCTCAGAAACTCTGGTAGCGTCATTTGCCACCTGAAATTTTACTGTAAAAGGAACGATATCGCAACAATAGTGTATCATACAATACGGTATGGCCCTACGGATGAAATTCATACCGAGTTAAATTTTTCATTCATACAACAATAAAACCAAGGTAACATGTTCAATAGAATAAAAGACTGAGGAATACATTTTACGCACAACAAGATTTATTTGAATAACCCATGTCGACATTTTACCCCCCGTTAGGGCATGACCTACGATCGTGACCGGGTTGTTTGCATATACGGCAGCGGCACAGGCCATCTCCAATCTCAGCAGCGTCCATGTCACCTGTCATCCTAGTAGACCTAGGCCTTCAGGGTTGGGTACGTTTCGTGGTGGGGCATGTATGATAGGTGTATCCTTCCATATCCTTGTACGAAGGCCCCACGTTGAAGGGCTCTAGCTTTGGACTCCATGTATGTTGGATAGCTTGCATGGTGTAGTAAGGTGATATGTATTGCATACCGTCATTACCTCCTAGGTCGCCGCATGCTGCAAGCACATGGGAGCAAGGCAAGTGCTCAAAAAGTGGCTTGTTGCATGTGCACGATGCTGATTGAGGTCCAAGTTGGCACTGTTGGACCGTATCACCAGCGCTGAACCTGGAAGCATACTTCCTCCTACATGCAACGTCGAAGATTCCAAGTGCCGTGTTGTACATTGATGTGGTGTGGAAGTGTGCCTTCTGACGTCGCCGTGCAATGAGTGCTTCTACATGTGGGGCAAATACGAACTCACAAGAGTCCGCCGCGTTTCCTCGGTCTCGGAAATAATCCCGGGTGCGATAAAATGTTAGCTCGATGATTGAGCATATGGGCAGGCCTCTCACAACTCGCAATACATTGTTGTGCGACTCGGCGATATTCGTAGTCATCACCTTGTACCTACATCAGGTAATTCAATTGTGAATGATGTGAACATATAGTTTTTTAAATATTACAATGATTATCGCGGCTACGTACCTAGCACCATCCGTGTCGTGCGCGAGTGCCTATCTCTCAGCGGGCTTACACGCGATCCACTGTGCAAATGTGATTTTTTGTCGAGCTGGAACTTGTTGTTCTGGAAGAATGTGCGACGCATTGATTTGCTCGTCATGTGCTTCATCCGCCACCATCTTCTTGGTGCGCTCGTTCAACTGTCTGAATATGACCTCGAACTTACGAATCTAGTTTTGCAAGCACATTATTTTGAACCGCTTCACCAGAGCCCGATTCTTGTATGTGGTATATAGGTTTGCCCCCAAGTGTCGCATGTACCAGCAATGCCGCACATCGGGCCACACACAACTTGGATCTGTACCACCGTGCATCACGTCTAGCGCGTGCAGTAGCCCGGGATTGCGGTCAGATACGACACATACACCAGGGCGGTCTTGGACTATGTGAATCTTCAACAAGCGCAAGAACCACAACCAACTGTCGTTGTTCTCACTCTCCACAACTGCATACGCGAGGGGCACGATCTGGTCATTGCCATCCGCACATAGAGCTGTGAGTAGCGTGCCACGGTACTTTCCTGATAGAAATGTCCCGTCCACGCACACCACCGGACGGCAATGCCTAAATGCTTCAATGCAACAACCGAACGCCCAGAATAACCTGAGCAGGTAATGGTTTGTGCTATCAACTGATCCATCCTGACGAATAACAGGCTCGGTCGCCATCGCCCACTGTGTGCCGGGGTTTGTCATACCAATTTTGCGAAGTAACCTCGGTGCCCAGTTATATGACTGTTCAAATGCCCCGAACAACATTTGTAGAGCCTTCTTCTTGGCTCGCCAAGCAGTATGGTAGTCAACGACCATACCGGTCCGGTTTTGGACCTCAGCCATTATAGACCGAGGAGCCAAAGCAATATCTGCCTGGATCATGCTCAACAGTGATTGTGCAATAAACTTCGCATCAACCACTGTGTTAATAGTTCGCACCCCTTCCTCATTGTAGGTATGTGCACGATACCTATTAATAATGAAGTGCAACTCGTGCATTGTGGATATTTTTTGCAACGAACCTCATACGCTCGTGGCTCCGAGCGTAAAAGGTCGTGCTCCTGCCGTGTGGTAACTGCGTAGCTACCAATGAAGTGCATGGCCTCAGCCTTGTTCCGGAATCACTGTCCAACCTGTATGTCATTGTGAAGGTGCCCCCATCTTGAAAGATTGGAGTAGTCTGGAAGGACACATCCTATCAAGCCTTTCACCCAGAAATACTGGATGACAGGCGCGGGGTCCTTATCGTCGTCCGGGGCATCCTCTCCTCCTGGACCTACATCATCTTCCATGGCCTCTCCATCAATCTCTGCTGGGGCTATTACCTCCGCAGCCTCAGCCTGAATATGGACGGCTTCCTCCATGTCTCCACCCTCCATAGTTGACGCCCCCTCCCCGTCAAACTCTTCTCCGAAAGTGTTCCACTCCCCGCCTCATCTATTTCGTCATTTCCTCCCATAGTGGTGCCACTTGGCCCAGCCTCATTGGTGGACACCCGCGGGAGAATACTCACATACACTCCTAGTTCAAACTCTTCTTCCATGGACTTATTCAAGTAGAACTGCCATGCATTTTTGCTTCGTAGCCCGAAAAGGTTGTACACATAAACCGAACTATTTGGCACTAGCCGTGGACGAACATCATCGAGCCGTACTTTATACAATCTCCGTTCTATGCGAAGAAATTGTACTACTTGCCTCCTCAATTCTAATAAATCCACCAGTAGATTTAATGAGATCTGTAGGTGTGTACAAGTATGCATGCTATCAAACGGTCCATGCACGGAAGTGGGGGCGTCACCATAGTAAATATGAAATAGGGTTTCCATGTGTCTGTCACATCTATACGATAAACATTAATTGGTATAACAAATAATACAATATTAATTGGAACTTTCTAAAATTTTGTTAACAAAAATTTTCAAATATTACCTATTATCAGAAATAATATATAATTATTTGTTATTCATACCGTCCAGTTGATGATTTACTACATGCGTCTTGCTATCTTTCTAACGATTTGAGTCATTTAGTCATTTTGTTAATATTCAAATGCAATACATAAGAGTTATTACATTAATCATGCAATTATTTTGAAGGTTTCCATACTTAACGTCGTAATTTCATGTGTCATTCTAATTAGTACATATCGACCTTAACATTATCATTTCATGTGCCAATATTAGTAAATAACGTATGATAGTAACATCGTTTCATGTGTCATTTTATGTAAACAATAATGAACTTAACATCATGGTTACATGAGTCCATTTTTTAATATTTAACGTGTTATTGTCAGTAACTATAAACAAGCTTAACATTATTATTTCATGGGTCATTCTAAGTAAACAATAATAAAATTAACATCACCATTTTATGAACCAATTTTTTTAACATTCAATGTGTCATTGTAAGAATTCAAATTGAACTTAACATCATCATTTCATGTATCATTCTAGGTAAATGTTGACCGTTACTGTTGGAACTCCAGGATCGATCTACAGTCTCCCAAGGTCACAACGGCGTCACTATTCGATCAACGCACTAGCATGCAACACAAACTCATATAGCATCCATGTACACGTGTATACGCGAAGACGTCAAACGTACTTGATGCTCCTAGCACCGAAGCGGTCAGACGTATGTAACAAAGACACACACGTACGTCAATCTAGCAATACGCTGAGAAAAACACGGGAGAAATATTTTGGTGGTGCCTCCAACCGTCGCACCTTTTCTTTGGCCCTGGCCCTTTATTTATACTAATAGATTACATGAAACCGACTAGAACTCTTACACGTATAAAAGTAAACTTTATCTCTAATACAAATCCAACTCATATACGAACTCAATTCTACTCTAATACAAAACAGACTCATTGAACTTATCAAGATTATACCTAACAGTTACATCATTCTCTTCACATTAATTCCACTGTGCTCTTTTCGATATATAGGGTTCATGACGGATCACATGAAATGGTGACTTATGTACATACTACATATTAAATAATAGAGGATTTTTAAATTTACCAAGCTCTTTTAATCAAAACCAGGCAATACACCTTGCGCACCGCGGTACCGACGGGATGCCAGCCTTTCCTTGCCTGTATCCCTCCTACCTACAACAAAAATTCCATTTATTACACCATTCAATTTTACTAACATTATTTCAATCCCAAATTTTAATTACCAAATTCAACAATATAAAATCATTCGTTATTTTCTTTAAATGATACCTTAATATTCTTCACATCCCGTTTAACGTGCATGCACTGAACATCACTATTTCATGTCATTGTAAGTAAGTAAATGACCAAACCATTCATTACGTAAGTTCAAAATTGATATATGGTTCATATGGCCAATATTTATAGTTCACGGTACATTAAGTACCGACTACTACATATGCATATCATATAGTACCGACTACTCAGATGAGTATTCTCAACAAAACTTTTACCAACGGGTCCACATTAAATTAATTAAACCATTTTACCACGTATTCAAAACACAAATGCTGCATATCCTTCTAGATTTTTCACGTGGCATTTCGAGTATAATGATGACCGTGACATGATTATCCTCATATTAAAGTCGGCATTATAAACAAAAGTCACAAGCAAACCCGCAAGAATATCCAGCATATTTCGGCCACACGACACATTACATACATACTCTCCCGATAAAAAATAAATATATCAATATTTCCAAACATACCTAACTCCTGTGAAAAAAACACCCGTTGCACGGTGCGATAGCAAAGTGATGTCTTTCTCTACTCGCCTTCCTTCTATGAAGCCAACCCTTTAGTTTCTAAACAAATCACGGAGTTTACACACACAGAGTGAGAGTAAGAGTGAGTGTGGGAGTGAGAGCGACGTCGACTCTGCCTCCCATTATATAGGCCGATGAGTAATTAATGAATTTGATTAATTAGTTTGTTAATTATGCTTATTGACATCGTTTACTAATTAAACATGTACTAACAGTGTCCTACATGAGCCTATATCAATGCAGCCCGTTCATTTCGTCGGTAGAGCAGTGCATTCACTGCTAACATCGTATGCCAGCTGATCATTGCTTAGAGTGTGTGCCGAGGCAATAATTTTGGGCATTGCTTTGCGTGCTGTCTGCTCCATCCGGCCACGCGATTTTCGGGCGCTAATTGCCGTGTTGTCTGCTCGCGAAGCCGGCGCTGGAGGTGCAGCCCGCGTCCGCCACACGGTGTGGCGGACGGGACGAGATCATGCCATGTGGACGGCCCAGATTGCGTCTGCCACACGATGTCACTCGACGAGCAGAACTACATCAACCGAACAAAGACTGATGTCACTTGGATTATATTTGATAGGCTGCAAGCTGAACCCAGAATCAAAACAACTCAGTCACGAAGCACTCGGGGCTAATGTGGACAACATGGGCCCCGGGTATTTGGAGACAGACGATTGGATGCACTGCCTCCTTGGGCCAAGTCGCGCGGATCTTCCAGAAGACGGGCTTGGTGGACGGCACTGCCCGTCTTGCTATATAAGGAGTAGGATCCTAATTCTACTCGAATATGTGGAGATAAGCGAAGCCGACTCGGCCATATCCCTTATCTCTCTAATACGGATTAGGGAACCAATCTGTAATCCTACCCCTTGCACTATATAAAGTGGGTCGGGGTCCTTAGCTCGACATCATCATCATCATCATCTTCATCATCTTCATCCTCATCTTGATCATCTTGATCTGGATCCTCGACATCATTGTGATCATCCTCTGATCATTGTGATCGACACCCCATAATACAAGTCCACGAGCACAGGAGTAGGGTATTACTTCTTTCCAAGGGCCTGAACCTGTATAAATCCTGCCCCCTGTGTAACCATCGAGTTGTGGTCTTTCGCATAGCCCTATAAAATATATTGCCGATACAATTCGTCGACAGTTGGCGCGCCAGGTAGAGGCTAGCATCACGATCAGCTTCATCAACTTCGATGGCTTCAATCGGCGGATTCGTCTTCACCTACACCCCCGGCCAAGGTTTTGTCTTCGGAGATCTCGGCTTCCTCGCCAACGACTTCGAGGAACTTCGGTTATGTGAGTCGGATGACGTTTGGCCCACATAATACCGGGGGAGGCTGTACGCGGCTCTAGCCGAACTACACCACTTTAGGTTGCCTCTTCCGGATTTCGATCCGGGAGATATCCAATCTGACAATGACGATTCCGACTGCCCCACCACAGGGATTCCCTTCGGTTTCAGTCAGGATTATGAGCCTTTGGTTCTGCCAGCTCCTTCCGCTGATGAAGGACCAATCGGCGATGCTATTCCTGACCTGGATCGCGATCAGATCCAATCGGGAACTGCAACTTCTCAGTTGTGCAACACCCCGTTCAGATTGAGAAACTCGGCCGCTGTTTTCCATGAGATAACACACCGCCTTTTTCGGTCTGGGCTAAGGGATGGAGCCCAACAGACACTTACTGGGTTGAGCTTCCTAAGTTACGGCTTAGGGATAACTCTAACTGGATCTACTTCCAGGGTGGACACTAGGATGCCACTCGGATTAACCAATTCGGCTGCTAGATTTCAGCGGATCTGCTCTGCCGAATCTCAGTCGAATCTCCTTCTACCAAACAATTCATCATGAGAAGTACGAGCTATAATCACCCCACCGATGAGCCAACAAGACGGGATCAGTTAAGCCTCTATTACTCGAGATCCAAGTTGGAGGAGAGCGTCAGCAGATTCCCGGACTTTTGCGGCATTTACGTGGTGGATGGACAACCTTCCGGGTCAGCCCCACGTCCAATAGATGAAGCAGGGGCCGAGCATACCCGTGGAGGAGGAGAAGATCTACGCGATAGATTGTGCAGTCGAGGGCGTGAAGTTCAGGAGGAATTACTCCAAGTCCGTATGGGAGATCACTCGGTCTTCCATAAGCCACAACAGAATATCCTTGCATGTAAGACCCTCTTGGACAACGTTGGTTCGTTACTCGGGGAAACAGTCCCGCAACGCCGATCATGGAGCAGATCAAAGCCATGGTGACGGCAGCGGCTGTCCAGGGTACTCGGAATGAACAGAGCGATTCGGCCAGAAGCCAGACTGCCACGAGTAACACTCGGCGCAGTCGGCGCACACCAACTCGCGGGCAAAACGCTCGCCAAAACACAAATCGCGACCTTTGCCTCGACATCGAAGCACGGCGGAGGGAGCGAGAAGAAGACGAGAGACGTCACCAAGATGGCGATAGAGATGGTTTCGGCCGAAACCACGACAGAAACTATCGTCGCAACGACCACGCTGTGCGTCGTGGTGATCATCACCGAGAAGATCGGCGCCACACCCCGTCGCGCCGAATACTTCCCCGACAGTCTCCTCCCCCTGGGGACGGGATGATTGATGGGATCAAGGCATTCACACCCAAACTTCGTCAAGTCAACTGACCCGAAGGGTTTAACCCCAAGGAAATAGTGAAATTTGATGGGGAGCGGGACCCAGAAGCTTGGTTACAAATTTACTCTCTAGCAATGAAGGCTGCGGGCGGAGGTTATGATGTGATGGCAAATTATCTACCCGTCATATTGACTCCTCCGGCTCAGGGTTGGCTTGCAGGCCTTCCAGAGAACTCAATCGGTTCTTGAGGAAAGCTTTGCGACCAATTCGTCGCTAATTTCTAGGGCACTTATGGGAAGCCTAGGACCTAATGGGACCTTTATCAGATTCATCAGAGAAAAGATGAGTCGTTAAGGGATTTCATTCGGGGTTTCACAAAGAGGAAAAACACAATCTGAGAGATTTCCGAAGCGGTCGTTGTCGCGGCATTCCAAAAGGGAGTTCGTGACCCCGACTTAATCAAAAAGATGTCTTGGAAGCCCTCAACTACTGTCAAAAAGATGTTCGCCCTAGCGGACCGGTATGCCACCGCCTCGGACGCTCTCACCGAGCGCTAGGAGGATCACTCGAGTAAAAATGATGGCAAGAAAGACAAGCCCGAATCATCTTCCAAAAAGGATAAGAAGCGGAAGGGTGAAGAATTGGTGGCAGCCGCGGATCATGGTCGGTAGAGGCCGCCTAGACCCAATGACTACAATAAAGTAATGGAGGCGCCGTGTTCTTTCCATCCAAATGGAAAGCATGCGACAAGGAATTGCAATGTCCCGAAGAGGTTCGCTCAGGAGCACAACAAGGATGTTCCGAAGGAGGCCAAGCAAGACGATAAGCGTGATCCTCCTCAGGGTGACGCTTACCAAGAAACCGAGCGCGAGCTCAACTACATATATGGGGGATCGGATGCATATGAGTCCAAACGTAAGCAAAAGCTTACCACTCGGGAAGTCAATGCAGCTGTTCTGGTGACCCCCGAATACCTTCGATGGTCTGAAGTCCTGATCAAGTTCGATCGCTCGGATCATCCCGACCATATCCCTTGTCCAGGAAGATATCCACTCATCCTGGATCCTGTGGTACGGAACGTCCGACCGTGTAAAGTCTTAGTCGACGGTGGAAGTGGGTTGAATGTCCTTTTCTCCAAGACGTTTGATGAGATGCAAATTCCAAGGTCGGCGCTTCAGAAGACTAATGCACCGTTTCACGGCATAATTCCGGGAACCTCCTCGGTGCCGATTGGGAAAATTTCTCTTCCGGTCACTTTTGGCACTCGGGATAACTATCGGACAGAAAATCTCAGCTTTAAGGTGGCCGATTTCGAGACTGCGTATCACGCAATCTTGGGAAGGCCGAGCTTGGCCAAATTTATGGCCGTCCCGCATTACGCTTACCTGGCTATGAAGATGCCGGGCCCGCAGGGCGTAATCACAGTCCGCGAAGACGTCAAGTTTTCCTATCTCCTCGATAGGGAAAACTATGACTTGTCCCAGTCAGCTGAAGCGGCTGTCGAGATGGACAAGATCCGACAGGCGGTCATCACTCTTCGCGACGAGGGCGACGTGCCAAACAAAAAGCAATCTAAGTCAGGCATCAAGCCTGACAAAAATGTTAAGCGTATTTCGCTCGACCCGTCCGACTCAACCAAAACGGCTCTGATCGTGACAGGGCTCGATCCGAAATAGGAAGAGGCGCTCGTCACCTTCCTCCAAGCAAGTCGGGGCATCTTCGCTTGGAAACCATCTGACATGCCGGGTGTCCTGAGGGAGGTGATCGAGCACTCCTTGAACATACACAACAAAGCCAAGCCAGTCAAGCAACGGCTGCGTCGGTTTGCGCAGGATCGGAAGGAAGCCATCAAGGCGGAGATCACCAAACTTTTAGCCACTGGTTTCATAAGGGAGGTGCTCCACCTTGACTGGCTGGTAAATCCGGTACTTGTGCAGAAGAAGAATGGTAGTTGGCATATGTGTGTCGACTATACCGACTTAAATAAAGCATGCCCCAAGGATCTCTTCGGACTACCTCGCATTGACCAGGTGGTTGATTCTACTGTCAGTTGCGAGCTTTTGAGCTTTTTGAATGCCTACTCGAGCTATCACCAGATTAACTTGAAGGAAGAAGATTGCATCAAGACCTCGTTCATCACTCCGTTTGGGGCTTTCTGCTATGTCACTATGCCTTTCGGGTTGAAGAACGCTGGAGCAACATATCAACATTGCATTCAGCGATGCTTCCACAACCAGCTTGGGCGTAGCGTGGAAGCATACGTCGGCGATGTTGTCGTCAAATCTCGGGTATTCTCCGACTTGGTCGCCGACCTGTCGGAGACGTTCGAGAGCCTGTCGGCATACAACATGAAGTTGAACTCAGAGAAGTGTGTCTTCGGGGTCCCTTCGGGAAAGCTATTCGGTTTTGTGGTGTCTCACCGTGGGATTGAGCTAACCCGGAAAAAATCAGAGCTATCATAGAGATGGCCCCCCAACTTGCCAGAGGGATGTCCAGCGTCTAAATGGATGCATGGTGGCAATCGGCCGATTCATCTCGCAGCTCGGCGAGCGTGGGTCGCCTTTCTTTAAACTATTGAAGAAGCAGCAGGACAAGTTTGTCTGGACACACGAGGCACAGAAGGCTTTTGAGGATCTCAAATTGTTTCTCACTTCGCCACTTGTCTTGGCATCTCCCATGCCACAGGAGCCGCTTCTGTTGTATATCACGGCTACCACTCATGTAGTGAGTGCCACGGTGGTAGTAGAACGGGAAGAGCAAGGACGCGTCTATAAGGCTCAGCGCCCGGTCTACTTCGTTAGCGAAGTATTGGGCAAGTCCAAGGTACGCTATCCGTAAGTGCAGAAGCTTTTGTATGCTGTCCTGATCGCCTCTCGGAAGCTGAAGCACTACTTTCAAAAACATTCAATTTTGGTGGTCACTTCTTTTTCTATTGGAGATATCCTTCATAACCGGGAAGCCACTGGTAGAATCGCTAAGTGGTCAGCGGAACTCGGGGCTTTCGAGCTCTCGTTCAAGCCACGCAGTGCTATTAAGTCACAAACACTCGTCGACTTCATTGCCGAGTGGACGGAGATGCAGGTTCCCCCAGTCGTCGAAGAGTCTGAGCACTGGAACATGTACTTCGATGGCTCTCTCCGACGATAGGGCGCGGGGGCTGGTATTGTTCTTATATCACATGGAGGCGAACGACTCAAGTATGTCCTCCAGATTCATTTTCTAGCTTCAAACAATGCAGCCAAGTACGAGGCACTCATCCATGGGCTCCGTATTGCCATATCGCTCGGTATCTGGCGATTGGTGGTTCGGGGGATTCTCAACTCGTGGTAAGCCAAGTACAGAAGGATTGGACTTGTGTCAACGACAATATGGCCGCCTACTATCAGGAGGTCAGAAAGTTGGAAGATTAGTTCGACGGATTGGAGCTTATAAATATCCTACGGCGAGACAACGAGGCGGCAGATGAGCTTGAGAACATGGGCTCTAGTCGGGCAGCAGTCCCAACTGGGATCTTTGTGCAAGAGCTTCACGCCCCCTCCATCACACCGCAAGAGCAACTACCCCAACCGGATAAACCACTACTCGAGTCAGAAGCGCTCGCCCTCGACTCGGATTGGATACGACCGTATTTGGAGTATTTGCAAGAATAGAAGCTTCTCGATGATCGGGGGGCTGCTGAACAAATTCAACGTTGGAGTCGTGCATACGTGGTACACGGAGGAATCCTATACCGCCGAATCGCCTTTGGCACACTTCAAAGGTGTGTATCCGAGTTGGAAGGACGCTACTGCTTGCGTGAAATTCACTTTCGATATGTGCGCCATCAAGTCGCTTCAAAGAACATTGGTCCGCAGCCTTTCGTCAAGGGCTTTACTGGCTAACTGCTGTCTCGGACGCAAAGGAGATCGTGCGAAAATGTGAAGGTTGTCAGTTCTTTGCTCAGCAGATTCATGTGCCGACTCAGGAACTTCAGACGATCCCTATCACCTGGCCGTTTGACGTCTGGGGGCTCGACATAGTCAGACCTCTTAAGAAGGCCCCGGGTGGTTTTGAACATATCTTCGTTGCCATTGACAAATCCACCAAATGGATTGAAGCTAAGCCTATAACCAAGATTACAGCAGCCAAGGCCACCGAGTTCTTCCAGGAGATCGTCAACCGGTTTGGTGTGCCCTCTCGGATCATTACGGATAATGGCTCTTAATTCAGAAGTGACGAGTTTTAAAGCTGGTGCGAAGACATGGGTATAAAGATTTGCTTCGCCTCGGTGGTGCATCCTCCGAGCAATGGGCAAGTCGAGCGGGCGAATGGCATGCTTCTACAAGGCGTCAAGGTGCGCATCTTCGATTGGCTCAAACCATATGCAGCAAAGTGGATGAAGGAATTGCCTGCCGTACTCTGGGGGCTTTGCACAAGTCCCAGTCGAGCAACGGGGCAGTCACCTTTCTTCCTTGTATATGGGTCTAAGGTGGTCCTCCTAATGGAGCTACAATTCGGGTCGCCCTGAGTACAAAAGTTCGACGAGGACGACTCAGAGGCCAGTCGGGTTGACGAACTCGATCGACTGGAGGAAGCTTGGGATGCTGCAACCATTCGGTCAGCAAAAAATCTCCAGGGGCTACGTCATTACCATAGTCGTAATGTGCGGGATCGTGCCTTCTCGGTTGGTGATTTGGTCCTTCGGATCAATTAGACGAGTGGCCATAAACTCTCCCCATGCTGGGAAGGTTCGTACATTATTGATTCAATGGCACGCCCGGGGGCGTACCGACTGAGGCAAGAAGACGGTACAATCATGGATAATTCGTGAAACATCGAGCAATTACGTTGGTTCTATACCTGACGGCCGTTGTACACACATTTACAATTCAATAAAGGTAAGTTTTCGATTACATTATCTTTACACTTGTGCAATTCAGTTTCTGACTTGCTACTTATTTGTGTCCCAATTAAGTAGTAAGTCGGGGGCTACACCTAATTAGGTGCGCAATCGCGTTCCCCTTCTTTCTCTTTTATTGAGATCGATTCGACTTGCTCCCTAGTCGGATTCCGACTAGCCAGTAAGTCGGGGGCTACACCTAATTAGGTGAAGTCTGCACCTAATTGACGTCTTTCTTTTTGACTTCTTGTCGAGCCTAAGTATTGTTTGTTCCGAGTAATGAAACTCTTGTTTCCATGCAACACTCATACTTCCCAACTGCGCTCTTGGAGACAGAGCTCCGCACCAACTCCTAACGCTAAGAAACTTGATGCGCTTGGTAGAGTGCTTAGTAAAAGGAACCTAATCTACTCAGGCAAAACACAAAATTGATAACAGGAAGATAACATAACTTATATTATATTGGAAGAACTGTTAACATACAGTGAACTGATAATTTACAAGAAGTTCATGTATTTACAGGGAATCTAAATCTAAGTTATCTACAAGGGACTCGGTTGCCGGCTTCACTTCTTCAAGCAAGGCCAACGCCTTCTCCTCGGTGCAGGCGAAGCCGTCCTTGACAGCCTCAAGCTCAACTCGGGGATAAAGCGACTTGACGATTCCCAGCGCTTGACTGGTGCCCATCAAGCCAACTTCCTTGAGTTAGGCCTTGAGCTGCTCGGGGGGCATCGGTCCACCTCTAGATCAGCTCAGCCGGGTTGGCTGGCTCGGCATCACCAGCATAGAGCCGTCGCC
Source organism: Olyra latifolia (assembly GCA_036346145.1). Lineage (NCBI taxonomy): Eukaryota > Viridiplantae > Streptophyta > Magnoliopsida > Poales > Poaceae > Olyra > Olyra latifolia. Next base: position 1,959,739 of record CM070531.1, on the reverse strand, counting down.
GTGTGGGCTCCACGGCCACCAGGAGCTCTTCATATCAAGCGCTAAGCGCTAGCTTTTGGCGCTTATTCAAAACGCCATATCATGGATTCGTCTTCTTCTTATATTCTCGTCGCCAGACCAGATGCAGTTATACAATTGTATAATATTGGAGATTCGAAGTCGGTTGGGTTAAGGGACTTACCCTCTAACTCGGCGACGGCTCGGGCCTCTAACTCCTCCAGGGCCAGCCTCTGGTCCTGGGACTTCTTTAGCTTTGCTTGGGTGGCGGCCTCAAAGTCCTTGGACTTGGCCAGCTCCTCCCACAGGTTGGCAATCGTGGAGTCACGAGCTGCACAATGAGCGGAATGTGATGTCACTCGGATATATATAAATCATACAATTCCGACTTAGATCGGGACACTTACATCGAAGAGAGCCTGCGAGGTCAAACTTCTCGTTCTGCATCTCCTTGATCTCGGCCTGCAGCTTCCGACGCTGCCTGGATGTTTCGATCTGGGTCTCAACTATTTGCCTCTCCACGGCTTTGATCCGTTCTATTTTGGGAGGAAATAGTTGAGAAACTTGGTTTTCCTCTCGGAAAAGTCGCCAAGTACGTACAAAAAGAGTAAATAATGACACTACTCTACTTCGAGTCGATAAGACTTACCCTATTGGTCGGGAAACTTACGCTAATTAGTCGGCCGCACGATGCGGCGTGCTCATAGAAGGCCACCTTGGCCTTATCTTCCTCTTCATCATCAAGCAGAGCCCAGTCCCCGGCCTCGTTTCTCTAGGCCGCCGAGAACTTGGGCTTAGTCTCCTCCAGGGGAGATGGAGGTCGGCGTGGAATCTCTTCCACCACTGGCTCAGGTTCCTCGCCGCCCACGTTAGTCGGCTTCGGGCTCGGGGGGGGCGGCGTCATCTTCGAGCTCAGCCTCGGCAGGCTTCGATCGGCTTGGGTGGCAGAAGTTCTACGTTGATCGCTGGAGGTGAAGGAGTTGAAGAAGGTGGGGGAGGAGATGCCTCCCGACTGGGCTTAGCAGCTGCCTCTTTAGGCTCCGGTGCTGGCTCGGTCGGGCGGTCCGTCGGGATTTTCTCAGACGGTTTCCTGAAAAAAGGGAAACTTCAACACATGGACAAAACACATCGAAGACTAGCTAGGAGTGACGAAGTTACACTCACTGACTGGAGGTCTTTATCTTTATTCCGGCGCCCCTCTAAGCGAAAGACCCGCTTGAAGAGGCGTCGGGAGGGCCACTCGGCCTGGCTTGGGACGATGCAGGCTTAGGCGCCAAGTGCGCCCGCTTCTTCTTGGGCGATGTCCTGCATCCTGACCTCGGAGGGAGAGCCGCCTGACTACTTGGTCTTTGGGTCGGCGTGGGCTAGCTCGCTCTTTCCTTGGGGGCCTCATGGATTGTGGGGCCCAAGCCTTGTCAGCTGCGCCCCTCGGGCAGCAAGACGTCCTCCTCTTCGAAGGAGATCGGGCCCTTGCCCTTCTTTGCCGCGGGAGCCTCTTCAGACTACTCGCTCGGGCTCTTCTCGCCCTTGTTGGCAGGGGCCTCAAGCGTCGGGGCGAGGGACACGAAGGCCTGGTGGTCCTGCGCAGAAATACAGCCTTCCTGAGTTAGTTCGATGACAACAAGGCTACTTGGCGGGTTTAAAATAAACACGAAGACTACTCGGCTGTTACCTCTGGTGGCGGATTGGCGAGGGAGAAGCTTTTGGGACACCCGTGGTTGGTAATGGGTGTCCCTATGGTGAAGAACTCCGCGAGTCGGTCGGCGGCGTCCGGATAGGAGATCTGGGTGGCCACTTCCCGAGTCGGATCGGTCGGCTTGGTGTATTCAAACCCGAGCCGGACCCTCTCTTTGAGGGGCTGGACGCGGCGCATCGTGAAACTAATAGCGATGGCCACGCTGGTCAACCCCTCTTCTTTTAGATTTCGGATCAGGCCGAGTAGCTCGGTGACCTGATCCATTTCAGAGGAGGGGGAAGAAGAAGTCCAAGAGAGGGAAGCCCGGGGCTTTCTCCCATCAAAGGAAGGAAGAATGGGAAGAGGATTGGAACAATAGAACCACTCCTGATGCCATCCCTTTAGGGAGGTTCGGAGTGGCAGAGAGAAGTATTCCTTTTTGAGGCCACTCCGGAGTTAAAATCCGGCGTCGCCGACGGCCTTAGGGGTACTGTCGTTGGGGAAGGCCTTCAAATGGAAAAAGTGACGAAAGAGGTTGAAATGGAGAGCAATCCCCAGAAAGGCCTCGCAAAGATGAACAAAAAGAGAGATTTGAAGAAACGAGTTCGGATTCAAATGAAAGAGCTCAATGTTGTAATGGTGGAGCAAGCCACGAAGAAAGGAAGAAGCGGGGAGTCCGAACCCGCGAGAGAAGAATGACTCAAAAACGACAATCTCCTCTTGGTGAGGTGTGGGAGAAGACTCACCCATGGCGACGCGCCAGCCGATGAGTTCCTTTGTCGGAAGAACGCCGGCGGCGACCAGTTCCTCCAGTCGCTCCTCAGTGGTGACGGAGGTCGCCTAGTTTCCTGCCATTTGTGAGAAAGTGGTGGGGGATGGGGGCGGTGAGGCTAGATCTGAAGAATGGTGGCGGCGGCGGCGCTAGGTTTGCTCTACAACGGCGGAAGCGACAAACCCTAGTGGGAGCGCTGTGGGGAGATGAACAGACTGGGGCGCACAGTACAAGCGTAACCGTTCGAATGCCTCGGCGTGTTCTATTTAAAAGGTAGTGGGCGACGTTCCAGTTTCCGCGCTGGGTGGGAAAGAATGAAGCCCTAATCATCGCTTCAAGATTCAGGCCCGGACTTAGGTTCTAGAGAGCACGCCCCACGTGGGCCGCAAGCTGTGCACGTCATTACTCGGGTACAGGTGCCACTCGGATCAAACCTAGTCGGGAAAATAGCGTGTCCCCAGTCGGGCCTCATGCCAGTTGTCATTTTTTGAGGACTGGGCGCTTCCCGGGTTATAACTCAGTTCTTGATGTACCTCCCGGAGTCAATAGTCGGTCTGACTTTTAGTCGGATCGGGCATCATGAGTTACCTCTTTAGTCGGGTCTCAGTGGCACATCTCTAGATCGTTCATCATCATGACGAACACCACTCGGATGACCTTGACTTGGAGGCGGGCGTATTCTCCCGGGAATTACTAGCTTGACACAGCACTAAGTCGGGTCAGGGCGCTTGAACACCCTAATACATGAATTGTGACATGTCCCCTGCTGGACCGAATGTCGAGATCTATCAATCATACCCGAATGTCATGATTTGTTACAGGGAGGATAAGGCAGGGTGACACTGATCACTCGGCTACATACACTTTTCTTGGTATGCCTCTCTGTGAGGCCAATAGCGAAAGATATCACCGCCGGCCGATACCAAACATCTTTTTAGAGGTTTGAGATTTTCTCTTGAGTCCTTTGCAACTGTGTTGTTTAATTAGCAGGTTACTCGGCGAGCAGAACTACATCAACCGAACAAAGACTAATGTCACTTGGATTATACTTGATGGGCTGCAAACTGAACCCAGAATCAAAACAACTCAGTCACGAAGCACTCGGGGGCTACTGTGGACAACATGGGCCCCGGGTATTTGGAGACAGACGATTGGAAGCACCGCCTCCTTGAGCCAAGTCGCGTAGATCTTCCAGAAGACGGGCTTGGTGGACGGCGCAGCCCGACTTGCTCTATAAGGAGTAGGATCCTAATTCTACTCGAATACGTGGAGATAAGCGAAGCCGACTCGGCCATATCCCTTATCTCCCTAATACGGATTAGGGAACCAATCTGTAACCCTACCCCTTACACTATATAAAGGGGTCGGGGTCCTTAGTTCGACATCATCATCATCTTCATCCTCATCTTGATCATCTTGATCTAGATCCTCGACATCATTGTGATCATCCTCTGATCATTGTGATCGACACCCCATAATACAAATCCACGAGCACAAAAGTAGGGTATTACCTCTTTCCGTGTGCCTGAACCTGTATAAATCATGTCCCCTGTGTTACCATCGAGTTGTGGTCTTTCGCATAGCCCTATAAAATATATTGCCGACACAATTCGTCGACAACCACCACGCGCTGCACTTCGCCGATAGCCGGTCGCCATAGATTTGGTCCCTGCCGGCGCGTCCCACGTAAGCTCGGCTCCTTGCGAAATTGGTACACTCCCTCGGCAATCTGGACATGTTGCTTGATGTAAAATAGGTCCGTGCACATGGCCAGGTCAGAAGAAACGATTCTACATTTACATGATGTCCTGCGTGTGCACAATATTGCAAATTGATTGTAATCTAAAACGTAAAGGCCATTCAATTTGTGAGTGTAGATTGAGATGGGCAATCCTAAATTTTATGGATTTGTGTAAATCAAGGTTATGGTAAGGCTGACTTGATTACAGAGTATCTGGGTGTTACGCTACCGTGGAGCAGCTCTGTGTGCACTCTATATATATAGACACACACACACACACTCAGTTATCATTTTATTTGATTTTTTTTTGTGGATCTAGCTGAACTGCAAGACTAGGCCCAACTCTTCCTGTCTTCCTAGCACAAACTCTAGGCCTAGCCCACCTAATTCTCACTACCAATTAACAAACCAGCTAAGGCCTTGTACTCAGCTAACCCTAGCTTACTCTTCTCTCCTAGCTTGTTTCTTCCCTCCCTCTCCACAACACCCCATCTTGAGCTGCCGCCACCTCCTTCATCCCGCATCACCATCCCCTCAAGCCCTCCCCCTCCTCCCTCCCCAGCGCCGCCCTTCGGCCTCTTCACTCCCCCATGCCATCACTCTGATTCCTTTCCCTTACTGCCCATCTTTCCCTCGCCGCCATTCTCTAGCCCCCTTCTTTCCTGCACCGTCACCCTCTGGCCCTTTCCCTTCCTGCGCCGCTGCCCTCCTTTCTCCCTGCGCCGTCACTCACATCCCTCCCATTTCCGCCCATCCTCCTCTGCGGCGGCGTCGTATCAGCTTTTCCTGTGTCCGTGCTGTGTCCCTGGTGTATTAGAGTTTGAAAGTATTTATTTTAATTCTCTAATTACCCAATACTTCTTTCATACCAGTGGTGACTGTATTGGAGACGTATCCGTGCGTCAAAAACGGATATGCTAGGTGCTAGACATATCGGTGCTATGGGGCATGTATTGACAAATTAAATCATATAACCTTTTGGAACTATACTAGGCAAGCCATTCATTACTAATGGCCAGTGAGTGGTAAAAGCATCAAGGGGTCAAGAGCAGGGGTGAATTGGCTTAAAAAACAAATTTTACAATTTTTTTCGGTTTGCTTGAAATTTAATTGCAAGATTAAATTTTTATACAACTAGGTAAAGGAACTAATAAGACAAGAGACAAATAGTGGAAATGTAAATTTGAGAAATAAAGGAGACAAGGGACAAAGAATTTTTTCCAAGGTTCGGAAAAAAGCTTTCCCTTTCCCTACTCCTTGTTGGAGCACTCTTCACGAAGAGGAGTAACACTCTGGTTCACTCGGGGTAGCCCTTCACCGCTTCCATAGGTGGACTCCGACCTTCACAACCACTTGGAGTCTCTCACAAGCTCCTTCTTGAGAGATCACCAAACTCCAACTCCAGAAGTAAGAAACTTGAGTAACAAGAAAGCTCTAGATGGTTTTATCTTACTGGATCAAGCCTTCCTTAGAAGCATACAAGGAAACATGACACTTAAACTCTCATGAACTCACTCTAAAATAGAAAACCCTAGTTCTTTGTGGCTCTCACTGAAATAGACTTTAGGATAGCATAGTGAGTGAATTAACATGGAATAAAGAGGTACCCTAAGTCCTTATATAGGCCAAACTAAAAAACTAGTTGTTGGGACCTAGAAACAGGGAGCCCATGTTGTTGCCATATCATACGGCACACGCCGTACCATACGACACGAAGGGTTACCATATGATACGGCCCTTGCCGTTCCATATGGGTCCTTCATGAGACACAGACCAGACGACACCCCCCTCTGGTACCCTCATACCATACAGGGCACCAACACCCAAAATAACCTCTCTGGAAAAGATGCGACGGCAGGACCATCTGGCACCCCGTACCATACGGCGCGTCAATGCCTAGCAAAAAAACCCAACTAGAAAAACTAAGATGGCAACGCCGTCTGGTACACCGTACCATACAGCGCACCGGACTATAGAAACCTTCTGGAAAAGACCAGACAACACACCGTCTGGTACCCATACAGCGTGCACACACTTCCCAAAAACCTTCTGGAAAAGATGCTATGTGGTGTCGTCTGATATCCCGTACCATACGGCACCATAGAGCCGGCACCAACAAAACAACCACCAAGAACCTAAAGCCCAAAAACTTACTCTTAGTCCTTAACTAATGTGCATCCATGAAAAAAAAACGTGCTCTAACAAATTTAAACACATCTCAAACCCTTCTAAAAACAAAATAACAACAAAAGCAACTATTTCTAAGTGAACTCATCTTGACTCTTGAGTTCATTCTAAAACATCCATTAATCTTGAGAGTCATCGTCATCGTCAAGGCACTGAAGCTTCACATGGTGTCATCATCACCAAAACCACAAACACTCTTCTCAAATCAACAAGGGGGACTTAAAACCTCACAATCTCCTCCATTTTGGTGCATGATGACAACACTTACACAAAAATCTCAAAAAGATGATTGGATTTGCAACAAATAGGCACATATTCATGAGATAGAGAATAAAGAATAACAAGTTTAGGCACAATAGAATAAGGCATGCAAAAGTGTAAGCTCCTCCTAAAGAATTAAAAGATGCACAAGCAAAAGAGCACAAGTTTACATGAGCATTCAACCCAATTAATGTACCAATGTGCATAGAGCTAGACATAAGCAAATCTAAGAACCTGTTGACACCTGATTTTGGAAACAAGACAATTATCTGGAACGGTCTCGGAATCAGCTTGGGCCTGGTGAAATATGAACTGAAACGGGCGCAAACGGGAGTCCGAGTCGACTTGATGTAGATATGGAAGAATCGGCTAAAGGAGAGTCCAGATTGTCTTAATATTGGTATATTAGGACGAGTTAGATATAAACAGAAGAATAAAATCGAGTCTGTATTGGTTACGAATAAGAGTCTTATTTGAAGTTATGATATGAAGTCCTGTATAATTACCTAGCCCGTGGGGCGTTGATCAGGAACACATCAATCAAACTTATGTACTTTTTACCTGTCTTTACTTTTTGTCGCAATTAGAGTAGTTTCGTCATATTTTGTCTTCGATCGACTTGTTACGCATCGCCTTTCGATCAATTTCAAGGTACACCTCAGGAGTTTGATCTACAGGCTTGCATCGGCTTTTGGTCGAAATACTGTCTTAGTCAATATTGCTGCGTATCGCCGTTTCGACTAAGGGTTGGGTTTTACTTTCTTTCTACTTATCAGTACATTAATTGTTAGTAGACTGCTTACCACCTTGTTCTATCGGCTTATAGTTTGCTATTTACCGATAGTCTGTTTACTCTTCGTTCTATCAATTAGATGATCTAATCAGCCAGTTGATTGTCTGTTTATCCTCTTTCTGCTGCCTTATTGATTTTATCGGTTTGGTGGTAGACTATTTACTTGCTTGAACCGATTGGTTTAGATTTGATCTAAGCCAAGAGGTTGTTACCTTTCACCATTGTTTTGGGCTTGTCGCCAAGTGTTAGAGGTCCTTCATATTACAGCTTAAACGGCTATCTAAAGCCAATTGCTTCTTATCATGCCAATTATAGGTCAAATCAGCTAGCACGCTTAGAACCCTACTTCTGCTGCTGACGGGGATCCTACTCCCTAAGCCCGCGTGTATTGTGCTGAAACCAACTTTTAGTTTGAACACACCTTTTGGCATGCTTGAGGGGACACGATGGCCGATTAGCAAGATCGGACTAACATTACTAAAGACCATATCCTCGAGGTGACCGACACTGATCTCACTGAAGAACAGCGTCAGGACATGGCTGCGAAGATAGAAGAAGTAAGCCGCGCTTACCTCGGGGCTTTCTAGAAGAGCCGACACGGGAGTACAGTGCAAAAAGAAGAACTCCCCAAGGTGATTGATCCTGCTAAGACCCAGTATGAGGCATCCCCCTAGGAAGTATCAGAGATGGTGCACTCATCTGTGCATCATGCTATGGCGAATCAATCATCGTCCTTCATTGCTACTCTTAGCCCGGCGATCAGAAACAGCATCAAAGAGATAGCTCGTGAGATGATCGTCAATGGTACTCTATTCGCTCCCGGACCTGCCATACCAACCTATCTACAGTCCACTATCGGCCAGCAACAGCAGATCCATGCTACGATGGTTGCTAGAATTGCTTCATCGGCTTCAGCAACTCCATAGCTCATGGGGTATGGGTCTGCGCCCATGGTCCTATGTACTGATTTTTAGGCCTCATATCCAACAGGAGCTGGACCGTCAGTGCCTACGCTAGTCTAGACCCAGGCACCGGTGGCGTCTTTCCAGCAGGCATATTAGACTCCTCCACCAACGCCTACGAGATAGGTGTACCAAGCGTAGACTTTGCCAGATCAAGCACACTACATCCAGATAACTCAACAAACTAAGTATCAGGCTGCTCCTCAACTGATATCAGTTCCTGACCTAACGCCAATACAAACTCAAGTGCCCTAGTTTCATACACATTAGCTAAACCCGCAGCTCCTGAGCCATGCACAAGAACTACTGCTGCTGGTGTTGAGACATACTTGGGGTACCATCCTATGGAAATGCAGCTAGGACTTGCTCGCCCTACTATCTTCACTGCACATCGGGAGCAGACAATTCCTCCAGTGGATGTCTCTGCTCGACGCTACAGGGGGCAACCAACTGACAATGAGAGGATGTCCCCTTAATAGGCTAACATAGCCGATCAGATTGCTAACGTTCTGAGGGACCAGTTCAGGATTCATCCAAAGGGAAAGACTATAGGATGCAGGAAACCCTACCTAGACTGGATGGACCAGTACGAGTTCCCTGTAGGGTTCAGAGTCCTAGACTTGACTAAGTTTTCTGGCGATGAATCAGCTTCAACAATGGAGCACATTGGCCAATTCCTCGCTCAATGTGGAGAGGGAGGCCGCGTCAGGCTCTTCCCTATCAGGACCAGTGTTCACGGTTTACAAGGTTGCCTGCCAACTCTATCAATTCCTAGGCCGACTTGGAGAGCCGATTCCATGAATACTTCTTCAATGGAAGTGCAGAGTTAAGAATATTCAGTCTTAGCTCAGTATGGAAGAAGTATAGAGAATCGGTTGATGACTACATCGAGCGGTTCAAGGACGTACGAAATCATTGCTATAGCATGGTATTACCAGATACGCTGTTAGCCGATTTCACATACCAAGGCTTGCTGCCACAGATCAGGGATAAGTTCAGTGGACAAGAATTTCTGGATCTAAGTAGTTTGGTTCAACATGTATCAGCTCATAAAAGCCGATTCATGGAGAACAAAGAGTTCAAGAACAAATTCAAGAAGGCTGATGGCAAGGTCAATTACGTCAACTATGTGTTAGACGATGATGAGTCGTCTGATGAAGAGCCGAGTGCTATGCAAGTGGACATGAACCCTTTCCCTGTTAATATGGTTGAAGTATCAAACAAGGGAACGAAGAAAGTTCAATCTTGGGCTGATGAGGTAGAAAAACAAGATAAGCAGATAACACCAAAGTGACCTTTTCCAAGAACATCACTCAGATGGTGAACTAGAGTATGAAGTCTACAATTGGCTCAGTAAACATCTCTGCAGACACCATGGGTACATCCAAAATAGTTAAACCCAAAGGTGAGACTAAAGCTAGTACTTGGTATCGGCTAGAAAAGAACAACAGGACTTCATGAATAGTGCTCAAGCCAAAGGTGACGTTTGACCAGTTATTTGACAAATATCAAAACCACGCATCTCAACCGGCTCAACATAGCATGGTTCCTCGAGGGGGCCTATTCAGGACAGACTTCAACGACACCCAAATATAGAGCATTGGGAGTGCTCGCTTTTCCAATTCTACTGGGAAAAAGAGAATGACACTGCCATTAGTATGCGACTGCCAGATGCAGCACTTCCAAAATCAGCATCGTCACTCCAGGAGCCCAAGTCCTAAAAAATAGTGCCTATCGGCTAAAGACAGAACTGGGGAAGCAGTACCGAAGCCTCGGGGGGCAAGCCTAGAGGAAGACCTAGAAAAAATATATATAAGCCGATAGAATCCAAACCATAGTGGGTTCCTGATGGACTTACGAAGTCTCAGAGACGGCGCTTGCAGAGGTTGAGGAATCAAGTGCAAAGAGAAGCTAACACCGAGCAGGAAAGGTAAAGGGCGTTCAAGGAACTAAAACCGATGGTTCCTAGACAAGTTTGGTCAGAAGACGATGGCATCAGAGTCTAGCAAAGATAAGCCAAACGATAATGATGGGTATACCCTCCTAAAGCCGGTGTCAACATGGGATTCATACTTCCTAACGAGTATAGAACGCCTGAAGCTTGCATGTCAGACCTGCAAGGATCACCTGGGGCTCAACTATGCCTTGGATTTCAGGAAGCTATCTTCAAGAAACCTGGTGAGCATCGACATATTAAACCCTTATACCTAAAATGGTTTCTTGATGGTAAGCCGATGGCCAGGATGCTAGTGGATGAAGATGCTATGGTGAATTTGATGCCTTATTGTACATGTCAAAAGTTGGGCAAAACTACCAGGGAATTGGTTAAGACCAATAGGTGCTTAACGATTTCAATGGCAACCCAACTAAGGCTAAAGGAGTACTGATTGTGGAACTTACTGTTGGGAGCAAACTTTGCTGACTACTTTCTTCATAGTTGATGGCAAATGAAGTTATGCAGTCTTGTTGGGACGAGATTGGGTTCACGTTAACTGTTGCATCCTATCGACTATGCATCAAGTACTACTTGAGTAGGATGGCGACCGAGTAGAGACAGTGCACGGTTAGTCGTCTACCCACATCACCGTGGCCGATACTGAAGTTATCTGGCCGCTCGGTGATATCAAGTGCTTATCTGGTGAGGTGCTAGAAGATTGCGAGTTCATCAACGTCGGCTGATCTGGCTTTAAGTCAATCACAGTCGAAGCACAATCAGGAGATTCGATTGAGACTGTAGCGTGTCTATGGGATTTGAAGCCATATAAAATTTTGAGGAAAAGTTAGGTCAAGGGTTTATGTTGGCTGATGTCTTAGAAGAAGTCGACATATGCGAAGATGATAAGAAAATGCCAACTTTTGTAAGTGCCCAGTTGCCTAATGAGCTAAAAGATGAATTAATAAAATTATTTAAAGAGTATCGGGATTGTTTTGCTTGGGAGTATCATGAGATATCTGGTCTAAGCCAATCGTTAGTTGAACATTGGCTTCCTATAAAACCACGGTATAGACCTTTTAAGCAAGCACTTAGGAGATTCAATCCTGAGATATACGATACTCCTTAAGGCTCAGTTTATCAGGCCTTGTTGATATGCTGAGTGGATATATAATATCGTCCCGGTCAAGAAGAAAAACGGGAAGATCCGTGTCTATGTGGATTTCGAAGACTTGAACAAAGCAACCCCTAAAGATGAGTACCCTATGCTTATAGCCGATATGCTTATCGATGCTGCATCTGGGCATAAGATAGTTAGCTTCTTAGATGGCAATGCGCGCAGGGTACAACCAAATATTCATGGCTGAAGCCGATATTCATTAGACAACATTTCGTTGTCTTGGTGCTATCGGCTTGTTTGAGTGGGTCGTCATGAGCTTTAGCTTCAAATGTGCTGAAGCAACTTATCAGTGTGCAATGGACTTAATATGCCACGAGTTGATTGGCCTACTGGTGGAGATATATATTGATGACATGGTCGTTAAATCCAATGAGCAGTATGACCATATAGCCGATCTACGCAGAGTGTTTGAAAAGACACGAGCTTTTAGGTTATAGACGAATCCGCTAAAGTGTGCTTTTGAAGTGTCGGCTGGGCAATTTCTAGGGTTCATGGTACATGAGAGGGGGATTGAAGTCAGCCAACAAAGAGTTGATACAATAATAAAGTGTGAAGCCCCTAAGTGCAAAAAGGACCTATAGAAGTTGATCGGCATGATAAACTATCTAAGGAGGTTCATCTTGAATTTGTCTAGTCGCCTAGGAGCATTTACACCCCTATTGAGATTAAAAGCTGATTATGAGTTTATTTGGAGGGAAGAGCATCAGAAAGCCTTTAATGATATTAAGAAATATATGTCTAATCCTCTAGTACTGATGGCGCCACAGAAGGGGTTGCCCTTCATGCTTTATATATCAGCTGAAGATGATTCAATAGGAGCCATGCTAGCACAAGAAGTTGAAGGCAAAGAAAAGGTGATATTTTACTTGAGCCGATGACTTGTTGATGCTAAAACAAGGTACTCTTCAGTGGAAAAGTTATGCTTGTGCTTATACTTTGCCTATATGAAATTGAGGCATTACGTCTTGGCTACTGAGTGCAGAGTGATTTGCAAAGCAGACGTGATCAAATACATGCTATCAACACCTATACTAAAGGGACGACTGGGCAAGTGGGTGTATGCGCTGATCGAGTATGATCTAAGGTATGAATTGGCTAAAGCAGTCAAAAGGAAAGTATTGGCCGATTTTGTTACTAGTCATTGCCCCAGCATCAGTATAGGGTTGGTCAGTGTAGCACCATGGACGCTGTTTTTCGTTGGATCAGTATGTAGCCAAGGCTATGGTATCGGCTTGTTGCTGATATCACCAAAAAGATATAGGTTCAAGTTTGCCTCTAGAGTTGAACCGCCATGCTCGAACAACCAAGTTGAGTATGATGCTTTGATCAAAGGGTTGCAATTGCTAGAGAACGTTGGAGCCGATACTATTGAAGTTTCTGGTGATTCGCTTCTACTAGTGCAGCAAGTATCTGGAAATTTTGATTGTAGAGATGAAACATTAAGCGGGTACTTGGATGAGTGTTTGAGCATCATTGGCTTGTTTAGGATGTTTGAGATTACGCATGTTCCTAGGGAACAAAATTACAAAGCCAACACACTGGCTCAGAGTGCTTTTGGCTACAAGCCGATGGATCATAAAGACATAATAGAAGTCATAGTGACGGCTGATTGGAGGCAAGAGATCATCGGGTACTTACAAGATCTTTCTGGTTCTAAAGATAAGAAGTTGAAGAGAAGAGCTTTGAAGTATGTGTTGTTAGATGGTGTGCTATACAATCAGACTTTAGAAGGTACATTCCTCAAATGCCTTAGCCCAGAAGAAGCTAAGGTTGTCATGGGCAAAGTGCATGAAGGAATATGTGGTACACAAAAATCAGCTTACAAGGTGAAGTGGTTGATTAGAAGAACTGGTTACTTCTGGCCAACGATGTTGGAGGACTGTTTCGAATACTACAAATGATGTCAAGATTGTCAAAGGTTTGGCAATGTCTAGGTGGCTCCAACGTCGGCTATGAACCCTATAATCAAGCCATGCCCATTTCAAGGTTTAGGGATCGATATAATTGGCCAAATATATCATGTGACGTATAAAGGGCATAAGTATATATTGGCAGCTATGGATTACTTTACTAAGTGGCCTCAGGCTATTCCCTTGAAGAAAGTTACAGCCGTTGAAGCTATCAGCTTCATCAAAGAGCATATTATATGTAGGTTTGGGATTCCTTAAACAATAACAAGCCATCAAGGGATAATATTCATGTCGGAGGGATTTCAAAGTTTTGCGAAAGAGTTAGACATTAAGGTGTTAAACTCATCACCTTATTATGCTCAAGCTAACGGCCAGGCCAAATCATCTAATAAGGGATTAATCAAGTTTATTAAGAGGAGAAGCCGAGGATGTGGCACATAACGTTGTTGGACTCACTATGGACCTATCGGATTGCTTGCCACGGAGCGATGAAAGTATCTCCTTATTAGATGGTCTACGGTCAAGAGGCAATATTACTGTTGGAAGTTAACGTCAGCTCACTACACATCAGCAAGCAAGATGATTTAAAAGCCAATGACTTCAAGGATTTACTAATGGATAATTTGGAGGATTTGTCTGAGTATCAGCTTAGGGCATTGGAGCGGTTTGAGAACAACAAAGCACGAGTTGCCAGATACTACAACAAAGGGTTTCTAAATCGTTCGAAGAGGCTGAGTTAATCTAGAAAATGGTGTTACCTACCAGCTCGAAGGACAATCTCTACAGAAAGTGGTCGCCTACATGGGAATGGCCATATTGTGTAAGCCGATCGGTTCCTAATAACTCATATATTTTGGAAACGTTGTAGAGAGAAGTGTTTCCTAAAGCAATCAATGACAAGTATTTGAAAAAATACTATCCTAGTGTTTGGGTCGTTACCTAATCGAAACTATTAAAGCCAATTAGATATGCGATAGCCGACGTATGAAATGTCGTCTTTAGCATTTTTCTATTTCCATCCCAAAACATTGCTGTTAGGATGGTTGGATCAAATGAAGACAAGATGATTATAAGGAAAAACTGAAGTTGCATTGATAGGATAAAATGAGTACATCAGAGATAAAGGGCACGTAGGCCGAAAAGAAGAAAATTACACAATCGGCTCATAAGGCTGCAAAAAGAAAAATACATGAAGCCAAATTAATAGGAGTCGACGCGGGCTGGAGTTCGGCACATAATCTTGGAAACAGCTGTTGCAGTGGCTGCTAAGATCTTCTGCACCTCCTAGATGATGGCTTCGTCTTCCTTGTCCGATCCTGGGACTTTGACGATTCTCGACTTCTGCTGCTTCACGGTGGCAATGCAGATCTTCACCTTCTGCTTCTGGAGCAGGGTGGCAGCGTCGACTTCTTCTTTCTCCTTTAAAGATTGAACAAGTTGTGCCTTGGCCGACTTCAACTTCTCCTCCAGAATGGCAGTGGAGGCCAAGGCAGCGTCAACAGTCTTGGCAGTGCCGGCAGAAGACTCGGCAAGCTTTTTGTAGGCAGCTTGCTGAGTTTTAGCATTGGTTGCTAGGGACTTCAGAAGATATTCTTCGTCCCGCTGAGCCGCGTGCTTGGCCATCCTATCCTTGGCCTATGCCACGCCTTTCCGACGCGAATCTAGGACACATGCTGATAGAACAGCGTTCTGTGTGGCCTCCGAGAGGACCATGTCCATGTCCTGCACAGCACTACGAATTGGTTGTGCGTCTTGGAGCGGGGCATCAACATTAGAGGTTAGGTGGAACTCTAACCTGCGGAGTTTCTCAAAGTCACGGGAGACAGGCCTGTTGAAGCCGATACCTGCTCTGCTTCCTTAGAGATCCTGGACAAGTCTGTAACAAGTCGAGGCTCGATTGCTTTGTCATGCTCATCTTCAAACTGTCCTAGATCGAAGTCTAGAAGGTTAGTAAGATCGAAGATGCCCTTGGTTGGCTTGGGAGGAGCCTGAAAGAAAAATGTTAGATCAAGCAAGAGGGATACCAATTTGATGCTAGTTAAGGACAAATTGTTACCTAGCTAGTGGGGATGATGGCGAGTGGTGATGGGATTGGCTTTGGAGCCGATGGAGAGATAACGGTGGTAATGTTAACTACCACGCCCTGATTGTGAAAGAAAGATGAGAGAATAATAAAAAAATGGGGACAGTCTTGAAGAAACAAGAGGGGGTACCTGTTGATAAGCCGATACCAAGGGTTGGGATTCAGTTATGACCTCTGTTACATCGATATCGTCATCGATAGCAGGAATCTTCTTAGTCTTCTTCAGCCTAGAGCATCCTTTTTCGAGGCCACCTGCTTGGAGACATATAGAAGATTATACATCAGTTAGAAAGAGAAATGGCAAAATAGGTAGAAGTCCATGTGAATAAAGACTTACACTTGGTTCAGCCGGATCCGCCATGCAGTAGGACCCTCTCAGGCTTCGCATCAGTCCCAAGGATCAAGCCGGTACCACAAGATATGTAATGATAAACAAAGACCGTGACGCTTCTTACATTGAAATTAACATCGATACAAGAGGGCAGAGTCGCCATTTATTACAATAAATAAATGATATAAAGCGAAGTAAATTAAATGCGTCGATGCGCCCATCCAAACGCCACAGTATCTCGATCGGGAGTCGCGGCTAGTAGTCTTGATTGCCCACGTCGAACTCGGCCATAAGCTACTTCTTCGCTTTCTTCACCGTTCGTTGAATGAACAACCTCGCGTGATATGCGAGGGTGAGTACGTGAATACTCGAAGAAGCAAGGTCCTTATATATATGATGCAGATACAAGAACAGGGTAGGGTTGTTTTGCTCAAAGCCAATTTTATAAACTTTCCCTAATAGTTGAAAAACTGCAGTTGGAACTTAAGTTCAATTAATGACCCATTGTTTATTAGTTTAACCCAAAAAGCCCTCACGGTGTAAACTGAAAGGCACACACTGCCTGGCACTCACTGCCAACCCGCTACATCATTTAGATTATTAAAAACCCATGGGACTACACCAGTGGATCTTTTCCACACCCGCTCTTGACCGCGAGCACTGCTATCATGATAGTTTAATCTCTGCAGAGAGGGTACACTTTACCCATGGGATGGAATCACCTTTCGGAGACCCCAACGAAGCCTTTGACAAGGTCCACTTAGACTTGAGCCCGCCCGCTAAGGATTCACCCCCTGGCAGCCTCCTACCAAGCCAGTGGCCCCCTCTTGTGCCTTGCAGGTCTGCAGTGGTAGCTAGCCACACCCACACCTCCAAGTGACACACTCAAGCCTAAGCTTTCCAAGCTAGTCAGCTAAGGCCTTACCATGTTAGCGCCCATGGCTGTCTTGTTATCTTGAGAATAGGCATTCCATCGAATGGAACGGTCCTTAGATCGACCGAGGTGGCTACCGCACACCCGAAAGTGCCTCACGCAACCGGCCAAACTAGCAATCCACCCCAGGTCAACTCACGCCACGTAGCTTTTAGTGGATTAATTGGTTTTAAAAACCCCGATAGCCTCCCGCTGCCTCATTTTGCACCATAAGCCCAAATGATATAATTCATAGCTAAGATACCCCTATTCATGCTAAGCAACATAGCGAAACATCAACTTGGCCTAATTAAAACATAATATTAATCCTAGGGCAGCAATGAACAGTAATATGCGCTAATTGATGATTAACACATAGTAGGACTTAGCTACACAAGTATGTACCGTAAATTAATTACAAACATAGCATGCACATTTAAACATCTAATAAAAACATTGCAAAAAAAATAGGAGCGATATGCTTCTAACTTGCCTTGGTCGGGATACGGCGGTTCGTCCTGCAGATCAGCGACCACGTCGGCGTCTTCTCCGTTTCCCTCAGCGACCACGTCGGCGTCTTCTCCGTTTCCCGCACCATCTACGCATGTAAAACGAGAGCACACATAAACAATAGAAAATAATACTAAGTACAAAAGTTACCAGAAAATTACAGTGGTTAGAATAGGTTAATAGGAAGCCAATAAAATTGGTTTCACGTGAAACGGAGTTACGGATTAAGAGATATAAATTGGTGAAGGTCCACTGTTCAATGTGAACAGTAGACCGCGGGGTTTGACTGGCTTTGACCAGTGGGGATTAAAAGACTCTGTGCTGTCTTCCCCCACGCACAGAACAAAAGCCAAGAATCAGAGAGAGAAAGAGATGAGGAGGGAGGGGGAGAGAAAGAGGGAAGAGAGAAGGAAGCACGGCGGCGTGGCTTCCAATGGCTTCCAACGGCGGCCAGCGGCGGCGACTCCCGACGGTGACACCGGCCAACGGCGGCGGCGGCTACACGCTAGCGGCGGCGTTTCCAGCAGCGGAGCGGCGGCGGCGCTCCTCGCGGGCGGTGGTGTCGGCCACAGGGCGGAGCCAGCGGCGGCGGCTGCGAGGTGGCGGAGGCGCGCTCCTGGCGGCGGCGGCGGCGTTAGCTAAGCGGCGCGGCTTCCATGCGGCTGCGACGGCGACTTCGCGGCTGCAGCGACGGCTCCGGCGACGTGGGATGCGGCGGCTCCTATGGCTACACACAGGACGGCGGCCGGTGGCTTCCTCACGGCGATGGCTGCGGCTACAGCGCACAAGGGCGGCGCGAGGAGACAAGTCCTCACCACGTCGGCGAAGACGACGGTGACGAAGACAGCAGGTTCCCCCGTTGGCAAGACGACGACGATGACGAAGAAATCTTGCGATCTCCTCCTCCTCTTGCTCTGGTTGTGGATGCGGTTGTAGCAGATTGATCCGTAGCTTTTGGGGGTTGGGGTTTAGCTGATAAGGGGGCTTAATATGGGGATTAACTCGGCTAAGTAAATGGCCTGGAGTTTTGGGTTTCGGTTAGTATTAGGCGACGTGCTCGCGGCTAGGTTATGGGCTAGTACAGCTAGGACTAGGATTAGGGTTAATTAGGGTTTTTAACTTATTTATTATTATTGTTTTCTTTAATTCATTCCTTTATTTATTTATTTATTTATTTATCGCTGTACAGTAATGTAGCTAAAAAAAATTAAGGGGACGTTACAAACCTCCCCCCCTTAGAAAGAATCTAGTCCCCGAGATTCGGAAAAACTTGGGAACAGGTCTGGGAACTCTCCTCGTAGATCGTCCTCGTGCTCCCATGTAGCCTCCGACTCCGAGTGATTACTCCAGTGCACTTTGCAAAATTTGATTGTCTTGCTACGGGTGCAACGTTCTGCCTCTTCCGCACTCGATTTGGATATTCGAATAGGTCAAATCCTCTGCGAAAGCTAAATTCTCCATCGGCATCTGTTCCTCTGGCACTCTAAGACACTTCTGGTGTTGAGACACGTGAAACACATTGTGCACCTCCGCTAGCTGAGGTGGTAATTCCAGCTGATATGCTACTTCTCCCCTTCTCGCTAATATTTGGAACGGTTCGATGTACCTCGGGGCCAATTTCCCACTAACTCAAAATCGTTGAATCCCTTTCATGGGCGAAACCTTCAAATACACGAAGTCTCCTATTGCGAATTTCAATTCCCTGCGGCGCTTGTCCGCGTAGCTCTTCTGTCTAGACTGGGCTGTCCTCAACCTTTGCTGCACCAGCTTCACTTGATCTTCCGCTTCCTTTAGGATTTCCGGACCAAAAACCTTGTTCTCTCCAGCCTCGTTCCAATACAGGGGGGTTCGGCACTTCCTTCCATACAACGCTTCGAACAGGGCCATTTCAATACTTGACTGATAGCTATTATTATAGGAAAATTCAGCATAGGGTAAACTTTGATCCCATCCACTTTTATTTGCTAACACACAGGCTCTCAACATATCCTCCAAGATCTGATTAATCCGTTCAGTTTGACCATCGGTCTGTGGATGATACGCTGTACTGAAAGCCAAATTGGTACCGAGCAACGAGTGTAACTTTTGCCAAAACCGAGAGGTAAACTGGGTCCCTCGATCAGAAACTATCTTCTTGGGCACACCGTGCAAACACACTATTTTGGAGACATACAATTCAGCAAGTCTGTCACTGGAGTATGTAGTACGCAGTGGTATGAAATGCGCTACCTTAGTGAGACGATCGACAATAACCCAAATCAAGTCATACCCTGACCGAGTCCGTGGCAGTCCAGTGATGAAATCCATCCCAATTTCCTCCCACTGCAGTACATCTTGCACTTTGCTCGGATCAACAGCTACACCTCCAGCAGAGATAATGTGTCCCAGAAAAGAAACCTCTTTTAACCAAAACTCGCACTTGCTGAACTTGCCATACAACTGATGCTCACGAAGCTTTTCCAACACCAGTCGCAAATGTTCGGCATGCTCTTCCTCATTTCTGGAATAAATCAGTATGTCGTCTATGAACACGACAACAAACTTATCCAGATACTCCATAAAGACCTTATTCATCATATTCATAAAATAGGCCGGGGCGTTGGTTAAACCAAACGACATCACTGTATACTCATACAACCCGTAACGAGTTGTGAATGCGGTTTTCGGAATGTCCTCATCTCTAATCTTTATCTGGTGGTACCCTGACCTCAGATCAATTTTGGAGAACACACATGCTCCCTTCAGTTGATCAAATAGATCGTCAATTCTTGGCAACGGGTACTTATTCTTTATGGTCACCTCATTCAACGACCAATAATCCACGCACATCCTCAGGGTATTATCCTTCTTCTTTACAAAGATCACTGGCGAACCCCACGGTGATGAACTGGCGAACCCCACGGTGATGAACTGGGCCTGATGAAACCTTTGTCTTGTAGCTCCCTTATTTGACTCTTTACTTCCGCCAGCTGGTTGGCGTTCATTCTGTAGGGACCCTGAGCTATCGGTGCTGTGCCTGGGGCTAGGTCAATGACAAACTCTACATCTCGGTCCGGGGGTAGTCCAGGCAATTCTTCGGGAAAAACGTCCAGAAATTCCCTCACCACTGGTACTGACTCTAAGGTCGGTGGATCAGATTTTGGGTTCACTCCCTTGATCTGGTTTACCACTGCTATCCCATTAGGTTTCACGACTGATTCAAAGGTCACTTTATTCCCATCACGATTAGTGAGTGTTATGGCTCTATGGGCACAATCAATTTGACCATGTACTTTTATTAACCAATCCATTCCTAAGATTACTTCTATTCAGGAGATTCTAAGAGGATTAAATTTGCTAAGAACTTTTCCCCTTCTATTATGATTTCTACCTCAGGACAAACAAAGCTTGTTCTCATTTCTTTACCTGGTGATTGTACTATCAAAGGTGTCTTTAGAGGCATCGATTTCCACCCATGTTTTGCCACTAATTCTTTCGATATAAACGAATGGGAAGCCTCGGAATCAAACAAAACTGTAACTGTAACTGAATTAACCGGAAACTTACCAAGTACCACCTCGGGTAGCTCTGAGCTTCTTCTGCGATCACATGATTGACTCTCCCCTTCCAAGTGCATGGGTGTCCTCGGGGTTCTGGTACTCCTCGGCCTTGTCTGGTGCAGTGTCTGAGCAGTGTCCCCCAACATTAGCGGCGCAGTGCTGGATTCGACGCTTCGAGGACAGCTTGTTGGCAAAGTGACCCCACCGATGGCGGTGATAGCATCAACTCCTTGCGAGCTAGCATTGTTCTTCTGGGCCAGGCCGCTTTGATTAGAGCAGTTCCTCGGTTGCTTTGCGGATTCGCACCGGCGAAGGACGGAGAGTTGGCGTGGACGCCCTGGGTGCTCCTGGTGCTGCTGGTCTAAACTGATGTTGCCCGGTTCGGGGTCGAGAGGTCCCCGTCCCTTGCTGATTTTGCATTGCCATCTTCCTCTTTCTATATTGAACAACTGCTGTTGAGCATCCTCTTGCAGCAAAGCCCTGTTGACCATATCCTGGAAGTTTTGGTAGGTATGGGAAACGAGATGGACCTTAAGATTCGGGTCCATACCCTGCATAAACCTCCAAATCTTGGCTTGGTCATCTGCCACATCAGCCTGAGCGTAACGAGCCAGATGAGTGAAACGATGCAGATACTCCGTCACACTCATGTTGCCTTGGCGAAGATTCTGAAACTCCCGCCTCTTCATGTCCATAATACCCCTGGGAATGTGTGCTGCACGAAAAGGCTCAGTGAACTCATCCCAAGTAATAGCTTGCACATCATGATGGGCTGCAGAATAGTTCTCCCACCAACTTGCGGCATTGCCTTTTAACTGATGGGCAGCGTACTGCACACTCTCCTGATCATCACAGTCAGCCAAATAAAGCTTGCGTTCCACCTCTTTAATCCAATCATCCGCGTCCAAGGGCTCGATGGTTCCAGCAAAAGTAGGTGGACGAGTCCTCATGAAGTCTCCATACCTCGACTGAGGTGGCAAGTTCTGTTGAGCAAGTGCCTGCAGGTTAACCAAGTGTTGTGCCACAGTTTGGACAGTTTGGAGCACCTGATATTGCATCCGTGCATAACTTTGTTCTTATTGCCGGTCCACGAGCCGGTGGTGGTGGAAGTTCTCCCTCATTGGCGGCGGCATTCATAGGCTGGGGTGCCGGTGGGTTCGGTGGGTTCTGATGCTGACCCTGAGCAAATGCCGGCTGATCTCCTCCCTGAACCGGGGGTGGAACTGGTGGAGCTTGTCCACGTCCTCGATCACGTCCGCGATGCACCGGTTGGCCTCGCTCGGCTGCTTATCCATGACCATGTCCGATTCTTGCCATCAGTCAGCTGCTAAGAAAAGATCGGGGAAAGATAAACAAACTATGGGGAATTATTGCAACTGTATATATGAAAAATATATAGGTGTCACACAATCAGTTTAACAACAATAAATATATTCAAACATTCCAATCACGTAAAACCTACCTATGAACTGCATTCCAAACACGGTACGAATCTGCACCGAATTATAACTCAAAAATAATTTACTGTTTTCAACTAACAATCACTAATAAAGAAAGATAAGAACACTGTTTCGTTCTTTACTATAACATGGATTAGCGTTAGAAGTTGTACTGCACCGACGAGCCAAACCAGAAAGGAAATTCTACTGTAGCAGTAGGCAGCAACAAAAAACCGAGGCACTGTAGCGATGAACAGTATCCGGTTTCCTTTTTCCCGCGGCACCGCGTCAATGACCAGTACCGGGGTTTTAAAACTACTGCAGCCACAGTCAGAAATCTGTACCGGGGAAAATAATTTTGCGCGTACTAAAACAGCAAACAGCATCTGGAAAGGTTTTGGTTTTCAAACACCGTTTCAATGAACAGTACCAGTTTTTATTTAAAAAAACACTGTAGCCATAAACCGATATCTGGGAGAGAGAAAAACGTCGCACGCACTGTAGCCATGAACAGTACGTTTTTGTGAGTACTGTACAATGAACAGTAATATGTTTTCAAACCACTGTGACAACAATCAGATTTCAGTAAAAAAAATTCGTGTACTGTAGCAGAAAAAAAATCTCCTGCATCTACTCAAACAATAGCGCACCATATTTGACCTAACACAATTTTCATTTAGCCATCAACTAGAACAGATAATGAGTAGCTGTGTTTCAAAAAGAGCAAGATACTTGACACAGTTTACTCCACACGATTTTTATAAAGTACGAACTAAAATTTAATTAAACATCGACTTCGGTAGCTAGCTACGATCTATAGTCTAAGCTTCATGCTTCGGGGGTGTTCTCATTTGAATCTTCCTCCTGAACTCGTTCTTCAGGGTCTTCCTCTTCTTCTTCAGTCTGGACAGTCTTGTCGACGCTGAACTCCGGTGTTTTGCACGTACAGAATCTCTTTGTAAGGAGTTCATATTCCTCCATAAGCTCGCGCATCCTTTTGGTCAAGTCTCTCTCCGCGTGTGTGAGCTCCCGGTTCTCCTTCTCCAACTTCTCTGCAATGGTAAAATTGCGTCTAGCCGCTTTGCATACTTCAGTGTATTCTTTTTGCCGGGCCTTGGTCTTCTCCTTCAGTTCTTCCTCCTTACATGCCTTCTTTTTGTCGAAGTTCTTTTTCTGTTGCTCCAGCTCTGCCCTCTCCTTAGCAATTAGTTGACGCTCTTCATCCAATGACTCTCGTTCTGCGGCGATCTCCTCCTGAACTTCCTCCTCCTTTGCTTCATATTCTGCCAGCTTTTCTTGACTTGTTTGCAACTTCTCCATGCTTTCCTTGAAATCATCCTCCAGTTCATCAGCTTCCATCGCGACCTTAGCCAAGTTCGCCTCCATTATCTTGTACTGCTCACGGAGTTGATCGTACATGCTGCACTCAAATTCCGCGTACATTGCTCCGTAGACCACGGTAGGATCATTCTCATTGCGAACCGAAGGAAACTCACAGAAAGGGGCCTCATTCTCCATGCGTCGTGGCATCAACCGGAACGGTGTTCTGGCTAGTTCCTCCCGGTGTATAGCTGCCAGGCGTTGCATTGCTTTTCTTGCTGCATCTTGCGTAGCAAACTCTCGTGTCACTCTAACTGCACTGAACTGATGTGTCTCATCTTCAGACTTGATCCCTCGAGATAGAACAGTGACAGCGGCTACCCACTGATCTAGTTCATTCTGGGTGATGACGTCCCTCACATATTCTGGCTTCCTGGTATAGCCGAGATACTGAAGCATGTACCACAACAGCACGACGTGACCACCTTCATCCAGGGCATAGGATGTGTCGACCGGCATCTAAAATTAAAAAGAAAGTTAAAATAAATTAAAAATTTTCAACGGTGAACAAAGAGGAATAAACAGAAGTTAAGACTTAAGCAACTCACACAAATAAGGCAGCATATCCGGTGCACACGGCTGCCTCCGTGAAAACGCAGTGTACACCATGGGAAAAAAGTTTCAAAAAATTCAAAAAAATCATGGATGTACATCTCAACTTACCCCATCTACATATAAAATTTCATGATCAAATTCGTCCTATACTAGAAGTTACAAAAAAGACAAATTTGGAGTGCATTTAAACTATTTAAGTTTGTCAGAAATTTGTCTTTTTTATTACTCTTAACATAGGACGAATTTGATCATGAAATTTTATATCTGGATGGGGTAAGTTGAGATGTACATCCATAATTGTTTTTGGAATTTTTTGAAACTTTTCCCCCATGGTGTACATGGTGTGTACGGGGGTGCCGTGTGCACCGGATATGCTACCCACAAATAATAGCCCATTTTAAAACAACCCCTTTTTTTTAATATAATAACCTTAGGGTCTTGCCATTCTATCTAGCGCGTCCTACGGTCAACCTGGCTCCGATACCAACTCTGTCGGAACCCGGCAATGCAGGCGGACCCTTCGTATACTTCGCATCACCCCAAGGATCAAGCCGGTACCACAAGATACAGAATGATAAACAAAGAACAGACGCTTATTACATTGAAATTAACATCGATACAGTAGAGCAGAGTGCGCCATTTATTACAATAAATAAATGATATAAAGCGGAAGTAAATTAAATGCGTCGATGCGCCCATCCAAACGCCACAGGCATCTGACCGGGAGTCGCGGCTAGTATTCTTGATTGCCCACGTCGAACTTAGCGTCGTAAGCTGCTTCTTCAGTTTCTTGACCTGTTCGTTGGAATGAACAGCCCCGCGTGATTTGCGAGGGTGAGTATGCGAATACTCAGCAAGTAAGGTCCTTATATATATGATGCAGGATATAAGAACAGGGTAGGGATGTTTTGCTCAAAGCCAATTTTATAAACTTTCCAAACTTTCCCTAATAGTTGAAAAACAGTAGTTGGAACTTAAGTTCAATTAATGACCCATTGTTTATTAGTTTAACCCAAAAACAGTCCTCACGGCGTAAACTGAAAGGCACACACTGCCTGGCACTCACTGCCAACCCGCTACATCATTTAGATTATTAAAAACCCATGGGACTACACTAGTGGATCTTTTCCACGCCCGCTCTTGACCGCGAACACGGCTATCATGATAGTTTAATCTCTGCAGAGAGGGTACACTTTACCCCTGGGATGGAATCACCTTTCGGAGACCCCAACGAAGCCTTTGACAAGATCCACCTAGACTTGAGCCCGCCCGCTAAGGATTCACCCCTGGTAGCCTCCCACCAATCCAGTGGCCCCCTCTTGCGCCTTGCAGGTCTGCAGTGGTAGCTAGCCACACCCACACCTCCAAGTGACACACTCAAGCCTAAGCTTTCCAAGCTAGTCAGCTAAGGCCTTACCATGTTAGCGCCCATGGCTATACTGTTATGCGGGAATAGGCATTCCACCGAATGGAACGGTCCTTAGACGACCGAGGCGGCTACCGCACATCCGAAAGTGCCTCACGCAACCGGCCAAACTAGCAATCCACCCCAGGTCAACTCACGCCACGTAGCTTTTAGTGGATTAATTGGTTTTAAAAACCCCGACAGCCTCCCGCTATCTCATTTTGCACCATAAGCCCAAATGATATAATTCCTAGCTAAGATACCCCTATTCATGCTAAGCAACATAGTGAAACATGAACTTGGCCTAATTAAAACATAATATTAATCCTAGGGCAGCAATGAACAGTAATATGCGCTAATTGATGATTAACACATAGTAGGACTTAGCTACACAAGTATGTACCGTGAAGTAATTACAAACATAGCATGCACATTTAAACATCTAATAAAAACATTGCAAAAAAAAATAGGAGCGATATGCTTCTAACTTGCCTTGGTCGGGATACGGCGGTTCGTCCTGCAGATCAGCGACCACGTCGGCGTCTTCTCCGTTTCCCGCACCGTCTACGCACGCAAAACGAGAGCACACATAAACAACAGAAAATAATACTAAGTACAAAAGTTACCTGAAAATTACAGTGGGTGGAATAGGTTAATAGGAAGCCAATAAAATTGGTTTCACGTGAAACGGAGTTACAGATTAAGAGATATAAATTGGTGAAGGTCCACTGTTCAATATGAACAGTAGACCGCGGGGTTTGACTGGCTTTGACCAGTGGGGATTAAAAGACTCTGTGCTGTCTTCCCCCACGCACAGAACAAAAGCCAAGAATCAGAGAGAGAAAGAGATGAGGAGGGAGGGAGAGAGAAAGAGGGAAGAGAGAAGGAAGCACGGCGGCACGGCTTCCGATGGCTTCCAACGGCGGCCGGCGGCGACGACTCCCGACGGCGACGGCGCTAACGGCGGCGTCTCCTGCGGCGGAGCAGCGGCGGCGCTCCTTGCGGCGGGCGGCGCGGCGCTGGGCGGAGCTAGGCAGCGGCGGTGGCGAGTGGCCGAGGCACGGCTCCCGCGGCGGCGGCGGTGGCGTCGCTTCTCGGCGTGGCGCGGCGCTACCGGCGGCTGGCGGCGTCGGCTAGAGGCGCGGCTTCCACGCGGCTGCGACGGCGACTTCGCGGCTGCAGAGACGGCTCCGGCGACGTGGGCTGCGGCGGCTCCTATGGCTACACACGGGACGGCGGCCGGCGGCTTCCTCATGGCGACAGATGCGGCTACAGCGCACAAGGGCGGCGCGAGGAGACGAGTCCTCACCATGTCGGCGAAGACGACGGCGACAAAGACAGCAGGTTCCCCCGTTGGCAAGACGACGACGACGACGAAGAAATCTTGCGATCTCCTCCTCCTCTTGCTCTGGTTGTGGATGCGGTTGTAGCAGATTGATCCGTACCTTTTTGGGGTTGGGGTTTAGTTGATAAGGGGGCTTAATATGGGGATTAACTCGGCTAAGTAAATGGCCGGGAGTTTTGGGTTTCGGTTAGTATTAGCCGACGTGCTCGCGGCTAGGTTATGGGCTAGTACGGCTGGGACTAGGATTAGGGTTAATTAGGGTTTTTAACTTATTTATTATTACTGTTTTCTTTAATTCATTCCTTTATTTATTTATTTATTTATCGCTGTACAGTAATATAGCTAAAAAAATTTAAGGGGACGTTACATGGTCTTTCCCTTCTTCTCCGCCAGTTCGGAAAGAATAGAGGCGTCAGGATAGATGTTGACTGAGGAATAGCAAATAGTGCCTGTAGGGGCCTTCTTGCTCTTGTCAGCCTGAATACAAGAAAAGGACAGGTTATTATCCGCTAATGTAAAGCAAAGTAATCAAAGCAATTAAGAAATGATCAGCTACCTAAGGAGGAACTGAAAGAACTAGAAGTAGACGAGAATAGTTGGGTGTCTTCAGAGCTATCTTCTTGGGTGTCTTGGGGAAGAGATTCTTCAAAAAAATTGGGCAGGTCCGGATACAACCAATTTATATAAAACTTTAGAGGGCGATTGGTTGGAAAGATTGCATCTAAGATTTGTTGCCACCATTGCTTGAAGGAGATAGAAGTTTTACCCCCTAGACACATAGATGGTAATTTTGAGTAGAAGAGATCATCGGCTAAGCTCAAGATAACACTTATTTTTTTCCTTGGCCGATGGCATCCTAGGCCGTAATCTCCGGTTCAAGACAAGATCTTGACCAAAGCTGAGTTATCTGGCGTAGACAGAAGAGTGGTAGAACTCATACGATGGTTTGAAGGTTCTAGGCCTAGTGTTTAAGCCGACGACTAAAGTATAGGGAGAAATGAAGAATTTCAGTGTCTTCCTAGACTCTTCATCTAATTGATCTGAGAGTCTGAAGAAGGAAGGAATAGAAAAATCCATCACTTTCTTATAGCAGAAAAGGTAGCTTGCTGGGACTTCATCGACTGCTATGTTGGAGAAGAAATCAAAGTATTTGACTAAAGCTGATGCACGTAGCTTGGCAGATCCTTGGCCAGAGGATATGCTTTCTCCATATGATCGACTTGGCCTGTATTCGGTTTCTTCTCCTTCTGGTATATCCTCTCGAGGGAAGAGAACCTTTGAATCTATGGGGTCTCCCATAGCCGATGGAACTAGGTGTATAACCTGAGATGCGTAAACCACATCAGACCCCTATGTTCCTAACTGAGTGCCCTCCAAGGCCAATATACAACCTTGATCAGATGATATGCATCATATTGTAAACTGATCTATGGGTGTCGGTCCCTTCCCACCACTTGATCTGCACTAATCCCTAGATCAGTACGCTAGTGCACACCGTTTACATAGCCGGATCATTTCATACAAGCGGAAGACTTAAAATAAATATATGTATTAAGCCTGAGGGCTATTAAGTGTTACAACATGGCACATTGGCCCAAAATAGTCTAAGAACAACAAATGATCAAAGTGCAATGATAATCAAAAGACATAATCTCCTCCTGCCGGCTTTGCCTTATTATGACTGGGGGTCGCCCTAAACCTTGTCCTGATCGTCAGCATACTCCTAGGCTCCATCTTTATGGAAGGCTTAGGGGTCTTGCTTATACTCATCATCTAAAAGAGTGAGTGTGTGCGAGGTCAGTGTGCAATCAAATCGCACTGGCGAGTTAGCACCCAACCTAATGCATTTAGTGATAGAGGTTCCAAAGGAGAGGTTGGGGTTTATTTACTTGTAGAAAGAAAATTTTATAAATCAAAACCTATGACTTAACAATTTTTAAACCAAAGTTCTACTAATCATTGATTCACAGTTTAGTTTCCCATTTCCATGTCACACACCCATCCTAAGCTTCCACCAAACTCCTTCCATCATCTTCCGGGTGTGGCGCACCCGTTGTGAATCTTACACACCACAAAGTGCCCGTTCTTCCCTAGCCGGATTGCTAAGCCCGCACTAGAGTCACGACTCCTAGCGATATAAGACCTAGATCATCCCTTGGATGACAACATGAGCCTGTCTTCGTCCCGGACTGAAGTTTGCCAAGATGCCATCCAGCAAAGTCTCTGGCCCTAGGATGCCATCCAGCAAAGTCTCTGGCCCTACGTCTGCACTACCACACAATGGCCACGCGTTGTGGTACTAGGGACCAAATCCATGGTTAATGACTTTCCGCAGCATCCTTCTTTCACCATCGTTCCTCTGTGTGCCCTGCACACGATGTGATGGAACCACCCTAGGTGGCAGCGATCGGTAACTACGCGTGTTGCTCCGCGCTCCTCTCAGTACCTTGTCTTTGAATGTATAGCCCTCATCACACCATGTAACCGAGCTACTTCACACCCTTATCCATATGACGTACCATGCCCGCATTCCTAATCACACACATACTGGCATGTCAGGCCCAATTTCCAGTTATCCATGTTCACTGTGTCATTATGTCTGGTGAATGTCGGTTCACCGTTCCTAGGCAATTAAGCCTAAAATTAATTAATTGGACTTGAGCAATGTCTAAGCAAATTTTAACCAAGACTTAGGAATCTAAATCATTTTATTTAACCGAACCAGGCTATTGTGGGGACCCAATTCCGAGAAATCTTTATCGGAATTGTTCCCTCAAAAGCACGATTACCCAGGATGCAACAGTGCCAGAGTCAATACCGAAGTTCAAAACATTCATAGGAAACCTTAATATTTTACAAGAGAAATTATTACAAACCATTATTCTTTAAGTATTGATTAATGTTGCGAAGGTTGTGAGTGCAAGAAAACTTAGAAATTGGTAAACTAGAAGTCTATGCCATAACTTCTTAGTTCCTCTGCAGTGAACTCCTCGCACTCACCATAAAGTTGAGGAGTGCCTGAAAATATTATAATTTTTCCCACATAGTGGGTAAGCACCAACAGTACTTGCAGGCTTCCATGAGGGAAAATTCTACTCTAGTATATGCAAGAATGAAGCAAAGGTATAAAGTTTGGCAGTGAGTGGATGCAGTAATATACAATAGATGGAAGAATCTTAAGCTTTAGCAATCCTTTACAAACAATTTTTGGATATTTAAAACCTTTCACAAAGCCTGTTTCCATACTCCATTACCCTGCCCGAAGCAGAACACACACACCTTTTCTTTTTGAAAGCATGAATTTATTGAATAAGAGAGGCATCACCCAGTTTGACACAACTTCCTATACCCGAAGTAGGGTCCATCGATGATTTTGTTAACAGCCCTGCAGGACCTACCCAGCTTTACCCACATATTGATCAGATACATGGATGGGTGATATTTGTGTCATTCTTATTCATTATACCTAATTTTTTTTTATATGAGCACAACCCAGTTGTATCCCCTTAACAACTGGTACCATTGTAGGTCTTGTATGGCATATATCCCCCTTGAGCTTTACTGTGCCATAAATTTTCGAAGGATATACCCAGCTCCAAGGGTTACCGGCCTAGTCCAACTTCACTACACCTGGTGGCACATATACAATTCCTTTTTCGTAACATCCCCATGTCCAGGTAAGTATTCCATACTACTTATCCACATGGCAAATGATTGATTTATTCTACTCAATTTAAATCTCTCAAAATCTATTTTAGGCTTCAAAGGATGGGGCTAATCAACAAGGGGTAGGCTTTCTGGTGTTTGTATCTTGGCATGACCATTTTATAACACATGAAATAATGGTTTGGCCAGAAAAGTAATAACTAAAAAGTAATGTAGCCATAAGTATTTAAATAGGAATTCCAAAGTGCATCAAGGAATAGAAACCTGCCTTGATTATCACTATAAGTGATCCCCTCTTCGTAGTCCTCCTCCACAGGTGGTTCAACCCAGTATACTGCTCCTTGTTCTTCTTCTATTATTTAGATAAGAACAGCAATAATCAAAATATATCTGAGAACAATTTTTATAACATAATGCAGGAAAACATTTTAAATGGTTTAGGGGTGGTATGGGGAGTAGGGTTGAGAGTTATGGGTTTTTCTTTGTTTTAAGACAATTTGTAGGAGAGGAGAAAATAGTAATTTGAGGTCTTTTCTTAAATTTCTTAGTATCTTCCTATAAAACAGGTGTTCTATTTTTACTTAAGAAATGGTATGCATTTTGGCCTTAAGAGGAATTTTCCTATACCTTTTATTTAGAAGAATGGATTTAGAAGGATTTATAAATAGGAAATTAATGTATAGTATATCCTTTATTGAAAAGTTTTAAGTCTATAAAATTTGTTTATGTCCCTGTATTCTACTAAAAATATTAGTTTGATTTTTAATAAATCCTTAGGTTTTTTAGAAATTCTTAAAATCTTAAAAGAAAGGGTTTTGACCTTAAATTCAAATCTGGAAAGGGTTTTAAAAATATGGAAAAATCATTTTTAGATGTAAAACATCATTTGGAAAAACTTTTATATAGAAACTTTGACCTAATTTGGCCTCTAAGGGTTTCAATTTGGAAGGATTTGATATCTGGGATAGGATGAACAGGGGAATTTAGGGTTCTTGAAAACCCGATTTGGGCGTTTTTGATTCATGGGGTTTGGATCAAATCGACCTTAGGGCTTTTGATCTACGGGATGTGAGGAAGGATTCGCCTCTGGTATTGGGGCTCGGGATGGCCGGAGTTAGCCGGACGATGAGGTCCAGCGGCGGCTTAGGCTAGGGGAATTGGGGATTCTTCTGGGAGTGTTTAATAGGTTGAATTGCGAGGTGTACATGTCACCAGAGGTTATGTGGGATGTTCTAGGATAGAAATCGGGGCATGAAAAGCTTCGGGGTAGCTTGGCGGCATGAGTTATGGAGTTTGGACGCCGGCGAGAGTGAATTTAGCGCTATGGTGGGATTGAGTAGGAATTGATAGGAGTTTAAGCTTTAGAAGGTTTCGGGGAGCATTTTTGCTTTTGGTGGCATAGGTAGGGGATCATCGGAGCGCTCTGGCGGCGAGCTCCGGCGAGAACGACGGCGGTGGAACGGAGTGGTGGAAATGCAGCTCACCTGGTGGCGCGCTGCTGGCTTCGTGAGCTCAAGACGAGTTCCCGGACGCCGAGCGACTTCGGAATTTATAGGGGGAGCGATTTTGTCGCGATTTTGGTTGGGTGGATGAGCTCGCCGGGATTTTTCTCCGGCGACGGATTCCCTCTCATTGCGGCCATTAATGGGTCACGCGCGAGGCCATGGGGGTCGACGACGTGGCCCTGGCGCAATGGAGCGTCCAAGCTGGGCGCCGATAGGATCGGATAAAGCGGGCGGCAGTGGCATGCCGGCGGCAATGGGAGCAGGGGGTCGCGGCGGCGGCGGATTGGGCCAGCAAGGGTCTTTCCGACCGTGCCATGGGAGTACTCGAGTAGTACAAGTCCCAAGGATCACTTTGGTCATGTCAGTGTGGACTATTAGGCGTGGAGTCGCCTAGTAATGATGATTCCGGCGAATTCTCACGGCGGAGACGGCGGCGCTGCGAAGCAGAGCAGGGTGGCGGCGACGGCCAGGGAAGAACATGTCATGGCCGTTGGATTGGAGACGTGGCGCACCGGAGGCCCTCCGTTCTCTTTGCGATGCAAGTGGCGCGGCGGGATGATGATCCACTCAGGACCGCCGGATTGGAGCGACGAGGAGCACGGGTGGCCGTCGGATTTCCTTAATCCGAACGCGCGCGCACGCGGGCTCATCCGGAAGCGGGCCCCGGTTGTCAGCGAGAGGGGAGCACGCGCGCGAATAGGAAAGCGACGCGTGGCTCGGGAAATTTTCCCCGGGAAAGGATTTTCCCAAAAGGGATTTCCAGTGGGTTTTTAATTCTAAGAAGCTTGTAAAAATTCTGGAAAATTGTAGGAAAATCAGAAAAATGTGAGGAAAATCTCTATGAGTTCAGAAAAATGCCAAGAATTTTATAAAGGCATAAAATCACCTTTGTTCTATAAAATTTCTTTGAGGTTCTTTTGGGAGTTCTTTTCCTTTCTTATTTTAGGAAATTTGAAAAGGCATTTTAGAGGTTTTAAGAGTATACAAGAATACAAATGTAAATCTAGGTGATATTCATGCAATTTATGCGAAAAAAAATTTTATATCAAAAATTCGGGTTTATCACAGCTATCAAGGGTGATCATCAAGGATTTCATTAACAAAGTCAAATGAAGGATGATATTCATCAAGGCAAGATCATCTTGGTTAAACAATACAAGTAAATAACCCGTCATGATATATCATGATTAAAAAAGTAGGCATAAATACTTAAAAAGCATGCAATTTGATACAGCAAATAAAATATTTTTAGAAATTGAGTATTCAACATGATTTAACTGGATGTTAACTCGCCTTGGTCCTAGGAGTGATGGGGCTCTTCCTGTTGTTCTTTGAAGTGGTCCTCGGGCTCCTTGGCGTCTAATAACGGAACGAATTCGAAGAGCAATGAATACAACACCAAATGCACGGAAAGGCATGATACATGAAATACAGTGTACTTAGTCTGGCGATCGGTGACTATCGTTAACTATTTTCCTAGGTATCAAGAAAGTTCCTTGAGTCCATTAATGATCATAATCTTACGAATAGATAATGGTGGTGTGATCGATAGGTAGTTTATGATGATGATGATGGTGATGCAGTAAATGCCTAAATTGGAATCCCCATAATGTAGAATGTAAGTTTAAAATAAACCTTTGTCTAAAGTATTGCCTAAAAATATTAGATTACTGTTACAGTGGTATAATTAGTTGAATTTAATTAACAGTAAGAGGTGATCCCAAAAGGGGAAAGGTCTCAATTACCCTAATTAAGTGGTTAAGTACTAATACCATGCATTATTGAGTTTCAATATTTTATTAATTTCTTCAAAGGTTCACTAGCTCTCTGTAAAAATTTGAGATTTAATTGAAATTATTTAATAT
The DNA here is from genome assembly GCA_036346145.1 of Olyra latifolia. Classification (NCBI taxonomy): domain Eukaryota; kingdom Viridiplantae; phylum Streptophyta; class Magnoliopsida; order Poales; family Poaceae; genus Olyra; species Olyra latifolia. The sequence goes on along the minus strand of CM070531.1, from coordinate 1,925,792 downwards.
TTAAAACTAATCAGATTTAGTTTGTACCTTATTAGTACATAAGGAAATTGGTTGAGATAGCTTATTTTCATTATCTAGAGGGCAATACTGATCCTAAAATTGTGCAATAAATTTATTAAATTCCTAAATCATATTTATGTTTGTCTAGAATTTTATCATCATTTTAGGAAATTAATAGCTAGTTAAATAAAGTGATAAACCAATTTTTTAGTTACTATTAAGAGAGTTTTCTTGATTAAATAGAGATTTAAAAAGGGTTATTGAGCCTATCTATAATTTTATTAGGTTCAGCTTGCTTTCTAGTATTTTTTAGAATTTTCTCAGATTTTTATAAAGTTTTCAAGTATTTTTCATAATTCATTTTTTATTTCTGATATTACTTAAATGGGTAAAAGATGAAATTACAGAGTGAACAATGTTGGGCCGGCCTAGTTGCACGCCCCAGAGCTAACCTGGGGGACATGTCAGTGACGCAAACAAGTCTCATGGAATAATTTAAATTCCGATGCACAGTGCCAGGGAACCCACCTATCAGCGACCACTGTGCTAAAAACATGATGCACGCGTGACATCGTGTGGAGTCAAGATGATGAACATGTGAGGAGTTAGTCAAAACTTTTGGTTTCCGTCAAAATTCATTCAAACTTGACCACTTTGACGTGGCATGTTGTTCCTTGATTCTTGCGAAGTTTTGTGATCTCCTTAGCATGGAAAATACCCTAGATGATTTAGGTGTAGCCGGCGAAGTCGCCAAAGTGCCACAGGACGCACTTGCCCCTAGACAGTTGTTTCGTGTCGGGCTATTCACTATTTCGGTTATCATTTTTGCATGCTAACCCCGATCGAGGATCGGTTTGTTGTGTTGCATTCGTGGTGATGCCGCGGACGTTCTGGATGTGTTTTGGTTGTTTGTTGTTGGTGTTGTGGATGCAGGTGAGAATAGGGTGCGAGGTAGAGTGGATGAGTTCGTTCGCCAGGTGGGCTGCCGGTTCGGTTGGAGGCTGGGCGCGGAGTTTCGCGGTGGGAACGGTTATCACTTCGGAGCACGAGTTCTTCTTGGGCGTCGATGCGTCGGATTCTTGGACGCCAAGGATCGTTGGGCGGTTCGCGATGCTCTAAGATTCGTGCGTGTGAGTTAAAACTCGTATATGTGTTGGGTTTCGGGTTAGCCCATGTATGGTCCATGTTGGGCCATGAGTGAGTAGGCTAAGGCCCATGTAAATGGCTAGCTGGAGAGGGTTAATCTCAGCCATTCATGGGTGGTTCAAGGGGGATCTCAATATATCGCGATATATCGAGATACCCTAGAACCGGTTGGCCTGTAAAAGAAGAGGTGGAGGGGTGTCTCCACTCAGGTCTTTGGGAGTGAAGTGTGGGAAGAAATTTAGCCACTTGTGAGTGTTTTCCACCCTAGGGTGGCTGTGTAAAACTTTCCCAAAGCAAATAAAACTAGTTCCTCCATGTTCATGTCTTGTTCTTGCTAGTTCTTTTGTTTCAATCTTCTTTCCTTGATGGTTTTTTTGTTGCAACTTGTTTGTATGCCTCCCCTCCTTCTACGTGCTTCTGATCCATGATGTCTTGAGGGTGCTTATATGGTTTTTACACCTCTTTTGCACCCTAGGATAGACTAGAGATCAAGTTTTCAATCAAGTTGCAAATCTCTGCAAATTTTGTTCTTCGCGCAGCACCCAGTGTTTGATTTTTAGAAAAATCTAGAAAACTCATTTTTCTGTGCTTCTTCTTGGAGAAGGTGTGTGACTCATATGTACATCTGAAGAAAAATTTGGGAGTCATTCCATTGCACCGTTTGGACGCCATGAGGTGAATACCGAGCTCCAAACTTTCTGCTCGAAGTTCCTGACAGTCTATAGTGTTTGATTTTTCATATTTTTCCTACAGAGGGTTTTGAGGATAGTTTTGGTGAAGTGCTTCGAGATTCATGTAGGCTTATGCACAAAACATCCCAAAAATATTAGAGCAACAGAAATCCACCAACCTCCTGCTCCAAGTGGGGGCAAATTCTAGAAATCTGTTTTTTACTTTTCTGAAAGTATCTTTGGTGGTTTGGCTTTAACTCTTTTCCTTTTGCTTTTGTTTTCCAGAGCTGATCTGGTCCATCCAGCTCTGAACTGGTCCTTTGCTTCTTGTTTTTTCTAGATCTGAACAGGTCCTTCTTAGTCTGATCTGGTCCAAGTTGCAGGCTTCCAGATCTGAACAGGTCCTTCCTGGTCTGAACTGGTCCATGTTGCATATTTCTCTCTGTGTTGTTGGAGGGGTCTTTCAATAGTCCAGATGCCCATGGGTATCTAAAGGACATCCCTGTAGCTCCAACAGCTGGCTTAAGTCTTTTCTCTTCTGTCCGCTATTTTATCTGGTGTTTGGGTTGGAGTTCTGAATGGAGCACAAAATATTAAAAATTTGAAAAAGGCTCCATTCACTCCCCCTCTCTGTCGCCTTGGTGAGTTCACAGTGGTATCAGAGCCACGGTTGAGCTCTTGTGATTCTTGCGAGTCTTTGAGCCCTTCCTGTCATTAACCATGGCAGAGGAGAAGAACTCGACTAAACCACCGATTTTCAATGGCCTTGATTTTTCCTTTTGGAAAGCTCAGATGGGATCCTACCTTATGGCACAGAGCTTTGATATTTGGGCCAAAATCAAGAAACCATATAAGGTGCCGAATGAGGAGGAAATCACCCCCGAGAACAAAAAGGATTTTGAGTTGAATGCTAAGGCCAGGAACATTCTCTTCCAAGGGTTGGGTCGAAATGAATACGACCGAGTTGCTCACCTTGAGTCCGCGCACGAGATCTGGACTACCCTCATTGCTTTCCATGAGGGGACAGCTCAGGTTAAGACCGTTCGCCTGGACCAGTTCAAGCGTGAGTACAGCCGGTTCTCTCAAAAATCAAGTGAATCTCTGTATGCTTGTTTCAAATGGTTCACAAAATCTTGAGCAACTTACTGACGCTTGAGACAAGTGTTCATCGACTCGAGAATGCTCGTCACTTTCTCTCAGCACTTGATTTAAAAATTTGGGGAGTGAAGATTACCACGATCCGGTAGGCTACGGATCTCACTACACTCACTTTGGACGGTCTCTATTCGAACTTGAAAACTTATGAACTGGAGCATCTGTCAGTTCTTGAGACCGAGCAACTTTCCACAGCTTTGGTCACAAACCCGTCTGGTTCTTCCTCTTGCGATCTTGGTGGAGACTCTTTGTCTGTTCTTGTGGAGCTTCCTAACGAGCGCTTAAATACAGTTCCTGAAGAGAGTTTAGCCCTCCTATCCAAAAAATTTGCTAGAGCTTACAAGAGAGTGAGTGAGCGGAGGAGAGGCAACTTGAGGTGCTACGAGTGTGGAGGCCTCAACCACATTCGAGCAGAGTGCCCAAAGCTTCAGAAGGGACGAGAAGAAGCTCCGGCTGCCAAGAACAACTACCCCAAGCAGAACCATAAGCTGAACCAGAAGACTGTACCTAGTGGCCAGAAGCCCACATTCCAGAAGGGGCGGAAGCTGTTCATAAAGTCTTTGTGACCTGGACTCCGCTGCGTCTCGGACCAGAGGTGAGTGATGATGGGAGGAGCCCCAAGACGAGGACTCGATGACATCGGCTCTGTGGCCAAGCATGTGCTTCATGGCCGGACACGCCGGTTCGGACTGCTCCGACATCGACTCCGACTCAAAGGTACCTTGTTATGAAAACTACGATGATCTCAATGCTGCGTTTCTCAAGCTAGGTGGCTTCCTCTCTCAGCCAAATGGGAGGGTTAGAGATTTGAAGGAAGAAGTAGGCTATCTTACTTTAGAGCTAGAGAAGTCTAGGGCTGCGCCTAGTTCTTCTACTATTTCTGTTCTTGATTCTGATGCTTGGAAAGTTTGTGATGAAGCTCTTTCTGAACTTATTGCATTAAGGACCTTGCATGATAGTGTGATTAAGGAGTTTGGAGAACTTAAGGAAAAACATGTTTGTGTGCTTAAGGAGCTTGAAGAAACTAGAAATGCTTTAAAACTGTCTGTTGCTACTGAAATGGTTGCTTGTCCGGATCCTACTGCACATATCTCACATAACACACTTAAGGACCCAGTTAGTCTAGATGAGGACTGTAGTGATTATGATGCACCTAAGGACACAATTAGCGATGGAGATGACAGTTTTCACTCCATTTCTGTGTGCAGTGAGTGTCTGATGCTTAGACTAGAGAACTTAACATTGAAGAGTAAAATTGCTGAACTAAAAAAGTCTATAGATGAGTGCTCTACTTGTTTGCGATGTGATGAAATGGATGGGAACGTAGATAAAGCGCTAGAGGAGCTAGGCCGTAGGTATCAAGGTCATCTAGCTGAAGTGCAAAACTCTGAGTGTCTTTCCTGTCAGTCCTTCAAGAGAGAGCTTGAGATTCTAGGTGATAAAGTGCGCAGGTTGCAGGGTAAGGATGTTACTAGTGGTTAGGGTGACACAAGTGCTGCTAGGTCCTCTTCCCTTTTGTGTGAGTTCTGTCCACAGCTTCATCAGGAGTGTGAGTACCTCATGAGCACTTTTGAGAAGTTCGTTGGTGGTAAGAAGAAACTGAATTTGATCTTGGATCAATCCAAGATTTCACAGGGTAGAGGTTTGGGCTTTGACTAGCTTGATCACATCAAGCGTCACTCACCTAGGGTTGTCGCTGCTGAGGATGGTAGGATGGTGGTTGCGTCTTCTGGAGTTCCAGAGAAGATAGTCTTTAGGTCTGCTGGTCTTCAGGTTGCTTATGACTAGGTGGTTGGTTCTTCTGTAGCACCTCCTTCCGCTAAGAGCAAGAGTACTCAGTCAGGTTCCAAGTCTGCAACTCTTGTAGCACCACCTAGGACAAAGCCAAGACCTAGGTTCGCTTGCACTTACTGTGGCAGGACTGGTCACATAGCTGAGTTATGCTATCAGCTGGTAGGTTTTTCCAAGCGACATCCCAAGAGTGCCCATAATCACACTCAGGCGACTAGGGTCTCTCAGGCACGTATTTCACCATACCAGGTAGCTAGACAAGTGGAGTCTAGGATGAGCATTAGGCCTGGTCTGGGTTTCAAAGAAATTGAGTCCTCTGGTGGGTTCGATAGGTCTAGGTTTCAGAGGTCAAATAGACTGACCAGAGGAGGCAGTCGAGGCCGAGGGATGGCCCAAAGCACAATGTTGTTAGGACAGAACGTGTGCCACGCGGTTTTGTAGAAGTGGAGTCAGTAGGACGTGCTGGTCATATGTCTCAGTTTTGGGTTCCTAGGTCTGCTCTAGTGAGTCCTCACACTGAGACTCGTTTCTTCTCTACTTGACTCAGGCTCGTTAGGCTGGGAGGAAGGAGGTCTGGATCGTTGACTCCGGTTGTTGTTGTCACATGACCGGTGAGTCACGATGGTTTGCCTCTCTAGCCCGAGACCCCGACGGTGAGCTGATCACCTTTGGGGATGCGTCTACAGGTCGTGTCCTAGCTTACGGATCTGTCCAGGTTAAACCACAGTTTGTTCTTAAGGACGTAGCTCTAGTCAGTAAGCTGAAGTATAATTTGCTTTCTGTTTCGCGGCTTATTGATCAGGGCTATGAGGTCAGATTTAGGACTTCTGGTTCTTGTGTCTTGAGCCCCTCTAGGCAAGTTCTTTGTGGGATTTCTCGTTTTGACCGAGTCTTTCGAGCTGTTTTCCTTTCTACTTTAGCTGGTGCTTCTCACTGCTTACTTGCTTCTGATTCTCGTGACATTCAGTTCTGGCATAGGCGTTTGGGTCATATTGGTTTTGATCACTTGGCTAGGGTGAGCTCTTCTGATTTAATTTCTGGACTTCCCAAGCTCACTCCTGTCTCTGATTTGGTTTGTGCTCCTTATCGACATGGTAAAATGGTGGCTGCTTCCCATCCACGAGTAACACGTGTGATGACTGATGCACCAGGACAGCTCTTACATATGGACACTGTTGGTCTAGCTAGAGTGCAATCAGTAGGTGGGAAGTGGTATGTGCTTGTGATTGTGGATGATTTCTCGTGATACTCCTAGGTCTTCTTCATGGTCTCAAAGGAGGAGACATTCGAACTGTTCAGAAACCTCTCAAGGAGGCTTGCAGTTGAGTTTCCAGGTGCACTTTGGGCCATTCGTTCTGATAATGGTACCGAATTCAAGAATACTTCTTTTGAACATTTCTGCACACTTTCTGGAGTTGAGCATCAATTTTCTTCACCTCATGTAGCCCAGCAGAACGGGGTGGTAGAGACAAAGAATAGGACCTTGGTCGAAATGGCCAGGACGATGCTGGATGAGTACTCCACCCCGCGACACTTCTGGGCTAAGGCAGTTGCCACTGCTTGCTATGTCTCCAACAGGGTGTTTCTCCGTGCCAAGTTGCACAAGACCTCGTACGAGCTTCGATATGGGCGCAAGCCCAATGTTTCACACTTTTGGGTCTTTGGTTGCAAGTGCTTCATTCTGAAATCTAGCAATTTGGACAAGTTCGAGTCTCGCTCTTCTGATGGTCTCTTTTTGGGGTATACTAAGTCCACTAGGATCTATAGGGTTTAGGACATTGCTAAAAGGAGGGTAGTGGAGTCTTGTGAGGTCACTTTTGATGAGGCTAGACCAGGTTCCAGTCCAGACATGTCTCAGTCTGATCTTACCTTTGAGCCTATCTTTGTAGAGGCGAAGGTGAGTCGGGTGATCGCCTCGTCGTCGATTCGATGAGGAACCTCCTCCACAGGTAGAAGCCGTAGTCAGACCTTCTGCTTCTGACCCACCTGAGCCCTTCGTACCTTCAGCCTCTTCTGAGCCTACTCATGTTAGGACTTCTTTTTCTGAGGTTACCCCTGTAGAGTCCTCCCCTGGTGGCTCTGATCCTACTTCCGCTTCACATGAGGCAGAGGCTACCTTGGGTGCACCTAGGCACATTCAGGCTAGTCACCCTCTTGATCAGATGATACGACCTATAGGTGAGCGAGTGACTAGGTCTAGAGTACACCAATCCCTCCTCTCTGCTGCTTTCGTTTCTTCTCTTGAGCCTAAGGACATAGCTCAGGCCCTTGCCGATCCCGATTGGGTCAATGCCATGCACGAAGAGCTAGAAAACTTTGAGAGAAACAAGGTTTGGGACTTAGTTGCATGCCCTGTGGGCGTGAATGTCATAGGAACAAAATGGATTTTCAAAAACAAGCAGAGTGAGGATGGGGTAATAGTGAGGACTAAGGCTAGGTTAGTAGTACAAGGTTTCACTCAAGTCGATGGGATTGACTTTGATGAGACCTATGCTCCGGTTGCTCGACATGATTCCATTCGCATCTTCCTTGCTTATATGGCTTCACACCGTTTCGAGATACCCTAGAACCGGTTGGCCTATAAAAGAAGGGGTGGAGGGGTATCTCCACTCAAGTCTTTGGGAGTGAAGTGTGGGCAGAAGTTTAGCCACTTGTGAGTGTTTTCCACCCTAGGGTGGCTGTGTAAAACTTTCCCAAAGTAAACAAAACTAGTTCCTCCATGTTCATGTCTTGTTCTTGCTAGTTCTTTTGTTTCAATCTTTTTTTCTTGATGGTTTTTTGTTGCAACTTGTTTGTATACCTTCCTCCTTCTTCATGCTTCTGATCCATGATGTCTTGAGGGTGCTTATATGGTTTTTACACCTCTTTTGCACACTAGGATAGACTAGAGATCAAGTTTTCAATCAAGTTGCAAATCTCTGCAGATTTTGTTCTTCGCGTAGCACCCAGTGTTTGATTTTTAGAAAAATCATTTTTGTGTGCTTCTTGTTGGAGAAGGTGCGTGACTCATATGTGCATCTGAAGAAAACTTTGGGAGTCATTCCATTACACCGTTTGGATGCCACGAGGTGAATACCGAGCTCCAAACTTTCTGCTCGAAGTTCCTGATAGTCTGTAGTGTTTGATTCTTCATATCTTTCCTACAGAGAGTTTTGAGGAGATTTTTGGTGAAGTGCTTCGAGTCTAAACGCTCCTTAAATCTTATATTTCAAGGCCATCCGACTCTCGAGGCTACCTCGGGAAATTCTCGAATTTGAAGATAAGACAAATAAGTCAGATTAGATAAGCTCAAAAGAACAGGGCCTTATGCAAAAACAATCCCAAAAATATTAGAGTAGCAGAAGTCCACCAACCTATTTTTTACTTTTTTGAAAGTATCTTTAGTGGTTTGGCTTTCTCTCTTTTCCTTTTGCTTTTGTTTTCCGTGAGTGATCCGTCCATCCAGTCTGAACGGTCCTTTGCTTCTTGTTTCTTCTAGATCCGAGCAGTCCTTCCCGGTCCGATCCGTCCAAGTTGCGAGCTTCCAAATCTGAACAGTCATTCCCGGTCCGAATCGGTCCATTTTGCATATTTCTCTCTGTGTTGTTGGAGGGTCTTTCAATAGTTCAGATGCCCTTGGGTATCTAAAGGACATCCCCTCCAACAAGCGGCTCTCTCAACTTATCATCTTATCTCCAACCGAGAATTTCGAGGTGGCCTCGAGTCGGATGGCCTTAAAATTTAGGATTTAGAGAGCTTTTAGACTAGCCTCTGAGATAAAAATAAAAGCAGTTCAAAAGTAATAAAAAAGTCGGATGAGTCAATATTAGTCGGATAAGTCACGAAAATTTTCGACTTATCCGACTAATATTGACTCATCCGACTTTTTTTATTACTTTTGAACTGCTTTATTTTTATCTCGAGGCTAGTCTAAAAGCTCCCCGAATCCTAAATTTCAAGGCCATCCGACTCTCGAGGCCACTTCGAAAAATTCTCGAAGTTGGAGATAAGACAGATAAGTCACAGCTTATGAGCCCAATAGAACACCCCCTAAATCTTATCTCTTCTGTCCACTATTTTATCTGGTGTTTTGGGTTGGAGTTCTGAATGGAGCACAAAATATTAAAAATTTGAAAAAGGCTCCATTAACTCCCCCCCCTCTCTGTCGCCTTGGTGAGTTCACACATCGACGCTTGGGGTTCTCGTCCTAGGCTCTGGCAAACTTCCGGCGAGGCACTGGCAGTGCTACAGGCTGATCCTCGGCGCCTACCAACTAAAAATAGGACATGCGTCCACGAGGCTAGGACGTGATGGCCGGAGATGGGCCGGCGACTGTCACATACCCAAATTTTTAAATTTGGTATAAAACTTTCTCGCAAAAAAGTCATAATTAAACTTCTACATTTATTCCCCAACTTTTAAGAATTTTCTAAACTAAACTTCTATTTATTCTCTAAAATAAATTCTATTCCAAATAATTAATTCAATAAAAATAAATAAATAAACAAATTATATTTCATATTTGAATTCTGTTCATTTTTCTAGATTTTTAGAAATTTATTTGATATTTTTCTGAGCCTTCTATAGCCCTCTATGAATTTTGAACCCTTTAAAGAAATTCTGAAAGTACCTTTTCCTTTTTAATTTAGAACCTTCATTTTTAGGAAACCTCCGGAGTACGCTTTCCCCTTTCGGAAATGCACCTCTACTTAAACCAACTTAGCCGAAACCCCTCACTGACCATTGGGCCCTACTTGTCAGGCCATACCGGTTCACTCCAGTGAATCCAACGGCGCCCATCTTATTGGCCGTTGATCCAACGACCGCCCAATGTCTTCTCCTTCCACTCGCTGCGCCACCGCTGTTCATCCCGCTGGCGCCACCGTCGCCCACTGGAAAACTTCACCGCCGTCGCTCCCGTCCAAGCCCTGCCCTGGTTTCACCGCCACGGGACTGCTCACGCCGCCGCCGACCTGCCCCGCCACCTCACCGTCCTCATCTACCCCCAATAGCCTGCCAATCTGCCACCGCCACCTTGCACCGCTGTCGCCACCATGGCCAAGCCAATTCGTGCCCGCTACTTCACCCCGGCCTACAAAACTCTCCCTCCGAGACCGCTGTGACCCAACACTCTTCTTCCACCCCTCTACTCTCCCTCCGTCGCCCTCAATCACCGCCGCGACTTGCTTCTTCTCCAACTACGGTGAAACTCTTCCTCACCACTCTGGTCCCTCTCCGGCCTCGATGCCCATAGATAAAACATTCCACTTCCTATCGCAAACCCTGTTCATCCATCCCTCAAGTTCAATCCTCACCGGAACCCCTCCACCACCGCCGTCCCATTATTCCGCCGCCACCTCCTAGCCGCCAGACTACCACAGGCCATCCCGAGCCTCGCCATGGCAACCAAAAGAATCCACCTAGCCCCAATTTCATAATTCTAACACCAATTCCTCGTCGCCGGCCACCAAAGCTCGTCACCGTCGTCCCCTCCACCGCCATTCCCCATTTTTTCCCTTCCACCACTTCACTGTCGTTGACAACTTAACCCCATCCATCAGCCGCCCCAGCCTCACCCGCACGCACCCCCTCCTCTCACTGCACTTGGGCCCCACGTGTCACCAGACAAAGATACCGGCCCTCCTTGTCACCCCTTCTACCCGCCAAGACGTCGCCTAATTAGGCCAAGCCCAGTAAGAACTAAACCCCTTTTCTAATTTCTATTTCCACTTGTACTGTTTAAATTTATTTAAAATATCTAATCACTTTTATAAATTTTATAAAAATTCTTAAAAATCTAAGATGAGATAAAGAATTATATAAAAATATAAAATACCATGTTTTCTAATAAAATAACCCTAATAAATCCTTTTACTCTCTTCCTTATTTTAGAATTTAGAAATAATTCTTTAAATTGAAGGACTTGAAAGCAAAATTAGAAAAACTTCCTATACAAAAGTTACTCAAAATAATGTCTTACATCTAGAAATAGTACCCTGCATTTTTAAAACCTATAAAATTCAAATTTGAATTTAAAACCCTTTCTTTAATTAAATTAGAATTTTTCTTAAATATGAAATTGATATAAGATGTTACTAGTAAATTTTACATATTCCACTCAACTCATATAAATACTTCTATATAAAATTATAATACCAAAATCAATTCTTCTAATTATTATCATTATAAGGTCAAATAGAAATACTAATATTCCAAAATTGATATTAATTTTTCATAAATAAATTATAAAAATCTCTCCATAATTATTATTTATAATCAAAATAATTAATTACCCATTAACCAAATTCTAAACATATTTAACCTAAGCAAAATTACACCCTAAATTATCAATCCCATACACTAACTCTAGTTCTATGCTGCCCAAAATGCCTATTTTTACATCAACACCCCTACCCTTTTTCTTTTAGAAAATATTTTCAAAATTTTAAAACATTGTACAACCCATCACCCTTTTTACCCCAGACCTTTTTAAATGTTTCATCGTTTATTTAAAACTTTTTTTATTTGGATATTTATCGGAATTTTCTCTGTTTTTATACTTTTGCAATGTATAGACAACGAGCTACACGCATCTGGAAGTTTTAATAAAAAAATGTCCAGAAGATATAATAAGTGTGATCCGATCTCAAAATAAGGCAGATTTTCTAGCCTTAAAGCATGTTGAATTCCTAATTTCAGTTATTATCTATTTATTACATTTACTTTCTAGTTATTTATTTAAGAATCATCTTTTATTTAAATTATGATATTTAACATTTTATGTAGAATAGGTATTCCAAATCCACAACCAAAAGCCCACCTAAAAATAAATAAACTTGACTATACCCTAGTATAAGAAAATCTAGATATATCATTATTTCAACAGGCATGATAGTATTCATTTGTCTTACCAGAGTGGTAATTGCTTGGATAAGGTATTGCCTTAGTATTGTCGCAATACCTTTGTAATGCTGGTCGAGTAGTCACCGGTAATGATCGTGCGGAGGCTAGGCATTGCCAGGTGACGGGGTTTGGAGGGATGTCCATATCCCCTTGTTTTTTCTCGCGGCTGCGTACCGATCCCCCCCTCCCCGGCAAACCATCCTTGCCCGGGCCCGGGCAAGGTCCTATCTTGCCCGGGAAGGAGCTCGGGTCATCCCTTCCCCGACTAAACAACGATTATATGCGTCTTTCCATCCGCTGTAATAAATGCTCTGACACCCTCATGACTGTAACGTCCCGTTAAGACATATGAGAGACCACGGCTACCTGTCCGGGTCTTGTTGCACTATCTCCGTTCCGCCCTTCCGTCATCACGAATGACGGCGAAGACTTCCCCAGTATAGCGCGCCCAAGGACGGCCTTCAGACCGTTGGATATTGGATTGTATGCTCGTTAGTATATTGTTTACGTTCATGTATAAATAGGCCACATTGCTGTAAGAAGGATAGCTTTTTAGACACCAGGCACTGACGAGAGCTTTGGCCAAGGCAAGAGCAAGTCGAAGCTCCCGTCTACCTCCAAAGAAGCCTGAGCCTCCCCTTGCTAGGGAGGCTCGGGGCTCCCTTTGTAATCTTTTTCTCAGATTTCCACGAATACGTGTCATTTGGACGAGGGTCATTACTCTCCACTGAGGGGCCCGAACCAGGGTAAAATCCTTTGCTCCCCCGTCTACGGCTGCTTGATCAAGCCCGCCTTCTCGAACGCCCATAAGGCTATAGGAAAGAGGTCGGTTGATCCTTACACTCAATAAGTAAGCTCGGCACGTGGGAGTTCCGTACTCCCAGCCGTCGACAGCTGGCACCGTCCGTGGGGATCGTCGACTAACTTCTGCAGCAAAGGTCCTTGAGAATGGCGAACTCTCAGGACAACCAAGACATCCGTTTCGACGGCCTCGACGATCTGGACGATTATTGGTCCGATATCGACGTCACCCGGATCATCGATCCGGAAGGACATACCGTGGAGGAATTCGCTTCCCCCATGGATGTCTGCTGCCCCACGGGCAATGATGTGGGCACGGGGTACGTCCCTGAGCCCCTCCAGTTCCGAGAGATACCGGGACCGGAGATGTTCGCGACATGCGAAGACACCGGTTCATACGAGGGGATCGACATCCCTGACGTCCCATATGAATCCGACCGTGAGACCGCCTCCCGTGGGGACACGGTCATGACCCCTTCGTGTCCGATGCTCCCGCGGGAGGTCAACATGGCAGGCACCGACGGCGAGGCCCCTCGTGCAGCACAAGGGCACGAGTCGCGCCGCCGCCTGGAAGCCGCACGGGACTGGCTGGCCAACTCGATCGATCGAGCTCTAGCGACCCGTTGCGACGACCTAGGGCCGAGCACCCGGCCGACTCCCCGTTCGCCACACCCAGGGTCTCCACCACCGTCCCGCTCCTCCGATCCAATTGGTAGGAGCCGCCAACGCCTTCGAGCCCTAACACATGTGGTGCGGGACCTCCGGCCGGTCTTCGACCAGGCCGCCGAACTGGGTGTCGCTGTGGCCGAAAGGCTGGAACAATTGGCAGGCGACCTCCCCCACGCCGCTTCCTCTCGGAGTACTTCCTGGGAGAGCCATGCTTCGAGGGACAACCGCTCTCGCCATGACCTTCGCAAAGATCTTGATCGGCGAAGGAGCGATAGGGCTCCCCGCCGATATGACGATCGCCATTCGTTCGACGATCGGCGGGATGAGCATCGCCGTAACGACGGTTCGACCCATGATTCCGCCTGGGATCGGGGGCACGCCGAATCTCGGGCGAGAAGCGATCGTAGCGAGCATCGTCGCCACACCGACCGGAGTGATGCCTCTCGGGTACCCCGGAGCATCGGCGTGGCGACGTCTTCTCACGCCTTGGCCCCCTCCGGGGGCGTGACGGCCGTGGCATTCGTGACCACGATGCCCGAGCGAACCACGGGTGTCCCGCCTTCTCCCACGCACTACAAAGGGCGGCGTGGCCACCAAAGTTCAAACCGGGCCACATCGAACGGTTCGACGGGACTTAGAACCCAGACGAATTCCTCTCGGTGTAAGCTACTACCGTCACCGCTGCGGGCGGTGATGAAAGAGTGATGGTCAATTATTTTCCCGCCATGTTAGAAGGGCCTGCTCGAACCTGGCTCTTCAACCAACGAGAGGGTTCCATTCACAGCTGGGGACAGCTCTGTGACGCCCTGCGGGCAAATTTCCAAGGGTGTTGCCCGCCCCCGGGAAGGCCGTAGGACCTGAAACGGGTAGTCCAAATGGAGGACGAAAGCTTGCGCGACTACGTCCGGAGATTCATCCGGGTACGGAACACCATTCTGAGTATCCCGGACGAAACGGTCGTTGAAGCCTTCACCGGCGTCAAAAACGTCCGTTTCACCCAGATCTCGAGATATTCTCCTGCTCACCAATGAAGCTGTTCTGTTCAGCAGTGAACGCTACATTAATGCCGAGGAGGCCGTCGAACGGAAACGGCTCCTCAGAGCCGACCAGGCACCTCCACAGCCGGGTGTGGAACCCTCGGGCAAGAAGAAATCCGACAAGAAGGCCAAAAAGAAGAAAAAAGCAAAGGCAGCCAAAATCGTGGCCGCCATCCCAGAGCAGTCGTCTCCACCTCCGACGCCGAGGCCCAAGAAACCTCGCCCCTCCCAGGGAAAAACAGGCGGTCTGCGGCCGGGTAACTCCGGCCAGAAGCGCGTGTCGCAGTTCCTCGACAACCGCCGCCCATCGCACCAGTGCATGGGCGCGACCATCGCGAATCGTCAGATTGGTCGCTCGTCTCGAGGACTTCTACAACGGCCGAGGCCTTATGCCCGTCCTTTCGGACATCGGAAAGGGCAGTTCCGACCGGAGGTCCGACCAACATACCGACCCGCAGGGTGGAGATAGTGAAGAATACCACGAGCCAAGTCATCACATTGCGGTAATCTTCGGGGGTTCCGTGGCATATTCCTCCCGGTGGGAACTAAAAGCTGCGGCACAGGAAGTTCACCACGCCGACCGGGGGGGTCCCGCTCCTGAGCACGTTCGATGGTCAGAAACGACCATCTCTTTCTTCCGGGAAGACGGTCCCCCGGGAATGACCAAGCCTCAGAAGCTCCCTCTGGTCCTCTGCCCGACCATCAGCAACACGAGGGTAGCGCGGGTGCTCATCGACTTGGGGAGCGCCCTCAACTTGATATCTGCCCGGGTATTGTACGAGATGCAGATCCCCCGTTCCAAGATCAAAGATATCACCATACCCTTCGACGGCATTATCCTAGGCACATCCATGACCCCCCTTGGGCAGATCGTCCTACCGGTGACCTTCGGCGGTCCGAGCAATTTCCAGACTGAGTTGGTCACCTTCGAGGTAGTTGACTTCGAGTCGGCCTACAACGCCATCCTTGGCAGGCCGGCTCTTGCGAAATTCATGGCAGCTACGCATCATGCGTACCACTGCCTCAAGCTCCTAGGGCCGAAGGGGGTAATCACCATCAAGGGCAGTCACAAGGCTGCCCTGGAATGTGACGAGATGGCGCTGGCCTTGGTCGGCCAGCTCCCTGAGCGCGGGCCCGAGCCAGACTCTCGTAAACCCGCTCGGCCCAAGGTGATACTCTAGCACCAAGAGTAGACGAAAGAGATCCCGGTTTCCTCCGAGGATCCGACCAGGGTGGTCCACATTGGGGCCACCCTGGACTCGAAATAGGAAATCGAGCTCGTCACCTTCCTCCGAGCAAACATGGACGTTTTCACATGGGAACCGTCCGATATGCCCGGGGTCCCAAGGGAGGTGATCAAGCACAGGTTAGCGGTTCAGCCTGGCAAAAAACCAGTGCGTCAAGCACTAAGGAGATTCCTGCAATGGAAGATCGACATCATTAGAGAGAAACTGGACAAGCTGTTGAAAGCCGACTTCATCCGTGAAATCGAGCACTCCGAGTGGTTGGCGAACCCAGTTGTGGTCAGAAAAAGAACGGCTCATGCCCAAAGGACAATTTCCCTCTCCCCCGCATAGACCAGCTGGTCGACGCGACGGCGGAGGCCCAGCTGATGAGCTTTCTGGACGCGTACTCCGGGTACCACCAGATAAGCCTGTCACGGGAAGATGAACAGAAGACTGCCTTCATCACGCCTTTCGGTACCTTCTGCTACACAACCATATCCTTCGGTCTGAAAAATGCAGGAGCTACTTTCCAACGCCTGATGCAGAACACCTTCCCCGACCAGATAGGGCGGAGCCTAGAAGTTTATGTAGACGACATAGTCGTGAAAAGTAACCCAGCCGAGGCCCATATCCGGGACCTTGAGGAAACCTTTTGTAATCTAAGAAAGCATCGAGCAAAGCTGAATCTCAAAAAATGCGTTTTCGGTGTACGCACGGGCATGGTGCTCAGGTATGTAATCGGATCATCAGGCATTGGGGAAAATCCTGAGAAGATCGAAGCCATCGAAAAAATGCAGGCCCCTTCGAGTATAAAGGAAGTCCAATCGCTCGTCGGGCGAATGGTGGCCCTTAGCTGCTTCATCTCCCGGCTGGGTGAGTGGACTGCCTTCTTCAAAGCCCTGCGCAAGCACGACGGTTTCGCTTGGACCGAAGAAGCAGACAATGCCTTTGAGGAACTTAAAGATACCGTTGAGCTCGCCTGTCCCCGGTCACCCCAGGGAACAGAGCCTCTATCGCTTTACTGGCGGCCTCGCCCGAGCAAGAAGCGCCAGATTGTGGGCCGAACGCGAGGGGATTCAGCGGCCAATATACTATGTGAGCGAGGTGCTTCATGGACCAAAGGAGCGCTATCCGGAGGTACAGAAGCTTCTCTATGCCTTGCTCATGGCTTCTAGTAAGCTTCGCCACTATTTTTTGGCACACCCGATCACGATCAAGACCAGTTTTCTGCTGAGGGAGATCCTCAGAAATCCTGACGCTTCTGGGCGTGTCGCCAACTGGGCGGTGGAACTTGGGGAATTCGACCTCAAGTTCGCCGCATGCACGGCGATAAAGTCCCAGATACTGGCAGACTTCATGGCGGAATGGACGAATCCCCCCCCCCGGCCGAGCAGAGAGCCGGGCACGTCGAAGCCCCCCACTGGACGATGTTCTTCGACGGCTCGTGCTTCTTCGAGAGCTCAGGAGCTGGCGTTGTTCTAATCTCCCCCCAGGGAGAACAACTCCAATACATCATACAACTACACTTCGCCGCAACTAACAACGCGGCGGAGTATGAAGGCCTCTTGGCCGGACTCCGAGCATGCTTTGCACTCGGGGTCCAACGACTGACTGTGAAAGGGGATTCACAGTTGGTTGTGAACTAGTTAACAAGGAGTTTCAGTGCTCCGACGACTCGATGGCGCGTTACCTAGCCGAGGTAAGAAAGTTGGAAAGGAACTTCAAGAATTTTGAAGTCCTTTACGTGCCCAGGAGAGCAAATACCCTGGCTGACCAACTAGCCAAGTTAGGCATCTCACAAGAACCCGCCCCAGTGGGGTGCTCGTTGAGCACCTACTAAAGCCCTCTATTCCCTCCAGAGAAGAGGCGAACGAGACGCACGTCAACGTCTCCCTCCTCGAGCAAAGCGCCACCTGGATGACGCCATTCGTCCAGTTCTTGACGCATGGGACATTGCCCGAGGATGAGGCCGAGAAGTCCCGGCTTATCAGGAGAGCTCCACTATATAGGCTGGTGGAGGGTGCCCTGTACCGAAGAGGTGCGCTCGGAGTTCTCTCCAAGTACATCTCCCAGGAGGAGGGGAAGTTCATGCTAAAGAACTTACACGAGGATCTCTGCGGGCTCACTCGTCCTACAGAACAATCGTTGGGAAAGCCTTTAGGACAGGTTACTACTGGCCCACGGTGCTGGGCGATGCTCGCGAGATCGTCGCCACATGCCGGGCATGTCAATTCCATGCTCGGCAAGTGCATCAGCCAGACTACGACCTCCAGACTATTCCCTTCATCTGGCCGTTTTTTACCTGGGGACTGGACATCCTGGGCCTGTTCCCTAGAGGGGCGAAGGGGTGCACATACCTCTTCGTTGCCATAGATACGTTTACCAAGTGGATCGAAGCTGAACCGGTCTCTGGCATTACGGCCCAGGCGGCCAAGAAATTCTTCCGCAATAACGTGGTTACACGGTTTGGCGTTCCCAGCCGACTAATCATGGACAACGGAACTCAGTTCACCAGCGAACTGTTCCAAGAGTATTGCGAAGACATTGGCACCAAGATCTGCTTCGCCTCTGTGGCTCATCCACAGAGCAATGGGGCTGTCGAGCGAGCCAACAGACAGATCCTCCAAGGGATCAAGAAGCGGGTCTTCGACCGGCTTACCAAACTACGACAAAGCTAGGTGGACGAGCTTTCTTCCGTCCTGTGGTCTGTCCGCACCACCCCAGCAGAGCCACGGGTGAAACACCCTTCCGGCTCGTATACGGCATTGAGGCCATGCATCCCACCGAAATAACTCTGAGATCACCTCGCGTGGACCTTGCGGAGATGGCCGACGACCACCAAAGCCGACTGCTCGATCTCAACCTGTCCGAGGAGAAGCACGAGCAGGCCCTCATCCGATCGGCAGCCTACCTGCAGTCTCTACACAGGCACACGGCCCGATCGGTCCGACCAACGACCCTGCAAAACGGCGATTTAATCTTACGATGCATCCAAGACTTATCGCACACCAACAAGCTAACCCCCAGTTGGGAGGGTCCGTTCATGGTCGTCTCGTCTTCACGACCGGGGGCCGTTCGTCTCGCCTTCCTGGACGGCCGAGTCCTTTGCAGCTCATGGAACATCGCCCAGCTACGCAGGTTCTACGCATAATATCGCTCCCTTTTAGCTTTTCTTCCCCAACCCTTCCCTCCTTATTTAACCAAGGGATCTTCGAATGACTTCTGCTCGAAATTCCCGAACCTGTTAAATAAAGAGAAAAGGTAACCTAAGCTATCTTCGCATGATTCTTTAGAATATTCTTTTTCACTGTCCCACCCAATTACGATTTTTTGTTAGAACCGATTTCCAAGGCAGTCAACAGATCCGAAAATGCGTCCCGCCTTGAATTCCACTGCTCGGATAAACCGATAGCACATCGCTCCAGCAGATTCTTGGCGGTGCCTCGCAGGGTTCGGTCTCGACACCCACCGAAATCCGGAACTAACGGCTCGAACTTACGTACACTTCGTGTGCCCAATCTTTGCTTGCAATTAGGGGTAAAGACTTGGCCACACGAGGAGGCTGGACATCACTTTTTGCGCGCACCTGGCTGTTCGGCTGCTTCGTGTGCCCAGTCTTTGCTCGCAATCAGGGGCAAAGACTTGGCCACACGAGGGGGTGGACATCGCCTTTTGCGCGCACCCGGCTGCTCGGCTGCTTCGTGTGCACAGTCTTTGCTCGCAATCAGGAGCAAAGACTTCGCCACACGAGGGGGCTAGACACCGTCTTTTGCGCGAACCCGGCTCCTTGGCCGCTTCGTGTGCGCAGTCTTTGCTAGCAATCACGGGCAAAGACTTGGCCACACGAGGGGGCTGGACATCGCCTTTTATGCGCACCCGGCTGCTCGGCTGCTTCGTGTGCCCAGTCTTTGCTCGCAATCAGAGGCAAATACATGGCCACACGAGAAGGCTGGACATCGCCTTTTGCGTGCACCCGGCTGCTCGGCTGCTTCGTGTGCCCAGTCTTTGCTCGCAATCAAGGGGCAAAGACTTGGCCACACGAGAGGGCTGAACATCGTCTTTTGCGCGCACCCGGCTGCTCGGCTGCTTCGTGTGCCCAGTCTTTACTAGCAATCACGGGCAAAGACTTGGCCACACGAGGGGACTGGACACTGCCTTTTGGGCGCACCCGGCTGCTCGGCTGCTTCGTGTGCCCAGTCTTTGCTCGCAATCAGGGGCAAAGACTTGGCCACACGAGGGGGCTGGACATCTCCTTTTGCACGCACCCGGCTGCTCGGTACGCCGTGTGCCGATCTTTGCTTTCGCAATCGAGGGCAAAGACTTGGCCACACGAGGGGTCAACATCGTTTTTGCGCGCGCGACCGGCCGCTTTCGGCTTGCCGTGTGTCCAGTCTTTGCTCGCAATCAAGGGCAAATACTTGGCCACACGAGGGGGCTGGACACCGCCTTTTGCGCGCACCTGGCTGCTCGGCCGCTTCGTGTGCTCAGTCTTTGCTCGCAATCAGGGGCAAAGACTTGGCCACACGAGGGGGCTGGACACCGTCTTGTGCACGCACCCGGCTGCTCGGCTGCTTCGTGTGCCCAGTATTTGCTCGCAATCAGGGGCAAAACTTGGCCACACGAGGGTGCTGGACATCGCCTTTTGCACGTACCCGGCTGCTCGGCTGCTTCCTATGTCTAGTCTTTGCTCGCAGTTAGCGGCAAAGACCTGGCCACACGAGGGGGCTGGGTGGACGAGCGGTTGCATATATAATTTCCCTAAGCTCCCTTCTCATAATTATGTTAGCACGCATAACAGGAGTGAAAGGAGAAATGTAAAAACTTCTTGTATTAAATAAAAAATGTCTGTTACAAACACATGTAACACTACACACACAATTCTAATTCCTAGATCTACCCTTCAAAACATCGAGCTCAGCCTCCACGTCCTAAAGATGACTCCGGAGCTGGTGCACCTCGATCTGGGCTTCGCGTCCAGGGTGGATCTCCTCGCGAAGCTTCGCCACCTGCTCAGCGGCCCGACGAGCCTTCTCGGCTTCTGCCTCCACCAAGCTGGCGCAACGCTGCCTCTCTTGCTCGAGTTCCTTATGAACCCACCCGAGCTCCTCCTCGGCTCGGGTATTCCTCTCAAGGCCCCGAGCATGCTCCAGAGCCCGCTCGAGTTCCTCCTGGACCCACGCGAGCTCCGTTTGAGCTTCGCCCAACTCGGAGCGCACCGCCGCTACCTTGGCTCGGCACCGAGCTTCCATGCTCACGACCCGATCGTCTAGGGCAGCGGACAACTACAACAGGAAGAGTTAGTAACGCCACCACACCACGAGCGACATCTTCCGAAGAAAAGCCTACCTCGTGGTGGTGGCACTCAAGCAACACCCTCAACCCGGGCCATGGTCCGACCCGGGCGTCTTCCGTACTTAAAGATACGGTCGCCGAGGTCCGAGGGCTCCCCAAACCCTGACTCTTCCGCGCCCTCAACCCGAGCGTCCTCCATGCTCGGAGCCCGGGCCGCCTCGGCCGCCTCTTCTTCCGCGCCCTCGACCCAAGCATCCTCCATGGTCGGGGCCTGGGCCGTCTCGGCCGCATCTTCCTCCGCGCCCTCGACCCAAGCTTCCTCCATGCTCGGGGCCTGGGCCGCCTCGGCCGCATCTTCCTCCGCGCCCTTGACCCAAGCATCATCCATGCTCGGGGCCTGGGCCGCCTCGGCCGCATCTTCCTCCGCGCCCTCGACCCAAGCATCCTCCATGCCCGGGACCTGGGCCCCCTAGGCCGCCTCTTCCTCCGCACCCTCGGCTACGCCGTCTCGGCCGCCTCTGCCAAGGGGACTTCCCCCTCGGCAAGGTCACCTTGGCGACTCCCACGCTCGGGGACAGGGCTGCCTCCACGGCCTCAGCCCGGACAATCTCCGCGCTCGGAGGCTGTGCCATTCGTCCCTCCTCCACCATGCCCCGGGCAGAAGGCCCACTCGGAATCCGCTCCTCGCTCCCCGGGGAACGACCAAGACACCACTCGGCGTCGCCCCCCTTCGACGCCTGACCAAGGGAGCAGAATCCGAGCTCGAGTCCTCCAAGGTTTCCTCCCTCTCGCCCTGCTCGGCCGAACCATCCCCGGGAATCGGCTCCTCCATGATCATCGCCGCCAGGTCTGCAATGATGCAGGACGCTGCGGTTTGAAATGCCTCGTCAATCAGAACTCTAACCGCCGCTCCGGACACGGGCACAGGGGGTCTTCTCCCCCCACAAGCCCTTGACTATATTCGAGAAGAGGTAAAAAATCAAAGACCGCGGCAACTCACGGCCGGACAGAAGAAACCATAGGGCAGGAAGCTTACTCTCTTCCTCGACGTCCTCCGATCTTCGTCCGGCCTCGGCATCCCCCGCCCGGGCCTCCTTGCGCGCCTTTGTCTTGCGGGCCTAGACCTTCGTCCTCGCCCGCTTAGGCGCCGGTGGAGCGCCTTCCACCTCCCCGCTCGGGCCAGCTCCGACCCGGGCAAGGCTCGATGCCTCAAGCCACCCCGGATGATGCTCTTTCGCCCACTGGAGGAAGCCCTTCAGAGCATCCTCAATCTCCGCCCAGGGCCGACGTCCCTCGGGCCTTCGAGCCACGAAGAGAACGCCGCACCCGCCAAGTCCAGGTCCGCCTGGACGCTTCCCCCGGTGTCCTTCTCCCATTGGGCTCGCCGCTTAGCTCGGCGAAGGTCGGCCGCAGTCTGCAACAACCACATAGTATAGTCGGGGTGGTCCTCGGAATACTGCGCGAACTAGGCTGACAACTCTTGTACCTAGTCCGCGTACTCTAGATGAGGTCGTGGCGGGTTGTGCCTCGGCAGTACGCGTATCCTAGATGGTCGGGACGCGCATCCGCCAGGGCCGCCAGCCGGAGGAACCACGCGCGACGATCGCTTCGGCCGTGGCTCCTCTCCGTCGTCAGCCGCCCGCGGGGCCGCCCTCTTCTTCGAGGCAACCTTCTTCACCTTTGGCTGCTTCCCCTATCCTTGGCCGGCTGCTTGGCCGCCAGCACAGCCTCCAGGGCAGATCGGTCCTAAAAGTAAAAAGGCCGTTAGAACAAAGACCCTTCCCCACCCAAACACATTTGCTCGGCGGGGAACGTACCTGCTCCGAACGGTCAAGAACGTTCTTCGGCCCTCTCCTGCCCAACTCCAGGTTCACCTCCTTCCCCAGCGCAAAGAGTTCCGCACGGATAAAGTTTTCGTCCTAGGTCATCCACCTGTCCGAGACAACCGACCTCCGAAGCCTTCGATACACAATTAAAAGCCTAAAGGGGGGACTTGATCGTCTCCCCACTTAAGGCTCGAGGGCAAGATGACGGGGTTTGGAGGGATGTCCGGGATATCCCCTTGTTTTTTCTCTCGGCTGGGTACCGATCTCCCCCCAAGCAAACCATCCTTGCCCCGGCCCGGGCAAGGTCCTATCTTGCCCGGGAAGGAGCTCGCGTCATCCCTTCCCCGACTAAACAACGATTATATGCGTCTTTCCATCCACTGTAATAAATGCTCTAACACCCTCACGACTGTAACGTCCCGTCAAGACATATCGGGGACCACGGCTACCTGCCCTGTTCTTGTTGCACTATCTTCGTTCCGCCCTTCCGTCATCACGAATGACGGCGAAGACTGCTCCAGTACAGCGCGCCCAAGCTACCTGCCCTGTTCTTGTTGGACTGTATGCTCGTTAGTATATTGTTTACGTTCATGTATAAATAGGCCACATTGCTGTAAGAAGGATAGCTTTTTAGACACCAGACACAGACGAGAGCTTCGGCCAAGGCAAGAGCAAGTCGAAGCTCCCGTCTACCTCTAAAGAAGCCTGAGCCTCCCCTTGCTAGGGAGGCTCAGGGCTCCCTTTGTAAACTTTTTCTCAGATTTCCTAATACTGTGTCATTTGGCATCGAGGGTCATTACCTCCCCCTGAGGGGCCCGAACCAGCCTAAAATCTTTTGCTTCCCCGTTTACGGCTGCTTGATCAAGCCCGCCTTCTCGAACGCCCCTGAGGCTGTAGGAAAGAGGTCGGTTGATCCTTACACTCAACAAGTAAACTCGGCAGGTGGCAGTTCCGTACTCCCAACCGTCGACACCAGGTATCTGGGATATTGGGCCAAGTGATTCACATGTTACCGGCTGTGTCTGTGCGGAGGCCAATATCGCCAGGGTTTTCTCCAATGTTTGCGCTTATGCGGAACATTGCAAAACTTGGACTAATGAGAATAGAAATGATACATTAATCATCCATCCATATAAGTTGAGGTTTGATAATTTGATATTGCTAAAGAGCATATATATTGAATCTTTCTCAATTTCATTATGGAATATCAAATTGAATTTTGCATTCAAATTAGAATTTAACATTGGTGTTTTGATCCTTCTTATTAAATTGAGATTTTAATTGATATCCTCAAATCATACCTTGTTAAGTTTAATCTATGATAATATTTACTATATTCCATTTAGATTATCCATGTATTAGGGTTATTTCTAATCCTCATGGGTTTATCCCTATACATTTATTTTAAAAAAGGTTTTAGGTATGAATTGTTTCCAAATGTTAAGGTTAATTCAGAATTTCCAAAAAAATTAGTCCACATGTATATATACGTATGCATACATATTTATGTGGTGTATATATGTGTGTGTGTGCACGCGCGCGCCATTACTTATATAATTGCATAATCATTTCTTCATGATTTTGTATCATGGAAATGAATCTTATTTGATCTTTATGAATTAATTTTATTTAGGTTTCTAACAGAAAAACTGCTTGAGAGATAAGAGGAACAGAGAGGTTACTAATAGAAAAACAACTAGGCGGAGAGATAGTGACCATTATTAAAATAATTTTTAAACACTGCAATTTAAGACCCAATAAAATCCAAACATCTGAACCCTGCGCATATAGTGCCTAATGCCTATGTCGCTACGAGTCCTGGTCACGCAACTAAAGTCGCATGGCAGAAAATTCCAACACATACACTCACCAATCATCGCGTTACCTATGTTCATACGTGCAAACATCATCAAAATTCTTAGATTAAATGAATTGGTTATAAAATACATAACTAGGGATACTAAGTTTTTTTTAGGGAAACCAGGTAAAAGATATTGATTTTCTTGCACCTTTTTTTATACCTATACTCGTTAGTGCTTACTGTTTGCAGAAATTTTATTTCTGATACAGTAGTGTAAACAGTAATATGGGGAAAAAACAAAATATACTATTTGTTTTGCCCTCTTTTAGCTACAACATGCTACTAATAATCATTTAATTTGTATAGATAACAATTTTTTTAACATTTTTTTTGCGCTGCATTGTAGAATGAACAGTGCGCATAGAGAAAATTCTGATTGGGTACTGTAGCATAAACAGTACGCAATTTTCCTACAGTATTTTAGCTCCTAAATACACCTAGGGAAACTTGTCCTGTATTTTTTTTCGTGGTACCGTAGCAATAAACAGCGCCAAAAAATCTTCCCGTGGGATACTGTAGCAATGAACAGTGCCCCTTTTTGTTTAGCTAGCTTCTTCTTCTATTCTTGGATCACATTTGCTCAAACAGTAACACACAACAATTTGTCTTCACACAAAATTTCATCTAGCTATTAACTAAGACAGATAATGAATAGCTATGTCACAAAAGAGCAAAATGCTTGACACAGTCTATTCCACACAATTTTTACAAAATTATGAACTAAAATCTAACTAACATCGACTCCGACAACTAAGATCTATAGTCTAAGCTTTATTCTTCGAGTGTGTTCTCATTTGAGTCTTCCTCCTGAACTCGTTCTTCAGGGTCTTCCTCTTCTTCTTCAGCTTCGATGGTCTTGATAATGCTGATGTCCGGGGGTTTGCATGTACAGATTCTCTTTGTAATGAGCTCATATTCCTCCATCAGCTCGCGCTTTCGTTTGGGCAAATCTCTCTCCACGTGTGTGAGCTCCCGGTTCCCCTTCTCCAGCTTTTCTGCAATAGCAAAATTGCGTCTAGCCACTTTGCGTAATTCGGTGTATTCTTTTTGCAGGGACTTGGTCTTCTCTTTTAATTTCTTCTCTTTACACGTCGTCCTTTCATCGAAGTCCTTTTTCTGTTGCTCCAGCTCCGCCCTCTCTTTAGAGAGTGCTTGATGTTCATCATCCAGTGACTCTCGCTTTGTTGCAATCTCCTCCTGAACGACCTCCTCTTTTGCTTGATATTCCGCAAGTTTTTTTTGACTTGTTTGCAACTTCTCCATGCATTATTTCAGATCGTCCTCCAGTTCATCAGCTTTGAAAGCGACCTTAGTCAAGTTTGCCTCCATGGTCTTGAATTATATACGGAGTTGATCGTATATGCCGCACACAAATTCTGCATACTTTGCTTCATAGACCACCATAGGATCATTCTCGTTGCGAACCGAAGGAAACTCACAGAAGGGGGCTTCATTCTCCATACGTCGCGGCATCAACCGGAACGGTGTCTTGGCTTGCTCCTCTTGGTGCATGGCTGACATGCGATGTATCGCTTTTCTTGTCACATCTTGCGTAGCAGCCTCCTTTGTTATTCTGACCGCACTGAACTGGTCCGTCTCATCTTTAGGCTTTACTCCACGAGACAGAATGGCAACCGCAGCTACCCATTGATCCGCTCCATTCTGGACAATGACATCCCGCACATACTCGGGCTTCTTGGCGTAGCCGAGGTAATGCAGCATGTCCCACAACGGCACGACAAAGCCACCTTCGTCCAGGGCGTAGGAGGTGTCAACCGGCATCTAAACAAAAATAATAAGAATAGCAATAATTAGAGAAGGAGATATAAAGCATAAGCAAAGAAGACAAGTAGAACAGTGATGAGGTATTATGTTTTTTTATAAAATAAAACCTTAGAACTTCCGAAAACTATCTAGCGATTCCTAGAGTCAGCTCGGCTCTGATACCAAATCTATCGGGACCTGGCTCAGCAAGCTGACCCCTCTGTGCCTTACGGTACTAGTCCCAATAGATCACAGCTAGTACGCACAGTTAGAACATATTGGAATCACATCTTGCTGTTTAACGAATAACAAAATAAAGTACATTGGCAACAAACGCCAATTA
Organism: Olyra latifolia; assembly: GCA_036346145.1. NCBI lineage: Eukaryota > Viridiplantae > Streptophyta > Magnoliopsida > Poales > Poaceae > Olyra > Olyra latifolia. The sequence goes on along the minus strand of CM070531.1, from coordinate 1,899,328 downwards.
GTACAATAATTTTCATAATATTAATAGTAACAAACGGAAGATAGAAAATTAAATGACAGCTCGGTACACCCATCCATACGCCACAGACATCTGACTGGGGATACACTAGTAGTCGGAAGCTCCATCGTCGTTCTCTGCCTCATAGTCGACGTACTCGGCAGTGTCGTCACCTGCGCACAGACCTGAAGAACAACTAATGAGTATGATTAAACCATACCCAGCAAGCATATATATCCTTATGTATGAATGCAAGGTATCAAAGGAATGGATATGGTTAATTTGCGTAAGAGCACTTTTAAACAATCATATCAGTTGTAAAGCAATAGTTTGAAACAATTTTAAATTCATTTCTTAACTCATATTTTCTCAACATAGCAATATAAATGACATTTGCTGTCAACTCTACTCGAAAACCCTAGTAATACATTTCCTGTAATGCACTGCTCGGCATTCGCTGCCCGGCGTTTACTGTCTGGCAATCCCTGTCCCTACCTTCTACAGTAATTTAATTATTAAAAAGGTTAGACTAACAAGTGGAGGTGCTTAAGCCCGCTCTTGACCGTGAGCAAGCATGGCTATCATGATAGTTTTAACTCTACAGAGTGTGTATACTTTACCATAGGACCCACCTGAGAGCGAGACGAAGACATTATCCCCGTTATGTCTAAAATTGAGGATGTCTCACTAAGGATTCACCCTAGGCCGTTTCATCATGAAGCCCGAAGTCCCCCTCGTGTGCCAGATGGGTATACGGTGGTTGCAAGCCACACCCACATCGCCATGACAAAGTAAAACTAGATTTTCCAAGGTAACAACTAAGGTATTACCATTATTAATACCCATGGCTGTACTATTTTGCCTGGTCAGTCCATCCACAATATTTGGTCCTTAGGTCGACTGAGGTGGCATACCACAAACCAACATCCACCAATCAAACCATCAACTCGAATCTACTCACGCCACAGTGATTTTAGTTGAATTAAGTTTAACCAAAATCACACGATAAAAAGTAGATTCTCTCAACCAAGGTTTTTAAATGATTTCCCATCATAATGATCATCTAGATTTTCCATCGAAGCAACTAAGCATCTAGCGTGAGTAAATTCAAGGATGTCAATAATATGAGATTAATTCATACTAGGCGACAATGGAAAGTTAACCATGCTAAGGAATGATTAACACGATATCGGAAATAGCTAATGTAAACATATAAAATACAATTAAAATTAGCATGCGTATTTAAAAGAAAAACTAAGAATAGTAAATATGAGAGAAAACAAGTGGGATCGACATGAATCTAGCTTGCACCTTGATCCAAGTAACACGTTCCTGGACAATCAGTAGCTAATTCCTCTCCGGACTCCTCCGCGATGTCCACACGTAAATCGAGGCATAGACGAATTAACAGCAGTGAATAAAAATCAGAAAATATGACATAAATACAGTAGGTAGATTAGGCTAAAAGAAGATCAGTAAAATTGGTTTTGCTCGAAACGGAATTGTAGTTTGGGAGATATAAAACTGGGAAGGTTTACTGTTCATTGTGAACAGTGCCACGGGTTGACTGGGTTTGACCAGAGGATTAAAAGGCTGGCTCCTTCCTCTGCTTCAGACGCGCACCAGAGAGAAAGAGGGGAAAAAGAAAGAGAGAGAGAGAAAGAAGAGGGCACAACTCATTAAATAGGGATGTCACAGTACCTGGCTCATTTTCACCGTGAAGAAGATGAAGCAGTTGGCTAAGTATGAGAAGAGGGGGCTAGCCGACGGAAGAGAGATTAGCCGATTATAGAGCCCAAGAGGGTTTGGGAGTGTGTGAATGAAGATGACCGGCGCGCTATTTATAAGAAGACAAAATGAGGAGGTTAACCGTCGCGTGCAGTAGAAGTTGAAAAATTGGCGACAAAAAACCCTAGAGATCGACGGTCTAGAGAATTGGATAGACGGTGGAAGAACACAGAAAAAAGATTGGAGTGAAGAAAGCTGATGGAGGAAAGGCCGATACATAGAGAAATTTTGGAACATGATTTTCATATTCCAAAATTGGGGGCATGTGTTGACACCCAATTTTGGAAATAAGACAATTATCTAGAAGGGTCTCGGAATTAGCTTGAGCCTGGTGAAATATGGGCTGAAATGGGCACAAACGGGAGTCCGAGTTGACTTGATGCAGATGTGGAAGAATCGGCTGAAGGAGAGTCCAGATCGGCTTAATATTAGTATATTAGGTAGAGTTAGATATAAATAGAAGAATAAAATCGAGTCTATATCATTTACAAATAAGAGTCTTAGTCGAAGTTTGGATATGAAGTCCTGTATAAATACCTAGCCTGAGGAGCGTGGATTAGGAAACATCAATCAAACATATCTAATTTTTACCTGTCTTTACTTTTAGTTGCAATTAGAGTAGTTTCATTATATTTTGTCTTCGATTGACTTGTTGCTCATCTCCTTTCGATCAGCTTTAATGTACACCCTAGGAGTTGCATGTAAGTAAGTATTGTCTCGATTAAGTTCGATCTACGGGCTTGCATTGGCTTTTGGTCGAAATACTATCTTAGTCGATATTGTTGTACATCGCAGTTTCGACTATGGGTTAGGTTTTATCTTCTTTCTACTAATCAACATATTCGTTGGCAGTAGACTGCTTACCCCTCGTTTTATCGGCTTATAGTTTGCTATTTGTTTATAGTCTGTTTACCCTTTATTCTATCAATTAGACAATCTAATCAGCTAGTTGATAGTATGTTTATACTCTTTCTGCTAGCTTGTTGATTTTATCAGCTTGGTGATAGACTGTTTACTTGCTTGAACTGATTGATTTAGATTTAATCTAAGCCAAGAGGTTGTTACCTTTCACCGTTGTTTTGGACTTGTCTCCAAGTGTTAGAAGTCCTTTGTATTACAAATTGAAAGTGCATCTAGACCCCTAATTATTTTGGTGATTAATGACAACCGAATAAAGGGACTAATGAGTTTGTCAAGGATTTATCTAGGTTTTAGTCCAAGAGGAGCAAAGGTGAAGGATACGGACCCCTCAATCAAGCTAATCGGTTGTGAGAAGGTTTTCCGAAGACTTGTAATTATTTAACTTTAATTGAGTTTAAGGACAGCCACACTATAAAGAGGAATGTGGCGAAATGTGACTCTTAGACCCCAAAGTGCTCAATAGATGAATCTTGGTGCATAGGGCAAGTCTCATACCACCACATTCTCAATCCACAAATTTTGGTATCGGACTGTCCGATGTTTAGTATCGGACTATCCGATGTTCTCTAGTCCAGATTGTCCGAATTTTGAGAGTATGGAGTTCTCTGTCTGGAAATAAATTTTTGATCGGACTGTCCGATGTCCGGTATCGGACTGTCTGATATACCCTAGTTCAGACTGTCCGATTTTTCAGAGTTTAGGGTTCTCTGTCTGAAATTAATTTTATGATCGGACTGTCCAATGTTTGTATGGATTGTCCGATGTTGTGCAAATCGGACTATCCGAACTTCCAGAGTTCTGGGTTCTTTGTCCCGATTTATTATTTTGTTCGGACTGTCCGATACTTGACATCAGACTGTCCGATATTACATAGTTTTGAACCTAACGGGCAGATTTCCACCCCGACCTATACATACCCCTTCACTCAGACCGAGCTAGGGTTAGACATTACATTTACTCCACCAACCATTTTCATTGTGTGATCATGTCCAGTGAAAGTCGGTTCACCGTTTCAAGGCAATTCTAAGCCAAAAATTAATAGTTGGACCTGAGCAATGTCTAAGCAAGATTTTAACCAAGACTCAAGAGTCTAAATCATTTTATTCAACCTAGCTCGGCTAACAAGGGTATCTTCAAGGCAATCAAAAGCAAGGCCAAATGACAGATGATTATTTCAAGGCAACATCATCATGGTAAATTGATAGCAAGTAAATAAATGGCATGATATATCATGATTGAACAAATAGACATAAGTACTTAAAAGGGCATGCAGTTTAATACTATAAAATAAATACTTTAGAAATCTGGGATTCAATATGATATTATTGGATGTTAACTCGCACTAGGGAAAGCGCATACTCTCCCTAGTAAAAGCAACTTCCTATAGGAGAAGTGTTAACTCGCCTTGGGAATTGAAGTCCGGGTTCTGTGCGGATTCCTCGAACGGTGCTTCCGGATCCTCTACGTCTAATCGGAGAATCAACAATTCATCATAAACACAATGCGGCGAGGAAAAGAATGATGCATGAAATGCAATCGAGATCGCTCGTATTCGTTCGTTTACAATTCCTGTGTTTAACTATCTATATGAATCTATATATCGAGAAAGTTCCATGATCCTTTTAAGTAATACTTTCTACCGTATTGGTAGCAGGGTGCTAATGAGATGATGCACATGATACATGTATGTATGTATATATATATATATAGGTAATAGTGTAATTTCTACCCTAATTAGCCCAATAGGAGAAAATAGGGTTTTATCGTGTTTAAAGTACTTTAAATAGCTAGAACATGTTAACTCACATTTTGTTTGAAGTATTTTCTTCATCAACTTATTTAATCTTTATTATTCTAGCAGAGTAGGGATTAAGTGGTGTGTAAGTGATTGTGTGTAGCACAGCGCCCGAGCTTCGCTCAATCATTCCGCCCCAACGCCAGCCCCCTCGCTTCACCGGCCGCGCCCTCCTCCCGGAGCAATCTGCCGCGCCGCCTTCCTCTCCTCAACCGGTGGCCGTCTTCTACGGGACCCATCTGCGGCCCCATGCCCTCCTGATCTTGCCCTGCCGTGCCTCTTTCGCATGGATCTACCGCCGCGCACGGCCTTCGCTCAGTCGTTCCGCCCTAGTGCCGTTCCCTCGCTTGACCACCCACGGCCTCCTCTCGGAGTGATCTGCCACGCCACCTTCCTCCCCTCAACCGCTGGCCGCCTTCTACCGGACTGATCTGCGGTGCCATGCGCCCGCCCTTCGCGCGAAGCGCATCTGCCGTCACGGCCGGGTCGCTCTTCCGCACGAATTTGCCGACGCCGGCCGGCACACCTTGGTGGTCACCGCCACCGTGGCCGTCACTGCCCTTCCAGATCCCTACTCCCCTTCCACGCTGCGACGACGTCCGGGCAACGATGGCCGCACGGGAGTCCTCATCTTGGCCTGCCGCGCCCGCTCGCCGACCTACCTGGAGGTTTGGCCAATGCGGACACAGTTTTCAGTTTTCACCCCATGGTGAACGTCGACCGCCGCGCCCTTGCACCTGCCTATTGGCTTTGGTGCTACGCGGGTGTGCGCATCAAAGACGCTGCTGGCTTTCAGCTATGCGCCGGCCCACCCATTTGACGCCCGTATCGAAGACCGCTATTATTGTCATTCCGTGGCGACCTGCACAGAGCCGTCACGATTTTTACGCGCCTCTGCTCGTCCAGCCATTCCCTCGCGATGAGCCCTACCCGTTGTCCTCGACGTCGCTCTACATTGTTGCAGTATCCCTCGGTTTGCCTGCTTGTTTTTCCATTGTTTCATGCAGATTAACTATGTTTGCTGACGCATGTTACTCCCATCGTGTTACGTCCTAGACAGGAGGTGGAATTAATTAGTGTGCATTGGTTTTCTCTTGCCGCTTGGCCGTTCATATTGGTTGTTACAGAGGCGCTGAGATTGCCACCGATCGGTTATATCCTATTAGCTCCTTGTCACCTCTTCTATTGTTCTACCTCTTGCGTTGTGATTGATTGCTATTCAGGTGCAGCGACCTGTTTTATACAGTATGTACTATAGCTTGATGCTCTTGTGAACCCTACTGACAGTGTTGCTCGCTTCTTCATGGTTCTAGAAACTTGGTATGTGTAAATCTTCCTGATATATTTTCTTAGAGTTTGCTTTTACAGTTCCGAATGCTCTCCTTTGCTCTGTATTCCCTTTGTGTTTTAGGAATTGCCGCAATGCTTCCCTCTCTACTAAGATTTTTTTTCCTTGTGTTTAGTGCGTTCAGCGTTCTTCTGTTTTGATGCTAGAATTTGTTTTCCTTGGTTATTGCAGTGTAACTGTTTTTGTTACTATTGCAGTTACAGGTGCATGTGCGTCCCTTCACCGTGTGGTACAGGTTACCTCTGTGCTTTTATGCCTAGGATTACTATCTCGCATTCTTTTTGGTTTTTGGTGCCACTTCCCGGTTTCCTTGCCTCCGTGGATTACTTATAGGTATTAAAAATTATGTACGTTTTTTAATTACTTATTACCACAGTTCCAGAGATGCATGCATCTTCCTTGCCCTCTACTGTACCCTTCCTGTACACTCTTGTACGTGGTGGTTCTGTTTTGCCGCTTTTTTACAACTACACCGGTCTTACCGCCTTTCCCTCTATACGATTGGTACATTTTCTTCTTTTTTTCTTGCCCTCGCTGTCAGACATGTCCCTTCCTTCCTCTCTCTCTCCCGATTAATTACTTCCTTATGTTCACATTGCAACATTAGACGACTGTCTGTCTGTTCTCGCATTTCACCGTACAGTTTGTCAAACCTGTTTTTACCTTTCCCTTACTTCTTCTACTCTTTCTCTTCGACCCATTTTCTCTCTCCTTTCTTTGTTTCTTTATTTTCCTTACTTCTTCTGCTCTTTCTCTGCGTCCCATTTTCCCTTAGTTCCCTTCTCTTGCTCCGTTCCTTCTACTCAACTTCATCCAGTGTCATCTGATTCGTGCGTACATGCCGCTTAATTCTTCTATATGCATCTATCGATCTGTGTTATATACATTTTCTCTCATCTGGATTTCTCTTAGTATTCTCTTTCTTAGTGCACGTTAATGGTTGTATTGCCATTAACCCCGTTTGACTACTTTCGTTTTCTTTTGTTATTCTTGCTTATACCGCTATGAGGTTGCCTTCTTGCTGTCTACTTCTGCGGCAATCAACACATAATTTAGTTTTGCTTCCTTACTTTCCTCCTCGTGTTCTTTACTGCTTCCGTTTGTTCCCGTCTTTGTATGTTTTCCCTTTCCATGCCTTTATGCTACCTTTTGCCACTAGCCTTGTCGTCGTTTCGTTCGCGTGCCATGTTCTTTTTGGTCCATTACCCTTTCTTATTTACCTTTCTCTGCTTTATGTACCTGCATTATTTGCACATGCCTGATTTCCTTTCGGTGTTCATTAGATTGGCCCAGACACTGGTCGACTCTCTTCGACTTGCAGACAACAATGGTCCTATCTGCGTGCGCGTAAGTCGGCTATGGGATTTTAACGATCTAAAGAACAACAGTGTTGTACTTCATCTGAATATGGTTCTTGTCGATGAAAAGGTCTTCCTTTTGGACATAGAATTTTCCCCCTTCTTTACGGTTTCTTTGGCTTTCTATACTTACTGTTGCCACTTAATATTTCATCTTTTAGGGATCTGCTCTCCATGCACAGGCTTATCCTCCTTCTGACAAAAAAAAGATCTCTAATGGCAGAAGGAAAAGTGTACTATATAACCTTTTATCATGTGAGATCTGCCAATAGGTTATAGACCAGTGCCTCATGACAATCTTATTGTCTTCTCCAACTGGACAAATGTTGAAGAGTGTATCAATGTGCCTCCACGTTTCCCTTCCTTCGTCTTTTTGCTCACACCGTTTGAGTAGATTGCTGCGCTTGCGGAGAAAAAGGAGTTCTTCCTTGATTGATTTCTTATTATACCTTAGATACATATTACGAGATTTCTTCAGCATTAGTAATGTGTTTGTTTATTATTGCTGCATTATAGATGTCATCGGCCTCATCATTGAAATATCGCCTGTTACTTCCCTTTAACCGAGGTCGCAGAGCACAAATGCCTTCAACGTGGATAGATGTTCCTCATATTGCTCCATCTCAGCCCAATGCAGCGCCTAAATAGATTTCTAAGATAAAAGATCTAAACCCTCACCAGCATAAGGTCAGTATTGTGCTCGCACTGTTTCCAGCGAATTTTCCTCTTTATATCTACAACTTTGCTTATTGTTCATTGTGTCCTTTCGGCTATGACAAAAAAAGAGTCCATGCTCACATCATGTTGGTGTTCACCAAACAATTTCCCTTTTGTTTGTACGGCTATTTTTCCATAGTTAATTGCATTCTTTCTTATAGAAATAAGATTTCGTGACACGATAGAAACAGTTAGCCATGTAGTTTACCTGCTGGTTTGTGGTATCCGGAAGAGTATTGTCTTGGAAAAGCGCATACAGCTATGCCATTCACTAACCCTCCACATAAAAAACTACGTCCTATCTGCTATATTCTGAACAATGATTCCCTAGACAGTTCCGTTTTGCTGAACCAATCGCATTTACGCCATGCGCTAGTGTCGACGATTTGCGTCGGCAATGTATTTTATAGGACTATGCGAGAGATCATAACTCGATGGTAGCATAGGGGGCAGGACTTATACAGGTTCGGGCCCTCTGTGAGAGGTAACACCCTACTCCTGTGCTCGTGGATTGTATTGTGGATGTCGATTACAATGTATGTTCTCGGGATTACACGAGAACAGACAATGATCAGATGTAGATGAGATGTTCTAACTAGGGACCCCCGACCCCCTTTATATAGTGCAGGGGATCGGGTTACAGATAGGTTCCCTAATCCATATAAGGAAGATAGAGATATAACCGAGTTGATTCCGCCTATCTCCATGTAGTCGAGTAGGAATCGAATTCGTTTCCTTGTAAAGCAAGTCGGGCCGCGCCAGCCTCTAAGCCCGTCTTATGGAAGATCCATGCGACTCGGCCCAAAGAGGTGGTACGTCCAACAGTATATCTCGGAATACCCGGGGCCCATGTTATCCACAGTAGCCCCCGAGTGCTTCGTGACTGGGTTGTCTTGATTCTGGGTTCAACTTGCAGTCCTTCAGATGTATCCCGAGTGATGTCACTCTTCATTCGACTGGGGAAGTTCCGCTCGCCAAGTAACCTACTGATCAAACAACAGTCGCAATGGACTCAAGAGAAAATCTCAAGTCTTAAAAAGATGTCCGGTACCCAGCCGACTGGTCGGTATACTGGCTATTGGCCCCACCGAGAGGCATACCAAACAAGTGGATGCTGCCGAGTGATCAGCGTCACCCTGCTTTATCCTCCCTGTTACGAATTATGGCATTCGAATCTGACTGGCAGAACCCGACATTCCGTCCAGCAAGGGACATGCCACAACCCGCGTAGGGCGTTCAGGCGCCCTGATCCGACTAGTGCGGAGTCAAGCTAGTGATTCTCGGAAGAATACGCCCGCCTCCAAGTTGAAGTCATCCGAGTGGTGTTCGTCTCAATGACGAACGATCCAGAGATGTGCCACTGAGACCCGACTGAAGAGGTAACTCTTGACGCCCAATCTGATTAAGAAATCAGACCGACTATTGACCCCAGGAGGTACGTCAAGAGCTGAGTTATAATTTGGGAAACGCCCAGTCCTCAGAGCTGAGTTATAATTTGGGAAACGCCCGGTCCTCAAGAGCTGGGGGTGCGCCATCCTTCCCAACTAGGTTAGGTCCGAGTGACATCTGTACCCGAATAATGACGTGTATAGCTCGTGGCCTATGTAAGGCATGCCGCTCGAAATCCAAGGTAATCAGGCGTCCTGACCCGGCTAACGCAAGGTCAAGCTAGCGATTCTCGGAATAATACACCTGCCTCCAGATTGAAGTCATCCGAGTGGTGTTCGTCTTGATGACAAACGATCCGGAGATGTACCACTGGGATTCAACTGAAGAAATAGCCTTTGATGTCCAGTCTGACTAGAGACAAACCGACTTTTGTCCCTAGGGGGCACATCAATAGCTAAGTTAATCACCCGAGAGGCGCCCAGCCCTCAGAGATTGACGACTGGCATAGGGCCCAACTGGAGCACGCCCTTTTCCCGACTAGGTTTGATCCGAGTGACACCTGTACACAAGCAATGTCATGTACAGCTTGCGGCCCTTGTGGGGCGTGCCCCCTAGTACTTAAGCCCGGGCCCGAATCTTGAAGTAATGATTTTAGGGCTTCATTCTTTCCCGCTTAGTGCGGAAACGAAATGTCCCCATTTTCTTTTAAATGAAGCACGCCGGGACATCTGAACAGGTATACTCGCATCGTGCGCCCGAACCCGTTCGTCTCCCCGAAACGCTTCCGCTAGGGTTTAAGCGCTCCCGCCGCCACAGGGCAACCCTAGCACCGCCGCCGCCGCCGAACTCTAGCCCCAACTTCGCCGCTCCCCTTCCCCCACCACATTCCAATGGCGGGGAACTGGGCAACCTCCATCACCACCGAAGAGCGGCTGTAGGCTCTGGTCGACGCTAACGTTCTCCCTGCGCTGGAGCTCATTTGCTGGCGCGCCACCGCGGGTGAGTCCTTCCCCACTCCTCGTCAAGAGGAGATCATCTTTTTTGAGTCCTTCTTTTCGCGCGGGTTCGGACTCCCCGCTTCCTCCTTTCTTCGTGGTTTGCTCAACCACTATGTAATCGAGCTCTTCCACTTGAACCCCAACTACATTCTTCAAATCTCTATCTTTGTCCAACTCTGCGAAGCTTTTCTAGGGATTGCTCCCCACTTCACCCTTTTTCGCCACCTCTTCTTCTTGAAAGCCTACCCCACTGACAACGCCCCTAAGGCCGTTGGCGGGGCCGGATTCCAACTCCGGAGCGGCCTCAAGAAGGAGTACTTCTCCTTGCACTCCGGACTTCCTTGAAGGGATGGAACCAGGAGTGGTTCTACTGCTCCAATCCTCCCCTGGTCTTCCTTGTTTCGATGGGAGAAAGCCCCGAGCCTCCCGCTCTTGGAATTCTCCCCCGCCTTCCTCCGAAATGGATTAGGTCACCGAGTTACTCGGCCTGATCCAACATCTCAAAGAGGAGGGGCTGACCGGCGTGGCAATAGCCGTCTCCTTCACGAGGCACCGCGTCTAGCCTTTAAAGGAGAGGGTCCAGCCCGGGTTCGAATACTCAAGGCCGGCCGACTCGACCCGGGAGACGAGTGCCCCAATCTCCAATTCGGACGCCATCGAACGTCTTTCGGAATTCTTCACCACGGGGACGCCCCTTTCCAACTAGGGGTGTCCCAGGAGCTTCTCCCTTACCAATCCGCCACCGGAAGTAAGGGCTGAGTAACCCTAAAGTTCGTTTCATGTTCCGAGTAATTTTGCTTTCTGTACCAACTCGGGAAGGCCGCGTTCCTGTGCAGGAGCGTCGGGCCTTCGTATCCTTCGCCCCGACACCCGAGGCCCCCGCCCATAAGGGCGAGAAACGCCCGGGTGAGGAACCTGAAGAGGCTCCGGAAGCGAAGAGAGGCAAGGGCCCGGCCTCCTCCGTGGAGGGGACGTCCCGCCACCCGAGGGGTGCAACCAGCGAAGCTCAGGCCCAAAGGTCAACGAGGCTTCCGAGGAGGGAGCGAGCCAGCCGATGCCGACCCAGGGGCCCAGTCAGGAGACTTGTGCTCCGAGGGTGGATCGCAGGGCGTCGCCGAAGAGGGGGCAGGCTCCTCTGGCCCCTCAAGCCAGGCCGAGTGGCCCGCCCGACACTTCCTCAAGCGGAACTTCCGCTCAGAGGGGCGCCGGCATTAAGATCAAGACCTCCAGCCGGTAAGCACAAATTCGCCACCGCCTGATAGTCTTCACATTTTCGTTGACTGAAGCATTTCCCTCTTTCAGGAAACCATCAGAAGAAGTTCCGTTAGATCGCCCGGCCAAGCCGGCGTCAAAGCCTGCTGAGCCGAGTCGGGCGACATCTCCGCCGACGGCCGACGCGGTCACCCCGTCGACCGAGCCGATGGAAGCCGTGTCGGAGGCCAAGGTTCGTGGAGACGCCACCGCCGCAGCCTCGGGCCCGAAGCCGACCGACGAGGGCAATGGGGAGGCCGAGCCCAAGCTCTCGGCAGGCTAGAGAGATGAAGCCGGGGACTGGGCTCTCGTTAACGACGAGGCCGAGGAGAAGGTCAGGAAGGCCTTCTTCGAGTATGCCGCTGAATGCGGCAAAATGGCCAGGGTAAGTCTTCTGACCAACAGAGTAAGTTTTCTTCATCTCGAGGTAGAATAGTGAATGTTCTCCCTCTTCACAGGAACTTGGTGGCTTTTCCAAGAGGAAAACTAAGTTCCTCAATTACTTCCTCCCCTGAATAGAACGGATTAAATCCGTGGAAGGAGAAGTAGTCGAGGTCCGAACCGAGGCAGCCAAGCAACGCCGGGAGCTGCAGGCCCGGATCAAGAAGCTGTAGGACGAAATTTCGACCTCGCAGGCTCCCTTCGGTGTAAGTACCCCAACCTGAGTTAGGATTTTCCAGCTTGCGCGTGACCGAGTGGCATCGTGCTCTGCTCAACATGCAGCCTGCGACGCCACGATCGCCAACCTGCGGGAAGAATTGGCCAAGTCCCAGGACCAAAAGCTGGCCCTAGAGAAGTCGGAGGCGAAAGCCGTCGCCGAGCTGGAGGGTAAGTCCCCAAACCCGACCGACTTCGAGCCTCCGATTTCTACACAATTGTATAACTGTGCGTTCTTTGTTCTTGACAGAGCAAAGAAGAAGACGCGGACGCAGTATGACGTTCTGCTGGAGACTACCAACACCGCGCAAGCGCGATATGAGGAACTCCTGGTGGCCGTGGAGCCCACTCGGCGACGGCTCTATGTCGGTGACGTCGAGCCAAGCACTCGGGCCAAGCTGATCCAGAGGTGGACCGAAGCCCTCGAGCAGCTCAAGGCCCAGCTCAGGGACGTCAGCTTGATGAGTACCAGCCAAGCGCTGGGAATCGTCAAGTCGCTCTACCCGCGAGTTGAGCTTGATGCTGTCAAGGATGGCTTCGCCTGCTCCGAGGAGGAGGCGTAAGCCCTGCTTGAGGAAGTGAAGCCGGCGGCCGAGTACCTTGTAGATAACTTAGAGTTGGATCCCCTGTAAACATAAATGTAGGAACTTGCTGTAAATTATCAATGTAAATGTTTTACTTCCCGATATAATATATGCTTAATCGGTTTTTCTTAATTCAAGCCATGCATTTTGCCTGATTAAATTAGGTTCCTTTTACTAAGCACTCTGCCAAGCGCATCAAATTCCTTAGCGTTAGGAGTTGGCGCGGAGCTCTGTCTCCAAGAACGCAGTCAGGAAGTATGAGTGTTGCTAGAAAACAAGAGTTTCGTTACTCGGAACAATCAACACTTAGGCTCGGCACGGACTTGAAAAGAGAAAGATCGATTAGGTATTAAATAGGTGCAGACTGCACCTAATTAGGTGTAGCTCCCGACTTACTAGCTAGTCGGGATCCGACTAGGGAGCAAGTCAGGTTAGATTCTAGATAAAAGAGATTAGGTGCGCGATTGCGCACCTAATTAGGTGTAGCCCCCGACTTACTACTTAATTGAAACACAAATAAGTAGCAAGTCAGAAGCTGAATTACATAAAAGAGACTAGGTGCGCGATTGCGCACCTAATTAGGTGTAGCCCCGACTTACTACTTAATCGAACCACAAATAAGTAGCAAGTCAGAAGCTGAATTGTATAAATGTAAAGTCAATGTGAGCGAAAACTTATCTTTATTAATCGTAAATGTGTATACAACGGTCGTCAGGTATAGAACCGACGTAATTGCTCGATGTTCCACGAATTGTCCATGAGAACGCCGTCTTCTCGCCTCAATCGGTAAGCCCCCGGGCGCGTCACCGAGTCGACAATGTATGGACCCTCCCAGCGTGGGGAGAGTTTATGGCCACTCGATTGATTGACCCGGAGGAACTCCAACCGAGAAGGCACGATCCCGTACATTGCGATCATGGTAGCGACGCAGACTCTGGAGGTACTTGGCCAACCGAATTGTTGCAGCATCCCGAGCTTCCTCCAGTCAATCGAGTTCGTCGATCCGACTAGCCTCTGACTCGTCCTCATTGAACCTTTGAACTCGTGGCGACCCGAATTGTAACTCCGTTGGAAGGACCGCCTCAGACCCGTCCGTATACAAGGAAGAAGGGAGACTGCCCCGTAGCTCGGCTGGGGCTCGTACGGAGCCCTAGAGTACGGCAGGCAATTCCTTCATCCATTTTGCCACGTATGGGTTGAGCCGATCGAAGATGCGCGCCCTGACGCCTTGTAGAAACATACCGTTCATGCGCTCGACCTGCCCATTGCTTCATGGGTGTGCCACTGAAGCAAAGCAAATCTTTATGCCAACATCTTCACACCAGCTTTGAAACTCGTCACTTCTGAACTAAGAGCCGTTATCAATAATGATCCGAGATGATATGCCAAACCGACCGATGATCTCCTAGAAGAACTCGGTGGCTTTAGCCACCGTAATCTTGGTCACAGGTTTGGCTTCAATCCATTTAGTGAACTTGTCAATGGCGACGAAGATGTGTTCAAAACCACTCGGGACCTTCTTGAAGGGTCCGACAATGTCGAGCCCCCAGACTGCAAACGGCCAGGTGATAGGGATCGTCTGAAGTTCCTGAGCCGGCACGTGGATCTGCCGAGCGAAGAATTGACAATCCTCGCACTTGTGGACGATCTCCTTTGAGTCGGAGACCGCGGTTGGCCAGTAAAATCCTTGCCAGAAGACTTTTCCGACCAACGTAGCTGATGCAGCATGATGGCCGCACATGTCCAAGTGAATTTCGCTCAACAGGGCGCGTCATTCGGACTCGGGTATGCACTTTTGAAATATGCCAGAGGCGCTTCGGCGGTACAGAATCTCTTCATGCACCACGTATGCATGACTCCGATGTTGAATTTGCTCGGCAGCTCCCCGATTGTCGGGAAGCTTTTCTTCTCGCAGGTACTCCAAGTATGACTGCGTCCAATCCGAGTCGAGGGCAAGCACCTCTGACTCGGCTTGTTGCTTATCCGGTTGGGGTAGTTGCTCCTGCGGTGTGATGGAGGGTGCGTGAAGCTCTTGGACGAAGATCCCAGCCGGGACTGGTGCTCGACTGGAGCCCATGTTCGCGAGCTCATCTGCCGCCTCGTTGTCTCGACGCAGAATACGTATGAGCTCCAACCCATCGAACTTATCCTCCAACTTTCTGACCTCCTGACAGTAGGCAGTCATGTTGTCGTTAACACAAGTCCAATCCTTCTGCACTTGGCTCACCACGAGCTGGGAATCTCTGCGAATCACCAATCACCGAATGCCGAGCGATATGGCAATACGGAGACCGTGGATGAGCGCCTCGTACTCGGCTGTGTTGTTTGAAGCTGAAAAATGAATCTGGAGGACATACTTGAGTCGTTCGCCTCCAGGTGATATGAGAACGATACCAGCCCCCACGCCCTGTCGTCGGGGAGAGCCGTCGAAGTACATGTTCCAGTACTCGGCCTCTTCGACGGCTGGGGGAGACTGCATCTCCGTCCACTCGCAACAAAGTCGGCGAGTGTTTGTGACTTCATGGCGCTGCGTGGTTTGAACGAGAGCTCAAAAGCCCCAAGTTCCACCGACCACTTAGCGATTCTCCCATTGGCTTCCCGATTATTGAGAATTTTCTCCGTTAGGGAAAGAAGTGACAACCGAAATTGGATGTTCTTGAAAATAGTGCTTCAGCTTCCGAGAGGCGATCAGGACCGCATACAGAAGCTTCTGCACCTGCGGATAGCGTACCTTGGACTCGCCCAATACCTCACTGAAGAAGTAGACCGGGAGAGCCTTGTAGACGCGTCCTTGTTCTTCTCGCTCCACTATCACCGCGGCACTCACTACATGAGTGGTGACCGCATTGTATAGCAAAAGCGGTTCCTGTGGTATAGGAGATGCCAAGACAGGCGGCGAGGTGAGGAACTATTTGAGATCCTCAAAAGCCTTCATGCCTCGTGTCTGATTTAACTTGTCGTGTTGTTTCTTCAATAGCTTGAAGAAGGGCGACCCACGCTCCCCGAGTCGCGAGATGAATCGGCCGAGTGCAACCATGCACCCATTTAGACGCTGGACGTCCCTTTGGCACGTTGGGGGAGCCATCTCCATGATGGCTTTGATCTTTTCTGGGTTAGTTTCAATTCCGCGGTGCGATACCACGAAACCAAGAAGCTTTCCCGAAGGGACCCCGAAGACACACTTCTCCAGGTTCAACTTCATGTTGTATGCCGACAGGCTCTCGACTGTCTCCGATAGGTCGGCGACCAAGTCGGACATTACCCGAGACTTGACGACAACGTCATCAACGTATGCCTCCACATTGCGCCCAAGTTGGTTGTGGAAACATCGCTGAATGCAACGCTGGTACGTTGCTCCGGCGTTCTTCAACCCGAAGGGCATAGTGACGCAGCAGAAAGCCCCGAACGGAGTGATGAACGGAGTCTTGATACAATCTTCTTCCTTTAAGCTGATCTGGTGATAGCCTGAGTAGGCATCCAGAAAGCTCAAAAGTTCGCAACCGGCAGTGGAATCAACCACCTGGTCGATGCGAGGAAGTCCGAACGGATCCTTAAGACATGCTTTATTTAAGTCGGTGTAATCGACACACATGCACCAAGCACCGTTCTTCTTTTGTATAAGTACCGGATTTGCCAACTAATCGGGGTGGAGTCCTTTATAAAGCCGGCGGGTAAAAGTTTGGTGATCTCCGTCTTGATGGCTTCCTTCCGATCTTGTGCGAACCGACGCAGCCGCTGCTTGATCGGCTTGGCTTTGTCACTTACAATCAAAGAGTGCTCGATCACCTCCCTTGGGACACCTGGCATGTCGGACGGCTTCCAAGCGAAGATGCCTCGATTCGCTTGGAGGATGGTGACAAGCGCTTCTTCCTATTTCGGATCGAGCCCTGTCCCGATCAGAGCCGTTTTGGCCGAATCAGACGGGTCGAGCGAAATACGCTTGACATCTTCGTTGAGCTTGATGCCTGATTTAGATGGCTTCTTGTTTGGTAGGTTGCCCTCATCGCAAAGAGTGGTGGCTGCTTACCGAATCTTGTCCAACTCGGCGGTCGCTTCAGTTGACTGGGCGAAGTCACAGTTTTCTTTGTCAAGGAGATGAGAAAACTTGACATCTCCGCGGACCGTGATTACGCTCCGCGGACCCGGCATCTTCATAGCCAGATAGGCGTAGTGGGGAACGGCCATGAGTTTGGTCAGGCCCGGCCTTCCTAATATTGCGTGGTACGCAGTCTCAAAATCGCCCACCTCAAAGCTGAGGTTTTCTGTCCGGTAGTTATCCCGAGTGCCAAAAGTGACCGGAAGAGTGATTTTCCCGATCGGCACTGATGATGTTCCCGGAATTATGCCGTGAAACGGCGCATCCGTCCTCTGGAGCGCTGACCTCGGGATCTGCATCTCGTCAAAAGTCTTGGCGAAAAGGATATTCAATCCGCTTCCGCCGTCGACTAAGACCTTGCGCAGTCAGACACCCCGTATCACAGGATCCACGATGAGTGGATATCTTCCTGGACAAGGGATGTGATCAGGGTGATCCGACCGATCGAATTTAATACAGCTGCATTGACTTCTCGAGTGGTAAGCTTTTGCTTACGTTTGGACTCATATGCATCCGATCCCCTAAATATGTAGTTGAGCTCGCGCTCGGTTTCTTGGTAAGCGTCACCCTGAGGGGGGTCACGCTTGTCGTCTTGCTTGGCGTCCTTCGGAGCGTCCTTGTTGTGCTCCTCAGCGAACCTCTTCAAGACATTGCAGTTTTTTGCCGCATGCTTTCTATTCGGATGGAAAGGACACGGCGCCTCCATAACTTTGTTGTAGTCGTTGGACCGGGGCGGCTTTTGCCGACCATGATCCGCAACCGCTACCAGCTCCTCACCCTTGTGCTTTTTGTCCTTCTTGGAGGACGATTCGGGCTTGTCCTTCTTGCCTTCGTTCTTACTCGGGTGATCCTCTTGACGCTCAGCGAGAGCGTCCGAGGCGGTAGCATATCGATCCGCCAGGGCGAACACCTCCTTGACGGTAGTCGGGGGCTTCCGAGACATTTTCTTGATTAGATCGGGGTCGCGAACTCCCTTCTGGAAGGCCGCGACGACGACCGCCTCCGAAATCTGCCGGATTGTGTTCTTCTTCTTGGTGAAACGCCGAATGAAATCTCTTAACGACACGTCTTTTTTCTGATGAATCTGATAAAGGTCCCACTAGGTTCCAGGCTTCTCGTAAGTTCCCTGGAAATTCGTGACGAATTGGTAGCAAAGCTCTCCCCAGGAACCGATTGAGTTCTCCAGAAGGCCTGCGAGCCAACCTTAAGCCGGAGGGGTTAACATGATGGGCAGATAATTTGCCATTATGTCGTATCCTCCGCCCGCGGCCTTGATTGCCAAAGAGTAAATCTGCAGCCAAGCCTCTAGGTCCCGTTCCCCGTCAAATTTCACTATTCCCTTAGGGTTGAACCCTTCGGGCCAGTTTACTTGACGAAGTCAGGGTGTAAATGCCTTGATCCCGTCAATCAATCCATCCCCGGGGGGAAGAGACTGGCGGGGAAGAATCCGACGTGGTGGAGTACGGCGCCGGTCTTCATCTCGCTCCCTCCGCCGAGCTTCGATGTCGAGGCGAAGGTCACGACTTGTAATTCGGCGGGCGTCTTGCCCGCGAGTTGGCTTGTGCCGACTGCGTCGAGTGCTACTTGTGGCAGTCTGGCTCCTGGCCGAGTTGGCCTGTTGATCCCGAATACCTTGGACAGCTGCTGTCGTCACCATGGCCTTGATCTGCTCCATGATCGGCGTCGCAGGGCTGTTTTCTCCAAGTAAAGGGCCAATATTATCCAGGAGGGTCTTACATGCGAGGATGTTCTGCTGTGGCGTACGGAAGACCGAGTGATCTCCCATGCGGACTTGAAGCAATTCCTCCTGTACTTCTCGTGCACGACCGCGTAATTTGTCGCGCAGATCTTCTCCACCTCCGTGATTATGTTCGGCTCCTGCCTCCTCCACGGAACGCCGAGCCGATCCGGAAGCTTGTCCATCCAGCACATACATGTCGCGAAAGTCGGGGAACCCGTTGACTCTCTCCTCCGACTCAGATTCTGAGTAAGAGAGGCTTAACGAATCCCGATTTGTTGGTTCGTCGATGGGAGTGATTATAATTCCCACTTCTCGTGCCGGATCATTTCAGAAGAGAGTCCGACTGAGATTCGGCAGAACTGATCTGCTGAAATCTTGCAGCCGAATTGATGAATCCGAGTGGTATGCCCACTCGAGAAGTCGATCTGGTTAGAGTTGTCCCTAAGCCAGGACCTAGAAAACTCATCCCAGTGTGTGTGCGTTGTGCGGCGCCCCTTAGCCCAGATTGAAAAAGACGGCGTGTTATCTCATGGAAAACAGCGGCCGAATTTCTTAACCTGAACGGGACGCCAGACAACTGAAAAGTCGTAATTCCTAATTGGATTCGAACGTGATCCAGATTAAGAACAGCATTGTCGGTTGGTTCATTACCAGCGGAGGACGCTGTCAGAACCATAAGCTCGTAACCCCGACTGGAACCGAAGGGAGTCCTTACGGTGAGGCAATCGGAGTCATTGTTGCCAGATCGGATCTCTTCTGGATCAGAGCCCGGAAGAGGCGAGCTGACGTGGTGTGGCTCGGCTGTAGTCGCATTCAGCCTCCCCCGGACGTTGTCCGGCTGAGATAGCCGGAGCTCCCCGGAGTCGTCGGCGAGGAAGCCGAGATCCCCGAAGACGAAGCCTTGGCCGGGGGCGTAGGTGAAGACGAATCCGCCGATGGAGGCCATCGAATTTGATGACGTTGATCGTGACGCTAGCCCCTACCTAGCGCGCCAACTGTCGACAATTTGCATCGGCAATGTATTTTATAGGGCTATGCGAGAGATCACAACTCGATGGTAGCACAGGGGGCAGGATTTATACAGGTTCGGGCCCTCTGTGAGAGGTAACACCCTACTCCTGTGCTCGTGGATTGTATTGTGGATGTCGATTACAATGTATGTTCTCAGGATTGCACGAGAACAGACAATGGTCAGATGTAAATGAGATGTTCTAACTAGGGTCCCCCGACCCCTTTATATAGTCTAGGGGATCGGGTTACAGATAGGTTCCCTAATCCGTATAAGGAAGATAGAGATATTACCGAGTTGGTTACGCCTATCTCCATGTAGTCGAGTAGGAAACGAATTCGTTTCCTTGTAAAGCAAGTCAGGCCATGCCAGCCTCCAAGCCCGTCTTATGGAAGATCCATGCAACTCGGCCCAAAGAGGTGGTACGTCCAACAGTGTATCTCGGAATACCCGAGGCCCATGTTGTCCACAGCTAGCCTTCCATATATAGAGATACCTCCAGTTTTGCATATCCATATTTCAAGTACTTAATGTTTTATTTGTTCTCCTCAGAAGGAACAATTCATTGTCACAGTCACTCTCAGAAGCATCAACACAAATAATCCATGGTGGTTTAGTTCCTGTAACGCATGCTTTCGAGCATCATGCCCATACGGAGCTACATATAAATGTACTGGCTGCGGTACTATAGGACCTGCCAATGCAAGGTTGGTGCTTCCCTTCCCTCTATGTATCATGGCAGATGTTTCAATGTTCCTTTACATATAACAGGATCATTCCCATGTTTTTACGGTCCCTCATTATTGCTTTCAGATTTAAACTTAATGTCGTGGCTGGTGATAGCACAGGAGAGACTCAATTTGTCTTATTTGGCCGAGTAGCCCATCGGTTTATTGGTAAATCGGTTGAATTTTTGCTCCAGAGTAATCCTCCAAACGTAGATTTCATACCTGATGAAATAACCGCTCTATTAGAAAAGACCTATGTGTGGAATGTCAGCTTTAGTGAGGGTACCATAGCATTTGGCAATGTATGTTTCCAGGTTGTCTATCTTGTATTTGTGGAAGGTAATACAGAATTGCTTGCTTCTACATCAACATCTTCACAGCTACCTTTGGCCGCTCCCATAGGTACGAAACAAACAAAACTTTTTTTCTATGATCATGCTTACATACTGTGCCAGGTACCATCATTGGTTGCATTCATGTCCATGTAGAAACAAATGTGCCATTGCCTCCGGATGCTTCACCAGTCAGCCAGGCTTCTACCTCTGTTGTTGCTGCTCCACAATGCTATCCACCAGTACAGAAAACGTTACAGAACAAACAAGAAAAAGGTATCCCCTGGTAGTCATGTTGCTGATGATGTACGACACATGACACCTCCATCAGTGCAGAGCAAAGAACCTCAAGGCAAAAAGAGGTGTTTCTCTTAGTCCATACTGATTGTGATGTCTTTATGCCTCTTAAGTTTTGCTAACATAGTTTAAATATATAGGGCGCTTGCTTCACTTGCAAGTGGCGTAGCCAAAAAACTGTTCTCTGATTCAAAGGGAAAAGGGTATTATGTCTTTGTACTCTTTGTAAGGTATGTCCTATTACTTCGTCGGCTTACTTACCAATGCAATGTTATTTTCTTATGTAGTGACCATTCCCACAAGTGAGCTATGCCTCTCTACAAGGAATGCAACATAGTGCCCACCCAGCCTCCTTCTTCTTTCGTGCCACGCATGTTGCCCTTTGGATTAGTAGAAATATGTTATGTGCTGATATGTTGTCGCCTACTTTCCTCCACCGTATGATACTTGATGGAATTCCTAAGTCAAACCTATTTGTACCGCCAGCAACAGTTACTATTGCTGTTATTAGCCTCTACACCATATGGCCCCTTCCTTTTGTTGTACAGTGTTTGCCGCACGTTTTGTATACAACTTCTTTCACGATTCTCATATACAAAAGTCACCTATGGTATTGATCTATGTGATATACCCATATGTGCTGCTAATCTGCATGTCTTTATACACTTTGCAAATCAGCTTGTCCTTGTGTTCGATACCATACAATGCAGTGATGTCTTATATTTAGTGACCTATCGTTACTTATTTAATTCATGTATTATGGTCCATACGTCGTGACCTTCCACCTAATCATCACTTTATGTATGAATGAATTATAGATATGCATACTAACCAGTTTGCAGCAAAAATGGCGACCGGTTTTAAGGGAAGCCAGCAGCCAACCTCACCATGCTTGCGCCAGACACATCATGTGAAACTACACAGTTTCTTCCATAGGAAAACATGTATGATCAGTCTGTTTCCTATACTAATTTTCTCCCATAAACCCATATATATGACTCTACTAAATCCATTTTCCTCAAAATAAAATAATAAAATATAAAATATGATGACATAAAACATACCACAGGCATAGATCACTATTCACAGTACAATGAAGGTCCTATCACATAGACATAGTATGTATCTTGCTCGATTACAATGCACTGTCTACATCGAACAGTTGTTTTTGTGCAATTAACAGTGGCAAACCAGGTCCACTATCACAGCTTATAGTCACACGTAAAACCACTTTCTAGGTTACTCTGAATCCTTCATTACCTCCTCTACTTTGCATTAATTTTCGTGCCATAACAAGACATTAATTTTTTGCACTCATTTCTTGCCGGTGGTTTTTTCCTGCTACCTTATTAGTACTGACCAGACATACTACAGGTTGATGAGTTCCTCCCTTGTGCTATTGCTTCTCTTCTTTTGCAGTTCGTCTTCTCCTTGTTAGCAGCCTAAGGTACCTTCTCTGCTAAAAATTTTTTACATGGGTGCAAACAATTACCTTCCCGTTATCTTCTTTTGTACCACTTTTTTCTGCTATGTTATGCTTTTTCTTCTATATCTTTGCTGCACTATGATATTCACATCTATCGTTTTCTCAGCCTATTTTAATTCGTTCTTCTACTTTTTTTCATTTCTATGACATATCCTAACAATGATTTATACTTAACTATTATGTGCCATAGTTCTTATAACAGGTTCTTTTTATTCCTTTCAACTATGTAAACCCTTTGTTAGTTCAATATGAAGTCATACAATATCCTTCCTTTTCACTCCATTGTTTCAAGTCAATTCCTTACATTTACCAACTCAAATCATTTTCTTCCTGTCTGTTTGATACTTAATACAAAAGATGAAACGTAAAACACACGATCACCACCCTGGCTTCATCAGACATCTAGACAAACAGACCACGCAATCAACCTTACCAAATTCTCCTACCGTAACCATTGATGCACAATTTTCTCGTCCTCACGTTAACACTATGCGCCATTAGCTTCACGTTTTCCTGCAGATGGAGTTGCCTCAGGTACAGCAATAACATCCTCATTACATTGAACGATCTGCTAGTCTTTGTATGTGTTATTGCATTGTGTCATTCACTTAAAACATTGATTTATTCATAGTTCTTACCTTTGCAGCTAGCACTGCTACCTCCACCCAACATGTTTTGCCTGACGTAGCAGCTCTCAATAGGAAATGTCGTTGCCTTAAAAAAAATCCCACACCGATGATCTGTGTATATTTAACGTTGCTAGCTCTCTGAAGCGTGTTACGCTGCCTCTTTCTAAAGAATACATCAGGGTACTGAAAGGTGATTCCTTATTATTGCAGTATATGTTCTGTTGCTTGCCATTACACTGTACATAGTTACTAAATTGTTGTTCTCTCCTTACCAGACTTATATCCTTATCGATCATACTATGGCAAACCAACAGAGAGCTGTAAATATTGCGGAGCTATATTTTGGGTTGAAGAAAGAGTTAAAAGTGCATCGAATATTACAACAGGAAAGATTGTGTACAACCTTTGTTGCAACAGTGGCAAGATCAGCTTACCTCAGAGCCAACCACCTCCTGCTACCATATCTGATTTAATGCATTTTGATGGAAATGCTCGTGGAAATTCATTAGGCAACTTCGATCATATAATTCGCGGTTTGCGTTTACAACTATGGGAGCATTTATTGATAGGTCCATAAACACTGGCACCTCGCCGTATGTGTTCAAGATAAATGGTGTTGTTCACCATCGCATTGGAACTCTCTTGCCACAAATTGGTCAAATCCCAAAATTTGCTCAGCTTTATGTATATGATGTGCACAACGAAAAGGAAAACAGGACATCCCTATTTTCCAATGACGATGATGATGCTAAACAACTTGATCCTGATATTATTGAATCCATTATGATTATGCTACATATTGAAAATCAGCTTGTCAAGTCTTTCCGCTATGCTGGAGAGCTATTACAGCAACATGGTAGCCAAACAATATCTCTTCGTATCCTTGGATGCAATACAAGACATGATGTACAATATAGTTTACCAGCCAGTGGTGAGATAGCTACTACTATCGTTGGTGATTATTCAGCTGGTCAGTATACATATGATATTATTGTCCATGCTTATCAAGGTGGCCTTCAGCACGTATCATCCTTGCATCCATTTTACATGCCATTACAGTACCCATTGCTATTTCCATATGGTGCTCGAGGATTTCACCTTGGAATTAAATATTCCGATATTGATAATTGCTCACACACAAGAAGAAAATATGTGACAATGCTAGAATACTACCGTTACTATATGCATTATAGACCGCATCAGCATAATCCCTACACATGTTATGTAGGCTAAACAATCAAATCTACGTCGATGCTTATTCAACAATTGAGGCATCGAGGTTCAAGTTCCTTGCTAAACATCAGAGCCAACTTCGCACTGAATGTGTTCAAGGAATTACAGATGCTATTGATCATGGACTGATAACTGGTGATTCTGTAGGTTCAAGAGTTATTTTGCCAGTGTCCTTCACTGGTGGAAGACGATACATGACTATGTATTACCAGAACGCTATGGCCATCAGTAGGGTATTTGGTTCACCTAACTTCTTTGTGACATTCACATGCAATCCTAAGTGGCGACAAATAGCTAATGCACTTTCCTTGGAACCTGGCCAGCTACCTTCTGATCGACTGACATAGTCATTAGAGTTTTCAATATGAAGCTTCATGAATTTATTGATGATATACAAAAGGGCCATATTTTTGGACCTGTTGTGGTAGGTAAACCTCCTTCCTCTTATCAATGCTTCTTTTCCGTTTGGATGCCTCTCAATTTCCATTTCTTAAAATGCTCTTATTTTCCCTTTCCTAGTGTTGTGCACTATTGAATTCCAAAAGCGTGGCTTACCACATGTCCATTGCCTTGTATGGCGTACAGCAAATTGTCAAGACTTCGATGCCAACTCTGTAGACAGCTTCATCTGTGCTGAAATACCAGATGTTCACACAGATCCCCTTGGCTACGCTTTAGTTGATTAGTTCATGGTTCATGGCCCTTGCAGAGATCGAGATAAAAGATGTCCATGCATGAAAAAAAGTGCCTACTCCAAATACTTCCCAAAATCATTTTAGGATGAAACCACTGTTGATATGCTGGGTTTCACCATATACAGGCATAGGAATGATGGTAGATATATTATTAAAAATGGACACCCTTTGGACAATACATGGATCGTCCCACATAATATGACACTGCTCAAAAAATACCAATCAATGTTGAATCTTGCAACAAAAGAAATATGATCAAGTATCTTTTCAAGTATGTTACAAAAGGCCATGACCGAGCAAGAATATACTTTCAGACCCATACCGCAGTTATTGATCCTTTACATAGATTGGCTGATCAATTACCAAACGAAATACAAGAATATATATGGAAGGTAGATTCCTGTCCGCATGTGAAGCTTTTTGGCAGACATTTGAGTATGACATCAATTATAGATCGCCTTCTGTTGAGAGATTGCTAGTTCACCAGCCTGGAAAGAATCATATAAGGTATAGACCTAATGAAAATTTGCATTCTTTGCTTGCTACTCTAGCCACCCAAAAAACTATGCCGACTGAATCGTTTGAGGCAAACAAAAATTATGAACATGCCCGTCTGCTCACATATTCTGAATTTCCAAGGGATTGGACATGGAACAACTCAGCGCGTATCTGGCAAAAGCGTTCATCTGCCCCCAAAATTGGTAGACTATATTATGTACACCCCACTGCTGGTGAACTATATTATTTGAGGATGTTACTTGGAATAGTCAAAGGTGCTGTGAGCTACAATGACATAAGAACATACAATGGTGTGTTGTATCCAACGTATAGACAGGCATGTGAAGCACATGGCTTGCTAGAAAATGATAGTGACTAGTACAAGATGTTTGATGAAGCTATACTCACTGCATCAGCTCCCCAACTTAGACAACTATTAGTTATAGTTGCTATGTTCTGCTCTGTTGGAGACATTCGTTCCCTCTTTGAAAGACATTGGAAATATTTTACAGATGATATCAACAGGCGATTAAAGAACGTGCTTTGTAATCCACTGTATGAACCACCCTCTTGTCTCTTCTTTTAGAAGATCTAACCGAATTGTTTTATAGAACTGGTAGCAACATATCAGATTACAATTTACCAGAACCAGACATACCTTCTCAAAGTCATTTTGGCAATAGACTCCTTGCTGAAGAGCTTTCTGATAACATTCGCTTACTTGCTACAGAGGCTGCCTCTCTCAAAGCAAAACTTAATCCTGACCAAACAAGAATATATAACATTGTCACTGATCGTGCCTTATCTGAATCACCTGGTTTTTTCTTTGTCTATGGCCATGGAGAAACAAGAAAAACCTTCTTATGGAATGCTATCATCACTAAGATTCGATCCAAAGGTAAAATTGTCCTCCCTGTTACCTCTTCTGGAGTAGATTCCCTCCTATTGCCTATAGGCCAGACTGCTCATTCTCTTTTCAAGATACCACTTGATATCGATGAAACAACCATCTGCAGCATCAAAAGAGGAACTATGCTTGTAGACTTGATACAAAAAAATCATTGATATTATGGGACGAGGCACCAATGACTCACCGATGCTGCTTTGAAGCATTAGACCGCACCCTCTGTGACATCCTTTCTAAAAATTCACCACAAAAATCCTTCCTTCCTTTCGGAGGGAAATGTGTTCTTCTTGGTGGAGACTTCAGACAGATACTACCGGTTATCCAGAAAGGTACATGCAAAATGATTACAAATGCATCCCTTACTAATTCTACCCTTTGGCATCATGTCACTGTTCTAAGGCTAACAATGAATAAGAGACTTTCTAATCCAAATCTCTCAGCGGATGAGTGTGGTGAATTAGATCAATTTGCCAAATGGATTCTTTTGGTTGGCGATGGAACTATCCCAATGACAGCAAAACAGGAGAGGCCGATCCATCTTGGATTTCAATTCCTCCTGACCTGTTAGTACACACATCTAGTGACAAGATCATGGCTCTGATCACTGAAATCTATCCTGATTTTGCTGCTCATTATATAGATCCATCATACATATTTTCACGAGCAATCGTGTGTCCAAATAATTCGGCTGCCAATGAGATCAATAACTACCTCCTTGCGATGGTACCTGGAGCTACCAAAGAATACATAAGCTGCGATAAAATTTCTAAGTCATCTGAGAATATAGTTGATCTAGATTTGTTATATCCAACATAATTCCTTAACTCAATAGATGTTAATGGTTTCCCTACACATTGTCTTGTATTGAAAAAGGGTACCGTTGTTATGTTACTGAGAAATTTTAACCAAACATCAGGCCTCTGTAATGGAACATGGATGATCATTACAGATCTAGGAGAGCGCCTTCTTTAGTGCAAACTTCTAACAACTTCAAATACAGATCAGATTGATCAGATTGTTTACATACCACGTATAGTACTCACAACCTCAAATACAAGATGGCCATTTACGCTTCAGAGATGTCAGTTCCCAGTTAGAGTTTTCTATGCCATGATGATTAATAAGAGTCAAGGACAGACACTTTCCAAAGTCGGAGTTTATCTCAAGAACCTAGTGTTCACACATGGCCAGCTATATGTTGCTATCTCAAGAGTAACATGTCACCATGGTCTAAAACTACTGATTGAAGATGACAATGGATTATGTTCTACAACTACCAAAAACATTGTCTATCATGAGGTCCTCTCTACACTACTCAAAATGGTACGCTATGCACACTCATAGATCTACTATAAGAACTGCCTTTTGCCTCCACTTCTAGCTGCGGCATACCATGTATAGATAAACTATATCATTAATTTCAAATGCACATTAACACTGTTCTCCACATTTTCCTGATTTACCATTGACGCAGGAACCCCAAATATCTGATTCTCTTTCGCCCGCTACCACGATAAACCACCAGGTATCTTATTGCCATTCACAATAAAAAGAAAAATTCATACAATGCTCATTCCCCTTCTCATGTGCAGCGATCAAAGTCAAAACAGAGAATATTGAAACGCCAGGCGATGCCTTCTACCGCTAACAGCATTCCCCATAAAAAAAGATGAAAAATAGCAGCAAACATCTCGTACCTATTATCATCACTGGCCTTTTGTGTGGACAAGATAAAGAACTCTTCTTTTCCAACTTAGGTAGCAGAAAAGTTCAGCCCTACAATGTGGAAAACACAATGACACTAATCATAATTTGACAGCCATCATCTAAGTTATTTTTTCTTGGACTTACTTCATTACGATATATCTTCAGCAAAACTGAATTGAAATCCATTGGTAAGCTAATTACTCTTTCAATTGGCAAGTCATAGCCCGTATAGAAACCAAGCATAACAAAAACGCACATTCAACCTACAGAAAACTGCACTACGATACCTGTAATGTGCTCAAATGATAGTTCTATGGATTCTTATAGATGTCATTTCTCTTCAGCATGAATATCTTCAACAATCGGCTGTTAGTGAAATAACATCTAAACAAGGAAAAAGATCAGTAATAAATAATGCTTTACCTCGGTTTGCACTTCTTCTAATTGCTGTTGCTTTCCCAGACCTAATAGACCTGCTAGCTTCGCTGCCATTTTTATTAAATTATGTGTGCTTATACAATGTACCTCACAGGAAGATGAGATGGGTTATAAAAAAGACCATCAACAAACAGGCCAAATTGGCATACCCAAATGTACCTCCTTCAGCTCAATAAAATGAATCTCCATTCAGGTTACTAGAAACCATTTTATAGACATGTCTACTGTCCATGACTTCAGCTACTCTCCTGTATTTATTAACACAAACTGCTGCCATAATATTTAGACTGTACAGGGCACTACCATGGATCACTTCGTTGTAGACTTCACACAAAGAATAAAGCTAAATAGCACCCATATTTAGAGGCCATATTTTGTATGTCTGTTCATCCTACCAGATGGATGCCTCAGTTCACCGAACATGCCCTGATTATTGTGGCGTGTCGTCTATGGACTTCTCGGATAGAATAAAACTTATAGTATTGAACAGAGGCCAGTACAGGTGATTGTTGCCACATTACTACAACCTAACAGAATGAGTGTGCAATTCACGTCATGCAGCTGTTCATTGTTAGAGAAACCCATAATGAGATGAAAAAGCAAATAGCACATGAGATAAAACTATTCAAGGACTATTTACGGTTGTCATCTGTACCTTGCATACACTAAAATTATCCGTTGACGATGCCTGCAGTTCTAGCTAGCCATGGGAAACAATGATCGTAAAAGATACCAATACATTAAAAAAATATTATTCGACATTACTATTTAACAACTACTATATATTCACGTTATTTAATCTACTTCATTGTGCGTTCAGTTTTGGCATAAAGTGTAAATTGCAATTAAACACAAAGAAATATAAAAGGGCATGCTCCGATTGGGACGTAACTCATAAAGGCCAATCATAGAAAACAAAGAAATTATATATATGCGCACTTCAAACACTAAGGCGATGCTTACAGCTCCAACAAGATACTTTCTGAAACACCTTCTTAATTGACCCTATTCCATATAATTAAAACAATAATCACACAAAAGAATCCCTTCAACCTTCCTACCGTTCAAAAACGTATAGATATAATAATAAATAAATAATCTCTCTTGTCTTCGTTATGCATGTCCTTTTAGTTCAAATTTACGTTAGACCTACACCTATGTGTTACTTCATTGCACATAGGGCCACAAATCAAAACATAACTAAACATGTTTATGAATAGCATTAGCCTAACCACCTTATAGATACTTCCTTACAGATAGACCCATGAATCAACAAATGGTTAAATCTGTTTGTAAACAGCGTTCTCCTAGACAGTTCATACAACACGCAGGGCGCGTCTCCCGCTCTAGTGTACCATGAAAGATTGGGATATCCCTACGCTGGTCCATATGTGTCGACATCAAGATAACAATTCGACACAAATGCAATAATCTATGGGTGCAGCTGCACTATGGCATTCATTAAAACGAATCTGACTGCAATACGACAAAATAAACATCCCATGCACATAATTGTTCGATAGCCAATCGGGTATGAGTCAACATTTTTTCAGGTATATATCATTAGATTACGAGCATTGCGTATCATCAAGTATCGACATATTTAAATATCAAGTATCAGGTATCATAAGTAAGTATCATCGAGTATCGAGTTTCATCAACAAGTATCATCGAGTATCAGTTATCGATGTATCACTGAGTATTGGGTGAAGTATTGTGGAGTATTAAGTATCGTCGAGTCTCGAGTATCATGAGCATGTACAACTATCATCAAGTATTGGATTGGGTATCGAGCATATTTGAGTACCGAATATCATTAAGTATTGGATATCATCGAGTATTAGGTCTCATCAACAAGTATCTTCGAGTATCAGGTTAGGTATCATTGAGTATCAAGTCTCGTCAACCATAGGTGATGTGACCATGCCTATCATGGATATGACCAACACTATATCAACATGGTTGACATCAAAATTTTTACAATTACTTCCTTAGCATGGTCGTCATCGAGCTTTTCCTCACAATGGTCTTTGTCGAGGTTTTCATCAACAACCACTACAACAGAAGTGTCCTTTGTAACTGCCTCATTTGTGCCGGTTCACCAAAAATCGGCAGTCATAAGTTATCACTGCCGGTTTTAAAACTTAGCCGTGGGAATAGTCGGCGCATCAGTACCAGTTTTTAACTAAAACCGGCACAGATAATTTCACTGCCGATTTTAGTTTAAAACCAACACCGATAATTAATATCAGTGCCGGCTCTCACCGACACCCACAAACCGGCAGTGAAAATTCAATTTTCACTGCCGGTATTTGCAACGTTCCCGCCCATATAATAGAACCGATAGTACTAGTCCATTATCACTGCCGGTTATGTTGATTTTCCCACCATATATGGTGGAAACCACTTATCACTGTCGGTTTTGTTTGAAAACCAGCAGTGATGTGTTGGCTATAAAATTCCAGCCGATGGGAGCTAGTGTGGAAGGCACATTTGCCTGCAGTTGCTCGGGTTGAGATGGTGTGAGGCATATTTGAGAATCAAATTGTAAAGTCTAAGAGCATCTCCAGTAGAGCCTCTAAAACAAAATCTTCTCTATATTTAGAGACTCTCGTCCTCCAGCAGAGCCTCTATTTCAGTCTCTAAATTTAGAGTTTCTCTCTTCCAGCCTCTAAATTTAGAGGCTCTCTTATGAACCTCTATAGTTTTTCTGGATAGAGACTCTGCTAGAGAGGATGGAAATATAGAGTACGAATAGTGATTTAGAGAGAGTGTGTAGAGATCCGATTTTAGAGCTTCTGCTGGAGATGCCCTAAGCGTGGACATTCTAAATCAAACTAAGGTACATTTATTTGATGTTGGCTCTATTCTTTATAGCTTAAACTCGATTAAAAGTTACAGTGTTAACATTTGATATTTTTGTGCAAGTGACACACGTTGTAACATTTTGTAGTCATTCTGGTTAGATTTGTAATGGTTCTTCTGAAAGATCTATAAACTATTTGTATATAATTTTTTAACCTTTGCTTGCCAATTATGTGTTGTGTTGTCTATAAATTTCAACCCGATAGGAGCTAAGGTGGAAGGCACATTTGGTTGCAGCTCGGTGTGAGCTACGGGTGAAGGCACATTGCGGCTGTGAGGCATATTTGAGCTCCAAATTTTGAAGGCTAAGCATGGAGGTTCCAAATCCAAGCAATTGTGTTGGTTTTTCGTTGCGTGGAGGCTCTAGATCCAAGCAATTGTGCTAGTTTTCATCGCGTGGAGGCTCCAAACCCAAGTACATTTGTTTGATTTAGTTTATTTCAAATAATTTAGTTGGTTTTGTAATTTTAAGTAATTTAGTTGAAGTATATTTTCATTGCCGGTAGGGTGTCAATATTTATCATAATACGAGATGACCGAGTTAAATAGAGAAACTGTTTGCCGTGAATTTTTAGTTCGTATTAAAAACCTACTTAATTACTAAAGAAACAAGTAAAAAAATTGAATAAAAAAATCTATGGTATATTATTTGTATTCTGTTGAGTAAGAAAAGTTGTATATCCTGTTGAGTATAAAATTTGAATGAAAAAAATAATGTGCTATATTCGTTACAATGTTGATAGTCGCTGTGTAGGACCGGCTTTAATTACCTATATAAGTATGCTTTGAGAAAGCGTATTTTGTTAAGTACATCTTCTGCATGGCTTCCTATGACACCGTAAAAATTTACAAATTAGTTTTCCTAATTTGTTTTTACTAATCTTAAAGCAATTTGATTTAACTCAAACCTCACGCGGATTGGGCCAAGCCCAATCCCAGCCCAACACGTGCTCACCCTAATGCACTATATAAACCCTTCCAAATCAACCCTAATCCCCACCCAGAGCCGCCGCCGTCGACGTCGTCGAGGTAGCTGCTGCCTACCTGTCTTCCCTCGTGAGCATCAGCCCTGCGCGCCGCCGACGCCGTCCGCAGTCGCTCCCCGGGCCAAACCGCCCCATCGCCGCTGTCTCCATTTGTCGTCGCGCGCGCCTTACGCCGAGGCCGCCGCGTGCACCCAGCCCTCGCGCCGCCGCCACCGTCGCCGCCGCCGCTGCGTCTTGCCCTGCAGCGCCGCGCGTCTTGCACCTACGCGCCTATCACAGAAACACCGTCTTGCTTGCTTGCCGCCATTCCATTTCCCAGCCGAGCCGCCCGGCCGAAACCACCACTTGCAGCGTGGCCACGTCTCGCCGCTGCTGCGCGCCTCACATCACACGCCGGACGCCGCGCCGCCACCGGCCGACCTCACCGGAGTTCCACCGCCACCGGCCCCCACTCCTCCTTCCTCCCTCTCCTCTCCCTTCTTCCTTTCTTCTTCTTCCTCTCTTCTTCTTCTCTCTTTCTCTCCTTTCTCTCCCTACCTATTCCTCTCTCTTTCTTCTTTGATTTTCTCCGCTACAGATGCAGCCAGCAGCCTCAACTTATCCCTTCTTGCTGGGCCACGTAGCTACAGTAGCCCACAAGCTACAGTATGATTTTCCAATTTCTCGAATTTCAGTAATAGTGATCCTTCACTATTTTGCCGCGAATTCATCCGGACTCCAAATCCGGCGATTCTAGTTTTTAAAAATCCAGAAAATTCATATCTATCTACTGTAATGTTTATATAATTTTTCAATTTATTTGCTGTTTCTAGCATTTATTATTGTGTTTCTCGTTTTGCGTGCAATAGATCACGTGGGTGACAAAGGAGATTTCGCCGACGCCGCCGACATTCTGCAAGGTCAAGAAGAATAGGAAGGCAAGTCTTTCCCCTAGAATCCGAATTTCTAGATTTTGGCAAAATTGCTATTTAATTAAATTATATGTATTTGTCATAGTAATTCCTAGTGCATGTCGTTATTTACATAGTATACACCCACAATCATGGACAACCTTAAGATGATAATATTATGTAATTTGCTACTGTTTTTAATTATTAGTTGGCTTAGCATTGCTTAGATAGTCACCGGGGAGTGATTCCCACTTGCATAATCACCATTAAACAATTTACCCTGAGAATCTGGAGTAACTGAGTATGAAACATGAGAATTTGGGTTTTATGGTGGGATTATTCACTTAATAATTAAAATTTGACCAACTAATAATTTTACTTGGAGCGGGTGACTTGGGTCGACGCTCCGGTCCCTAAGGACCGATGATCGTGATGGATTTAACTGAGAATTTCCCGTGCGATCGCAAGCCTAGTATGGGACGGGCCTGATCTAGAGGGAGAGTAACGTCGGGATTGCCACCGTCCTTGCACCGTGGGTGAGGTCTCGAGGGATGCGTCATCGCCGGTGTACAGCCTGGGGGATGGAACTTCGGGGTACTTGTGTGAATATCATGTATGGTCGAAACCCCCGGGGTACTTGTGTGAATATCAGGTATGACCGTGTCAAACTCGAGGTTGGTCTTTTAATGAATTTTGTTATGATGCTTTCCGACGGGAGAGTATTGTATCTTGCAGGGAAAGCATATAACCTCTGCAGAGTGTAAACCCATTCGAATGGCCGTGCTTCCGGTTAAAAGTGTCTTGGTGGTTTTTCACATTGTAGCTACACCTTAAATAATTTGACTTGAGTAAGATTTTTTCTGCAGTGTGCCGTTGCTAGATGATTCATGATGAACGAGAACGAGCATGAGAACTATACTGAGATGATGATTTGAGATAATGAGAATCTGAGTTATGAGACAATGAGTTTGAGAATTTTGCCATTTGTTGAGATTAATCATGAGAATTGTTATTTATTATTTATGTTTTGTTAAATGCTTTTATACTTCTAAGTTAAATGTTTTTATGCAAATGAGACACTATCTTTCCTAGGATAAGCCTAGCCTGGCCCTTCCTAGGAAAGACTTGCTAGCATTCGCGTGCTAACCCCGGTTTTTATTCGGGGCTGCTTATTCCACGAAAGCAGTCGAGTACGACCAGAGTTCGCTATGAGTATCCGGATGGTGCGCAGGACTACTAGCGGCTCCTATTCAGTGCGTGCCCGTGGCCGTGATGGGACGCCATTATCGATGTTTATTCGCTTCTTAGTTGTATTTAGTGAAGATTTCTAGTCATTATAAACTATTGTAATAAGTGGAGCTGTTGCACTCTGATTATTTTATTTAGTTATGCAGTGTGATACTGGCAATTCATCTTTGTTTGCTGTGGGTATGAGCACGGATCCTTGGGACTCATACCATTGACACAGAGGGGTTCGGTTTAGTAAAATCGGGTCTCGACAAAGTTGGTATCGGAGCCACGCTGAACGTAGAAAATGCTAGTTAGTCTGGAGCATCATAGTTAGGATTATTTTACAAACAAAAACTCTACATGAATTTGCTTAGCAATAACTGCTGGGTCCTCTCCTATCTTAGTGTCTCTACTTATCTCTGCTTACATAAAAGAAAAATTTTCATACTACTTAGGTTACAAATTTAGTTGAAGATGTCAAGGGAGAAGCGGGAAGGACATAATACATTGGTTATGCAGGACTAGGGATTAGGAGGTGTAGGTTGTGTCTAAGTATATTAATTAGGCGTCGCGTTTTTTTAAAAATAAAATAATTTGTGTGGAGCATGCTAAATCATCTTTATGGTTCCGCTGTTCTTGTAGTTTGTTTCCTAGAAAAAAATCGGTACGCTACGGTACGGTACGGTGTCCGTACAATTCCGTACGGTTGCACAAATTTTTATTCAGAATAAATCCATGTTTATGTGTGTATAGGACTTTAGTGGTGTGCTGAATTTTTTTGGGTGATCTACGTGCACGCGTGTGACGTGTTTCATGGACTTTTATATGTCAGCTTGTCCCGTACTGAATAGCAGTCATGTATAAACGGCCTGTTATTTAAAATAAGTATTTAAAATTATTTTTAGCCATTAGTAATTTTGTCACACATCTCTCCTCTGCCTTACAGTTCCTATTTGATCGACCATAGATGGATCAAGTTCAAGGTCGTGGTCGTGGTCGTGGTCGTGGTCGTGGTCGTGATAGAGGCCGTGGACGAGGTCGTGGTCATGGCCGTGGCCAAGCTCCAATTGATCCAGTACCGCTCGTAGAGCCGTTTGGTGAACCGAATCAGCAACCACCGGTAGGAGATCAGCAAAATCCACCAATGGAGCCACAACAACCAGCAGCTCAGCCTCCGCCGCCACCTCGCCTCGGCTGACACGCCTAGCGGCGAACGGTCGATGCCACCCCTCAACCGATGCAAGGCGGCAGTTAGCGGCGGCTCATGAATATGCAAGCTATGTTCATGCAAACAATTACTCATCACATTGCAAACCCGCAGCCCGTGGTTATTCAGCAGCCTGCTCCTCCGCCACAATCAAAACTTGGAGAGTTCATGAGAACTACACCTCCTACCTACGCCGGATCCGCTGATCCTTTGGTTGCAGATGACTGGATTAGGGATGTGGAACTCAAGTTGTACTTGGCAGATTGTGATGATCAAGAAAGTGTAAAGTTCGCCGCACACCAGCTCACCGGAGTTGCCGCTACTTGCTGGGAGACTTTCCGTGCTGCACATCTCAACCCTCATGCTATTACTTGGGAAGAATTTGAAGCTTCTTTTCGGTCTGCGCATATTCCACGTGGCAAGTTAGAGCTTAAAAGAGAAGAATTTCAGCACCTTCGTCAGGGAAATATGAATGTCACAGAGTACTTGAACAAGTTTATTCAGCTATCTCGTTATGCCCCAAAGGAAGTAAGTGAGGAGATTTCCAAGACTTGCCGTTTTCTGCATGGGTTGGATCCAATAATTAAGGCACCGCTCCTTGTGCTCAACATGGATAACTTTCAAAATATTGTGGACAAAGCTCTAATCCAGGAAGTAGCTCAACGTGAGTTGAGTGAGGCTAGAAAAAGGAAGTTTCAGGCTCAGCAACAAGCCAGCAGTTCTAGGCCTGGCACTGGTCAGTTCCAGTCCCGCCAGCCTTTTACCAACGCTCCCAGAGCTCCAGCTCAGGCGCTTCGTTCCAGTGTGCCAATGCAGCGTCCCAACACTGCAGGACAGCCACAGAGACCCCCAGTTGATACTTTGGCCATCCGTTGTTATAACTGCCAACAAATGGGTCACTATGCCAATAATTGCCCTCAGAAGCGTCAAAATTTAGCACCACAGCAAGGCAATCAAGGTGGTACTACTCCAGCCCGTGCACCCGCCTCAAGACAAGGACGTGGAGTCCCAAGGACCCCAAGGACGCCCCAGACAGCCGGTAAAGGTCACGTGAATCATGTCACAGCCGAGGAAGCCCAGGATGCACCCAACGTCGTGTTGGGTAAGTTTTCAGTTAACTCAGTCCCTGCTACAATTTTATTTGATTCTAGAACTTCGCATTCTTTTATATTGAGCAACTTAGTGAAACAAAATAATTAGAAAACATGTTCACTCAAAACCCCTCTAGTAGTGCAATCTCCGGGAAAAACCATGTTTGCTGATAGGTTCTGTCCTAAAGTATTTATCAACATCAAAGAGGTGGAATTCCTTGCAAACCTCATTCTCATTGAATCATAAGGGTTAGATATAATTCTGGGTATGGATTGGTTGGCAAAACATAAAGGACAAATAGATTGTGCAAAGAGGGCAATAAATTTGGTCAACCATAGTGGTATCAAAGTTGAATTCAAGTCAAACATGCCAAATCCAGGAAATTCCAGCGCCATTAATTGTTTAAAAAGTGATGGGAAAGAGCCTAAAAACCCTCTGTTGGAGTCAGTTCCTGTTGTTTGTGAGTACCCGGATGTATTCCCAGAAGATTTGCCCGGTTTACCGCCAGATCGTGATGTGGAGTTTGTTATAGAGTTAGCTCCAGGCACTGCCCCGATATCTTAGAGGCTGTACCACATGTCCGCTAATCAGTTAGCTGAAGTAAAGAAGCAAATTAAAGAGTTGCAAGATAAAGATTTTATAAGACCTAGTTCATCTCCGTGGGGATCTCCAGTTATTTTTATGAAGAAGAAAGATAACACTTTGTGAATGTGCGTGGACTATTGGTCATTGAATGAGGTGACAATTAAAAATAAGTATCCATTGCCTCACATAGATGATCTGTTTGATCAGTTGAAAGGAGCCCGTGTGTTTTCAAAAATTGATTTGATGTCAGGTTATCACCAAATTAAGATCAGAAAGGAGGATATACCGAAGACCACATTCACTACTCGCTATGGCCTATATGAGTACATAGTGATGTCTTTTGGTCTGACCAATGCCCCTGTTCACTTTATGAGTTTGATGAACAAAGTATTTATGGAGTGTCTATTGATGATATCCTTATATATTCAAATAGTGAAGAAGAGCATGCCGAACATCTTCGTTTGGTGTTGGAAAAGTTGCAAGAACACAAGTTGTATGCGAAATTCAGCAAGTGTGAATTTTGGTTGAGTAAAGTTTCTTTCTTGGGACACGTCGTTTCAGCTGACGGTGTTGCAGTGTTACCTAGCAAAGTGCAAGAGGTACTTAATTGGGAGTCATCGGATTCTGTGACAAAGGGGTCAGAAGCTTTCTCGGAATGGAAAGATATTACGGAGGTTCATCAAAGACTTTTCACGCATTGCAAGACCGCTCACTTAGTTATTAAAGAAGGACAAAAGGTTTGAATGGACCTCAGCTTGTGAGCATAGTTTTCAGGAATTAAAGAAGCGTTTGACCACCGCACCGATACTTGTGTTGCCCGATAACCGAAAAGATTTTATGATCTTTTGTGATGCTTCAAAGCATGGTTTGGGTTGCGCACTTATGCAAGAAGGAAAGGTTGTAGCCTATGCGTCTCGTCAACTTCGGCCGCATGAGGTGAATTATCCAACCCATGACTTGAAATTAGCTGCCGTTGTGCATGCCCTAAAAATTTGGAGGCACTATCTCATGGGAAACCGCACAGAAATCTACACCGACCACAAGAGTTTAAAGTATATATTCACGCAACCGGATCTTAATTTGAGACAAAGAAGGTGGTTAGAGTTGATCGTAGATTATGATGTGGGAATTCACTATCACCCGGGAAAAGTCAATGTTATTGCCGATGCACTGAGTCGAAAGAAACATCGTCCGGAACTAAATAAGGAGATGAAAAGACTAAATTTATGTATTGTTAAGTGTGGGATGATTAATGCAATGATTGTGAAACCTATACTTGATGAACGGATCAAAGAAGCACAAAGAAGTGATGAAGAAAGCTCCTAGATCAAAGCCCGAATGGATAAAGGCAAAGCTGTAGGATTTTCAATAGATAATGATGGAGTAATTCGGTTCGGGAAGCGATTGTTCATACCGGACAGCAAGGAATTAAAGAAAATAATTCTTCGTGAGGCACACGAATATGCTATTTCCATCCATCCAGGCAGTACCAAGATGTACCTAGACCTACGGGAAAAGTATTAGTGGACCGGAATGGAAAGAGACATTGCAGAGTATGTCGCGCTATGTCATATTTGTCAGTAGGTAAAAGCGGAACATCAACACCCCGCAGGATTGTTGCAACCCCTGAAAATTCCCGAGTGGAAGTGGGAAGAAATAGGTATGGATTTTATAACCAGACTGCTGAGGACAAGGTCAGGGTTTGATTCAATTTGGGTAATTGTAGACCGACTGACCAAGGTTGCACATTTCATACCGGTTAAAACTGTTTATATCAGTGATCGACTTGCAGAGCTATACATGGCCAGAATAGTATGTTTGCATGATGTTCCAAAGAAAATTGTGTTCGATCGTGGTTCTCAGTTTACATCTAGGTTTTGGCAAAGTTTGCATAAATTATTGGGAACTAAGTTAAATTTCAGCACTGCTTATCGCCCCCAGACTGATGGTCAAACTGAGAGGACAAATCAAATTTTGGAAGATATGCTTCGCGCTTGTGCGTTGGAAAGTAAGAACAGTTGGGATACAAATTTGCCATAGGCGGAATTTTCGTACAACAACAGTTATCAGTCGAGTATTCAGATGTCACCGTTCGAAGCATTGTATGGTCGCAAGTGTCGTGCACCGCTGTTTTGGGAAGAGACCGGGGAAAATAAAGTGTTTGGACCAGAATATTGAAGGAGGCCGAAAAACAGGTTCGCATGATTCAGAGTCGATTAAAGGCAGCCCAGTCGAGACAAAAGAGCTACGCAGATCATCATCGCCGTGACTTGCAGTTTAATGTGGATGATTTTGTGTATTTAAAAGTGTCACCGATGAAAGGTATTCGTCAATTCAGAGTCAGCGGAAAGCTAGCACCGAGATACATCGGACCGTTTCGTGTTCTTGCGAAGAAAGGAGATGTGGCATATCAGTTGGAACTACCACCGCAGTCGTCTGATGTCCACAACGTGTTTCATATATCTCAGTTAAAGAAGTGTTTGTGTGTGCCAGAGGAGCAGACTCAGTTGGAGAATGTGGAATTGCATGAGGATTTGACCTATGTCGAGTATCCCGTAAAGATTTTGGAGGAATCCGAGAGGTGCACCAGAAGTCGTAAGATCAAATTTGCAAAGTTCAGTGGAATCATCACTCAGAAAAAGAGACAACGTGGGAAAGAGAAGAGGATTTGCCAACGGAATTCCTAGACCTTTTCCGTTCGAACCTCGGGGACCAGATTCCTGTTACAGGGGAGGTTTGTGACACCCTAAAAATTTACAAATTAGTTTTCCTAATTTGTTTTTACGAATCTTAAAGCAATTTGATTTAACTCTACTCCCTCCCGGATTGGGCCAAACCCAATCCCAACCCAACACGAGCTCACCCTAATGCCCGATATAAACCCTCCCAAATCAACCCTAATCCCCACACGGAGCCGCCGCCGTCGATGTCGTCGAGGTAGCTGCTGCCTACCTGTCTTCCCTCACGAGCATCAGCCCTGCGCACCGCCGACGCCAGGCGATAGCCTTCGGGCGAACCACCCGTTGTCGCCGTCTCCATCGCCGTGCACACCGCCACGCTGCCGAAGCCAGACGCCGACCGCCGCATGCGTCTTGCCCTGCGTCGACGCTGCGTCTTGCACTGCGTGCCACGCCACCGTGTCACCGTGTAAACTTGCCGCCGCCGTTCCGTTTCCCCAGTGCCGAGCCGCCGGCCGAGCAGCGCTTCTTGGGCGTGGTCGCGTCTCGCCACTGCCGCGCCGCCTCATTGTCGCGCCGGACCACCACACGCCGCCGACCCGACCTCGCCGAGTTCCCCGCCGCCGCCCCCCTCCTCCTCCTCCTTCCTCTCTCTCTCCTTCTTCCTTTGTTCTTCTTCCTCTCTTCTTCTTCTCTCTTTCTCTCCTTTCTGTCCCTACCTATTCCTGTCTCTTTCTTCTTTGATTTTCTCAGCCACAGATGCAGCCAGCAGCCTTATCTTATCCCATCTTGCTGGGCCACACAGCTACACTAGCCCGAGAGCTACAGTGTGATCTTTCACTATTTTGCTGCGAATTCATCCATACTCCAAATCCGGCGATTCCAGTTCCTAAAAATCCAGAAATTCATATCTATCTACTGTAATTCTTATATAATTTTTCAATTTATTTACTGTTCTGGCATTTATTATTGTTTTTCTTGTTTTGCGTGCGATAGATCACATGGGTGACGAAGGAGACTTCGCCGACGCCGCCAACATTCCGCAAGGTCAAGAAGAATAGGAAGGCAAGTCTTTCCCCTAGAATCCCAATTTCTAGATTTTGCCAAATTGCTATTTAATTAAATTATACGTATTTGTCATAGTAATTCCTAGTGCATGTCGTTATTTACATGGTTTGCACCCATGATCATGGACAACCTTAGGATGATAATATTATGTAATTTGCTACTGTTTTTAATTATTAGTTGGCTTAGCATTGCTTAGATAGTCACCGGGAGTGATTCCCAGTTACATAATCACCATTAAACAATTTACCCTGAGAATCTGGAGTAACTGAGTATGAGACATGAGAATTTAGGTTTTATGGTGGGATTATTCACTTAATAATTAAAATTTGATCAGCTAATAATTTGACTTGGAGCGGGTGACTTGGGTCGACGCTCCGGTCCCTAGGGACCGATGATCGTGATGGATTTAATTGAGAATTCCCATGCGACCGCAAGTCTGGTATGGGACGGGCCTGATCTAGAGGGAGAGTAACGTCGGGATTGCCACCATCCTTGCACCGTGGGTGAGGTCTCGAGGGATGCGTCATCGCCGGTGTACAGCCCGGGGATGGAACTTCGGGGTACTTGTGTGAATATCATGTATGGTCGAAGCCCTCGGAGTTAGATGCGTGCCCGGTGTGTGGAGATTCACGGTACAAGCGGCGTAATGATGCAGCTGGTGCGAAGCAGAACAAGAAGGGACCACCGGCAAAAATAATCTGATATTTTCCTATAATCCCAAGGCTGAAGCGATGGTTCGCGAATAAAAAGCACGCCCAATTGATGCGATGGCACGCCGAAGAGCGTAAAAATGACGGAATGCTCAGACACCCCAGCTGATGGTGCGCAATGGAGAAACATCGACAGAAAATACAAGAAGACATTTGCGTATGACCTGAGAAATATAAGGTTCAGGCTAAGTACGGATGGGATGAATCCATTCGGGAATGTCAGCAGTCATCATATCACTTGGCCCGTCACACTATGTATGTACAACCTACCACCTTGGTTGTGCATAAAACGGAAGTATATTATGATGCCCTTATTGATCCAATGGCTGAAGCAACCGGGAAACGATATAGATGTGTATCTG
The DNA here is from genome assembly GCA_036346145.1 of Olyra latifolia. Taxonomy (NCBI): domain Eukaryota; kingdom Viridiplantae; phylum Streptophyta; class Magnoliopsida; order Poales; family Poaceae; genus Olyra; species Olyra latifolia. The sequence goes on along the minus strand of CM070531.1, from coordinate 1,857,056 downwards.
AAACCGTTGGTTGAAGACCTAAAAGTGTTGTGGAACGATGGTGTATGGGTATGGGATGAGTACAAACGAGAGCACTTCACCTTGCGTGCAATGCTTTTCATAACAATCCAAGACTGGCCTGCCCTAGGCAATCTATCTAGGCAGGTTACAAAAGGCTACAACGGATGCATGGTGTGCATGGAGGGAACTTCAGGTCGGTATCTAAGCAACGGTCGAAAAAGGTATTGACGGGGGCCTAGGGTGACGTTCGGATAGTCACGCTAAAAACGCAAAAACAAAACAGCCCTCTCCCGAGCAAGGGTCTACTTCAAGGAGTCCTGCCGGGGCTCGGGCACGCCAGTCTGCTGGACCGGGTCCGAGCAGCTCCTTCCCACCAAGGAAGGATCTGACCCTCTCCGAGCAAGGGGTCTACTTCAAGGAGTCCTCGCCGGCTCGGGCACGACCAATTCTGCTCGGACCGGGTCAGCAGCTCCTTCCCGACCAAGGAAGGATTCTCCCCGCTGCATTAAATGCTCGACACGCCCGAGGCAAGTCATGCGGATCTGCGCCACCAACCCACGTCTTGTAACATCGCTCCACACCGCTTCCCGTAAGACGAAGAACGGCAGCGATGACGCAAGAGGAAGACATGCTTCGGACCACCGGACAAAGGAGGGACAACCATCATACCGCTAGGTAATAGGATTTCACCGCTAGAAAAACCGATGGCGTCCATGTATAAATAGACTACGCCGCTACACATCTAGAGGCGACTACCGAAAATACACACGCACATCGTGGGAGCTCCGGCCGCACCATTCGGGCCAAAGCTCATCCCTCGCCACAAGAAACTCATCCCCTTTGTAACCTCTTGATCCCTCATATAGATACCATCGACGAGGGTCATTACCTCCACTCGAGGGGCCCGAACCAGCCCAAAAATCATGCGTGCCTTCTCTTGATAGCCACTCGATCGAAGTTCGTCTTCTTGAAAGCCCCGACGCCATGGAAAGAGGCCGGTTGATCCTCGCTCTCAACAAGTAAGCTCGGTGCCGGGGCCCGTACTCTAATCGCCGACAATGGCGCCGTCCGTGGGGAGAGATCACTACGTGAGCGAAGGTCCTGAAGAATGGCGAACTCTCAGACAACCAAGATATTAACCGACGACCTCGGCGACTTGGGCGAATATTGGTCCGATATCGAGGTCGCCGGATTGTCGATCCGGAAGGACACACCATGGCGAGTCCTCTCCCCATGGATGTCGCCGCCCGATGGATGAGCTGGGTTCGAGTTCGTTCAACCTCTCCGATTCAGAGTTACCGAACAGAGACACCACCATATGTGAAGGTGTCGATTAAATGCGAAGGGGTCGATATCCGGACATCGTGCGACTCCGACCACGAGACGCTCTCTGCGGGGATACGGTCATGACACCCTCATGCCCGGCATTCCGCTGAAGCCCACATGCGGACATCGGCGACGTCCTCGCTTCCCGCCTCGGGAGGACGAGTCGCGTCGCCGCTTGACGCCGCTGTGAACTGGCTGGCCGACTCGACGACCGAGCCACGCAACCCATCGCGATGACCCGGGCGAGCGCCCGCCATCTCTCGCTCCCCGACCGGGGTAGCCACCTCGGTCCTTTCCTCCGATCCGACGGTAGGAGTCGCCAGCGCCTCGGGCCTGGCACACGTTGTGCGTGACCTCCGACCTGATTTCGACCAAAGCCGCCGAGCTAGGCGAGCCATGGCGAAAAATTCGGAGCGATTGGCGGCGATCTTCCTCGTCGCCGACTCGGAGTGCTTCCCGAAAGCCGAACCCCGGGGTAGTTACTCCGTCACGACCTCGTCGGGACCTTGATCGGCGGAGGAATGACCGCACATCTCGCCATCACGGTGGCGCTCTCGAGCAATGCTCGCAAAGCGAGCATCGCCACGACGACGGCTCGGCTCGCCCCCGGCCGAACAGGCCACCCCGAGTCCCGGCTCGAGGGCGCTTCAGCGGCGAAGCGCCGACCCAGCGCCACTCGGGAAACCTCACGGATACCCCGACGCTCGGCGCGGCGGCGTCTTCGCGCCTCGGTCCCTCCGAGGACGTGAGGGCGTGGCGCTCATGGGAACGACGCGGGTAAACCACGGTGCCCGCTTTCTCCGCGACCTCCGGCGCAGCATGGCCCCCAAATTCAAACCGGGCCACATAGAGCGATTCGACGGGACCCGAAACCCGGACGAATTCCTCTCGGTATATGCTACCACCGCCACGGCGCGGCGGTGATGAAGGGTAATGGTGAACTATTTCCCAGTGTTGGAGGGCCCGCCGGACATGGCTCTTCAACCAACGGAAGGCTCCATCCACACCGGGTCCAATCAGGCGAGGCCTGTGCGGCGATTTCATGGTCTTGTCCCCCGCCAGAAGGCCGCAGACCTCAAACGGGTGGTCCAGATGGAGGACGAAGCCTCCGGACTACGTTCGAAGGTTCATTCGGCACGGAACACGATTCAACATCCTGCATAAAGCGATCGTCGAAGCATTCACCGGCGTCAAGAACGCCCGCTTCACCCAGACTCGAGATATACTCCGGCTCCTCGGCCAAGGAGCTCTTCAAGCGGCGGGCGTTACATAAACGCCGAGGAGGCCGTGGGCGCGGCGCTTGGGTCCGGCAGCGCCTCCTTGAAAGTTCGATCTTCGGACAAAAGAAGTCCGACAAGAAGGCCAAGAAGAAAAGAAAGCGGCCAAATTGGTGGCCGCTATCCCAGAGCCGCTGTCTCAGAGACACCGGTTAAAGAAGCCTCGGCCTTCCCGAGCAAGGTGGGCGGTCGTGGTCGATCGACCCGGACGAGCGTGGACCTCGGGGACCTCGAAGTCGCCGCTTCGCTCGCTGCACCAAGTGCACGGCACGACCTCAATCGCTGCCGACTGGATCGCTCGGCTTGAAGACTTCTACAACGGACGGGGCCCATGCCCGTCCTCCCGGACGCCGGAAGGGTGGGCCCGACCGAAGTCCGAGCCCCGCCCGACCGAACGCCGGAGAGCGAAGAATATCATGAGCCGAGTCACCACATTGCGGTGATCTTGAGGGTCCGCCTCGCGCCCCGACGGAGTTGAAGGTCATGGCTTGGCGAGGCCCGCCACATGGACGAGGCGGCTCGGTTCGAGCAACTTAGATGGTCGAAGCGACCATCTCCTTCTCCCGAGGATCTGTCCCTCGAATGACGGCCCCGAAACTCCCCTCGTGCTCTGCCCGACCATCAAGAATACAAGGGTCGACGGTGCTTATCGATGGGGAAGCGCTCTGGACCTGATCTCGCCGGGTCTTGGGCGAGATGCAAATCCCTCGCTCCAAGATCAAAACATCGCTATGCCCTTCCACGGCATCATCCCGCACGCCCATGACCCCGCCGGCGATCGTCTGCCCGTGACCTTCGGCGGCGAGCAACTTCCGGACCGAGTTGGTCACCTTTGAGGTAGTCGACTTGAGTCGGCCTACAACGCCATCCTCGGCAGCCGCCCTCGCCAAGTTCATGGCAGCTCGCACCACGCATATCATCGCCTCAAGCTCCTGTGGTCGAAGGGTGATCACCGTCGGGGCAACCACAAGGCCGCCTCGAGTCGCGGCGAAATGGCGCCGACCACGGTCGGCCAGCCTCAACGCGGCCCGAGCAAAACTCTCACAAGTCCGCTTACCCAAGGTTGTCCTCGGCCTCGGGAGCGAGCATTTAAAACGTCTCGATCTCCGGCGAGATCCGTCGAAGGTGGTCCACGTCGGGGCGCTGGATCCAAAATAGAAGGCGAGCTCGTCACCTTCCTCCGCAAACGCCGACGTCTTCGCATGGGAGCCGTCCGACATGCCCGGGTCCCAAGGAGGTGATCGAGCACAGTGGCGGTTCACCGATAAAAACCAAGGCGCCAAGCGCCGAGGAGATTCCCGCAATGGAAGGTCGATGTCATCAAAGAGCAACCGGACAAAATTTGTTGAAGGCCGCTTGCTCGAGAAGTCGAGCACTCCGGCGGTTGGCGAATCCATCGTGGTCGAAGAAGAACGGAAAGTGGCGGATGTCGTCGATCACACCAACATCAACACTCATGTCCAAAGGACAACTTCCCCTTCCCCGCATAGATCGGTTAGTCGATGCAGCGGCGAAGCACGGTGATGAGCTTTTTGGGCGATACTCCGGGTACCATCAGTCGACTGTCGCGGGAGGATGAAGAAAAATCGCCTTCATCACCCCTTCGCACCTTCGCTACACGACCATGTCTTTCGGTCTCAAAAACGCGGGCCACTTTCCAACGTTTGATCTGAAGACCTTCCCGACCAGATCGGCCGAACCTAGAAGTCTATGTAGACGACATAGTCGTCAAGAGTGCTTTAGCCGAGGCCCACATCCGGGACCTCGAAGAAACCTTTCGTAATTTAAGAAAACATCGGATAAAGCTGAATCCGGAGAAATGTGTCTTCGGTGTACACACGGGCATGGTGCTCGGATACGTCATCGGTCGGCCGCATCGGTGCCAACCCGAAAAAGATCGGTTGCCGTCGAAAGGATGCGAGCTCCTTCAATGTAAAGGAAGTCGATCGCTCGCTGGTCGGATGGCGGCACTTAGCCGCTTCATCTCCGACTAGGTGAGCGCGGACTTCCTTTCTTCAAAGCCTTATGCGCAAGCACGACGGTTTCGTCTCGGACCAAGGAGGCCGACGACGCCTTTAAAAAGCTCAAAGAATATCTATCGAGCCCGCCTGGCCCTAGTCACCCCGAGGGGCAGAGCCTTTGTTGCTCTACTTGGCGGCCTCCCCAGCGATGGCGCCGTGCTGCGTGGCGGCGAGGAAATCACGGCCTATTTACTACGTGGCGAGGTACTTCATGGACCTAGGGAGCGCGTTACCGAGGTCCGAAACTTCAGACTCCTCCTCATGGCTTCTAAAAACTTCGCCACTATTTCTTGGCTCACCCAATCACGGTCCCGACCACTTTCCGTGAGAAAAATCCTCAAAACCCCGACGCCTCCAAGCGCCGCTAAATGGGCAATTGAGCTCGGGAATTTGACCTCAAGTTAAATCGCCCGAACGGCGATCAAATCTCGAATCTTTGGCGGACTTCGTGGCGAGTGGGCGAATCCCGACCGAACAAAAGGCCGCACACCGAGGAACCCCATTGGACAATGTTCTTGACGGCTCGCGTTCCTTCGCTTCCGGGCCGGAGTTAGGCCGACCTCTCCTCACGGAGAACAACTCGAAGACGTCATACAATTGCACTTCGCCGCGATTTAACAACGCGGCAGAATATGAAGGCCTCTTGGCCGCTCCGCATGCTCTGCGCTAGGGTCCGGCGACTAACCGTGAAAGGGATTCGCGGTTGGTCGTAAACCGTGTTAACAAGGAGTTTCAAGGCTCGATGACTCAATGGCGTTACTTCGCCGAGGCGAGGAAGTTGGAAAGGAACTTCAGAAATTTCGGTCCTTCACGTGCCGGAGAGCAAATACCTGGCCGACCAACTTGCCAAGTTGGGCACCTCGCAAGAACCGGCCCCAACAGGGGTGCTCGTTGAGCACTGCTAAAGCCCTCCATTCCCTCCGGAGAAGAGGCACCGAGACGCAAAACGACGCGTCTCCGTCCTCGAGCAAGGAGCCACTTGATAGCGCCATTCATCCACTCTTGGCACACGGACATTGCTCGAGGACGGCCGAGAAATCCCGCTTATCAGAGAGCTCCACTATACAGGTTAGTGGAAGGTGCCTGTCAAGAGGCGCGCCGAGTCCTCTCCAAGTCGTCCCTCGGAAGAAGGGAGATTCTGCTAAAGGACTTGCACGAGGGTGCTGTGGAGCTCACTCCTCCTACAGAACGCTCGTCGGCAAAGCCTTCAGATGGGCTACTATTGGCCCACTGGCGTTGGACGCCGAAGATCGTCACCACATGCCGAAGCGTGCCAATTCCATGCCCGCAGTACACCAACCAGCCTACACCCTTCAAACTATTCCCCTCACTTTGGCCATTCTCTACCGGGGCTAGACATACTAGGACCATTCCCCAAAGGCGAAGGGATGCGATACCTCTTCGCCGCCATTGACACATTCACCAAATGGATAGAGGCCGAACCGTCTCGGCATTACTGACGAGCGGCCAAAAATTTTTCATAATAACGTGGTCACACGGTTTGGCGTTCCCACCCGACCGATCACGGATAATGGAACTCAGTTCACCAAAGGAGTCTGTTCCAAGAATATTGCGAGGACGTTGGCACGAAATTTGCTTCGCCTCTGGGCTCACCCCAGAGCAACGGGTCGCCGAAGCGAGCCAGCCGGCGAGATCCTCCAAGGAATCAAGAGGCGGGTCTTGATCGGCTTTCTAAGCTACGACAGGCTGGGTCGACGAGCTCCCTTCCGTCTTGTGGGCAGTCCGCGACCACTCCCAAAGCAGAGCGACAGGCGAAACACCCTTTCGCCAGATATCGCACCGAGGCCATGCTTCCGACCGAGATAACCTTAAGGTCACCTCGCGTGGACCTCACGGAGGTCAGCCGATGACCACCAAGGCAGGTTACTCGACCTCGACTGTCAGGAAAAGCGAGAGCAAGCCCTCGTCCGATCGGCAGCCTACCTCCAGGCTCTGCAGCACGCCGCCCGGTCGTCCGGCCAAGGGCTCTGCAAAGCGGCGACTTGTTTCTGCGACGGTCCAGACCTATCACACGCCAACAAGCTAACCCCAAGGTGGGAGGGTCCATTCACGGTCGTCTCGTCTTCACGCCCGGGGCTGTCGCCTCGCCTTCCCGACGGACGAATTCTCAAGAACTCGTGGAATATCGCCCGACCACGCAGTTCCACGCCTAACCTTCCCCTTCCTTTCGCCCATCCTCCTTATTTAACTCTCGGATCTTGAACGACTTCTAAATCCCGAGCATGTTAAATAAAAGGAATGGTAACCAAAGTTCTTTTCCTTCCGAGGTTTTCGACCTTTTTTTTTTCTCGTCTGCCAAGCACGAAGTTCTTGTTCTCTAAACCGATTTCTAAAGCGGCCGACGGATCTGAGAATGCACTCCCCTGAATTCCATTGCTCGGATAAGCCGATAGCACATCGCCCGAAGAGTTCTCGGCGGTACCTCGTGAGACTTCGATCCCAAACCCAAATTGAACTCGAGTAGAGTAACTTGAACTTCGCGGCTACTTGCCGTGTGCGGTCACTTGCTTTCGCAACGGGGGCAAGGACCCGCCACACGAGGGGCCGACATCGCCTATTTCACGCATCTTCGGATGCGGCCACTTGTGTGCCGGTCTCTTACTCGCAACGAGGGCAAGGACCCGCCACACGAGGGGCCGACATCGCCCATCCTCGGCCGCCCGGCTTCGCCGTGTGCCCGGTCTCTTGCTTTCGCAACGAGGGCAAGGACCCGCCACACGAGGGGCCGACATCGCCTATTTCACGCATCTTCGGATGCGGCCACCGTGTGCAGGTCTCTTGCTTTCGCAACCAGGGCAAGGACCCGCCACACGAGGGGCCGGACATCGCCATCCTCGGTGCCAGCCTACTTCATGTGCCCGGTCTCTTGCTCGCAACTGTGGGCAAGGACCCGCCACACGAGGGGCCGACATCGCTTATTTCACGCATCTTCGGATGCGGCCACTTGTGTGCGGTCTCTTGCTCGCAACCAGGGCAAGGACCCGGCCACACGAGGGGCCGACATCGCCCATCCCTCGCCGCCGGCTACTTCATGTGCCCGGTCTCTTGCTTTCGCAACCGGGGCAAGGACCCGCCACACGAGGGGCCGACATCGCTTATTTCACAGATCTTCGGATGCCCGCCACTTGTGTGCCGGTCTCTTGCTCGCAACGAGGCGAGGACTTCGGCCACACGAGGGGCGGACATCGCCCATCCTCGGTTGCCCGGCTACGCCGTGTGCGGTCTCTTGCTTTCGCAACTGTGGGCAAGGACCCGCCACACGAGGGCCCGACATCGCCTATTTCGCGCATCTTCGGATGCGGCCACCGTGTGCCCGTCTCTTGCTCGCAACCAGGGGCAAGGACTCGCCACACGAGGGCCGGAACATCGCCTATTTCGTGCACCCTCGGCTGCCCGGCTACTTGGTGCCCGGATCCTTGCTCGACGAGGCTTATAGGGTAGGTATATAGCGACAAATAGTAGCATAAACATTTCATAGACGTGAACAAGAGAACATCTTGTATTTAAATTCAAATGTATTACAAACACGTGTAACACCACGTACACTATTCCCCAGATCTACCCTTCAAAGATTGAAGCTCCGCCCACGTCTTCAAAGGCGACTTGGCCGAGAACCCCGATCTGGGCTTCACGCCTGCCGGATCTCCTAGCAAAGCCGCCACCTTCCCTGTCTCACTTCGGCTGCTGGCCGCTCCTCCTCAAGCTCTTTTGGACCCGCCGAGCTCCTCCTGGGACCGGAGCTCCTCTCCAGACCCGAGCATACCCCAAAGCGTGCTCAAGTTCGTTCGGACCCAAAGCGAGCTCCGTTTGGGCCTTCCTAGTTCGGGCGCACCACCTTCACCTTGGCACGCACCGAGCTTCTATGCTCGCACCAGATCATCCACCTCGGCAGATAACAAGCGCAAACGAAGAAGCCAACAAAGAAGATTACGCACAAAAAGTAGTTCACAAGAAGAAATTACCTCATGGCGGTGGCCTCGAGCAGCACCCTCGGCCGAGGGCCGACACGGATGTTCCCGAGCTTGACGAGCCAAGACCCCGAGCTCGGAGTTCGAACTACTCAGACCTCTTCGCCTCGACAGACCGGCCGAAGCATCGTCCACGCCCGGGGTCGAGCGTCCCCACCACTTCTAACCCCATACTGGGCACGGACAACCAAAACCATGTCGACTCGACGCCCTCGCCGGGAGACCCCCATGGTCGGTGAGATACAACCAGCCACCTCAAGCTCGGAAGATGCGCGACAACGTTCTGCGCACACCTGACGAGGAGAGAGGCTGCTCGGTCGACCTTCTCCCCAAGGGCTAAGCGACGACGACGCCACCCACGCCGTCATTGAAAACCGTCGACCCACTCACAAGTAACCGTTGGAAGACCCAACGTTTGGGCTTACCTTTTCAGGCGACCCTTGATCGGCCGACCCTAAGATTCGCTCGGGTAGGCTTTGCTCGGGTAACCTTGAGCTCACCCACCTGAAGTCTGCCGACTAGCCTCGCTCGCTAATCGGGCGATCGTCGAACGTCTGAACCAAAAGGCTCGATGCAGTTTAAAAGAGCTGGCGAGGACCGGCGGCCCACCACTCAGCTTCGGGGCTAGATGACGGGGCCTAGGGTGACGATCGGATAGTCACGCTTAAAAACGCAAAACAAAACAGCCCTCTCCCGAGCAAGGGTCTACTTCAAGGAGTCCTCGCCGGGCTCTCGCACGGCCAATTGCTCGGACCGGGTCCGAGCAGCTCCTTCCCGACCAAGGAAGGATCTGACCCTCTCCGAGCAAGGGTCTACTTCAAGGAGTCCTCGCCGGCTCGGGCACGCCAGTCTGCTCGACCGGGTCCGAGCAGCTCCTTCCCGACCAAGGAAGGATTCTCCCCATTGCATTAAATGCTCGACACGTCCGAGACAGCCGCAGGGATCGCGCCACCAACCCACGTCTTGTAACATTTGCTCCCACACCGTTTCCCGTAAGGCGAAGAACGGCAGCGATGACGCAAGAGGAAGACATGCTTCGGACCACCGGACAAAGGAGGGACAACCATCATACCGCTAGGTAATAGGATTTCACCGCTAGAAAAACCGATGGCGTCCATGTATAAATAGACTACGTCATTTGCACATCTAGAGGCGACTACGTAAAATACACACGCACATCGTGGGAGCTCCACCCGCACCATTCGGGCCAAAGCTCATCCCTCTGCCACAAGAAACTCATCCCTTTGTAACCTCTTCGATCCTCATATAGATACCATCGGGAGTGTCACATTACCTCCACTCGAGGGCGAACCAGCCCAAAAATCATCGTGCCTTCTCTCGATAGCCACTCGATCGAAGTTCGTCTTCTTGAAAGCCCCGACGCATGGAAAGAGGCCGGTTGATCCTCACTCTCAACAAGTAAGCTCGGTACCCGGGGGCCCCGTACTCCCAATCGCCGACAGGTATACACGCGTCACCGTAGGTAGCAACGCTGGGACCACCTATACCAGAAGGATAAGAAATCTTTTGATGGGACTGTTGAGACTGATGCAGCTCCAGAAAGTCACACTGGTAGACAGTAATAAAAGCAGGTAAAGGACATCGAATTTATCTTCGGAAAGGGACGGGGCAACAAAACTACCGCGAAAGAAGGGTTGTGGAAAAAGAGATCAATATTTTGGGAACTCCCGTATTGGAAGGATTTGGATGTTTGCCACGCACATGACATCATGCACATAGAGAAGAATATGTGCGACAGCATTCTTGGACTCTTAGTAGGCATACCTGGCAAGACTAAAGATACAGTGCAGGCCGTAAGGACCTCGAAAATATGAAACTGAGGAAAGAGCTACACATAGTATAACATAATGAAAAAAAACTCCTTCCCCCAGCTTGCTACACACTTAGCAAGAGGGAGAAAATTGACTTGTGCAGTTTCTTTCATAGAGTTAAAGTTCCGTCCGGTTACTCTGCCAACATGAAGAGGCTAGTAAGTATAAAAGATTCGAAGATACTTATTGGCATGATGAAAGCCCATGACTGTTATATGTTGATGACGCATATGCTTGCAGTTGCACTTAGGGCAATTCTTTCAGAAAAAGTATGAGACACAATAATAAAGGTGTGTTCTTTCTTTAACGCAATTTCACATAAGGTCATCGATCAGCAGAAACTGGACAAGCTGCAGGAAGATATCGTACACACTCTATGCCGGCTTGAGATGCATTTCTCACCAACATTTTTTGATATGATGGTTCACCTCATAGTTCATATCGTCTCCCAGATACGGGTCTTTGGGCCTATGTTCTTACATCAGATGTACCCTTTCAAGAAGTTCATGGGGGTTCTTAAGAAATATGTTCGTAATCGAAATCGGTCGAAAGGCTGCATGGCCGAGGGATGGACATTTGAGGAGGTCGTTGAGTTTTGCATTGATTACATGGATCTCAAGCCGATCGGTGTGCCTGTTTCCCGTCATGAGGGAAGGCTACAAGGAAAAGGTACCATTGGTTAAAAAACAGAGCGTACTAATAACATAGTATCTTTCGTGCAAGCACATTTTGCAGTTCTTCAACAATCAGTGGTGGTTGCCGAGTATTGCGATATGCACATGACAATTCTGCAGACCAATAACCCGAAGAAGTCAGATGATTGGATCGAGAGGGAACACAGAAATAAATTTGGTGACTGGTTACGCAAACATGTCATGGGCATGCAGACGGTCTCTACTGACTTGAAAGTGTTGGCCCAAGGACCGTCCACTACAATCCTCACTTTCCAAGGATACAAGATAAACGGTTACACATTTTACACAAGAGAACAAGATGACAAGAGCACTAATCAAAATAGTGGTGTCCGTACAGATGCATGCAACAATAGTGGATGTATGGAGACGTACTATAGATTCATAGAGGAGATCTGGGAGTTGGACTATGGAGCTTTGAAGGTCCCTCTTTTTCAGTGTCAATGGGTCCAACTCCCTGTGGTGGTGGAAAATGATAAATATGGCATGACTATCGTGGATCTTAAATGTGTTGGATATAGAGAACAACCATTCGTGCTTGCAAAGGATGTTATGCAAGTATTCTATGTCAGTGACCCGGCCAACAAAGACCGCCATGTGGTTCTGCAAGGAAAAAGAAGAATTGTTGGGGTTAAGAATGTCGTCGATGAGAAAGAGTACAATCAGTATGAAGAGGTAGCTCCGTTCGGAGAGAACGTCGACCTGAGTCTAATGGAAAAGAGTAATGAACCAACTTACATCCGCCGTGATCAAAATGAAGGACTAGTAGTTTAATTGTAACTCCGTTGTAAGAAATGATATGTAATCTTATGTAGTAATTACAATTTTATTTATCATAAGACCCTAAAAACTTGGATTTTTCAAAAAAAATTAAAATTAGACCAATTTTGAAATTTAATAAACGTTTTCGCTATCTTTTTTCTCTTCTATTTTATTTTTTCTAGGCTATTTAAAAATTCCAAAAAAAGAAAACTTGCAAAAATTGAACATTGTTAGACGAAAAATGTCCATAGAAGTTTGAATTTTTTTTTTTAAAAAAAGTCGTTTTCAACAAACCGGCACGGATAGGCAAATTATCAGTGCCGGTTGTCAACAAACCGGCATTGATAGCTACTTATCAGTGTCGGTTCGGTATACAAATCGGCACTGTTGCCTCCCCACCCTAAAAAGCCAATCTCTTCCCCATTTTCTTGCCCCGTGCTCCTTCCTATCCCGCGCTGCCTCCCTCCCTGCACCCTTCCTCTCCCGCGCCGCCTCCTTCTCCCACGCCGCCCTCCCTCTCCCCGCTGCCGCGTCCCTCTCCCACGCCACCTCCTTCTCCCGCGCCGCCCTCCCTCTCCCGCGCCGCCTCCTTCTGTCGCCGCCCTCCCTCTCCCGCGCCACCCCTAGCTCCCTCTCTCGCACCGCCTCCCTCTCCCGCGCCGTCCTCCCTCTCCCGCGTTGGCCATCACCTCGTCCTCCTCTACTCACGGCCGTCTCCTCCTCCTTCCTGTACCAGCCACCGCCTCCTCCTCCCCGCGCTGGCTGCAAATTGAAGGCAACCTTTTTATTAATTTCTATGGTTGGCACAAAACCCTCTCTATTTGTAGCATCAGTGCAATATTAGAAAGATTAAAGCATCAATGAAGAATAGTTGGGTAAAATTTCCCTTTTGCAATTAGTCTTGACAGTGACTGGAGTTGGGTAAGAGTTTTGAAGATTTGTCGCAAACAGAGCATGTGAGATAACCCTTCTATTGGTTCAAGACTAATTGGTCTTATCCATGGATCTGTATAGATTAAAGTTTGTTTAACAAGAGAATATAGCACTCAAGTCCAACACTCTATATAAATATCTCAGTATTTAAACTCACTACTAGTCTGTTTGCCTTAAATAAAAATATAGTACTCAGAGGGTGTTCCATATCTCGCTTATTTATGATATATCGAAAAATTGAACAGGCTTTTCTTATTTTTGAATTATATCACATACCCCACTATAATATGCAAGTGATATCTTGTTTATTTATGATATATGTGTAGTATAGTGCAAGTGATGAATTTTGGAAGTGATGATATATACATATACATATATATATATTATATATATATATATAGAGTATAGTGCAAGTGATGAATATTGCTCTTTATGTGGAACTAAATGGTGATATTACTTGTTAGAAGAAGGACACCCTCCATGACACCCCTTATCGCTCGGCACTCGACGGCGTAGTCATGGTGAGGTAATTCCCCACTTTGTTGTCATGCCGAGTTGTATTTGTGTGTGCTCCAGTTTTCCTAGATTTGAACTAGTGATGGAGGGCACTTTACTTTGTAGCACGTGGACAACAACCAAACTTACTAAATTATTTGGCATAGTTGTCACATCAATGGGGTCCGCACAGTTGTGTTGTATTTTCAATTGCCCGATGAAATGTGTCACATACTGTACTTGTTTTCCACGCATACCCCCCCGACAAAGACAAAACAAAGCAAAAAAAAAAGAGTCTGGCGGAGGTAGGATTAAAATTTTAAAAAGGGAGAAACCCAAAAAAGAAGGGTCAGCGCATGGTGAACAGTTGGAGGTGCAGGTGTCGGAGCAAGGCGTCGGGGTGTCGGTGACTGGTCTATAGGTGTTGGTGACTACAGGGTCTCTTGCTGACCCTGTAGTCTTCCTCTTTCGACTCATCGGTTGACATTGAGATCGATCTGGCTTGACCCCGTGACTCTTTCTTGTCAAACTTTGTATGGTTTGAACAATGTTGTAATATTTTTTATTAATTTTGTTGGAAACTATTTGTACTTGTAACATTGTTGGTACTGTTATATTTTTCTAATGTTGTGAACCATCCAATCTACATTGTTGTGTGCATACGGTTTGACTATAGATTGCTTATTTGTTTATTATGCACACAATGATTTTAAATTTGTTACGTGGCGTGAATTAGTTTGTTAAATATGTAGATACTTTTCTATCTATCAAAGCTATAATGGTATCTCAACAAACCGACGGATCGAACCATGAGGCAACAACACAAAGGAGTTGTAGTCTAAGTGATTATCTCAACCTGGACTAGCATCATGACACCAATCAGGTAATTCACACATATAGATACAAATTCATTTGTATATGTGTTTGCCTAAGGAGATTGAAACGATTCTCTTTCCCAGGCTCAATCGATTGAAACGAACATTGAATCATCTCGATATGGTCGTGGCCCTAGCAAGATGCCCAAGGGACGAACGGTTATTACCCAGATGTCGACAATCAGAGAACCTATTGCCCCCAATTCAGTAGTCGGGCCATACAAAACTGCCTGTGGGGTGGTCGTTAGGGATCATGTCACAATAAACTATCGAAGATGGAGTGGCCGAAGAGATGAGCAATATGTGGTGCCTCATAAGGTTAAAGACTTCTGTTGGGGCAAGATTAAAGAAAAGTTTGAGTTCCCTGAAGGGATTGAAGGTATAGTGAAGAAACGTGCGATGAATATAATGGGCATCGTGTTCAAGAATTGGAAGGGCAAACTGAATAGAGATTTTGTTCAGAAATGGAGGACACCAGACTTCAACTTATTTCCACAGTTGAAAGCATCCGAGGACACAATGCAGTTAAGCACAACTAATAAGCTTAACGCGGATAAGAATGTTTACCCTCACACACTCGGCTCACGTGGTTACGTCAAGAAAGTAGCCGAGTAGGAGAAGAGGGAAGAAGAATTAACAACTAGTGGTGTCACACCTGCGACGGCCGAGTGGGTCCCATGTGCGAAGCATTACCTTTATGGAAGGGGGGCTACACTAGCGGATGATGGATCCTTAAACTTTCTAGGCCCACGACCAAGGGGTAACAGAAAATATTGCGGATGCACATGCTCAGTCGTCCCAAGGCGATTTCAAGGCTAACAGGGAAAAGGATGAACTCACCCTGGCTCTGGGAAACAAGGAACACCCGGGTCACGCACGAGGCGTTGGCTTGGTGCCTTGGGTAGCAGCCTTCCCCTAGGATGCTTCCATCTATCGTAGTCGAAAGAGGAATGCTGAATATCGAGATGCGGCAATCGAGCTAATGAAAGAAGAATTGAGGAGAAGCATATGAGAGGAGATACAACAAGCTCTTAGCCAGCAACAGGCAGCAGCCGTCGATGTATTCGGCAGCCCCAGGGCTCGACGGAGTAGTTGTGCCTCTGGGGGCTTGTAGAGGCTGATCCTAACACCCATTACCATGTGGACGACATCAAGAAACTGACTGCATGCAAGCGGTACATGCAGACTCTGAACTTTTCAACAAAGGTGGCCATCGGGCAAGCTTTTCCGTTAGGGGAAGGTGTTCAGTTGCACAACCGTCCCATACCGGCCGACTATGGGAAAGTCTGCATTGACAATATACTTTCCATGAGGTACCGAAGACTTGAGTTGGACTTCCCTGGTGAGGAGGGGAAAAACAGTTTAGGAGACAACCTACACGCGTTGCGTGGAGAAAGCGATATATAGTTTTCGGCTCGAACTTAGAAGAAGACGATGATGAAGAAGAGCAGCGAAGAGATCCCCCCTCATCATGCAGAAGAAGCAAGTCCTCCCCCAGCACTGGCAACAAGAAGCGCAAGTCCTCCGCAGGCTCCACCTAGAAAAAGCCCTACTCCCCAACGGCCACCAACAAAAAAGGCAGCAGCACCTATCGAACGACCTACTCCCAAACGGCCACCTACAAAAAATTCAGCAGCATCATCATCTCACAGATCACAGTCTTTATAGAAATCGCAGGCGTTTGATGATCCGCCTCCACCCTCAAAAAAAGAAAAGGAAATCAGTGGAAGAATAACATCTTTGATGAATCGTCCAAGTCAGAGTGCCGAGCAATATGAAGTCCCTGAACATGCTCGTGAATTTTTCATTTCCATGGCCAGCAGTAAACAGACGAGGTCCTCGGAAAAGCCAAAGTCAGACTACGAGCGTATCTCCCAAAAGCCTGACATGGTGCAGTTTGAAATTGATAGGTTCCGTGTAGAAGCGGGACTTACGCCGGATCAACTTGCAGAACTACAATATAGAGATGATCAAGATATTCTGGTCGCACCTCTTAGATGGGGGTTTCAGTTAGGCAAACCATTGGTCCCCCCAACTTGGCTCCCCAGTCTAACAACTAGACTACGTCAACTACATGACTGGTACATTGAGTATATCAACATGGGCTGCGAAATGTTCTCCGCCAATCTCAAAGATGAATATTTGTACAACGGGGACTATGCATTCTGGGTGGAACTAGATCAATTGTATCAACTGTACCAGCAAGACGCCCTCGACATCAGCATGCTTCGGTGCTGGACTCTGTAAGTGTGTTGCGTATAATTCATTGTTCTGCCATTATATTGCACTCATAATTAATTAGCGTTTTTCCTTTGTAGAATGGAGGCTCAGAAATGCAAAAGAAGGTATTCAAGACATAGGGTTCCTCGATCCAGGGATGGTCAACGAGACGCTCGTCAGGGACAAATATCAAACAATCGAGGACTATGTAGCTAAAGCCTTGATCAAGCAAGAACTTAAGAGTTCGATACTACTGGCCTACGCGTTCAAGTATGTGTCATATACCCTTCTTGTTGTATAATTTATTAGGGACAAGATGTTACTGCTATTTAATTCTCCACATGTGCAGCTTTCACTGGATCATACTTGTCATCGTGCCATTGGATAGCAAAATAGTTGTCCTTGATTAGAAAAGAAAACCTCAAGAAAGATACCAACCCATCATAAATTTGCTCGACAAGTAAATTCTATCATCTTTCTAAGCTGCTACAGTCTTTTCCATGTTGCAATTAATGTCGAATCTAAAACTGCTTACTGATATCCTTAATTACTCACTCACACGGCTTTTGATTTATATTCTCAAAAAAGTAATCGCCACCGTCCTTATCAGAAGAAATTCACTGTCAGAACCAACTTTCCTGTACGTACGAAGTAATATTGTCTCGCAATTCCAACTTAACGGATATGAAAAAGGTTTATAAATATATTATTTCCCTTTCTCAGTGTCACAGGCAACCCCCTGGCAACAATCTCTGTGGGTATTATGCGGCAAAGTTCATGCACAACTTCACTGGGGACGTGTTGGGCACAACAAATATTGAGGTCTGCTAAATTTGTCATAAAACACATGCAATGTTGCATATATAAATATTCCATGCATGTTACTCAATAAATAACATATGTCTTTGATTCTTTGGATGACAGCGTTTACAAATATCCATAAGTTCGCTACTGGCTAATGAACTCCTAGCAATTCAAGAACAGCTCGCTGGATTCATCGTTACCGAGATTCTCGACCAAGACGGTGAATTTTACAATCCTGACTAGTGAGTCATGGTTAGGGCGGACAAGGCAAAAACTGACCTAGCTAGTGGGGGGAAAAGGGTTGACCCAACTAGCGGGAGGAAAAGCAATGCTGACCTAGGTAGTGGAGCAAAAGTAAGACTCACGTAGCTAGGGGAGCAAAAAAAAGTCTCTATGTTGAACATTTTAATTGTTGTAATTTAAAACTAGCTAGACGTCACCTGTGTGTGCATATGTACATATATCTTGTTATATTATATATTAATTGTGACCATGAATACTTCATTAGTCTAGTAATTAATATAGCGTAATAATACATGTTTGTGAAAAATAGGAACTAATATACCAAATAAAAATATCACTGATGTTTATACAAATCCGAGCACATAAAATATCATTTAAAAAAACTCCTGGAGATACTATCACTGCCGGTTCATTAATAACAAACCGGCACTGATGGGAGGCTGCAATGCTCTGGGTGGAACCGCTCCCCATCTATCACTGCCGGTTTTTACCATGAACCAGCAATGATTCCAGGTATCTGTGCCGGTTCTAAAACCGGCAGTGATAATGATGGTTATCACTGCCGCTTACAGAGTGCCGGTTTTGAAACCGGTAGTGATGCCGGTTCCGAATCGGTACTGATGTAGATATCTGTAGTAGTGAACTTCCTCTTCAATCTCGACATCTACAACAAGTTGGTAACACTTTATGGCATACTTTACTTCTTCTACATCTACTACGATGTCTGCATTTGTGTGGTTTTGTCGACCACCACCTTGGCCAGGTTGTACACGCAGGTTGCATGCTCGTTGTCCGGATATTGCGCCGCTGCCGCCACATGTTTGGCTGCTACCTTGCTCGCCCCAACTACACAAAGACATACTCAACAAAGGAGCCTCTCCACCTTCTTTAGGTCCTCAGACCCAATTACTCATGTAGCTTAAGGCCCAGCCTGAAATAAAGCCCACTTTATCGGCAAGCCCAGTTCGGCCATCATAGACACGTTCAATTTCAAATGGATTCTCAGGCCACATACGAACTTCGTTTTCGATGTTCTACCACTTCACGGAAAGGTTAGGACATAAGCTTTCCAACGGAATGGGTCCCACTTCCAAATGCATTATGAATCTTCCAAAATCATTGAAATACCAATATGAACCAAATTTGTTGGGTGCTGCACCACTATTACTTGGGCCCACTGGCCTTGTACGACCTAGGATTGGCCGTCCACCCCCTTTTGCCGCCACCCCTAGGTTCTCTAGCCTATAAATAAGGCTTCAAATCATGTTTTCCTCTATAAGTTTTGTTTAGATTATTCTGCCACTACAGTTTCACCATCATTGGTTTGTGGAATCCCAACTTCGTGTGTGTCGGCGACTGGGAGGCAAGCCTCCGCAGGCCGATGAGCAAGGGGAAGGGGTGTGCGAAACCCGAGGCCCTGCCCCCTGGACCGAGGCCCGGCCGCTGGCCGGGTGCCGCCGAGGGAAGGACGTGAACGTGCTAGGATAACACGGGTGCTTTTATCCTGGTTCAGGCCTCCACTGTCGGATAACAGCCCTACGTACAGTCTTCGTTTAATGCCGAGCTTAAACGAGTACAAGAGGGTGAGACTGGGCTTTGGGAAGCCCGAACTCGAGTACAATAAGGGCAGGCACTATGTGTGTTCCTACCGTACCTGGATGCGAAGAACTACCGCCTAGAACTAGAGCTCCTACACGAGTGCAAGTGCTCCAGTTCTACAGTGGCCGAGTGCTCTTCTGTCTATGTCTATCTCCGTCCCACCTGCGTGGTTGTGGCCTGTGCCCCCCTTTTTATAGGCGGCCTTTGGTCACTGTAGTCTAACCTTGGTCCATTGCGACGCACCGCGTTATCCTTCAGTCACTAGTTGTATTCTTCTGCTTTCTCATGCTGTGGCGCGGCGAATGCATGAGGCCCGCCGGATATTCGGACGTATTTCCTCATCTTGCCAGGATCGGTTTTCGGACCGCAGCCCGGCAATACGTGTCTTTCTCTATAGGGGCGGATGGTAAGCTGACCATTGACACGACCAGCCACCAACCCGCCAGCGGCTTGTGTCAGGCATGCATTGGTACTGCGATCGCATTTAACTCACGGTGACCTGCGGGACCCGCAGCGTGCCTATGCACGATGCGGCGCAGTCTGCCTTGGGTCCTGAGCCCCGAGCTTTGGAAGCCCGGGGGGCGAGTGACCCGAGCTTCGGAGCGAGGAAGCTCGGGTGCGAGCTTGCCAAGCTCTCGCGTACTTTCTGCTGGGCCGGAGGCAAGTTAATGGGCCGTGTCTCTATGGACCGTATACTTCCCCAACAGCTAGCCCCCGAGCCTCGAGTGGGACGAAGATATTCCGCTCGGAGGTTTATCGGTAACTGCCCCCGGGCGAAATGTTGTGCCCTGTGCGTGCGGTTTTCTGGCTTCGGCAGGAATTCCAACCGAACATAGTTATGTGCGCCGCTGTCTTCCTTTCGGTTTCCGCGCCTTTAGGCGGACAGGCGGCGGTTCGTCTCCCCACGCCGGTTTATAAGAGGCGGTTTGCCTCCTCGCGTCGCTTCCTTTACACTTCCTCGTGTCCTTTCTTGTGCTACTGCCTTCTTGTCTGTTCAGTCCTTTTGCTTTCTGCCACCTTTGCCTCCGACTCCTCTCCTCCGATGGCGCCCTTCACCCGGAGTCTTACTTCCGAGGACACCTTGAAGGGGTTGACCGCCGCCGGCTTCATCGAGGTCGGTGGCTGGAGGACGGCCAGCGAGGAGACAACCCCCGCGCCCGAGAGCAACGAGGTCGTCTCCATCGAGCTCTTTGCTATCCACGGGCTTCGGATTCCGGAGTCCGACTTCTTCGCAGCCATTCTAGCCCAGTGCGGGATCGAGTTGGTGAATCTCAATCCTAACTCGATCCTATCCCTGACAATCTTCACGCATCTCTGCGAGGCGTTCGTCGGGGTGGAGCCGACGGTCAGTCTCTTTCTTAACTTCTACGAGTTGACCACGACCGGCGGGAGCGACGCGGCAGGGTGCGCCTACTTCAAGCTGCGCCGCGACATGAAGCCCACGTACCCGGTGTTCAAGGCCAAGGGGAACGTCGGGGGTGGGCATCACGGTGGTATTATGCCAAGGTGCTCAGCGAGTGTGGGCTCTAGTTCGCGAACGCGAACCTCGGGAAGCTGACATTGCCAAGCCCTTCGCTGGAGCCAGCGGAGGCGGTCTCGGCGGCCAAGATCCGGAAGCTGGCCGGCCGGGGACTGAACGGCTACGATATCGTAGCCGACTTCATCAGGCATCGGGTGAGCCGCTGCGGAAGCGAGTTCACCCCTTCTTGAAAATCCGCGGTGGGACGATCTCACCCACGAAGGCAACTCCCGTAAGTTTCTCTTTCGATCTTATAGTCCTTTGCCCGAGCTTCTTTTGGACGTGTTTCGATGTTCTTTCCCTTTTCTCCGCAGCTTTGCCTCAGGATGACGTGGTTCGGGCCATAGGGCTCCTGCTGCCCGCGAACCACAACGAGTCATCGGGCTCGGGCATCCGGAACATTCTCGACGAGGTACGTGTTCTTGCGAGCTTAGCGCCCCTTGAGACGGCCTTCTCTGGGCGCAGGATGACGTTCCCTGGCTTGCTTGCAGGGGAAGGCGAATGAGGAGGCCGGGCCCGACGCCCTCGCGTTGGTGGCAGTCCCAAGGGCCACCTCCCCGGCAGGTTCGTCGAACGGTGGCTGCGCAGGCATGGACCAGGGGCGCCAAGAGCGGGCCGCGAGCACGCAGCCGCCCAAGAAGAAGCGGACCGGGCTCTCCCGTCGAGACAAGATCATCAGCGCGAGGCGGCCGCCTCGGTCGTCGTCAGTGGTAGGGAGACCGGCAACCTGGGCTCCTGCCTCCGTTCTTGATCCGGCCTGGGCCAAAGGTTCCCGGGACCGGGACTCCGCCGGCGTGCAGGATACTCAGCCGACGCCGAAGAAGCGTTGGTTGATGCTGGGTGGTAAACCCGTGGACGGCGGACCGGCGGAGACCGATCTCAAGCTCGCCGGTAAGTCGTCGTGCCTTTCGGCTCTTCTTTCCTCTCTTTTCCATTGCGATTCTTGGGTTGATCGGGGCGTGCACGGCTCGATTGTTTTTTTTTGTCGCCAGTCTCCATGTCTACCGGGGCGGAGGAGGTCATCCCGGTGCGGCCAGAGAAAGTGTCGGGACCCGAAAATTAGAGTCGAATCCCTGCTGTGTCTTACCTGTACTAGTCCCTGGATCAAGTAGCTAGTACACACAGATATACAGTTTGGATCATCACCATTCAACGAAAAGTACTTTCTTACATCAGAGTCTCATAATTATTACAAAGTTTAGGCTTCATGGCCTAGCAGCGGAAATTCAAATAACATAGTTCAACTCCAAATGGAAAACCCAACGCAACTCCACAGGCATGTCTGATGGGTGCGCCCTAGACGTCGGAGTAGTCCTCGTCTTGAACTCCTTCAAATAAGTCCCCATCTGGTACACTTCTTCCTCGGTGTACTAACTTTCGTTGGAATAAGCGACCCAAGATAAAAGGCGAGGGTGAGTATACTTTATACTCCACAAGCAAGGTGACTAAATGCAACTAGGGCTTAACAAGGAGGGTAAAGGTTCTTTTGCATAACGCCCGGTTTGCAAGTCTTTCCTAAGGTTTTATATAAAAAATGATTTGAAATGATTTGAGGAAAACAAATCTTTGAAGTATTTCTTTAAAACTCGGCCTCGTAGGTTTGCCCAATCTGGCTACTCACGGCACCCAGGTGCAATTACCCTCATCGCTCATAGCACCTACTATGAGGAGAAAAATCGAAACACACGACACCGATCGTGGTTTTCCTTTAAAACACCATTTAGAAAACAAAGATAAGAAGTACCAATGAGGCGGCTCCCGTCGTCAGTCCTTGGCCGTGGACACGGCTATCATGATAGTTTACACTCTGCGGAGGTTGCACGCTTTACCCACGAGGCGTGACCTTCCTAGGAATCACCCAAAGGAAAAGAACACCACAAGGTCTTTAACCAACATTCCCTAGCCCGCACTCCTCTAAGGATTCCACCGCAGGCGCTAGTTACTCTAGTTGGTGAAGCCCCTCTTGAGCCTGCAGAACAACACCAATTGCCTACTCCACCTCTTTGGAATGCCAAAACTAGAGGTCAGAAGGGTACTCAACCAGGGGCTTGCCCACACAAGCACTCAATGGTCGCCTTTGTTGTACTTAGCTCGTCTACCTCAAGGAATGGGTCCTTAGGGATCGGGGTGGGTCCCTTGGACCCGAATCTCGTGCTGCAAGGCACCATCCTTGCAACCATCCACCCCAATCGGGTTTTGCAAAACATTTTTCCCGATAGCACCCACTATCAACTAGCCCAAATACAACCAAAAGACAACACCAATTGTCCTTCTTAAAGATCACAAGGTAAAATGGTGATTAATAATAACAAGCAATTAATCGGTGGTTTACTATGAGCATTACTAAGCGGATGCAAAACCTAATCAAGGATATGGCAATAATTAATCAAAATTTATAATCCTAAGGTAGCAAGGGTATTTTATAAAATTAATTATCAATGGGATTTAGCTAGGCAATATAGTTATTTATTATTTTAAACATACATACTCTTGTTCAAATTCTACAAAATCGCTTTGAAAACATGGGTTCGGATGTTTGAGCACTTGCCTTGATCGGCGTAGTGGGGAGGATCCTCATTGCGTCGGAAGCAACTTCGGTACTTTCGGTTCTAACGTTTAAAAGAAACACAAATAAGAACCACATGCAATAAAATATGAGGTATGCATGTCATGACATAAGAATGATGCAAACAGTACATAACAGTATAAAATAATTTTTACAAAATTTCTGAAATTGGTTTTATTATTTTTAGAGTTCCTATAATTAGTTATGATTTCCATAACTTAATATTAAAGGTACAAAAGTGAGCTAATAATAAATAAATCTCAAAATTTTACCAAAAGCGATCAGAAATCATATTATAGTATATCTAACTTTATAAAATAATTTTTGGTATTTTTGGACCTCTAAAATAATTTATAAAATTCCTACACATGAAAGAACTAATACAACTATCAAAATGTAAATTTAACGAAACATGTAAATAAATATTACATAAAAATAATTTATAATTTTATGGCTCTAATAAAATTTATTTCACAATTTTCTGATTTTTTACAAATTTATATGGAATTTACAATATGTAGCTTATTAAAAATAAGGAAAATTAAGGAGGAGGCACTCGGGCGGCGGATGCAAGTGGGCAGCCCGCTCGGCCTTGCATTGCCAGGCAGTGAGGGGCAGGTGACCGACAGTGGGGCCCTTTGTCGGTGACCAACGAGTTTCTGGTGGCTCGAAGGCGGCGCGGCAGCCAGCAGCCAGCCAGGCAGTGGAGAAAGAAGGAGGAGGTCCTAGGGGTCCTCGGGGCGAGAATCGGCTCGGGGCCAGGGCAGCCCAGCAGCGGCAGTGCCTTGTATGCAGCCTGTGTGTGGTCGTGTGTGGCCCAGAGCGAGGAGGCCGATGCCATGAGGCGGGAAGGAAGGCGGCAGCAGGAGTGCCATAGGAGGGTCTCCGGGGAGGAGTGGGTGGAAGCGGCCTTGGCGTGGCCGTGTGGGAGGAGGAAGCCTTGGTGGCGGCGGCGGCGGTCTCTCGACCAAGTGGCCGAGGGGCAGGTTCGAAACCTAGGGGTGCTCAAGAGGAAGAGGGGGTAATTACGTGGCGGCAGCAATTCGGCAAAAGATCGGCGGCGGCGAAGAAACAATGAGCTTGGCGTCGAAATCCGCGAGCACGGTCGGCGAATCCTGCGACGAAGGGTGGAATAAATTCGAGGAAGGAGGAAGAACGTCTTGGAGGTTCGCCTAAAGGAGCTCGCTGGCGACAATTCTTGTGAGAAGCAAAAGGTGAGAAGAGGGTGGCGGCTAGGGTTTATATATGGATTTGGGGAGGGATTTGCGAGAGGAGATCGATTGACTGAGGATTGATCCACCACGATCGTGGGAACCAATTTTAGCGGTTTTAGGGGCGAATTCTAGGAGAAGACCAAGATAGGAGTTGGGAGTGAATCTGCATTGGTTTGGAAATAGGAGGCCGAGAAGAAATCGGGGAAGAAGGAAAGAAAGAAGAAAGAGAGAGAAAAGAAAATAGGAAAGGGAGAAAAGAAAGGAGGAAAAAAGAAAATAGGTGGGGACCACTTGCAAGAGAGACAAAATAAATATAAATCCTATAATTTTGATTTATTTCATTTTTAAAGTAAATAATTAATTGATGATTAAATTGTAAAATAGTATTTGAAAAATTAGTAAAACTATTGTTTACCATTTACTTGTTCAATAAACCTTTTATAAAACTTTAATTAACAAGGTTATGCGAGTTAGGTTTTGAAAGGTTTTGATTCCTTTTGGAAAAGCTCTTTAATTAGGAACATACTCATTTTTAAATACTTTTAATATCCAAATAAATTTTCATGAGATGCAATGCATATGATTTTTATTTTTGAAAAATGAGGATATTCTGAGAAAGTGGCAGGAGAAGCAGCCCCATCCAAAACACGGAGGTGCAGGCTCGGGGCCCATCATCTCCCTTGATGTACACGCAGCGTCTGTTTATAGCCAAACCGTGACCGTGGAGGTGGAGACGGAAGGCGGGACACTGGTCCTGGCACCACTCTGCGTCGAGGGGCGGACTACGTCCGGGTGGCGCCTGATCGACCTTAACGGTCTGGCGGAGCTCTTTGCGGAGCGTGACCTGCCCATCTCGCCGTTGGACATGGGCGACACGCTCCTGCTCGGCTGGGATTGGCCGGTCCGAGTCATCACGGCGGCCAGTACCATCCCGGTACGCCTATGGAGTGTGGCCCCGCTAGTCGCTGCGGGGTGATCATGGTGACACCGGCGTGGGTCGAGCAGAACTTGTCGCTCATCGGAAGCTGCCGGGGGGAGTCCATCCGGCTTCGGCCCGTCCCTGGCCAGTCCCATGCGGAGTGGTTAGTGAGCATGAAGATGGCCAAGACGAAGGCGGACGTCGGGGTGCAAACCGATTTTACACCCGAGCCGTGCCCTCTGGCCGTCGAGTCGGCTAGGCCCGCGGGGGAGGTGGTCGAGCTCGCGGAGGGATGGCCGAGCCGTGAGGGATGGCGAGCCAGAGGTGGTGGCGCCATCTTTAGGTGGCGTAGCGGTCAGAACTGCGGGGAGGTCTCTGGGAGTCAAGCGATTCGAGCGGCTACTCGGGTGGCCTGGTCATGGCGTTGCCTGCGCCTAGGCACGCCACTCGGCCTCGATACGAGTCCGAGGTCACGGTGGCCATGAGGCGGGTAAGTGCCTTTGAGCCTGGCTTTTGAAGTCTTGTGTCAACCTTGCTTTGGTTCTTTCTTTTTCTTGAGCCCGCTTTCTTGGTGTAGGCCTACTGCGAGGTTGTTGGCCTTGCGCGTGCGTCCGGGGCTAGGCAAGAGACTGAGCAGGAGGCCTAGAAGACGGACGGCACGCTTTGGCGAGGGCGAACTGAAGCCATGTGCGCTGAGCTAGAAGAAGCCCGTTCGGCTTAGTCTAGACTGTGGCCGTGGAAGCTCGGACGCCCGGCGAGCGCCCTGCTGCAGGCGCGTGAGGACGCCGGGAGGTGTCCGTCGGTCCCAGAGGCCCTTAAGGCCTACTTGATCGTTTTTGCCGAACACAGGCGCCTCCGGTGTTGGAGGTGCGCCACGCGACTGAAGTGGCTCGTCTTGCAGAAGCGCGACCTTCATCTTCGGGAGTATCCCTGTAAAGTCGGCGGAGGCTGCAATGGAGGATCTGTTGAAGACCCACCGGACACACTCCGGGAGTTGGAAGCAGCCAACGAGGCTCTGCGGACCACCCGGAGTGATCGGAGGGCTCTCCTCGAGCTTCAGGACCGCTACGATGAGGCAGCGGCCGAACTTCGCAAGTTTAGGTGTCAACCCGAGCCATAGGTCTTTGTACTGTTTCTTTTTTCTTTGGTTGTGGTCCGACTTGTCATTTTGTAGATACGCTTTAAAGGTAGTGTTATCGCTTTGTTTTGGTCTCTTTCCTTTGTTGTCCTTCCTGCATGCATAGAATAAACACAAGTAATCGTATAGGCAAGAAGGATTTGAAGGTCGGGGTATAGCCCTATCGATCCTAGCCCTCGAGGCACGGCCGAGCTTCTGGATTGACAGAAGGTCGGTCGTGGTTTCGAGAAGAACGATTTTTGAAAAAATGGACCCTAGCCCCCGAGCCACGGCTGAGCTTCTAGATTAACAGAAGGTCGGTCGTGGTTTCGAGAAGATCAATTTTTGAAAAAATCGACCCTAGCCCCCGAGCCACGACCGAGCTTCTGGATTGACAGAAGGTCGGTCGTGGTTTAGGGAAGATCAATTTTTAAAAAAATCGACCCTAGCCCCCGAGCCACGGTCGAGCTTCTGGATTGACAGAAGGTCGGTCGTGGTTTAGAGAAGATCAATTTTTGAAAAAATCGACCCTACCCCCGAGCCAGAGCCGAGCTTCTGGATTGACAGAAGGACGGTTGTGGTTTAGAGAGACCGTGTCCTTAGAACGAAGCTCATGGCCCCTACTCTGTTTCTTTTTAAGAGGCAGAGTTTTGGGGCTCTAGAGTTATTCTGTGCTTCAACAATTTCATACGGGCTTATGGTATAGGGCCGGAAAGCGTTTTCCCGCACGGGGTCTTGCGTGGTGCGATGGATATCGGCCTACTCGTGTGCAAGGGAATCCCGGGAGTGTAGCTTCTGCATAATCGCTATTCTGCCGATGTGTGCTGAGACAGCTCGAGACTTCTCCCAAGCTTGAACATAGGTTAGGTTTCTGGGGGTTGTTTGGAGGTTTACTAGGGAGAGGCAAAAATGGAGAGAAGGGGGTGAGAAAGGAGACTTACGACCTTGGTTCAAGCGTAGAACCTTCGGAGTTGGGCGATGTTTTAGGAGCTATTGAGAACTCTACCATCCGGCATAGCCAGTCTCACAGCCCCAGGCGTATGGCTGATACGACCGTGTACGGGCCCTCCTACTTCGTAGTGAGCTTATTAGCGTTGGCTAGGTTCTGAACTCATCTTAGAACCAGGTCGCCAACTTGCAAGGTCCGGTGCATGCTGTTTTCGCCGTGTGCGCCGTGAGGATTCTTTGGTATCTTGCCACTCGCAATAGTGCTTGCTCGCGGCAGGACTCGGATAGGTCGAGATCCAATAGTCGTTCCTCGTTGTTGTTGATCTGACCTGCAAAATCAACACGAACTGAACCAAGTCTTACATCGGCGGGTAGGACCGCCTCCGAGCCGTACACGAGCCTGAATGGGGTTTCTCAAGTAGCCCGATTAGAAGTTGTCCGGGCTGCCCATAGCACCGAGGGTAGTTCTTCTACCCAGTTTTGGCGTTGTTCGACGAGAGCGTCGTATACTCGCCGCTTAATGCCTTGCATGATTTGCCCGTTCACACGTTCAGCCGCGCCCTTGTTCTATGCGTGAGCCACTGAGGTTAGGGCGACCTTCATGCCGAGCGCTTCGTAGTAGTCCTGGAATAGCTCACTTGTGAACCGTGTCCCATTATCAGTGATTAGCTTACTCGGAACGCTGAATCTTGCCATGATATTGTTCCTGAAGAACCTTTTGGTCGTTTGGGCTGATATGCTGGACACCGGTTCGGCCTCGTTCTACTTAGTGAAAGTGTCGATGGCAACAAACAGGTGTGTGCACCCCTTTAGGCCTCTTGGGAACGGACCGAGTATATCCATTCCCCACGTCGAGAATGGCCAGGTCAGCGGGATGGTTTGTAGCTCATATGCTGGTTGGTGGGACACTCGAGCGTGGTATTAGCAGGCCGAGCAATGTTTTAATACTTCCCTTGAGTCGGTCAACGCAGTGGGCCAGTAGTACCCCATGCGGAAGGCTTTTTCCACTAAGGTTCTGAAAGAGGCGTGGGCTCCGCAAATCCCGTCATGGATATCTTGGAGGAGAAATTTGTCTTCCTCCTGGGTCACGCACTTGCAAAGTATGCCGTTAGAACCCCTTGATGCAACAAGCCCTCTAATGTCGGTAGATCGGGCTTGCCTTTGGGCAAGGATTTCTCGGTTGTGTCCTGTGGCGGTGTCCCATCGCCAAGAAGCGGACGAATGGCGTCATCCAGGTGTCGCGCTGCTCTAGGAACGAAACGGTACTAGTTGTTTTGGTCGAGGCAACCGTCTTGTCGGGGGCCTCTTCTCCAGCACCCCCGCCGGGGCAGTTTCTTGGGACGAGCCGACCTTTGCGAGCTTATCGGCCAGGCTGTTAGCCAGTCTGGGAACGTAACACACTTCGAAGTTCGTGAAGTGTTACTCCAGCTTTCTCACTTCTGCCAAGTATCGCGCCATTGAGTCATCGCAACACTAAAACTCTTTGTTTACAGCGAGCGACCAATTGCGAATCCCTTTTCGCATTAGCCGTTTTATGCGGCGCGATGCATGCTCGTAGGCGGCTAGGAGGCCTTCGTACTCGCAACATTGTTCGTTCTTGGAAAATGAAGTGTACTATATCTTGAATCTGTTCTCCTTAGGGAGATGATAACAAAACCGCATAACACAGTGCGCCGAATTGGCGCGACCCATCAAAACATGGTCGATCGCTTCTTGGCTTATAGCTCGGGCGAGCCTCGGAAGAATCGGCGGCCGATCCACTCAACCAAAAAGTCGGCCACGACTTCATATGATCATTGTCGATTAGGTGCGAACTTGATATCGAATTCACCAAGCTGGACCGCCCACTTTGCGACCCGCCCGTTTGCGTCGGGTTTTCTAATGATATCCCTTAGCGGGAAACTCGTTGGGACCGTAACTGGATGGGTTTGGAATAGTGGCGCAACTTTCGTGAGGCCATAAGCAAAGTGTACAAAAGTTTCTGAACCTCAAGGTACCGCTCCTTAGGTCCATGCAATACCTCGCTTACGTAGTAGATGGGTTGTTGTTTGCCATCGCGTTATTGCTAATCTGGACTCACGAAGATGCGGAAGCGGCGTGAAGTAGAAGAGTAGAGCTTCCCGAGCTTTGGCGTGGGTAGGGCGGGGCGTGGGCGGATAGCGCTTTAGCTCGCTGGCGGCCTCGGCTTCTTCTGACCATTCGAAACCATCGTGCTTGCGCAGGATTTTGCAGAAAGGTGCACTGCGTTCGCCGAGACGAGATATGAATCTGCTGAGAGCCGCCATCCGCCCGGTGAGGCCTTGCACCTCCTTGGTGCAGATTGGCGATCTCATATTTTCGATGGCTTCAATTTTTTTCGAGGTTAACCCCTACGCTCGCCTTTCCTATCACGTAACCGAGTAACATCCCGGACCAGACACCAAAAACACACTTTTCAGGATTCAACTTGACTTGATGTTTCCTGAGATTAGCAAACGTTTCCTGAAGGTCAGTCACATGATCCTGTGGGACCTTGCTCTTTACAACGATGTCATCTACGTAAACCTCTACGTTGCGCCCTATCTGATTAGGGACCGTCTTCTGCATCAACCGCTGGAACATGGCTCCCGCATTCTTCAGACCGAACGACATGGTCGTGTAGCAGAAGGTACCAAAAGGTGTTACGAAGGCTGTCTTCTCTTCGTCTTCCCTTGCCAGCGCGATCTGGTGATTACCCGAGTAGGCGTTCAGGAAGCTCATAAGCGCCGAGTCCATCGTTGCGTCGACCAGTTGGTCTATGCGCGGCAGAGGGAAATTATATTTGGGACGGACGGCGTTGAGGTCGCGATGGTCGACACACATTCGTCATTTCCCGCCCTTCTTCTTGACGACGACTGGGTTGGCGAGCCAGTCGGAATGCTCGACTTCTTGGATGAAGCCGGTTTGGAGAAGCTTGCCGAGATGCTTCTGTATGATATCGGCCTTCCACTTGGGAAAGCGTCGTAAGGCCTGTCTAACAGGCTTTTTATCAGACTGGACGGCTAGCCTGTGCTCGATTACCTCCCTTGGGACTCACGCGAACACGTCTGCGTTAGCTCGGAGGAAGGCGACGAGCTCGAGTTCCTATTTGTACTCGAGGTTGGCCCCTACATGGACGACCTTAGTGGGGTCATCCTCAGAGAGGGGGACTGCCTTGGTGGGCTCCTGCAGCTGCAGGGCCACCTTAGGGCGGGCTGGCGGTCGATCACCCTTAGCTGGACCGCGCTCTGGGAGCTGTCCGACCATTGCTAGGGTGCTCTCATCGCAGGCCATAGCGGCCTTATGGCTGCCCTTGACGTGATGACCCCGTGAGGGGCTGGCATCTTCAGGCAATGGTACCCGTGGTGGGTGGCCGCCATGAATTTAGACAAGGCGGGGAGTCTTAAAATGGCGTTGTACGGTAGCCCGGAGTCCACCACCTCGAAGGTGACTTATTCTGTCTGAAAATTCTGAGGAGCCCCGAACGTTATGGGCAAGACGATCTGCCCGATCGGTTGCAGGGATGACAAAGCATAATGCCATGGAAAGGAATGGCTATGTCTTTGATTTTGGAACGCAGGACTTGCATCTGCTCTAGGACTTGAGCCGTGATGATGTCCAGGGAGCTCCCACCGTCCACTAGTACACGGTCGACTCGCGTGTTGCTGATGGTGGGGCAGAGCACCAGCGGCAGGCGCTAGGGCCTCGTCATCCCAGGGGACAGTCATCCCCGGAGAAGGTGATCGACTGGCTAGACCACCGCATGGGTGCGTCTCCGGGTTTACCCTTTTCGAGGTGGTAAACCTCTCGGGCGGTGGCCTTAAGCTCGCAGCGCGAGCCGTAGGCGGACACGCCGCCGAAAATCACGACGACATGCCCGCGAGCCTCCTGGAAGGCACCACCGTGGCCACCCTGGGGCGCCCGATCATCCGGAACTCCGTTGTCGGGGAGTTCGGGCATGGGCCCGCGTCCGGCATAGAAATCTTCCAACACGTCCTGCAATTATGCCAGTCATGGCCGTACTGGCGATGGAGAAGGCAGTAGCGGTTGTTCGGAGGGTTCGCCCCTGGGCCGGTCGAGGCCGGGCTAGGAGCTAAATCCCGCCCTTGGCTCAAATATCACGGCCGTTTCCACCACTGCCGGACGGGCCGGGCCGCCGGAGAAGGTAAACTTAGGGAGCGGGCCTCTCGAGCTCCACCACCGCGACATAGTTTGGGACGGCGGGCTCCTTCTTCTTCTTCTTCTTCTTCTCGGCGTCGCCCTTCTTGCAGTCTGCTCCAGTCCGAGCCGCCGTCTTCTCTTCCGCTCTGCCTCTCTTGTGCTCCACCGCCTCAGAGGCGTTGATGTATCCCTCCGCGGCCTGAAATAGATAGGCTGTGGTGTGGACCGGATGGAGATCAAGGTCCTCGGTGAAGCGGGTATTTCACACCCCCTCCTTGAAGGCCTCGACGATGGCCTCGTCGGAGATCGACGGAATAGTATTGTGCACCTGGACGAACCTGCAGACATAGTCCTGCAGAACCTCCCCTGTCTTCTGGACCACGAGCTTGAGGTCCTGGGGTTTTCCAAGGCGCGCATAGCAGCCCTGGAAGTTTGTCCAGAGTGCTTCTTGCAGCTATTCCCAGCTACGTATAGAACCTCGTGCGGTTAAAGAGCGAGTTGAGACCATTCCTCCAAGATGGTAGGGAAGTAGTTGACCATAATGACCTCATTACGCCACGTCAAGATGGCGGTAGTATATACGGCGAGGTATTCGTCGAGATTCTTGCTCCCGTCGAACTTCTCAATGTTCCCGGGTTTAAACTTCCGGGGCCAAGGGGCCTCGTGCAAAGCCCGAGAGAAGGCCGGACACCCTAGGGCGGCCCCGTTGTTACCAACAAGGGGCCTTCCACCCGGAAGCGCCCCGAGGCGGAAGAATACTCCGCCGGGGTCTTGTTGAGGCGCCACCGCCGTGGGCGTGGGCGCCTACTACTTGCGACCGGGCGCTCGGCGCGTTGCCTTGAGGTGCCGCTGGTGCACGACCGGGCCTGAAGGTGCTCGTCGAGGTCCCCGACAAGTTCCTCTAGACCGTCCGCAACCGCAGCGCCTAGGTCGGCTATGGTAAATCCACGCGGATCCTTCTCCAGGTCACGCATGACCTAGGCAATCGCCCTAACCCGATGCTGACTGCGTAGAACTGGGTTGGTGATAGTAGTGGTAGGCGAGGATGGGCACGCAGCGCGAGTGGCAGGCGTCGGGCCGGTAGGCCTACGGCGGATGTCCTCCAAGGTCCGCCCGACCGACCCAGCGAAGAGGCTCCGCGCGGTCTCGCGCCGACGGTGCTCTTCGCCTAGGTCAGCGCGCGTCTGGTGCGGAGTCCTTTCGCCTGCATCGCGAAGACGTGGCGTGAGGCAGGCTCCCGTGATGGGGACATGCTAGTGTCACCCACGGAGGCGGTGCCGTCGGCACCTTCAACTACCATGGTCACACCTTGGTCCGCTGCCAGCCTTGATGGGCTGGGGCACCAGTTGTGTGCGCAGGACCGATCCTCCTCTTCGGACAGGACCATGAATGTGCGTGGTGCATTCGGCTGCAGATCTTGGCGATGGCGCCTCGATCCTCCATGAGGGTCTCGGCGGCGTGAGTCGGTAAACGCCGCCTGATCGGAACAATCTTTGAAGCGAACAGCTGCTCCCGAGGTAGGCGATGCCTCTACCTCCATCTCGTCAGCCTGGGCTTCGGCGAGGAAACTAGCCTGCCATCTCTCGTACGACTCGTCGACGTCATCGAGGTTGTTGCAGTCATCGAAGTTGAGGTCTAAGCCTTCGTCGTCATCGTATAACAACAAGGCCATCCTCGACTCGATCGAGGAAAACGACAATCGGCGGCCACGGTGGCGCCACGGTATCGGCGGCCGGGAGGTGAGCCTCCGCAGCCGATGAAACAAGGAAGGGTGTCTGCGAGACTTCGGCGACCCCCTCGCCGGGCCGAGGCAGGCGCCGTCGAGGAAGGACGTGAGCGTGCTAGGATAACACGGTGTTTTATCTGGTTCGAGCCTCCACCGTCGGATAACGACTCTCGTCCGATCTTCGTTTAATCTGAGCTTAAACGAGTACAAGAGGGTGATCTGGGGCTGCGGCTTGGGACTCGAGTACAATAAGTGCTCAAGGCACTATGTGTGTTCCTACCGTGCACGGATGCGAAGAACTACGCCTAGAACTAGAGTTCCTCTGGCGAGTGCAAGTGCTCTGTTCTCACGGTGGCGAGTGCTCTTCATCTATGTCTATCTCCGTCCCTTTCGCGTGGTTGTGGCTCAGCCCCCTTTTTATAAGCGGCCTCGTCAGTCCTTTGTCCGACATTGGTCCGCTTCGCGGCCTTGCCGTTGTCCTTCGGTCACTAGTTGCATTCTCCTGCATTGCCATGCTGCGGCGCGGCGGATGCATGAGGCCCGCTGGATATTCGGGCGTATTTCCTCATCTTGTCAGGATCGGTGTTCGGACCACAGCCCGGCAACGTGTCTTTCTCTATAGGGGCGGATGGTAAGCTGACCGTTGACACGACCAGTCACCAACCCGCCAGCGGCTTGTGTCAGGCGTGCATTGATACTACGGTCACATTTAACTCGCGGTGACCTGCGGGACCCGCAGCGTGCCTATGCGCGGCGCGGCGTAGTCTACCTTGGGTCCTGAGCCCCCCCGGGCTTCCGAAGCCCGGGGAGCGAGTGACCCGAGCTTCGGAGCGGGGAAGCTCGGGCGTGAGCTTATAAAGCTTGCGTGTATTTTCTGCTGGGCCGGAGGCAAGTTAATGGGCCGTGTCTCTATGGGCCGCGTACTTTCCCCAACAGTGTGCTTAATAACAATTTGTAATTTTTAGATTGCTTCTTATTCGTTCTTGCTTGTGTTCTCGATTCGCTCACAGGAATAAGCCTTCTTGGCGAGGTCAACCGTGTTTGCGTGTGGTTGATAATGGAGTCGTGGTGTTGTGATTGTAAGGTTTGATCAGTTCTGATCGGAAGCCGGATCATCTATGTTGAGTTCTCCACCAAATTGACATACCCCTATCTGATGAAAGATCGAGCATCCCGTGCCTCATCAATAGGGTTGTCGGGCTTTATGTCCAATAGCAATCATGGGCCACATGGGATGTGGGCACAGTGATGAATCCAATCCATTAGATATGTTCCAACCTGTTAAGTGTGTGACCCATTAGATTCATACGCAAGTGGTCATGGCCTTAGAAACTTTTTTCCGAACCACAAGTCAATAGCGGTTCCTAATAGGACATATTGACCCCCAAATACATAGAATGATCATATTGGCTGAACCTTGATATAGTCATATACCTATCCATTATCCGCAAGATACCAATCAAGCTCAAGGTGAGATGCGTACCACCCTTGTGCTAGCTCGACCATTCACTCGATCTTATGATGGATTCTAAACCATGATTAACTCTTTAATCACAGTGGTATGGCCATGCACTTTCTAATCCAATCACATCGAGAGCCCAAAGATATTTTCCTGTTATCAAGGAGGGGTAAATTTTATCTTAATCGCTCACACCCCACGACATGTTTTCATAGCATACCTGAAAGCTATCTTTATAACTACCCGATTATGGTGTAGCGGTTGATAACCCCAAAGTATACAACTACGCATGCTGAGATTTAATGACGATCTTAGATCTAAAGATCATATAGGTATACCCCTCGATAATATAGGCTGATGGCACATGTAAGATAACGATCTCTGCAGTGTCTTGGAGTAGGTCTATCCAATACCATGTTTGTGTTCTCTAACATGTATCCATATTATTAATTTAATATCTCTATATCTATAGTATGTGAAACATTATCATTAATCAATACATGTGCTGTCCCCCATAATGATACGAGACCAGGGATCATTTACAATAAAATCATATAAACAGTGTGTCTCACAACCAAGTCGTACTTGATGAACAATGTGAATAACGTTTATTCATGGAACTGATAACATATTATCCAAGAGTACATAAACATAGGCATAATACAATTATATTACATGATTGTCTCTAGGACATATCACTAACAAGATAGACATACCAGCTTTAGGTTTTCCACCTTAACAAAACCCTAGCCATGATCTCCTAGGTCGTGCATGCCGGTGCACACGCCACGTGTAGACGTATTCCTCTCCCTGTATATGTGGACTATGTAGAAGCGTTGCGTGTGTGATGCTGATCGGAGACGATCTACTACACGTCGGCGTTGGACGATCGATTACTTCTGTATGACTAAGTGCAGATCATTGAATCAGCTTCATTGACTCTTCTTCTGTTGCACTGCGCATCAATCGGTAATGATATATTATCATCTACTTGCAGGATTTCATGGGTTTTCACAGTTGAATTTGATTTTGTGATAGCATAGCATATCCACGTTTCCCTTCATGGGTATCGTAAGTATCGGGCATCATGATTCATGAGCATGTATAACAAGTATTGCTGAGTATTGAGTCGGGTATCGTCGAGTACCAGGGTTATGAGCATCAGGTTCATCAAGTATTAGGTAAATTCGAGTATTGCTAAGTGTTAGGTATTGTCGATTATCGCATATCTCCAGCAGGTATTGTTAGTATTAGGTTGGGTATCGTTGAATATTAGGTCTTATCAAGCATCAAATATCATCGAGTATCGAGTACCATTAGTATCGGCGAGTATTGGGTAGGTACCACTGAGTGTCAGGTGTCGTTAAGCATTTGGCATCATTGTGTATCGAGCATATTTGTGTATCCGGGTGTCGTGTAACGATTTCTCTTGTTCTAGTGCACTCAAAATGACCGATAATAAATAAATTCATTAAATTATCAAAAAAATTGTAGGAAGCTAGATCTTGATTTAGATGAATTACATATTTTATTTTGCACCAAATGTAGTTCATATGAATTTACAATTTGAAATTACAAAATTGTAAATTCATAAAATCAAGAAAAGAAAACAAGTATGAAGCAATACCAAAGCAACTAATTAGTTAGTTGATCCTATGCTTTGGTCCACGGACATGCAAAAGATGACGTCGTATCGCACGAGACAGGGAAAGGTGTGTAGCTAGCATGCGGAAAGGTGGGAGACACTTAGGAGCTGTTTGGTTGCCTGCATACACAGAGATTTACATCTATAAATACAGAATCTTGGTTTTTTCTTATGTTTGGTTGCCTGCATTTAGTTTTGAGTCTGGCTCTCTGGATGCAAGATTCTCCATACAGCCTGTCTCTGGAGATACGGAGAAAATGGGCATATCTTTGGATGCAGTGCATGGCAGCCTCGTGTTCTGCGCAAGGGGCCACTGTCAGCCACGATAGCAAACCATACATGCCGTGCCACGTGTTTTGTGCAAGTTTTCTTTTTTCTTTTTTGTTTATATCTTTTGATTAGCATCTCTGATTACCGAGGCCGATTTCAAAAATGGGTTCTGACATTTTTTTCAAACAAAACTAGACCACACTTGCTATATAAATTTCAAAATACCTGTCTACTAAACACTTAGCAAAACCCGTCTCTGTATCTGTGCATACCGTATCCCATCAGCCTGGCTGAGTCGAACAGACCAGACTCGTGAGAGAAGGCAACCAAACAGTCCTTTAAGTATTTCACTATACTCTGTACCTATTCTATTGTTTGTGAGTAGATGTAATGGAAGAAGAACAATTTATGGGTTATTGAAGCACAACAACGAAAGCACTCTAAATTGAGAACTATACACAACGGTCCATAAATTTGTTGTCGTTTCCTGTAATTTAAACCACAAAGAATGTTGCCTGGATAGGGCTAACATCCCGAGGCTTCTCGAAACTCCTGATGCTCGACATTTCGGCCGTAGCATGCAGCTGTTTTAAAATCCAAATAGTCTATTATGATTCTACTCAACTACTCTGTATTCATATATGCTCATAAATGGATAACTAAGATTTTGAATGTTTATGTAGTAGCTTGATTTTATCGAATGTCTCACGGACAAACTTGATTCGAAGATGGAAAAGTGTTGATTTGGCCTCTGTCGTATTCGAGCCAAATTAGTCCCTCTGGTAAAAAAATCGAGTGACATTGGTCTCTGAACTTTTCAAACCATGCCAATTTAGTTCCTTGACCGATCAAACCCGGTTTTGCGTACATGGATGCTTCAATGGACCACCACCGCCATCTCAACGCTGAGGTAGCTTCCTTTTCCCTTCCTTTCTATTTTACTCTCTATTTTCCTGCTCTCTCTTCTTCACTCTGGTTTCCTTCTACTCGTCGAGGGTGTTAGGGAGAGCGGTTGGCCGGCCGTGATGGAGGATGCCCATGAGAGACTTCCAATGTTGACGTCACCTTAACGAAAACCAATTACAAAAATAGGTTTAACCAGTTAAGGGACTCAATTGACATGGTTTGTAAAGTTCAGAAACCAATCTCATCCGATTCGATATTGTACCACAAGAATTAATTGGCCAGAAAAATAGTTTAGGATAAGTCCGTTTGATTGATGTATTAGGGGGTGTTCTTTTGGGCTTATCTAAAAGTCTAATCCGACTTATTTCGTAACTTCGAGAATTTCTCAAGATGGCCTCGAGAGTCGGATGGCCTTGATATTTAAGATTTAAGGAGCTTTTAGACACGTCTACGAGATAAAAAAAGGATTCAAAAAGTAATAAAAAAGTCAGATAAGTCAATATTAGTCAGAAGTCATGGACGTGGCTAATATTGACTTATCCGACTTTTTTTATTGCTTTTGAATTCGTTTTTTTTATCTCGTAGGCGTGTCTAAAAGCTCCCTAAATCTTAAAAATCAAGGCCATCCGACTCTCGAGGCCACCTCGGAAAATTCTCGAAGTTACCAGATAAGTCAGATTAGTCTTTTAGATAAGCCCAAAAAAACACCCCCCCTAAACTTATCAATGAATATTACATTTTATCAAATCTGAAATTTTAAAAGAAAATAAAGTGAAGTTAGACAAATTATATAGTACAATTGACCTGCAACCAAACGGGCACAAAATCCACACCTTTTTCCTTTGGAGATCACCCGACCTGGTGTCGGATCCCAACAGCGGGCCGTCGGTGTTAGGGATGAAAATGGATCCGGATCTTCCCGGTCCGGACCGGTCGGATACGGTTTCGGAACCAATCGGATCGGATATTTTCGGATCTAGATCCAGAACAGTCGGATCCGGATAGTTTTTCTTCGGATCCGGATTCGGATATCCGGAACTGTACAAATTCGGATCCTTATTCGGATCTCAGCCCACCAGCCCAATACAAGGCCCAAAAGACAAATATGCATTGTAAATGGGAGATTTAGTCTTTTAGATTCAGAGCCAACTAGCCTATCGCCCACCGGGCTAGTCATTTAGGTCCATAACCTTCTCGCAAGTATACATTATAATAATATTTTAATTAATTGAGTTATTTATATGTTATAATTGATTTTGGGGCATACAATTTATTGAGTTTAAATGTTTCGGCCAGTATCCGCAACCGTATTTTATCCGATCCATATTCGACCCGTATTTGTATCCGTCAATATCCATTTCTGCATCAGTATCCGGACTATCCGTATCCGGATTCGAATCCGAAAATAATATAGATACGGATATAGTTCAACCATTATCCGATCCGATTCGATCCGTTTTCATCCCTAGTCGGTGTGCTTCCGGCTGGAATGTGTCTGCCCACGTCAGCGATCCTTGCGAGATGCGAAATACCTCAGGCCGGGCCACGCGCACGCGCCGACGCGGTGCGATCAGCGCCGTCCAACCACGCCCGCACGAGATCCGACGGCGACGCTGCGGCGAGGGTTTTGCCTGCGGGGGTACAAATAGCGGCCCTCCCATTCTCCGCCGCCGCTCCCCGTCCTGACGCCGCAGTGTTGGGAGCCCCCAACCCTTATCAAACCCTAAACCAAAAATTACCCAAAAAAATCCGCAAAACCCCCAAAAAAACCAAATCCTTCGGTGCTGGTCGGAGATGGCGGCGCAGGCGCAGGCGCAGGCGGCGAGCTCCGCGTCGGAGGGCGGCTCCCCGGCCTCCGCGGCGGCGGCTGCGGCTGCGGCGGCGACCGCGGCCTTCCCGGCGACCTCGCTCTACGTGGGGGACCTCGATTTCAGCGTGCAGGACGCGCAGCTCTTCGACGTCTTCGCCCAGGTCGGCGGCGTCGTCTCCGTGCGCGTCTGCAGGGACGTCGCCACGCGGAGGTCGCTCGGCTACGCCTACGTCAACTACAGCAACCCCACCGATGGTGAGAGAACCCCCACCCGTCTCCGATCCCCCGCCGGTCGATTACGATCGGCTTCGTTTCGTAGGCGTCTAGGGTTTGGACCGGTTGGATTTGGGGCGGTTAGGACTTTCATGCGGTTTCACTCAATTGCTCATGGCGACGGGGCGGTCAGGGTCTGATGTTGTCTTCTGTTCTCGAGGCAGTTAGGGTCTCGATTGCCCGGAGAATTTCTGATAGAAATTGTTGCTCTATGTATCACGTGATTTGGAGGTTTGGTACTGTTGCTTGCTTTGACGTCCTAGTTTCCCTCTGACTATGGGGATTGCTGCTGATAGGCGGACGCGTATGGTTGCGCTATGAATGCATTTAGTTGCTCCCTTCACATAAAGGTAATGTGGAAATCTGGATGTGTGTGATGATAGAGAGGAAATAGTGATTGATTTTACCCTGGCTGTTTATATATTTAAGGAATTTTCATATGACATGGAGATGTTACAGCTGAC
Organism: Olyra latifolia; assembly: GCA_036346145.1. Taxonomy (NCBI): domain Eukaryota; kingdom Viridiplantae; phylum Streptophyta; class Magnoliopsida; order Poales; family Poaceae; genus Olyra; species Olyra latifolia. The sequence continues at coordinate 1,816,994 of CM070531.1, read as the reverse complement.
TATTCCTTATAGAACTATGTGCATGCGTCATCTTGCTCTCGATCTTTTATTTGATTTTATAATTCGACTTCATTTTTTATTTATTTTATTGGTTTTGTAATGATAATATTGAGGTGTCTTGCAGCTGCGCGGGCGCTGGAAATGCTCAACTACACTCCTATCAATGGAAAACCTATCAGGATAATGTATTCTAACCGTGACCCTAGTTTGCGCAAGAGTGGCGCAGCAAACATATTTATTAAGGTTTGGTTTTGGAAAATCGGAATGCTATTGTTGACTTGGTTATGTTGGCTGACATCCTAATCTCATGTTTGCAGAATCTTGATAAGTCAATAGACAACAAAGGTTTGTCTGATACGTTCTGTATGTTTGGAAACATTCTTTCATGTAAAGTCGCAACGGATGCTTCTGGAGAATCAAAGGGCTATGGCTTTGTTCAGTTTGAGCGAGACGAGGCTGCTCAGGCTGCTATTGATAAACTCAATGGAATGCTTATGAATGACAAGAAGGTATATGTTGGGCCTTTCATTCGTAAGCAGGAGAGGGATAGTGCTTCAGGCAACATCAAGTTCAATAATGTTTTTGTAAAGAACCTATCTGAGACTACCACTGAAGATGACTTGAAAGAAATCTTTGGAAAATTTGGACCCATAACAAGTGCTGTTGTAATGCGGGAGGCAGATGGTAGATCCAAGTGTTTTGGTTTCATCAACTTTGAAAATCCAGATGATGCTGCTCAGGCTGTTCAAGAATTGAATGGCAAGAAATTTAATGAGAAGGAATGGTATGTGGGAAGAGCACAAAAGAAGTCAGAAAGAGAGATGGAACTGAAAGAGAAGTTTGAAAAGAATCTTCAAGAAGCAGCGGATAAATTTCAAAACACTAACTTGTATCTAAAGAACTTGGATGATAGTATCGATGATGAAAAGTTGCGAGAACTTTTTGCTGAGTTTGGCACTATTACTTCCTGCAAGGTTTGTTGAATACTAAACTTACTGATGCACACGTGACTTTATGCCTCCCAATTTCTTATACTAAATGTTTAGACTATTTTATAGGTCATGCGAGATGGAAATGGTGTTAGCAGAGGTTCTGGATTTGTTGCTTTTAAATCTGCTGAAGATGCTGCCCGAGCTGTAAGATAATTTGTAATTAATGTACATAATATGTATTGTGTGCCTCTGGAAAGCAAAGTAAATTTAAATTTCTTCTTGTGATTTCTCCCATGTAGCTTGCAGAAATGAACAGCAAGATGGTTGGCAGCAAGCCACTTTATGTTGCGCTTGCACAGCGCAAGGAAGACAGGAAAGCAAGGCTGCAGGTAAGAATCTTTGTTGGGTGAAATGGTGGGATGCCGGATTAATAATTCAGTTTTTCTTGGCTCTCTCCCCATCATTCTTACTTGATTAATAATTTCATGCTGTGCAGAGTATTCTCACCTTGTTTCACCAAATTGTATGCAGATGCAGATATATAACACTGCAGATATGCTATCTAATATTTACATTAATTATGGTACTAATGTGTAGTAACTCAATTTATCTGAGATGCCCTAATATGCCTTTCAGTTTGAGTTGTTGTGTTTAGTGAAATTCTTGACTTACATGATCTCTGCTATCCATTATATTGTTTGTGTGCTTTAGTATGATTCCTGCCACCAATGCTGCTGTTTGTTGCAGGCACAATTTTCACAATTGCGTCCTGTTGCAATGGCCCCTTCTGTTGGCCCTCGCATGCCCATGTTTCCTCCTGGTGTTCCTGGAGTTGGTCAGCAACTGTTTTATGGTCAGCCACCTCCAGCGTTTATCAACCCTCAGGTGAGTAATGTTAATGTTTATGATGGGCATGGTGTTTGTGATATATTTCTAAATAGAATGTTACATTTAGTAATATCAGTGTAGTCATACTATATTATGTGAGACATAGTGTTAACTTTTTCCTTTGATGTAATTGTGTCCCAAGGCTTTGTTTTTTAGCTTCCATTAATCCTGCTGTAGTACTGTTCCAACTGCTAGGCTAGTTGGAAAAATCGTGCTCTTTCGAACTTGTTAGATGTAAGTTGAAAGCTTCGTGCTATTATTGTTTGAAGAACATGTTAGTCCTAGGATATAAGATGCTATGATATTTAAAAGGTACTGTTTAACTTTTATTCCTATCTTGTTTCGTACGATGAATATAGTGGATTGGTTAATGACCATACCATTCCCCATTCTTCATGATGGACATCGATGGAAAATGGAAATTAGGCGTTTTAACAAAATATCATTGGATAACATCAGGATGGACCGACCCATCCTAGGATTGACACCATTCCTTTGATAAGCATCCTCTAGCAGCTTATATTAATCTTAGCATGCTTTAGTTTGGTCGTGCATTTGCACATGCTGAAGTGGGTTCGTAACAAAGATTTTGCCATTGGTTGCTATAGTGTGCCCTAGCTCTCCCTTTTATGTTATTTCAAGTAGATCTCTAGTGCTATAATAACATGGTACATGAACTACCTGCACCTTAAATTTAAGTGATAGCAGGGTTGACCTGCACATCTATTGTCTTCATTTCCATGTTCCCGTGGATATTATTTGTCACTGCTTGTCTCCATAAATTTGTTTTCTCATGTATTCTTAGACATATAAGCTTGTTTATGCATAGGTAATGACAAAAGAAAAGCCAGCACAATGAAATTGAATTGATTAATGTCTTATTTATTGTCTTTATGCTGATATTTAATTGACGGATGAGTTCTGCATTTTCAACGTTGCGTTATGTAGTATTCTCATTTGGTTTTGTGGTGCAACATGTTGGCTATTGATACTTATGTAATTTCTTATGGTTTATTAGGAAACATGTGGCACAAATTGTAGTTTTGCTTGCTTCCAGTTGTTCTATCAAGTAGAAGTAGATTTCTCTTAATGCTTTGCTATGATATTTCTATATGAGTTGGTTTGATAAAATTTGCTGTTTTGTAGGCTGGATTTGGCTTCCAGCAGCCTCTCATGCCTGGGATGAGGCCAGGTGCAGGCCCGATGCCAAACTTTATCATGCCTATGGTTCAGCAAGGACAGCAACCACAACGCCCAGCTGGTCGGCGTGCTGGTGCTGGTGGAATGCAGCAACCCATGCCAATGGGTCAGCAACAGGTGTGCTGCAGATTGTTATGCTTTCTTCATTTTCTGAATACTAACTTTCTAATTGTAACATCCGGTCTTTATCTTTGCTTTAACATGCCCTTCCAACATGAATCCCTTATGTGAACTACTATTAGTTGCTGCTTAATACATCAATAAAGTATTAAATTGGTCATAATTTAGCAGGATTTTAAGTATAATTTGTTTGATTGGACCTCCTTAAATCTTGGTTGCCACTACGGGGCCTCCTAGGACTTTCTTTCAAGCTTTGCTACTGCCCCTAATCATAGGGCGTTATATAGGGGAGACACTATTTTCCTAAAGATGTATGGGACCATGCTCTGAAATTCATGTATGCTGTAGATGATGTCTAGGGGTGGCCGTGGCTACCGCTATCCTGCTGGACGTGGTATGCCTGATCCTGCCTTGCATGGTGTTGGGGTGATGCCATCCCCATATGAGATGGGAGGAGGAATGCCTATGAGAGAGGCTGGTGCATCACAGCCTATTCCGATTGGAGCTTTGGCTACTGCACTGGCTAATGCAGCCCCTGATCAGCAAAGAATGGTACATGAACTATATGTCCTCTGTTTGGTGCATACTACTGTTATTTATTACGGAAGGCATTTTTTCCTCTTGACCTTTCTTGAACATGTAATTGTTTATAATTGCAGATGCTTGGTGAGAACCTCTACCCCCTTGTTGATCAGCTGGAGCATGACCAGGCTGCCAAGGTGACTGGCATGCTTCTGGAGATGGACCAGACTGAGGTGCTGCACCTGCTTGAGTCGCCAGATGCCCTGAAGGCCAAGGTAGCTGAGGCCATGGAGGTTCTCCGCACTGCCCAGCAACTCCAGACCACACCTGAGCAGCAGCTGGCTTCTCTCTCCCTGAATGACGGTGTTGTCTCGTCCTAAGGAGAACGCTGGCAATTTTTGCTCCGTATCATCTTATCTAGACTGCAAATGACTTGGTTTATTGGAGATTTAACTTTTATGAGTAGGGGGTTTGTCTTGCGTGGATTGCTTGTTTCGTTTGGATGGATTGTTTGTTTCGTTGAAAGTTATTATCAGGATGTTACTGAAGTTATCCGGCTTTTTTCTTATGTTTGTGAGCATTATTTGGTGATAGGTGCTGGTTGGAACTTTGTTTGCTGCATTATTTTTGGATTATGTATCCATATTGGATTGGATTGGATTGGATACAATGATCTGGTTTGTATGGTATATGTTAAGTCTTGTTATGCCTAGTTTTTGTGGTAGTCGTGTGGGCAGGACCGAACCTCAGGCAGCAAGTTGGGACTTAACTACAACTGGGAATATCGAACTTAATCTTTACCCACCCCATTTTCCCTGTCGGCCTACAAAAACGCCAAGCAGGGTTTTAAAACCTGGTGGGCCTAAAAAAGGGTTTCTGGTTTTGGTTAACCGAGAAACACGACAGAACAGCCAATGAACGGATTTTGCTCTTTCAGTTCTGTGAAAAACCGTGAAAAATCCGACTGGTTTTTTAAACCTGGTAGCCAGTAACATCAATCTTCTATTTCTTTTGTCTTAACAAAATTGAACGTGGAATTTTTTTTTATGCCATTGCAATGCCCGATTCACATTTACGTGTTATCACTGAGTGATATATTTTTTATTTGTTATTGTAGTTTTTTCAATATTGCCATGTATGTTATTGTTGACCGTTTTCTGGTAGTCAAACCATTCTTATATTTGCAATGTGAAGAAATCGATAGGCCATGAAGGAGGTGAATTAGCTAGTTCACAAATTTTAACCTTTTTAATTTCTCTTGAATTAGGAAGCAAGACTATAGACTTTTTACTCTAGAAAAAAAAAGATAAACTAAAGTAAACTACAACATCCGCAAACAAGCTAAGAAACCAAAACAAACAGGAAATTTAAAGGTGTGTTTGATACTCTTGCTGAACTTGCTTTGTTATGCTCTACTAGCTTAGCCAGACAAGGTGAGGGAAAGCAGGGATTTTTAGAGCATCTCCAGCAGAGCTCCTATTCAAACCCCTAAACCAAAAAATAAGAGTTATGGTCAAAAAATGCAAGCCAGCAGAGTCCCTACTCAACCCCCTAAAATAAGGAGGCCCCTAAATCTCCCTCTCCAGCCCCAATTCTCAGGGATCTTTAGGGGCCCCTACTTTTCTGTTGGGGGTATTTTCCTCATGTGACTCTGCCTCTGCCGTCGCGCCCTGCCTCCGTCACCGTCAGACGCCGCCTCGCCTCCTCCGCCTCCGCCCCCGCCTCCTCGTCGCGCCTTGCCTCACTAGATCTGGGCGTCGCCGTCGCTGTCGTCGCTCGTCGCTCGCGCCGTCGTCTCCTCCTCTACCCTTGCCGTCTTCTCCATTTCGCCGCCGTCGCCGCCGCTTCGTCGCCTCGCCAGATCGACGCCGCCGTCGATCGTTGCCTCGCCCGCCGCTCGTCGCCTCGCCTCGCCTCGCCCAGATCCGACGCCACCGTCGCCCGCCGCCGTCGCATTGGCGGCAGCAAACTAAACCAGAGGAGGCGACGATGCATCAAGCGGGGAAACCGCGTACGCCTCATGGTGCAACGGCCCGACCTAGGGTTCTAGCAAATGGGGTGGCTAGCTCGACTGTATAGCGACGACGACGTCCTCGGCTCAGCGACAATGGGTAGGGAAAGTACGGATGACGACGACGGTGGCTCCGGCGTACAGCATACTGCTCTTTGTTGTCGGCTTGTTGAGTAACAGATTGGATTGGGGGCAAAATTGGGGGGTTTTGTAGGTTTATAAAGGGCTGTGTTAGAGATTGAATTAGAGTTGGATTAGGATAGGATTTGGCAACTAACTCTGATTTGAGTTTGTTGGGGCTGGCTCGGCTAAGAAGGGGGCGGTAGAGCCCAAACACGATGAAAAAAGAAGGAAGAGAAAAGAAAAGATGAGGAAAAAGGGAAAGAAAAGAAAAAAAAATTGGAATTTTTGTGAGACCATGTGGTGCTCTCATGTTTTGTGATAAGTATATTTGATTTAATTTGGTTGATGAGTTTGTATTTAAGACTTGATTTAAGCCGGTTCGGGCTCCTATGGCAAACTGCAGTAGATATTATTTTTGGGGAACTTCCCGTGCTCAAAAAGTTAAGTGTTGTATATGAAAGTTGTAGAGAATTTCATGATGCATTTTTTTCATGCTGACAACTTTTTCATTTGAGCAACCAAAAAATTATAAAAAATCATAAAGTATCTGTTGTACTTAATCTAGGGGTTTTCCTTTGCCCCTTTTTAAAATTACTTGGGACATCTTAATTTTCACTTATCCAATGTTGAGTGTGTGTATTTTGAACTAACCCTGAACCAAGTATGTCGATGCTGGGGTCGGTTCATGGAATGGAAATATGTTTGTCTTTGTGAACGCAGGTTTGGAGACAGTCGTGGTTGGTGACGATACCAAGACTAGGTCAGGGGGATCGAGGTCTAGAACGGTGAGGGTGTCACGGGACGGTTGGGCTAAAGCTTGGGGTCCACGAAGATGGCTTGGAGACGACTTGAGGCAGCTCGAAGGTTTCGGGTTCGGGTTGGAGCCTCGATGGCATGAAAACGGAGTGGTCAAGTCAACAAAAAAAACCTGTGCGTGTTTGTGTTAGGTTACGGGTTAGCCCATGTGGGGCTATGTGAGTGGAACAATCTTAGCCCTCTATGAGGTGTCTTGGCTGCTAAAGAACTCATCCAAGGATGGAGAGGGGTTTCCTTGAGAGCTACTCCACCTCATGGCCTATAAAAGGAGGGGAGGGGTGCCTCCCTATGTGTGTTTTTTTTAGGGAGTCTTGGGCTGTGGTTTGTGTGGTTGTATTCTGCTCATAAGAGGCTTTGCCCATCTTGGTGTGGCTGTGAACTAAACCTCCCAAGTAATAGACACAAGTTCCTCAAAGTTCTAGTTGTGTTCTTGATGTTCTTAGTGCTAGATCTTTGTTCTTAGGTGTTTTTATTTGGAACTTGTTTATTTGCCTCCCCTCCTTCTACATGCTGATACTTGGTTGATCCATGATATTTTGAAGTTGCCAATATCATCTAAAATTCGTGGCAACCCATGAGAAACAAGAGATCAAACTTTTCCCTTCTCTAGTTCACCTTGGCAGACAAGTTTTCCCTGCGCAGCTGATCTTGCAAAAATTCTAGAAAAATCATTTGAGAATATCATTGCTTGATTGTTGGTGAAAACGTGCAGGACTTATATATCCACTTTTGGAAAAATTTTAGAGTTCATTTGATGCATGGTTTGGGAGTTAAGAGGTAAATACCGAGCCCCAAATTTTCTGACTCGAGATTCTGGCAGACCAGCTTGTTCCATTTGTTTGAATTTTTCTGCACTTGATCATGAGGTAAAATTTGTAGGGCTGCTGCGTGATTCATATATCTCTCTTGAGAAAAATCCAGAAAATCATTGGAATCACAGAATAGGAGAAATTACCTCTTGACCAAAGTGCTTGTGTTCAGGAATCTTCTTTTACTTTTCTGAAAGTTGCTTTAGCCCTAAAATCTTTGTGTGCGATTTCTGACAGTTCGTGGTTCAAGTTTTTTCCTGATTTTTCTGTGAGGAGTTTTGATATGAAACTTGGCTAGAGGCTGAATGACTCAACAAGGCATAGGAAGAAAAATTTCCAAAATTTTTGGAGCCCAAATAAGCCAGCAACCACTCCTGTGATCAGAGTCAATTTCTGTTGGAATATTCCTACTTGCTTTTCAAAAGTGCTTTTGGTGTTTGGGCGTTTTGTCTTGTGCCTTAAGAACCCATGAATGAATTTGCTTTTGTTTGAATCCTCAACAACTAGCACTATGGCCTATAATTCCCCATATACCTGCATGGTATTCACCTGTGCCACTTAGGGTATATACAGCTGTTGAGTGTGTTCAAATTTTGAATTAGGTGGTGAGTTCGAGGAGCACCGGTCCAAAGAAATTCTTCAAGGCTTCCATTCACCCCTCTGGTCACCGTAGCCGGTCTTTCAATTTTTATTGAAATTTTGGAATTGTAAACAAATGAAATTGAATAAAATTACTTTTTGAAGGGGAACGAGTAGACCACGCTAGCGTAATTTCAAAATTTTCTTCCGTGAGCACCTAGAACATCATGCAAGTAAAGGATCATAGATCGTTACCCTTGATGTGCGGTTGCAGCGGAAGAAGAGTCGGAATAGTTGAATCCGATGTCGCTCGTGTCAAGGTACAGGATGTAGTCATTCACGTCGAGTTGAACGTCCCCTCCTCACTGACCACCACCGCAGCAACGTCATACGTACTGCCGTAGAAGAAGTAGTCGATCTCACCGATCTCTTCCTCCTTGTCATCAATCAGCGCCGCAGCAACCGTAGCAGCACCTCTACAGCATCCACACGTGCGTTGGTGTGCTAGCACCGCATTCACGTGGCTAGGGTTTCTAGGAGTCGGTAGAGGCGTGACGACTAGAGTTACGCGGTGGCAAACTCGTGTATATGCACCATCTTACCACCTCTCCTTAGATAGAGAGTACTAATGGACTTCTACGCTAGAGGCAAACTCTAATCCTACGTGGATCAGTATCCGCGAAACAAATATTACACGGATCAATATTCATGAAGCCCACTAATGAATCCAATCCATTAGACATGTTCCAACTCGTTAAGTGTGTGATCCGTTAGGTTCATGCGCAATTGGTCGTGCCCCGGAAACTCTTTTCCGAGTCACAAGTCATAGCGGTTCCTAACAGAACATATTGACCCCAAATATACAGAATGATCATATCGACTGAACCTTGATACCACTCAAGCTTAAGGCGAGATGCATGCCACCCTTCTGATAGTTCGACCATTCACTCGATCTTGTGATGGATTCTAAACTGTGATTAACTCTTTAATTAGATTAGCATGGCCTTGCACTTTTCAATCCAATCACATCGAGGGCCCAAAGATATCTCTCATGTTATCAAAGAGAGACAAATTTTATTTTGATCGCTCACACCTCACAACATGTATCATAGCATACTCGAAAGGTATCTTTATAACTACCCAGTTACAGTGTAGCGGTTGATAACCCCAAAGTATACAACTACGCATGCTGGGATTTAATGACGATATCAGGTCTAAGGATCATATAGGTGTACCACTCGAAACTACATGCTGATGGCACATATAAGATAACAATCTCTGCAGTGTCTCAGAGTAGGTCTATCCAACATCATACTCTCTAATCATTACTATCCTACATAATGATATGAAACCAGGGATCATTTAGAATAAATCATATAAACAATGTGTCTCACAACCAAGTCGTACTTGATGAACAATGCGAATAACTTTTTTCACGGAATTGATTGTTTGGGAACGGGTAGGCTACGCTAGCGTAATTTTAAAAATTTCTACCGCAATCACCTAGGACATCATGCAAGTAGTGAATCACAGATCGTTAGCTTTGACATGCCGTTATCTTTATAGCTACCCTGTCACGGCGTAGCGGTTGATAAACCCAAAGTATACAACTATGTATGTTGAGAATCAATGACGATCTCTGGTTTAAGGATCATATAGGTATACTACTTGAGACTACAGGATGATGGCACATGTAAGATAATAGTGTGTCTCACAATGAAGTCGTACTTGATAAACAAAGTAAGTGACATTTATTTATGGAACTGATAATACATTATCGTTAGTATATAAACAAAGACGTGATACAATCGTCTTATGTGATTGCCTCTAGGGCATATTACTAACACTAATAACATATTATCCAAGAATACATGAACATAGACATGATACAATCATATTACATGATTGTCTCTAGGGCATATCACTAACACTTTTGGGATGCAAAATATTTTTAGTGAATTTTAGGGATGTCACACCTCACGATGGCAGCTCCTCCATGTCGAGCCCCTCCCCGGCACAGCCCCTCCTCATCGCCCTTCCTCCCCATCGCAGCCTCTTCCCTCCATAGCTTCTCCTGGCTGAGCCCCTCCCCATTGTAGCTCCCCCCTGTCACAGCGTCTCCCCTCCATATATCATTTCCCCGCTAAGACCCTTCCCATCGAGCCTCTCCCTGTCGTAGCAGCCTCTCACTGCTGTCGCTCCTTCTTATCACGGCCTCTTCCTGTCGTAGCTCCTCCTCATCGGGCTCCCCACCAAGCCCCTCCCTGACGTAGCACCTCCTGCCCATATCTCCTCTTTCCCACGGTCTCTCACTGTTGGCCACCTCCCATGTTGCGGCACCTCCCCTACCTGCCGAGTGGAAGCCGGCAAGCCGCCTCACCAACTAGCTCCTCTCACCAGCATATTCAACTCTGCCAGCTTGGGAAAGCCAATTTGGCTCTCCGAGCTAGGCAAGGATTTCCTTGCTTTGGCTAGCCAGTTTGCCAGGCAAAGGAAGGTTTTTTGCTCCTACTAAACAACAAACCTTGCTTAGCAAGGTGAGGCAAGACATGGCAAAGGAAGCAAGATGCCCTAAATACGAGTGTAGAAACGTAAATACGAAAATTAAAGCACTACTACAGAATTGCTCATCCCCGACCCCTCATCACTGGCGGCTATTTTTGTCACCGCCAGTGATGAGGGTCACAGGACCCCTGCGCGGCTTGGGACAAAACACCAACCGCCAGTGATGACGTTGTACGGCCAACCGCCAGTGATGGATACATATCATTGGCGGTTCATGTTACAACCGCCACTGACTGTCTCACATCACTGGCGGTTCACTTGAACATCGCCAGAGATAATTTTGTAGAACAAACTGGCGGGAGTTGGCGGGAAACGGAAAATTTCACTAGCGGTTAGTGATCGAACCGCCGGTGAAAGGAAACTATCACGGGCGGTTTTAAAGAGAACCGCCAGTGATAGTTAGCATATCACGGACGGTTTAAGAGATAATCGCCGGTGATAGTTTTCACTACATAGTGCCGACCCTACCTCCATTATTGGAGCTCTGCTCACTCTGTCTTCTTCCTGTTCGACTGTAGCGGCGGATGCGGTGACGAATGTAGCTGGAGTTGGCTCAATTCCAACTGGTTTTTGAAGATCCAAGTGGTTGTTTGAAGATCCAAGTGGTAGAGGTTAGTGATACTTTTTATTTTTCTTTGTACATCTTGTTTTTGAAGATAAAAGAACCAGCTCTAGATTAAGTGCTTTGAGATCTAGATATATTAATATTTGTAGGTTTGTGATATACATGGAGAGTAGGATAATTACTATCTTTGGCTTGTGATGTGTTTTGCATGTGTAGAATACGAGTAAAGTAATTAATGGGATAAGTAACAATATATTAATATGTTAATGAGTTTGTAGTCACAATTAATGGGATAAGCAACAATTGATTTATATTAATATATAGGAGGAAGTAATTATTTCAGCTACTAATTATTTATAATAATTATTTTAGCAAACTATTTGTCATACTAGCTTTGTCATCCTAAGGTAATAATTATTTTAGCAAACTATTTGTCATACTAGCTTTGTCGTTCTAAGGTAATAAACTAGTAAACTTTTATTCATAAAGTCTGTTATTTTGAAATTTCCAGTAACCATGTAATAATTAAGAAAACCGTGGATACATTTTTGCAGATCATGAATGTACACAGAAAATCGCGCGACGGAAGAGTACGTGAATGGGGTGCAAGGGTTTATGAGAGCTGCACTGGGGGATATGCAGGAGAGAGGGGTTGACTTGATATGTTGTCCTTGTGTTGATTGCGATAATTTGAAATTGTATAGAAACTCATCTCAAATCGAGTTTCATCTCATTAATCGGGGTTTCAAAAAAGGTTACTCCATTTGGACGTGCCACGGTGAGACAGAGTACAACTGAGGGTGAAGATGACGCCTTTGAAGTAGTGGATAGTGATGATGCAGGTGTCGAGCGTGATGATGTCGGTGAAACATTAGATGAGGAAGTTTACGAGTTCGATAGAATGATGCGTGACGTCGAAACAGACTATGGCACTACGGAAGAGTTCATTAAATTCAGGAAATGGTCAGAGGAGTCCGAGAGGCCAATCTTTCATGGTTGCAAGGTGAAACACACTTTATTGGCGACTATACTTGAACTCCTACAATTGAAGGCTAGGAACCGTTGGTCTGATAAGAGTTTCACGGAGCTCTTATGACTACTGAAGGAACTTCTTCCTTAGGAAAATTTGATGCCAGAAACAACAAATGGTGCCAAAAAAGTTATTTGTCTCTTAGGATTGGACGTGCAAAAAATCCACGCATGCCCCAATGACTGCATCCTATATCGTCACAAGTACAGCAACCTGCACTCATACCCAGAGTGTAAAGCATCCCGCTATAAGAGAAATGTCAAAGGTCAGAATGCGGCGACGAGGATCGAGATGCCGACCTTAATCGCAGAATCCCAAAGAAAGGTTTTGTGGTATCGCGATCCTCCTCGTTTGACACGATGGTTTGGAAATGAGAAAGAGTCTAGACTTTTCAGGTGGCACTCAGAGCATCGTAAGAAAGATGGAAGCTTAGGCACCCTGCAGACGCTCCGCAGTGGAGAAACATTGACTACAAGTTCCCGGATTTTGGTGCAGACCCTAGAAATTTAAGGTTTGGATTGAGCACAGACGGCATGAATCCATTTGGAAATTGGAGCAGCAAGCATAGCACATGGCCTGTAAACCTATGCATATATAATCTTCCTCCTTGGCTCTGCATGAAGAGGAAGTACATTATGATGTGCCTACTAATCCAAGGACCAAAGCAGCCCGGCAATGATATAGATGTGTATCTTGCACCATTGGTAGAGGAACTACAGATGCTGTGGAACGAAGGGGTCAGAGTATGGGATGCGGATCGACGAGAGAACTTCACGCTACGTGCAATGTTGTTTTGCACCATCAATGATTTTTCCGCACTTGAAAACCTTTCGGGCATGAAAACAAAAGGAAGTAAAGCTTGTCCTCACTGCTTAGATGATACAGTAAGTGTGTGGCTCAGGAATTGCCGGAAGACTGTGTATATGCGCCATCGACGGTTTTTACATGTGAATCATCCATATCGCAAGATGACCAGGCAGTTCGATGGAACCAGGGAAAATGGATTGGCTCCACGCATACTTAGTGGAAAAGAAGTGCATGACATGTTTACAGGCCTGCATGTTAAGTTTGGAAAATGTGAAATGGGGAGAAAGTGGAAGAAAACAAAAAGCAGTGAAAACGGCATATGGAAGAAAAGGTCAATTTTGTGGGATCTACCTTACTGGGAGGAACTATATGCTCGACACTGCTTGGATGTGATGCACGTGGAGGTTAACTTTTGCAATAGTTTGGTTGGTTCATTGCTTCATATGAAGGACAAAACGAAGGATGGACTAAACGCACGGCTCGACTTAGTCGATATGAACTTAAGAAGCAAGTTAGCACCAATAATTAGTAGTACGGGCAGGACGAAACTCCCTCCAGCTTGCTTTACTCTATCCAAGGCCAAGCGAAAAGAATTTTGTCAGTGCTTGCATGGTGTAAAATACCCATCCGGGTACACTGCCAACATGAAGAGGATAGTGTCCATGAGTGACTTGAAATTGTCTGGAATGAAGTCACATGACTGTCATGTTCTAATGACTCAGATGATTCCCATTGCAATAAGGAGTATATTGCCTCCGGACGTCCGACGAAACATCACAAGGCTAAGCTTGTTCTTCAATACAATCCATCAGAAAGTCATCGATCCTGATACTCTTGATTCGCTACATAACGAAGCAGTAAGAATTATATGTGATCTCGAGATGTATTTTTCCCATCCTTTTTTGATATTATGGTACATCTCATGGTTCACTTTGTTTGAAAAATTAAGTTATGTGGCCCGGTGTTTCTACGTTACATGTATCCGTTCGAGAGGTACATGGGGATTCTAAAGTCATACGTACGCAACCGATATCGTCCTGAGGCTAGCATTGTCGAAGGGTATGCAACAGAGGAGGTGATCGAATTCTGCATTGATTAGATGTCGCAAGTTGATCCCATAGGTGTGCCCGTATCCCATCATGAGGGTAGGCTGCATGGTATGGGCACACTTGGCAGAAAACAGATCACACCCAACGGAGACATGTACCGTAAAGCGCACTTCATTGTTTTGAATCACATGATGGAGGTGGCCCCTTACATAGAAGAGCACAAGGATTTCATACGCCGCCAGTACCCAAACAAGATGGAGGCTTGGATAAAAAAGGAGCATAACCGTTGTTTCAATGATTGGTTCAAGGCACGATTCACTGGAACACAGTGTTCTGATCTACTCTTATGGCTAGCAAAGGGACCAAGATACACGGTGGTGATGTGGCAAGGATATGACATAAATGGGTACACATTCTACACGATATCGCAAGACAGGAAGAGCATTATGCAGAACAACGGCGTTCGTATAGATGCATATGAGGAGGAGCACAACCAAGGCCTAGTAACCCAACGTAAGAGCTCGTTCTATGGTTTCATTGAGGAGATCTGGGAACTGGACTATGTGGTTTTCAAAATAACCCTTTTTCGGTGCAAATGGGTCCAAAGTGGAGGGGTTAAGAAATCTGATGAGTTTGGTTTGACTATCGTTGACCTCGCCCGAGTGGGATATAGAGATGACCCTTTTGTCCTCGCAACCCAAGTTTTACAGGTCTTCTATGTCATAGATCCTGCTGATAAGAACAAAAATATTGTTCTTAGTGGGAAAAGAAAAATCGTTGGAGTCGAGAATGTGGTGGACGAGGAGGATTACAACCAATTAGATAAAATACTTCAATTACATGATGAAACCGACCCAAAATCAAGTGAAATGGCCAATGCAACCACCTATGTGCTCAACGATCATCAAGAAGGGCTGATCGTTGAGGACTGATTGTACTTTTTATTTGTATCTTATATTTGAGTTATGTAATCCCATTTTGTAATGTAATCCTATTATAGAATGTATAATGTAATCCAATATAATCCTATTATATAGTCCTAATATATAGTTCTATTATAATCCTATTATATAGCCCTAATATAGTCCTATTATATCTTATATAGTCCTGTATAGTTGTATTATATAGCCCTAATATAGCTATCACTGGCGGTTATCTCGTGGACCGCCAGTGATGGTCCACTACCACTGGCGGGTATAGGTTGAGCCGCCAGTGATAGTCTACTACCACTGGCGGGTATAGGTTGAGCCGCCAGTGATGGTGTACTACCACTGGCAGAATGTATAATCCTATGTATATAGTCCTATTATCCTATTATAATCCTATTTTATAGTCCTATTATCCTATTATAATCCTATTATATAGTTTTACTATAATCCTATTTTATAGCCCAAATATATTCCTATTATAATCCTATATAGTCTGTATAGTTCTATTATATAGCCCTAATATAGATATCACTGGCGGTTATCTCTTGAGCCGCCAGTGATGGTTTACCTCTCGGCGGTTATAACTTGAGCGCCATGGTGATCTACTACCACCGGCGGTTATATCTTGAGCCGCCAGTGGTAGATACCACTATATATATACTCGCCGCCCTAGCCGCGATACCCCAAATTTTCACAAGTCCGCGTCGCGCGCTCTCGTTCTTGAGCCCTAGCCGCCGCTACTCGTCGCGTCCTCCTCGTCGCCTCGTCGCCGAGCCCTCGTCGCGTCCTCCTCCTCGCCGCCCTCCTCGCGCGCCCTCGTCGCGTCCTCATCGCATTGCCTCGTCGCCGCCTCATCGCCGAGCCCTCGCCGCGCCTCGCGCCGCCGCTCGTCGCCCTCGTCGTCGCCGCCGCCGTTGTCTGCTGAGCGGATGGCATCCTCGACGTCTGCGTCCGCCGGCTCCGGCGCCACGCCCGCTACCTGCTCGCCCTCAAGGTCAGCAGTTGTCCCATTTTGTTCCTCAAAGTTGGTGGTTTTGTTTGAATATGTTACCGTATGTTGTGTACCGATCTCTCACCACGGCCACACCAACCACCCTCGGATCCCACGGCCACACCAAAAATTTATCTTTTTTTTTCTTTTGGACACCGAAGAAATCTGTATGGTATACTGCGAAGATAAAATTCGTTTCTAGTTTTGTTCCTCGTATACAGTCTGCTGTACGGATTTTATAACGAGGGAAACAGAAGATTCCATAGAAAAAGAACATTTCTGTTATATATCACAACATTGTATATAATGAAAATAACTTTTTTTATAGAGACAAAAGTACATAGGTCCATTTTTGGACAAGAAAATTTTTAATTCGATCATGTGAAAATAGAACTGTTTACCATGAAATTTATGTATTACAGTTTACAAAAAGGGACTTAAAAGCACTTCAAACTCTAGCTTAAGTAGGCTATAGTGCCGAGCACATAAACACATGGATAGCTCAAGTAGTTCACCAATAAAATGTCACTATAGCCATTCACTTAAAACTCGCAACACATCGAAGTAGCATTAACACAGATCCGATCCACATCCACCCACATTATGTCTGCAGATAACTCCATGTGCTTGGTTCTTTCATCCATTTTTCCTCCCTAAGAAGTAAAAACCGCATTTTCTACTATAGGTTTTAAAGAAAAATTAGGATATAGGTTGCTAATTACTATACCAATGTAGGTAACTTTATCTTTGTCTGATTACATATATTTCAAATTTTACCACATATGATCATAGAGAAGAAGAAAAAGATATCAGGCCTTTGTCCTCACTTGAGGCTGCGGGAATGTGCTCCTGTCGCCGCGCCTGCTCTTCACTTGATGCTGTAAGCTACAGCCACCGCGCGAGAGTACACATATGAGCAACGTTGTGTGAGGCACGAACAGCTCGTTCCTACGCGGGAGGCGCGGCGGGAGGCTCGTAGCAGGCTACAAACACTGGACATTTCACTGCCGTCACCACTGGCACTGATAGGATCAAATGAACCGCACCTCTCTTTGTCGGTTAGACTTCAGCTCCAGTTCCCGTTGCTTCCCATTCCTATTGGGCCTTACTATCCTAGACATTTCAATTCGCTTCCGATTCTCATTATCTGTATAACCAAATAAAGATTAGAAATTACCTTGTGTTCTCTTGTACGTAGAATGGACCCTGAGGCCACCCCTCAAGCAGGGGCCGAGCCCGAGGCCACCCCAGCTGTGAAGAGAAGGGTTAGCAGAGGGCCAAACAAGCTCAAGACCGATGTTGTTCATACCATCACAGAGGTCCGGACAGGAGGTATACTGGTCCTTCCCACGAAAGTCGCATCGGCAGATCGAACAATGTCTTGGGGTGGTGGCGGGGCATGAGTCCCATGCACCACCAACACCTGGAAGGACCTCACCGCTCAAGAAAGGGACCAACTATGGGAGGAGCTCAAATGGTCATTTCAATTTCCTGAAGACTCTCTTCCTGAGGTGCGGAAGAACACCACAAGCGCATGGGGATCGCTGGAAGAACTGGAAGGTGGATCTTGTCAAGGATTTCGTCAATGAGGAAAAGACCCCGTTTCAGAAGTACCCTTTCATTACGAATGAGGTGTGGGAGGTGTTCAAGAGGATGAAGACAACGAAGGAGTTCAAGGAGTCCTCCATTAAACACAAGGCCATTCAGGCCAAGAACACCCACCCCCACAGACTTGGCACCGCTGGATATGAGGCAAAAGAACGCGAGTGGGAGCTGGCCGACTGCGCCAGTGAGCAATCTGAAGCCGCCACAAGGCTCAGTAACACGCGTGCTGACCGCTGGATTAGGGCTAGGGTCAAAGTCACACCGACGGGGCTAGTTTTCTCCACGCCCGAGACTGCTGAGGTGGTTCAAAAGCTGGTAAGTGCACAATGACCCTTACAATGTTTACTTTTGTAACACCCTAATTTCAATTTCTCCATGTATTGCAGATTGAGTATGACACGCAAGTATCGTAAGGCTCCTTTGTCGAAAACAGGGAGCGAGACATCCTAACTGAGCCCCTAGGAAACAAGGAGCACCCAGGCCGTACGCGGGGCATCGGGGTCTACGTTACCTGGAAGGATGGGTTCCCCAATGACTATCTCTACTACAAGAAAAAGAAATGTGTACATAACTTAGAGGATGAAATTCAAAATAGGGTTCACGCAGGTCGAGAAGATACTGAGCGAATGGGAGCCTCGGGTACAACAGTTGGAGGAACTCATAAGGAACAGACCCGAAGCCAACCCTAATACACAAGCTGTTGGTTGCACCCCTCCATTTAAAAGTAGATGCGCTTCCGCACCTTCGCCTGATAAGGCTGGCCCAACGAAATACCCGGTGGACGACATAAAGGAGATTACCCATTGCTTGCTCCAAGTTTTGTATAGCGCCGGTGTTTCACTCGAGGTGGCCCGCGGTGTGGTGTACCCCTGCATTTCGGGGATGAAGGTTCATGGTGCGGACTTGGCGGCGGGCTACGCGAAGGTCCAGGTAGACGTTGTTATGGACAACACCGCAGCGAAGATTCCACTTGTGAATCCCCCAATGATGAAATCATAATAGTTGGGGATGCTGTCCATAGTTTCGTCCAGTGGCCCAAGAAGGATATTACTCTTCTACCAAATCTTGAAGAAATCGAGGCCGGCGGCGTTGGACCCATAGATCCGATCCGTAACGATGAAGAGCAGAGAACGAAGAAAGCCTTGTCTGCGGCAGCCCCTCAATCTTTGAAGACAAGCTCACAGAGCAATAAGCGTCTTTGCGTCCTCACCACCGGGCGCCATCGCCCCTGAGAGAAGGAAAACAAATCATCCGTCAATCTTCAGCGCCTAAGAGGAAGATTCACTGGGCGCAGAAAGGGAAAAAATTTCAGATGGGAGAACCACTGCATAGCCTTGCCGCATTAAATGACATGGGTACGGCCTGCCAGATCCTACATGATTATTACCTCAGGAACTCACGCCTTCCTGTGAAGGAACGATCATCCAGCATCGTGGGTAAGGTGAAGGGCAAGTATTTCCTAGACGATAACGATAGTTATCTTACCATAACCTTCGAGGACCTGTGGTATATGTTTCAATTGTAGGAGTTGGACGCCTTTGTCATCCGCTGCTTTGCAGTGTAAGTGTATACAAGTCTTGCGCATTGTCAGTGTATATTTCTTATCCACTTATACACTGATCACATATATCTTACTTTTCAGCCAAATGTACCTAGTTGCCAAACGATGTCAAGTCCAGGCCGGTTTTCTTGACCCTGGCATTGTCACCCAGGACAACATAAAGGCGGATAGAAAGAATATCGAGCAATACCTGAAGAGGGCCCTGACTAGAGGACATGACAAAGCATACTTCTTATTGCCCTTCAATAAAAATTTTCATTGGATCTTGCTGCTCATAGAACCTAGTGATAACAAGGTTGTCTACCTCGACTCGTTGAGGATGAGCCCCACACACGAGTGGGAAGATTTAAAAGGCCTACTCAATGCGGTGTTCAAGAGTTATGTCAAGGGTGGGGGCAAGCACAATGATGCGATGGGCATGGAACTTAGGCATATAGAAAAATTTCCAGTAAGTGTCATTCACACTTTTCCTCATAATAAAATAAAAATTTTTTTAGTGCCTGTCCCACTGATTATTGTGCCTTGTCATCTTTATACTTTCTTCTGTAGTGCCACCAGCAGCCCGGAGGCCATGCTTGTGGCTTCTACGTGGCGCGGGACATATGCAAATCATTCTAGGGTTACGACAAAATGAAGATCTGAACATTGGAGATACAAACATCGATTTCAATACTCTTGCAGACATTAGAGATAGTTTGGCTACGTTTATTAATACCCAAGTTATTGACCCAAATGGTCGTGTAAACAGTGGACGCCTATAGTTAACTATAACAGACATATTGTATGAAGTACATATTGTTATATTAATATATGATATGTTTCTTTGAATTTGATGTTGTTCTTATTTAAATGAAATCTAGATGTATATGGATGTATATGTATATGGATGAATCTGGATGAGATCTGTTTATTTGATGTATATGTATATGTGTGGGGCCTATCCTTTAGCCCACCACATGATCTGCACTAGTCCCTGGATCAATACACTAGTGCACACCTTTCACATAGCCGAAATCATTTCATACAAGCGGAAGTCTTATAATTACACAAATACCTGTATTAAGCCCAAGGGGCTATTAAGAATTACAAACGGCACATTGGCCCAAATAGTCAGAAAGTCCAAAAGATCAGAGTACGTAAGACCCAAAAGATCCAAAAGGTCTCGTGCCGGCTATGCCTAAGCACTCGACTGGAGAGACACCCTAAGCCTCGCCCTGGTCGTCAGCGAAATCCTGTCCTTCATCTTCATGGCAGGCGTACTGATCCTGCTCATATTCTCCATCTAAAAGAGAATATGAATGCGAGGTCAGTGTCATCCAAACACTGGCGAGCTAACACCCAACCTAATGCAATTTTAGTGATAGGGGTTCCAAAGGAAAGGTTGGGGTTTATTTGTTTGCAGAAAGCAAGTTTTCTAAATCAAAGCCTATGACTTAGCACTTTTAACCCAAAGTTCTGCTAATCATTATTTTCATTATTGTAGTTTGTCACAATCCACATTCCACCAATCACAATCCACATTCCACACCAGTCCTTAGATCTACTGCACACATCTGCCATCTCATTCCGGGTGTGGCGCACCCGTTGTGGATCTTACGCCAGCGAAGTGCCCGTTCTTCCCTAACCGGGTTGCCACGCCCGCACTAGAGTCACGGCTCCTCGACACGTAAGACCTAGATCATCCCACGGATGACGACAAGATCTTGTCTTCACCTCAAGCATGGCAGCAGACGAGAATACGCCCGCAGTCGTACTACCCCTGAATCCCCAATACTTGCACTACCGCGATGGCCACGCGTTGTGGTGATAGGAACCAAATCCGCAGCATTTGGTCACGACTTCCGCTGTGTGCCTCCTCGCACACCCGTCCGGTCCACTCTACGAGTCACATCGGATCCGGCCACCCCACACATTCACATTCACTTCCTTCCTCTCGCTATCGTTCCTCCGTGTGCCGCACACGATGTGGCGAACCACCCCGTGGCGGCGATTGGCGACTACGCGTGTTGCCCCAGCGCTCCTCTCAAAGACTGCGTCTGTGAACGATAGCCCTCTTCACATCACACCAAGAGCCATGCTACTTCCACCTTAACCACAAGTCGGACCACGCCGCTTCCCAATCACAACCAACACACACACACTGGCATGCCAGGCCCAACTTCCAAATTCCATGTTTGATAAGTAATCATGTCCGGTGAATGTCGGTTCACCGTTCGAGGCCAATTTAAGCCTAAAATTATTAATTGGACCTAAGCAATGTCTAAGCAAATTTTAACCAAGACTTAAGAGTCTAAAATTGTTTTACTTAACCTAACTGGTTATCAAGGGTGATCATCAAGGCAATCATAAATAAAGTCAAATGACTGATGATTAAATCAAGGCAATATCATCAATATAGAACAATAGCAAATGATAATAAGGCATGATATATCATGATTAAGCAAACAGGCATATTTACTTAAAACAGCATGCGGTTTAATATGGTAAATGAAATATTTTAATAAACTAGGAATCAATATGACCCATTAGAGTGTTAACTCGCACTAGGGAAAGCTGACTTCCCCTAATAAAAGCAAACACTTTTATGGTTTAAGATGTTAACTCGCACTAGGGAAAGCGCATCCTCTCCCTAGTAAAAGCAACACTAATAAGGGTAGGTATTAACTCTCCTTGGTCTGGAACGTAGTGGTGGTCTTCTTGCTGTTCTTTAAAAGGTCCCTCGGGCTCCTCGACGTCTATTAACGGAATGAGTTCTAAAGACCATAAATAAAACACCAGAATGCGATAAAAGTATGATGTATGTAATGAAATGCTCTTGCTAAGTTTAGCGATCGACGACTGGTGTAAAACTCTATCTAAGATATCGAGAAAGTTCCATGATCCTTCTTTTGTTTAGTATTTTTCAGAAAAAATAACGGGACGGGGCGAAATGAGAATGACATGCAATAATGCGAAAGGCTACCCTAAATAATTAACCCATAATTTAAACACATAAAGACATTTTAGCAAAAATAATTTTGTTTGAAGAATTTCCTTCATCAACTCTCGGAAGAATACTTCTTATTTTCGGATTGGTGTGTGGAGTTGGTTAAAACACATGATTATTTATATACGTAGGGTAACTAAGTACTCGGTTTTATTCTTAGTAAAATTAGCTAAGTAAATTCTATGGAGTTCAATTAAGATCTAAAAGTTTTATAACAAGGCACTAGGGTTCAATAATATTCCTGTAGGAAATTTGAGAATTTAACTACAATCATTTAATATATGCAATAAATCAAGTATTATTGCGGTATTAGTATATAGGAGAATGGTAAATAGGGCTAAACAATTTCTTGGAGGTTAATAGATTGTTCTAAAATCTTTTAATAATTGTTTTAATTCCCTAAATTACATTTAGGTCCTCCTGGAATATTCTTATGAATTTAAGAGCTTATGTGACAATTTTATTATTTGAAATCCCTTTTTAAATATTGTTATGAGGTGAAATATTATCTATCAAAAGGCAAAAAGGGAATTAATTGTCCAAATAAAATTTTACTACATGTGTTCTGTCATAATTGGTAACTCCATAAATTCTCCGATTTTTCTAAGGTCATATCCTATTTTATTTAACCCCTATCCAATTTTCGGGTTTATTTCCCAAAAGGAAAATCCTAGAATAGGATTAAGTATTAAACAGGGGCAAAATTATATGATATAATTTTCTTCTGTTATTTTTAATAAATCCTCCAGGTAATCTAATATTTATCATGATTTTTCTAGGATTTTTGGACGGGTTCTAGATATATTAATCATCTCCTATTTATTTCCCTATTTGTTTTAAACGTTAAATCGCAGGAAAACTTCGCGAAACAAGATCTTTGGCCGCCCGTTAAGCTTTGGTCATACAGCACACGCCGGCGATTCGGAAGGCGTACGCTGGCGGCGAAGCGGCGGCGTGGCGCCAACACTAATCCTGACGCGTGGGACCGAGGTCCCACCGTGCGACTCAATCGCGCGGCGTGAAATGACCTCGCCCATCGAGCGAATCTTGGCGACGATCGACGGCTGGGCCATCGTCTTCTCCGGCCACCGAGCGGTGCTCGGCGAGACTTCAAGATGGTCGCGGCAGCGCGACAAAGCTCCATCGAGCTGCTTTATGTTTGCTAGAAGAAGCTAATAGCTAGATCTAGGACGTACCGTCGCCAATTAGCCGGAGACGGCCAGAGGTTATCGGCGCTACGCGCGGGGCGGCGATGAGCTACGGGATTTGAACATCGACGACGGACCCGAACAAAACTATAAATATAACTCATGCTAGAGCTTCTAGGGGTAAGTAGAGTTCTTACCGAGCAAGTGATTTTGGTGAAGGCGGCACGGGTTGGGCTGGCGACGAGGGGACCGGAGCTGCTCAAAACAGGGCGTCGGCGCGAGCCAAAACCGATGGCGGACTGGTCAAATTGGTTGAGGGGAAAGATTAGGTAGGTTCTAACGATGCTCAAGCTGCAAGGAATTGAAAGGAGACTCACCGATGAAGGAGAAATCGAGAAGGGGGTGATTCTGTTCACCGAACGCCGACGGGGAGAAAAACTCCGATTCCGGGAGCAATAGTGGTTCCGGGGCCAATTACTTGACGGACAGCGGAGGTAAGAGCCTCCTGGTGCTCTGGGGGCAAGCTCCAAGAGCAGGGGCCGACGAGGTGGTCGGATTTTGGAGAATAGGCTCGGGCGGTGGTGAGACGGGAAGGGGAAAACCGGATTCGAGCCACGGTGAGGTTATATAGCCCCAACGGAAGCTTGAGGAGTGGGCAAGGGTAGCGGAGAGTGCAGAGGAAGCGGCCGAGCGAGTGAGGACAAGGTGGCAGGCGGCGTGGCAGTGGTGAGCCAACGGGGTGACAATGGCGGGGCATTGCCGTGCACGGCAGCCCGACCACGGCGGCGGCAAAGATCAATGCTCGGGGCGGTGCGCGGCGACGTGGATCGCGAGGGCGCCCAATGGTGACATGGTTCGGTGGACATGATGAGGAGGCAACGTGCAGCGTGCGACGCCGGCCACCGACGTCCAAGATCCGGCGATCGACAGCCACGGGATTCTGTCAGGGCAAGGAGGCCGTGGGTTGGGCGAAGCGGCGGTGGCGTGCCGACACAAGGAAGACTCTGACGAGCGGCGACACGGTTGGCCGAGGCAGCCCCGGCGTGCCTCGGGAGCGCACGCGTGAGAGAGAGAGAGCGCGAGGTGAGAGACGAGCGAGAGAGAGACGAGCCGAGGGGAGGGCGAGCCGACGGGCGAGCCGGGGGAAGGGTGAGCCGGGGAGCTCTTCGGCTCGGGTAGGAAAAAGGAGGCCGGGTAGAGGGGGGCCCAGCCGGGTCGGCGAGGGCTGGATTGGGCCCAAAATGGGTTGGGCCCGACTCAAGGAACCCATTTTTGCCCATAGGTCGGGATGAGGAACACAAGTCTTTGATTTTAGTGAGGTCTAAATGTAGGTACTTATACCTATATATGTACATATACACACACACATATATATAACTAGGTATAATTATACGGGTACCAGTGTGTCGAAAGATAGCATTTTATTTTTGAGCAATTACTAGAGTTGGTTTGGGGATGATTTGCTTTGGTATACTCTAAACATAGAATCTTAAATTTGTTCACATTTGAAATTCTTAATTAGGTTTTATAATTGAGCATTTCCATCTCACATAGGATCCCTTTATAAGCTCAAGACTAAAATGCTCCGGTAGGATTTTTGAAAAATATTCCCTCAATTACACGCTCATCGCTTAATTTCAAATATCCAAAGATGGGGTGTTACAATATGGATGAAACTAGCCACCATTAGAACAATCTGTTTTGTATATGTATATGGATGAAAAACCAAAACCTGGATGTATATGTATATGGATGAAATCTGTTTATTCTGGATGTGTATGTATATGGATGAATTTATTTATATGGATGAATTCTGGATGTGTATGTATATGGATGAATTCTGGATGTGTATGTATATGGATGAATTCTGGATGAATATGGATGAATTCTGAATGTGTATGGATGAAATATAGGGCAACCTAATAATTTTTTTTGACCCTAAAAAGATATCACTGGCGGTTCATACAACAACCGCCAGTGATATGCATCGTCACTGGCGGTTCTAGATTAAAACCGCTGATGAATGTCTATATACCCTCAGTGGTTTTATTTAAAACCGCCAGTGGCAATCTGTTATCACCGGCGGTTCTAAAAACAACCGCCGATGATATTTTTAATATCACGGGTAGTTCTCTTACGAACCGCCAGTGATAATGCATATCACTGGCGGTTGCACAACCGCTAGTGAAAATCCCTGATTATCACTGTCACATAATCACTGTCGATTTGAAAACCGCCAGTGATGTGAGTTCAAAATCGCTAGTGATGACGTATTCTGCACTAGTGAAGGGATAGGGGCACTCGATTTTTTGATGAGGTTCGAGGAAGGGTTATACCTTCTGCTCCTCATTAGAGCACTCTTCACAAAGAGGAATATCGCTTCGGCTCTTGCTCGACGATCAAGCTCAAGTCATCCATTCAGGATAGTCATTCACCGCTTTGGTTAGGTGGACTCCAAAACCTTACATACAGCTTGATGGCTCTCCCAAGATCCTCCTTGAAAGCTCACCACGCACCTCTCCCAACCGTCTTCAAGAGTAATAAGCTCGAAGATGAACTTGATCACACAGAATCAAATCCAACCAATGAAGCACACAATCCTAGTCTTGAATAACTAAAAAACACACCTTAAAAATTTAACCTAACCTCAAGGGGATCTCTCTACTTCACTCAATCTCTGGAGTCAATGATATGCAAATGGAGTCTTCAACCCAAGTTGGGAACCAACCAAAAGGTGTAAATAGGGTCAATAACCAAAAACTAGTTGTTGACACAACTACACAAGTTAGTGAAACACCCGCATAGGCCGGACGTCCGGCTTTGCATGTCTGGGCTGCACTGCGTTGGCTGATGGTGCCCTAGCCCTTTCAACCTACTAGAAAAGTTGTCCAGTAAGCTAGACGTTTTGCCCGGACATCCGGACCGTCTAGCCCCCTAATCCACTTCACTACACGCGAAGCTGCCAAGCTACTAGAAACGTCGTCTGGTAACCTGGACATACTACTTGACCGTCCAGCCTGGACATAGCCCTGCGACCATGCTTCTAGAAATGATGTGTGGCACATCGGTCGTCCGGACTGCAAACAAGCCGATCGAGGTCGAGCGAGCCTGCCCTCCTAGACTCGAGCTCGTTGACACTCGAGCCATTGACGTTAGAGCTTTTAGTTAGGCTCGGTTTGAGCTCGATCGAGGCTCGAATGAGCTTGAGCTCAGCTCATATAGGCTCGATAGAGAGTTGTTCAACACTGGACTCACCTGCCACCCGCACACATTTCCATGCTAGGACTCGGTGACGCCTGCCACTACTATCGTGCCTCATTCCGGCCGGCCCATCCGATGCTGCAGCACCTTGATCCACTGCCACCATATGCTTCAAAATTTGGCTACGCCGGTCGCCTACCGCTATCTAATCTCAATCCGATCACACTTGTTGATGGTGTGATTCACATGATAGGGATTGGTGGTGCCGGACCAAGCACGACGAGATAGGCAAAGGCTGGTGGCGGTGTTGGAAACTTGGAACTATGGTTGAGGAATCAAGCTTAGGGTGAGTCTGCAAAAAATGAGGCAAGAGAAGGAAGGGCCGAGGAGTGCATGCGAGAGCTAGGTGTGTGCGGTGTGGATGTGAGCCCTCATGGGCATTGAGAATGCCTAGACACATCATGGATACGTGTGCTATCACTAAACTGATGGGCTTAGTGGTAGTCATGGGATGCCGCAGAAGTTGAAATTACACGCTAGCGAGCCTGAGGATAGGCTCAATCTTGGCTCGTTTGGAGCTCGAGCCGAGCTTGAATCGAGCCTAGAAGGAGCCGAGTCCAAACCATTTACGAGCCTTGAGCTTTTTTGTAGCCTTAATGGTAATGGTCATCGTTTGACCTGCACGACAAAGGGATAACACTCTATGAGAACACGTTCTAAAACTCATGAACAAACTATAAACTTAAGAGAGGAAAAATAGACGATGTGCTCCACAGTTAGATCGACACAAAGCAATCAGACTATCTTCGGACCCTCCCTTAAAGTACAGCGAACAAAAATAAAAGCCTTAATCTAAGATAACCTCAACCAAACTTCTGAGCCAACCTCTAAATATTTATCCTCGGCCTTCATGCTTGATGCCATCATGCCAAATATCTTCCAGCGTTTCTATACTACCAAGAGCACTCCATAGAGCCAAGGGGTCAAAAAACCACCATCAATCTCCAAAATAGACCCCTGCAAAACAACATTACACAATGTCTTCTTTTGTTCTATGTCATTGCTTCTTTTTTCTTTCACTACCATGTGGGCCCTGCCTGTTAGCACCATGGCCTCCTTCCTCAACTCGCTTCCCTAATCTCCGATGAACATGACACAATGACAGAATGGCAACATAGGCCATAGGGAGAGGGAGGGAGGAAGGGAGCGAGAGGGAAAGAGATACATAGGAGGAGTACTTCCGGCGGTAGAAAGGTATTAGTTTCTCATATTAGCGTTAGTTTCTATTTGATATTAGCTCTTAGCTGATATTAATTGTTTGATATTAGCTCTCAATTGATATTGGTTGTGATATGATATTAGCTCTCAATTGATAGTAGTTGTTTCATATCAACTGTCACATGATGTTTTGTTGGGCCTGATTAATGTTGTTGCTACAATCATGCCTATGGTAGAGCATAGAATGTGCACAAGGCATATATATGCCAACTAGAAGAAAAAAAAATACCAGAATAGATTTTGGAATTGTGCTAAGTCATCAATTCCCATGCTTTTCAATTACCATAGGGCCAAGTTAGCAACAAGGACTCCCGAGTATAGACCCAAAGCATTGGTGCACACTGCATAACATGGTTCAGAGTTGGTTTATATTGTGATAGTGTAGACAATGATGTGTGAGTCATTCAATGGGTGGATAATTGATACAGGTTTCACCTAGTAATCTCCATGCAAGAAGGTATAAGGCACACAATGATGAAAGGATTCAAGTTAATAGATCTAAGCCCCCTTCATGGCAAGGTACGATATGTCCAAACATTTTCAAGAAGTTAAAGCAAAACATCTAGAACTCAAGATGGTATCATGCTATATACAATGGGAAGGACTCATTTCAAATAGATGAGAAAGGGAAAAGAACGTACACTATCAATGACGGACTGGACACATGGACCAAGAGACAAACCTATCCGTCAGAGACAGACCATCCATCACCAACTGGCAGCAACAGAAAACACCTCATACTGGAACAATGGTCTAGCTCACATGGACCAACCCACAAACCAAGGTAATAGACCGGTCCGTCCGCTACACATACATGACACAAAGACAAGGTCCAGCCCTAGACGTGCTAGACCATGGACCATTAAGACGGATTGGTCCATCCCTAAATAGATTGGTCCGTCTTGAGCACACATAAACCCTTTATAGAGATGGGCTGATTTGTGTTAGACAGACCTTCTTTCTCCAACTGAAAGACTCATAAAAAATTCCTTACTGGTCTAATGGTCTGTCTTGCATGACCAAGGCTCCGTTCCTTTTTGCAAACCGCTGGCGGTTTGCTACAGTAAATTTTTTTTTAGATTAATTTTTTTGAATTATTTAAAAATTTTTTAAAAAACTTATAAATTTGCTACAGTAAAACTGCTAACCGCCAACCGCCAGAAACCGCCAAAAGAAACAGAGCCCAAGAGTCGGACTAGCTCGCCTCACACATAAAAAACACAGAAACACTACGAAGACTCTAAAACCCCTCTAGACGCTTTCACAAGGCTCTCCCTCGAGGAAAAAAGAGTCTATAGTGCATTATAAGCGAGTTAATTGTTGGTCTGATTAACACAACGACTTGAACCCCCTCAATAGTGTGACCAATGAGAAAAAGATCCTAAACTAGGATTAGCTCTTCTCAACGCCTAAGCTGCCTTTAAACATGAATGGTTAATCTTCTTATCTTGATGCCACTTCGAGCTGGAGTTCCGAGATAATCCATAAACACCTCATTCACAGACGAACACCATTTACATCATCATCACCAAAACCACCAAATATCATGACCATGATAATGAGAGGCCTAGATTTCCACTTTGGCATTTCGGTTTGGTTGATAGCCATGGATAACGATGCCAATGACGACCAATTTATAAGTAAAATTGGGTTGTTTGGGTGTGAAATGGATATTGTAAGCCAAATTGCATAACCAAAGTTTAGCAATTATGTGGGTATTGTTTTGTTTATTGCGGAGTTTGCGAAACAAAATTAATTCATAAATTTTTAACTTTAATTGAAATTTAAAAAATTCTAGAAAATCAAATAAATTCTAAAAATTGTAAAAATTGGATTGTGGCGCACGAATTTTGGCTCCTGTTTGCTTAGAAAAATTTTGGCTCGCCAAATTTCCTTGAGGGCGTGCCAAACGTTACAACAACCTACTAATCTCTAGCGTATGACTATTTTTTTTGTTAATTGGATAGTTGCCACTACAAAACCTAGAAATCAGAGAAATGTCTCTACAAAATTCGTATTTGTAAAAATGCCATTATAAAATCGTGCAAATTAGGTAAATGCCACTATGTGAATCTTAAAGCACATTTTTTTGTATATCCGACTAGTAATTGTCTATTATGATAGCTTTGTCCTCATCTTTTACCTCCCCTCTTCATCCTCTTACTGTCTACAACCGACGTCGTCGCCATGGATGGGACTAAATCGAGCTCCTCACCACCATCGAGATTGCCATGGTCGGGTTGGCCTCGCACCCGCAGCTCCGTACTGCCGCCATGGACAAGCCTGGCCTTGAGCTCTCTCCCTGCCCACAGCCGCCATTGCGATGGACTGGGAGAGGAGGGATGATCGGACGAGGATGGGTGGCTGTAGAGGACGGCATGGGAGGTGTAGATGGTAAATCGTGCATATGGCTTGTGGTTGAGAAGGGAAGGAGAGAGGGAGGAGGGAGCATAACGATGAATGATACATTTGAAGTAAACTTACTTGGGGATGGAGAGGAGAGTAAAATTATTCGGTTTTGAAAATATAGTGCTAAAAGATGTTTTGAGATTCATACAGTGACATTGGTCTAATATGGATGGTTTTATAATGACATTTTTACAAATAGGTTGTTTCATAGTAGTATTTCTCTGGTTTTGCAGTGTCTATTAATTAATATTTTTTGTGCCATATGACCTTTTTGGTAAATTATGAACCAAACACAGTCTTTACGCAGAACCCAGCCACACACTACATGGCGATGGCGTCCTTGCCCGGACCCCAAATGACCAAATGAAATCTAGAAAATTCAATAAATGACACCGAATAGACAATCCTCGACGAGAGTGACACCGTGAGCGTGAATTGTTTTATTTCATGATATTCCTCCTATTTCTCTCTATTTTCCTTTTCTTTTCTACCTTAGCCCATGCGTTCAAAACAGGGAGATTTACAAATATGCCACTCTCAGCAATGGACTTCGCCATTTTGCCACTCTGCCCACTGTCATAGACACAGATGGTCCCACATGTCAGGGAGAGAAGGATGGCAAAATAGTCAAGCCACTTTTGGAGAGTGGCAAAAAAAGCAATTTTTTCATTCAAAAACGAGTATCAGTTGAACTTATGAAAATTTAAAAGCTGAACTCAAATGTCAAATTTCAAATACAGAACATCAAAATTTCGTATCAATAGTTTTAATATCAAGATTCAAAATTCAAATCTTAAAAACTCGAAAAGTCAAAATTTGGAAATCCAAAATTCAAATTCGCGCTTGGTTTTGAATATCAAGATTCAAATTAGTGGTCAGTTTTGAATATCAAGATTCAAAATTCAAATTTTTGAAATTCAAAAATTCAAATTTCGTAATAAAAAATTCAAATTCGTGCTTGGTTTTGAATATCGAGATTCAAATTTTGATCTGTTTTGAATATCAATATTAAAAATTCAAAATTTGAAATCCAAAATTCAAATCCGTGCTCGATTTGGAATTCTGATACCAAAATTTTGAATTTTTAAAGTTCTATTAATGCTTACCGGGGCATTTTTGTTCACTCAGGTAGAAAAGAAAAAGAAAATGGAGAGAAATAGGACTAATGCCATGGAATAAAACAATTCGCGCTCACCGTATTATTTTATGAAAGGTGAACGAACTTAACGTCGTTCACACCGAAGCTTGCCTAATCCATATCATTCGCCGAATTTTCCTAATGAAATCCCCAATCTGCTCTCAAGATAAAGGATCAATTGCATCTATGCCATTATTAAGTTTTGATTTCTCAGAAAAGTCATTACAAAACACAAAATTATTGTCATACTATTATTTTTTGTGATTCATGGCAAACATACCATTGCGGACTCTTCTCAAGACGTTTTGACATTCATAGCTCCCTCCCCTCTTCAAATTTACGCCAAAATGGCACTTCTCTTCTTTCTCTTCATCTCCCTTCTTCTCCAACTCCGATAGACGCAGACTCATCACCTCTCTCCCCCCCTCTTCTCCAGCATCGCCACCGGCGAGCGCGTGCTCCATAATCGGTGCCACGAGCACGCGCTCTAGTGCCACTGTGACACACGAGCTAATTCGTTGCCGTCGTGTGCTCTAGTGCCGCTGCCGCCAAGCATGAGCTTTAGCGCCATAGCGGGATTGGGGCACAGTAGCCAGAACACCAACGGGGTTGAACGTCCAAGAATGATGAAGGTAGAAGAAGAGGAAGAAGAAGGGGAGGAAGAAGAAAAGACAAAAGGCATTTTAGTCATTTTGGGTCACTTTGGCCCGTCAATCCGAGAACAATGACATGTTTGAAACAAATGAAAAAATAATGGCATGGCACTAAATACGGATTTTGTAACGATATTTCTAAGAAATTGAAAATAATGGTAGGAATGCAAATAGCCCAAATAAAATCCCTAATCCTCAAAACCAGACCGCCGTCCCATCCACCAGGCCGCCGCCGCCGCCGCCGCCCGCTCAGCGCTTGCCGGCCTCCCCCCTACCTGGCTACCTCCTCCGTCTGGCGCCGGAGCTGCGCTCCCTGTCCCTGGGCCGCTCGCGTCGATTGGGAGACGAGGGACTCAGGAGGCGGGGAGAGGACGACGACGACGAGCGGCAGCGAGGGCCGAGTGAGCTGCGCTCCTGCGTCATTGACAGTGAATCCTCCAGCCTCTTGCCTCCCCAACCCTAGTTGGCTCTGCTGCAACATTTAGGTATTGATCTCTTCATTTGCAAATTTTAGGGTTTTACTCTGCATCGGTAGAGGGAGCTGGGGATTTGAAGTAATAGGATCGTGCAATGTAATTGGTTAACTCTCTTCTTTATCTTTTTCTTGCACCCAAGGTTCGCAAGGGCAGGACTTGAGAGCGAGCGGGCGAGCAAATCAATGGCAGGGGGGCGGCTGAAGAAGGGGCATCACCGGATGGACGCGGCCATCGACCACTTCACCCCGATGGGCTACGCTAAGGCCGATGTCCGCCGCGTCATCAATAAACTTCTCTCCCAGGTCAGCTCCCCTTATCTTCCATTTCTTCCTTCCTAGTTTTCCCTTGAGGTTCAACACCCTACAGACAACCTGCAGCACAGCAGCAGCCACCAAAAGAGGCCTTCAGCATTCCAGTAGTCCAATCTCCAACTACTTCTTGTTGACCTGCATTGGCAAGGATACTCAACATACCAGCATTTCCTTGCAGTCCATCAAGACCAGAAGCAATTTGTTCCAAACTTGTGGTCCCCTCAATTAGCATTCCCTGCAAATCACCTTGCTGCAGACCTGTCCAGTAATGAAATAAAGCACACGTAGAGTAAATTACTGCAGCAAATGAGTTAATTATTTTCATCTCAAAACAACTACTGTTTCTGGCTTTCCATATAGCCCAGCACACAGTAGCCAGGCCAGACAAACAAAAAAAAAAGAACTCTTTTCTTCCCATTAGGCCACATCCAATATATCCTTGCATAATATTGTTTCCGATTTCGAGGTCTCATTTGAGAATTGAAAAGCAAGGCCACAGCATTCCATAGCATTTTGGCCAAATACAACCAAAGAAATGATGTTGACAGGTTTCAATACTACAGCAGAAACAACAAGAGGGGTCACCAACCCGCTTTCTTTTCTTGAGAACCTCCTTATTAGGAACAGCATTCAGCTGTAATAACCAGATAAAAATTATAATTTTCAGCGGGAGCTAAGCTTTCCAAATTCTATTCACTACATTCTGTCGGGGATTGGTTCTTTTCTTTTTTAAAAAAATCGCCACCAATTACCATGGGATATCTGTCATAAGAATAACAATTGGATAGTTCACTCAAGAAGTCAAGTTTATTTTCAGGTTGAGCTGCCCCTTACACAACCAGAAGAGTTCATTTAATTTTTTTTTATCCTTATCCCACACATTCATCAGTAAGATGAATCTACCTTTCTATATCTCAGTAATATCAAAACCATCAGTTTTAACCCTAGAAAGCATTCCTCAAGATCTCCCTTTGGCTGAGAAGCGTACATGTGGTTACAAAGTATTGGTTTCATCTGGTTAGGTGT
Source organism: Olyra latifolia (assembly GCA_036346145.1). Classification (NCBI taxonomy): domain Eukaryota; kingdom Viridiplantae; phylum Streptophyta; class Magnoliopsida; order Poales; family Poaceae; genus Olyra; species Olyra latifolia. Next base: position 1,783,266 of record CM070531.1, on the reverse strand, counting down.
ATGGGAAAGAAGGGTGGTCATTCCTGGAGGAAGATTGCTACCGCGTCGTGCAAGATGCCCTCTTTGAGGAGGAGGAGGAGCAGCGGCGCCAGCTGCAGCTGCTGCTGCAGGCAGAGGAAGAGGAAGTTGAGGAGGGTGCTCAGGCCAGCTTCCCTTCTCCTTCTATTTTCCTTTTGTCCAGTCATCCAAGCATATGCATATTTTGTTCAATTCTTAAATGTATTAACATGTAATGCTGCAGCTAGAAGCAGCAACAGATGAGGCACTATTGGAAAACAATATGCCAATTTTGCCGGTGCATGATGAGGTACCAGCTGTGGCTGTGTTTGGATTTGAGGAAGTTGAACCTGTACTGCCAGCTTCCCTTCTTCTATTTTCCTTTTGTCCAGTCATCCAAGCATATGCATATTTTGTTCAATTCTTAAATGTATTAACATGTAATGCAGCAGCTAGAAGCAGCAACAGATGAGGCACTATTGGAAAACAACATGCCAATTTTGCCAGTGCATGACGAGGTACCAGCTGCGGTTGTGTTTGGATTTGAGGAAGTGGAACCTGTACTACCAGCTTCCCTTCTCCTTCTATTTTCCTTTTGTCCAGTCATCCAAGCATATGCATATTTTGTTCAATTCTTAAATGTATGAACATGTAATGCAGCAGCTAGAAGCAGCAACAGATAAGGCACTATTGGAAAACAACATGCCAATTTTGCCGGTGCATGATGAGGTACCAGCTGCGGCTGTGTTTGGATTTGAGGAAGTGGAACCTGTACTGCCACTTCCTGCAGCTGCAAGAACTGTTGGTACTAGGCCTCCCTGCTATGGTTGGATAAGTGAGTCTGACAGTGATAGTGAATTGGACTGCGATCCAATTCAACATGTGGCGAAAATTCCGAGGGCAAGAGAAGGATTACCTTTTAAGAGGAAGCATCTGAGTAGATGGGATGTGTAGCCACAGAATTGGTGATGTTTTTGTGCAACCATTCAAAATTAGATAGTTTGCTGTTCCATTCAAATTTTTCTTGTTCTAAATGTTAACCATCATTCTCTTGTTTCGACAGGGAGGCTGATATCAGAAGGCCACAGTAGAGGTGGTAGCAGTAGCACTGAACTGACGTTGCAGAATAGTAGTACTAATGTATTTAAATAGCACACTAGCTATGAGAAGTGCTAATTTGCATGGACAATGTAAGCAGAACATGGGTGCTGTGCCACAGTAGAGGTGGTAGCACTGGACGTTGAGGCAGTCTGAACAACCGACTTTACAAAAACAGTGCTACTGTATTTATGTAGTACACTGGCTAGTAGATGCTCTTTGCGTGAATAATGTAAGTAGAGCATGGGTGCTGCCTCAACATGCTAATGTATTTAGTTGTTGGCAGCACGGTGTGTTAATTATAGTGTTTAGCAAGGCTTCGGCTCTAATTTTTTATACGGTGTGTCGAAATACTATCTTAGTTGATATTGCCACGTATCAATGTTTCACCATCTTTCTACCGATCAATACATTTGTTGGCGGTGGATTGTTTACTCTCGTTTTATGAATTAGATTGGTTTTACAATCTAGTCGATAGTCGGTTTACTCTTCGTTCTGTCGGTTTGATTAACTCGTTTGTTTTACGCTGATAGTCTGTTTATTTCTCACTCTACTATTCAATTGATTTCTGTTGTGATATTAATCACATTCAACATGTGGGCAAATTAATGTGTCTATGACAATAATTACCTAGTAGTTATTAGAAAGTTATAAGTGTTGGTGGTTATTAGCACATGTTTTTATTCTTTGTAACTTCTTCCTTTATACTCTACATAAAGGGCTTTGTCCTCATTGTAAATAATGGTTGAAAAGAATCAATAAAGAGTTTCTTTATCATCTCTATTCTTTTTCTTACTCTATGTATAGCTTGAAAAACTACAAATTTCATAAAGTTGTACTCCAACAATTTCATTGGCTGCAAAGTAGATTGGTTACTCTTCTGAACCTATTGGTTTAGATCTAATCTAAGCTGATAATTTTGTTATCTTTTACTCTTGTTTGTACTTGTTTCCTATATTTGCAGATCCCTACAATACAAATCTAATCGGCTAGTTAAAGCTGATTATGTCTTTTCTTACCGACTGCAAGATTAAATCGGCTGACGCATTTTTAACTTTGCTTCTGATGCTAGCAGGGATCTTAATACCTAAACTTATGTTTGTTTAGCTCATAGTTAACTTTCGGCGTGAACACCATGGAAAACACATCTGCTGGCTAAAAGAAAGGATGCAGAAGCACGCATTTGTCAATCTGAACCTCAGGAATACCAAAAAATAGAAGCAGGAATTAGGATGGCCTTAGGCAATGTCTTTCATGCATAGATTTTGGTGCGGTTTCTGGTACTGTCAATCTGGTTGCTCAAGTTTTATGTATTTTTTTGTTGAGAGTTACTTTGGAAACCCAATCGTTGCTCAGGGAAGTTCCAAGCCATCAGATGTGGACTAAAACTGCTCTACTTTTCACATTGACCCTTTAGTGAACCATCAGTAATGCACATAATACACATCATAGGGGCACGAGTTGCTATATTACATCAATAAACTTCTAGCAAGCCAAACCAATGTCGTTTGACTCCTCACTTTTAGTATCAACCAAAAGATAGGAGCACCACGCAAACATAAAAAAAACAAACTTTCATCATCCTTCATGCAAATCTATACCCATATATGAGCACAACAGCACCAGGACTTTACAAGGCGCCTGCCTTCAACAGATTTCTTTATGTAGAAAGAAGAACAACTACTGAGTTGACATGTCACCAGTCGATGAAGGCTGAAACATGAAGCAATGTGCTCAGTACTCTCATGAAGAATGTCTACTCACTCACTAACTTCATCTCTACATTCACATCTCATTTTTTATAGGCACAAGAAATTTACATCCAAAGACAGGTCACCCTATGCACATATACTTGTCGATCCCGTGGCTAGGTAAAAACGAAGCACGAAGGAGATCTATGAAGTCTTTAGCTGCGTTGTTACCTTGTGAAGGTAGTTAGCTGTGTTGGTTTGCAAACTGTCAGTTCATGTGGAGACAAAAAAAAGAAAAGCCTGTTTCACATCACTTTGTGAGGTTTATGAGGAAGAATCTGAGGTCTGGGCCTAGCCCTCGTGATTGTTTCATCGCTGTGTCGAATCGTCTGAGACAGTTTCCAGGGCTTCTGCCACTTCCACTTGAACTGCAGTAGCCACTGGTGGTGGCTCCTTTTCCATCTCCAGAGCTTTCCTGATTGCCCTGCTATTGAAATCTTCTTGCCAACAGGCAACTGTGCAATAGGAACCATCTGAATTGAACATCATCAAGGGAGAAATGAGAGAGAGAGAGAGAGAGAGCTGATTAAGGAAAAAGAGATCAGGCAGAGATACCGAACCTTAAGTTGCTGTTTGTTGAATGCAGGAATTCCTTTGCTGGGGCTATTTACAATTCCAGCAGAGTACTTCAGCTGCTTCTGTGCTGGAACTGCAACCGGGGACAGTGGTGTGTTGGAATCATCAGCAGAGTGTTTCACAGAGCAATTTCCACTTCCCTGTATGGTGTATAAATTTGTCATTAAGAATTTTCATGTCATATCTTGAATGTTGCAGACCTGCTTCATATCATCTACTTTGGAATCAAGTAACTCAATGTTTATCAGTTTACCCATCTACTATACCCAGGGGCAGGTTTTCCTAATTTTCCCTCAAGCTGCACATTTATGATTGCAAAATGATCATGGCCAAAATCAGGTCATTTATCTTTTTTATTGTGGCAAATGACATTTTTTGGGAAAAAAATCTTCAGATAGTTAAAGATATGCCTTAAATGTTCAGCCATGTTGCAATCTGAGAGAAATCGCACCGGAGGTGTAGTGGCCATGGCAGCTGTCTGTTCTCTTTGCTTAACCTGCTTTTCCATTTCCCTTCTACGTGATTCGCTGTGTCGAAGAATGCCTACAAGTTCCGTCATTTGCTCCTTCATTTCCTTGATCTCCATTTCCTTCTCCCTTACTTGGCATCTGATTTCAGCAGTAAAGAGGGGTATCACTTTTTTCCAAGGCAAATTATATTGAATGAAACTATATTCAAAAGAATCACCCTTTTTTTCTAAAAGAAGAGAGAACAAATATAATCTTTTTAGATATCATCACAAAGTTAAAAGTCTCTTTCTGCCATTCATATATTGTAACACTTTCAAGAAAAAATTCAGGCCTTTCATGTTTCACTAATATACAGAAGTCCTCTTAGGAGGATGACAACTTTATAATAGATGAGAAGAAAGCATCGAGTGTAATTTATCATTCCTATTTTAAAAGTGGTACTGTACTCGTAAGTAAAAGATAAGGTACTAGAATTTCAGCTATTTCCTTAAAAACAACGGTTTTCAGTTCCAGGTTCTGCAAATTGAGAATTCTCAGAAGTATGAATGATGGCATAATATTTTATAAGCTGACAAAAGAACAAAAAATAACCTTGCATCTGCAGCAACATTAAATATGTACTGCAACAAACTCTTTGCCTCTCCCATTGACCTCAACTGATTCCAACGACCACGCCCAGAGAATGAGCGTTCTCTTTCTTCAGCTTCTGACAGTTGAGAAGCCATCGCAACAAGAGTATTTGAAGAGATTGTCACCATGCTCTCAAGTGATGCTATCCTAGATTGCCTTGCATTAGGTGACAAGGTATTTGACCTGAGGATGAGAATTGCCGCCAAGACATGCATGAGCATTTAGAAGGCCAGATTGAAGGTCTGGATAATAGTATAAGAGTGAAGAGTTCTTTTATATGACTTAATTACATACTTTTGTGATAATATATGAATTAAAGATTTTTTTTTTTGGCTGAAAGGGTACCTAAAGCACAAAACAAAAGAAGGGGATAACATTTACCTAGAGTTTCCATTCTTCCCTCTGGGTGGACTAGCTGCACCAGACATGACATCATCTTGCTTCAAAATGGCAAGCTCCTCACCAAGTGCTGCACGCCTTTAAAATCATTTTTTTAAATTAGCCATTATAAACTGTACATTAAAAATGGTAAAGAAATTTCAAATTGAGATGGTAAAATTGAACAACACAACATACAATTGACTTTGTTTTTCATATTCGTTTCGGACTTCATGGACATGCACCATAACCTCTAACTCTTGATCTAGCCATTTTTGCAGCGATTTCTCACTCATCTGTATTATGAAGAATACTTTTAGGGATATGATCAAAATGAACATTAGAATGTCTCACCAAAATATGAATAGATCTTACCTGAGAGCCAGGAGAAGTACCATTCATGCCAGCTTGGTTTGGAGGCAATTAGAGCAATGGAAGTTTTGTTAGATTGGAAGTATTAGTTATACCGCACACACATAATATCACAATGCAGAGAGAGATACCTGAATTATCACGGTTTGAAGATTTCCGAGCTTCGAGTAACTCTTTCAGCCTTTTGGTAGCCATGGCGGCCTCTTCAGTCTTCCTTTGGAGAACCTATACATAAAAGAGTGCACCATGTTGTTATTCAATTTATAATAATAGACAGGATTACATGGGAAACAAATTTGAAACACAATTGCATTAATGAAAAGGACGTGAAGTTATGAACCGTTTAAAAGATCTTCAACACAATTACACGAACAAACTATGCCAAAGACGCATGTGTCACAGAAAGTAAAGCTGAGTAGTTTAAGCACAAACTAGTCCAAACAATGCTAATGTATAGAAATTTTGTGCCCAGGAGAGCCGAAAATTTAGCATTAGGATTAGTGAAGACTTAACACTGTCAGCAACATCTGTGGCCCCTGACGACCAAACAAGCAATTTTTTTTGAGGAAATTTGTTTTTTCCTGAAGGAACCCAATAAGCAGATTTTGCTCATGAATGTGGTAGTTAACATTAAATTGGAACAATAGTTAACTTTTGCTGCAATAAATTATTATCATGAGTGCAGCAGTTATCATCATTTGATTTAATAGTTAGTAGTTGCAAAAGGACAATTGGATTTAGTTGTGGCTATTAATTATGTTTGGCATTAATTACAATGTTAGTTTTCTCATCATTTTAGTACATGAGGGGAAAATTGTGTCAAACATAAAGAAAAATTTAGTAACTTTTGCCCCCTTAATCAACATTGTGGCTAATGACATTGTTTATAACAAGGGACAAAAGTGACTAGTATTGTCTTCAATCATGGTGCTGGTGTTCGCAATAATCAAAGTGTTCAAGGAAATTAACTAGTTTTATCCTTTATCATATTTGTTGGTTTGACAAAAGGTCCTTCAACACTGATTGAAACAACACCATTGTTTCCTCAACACTAAAGACAAATTTTTGATAGATGGCCAAACTAATCTCTTTTGTCACATCAATTCTATGATTGAAGACAACACTACTCGGTAAGCATTGTGTCAATAAAAAGAAACACTACTCTGTAAATGCATTGAAGAAGTTTCATGTACCAACTGAAATGATTCATAGCAGAGGTGCATTCATGAAAAACATCTAGCTATTGTTTGTTGTTGCATTAATGCACACTAACCAAATGAATATTGAACACACAAGCCAAACAGATCATGAGAAATTTGGTGTTGCATCAATGCACGACAGCAGATAGCCATCATTTGCTTCAGAGATGGTAACTGAGCATGTGACAGCATCTACAAAATCCTAGATCTAAATGTAAAAAATAAATGATACTTATAAGGGGTCACATAATGCCATTTTCCCCTCCTTATAATGAAAATTTAGAAGAAAAATTTACCAATTTCTGCCTCTGATTAAGTGCTTGAAGTTTGTGGCGTTCATACTCATTTCGCCGTCCCTCCTTCCGCAACTGTATTTAGGAAACAGAAAGTGAGGACTATGCTTTTCAAAATATTTTTTTAAGATATTTAACTTTACTTATGCAAGTATTGAAACAAAATCATCATATATACACTGGACATGTACCAAATCCATGTACCAACAATGACATATGCCAAATTTAAAATTCAGATTACAAAACCAGACGTGAATCAATTTATCAAATACATTTTTGTATGTAATTCTGTGCAACTGCAAACAATGGCAGGCATGGAAATCTAAGTAGCTAACGAATTATAACTTGTTGCAGACAGTAATGTTGCAGTTTATATGCAGTAACTACATAGCGAATTATTCATACCTGCAGAAGTTCTTTTTCACGGGAAGCCTTCCATTGCCGGAACTGTTCTGCTTCTTGTTTGATTTTGTGTTGTAATTGAACCTGACATCATAAACGGCTTAATACGAATGGGAGATTATTACATATAATGTAAAAAATGATGCAACATGACCAAATTTATTAGAGACAAAGTAAGAAAGGAAAAATAACCTTCTGTGCCTTTATAAATTGGATTTCTTCTTGCAATTTCTTAGCAGCTTCATCACTCTTTTGCTTTTCCTTCAAAAGTTGAACTTGGTTTTCCTGCTTTTTCTTGAGATCTAGAATCTGCAGGTCCGATTTTTTATAACTATCAAGTATTGAACTGTAAAATGTATTTGAACACATTTAGAAGGGCTATTCACCTGTGCTTCAAGGGTTTTTAGCTTTTGCAGTTGGGCATCTCGCAGCTTATGTGTCTGACCATCTGCATTCAGGCTTTCAACTTCAGCCAACAATCTGTCCCTTTCTTGCTGAAATTGTTCAGAGCTTTCTTGTAAGATCAATATCTTTCAGGGGCAAGGGCCAACAATATGGAAATTTTGATAACAGAATATGGTAATATGAAGATGTTCTGACAAACCTGTACAGTTTTTTTCTCTTCTTCAAGTTCCATTAGTTTCTTTCCAAAATGTTGCTTGAGTGCAACAGTATCATATCCATACATCTTCATCTCAGACTGCAGAGTGTTTTAAAAAATTGATGGTGAGGTTCTTGCCAAGCATGAAAAGAATAGAGAGAACAAATTTACTCAGAAAAGAGGTCAGAATAAAGTTCATAGATATTATATTGATTTACACTTTTAAGTTACTAGGTATAATAAGGGCCCTACATTTAGAAATCAACTTTACCTAGACATACACGGGATTGTCAGACTCTATTGCTGATCCTAGACATCCAAGTTCCAAGTGTCCAAGACATCAATGACAAAGAGGCATAACCACATACGGAACATTATTTAGGAGAACTCTATAAATGATATGTATGAGTGTAATTTTCCTGTAAGGAATATATTTGTGTAATTTTATTTACTTTTAATCAAAATTCACTTCTAGTTTTTGTCTCGAGATTTTTTTCGGTTCACCATTCAGACAAGAATCCTAAAAGTCCCAGATACTACGACCCAACATGAATTGTAGTGCAAGATGTTGAGATGAACATGAGTATCCAAATAAACAAATTACGTAGAAGTGAGAAGCCTAAAGACCTTTCAACCAAATTTAGATTGAGAGTCTACATATGCCATGCTGAAGTGAATGCATATGTCATTCATGAGTTTGATACCTCCTTTTGCTCAAGTTGTCTGTTTAATTCATTCAGCTCTTTGCCCATGCTGTCCTGCAGCATTGTGTGTTCCCATTCTTTGGCAACTTCATCTTCAATATCTTTAGGATTGCCTGCTACAGGTAGGAAATTAGTGGCATATTAAGAAAAGTGAAGATTAATTTCAGAAAATAAAAATGAAAATGCAGTGAACTTGTTCATGTTGTAAGTCATGTTTTGAGACATCGAACCAAAACATCTGAATACCAAGAAACAATGCGGGTGGTAAAAGGTTACCTCTTACTGAGTCAGTCATGGGCACATCAAATGGCTCTGTACTTTGCAAACTTCTTTTGAGCCCTTCACCTTTCGTATAGCAAATTCCAGTTTTCTGAAACAAACAGAACTAGTTATATATATGGTCCTAATAGAACTTCAAGTGCAATTCCATAAAAAACAAATATTGTTTCTTCTTGTTATTTGTCAAAAAAAGACACTAATTGAAAGGAACATTGGATGTGCAAGTAGTATACTTATTTTCAAATGTAAAATCTCCAAAAGAATGAGTAACAACTCATCAACATACTTGCAGTTCAAGCTCGCATGGATCAGTGTGAGAACAATTGCGAAGGTCATACAGTTCCCTGCAAAGGTCTTCGTTTGTTTGTTCAAGCCATGAGATCCTTTCCCTTAGACCCTGGAAATTGAACTCTTGTTATTCTGATTCTTAGTGTGAGTGAAGTATACTACAGTCTAACTTTGTTGATGACATTGCAAATATTAGAAAAACATTTACCTGAACATCATCTGATCCAACTCCACCACGAGCTGAAACAAGCTCTGCTTGCAAGTATTCAATTTGCTGGCGCATTCTTTTCATCTCATCAGCAATAGGATTTCTGTTGACCTGGAAACCATGAAAATAAATAACAAAATGTCAAGAAAACCTATTTAGTAAATAAAACAGAGATATATGCCGGATATTTTTCTGAGAATAAAGATAATGAACTCACAATAGGCTTATTCCGAATATTACGTGCTCGGTTGGCATATTTCAAAGTGTTCAGTGTTTCTTCAGCATTAATATCTGCTGGACTAATACAGGCTGCAGGAGAAAATATACATTCATGCAAGTTAAATGTAAGCTCAATCAAACCAGATTGTGAAATGTAAGTTCTCAATTGAATGAAATAATAAAGACTGAATCACATCATTGTGTGCATATTTTCTACTAAAGAAACTGAAGGTAAAATGAGTACTTATTTTAAAAACATAAAATTAAACACCTATCGGTTTCAATTGTGGTTTGAACACCAGTTCTAGAACTTCTAAAGATTTTTATAAATTATCGGAAATAACTCTAAATGTTATGATTATAATATTAAATGATCTCCAACAAGATGAATCACCTATCATTGCAGTCTTGCTGTTTCCACCCAGGGAGTCCTGTAATGAGCAAAGTAGATACAAAATCAGAAGTAGTTATCTATACAAGAACAACTAAGATACTAATACTTAAAAGTATTTTCTGCTGAAACATTAGCTGTCCTGGCTTTCTTACTGAACATAAATATGAAATCAATAGCATTTAAGTAGAAGCCACATTAGTGTTGGGTTAAGAAGGATTTCACCTGCAGAAGGCGAGTGAGTTTGCTGTCCCGATAAGGGACATGAGCACCTTCTTTCCTCTTCTTCTCATCTCCAAGAGCACTTATGACGTTGCCAAGAGCAAGAAGTCCTCTGTTGATATGCACACCTGATGACACGGGGCATAAATTGCATTCAGTTTGGAGCTGAGATGATTGTGGATTTAGAGTAAAGATAAGAAAAATTCCCAATACCTTCCTTGAACCGAAGACCATCTGAACCAGTTCTCTTAGCCCGTTCTGACCCAGCAAGATCTACTAAGTGAAGTTTGGCACAAAGATAATCTTCATTCATCTCTTCAATGGGCATTCCATCTGAAGTCATGATGGGATCTACTTTGCGCATCTGCTCCAATGTGATTGTGAAGATGGCATGGGAACGACTATTACATGCCAAAACCAAAAGCATAGAATTCATTAAAATTTGTAGAATTTAGAGATGGAATAGAAGATAGCCAATCTGATTGAATGTGTACTAAACACTTGACTCTATTATTTAAAATTGAAAAAAACATTGATCAATTCTGCAGCATGTCCTACACTGATATAAGTGAGGATAAGTACAGCTGTAAACATTGAGGCAAAAATTAATTTATTGCATGAAATTGAATCCTACACTAATTTCAATCATCTATTCTCAATGGGTGCATCCGTTATGAGGGATTAATCTGCTTCCTCCAAAAGGTGAGGATGAGTAGTATAATGTTGCTAACCTTGACTGGTTGTTCATATTGGTACTTCCAGTAGCACGACTTAGAGAACCTTGCTCGAGGCATGCAGTCATTTCCTTCTGAGTACTGACATGCACTTCAGTCGATCCTGCTAGTGTTATGACCCCATTTGACGCCTCTCGGATCTGCACAGGAGGTTTCCCTGGCACAGACAGTTTTCCAGCATGTCCATTGCCATTCTCAACTTTGCCAACAGCTGCAGTTGCAGGATCAAGCAAATCCCTCACCTCTTCTTTCAAAATCTGTTCAAAATGAACACAATTAAATTTTACAAAAAAGACCGATCAGACAGCAAGTTGGTCCAAGTCCATTCAATTAATCGGAACAGCTCATGTACCTCAATAAATGAAACACGTAGCTGGAACTCCACTTGATTTTTCAGTTTCTCGATCTTGTCGAACAGTGCAGCCATGGCTCGAGGGATAATTCCGATATCCGACCCCTCCTTGCACGCCGTCCCCATGGTGTATGTCTTCCCTGACCCAGTCTATCAAAAGGCCAAAGAAAAGAAAAGAAAAGAAAAGAGGAACACTCGATACGATCAGCATTTCGCAATTTTTCCACATGAGATGTGAAAAGAAAATACAGGAAAAGAACCCAGTCAAAATGAATGATCGACGTTTCGGGTTTTCTGGGAGCAAACACTCTGCTCCATCATGGCACAACACAGCTGGAAAAAAAAATGGATTGTTGTTCCAGCAGCACATGATGTGCTGCTGGCTTTTGCATCCTCTTCCCCACCCCAACGTGGTGGTGGTGGTCCAAAGCAAGCTCGAAGCTTTGCTATTGCTAGGAATGGGCACATGGGAGCAAAATGATTGGCAAAGGAAGCAAGGGCGTGATACTTGACCTGGCCATATGCGAGCACGGTGGCGTTGTACCCCTGGAACAGGCCCTCCACCAGCGGCGCCACGCACTCGTCGAACATGGCCGCCGACGGCGTGCCGGAGCTGCCGTACACATGGTCGAAGGTGAAGGAATGGCTGCCAATCTGGACCTGCACCCCACCAAACCACACAATGTCATGTCACCATGTTAGTGTTACTGACAGCTTTCAGCAAAGCTTACATGTACTACTACCATGTTAGTGATCATCATCATCATCAGTAAAGAGTTGGGGAAAAGGAGAGTAAGTAAACTTTTCATCCTGAAAAAAAATTATCCAGCCAAAAATGTCACCAGGATCAAGAAGAAAAGAGTGAGAACCCCAAGAAAGATCAAGAAGAATGTGCCGCCAACAGCTGGGAACGAAGAGCATCTAAGGACCCAAAGAAAAAAAAAAGAAAATTGGGGGAGAAAATAAGCCAGATCTCAGGTTTAGATTGCAGTTCTTGGATTTCAGGTCTGTGGAGGTTATTAAATAAATCTCGCTCAAAGAAGAAAAGGGAGAGCTGAAGGTTGGATAAAAAAAAAATTGGACCCAAAAAAGCCCGGGCGAGTAATTGGTGACGCTGACAGAATTCCTGCCCAAATAAAGAAAGGCATGAACATCATCAAGATTGGACGCAGCTTCACACCAAAAATGAGTGAAATTTGGCACTGCCGACAGGGGGCAAAGCTGAGGAGAGAGAAATATAACAGAAAGAGGACCCGAGACTCATTTAGTGATAAGAAAAAAGAAAAGAAAGAAAGGAAAACAGGAAAAGAAAAGAACTTGGCCGCTCTATCATTGTATCATATCACAGGGAACTAAATCAGGGGAGCAACCTAGATTCTCGCTGAATTTTGACAAGTTTTTCGTTGGAAAACAGATCACCCTGATTTCCCAAATCGGGAGAAAGAAAAAAAGAAAGTCAGTCAGTTGATCTCCTCTCTTCTTGACTGAGCCAGAGAAAAAACAGAGCAAACCCCCAAAAAAGAGTTTTTTTTTTCTTTGTTCGGAGACGAACATCGTCGAAAATCGGCAGAAAATGTCAATCGAGCCTCTGAATTTTAATTTTTTTGAAAAGAACATTCGGCCATGTCGTACTCGTTCATTCACAAGAAGGAAAAAAAAAAACAGAATTGGACAGAGAAAGCAGCCTGATTTCCCAGAAAGTCATTAAAAAAATAATGTCGCGCTATCCATAATTGGCAGGAGGAGTGAATCTAGTGCCTGAATTGGGCGAGGTAAATGTCGGAGTGAAGAAACGCCATGAGAGAGAGAGAGGAGGGATTGGGAGGCCACCTGCGGCTTGCCGGGCACGACGGCGACGCAGTCCTTACAGCCCTGCAGCTTCTCGTCGCCGATGAGCGGCCGGACGTGGACCGCCACCTTGACGCAGCAATCCTCGCCGTGCTCCATTGTCATCTTGTCCACCGACCATACAACAAGAAGGAGGAGACGCAGCCCCTTGCTTCCCTCCCAAATGCAGGAGCCTTGTTGCAGCGAGGCAATAAGACAAGGATGGAGAGAGAGAGAGAGAGGAGAGGAGTGAAGCAAGGATCAAACAAGGGGTGAAAGAAAAGGATGGTCAGTGGCGAGTAACAGCAGCCACTACTACCGATCAATCCTCTTCCTCCTGCTGCTGCTGCTGCTGCCACACCATCATGGTTTCTTGGGTTGTACTGCAATATATCCCTCCCTCCGTCTCTCTTCCCGTGCAGAGCAGTGCAGGGGGAGGTTGGAGATGGAGATGTTGGTGTGGTGAAGAGATATGAAACTTCACCCGCACTTCTGCAACCACTTCCACCACCGCTGCTCGTCGATCCAACCACAACCAGAGCTGCTGCTACAACTACAAATGCTGCTGCTCTTGCTCCAGAGGGATCTTGCTGGGTGTTCTTGGGAGGAAGAGGAAGGAGGATCCTTGCCTTGCCTTGCCTTGAGCCTTGAGGTGTTGGGTGGTGGGTGGAAATGGAGGAGGGGGAGAGTGTGTAGGTGGGGATGGGGGTGTGCCTTCTGCCTTTACTGACCCGGGTCTCTTTCTTTTCCTCCTCTTTGGAGAGCTCAGAGCCTTGTTACCGCTGCTGTCCCTGCAACAAGGACATAGCATCTTCTTGGTTGTTAGTGAGCCACCATAGTAGCATCCATCAACAGCACCACTCTCTCTCTCTCTCTCATTCTTTCACCTCCCTTAGTATAGCATTTTGGCCGTTATAAATGTATGAAGTTGTATCATTTTCTCTTCAAGTCTGAACGTTAATGCAGCATGAATTGCTCCTACCATCCCTCCTGCCATTCAAGCCCTTGATTACGCCTTCTAAATCTCTCTCTTCTTGCCTTGGACTACAACATTTTCTGCCCATTCTTTTCTTTTACCTATGACTGAAGGCGTAGGTTGGAGTGTGCAGGTGGTAGCTAGGGCTGGAGTTTCCACTGCAAGTAGATTCCTTTTTCTAGCTCTCGTCGTTGGGTTGAGGGCCAGTCAGGAACTGCCCGTCTCTCAGAGTTATGTGCAAACAAAAGATAAAACTAGCGAGAAAAATAAAAAAAATTATCATGAGAAAGCATCAAATTCAGAGCAGAATTATCGCAGGCAGCAACAACCATGGTAGTATTCTTTAGTTGCTACAACAGTCGTGCCAAAATTACATGATGCCAATCTGCTGAACATCTCTTGACCAATTTAATTGTGTTTTAATTTATCCTTGTATCAAGCTTCGTTTTGAGCAATGCAATCCAGTAGAGTTTGATGGATTTTTAACATGGCTACGTACGTCATGGGACAGCTGAAACAATGACTAGGAAGCTAAGGTGTCAATTCGGCTGTCTACTAACAGTGACCGGATGCGTAGATGTGGGGGGTTAAACAGATTTGGACCTCGGTTACATGGCTGATGTGAACTCTTTACCTCCACTAATAGCGACCCAATGCGTAGTTTATGCAAAGCAGGTGATGCCACATACACATAGCATTAATCTATTGTTTGTAAAAAGTGCTTTCTTTCATATCAACATGGGGCTGGTAGTTAGCCAATCTCATGTGGCTTCAGCTGCAACTTCAGAACCCTCTTTCTTTTTCCTCCCTCCTCTGTTTTTTTTTTCTTTTCTCCATCATTTTGCAGCCATGTTATTCAAGGAGCACAATTTGTTGGTGAGATTTGGTTGTGAAGCGCTTAAAGTTAGCTGTACCAGAATGTGCACGCCACAGTATGGGCTAGCTGACCTCTCTCTTTTCTTAATTGTTGCTGTGCCCTTTTTTTCATATCAATTTTTTTAATGAGCCTGGTCATCACCATGACTTGCCCAGTATGTACAGGCTTGTGCCCTTCTCAATCAGAAGGGGCATCTGTTTCACACAGGAAATTTCTTGGATCACATGGTTTTATGTAGCTTGTATGTGGTTTACATGTATCAATTCGAACCCACTTCTTAATTTGTCGTGTTGTTCGCAGTTTTTAGCCAGAAAAAATAATAAAATTGCGCTTGACTATTTTCAGTGTACCTGATTATATCAGTTAAGTCTTGCACTCCCGATCAAAAAACAAACGGGAAGCCTAGTATTGTTTTCTTGCACTTTCAAGTTCTTACAAAGGAACTAGGTTTACATTGGAACTCAAGTTAATAGCAGGGTAAAAAAAAATACTATATCCATCATATTTTTATAACAGATGATCATCATAGCCTGATCCACTAGGAAAACAATTGTTTTTCATGCCTGAAGAATCTAATTAGGGACTAGGTCTGCAAACCATATTAAATATCTTGTACTATATAGTGGCATTAGACCTGTTTGCAAAATTTTTGAGTTTGTTCACAAGCCTAACAGTAGAAGTAATATCAATGTATGTAAGATGCACTTCAATTAATTAGTCCTACATATTTACAATTAGTCTCACAAATTAACCTGTTACAACTTAACTGGTGGAGAAGATGGTTCCAACCAGCTGGGCAAAAGTTTTGTACAGCTTAATTACTAGTTAACAGCTTATTAATCTCGGGCCTATCTGGTGAGAACCTCCTACTAGCTAGCTAATTTGTTCAGTTATTGTACAAAATGTTACCTTGATCTATCTGTTCCATGTGTAGACAAACTAGCTATGAGGAAGTAGCAGATACATATATGTTCAGCAGCAGCACTAAACTTAAGTGTAGTAGATTAAAATTTGATGGGGGACACATGAAAATTCCAGTAGCTAGTCCCACGAAAGCAGGAGAATTAAGGAGCAAGGAAGGAATAAATGTGTGCATGTGGAGGGTAACACCTAAGCCATTAGCCATCCCATGGCACCATGCATTGCAGCCAGGCAGTGACAAGTGCAGCTAGCAAAGCTGTAGTTGATGGGTAGAGGGCAGTGCAGATGCTCCTCCTCCTTTGTTTAAAGCATGGAGGAGACTTGGGCATGCAAAGACAGCTAGGGCAAGGTCAAGAGCAGGAAAGCAAGCAAGGCACAACTCACTGCTGGCTGCAGTCTGCAGAGGACACCCAACATGCACATGACCACTAACTAAGCCATGACCCCTCCCCTCACATGCACATGCAAATGCAAATGCAAATGCAATCCCCATCAAAAGTTGGTTGGTTCCATCATCCATGCCTAGAATATCGACGCTTTGCTTGCCGTGGTAAGTCACCTCCTCTGCATCGATCAGTCCTTCTAGTTCTACTGCTGCCTTTGCCTTCAGATTCTGGGATGCACTGGATCGAGGTCATGGCCAAGCTCAGACAGTGATTAACTGCAATGGTCTGCTAATTTATAGCTTGATTGCTTAGGCTAATGTGATGGAGGAGAAGAGCAACACAGACATGATGCGGACCGACTTGAATAATGTGCAGCAGCGTGGTCCACTGAAGCAGACACATAATATGCACCGATTTATAGCATGCAAGAACAACCAAGGTTCAATCAACAGTCTCAGCTTGTCATGTGCACTGATTACAACAATTAATCCCAAATTATTCATGCATTAATTGTGTCATTTTAATAGAGTCTGAAATTATTCTTAACATCCCTGTCGACGATTGAGAGCACGGCCCCCTAGGTATCGAGTTTACTTGTTGAAGTGAGGATTAATAGGCCTCGTTTCTGCAATCTCGGAGTCGTGTGAAAAAACCGGCTCAATCAGACAACCAGAAAGAAGATGCTTTTACCTTGGTTCGGGCCCCTCAAAGGGAGGTAACGACCTTACGTCCAGTGATCTGTATTTATGTGAATGTGAGGGGAAATTACAACGGTGCTCCCGAGCAGACCGAGCAAGGGATACTCGAGTTTCTTAGGAGCGAGAAAGGGGTGGAAACACTCACGCCTATCCTAGTGGTGATTGAAAGTGCGTGGCCTGAAGTAGTATGGACTGTTTTTCTTTTTCTCTCATGTGTGCGCTTATGCAGCTGCGTGCCTTATTTATACATGGACGTGTTTATTAACCTAATGGGCGTACGGCTTATTATCTTGCGGTCCGAAGGCTGCTCCCTGGCGAGGATCGTACAAGAATAGTGCCTCTATCACTCGCGATGACGGAAAAAGAGGATGGAATAGTAGAACATGACTCGGGCAGGTAGCTGTGGTCATTGGCGTTCCTGCGACGGGACGCAGTGGTCTTGGCGGATGTCAACAGAGCCATTACGGGGAACGGAAAACGAGGCCCGCCTGGTGCGGCCGTGTGTTCCTTGTGATGATGTTTGAGCAGTAAAAGGGCCAGGAAACTTCCCCCGCTCATAATCACCCGTTGCTCGGGCCCCGAGCAGCGGATGGCTCACGCCCGGGCAATCCTTTCAGGACGCTCGCCGTGCTCGGGACCGGCTCAAGGCCAATCCAACCTGGGGTAATTACGGGAATGCCCTCAATCCTCGTCAATCCCAATCCCAATTTTTTTTGATCATCTAGGTATATAATTGTGCCCATATATATATGAAGGATGTTCTTGATGATTCTTTTTTCTTGTTTTTGCGGGAGATATTCTCTATCAATTTAGGAAAGACTTCTTTTTCCCTTTTAGAGTCTGGACCAAATTAAGTATGTGACCTTGTAACCGTCACACGTTTCCATTTTTCTTTATAGAGTAGCATAGTTGCGATTTATTTTCGAGTGGCTTATAACACATTCTAGCTAATTAAACAAGTATAGTCTAGGACACGAGTTTACATTTTCTCGCTCTTCTGGTTCACAAAAGCAGTCAAAGGGCACAATTTAGAGGATTCTTAGTTGGTGCTACGACCACTTGATGCGCAGATTAGGTCGCTGAATTTGGGAGAAGAGAGCAATCTATGTCGAGAAATTTGGTCATGCAAATTAAGATGCATGTACTAGAGACAATAAGAATTAGTATTGATCATGTCCTACCTTGCGGATGGACTTTTTGTCAAGGTTCGAAGCTTCCCTGGTTCTCCTTGCTCTTGTGTGCGCTCCAATCGCCCTTGAGCGTCCACAAAAGGAGGAGAGAATAATCTTTCATACTTGCCTTCCTTTATTCCATCTATAATTAGCCTAGACGTACCGTGCTTATATCATCATCAATTATTTCTATATCGAAAAATTTATAATCCGCCTTCCTGAAGGATCCAGGGCGAGGAGCGCGTGAACTGGCCTAGAACAAATTTTCTTTCTTCTTCTTAAGTTTAAAGACAAGATTAAATTTTTTACAACTAGACGAAAAATCTAACTAAGAGCAAGCTACTAAGAACTAATACAAGAGATAAATTATGGAAACATAGATACAAGTAGTAAAGGAGATAAGGAATAAAGAATTTTTACTAAGGTTCGGAAAAGGTTTTCCCTTTCTTTACTTTTCATTAGAGTACTCTTCATAAAGAGCAGTATTGCTCCAATTTTGCTCGGAGTAGTCTTTCACCGTTCCGGTAGGCGGACTCTGACCTTTACAACTACTGGAGTCTCTCACAAGCTCCACTTTGAGATATCACCAAGCACCAACTTCAAAAGCAAAAAACTTAACAAGCTTGAGATGACTTGATCTTATCGGATCAAGCCTTCTATAGAAGCACATAAGGAGACATAGCACTTAAGCTCTCATGAACTCAGTCTAGGATAGAAACCCTAATTTTCTGTGGCTCTTACTCAAATAGACTCTAGGATAGGATATGGAGAGAATCAGCATTAAACAAAAGGGTACCATAAGTTCTTAAATAGCCCACACTCAAAAACTAGCCATTGTGCACAAAAATAGCATAGAATCACTAGCGCCGTATAGTACGACAAGCGCCGTGCTATATGGGACACAGGTTTCTGTATGGTACGGCCCTAGCCAGACCATACAGAGTCCCTAAAACTCATTGCTCACAACTCTTCTGGACCAAACCGTCCGGGTGTGCCGTCAGGTATCCCGTACCATACGACGCACCAGAAGCAACCAAGACCCTCTCTAGATAAAACCATCTGGCATGCTGTACGATACCCTGTACCATACGACACACTAGAGGTGGCCTCAAACCCTCTTTGGAAGAGATGTCTGGGACCCTTAGGGCATCTCCAAGGGTTTGTCCAAGCCCCATGCCCCATCATTGTAGCAAACAGTGATGGGGCATGGAATGAAAAAATAGAGTGTAGGAATAGTGACGGGCTGCTGTTGGGGAGGTAAATAGGGATGGGACAACCCCATTGATGAGGTGGCACGTGAATAGAGATGGGGCAAAGAGAAATAGGGCAAACTGCTGGAGATGCCCTTATACGGTACCTCGTACCATACGGGATCCCCTGTTCAGGAAGAAACTATGTAGGAGCCCTATATGGTACCACGTACCATACGGGATCCACAGCGCCCAAACCGAAAGCCTCTAAAACCTTACTGGAGCAAATGGGACGGGTGCCGTCCAGTACCCTATGCCATATGACACACACGTCCAAAACACGCTAAAAATTACAGAAGCTCTAGAACCCATCTAGACCTTAAACAAGTGTGCTTCATGGATAAACCTAATTCAAAATAGCTCAAAAACATCTCAGAAGCCTCAAAGAGAAAAACAAAACATAAAAGCCCTAGGGAATCTAAATAAATACTTCTGGACACCCGAGTTCATTCTAATTTATCATTAGCCTTGATTTTTCCATGGCTTTGGCAAATGACGAGGCTACCATTGTCATAATCACTGAAACTGCACTGAATACCTCCACAAATACAGGGCGTAACGGTATGTATCTTAGATCCACCAGTGCTATAGCTTCCTGTCTTGTTGCTCGGATTCTTATGTGCATTGTGTCCTAGGAACGAATTCCTCGAGATAGCAAGCAGCGAGATCTGCCCATCTTCGACGGGTCCATCATTCTCTTCTTTTTCATTGTCAACAATGATGACAAAGAGCTGCTAGCAACAATGTTCTTTAGTGATTTTCATAGCACCGTTAAAGCAGAGACCTTAGCTACCAGCTCCATTTCTTTCATGCGGCTACAACTGCGCTGGACGGGGGCTGGTGGCGTGTGTGGGTATTGGTCGAGGTGACTTGACCGCAATTATTGCAGCGATCAAGATTTTAGGATTTTTAAGATCTTTCTTGGATTAATCAAGTAAGATTAAATCTAGATTACAACAATAATAATTATAAGTGCTCACTAAGCAATCAATACAAGAACATGCGGAAATTAAATGCAGAAACATAAAAAGTGAGAGAAACAAATGCTCACGAGATTTTTTCCGAGGTATCGGAAGGTTGGCGTCTTCCATTAGTCCTCGTTAGAGTACTCTCTCCTCAAGAGTGTCGCTCCAACTTAAGCAAATCAATTTACTCAAACTCTCTACTCATGTTGGTTCTTCACCACTCCGGTGAGATGAACCCCGAACCTCGCACAATCCGGTGACCTTACACAAGTTCTCCTTGGAAGATCCCACTAGCACTGCCTCCTAGCCGTTTAGAAGTCATCAACCTCCAAGAGTATTAAGAGCGAGAAGAATCGATCACATCGATCAATTTCACCTTGATGCACACTTTCAGAACAATTTGGGATTTCAGAGTTTAGACTCTAAAACACCAACACTGAGGTCACTAGCCTACTTAAACCCTAGGGGACTCACGAAATCTGCAAATGGGAGTGACACCATGAAAATCAGACTGCAGGAGGCCTTAAAATGCCTGAGCTGCAAACTAGTCATTGTGGCAAGCCGGACCATCTACCGAATCGCGGCACCACGGCTAGACTGTTCAGCACCCGAACCACCACGGTCTAGCGGCATAGGGTCGATCATGTGGGTGGGCCACGGCTAGGCAGCATACATGTGGGTGGACCACCGCTATGCACCTGAACCACCCCGGTCCAGTGGCATATGGTCTCTCCGGTGGCATAGCCGCTATCCTATGCTGTCGGACCAAGCCAGTGCTGCAGCATAGGGCCGATCAGGTGGCACAACCACTTTTGTATGCGGCCGGACCACGCCGGTCCGTCAGCATAGAGGCTCAAGTTTGTAGGAGGTCAATGGGCACGATAGCTAGGGTTTTGTGGTGGCGAACTAGCTTGGCTGCACCGCCTCTGCTTCCTGTTATATAGAGCGTGCTAGTGAGTTTCTACGTAGGAGGCCTATCAGGACTCTAATCCTATACAAATCAATATCCGTAAAGCTTACTAATGGATCCAATCCAATAGATATGTTCCAACCCATTAAGTGTGCGACCCATTAAGTTCAGGTGCAAGCGGCCGTGGCACCAGAAACCCTTTTCTAATCCACAAGTCAATACGGTTTCTAGCAGGATATATTGACCACCAAATACACGAAATGATCATATCAGCTGAACCTTAATGTACTCACATACCAATCCCTTTGCCACACGATACCGGTCATGCTCAAGGAGAGATGCGCATAACCCTTGTGATAGTTTGACTATTCACTCGATCCTGTGGTGGATGCTAAAACCATGATTAACTCACCGTGATTAACTCTTTAACCACAATGGCATGACCATACACTTTCCAATCTAACCACATCGAGGGGTCTAAATATATTTCTCCCATTACCGAGGAGAGGCAAATTTCATCTTGACCGATCATACCCCATGGCATGTTTCATAGCATATCCAAAATCTATCTTTATAACTACCTAGTTACAGTGTAACCCAGTTACGGTGTAGCGATTGATAACTCTGAAGTATACAACTATGCATGTTGGGACTCAATAACGATTTTAAGTCATAGGATCATATAGATATATCATTCGACACACTGATGACATATATAAGATAACAATCATAGTAATGTTTTGGAATAGGTCTATCTAACACCATGTTCCTAACATGTGTCCACATTATTGATTTGATATCTCTATATATATGGTATGTTAAACACTACCATCAATAATCAATATATATGTTGATCAAATCATTACTGTCCCTCATAATGACATGAGACTAAGAATCATTTAGAATAATATCACATAAACAAAGTGTGTCACAACCAAGTTGTACTCGATGAACAATGTAAATGACATTTATTCATGTAACTGATAATACATTATCCAATAGCACATAATTACGTGACACAATTATCTCCATAACCGTCTCTAGTACATATCACTAACACAATATATTGACTTAACTAATCAATCTAAACTAACCTTATCTTACACAGAACCTCCATTCATCGTTTGATGGGCCTGCACCCGCGCAGGATGAATGAATCTAGCAAGACGGGAGTCTTGTGCCATCCTTTTTATTTTTGATTGGAATTGGTCAGGTGCGATATGCCCAAAGACATGCGAATAGCATCTCACTTGATGGAGAAATAATAGGAAATGATCAAAAGATAAAAGTGCAAAAAAGAGAACAAAGAGGGAGATAAAACTAGTGGACGTGCTCTCTAGCCATTCTTCACAGGAGATATCAGTGCAAATTCTTTTTAGAGTAAATTGTACCGTAGATTTTTAAAGTTGTCACGTATATTCAATTAGGTCCGAATCTTTTAAAATCTTGTATTTCTATATATAAAGTTATGTTATTGTTTCAATTATGTCCAAAGTAGATATGCAGAGCATGATTTAATGACGTGGCACTCCCAGCATGCATCAGACGTGGCCATATTACCCACATGATATCCTTTTCTTCTCTCCTAGTCACCAAGCCCGTCGACGTACGTATGCTTGGACTGAACTAGCCAATTTCTTCCTACTATAACAAGCAACCCGTACCACTGTATAGGACCCACATTGAATTAAAAAAGGAAAATATAGTCCACGTCGATTTCTCTCCTACGGGACCAGCATTTTTTTCCTCCCCTGATTTTGTTTGGTCCACTTCACCTTCTTTCAGGCACCGCTCGATCCCCATCTCCAGCATGTCGTCGTCGTCATTGTAATATTCGGTATATCACACAATCACCAATCACAAGATCAACCAGAAGGATGAACACAGATGAAAATAGAGAGAACACACGGCACCGTAGTCTTTATTGATTTCAATTTCTTCTCTTTTACAATGGGGTGTCTCTTATATTTATAGACCTACCCTAATTTGGTTTTGCTCATAATATCTCTAGAGATAAACCCTAATGGGCTTTATCGGGCTAGGTTATAACACTCCCCTTGGGCGAAACAGCGATATGCCAATGCCTCGTTAAAAACTCCACCCAAAAACCTAGTTAAAAAAAAGGATTGGAGAACAGAGTACACTGCACACGGATGTTGTATTGCAATATTGCCTCGTTAAAAACCTTACTATGAGAAACCCTCTGGAAAAACACATGGAAGGAAAAAGGAGTACAATATATAATCTTGAGGATTTGATCTTCAGGATCAAGATAATCTTCTGGACCTTTGCAATTTAAATCATCAGGATCTATATCGTGGTGTGGTTGAACATTTTAAATTGATTGTCACGTCTATACCACCTAGGTTCGACCAAAAAATGAATCTTCAGGATCTCATATATAACAATCAACATTTAGCATATGCTCCCCCTGAAGACGACATCCCACGACGTCTTCTTATTCCAATTTCTTCTGGACATTCATCACACTATACTTCAGGAAAGTGTGAGCATAAATAGTTTAGGAACAATTCAGCTTAATCCTCAAGCACCACTATCCACTTATGCAATACAAACAAAATTAATCCTTAACACAGGATAGGGGCAAACTAATTGCAACATCATATATCTTCTGGATATGATTTATCAAACCTTTTGGGTCTTGATATTTGCAATTATCAATAAGTGGTTACAACTACAACTAAATAGCCTATTCTGCAGGTCTTATACATATGGTCGTACCACTATAATATAACTAGTCTTACATATGGCATTCAGGGGATTCAACAATTTGCCATTATCACCAATGTCTGTCGTACCTTCATGGTGCTCGTACCTTCAGGGTACTAGAGGATACCACCACTCACCCAGCTACTGGTAGGAGGAGCACATGACAAATGCTCATGTGGCGACTTCTGGTCTTCAAGTACCCCACTCAATAAATTCGGGTCACGATGGGTCGTTTACTACTTAGAGGAACCATTGGTGTCTTTAAACTGCGACTGGTAATTATGTTCCTTCAGGGAACCTCTCTTTCTTCAGAAAGTGTTCTTACTTCTGGAATAAATCATAAGGTATGAGTTTCACATATATGTCGTGATTTTATCTCCTTTATTGCAAGGAATAGTGAGTCCTTCTGGGATCTCATCATGGATTTTCAGAATCCATTTACTGTATATTTATTTATATCTTTTGCCAGAGTTATTGTATAACAAAACGTTTATTATCAACAGGAGAGTATCGGTGTGACATCCCAATAAAATATTGTCTGTCACTTATAAAAACATAGGCGAAAACATTATCTTATTATATACGGCTCTATTAGAAACGCTAGCATGATATAGGTGTGCTAGGAAGCTACCAAATTTAACCAACCCAACTTAGCATGTTTCTCCTAGCCAAGTCAACCTTTTTCACGTGGTCAACTTTGGTCAAAGCCTGGTCAAACCCTAATTGGGCTTTTGGCCCATAGCTAAACCCTAATCCCTCCCTTCTTCTCCTATATATACACATGCCCTGTGCCCCAAGCCGATCTACAGCACCCCTACACCCCCACAGCCACCACCCACGCGCAAGCCCCAGACCCCCTCGGTTTCCATGTGATCGGATCCGATCTCCTCTCTCTCTCTAAGGTAACCCCTCTAATCTCACCTCAATTTGTGAATCCAGTGCCTAGACGGTCTAGAGACGAAGTCGTAGGGACTTGAATCGTCAAAATCCATGGAGTATTGCGCCCGCAATAGCCCGTTGAAGGTCCTCGCCGGAGTACTCACCACCGGCGCCGTCTTCCGGCTGTCTCATCGCTCGCGCCGATGCTGAATCCTATGTCACGGTGTCCATACAGGCGTCGTCGCCATATCGCGCTGCGCCAACCGGCCGCCTCGCGTGTACTCGCCGCCATCGCGTCGTCGCACAAGACGCTGCCAAACTGCAGCCATCGACGCGCGCCACGTGTTCGCTTCCCCATTGGCCGCCGCTACGGTTCCTACCACGTGATCACAAGCAGCCGCCGCGACAACCCACGACCGCCAGCGTGTCCGCCATTGCCAACAAGACGCGCTTGCCCAATGGCGTGCCGCCGTGTGTCCCTTGCGCACGCCAAGCCGCGCCGGCCGGCATCAGCCTCCCCGCTGCTCAATTTTCTAGGTTTCTTCTCGGTTTTTGAGTTAATCGGTTTAATCTTTTTTCAGCTTTTCCTATTTTCTCCAAACTTTTCGGAATTGTTTAAGGAGCATCCGAACTCCGATTTAGATGATTCTAGAGCCCAAAAATCACAAATAATCCCAAAAATTTTATATATTTTAATCATATTATTTTCTCTGTGTTTGTTATTTATTTTTGTTTTATTTATTTTTCGCATAAAACCGATGTGCACCTGCTGTCCGGGAGTCGTTTTGGAGCCGTTCGAAGGAGGAGAACCAGATCCAAACTTCTTCAAAGGAAAGCTAGATTCATATTGAATTCCTAGTTTGCTAAAATTTATTTATTTCATCTTAATTTGAATTGCATGCTTTAATTATCATCGTATGTGTTTTTTTGGTCCGATTTCATGTTAGTCCTCTACTAATATGATGTAGCCTACCGTTGTTAGCCCAATTGGTACTGTTTTCCTAGCCTATCATTTGTGTAGATGCTTAGCCTTACTTCTGGGATTGGTAGTTGATAGGTTTCACTTAATATTAAACTTTTTATCCGTGAAGTTTTGGCTTCGTGGTGCTGTTTTTGGATAAACCTAATCAACTAAAATCAATGTGGTGTGTGTTGATTTGAGGGGACTAAGAAGAGGCAGATTTTGGGCTTGTGGTTGAGACGTGCAAGTTTCGTTTGTCATATAAGAACCGTATATTTGTGACTACCATACCAAGCCTGAACCGTACAGCCACTTGTGCCTTCTGGCGCTAACTGTTAGTTGTGGAAGCTTGTTTCCGCTGTACTCGTAGTGAACGAACGTGATTCGTGATCACCTGTTCCGAATGGCTTAAATAGGGGCTAACTTCCTACGGTGCGCTATCAGGTCCGGCTGAAGGAGATGCACATGACTATCGGGCTAGTCGAAGTGTAGCGTATGGGGCGCGAAACCAAAAGAAAGGTACAGTATTGGGGTAGGTGAAAGCTGGGAACGGTTTTGTACTGTTTCTCTCTTTTGAGATGAGACAGGGCTTGTGGGAACGTGTATACACTTTGCAGAGCTAAAACTATCATGGTAGCCGTGCCCGCGGTTATGGGCGGGAAAAAGGAGTTTGACACAAGGTAGTCCAACGTGTTTTAATTAATTAACTTGATGCTACTGTAGGCAGGGAGTGCCTCTCATTTGAGCTAGTTAGCCGTTTCTATGGCTACGCTTGTCGTGTGCTGAGCTGGTTAGCCATCCTTTGGCTACGCTCATGTGCTATAATGTGTTCAATGAATCAAGAAAAAACAAACAAGTAGATAGGTGTTGTTTTTAGCAAAATAACCAAACCTGTCTTTTAACCTTGCATTCATTTATTAAGGACTACTTGCTGGGTAGCCGTGTACTTATTATATGGATCACGGATTATTTGTTCAGAAGAAGATCATGACATCGGTGCCAGTTGTGACCAGGAGGGTCATGGTGATTAGCTACACGTTCCGGGTCAACCTCGGAGTATCGTCGCATTTGAAGTCTTCCACTGTGTTCTTTATGGTATTAAATTATGTCCTGTGCAAGATTATGTGAACGTCTATGTCAACTGGATGATATTTATGTTATATGAACTGTTAATTTTTTAGTTAATTCAATGCCTGCGATGATATTCCAAATGTCCTTGAGTGCAATACTAGCTATGATCTTCTGGGACTAGTATTCGGTCACTCAAGCCTGTAGAAATACTGGGGTGCACAACAATCGGTCTCTGCAGGGACCCCTTTGAACCATAGCTTTCACCACCACATATTCATATAATGACCCATCAAGTCAGAGTTAACTGGCTCTAAGACTATTGTTTAGCTATTATGGTTCAACCTCAGTTGCTTGATCATTAACCCGATATAAACGCTTCTGGCGCTATGCCATGGACTTTCATTTCAGATCCTTTATTTAGCAACATCAGAGGGTACAGTATTTGTCAACAACTTTTCTCTCCATATCCTCA
The DNA here is from genome assembly GCA_036346145.1 of Olyra latifolia. NCBI lineage: Eukaryota > Viridiplantae > Streptophyta > Magnoliopsida > Poales > Poaceae > Olyra > Olyra latifolia. Next base: position 1,756,007 of record CM070531.1, on the reverse strand, counting down.
TACTTAAGGGTATCTCAATTTTAACTAGAATTTTGCTATTTCCCAAACAAAATTCTGAGTTGTTCCGTATTCCCAACATGGTAACATGCGCGCATTAATTTGCTGGGATTTTCATCTTCTGGATGATCCTCTTTCTTATGGAGGTCCTTCACCTGTAGGGCGATTTTCTCTTCAGGAAAACTTTAGGAGTGATAAGCAACTATTTTGACCAATGTTACAAGATTAAGATCCGCATGCATCCCCGCAATTTCTAGATCATGAACCAATAGGTCAATTTCACAAAGATGAAAATACTATTCAACCCGGGGTATTCCACTCTTAGCGACACATTTACTTCAGGTAAATGATTTGGTAACTCCTTTATAAAAAATATCTGGCAGGCTCCTTGCTTCTGGCATACATGAGCATTAACTAAACTTAGTTTAGTCTAGCTAGCGCGTGAATCATTACCATAAAGATCATCTCGTAGCATTCAAACAATGGGCATTTCTCTCCCCTAATGCCGAGATCCGATCTTTATTATCAGCATACTTACAAAATCCCCTATAATGAGCATGGGATTAATGGAACTCCTGGTCCAAAATCCCCCAACTACTGGTGGTAGCCCAAAGTGTATGCATGGTGGTGATATTATGTGAGAAATACTTGATTCCACGCACTAACCTTAATTTGGGGAAGGGGTCGATTATTTATATGCAATGAGCTTAGACTTGTCTATATTTCACTTTAGGTGGGACATCCAGACAACTGTTGTTTTAAAGTCTAGCTTCTTATATAATTGCCCAATGTATGACCCAATTACTCATACCATATTTAAATAATCTGGGTCACTAAACTTCAGGTTTAACATTAACGCGATATTTTTTTCATAATTTGCATGGAATACCATTGTTCGTCGGGAATAGAGTAATTACTTTCTGTATGCCTAATATGCATGATGATACATGCAGTCAGCTTCTGGTGACAATCATAAGAGTCGAGATGGTCGGCTTTGGGCCCTAACGATAAACTTGATATAGACGACTTGGACACGACTGTGGCACACAAGGTACACTCCTAGTGTCTGTAACAACAAAGTGACAATAAAAGTTGGCAACAAAACTTTGTCACAAAAACACGTGGCTTCTTGTGTGTAGTGACAACTTCCGGTGCCAATGGCAACTTAAGTCAAATATATGACTTTGTCATGATCCAATAGTCCATCTTATATTTTGGGAGTTATTTGTTTCAGGCAAATATACGACTCCTAGTCATAATGCAGATGAGACTGCCATTTCTAATTCACAATTGGTATAAGTGATAACATAAGTCGTCTCCCAAAATAACTTAATGGATATGTGGAAATATAAAATTTCCAAAATGCCACTATGCCCATATTGTCCCATATTTCAATATTCCTTACAAATGCTCAAATATCCTCCCCTTTTCACGCCAACTATAAACTTTTGAGTGATACAATATGCATCCGGCATATTCTTAAAATCAAATCAAAATCATACTTCTGCAGGGATACAATTTTGCTAGCGTGAAACCAACGTATACTTTGTAAAGCCCTGCTTACAACAAAACAATGGGCGGAGGACACTCATTATTTAGACTTCTAGTCTAGAGGCATAAGATATAATATACTTATGGATTATGGAATATTTAAGCCAAATTGATCCTTCAGGGATTAACATATAAAAGTAGGCATGTTCTAGTGCCAACCAGAAAATAAATCTCCATTTATCTTGTCTTAAGGACATAGGTGCACTAGAGGTTTAACAATTCATCCAAGTCTAGGCATATACGTTATCTTATTTTATTCCATGCAACATTACTATTCTTACTGCGGGTAAGATGTGCTTCAGGCAACATGTTCTATTAAGCATTTTGTAAATACCAACTCTACTACAGGAGAGAATGCCTTAAATAGAACAACTTAGACCATTAATTTATTTATGGTGTCTGGGAAAACAAACAGTTAATGTTTAAGAATTCTGCCTCAAGCAAAATGTGAATCTCGCTCACTATGAGCAACGCCAAGCTCTACAGGAGCTACCCTTATGCGAATATTGTGATTCTAGTAGGAATGTAACATCTGATCGCAACTAAGTGATAATTTAGGAGAAACTTCAGGTCTTCATGGGCATATCAATATCTTAAGGCACCTATTTTACAGTCAATCATGATGGCTTACTGTAACTTCTAGTTACATAGCCTTGGTCCAAAGACATCATTATACACAATGAATAATTATTAACATACGGACTTCTGGTCCGAGAGGTCCGATTTAGATCTTGGCATGTTGCGAGCACAACTGACTTAGAATAGTCAAAGCAGTCCTTTAGGGATAACTATATTGCCGATAGATCTCTCTTTGTCAAATACATGTACTTCAGGACAAACTGAGGTTCAACCTCAAAATATAGGACATTCGCCCTCTTAACGACAAAGGTTCTAACGTGCCAGCGACAGGCTTGGCAATCGTATGACAAAGATATGAGCCCACATCCCTTAAATAATGCCATACAGGGCAGACAAATATACAGTTAGCGATGTAAACCATATCCTACATCAATCATGTATATACTGCAGGTATACTACTGATATATATTTCAAATGCATGAAACGAGAAAAAGCTCTAAATATTGGCATTTATCCATTCAGCTGATATTATCAATTATTTCCCAGTTTCCCTAGCAACCTTTGGGTTTTATGACACTTTATAGGGACTTTCATGTAATTCCTAGAATTACTAAAACCTAATAAATTACACCCAACACAAATAATGCTAGGAAAAAACTAACCACAAAACAATATAATGATGCCCATAATTTTCTAGCATTTTGATGAATTTCTGCAAATTATTTTGGTCTACTGGCCACATAATCATAATAATGCAGAAACAATCACCATATACAATTTCACGCTAGAAAATAAACCCATTAATATGAACCTTCCAAAGTGGGCTAGGTCTAATATTTTGCAAATTATGGAAGCTCATATACCTAAAATTCATTTCTAGGATTTGAGGTTAATTTTTCCAATTAACAATCAACATTACAAAATGCAGTAAATATCAAGAATTATACTGCTAGATTTGCCAACATGGGAAAGTTTTCAGGGTTGCCTGGAACTCTTGGGTCCAACATAGAAATTCGTCATAGGGATTTTCCCATGCAATTATAATGTTCTTTATTTTGCAATTTACCAATCTTCAGGGGCCAAATTGCAAGCCATCTTTCATTAAGGAGGCCCAATCTGGCCTAATTGTGACGGCTTTGGGTTTGGAAAACCTATCCTCCGCTATACAGCCACCACAGACTGTCGGGGTCGTACCGCCTGCTAGGGGCCGGCCAGGGGAGGGCGTAGCCATCATGCGAACCTCCTTTGGGGGTAGCCATCATGCGTAGCCACGTGCCCGCGATGCCGGCACACACCCCCCAAGGCCACAACGTGCCACCGAACTGGACGATATGCTAGGGTTTCCACACCCAAACCGTCGTTCTAGGCTCCTGGCCGCTGCACGCCGAGGCTTAGCGCTAGTGCCGTAGGCCGTCGCGTGCCTACGAACACTATCGGGTCACCGTACCGCTATTATGCATTGTGGTTGCACCCGTGCAGGACCGCGCCTACCGCACCCATGCTGGGGTCACGTCGTGCCGACCGAGTTGGCGCCGTGCTGGGCCACGCTGCATCTGCATCCGCGCCTGGGCCATCTGCGTCGCCGGGGCCACGCCACGCTCGTGGTTGTAGCCTGCATCGGGGACGCGCAGCATAGGGTCGCCGATCAAGGCCGCCGCACTGCATCGGGCGGGGCGAGGCGCACCGATCGCACCCTACATCGAGGCGCTGCTGCCGCTGCCCTCGTCGAACGCGCCGCGTCGGGACGCCATATCGCCACCTAGCCGAAGCTGCGCGATCGATTTGGCCGCTACGCTCCAGCTACGCTTCGTGCCACGCCGGTTGCGCCATCGTCGGAAGCGCCATGCCCGTTGCGCCGCACCAGCGAGTGTCCCAGCGGGTCCTCGCTATGCGGCGATGCCCCATGTCGGGGGCCTTGCTATGCCGACAGCGCCCGTGCTTAGGGCCGCCGCCGCCGCCAAGCCGGCGCGCTGAGCTCGCTTGGGCGTGTGTGGCCTTCGATCGGCCATCGCCGCCGACTCTCCTAGGCGCGAGCCGCCGCCGCCCCTAGGGCATCCGCGCATGCCGCCGCCGCCGGCCGAAAGGGTTCGTGCGGGGCAGACGCCGCCGCCGCTACGTGGACGAGCGGACGTTGCTGCCGCCGCCATATCCTCCACCATGCGTGCGCACGAGCGCCGCCGCCGCCGATGCTGCTAGGCGTGTGAGCACGCACGCTGCCCGTAGAGCGCGCGCATGCTGCCGCCCAAATACATGGGTAGTCCGGTGATCTCAAAACCATGATTTAGGGGCAAAATCTCCCCACATATCTACTGCATATAGATTAATAGATCAAACAGTAGAGTTGGATCAAGAACGACATACCGATTCGACGAGAGCGAGTCGTGCTGATAACGTGTTGTAATATTCGGTATATCGCACAATCACCAATCACAAGATCAACCAGAAGGATGAACACAGATGAAAATAGAGAGAACACACGCCACCGTAGTCTTTATTGATTTCAATCTCTTCTCTTTTACAATGGGTGTCTCTCATATTTATAGTCCTACATAATTTGGTTTTGCCCATAATACCCCTAGAGATAAACCGTAATGGGCTTTATCGGGCTAGGGTTATAACAGTCGTCTCCGCCTCCCCTTCAAGTTCGCTGTGGGTCCCACCGTGTCACCAACCTCAAGCATTAGCATTGTGCTGATGAGGTTCGCACCATCTGTGCCTCTCTGCCACCTGAGCCGCCGCCAGCTCACCATTAAAGCAAGAAGGGGAGAAGGAGCAATTGGGCGCACACAACACCAACATCAAGTGATGGAGGAGGTGGAATTATGGCTGGGGCAAGAAGGAGGCGGTGGCGAGTGAGGGAGGTGGAGACGAATGGTGAGTGAGATATGCGGTGTAGGCGGCACTATGTATGGAGGAGGTAGAGGTGGCGATGGCGGCGAGTGAGAGAGGCATCGCTAGTCAGGGAGGAGGAGCTGGCCGGCCAAAAAGGAGCATAGGGAGAGGGAAGAGAGAGTGAGGGGAAGGAAGGAAGAGAGAGAAAATTCGCTGCATGTGGGCCCATTGCCATGTCACAGCCACATAAGATGGTGACTGTGAATACCACATCATGAAACGCCCCCTACATGTCATTTTTGATCTAATTGAAATAATAACACAACTTCTTGCATAGAAATACACGGTTTTGGAAATTTTGGACCAAAACGAGAACATGGGACAACTTCATGTACCCGCGGTGCAATTTACTCTTCTTTTACCATATAAGGATTTTGATCATATTGAAATATATGGCATGAACGCTTACAAGTTTGTTGATTGTTTGACTAGAACTTTGGGTTTGTTTCTCAATTTTGTCATGGTGCGGACTAAAGTGCTATTTTTCCTTATTGGAATACGTAAAGTTCCAAATTTATTGAAATGCCACAAAATGTGGAACCTGGCTATACCATTATAAAGTGTGAAGTATCACAAATATACTATTATGGACTTTTTTGACGCTTCTTCCTCTTCAAATTTATATCTATTTTACTCTCTCCTCTTCTTCTTCATGCCTCTTCCCTACATTATGTTAGGCCACTGCCAAAGCTTAGTGTAAGACCAGACTAGGCAGCTAGAAGGAGGGTTGGATAGATGCCAAATTGATCTTCATGCTATCTTCAACAATACGCTCCAAAATCAAGAGAACGATGAACACAAATAAGTGACTCTCAAAAAACAAGATCACTCATAGATCATTCTTTGGACAACAACACATATCCTAGTAAAAATGCTACGTATAAAAATTCGTGGGGTCATGTGGCCATGGGGATTTTTTAGGTGCTCCTAGTTGACGAAGGTCCAACAAAAAAGAATCAACTCTAAAGCAACTTTAGAAAAAGAAAAAAATAATACAAGCCCAGCTACTTTTGGAAAGCAAAAGTGAACTTTTAGCAGAGAAGTATTTTGGTCAAGAGATGATTTCTCTAAAAATATGAATCATTTGAATTTTCAAATTTTTGAATTTTCAAATTTTTGTTCTTGGAGGGAATAGTAAGTCACAAAGCTATGCATTAAAATTCACCTCAAGATCAAGAATAGAAAAATGGAACAAACATAACAAGCATAGCTGCTCAGAAATTTTGGACAGAACTTTAGGACTCGGTAAAATCTTTATACCACCCAAATGGTGATTCCTATGTAATTGTCACTTGGAGGAATGGTAGATAGTCACGCAACTGTTCCAGCAAGAACCGCTTCAGAATCATATTGGATAAATTTTCTATAAAAATAATAAGGACTGCTGTGCGGAGAAACCGAATCTACCAAAATAAGCAAAAAGATCAAAACTTGATCTTGGTGTTCTTGATGAGTTGCAAGATGAAGACAAATGAAATAGGCAACCACAGTACCTCCTATATCAACAAGTTTTCAGCATGTAGAAAGAGGGGAGGCAATGAAACTAGTTGCAAAAAAATAAAGAAATGAACTAGATCAAACACATAGAACATAAGAAGAATAAATTAAGAAAAAACTTTTCCTGAAATCTTTTCTATTGCTTGGTTGATTTTCTATAGCCACACAAGAATGGGCAAAGCTCACAAGGAGCACATAATTTTGAAATAAAACCCTAGCAAAGACTTGGGTGGAGGCATCTCACCACCCCTTCTTATATAGGCCTTTTGAGTGCATCTCCATCCTTCAAAGTTTGCGTAGCTTCTAAGCTAACCTATGAAGGCTATGATTCACTCACTTCACTATCAACAATCAGCTCCACACATGGGCTTTACATGGGCAACACAAGGCCCACATAGGTTTTACACAAAACCCAGTCAACTCGATGCAACAGGTCTTCATCCTTTGACTTGACCGCTCATTTTCCGCCCCTCTGGGCCTCCAACCCGAACTGGAAATCTTGAGCCACGTCAAGTCTATCTCCGTGACGTCCATGTGAGCCCGGTTTGCCCCCAACCATCCCACCGGCATCCTCGACCTTTCTGGACCTCGGTTCTCCCAACCTAGTCCCGATATGTAGACCTTTTATCCATGTGGCAGTGCACAGAGACGGCTAGGGCGACGACCAGCTCTAAGACTATTCTGGCGGGCTGGTGGACATGGCGGCCGGATGAGGGGTAGATGTGCAGGCTAGCTCGTTGGTAGCTGTGGTGGGCTAGCGGACGCAGCAGCCGAATGAGGGGTGGTGGTCAAGACTTCTTGTGGGGAAGAAGATATGAGGAAGAGGGTGCTGGAAAGTAGGGAGGTGGAGGTCGGCCATGGGAGGGAGAAGAAAAAAAAAAGGAGAGAAGAGGAGGAAGAAGAGAAGGACAATTTGGTCCAAAAACACTCCAATTCCTCAGTAGTGGCATTTTTGTGGGGAATTTACCTTTGCAATGGCATCAACTGGATTTATCACTTTTTAATAGCATTTTAGTAAAGTCAGAACTTTGCGATGGCATGGATGTAAAATGCTCAATAAAAAATCAATTTTAAATTTCCTCTAGCTATGGATTGATTTTTTTTTGTTAATGGAACTTTATTCTGGTGTCTACATCATAAGAGATACATAACCTTAATATGCAACACATGACGTCCATCTAAAGATCAAACCTGGGTGAGTGGGAATAAATAACCTCGCTTCCACCACTAGGCTAAGCTTATCTGCATATCCTTAAATCGTGTTTTTTTTCTCTTCCAAAAAAATGGTGATTCTCACTACAGGAAAAGCTTGCATGCTGGACGGCCGGCCAGGAGTCCTTCTGAATTGCTAAAACAATGCCGTCGAGCAGGACAATGCTCTCCGCAGAGAATCAAAGCGGATGAATGCCCAATGACATGCGACAGGAGGATTCCCTGGCCATATCACGTACGGTATCACCTTCACAGAAACAAAACACATGCTACGACAACCATTTGTGGCCGCGGCAGTGGCTTCTAGATGGAGGGAATGCTTGGTAGATGTGCATGCATTGTGGGATACGAGGGTTAATGTTTGGGATGTGGGATTAATCTAGGCCGTTGGTTTTCGTTGGATGGTGGGATTTGGCTTATGAATCATATTTCAATCTCTCAAACCACTGCTACAGATAAGGGTTTCACAAACGGCCTATCACAAGTGGTTAACTTCGGCCTGCTTGTAGTTTGAGAAATGCAAGCGGTTTGAAACCCCAGAAGATGGCTTCTACAAGCGGTTGGTGTCCCGAACCGCTTGTAAAACCCATTTCTTCTACAAGCGGTTGGGGACACGAACCGTTTGTAGAAATGGGTTCTACAAGCGGTTCGGGACACGAACCGCTTGTAGAAAGTGGCTTCACAAGCGGTTCGGTCCGCTTGTAAAGGCCTAGTTTTCGGAAGGCTAAAAAGAAATTTTGTCCTACTCTATCAAAGAGCACGCGTGGGTGAGGTGTGGGTCACGAGGAGGCATAAGGTCCTGGGTTCAAATCCCACTTCCCCCAAATATTTTTTACCTTTTTTTAGACACTATCACAAGCGGTTGAGGGAACCGCGTATGATACCAGCCAGGTATCACACGCGGTTTCGTACAAGCGGTTTTTGAACCGCTTGTAAAGGGCCTTACGAACCGTTTGTGATACTCCGATGTGCAGTAGTGAACCGAACATTGTATTGCTATCAAACACCATTACACATTTGAATCAAACATATATATCTAGGAAATCACCCTTTAATGGTCTCCTCCACCAATTATAGTTACTTTCGTTCCATTGTTATTAATTATCGTTATATTCTCTAAACTAAACGCCGCCTCAACCCCTCGTAAGTACTTTCTTTCACCGGCAGCTCGTGTTCTTTGCATCCTATTTATTATCTCCTTAACTTCAAGAGATTTAAGAAGTGGCCTAAGAGTTGCATCCCTTTGACTTGTTTCTAAACAAGTTTTAAGACACACTTTAGAGATTAAAAAATAGACTAAAAAACCAAGCGTTTGTAATAAAAAGAAAGCTATAAGCAAATAAGTAGATAAAATGTAAATTAAGAACCCCTGACCTTGATTATTTCGAACTTTTTCAAATTTTTAGCATCGGATTTTTAGCCCTGGATTGGGTGATGCATGGAACGTCTGTCGGGAGGAAGGAATGATCCATAGGCGTCAGTGGGTTTAATTTAGCGAGCACCATGTGGCCACAAGATCGAAGCCTGATCGTCTCTTTTGCCGAAAGCAACTGATCCATCCATTCATCCAGCCTCCCTATCAATTCTCTTTCATTTCCGATAGAGGGCTTCGTTGCTTTTTTTAATTTCCTCTAGGATCATATGTTAATAGCTAGCAATTGAACCATTAAACATATATGTCCAACGAATGGAACCGACTAGCAATAGTATTAGCAATCATTCTAGCCCTTCTCTTTCCTGGAGAAGTTGAGTAGCCCTTGTTTTTCGGAATTACTCATCTCTTAAGAGTAATTAGCATATAAGCCATGAGGTCACTGAAACTGCAGCGAGTGGTCATGGATAAATAAACCATATATACATTGCTTGATCATCTATTTGCTAGATATATATATATAGGCTAGCTGGACGATGCACACACATACGTACCAGCGCGCGCGCAATTTTTTTAGCAAGTACAAGGGACTTTTTTTTTTTTTTGCAAAAATACGACATGGCATGCATAGCTATACATACACCGTGAATTCAGACGCTTTTACAGGACTTTTTCGTAAAGATTAATTCTAGCCTTATAAATTTTACCGGACCAATAGCATTTTAGACGTTGGAGGTAGCTATGATGGACCGTCGACCCTAGTTTTCTCTCCGTTTAATTTCCAAATAACTTTTTGAACCAAAAAACCATGGGGGAATGCACTATGGTGTACCTATATTGAAAAAAGAAGATATATACATGAAGAAAAGAAGAAAAAAAAGAAGAAGGAAACTAACGGAGTCGCTAATTCAATGCTATACATTGCTTGCTTATTCTAGACTGATGCATTTATAATTCTTTTAAAAAAATATATTGTTACAAAAATATATGTTGCCAAAATCTAACAATATCATTTAGTATAATCAATCTAAATATATATAAAAATATTATCGATTGAAATGGACCGGTAAAAATCAACCATCGCCATTTAGAGGCGGGCCCACGTGGGGTCAAGGGTGTACAGTTGTACACCCAAATATACAGGATATATCTATACACCCACGTGGGGTCAAGGATGAATTGTTGACTCCCCAATCAACTAAGAACCTATATTGCCGATATGCGTAGGGATGAAAGGTTTAAAGATGTGACAAGTCTTGCCGATCTTTCTATGATGATTGTCAAGACAAATAAGAGCATCACTTTTGAGCTTGTTTATAGGCTTATCAAATTAGTGCTAATTCTTTCCGTGGTGACAGCTAGTGTTAAGAGGGTGTTTTCTTCGATGACTTATGTGAAGAATAAGCTAAGAAACAAAATAGGGAGTCAATATATGAATGATTGTTTGGTCACATTTATTGAACAACACTTTTTTTGAAAGTTAAGGATGATGCTATTATAGCTAGGTTCCAAAATATAAAAGATCGTAGAATTTTGTTGTAATTTCAATTTTCGTTTTGTAATTTTTTATATTAGTTGAGATGATATTATTGGTGTCATGCTCCAAACAATTTATATTTTGCTCTTCTAATCAAGAATTTGCCATGATCATAAATTTTTTTTGTTTACGTATACCCAATTTTAAAATCCTGCGCCCGCCATTGTTGCCATTTCAATAAAAAAAAAATAATAATCAACCATCGCATCACACTCTAGGCGCCAGCAGAGAGTCCTTGATATATTGATCACAAATTCTTCTCTGACACACACATATTTACCACGAGGACGACCACCATGCAGTTTGTAGTGTGTTGCTTGCAAGCTATCTAGTAGTACATACATATATGCATGCAGTAATTACTGTTAATTAAGCGCGAGATTAACACTGTCAGTACGTAGTACAAACTTGTGTACTGCCGGAGATCACTACGGGAATGCATGAAATTAAGCCGGAGGAGCCTCGTCATCTTCCTTGAGAACATTTCCCGTGACAATTTCTCTTGTGCGAACATACGATATATATATATATATATATATATATATATATATATATATATATATATATATATATATATATATATATATATATATATATATATATATATATATATATATATATATATATATATATATATATTAGATCAACAGGACACTGGGGAATTGGTTTTGAAATTAGGGGTTGACGTGCCTGGATTGTAGCCATAATCCAGTGGTTGCATGCATATATGTTTACCGCCACTTGCATGCGCCTGCGCCCTTCTGGTTGCCGCGCAAATCAACAGCACATGCAGCGTACCGCCTAGCGCGCGCGCTCACCTTTGCACAAGCGCAATGCCACTAAGTTTTGCAAACCCTGAAAAAATATAGAAACAAATACAAAGTAATTATTTTAGTAAAAAAAATTAAAAAAAAGTTTAGTAAACGTACCCCCTGCAAAACATAAAAACCAAAAAATAGAATAATTATTTTAGTGAAAAAATATATTTTTTCATGATAAGTACATATAATGTTCACTATTATACAGATTAAAAAAACATAAGTAATTAACAAAAAAAGGGTGTTTGGACAAAACAACAAAATCTAGACGTCTAGATCCTATGAAAACCGTTTAAATTAGTATGTGGATAAAGTCCTAGCTAGTTTTTGGAAGGCCTATATATGAATCTGTAGATTAGAATTATAAGCAAATCATCCAAATCCAAATGTTGTTTATTCCTATTAAGTGGAATTCAATCGATGGGAGGATGTAGGAAGACCGTGACCATGCTATCAGACTGAGGAGGCGGTTGTGGCAGCCAGAACGGCACGTACGTGACTTGTCGGTCTTTTGCCTTTATAAAATAATCAACATAAATTTATTAAGAAAAATTAACCAAGTACATATGTACTTTGAAGTAGGAAGGAACATGAAATTGAAGAGTTTTCAAATTAATATTATTTTGTCTGATTTGGGACGTGGCAAAGTATTTGCTCTAGGCAACGCTCCAGCTCTGAGATTCGTCTTTGGAGCGGGCAAGCGGTGCCAAACTGCGACTCGCGTAGTGAGGAGGTACGTACTCCCTCTCACGTAAAAAACATAAATTACGACGCTAGTCGCTAGGGAGGGAGGAAGAATAAAATAGAGAGGGAAAACGATTGAGAAAGAAAAGATGATGATGATGATGATGATGATGATGATAATAATAATAATAATAATAATAATAATAATAATAATAAAGGAGAAGAGAAGAAAGGAGGAGGAAAGCTTGTTTAATTCTCGGCAGTAACGAGCATTTTTCAGTGGAGAATCCTCTCCTTCAGTGTTTTCAGAGTCAAGAGAATACTTAACACTTCTCTCGACCCACTTCAGATTCTCAAAGAATTAGGTCACATAGAATCACGATAGATATTCATTCCAGCAGAATTTAGATTTCTACCAAACAAAGAAGCCTGGCTAGGAAAGCTTTAATTTGCTTTGGTTTCAAACATGTACGCACGTAGACAGTGTGCACATGTGAATGATTGTCATGCGCCTTTTATTTTAATATAATCATTGGGATACTTTTCATTTCAACACGTACCATGAGACAAATTAGGAGCCGCTCAATAATATATATATAAGTAAGCGTGTCCCTTGCCGTCTTTGCTGCGCTTTTCCAAACGAAATGCAGAAAAATATAATTCAGTTGAGCTGTCTTCATTTCTTAGCTAGCTAGCTCATCACAAAATATGAGTCTTAGCCTTTTCGTAGCTAGCTAGGCCACGGAATGCGATCAAGGAACAGTCAAACTTTCATAAGAATCACATCGAAAAGAAAAAAAGAGAGTATGTTAAGAGCGTCAATGTTGTTAGGTCATTTGTCGAACACGGATTTGTTTATGATAGTTTGTGAAGCAACTAAACGTGTGCTACAAGATTCAGCGGTTCTGATTGAGTGTCGTAGAATTAAACTTAGGGTCGTTTTCTCAAGTGTAGTCCATATCTAAACCATCGTCGAGTGGTCATCATCAGCTAGCAAACCTTACTGCAGTTATACGGTTTAAATTGTAGTCAATATCGAATGTCACAGTGATCGATTTGAATATGAAACCGAATATTTACTCAATTTGGTCGGCTGGATATGAGCATCCACGAAATAGCGTCTCTAAGGCATAGTGCTTAGTCTCTAAGCATGCTCTCTCATGCTTAGAGATCGTATATATCTAACCATTGCGTATACGCTACATTGTCTCTAACCTTAGATATAGCCTCTAAATACAAATTAATGGTTCATATAATTAACCCAACTTGTACGTAAAAATATATTAATTTCTATCTTTATAATTATAGTTGTGTGCTCTGTCTTAGAGGTTATGGTAATCTCTAAGCATTGCAGAAATCACTCTAATTTATTAATTTCACTTAAAGAAAGATAAGTTTACATTAAGTTTAAAATGATGGCTCCAACTATTTAGGCATGCATATTACCATACAATGTGTATGTATATTTTATTAAATTCGGACGACACAAATATGAATGCTCAACACTCAGCAGAAAGATCGATGGTAAAAGTCGTTCCCATGTTTGCATCCATATCTTTTACATAAATTGAAGTATGAATACGAATATGATACATTTTGTTAATCACATAGGAAAAAATATACCATATTTTTATCCGAACGGCTATGCGTAGTCAAATACTGCGTACGGATAAGTCATATCCATTTTTTTCACCTACATTTGGTCACGCGACGAAGGTGCTATATATACCAGTTGGAGTAACAAGCGGGTAGTGACTTTTTTCTTTTATGTCGGTGTTTGATAGTGTTCGTACCAAAAGTTATATCAGCTAAACATATGTGGGCTTAGGGTTTAATATACCTATCAGCAGCCAGTTGATTTGATCCTGCAATCGGTAAGAAAAGACGTAATCAATCTTAACTAGTCGATTAGATCTTGCATAGAGAGTGAACCTGTTCGATATATCTTAAGAGCTACGAAAGAGTAAACAGGTCCAAAAGATAACAAAACTATCGGCTAACCAACGTACTACTACGCCGATATAATCAACTAAGTAGTAGAGCGATGGGTAAACAGACTATTGACTAGATCAACAAGTTAATCAAATTAATAGAATGAATGATAAATAAACTATCGACTAATCACTACTAGAGAAATAGCCTTCCATACCGGCACATCAGTCCCGATTGGCCACAAACCAGGACTGATGTAGCAATAGTCTCGGTTCGTGGCTACAGGGCTAAAAGCACGATTAGTATCGGTTCGTGGCTCACATTAGTACCGGTTCGTAAAGGTGGCTTTGGCAAGTGGGTACATGCTAGTTGGCACAGGCATGTATTAGTCCCGGTTCGTGTTACGAACCGGTACTAAAGGTAGGCCTTTAGTCCCGGTTAGTAACACGAACCGAGACTAAAGGCTCATTCTAGCATACTTCAAAAGGAATGCATATCCTAGTCTATTACATACGCGTGGGTGGGTGGGTTGGTTAGAAAAGTGAGTGGAGAATCACGTAGTGGCATGAGGTCCCATGTTCGAGTCTTGGATTCGCCTTATTTTTTAGATATTTTATACGCTTTAGTATCGGTTAGGGGAATCGGGATTAAAGGTATGTGATCTTTAGTCCCGAATGGCCTGTCCCGGTTCGGGAACCGGGACTAAAGGCCGTTTTTTTAGTAGTGAATAGCAAGCTAAGAGTCGATAAAACGAGGATAAACAGACTATCAACCAGTTTATAAAGCTAAACTAGCCGATAGAACGAGGATTAAACCTAACCCCTAGTCAAAACGGCGATACGTAGCAATATCGACTAAGATATTATTTCGATAAACCAAGCGAGAAGATCAGACTTAACCGAGATAGTACTCACCTAGGGTTATATCCTGAAGCCAATCGAGAAGGTGATGCGCAATAAGTCGATCTAAGACAAAATACAGCAAAACTAGACTAAATACAACAAAAAATAAAGGATAGATAAAAATAGATTTGATTAATTGGTACTGAGCTCTTTACATGCCCATGGGTTACATATTTATACCGGACTCAACCTAAACCGACTCAACTTCATGTCCAATTTGGACTCGACTTATTTCCTATTGTATGCATACCAAACTCAGATCTATTCTAAAAATAGCATACATGACTGACTTGGACTCGACTTCATACCCGATACGAAACCTGCTGGATCCTTTGTGTAACCTGTATATTTGACATTCCAGAACCTTCTAGAATATCCGTTGGCTTTTAAAAAACTGGTATCAACTTATGGGTTGACTTGAAAAACGTTGATCCCGTGACAGCGAATGCCTTCATAGCTCTTCTGGAGCCGCTATGGATTCGTGAGACCTTGATTTGTCCTTGATATTGATTCCCATCGTGAATGCATGCATGTTAATTAATTGGCTTCAAAAACAGCATTTCCAGGAATTATGGACACCCTTTATCAACATTAATTCTCATGATCACAAAGAAAGGATATTTGCATATACTCCCTCTCTTTATTTATATAAGACATGTTTTGAATTGCCAAATAGATTAAGAAAGTTATGAAATCAAAAGAAAGCTAAGGGAAAATGACTATGCTACCCATGTTATAAATACCTTAAAAATATAAGAGAGAACATCGTGTTAGAGTTGTTTATAAATGTATGAGAGAGAATTATGTAATAAATAAGGATAGACAAGAAAGAAAATCAATAAATTCGTATACATGTCTTGTATTTCAAAACAAGACTATTCAAACTATATACCTTATAAAAAAAGAGGGAGTAATAATTTTTCTCAACATGCATGTTGCAGGACGATAGGTAGACTATACCTTCTCCCTTTGTCAATTAGCAGAAAGAGAACAAGACGTCGTTTCCAACACACCTGGCGACCAAATTATTTCTCAAAAGGAAATCATGCATGTAGCACGATGCTAAAAATCTCTAGGTAGACTAGATTTGATGAATGACTTGTCACCTGATCGTCAGAGTGTTTCAAACAAACGCGACGTCAATCAATTAATAGTATATATCTGGTCAAGCGGAATAATTAATTGTAGCTTGTGGTGCACGTACAATTGCAAGCTAGCGTCGGTTTTTAGCAGATTAGCCACTCCATCCTTGGACTCTCTCGTCTTTCAAAAGCAAATCATGAAACCTAGTTTTCATTTCAAGCGCGCTGCATATATGTACTTCTACAAAGCACCACGGCATTCTACAAAGCACCACGGCACTATCTGGGGACATATACTTAACTTTAAAGTAATTTTCGGAAGAACATATATATGTGATAATAATGTGTGCGTGTGCTGCTAATACCAAAGAGATTGTCTTGGATGTAAACAAATGAACTAATTAACATTCCGTTTGGCATAGCTCCAGCTCTGCCAAAATTAGTGGAGTTGGTGAAACACCCTATTTCTATCTCCATAGATTCATAAAGCTAGAATTGTTGATACATTGAGAATGGTTAGGTGAGTCATCTTATTTACATTTTAAACTAAAAATATAAATTAAGTCACTTTATTTTAACTTACAAACTCCATATCTAAGGTGGAGCTTGATGAGGACATCTCCAACAAGGTCACGACCACAACTCCTTCCCCTTCGGCGAGCGCTTCTTCCACTACTTCGTTGTCATTGTCAACGTTGCCTGGAGGCTTAAATCTAGAAGCTCGGCCTTTCAATACCACTCCGGTGGAGCAGCGCACCAAGCCCACGCACCAAGGATGGCCCACACCCCAAGTATGGCCCAATTTCTAGCCCAAGTCGACTCTAAGTCTGATTCGGCCATCCAGAAGCAGCCCAACTTCAAATGGGCGTATCTCGGGCATCTGGACTCCATTTTCGGTGATCCACCACTCGATGGAAAGCTTAGGAGATAAGCTTTCCAGTGGATCTACTCCCACTGTCAGATTCAGTCCACAGCCATGGAAATTTGCATAAGAAGTGTATGACCAGATTTCTCCCGGTGCTGCGTCACCTTTCTTTTGGACCCAAGGCCCATGTATCTTAGGGTTTTGTTTGATTATGTTAGTCTTTGATACTTCTTATAATCGCGCATGTCAATTAGACCGCCTGAATTACTCGTCATCGGAACCCCACCGTTTTGTGTTTCTTTCTAACCAGATCTCAATACATATTTGCAAATCGAGTTGCTTGCTCATCTTGTTCTTATTAGTTCTATTAGTTGCAGGAACAAAGACCTTCGTGGTCATGTTGGTCAAGCGCCGGCGAGATCAATAACCCTCTGGAGTTGGTGTATCGGTCGCTAAGACGCAACGTCCTAGATGGTTATAGTCGAGCCACCAACCTCAACTCTCCACAAATCGAGATTTATCCCTCTTATCGAAAGATCAGGACACCTGCTGCTATTCAGTGGTATTAGAGCAACAGTTTCCTGGTGAGAACTTTTATCTTAGTTTAGATTTATTTTGTTCATCATAGAGTCCAGAAAACAGCCCTACAAAAAGATCATCATCTGTTTTCACTTGATCCTAGCCTGTTTAACCTTTAGTATTACTACCTAGTTCATATACTTGTTGAACTTGTGTTGCATCGTCATGTCTTTGCTGGTATTAGTGTTGGTCCTTTAGAGTGGTGAGTTCTTGTCACGTTACCGTCACGAGTCGAGTTCTTGTGTTCCTGCTGTCCACCGTCTCTACCATCAACCAAATTCCCACCCCCACCAGACCAAAAGCCTCCCAAATTAGCCATGACCTCCTTCCATCTCTCACAGGCCACGCTACCAAAAATAGTGATTCGCTATCAAAAGCCGCACCTAAAAAAAGTTGGGTATTAGAAAGTTTTTATAAATACTCTTCCGACCTTCTCTCTTTGTTTGCAACGCGATCTGTGCAAGTCAAAAGTTTAGAGAGAGAGAGAGAGAATATCTTTTTTATTACCTATATACCCCTGGTCAAAAATGTGCATGTGGTGAGTGATTGTTTGAAGTCCTTTAGAGTCTAGTAATTCAATATAGGGCTCCTAAAAAAGTGAAAAAAAATTTCAAAAAAATCAAAAAAAGGAGCCCTAGCTTGGTTGCTCTGTGTTCAAGTCATTCTTATTGTTGTCGAGTGACAAAATCTGTGATTAGGCTCGTGTCTCTAGCACGGTCTAGTCTAGGATCAGCACAGTTTCGCCGTTGAATGTTCTTTCAACTTGTTTTGGCTAGAGTAGTTTTAGTTTTCCTTACTACATATATAAATACATGTCCAAGCTCTACCTTTCTACTGACCATTCAGGAACAGGGACTTGCAATCGCTTTGCCATCTTCAGAGTGCCTCAATTCGCCACCGATTGCATTCCTTTATTGCAGGTCGAGAGCTTGTAAGAGCTTGAGTGTGTGAATTGCCACTTTTCCCATTTAGTAGTACATAGGGATTACATAATCTCGTGAGTTTTTCCTTTGTTGCTACTAACCATGGCAGGTAATCCAAGCAATCATGGAAGTAATGTTGGGAGTGGGAGTGATCATGATGACCCCCTAACTCCAAGAGAGCATCGATGCGTTACTCACTTCGAACGAGTGTGCAATCGGCATGAGCTTGAGACTCGCGCTGCCTTGGATGAAATTCGCGCGCAACTGGGACAACTTCTTGCTGCTGCTCCACACAACGAAACACCCGCTGCTGTCCACGCTCCACGGGCTGCCCCCGCTGCTGCCCCCACCGTTCACCCACTAGGGGAGGGCCAAAAAGAGAACAACTACAAGGCTGATTCAGAGGCAAACGATGGGTTCAATGTGAACAATGATCGACAACACTGTCGACTCCGCTACAATCAACAAGGTATGGTAAGAAACTAGCAGGCTCCACGTGAGGTATGTGATGACTTAATTGCAAAAATAAAATTTACGATGCCTCCTTTTGATGGTAAATACGATCCCGATGGTTATCTTGATTGGGAGTTGGCGGTAGAACAGAAGTTTGCTTGCTATGATTTCCCTGAGAATAGGAGAGTACGAGCTGCCACTAGTGAGTTTATGGGTTTTGCATCTGTTTGGTGGCAAGAGACATGTAGAGATAATCGAAATGTGCCTACAACATGGGATGGGTTAAAATGATTAATGCGTGCTAGGTTTGTTCCCTCTTACTATGCTCGTGATTTGATCAATAGATTGCAATGTTTTAACCAAGGTAGTAAATCTATTGAGCAATATTATCAAGAATTATAAATTAACATGTTGCCTTGTGGGTTAGAAGAGGTCAAAGATGCAAAGATGGCTAGATTTTTGGGTGGGCTTAACCGGAAAATTCAGGACATACTCGAGTATAAGGAGTATAATACTACCACCTGTTTGATCCATCTTCCTTTGAAAGCAGAACAGGAAGTACAGGGACGCCAGCCCATGATGCGAGGAAGCAATGGAGGCTCTTCCACATCACGGGCGAACCAGGCGCCACCTTCAATGACTTTGGGACATGCTCCTACACCCACTGCCCCACTACTTCTACGCCAACACGCGTGCCGGCAACAAGCAAAACAACCGCGCTTTAGGCACCTTCAAAGAGTGTTTCTTCTATTGCTTCCATCGGTCGTACGAGAGATGTTCAGTGCTTTTAATGCAAGGGACATGGCCATGTGATGCGGGATTGCCCAAATCAGCGTGCCCACCTTACTCGGGATGATGGTGAGTACACTAGTGCTAGTGACATTGATGAAAAAGAATATGCTCTTGGTGCCACTAACACTGCAGAGCTAGAAGAAGAGGTCTGCAATGCTGCATCGGCGGAGGCATACTTGTCTCTTGTTGGCACACACGTCCTTCATGCACAACCAGCGTGTGATGAACAAGACCAGCACCGTACCATCTTTCAGACAAGGGCCGTTGTCCATGACCGAGCCGTACATGTCATTGTTGATGGAGGTAGGTGAAACAACCTTGCTAGTGTGGACATGGTTGAGAAGCTTGGCTTGACCACAAATCCACTTCCGTAGCCGTATGAGCTTGAATAGATAAATCCATGTGGTAAGGTTCAGGTAACGAAAACTGTTTGAGTACCTTTCTCCATTGAGTCTTATCATGATCATGTTGACTGCGATGTCGTACCTATGAATGTATGTTCTCTTTTATTAGGTAGACCGTGGATATATGATAGAGATGCCAGTCATCATGGTAGAACCAACCAATATACTTTTGTGTTCAAGGAAAAGAAATTTGTGTTAGAACCCATGACTCCTGCGGAATTACTTAAGATGCATGCAAAACAAACTAAAAATGAGAAACAGGAGGGTGATAGTAGTGATAATAAAAGTGTGGTTAAAGAATTAACCCTACAAGATGCATCAAATGCTAAACAATCAGGACCTAAGTTGAAGGAAAAAGTTTTGTTAGCTACAACTGTTTCTCTACCTCCTGTTGCCACTAAGCTTTTGCAGGATAATGAGATGGAATCGAGGACGACTCAAATTCAAGAAGGAGAGGATGATGAGGACATCTCCAGTAAGGTTGCGACCACAACTCCTTCCCCTTCAGCGAGCGCTTCATCCACTATTTCATCGCTGTTGTCAACGTTGCCTGGAGGCTTAAATCCATAAGCTCGGCCTTTCAAGGCCACTCCGGTGGAGCAGCGCACTAAGCCCATGCACCAAGGACAGCCCACACCCCAAGGAAGGCCCAATTTCAAGCCCAGCTCGATTCCAAGTCCGGTTCGGCCATCCAGAAGAGCCCAACTTCAAATGGGCGTATCTCGGGCATCCGGACTCTGTTTTCGGCGATCCACTACTGGACGGAAAGCTTAGGAGATAAGATTTTCAATGGATCTACTCTCGCTGCTAGATTCAGCCCGCAGCCATGGGAATTCGCAGAAGAAGTGCATGACCAGATTTCTCCCGGTGTTGTGTCACCTTTCTTTTGGGCCCCAGGCCTATGTATCTTAGGGTTTTATTTGATTAAGTTAACCTTTTCTACTTCTTGTAATCACGTGTGTCAGTTAGACCGCCTGAATTACTTGTCATCGGAACCCCACCGTTTTGTGTTTCTTCCCAACAAAAACTTTCGTGGTCAGGTTGATCGCGCGCTGGCGAGATCAATAACCCTCTGGAGTTGGTGTATCGGTCGCTAAGGCGCAACGTCCTTGATTGTTGTAGTCGGGCCGCCAACGTCAACTCTCCAAAAATCAAAATTTATCCCTCTCATCGAATGATCGAGACCCCTACTACTATCATAGCTGGGAGCTGGAGCTGTGCCAAACGGGGTCTAAGAGCTGGGAGGATTAGTAGGGCTAGCATGACCCGTTTGCACGCTCCTAGCTACCAAGACTGTTTTTTAATCAATTGTGACTGTGCAGTACAGCAGTAGTCATCGCTTGTATTTTGTAATAAACCGCTAGGCCAATACATACCAGGGTGGAGACCTAAGAACGGCCTGGTAGACTGGGCTGTGCTTGGGCTACCAGCATTAATATTATACCTTGCACTGCACATATTTCCATCAGTATCAAGATTTGAACTCAACCTAGGTCCTGTCAAATTTTTTTTAAAAAAAATTGATAGGCGGAAATTAGGTTGGCCCTGGTTTATGTCGGGTTGGATTCAGGTCCACCCATGCCCGGTTTTGACCTGACCTGAGATCTAAACATCATAGGGTCAAATCCAAGGGTGATGGTTACCTCCACCAATATCAAACCCTAGCCAGCCTATCCCAAGCTCCCTCAGATTACTCCCCTTAGCCGTCATGGTCACTCGCTTACAATCCAACCCTCTCTCGGTCCTCCTCAAACCAGTGCCACGTTGACCACCAACTGCCTCCACTCTAGCCTCAGATGACTCCCTCGCCCCTTTGGTGTACTGTCGGGACCCCTAAAATGGAATCTAGTCCCTTTTGTGCATTAGATATACTATTCCCTAGATCAAGTAATTAGTACACACAGACTTATAGTTTGGACCATAACCATTGTGACTAGAATTTAAATAATACATCAGAGTGCGGCCAATATGGCACTTCTAACAATAGTTTGGCACCATGGCCTTACAGCAATGGAAAACTTAAATTACATTTTTTTAACTTCAAATGGAAGACCCAAACAACTTCACAAGCATGACTGAAAAAACGTGTCCCTAGATGTCGGAGTAATCTTCGTCTTGAACTTCCTCCGTGAAGTTTTCTTCCTAGTACTCTTCGTCTTAGTACTCTTTGTCTTTAGGCTAGGTATTCTACGGATCATGAACTGCTAGTTGGAATGAGTAGCCCCGCATGAAAGACGAGAGTGAGAATGCAACATTCTCAGCAAGCAAGGCTAACTAATGCAATATGAAGACTTAACAAAGGAAGGGTAGGGGTTCTTTTGTCAAAAGCCAATTTGGAATGTTTTGACTAGAGTTTGGAAAATGATTTAAGAAGAGTTGAGGGAAAATAAACATTTGGATCATTTTCTTTTAAACTAAGACAACAACGGGTATTGGCTAGACCTGGCTACTTCACGGTGCCCACCGTGATCTCAACAACACCCTCATCACTCGTAGCAACCACCGTGCGAAAAAACCAAAACGCACAGTTTCATCATGATTTTACCTTTGAAATGTTGTTTTTTCAAAATAAATAGATAAGAAGTACTATTAGGCAGCATCCCGTCGTCCGCTCTTGATTGTGGGTATGGTTGTCATGACACTTTTACACTCTACAGAGGTTGCACGCTTTACCCACGAGAGATGATCCATAAAGAACCATCACAAGCCTTTTAACCAACTAGCTCTTAGCCAGACATCCCCGCTAAGGTTCCACCACTGGAGGGTTCGATCTGCCCAAGCCAAAAATCCCCATGTGCACCAATAGAACCAACAGCTACTGTCTACTCCACCAAATGGAATGCCCGAACTAAGAGTTCAAAGAGTACTCAATCAGGTTCGTACCATAATAGAAACTTATGGTCACACTGTTGTACTTAGTTTGATCTACCTCAAGGAATTGGTCCTTAGGGATTGAGGTAGTTCTCACACTAGCCCTGAGTCTCGTGCTTGTTGCACCCGTCTTGCAATCATCCACCCCAACCAGGGTTTTGCAAAAACATTTGCCCGCTAATAGCACACATATCCCCAACTATCCCATTTTATAAAACATTACAGCATCGGTTGTCCTTTAGTATGAATATAAATCAAGCATTTGACACAAATAAATTATCGATCAACCGAACATATATGTCTACGGTTCACAAAGATAAGCATGAATAACAAAACTAACAACAAGGACGGTGGCAATATTTAACAATTTTAATATACTAGGATAGTAAGGAATACAATTTAACAGATTAATTATTTATGTGGCTTTTAGCTAAACAACCTAACCAAATAGCATTTTTAATTTTAGCATAACATGCATATATAGTTATCAATCTCTAGAAAACTTGTTTAAAAACATGGGAGCAACATGATCAGCACTTGCCTTGGTCAACAAAAACAGCTTTCTCCTCCGAATGATTGGCAGTGAGATTGCCTTCGCCCGAATCTAAAACATAGAATACGATAATAATTATAGTATGGAAAAATAGTAGAAAATAACATGTATACACATGCACATGATAATTTACAGAACAGTATATCTCATTTTTCTTATCATTTTAAAAGTTATTTCACAATTTTTGGAGCTATATATTTAAAGATACAAAAATGACAA
The DNA here is from genome assembly GCA_036346145.1 of Olyra latifolia. Classification (NCBI taxonomy): domain Eukaryota; kingdom Viridiplantae; phylum Streptophyta; class Magnoliopsida; order Poales; family Poaceae; genus Olyra; species Olyra latifolia. The sequence continues at coordinate 1,732,293 of CM070531.1, read as the reverse complement.
GTTTTACGGTTCATCAAAATTAGAAAACTAAAACTAGGCCAGGCCAACATAGTGTGGCCCGACACTATGCAGCCTGCCTAGCTTGGACGAGTGTGAACGTGTGCGTGGACTTGGAGCACAGCGCTGGCGTTGGCACTTGGCTCGGCTAAGGCCTGGCACAGCATGGCCCCACGGCCCGAGCCATAGACAGGTGGGTCCCGCCTATCAGTTACTCGAAACAGGGGAGGCAGCTCTACGAGTTAGGACGGTGGCGGCGACCGGCGGTGTGGTGGGGATGAAGAGGAGGCAACAGAGGGACGGCGCAGCCCAGCGGTTCTACCGGCGGGGTCGGCTCGCCAGGAGATGGACTGTGGCGGTGGCAGCGACGTGTGGGACACCAGCTCTCAACGGTGCGTGATGCTCTGGCGAAATGGTGGCAAGGGAGGGGTGGCAACGGGGTCCACGAGCATCGCAATGCCATGGGGAACCTCAAGGGAGTGCTATCGCAGGGAGACATAGCTGGCTGCGGAGATGAAAGGGCACACGGGCGGTGGCTCTCTCTACCGATGCTCCTACCAAATAAGTCGAGGGCAACTACTCTAATACCTCTAGAGATGCTCTAGGAATCCAAAGGAGAGAAAATTATTGAGGTGTCCAAAGGAGAGAGTCCAAAGTAGTGGCAGTACTGGGGAGGAAGAAGAAGGCTCCGGCGGCTGCGGTGGCGATCCCTTAGATGCGAGGGCAAAAATGAATCACGGGGAGGTATAGGAACGATGTGACTGAAGGGGAGAGGAAGAGATCGCTTACCCGAGGTTAATTGGAAGAAATGGCAAAGGGGAGAGAGTGTGTGTGTTGGTTTCGGAATAATAGGAGAGAGTGAGAGGATTAAGGGGAAGATTAGTGCATGATTAAGCACAAAACGGCTGCCACCATCAAGGGATTGATGGGCCATTTAGGAGTGGCAGGATTTTGGAGAGTTTTCCATCTCTTGACAATTTTCTATGCAACAGAGACGGAAGAGAGAGGGTTGGCACAAAGGAAGAGAAAGGGAAAAGAGAAAGAAGGGCGAGCAGGCAGGCCAAGAGAAGAAGAAAAGAAATAGAGAAAATGTAACATCCCCATTTTTCAAAAATTTTGAAAATGCATAATCATGGCATCATCACATGTGAATCCAAACTTCTAAAAATCATTTTTGAAAAATGTGCATGTTACTATAAATATTTTCCTAAAAACCTATTTAAGGATTCAACTTTTAAGATATTTCAATTAAAATCTGTCTAAATTATTAAAAATCTATTTTGGCAATTATTAGATTGACAATTTCAAATTAGGATAGAAAACATCCAATTAGTGGAACTCAAATTGAATAAAAATTTAACACCAAATTAAACTAATTGGGTTTAGCAAAAACATAATTTAAGCCCTAACTTTAATTCCCTACTTTCTCCTATCCCTATGACAAGTGGGCCCCACTTGTCATTTCTTCCCATTTGGAAAATTTCCTTTTTGGCCCTTCCATTTTGGGTAATTCCCCTTTTTGCCACCTTTCCCAAATGGGAAATTCCCAAAACAGCCTCCAACCTCACCTTTCCCTTTCTACCCTCCCCCTCCCACCATTTTTACCCTGCCACCCCATGCGTTCTCCCACGCTACCCCCTCTCTCTCACTCTCTCCGACCTCCCACTCGATTTCTCCCCCTCTCACTCCCCACTGTCTTCCTCAATCCACCTAGGTAGCTCCTCCCCAGCCCGATTCCTTCTGCCACCTCCCTCCCCCTACTCCACTGACTCCATTTTCACCGGTCACACCGACGCCGAGAACGGGAGGCGCCGTCTTGCCAGCTGGCTGAAGCCTGCCGCGCTGCTTTGCCACCGCCATGGTAATTTTCCCCTTTTCTCCCTCCTCTCCTCCTTAGCCCCTAGGACATCTTCCCTTGCCACGCCGTCCCCCACCGGAGCCGGCCGACGGTGACCTCCTTCTCCGCCTCGGCCTCGGCCGCGCCGCCTCGGTCTTCCTTTCCCCTCGCCAAGCCGCTCAGAGCTTCCCTCACCTCCCTTGCTCGCCAACCACGCCGCGACCCTCACTCATCGCCGTTGGCCGACGGAGCGCCGCCGCTTCTTCCGCCTCGGCCACCGCTGAAGCTCATGCCGCCGCCCTCGGCCGGTCAACTCTACCCGAGCCTCCTCCTCTCCTCCTTCTTTCCTCTCCCTTCCACGGCCGAGCCACACTTCATGGAATCCACCATGCTTGAGCCTCCGCTCCGCTCCTCTGCTCTGGTCGCTGACGGTGGAGCCCACCCGTCACCACCCCCTTCGGCACACGCGACCGGGCCGCCGCCCTCTCGGCCACGCCTGCCGCGCCTGCCCCACTGGCCAAGCACATCACGCCTCACGGCCGCCGCCACTGCTTCATGGCATGGCTGGGCCGCCCCACCACGCTCGTCTTGTAGCGCCACGCCACGGGCCGCCTGTCGCCAGATTTCACCGTCTTTGGCCGCACGATCTGCCCGAGTATGATTTTCCCTATTTACCCTTTTAAAAAAGAATTAATTTATTTAATTCATAGTAAATTCATAAAAACTCAGAAAAACATGAAATAAATTTGTAAATGTTTATAAAAATCCATTCTATCTTGCACAAAATTTTCATGCATATTGCACCTATACAAATTTTCTGTTATATTTAGTGTTCCCAAACTATGCTTTAAAATAATTCCAGAAAGGATTTGGAATTTCTAAAAATAATAAATAGCTTTCAAAAATTATGAAAAGTTTTCCAAAAACACTAGGGATCATTCTGAGCTTAAGAAAAATATGAAACCCTAATAGTGTAAATTAAAAACATTTACTAAAAACCCTTAACCTCGCTTTAGCTACATAAAAATGGTTTTGGTTTTTCCCCTATATTAAAATTTCTAAAAGATCAGTCAAAGTTTAAATGCCTGCTGTTGTTCATGGTCAGCTCATTGTCATATATAATGCATTGCATACATTTTTCCAAATGCATTGTTCTTATTTGTGTGTTTTACACCACGTGTAGAACCGACCGTGTTCAACGCCATCGAAGATTCACAAGCAGGAGAGCAAGTCTTTGCAGCAGAAGGCAAGTGCTGAACCTTGTGTCCTATGGTTTTGAAGCTAAATTTCTTAGAAGTTTACAAAATGCATGTTATATTTGAAACTAAAAATGCTAATCGCCTAGCTGCTTTGTTAACACCCAATCAATAATTGTCCTGTCAAAATACTCCTTGCTACCCTAGGTTATTAAAAATTGCTAATATTAAACTTCACCCTTGAATTAGGTTTTGCAATAATGCTTAGTACTGAATCGTTGTTCATTCTTGATACCTGCAATTATTAAATGCTTGTCTAAATGCTTGATTTAAAAGGGCAGTGGATGCTGTCATGGGTGTAGTTAAGATAGTGGGTGCTATCGGGTAAAAATGTTTTGCAAAACCTGTTCGGGGTGGATGGATGCAAGGTGGATGCAGCGAGCACGAGATGTGGGTCCAGTGTGGGAACCACCCCGGTCCCTAAGGACCGATTCCTTGAGGTAGACGAGCTAAGTACAACAGTACGACCATTGAGTGCCTGTATGGACGGGCCCTGGTTGAGTACCCTTCGGACTCTTAGTCAGGCATTCCAGGTGGAATAGGGAGTGGGCATCTGGATACGTCCATAGAGTTGAACCTTTCTTGGTGGATTGGGAGTGGGTATCCAGATGTGTCCATAGAGGGAACCTATCGGCACAAGAGGGGCATTGGTGTGGAAACCTTAGTGGAAATGCCGAGCTAAGGGAAGGTTGTGGTGAAAGACCTTATGGTGGGTAAAGCGTGCGACCTCTGCAGAGCGTAAAACTATCATGATAGCCGTGTCCACGGTCAAGGACGGACGACGGGGAGCTGCCTCAATGGTACTTCTTCTCTATTGTTTTCAAAATGGTGTTTCAAAGGAAAACCACGATTGCGGTTGTGTGTTTTGGTTTTTCTCCTCACAGTGGGTGCTGTGAGCGATGAGGGTGTCTGCAAGGTGGGTGCCGTGAGTAGCCAGGTTGGGCAAAAACCGGTGGGTGCCGAAACTTGAAAGAAAATGATTCGAATATTTGTTTTTCCTCAACATGTTTTAAAACCATTTTACAAAACCTTAGGTAAAATTTTGTAAAACTGGCTTTATGCAAAAAGAACCCCTAACCCTCCTTTGTCAAGCTTTAGATGCATGGTAGTCAGCCTTGCTTGTTGAGTATAAAGTATACTTACCCTCGCCTTTTATCTTGGTCGCTCATTCCAACGAAAGCAGAAGCGAAACAACAATGGAACCCCGAGGAGGAGATGTACCACGACGAAGGATTCGCCGCCGGGATCCAAGACGAAGAGTACCTCGACGCCTAGGATTGCGTTCCTCCAGCTCTGCCTGTGGGGATTTGCCTTGGCTTTCTTCTTTTGGAGTTTCAGTTGTAATATACAAACTTCCGCTTTTGTAAGGCCTTCGTGCCAAACTAATGTAACCACGCCCAAAAGGTGCACTCTGATGTAAAGTTATGTAAATTAATCGTCATGCCTGTGATGCAAATTCTGTATCTGTGTGTGCTAGCTACTGATCCAGGGACTAGCACAGGTAAAGCACAGGTGGGACCTCACCTCCGCCAGGGGGGGTCCCGACAGAAAAACTAGGGGCCAAACTGCAGATATAATTAATACTAGAAATATTATTATTTTCATTAACATAACTAAATTATTTTCCTTATTTATATTAAAACAAATAATCCTATTTTTGGAAATCAAAATGCAATAATATTAATAAAGAACATACTTATTTTTCAAATATTTCTTTTGCAAATAATTTTAAATTTTAGATGCAAATGCATGATGCATGGTTTTTAGGTTTTTGAAAAATGAGGGTGTTACAAACCTCCTCCTTAAGAGGAATCTTAGCCCCGAGATTTGGAAGAGTTTGGAAAAAGATTTGGAAACTCGGCTCTCAGAACTTCTCCATGCTCCCAAGTTGCCTCGTTCTCATAATGGTTACTCCACTGAACCTTGCCAAGCTTGACCACTCTGTTTCTGGTCTGGCGAGCAACTTCATCCAAAATACGATTAGGATACTCTTGATAAATCAAATTTTGCTGCAACTCCAGCTTTTGCAAGGGCATCTGTTCCTCTGGAACCCTTAAGCACTTTCTTAACGAAGAGACGTGAAACACATCATGGACAGCCGACATTGAGAAGGTAACTCCAGTTGATAAGCCACTTTGCCTCTTTTAACTAAAATCTTGAATAGACTGATATAACAAGGTGCCAACTTTCCAATAACTCGGAAACGTCACAGTCCTTTCATCGGTGAGACCTTCAAATAGACCAAATTCCTTCTTCAAAGGCTATATATCTGTGGCGATAATCAGCATAGCTCTTTTGTTGGCTTTGAGTTGTTTTCAACCTTTGCTGAATAATACGAACCTGTTCATCTACCTCCTTAAGAAGATTTGGCCCAAATAACATTCGTTCACCAGTTTTCTTCCAATATAGGGGTGTCCTGCACTCTATGGTACAATGCTTCAAATGAAGACATCTATAGATTGGACTGATAACTATTGCTATAAGAAAACTCTGCATAAGGCAAATGGTTATCCCAACTGTTGGTATTTGCTAAAGCACAAGTCCGAAACATATATTCAAGTACCTGATTTGCCCTCTCAGTCCATCCATCCATCTATGGATTACATGGTGTACTAAAGTTAAGATTGGTTCCCATTAAGTTGGGCAGCTTTTGCCAAAACTTTGAGGTGAACTGAGCTTCTTTATCAGACACAATCTTTTTTGAAACACCATGGAGACGTACTATCTTGGCCAGGTACAACGGCCATCTCATTGTTACGGCCAGGACAGGCGAGGTACCAAAGGGGCAGCGTGGGGGTGTGGAGATGGCCATGTCAGATTGGGTGAAGGCATGGCCGGCCGGTCATTCCCGCTCCACGTATATCTCTAAAGCTAAGAAGGATGCCATCTGTAATGTTAGCTTGTCACTTTAGACCATCTCCAGTACGCGCTTCAAATTTCTCCTTAATAACACTATTTCTTATACACATTATCAATCCTCTAAAATTATTTCACACTTTATAGTACACTCTAAAAGATTTAGGCCTTGTTTGGTTCATTACTAAAAACGCCACACCTAAGGTTAGGTGCACCACAGGTCCCTAGGCTGCTGTTTGGTTGCTCACTAAACTGCGGCACGCCACAACACCTTAGGCAGCCACCCATTGCTTCGCTAAGGATTTCTCGCCAGATTGTGTGGAGGAGTGATGGCGGCGGAGCAGGCCTTCAGCGACGGCGGCGGCAGCCTTCAGCGAGGCGGAGCAGCGAGGTGATTAATTAATCGTGGATTAGTGATGGTGGCTTCTAGCTTTGATTGATGGGGTTCTTGGGATGGAATGGATGTTTACCGATCGATCCAGATGCCACCATCCATGTTGTTGGATCAAATGCTTGTTGTCAATTCATGCATACTATATGTTCACCGAAATGCTTCACCGGTTTAGTAATTTTTCTCTAATGCAACCAAACGCTTGTCTTCACTTTTTGCCTAGCCTAACATTAGTCATGGCCGTGAAACAAACACTAGCTAAGTTTAGACAAGTTAGTCAAGCCACAAGTGTGGCAAATGGCTAAAGTTAGGTTAGGCAACCTTAGTCACCAACCAAACAGGCTCTTATTCTCCGGCAGCTTCTTTATACCTAAAAGTTAGATGAACAGCGTTTTTTCTCTAGCTACTGTTAGAGATGCTCTTAGGACACACATAGGATCCATAGGCCTCAAGATTTATGGAATGCACACAGATTGATACTGAGGTGGCTAGCTTTCAGGCATGTGCCTGGACCCATCCAAACCTAAAAATGGAAGCATCTTTTTTTGCACGAACTCTAGCCTCTACGTGCATGTGGTGTCTGTCACCACGTGATGTCCATTCTGTATCTTGGAGATTATATTCTTCATTCAGAATGTCTGAAACAGGTCGATCCAGGTGATCAAATTACAGAGGGAAAAGGATATTATATCTACGGCTGTAATCACATCGGATATGTACATATATCAGTTACACCATATTGGTATCCATAACTTTTTATTGGATATAAACTAGCGTGATGATAGTGCCAGAAACAAATACGAATATTGATAATATCGGTTGCAAATACAGATGGTAGCTGGACTTGCGACTGGAGTAAAGTGCTAATAAGGTAGCCGTACTAGAAAGTAATGGATATTTTCTTGAATAATACGCAACAAAGTAGATTAGAAAAATAAGCGCCCAACTACACATATCACGCATCAAATATTCATCCACATTTCTCACTTACGATGACGAGTAGCATTTGACAATACATCAAAGTAGTACCGACTTAATCTGATGGGCTAGGCCACAAAGTAACTTAAGATGTTTGGGTCGGATATATATGTTTTGAACTACTGGATATTATCATGAAAAATTTCGAAAAAAAATTAGTATTCATTGGATATTTCTATTTCATAATTGTATCCGCCAAAAAAATGTTGGATATCATTTTTTATCGATATCACTATTCAAGGATTGTTCTTTTTAGGTTATCTTCTTATTTGTTTATAAGTTGAACTTCAAGAGCTTGCCGAGGTAGTTTGGAAAGTCCGGCCTGCTTTGTTTGAATTGCTTTTTATAGCTTTGGGATGCACCTTTAAGACAAAAAAAGTAAATACTGCAAAAGTCAAAGTATTTCACTTTTCGATTCGGAGATAGATAGATAGATAAGATAAGAAGATAAGCAGAAAAGAAAAGCCCTAAATTGATTCGGCCAAATAGAAATATACTGATTAGATTAGGGATGGCAATGGGGACATTCCCCGCTAGGGAATGCCACCCTGTCCCTGTCCCAGCGAACCCGGTTTCTCCCCATTCCCCATCCCTGAACTTGGGGATATTTTTCTCCGTCCCCGTCCCCGTGCCTCACCATCTCTTTTGGCAAAGGTTAGGAGTAATTGGCCGATGAATTGATGGATGAAGAGGGGTATTGGATCAGTGTTGGCTAGGCTTTAGTGGTCCATTAGCCCATGCAAGTAAATAGTGTTGAGATAGGTTGAATTATTGGATTATGCTAAAAACAATTGTGCTAGACCATAAATGATCGGGGCCCATACTCATCCCCGTGAGGAAAATTATCTCTCCGTCCTCATCTCCGCCATCCCCGACGGGGAATGGTTTTTTCCAAATCCATTCCCGCGGGGGACAAGCTTCCGCAATCCCATCTCCTATGGGGAATTCTCTGTCGGAGAACGGGAAATGGGGCGTTGCCATCCCTAGATTAGACCCCTGGTTATGGGAAGCCGATCATTTGTATCGTACAAAATAAAAATTAAGCTAGCTTGGATCAAAGAATTTAAAATCTGTCTTATCAGTTTTTTTTTACTATGTTGGACTTGTCTGAGAATGAGAAAATCTGTATTTTTTTCATCTTAAAAGAATTAATTAATAGTCGATTGAATGGGATGTTTCTTGGTGGGTTGCAGTGCATGCAAATCGGCAGTCGCAGTGGCACATGGAAGGAGGGTGAAAAGGCGGGTGGGTCCGTCCCCTTCACGAGCGAGAGCGTTTAAAGTGGAGTTGGTCCCCCGATTAAAAGCCACCCCGGAACACATGCACATTTTTTACAGATGCAGCCAGTAGACGTACGCATCATCATCATCTTCTTCAGACTATTCTAATTCAGTTCTCTCCCTTGCATTATTGCATGGTCTCAGTAGCTAGCTAGCTGATCTATATGTCCTCGATCGCTGCGATGACTAAGCAGCAGCTTCTTCACATGAGCAAATTTTATGGTACATAGAAAGGTACCACCGTGCACCATCTCTCAGGACCGGTCTAAAGTTTTCGGAGGCCCGGGACGAGCAAAAGCATAAGGCCCTTTTATTACCTAGTAGTCTAGTATAGTTACTACAAATAAAAATGAATATATTCTTGTATCATAAAATTGATAGAGAGAACAAGTCGTTATACTAAAACTGGCGAGTAGCGAAGTAAAGTAATAAGTTCTAAGTTGCATCTCCATGCCCACCACTTATTCACCCCATCCTTGCCACGGTATCATCATTACCACAATGCCACAATGAAAACCTATCTCAATAACTCCTGTAAGTTTAAATGGGCAAGTTAAAGTTCCTTCTAACAATTTTAGATGCAAAGTCATCTATAATAGTATCAAGATCAATTTCATCCAATTTATCTTTCTCGATACATAAAGTTGCCAAACCATTTAACCTTTCTTGTGACATTGATGACCTTAAGTAATTTTTCAATAATTTTAACTTTGAAAAACTTCTTTCAGTGGAGGCTATAGTCATAGAAATGGTGAATAAGATTCGATAAGCAATTAAGACATTTGGATAACAATTTAAATCTTTAACAATCTCGAAAATCTCGAGGGCGGAATGTGACTCAGACAACAAAGTCATCTGTAACACTTTTAATTCAGAGAAAAAATCATCTAATTCAATATCAGATGAACCATTTTGAGAAAATATTCTGTCAAATTTAGTGCAACAATTTCTTAGTTCATTATTATCCAATGACTTCAAATTTTTTGAGCTAAGTAAAAATCCAAATATACTCTTAAATGTAGTAAAGTCCTCAAATCTGTTCTTCAATGAAGAAATTGCTACATCAACCATAACTAGAAAGTAATTTACCTCAAAAGACTTCTCGGCTGATAAAACCTCTTCATTATGCTCACTTTCATCAAATTGTTTTTTTCTAATAGCTTGATGTTTAACTGGGAATGATGCTTCAACATTCATGTTAGATGCAATTTCTCTAGCAATATCTAAACTAGTTGTAAATCCTTCAATCCTATACTTTTCAAAATATTGCATAACACCTTCAATTTGTTTTAATGTAGAGTTTATGCACATGGATGGTGATTGTAACTTCTTACTAATCACGTTTATGGCAAAAAGAATATCATGCCAAATAACCATACCAAGTAAGAATTCAAAACTACCAAGCAAGTCATATAAATTTTGTGCATCACTCTTTGACTTGAGGTCATCATTATTTTACATATGTCTAGCAAAGCGGGGAGCTTGATATATGATTGCTTTAACACTTTTGATGCGACTCTCCCAACGAGTATTAGACAATGATTTCAGAGTTAAAGACGGCACATGGTGGAGCAAAACCTTCCATCGTTTGGTAGAACTTGAGAATAACACATATATGCGTTGCACAATTTCAAAAAAAAGAAATAGCTTTACTACAAGAATTGGCCATATCACAAAGAGTAAGATTAAGACTAGAACAAGCACATGGCATGTACAATGCTCTATGATTTATTTCAAGCAATCGTTTTTGCACTCCTTAATGTTTTCCTTTCATATTGGAACCATTATCATAACCTTGACCTCTCACATCATCAATATTAAGACCAAAATAGTTAATAGCATCCAACAAATTTATTTTTTTTACAGGATCCACTTTATAATAAAAAATGGACATTTATGAAGAAGACAGGAATTCGCATAGAATCGAATTCTAAGGTTTACCTTATGCTCAGGCTTTGCCTATGGTATATGGGCATATATTTTCTTTTTATTACCAGGTTATATTTTCGCTTCTGCTGTAAAATATTTTGTAACATGTAATAAATCAGGCAGGTTGTACTATTTCTGAATGCAACTGAAATCCTGGACAGTTGGCATTCTAGACATTTTCTAATAAATTTTTACGAAAAATTTGGTCTGTCACACTTTTTCCACTAAAATGTCTCTAGCTCTATTATCCAAATTCCCCAATTTCTTGGATCATAAATATCAATAGTAAAATTTGGTTGTTCATCAACACCTAAAATTCCCTTGTTCATAATTTCTAGATTAGAAACAATGTTATTTAAATTCCCCATATCAGTATGCTCCGGTTCACTAACAACGTTATGATCTAATTCCTCTACCTCAGCTGGTGTAATTGGTGGTGTAGAAGAATTTGAACTAACATTAAAAAATCTCTCTATGGCTCCTCTTTGTGAATCCATCACTTCTTGATCATGCTTTCTTTTTTTCCTTTTCACATTCAGATAAATATTTTTTAGTAGACATATTGCACTAAGTAACTAACCAACAGTATCAAACAAACAAATTAGGGAATTACTTAATTATAAATGAACAAGTACCGAAGTATACACAAAGTTAGAATATGAACACCTAGGTAGGCTGGGCTTTGTCGGGCCGCTGGGGTCGGCACTCTGCACTCGGCCGGTCAGGCACTCGGGCAGGCGCCGCCACGTCGGCAAGGTGGCAAAGCAGGACGGCCCGCGGCCGGCGGCCTTGCCCAACACCAAGTCAAACTATCCAACTCCAAGTGGGCAAGTCCGCAAGTGGCCGAGCTGCACTCAGGCGCTGAGACGCTCAGCCGCCGACGCGTACGCCGAGAGGGCCGTGCGGCGTGGACCATCGTCCGTGACTCCATGGATGCGTGGAGTCGGTGGAGCGTTGAGCATGGCGTGGACGCGTCACGCGTGGACGCCGGACGCGTGGTGGCGCCGTGGCGTGGTGCGAGTGCAAGTGTGCGACCGTCGAGGCGTCGACCGGAAGCTGGCTTGCGCCCAGCGACTGCTGGTTCGCAGGCATTGGAAAAATGGAAAACGAACGGGCGAACCGGCGAAGCGCTGAAACCATTTGCTAACGCGTTATACGTGAGCCGGCCGACGGCGGGAGAACACAGGATACTATCTATTGGGCTTTCTTTTTTCTATATCGATAAAAATCCAAATACTTTTTATACCTACTTCGCACTATATGGGCCGGGGCCCTCCAAAATTGGGGGCCCCTGGCGGTCGCACCGGCTGCCCCCTTTGGGCTGGGCCTGCCATCTCTTCCCCTGCTCTCTCTCTCCTCTCATGCTATGCCCCCTAGGCCACCACTGCTGGCCATCGCGCACAAGCAGGCAATTGGGCGGTGCAACGGCAAGATGGCTGCCGTCGCGCCGCACAGGGCCGACCGATACGGTGCGGTGGGCGGTCGGATGAGATAGCACTAGAGGCCACCATGCGGAGTGACGGCGGTGGCGGAGGCTGGACGACGTGATGGTGGCAAGGGAGGACAGGGCAGCTGTAGGGCTCATGGGGACCATCCAGGTGACGTATTGGGCGGTGTTATGCAGGGCGGCACCATGGTCACCGGCGGTGGCTCACTGGAAGAGATCCCGAGAGAGGATAGGAAGAGAGAAGAAGAAAAGAAATTATTTTTTGCCCCTTAATCCGTAGTACCTCCATGATCGGGTGATGTGGTAGAGGAGGCCGGTATCAGTACCATATCTTAAGGACCATTAGATCAATGACTCTAATTTACTGATCGATCATATTATTATTACCACAAATCGAGGTTAGGCTTCCTTAATTAGTAGTGTCGGTGCATGTCACCAACTAGCAAGGACGTGCGTACTACCTGCAGAGGTTATTGACATGTATGGATCCGTAGAGAGTTCATTCGAGTGACGTCGTTTTCCGTCTCCTTAATTCTCCTCTACGTACGCATATATATCGTAAATATTGATGTAGCTGATCGATGATGAGACCGAGTGAGTGCAGGGGGTCCGATCGATGGCATTGCCTGCTTGCCAGCGTATGTAGGATCGGAGTAGGTGAGTAAGCGCACATGCAAGTGTCCCCCCCCCCCCCCGTCTGCACTCTGCACTCTGCTACCTATATATACCTTCATGCATCTACATTTCGATATATCTTTTTCTTTCTTTTCGCGATAGTTAATCCAATAATTGCATATATAATTAATTGCTCATCAAATTATACATGCATGTGCACAACCATGCTTTGATTCATTCTTGAAATGGGCCTTTTCAAGATTGACCTACCATGCATGCACGGCTGTAGCTCCTTCTTCATCTCTGATACACCCGTACGTACGTGCATGTACATGCATCACCAACCAAGTATATTGTCTCCACCGGATCCCCTAACCAATTATATCGATCCCATATAAAATATGAAATGTACTACGTACATGGTATACACCGATCGAGATTAAGTACGAGAATTAACAGGTACATGCGATTTTGGAAACAGGCTGATTATCTGGAAGTATCTCGGAATCGGCTTGGCCTTAATGAAATACGGGTCAAAACGGGAGCAAAAAGGAGCCTAAATCGGCTTGAGCAAATATGGAAAAGGGGACTGGATCGCTAAAATGGATATGTAACGAAGAGTCCCAGACGGATTAATAAAGGCACCGAAGGGTTCAAGTTGGCTTAGTACGAGTATATTATGAAGTTTAGATATAATTAGAAAAATAAGATTCGAGTTTGTATCGGATATAAGAGTAAGAGTTATTGTCAAATTTAGTACAATGTCCAGTATAAATACTTGGCCCTAGAGGTGAAACACCCTGTAGTCTTACTCCGTATTTAGCAGGAATAAAATCATAGGTACCCATACTTATGTACCCATAAATATACATAAAAATATTGAGCACATATATATATATATATAAATATTGAGCAGGAATATATCACTTCCAGAGCAATACGAACAAACCATAGACTCAATTATATAGGCTAAATATGAAACCGTCTGTAACATCCCCATTTTCAAAATAATTAAATAAATAAAATCAAATAAAATTCATGGCATCTTTGCTCGTGATTTAAACAATTTTGAAAATCTTTTTGAAAATGTGTATGTTACTATATTTAATTACCCAAAACCTTAAATAAAAAGATTTGCTTCTAAAGTGTTAATTGCAAAATATTTACTACAAACCTATTATAGTAATTTGGGGACTTTGTGATTTCAAATTGGATTTTGAAACAACAATTTAAAAACCTAAACTAAATAAAAATTCAATTGCAAATTGTGTAGTTAATTAAATAAACTAGTGAATTTTCCTATTTAACCTACCATATTTCACTCTATGTCAATGGCCCCACTTGGCATTGCCCCCCACTCTCTTCTCTCTCCCTGACATCTCTCTCACGTTTCTCTCTCTCACTCCTCTCTCCTACCGTGGCCCTCTCTCCATGCCCACTCCTTGCATGGCTTCCACCTAAGCCCCTAGATGGCACCCTGCCACTGCTCCCCTCCTCCCACGCGTCCCCTTCCCCGCCTGCACGCCTCCCACCCAACCCTCCCGTGCTCTATCTCTCACTCTCCTCACTCCTCCCTCACTGTCCACAAAGAGATTGCCCAGTGAGCCCCTCCCGGCCGTGTCCTCCCATCACCTCCTCTCTCTCTCTCCCTTCTCGTTTTGCTAGGCAGCCTCCCGCCGCTGAGTCGCCGGAGCACGACGCCGATCGTTCCAAGCCGAAGCTCGCCGGCGACCTCCTCCCTTTGCGATTCGCCGTCATAGCTCGGTAAAACCCCTCACCGTCCCTCCCTTTCTCTTCCCCATGACCCGCTCCACCTTTCCCACCCTCCCATGACCCAATTTTGCTCGCCATGTCATCGCGCCTTCTTCCTCCACGCCGGCCGCACGTCGCCAGACTGCCGTGGTGCGTCTCCGGTCCAACCGCAGCCGCCATTAGCACCCTTGGGCGCCCTTGGCTCGCCGACCTGCTCTCGACCCCATTCGCCGCCGGCCGCCGCGCCGTGCTCCTCCGTCCGCTCCGCCGCGACGCCGCTAGACCACCTCGGGCACCCGCGTAAGCCGCCACCGCTTTTAGCACCCCTAAGCTTCACCGATGCTCGCCAACCCCACCGATTCGCCGTCGCATGCTGTCATTGTCACAGTAACGCCGCCCAGCTTAGGTCTGAGAGCCGCCGCCTTGCTCGATTCAGACCGCGATACTCCACCAAAGCGCCGCCTCGACCTCCTCTCCCTTTCCCTCGCTCGGCTGCCTCCGCCTCACGGAGGCCACGCCGCCTCTCGCCCGCCTCCCTGCTTGTCTCACTGACGGGAGGGGCCCACGGTCAGCCCCTCCCGCCCCTCCTGCGACGCTACAAGAACGTCACAGCGTCAGCCACGCCTGCCCGCCTACCATCTCCTTTTCCTTTTTTTTTTTTCTTTCTTTCATTTTTAGATTTTGTTTCATGTTGTTAATTGCATATAAATTGTAGCAAATTCAGAAAAATGTGAAATAAATTTTATTAGGTTCATAAAATCATATATTATTTTTAGGTTCTGTTTATTTACATATTTCTGTTAACTTTAATTTTTAATAATTATCTTAGTGTGTAAACTTGTAGGAATTTTATAGAATAAAATATAGATCCAAAAATATCAAAATTTGTTTTCTGAAGTTAGATATATTGTAATCTAATTTCTGAACTGTTTTGATGAATTTATGAAAGTTATTTATAATTAAGCCTCTTTTATACCTTTAATATTAAGCTTATAAAAATCAAAACCAATTATAGGTTCTTCCCAAAAGGATGAAATTAATTGCGGAGTTTTATAAAATTTTGTGATATTGTTTTGTACTGTTTGAATTCAATTCAAATCATGTCGCATTTATCACTTGTTGTGTATGTGGTTCTTATTGCCGTTTCTTTTAAACGTTAGATCCGTCTCGTAGAAGGATTTGCGTTACGATCATCAACTACCCGGATCAAGGCAAGTCATCGTGCCATGTTGCTATTACCTAGTTTTCATAACTATTTTTAGATTTTGCAAAAACCTAGATGCTAATTGAAAGTTAAAAACAATATTTAAGCTAAGATGTAGATAAAGTCCTATATGAATAATATACACCGCCAACATCATCAACCCTAGCTAATTAATATTATTTAATCTTGCTGCCATCCTTGTTTAGTAATTTTTACATTACATGCTTAGCAATTGCAATTTAAAGACTTACTTTTGTGTTCAACCCCGACAAAAACTTGATTGCAATTGAATGGCCTAGTAGTGGGTGCTACCGTGTCGAGAATTGTGTGTAGGGATAGTGGGTGCTATCCCGGGCTTTTTAAATGGTTTCCCAATCGGGATGAATGGTTGCAAGGTGGTTTGCATCTGCTTGGTGGCAGTATGCTCGAGATTGGGTTGGTGTTGGACCATACCCGTTTGGCTTAAGGACCGATTCTTTGTGATATTTAGACTAGTTCAACAAGGCGACCATTGAGTGCCTCAGATGGGCAGTCCTGGTTGAGTACCCTTCGGACTTTTAGTCGCATTCTGGTGGAAGTAGGGAGTGGGCACTTGGATATGTCCATAGAATGTAACCTTCTGTGTGGTTGGGAGTGGGTATCGTGTGTGTCCATAGAACAGAACCTACCGGCACAAGAGGGGCATTGGTGTGGAAACCTTAGTGGGAATGCCGAGCTAAGGGAAAGTCGTGGTGAAAGACCTTGTGGTGAGCATTTTTCCTTTGGGTGATTCCTAGGAAAAACCACCTCTCGTGGGTAAAGCGTACGACCTCTGCAGAGTGTAAACTTTCATGAAAGCCTTGCCCAATGGTTAAGGGTGAACTACGGAAGATGCCTCACTGTAGCTTTGTAAAATTCTCTTCTTCCTCTCTGTATTTTGGGATATTGCCCTGCAATTGGTGTTGCATGGGCGTGATCGTTATCATGGTAGGTGCCATGGTGGTTTCGGAAAAGCCAGTAGGTGCTGTCTTTTCCAAAGAAAGAATTATAAATTTCAAAACTTCAATTTCAAAACCGCTTTCTCAAACTAGGTTTAAAAGTTTAAAAATTAGCTTTATGCAAAGTGAACACAAACCCTTCATGGAACCTATATAGCAACTAGGCATTGGCTTGCAAGTATTTAAAGAATACTTACCTCGAGTTTATACTCGGGCTGCTCATCCAACGAGCAGGTGGTGATCAGCAGTGGTACCCCGAGGAGGAGATGTACCAAGACGACGGGTTCGCCGCTGGAGTTCAGGACGAAGAATACTTCGACGCCTAGGATTGCGCTCCTCCGGCTCTGCCTGTGGGGAATCGTTGTGGTTTCCATCTGGATTTCCTGGTTTTATTTTGAGGCCTCTGTTGCCTATGTAAGACTTCCGCTGTTTTAAGGCCTTCGCGCCAGACATGTCATTCGCACTCTGATGTAATAAATAAATTTATCGGATGGTTATGATCCAAATGCTGGAATCTGTGTGTACTAACTACTTGATCCAGGGACTAGTACAGGTATGACACAGTAGGGACTCGGCCCCATTTCCTAGTCCCGACAGTGCTGGTATCGAGAGCTAGGTCAGAGGTCGCAACCTAGGTAGAATGGTATAGCCATAAGGACCTACTTAATTAATAAATTTACTTTCGACAGTTTTCGAAACTTACTCCTTTCTGTCTTTACTTACCTGAAATTTTCGCTTCTATCTGGTCTTAGCTTTTCCTCTCTTATCACCTTCTGAGTGATTTGTTTTTCAAAACAAAAAGGTCGCTTCTAGATTCTCCCCTGATTCAAAATTTTAGTCACACCACTGCTCTTAATAGTATACCTAGAGCCTTAAGTCGTCAACGATTGGAACAAGCCCATGAGAAGCATTAAAGTGCAGCAAGCATAGAAGAATTAGATGGCTTCAAGAAAGCAAGATAACGTTTAAGTTGTAGGAATCCTATTGCCTATAGTCGTATTAGACGATATTGGGTTTCCTGTCAGGATTTTGAGATAGTGTGCATCGACTTGGTCGTGCAGCTGTCGCTTGTGTGTCTTTCGGAGTTTTTCTGCATTTTGTTTGTATTGGTGTGTTGCTGGATGTTCTGATCTTCCCTATTAGTTTTCTCCCTGGTTTCCTTTCTCATCTCATTTTCAAAATTTCTGTCAGATGGTGGACACCCGAAATGGAGCTGCTGCTGGTCGTGGAAGAGGAAGAGAGTTGGTAGTGAATGAACCTCAGGGTCAGCCTCCGCCTATCGGGCAGCCCCAGAATCAACCGGCTGCTGATAACCAGGACAATGTCAATCTGCCACCCCCACCACCTCATCCTCCACAGTTGGACCAAATATTGGCAATGCACCTCCAAGCTTTCCAAGCCATTGCCAATAATCTTAACAACCTTGCTGCTCCAGCTCAAGCTCAGCCTCCTCAGAACCAACACCAGTCTAGGTTTGGTGATTTTATGAGAACTAGACCATTAGTGTTCACCGGAGCCGTGGAACCCCTGATTGCTAAGGATTGGCTCCGAGAAATGAGGCGAAAGCTAGATATGATTCAGTGCACTGACCAGGAGAGTGTCAATTTTGCTGGTCATCAACTCCAGGACGATGCTGCTATATGGTGGGAAAACTTTAGAGCCTCTCACCCGGACATTGAAGCTCTTACTTGGGAAGACTTCTCTAAAGCCTTCACTGCCTCATTTGTTCCCAAGGGCATTATGGAGATGAAGAGGCGAGAATTTCACCGTCTCCAGCAAGGCAACATGTCAGTCAATGAGTACTTGAATAAGTTCAATCACCTTGCCCGCTATGCCACCACAGAAGTAGCCTTAGAATCTGACAAGATGTGGAAATTTATGGAGGGAATGGATCCCGACATCAAGGCTCTTATTGCTTCCAATGATTATGCCACCTTCCAGGAGATGGTTAATAAGGCCTTGATTATAGAAGATATTGAGCGGCAGCGCATGGAGAAGCGCAAGAGAAAGATGGCGCAACAGCAACACCAAGGTTCTAGCAGCTCGAGGCCTCGCTTCTCCCAGTTGCCACCTAGCCATCCTCCAATGTCCCAATTTCAGCAAGGTCAAAGGATGTCCGGAAATCAGCCCCGTCAGATGACACAGAGCCTTCACCAAGCTCCAGCTCCCCAGGCTCCCCAGAACAACACCACTGCAGGAGTTCAGTGTTTCAACTGCCACCAGTGGGGTCATTATGCTTCCAAGTGTCCTCAGAAGAATCTAGTGCCTTCTGCCCCCTCCAACCCTGGGTTGGCTGCTCGCGCACCAGTTGCTGGTAGAGGCCGTGGAGCACCCCCACCTCCTAGGGCACCTCAAGTTACTGGAAGAGGCCAAGTCAACCACATCACTGCGGAAGAAGCGCATAACGCTCCAGATGTTGTCCTTGGTAAGTTTCTAGTGAATTCAGTTCCAGCTGCCGTTTTATTTGATTCCGGTGCATCGCATTCTTTCATATCCAAGAATTTTGTGGAATCAAATAATTGGGACGTAATGAGCTTAAAGCATCCCATGATTGTTCAATCACCGGGAAAGTCTATGAGGACCGATAAAGTATGTCCTAAGTTAGACATAGAAGTTAATGGAGTCAAGTTTCTAGCGAACCTTATCTTGCTAGACTCACACGGAATAGAAGTTATCCTAGGCATGGACCGTTAATCAATACAAGGGTCGATTGATTGTGCGGTCGTGCTATTTCTCTTGTCAATAGTGATGGAGTCAGAGTAGAATTCTCCTCTAATCTTGCTACAAGAGCTGTTAGTACTCTGAACCAGTTGAAAGGAATAGCCTTAGACTCAGTCCCCGTTGTCAGAGAATTCCCAGATGTTTTTCCCGATGACCTGCCCGGCATGCCACCCGACCGTGACATCGAGTTCATCGTTGAGTTAACACCGAACCTGCTCCAATAGCTCAAAGGCCATATCGGTTGTCTGCAAATCTTTTGGCAGAACTGAAGAAACAACTCGAAGAGTTGGAAGGCAAAGGGTTCATTCGTCCTAGTGCATCACCTTGGGGAGCCCCTGCAATTTTTGTCAAGAAGAAGGACAAAACCCTAAGGATGTGCGTGGACTATAGATCACTAAATGAGGTCACAATCAAGAACAAGTATCCTTTGCCCAGGATCGATGACCTGTTTGATCAGCTTAAAGGAGCTTGTGTTTTCTCCAAAATCGATTTAAGGTCAGGCTACCACCAGATTAAGATCAGAAAGGAGGACATACCTAAGACTGCTTTCACTACTCGGTACGGGTTGTACGAGTATACAGTCATGTCCTTTGGATTGACCAATGCCCCTGCTTATTTCATGAATTTGATGAACAAAGTATTCATGGAATACTTGGATAAATTTGTGGTTGTCTTCATTGATGACATCCTCATCTATTCCAAGAACGAAGAAGAGCATGCTGAGCATCTGAGGTTAGTGTTAGAAAAACTCAGAGAGCATCAGTTGTACGCCAAGTTTAGTAAGTGTGATTTTTGGCTGAAAGAAGTTGCATTCTTAGGCCATGTCATATCAGCCGATGGTATCGCTGTTGACCCGAGCAAAGTGAAGGATGTTTTAGATTGGACACCGCCAAAAACAGTGACCAAGGTCCGTAGTTTCCTTGGAATGGCAGGGTATTATAGAAGATTTATTGAAGATTTCTCTCGAATTGCCAAACCGCTCACCCAGCTCTTGAAAAAGGACAATAGGTTTGAGTGGACCAAAACTTGTGAGGAAAGCTTCCAAGAGCTAAAGAAGCGTTTGACCTCAGCCCCAGTTCTCACTCTGCCGGATATCCGCAAGGATTTTGAGGTTTATTGTGACGCTTCCAAGTTAGGACTAGGATGTGTGCTGATGCAAGAAGGAAAGGTTGTAGCCTATGCATCAAGACAGTTGAAGCCTCACGAGGTCAACTACCCAACTCACGATCTAGAACTAGCTGCTGTGGTTCATGCTCTTAAAATTTGGAGGCATTACTTGGTTGGCAACCGAACCGAAATATATACTGACCATAAGAGCTTGAAATATATCTTCACGCAGCCAGATTTGAACATGAGACAAAGGAGGTGGTTAGAACTGATAAAAGATTATGATTTAGGCATTCATTATCATCCTGGAAAAGCCAATGTAGTAGCTGACGCCTTAAGCAGAAAGAGCTACTGCAATAACCTCATGATCCAAGAAGGTCAACCTGTATTATATGATGAGTTTAGGAGGTTGAACTTGGAATTGGTAGAACAAGGCTGTGTTCATATGCTCGAACTTCACCAACCTTGGAGAACCAGATCCGGAAGCCCAAAAGGATGATACCGGTTCTGAAATTAAAGGAAGGATCAAGGTAGGAAAAGCCCCCGGATTCCTAGTGGATAAGAACGATATCCTATGGTTCGGAAGAAGAATCTTTGTTCCGAATAAGAAAGAGCTTAAGGAGCTAATCCTGAAAGAAGCTCATGATTCAGCATTGTCAATTCACCCAGGAAGTACCAAAATGTACTTGGACCATAGGACATCTTATTGGTGGACTGGTATGAAGAGGGACATCGCCGAATTTGTCGCCTTGTGTGACACTTGTCAGCGGGTCAAAGCGGAGCATCAAAGACCTGCGGGGTTGCTTCAGCCGCTGAAAGTCCCTGAGTGGAAATGGGAAGAAATCGGAATGGATTTCATCACCGGCTTGCCTAGAACCCAGTCCGGTCATGATTCAATTTGGGTCATTGTGGACCGGCTCACCAAGTCAGCTCATTTCATCCCCGTGAAGTCAAATTACAAAGGAAATAAGCTAGCAGAGCTGTATTTAGCCAAGGTTGTTTGTCTACACGGAGTTCCTAAGAAAATTGTCTCCGATAGAGGAACTCAGTTCACGTCCAAGTTTTGGCAGAAATTGCATGGTTTGCTAGGAACCAATCTAAATTTCAGTACAGCATTCCATCCACAGACTGAAGGCCAGACGGAACGAGTTAACCAAATTCTAGAGGACATGCTTCGAGCTTGTGCTTTGGCAGATTCCAAAAATTGGGATAAGCATTTGCCGTATGCAGAGTTCTCATATAACAACAGTTATCAATCAAGTTTGCAGATGTCCCCATTTGAGGTACTATACGGCAGAAAGTGTAGAACCCCTCTGTACTGGAAAGGGACTGGAGAAAGGATGATTTTTGGACCTGATCTGCTCAAGGAAGCAAATGAGCAAGTCCGAGTTATCCAGGAACGATTGAGAACCGCTCAAAGTCGACAGAAAAGTTATGCAAATAATCGGCGAAGAGATCTGATCTTTGGAGAAGGAGATTTTGTCTATCTCAAGGTGTCACCGATAAAAGGAGTTCGACGTTTCCGAGTCAGTGGAAAACTTGCACCGCGATACATTGGACCTTTCAAGATTCTGGCTAGAAGAGGTGAAGTGGCGTACCAGCTTGAGTTGCCACCCCAGTTGTCAGCTGTGCACGATGTGTTCCATGTGTCCCAGCTAAGGAAATGCCTGAGAGTTCCGGAGGAAGAAATGCCATTAGAACAGCTAGACCTGCAGGAAGACCTGACCTACACGGAGTACACAGTACGGATTTTGGACGAAGCCGCTCGACAGACCAGGAGAAAGGTAATTAAACTATGCAAGGTTCAGTGGAGCAACCACTCGGAGGACGAAGCAACTTGGGAGCGCGAAGAGGACCTTCGGGCTGAGTTCCCCAATCTTTTTCTCAGCTTGTCCGAATCTCGGGGTCGAGATTCCGTTTAAGGGAGGGAGGTTTGTAACATCCCCATTTTCAAAATAATTAAATAAATAAAATCAAATAAAATTCATGGCATCTTTGCTCGTGATTTAAACAATTTTGAAAATCTTTTTGAAAATGTGTATGTTACTATATTTAATTACCCAAAACCTTAAATAAAAAGATTTGCTTCTAAAGTGTTAATTGCAAAATATTTACTACAAACCTATTATAGTAATTTGGGGACTTTGTGATTTCAAATTGGATTTTGAAACAACAATTTAAAAACCTAAACTAAATAAAAATTCAATTGCAAATTGTGTAGTTAATTAAATAAACTAGTGAATTTTCCTATTTAACCTACCATATTTCACTCTATGTCAATGGCCCCACTTGGCATTGCCCCCCCCCACTCTCTCTTCTCTCTCCCTGACATCTCTCTCACGTTTCTCTCTCTCACTCCTCTCTCCTACCGTGGCCCTCTCTCCATGCCCACTCCTTGCATGGCTTCCACCTAAGCCCCTAGATGGCACCCCTTGCTCGCTCCCCTCCTCCCACGCGTCCCCTTCCCCGCCTGCACGCCTCCCCACCAACCCTCCCGTGCTCTATCTCTCACTCTCCTCACTCCTCCCTCACTTGTCCACAAGCAGATTGCCCAGTGAGCCCCTCCTGGCCGTGTCCTCCCATCACCTCCTCTCTCTCTCTCCCTTCTCGTTTTGCTAGGCCGCCCTGCCCTGCCGCCGGAGTCGCCGAGCACGACGCCGATCGTTCAAGCCGGCTTCATGGCGACCTCCTCCCTTGCGATTCGCCGTCATAGCTCGGTAAAACCCTCACCGTCCCTCCTTTCTCTTCCCATGACCCGCTCCACCTTTCCCACCCCCTCCCATGACCCAATTTTGCTGCTTGCCACAGCCGTCGCCGCCTTCTTCCTCCACGCCGGCCAGACGCCGCCAGACCGCCGTGGTGCGTCTCCGGTCCAACCGCACCGCCATTAGCACCCTTGGCCGCCATGGCTTCGCCGACCTGCTCCCGACCCCCATTCGCCGCCCGCCCCGCCGTGCTCCTCCGTCCGCCCGCCGCACGCCGCCGCCAGACCACCTCGGGCACCCCGCGTAAGCCGCCACCGCTTTTAGCACCCTAAGCTTCACCGATGCTCGCCAACCCCACCGATTCCGCGTCGCGCATTTTCGCCGTCGTCGCAGGTAACGCCACGCCGCTTAGGTCTGAGCCGCGCCGCCGCCTTGCTCGATTCGACCGCGATACTCCACCAAAGCGCCGCCCTCGACCTCCTCTCCTTTCCCCCTCTCTTGGCCGCCTCACTTGCAGGGGCGCCGCCGCCGTCTCGCCCGCCTCGCTGCCGTCTCACTGACGGGAGGGGCCCCGATCAGCCCCTCCCGCCCCTCCTGCGCAGCACAGAACGGTCAAGTGGGTCAGCCCACGCCGCCACCGCCCATCTCCTTTTCCTTTTTTTTTTTTTTTCTTTCATTTTTAGATTTTGTTTCATGTTGTTAATTGCATATAAATTCGTAGCAAATTCAGAAAAATGTGAAATAAATTTTATTAGGTTCATAAAATCATATATTATTTTTAGGTTCTGTTTATTTACATATTTCTGTTAACTTTAATTTTTAATAATTATCTTAGTGTGTAAACTTGTAGGAATTTTATAGAATAAAATATAGATCCAAAAATATCAAAATTTGTTTTCTGAAGTTAGATATATTGTAATCTAATTTCTGAACTGTTTTGATGAATTTATGAAAGTTATTTATAATTAAGCCTCTTTTATACCTTTAATATTAAGCTTATAAAAATCAAAACCAATTATAGGTTCTTCCCAAAAGGATGAAATTAATTGCCGGAGTTTTATAAAATTTTGTGATATTGTTTTGTACTGTTTGAATTCAATTCAAATCATGTCGTGCATTTATCACTTGTTGTGTATGTGGTTCTTATTGCCGTTTCTTTTAAACGTTAGATCCGTCCGCCGAAGGATTTGCTTACGATCATCCAACTACCCTGATCAAGGCAAGTCATCGTGCCATGTTGCTATTACCTAGTTTTCATAACTATTTTTAGATTTTGCAAAAACCTAGATGCTAATTGAAAGTTAAAAACAATATTTAAGCTAAGATGTAGATAAAGTCCTATATGAATAATATACACCACCAACATCATCAACCCTAGCTAATTAATATTATTTAATCTTGCTGCCATCCTTGTTTAGTAATTTTTACATTACATGCTTAGCAATTGCAATTTAGAGACTTACTTTTGTGTTCAACCCCGACAAAAACTTGATTGCAAATTGAATGGCCGGTAGTGGGTGCTACCGTGTCGAGAATTGTGTGTAGGGATAGTGGGTGCTATCCCGGGCTTTTTAAATGGTTTTCCAATCGGGATGGATGGTTGCAAGGTGGTTTGCATCTGCTTGGTGGCAGTATGCTCGAGATTGGGTTGGTGTTGGATCATACCCGTTTGGCTTAAGGACCGATTCTTTGTGGTATTTAGACTAGTTCAACAAGTCGACCATTGAGTGCTGTATGGGCGGTGTCTGGTTGAGTACCCTTCGGACTTTTAGTCGGGCATTCTGGTGGAAGTAGGGAGTGGGCACTTGGATATGTCCATAGAATGAACCTTCTGTGTGGTTGGGAGTGGGTATCCGGTGTGTCCATAGAATGAACCTACCGGCACAAGAGGGCATTGGTGTGGAAACCTTAGTGGGAATACCGAGCTAAGGGAAAGTCGTGGTGAAAGACCTTGTGGTGAGCATTTTTCCTTTGGGTGATTCCTAGGAAAAACCACCTCTCGTGGGTAAAGCGTAACGACCTCTGCGAGTGTAAACTTTCATGAAAGCCTTACCCAATGGTTAAGGGTGAACTACGGAAGATGCCTCACTGTAGCTTTGTAAAATTCTCTTCTTCCTCTCTGTATTTTGGGATATTGCCCTGCAATTGGTGTTGCATGGGCGTGATCGTTATTATGGTAGGTGCCATGGTGGTTTCGGAAAAGCCAGTAGGTGCTGTCTTTTCCAAAGAAAGAATTATAAATTTTAAAACTTCAATTTCAAAACCGCTTTCTCAAACTAGGTTTAAAAGTTTGAAAATTAGCTTTATGCAAAGTGAACACAAACCCTTCATGGAACCTATATAGCAACTAGGCATTGGCTTGCAAGTATTTAAAGAATACTTACCTCGAGTTTATACTCGGGCTGCTCATCCAACGAGCAGGTGGTGATCAGCATGGTACCCGAGGAGAAGATGTACCAAGACAGACGGGTTCGCATTGGAGTTCGTGACGAAGAATACTTGACGCCTAGGATTGCGCTCCTCGGCTCTGCTGTGGGGAATCGTTGTGGTTTCCATCTGGATTTCCTGGTTTTATTTTGAGGCCTCTGTTGCCTATGTAAGACTTCCGCTGTTTTAAGGCCTTCGCGCCAGACATGTCATTCGCACTCTGATGTAATAAATAAATTTATCGGATGGTTATGATCCAAATGCTGGAATCTGTGTGTACTGGCTACTTGATCCAGGGACTAGTACAGGTATGACACAGTAGGGACTCGGCCCCCATTTCCCGGGTCCCGACACCGTCTTTATTAAATCATGAATCATACACGACTGATTAGTACATTAACACCCTCACTTAACTACACATCTCACTATTTCATACATACAACTGAAAGACTAAACAATTAATCTACAGTATTACATTTATCAAATACATCCTACGTCTATGAGTGTCTTTATTGCTTTCCGTTCCGCATCCACGAGTTGCTGTTAATCTTGCTTACCTCTTCGGCCCTACTCCTTCCATTCCGTTCAGAGTACCTGTACAGTGAGCAAAATCTTGGTCAGACAAGTCTAGGAGTAAGGAGATTAAATAACAGTAAAATTATTCACAAATCAGTTGAAAGAACCAACAAGTAAACAGAAATCATACTTTTTGAGTGAAAAGAAGGAAGACCGTCAGATCATGTAGCTTAGAGCTCACCGGGACGCCAGGCTGTCCGAGGCCAGCCGGCCTCTCTCGCTGCTACATTTTCATCATTCGGTGAAAATACAAACCTGTTTCAAACCCACTTTGTAACTTGCACAACCAGCTGACACTGATAAAAACAAGTCTGTAAGCATAGCACCACATACAACCTTTTAGCCATGCATAATAGACAAACTCAGGGCACACGTATCAAGCCTTCAAGGCTCAGCAACTAGCAGCCAGCAGCAGAGCTGAGACAGGCCTCAAGTTCCCACACAACCAGCACCACTGTCCCCACATATGTCTTGGGCCTTAATGAAATACGGGTCAAAACGGGAGCAAAAAGGAGTCTAAATCGGCTTGAGCAAATATGGAAAAGGGGACTGGATCGCTAAAATGGATATGGAAGGAAGAGTCCCAGTCGGATTAATAAAGGCACCGAAGGGTTCAAGTTAGCTTAGTACGAGTATATTAGGAAGTATTAGATATAATTAGAAAAATAAGATTCGAGTTTGTATCAGATATAAGAGTAAGAGTTATTGTCAAATTTAGTACAATGTCCAGTATAAATACTTGGCCTAAAGGTGTGTAAGGGAGATCAACACATCAATAAAATATATCTATTTTTTACTTGTCTTTACTTTTCGTCACAATTAGAGTAGTTTCGTTATATTTTGTTCTCAATCCACTTGTTGCGCATTGCCTTTCGATCGGCTTCAAGGTATGTACCGTCTCGATTAAGTTGGATATATGGGCTTGCATCGGTTTTTGGTCGAAATACTATCTTAGTCGATATTGCTGTATATCACCGTTTCGATTAAGGGTTAGATTTTAACCTCTTTCTACCGATCAACACATTCATAGCAGTAGATTGTTTATTCTCGTTCTATTCTATTGGCTTATAGCTTATTATTCATTGATAGTCTGTTTATGGTCGTTCTATATGCTTATAATTTGCTATTCGACGATAGTCTGTTTACCTTCTTTCTTCTACTTTGTTGATTTTATCGGCTTAGTGGTACCATTAGATTTATTTTTCTTGATGGTTCCGACTCGTGAGGAAAATTTCAATTCCCTAGCCTAAGAATGCATCACGAAACATTGAAACGTATGGCCATCAGGATAATAGAATTCCCCTCTCAGTCATAATCGTCAGGAAAACCAGAACCTTACAAAACAGAAAATTTTAAAATTTTCGCAGACATATTTGCAAAGCTACAATTTTTTTTTCATATATTACAATTAATTGACCAAAAGTTTACATTGATATGAATCAACATGCTTTTTTTGAGGTTTTGATTTGTGGAGAAATTCCATTGCACTATCGTATGAAACTGCGATGAAAATTACAGCCGCCAGGAACATATATAGAATTTCCCTCTCACTCATAACTGTCAGGAAAATCAAAAACCATAAAAAAAAAGAATTTTAAAATTTTTACATATTTGCACAACTAGCTGAAATTTCATATATTACTATCAATTGACTAAAAAAGACAACAAAATCTGAATCATAGACAAATGGACCATATAATTTGCTTTATTTTAAATATCCATTCGGACCATATATAATTTGCTTTATTTTGCATATCCATTCATCGATATTCAAACATATAAAAAGTTGGCTCTACATGGTGACTGAACCAAAGTTAATTACAGAAGCGTACAAGTATAATGACATTAGGGGTGGCATTTTCAATTGAACAACAAGCTCATCCATCACAGATTCCTTTCCTACAATGCAGGACGTGGCTTGGTTGAGGGGCGGAGCCAGCATTTGAGCATAGGGAGGCTGAGAAATTTTACAATACACTAAAATGAATATGAACCGTCCATTCATCACAATCTAACGTCTTAGATTAATTTTAATTTGTTTATACTACAGGGGTAGAATTTTTACTACATGAATAGTATGTTTTTGTGAGTTGTGCTCTCCAAATGGACGGTTAGTCTAAAATATACTACCTTGTGTACCATAAAAAACTCATATTATAACACTACATATAGTGATTTAAACTCTAACATAGTGTTGACGCCGAAAGTTGGTTTTAGCTAAACACACGCGGGCTTAGGGAGTATGATGAGGACATTACTTACAAGGATACGGACGTGACTTCTACTATTTCGACTATATCTACTACGTCCACGACTTCTCCTACCTCAACTGCTTCCCCTACTTCGTCGGAGGGACGAGAAGAACCACAAATGAGCTTGAATCCTTTGGCCACGCCATTCACACCATCAACACGAGAGGTCTAGCACATCGTCACCAAGGCCCAACAACCTTTCTCATATCCAACCAAGCCCAAGTCCAAACCAAAGTCTCTGGAAGGCCCAGTTCGGCCGTTTGCAAGCAGTCTGCCTTCAAATAGACGCCCACACCACATACGGAGTCTGTTTTCGATGTTCTACCACTTCATGGAAAGCTTAGAAGATAAGCTTTCCAACACATCTGGTCCCACTGCCAAATTCTATATAGAGCGCTAGGAATCATTGAAACAAGGCAGTGAATAGAATCTACCAGGTGCTGCGCCACCTTTTCTTTAGGTCCAAAGCCCATGTATCCCTAGGGTTTGGTAGGGGTGGGTCCCGTGTGACCTAATCTGGTTCTACCCTCTCTTTGGCCGTCATACTTTATATAGCCGCCACTCCCTCTCTTCGTTCTTTAGATTATTGTTAAGTTTGTTTCCTGCTGCGTGCGAAATACTTGTTCATTGGGGTAGTGTCTAGTAGACCTGGCTTGGTGAAAGATAATCTCAACTTTAGATCTGATATTTTAGATTTTTGGCTTTGCATCTTGTTCTTGCTTGTTTCTTATACTGTGTACAAGAATTAGCCTTCGTGGCGAGGTCAATCGAGCGCGAGCACGATTGATAACAATAGGTTCGTGGGTGTAGCGATTACAAGGATTCGATCTTGCTAGATTGGAATCATTGTCTCGTGAACGTCCTTGTTCCACCAAAGTAGAACCTATCAGAAGATCGGGTCGCCGGGCACGGCAGAGTAGGATCCCCGGCAGCACCGAAAGCAGGATTTAATGCGTGCCAACCGATTTGATCTATAATCGGCAAGAAAAGACGTAATCAACTTTTAGATAGCTGATTAGATCTATAATACGGAGAACCTACAACACTTGAAACAAGTCCAAGGCAGAGGTGCAAGTGAAAAGTAACAAAACTATCGGCTTATATTAGATCTAAACCAATAGATTCGAAAAGGTAAACAATCTAACACTAAACCAGTAAACTCAACCAAGTGGTAGAAAGAAGGTAAACAGACCACCAACTAGCTGATTGAATCGCCTAATTGGTATAACGAGGGGTAAACAGAATATCATCGAATAACAAGCTATAAGCCGATAGAACGAGGGTAAACAGACTATCAACGAATAGGAAGCTATAAGCCGATAGAACGAGGGTAAACAACCTACTACCAATAAATGTGTTGATCAGTAGAAAGAGGGTGAAATCTAACCCTTAGTCGAAACCAATAAGATAGTATTTCAACTAAAAGCCGATGCAAGCCCATAGATCGCACTTAATCAAGACAGTACTGACTTGCAAGCAGCTTCTGGGTTGTACCTCAAAGCCGATCGAAAGGTGATGCGCAACAAGTCGATTGAAGACAAAATACGACGAAACAATTCAAATTGCGACGAAAAGTAAAGACAGGTAAAAAGTAGATATGTTTGATTGATGTGTTGATGTTTTACATCCTCCATGGGCTAGGTATTTATACAAGATTTCAGGCTCGATCGACTAGGCCTCTTACTCTCGTAACTTATACAAACTTGACTTCACATCTGTCCAATTATATCTAAACTTCCTAATATACTCATATGAAGCCGATCTGGACTCCTCCCCATCCTTTTCTGGCCGATTCTTCCATATTTGCACAAGTCAACTTGGACTTCCTTCTATACTCGCTTCGGCTCGTATTTTCGCCTAGGTCCAAGCTGATTCCAAGATACTTCTAGATAATCAGCTTATTAAGCCGATCCTCTAGAAGGTCCTAGAATCGGCTGGATTGGGTTTGATGCGGCATGGGCCAGGTCAGATGAAGAAGGTAGAGTCCGGGTCGGCTTAGTAGATAATATTAGGTAACATTAGATATAATAGGTAAGTGTTGAGTTGGAATCTATACTGTGTACAAATTTAGAGTCCTAATTAGATATAGTAGGTAAGTGTTGAGTTGGAATCTGTACTATATATGAATTTAGAGTCCTAGTCAACGGCGACCAGCGTCTATATAAATATGGCCGACATCGGTGTGTAGAGAGTCCAACACCGATCAATCAGACCTACTTTTTACCTTCCTCTACTTTTCGTTGCATTTAGTCTACTTTCGTCATATTTTGATTTCAATTGATTTGTTGCGCATCGTCTTCTCAATTGCCTTCAAGATACACCCCAGGAGCTACTTAGAAGTAAGTACTGTGTTGATTTGGTTTGATCTACGGGCTTACATCGTCTTTTGGTTTTATCGAAATACTATCTTAGTCGATTTTGTTGTGTATCGCCGTTTCGACTAAGGGTTTGATTTTACCCTCATTCTATCGATCATCACATTCACTTGTGATAGTCTGCTTACCCTTGTTCTATCGGCTTATATCTTGCTATTAGTCGATAGTCTGTTTACCCTTCGTTCTGTTAGTTAGATTAACATAGTCTATTTACCCCTCGCTCTACTATTTAGTTGATTCTATTGGCTTAATAGTAGATTGTTTACCCTTTGAATCAATTGGTATAGATCTAATGTAAGCCGATAGCATCGCTCTCTTTTGGATCTATTAACACTTTTGGTTGCTTTTAAGATCAGACATGTTTATACCATCTTCATAAATCTAATTGACTATCTAAAGCTGATTACGTCTCTTCTTGCCGATTGTAGAATCGAATCGGCTAGCATGCCTAGAACCCTAAACTTGGTGCTCACGGGGTTCCAAAACCCTAAGCCCACAGTGTGTCGTGCCCATACAACTTTCTGTTTGTGATATGTCCTAGAGGCGATCATGTAAGATGATTGTATCACATCTATGTTTATGTACTTTTGGATAATAAGTTATCATTCCATGAATAAACGTCATTCACATTGTTCGTTAAGTACGACTTGGTTGTGAGACACATTGTTTATAATCTCATTCAAAATGATCCCTGGTCTCATAACATTAAGTTGGACACTAATGATTTGATCAACATATGTATTGATTGATGGTAATGTTTCACATACCAAAGATATAGAAATATCAAATCAATAATGTGGACACAAGTTGGAGAACATCGTGTTGAATAGACTTACTCTGAGACACTGCTGAGATTGTTATCCTACATGTGCCATCATCATATAGTTCCGAGTAATATACCTATATGATGCTTAGACCTAAGATCAACATTGAATTATAGCATGCGTAGTTGTATACTTTGAGGTTATCAATCGCTATACCGTAACTAGGAAGATATAAAGATAGCTTTCAGGTATGCTATGAAACATGACGTGGGGTGTAAGTAATCAAGATGAAATTTACTCATCCTTGATAATAGAAAAGATATCTCTGGACCCCTCAATGTGATTGGATTGGAAATGTGCTTGGCTATACCAATATGATTAAATAGTTAATTACGGAATAGAATCCATCACAAAATCGAGTGAATGATTGAGCTATCACAAGGGTGGCACGCATCTCGCCTTGAGCTTGACTGGTATTGTACGGCAAAGGGATCGGTACGTGAGTATATCAAGGTTTAGTCGATATGATCATTTTATACATTCGGGGATCAATATGTCTTGCTAGGAACCGCTATTGACTTGTAGTTTGGAAAATAAGTCACACACTTAACAGGTTGTCTAATGGATTGAATTCATTAGTGGGTTTCGTGGATACTGATCCGTGTAGGATTAGAGTCCTAATGGGCCTCTAACGTAGAAGCCTACTAGTGTGCTCCATATAAAGGGAGGAAGTGGGGGCGGCGCAGACATACGAGTTCGCCACCACGTAATCCTAACTGTCACACCCCCTTCCGACTCCTAGAAACCCTAGCCGCACGCATGCGGTGCTAGCACACTCGCACACAGCGCTGTGCCCCTGGACATGTGAATATTGTAGAGCGCTTCTGCGGTTGCTACGGTGTTGATCGGTGACAAGGAGGAGAAGGTCGACGAGATCGAATACTTACTCTACGGAAGTACGTACAATGTTGCTGTGGTGGTGATCAGTGAGAAGGGGACATTCGGCTCGACATGAACAACTACTTCCTATACGTTGCACGCGACGTCGGACTCAGCTACTCCGACTCTCCTTCCATTGCGACTATGCGTCATGGTAATGATCTGTGATCCTCTACTCACATGATGTCCTAGGTGGTCATAGTAGAAATTTTTAAAATTGATCTAGCGTAGCCTACCGTTTCCCTTCACTTTCGACGTGAACACATTTTTTGGCACTTTCGGTGGGACCAGATGTCGTCCTATCAGCCTGATTAGACCAATGTTACTGAAGATCACATCCTGAAAGTGACCAACGCTGATCTTACTAAGAACAGCGTCAAGACATAGCTACTCGTATGGAGGAAGTAAGGTAGGTCTATCTCGGTGCTTTCCAAAAAGCCTGACATGGCAATACTTTTCATAAAGGAATTCTTCCTAAAGTGGTGACCCGCATAAGAGCTGATACGAGATGACCCCTCATGAGGTACACTCATCTGTTCATCACGCAATGGCTAATCAACTATCAGCTTTCATTGCTACCATTAGCCCAATGATCACAAACAGTGTCAAGAAGTAGCACAAGAGATGGTTGCCAACGGTACTTTATTCACTCCTAGGTCTACAATGTCAACTTACCCTTAGCTTACTATCGGCCAACAACAACACATCCACGCTACAAATGGCTGCTAAGACTGCTGCATCGGCTTTAGTACCTCCTTAGCCGATGCATTATGCCAACTCAATGGGTCAAAGGCCTATGCCGACACCATTGCCTACTGATTTCAAGACCGCCTACTTGTCAGACCCTTGCCAGCCCTCCCCCCCTGTCTCCGCCTCTAGCTCGGTTAACAACCATCATAAGTGCTAAAATATATACATATACATGTTGAGATACAGTGGTAACATAAATCGGACTTGCATATATTTATTGTAGGCCTAATTTTGCATGTCTTACTCTTGCATATTCTACATCATGCTTGAAAATATTTTAGGCATTTTTTAAAAAATGTGATCATGTATGTGGATCATCAAACACACATGTTGATATAATTAAATTAAAGTGTTTTGCCAATATTTAATTTTGAGGAGAAAAAATATGATTGTGGAGACAAACCCAGATGTGAGAATCATTGAAAGGGTCAGATATGCAATGTCTTGAAAAACAATAGCATGGTTCAGACACCACAAACTCATCACATATATTGATCCAATAACACAATTCATAGGATTGCCTGCAAATGGTGTGATTATAAATTTATGTGATGAATTTAAAGACTAGAGATATTGGAAAAGAACCATAAGGATATCATAATTGTTTATTCTCATAAATACATACCGATAATAGTAGAGATAAAATACATTTTTTCAATCAATAGACATTTTTTCTTGCAACACCTTCATAAAGACTTGGACAATATTGTGCACAATTTGTTTGCATAAACTATTTGACTATCGTTTTGAACGCTTTGACTTTTTTACACTGTTTGTCAAAAATCTCAAAATCACGAGATAAACATTCTCAAATCTAGCTTCGATTATCAGTATCAGGTTTCTGAAGCCACTAGTCAAAGCGGTCAAAGTTCAATTGCAGTAGACAATTAGATAATTTCTGCACTCCAGAACACGATATGCCTTACTGCCTTTAGGAAATTAGGTGAAAGTTGTTAATGATTGCAGTACATTGAATTCTTGCTTCAACACTATAGCTTCCTATTTTGGGTCTTGGTCAGATGTGTAGTGAAGTTTTAAATTGGTACACAAAAAGAGGAGATGAGGCAATATGCTAAAGTTATACCTAAATAGCAATATGTAACAAAACACATTGCTATCCATATTTGCATGTTAACTAGCAAAGATCATGCTAGCATTTGAGAATAGACACATATTAGAATGGAAAAACTGAATATCACATAATTAATATTCAAGCAAGCACAACATGAAAATTAATATATGATCCATGTCAACTTCTCTCATTTGAATGGGACAAATAAAGCACTGACCATCCTCTGGTTGCCATAGCCATAGGCTTGCTTGTCTACTCCTCTTAGTTCATCCATATCCATAGTTTTGTATCCAAAACCCAAGAAGGAACCAAACGAAGAGCTATTGTCCTTGCACCTATCTTGTTAACCTTTTCTATAAGAGTTTCTATCCTTCCACTAATGTGAGAACCTCAAACCCCTATTCTAATACACGCAAGAAGTACACTATAGAATGTGTCCTTGATATATCTAGGCATTTTGACAAGAGCACAAATTTTAAGATCTAAGAAGGGGAGGAAGATTGTGTTACCTTCATGAGAAAGAGCAGGAGGAGCATTGGAGGCCAGTGCTCGTTTGGGCAGGAGTGAAGAGGGCGGCAGTACTGTGTGGAGTGTCAAGGTTAGTGGATTTGTGGTTGCAAGCGACTCAGGGGGTGACCGAGCTCACCACCAAAGCCCCGCCCTCCGGCGCTCCTCTCCACCGTCGTCGTCGCTGGCACGACGGCGGCAGCGAGCCCCAAGCTATACATCCTCTCCCCCTCCCCCTTTGTTCTCTTTTCTTCCTTCCTTGTTCTCGTGTGCTTTTGGCTGTGGGTCTGGCGGTGATTTGGGAGTAGTGGTGGCGGCCTTGGCTGGAGTAGTAGTGGTGGTCGGCCTAAGCTTTGGCCCCGAGCGATGAGTGGCGGTGCACTTGGGCTCCGGGCAACAAGAAGATGGTGGAGGCTCAGACCTTAGACCTGGAGGCAAGAGCTTCGTTGGGGCTGGACCGGTGGCGGCGGCGGTAGGCCGGTCCGGTGGAGGCGAGCATGGATCCGGTGGCTGTGAGCCCGGATCCGGTGGTCGAGAGCCCAGATCCAACGGGGGTGCCCAGGTTCGGCGGTGGCTATGCAGGGCAGGCGGTGGTCCGGCGTGCTCTGGGGGGCTGAGGTGAGGCCGGAGCTGGCAGGTCAACCAGGTCCGGTGTGAGCCTCCTCCTCCTCGCCGACGCCTCCTCTCTTGGTGCCTTCCCGACCCCGCAACAGTCGCTCTCCGCCCGTCTCGCGCGGATGCCTCCCGTGCTACTAGGGCTCCTCCCCCTGCTGTGGGGAGCTCGGTGGCTTTCGGGTTCCTCGGTGGTGGTGCTATAGCGACGGTTTGCTGGTTTGGCGGTCGGTCGGCGGATTCTGCGTCATGCGACATGTGCCTGTGTGACTGTCGTTCCTCCCCTGTGCCACGGAGGCCCCCCTCGTCCCGCGGGGTGCTTGGTGGCCTCAGGGCATCAGGGATGGTGTTCTAGGAGGCTCCTCGATAGGTTTGCGACAACGTGGTGCAGGTCTTTGGCGTCTCAAGGCTTCGTTGTCTCCCTAGCAGGTTGGCTATCCTGGCAAGGTGGCTCTGGGGTAAGGATGCTTTGGGCGGAAGCCCTGCCCTACTGGGCCGGCGATGGCGACGTCTTTGGCGCCGCTCCCTCCTTGGAGGCACTGCCGTGATGTTCTCCTTCCTCCCGGAGCCAAGGTGGGTGAAAACCCATCTGCGCTGCAGACAGGCATTGGCGGCGGCTGCTAGGTCATCATTTCTTTGCTGAAGGCATCGCCGTTTCTCTTGGCTAGTCGGTGACCTCATGTTAGGGTGTTCTTTTTTCGTTCTCTGAGCCTGCGTTGTTTGCTATGGCTGGGTTAGTGCCGTCATTCGGACGGCCGCTGTTGTTGGTGTTGTCGCCTTGTTGGCGAGTTGGTATGCGAGTTGGTCGGCTTTAGGCCGAGGTGGCAGCGGTTGCGCTGCGTTGGGCCTTGGTGCTTTGCACCGGGCTGTTGTTTTTTACTTTTTTCTGTATTTTACTCCTCCAATGAATGGCAGTGCTCCTGCCCTTGGTTTAAAAAAAAGGTTACTGGATTTAGAGTTTGGGGTAGAAGGGTGCCATGTTAGGGATTTAATAGTAGATAGTAGCAATTAACCTGATAGTTCTACAGAATTTGATTAAAAAAAATGACAGTTTTTATCAACAGCACTAGCAAAAATGAATAGTTTACTGACAGTAATTTTTTCCTATCAGAAAAAATTGATTAACCCCACGGTGTTTACGATCCATCAGTAAAATTGATTAATCTCACTATCATTTTGACCCGTGAGAGATATTCTGTTTTTCGGTAGTGAAGAGAGCTGCCTTCACATTATTGATTAGAACAGGAAAGAATGTTACAAAAGGAAACAAAACATAAAGCATTGCTATTGACTTATTGCCATAAACAATCGAGGATAAATGAAGCCAGGAGAACTAAACCGTTGCCTCCTACCAAGGGCCTCTTTGATTCAATGGAATTTCAAATAAAAAATGGATGAACCCAATTCAAAGGAAAAAAAATTCTAGTGGGTGTTTCATTCAAGAATTGCATCAAAGAAATTTTACAGGATAGGAAATTTACCATCAATTTTTTGTGGAATATTAAGCATGAGGTTTTTTTTGGCATTCTTTGAGAACTTAAATGCAACTTCCTCTCTTACTCCATTCTCTAAAAACTCAATCAAATTAATATTAAAATTTCTGCGTTTTTCCTATGATACAATCAAATGATATACTTCAACAATTCATGTGGATTTCAATCCTTTGGCATGTTTGGACTTTCCAATCCTACCATGTTTTTCTTATAATAGAATATTTAGATTGACTGAGTTGAATGAATAAACTGCATGAGCTGAATATTGAGCTGGACTTTGATATGTTCTTGAATGTACTTCTCGAAAATTTACCAATGCGCTTAGCTTTTCAGTTCAGCTAGGCTTAAGTTTCAAGCCTAAACCAAGTAATGTTAGAATAATGAGAACAAAGAGGTCCTAAGAATGGTTTTTTTGCCTTCAAACTTATACAGTAGATTGTCCGTCGATATGCCACATATAAAAAGAACTTTGTTGGCCCGTTAAAAGGGACATAAATAAAGGCTCACATCTGGTTGTTGTTGAACCCCACCGTGGCACTGAGAGATTGCGGGCAGCAGTAGTAGGTTCATGCATGCATGGAGGCTGATTTGCGAACAAATAATTAATTAGGCCAAAATAATCGATCAATTATGATAGATTCTAGTCATCATGACTTAGCTATCTTGTTAGCTTAATTACTTACACTATTAATAGGAACCATTGGTACAGTTAACATACGTACATATGACGCCACAACTAGGAAAATCCCTTATATGAAGCGCCAAGAACTAAACCGTTGCCTCCTACCAAAGGCCTCTTTGATTCAAAGGAATTTCAAATAAAAATTGGATGAACCAAATCCAAAGGAAAAAAAATTCAAGTGGGTGTTTGATTCAAGAATTGCATCAACGAATTTTATAGGCTAGGAAATTTACCACCAATTTTTTATAGAATATTCCAAGCATGAGGTTTTTTTTTTGCATTCTTTGAGAACTTAAATGCAACTTCCTCTCTTACTCCATTCTCTAAAAACTCAATCAAATTAATATTAAAATATCTGCATTTTTCCTATGGTACAATCAAATGATATACTTCAACAATTCTTGTGGATTTGAATCCTATGGCATGTTTGGACTTTCCAATCCTACCTTTTTTTTCCTATGATAGAACGTTTAGTGTGGTTGAGTTGAATGAATAAGATGCATGAGCTGAATGTTCAGCTGGACTTTGAGAAGTTCTTGAACGTGCTTCTCAGAACTGGTACGTTGTGTTTACGTTATTTTAAGAGCTTTTAGAAGTGCCTTTGTGATAAAAAAAAATTGGACGAAAATCTACCAATGCATTTAGCTTTTCAATTCAGCTAGCTAGACATAAGCTTCAAACCTAATCTAATTAATGTTAGAATAATGCAAACAAGGAGGTCCTAAAAATGGTTTTTCACCCTCAAACCTATACAATAGATTGTCCGTCGATATGCAACATATAAAAAGAACTTTGTTGGCCCGTTAAAAGGGACATAAATAAGGGAACAACTGCGGTGCAATCAAGCTTTGGGTGCAATCACCGTGCAATCAAACTAACAAAGCCATAAAAAAAATTTAAAAAAAATTATGTATGTACTTTTGAGCCTACTCTATTTATGCATAGAATTGCAAGATCAAATTCAATCTATGTTAAGAGTAAAAAAAAGATAAATTTTTTATAAATTTAAACTTACCAAATTTGTTAGAATTTTCTATTTTTTGTAATTCTTAACATAGGATGATTTTGATCTTGAAATTTTATATATAGGTGGACTAAACAATGAAGTACATCTACAATTTTTTTAAAAATTTTTATGACTTTTGTTAGTTTGATTGCACATAAAGGCTTACATCTGGTTTTTGTTGAACCCCACCGTGGCATGCACTGAGAGACTGCAGGCCGGCAGCACCAGTATGTTCATGGATGCATGGAAGCTGATTTGCGAACAAATAATTAATTAGGCCGGAATAATCGATCAATTATGCTAGATTCCAGTCATCATGGCTTAGCTATCTTGTTAGCTTAATTACTTACACTGTTAATAGGAACCATCGGTGCAGTGAACATACGTATATATGACGGCGCCACAACTAAGAAAATCCCTTATATGCTGCTAAAATTTATCAAATTCCCAGATATTTCGAAAGAAAAGTGCACATATATTTCCATATACGTCAGTTCACTTAAATTCAATGTTGTTAATTTCTTATGCAACTTGCGGCTTCATTTCGGGCTTCGACGTCGTGTTTGATGGATAAATCGTAAAATATGTCTATAATATTCAACAATGCATTAGTGCATGTGTAATGAAACAAATGATCAATTAAATTGCATCGAGAAATAATGAATCATATCAAAAAAGCGAACAACGGGTGATATATAACCGTAGGTTTTGTCGCCTTCAAACCTCATAATCGGCTGTAAATATGCGGCACCGGTCATTGTTGACCGTGTTAATTAAAAGGGACAAAAATTAAGGTTGTAATCATTGTTCCCCACCTTAATTAGCACCGAGACTCAAGAGCCTGAAGCAATGGAAGCTGATCATATGTGGACAAATAATTAATTAATTAGGCGGCCGGCCGGAATGATCAATTCGATCGTATGCTAGACAGATCATGGCTTACACTGTTAATAGTACTTTCTAGTACAGTACATCTAGCTACGACGGCGCCATAACTAACATTAATTCTAGTGAAAATTCCTTAATCATATGCTTACTACTGATTGATTACCTGATGATATATATCTCACTAAAATTTAAGCTGTAATTGGTGTGTCCTTTTCGTTCTACGAGTAGCTTCACTTCGGGCTGGGAGACGGAGAAATTCGTCCAAGATAGATATAAATGTAATATTCACCAATATAATGTGCTGTTGCAATTAATCAGCGAATAATTAAATGGCATCAATATATTGAGAAACATGGAACTAGGATCCTCCGCAGTTGTACAATAGGGACGGTTTCTTTGGGCGGTTGCGTTTGCGTTTAAACTGAAAATTTGTTATTTTTATATAACCAAACGCTTTGACGTTTCGTAACTAATTTTTGTAGATCTTACTATTTCTTCAACTAGCTCTCAAAACCATTTTTCTATAATTTTTTATCTTTCGGATGTCCTTATCGAGGAGCTACAAATTTCCAGCTTAGACGCAAACGCAATCACAACCGTCCAAAGAAACAATCCCTATAGTCACTGACATATGGACCCGTGTGCTGCCATGGCCCATATGATAGTGACGGTGCAGTCGACTGCGAAGGATCTGGATCCAGAATCGTGTGTGAGAACGAGAATGAGATGGATGCGTGTGCAGTGCAGTGAAGCAAAGGTTGCTACTGGCTTCGATCGGTTCTAGCTAGAGAAATGACCAAGGAAAGAAAGATTAATTGATTGATTGCAAGGCAGCTCATGTGTACTCCTACATGCCACCACGGCTTCAAAAAAGAGATGGCACTGACATACATGGGCCAACAACCTACCTTGAACCGAATTGAAGACCATTGCTTCGTTTTAGTTTCTCCCTCTGCTAATTTCTATTTACTTTTAATTTCCTCCATCCACATCACACCTGAAATTTCTCTACCTTTTTT
This sequence comes from Olyra latifolia, assembly GCA_036346145.1. NCBI lineage: Eukaryota > Viridiplantae > Streptophyta > Magnoliopsida > Poales > Poaceae > Olyra > Olyra latifolia. The sequence continues at coordinate 1,691,879 of CM070531.1, read as the reverse complement.
GTTCCGCAAAGTAACAAGTTTATAAACAGAACACGTCACATTAAAAGTCACTGCTGGTGTGCATGGATGCCGGTATAGCTAGGAACCATAATCAGATCGATGGATATGCAGTACGTGCAACCTAACTCAACTAAAAACGTTGGAATTGCACTAGCAAATTAAGCTGTTCAAGTTCTATCCTGTTGGTTACTTGGTCGTTAATTAAACATCAACCTATCCCTATTATGCCACCTAATTCATGCACTCGATCGAGATTTTCGCAGGAGTTTGAGAGTTGAAAATTGAGAGGTACGGTGGAGCTATCCCGGGGCACCACTGCACGCGCGTACAAATTAGCCTGTTACATTATTTTTTTATCTAGAATAATTTAGGATTTTTTACTCTAAAGATTAGCAAATTTAGGATTTGTCACTCCCCATGTCAATGTCATGTGAGTTTAGAGCGACACATGAGTGGCAAATCATGAATTGTCCATCTTTGAGAATGATATATATATAATGAAATTGTTGGGCTTTGCCCGTGAGTGGGCCTTTGGCCCATGCGGGGAGGTAAAAGGCAGCAGCAGCTGCAGCTTGTGGCTGAGACGAGCTCATGCTTGTGAGCACGTTCCAGTGCTGGCGGCGGCATGAGACCCGGGCGACGAGCGACCTCGTCACGCGTGGGCGGCGCCTGCCCGGCTAGTTCGCGCATGGCCGTTGCAACTGGCTGGCCGAGCCTTTTTCTTCCCCGATCTTGTTTGTTTCCTCACTTTTCTTTGGCTCATCTCTCAAGCACTCGCCATCTTAGTCCAACGTGTAAAACCCTAGTTTCTATTTTCCTTCGATTCGGTGGCTTTTGAGTCGATTCAGCCTCTAATACTTCGTCTTTGAGCTTGAGAGGAGCTCAGTTTTGTGGAGGCCGGGTTGATTTCTTGAGGGGAGGCTAGATTGGAGTCTGGACAGTGGGTGATTTGGCTTCGCGTCGACTTGGCCCCTTTGGCCGAGGGTTGGATACCGTGATCCTGTGATGTGCTCGCTGCTCCTCGGGGTCTTGGTGTGGCAATCTTTGATTGCAACACTGAGATCGACGGCATTGTTTCTCCGGATTGATTTGTTGTTGCTAGTGTACTAGTGGCGGCAATATTGATTTCTGGGACAGCGTCTTATAGACGTGCCTTGCCCTTCTACACACTGGTTTGAATCCAGTGTTGAGTAAGTTTATCAAATTCCCTACCTTTTGTACTGTGCACAGGGCAATTTGAGATAATTTGGGGACCTAACACTGTGTTAAGGGGCTGATTATCTCAGTTTTTGGGCTGTGCATTAATTCATGTGTGTGGCGTCGAGTTTATGCTCGATGATGAAAATTGATTTATTGAGATTGGCTATGATAATTCATTGATTATATACTTGCTACATTGCTGTTTCAGTTACTGTTTAATTGAGAGATTAACTACTGTTATACATATATGCTTATATATCTTACTGGTCACTGTTGTTTATCTATTTAACATCCATTTTTTGCTATAATTTGAGAATCTGGACAGTCTTAGTGTTAGCATCGTTTCTGGATAGTAACTTTGCTTACTGTCAGTGCCATACAATCAAATACGTGCTGCATATTTGTGACTGTTGCTGAAACTTGAGATAAACATGTGATTCCAGAATTAATTCTCTGAGAAATTGAACTGTTAATTGCAATTGGGACAGTGTTTTAGTCATTGATATTGTCATAGCCATATCTATGATATATATATGTTAATGTATTGTTGGATGGCTGTTTCTAGCAACCCAATGCATTAAATCTGAGAGCAATTCATTACATATCAAACTTAGCTATGTTGTTGTTTACATGTTATGAATGTTTGCTTATTATCATATTGATCTCACTGTCAAATATGAAGTGTTTAGCTGCTCTCTTTGCACTCGTAGAATTCATATTTGCAGATTTACTTCATGATAATATTGAATATTTGCTGTTATTTAAATCTGGAATTATTTTGATATTATTATATGTCATATTGCTTATACCGCACTATTTACAACAGAAATCTCCCTATTTATCTAAGCTAGCACATGAATAGATAAGTTACACTAAATTAATATTCATCAATGCAAATAGCTGGAATTCAGCGCGGTACTTAACCATGTTAATTATTTTCTCTCCTTTTATACTTAGAGCTCCTGTAAAAAGTGCGGCTACTTAAAATCAATCTCCTGTTGAGATGGGCCGAATTGAAGATGTTGATGCTTAATCAGTTTTGAAGGTCACATATGGTAACCGGTTGTAATCGACATGAGGCAGGCCATACTTGTCTGGCTTTGCCATTAGTTCGTTAGTCAGCTTGTGTTAATGGCTAGTTAAGATGGAAATTAACGCCGTACGCGTGGTGTGTGCCAAGTGCATATCTATCTAGCTACCTGGAAATGAACATTGCACCCTAATCTGCTTAATTAGTACACGAATTAGTTGGTTACCGGCAAAGCAGAGATCGGGTTTTAATCGGCAGCCATTCCATGCACATCAAGTACCACAAGACTCCAAGCTCTAAAATTAGATGGCGACTGACAACAATGGTTACTTGCACAAACGGTGACATATATACTTGAGTTTGATGACCATGGTTACTTGCACAAACGGTTACTCACTACTTGGATCGATTTTCCAATAACCGAGCGAGTTGAAAAACTAGAAAGTAGGTAAAACAGTCATGGCATGGCATGTGCATTTCACACCAGGACGTAATGTGGAAATGGTACGTGCTCACAACCTTGCGATGGAAGTAATTAACTTAATTAGTATATACATTGATGCTAGATCGAGAAAATGGCATTAATTTCACAGAGCGAGGTACGTGCACTTAGCCGTTGATCATGAGGTAGAATCATCACGAGAGAAGAAGCAGCAGCAACGTTAACGACCACCAAACAAAAATAGCTAGGTACAAGAATATTGCATGCAAGTAACGGCTAGTCGTCAATTCGTTTGGTGGTGCGCAGGTCAGTCGTCAGTTGTCTGTCTCATGCACGCCGCTAGCTACATACCTGCTGCCATGGCCCAGCTCAAACTGCATATATTCATTATTATTTATCAACTGGAGTACTGCATTATATTCAGATTAATTGCCTTTATATTAATTGTCAATTCACTAGCTAGCCAGTTAGTTAGTCGTCAATTACACATCATATCATGCACCTAATCCATGCAAAATGTTTCCTTAGCAAATTCAATTCACGGAGCACAGCTGCTAGTACATTGCAACATAAGGCCCATAATTTGTGAAAATTCGTGCGAATATTAACAAACCTTTCGTTATGCATGGAAATAATCACTTTGGTAGCCTGGTGTATTGGAAGATCAGAAATTCAGTTATCTTTGACCATGGTGTCAGAGTGTAGAGGGCGTACGTACTTTTCAAGGAAGAATTCACAATGGTTATTATTCATTGTGTTAGGAAGAAGAATTATCAGCCGTAGCATCCCTTAGTTTCAAGCTCTTTGTCTGTACAAAATATTGTACATATTCCTTCTGGTATATAAATCTTGCAGCGGGAGGCTTGCCTACTGTTTCTTTGTTTCAACATATATTGTTCAAATCTGATATATAGGAGATATTGTTGACTAGTTTTTGTTTCTTTTCTGTAAGATCATGTGACGAGTAATTAGCAATGGTTGAACGTGTAATTGATTTGGTTTAAGTTTCGGTGAAGTTTGGAATTGGATTGATGATAAAACAGAGCTCATTGTACTAACTGTGAGTAGGTCAGATCATCTGGGTTAGACCAAATGATCCGGGTGGCGCATATCTCGGATTGTATGAGTGGTTTGCATGATCTGGGCAGTTATATCGGATTATCCGGGAGGTGATTTTGCGCCGTGCTGGTTTAGACTGGATCATCGATCTCACCCATGTCGGGGTTTTTGGGGCTTAGAATAGAACGTACCGTTTTTGTTGTTGATTAGGGCAGTGTTCTTTTCAGCGTTTGCGTTTACGTTTGCTTATAAGCTGAAAATTTGTAACTCCTCGATAAGGACATCCAAGGGATCAAAAAATTATAGAAAAAATGGTTTTCACAGCTTTGAGAAGAAATAGTAAGACCTATAAAAATTGGCTACCAAATATCAAAACGTTTGACTTGTACGAAAATAACAAATTTTCAGCTTATAAGCAAACGCAAACGCTGAAAAGAACACTTCCTAGATAGCTAACTTGAAAGCAAGAGTTTAGAGCGTTCTGGTGGTCCCCTCCAGGCGAACATCAACCAAGAAACAATAAACATCAAAGCTCCAACAATCTATGTTTTGATTCTTGTTCTTCATTTTCATCTTCCTTTTGTCTGTTATTTGATCAAATTGATCGTGGTTGGAAGGGATCTTGCCAAGATCGTGTCTTTATTTTAGGCTATCTAGGATCGTCACAGGACCATTTAAATTGAAAGTCATTGGTTAGATTTCACATATTTAAGGTTTTTCTGTGTTTGGGCAAAATACCAACATAGAAGATCAATTCACAAATTCATCAATAATTTAGGGTCAAACTTAGTGATTCTTGTTAAAAAAATGTCATAGATAGTCTAGCACTACTACATAACAAGTTATCACTGCCGGTTCCAAACAGTCATCAGTGCTAACTCCTTCTAATTAGTTGGTGCCGTTGAACATTTGCAATCAGCACTGACCACAGTTCAAACTAGCTAGTAATGACACTGCTACGGAAGAGGCCTATACTGCCGGTTCCAAATTGGCTTCACTGCCGGTTTTGGAACCGGTAGTAGGCAACTAGGAGTGATACCCAAGGGTATCACTACCGGTTCATACAACTGGTAGTGATGTAGTATCAAAATGGAGTGCCCTGTGGGAGGCAGCATCACTACCAGTTGGAGTTAAAATACACGTGTCCCATTACGATGTGCAATTTTAGTACGATGGTTTGGTTTTCATTAAAATTCTAATCTTTCTTCCGTAATGGGTGATTCGTAAAAAAAAACCTGCGGTGACCCATATACATAACCTTCCGACAGTTTTTCAGGTACATGCTATCAATTTTATCTAAGCACTGGATACAGGCTCTATATCTTTTGATAGTTAGGCCCAACAAGTTACCGAGTGCACGCCAGTCGTTGATAGTTACGAATAACATTGCACGTAGAGTGAAGTGTTCTTATTTGTACACATCCCATACTCGTACACCATCATTTCACATCGTTAAAAGATCTTCAATTAATGGTTTAAGGTACACATCAATGCCGTTTCCAGGTTGCTTCGGCCCTTGGATAAGCAACGACATCATAATATACTTCCGCTTTATGCACAGCTAAGGAGGAAGGTTGTAGATACATAGAGTCACAGGTCAAGTGCTATGACTGCTGCTCATCTCTCCGAAAGGATTCATCCCATCCGTACTCAACCAAAACCTTACGTTCCTCACCTCCTTTGCAAAGTCCGAGTATGTTCTATCGACTTTCCTCCACTAGGGGCCATCAGCGGGTGTCTTAGCATTGCGTCATCATTACGCTCTTCTTTATGCCATCGCATCATTTAGGCATACGCTTTGTTCGCAAACAAACGTTTCAACCGGGAGATTATAGAAAAATACCACACCACCTTAGCAGTGAGGTCTCTTCTTCTTAGGCTCTCCCTCTACCTTACCTGGGTCATCACGCTTGATCTTATACCGTGATGCTTTGCACACTGGACAAACATCCAAATCCTCGTATTCTTTGTGATAAAGGATAAATCATTAGGATATGCATATATCTTCTGTACTTCTAATCCCAAAGGGCAGATAACTTGCTTGACTTCGTACGTAGTTTCAGGCAACATGTTATCATTTGGAAGCAACTTCTTTATAAGACATAACAACTCATTGAATCCCTTATTGGATAAACCATTTGTTACTTTTCATTGCATTAATTCTAGTGTGGTACGCAACTTTTTGTTACCCTGCCCACTGTCTGGGTACAATAGTGTTCTATGGTCCTCTAACAAGGGCTAAAACTTTTGAAATTATCTTTCATCGGTGTAGTCTCCCTCTTCATCATGCAGCATCTGATCTAGATCATCTTCACCAAACTTTTCCAATGTATCTGCAATGGAACTGTATTGGGCAGTGTCCGGTTATTGTTGTCTCTCTCTTCTTCTTCATCATCTTCCTGTATAATCCCTTCTTCACCGTGCTTGGTTGAACAGATGTAGTTAGACATAAAACCTCTTTGAAGCAAATGGCTATAAAGTTGTCATAAGTTTAAATACTCCTTCTCATTCTTGCAGTCTAGGCATGGACAGCATATGAAGCCTGATGGCTTGTATACAATGTCCGCGGTGATAACAGCTTGCACGCCCTTAATGAACTCCTTGGAGCATCGATCCATGTTGTACATCTATTGTCGGTCCATCTACATTAGGTCAGAGCAAGCTAATTTTTAAATTTAAGCTAGATCCCCACCATCAATGAGAGCTCTAGGTTAAACATGTTGTATCATGGAAAAAACCCTAAATTTGATCTAGATCCCCACCTTTAATGAGAGCTCTAGGTATAAAATTCTTCATCATAGAAAAAAACTTAACTTTGAGCTAGATGCCCACCTTCAATGAGAGCTCTAAGTTCAAAATTCTTCATCTAACTACATCTAAAGCAAAGAATTCTTAAATTTGATCTAAATTCCCACCTTCAAGAGTTCTAAGTTCAAAATGCTTCATCATGGAAAAAATTCTTAAATTTGAGCTAGATCTCCACCTACAATGAGAGCTATAGGTTCAAAATTCTTTATCTAACTACATTTAAAACAAAGAATTCTTAAATGAGTTAGATCCCTACCTTCAATGAGAACTCTAGGTTCAAAATTGTGGAAAAAATACCACAATTTTTTCAAATTTAAAGCAAAGAAGCATCTACATCTAACTACAAATAGAGTGAGGATGATGTTACTAACCTTGAAGCACTTCGACTGGAGTAAAATGATCAAATTTTCAAAAAAAAACTCGGCAGCACCTCCCCCAAGACCGCAGGCTCGATCCTCTAATCTGTTCATGGACGAGGCTTGGGGAGGAAGATGACTGTTTAATATTGGGAACCTCTACTGGCTGGAACCCTAAATCGGTAGTGAAACAAGAAATTACTATCAGTTGGTATTACCAACCGGAAGTGATAGTGCCCTAGGAATCACTACCGGTTGGTGGTTCCAACCGATAGTGATACTCGGCATTACTACCGGTTCGGGCCTGCTCTAGCTGTTGTGGCCCTTGTAGCCGTTGAACCGGTAGTGATGCCACTATTACTACGGGTTCGTGGTAACTGGTACAGATGTACCAGTAGTAAAGCCCACTTCTCTAATAGTGTGATGAAGGCTTGAACAACCGATTGTGTTGAGAAACCGATGATGACGCATTTTTTGTTATCCCTAGCGAAGATCAGTCAACTCAAGTAGTAATATATCTTAGTTTTGCATTCTTGACTTGTATTTGTTAATTTCATCGTCTTAACGTGAGTTTAATTAAGAGTCTGAATGATTTAGTACCCGTTAGATGCATGTGCGCGTTGCATGCAGCTTAGTTTCTAGTCGAGTCTGTATGCATCCGCATGTAGTTTGATTGAGACGTTCAATTGTTTTGCGAAATGCCATCTTAATGCAATCAAACAATCTTCTTTTGTTTATAAGCCCTCTAATCCAAATTTCAAACTTGGAATTCCAAATTCAAATCTTTGATGGCTCTTTGTCAAATTTAGAGGGTTTAGCTTAATTTTAAAATCCATTTATATATGCAATTTCAAATTTGAAATTCAATGCTTAGGTTCAATTTTAATTCAAGTTATATTTCTAATTTAAACTCTAAATTTGAATTCTAGTAATTAGAACCAAGTCGCTTATTCAAGATGCATTAGCCCATGTCAAGATTACAATTCAATTTTCAATTTCAAATGCATGTTCTTATTAACTTTTAGGGACCGTGTAAGCCACAGGCGCCTGCAATTTGTGGTTGGCTGCAGGCGCCTGCACTAATACCCAAAAAAACAGACGATTTTTTAAATGCAGTCTATCTCCAATAAATTTAAATTTATGACGCGTAGACCTTTTAAACCTGTGCTACGTATACTGCCCAAAAAAGGGAGCCTTTTTCGGCCCGTTGTTGAACGCGTGTTTGTTGAAACCCAACCACGTTTTGGGCCTCTACAAAAGTAGCCATTTTTAGGCTTTTCTGGGCAAAAACAATTGTGATTTGTTAATAGCACACTCGTATGTGGGCCTTTTGGGAGGGGCCTTGTCCTTTTTTTTTGTTGTACTTTGAGTTTCAGCTTCTGGGTCTCTTGACCAATTAGCTGCCCAAAAAAGGCCGACTAAAAGATAAATCTGAATCAAATTTGAGCTTTTTGGCTTATTGGTCAATTAACAGTTTGAAACCCAAACAAGGCTTTAAAATCTAAAATACAAGACAAATCTTGGGCCTGACAACACAAATGACTGTTGACTCCATGTGATTTTCAAAATGATTGTTGATTCCATGTGGTTTTGACGCACAATTTGCTCTTCGCGGTCCTCTCCAGATCTTGATGAGCGTTGGCATTTTAAGGTATTTGGTTCAATCTCTTGAAAACAATATATGCACTATAAGTAGCAAGAGGAAGTATAATCTACAAATAAAAAGAGCAAGTACAACAAAAGATAACATAACACCTAAGAACAATTTTACCAATGGAATTCCAGCCATTGAGAGTTCAAATTTGCACCAACCATATATATGTTTTTCATATTTAGAGAAATTGAGAAGTAGCGCAAATAACATAAATATTTAATATAAGACATCGTAATTAGTTTTTTTCCTCTCTGTCCAGAGAGAACACAATTTAAATTTTGTATATTATGCCCAATGCTACTGAAATATGTGGACATAAATCCTAGCACTACATTTTGATTCAAACAAGTTTTATTTGTGATGCTTATATTTATTTTGGTGGAAAATCCAAAATCTGGTTTTCCATAATCGTTACTTGGGTTATATACCTTTTTTTTATAACCCACCTTGTCGATCATGTTTCCCATAAAATCCAGTATTGATCAAGGTTTTTTTTATAATATGTAACAGTAGTACATAAATCCACTTCGCGCGATTGCACCAGCTGATCAAGTTTCCATTTACTTCATCTCAACCCTTCAATAGCAAGCACTACATATAAGCTTAACAGCACTTTTGAATAGAAATTCAGTACAAATGAATAGAAATTCCACAATTAGATAAAGTGAAAAAACAAACTAAATCAACCAGAAAAATACAAAAAGAACTGCTAAGCTCTTTTGAATATAGCAGCACAAAATAAATGCAATGTACTCAAATCTACGAAAATAAAATATTCCATCAACTAGAAAAAAAACATACGCATGTTTTCACTTTTGTTTTTATGAGCCTTGTTGATCAAGTTTCTGATAAAAATCCAGTATTAATCAAGTTTATTTTTTCATAATTTGTAAAAGTAGTACAGAAATCCACCTTGATTCCGCTTGCTGGTCAACTTTCCATTCCCTTCATCTCAAGCCTTGCATAGCAAGTACTACATTTAAGCTTAAGAGCACTTTCTAAATCCTAACAATGAAATAATATTTTTTTAGTGCAAATGAATAGAAATTCCACAATTAGATAAAGTGAAAAAACAAACTAAATCAACCAGAAAAATATGAAAAGAACTGCTAAGCTCTTTTGAATATAGCAACACAAAATAAATGCAATGTACTCAAATCTAAGAAAATAAAATATTCCATCAACTAGAAAAAAAACATATGCATGTTTTCACTTTTGTTTTTATGAGTCTTGTTGATCATGTTTCCGATAAAAGTCTGATTGATACCTCATTCAAGAAGTAAGCTCAGAGAATCCATTTTCCAATCATCGACAAGATTGATTTGGGAACCTTATTCAAAAATCAGCTCTGAGAAGTGTTAAAACAAGAAATTCAAGTCTAATTAAGACATGTTAAAGTTATTTTAGCAAGTTCTGGGTTAGTTTGCATCTATTTCATTCATTGCATTAGTTTAGATCTAAGTCGGTTATTTAGTTTACGTAAGTATTAAAATCGAGTCTATATCCAATATGAACCTGTGATTGAGTTGTTCATTTAGTCCCTAGTATAAATATGTACCCCGCAGTGGCATGTAAGTCATATAACATCAATCAATCAAATATAATAATATCTTTTTGTTTACTTTTTTGTCCTTTTAGTCTTGTTTTGTCGTACTATGTTCTTGATCGACTAGTTGTGCATCGCCTCCTCATACAACCCACCGTAAGTGTCGGGACCCGGTTTTACTAAACTGAACCCCTCTGTGTTAATAGTATGAGTCTTAGGGATCAATGCTCATACACACAGTAAAACAGAATAAAGTATCGATACCAACACTGTATTAACTAGAAAGTAGATTAGAGTGCGGTGAAATAATTATTACCATATATTATAGCATCAGAAGAACCAAATAAAAACAACTGAAGTAGACCCATCATCAGCCATAGGCAAACTGACTGGGGAAGCTTCTAGTATTCTAAATCACCTTCCAGGAAAAATCCAACGTTGTCCTACATAACCTCGAGGTTCTGACCTGCTTGTGGAATAAGCAGCCCCGAATGAAAGCCTAGTTAGCACATGAATACTAGTAAGTCTTTCCTGGAAAAGGCCAGGCTGGACTCATCCTAAAAAAGATAATGGCTTATTTGCATAAAAGTATTTAACTTAGAAGTACAAAAGCATTTAAGAACACATAAGTAAATAAATAGTAAAGAGTTCTCATGATTAATCTTAATAATAACAAAAACCTAATATAATCTTCAACTCATAATCTCGTGTCTCAAGTTCTTGTTGTCTCATGTCATAATCTCAACATAGTTCTCGTTCTCATTCTCATTCATCATAAATCATCTAGCAACGGTACACTGCCGAAAAACCATACCTAAGTCAAATTAATGAAGGTGTAGCTACGATGTGAAAAACCACCAAGATACTCATAACCAGGAGCATGGTCATTTAAATGGGTTTACACTCTACAGAGGTTGTACGCTTTCTCCGCAAGATATAATACTCTCCCGTCGGAAAGCATCATAACAAAATCCATCAGAAGATCAACCCCGAGTTTGTCACGGTCATACCTAATATTACACACAAGTACCCCGGGGCTTCGACCATACATGATATTATACACAAGTACCCCAAAGTTCAATCTCCCGAGCTATACACCAGCGATGACACATCCCTCAGGACCTCACCTACGGTGCAAGGATGGTGGCAATCCCGACATTACTCTCCCTCTAGATCAGGCTCGTCCCATATTGAATTCCGCTATTTAATTATTTATTTATTGTAATAAATGGCGCACTCTGCCCTTTTTGGATTGACGCTATGATCAATGTAATAAGTGTACGGTGCTGTTTATTATTCTGTAATGCCTGTGGTACTAGCTTGATCCTTGGGACTGGTACAGTATCACAGAGGAGTCCGAACTGTATGGCCGGGTTTCGACAAAGTTGGTATTAACTAGAAATTAGATCAGAGTGCGGCGAAGCAATTATTACCATAGATTATAGCATTAGAAGAACCAAATAAAAACAACTGAAGTAGACCCATCATCAGTTACAGACAAACTGACTGAGAAGCTTCTAATATTCTGGATCACCTTTCGGGTAAAATCTAACGTTGTCCTGCGTAACCTCACGGTTTTGATCTTCTCGTGGAATAAGCAGTCCTGAATGAAAGCCGCGGTTAGCATGCGAATGCTGGCAAGCCTTTCCTTGGAAGGGCCAGGCTGGGCTCATCCTCGAAAAGATAATGGCTCATTTGCATAAAAGCATTTAAGAACACATAAATAAATAAATAAATAGTAAAGAGTTCTCAGGATTAATATTAACAATAACATAAACCTGATATAATCCTCAATCTCATAATCTCAACATAGTTCTCGTTGTCTCAAGTCATAATCTCAACATAGTTCTCGTTCTCATTCTTATTTATCATGAATCATCTAACAACGGCACACTGCCGAAAAAATCTTACCTAAGTCAAATTAATGAAGGTGTAGCTATGATGTGAAAAACCACCAAGATGCTTATAACCGAGAGCACGGCCATTCGAATGGGTTTACACTTTGCAGAGGTTGTACGCTTTCTCGTAAGATACAATACTCTCCCGTCGGAAAGCATCATAACAAAATCCATCAGAAGATCAACCCCGAGTTTGTCACGGTCATACCTGATATTGCACACAAGTACTCCGGGGGCTTCGACCATACCTGATATTATACACAAGTACCCCCAAAGTTCAATCCCCCGGGCTATACACCGGCGATGACGCATCCCCCAGGACCTCATCTACGGTGCAAGGACGGTGACAATCCCGACGTTACTTTCCCTCTAGATCAGGCCCGTCATCCCATATCGAGCTTGCGGTTGCACGATAAATTCTCAGTTAAATCCATCACGATCATCGGTCCTTAAGGACTGGAGCGTGGGCTCAGGTTACCCTCTCCGAGTCAACTTATTAGTTGATCAAATTTTAATTAATGAGTGAGCAATCACACCATAAACCCAGTTTCTCATATCTCATACTCAGATACTCCACATTCTCATATTAAAATGTTTAATGATGATCATATAAGTAGGAATCACTCCCCAATGACTATCCGAGTAAAGCTAAGCCAACTAACAATTAAAAACAGTAGCAAATTACATAATAATGTTGTCCTAGGGTTTTTCATGATATTGGGTGCATACCATATAAATAAACAGCATGCACTAGGAATTCCTATGACAAATACGCATAATTTAATAAAATAGCAATTTTGGCAAAATCTAGGAAATTAGGATTCTAGGGGAAAGACTTGCCTTCCTGCTCTTCTTGAACTTATTGGATGTCGTGAAGTCAATGAACTCTCCTTCATCGCCCACGTGGTCTATCGCACGCAAAACAAGAAAAACTGCAATAAATACCAGAAACAATAAATAAACTTAAAAATTATATAAAAATTAACTAAGTAGATATGAATTTTCTAAATTTTTAGAAACTGGAATCGCTAGATTTGGAGGTAGGATGAATTCACAACAAAATAGTGAAGGAACACTATTCACTAAAATTTAAGAAAAAAGGAAAACTACTGTAGCTCATAGGCTGCACTGTTCATTTGGCCCATTAGGAAAAGATAAAGCTGATGCGGCTGGTGGCTATGGTGAGAGAGAGAGGTAGAGTGAGGGAGTTAGAGAAAGAATGAAGGGAGAGGAGATAGAAGGCCGGCGGGCGGCAGTCCGATGATGGCGTAAGACGTGGAGAGACGCAGAAGTAGCGCGTTAGTGGCGCGCTGCGTGGTTTGGCGCAGCGATGATGGCGGCGGCGTGGCGGCGAGCAATGGTAGCACGTGCGGGGTCAGTGATGACATCAGCAATCGGCACGGCGCGACGTCGAGGAGCTGGCGGCGGCGAGATCGAGTGCGATGGTCTGCAAGCGAGGCGGCGGCGTCGGGAGGAGGTGTAGGGGCACCGTGCGATGGATCTACGCCGGCGACGAGTGGCGGCTAAGGCCAGACGGCCCTGGCCCGATAGCCCGACGTAGAACGGCGTGTAGCGTCGGGCGGCGCAGAACACTGCTCGGCCCGACTTTGGGCTGTGGCAGTGCAAGCCCAACGGCGGTGTGGCCAAACAGTATCGGTGGCACAGTGGCACAACGCCGATGACCAAGAGGTGGTGCATCGCCGTGGTGGAGGGACTAACCTCGGTGATGACGTCTCCAATAGCAAGACGATGACGGTTGGCAACGACGACACCGGTTGCTAATAGATGTATTTAGGGGGAAAACAAGGATTAGATGTGATTGGTTTTGGGGTTAATTAGGAGGAAGTTTTGCAGGTATAAATAGAGAGAGATAGAGTTCGAGTATAGGTAAAATTGGCTAAAGACAAGAAAAGATAACTAATTTCTGTTGTAAATCTTATTTTAACATTTTTGGATGTCATAGAAAGTTGATGCAAGTTTTGTCTCAATTTGGTTCAATCGACGGTCTTGCGTCAGTTTGACATTATCATAATACTATTCTTTGTTCGATATTGTTGTCCATCACTGTTATCTTTGTGCTACCAAGTCGATTATGTTGACTAGATAGAACTTTGTTTCCCTTCTTTTTGATAAATTAGCCAATTTTACTGGTTAGTTTGTCAGTCTACTTACCCTTGGATCCATTGGTTTAAACTTTGGTTTGAGCCGACAATGCATTCACATCCTTTGAATCTATTGGTTTAAACCTTGGGTAAAGCCAATATTTTCCATAACTCTTTGAATATGTGAACTCTTTTGATCTGTTCTTAAGTCTTTTGCAGATTTTCCATAACTTGTAGATCTAATCCACTAATTAAATCTGATTAGTTTCGCTATCTTGAAAATTATAGGTCAAATTGGTTGGCACATCCTAAACTTTTCTTTTGGTGTTAACAGCTAGGATCTAAAGCCCTAATCCCTACTGTGGCCGAATGTCACTTTTCGGTGCCAATAATCATATCCACAAAGATAGTAGCCACGGGTGTCAAATTCTGCCATACTAGTACCCGCGTGTCAGAAATTCATTCATACAAGTACCCATACACTGGGTATTTATCCAAATCCGACCTGATTGCTATCCTTATGTATATCTCGAGTATCTTAATTATAGTTCTTTTAAGAATAATTACTTGGATTTTCATTACATAAACCAGGCTCATAGATTCTAGACAAAAGAAAGCCGGACAAGTAGTTATAAGGTAGGCCATGGCATCCTTCACAACGAAGGAAGGGATCGTAGGCTTAGGACGTGTGGTGTGATTGGTGAGAGGAGGGAATGGAAAAGGGAAGAGGAAGTGAGTGGGAAGGAATTCACTGGGCCATATCAGGAAAGAAAATTCCCTTCCTTTAAATGATGAATTCCCATTTTCTCACTAAATTTTCTCCAACCAATCAAGAGATTTTGCAACCTATATCTCTCAATTCCCGGCTCTAGCCAATCACACTATTGAGAATGTCCAAGAGCATGCCTAAAAGATACCCTAAGTCAAATTTGGGGGTGAATTTGGAAAAATGGGTGCCAATTAGGGATGCAAACGGAGCGGATAATTTCCGATCGACCGACCGACCGAACCAATACGGATAGTGGTTTGGATATTTATACGGATATCCGGCTGTTTTTTACGCATACGGATATGGATATTAGGATGCGGATATGGATACGGATACGGATAATATCCATGGTATAGTATCCGAAGAAAAATACGGATAGATATTATCCGAATCATCTCAAGGCTAAGCCCACCCACCAGTCATTATCTGCTATAGTGCTCAGCCTGATCCGTTTCAACTGCTTTGTACTACTACTGCTCAAAAACTGCTTTGTGCAGTACTACTATCTGCTACACTGCTCAGGCCTAACTGCACTGCTGGACTTGGTGGTGCTTACGGTCTTAGGCCGAATTGCTCACTATTTAGGCCGAACTGTTCCAATTAGCTGGGCTGCTGGAGTGCTGGTGCTTCATGCCTTCACCGCACCGTCCTGGTAGTATCTACAAGATTGCATGTTTCTTGTGTATTAAATATTTATGCGTACTTTAAATGTTTGATGCTTCCTTTGAAAGCCTGTATTTTGCGTATTATCCGAGGAATTATCTGTTCCGAACAATATCCGAATCTATAATATCCGTGTCCGTATCCAAGCTATCCGTATCCGTATCCGACACTATCTGTGTCCGTATCCATATCCGATACCATCTGTATCCGATCCGTATCCGAAAAATAAATATGGATACGGATACAATATCACTGCTATCCGACCGTATCCGATCCGTTTGCATCCCTAGCGTCAATAGATCTCCTAACCCATTCCCTAAACTTAGAGAAGTGGTTTTGCTCCCCCATATTTGGAGATCCCTTATGTCATCACTAAAATATTTAAAACATGTGTCTGTTTTTTTCCTCTCTCTGTCATACGGTAAAATGTGTGTCTGGTTTAAACTAAAACTTTTATAAATTTTACTACAAAAATATCAAAATTGTTTTATTTTTAAACTTTAAATGAAAAATTAAAAAAAATTGAACTTCAATTTTTTTTTAAAAAATGAAATGATCGGTGAGCCAATGTTTTGCTATAGTTGTGTCAAAATTGGATCATAAACCAAACATAGAAAAAAGTTTTAAAACAGTAGTGAGATAAGCTAAATATTATGACACTCCCATTTAACTTTAGGGGATGCATTTTAGGGGATAATTGTTGGAGTAGAATAGAAATAGAGATCCACAAATTTGGCTTTAGGAGATGGAATTTTATGGGAGCTCTTGGAGTTGCTCTAGTTGGTAGAAGGAAGCAAAATTTACTCTAATTTGTCAAGTATAAACTTTACCCTAAGTTCTGTTCATCTTGGCAAGTATCCTCAGGTAGGAAGAGTTCTTGTTCTTCCTCGGTGAACAAACAAATAAGTTCGGCAAAATGCCTTCTTTCAACCGTTGACAGGTTGTATGCACATGTGGACCATCGTTAAATTATAAAAAGATAAAAAAGGATTGCTAAAGCTTTTATGGTAATTTACATAACATGTGAATGCTTAAAAAACATTTTATACGCGATCGGATGCTGGATTGCTTGTCCAATAGCTCTATTACCCGCAATGCCGCAATGTCATGATAATTGTGATTTAAATCATTGGTTTGCAAGTAGTGAAGTTTATATAGCAATGCCAGCATCACCCAGCAGGCAGTCTGGCTCAAACTGCCGCAGAACAACCAGAAATTCCATCATTGGTGCAATCTACATTCTTTCTCAAGATTGAGTGGCTCCCCGAACATAATTCATGCTTAATGTCATCCACATTTCTTCTGTCCATGTTCCCTTTTCTTTCCTTGGTCAACAGTCCAACATCTTGATTCGTATTTTGTTTAGCTAGCCTAATCAGGCAGACACCATGTGCATTCAGGCAAGAAGGATCTGTGTAACCATCTCCATTAATGCGTACATAGCTGCAGTTCATTCATGTGTTCCATGCAATCCTGCTCATGGCCAGGAGAGCTAGCTCCATTTTCTCCTCTGGAAATTATTCAAATCTGCATCATCAAACCTATATTATGTAAGCTAAATTACTCCCGTTAGTTTGAAGCCAGTACATTAAGCCACTTTTTCCTTGGTTTACGTTTGGCCCTTCAATAGCCACTCGGGATGGTAAGGTGGTTTATATGGTTTTGCGATTGAGGGGCCAAAATTAGACCGACACAGAGAGTTAAAAAGGAGAGTTAATATTTCGATTTTCAGATGCCATTCCCAGCAACTCTAATTATCGTGATTGAATGATTGTGGAAATGATTGAATGTTAACTATGCCATTTCAACCATTCCTTTAATTATCGTGACCAACTCAAACGAACTGTATACTGTGACAAAGGAAGTATGAGCAGGGTATTACCACCAAAACATGCAAGTTTTTTACACTACGCACCGTCCAAGTGATCTTGCTCCTTTACTTAATCCCGCTAATTTTACACGTTGCTGACCAGGAAGGGACCAATGTCCTTCACCAGAATAACGAAACATCCATGTCCACAACTTGATAAAAATCAGGCACTACTACTCGCCAAATTGCTTGACCAGGGAAAGCCGCAGCCATGCATCTTCCAGAGAGCTTAGTTGAAGCAGTAGGGAATCGGCGTCTCCTACTGGTCAGCTTCAAAGTCAACTGCTGGTGAGTGGCCTGGAAAATGACCAAACTTTTAGAAAAAATGAGGCGATCCATTTCATTTCATTGAATATTCCGCTATTCAGACACCGTGTGTAAAACGTCCTGGCAAAAGGGTAAGCAGCGCAAATGGAAGAAACTTGAGGAACGATTCAGGTCCATGTCAACGAGTCAGTGGAGCAGAAAAGTTCTCCAGAGACATTTCTGAGTGACAAGACAATTTGGATGTACCGTTCCATGGTTTCGGTCACTCCAAACGCGGTGTCCAGAAAAACTCGGCCAGAACAAAACAAAAAAGGGCAACACTAATTTTACACAAACTAGAGAAAATCATGCAGTTCACTTGGGGTAAATCATGCTAACCCTCATAATGTATCATACCCTGGACAACTAGCATAGGTAACAAGCAACTCAAATCCCGGCCACAACCAAAACATATGTTTAAACAGATCTGTGAAATGTTCCTCAGTACCAAAAGCACTACACACAAAACAAACAGAAAAATCAAACCCATCGACTGAATCCAACATTCCAACAGCTAGAGCGCAGAGAGGTGAGATATTGGATACTGACATTCCACAAATCACCGAGGAAAATTTCCTTAAATTAGTCCTATTATCAATATAGACAAGGAGGCAACCAAAATCTGCAACGTTCACACGTTCATTTGAGTATTCACACACTAGATGTGTACATAGTATTCTTCATGTCAGTTATTTCTTGTACATAATTTCAAGGTAAATCTCTTGTAATTGTATTCCACCCACATATTATTTCTTGTACATAATTTCAAGGCAAATCTCCTGTAGACATTATCCATGGAATCCACCTCTCCTAAAATCTAGTGATGAACATTAACATAAGTGTCCAATTAGCATATGAGAACATGAGTAATTGATTTCGATCCCAAATGAGAGTGGAAGTATCACATCCTCTCCATGAAAACCACAAAATGCATGTAACCACTGTGAAGAGAAAATTATTTCGGGGCTCTGTTTTTATCATGCTTATAATAAGTAGATACAAGGGAGATCAAGATTACTTTCCAGAGGAAAGACACAAAGGGGCCTCTTTTCAAAATCTTAATCTCAGCTGTTGTACTATGTAGCCATTGTTGATTTCTAATCATAATTGTTTGGTTACCTTTGCCTCCTCATAAAAGTAAACAAACATTTTGCTTTTGCATATCATAGATACCAACATGCAAAACTAAGATAAAATTTTGACCATGTTGCTAGCTTCTCGTCATGTTTTTCAATTCCAAAAAATTGCTTACAAGAATATTACAATATGCAATTGCATGGATCTCTGCAACTACAAAGAGAGGAACAAATCAACAAGTATCCTCTAACCAAACTGTCTGACAACATAAATTGAACTTTCTATCAGCAAGAACAGCATGGTACCATCCAGAAATACAGAAACATCGACCACGACAAACAACAACATGAACAAACTTTAACATACAAACATAAAAGAATCGAAGGGTTTAAGGGGTGACCACTGAAACCAATTTCTGGGACTCATGGGTTATAGCAGCTCCAATGGGGACGCCTCCGGAACATGGAAACAGACAAGCTCCTTGATATCAAAGCTCCCATCCAGGCTTTCCACCGTGATGGCCTACCACTGCTGCCACAAGAAATGTCTGGGACCCCTATCTGATCATCCAAATCATCTGGTACCACATCGCTCCCAGCATTCTCCAGAGCGCCACTCTCATCCACACTCCTAGCATCCTGCAATTCACCAGTGCCACCTGGTGTGTCAAAATTTACAGCAAGGGCTCCATGCCGACTAGCCCTAAGCCGCTCAGCGCACTCATGCGTCACCCCTCGGCACTTCTTAACCTTCACCTTGACAAGCCGTGGGCAGCCATCAGCGAGCTTATCCATCCCTGCATCAGACACAGGGCATGCCTTGATGCACAGCTTCCGCAGAGCAGCGCATTTTGTAGCGACGCAGGAGATCTCTGCATCCCCAAACGTGTCTGACCCACACAGTGCAAGCCGCTCAAGGGTGGGGCAGTTGGCAGCAATCAACTCAAGACTAACTGACGTCAAATTCACCCCAATGAGAACTAATTCCTGCAAAGTGGCACATTTCTGTGCGACAGCCGCAAGCCCTCGGTCACCAATCCTGTTTGCTTTCCATCCATCCACATGCAACTTGCGTAGGCGTGGCGACTTGGCGGCAAGTGCAGCCAACCCGACATCTGTGACCTCCGGTGCCTTGGCGAGGTACAGGACCTCCAGCCCAGAAAGAGCTGCAACGCCACGGTCGCTGACCTGGAGCTTCTCAAGGTGGAGCTCGGCCAGCAAGGCCTCCTGCGGGATGGCCTGGAGCACTGGGTCCCAGTCGCCGGAGCATCGGATGATCTTTACTGTTTTGAGGTTTGGGGAGTGGGTGATTAAGCAGGAGAAGCACTGGCCGTTGTAGAGCTCTTTAAGCGACAAAGACTGGAGGCGGAGGGCAGAGACGGCAATGGGCTCGGAGTCGGCGAGGCCACGGAGGCGTTTGATGGAGAGCTCCTCAAGGTGGAGGCAGGAGCGGAAGACGGCCTCGATCCCCTTGGCGCTGAAGGCACATGAGCCGACGGAGAGCTTGCGGAGGCTGGCGGCGGCAGCGGCGAGCGCGGCGACGCCATCGTCGGTGATGGAACGGAGGGATCGGAGCTTGAGACGGCGGAGGCCCGGGCCGAGGCGGTCAGCGACGAGGGCGAGCACGGGGTCGCCGACGCTCTCTGCGCGGCGGTCGCACTTGAGCGCGAGCTTGGAGACAGCAGGGAAGCGCGCGAGGATCCCCGGAGCCGCGGCGAGGAGCGGGGAACGCGCATCGAGGGCGAGGCGGAGGCGCGAGGCGGCCTCGACGGCGAGCCAGCGGCGGCAGACGAGGGAGCAGCGCTTGCGGTCACCAGAGCCCAGCAGGCCGAAGACGAGGGCCAGGAGCTCCTCTGGGAGGTCGGCGGTGTGGTCCTCCGGCGGCGCCGCGGCGTCCTGGAAGGGAGGAGGCGAGGTGGGCTGTGCGGCGGGGGAAGGCGGAGGCGGCGGCCTGCGGTGGTGGCGGGAGACGGAGGGGCACTGGCCCATGGGAGGCGGCGGCGGATCTGAGGGGAGGAGCAGGGGGGGGAGGAGGAAGGAAGACGGGGCAAGCGATGCTGCGCTGCGGACGCCACGCCACTCGCAGCAAAGGGAAAGGCGATTAATAAATCCCGTTTAGTTTTTTTTCTTTTTTCTTTTGCCGTGTCCGTGCAACTACAGCAGCAGTGACATTATTTAGCGGTAAGAAACTAGGGAATTTACTACTTATTTTGTGTATCCTCATTTTCAAAATACAAATATATAGTCTTAAAACCATAAAAAAAACAAGTCAAACAAATTCCACCTCTACTTTTAACCCCATCTCGAAAAGCTCTCAAAATTTAGGAAAAACAAATAAGTAGACAAGTTTAAAAAAAACTACCACTCCGGCCTAAAGCAATGATCTAATGTTGGCTTCTTTTTTTAAAAAAGGGTCCAAAACACGATATATTGTTTGATAAAAATGATTACATTCATATAAGCAGACCCAACATCTAGGTGCCCCTCTAGACACATCACCGCTCACTGTGAGACAGGATGAAGGCCATCAACTAAGCCTAGCGATTTCTTAGTTAAGCCAGAGAAGAATGGCAAAAGTGTGTTTTCACAGCATGCTAGAGAGACCGGCAAGGCTATTGGAGGCAAGAGGAAATCACCGATGCAGTCGCCAATTCTTTTTCCCCTCTTCTCTACCATAGTGAGGAGGGGTTTTCGAGAGTTTTACTAGAGATTGTAACAAATGTTATCTTATTTTATGATGGAATACTTTATCACCAAACAACAATATATGATCCATAAACCCACAACACCCTCGGCTATCTCAGGTTACCTCCATTAATCACCAAAATTGGAAAACCTTCAATATTTTGACCCTGCTTGCATAGCGTATGTAGGTGTCAATAATATTTCCTTGAGATGGGTGTTGGGGTGTTATGCACGTATGCACCAGCTGGTGATAGCATCGATTAATTTTAAAAATCTAATTAATATTTTTCATGATACTTTCAATGAATTTCCATATTTAACCATAAAAAAGTGGAACTAACAAAAGGAAAGTTGTCATTTAGGCAACCGAACAATGGCCTTTGATTGATTCTAGTTCCTAAACTCTCAAACCATATTAAAATCGTTTCCTGAGTAATAGTTGTATTGATCGGTCAAATGTTGTTTGACCAAAGTTTTATATGCATTTTTACATAAAATTATTTCATGAAATACAAATTAAACTATAAATTCGAATTTCTTCTGATTGTCTAATTGCCTGTTTTCGGGGTAGAACACCCTATAGTGGTGAATACTAGCTCACCACTAAAATACTATACTTATACTATGAACTGGATATAGTTTGTGTCGGCGACCGGGAGGCGAACCTCCGCGGGCCGATGAGTAAGGAAAAGGTGGGTCGAGGCCGGCGGCCCCCGCCTCGGATGAAGCTTTGGTCGGTGGCCGACGCCGTAGGAAAGGACTTGGTCCCGACGCGGTCAGACGCGTCGAGACCGGAGGGTGATGATGACACGGGTGTTTTTATCCTGGTTCAGGCCTCCACTGCCGGATAACAGCCCTACGTCCAGTCTTCGTTTAATGCCAAGCTTAAACGAGTACAGAGGGGGTGAGGCCGGGCTTTGGGAAGCCCGGGCTCGAGTACAATAAGTGCTCAAGGCACTGTGCGTGTTCCTACCGTTACCTGTATGCGAAGAACAACCGATGGGAACTAGAGCTCCTACATGAGTGCAAGTGCTCTTGTTCTGCAGTGGCTACCTTCCGAGTGAGTGTTGTGTCGGGGGAAGAAGAGGATTCGGGGCCCCTTCTTGTTGTGGCCTGTACGCTCCTTTTATAGGCGGCGCCCGACCACTGTAGCTTGCATTGGTCCGTTGAATAGTCGTTCCCTTCTGTCTTGCCATACCGGGGTGCACAAAATCTACCGGGTAATCGAGTGTATCTCTCGATCGCCGCGCCGGACCGCTACCAGTCAACACGTGTCTTTGCCCATACGGGCGGTTGACGGGACCTGCCGCCAACCCGCCAGTAGCCTTCACCAGGCACTCCTTGGTACAGTGCGCGCATTTAATTCTTGATGACCTTAGGGACTCGGCGTCCTCTGTCATGGCCTGGCAATCTGCCTCGGGTCCTGAGCCCTGAGCTTCGGAACCCCGGGAGGAGTGAGAGGCTTGATCTTTCGAGACGAGGAAGCTCGGGCGCGAGCTTGCCAAGCTCGAGCGCGAGCTTGCCAAGCTCGGGCTTACTTCCTGTGGGGCCGAGGGTAAGTCAGTGGGCCGTATTTCCATGCGCCACATACTTTTCCCAACAGCTAGCCCCGAGCCTCGAGCGGGACGAGGTCGTGCCGCTCGGAGGTTTATTTGGTAACTGCTCTCGGGCGAAATGATTGGGGTGCGCGCGATTTTCTTGGCTTCGGTGGGAATCCCAACCGAACCGCGGTTATGCGCGCCGCTGCTTTCCCCATGGTTTTCGTGTCTTCAGGCGGACAGGCGACGGTTTGTCTCCCCGCGACGGTTTGTATCAGGCAGCTTTCCCTTCGCTGTTCCCCTTTATGCTCTCTTGTGCCATTTGCTCTTCTTGCCTTCCTCATTCTTTCGCTCTTCCGCCGTTTTTCTGCCTTCCGACCTCTTTCTTTCCGATGGCGCCCTTCACACGGAGTCTCCTTTCTGAGGACGACTTGAAAGGGTTGGAAGCGGTCGAGGTCAGCGGATGGAGGGTGGCCGGCGAGGAGACGGTTCCCGCGTCCGAGAGCAAGGAGTTCGTTTGCTTCGAGCTTTTTGCCATTCACGGGCTCCGGATTCCGGAGTCCGATTTCTTTGACGCCGTCTTGGCCCAGTGTGGGATCGAGTTGGTGAATCTCAATCCCAACTCGATCCTATTCCTGACGATCTTCGCGCACCTTTGCGAGGCGTTCGTCGGAATGGAGCCATCGGTCAGCCTCTTCCTCAACTTCTATGAGCTGACCACGACCGGCGGGAGCAATGTGGCGGGGTGTGCCTACTTCAAGCTCCGCCGTGACATGAAGCCTGTGTACCCGGTGTTCAAGGCTAAGGAGAATGTCGGGGGTGGGCGTCGCGGTGGTACTACGCCAAGGTGCTCAGCGACTGCGGGCTGTGGTTTGCAAACACGAGACCCGGGAAGCTGACGCTGCCCCGTCCTTCGCTGGAGACGGCGGAGGTAGCCCCGGCGGCCAAAATCTAGGATTTGGCCAGCCGGAGGCTTAACGGCTACGACATTGTAGCCGACTTCATCAGGCACCGGGTGAGCCCGCTGTAGAAGCGGGTTCACCCTTTCTTCAAGATCCGCGGGTGAGACGATCTCACCCGTGAAGGTACTTCCCGTAAGTTCCTTCCTCCGACCTTATAGTCCTTTGCCCGAGCTTTCTTTGGGCATGTTTTTGATGTTCCCGCTTTTATCTTTGTAGCCCTACCCCAGGACGACGTGGTCCGGGTTGTGAGGCTTCTCCTGCCCGCGAACCATAACGAGCCATCAGGCTCGGGCGTCCGCAATGTCCGGGACGAGGTACATGTTCCCACGGGCTTAAGCGCCCCTGGAGGTAGTTTCCCGTGGGTACGGGCTGATGTTCCCTGACCTGTCTCGCAGGAGGAAGCAGGCAAGGAAGCCGGGCCCACCGCACTTGCGTTGGTGGCGGCTCCCGCGGCTGCCAGTCCGACGGCTGGCGGCGACGCGGGCTCCGTTTCGGCGCGGAAAGAGCAAGACGCGAACGCGTGGTCGCCCCTGAAGAAGCTGGCCGGGCGCACCCGCTGGGACAAATTTGCCAGCGCGGGACGGCTGGTGTTCCAGGCTCCTGCTTCCGTCCCCGACCCAGCCCGGGCTAGAGGTTCCCGGGCTCGGGACTCGTCCGGTGCGTGGGATACCCAGCCGGCGCCGAAAAGGCGTCGGTTGGTGCTGGATGATGACGACGACTCGGACGATGGGTTGGCCGGGACGGATGTCGCGCTTGCTCGTAAGTCACTGTGCCTTTTAGTTTCGTTCTTACTTTTCTCCGCCTATCATGGTTCCCAGGCTAATCGGGCGTGCTTCGACCGCTTCTCTCTTTGTTCTCAGTCGCCATGTCTCCCCAAGCGGGGGAGCTCATCCCGGTGCGGCCGGAGGAAGTGGCTCAGGAGAACGACCCCGTTAAGGATGAGCCCGGGCGTCGAGGCTCAGGGCCCTTCTTCCTTCCGTTGGTGGCACGCAATGACGTGCGCTCCCAGGCCACGCTCGTGGAGGTGGAGACGGATGACGGGACATCGCTCCTGGTGTCGAGGGGCGGACCTCGTCCAGGTGGCGCTTGATTGACTTCGGCGGTTTGTCGGAGCTTTTTACGGGGAGCAACATACCCGTCCCTCCACTGGACATGGGCGACACCCTCCTCCTCGGCTGGGACTGGCCCGTCCGGGTCATTACGGCTGCCAGCGTCATCCCGGTGCGACTATGGAGCGTGGCCCCGCTGGTCGCCGCGGGGTGGATCGTGGCGACGCCAGCGTGGGTTGAGCACGGGCTCTCACTCGCTGGGATCCGCCAGAAGAAACCCATCCGGCCGACCGGTTCGGTCGATCGCTCGAGTGGTGGTGGCGTGGAAGGTGGTTAAGCCGAAGGCGGATGTCGGGGTGCAAACCGACTTTGCCCCCGAGCCATGCCTTCGGGCCGTTGATGCCGCCAGGCTTATAAGGGAATTAGCCGAGCCGGCGGAGGAGGTGGTGCTGGGACCAGCCGACGGGACCCGGGCCGAGCCGGCGGATGGGGCGCATGAGGCTGCAAGAGAAGCGGCCGAGCCTACGGGAGGTTCAGCCGCGCCTATGGAGGGAGTGCCCGAGGAACCAAGTAGCTCGAGTGATAGCTTGGGCGACCTAGTGGTGGCGTTGCCTGCACTCAGGAGTGCTCCCCGGGCTCGATACGAGTCCATGACTGCGGCGGCCGTAAGGCGGGTAAGTGCCTTCGAGCTTGGCCTTTGAGGTCTTGTGACGACCCTGCTTGGGTTCTTTCTTTTCCCTCAACCTACTCTCTTGGTGCAATTTTACCGTGAGGTTGTTGGCATCACCTGCTCGTTTGGGGCTGGGCATGATGCCGAAGGGGAACCCTAGTGAGCGGGCGCGCAAGACTAGCGACAATGAAGTCGAAACCGCGTCGCGCAAAGCTGAAGAAGCTCGCTCGAGCTCGATCGAGCGATGACTCTGGAAGCTCGAGTCGCGGCGACGGAAGCGGCCCTAGCCGCGGTGCGAGATGATGCCGGGGAGGTTTCCCGTCGGTCGCAGGAGGCCCTTAAGGCCGAACGCGACCGTTCCACCGAGCTCGAGGAGCGTCTTCGGTCGGTGGAGACGTGCCGCGCCGCCGAGGTTGCCCGTGCAGCGGAGGAGCACGACCTCCTTGCTGCGGAGCTCTTCCGGGCGAAGTTAGCTGCAGCCGCGACGGAGGATCTGTTGAAGACCCACCGGGACACCGTGCGAAACTTGGAGGCATCCAATGAAGTCTTGCGGACTAACATGCGAACTGCCCGGGATAGGAAAAAAGACTTCCTCGAGCTCCAGAGCCAACACGACGAAGTACTGGCCGAGCTTCCCAAGCTCAGGTGCCAGCCTAAGTCGTAGGCCCTTGTATTTTTCCTTTTTCTTGGGCGGTGATCCGACTTGCCCCCTTTTTTGTAAATACTCTTGAAAATGTTATTGATTTGTTTTGACCTTTTTCCTTTTTCGTCCCTTCGGTCCACCTTCTCCCTGGAATGCCAATCGTCGATTTGACTGTTGCGCCATGTCCCGAGAGACATTCGCGTCAAATCTTGGAAACAGTTCCTCGTCAGAGCTGCTTCATGATGCTGTCATTCCTAGGATCGCTTCGACTTCCTGATCTTGGCTATAAAAAGAGGCCGATGCAGCAGCCACTTTTCATTCCAAACTTCTTTCTTCTGTACCTCCTTCTCCTCTTGCTTTCATGGATCATGAAGAGTTCTTGGAGGTCCTTTGGGCGGAGTATGATCTCGCCCTTGCTGAGGTCGCGGAGGAGGCCCGTGCCCGCGATGTCGCCACCATCGCGGTATTGATCGAGGTCGTCCCGGTGCTTGCCGAGGTGGCCGATGTGATCATCGAGGCGCTGGTCCGTGCCCTCCGAGGCTTTGTATACTGGCTTGCGAGCCATTTTCGAAGTCTTTAATAAAGTTGTTTTGTTGTTGCTTCCTTCTTTTGCCCTTTTTCCTGCGTGCAAACGAACACAAGTAGTCCTATAGGCAAGAAAGGATTCGAAGGTCGTAACATAGTCCTATCGATCCTAGCCCCCGAGCCATGGCCGAGCTTCTGAAGAGAAGCTCGGGCGTGGCTTAGAGAAAATCGAAAGTCCTTGCTTGGGTACTTGACCTTGGAAAATCAACTTTTTAAGAAATCGACCCTTGAAAAATCGACCTTTAAAAAATCATCCCCAGCCCTCGAGCCACGACCGAGCTTCTGGTTTGACAGAAGGTCGGTTGTGGTTTAGAGAGATCAATTTTTTTTTGAAAAATCGACCCTAGCCCCCGAGCCACGGCCGAGCTTCTGGTTTGACAGAAGGTCGGTTGTGGTTTAGGGAGACCGCATCCTTGGAACGAAACTCGTGGCCCTTGCTCTGTTTCTTTGTAAGAGGCAGAGTGTTGGACTCTAGAGTTATCAGGGCTTGTGACAATTTTATGCGGGCTTATGATATAGGGCCGAAAAGCGTGTGCCCACGCGGGATCTTGCGTGGTGCGATGGATATCGGCTTACCCGTGTGCAAGGGAATCTCAGGGGTTAGCTTCTGCGTAGCCACTACTCTGCCGATGTGTACTGAAACATCCCGGGCTTTCTCCCAAGCCCGATCGTAGGTTTAGGTCGCCGGGGTTAGTTTAAAGGCTTTCTGGGGAGTGAAAAGATGGACAAAAGAACAGAAAAAGGGGTGGAAAAGGATACTTACGACCTTGGATCAGCGTAGAACCTCTGGAGTTGAGCGATATTCCAGGAGCTGTTGAGGACCCTACCATCTGGCATAGCCAGTCTTACAGCTCCCAGGTGTGTGGCTGATATGACCGTGTACGGACCTTCCTACCTTGGGGTGAGCTTGTTGGTGTGGGCTAGGTTCTAAACCCGTCTTAGAACCAGGTCGTCCACTTGTAAGGTCCGGGTCTGCACCTTTTTTGCCGCATGCCGTCGTAAGGACTGCTGGTATGCTACCACTCGCAGTAGTGCTTGCTCGCGGCAGGACTTGGATAGGTCGAGATCCAACAGTCGCTCGTCATTATTGTTGATTTGACCTGCAAAATCAACATGAATTGAACCAGGTCTTAGCTCGGCGGGCAAGACCGCTTCCGAGCCGTATACAAGCCTGAATGGGGTTTCGCCGGTAGCCCGATTGGAGGTTGCCCGGGCTGCCCAAAGCACCGAGGGTAGTTCTTCTACCCAGTTGTGACACTGTTCGATGAGAGCGTCATAAACTCGGCGCTTGACGCCCTGCTTGATCTGCCCATTTGCACGTTCGGCCGCGCCGTTGCTCTGTGGGTGAGCCACCGAGGCTAGGGCCATCTTCATGCCGAGCTCTTCACAGTAGTATTGGAATAGCTCGCTCGTGAACTGTATCCCATTGTCAGCGATCAGCTTGCTCGGGACGTCAAACCTGGTCACGATGTTGTTCCTAAGGAACCTCTTGGCCTTTTGGGCTGATATGCTCGACACTGGTTCGGCCTCGATCCACTTAGTGAAAGTGTCGATGGCAACGAACAGGTGCGTGCACCCCTTTAGGCCTCTGGGGAACGGACCAAGTATGTCCATTCCCCACGTCGAGAATGGCCAGGTCAGCGGGATAGTATGTAGCTCGTATGCTGGCTGGTGGGACACTCGGGCATGATATTGGCAGGCTGGGCAACATTTTACTAGCTCCCTTGCGTCGGTCAACGCAGTGGGCCAGTAGTACCCCATGCGAAAGGCTTTTCCCACTAGGGTTCTAAAAGAGGCATGGGCCCCGTAGATCCCGTCGTGGATGTCTTGGAGGAGCAATTTGCCTTCCTCCTGGGTGACGCACTTGCAAAGTATGCCGTTAGAACCTCTTCGGTACAACAAGCCCCCGAGTAATCGGTAAAGTCGGGCTTGTCTTTGGAGCCGGGATTTCTCAGCTGTGTCCTATGGCAGTGTCCCATGCGTCATGAACTGGACGAATGGCATCATCCAGGTGTCGCGCTGCTCTAGGAACGAAACGGTACCGGTCGTTTGGGTCGAGGCAACCGTCTTCTCGGGGCCTCTTCTTCGGAGGGAATAGAGGGCTTTAGTAGGTGCAGCATGAGCACCCCCGTCGGGGCGGTTTCTTGTGAGGAGCCGAGCTTTGCGAGCTTATCGGCGAGCTATTAGCTTGATCTGGGAGCGTAACACACCGAAGTTCGTGAAGTGTTTCTCCAGCTTTCTCACTACGCTAAGTATCGCGCCATTGAGTCGTCGAAACACTGAAACTCCTTGTTTACCTGGCAGACGACCAACTGCGAATCCCCTTTCGCTGTCAGCCGTTTTATTCCGAGCGTAGTGCATGCTCGTAGCCCGGCTAGGAGGCCTTCGTACTCTGTAGCATTGTTCGTTGCTGGAAAATGAAGCTGTACTATATGCTGAATTTGTTCTCCTTGGGAAGAGATGAGAACAAACCCGCAACCTGATCGCTCGAATTGGCGCGACCCATCAAAGAACATGGTCCAATGCGCTTCTTGGCTTGCGAGCTCGGCTGGCCCGGTCCACTCGGCCAAGAAGTCGGCCACAACTTGGGACTTGATCTCTGTTCGTGGTACGAACTTGATGTCGAATTCACCAAGCTCGACTGCCCACTTCGCGACCCTCCGGTTCGCGTCGAGGTTCCAGATGATATCCCTTAGTGGGAAACTCGTTAGGACCGTAATTGGATGGGCTTGGAAATAGTGACACAACTTTCGCGAAGCCATAAGCACGGTGTACAAGAGTTTCTGAACCTTAGGGTACCGCTCCTTAGGCCCATGCAATACCTCGCTTACGTAACAGACAGGTTGTTGCCTGCCCTCGCGTTCGACTGCTAGTACAGCACTCACAGCCTGCGGGGCAACTGCCAAATAAAGGAGTAGAGCTTCCTCGAGCTTTGGCGTGGCTAGGACGGGAGACATGGACAGGTAACTCTTTAGCTCGCTGAAAGCGGCCTCGGCTTCTTCTGTCCATTCGAAACCATCGTGCTTGCGCAGGATCTTATAGAAAGATGCACTGTGCTCGCCGAGACGAGATATGAATCTGCTGAGAGCCGCCATCCGCTCGGTGAGGGCTTGCACCTCCTTGGTGTAGGTTGGCGACCTCATATTCTCGATGGCCTCGATTTTCTTGGGGTTTCCCCGATGCTTGCCTTCCCTATCACGTAGCCAAGCAACATCCCAGACCGGACACCAAAGACACATTTTTCAGGATTCAGTTTGACTTGATGTTTCCTAAGATTAGCAAACGTTTCCTGAAGGTCGGTCACATGGTCCGTGGGACTTTGCTTTTTACAACAACGTCATCTACGTAAACCTCTACGTTGCACCCTATCGTCGAGGACCGTCTTACGCATCAATCATTTGGGCGTGGCTCCGCGTTTTTAGACCGAATGACATGGTCGTGTAGCAGAAGGTACCAAAAGGTGTCACGAAGGCAATCTTCTCTTCGTCTCCCCTTGCCAACGCGATCTGGTGATAGCCCGAGTAGGCGTCCAGGAAGCTCATGAGCGCCAAGTCCGCCGTTGCGTCGACCAGTTGGTCTATCTTGTGGCGAAATGTCTTTAGGGCGGCGGCATTGAGGTCGCGATGGTCGACGCACATTCTCTATTTCCCGCCCTTCTTCTTGACAACGACTGGGTTAGCGAGCCAGTCGGAATGCTCGACTTCTCAGATGAAGCCGGCTTGGAGGAGCTTGCCGAGTTGCTCTTGAATGATATCGGCTTTCCACTTGGGGAAGCGCCGTAGGGTCTGTCTGACAGGCTTTTTATCAGGCTGAACAGCTAGCCTGTGCTCGATTACCTCCCTTGGGACTCCGGACATGTCGGACGGTTCCCACGCGAACACGTCTGCGTTAGCTCGGAGGAAGGTGACGAGCTCGAGTTCCTATTTGGACTCGAGGTTAGCCCTCGTGGGCGACCTTAGCCGGGTCATCCTCGGAGAGGGGGACTGCCTTGGTGGGCTCCTGCGCTGCAGTGCCACCTTGGGGCAGACTGGCGGCCGATCAGCCTTGGCTGGGCCGCGCTCTAGGAGCTGTCCGACCATAGCCAGGGCGCTCTCATCACAAGCCATAGTGGCCTTGTGGCTGCCTTTGATCATAATGACCCCGTGAGGGGCCGGCATCTTCAGGCAGTGGTACCCGTGGTGGGTGGCCGCCATGAACTTGGACAACGCGGGGTGTCTAAGAATGGCGTTGTACGGAAGCTCGGAGTCCACCACCTCGAAGGTGACATACTCCATCCGGAAGTTCTGGGAGGTCCCGAACGTTACGGGCAGAACGATCTGCCCGATCGGTTGTAGGGACGACCTCGGGACAATGCCATGAAAAGGAATGGCAATATCCTTGATCTTGGATCCCAACCAGCATCTGCTCAAGAACCTGAGCAGTGACGATGTCCAAGGAGCTCCCACCATCCACCAGCACGCGATCAACTCGCGTGTTGCTGATGGTCGGACAAAACACCAGTGGTAAGCGCTGGGGCCTAGTCATCCTGGGGGACAGTCATCCCCGGAGAAAGTGATCGACTGATGAGACCACCGCAGGGGTGCGTCCCCGGGCTTACCCTTTTCGAGGTGGTAATCCTCTCGGGCAGCAGCCTTAAGCTCGCATCACGAGTTATAGGCGGACGCGCCGCCAAAGATCTTGGCAACGTGCGCGCGGGCCTCTTGGAAGGCGTCGCCGTGGCCGTCCTGGGGCGCCCGGTCGTCCGGTACTCCGTGGTCGGGGAGTTCGGGCATGGGCCCACGCACGGCATAGAAGTCTTCAACGCGCGACCCGTCCTGCGATTCTGCGAGTCATGGCGTATTGCCGATGGAGAAAGCGATGGCGGTTGTTTGGAGGTTAGCCCCTGGGCGGTCGGGGCGGCGTTGAGCTTCGCCCCTTACAGCCGCGCCCGGCGTTCCGGCCACTATTTGGCGGGCTGGAGCACGCAGGCGGCGCTCAAGTGGAGCAGGCCTCTCGGGCTCCACCGCCGCGACGTAGTTCGGGACGGCAGCATCCTTCTTCTTGTTCTTCTTCTTTTTCTTCTTCTCGGCGTCGTCCTTCTTGGCATCTGCGCCAGTCCGGGCCGCCGCCTTCTCCTCTGTTCTCCCTCTCTTGCGCTCTACGGCCTCGGAGGCGTTGATGTATCCTTCCGCAGCACGAAATAAATCGGCTGCGGTGTGGACCGGGTGGAGCTCAAGGTCCTCGGTAAAACGGGTGTTCCGTACCCCCTCCTTGAAGGCCTCAACAATGGCCTCGTCGGAGATCGACGGAATGGTGTTGCGCACTTGGACGAACCTGCGGACGTAGTCCTGCAGGCCCTCTCCTGTTCTTTGGACCACAAACTTGGCGTCCTAGGGCTTTCCAGGGCATGCGTAGCAGCCCTGAAAGTTCATCCGGAGCGTCTCCTGCAGCTATTCCCAGCTGCCTATCGAACCTCGACGCTGGTTGAAAAGCCAGGTTCAGGCCATTCCCTCCAAGATGGTAGGGAAATAGTTGACCATAACAGCCTCATTACCGCCTGCGGCCAAGATGGCGGTAGTATAGACAGCGAGATATTCGTCGGGATTCTTGCTCCCGTCGAACTTCTCGATGTTCTCGGGCTTGAACTTACGAGGCCAAGGGGCCTCGTGCAAAGCTCGGGAGAAGGCAGGGCATCCTGGGGCGACCCCGTTGTTTCCAACGGGAGGCCTCCTGCCTGGAAGTGGCCCGAGGTGGGAAAGACTCCACCCGGGGTGCGCTAGGGAGCACCGTCCGCTATGGACGTGGATGCCTGTCGGTGCGACCGAACGCTCTAGCCGCGCCGCCTTGAGGAGCCGCTAGTGTGCGACTGGGCCTGGAGGTGCTCACCGAGATCCCCGGCAAGTTTCTCCAGGCCGTCAGCGACTGCGGCGCCTAGGTCGACCATGGAGAACCCTCGTGGGTCCTTCTCCAGGTCACGCATGACCTGGGCAATCGCCATAACCCGTTCTTGTTGCCTGAAGCTGGGTTGGTGACGATGAGTGGTAAGCGAGTCTTGGCGCATCTTGAACAAGTGGCGGTCTTGGTTTGGTAGGCTTGCGACGGATGTCCGCCAAAGTCCGCCCGACTGACTTGGCGAAGAGGCTGCGAGCGGCCTCACGCCGCTGGTGCTCTCCGCTTAGGTTAGTGTGTGGCTGGTGCGCGGTTCCCGCAGGGAGACATGTCGGTATCACCCACGGAGGCGGTGCTGTCGGCACCTTCAACCACCATGGAGTGCTGCTGGTCCGCTCCTCGCTTACGACGGGCGGGGCGCCCGATTCTTGTGAGAGCGTCCTCCTCTTCGGACGCGACCGCGAACTTGCGCTGATCTGTCGGTTCTGCGGCGGTGGCGGTGCCTCGATCCCTCCATGAGGGTTTCTTGGCGTGGTCGTGAAGTCTTGACTTGGCGGGCAAAGCCTGGAGAAAACGGCTACTCCGAGGTGGGTGTTGCTTCCACCTCCATCTCGTTAGCCTGAGCTTCGGCTAGGATACCTGCTTGCCATTCCTCGTACGACTCGTCGACGTCGTCGAGATCGTCGCAATCGTCGTAGTTGAGGTCTACAGTATCGATGTCATCGTATGACAACGAGGCCATCCTCGACTCGATCGAGGGGAGAAAACCGCAGTCGGGCCCCACGGTGGGCGCCAGCTGTCGGCGACCGGGAGGCGAACCGCCACGGGCCGATGAGCAAGGAAAAGGTGGGTGCGTGGCCCGAAGGCGGCCCTACCCCCTGGACTGAAGCCCGACCGGCTGGCCGGACGCCGCCGAGGGAAAGGACTTGGTCCCGAGACGGTTGGACGCGTCGAGACGGAGGGTGATGATGACATGGGTGTTTTTATCCTGGTTCGGGCCTCCACTGCCGGATAACAGCCCTACGTCCAGTCTTCGTTTAATGCCAAGCTTAAACGAGTACAGAGAGGGTGAGGCCGGGCTTTGGGAAGCCCGGGCTCGAGTACAATAAGTGCTCAAGGCACTGTGCGTGTTCCTACCGTTACCTGTATGCGAAAAACTACCGCAGAGAATTAGAGCTCCTACGTGAGTGCAAGTGCTCTTGTTCTGCAGTGGCTACCTTCCGAGTGAGTGTTATGCCGGGGGAAGAAGAGGATTCAGGGCCCTCCTACCGTTACCTGTATGCGGAGAACTACCACCGGGAACTAGAACTCCTACATGAGTGCAAGTGCTCTTGTTCTACAGTGGCTACCTTCCGAGTGAGTGTTGTGCCGGGGGAAGAAGAGGATTCGGGGCCCTCCTACCGTTACCTGTATGCGGAGAACTACCGCCGGGAACTAGAGCTCCTACATGAGTGCAAGTGCTCTTGTTCTGCTGTGGCTACCTTCCGAGTGAGTGTTGTGCCGGGGGAAGAAGAGGATTCGGGGCCCCTTCTTGTTGTGGCCTGTGCGCCCCTTTTATAGGCGGCGTCCGGCCACTGTAGTTTGCGTTGGTCCGTTGAATAGTCGTTCCCTTCTGTCTTGCCATGCCGGGGCGCACAAAATCTACCGGGTAATCGAGTGTATCTCCTAATCGCTGCGTCGAACCGCTACTGGTCAACACGTGTCTTTGCCCATACGGGCGGTTGACGGACTGCCGCCAACTGCGCCATAGCCTCGCCAGCTCCTCGATGCAGTCTTGCGCATTTAATTCTTGTTGACCTTAGGGACCCGAAGCGTATCCTGTCCGCGGCGCAGCACAATCTGCCTTGGGTCCTAAGCCCTGAGCTTCGGAAGCCCGGGAGGAGTGAGAGGCTCGATCTTTCGAGACGGGGAAGCTCGGGTGCGAGCTTGCCAAACTCGAGCACGAGCTTGCCACGCCCGGGCTTACTTCCTGTGGGGCCGAGGGTAAGTCAGTGGGCCGTATTTTCATGGGCCACGTACTTTTCCCAACAGTTTGGTTTGGTAGGTTGTGTCCATTTGTCTCGAGATGTGTGCTTGTGGCTGAGTTGGGTTGAGACCCAAGGTTGGTTTGGTTGTCTAGAGAGGCTCTAGGCTAGAATGTTGTGGACCTATTGAGTTGATGCAATGAGTGAAGGGCCATGTGCAGCTGGATCGGAAGGATCCCTTATTTATGATTTGAGTGTTGGATGTATCTGACACAACGAGTTGCCATCTTGCGGTGGTGCAGGTGTAGAGGCTTAGGAGAGCGCTCTGCGGAGGCCCTGGTAGGAACTCTAACCTGAGGTAAAGCGTGGCAGGGCGCCACCACCGAGGATGGTCTAGGTCATACGCTCGCTGGGTCGAAACCTAGGAGGTATGATTCACAACGGGATCGCCAAATCTCGGAATAAGATGGCGGGTGTGTGAAGGGAGAACTGTCAAGCGGGATCGGAAGAGGTCCCTTGTTATGAGCTAGTGTTCGATGCGTCCGACATAATGCGTGGCCATCATACGGTAGTGCGGGTTGGAGGCCTAGGAGAGCGCTCTGTGGAGGCTCTTGCTGAAGCTTCAACCAGAGGTAAGCATGGAAGAGGGCCACCGCCCGAGGGTGGTCTACGTCATGCGTTCGCTGGACCGGCAATCTAGGAACGATGATCCACAATGGGATTCTCGAATTTCGGAATAAGATGGTGGGTGTTTAGATGAAGATTAGGAATGGATGTTCCGCAGAATTGGTCTGGTTGTACCATAGGATGGTACAGGGTTTGGTCAGTTTGATATCTTGGAAATCAACTCTTTCTTATAATACTCTCTTCCCTGTTGAAAATTGGCTAAGTCATAAGAATCTTACTAATATTACATTAAACTGGCATTTCACAAATAAACAAGTTGTCGATGGTTGAGAGCGCGAGGCCCACAAGTGTCGAGCTTACTTGTTGAAGTGAGGATCAACGGGCCTCGTTCCAGCAACCTCGGAGTCGTGTGAGAAGACCAACCCAATCAGACAACCGAAAAAGAGAGGTGTTTTTAGCCTGGTTCAGGCCCCTTGAGGGAAGGTAAGAGCCCTACGTCCAGTGATCTATATTCAAGAGAATACAAGAATGGATTACAATGGTGCCTCGAGCAACCCGAGCATCTTAGCAAAGATGCCTGGATTTCTCGGGAGATGAGGGGTGGAAGCTCTCACTCCCACTCTAGGTGTGGCCGAATGCCTCTGGCTTGAATGGCATCTACTGTTTTTCTAGCTCCTGTATGAACTTGTGCCCCCCGCGCTTATGCAGCTGCGCGTCCTATTTATACATGGGGTGATCCTTGCACTAATGGACGTACAACCTATTGTCCCGCAGTCCGAAGGCTGTCTCCTGGCGAGTGTCGTACGAGAACAGTCTTCCCGTCACTTACGATGATGGGAAAAGCAAACGGAATAGTGGAACATGACCCGGGCAGGTAGCCACAGTCTTTGACGCTGCCGCGACGGGACGTAATACTCGTGGGGGACGTCAGCAAAATTATTACGGGGACGGAACATGAGGCTCGCTGGGAGTGGGCATGTGTACCTCCTGGTTGATGCTCGAGTGATGGGGGGAAGGGCCTGAGAGTCCTTCCCGGGTAAGGTAAGCTGCCGTACGGGCCCTGAGCAAGGATGACTTGCTCGGGGATTTAGTACGGGCCGAGTCGCCCTGGGGGTAGTTACGGGAATACCCCCCAACCCTCGTCATCTAGCCCCCGAGGCTCATGTGGGGGGGGGGAAATTCGGCCGTCACCCCCTTGAGGCTATGATTTCCTCGACCGAGGCTCGGAGGCCGAGGGGCGTCTGTTGTCTGGAAAGGTCAAGGGCCACCAGAGCAGAACTTCGGGCCACCCGAGCAAAGGCCACCCGAGCAAAACTTCGGGTTGGCCGAGCGAAGGCCGCCCGAGCAAAACTTCGGGTCGGCCGAGCAAAGGCCACCCGAGCAGAACTTTGGGTGGAATTTCAAACGTCAGGTTCCCAACGGTTACTTCCCTTAGCGAGTGCGACTGTAGTTATGTGTTTAAGGTGACGTGACAGCCGCACGCGCGTCAGTTACTGAGGATTTAAATCGGTTTCGCTGTTGGGGGAATAAAAACCCCTGCTTTCTTCATTTTCCCACTACGCCACCGACTTTCTCACTTCCGCATTCTCTGTCATCTCCCTCCCCGCATCACGATCCTTCGTCTTCCTTGCCTTCTCCTTCGCTTGATCCTCCACTTCTTCCTATGGCGATGTTCGTGCCTTCCCGAACCACCTCCGCATGCCTCAAGGATCTGGAGGCGCAGGGGCACCTCGACCCCCGGTCGTGGCGCCTTCCCGGCGCTGTAGGAGGACAAGTTCGTCAATTGCAAGCTCTTCGCCATCAATGGGCTCCGCGCCCCATAGTCGGAGTTCGTGGCTACCTTTCTCGCCCATTGCGGGATCGAGATCACCAACCTCCATCCCAACTCCGTCCATATCCTCGCCATCTTCTCCCATCTTTGCGAGGGCTTCATCGGTGTTCAGCCGACGGTGTCCCTATTCCTCTACTTCTACATGCTCCATCGCACTGGAAGTGCCTCGGTGGTGGGGAGCGTGTACTTTCGGCTGCGGAACTCGCAGCTGTATGCATACCCCTCCTTCGCGCTGAAGGACTCCGTCTCCGGCTGGGCAGAGCGGTGGTTCTGCGCGAAGAAGGGGGCAGACTGCAGCCTTTTCTTCCGTCGCGAGCAACCGGAGAAGAAGGATCTTCCACGGCCGCACGCAGAACCGGAGGAGGAGAAGACCCTTAGCACCATCCAGGTGCTTAGTGACAGCGGCCTGACCGGGCAGGTTGTTGCCCCGGATTTTCTGAAGAATTGGGTGTCTCCGCTGCGACGGCAGGAGCACCCAGTCTATGAAATTGCGACGTGGAAGGACATCACTCGCGAGATGAACACCCGTAAGTATCTTTGCTTGGGCGATTACTTGATCTCTTAGGTTTTTCCTGGCTAACTTTGGAATCCTCCCTCCGCAGCTCCCGACGAGCATTGGGTGGACGAGCGTGTAGCCGAACTGTTTGTGTCGGGCAAGGAGGAGAACCCGGACTTGGGCCGAAGGGGTCCGCG
Organism: Olyra latifolia; assembly: GCA_036346145.1. Classification (NCBI taxonomy): domain Eukaryota; kingdom Viridiplantae; phylum Streptophyta; class Magnoliopsida; order Poales; family Poaceae; genus Olyra; species Olyra latifolia. The sequence continues at coordinate 1,653,985 of CM070531.1, read as the reverse complement.
GAACTTCCTCGACCGTACTGACCAGGTTCGTCTCCTGCCGGGCAACATGCTCGGGGCCGAGAAACACTTCGGCCCTTTCGACGATTTTAATTTTACCTTTTATGACCGTGCTGGCAGCCGAACAACCCAGCAAGGACGGGGGGAAGCAACCCAAGACGAAGAAGGTTGCTTTGAGAAAGAGAGCGGCCCCGTCGGTGGCCGGCGACGTAGAGGAGCCACAACCGAAGCGGTCATCATGCGCGGCCCCTCCGGCTTTATGCAAAAGAACCCTATCCTTCCCTTGTAAACCTTAGTTGCATGTAGTCAGCCTTGCTTGTTGAGTATAATGTATACTCACCCTCACCTTTATCTTGAGTGCTCATTCCAACAGCAGGTGTCTGGATCAAGACCGCCCTACCCCGACGAGGAGTCAGTGCCAGGGCGAGGACTTGGTGAAGGTATCCAAGATGAAGACTACCCGAAGCCTAGGGCGTGTCTCTTCAGTTCTGCCTGTGGAGTTGGTTTTCTTTTGTTGGAGTTTAAACAATGTTCTTATGATGTTTCCACTATGTTTGTAAGGCCTCGATGCCAAATTTTTGTAATAATGGCCGTGTTGGCTGTACTCTGATGTAATTGGTTTAAACATGAGTTGGTTATGATTCAACCTGTTCTACTGTGTGTACTAGCTACTTGATCCAGGACTAAATGCAGTAAAAGCACGGTAGGGATCCGACTCAGATTATTGAGTCCCGACGAGTTGGTATCGAGCGGGACCAGTAGGCAAGCCTTAGTTTTCGGGAGTAATTTAAGGATTTGTATATTATATAAAGTAATTTTCAAAAAATTGTCTTTGTTATGTTTCTGCCTTAATTATCTATTTCAGTTCGTTCCTTTTCTGTTCGTAGCTTCATTTACTAAAATTGGTTTACTTATCTTCCCTCTTTCAAAAATTGTAGATGTCGGACATATACTTCTCTTTTGGCCAGGGCATGGGAGGCTTTGTGGGCGAGCTAGTCCACATGATTGAGGAGCTGGGCTTTCACAAGAGGCCCCAGTACACTTGCTTCAAGGCCATCGACAAGGCTGGACAGAAGGTGTGGCGGGTCAACCTCCTGGCCCACACTAAGGGGACTCGAGGAGCACAGATCCCCGAGGAGCTGGTCGAGAGGTTGGGCGTGGGCGGCCATCTTTGGAGGCACTTCTGTTGCCATGGCGCACCTGGCTGCTCGCTACACCGAGCTAGTGGCCAACACTCCCTACCGTTGGTTCCCGCTCAACCTGGATGGAGAGCTGCCCAACCAGTACCGCGACAACACCGGCCACGACCCCTTGGAGCTTCACTTGAGCGAGGCGATCAATGCCTTGAACGAGGACCGCTGCCACCTCAAGGGAGAGGTGATGTTCTACAAGACCAAGCTGGCCAAGGCGCTGAAGACGATCCACCAGCTGCAGTCTACGCCACCTCCACTACCGCCTTCCCCGCCTGCAGCTCCTATGCCTCCAGCTTCGCCGTACCCAGAGATCCCTCCTGGCTTTGAGCAGCTGCCACCCCGTAGGTTCACTCCGGACACCACCCTAGGCTTGAGGGGACGCTTCTCAGCGGCAGTTCCTGGCCGCCGTGTCCTCCCTCGCCGTGAGTCTGCTGGACCATCTTCTTCCGCAGCATGGAGGGCCCAGGCTTCTGAGAGTGAGGAGGAGGACCCGGAGGAGCGCGTGGCAGCTGAGGATTGCCGTTCCGACTCGGAGTAGTTTAGCACCCTAGTATCTTAGTAATGAATAAAGCGAGTAGAACGCTGTGGGCCTGTGTGCCCGTTTTTGTGATGGCTTACACCTGCTGGTTGTGGTGTAGCTATCAGTTGCTATTTGTGTGAACCTGGTGTTTTGATGGATTTATGAAGTTAATGTTTTTCTATCAGTATTTTCTTCATTCTTGGATGTTTCTCCCTCCCTTAGAGATTTTTCCTCCCTGTCAGATGGTGAACACCAGGAGTGGTTCGTCAGCTCAGCTGAACCCACCGCCAGCTGGTCAGCAACCAAATCAGCAAGTTCCACCCCCTGCTATCCTGCCACCAGTTGCTCAAGACAACCAGAATCTGCCACCACCGCCACCTTTTCCACCTCAGTATGAGCAGTTGATGACCATGCACCTGCAAGCTTTCCAAGCCATTGCAAACAATTTGAACAACCTTGCTGCCCCAGTTCCCGGTCAATAGCAGCAGCCTCAGTCCAGATTTGGAGAATTCATGAGGACCCAACCCTCAGTTTTTGCTGGGTCCCATGAGCCTTTGGTAGCCTTAGACTGGTTGAAGGAGATGGTGAGGAAGTCAGCCATTGCCCGGTCTGCGGATCAGAGCGAGTTAACTGCGAGTCACCGATTCTTGGTGTATTTGCCATTTGGTGGGAGAACTTTCGTGCCTCCCATCCAAATGCTGAAGCTATTACTTGGGAAGAGTTTTATCAGGCTTTCAAGGACACCCATGTTCCGAAAGGTATCATGGAAATGAAGCGGCGGGAGTTCCACCGCCTTCAGAAAGGAAACATGACCATCACAGAGTACCTGCATAAATTCAACCACCTTGCTCGTTATGCCATGACTGAAGTGGCCGAAGAAGCTGACAAGATCTGGAAGTTCATGGAGGGCATGGACCCGGATATCAAGGCACTTCTTGCTTCTAATGACTATGCCTCATTTCAGCAAATGGTTAATAAGGCCTTAGTGCAAGAAGATATACAGAAGCAGCGCAATGAGAAGCGCAAAAGGAAGATGGCACATTTTCAGCAAGGGTCTAGCAACTCAAGGCCCCGTTTCTCGTAGTACCAGCCAAGCAGGCCGCCACCGCAGAATGTTCCAAGAACCCTAGCACCTCAGCAGCGTCAAGTGCCCCAGACACCTCGTCAGGCACTAGCTAGTCAGACGCCGTAGAACAACAAAAGCAACCCTGGAGTGCAGTGCTTTATTTGTCACCAGTGGGGGCACTATGCCAGTAAATGCCCACAGAAGAAACCAATAGCACCCGTTCCATTTAACTTGGGATCTGCAGCTAGGACTCCTGCTTCAGGTCGAGGTCGTCCAGCGCCCCAGACACCAAAAACACCGTCCGCCGGAAGAGGCCAGGTTAATTTTGTCACTGCAGAGGAGGCACATCAGGCTCCAGACGTGGTACTGGGTAAGTTCCTTGTAAATTCAGTACCATCAACAGTCTTATTTGAATCCGGTGCATCACATTCATTCATTTCAAAGAATTTTGTGGAATTGAATAACTGGAATTTAACCAGTCTAAAGACTCCCATGATTATCCAATCACCGGGACGTTCTATGAGGACCGATAAAGTATGTCCTCGTTTGGAAATAGAAGTAAATGGAGTAAAGTTCCTAGGCAACCTTATTGTTTTGGAATCCCAAGGAGTAGAAGTGATTCTAGGCATGGATTGGCTAACTAAGTATCAAGGTCAGATTGATTGTGCCAACCGCGCCATTTCCTTGGTTAATGGTGAAGGAGTACCAGTTAAGTTTAAGTCTGATCTTGCATCCAGAGCTTCAAGCACCCTGAATTAGTTAACTGGAATAGTATTGGATTCAGTCCCCATTGCAAAGGAGTTTCCAGATGTATTCCCCGATGACTTGCCAGGCATGCCACCGGATAGGGACATTGAATTCATCATTGAGTTAGTTCTCGAACAATGCCGGTTGCCCGAGACCCTACCGTTGTCTCGCTAATCTCCTAGCGAAATGAAGAAGCGATTGGAAGAGTTGGAAGCCAAAGGATTTATCCGGCCGGTTAAATCACCGTGGGGAGCCCGAGTGATCTTTGTTAAAAAGAAGGATAAGACTTTGAGGATGTGTGTGGATTATAGATCCTTAAATGAAGTGACTATCAAGAACAAGTATCCCTTGCCCCGGATTGATGATTTGTTTGATCAACTTAAGGGAGCTCGGGTATTTTCTAAAATTGATTTGAGGTCAGGGTACCATCAGATAAAGATAAGAAAAGGAGATATACCCAAGACAGCCTTCACAACTCGTTATGGTCTATACGAGTTTACAGTCGTGTCCTTTGGACTGACCAATGCCCCTGCTTACTTTATGAACTTGATGAATAAAGTATTCATGGAGTATTTGGATAAATTTGTGGTTGTTTTTATTGATGACATCCTGATCTATTCTCGGAATGAAGAAGAGCATGCAGAACATTTAAGGTTAGTGTTGGAAAAACTTCGAGAACATCAGCTCTTTGCCAAGTTCAGCAAATGTGAATTTTGGTTGAAGGAAGTTGCATTCCTAGGTCATGTTGTTTCAGCTAGTGGAGTTGTAGTGGACCCTAGGAAAGTTCAAGATGTTTTGGATTGGCCAACCCCGAAGACAGTGACTAAGGTCCGAGGTTTCCTTGGAATGGCAGGATACTATCGGAGGTTTATTGAAGATTTCTCTTGGTTGACCAAGCCACTTACCCAATTGTTGAAGAAGGACCATAAGTTTGTTTGGACACCAGCTTGTGAAAGCAGTTTTCAAGAACTCAAAAAGAAGCTGACGACAGCCCCAGTGTTGACATTGCCAGATGTGCATAAAGATTTTGAAGTTTATTGTGATGCTTCCAAGCTAGGACTTGGATGTGTTCTGATGCAGGAAGGAAGAGTTGTAGCCTATGCATCAAGACAACTGAAGCCCCATGAGAAGAATTATCCAACGCATGATTTGGAGTTAGCTGCTGTGGTTCATGCCTTAAAAATTTGGAGGCATTATTTGATCGGAAATAGAACGGAGATCTATACCGATCACAAAAGTCTAAAGTACATATTTACTCAGCCAGACTTAAATATGAGACAAAGAAGGTGGTTGGAATTGATAAAAGACTATGATGTTGGAATACATTATCACCCGGGCAAGGCAAATGTTGTAGCAGATGCTTTAAGCCGGAAGAGTTATAGCAATAATCAGTTATTGTTGGAAAGTCAGCCAGCTCTGCTTGAAGAGTTTGAGAAATTGAATTTGGAGTTGGTAGAACAAGGATGCGTCAACATGCTAGAGTTGCAGCCGACTTTGCCAGGTCAGATCCGAGCAGCTCAGCAAGGAGATGAAGAGGTCTCAGAAATAAAGGAAAGGTTAAGAAAGGGAAAAGCTCCCGGATTTTCAATGGACCCTGAAGGAATTCTCTGGCTTGGAAAGAGGATCTTTGTCCCAAACAAGAAAGAATTGAAAGAGATTATTTTGAAAGAAGCTCATGACAATAAGCTGTCCATACACCCAGGATGTACCAAGTTGTACTCGGATCTTAAAGGATCTTATTGGTGGACAGGTCTGAAGCGTGATATTGCAGAATTTGTAGCTCTTTGTAACACCTGTCAGCGAGTTAAAGCAGAGCATCAGAGACCCGCAGGACTGCTGCAACCGCTAAAGGTTCCTGAATGGAAATGGGAGGAAATTGGAATGGATTTCATTGTTGGATTGCCGAGGATGCAATCTGGCCATGATTCTATTTGGGTAATTGTGGACCGATTGACCAAGTCTGCGCATTTTATTCCAGTGAAGACAACTTATTCTGGAGATAAGTTAGCAGAGCTATACCTGGTGAGAGTAGTTTGTCTCCACGGGGTTCCAAAGAAGATTGTGTCGGATAGAGGAACCCAGTTTACCTCTAAGTTTTGGGAAAAGGTGCACAGTTTATTGGGAACCAATTTGAACTTCAGTTCAGCTTATCATCCGCAAAAAGATGGCCAAACCGAAAGAGTTAACCAAGTACTAGAAGACATGCTTCGGGCTTGTGCGCTTGTTAATGCCAAAAATTGGGACAAGCATTTGCCGTATGCAGAATTTTCATACAACAATTGCTATCAGGCCAGTCTGCAGATGTCACCGTTTGAGGCTCTTTATGGTCGGAAGTGCAGGACACCCCTCTACTGGAATGAGACTGGTGAAAGCATGGTTTTCGAACCTGATCTTCTAAAGGAAGCTGATGAGCAAGTTCGACTAATTCAACAAAGGCTGAAGACAGCCCAATCGCGGCAGAAGAGTTATGCTGATCACCGCTGCAGGAATCTAACCTTCGCAGAAGGAGATTTTGTGTACTTGAAGGTTTCGCCGATGAAGGGTGTGCGACGTTTCCGAGTCAGCGGGAAGTTGGCACCCCGTTATATTGGACCTTTCAAGGTTTTGGTCAAAAGAGGAGAAGTAGCCTACCAGTTGGAGTTGCCTACGCAGCTGTCAGATGTCCATGATGTTTTCCACGTCTCCCAGCTGAGAAAGTGTCTAAGGGTACCAGAAGAGCAGATGCCATTGGAGCAGCTAGAGTTGCAGCAGGATTTGTCTTACAAGGAGTATCCGGTTAAGATTTTGGATGAAGCCGCTCGTCAGACCCCGAACCGAGTGATCAAATTGTATAAAGTTCAGTGGAGTAACCATTCTGAGGAAGAGGCAACTTGGGAACATGAAGAGGATTTAAGGGCAGAGTTCCCAGACTTGTTTTCCGGATCTTTAGAATCTCGGGGACGACATTCCTCTGGGGGGGGGGAGGTTTGTAACATCCTCATTTTCGAAAAAACAAAAATTCATTTTGCATCATGCATCGCATTGCATTAAAATTCTTTCAAAATAAAATATCTTTAATTGAAATGAGTATGTTACTAGTTAAATAATAATAATAATAATAAAATAATTAATTGAGTTGTTTTGCAAATAATTTATAAAATGATTAAAGTAGAGTATTTGGGTTCCAAAAAGAGAAAATGAAATTGGAATTGTTTTCATGTGGGAAAAACATAAATAAAACAAAATAATTTAAAGAAAAACCCTCCCTCTCCCCCTTGGTCCCACTTGTCATTCTCCCTCTTCCCCTCTCTCTCTCTCTCCCTGTTCAATCTCCCTCCCTCTCTGTTTCACGCAGAAATTCTTCCCCTTGCACTCCCATAACCCCCCCTCTCCTCCACTACCTTAATATGGAATTAACCCCCTTAATGGCGCCCGTTTTCAGTCAATTGCGGTGTTTACTCCCCACTAATTCCTCCTCTAACTACCTCCCTTCCCGTTACAAAAGCTCCAACCCGAGCTTCCTCCTCCTCCTTTCTCTCTTTCGTCTATTCGGCTCGGGTAAGCTTCCTTTGCGCAATCCCTTCGAGGACTCCCTTCCTCTCGAATCCCCTAACCCGTTTTCGGCCTCGCATTCGAAGGAGCATCGCCGGAGAGGAAGAATCGCGCCGCCGCGGCCATGGAGGTCTTCTCGCGCGCCGCCACTGCTTCGACTCCAATTCGTCCACGATTCTTGGTAATTCTCCTCCCCCTTCCTACTAGAGCATCCTTAGTACTAGGGGAGAGTTTCCCCTCAGTCAATTTGACCGGAGATTCGCTGGAGAGAGCCACCGGCGTGCTCGCTTTCTTCCCCGCGGCCGACCACGTCGCCGGGCCGCGCCGTCCATTCCCGAGCCCGACGAGCTACCCCCAAGTGCTCCCCGAGCCCCCGCCGTGCTAACCCACCCCCGCCACCCTTTAGTTCGCGCCGGGACGGCCAGCCACCACACACACCAAGAGTTGCCGCCCGCCATCGCTGTCCTCACCGTGACCATCTCCGCCAAGGCTGTCCCCACCCCGAGACCCTTGCGCTCTCTACCTTTTCCCCACCTCGCTGGCGAACTCTGCTGGACCGCCGCCGCCACCGCCTCCAGCGCCCGCCCGACCATCTCCCCTGCTCGGTGAGACCGACAGGTGGGGTCCCGCTCTCAACCCTCTCCGCGCGTGGATCACGGTTAGTCTGCGCCGCCCTTGGGCAGCCTTGCTGCCCTCCCTTGTAGGCTCCGGCGTGGGCCTCGGCTCGCGTCTTGGTCGCGTTCTTGCCACAGGTGGCCGTCTTCCCCGCCACGTGTTGGGCCACCGCCCGTCGCCCATTGGGCGCCTCTTCTTGCCTGCACATTGTTGTCACAGGGCAGCCAAGCCCATCGGCCCTCTCTCTCTATTTTCTTTTATTTTCCTTATATAGTAAAATTGTTATAATCATATCTTTTATTGTATAAGTACAAAAATCGCCAAATAAATTTTAGAATGCTTATAAAAATGTGATCTACATTTCTGTACATTTTTAGGATTTATTGAGCATATTTAATTTTCTGCTTAATTGGTAAATGGATAAAATGATTAAAGTGGGTATCTAGATAAATGAATTTCCACAAAATTTCAAATAAATTTAGTTTGAACCAGAGAGCTTAATTTGCCATTCTGTGACATTTAGTATAAGCATGAGCATACATGTCATCCCATATTTTATTTGGAGCACTCGTGTTTATTTTGGTTAAATTCATTGTTAGGGACTAGCGACGTTAGCCCCGTGATCAACCCCGCGGAAGACCTTCAAGAGAGTGCTGATCAAGGCAAGTGCTGATCTTTGTTCCCATGTTTTTAAATGGTTTTATTAGATATTTAAACAGCATGCTATGTTAAAGTTTAAAAATGCTAATTGGTAGGTTGTTAGCTAAAAACCCTAACTAAAAGTATCGCTATAAAAACCACCCTTGCTACCCTAGGTTATCATAATATTGTTAAATTAGTACCTTCGCCCTTGAATTAGGTTTTAATCATGTTAGCTATGCTTAGTTACAATCACATTGAACTTGGGCATGATAATCTCAATGCTTATTTAATCAATGATTTCAAAGGCAGTTGATGCTGCCATGTTTTGCAAATGGGCGTAGTTGATAGTGGGTGCTATCGGGTGAAATGTTTTATAAAACCTGATCGGGGTAGATGGTTGCAAGGTTGGTGCAGCAAGCATGAGACTTGGGCCCAGTGTGGGAACCACCCTGGTCCCTAAGGACCGATTCCTTGAGGTAGACGAGCTAAGTAAAACAGTGCGGCCATGCGTGCTTGTATGGGCGGTGCTGCTTAGTACCCTTCGGACCCCTAGTTTTGGCATTTCATCGGTGGAGTAGGCGGTTGGTCTTTGTTCTATCGGCGAAGAGGGCATTGCAAAGGAAACCTTAGCGGAATGTCTTAACTAGGAGGACGTCGGAAAAAGGCCTTGTGGTGATTATTTTTCCCCTGGGTGCATCCTCGGGAAGAACCACCTCGCATGGGTAAAGCGTGCGACCTCTACAGAGTGTAAAACTATCTTGATAGCCATGCCCACGGTCAAGGGCGGACGATGGGGAGCTGCCTCATGGTACTTCTTACCTATTTGTTTTCAAAATGGTGTTTTAAAAGAAAACCACGACCGCCGTCGTGATTTTTGTTTTCTCTCCTCACAGTGGGTGCTGTGAGCGATGAGGGTGTTGCACGGTGGGTGCCGTGAGTAGCCAGGTTAGGCAAAACCGGTCGAGACCGGAATTTCAAAGGAAAACGATTCAAATATTTGTTTTTCCTCAATACTTTTCAAACCGTTTTATAAAATCTTAGGCAAACTTGCAAAACTGGCTTTATGCAAAAGAACCCTATCCTTCCCTTGTAAACCTTAGTTGCATGTAGTCAGCCTTGCTTGTTGAGTATAATATATACTCACCCTCGTCTTTATCTTGGGTCGCTCATTCCAACGAAAGGTGTCTCGATCAAGACCGCCCTACCCCGACGAGGAGTGCACTCAGACGAGGACTTGGTGAAGGTATCCAAGATGAAGACTACCCGAAGCCTAGGGCGTGTCTCTTGATTCGCCTGTGGAGTTGGTTTTCTTTTGTTGGAGTTTAAACAATGTTCTTATGATGTTTCCGCTGTGTTTGTAAGGCCTCGGTGCCAAACTTTTGTAATAATGGCCGTGTTGGCTGTACTCTGATGTAATTGGTTTAAACGTGAGTTGGTTATGATTCAACCTGTTCTACTGTGTGTACTAGCTACTTGATCCAGGGACTTGTACAGGTAAAAGCGTAGCAGGGATCCGACTCCGTTATTCGGGTCCTGACAGACTAGACACAGGAAGTAGCCGGTGCGCGTGAAAGGCAATGTCCAGCCCCTCCTGTGGCTATGTCCCTGCCCCTGTGGTTGCGAGCAAGGACTAGGCGCAGGAAGTAGCCAGTGCGCGCGAAAGGCAATATCCAGCCCCCTCCTGTGGCTAAGTCCTAGCCCCTGAGGTTGCGAGTAAGGACTTGGCGCAGGAAGTGCTTACGAGCCCGTGTTGTTAGGGCCGGTTGTTCGTGGGTCTTAAGATCGGAATGCTGCAAGGCACCGCCAAGGACATGCTGGTGCGATGTGTTATCGGCTTATCCAAGCAGCGGAGTTCAAGGCAGGACGCAAGTCAGATCTTTTTGACCGCCCCGAAGCCCGGTCTTGCCGGTAGGGAGTCGTACGTGGGCGTGACATGGAAAAAATTATGCGAGAAGAGTTGGGCCACCCCACTTCTTTATTTAACAGGCCCGGGAAATACGAGCAGAAGTCATTCGAAGATCCCTTTGTTAAATAAGGAGAGAGGGTGGGTGGGAGGGGAGAGCCGAAAGTAAAAACGAGAGATTATGCGTGGAACCTGCGTTGCTGGGCAATATTCCATGAATTGTTGAGGACGCGCCCGTCCGGGAAGGTGAGACGAACAGCCCTCGGTCGTGATGACGAGACGACCGTGAACGGACCCTCCTATCTGGGAGTGAGCTTATTGGCGCGCGACAAGTCTTGGATACGACACAAGACAAGGTCGTCGTCGTGCATAGTCCTTGGTCGGACCGATCGGGATGCATGCATGCGTAGTGCTTGCAGGTAAGAGGCCGATAGGATGAGAGCTTGCTCTCGCTGTTCCTCGGATAGGTCGAGGTCAAAGAGTCGGTTTTCATGGTCATCTCCTGCTTCTGCAAAGTCCACGCGAGGAGATCTTAGGGTAATTACGGCGGGGAACATGGCTTCAGTGCCGTAGATGAACCGAAAAGGCGTTTCACCCGTGGCTTGGCTGGGGGTGGTACGGACAGACCATAGGACGGAGGGGAGCTCATCCACCCAGTTTTGTCATAGTTTGGTAAGCCGGTCGAAGACCCGCTTCTTGATTCCCTAGAGAATCTGCCTGTTCGCACGTTCGACAGCTCCGTTGCTCCGTGGATGAGCCACAGAGGCGAAGCAAATCTTGTTGCCAATGTCTTCGCAATATTCTTGGAACAGTTCACCAGTGAATTGAGTTTCGTTGTTTGTGATTAGTCAGCTAGGAACACCAAACCGTGTAACCATATTGTTGTGGAAAAACTTCTTGGCAGCTTGGGTCGTAATGCCGAAAACTGGTTCGGTTTCTATCCATTTGGTGAACGTGTCTACGGCGACGAAGAGGTATGTGCACCCCTTAGCCCCTCTGGGGAATTGACCGAGGATGTCCAATCCGTAGGTAGAGAACAGCCAAGTGAGGGGGATGGTCTGAATGGCGTATGCTGGCTAGTGAACCTGCCGGGCATGAAATTGGCCGGTACGTGGTAACTATTTCACGAGCATCGCCAACGCCGTGGGCCAATAATGGCCCATCCTGAAAGCCTTTACAACGAGGGTTCTGTAGGACGAGTGAGCCCTGCAGATACCTTTGTGTAGGTCTTTCAACAGTAATTTTCCTTCTTCCTGGGAGATGCACTTGGAGAGAACTCCGAGCGCACCCCTATGGTACAAGGCACCCTCCACTAATCTGTATAGCGGAGCTCTCCTGACAAGCCAGGATCTCTCAATTTCATCCTCGGGCAATGTCCCGTGCGCCAAGAACTAGATGAATGGTGTCATCCAGGTTGCGCTTTGCTCGAGGAGGGAGACGTTGCCGTGCGTCTCGTCCGCCTCTTCTCCGGAGGGGATGGAGGGCTTTTGCAGGTGCTCAACGAGCACCCCCACCGAGGCGGGTTTTTACAAGTTGCCTAATTTGGCAAGTTGGTTGGCCAGGGTATTCGCTCTCCTGGGCACGTAAAGGACTTCGAAATTCCTAAAGTTCCTTTCTAACTTCCTCACTTCAGCCAGGTAACATGCCATTGAGTCATCGGAGCACTGAAACTCCTTGTTAACCTGGTTTACGACCAACTGTGAGTCCCCTTCACGGTCAGACGCTGGACCCCGAGCACAGAGCATGCTCGAAGTCCGGCCAAGAGGCCTTCATACTCCGCCGCATTATTGGTTGCGGCGAAGTGTAGTTGTATGATGTACTGGATTTGTTCTCCTTGGAGGGAGATGAGAACAACGCCAGCCCCGAGCGTTCGAAAGAGCGCAAGTTATCGAAGAACATGGTCCAGTGAGGAGCTTCGACGTGCCCGGCCGCTTGCCCGGTCGGGGTGGGACTTGTCCACTCCGCCACGAAATCTGCTAGTATTTGGGATTTTATTGCCGTACACGCAGCGAACTTGAGGTTGAATTCCCCGAGCTCAACATCCCACTTGGCGACGCGCCCAGTTGCGTCGGGATTTCTGAGGATCTCACTCAGTGGAAAGCTGGTCGGGACTATGATCGGGTGTGCCAAAAAGTAGTGGCGGAGTTTTTTAGAGCCATGAGCAAGGCGTAAAGGAGCTTCTGGACCTCAGGGTAGCGCTCCTTTGGTCCGTGAAACACCTCGCTCACATAGTATATTAGACGTTGAACCCCTTCACGTTCGGCTACGAGCACTGTGCTTACCGCCTGGGGAAGGCCACCAGGTAAAGTAGCAGAGGCTCTTGCTCCTTGGGGGTGACTAGGACCGGCAGGCTTGACAGGTACTGCTTGAGTTCTTTGAAGGCGTCGTCGGCTTCCTTGGTCCAAATGAAACCGTCCTGTTTACGCAAGGCCTTGAAGAAAGGCAATCCGCGCTCACCCAACCGGGAGATGAAGCGGCTAAGGGCCACCATCCGCCCGGTGAGCGACTGGATTTCCTTTATGTTCGAGGGGGCCTGCATCTTCTCGATGGGCTTCAATCTTTTCGGGGTTCGCCCCAATGCCCGACGATTCGATCACATAGCCGAGCACCATGCCCGTATGTATGTCGAAAACACATTTTTCGGGATTCAGCTTTACTCAATGCTTTCTTAAGTTACAAAATGTTTCCTCGAGGTCGCGGATATGCGCCTTAGCTAAACTACTTTTGACGACTATGTCACCTACATATATTTCCATGTTCCGCCCGATCTGATCGTGGAAGGTCTTTTGCATCAGGCGTTGGATGGTGGCCCCTGCATTTTTTAGTCCGAATGACATGGTCATATAGAAGAAGGTGCCGAAGGGCGTGATGAAGGCAGTCTTCTCTTCATCCTCCCGCGATAGGCTGATCTGGTGGTATCCGAAATACGCGTTCAAAAAGCTCATCAGCTTGGCCTCCGCTATTGCATCAACCAGCTAATCTATGCATGGGACGGGGAATTGTCCTTTGGGCATGAACCGTTGATGTTGGTATGATCAACGCACATGCGCCACTTTCCATTCTTCTTCTTGACCACAACTGGATTGGCCAACCATTCGGAATGCTCGACTTCGTGGACGAAGCCAACTTTTAATAGCTTATCCAGTTGCTCGCGGATGATGTCGACCTTCCATTGTGGGAACCTCCTCAGTGCTTACCGCACCGGTTTTTTCCCAGGCTGAACTACCAGCCTGTGCTTGATCACCTCCCTCGGGACACCAGGCATGTCGGATGGTTCCCACGTGAAAACGTCCGTGTTTGTCCGGAGGAAGGCAAAGAGCTCGATTTCCTATTTCGGATCAAGGGCGGCCCTGATGTGGACCACCTTGCCTGGATCCTCGGAGGAGACTGGGATCTCCTTCGTCTGCTCTTGGGGTTGGAGCACCACCCTGGGCCGAGCAGGTTTGTGGGGATCCTGCTCGGGCCCACGTTCGGGCAGCTGGCCGACCAAAGCCAGTGCCATCTCATCGCACTCCAGGGCAGCTTTATGGCTGCCCTTGACGGTAATCACTCCCTTCGGCCCTGAGAGCTTAAGGCAGTGGTACACGTGGTGCGTAGCTGCCATGAATTTGGTAAGAGCCGACCTACCGAGGATGGCATTGTAGACCGACTCAAAGTCGACTACCTCGAAGGTGACCAGCTCAGTCCGAAAGTTGCTCGGACTGCCGAAGGTCACGGGCAAGACAATCTGCCTGAGCGGGGTCATGGACGTGCTTGGAATTATGCCATGGAAGGGCATGGCGACGTACTTGATTTTGGAGCGAGGGATCTGCATCTCGTCCAAGACCCGAGCGGATATCAAGTCGAGGGTGCTCCCCCCATCAATGAGCACTCGCGCAACCCTTGTATTGCTAATGGTCGGCAAAGTACCAGGGGGAGCCTCTACGGCTTAGTCATTCCCAGGGATAGTCCTCCCGGGAGAAAGTGATGGTCGTGTCCGACCATCGGACTTGCTTAGGGGTAGGGTTCCCACGGTCGATGTGGTGAACCTCCCATGCGGCGGCCTTCAGCTCTCGCCGGGAGGAGTACGCTGCGGAACCCCCGAAGATTACCGCGATGTGGTGGCTGGGCTCGCGGTAACCTTCGTTCTCTCGACCTTCCTGGTCGGCACGCTGGTCAGCGCAACGGTCGGTACTACCCTTGCCGGCGTCCGGGAGGACGGGCATAGGGCCTCGACCATTGTATAAGTCTTCTAGACGGGTGATTTAGGTGCGGCAGTTGCGGAGGTCATTCCCGTGCACCTGGTGAAGTGGGCAAAAACGGTCGCTTCACGGAGCCTGTGGCGCGCGCGTTTGATCGGAGCCGCCAGGCCGCTGATTGCCCCCTTGCCCTGGGACGGGCGAGGTTTCTTGGGCTTCTGTGTTTGCGACGGGGGCGTTTGCTCCGAAATGGCTGCCACTATCTTGGCCGCTTTTGTCTTTTTCTTCTTCTTGATCTTCTTGTCGGAGACAGAAGATTTTTTCTTGCCCGAGGACTCCACACCCGGCTACGGAGACGTCTTGCTGGTCCCCAGGAGCCGCTTTCGCTCAACTGCTTCCTCGGCGTTAATGTAGCGTTCTGCTGCTTGGAGCAGCTCGCTAGCCGAGGAGCCGGAGTATATCTTGAGGTCCTGGGTGAAACAGATGTTTTGACGCCTTCGGTGAAGGCCTCAACGACCGTTTTTCAGGGATGCTCGAAATGGTGTTCTGAACCCGGATGAACCTCTGGATGTAGTCGCGCAGGCTTTCGTCCTCCATCTGGACTACTCACTTGAGGTCCTGCGGCCTTCCCGGGCGTGGACAACACCCTCGAAAGTTCGCCCGCAAGGCGTCACAGAGGTGATTCTAGCTGTGGATGGATCTTTCCCGCTGGTTGAAGAGCCAGGTCCTAGTAGGCCCGTCCAACACAGCAGGGAGGTAGTTGACCATCACGCCCTCATCACCGTTGGTGGCTGTGATGGTAGTAGCTTATACGGAAAGGAATTTGTCCGGGTTCTTAGTCCCGTCGAATCGCTCAATGTGGCCTGGCTTGAACTTCGGAGGCCACATTGCTTCCCACAATGCTCTGGAGAAGGCAGGGCACCCCTAGTTTGCCCGGGTGTTCCCGTTGTGAGCTCCATGGCTGTCGTGGCCCCTGAGCGGGCCAAGCCGCAAGAACACCCCACTGCATCGTCGTTCTTGAGTGGCGACGGGGGTGTCACTCCGGTCGGTGCGGGGTTGGTGCTCGCTGCGATCGCCCCCTGCCCGGGATTCGGTACGCCTCCGATCCAAGCAGAATCGTAGGTTGTGTCGTCGTAGTGGCGGCGCTCAGCCCATCGGTCATCCTTGGAGGGATGGCCGTCATGCCGGCGGGGTCCCTCGTCGTTCCTTCGGTGATCAAGGGCTTCGCGAAGGTCACGACAAGAGAGATCGCTCCTTGTAGCGCGATTTTCTCGAGAAGTACTACAGGAAGAAGCAGTATGGTGGAGGTCACCCGCTAATTGCTCTAGGTTCTCCGCCATGGCGACGCCTAGTTCGGTAGCCTGATCAAAGTCCGGTCGGAGATTCCGGACTATACACGCCATCGCTTGAAGGCGTTGGCGACTCCTTCCGATCGGGTCGGAGGAGCGGGATCGTGGCGGAGATCTTGGATGTGGCGAGCGGGGAGTCAGCCGAGTGCTAGGCCCTAGTTCGTCGTGGTGGGTTGCCAGAGCTCGGTCGATCGAGCTGGCTAGCCAGTTGCGTGCGGCCTCCAGGCGGCGCTGTGATTCGCACTCCCTATTTTCGGGAGTCGGCGTGTTGGTGGTGCTCGCCATATTGACTTCTCGTGGGACTGCAGGACACGAAGGGGTCATGACTGTATCCCCACGGAAGGTCGTCTCAGGGTCGGATTCGTACGGGGTGTTGGGAATATCAACTCCCTCGTACGAACCGGTATCCTCGTGTCGGACGAGCATCTCCTGTTCCGGTATCTCTCGGAACTGGAGGGGCTAGGGAACATATCCCTCGCCTCTATCATCGCCAGAAGGACGGCAGACATCCATGGGGGAAGCAGCTTCCTCCACGGTATGTCCTTTAGGATCAATGAACCGGGCGACCTCGGTATCGGACCAGTACTCGTCTAGGTCATCGAGATCATCGAAGTGGACATCTTGGTTGTCTTGAGAGTTTGCCATCTCAACGATCTTTGCCGCAGAAGCTAATTGACGATCCCCAAGGACGGCACCAGCTGTCGACGGTTGAGAGCGCAGGGCCCCTAGGTGCCAAGCTTACTTGTTGAAGTGAGGATCAACGGGCCTCGTTCCTGCAACCTCGGAGTCGTGTGAGAAGACCAACCCAATCAGACAACTGAAAAAGAGAGGTGTTTTTATTCTGGTTCGGGCCTCTCGGGGGGAGGTAACAGCTCTACGTCTAGTGATCTATATTCAAGAGAATACAAGAAGGGATTACAATGGTGTCCCGAGCAACCCGAGCAAAGGTGCCTGGATTTCTCGGGAGACGAGGGGTGGAAGCTCTCACTCCTGCTCTAGGTGTGGCCGAATGCCTCTGGCCTGAATGGCGTCTACTGTTTTTCTAGCTCCTGTATGTCCTTGTGCCCTGCGCGCTTATGCGGCTACACGTCCTATTTATACATGGGAGTGATCCCTGCACTAATGGACGTACAACCTATTGTCCCGCGATCCGAAGGCTGTCTCCTGGCGAGTGTCATACGAGAAAAATCTTCCTGTCACTTGCGATGACAGGTAAAGGAAACGGAATAGTGGAACATGACCCGGGCAGGTAGCCACGGTCTTCGACGCTGCCGCGACGGGACGTAATAGTCATTGGGGACGTCAGCAAAATTATTACAGGGACGGAACATGAGGCTCGCTGGCAGTGGGCATGCGTACCTCCTGGTTGATGCTCGGGTGATGGGGGAAGGGCCTGAGAGTCCTTCCCAGGCGAGGTAAGCTGTCGTACAGGCCCCGAGCAAGGATGACTTACTCGAGGATTTCATACAGGCCAAATCGCCCTAGGGGTAGTTACGGGAATACCCCCCAACCCTCGTCACAAACCTTCAGTCTTTCCTTGCAGCCTTTATCATTAATTGCATTAGGAAGGTATTAACTCGTAAATACGATTTGATTGCGCACTTACTCTTTAGATGGAGATTGCCTGGAAGACCCGTATGCTTGCTTCAAAGATGAAGAACAGGGATTTGAAGACGAAGCTTAGGGCGTCCCTTCCAGTCTTCAACAAGTATGATGTTGGAACCGGCTACTTTAACTCTTCTTCCGTTGTGGCTGCGTGTTAAGGATAACAATCCATGATCTCCTACTTGCATGATATCATGAGTGATTACGGTAGAAAATTTTGATTTGTGCTAGTGTAGCCTACCCGTTCCTCTTCAGAATTAGCATGCTATTGTTGTTTGGAGATCTACAAAGTGAAATAAAAACATAGGAGACAATATGCATCAAGACGACTTCTCGTGGTCCAAAACTTGGTCGTGTTGATTTTTTTCAAAAATTATTCTTTTCCTGCCAACTCTCCTGTTTCTATCGCACAAAAAATGAAGCAGCAATAAATAATGAGAAATAAAACAAACATAGAAAAATAGCAAATTATATATATAAGATGATAGCGAAAATATAAATTTATAGAAATTGGTTTCATATTTTTTTTTGAGCTATAGAATCAAAGATATGAAATTATGAAATTAATTTATGCAAAAAAAAAATAGAGAGAAAGGGGTGATGGCAAGTGTTACACTGTGTGGCCCAGTGCACATCGCAGAAAAATGGAAAGATGGTTCATCAGCCGCGCACGGCCCGTGAAACAGGACAAGGAGATGCTAGAGGACAAGTCAAATTGGGGTCTCACCACACATGAACGACAATTTGATGAAGGAAGGCGATGGAAAACTCCGAGAACTCTTCGTCTCACCACACACAAACGACAATTTGACGGAGGAAGGCGATGGAAAACTCCGATGAACTATTCGGCGATTAAATGTGACGTGCTCCAATGATGATTCTTCTAGCGGTGGGTCACGATGGCTTCAGAGCAAAGAGAGAAACAACATCTTCATACGGCTTGAGCAAACATGTACTGGTACAATGCTAAGGCAACGAGAAGGAACGGCAGCTAGGGTTTAAGAGTTGGGGTTCAGCGTCTTTAATAGGACAGAGGAGAACAATCCGGACGCCGGCGCCTATGGAAGGGAGTGAGATTACCAGGATTGGCAGGATGTGATAAGATCAAATCGGTGATTCCCTCACTAGTGTGGCATGAGTAGCAAGAAATAGGGAAGACGGCGGCTGCTTTACATAGAAGGAAGAGAAGGGAGGAGGGAGTAAGGAAAAGGATGGGGGAGAGGATGACGGGTGGGTTCCAGTTGTATGATAGAAAGAAAGAGGTAGGGGAAGGTTGGCTTGGGCTGGGCCAATGGGCTTGGCCAAGTTGGCCCAAAGAAAGAGAGGGTTGGGCTTTGGGTCAAAAAATAGAGAAAGAGAGGGAGAGATGGAGCCCACATGGAAGAGAAACAAAAAGAGAAAAGGGAAAAAGAGAAGAAAGGAAAATTGAGAACGGAGAGAGATTTTGGAAATTAGGAAAATAGGGGATTTCTCCCTAGATTTTACACTTAAAATATTTGACTTGCATATTGAAATTCCAAAATTAGAGTTTATATTAGGTGCCAGTGGAGCGTTGGATCTAGGCGTATCTGACAACGATAGCACTGGAAGAGGCCAACTATGGTAATCGTCGAGATGTAGGTGGGTAGTAGCAGTCACTAGGGGCTAAGATCTGGCAGGAGTTGGCAACGCTGGCCAACGTGGGAAAGTCCAATCCGAGAGGAGAGATGGCAACGATGGTCATTAGAGATCCGAACGAAGCAGGGCATCACGGATTAGGCACAAATCTGACCAAGCCACGGTGCTATACCGACACAACATGGATCTAAGCAGGCGGCAGTGGCTTGATCCGTGCAGTCCTTGTAGGAGGCAGCAATCACGGGTGTTGTGGAGGGGCCAAATTTGGGTGGAACAGGCGAAGATGGCATTGGAGAGAGCCGATGGTGGCGCTAAAAGAGGGTTGGCGGCATTGGCTTGGATCCAACGTGGGGGGCCAAGGCGCGGCGTCTTGGGGCGATGTCATCTTGGATCCGACGCCGAGGGGTGGTGTAGGCAGCGATGACCTAAACGACAATGGGAAGAAGGCGACGACTGCTATAGCAGTGACCAACTGAGAAGGAGAGAAGGAGAGGATTGAGGGGTGTCTTCGACAGGGAAACGCCGGTGGCGATGGCTACTCTAGGGAAACCCTAGCATAGGCTAGGGTTTGGTAAGGAGAGACCTGTGCTTTGATACAATATTACAAATGAGAAGCATGTATTATTCTGGGCAAAAAGGCAAATATATAGACTTGTACAGACGAGGAGAAACAACTTGTACAAAGGCATATTAACACAAAGAACTTTGATATTTGTGATGTACTCTAATCATAATATTCAAAACCAACATTTACTTGTTTTTTTTACTACATTGACAGGCTTGTGGCCCTGTTTGGCGGAGCTGAACTTGGTTGCATCGCCCATTTGTTATTATCTCTTAACATTTTAAACCAGGTTCTTTTGTTTGGATTTTAGCAAATAACAATGTATGGCTAATTACAAAAAAAAAATTGGTCATCTTGGAATATGTTCCTTTTGTATTGACCGGTTCCTTTTGGTGCCATTGATCTAGTATTTTGTTGTTTATCCAAACATAACTTTCACCCAGTGCAATATGTTGGAGAGTACATCTATTTCTCCATTCTAATAGAGCGAAGTATTACTTTCAGAAACAATTACTGGATGCTTACAGTTTGTCATTCTAAACAAGAAGCTTCTTTTGCTCCTTGTGCAGTGATCAGAAAAGGCACTTTTGCGAAGTATGACTATGGAATGTGGGGAAACCTAAGCCGCTACATTCAGCTGCGTGCTCCATCGTTCGACCAAAGCGGCATACCAGAATCACTATCCAATTCGGATGGGATATCGATCTTGATGCACGGGCAGATGCAAGTGCACATTGAGATTTACGCCACAACTATTGTACATTGGTGACCATGCCCACATTGATTTCATTATGAGTGTGAAGGTGAAAGATTATCTAAGATTACGTTTATGTCGACGTGATGAGAGCATCTCCAGTAGAGCCTTTAAAACAGAATCTTCTCTATATCTAGAGTCTCTCGTCCTTAGCAGTCTCTATCTCAGCATCTAAATTTATAATTTCTCTCTACCAATCTCTAAATGTAGAAGCTCTTTATATCAGTCTCTATAGTTTTTCTAGATAGAAACTCTGCTGGAGAGGATGGAAATATAGAGAACGAATAGTGATTTAAAGAGGGTGTATAAAGACCTGATTTTAGAGTTTCTGCTAGAGATGCTCTCAAGTTTCTTAGGGCATATGGATGGCACAGTAGCTATTAGCCTATAATGGACATATTTGTCTGTGAATACATCTGTGTAATGATCATTTTCATTTTCCGAATTTGAGTGACAGCATAACGGTATACCGCAGTACCATCAAGCTAAACACTTTTCAGCACATCTAAGCACTACATATTTCCTTTTGGATCAACAAAATTTTAGTTTCTTAAATTTTCAAATAAGTGAACATTTTATGAAATAGAATGCTTAAAACTTTTAAAAATTTAATACTTTCTTACACATGGCTTCATCAGCAGCAATCATGTGATGGACCCACACAGAAGTTACAATAATAGTAAATGAGATCGCGCACAGGAATTTATCATTAGTTTAGAGTTTGTTCGGAACTGTCATGGTTTTTGTTAGCTTTTTTAATAAAGTGATCAGCTAGGTTGTCAGGCCAAATGACTTCAGAAAAATGCTTATTGTTTGACGGTCTGGCTTCTACATAAGCTATTTATTGGCTTTTTTTGTTTAGAAATGATAGAAATGACCATAGAATAAAAAGGAAAAGCAAAAAAAATAAGAAAAGGAAGAAGCTTGCCAGCCAGTAAGAAGACCTAGGTGGAAACTTCTCACACTGGAATGGTAAAGCCGCTACGAGAAACTAGGATGTTTGGTTCGACTTCTGTGGCTTTTCAAAAAGCCGACAAGGAAACCTACACATTTACGTAAGCAGTACATAATCTAGAAGGCATTTAAACAAAATAGAACTACGGTCTATATATGGGGTAGAGGGTTTTTGAGAGACCCCAAATTTATCAGCTTTAAATCAGCACTTCAGGCACTACAGACATGCCCAGCATGGACCAAAATGAGATGACATCAGTACCAGCGGTATCCACAGCACAAAGTACAGATGCTAAGCAGTGCCCCAAAAACCAATCCAAAAATCCTCCCCTTACACGCCTTAGCACGAGTTAGCAGCTCGCTCTGCCTCTATGTCTGCAACAGAAAGGCAAGTTAAGTCAGAACATTGCTTCGGTATATTGTCTTCAGAGGCATTATTATAAAGATGCTTGTTGCTAGTTATCAAAGGTACCCAGCAAGCAAATGCAAATTCTCTGTAGCAGCTCTGAATTTTCAGTGATAGTTTTGTTGAGACTGTCAACATAAACCTACCAATCAACATGATCCTATCTAATAGCTACTTTAATCAGACAGTAGGAAATAAGCAAAACAGATCAGCAAAATAGAATACAATCAATGGTTTCAACAAATTGTCCATAAAGTTTGCAAAATACTCTATCCAATATTAGTTTACATCCCCTTTTCTGGAGGTCTCCGGATAGTAAGACCTTATGCATCCATGAGTAACCAACCACACACTTGAATGTCCAAAGACATCTCACATTTCCATAAGTTCATCAGTATTCGCACAAATATTTAACTTAAGATGGATTAAAAAAAGCGATAAAATTCATGAATAAACAAAAGAATCCAAAACTGCATGAACTAACAGATATTAGATGTTATGATATTGCACAAGAAGTCAAGGAGATGCATTTCACTGTTAATTGTTTTATCAAATTAAAAGATAAAACTAAAGCTCAAAATCCCCAAGTAAAACTAATTGAGAAAGATAGACAGGTCATCAAGGCAATGAAAATAAAAGAGTATAATGAAATAGCAATACAATCCAAATAAAATACTAGCAAGCACAAGCTAGAAATAACTTGTCAAAAATTGATTGAGGCACACAATGCACTACATTACACGTACCTGGCTGGAACGGCTGTGGCTGAATGCCTGCATCTAAATGGTTGGGTTGAACAACATGGTTGTATTGACTGGCTAAACGGCTAAGCCAAAGGCTACAATAGATTAGGTTGAATAGCTTGTTTGGGTTGGGTTGTGGCTAAATGGCTAGCATTTTGATGTGGATGTCCGAAATGCTGGGCCACTAGCAGACTTTCCTGGAGTTTACGGGGTTCAGCAGTGGTTCAGCTTTCGGTTTTTCTCGTGCTGAAATCCTAAAGCCACTTTGAGAAGCCGATTTGGGAAGCTAGGCATTTGGTCTACCTTAATGGCTTTTTGCTATGCAAAAGTCAGAAGTCAGAAGCGGCTTAAATAAGCCTTGGCACTTGTGAAAAAGGGTGATTTTCAATTGGTAACTAGGATTGTTATCCTTTGATTACACTTTATCAGTCTAATCACTCGTGTTGTTCTAGTATAATCTCTTTTGGCGCCAATGGACACAACAATTCTTAATTGTGAAACAGTACATAGTGATTACAGAAATAAAAATATACAAGAAAAATAAAATCAACTATACACATATACATGTGCAATACCTGTTTTATCGTATAGGACTATGAAAAGAACAAAATTCAAACCAAATATTTGGTAGCCAAGCTGAAAATAAACTTCTTTTAGTTGATAGATCATTAGGTTTGTTTGCCTCTGCATGTGTCCTCTCAAACTATTAAAGTTTATTAATTTAATCAGTAAGTATATTCTTCTAGCAGTATCTCTTTCACGACCAAAGGGCACAAGCATTCTTAAACAGCACGCCAAGACCTTATCAATTGTGGTTCTCTTCCTCTTTTCCACATAAAGCTCTATCATAATCAAAATATTGCAATAGAGATTAGCGTCTCACATTGACATCATAATGTAGTAAATAACCAAATTCATCCTAATCTACACAACCATATTATATAGTAAAGGCAATTACTCAATGTACACAGTTGCACTTTTCATATGCTATCAGAACCTGCGAGATCATTATCTTGCCCACTGCAAGAACAACAATCAAGAAACTGAATATCAAGACAAGCTGCCGTCCAACTAGATCAAGTATAAGTTTCAATTGCTAGGAATAAGCACCCAAAAACCAAAATGATATTGCAACTTTGAGGTTCAGAAGGTTAGTTAATCAACCTAGAATCACTTGAGCAAGTCGATCAGAACCTTGGTCACCTCCTTCTCGATGTCCCGGCGTCGCATAGCCACCCTGATTTCAGCAAGTCTCTGCTTCTTGATTTTGGTGTCCAGCGCACCGGCCTTGGCATGGTCGAGCTTCAAGAAGGGCCGCTTGAACAGGCCGGGCCGCTCCGCTTCCAGTGCCATCACTTCCAGGCCGAGGTACAAGTGAGACGCAATTTTCTGCTCAAACTGCTTTTCCGTGCTGTTCCCGATCTGCAGCAAGTCGGCCTGTTCGGCCGGCGGCGCCTTCCTCTTCCGCCGGGTCAGCTTGGTGAGCTCGGCTGACGGCACATGCTCCTTTGACGGGCGAGTTGGCTCGAGCAGCACCCCCTCGGACTCTCCGACCTCATCCTCCTCGCCGTCGCCGTCGCCGTCGTCCGGGGCCGGGGTTGGAGGGTTCTTGGTGGGTCGTCGGCCGGCCTCGTCTTCGTCGGACGAGGTGTCCTCCTCGGACTCGGACTTTCCGTCCTCCTCGTCGCCGCCGTCGCCGTCCACCGGGGCCGGGGCTGGAGTGCTCTTGGTGGGCCGTCGCTCCGCCTCGTCGCCCTCGGACGAGGTGTATTCCTCGTTGGAGGAGGACGAGGCGGCGCGCACATTCTCCTTTGACAAGGGAGTTGGCTTCAACGCCACTCCGTCGGACTCGGACTCGGACTCATCCTCGTCGTCGCCGTCCACCGGGGCCGGTGCTGGAGGGCTCTTGGTGGGCAGTCCCTCCGCCTCGTCATCGTCAGATGCGGTGTACTCCTCGTCGGAGGAGGCGGCGGCGGACAGCATCTCCCGGCGGCGACTCGGGGTCGGTGCCATGGGAATATGGGATGGGAGGAGCGGCGGCGGCGATGGGTACCCTACACAAGTTTGGGGTTTGATATGAGAGCGAGACGGACGGGACCTATACCTTTGAACCCCCAGACGGAGAGGCCGTGGCCCGCGGAAATGGGAGTGGCCGCGGCCCCAGAAAACATTTTTGCGTCCAAATCCAAAACCCAAAACACGGCAGTGCAGTGGAATTTTTTTTATACTTGTTAAAAATCAAAAATAAAAAAATAATACACTGTTTATTAAAATTAAAAAAACTAGCCACCCATCGTCCAACGGTCGAGCGGAACTTTTATTTAAACTGCCCAACCATCGAGCGGCTAGCGTGGCAGGGTAATTCCAGCCCGTTGGTTGGGCAAGATTGAAATCCTGTCCAACCAAAAGGCAGGTTTTGCTCTGTCGCCCATCCAAAGGGCAGGATTTAGGGTGTGTTTGGTTCGTAGCCATTGTTAGCCTTACCAATAAAAGGTCATGCCTTTGCAATTTGGCTGCTATTTGGATTGCTACCTTTCATTGGCACGCCAATGAAAAATTTTGGCTCGCCATCGTGTTTGTACGTGAGTTGTGCCCAACAAGAATGGCGCGAGAATCCAACGCCAACGCGTTGGCGTGCCTTCTCTGGTGCACCAGTACACGGCGGACCCACCTGAAGACTCACGAAACAACTAGTTCCATGTTTGTTCATTTCAGTTAATTTTATTTTTCTAATTTTGTATCTATTTCATATGGTGTCCAAATTGCATGAAATAAATTTTATAATTCATATAAAATCACAACCAACCCATTTTTATAATTTATTTTTATTTTGTATTTTATAATTTATTTGGTATTTTCGCATTTTATAATTCAATTTTTGGTTTTTATATTTGTTAATATGTTTTAAAATTGTAATTTCAATTTTTTGATAACTTATTTAAATTTTTTAGTTGACAATGGGAACAATTGGCACATTTAATTGGCAACAAACCAAACATGCCACCCACCTGACCAAAATTTGGCAACCCTCAATTGGTTTCAATCCAAACAACTTGTTTTTGCCAATGAATTGGTCATGCCTTCGATTGGTCATGACCAATCTATTGGCATGGCCAGCCAGGGTCACAAACCAAACACACCCTTATATCCCTAAATCCCGCCCATCCAACAGGATGGATTTATACCCTCTCGCCTCGCAGTGATGTGTCTGACTGTGACTCGCACGCCTCCTCTGCCTCCGAATCTTGTGTCACGCTGAGAGATGGGACCTCCTTGACCTCTCGGCTATGGTGTACCGCCACCTGCCGCCAGTACTCCCTTTGTCATCGACTTGCTTTGATTCTCGGTCTGCCAGTACTCCCTTTGTCATCGACTTGCTTTGATTCTCGGTCTATACAACAAGCATGAGGTTTGAATTTCGCTTGGGACACTCCCTAGCGAAATGACCGAGCCCACCACAATTGTAACAAGTGTCATTCTTCCTGTAGCAAGTTGATGTATGATGTCGAGAAATTTTTTGTGTTGCTTATGGGGGATGACATGCGGGACTTTCATCCCCGGACTATTAGTGCGATGAAGTCGACGAGCTCTGCGGTTGGTGTAGGCATGAATTACATATGTTGGTCGTGATATATTAAAATATTGGCAATTATTTTTTACATGGGCATCACGCTGAGTTTGAGACCCATAGATATGGCACATAACAGGCATGGTTTAGGGGTATATGAGAAAGCACGGATGACACAGGTGGTGCGATAATAGGTATGGTTGTTCACCATGGTTGTGTGAAGGGGTTGTGGCACTGACATGAATACCAAGTGGCTGAAGACCGAGCAGTCGCTTCCATTCCGTGTTGTAGTACACAGGGTAGGCCTCTTGCATGATTGCTCTTTAACAGAGTACTTTGGCGTTGGGTGTAGTGGGGTAGTGGCATCTATAAAAACATGTAGGTCTTGACAAACACGGTTCAGATGATAGTGTTAGTGTAACACCGACTGGTTGTGTGTTTGACGAGCCGGCATGACCTACCTACAAACTTACGTGGTAATCAGGACATCGATAGAACCTGCGACCAATAAACCCCTCATGTACGTGGTCAAACCACTGGACAACCGAGGGATTCTCACAGGCATATCTCGGCCAGTCGAAAAAAACGATTCGAAATGACGACCTCCGCAAGGGGCCCATGTCTTCTTTTCCATAATCTATGACCTACATGTCATCGGCAGAAGGACGAGCATGGTCTCTAGGGCCAAATGACTGCCACGAACTATCAGGTACATATGGCCATGAAGAGACTCCCCAGCTCGCTATGGAAGTGGCATGTAGTGACCCGATGGTGCTTTAGCATTCCTTTTATAGCTAAACAGAGGAGCGGACTTGTTGTTCGTTCCAATCTGAAATGCATTGGATGCTCTGTGTAGCTAAGCAGATTGCAGTCCTACTTGAATTGATGGCTCATGTACCTATACAGTTGAGCTTTGGATGCCTTGCATAACTTAGCAGGTCGCAGTCGTACGTGAAATGATGGGTCATGCAGCAGTACGCTTAATTCGATGTGGCTTTACAACTTTGTGCGAGGGGTCACTCAGTCGTGCAAAAGAGACGTAACGAGAGGGACGTGAAAGCAATGGTACGTAGAATGAGAAGTGAGATGATGTTGGAATGAAAATCGCATGATACTAACGTAGGGATATAGAATGAGAAGTGCAAAGCGACATAAACACTAATATACAAGGTTCACAAAATGTACAAAGGCAGTACTACACAGTGTAACTTGTGTATAACTATTGACGTATTAGTGATATGCCCTAGAGGCAATCATATAATATGATTGTATCACACCTATGTGTATGTATTTTTGGATAATATGTTATCAGTTACATGAATAAACATCGTTCACATCGTTCATCAAGTACGATTTGGTTGTGAGACACATTGTTTATATGATCTTATTCTAAATCATCATTATGTGGGACAGTAATGTTTTGATCAACACATGTATTGATTGATGATAATGTTTCATATACCATAGATATAGAGATATCAGATCAATAATGTGAACATATGTTAGAAGAACATGGTATTGGATAGACCTACTCTGAGACACTATAAATATTGTTATCTTACATGTTGTGGCGCCTCTTCTAAATTCACATTCGGTTCAAAGAAGTCATTGCCCATTCGCTGTCCATGTGGTTGGAAAAATAACATATGAGCTGCTCAAAAGCAAGCCGAGCATGTTAGCTCCCAACCCGAGCATGCAGCGATACACATGGACGATCTTCGTTGAAACGAATGCAAACCAGGTGCCTGAATATGTGCCCGGTGATGGCTCCCAAGATCAGCTACCATCACGCACACATCCTCACAAAGATGGATAGCACACCACATACATCGTGTGACACAATTTTACATAACCAAAATAGTATGGGCTGCTGTTTATACAATGTATATGACATAATCAGAGTATCGTAGCAGCGGAATAACAAGTTTGTTCAACAAAAACAGTGGAAGATTCATCATATTTAAACCAAAAGGACAGCGTGGTATGCCCCATTAATCCCATGGGCAACCGACTGGAAGCTAAAACTCTGTATCTTGCCTGCTAGCGCCATCATTCCCCGCTTAATAGTAGTACTCAAGTGTGGAATCATCTGCATAACCTGAAATTGCAGCATCCGGATTGAGTACAAAAGGTACTCGCACTAGGGAGGTAATATATATCCTCATTCATGAGTGGCATGTAGTAAAGGAAGGCTTAAAGATTAATTTCAGCATAAAGAGCATTTACAAGACATAAACATAAATAGATTGTAAATTGCACTTTAATAAAATGTTGGGAAAGTAATAACTTGTAGTAACCATAATAATTCCTCATCATAAATTCCATTATCATCGATCCATGGGGCTCTAACCGCCCTTGGTCTCTATCCGACCATAATCAAAATATGCTCAGGCTCTATCCGCCCTTGGTCTCTATCCGACTATACACCACGAGCAACCCTATGCTCAGAAAGACACACGGCTATCTCACCGTGCCCAAAATCAATACCCAAAACTGAACCATCAGCTAACATCAGTGTCTCGCCTCACAACTTTTCATCCTTAACCTTGGACGCGATTGTTCGAACAGTTTAACACTCTGTAGAGGTGTACGACTTTACCTACACGACACAGCAAGCCAGGTCAAAGCCTCTTAGATGTACATGCCAGTCCATTGGGTCACCCGTAACTGTCACCCTATGACCCCACGTGCCGTGTTGTGGTTCGAAGGAGTTAACCGTTGCTGTGGACGTTGCCCATGGCCCTCTGTCCGAACATCCATGGACCCCCACGGAAGCAGCGCTATCTGTGACTGTCCCCTACACAAAACAACAGCAAATAAACCTCAATAGCACCAATGGTACCCAACGGCGCGAACATGTATAGGAAATTGGCCAAGTGTCCACATAAACACGTGTGGTCGTACGTATAGTAATTTGAAGGGATTGGCACAATGTTCAGCCCTTAATTCACTCGAACGGGGTTACGTGTCTGGGATCCATCCTCCCATCATTCCCCTATCACCCGTTCAAGTCTAACTCAGAGCTCACACATAATCCATCATCATCGTTACCAGTATCTTATAGCAAATTATTCACAATTGAAGTCGTACGACCAACAGAATAACTCCATCGATCGCTTTACCTCGTTGACTCTAAGCATTGCTAAGCCTTCGAAGACCAAACATAGATAATAGTACCCACTTAGGCAACCAAGGAAGAGGGTGTCAAACCTATCATGGTACTGACCACTACGTAGGAGATAACTAATTTCTACCCACCAATTAACATATACTTTAAAGTAGCATGCAAGCAACTTAGAGAACATAATTAAAATCATGCATTTGTAAATCATAGGATCAACATGATTCAAAGGAGAGTATATAGTGCCTGGTTGCTGCTCGTTGGCGGGGAGAACTTTTGGATCAAGTCCAGACTCCTCCGGAACGTCGGCTCCTAATGTTCGGTAGTAAGAACATCAAATAAAATCCAAATAAAATACCAAACAAATAGGAACATCAAATACTTTTAGAGATTCAGAAAGTTTATGAGCTAATGCAAATTTTGCAATAAGAATCAACCAAATCCGAGTTCGGATGAGGGAGATATGGCCGTTTGAAGATTAGGTGGTATTCTTGCTCGAGGGCTTGCTCGGAAATGACCATAGTTGCTCGGGAATGGACCAATCTTGCTCGGGAAAGGATGCCCTTGCTCAGGAAAGGGTGCCCCTGCTCAGGAAGGATATTCTCTTGTCCGGGAGTGGGTTCTCTTGGTCGGATGGCATATCTTGTTCGGTTAGGACTATCTTGGTCGAGCATACCTAATCTTGCTCGGGAGGGTCGTACAGACTGTATGTTGCTTGGTACGAGCAATATTTGAGAGGGTAAACATGCTCAGTTGCAAAAGTGATCTACATGAAAGTTGTAGAAAATTTCATGGCGCATCTTTTTCATGTAGACAATGTTTTCATCCGAGCAACTGGTGATTTTATAAAAATTATTTCGTGCATTGCTGTGCAGGGAATGGGCTGAAACCATGTTTCTAGGGCTGCTGCTCTCACACATTGGTGCATCCAAGAAAATAATGTAACCAAGAGTGGTAGATGATGAAACATGTGAAGGATGGACAGGGAAAAGGGTTCTCACCTAGCAAGAGAAACCTTGCTAAGAGATGGGCGTTCGATTAATGGAGAGGTTGAAGACGAACACGCCGGTTCATCCCAAGCTGACGTTGGCTGCTCCTGGGCTTGTTCCTTGCGGTCCCTTCAATTCCAGTAGTGTGGATCTACTCCTAGATGTTTCTTAGCTTGTGCATGAACTCTTTTTGGCCATCTCCAAGCTTGCTTGTGAGGAAAAATGACATACATGATGAGAAAACTGCAAAGAACCTCACTGCTGTCCAACACAGCGAAGTAGATGAAGAAAGGCAGCAAAAACTCACCCAAATCCTTGTGAACGTGTAAGAGAGTTGGATGTATTTAAAGCTTAGGAAGTGTAGACGTTACTCCTGCTCATTCCATGGCCTGGACTTGAAGAAAGAGGTCATAGATGGGCAGAAAACGAAATCAATCTTTGTTGTCCCAAAATCGAACATCAAAGAGAAAAGGAAGAGAAATCTATAGTAAACCTTTGTGCCTGTGCTTACCAAAGAGTGGAATGGATAGCCAACAATTTCAGCTTTCCGACGATATATAACACCCTATATGGATTCTTGGTGGTTTGGGTGGAGATTTGAAAATGGTGGAGGTGGAGATGAAGAACAGCTTGCTGTTCTTGCTGCTATCCAGAACTTGGACGTGGGAAGAATGAGGATGAGGGCTGATTGAAGAGGGTGGAGAGGGGTTTAAATAGAGGTATACTGTCCCATTGACAAGTAGGTTCAGGTCCCACCTGTAATAGAGAGGCTGCGGGTAAGATTCTGGGTAAGAAAAGATGAGGGTATGGGCTGCCTGCAGCACCGCCCAAGTCAGCCAGTGGATGGAAGATTCGGCTGATACTGCCGGAGGGCAAAAAGGAATAAAGAATAGATATGGTGGCTGGGTTGTTTGAATAGGTACGGGCTTACTCAAGCTTCTCCTTGCCCGGTCGGGTCTTCTGTTGCTCGGTTCAACCATCTATAGCTCGGGCAGCTTCCTCCGGACATCTTCTAGCTCGGACAAATGATAATCAGCTTGGATGGGTAGCAACCAAGCTCGGGTAGAGCTCGGTGAAGTCCGGCACAGTTACTACCTTGCTTGATAGAGCTCGGGTGGACTCTACCTTACTCGGGCAAGCTACAGCTAGCTCGGGTATTTAGGGAACATGCCCGTCGGGCTAGGTCTCACTACTCTAGTGGCTTGACCAGAGGGTTTAAAGTTAAAAGCCTTATGTTCCCACCATAGAGCATTGTGGTTGAATGCAAAACTTTTGTAAACCAACATAAAAAAAAATGATCATGCTAATGATATGAATAGCTATACGCAATTTAGCAGTTGGGTTGTTACACATGTGCCATCAGGCTATAGTTTCGAGTGGTATACCTATGTGATCCATAGTGATGAGGCACGAGATACCTGATCTTCTGTCATATAGAGGCAAGTCGATTTGGTGGAGAACTCGATGTAGATGATTCGGCTTCCAGTCAGAACTGATCAAACCCTGCAATCGCAACACCACAGCTCCGTTGGTTATCAACCACACGCAAATATGGTTGACCTTGCCAAGAAGGCTTATTCCTGCGAACAAATCAAGAACATAAGCAAGAATGACGAAGAAACAATTTGAAAATTGCGAATTGTATGAAGCAAATCCTCTTCCACTCCAGCACCACTAGTCTCCCCTGGCTCTTCACCGCCTTCCTCACTTCTACCGAAATGTTGCTTGTACTCGACCTAGACTGAGAGAACTAGAGGAAGGCCGTTTTCGGTTGCAATCTCAACGTAGCATCTCCAATTCCAAGTACCCAATATAGGTATCAATTCTGAAAGTGCATCTAGGCACTTAAGTGATTTTGGTGATTAATAACAAACACATATAATGACAACTATTTGTAAATAACAAATTTGTGTAATGCTTGGCTAAGTAATTGCCTAGTGACAAACCTCTAATATGATTGTGTTGCTATGAGGCTAACATGTTTATTACCAAGTTGAATATTAGTCTCATCTATTTAGAGAAAATCATATGTCAAGTGGACAATCTATCCATCCTAGCAAGGTAAGTCTCACATATACAAATGGGATGGATAAGGAAAAAGGAGGTATGCAATCTCAGTAACCTTCTATGTATATATTTATTATTACATTCCTCTTGTGCAAGTGCATAGTGAGCTTCGAGTAACATATTGATCATATATGCACATTGGTTAATGTCATATCTATTTGTGCATATATATCCACTTGAGTTTAGTATGTGTCTTGCTTCTAGTATACATGTCTTAACTAGAATTAAACTTCACATTGCTATGACTTGACTTGGTGCATGCATGTTTTATTTCTATATCTTCTTATGCACATCACTTAGTGAATTTTAATCTACATTGTTGCACAACTTCACTCTAGTTTAAATATTATTTGCACATGTGTTTTTTTTTTATATTCTATCATGTGCTCCATTTTAGTGAAGATTGTGATACTTATCATGGTTTAGTTGATTTATCATATTGGCAATCATCTTCCTAGTACATCTAACTCCATTACATATTTATCATGATGCACTTAGTAGAGATCTTTTCCATGTCAAGTGTTTCCGTTTAATATTGTATTTATTTATATGAAACACTTGTTGTACTTAATTGCTCACAAATATCAATCTATTCATATCTATTGAGCTTTTGAACTAATATCTTTCATGAGTGGTTTGGAAAGAATTAGGTCCCGTGAGTATGTGTGATGACCAAGGTATGTTAAAGGATGACGGTTAAGCCAAGGTCAACAAGACGGCGGTGTCATCAAGAGTTGAAGACTAAGTCAAGATCAATTTGGTGTGGAGATCACCGAGAAGGATGATCAAGTCAAAGTTGATAGGACGAGAGTCTCATGAGGTGCATCGAGTCAAGTTGGACAAGGTGAAGACGTCACCAATCTTTTGGTGAGGTCATCATGCATGATGAAGAAAAAGACGGCAAGTGACTATCCTAGATTTGTATTATCTTCGATTTAATTTGAGTCTAAGAATTGTCGTACTATTAAGAGAGATGCGATGGAAAATGACTTCTAAATGTATCAAGTGCTCAAGTGATCCATCCTTGTGAAACTTAGTTGGAGAGTGGTGTTGGCGGTGTTGGAAAGTGAGAGTTATAGGTCTCTCTTGCCTTCCTTGTGAATCCTGCATTTATCCTTTGGGATTTGAGAAGTGAGACCTTGTTGATTTTGTAGCTCTCGTTCTTAGCTTTTCATAGAGTCAAAGATCACCCAAAACGAAGTCTGGAGTCAAAAGTTATGCCCATTTTTTTGTCGGGGGGTGCAATGGCTGTTTTCAGGCTTCGGACTGTCCGATATAAGCATAAATCAGACTGTCCGATTTTTCAGAGTTCAGGGTTCTCTGTCTGAAATTAATTTCCTGATCGGACTGTCCGATGTTTATATCGGACTGTCCAATGTTGTGTAAATCAGACTGTCCGAACTTCCAGAGTTTTGGGTTCTCTGTCCCAATTTATTATTTTGTTCGGACTGTCCGACCTTTGACCCTCGGACTGTCCCATATTGCACAGAACTGTTTGTAACGGTCAGATTCGTGGTAGCTCCTATTTAAAACCCCCCTCTCCAAATAGTCGTTAAAAAAAAGGCTGGGCGCCAAGGTGTGAAAGTGCGTCCCCTTATTCTTGAGCCCCCATAGCACCCCTCCACTCTAGACCTAAGTGATCCCCTTTTGAAGAAGGGTTAGAAAGAGTTGGGAGGAGGGATTGAGTGAGAATCGGAAAAAGGGTAGGGAGGTGATTCCTTTGTGGATTTAGTATGTTCTTGAGCCCTAGTGACCTCTCTACTCTTTAATCTAAGTGATCCTCTTAGTGAGAAGGGTTAAGAAGAGTTGGGAGGAGAGATTGAACAAGATCGGATCTTTGAGCTCTTGAGTTCATCTTCAAGTTCGTTCTTCGTGGCATTTGTTATTCTTAGAGGTTGAGGACTCCTAGAAGGCTAGGAGTTGGTCACAAGCCACCAAGCTTTGTGTGGTGCGCCGTGGAAGTTTGTGAAGGCCGGTCTCCGCCTCCGAAAGGGAAGGAACCACCGGGTAAACCAAGGGAGCTTTGTGCTGACTTGGTGAGAAAAAAGGTTGAAAAGATCCCGATTCAAGTGTGACCGAGCCGCCTCAACGAAGACGTAGGATCCCCTTAAGGATCCGAACTTCGGAAACAAATATCAACACGTCTCCTCTCCGCTCGTGGTTCTCCATCTTTTACTCTCAAGTTTGATTTACTTGCTTATTTTACAATTGAATTGATTATCTTGTCTTATGTGATACTACTACACCTATACTTGCTTGTGAACTATCTTTGGTACAGGTGGTGTCCTTGAATTTGTGAGATTTGAATTAAATTCAAAGTCCTCTCTTTTCTGTGTAGACCGGACAGTCCGATACTTGCCTCAAACAGTCCGACCATCTGACCGTTCGACCTATACCATCGGATCGTCTGACATCTGACTTCCGCAATTAACTTTGTTTATTGTTTTAAAAATTTGATATTGCCTATTCACCCCCTCTAAGTGACATCCCGGTCCTTACAATTGGTATCAGAGCCTAATCTCTCACATAAAGCTTAACCGTTTGGAGAATTTAGGATGTCGCAAGACGGGATGGGTGAGGGTGGATCTAATATTTGTTTTGATCATACTAACATGAATGCTCGTGAATCTTCTCTTATATCCATTTCCTTCGATTGGGTATAATATTTTGATGATACACATTATGGCCCGTAGAAACACAAAATGAAGATTTAATTGATGGCTCTCCATCCTTCTATTCGGCGTATTGTTGAAAAGGGCTATAGCGTAAAGGATGAAGACAACCTAACAATCGAAGAGGAAGAAAATGAACACAAGAATGCTCAAGCCATGGATGCTCTACTTAGTGTTTTGAGCAAAGATGAGCGAGACAAAGTATGCCATCTCAAGTATGCTCATGATGTGTGGATGCTCATTCAAAGAAATCATAAGAAGTTCAAAATTGATCAAGAGGACAATTTACAAGCATGGACTTCAAATGATGATTGCTCTACACCAAGTTTCGATAATGATAAGCCTCCTTCACCCTCCACATCTCCTCATTGCTACATGGCTCAAGATAATAATGAGGTAAATGAAGACGAGCTCTCTCATGATGATTTAATACTTATGTGTGGAAAGCTCCATAAGCATCTCGAGAAGGAGATTAGAAAATCATATGATTTAGTATGCAAGCTTAATATGCTCCAAAAGTCATATAATACCTTGAAGATAGATCATGAAAATCTCATCCTTAAGAGTCCTACTAGCACTAAGGTGGATGCTTGTATTTTTTTTGATATACTAGATGATGTGTCATGCTTAGATTCTATTCCTAGCACTTAATCTAGTTATAATGTCTCCACCTCATTTGATAAATTAAATGATGATTGCTTGACATGCCTAATTGCTCTAATGCAAATGTTTCCATTTCCATCATGTCTTGCAATGATCAAATTAATGAACCTTGTTGCACTAGCACATATGTTTCTAATTTTTCCATATCTTGTGATGGTATAAATAATTTACCTCATTGCTCAAATATAAGTGCTCCTATTTGCTCTAGTGCTTGTTGTGCTAATGATCTTCTAGAGAAAAACAAAGAGCTTAAGGCACAAGTGCAAAAATTGAAAAATTACATGGAGGGAAAGCCAACCTAAATGTCATATTGGGCAATCGGAGATACGTCAAGAACAAGATGGGACTTGGCTTTATCCCTAACAAGGGAAATTATGAGACAAGACACTCCAAGTCTTCTCAAAATAAAGTTAGCAAGCTCAAAAACAAACCAAAGCACCAAGTCAAGATGATAAAGACTATCAAATGCTTTGAATGCAACAAATTAGGACACTTTGCCTCTAAGTGTCCTAACAAGGTGGAGACTAAGACTACACCCATCAAGAGGCAAACCAACAAGGAGCAAGTCAAGAAGACAAGACACTCAAAACCTACTTACTACAATTGTCGGGAAAAGGGACACATCGGTAAGGATTGTCCCAAGAGTAATTAACACTCTTAAGCTCTCCTTTGTCAATGGACATTATATGCTTAAGAAAGATGAAAATGGTAATATGTTTGCTAAAAATGCTGTCCCAAGTAAAACTAATGCCAAACCCATTTTGGTGGCAAAACACATAATTTGTGACAATTCTCTTAGGAAAAGAATAAGCCCCAAGGTGAACTTTGTCAAGAATAGTGTGTTTTGCTCATTTGTAAATTATTCCAAACCAATGGCAAATCCTATTGCTAAGTACCCAATTGTGAAATCTAATAGTAGTAAGTCTTATTTCTCTCATGCTAATTTTAAGGAAAAGATTTCTACTAGGGCACAAAAATACATTGTAACTAACTCTCTCGGACCCAACAAGAGTTGGGTACCAATACTTGCTTGAAGTGCTAAATAGGTCTAGAAGAGGCATTGAAGGTTTGGCATGTACAAGATGTGGTGGAGTTCTCCTCCGACTATTTGAGGCCAAGCATGAGGATATTCACAACATCATCATATACCAATGCCACTTCGGTAACAATTTAATTTCAAGCACTATAACCTTGTGTAGGTAATTGTATTGCATGAAAACTGTCGGCGACTGGGAGACGAGCCTCCGCAGCGCCAATAAGCAAGGAAAGGGGGTGCGAGGCCCGAAGGCGGCCCTTTTCCCTAGACCGAAGCCCGGCCGCTTGGCCGGACGCTGCCGAAGGAAAAGACCTAGTCCCGACGCGGTCGGACGCGTCGAGACCGGATCGCAGGAGATGATGACACGAGTGTTTTTATCCTAGTTCAGGCCTCCACTGTGGGATAACAGCCCTATGTCCAGTCTTCGTTTAATGCCGAGCTTAAACGAGTACAAGGGGTGAAGTCCGGGCTTTGGGAAGCCCGGGTCTCGAGTACAATAAGTGCTCAAGGCACTGTGTGTGTGCGTTCCTACAGTTACCAGAATGCGGAGAACTACCGCCGGGAACTAGAGCTCCTACGGGAATGCAAGTACTCCTGTTCTACAGTAGCTATTCTCCAAGTGAGTTGTGTGTATGTGGAAGTGAAGCCGGTGTGTCCCTTCGTTGTGGCCTGTACGCCCCTTTTATAGGCGCTCTCCGGCCACTGTAGCTTGCGCTGGTCCGTTGAATTAGTCGTTGCCTTTTTGCCATGCCGGTAGCGTATCAAATCCTCCGGGTAATTGAGTGCAATCCTCCGATCACCGCGCCGGACCGCTACCGGTCCAACACGTGTCTTTCCCATGCGGGCGGTTGACGGGACCGGCCGCCAATCCGTCAGAAGCTGCCGCCAGGCGCTCTTTGGTATAGTGCGCGCATTTAATTTTCAACGACTCTAGGGACCCGAAGCGTATCCTGTCCGCGGCGCGGGATGATTCGCCTCGGGTCCTGTTCCTTTGTACCCCAGAAGCCCGGAGTAAGCAAGAGACCCGAGCTTCCGAGGCGGGGAAGCTCGGGCTCGAGCTTTCCAAGCTCGGGCTCAGGCTTGCTGGTCCCGAGCTTGCCTCTTGTGGGGCTGCAGGTAAGTAAGTGGGCCGAACCTTCATGGGCCGCGTGCTTTTCCCAACAGCTAGCCCCCGAGCCTCGAGCGGGACGATGACGTACCGCTCAGAGGTTTATCTGGTAACTGCCTTTGGGCAAAATGCTTGTTTTTTCGTGCGCGCGGGGCCCCCACAGCTCTGGCGGGAATCTCAAATCGGCGCGGTTAAGCGCGCCGCTTCCTTCTCCTCGGTTTCCATGTCTCTTAGCGGACAGGCGACGGTTCGTCTCCCCTTGCCGGTTTATATCAGGCGGTTCACCTTTTCGCCGTCCCTTCTCACGCCTCCTTGTACTACTTGTGCTACTTGAGTTCCCTCACCTTCTTCCTTCCTCTGTCCTTCCGCCATCTTTCTTCTCCGATCCTCCCTTTCCCGATGGCGCCCTTTACGCGGAGCCTCCTCACTAAGAACGACCTGAAGGGGTTGGAGGCCGCCGGCTTCATCGAGGTCGGTGGATGGAGGGCGGCCGGCAGGGAGGCGGTCCCTGCACCCGAGGGCAAGGAGTTCGTTTGCTTCGAGCTCTTCGTGGTTCATGGGCTCCGGGTTCCGGAGTCCGAGTTCGTCGACGCCGTCTTGGCCCAGTGCGGGATCGAGTTGGTGAACCTTAATCCCAACTCGATCCTGTTCCTGACGATCTTTGCGCACCTCTGCGAAGCGTTCGTTGGGATAGAGCCATCGGTCAGCCTCTTCCTCCACTTCTACGAGCTGACCACGACCGACGGAAATAATGTGGCGGGGTGGGCCTACTTCAAGCTCCGCCGCGACATGAAGCCCTTGTACCCGGTGTTCAAAGCCAAGGAGAACGTCGGGGGGTGGGCGTCGCGGTGGTACTACGCCGAGAAGTCCGACAACTGCCGATTATGGTTCGCTAACGCGAGGCCTGGGAAGGTGACGATGCCTCGGCCCACGCTGGAGCCGGCGGAGGTAGCCCTGGCGGCCAAGATTCGGGACTTGGCCAGCCGGGGGCTCAATGGCTACGACATCGTAGCCGACTTCACCAGGCACCGGATGAGCTTGCTGAGGAAGCGGGTTTGCCCCTTTTTCGAGATCCGCGGGTGGGACGATCTTACCCGCGAAGGCACTTCCCGTAAGTCTTCATTCCCGACCCTACAATCCTTTGCCCGAGCCTTGCTTCGAGCGTGTTTGTAATGTTCCCACTCTTTTTTCCTTTGTAGCCTTGCCCCAGGACGACGTGGTCCGGGTCGTGGGGCTTCTCCCGCCAAATCTGGCGGCCGTCGAGCTCGGCCGTCCGCAATGTCCTGGGCGAGGTATGTGCTTCTGCGGGCCCAGGTGCCCCTGGGAGCGGTTTTTCTTGGGGGCGTGGGCTGACGCCCCATGACCTGTTTTTGCAGGGGGAAGTGGGAGTGGGAGCCGGGCCTGCTGCATCCGTGCCGGTGACGGCCTCGGGGGCTACTAGCCTGACGGCCGGCGGCGACGCGAGCTTGGCCCCGGCGTGGAAAGGACAGGTCGCGAGCAAGCGACCGCCTGGGAAGAAGCCGGCCGGTCGCTTCCCGGGCAAGGCCGCTCTCGCATGGCGACAGGCGCCCCGGGCTAGCGATTCGTCCTGACCCGGCCGGCCGAGGTTCCTGCTCGGGATTCGGCCGCAAGACGCTGGATATCTAGCCGGCGCCAAAAGCGTCGGTTAGTCTTTAACGCAACGACTTCGGACGATGAGATGTTCGAGAAGGCCGTCGCGGCTGTACGTAAGTTGCTCGTGCTTGCTGGTTTCTCCCGTCTCCTTCCTTCATTCGTTATGGCTCTCGGGCCGATCGGGCATGCTCTGATTCTCCTCTGTTCTTCAATCGCGCTGTCCTCACAAGCGGGGGAACTGATTCCGGTGCAGCCGGAGGCAGTGCCCCGGGAGAATGACCCCGTAAAGGGCAAACCCGGGTCCCGGAGTTCGAGGCCCTTCGTCCTCCCACTGGTGGCACGCCGGGACGTGCGCCCCCAGGCCGCGCTCGTGAAGGTGGAGACCTATGACGACACCGAGCGCCTGGCGCCGATCCGTGTTGAGGGACGGACCTCGACCGGGTGGCGCCCGATTGACATCCACGGCATCCAGGAGCTTTTCGACCGGAGTAACGTACCTGTTCCCCCACTGGACGCGAGCGACACCCTCCTCCTAGGCTAGGACTGGCCCGTCCGGGTCATCACGGCCGCTAGCGTCGTTCCGGTGCGGCTGTGGAGCGTGGCTCCGTTGACTGTCTCGGGGTGGATCTCTGCGACGTCAGCATGGGTTGAGCACCACCTCGGGCTCGTCGCATGGAACCAGCGAGACTCCATCCGGCTTCGACCAGTCCCCGGCCAGACGCTCGAGGAGTGGTTGGCGAACCGACTGGGGAAAGGGCCAATGGTAGATGCCGCGGTGCAGTCTAATTTCCCCCCCGAGCCGTGCCTTCACGCCGTTGATGCTGCTGGCTTTGTGGGGGAATCAGCGGAGCCGACAGGGGGAGCTCGCGTGGTCACGGGAGAAGCTACCGAGCCGTCGGGAGGCTCGGTCGTGCTTGTGGAAGGAGTGGCCGATCTTGCGGGAGATTCGGCCGAGCCCGTGGGAGGAGCGGCCGAGCCTGCGGGAGGCTCGGCCGGGCCTTCAGGAGAGATGGCCGAGCTTGCGGGAGGCCCAGCTGGGCCTTCAGGAGGGGTGGCCGAGCCTGCGGGAGGCTTGGTCGGGCCTGCAGGAGAGGTGGCTGAGCCTGCGGGAGGCTTGGCCGGACCTTTAGAGGAGGAGGCCGAGGGGCCAAGCAGCTTGGGCCGCCAGGTCGCGGTGCTCCTCGTGCCCATGGGCGTTTTGCAGGTTCGGTATGAGGTAGCAGCCGCGGCAGCCGCCAGGCGGGTAAGTGCCTCCGGACTTGACCGTCGTTGTCTTGTGTCTTCCTTGCTTTGGTCCTTCCCTTCCTTAGTTTATCCTCTGGGTACAGTTCTACCGCAAGGTTGTTGGCATGGCTTCCTCATTTGAGGCTAAGCACGATGCCGAACAAGCAACCGTCTTGGCGGAAGGCGCCGCAGTGGCGGCGAAGCCGCCGCCGCCGCGCTGCCGAGCTTGAGGAAGCTTCGCTCGAGCTCGATCGAGCGATGGCTCTGGAGGCTCGAGCCGCGGCGGCTGAGGCGGCCTTAGCCGTGGCGCAGGAGGACGTTAAGGAGGTTTCATGCCGGTCGCTGGAGGCCCTTAAGGCCGAACGCGACCGTGTCCTTGAGCTCGAGGAACGCATCCGGTCAGTGGAGGCGTGCCGCGTCGCTGAGGTCGCTCGCGCAGTGAAGGAACGCGACCTCCTCGCCGCGGAGCTTTCCCGGACGAAGTCATCTGCGTCCGCGACGGAGGGTTTGTTGAAGACCCACTAGGATACCGTGCGGGACCTGGAGGCTGCCAACAAAGCCTTACGGGTCAAAATGCAGACTGCCCGGGCCAGAGAAAAAGAGTTCCTCGATCTCCGGGGCCGACATGACGAGTTGTTGGCCGAGCTTCGGAAGCTCAAGTGCCAGCCTAAGCCGTAGGCCTTTTTTCATTTCTTTTCCTTTTTGTTGGGCAGTAATCCGGCTTGCCCTTGTAAACACCCTTGATTAATGCAGTTGACTTATTTTGACCTTTTTTCCTTCGTCATTTCTTCGGTCCGCCTTCTCCCTAGAATGCCGAACGTCGTTTTGACTGTTGCGCCATGTCCCAAGAGACATTCGCGTTCAGTCTTGGAAATAGTTTCGCGTCGGAACTGCTTCCCGACGCCATTACTCCTGGGATCGCTTTGGCTTCCCGAACTCTGGCTATAAAAAGAGACCGATGCGGCGGCCACTTCTCATTCCAGTCTTCTTTCTTCCATACCTTGCCCTCTTGCTTCCATGGCTCGTGATCCAGAGTTGGCGAAGCTTTGGGCAGATTTTGATCTTGCCATGGCCGAGCTCGCGGAGAAGGAGACGCGCGCCCGCGACGTCGCCAGGGTCGAAGCGCTGGTTGAAGTCGTCCTGCGACTTCGCTAGGCTTTTGATCCGCTCGTGAAGGCGCTGGTCGAGGTTCGTGCCATGACGCCATCGCCGCTGGTTTGGTCGAGATCGGCCGGCTTGCCGAGGTGGCCGACGTGGTTGTCGGGTTTCTGGGGTCCTTCCGCTGGGACTCGGTGTAGTTGGCTTGTAAGCCATCCCAGAACCTTTTTAATAAAGTTGTTTGTGGTTATCGCTGCTTCTTTTCATTTTCTGTTGTCTTCCCTACATACAAACGAACGCTAGTAGTCGTGTAGGCAAGAAAAAGGTCGAAGGCGCAGTATAGTCTTACCGATCCTAGCCCCCGAGCCATGGCCGAGCTTCTGAATAGAAGCTCGGGTATGGCTTAGAGAAGATCGAAAGTCCTTGCCTGGGTATCTAACCTTGGAGAATCAACTTTTAAGATATCGATCGTTCGAAAAATCAACCCTGAAAAAATCGACCCTTCGAAAAAATCGACCCTAGTCCCCAAGCGACGACCGAACTTCTAGATCGACAGAAGGTCGGTTGTAGTTTAGAGAGATCAATTTTTGAAAAATCGACCCTAGCCCCCGAGCAATGTCCGAGCTTCTGAGGAAAAGCCTGGGCGTGGCTTAGAGAGATTAATTTTTGAAAAATCGACCCTAGCCCCCGAGCCGCGACCGAGCTTCTGGTTCGACAGAAGGTCGGTTGTGGTTTAGAGAGATCAATTTTTAAAAAATCGACCCTAGCCCCTGAGCCATGTCCGAGCTTCTGAGAAGAAGCCCAGGCGTGGCTTAGAGAGATCAATTTTTGAAAAATCGACCCTAGCCCCCGAGCCACGACCGAGCTTTTGGTTCGACAGAAGGTCGGTTGTGGTTTAGAGAGATCAATTTTTAAAAAATCGACCCTAGCCTCCGAGCCATGTCCGAGCTTCTGAGGAGAAGCCCGGGCGTGGCTTAGAGAGATCAATTTTTGAAAAATCGACCCTAGCCCCTGATCCATGTCCGAGCTTCTGTGGAGAAGCCCGAGCGTGGCTTAGAGGGACCGTATCCCTGGAACGGAGCTTGTGGCCCTTGCTCCATTTGAGGAGCAAAGTGCTGAACTCTAGAGTTATCCCGGGCTGTGCCGATTTTATGCGGGCTTATGATGTAGGGCCGGAAAGCGTGTGCCCGCGCGGGATCTTGCGTGGTGTGATGGATATCGGCTTATCCGTGTGCAAGGGGGGTCCCGGGGGTTAGCTTCTGCGTAGCCACTATTTTGCCGATGTGAATTGAAACAGCCCGGGCTTTCTCCCAAGCCCAATCATATGTTTAGGTCACCGGGGTTAGCTTAGGGCTATCTAGGGTTTGTATAGATGGAAAAAATAGGAGAAAAGTGGGGAGGGAAAGGAGACTTACGACCTTTGCTCAGGCGTAGAACCTCCGGAGTTGAGCGAAGTTCCAGGAACTGTTGAGGACTCTACCGTCCGACATTGCCAGTCTTACAGCCCCCGGGCGTGTGGCTGATACGACCGTGTACGGGCCTTCCCATCTTGGGGTGAGCTTGTTGGCATGAGCCAGGTTCTGAACTCGTTTTAGAACCAAGTCGTCAACTTGCAAGGTCCGGGTCTGTACCTTTTTAGCCACGTGACGTCGTAGGGATTGCTGGTATGCTGCCACTCACAGTAGTGCTTGCTCGTGGCAGGACTCGGATAGGTCAAGATCCAACAGTCGTTCCTCGTCGTTGTCGATTTCACCTGCAAAATCAACCCGAACTGAACCAAGTCTTAGCTCGGAGGGTAAGACCGCTTCCGAGCCGTATACGAGCCTGAATGGGGTTTCTCTGATAGCCCGATTGGAGGTTGTCCGGGCTGCCCAAAGCACGGAGGGTAGCTCTTCTACCCAGTTGTGACGTTGCTCGGCAAGAGCGTCGTAAACTCGACGCTTAATGCTCTGCATGATCTGCCCATTCGCGCGTTCGGCTGTACCATTACTTTGTGGGTGAGCTACCGAAGCTAGGGAGACCTTCATGCCGAGTTCTTCACAGTAGTCCTAGAAGAGCTCGCTTGTGATCTGCGTCCCATTATCAGCGATCAGCTTACTCGGACGCCAAACCTGGTCACGATATTGTTCCTAAGGAACCTCTTGGCCGTTTGGGCGGATATGCTCGACACTGGTTCGGCCTCGATCCACTTATTGAAAGTGTCGATAGCGACGAACAGGTGCATGCAGCTCTTTAGGCCTCTAGGGAACGGACCAAGTATGTCCATTCCCCATGTTGAGAATGGCCAGGTTAGCGGGATAGTCTGCAGCTCGTATGCGGGCTGGTGGGACACCCGGGCATGATATTGCCAGGCTGGGCAACGCTTTACTATCTCTCTTGCGTCGTTCAACGCAGTGGGTCAGTAGTACCCCATGCGAAA
Organism: Olyra latifolia; assembly: GCA_036346145.1. Classification (NCBI taxonomy): domain Eukaryota; kingdom Viridiplantae; phylum Streptophyta; class Magnoliopsida; order Poales; family Poaceae; genus Olyra; species Olyra latifolia. The sequence continues at coordinate 1,610,021 of CM070531.1, read as the reverse complement.
GGCTTTTCCAACGAGGGTTCTGAAAGAGGCATGAGCCCCGCAGATCCCGTCGTGGATGTCTTGGAAGAGAAATTTGCCTTCCTCCCGGGTCGCGCACTTGCAAAGTACGCCGTTAGAACCCCTTCGGTACAACAAGCCTCCGAGTAATCGGTAAGGTCGGGCTTGTCTTTGGAGCCGGGATTTCTCAGCTGTGTCCTGTGGCAGTGTCCCATGCGTCAAGAACTGGACGAATGGCGTCATCCAGGTGTCGCGCTGCTCTAGGAACGAAATGGTACCGGTCGTTTGGGTCGAGGCAACCGTCTTCTCGGGGGCCTCTTCTCTGGAGGAAATAGAGGGCTTTAGTAGGTGCTGCACGAGCACCCCCGCTGGAGCGGTTTCTTATGAGGAGCCAAGCTTTGCGAGCTCGGGCGAGCCTCCCGAAGGGTCGTCCGGGCCGGTCCACTCAGCCAAGAAGTCAGCCACGACTTGGGATTTGATCGCTGTTCGGGGAACGAACTTGATGTCAAATTCACCAAGCTCGACTGCCCACTTTGCGACCCTCCCGTTCACGTCTGGGTTCCGAATGATGTCCTTTAACGGGAAACTCGTTGGGACCGTAATTGGATGGGCTTGGAAATAGTGACGCAACTTTCGTGAGGCCATAAGCAAGGCGTACAAGAGCTTCTGAACCTCTGGGTACCGCTCCTTAGGCCCGTGAAGTATCTCGCTCACGTAGTAGACAGGTTGTTGCTTGCCTTCGCGTTCGACTGCTAGTACTGCACTTACAACCTGCGGGGCAACCGCCAAATAGAGGAGTAGAGCTTCCCCGAGCTTTGGCGGGGCTAGGACGGGAGACGTGGACAGGTAACGCTTTAGCTCGCTGAAAGCGGCCTCGGCTTCTTCCGTCCATTCGAAACCATCGTGCTTACGCAGGATCTTACAAAACGGTGCACTGCGCTCACTGAGACGAGATATGAATCTGCTAAGAGCCGCCATCCGCCCGGTAAGGGCTTGCACCTCCTTGGTGCAGGTTGGCGACCTCATATTCTCAATGGCCTCGATTTTCTCGGGGTTTGCCCCGATGCTCGCCTTTCCTATCACATAGCCAAGCAACATCTCAGATCGGACACCAAAGACACATTTTTCAGGATTCAGCTTAACTTGATGCTTTCTAAGATTAGCAAAAGTTTCCTGAAGGTCGGTCACATGGTCCCGTGGGACTTTGCTTTTTACAACAACATCGTCCACGTAAACCTCTACGTTGCGCCCTATCTGATCAGGGACCGTCTTCTGCATTAGTCGCTGGAACGTGGCTCCCGCGTTCTTTAGATCGAAGGACATGGTCGTGTAGCAGAAGGTACCAAAAGGTGTTACGAAGGTAGTCTTCTCTTCGTCTTCCCTTGCCAGCGCGATCTGGTGATAACCGGAGTAGGCGTCCAGGAAGCTCATGAGCGCCGAGTGTGGAAAACATGGGCCCTGGGTGTCCGAAGGTACACTACAGGACGTACCGTCTCCTTGTGCCGAGTCAATTGGGCCTTCCAGAAGGCAGGCTTGGAGGACGGCGCGGCTGAAGATAATCTACAAGGATACGAATTCGTTTCCTATTCGAGATATTTGGATATAGGCATAGCCGGATCGGTTATATCTATATCTTTCAAACACATATCAGGGTTTCTATCTGTAACCTGACCTCCTACACTATATAAAGGGGGTACGGGGTCCCTAGTTAAACATCCAATCTCTCATCTTGTAATCATCATCAGAATCCACCCCAATACGATCCACGAGCACAGGAGTAGGGTATTACCACGCCCCGAGAGCCCGAACCTGTATAATTTTGGCTCCCTGTGCTACCATCGTTGTTGTGATCTCTCGCATCGCCCCATAAAATACATTGCCGACGCAAATCGTCGACAGTTGGCGCGCCAGGTAGGGGCTAGCGTCACGATCAACTACATCGACCTTGATGGCTTCCATTGGCGGATTCGTCTTCACCTACGCTCCCGGTCAAGGTTTCATCTTCGGAGATCTTGGCTTCATTGCCGGGGACTTCAGAGAGTTTCGGTTATGTGAGCCGAACTTCGTTCGGTCCACACACTACCGGGGAAGATGGTACGTGACTTCGGCCGAGCCTCACCACTTTAGGATCTCTGCCCCGGATTCTGATCCGGAGGAGATCCGATCTGATGATGATGATCTCGACTGGCCTACCGCGGGCCTTCCCTTCGGTTTTGGTCGGGATCAACCACTCCTCTCTCTACCAGCACCTTGTGCTAACGAAGGATCGAGTCGCGATCTGATTCTTGGCTTGGATCGCTCTCAGATCCAGTCCGGAGTCACGATCCCTCTATCGTGGTTCGCCCCCTTTGGATTTGGAAAACTTCGACATTGTTTTCCATCGGATAACGTGCGGTTTTCGGCCTAGTACTAGGGCGAACACGGCTTGTACACACCGGACGAGCTTTACGAGCCAAAACTCGTGGACAACTCCTTCGGTTAATTCCCGAGTGGTAATACCATTGATGCGGTCAATTCGGTTTGAAAGTTTCCAGCAGATCCGTTCTGCCGAAACTCAATCGGATCCTCTTTTGCTTAGAGATCCTGCACGAGAGGTAGGAGTTATAATCACCCTCATCGACGAGCCAACGAATTGAGATCAATTGAGCCTTTTCTTCTCGGAATCCGAGTCGAAAGAGAGTGTCAATGGGATCCCCGACTTCCGTGGTGTCTACGTGCTGGATGGCCAAGCCTCTGGATCGGCCCGGCGCCCCACGGGGGAGGCCGGAGCCAAACCAAATCGCGAAGGCGCAGAAGACTTGCGTGACCAACTACGTGGTCGTGCACGGGAAGTTTGGGAGAAACTGTTGCAAATCCGTATGGGAGATCACTCGGTCTTCCGTACGCCACAATGAACCTCCTCGCGCAGAAGACCCTCTGGACAATGTTGGTCCTCTACTTGGAAGAACAACCCCATAACGCCGATTATGGAACAAGTCAAAGCCATGGTGATGGTCTGCGGTATTCAAGGCACTCGGGATCAACAAGCCAACTCGGCTAGAAGCCGTTGCTACAAGTAGTACTCGTGCGATCGGCACACAAGTCGCGGGCAAGACGCCCGCCGGAGTGCAAGCCGTGACCTTCGACTCGACATCGAAGCCCGGCGCAGGGAGCGAGACGAAGATCGGGGCCGTACTCCCCCACGTCGAAATCTCCCCCAACGATCACCTTCACCCGTAGATGGGCTGATCGACGGGATCAAGGCATTCACCCCCCGACTTCGCCAGGTAAACTGGCCAGAAGGGTTTAACCCTAAAGGCATTGTGAAATTTGATGGAGAGCGGGACCCTGAGGTTTGGTTGCAGATTTATTCTCTGGCGATCAAGGCCGCGGGTGGAGGATACGACATGATTGTCAATTATTTGCCCGTCTAGCTCAGAACTGGCTTGCAGGCCTTCCAAAGAATTCGATCGATTCCTGGGGAGAACTTTACGACCAGTTCGTTGCCAATTTCTAGGGCACTTATGAGAAGCCCGGAACCCAGTGGGACCTTTATTAGATTAATCAGAAAAAAGATGAGTCGTTAAGGGATTTCATCCGGCGTTTCACCAAGAAGAAGAACACAATCCGGGAGATCTCAGAGGCGGTCGTCGTCGCAGCCTTCCAGAAAGGAGTTCGCGACCCCGACCTGATCAAGAAGATGTCCCGGAAGCCTCCGACCACCGTCAAGGAAATGTTCACCTTGGCGGACCGATACGCTACTGCCTCGGACGCTCTAGCCGAGCGTCAGGAGGATCACCCAAGTAGACAAGAAGGCAAGAAGGACAAGCCCGAGTCAGCCTCCAAGAAAGACAAGAAGCGCAAGGGTGAAGAGATGGTAGCGGCCGCGGAGCAAGGTCGGCTAAGGCCACCTCGACCCGCCGACTACAACAAAGTCATGGAGGCGCCGTGTTCTTTCCACCCAAGCGGAAGCACGCGCCCAGAACCGCAACATCTTGAAAAAGTTCATTTGAGGATCTGTGGCGACACTCGAGAGATGCCAAGCAAGATGACAAGCGCGACCTCCCGAGTCGCGATGCTTACCAAGAAACCGGCGAGAGCTCAACTACATATTCGGGGATCGGATGCATATGAATCAAGCGTAAGCAAAAGCTTACGATCGGAAATCAATGCAGCTATTCCGGTGACCCCTGGGTATCTCCGGTGGTCTGAAATTCCGATCATATTTGACCGTTCAGATCATCTAGATCACATCCCGTGCCCGAGAAGGTATCCACTCATCCTGGATCCTGTGGTGCGGGGCGTCCGACTGCGTAAGGTCCTGGTTGATGGCGGGAGTGGATTAAATATCCTTTTCGTTAAAACTTTAGACGAAATGCAGATTCCAAAGACGGTGCTCCAGCAGACGGAAGCGCCGTTCCACGGTATAATTCCGGAAACCTCATCGGTGCCGATTGGGAAGATCACTCTCCCTGTCACCTTTGGGACTCGGGAAAATTACCGGACAGAAAACCTCAGTTTTGAGGTGGCCAATTTTGAGACCGCATATCATGCGATCTTAGGAAGGCCGGGCTTGGCCAAATTCATGGCCGTCCCACATTACAACTACTTGGTTATGAAGATTCCAGGACCGCGGGGCGTGATCACGGTCCGTGGAGACGTCAAGTTCTCCCGTCTCCTCGATAGGGAAAACTGCGACTTCGCTCTGTCCAGAGGGGTGGCAGCTGAGTTGGACAAAATCCGGCAAACTGCCGCCACCCTTCGCGACGAGGGCGATCTACCAAACAAAAAGCCGTCTAAGTCAGGCATCAAACCTGACGAGGGCGATGAATAAAAAGATGCCCGGTGCTCTTCCCCAGAAAGATCAAGACGTCTTCTCATCACTCGGCGGTACGCTCGGGGACTTGCCACAGTAAAAGAACATCAAGCAATCGTGTCAGAATTAAACCTGACAGCTATTGTAATCCGCGTTTACAAATAAATAAAATAAGTTTTCGCTCAACATTATCCCGACGCTTATGCAGTTCTGTTTTTGACTTGCTACTTATTTGTACGTCAATTAAGTAGTAAGTTGGGGGCTACACCTAATTAGGTGTGCAATCGCGCACCTAACCCATTTATTTGACACGACTCACTACCTTGAGGCTAGTAAGTCGGGGGCTACACCTAATTAGGTGCAGTCTGCGCCTAATCAATACCTAATCGTTTCTTCTCTTTTAAATCTATGACGAAGCCTTGCATAAATCGTTCCAAGTAACAAAGGAACGTAGTTTATTCGGGCAGAGCCATGACTTAAGCAGAGAAAATATGGTTAGCTTGGGCTATGTTAAAAGAAAAATGGAAAGTCATGTACATGGATTATTTATGAGTTCCTACATTTTGACAGGAAATCTAACTCTAAGTTGTCCAAAAGGAATTCGGCGGTCGGCTTCACTTCCTCGAGTAGTGTCATTGCCTCCTCCTCTGAGCAGGCGAAGCCGTCCTTGGCAGCGTTAAGATCGATCCGAGGATAGTACGACTTGACGATTCCCAACACTTGACTGGAACTCGTCAGGCCGACTTCCCTGAGCCGCGCCTTCAGTTGCTTGGGGGCTTCAGTCCACCTCTAGATCAGCTCAGCCCGAGAGCTCGACTTGTCCTCGCCAGCATAAAGTTGGCGTCGAGTAGGCTCCACACCCGCCAAAAGCTCATCATACCGCGCCTGCGCAATTTTGGCGTTCTCCTGAAGAACGTCATACTGCGCTAGCGTCTTCCTCCTATGCTCTGTCAAAGAACAGGGAGTGCATGATTACATAACCACGTGGACACCGGGGGCTTAGAGCCGGTCGGGTTTGGGGGCTCACCCTCCAACTCGGCGACGGCTTTCGCCTCCGATTTCTCCAGTGCCAGCCTCTCCGCCTGAAGCTTGGTGATCGTGGCGTCGCGTGCTGCATATGATGTGGCACATAATGTCACCTGGTCACATAAAAGACAAACAAATTCTGACTCAGGTCAGGGTACTTACACCGGAGGAAACCCGCAAGGTTGAATTTTTCGTCCTGCCGTTCCTTGATCCGGCCCTGCAGCTCTCGGCGTTCTTTGGCTGCCTCGGTCCGGGCCCCGATGACCTCCCCTTCCATGGACTTAATCCGTTCTATTTGGGGGAGGAAGTAGTTAAGGAACTTGGTTTTTCTCTCGAAATAATCGTCTAGTTCCTACAAAGACAAAGGATGGTCACTATACCAACTCAGGCAAGAGAAGATTTGTGATCAGGTTCCTGCAAATTAAAAAGCTTACCCAAACCATTCGGCCGCACTCGGCGGCGTATTCAAAGAGGACTTTCCTCATCTCCGTTTTGGCCTCGTCGTCAACAAGGGCCCAGTTTCCGGCCTCGTCCCTCCAACCCGCTGAGAACTTTGGCTCAATCTTCTCTAGGGAAGATGGGGGCTGGCGGAGGATTTCTTCGACTATTGGCTCAGCCCCCGCGCTGCTCTTGGCGGACGAGCTTGGATCGGAAGTTGCGGTGGAAGCACCTCCTCCGATTCGATCTAGCTCCGTCGGCCAGCCGTGGGGCCCCGTCAGTGGAGGAGGAGGAGCTCCTTGACTTCAGTGGCGAGCCTGGCTCGCTCGGTCGGGCGACTCGGCAGAATCTCTGAGCGGTTTCCTTGGAATAGGGATACTTGATCGAGAGGATGCAAAGAAAAGCTATCGAAGGTGGCGGAGTTGCGCTTACCGATTGGTGGTTTTGATCTTGATGCGGTTCCCTTTCGAAGAAGCTTCGCTCGAGGCGTCGAGGCGGGCCACTCGGCATAGATAGCCCGAGGTTGAGTTCTTTTCCCTTTGGCCTCGCACTCCGCTTTGTACTTGGGGGTGAGTCCCGGACTACATCCGAAGCCGGTTGGTGGCTTGCTCCTCCTTTGGGAGCTTCACCCACCTTGGCCCCAAGCCATGCGGCCGTGTCCTCCCCTGGCGGGACTTTTTCCTCCATCGATGGGCCTGCCCTTGCCTTTTTGGCAGGGGTATCTTGAGATTCCTCACTGGCGCTTCTCGCCCTTGTTGGCGGGGCCTCGGGGGTAGGGGTGCGGATATAAAGACCCATGGCTCTGCATTGGAGCAAGGCATCCCCAAATAGTGAGCTTCAACGAGAAGATTGCGCGATGTCCAACAAAAGTAAAAAGAGAGTACTCGAACCTTACCTCGGAGGTGGATGGTTAAGGGAAAAACTCACAGGGGCTCCTGGATTGAAAAGATAGTTCGGGAGCTAAGAATTGGAGAGTCGATCGATGGTGTCGAAATTGGAGATTGGGGCGTCCGTCTCTCTAGTGGAGTCAAATGGCACAGTGTACTCGAACTGAGCTGACGCTTTCCTTGAGTGGCTACACGCATGCGTTTAAATGAAGGAAATTGACTATAGCGGCCTTGGTCGACCCTCTTCTTTGAGTCTTTGGATCATGCCAAGTAACCCGATCACTGATCCATTTCAAAGAAAGAGGGAGAGTTCCAAGAGGTGGAAGCTCGGGCTTTCTCCCATCAAAGCAAGGAAGGCGGGGAGGATTGGAACAATGAACCGATCTGATGCCACCCCTTCAGAGAAGTCCTTGGCAAGAAGGCGAAATATTCCTTCTTGAGGCCGCTCCGGAGTTGGAACCCAGCCCCGCCAATGGCCTTAGGGGCAATGTTGGTGGGGTAGGCCTTGAGGAAGAAGAGATGGCGGAAAAGGGCGAAATGGGGAGCGATCCCCAGAAAAGCCTCACAAAGACGAACAAAAATCGAAAGTTGAAGAATAGAGTTGGGATTCAAATAGAAAAGCTCAATCCCATAATGATGGAGCAAACCGCGAAGAAAAGACGATGAGGGGAGTCCAAACCCGCGGGAGAAGAAAGATTCGAAGACAACAATCTCTTCTTGATGAGGAGTGGGGGAGGATTCACCTGCGGCGGCGCGCCAATCAATAAGCTCTAACGACGGGAGAACACCAGCGTCGACGAGGGCTTGCAACCGCTCATCGGTGGTGTTTGAGGTTGCCCAGTCCCCCGCCATCGGAATACGATGGATTAGGGGCTTAACGACGGCGGCGGTGCTAGGATTGCCTGGAGGCGGCGAGAGCACAAAAACCCTAGCGGGGAGTCTTAGGGAGGCGAACGGTTCGGGGCGCACAGTTTTAGTGCACCAGTTCAAACTCCCTTAAAGGCTTCGCTCAGAAGGAAGCGGGCAACGTTTCGTTTCCGTGCAAGGCGGGAAAGGAATGAAGCCCTAAAATTTTCGTTTCAAGACTTGGGTTCTGACTCAAGCCCCTGAGGACATGCCCTATAAGGGCCGTGGTATATACCCACTTACTTACTCGGTGCACAGTGACACTGGGTCTTGTCAGTCGGGAAAAGTAGCTGTTCCTTGTTGGGTTCATTGCCAGTCTTCAATTTGAGGAATGGGCGCTTCCCAAGGTCGCGATCTGGCTTTTGATGTGCCCCTTGGGGACAATAGTCGGTTCGGCTTTTTAGCTGGGCTGTGCATCGGAATTTCTTTATAATTGTCCTGGTGGCATATCTTCGGATTGTTTGTCGACAGGACAAGCACCACTTGGGCAAGGTTAATCCAGCTCTTGGCGTACCTCTTGGGGTCAATGGCTGGTCCGATTTTATAATCGGATTAGACGTCAAAGCGTTACCTCTTTAGTTGGGTCTCAGTGGCACATCTCCGGATCGTTTGTTGTTAAGGCAAACACCACTAGGACGACCTTAACTTGGAGGCGGGCGTATTCCTCTGGGAATCACTAGCTTGAATCTGCATTAGTCGGATCAAGGCGCCTGAACACCCTACGCAGGTTGTGGCAGTCCCATGTTGGACCGAATGTTGAGCTCTGCAAGTCAGGCTTGAATGCCATAAGTTGTAACAGGGAGGATAACGCTGGGTGGCATTGCTTACTCAGTGACATCCACTTTTTCTCTAGTATGCCTCTCCGTGAGGCCATTAGCCAGCATACCGATCCGTCGGGTTGGGTACCAAGCATATTTAATGACTTGGAAATTTTCTCGAGTTCTTTGAAACTGTGTTGTTTGATCAGCAGGTTACTCGGCAAGCAGACTTCATCAACCAGGCGAAGAGTGACATCACTCGGGTAACATCTGAAGTACTGCAAGCTGAACCCCGAATCAAGACAACCCAATCCCGAAGCACTCGGGGGCTACTGTGGAAAACATGGACCCTGGGTGTCCGAAGATACATTACAGGACGTACCGTCTCCTTGGGCCAAGTCAATTGGGCCTTCCAGAAGGCAGGCTTGGAGGACGGCGCGGCTGAAGATAATCTACAAAGACACGAATTCGTTTCCTATTCGAGATATATGGATATAGGCATAGCTGGATCGGTTATATCTATATCTTCCAAACACATATCAGGGTTTCTATCTGTAACCCGACCTCCTACACTATATAAAGGGGGTACGGGGTCCCTAGTTAATCATCCAATCTCTCATCTTGTAATCATCATCAGAATCCACCCCAATACGATCCACGAGTACAGGAGTAGGGTATTACCTCGCTCCGAGGGCCCGAACCTGTATAATTTCGGCTCCCTGTGCTACCATCGTTGTTGTGATCTCTCGCATCGCCCCATAAAATACATTGCCGACGCAAATCGTCGACACCGAGTCCACCGTTGCGTCGACCAGTTGGTCTATGTGCGGCAGGGGAAATTGTTCTTGGAGCAGGCGGCGTTGAGGTCGCGATGGTCGACGCACATTCGCCACTTCCCGCCCTTCTTCTTGACGACGACCGGATTAGCTAGCCAGTCGGAATGCTCGACTTCTCAGATGAAGCCAACTTGGAGGAGCTTGCCAAGTTGCTCCTGGATGATGTCGGCCTTCCGTTTTGGGAAGCGCCATAGGGCCTGTTTGACAGGATTTTTGTCAGGCTGAACAGCTAGCCTGTGCTCGATGACCTCTCTTGGGACTCCGGGCATGTCGGACGGTTCCCACGCGAACATGTCTGGGTTAGCCTGGAGGAAGGTGACGAGCTCGAGTTCCTATTTGGACTCGAGATTGACCCCTACCTGGACGACCTTGGCCGGGTCATCCTTGGAGAGGGGGACTGCCTTGGTGGGCTCCTGCGGCTGCAGGGCTACCTTGGGGCGGACTGTTGGCCGTTCGGCCTTGGTCGGGCCACGCTCGGGGAGCTGCCCGACCATGGCCAAGGCGCTCTCGTCACAGGCCATTGCGGCCTTGTGGCTGTCCTTCATCGTGATGACCCCGTGAGAGGCCGGCATCTTCAGACAGTGGTAGCCGTGGTGGGTGGCCGCCATGAATTTGGTCAACGCGGGGCGTCCAAGGATGGTGTTGTACGGGAGCTCGGAGTCCACCACCTCGAAGGTGACGTACTCCGTCCGGAAGTTTTGGGGGGTCCCAAACGTCACGGGCAGCACGATTTGCCCGATCGGCTGTTGGGACGACCCAGGGACAATGCCGTGGAAAGGAATGGCTATGTCCTTGATCTTGGACCGCGGGACCTGCATCTGCTGAAGAACCTGAGCAGTGACGATGTCCAGGGAGCTCCCTCCATTTACCAACACGCGATCAACTTGCGTGTTGCTGATGGTGGGACAGAGCACCAGCGGTAAGCGCTGGGGCCTGGTCATTCCGGGGGGACAATCATCCCCGGAGAAAGTGATCGACTGGTGAGACCACCGCAGGGGTGCGTCTCCGGGTTTGCCCTTCTCGAGGTGGTAAACCTCCCGAGCAGCGGCCTTAAGCTCGCGTCACGAGCTATAGGCAGAAGCGCCGCCGAAGATCACGGCGACCTTTGCGCGAGCCTCCTGGAAGGCGTCGCCGTGGGCGCCCTGAGGCGCCCGGTCGTCCGACACCCCGTGATCGGGGAGCTCGGACATGGGCCCGCGCCTGGCGTACAAGTCCTCCAACTGCGCGGCCCACGTCCTGCGATTCTGCGAGTCATGGCCGCATCTTGCCGGTGGAGAAGGCGATGCGGTTGTTCGGAGGGTTAGCCTGGGCGGTCAAGGTCGAGGAGGGAGCCGCCGCCTCAACTGCGCCTCGGCCGTTCCCTCCACTCGCCGGGCAGTCGGCATGAGCGGCGGCTCCAGAGGAGCGGCCCTCTTGGGCTCTACCGCGCCGCGGCGTGGCGAAGCGGCGACTCCTTCTTCTTCTTCTTCTCGGCATCCCCCTTCTTGGCATCCGTGCCAGTCCGGGCCACCGCCTTCTCCTCCGTCCTCCCTTTCTTGTGCTCCACCGCCTCGGAGGCATTGTTGTATCCTTCCGCAGCACGAAATAAATCAGCTGCGATGTGGACCGAATGGAGCTCAAGGTCCTTGGTGAAATGGGTATTCCGCACTCCCTCCTTGAAGGCCTCAACGATGGCCTCGTCGGAGATCGACAGAATGGTGTTGCGCACCTGGACGAACCTGCGGACGTAATCCTGCAGGCCCTCTCCCGCCCTCTGGACCACAAGCTTGAGGTCCTTGGGCGTTCGAGCGCACGAGCGCCTCGAAGTTTGTCCGGGCGCCTCGCAGCTGTTCCCAGTACGTGTCGAACCCCAAGCTACGGTTGAATAGCTTTGGTTCGGCCATTCTCTCCAAGACGGTAGGGAAGTAGTTGACCATTACGGCCTCGTTACCGCCTGCGGCCAGGATGGCAGCAGTATAAACAGCGAGATATTCGTCGGGGTTCTTACTCCCGTCGAATTTCTCGATGCTCCCGGGCTTAAACTTGCGAGGCCATGGGGCGTCGCGCAAAGCTCGGGAGAAGGCTAGGCATCCAGGGGCGGCCCCGTTGTTTTCAAAGGGGGGTCTGCCGCCCAGAAGCGGCCCGAGGCGGGAAAAAACTCCGCCGAGGGTGCGCTGAGGAGCGCCGTCCGCTGTGGACGTGGATGCCTGCCGGCGCGTCCTAACGATCTGGCCGCGCCGCCTCGAGGAGCCACTGGTGTGTGACTGAACCTGGAGGTGCTCGCCGAGATCCCCAGCGAGCTCCTCTAGGCCGTCAGCGACCGCGGCGCCTAGGTCGGCCATGGTGAACCCTCGCGGGTCCTTCTCCAGATCACACATGACCTGGGCAATCGCCTTAACCCTTTGTCGATCACGCAAGACCGGTTGGTGACGGTAGTGGTCGGCGAGTCTTGCGCGCGTGCACGCTGCAGCGGCGGCGCGGGCAGCGAGTTGCGACGGATATCCGCCAGGTTCACCCGACCGACCCAAAGAAAGAGGCTCGGCGACCTCACGCCGCCGGTGCTCTCCGCTGGTCAAGACGCGGGGTGGTGCGGGTCGCCCGCTGATGCCGCAAATACATGACGTGAGGTAGGCTCCCGCGAAGGAGACATGTCGGTGTCACCCACGGAGGCAGTGCCATCGACACCCTCTACCACCATGGGCTCACGCCGGTCCGTTGCCGGCCTTGATGGGCCGGGACGCCAGTTGTGGGCGCAGGACTGGTCTTCCTCTTCGGACATGACCGCGAACGCGTGCGGTCCGTCCGGATCTTGACTGCGGTGTCGGTGCCTCGATCCCTCCATGAGGGTTTCACGACGTGAGTCGGCGAAGTCTTGAACAAAGCCGGGAGAGAACAACTACTCCCGAGGCGGGTGTTTCTTCCACCTCCATCTCGTCGGACTGAGCTCCGGAGAGAATACCAGCCTGCCACTCCTCATACGACTCATCGACGTCGTCGAGATCGTCGCGATCGTCGTAGTTGAGGTCTACGGTATCAATGTCGTCGTAAGACAACAAGGCCATCCTCGACTTGATCGAGGGGAGCAAACCGCAATCGGGCCCCACGGTGGGCGCCAGCTGTCGGCGACTGGGAGGCGAGCCTCCGCAGCGCCAATAAGCAAGGAAAGGGGTGCGAGGCCCAAAGGCGGCCCTGTCCCCCGGACCGAGGCCCAGCCGCCTGGCCGAACGCTGCCGAAGGAAAAGACCTAGTCCCGACGCGGTCGGACGCGTCGAGACCGGATCACAGGAGATGATGACACGAGTGTTTTTATCCTGGTTCAGGCCTCCACTGTGGGATAACAGCCCTACGTCCAGTCTTCGTTTAATGCCGAGCTTAAATGAGTACAAGGGGTGAAGTCCGGGCTTTGGGAAACCCGGGCCTCGAGTACAATAAGTGCTCAAGGCACTGTGTGTGTGCGTTCCTACAGTTACCTGAATGCGAAGAACTACCGCCGGGAACTAGAGCTCCTACGGGAATACAAGTGCTCCTGTTCTACAGTAGCTATTCTCCAAGTGAGTTGTGTATATGTGTAAGTGAAGCCGGTGTGTCCCTTCGTTGTGGCCTGTACGCCCCTTTTATAGGCGCTCTCCGGCCACTGTAGCTTGCGCTGGTCCGTTGAATTAGTCGTTGCCTTTTTGCCATGCCGGTAGCGTATCAAATCCTCCGGGTAATCGAGTGCAATCCTCCGATCACCGCACCGGACCGCTACCGGTCAGCACGTGTCTTTTCCCATGCGGGCGGTTGACGGGACTGGCCGCCAATCCGTCAGAAGCTGCCGCCAGGCGCTTCTTGGTATAGTGCGCGCATTTAATTCTCGATGACTCTAGGGACCCGAAGCGTATCCTGTCCGTGGCGCGGGATGATTCGCCTCAGGTCCTGTTCCTTTGTACCCCAGAAGCCCGGAGTAAGCAAGAGACCCGAGCTTCCGAGGCAGGGAAGCTCGGGCTCGAGCTTGCCAAGCTCGGGCGCGGGCTTGCTGGCCCCGAGCTTGTCTCCTGTGGGGCCGCAGGTAAGTATGTGGGCCAAACCTTCATGGGCCGCATACTTTCCCCAACAAAAACTCTTTAACTTCATTTCTTGCTCTCGCTCAAACCTTCAACGTTGCTATATGAGTTTCATGAGTGGTGTGGCATATTTAGATATAGTGCTAATTTATATCCATGTGTATCATATTTCCGAAGTGTGCCATATCTATTAAGTACTAGTGTTAATTTTCAAAAAGAGTCATTTTAGCCAAAATGTGAATTTGAAGTAAACATTTGAATTAATTCTAAACCGAATTCTATATGAGTTACTAGTATTTTGTTTTTGCCATTTTTCGGTATTTTTCATAGAATTAATTCTAAACCGAATTTGAGAAAAGTTTCAATACCAAAAACATAGAGTTGGTCATTACAAATATTTTTTATATTTAAAGGATTTTCAAATGACCAATATATCTCTTGCTATGAGGTTTTGAAACTCGCCGAAAAACCAACTTTGACCATAATTGCCTATTTCTAGCACTTAAGTGAGTTTTGCCAAATGAGTCAAATTTCTTTCTATGGATTGACTCACAAGGGTGTTTGTAGCCCATAAAAGCTTTTGGAAAGAATAAATACTCATTCAACCTCATCTTTGCAAAATTAGAGAATTTCTTGAAACATGATGCTTTTATTGGCCAAATCCAATTCTTTATTTATTTTATTGTCTTATCTCTTTGAGTTTGTTCCAAATGATGTTTTTATTGGTTATATTGAATATTTGAAGCATTTCACTGAGATTTCATGGATTCTCTCTAGCTTTGTTGCAAAATACCACTATTTGGGCTTTCTAGTCAAATTTCTTCAAGTGGTATAAATATTTGAATTGCATTTCTTTCATTGACCCTTTGTGTAAGGGGAAGCTTTCTATATAGATTTCTAAGCTTCTTAGAGTAAAACTTTATCATTTAGATTGTCTCTAGTGAGTTTGGGTGAAACTTCCAATCTTTCCTATGTAAACTTGTTTTAAAAGTATGAAAAGCAAAATCTTTGTTTGAAAGGCAAAACTTGTGAAAAATGCTTTAAAGAGTATTCCAAATCTTTTTAAGCATCTATTCCTTAGGTATGTGCTAAAAGTAAAACTTTGACCTAAAATGATCTATTATGATCTTATTTTTGTATTTAATTTCAAAATTTTCTAAAACAAGATCTATTTGGAATTTGAAAAGTGCTTTATACAAAACTTTTGAGCTTTGGAATTTTAAACTTTTCTCTAGTTCAAAGTTTCTCCAAATTCTAAACCATCCAAAAGCTATTCCCTTTTGAAGTTCACCCAAATCTCTCTTTTGACCATATTTGACATGTTCTTGCATAGAGCTGAATTTTACAAATTGGCTTATAAACATCTCCCTAACTCATATGAAGCCATACATGTGCAAATTTTTATTCAAAACTTTTTTGGTTGCATTTTGAGGATTTGATGGAAAACATGCGCTTTCATTTGTCTCTATTGCATCTTTCACCATATTTCTCAAAAGAAAATTGATTTATTAAAAATTCATTTTGGAAAACCTTCTTTTGCATCTTAAGTTCAAATTTGGAAATTTTTAAATTTATTTAAACTTATTTGCAAGATTGTTGACTTTATTTGACTTAATGTCAAAACCGAACCTCCAATGCTCATATTGACATAATTTTTTTTATTGGAGTGTGATCTTTCAGAAATTCCTTTTGGAAAAGTTTTTCGGTTGTCTATAAAACATTTTTGCAAAATTTCATGGCTATTGGATTTCTTTTGATCATGATTTGAACCTAACTCAAATTGTTCAGTTTGCTGAAAATTCAGGTTTTGGGGTGATCATTGAGCTGTTTTGTCATTTTCTATCTCCAAATGGGATCAAAATTTTCTAAAGTCATTATAATGAATTTTGATGCTCAATAGTTGGTCTACATGAATAAATTTTTTCAGATGTATTGAACCATGTTTGTATATTTTTTAGGCCCTGTCAAAAAGCTTAAATGGAATGTCAAATGTGAATTTTTCAGCACCTTGCACTTTTGAAATCTTGCATCTCTTTGAATGTTTTGAGTATTCTTGGATAAAAACTAAGCTAACTCGAGTTATAGCTCCGTGATTCATCTAAAATTATTTAGGAGCTCATTTATTCAAGTTTTTCATCTTCGGGATCATTTTAAGCGAGATTTTCTTTTCCCGAAACCTTCGGTTTAGATTTCACTATCTCACTGTTTTTGGGATTTTCCTTTGCTCAAATGGATTTTCGGCCTTCATAGCTCTAGAATAGAATATCAAGACGGAGCTTTCTCGTGTTGATAATTTTTCCATTTTAGCAATGGTTTAATAGTTATGATCTGTTTTGTGCTGCTAAGTGCAGTTTTCATATTTAGAGAGCATAAAAGTGCAATTAGACATTCTTGAACTAACTTGGGTCAAGTTGAAAGATATTTGCTCCAGAAAATCGTTTGCTTGTCTATGCACGTGTAGGGAATCAAAGAGGATCAATATCCATGGTGGGATGAAGGATGTGGATGGAGCTTCCACAGTCCGAGGGATCTAAGACCGTGCGAATTGATCAAGATCGATCTAAGCATGTGGTAGGTGGGAATCGACAAAGGGATGTATACTCCCTCAACACCAAATATTTAATTGTCATTGCACTTCCAAGAAATTAATTATCTTATTAAATGGGTTAATTGCATTGATTTAGGGAGAGCTCTTGCATGATATAATATTCATTTAGCTTCTCCATATTCATATGCTCTTCATAGTTGCTCTTGATCTTTATAATTTCTAGATGGTTAAATGACCTATCCTTTATATGTCTTTGTAAGTTCAAGAGCTTGTTTGAAATAGTTACAAACTTTCTGCTTTCATTTACTTACAAGTGGTATGCCTAAGTGTAATTATTGCATATTCTCATCCAAGTGTCATCTAACATGTTTTGTGAGCTATTTCTAGTTCCTTTCATGTGGTATCTACTTCATATCATTTGGATGATACTCCATCAAGGTATACCCTTATAACTTGCTTATTCCATCCGATCATGAGCATGTACTTCACCTATATCATTTGGCTCGTGAACATAATGCTATAATTTTGTTATGTCATGATTTGTTCTTCACTTATACTCTTGTGACATGACATATTTACCTAATGATGATAGTTTATCCTCATACATAAATCTTGGATATAATTAGTGTCATATCTTGCCTGGACTTAGGGGAGCTTAATATTATTGCTTTATTGCTAACTCCTTGCTTTTATCTTGTTCTCTCTAATCTTTTTATTGAGTGTGCTATCAAGGGGGAGAAAAAATATTCCGTAGTGGATCTTTGGATGATTGATGACTAAGGGGAGTTCAAACCCCAAATGGATAACGAAGAGTTATTATGGACCTTTTCGGGATTAATGATAAAAGGGGGAGAATTTATGGACTTATCAATTGCCCCCTAGTCGATTGACAAAAAGGGAGAGAATGTTTGAAGAAAATGACAAAAAGGGAAGAGAATGTTTATAAGTATGATCTCTTATTCTCTCCCCATATTTGTTGTATTTCTAAATAGTTTCATTTTGTCATTTGGTGCAATTGATAAAAGGTTTGTCAAAAATCACAAAAAAGTGGGAGATTGAAAGTGCATATAGGCACTTAAGTGATTTTGGTGATTAATAACAAACACAAATGACAACTATTTGTAAATAACAAATTTGTGTAATGCTTGGCTAAGTAATTGCCTAGTGACAAACCTCTAATATGATTGTGTTGCTATGAGACTAACATGTTTATTGCAAAGTTGAATATTAGTCCCATCTATTTTGAGGAAATCATATATGTCAAGTGGAAAATCTATCTATCCTAGTAAGGTAAGTCTCACATATACAAATGGGATGGATAAGTAAAGATGAGGTATGCAATCTCGGTATATATATATATATATATATATTATTACATTCCTCTTATGCAAGTGCATAGTAAGTTCCAAGTAACATATTGATTATATATATGCACATTGGTTGATGTCATATCTATTTGTGCATATATATCCACTTGAGTTCAATATGTGTCTTGCTTCTAGTATACATGTCTTAACTAGAGTTAAACTTCACATTGCTATGACTTAACTTGGTGCATACATGCTTTGTTTGTATATCTTCTTATGCACATCACTTAGTGAATTTTATCACCCAAAACAGAGTCTGGAGTCAAAGTTATGCCCATTTTCGTTAGGGTGTGCAATGGCTGTTTTCAGGCTTCGGACTGTCTGATATAAGTATAAATCAGACTGTCCGATTTTTTAGTGTTCGGGGTTCTCTTTCTGAAATTAATTTCCTGATCGGACTGTTCGATGTTTGTATCGGACTGTCCGATGTTGTGCAAATCAGACTGTCCGAACTTCCAGAGTTTTGGGTTCTCTGTCCCGATTTATTATTTTGTTTGGACTGTCCGACCTTTGACCCTCGGACTGTCTGATATTGCACAGAATTGTCTGTAACGGTCAGATTCGTGGTAGCTCCTATTTAAAATCCCCCTCTCCAAATAGCCGTTAAAAAAAGGCTGGGTGCCAAGGTGTGAAAGTGCCTCCCCTTGTTCTTGAGCCCCCATAGCACCCCTCTACTCTAGATCTAAGTGTTCCCCTTTTGAAAAAGGGTTGGAAAGAGTTGGGAGGAGGGATTGAATGAGAATTGGAAAAAGGGTAGGGAGGTGATTCCTTTATGGATTTAGTATGTTCTTAAACCCTAGTGACCTCTCCACTCTTTGATATAAGTGATCCTCTTAGTGAGAAGGGTTTAGTAGAGTTGGGAGGAGGGATTGAGTAAGATTGGATCTTTGAACACTTGAGTTCATCTCCAAGTTTGTTCTTCGTGTCATTTGTTACTCTTGGAGGTTGATGACTCCTAGAAGGCTAGGAGTTGGTCACAAGCCACCAAGCTTTGTGTGGTGCGCCGTCGAAGTTTGTGAAGGCTGGTCTCCGCCTCCGAAAGGGAAGGAACCACCGAGTAAACCAAGGGAGTTTTGTGCGGACTTGGTGAGGAAAAGGGTTGAAAAAGACCCCGGCTTAAGTGTGACCGAGCCGCCTCAACGGAGACGTAGGATCCCCTCAAGGATCCGAACTTTGGAAACAAATATCAACACGTCTCCTCTCCGCTCGTGGTTCTCCATCTTTTACTCTCAAGTTTGATTTACTTGCTTATTTTACAATTGAATTGACTATCTTGTCTTGTGTGATAGTACTACACCTATACTTACTTGTGAACTATCTTTGGTGTAGGTGGTGTCCTTAAATTTGTGAGATTTGAATTAAATTCAAAGTCCTCTGTTTTCTGTGCAGATCGGCCTGTCCGATACTTGCCTCGGGCAGTCTGACTATCGGACTATCCGACCCTGTACCATCGGACTGTCCGATTCAGCTTCCGCAATTGTGACATCCTCATTTTCAAAAAAAAATAAATAAATATGTTTCATCTGTGTTTTGCATTTTGCATTAGAATTTTGAAATTTTAAACTTTGCAAATGAGCATGTCACATTTTCAGAAGTTGTTTTTATATGTCATATTTAAAAATCATTTCATTTTCCAAAATTTCATTTGCATTATTAAATTGTTTTTTGGGAAAACTAATTTACTATCTGCTATTCTATTTATTTACAAAACTGAAATTTATTTCTCTCTTCTACCCCTCTCTTTTTCCTATTCTACCCCTCTTTTTACCCCTTTTCCCTTTTTACCCCTCCCCTTCCCTATTTCTTTACTCTACCACTCTCTCACCTTTATCCATTCCTTCCACTCCCTCTCCCAACCAGCCACCTTCTCTCCTCCCCGTGTTGTCCACTTCACGCCATTGCCGTTCTCGTTCTTGCACAAGACGTCACGCCAGTGGCCTTGATGAGCTCCTCTTCTCTCCCTATTCCTCTTCCTCTCTTTCTTCTTCTTCTTCTTCTTCTTCTTCTTCCTTCCTTCCTTCCTTCTTCTTCTTCCTCCTCCTTTCTTCCTTTTCCTTCTCTCTCTCCTCCCTACCACCAAGCATGCATGCCTGCATGCATGCATGTTGTCTTGTTGTCTTGTATGTGTGATCGCCGCCGTCGCCATGGCCGCCGTCCCCGGCCTCTTCCTCCTTTCTTCCCTCTTCTTCTCTCTTCTCTCTCTCCTCTCTTCTTCTCTTTCTCTTTCCTCCCCGTGCAGCATTCATATGCATGCATGCATGCATGCATGCCTTGCCGCCGCCCGGAGCCTCCCACGCCGCCGTGCTCCGCCTCCGTTGGCGCCATCGTCAGCCAGACCCACCGCCCTTGACGCCCACTCTCTCTCCCGGCCATCTTCTCTCTCTCTTTTCCTTTCTCTCTCCCTCCTCTCTCAAGACTTGAATCTCGCTGTCATGACCACGCTCCGCCACATACTGCCGTCGTCTTGCCACCACTGTCGATCACACCGAGTTCCCCACCACCGCCGCCGTCCTCCTCCTTCCCCTCCCTCTTCTCTCTCTCCTCCTTCCTCTCTCCCCCTGTTTCTCTCCTCCCGTCTTTGCATGCATGCAGTTTGCATCTGCCACCACGCCCACCACCACCACCTCGCGGATCCGCCGCATGGTCAGAGCTCCCACTGCCCTTCCTCCTCTCTCTCCCGGTCGCAGCCCTCACTTTCTCTCTCTGTCTCACTTTCTCTCTCTCCCTTTCTCTCTCTCTCACTCTCTCTCTTATCCACGGGCTGAGCCTGAGTTGGGCCTTTTGGGCCGGCCCAGGCCATCTTTGGCAAGTTTTTTTCGCACTATGTAGCCCAGCCCGAGTGAACAGTGCTCTTTTCTGTTTTCTGGATTTTCCAGAGAATAGGATCCCTTGTTTATTTCACTACGTATTCATCCGAACTCCGATTCCGGCGATTCAAGTTTCTATAAATTCATAAAAAACATATCTTCCTACTATAATTTTTATATAATTTTAATATTTATTTACTGTGTTGATTTTTTATTGTTTATTGCTTCGTTTTGCGTGCGCTAGATCGTGCTGGTGACGAAGGTGAGTACCCCGACGCCGCCGACGTCCAGCAAGACCCAGGAGTTTCGGAAGGCAAGTCTTTCCCCTAGAATCCTAATTTCTAGATTTTACCAAAACTAGTAATTAATTAAAATATGCGTATTTATTTTAGAAATTCCCAGTGCATGCCGTTCGTTTATAGGTTATGCACCCATTGCCATGAAAAACATTAGGATAATGTATATTAACTGTTGTCCTACTGTTTTAAATATAATTTGGCTTAGCAATGCTTAGTTAGACATCGGGGAGTGATCTCCCGCAGCTGTATCATTATTAAATTCATTTCAAGAACTTTGTGTATCGGAGGATGATACTGGTGAATTTTGTTATGGTGGGCTTGATCACTCTTTAATTAAGATTTGACCAACTAATAATTAGGATCGGGAGCGGTTGGAATGTATGGTGGGTGCCTTCGTGCACGAGACTTGGGTTTTGTGTTTAACTGCCGCTCCAAGAATAAGGACCGACGATTGTGATGAGTTTAACCAAGATATTCCCGTGCGACCGCAAGCCCGGTATGGGACGGGCCTGATCTAGAGAGAGAATAACGTCGGGTTTGTCACGGTACGTGCACCGTGGGTGAGGTCCCTAGGGATGCGTCTCCGTCGGTGTATTTGCCCGGGGATGGAACTTCGGGATACCTGTGTGTAATATCAGGTATGGTCGAAGCCCGGGGTGTGTGTAATATCAGGTATTACCGTGGCAAGGTTGAGGTTAGACTTTTCATGGATCTTGTTATGGTACTCTTTGACGGGAGGGTACTGTATCTTGCGGGTAAAGCGTACAACCTCTGCAGAGTGTAAACCCATTCAAATGGCCGTGCTCCCGGTTAAGAGCGGCTTGGTGGCTTTTTACAACGTAGCTTCACCTTAATTAATATGACTCGGATAAGGTTTTTCGACATGTGTGCCGTTGCTAGATGAGAATGAGATTGGTATATGAGATTTGAGAACATCTGATGATAACTTGAGAACTGTGAGATATGGGAAATTTGAGTTTGAGAATGAGAACCTGGTTATATCTTGGTTTATTATGAGAATTGCTATTTATTTATTACTGTTTTCTTAAATGCTTTTATACTTCTAGGCTAAATGCTTTTATGCAAAGTTAACCCTCAGATTTCCTAGGATGAGCCTTAGCCTGGCCCTTCCTAGGAAAGACTTGCTAGCATTCGCATGCTAACCCCGCCTTTCATGTGGGGCTGTTCCTATCGCGAGCAGGTCAGGAGTTCGAGGATGCGCAGGACTTCGTTGCTGTTTTCCCAGAGGTGGATCCGGACTTCTAGCTGCTTCCCAGATCAGCGTGTGCCTGTGGCAGCGATGGATCGCCACTTTTGGTTTACCTTGTTATTTGCATTAGTCAGGACCTAATACTATGAACTAATGTAATCTATTGCTTCGCAGTACTCTGATTTACTTTCTAGTTAATGCAGTGTTGGCAATGGTATCAGGCTTACATTTCGTGGGAGCGTGCTCGATCCTTGAGACACGTACTGTTAACACAGAGGGGCCCGGTTTAGTAAAACCGGGCTCCGACAGCAATTAACTTTGTTTATTGTTTTAAAAATTTGATATCGCTTATTCACCCCCTTTAGATGACATCCTGGTCCTTTCAATCCCAAAAAAAAGCCTTCAGCAGGGCGGCTCACCAACACATGAACTGTCATCACATGTTTTTCTTCGTTGAGTTGAATCGTCCGTAATAACCAATTTTATAGTCCACTAAATGACCTTTTAGTTGGTATCCCTAATGTACATGATTAGAACATTGATAGATCTACCCCATAAGGACTGTGCAAAATCTCTCCTTTCCCATAATGGATCTAAAATTTTACCTTGTCAGTCATTTACCCTACCAACAAATTTCGAACAACCATTTTTTTTTACAATATTACCACGGCCAAAATGTCAGGCAACATCTTGTTCAATATCTCTACAAATAATGTACTTTACAAAATCTAATAAATTAATACCTCGTTTTCTTATCTGTACAAATATAACTAACAACTATTATACACATATCTGAAAAAACAAACTTCATGCCACATCTGCCTCTACAAATATGTCGTTACGACAATCTACATGCCATTACGTGCGCTAACCACATAATCGTATAATTTATTTACTATATTATTTTTAATCTAAACTCTAAATATTATCCTGCTATTTCTAGCCTAAACCCCAATCCTAACATGGTCGACAGATAACACTGCATGCACTAAATTCATATGGCTATCCTATCAAGTTTTGTCAAAATAATTTAGTACTAGATAACGAAATTACCTGCCAAATCAAAGAGTCCCTCGTCGTTCCTCTCCTCTCCCCACTCTCTCTCTCTCTCATTTTCTCCCTTTCATCTCCTCACTCTCGCTGTCTCAGAACGAAATGGGAATAGTGCCAGCGTCGGCCGGCTGTACGGCTTTAAAATGGTCAAATCCCGCCCAATGAACGGGCTGGATTTCCCCGCGCTTCAAATCCCGCCTGACGGGCGGGCGGATTTTTCGTTTCCCTCAAATCTCGCCCTTTTGTTGAGTGAGTTTAGGCTCTCCCCGCGCGCGAGCCATTGGGATCAAATCATGTCCATCCGTTGGGCGGATTTTTAAAATCTCGCCCGACCGGAGAGCAGATTATAGTTCTCACCCAATAGAGTGGCGATGGGAGGTTATTTAATTATTTTTTTATAAAAAGAAAATCATTTATTTATATCAGAAAAATAAAAAAATTCATTTAGTGAAAGGGTCTATCTTAGATTAGGGATGAGAGTGGTGTGGGATGTCCGCGACGCCGCTAATATGGGCTGGCAAAAAAAAACTGCAACAAAACCTGCAAAATCCCAGTAACCTATTGCGGTTGCGGGTATAAGCGGACGCGACCGCTTAGAGCATCCGGAGCAGGTACTCTATAATACTATAGCTTGGGATAGAGTACCTGGTGCAGGAAAGAAATCTTTTATAATGTAGTATAAAGTGTGAAGGAATTTTAGAGTGTTGGATAGAGAGAATAGTGAATAGTGTTATAGAGTGGGAGGATAGAGTACCATGTGTGGATGCTCTTAGGGCATCTCCAGCAGAACCTCTAAAATCAGGCCTCTATATACCCTCTCTAAATCACTATTCGCTCTCTATATTTCCATCCTCTCCAGCAGAGCCTCTATCTAGAAAAACTATAGAGGTTGATATAGAGAGCCTCTAAATTTAGAGGCTAGGAGAGGAAAAACTCTAAATTTAGAGGCTGAGATAAAGGCTTTGCTGGAGGATGAGAGACTCTAAATATAGAGAAGATTCTATTTTAGAGGCTCTGCTGGAGATGCTCTTACCACACGGAGCAACGAGAGGGAGCTAGGGTTCGGAGTCGGCTCAAACTCGAAGCCGCCCCCGTCCTGCTGATGCAGCCATTTCCTTGGTCCATCTCTCGTTGGACGATTAGGGTGCTCCCGTCGACAGCGTAGCCTCCTCTGCCGTCTCCCTCGTCGTAAGGCTAAAATAGGTGAGTTTGTTGCTGTACTCGTTGATATTGGTTACTTGTTAGTTCGTAAATCTTGCTTAGTTTCTTGCTGTATTAACTAATCTTGGTTAGTTTCTTGCTATATTTATTAATCTTGGTTAGTTCACAAATCTCATCCTCTATGGATCTTCCTTTGTTCACAAATATGTATGCAGTATTGACTCAATTCAATTTTTGTCATATTGTTCAATTCAACTAGTGCAAGATATAAATATATTCATAGTTCATCTTAATGCAGCCTTAACTGATCCCAATTTTTGATATGTTGTTCAGTTCTTGTACAGGACTTGGATCTGGCTTCGCTCCTATGCCTGGATGGTATAGGGGGTTAACCTCTACAACATAGTACCATAATGACTTAAGCGTTCAATGTTAATGATCAGCTCTAGGGCTGGGACCCTCATTTTTCTTGACTATTCAATTTGTTTGCATTCACTTCTAATACTGATGGATTAGCTAACGGTGTATTCCTGCCTTTTTAACTATGACATCCATACCTTTCTATTTAACAGTGTGGTTATAGATTTAGCAGAAATGGTTTCATACTCAAATTGTAAATATTCTCCTTTTATTATGCATATGTACATATTTATAATTAGCAAGTATTTGTTTCAGATTTACTAATACCAAGTATGAAATAACCTTTCCTCTGCAGGTATTGTCTGTGGAGACTCAAGAGGGAGGGCTAGAATATATCCTTTTCAGTCATCCACTTGCTTTGTTTATTGATGTTTCAAACTATTTAAAACTATATAGTCCTCACCATTCTACTTAGGAAGCAAATGTGTACCCTGATAACAGTAAGGCCTCTTGTTGTTACTTTGTTTTGTTTCTGGTGTAATTGCACTGCTACCAGGTTGGAAACTGATTAGACGAAGTAAGTATATTCTTCCAAGGCACCAACAGTAAGTTAGCTGAATTGACCTTTCCTAACAGAAAATAATTCAAACTTTTTACAGAACAGTAACATGTTTTCATGTTTTTGATGTCCTAGAAGATGCTCAAGAGGAAAGGGGGTCTCATCGAGCTGCTCCTGTCATAACCCTGTGTGCATAAATCCTGTCATAACCCTGGTCATGTCAAAAAAAAAATGTTGTACAAGTTTGGTTCAATTTTGCGTTGTAAACTCACACTACTCCATCCTTTTGTTGTACAATTAGTTCGTAAAGTTAGTGACATCGTAAAATTATGAAATTTGGCCTACCATCACGATGTGCTATGTTACAATTTCGAATAATTGATATGATATTCACACATATACTTATGTTTTATAGGTAGAAGTTGTGATACAATTATATGAGATGGCAGGTGAGCATTTCAGAGCAATTGCTAGTACATGTGCAGATCCATGAGCTTGGAGAAGGAGGAACCTGGTAGTATTAAGTTTTTTTGGCGAATTCATGCTATGGTGTCATGGTATCTCAGATCGTGTTATACTCGCTTTGCTAGGCACATGAAAGATATTAGAAGAACCTTTTAGGCAGCAGTGACATACATGTAGTTCTGCCACTGCTGGCAATACACTTTTCTGTTTTTGATGTAAGGATCTATGTAAGTGTACTGTAACAGCCAGGTTGTTTACTGCTTTGTAAGGGCTCTGCTAAATTTTTTTAATATTTTTAGAAAATTTAAATACTTTACAAAGTCGAATATTCTTTTTTTTTTTATTTTGATGGAATTTTCCTGGAGAATTTCATTAGCAAAGGGGAGAGGTACAGCAGTGATACTGCAAAGGGCAGTGGTACTACATGCGGGCATGACTGCGGGTAGCCGCAGTTGCATTAGCGGGTATTAATGTGGGATTAGTGGCATCTGCATCGACTTGGGCAGGTGATGTGGGTTGGCCGCAGCTCGGCCCACTTGCACCCCTATCTTAGATCTGATTCTACTTCATTTTCCTGACTATCATTAGGCGCAGCTTCTCCAATTTGCTATCCTTGAAGAACCATATGCTGAAAAATCCTGTGTTGCAAAGGTCTACAAAAACATGGACTGCAAGTGCACAACATAATGGCGGACATCTTCTGCTGCCTGCAACTTAATTTAGACAAACAATGCCAGTTCTTGTCTCTCTTAAGATCTTCCCTTGGGGCTAATGGTCTTAACCATTTATCAAGTAGACCACACAACCTAGCAAGGAAAAATGGAAAGCGCATAGTAACTAAGGAAAAGATCGCATGAACAAACATGGAGTTATTAAGTTAGCAACAAATGATAGTAGCACGTGGAGACAAGGTCTATATAAATAATTATCTCACAGTAACTAAGAAAAGATCACATGAACAAACATAGAACTAAGGAAAAGATCACATGAACAACATAGAGAGTGATGTTAGCAACAAATGATAGAAGCATGTAGAGACAAGATGTATATAAAGAACCAACACAGCTACCAATTCTATGAGAGAGAGCAGGCCTGGCAGTTCCCTAGTCCTAACGATCAAAATAAGCTCCCAATAATCTTTTTTTTTCTCAAGAAAACTTGAGATGTGAGATAAAGTAACTGGACGCCTCAATGCTAACAATCTATAATAAGGCTGGGCCAAAGTTTCAGGTACAGAACAATATAACACATAATTGGCCAGATTGGAAGCTCTGGAAAACTCAGGGACTGGCTAGAATTCCTATGACCTATATGCAATCTGGCAGCATAAATTTAGGGGTTTGAGTGGTTACTTTGACCTTTCTGATAGGCAATTGCAACTTCCAGCGCTCCAAATAGTAAATGTGATTGGGAAAGGATGGAGAAAGATAGGATTCTGGACTGTACAGAAAGAAATTCCACTGCAATTAACTAAACAAAAATCAAAATCAACATATTCAAGCTCAGGGCCTGATTAAACCCTGTGATTTGTCCAGGAAATTCCAGCAACTGGAAAGAAACATCAAGTTGGCGTGCCCCGAAATAATGGATATCCAGAGTATATATGCTGACAAGGATTATCACAGGCGTACGTGGCCAAAACGAGTGACCTTGCAGTTCACATGTTTGAAGAGACAGTAAAAGACCTCGTTACACTTCCTTATGAATATGTATTCTTCAACATACAGAGAATATAAGTTTGATCTACGACGATTTTGTCTACCATGTTTATCTTAAGGCAGGGAACTTTAGGAATGCAGTTTCTTAGTTGAACTACAAATTGATCATTTTTGTGACTTAACATTTGAATATTTGATAAGGGTGTTTCCTCTAATTGCTGGTAAGCTGTAACAACATACTATACAAATATGAAGATGAACAGATGGATGACACCATATGCATTACTATGCTCTGCATAATTCTAATTTTTTCATGCTTTATGCTGTCTAACAATCATCATCATGCTTCTCTATCTTGAGGCATTTTGTTCAAGAACCGTACTTCCTTCTCATTTTTAACATTGAAGTAACTTTGTATGTTCATTATATGCCACTGATGGCTCAATGGCATGTGGGTTCATGCTCCATATGTCAGCCTCACAGTGAGTGACATGTATTAAGTTGCATACACCGACCAGTTCACCCAAAAGGCTAAGCTGATGGGAAAAGGTGGCAATTCACTTATACTTCCAACACTCTCCCTCACGCGGAGGCTTCTTCAGGCCTCAAACGTGGAATAGAAGCGGATGACAATTTTTTTATTTAAATTGTGTCTACCAGGACTCGAACTCGAGACTTCTGGCTCTGATACCATATCACCGACCAGTTCACCCAAAAGCTAAGCTGATGAGAAAAGGTGGGCAATTCACTTATACTTCCAACAACATGTCATAAATTATGCAGTTATCAGTATTATATTGTGAATTTTCTCTCTTTTAATGAAGTTATGCATACTTCACTGACATACTTAGATACACAAGAACTGGTATGTGCTTTGTAAAATCAACAGAAACCCTATTTCATGATAAAAGATATTCCGAAAATAACTTTACATCAAAAGATAATTTTACATTATTATCCTTTAAGTGGAAATTAAATTCACAAATTCACCTCTTTTTTTGGCAAGGTAGTTCAGCATTCATACCAAGGTGAGACTAATTTTTTGTTTATTTCCTGCTTGTTTACACAATTATCTTTGATGCACTTACCAAAGTATGATATAGCAATTGCAGACAAAACAATCAGGTACAATAGAACTTCATATGTTGACTTAACGCTGCTATTCACAGAATCAGGTGTGGCAATGGTTGTTTAGTCAGGGAAAGCATAAGCAGAACTACTTGGATTTTCTTCAAACCACTAACGCCTGGAATATGGTTTGGAAGCATTATACTCTGTCGACACAGGGGTTGTTGTCTGGCTATTGGAGTTTCTAGATAACAACAAGAAAGTTTGTTGTCCAATTCCCAGACAGATGTTTATGATATGCTTCTCCCTATATTTGTAAAGAGTTGAGTACACTTGTCACTTCATCCCTGTTATCTATATGGTTTTGGATACACACAGTACTAAGTATCAAGTTGGTTGATTTTTGTATTGAAATTCTACTGCAATGCCGAGACCCACAAAACGGAGTCAAATCCCTGCTGTGCTTTTACCATACTAATCACTGGATCAAGTAGCTAGTACATACAGATGCACAATTTGGATCACAACCATCATGAATAAAACAGTTATTATATCAGAGTATTAGCCAACAGAATACTTATTACAATAGTTTGACACCATGGCCTTACATCAACAAAAATCATAGTGCAAACATAAAAGTCCAAATGAAAGACCTAAATAATTCCACAAGCAAGACTGTTGGAACGCGCTCCTAGACATTGGTAAAATCTTCATCTTGAACTTCGCCTAAGAAGTCTTCATCCTAGTACATCTCTTCTTCAGGGTACGGGTTCTATGCGTCAGGATCTACTCGTTGGAATAGACAACCTCACATGAAAGGCAAGGGTGAGAATGCAACATTCTTAACAAGGGAGGCTAACTAATGCAACATGAAGGTTTAATAAGGAAAGGGTAGGGTTCTATTGCCAAAAGCCAATTTTACAAAGTTTTGTCTAGGGTTTTGGAAAGATTAAACAAAGTTGAGAAATATCAAACTTTTGAATCATTTTCTTTAAAACTCCAGCAACAACTGGTTTTGCCCAAACCTAGCTAACTCATGGCACCCATTGTGTACAACACCCTCATCACTCACAACACCAACTACACAGAGAAAAACCAAAACCCACGACTACAATCATGGTTTTACTTTAAAACACCATTTTAAAAACAAATAGATAAGAAATACCATTGAGGTAGTGCCTCGTCCTTCGCCCGTGACTAACTGAATGTTAACTCGCCCTAGACCTATGTGTGATGAGGGTCTTTACACTACTAGAGAGCTGGCCATCACTACTGGTTATCCATGGTCTAGTAGCAATTCAACTATCACTACCGGTTCAACGGCTACGTGATACGCACAGGGGTGCCCGATCTTCTGGTGAGATGGATAAATTTGTTTTGGTGGAGAGTGATCTTGACGACCTGGATACCAACCACACAAAGATCAAAATCTCACAATCGCTAAACCACACTCACGTGTTGTTATCAACCGTGCCAAGACGCGGCTGACCTGATCACGAAGATCAATCCCCGCGATGCAACCAAAGAACACACAAGAACAAGATAAATAGCAATATGAAATTGCAAATAGAAATTAAGCACAAGACAAACAACTCTCGAACAAGGGTGAGGTTCTGTTTCTCGTCACGGGTGGTCTAGTCAACAAACGTAAGAACGAGGAGGGACACACACGGAGTCCACCACACGCAATAAAACCTGAGGAAGAAGAGGGGGTGGCGGCCATATATAGACATATGACGGCCAGAGAAGGGGTGCTGGCCAGAAAGGCACGCATCCCCACGCAACCCTAGGGGTACATGGGCCATTGGCCCAAAATTAAGGTGGTGCAACACCTGGTAGATTTGGCCCACTTGAATTTTTCATTGATTCCGAATGACTCCGTATGAATTTGAAGGTGAGGCAGGATCCGTTGGAAAGCTTATCTCCTAAGCTTTTTGTCGAGTGGTGGATCGTCGAAAACGGAGTCCGGATGCCAGAGTTACGCCCGTTTGAAGTTGGGCTACTTTTGGATGGCCGAACCAGACTTGGAATCGACCTGGGCTTCAAATTGGGCCTTCCTTGGGGTGTGGGCCATCCTTGGAGCATGGGCTTGGTGCGCTGCTCCACCGGACTAGGCTTGAAATGGCGAGCTTCTGGATTTAAGCCTCCAGGCAACGTTGACAACAGAGACGAAGTAGCGGAAGACACGCTCGCCGAAGGGGAAGGAGTTGTGGTTATGACCTTGCTGGAGATGTCCTCATCATCCTTCCCTTCTTGAATTGGAGTCGACGACATCTCATTATCCTGCAAAAGCTTAGTGGTAACAGGAGGCAAAGAAACACTTGTAGCTAACAAAACTTTTCCCTTCAACTTAGATTCTGATCGTTTAGCATTTAGTGTATCTTGTGGGGTTAATTCTTTAGCCACACTTTTATTGTCATTACTATCACCCTCTTGTTTCTCATTTTTAGTTTGTTTTGCATACATCTTATGTAGTTTAGTAGGGGTCATGGGTTTTAGAATGAATTTCTTTCCCTTAAACACGAAAGTATACTGATTGGTCCTACCATGATGAATGGTATCTATATCATATATCCATGGTCTACCCAATAAAAGAGAACATGCATCTATGGGTACAACATCGCAGTCAACATGATTATGATAAGAACCAATGGAGATAGATACTTGCACAGTTTTTGTTACCTAAACCTGACCACAAGGATTTAGCCATTCAATCTCATAGGGTTGTTGAAGTGGAGTCGCGGTCAAGCCAAACTTCTCGACCATGTCCACACTAGCAAGATTTTTGCAACTACCACCATCAACAATGACGTGTACTGCTCGCTCATTAACAACAAACTTCGTCTAAAAGATTGTTTGGCGCTGATACTGTTCATCATGTGTTGGATGTGCATTCAAGTACACGTGTGACAGTAGGAGACAAGTAGTTCTCCGATGCTGCAACAGTACAAATCTCTCCTTGTTCTGCAGTGTTAGTGGCAACAAGAGCATGTCCATCCTCATCAATATCACTAGCACTAGTGTACTCATCGTCATCCCGAATAAGGAGGGCACGCTTATTTGGGCAATCCCGCATCACATGGCCATGTCCCTTGCAATGAAAGCACTGAACATCTCTCGTACGACCGGTGGAATCAACAGAAGAAGCACTCTTTGCAGGTGCCTGAAGTGTGGTTGTCTTGCTTGTTGCTGGCACGTGTGATGGCGTGGAAGTAGTGGGGGCAGCAAGTGTATAGGAGCACGTCCCGGAGTCGTCAAAGGTGGCACCTGGTTTGCCCCTGATGAGGAAGAGCCTCCAGTGTTTCCTCACGTCATGGGCTGGCAGCCTTGTTCTTCCCGTTCTGCTTTCAAAGCAAGATGAAACAAACAGGTGATAGTATTGTACTCCTTATACTCGAGTATGTCCTGAATTTCCCGGTTAAGCCCACCCAAAAATCTAGCCATTTTTGCATTTTCGACCTCTTCTAGCCCACAACGCAACATGTTAATTTACAATTCTTGATAATATTGCTCAATAGATTTACTACCTTGGTTAAAACATTGCAATCTATTGATCAAATCATGAGCATAGTAAGAGGAAACAAACCTAGCACGTATTAATCGTTTTAACCCATCCCATGTTGTAGGCACATTTCGATTATCTCTACATGTCTCTTGCTACCAAATAGATGCAAAACCCGTGAACTCACTAGTGGCAGCTCGTACTCTCCTATTCTCAGAGAATTCATAGCAAGCAAACTTCTGTTCTACCAAGATAACCATCGGGATCATATTTACCATCACAAGGAGGCATGGTAAATTCCATTTTTGCAATTGAGTCATCACGTACCTCATGTGGAGCCTGCTGTTTCTTACCATACCTTGCCGATTGAAGCGAAGTCGACGGTGTTGTCAACCATTATTCACATTGAACCCATCGTTTGCCTTCGAATCAGCCTCGTAGTTGTTCTCTTCTTGGCCCTCCCCAAGTGGGTGAATGGCGGGGGCAGCAGCAGGGGCAGCCCATGGAGCGTGGACAGCAGTGGCACGCGGCAGCGAGGGCAACCCATGGAGTATGGACAGCAGCGGGTGCTCCGTTGTGTGGAGCAGCAGCAAGAAGTTGCCCCAGTTGCGCGAGTATTTCATCTAAGGCAGCGCGAGTCTCAAGCTCATGCCGGTTGCACACTCCCTGGAAGTGATTGATCCATCGCTGCTCTCTAGGAGTGAGAGGGTCCTCATGTTCACTCCCATGGCCGACATGGCTCCCATGATTGCTTTGATTACCTGCCATGGTTAGTACCAACAAGGGGAAAACTCATAAGGTTATGTAGTCCCTAAGTACTACTGGAATGGGAAAAGTGGCAATTCACAACACTCAAGCTTCCACCATACTCTTACAAGTTCTCGACCTGCAATAAAGGAAAGCAACCGGTGGCGGATCAATGCACTCTGAAGGTGGCAAAGCAATTGCAAGTCCCTATTCCTGAATGGTCAGTAGAAAGATGGAGCTTGGACATGTATTTATATATGTAGTAAGGAGAAACTAGTATCACGTTAGCCAAACCTAGTTGAATAATCGTTCAACGTCGGTACTGTGCTAGTCCTAGGACAAACCGTACTAGAGATGCGAGCCAGGATACAAACGACATCATCAACTCAACAAAGCACAGCACCTAGCTAGAGAGCACCTCCTTTTTTCCTTTTTTTTTCTTTTTGTGTGGCTTTTTTTATTGCACTTGCCTTTTTTTAAAACTTTCCAAACAAGACAGCAGGAGCAATTATGTTGTTCGGCAAATTCACCCAAGAAAAACTCCAAATTTGGGGAAGTCTCTATATCAAAGTTGTATATCTTTTCGTTCTCATCAATTTTTATATATGGAACACCCAATTTGGAGTTTGGAAGCAGGAGATATGGGCCCCAAAATATAAGTTGTACAGAAAAATCTGAGATGAGACAGATCCAGATCCAATGCTATTTTTGGGCATAGCAATTGCGTTTCTGGAAATTGGTACAATAGATAAATGTGTAGAGGATCTTCTTAGCTTTCCAACAAGTACAAGAACGCCCAAAACAGATAAGGGAATCAAGAGATATGGCTGTTTTACTCGAGAATTCCTAAATTTTAGCAACTTGAAGTTGGCCGAATTCAAAGATGACTCCAACTAACTTTTCTTTGGATATTTCGTGCTGATTTCAGAAAGTCCAAAAACATCACAATCCAAGTTCAGATGGAAGACTTATGATTGGAAAACCGAATTCATAACAGATTGGGTTTCTAGACAGCCCGAATTTTTTTGCAAGATATCTCTGTGTTGGAAGCCGAATCAGATTGCAACTTGAATACCAAAGTTGGAGAGGATGTTCTAATCTTTACAAAGAGTACAAGAACACCAAAATCTGAGTTCGTATGATGTTGAAACAGTGAAAAAAACTGAACTGGACAGCAGCGACTATGACAAAAAAAGGTGACACGAACTTGAAACTCTAAGGTAAGACTCTAAGACCAGCGATGACATGACGATGCAATCGAAAACTCAAAACGCAATGACTAAAAAGTAATAACAAGGCACGATGGTCTTGGCCAACGAGAACTAATCTATTTTTTTTTGGTAATTTTTCTGGACTATAGGACGAAACAAAGATGAATTTAATCTAAGATAGATGTGTTCTCACCAGGCAACCGATGTTCTGATACAAATTGATACGCACTGGGGTGCCCGATCTTCTGGTGAGATGGATAAATTTGGTTTGGTGGAGAGTGAACTTGACGATCTGGATACCAACCACACAAGGATTGAAATCCGGCAATCGCTAAACCACACTCACGAGTTGTTATCAACCATGCCAAGACGCGGTTGACCTGATCACGAAGATCAATCCCTGCGATGCAACCAAAGAACACGCAAGAACAAGATACATAGCAATCTGCAATTGCAAATAGGAATTAATCATAAGATAAATCAACTCTCGAACAAGGGTGAGGTTCTATTTCTCATCTCGGGTGGTCTAGTTGACACACGCAAGAACGAGGAGGGACACACACGGGGTCTACCACACGCAACAAGACCTGAGGAAGAAGTGAAAGGTTCAATTTGTCGCCTAGAGGGGGGTGAATGGGCAATATAAATTAAACAGAGTTTGATTTGCGGAAGCAACACCGGATTGCCTGGTGTATTATACCGGACAGTCCGGTGTTCTGTACCGGATAGTCTGGTGCCTGCTGGATGAATCTGACGTAACATCACAAATACCTCTCCACAACTGAGATAGCTCTCCACGAAGAGAATTAACAGGTGTAATAAGCTTAGAGGCAGCTATCAAAGACTCAAGACAAACACTTTACAAAGTTATCTTAAGATTTAAGAGTTTAGGGTTAGAGAGAGCAAACCGAAGACGAGAAGAAATTTATCCCGAAGTTCAGATCCTTGAGAGGATCCTACGTCTCCGTTGAGGCAGCTTAGTAGCACTCAAGCCGGGTCTTTTTCAACCCTTTCATCACCGGCGTTGCACAAAGCACTCACCGGGTTTACTCCTTGATTCCTTTCCGTGAGGAGGTGTAATCCAACCTTCACAAACTCCGGGGGCTCACTACACGAAGATTTGGGAGCTCCCCGATGACCCCTAGCCATCTAGGAGTCTTCAACCTCCAAGAGTAACAGATCCGGCGAGAGATTGAACTTGAAGGTGGCCCTAGTGCTCACAAGATGAGACCAACTCAGATCTAGCACCAGATCCTAGCTCCTCAACCCTCTAAGCTCAAGAATCACTCAGATCTAGAGAGGGGAGGTGCTTGGAAGCAAGAACAAGTGTGTGTGAGAGAGAGTATGCAGGCGTTCCAACGGGCAAAACTAGCTAGGGAGGTAGTGAATGGGTATTTATAGGTCCTCACAACCCTAGCTTTACTTTTGAAACAAAGGTACCGGATAGTCCGGTAGGAAACACCGGATAGTCCGGATAACTTAGGATCAGAGGTTCACTGGTTGAATAAGTCCGGACAATCCAATGTGGAACACTGGATAGTCCGGTTAAATATTTTTCATACAGAAAGCTTCTGTGGCTACGGGGATCGGACATTTCGGTTTGTCCCGGATAGTCCGGAGTAGAATACCGAATAGTCCGGTTAAATGATTTTCGAGCAGCGACCTCGAGTGGCCAAGAGGATCGGACATTCCGATGAGGACCGGACAATCTAGACTAAACTACCGGATAGTCGTGTTAAATCGAACTTCATTCCAGAAAGCATGGGTGGTGAAATGGAGCGGATAGTCCGGAATACACCTGATAGTCTGGACTGATAGACCGGATAGTCTGGTGTGCATGATCAGAAAAACACCTAGAAATTTTGTGGGAGGGACCTAGTGTCTATGGATTTGTGTGAGACTTATCTAATGAGCACTTTAGACACCTAGAGTCAGTTTCTCGTCGAATCCCTCTTAATAGTACGGCAAAAAGACCTTACGACTCAAAATTTAAAGATACATAATATATTATCAACCTTGGGTCGTAGAAGCAAGTTAAAAGCTTTCAAATGATCGACATATCCTATAATCTGCAATTTTCTCTCAAACATACATTAGATCTTTAATAGATTGTCATAAATCACCAAAATAATCTTAGTGGCCTAGATGCACTTACAAGAAGGGGGTGGCAGCCATATATAGGCATATGACGGCCAGAGGGGGGTGCTGGCCAGAAAGGCACGCATCCCCATGCAACCCTAGGGGTACATGGGCCATAGGCCCAAAATTGAGGTGGTGCAACACCTGGCAGATTTTGCCCGCTTGATTTTTTCATCGATTTTGGATGACTTAGGATGAATTTGGAGGTGAGGCTAGATCCGTTGGAAATCTTATCTTCTAAGCTTTCTGTCGAGTGATGGATCGTCGAAAATGGAGTCCGGATGCCCGAGTTACACCCGTTTGAAGTTGGGTTGCTTCCTGGATGGCCGAACCGGACTTGGAATCGACCTGGGCTTGAAATTGGGCCTTCCTTGTGGTGTGGGCCATGCTTGGTGCATGGTCTTGGTGTACTGCTCCACCGGACTAGGCTTTAAAGGCCGAGCTTCTGGATTTAAGCCTCCAGGCAACGTTGACAACGGCGACGAAGTAGCGGAAGACGTGCTCGCTGAAGGGAAAGGAGTTGTGGTCACGACCTTGCTGGAGATGTCCTCATCACTACGAGGGCGAGCACCGCCTTTATTACCAGTTTGAGACACGAACCGGAAGTGATTCCTCCGAATCACTACCGGTTTGACCCAAGGACGGGTAGTAGTGCCACGGGGGGCTATCACAACCGGTTTGTATAATCAACCAGTAGTAGAGATTATGCACCTCTACCGGTTGGTTGTATAAACTGGTAGAGTTTGTGTCTCATACTACCCTAATGTTCGTCATGCCCATTAACACGTGACCCTTGATGATTATTGATTTACTTCTGATTCAAAAAATTGATAAATCATTAGCTGAAAATCAGCTTTCTATGACCTAATGTAGATGGACCGGCAATGGATGTACAACATAGACCGGGGTTCCAAGGAGTTCATTGAGGGCGTGCAAGATTTTATCGGGTCGGCCATTGCATACAAGCAGTAAGATTTCATATGTTGTCCATGTCTAGACTGCAAGAATGAGAAGGAGTATTCAAACCCATGGCAGCTTCACACCCATTTGTTACAAAGAGGTTTCATGCCTAACTATATCTGTTGGACCAAGCACGGTGAAGAAGAGATTTTACAGGAAAAAGATGAAGAAGAAGAGGGAGACAACAATAACCCAAACGCTGACCAGTACGGGTCCACTACTGCAGGTCCACTTGGGGATTTGCATGAAAATGATTTAGATCAGATGCTGTGTGATGGAGAGAGAGACTACACCGATGAAAAACAATTCAAAAATTTCAGCTCCTGGTAGAGGACCATAGAACACTATTATACCCAGACTGTGGGCAGGGCCACAAAAAGTTACGTACCACACTAGAATTGATGCAATGAAAAGTAACAAATGGTTTATCCGATAAGGGATTCGACGAGTTGTTATGTCTCATAAAGAAGTTGCTTCCAAAGGGCAACACGCTGCTTGAAACTACGTACGAAGCTATACAAGTTGTCTGCCCTTTGGGATTGGAAGTACAGAAGATACATGCATATCCAAGTGATTGTATTCTTTATCGAAAGGAGTACAAGGATTTGGATGCTTGTCCAGTGTGCAAAGTATCACGGTATAAGATCAAGCGTGATGACCCAGGTGAGATAGAGGGGAGCCTAAGAAGAAGATACCCCTGCTAAGGTGGTGTGGTATTTCCCTATAATCTCCTGGTTAAAGTGTTTGTTTACGAATAAAACATATGCCCAAATGATGCGATGGCACAAAGAAGAGCATAAGGATAACGGAATGCTAAAACACCCTGCTGATGGCTCCTAATGGAGAAAAGTCGATAGAACATACCCGGACTTTGTAAAGGAGGTGAGAAACATAAGGTTTGGGTTAAGTACAGATGGCATAAATCCTTTTGGCGAGATGAGTAGCAGTCATAACACTTGGCCTATGACTATATGTATCTATAAGATTCCTCCTTGGTTGTGCATGAAGCGGAAGTACATTACAATACCGTTGCTTATCCAAGGCTCGAAGCAACCTGGAAACGACATCAATGTGTACCTTAAACCACTGGTTGAAGTTCTTATAACAATGTAGAACGATGGTATACGGGCATGGGATGAGTATAAACGAAAGTACTTCATCCTACGTGCATTGTTATTCGTAACCATCAACGACTGGCTTACACTTGGTAACCTGTCGGGTCTAACTATTAAAGGATATAGAGCCTGCATCCAGTGCTTAGATGAAATAGACAGCATGTACCTGAAAAACTCTCGGAAGGTGGTGTACATGGGCCACCGTAGGTTTCTTTATATGAAGCACCCGTTACAGAAGAAAGGTAAGAATTTTAACAGGAAACCCGACCATCATACTAAGCCTATGCATCGTAATGGGGCACGTGTGTTTGCTATGGTAAAGGATCTGCAAGTAGTATTTGGAAAGGGTCCTGGTAGCAATCCTATTAGGAAGTCTTAGAGGTCCGTCATTCAATTGACTTTATGCACCTCACAAAAAATATTTGCGTGGATCTAGTAGGCTTCCTAGATATGTATGGCAAATCAAAAGATACACTTCAAACACAAAAGGACTTGAAACTATTAGAACTCATGAATGACCTACATCCAGAAAAGAGAAGGAAAGGATAGTATTACCTACATCCTGTGAGCTACACTCTAAGCAAGAAAGAGAAAAGAAGCATGATTGTCTGCTTGAACAGTATGAAGGTCCCGTCTGGATAATCCTCGAACATAAAGAGACTCATAAACATGAAGGAGAATAAAATTATACACCTAAAATCCCATGATTGTCTCGTGTTGATGACACAGTTGCTTCCAGTTGCACTGAGAGATATTATACTAGATTGGGTACAAGGGACAATCATAAAGTTGTGTTCATTCTTCAACGCGGTACCACAGAAGATCATCGATCCAGATAAACTAGCTAAGCTGCAGGATGACGTGGTCCAAAGTGTGGTTAGTCTTGAAATGATCTTCCCTCCATTCTTCTTTAATATTATGATCCATCTCATGGTTCATATTGTCAAAGAGATAGGTATCCTCGGACCCGTGTTCCTACACAATATGTTTCCTTTCGAGAGGTACATAGGTGTCCTAAAGAAGTATGTTCATAACCAGTCTCGTCCAGAAGGCTGCATTGCCCAGGGTTTTGGGACAGAGGAGATGATTGAGTTTTGTGTTGATTACATTGATGAACTGAATCCGATTGGCGTTCCTGTATCATGCCATGAGGGGAGGCTACGAGGAAAAGGGACACTAGGAAGAAAATCAATCCTTAGCAATGATTTTGTTTCATTTTAGCAGGTGCATCTCACGGTTTTGCAACAATGAGCTATAGTGGCTCCATATGTCGATGAGCATAAGAGGATTCTGCGCTCCCAATACGTAGGGAAGTCGGAGGATTGGATCAGACGACAGCACATGGATTGTTTTGGTGGTTGGTTATAAAAGCACATGATGTGTAATGAGACGAACAATGAACAGTTGAAACGCTTGGCTCGAGAACCATCCAGCACAATCTTGACATTTCAAAGGTATGAGATAAATGGGTACACATTTTACACGAGAGCCCACCAAAGGTATGAGATAAATGGGTACACATTTTACACGAGAGCCCAGGATAACAAGAACACCAACCAGAACAGCGGTGTCCGTATAGATGCCGTAGACAACAATGAAAAGAAGGACACATATTATAGTTTTATAGAGGAGATATGGGAGCTTGACTATGGACCTTTGAAAATCCCTCTATTTCGGTGCCAATGGGTCAAACTGATAGCTGGCGGCATAATGATAGACTGGTACGGTATGACAACCGTGGACCTCACACAAATAGGATATAGAGACGAACCATTCATGCTCGCCAATGATGTGACACAGATCTTCTATGTAATTGACATGTTTAGTAAACCGAAGAAGCGGAAGGATAAGTTCACTAAAAGCAAGAGTCAGAAGGACAATTGTAACGATCAGCCAAAGCGCCACGTAGTTCTTCCAGTTAAAAGAAGGATTGTCGGAGTTGACGGCGTGACAAATGAAGAAGAGTATAATCAGTTCGACGAGCGGTCTCCTTTCGCGGTGGAGGTCAACATAAGTGTCCTAAATGCTAATGAACTATATATGAAATATGAATATGGTTTCATGTCATATATATGAACTATGGATATTTAATTTAATTTGCGTGAATTATGGGTGTGATATATAAGAAGGTTACCGGAAATAAAAACGAACTGATAAATCCTATTTTTCATGCTCTAGGTAAATTCCTAACCTTTTTCTAGACTCATAGAATTTTTTTCGGTTTTTCTTGAAATCTCTATATTTTATCAGGATTTTTAAAAGGTTATCGAAATTAAAAACCAGATGATAAATCCTATTTTTATGCTCTAGGTAAATTTTCTGTTGTCCAATAGGTGTTGGGGATATTTAAAAAAATTTCATTATTTTTATAACTCATTTGCTATTTTTAATAATTGCATAACCATTTTCTGACAGGCAGGTCCCACGTGAGAGGCGCCACTACCGGTTTTTAATACAAACCGGGAGTGGTAGCCTCTTCACGCGGGGCAGCGCTGACAGGTTGGTCCCACGTGAGAGGCTTCACTACCGGTTTCTAATACAAACCGGGAGTGATAGTCTCTTTCACGCGGGGGCAGCGCTGACAGGCCGGTCCCACGTGAGAGGCTTCACTACCGGTTTCTAATACAAACTGGGAGTGATAGTCTCTTTCTGCAGACGATCTTGACAGGCGGTCCCACGTGAGAGGCTTCACTACCGGTTTCTAATACAAACCGGGAGTGATAGTCTCTTTCACGCGGGGGCAGCGCTGACAGGCCGGTCCCACGTGAGAGGCTTCACTACCGGTTTCTAATACAAACTGGGAGTGATAGTCTCTTTCATGCGGGGCAGCGCTGACAGGCCGGTCCCACGTGAGAGGCTTCACTACCGGTTTCTAATACAAACCGGGAGTGATAGCCTCTTCATGCGGGGGCATCGCTGACAGGCCGGTCCCACGTGAGAGGCTTCACTACTGGTTTCTAATACAACCCGGTAGTGAAGCTTTCTATCTCGACCGGTTGTTGTCTCTAACCGGTACTGGTAGCCTACTTACTAAACCCTACTGTGACCCCAAGCCTCCAACTTTTCGCGCGCTGCCTCTCCTCCGACCTCACGCGCCGCCTCTCCTCCGACCTCGCATGCCGCCGCCGACCTCGCCTCGCCTGTCCTCCATCCTCGCGCGCCGCCTCTCCTCCTCCGACCGTCGAGAAAGTTTCAGGTTCAAACTTTTAAATAATCTAGCTTCAGTACAATCTAGGATATTCCTGATCTTTACTAGTTTGGTTGCACAGGAGGTAGTGTGATCATGTACTAATAAAGCTACAACACTTATTTCAGAACATGATACCATACTGGACTTTGGTTGCATGTCAATTACTCTGCAAGGTTTTCAGTTATGAAACATTTTATAAAGATAGTATACAGCTAGCAAGAGTAACAGAAGAGTGAACTTTATGCTAGAAGCATTGCCGGCGGTTACTGAACCATTCTTCTTGAAAGTCGGCCCAAGTTTTCTCAGTTTTACTGGATCAAACTGTTTACAGGTCACCATACAAAACATGTCAATTCCAAAGAAAACAAAAGTTTTGTTGACGGTTACTATTGCCACAATTTATAATTTGAATGCATTTAAGCTTGTGCTGCCGCATTCTTTTGTCACAACAGAAAATTTAAATCATGTCTGCTACATGTAGATAGCACACAAGAAACTTCTTTCATTAGAAGTAATCCATATATTTGTTAGACTGTTGGATTAGCTTTGCAAGACTCTCATCTTTGTCAACAAGAACTGGTGGTTTCCCTTTACCAGAAGAAATTTCAACCTGGGAAACAAGAAATGTTTGAAATTGCTACCATGTACTAAAGTGGCAATGCCACATACAGGAAAATAGCTTTTTGATGCATCAAAATCATGCACGCACAGGAGTAATTTCTCAAGAAAATGTGCCACTGTCTCGAGCTGCTATTCCACGTTCATTGCTCTGGATGGCATAAGAATCCTAGGAAAAAAGGACCAATTTTTATTTCCAAAATTATAAATGTTATGGGTAAATAGATATACTCATATACAGTCATGTGGTTGTTCACAAGGCTCAGAAATGCAAACAACCTGCTCCTCCCTTGTACTCGAGTGTTGTTCCGCACAGATCTCAGCACACATCCCCATCGGGGAAGTCATTATAGACATCCCACAGGCCATCCTTAAGCATCTCGTCGATGAGGACATCATGCCCAAATCGCGATCCTCGTCTGTGTTTTAGTTTCACAGCTTATTATAACCAAGCTACAACTACAAGAGTGGTTGTGGGCTTCATTGAAAGCCGCAGCATCACATGAAAAAGAAAAAGGCTATTGACCTTGCAGCGAGAAGCGAAGCGGACATTAAAGGGCTATTTGGTTGGCTGCATAAGTGGAGATTTGATTCTATGGATGCAAAAGTGAGATGTTTGGTTGTCTTTTTATCTTCCTAGCCTGGCTCTGCAAATAGAAAAATCATCTCCCAACCTACATCTAGGAAAACGGGAAATCGACCGTTTCCTCAGAGCCAGGTTGCGCGATGGAGTTGCATGCACATGTATCATGATGTGACCGCTGACATCATCAACTATAAATGCATTTTCTTTCTCTCTTTTGCAAATATCTTTTTATTAGTATCTTCGATCACCGAACCGATTTCACCTATGTGTTCCTGATATTTTTTCGAACAAAACTAGACCACACTTGCCATATAAATTTCAAAAGATTAAATTTTTATTTTTCAATTTATTGATTTTCCAAAAATTATTTAAAAACTTTTTATTTTAGTTTTTGAATTTATTGATTTCCTATTATTTGTTTTTAAAATTTTTATTTTCATTTTGGCATTTATTGATTTTCTAATAAATTTAAATTTTTGTTTCATCCCTCCCTTGAATTTATCTATCCCACTTTCATTCTAGTGCAGACAACTAAACAACATCTTTGCGCAGCCTGTCCAATCTTATACAACCAACCAAACAACATCACCTTACATCCACTCAGCCTGGCTCCCACCAACCTGGTTAAGCTTATGCAACTTGGCTGAGCTGAGAAGACAACCAAACAGCCCATAAGTGTCTGAGTAGTGGTGAGCCGGTTTTGAACAAAAGATAAGTAGAACGCAATTGCAGGTGAGGGAAGGAATAAGTAGAGCGCAATTACAGGTGAGGCTAGGGATAAGTAGAGCACAATTGAACAAAAGATAAGTAGGGCGCAATTGCAGGTGAGCACAAAAGATAAGTAGAGCGCAATTCTGCAGTGACATCTTGCTTTTTGTAATGACCTTTTTATAATGACATGTAGGTCTCAACTCTCAAGGGATGGCATGTGATAACAGAGCTTTGGAGGAGGAAGAAGAATTTCTATTCAATCAAATTGCGCAAGGTAGCATGTTTGGTTACTACAATGATAACCAGACCAATGCACAGCTCAACATGGAACCAGTGGATACTTAGGCCGTTGAGACCGGCGAGGAACCTGTGGACACTTAGGCCGATGAGGCCGGAGAGGAACCCGTGGACACTCAGGTCGATGAAGCTGGTAATTCGAACAACCAAGTGATTCAACGAGGTCCTAACAAGAAGCTTATGGTGAAACATGTAATCACCGAAGGCAACACTGAAGGGATGCCTATTGCACCCGAGTCAGCATTTGGCACCGTACAATAACGCATGTGGCTACCATGTTAGGGACCATGTGCACATTAGCCTAAGAAAATGGAATGGCAAACGAGGTAACAAAGACGCGGTCTCTGAAGCTACCAAGAACAAGATTTGGTCTGATCTAAAAGAGACATTCACCTTCCCTAAAGAGACCGAAGCGTTGGTTAAAAAATACACATTGAAGAAAATGGGCATCGCATTTCAGAGTTGGAAGAACAGTTTGTATTCCACCTATGTACAAAAGGGTCGTATGCCCAACTTTAATCGTTTCCTAAAGTTGGCAGATCACTGGAAAGCATTTGTGGAGTACAGGCTTTCAGATGAGGGTCAAGCATTGAGTGTGAAGAACAAGGTGAATGCATCGAAGAAGAGATACCACCACCACCTCGGCACGGGTGGTTATGTGAAGAAGATACCCCAATGGCAAAGGAGGGAAGAAGAACTGATGAAAAGTGGTATCACACCTGCAACTCTTGAGTGGCCCCTACCATCGAAGCATTGGTACTTTGCCCACGGGGGTAGCCTTAGAGATGACGGCGGCTTAGTGATTTCAGGGGAAGTGCAACAAGTGGCCAATAGGTTTGTAGAAGCCCTCGAACAGTCTTCCCAAGGCTCCTTCCATCTAGATAGGGAGAAAGATGAGCTAACCAAGGCCCTACAAAACCCTGAGCACCCAGGACGAACACGAGGGTACGGTTTCACTCAATACGCCGACAGTTATATGAGTCGGCAGAGAAGTAAAGCAAAAGAGGAACAAAGGTACCGTGCTTTGGA
This sequence comes from Olyra latifolia, assembly GCA_036346145.1. Lineage (NCBI taxonomy): Eukaryota > Viridiplantae > Streptophyta > Magnoliopsida > Poales > Poaceae > Olyra > Olyra latifolia. Next base: position 1,565,696 of record CM070531.1, on the reverse strand, counting down.
AGAACACCTAGCAGAAACACAGGCAAGCATGCAGGAAGAAGTTCGGCGACAAGTGCAATTAGCCGTTAGCCAGCTTCAGGTTCCTCCGAGTACTCCTGATGTCATCGTCAGCCCCTCTGGGTGGCGGAGTAGCTGCGCTTCCACTGGGCTTCCTGATGTAGACTTGGCTCATTATCCCATCGACGACATCACGATGTGCTGTCCGTGTGAGCTACACATTGAAGCGCGTAATCTGTCCTTCAAAGCGGCTTACACCATGGCTTTCCTAGTGGAGCCAGGACAGGTCATCCATTGCCAAGAGATACCGCCAGGCTACTCCAAGGTCTTGGTGGAGCAGGTGTCTGAAGGATACGAAGACCTTGACCTCGACATTGCCGGAGGTAACGGGGTTACCATGCTTGGAGAGGCCGTACACAATATCATTCTGTGGCGCAAGCGCTACATCATATTTTGAGGTAGCGAGGTCTCAGTGGAGCTGGTGTGTAAAGGACATGAGGTGTCCTCTCCAGCTAGAGACTCCCCGCACTCAAAGCCTGTCAAAAGAAGCCCGACTCCTCTAGCACCTCCCGCACACAGAAGTCACCACCTAAACGCATGAAGTTGCCGGTCAAAAGAAGAAGCCCGCTTCCTCCACCACTCACAAAAGAAGACGTCCACCAATTCCGATAAATCCAACAAGTCGGCTCCACCGAAGAAGCTGTCATACGAACTAAATCCCGAGGAGCTGAAAAAGGAAGTGAGCGCCACTATAACTGCACACTTCAAACGTGCAGAGCCTAAGAAGATGCTTCCACTAGATGCTGCAACAAAAAAGTTTTTGAAGATGCTTTACTCACGTAAACAGACGGGGAATCTGCAGAAGTGACGGGGGTTGGGGGCACTTCCGTAATCCCCCCTCTCTCTCCCCTCGGGTGACTTGGTCCCGGCTACCACCCCGAGCAAGCCATCCTCGCTCGGGGCCCGGGCAAGGGTTTGCCTCGCTCGGCCAAGGGGTATCTGAACATCGATTACAAGGGGCACGTGGCCGCCCCACACAGGCCTCGTTTTTCTGCCCCCTGTAATAAATGTGCTGACGTCCTCATGACTATTGCGTCCCGTCGCGGGTGTCGGAGACCGTGGCTACCTGCCCGGTCTTGTTCTACTATTCCGTTCCCTTTTTCTGTCATTACGAATGACGGAGAGACTGTTCTCGTACGACACTTCCCCAGGGACAGCCTTCGGACCACGGGATAATAAGCTGTACATCCATTAATGCAGGGATCACGCCCATGTATAAATAGGATGGACAACTATATGAGCGCAGAGGCAATAGAGCTAGAAACACAATAGACACCATTCAATCCAGCCAGATATTAGGAGTGAGATCTTCCACTTTCGGTCCCTTGGGAAATCCCGACGCCTTGGCTCGGGTTGCTCAGGGCACCTGTGTAATCCCCCTCTGTATTCTCTCAAACATAGATCACTAGACGTAGGGACGTTACCTACCTCCAAGTGGCCCGAACCAGGCCAAAAACTGTCACATACTCAAAATTTTAAATTTGGCATAAAAATTTTCGCAATAGTCATAATTATATTTGTATAATCATTCCTAAATTTTTTTATATGATTTTCTAAACTAAACTCCTATTTATTTCCTAAAGAAAATACCTAATTATCTTTTTCTAAAAATATAAATCCCATAAAATAATAAATATTATTTCATATTTGGATTCTATTCATTTTTCTGAATTTTTAGAAATTTAGTTTATATTTTTCTGAGCTTCCTACAGCTCTCTATAAATTTTTAAAACCCTAAAATAAATTCTGGAAAACCTTTTCTTTTAAAAATAAAAACTTTCCTTTTTAGGTAAGACTCGAAGTACGCTTTCCGTTTTTGGAAATCCACCTCCACTTAAAACCCAAACCAGCCACTCCACTCACTGACTTTCGGGTCCTACCCGTCAGTCTCCTATATCTAATCAACAGCGCCCATAGGATTCTCCTGGATCCAACGGCCACCGGCGTTCTTCTTCCTCCCCACTGATTCAAGCTCTCAGCGCTGCCGCCGTCGCCCATCGGAAATCACACCGCCGCCGCTCCTGTCTAACTCCAGCCCCCGTTTCGCCACCGCGGATAAGCCCACGCCGCCGCCACCCGCCGACGCGTCATCGTCTTTATCCTCCCTTCAAGACTACCCAGTCCGCAGCCGCCGCCATGAGACTAGCTATCCGTAGCCGCCACTCCACCATTCACCTATATAATCCCACCCTCGGCACCACAACACTTCAAGCAATGCTCCTCACCCATTCTTTTCCCCTCCATTGCCCCAGACCGCCATCACCACCGTTTCCTTCCTTGTACTCCAAAATTAATATAAATTTTAACCTATTATAAATCTTTCCATAATACCCCATCCCTAGCATTATGCTCCCAAAATACCTATTTTTATAAAAACTCCTACCCCTTTTTCTATTAGAAAATATTTTTAACCTTTTAGAAAATCGTACAACCCATCACCTTTTTACCCCAGACCGTTTTTATTTTATTTTATCATTTATTTAAAACTTTTCTTATTTGGATATTTATTGGAGTTTCTTTCTTTCTATTTTTACAACGTACAGACAACAAGTTACGCCCTCTGAAAAGAATGTCCAAAAGATATATTAAAGTGTGATCCGATCTCCAAATAATGCAGGTTTTCTACCCTTGAAGCATATTGAATCCCTAATTTCAATTATTATCTATTTATTGCATTTATTTTCTAGTTATTTATTTAAGAATTATCTTTTATTTAAATTATGGTATTTAACATTTTATGAAGAATAGATATTCCAAATCCACAACCAAAAGCCCACCTAAAAATAATTAAACTTGACTACACCCTAGTATAAGAAAATCTAAATATATAATTATTTCAACAGGTAGGATAGTATTCATTTTATCTTTGGATAGACAATGTAATGAACTGAAGACGGAAAAACAGAAAAGTATAGGCATGCATTACTGTATGAGTAATGGCATGGGTAAGGTATTGCCTTAGTGTTTTCGTAATACCTCTGGAATACTGGCCGAGTAGTCACCGGTAATGATCTTGCAGAGGCCAGGCATTGCCAGGATTTGTTTTTGGGATATTGGGCCGGAGTGATTCGCATGTTACCGGCTGTGTCTGTGCGGAGGCCAATATCGCCAGGGTTTTTCTCTAATGTTTGCGCATGTGCGGAACATTGCAAAACTTGGACTAATGAGAATAGAAATGACATAAATACCGCCCATCCGTACTATCGGCCATTTTACGGGTAAAGCTAGACAGGTTCTGCAAAGCTGATAACAAAAACATTAATGGACCATACTTCTGGTATATCAAGTTGTGTCAACTGGATGATACCTATTTCTATTCAAATAAATCCATGAACTTTTAAGAAAAGATAATGGTTGATGAGTTAAGGATGAAGAAAGGAGATATTGGTTTACAAACTCATTTAAATATTTTAAAAAATAATTTTAAAATGGTGATTAAATCTTAAAATGTTGTATTATATATTCCAGATAAATATAGCCTTTACCTTTCTTTGATTCCATTTACATGTAGTTAATATTTCATTTCTTATGGAAACCTGCAAGTACGATTAGTACTTACCCACATTATGTGGGCAATTGCTTATTTTTATGATCAGGATTCACTTTATAAATCGGAAATAGACATTTATGAAGAAGATTGGAACTCGTACAGGATCGATTTCTAAGATTTACCTTATGCTCAGGCTTTGCCTGTGGTATATGGGCATCTATTTTTTTTTATTACTAGGTTATATTTTCACCTCCGCTGTAAAATATTTTGTAACATGTAATAAATTAAGCGGTATACTATTTACGAATGCAATGAAATCTGGGCGGTTGGTATTACGGATATTTTACAGTAAATTTTCTTGAAAATTTGGTTCGCCACAAAAACCCCCTCTCCTTTCCGGTTGTCTGATTGGGTTGGCTTTCTCAAACGACTTCGAGGCTACAGGAACGAGGCCCGTTGATCCTCACTTTTAACAAGTAAGCTCGGCACTTGGGAGCTCCGTGCTCTCAACCATCGACAAGAAGCCTCTATCAAATTACGACTGTACGATAAAGAAAGCTACATCGAAGAAATCGCAGTCGTCTTCTGTGGACCAGCCAATGCAACAATTTATGGCAGAAACTGGACTCACGGAAACTGGACTTACAGAAACTCAACTTCGTGGCGAATGCGAGGTTGAAGTGGCACCTAAAAGATGGCCATTTAAGATGGGCAAACCATTGATTCAGCCTGCCAAGGTGACCAAGCTATCAACAAAAATGCGACAATTCTATCAATCGTACATGAAGGAGTCGAAGAATGGCAGAACAATGTTCGCCGTCCATTTTAAACATGAGGATTTTTTTCACGGGGACAACCTCATATGGATTTCATTCAAGGAAATGTACGAACTGTACTAGCAAGACGCCCTTGACGTGGCTATCTTGAGCTGCTAGTCTCTGTAAGTGTCTTATTTGTACAATTCACCGTGACCATCCTTGTACTTTCAAATTGTAAGTCTAACTAATTTCTTTTCATGTATGTAGAATGGAGATACCTAAAATGCAGGAAAGAGTCGATTTACCATGTAGGCTTCATCGACCCATCAATCATAAACGAAAAAACCGCAAGAGAGTTTCCAAAAGACACCGAGATAAACATATTCAATGCTCTCAATGAACAAAACTACAAAACATATATACTTCTACCCTACAACTTTGGGTACGTGTTTACATACCGACTTGTTCTATTCTTTTTACGAAACATGATGTTAGGACTAATTAGCTACGCTGACATATGCATAGGTTTCACTAGATCCTTTTTGTTATCCAGCTAGATTGTAGCCAGATATGTGTTTTCGACTCAAAAAGGAGACCACAAGAAGGTTTCCAACCCATCATAGACTTGCTGAACCGGTAATCTTGTTCCTTTCATTATTGTTCTAGTATTATTTCATTGATTGAATTGAACTCTAATAATTACTATTGGCAATCATGCCCAGTGCATTAGCACGGTTCCGTGCAAAAAATAGCGGTGAATTCAAGGACGAATTTCATGTTGTAACAGACTTTCCAATACGTACACAATATTCATGTGTCGTAACAATTTTTCATGCCAATAATGCCTTTTAACTTTCCATGCCAATAATGCTATCCAACTTTTTCTCCGCAGTGTATGAGACAGGAGTTGAGAAATAATTTATGCGGCTTCTATATATGTGAGTTCATACATGCTTTCACCAGGAGCAACCTGCTGAAATATTATCCTAGGATGTGTAAATACATAATGATGTCTAATTCTTACTTCCTATACAAGTTCAAGAATTGATTAATTATTTTCACTTCGCCTATTGACAGCTCACAAAGGATGAGGATCCTCAGATACTCCTACCGCACCGAGTCAATGCTATCCAAAAACAACTCGTCGGCTTCATTGTTGATGAGGTCATACATAAAGATGGCGAGTTTTACGAAAATGCATTTAGAGCGTGCCCTTCAATAAAAACTAGCGAAATGACAGATTCAACTACAGCTACCGAGAGTGATGAACACAAACGTTGAATAGTAAACTCATGTGTATATGTGTATGAAACAGTGAACTCATATGTATATGAGTATATTCTATGAATAGTGAATGAAAATATTTCTTTGAACGAAAATAGTTTTGTGAATTATCTATGAGATTTCTAGATTAGCATGAATTAATTGAGAAATGAATGAATTAACTGAAATATATGCAGCTTCTGGCGGGAGGTGCATCACTACCGGTTGGTAACTCCGACCGGCAGTGATGAGCCTGGTGCCAGCGACCTTCCAATATGGCATTTCAGGCTACCAACCGGTAGTGACACACTATCACAACCGGTTATATTAATTGGTAGTGATACCTTCGGGTATCACTCCTGGTTGCCCTCTACCGGTTCCAAAACCGGTACAGATGCCAATTTAGAACCGGTAGTGATGAGCCAGTCTGGAGTAGTGTTGGGATGTTCCTTGAACTGGTCCGCAGGCTCTTCAGCGTCTAATAACGGAACGAGTTTGAAGAACAATGAATAAAACAGCAAGGTGCAAGGAGAAAGCACGATGCATGAAATGAAACGCGCTCAGTCTAGCGATTGGCTACTGTCGTTAAGTCTTTTTCTAGATATCAAGGAAGTTCCATGTGTCTACTTAGGTTTGATAGACTACGAAAAGATAACGGTGGTATGGTCGATGGTTAGTTTATGATGATGATGATAATGTAGTAAATACCCTCACTGAAATAATATAGCATATAAGGTCAAAAAATGCTTTTGTCTATAGTATTTCCTAAATTATTAGGGTTGCTGTTACAGTAGTCCAATTAATTGAATTTAGCTGACAGTAAGAGATAAACCCTAAGGGTTTAAATCATCTTAATTAAGCAATAAGTAATAGTACCATGCTTTGTTAACCCTCAATATTTTAATAATTTCATCAAAGGTTAACTTGGTCTCTATACAAATTTGAGATTTATTTGAGGTCATTTGATATTTAAAATAAATCAGATTCATTATCTGTTTTATTATTACAAAAGGAAATTAGTTAAAATGCTCGGTTTAATTATCTAGAGAGCATTACTGATCACAAAATAGTGCAATAAATCTATTAAATTTCTAAATAGTACTTATGCATCACTGGAATTTTATCATGATTTTAGGAAATTAGTAACTAATTTATTAAAGTGGAAAACCAAGTTTAAATGGTTATTGGAGGGGTTTTTCATAATTGTACAGGGATTAAAAGAGTTATTGTGCCTATTTTTAATTTTATTAGATCCAGCCTATTGTCTAATAATTACCATAATTTTCTTAGATTTTTATTAAGTCATACACTATTTTATTTAATCAATATTCCTTTTTTTGGGTTTATTTCTTAAAGGAAAACCTTTATAATAGATCTATCAACTTAAACAGAGGCATAAATCTATTTTATAGTTCACCTAGGTATTTTTATTAAACCCATTAGGTCATCTAGTATTTATCGTAATTTTTCTAGGGTTTTTGGGATAGTCTAGCTAATTTTCATAATTTATTTTCATTTTCTGGAATTTCTTAAAGGAATAAAGGCTGGGAAATCCATGTGAACAGTACGGGCAGGCCCGGTTGCACGGCCCAGAACTCATTCACGGGTGCGAAGGCGCCACTCAAATGAGAAAACATACTCTAGAGAGTACGCTTCCACTTAATCTGATGCGTGGGACCGTGATCCCACAAGTCAGTGACACAGAGAGCAACGCGCGAGAGGTTTTAAAATAAACCTCCACTGATATGTGGGTCCCACATCTCAGCGGCATGGTTCACATTAAATGTGAATCATGCCCTACTTCGATCTGGTGAGCTCGTGAGCCAGTCTTTGGTTGGCGCTATAGGGCCATGCGGTGGGGCTCATGCTCGGAAAGGGTCCCAGGGCACTCCAGGTAGGACATGCCGTTCGAGGCTTCGCCGACAATGAGCCCTAACGATAGCGACGCTGGTGGAGGCGGCAGGGAGATACGAGATCTTGCGGCTATGACGATTCAATTTGCTCTGGACATAACTATGGCGCGGGGTGAGCATCAGGGGGTCCAGAAGGTGCTTACCAAGCGAGGAATCACGGCGGGGAGGGCCGGGGTTGGAGGTTGACGGCGAGGTAGGCGGCAGAGGATCGGGGTCCCCAGGGAGGGAGAAATCAGAAAGAGGGTAATCCGGGTGGCAGAGCTCCGGCGAGGAGGGGATTTGAAATTCCGAGGGCTACGGGTTTTTCCAGGGCGATTCCGGCGAGGGAGTTAGAGGTTGGGAGGAGGGTGAGGTGTGGCTATGATCACTGAGAGCAATGTGGTCTGACGGTGACGAATTCGGTGACCTGGGCGCTACGGTGGCGATGAGGCAGAAGGGGAAACTCGGGAGAGGCGAGCTCGAGACTTTATATAGCCAAGTGATCGGAGCGAGAGGGAGTGAGCAGAGGGCGAGGACAAGGCTGGGGTATGGCCAAGCGCAACGGACAAGGGCACGACCGGCGAGGCAGCTGCGGTGACAGAATCTGTGGGCGGCAAGCGGCGCCGTGGCAAGTGGCGGCGGCCTGCTTGAGCTTGCTGGCTGGTAAATCAGCGAGGGCGGCGAAGCGACGACAACGGTGATGGCAACGGCACGTAGGTGCAGCAGTGGCGGCGACCAATGCCGGGGATCGGACAACATAAGCGCAGCGAGTGCGACCCGCGCAGCAAAAGCGGTCGGCGGGCGTCCTGAGCGGCGGCAGGCGCGCCGCGAGGCGCGAGAGGCGGCGTGCGGACCATCGGTCTAGAGGGTGCTTGGCAGAACCGAGAGAGAGAGAGCGCCGAGGGTGAGCCGGGATCTGGGGCGGCTGGCTTGGCTAGGCGGCTCAGCCCGGCTGATGGGGCCTAGGCCCAAAATTGGTTGGGCCCATAAGAGAGAACCCATTTTTGCAGAAAGGTTCAAATAGGAATGTTTGAATTTGACAAATCAAATAGAACTTGGTTAACGGTATGGTGTTTTTAGGCTAGGATTTGTAATTAGGGGATTAACTAGGAAATCTAGAAGTCTTAGGAGTTTAATCATAGGTTAAGATGTTAATTAGGATTATGGTGAGGGAAATTGGGTTATGTGACCAATATCCTCAAAGTTCAAAAGGGAGAGATTTATGCTAAATTATGTATAATTTCAAGGTCTAATTATAATTAGATTTTGTTTTAGGGTTAGTAATGATAATTATACTAAATTTCAAAATAAGCCTATATATATGTGCATACAATGATGCATATATCTATTCTAGGGCAATATCATGTACATATATATATATATATTAATATCTTGCAAAGATTAATCTACACAAAATAGGATTCGAAAATAGATGGGTAACTATATGCATGCTTAATTTCTAATATCTAGATTAGGGCTGTTATAGCCCACGTGTTGTATTTCATTGAACTCTGATTTGTAGCCTGCGAGTCGCTATGTATGCATTGTATTGGGACTCTGTCCCTGTTATGAAATATTTTATTTCTGCTGGTAATGTATCACTCAATTTGGACTGTGTTTACTAGTTGTTGATCCTTGGGACTATACGGGATGCACAGGAGGGTTCGGTCTTTTTGGTCGGGTCTCGGCATTAAGTGTGTGACCCGTTGGATTCATGCAGAAGTGGCCATGGCTCCGAAAACTCTTTTTCGAACCAAAAGTCAATAGTGGTTCCTATCAGGACATATTGAATCCTAAAACATATAATGATCATATCGGCTGAATCTTAATATACTCACGTACTGATCCCTTTGCCGCACGATTCTAGTCAAGCTTAAGGCAAGATGTGTGCCATCCTTATGATAACTTGACCATTCACTCCATCTTGTGATGGATTCTAAACAGTGATTAACTCTTTAATCACATTGACATGGCCATGAATTTTTCAATCCAATCACATCGAGGGGTCCAGAAATATCTTTCCTGTTATTAAGGAGGGGAAAATTCTATCTTGATCGCCCACAATCCATTACATGTTTCATAGCATACCCGAAAGCTATCTTTATAACTACCTAGTTATGGCGTAGCGGTTGATAATCTCAAAGTATACAACTACGCATGCTGGGATTCAATGGCGATCTTAGCTTTAAAGATCATAGATATACCATTCGAAACTACAGGCTGATAACACATAAGATAACAATCTCTGCAATGTCTCGGAGTAAGTCTATCCAACACCATGTTCTCTGATATATGTCCACATTATTGATTTCATATCTCTATATTTATGGTATGTGAAACATTACCATTAATCAAAACATGTGCTGATCAAATCATTACTGTCTCATATAATGATATGAGATCAGAGATCATTTAGAATAAGATCATATAAATAATGTGTCTCACAACCAAGTCATACTTGATGAACAATGTGCATGATGTTTATTTATGGAACTAATAACATGTTATCCAAGAGTACATATACATAGACATGTGATACAATCATATTACATGACTGCTTCTAGGGCATATCACTAACATGTAATTCAAATCTGAATTTTTGAAAAAGTTCTAAAAAGGGCCCAAAAATGGGTTGTTGCACGCCTCACCTTTTTCATCCTTTCCGTTTTCGGCTACTCCACCTGTTGCCTCCTCCTGATGACCATCAGCCTTGTCTATGGCACTTTGGCCGACTCTGCCCGCCGCCCTTCACTGATCCCACGGCCGTAGTGCCGCTGCCACCCCGATGCCAACCATAACCACTGTCAAGCCTATATCTCCCCGGCCTCCCTCTAAGCGAGGGGCATGGTGAACCGCAAGCATAACCTAAAGGAACCATATTTCAGTGTCGATGAGGAGATGATTGGCGCCGGAGAATATGGCGCTAGGAGATAGCGGCAAGGTGAGTAGTTCGGTCTGATGAATAGCAAATTTGATATGTTAAACACGTCATACGTTGAGCAGTTCCAAATGACCCCATATATAGACTAAATATGTTTATAGCTAGATTCACTACTAGAAAAACGAGCATCACAAGCGGTATATCACAAGCGGTTCGATGTGCACCGCTTCTAATAGTTGTAGCACAAGCGGTTCAATAGCCCAAGCCAGGAAGCCCCCTCTAGAGGCGGTTCGTATTACGAACCGCTGCTAGAGGTCCATTTTTTGAATTGTTAAAAGGAAAGCTTGCTTTATTTCATTAAAGAGCACGCGTGGGTAGGTTGGCTAGCTGGGTAAGACGTGGGTCACGAGGAGGGGTGAGGTCCTGAGTTCAAATCCCACATACCCAATATTCTTTACTCTTATTCTTTACCTTTTTAGACACCATTAGAAGCGGCTCTACACCGCTTGTGAAAGCGGTTACGAACCGGTTGTGTAGCACAGTTCCCTGGTAGTGATTGGAGAGATGCATGGTTTAATAGGTAGTGCGGAAGATGGGAGTTTCATCTGAAAAGCTCGACGAAAATTTTGCAGAGACTGGTGTACGATTTGTACGTGGATTACAGCTCAGGCTTTCAGGCCGGGGAGAGGCTCCACATGATCTAATTAGGATCACACGGCGCGCAGGTGGCCATTACCATAGATATATGATGGAGCACATGGACCTAAATACGTACTGTATCAATCATTACTTGGCTTAGCTAGGCTACGTACAGAGCACACTTTTTTCCCCTAATCTCTATCAGTGATCATGGTTTACCCTTAACTTGCCTGAACTGCTTGATAGTTGATACTGGCTGAAATATTAGCCAATGATGACAGCCCCAAATGATGTCTGGTCCATTTTTTTTGACACGATGTCTGGTCCAATTTGATGGAGTAGCCTTATCAGTGATGCAGCTGAACAAGATATATACCCTCAAGGCCCTGAGTTGTGCAGAGCCGGCGGCCCCTCTCCTTCACCCACGCGGAGGCGGCCACGCCGCCAACCCTGCTGCTCCAGCTCTGGTCACGGCACCCGGCACCGCACCTCCCTTCTCGGCTCCTTCCTCACAACCTCGCCCCGTGCCACAGCCTGCATGTCCTATCCTTCTTCCTCCGCACCACCAACAGTGTTACCCAGACCGCTACACTTAGCGCGTCCAGACTCTAGGTCGTTGGGCTGCAGTACACTCGCAGGCCCAACCAGAGCAGCCAGCCAAGGTCCCTTAGGCCATCTCCCCTAAAAAGCTAGCTCAATGAGGAGGTGCTCCCTTACCCTTACAAACCATGCTCAAACCCTCCCAACTTCCGATGTGGAACTATTCCTAACAATCTTCCCCTGACACATCAGGCCAAGATTATCTAGGAACCACCTAGACAACCTAGGCTCTGATACCACTTGTCAGCCGGACCGCGTCCGAACCCCAGGCCGTTGGGCTACAGTACCGTCAAAGGTCTTCTGTGCCATCTTCCTCTAAAAAGCTAGCTCAATGAGGAGGTGCCCCCTCACCCTTATAAACCATGTTTAAGCCCTCCTAACTTCCGATGTGGAACTATTCCTAACAAACAGCACCGGTCGGCCGCTGGCCTTGCCGCTCCATCCCGACGCCTCCCTCCTGTGCACAACCATGCTAGTGTGCATTCTTGTGGAGATAAGACAATTGCACGAGTCTCTGGGTGAGATTTTGGTAGATATTTCAGTATACTGAAAATACCGAAATGTCGTACCAAATTATTTCGGTATTTTCAGTTTGGTATTGAACTTTTCTCTCAAAATTTCGGCATTGGTTTTTCAAATAGTGAAAATACCGAACGTCCATCCCTACTTGCCATGACCCACCCCTTCTTCTGGAAGGCAGAGACACACCATCAATGCCATGCCCATCCCCTCTTTCGGCCACCATGGCTGTGCAAAGACAATTACGACGAAGCTGCATAAAGACAATTATGCACCTATCTTTTTTAATATGTTACAAAATAGAAAAATTAATTAAAAATATTAGAACATTTATAAAATTATAAGCATAATTTCTATGGGTTCAAAAAATTATGCGTACTCCAAGTGAAATTTAAAAAGTTTGGGATGTAAATGTCATTTTAAAATTAATGGAACCATCTCTCATGAAAATGTGAGCAAAAAAAGAAAATATAGAAAATTATTAATAACTATAATTTTGATAGCAAGTAGAACAGTATTTTACATAAATTTAGAAACTTGAATCACTCAATTCGGAGATAAAATGTAGGACATGCAATATTTCAAAGTTTTAAATTCAGAAATTTAAAAGGTATATTTTGGGCATTAACTAGAGCATTCTAACAGTTGATCCCAACAGAGCTAACGGCGGTGATATAGAGGGGAAGAAGTTTCAAAGAGGATGGCATAGAAAGGAAGTCGAAATTTGTAATGGCAAATCAGAAAAAGGCTAACTCTGAGTCACAAAAAAAAATTTTCTCTAAAAAAATTAATTACAGCGCATTCCATCCAACCGGCCTACCCCAATTTTGCCCCGTGGCCCACCAGCCACCCCCTACCCACTGAATCTTAACCTGTGACTTCCTGAAATTCAACTCCAAACAGATCACGTTTCAATTCTAAAATTTTAGAAAACAATCACTCCACCCTTTTCCCCCTTTTCCTTCTTCCTTTCTCCTAACCCTGACTACTCTGCCAGGCCCAGAGCTACCCCTGCTCGGGCCGAACCCCTCCTAAATCTCAACAAACCACCTCTTATCATCCTGCAACAAAACCCAGGAATTTTTTAATTAATATTTGTTTTAAATCTTTTTTCAAAAATAATCATAGAAAAATAAAAATAACAAAAATAGGTGCCCGCCGCCCCTTATTCGGGCGATCGCCCCATGTCCAGGCAATAGGCGGCCACTTCCGTTAATCCCACGACTAGCCGTTGGCCCCATGACTGCCCCATGACTAGTCGTTACCGCGTCAGTACCTATCACCCCAATATGGGGCGATCGCCCGAATAAGGGGCGATAGGTGCCCTTAAAAGTGCAACGCCGGCCTCTCCTTCCCTCATTCTCACCGAGCAAGACCGAGAGCAAAGGCAGAACCGGGAGAAGAAGAGAAGAGGAAAGAAAAGAGAGGAGAGGAAGAAAACAGAGGAAAAAGGAGAGGCAAAAAGAGAGAAAAAAAAGAGGGGAAGGGAAAGAGAGAAGGAAGAAGATCCAACATTTTCGCGGAGGTAAGTCCAAAATTTTTTTTCCCGTAAATAACGTATTATACAATGCTTAGAAATGTAATGTTGTAGGAATTATTAGTAGTGAAATTTGAATATTATTATGAGACATGGTAGGATAGCCATATGTTGTTCAGATAAAGATTCAATAAATGCAATGTCGAAATTAAACGAAGTATGATATATCATGTAAATTTGCAGTTATTAGGGTTAGGAAAGAAATATGATTTTATATAGAAGCAATTTGTAGTAGGATAGCCACACATTTTACATATTGTATTTTAGAGTAATATTGAAAAAACATGGTAGGATAGCCACATATCGTACGTTCTTAGCATGGTAGAAATATCCGATGCCGTTAGAAATTAGTAGTGTTACAATGAGTAAACGTAGAGTACAAATGTGATATAGAAATTAATGAAGCACTGGGAGGAAAAAAGATTTAAAAATATATAGCAGAAATAACGATGAGTGAATCTATGACACAGGATAATGTAACAATTATATGATAATGTGTAATGCGGTTAGATGGAGAACTAATGAATTTTTCGGTCCGACGTTGTAGGCAGCATGTCGGAAAAATTATATTTTTAAATATTTTATGGAGATGGGGAGATAGCATAGGGGACAGATGAAGTGGATATGTCAGCATTTTCAAGGGTCATACGGGGCATATCTAGACTAAGCGATAGGACATACAGGGCTTTGTTGGAGTGGATGTTTCTGTTGTTCAATTTGGATGCCCAGACTTTTCGGCTGCGGGTTAGAGCAGTGGTAAGCCGTGCGCTACACTGTTTTATGGAGAGTCGATTCCTATTAACGCGACATCACCATGGATAAGCTATGTTGGATATGCCGTAGAGCGGGGCTGGCCTCTGTTGTTGCTAGTACAGTGGCACCAGTTAGCTCCATCGGTGTTGGAAGTACGTGATGTCGGGGGAGATATTATGGAGGAGGGGGAGACAAATATGCAAGAATGCGATGATGAAGGTGGCGAGGAGGCCGAGGGTGGGGGACACAAGATTGGCGGTGGTGATAGGATCAGCGGGGGTGAGGAGACAGTCCTGGAGGCAAGGAGGGTGGCCGACGAGGGCGAGGCGGTGGAGGACATAGTTGACAAGATGGAGGAGGAGGATCGTGCGGATGAGAACGTTCCTGACAGGGTTCAAAAACCGATGAAAACAGGTAAAAACCGGTGGTTTCTCGCCAAACCGCTGGGTGGCGGTTTGAGAAACCACCGGTTTTTACCCGGCTCGTTTTGAAATTTTAAATTTGAATTTAATATTTTAAAAATTTAAAAAAATCTTATAAAAAACTATAAGTTTTTTAAAACATTCTGTAGAAAGCAAAATTTTAAATTGACATTATTATCATGGTATTTTATGCGAAGAAAGTTGTGCAAAAGTGAAAAACTGTTTTTTGAAAAATTGGACTGGTTTCTAGAAGGCCTGGTCTGTACACTTGCTAACTGATTACTCTGCTCGGTTTTTCTTTTGTCACCACCACCACACCAAACTCACTGATTGATGCTCGTTATCCTGCTCGTTTTGCTACCGTGAATCATAGTTTTTGGCTTTCGGGTCACCAAACAGTTTTCAAAACCTTGATTATATTCCTTTTTCACACTAGTTTTGCGTAATCACTAGTTACCTTGTATGACTCAATTAGCATGGAGTCATGGACGTGGAGTCACGTGGGCACTGTCTCGTGCATATGTGGCCACTCATTCCTTGTCAAACATTGGATATGTCTATCATCATGTGCAATGCAATATATGTATGTATGCAATTCACTTAGTGTTGATATGTTCCAACTCTCAAATATTTAGCAAATGTCATGTCAAATTTTTTTCTTTATTCAAATATATGTTTTTGTTAAAAACTACCATGCATATCATAAACTACGGCAAAAACATGTGTCAAAACAAGTGTCATGGCTCTATAAAATTAAAGGAACATATAGCATCAATGAAGAAGTAAAATATGTACAAGGTTCATCTCATTGAATTGATGTATCCAATGTCAGATTATTGACTTGATATTGATATGTTCTAGAAATCATATATTTATCAAAGGTTCTTCTAAATTTTTTCTATGATTAAACAAATTACCAACACATAAATCCCACCCATCTGTGATTTCTCCCAATTTTTCAAACCTCTTTTTATTTTTTTTTCATTTTCCAAGTTCCCTTGATTTATCCACCGGTTTCTCGCTAAAGCCGGCGGCTAGCCGGTAAAAACCGTTGGTTTCTCGCCAAAAATCGCTCCAAAAACCGTCTTGCCCGTTAGCTACTTCTCGACAGTTTGAATTTGAATTTGAGTGGTTTTCACCAGTTTTTACTAGTTTTTAGCGGTTTTTGACGAAAAACAGCCTGCCCACATGGCCGTTTCGGGTCCCGAAACGGGTTTGTGAACCTTGGTTCCTGATGACGAACACTCGGACTAGGAAGACAATACTCCCATGGTGCCTGTCCCCTGTGCGTGGACTAATTACAATTTTGAAGACCTAACAATGAATGAATGGAATAGTGATGCATAGGAGTATCATGTTGCAGGACGATCTGATACACCTGCATGTGGAGAACGAGGACGTCGCCCGGCACCTGGAGGCATACCTGCTCTTGCTGTTCGGTTGAGTGATGTTCCCATCCTCGCACGAGAACACAGTGGACCGGCACCTGATCAAGTATGCCCAATACATCGCTGACACCCCAGAGCATGAGGTACGAAATTTCGTCATAATCTCTTTTCTCAGGACGTGTGTAACTTTGTCGTTGTTAACAGATGGAGCAATGGTCGTGAGCCTCAGCTATGCTCGCGGCGACGTACCGAGGGCTGTGCGACGTTTTCTCTCGGGTGGTCTAGGACGCGACGATGTCGGGTTGCGTCCTCCTGTTGCAGTTGTGGTCCTAGGAGCGCTTTCCTGTCGGGAGGCCTCTGGTTGACACTGCGCCGTACCCTCAGGACCTGTACGATGACAATCTGGTGGACTGGCCCACCATGGGCCACTACTGGGTTCAACGATACGGATGTTTTCCCGTCTCTTATTTCCCACTTAGGCACTATCATAACATGTACCATTTTTCATTCCCCGCAGTAGTCGTACATGCACCGACAGGTGAGGTCGTATCCCAAGTTCGTTCGGGAGTTCGGCCACCACAATGACGAGGACGTATCTGTGAGCTCCACGTGAGACAACGTGACGTCGTATCCTGAGTTCGTTTGGGAGTTCGTCCTATTCCAGTCTTTTCCCTTGCCGCCTCGTCACGTTGTCTCACGTGACGCTCACAGGTACGTCTCCTGAATACAGTGCTTAACAGTACCGCCAAATAGATATTGTATGTAAATTTCCATTTTTCTATTGCAGGATGATCCGGATAGGGGCTACAAAGGGCACGTTGTTCGCGCACCGCATGTAGCCATGGGCACAACAGTAGGACGATGCATTTGAGGACAGGGTCACAGAGTTCTGGGCGTACAACCATGAATCGTATGAGGAATACATGGAGTGGTTTGTGCCACAGACTTGGCTCAGGGTCGGGTACACACCGGCACCGTATGTCGCCTAGCAGGCATCGGTGTCGGACACGTACCCTTCAAAGATGGCTGAAAGGGCTAACTACACGGTACGTATCACATTCGAATCTCTATGGGTATACATTTTTACATGTAAATTTCCTCATATCAAACCGGTATTACATGCAGGCGCAAATTGGAGTGGAGCTGCACGTCGAGGCTACGTCCATGTTGGCACGCATCCAAACGGGTCTCCAGGTGACCACCGGTGAGATCGAGGCAGCTTGGCACTGGATCCTCGATAGGGTGACGTGGTTGTGTAGCCTAGCCTCCCGCCGGGGGCATGGAGACATTGTCGGACGCACCGCACCACCTCCCCGTGGGCCAGCACCTCGGCCTCTCTCAGTGGCTCCTCGTGGAGCCGCCCGCGCCTCCTCATGGGAGTCATCTCCTACGGGGCGACGTCAGCTACGGCGAGTCCTCGTGGCCTATGACGAGGCTGTCTCCCACACAGCA
Source organism: Olyra latifolia (assembly GCA_036346145.1). Classification (NCBI taxonomy): domain Eukaryota; kingdom Viridiplantae; phylum Streptophyta; class Magnoliopsida; order Poales; family Poaceae; genus Olyra; species Olyra latifolia. Next base: position 1,548,045 of record CM070531.1, on the reverse strand, counting down.
GCATTAGGGAGAGTGGGGTGATGCTGAATCTTCTTCATCTCACGCACCACCAGGACTCCAGCGTGGTTACGGCGATGTGGGCGGCACGACCGGTGGACCCAAAGATTCGATGTGGCGCAAGACTGCCGGCGAAGTTTCGGTCCTCTCACTGCTCAAGCACCGCACTGACACATCCGAAGTCGCAGCTCGACTACTCTACTCTGTCTTTGCATGGCGAGCCTAGGAGAGACATCCGTCCTTCATCACCACTCACGTACCCTAGGGACCAAATTAGGAAGCGTGGCCGTGACTGACTTGTTGTCGATCTGTACTTTACTTTTTTAATGTCTTTCCCTTCAGCAGCATGTTGTCTAACTGTGTGAACTCAATGCTAGCGTACCTTTTTAACTTATTCGTCTCAATTATTAACATGTGTGCCTTTTTTGATTTTCACACATTCCTCCTAAGACATCGTCCGAGCTACTCGCAGATAGATAGTGGTAGCCTACGTTGCGTAGGTCGCCCGTGATTTTTTCAGTAATTTTTAGGATGCATCCGATGGGCCCCGTGAGGCAACGAAAACCCCTAAGTGGCCACAATTTTAGGGTTTTGTGCCCACGTGTGTCTTTTCTGATTTTCGTACATTCCTCCTAGGACATCGTTCGAGCTGCTCGCTCTGCGTTGCGTAGGTTGCCCATGATTTTTTTAGTAATTTTTGGGATGCATCCGGTGGGCCCCGCGAGGCAAGAAAAACCCCTAAGTGACCACAATATTAAGGTTTTGTGCCCACATGTGCCTTTTCAAATTTTCACACATTCCTCCTGTGACATCGTCCGAGCTGCTCACCCATAGATAGGTGGTAGCCATCATTGCGTAGGTCGCCCGTGATTTTTTCAGTAAGTTTTGGAACGCATTCGGTGGCCCCGCGAGGCAACGAAGACCACTAAGTGGCCACAATTTCATGGTTTTGTGCCACATATGCCTTTTTCGATTTTCGCATATTCCTCCTAGGACATCGTCCGAGCTGCTCAACCATAGATAGGTGGTAGCCCGCGTTGCGTAGGTCGTCCGTGATTTTTTTCGTAATTTTTGGGACGCATCCGATGGGCCCCGCGAGGCTACGAAACCCCTAAGTGGCCACAACTTCAGGGTGTCTAATCACACCCGTGCCATTGCCTGCTGAGGCACCATGGGCCGCCCGTGAGGGTGAATAATTCGGAATTTGTTTATTGCAAAATGAGGGTGGGAGAGGGAGATTAGAGGGAGGGCGATTCTCACAGCAAAAGTTTTGGCAGAAAATAAGATAGCCCACACTCTTTATTACAACTTAAAATTGGGAGGAGCATCATGAACAAGGAAAACGATAGTTACAATTTCATGTCTACTGAGTGCATCTTGGCCACTTCCCCTTCGTCCATGCCTCCGGTGGGGCTTCTTTGGCACGACGTGCCCTCTTTCGTTTTCTCTATCTCTCAGCTTCCTTTTTACGTGCCTCCTCGCGTGCGGCGTCACGCTCTTCTTGAAGCTGCCGCCTTGACTCCTCATCTCGGTTGGCTTGATCAAGGAGCCTATGGTCTTCAGGGTTAATCTCTATGTCAAACCACTGCTCAAATTCACACAATGACGGAGGCGACTACATGGAACATAAATTAGCAAAGTTTCATGTACAAAATATTACGAAATACGTATGATGTACCATCTGGCGATTCTTCAAGCACTTCTCTGGCTGGTCGAAGGTGCAGTTCCGGCACTTCCAGTAACTCCTCTTCCAAGATGGAATTTTCCAAGAGCGGACAAAGAGCGGACAAGCCTGCAAGCATCTCTGCACATGCACATAGGTGGGACAACCCAATGACGGGGCGTTCTGTGAGGGAGAGGGGAGGTCGGGAGAGGGGAGGCCGGGGTCTTAATAGGGCACTTATCACCACATGTCCGGGCTATCGCCCGTGGGGCGATAGGTGGCCCACCCTAACGGCTCTTTGCACAGGCGTAATGGCTACGTCCCCTACCCGTGACTCCGCTTAACAATCGGGACGCCTATCGCCCGGACATAGGGCGATCGCCTGAATAACAGGCGACGGGCACCTATTTTTGTAATTTTAATTTTACATGATTATTTTCCAATAAAATAAAATAAATATTAATTAAAAATTTCCAAAACCTAGAGTCATCGTCATCTCGCCGGAGCTCCTACCAATGGATGTCGTCGTCGTCGTGTTGCCGAGGTATCCGTGCCCCTGCCATGCACTAGAACCGGACGTCCCCACCGCCGCTTGCCGCCGTGGCCGCCGCGTACCGTCCCGGCCGAAGCCCTAGCGCCGCTGCTAGGCGCAGCGAGTCACTGCTTCCTTCGTCGTGCGCAACGCCGCCCCCCTTTGTCATCGTCCTCCTCCTCCTCTGTTCCTCTCCATCTCCTGAAGTCGAGCGCGCCATCGGCGCCTCGAGCCGTGCCATCGCCGCGAATAGCGCCACGGCCGCCGCCGCCGCACTCTAGGCTGCCGAAGCGACTCCTGGCCTTTGTAGCTTCGCCGGCCCGCACCGCTTTATCCCGCTTATTGCCGTCTGGTGCCTTGCTCACCGCTGGTGGCCTCCGCCACCGCGCCGACCCTGCCGCCGGCCAGCCTGAGTTCGCTGCTCCGTCCTCTGCTCTCCCCTCTCTCTCTCTCTCTCTCTTAACCTCTCAACCCCTACCGCCATCTCTCTTATTGTGTTGGAGCCAGCTGGCCTATCTACACGGTTCCGCCCATAGGAAAATTGTAATTTTTAAGCTATTAAAATTGTCAACAATGTTTTAAATGTTAAAAATGCATACCCTGAGTAATTTAAAATACGTTTTCCTATATTTCATGCAAAACTATGCATGCTGGTCCTTATTTGGTGCATTTTGCATTAAATTGGAAAATCCACAGCCAACTTATTTCAAAATGTTAAATCATATATTTGGATACAACAGTACAATTTTAAATCTTTTTGAAGTACCTTTTTCAACATTTCACCCACCAGTGTGCATGTTGGTGTGTATTTGCTGCATTTCTCCTAAATTAGATAGACACCAGAGAGAAGATCACCGCAGAGAGAAGATATCGGGTATGCTAGGAAACCAGGAGAACGACCAATGGGACTAGGACAGAGAGAAGGCACTAAGCACATCAGAGGTCGAGAAGAAGAGTAGAACCTAGAGTTCCAAGGCAAGCCATGTAGCCATGATCATATTGATCCCATTTAAGCCTTATGTCTACATTATGCATTACTAGCATTTTACAATTATTTCATGCTTGGTTAGTTCTGGTGAATTACTTTTAATATAAATTGCTTAGGAATAGTTAACATCCCAAATCAGATTCGGTCATGTTTGTTAATTAGGCCATACTTACCTCGACAAACTTGGTAATCAAATTAAAAGTCTTAACTAAAGGTTAATGACCCACAAAATGTCCATAGGTCATATACATACCCCTATCACATGTAACACAAATGTTTGAATAAATATAATATCATTTTAAAAAGGTGGTGGTTAAGTGTCGAGGGCAGGATTGGTTTATGGTGGATGTGCCCGAAGCACATAAGGACACTACTGTGGACAACATGGGCCTCGGGTATCCGGAGATATACTGTTGGACGTACCACCTCTTTGGGCCCAGTCAATTAGATCTTCCAGAAGACGGGCTTGGAGGCTGGCGCGGCCCGACTTGCTCTACAAGGAAACGAACTCGTTTTCTACTCGAATACTTAGATATAGGTGTAACCAACTCGGTTATATCTGTATCTTCCATATACAGATTAGGGAATCTATCTATAACCCGGCCCCTTGCACTATATAAAGGGGGTCAGGGGCCCCTAGATCGACATCCAATCATCTAGCCATCTAACATCTCATTGTCCTTGAGATCCACCATAATACAATCCACGAGCACAGGAGTAGGGTATTACCTCATCTCGAGGGCCCGAACCTGTATAAATTCGGCTCCCTGTCCTACCATCGTAGTTGTGATCTTTCGCACTGCCCCATAAAATACATTGCCGACGCAAATTGTCGATAGTTAGCGCGCCAGGTAGGGGCAGCGTCAAGATCAACTTCATCAACTTCGATGGCTTCGATTGGCGGATTCGTCTTCACCTACGCCCCCGGCCAAGGCTTCATCTTCTAAGATCTCGGCTTCATCGCCGGTGACTTCGGGGAATTACGGTTGTGTGAGATGAACCTCGTTCGGTCCACGCATTACCGGGGGAGGTGGTACGCGATTCCGGCCGAGCCTCGCCACCTCAGGATCTTTCCCCTGGATTCCGATCTGGAAGAGATCCAATCTGATGATGATAATTTCGACTGGCCTATCGCAGGACTCCCCTTCGGTTTCGGTCGGGATCTATTGCCTCTTTCTTTACCAGCTCCTTCTGTTGATAGAGAACCAAGTGGCGACCTTGTTCCTGGTCTGGACCGCGCTCGAGTCCAGTCGGGAATCACAATCCCTCAATCGTGGTTCACCCTGCTCAGATTAGGAAACTCGGCTACTGTTTTCCATGAGATAACACGCCAGCTTTTCCAATATGAGCCAAGGAGCGGAAAACGTCAAACACAAACTGGGACGAGTTTTATGAGTCTAGGCTCAGGGATAACTCTAACCAGGTCAATTTCCTGAGTGGACATGCCATTCGGATTGGTCAATTCGGCTGCAAGATTTCAGCAGATTCGCTCTGCCGAGTCTCAGTCGGACCCTCTTCTGACCAAAGATCCGGCACGAGAGCGTCAATGGCTTCCCCGACTGTCGCGGTATCTATGTGCTGGATGGACAAGCCTCCGGATCGACTCGGCGCCCCGTGGACGAGGCGGGAGCTGAACACAACCAGGGAGGCGGAGAAGATCTACACGACAAATTGCGTGGTCGCGCACGTGAAGTCTGGGAGGAACTGCTTCAAGTCCGAATGGGAGATCACTCCATCTTTCGTACGCCCTAGCAGAACATCCTCGCATGTAAGACCCTCCTGGACAATGTTGGACCTTTGCTTGGAGAAAACAGCCCCGCTACACCGATCATGGATCAGATCAAAGCCATGGTGACGGTAGCGGCAGTCCAGGGTACTCGGGACCAATAGGCAGACTCGGCCAGAAGCCAGACTGCCACGAGTAGTACTCGGCGCAGTCGGCACACACCATCTTGCGGGCAAGACGCTCGCCGAAGTACAAGTAGCGACCTCCGCCACGACATCGAAGCTCGGCGGAGGGAGCAAGAACAAGACCGGCGCCGCACTCCGTCGCGCCGAATCCTTCCCCGCCAGTCTCCTCCTCCTGGGGATGGATTGATTGACGGGATCAAGGCGTTCACACCCCGACTTCGTTAGGTAAACTGGCCCGAAGGGTTCAACCCCAAGGGAATAGTGAAATTTGACGGGGAGCGGGACCCAGAGGCTTGGTTGCAAATCTACTCTTTGGCAATCAAGGCCGCGGGCGGAGGATACGATGTGATGGCAAACTATCTACCCGTCATGTTAACTTCTCCGGCTCAGGGTTGGCTCACAGGCCTTCCAGAGAACTCGATCGGTTCCTGGGGAGTGCTTTGCGACCAATTTGTTGCCAATTTTCAGGGCACTTACGAGAAGCCTGGAACCCAATGGGACCTTTATCAGATTCATCAAAAAAAAGGATGAGTCGCTAAGGGATTTCATTCGGCGTTTCACCACGAAGAAGAACACAATCCGGGAGATTTCAGAGGCGGTCGTCATCACGGCCTTCCAGAAGGGAGTTCGCGACCCCGACCTAATCAAGAAAATGTCTCGAAAGCCCCCGACCACCGTCAAGGAGATGTTCGCTCTGGCGGATCGATATGCCACCGCCTCGGATGCTCTCGCTGAGCGTCAAGATGATCACCCGAGCAAGAACAAGGGCAAGAAGGACAAGCTCGAATCATCCTCCAAGAAGGACAAGAAGCGCAATGGTGAAGAGTTGGTGGCGGTCACGGATCATGGTCGGCAGAAGCCGCCCCGGCCCGTTGACTACAACAAAGTTATGGAGGCGCCATGTCCTTTTCATCCAAATGAAAAGCATGCGGCAAAAAACTGCAATGTCTTGAAGAGGTTCGCTGAGGAGCATAACAAAGACGCTCCGAAAGATGCCAAGCAAGACGACAAGCGTGACCCCCCTCAGGGTGACGCTTATCCAGAAGCTGAGCGTGAGCTCAACTACATATGCGGGGGATCGGATGCATACGAGTCCAAACATAAGCAGAAGCTTACTACTCGGGAAGTTAATGCAGCTGTTCCGGTGACCCCCGAATACCTTCGATGGTCCGAAGTTTCGATCAAGTTCGATCGCTCAGATCACCCTGACCACATCCCTTGCCCAGGAAGATATCCACTCATCTTGGATCCCGTGGTATGGGGCGTCCGTCTGCGCAAGGTCCTGGTCGACGGCGGAAGCAGATTGAACATCCTTTTCGCCAGGACGTTCAACGAGATGGGGATTCCAAGGTCGGCGCTCCAGAAGACCGACGCCCCATTTCACGGCATAATTCCGGGAACCTCCTCAGTACCGATTGGGAGAATTTCTCTCCCAGTCACCTTCGGCACTCGGAACAACTTCCGGACGGAAAACCTCAGCTTTTGAGGTGGCCAATTTCGAGACTGCGTATCACGCAATCTTGGGAAGACCGGGCTTGGCCAAACTCATGGCCGTTCCACACTACACCTACTTACTCATGAAGATGCCAGGTCCACGGGGCGTAATCACGGTCCGCTGAGACGTCAAGTTTTTCTATCTCCTTGATCCGAAAAACTGCGACTTCGCCCAGTCAACCGAAGCGGCCGCCGAGTTGGACAAGATCCGGCAGGCGGCCACTACTCTCCGTGATGAGGGCGAACCGCTAGGCAAGAAGCCATCTAAGTCAGGCATCAAGCCTGATGAAGATGTCCCATCCGATTCCACCAAAACGGCCATAATCGGGACAGGGCTCGATCCGAAATAGGAAGAGGCGCTCGTCACCTTTCTCCAAGCGAATCGAGGCATCTTCGCTTGGAAGCCGTCCGACATGCCTGGTGTCCCAAGGGAGGTGATCGAGAACTCTTTGAATGTACACGACAAAGCCAAGCCAATCAAGCAACGGCTGCGTCGGTTCACACAAGATCGGAAGAAAGCCATCAAGACGGAGATCACCAAACTTCTAGCCGCCGGCTTTATAAGGGAGGTGCTTCACCCCGATTGGTTGGCAAATCCGGTGCTTGTACAAAAGAAGAACGGTACTTGGCGCATATGTGTCGATTACACCGACATAAATAAAGCATGTCCCAAGGATCCGTTCGGACTTCCTCGTATCGTCCAGGTGGTTGATTCCACTGCCGGTTGTGAGCTTTTGAGCTTTCTGGATGCCTACTCAGGCTATAACCAGATTAGCTTAAAGGAAGAAGATTGTATCAAGACTTCGTTCATCACTCCGTTCGGGGCTTTCTGCTATGTCACTATGCCCTTCGGGCTGAAGAACACCGGAGCAACGTACCAGCGTTGCATTCAACGATGTTTCCATGGCCAGCTTGGGCGCAACGTGGAGGCATACGTTGATAACGTTGTCGTCAAGTCTCGGGTAACCTCCGACTTGGTCACTGACCTATCGGAAACATTCGAGAGCTTGTCGGCATACAACATGAAGTTGAACCCGGAGAAGTGTGTCTTCGGGGTCCCTTCGGGAAAGCTCCTCGGTTTCGTGGTATCGCACCGCGGAATTGAAGCTAACCCAAAAAAGATCAAATCTATCATGCAGATGGCTCCCCGAACGTACCAAAGGGACGTCCAGCGTCTAAATGGGTGCATGGTTACACTCGGCCGATTCATCTCGTGACTCAGTGAGCGTGGGTCGCCCTTCTTCAAGCTATTGAAGAAGCAACAAGACAAGTTCGTCTAGACACCTGAGGCACAGAAGGCTTTTGAGGATCTCAAATCGTTACTCACCTCGCCGCCTGTCTTGGCATCTCCTATGCCACAAGAACCGCTTCTGCTATACATTGCGGCCACCACTCATGTAGTGAACGCCGCGGTGGTAGTGAAGCGTGAAGAATAAGGACGCGTCTACAAGGCTCAATGCCCGGTCTACTTCGTTAGCGAAGTATTGGGCGAGTCTACGGTACGCTACCCGCAGGTGTAGAAGCTTCTATATGCGGTCCTGATCGCCTCTCGGAAGCTGAAGCATTACTTTCAAGAACATCTAATTTCGGTGGTCACTTCTTTCCCTATTGGAGAAATTCTCCATAATCGAGAAGCCACTGGGAGGATTGCTAAGTGGTTGGTGGAACTTGGGGCTTTCGAGCTCTCATTCAAACCACGCCGCACCATAAAGTCACAAACACTCACCGACTTCGTTGCCGAGTAGACGGAGATGCAGGTTCCCCCTGCCGTCGAAGAAGCCGAGTACTGGAACATGTACTTCGACGACTCTCTTCGACGACAGGGCGCGGGGGCTGGTATCGTTCTTATGTCACCTAGAGGCGAACGACTCAAGTATGTCCACCAGATTCATTTTTCGGCTTCAAACAACGCAGCCGAGTACGAGACGCTCATCCACGGCCTCCGTATACCATATCGCTCGATCCAAATGATTGGTGGTTCATGGAGATTCCCACTTGTGGTGAGCCAAGTGCGTATGATTGACTTGTGTCAACGACAACATGACCGCCATCGTCAGAGGTCGAAGTTGGAAGACAAATTCGATGGGTTGGAGCTTATACACATCCTGCGGCGAGACAACGAGGCGGCTGATGAGCTTGCAAACATGGGTTCCAGTCGGGCGCCAGTCCCGGCTAGAGTCTTCATCCAAGAGCTTCACGCCCCCCCATCACACCGCAGGAGCAACTACCCCAACCGGAGGAACAACAACCCGAGTCAGAGGTTCTTGCCCTTGACTCGGATTGGATGCAGCCATACTTGGAGTACCTAGAAGAAGAAAATCTTCCCGACGATCGGGGGGCTGCCGAGCAAATTCAACGTCGGAGTCGTGCGTACGTGGTGTATAAAGAAATTCTGTACCGCCGAAGCGTCTCCGGCATACTTCAAAAGTGCATACCCGAGTTTGAAGGATGCGCCCTGCTACGCGAAATTCACCCGGGCATGTGCGGTCATCTCGCGGCATCAACTACGTTGGTCGAAAAAGCCTTTCGGCAAGGATTTTACTGGCCAACCGCAGTCTCCAACTCAAAAGAGATCGTCCACAAGTGTGAGGGTTGTCAGTTCTTCGCTCGGCAGATCCATGTGCCGGCCCAAGAAATCCAGACGATCCCCATCACCTGGCCGTTTGTAGTCTGAGGGCTCGACATCATCGGACCCTTCAAGAAGGCCCCAGGTGGTTATGAATACATCTTCATCGCCATTGACAAGTTCACTAAATGGATTGAAGCCAAGTCTGTGACCAAGATTACGGTGGCCAAAGCCACCGAGTTCTTCTAGGAGATCATCGGTCAGTTTGGCGTACCATCTCGGATCATTACGGATAATGGCTCTCGGTTGAAGACGAAGTTTCAAAGTCAAAAGTGCGAAGATGTGGACATAAAGATTTGCTTTGCTTCAGTGGCACACCCATGGAGCAATGGGCAGGTTAAACGCACGAACGGCATGCTTCTACAAGGCGTCAGAGCGCGCATCTTCGATCGGCTCAACCCATACCTAATCTCTTTTATCTAAAACTTCACCTGACTTGCTCCCTAGTCGGATCCCGACTAGCCAGTAAGTCGGGGGCTACACCTAATTAGGTGTGCAATCGCGCACCCATTCTCTTAGTGAGGATAAATTGACTTGCTCCCTAGTTGGATCCCGACTAGCCAGTAAGTCGGGGGCTACACCTAATTAGGTGTAGTCTGCACTTAATCGATACCTAATCGTCTTTTCGATATTCAGGTTCATGTTGAGCCTAAGTGTTATTTGTTCCGAGTAACTTGCTCAGGCAAAACGCATGACCCGGATTAAGAAAAGACGATTAGCATATATTGTATTGGAAAGAAAATCATGTGCATTGATAATTTACATCGAGTTTCTACATTTACAGGAAATCTAACTCTAAGTTATCCACAAGGGACTCGACGGTCGGCTTCACCTCCTCGATCAGGGCTAACGCCTCCTCTTCGGAGCAGGCGAAGCCATCCTTGACAGCCTCAAGCTCAACTCGAGGATAGTGCGACTTGACGATCCCCGGCGCTTGGCTGGTGCTCATCAGGCCGACTTCCTTGAGCCGCATCTTCAGTTGCTCGGGGGCTTCGGTCCACCTTTAGATCAGCTCGGCCCAAGAGCTTGGCTCGGCGTCGCCAGGGTAGAGCCGTCGCCGAATGGGCTCCACTACCACCAGGAGCTCATCATATCGCGCTTGCGCGGTTTTGACGTCCTCCTGAAGAACGTCATACTGCGCTAGCGTCTTCCTATTATGCTCTGTCAAGAACAGAGAACGCACAGTTATATAATTGTGTGAACACCGGAGGTTCGGAGTCGGTCGGGTTTGGGGACTTACCCTCCAACTCGGCGACGGCTGTCGCCTCCGACTTCTCCAGGGCCAGCTTCTGGTCCTTGGACTTGACCAGCTCTGCTCGAAGGCTGGCAATCGTGGCGTCGCGCGCTACACATGGTGCGGAGCATGATGTCATTCGGTCACACGCAAGCCGAGAAATCCTGACTCAGGTTGGGGTACTTACACCGAAGGGAGCCTGCGAGGTCGAACTTTTCGTCCTGCAGTTCCTTGATCCAGGCCTGCAGCTCTCGACGCTCCTTGGCTGCCTCGGTCCGGACCCTAATAACCTCTCCCTCCACGGATTTAATCCGCTCTATTTGGGGGAGGAAGTAATTGAGGAATTTGGTTTTCCTCTCGGAGAAGCCACCAAGTATCTGCAAAAAGGGAGAATATTCACCATCCTACCTCGAGCCGAAGAAAATCTACTTTGCAGATTAGAAGGCTTACCCTGGCCATTTTGCCGCATTCAGCGGCGTACTCGAAGAAGGTCTTCCTGACCTTCTCGGCCTCGTCCCTCCAGCCTGCCGAGAGCTTGGGCTCGACCTCCTCTGGGGGAGGTGGGGGCTGGTGAGGGATCTCTTCCACCATCGGCTCGGCCTTCTCGCCGCCTTCGACAGACGGCTTTGGGCTCGAGGCTGTGGCAGTGGCGCCTCCCCCGACCTTGGTTCCCGACGCGGCTTCCGTCGGCTCCGCCAGCGGGGTCACCGCATCGGCCGTCGGAGGGGAAGCCACTTGACTCGGCTCAACAGGTTTCGATGCTGGCCTGGTTGGGCGATCCGACGGAACTTCTGCTGACAGTTTCCTGAAATAGAGAAATGGTTCAGTCAGAGAAAACATGAAGAAGACTACCAGGCGGAGGCAGGGTTGTGCTTACCGGTTGGAGGTCTTAATCTTAATGCCGGCGTTCCTTTGAGCGAAAGTTCCGCTTGAGGAAGTGTCGGGCGGGCCACTCGGCCTGGCCTGAGGGGCTGGATTTTGTCCCCCCTTCGGTGACGCACCGTTGCCTGCCCGAGGGGGATGAGTCCCCTAACTATGCCCGTGGGCCGGCGCCGGCTGGCTCGCTCCCTCCTCGGGAGCCTCGCCGACCTTCGGCCCCGAGTTTCGTTGGTTGCGCCCCCCGGATGGCGGGACGTTCCCCTTCGCAGAGGAAGCTAGGCCCTTGCCTTTCTTCGCCGCCGGGGCCTCTTCAGGTTCCACTCCTGGGCGCTTCTCGCCCATGTCGGCGGGGGGCCCCGGGAGTCGGGGCGAGGGACACGAAAGTCCGGCGATCCTGCGTAAGAGTACGGCTTCCCCGAGTTAGCGTCAAAAAAGAGCTGCTCGGTATATGAAACAAGCTGGAGGAATACTCAACCCTTACCTTTGGTGGCGGATTGTTGGGGGAAAAGCTCCTGGAACTTCCTTGGTTGGAGAAGAGAGTTCCCGGAGCGAAGAACTCGGAAAGCCGGTCGACGGCGTCCGAGTTGGAGATCGGGGCATCCGTTTCTCGAGTCGAGTCGGATGGCCCGGTGTACTCGAACCCGAGCCGGATCCTCTCCTTGAGAGGCTGGATGTGGCGCTTTGTGAAGGAGACAGCTATCGCTACGCCGGTCAGCCCCTCCTCTTTGAGGCGTTGGATCAGGCCGAGTAACTCGGTGACCTGATCCATTTCGGAGGAGGGAGGGGAAGAATTCCAAGAGGGTGAAGCTTGGGGCTTTCTCCCATCGAAACAAGGAAGACCGAGGGGATTGGAGCAATAAAACCACTCCTGATTCCACCCCTTCAAGGAGGTCCGGAGTGGCAAAGAGAAATACTCTTTCTTGAGGCCGCTCCGGAGTTGAAATCCGGCCCCGCCAACGGCCTTGGGGGCGTTGTCGGTGGGGTAGGCTTTCAAAAAGAAGAGATGGCGGAAAAGGGCAAAGTGGGGAGCAATCCCTAGAAAGGCTTCGCAGACATGAACAAAGATAGAAAGTTGAAGAATGGAGTTGGGGTTCAGATGAAAGAGCTCAATTCCATAGTGGTTAAGCAAACCACGGAGAAAGGAGGAAGCGGAGAGTCCGAACCCGCGGGAGAAGGACTCGAAAACAACGATCTCCACTTGGTGAGGAGTGGGGGAGGACTCACCCGCGGCGGTGCGCCAGTCGATGAGCTCTGGCGTTGGGAGAACGCCGGTGTCGACCAGGGCTTGCAACCGCTCTTCGCTGGTGTTGGAGGTTGTCCAATCCCCTGCCATTGGAATGTGGTGGGGGAGGAGGAGCGGCGAAGGTGGATCTGGAGCTCGGCGGCGGTGGCGGCGTTAGGGTTGCACGGTGGCGGCGGGAGAGCAAAAACCCTAGCGGAAGTATTTCGGGGAGACGAACGGTTTGGGCGCACAGTGCGAGCGTACCATTTCAAATCCCCCAGCGTGTTTCATTTAAAGGAAAATGGGCGACGTTTCGTTTCCACGTAAAGCGGGAAAGAATGAAGCCCTAGATTCATCGCTTCAGAGTTTGGGCCCGGACTTAGGTTTCTGAGAGCATGCTCCACGTGGGCCGCAAGCTGTACACGACATTACTCGGGTACAGGTGCTACTCGGGTCGACTTAGTCGGGAAGATAGTGCGCCCCCTGTTGGGCTTTAAGCCAGTTTTCAGTCTAAGGACTGGACACTCCCCAAATTACAACTTAGCTTTTGATGTGCCCCCTGGGGACAGTAGTTGGTTTGGCTTTCAGTCGGACCGAACATCGAAAGTTGTTTTTAGTTGACCTAGTGGCACATCTTCGGATCGTTTGTCATTAAGACAAACACCACTTGGGCAAATTTTAATTCAGCTCTTGGCGTACCTCCTGGGGTCAATGGCTGGTCTGATTTCCTAATCAGATTGGGCGTCAAAAGTTACCTCTTCAGTTGGGTCTCAGTGGCACATCTCCGGATCGTTCGTCATCAAGACGAGCAACACTTGGAGGACCTCAACTTGGAGGCGGGCGTATTCTTCCGAGAATCATTAGCTTGACTCCACACTAGTCGGGTCAGGACGCCTGAACGCCCTATGCGAGTTGTGGCATGTCCCCTGCTGGACCGAATGTCGGGTTCTGCCCGTCAGGCTCGAATGTCATAATTCGTAACAGGGAGGATAACGCAGGGTGACACTGATCACTCGGCAACATCCACCTTTTTGGTATGCCTCCTCGTGGAGCCAATAGCTAGCATACCGATCCGTCGGGCTGGGTACCAGACATCTTTTAAGACTTGAGATTTTTCTTGAGTCCTTTGCAACAGTGTTGTTTGATCAGCAGGTTACTCGGCGAAGTGGAACTTCATTAGTCAAACGAAGAGTGACATCACTCGGGCTGCATTTGAAGGACTGCAAGCTAAACCCGGAATCAAGACAACCCAGTCACGAAGCACTCGGGGGCTACTGTGGACAACATGGGCCCTGGGTATCCGAAGATATACTGTTGGACGTACCACCTCTTTGGGCCGAGTCAATTGGATCTTCCAGAAGACGGGCTTGGAGGCTGGCGCGGCCCGACTTGTTCTACAAGAAAACGAACTCGTTTCCTACTCGAATACTTAGATATAGGCGTAACCAACTCGGTTATATCTGTATCTTTCATATACGGATTAGGGAATCTATCTGTAACTCGATCCCTTGCACTATATAAAGGGGGTCAAGGGCCCCTAGTTCGACATCATATCATCTAGCCATCTAACATCTCACTGTCCTTGAGATCCACCATAATACAATCCATGAGCACAGGATTAGGGTATTACCTCACCTCGAGGGCTCGAACCTGTATAAATTCGGCTCCTTGTGCTACCATCGTAGTTGTGATCTTTCGCACTGCCCCATAAAATACATTGCCGACGCAAATCGTCGACAACTACCACATTATGCCACGATGGAATGACATAGTTTATGCCCATCCATATAACCGAGAAATCAGACTTGAATGTGTCCTATGCTATTTGATGTTTCCATAGGTGTGATTATTTGATGGATTTATTATATGATTCATGGTATGTTGGGACACGAATTTACAATTCACAACCCTACGTGTATTCTGCACTAGTCTAGGATCACGCTAGTGCACATAGCGACGTCATTGGTGAAGTATCAAATCCATGTCAAAAATAAATATGAAAGAAACAATTATTATTAAATATCATAGCAATGATCTTATGATCAAAGTTTACATTTAGCTGCCTTGGAAGGCTAAACTCTTCAATAATCTGCAGTGGAAAACGGAACATCTTTGGTGAAGCTAATCCATATGCCCACATGCAATCAACCAGGGTAACGCAGCCTAGTACTTGTTTTCATCGTAGAACTTCTCATTGAATGCGAGCTTTTCCTCTGCAGGGTCTTGATACTGCCAGATAGAATAGACATCCCACAAATAAAATCTATAAGAGTGAGTATAGACCAAAAACACAACAAATCGCACTTAGTGAGAAAATGCATCTCTATCACTTTATGCAAACTTAGTACAAAGGGCAGGTCGTATGGTTATTTTGTGATAAATAGCATTTAACAAATACGTAATAAGATAATATATTCAAAAGCATGCAGTTAAAGAATTTAATAAACAACATTTGATCCATAAGCAATGGCACATGGCCTGAAACTGGCACATAGTCTAACAACTTGCACCCAGCAGTTCCCATAGTGATAACCACCCCTTTACCTTTGAAAACATTATACCCTACTTAAGTATAACCAAGCATTGACCATAATCGTGGATATGACTATTCGAATAATTTTTAACACTCATCAGATATTGCACATCTTTATCCACAAGATACAACGCTCCTCAATTTCTGATAAGGATGGTGTTGACGCAAAACTTAGCTTCGGCGCCAACGCACGTGGGCTTAGGGCTTTGAATCCCGTCAGCACCAGAATGCAGGGTTCAGGGCATGCCAGCCGATTTGATCTTGCAATCGGCAAGAAAGATGTAATCAGTTTTATATAGCCGATTAGATCTATAAAAGTAGTATAAACTTGTCTGATCTCAAAGGCAAGTTAACAAGTCCAAAGTATATCAGAACTATCAGCTAAGATCAAATTGAGCCAATGAGTTCAAAAGGTAAACAATCTACTACTAGGCCGATAGGATCGACTAAATAGTAGATTGAGGGGTAAACAGACTATCAACTAGCTGATTAGATCGTCTAGCTAATAGAACGAAGGATAAATAGACTATCAGCTAGATTAGCAAGTTAATCAAACCAATAGAACGATGGTAAACAGACTATCAGCTAAATAGCAAGCTACAAGCCAATAGAACGAGGGTAGAACCTAACTCTTTGCATGAAATGGCGATGCGCAGCAATATCGGCAAAGATAGTATTCTGATGAACCAGGCAAGAAGATCAGACTTAACCGAGACAGCACTCACTTAGGGTTGTACCTTGGAGTTAATCGAGAAGGCGATGCGCAACAAGTCGATTGAAAGTAAAATACGGCGAAACTAAGTTACTACTACTCCTTGGAATTGAAAGACGATGTATTGAAATAGTAGATTGATATGTCGGGGACCCTCTTCTCGTTTACGTAGGTTGGGTATTTATACCCAGAACATGGACTCGATACAATACGACTCGAACTCTCAAACTTACTATAGATAAACTAACCGACTCGATATATAACTAGGACTCTCTCTAAATAGAAACTTATCCAAACACATGCCTAAAATATACTATGTAGCCGATCCGAGCACTGTCTTCCAAAACCTTCCTAAATCGGCCTCATCGGATTAGATTTCCAATTCTAACTTGTCGTAGCCGATTAGGAATCCTCTTCCTTATTAGGACTCTTAGCCGATCGTGTCTAATCCAAACTCCTAGAATCTTCCTTTATATCGGCTTTTTGACCAATTATTTTGACAATTTCTATAAACTTCGGCTAAGGCCAAAATTGGGTGTTTACAGACGAAGACACCTGTAACATAATAGTCACGAGACTAAACATTAGCAAGTGGCCCTCTCAATACCTATTGTGGCACCTAGAGCCAAACATCTGGATCACTAGGCTCACCTAGCAGCACAACATCATCGCTTAGGGTGGATTCTTTTCAGCTTATCTTATCCAACTTATTTGACTTATCTCGTAACTTCGAGAATTTACCGAGGTAGACTCGAGAGCCGATTAGCCTTTGTGTTTAGGGTTTAGGGAGCTTTCAGACATGTCTACGAGATTAAAAAAAGGACTAAAAATTAATAAAAAAAAGTGAGATAAGTCAAATAAGACATGAGATAAGTCAGCTTATTTGGCTTATCTCGTGTCTTATTTGACTTATTTATTAATTTTTAAGTCCTTTTTTATCTCGCAGGTGTATCTAAAAGCTCCCTAAACCCTAAACACAAAGACCAACCGGCTCTCGAGGCTATCTCGGGAAATTCTCAAAGTTATGAGATAAATCAATAAGCTGGATAAGATAAGCTAAAAAGAACCCAACCTTAGATGATGGCCCTCATAAATAGCACATATCCCCCAAATGCCTTAACACATGACCACATTCTCCTAACTTGTCATGAGATGCCACAAGCTAACACCTAATAACTTAACTGTTAGACTCAACGAAGTCAAGTTCATGATTTGTATTATTTTCCATTGGGGATGCTTTTATAAGATTAAGTCCATAGGAGGGCTAAGGCAAGACTTCCTTCCAGATTTGCCTCATAGCCTAGCCATACAGGCTCTACCCCTATAGCAGTGCCACTTTTCTTAGTCAAAATCACTACCCAGGTTATTAACAAGTTGCAACACATGCCAACTTCCACACAAGAGGACCACATGTTTATCTAGAAGGAGCAACACATACCTCCCTTATGTAAAAGTAACACATGCCTTTACACTTAGTTTCATATATATCTTTACTCAATATTAAATTGAGCCTTTTTAGGCATGTGCATGACTAAGCAAACTAATAACGACTACCACTCACAAAGTTATCATCATTAATTATCCAACTAAAATGATGACATAGCTGGTTACAATAGAGCGGTGGAAATACAATATTAACAAAGGAATGGATAATAAGCAGTTGGGTATTAACTACATTCCCATTTAGGCCCTGTTTGATTGAGATGAAAAGTTGCAGTAGATTATAATCTAAAAGTTAAGGGCCCTAAAAAAGGCACGAAGAGGCTAAAAAATATTTTTAAAAATAGTTTTGAGATCTTTGAGAAGAACCACTAAAACCCCGAAAAATGACTATAAAGTGCTACAGCGTATGACCTGTAAAAAGTTGATAAATTTCAAGTTGTGGATTTTAATATGATTTTAAAACATAAAGAAGATTGCCTAAATAACATTAAATATATCAATGCATATTTATAAACAAACTTATTTTATTTCCAAATAGAATCAATATGAGCAACAACTATGTGTGACTTGCCTTGCAAAGATATCTTATATACTTGATCTTGTTCTTCATCTTAAATACATCTTCTTCATCGGCAATTTTTTATACAACAATCAACTACGCGAATAAACAATAAAGAACCAAATAATCAAATAGCGAGAAAACAATCTGCAAAATCAAATAAAACATACTGAAAAATAGTTCATTATCTCTATTATAAAGTGGTGAGCAACCCGGCTCCCTCGGTACGCCATAACCTGTACATGTGTTCTGAATTGTGAGTTGTTTGACTGGTAAGGCGCCACAGAAGCACGTTGCTATTGGCAGTCTAGGCACGTACAAATACAATACAATACAATGCAAATGCAAATGTGTTCGGTTTCGTGGTGCGTGCAGTTCAACGCTCTTGGCTGGACTGATGCGTGAGGATCTCAGATTCTCGGTCCTGCAGCGTCACCTCTCCTTCTCCCCGGTACACATCCGTTGCTAGCCAAATGCATGACGGATATGCTTTTCACTCTTTGTGAACGTCGTCCCAACAAAATCGGTGTGCAAGTCTTTCACAAAACAGACGTAACAGTGGTACCTCCTGATCTTCTGTCCATGGAACTTGGAATTAGGGTGGGAGCGTCTTTTCTATAAAACCGGTCCTCTATAAAAAAACGATTACTTCTCAATATTTCTACCATTTTCAGCAGCACTACTCAAATCTCATTTTAATAGAAAACAATATAGAAAGAAGAGAGATACACTCTATATTTAGATAGCAAGAAAAAGAATCTCTAAAATAGAGAGCGATTTTGCTAGAGCATAGAGTATCTTTAAAATAGAGAAAGGTGGCATATAAAGCAGGAGATGCTCAATACCATAATTTTATATATGAACATTAATTTGCCAAAATTTGGCCGAGGGCTTATTTTAATTGGCATGATCCTAAAAACATAAGATTTGAATATCATAACATGTTGAATCCCGCAAGAAACAAAACCACATGAATTTTTTTAAAAAATTGTGTTCCATCACCTCATAGGGGAAAATACATAAATTTTGAGATTAAATATTAATCGATTAGATAGAGACTGACATAGGAAAAGAGAAGTTACGTCGAAACTCTCAAATGAATGTCCAACATGAGATTACCGCTTATGCCAGAAATCAAATGAAATTCATTCAAAATAATCCTACAAATAAACACGTCTAATAGAATATTTTCCTTTATATTTTCTTTGAACCAAAAACAGGTGGTGACTGAATAAAAAATTCACAAAAAGTGTGTAAGAAATTTGTGGCAAATTGTGACATGTATAAAAAAAAATACCCAAAAGATTGAGCTACTTGATCAGGGTCTCTTTCATCCAATGGATTCTAGAAACACATGACTAGGATTTGACATGTTTAATCCCACAACAAAACCATAGAAATTGTTCAAAAATTTGTTTAATCACTTCAGAGAAAAAAATACAACACTGAACAATCAAAGGTAATACATTAGATAGATAATAGAAAGAGTAAGGGATATAAGTTGCATGAGAACTGGCAAAACAATTCCAAACATGAGGTTACAACTCATGATACAAACTCCAAAAAAAAATTAGAGGAAAATTCCTATCATACAAATTTCTTTGAAACAATCCTACAAAATCAAACACATCTAATAGGATTTTTGTCCTTTACAGTAGATTCCTCTTTTTCTATTGAAATTCGGTTGCGTCAAAGAAGCCCTTAAGCTGCTTATCCATTCAATTTAAAGAATAGATAGTTTCTGTAGAGACCATAAGAAATATCTACTATTACAAAGAGTCAACGGTGGTTGGTGATCACACATTCTTTTTGTCATAACTAATCCTGATCATCAATCTCCCAGTCCAACATTCCAAACATGCTAAGGATAATTTGTATTTATTTTGCTTGCTTTTATCATTTTAGTGTATTTTTTATTTATGAAAGCTTTTGATTGGATCCAGATATGTCAGATACATATAGTCCCTCCATTGAGAAATATAAGAATATAGTTTGAATTGGTTTGGTCAAAAATATAAAGCTTGTATGTAGTCTTAATGAGATGTTTCCTACTTTACCCATATTTATTCTTTTCAATCATCTACATTTATATAGGGCCATCCAAGACATCTGCTCTTACTCATTTTTCAAATTCATCACCACCTTAATCCTTGTACAAATTCAAAACGCGCCTTATGTTTCCCAAAGGAGTGAGTACGCGGTTCAGTTAGAACCGGCACAAATAAGGTTAGTAGTGCCGGTTCTTCAAAAGACTCACGACAAAAACTTTAATGTGCCGGTGTTATTACCAACCGACATATTTAACTGATTATATATGTCGGTTTTGACTACGAATCTGTGCTGGTTTTTATAGAGACCCGGAACATATAATCTATATATATGTGAAGGTTGCAAATTACAACCGACACATATAATGATTTTCCGCGTGTCAAGCGAATAGACACGTCACTTCGTATTCATAAGTGTCGGTTGGCAACTACAACTGGCACACATAATGCTTCGTCTCTCGAGGCGTTTCGTGGGCATTTTTATCCCGTCATGCCTATATAATCTAATCAATCCACCCATTCCAATCGTCCCTTTCCACCACTCCTAGATCTCCGTCACCTCTTCCTACTCTATCATGGCCCAACAATCCCCTTCCTCCCTTTTGTTGGCGTAGCCTTCTCTACCTGCCTTACCGTCGGTGCACCCCTATCAACCTGTCTCTGCCTTGTCTGGCCTTGCGATCCGACACCTCGTGAGGAGGAGTTGGCCGCTGCGAGGAGCCCCACAAGGAGCCGGTGCCCAAGCGATAGTGGGTCACATTGCCACTGGATCCGTCTTCGGATCCTTCGTGTGCGGCCCTGCCGGCGAGGAAGAGAAGGAGGGTAAGGAAGAGAAGGCGCTAGAGGACGACAATGAAGACTCAAGCTGGCTCATGAACCAGTCAGGTGGATAGGGCGGGGTGAGCATTGTTGAGGTAGATGCAGATGGGCGTTGTGGTAGAGCAGCAGATGGTAGATGGAGGAGGAAGTAGTCGAGCCATCATGATGTTATACAACAACCACCGATGTGTCAAGGCACAAGATGAGGACGGATGAGAAGGAGACGATGGTCGACACGTTGTGGGATCAGATCGGATGGAGGAGCTAGAGAGGCGAGGCAACACGGCCAACCGAGATAGCGTGCAACTCACGGTCTAAGATTATCGCCAGTAGCAATACTTATATTTATTTACCTAAGGAATGACATGTAAAGCATTGACTATTAATCCATCCTTTTGACGGTTGACCCATCATTTTTCTGTTTTTTGTCCCAATTAACAACACTAAATGAGCTAGCTAATGAGAAACCATAACTATCGAAGTTGTTCCTAAAAGAAAGCCTTTGATCTGAAATTAGGTTTGGGTGGAGCAGAAAAGTTGCAATACGATGATAGCCCGCAGCAAAACAAAGCAGCGAGAGCAGTGGCAGGCAGTGTAGCTCACTGCAGCGCGCCTGGGGAACCCCAAAAGTTTTCCAAGCTGTGACTGTGAGCGATTCAAAAGAAAACCAATGTCGCCTCTCTCTTCTCCGCTTCGTAGGCTGCTGCAACCTGCAAGCAATAAAGAAGCCGCTGCTGTTCGTGCTTCTTCCCGAGTCCCGAACCCCGATAAAAACCTCTCCCCCTTTCCCTCCCTCCTCTCCATTTGTGCTGCGCTGCGCTGCCCACCCACTAGGCCACTACACTAGACTCGGCGCAGCTCGCCATGGAAGGGGAGAAGCCGCAGCTCTCCTCTTCCTCCGCCGCCGCCACCACCTGACCCTGCCAAGAACCCACTCCCCCCGCACCGCACTGTATATACTCCACTAGCCATGACTTTCGCCACGCTATTTGATTCGCTCTACTGCCCGGAGGAGCACCTCGACCTGTTCCAAGAGCCGGCCGAGGACGAGTGCTGGCCGGAGCGGAAGCAGGGGGACCATCGGGCGGCGGCCGTTCTTGAAGACGACCTCTCTGCCCTGTTCGACGCGCTCAGGGGAAAGGAGGAGGTGGTGCTGCCGGCGGAGGCGGAGGGGGACGGGTACGGCGGCGCCGCGGGGCGGGAGGCGGCGGTGGGCTGGGCGGCGCGCGCGGCTTCGATGCTGGGCTTCTCCGCGCTCACCGCCGCGCTGGCCACTGCGTACCTCGACCGGTGCTTCCTCGGCGGTGCCCTGCGGCTGGGCGGCCGGTCCTGGATGGCACGGCTCGCCGCCGTGGCCTGCGTGGCGCTCGCCGCCAAGGTAGAGGAGACGCGGGTGCCGCTGCTCCTCGACCTCCAGCTCTGCGCCGCGGAAGGCAGCGACGCCTACGTGTTCGAGGCCAAGACGGTGCGTCGCATGGAGCTCCTCGTGCTCTCCGCGCTCGGCTGGCGGATGCACCCCGTCACGCCGCTTTCCTACCTCCACCCCCTCCTCGGCGCCGGCGACGCCGCGCGGCTCCACCACTGCGAGACCGTGCTTCTCGCGCTAATGGCCGGTGAGTTCGTGGCTCTTCTCCCATCACTGCTACGTGCATTGTCACGATAAAAGGCTCCGTCGTTTTCCGAGCAAGACTTGATCTTTATGCTGTGGGCGCGTCGCAGATTGGAGGTGGCCTCGGCACCGGCCATCTGCGTGGGCCGCCGCGGCATTGCTCGAGACGGCCAGCTTCGGCGGCGACGCCGAGCTCCTGGCACTCATCGACGCTCCCAAGGTCAGCACCGCGGCGCGCCACGCCGCTCGTTGTCACTCAGTAGTGGTTCGCTGCGCGCAGTTATTGCTTGTCTTTTTGTTGTCATCATCTCAACTGATGGGCGTGCCGCAGGACGATGTGGCGGAGTGCGCCAAGATCATCTCCGAGGCGGCGGCGGCGGGGTTGTTGGGCTTCTACCATGTTGACGTCGCCGATAGTAAGCGCAAGCGCGGCGCGGCGGGGCTGCATTCGCCGCCGCCGAGCCCGAGTGGCGTGATCGGCGCGGCTGCCTGCTTCAGCTGCGATAGCGCGGAGTCGCGGTTGGGCGCGGCCGCCGTGTCCGTGTCGTCCTCGCCGGAGCCCCCCGGCCGGCCGCTCAAGCGCACGGCGATGCTTCCCGTTCCACTTCCTCCCGACGAGGAGAGCCGCGACGCTTGGCCGTCCGCCTACGCCGCATGACGCATGCACGGCAGCGCTGGCCTACTGCCGCCACCTACGGGCTGACCGCTCGCCGTGGGCGACGAAATCCACTAAGAGAAGCCGCACGACATGAGAAGATGTGATTTTTCGTGCTTGTCGCAGTGCCATTGAAATGGCGGATGGTTCGTCTAGTTAGGGGAAGGGAAGGGAGGGAGGAAGATTAAGGCGATTAGCCATTGATGGTTCTCGATCGGAGTTGTACTAGGCCATTGGCGGCGAAGAGCAGCAGATGGTGTTGGAGACGCTGCTTCTTGTCCTGCTTGCTTGGTTTGGTGGTTACTGCTAGCTGGCTCCTGCTTCCATCTCTCCCTGCTCTTAGCCGCATCGCCGGTTGCCACTGCCATCAATGCAATTCCCGGCCTCGCATGAGCTCTACTTGGCATTAATGCCCCCTATTTTTGCTTATCATTTTATATAGTTAGTAAATAAATGCGCAATCACCCTCGCTCTGCCTGTGTTTTGTACCTAGCGCGTTTAGCATTAAAAGTGCTGGGAATGTCCCTCCAGTTCATGTGCCATGATTAATGACATGTTTCCAGTAGGCTCGAGGAATCTAGTCTAAGACCATCTCAAACCATGTTCTCTTTATTTCATTTCCTTCTTCATTCCCTTCCAATCCACATTCTCTTTGTTTTCCACCGTCTTCAACAGCTTCCCTTCAAAGAAAATGGTATAGGAAAAGAAGAGAGAATCCCTTCCTAAAGGGATTGGAGAGAGAAATCTCTTCACGTGAAGGGAACGGGAGCCGCGACGGGAGACGGTTGGAGATGGTCTAACGCCTGGTTAGAGCAAGGCTAATAATACAGCTTACTGCTGGCTATATATGGTTGCCATGTCATGTATAGCCATCTAAAAGCACACCCATATAATAAGTTAGCTGTAGAAACAATATGCACATTAATAAATGGTCCATCCATCTATGCTCTCATATTCTTTGGAATCTATGTCTCCGCCAGCTGAGAGCTGGCTATAGAACAAGCTCGTTTCTTCTCTCTCTCCTATTCTCTCACTTTCAACAAAACAAAAATATGACGTGGTAACTCTTACAGCCACTTACATCACCTTATTATACTTGCTCTTATTACTCCAAATTTCATTCATCAACATCACGCAAGATGTGTCCTAGTAATATAGAGAGATAAACAAGTACATACAGATGCAGTACAGAAGAGGCCATGTAGAAAGAAGGCTGATGACTCATCAGTCCTCATTGCAAACCTTGCCATGTAATTTGACTTTCTTTTTTTAAAAAATTCTCATTCCAATTCATATTCGCACAATGGGCGACGTTTAGAAAAGGATGTGAGAAATTGTATTGTTCTCCTCTTTTGGTGTGGACAGCTTCTATCTTTCAGATAAAATTTCTCTCTAATAGAAAAAAGAAAAGAAAAGGCAGGTGAAAGCAAGCTCCGGGCTACGTAAGGACAAGCGAGGTTACGATTATACACACACACACAGTAGTGGGAGTACCATGAGAGAGATGAACTTTAATGGAAAATTAAGTCTTACAAGGCGGCATCTTGATGTGTTGCATGGAGGGAAAGCACATCAGTACTGTGTAATACTAGTAAGATAGATTTTGTAAGTACTTACTTGTAAGAACACACTGGTATGCAATTGGAGTAAAAGACGGTAATTAAGGAGAGGCATTGGCAAAGCTTGTGAAGAAGGGTTTTGAGACTAGCTAAGCTTGGGCATGGGGAATCCTTGTAATGTACCAACATAATAAGCAATACTGATGTTGCTTAGAGAAGTAGTAGAAGCAAATGAAGCCAAAACCAACCAAATTTCAATTTCAAAGCGCTTTAGTGGTGCTTGGACTTTTGTAGGCTTTGACCTCGAGGGAAGAGCTGGTTTGTTACTGGAGTATCATCCCTTTCCTTTGCTTCCTCCAAAGACTCACTAGGCGCATCAAAGGAGTGATGACTGCCACTCACTCTGTCCCCCTCTCTTGTGGTAATTAAGCACACCGTCACATATATAAGCAAAGTTCCTTCTTGACAAGCTTTTGCCTCTTTACACATGGCCATGTTGATGATACCAAGGCAAAGTGTAGTTTGCACCAAAAACAAGCAGCACAGTTTTGCCACCCGCCAATTGTTGCAGCACTCAATTAAATGATATTTTGAACACTTAGATTTTGAGCTCTTTTATGGTACTAGGGTGGTAGTATAAATACTACTATGGTAGTATAAAAAATAAAAAAACAATTTGAACCATTAGATCGAAAGGAATGGATGATTCATATTCATTTTTGTGTACCGTAAAAATTCACTAAGTTTTACTGGGAATGAATCAATACAGTGTTAGTATTTCAAAGATGGTTTACAAATACCAAGTTCCAAAAACATGGAATCATGTATATCAAATAGGTTCTTGTATACATGATTTTTATCCAAGAGAAGCAAGGCATGATGGATGAGAGGAGCATGCCTTTGACAATTTGCCCATGATGTGCGTTGATTGGCACTGTATTTCTATCTGCCTGTCCCTCTCCCTGTCACAACCCATAAAAAGTCTCCTACGGTCTGAAACCCCCTGCTTAGTACACCCACCAATGACTCTGGAGTGAGTAATAGTAACCAGCAAATCACTCCCACTGGTTCACACATACATGTAATGTAACTGCCATTAGTCGCTGACATGTAGGACCTGGTGACGTGTGCAGCTCACCTGGACCCACCTGTCTGTGCACACATGGCATGTTCCCCAAGTGAAGTGAGATGGGTGAGGAGGAGAGCAGGGGAGGACACCATGTGGTGCTCCTCCCAACCTTTTCAGCCACAAATCATTTGTTTGTCATTACTTGCTTCCATGGCATAATGGATGCAATCAGCATTTGGGCATAGGTAATCCAGCTTACAGCTGGGGCTTTGGACTAAGCAGAGGGCAGTATGTGAGGATGCCCCCACATGATTGATAAACAAAAGCAAATTAATAAGAAGGTTACAAAAGATAAAAGATCCAGCTTTGTTTTGTCCTGTCCTTGGAACAGACAACCGAGGATGAAGAAAAAGAGGGGAAAAAACTAAAAAGGCAGAGGGAGAGGGAGAGAGAGAGAGCAGAGAGCAGAGAGCAGAGCATGCATGCAGGAAGAAGTGGGCGCAGGGCCCTGCCTGCAGTACCTTGCTTTGCTTTCTCCAGCATGAGATGAGAAGAAGGCAAGGCAAGGCAAAAAAAAAAAAAAAAAAACTCTAGGCCTACCAACATGTTGTACCCGTTGCCTTGTTCAACGCAGGCCCCTACAGCCCTACAGAACAAAACACTAAACAATCTCTTTTTTTTTTGTCAAACAACAAAACAATTATTTGTTGCTTTTGTCACAAAAAAAAAGGTTTTTTTACCATGTGGCTTAAGAAAATCATGTGTTCCAAATAGGGCACAAGTATCAACATTAGTAATTTCATTTTAATAAAACTAGCAGTGTATGTAATAATGATAATAGTAATAGTAATACATGGACATAAACACACTTATAGCAATACATGGACTAGCAATATGCGGATCAGGGCAGTGTGGTGGTCGCTTGCCGAAGCAGAGGGGAGGAAGAAGGATCACATTGCTTTTTTGGCTTAAAATCTAGGGTGTTTTACAAAAGAGCATGTAAAGGGAGTGAGGACAGAGCATGATCTGATGGATGGTCGTGAACGTGTCTTGAACCGCATAGGCATGTAGAAAACTTGCTTCCTTCTTCTATTGGAATGCAAGGTCATGCATTATAGGTCGCAGCGATCTAGTGAGCAAATGACTTGTGTTTTGCTTGGACCTGTTGACCATTACGCTCTTTTCACTAGTCAACGAATGAATCAATACGGACATACGATTACATTGATTTATGGGTCATGTACGCATTTTCTCCTACATGAAATGCATGCTGACCATCTTCTTGGCTCTTGCCCAAATTAATAGTTGCATTGCGTTGGAGCAAGATTTTGCTACGGAAAGGGAAGCTATTGATTTTCCTTCCAGGGCTACATTGGTGGGCACTGTGTAGCTTTTCTTGGTGGAGCTTGCACTTTTGTCGGAGGTGGGACCCAAGGGGCAGATGGGACTGGATTTTGTTCCCGGTATTTTATTTTCCTTGCAATTATTAGTACCAGTACTCCCTCCGTTGGGATTTATAGGATGTATTAGAGATGGGCTCTAAGACCAAGGACAATAGTTAAGTTACAAATTTACATTAGTGGCGGAGGTAATTAATACTTCAAATGAACTTAATCACATGTATGCATGCATGATTTAAATGAGGGTACTATAGGAAAGATCTCACTAAAATAATATTGGAAATTGTGTGTGTTCTATATTAAATAATAAATCCAAATCTGTAATAAGCTCTATAAATTTCAACGGAGGAAGTATATGTTAATTTTTTGCAACATGGCGGAGGAGGAGAGCAAGAGGCCAGCATGCCGCTCGGACCACACTGGTTTGGTACTAGGAAACAGTGCCCCAAGAAGCACACCGAGGTGACCTCTCTCTCTGGGCTGCTACCGCTCCAGCGCCTCACGAGTGGCAACTATTTGGAACAGGGCTTCATTACATTGACAACAAAAAACAAAACTATGCAATGCCATGTCATGCTCTATCATTGGACCATTCCTACGGCTACTTGGGTCTCCACTGTACAATGTACACTGTATCTTGCCGTCTCACCGACAGATCGATGCGTCCATAGATATACATTACCAGGCTCCATGGTGTTATTTTGTAGATGTGGCATGTTGTTTTGCTTTTGACCCGATTGTCAATATGCTCATGTAAGTGCAAACAAGAGGTAAGGACAAGAGTAGGTGCTCAACACATTCACAAGCTTGTCGACAAACCTAGGGTTACCTAAGTCATAAAACATTGACTTAGAGGCATATGTGCATTAACAAGAGAGATGTACATACATAGGCAGATGTCAGAAAACTTTGAATAATCGTTAAGCTTGTATATGATCAGAGAAGCAATATTGATCTCCATGCTTGTCATTGCTTCTCTCTTCCTTGGTCACCTTTTGTAGCTACGGCCATCGGCCATGTCAATCCGCCAATCCGGGTCTTGGCAAACTAAAGTTGAGCATGAATATCTTTCTTAATTGTGACATCTTATTTAGAACATTGGTATTTCACAAAAAAAAATTTAATCGTATAGTAGTCGGAAAAACTTGTAGCTCTCCAAGGGTCTATGGTAAAAACATGTTAGATATAGGTGTGGTTCTTTTCAGCTTATCTCATTTGTTTATCTTGTTTGCTTATTTGCTTCCCAATGTGGCCTCGAGAGCCGGGATTTTTTTTTTATCTCGTTTGCTTATTTGATTTATCGGGATTTTTTTTAAATTTTTGGATTCATTTTTTTTTTATCTCGAAGATGTGTATAAAAGTTCTCTAACACAAGTCGAACAAATAGGACCCGGTTCTCCTGGCCACATCGAGAAGCAAATAAACAAACGAAAGAAGCAAATGAGATAAGCTGAAAGAAACCACACCATAGGCTCATATTGCTCGTCTTATGACCTACCCATATTTTCTTTTCTTGAATTCAGAGTTAGATACAAATATCTCGGATACAAATTTCAATATTGATTATTCAGAGTATGGATGTAGGTTATGAATAACTTAACAGATAGTACACACGTAATTAAATAAAAGGCATAGTTTTATCGGTAAAAGTGTTATATTATACTACCTATTTGAGGATATTTTTCCTATTTATCAACATACACATAACTAAATGTTAATTCATATTATATAATACCATTCGGGGGTAACATTCTATTGATTTTTCTGGTATTTCTTACATATAACAAAATATGGATACAGATCGGTTATTGCTCTTTTAATTATAGTACGCATATTCTGGAACATTATCCGTAAGATATGGAGATAAAAGTAGGGCTGGAACTTTAGCTTGCTGCTCCCCTACTTTTATCTCCATAGCAGCTCGGGCTCGGCTCGGAAATTGGCTCGCTCGTTTTAGCTCGCGAGGGCTCGTTTGCTGCACAGCTTCGTAGTCTTCATGGTTTTTTATATGCTTGTGTTATATGTATACATATATATTCATGGTTCATTGTTAATGGTTCATTATTTATGGTTCATTCATGTATATATGATATATATGACTCTTTGTTCATGGTTCATTCATGTACATATGATGCATCTTTATTTTTTTTCATCACAAGCTCACGAGCCCACGAGCCTCACGAGCCGGTCCGAGTTTTTAGCGAGCCCGAGCCAAGCTAGGATCTGAGCTGTTACTGAAAACAAGCCGAGCCAAGCCAGCTCGTTTAGAAAACGAGCCCGAGCCGTCTCTCAGGCTCGGCTCGGTTCCAGCCCTAGATAAAAGAATGGGTTTAGAGCGGATTTTTTTTCTTATAAATATGATAATCGGATCCCTCTGGTTTCCATGGGTAAGAAGATCTGAGAGGTCACGCACGAATATCCAAGCATGTAAAAAGGCGACCTGTCGGCCGGAACAAAATCATACGCTCGAGTCGCCGTCAGAGGGGAAAAGATTGTGTGCAGTGCAGTGCAGTGTCTTCTCTTCTCTTCTCTTGCCAGCCACACAACAAGACAAAACACATGGAGCAGTACTCGCTCTCTCCTACGTATTGGAATCTTCTACCAAAATTTCCGTTCTCTGTTAGATTCTTGTGAAATCTGATCTGTTACCAAAATTTGTGTAGACTGTAAAATTGTAATCCAGATCTGTTGTTGACCATCACAAATCTAAAGCGAAACACGGAAAAGATGGCCACAATCAAAAATGGTGTAAAACTGGTGGTGTGCAGTGGCCATGCTACCAAATTAAAGGTCGCATCCGACAGCGTGTGTCAAACAGCAGAGGTGCTGGCGGTTGACCCAAAGTATAAGAGTTTCTTATAGGATAGTTTCCGAGAATTATTTTTACCGTTTATCTCTCTATCTCGCGTGATCCTGTTTTATCTCATCTGCAACACTGGTCCTATTTTCCAATCTCCATATATCTCTTTCTTATATTTTATTCCGAGCCATATTTTTACTATTTACTACCCTATTTCTACATTAATAGAGCTCACTATAGGAAAGGAATAGGGTCACCATTACACGTGCATTTAATATGTAAATGGAAGGCAAACAGAGAAAACCGAGCAAGGTCAATTCGCAAAATATAGTTTAAGGAGGAATTTGATGATTTGCCCCAAAGTTAAGAGTGCAATTAATGATTTGCTCCCTATATGTTTATGACATGTGGGTCTCATCAAATCTCCTCAATTTTGAGGGATATCATCAATTATTCCATAGTTCAATGGTCTCGGGCATGGAGCACAACTACAAAATCATGCTAATACAAAAAAGGTGCAAATTCTTCAAATGTCCTTTTGATTCAAGACATAATTCTAACCGTACATAAATTGGTCAGTAGAGGCTAAGCACACAGCATCCTACGTGGAACTCATCCAGAAATATATAAAATGGAAAAATCTAGAGAAGCCATAAAAAAAGCTGGGAAAAATCCTTAGAATGCAAGAAGATTTAGGAATATATTAGAGAAACAAGAATAAATACACCTTTGCCACCTTGGGGCAGCCCAAATCGTCCCATCAATAAATTGAAGAACGTTTTTTCATTTTATATGAGGCAAAAACTCCCAACAGACCATGAAAAGGCATCAATTTTAAATTCTTCTAAATCTAAAAGATTCTAAATTATTTTCTACTAATTTTAGGGGTTTTTTTTGTGATTTTCTCAACTTTTTATTTGAAATTGAAAATTGAATTTTGGGAACCCGAAAACCAGTGGTTTCAGAAACCGTCCCTCGGCGGTTTGGCAGTTCCTCACCGGTTTCCAACGGTTTTTAAAACCTTTGGTGTTGACTCTAGTCTTCCTCCCAGATGAGTGGCATCCGCTTTGCAAGCAATGGCTTCCTCAACCGATACGGCGTCACCTCTAGCAATAGCGACATCCTCCCCAGTTGATCTGTCTCTTATGACGCCCTCATCCTCCTCGAGCCGTCTCTCTTCCTCTGCATGCAGCCTCCTCCTTGGCATGGGAGCTTCTATCGTCCTTGGCATCGATCGTATCCTTCACCCCGCAATGGCTGGCTTCATCCCTAGGCAGTAGGCATCCTCCTCACCGGTGACATCGAGGTTGACTCCGTTTCAGACTAACTCATCCAAACAACCAAATGTAAACTTAGACGACCCATTTAGGATGAGGAAAAAAATTATGATCTAAATAGTTTTCATTTTTTTTATTTCTTGTGTTGTTTACAGGAGTATTTTGAACGACTTTGCAAAGCATACGTACTGGAGTGCAGCGTGCGTGTAATTTGCACATGCTTTTGGTGTTAAGCAGGCACAGGGTGCTTTTGCTCTGACGTTGCTTTCCTTGGCTTTGGCTTGACAAGTCCAATTCGATCGAGGAAGCAAAGAGAGATAAAGCAAACAAACGTAAAAGCAAGCAAAGGGTTTCTTTGGACCAACCAAACAATTGGGGAATAATATGATGGCAATCTACCTACTCCATCTTTCCTCTCCCCCTGTCTTCGTTCGCAATCACCAACTGCGTGTCCATTAATTTGCAACACATCTAAACACATATGTGAGCTAATTTGCGTTGGCTTACAAATAATGCCGATGAAGTCGTGTGTGTCCAAGAGGGTTCACAAATTCGTCAAATTTCAAGTGAAATTGTGAATTCAAATTCAAACTTACAAAAAACACCCCAAAAAAAAATCTGAAAAGACTATCAGTTTGTTTTAAACGTTTTACATGAGAACTGTTTTAAAAAACAAAATTTAAAGTGGCTTTTTCGACATTTACCCGTTCCTCCCGGTGTGGGCAATTCGTCAAACTCCTTGTGCATTGCAAGCACCCGCTTTAGCATTTCTCCCACACCACAGCATGTCGCCATCGCCGCATCGCCCTTTGCTTCCTGCCCACGTGCCTCGTTTGGCCCACACCTAGCACGTAGTGTGTGCTTGGCGGTTTTCACTAATATTTATGTGGTTTTCGTTTGCGAAACGAGAAAACTGATAAATTTCATGTTCAATTTCAAATTTTAGATTATGAATTTTACACCATTTCTAGCGAATTTTGGTGAAAACCTCTTCCTCCGGCCGCTAATGATCCGATTGAGAGATGGAGTATGCAGCTCTCCCCCTGGTTTGCTGAACTTCTGACCCACCCTCTCCCATTGCTTTGCTCGCAGTCGCCCGCTGCGTATCAATTTGCAGAACATCTAAAGATTTGCCAGTTAATTTGCATTAGCTTAGAAAATACTCCTAGTAAACTCGTGTGACAAACAGGGTTGACAAATTCACTGCATTTCGAGCGAAATTCGCGCTTGCTTACCTCCCTAGGGCAAAACAAAAAAACCAAGCGGTAAATCGAGCCAATCAACATTTGAAATTTAAAATCAAAATTCACAAAAGAAATTATGAAAATAGTATTAAATTGTCTTGAACGTTTTGCACGAAAATTGTTTTGAAAAATTCATAAAATCAAGTGATTTTTGTCTTTTAAAGTTTTACCCACTCCACCTCGTGTGGGCAATTCGTAGAAGTCCTTGTGCGCAGCTGCCACATGCTCTTCGCACGCGACATTGCATCCCTCTCGTCTGTGCGACGCACCGGTCTATGAAACGGAAATACATACAAATGTTGAGCTCAAGTTCAAATTTTGGACTACAAATTTTACATGATTTCAAGGGAATTTTTATGAAACTGTTGGCTCCGCAGTTTTTGGGTGTGGGATGAAAATAAAAAAACCACCTTGCCACTAAAATCATCTCCAGCAGTAGCCAATAAATATTGTTTATCTGACTTTTTAGAGATAGAGTGTCTACTAGAGGGAACGAATCTCTAGAGTGTAGTGTAAAGTATAAAAAAATTTTAGAGGATAAATAGAGTGTGCAAGGAATAGTGAGAAATAGTGTTACAAGGAGAAAGGAGAAATCGGAAGCGTTGGCCGCAAACAAGACAAGACGAGGAAAGCCATGGAGGATGCAGCTAACGTGCCCGTGCCGTGCGTGGTGGCTCTGAGTTGAATGCTCATGCTCATGCTGCATGGCTGCCTGCAACAAAACGGAGTTCGTAGGCAGGGAAAGAAAGAAAGCTCCACCTGCATCTGCATGGAGACGGAGCCTGCAAGCTAGCAGCTCATCGCAGCCCGCAGGCAGCTGTTCATGTCGAAAAGTTGATGTATACTGTGGATTTAGAGTTTTAAAATCTCGTTAGCACCAAATTTAGGATTCAGCGCGTGCTAGCCAATTTGGCCAATAATCAGTAAGGTAAAGAATCAGTTTAGATTAGCCAATTAAATCCAAATAAGAGATCGAATAACCTATCTAGCTTAAAGATAAGGCCAAAAACTCAATAGATCCAAAAGTAGAGAGAACTATTGGCTTAAATAGAGACTTAAATCGATAAATGTAATAGTAGCACAAACTATTGATTTAAACAGAATTTCAAACTAATATATTTAAAGGATAAACAATCTACTACTAAACCGATGAGATCGGCTAAATAGTAGATCGAGGGGTAAACAGACTATCAACTAGCCCATTAAATTATCTAGCTGACAGTCCGAAGAATAAACAGACTATCAGCTAGATTAACAAGTTAATCAAACCAATAGAACTAGCATAAACAGATTATCGGCTAAATAGCAAGCTACAAGCCGATAGAACGAAAGTAAAACCGAATCCTTTGCACGAAACGACGATGCGCAACAATATCGGCAAAGATAGTATTCTAATAAACCAAGCGAGAATATCGGACTTAACCGAGACATTACTTATTTGGGGTTGTATCTTGAAGTCGATCGAGAAGACAATGCGCAACAAGTCGATCGAAAGCAAAATACGGTAAAACTAACTTTTCGTTACTCCTAGAAATTGAAAAGACGATTGTATTAAAATAGTAAATTGATTGGTCGGGGGACCCTTTTCCCATTATATAGGTTGGGTATTTATATCCAAAACATGGACTCGATACAATATGTCTCCAACTCTCAATCTTACTATAAATAATCTAACCGACTTAATATATAAATAGGACCCACTCTAAATAGAAACTTATCTAAATACATATCTAAAACATATTACATAGCCGATCCAGACATTGTCTTGTAAAACCTTCCTAAATCGGCCTCATTGGATAAAGTTTCTAATTCTAACTTGTCGTAGCCGATTAGGAATCTTTTTCCTTATTAGGAATCTTAGTCGATCGTATCTAATCCAAACTCCTAGAATCTTCTTTTATGTCGGCTTCTTAACCAAGTATTCTGATAGTTTCTATAAGCTTTGGCTAAGTCCAAAATTGGGTGTCAACATGTGCCCCCATTTTTAGAATATGAGGATCAAGTTCCAAAAATTTTAACCATCGGTTTTTGATCTTCTAGTAAAATCTTTTATAACCGATATCATCTTTTGCACACCCTCCAGGAATTTTGCTCAACTATTTTTCAACCTTCTCTTCTCGCGTGGAATCCCAGGCATAGTTTTTCTTTACGGTGCCATGCTTATCTTATGCTTTTGCGGATAGGATGACACTCATTGAACTCATCATTTTGATGTTCCTTATCGGCATCACGCTTCTCCCGAGCCGTCAATCTTTGTAACCTTCTTTTTTAAGACTTGGATAGACCTTCGAGACATCACCTTGGCTTTGGCTCAATCAGCTGTCTTATAATATCTTTCATATTCTCGGTTAAAACTTTACCTTCACCTTTGTGTGTTTTCTTTGATCTTGTCAGCTCTGATATTTTATTCTTGACTCATACTCTTTGCTCTACACTTGGGCTCTGATTTTGATTATTCTTTTGATGATGTTGGAGGTGTTGCATAGGGCAATCCCAAACCGATGGCAGTATCATGTTGTTTTCCCAATAGAATCAAAAGAAGAAACATTCCCAATGAGCTATGTTAGGACTCACCCGTCGGTCTAGAGCTCGACTTTGTGAAGCCCTTAGCTCATATTTTTCCATCAACTGTGCAAATGTCACTTTTGGTTTGTAGATAAGTTTCAAAGGTAGTTTGTCTTTTTCTACCTTGTACCATCTGCCGATTTCTGGAGGTCCCTTGAGTTTTATGACCTTCGAGCCTGATTCATACTTGGCCTCTATTTGTATTTGGCCAATCATGACTTCCAAAGGCTTCTTATCACTTGGTCTTTCGTACTCTTTATAATCTTGGACGTCATCGGCTTTATCCTTTCCTTTGATGTTGTCGCCCGAGCAATCTACCATATTGACTGAGAAAGGGCATACATCAGCTGGTATGTTCTCTTTATCGGACGATTCATCTGACTTACATTGAACAAAGTCGTCCTTGTCCACGGTTGATTGGACCTCATAAGCCAACACACATTGGACTAAATGGCTCATATCGGAGAATTGTTGACCACTAAACTTTTCCCTGATATGGGGCAACAATCCCTGATATGCCAAATCAGCTAGTTGACTGTCATGTAAAGTCACACTATAGTAGCAATTCTACATATCTTTAAATCATTTGATATAGTTGTTGACCGATTCCTCAAATTTCTGTTGGACAATACCTAAATATGATATCCTCAATTCAAAGCTATTACAGAAGAAATACTTATGAAATCGGCTTTCAAGATCTGCCCAAGTGTTAATTGAGTTGGTAGGGAGTACAGTAAACCAAGTGAACACAGGACTAGAGAGAGATAAAGGAAACAGCCTGATCCTAAATACATCACATTGACCGGCCTCGCTGCATTATGCCAAGAATCGGCAGACATGTTCTATTGTAATAATTGATCCTTCTCTTGAGAACTTGGTGAAATCAGTAACGCTGAAACCTGCGGGATATGGAACTTGATCCAAGTGTTCAGGATCAGGCTTTTTATAGTCGATGGATCTGTCCTTAGGCTGAATGCCAAATTGATCCCTCAAAACTGCGGTGATATGATGGGCCATACTAGCTGACTGTGGTTGTGGCTGATGATAGTATTTGTTGTCGGCCTGCCCCTGGGCAATTACTTAGGGTTGCTTGCATTTGTTTCAAGCCGACCAATTGCACAGAAGATGATTTATTTAGTGTATGAATTGACTGTGAAGCAGATTGGACCAGTTGTGAAGCCGAGTGCGCACATGCACTGGGACAACTGCCATAGTCTACATCTCGCATTTAGAGCCACATTCGACTTGCCCCCCTAGCGTATAATCAGGTGTGCATTATGGAGGTACCAAGTCGACCTAGGGTATAGATGAAGCACAACTATGTTGAGAGACCTATGGGATCGACTATGAAACTGATAACCGATGTACCATATTACTCTCGGTATGTACTTGAAACTCCCTTCGAGGAACAGACGCTATCGAGTATAGGGACAGACGCTATCGAGTATAACAGTATATGTCGGCTGAACAGTTGTTGCCATGGGAGCCGACTAATACGATGCTTATATGTCTGTCACAACTGTGGTGGTATAGGTTGGCTCATTAGCATAACTGATGGTGAATTAGCCGATGTATACTATGGCTGATAACTATGTTCATAGTTGGCTTGCCCCTCGGATATATACTTAGATGTACGTCACGTTTGCACCAAACCAACCGTTTGGCTGACTAGCATTCTACATGACGTATAAGTTAGTTGTGGAGCAAATTGAGTTGTTCATGAAGCCGATGGCCACAACATCAAGGTATTATTCTCTGTAGTTTGCGCTTGAGGGTCTCCGTGGAATACAGGCACTGTCGAGTTAATTGAAGCATATGTTGACTGAATAGTTGTCGGCACTAGAACCATCAAACCAAACGTCTGGACATCGGTCTTAATTAAGTTGATTAACTTGCGGTGTAACTTGTCCCATCAAAAAAGGCCAATTAGCCGATGCTTGTGGAATCATCACCCTTGAGCTCAACATCGGTTGAACCACATAATGCTGATTGACTAAATAAGTCAGTGAAGTTGTTGAAGTTGTTGCTGGACTTAGCAGATTTCTAGTCAACACAAGTCTTCGTGCTATGTCCTTCAATAGTCAGCTTTAAGATAGTCAAAAAAGTCGATGGCTCATTAATCATAGCATGATGGAAAAATTGATTAATCATAGCCGATATTTCATTAGACGCAATTTGAGACCGGTTAGTTGATGGGTCCTGAGTAATGGTTGGAAAGCTAGTCATCTAAACATGAGCACCATCTTCGCCTTTTTGAAATGAGCCAAGATAAGTAAGTCTTAGTTCCTCCATACGAGCTGCCATATCATGACGTTATTCCTCAGTAAGATCAACGTCGGTTATAGCAAGGATAGACTCCTCAAAGACATCGGATAGATCGGCCACTATTTCTGATCTGGGTTCCACCGAGCATGCCATAAAGTGTGTTCATGCCAAAAGTTGACGGTAGGTTTAAACACACCGTGGGACTAGGATTTTGGAACCCTATCAATACCAAGTTTAAGGTTCAGGGTGTGCCTGCCGATTTGACTAATAAACAGCAAGGTAAAGAAATTAATCAGCTTAGATTAGTTAGTTAAATCCAAGAATATAAGAATAACCTATCAAGTTTAAAAACAAGGGAAAAAACTCAATAGGTCCAAAAGTAGAGAGAACTATCAACTTAAATAAAGACTAAATTGATAGATGTAAAAGTAGCAGAAACTATTGATCTAAATAGAAGTTCAAACCAATAGATTGAAAGGGTAAACTATCTACTATTAAGCCGACATGATCAACTAAATAGTAGATCGAGGGGTAAACAGACTATCAACTAGCCGATTAGATCATCTAGCTAATAAAACGAAGGATAAATAGAGTATCGGCTAGATTAACAAGTTAATCAAACCAATAAAACGAGGGTAAATGTGGGGCTTGTCCTTTGCCCACCACTTGATCTGCACTAGTCCCTGGATCAGTACACTAGTGCACACCATTCACATAGCCGGATCATTACATTCAAACGGTAGACTTATATTACATAAAATACCTATACAGAAGGCTATTAAGTGTTTACAACGCGGCACATTGGCCCAAATATTCCAAATGTCCAAAAGATGAGAGTGCAGAGAACCAAAAGATCTAAAAGAGGCTCGTACCGGCTATGCCTAAGCACTCGACTGGAGAGACGCCCTAAGCCTCGCCCTGATCGTCAGCATAATCTTGACCTTCGTCTTCATGGCAGGCGTACTGATCCTGCTCATACTCTCCATCTAAAAGAGAATATGAATGCGAGGGCAGTGTCATCCAAACACTGGCGAGCTAACTTCCAACCCGATGCATTTAGTGATAGGAGTTCCAAAGGAAAGGTTGGGGGTTTATTTAATTTACAGAAAGCAAGTTTTATGAACCAAAGCCTATGACTTAGTATATTTTAACCCAAAGTTCTACTAATCAATGTTCAAATTTTCGTTCTCATCACATCTCATGACAGTTTCCATGCACTCTGCCAAACGTATCCAAACCCCTGGCAGTTTCCATACACTCTGCCAAACGTCTCCTAACACCCGCCATCATCTTCCGGGTGTGGCGCACCGTTAATGGATCTTACACCGGTAGCGTCGGTCTTCCTAGCCGAAGTTGCCAGCTCGCACTAGAGTCAAGGCTCCTATCACGTAAGACCTAGATCATCCGCTTTGGATGATGACACATTCTGTCTTCGCCTCGGACTAGGGTTGACCACGACGCCGTCTGAAGAAGCGGCGGGTCCCAAGTCCGCACTACTGCGCGATGGCCACGCATTGTGCAGGAACCCTAGTGGACAGCATAAAGCTACGCAAAAACAACTCGCACTCCAACTGGCACAGCCGTCCTTGGTTGCCCAGCACTCCTGGAACTCACGTTGTGCAAAAACCCAAGTGGGCAGCATACAGCTACGTAAAAACAACTCGCGCTCCGACTGGCACAGCCGTCCTTGACTACCCAACACCTTCCCCGTGGTCCAGCCTTCCTTCACACCATGTAGCCTAGCTACATGACACCCTTAACCACAACCGGAACACATCCGTGTTCCCAATCACACACCGGCATGCCAAGCCCAATATCCAGTTTACCAAGTTTATTGTGTCATCATGTCCGGTGAATGTCGGTTCACCGTTCCGAGACAACTAAGCCTAAACTTAATAATTGGACCTGAGCAATGTCTAAGCAAGATTTTAACCAAGACTTAAGAGTCTAAATCATTTTATTAAACCTAACCAGCCTAACAAGGGAGATAATCAAGGCAATCATTAATTAAGTCAAATGATGGATGATTTCATCAAGGCAATATCATCATGGTAAATTAATAACAAGAAGTAAAACATGGCATGATACATCATGATTAAGTAAGTAGACATAATTACTTAAAGATAACATGTAATTTGTTATTGTAAATAAAATACTTTAAGAAACCGGGATTCAACATGATCCTTTTGAATGTTAACTCGCACTAAGGAAAGTATAGGCTTTTTCTAGTAAAAGTAAACACCTAAAGGAAGGTTGTTAACTCACACTAGGGGAAGTTGAGACTCTCCCTAGTAAAAGTAAACACCCTTTCGGGTATATGTTAACTCGCCTTGGTCTTGCGGGCAATGGGGGTCTTCTGGCGGTTCTTCAAAATGTCCTTCAGCCTCCTCGGTGTCTATTAACGGAATGAATTCGAGAAACAATAAATACAACACCGATATGCAATAAGAAGCATGATGCATGAAATGCTTACGCTAAGTCTAGCGATTAGCATCTAACGATAAGTCTTAATCTAGGTTTCGAGGAGGTTCCATGATCCTACTAAGCAAAAATAGTTTCTGGCGTAATGACAGCGGCGTGCTTATGAGATAAGGCATATATATATATATATATATATATATATATATATATATATAT
The DNA here is from genome assembly GCA_036346145.1 of Olyra latifolia. Classification (NCBI taxonomy): domain Eukaryota; kingdom Viridiplantae; phylum Streptophyta; class Magnoliopsida; order Poales; family Poaceae; genus Olyra; species Olyra latifolia. Next base: position 1,508,305 of record CM070531.1, on the reverse strand, counting down.
ATATATATATATATATATATATATATATATATATATATATATATAAGTTTATTCTCTACCTAATCATTTAATAGGAGAAAATTAGGGTTTTAATATGTTGAAATATATTTTAAAAGCAATAATATGTTAACCAACAATTTGACTAGAAGTATTTCCTTCTTCAACTCATGTTATCATTAATTTCCTATCATAATAGGAGTTTAAATGTGTGGAAGATATAATCATAGGTTATATATATATATATATATATATATATATATATATATTCACACACACATATATATATATATATATTTATAAAAATAACCATGAGATTGCATAGTAATAGACCTAGCTAAAATAAAAGCTTTACTGTTATGAATTACAGAAAAATAATTACTTTAGCCATGTACATTAAATTTATGGTAACTAGATCATAGATTAACTAATTAATTATACTTATTAGTTAGGCCAATTATAAACTAATGGTTGATTAGAAGTCATATCATTGATTTAGTACTTTTCCTAAGTCCAGAAGGTTATTACAAGTTCCTCATGAATTTTCTCTGATTTTATTAGGTGTTAATCTATTTATAATAAACAGCAACCCATTTTTACTATTTTCTATATAGGTTAATATCCTAAAGGCAAGCTAATGAAATTAATCTGAGGAAAAGGGTCTGTTATTGTTCATGTTAGTATTTTTATTAAATTCAATAAAAGATCTAGTATTTATCGTAAATTTTCTAGCATTTTTGGAATAATCTAGCTATTTTTGGTAAATCATTTCTATATTCTGTATTTGTTTTATTTGCGAAATCCCGAAAATAGCTGGTGAACAGTGATGGGCGGCCCACTAACTCGCGGCTGGGCCAACCACGCCGAAGGCGTAATCTGCAAGGGTGTGTCCCGCGAGCGAAGGTGCCAACGGGACGGAGCGCTTCCACTCAACCTGACGGGTGGGCCAAGGGGCCCACATGTCAGCGAGTTCTTTCTATCTCGCGCACGATCTAAAATCAATCGATCACACGCATGCATCTTGGCGCTAATCCAACGACCGGGACTTCATCTCCCACCTCCAGCCGGGGCGGCGGAGGTGACGTCATGAAACCGGCGAACATTCAGTGGCGTGCTGGCGAAGCAACGGTGCACTAGTGAGGGTGATCTTGGGCGCTACTAGTTCCTCGCGAGAAGCTCTAAGACGTGTGAAAGTGCATCTAGGCACATAAGTGGTTTTGGTGATTAATGACAAAAATACATAGTGACAATTATTTGTAAATGACAAATTGATGTAAATGCTTGACTTAGTGCCTGCCTAATGTCAAACCTCTATTAAGTATTTATTTATCTTGTGAGACTAACAAGTTTGTTGATAAGATCATTTTAGTCTCATCCAAATGGAGGGATCCTTTAGGTCAAGTATATAAGCAAAGATGAGATATGCAATCTCAGTATCCCTTCTATATTTATTATTGCATTCCTCTTGTGTAAGTGCATATTGAACTTCATGTAACATATTGCTTATATATATGCACATTGGTTCATGTCATATCAATTTGTGCACATATATTCACTTGAGTTCAATATGCGGCTTGTTTCTAGTATGTTAGTCTTAAATTAGAGTTAAACTTCATGTTGCTATAAATTGATTTGGTGCATGCTTGTCTTGTTTATATATCTTCTCATGCACATCACTTAGTGAAGTTTAATATAGATTGTTCCACAACTTCACTCTAGTTTGAATATTATTTGCACATATGTAATTCTTGTATATTTTAACATGTGAATCATTAAGTGAAGATTGTGATCCTTGCCATGGTTTAATTGTTTCATCATATTGGCAATTATCTCTCTAGTGCATCTAGCTCTATTACATATTCATCATGTTGTACTTAGTGGAGAATCTTTCTCTTATCAAGTGTTTCCACTCATATTGTGCATATTTATATGAAACACTTGTGGTACTTAATTGCTCACAAATATCAACTTATTCATATCCATTGGGCTTTTGGGACTAATACCTTTCATGAGTGGTTTGGAAAGATTTAGGTCTCGTGAGTATGTGTGATGACCAAGGTATGTTAAAAGATGACGGTTAAGCCGAGGTCAATAAGACGACGGTGTCACCAAGAGTTGAGAACTAAGTCAAGATCGACTTAGCGTGTAGATCGTCGGGGAGGATGACCAAGTCAATGTCGATGGGACGAGAGTCTCATGAGGTGAATCGAGTCAAGTTGGATAAGGTGAAGGCTTCATCAATCCTTTGGTGAAGGTCATCATGCAAAATGAAGAAATAAGACGGCAAGTGATTATCCTAGACTTGTATTATCTTTGATTTAATTTAAGTCTAAGGATTGTCGTACTATTAAGAGGGATACGATGTTGAATGACTTCTAGATGTGTCAAGTGCTCAAGTGATCCATTCTTGTGAAACCTAGAGAGAGTGTGGTGTTGGTGGTGTCGGAAAGTGAGAGTTGTAGGTCTCCCTTGCCTTCATTGTGAGTTCTGCATTTATCCCTGAGATTTGAGATGTGAGACCTTGTTGGTTGTGTAGCTCTCGTTCTTAGCTTCCGTAGAGCCCAAGTTCTCCCAAAACGGAGTCCGGAGTCAAAAGTTACGGCCGTTTTCGTCGGGCTTTGCTGGTCCTGATTTTAGGACCGGACTATCCAGTCCGGAACACCGGATAGTCCGGTCTTTCGGACAGTCCAGATCAAATCTGACGCTGAGTTTCTACTCCTTAGTTGCTGCAAACCGGACAGTCCGGTGTTAGGGTCCGGATAGTCCGGTCCAGCGCAGACCTGCAGCCAACGGCTAGCTCTTCGGAGGCTCTATTTAAACCCCTCCCTCTCCCCACTTGCAAATAGCCGTTGTACCACCATTCCTTGAGCTATCCCATTGTTCTTGAGCCTCAAAGCACCCCTCTACTCTAGATCTTTGTGATCCCTTTGGAGAAGGGTTTGGAAGAGTTGGGAGGAGGGTTTGAGTGAGAATTGGAAGAAGGGTTTGGAGGTGATTCCTTTGTGGAATTAGTGTGTTCTTGAGCCCTAGTGACCCCTCCACTCTTCGATCTAGGTGATCCCCTTTGAAAGAAGGGTTGGGAAGAGTTGGGAGGAGGATTGAGTGCAAGTTGAGCAAGTATTGTATCTTTGAGCACTTGTGGTCATCTCCAAGTTCGTTCTACGTGTGCATTTGTTACTTTTGGAGGTTGAGGACTCCTAGACGGTTAGGAGTTGGTCACGAGCCACCGAGCTTTGTGTGGTGCGCCGTGTCAAGTTTGTGAAGACTCGATTTCGCCTCCGCAAGGGAAGAAATCAAAGGAGTAAAGCCAGCGAGTGCATTGTGCAACACCGGTAAGGGAAGGGTTGAAAAAGACCCCGGCTCAAGTGTGACCGAGCCGCCTCAATGGAGACGTAGGATCCCCTCAAGGATCCGAACTTCGGGAACAAACTTCTTAGCGTCTCCATCTTCATTTCGGTTTTATCCCTTTCACTCTCTAGCTTGAATTACTTATTTATTTTGCTATTGAGTTATTGCCTTGCCTTGTGTGATACTCCTTCACATATTTGCTTGTGAATTATCTTTGGTGTAGATTGTATCCTTGAGATTGTGAAATTTGTTTTGGAATTCAAAGTCCCATGTTTCTGTGTAGACCGGACAATCCGTGATTGCACCGGATAGTCCGTACCTATCGAACTATTCGGTCTGACCCTTTGGACTGTCGATTAAACTTCCGCATTTAACTCTGAATTATTGTTTTAGATTTTGAAATCACCTATTCACCCCCCTCTAGGTGACATCCCGGTCCTTTCAACATGTTGTCGAGCTACTCGCCGGCGACAGCTTGGTTCAGCGGCGAGTCAAGCGGTGATGGAGAACTCCCATGGGAACCATTGGCTAGGGCTCTACGAAGCCTAATAAGCTAAGCTAAGGGTGTACAAGTAGGAGGTAAACATGGGGATGCTTACCTAGCACCATGTCGAGGCGGAGGAGGCAGGGATCGGGCTGGCGATGAGAAGGCCGAAAGAAGACGGAGCAGAGCACACGCGGCCAGGGAGCTCCGATGACCCCACGGTCCAATTAACCTGGGCAAAAGATGGGGAATGGTGAGGTGATGCTCCTCGCGCGAGCGATCGACAAGGGACTCACCGAGAAGGAAGAAATCGGAAAGGGGAAGAATCGGGCGACCGGCGGCGGCGAAAGAAATCTGGCGAGCTTGAAGCTTCCCGCTCCGATTCCTTTGGGCAGGAGAGTGGCAATGGTATGGCGAAGCTAAGCTCGGCCGGAGCACGGGCATTGTCCAACGGTCACGAGGGGATGTGAGCCAGTCACTGGGAAGCATTGTTGCGGATAGGTGGGCATGGGCGGTGGCTGGTTCACGCGCGGCGAGTGAACAAGCCGGGACGGCGAGGTTGCTTGAACCAGACGACAAAGCCAGAGCAGGCAGCGGCGGAGATCAGAAGCATGGACGGCACGACAAGGGATGTCATTGGGCAAGGCAGGCGGTTCCTGGCACGGTCTGGCCACGCCTTCCTGACAAGGCGGCTTGGTCAGCACGGCTGGCAGAGAGCAGTGGCGTAGCAATGGCCGAACGTCATGTCGGTGCAGTGGTGGGGCCGGCTCAGGACAAAACGGCGCGCGCACGCTGCCAAGGGACGATCCTCTGGGCGATTACAGGCATGCGGTGAATCACCGAAGAGGTGGGGACACGGTAAAAGCGACCAATTGCTCGATGAATTGCTCATAAGAGCAAGAAAGAAGAGAGCTACCCAGTGGGTCCCACCCGGGGTCAATTTAGGTCAATACTAGATTAAGATTGTTATTTACGGCCTACATTAATTTCTGGGATTTTTGCGCAATTTTATCCTACATATTATATATATATATATATATATATATATATATATATATATATATATATATATATATATATATATATATATATATATATATATAAAACTTGGACATGTACATATGTCTCTTATGAGTGTATATATATGTATATATACATAAATGCTTAGGAAATCTTTACTTTTATTTTTAAGGGGGTTATTTATAATTAAACCTTCAGCTTAACCTATTCTTTACTATATTTTTGATATTTTATGATTGGAGCCAAAATTTGAGTTTTTACCTAACTAAATCAAGTAAATTTAGGCAATTATTAGCTTAAAAGACTTTAAAGGTTCAGAAATGAATTTTGGAAAAATTGCTTTTAAAGAAAATATTTTCTTCAACATGCCATCATCACAAGAGTGATTTTCAAAAATATAATACAAATATTTGGGCTGTTACAGTAAACAGACTATTGACTAAATAGCAAGCTACAAGCTGATAGAACGCGAGTAGTACCTACCATTTGCATGAAACGGCGATTTGCAAGAATATTGGTAAAGATAGTATTCTCATAAACCAAGAGAGAAAATCGGACTTAATCGACATAGTACTCACTTGGGGTTGTACCTTTAAGTCGATTAAGAAGGCGATATATACAACAAGTCGATTGAACCAATAGATTGAGAAGATTGAAAGGGTAAACTATCTACTATTAAGCCGACAGGATCAACTAAATAGTAGATCAACAGGTAAACAGACTATCAACTAGCCGATTAGATCGTCTAGTTAATCGAACGAAGGATAAATAGAGTATCGACTAGATTAACAAGTTAATCAAATCAATAAAACGAGGGTAAACAGACTATCGACTAAATAGTAAGCTACAAGCTGATAGAACGCGAGTAGAACCTAACCCTTTGCATGAAACGGCGATTTGCAAGAATATTGGCAAAGATAGTATTCTCATAAACCAAGCGAGATGATCGGACTTAATCGAGACAGTGCTCGCTTGGGGTTGTACCTTTAAGTCGATCGAGAAGGCGATATACAACAACTCGATCAAAAAAAAAATACGGCGAAACTAAGTTACTGCTATTCATAGAAATTAAAAGCACGATTGTATTAAAATAGTAGATTGATTGATCGAGGACTCTTTTCTCATTACATAGGTTGGGTGATTATATCCAAAACATGAACTCGATACAATACGACTCAAACTATCAAACTTAGTATAGATAATCTAATCGACTCAATATATAATTAGGACATTCTTTAAATAAAAATTTATCCAAATACATGCCTAAAACGTACTGCGTAGCTATTCCAGACACTACTTGTCAGAACATTCCTAAATCAGCCTCATCGGATAAGGTTTTCAATTTTAACTTGCTGTGGCTGATTAGGAATCTTCTTCCTGATTAAGACTCCTACCCGATCGTGTCTGATCCAAACTCCTAAAACTTTTTTTATATCGACTTCTTGACCAAGTATTCTGACAGTCTCTATAAGATTTGGCTAAGTCCAAAATTCCGTATGAACAGCAGCATACACTGATAGACATGCACACACATACATACACGTCTCATTAATTAAAGAATGGCTAATCATCTAGGCCGGAGAGGATAGTGTATATAAAAGCTAGTAGTAGGAGGAGGTGAGCTGGCTTCATCTGTGAAGAAATGCAAAGTGGTCGATGAGAGGCAGTGGCTGCACGAACGAGTACGATATATAGATGACAGGACATGCTATCTGGCTTGCTGCTGCCTCGCGCGGTGCCATGCATGCACAGTAGAGCGCACTGCCGCTGCCATCCCCAGCAGCAGCACTCAACCCAGCTAACCTCTTCCAGAACAATTTTTCTTCTTCTGTTTATTGAATCCATGTTGTTTAGTGCAGATTTTCCAGCAATCTTTAGCTTTAGTCCTATCTTTAAGCTCGTCTCGTTTTACAGTTAATTAAAGCTGCCTGCATTGTGCGGATGGACTCAAATTAAGGGTCCCTGCCATAGATTTATAACAATAGTTACGGCCTACGGCATATCCTAGGAGATACACCCACTCTAATGTCTAGGTACAAATTATAATAGCATATTCGGAGTAGCTCAGCTAAATGGATAAGCTGATTGAGTTGAACTTGAGAGGTTCTTAATTCTATTTCTCAAAACTGGTTCGCTTTGTTTATGTTATTTTTAAGAGCTTTTAGAGAAGCTTTCATCATAAAAAAGCTGGACTATAAAATCCAAATTGTTCAACTTTTCAATTCAGCTAAGCTTAAACTTTAAGTTTAAACCAAGCCACTCCCAACTGTTAGTTATATGTCCTAGAGACGATCATATAAGATGATTGTATCACACATATATTTATATACTATAAAATAATATGTTATAACACCATGAATAAACATTGTTTACATTGTTCATCAAGTATGATTTGGTTGTGAGACGCATTGTTTATATAATCTTATTCTAAATGATCACTGGTCTCATATCATTATGTGGGACACTAATGATTTGATCAACATATATATTGATTGATAGTAATGTTTCACGTACCATAGATATAATGCTAAAATTATTGTTCTTTCTTGAAATTCTGGAGCAATAAAGATTCTAAAGGTCATATCTCTTTGTCGGTTATTCTATTGAGGTGATTTATTTTGGATTGGATTACTAACTTCCTAAACTAGTTCGGACAAAAAAATCTTATACCGTTTGAATCTAGTTTAGTTGTGCTGCCTAGAGCTCAGACCGGTCAGGAATAGAGGTTTGGAAGTTTTGAAGACCGATTTACCCCCAAAAACCGCTACCCCACCTGTTCTGGGAAACAACAAAAACTGTCAGAAACTGGTAAAAACCGGATGGATTCAAATTCAAAATCCAAACTTGGCTCGAAGATGCTGTATGTTTCTGGTCGGTTAACCGTTTTGCTGAGCGGTTTATGCATATAACAGCATTATTTGAGAAGAAAAAAATATAGAAGTGTAAAAAATAAAAAAATGGCAAAAAAATCCTATAGAAATGCAAGAAAATTTTAGGAATATTACATAAACTAGTAAAAATTTGAAAATAAAATGGCATGGTCTTTACTTTTTTGTCATTGATAAGATGCAAATGACACAATGTATAACATATATGTCCCAAATTTCCATATGACGACAATTACTATACAAGTTCATAATGCACATCGGCTCTGCTCTCGACAAGGGAGGAGGGGGAAGGGACTTGTCTCTGGCTCTCTGCACAGGAGGATGGGGAGGAGGTGAAAGGGGCAAGCACTACAGAAACGCACAATTTTTCGGAGGCTAAAACCGTCGAGAAAGGCCATCAAACCGTCGAGAGTACCTTCTCTCAATGGCCGACCGGCCATCGAGAAATGACCGTCGGGCTATCCTAGTCGAGAGAAATGGCTTCTCTCGATGACCCGACCGTCGATAAAACCTCTCTCGACAGCCTAGGAATCTGCTGTCAAGACAATTTCACGGATGGCTGTTTGGCCATTTGACAGCTCCGGCCCACTTCTCTCGACAGCCGCATCGCCATAGAGAGACGTTACAGCCAGCGAACCCGGACATGTGGCCGTCTTACCTTCTCTCGACAGCCAAAAGACCGTCGAGAGAGCCTCCCTAGGCCACGTGGCCTTCTTAACCTCTCTGGCCGTCGAGAGTACCGGATTTTCAACAAAAAAGATAGTTAGGTAAATGGCTTAAAAAAATCTAATTTAGCAGCTGCTACTACCCCAACTTCGGCAGGTGCACCTGCATACCCAAAACACCCCGCATATATATAATTATCCCCATATTTCACACAAATATACATGCACACGCACAATTGCAAACTAGAAATATATAATATATTACATTCACAATTCAAAATCACAAACACAAGTTCAACCAAAAGTACATAATATAGCATAAGTTCAACCAAAACACAAGTTCACTCTAAGGAAGGGCGGCGGGTTGTAGTGAAACAAATGTGACAACAAGTCCATTGGCTGGCTCCCAGACCCATTGTCTTCGTCCTGGGCATTGTTGCGCCGAGCCAGAGCTGGAGCCACCAATCCCTAAACCAGCAGGTGGAGGAGAGGTGCGGCGACCCCCGTAACAGCTCGACGAGGCCTACACATTAGCAACGCATTAGTTAAAGACTTATAGATTTAAAAGAACGGAATGAGGTGGTGGTAGTGTCTTACCCCACCAAGTCTCGCCGCTGCCTCCAACGCTAGGAGCCTTGCATTGAACTCCTCGCGCTCCTGCCGCCGGTTCTCCTCCGTAGACCTGAGGCTCACCTGGAACGCCTCCATCATCAGCTGGCGCTCCCTCCTCTCTAGCTCCCTCTCCTCCTCCCTCTACTTCCTCTCCTGCTCCCTCTCCCTGAGGATGCAGGCCTCAAACTTGAGCCGACTCTTAGTGGGGCTCTGAGAGGCCCGGACCTCGGGCATGTAAGCCTCCGACCTATAATTAAGGATTGTGGTTAGTTCGTAAAATCAATGTTTTCAAAGAAATGACATGGTACATAGTAATTAGCTCACCTGAGGTGGTCCCCTCTAATCGCCAGCCTCCCGTGCGCCTTGCCTCCCATGTGCTAGCGGTACTGTATTTTTTCAAGTTAGACTAAGCAAAACTACAAATCTGTTAAAGGTAAAAGTTTTGGTTAGCACTTACCATCTTCTCTTACGCGAGGGGTCCATTGCCGGCTAGGTGTCAAGCCTGGCCTTTGGTGTGTGGACCCGCTTCCATAGCTCAAGCACGTCCGGGTAGGACCCTGTCTTGAGCGTCTGCAATAAGGGAAAGACAAGTTAGGCAAAAAAAATAAAAAGTAAATAAAAAACAGAGCTTACCAGCTTCTTGGCTAGCTAGGGATGGACCACTTCCCCGTGCTTTTCTTATAGTCCTTGGAGGCCCGATTATGCTTGGCCTTAGCAGACTTGTTCCAGAACTCCTGGCTGGTCCACTTCTCGCCAAGAGCCCTCCATGCCTTCGGGTGGTTCATGGTCCACTCAGGAGGCACCCCAGCGTAGTCGTCCGTGTCAAGGTAGATCCCAAGGGCCTCAGAAGTGGTGATCCGCTCACCGTGCTCTCTCCTGAAATATACAAACAATTCGTAGTTGTAGAAATAGTAAATACCATTTTACAAGGATTATAGGGATGGTTGCTTACCGGTGGTACTCCTCAACCATCGTGACACGAGCTCCGGACATTAGGTCCTGGACTTTCTGCTTCACGTTTCTGTCCAGGACGGGGTCGAACATCGCCTCCGTCAACCCCGGCTGGGGATGGTACCTGAGCTGAAATTTTATAAACAAGGAGATTAGCATCACGATCACAAATTTAGAAAGTAAAGTCGGTTAGACAGACTTACCCAGAACTCCCGAACACACTGGGCGACAGCAGTCGAGTCCCCATGGAGGGCAAGCTTATAGTCCTCCTAGCTATACACTAGCCTAGTGACGTCGCCCACGGTCACCATGCTAGGGTAAAACTAGCGGACCAGCCCCCCTAGCGTGTAACCCGGCTGCATCCTCAGTGAGGCATCCACCGTCGACATATTGCTACAGAGATTGAAAAAACGTTAGCAATAGTATATAGGAAAAATAAAAAAAGAGGTTGAAGCAAAGCGATAAAACATACCTGTCCCCATTGATCTGGATGGGGATCCTCGAGCTAGCGTCCGTGGTGCCTTGGGGACGTTGTTCTGGCCCCTCTTCTTCCTAGGGGCTAGAGAAGGACTCGCCTAGTCGGCCCCGGACCCCTAGTGGGCACCAACTCCTGGACAGAGTCCTCCTAGGTGCCGCCCTGTTCGAAACCCTGTGACTCCTCCATCTCGTGGATCTCCTCTTGGCGGGAGTCAATGCAGCGGCGTCGAGTCATCCTACACGTTAATGGAAATTTAGTAATACATTCAAATAATTCAATCAGATATATAAATAAATTTGAGTGCAAATGTACCATCCACTATAAGTAATTTGAATCGACATCGAGAGGATTGTCGGTTAATAGTTCGACATCATCAGTTTCAGCCTGACCATCGTGTTCCTCTTCGACATCATCGTCCACTATGACTTTTGGATTGTTCAGTCCCAGGCCTATGTCGAACACAAATCCACCGTGCAAACGCTGTTCTTGCATCGGCTCGTCGTAGTCGTCAACCATCGGTACTAGCAATCTTCTAGGATGTCTAACTTTGTACACGACCCACCATGGCTCGGCTTGGTTAGCGAGAATGAACAGATCGTACCCTTTTAGTCTTGAGCTACGTTTTACCTCAACTAAGCCAAGCTCAGCCGACCCCATACGCCATTGTTAGGGTCAAACCAATCGCAATTTGCTTCCATCGAATACCAGCTCAATTATCTCCTAAATGATGCCGTAGTATTCGACCCCATCATCCCCATGGCACATGACGCAGCTATTGACTAACCGCAAATTAGGCTTAAGGTTTGTGCTAAATATGGCTTCCGCAACATTCTTCTCCAGGTGCATGATGTCGATGTTGTGGGGCAGAAGCAAGTCTAGGGCATACAGGAGAGAGTACAATCCACACTTGTGCGTCCAATGATGTGAGACCATGTACCCCTCGTAGACGCCGTTGTTCCCTTCCACCAAGCTGTTATGCCAATTATTTATTTTCCTTATTGCTAAATGGTCACGCTTATGTTCTTTAACCATCGTGTTCCTACGAAATGCATTTTTCTATTTTCTGAATGGATGGTTGGTCTTCAGGAAGTTCTAGTGACAGTCAAAGTAGCTAGTCTTGCCCCCTATCACTAGTTGGAATGCTTGTGTACCATCCATGCATATCGGCAAGACAGTCTTCCGTGCGTGCTCTAACCTGAAAACATGTCGTAGGTGGGAAAGTCATGGATTGACCACAAGTACGCTGCCCTCATGAAGAAATTGCTATTCCTTTCTCAGTTGTAGGTCATTGCCCCCTGTTCCTACAGCTCCTTTAGCTCTTGGACCAACGGACTCAAAAATAGATCCAAGCATTTCCCATGATTTTTTGAACCCGGTATGATTAGAGATAGGAACATGAACTCTTCCTTCAAAAGGAGAGATGGAGAAAGGTTCAAAGGGATTGTAAAGACCAGCCAACAGGAGTACGATTGGGCGCTCAAATTGAACGGAGTGAACCCGTTGGTCACAAATGCGAGACGCACGTTTCTTGGATCCGTTGTGAAACCGGGATGCTTTTGATCAATGTGCTTCCAAGCTTCTCCATCGGCCTTGCTTTTGATCTGTCATTTTCCCTCCTTATGCCATCTCATCTGTTGTGATGTCTCCTTTATCATGAAACACTGCTTTATGCGCTTTGTCAAGGGGAAATAACGCAACACTTTCCTTACTACGGTCGTCTAACCACAATTTCTTTCTGTATTGGTCGTCTCGACGTATCTTGACTCTCCACAACGATTGTACTAGGCCTTTTTGTCGTGTTCCTTGTAATACAACATGCAGTGGTTCGGGTAGTAGTCTATCTTCTCATATGGCATTCTTCGACCACTAAGGAGTTTCTTTGACTCATACCAATTCGATGGCATCTTGTGACATTCATGGAGGACGAAGCACCATAGAGCCAAAATCACGTCGAAATAATTGATAGAGAAATTGAATTTAGACTTCAATGCCATCATACGTGATATCGCCGACAATTGGGTCACTATGATTTTCTCATGCAACGGCTCCTACACGGACGACAGAAGCATCAGAAATTCTGTCATTGATGTGGGGGAATCTTCATCCTCGAAATGATGACCGTAGTCCTTCATTATGTCCTACATCCGATCGATTTCATCAAAACCTTCAATAGGAACTGCTGGCGCAAGACATGCCTCCTTGCCGTGGTAGACCCATCTATGATACATTGCTTTAAACCTAACCTTACACAAATGAATCTATATCTCGTCCCGCGATCTCTTTCGACAGTTACAGCAGTCAGCGCATGAACAATGCACTCTAGCGTCATTAGGGTTGGGCGTCGACTCGAAAGCACGACACATGAATTCACCAGCCTTCTGGAACCATTCGTCGGTGTGTTGTCCATTCTGTCACCAACCATTGTACATCCAACTCCTATCTTCTTCCATTCCTCTTCAATCCATACCGTACAGGTTGTCGGAGGTAAGGTGTTGTACACAAGGAACCCACTCACGAACGCCAGATTGGTTACGACCGTTGTGGCACTCATGGATCTGAGACAAAATTTTGACAGCATATCCCTAAGGTTCCCCTGGTACAACGATGGTTAGGGTGCCATTTTCGGAACCCCAACACTTATGTTATACACCGGAGAACCAAATAGGGTCGTGCCATCGAAATTTCGCCACGGAAACCACAGGTACCGTAACGTATCGAAACCAAACCGACATTCACAGGCTATCCACTGGGATGCCAATCGAGGCAGTTTACTGGACAATTCGGGAACGCTTTCCACTTTTTGTAATGGAACCGGAGAAATCACCATCCTAAATCCTTATGGGCTGTGACGTTCCCGAACGGGTGACGTATGGTTAGGTGACATTTTCTATCAATTTTTAACAATTTATAATTATTTCTACCAATTTCTAATATTACCAACTAATATTAATTTTTAGCGATTAAAATTTCTACTAATTTCTAATAATTAATCACGAACAAAACCATGAGAAGAAATTTCTACTAATTTCTAAAAATATTTAGCATTTTTTAATTTTTTTTGGCTAATTTCTACTAATTCCTATAAATTTTTAGCAATTTTTATTATTTTTTGCTAGGTTCTACTAATTTCTATCGACTAATCCTAATACTAATACTAATTGCAATCCTAATCCTAAGTCTCGACGGCGTCTTGTAGTCAAGACTAACGCGTAAATTTTAAAAAGTGACAAATTACTTGGCGGTGGCGTGGCCAGGATTCTTGCCGCACGAGGCCGGGGTGAATGGCGACAGGAAGGGTGGCATTGGGGAGGCGGACAGGCGGGAGGCGTCGGGAGGCTGGACCAGGCGGCGTCGGCAGTGAGGAGAGGCGGCGTGGTCGGCGCCGATGGTGGGCGGTCGAGGCGGCGGCAATGAGGCGAGTCGGCCTTGAGCAGTGTGGGGTGGCGGAAGGATTGGCCAGCGCGAGGAGGCGGCGGCCGCCACGAGGAGGGCTGGGGCGGACGACAACGGCAGGGGCAACCATGTGATGGGGGCTCGGGACTTGGGCATCCCAGTCCCAAGCCCCAGCGGATTCAAAATTGCATGCCTCTCTTGACAGCTGCCATTAAACCGTCGAGAGAGAGCTCCCAAGGGCTTGACCATGGCAACCTCTCTCGACGGCTATCGGGAGGTCGTCGAGATAGGCCTCCATCAGGTTAGTGTAACGGCCAACCTCTCTCGATAGCATATGGGGGCCATCGATGCCTCTCTAGGGCATGGCAACAGGCCACCTCTCTCGATGGCCCAACATAAGTCGTCGAGAGAGGCCTACCTCGGGCTAGGGCAACGACCCACCTCTATTGACGGCCACCTTCTACTGTCGAGAGAGGTCTCTCTAGGGCAAGGCCACAAATAGGTCTCTCTCAACGGCCCCACCCTATGCCGTCGAGAGAAGCCCCTTTATTCTCTAGAGGGCTTCTTTGGCCTTGGTCGTTAAGAGACATTTGTCTCGACGACCTCGGTTGACCACTGTCGAGACAGGCCCAAGTGCCCAACTGTCTTGACGGTTTCGGAGGAAGCCATCGAGACAGATCTCTTACTCGATAGCCCCCCTTTCTTAGGCAAACGGTGGTCAACCTCGGCTCTTTTAATTTTTGTAAAACATTGTACCTGTGATATTGACCATAACCTTCAATTATATTTCCATATGTGACATAGCATGCTCAACAAAAGTTTGAAAAAATTTTGACGTTCTGAGGTACGGGTTTCCATGTAATCGCCCTAATCGAGTTACCGATATGCTTTAGTGTATAGAGATATTCGGAGATAATAATCGGTAGCTTTGCCAGTTCTATCCCACCAATGCACTATACATCGGATCAAAATCTACACGGTGACGTGTTCGATACTTTTATTTTGCTTTAAATTTTCATAATCCAAACATTTATTGTTAATGTAAAACCATGTTCGTCATTATATAATACATTTAAATTAGTTTTTCGTACTCACGGCTCGAATAAATTAAGAAATTGATTGCAAACTGTAAGAACTAATTTCATAAACATTGCAATGTCAAATTTTATGATTGTAATTTATATTACCATATGTATGCATTTGGCAAAATTTACAAAAAAGAAAAAAAACTATAGTTACTCAACGGCTTGTGGCCGACCGTCGAGACAAATAGAGGTACTCGACGGCTTGTGGCTGGCCATCGAGAGAGATCCCTAGCGCGCCACCCGTTCAGCCTAAATTTTGTTTTCGCACTCAAATATTCTCTACGGCTAATGGTAAGCCATCGAGAGAGGTTAACGCCATCTCCGTGGGCTGGCATCTGGGAGCGCCCGTGAACGGTCACTGACCCTCTCTTGACGACTTGAGTACCAGCCGTCGAGAGAGAGATATATACTCGATGGGTTCTCCCTGGCCATCGAGAGAGATACATGTACTCGACGGTCTTTTCGTGGCCGTTGAGAGACCTTGGCATGGTTGGTTTTTCGCGCAATTCCTGTAGTGAAGGAAGCGATGCTGTTTTTATAGGTTGGGCCAGCCATTTGAGCCCATTAAGCAGTAGGAAGGAATTTTTCAATTTATTTAAGAGAAAAGTCCCCAAAAAGCATGAAAAACATTGATTCCAAATTTTGCTTAGGTGAAAAGATTCTAAATGATCTCCACTATTTTTTAGAGATTTTTATTTTTTTTGCCTATTTTGAATTTAACATTAAATTATGAATTTCACCTCTAAAAACCATCTGGTTCAAAAGCGCCATCCACCGATTTGGCGGTTCTTGTAGTTTTCACCTTGTAGGTAGGCTGCTACTGTCACCTACGTACTACTGTACAACCCTAGTTAGCTAGCTATCTACATGAAGGCGTTGTTGTCGTCGTCACCGCCGCAGCTCGCCAGCTCAGAGTCAGAGTAGCCACCGACGTTGTTGTTGTGACCCCTCTCCTCTGAGGAGGAGTCGGAGGAT
Source organism: Olyra latifolia (assembly GCA_036346145.1). Lineage (NCBI taxonomy): Eukaryota > Viridiplantae > Streptophyta > Magnoliopsida > Poales > Poaceae > Olyra > Olyra latifolia. The sequence continues at coordinate 1,492,409 of CM070531.1, read as the reverse complement.
GAGGTGGCCGTCATCGGTTCATCCAGAAGTGAGCACTTTGTCGTTGTCCTTCGGTGCCTCCTCTTCGTTGCCCTACTCCTCTTCCTCGCTGGCAGGGCTGCACACCGAAGGATCCAAAGACAGATCAGGTGGCGATATGGTCTGCTGTTGCTTGGGCACTGGATCCTCCTCGGGGGGCTCCTCACCGGTGGTCGACTCCTCACGGGCCGCCGGATCGTCAGCGGACCATGGTGACCATGGCGAGGATGGATGAGGCAGCAAGGTGAGTAGATAGGGGTGCGCTGGCGGTGAGATGGGTGGAGAGGGCTACAACGAGAATGGAGAGGAAGGGGATTGTTGGGCCATGGAGGATTAGGAAGAGGCAGCAGAGATCTAGAAGTGGTAGAGGGAGACGATCGGAATAGGGGATCGATTAGATCCTATAGATGTGACGGGAATAAAAATGTCCGTAAAACATCTCGGGAGACGAAACATTATTTGTGCCTCTTATAAATACGAAGCGACATGCCTATTCGCTTGACATGTGGGAAAATATTTATATGTGCCGGTTCTAATTTGTAACCGCCACATATATATAGATTATATGTTCCTAGTCCATATACAAACCAACATAAATATATCTGCACCGGTTCGTAGTCAGAATCGACATATATAATCAGTGAACTGTGCCTGTTGGTAATTAACACCGTCACATCAAAGTTTTTATTGCGTGTCCTTTAAAGAACTGACACTAGTAACCGTATTTGTGTCGGTTCTAACTGAACCAGTACAGATATACTAGTGTGTGTGTGTTTGTATATATATATATAGAGAGAGAGTTTTGCTATGGTGCTTTACAAATCACACAAGTTTCCATGCTTTGCGCTGTGTTTGCAAAATCTAAGACTAATGGTTGATCCGCACTCATCTCATTGAAATCTCACCATGACCAAATTTTATTTTATTTACTATTTATTACGTATTTATGAAATCCATGATCTAAATAGTTGTAAAACCTCCAATAAGGCTGATTTTGAAAATATAAAATAAATAGTTAAAAATTTTAAAAAATATAAAATTTGGTCGGTAATGGGTAATGAGATTTTAATGAGATGAATAAGATGGACAGTTCAGATCGACCGTTTAAGTCTCGGTTTATATATATATATATATATATATATATATATATATATATATATATATATATATATATATATACACACACACACAAAATAGTTACTATTTTGAGTTATCATATTAGCACCCAATTAGACATTAGCAATAGATATGTTGCTATATGTATACACACATAGTCACGCAGATGGAAAGGAAGAAGTGGTGCAATAAATCCATCAATCGCTCTTTGTTTGTACGGCGCGGGGTTGGAAACATTGAAAGCCATGATATGCAATAAGTTTGTTAGTGTTTCCAATGCCCTGGATTGATTAGTTGGTCACTCTCAAAATGTGATGAACCCTAGAGAGATTTATGGCTTTTGCCACCGTGACATCCTTTCCTTGCTGTTCATTCAATACATAGATCGATGAACACCATAAAGTCATGACATATGTTGTTCATGAGAATGTGATGAGGTTTAAATGTTACTCTTAATTGTACAGTAGTATGATATGATGCTTGTAGTATTTGAATTGATTGGTTGGGTTCAGGTGTTTAAATGTGGTGTGAAAAATCCTGGATGCCGTTCTATATACGTGTTTCCTCTCTGGCGTGCATGTACGAGAGAGTGAGTGAGTGATATTTTTGCTGTAGCATGAGAAAGTGCATGAAAATATATAAAGGACAATAAGTGGGCCTACCATGCATGCACATTTATTGCTCCATTGTGTACTTTGGGGCCCACAGATTTAGCTGACCGGTGGGCCCTGCATGGCATTGAATAGCAAAACCACATGGAAGGAGTGAAGGCATGGTTCCCTGAGCCTCATACACACGTAGTAGTAATGTAGGTGTGGAAATCAACGTGGAGACATATCTCCTGTGTACTTCCTCCGATGGAATTTATAGGACGTATTACAGATTTTGATTTATTCTTTAATATAGGACGCACATAATTTTCAATGTTATTTTAATGAGATCTTTCCTATAATACCCTCATGTATGCATGCATGTGATTAAGTTCATTTAAAGCATTAATTGTCTCTTCCACTAATTAAATTTAGGAGTAAATTTGTAACTTGACCATTGCTCTTGGTTTTGGAGCCTATCTCTAATACGCCATATAAATCTCAATGGAGGGAGTATGTATATTGTAGCTTCTCTTCCCTTGGCATGCCACGGGGACTGCAGACGCAAATGCAAATGTAGCAGGGTCAAACCACGCTGTGCGTTGCGTGTGAGACGGACGGATGGATTACGTGCATGTGTTTGTGTGTGTATATATATATATATATATGGATCTTTCCGTACTATCGACCGGGTTTGCAAATTCTGAGACCAAAAGAGACAATCCGAACCATCCATTTTGTTCATCTCAATGAAATCTCGCTACACATCAAATTTAAAATTTTTTTACTATTTGTTTCGTACTTTTGAAAACTGGACTTATTGGAGGGTCCACAATTAATTAGATCAGCTATTTTTAAAAATACAAAACAAATAGTAAAAAATTCAAAAAAATGAAATTGGTGTGTAGTGAGATTTTATCGAGATGAACAAGTTGGACGATTCAGATTGTTCGTTTCAGTCTCAAAATTTACAAAGCCCGATCAATAGCACGGAGGATGCGTGCTACCTATAGCACACTAGCCATTATATATATATAGAGGATGGCTAGTGTACTCTCGAGAGTATAGATTCCTCCGTACTCTCGATGGATTTACAAAATTCAAGATTTTTAATGACTGATCCAAACCATTGATCTTGTTCATCTCATTGAAATATAGCTACCGACTAAGTTTCGTATTTTTTGAATTTATTAACTATTTTTGCGTATTTTCTAAAATCAGTTTTTTTGACGTCCACAACTAATTGGAAGGCTGATTTTCAAAATACGAAACAAATAGTAAACAAATTTAAAAAAATACGAAACTTGGTCGGTAGCTACATTTCAATGAGATGAACAAGATCTATTGTTCGGATCGGTCGTTAAAAATCTAGAATTCCATAAACCCTTCGAGAGTACGAAGGAATTTGTACTCTACACTAGCCATCCTCTCTCTCTCTCTCTCTCTCTCTATATATATATATATATATATATATATATATATATATATATATATATTATATATATATATATATATATCCCATCGCTTCAACTGAATTCAACCATCACTTCACAGCATGTGAGCTTTGCTGCGTCGGCTTATACCTAGAATCGGCACATATACATTATAATTTTTTTTAAAATTAGCTAGCCTAGCTAGCATGCTTGGCTAGCTATACTATATAGCTACCTATATATAGTAGCTACGGCCTACATCCAGTTGTCGTTCGGAGGGGAACATGAGATCTTCACTGTCGAGAGGATGGGGCTGTCCGGGGGCGAGGAGTAGGTATGCCCGTTGTCGGACGTCCCTCGGGTCCATCGGCCCATGACCACCTTCGATGACGATGAAACGGGGGTGGGCTCGTCATCGTCCACCGTGGGTTCCTTCTTGCAGGCTACTAGCTTCTCCTCGTCATAAGCCTCCTCACGGGGTGCCGGTTCCTTGTGTGGCGATGAGGCGGTTGGACAAGCCAGCTGCAGCGCTGGTGAGGCGGCCTGTCGAGAGGGCTGTGACGGCGAGGCGGGTGGACAGGGAAGTGGTGACAAGGGAGACAAAGGGGATTGGGCCATGGCTGAGTGAAGTGGCAGAGAGATAGGAATGGGGGAGACAAAGGGAGTGAAGTGGGAAGAGGCGCGCGCTGTCGAGATCTAGGAATGAAAGTGGCGGAGAGATCGGAAATGTGGGGAGATGTACACGATATCAATATAGATTATATAAAGATGTGTGAAGGGGAAAAAAATGTCCGCGAAACGTCTCGGAAAACAAAACGTTATATGTGCCGGTGTGATTACGAACCGGCGCATATAAATACGAGCGACATATCTCTTTAGTGGACACGCGGAAAAATCATCGTATGTGTCGGTTCTAATTCCCGATCGGCATAGATGTGAAAATTAGATGTGTCGGTGTAACATCCTCATTTTTAAAATCATGCATACATGCATTGCATTGCATTTGTAAATTTATGAAATTCAAAACCCTTTTAAAATGAGTATGTTTCTTGGAAAAATATTTTAAAATGATTTAAACAAAGTTAGTTAATGAAAATATATTCATATGGTTTTGACTATGTGATGTTTTTAATTAAATAATTATAGCATAAATGTATATGTTAACATTGTATTCAAACCAAAGTCTGAATTTATATTTATTATCTCTCTCCCCTACGTGTGGGCCCCACATGTAATTCCCTCTTCCTCAATAGAAGACACATACGATGATTTTTCCGCGTGTCCACTAAAGAGATATGTCGCCCCTATCACCTCTCCTTTCCATCTCTATCAATAGAAGACCTCCCTAATTATAGTAGATTCCAAACCCCCTTTGATCTCTATCCTAATCCCCCTAGAATACATACACTACCTCTCTTATAAACCCTCCTGCTTCGTTCTTCATCTAAAAACCGAAGCCCAGAAATTCCCCACCCTTCCACCTCTCTGCCCTCGCCGAATTTGCGATTTCGGTGAGTGTAAATATAAAGGTTCAACATGAAACTTGTTCCTTGTGCAGCCGACCCGTTTTCATCTTCGCCACTGCTCATGCCGTCGCCGAGCAGCAGGAAGCTTCATGGAACCGCCGCCATCCCTCTGCCGTCGGACCAAATCGCCGCCCATTTGTCGCCGTGGTGAGCCCCTAGCACCCTTGCCTCCCCAGCAACCTCGCCGACCACGCGCCGCCCCCAACTCCCGTGGCGAGCCCGCCGCCGTGCCCTTCCGCCCGCTCCGCCGCCCAGCGCCGACCGCCGCCTCGGGCCACCCGTCTAAGCGCGCCGCCGCCGTACCTTCCCTTGCCGCGGTGCTTACCGCCGCGCCGCCTGTCGCGTCGCCATTCATCGCCGCATGCGCCTGCGCCCGCCGCCCGTCTAGGTCGAACCGCCGCCGCCTCGCTTGATTCATGCCGCCAAACTCGTGGCGTCGCCGTGGCCCTTCCGCCTCCGTCGCCGCCGGCCACCTTTGCCGGGCGCCGCCACCATGACCAGCGCCGCCTCCTGCTCTCTCTCTCACGACGCCTGGGCCCCGCCCGTCGGTGGCGCCTCTCCAGCGTCGCGGCCAATTGGGCAGCCCACTTGCGGCCCGCGATCATCGCCTTCCTTCCATTTCCTTTAATTTCATAATTTACCTAGTGTTGTAAATTCCATATAAAATTGTAGAAAATTCCAAAAATTGTAAAATAAATTTTATTAGATTCATAAAATTATATATTATTTTTATGTACTTTTTATTTACATTTTTCTGTTAAATTTAATTTTTGATAATTATATTAGTTCTTGCATGTGTAGGAATTTTATAAATTAATCCAGAGCTCCAAAAATATCCAAAATTATTTTATAAAGTTAGATATATTATAATATGATTTCTGTACTGTTTTGGTAAAATTTTGAAATTTATTTATTATTTAACTCTCTTTTGTACCTTTAATATTAAGATTATAAAATCATAACTAATTATAGGGAACTCTAAAAATAATGAAACCAATTTCAGAAGTTTTATAAAATTATTTTATACTGTTCTGTACTGTTTTCATCATCCTCATGACATGTCATGCATGCATCATATTTTATCGCACATGGTTCTTATTGTATTTTTTTTAAACGTTAGATCCGTCATTGAAGGAGACTTAAATGGTTGATCAGTCCAACTACCAAGATCAAGGCAAGACATTGTGCCATTTTGCTATTACCTAGTTTTCATAATTGTTTTATTAGATTTTGCAAAACCTATATGCTAATTAAAAGTTAAAAACAATATTTAAGCTAAGTTGTAGATAAGTCCTATATGCTTGATATACACAGCCAATTTCATCAACCTTAACTAATTAATATTATTTAATCTTGTTGCCATCCTTGTTTAGTGATTTTTACATTACCTGCTTAGCAAATGCAATCTAGAGACTTACTTTTGTGTTAAACCCCGATACAAACTTAATTGCAAATTGAATGGGCGGTAGTGGGTGCTACTGAGTGTCGAGAATTGTCTGTAGGGATAGTGGGTGCTATCCGGGCTTTTAAATGGTTTTTCAATCGGGGTGGATGGTTGCAAGGTGGTTGGCAAGCGCTCGGGTGGCGATGCGCTAGAGATTGGGTTGATGTTGGACCATACCGTTTGGTTTAAGGATCGATTCTTTGTGGTACCTAGACTAGTTCAACGGTCGACCATTGAGTGCTGTATGGGCGAGTCTGGTTGAGTACCCTTCGGACTTTTAGTCGGCATTCTGGTGGAATAGGGAGTGGGCATCTGAATATGTCCATTAGAACAGAACCTTCCTTTGTGGTTGGGAGTGGGTATTCAGATGTGTCCATAGAAACAGAACCTATCGGCAAAGAGGGGCATTGGTGTGGAAACCTTAGTGAGAATGCCGGTCTAAGGGAAGGTTGCGGTGAAAGACCTCGTGGTGTCTACTTCCTTTGGGTGATTCCTAGGAAGCCACCTACTCATGGGTAAAGCGTACAACCTCTGCAGAGTGTAAACTTTCATGAAAGCCTCGCCTAATGGTTAAGGGTGAGCAGCGGAAGCTACCCCACTGTAGTTTTGTAAAACTCCTTCCCTCTCTTTGTTTTGGGAATTGCCTTGCAATCGGTGCTGCATGTGCATAGTTGTCTTCATGGTGGGTGCCATGATGATCTGGTTAAGTCAGTAGGTGCTCTCTTTTCCAAAAAAAAAGGATTATAAAGTTCAAACTTCAATTTCAAAATCGCTTTCCCAAACTAGGTTTAAAAGTTTGAAACTTAGCTTTATGCAAAACTTCCCCAAACCCTCCTTGAAACCTATATAGCATCTAGGCATTGTCTTGCAAGTAATTAAGATTACTTACCTCAAGTTTATTCTCATTTGCTCATTCCAACGGCGGGATCTGGCCGATGAGGAAGTGTACCAAGGCGGGGATTTCACCGATGGTATTCGGGATGAAGACTACTCCGGCGTCTAGAGGCGCATTCTTCGGGCATGCCCGTGGAGTTGTGATTTGGTTTCCATTTGCGTTAAACTGTTATTTAAATTTCATTGCTAGGCCTTGGAGCTGAACTTTGTAATAACTATGCGACTCTGATGTAATAAATTACTTTTCGTTGAATGGTGATGATCCAAACTGTATATCTGTGTGTACTAGCTACTTGATCCAGGGACTAGTACAGGTAAGACACAGCAGGGATTCGACTCCGTTTTTCGGGTCCCGACAGTCGGATTGCAGTACTAGCCGGCACAGATATCTGTGTAGGTTATCCACCACAACCCCCACAGAATATTTGTAATCTGTGTCGGTTTGTAATTAGCAATGGCATATCTAAGTTTTTGCCATGTGTTCTTGAGAAAAGGCACTATTAATCTTATTTGTGCTGGTTCTGAATGAACCGGTATAGATGTAATTAGCAATGGCATATATGACCTATTTTATTGTAGCGACGCCGTCCCGATACGGCTCGCTGTAGGCCGGGCTCAATGGATGCAGCTCAACCAAACACAGTCTCTTGTATGACCTCGGCCAGGCTCTGGCGAGCCTGCATGCATCAGTCAGGGCCAACTGGGCTTGTCAACCAACCACGGCCGAAACTCTCCTGTCATACGGTAGCATGGGAAAAACTAAGATAGTGAGAAGGAGCGAAGCTAGCACATGGATGGAGATTGCAACAACACCGTCCTAGCTAGGGTTCAGACCCGGACAGACAGGTTAATCTTTCTTTTGAGAGGGACAGACAGGTCAATCTGTGAAGAAAAGCGAGCGTGTGCACAGAAGAATTAGAGCCTGTGCGACGATCCAACATCTGGATCCCAGCCTCTAATGCCCGTCGGATCTGCATTTATATGCTCTTCTGACACTAGACTCGTACTCCTAACATAATATAGGCCACGCATGGCCCTAATCATATACATATTAATTAGCTACTTCAATAACGAAACCTTATATCCATGGTCCAATAATTAAGAGCACTTAAACTGATCTGTCGTCCCCTGGTTGTATTAGAGGGTTAGAAAAGGAAAGAATTATACTGTGGTAGTGCTTTCATTGTACAAGATGTACCGAAAGACGCAAACATTCTGTCGTCGACCTACATATCCAATCACACCTACACTTGCTAACTGAGACATTTAATTGGTTATATGTCTTCAAACCTCAGTCCTCGAGCATTTTTTAGTAATAAAAGAAGCGGCATTTTATATGTATATACTGCTGAATGTTAACAAAATCAATCCCACGCTGGGAAGCTGTTGAGATCTGAGATAAATTGATTTTTAGTAGCAAAATGACAGCTTGTACATGCCCTCATGATACTGATTTTGGCTCAAAATTGGTGCCTCTTATAACAATGGCATCCGTACAAAATACAGGAAACCAAGATAGAAAGGAACTCAGCAAATGGTGAATCTTTTAGAGAATTAGAGATAATCTTTTAAAAATTATGGTGAAAAGTGTTGTAGAAAACTGCTGGGAATGCTCTAACCAAGCAGTAGTAGAGACCTCCAGCTGGTACTACTTGCCACATGGCGTACATAGCATGTAAATACTAGCACAAGACGTGCACGTACACACTACCTGCCACATCGCGTACATGAGCACACAACTTACAGTTTGTAATACTACTGTACATGACATGAGCCTACAAGAAAGAAACATCATCTACCTAAGAAACGACACTGACACTCTGACAGCATCCATCCAACATGAACCTGGAGAAAGGGATCATCAAATCTGACTCTGGGGGCAAATACACATACATCCAGCAATGATCCACCACATGGCGTGGCGTAGCACGAACGCGGCTTAACTCCCCTGCATCGTATTCAGGCACATCTGCCAGTCTAACAAACCATCTAGTACCACTACTATGCAGCATTCAACTCACAAAAATGTACAGCATTAAAACGCCACATCACATTCAGCCTATGAATCTGGGCAGACCCCCACATAACTCTGCATTCAACTCACCAAACCGTATTCAGCTGGCCAATCAATCAAACGGGGCATTGCAAGTGCCAAAAAATGCATCACAGCACAGGGGAATCAGCAGCAGCACGCATTACCATTAGCCGCTCTCCATTTGTTCCAGATTGGGGCTAGCTAATGTGTGGATTAATTCTTGGCTGACGCATAAATTGGACATAGTCCAGTTCGTCCATAGAAAGTTTCAGCACACAAGTCAGCGCATAGGCAAGGGGAAGAAAGATACCGTACGCTCCAAAGGAGACACCGTGTCTTAGCCACTAGCATGGTAGTTAGATCAGCCTACATGTGGGGAGGAATATAAGGCGCACAATTCCTCCTCAAGAAGCTTCTAGCCTCCAACAAGGTGCGCACCAAGTTCACCAAGATCGCCATCATCATCTTGAAGGCGAACAGCATCCAACTTCTGCCTCAAGACTGTGACAGCATTCATAATCAACTCATAAGCTGTGATTGCACCAGTCGTCTCCACAGTGAACACAAAGCTACCCTCCTTAGCATTGATCTCTATTAATCCTGGCTTCCCCATGGCATCTGCTTTCTTGATAACCTCATCATCATATGTGTATGCCTCCGGATCCACAACCACCACCTGATAAAAAGACAGAAAAACATAAATGCTAAACATAAAAGATTTCTTGCACATGACGCTCGAGTCAAAAGTTGGCCCAATTGCCATCATAAAACTAGTGGTAAACCCTAAGTACATTCTCCAAGTAAATCATTTGAAATAGAAAACCTCCATGAGCCAAATTTGTATGTGCAAAAATGAACATAAATAGAACAAGGTAGCTTCAAAACAACAAAATATCTTAAAAGTTACGCATTCGTACTATTAACATCTTGTGTAATAAAAAAAGGCTGCCATGGAGTTGTAATGAGAAAACTGGAAGAATGTCAGCAACTGATTTATGTGAAATTCCTGTGTTCCAAACAGGGCATAAAGCTATTTCTCCCCCACAGCCCCACCAAGAGACCAGCGATAATAATTGATAATACTTGATAAAATGGCATAAAAATTATATTCTGTAATACATGCATGCACAGGATCATTCTTTAGAATGGATTAATGCAGTGCAAGATGCACAATACATGCCTAAATGCCAAAGCAAGGCACAGAGTGACAAAAGCTATTCAAGATTCACAAAATGCAATGTTCAAAGGAAAGCATGCACCACTAGCAGAAAGGTGCTAATTTTCATCTAAGCATAACAGGGGTTTAAGATAGCACACTTGTCAATAAACATAAACCATATGGTTCATGGGCCAAAACAAGACCCATCAATAGAAGGTCCAATGGAATGGATACTCAACAGTCATTTCCAGAGTTGACAAAAGTGTAAACCAAACTTTTGTCACAGTAACTTTTGTACATCATTTGTCAATTCCCTTGCACGACATATATTATGTTCATATTTTTAATTAAAAAAACATGCACAGCTGTGTGATTTTCAGGAAATTATTATCATATGCCCAAGAGCAAGGGGAATCAGAAAAGCAAGTGGAATCAGGCACGTAATTTTGTTGTAAATCTGCATAAAACCTTGTAGGGGCTATTCACTTATTGGGATGCATGTTATTTTTATGTTTGTGCTTGATGTTTGCCAGGTGTATGCTTGGTGCGGTCTCAACTGCACTTACTGCCTTATATTTTATTGGAAAAGGCAGTTTCCGTCATACGGTATGCTCATCTTGAAACTTGAATTAAAGCCTGCAACCAGCATGTGATCCAGATGGCGATGGGATGGTTGCCAAACGGAGCAAGGACAAGCTTGAAGCAGCCATTCATAAAAACAGAAGCCTTAGCTAGATGTGCTCTGATACTCGTGACAATCCTTAGCATGGTTTGCATAGGCTGCTTTAGTCGCTGACTTGCTTTAATTTTGTGCTCTATCCACTTCGGGACAGCAATTTAAATTTTTTCAGGGTTCTTTTGGTTGACTTGAAAAACGTTTAAGAACAGCATAGTCTATTCAAGAGTTCAGCACACAATGAAGACACCACAGTTTACTCTACACCATGAATCCAAGCATGTGGTACTAGGCAGCACAATTTTTTTTTGACCAAAAGGCAGCACAATTTTAAAGTAGCAAGTTAATAAAAAATATAAGACAACAATTTGTTGCTATGATTAATCCATTTAACATTTAGCCATTTTACAAGAGCTTTGATATGCATCGGGTACATTCAGTATTCTCATAAGTGGTCTAGGCGCTACGCACCACCTGGCTGCCATAATTTGGCATAATCAGCTGGCTAGGTGACCGGTGTGCCTAGGCTGTTAGTCAGGGGGGGGGGGGGGGATGCTTCTGTCTCTACTTCATCTCTTTCCCATGTGAAAGCATAGATAAAAATTCCATCCATGCATTTCTTATTTTCCATTGATACATGAAGTGTTCATCACTAGTACTAGCATAAATCCCACAATACCATATGAATTCATGTTTTCCATTGATACATTAATTTGCCATTTGACAATGCTTGCTAGGTGTCACACTAGGCACTAGTCTCCATGATGCCGCTACCTAGCACCTAGTGTTTCTAGAATACTGAGTACACTAAGAAATCTTGGATCTAATCGCACATCATGCTCACATAATATGACAACTTCAAAAGAAAAGATCATTAAAACATAGTAGTGAAATGTGGTCATTTCAAAACTTCACAGTACAGACCAGAGACCAGCACTGTGCTACGCTTATCGATATTCGATATGAAAACTTGATCAATAAGGCCAACTCAAACCAAAGGTATTTCACTATAATAGTACTAATTAGGTGCCCGTGCGTTGCAACAAAATCTTAAATGGGGTGAAGGAGATCCTACATTGTATATACCATTTTGATAAGTTGCAACGTTAGATTGTAGGATTTTTTTAAGACGCGCCCAAATTATTGTGGGTCATTCATTTTGCTTCATCCAATGGAGTTGAGAACTCTAACCCTCCTCAGCATGGGTAGAGGGGCGCACCAGATATGGCTGCCTCCCACGCCGTTGGAGGGTGGTGCTTTGTAGGGAAGTACGCCGTCGAGGCGAGGAAGCAGGGAGAGGAGGGGGAAAGAGAAGGAAAAGAGAAAAGAGCCAAGCAGGGGAGCGGCAGAGACCTACCGCCGGAGCGCCGGCAGTGGCGAGGAGGGGCGTCAGCCGAGGAGGTCCTCCGACGATGGAGGTGTTCGCCCTCCAAGTTGCCTGTGGAGCGGCACGGAGGCCCTCTTGTGTGGTCTTTTACTAACATCATGTAGCACAAACAAATATGTGAAGCACAGTGTGACTAAGAAACCTCCAGTATATCGATTTTCTTCGAAAACTATTAATACATTGCCTGTAGCGGTAGCACCAAATGATGGTGAAGTTTCAAAATTACACGAAATGTACAGGCATACAAGTGCATCAGGTTGATATGGATCATTCTATTTATTCTTATGTGCTCACCTGTAGTGCATCAAACTATTTACATTTTTTTGGCATCATTCAACCTTGGCACTAATGGGTCAAGGTGTATGTGCATTTTATTTTGGCGGAACTCTGTCCTGCTTGAGATAGGATTTAAGATGGCACTAAAAAACTTGACCAAAAAAAATGAAAATTAATTGAAGCGGACACATGACAGACACAAGATATACACATTGCAAAGGATTCTTGCAAGCTAACCAATGACAAGCTATCATGGGAGGCTTCAGATGTTTAAAAAATAGCATGCATGAATCTTTCTACAGAATTCATTTGAGAATACTGAATACTAAGCTGAAGGAAGGTGGTTCTGCAAAATATTCTCTTATCACTTCCAAAACAGACAGGAAGAAAGATCAATGAACATACCACACTCATTTGGTTGCACTATGCCTCGTGAGACACAATCAGTTGTTAATAGTTACAGAAAATGAGAACATAATTAGCTATCCATTTATTTTCTAAAAGTAACTTTTGGAGCAGACTTGTTGCAAAAAACACCCCGTTGATGGTAAATGACCAAATAATTATACAAATAACATTCATATGTGGCCTTAGAGTTACATAGTTTTGGCAACTCATTCAGTTGTATAAACAAATAGCCAAAAAAAACTCTAATAAAACTATAAGACCATAACCTATATATCTATAGAAATGATGCCCACTAACTGCAATTAAGGTGATTATGTAAGTGGAAAATGGCTTTCCATTTGTCTTATAAGAGCCTATTGTTAGTTACAGATTCCTGAGAATTCAATATACGTAAATTATAAATATGACATGCTCTGCTCATCTTAGCTGCTAATATGCTTTGTCAGGTTAGTAGAACTATTAATTGCTTGATGAAATGAACTTAAAGAAGGGAAAGAAGAGAAGCTTTTAGCTAATGGCGCATCGTAGCTAATGGTAGTGGATCTGCTTTACCAGGCCGGCACAGGAGGTCTTGGAATGAGATTAACCAGCACAAGAGAGGATCTTGGAATGAGATTAGATGTGCCTTTTGCGTCGATACTCTACATGTCTTGATTTCATCCACCCAGTAAATACAGGAGAATACAATATCTACAGCAGCAAAAGGCGACTGTAAATTGCTTTGGTTTTGCCATTCTTTGTAATTTATGAACGAATTGTTATAGAGTTTATCTACTCTACATGTGAATTTGGTGCTCTTTTGATTTCTGAACAAAGCTCCATTGAGAAAGCAGCGAAAGTAATCCCTGATTATCTTTAGGTTAATGTCTTGATAATGAAAATGCAAAAGTGAAATAGCTTCATAGTTCCCTTAAAATATCATGCTTAAAATAAGCACTTGTGGTAGGGAAAAATAAAATGATTAAAAGGATCTGTTTAGGAGTTAGTTTGAACTGGATCCTAAGGATTTTATTCCAAATTCGTCCTATCCAGAAAGGCCCTAAGAATTGGCTGGCATAACTCAAATAGGCAGCCTTGTGTACGAGGATCATCTCAAGCAGGCATCTGACTCAGTTAATTAATACAAATAGCAATTACAGGGGGTCAAAGTGGATGTCATTAGAAATCGCATTCAACTGCTAGCACAAGTTGTCCCTGGCCCTGATTTCTGAAATCGATTTCAATCACAATTCCCTTTTGGCTGTACTCGAAACAGAAACATCTCTGCAGAAATTAAAGTACCTGCAGTTTCTAACAGAAATGTAGCCTTTCTCAAAACGAAATAACCTTAAATCTTGCTCTTATCTATTGAACAGAACTAATTTCAACTCTGTTACTCCCAACTATCTGTAAGATATCTTGAGAAGGAGACCAAGTTGTTAGCACATTATCCATACATAGGATTCAAGAAACATTCACAATCTTCACCAAAACTATTTATCCTCATGGATTCATCAACATGAGGTGGAAATGACAACGCTCAAAACATGAGTAAATCAAATGGGGTTTAGAAATGAATAACCTTTATTGATGATTCTTAGTTGATTCTCTCCAAACTGTCAAAATTAACACTACACCACTGACCCATCCATACGAAATAGAGTTCTGACTTGTCGCCCCGTCCGAAAGCTAGGACCTTTGCACTTATTAAGACATCTAACACAACTCTACTAAGTGCTAACCCCCTTGAGCTCTTACGGCAGCAAGAGCAAGATTGCCCACCCAAAAATCACTCAAATTTTTTAAGACAGCCCCTCCATGGAGTGGGATTTCTAGAACACACATCACAGGTGCAGGCTTGACTCCGTTGGGTCACGCTGCGGCAGGAGGCTGTTGCCACAATCAAAGTGGCATCAGCGGGTGGCGAACTAGAGGAAGTTGCTAATGGCGAAGTCGCGGAGGCGATGCCGGCGGAGAAGCCAAGCTAGTCACCGTGGCAGGTGATTTCGATGATGTTGACCCAGAAGAGGATCTTGTCGGCGACGCTGTCGAGGTTGGAGAGGTGGTTGACGGTGCTGGCAGATCACCGTGACAACGGCTCAGAGTCACGATTGAATACGACAAACAAGACGGAGAGGAGGCAGAGCAAGGAAACAGTGTTGTGGTGCGGAGCTGCGCGAGATGAGGATTGGAGATTTGCTGTGTGGGGATTGAAGAGTTGTGACCAAATTGGGTGTGCCGTTGGGGCAAGGGTGGGAAGGTTAGGGAAGCACGGCGACAGAAGGGGAGGCCGGTGTGGCCGGAGGGGAGGTCGCCAAAATTGGGATGGGAGGGAGACGGCCAGAGAGGAGGTCGGTGTCGAGCCAGAAAGGGAGGGGAGAGAGGCAGCACTCATAGGGAGCCAGGGAAGGATCAGAGGAGTAGGCGGTGCTCATAGGGAGTCGGGTGCAGAGGTTAGCGGATGAAGAGAACTCAACAGGGAGGGCTCATGAACAATAGACGCGAGAGCAGAATATTCAAGATAAAAATTGATCACCACTCATCAACACTCACCATTAGATGCTTTTAAGTAGTAGAGATAATTTAATTTAACATCCCAACACTAGATATAGTTGAGCACTAGGCAAAAAGAAAAACCACCAATGGCTTGTTTGGATAGTATGGGGATTAGAACCAAATAACCAATCCCTTCGTTAACAGTGGGAATAGTTCAATATCCCTGTCAATCCAAAGGGATTGAGTATTTGAGTCCAGTCCCCACCTGTTCAAATAAGCCCTAACGATTGCCAGTGCTATGTTACAATGAAGTGCTTATAACACTGTAATGGCAGATTGGAAGTCCACACACAACAGATCAATGGCAGCAGCATGACCAGGTATTGATCACTAAGTAATCCAATAAGTTTGTATGGCTTGTGGTGTGGAACTATGAAGTACCGCATGATGTAAGTTAAATTCTAGGTATTAGTTTATTAGCATAGGAAGAAACATTTATAAGTCCAAGGAAAGCAAGCTATACAAACTTTATATAGAAAAATGTAGAAGTCCAATGAAATCATATAAGAAAAGCATCACTAAAAAGTACTAGAAAACAAGCTGACCTGTTGGGTGTTTGGATCAATGTCAAATACTTTTGTAGGGCTGCTTTCCACCCAGCTTCTTTTTTCCTCGAGTGTCAGTGTCTCCATGAGTTCTTCATTAATACGTATGTCAGGTTCATACATGAAAGTGACAGTAGCGGCTGGAGACCATTTAGCATGGTCCTTTCCAATTCCCTTCCTAGCAATTGCTCGAAGCTTCAGCTCTTGCCCACGACGCAGCTTAACGATCAGTATCCCCCTTTAAATCAGAAATATATTATAAGCTTACCACTAACAGGTATCAGTTAAACTATGGTACAAGGTTATATAAAGTAATCCAAATGCACAGTCCATTTGCACATTAGTGCACACAATAAGGCAGACTAGTATCAGAAAGACTTCAGAAGTGTCCTAATATAAGAGTTAGCTTAATCAGTTGGTCATCTATGGTACAAGGTTATATCAAGTAATCCAGATGGTGGCCCTTCCACATTAATTATGAACAATAAACCTGTAATAACCCATAGTCTAATACTCTAATGCTCAGTTATACTTCCATGATCAAAGCTCATTTATACTTCCATGATCAATGCTCAGTAATATACTTGCTTGCATAATGCTAAATTAGGATGGAGTTAAGGAAGAGAGCAAAGACTTCAAGAGTGTGCAACAAAAAAAAAAGACCTTTCTTTTGTTCAACTGATTCTGATTGCTCAGAAAACAAAAGAAAATGGTATTTAACATGTCACATATACAATGGTACTCCCAGCAAAAGCATTAGAATCTGCACTTTAATGGAAAAGAAAAAACTGAGCTTCAGCATGAGTATTGGTGGATAAACTTAACAATATATGACTGGGTGCCATGGAATGATAAGGCTAAGAGTATGGACAATAGGGTAAGAGTTATGGTATGACATTATGGCAAAAGGCACATGCAACCTAGGTTCTATAATCTTATATCAAACTTGTCCTTTTAAAGTATTGAAAGTAAATTGCATGGCTCTAACTTTGCAGTTTCTTTTATGGCCACTCAAGGAGAGAAGAATAATGTAAGAAAGTGAGTTTTTTTTTCTATACTGCTATTTTACATTACACATTGAAATGACCCATAGTTACCAGATTCACAATTCGCCGGATTTGTGTTACACCCGCTGACCGTGTGTACATGCGCCGGAGGGTCAAGCCAGGCAGCAAGCCACAGCTTGGTCCGGAGGTGCACGCGAGAGGCAACCTGGACGTGCACCCCGAGCCTTAGTTCCTTGTATTAGGTATCCTAATATAGTATTAGCTATAGCTATTTAGATAAGTTTCCTATTTTCTAGAGTCCGTATTGGAATCAGTTTGAGTCAGTTTAAGTATTTAGATAAGTTTCCTATTTTCTAGAGTTCGTGTTGGAGTTGGTTTGAGGACTTGTACCCTATAAATATATGAAGAAAACCAGAGAAAAGGCACGTTTGTTTTGTGCCACAAATTGAGTTCTAGGCGCTGCCGTCGATAACCGGCCGGTAGCGTCGTACCGCTTTTACCTTGAGTTCCAGTCCTCACGGCGTCGTCTTCTCTGTCCAGCAGCCGTCCCGGTACGCGAGCGTATGAACGTGAGCATATCAATTTGCGATTCAGGTTTGCGGTTCACCATTTTAGAAAAATAGGGTTTGTTAAGGGGTATACCTCTCCGGTTTGCGAATCGTAGATAGGGTTCGTGAATCGGAATTGCGATTCGCGAATCAGGAATACGGTGTACACAATATATGGAACAAATGTAGAAGATCATAACTCATTTAACAAGAAACTGAATAGAATATTATACATGGGCCACCTCTCTCTCACCATGCCCCCTCCTCTCCCTCACCAAGCCCATCCAGCGAGCCCACTTCTCTTCCTCACACGGACAACCCAACCAGCCCATGATTCGGCTCTCTTCTCGTCGCACCACCCATGCGGCGAGCAGCGACTACAATGGGCGGTGGTAGCGACGACAGGTAGTTGTCCCTCTCTTCTCGTCCCTCCCTCGATTCGCCTCTTTTTTTTGAACCAAACACCGATCTGACACGAATCAGATCGCGTTCAAACCCCGATCTGGTTCGCGCGATCTGATTCAGGGTTCGACGGTTGTTTGAGCGAATCTGGTAACTATGAAATGACCTGGCCAATGGAAAAACTGTATTTTTCCCAAATGAGTTCTCTTTCGTTCATTTCCTCCAAGTAGTTATAGTATCAAAGTCTAAAGACCATTGACTCTATATAACACAGACAGTCGTTTACACAGGCATGCATCAAGCATATCCAACAAGGATAAATACTTTACTATTCCATTGGACAGAACTTTTGCAAGCCCTGAACTCAAGTAATCAATGTAGTCAGTGCAACAAACAGTAGGACTAAAGATCCACTTTTTCATGTCTCCTTACCTACAAACTATCAGAGAAATCAGGAATACAAATTTTTTATATGCTGATAGACTGATAGTCCAGCCACTGCACTAAAAAGTACATCTGCTTCTTCACAGTGATTTTAACATAAAGTGGTTTAACCATCCATGTATACTAAATAACAGTGTGTTTGTGAAGGCTAACACAACCTACAATTATTGAGCTACGATACGTACATGATCTGTTGAAATATTTTCCATCAGATGGTATGTCAAATTTCAATATTAGCAAGGATAATGCGATTCCTCTTTTGCCCCTAGGGCTCAGTGAGGCGATTTTTCGACTGCTCCTGGCGGCGGCCCCATCCCCTCGTCGGAGAGGCGGGCGTGCGGCGTCAGGGAGCTCTATCCTAGCCAGCGAGCGTTACCTCGCGGGGCGGCGGTGGTGAGATCTGTCTGGTGGGGTGGTGCGGCACCCATGGCGAAGCCGAGCTCCAGCTCTTCTCCTCCTTTGGAGGAGGTGAGGAGGGCGACGGTGATTGATGGGGAGAAGATCTTCGAGCGGGAGGAGGGCGTGGAGGTGGTTCAGAGGCTGCTGGAGATGAAGATCACGAGGGAGGAGGAGGAGGACTTCATCGACATAGACCAAGGGGACACTCGGAAAGCGGCGGCGAAGTGGGCGTTGGTGGGGAAGGTTCTCGGAGAGAAGAAATTCAGCACAAAGGTACTAATATCAACCTTGAAGATAGCCTGGAGGATATCTGCTGGTTTGGAAGCTAAGACTATTGGAGATAACCTATTCACGGTCCGATTCACTTGTGAAAATGATTTGTCATGTTCGGGATGATGGTCCGTGGCACATCAACATGAACGCGGTGGTCTTTGTGGAGTATGAGCCGGATTTGGTGATCACGGATGGAATGTTTAAGAGCTTACCAATTTGGGCAAGGATCCACAATCTGCCTCTAGGTTTGATGAACCAGGAATGGGGGATGAAGCTTGGTTCGAAAATTGGGGAGGTAGTAGCGGTGGAGGTGGGAGCAGATGGGGTTGGCTAGGGGAAATTCCTTCGGGTCCGCATCAAACTGGATATCCTGAAGCCGGTGCGGCGCAACATTGTGACAGGATCAGCGGAAAGAGGAACTAGGACTGTCCATCCGGTCCAATATGAGAAACTACCTCATCTTTGCTTCAGATGCGGAGTGTTGGGGCATGCTCTGAAGGAGTGTGCAGTGGCAAGTCCCGGTGATGGAGAGGAACTGTACGGTCCTTGGATCCGTGTGCAATTATCTCACAGCAAACCGGGACCGGCGGGACGTTCGGGATCTGCGGCTTCGAGTTCAGAACAGTCCAACAGCAGGATGGAAGGGCCCCTGCTGCAGCTGACGAGTACGGAGTCCTTGCCACAAAATCAGGCGCTGGAACTGGATAGTGGGAGGGAGGAAGAAGAGGTTACTTCACCAATAAAACCTCAGGGTGGTGCAGGAGGGGGCAAAGATATAGTGTTGTCGGAGAGTAATCGGGCTGGCAGCAAAAGAGCCCTGTTTCTACAATACAAAAGAATGGATGGGGCAGAGAAAAAGCAAGTTGTCTCTGTCCAACCACAAAGGCGGGTGGAACAGGCCGCAGAGGATGCTGCCCATGCCAAGGATGGGGATGGGGGGAAGGTTTCCATCCAGAATCGAGCAGCAAGATCGACATGGAAGAGGAAGGGCGAAAAGGGGGGCAGCCGGGACTTGCAGGGGGATGTGGCTGTCCTCCAGGGGTCGGAGGATGATGCTCCTCAGGGTACCTCCCACGAAGCAGGTCGGGTCCCGGACCGGACGGGTTTTGGCAAAAGGAACAGGGAGGAGGACCTCATGGAGGTTGACAGGAATGTAGAAGGAGGACCAAAGAAACTCAAGGGAGACTTTGAAGAGGCTCCCGGATCGGCGGCGACTGCTATGCAGTCCCGCCGGACGCAATGAATATCCTAGCCTGGAACTGCCACGGCTTGGGGACGAACGCGGCAGTTGGCGAGCTCAAGAGCCATCTCAAGGCTCATCGTCCCCAATTGGTCTTTCTATCAAAGACTAAGGCGACCAGCTGGAACATGGCCCGCTTAGGGCGGTCTTTGGGTTATGTGGGACAACTTGGTGTGGACTGTGAAGGGCGGAGTGGAGGCTTGTCTTTGTGGTGGAGAGGTGACTGGTCCTTCTCCCTAATGGCTAGCAATTCCTTCTATTTTGATGGCATTATGCAGAACGCCTCTGGTAGCGATGTCAAGTGGAGATTGACAGCCATCTACGGAGAACCAAGCCAAAGTCAGCGGGGGAGAACATGGGAGTTGCTTTGGTGGCTGAGTAGCATGTCTGACCTTCCCTGGTTATGTGTCGGGGATTTTAATGAAGTGATGTGGCAACATGAACATAGAAGTGTCTCGCCCCGACCTGAATTCCAGATGCGCGGCTTCCGGGACTGTTTGGCGGACTGTGGTCTGTATGATTTGGGCTTTTGTGGCTATAAATTCACATGGGACAACCACCAGATAGGGGCGCAAAATGTGCAAGTCAGACTGGACCGTGCTGTTTGCTCTTTGGCTTTCCAAGACCTTTTCCCCACCCACCGAGTATGCCACATCCCTACCAGTACCTCGGATCATATGTTGGTTCTTGTGGAACTGTCAGGTGAGGGCATAATCAAAGGCAGACCCAAGAGGTCTTTCCTTTTCGAAGCAGCGTGGATGAGGGACGAGACATACGCTGACGAGGTGGACCGGCTCTGGAGCATGTGTGAGGGTTCACCTCTGCAAGAGAGGCTTGTTTTCTTGGCAACTGGATTGCAGCGATGGAAGGGTGCTATTTATGGCTCAGTAAAAAAGTCCATTGAAGGGAAAAGGAGAGAGCTGGAGAATGCTCGGCTTAGCACCAATGACCAATCTGCTGTCCGTCACTTGGAGAAAGAGCTGGCTGAGCTCTTTGAGAGGGAGGAAACGATGTGGAAGCAAAGATCCCGCCAAGAATGGCTGAAAGCGGGGGATAGAAATACCAAATATTTTCATGCGATAGCCTCTGCCCGTCAAAGACAAAATGCGATCCGGAAAATCATAAGGGAGAACGGCTCCTGGTGCTGTGACAAAGACAGGATAAATGAGATGGCCCGGAACTTCTATATGGGCTTATTCGAGTCTGAAGGGGTGGCTCGTGTGGAGGTGCTGCTGGATGCTATTGACTATAGTATCTCGGAGGAGACTGCACGGACACTCGACGCAGATATTACTTTGGAGGAGGTCCGTAAGGCAGTGTTCCAAATGAGTCCCACAAAAGCGCCGGATCCAGATGGTTTTCCTGCAGTGTTCTTCCAACGTCATTGGGACAAGTTGAAAAATGAGGTCTGGAGCCTCGTGAGGGAGTTCCTGGCTGGGAATGGCAGGAAGGAGGGTATCAATGATACTTCCATTGTGATAATCCCAAAAGTCAATGATCCAACCTCCTTTGCCCAATTCCGGCCTATCAGTCTGTGCAACGTGGTTTACAAAGCTGCCTCAAAAGTTCTGGCCAACCGGTTGAAAGGTCAGCTCAAAGCTCTTGTTGGGGAGGAACAGTGTGCTTTTGTCCCTGGGCAGCTCATCACTGACAATGTGTTGATTGCCTACGAATGCGTCCATGCTATTCGTAGAAGGAAAGGCAAGCATCCTGCTTGTGCGGTTAAGCTTGATATGATGAAAGCCTATGATAGGATTGAATGGGAGTTCCTAGATGCGGTTCTTCACAAAAATGGGTTTCTCGGAGAAATGGAGGGGTTGGATCTCGACTTGTGTTCGGTCTGCCCGTTTTGCTGTTAAGACTAATGGGGTGCTATCTGAGTTCTTCGACCCTACCAGAGGTATTCGCCAAGGTGACCCAATCTCGCCATATCTCTTTGTCCTTTGTGCTGAAGCTCTATCGAGCAATTTACGCAGATGTGCTGTGAGGAAAGCCCTCCGGGGAGTCACCTTTGGCCATCATGGGCCTATTGTCTCTCACCTGATGTTTGCAGATGACATTATCGTCTTTATGGAGGCTTCAGAGCACAACGTCTCGACTCTTCAGACGGTTTTGTCTCTCTACGCTGAGGGTTCGGGACAGAGGATTAATTTTCAGAAGAGTTCTATCTTCTTCGGACCGACAGCCCACAGTGCAGCAAAATCTCTCATTATGGGTACCCTCCAGGTTGGGGAGGAGGCGCTATCGGAAAGATATCTGGGACTGCCTACGGCTGTTGGGAGGAATAGAGATGTCAGCTTCCGTGGCATCGCCCAGAGGGTTTGGAACAAGCTTGAGCATTACTACGGGCGCTGTCTTTCGAGAGCGGGCAAGGAAGTCTTAATTAAGGCTGTGGCTCAAGCGATACCCACGTATTCCATGTCGTGTTTCCAGCTCACCAAGAGGTTTTGTCGGGGGCTCGAAAAACAGGTCGCCCAGTTCTGGTGGGGGGCCTCCAGGGGTCAAAGGAAAACCCATTGGGTCGGATGGTCGACTCTCACCAAGAGTAAGCAAACCGGTGGTTTGAGCTTCAGGGACCTGCATCTTTTTAACCAAGCCCTACTGGCCAAGCAAGGTTGGCGCATCCTTACAAACCCGTCATCTCTGTCCTCAAGGGTCCTGAAAGCGAGATATTTTCCAAGAGTAACCTTTATGAATGCTCGAAAGACCCAAAATGCCTCACAAACCTGGAACAGCATCTTATTCGGCAGGGAGGCGCTGAAGTTGGGTCTGATCTGGCGAGTTGGAGATGGATCCTCCATTGATATTTGGAAGGACCCCTGGATCCCACGGAGGTCGTCCAAAGTTCCCTTGGGCCGAAGGGAGGGGGCAGAGGCTGTGATGGTCGTGGACCTAATGGATGCTTCTTTGGGCTGCTGGGATGCGGCCAGGGTGGAGGAGACGCTCTGGGATGTGGATGCTGTTGACGTCCTAAAAATCCAGACGGGGGAAGGCAAGGGTCGTGACGTTCCAGCTTGGGATGGGACTTCCAATGGGCGTTTCTCGGTCAGGTCTACGTACCACACTGTCAAAGAGCATTCTGAGCGAAAGAAGAGGCTCCATGAAGCTGGGGTTGGTTCCTCGGCCTGCTCAGCCCAAGGAGCCTGGAAGAGAATGTGGCAGGTCAGTGCGCCACCCCGGGTTCGCCTGCTGCTTTGGAGGGCTTGTCTATCTAGCCTACCGGTGGGGGAGAATATGAGAAGGAGAGGTTTCAGGAACTGTGCCAATTGCTGTAACTGTGACAGGCCTGAAACCATGGGGCACGTTTTCTGGGCTTGTCCTTTTGCTCGGGAGTTTTGGAAGAATGACAGCGAAGATGTCCAGTCTGCAGTGAACAATCTTCGCTTGGCGGAAAGGGATAATCGAATGGTGGCTGGAACTCTGTTGGATTTTGTTGCCTCTTGGGAGATGGATAAAGTGGCTAAATTTGCTTGGGGGATTGATGCTTTGTGGACTGCGCGCAATAAGGTGATCTTTGAGAATGTGCGGAAAAATCCCAATGTGGTCTTTCGATCCATGTTGGCGTGTCAAGCACAGTACCACGAGCTACACCTTGACTGCGTGCAGGCCCGAAGTGTTTTAACCCAACCTTCAGCTGTTGTCTCCTGGACCAAGCCGCCGGAGGGCTGGGTCAAGATTAACTGTGATGGAGCTTTTGTGGAGTGCAATGGTAGGGCAGCAAGTGCTTCAGTGGTGCGTGATGCCCGGGGAAAGCTGGTGCATTGCTGCGCTTCTTTCTTCAACTTTCTTCCAAACCCGGGGGTGGCCGAAGCTAGGGGATGCCTTTTGGCTATGTCCCGTGCTGCTGCTCTTGGGCTTCGCTGTGCCCTCTTTGAAACTGATTGTTTGGAGCTGTGCAAAGCTGTGAAGGAGGAGGACATCGATCGGTCCAGCAACTCGGCGCTAATCATGGATATTCGTGAGCGGCTGAAGGGTGAGGTGGGTTGGAAGTTAAACCATGTTAAAAGAGCGTGCAACAAAGTGGCTCATGAGCTGGCTGGTTTCTCCCTGTTGGAGGGTGCTGACTTTGCTTTGGGTAGGCCTTTTCCAAGCTGCGTTTTGTCAGCTTTGGAGTCTGATTGTAATGAACTCAATTCCTAATTTATGAATCCTTTGTGGTGTAAAAAAAAAAAATATTAGCAAGGATATGCCGCCTTCAGAGACAGAAGTACTGCCTCTAGGAATTACCGGCCTTGTTCAGACATTGTGAGAAGAATAAGATAAACAGGAAGTGTATTTGTTAGCATCAACAACCGTAAGCTTGCTTCATGTTTTCACTATCTAAATATATACCTTAGTCTCATCCTCACCAACCTTAAGGATGTTGTACACCAGGCCAAAGATAGCATCATTCATATTTATTTCAAGGCAGTTTAGGCATATAGCATCATAAGTGAAAATGGTTAGTATTTTGACTTTTTGAGTAAAATTCTGGCACCATGGCCTCCCTACTAGTTGAAATCAAAATGCAGATGCAGTATACATAATGTCTACAATCTTAATTGTAAGAATATTATCCCTCGGCAGGCAGCCCTACGTATGTTCTGCTAGTTACAGAAATACCATCTAAATAGAAGAACAAGCAGATGGAGGAGCTTAAGAACATGTCAATTTAAAATTTTGACCTTTCAATGATCTTACTAAACAACGATGCCTATTCATATTAATGAATATTACTGTAAGCATTTGCATCAATCACACATAGCAGTACATGAAGAATTGGTAATGCTATCAGCTATAAAGCACAATATATGTGTCCTCGATACATTTAAAGAAGGAAAACTTTCAATCAAGCTAGCACAGGAGAAATCAGAAATTACAGAAAGCACAGAAGCAATTTATGGAAATGGAGTGGTGGTACTTGCTTCTGGTCTGCTGCTGCTGCGGTGTCGTACGGGTCCACGGCGCCGACGGCCTGCTGGTAGACCCTTGCCTGGTCGACGGGGCAGACCTTGGGGTCGGTGGAGCGGAGGTCGTTGGATGTGACCTCGAGCGTCTGGTCGGAGTCGGTGGCGCGGGCGGCAAGGTGGAACTCCACCGAGCAGTACTCGCATGAACCGTCCCCGTCGCATGCGTCGCAGTCGCGGGAGAAGCGCATGGCCATGGCGGCGGTGGAGGTGAGGGGGATGAGGCCGAGGCGGTGGGCGATGAACTCGTCGTTGAGGACGGAGGAGTTGACCTCGATCTCGACGAGGTCGATGGCGACGGTGGGGACCTCGGCGATCATGACACGGCGGAGGGCGTTGGCCATGCTGGCGTCGGTGTCGCGGAGCTCGAACCTGGCGTAGTCGTCCTTGAGCTCGCGGATCCGCACGCGGGGGAACCGCTGGTACGATGCGCCAGCCGCCGGACGGTCCATCTCGCTCCGCCGCCGCCGGCCGGTGGAGTTTGTGTGCGTTGGTGGGACGGTGGGAGAGCGACGCCGGCGCCGCAAGGGTTTTTGGGTGGGTGCGATATTTCGAATTTTCAACTGTACAAAATTCGAAATTTAAAATATAATACACCTTTTAAAAAATTTAAAAAACTAGCAGTCTGTTCCACTCCATTTTCCCTTCCATGTTCTATTCTCCCATATTTTTTTCATCATTTTTCACTATCTTTAACAGCATCCTTTTTAGAAAATAATAGAAAAAAAGGAGGAATCTCTCGCTGAAGAAAATGAAAAAGAGAATCCTTTCGAAAAATAATAAAGAAGCGGTCGGCGACGGGGAGAGACCTCATGATAGATAAGTAAGGAAAGGGGTGTCTGAGACCCGAGAGCTCTGCTTACAGATCGAGGCAGGCCACAAGACCGCCGAGGAAGGGCGTGAGGTGCTAGTGTAACATGGGGTTTTATCTGGTTGGGCCTCCACTATCGGATAATGACCTACGTCCGATCTTCGTTTATCTGAGCTTAGCGAGTACAAGAGGTGAGGCAAGACTTTGGGAAGCTCGCTCGAGTCAATAAGTGCTCAAGACACTACGTGTGTTCTCTGATGCACAGGTGCGAAGAACTACCGCTTGGAACTAGAGCTCCCACGTGAGTGCAAATGCTCGCTTTCTACGGTGGCAAAGTGTTCTTCAGCTATGCCTATCTTCGTTCGAGTTCTCTTCTATTGTGGCTGTCGCGCGCTTTTTATAAGCGGCCTTTGGTCGCCAGAGCTGACAACAGTCTGGTTGTGATCTGTAGAAGTTATCCTTGATCGCTAGTCGTCTCCTCTGCTTTGCCATCTTTGAAGCGCGGCGGATGTCTGAGCCAGCCGGACATTCAAGTATTCCTCATCTGCCAGTTAAATCGTTGGACCACGGCCCGAATCGTATCTTTCTATAAAGGCGGGCGGTAAGTCGACCGTTGACACGACTTTCCACCAACTCGCCCGATGCCATGTGTCGGCGTGCTTGATCTTCGGCCACATTTAACTCACGGTGACCTGCGGGCCCCGCAGCGCGCTATGTACTGCATGGCATTGATCATGTGGATCCAAAGCCCGAGCCGGAAGCCGGGGAGGCGGCGACCCGAGCCAGAGCGAAGCTTCGGCGGGTTTGCCAGCTTCGGTATGCGAGCTTATGAAGCTTCAGCGTACTTTCATGGGCCGAGGCAAGTTAATGGGCCGTGCCTTCATGGGCCGCGTACTTTCCCCAACAGGAACCTATTCAAGTATTGAAGGGAACCAGATTCTTTTCGTGACAGTAACAGGAATAGGGACGGGACTCTCTTGGAGATGGTCTTAGAGGCTGGCTAGCTAGCACGGTACTGTGGTCATGCTTGGCCCAACACAGCCCGATTGGATGAACCACACTAGCCCGCCACCTAGGTCCCCGTAGATCTCTACTATTATAAAGTTTCTATGTAATGAGCGTTAAAGTAATTGATACATCATTTCACTAAAATTAATCATCATATCAAATTCGTAACCAATATATTTTATCTACTAAAATACCTATTGTCGGTGACTGGGAGGCGAACCTCACTTGGCCAATGAGCAAGAAAAAGTAGTCACGAGGCCGGCGACCTGTCCCGGACCGAGGCTGGCCGCTGGCCGGACG
Source organism: Olyra latifolia (assembly GCA_036346145.1). Taxonomy (NCBI): domain Eukaryota; kingdom Viridiplantae; phylum Streptophyta; class Magnoliopsida; order Poales; family Poaceae; genus Olyra; species Olyra latifolia. Next base: position 1,464,989 of record CM070531.1, on the reverse strand, counting down.
CTGCCGAAGAAAGACCTTGGTCCCGACAGCGGTCGGACGCGTCGAGACGGATCGATGAGGATGATGACACGAGTGTTTTATCTGGTTGAGCCTCCACTACGGGATAATGTTTCGTCGATCGTCGTTTAATGCCGAGCTTAAACGAGTACAAGAGGTGAAGTCCGGGCTTTGGGAAGCCCGGCTTCGTCTGATAAGTGCTCAAGGCACTGCGTGTGTGCTCCTCTGATTACAGGTGCGGAGAACTACCGCCGGGAACTAGAGCTCTCTACGAGTGCAAGTATCCTGTTCTACAACAGCTATTCTCCAAGTGAGTTGTGTGTGTGCGAAGTGAAGCCGTCTCGTTCTTTGTGGCTGTCGCCCCTTTATAAGCGCCCCGACCACTTGTAGCTTGCGCTTGGTCCGTTGATTTAGTCGTTGCCTTTTCGCCACACGGTGGCGTCATCAATCCACCGATGTCGGTGCAATCCTCGATCACCGCTGTTGGACCGCTACTGGTCAACCGTGTCCTGCTCTGGGCGATTAGACGGGGCCCAGCCGCCTACCATCGAGGCGGCCGCCAGCGCTCCTCGATGCAGTCTTGCGCATTTAATTCTCGATGACTCTGGGGACCAAGCGTATCTGTCATGGCGTAAAAGATTTGCCTTGGGTCCTGTTCCTTTGTACTTCAGAAGCCCGAAGGAAGCAAGAGGCCCGAGCTTCCGAGGCGGGGAAGCCCGGGCCCGAGCCTGCCAAGCTCGGGCGCGAGCTTGCTGGCCCCGAGCTCGCTTCCTGTGGGGCCGCGGGTAAGTAAGTGGGCCGAAACTCCATGGGCCACATACCTTCCCCAACAGCTAGTCCCCGAGCCTCGAGCAGGACGGTGACATGCCGCTCAGAGGTTTATCTAGTAACTGCCCTAGGACGAAAAGCTTGGTTTTCTCGCGTCTGAAACCCCACACCGGCGGGAATCCCAAATCGGCATTGATTCTTGCGCCGCCTCCTCCTCCTCGGGTTCCACGTCTTCCGGCGGACAGGTGACGGTTCACCCCCCTCGCCGGTTTGTATCAGGTAATTTCTCTTTTTGTCACCTCCTTATCACGCCTTCTCGTACTACTTGCGTCTTTTGTGCTACCGCGTCCCTTCGTCTCCTTTCTTCATCTGCCTCTCCGCCATCTCCCGATCCTTCTCCTCCCGATGGCGCCTTTCACGTGGAGCCTCCTCACTGAGGACGATCTGGAGGGGTTGGAAGCCGCCGGCTTCGTCGAGGTCGGCGGGTGGAGGGCGGCCGGCAGAGAGGCGGTTCCTGCGCCTAAGAGCAAGGGGTTCGTTTGCTTCGAGCTCTTCGCGAATCAGGGACTCCGGGTCCCGTAGTCCTATTTCGTCGAATCCGTTCTGGCCCAGTGCGGGATCGAGTTGGTGAACCTCAATCCCAACTCGATCCTGTTTTTGACGATCTTCGCGTACCTCTGCGAAGCATTCGTCGGGGTGGAGCCGACGGTCAGCCTCTTCCTCCATTTCTATGAGCTGACCACGACCGGCGGACACAATGCGGCGGGGTGCGCCTACTTCAAGCTCCGCCGCGATATGAAGTCCTCGTACCCGGTGTTCAAGGCCAAGGAGAACGTCGGGGGGTGGGCGTCGCGGTGGTATTACGCCGAGAAGCCCGACAACTGTCGATTCTGGTTTGCCAACGTGAACCCCGGGAAGATGGCGATGCCCCGGCCTACGCTAGAGCCGGCGGGGGTAGCCCTGGCGGCCAAGATTCGAGACTTGCGGTAGGGGGGCTCAACGCCCGACATTCTAGCCGACTTCACCAGACCGGGTGAGCCCGCCGAGAAGCGGGTTTGCCCTTTCTTCGAGATCATGGGTGGGATGACCTCTCCATGAAGGCACCTCTGTAAGCATTTGTTCTTGTTCTTGCAGCCGTTCGTCCGAGCTTCTTCCCGAGTCGCGTTTGTGATGTTCTTCATTCTCTCTTCTCCATGACCTTGCCCCAAGACGATGTGGCTCGAATCGTGGGGCTCCTCTTGCCCGCTGAGCCTAACGAGCCATCGAGCTCGGCGTTCTAGCGTTCTGGGCGAGTACTTGCCTCTACGGGCTTAAGCGCCCTGGGCGGTTTTTCTCGTGTTGGCCCACCCCTATTTTTCGCGAGGAGAAATGAGAGCGGGGCCGGGCTTGCCGCGACCAAGATCGGCGGTCCCCGGGGCATAAACCGTCGGCCGGCGGCGGCGCTGAAGCTTAACCCGGCACGGAAGGGACGAGCCACTCCCAGCCGACACTGGGAAAAACCGCCGGTCGCTTCCACAGGTCAAAATTTGCCCGCGATGGCGGCGCGCCCGTGCCAACAAATCCGTCTCAGACCAGCCAGTGGAGGTCCTCGAGCTCGGGATTCGATCGGTCTTGCGGATACCTAGCCGGCGCCAAGCGTCGGTTGCTGTCTTTGGGCAGCGATGACTCGGATGACGAGATGAGCGGCGGCGTCCGCCGCACCGCGTAAGTTGCTTGTGCATCCGCTTCTCGTCTCTTTCCTTTGTTGGTTATGGCCCTTGGGCCGATCATGCTCTGATTCTCCCTTGTTTTTCAGTCTCGCTGTCCCCCCAAGCGGGGGAACTTGTCCGTCGCGGCCGGGCGATGGCGGAAAAATGAGATCGTATCAAGGTAAACCCGACTCCGGGTTGAGACCCTCGTCCTCCGTTGGTAGCGCCTGAGAGACGTCGTCCCGAGCAGCTTCGTGAAGGTAGAGACCTATCTCAGCACCGAGCGCCTGGCGCCGATCCACGTTGAGGGGCGAACTTCGACCGGGTGGCGCCCGATTGACATCCGCGGTATTCGGGAGCTTTCGACAGGAACAACATACCTGTCCCTCCGCTGGACGCGAGCGACACTCTTCTTCTCGGCTGGGACTGGCCCGTCCGGGTTATCACAGCCGCGAGCATCGTTCCGGTGCGGCTATGGAGCGTGGCTCCGTTGATCGTCTCGGGGTGGATCTCTGCGACGCCATCATGGGTCGAGCACCACCTTGGGATTGTCACATGGAGCCGTCAAGACGCCATCCGGCTCCGGCCAGTCCCCGGCCAAACGCTCGAGGAATGGCTTGCGAACCGTCTGGGGAGAGGACCTCCGGTGGATGCTGAGACCTTGGTGACTCCCCTCGAGCCGTGTCTCCATCTTTGTTGATCTTTGCCCGAGCTTGCGAAGTCGGCCTTGGTGACAGAGCTCATGAGGTCGCGGAGGAGACTGTCGAGCCGACGGGAGGCCTGGTCGTGCTGGTGGAAGGAGCGGCCGTCCCTGTGGACTCGGCCGAACCTGCGGAGGGGCGGTAGAGCTGCGGAAGACTTGGCCGAACCTGGGGGGGTGGCCGAGCTGCGGAGGCTTGGCCGAGCTGCAGGAGAGATGGCCGAGCTTGCCGGGGAGGCGGCCGAGCCTCCGGGAGGCTTGGCCGGTCCTATAGGAGAGGTGGCCGAGCCTGCGGGAGGCTTGGCCGAGCTTGCTGGGGAGGCGGCCGAGCCTGCGGGAGGCTTGGCCGGTCCTATGGGAGAGGTGGCCGAGCCTGCGGGAGGCTTGGCTGAGCTTGCTGGGGAGGCGGCCGAGCCTGCAGGAGAGATGGCCGAGGGGCCAAGCAGCTCGGGCGACAACTCGGGCCGCCAGGTCGTGGCGCTCTCCTCGCCCAGGGGTGTTTCGCACGCTCTGTACGATATCGCGGCCGTGGCGGTCACCAAGCGGGTAAGTATCTCCGGGCTTGGTTTTTGTAGTCTTGTGTTTTCCCTGCTTTGGTCCTTCCTTTCCTTAGTCTATCCTCTGGGCGCAGCTCTACCGCGAGCTCGTTGGCATGGCTTGCTCATTTGAGGCTAAGCACGATGCCGAGCAAGAAGGCCCTATGGGCGGAGGCCGTGGCATGGCGGCGAAAAGCCAGCGCCTAGCTGAGCTTGAGGAAGCTGGCTCGAGCTCAGTCCAGGCAATCGCTCTGGAGGCTCGAGCCGCGGCGGCTGAGGCGGCCTTAGCCGTGATCAGAGGAGGGCCTTGAGGAGGTTTCTTGCCGCCCTTGGAGGCCTTTAAGGCCAAGCAGCGACCCGCCCTTGAGCTCGAGGCGCCTCCGGTCGGTGGAAGGGTGCCATGTCATTGAGGTTGCTCATGCATGGGGGCCTTGACCTCCTTGTCGCGAGCTTTCGAACGAAGGTCTGCTTGCAACCACGACGGAGGTCTGCTGAAGACCCACCAGGATACCATCTCGGGATCTGGAGGCGATAGCGAAGCCTTACGGGTCAAAATCTGATGCCCGGGCAAAGAAGGAGCTCCTCGATCTTGGGGCCAACATGAGGAGTTCTTGGCGAGCCGGAAGCTCCGGTGCGGCCTAAGCCGTAGGCCCTTTCTCTTTGTTTCTTTTCCTTTTTGTTGGGCGATAATCCGGCTGCTCTTGTAAATACCCTTTATTAATCACGATCGACTTGTTTTGACTTCTTTGCTTCGTCACTTCTTCTGGAATGCCGATCGTCATCTTATTTGCTTGCGCCATGTCGAGAGACATTAGCGTTGATCTTGAAACGGTTCCGTCGGGCGCTTCCACGCCATTACTCTGGGATCGCCCGGCTTCTGAATCTGGCTATAAAAGACCAATGAGTCGGTCACTTCTTATCCTAGACTCCTTTCTTCCATACCTTGCCCTCTTGCTTCCATGGCTTGTGACCGGAGTTGGCGAGCTTTGAGCGGACTTCGACCTGCCATGGCGAGGATCTTGGAGGAGGAGGCGCGCCGTGACATCGCCAGGTCGGCGGCCGGTTGTAGTCGTTCATGACCATGAGGCCCTTTGATCCGCTTCGTGGGCGCTGCGGCCGTGCCGCGATCTTCTTGGCGCCGCGACTTCGTCGAGCTGCGGCGCTGCCGAGGTGGCCGACGCCATTGCCGGGTTTCTGGGGCCCTTCCGCTGGGACTAAGTGTAGCCGGCTTGTAAGCTATTGCAGAGTCTTTTTTAATAAAGTTGTTTGTGGTTGTCGCCGCTTCTGTTTTCCGTTTTTTTCCTGCATGCAAACGAACGCTAGTAGTCGTGTAGGCAAGAAAGGGTTGAAAAAGTAGTAAAGTCCTACCGGTCCTAGCCCCCGAGCCATGTCCGTGCTTCTAAGGAAAAGCCCGGACGTGGCTTAGAGTAGATCGGAAGTCTTTTGATCGGGAATCTGATCTTTGAATTTTTTTTTTAAGAAATCGACCGTTAGAAAAATCGACCCTTAAAAAATCGACCTCAGCCCCCGAGCCATGTCCGAGCTTCTGAGGAGAAGCCCAGGCGTGGCTTAGAAAGATCAATTTTGAAAAATCGACCTAGCCCAGAGCCATGTCAGAGCTTCGAGGAGAAGCCGGGCGTGGCTTAGAGAAGATCAATTTTGAAAAATCGACCCTAGCCCTCGAGCCATGTCAGGAGCTTGAGGAGAAGCCCGGCGTGGCTTAGAAAGATCAATTTTGAAAAATCGACCCTAGCCCCGAGCCATGTCCATGCTTTTAAGGAGAAGCCGGGCGTGGCTTAGAAAGATCAATTTTGAAAAATCGACCCTAGCCCTCGAGCCATGTCAGAGCTTGAGGAGAAGCCCGAGGCGTGGCTTAGGAAGATCAATTTTGAAAAATCGATCCTAGCCCGAGCCATGTCCGTGCTTCTAAGGAGAAGCAGGGCGTGGCTTTAGAAAAGATCAATTTTGAAAAATCGACCTAGCCCCGAGCCATGTCAGAGCTTCAAGAGAAGCTGGGCGTGGCTTTAGAAAAGATCAATTTTGAAAAAACGACCCTAGTCCCCGAGCCATGTCCGAAGCTTACGAGGGAAGCCGGGCATGGCTTTAGAGAAGATCAATTTTGAAAAATCGACCCTAGTCCCCGAGTCATATCCGAGCTTCTAAGGAGAAGCCTGGGCGTGGCTTAGAGAAGATCAATTTTTGAAAAATCGATCCTAGCCCCCGAGCCATGTCCGAGCTTCTGAGGAGAAGCCCTGGTGTGGCTTAGAGAAGATCAATTTTAAAAATGGACTCTAGCCCCGAGCCATGTCCGAGCCGAGGCTTGCCCGGCGTGGCTTTAGAGACCGTCTTGCTTTTGAGCAAAACTTGTGGTCTGGCTCTGTCCCTTTGCGAGGCGATTGTTGGACTCTAAAGGTATCCGGACTGTCGCGGGTTTTATCTTGGGCTTATGGTATAGGGCGAAAGCGTGTGCCCGCACGGGATTTTGCTTGGTGCGATGGATATCGACTTACCCGTGTGCAAGGGAATCCCGGGGGTTGGCTTCTGCGTAGCCACTATCCTACCGATGTGTACTGGAACGGTCTGGACTTTCTCCCAAGCCCGATCATAAGTTTTGGGTCGCTGGGGTTAGTTTGGGGCTCTCTAGGGAATAGTGGGGTGAACAAAAGAAAACAAGATAGGGGGGATGGAGACTTACGACCTTTTCTCAGGCGTAGAACCTCCGAAGTTGAGCGATGTTCCAGGAGCTATTGAGGACTCTCCCATCCCAAGCATAGCAGATCTTGACTCGGGCGTCTTGGTGATCTGACCGTGTCTGGACCCTCCCATCTTGGGGTGAGCTTGTTGGCGTGAGCCGAGTTCTCAACTCGTCTTAGAACCAGTCACCCATCTGCAGGTCCGGTCTCAGACCTTTTTGGTCTGCGTCTTGCGTGTGAGGATTCTTCGGTATCTTGCCACTTGTAGTAGTGCTTGCTCGTGGCGGGGACTCGAGATAGGTCGAGGTCCAAAGAACCGCTCCTCGTTGTTGTCGATCGTCTGCAAAATCATCTGGTGAACCAAGTCCTAGCTCGTGGGTAGGACCGCCTCGAGCCGTATACAAGCCTAAGCGGGGTTTCGCCCGAGAGCTTGATTAGAGGTTGTTCGGGCGCTTAAAGCACGGAGGTAGTTCTTCTACCGGTTGTGTCTTTGCTTCGGCGAGAGTGTCGTACACTCGGCGCTTGACGCCTGCATGATCTGCCCATTCGCTGCGTTAATTTGCCGTTACTCGTGGGTGAGCTACGAAGCTAGGGCGACCTTCATCTTAGAGCTCTTCGCGATAATCACGGAACGGCTCGCTCGTGAAGCTGCGTCCGTTATCGGCGATCGGCTTACTCGGGACACCGAACCTGGTCACGATATTGTTCCTAAGAACCTCTTGGCGTCTGGCGGATATGCTCGACACGAGTTGATTTGATCCACTTAGTGAAAGTGTCGATAGCGGCGAACAAGTGTGTGCAGCCCTTTAGGCCTCTGGGAACGGATCTAATATGTCCATCCCCATGTTGAGAATGGCGGAGTTAAGCGGGATAGTCTGCGGCTCATCTGTGGTGGTGGGATACTCGGGCATGATATTGACAGTGGGCGGCGTTTTACTAGCTCTCTTCGTCGGTCAGCGCATTGGCCAAGATAGTACCCATGCAAAAGGCTTTTCCCACTAGGGTTACGAAAAGGCATAGGCCCATAAATCCCGTCATGGATGTCTTGGAGGAGAAATTGCCTTCCTCTGGGTCACGCACTTGCAAAGTACGCCGTTAGAACCTCTGAGCCCCAGAGTGTCGGTAAGGTCAGACTTGTCTTTGGAGCCGGATTTCTCAAGCGTGTCTGTGGCGGTGTCCCATCGTCAAGAATGGGCGAATGGCGTCATCCAGTGTCGCACGCTCTTGGAGCAAGCGGTACCGGTCGTTTGGGTCGAGGCAACCGTCTTCTCGGGGGCCTCTTCTCCGGAGGGAATAGAGGGCTTTAGGAGGTGCTGCACGAGCACCCTCGGCCGGGCGGTTTCTTGTGAGGAGCCAAGCTTTGCGAGCTTATCGGCCAGGCCATTAGCCAGTCTGGGAACATAGCATACTTCGAAGTTCGTGAAGTGCTTGTCCAGCTTTCTCACTTCTACCAAGTATCGCGCCATTGAGTCGTCGCAACACTGAAACTCCTTGTTTACTTGGCAGACAACCAACTTCGAATCCCCTTTCACTGTTAGTCGTTTTATGCCGAGCGCAGTGCATGCTCGTAGGCCGGCTAGGAGGCCTTCGTACTCCGCAGCATTGTTCGTTGCGGGAAAATGGAGCCATATTATATCTTGAATTTGTTCTCCTTGGGGAGATGAGAACAAACCCGCAGCCTGATCGCTCGAATTGGCGCGACCCATCGAAAAACATGGTCCAGTGCGCTTCTTGGCTAGCGAGCTTGGGCGAGCCTCCCGAAGGGTCGGCCGGGCCGGTCCACTCAGCCAAAAAGTCGGCCACGATTTGGGATTTGATCATTGTTCGGGTCTGAACTTGATGTCAAATTCACCAAGCTCATTGCCCACTTCGCGACCCTCCGTTCGCGTCTGGGTTCGAATGATGTCCTTTAACGGGAAACTTCGTTGGGACCGTAATTGGATGGGCTTGGAAATAGTGGCGCAACTTCGCGAGGCCATAAGCAAAGGCGTACAAAGCTTCGAACCTCGGGTACCGCTCCTTAGGCCCGTGAAGTACCTCACTTACGTAGTAGCGGGTTGTTGCTTGCCTTCGCGTCGATTGCTAATACAAGCACTTACGACTGTGGGTAACCGCCAAATAGAGAGTAGAGCTTCCCGAGCTTTGGCGTGGCTAGGGCGGGAGGCGTGGGCGAGTAACGCTTTGGCTTCGCTAAAAGCGGCCTCGGCTTCTTCCGTCCATTCGAAACCATCATGCTTACGCAGGATCTTACAAAAAGGTGCACTGCGCTCGCCGAGACGAGATATGAATCTGCTGAGAGCCGCCATCCGCTCGGTGAGGGCTTGCACCTCCTTGGTGCAGGTTGGCGACCTCATATTCTCGATGCCTCGATTTTCTCGGGGTTTGCCCCGATACTTGCCTTTCCTATCACATAGCCAAGCAACATCCCAAATCGGACACCAAAGACACATTTTTTAGGATTCAGCTTAACTCGATGCTTTCTAAGATTAGCAAAAGTTTCCTGAAGGTCGGTCACATGGTCCCGTGGGACTTTGCTTTTTACAACAACATCGTATACATAGACCTCTACGTTGCACCCTATCTGATCAGGGACCGTCTTCTGCATTAGTCGCTGGAACGTGGCTCCTGCGTTTTTTAGACCGAAGGACATGGTCGTGTAGCAGAAGGTACCAAAAGGTGTTACGAAGGCAGTCTTCTCTTCGTCCTCCCTTGCCAGCGCGATCTGGTGATAGCCGGAGTAGGCATCCAGGAAGCTCATGAGCGCCGAGTCCGTCGTTGCGTCGACCAGTTGGTCTATCTTGCGCGAGAAAAAATTGTCCTTAGAGGCGGCGGCGTTGAGTCGCGATGGTCGGCGCACATTCGCCACTTCCGCCTTCTTCTTGACGACGACCGGATTAGATAGCCAGTCGGAATGCTCGATTTCTCGGATGAACCCAGCTTGGAGGAGCTTGCCAAGCCCCTTTACAGGCCTCGCCCGGCCGTTCCGCCGGGCAGCCGGCTGGCCGCCATGAGGCGCTTCGAAGGCGGGCCTCTCGGGCTCTACTTCTACGGCGTAAGCGGGCGGCGGGCTCCTTCTTCTTCTTCTTCTTCTTCTCGGCGTCACCCTTCTTGGCATCGGTGCGGTCCGGCCGCCGCCTTTCCTCCGTCCTTCCTCTCTTGCGCTCCACGCCTCGGAGGTGTTGATATATCCTTCCGCAAAGAAATAAATCGGTGCGGTGTGGACGGATGGAGCTCAAGGTCCTCGGTGAAGCAGGTGTTCCGCTCTCCTCCTTGAAGGCCTCAATAATGGCCTCGCGTCGAGATCGGCGGAATGGTGTTGCGCTGGGCGAACTGCGGGCCGCATCTGCGAGCCCTCTCTCGCCCTTTGGACCACAAGCTTGAGGTCTGGGGCTTTCGAGAGCGTGCGACCACAGAAATTTGTCGGGAAGCGTCTGTGTTGTTCCCGGTGTATGCTCGAACCTCGGCGCTGGTTGAACGGCGAGTTCGGGCCATTCCTCCAAAAGCGGTAGGAAAGTAGTTGACCATTACGGCCTCATTACGCTGCGGCAGGGATGGCGATAGTATAAGCAATGAGATATTCGTCGGATTTTTACTCCGTCGAACTTCTCAATGCTCCCGGCTTAAACTTGCGGGGCGGGGCCTCGCTCAAAGCTTCGGGAGAAGGCCGGGCATCGAAGCGGCCCGTTGTTCCCAGCGGAGACCTTCCGCTGAAGCGGCGGCGGCGGAAAAACTCCGCCGGTGTCTTGCGAGGCGCCGTCCGTTGTGGGCGTGAAACGCTTTCTGCCATGACCATCAACGCTCTGGCGCGGCAGCGAGCCACCGGTGCGTGGCGGGCTGGAGGTGCTCGGCCGAGATCCCAGCGAGCTCCTCTAAACCGTCGATAACTGCAGGCGCCTAGATCGGCCATGGTGAATCTCGCGGGTCCTTCTCCAGTCACGCATGACTGGGCAATCGCTATAACCGCTTGCTTGATGGCGACCTTTGGGTTGGTGGCGATAGTGGTGGGCGAATCGCGCGATGTAACGCTTGGCGGGCGTCGAGCAGCGAACTGCGGCGGATATCTGCCAAGGTTCGCCTGACCGACCCAAAAAAAGAGGTCAAGTGGCCTCGCGCGTGTGCTCTTCGCTTGGGTCGAAGACGTGGGTCGGTGCGTGGTCGCCCGCTGACGCCGCAAAAACATGGCGTGAGGCGAGCTTCGCGAAGGGACATGTTGGTGTCACCCACGGAGGCGGTGCCCTCGGCACCCTCAACCGCCATGGGCTCGTGCGGTCCGCTCATCGCCTTGCGGGCAGTAGCGCCCGATTCTTGCGCCAGCCAGTCCTCCTCTTGAGCGTGGCGGGAATCTTGCGGTCCGTCCGGATCTGGCTGGTGGTGGCGCCTCGATCCTCCATGAGGTTTGGCGTGGTCGGCGAAGTCTTGAGCAAAGCTGGGAAGCGAACAGCTACTCTGGCGGGCATTGCCTCCACCTCCATCTTGTCGGGGTGAGCTCGGCGAGATACCGACCGCCACTCCTCATCGACTCGTCAACGTCATCGAGATCGCCATAATCGTCGTAGTTGAGGTCCACGGTATCAATAATCGTAAATGAGACAACAAGGCCATCCTCGACTCGTCGAGGAAGGACAATCGGGCCCACTGTGGGCGCCACTGTCGGCGGCGGGAGGCGAACCTCCAGGCGCCAATGAGCAAGAAAGGGGTCGCGAGGCCAGCTGACCCCTGTCCCGGACCGAGGCCCGGCCGCTGGCCGGACGCTGCGAAGAAAAGACCTTGGTCCCGACAGCGGTCGGACGCAGCGTCGAGACGGATCGATGAGGATGATGACACGAGTGTTTTATCCTGGTTCAGGCCTCCACTACGGGATAACAGCCCTACGTCCAGTCTTCGTTTAATGCCGAGCTTAAACGAGTACAAGAGGTGAAGTCCGGGCTTTGGGAAGCCGGGCCAGCGTCTGATAAGTGCTCAAGGCACGCTGCGTGTGTGTGCTCCTCTGATTACAGGTGCGGAGAACTACGGCCGAGAACTAGAGCTCCTACGAGAGTGCAAGTATCCCTGTTCTACAATAGCTATTCTCCAAGTGAGTTGTGTGTGTGCCAAAGTGAAGCCGTCTCCGTTGTTGTGGCCTGTGCGCCCCTTTTATACGCCCCCCCGGCCACTGTAGCTTGCGCTGGTCCGTTGATTTAGTCGTTGCCTTTTCGCCACATCGGTGGCGTACCGAATACACCGGGTAATCGAGTGCAATCCTCCGATCACCGCGCTGGACCGCTACCGGTCAGCACGTGTCCTGCCCATCTGCGGGCGATTAGCGGGCCAGCCGCCTACCGTCGAAGGCAGCCGCCAGCGCTCCTCGGTATAGTCGCGCGCATTTAATTCTCGATGACTCTGGGGACCAGGCGTATCTGTCATGGCGTGAAGATTTGCCTTGGGACCTGTTCCTTTGTACTTCAGAAGCCCGGAGGAAGCAAGAGGCCCGAGCTTCCGAGGCGGGGAAGCCCGGGCCCGAGCTTGCTGGCCCCGAGCTCGCCTCCTGTGGGGCCGCGGGTAAGTAAGTGGGCCGAAACTCCATGGGCCACATACTTTTCCCAACACCTATTGTGACATTCGTCGTAATAAACCTACCTCATCTGCTAAAATTAACCACTATATCATCAGTTGTGATAAACTCATCTTATATAATCGGCCAACAGCAATATCGCTCGCGACGTGTCATGCCGTGCACCGAAGACGTATAACACACTCACTCATAGCCCATGGTGGAACTTACTTTTTTCTAGTAAGACAAGGAGTCAAAAGAAAAAGTTATCCATTTGGGTTCTGTGGTATGGTCCTCAACCAAATATGGTCCTTGGAGTGCAAAATTGAGTGAAATTGACTCCACACCGCAACAGAACTTTGTGACCCCAACCCTGAATCTCAATGATCCAGGAATTTGTATTGCCCACAGATACGACAGAAACATCACTGGGGATGGAAACGAGCCGAGCCCGAGCGAGCCCGGCCTAGCTCGGCTCGGGCTCGGTTAGGGTACCGGGCCAGCTCGGCTCGGATTGCCCAGGAGCACGAGCTAGGGACAAGGCTCGGCATGGGCTTGGTCGTAGCTCGAGCTGGCTCGGACCAACTCACGAGCTTGTGCACACCAGGCTCTGAGGCGAGGCGGCGGCGGAGACAGAGGGATGGAGGCGGGGCGGGGCAAGGCAATCTGGGAGAGGAGGATAGGGCCGGAGGCGAGGCGCTGTCGTGGGAGGTTGGAGAGACGGTGGAGGCGAGGCGGCGTCGCCGAAGGCTGGAGAGCAGGCGAGACGACGCTGGGCTAGAGAGGTGGGGCCAGAGTTCAAGGTGAGGTGAGGCGGCAGTGGCAAACCGAGGTGCCATCGTTGGAGGTTGGAGAGGCGGTGGAGACGAGGCGCCGTTGCCGAAGGCCAGAGAGGATGCGGAGACAAGGCACTGTCGCCGGAGGCTGGAGAAATGGGGGCGGAGGCATGGAGCCGCGAAGACAAGGCGGTGGCCGGTGGGGTGGGAGAATTTCGGTTTGGGCGAGGTGGGAATGGGGGTTAGGGATTTTGGGCTAGGGTAGGCTCGCGGAACATTTCACGGGGCTGGAACGGGTGGGTAGGGTGCGAAGGATTTTATGGGCTGGAGCGGTGGGGGCACAGGGGCGATTAGTGGCGGACGGCGGCTACTGGGCTGGGCTCATGGCCTGAGGCCTCACGTAGTCACACACTCACGGTCCACGAACAAGCTAGCGTGGTCAGCCGGTCACGGACTCACGGTGCTTGCTACCGAGTACCGAGCCACGAACGAGCCTCGAACGAGCTCGCTGTGGCTCGGCTCGGGCTCCGTATTACACCCGAGCTGGTTGAGCAGCTCAGCTTGGGCTCGTTTCACTCCGAGCTGAGCACGAGCCGAGCCTGGAACCAAGCCGAGCCCGAGCTGTTCGCTGAGCCTAAGCTCAGGTTCCAGCCCTAAACATCACACCTGTTCCTTTCAATTTGGGAACCCTGTCTACTCGTGTGCTACCAGTTGACCAAGGCCTATCTAGACTGCGGGAAGAGGGCGTGTTAATCAAGTCACAACAACCGATGCACCAGGAGCGATTCAGGGTAAGAACAGTTGGATCAAGTGACCGTTTCATCTTTCATTTCCATCAGATTGTTCTTCTAAATCTTTCTTCTACTTCTTTTGAACCTCGGGGTCGAGATTCCCTTAAAGGGAAGGTTTGTAACATCCAGAATTTTGAAATTTTAGTCTAAAATAAAAATTTTAGTAAAATAAAATTTCAGAAAATTTAATGTCTTATTTGCAGAAGGTCTTGTAAAAATAAATAAATTTTAGGTATGAAAACATTATTTGAGAACAGCATAATGAATTTGACGGGGTTTGGAAGGGATGTCCGGAACCCCCCTTTGTTTTCTCGCGGCTTGGTCCCGATTACCTCCCCGAGCAAGCCATGCTTGCCCGGGGCCCGGGCAAGACTCTACCTTGCTCGGGGAGGGACTCGGGTCATCCCTTTCCCGGCTGAACGACGATTACGTGCACCTTTCTACCCTCTGTAATAAATGCTCTGACACCCTCACGACTATTACGTCCCGTCGAACGTGTCGGAGACCGTGGCTACCTGCCCGGGTCTTGTTCCACTGTTTTCGTTCCGCTCTTGCATCATCACGAATGACGGCGAAGACTGCTCCAGTACGACGTGCCCAAGGACGGCCCTCGGACCGCTGGATATTGGACTGTATGTTCATTAGTATAGTGTTCATATCCATGTATAAATAGGCTACATTGCTGTAAATAGAAAAAGAGGTTAGCTGTTAGATATTAGATACACATACGAGAGCTTCGGATGAGAAAAGAGCGAGTTGAAGCTCCCGTCTCCCTCCTGAGAAGCCTGAGCCCCCCTTTGCTAGGGAGGCTCGGGATTCCCTTTGTAATCTTTTCCTGTGTTCCCCTGAATACACATCGCTAGACGTAGGGCTGTTACCTCCCCCTGAGGGGCCCGAACCAAGCTAAAATCCTCTTCTCCCCCATTTTACGGTTGTTTGATCGAGTTCGCCTTCTCGAACGCCCCCGTAGCTGTAGGGAAGAGGTCGGTTGATCCTTACACTCAACAAGAAAGCTCGGCACTTGGGAGTTCCGTACTCCCAACCGTCGACAGCTGGCGCCGTCCGTGGAGATCGTCGACTAGCTTCTGCAGCAAAGGTCCTTGAGAATGGCGAACTCTCAAGACAACCAAGATGTCTGTTTTGACGACCTCGATGACCTGGATGAATATTGGTCCGATACCGAGGTCGTCCGGATCATCGATACGGAAGGACACACCGTGGAGGAATCCGTTTCCCCATGGATGTTTGCCGCCCTACGGGCGATGATGCGGGCAAGGGATACATTCCTGAGCCCTTCGGTTCCGAGAGATACCGGGGCGGGATATGCTCGCGACATGCGAAGATACCGGTTCGTACGAGGGGGTTGACATCCCCGACGTCCCGTGCGAATCCGATCATGAGACAGCCTCCCGCGGGGACACTGTCATGACCCCTTCATGTCCGGTGCTCCTGCGGGAAGTCAACATGGCCGGCACCGACGACGCGCCCGCTCCTGCGACCCGGGAGGACGAGTCGCGCGGTCGCCTGGAAGCCACGCGGGACTAGCTGGCCAGCTCGATTGATCGAGCTCTAACGATCCGTCGCGACGACCTAGGGCCGAGCACTCGGCCGACTCCCCGTTCGCCGCGCCCAGGATCTCCGCCACGATCCCCCTCCTCCGATCCGATCGGTAGGAGCCGCCAACGCCTTCGGGCCTTGGCGCTATGGTGCGGGACCTCCGGCCGGACTTCGACCAGGCCGCCGAATTGGGCATCGCCGTGGTTGAAAGGCTGGAGCAGTTGGCGGGCGACCTCCCCCACACCGCTTCCTTCCGGAGTACTTCCCGGGAGAGCCGCGCTCCGAGAAGCGACCGCTCTTGTCGTGACCTTCGCGAGGATCTTGATCGACGAAGGAACGACAAGGCCCTCCGCCGACACGACGATCGCCCTTCATCCGATGATCGGCGGGGCGGGCATCGCCGACACAACGGCTCTACCCATAGTTTTGCCTAGGATCTAGGGCACATCGAATCCTGGGCAAAAGGCGACCGCAGTGAGCATCGTTGCCACGCCGACAGGAGTGATACCTCCTCGGGTACTCCAGAGCTTCGGCGCGGCGACGTGTTCTCACACCTTGGCCCCCTTTGGGGCCATGACGGCCGTGGCATTCGTGACCACGGTCCCCGGGCGGACCACGGGTGTCCCGCCTTCTCTCGAGCACTACGGGGGGCGGCGTGGCCGCCGAAGTTTAAGCCGGGCCAGATCGAGCGGTTCGACAAGACCCAGAACCCGGACGAGTTTCTCTCGGTGTATGCCACTACCATCACTGCTGCTGGCGGTGATGAAGGTGTGATGGTTAATTACTTCCTCGCCGTGTTGGAAGGGACTGCTCGAACCTGACTTTTCAACCAACGGGAAGGATCCATCCACAGCTGGGGACAACTCTATGACGCCCTGCAGGCAAACTTCCAAGGGTGTTGCCCCCGCCCGAGAAGACCGCAGGACCTCAAGCGAGAAGTCCAGATGGAGGATGAGAGCCTACGCGACTACGTTCAGAGGTTCATCCGGGTGCGAAACACCATCCCGAGCATCCGGACGAAACGGTCGTTGAAGCCTTCACCGAAGGCGTCAAAAACGTCTGTTTCACCCAGGACCTCGAGATATACTCCGGCTCTTCGGCCAGCGAGCTGTTCCAAGCAGCAGAGCGGTACATCAACGCCGAGGAAGCCGTCGGCGCAAACGGCTGCTAGGAGCGAGTCAGGCGCCCCCGCAGCCGGGCATGGAGTCCTCGAGCAAGAAGAAGTCTTCTGATAAGAAGGCCAAGAAGGAAAAGAAGGCAAAGGCGGCCAAGTTGGTGGCCGCCGTCTCGAAGCAGTTGTCCCCGCCTCAGACGCCGAAGCCTAAGAAACCTCACCCATCCTAGGGCAAGACGAGCAGTCCACGGCAGGGCAGCTCCGGGCAGAAACACACGCCGCAGGGCCCTTCGAGCAACCGATTCTGCATGCTTCACCAAGTGCACGGGCACGACCTCCGTAACTGCCGCACCTGGATCGCCCGGCTGGAGGACTTCTACAACGGTCGGGGCCCTATGCCCGTCCTCCCGGACGTCGACAAGGGCAGTACCGACCGCCGATCCGACCATCATACCGACCAGCAGGGTCGAGATAGCGAAGAGTACCACGAGCTGAGCCATCATGTCACGGTAATTTTCGGGGGCTCCTCGGCCTACTCCTCCCAGCGGGAACTAAAGGCCGCGGCGCGGGAGGTTTACCACGCCGATCGTGGGAGCTCGGCTCCCAAGCACGTTCGATGGTCGAACACGACCATCTCTTTCTCCCGGGAAGATGGTCCCCCGGGAATGACCAAGCCGCGGAAGCTCCCTCTGGTACTTTGCCCGACCATCAGCAACACGAGGGTCGCGTGAGTATTCGTCGACGGGGGAAGCGCCATCGTCTTAATATCCGCCCGGGTCTTGGTCGAGATGCAAATTTCTCGTTCCAAGATCAAGGACATCGCCATGCCTTTCCACGGCATTATCCCGGGTACGTCCATGACCCCCCTCGGGCAGATTGTCCTACCGGTGACCTTCGGTAGTCCGAGCAATTTCTGGACTGAGTTGGTCACTTTCGAGGTGGTCGACTTTGAGTCGGCCTATAACGGCATCCTCGGCAGGCCGGCTCTTGTGAAGTTCATGGCAGCTACGCATCATGCGTTCCACTGCCTCAAGCTTCCGGGACCGAAGGGGGTAATCACCGTCAAGGGCAGTCACAAGGCTGCCCTGGAATGTGACGAGATGGCATTGGCCCTGGTCGGCCAACGGCCCGAACGTGGGCCCGAGCAAGACTCTCATAAATCCGCTCGGCCCAAGGTGATGCTCCAACCCTAGGAGCAAACGAAGGAGATCCCGGTCTCCTCTGAGGATCCGGCCAAGGTGGTCCACATTGGGGCCACCCTGGATCCGGAATAGGAAATCGAGCTTGTTACCTTCCTCCAGGTGAACACGGACGTCTTCGCATGGGAACCGTCTGATATGCCCGGTGTCCCAAGGAAGGTGATCGAGCATAGGCTGACGGTTCAGCCTGGCAAAAGGCCTGTGCGCCAAGCACCGAGGAGGTTCCCACAGTGGAAGGTCGATATCATCCGAGAGCAACTGGACAAGCTTTTGAAGGCCGGCTTCATCCATGAAGTCGAGCACTCTGAGTGGTTGGCGAATCCAGTTGTAGTCAAGAAAAAGAACGAAAAATGGCGCATGTGTGTTGATCACACCAACATCAACGGCTCGTGCCCGAAGGACAACTTCCCTCTCCCGCGTATAGAGCAGCTGGTCGACGCGATGGCGGAGGCCCAACTGATGAGCTTTCTAGATGCGTACTCTGGGTACCACCAGATAAGCCTATCACGAGAAGATGAAGAGAAGACTGCCTTCATCACCCCCTTTGGCACCTTCTGCTATACGACCATGTCGTTCGGTCTAAAAAATGCAGGAGTTACGTTCCAACATCTCATGCAGAAAACCTTCCCTGACCAAATCGGGCGGAACCTAGAAGTCTATGTAGACGACATAGTCGTTAAAAGTAGTCTGGCCGAGGCACATATCCGCGACCTCGAGGAAACCTTTTGTAATTTAAGAAAACATTGAGTAAAGCTAAATCCCGAAAAGTGCGTTTTCGGTGTACGCACGGGCATGGTGCTCGGGTATGTAATCGGGCATTGGGGCATACCTCCGAAAAGATCGAGGCCATCGAAAAGATGCAGGCTCCTTTAAATATGAAGGAAGTCCAATCACCCACCGGGCGAATGGCGGCCCTCAGCCGCTTTGTCTCTCGGCTGGCTTAGCGCGGATTGCCCTTTTTCAAAGCCCTGCGCAAGCACGACGGTTTCGTCTGGACCGAGGAAGCCGACAATACCTTCAAGGAACTCAAGCAGTACCTGTCGAGCCCGCCCGTCCTGGTCACCCCAAGGGAGCAAGAGCATCTGCTGCTCTACCTGGTGGCCTCGCCCCAGATGGTGAGCGCGGTGCTCGTGGCCGAGCGCGAAGGGGTTCAACGACCAATATATTACATAAACGAGGTGCTTCACGGGCCAATGGAGCGCTACCCCGAGGTACAGAAGCTCCTCTATGCCTTGCTTATGGCTTCTAAAAAACTCCGCCACTACTTTTTGGCACACCCGATCACGATTCCGACCAGTTTTTCGCTGAGGGAGATCCTCAGAAACCCTGACGCCTCTGGGCGCGTCGCCAAATAGGCTATGGAACTCAGGGAATTTGATCTCAAGTTCACCGCATGTACAGCGATCAAGTCCCAGATACTGGCGGATTTCGTGGCAGAATGGACGAATCCCCTCGACCGAGTAGGCAGCCTAGCACGTCGAAGCTCCTCGCTGGACAATGTTCTTCGACGGCTCGCGCTCTTTCGAACGCTCGGGGGCTAGCGTTGTTCTAATCTCCCCTAGGAGAACAACTCGATCGTCATACAAGCGCGCCGCGCAACCAACGGCGGCGGGAGTACTGAAACCTCTTGGCGTGCTCGAGCATGCTCTGCGCTCGAGTCAACGGCCCGACTATGAAAGGGGATTCACAGTTAGTCGTAAACCAGGTTAACAAGGAGTTTCAGTGCTCCGACGACTCAATGGTGCGTTACCTGGTCGAAGTGAGGAAGTTAGACAGGAACTTCAAGAATTTCGAAGTCCTTTACGTACGAGGTAGGGCAAATACCCTAGCCGACCAACTTGCCAAATTAGGCACCTCGCAAGAACCCGCTCTGGCGGGGGTACTCGTTGAGCACCTATTAAAGCCCTCTATTCCCTCCGGAGAAGAGGCAAATGAGACTCACGGCAACGTCTCCCTCCACGAGCAAAGCGCGACCTGGATGACACCATTCATCCAGTACTTGGCGCATGGGACATTGCCCGAGGATGAAGCCGAGAAATCCCGACTTGTCAGGAGAGCTCCACTATATAGGCTGGTGGAGGGTGCCCTGTACCGGAGAGACACGCTCGGAGTCCTCTCCAAGTGCATCTCCCAGGAAGAGGGGAAGTTCCTATTAAGGGACCTACACAAGGGTATCTGCGGGGCCCACTCGTCCTACAGAACCATCGTTGGAAAGGCCATCTAGATGGGCTACTACTGGCCCACAGCGTTGGGCGACGCTCGTGAGATAGTCACCACATGCCGGGCATGCCAATTCCATGCCCGACAAGTTCATCAACCGGCGTACGCCCTCCAGACTATCCCCATCACCTGGCCATTTTCTACCTAGGGGCTGGACATCCTCGGTCCATTCCCCAGAGGAGCGAAGGGATGTGCATACCTCTTTGTTGCCATAGACACATTCACCAAATGGATAGAAGCAGAACCGGTCTCTGCATTACAGCCCAGGCTGTCAAAAAATTCTTCCGCAACAACGTGGTTACGCGGTTCGGTGTTCCCAGCCGACTAATCACGGACAACAAAACTCAGTTCACCAATGAGCTGTTCCAAGAATATTGCGAAGACGTTGGCACCAAGATCTGCTTCGCCTCTGTGGCTCATCCACAGAGCAACGGCGCCGTCGAGCGTGCCAACGGAGAGATCCTCCAAGGAATCAAGAAGCGGGTCTTCAACCGACTTACTAGACAACGACAAAACTGGGTGGACAAGCTTTCTTCCGTCCTGTGGTCCGTCCGTACCATCCCCAGCCGAGCCACGGGCGAAACGCCCTTCCGGCTCGTGTACGGCACCGAAGGCATGCTTCCCACCGAAATAACTCTGAGATCCCCTCACGTGGATCTTGCGGAAATGGACGACGATCACCAGAGCCGACTCCTTGACCTCGACTTGTCCAAGGAAAAGCGCGAACAGGCCCTCATCCGATCGGTGGCCTACCTGCAAGCTTTAGCAGGCATGCAGCCCGATCGGTCCGACCAAGGACCCTGCAAGACGGCGATTTAGTCTTACATTGTGTCCAAGACCTGTCACACGCCAACAAGCTAACTCCCAGATGGGAGGGTCCGTTCACGGTCGTCTCGTCTTCACGGCCGGGGGCTGTTCACCTCGCCTTCCCGGACGGTCGAGTCCTCAGCAGCTCGTGGAACATCGCCCAGCTACGCAGGTTCTACGCATAATATCGCTCCATTTAGCTTTCCTTCCCCAACCTATCCCTCCTTATTTAACCAAGGGATCTTCGAATGACTTCTACTCGAATTTCCCGAACCTGTTAAATAAAGAGGAAGGGTAACCCAACTCTCTTCGCATGATTCTTTTTTCCGCTGTCCCACCCAAGTACGATTTCTTGTTGTCAGAACCGAGTTTCGAGGCAGTCAACAGATCCAAAAATACGTCCCGCCCTGAATTCCATTGTTCGGATACGCCGATAGCACATCGCACCAGCAGATTCTCGGTAGTGCCTGGCAGACAATTCGATCTCGAGACCCACGAAAATACGGAGCTAACAACTCGAACTCACGTACACCTCGTGTGTTGTCTTTGCTCGCAATCTCAGGGGCAAAGACAGCCACACGAGGGGGCTAGACACCGCCTTTCGCGCGCACTCGGTTGCTCGGCTGCTTCGTGTGCCCAGTCTTTACCCGCAATCTCAGGGGCAAAGACATGGCCACACGAGGGCCGACACCGCCTTCAGCGCTTTCGGCTCTTTCGGTACGCCGTATGCCCGATCTTTGCTTTCGCAATCTCGGGGGTAAAGACATAGCCACACGAGGGCCGGACACCGCCTTTCACGTCTTTCATTTGCTTTCGGCTACAAAGGCCACATGAAATTTGGACACCGCCTTCGTCGCACTCGTCGCTTTCGGCGCCGTGTGCCCGATCTTTGCTTTCGCAATCTCGGGGACAAAGACATAGCCACACGAGGGGCTGAACACCGCCTTCAGCGCACTCGGCGGCTTTCTTTGCCGTGTGCCCGATCTTTGCTTTCGCAATCTCAGGGGCAAAGATATGGCCACACGAGGGGGCTGGACACCGCCTTTCCGCACTCGGCTGCTCGGCTGCTTCGTGTGCCCAGTCTTTGCTCGCAATCTCAGGGACAAAAACATGGCCACACGAAGAAATTTGGACACCGCCTTCGACGACTTTTCGGTATTTAGTGTGCTAGTCTTTGCTCGCAATCTCAGGGCCAAAGACATGGCCACACGAGAGGGCTAGACACCGCCCTTGATGCGCACTCGGCTGCTCGACTGCTTCGTGTGCCTAGTCTTTGCTCGTAATCTCAGGGGCAAAGACATGGCCACATGAGGGGGCTAGACACTGCCTTTCGCGCGCACTCGGTTGCTCGGCTGCTTCGTGTGCCCAGACTTTGCCCGCAATCCCAGGGGCAAAGACCTAGCCACACGAGGGGGTTGGATGGATGAGTAATAGCATTTATAATTCCCCTAAGCTCCTTTTCTCATAAGTACGTAAGCACATAACAGGAGTAAAAGGAGAGCATGTAAAAACTTCTTGTATTAAACTAAATATTTTTGTTACATAACACATGTAACACCACGCACACCTAGTCCTACTCCCTAAGGCCACTCCTAAGTACTTCGAGCTCCGCCTCCTTGTCTTCAAGACGGCTCCGAAGCTGAAGCACTTCTATCTGGGCGTCACGCCCGGGACGGATCTCCTCCCGAAGCTTCGCCACCTGCTCGGTGGCTCGTCAAGCCTTCTCGGCCTCCGCCTTCACCGACTCCTGCAGGCTTAAGGACCGCTGCCTTTCTTGGTCGAGTTCCCTGCGAACTCGGCCAAGTTCTTCCGCGGCCCGGGCGTTCCCTTGAAGTTCCCGAACACACTGCAAGGCCCGCTCGTGTTCTCCCCGGACTCGAGCAAGTTCCGTCCGGGTTTCTCCCAGCTCGGAGCACACCGCCGCCACATCAGCCCTGCGCCGAGCTTCCAGACCCGCCACCCAATCATCCAAGGCGGCGGCCAGCTACAATAAAACAAAATGTCAGCATCAGCACCGCTCTATGAGCGACATCATTCATAAAAAACAAGTACCTCATGGCGATGGCGCTCGAGCAACACCCTCAACCCTGGCCATGGCCCGACCCGGGTCTCCTCCATACTTGAGGATGCGTCCATAGAAATTCGGGGGCTCCCCGAGCCCTCGGACTCCGCCTCTTCCTTCGCAGCTTCAGCCCGAGCACCCCCCGTGCTCGGGGACTGGGCCGCCTCGACCGCCTCTTCCTCCGCAGCTTTAGCCAGAGCACCCCGTGCTTTCGGGGGCGGGCCGCCTCGTAGTCTCTTCCTCTGCGGCTTCGGCCGAGCACCCCCTTGATCGGGGTGGGCGCCTCTTCCTCCGTAGCTTTAGCCCGAGCACCCCCATGCTCAGAGGCAGGGCCGTCTCAGCCGCCTCTTCCTCTGCAGCCTCAGCCTGAGCCACCTCGCTCGGAGGCAGCGCCGTTTCCCCCTCCTCCGCCACAGTCCGAGCAGGGGATATGCTCGGAGCCCGTTCCTCGCTTCCCCGAGAAACGACCGGCCCGGCACTCGGCATCACCGCCCTCCATCACCTGACTACGAGGGGAGCAGAATCCGGGTTTGAGCCCCGAAGGGTCCGCCCCTTTGCCCTGCCCGGCCGAGTCATCCTCCAGGATCGACTCCTCTACGATCGCGGCCGCTAGGTCTTCCATGATTCGGGACGCTGCGGTTTGAAATGCCTCATCAATTAGAACCCTAACCGCCGCGACGCGGGCACAGGGGGTCTTCTCCCCCACAGGTCCTTGACTACGCTCGAAAAGGAAAGTAAAAAATCAGGACCGCGGCAACTCGCGGCCCAGCAAAAGGAAGTATAGGACAGAAGGCTTACTTTCTTCTTCGACGTCCTCCAACCTCGGCTCGACCTTAGCATCCCCCGCCCGGGCCTCCTTGCGCGCCTTCGTCTTGCGGGCCAAGACCTTCGTCCTTGCCCGCTTGGGCGCTGGAGGAGCGGCCTCTGGCTCCTCGCTCGGGCTGGCCCCGACCCAGGCAAGGCTCGCCGCCTCAAGCCACTCCGGGTGATGCTCCTTCGCCCACTGAAGGAAGCCCTTTAAAGCTTCCTCGGTCTCCGTCCCAGGGCCGACGTTCTTCGGGCCTTCGAGCCACAAAGAGAACGTCACGCCCGCCAAGTCTAGATCCGCCTGGATGTGTCCTCCAGCGTCTCTCTCCCGCTGGGCTCGCCACTCGGCTCGGCGAAGGTCGGTCGCGGTCTGCAGCAACCATGCTGTGTGATCGGGGTGATCTTCGGAATACTGCCGGAACCAGGCTGACAACTCTTGTACCTAGCCTGCGTACTCTAAGTGAGGCCGTGGCGGGTTGTGCCTTGGGGGTGCGCGCATCCTGGATGGTCGGGACGCACGTTCGCTAGGGCCACCGGCCGAAGGAACCGCTCTCGATGATCGCTTCGGCCACGGCTCCTCCACGTCGTCGGCCACCCGCGGGGCCGTCCTCTTCTTTGAAGCGATCTTGTTCGCCTTGGGCTGCTTCCCCCCGTCCTTGGCCGGCTGTTCGGCCGCCAATACGGCCTCCAGGGCAGCTCGGTCCTAAAAGAAAAAAAGAAAAGGGGCTGTTAGAAGACGACCCTTCCCCACCAGAACACATAGCTCGGTAGGGAATGTACCTGCTCGGTGCGATCAAGGACGTTCTTCGGCCCTCTTCTGCCTAGCTCTGGGTTCACCTTCTTCCCCAGCGCGAAGAGTTCGGCCACCCGTTCGTCGACCCATCGATCATCGGGAGCTGTAGGGAGAACCCAGCGATTAGCAAAGGAAAAAGCTCAAAGTGGTCACCCGGGCAAGAGTACTTACGGGTGTTCGTCTCACGGGTGATATCGGTCCAGCCCGCGATGTCGAAGAACGGGTGCTCCTGTCGTCGTAGCGGGGACATCCGATTCCTCAGAAAGTCTCGGACAATGACCTGTCCGGTCAAGCCGTTGTCGCTCAGCACCTGGATGGTACTGAGGAACTTCTCCTCCTCCGGTTCCACGTGCGGCCGGGGCAGGTCCTTCTTCGGCTGCTCGTGGCAGAAGAAGAGTCCGCAGTTCGCCCCCTCTTTACGTAGAACCACCGCTCGCCCGGTGAGCAGAGTCGCCAGTAGCGAAGGTAGAATGCGATGTACGCAGTGCGAGTTCTGCGGCCTGAATACACGCACCCGCACCGACGAACCTCGATGCGGTGGAGAATATAAAAGTGAAGGAATGGGCTTAGCGTCGACTGAACGCCGATGAAGCCCTCGCAGAGGTGGGAGAAGACGGCGAGGATGAGAATGGAGTTGGGGTGGAGGTTGGTGATCTCGAGGCCGCAATGGGCGAGAATCGTGGCCACGAACTCCGACTCCGGGGCACGAAGCCCGTGGATGGCGTAGAGTTCGCAGCTCACGAACTCATCCTCCGCCGGCGTCGGAAGGGCCTCGCTGTCGGGAACGCGCCATGACCGAGGGTCGAGATGCCCCCACACCTCGAGGTCCTTAAGGCGCGCGGAGGTGGTTCGCAAAGGAACAAATTTCGCCATGGAAGATGAGGCAAATGAAGATGATGACAAGAGAAGGCAAAGGGTTTAGAAGCAAGAAAGTCAGCGGCGTAGTGGTAGGAGGAGAAGGGCAAGGGCTTTTATTCTCTCCCCACTAGCGAAACCGTCCCAAAAATCATGGGAACTGGCGCGCGTGCGGCTGTCACGTCACCTTAAAGGCATAACTGCAGACGCACTCACCAGAAGAAATAACCGTTGGAAACCCGACGTTTGAAATTCTACTCGGGTGGTCCTTGTTCGGCTGGCCCAAAGTCCTGCTTGGGTAGCCATCGCTCGGCTAACCCGAAGTCCTCCTCGGATAGCCCTTGCTCGGCCATCCCAAAGGTCAGCTCGGGTGGCCCTTGCTCGGCTAGCCCGAAGTCTTGCTCGGATAAGCCGTTGCTCGGTTAGCTCGAAGTCCTACTCGGGTGGTCCTTACTCGGCTAGCTCGAAGTCCTATTCGGGTGGTCCTTGCTCGGCTAGCCCGAAGTCCTGCTCGGCTAGCCCGAAGTCCTGCTCGGATAGCCCTTGCTTGGCCATCCCGAAGATCTGCTCTGGTGGCCCTTGCTCGGCTAGCCCGAAGTCTTGCTCGGGTAAGCCGTTGCTCGGTTAGCTCGAAGTCCTACTCGGGTGGTCCTTGCTCAGCTAGCTAGAAGTCCTGCTCGGCTAGCCCGAAGTCCTACTCGAGTGGTCCTTGCTAGGCTGATCCGAAGTTCTGCTCGGATGAGCTGTTGCCCTCCTGGGCCATCCGCCTATCCGAACGACCGACCTCCGAAACCTTCGGTACAGGATTAAAGCCTCCAGGGGGGACTTGATCGTCTCCCCACTTAAGGCTCGGGGGCTAGATGACGGGTTTGGAGGGGATGTCCGGAACCCCCTCTGTTTTCTCGCGGCTTGGTCCCGATTACCACCCCGAGCAAGCCATCCTTGCCCGGGGCCCGGGCAAGACTCTATCTTGCTCGGGGAGGGACTCGGGTCATCCCTTTCCCGGCTGAACGACGATTACGTGCACCTTTCTACCCCCTGTAATAAATGCTCTGACACCCTCACAACTATTACGTCTCGTCGAACGTGTCGGAGACCATGGCTACCTGCCCGGGTCTTGTTCCACTGTTTCCGTTCTGCTCTTCCGTCATCACGAATGACGACGAAGACTGCTCCAGTACGATGTGCCCAAGGATGGCCCTCGGACCGCTGGATATTGGACTGTATGTTCATTAGTATAGTGTTCATACCCATGTATAAATAGGTTACATTGCTGTACATAGAAAAAGAGGTTAGTTGTTAGATATTAGATACACATACGAGAGCTTCGGTTGAGAAAAGAGCGAGTTCAAGCTCCCGTCTCCCTCCTAAGAAGCCTGAGCCCCCCTTTGCTAGGGAGGCTCGGGATTCCCTTTGTAATCTTTTCCTGTGTTCCCCTGAATATAGATTGCTGGACGTAGGGCTGTTACCTCCCCCTGAGGGGCCTGAACCAGGCTAAAATCCTCTTCTCCCCCGTTTTACGGTTGTTTGATCGAGTTCGCCTTCTCGAATGCCCCTGTAGCTATAGGGAAGAGGTCGGTTAATCCTTACACTCAACAAGTAAGCTCGACACGTGGGAGTTCCGTACTCCCAACCGTCGACAAAATTCCATTTGTATAAATAAAAGAAAACTAGAAGGATTATATTTCAATATTTTCATTTTGGAAAAATAAACTAATTGGATTTGTTTTGTAAAAGCAAACAAGTTTAATAAATCAATTCAAACTATTTGGATTTCAAAAGTATCAAACCCAAGGAAATTCCTAGTTTCCAAAATTTCTAAAATCTCCCTCAATTTCAAAATAGATTTTGAAAACCTTTTGGATTTCATGAAAATCAAAGAAATATTATTTTTGGGAAATATTTTAAAGATAAGGTCAAATCTATTTTTAGAAACTTTGGATTTTGAATTGTCAAAATTATCTGCTAATTACTTTAAATATTATATTTCAGCAAAATATTTTCTTTCCTAAATTTTCAAATTATTTCCTTCTTTTCTTACCTCCTCTCTCTTTATAGTGGGTCTCATCTCTTTCTTTCCTTCTCCCTCCTTTCTTTTCCTTCCTCACAGCCTCATAGCTAGGCTGACTCTGCCAACCCAATTGGCCAGCCAGCCACCCACCCCCTCTCTCACACCCAATGATAGCCGGGCCCCACCCCTTCTCCTTTCCTTCTTAACCCTTTCAAAAGTGCTTTGAGAAGGATTAAATTAAGAATGTAGGGCCTGTTTGGTTGCCACCTAACTTTGCCACAACTATCCTTAGGCAAAGTTAGGCAGCCACAAAAAGTGTGGCGGACAAAATCGGCGCCACACTTGTGGCAAAGTGTGGCAAGAAAATGAGTCTATGACATGTGGGATCAAAGGCTAAGAAAGTGTGGCGCGACTAATAATAGGCGTGGAACCAAACGCACGCCTAAGAATGTGTGGCGCGACTAAGGTTAGGCGTGGCAGCCTTAGTCACGAACCAAACAGGCCCATAGAGCAGAAGGTAATTAGAGCTGCAGTAATTGCACCGGCCCGAGTTCCCTCATTAATTACAGTGTCTTGCCAGCCTCTTTTGGGATTTGGAATGTGGTTTTGGTAGTGACTGTTGCGGAGTGCTTTGGCAGTGATCAATGTGGAGTAAAACATTGTAAAAAGAAAATTGTTTTCATAAAATGCTTTGAACTTAGTATGAAAAATTACAAATTTTTTTTTTTTGCAAAATACCCTTCACCTCCTTTTGGACTTAACCTCATACTGCATAATCCTTACTTGCTGAGTGTGAAGCATACTTATCCTCGTCTTTCAATGCGAGACTACTCATTCCAACGAGTAGGAAACTATGCGGATGCCAAAAAACCAGTTGGGGATGAAATGGGTTTCCAGGAGGACTTTTTGAACGTCTAGGATTGCGTTTTCCTTCCGTCATTGGGTATGAAGTTTCATTAGATCATAAGGAGTTATTTGTAATTTTCATGTTTTCGCTGCTACAAGACCTGAGTGTCTGTTGTAATAAACCCTGGTAATATAATAAAGTTTTACGTTTTCAGTAATGATTCATTCTATTCAGACTGTGTACTATCTACTAATCCAGGGACTAGTACAGTAAGCACAGAGAGGTTTGAACGGCAGGTCTAGGTCCCAAGATTGTCGGGTGGATGGTGGCCACCTTGCCAGCCCCCTTTCTGCTTCTTCCCCCTCTCTCCTACCCGCTCTTATTTTCTTGAGAACAAAACATGCAACAAAGGTGAGCACCGCTGCTTGCCTCGACTCCACCACCAGGTGTGCCATGTCACCTAGCCTCAACCAAATTGTCGCTAGCCGTGCCCACATGAGCCGGCAGCAGGCAGGCCTTTGCGCTAGCCAGCTCTGCTGCCTCTCCCTTTTTCTATCTCCTGTCTCTATTCTATTTGCTGCTTCGGTAGAGAAATAGCGAGCAAGACAACTAGTGCAGCGTTAGCGTTGAGGTGGCAGTCCAGCTCTACGTACATACATGCAAAATGGGCCATGTCTACGTCCACTTCACCCAACACAGCCTATGAGACATGTTTAACCAGTCAAGGGACCAAAGAGACACAATTTCAACAATTTGAAAACCAATTTCACTCAGTTTTGCACATCAGTGACCAAATTGATTTAATATTTTTATTACATTGTTTTTTAGTTGAAAATTTTTCTATGAAAATTTGGAAATTTTTAGAATTCAAACAGTATTTTAAATAAATGTAACAGATTTACAACAATATTTATCCTTAAGGAAAAAGGTTTAAATCGCTACTAATAAATATCCAAGGAACAATAAGGTATTTAAAATTGTTCAAATAATTTTCCTGGGTTCAAAACTGCATCTAGTATTTTCTGGAATTTCGTCAAGATTTTAGGAATCCATAAACTAATTTAATTAAACAGGAAGGGTACTTGAAGTATTTTTCAAAAAGGTTGAATTAGGGCTATTTTTATTTTACAATGACAAGAAATGGGTTACTATACAAATTTATATTTTTTATTAAATCCAGCCTGGTGTCTAGTATTTATCATAATTTTTTCAATATTTTAAGTGTTGTTTTATTATTTTTAGAAAATCATTAATACTTTCTGGATTAATTAAAATAGGAAAAGGCTGAAAATCATAAACAGGAATGGACCAAATTCAACATTGTGCGTGCAAGGCAGTCCGGTCCGTGAGCGCAGAAGTGGCCCGAACGAGTCACGAACTGAAGACGTAAACCAGGAGTACGCCTCCACTAATGCTGATAGGTGGTGTTGTGGCCCCATATGTCAGCAACTTACAACTCTTAAGCGTGGAAGATTTTCTCTATATCACAATGTCTATATGACAATGATGATGTTTATCCTACCTGTTGAAATATTCACATATCTAGATTTTCTTTTAGTAGGTTATTGTCAAGTTTATCTATTTTAGGTGGGCTTTTGGTAGTGTAGCTTGGATTAACTATTCTACATAAAACGACAAATACGATAATTCAAATAAGGGTATTTCACAAACAAATAACTAGAAATTAATGCGAAAAATAAGTAAATAAAGAAATTTAGGAATTCAATATGCTTTAAGGATAGGAAAACCTACCTTCTTCGGTGGCCTGATCGAACTCAAAAGTATCTCCTGGATATTCTTGTTTAAAAGATCCGAAGGCGATCAATTCGTTGTCTATACGTTGCAAATACAGGAAAAGAGAAAAGAAATTCCAATAAATATCCAAATAAGAATTGGAGAGGCATTATGCATGAAATGATGGAGATGCATGAAAATCTTGGGTTGAAAAGGTGATGGACTGTACGATTTTCTAGAAATTCGAGAATATTTTCTAAAGGGAAAAAAGGTAGGGATGTTAGTGTAAAAATCAGTATTTCCTCTGGGTAGCATGAAGCTAATACAGGTGTACGTGTGAATTTAAGTGTGGATCGACAAATTTCCAGAGATCGGGTCGACGACAAAAATTGCTGGAGTTCTGAAATGGAATTTGTTGAAGATATAAGGATGAAAAATTGAAAATAGATTTTTATTGAATTATTGGGTGCTATAAGATTTTTAAATAGATTCAAAACATTTTTCAGAATTTTAGAAGTTATTTCCTAAATTTTTAAACACTTTTATAAGAAAGTGAGCTAAAGGGATTTATTTGGATTATTTTATTTTAAAAATGCAAAATTTTCTATTTTATAAAATTGTTCATCTCATTTTAGATTTTTGAGAATTTTTGTAGATTTTTAGAAGAGGTTTGGTATTTTAAATAAAATGCAGAAACTCTAATGGAAATAGAATTTGAAATGGGTATTTTAAATTCACTAGGTCTCTGATACTAGGCTTGGCCGATTACTTCTTGATGGTGCCAAGGATCCATTTGCGGGACCGGTGTCTTGAGAGAGAGAGGGCGACGCTGGTGGCTTAGAGAGGCTGACGGGTGAGGCCGTAGTGTCAGTGAGAGAGAGGGGAAAATGGCGCGGTGGAGGGGGTCAATGGTGTCGGTGAACGGTGGCCAGCGATGAGGAATTGATGACAGATTCGTGAAATTGGAAGCATGAGGGTACCTTAGGGAGTTGCAGCGAAGCTTGGGGTGGCCGGAGATGGTCGAGCGGTGAGGTTGAGGTGGCGGCGTAGTCGGGCCACGTCGGCGAGCTAGCTCCGGTAGTCATCGATGCTCAGGAGTGGCTTTAAGGGCTTTGCGACAGCAGGTGGAAGCTTTTTGATGTTGGTATCATGGTTGGGGAAGGATTGGAACTACGGTGAGAGAGTTCGCTGGAGTTGGGGAAGAAACGGGGCACGGCGGCGATGTGGTGGAGTAGGGAAGGAGGGGAGGGGCGGGGAAGGTGGCTTGAGGTGATGCAGCGTCGAAAGGGGGTATTTATAGGCCATGGATGCAATACTGGCTACGGAAGTTCAAGCTCATGGCGGTGGCGGCAGTGCGAGTTGGCGGCGAGCAATTGGCGAGCCACCGAGAGGGGATAGGGGAGAGGAGGTGGCAGATGAGGTCAGCGACGTGGAAAGCTTTCCAGCGAAGGCAAAACAGGGGCAAGGGGCGGTGTGACATCCTACCAATTCCTAAAACCTAAAAGCATCTTATTTTGATTTAAGATAATTTATTAATTTTTATCTCCTAATTTTTCTATCTTTGCCGTAATCCTTGCCCTAAATCCCCCTAATCACAGTTCCCTAATCGCGTTCTCCCAAAAATTGCCGTCACCGTGCAGCCCAACCAAGACCAAACCGAAACTGGTGTTCCTTTCCAAACCAAACCAAATCAAGACAATTCTTATCAAATCCATACTTTCCATAGTAGTGCAATCCAAATCATACCAAAATAAACTCATCCATGACATATAGACACACCCAAATCCTACCAAATCAGTACAATCCAAACATTCCATGTTCAATTCCAAACACACCGACGTACGCACTATAAAAACCAAGCCATTGCCGGGTAGGGGAACCTACAAAATCCTGAGACCCTAGCCGGCGTCGTCAACAAAGAGCAAGGGGGAAGAGGAGAAGTCGCCGCCGTCGCCGTGCCGTAGAGGTGAGCCGCCGAAACCGCCGCTGCACAGCGCACCCTGCTCCTCTGTTGAAATCCGTCGCTCGAGCTGTCGCGTGCCCCTACGCCGCCACCTCTACGCGACGCCGCCACAGCTCCAGCCGCCGCCGTCGAGTCGCTGCAGCCGCTGAGCTATGCCGTCGCCAAGACCTCTCCGCCGTCGCCCTAGCCGCGAGCCGCCACATGCCGCCGTCGGGAGCTGCTGCCGTGCAGCTTGCCGCCGCCACGCGCCATCTGTAGGGCCGGGCTGGGAGCTCGCCACACTGCGAGGGTCGCCGCCGAGCCGGATCTCTGCTACCGCCGCCGTGCCGCCGCTGCCGGAGGACCCACCGCCGCCGTGCTCTCTTTTCATCTCTCTCTCTTCCTCTCTCTCTTTTTCTTGCGTGCGCGCCGTGAGTGTGAGGGCAGCGAACCAAAGCCAGCTTTAATCCACTCGGTCAGATCCAAACAGGTACTGTTTGCATGAACAGTAACTCTTCAACTTTTTATATCTCCCAAACCGTAGCTCCGATTCGTATCAAACAAATTTTGTTGAACTTGTTTCAACCTATTCTACCTTCTGTATTTATTTCATAATTTTCTGAATTTTATTTGCTGCTGTTGATTCGTCTGTGTCTCGATTTACATGTAGACGTCGCGGAGGAGTCCGGAGGGGAGATAGCTGCCAGTTGTCAATAAACGTGCTATCCAGATCAAGTTGCAAGCTAGATTCATATCAATCCCACCGATTTTTCTCTCATGTTTAATATTTATAGGGATTTATCTGTGCATGTTAATTTTATTTTTATTTTGTAAATTTAATTTTAGTTATTGCCAATGACGTGTTAATCATCAATTAGCACGTGTCACCTTTCTATTGACGCCTAGCATAATTTATATCTTGTTATGGCCATCATTGAATTTATTCTCACTAGATGCTTATTTGCTACGATGGGAAATCTAGTTCTAATAATGGGAGATTATTTATAAACTTCGTAGAGATTCTACTCTTTAGTTTTGGTTTTGGTTAATTTAATTAAACTAAAATCAATTATCGTCCTACCTTTATTTGTACATTTGACTGGCATCATGTTTTCACACTATCGGCTCTATCGCTCATCTAACGGAGAGCTATGTTTTCTTATTGTCTAACAATTTTAGGGGGTTTTGACCTTTTTTTTATCTGATTAAATGAGTTTGTTGGGTTGTTGGAAAATGTTTAGAGGTGAAATTTGTTTTGAAAAGATAATAGTCAAATAAAATGAGGTTGCTATGACCTATCATCATCGATCCATTCAATACTCACCGACAGGCTCTTGTCAATAGTACAGATAATACAACAAAGTCTATCGCTGGATTGAGAGTGATATGGTAATTTTTTTTTCCAATTTTTTTATAGAATCCCGACAAATAAAACCTGATTTTTTAAAGAAGGAAATTGAAAATTGAAAATTGATCAAACGTTGACCAATACAATTTGGTTATTTTGTATGGTGTTACTTACGGAGAGGACCTGCTAACCTTGCATAAAACAAGACTATGTGGCTTCGGCCCCCATTATCCAAAATTTTTATGACTCTTTTATAGTAAGCATATGATAGCACATAAACTTCATTATATATGCTTATAATGGTTGCATGCCACAATCAATTCTAGTTTTTGTCAAGCCTAAAGTAAGGTGGGTTTTTTTTCAGCTTATCTTATCCTACTTATTTGCCTTATCTCGTGACTTCAAAAAAT
The DNA here is from genome assembly GCA_036346145.1 of Olyra latifolia. NCBI lineage: Eukaryota > Viridiplantae > Streptophyta > Magnoliopsida > Poales > Poaceae > Olyra > Olyra latifolia. The sequence continues at coordinate 1,431,804 of CM070531.1, read as the reverse complement.
TTTCAAGATAGTCTCGAGAGTCGGTTAGCCTTCAATTCTAGGGTTTAGAAAGCTTATAGACACATCTATAAAGAAAAAAACCGACTCAAAAGTAATAAAAAAATAAGATAAGTCAAATAAGATATAAGATAAGTAGGATAAGCCGGCTTAACAGGAGTATATTAATGGAAGGTTCCCATAGACGGCAATGGCATGCCATGCTTTCAAAGAAGAGACGTGTCCAAGTGACTTTACACTCCATGGGGCTCTGCTGCTTCTTCCAGCTGCTGCTAGTCATCATCGGCGCCAGAGCCGAGGCGGCGCACCCGGGCTACGCCGACGCCGAGGCGGCGTGCGGGGTGGGCGTGGCCGTGCCGGTGCCGGAGCGGCGCGAGGAGTTCGACGGCGGGCGGATCCTGGACATCAGCCACTACTACCGGGAGGACATGCCGGCGTTCGAGTCGGCGGACGGCACGGCGGGGTTCCTGCGGCTGGTGCGGTCCATGCGCAACGGCTCCGACGTCGCCAACTTCTCGGAGCTCCGGCTCACGGCGCACTCCGGCACGCACGTCGACGCGCCGGGCCACGTCTTCCAGCACTACTACCACGCCGGATTCGACGTCGACACGCTCGACCTCGCCGTCCTCAACGGTAATTTGTTAACCTGTATGTAGCCTGAGCGAGCTGGTGGCGTTTATTAATTCGTTCGTCCATTGGGCGTTTAATTATTAATGTGCAGGACCAGCACTGTTGGTTGATGTCCCTCGCGATAAGAACATAACAGGTAAATTATACACGACCCCACATGTTTCTTCTTCAATATTGCCGCTTAATTATTTTACTTTAGATTTTTAAAAATTAAAAGAAATTGTCGCATGCAGAACATTTTGAAACAGCATGCTATTGTAGTTTATACTCTTGAGATAAGTGCCAGTCAAAGTTTCGAAACTTAAGCAATAAATATTATAATTTTAATGGGTTTTTAAAATAAATTATAATAGTAATTAGTGGTGAAAGTTGTATTTTGGAGACCGTACAAAATCAAAAGCATCAAATATTTGTGACCGGAGGGAGTATGAAAGTGTGGTCCTTGTGCTAACGAAAAGCTTCAACAATGCAAATGTTCTTGAGACGACCTGTCTATAAATTTAAAGTGACCAATTAATCCAGAACTTTATATTTGGGTGTGCCCCTTCTCTGTCTCTGTAGATAGCCGTGCGTCCTCTTAGTCAGTTGTGTTGCCCCCACTGCTCCAGCTTTCAACTCTTGCATGCCTTTTTTCCCAAACATTTTAGAGTGCAAATAAAATTTAGAGTGTTTAGTACTGGAACTAGCAGCCATGCTAGAAAAAAAGACAGAGTGCAGTCTCTAAGTGCTAGAATTAACAACCAAACAAGATTTTCTTTCCTAATTAAGTTCTAGAGTGCAAAAAAAAGTGCGAGAACTAAGAGAGAAGCGAAAAGAAGTAAACTGGAAAGGAAGAAAGGGACGACCAGGAGCGGTGGAGAAAATAACAGAGAAAAGCATTGTATTGCGGCGAGTGAAGATCAAACTAGGAGAATCCACCAACTAAGCAATTGCCGAGCAAGTAGCCTCCAACATTTTTGGAATTTTTTGGGGCACCCTCGAGATCCGCCTCTTTAAATTTACAGGAATAAAACTTGCATGTAATTTTATATCATGAGTGTTAATTAATAATCAGACTCAATTTTTCAGAAAAGTGTTAATTAATAATCAGACTCAATTTTTCAGAAAAGTTTTCACCAATTTAGAACTACTGAAAAGGAAAATTGTCACAACTTAAGAGTGCAAGTGAGAATTATGAAATTTCATGCGGTACCATTTCATCTCTTGTTGTTGTTCGTAAATGTTAGCCATCGTCATATCGTGATCATATAACATCACTGATATACGATGTATCAAATTATTATATTCATATATTTCTTAATTAAGGTACTCTATGCATATATTCATGAGCTAATTTAAATTGATGTTCGATCCTGCTCTTGCAGCTGATGTCATGGAATCGCTACACATTCCTAGAGGAGTTCGCCGAGCACTTTTCCGAACCCTAAACACTGATAGGTATGATTACTTCCATATTGCACATGGTTGCATAAAAATGTCATGGTAATGGCACCTCCAATTCTAAAACTCAGGATTTCTACTATTTTCAGGAAAAAGCTCAGGTTTCATATAATAATGCACATAGATGGTGAGATATATTAAGCATAAGTTGGTGAACCCTCATTAGTTCTAGACACAGCAATTGCCTAAAACGAAATATAAAGGAAGCAAGCTACAACATTGATTCTCGTAGCTGCATGTACAAGCTTGAAACTCTTGGATTGATGTCTTATATTATTTTTCAATAGTATAAATCCGACTTCTTCCATTACTACAAAGTACTCTTTAATTGATATCCCACTATAAATTTCTTATATGTTTATCTATGTTTGCACCTCCTAATGAAGCTCAAATGTGGAAGGGATAGTCACTTGTCAGTTTGAGAAACTTAGTCAAACCATATCACAAAAGAGAAGAAAGATATTAGAAGAGTTGGGCCTGTATTTATCATATATTCGGTGTGGTATATATTACTGGTAACATTTTTAGGGGCACCTATTTATAGGAAAAGGATCAATATTTTTATTTGGCATAAACATATATAATGATACTATGTGGATTGTACACAATGTGGAACATAGAAGTTTCAATTTAAATTCCAATCTTTATAACGTATGGTTTGGGTTCTCCTTTTTATACAGAAAGCTTATGTCCTTTTTATACAGAAAGCTTATGTGGAAGAAAGAATTTGATACAAGTTATGTTGGCTTCATGAAGGATGGTGCTCAGTGGTTGGTTGACAACACCGACATTAAATTAGTCGGTAAGTAGAGTAGATTAACCCATTGTACGAATTTGACGATCATTCTGTTAAGTTTACAAAAAATTTTCATCAATGACACTGGGTGAAACAGTCGTGAATTGTAAGATTGTAACCACTACATAAACCTGACACCTTACTCATACAGGAGTCGATTACTTATCCGTGGGAGCATTTGAGGAATGTATTCCAGCGCATTTAGTTTTTCTTGAAAAAAGGGTAAGCTTTTCACCATACACAACATTTTTAGTAGTTTAATTATTTTTTATGATGTTATCTGGTGGAGGTCAATTGACCCTTGTCATTCCTTCATGATGTTATAATCATTTACATTCCGCAAGACACATACTAGTTCAAATTTATTTGACATATATTTAATTTCTAGTTCTTATTGTTATTCTTTATTATCAGGATCACATATCATGGAACAAATAATATTTTTATTTTGTTTTTTCTTAAGTTTAAAGTTCCCTTGTAATAGTTCATGAACACATTTTTATAATATTTCAATGTTTTTCTAAATTGTTAAACATATTTCGCTTATCCAATATTGAGACAGCTTACTAAGTCCGGTAGAATACCTCGTAGCATCCAATCATGACAGTAAAATGCAATATTTTTATAGATTTTTAACCTATATTTAAGTTCAATTGTACTTTTGTTGCATGCAAATTCAAAATTAATTAGCGAAAAGACATCGTCATATGAAAGAACTGGAAAGAAACATGAAATTAAATGCATGAAAAGACCCATGCTAAAGCTTAATATCTTCCAGAGAATCATATTTTCAATGGAGGAATGCTTGAAGAGGAAAAATGAACAAAATAACATTAGAATCCAGGACTCTTGTTTGAGTCTAATACTTCAATCCACATCGTTCTTTTAATATTCTGACAAATTCAGAAGAAACAAAACCTAGTTCCATTTCAAACATAAATTATTATTATTATTTACATTTTGCGAGTTTATGCAATCTATCTCTGTTTATTCTTACACTATTGGTCCGAGTCCAATTGTTCTCTGCAATTATGCAAATAAAGAAGTTTATTTCTTGAAAAAGGTTCTAAACATGGATCAAAAGAAATTTAGATGAGGCAGATGGTGTTGAATAAAGAGAGAGTTTCACTTGGTCTCAAAGTTAGTACTGAAAATTTGAAGGACTGGTTAACTTTTGATGTCAAACAAAGATTGCGGAATTCTGTACCAAAATTTTCTTATAACAAGGAGATCATGGACCTACCTGGATCTCCTAATCCTGGCTCGTACACTGAGTGGATGCAAGAGCCGTTGTTTGGTTATATGAATGAGCTAAGCTAGGCTATAAAGAGATAAGGGCTGTTTGGTTGCCTGCATGCATAGAGATTTGTATCTACAAATATAGAATCTTGTTTTTTTTCTTATGTTTGGTTGCCTGCATTTAGTTTTGAGCCTGGTTCTCTGGATGCAAGATTCTTCATGCAGCCTGGCTCTGGAGATACAGAGAAAATGGGCGTATATCTGGATGCAGCACATGGTAACCTCGTGTTCTGCTCAAGGAGCCACTGTCAGCCATAATAGCGAACCATACATGGCAGTCTCGTGTTCTGCGCAAGTTTTCTTTTTTCTTTTTTGTTTATATCTTTTGATTAGCATCTCCGATTATCGAATCGATTTCAAAAATGGGTTCTTGATATTTTTTCGAACAAAACTAGACCACACTTGCTATATAAATTTTAAAATATTTAAATTTCAAAATACCTGCCTATTAAATACTCAACCAAACACCATCTTTGTATCTGTGCATCCCGTATCCCATCAGTTTAGCTGAGTCGAATGGACCAGACTCATGAGAGAAGACAACCAAACAGCTCCATAATGTTTGGTTGCTTGTATGAGCTATTTTGTCAAACACCTATTGGGCACTGCCAATAAGCACAACCATTTTGAATATATTATTGCAATTTTATCAAAATTCTAAGAGCTAGATGATAATTACAGCACCTATCTGATCCCCAATCACACCCATGCCATGTTTATCCCCAAACACACCCATGTCGTGCTCTCTGTCAAAGAATCAAGGGGAGAGGGGAGATGCAGCATGACGAAGCCAACCATGGGGATAATAGCCTGGAGGTAGAGCCAACAGCCACCAAAGCCGTGTCCATGGCAGCGCTGCCCCGAGCTCCGGCGTGTCTATATACGGAGACGAGACAACGTCCGATCCCCGTTCATGGCATGTTCCCAAGCTGCCCGCAAGGTCGCCCATGGCACACCGATGTCGTCAGTGGTGGAGGACAGAAAAAAAATTTGGTGTGGCGAAGTTTATAGATAGATTAAATAATATCATAAATATCAAAACAAAGTAATCCATACATTAGTAAGAAAATATGATGCTAAAAGAGAATAAAAATAGTATCAAGTATAAAAGATACAAAAGAAGGTAAAAGACATACCATTAAAGCCACATCCTTCTCTACACTATATTCTAACCAAGGATATGATTTATACCATGCTTCATAAAAGGATCTTTTATTTGAATCTCGAGAATAATTATGGCCAATTTGCTGACTCGGACCATTCATCACATAAGCCATTCTAATATCATCTCTAATGTTGGGATGAAAATTTTCAATTGGAATACGAAGTTCTGGATCAACGACAATGTGATCTAGATTAAATTCCTTAATACCTTTGCAATTTGGCTCGGCCATTGTTGGTTGTACGTGTGCATCTTTGACTCTAATATTGATACTAACATCCTCTTAGGCTTGAGGCTCTTCTCTTTATTTGTCTACCTCATTATTTTCACTTGCACAAGCACTTCTATTCGAATTTGATCCGCTAGGCACCTTGCTAAAATAGTTTGTCAAATCTACAAATGCAATCATTAAATAATTAATAATTAACAAATTATTCATAACTCGATCAATTACCTTCTTAGATTTCCTCTTGCCTTGTTGAGATACCATTGTGAGGCCGAGGTGGGCCGAGCCGATCGCAAGTTGCCAATCTGCAAGTGCAAATAACAAAATAAGCAAATTAGGTTTAGGGCTTTAGGCGGTCTATTAGCACACTGGACACGATCATACAAGGATATTCTATTCGGATCACTAGATTAGAGAAAAATTACTGAGTCTGACAGCCTATTCAGATCACTAGATTAGAGAAAAAATTACTAAGTCTGATAGGGGCATCGGGCACAGTGCAGACATGCGACCTGGTGTCGACATGTTGTCGGCTCGTCGCATGGAGGCATCGCGTCGTCACATGGAGCTAGAGCCAGTGGAGGTGTCGCCGTCAGGACGCGTCGTCGCCGGTACAGAAGATGAACAGGTGACTCGCATGGCATGGTCGCGTACTCGCGTCGAGTCCGTTCAGTGCTAGGCTGCTAGCAACTGCTCGTCAGCCTTATCTACTCCTGGCTCCTGGTGGATTGGGCATTTGGCTTCACGATGAGTACTAGCTAGCAGCTAGCTTGGTGTGGCCCCTGGATGTCGTGCCTCCCCCACGCGACGCCACCAACTTCCGTGTGCCACCAGCCGCCGCCATCTGTTTTTTCTAGACGCCGATGCCTCCTTGCGTGCGCACCGCCTGAGCTCCGGCCACCTCTGTGCTTGCCCGCCTTCTCTAGCCGCACTCGATCGGCCTGAACTAAACAGCATATGTAATTCAGAAGAGACCCAAATAAATAATACAACTTAAGTTATGTAACACTCTTGCAACATATTATTTGTTGATGTATATCATATCATATCCAGTACAACTGGGGTGCTCTTTATAGCTTATTTAGTTATGTCTTATCTATTTATTTGTTTATCTCCTAATCTTTAAGAACTTTCCAAGGTGATCTCGAGAGTTGATTCTAGTTCGTTAGCCTTCTGTTTTTAGAGCTGTGAGACGCGTCTTTGAGATAAAAAAAAACCATGGCATTCGTATTTTTTGAAAACAAAGATATGAAAATATGTACATAAGCAGATAACATGTAAATTAGTAAGGATAATGATATTTGGATTGTTCCCATCTTGATCCAAACATGTTATTTTTCTTTGATGCAGGAAGTCATCCTTGTGGAAGCCTTAAACCTAGAACATGTTACCCCAGGACTATACACTTTGCATTGCTTACCACTAAGGTTGCGCGGTGCTGAAGGCTCTCCAGCAAGGTGTATCCTCATCAAGTAATGAACAATTATATCAATTATAAAAGAATAAATAGCTGTGTGTCCTGTCTGTATTATTTAACAAGATGGTAAAACACAATTTGTAGTTTTTGACAATGGAAGTATTGATGTAAGATATGCATGCATGTATAATATTTGGATTGTATGAAGCTTAAAATGACAATCCAACCAGTTTAGAATGATGCCAATCTTCTTGTTCTCTTTCATCTCTCTTTCATGCAGGAGCATGCCAACGCAGAGCTCCTCTTCTCAATTGTGTTTAGAAAACTCAGCTTGATGCCTTAAATTGCAGTAAGAATCCTGCAAGCAAGGCCACTCATCTTTGTTAACGGTGTCATCATGATGCTAAGAGATGGATGATTCCTTGCGAGAGAGAGAGCAATATTTTCCATACCAATGATGAGGACAGCCATGAAATGACATCAATAATACTAGGATGGATGTGAAAGATACTTCTCATCGCAAATGTACCACCATATCCTAGGTTACTGTTGGGAAAGTACGTGGCCCATGGAGATACGATCCACTAACTTACCTCCGGTCCCACGGAAAGAACGTGCGAGCTTTATGAGCTCGCGCCCGAGCTCAGTAAGCCCACGCCCGAGCTTGGCAAGTTCGCGGGGCAAGCTCGCGCCTGAGCTTCCCCGCTCCGAAGCTCAGGTCACTCGCCCCCCCTCCCGGGCTTCCGAAAGCCCGGGGCTCGGGACCCAAGGCGGACTGCGCCGCGCCGCGCACAGGCACGCTACGGGTCCCGCGGGTCACCGCGAGTTAAATGCGACCGCAGTACCGAGGCACGCCTGACACAGACCACTAGCAAGCTGGTGGCAGGTCGTGTCAACGGTCAGCTTACCATCCTCTCCATAGGGAAAGACACGTATTGCCAGGCTGCGGTCCGAACGTCGATCCTGGCGGGATGAGAGAATATGCCTGAATATCCGGTGGGCCTCAAGCGTCCGCCACGCCCCAGCATGGCAAAACAGAAGAACACGGCTAGTAACCGAAGGACAACATGGTGCATCACAACGGACCAAGGTCAAGTTACAGTGGCTGGAGGCCGCCTATAAAAAGGGCGCACAGGCCATAACCACAGAGAGGGAGAGAGGGAGAGAGAGCACGAACAAGGAGAATACAGATAGATAGACAGAAGAGCGCTCGGCCACCGTAGAGCAAGAGCACTTGCACTCACGTAGGAGCTCTAGTTCCAGACGGTAGTTCTTCGCATCCAGGTACTGTAGGAACACACGTAGTGCCTTGAGCACTCATTGTACTCGAGCCCGGGCTTCCCAAAGCTCAGTCTCACCCCCTTTTACCCGTTTAAGCCTGGCATTAAATGAAGACTGGACGTAAGGCTGTTATCCGATAGTAGAGGCCCGAACTAGGATAAAAATCCCTGAGTTACACTACCACTTTCCAACTCACGTCCTTCCCTCGGTGGCGCCCGGCCAGCAGCCGGGCCTCGGTTCAGGGGGCAGGGCCGTCCTCGGGTCTCGCGCACCCACCTTCCCCTTTGCTCATCGGCCCGCGAAGGCTCGCCTCCCAGTCGCCGACAGCTGGCACCCACCGTGGGGCCCGATTGCGGTCTTCTCCCCTCGATCGAGTCGAGGATGGCCTTGTTGTCATATGATGACGACGAGGGCTTAGACCTCAATTTCGACAACTGCGACGATCTCGACGACGTCGACGAGTCATACGAAAGATGGCAAGCTGGTTTCCTCGCCGAAGCCCAGGCTGATGAGATGGAGGTAGAGGCATCGCCCACCTCGGGAGCAGCTGTTCGTCCCCCAGCATTGCCCGGCCAAGGCGGCGCTTCGCTGACTCACGTCAGCGAGACCCTCATGGAGGGATTGGAGGCACCACCGCCAGTGCCGCAGCCGGACGGACCACGCACATTCGTGGTCTTGTCCGCAGAGGAGGATCAGTCCTGCGCGCACAACTGGCGCCCTGGCCCGTCAGGGCAGGCAGCGGACCAAGGTGTGCCCATGATAGTTGAAGGTACCGACGGCACCGCCTCCGTGGGTGACACCGGCATGTCCCCCTCCCGGGAGCCCACCTCACGCCACGTCTTCATGGCGTCAGGCGAAAGGACACCGCACCAGACATGTGCTGACCCAGGCGAAGAGCACCATCAGCGTGAGGCCGCTCGGAGCCTCTTCGCTGGGTCGATCGGGCGGACCTTGGCGAACATCCGTCGTAGGCCTACTGGCCCGACGCCCGCCACTCGCGTCGTACGCGCGTGCTCGCCCACTACCACTGTCACCAACCCAGTTCTACGCAGTCAGCAATGGGTTAGGACAATTGCCCAGATCATGAGTGACCTTGAGAAGGATCCGCGTGGATTCACCATGGCCGACCTAGGCGTTGCCGTTGCGGACGGTCTAGAGGAGCTTGCCGGGAACCTCGACAAGCACCTTCAGGCCCAGTCGCACGCCAGCGGCACCTCAAGGCGGTGCGGCCAAAGCGTCCGGTCGCGTCAGCAGACGTCCACGTACACGGCGGGTGGCTCTCCCCAGCGCTCCCCGGGCGGAGTATTTCCCCGCCTCGGGCCGCTTCCGAGCGGAAGGCCCCCTGTTGGTAACAACGGGGCTGCCCCAGGGTGTCCGGCCTTCTCCCGAGCTTTACGCGAGGCTCCTTGGCCCCGGAAGTTCAAGCCCGGGAACATCGAGAAGTTCGACGGGAGCAAAAATCCCGACGAATACCTCGCCGTATATACTACCGCCATCCTGGCCGCCGGTGGTAATAAGGCCGTCATGGTCCAGAAGACGAGGGAAGGCCTGCAGGACTATGTCCGCAGGCTCGTCCAGGTGCGCAATACTATTCCGTCGATCTCCGACGAGGCCATCGTCGAGGCCTTCAAGGAGGGGGTGCGGAATACCTGCTTCACCGAGGACCTTGAGCTCCATCCGGTCCACACCGCGGCCGATTTATTTCGTGCCGCGAAGGGATACATCAACGCCTCTGAGACGGTGGAGCGCAAGAGAGGCAGAGCGGAGGAGAAGGCGGCGGCCCGGACTAGAGCAGACGGCAAGAAGGGCGACTCCGAGAAGAAGAAGAAGAAGAAGAAGAAGGAGCCCGCCACCCCGAACTACATCGCGGCGGTGGAACCCGAGAGCCTCGCTCCCCCTGAGCGACCTCCTCCCCGACCAGCTCGTCCGGCGGGTGGTGGAAACGGCCGTGGTGCAGGCCAAGGGCAGGGGTGAGCTCCCTAGCCCCGGCCTCGACCGGCCATGACCTGCGTAATTGCAGGACGTGGGCAGGGCTATTAGAGGACTTCTACGCCGGACACGGGCCCATGCCCGAGCTCCCCGACAACAGAGTTCCGGACATTCAGGCGCCCCAGGGCGGCCACGGCGATGCCTTCCAGGAGGCTCGCGGGCACGTCGCCATGATTTTTGGTGGCACGTCCGCCTACGGCTCGCGACGCGAGCTTAAAGCCCCTGCCCGAGAGGTTTACCACCTCGAAAGAGGTAAGCCCGGAGACACACCCATGTTGTGGTCTAACCAGTCAATCATCTTCTCCGAGGATGATTTTCCCCCTGGAATGACGAGACCTTAGTGCCTGCCACTGGTGCTCTACCCCACCATCAGCAACACGCAAGTCGATCGCGTACTGGTGGACGGCGGGAGCTCCCTGGACATTATCACGGCTCAAGTCCTAGAGCAGATGCAAGTCCCGCGTTCCAAAATCAAGGACATAGCCATTTCTTTCCATGGCATTGTGCCGGGGTCATCCCTGCAATTGATCGGGCAAATCTTCTTGCCCGTGACGTTCGGGGCTCCTCAGAATTTTCGGACGGAGTACGTCACCTTCAAGGTGGTGGACTCCGGGCTACTGTACAACGCCATTCTGGGACGCCCCGTCTTGTCCAAATTTATGGCGGCCACCCACCACGGGTACCATTGCCTGAAGATGCCGGCCCCTCACGGGGTCATCACGGTCAAGGGTAGCTACAAGACCGCTATGGCCTGCGATGAGAACGCCCTAGCGATGGTCGGACAGCTCCTAGAGCGCGGCCCAGCTAAGGGCGATCGGCCGCCAGCCCGCCCTAAGGTGGCCCTGCAGCCGCAGGAGCCCATCAAGGCAGTTCCCCTCTTCGAGGATGACCCCGCTAAGATCGTCCACGTAGGGGCCAACCTCGAGTCCAAATAGGAACTCGAGCTCGTCGCCTTCCTTCGAGCTAACGCAGACGTGTTCGCGTGGAAACCGTCCGACATGCCCAAAGTCCGAAGGGAGGTAATCGAGCATAGGCTAGCCGTCTAGCCTAATAAAAAGCCTGTTAGACAGGCCTTACGGCGCTTTCCCAAGTGGAAGGCCGATATCATGCAGGAGCAACTCGGCAAGCTCCTCCAAGCCGGCTTCATCCGAAAAGTCGAGCATTTCGACTGGCTCGCTAACCCAGTCGTCGTCAAGAAGAAGGGCGGAAAATGGCGAATGTGCGTCGACTATTGCGACCTCAACGCCGCTGCCCCAAAGATAATTTCCTCCTACCGTGCATAGACCAGCTGGTCGACGCAACGGCGGACTCGGTGCTTATGAGCTTCCTAGACGCCTACTCGGGCTATCACCAGATCGCGCTGGCAAGGGAAGACGAAGAGAAGACAGCCTTCGTAACGCCTTTTGGTACCTTCTGCTTAGAGATGGCAATGGGGACCTGTTCCCCGTTTCCCCGTGGGGAATTCACCCATTAGGGGACGGGGATAGGGAGGTTTTGTTTCCCATGGTGATGGATATGGGGAAAATCCATTCCCCGTCGGGGATGCGGGGATGGGGATGGTGATGGGGTTTTCCCTGCGGGGATCCGTATATGGACCCAAAATGTATATTTGTCACAAATATAATGTGTTGAAACTATTTTTGTATATTCATTGTTGATGTGTTAAACTATTTCATATGTTGTATGTAAGAATATTCATATGTTTTTAGCTTAGAACTTGGAGAATTATTTTTTTAACCCATTCATTTGCTAACATCAATTTAGAACAGTGTAATGTAATGAAGACTAAATGGGTATATTTCCCCGGGGGGTCCCCGTATACCTAAACGGGGACGGGCCGCATACCTAAACGGGGACGGGGACGGGGAAATTTCCCCCGTGTGCGGGAATGGGGATAACCGCAGAGGATTTTTACCTTCGCGAGGACGGGGATGGGGAGACGATCCCCGGCGGGGATAGCCCCGTTGCCATCTCTACTTCTGCTACACGACCATGTCGTTCGGTCTGAAGAACACGGGAGCCACGTTCTAGCGGTTGATGCAGAAGACGGTCCCTGATCAGATAGGACGCAACGTAGAGGTTTGCGTAGATGACATCGTTATAAAAAGCAAGGTCCCACGGGATCACGTGACCGACCTTCAGGAAACATTTACTAATCTCAGGAAACATCAAGTCAAGTTGAATCATGAAAAGTGTGTTTTCGGTGTCCGGTCCGGGATATTGCTCGGTTATGTGATAGGAAAGGCGAGCATAGGGGCTAACCCTGAAAAAATCAAAGCCATCGAAAATATGAGATCGCCAACCTGCACCAAGGAGGGCAAGCCCTCACCGGGCGGATGGCAGCTCTCAGCAGATTCATATCTCGTCTCGACGAGCGCAGTGCATCTTTTTGCAAAATCCTGCGCAAGCACAATGGTTTCGAATGGTCAGAAGAAGCCGACGCCGCTTTCAGCAAGCTAAAGTGCTATCTGTCCACGCCTCCCGTCCTAGCCACGCCAAAGCTCGGGGAAGCTCTACTCCTTTACTTGGCGGTCGCTCCGCAGGTTGTGAGTGCTGTACTAGCAGTCGAACGCGAGGGCAAACAACAACCCATCTACTACGTAAACGAGGTATTGCATGGACCTAAAGAGCGGTACCCCGAGGTTCAAAAATTTTTGTACACCTTACTTATGGCCTCACGGAAGTTGCGCCACTATTTTCATGCCCATCCAGTCACAGTCCAAACGAGTTTCCCGCTAAGAGATATCATTAGAAACCCCGACGCAAACGGGCGGTCGAGCTTGGTGAATTCGATATCAAGTTCGTACCACGAACAGCGATCAAGTCCCAAGTCGTGGCCGACTTTTTGGCTGAATGCACCGGGCCGGCCGACCCTTCTGGAGGTTCGCCCGAGCTTACAAGCCAAGAAGCACACTGGACCATGTTCTTTGATGGGTCGCGCCAATTCGAGCGATCAGGTTGCGGTTTTGTTCTCATCTCCCTCCAAGAAGAACAAATTTAGCATATAGTATAGCTTCATTTTCCCGCAACGAACAATGCTGCGGAAACGAAGGCCTCCTAGCCGGCCTACGAGCATGCACTGCGCTCGGCATAAAATGGCTAACAATGAAAGGAGATTCGCAGTTGGTCGTCTGCCAGGTAAATAAGGAGTTTCAGTGTTGCGACGACTCAATGGCGCGATACTTGGCAGAAGTAAGAAAGCTGGAGAAACACTTCATGAACTTCGAAGTGTGTTATGTTCCCAGACTGGCTAACAGCCTGGCCGATAAGCTCGCAAAGCTCGGCAGCTCGCAAGAAACCGCCCCGACGGGAGGGTGCTCGTGCAGCACCTACTAAAACCCTCTATTCCCTCCAGAGAAGAGGCCCCCAAGAAGATGGTTGCCTCGACTCAAACGACCGGTACCGTTTCGTTCCTAGAGCAGCGCGACACCTGGATGATGCCATTCGTCCAGTTCTTGGCGCATAGGACATTGCCACAGGACACAGCCGAGAAATCTCGGCTCCAAAAGCAAGCCCGACCTTACCGATTACTCGAGGGCTTGTTGTACCGAAGGGGTTCTAACGGCGTACTTTGTAAGTGCGTGACCCAGAAATTCTCCTCCAAGGTATCCACAGCGGGATCTGCGGGGCCACGCCTCTTTCACAACCTTAGTAGGGAAAGCTTTCCGCATGGGGTACTATCGGCACCTCGCTTGATTTAACGCAAGGGAACTAGTAAACGCGTTGCGACGCCAATACCACGCCCGAGTGTCCCACCAGCCAGCATACGAGCTACAAACCATCCCACTGACCTGGCCATTTTCAATGTGGGGAATGGATATACTCGGTCCGTTCCTAGGGGTCTGAAGGGATGCACACACCTGTTTGTTGCCATCGACACTTTCACTAAGTGGATCAAGGCCGAATCGGTGTCCAGCATATCAGCCCAAACGACCAAAAGGTTCTTCAGGAATAACATCGTGGTGCGATTCGGCGTCCCAAGTAAGCTGATCGCCGATAATGGGACACAGTTCACAAGCGAGCTATTCCAGGACTACTGCGAAGAGCTCGGCATGAAGGTCGCACTAGCTTCGGTGGCTCACCCACAGAGCAACGGCGCGGCTGAACGTGCGAACGGGCAAATCATGCAGGGCATTAAGCGGCGAGTATACGACGCTCTCGTGGAACAACGCCAAAACTGGGTAGAAAAACTACCCTCGGTGCTATGGGCAGGCCGGACAACTTCTAATAGGACTACTGGAGAAACCCCATTCAGGCTCGTATACGGCTCGGAAGCGGTCCTGCCCGCCGAGCTAAGACTTGGTTCAGTTCACGTTGATTTTGCAGGTCAGATCGACAACGATGAGGAACGGCTGTTGGATCTCGACCTATCCGAGTCCTACCACGAGCAAGCACTATTACGAGTGGCAGCATACCAGCAATCTCTACGACGGCACGCAGCAAAAAGGGTACAGACCCGGACCTTGCAAGTTGGCGACCTAGTTCTAAGACGAGTTCAGAACCTAGCCAACGCCAATAAGCTCACCCCGAGGTGGGAGGGTCCGTACACGGTCGTATCAGCCACATGCCCGGGGCTGTGAGACTGACTATGCCGGATGGTAGAATCCTCAACAGTTCCTGGAACATCGCTCAACTCCGAAGGTTCTACGCTTAAACCAAGGTCGTAAGTCTCCTTTCTCACCCCTTTTTTACCGATTTTTCTCTCCCTCGTGAACCCCCAAGCAACCCCCAGAAACCTAATCTATGATCGGGTTTGGGAGAAAGCTCGGGTTGTCTCAGCACACATCGGCAGAATAGCGGCTATGCAGAAGCTACACCCCCGGGATTCCCTTACACACAGGTAAGCCGATATCCATCGCACCACGCAAGACCCCGCGCGGGCAAACGCTTTCCGGCCCTATACCATAAGCCCGTACAAAATTGTTGACGCCCGGGATAACTCCAGAGCTCCAAAACTCTGCCTCTTACAAAGAAGCAGAGCAAGGGCCACAAGCTTCGTTCTGAGGGCGCGGTCTCTCTAAACCATGACCGACCTTCTGTCAATCCAGAAGCTCGGCCGTGGCTCGGGGGTTAGGGTCGATTTATTCAAAAATTAATCTTCTCTAAACAACGACCGACCTTCTATCAATCCAGAAACTCGGCCGTGGCTCGGGGGCTAGGGTCGATTTTTTTCAAAAATTGATCTTCTCTAAACCACGACCGACCTTCTGTCAATCCAGAAGCTCGGCCGTGGCTCGGGGGCTAGGGTCGATTTTCTAAGCGTCGATTGCCCGAGGGTCAATTTTCGATCTTCTCTAAGCCACGCCCGAGCCTCTATCTAGAAGCTCGGTCATGGCTCGGGGGCTAGGATCGATAGGGCTATACCCTGACCTTCGAATCCTTCTTGCCTATACGACTACTTGTGTTTATTCTTTGCATGCAGGAAGGACGATAAATGAAAAAGACCAAAACAAGGCAATAACGTTACTTTTAAAAGAGTATCTACAAAAAGATAGGCCGGACTACAGCCAAAGAAAAAGGAAAAACAAACAAATATATTGCTTTATTAAAATGGCGAAGCCGATTACAGGAAATGCCGACGAACGCGGCCTAGCGCTTCGACGATCACATCGGCCACCTCGGCGAGGGCCGGGACGACCTCGATCAAGACTGCGACGGTGGCGACGGTGGCGACATCGCGTGCACGGGCTTCTTCTTCAGCAAGCTCAGCGAGAGCAAGATCGTAATCCGCCCAAAGAATCTCCATGAGCTCTTCGTAGGTCATGGGAGCAGGCGGGGCGTCCTCCGGTGGCGGCGCATCGACAGGAGCGGTGGAGTGAGACGGAGACGCCATTGTGGTAGAACTTCGCCAGAGCAAGAGGAGTTGTAGGAAGAAGTTTGGGATGAAAATTGGTTACCGCATTGGCCTCTTTTTTATAGCCAAGCTCGGGAAGTCGAAACGATCCCAAGAGTAATGGCATTAAGAGGCGACTCAGATGTAAACAGTTTTCGAGATTGGACGCGAATGTCTCTCGGGATGCGGTGCAACAGTCAAATCGTTGATCGGCATTCCAGGAAGAAGATCGATCGGTTTTCTCGGGAGCTATTGGGGAAAATACACGGCCCACAGAGACACGGCCCATTCACTTGCCCCCGAGCAGAAAGCGCGCGCGAGCTTTATAAGCTCGCGCCGAAGCTTAGCAAGCTCACGCCCGAGCTTTTCCCAACTCCAAAGCTCGGGTCGCTCGCCTCCCGGGCTTCCGAAGCCTAGGGCTCGGTCCAGGGGGCAGGGCCGCCCTCGGGTCTCGCGCACCCCCCTTCCTCTTCGCGGGCGTGGGTGTTGTCTCCTCGCCGGGGTTGTCTCCTCGCCGGCCACCCTACAGCCGCCGACCTCAACAAAGCCAGCGGCGGTCAACTCCTTCAAGGTGTCCTCGGAAGTGAGACTTCGGGTGAAAGGCACCATTGGAGGAGGGTCGGGAGGCGAAGGTGGCAGAAAAGCGAAGGATTGAAAAGGCAAGAAGGCAAGCAGCAGAAGAAAGGATGCAAGAAAGGGTAAAGGAAGCAACGTGGAGGCAAGTCGCCTCTTATGAGCCGGCGCGGGAAGACGAACCGTCGCCTGTTCGCTTAAGGTGTGGGAACCGAGGGAAAGACAGCGACGCGCATAAACACGCTCGGTTGGAGTTCCCGCCAAAGCCAAAAACCACGCGTGCAAGGAACAAACATTTCGCCCAGGGACAGTTACTGATAAACCTCCAAGCGGCACGTCTTGGTCCCGCTCGAGGCTCGGAGGCTAGCTGTTGGGAAAAGTACGTGGTCCATGGAGATACGGCCCACTAACTTACCTCCGGTCCCACGGAAAGAATGCGGCGCCAAAGCTCAGTAACCCTGCGCCCGAGCTTGGCAAGCTCACGCCCGAGCTTCTCCGCTTTGAACCTCAGGTCACTTGCCCCCCGGCTTCCGAAAGCCCGGGGCTCGGGACCCAAGCGATCAAGCGCCACGCCACAAGACAGCACGCCGCGGGTCCCGCTGGTCATCATGAAGTTAAATGCGATCATGATACCGAGGCACGCCTGACACAGGCCACTGGCAAGCTGGTGGTAGGTCGTGTCAACGGTCAGCTTACCATCTGCCCCCATAGGGAAATACACGTATTGCCGGGCTGCGGTCCGAACGTCGATCCTGGTGGGATGAGAGAATACGCCCGAATATCTGGCGGGCCTCAAGCGTCCGCCACGCCCCAGCACGGCAAAATAGAAGAACACGGCTGGTAACCGAAGGACAACATGGTGCATCACAACAGACCAAGGTCAAGCTACAGTGGCTGGAGGCCGCCTATAAAAAGGGCGCACAGGCCACAACTACAGAGAGGGAGAGAGAGCACGAACAAGGAGAACACAAATAGATAGCTAGAAGAGCGCTCGGCCACCGTAGAGCAGGAGCACTTGCACTCACGTAGGAGCTCTAGTTCTAGACGGTAGTTCTTCGCATTCAGGTACTGTAGGAACACACGTAGTACCTTGAGCACTCATTGTACTCGAGCCCGGGCTTCTCAAAGCTCAGTCTCACCCCCTTGTACTCGTTTAAGCTTGGCATTAAACGAAGACTGGACGTAGGGCTGTTATCTGACAGTGGAGGCCCGAATCAGGATAAAAATCCCTGAGTTACACCACCACTTTCCAACTCACGTCCTTCCCTCGGCGGCGCCCGACCAGCAGCCGGGCCTCGGTCCAGGAGGCAGGGCCGCCCTCAGGTCTCGCGCACCCACCTTCCCCTTTGCTCATCGGCCTGCGGAGGCTCGCATCCCAGTCGCCGACAGTTACATACAACTATCTAGATAGTCGAGAATCTCTAGATGCTGGTGCTGGTGGTACCAATGCTCTCTATCCTAGTAATCGATTCTTGACTTGAACTTTAGCTACTCCAACAAGAGTGTTAATAGCCACCTAGAACGAATGTGTCCTGCCTATTCGCTATGGTAGTATAGACAACTAATGTTTGTTGCAAACAATTCCTTTGGTTGTGAATTCTTTTGCAAACATAGCAGTTGATTATGGGAAATTGGCTTCATGCCACCAGTCAAACTCTTTATTTTAAAAATGCCACTCAAAAATCTCTAATTGTGAATATGCCACTAGCATCTATGTCTCATTTTGAAAATGGTACCCAACTTAACCAAATGTTTAGTTTATCATGTTAGATTCTACGACATGACACAAATGGCCACACCCCCTAATTAACATGTTACCTCACTTCATTAAAAATGTTAATGAAAGTTTTATATTCACGTTTCAAAAAGTTGTCAACTATAAGTAAATGTATGAAATACATCTATGCAAAATTTCAGCAAACAAGTTCGATACCAATTGCGATATTTTTTTTAAAAAAAACATCGTGTAACAGTGTCAAATGTCAATTACTGTATATCACTAGCGCTCACTGTTCTTTGTATATATCTCGCAATAGAATTGTATCAGTCCTTCATTTTTTTTCAAAGACATATATGATGTACTTAACTAATATTTGGCAACTTCTTAAGAACATTTTATGGCTTGTTTGTTGTTGCAATGCATGCAAAGGAGTATTCACCGCTAAACTGAGTTGATAGTCTAAGCACTACTAGAAAAACGAGCATCACAAGCAATACCTCTACAACCGATTTATTTGGAACCCATTGTGATAGTGCATCACAACCGGTTCAATAGCCACGAGGCAGGAGACACAAACCGGTTGTAAAACCCAATTTCTACAACCGGTTTATGTCCCTAATTGGTTATGGACTTCTACAACCGGTTGGGGACACAAACCGCTTGTAAAAGCCCAGTTTTTTAAAATAATAAAAGGAGTGCTTGTCCTACTCTATCAGAGAGCACGCGTGGATGGGTTGGCTAGATGGGTTCTACAATCGGTTTGTGTCCCTAACTGGATATGGACTTCTACAACCGGCTGGGACACGAACCGCTTTGTAGAAAGTGACTTCTACAACCGGTTGGGGACACGAACCGCTTGTAAAGCCCAGTTTTTGAAATAATAAAAGGAGTGCTTGTCCTACTCTATCAGAGAGCACGCGTGGGTGGGTTGGCTAGATGGATGAGGCATGGGTCACGAGGAGGGGGTGAGGTTGTGGGTTCAAATCCCACTCCTCCCAATATTATTTCTCTTTTTAAGTGCCTTCATAACCGGTTATAAAACCGCCTGTGATACTGCCTGGAATATCACACGCGGTTGCTTACAACCGGTTCCAAAACCGGTTGTAAGACCCGGTTCGCTGGTAGTGAAGACTGCTTCATGGGAAACAACCTGAGAAACTAACGGAAGGGTTTCAATTTCATTTTTAGAGAGGTTAATTGGATAGATGCCATATTCCGAGAATTGCCGCCACTCAATCCAAATGTGTAAATCTGCCACTGCTCGTTGCAAAAGTTTGAACTATGTCGTTATCCGAATCTTGAAGCACCTTTCTATCTCAAATGCCTAGTTGGCAACATTTTCACACCGTTTTGCCCTTCTACCTCCTTCTCCCTTCTTGACCTTCCTCTCACTGCCTCTCTCCTTCCTTTCTTTCTCTCCCTCTCTTCCTCTCTCAACCCGCCCTCGACTCCCCGTTCTCCCTGTGCCACACCACCATCGTTGTCCCGTGCCGGACCTCCCCCTGTCGCCTCCCGCCTCCCCCATCACCGTCCTGCGCCGCTTCTCCCTATCACCGTCACTGCCCCGCCCCATGTCGACGCCGCCCTGTCACCATCCTCTACGCACGGTGCTACGTGATGTCCTCACCGCCGTGCCTGGAGCGAAGCTCGAGCTCGCCAGCAGCGGCGACTGGCTGGATGGCTAAGGCGGCACCCAGGAGGAGACAGGAGGGGCTCGACACCATGGAGCAGCTCAGGGCGTTGCTGGATTTTGGGGAGAGGGAGGGTAGAGAGTAAGAAAGGTGGCAAGGGCAAATTGGTCAAAAAATTATCATATCATCGTCTGAGCTGGAAACATGCTTCAAGATTCGGAGAATGGCATGGATTAAACTTTTGCAATGAGCAGTGTCATGGCATATATACAGTTTTAGATTGAGCGGTGACAATGAGAGGGAGCGTGGGATTGATATACTAGCACAAATCAAATTCTACCATAAAAAACTAGAACAACCTGCAAGTAGATGACCATGGCTGTTACTAACTAATGCGTAGTACTGGCCATAATTGTTATTAGAAATTGAGCAGTGCCATGTATCCAATTAACCCTTTTTAAGATAGGTATATTCACTATTAAACAATTTTGAGTGGTATTTTTAGAATTAATGGTTTGACCAGTGGCATGGAGCCAAGTTTGCTAACCCAATAGAAAAAAATTTGGAAATATTTGACGAAAGCTTTTTCTTTTGTCAGTGGGAGGTGGTTGGGTCAGACACTCAGGCTGTTGATTTGGCCGACCAATCCACTGAAACGAAATGCTAGCGATTTCTGTACGTACTTTCATGCAGACCATGAAACCATGCCTGGCAGCAACTGCTAAGGTAATCGATTGCACTGGATAATTAAGAGGGGTTTGATCCTGTAATATCTTCACGATCTGGCAAACAATTATTCCGACGTGTTTGGCGGTAAAAAAATGATAATACGTACTTGAAAGGACATTTATATGATCATGACATAGATTTGTACTTGAAAGTGTAGTATCATGGCATTTTGAACAATCCTCGCCTTGTGACGCGTAAGCACTCAACCCATATTTGCAGTACATAGGCAATATTAGCAAAGCTGAATCATGGGGTAGTCACAAACACTCAGCTTCACTATCAAGGATCCACAAAATATTTCAATGCAGTCTTATCTTTCTTTATTATTGTATTACAGACCCAACACACAACTATTGACGCTTAAAAAATTTCGGGATGAACATCGGCTACTTACGTAATTGTGACGTGCAGCTTGGTCCAGTCCACAAGGGTGTTAATTCAGAGGCCCATCTAGAAGTTAGTATTCCATCAAAGTTTGTTAATCTATTGATTAGTTGCACATTTGGTCTATCTTTTTTGTTCGAGCGATAATACCTATCTTGTCCTCTGTTTCTCCATTGTAGTTTAATCCCAATTTTAATGTTACTCTTCTTCTGTTAGGTGTTTCTTTGTCTTCAGCCTACCGTTAATGCGTTTTTTTTCTAATATTCTTCAATTCAGCCACAAATCCAATCTATAATTGACATTTCCACTTCTCCTGAACTGCAAATAAAGATTTAGTTTAAAACTCAGCTTTAGCTGTGTACATACTGGTTGACTTTTGGTTCATGGCCTAGCCAAGGGAAGCATCCAAAGTGACTACTGCCAACATGTAAAAATAGTATCAGTAGAAACAACATATGCATACCAAAATTTACACAATTACACAAATAAGCATTCAAGCATGTTTCGAGATACCATCATGCAACATATATTACTGTAAATCAGATTACTGATCAAGCCAAGGACAGACATAGATGAAAATTCTTTAATAAAAATAACTGCATAAATTATGTCAAGAATGAACGTAGCAGTGCAAAGGAAATTACCATCTAAAAGGAAGAACTTACCAGGAATATAGCAGCCTGGTGAACGTAAATAATTTGCCTGCTCAATCATGTGGAGCTTCTACAATCCAAGGTTAAACATTTAGATTATACTAGGTGCAGCAATAAAAGTTCAAGTTGCTCTGTGAAGGACAAGCAATAGAATAAGTCGCTCTTCTTTATTCTCATATCAAAGGCAAAATTAAGGCAAGAATATCCTCTGGAAATTTTAGAAACTTATAACTAGTAATCATTGACTAAGGACCAATGTTGCATATAAAAATCACCTGGTAGCTTGACATTATTCAAATTCTGCTAGGTCGTTTCCATATTAGGTAGTTAAATTGTTTGAGGCGTTAACCTAACTACCATACAACTATGTAGCAATGGCATCATAGTAATGACATTAGATGCCTAGTTCTGTATCAAACTAATTGAACATATGGTCAGTTTTCAGATTTCCTCCGTAAAAATATGATGGTTTGCTTCCCAACAAAATGTGAAACTACAATTCAATACAGAAGAAATAAGAAGGATGACTCTTAAGTGCCATGCGGTTTCGTAATAGAACAAGCAAGCCGGGTAAATGATCTCATCTGGTCAAGGTTTACCTGATCTCATCTGGTCAAGTTTTACCTAATCTCATCTGGTCAAGGTTTGCCTGAAAAGCATCCCACCCAACTCATTTTGGCCTCCAGGATGACATGAAGATGCTAACCAGTTCAGTACAAGGATGATAATAAAAAAGAAAAGGTCATGCCTATAGCAATCAAAAGCACTGCAAATATCAATCTAAAAGGCATTACATGATAATCAGAATATATTGCGAGTCATGTTGTTTTTGAAGCTTCTGTTAATTCTGCGCTTACAGGAGGATGCACCTCACTGTTAATGCTGCTGAGAAGAATAAATTTTGCTACAGTGCAAATATAGCTCAGCCTTCAAATAGTTTCACGCTTACACTTAAGGAGGGTGCATCTCATTCTTGATGCAGCCGAGAAGAGCAAAATTTGGTACAACGCACAAATATCTCAGCCTTTAATTGAGTAACTAACTGCACATTAATTGAACAGAAGTAACAAGAGTATAATGTGTTGCAAACATAAAAAAATTTTGCCTCGTTATTCAAGTTACAACTCAACTGCTGGGTTACAAAATCCATTGCAAGAAAAGAAATCAGTGAACAACACCGTATTTTGCTGTCTTACCTAAAAAGATTGGTACAGAAAATATCAGCATCCCCATGGAGGGCACCTCTGCAGTCCTACAAACACTACAGACGTTTCTACTGACTGTATAACAAACCTTTTGTAGGTTCACGGAGATATACATCCATATCATATCCTACAAGATGCATTCTCCATGCCAGTGCTTGTGCTTCCCTCTGTTGGTAACAAATACAAAGCCTCCTAAGCAAACGGTTCCCTACAGCTTGTGACATTTTGAAGCGTTTACTCAATGTATAAAGCATAACATCAACTGCTGCATTTAGATTTCTGTCCCAACATAGGTAATTGATAAGAAGGGCACAGCATGCTGGAGTGACATCAACACCAAGCTCCTCAAGAGTATGAAAAATCCTGAGGGCGTCATCAATTCTCCTAACCTGACAAAGCCCTATAAGCCAAATGGTGTAAGGGTTTGAGTTAACTGAACCATATTGTTGATCCATCTTGATCAACTCCCTAACAGCTTCATCTAGGGAACCGTCTTCAAAAATTTTCCTGGCATTAACAATTAATTCATCTTCTACCGAGAGATTGTACTTTTTGGGCAGGTAATCCAACCAGAGGTTGATTGCTTGTGACATTTTCTTCATCCTACATAGCGATCTCATCATACTATTGTAGATTGACAAACTAGGGGAACCACCACTCTGCAATATGTTCTGGAACAACATCATGGCATCGTTTTCTCTGTGTGCCCTCAAGAGTCCATCAATAAGAGTTCCGTAAGTGATTTCATCAGGAGAGATTCCCTTGAGTTGGAGCTCTTTGAAAAGCCTTATGGCTCCATCAAGATTCCCCAGTTTACAGAGTCCATTTATTAACGTGTTATATGTGACAACATCAGGAACAACTCCACTGTCTATTATACCTCGAAGAAGTTTGTAAGCTTTCAGGACCTGCCCAGACTGGCACATATCATCAACCAGCTTACGGAGACTCTCACTATCCCTCACCTGGTTGGTACCGAGGGTGAGCCGAAGGAACAAGGATGGGTTGTTCCCCATCTCCATCTTATAAAAAAGCATCTGAGCTTCCTCCAGCCTGCCCACCCTGTACAGTCCATCAATGAGTGCGTTGTATGTCATAGCCGTCGGATGGCAACCAAGTTCTCCCATCTCATCAAACACCTGCATCGCCTCATCTACAAGTCCTTTCTTGCACAGTCCACATACCATGATGGTGTGTGTTGTGGAGTCCAGGACCACACTATTCTGCAACATCTCTAACCTTAATGAGCGAGCCCTATCCAGATTACCAGTATCACAGAGGACCTTGAGCAGTGTGTTATAACAGAAGGTGTCGAGCACCAACCCATTGCCTCTCATCACATCTAGCAATGAGAAGGCATCCTCAGTTCTGCCAGCCTCTGCGTAACCTCGGATCATAATCGTGTACAGGACAGTGTCTGGTGAGACATTGCACTCCAACATCTCCTTGTAATACTTGAAGCCTTCATCGAACAGCCTAGCCTGGAATAAGCCATCTATCAAACAGCTATACCCTTTCAACCCAAGTGTAAAACCCCCATCTTTAAGAAGCTCCAGCCGCTCAAATGCCTCATCAACCCTGCCAGCCTTGCACAGCCCACTCAAGAAAGCATTGTACGTGACCTCATCTGGTGGGCACCCCTTCTCCTTCATTGACTGTACCAGCCGCGCAGCATCCACAATCTTCCCCGCATTACATAGGGACGAGATCAGGACGGTGTAGATCTTCACGTTCGGCACGATCTCCCTCTGGAGCATTTCGTCGAACATCTTGAGCGCGTCCCCCGCCATGCCCTGCTTGCAAAGACCATCCATGAGCACAATGTAGGTGGCCCTGTTGGGTGGGCAGCCGGCGCGGGCCATCCGGTCATACAGCGCCAGAGCGAGGAGAATGACGCCGCTGTGGACTAAGGCCTTGAGAAGGGCGTTGTAGACAAAGGTGGTGGGGCGGCAGTCGAACTCGTCCATCCGGGAGAACGCGTCGACGGCCTCGGCATGTCGGCCGGCGGAGGTGTGCGCGGTGACAAGGGCTGCGAATGCGGAGGAGGAGACGGGGAGGCCGGCGGCGCGGGCGTCGGTGAGGGCGTCGAACATTGCGGCGTGGGAGTCGGATGCGAGGAGGATGGAGACGGCGTGGGAGTGGTGTGAGCGGGAGCGAAGGCGGCGGGAGAGGGAGGAGAAAAGGAACAGGCGGAGGCGGGAGGCGACGGGGAGGGCGGGGCAGAGGAGGGCGTCCGAGATGGAGTGCGGGGTGAGGCGGGGCAAGAGGAGGGAGAGACAGGGGAGAAGGGCAGGGAGCGAGGGCGGGAGCGTGGCGAGGAGAGCGTGGAGGGCGTCGGCGGCGGCGAGTTCGGCGCCGAGGGTAGGGGACGCGGTGTGGATGTGATTGGGGACGGGGACGGGGACGGCGGCGGGGAGAAGGAAGGGGAAGAGGGAGCGTGCCGCCGCCGCACATCTCATGCGGTCATCGAGGCAAGGGAGGTGGAGATGGAGAGGGATTTCGTGGCGGCGGCGGCGGCGGCGGCGGCGGGGGGGAGAGCTGAGGGAGACAGCGCAGTGAGGGGTTGAAGAAGGGAAGGCTGACTGGATCACTTGGAGGAATTTTTAAATTTCCATTTCTTTTGTTAACGAACGAAAAAGTCTAATTAATTTGTAGTCACCCTTCTCATCTCTTCCAAACTTGCACAGCCGCAAGCTGGCTAGTGGTAGCCAACAGGCCAGCCTGGTTTGGGCCCACTTGGCCTGTTTACGGCCTTATTTTTTCAGCTCAATCTAACGATGGACTATAATCTAAAAAGTTACGTACTCTCGATAGAGACTTAGAAAGCCCACAAAAATGTTAAAAAAATGTTTTAGCTTTAAAAAAATAGCTACAAAGTGCTATAACTTTAGCCTATACAAAAATGACAAATTTTTTACTGTAACTTTTAATTTTAATTTCAGTTGAAACAACAAGGTAGCTATGCCAGCTGGCCAATGGGCTGAGGTATGAGCCCAAACTAGATTCATATGAGAATTGGGCTGAATTGGACTAGCCTAGCTGCAAACAGGTCTGACCAAATTGAAGTAAATTTAAATAAAATATATTAAAATTTTGTAAACTAAATATATTCTTATATATCATATGAATATATTATTTATACATTATAAGGAATAAACATATAAATATATTATTTTATTTTATTTAGTACTACATTGGCATGCTGAACCGATTTTGTACTATGTGAACCGAACCAAACCGGCCCAACAAGCCAAGGCCTTGGCCGAGGCCCGATTCATTGGACCGAATCGAGCTAGGCCAGTTCAGTTAACAGTGCGGACGCCCTAGTTCGGCCCGTTTGGCCGCCTCTAACATGGCCAAATAGGCCAGGCTCGATGAGCTAAACTCGGTGATCCAAAAATGTGCAACAGGCTGGACCGGCTTAGTTCAATCCAATGAATCATAATTGGGTCAGTGCCTCGACCATAATGGTTGCCTTCCCCTATTGTACCACTCCAATAATATTAAATAGAGAAAATTACATTTTAGTTCTCTAAACTCATAGGAAATCTCACTTAGCCCCCTAAACTTGAAATTTATTTTTCTAGCCCCTCAAACTTGCCTCCGTTTGCACTCTAACTCCAAAACCGTTAGGGATACCATTAAGTGCTCAGGTGGCCATTAGTTCATGTTAGTTGCTTAGGTGGTTGCCACGAGTGCGGGTTTTTTTTAATAATATGACATCCATGTCACCTCCCTCCCCCACTCTCTCCGAAAAAATTCATATTTGAAAATTTTCTAAAAAGTTAACTTCAAAAAATTTGGAAAATAAATCCACTTTCTTGAAAATACAAAATCATTGAATTTTTGAATTTCAAAACATGTGAAAATTTGAATTTTTAATTTTTAAAATTTGCAAAGTTTTAAAATTTTGATATTCAATTTTCAAATTGAATGTTTTAGATTTTTTAAACCTTCGGATTTGAATTTTTGAAAATTCAAACTTTACATGTTTAAAAATTCAAAAATAGTTTTAAATTTTGAAATTTGATTTTTTTTTATAAAATCAAAATTGGAATTTTTTAAAAATTCGAAGTTGTTTTTTAAGTTGGCTTTTCAATTTTTTTTCAAGTTGATATTTTTTCGAAAGAGAAATGAGAGAAGGTGACATGGATGACAGCTCATTAAAACAACTCCATGCATGGCAACCACCTAAACAATTAACGAAAACTAAGTACCACCTTAACATTTAACGATATCTCTAATGGTTTTGGGGCTGAGGTACAAACGGATACAAGTTCAAGGGATCGAAAAAGTAAATTTCAAGTTGGAACGGCAAAGTAAGACTCCCCTACAAGTTTAGGGGGGCAACAATGTAATTTTCTCTATTAAATATATGTAACTATATATGTATTTTCTTGTGATATATAATTAATGCCTTCAATTTATAATGTATATTTTGAATTCTAGTCATCTTTCTTGATTTCTCAACTTTTTTAAGCCAAAATGGGTCAACCTTTAGTAACCGGATCGACCAATTTTTGTCCGGTTGTCCTACGAACCGTGCCTAGCTCGAGGTCATGACTTACGATTATTCATATTCGTAGTCGTATCCATACATATATCCAATTATTCATATTCATATTTGTAATAATTATCTGAATTATTTGACTTACAAATGTAGTATATGCTTTGTCATATGAAATGTTATTTTATCCACACTATTCGTGAGAATATCCAAATTAGTTGGATAGATATTTATAATATAATATGAATTCATATTTCTTTAGACGAAATAATAATTATCAGGGAGTCCCTGTGCATGAAGAGGATGGAGGTCCTTGTGCATGAAGAGGATGGAGGCTGCCATGCTGGGGAGCCTAGAGCGGTGATGCTGTGTTGGTTGGGAGTAGGAGAAGCTGTGAGGATGTGGGGGACTAGGGTGAGGTAGTTAGGTTATGAGATAGGGTGGGCTGGGCCATGGGGTGGGATGGGAGGTAGGCTAGGCCGACGTAGGTGGGCTGGCTAGGGGTGGTTTTTATTTTTAAACTATTTTGGATACCCATTGGGTATCCATGGGTCTAAAATGAGACCCGAATATAAACCTAGACCCGAAATTAAATACCTATGGGTGTGTTTGAGATTGGATGGCTCTGGCCTGGCCAGACTCATGCCGCCCAACCGATGTTTGGTTGGGCGAACGGGCGTGGGAACCTGGCTCCCCATGCGATATCACTGTGCTGGCCTGGCTCGCGGGAAATGCGAGCTGCGGCCATTTCTAGTGGCCAGGCCAACACAGTGAACAACTAACAAGAACTAACAACCATCCGTGCAAACTTAATGCACTTCATTTAATTCTTTGAAAATTTTTTAAAAATTCAAACGACATCCAAATTCAATAAAAAAAAAATTGGAACCGTAGTTTCAAGTACAAAGTATTGAAAAAATTTCAGAATTTTTAATTTTTTTTGTTTTCGAATTTATTGATTTTCTAGTATTTGTTTTTTGAATTTTTTGTTTTTGAATTTATTTCTTCCAGTATTTTTAAAATTTTTATTTTCACTTTTGATTTTATTTTTTTTGTTTTAAAATTTTCTCTTTTGAATTTGTTCATCCCGCTTCTCTCCTAGCGTAGCCAACCAAACAACATCTCTGCATAG
Organism: Olyra latifolia; assembly: GCA_036346145.1. Lineage (NCBI taxonomy): Eukaryota > Viridiplantae > Streptophyta > Magnoliopsida > Poales > Poaceae > Olyra > Olyra latifolia. The sequence continues at coordinate 1,403,200 of CM070531.1, read as the reverse complement.
CCTATTCAATCTCATACAACCAACCAAACAATATCCCTTTGCATCATCATAGCCTGCCTCCCACCAGCATGGCTGAGGCTGAGCTCATACGGCAACCAAACAGCCCCTATAGGTCCGAAATGAGACTTGGACCCGAACCGTCAAGTCAGGTACCCACGAGTATTTTTGCCATCCTTAAATCTAAATAGCTGGCTGCTCACTCAAAACTGAACTTCTATGTAGCCAAAGATGAAATTATTTATCAAACGAGACCTGAAAGAGTAATTTGAACAGATACGGTGCTCGGAAATAAATTGGAAGTACAATTTTGTACATTGATAGGGAGAATCACCGCGTTGCTGGAACACATTGTGCAATAATGCCACTCCCAAAGTTGACGTTTGGACCAAACAACTTTAGACCACTCAATAGGGACTAATTTACTAAACAAGGTTTGGTATATTACTTCCCGTGTTGACATCCTGGAGAACACAAATTAAAATCAAAACCTTAGCATCAACCACTTGCAGATTCATGGATGCAACCTTCAAGAAAATGGAAGGGAAAAACATCAGGGAGTACGTCAAGCTCTCTAAGACCGAGCTTGAAGAGCACGACGTGTTTATCGGGGATGGCGTCGTGGTCAGGAGCATGGTGCTCGCGCTAGAGGCTGGATGTACCGGCCCCGATTATTTATTTCAGTTAGTCATTATCTTTTGGTCATAATCATTTCTCGATTTTCTAAAAATTTGTACATCAAAATGCATGCTCTAAGATGAGCAAGTAATTAACATAAATCAAGTGAGATCTAGGTTAGTACCAACCATATGTGAGCCCGACGGGCATGCCTCCAGTCTGAACGAGCATGGTGTAACACCGCCGAGCAAGATGATGCCCTATTAGCTTGGCCCAACAGGTTGATGCCTGAATGACCAAGAATTTAACCCATGCCGTTAGAGGGGATGCCAATTCCTAAAAAATGATGTTACTTCAACTGAACGCGAAACAATGTTCAGAAGCTACCTAGCTGATTCTAGATGAAGTGCCAGATGTTAAGACATGTACATACAGATTTCTGAAGCATTCTCAATTGTAATTGGTGGGTTTGGGTCTGGTACTAAGACAGTTTGGGAAGATACTAGTTTGCTTTCTGTAAATGCCAGCTGAGGTGAATTGGTTGAATGAACCTGAATTAGTACTCCGTATTCCTTGAACCAGCAGTGATTAACAGCCACACGGGCTGTATGAGGTATATATTGTTTTGAGAATTTCTCACACCTTATCGTCTCAAGCCACAATATGTATGTATATACAGAGAGAATCACGTGAGTAAGAAGAGAAACAACAACAAAACTAAAATCAGCATGCCTCTTTTTGTCAGTCATTTGCTACCTGATGATGAGAGCGCGCCAAGGCAGCTACTGGCGAGCAACACAGAATCAAAAAGAAGACTAGTACATAATCCATATATACTTGACATTAGAGAAACGGCACGGACTGCAGTGCAGATTAATTTACATATTTGGGCCACTAGCTAGCTACCTTATATAATAGGAGACTAGAGCATTCACGAACAGCCTAGCCTAGTGATAGACAGATGCATGGGGATCAGAAGCAGACCCTGGCGCCGCCGCATGCTGTAAGGAGCCGGCGGATGGCCCTGGCCTTGTGAGCGGCGGGCGGCAGCAGCTCCGGCCATGCCTCAATGGAGTGCTCGTAGAGGGCCCTGTTGCGCTTCTTGCGCGGGCGTTTGCCCCCGTTGGCCGCGGCCTTTGCACCGGCCTTGACGAACTTCTTCTTGAGGTGAGGTGGTAGACCTTCTGGGAGAGGCAGGAGGCGTCGAGGCCGCGGCGGCGGATCGGGGAGCGGGCGACCTGGAGGGGCACGGAGGCCGGGGGCAGGTCGCCCATGTTGTCCTTGCGGATGCGAGAGGGTGGTGTCGAGGATCTTGAGCTCGTCGCTTAGGTCCCAGCACCGGTAGCGTCGTCGGCGTCAATGGAGGAGGATAGGGCGACGGGGGAGCGCGAGGGATATGATGACGAGGGAGCCATGGTTTGGGTGTGGGTGAGGCTGACGATTTGGCCCAAGAGGTGAAGCATTTTGGCGGGAGAATGTGCCACACAGAAAGGGATGGCAATCCGGCTACGGCTGTCAAAAGGGTAGCACGTGGGGTGGGCTGCGCTCAGCGGGTTTTTCTCTTTTCTCCTTTTCAATTATTTTGGGCATACCCATATTTACAAATGGGTATCTTGGATTGGATCTGACCCAAAACCGAATATCCATAGGTCTGAAATGAGACCCAGAGAAGTGCGGATTTACCACATGAGCATGTGTCCGCATGCATTCTGAGGGCCATTTCATCATAAATTTGACGCCCGAGCACGACTTGCTTTCTCATCCCTCCACCTCCGGCCGCTGCCTCCTCGGCTTAAACCGTTGGTAACCAACACTATCCCAACCACTGAAAACACACCGCCGCCTTCCCTAGTGCCACACCACCATGGTCACTGGTTGGTAGCCGTTGGCCGACAGCGACGGTTGGGGAAGGAATCACGTGATCAACGCCAAACCGACCAGGGGCACTGATGAGGGAAATGGTGGAGGAGGCGACTAGAGATGCAGGGGAGAGTGTAACATCCCAAATTTTAAAATTTTTCAATAATATAAAATTTTGAGTAAAATAAAATTCCAAAAAAAATTCCTTTGAGGCAAGATTTTGTAAAAAAAATCTAGGTTTAAAAATGATACAGCCAATAATTTGAGAAAAACAAAATAATTTTAGGGAAACTAAAACTTTACAAATATTTTTGAAAAAGATGGAAAATAAAATTCAATTTGTTTTTTGCAAAACATCTAAGACTAGTAAATTAATTTCAGAAAAAATTCAAACTATTTGAGTTTGAAAAATATCAAAGCCAACTATATTTCGAATATATATCAAAATTGCAAATCCTCTGCTCCTAATGTTCTTTTCTTTCCAATTCACCTTCCGCTCTCTTTCATGCGGCCCCTTTCTCTTTTTCCCTCCTCTCCTTTCATGTGCAGCCAAACATTCTGGGCCGAGCTAGCTAGCATGATGGCCAACCCAACCGCACCCTTCCCTGTCTTTCTTCTCACTGATGCATGGACATGAGTCAGCCACTCACCCTTCACCACCTTCCTTTCTTCCTCGAGAAAACTCTTTCAATGTCATTGCAGAGTCTCCTAATCCCTCCCATGCCATCACACTCGCACTCTAGCCTTATGTGTTATTATTAGGGAACGAGTAGGCTACGCTAGCACAAATCGAAAATTTTCTACCGCGAACACCCAAGATCACAGACAAGTAGGGGATCACGGATCGTTACCCTTGACGTGCAGAGGCAGTAGAAGCAGAGTCACACTCGTCGAGGGAGTAATTGTACACACCGAACACCTTCTCCTCGCTGAACGTCAAGTGTCCCCGGGCAGCATGTGGTCATAGCCGAGCACCGCGAGATCGCCGTAGTCGTCGTCGTCGAAGGTTCCACCGATCAACGCGTCCAAGTGCGGCAGCGCCTCCAATGGTAGCCACACGTCTGGGGAAGTAATGCCGTGCAGGGTGTGCTAGCACCTCACCACGTGGATAGGGTTTCGGGCGAGCAGGAGGGGCACGGCGGCTAGGGCTTGGTGAGAGCTCGTATATCACCCCCGTGCCACCCCAGGTCTCCCCTTTTATGGATGTGGTAGTGGGCTCTAGTCGAGGCCCATTAGGACTCCAATTCCTACGCGGATCGTATCCGCGTGCAAACCCTTCTTCTAATAGATCAAATCCACTAGATATGTTCTAACCCGTTAAGTGTGTGACCCGTTAGGTTCATGTGCAAGTCGGTCGTGAATTCGGAAAGTCCTTTTCCAATCTACAGATTAATAGCGGCACCTAGCAGTACATATTGACCCGCGAATGCATAGAATGACCTCATCGGCTGAACCTGATACACTCAACATACCGATCCTTTTATCACACGATACCAGTAAAGCTCAAGGCGAGATACATACCACTCTTGTGATAGCTCGACCATTCACTCGTCAATGTGATAGATATAAATATCATGATTAACTCTTTAATCATATCAACACGGTCGTGCACTTTCCTTATCCATCCATGCCGAGAGGTCCAGAGATATCTCTCCCATTATCAAGGAGAGGCAAATTATATCTTGATCAATCACATTCCTACGCTATGCTTCGCGGCATACCTAGTAGTTGTCTTTATAACTACCCTGTTACGGTGTAGCGTTTGATAACACCAAAGCATACGACTCCACACGCTGAGACTCTAATATGACCTTAGGTCTGAGGACCATATAGACGTACCACTCAAGACTACACGCTGATGGCACTTTGTAGATAACAATGTCGGCAGCATCTTAGATCCCTCAAAGCTAGCCCACTGTGGCGCTACCCCTCCCCCTCACACTGCCTTAGATCCTCACACCCCATAACTCCCTAATCCTAACACCGCCGGCGGGTGGGATTGGACCCTAAAACGGGACTGTGAACGTTGGATATGCACCCAGGAGTGGGAGTGATAGCCATGTAGTTACCGGAAGAAAAAGAATGTTGCTAATTTCGAGATTGAAGCCGCTTTGATGATGACAAAGGAATGATTTATAGGCTAGTGCAAAAATACAGGTGATCGAGAATTCTTTTTTTTCTTTGTTATCTGTTGTCCCTAAATCTCTCGAATATTAATTTGTGCAGACGCATGAAGAGAAGATGTGAGATGCACACAAACCAATTCCTCTTCTGAAATTGGATGGAAAAATCATGGTACAAAGCAACAGACTAGAAAGATACAGGCATAAAAAGAGAAGAATTTGAACAATGGATCGAGCCAAGGCTTTTACAGGATTGAGATGAGATGGCAACATGGCATCAAAACATGTAGCATTGGTTTCTTGTCACTGAGGCTGAGCTGAGGAGGAGGAAGAAGGGGACGGTATCCTCTCCACCGCGAGGAGCACGTCCCTCATGGCCGGCCTCTTGTGCGGCGCCGTGGCGCAGCAGGCGAAGCCCAGCCGTAGGCAGCTCACCACCGCCTCCTCCCTGCCTTCCATCTCCCCCCGCAGCGCCGCGTCGGCCAGCCGGAACACCTGCCCCTTCTCCTCCTCGGCGCTCCACTGGCACAGCTCCACGCTCGTCAGCGCGCGCCCGGCCACCAGCTCCAGCAGCACCATGCCCATGGAGTACACGTCCCACTTGGCGCTCGGCTTCGGGTTCTTGGCCGCCTCCGGAGCCTGGTAGTGCGCCGCCGCGTCGGCCGAGGAAGGCCCAGCGAACGGGCTCGCGCCTCCCGCCCCCGCCGGCGGCGACAGGTCCGGCAGGCTCTTGGCGGACCGCTTGCTCCTGAACGGCTCCGCCGACGTCCCCTGCTTAAGCCTGTCCGCGCCGCTACGGACCAGCCGGTCGATGCCCAGGTCGGCGACCAGCGGCTCCATGTCCGCGTCGAGGAGGATGTTACTCGGTCTCACTCTGCCGTGCACGCACTTCTTGTCGTGCAGGTAGGCGAGGCCTCTCGCCACGCCGCGCGCGATGCGGAGCCGCGCCATCCAACCGAGGTTGACCAGCGACGAGCCCGGCTTCCCTGCGCGATAGACCGTAGTTAGCAACGCACACGACGGCAATGGCAGTGGCATTGAAGGATCGGATACTTGCACTTACTTTTGAAGGAGACGTTGGCGAGGCTGCCATTGGCGGCGAAGTCGTGGATGATGAGCATCTCCTCGGGGCCCCAGTAGAAGCCCCGGAGGCGGAGGATGTTGCGGTGCCGGAGCTTGGCGATGGCGCGCATCTGCGCGTCGAACTCGCCGAACCTCCTCACGCCGGCGTCGTCGCTGCCGATCCTGCGCACCGCCAGCACGGCGCCGTCGCCCAGCACGGCCTTGTACACGATGCTATTGCCCGCCGCACCGAGGATGTAGGCCGAGGCCTTCAGCAGCGTCTCCAGCTCAAGCTCAACGTCGCCATCCACCGTCACCAGCGAGGCGCCGTCTTTGGCCCTCTTGGCCGCCGCCGTCTCGTCCGCCTTCTTGACGCCCTCTTTGGCCGCGAAGGATGCCGACGTGTCCGTCACCTCCTCCGTGTCGTCGCTGTCATCGCCGGCCTTCTTTCGCAGGCAGCACGAGAGGCTCCGGCCGATGACGTCCGGTGACTCGTCTAGCTCCGGCTTCTTGAACACCGCTTCCATCCTCTGCTTCGCAAGCTCCTGCTGCTGCCTCTTCTTTCTCACTTGATACACGTAGAAGACCACCACCAACAGGACGACGATGCCGACCACGTCCCCGGTCGCGATGGCGAGAATGGTGGCCAGCCTCATCCTGCCCTGCCCTCCCGTCGCCGGTGCTCTGGGAGCGGCGTCGCCGTCATCGCCGGGCAGCGCCTCGGTCGGGTTCTTGGGTATGGCCGCAATGGCAGGCGGTGACTTTGCCGTGCCGTTCGGAGGATCCACGGCGGTGGCGGAAGCAACGGAGCAGAGACTATCCAGCGGCTTCCCGCATAGCTCGGCGTTGCCCTCGAACGCCGTTGGCTTCTGCACTGCGAACGGCGGCTGCGCCGGTATGACGCCGGTGAGGTTGTTGTAGGACAGGTCGATGGTGATGTTGGCCGGCAGGCTCGACGCCATCTCGGGCGGTATGGCGCCGGCGAGCCGGTTCGACGAGAGGTTGACGTACCGCAGCGCGGCCCCGCCGAAGTCGGGCGGGAGAGTGCCGTTGAGGAGGTTGGAGCTCACGTCGAGCACCTGCAGCGCCGGGAAGCCCCCGCCGGGGAGCGCGCCCGAGAAGTAGTTGCTTGCCAGAGAGACGGCCGTGAGGTTGGGGAGCAGGGTGAGCTTCCCCGGGATGGCGCCGGAGAGTGCATTGCCGGCGAGGTTGAGCGCGCGGAGGCTACGCAGCTGGCCGACCTGCTCGGGCAGCGCACCCGTGAGGCCGTTGCCGGCGAGCGAGAGGATGCGGAGCTCCGGCGCGCGGAGCAGCTCCGCGGGGATGGTGCCGTTGAGCGCGTTCCCGGAGAGGTCGAGGTGGCGGAGGTAGTCGACGAGGCCGAGCTCCCGCGCGATGGGCCCGACGAGCTGCTCGTTGGGCAGGATGAGGCGCACCACCCTCGGCTCCGAGGAGGAGGAGGGGAAGGGCATGCAGTCGACGCCGTTCCAGGCGCAGGGCGTGTCGTCGGCGTAGCCCCAGCCGGCGAGGGAGCCGAGCGGGTCGGCGAGGAGGGAGAACTTGAAGGAGAGGAGCAGCACGCCGTCCTGGTTGAGCGCGGAGGCGAGCTGCGCTAGCAGCAGCGGCAGCAGCAGTGAGACCGGAGGGAGCAGCACAGGGCGGCGAGCGGCCATGGACACGTACGGAGAGGGAGAGGCGCAGCGGCATGCAGCAGCAGCATGGAGATTGGAGAGCATAAGAAGTGGAGGAGGGTTTTGGCAAAAGCAATGGAGGTGGTGGCGGTGGTTTTGCTTCGTTGGAGCAGCTTCACCAGAAGCAACCCCAAAGTGGAGCAGAGCAGAGTCAAGAAAGACTCAAGATCAGAGTAAGAGCATCCACACCAATTACTCTATCTCTATTTTCTCTCTCTTCTACTCTATTTTCTCTCTCTATCCTTCTAAAATTCCTTCACACTTTACATTATACTCCAAAAGATTCTTTCACTGCACCAGAAACTCTATTCTTGCTACGTCAACGCTACAGTGTATTTAGAGCTATTGCTGTGGATGCTCTAAGTAGGCAGCTCTCTCTCTCTCTCTCTAAAAAGGAGTAGTGAAAGGGAGTGTTCATGGATGGATTATCCATGCTCATGCTTTGGTACCAAGGAGAGTTGGAATTGGTGGTGTCATGTGTGGGGGTAGGTTGATTCCTGCATGGAAGGAGGTATCTGCCTCAGCCTGCTCTGGTCCATTCCATTGCCTTCCTTTTCAGAAAGAGAAAAACATTGCAGATAAAATAGTATTGTTGAATCATGTAAAGGGCCATACATGCACAAAAGTATACATTTACTTTAATCGTCCAAGAAAAGGTTCATTCTACCGGTACTACTAGTATACTTATACCATGTTATGCATATAAAGTAGCTACCTTTCTACGTTGCCAAGATTTCAAGATTTGGCCACGCGACGATGATTAACATCATCGCGTTGCATATTGGCTTGGCGAAGCAGGTCAGAGTTGGAGATAGAAAAAAAAAATCTATGGAGAAAAATAGATTTTAACCTGTATTTTATAGAATTCTAAAAATTTTCTAAAGCTTCGTAGCATTTTCTAGTAGTTTGAAAAATAGGAGGAAATGCTACCAAACTGTAGAAAATTTGGAAAAATTTTGGATGAGCTTTAATAGAACTCAAATATACAATTTACTTTTTATTTCATGAAACATTTATATGCAAACAATCTGGTTAGAGGTGGCCAAACGGACCGGCCCAAGTAGGACAAACCGGTCCGGCCCGCACTGTCCACCGAATCGGGCTAGCCCAGTTCGTTCAACCGAACCGAATCTAGACCAAGGTCTTGGCCCGCCGGGTTGGCTTGATTCGGTTCGGTTCGATACTATAGCCCGCATATTTAATTAAATATATATATATATTCTTATGATATATAATTTATTTCTCTATTTTATAACACATATTTATTAGGCTTGGTTCGGTTCAGCTCGATACTATAGCCCGCATATTTAATTAAATATATATATTTATATATTTATTTTCTTATGATATATAATTTATTTCTCTATTTTATAACACATATTTATCAAATATAATTATTTTCTTATTTTTTAATATTATTTTTAGGCTAAAATGGATCGATTCACTTGTAACCGATCGAGCTGACTTGGCTACTGTGCGAACCATGCTTGGGCTTGGGCTAAGATCCTGACTTGTTGGCTCGTTAGGCCCGGTTTGTACAGTGAACTAAGCCGTCCTGATTTATTTGTTGGCCATCTCTGATCTAGGTAAAAACCGCAATCTGACCGGTCAAGTTCCATTTTTCCATTTTAGGAACCATGTCTACCTATTTTGGTTTTTATGGACAAAAATAGATTCTTTTTCTTGGAAATAAGTTGGACTATGGATTACCAACAAAAAAAAAATTCGTTTCAAAATTTGCCCTACATGCAACATGCACGAATTGCAACCTATATTTAGTGGAGTAATATGTGAAGATAATAGGGGCGATGCAGAATGAAAGGCTGGAGAGAAGGCAGAGTAGGATGAGAATCAGAATATTGTAGTGGTCGAGCTCGAGTGGATGGAGAGGGGCAGGCAGCAGCGCATGTGAGGCAAAAGTGGAGTTGCCTTCTGTCCTTGTTAAATTTGGAGCGGCTAAAATACGCGCAAAACGACGCACGTCATCAAATAAGATATATATATGCAAGCACACGCAGGACGATACTGCAGAAAGAAACTTTCTTTTAGATAATGGACTAATTCTGGTTTCTATATTCGAAGATATATATGGGGCAACCACAATGACATGGTTTTGTTTAGTGCCTCAAACTGAGCACACCGCAAAGACCGCAGAAAGAAACTAGCAATGTACGTGCATTCATCATGTGTATTCGGTAGGTCTCTTATTAGATTTCCTCCCATTCATCCATTTCTTTCTTTTGGTCTGTATTTTAGTCTGCCCAAGAATTCTGTTAATTTGTCAAGCCAGCAGATGCTAATGAATGGATGCATTCATATTCTATTTCTAGGATCTCAACAAACAAATGTAGCATTCGTCGTAGGAACGCTGTTGGCAAAGAGCCCCACTTGTTTTTTCATGCCTTTGATCTGGTTCTAGGGACAGCATTCACAAGTATCCAAGACTTGAGAGGAGGACTAGACGCCATGCTCCTTGTGTCCCAGCAAAAGATGCTCATGCATCTGTAAAGCTGCACGCTGCTAGCATCACATGTGACCCATATCTAGTGTTGTTTCCTTTCACCTCACCTCTTGTAAGTAGTAGTCATGTGAGTCACACCTACATGCTCTTGGTTTTGCCTTGTCTATGCTGTTATATTATTATGTGATAAGTAACAGTGCAAACAGGACTGACTTGTCAGTAGTCACTAGCTAGGATGGTCGTCCTGATATCTGCTTGCCTTTTCCTTCTCAGCTCAAACGGCATCAAGGGTGCTGATGCTGTAGCCCTTTTTGTCATTTCTCCAGCAAGATCAGCTTTACAACAGTGCTGATTCTGCTTCTCATGTCCCCACCCCCACAAGCCACAAGCTGCTGCTCCTGCGCATTCATAACATTCGACTTTACAAGCCTCCTCATGAATCTAGAGCAGGAAATCAATCGCCAGTGTTCCTGCACATGCATACATCGTACCATCAATCCGTGATCCACCTCCTCCAGAAGATATACCAAACAACCCAAATTTGTTAAGATTTCAGCATCTTATTTGTATCTTCAAATAATACAGGCCGCTTCTTTCATTCCGAAAAGATTGGGATAAAAGCTGATCTTTACAACAAGCGCACAGCTCTTAGGCTTAATAGCTTATCTTAGGAATAGGAATACCATGTCCTAAGAAATAGGATAGCCTAGCCATTCGATACTACACAACAATGTGGGGGTCTATAGGAGCTCAGGGCACTAATGTATGCCTCAATTATTTCACGCCATGCACTTATGCGCCATGTGGTAAACATCTATTCTTTGCCAACACATCCTGATGATGCTTACACAAGATTTCGCCAGACAATAATAGGGTGTGTTCATCTCCATATCTAAGGTATGGTCTTTCTTACAGGACCACCAAGGTCAACCTTTTATGAACCCGAGATAAATGGGATCTCAGCCAGTGAGGTTGGAAGGGATAGAGGTAGATTTTGAGCAGCTAGATAAGAGATGATACCAGCTGCATAACCTGCAAGGGCAAACCCACTCACCTGCAACACAAGAAGTACCATGTAAACAAATACAATTTGAACACACAGATATATAAACATTTGTAGTGTGGACACACCACTTGAACTAGAATATATGTGTGTTCTGCAGGTCTGCATTGTTTAGTTGCCTGCAGTTGCTATTTCAGACAAGTGCATACCATGCTAATTGATTAGGATTTGGAATCCTGATATAATGTTAGTTTGACACCATAATTGTAGACTATTGATGTATGATCAAGGAATGTTGCATGTGCAAAAACATAGATGCTCATGGTAATGAAGGAAACTCTTAGGAATGCCACGCTAACAGCATCAAACGAATTGCTACAATATGATGTGAACCACTCAATGAAACAATTCAACTGAAGGTGTCTCATTGCTAGAAATCGGAAATGAGTAATTTTGAAAATATTATAAAAATAACCTCATAGCTAACATGAACAAAGAAGTTTTTTTTTCTGTACCACGATCGTTTCACAGGTCTTAACATTTGAATAAAAGAGTGGTATACCTTGCGAAAATACCAAAAGAAATCCACCTTTTCCATTCCCATAAAAGCCACTCCTGCTGCAGAGCCAATGATAAGCATTGAACCACCTGTACCAGCGCAGAATGCAACGAGCTGCCAGAAGTCAGAATCTTGAGGAAATGAAGTCAGGTCATACATTCCCATGGTTGCAGCAACAAGTGGCACGTTGTCTATAATCGCTGATGCTACACCAATTGCACTTGCAATAAGGTCAGAATTTGGAATATTGGCATCAAGATAGTTCGCCAACTGCCTCAAAATCCCTGCAGATTCCAAGCTAGTGCAAAAGGACAGGAAGAATAGAACTGTTAGCAAATTAAGAAATGGACTAGAATGTAATACCATGGCAAACACATTTTCAGCCCACTACCTTCACAACAAGGTATAGCAATTTACAAGCATAGAAGTATACAACATGGAGACATGCAAAATCTACGAATTACGATGTTGCATATAGAATTTTGGATTTATGAGGAAAATTATTTCAACAATAGTAAAAGCCTCTCCATATCCTGAATATCTTGTTCATACATTCAGTTCCCACCCTGTTTGCTACTGTTCTTCTCCTAGGTTCATCTCCATATATCCTAGCATGTCTGGCAAGTCATGGAAGTGTAGTGGAATCGTTTTCGGGAACAGCTTATCATCATTGTGGAACCAGTCACAGAGGCAAGGAGGGCTCAAGTGCCAGTATGACTGACGCACAGCTGAGCAACACCTAACTTGTGGTGCAGGACATCAGCAAATTAGTTTACAACATATTCTATCTGTTAGCTGCATATCTCTCTGTTAGCAATGTTGTCACTTATCTTATATCCCTTGATATGCATATCTATCTATTACTTCAGATTATTAGGACTCTCTTATTCAAAGGACAACATGCATCAGGAGGATTAAGAAACACAAAAACAGTAGTGAGATAAATAAAGACCTAATTAACTATCTACAATATGAACATTTTTGGGGTGCAGTTGACAGCTATCACAATAGTGGCCAACACTATAGAAAGAAGCAATCCCATTTAGTGACCTTTAATAGTGGCCAACACTATAGCCAAATCGATTTTGTCCTTACGAGAAAAGAGAATAGGCAAGCCTGTCTAGATTGTAAGGTGATACCTGGAGTGTGTTGTCCCTCAGCACAAGCTTGTGGTAGTAGACTTTCGCTTTCGGATACGTGCCTGCAGAGATAAGGGCACGAAAATGGCGAGGACGAATTGGTGGAAGCTCAAGGGTGAGGCGACACAGGTCTTTAAGGAAAGGGTTATAGACGAAGGCCTTTGGAACGAAGGAGAAGACGCCAACAACATGTGGGTGAAGATGGCAACTTGCATTCGAAAGGTGGCTTCGGAGGTATTTGGAGTGACCAAAGAGAGCAGTTGCAAATCCAAGGATACTTGGTGATGGAATGAAAAAGTGCAGAAGGCTATTAAGGAAAAGAAAGTATTACAGGCGGTTGCACTCTGATAGGAGTGTGGACAACATAGAAAAGTACAAAGTAGCGAAGAAGGAACCGAAGCGAGCTGTGAGCGAGCAAGGGTCCAGGCCTATGAGGACCTTTACCAGCGACTAGGTACAAAAGAAGGAGAAAAGGAGGTATACAAGATTGCCAAGATCCGTGAGAGAAGGATGAGGGATTTCAACCAAGTTAAATGCATCAAGGACAAGACTGATCGACTACTGGTGAAAGATAAGGAGATCAAGAATAGGTGGCAAGAGTACTTTGATAACTTGTTTAATGGTGATCATGAGAGTTCTACCATTGAGCTAGATGACTCTATCAATGATACGAACAGGAGTTTCGTGCGGAGGATTCAAGAATACGAGGTGAAGGAGGCTTTGCGAAGGATGAAGGGGGGGGGGCAAGGCAATGGGTCTTGATGATATCCCTATCGAGGTATGGAGGTGTCTTGGAGATATAGAGATAGTATGGCTAACTAAACTATTTAACCATATCTTTCGGTCAAACCAGATGCTAGATGAGTGGGGACAAAGTATATTAGTACCAATATTCAAGAATAAGGGGCATATTCAGAGTTGTGCCAACTATTGTGGAACCAAGCTGATGAGCCATACAATGAAGCTATGGGAGAGGGTTATTGAGCATCGTTTGAGAAGGATGACAAGTGTTACTAAAGACCAGTTTGGTTTTATGCCTGGGAGGTCAACCACAGAAGCGATCTGCTTGATAAGACAGCTAATGGAGAGGTATAGGGAGCAGAAAAAGGATTTACACATGGTTTTCATTGACTTGGAAAGGTCTATGACAAGATACCAAATGTAGTGGGCGATGGAGAAACACAAAGTCCTAACAAAGTACGTAACCCTTATTAAGGATATGTACAACAATGTTGTGACAAATGTGTGAACAAGTGATGGTGACACTGAAGACTTCCCCATCAAGATAGGTTTACATCAAGGGTCAACCTTGTGCCCTTATTTATTTGCTTTGGTGATGAATGAGGTTACCAGGGATATACAAGGTAATATCTCTTGGTGTATGCTCTTTGCTGACGATGTGGTGCTAGTTGACGAGAGTAGGACCGAGATTAATAGGAAATTGGAGTTGTGGAGAGACACTTTAGAATCGAAGGGCTTTAGACTTAGCAGGACAAAAACCAAATATATGAGGTGTGACTTTGGTGTTGCTAGGCATGAGGAGGGAAATGTTAGCCTGGAAGGACAAGTAATACCCAATAAGGATATTTTTCACTATCTAGAGTCGATGCTACAAAGAAATGGTGATATTGATGAAGATGTTAGTCATAGAATCAAGACGGGGTGGGTGAAATGGCGCTTAGCATCTGGTATCCTTTGTGACAAGAAAGTGCCATATAAGCTAAAAGGTAAATTCTATAGAACGGCGATTAGGCCTGCAATGTTGTGTGGTGTGGAATGTTGGCCTACCAAAAGACAGCATATTCAGCAGCTAAGTGTAGCAGAGGTGCGCATGCTACGATAGATTTGTGGTCATACGAGAAAGGACCGAGTTCGTAATGAAGTTATTCGTGATTGAGAAGATCGTCCAACATCGGTTGAGATGATTTGGACATATCCAACGAAGGCCCCAGAAGCACCGGTGCATAGTGGAATTCTTAGACACACTAATAATGTTAGGAGAGGTAGGGGTCGACCTAACCTGACATAGGAGAAGTCAGTAAGGAGAGATTTGAAAGATTGGAACATATTCAAAGACCTAGCCTTAGACAAGGGTGCATGGAAATTAGTAATCCACGTGCCCGAAGCATGATCTAGATTTTGACACTGTTTGGTTCTTTTTAATTATAAGATGATGGCTCTTATTGGGTTTCATTTCTAGCCAACCCCAACTTGTTTGGGACTAAAGGCTTTGTTGTTGTTGTTGTTGTTGTTGTAGTTGACAGCTATCACAATAGTAGTGATTCGTATACCACCAAATGAACAAGTAAATAAAGTGCAAATATCGTTGCTAGTTGAAGTCTAAGTCAGAAGCACTTTGAAGACTGAATTTAACAATACTGTATGACAAAGATACACATTTCTTAATAGATAAAAAGTTGTCCTTCTTGAAGGGACATGTTTACCTGCTGACTGACAAAAGAATTCCTAAGAAGAATAAAACTCCTTGTGTATCAATTCGTGACAGCGCCTGTGGAACTTTTAATCTCTGCCTTTCAGAGTCTCCATAATGTATTGCATCTGTCAGGATCCAGAGAATGCCAAGACCAAGCAGCATGCCCATGAAAGGCGGCAATCCTGTGAGAGCTTTGAATACTGGAACAAAAACTAAGGCTCCAAGTCCAACAGAGAATACAAGTTGTCCTCGAGGGGCCATCTGCTCCGATGACAGCAAGCTGGAAGATTTCTGAGAGGATCCATTTGCTTCACTATTTGAAACATATAACAAATGGTTAGATGAAGCACCACAAATATTGTTTCATGTTATGCATCAGAAGTAGTCAATGGTTAACAACCTGGTGAGGGACATCAAGGCCAATGGGACTGCCAATGAAACTACCGAGGGAATAAACAAGCCCTGCCAGATCATAAGGCAAGCGGTTCATTTCACGATTGAAATATGTAAGCATTTTGTTGAAGTAGCACACATAAAAAGAATAAACACGGAAATTCGACAAGGTAGGGAGCAGGTTTTATTATATAGCTGATATCGAGGTGCCTTTTGTATGAGCTACTAAATGGTCATTAAAATTGGTTCATAGGTGTCCAACATATTTATGTGGTGTTAAAGCAACTGGCATTGTCAAGATTTAGCAATATGTGCAAACACATATAATGCGCATGCACACCTAGACTTTTCGTTAAGTTGCAAGAATGCACAGTATTGACTGTCAGTAAATGTACACAAACCAACACAACACATAATGGTCTAAGGGCTAAGACCATTGCAAAAAAAAAAAAGGCATAGTGCACATTAGAAAGGAACTGCATGCTGTTATGGAAACATAACAGAACGATGAATGCAAGAAGAAAAACCTGTAACTTAACAGTTTACAAAGCCTATAGCAGATAAAGAATCATTTTAAATATTACAAATAAATTTCCATAGTTCTTATGTGATTGGTTTCAAGTTTCAACTATAAAGTGAAAAATGGATTCCCTTGGAGGTGAGAAGACAAAAGCGTGTAGTAAAAGGGGGAATAAATCCAAAATAGTATTGGTCACATTAATCCAGCCAATAGAAAATCCCTTGTTTCCTTTCCTGTTTCCCCTACTTTCTTCTCATTATGAAGCATAAACAGAAGAATACCATGGTCATACCCCAAAGTGTAAATAGTCCTTTGTGTCATTTCATAAACATAATCAAAGATAAGCCATCAATATTCTGAATACCCGTATTTAGTATTTCATGATTTAAAGGCAAGAGTATGTAGATCTGACTTTCACCAAACAAAAGCTCCACATTCCATATCTTATATACAGTTCACATTCTAAATAGAGGAAGAGCATGTGTTTGCTTCATGGCTTGGTTTATCTCATGAAGCAACCAGAGAAATAATTGTTGATCACAATTATCTCTACTATTAAAAGTGTCTAATGGTGAGTGTTGAGTGATGAAGCTGATTCAAAATTTAAATAAAAACCGCAGCTCATCTCTGCTAACAAAGTGCACACACCACTGCGTCGCCTGCCCACCGCCTCCCGCCCCAACTTCTGATCCTGTGATTTCGCTCGAGCTCCCTGCACACGCGCCTCCACTCCCATCTCCTGCCTCCCTCCACAGCGCATCCAGCCGCCTGCATCCACATTCCTAGGTTTTGCCCGCTGCTTCCCCGTGCTCCTCCCTGGTGCTCTGCCATGCTCCTCCCCTCCCCTCAGTCCTCGTGGACTCCCTGTGGCTGGTGGTGGCTCTCAGTGACTTGTCCAGCCACACCCCTCAGGTGTTCGAGGTATTGCTCTTGTACAGTTGGGATTGGATACTACACTGTCGATGCTGCTAGGTGGTAATATGAGTAATATGAGGTGTTTCTTGATGCAATTGCAATGCTGGTATTAAGTGCAGTTCATCTTATGCTACTTTTTCATCAAAGTAGTCCGTAACCACCTTGCTACCTGAGCCATCCCACTATCAGAACCTGAAAACATACATTTAGATGTTCAGTTGTTGTTTTCCCAAGCCCCCAAAATGGAATTCTGCCCACTCCAGAGTCCAGTCTGCTGCCATATGCTCAATTCATAGTCTGAGCAAACACCAAGTGCAGTTGTGCACCAACAGGACGTGCAATGGAAAGTCATATCTTACTCAATGGACACCATGTGTGATGTGTAGGTTTGTAACCTGAATGCTCTACTCTGTATTCTTGAAAAATTGGATGTTTCACTTACTTGCTTGGATGTAGCACTCACTACTTGTCCGATGAATTGTTTCACTACTTCCAACTATCGAGATTCATGACATATGGTCCTTGATGTTTATATGCAACTGTGTTTTTTGGACTGCACACAACAGATGCCAACCCACAGATGGGCTTATCTTATTTTTAACAGAATACATTGATACTTTTATGATGTCCTAATGTTTCTTTTCAGTGGAGTTGCTTGATATTCCATCAACATGCTGAAACTTCGCTTTAGATCTTGTAAGTTAACAAAAAATCACTACATGTTTCCTCACTTAATTCGTACCTCCTGTTTCTAATGTAGCTGTTTTGACTCGGGGATTTAACAGGTAGCTTCTTCAGCTCAGAAGTTCCTGAAGCACTTCGTGAAAGATCAGATTCGGTACTGCTTACTTTAAAGGTGATTATTCTTCAACAGCAGTCATGAGGAGTAACACCTTAGAGTGCCATTTTTCCACTGGATGGTACATCTTATCAAAAACATTAATATTGACAGTTCCGTGTTAGATCTAATGTACATTTTCTAATTTAGAATTAAATTTTAGTTTGCTTTATAATAGTGATCCCATCTGAGTGCATCTTGGACTGCTCTGTTCTCGAGAATACCAGGCATAGTTGGTAACATTTGTGTGATCAAAAGGAAACAGTCTGGTGAACCCTCAGGTATCAGGTATCCCTTCAGTTCGGCTGGTGCGTGAGGCACTGCTTGGGAGTGCGGCAGCCGTCCCGGTTATTTAAGGACGAACCATTCGGTAGAATACCTATTCCAACACAATAGTATAACCATGGTGTTAACAATGGTAATACCCTAGCTAACTAACTCGGAAAATCTAGACTTGAGTGTGCCATTCAAAGGAGCAGGCATGGCAGCCATCACTGGAGACTTGCAAGGCGCACGAGGGGGCACCGGCTTGGTGAGAGGCTGCCAAGGGGCGAGTACCTTAGCAGGCGGGCTCAAGTCTAGATGTATCTAGAGAAAGGCTTTGTTAGACTCTCCAAAAGGTAAATCCATCCCATGGGTAAAGTGTATCCTCTCTGCAGAGATAAACTATCATAATAGCCTTGCTCGCGGTCAAGAGCGGATAAGGAACAGATCCACTGATGTAGTCTCATGGTTTTAATAATTTAATAGATGTAGTGGGTTGGCAATGAGTGCCGGGCAGCAAGTGCCTTTCGATTTATGCCACGAGGGCTATTCTTGTGTAAAGCTGATAAACAATGATTGTTTAATTAAACTAAAGTTTCAAACTGCAATTCTCCAACTTCTAGGAAAAGTTTATAAAATTAGCTTTATACAAAATAACCCTAGCCTGTCATTGTATCCTGCATAATCATTCTATAAGGACCTTACTTGCTGAGTATTCGCGTACTCACCCTCGCATATCACGCGGGGCTGTTCATTCCAACGAACAGGTGAGGGAGCTGAAGAGGCACCCTAGGACGACGAGCTCGATGTTGGCGACCAGGATTACTAGTCACGATTCCCGGTCAGATAGATGCCTATGGCGCTTGGACGGGTTGCATCGAAGCATGTTCGCTGATTTTCGCTTGTTTCTATCATTTATTTAATGTAATAAATGGCGCACTCTGCCCTTGAGATTGATGTTATTTTCAATGTAATAAGCGTACGATATTGTTTATCATTCTGTAATGCCTGTGGTACCAGCTTAATCCTTAAGACTGGTATAGTATCACAGAGGGGTCTCATCTGTATGGCCAGGTTCCGACAGTTCCCTTAAAATTTGCATTATAAATTATCCCTAAGAACGACTCCATTATCGATTAGAATTGCATACTATACTGTTTGGTGAAACGAAATAGTACTCATAAATGAAAACAATAAAATTGGTAGAAATGTAGCTGTTTTCTCGAGAGGAAAATATTGGTCTTATCTTCTACGAACATCTTTCGTTAGACATGTTTAGATGTTCTCCTTCAGTGCAATTTTAGTTTAACAACCTTTACAATTTCTGTAGAGAGAAAGACGTGTGCTATGTAGGATGAGTGAATTAATCACAAATATTAGTACTAAAATCTTGATCAATATTGTTTAGTAATTAGTAATAACAATAAAGGGAAGAATATTCAGCATAATAAGCCAATAAAATCTTGATGAATGTTTCAGATAGCTTTAACAGGAAGGAAATATCTGCATATGCATATCGCAAAACACAAAGACAATTGTGTAAAGCTGACCTGCATTATTTTCAATGTTGTAATCTGTCCGTGAATCCACAACATAGTGGTTGTCACATCACCAATTGGTGTCCATGCACCCCCAGCATTCGCTGCTATTACAACAACAGCACCTAACAATCTGTCCCAATAAGCCAATGTTTTACTCACTCAATATGCTAAACATTCTCCCAAACCATTTATCGATGGATTGAAGAATAAAAATTTCTGCAGACCAACCTGTGGACATGTAATGATATTGAACTTACAATGTTGTGTCGATCTCTATCACTGGAATACTAATTTTCAAAAATATCTAGTGCTAAAACCCCACTTGGTGCAAGCATACAAGCATGAAAGCTGCACCAAGTTGACCTCAAATCAACACAAAAGTATTTCCCCATACAACTTGAGAAGGTAGTAAATGCACTGACAATCTGACCTACCAACCTTTGAGATATGGAAACGGGAAGTTTTCTACAACTAGTAATCTTTTCCCTTTCCAGAGAGGAAGAAATATTTCTAAGTTGTTATGATCGGTGTAAAACATACTCAAATTTATTGGACCAGCCTCAAAAACTGTCACACATCTAGCAGCTTGCAAATCATTTTGAGAGTCAAAGAGCAATTCTCAAATATATTTTATTCACCATTACTTGGGCAAATTTTGACGAGAAAATTATCCATTGGCTCGTCAGGTTGTAGGTCTAAGAAAGTCAAACTATGGACCTATGTTAAGAAAGCAAACTAATGCCTTAATGAAAAGAATGATAGGAGAGTGTTACAACAATTTTGAAACAAGGAGCTTTTGCTGTTGTGCAGAGAGGGAGCAGAAAGAATGTCCATGCGGAGAATGCAAAGTTTGAGCATTAAAAATAAGATCAAATATGATAACATAATAGTAACAAATTACCAATCATGTACAAAGAAATAAGTGAGAAATAGAATTCATACTTTCTGTATTCCGATGGAGGTACTAGTTTCCGAAGCAGTGACACCATTACAATAGTGGAAGTCAAGTTATCGAGGACAGAACTCAAGAAGAAAGTTACAAAACCAATCTGAAATAAGTAATAATTCATGTATCAAAAATTAAAACAAGATAATAAACAGTTATGACAAAAAAGAACTTACTAATCAAAGTTTCATGGTAATTAGTTGAGCTGTAGTGTTTTTTTATTCACCAAAGATATGAAAAGAAAATCAGAATTTGTCTTTTAACGGAACATTAGGAATTAGGAAAGGATCCTACTATACATAATTATATTAATAACAAAATTACCTGTGTAGCATACAGGAAAAAGGAAGAATTGCATCAATTTATCTAGCCAGTTTTAGATGTCAGGAAATATTTTTGCTCCAAAATCAAAATTCCTAGCGGACAATTTTAAGTTTTAACTCCAGATTATCATTGTTTTTCTCAAAGGAGAATATCAAATTACCAGTCCTGAATTAATAATTTATTTAGTGAACATAACAATTTGTATGACACATTATCCCAAATTTTTCTCAAGATTTTATTTCTAAACGAAATTAAAATTCAGTTATTTTTTTTCTTTGTTTGGGAAGAAGTGGTCCACATGGATGTTGAAAATTATTGTGTAGCTGTGCAAGAAAATACTTAGAACAGGATATGACTAACGCTTTTGTTTTTGGGAAATTTCGTTTTTTACACCACGAAAGATCAAAGTTTCGAAATATAACACTATCTTATTGATATGTGGGACCCACTGTGTCTATGACAATGGGATAGGAGGTATATTCCGAAAGTTTTGATCTTTCGATGGTATGAAACGAATTCTTCCTTTTTTTTACCAGGACTACATGCATTCAGAAATTAACAAAAAGAAAGCGATCCAGTTTCCATTACGTATGGTACTCAAACATATAGCAAAGACAACAAATACAGAGTGCACTATAGTTCAAGATATCAACCAAATCTAGCATCGTCCGGTGTAGTTAGTTTGTTATGAGGTTTTCTTTTTAGATGAGTTGATCATGAGGTTTTCCCTTTTAGATGAGTCAGTTATGAGGTTACAAACACTCAGGGTTGTTTATTTAATGTCACCTTAGTATTAAACAGGCATAGGTTTACTTAACCACAAAGTTAACTAATCCATTTTAGACTATATGTGCTACTGTTAGGAATGTAAGCTAAATGTGTATTTGAGAATAATTTCTGAGGTTAATCAGAAAGATGCATGTATGTTTAATAAATGATATCTTTTTTTGTTTAAAATTGTTCCATACATGTTTCAAATCTATTGTTCAGAGTAGATAGTAAAACGATAACTTAAGAGAGTAAAAATACACAGAAGATTCTTAAATTCATTCCATGCGACCAAGTAGGTCTCTAAACTCATGAATATACATCACAGGTCCCTTACCTTGTTAAGTGGTTCACCTAATCATCCAAGGTCCAAATTAGATCAGATATATAAAATTGCTAAAGTGGCATGCTGACCTTATCCAACATGGCTAGGGAGGGACCACATTTTGCATAAAGTTCAGCTAAGATATGTTTACAGTTGTCATGTGAGCCATTTAATCCCACCGAATTGTATTCTCCATACCCCATCTTTCCATGGTATTGTTGCAGTTGCTTCGTACATGCCATGGCTGGCACATCCAGCTCAACAGGCTCATCACAGTAGAGGGAGAGAGCCGCTTCCGCCTAGTCCTTTACCCCTGCTGTGGTAGGACGGAGCTGCTCTTCACTCCAGGAATCAAACAAAACCCAGAGCACAATTTCCACAAGTGTTTGAATCACAGGTTACTGTTTAATTTTATTTATTGAATTCAGTTGATTGACTGCTGGTTTTCTTGTCTTGTATTTGATTATTAAATTTTGGTCTGATTTGGGATTTGCGACCTATAAAAGCAGGAGGGGCTATTATACAAATCCCACCACCTGATTGGCTTCTTATATGACAATCATGTTGTTAAAGTAGACTTGTATCCCCTTTTAGGGCTTTTGCAGGACATGCTGGACATGTTGCATCTTTAACATGGTACCAAGCTAGGGTTAGGTCTTCTCTCTTGGTTGCCACCCGTAGCTTCCGCCGGCTCGTCACCAGTGACCTCCACCAGCGGCGCCACCTCTCCCTCTTTGCTTTCCCCTCTACTC
Source organism: Olyra latifolia (assembly GCA_036346145.1). Lineage (NCBI taxonomy): Eukaryota > Viridiplantae > Streptophyta > Magnoliopsida > Poales > Poaceae > Olyra > Olyra latifolia. Next base: position 1,380,667 of record CM070531.1, on the reverse strand, counting down.
TCTCGTTCCCCAGCCCGCCGCTGCCCGGTTCCACCGCCGGCCCCCACCGCTTCAGATCCGCCGCCGCCTCTTCAGATCCAGCCGGATCCGAGCAGACCCTTCTGGCCCATGCTCCGTCGAGCCCTCTCCGAGCCGGGCAGAGCTGCTGGTCCTTCTAGACCTAGGCCAGCCCGACCCTATCAGCGCCACTGACCCCTCCCGGCCCAGCCACTTGCCCAATCTGCACCGCCGATCTTCTCCCGACCTCGGCCGCCTCACGAGCCTCGGCCGGTCTGCCCGGCTTGATCCGGCGCCGCTCGTCCTCCCAAGCCGCCTCCCAAAGCCATGGCGGCGCGAGCCTAGCCCAATCCGGCACCGACCGCCCCTCCCGACCAGACTCGATCCACTCCGGGCCCGCTCCGGCGCTGCCCGGTCAACTCCCGGCTGGCCTAGAAGCTGCTAGGGCCTTAGCCGTTCCACGATGCAGCTCCCTATCGCTCGACGGGTCTAATGCCACTTCCACCGGTCACCTTTGATGGCACTAACTTCCAGGAGTGGTCTACTATGCTCAGTGTGTGCCTCGATAGCTAGCGCCTCTAGGGCCGTCTCATCGGTGCCACCCCGCCGCCTGCTTTGCCTCCGGTTCCTACGGAGCTGACCCCTGGTGCTGATGGCACTCCTGTCACTGCTGAAACCCAGGCGAGCTACACGCAGGCCATGGAGGCGTACAACACGGCCGTTCAGCTCCTTGTGGTCTGGCGCGCAGATGGGCTCGAGCTGTTGCTGTTCTCTCTAGCAATATGCGCCTCGATCTTGCCCTCGATCTCTGCGCCTTGCCTTCTTCTTGAGCGATGTGGGAGCATGTGCAGGCGCAGTACTAGCCGAGCAACCATGCCTTCTACACCTCCATTCTACGCCTAGCGGCTTCTCTTTAGCAGCAGGACTCCACCGTCGACGCATTCTTCCTCCAGTTCAACGACGTCTGTCGTCAGCTCGACTCACTTGAGCCGACTCAGACCTAACGTGTGCTACTTGTGTTCGCATCCGCGATCACCAGGTTGGAGCTCGCGTCTTCGAGTTTCTCACCCGTCTTCGTCCAGAGTTTGAGCCGCTTCGTGCTGAGCTGCTGGCTCGCTCACCACTGCCCTCCCTGATTGAGGCCCTCACCCACGTCCATGCTGAGGAGACCCGTTTTCGTGGTGTTTTCTCCTCAACATAGTCTGTGTTAGGTGCTCCTATGGCTTCCTCGCTGGCCCAGAAGCTGCTACTACTGCAAGAAGACTGGGCACACCATCCAGCAGTGCAGGAGACGTCTTTAGAAGAATGCTGCTGATGGTGGTACTCCAGGTTCTTCTGCTAGCACTAGTGCTGCTCGTCCTCCTGACTGGGCTCAAGAACTGACTCGGTGCCTTGAGCGCATGGAGCTTCGCCTGGATGCTCGGTCACCCATCGCTTCTCTGCCACGGCCAAATAAGCTCCTCACCGCCTCGGTATTTGGTACCTTGATTCTGGAGCTTCCTTTCATATGACACCTGATCCTACTCACCTTGACTCCTTGAGATCTCCGGTCACTCCTGTGTTCGTCAATACGGCTGACGGTACACCTTTCAGTTGCTAGACAGGGCATACTTCGTAGTTCTTCCTTTGTGTTCCTTCTGTCTCATGTGCCTCGTCTTGATATGCAGTTGATTTTTGCTGGCCAGCTTACTAATCTTAATTTCCGTATTACTCTTGAGTCTAACTCTTGCTCTATCCAGGCTCGCAGCACAAGGACTCTGGTTGGTACTGGCCGGAGATCCCGTGGCTCCCGACGGCTGTGGGAACTCGATTGGCTTCGCCTTCCGTCTGCTTCCGCTTCCGCTACCTCCCTGAGCCGGTCGTCCACTGCTCTAGATGCCACTGTCTTCGCCACCACCACTTCCGCCAGTTTTGCTTAGTAGCATCATCGTCTGGGTCACTTGTCTAGGTCACGTCTGTCTTCGTTGATGAGTCGTGCTGTTCTTGGGAAGGTTTCTAGTGATACCTCCCTCTCCTGTCAGGGCTGTAAGCTAGGCAAACAGCTACAGCTGCCATATCTGAGTGGTGACTTTGTCGACTCATCCTTTTGATTTAGTTCACTCTGATGTATGGGGCCCAGCTCCCTTCGTTTCGAAAGGCGGTCATTGGTGGCATGTGATCTTCATTGATGATTTCTCTTGCTTTACTTGGATCTACTTTCTGAAGTCCCGTCACCAGGTGCTAGCTGCCTATCAGGCCTTCTCGGCCATGGTCCGCACTCAGTTCGATTCACCCATTCGTGTGTTTCACGCTGACTTAGCTGGCGAGTACCTATCCACTGCCCTTCGTTAGTTTCTTGTAGATCAAGGTACTCTCCCTTAGTACTCCTGCACTGGTGCCCATGCTCAAAATGGTGTCGCTAAGCGCAAGCACCGACACCTTCTTGAGACTCCCTCATGCTTTCTGCTTCCGTTCCACCACACTTCTGGGCTGAGGGTTCTACTCTAGCTGAGCCCTGATGCTTTCTGCTTCCGTTTCACCACACTTCCGCTGTCTATCTCATCAACCTTCTGCATTCTACTACTCTTCAGGGTTCTACTCTAGTTGAGCATCTTTTTGGTAGACATGCTCGGTAGCCACCTTTGCACCTTTGGGTGTGTGGTCTACATTCTCCTCCAACCTCGTGAGAGCACAAAGCTGACAGCTCAGCCGGTTGAGTGTGCTTTCCTTGGCTACGACTCTGAGCACAAGGGTTTTCGCTGTTGGGATCCTGTCGGTCGTCGGCTTCGGGTCTCTCGCGATGTCACCTTTGATGAGACTCGTCCCTTCTTTGATAAGTCTCATCATCTCATCTCCTCTTCCAACCCATCCTCGTCACTTGAGTCTCTTTCCTTCCTCAGTCTCCCAGAGCGTCTCTCCATTCCACCTTTCTTATCAGCTCCTCCACCTATTCCAGCTCCACCTTCTCCTTTACCTGTTTCCATTCCACCTTCTTCACCTTTGTCTTTCGTTGCTCCGTCTTCTGCTCCTCTCCTTCCTAGTCGTCCTCCTATCCGCCTTCATTACTCTCGTCGTTCTCCTCCTTATTCTTTTCTCCCTCCTTGTTGGGACCTCCTCCGATCTCACCTTCTATTCCGGAGGTTCCTTCCTCTCTCCTTGACCCTACCTCCACTCAGGACTCTACTCCTACTCCACCTCAGTACACACTTCGTGATCAGAGCACGCTCTCTCGTCCTAATTGCTATGGATTCTCTGCTTCGGTCACCACTTCTTATGAGCCTGCTTCCTTTCGCGACGCGGTTGCTCATCCTGAGTGGCAGTTAGCCATGGCTGAGGAGATCGCTGCTCTTGAGCGTACTGGTACTTGGGACCTTGTTCCTTGCCCCTCCTCTGACACTCCTATCACTTGCAAGTGAGTCTATAAGACTAAGACTCGCTCTGATGGTTCTCTTGAGCGCTATAAGGCGCGTCTTGTGGCTCGGGGTTTTGAGCAGGAGTATGGACGTGACTTCTTGGAGACCTTCTCCCCAGTTGCCCACCGAACCACCGTTCACTCTCTTGTAGCTGGTGGTTCTGTTCGCCGATGGACCATCTCCCAGCTCGCTGTGAAGAATGTCTTTCTTCATGGCGAGCTACGTGAGGAGGTCTACATGCACCCTCCTCCAGGCTACAGTGTGCCCGATGGTCACGTGTGTCGTTTTCGTCGGTCTCTCTATGGGCTCAAGCAGGCCCCTCGTGCTTGGTTTGAGCGCGTCACCTCTGTTGTCACTGCTGCCGGTTTTGTTGCTAGCCAACATGACCCCGCTCTCTTTGTCCACACTTCTCGTGGTCGGACCCTTCTTCTCTACGTTGATGACATGCTCATCACTGGAGATGATCCACAGCATGGTTGTCATGGCGTCCTTGAAGCGTCGCTTCAAGGACGCCTTAGCGTCAAGGCGGTGGAGAGTAGACGCCTCACCGGACGCCTTGCCACCCGCGGCTATGGCGTCCTTGAGGTGTCGATGAGGCGTCGCTAAGGCGAGTGAGGCGTCGCAGAGAGGAAAAAAGGTCGCCATAGAGAAGGTGGGGGAAGAAGAAAAACAGGGCAGGCCCATAGTAGATTTGAGAGTTGAAACGGAGACTTACCTCATTCCGTATCCCGTATCCCTCACCCTAGTTGCGGCGGGTGCTCGGCTCCATTGGCATCTAGCGGCGGCGGCGACAACCACCCGCGAGGGCCCCGACAACCACCCTTCTCCATGGTACTCTCTCCCTTCCCCTTCCTCTCCTCTCCCTCAATTCTAAGCAGCGGCTCGGGTGCTCGGCTCCACCCCGCCGCCTTCCCCCTCCTCTGGTGCTAGCAGCGGCGGCGGCTCGGGTGCTTGGCTCCACCCCGCCGCCTTTCCCCTCCTCTGGTATTAGCGGCGGCGGCAGGTGGTGCTCGGCTCCGCCCCCCGCCTTACCTCTCTGTCCTCTTTGGCGGCAGAGATGGCTCGAGTTACAGTGAGCTTAACAAAATTTCTATGGAGCCAAGCGCCCTATTTGTTGGGTCCTATGAGCCGATTACATAAGATGAGTTTATCACGGCAAGTTGTTGGGTCCTATTTTGTGAACTTATGTTATTGTGGTGCAAAACTATGTTATTTTGTTATGTATGCATTAGGACTGTGATGTGAACTATCTTATTATGTTGCAATTTACTCACTTTTAGTCACCATACTTATGTGTCTATGGCATTGCCTCGCCGCACGCCTTAAGCGTTTAAAAGATGAAAAGGTCCGAGCACGCCGTAGGACGCCATACCGCCGTAACAACCATGATCCACAGTACATTGCCTTTGTCAAGGCCCATCTCAGTGAGCAGTTTCAGATGTCTGATCTGGGTCCTATTCGGTATTTCCTTGGGATTGAGGTTGACTCCACGCCTGAGGACTACTATCTCTCTCAGCGGAAATACATTCAAGACCTTCTTGATCGTGCTTACCTCACTGACCAGCGCACCGCTGACACTCCGATGAAGCTTCACCTTCAGCTTCGCCCAACTGACAGTGTCCCTCTTGAGGATCCTACTCACTACCGTCACCTTGTTGGGAGCCTTGTCTACCTTGGCATCACTTGTCCTGACATCTCCCACGCTGTTCACATTCTCAGCCAGTTCATGGCATCTCCCACTCACATTCACTACAGTCACTTTCTTCGTGGTACTATTGGTCGTCGTCTCTTCTTTTCCAGCTCCAGCTCTCTCTAGCTTCAGGCATACTCAGATGCCACTTGGGCTAGCGATCCCTCTGATCGTAAGTCTATCTCTGCTTAGTGTGTCTTTCTTGGCTCTTCTGTCATCTCCTGGAAGACCAAGCAACATATCGCAGCCGCGCTCTAATCTTGGTGAGCTCGTCATCGGCTTCGTGGATTGGTGAGGTGACTTGGCTACGGTGGCTCCTTGCCGATCTTGGCGTCCACAGCCGCTCTCCACGATCGCTGCGCTTCGACAAAGATGGTGCCATCAGCATTGCAAGCGTCCGGTGAAGCATGAGCTCACTAAACATATTGGTGTTGATGCTTTCTATGTTCGGTCTCAGATGCAGGATCATGGTTTCTATTCATCATGTGCCTTCGGATCTTCAGCTTGCCGACTTTTTCACAAAGGCATGAACCGGTAAGCAAAGATGATTTGCATCTCTCCAAACTTCGGTGTTGCAGATCCACCATAAGTTTGAGGGTGTTAAAGTAGACTTGTATAGGGGTTTTTCTGCTATTTTTCCTCTCCTCTTGTACATGTATATAGCAGCCCTTTTGGGGCTTTTGCAGGACATGCTGCTGTTAGAATAGTCTCTTGTATAGGGTCTTATTTGCTTTTCTTCTTCCCTATTGTACATGTATATCTAGCCCACTTGGGCCCATGTATGGAATATCTTTGCGTTCTAACATGGTATCAAGCAGGAACTTCCTCTAGGGTTTCTCCCACTCACCAAGCCAGCCGCCACCATTCTCCGGCTGTCGCCGCTGGTCTCATTGCCTCTCCGTGGCTTAATCCAGTGCTTTCTCTCTCTCTTCTTCTTCGCGGTCTTGCCGCCTCTCTCTGCTTGCCGCGTCGGATCCGTCCGGCCAAGCCTGCTCAAACTTGCCTCTGCTGCTGCCCGCTGCTTCTTATCTCCCGCTGGCTGCTTTATCCGAAGCTTCGCTTGCCTCGCCTACTCCGCGGGATCCGGTTGCGCTTATCTCGGCTGAGTTCGACAAATCCCGGCCAAGGCTTCGTCTGAAGCTTCGTCGGCCAAGGCTGCCCTCTTCCGTCTTCCGCTCGCTTGCCCGGCCAAGGCCGCTTCGTCTGAAGCTTCGCTTGCCTCGCTTTCGCTGATCCGCCGCGTCGCTTCCGCCTCCGCCGGATCTGGCTGCGCAATCCTCGCCTCCGCCGGATCCGTTCGATCAGTGCTTGCCATGCCGCCAGCCTGCTTCGGCCGTCTTATGCTGCGTCGCAGCGGCGGAAGATCGACCGGCCACCGCCTGGGCCCACTATGGCGCCTCCATTACGTCAGGTAGGTCCGATTGCCCTTTCGCCCGGTCGCTGATTCGGCGGCACTAACTTTCGAGTGGGCCACGATGCTTCAGCGTGTGCCTTCTGATCGGCGTCTCTGGCTACCGCAAGATTTCTTCGCGCTTCTCTGCGCTGCGGTGCCCTCGGCTCTGTCGCCCGAGCTTCTTCTTGATGGTACCCAGGTCCCACGCCGCTTATGACGATACTGGCGAGCTCTCGAGTACACCGCCGCTCTTGAGAGTCGGAGGCCAGATCGCTAACGAGGCTCGCGCTGCCGCTGCTTCACAGTAAAGATGGCGTTGACCTCGCCGCTGCGTGTCGCGACTGGCGTCTTCCCGGGCGATGTGGGGAGTATGTGCGGGCTCGATACCGAAAGCGACCATGTTTCTACACCTCCCTCTCAAGGCTGGCTTCTCTCTCCAAAGAAGAAGACTCCACTGCCGATGCTTTCTTCGCTTCACCGACGCTTCTACCGTCACCGGGCGCTGGAGCCGACCCGACACATCTGTGTGACTTGCGTCGTAGCCGGGACCACCGTGTTGGCGCTTCGTGTCTTTGAGTTCCTCACGAGCTTCGCCCCGAGTTTGAGCCGCCGTGCTTTCATTCTCGCCCGCCGCCTCTCCGTCGCTAGTGGAGGCCTTGACTCAGTCCGTCTTGAAGACTTCGCCTTGGGGCATTCTCTCCTCGCCATGATCGTTTTGGTTGCTACTCTGGTGGCTCACTCCACTCTCCTCACCCAAATAGTGGCTTGGTCGCGTCTTGTATCAGGGTCGCGGCGAGAGACCGGCAGAGGCTCGGTTGCTGTTCGCCGCATTATCGCAAGAAGAATGGCCACACCATTCAGCGGTCAGCGCCGCCTGTCCGAAGGCTACGGCACCTCTGGAGGACTTCCAAGCTTCAGCAAGACTGGTGCCACTCGCCCACCGGCCGGGCCCAGAGTTGACTCGGCGCCTTGAGAGCATGGAGCTTCGCTTGGATGCGGGTCCCCATCGCTTGCTCACATACTAGCCAGTTCTTCACCGCCCTCAGTACTTGGTACCTTGATTCTCGAGCTTCTTTCACATGACACCGATTCGACTCACCTTGACTCCTCATGCCTCTATCACTCCCTCTGGTCCGCTAAGACTACCGACGGTACACATCTCACAGATTCTTTGGGCAGGGCACACTTCATACATCCTCTTTCTGTGTTCCTTCTGTTTCTCATGTGCCTTATCTTGATATGCAGCTGATTTCTGCCGGCCAGCTCACTGATCTTGGGTTCAGTATTATTCTTGAGTCTGACTCTTGTTCTATTCAGGCTCGCAGCACAGGGACCCTAGTTGGTACTGGCCGGAGATCCCGTGACTTCCCACGGCTGTGGGAACTCGACTGGCTTCGACTTCCTTCCGCTTCCGCTTCCACTACCTTCCTCGGCCAGTCGTCTACCGCTTCTGATGCCACTGTCTTCGCCACCACCACTTCCGCCAGTTTTGCTCAGTGGCATCATCGTCTGGGTCACATGTGAGGGTCGCGTCTGTCTTCGTTGATGAGTCGTGGTGTTCTCTGGAAGGTCTCTCGTGACACCTCCTCTCTCGTCGTGGTCAGTAAGCTTGGCAGCGCTCCTGATTGCCATATCCTAGTAGTGATTCTGTGTCAACTCGACCTTTTGATTTAGTTCACTCTGATGTATGGGGCCCTGCTCCCTTCGTTTCGAAAGGGGGTCATCGTTGGTATGTGATCTTTATTGATGATTTCTCTCTGTTCACTTGGATTTATTTTCTCAAGTCTCGTGATCAGTCTTTGGTCGCCTATCGCCTTTGCGCCATGGTTCACACTCGATTCGATTCACCCATTCGTGTGTTTACGTCTTGACTCTGCCGGAGAGTATCTTTCTCTTTCTTCGTCAGTTCTTGTTGAGCGAGGCACCCTTCCTCAAGACTCTTGCACCAGCCCATGCCCGAAGCGGTGTCGCCGAGCGCAAACACCGCTATCTCCTTGAGATCTGCGAAAGATGATGCTTTCGCTTCGCTCCACCACACTTCTAGGCCGAGGTGTCTCCACCGCTGCTTATCTTGTCAACCTTCACCTCCATCGCTTCTTCGTGTGCCACGCGGTTGAGCGTCTCTTTGGCGAACCCAAGATTCGGTCTGCCTTCGCCTTCGCGCCTTTGGTCGTGTTGCTTACGCCCTCCTTCAACCTCGTGGCGGACGGCCGACCGATCTGTTGATCAAGGCGCTTTTCTTGGTCGACTCTGGCGCAAGGGCTTTCATTGTTGGGACCCTCTTGGTCGTCGGCTTAGGGTCTCTCATGACGTCACGCTCGACGAGTCTCGTCCTTTCTTTGATGAGTCTCGTTCTTTTGACTCCTACTTGCTGATCGGGGTCTCCTTGAGTCTCTCTCGCTTTCTCGGTTTCCCGGCGCCTCTATTACTCCTCTTTCCTCCTCCTCACCGATACATCACCTTCCCTACCTCCCTCCCCACTTCCTCCAAGGCCTTCCTCTCTACCCATTCCTCCTGTTGTTCCTTCTTCGCCTTCTCCTGCGCCTCTCCCTTGTCGCCCTCCTATCCGGCCACTACTCACGCCGGTCCCTCTTGGTTCTTCCTCACCCTCCTTGTTGGGACCTCCCCCGGCTCCTGCTGCTTCGGAGCCCCTTTCTTCCTCGGATCCTGCTCCCACTCAAGATTCCTCCCCTACTTCTCCCAGGTACGCTCTTCGTGATCGGAGCAGGATCTCCCCTCCAGATCGCTATGGCTTCTCCCTTCACCACCACCTCCTCTGAGCCTACTTCCTACCGTGATGTTTGTTGGTCATCCCGAGCGGCGATTTGCCATAGCTAAGAGATTGCCGCTCTTGAGCGCATCGCACTTGGGATCTCGTTCCTTGTCCCCCACCGCCACTCCTATCACGCAAGTGGGTCTACAAGATCAAGACTCGTTCTGACGGTTCTCTTGAGCGCCACAAGGCGCGCCTTGTGGCTCGTGGCTTTCAAAGCAGAGTACGGCCGTGACTACGGGGAGACTTTCTCTCTGGTCGCCCACCGACCACCTGCTCACTCTCGATCGTTGTTGCCTCTGTTCGTCGGTGGACCATCTCCCAACTCGATGTGAAGAATGCCTTTCTTCATGGTGAGCTGCGTGAGGAGGTCTACATGCATCCTCCTCCTGGCTACAGTGTTCCTGATGGTCACGTGTGTCGTCTTCGCCGTTCTCTACGGTCTCAAGCAGCCCCTCGTGCGTGGTTTGAGCGCTTTGCCTCTGTTGTTGCTTCGGCTTTGTTGCTAGTCGATGACCTGCTTTTTTGTCCACACCTCTCGCCGTGGTCGGACTTCTTCTCTATGTGGATGACATGCTCATCATCGAGATGATCCTCAAGACATCGCCTTTCAGCAAAGCACGCCTCGATGGCGCCCAGATGTCGATCTGGGCCTCTTAGGTACTTCCTTGGGATCGAGGTCACTTCCACGCTGAGGGTTACTACCTCTCTCGGCGCAAGTACATTCAGATCTCCTTGCTCGTGCTTGCCTCACCGACGAAAGACTGCTGACAATCCACTGGAGCTTCACCTTCACTTCGGCCATCGATGGTGTTCTCTTGAGATCCTACTGCCATCGCCACCTTGTTGGGAGCCTCGCTCTACCTTGGCATCACTCGTCCGACATCTCCCACGCTGCTCACATCCTCGGTCGGTTTATGGCTTCTCCCACCACCATACACTACACCACCTTCTCCGTGTCCTTCGCTACCTTCGTGGTATCATTGACCGCCGCCTCTTCTTCTCCAAATTCCAAATTTCTGACTTCAGCCCTACTCAGATGCCACTTGGGCTAGCGATCCCACCGATCGCAAGTCCATCTCGCCATCTTGGTCTTTCTTGGTTCTTCCTGATTTCTGGAAGACCAAGCGATAGAACATTGTTTCTCGCCAAGATCGAGGTGAGCTCCGGCGTTAACTTCGCCATCTTGAGGTGACTTGGCTTCGTAGCTCCTGCCGAGCTGGGTGTGACTGCTTCCGCCTCCTCGACTGCTTGTCTGACAAGATCTTGGTGCCATCAAGATTGCTCGTGATCCGGTGAAACATGAGCTCACCAAACACATTACGCCGATGCTCACTATGTTCGATCTCAGGTTCAGGCTCAGGTGGTTACTATTTGTCATGTGCCTTCCGCTCTCCAGCTCGCCGACTTCTTCACCAAGGCACAGACTAGAATTCAGAATGATTTACATCTCTCCAAACTCAGTGTTGTTGATCCACCATGAGTTTGCGGGGGGGTGTTAGAATAGTCTCTTGTATAGGGTCTTATTTGCTTTTCTTCTTCCCTATTGTACATGTATATCTAGCCCACTTGGGCCCATGTATGGAATATGCTGCATTCTAACAGCTGCATCTCTAACACATGTGAGCATAGGTCCACGTTGGAATCCATGTAAACACCACATGAGCGACTCAAACCACATGTACCTTGGAGTCTTGGACCTTGGCTAGGGGCTTCTGGTGTACCATCATGGGTTAAGGGATCTACTTGACCGCTCACAACAAGCTTAAGGACCTACAATTTATTTTACTCATTAAGAAGTTTTAAAGCCACAAATAGTTCAGGAAGCCAAGACGTGGTACATGGTGAGAGCAAGTGAGAGCAACAAGCTGCCAGAAGTAGGGATTAGATACACAGTGAGGGAGGATAAGACTAGACCATAAAAAAACAAAATAGAGGAAAGAAAGATGAATATCAATATCCATAGTTGCTGGAATGAATTCACTGTAGTTTGGGACGTCAACTGTGACACCATGTAATCACAAAAATAAGACATTGTTCAGAGTGGCTTAGGCTTAAAGCTTAAGCCTAGCTAAATTGAAAAATTGGATGTTTTGGCTTTTTTAGTCTAGGTTTTTTTAATTATGAAGGCACCTCTAAAAACTCTTAAAAATAACATAAACGAAGAGGGCCAGCTTTGAGAAGCAGATTCAAGAACCTCTTCCTTTCACAATTAATTTACCACTGGCAACTCATTTATGTTTGTTGATTATTGTTAGTACAACATTGAGAATTACAGGGTATAAGAACTACCCAATGTAACACAAAAAAAAATAATAAAAACATAAAGTTAAGAAAAAAACTCACCACCCAGAGAAGAGTTCTAGGGTTTCGAGTAGATATATTGTCAGTCACCAGCTTAAAACCTTGATGTGCATCAACAATCTCCACAATGGTCATTGCGCCAAGCAAGAAGAACACTATTTCACTAACTTCAGAAGTCGTCTGGCTCAACTCTTGAACAGCTACATCAGTCGAGGGGGCCTAAATCATATAAAAAAACAGAAGCAACAATAGAGGTTGATCAGTGAATATCATCTATTACATGCTTAAATAGATTCAGAACATGTGGACTGCTTGAGAAAAGCAACAGTAAAAGGTCAACCAGTGAATAGCATCCACATCTTAAAATTGTGGTACTTCCAAACTAGATACTCACTAGCAAATATGGGATATATTATTTACCTGCATGACACAATCCAGATTAACATCTGGAGAATGCAAACTTGCAGGCATATTTTGTTAATCAAGTTTATTATTGTGAGTCCCTTAAATGGCTTGATGATCCATCTAAACAGCAATCAAACATGTAAGTTATAACTATCAACTAAGCACCATACTCTAAACTACAGCAATGACGTGGCTAGGGTACACAAGAAAAATACATTAAAATTCCTTAACCTTGATTACAGTTGAAAAATCAGGATTATTAAGGATGATCATAATTTCTTATTAACTAAACAGACTAAAACATGGAAAACATAGATGGGAAAAATGATTCATGTGGGCATGCAGCTATAGACTAAAAATCTTCCATAAAATAAAAAAAGTTTTCTTGCAGAAGAAATTAAATCAAACTGCAATTGAAACAATTTCAGTATCGATTTTAATATTGAATAAGTTATCAGTCTCTGTAGAAGTTTGAAGGATGTGTCTCAATCAATAATAATCAAGACAGTCTCAATCAATAATAATCAAGACAGTCCAACCGAGTCAAATCTGAAATTGAGCTTCAAGACATAGGAATAGGATTGACAACTTGAATTTAGAAAAGACTAAAAGAGTTTTTGACGTCTTTAAGGTGACTTCACATATTAGCTTACCCCAATACTTCTGATAACCCATAGGCACACGGCCATCAATAATCCGACTCCACTTTTGTTAAATGCTAGTGATTCCTCAAAAATGATACCTGCATAGCCAAAAGCAAATACTAGCACCATTGCAATGTCCTGCAAAGGAAATATTTCAACTAAGATTGCAAGATTCGTTACTCCCACATCCACAGCTACAAAAATAAAGAGGTAGATGAACCGATTACACAGTTAAACAGGTACAAAAGGGGGAAATTTTGAACAAGATGCCTAGGAATCAACTGACCTGATTAGCAGCAACCCATGAATGGTTTATTGCAGCTGCCCCAGCCAAAGCCGTCGCGAGGATAGTTAAAGCTTTAAGAAGGTCGTTTTTTGGTTTGTAGTTAGCTTCAAAATACTGTGAGCTAACTTCATCGACAGAGCATAAAGGATCACAATTTCCAGTCGTGTCCAACAGCTGAAATTTTGGTGAAATGGGAGTTATTAGCAACTGAGTAGGGTATAGTAGGCAGTAGCAACAGCAAACAACCAAGCACCCATGATGGATACATATAGATAAAAACACCATATAAAGTGCTCAAGAACTCCAATGACAGGACACAGTGTCTCTCACTAAATATAAAATTAACACATGAATCATATGTGTGGCACACACATGACATATGATTGGTGCATTGTTTGATGAAAATGTATGGAATTTTGGTAGTGGAGGAGAAATCGGAAGAATTTGGGTTGGAGCCAAACAGGAGAGAGAGAGAGAGAGAGAGAGAGATGACTCAATGTGATGTTCCTTGACTCAACGAACTTGTCCTCGTAGTATGTTTTTACTTGATGACAAGACTATTTTTTTACTTGATCACAAGAAAGAGGAACACCATGCAGGAACAGCAGCACAACTAGAAGGCACACAATGTTTTTACAGTGTATCAACTCCTGGATCTTGCCAGCGACACCGCCAGCCATGCATGCAACCCCCTGCTGGTTGCCATCTCTTGGAGGAGAATGGGATAGATATGGTATTTCGCATGTGAAAACCGCTGTAAAGAAAAACAAAAATTGGGGGGAAAGGGTAATGGAACTGGACAGGATGGTAAAACAGAAAACAGTGGGGTCAAAGTGCATCTGCATATTTCAGTGTCATAAATAAAGTGGAGATGTGGCATGAAACCAATTTTTCCTTAACTAAATGTCTTTTTGCTTTCAATGAACTTGTTCTCCGTTCTTTGTCCAAGGAGTTTGATGTGTTTACCTTGTGTTGACAATTCAGTACAGTTTGAAGACGAAAATTGTAGTATATTTGTAAATCCATATACTGCTCCTTTTCCCCAAGAAAACGTATGATACTCCTAACTTGCTACTTGCTGCAGAACCACAATAAATCCACTAGTCTTAAACTACCATTACACAAATTTAAAGATTTTAGGAGCCAAAGTGCAAAAAAAAATTCTGCTAGATACATCCTCATGCCTTCCTTTTTTTTTTGTAACTCACATGTTACAGTACCTTTAGCAGTAGTATGTAGGATTGTGCAATATGCTATTTTGCTGCAGCCATGTTTTGAGTCTTTTTTTTCGAACAGGATCTCAGTCTTGATACTTCCTATTTCATGTAGATGGTTTTATACAAGTATTACAGAGAATCTGACTTAAAAGTTTTGTGTAAACACTGCATACACAGAAACCCAGATCAATGGTGGGTCTAAGATCATGTTCTTAGATTTTCTTCCACCGATTTTGGTTTGTCAATTAACCGACAATTATATCAATTTATTCAGATAAAGCATAAGAAGAATTGAAGCATGTCTCAAATGTACTTCCATTGTAACTGTTTGACTCGTGAGGTGGGCAGTTCGCAGAATTTGTGAGAGAAGTTGAAACTGCACTAGCATGGAGAAAAAAGCCGTAAGTAAATAAGGCAAGATCATATGACACTCGTTCAAATGGAGAAACTGGATCCCTTTCTGTTGGAAATTTATAGCCTAATTTACTCATCCGAATGAACCCAACTGAAGTTTCAGTTATTTCATAAGCATAGCAATATGTACAATACAGGCAGTCTGCATTCTGCAAGCCAAGACTAGTGGTGCCATTCCAATGTGAGCTAGAAGCACTGCACAGCTCCACAAATGCTAGTCAAAAGAAATGCGCAGTACCCAGATTCCAAGCCTTACGATTCATGGGAACAAATTTGCACATGTACTACCTCATCACATCGCAGGCAGGCAGCCAGGAAGCAAGTCGACGCGGGAGGAAACGCTTAGAGGGGACTGGAGAGCAGGGGGATGAGGAGGAGGAAGAGAAGCTAGACCTCGTAGTCGGTGGGCTCCTCGGGCGGCGGGGGCGAGGAGGAGGCGCAGCAGCGGAGCGCGCGGCGCCATCGCTGGGCGGGCGGGAGCGGGGCAGTGGCAAGGGCCAGCTGGCGGCGGCGGATGAGCGGGGAGGAAGGGAGGGAGGAGGAGGCTGCTCGGCCGCCGGCGAAGAGCAAGTAGGTGGAGAGCGCCATAGCTTAGCTGCTGATGCTCTGCGGAGTGGATGACAAGTAGTACTGTATGCCGTCTCTGCTCAACTCAATGGAAAGCACGGAGGAATCAAGCGTACACTTTGCCGTCTATTTATTACAGTAGCAGATACATGCAACTCTCTCTCTGTACATTTGTCTAAACAATACGTTTATATCAATCCTCTCTCAAAATACCTAAAATAGCAATCTAGATAGGTTATTTATCGGAGGACGCAAGTTGGCAAGATCTAGGTTATGGGGGTGGTTTAGCAACTATATTGAACAAGGTCTTATGCGTGTATATAAGGAAGTCTACATATCGTAAACCATAGCCCTTGTTATAAGGTAGTTATAGTTTACTAGTCAAATCTAGTTTTTCTAGTTTTAGTGTTCCTAGTTATCTCCTTCATGGAGACGTTGTCAGTGATACAACCAAGTATAAAAATAAACTTCATCCTGAATTGTGCAGTGGTCTCCACATCTTTCTTGATGAAGTCTTTAGAAGGTGTGGTACCCATTGTCCTTGATCTAGTCATGAGCTATGGGCTTTTGTTTTTCCTACTGGAATAGGCATTTGGTTGTTTGTTGGAGTTTCTTTTCATGGTGGTGCTGCATGTTTTTGTTGCATGGACGTTATAGTTTTTGTGTTCGATAGGGCTACATTTGTATTCAGACCAGCGTTCCTATAGCTAGAGGGGGACGATGGTGCCGATGGTATCCTATTATGTGGAGAAGGCAGTTGGCAGGAATTCAAAGTCTTTTGCGTAAAAAAAAAATGGTATCCTCCATCTTGGCTATGCTGATATATTGCAGCAGGTTTCTAAGTGCGTCGTCTTCTTGTGAGCGGTTGACATAACTCCAAATATTTCCATTTGTCAGATCTATATGTTCCAACGCACTCCTAGTTCTTTGTTGTTTTTTCTCCTGTGGGTTGTGTTGGTTGGACTGGTCTCACTGGGTTTGTATCATGTGTAAAGCCTCCTATTCCGAATGGAATCAATAAAAAAAAAGGCAAAATTGGTTCCGTAGCACCGAAAGATCATGTCTTTTGGTATATGCCATCGAAAGACTTCAGTGTAATTAAATACCACCGAAAGATGCAACTTCTCTATTTTTTACCAATCTGTTAGCTCCATCCATACTGCCGTGAAAGGATAGGAGTTATCAGCGTGGTCTAGCCATTGCTCTCCATCCAAAACCCCGCCCAGCACCTCCTCTCGCGCTTTCTTGTCAAGGCCGCCTGAACCTCCTCCGCCCTGCCCGAACGCAACGCCGCCTCGCCTCTCTGCTCCAAGGTGGTGCTATGCTCGTCGCTGGTACCCAAGGTTGAGGGCAAGGGATCCGGCGCCCACAAGGCACTGCCCTACCGCGACGGCCGACGAGTCCCCGACTCCCTCCCTTCGCGTATCTCGCGGGACTCCCAAGTGTGGAGACGAGCAGCGGTCGAGAATGGCAGCGCCGCCACCGAGGAGGGCACCGCCTGGGAGGGCGCCGCCGTCGGGAAAGGAGCCGCGGGGAAGGGCGCCTCCGCAAGTGCTTCGGCCGTCGGCGTGTTTTGCCCTCGGGGAACCCTAACCTGAACTGGTTCGGCCGACGTGTTTCGAGGACGCAAACGGCTCGATGGATGGAGCTAACGGATTGGTATATTCTAGAGAAGTTGCATCTTGGGCTCCGTATCAGGTGCACACAGCACACAGGTGCACACATGCAAACTTTAAATCCTCACCATCTTATCTGTATTCAACGGCAAGCCCAAAATTTACACTTTACCCCTCCAACGCTTCCTCCCGAGCAGAGGATTTGCCTTCCCTCCAACTGCACCCTCGACGCCTCGCCTTCCTCGCGCCTGATGAACTGAGGGTTTGACGAGGCCGACGTCGTCGCCGCCGGCCAATACTGCGGGATGGTTTCAACGTCCGAGCAGCCGGCGGCCACCGCGACCGACATTGTCGCTGCCGGCCACTTCTGCGGGTTGGATTCGACGTCCAAGCAGCCGACGGCCACCACGATGCCCAAGTCGCCGGGCACCACCACGATGCCTGAGCAGCGGCAGCAGCTGGTGGCCACCGCGATGCCCACGCCTTCATGCACGACGATGCCTGAGCAGCAGTAGCAGTAGGCGGCCATCACGATGCCCAAGCCATCGGGCACCACCGCGATGAGGTTCCAGCCGTCGGTCACCACGATGAGGTCGTCGTCGAGCACCGTCATGAGGTCACCGGTGGACGCTCAACATGGACGCTCATCCATGGTGGAAGCTCAGCATGCCGATGGTGGATTCCATCGCTCATCCATGGTGGAAGCTCAGCATGCCGATGGTGGATTCCATGGTGGATTCAATACACCGAAAAAAAACTCCATCTTACCAACCTCTGTGAGTATTTTGTTGATGTGACCCATATATGTGTTTGATATTTCATCGGTATCAATCAATCTAATCTTGTTTAATCTGTGACATTGCAGTGTTTGTCCTTTATACCTGATTGTGAGGATGAGTTGAAGCCTAAAGTTGGGATGTCTTTTGAAAGTATCGAGGCCGTGGAGGAATTCTGGAAGTCTTATGCACATAAAGTTGGCTTTTCGGTTCGTATTGGTCAACAGAAGTTATTAAATGATGTGGTTCTATGCAAGCGATTCCTATGTTCGAGGGAAGGATATAGGAGAAAGAAAGGTAAAAGTAGTGTTACACCGCTCTCTAAGAAACAGAACACACACAACATTATGGAGACTAGATGTGGATGTGATGCACATATATATGTGAAGTTGACGGATAAAAATTACATTATAGCATCAATGGTTCTAGAGCATAACCATGGATTTGTATCACCTGACAAGGTTCATTTGCTTAGATCAAATCGTTCAATTAGCGAAAGAGCAAAGAATACCTTGTACAATTGTCACAAAGCAAGCATAGGTACATCACAGGCTTATAGGCTACTTCAGGTTAGCGAGGGTGGGTTTAATAATGTTGGATGCATGAGGAGAGACTTCAAAAACTACTATCGTGGCCTTAGGGAAAAAATCAAGAATGCAGATGCTCAAATGTTTATTGCCCAGCTAGAGAGGAAAAGGGAGGTAAATTCTGCATTTTACTTTGATTTTGTTGTGGATGATGAAGGCAAGTTGGTATGTGTATTTTGGGCTGACGCTACAAGTAGGAAAAATTATAGTCATTTTGGTGATGTGGTGTCATTTGATTCTACATACAACACAAACCAATATGATATGATCTTCGCCCCATTTACTGGAGTTAACCATCACTTGCAAAGTGTTTTTTTTTGGTGCCGCCTTCTTATCAAATGAGAAGATTCAATCATATGAATGGTTGTTTAAGACATTCCTAGAAGCAATGGAAGGAGCAGCCCCAAGATTAATTATAACCGATGAAGATGCTAGCATGAGAGCTGCTATTAGTAACGTTTTACCTAAAACAGTTCATAGGCTATCTATGTGGCATATTATGGAAAAAGTTCTCGAGAAAATTGGCCCTATGATAAGAGATGACCCTCATTTTTGGGATCGATTAAACTCCTGTGTGTGGGGTTCAGAAACTGGTCAGGAATTTGAGACACAATGGAATTCTATCATATGTGACTTTAATCTTGGTGGAAATGAATGGTTCACTAATCGGTATCATATTCGTCAATCATGGATACCGGCATACTTCATAGACTTACCTCTAGCAGGCATTCTTAGAACCACCTCAAGATTAGAAAGTGCAAATTCTTTTTTTAATCGCTTCATTCACCGCAAGTTATGTTTTGTTGAGTTTTGGCTTCGGTTTGATACAGCCTTGGAATGCCAACGCGAAGAGGAGTTAAAGGCAGATCACATGAGTATACATAGTACACCACATCTGTTGACACCATGGTCCATGGAGAAACAAGTAGCATAGTATATACACATGAGGTGTTTAAGAATTTTCAAAAAGAAGTGCTTGCTGCTAGAGACCATTGTTCTGTTTTGGGGATTACACAACTTGAGGGAGAAAAAATAGTGGACAACCATAATGAGTCTGGAAAAGATAGGGAGGTTCATTGGTTCACATCAAGTATGTTTGGCAATTGCTCATGCAAGTTATTTGAGTCAAATGGAATTCCATGTCGCCATATTATTTTAGTGCTACGAGGTGAAAAACATAATGAGTTACCAATGTCATATATTATGAAAAGATGGGAAAAAAGGTACAAAAGGTAAAATTTGTGTAAATTATTATATGATTGCTCTATTTTATTTTGCAATGCTATTCACTAACTTTTTTATATATAAATCAGAGAAAGGGTCTATGATGAAGAAGACAACCTCCTAGAAGAAAAGCCTGCTGACTCATTAGAGGTGGCAACAAGAAAGAAGATTTCAGGTATACGTAACAAGATGGAAGATTTGATTCAAAAAGCCAAGCACTCTAACGAAGGCCTAGACTTCTTATCTTCGAGTGTGTTTCACATGGAGGCTACACTTGATCAAATAGTTCCTATTGTGGCTCACACTAGACAAGATGAGTATGAGACTTTCATTGGCTGTAACATTCCGGAAGAAGTTGCGATACATCCACCAAATGATATTCACTCCAAGGGGAGATGCAAGAGAATCAAGAGAGGCAAGGAAAGTAAGGCGGTGAGTAAGCCACGCAAGGAAAAAGTGCCAAAATTGTGCAAGAATTGTCATCAGATGGTGTTTCATGATGCTAGGAACTGTCCACAAAAATAAATGTTGGCACCTTTTGTTTTTATTTTGGTGTAAAAATTGCCTGGAAGGAGTGCTCAACGATTGTCTATGTGTTGGCACCTTTTGTTTTTATTTTGGTGTAAAACAAATATTTCTTATATGTGAAGTTTGAATGGATATGGTTAAGGATTGCCTAAATGTTGGCACTTATTGCTTTTATTTTGAATCCCTAGTGTTTTCCTTCCATCTTTTGTTTTTTGAGACAAGTCATCCATTTGTGTACTGTAACATCCAGAAGTTTCAAATTTGTGAAAATTTAAAATTTTGAGAGAAATAAAATTTCGAAAATATTTTCAAACTTTATTGAGGTAATAGTTTATAAAATTATAATGAAGTGGAGATTTAAAAAGATTTTCAAAGTTTAAAAATAAAGTTTTGAGAATTTTGAATAAAAGTAAGTTCAAAGAGTTGCATTACAATATTTTCATTTTGAAAATACATCTAATTAGATTTTTCGATTAATAAAGTGCTTAAAGCAAAGGTGTTATAAAATAAAAGGATTTCAATGATTTGTATATTTTCAGTTGTGGAAAAATTAAACCAATTTGATTTGTTTCGAAAAAGAAAATTTGGTCAAATAAAATAGTTCAATCTATTGAGAGTTAAAAAGTAATCAAAGCCAGGGACTTTTCAATTTGATTTCAAATTTATATTATCTTCTCTTTGTACAAGATTTGGATTTTGTATTATCATGATTTTCTCTTAATTATTTTCAATTAAGATATACATTCCTTTCCTTCTTTGATCTCCTCCTTCCTTCTAAGCAAACCGACCGCGCTGCCTCCTCCTTTTCTTGCGGCTGCGCTATCTCAAAGATGTAAACCCCAATTTTGAGGAAAACACGTCCTAGGAAATCCCTCGTAGATTATTGTAACACTCCTATTTTATTAAAATTAATAAACTTGGATTGTTAAAATCAAAAACCTTTTTCTTGAATTAAAAGAGGTTAGATTAATGCTTTTGGGTTAGTATTAAAACCTCTTAAAAGAAAAAGAAAACTTTTGTATAAACCTAAACTATGGAAAAGGGAATTATATAAACTCTTGAAATATCCTTCCCCCCCTAATCTTTTTGGGAAAATTTAAAAAGAAATAAAAGAAAGAACAGAGAAAATTAAAGAGAGAAAACAAGAAAGAAAATTGAAAGGAATTGCCCATGCCCACTTCCTCCCATCATGCTCATGCCTCACGCACACCATACATACTTCAGCCACCAGTAACCCACACTTATTGCCATACCCACACAGGTGGCCACCAATGCCGCCTCGAGCCGACCCCACTTGTCGGATTCGTCGCCGCCTCCCTCTCAGCGTGTCTGTCGCGACGCGCCTGTCATGACGTGTTCATCGCGATCGCCGCCGACCCCGTCCTGTCGCTTCGCCTCGAGCAGCCGAGTCACGCACCGCCGCAAAGATCGCCTCACCCTCCCATAGCCTTCACTCCCGTGTTTCCTCCCACCGTAGCTCACCCGCTTCAGACGGCGACTTCAATGTCACGCCACGGCCACCGCCCTCGGGCCACCTCCCGGACCAGACTGTTCGTGGCGTGTTCCGCCACCAAGCCACGAACCATACCTCTCCCCATGGCCCTATAAAGCCCTGCTCGTGCCCTCCTCCATTTCCCTTTGGCTGTTCCGCCAGTGCTCCAGCCTCTCGGGTGTCACCAGAAGTCCTGGCTGCGGACCCGAGCTCCCGAGAACTCTTCCTCTTGCCCCACTTCGTCCTCACTCCGACAGTACCCATTCGCCTGCAGTTCACGAAGCTCGTGGAGCGCCGCCGGCCGGGAACCACCTCCCTCTTCGAATTTGTCACCGCCGGTGAGCCCCATCCAAATTCGTTGCTTGAGAAGCATCAGGGTGCTCCCGCGCTCATTTTCCTCACCTCTATTGACCCCAGAGCCGCCGGACGCCATCGCTGACGCCGCCTCGCTGGACCGCCGCCGACCTCCATGACGCCAGAGCGCCCGAGCTCCTCCGGTCTCGCCACACTGCAGTGAGTCCCCAAGGTCCCCTAGGAACTTCCCGCCCTACTTTCCCTAGCATTGCCCCTAGGATCGTCTTCGCCACGGAAGCCGTGACCGCCCGCCTCACCTGCTGCCACAGAATCGTCCCTCCCATGACGCCGAGACTTCCCTAGGGTCGGATAGAGCTTGGTACCTAGTTTAGCATCCCCATCGGACTTATGAAGTCCGGCCGCCGACGCCACGCCGTCTCTCCTCGTCGCACGGCCGTGTGGGGAAGAAGGTCGCGTGCCTCGGCGCCGCCGTTCCGCCTCGACCGGTGGACCCGCCCGCTTAGCGTTCGGCGGCCGCACACCGGCGTGGCCTCCGGACCCACCGGTAGGTCAAGTGAGACGCCTCAAGTCCGCCTCACGCGTGGATCAGCATTCGCCAAGGCGCCGCTCATCCTCACAGGCGTGGTGTCGCTTCAGCAGCGTGGGCCAAGCCCAACACTGTTCGGGACTTTTTCCGGTTTTTCAATTTTGAAAAGCCGAAAATAGAACTTGGGATTATTGAAAATAGCAAATGACTCCCAAAAATCCAAGAAAATTTCAGTAAAATAGCAGTGCAGCTTATGGATTTAATAAAATTGTTAAACCCAGCTTCAAAGGGTTCACAAGATAAGAAAAATGTTGTAATCCTTTTAGCCTTTCTAAATTATGGGAAAATGTGAAAACCCCCCCTTTATATCATGTCTAAGAACTTGTGGAAACCTGATTTTTAATAAAGAATGGTTTTCAAAAATATTTATCTTGTATTGTGTTATTTGTGCGAGGGTAGATTGCAAGGAGCTCGTGGAGACCCCCGCTGAGGACGTTTACCCGTACCCGGAGTTCGATCCAGGCAAGTCCCCTTGATGCACATCGTCCGAGTTTTGTCTTATTTAAAGGTTTTTCTAGTGATTTGAAAATTTGCATGCTAATTATAAAAAGATTAATTTAAATTAGTTAGCACCAAGAATGGAATGGTCACTATATCTTCCCCTTATATGTTAAACCTTAGGAATAACTAAAATATCACATTACCATTCCTTGCCGTAGACACGCATGCTAAAAATGATTATAGGACCTTGCCATGTCATCAAATAAATACAATTATGTGTTTTTTTTTTGAAAATACGGCATCAAGGTGGATGCCGGGGACTGGGTTTTGGCTTCCTCCCCCTCTCCCCTTGAAATACTCTGACTAGGGAGGACCCGGCTGTTGGCTTGGTGGAGATGATGCATGGTTTCGGGTTTGTGTAAAGAGCTCCTCCCCTAGTCTAAGGACCGATTTTCCTGTGATCCTATGAACTGAGCCTCGCTAGTCTGACCTCGGGTTCCGTGGGGACGGCCCGGTCTATTAAGCTAAGACCTCTAGTAGCTACTTGCGGGTGGTGGTGTTCCTTGTGGACACTGGTTGTACGTCAGGAGGACGTATCCCGTCGCCAAAGACTGACCTTGGTCCTCGGTCTCCTTGTACAACAGTGAAGACTTGGGCCAGTGGGCGATCCCCACAAAGTGCCCAGAATGACTCACAAAGTGAGTGCTACTAGGGTTTTAGCCCAAATGGTCTTGGGCACGATTGTTAATGTGTTTGCCTCCCGAGGGTAAAGTGTACCCACTCTGCAGAGTTAAAAACTATCATGATAGCCGTGCTCACGGCCAAGAGCATGCGATGAACCGATCATATGGTAGATTCTTCTTTTCAAAATGGGTTTTGAATAAGAAAATCTGCAGACGGACTTCTGAGACGGTTTTGCAAACGAAAGACTCTTGTAAAGATTTGGAATGCCACAACAGCTTTAAACCGCTTCTTACCTATAGGTTTGAAAAGTTTGAAAAATTTGCTTTCGCAAACCTTCCCAAACCTACCCTTGTATCGAGCCACATGTCAGATTTACTCTCGACTTGAGTACGATTGTACTCACCCTTGTCGCCTCTCTATTTCATCCTGTTTTTCTTGCACGCTTGGTAGAGGAAGCGATTCACTTGACGATCCATGCGGACGATGACGACACGATCCGGACTACGAGGCGGGTGATTTCGAGGACTACTTGGAAGACTAGGGCCATGCCCTCAAAGCCTAGCCGCTGTGGATTAGCGATGAAGTTTGTTTAGCGGTCGCGTGCTAGTGCGTGGGCCCTGCTTCGCTTTCGCCAGACTGCTTTTATGACCGCGTGTCATTGTGCTTGTAAAATTTGGGCTATGCCCGTTATGTAATAATGTAACTTTGGTAATGTATCACTGTTTGGATCATGCGTACTAGCCGCTGATCCTTAGGACTAGTCTGAGAATACACAGAGGGTCCTGGCCTCAGAGACAGGTCTCGACAATTATCCTCCCAAATTTCGGATCCTAAAACTTTTTCCTTCGCTCTACAAAAATCGCCGAAGACTGACTTCTCAAAACCCTAGCCGCTCCACTCTTTCGCGTCTCAGTGCCACCTCGGTGCAAATCTGCCCAAACCATCCGAGGACGTCCTTCGTATCTTCATCACGAATCCATCCCAATCGAGAGCTCGAAGATTCGTGGTCGAATAATGTCAGATTTAATCACCGAAGACCTCGTCGGATTTTGGCCAAAGCTGTTTTTGCCGAAACGCGGATTTCGTACAGTAATACCACGATTTCGCCCCGTCTCTTGTTTCTCCGTGTCTCCCTCTTCCTCTCTAGACCTTCGTTGTTCCGTCATCCGCACCTTAGCGCGGGTGTCGCCTTGAACCGCCGCCGGAAAGCCAGCTGTGATGTCCTATTATTTTCAAAAACCTAAAAACATATTATTTTAATTTAAGATAATTTACTTAATATTTATCCTCTATGTTTTCCAATTTTGTAATAATCGCCCCCTGAGCACCCTTCCTAATCTTCCCCTAATTACGTTTTTCCTAATTGCACCTATGTCCAATCGTCCCATGATGGAGGACAATCCAACATTGCCCTAACCGTGCCTCCCAAACATAACAAATCGGTTGAGAGCAAAACATGCCAAAATAACAGATCGGATTTGATCGAATTCCCAACCGAGCCTCACCTCAGTTTGCAACACCCAACTATCCCCTATACATACAATCCATATCAAATCATGCCAGCCAAAATCATGCCAAACCGAATCCCCGAACCATACCAAATGTGCCTTACATGCTGCACGTACACATACCAAATCTACAGGCTCGCCATGCTAGGAACACTCGTCGTATTTTCCTTCCAAACCAAGCCAAATCAAATCCGATTCCTACCAAATCAACTCTTTCCATATCTTTACCCAAATCCACAGTACAAAAACCCCAGTCAGCCGTGACCCAACCTAAATAGCCCCCAAACCATAGCCGCTAAGGGTTTCCAATCAGCCGTCAACACAGAGCAAGGGGAGGAAGAGGAGAGGTCGTCGTTGCCACCGTCCGTCGTCACCGTGTAGGTGAGCTGCCGCTCGCGAAGCTGCTAGGGTCACCACCGCCGGTCAAGCCGCCCGCCGCTCTGTCGCCCGCACCCGAGCTGGGGAAAGCTGCCGCCGGGCCGCCGCCCCACTGGAGGGAGCTCGCTGCGCCGCCGTCCCCTGTCCTCGCCGCCAGCTGCACCCTGCGCCGCCGCCTGCTAGCCCTCGCGCCGCCGGATCCCGCACCAGATTTCGCCGCCGTCGTGCCGCGCAGCACGTCGCCCCGTGCCGCCTTGCTCCGCCTGGCGCAGCCGCGCCGAGGCCGCCGCCACCGCCGCGCAGGAGCCTGCCGCCGCCCGCTTGGCCGGCGAAGCCACCGCTACGGCCTCGCGCCACAGCCTCGCGCCGGTCACCCACCACCGCCGCCTGCTGGCCGCGCAGGGAGCGGCCGCCACCGGTCACCCGCCGTCGCCGGGACCCGCCGCCGGCCGCCGCCCATCACCCGCCGCCGCCGTTGGCCGCCGCCGCCCCCATCTCTCTCTCCCCTTTCATTCTCTCTTTCATTCTCCCTCTCTTCCCTCTGTGCTTTTGCTCCTGCACGTGAAGAAGCAGAGCATCTGCTCTTGAATCCATCGGGTCAAAGACCAGTCAACCCTCGAGTGAACAGTGCACCTTCACAATTTCGTATCTTCCAAACCGTAGCCCCGATCCGCATCAAACAAATTTCGTTGATCTTCTTTTAACCTAATCTACCTCCTGTATTTATTTCATAATTTTCTGAATTTTATTTGCTGCTGTTGATTCGTCTATGCCTCGATTTGCGTGTAGACGTCGCGGAGGATTCCAGAGGAGAGCTAGCTGTCGATTATCAAATACCGTGCTACCTGGACCTAGGTGCAAGCTAGATTCATATTGATCCCACCAATTTTCCCTCAAATTTACTATTCATAGCGTTTTAACTATGCATGCTAATTTTATTGTTATTTTGTATATTTAATTTTAGTTATCGCCAATGACGTGTTAATCATCCATTAGCACGTGTTACCTTTCTATTGACGCCTAGAATATGTAAATATTATAACAGCCATCCTTGATTTATACTCACGCTAGATGCTTACTTACTTCGATGGGAAATCTGATGATCATTATGATGGGAAATCATTTAAAAATCTTGGTACAGGGAATCTACTCTTTATCGTGTGATTTTGATTAAACCTTAATTCAACTAAAATCAACATGGCATGAGTAGATTCGAGGTGGTGGTATGATTGGTGAATGTTGGTTTGTGGTATGCCACCTCGGTCGATCTAAGGACCGAACTTCGTGGATGGACTGACCGGGCAAAACAGTACAGCCATGGGTGTTAATAATGGTAATACCTTAGTTGTTACCTCGGAAAATCTAGGGTTGGTTTGTCATGGCGGTGTGAGTGTGGCTCGCTACCACCGTATACTCACCTGGCACAAGAGGGGAACCTCTGGCTTAGTGCGAGACGGCTTGGGGCGAATCCTTAGTGAGGCATTCTTGACCCTAGATGGAACGGGGATAGCGGTTTCGTCTCACTCTCAGGTGAGTCCTATGGGTAAAGTATACACACTCTGCAGAGTTAAAACTATCATGATAGCCGTGCTCACGGTTAAGAGCAGGCTTAGGCTGCTCCACTTGTTAGTCTCACCTTTTAATAATTAAATGGCCGTAGAAAGGTAGAGGCAGGGATTGCCCGGCAGCGAGTGCCAGGCAGTGATTGCCATGCAATGCATTACAGGGAGTGTATTGCAAGGGTTTCGTGTAGAGTTGACAGCGAGTGTTATCTCGGTCTATGCTGAGACGGCATAATATTATAGTGTTGAGAAAACATGAGTAAAGAAATAAATTTAAAATTGTTTTACACTATTGCTTTACAACTGATAGGATTATTTGAAAGTGCTCTTTATGCAAATAAACCAGATCCATTCTTTTGATACCTTGCATTTAATCACTTAAGGATATACATGCTTGCTGGGTATGGTTTATGCATAGTCATTAGTTGTTTGTCAGATCTGTGCGCAGGTGACAAATCTGCTAAGTAAGTGGTTACGGGGCAGAGTACGACGATGGAGTTTTCCGGCTACTAGAGGCGTACCCCTGGTCAGATGCCTGTGGTAGTTTGATGGGTTTCAGCCGACACGTGTTCTTATCTTCCCCACTCTGATGTTGAATTTATTCATAATGTAAGTGGCATTGCGCCCATGTACGTTATAAGTTATTTTCTTTATTAATAAAGTATGTGTTTGATGGCAATCCTGTTTAACCTGTGTGTACTATAGCATATGATCCTTGGGACTAGTACAGTAAATACAGAGGGGTCGGCTTTGCTGAGCCGAGTCCCGACATGTACCACCTGATGATGTGTAGGTTTAGTTATCTGTTAGCTGTATTGGTGGACTGAGTGATTATGATGCAGAATGGATGACAAAAATATATTTTGTTGGCAAATCGTTCTTAACAAAATGCTAGTAACTTGTTGCTGTGTTATGTTGTCTGAATGTTTCTTTTGCGAAAATCCTATTTAGCTCATGTCCAGTTCACTTGCCAAAGTTGTCACTTATCTGTTAAGTGGACAGATTCCAGTTCACAAATCCAGTTCACTCCCTCTCCAGTTCATGGACAGATTCTGATCAAAGATACAGACACAGACCTTATTCATATCATATACATACAAATTCTGGATACAAATCTTGTTCATATCAGGAACTTGTTTCATATACATACAAATCCAGACACAAATTCGTATACATACAAATTCTGGACACAAATTCATGTCTTGGATCATATACATACAATCTGGACACAAATTTGTATACATACAAATTCTGGACACAAATTCTAGACAAATAAACATCTTGGATCACAGTTTCAATACAAGGACTTGAATAGTAGTGCTGCTGCTGCATTGTGCATTGGAGGGCTACCCTCACTGAATACTGTCTTCTCAATACATTGCCCAAAGGCTTCTCAATATTGTCTTCTCAATGTTCTTTAACCACCCAGCCAAAGGAGAGATCCCTGCATCACATTACATATAAAAAATAGTAAGAGAATCGAAACATTGGGAATATGAATAAAGATGATGGATTAACACAAGGTAAGAATTGAGTAGGGTATATTTCCAGTGAACTGGTTTCCAGCAAGATTGCTGCAAACGAGAATCAGTTTGTATGTGTGCACCGAGCAGCTGTGTGCACCTGATACGGAGCCTTCTGCGAAACCATCTCAAAAGGTTAGCTGTCAAGTAAACTTAATACAGATGGAATGTTAGCGATTAGAAAAAATGGCTTTACGTTCATTGAAACCATGTCCTGATGCCTCATTAGGCTAGATAGAAGGTTAATTGGACCAGGATGCAACATTCGGCCAAATGCAGAACGGACCAATATTCATAATGCGACAAGCTGGTCAGTGGCATAGAACCAACAATGCCTCCAAAATTCAAATAAAAATCAGAAGATCAAGAGAGAATGATAAACTGGTCTGAAAATCTGGTATTAGAGAGCACGATTCTGGTAGACTGCAAAACAGATGGCTCATTGACCAATTAAAAGCATATGACTCCTTGCAACCAGCTCGATCGCTACATGCAAATTCTGAAATGTTTGAACTAACTAAGAAGCCTCTGGATATCTAATGAACAAGTTGATCACAATTATCAGCAAACTCACACAGGACGGGAACAACATTCTCTATCACATAGATCAGATACTTCTGGAAAATATATACCGGCCGGACTCGAACGACCTCACTGTTTGAACTCAATGGGACATCAGAATCTCACTCCTGACCAACCAATTCAGAGACCCCAAAACACCCTTCGATTAAGCAATTAACCAATTAAAAATTTTAAGATGCCCCCAAAACACCTAATTAATCACTCACTAAACCTCATCAAAACCCCACCAAACAGGATCCCGTCACCGAATCCACAGGGAAGCACCG
Organism: Olyra latifolia; assembly: GCA_036346145.1. Classification (NCBI taxonomy): domain Eukaryota; kingdom Viridiplantae; phylum Streptophyta; class Magnoliopsida; order Poales; family Poaceae; genus Olyra; species Olyra latifolia. The sequence goes on along the minus strand of CM070531.1, from coordinate 1,351,517 downwards.
ATCAACAGCGCACAAGAGGCGCAGCAGATCAGAACCATGCGAGATGATTCGATTCTGAAGGAAGAAAAAAATGAGCAAAGTGTCACGGAATCTTCACACCAAGCAACTCCACCATCAAACGCCCGGAAGCCCGCACGATCACCAAACACGCGCAGCGCCAGCCGCGTGAAGGGGAATACGGAACCGAGCAGGACAGCGCGGCGAGTCGCGGCGGCTAGGGGCCTCGACTGGAGTGAGGACTCCTCCACAGCGAGCATGGTGGCTGGAGGCTGCTGCAGTCGTGGTCGCCTCGGGAAGTCTCGCATGGCGGCTCCCGATCGCGTCATCTGCGCGCGGGCCTGGCCTCGACGACCACCTAGGGCTGGCTTCCGCTTCCTCGCCGTCCCGAGAGGCCCAAGGCGCGAGCGAGGCGGCAACGGAGCGAAGCGGCGAGGCGGCGACGGAGCGCGAGCGAGGCGGAGAGGCGGCGACGCGATTTGGGGAAAAATCCCGTGCTCAGGGTCAATTTGGGTGGGAGGCGATGCAGTTGGAGGGGATAGTGGGCTTGCCGTTGGATGCAGATGAGATGGCGAGGATTTAAAATTTGCATGTGTGCACCTGATACGAAGCCTGCATCTTGATGGTATTTAACTGTACTGAAGTCTTTTGATGGTATATAACAAAAAGACATGATCTTTGGGTGCTACAGAATCAATTTTGCTGAAAAAGATATGTCTAAATTTAGCATTTTAAGGGATATGAAATTGTGCATTGTTTTCTTGAGTACATTAGCGGCGTAGGTGCTCCATGGAGACCATCCCAGTTGCTCACAATCTCTGGAACATAACACGACATCAACCAAGAAAGAGCAACGCAAATAAATAATCATAAGCCTGCACCGAAAACTCCGCTGCTCAGCCATATTATCCAGTAGGCATCACCCACAAAAACACATAAAGCAACACGTGATTATGTGAGATAAACAGCAGGTAAACCACAAGTGGGTACTGTGTCGTTTATCGGCTTCAGCAAACTAAATAAATACAAGTAGCTTTGTGAATATAAAATTATGGGGCTCACTGCACCGCCATTCTGTCGACACACCGAAGATGGTGAAGTTAAGGCAACAGGCCCTCAGTCATAACGGGATCTGCCCTGCTCCTGCAAATAGAAATTTATGGAACAAGCCTCTGTGGGTCACGAGGGAAGAGCGATGTCTTTCTTATGTTGTTCAGGTTGCAGAAGAGCATCACCACCCTTTCCAAGCCGACCCCGAAACCGCCATGTGGAGGTGCACCATAACTACAATGGTGAACATAATTGCCAAATGAAAAGAATTAGAAATTAACAAATGGAACTTTGGAACAGAGCTATACAATCTATACTGCCACATTAGAAAATTGTAGCCATGGGATAAGAACGAACATACCTGAATGACTCGATGTATGAAGCAATGGTACTTGTATCTATTCCACACTCTGTTGCACGTTTGGTCAGAAGCTCAGGTGTATGTATTCTCTGTGCTCCAGAAATAATTTCCTCACCTAGCACACAAAATTGTTCCATCATCATATTTCAAAGGAACTATAACTTCTGCTCCAGTAATTGAATGTACTTGAAACTTGGCAATGCAGGGTCCCAAAAAAAGACACATATCTAGTTATCTACAGTCTTTGCTGGGTGCTGGCATACTTTTGTTTAGAACATCAATGATGCAAATATTCATACACACCACCAAAAGGTAAACAATAGGAATGGAGTAAAAAAAACCCCCACAGCCACAATGACCCATTCCATTGAACTATTGACGTAAACTTAATAGCTACAATGAAAGGGAAAACAGTAGGGGCAAGAACGCACTGCCAAACACTGAAAGCACAATCTTCTGCGCATGGATGAAATGCATTTACCTCTAATAATCTACATATAGCTAGATAGGACCAGTTAACAAGAATGCATGAAATGCATTAATTTACAATACTAGATGTCTTCTGTGCCATTACAGAAGACTCTCCAAAAGCAAATGCACTCCCACCAGTCGAATATAACTGCTGTTCAAGAGTTCCTTTTTTGTCAATTCAGATAAGGAAATAGTACATGGTACCCCCATGAACTCTTCACTTCATCTAATTCTAACCCCTAATTCCAAAACCATCTAATTTTCATTTATCAACCCCTAAAACCTGAACCTCTTACTGAAAACAATCCTGGTTTTGTGCTGACATGACAGTAATAACATATGTGGCAACTAGTCAGCTTACTAACAATGAATCAGCAAAAGGAACAAAATGATATGGGACCCACATGTCATCCTCCAAAATCCTATTCTCCAAACAGTTTCCTGCTTACAAATTGCCATGGTGGCACAATATCTACATCATAGGTACCAATAATTTATTCATCTAATTACCTATGTAATGATGTACGCACGACAATGACATGTTATACTAAACATATGGTAGGCAATGAAGTATAGCAGAAGACAAGAGACATAATTTATAGCCCAGTTTTTATGCCACCTCTCTATATATATTTTCTTCGAAATTAAAGTTCATGGATGTTCTTTGTTTGACACTGCCAGCAATATGATTCAGCATGATCATAACTACTGAGGATATGTAAAGACACATGTGAATAATTTTTAATAAAGAGAAGTGTCATTACTGCTACTAATACTATAAAATTTAAGGGTATATAATTCATTGCACATTTTCAAAGGAAAAGTAGAGTTTTATGATGGAAAAAAATTCTGGAGTAGCTCATTGAATGGGAGGAATTATTCACTTTGCTATATTATCTCTAATTGTTTTCCTAAATCCAAGTGTATTTGTACAAGCTCCAAATTGCAAACATACACTTCAAACGTAGAAAATTGGTGGTATTCCATGAATGCGGGTAATAATTTACACAATGATTAGAAAAAAGCAAAAAATACTTTTAGGCAGTATATAAAAATGGTCGAGGCATCTAACTAGAATAAGAAAGCATTTTGCGCCTCAAACTGGAATTTCGAAGGCAGATAAATTGGGTCTTCAAATATATAAAATAGTTCAGGTATTTTAATAGAACGAGAAAACCATGCCTGTACAACTAGAAATCAGAAGTCAAACAACCTTTCCATTTATTTAAACTCTAAAGCATGAACTAATAAAGAAAAGGGATTGTCACAGTATACACACTTCCGTACTATTATTATTGCTGCTTACCTCGAATAAAGACATCAAAAGAGTTACTATAAGCTGGGTTGTCATAACAAGGCATGGTGTAGAAGGGACGTACGGCCAAAGGATAATGATATAAAATGAAAAATTCTGTGCCATACCTACAAACCACATGGCAAGCTGAGTATCAAAATTTGTAATGAGGAACATACAATAGTTATACAACGGCAACAAAATCAGCATACTTCTCCTTAACAAGCCGACCAAGTTTTTTCTCAGCTTCAGTGTTAAGATCACCCATAGGCTCAATTTCTGTTCCAGCTTCCTGCAGAACAGATAAACCATAAATGGTTAGTTCTTTCTGGCCTGTCAATGCAAACCTTCACAATGTGCACCATAAGGTTGATAACAGTCTTAACAACTGAATTTATTTCATGGCATGTACTGCAGCAAATGAACATAGAATTCCTAGGCAAAAAGAATTGCTACATTTCCTACTTATTTTCAACTCCATATGATATAAACTGAACTAAGATTAAGAAAATATAATCTAACAGCATGTAAAGTTATATTGGATAGCTTGTCAAAACATACTTGTTCAGATAACCATTCATACAACACACTTTTACTGCACTTGAGTTTCAGGACAAACATGAATAAATTATATTATATTTGATTCCTGACTGAGTATTGTTTGCATTGCTTAAGGAAACATGTATGACAAAAATGAGTTTTTCCACTAACAGGTTTTTTTTTCCAGACTCAGGAACATAAATCAACACCTGTTTTTGCTGATAACATATTCCTAATCGTGATTCTAACTAGCCATTAGGACAAATTCCATTTTGTAAAAAGTACACTAAAATTTATTTTCATAAATCTGTTTCAAAATTCACAATCCAATTAATTTGTTAGATCTCAACTCATTCAAAAATATGTGTTTAAGACCTCGGGAATTGGTACATGTTTCGAAACCAAACAGAGATTCTTCAGTACAATTGTAGACTTTTGACTTTGCCGCTGGTTATTGAAGAAAATAAAGCCCTTGTTTAAATTATTCAATAATGGATACGTCTACCTAATAAGTTTTTTGATAAACCAAGAAACTATTCAACTGATGATGTCAAGAAAGGCTACCATTTCCAAGAACAGGCAACGATCATATGTTGTTAACAAACAATTCAATATGTCTAGAATCCAACAAAGAAACCACTATTAAAAGGTAGGCTGTAAGTAAAATTCAGTGCATAAATAGTTTAATATATTGTTGATACGAAACCTCAAGTCAGTGGAGCTGTTATGAATAGCACTTGTAGCAGCAGTACTCAAGAGCTAGCAGCAGCAGTAAAGTGCAAGACAGCATCAAAGTGCATGCAGCAGCAACATGCATGACATGCACAGCCCAACACAACACTGTCCAGCATGTTCCATAGGCCCACCAAAGGGCAAGACTCCACATTGCTGGAGCAGGCAGATGGGTAGTAGCCGAGCGACAAGGCAGCTGCTGGAGCTCGAAAATGGCATGCGGATCAGCAGCAAGAGCACCAGGAGGATGCAGAGCTGCAGATCGACGATGTGAAGCAGATCAGTGGCAAGAGCACCAAGAGGATGCAGAGCTACAGATCGGCGATGTGCTCGAGCGGTGGCTTGTAGACAACCCCTGTGCAGCAGGCGATGATGACGAGCGCGGCCAGAGTTTGGGGAGGTAGTGCCATGAGCGGAGGCCGGCAGTATGCGCAAGGAAAGTCAGATCCGGGTGAGGTCCAGCTGGATCTAACCACGTGAACTCATGCGTGCATGGATCGACGGCGGCCATGTCACAGGAAGTCGCATTGCAACATAAGAAGCTAGATTGGCCTCTGCTGCTGTCAGGTATGCGCTGAATCCCCTGCCGTTGAGTCACCCAGCAATTGGTGTTTGAAAGGGGAGGAGGGGATCGACAAGGTGGTGTCCCTAGAAGCGAAGATCTCCTCCAGGGGCAGCAGCAGCGGAAGGAGTCGGTTGAGACTAGGGTTTCGAGCACCTTGGCTCTAGTAACATGTTATGAATAGCACTCGTATTGATATGTAGGCCAATGGCCTGTATATATAGGATGCAACGTAAAGCCTAGATAAGGCAAAAAAGCCCGTATAGGGCAAGGAATCTATCTCCTACTGTAACAAGGATTCTATCTACTAATATAGCTCCTATATCTCTAAGAGGAGCAACATGCAGAAGAATACAATATCTATTGTGTGTGTATTACATTTAAGATTCGCGGCTGCCTATATACCACAAAACCTCTCCTGACAAGTGTTTAGAGTAGAATTCTCATTTGAGATGCAACAAGTAACTTAATCACATGTGATTCTCAACTACGACTATGATGGTTCAATCAGTAGACGAAAGTTGTCACGGCCTGGGAGATTAGTTCACATTACAATGATCTGCGAGCAGAGGCCAATGTCCCAGGTTCTTGGCACACCAAGCTGCAACAGGGAGAGAAAGAGAGGAAAGAAGTAGCCAGCCAGGCTAATTTCTGCATGCTTTATTAATTGGACCTTTAGCGTTTATATAGGCTGAAGACAAACTAACAACTGGATCAAACTCTAATAGATTAATTGGATTTACACATCTTAAGGACTCCTAACTGATTACAACTGAAATAATCTAAAGGTGGATTCTTTTTAGCTTATCTTATCCAGCTTATTGGACTTATCTCGTAACTTCGAGAATTTCTCGAGAGCCGGTTAGCCTTTGTGTCTGGGGTTTAGGGAGCTTTTAGACACGCCTACGAGATAAAAAAAATAGACTCAAAAAGTAATAAAAAATTGAGATAAGTCAAATATGACACAATTTTTTTTTATCTCAAATAAAATAAGACACGAGTGAGTCTTATTTGACTTATGTCAATATTTTTATTACTTTTTGAGTCCGTTTTTTTTATCTCGTAGGCGTGTCTAAAACCTCCCTAAACCCTAGACACAAAGGCCAACCGGCTCTTGAGGCTATCTCGGGAAATTCTCGAAGTTACGAGATAAGTCAAATAAGCTAGATAAGATAAGCTGAAAAGAACCCAACCTAAACTAACTAGTTTAAGATAAGCTGGACTCCTATGCCGAGAGAGGCTCACTCAGCCAGGAGACCAAGGTGTGCCACATGAAGACCATTCCCTATCGGCACGGGGTGGCCCTTATGGCCTGGCCATGGAGTGGTGACGGTAGCTGTAGGCCGGCTCAGCCATGACAAGCATAAACACAAAAGGTAGATATACAAGTTCAGAGCTTCACACCTACTGTGATAACAATATAACCATTAAATAAGAACAAACATAAAGATGGTGACACAATAGCTAGAAGTTTCTACCCTTAACATTTGAATGCCCTCCTCATATGTCAGCTTCAATGTTTTTTCCAAGTACTGCATAAAATTAGCACAATTTGAATCAGTACCTTGGGTATGACACACAAAAAATAACAAAAAACAAGAATGTTTTACCTTAAGAGGTTCAAATGGATACTGCCTATTTATTGTCTCAAGCTCCTCCTTGCAATCTTCATTTAAATGTTTGAATATTGCTACGAATAAGCCATCTACAATGTCGCAAACCTGTGTAAGAAAATTGCTGCATTGTAATCATCACTTCAGTAAATGATGAAGTGAAACATTTTTCTACCAATCTTACCTCGAAGTAGTGTTCCTTGATCTCCATTTCAGCATCCAAACCAACAAACTCACATAGATGCCTGTGTGTGTTTGAATTCTCGGCCCTGAATACATGACCAACTTCAAATATACGTTCAAACCCAGCACAAATAGCCATCTGCTTGTGTAACTGAGGAGATTGAGCTAAACAAGCAGGCTGGCCATTGTACTGTAGCTTGAATACAGCTGCACCACCTTCACTTGATCCACCAATCAGCTTTGGACTGTGGATACCAACAAAATTCTTTGACAACAAAAAATCCCTGAATTTCTGCATAATATCGAACAATGACTTACATTTTTTAACCAACAGAAAAATCTTTAGATGCTACATAAATACTTAATAAAATCCATCAATTGGACTGTCCACATAACCGCCTACATAAGATGGAGGAATGATTCTAAACTACATATGCATGGTCTTAACAAATCTACAATACACACTAAATGTTAAAACTGGAAGTACAATTAGACAGATGTGCATGGAAAAATACATAGTAAAATGTTAGGATCACTGGATTAGTATATCTATATAACAGAAACATATGAAAACTTCAAGCTTGGTGCCCAAAACACAGGTGCCTTTTTCTTGAAGATAATCTCAATGCTGAAAGTATGAATGTTTTACAGACTCAGCATTTATTCAATGATGAGAAATTATAAGGTGCGTGGCAGTTGGCCCAACCATAGAAGTCAGTCAAACAACACCAAGTACTCACGTTTTCAACTTGACATTGGATTCTGAATATTGCTTGATTTGCCATTGTCCGCAGATCAATAGCTCTATTATTCAAACGAGTATCTTGGCCAACACGAACAAGCTTCTCTCCAGCCTGAAATCATTGCAAGAGTCAAACCCTTAAACCTCAATAAGATTGTAGGTACCATAAGCAGAAAAGCTGGAGCACAAAATTAAATTATTCCTGTAAAGAGAAAGCAAGCAAAACACAAAAAAAAGTTGCACAGAGCATACTTGTTCAGCCTTTTCAAATTCAGCTTCACTCCGTGATGCATCCTCAAGGTTAATTGGCAGACTGGAGATCGCCCTGTTGATGCAATAGATCTTCCTAACCTGAATCTCCACCTGCCAGTCAATCCCATCCATCAGCTAAGGTAACACAGGGCAATAACTCAAACAAGCCATAGTTGCCGAATGCATGTTCTCTAGCAGTATGAATGAGGCAGCAGAAGTATAAAGGTAGCTTATTGTGACAATAATTTAAGATAGTTTGAACTTACAAAGCCTACAAAATCGCCATCTAAGATCAGGGCTACCAGATGGCTACATGAAAGCTATGCGAGGTCGATTGCCGCATGACGGCTGCTACTGATGAACAGGGATAATCACGTTGCCTTGCATGAAACGGACCTGCTGGGTGGTGGCCTTGAGGGGATCCTTGGGGAGGGAGACGACGCCCTCGACGTCAATGATGCTCTCCTTGCTGAGGGAGGTGGCAAAGCGCACCATCTGCGTGCTGACGCCGGTGTCGGCGCTGGCGACGAGGATGCACTGCACGGTGCTCATGCTCTGGCGCAGCACGAGGAAGGCCATCTTCTTGCTGACGGGGCGGATCGCCTGCGCGAAGCCTCGGATGAGCACGTATCGTTCCGCGGAGGACTGGTCGAGGTCGCCGATCGCGGTCCAGGAGCGGCCGGAGATGGTCTTGGACTGGATCTCCTCGACGGGTACATCGCCGTAATTGGCCGCGAAGGGGTCCTCGGCGTCGGCCTGCGGCTGCTGTTGCTGCTGGCGCTGCGCCGCCTTCTCGGCCTTCCTGGCGTCCTTCTTCAGCTGCTTCTTGCTGATAGCGGCGCCGGAGAGGTCGGAGGCGAGCTCGTCCGCAGGGGCGGAGGCGGAGGCGGGTGGAGGCTCCGACGACATGGCAGCGGCGGCGGCGGCGGCGGCTAGAGGGAAGAAGGATGAAGAGTAGGGTTTAGGCTCTTCCGCTTTCGGACTTGTTGACAAAGCGGGCCAAGTCATTGCCCCATTGTCTCCCACGCCAATTTCGGCGCCAGTTTGGACATAGAGCAGCCCAAACAGGCCGGACCTGGCGGGCCGCTGGAACTGTTCATCTTGGAGGGCCTGGTTGTAGGGGGCAGACGGTACCAAATCATTTTTCGAGTGACCACCGAATCAATCTGACAGTGATTTGTATTAGGAAACCTATTCGGTTACGGGCTGACCAAACCGTATCCGGATAGGTCTATCCATGGACCTGTCAAACTCTATGAACCAACACTATAAATAGGGAGGGATCCGTCCATTGTAAACGCACCTGAAAGTAATAAAGAATCCGTTCTCTCACTACATCTGTGTTTCATCTACTTGTGCATCTGTCGATCTTGATCTCCGTCAACGTCTTGCGTGCGAATCAGCAACCTCGGACTACACCCGGTAGCATGGTTGCTTAACAGGTTATCAGCACGACACGCTCGGAAGGAGGAACCGCAAGCACGAGGAGATCGATCGACTACGGTTGTTCGTCTACACCGGCGTTTTCGGCATCGAATCGTCATCGCGCCGGCTTCCACTCGGATAGCCGAAAACAGCCTGCGATCGCCGTCTCTGTGACGATCTCTTTAATCCCCAACGAGATCGAAGGTATTGCATTGAATCGAATTTTGAATAGTAGATCGATCGATTTGAAAGAAAATTGGGATTCTTGTTTTGAATCTGAAAGTCGCACTATTTTACCCTAGCCGAACCGAAGCCGGCCGCCGGCCGCCGCCTCATATACATACGACCTTGCGCTTCGCCCCCCGCGTGCCACGATGGCCTCGCCGTCATGACCTCGCCGCTCATGAATCCGACGGCCGACCATCGAATCGCGTATACGCTTCGCTAATCAAGCTATGGCTGGCTTTCTCAAGCGACCCGACCACCAACGGCCAACTCAGCACCAGCAAGACTGCCGCGCGCCTCAAGCGACCGGCCTCCCGACCCATGCTGAGCACCACGCTGCCGTTCAGTGTCTCCCAGACAAGGACACCACGCCCCAAGAACGCCAAGGCGGTGGCCAAGAAAACCCTAGCCACCCAGTGGAAGGGAAGCCATTGGCCGAGCTTATGCATGGGCCGGCTAGACCAAAGGAAAGAAAAAAACCGGGAAAAGGAAACTGGGCCGCGGGAAGGTCGTGGGCTAGAACGGACAGAAAGAGAAGAAAAGGATGGGGGCCGGGGTTGGCCCGAGAAAGAAAAGAATGAAAAGAAGAAAAAAAAGGGATGGCTGCGGTGGAAATTTTGCAAAGAAGCCCTTTGAAATTTAAGAAACTATGCAAAAGAATTCTTAGAGATACCAAAAATTTCACAGAAGTCCCTAGAGACACTAAAATTTTCATAGAAGTCCCTGAAATAAGCAGAAATCATAGAAAAGCATATTCGGGCATAAAAGCATCTCGGGATTCCGAATTTTTTTTTACCTCTGATGATTATTTTCATGCTATTATATGATGAATTAGCTATTATAATTATCAGTTTATGCCTATTTATGAATAGAATTTATGCATATGAATTATGAATGTGAATTTCCGATTCTATGTGGTGCCCGTTCATTACATTAATCTATGAATTGAAAATAGCATGTTGAATAGTAGAAAAGCATGAATTTTATTGAAGAATTATAAAAATATATGCAGATTACATATAGTAGTCATGAATCAACATTGCTATCATAAAAATTTGGCTTGAATTTCACAGAAAAGCCCTGAAACATTTGGGAATTATCTGAAAATTCACCAAAATTAAGAATTTTTGCATAGAAAGCCCCGAAAATTAAGAATTTACCGAATGTATGTATTCTGGCATATAATTATTCCATGAAATTGCTATTATAATTCTTGTAATAATTATTTTAGCATGTTTATACTAGAAATTCTGAGAATTTATGAATAGATCCATGTCACGCAACACACACTATGATTACCCACAGTATCTTATGCAAAGAATTTGAATTATGCAAATATTTGGCATCGTGAGTCGTGAATTTGATGAATTCCGGCTACGCACATGAAGCTCCCCGCACCGCCATTGGCATTGTAGCAAGGGGCAATACCCGAGCACAGAATAACCAAGCACTGCATTTCATTAGGCACACCTGTTCAATACTTTAAAGAATGAATACATGGCAATGGAAAGTGCTATTGATCTTTGGGCCACGCTTAAGAAGCGGTTCGAAAAGCTCAAACACACTATCCTGCCATAAGCACATGAGGATCGACAAGCTCGAGATATGCAGAAGCTACGAAAAGAAGATGATGCCATCATAGAAAAAGAAATTGCTGACACTGTGGAAGTCTATTTTACAGAATTTATTTAGTGCATACATAGCAACGCTAGTCAGCCTTTTAGTGTGGTTGCATTAGCAGACATTTGTGATCTCATCATGAATGAAGAATTGTGAGCTCCAGGGGGAGCAAACCCTTAATTCTCGTGATCAGTTATGTATTTTATTCCCAGTATATTTGTGTGAATGCTTGCAATATGAATGATAGCCTAATTGAAATTATATGAATTTATGAAGCGCCCATATGAAGGAGATATGCATTGTTGATAGCAGAATAACATCTTAAGAGAGACAAAGTATTTTGTTAAGAAGAGAACTGGCAGTATAACCACAATTGGAAGAAGTGGCTCGTTTGTGGTAGGCTCCGGTCAAGCCACGATTGTTCTGCCTACGGGTACTTCACTGAAAATTGATGAAGCTTTGTTGTACTCTGAATCCACTAGATCTCTCTTAAGTTTTAAAGACATCTGTGCCAACGGTTTCCACGTTGAGACCACTAAAGAAAATGGCAAAGAATTTCTGTGCATTGTGAAGCATGACGGATGCGAAAAAAGAATTTTAGAAAAATTTTCTTCATTTGAAACTGGGCTATACCACACAAGAATTAAAGCACCTGACAAATACACTTCTCTAGAAACTTCTTTTAGGAGTGTTGAACTCTTCTCTCTTTGGCATAGTAGACTTGGTCATCCAGGCTTACGGATGATGAGAAATGTAATTACCAACTCTAAGGGCCATGAAATTAGTGTAAAGAATTTCCCTAATCAAGAAGACTTCATATGTCAGGCATGCGCCACTGGAAAAATGATCACTAGGCCCACGATCATGAAGGTGCAAGATGAAATCCCTGCGTTCCTTGAGCGCATCCAAGGGGATATTTGCGGTCCCATTCAACCCCTACCAGGTCCTTGTAAGTACTTCATGGTGCTCATTGATGCTTCCTCGAAGTGGTCAAACGTGAGTTTACTCTCGACAAGAAACCACGCATTCGCAAAGCTGATCTCTCAGATCATAAGAATTAAGAATGCATTCCCGGATCATCACGTGAAGTCCATTTGCTTGGACAATGCCGGCAAATTCACTTCGAAGGCATTTGATGATTACTGTATGGCATCGGGAATCAAAGTAGAGCACTCAGTGCCACATGTCCACACTCAGAATGGACAAGCGAATAATCGATTAAAGGATCAAATTCATAGCAAAGCCGCTCTTGCAGGGTTGTAATTTACCGAACACGTGTTGGGGCCACGCCGTCCTACACGCAGCAGCATTATTGAACTATAGACCGTCAGCGTACAACATCCAATCACCAATGCAACTAGTTCAGGGGATCACACCGAAAATTTCCCATTTAAGAAAATTTGGATGCATGGTGTATGTACCGATACCACCACCACAACGAACAGCTATGAGCCCTCTCCGGAAGCCGGGGCCGGGGATATACATTGGTTATGAGACAATGTCCATAATCAAGTATTTAGAATCCTCGACCGGTAATTTGCATACCGCCCGTTTCGCTGATTGCATCTTTGACGAGGATAATTTCCCGTCATTAGGAGGAGATAAAGAACCCTTAACAAAAGAATGCCGTGAAATCATCTGGCAAACCACCGGCATTCCCGCACATGATCCCCGTACTAGAGAAGCAAACGAAGAGGTTCAGAAGATCCTCGATTTATAGAAAATTAGCAAATGTACTGCCAATCATTTTTGTGATTTGAAAGTGTGATCAAGTCGCATTACTCCTAGTAATGCACCAGAGAGGGTTTGAAATACCATAAAAGGTATCCTCATCCTGTTCCGAGGCCTCAGAGAAAAGGACAGGAAATCTGGTTACTCGAATCCCAAGTATCCGAGGACGCCTGGAGAAAAATGGATAAGAGAGCTTATCACAACCGGTCACGAAAGTGCCCCAAAGAAAAAAGAAGGGGAGTCAGTTGAGACCTGGCAACGCTGGTAAGAACCAGCCTGCTAGTGAGGCGCTCCCAGATTTGAATATACCGATAATAGAAGAAGAAGCCGAAAGAAATACGTGTGCGCACATCGGCAACAATAAGCTAAAGGAACTTGCTCCCGTGATGGGAAATAGCGGTGAAGAGCAAGTAGAAATGCACGAAGCACCCCATGACGAAATGGCCATAAACTTTGTAGAATCAGAGAAAATGATGAATAGAGCAACAGCCAATGTCGACATATACTTTGCTAAAATGATTGCCAAATAAATAGATTCCGATCCAGAGCCGGCATCTCTTTCTGAATGTAAGCACCGACCAGATTGGGCGGAATAGAAGAAGGCAATCACCGCGGAACTAATCTCACTGAACAAAAGAGAAGTGTTTGGACCTGTGTGCCTTACACCCTCCCATATACGTCCCGTGGGCTATAAGTGGGTTTTTGTTCAGAAGAGAAATGAAATTATGAAGTGGTACGGTACAAAGCAAGGCTGGTAGCTCAAGGTTTCACTCAGCGCCCAGGCGTTGATTATGAAGAAACATATTCCCCGGTCATGAGTGGTATAACCTTTAAATATCTAATCTCAATGGCAGTGAATATGAACTTAAAAATGAAATTGATGGATGTGGTCACAGCTTATCTTTACGGTAACCTGGACTCTGAATTGTACATGAAAGTACCTGACGGCATGCCAACCCCAAATAAAGAGAAGAAAGAATTATATTGTGTAAAAATTGCAGAAATCCTTATATAGATTAAAGCAGTCAGGAAGAATGTGGTATAATCGCTTGAGCGAGTTCTTGAACAAGAAAGGCTATACGAATAATGAAGATTGTCCATACGTTTTATACAACGATCACAAGATGGTTTTGTATAATTTCGGTTTCGTGGATGATTTGAACATCATTGGCACTGATGATGAAATTAAAGAAGCAAGCTCGTATTTGAAATCTGAATTTGAAATGAAAGATTTGGGTAAAACCAAATTTGCTTAGACCTTCAGCTTGAGCATATGCCAGATGGAATACTCATACACCAAGCCGCCTACACCCAAAAGGTGTTGGAGAGGTTCAGTTTTGAGAAGGCGTACGCATCAAGAACCCCGATGGTCGGAAGGTCACTACAAGCAGACCAAGACCCACATCGACCTAGAGAAGAAGGGGAGGAAGTCCTGGGATCGGAATTCCCATACTTAAGTGTCACAGAAGTGCTCATGTACCTAGCAAACAGTACACGGCCTGACATTGTGTTCGCCGTAAACTTATTAGCAAGGTATAGTGCAGAGCCAACGAAAAGGCATTGGAAAGGGGTAAAGGACATCTTCCGCTACATACGGGGAACAGTCAATCTTAGATTATTTTATAGAAGGAACCAAGATATGACTTTGGTCGGATATGCAGATGCGGGTTATCTTTCAGATCCGCACACCGGTAAGTCTTATATAGGATATGTCTTCCTGTGTGGAGGAACCGCAGTATCGTGGAAGTCATCAAAGCCGACCCTTGTGTCAACATCGACTAACCATTCAGAAATCATTGCATTGTATGAGGCAGCACGTGAATGTGCATGGCTTCGAAGAATGACATTCCACATTCTCCAGTCATGTGGATTGCAAATAGAATAAACCCCCACCATCATTTATGAAGATAATGTAGCATGTGTCGCACAAGTACAGACTGGATATGTGAAGAGCAACCTCACTAAGCATATAAACCCCAAGTATTTTTATGCACATGAGATGCATAAGATGAATGAAATCAATATTCAGTACACTAAGTCGTGCGAAAACCTCGCAGATTTATTCATTAAGTCCCTATTTGCATCTACCTATGAAAGGTGCATTAAAGGCATAGGGATGATGAGACTTAGAGAAGTGCAGAATTCGGGGGGAGAAACTTCACATATTTTGAATTAAATCTTGAACCAGAAGTTCAAGTACCCAACTATTACATTGAAGTAATAAAGCAATGTTAGGTGGATTTGTACTCTTTTTCCCTTAAGTGAGTTTTCAAGGAAGTTTCTCACATAAGGTTTTTAACGAGGCATATCCGTGCACACAGCAAGCATATGCTATGTACTCTTTCTCCAAGAATTTTTTCTACTGGGTTTTTATGGAGTTTTGATGAGGCATATGCATCACGCGGCAAGGTCCAAGGGGGAGTATTAGGAAACCTATTCGGTTCTGGTCAGGCCAAGTCAGATCCGGATAGGTCTATCCGTGGACCTGCCAAACTCTATGAACCAGCACTATAAATAGGGAGGGATCCGTCCATTGTAAACACACCTGAAAGCAATAAAGAATCCGTTCTCTCCCTACATCTGTGTTTCATCTACTTGTGCATCTGTCGATCTTGATCTCCGTCAACGTCTTGCGTGTGAATCAGCAACCTCGGACTACACCCGGTAGCATGGTTGCTTAACAATTTGAATAGTTTTACTAGTATCCAGCATTTTTTTTGATATAGATATGGATAATATCCGAAAAAAATATAAATAGCTTCCAACGGGTACTGTCAAACTCAGACAGACGATTCTACTCTACGCTAGAAAACACTAAACTGAATGTATTATATTGATGGTTTTTTAAACACGCCTTTTTCACATTTTGAGCTAAAAGGCTGCTTTTGATTATAATATGAAAAGTCGTAACTCCTTGACAATGAGCTTTAAGAGGCCTAAAAAATTAGTAAAAATAAATTTTTGAGAGTTTTGAGAAGAAACGCTAAGATCCTCAAAAATGGCTACAAAACCTAAAGTATTCGACTTGTAAAAAAATAAATATCCCTCTTAAAATCAGAATTTTATCCTAAGATGAAAAGAACGGAGCCTAAGGCCTGAGCTTGTGCTGCAGGTGGAAAGATTTCTTAATTAATTAAAAAAATACTAAAAGTGGAGAACGGAGCCTAGGCCTGAGCGTGTGCTGCAGGTGGAAAGATTTCTTAATTAATTAAAAAACACTAAAAGTGGAGAAATTACCACCAATTGGTGTTTTAAGAATAGTAGAGATATAGATTTAGTGATAAATATGGCATATTGTAATTTTTTTTGTGAAGCAAATATATGTTTCTCTATTGTCTATTACTTGCCTTTAGCGAAGCAAATATATGTTTCTCTATTGTCTATTCCCTGCAATTTGGTGGAGTTTGATCTAAAAATTCTTCCTTTCTAGAGCCAAAAAACCTCTTTTTGTCAATTTTTTTCAACAGTAGATATTACGATGGTTTAAGGTCTTATCTATTGCTCTCTTTTATAATTTCATTGCAACGCAAAGGCATAGAACAAGTTAAAATTACTATATATGTATTTATATGTCTATTTTCTTGTGATATTGTTGATTCCTAATTTTGAAAATTGACAGATTATCTGGAAGCATCTCAGAATCGGTTTAGGCCTGGTAGATATGGGTTGAAACGTGAGCAAAAAGGAGTCTAAGTCGGCTTCAGCAGATATGAAAGAAGGGGACTAGATCGGCTAAAATGGATATGGAAAGAAGAGTCCCAGTCGTATTGATGAGGCGCAGAAGAGTTTGAGTCAGCTTAGCACGAGTTTATTAGGAAGTATTAGCTATAATTAGAAGAATAAGATTTGAGTTCATGTCGGTTACGAAAATAAGAGTCCTAGTCAAATTAAGTACAAGGTCCTATATAAATTTTTGTTCCAAGGGGTGTGCAAGGGACATCAATATGTCAATCAAACATATCTACTTTTTATCTGTCTTTACTTTTGATCAAAACTAGAGTAGTTTCGTCATATTTTGCCTTCGATCGACTTATTGCACATCGCCTTTCGATCAGCTTCAAAGTACACCTTAAGAGTTGCTTGTGAGCAAGTATTGTCTTGATTTAGTTCGATTTACGGGCTTGCATCGGCTTTTGGTCGAAATACTATATTAGTCGATATTGCTGCGTATCGCCGTTTCGACTAAGGGTTAGATTTTACCCTTTTTATACTGATCAACACATTCGTTGACAGTAGATTGTTTACCCTCGTTCTCCAAGTGTTACAGGTCCTTCACATTACAGATCTAATCGGCTATCTAAAGCTGATTATGTCTTCTCTTGCCGATTGTAGGTCAAATCGGCTGGCACGTTTTGAACCCTGCTTTCGGTATTGACAGGGATCCTACTCTCTAAGCCTGTGTGTGTTTAGCTGAAACCAACTTTCGACGTCAACACACCTTTTGGCACGCTCGGTGTGACATGATGGCCGATCAACCAGATTGGACTAATATTTCTACGGACCATATCCTCAAAGTGACTGACGCTGATCTTACTGAGGAACAACGTCAGGACATGGTTGCAGGAATAGAGGAAGTAAGACATGCTTATCTCAGAGTTTTCCAAAAGAGCCGACACGAGAATACGGTGCAGAAGGGGAAACACCCGAAGGTGGTCGATCCTGCTAAGACTAGGTACAAAGTGACCTCCAGGAAGTGTCAAAGATGGTGCACTCGTCTGTTCATCATGCCATGGCAAACCAATCATCAGCGTTCATTGCTACTATCAGCCCGGTGATTATGAATAGCGTCAAGGGGATAGCACATGAGATGGTCGCCAACGACACTTTGTTCGCTCGTGGACCTACTATGCCATCCTATTCACAGTTTACTATCGGCCAACAACAACAGATCCATGCTACGATGGTCGCTAGGACTGTTACATTGGCTCCAGTATCTTCTCAGCTGATAGGGCATGGGCATGTGCCTACGCTTTTGCACATTGATTTCTAGGCTTCATACCCAACAGGGGCCGGACCATCAATGCCCTTACTAGTCCAGACCCAGGTGCCGACGACGTCTTTTCAGTAGGCATACCAGACTCCTTAACCAATGCCTGCGAGACAGATGTACAAACCATTGACTATGCCGAGTCAAGTGCACTACGTTCTGATGACTCAGCAAGATGAGTATCAGGTTGCTTCTCGGCCAATACCAATTCTTGATCCAACGCTAGTACAGATTCAAGTTCCCTAATACTTCCAGGATCAATTCTAGTGAGCACAAGTGACTTCATCAGTGGATATTATCATAGTACATCAATATCAAAGCACCTAGATATGACATCCACTTATTAAAGATAGAATCCAAATGCCACGTAGGGCTAAATAACAATTTCATCAGAGTAATTTATTACAGCTAATAAGCAAAATAAATAAGATAGATGTCCCATCATGAGCCACATGCTTCTGACTGGGAAGCACGTCCAACTACTCGCCTCCAGGTAGATCGTTCTCAAACAACGGAGATGATTCTTCAACTTGTCCTACCGGGATGAATAGGCAGCCCACAAACAAAATTTACAAGTATGAGTATAGGCGAATATTCAGCAAATCCCACACAGTGGGGTAATGCAATCCTATCATTTACATGCAAGCTTGGTACAAAGGATAAGCCACATGGTTATTTTGCATAAACAGCTTTTAACAAAGACATAATAAAGTAATAGATTCAAAAGCATGTAAGTAAATATTTTAGAAACAACATTTTAATCTATAAGCAATGGCACAAAGCCTA
Organism: Olyra latifolia; assembly: GCA_036346145.1. Taxonomy (NCBI): domain Eukaryota; kingdom Viridiplantae; phylum Streptophyta; class Magnoliopsida; order Poales; family Poaceae; genus Olyra; species Olyra latifolia. The sequence continues at coordinate 1,332,946 of CM070531.1, read as the reverse complement.
AACATAGCACAAAGCTTGATAACCTATACCCAGCAGTAATCACAGTGATAGCCCACCATCTGCATATAAAAAAACACTATATCTTGCTCAATACAACCAAACATTTGTTCATAACCGAGAACATGACTATTCGAATAGTTTTTAACACTCCGTAGAGGTTGCACATCTTTACCCATAAGATACTCATATCTCAACCTCTGGCTAGGAAGGAGACATTCGTAACCCAATAGTCACAAGACTACATTTAAGCAAGTGGTCCCCCGATGACTACTGTACCACCTAGAGTCAAACATCTGGACTACTAGGCTGCACACAGTTAGTACAGCAACACCGTATGGATGATGGCCCTCGTAAGCAGTATATCTCCCCCAAAGAATCTCACACAAATGATTCACCTAACTTGCCTTGAGGTACCACAACCTCACACTTAGTAACTTAACTCTTAAATTTAACCGAAGTCAAGCTCATTGTTTGTACTATATTTTGCTTGGCATGTTTTTACAAGATTAAGTTTTTAGGGAAACCAAGACAAGACTTTCATCTAGATTTGCCTCTTAGCCTAGCCACATAGGCTTCACCGACACACAGTACCAGTTGCCTTAGTCAAAACGCCCACCCAGGTTATTAACAATTTACAACACATGCAACATTCACATAAGAGCAACGCATGTTTAACCAATATGGAGGAACACATGTCTTCCTCACTTAAAAGCAACACATGCCTTTATTCTCAGTTTCATATATCTCATTAGTCAATATGATTTAAACCAAACCTAGGTAACGTGCATGATTAAGCAAACCAGATACGACTACCATCCCTCATGGTATCATCACTATCCAACTAAAATGATGACACATCTAGGTAACAAAGTGTTGGGGAAAGTACATGGCCTATATGGATACGGCCCATTTACCTGTCTTTAGTCCAAAGCGGGACCCACGCTGGCCTCGTAAGCTCGCACCCGAGCTTGGTAAGCTCGCTCCCGAGCTTCCTAAACCTCAGCGCCCGAGCTTCTTAGCTCCCGAGCTTCCGAAGCTCGGGGCAGGGCTCAGGCCCCAACGCGGACTGTGCTACGCCGACACCGTGGGCCCCACACGTCACCACGTGTTAAATGTGGCCGTAGTACCGATGCACAACTGTCACAGCCGCTGGCAGGTTGGTGGCCAGTCACGTCGAAGGTCAGCTTGCCCGCTCGCGCCCTAAAGAGAAAGACGTGCACTATTGCTTAGCAGTCAGGACGCTGAGACCGGCGAGTCGGGAAAGCATGCCTAGTGATCTGTGGATTCTAAAGGTCAGCTACGCCAAGACCCGGCAAGACAGAAGAACCCAACCAGTGACCAGAAGACGGTAAGGTTCTCCGCATCAAACCAAAGTCAGATTACAGTGGTCGGAGACCGCCTATAAAAGGGGGCACAGGCCACAAGCGAAACAGGAACGACGACGGTGAGATGGAAAACAAGCCACAACACTCCACTCAGTCATCATAGAACAGGAGCACTTGCACCTGCGTAGGACTCTTCGTTCTAGGTAGCAGTTCTTCACATTCAGTCACTTTAGGAACACATATAGTGCCTTGAGCACTTATTGTACTCGAGCCCGAGCTTCCCAAAGCTCGGCCTCACCCCCCTGAACTCGTTTAAGCTCGATACTAAACGAGGACTGGACGTAGGGCTGTTATTCGGCAATGGAGGCCCGAACCAGAATAAAAACACCCGCGTCACCATCCGTAGTCAACCACTCCTCTTCCCTCGACCATGACCAGGCTTCGGTCGAGGGGGCAGGGCCACTCACGGGTCTCACACCCCACTCTTGCTTATCGGCCTGCAGGGACTCTCCCTCCCAGATGCCACCACAAAGGATAGCTGGTAATACAATATTTCAAAGGATGGATATAACTCAAATTGGAATAACTAAATTCCCAATAAAATAAATTAAACATAGCAATGCATTGTTTAAATCAAATTCAGTTTATTTGCAAATAGGATCAACATGATCAAGGACTGTGTGTGACTTGCCTTGCTGCCACTCCCACTCTAGACCTGCAACAAAGTCTTCCACTGGCACACCTTTAGAAGTACACATTTCTCTATGTAAAGTGTCGGCGGTTGAGAGTACGGGACCCCCAGGCGCCGAGCTTACTTGTTGAGTATGAGGATCAACCGGCCTCCTTTCTGCGGCCTCGGGAGCTTTCAAGAAGGCGAGCTTCGATCAAGCAATCATCGACAACGAGCACACATGATTTAGGCTGGTTCGGGCCCCTCGTGTGGAGGTAATGACCCTACGTCCAGTGGTGTCTATATGGGATACGAGAAGGATTACAGGGGAGACGAGTTTTCTACAGTGGGAAGATGAGTTTCGGCCCGGGGTGGTAGTAGCCGAAGCTCCTGTGGTCTCTTTCTGTTCTCTAGCAGCTAACCTTTACATGAGTAGCAGCACAATCTATATATACACGGGTGTGATCGGTATTCTAAATAAGGTGACGCCCTATTATCCAGCGGTATGGAGAGGACGCCTTCTCGTCCGGCGGTCCGGAGCCTGTCCTCAACTTGCGTCATCGCCATCATTCACTTTTTAGGGGAAAAAGGCATGGGAATAGTGTAACAAGACGCGGGTTGGTGGCCGCAGCCCCCTGCGACCTAGTGCAGTTGTCGCAGACGGCGTCAGAGCATTTAATGTAGCAGAGTGGAGAGGGCCTGAGCCTGGCCGGGGAAGGAGTGACCCGGACTCGGGTCCGAGCAGGACCGGTTGTCCCTGAGCCCCGAGCGAGGACTTCCTTGCTCGGGGGAGGCTCCTTGCTCAGGGGAGGCCGGCGTTTTTGCGTTTTAGCGTGTAATGCTCCGAACGTCAGTCCAGGTCCCCGTCATAAAGCAATAATAAAGAAACACTGAATAAATAAAACAGTATAATAAAATATTTTAAAAATTCAAATAAAATTCATAAAAAATAGATCTTATTTTTTGAATTTTTAGAGACTTGAATTGTAATTTTTGGAATTCTGGATCAAAAGATATGAATTTTACAAGCTTTTTCCTATTTTTAAATCAAATTTCCAATTTTTAGAATTAATTTCCAATTTAATAAGTCCATTGCGTACCGCACCGACCAGTAGGCTCCGTTGTCGGCCTCATGGCCCACGGCGAACCAAGCCCACACGAACCAGCGCGCGCTCCCCTCTCTCTCGCTCTTACTATCTTGTGGACCCCACATGTCAGTCACTCGGATCCGAACAGATCAAATCCTGCCTAGATCTGGATCACCCGTTTTGCATCTAACAGTTCCTAGTGGCCACGTCGTCGCGCCACCCTGGTGACCTCATCACACGGTAGTGCCCTTACCGGCGCGGCGACGACCTTGCCGGAGATGCCCGACCTGGCACTCCCATGCACCAAATCGCTCGCAACCAGGTCCTACGGGTAGCTCTCAACCCCGCGACCTCTCTGGGCCCATGACCCATTGCTGGCGACCATCGGCGGTGAGCCACGGCTGTGCGAAGCGGTGGCGGCACTCCGGTTACACTCAATCTACAACTACAATCTATCCCGCTCCAAGCCGAACTCGAATTCACTATTTGGGGTCTCTTAGCATCCTTCCCGAGTACTTGCGTAGCCCCGGGACCCTCTGGCTGACGTTGACGAGCTTCTATGGCGGCGGTGGCGCTGCCTCTCATGGCGACGACACTTCGGTGGCCGAACCTTCTAACGAAGGCCACCATTGCGGTCGCCGGACAACCCTATCACTAATGACGAAGAATCACGGATAGAAGCTTACCACGGTGGAGGAATTGCTCATCGGAGCTTCTGGCCTCAGTTCACCCCCAATCGGATTGTCGGCGACTCACTTCCTCCCCGTCCAAACTGGCGGTGGCTATGAACCCTAGGGGCTTTCGCGCACCTCCCCCTAGCCTTAAATAGGCTCGGGGTGACCTAGGACGGCACAAACGCCCAAGCTTGACCCGCGGCGGCGCAACCTCCTCGTCTAACTCCAGCGCAGTGTCAGAGACGACGACTGCGAGATCTCACGGCTAGAAACTAGCCACTTCGCCTCATCCAATGGATCAGGCTCAAGCGTACCCATTCGCTCGGATAAGTGGCATCCAACGGCCCGCAATGTGCACGTGCATGCGGCAGCGGCCAGGATTACACCACGTCGCCCTTAATCCCAAAAAAGATTAAAAAAAACCTATTTATCTATATACAGATTGGTTGTTTAATGTTTTCTAATTATTAAAAATACTAAACCACTTCAGAAAAATCTGAGAAAATTTTCAAAATTACTTTAAAGCTTCTGGAGCCTAGGAAAATTTTATTAAACACTGTTCATGAGTATTTAATCTTATTAAATTGTTCTGATGCTCTAGGTTAATTAGAAAATGGTTTTTAGGAGTTTTTAATTATGGAAAAATTATGGAATAGGTTTTTAACACTTCCTTATTTTAAAACAAAATATTTGGCTTACCCAAAAATTCAGGATGTTACAGGACTCCCCCCTTAATAGAATCTCGTCCTCGAGATTCCGGGCTAACTAGAGAATAGGTCTGGGTGTTCCGCTCTTAGATTTTCCTTCTTCTCCCATGTCGCTTCACTCTCGGCATGGATGCTCCACTGAACTCTCGCTATCGGTAACCTTGCCTGCCACCTCCAAAATCTTGATTGCTTTCTCCTCATAGGTCAAATCCTCTCCTAGATCCATAGATTCCACTGGTGTTTGTTTCGAAGGTTTCCTAAGACACTTTTCCAATTGTGACACATGGAACACATCATAAATCCCTGTCATCGACTCTGGTAACTCCAACTTATAAGCCACTTCTCCTTTCCGTTCCATAACCCTAAACGGACCCACATATCTGGGTGTTAACTTCTCACGCATGTTGAACCTCTTCACACCTCTCAAGGGTGTGGTCTTGAGATAGACAAAATCTCCCGGCTCAAAACTCAATTCTCTACGCTAGTTATCAACATAACTCTTTTGGCGAGATTGAACTGCTTTGAGTCTATCCCTAAGCATAGTCACATGTTCCTCCTCATTCTGCATCACATTAGGCCCAAAGATAGCGCGTTCTCCCGTCTCATCCCAATTCAACGTTGTTTGGCACGGCCTTCCATATAGAGCTTCAAAAGGCGACATCTGTTAACCGGCCTGGTAACTATTGTTGTAGCTGAACTTAGCATACGGTAGACTCCTGTCCCAACTTCCTAGGTAAGCTAGTGCACAAGCTCTCAACATGTCTTCTAGGATCTGGTTCTCCCTTTCCCTCTATCCATCGGTTTACGGATGATAAGCTGTGCTGAATTTCAGATGAATACCCAACGCCTCATGTAGCTGCTGCCAAAATCTTAAAGTGAATTGAGTCCCACGATCTGATACTATCTTCTTAGGAACCCCATGCAGGCTTACTATTCTTGACATGTATAGCTTAGCCAGTTGATCACTGGTATATGTGGTCTTTACTGGGATGAAATGTGCCACCTTGGTCAATCGGTCCACTATCACCCAAATAGAATCTTAGCCTGACCGCGTCTTTGGCAATCCTGTAATGAAATCTATACTAATTTCTTCTCACTTCGATTTGCGTATCTTCAATGGTTTTAGTAATCCTGCTAGCCGCTGGTGTTCTGCCTTTACCCTCTGACAGACATCACATAGTGCAACATACTCAGCAATTTCTCCTTTCATATGAGGCCACCAAAATTTTTCCTTCAAATCCTGATACATTTTGGTACTAGCAGGATGAATAGAATACCTAGATTCATGAGCCTCCTTGAGAATAAGCTCCTTAATCTCCTTGTTATCTGGGACACAAATTCATGACTTCATCCACATGGCCCTATGGTCATCAATCCTAAAATCTGACCCCTTAAACAATTTGGATCGTATCTTAGAAAGTTTGGCATCTTTCTTTTGCTTGTCGGCTGTCTACTCCATCAAACTAGTTTTAACTTGAAGGGTAGCCACATACCCCTCAGGTACTACCTCCAATCGGATCCTTCGCATCTCCTCTTCCAAATGTGATGCTACATAAGGTATTCCCTTCTTGACAGGTCTGCCCTTCCTGCTCAAAGCATCTGCCACCACATTGGCTTTGCTTGGGTGATAATTGATTCCTACATCATAATCTTTTAGTAGCTCCAACCATCTCCTTTGCCTCATGTTGAGTTCTGACTAGGTGAAAATGTACTGCAGACTTTTGTGGTCAGTATACACTTCACATCTCTTGCCGATGAGATAGTGACGCCATATCTTCAATGCATGAACCACTACCGCCAACTCTAAGTCATGAGTTGGATAGTTCAACTGTCTCAACTGCGTACATGCATATGCCACAACTTTTCCATCCTACATGAGCACACATCCCAAGACTTGTTTCGAAGCATCACAATAAACATCGAATCCCTTCTTGATATCTGGCAACGTAAGGATTGGTGCTGTAGTCAATCTCCATTTGAGTTCCTAAAAACTTTTCTCACATTCAGGTGTCTAAGCAAACTTCTTCTCCTTCCTTAACAATTGTGTCAATGGTCTAGCGATTGTTGAAAATCCTTCTATGAATCTCTTGTAGTATCCATCCATGCCTAAGAAACTACGAATCTTGGTAACACTGTCTGGTACTTCCCACTGAACAACAGACTCCACCTTGCTAGGGTCAACGAACAGTCCTTCCTTGGTCACCACGTGTCCCAAGAATTCCACACGTGACTTCCAAAATTCATATTTGCTGAATTTAGCATACAACTTGTGCTCCCTGAGCCTCTACAACACCAATTTCAAGTGCTCAACATGCTCCTCTTCATTTCTTGAGTACACCAATATGTCATAGATGAACACCACCTTGAACTTATCAAGGTAGTCCATGAATGACTTGTTCATCATGTTCATGAAGTAAGCCCGTGCATTGGTTAAACCAAATGACATCGCCGTAAACTCATAGTGCCTGTATCTAGTAGAAAATGCTATCTTCGGTATGTCTACTTCCCGAATCTTCAACGGATGGTACCCTGACCTAAGGTCGATCTTGGAGAATATTCCTGCTCCCTTTAATTGATCAAAAAGATCATTGATTCTGGGTAACGGGTACTTGTTCTTGATTGTCACCTCATTCAGCAATATATAGTCTACACACATCCTCAAACTGCCATCTTTCTTGGTCACAAACAAAACTGGTGCTCCCCATGGCAAAGAACTAGGTATCACGAACCCTTTCTCCCGCAGATCCTCAATCTGCTTCTTCATCTCCACCAACTAGTCAGTGGGCATTCTATATGGCCTTTTAGATATAGGTGCCGTTCCTGGTACCAACTCGATCACAAATTCTATATCTCTATCTGGTGGCATTTCTGGTAAATCCTCTGGAAACACATCTAGAAATTCTCTCACAATTGGTACATTCTCCGATGAAGTAGCTATGGCGCTGTTGACTAGCAACTAACCTTCCTTGGTCTTCACTGCCATGAACTCCACTTTCTTGCCTGAGGCATCATCTAACTTGACGGTTCTTCTGCCACAATCTAATACTGCATTATGCTTGGCCAGCCAATCCATCCCTAGGATGGCATCGATACTCTAGGTATCTAAGACCACAAGGTTTGCATTAAATTCTCCCCCACTGATTACCATCTTAACTCCCAAACATCCCCATTTATTTTGCATTTTAGCTCCCGATGATGTTACTGACAATGTGTGTTTGAGTTCTATGGTGTCCATTTGGTTTGTAATAGCAAATAATTGCGATATAAAAGAATGCGAAACTCCTGAATCAAACAAAACTACTACTAGTACTAAGTGAACAAGGAACTTACCCATCACAACATCTGGTGCATTCTGAGCCTCCTCCGCTATGGTGTGATTGACCCTTCCATGAACCACCGACTGGGGTGCACTAAGGGTAGGTGCTGATATCTGGAATCCTCCATGGTTTCCTCTTGGTGCTATGGTCTTGGCGGGTGTATTGCCCAGGTTGAATGGCACCGGTGCTATCATCTTCCTCTCTGGACAAGAACTAGCGAAATGCCCATGTTGCTTGCTGTTGTAACACACCTTGCCCTGTATAGGGTTCTCACTGGCTTTGAAGCTTGTGGAGTGAAATTGTGGTTCATCGGTGTGGTTGTGCGATACCAGTTTTTTGGTTGCGTTGTTGTCCTTGCTGTTGTGCCTGAGGCCGGTTGAATTGTGAAAGATTTGGCTTGAACCTTTGTTGATTTTGTGACCCTTTGGTCTACTCGAAGCGACGCATCCTGTCCTCACCAAATTCCTTCCTCTTTTCTTCCAACATCATTGCCTTACTGACCAGCTCTTGAAAATCAGGAAAAGTGTGGGTCATCAAATTGACTTGCAACCCATTGTTTAGTCCCTTTAGAAAACGAGACTACCTGGCCCGATCCACTGCCACATCTTCCAGTGCATAGCGCGCCAGTTGAGTAAAATTGTTCAAGTACTCATGCACAGTCATACCTCCTTGCTTCAGGGCCCGGAATTCATCCTTCTTCATCTCCTTTACTCCTTCGAGGACATGGTAGTGTTTAAAAGCAGTATGAAATTCCTCCAATGTAACAGGTTCTTGCCCTGCTCGGGACTCACAGTAATTCTCCCACCACTCAAGAGCAGATCCCTCTAGCTGATGAGTAGCCAGTAACACATTTTCTTCATCCGTGCACTTGATGATGTTCATCTTCCTTGTAATCACTCTTATCCAATCTTGTCCATCCAATGGATTGGTGCTCCTAGCAAACATAGGTGGATGAGTCCTCATGAAATCATTTAGACGAGACTGAGGTCTTGGTTCCTGTGCATTGGGTGGCATGTCCTGTTGTGCTTGATTGTTGTTGACCTGCTGCATGTTCTGCATCTGCTACATCATTTGGTGCATCCACTGAGTCTGGGCTGCCAGAAAAGCTCCAAGGTTGTTGGCATCCACTTAAGATGCAGAGGAAATAGGGGAATTGGCGCCTCCTTCTCCACCTCTTTGACCACTACCTGAGTCACCTCTATTGTCTGCACAAGTCTAAACCATCCGCGGTTGCTCCCAGGGTTAGATAAGAGGGAATAACAATACAAGTTAAGGGGAAATTTTATGCAAGATAAGACTAAATCAAGACAGATTGCTAAAGGGGAAATAGCAACATCCTTTATTAATATTATAATAACTCATAGTGCATGACATAAACCGTAACAAGAACTTTTACAACATACCCATGAGACAAAATGCGAGATCCGAAATAAACACACACGATTACTAATGTCTGACTCTGAATATACACTTAATAACACGACTCTGCACACTGAGTCTCACCCTAACTACCATCACTCGTCGAGCCATTCGGGTTGTGGTCCTCTTGGTGGATAAACTGGTGGATGAGCAGGTTTCAATGCAAACTGGTCCCAATGTTCTTCCTTGTTAGATCCCATCTCCTCAGCAACCAGAGGGGACAAAACCTCCTACCTCACCTCTGGAACATCTTTTTCTTCCGCCTTTGCTAGCTGCTGCTCCAACTCCTCCACTTGAGCCTGAAGTATGGTAGCTTCCTTCTCAAAGGTCCTTGCAAGCAAAGTAGTCCTCAGAAGCTCACTGCTAGCATCATCCAAAGCCTGGTCCTGATAAGCCACCATGCGTGCTAGTGCAACCGTCTCAACGCTCCCTTCTCCTCCTGTTGTTGGGTAGTATCCCAGTCCTGAGCCACGAGCCTGAGGGTTGTAGCGATACACAGTATTCTTCAGCTCGTCTACGTGAATGCCGCAAATCCTAGGCAGAGCAAGCCGAGCACACTCCTGCATTGCCATCTTGAAGGTAGAATGCTTCGCCATCACCACCAATGATCTGCTGTTCTTCCCATTGGCCCTCGCGTACACCATCAGCTTGCAGTGATAGCCTAGCTTGTCTCCTTGGACCATCCATGGTTCTCCCTTGTACAGAGGCCTCTCGTAGCCTTCCAGTTCTTGCAATACCCTCCAAAGTCTAACAGCATGACGGCCCTTCCTCTCATCGTACGTGTGCAACATGTCATCTAAAAGCAAGATAACAAGTAGAGAAGATAACTATTAGCATAGAGAAAAGTTTATAGAAGATCAATAGGGAAATAGATAAGATTTTGTAAAGTAATTGACTCATCAACTTAGTTTTCCTAGAGACGACCATTCTAGCTAGGGCCTGTCCTACAGTCAGCACGGCTCTGATACCACTTCTGTCGGGACCCCAAATCTAAGATCTGGTATCCCTCATGCATCGCTAGTCCAGGATCAATTCTAGTGAGCACAAGTGACTTTCTTAGTTGATATCATCACAATAGATCGATATAAAAACACCTAAATATGACCTCCACTTACTACAGGTAGGATCCAAATGCCATGCAGAGCTAAATAACAAGTTCATCAGGGTAATTTATTGCAGCTAATAAGCAAAATAAATAAGATAGATGTCCCATCATGAGCCATAGGCTTTTGACTGGGAAGCACGTCCAGCTACTCACCTCCAAGTAGATCGTCCTCAAACAACGGGGATGATTCTTCAACTTCTTTGTCCTGCCGGGATGAATAGGCAGCCCACAAACATAGTTTACAAGTATGAGTATAGGCGAATACTTAGCAAATCCAATGCAATTCTATCATTTACATGCAAGCTTGGTACAAAGGATAAACCACATGGTTATTTTGCATAATCAGTTTTTAATAAAGACGTAATAAAGTAATAGATTCAAAAACAAGTAAGTAAACATTTTATAAACAACATTTTAATCCATAAGCAATGGTACAAAGCCTAAATATAGCACACCCAACAGTAATCACAGTGATAACCCACCATTTGTATTTTAAAAAAACACTATATCTTGCTCAATACAACCAAACATTTGTTCATAACCGAGAACACGAGCTATTCGAATAGTTTTTATCACTCTGTAGAGGTTACACATCTTTACCCATAAGATACTCATATCTCAACCTCTGGCTAGGAAGGAGACACTCGTAATCCAACAATCACGAGGCTAAATTTAAGCAAGTATTCCTCCCGATGACTATTGTACCACCCAGAGTCAAACATCTGGACCACTAGACTACACACAATTAGTACAATAACACCGTATGGATGATGGCCCTCATAAGCAGTATATCTCCCCTAAAGAATCTCACATAGATGATTCCAGAATTTCACACAGATGATTCACCTAACTTGCCTTGAGGTACCGCAACCTCACACTTAGTAACTAAACTGCTAGATTTAACCAAAGTCATGATCATGGTTTGTACTGTATTTTGCTTGGCATTCTTTCACAAGATTAAGTCCTTAGGGAAACCAACGCAATACTTCCTTCTAGATTCGCCTCTTAGACTAGCCACACAGGCTCCGTCGACACAGAGTACCACTTGCCTTAGTCAAAACACCTACCCAGGTTATTAACAATTTGCAACACATGCAACATTCACATAAGAGCAACACATGTTTAACCAATATGAAACAACACATGTCTCCCTCACGTAAAAGCAACACAAGCCTTTACTCTAAGTTCTATATCTCTCATTTGTCAATATGATCTAAACCAAACCAGGTAACGTGCATGACTAAGCAAACCAGATATGACTACCATGCCTCATGGTATCATCACTATCAAACTAAAATGATGACACATCTAGGTTATAAAGAATAATTGGTAATACAATATTTCAAAGGATGGATATAACTCAAATTGGAATAACTAAATTCCCAATAAAATAAATTAAACATAGCAATGTAATCTTTAAACCAAATTCAGTTTATCTGTAAATAAGATCAACATGATCAAGGACTGTGTGTGACTTGCCTTGCTACCACTCCCACTCTGGACCTGCAACAAAGTCTTCCACTAGCACACCTTCCGAAGTGCACGTTTCTATGTAAAGCAACAATGAAGAAACACCAAATAAATAAAACAGTATAATAAGATATTTTGAAAATTCAAAAAAAACATAAACAAATAAATCTCATTTTTCTGAATTTTTAGAGATTTGAATGGTAATTTTTGGACTTCTAGATCAAATGATATGAATTTTACAAGCTTTATCCTATTTTAAAATGAATTTTCCAATTTCCAGAATTAATTTCTGATTTAATAAGTCCATCGCGAACTGCATTGACTAGTGGGCCCCGCTGTCAGCCTCACGGCCCACAGCAAACAAAGCCCACACGAACTAGCGCGCGCTCCCCTCTTTCTCGCTCTCACTGTCATGTGGACCCCACGTGTTAGTCACTCGGATCTGAATAGATCAAATCCCGCTCAGATCTGGATCACCCGTTTTGCATCAAATGTTCCCCAGTGGCCACGTCGTCGCGCCACCTTGGCGACCTCGTCACATGGCGGTGCTCTCACCAACGCGGCGGCAACCTCACCGTAGATGCCCGAGCCGGCGCTCCGGTGCACCTTCCTACGGGTAGCTCTCAACCCCGCGACCTCTCTGGCCCATGACCCATTGCTGGCAATCATCGGTGGGGAGCCACAGCGTCGCGAAACGGCGGCGGTGCTCCGGTTACACTCAATCTACAATTACGATCTATCCCGCTCCAAACCGAACCCGGATTCGCTATTTGGGGCTCCCAGGATCCTTCGCGAGCAGTCACGTAGCTTCGGGACCCTCTGGCTGATGTTGACGAGCTTCTATGATGGCGTGGTCTCTCATGCAATGACACTCCGGTGGCCAAACCTCCCAACCAAGGCCACCATTGCGGTTGCTGGACCACCCTATCGCTACTGACGAAGAATCACGTAGATAAGCTTACTGACGGTGGCGGAAGTGCTCAGCGGAGCTTCTGGCCCCAGTTCACCCCTAATCGGATTGCCAGCGACTCACTTCCTCCCCATCTAAACTGGCGGCTGCTATGAACCTTAGGGGCTATCGCGCACCTCCTCCTGGCCTTAGGTTGGGTTCTTTTCAGCTTATCGCCTTTCTCTATATTATTTTATATTTTCTCTTTTAGTTTCCTTTATTAATGACATGTGATATAATAATTTATTAGGATGTCACAAACCTCCCCTCCTTAAGGAGAATCTCGTCCCCGAGATTCGAAAAGATCCTTGAACTACTCTGGGAACTCTGCCTGCAAATCTTCTTATCGCTCCCACGTTGCTTCTTCTTCGGTGTGATTGGACCATTGAACTTTGTAAAACTTCATCACACGACTGTGAGTACGTCTTTCCGCTTCCTCCAGAATCTTTATGGGCCTTTCTTTATAGGTCAGATCCTCTTGCAAATCCATTGCCTCCACTGGCATTTGCTCTTCGGGCACTCGCAAACACTTCCGAAGTTGAGAGACGTGAAACACGCTGTGTACTCCAGATAGATTCGGTGGCAACTGCAACTGGTAAGCAACTTCTCCTCTCCTAGCGGTGATCTCGAACGGACCAATGTACCTGGGTGATAGCTTTCCTGATACGTGGAATCGGCGTAGTCCTTTTAACGGTGACACCTTCAAATACACGTGATCTCCCACATCGAATTGTAGATCTCTTCGACGCTTGTCAGCATAGCTCTTTTGTCGGGACTGGACTGTCTTCATCCTCTGTTGGATCATCTTGACCTTCTCTTCAGCTTCTTTTAGGATTTCAGGACCAAACAACTTTCTTTCTCCTGTCTCACTCCAGTACAGAGGTGTGTGACACTTCCGACCATACAACGCTTCGAACGGAGACATTTGTATGCCTGACTGATAACTGTTATTATACGAAAATTCAGCATAGGGGAGAGCTTCGTCCCAACTCTTGGAACCTATCAGTGAGATTGATCTGAGCATGTCCTCTAAAATTTGGTTGGTCCTCTCGGTTTGTCCATCCGTCTAGGGGTGATACGCACTGCTAAAAGCTAACCGTGTTCCCAACAAGGAGTGGAGTTGTTGCCAAAATCTTGAGGTGAATTGTGTACCTCTGTCCGAGACTATTCTTTTTGGCACACCGTGCAGGCAAACAATCCTTGACATATACACTTTTGCTAACTTGTGACTTGGGTAGGTTGTCTTGACCGGTATGAAATGAGCTACCTTGGTTAACCGATCGATAATAACCCATATTGAGTCATAACCCCTTTGGGTTTTTGGCAATCCAATAATAAAGTCCATACCAACTTCTTTCCACTTCCACTACGGAACTTGTAGTGGTTGGAGCAATCCTGCTGGCCGCTGATGTTCAGCCTTCACACGCTGACAAACATCACATAGAGCTACATGTTCGGCAATGTCTTTCTTCATACATGGCCACCAGTAATTTTCTTTTAAATCAAGATACATCTTGGTGCTACCCGAATGTATAGAATATGCGGAATGGATATGGTTTATTTGCAAAAAGAGCACTTTTAAACATTCCTATCAGTTGTAATGCAATAGTTTAAAATAATTTTAAATTTATTTCTTTACTCATGTTTTCTCAACTGTGAACTCACCAAGGCGACAGAGAGGGGGGAGTGAATGGAGCCTTTTTCAAATTTTTAATATTTTGTGCTCCATTCAGAACTCTAACCCAAACACCAGATAAAAGAGCGGACAGAAGAGAAAAGACTTAAGGCAGCTGTTGGAGGTACAGAGATGTCCTTTAGATACCCAAGGGCATCTGGACTATTGAAAGACCCCTCCAACAACACTGAGAGAAATATCAAGATGAACGATTCGGACCGGGAAGGACTGTTCAGATTTGGAAGCTCAGAACTTGGACCAGATCAGATTAGGAAGGACTGTTCAGATCTGGAAGAAACAAGAAGTAAAGGACCAGTTCAAATCTGGATGGACCAGATCAGCTCTGGAAAACAAAAGCAAAAAGAAAAAGAGAGAAAGCCAAACCATCAAAGATACTTTCAGAAAAGTAAAAACAGATTTCCAGAATTTGCCCCCACTTGGAGCAGAAGGTTGGTGGACTTCTGGTGCTTTAATATTTTTGGGATTTTTTGTGCATAAGCCTACATGAATTTCAAAGCATTTCACCAAAAATCTCCTCAAAACTCTTTGTAAGAAAAATATGAAAAAGCAACCACTATAGACTGTCTGGAACTTCGAGCAGAAAGTTTGGAGCTCGGTATTCATCTCATGGCGTCCAAACGGTGCAATGAAATGACTCCCAAATTTGTCTTCAGATGCAAATATGAGTCACACACCTTCTCCAACAAGAAGCACACAAAAATGATTTTTCTAGATTGTTCTAAAAATCAAACACTGGGTGCTGCGTGAAGAACAAAATCTGTAGAGATTTGCAACTTGATTGAAAACTTGATCTTTAGTCTATCCTAGGGTGCAAGAGAGATGTAAATACCATATAAGCACCCTCAAGACATCATGGATCAGAAGCATGTAGAAGGAGGGGAGGCATACAAACAAGTTGCAACAAAAAACATCAAGGAAAGAAGATTGAAACAAAAGAACTAGTAAGTACAAGACATGAACATGGAGGAACTAGTTTTGTTTGATTTGGGAAAGTTTTACACAGCCACCCTAGGGTGGAAAATACTCACAAGTGGCTAAACTTCAGAAAGCTATTGGCTACAAAAGACTTGAGTGGAGACACCCCTCCACCCCTTCTTTTATAGGCCAACCGGTTCTAGGGTATCTCGATATATCGCGATATATTGAGATCTCCCTTGAACCACCCATGAATGGCTGAGATTAACCCTCTCCAACCAGCCATTTAGATGGGCCTTAGCCTACTTACTCATGGCCCAACATGGACCATACATGGGCTAACCCGAAACCCAACACATACACGGGTTTTAACTCACACGCACGAATCTTAGGCGTCGCGAACCGCCTCCAACGATCCTTCAAGGTCCAAGCATCCGCGCATCGACGCGTCCGAAGAACTCGTGCTTGAAGTGATAACCGTTCCCCATGAAACTCCGCGCCCGACCTCCAAATTAACCGGCGGCCCACTTTGCGAATCGGACTCATCCACTCCATCTCGCACCCTGTTCTCACCTGCATCCACAACACCAACAACAACCAAAACACATCCAGAACGTCCGCGGCATCACCACAAACCCAACACAACAAACCGATCCTCGATCGAGGTTAGTATGCAAAAATGATAACCGAAATAGTGAATAGCCCGACACGAAACAACCGTCTGGGGGCAAGTGCGTCCTGTGGCAGTTTGGCGACTTCACCGGCTACACCTAAATCATCTAGGGGTCTTTTCCATGCTAAGGAGATCACAAAACTTCGCAAGAATCAAGAAACAACATGCCATGTCCAAGTGGTCAAGTTTGGAAGAATTTTGTCGAAAACCGAAAGTTTTAACCAACTCCTCACATGCTCATCATTTTGACTCCACATCAACACTATAATATTGCCTTCTCAGCACGAAACTGAGATGACATTCGCTGCCAACTTTACACAAAACCCTAGCAATACATTCCCTGTAATGCACTGCTTGGCATTTGCTGTGCAGTGTTCGCTGCCCCTACCTTCTTCAGCAAGTTAATTAAGAAAAAGTGAGACTAGCAAGTGGAGCTGCCTAAGCTTGCTCTTAACTGTGAGCACGGCTATCATGATAATTTAACTCTACAGAGTGTGTACACTTTACCTATAGGACCCACCCGAGAGTGAGATGAAGCCATTATCCCTAGTACGTCTAGAATTAAGGATGCCTCACTAAGGATTCAACCCAGGCCACTTCTCACCAAGCCCGTAGTCCCCTCGTGTGCTAGATGGACATACGATGCTGACCAAGCACGTTCACACCGCCATGACAAACCAAAACTAGATTTTCCAAAGTAATAACTAAGGTATCAACATTGTTAACACTCATAGCTATACTGTTTTGTCCGGTCAGTTCATCCACCATGTTCGGTCCTTATATCGACCGAGGTGGCATTGCACATTACATACATCCACCCTTCATACCACCATCTCGAGTCTACTCATGCCATATTGATTTTAGTTGAATAAAAGTTAATCAAAATCATCGGTAAAGAGTAGATTCCCTCTACCAAGCTTTTAATGATTTCCCATCATAACAATATCTATATTTCCCATCGGAGCAACTAAGCATCTAGAGTAAGTAAAATCAAGGATGGCAATATTAAAGGATTATTTCCTACTAGGCAGCAATGGAAGGCTAAACATGTAAATAGATGATTAACAGGTCATCGGCATTAACTACAGTAAAACGTATAAGTTAAAATTAAAACTAGCATGCAGTTTTAAAATCTAGACACAGTAACAACTGTAATGAACAAAACTAGTATCAACATGTATCTAGCTTGCACCTTGATCCGAGTAGCACACTCCTAGACAACTGGCTGGGGCGGTGATGGTGCGCGTGTGGAGGTGGCGCAGCGGCACGACGACAGCGAGGCTTGGGCGGGTGGTGACTCCAGTGAAAGCGACGGTGCTAACCTCGGTTCCTCCTGTTCTGCTGCCTAATCTTCCTGGACAGTGCCGCAGCTAGGGTTTTGGGTCTATGGGGGGATGGGGGTTGGTGCCAACGATGGCTAGGCTTTTATACCGCGTATAAAGTATACGTCGGTGGATTTAGGGGCTGTATATGGCATGTATGGATTGTAATTGTTTTGGCATGTTTTGGTTTGGTTACACTGATATGGCTAGGATGGATTGTGTAACAGCCCAAAAATGGGTATTTTAAAACTTGGACCATGACTATAAAATTTTGCAGTTTTGGTCCAAAATTCTTGCTCATATTTAAATCTTAGACCCAAAAATGCCTTCACCATAAAACCTATATGCCCTAATCGTGAACTTTTTATCTTAACTAAATATATAAAACATATTCTGAGATTCATGAATAATGGATATATGGAAATTTTTCTTACATAACAATACATTTACAACCCTATAAAATATATATGTGTGTATATATTTACCCACAGTCATATATACATGCATCTAATAGACAATGTCCCCTTAGGTATCAAATTTTGATTTAAGGTAAAATTAAACCCTGTAACGGATTCCATGATTAGGCCTATTATAATAAATTGAAAATTCAATTCCTGAAAATGAAACCAAGATTTAGGATTTAACAATTGTCCCCAAAAATTGTCTTTTCATTCAGTTTCCAACTCCATTTATGAAATTCTCCTAAATACTGACCCCAATCTGACCATATGCTTTTACTTTCTTGCCCTTTTGACCAGTCAGGCTCAGTCAACAAAGCATCTGACCAGTGGGGCCCACTGGTCAGCCCTTTTTCTTCTCTCCTTTCTTTTCTCTCTCTCACCCGAGCACTCATCCTCTCTCCCTGACCACAGCGCGCTGGCACTCATGCCTGACCCGAGCTGCCCCGTGGCGCACGTCGTCTGTGTTGCCTCCGCCGTGTTCACCATCTCCCTGGCCGCACGCCATCACCCTGCCAAAATGCCACATTGTCGGCTCCGCCCGGTCCTCTTAACCCGAGTCGATGCCTCTCACTCTCACTCACTCGCCATAGCTCCTCGGTGCCCGAGCGTGCGCGCACCATTTCCCCATCCTCTCCTCTTGCTCTAGCTCCGAGCAATTGGCCGACGACCGCCCTAGCTCGCCGAATTCATCGTTCTCTCATCACTGGGTGCAGAAGCGCCGGTTCTTCCTCTCTTTCAATTTCTTCTTCACCGGTAAGCTTTAGTCCGATTCCTTGCATCCGCAGCTTCGCAATGACGCCCGGTGCATGATCTTCCCCCTCACTCGCCCAGGTTTTCGCCAAAGACGTTTGGCGCGTGCGAGTGGATTCTTCCCTTGCTCGGGTCCACCGCCACAAGCTTTCCACCGTGCTACCCAGAGCCTCCGCGTGCTCGGTGAGCTTCCTCTAAACCCCCATTTGCGCATATACCCCTTAGCTCCCCTTAGATCACATAGATCGCCAGTATTTTGCGTTGCCGTGGCCCTGTTTCCGTCTTGCTCATGGCGCCGCCGGTCCGACTCCCCGCAGGCGAAACCCCCGTGTACACGTTCTAGGTCATAGGTCCCTGAGTCCATTCTGCCATGGTATGCAAACAATGGCGACCTGTATCGCCGGCTAGACATCGCCATAGAACTCCGATGGAAGGGGGCTGGCCGCGCTAGTGCTCAGCACCGGTGTCGCTGACATGTGGGTCTAGACCATGATTTAACTCTACGCGGTTAAAGTTAATGACCCAATGACATGTGGGTCCACGGTCCTATTGACAGGGTTAGTGGCAGCGCCCCGCGCATAGTGCACATTCACCTTGTGTTAGCATAAATTAGGAAATATGCCTTCGGTCTATTGAACGTTCACTGTTGGAAAGCGCCTTTTCAAATTTATGTCTCCTTCCGTGGCGCTTGCGTAGTTGGAAGGCATCACTGGAAAATGCGCCTTCTCCTTATCAGCTCTCGGGCTGAGCCACAGATGGGTCGGCCTGTTACTATTCACCGATATACCAGCCCTTTTAGATTTAAAATAATTCTAGAAATTGAAATGAGTTTCTAAAAATAGCTAGACATCTACAAAAATCCTAGAAAAATTGTGATAAATAATAGGTGACCCACTGGAATTAATAAAAATATTTAAGGGAACAGAGAGCCAATATTGGGCTCTGTTTAAATTGAATAGCCTTAAGTAGGGAATTTCTTATAGAGAAATATATTCAGTAAATGATTAATTGTTATTTAAAAATAATAAATAAACTAATAAAAAATCTGATAAAATTCTACAAAATGTAGAAAAACATTCTGGACTTAAGAAAATATTAATTATGGCACATTAATTAGTCCATCACCCTTAATTAATCGATCAGTCGGTAATTATGACATCATGGCCTAAATAAATCTTAATCACTTAAAACCATTTTGTCATAATTTCCCTACTATAGAGAATTTACAAATTATGAATAGTTTAAAAGGGCTATCCTCAAAATATATTGTTTATTCTTTAAGAATTTGATAATTTTCCCTATACATATGTAACCTCTTCTTTCTCTACCCCAATTACCCCTCCCATTTTTCTCCCTCCCCAACCCAACCTCCAGCCAACCGCAGCCTCCCTATTTCCTCTCCCAGGCAGATGCAACTGCTGCCCTTGCTACCCCACTCCTTATTTTTCCCCTTCCTAGTCTTCCTGCGCTGCCTCCACTGCAGGTCTGCAGCCTCCTCCCCCAGCCAGCCCAGCGTGCTCTTCCCTGGTGAGCTCCCCCTCCCTCCTCTTCTTCTTCTTCTTCTTCTTCTTCTTCTCCCTTCACTCTCCCTGCTTGCTATTGGCTGCTGCCGCTGCTACAGGGTGAAGGATGGAGCACCAAGTTCCTACTGCCTCTTGCTACTGCTGATGCTGCAGGCAGCTGCTGCTTGTGTGCTGCTTCTAGCTGCTACTGCTGCTCGTGTTGTTGCTCCTAGCTGCAGCTGCTGTTCCTCCTGCTGCTTCGCCTGCTGCATGCTGGAGATGCTGCTGCGTGCTGGGTGCTGCTTCTTCCTCCTCTGCTTCTTCCTCAATCCCTTGCTCAGCCATGAGGGCATCCAGGCTTGCTGCTGCGTTGTGCTGTTGGAACCTGCGGCCACCGGAACAAGCAAGAAAATCACAACTTTGCTAAGGCCACCAAAAATTCTTCCTTTGCTCGATTTAGGTGAAACAAGTTAAAATGGATAGATCGGGATGTATTCTAGCTCACATGAATTTTCATAATTTTTCTGCATATTTTATTTTCTACAATTTTCTAGCTCAAGAAAAATACTTATAAACAGTGGCTTAATTGTTTATGTCTATTTAAAAGGACTGAAAATTTCTAAAAATGAGTAGGTATAACAAAATTAATGCTTATACTTCTCTTGTGTAATTAGTTTATTTTCAGAATTATTTTATTTTAAAAGAAAATATTTTTATTTAGTAACGTTCAATTGTTTATGATGTATTTATGCACAGTGACTTAGTAACGTTTACTTGTTTATTGTATTTATGAACATTTTTAAAAGAAAACAGTGACTTAGGGTATTTATTGTATTATTATCATCATCATCATCATATGATTAGTTCGCTATCGCTCATACCACCATTATCCTTGATTCGAAGGGTAGAATTATTACAACCTTCTGTCGTAATTCACTGATCGCTAGACTAAGCGTGTGGCATCTCATGCATCATTCATTCTTGTGCATATTATTGTTTTATTTATTGTTCTTCGAATTCGTTCTGTTAATAGACGCCGAGTAGCCCGAGGGGCATTTTGAAGAGCAGTAAGAAGACTCTCACTATTCTTAGGACCCAGACGAGTTAACATCTTTCCTAGAGGGTATTTACTTTTACTTGGGAGAGTCTAAACTTTTTCTAGTGCGAGTTAACATTCATTAGATCATATTGAATCCCATTTTCCAAAGTATTTTATTTACGGTATCAAATTGCATGCTCTTTAAATTGTTACGCCTACTTGCTTAATCATGATATATCATGCCATGTTAATTACTTGTTATTGATTTACCATGATGATTTTGTCTTGATGAAATCTTCCGTGATACCCTTGATAGCCTGTTTAGGTTAAATAAAATGGTTTAGACTCTTAAGTCCTGATTAAAATCTTGCTTAGACATTGCTCAGGTCCAATTATTAATTTTAGGCTTAGTTGCCTCGGAACGGTGAATCGACATTCACCAGACATGATAACAAATGAAATTTGGTTAATTGGATATTGGGCCTGGCATGCCACTATGTGTGATTGGGAATGCGGACTTGGTCCAGTTTATGGATAAGGGTGTGATGTAGCTGAGCTACATGGTGTGAAGAGGGCTATCGGTTCCAACATGGTCTTTGAGAGGGGCCTTGAGGCAACACGCGTCTTGTCGAAACCGCCACAGTGGTCTGCCACAACATGTCTTTGGACACATGGAAGGAACGATAGCGAGAGAAGAAAGGCTGGACCACGGAGATGGTGCTAGGCGGCCAGGGACGGCTGTGCCAATCGAAGCGCGAGTTGTTTTCGCGTAGCTATAAAATCATCCACAGAGGGGTTCTGCTAGCGTTAGTTCGAGCGTCTTTGGCGGCCGAGGGCCGTGTGCCGGTCGAGTCGAAGTTGTTTTCACGTAGCTTTATACTACCCACTGTTCCTGCACAACGCGTGGCCATCACGTGGTAGTGCGGGCATGGGGGAGGTCCAGAGGCTTTGCCGGATGGTGCCCTGGGGCCAGAGACTTTGCTGGATGGCGTCCTGGTGCTAGAGACTTTGCTAGATGGCGTCCTAATTAACCCCCAGCCCGAGGTGAAGACATGCACTTGTCGTCATCTGAGGGATGATCTAGGTCTTTCGTTACATGGTACCGTGACTCTAGTGCGGGCTTGGCAACCCGGCTAGGGAAGAGCGGGCACCTCGTAGCGTAAAGATTCACAACGGGTGCGCCAAACCCGGAATATGACGACGGGTGTTTGAAGGAAGCTTAGGATGGGAACGGTCTGTGGTATGTATTGTGAAATGGAATGGGAAACAAAAATTTAAAACATTGATTAGTAGAACTTTGTGTTAAAATTGCTAAGTCATATGATTTGGTTTATAAAACCTGCTTTCTGCAAATAAATAAACCCCAACCTTTCCTTTAGAACCTATATTACTATATGCATTAGGTTGGGTGTTAACTCGCCAGTGTTTGGATGACACTGACCTTGTACTCACTCACTCTTTTAGATGGTGAGTATGAGCAAGACCAGTATGCCTGTCGTGAAGATGATGAACATGAGTATGCTGACGATCAGAGCGAGGCTTAGGGCGTCTCTCTAGTCGACTGCTTAGACATAGTCGGTCGGAGACCCTTTTGAACTTTTAACGGCACTCTGATCTTTTGTGGTTCTTGAACTATTTGAGCCAATGTGCCGTGATGTAATACTTATTAGCTAGCCTTCGGGCTTAACACAAGTACTTTATGTAATGAAGTCTTCCGCTTATATGAAATGATCCGACTATGTGAATGGTGTGCACTAGTGTACTGATCTAGGGACTAGTGCAGATCAAGTGGTGGGCAAAGGACAGGCCTCACAGATTGTCTTCGATTTTAGTATGATTTGGTATAGTTTGGTATGGATTTGACTTGGTCTTGGTTTGGAAGGGAGGGATTTGGGATGGATGGCTTGTTCGGTGAGGAAAATCGATCGTTGCTCGCTAGTCGGCGAACGTGGACGCGATTAGGAAAATGCGATTAGGGGAGGATTAGGGCAAAGATTCACAGATTTATCTGAAAGCCAATGAATCGATGGAAACAACAATCATTTTGAGTAGTACTTTCAGGAAAGTGACTCCACTTTGAACACAGATGGTCAACCTCTAAAGCTTAGGTTAATCCACAAAAAAATCTGAAAGACAATGAATCGAAGGAAACAACAACCTTTGGTGCCACATTCAGAATTTGTAATCACAAATAGTAGAAGAAATTAACAATCTCAAAACAAACCATGCATACGGAGCGCTTGCTTCCATGTGTTGTCGGGAACAATAATCGACATAACCATAAAATGGATGCAGTAGAGTCTCCACCAAAATATAACAAATAATAAAGGTGTGGTTCAGTCTCCACCAAAATAGAACTAATGATAAGGATGGTTTGTACCAAGTTCATTAAGTTTACTATCCATAGACACAGGATTAGATCATACATACGAGATTGTTTAGTTAAGCAAACCAAAAGGTGTCATCTGAAGCCTTAATCTACCATGCATTTGCAGAAGCTTGTGGTGGTTTTTTTGACTCGCTTCACTTTTTGTAATTCAACGTCATAGATGAGCCATGAGTTCGCTCGTACTTTTCCTACCTCCTTATCCCCATAGGTGAAAGAGAATCACACTTTAGTAAATCAAGCAGTGCCTTTAGTATCTTCCAACAAATATGCACAAAATGTGGTTATTGCAATGAAAGAAAAGAAGGTAATCAAATTCTTACCCCAAATCTGGAGGAATGGTAAGTCTCCTTTTACCACCAACACGCATACCTATAGAAAAAAGGATTGATCTCAATTTTAAAATAAATAATTCAAGATGAGCTTCAGAATAAAGATGATAATTAACTAGAAATGCTAATATCCCATCCACGAATGACTTCTCCAGCACCTATAGTCATAGGGAAAAAGAAGTGTTTTAAGAGTCAATGGATTCTGAAAATAGAACAAAAGTGAGAGCTTCTATCGAACATAGAATTTATGAATGTCTTTGCTGTCAATAGGATCAACAATTTCCTTATTCAATAGCTTACCAACATATTTTACATAAAACTATACTAATAAACCTACACTAATGGATCTGGAGCTGGAGTGTAAACGAAAACAACTTGTAGGAGACAACAAAGTAATTTTACTTGTCATGATGGGAAGCGAACCTCCATGGCCCAATAAGCAAAGAAAGGGTCACGAGGCAGCGGCCCTTTCCTTGGATCGGAGTTGGTAGCTTGGCGGATACTCTAGGAAAGGAGCTTAGTCCCGACGCGGTCGGACGCGTCGAGACCGGACGGGGATGATGATGACACGGGTGTTTTTATCCTGGTTCAGGCCTCCACTGTCGGATAACAGCCCTACGTCCAGTCTTCGTTTAATGCCTGAGCTTAAACGAGTACAAGGGGGTGAAGTCCGGGCTTTGGAAGCCCGGGCCTCGAGTACAATAAGTACTTAAGGCACTGTGTGTGTTCCTACAGTTACCTGGACGCGGAGAACTACCGTCGGGAACTAGAGCTCCTACGAGAGTGCAAGTGCTCCTGTTCTACGGTGGCTATCTTCCGAGCGTGTTGTGTGTATGCAGAAGCTGGTTCTCCTTTTTTGTTGTGGCCTGTATGCCCCTTTTATAGGCGTCTTCCGGCCACTGTAGCTTGCGCTAGCCCGTTGAATAGTCGTTGCCTTTTTGCCATGCCAGGGCGTACAAAATCTACCGGGCAATCGAGTGTATCTCCCGATCGCCGTCTTGGGACCGCTACCGTCGGACCGTGTCTTTGCCTATGCGCGATTGACGAACTCGCCGCTTTGTCATGGCTGCTGCGGCAGCGCCGATGCAGTCAAGGCGCATTTAATTCTTGATGACCTTAGGGACGAAGCTTATCTGTCGCGTGCATGATGATTTGCCTCGGGTCCCGAGTCTGAGCCGAGCTTTGGCCCGGAAGCGAGAGGCTTCTTTGATATCTGAGGAAGCTTGGGTGTGAGCTTGCCAAGCTCGAACGCGAGCTTGCCAAGCCCGGGCTTACTTCCTGTGGGGCCGAGGGCAAGTCAGTGGGCCGTATTTTCATGGGCCACGTACTTTCCCCAACAGCTAGCCCCCGAGCCTCGAGCGGCACGAGGTCGTGCCGCTCAGAGGTTTATTCGGTAACTGCCTCTCGGGCTAAATGCCCGCCCTTTTGCGCGCGGGGGCCCACAGTCTTCGGCGGGAATCCCAAACCAGCGCGGTTATGCGTGCTGCTTCCTTCTCCTTGGTTTTCGCGTCCTCTGGCGGTCAGGCGGCGGTTCGTCTTCCCGCGTCGGTTTATATCAGGCTGTTTTCCCCTTGCCGTTTCTTTTACGCCTTCTTGTGCTATTTGCTCTTCTCGCCTTCTTGTGCTATTCGCTCTTCCGCCATCCTTCCACCCTCCGATCTTCCCTTTCCGATGGCGCCCTTCACGTGGAGTCTCCTTACCGAGGAAGACCTGAAGGGGCTGGAAGCCGCCGGCTTCGTCGAGGTCGGCGGATGGAGGGTGGCCGGCGATGAGGTGGTTCCCGCGCCCAAGAGTAAGAAGTTCGTCTGCTTCGAGCTTTTTGCGGTTCACGGGCTCCGAGTTCCGAAGTCCGGGTTCCTTGACGCGGTTCTTGCTCAGTGCGGGATCAAGTTGGTGAATCTCAATCCCAACTCGATCCTATTTTTGACGATCTTCGCGCACCTCTGCGAAGCGTTCGTCGGGGTGGAGCCGTCGGTCAGCCTCTTCCTCAACTTCTACGAGCTGACCACGACCGGCTGGAACAATGTGGCGGGGAGCGCCTACTTCAAGCTCCGCCGCGACATGAAGCCCGTATACCCGGTGTTGAGGCGAAGAGAACGTCGAAGTGGGCGTCGCGGTGGTATTACGCCAAGGTGCTCGATGATCGCGTTATGGTTTCTGAACGCGAGCCCCGAAAGTTGACGCCTTGCTACCGCCCTATTTGAGCCGCGGGAGGCGGCCTCGGCGGCCAAAATCCGGGATTTGGCCGGCCGGGGGCTCAACGGCTACGACATTGTCGCCGACTTCGTCAAGCACCGGGTGAGCTCGCTGCGAAAGCGGGTTCGCCCTTTCTTCGAGATCCGCGGGTGGGACGATCTCACCCGCGAAGGCACTTCCCGTAAGTTCTTTCCTTCGACGTTGTAGTCCTTTGCCTGAGCTTTCTTTGGGCACGTTTCTGATGCTCCCACTCTTTTCTTTGTAGCTCTACTCGAGGATGACGTGGTCCGGGCTGTGAGGCTTCTTCTGCCTGCGCACCATAACGTGCCATCAGGCTCGGGAATCCGCAACATCCTGGACGTGGTACGTACTCCCGTGGGCTTAAACGCCCCTGGAAGCGGTCTTTCGTGGGCGCGGGCTGATGTCCAGTGACTTATCTCACAAGGGGAAGCGGGAGAGGAAACCAGCCGCCAGACCGCCTGCCGTGGCGGCCGGAACTGCTCGGCTCGGCGATTAAACGACGCTGGCTTGGCCTGGCGCGAAAAAACGCCGCGAGTAAGCGACCGCCCTTGAAGAAACTAGCCGGCCGCTTCCCGGGCAAGATTGCTCGTGTGGGGCGGCGGGCGCCCCGAGCTCTTGATTCGTCTCGACCCAACTGGTTTGGCGGGCCCGAGCTCGGGACTCGGCGGTCGCTGGATACCCAAATGCGCAGAAAAGCGCCACCGGTGTTGATGATGACTCAGACGACGGGTTGGCCGGGACGGACGTCGCGCTTGCCCGTAAGTCACTGCGCCTTTTCTTTCTTCTTTTTCTCTGCCTATCATGGCTCCCAGGCAGATCGGGCGTGCTTCGATTGCTTCTTTCTTCGTTCTCGCCGCCTATCTCCTCAGCGGGGAACTCATCCCGTCTTGGCCGGAGAAGTGGCAGGAGAATGACCCGTCGAGAAGGAGCCCGTCTCGAGGCTCGGTGCTTCGACTTTCCGTTGGTGGCACACAATGGCATCGCGCCCCGAGCCATGTTTGTGAAGGCGGAGATGAGCGACGGACATCGCTCTGGCGCCGCTCCGTGTCGGCGGCGGACCTCGACCGGGTGGCGCCCGATTGACCTCCACGGTGTGTCAGAGCTTTTTGAGAAGAGCAATATACCCGTCCCTCCACTGGATATGGGCGACACCCTCCTACTTGGCTGGAACTGACCTATCCGGGTTATTACGCCACCGCGTCGTCTGGTGCGGTGAGCGGGGGCGTGGCCGGTTGTCGCGAGATGGATCGTGGCGACACTAAGCGTGGTCGAGCACAAGCTCGCTGTGCGCGTGGCGCCAAGAAGAGCCTTTCCGGCCCGACCGATCCCCGACGATCCGCTTGAGGAGTGGCTGGCGAACCGGCTGGGGGCTAAGCCGAAGGTAGACGCCGGGGTGCAAACTGACTTTGCCCCCGTGCCATGCCTTTAGCTTGCTGACGCCGCCGGGCTTATAAGGGAATCAGCCGGGCCGACGAAGGAGACGGTGCCGGGAGCGGCCGAAGGGGCCCAGGCCGAGCCCGTGGAGGGGGCACGTGAGGTTGCAGGAGAAGCGGTGGGCTCGGGAGGTTCGGTAGAGCTCAGAGGGAGCGCCCGAGGAACTAAGTAGCAGGCGATAGCTCTGCAACTTTGGTTGTGGCGCCGCGCGCCAGGAGTGCTGCTTGAGTTGATCAGACGGCCATGATCGCAGCTGCCACCGGGCGTAAGCGCCCGAGCTTGGCTTTTGTCGTTTTGTGTCGACCTGCTTTTGGTTTTTTTTTCCTTAGCTTATCCTCTTGGTGCAATTCTATCATGGTCGTTGGCTTCGCTTGCTCATTTAAATTTGCACGATGTCGAACGGGAGGCCTCTGCAGCGGATGGCGCGTTAGCGTGATGGCCGACATCAAGACGCGCCGAGCTTGAGGAAGCTCGCTCGAGCTCGATCCAGCGGTGGCTCGAGGCTCGAGTCGCGGCGGCCGAGCGGCCTTAGCATGGGCGCGAGATGACGCCGGGTGGTTTCACGCCGATCATTGGAGGCCCTAAAATTTGAACGTGACCACGCCACCGAAGCTCGAGGAGCGCCCGGCCGGTGGAGCGTCGCGTCTTCTTGAATTTGCTCACAAGAATGGAGGCGCGACCTCCTTGCCAAGGAGCTCTCCCGGACGAAGTCAGCTGCAGCCACGACGAAGGATCTGCGGAAGACCTACCGGGATACCGTGCGGGACTTGGAGGTAGGGAGAAAGAGTTCCTCGATCTTCAGGGCCAACATGGCGAGGTACTGGTCGAGCTTCGCAAGCTCAGGTGTCAGCCTAAGTCGTAGGCTTTTTCGTCTTTTTCCCTTTTTGTTGGGCGGTAATCCGGCTCGCCCTTGTAAATACTTCCTGAGAATGTAATTGACTTGTTATGACTTCTTTTCTTCGTCACCTTTTCGGTCCACCTTCTTCCCTGTAATGCCAAACGTCGATTTGATTGTTGCGCCATGTCCCGAGAGACATTCGCGTCAAATCTTGGAAACGATTCGTGTCTGAGCCGCTCCGACGCTATTACTCTGAGATCGCTGGCTTCCTTAACCTGGCTATAAAAGGCGCGACGCGGCGCCACTTTTCATTCCGACTTCTTCGGTAGTACCTCCTCTTCTCGCTCCTATTGCCTCCCTCTCTTCTTGCTTCCATGGACCATGAAGAGTGGTTGGCGGTCCTCTGGGTGGATTATGACCTCGCCCTTGCCGAGCTCGGCGAGAAGAGGCGGTGCCCGACGCCGCCACCGCCGAGGCGCCGGTCGGTCGATCCCGAGTTCATGAGGCTTTTGATGCACTTGTGGAGGCGCTAGCCCGTGCCCGCGCCCGTGATGCTGCCACCGCCGCGGCTTTGATTGAAGCTGCCCCGGCGCTCGCCGAGGTAGCTGATGAGATCGTCGAGGCACTGGGGCGCGCCCGCTGAGGCTTTGTGTAACTGGCTTGTAAGCCATTCCAAGGTCTTTTAATAAAGTTATTTTGTGGTTGTTGCTGCTTCCTTTCGTCTTTGTTGTCTTTCCTGCATGCAAATGGACAAGAGTAGTCGTATAAGCAAGAAAGGGTTCAAAGGTCGTAGCATAGTCCTATCGATCCTAGCCCAGAGCCCGCAGTAGAGCTTCAATAGAAGCTCAAG
This sequence comes from Olyra latifolia, assembly GCA_036346145.1. NCBI lineage: Eukaryota > Viridiplantae > Streptophyta > Magnoliopsida > Poales > Poaceae > Olyra > Olyra latifolia. Next base: position 1,303,807 of record CM070531.1, on the reverse strand, counting down.
TGGCTTAGAGAAGATCGAAAGTCCTTACTTGGGTATCTGACCTTGGGAAATCAACTTTTAAGAAATCGACCTTTCAAAAAAATTGACCCTTTAAAAATCGACCCTAGCCCCCGAGCTACGACCGTGCTTCTGGGGAGAAGCCCGGGCGTGGCTTGGAGAGATCAATTCTTGAAAAATCGTCCCTAGCCCCGAGCCATGGCCGAGCTTCTGAGGAGAAGCCCGAGCGTGGCTTAGAGAGATCATTTTTTGAAAAATCGTCCCTAGCCCCCGAGCCATGGCCGAGCTTCTGAGGAGAAGCCCGGGCATGGCTTAGAGAGATCAATTTTTGAAAAATCGACCCTAGTCCCCGAGCCATGGCCAAGCTTCTGAGGAGAAGCCTGGGCGTGGCTTAGAGAGATCAATTGTTGAAAAATCGACCCTAGCCCTCGAGCCATGGCCGAGCTTCTTAGGAGAAGCCTGGGCGTGGCTTAGAGAGACCGCATCCCTGGAACGGAGCTTGTGGCCCTTACTCTGTTTCTTTGTAAGGAGCAGAGTGTTGGACTCTAGAGTTATCCCAGGCTGTGATGATTTTATGCAAGCTTATGATATCGGGCCGGAAAGCGTGTGCCCGCGCGGGATCTTGCATGGTGCGATGGATATCGGCTTACCCGTGTGCAAGGGAGTCCCGGGGGTTAGCTTCTGCGTAGCCACTATTCTGCCGATGTGTATTGAAACAGTCCGGGCTTTCTCCCAAGCCCGATCATGGGTTTAGGTCATCGGGGTTATTTTGGGGGCTCTCTGGGGGTTGAATAGATGGACAAAAAAGGAGAAAAGTAGGGGGGAAGGAGACTAACGACCTTTGCTCAGGCGTAGAACCTCCGGAGTTGAGCGATGTTCTAGGAACTGTTGAGGACTCTACCATCCCAAGATAGCCAGATCTTACAACCCCGTGTGTGGGCGACTGACTGCACGGGCCTTCCCACCTTGGGGTGAGCTTGTTGGCATGAGCCAGGTTCTGAACTCGTCTTAGAACTAGGTCACCAACTTGCAAGGTCCGGGTCTGTACCTTTTTAGCCGCGTGCCGCCGTAGGGATTGCTGGTATGCTGCCACTCGCAGTAGTGCTTACTCGCGGCAGGACTCGGATAGGTCGAGATCCAACAGTCGTTCCTCGTCGTTGTCGATTTCACCTGCAAAATCAATATGAACTGAACCAAGTCTTAGCTCGGAGAGTAAGACCGCTTCCGAGCCGTATGTGAGCCTGAATGGGGTCTCTCCGGTAGCCCGATTGGAGGTTGTCCGGGCTGCCCAAAGCACCGAGGGTAGCTCTTTTACCCAGTTGTGACGTTGCTCGACGAGAGCATCGTAAACTCGGCGCTTGATGCCCTGCATAATCTGCCCATTTGCACGTTCAGCTGCGCCGTTGCTCTGCGGGTGAGCCACCGAGGCTAGGGTGACCTTCATGCCGAGCTCTTTCTCGTAGCCCTGAATAGCTCGCTTCGTGAATCAGGTCCCATTGTCGTGATCGGCTTGCTTGGGACGCCGAACTGATCACGATGTTGTTCCCGAGGAACCTCTTGGCCGTTTGGTCGATATGCTCGACATCGGTTCGGCCTCGATCCACTTAGTGAAAGTGTCGATGGCGACGAACAGTTGCGTGCACCCCTTCAGGCCTCTGGGGAATGGACCAAGTATGTCCATTCCCCATGTCGAGAATGGCCAGTCGGCGGGATGGTCTGCGGCTTCAGATCTTTGGTGGTGGGATACCCGCATGATATTGGCGGTGAGCAACGTTTTACTAGCTCCCTTTGCGTCGGTCAACGCAGAAGCGATGGTACCCCATGCGAAAGGCTTTTCCCACTAGGGGTTACGAAAGAGGCATGGGCCCCGCAGATCCGTCATGGATGTCTTGGAGGAGAAATTTGCCTTCCTCTGGGTCATGCACTTACAAAGTACACCGTTAGAACCCCTTCTGACAAAGAAGTCCGAGAAATGTCGGTAAGGTCGGGCTTGTCTTTGGGCCGGATTTCTCACCGTGTCCTATGGCGGTGTCCCATGCGCCAAGCTGGGCGAGTGTCATCCAGTGTCGTCTTTGCTCTAGGAACAAACGGTACACGGCGTTTGGGTCGAGGCAACCGCCTTCTCGGGGGCTCTTCTCGAAGGAATAGAGGGCTTTAGTAGGTGATGCACGAGCACCCCACCGGTGGTTTCTTGTGAGACCAAGCCGTGAGCTTATCGCCGGGCTATTAGCCGCCTAGGAACGTAACACACTTCGAAGTTTGTGAAGTGTTTCTCCAAATTTCTCACTTCGCCAAGTATCGCACCATTGAGTTATCGAAACACTGAAACTCCTTGTTTACTTGGTAGACGACCAACTCTGAATCCCTTTCACGTTAGCCATTTTATGCCGAAAGCGCGATGCATGCTCGTGGCGGCTAGGAGGCCTTCGTACTCAAAGATTGTTCGTTGCGGGAAAATGGAGCTGTACTATATGCTGAATTTGTTCTCCTTGAGGAGAGATGAGGACAAACCCGCAACCTGATCGCTCGAATTGGTGCGACCGATCGAAGAACATGGTCCAGTGAGATTCTTGACTTGCGAGCTCGGGCGAGCCTCATACGAACTTGATGTCGAATTCACCAAGCTCGACCGCCCACTTTGCGACCCGTCCATTTGCGTCGGGGTTCCGGATGATATCCCTTAGTGGGAAACTCGTTGGGACCGTAATTGGATGGGCTTGAAAATAGTGACGCAACTTTCGCGAGGCCATAAGCAAGGTGTACAAGAGTTTCTGAACCTCAGGGTACCGCTCCTTAGGTCCATGCAGTACCTCGCTTACGTAGTAGACGGGTTGTTGCTTGTTCTCGCGTTCGACTGCTAGTACAGCACTCACAGCCTGCGGGGCAACCGCCAAGTAGAGGAGTAGATCTTCCCGAGTTTTGGCGTGGCTAGGGCGGAGACGTGGGCAGTAACGCTTTTAGCTTCGCCGGCGGCCTCGGCTTCTTCGTCATTCGAAACCATCGTGCTTGCGAGATCTTCTGAAGGTGCATCAAGCTTCGCCGAGACGAGATATGAATCTGCCGAGAGCCGCCATCCGCCCGGTGAGGGCTTGCACCTCCTTGGTGCTGGTTGGCGACCTTATATTCTCGATGGCCTCGATTTTCTCGGGGTTTGCCCCGATGCTCGTCTTCCCTATCACGTAGCCAAGCAACATCCCAGACCGGACACCAAAGACACATTTTTTAGGATTTAATTTAACTTGATGCTTCCTTAGATTAGCAAAAGTTTCCTGAAGGTCGGTCACATGGTCCCGTGGGACTTTGCTTTTTACAACGACATCGTCTACATAAACCTCTACATTGCGCCCTCTCTAATCAGGGATCGTCTTCTGCATCAGTCGCTGGAACGTGGCTCTCGCGTTCTTTAGACCGAATGACATGGTCGTGTAGCAGAAGGTACCAAAAGGCGTCACGAAGGCAGTCTTCTCTTCGTCTTCCCTTGCCAGTGCGATCTGGTGATAGCCCGAGTAGGCGTTCAGGAAGTTCATGAGCGCCGAGTCCGCCGTTACGTCGACCAGTTGGTCTATGCGCGGCAGGGGTCAATTGTCTTTGAGGCAGGCGGCGTTGAGGTCGCGATGGTCGACGCACATTCGTCACTTCCCGCACTTCTTCTTGACGACGACTGGGTTTGCGAGCCAGTTGAAATGCTCGACTTCTCGGATGAAGCCGGCTTGGAGGAGCTTCCCGAGTTGCTCCTGAATGATGTCGGCCTTCCACTTGGGGAAGCGCCGTAGGCCTGTCTGACAAAGCTTTTTGTCGGTGAATAGCTAGCTCAGTGCTCGATTACCTCCGCCAGGACTCGGGCATGTCGGACGGTTTCCACGCATAAACACGTCTGCGTTAGCCCGGAGGAAATGCGGCTGGCTCGAGTTTCTATTTGAACTCGAGGTTGACCCGGCGTGGGCGACCTTAGCTAGGTCGCCCTCGGAGAGGATTGCCTTGGTGGGCTCTGCGCAGTGCAGGCCGCCTTTGAAGCGGGCGGGCGGCGTTCGACCTTGGCCGGACCACGCTTCGAGGCTGTCAGACCAAGGCCAAGGCGCTTCATCACAGCCATAGCGGCCTTGTGGCTGCCCTTGATCGTGATGACCCCGTGAGGGGCCGGCATCTTCAGGCAGTGGTACCCATGGTGGGTGGCCGCCATGAACTTGGACAACGCAGGGCGTCCAAAGATGGCGTTGTACGGGAGCTCGAAGTCCACCACCTCGAAGGTGACGTACTCCGTCCGGAAGCTCTAGGGGGTCCCAAACGTCCACGGGCGGCCACGATCGCCCGACGGTTGTAAGGGCGACCGGGGACAATGCCGTGAAAGGGAATGGCTATGTCCTTGATCTTGGACCGTGGGACTGCATCGCTCCAAGAACACGGCGATGGCGATGTCCAGGAGCTCTCGCCATCCACCAACATGCGATCGACTTCGCGTGTTCGCGATGGTCAGACGAGCACCAGCCGCAAGCGCTGGGCCTAGTCATCCCGGGGACAATCATCCGGAGAAAGTGATTGATGATGAGACCACGGCTGAGTGCGTCTCCGGCTTACCTTCTCGGTGGTAAACCTCTCGAACACGACCTATAGCTCGTGTTGCAAGTCAGTGGCGGAAGCGCCAAGATCACGGCGACATCGCGCGAAGCCTCTTGGAAAAGCGTCGCCATGGGCGCCTGAGGTGCTCGGTCGTCCGGCGCCCGTGGTCGGGAGCTCGGGCATGGGCTGCGCCCGGCGTAGAAGTCCTCCAATCACGCGCCCACGTCCTGCGATTCGCGGAGTCGTGGCGTCTTGCTGATGGAGAAAGCGATGAGCGTTGTTCGAGGGTTAGCCCTGGGCGGTCGAGGTCGGTGAGGCTTCGCCCCTCGCCTGTCTGCCCCGGCCGTTCCTCCTCTGCCGGGCGGGCTAGCCGTGAGGCGGTCGCTCGAGGCGCTGCCTCTCGGGCTCCACCACCGCAACGTAGTTCGGGACGGTGGGCTCCTTCTTCTTCTTCTTCTTCTTCTTCTTCTCGGCGTCGCCCTTCTTGGCGTCTGTGCCAGTCCGGGCCGCCGCCTTCTCCTCCGTCCTCCCTCTCTTGCGCTCGCGCCTCGGAGACTTTGATGTATCCTTCCGCCTGACTAAATAAATCAGGCTGCGGTGTGGGCTGGATGGAGCTCAAGGTCCTCGGTGAAGCGGGTATTCCGTGATCCTCCTTGAAGGCCTCGGCGATGGCCTCGTCGGAGATCAGCGGGATGGTGTTGCACACTGGGCGAACTGCGGGCGTAGTCCTGCGCAGCCTCTCCCGCCTCCGACCACAAGCTTGAGGTCACAGGGCTTTCGAGGCTTGTGGCGACCACAGAAGTTCATCCAGTGCCTCCCGCAACTGCTCCCACGGTGCGTGTCGAACCCTCGGCCGGTTGAAGAGCCAGATTCGGGCCATTCCCTCCAAGACGGTAGGGAAGTAGTTGACCATAACGGCCTCATTACCGCCTGCGGCAAGGATGGCGGTAGTATAGACAACGAGATATTCGTTGGGATTCTTGCTCCCGTCGAACTTCTCGATGCTCCCGGGCTTGAACTTGCGAGACCATGGAGCCTCGCGCGAAACTCGGGAGAAGGCCGGGCATCCAGGGGCGGCTCCGTTGTTCCCAACGGGGGTCTTTCGCCTGGAAGCGGCCCGAGGCGGGAAAAAACTCTGCCCGGGGTGCGCTGAGGAGCGCCGTCTGCCGTGGCCGTGGATGCCTGTCGACGCGACCGAACGCTCTAGCCGCGTCGCCTCGTGGAGCCACTGGTGTGTGACTGGGCCTGGAGGTGCTCACCGAGATCCCCGGCGAGCTCCTCCAGGCCGTCGGCAACCGCAGCGCCTAGGTCGGTCATGGTGAACCCCCGTGGGTCCTTCTCTAGGTCACACATGACCTAGGCAATCGCCTTAACCCTTTCTTGGCTATCAAAGACCGGTTGGTGACGATGAGTGGTAAGCGAGTCTTGTGCGAGCGACGGCCGTCGGGCAAGCAGCCTCGACGGATGTCCGCCAAAGTCCGCCCGACTGACCTGGCGAAGAGGCTACGAGCGGTTTCACGCCGTTGGTGCTCCTCGCTTAGGTCAGTGCGTGGCTGGTGCGGGGTCGCGCCGCCTGACGCCGCAAAGGCATGGCGTGAGGCGGGTTCCCGCGAAGGAGACATGTCAGTGTCACCAACGGAGACGGTGCCATCAACACCCTCAACTACCATGGGCACCGCGCGATCTGCTGCCGCCCTCGACGGGTCGGGCGTCTGTTCGTCTTGCGCGCAGATCCTCTCTTTGGGCGCGACCGCGAACATCGCAAGATTTGTCGGTTCTTGACCGGTGGCGGTGCCTCGATCCTCCATAGGGTTTCAGCGACGTGAGTCGGCCGGTGCCAGCTTGACCGGGCAAAGCTGGGGAGCGAACAGCTACTCCCGAGGTGGGTGTTGATTCCACCTCCATCTCGTCGGCCTGAGCCCCGGCGTGGATACCAGCCTGCCACTCCTCGTACGACTCGTCGACGTCGTCGAGATTGTTGCGGTCGTCGTAGTTGAGGTCTACGGTATCAATGTCGTCGTATGACAACAAGGCCATCCTTGACTCGATCGAGGGGAGAAGTCCGCAATCGGGCCCCACGGTGGGCGCCAGTTGTCGACGACTGGGAGGTGAACCTCCGCAATGCCAATAAGCAAGGAAAGGGGGTGCGAGGCCCGAAGGCGGCCCTTTCCCCTGGACCGAAGTCCGGCCGCTTGGCCTGACGCTGCCGAGGGAAAGGAGCTTAGTCCCGACGCGGTCAGACGCGTCGAGACCGGACGGGGATGATGATGACACGGGTGTTTTTATCCTGGTTCAGGCCTTCACTGTCGGATAACAGCCCTACGTCCAGTCTTCGTTTAATGCCTGAGCTTAAACGAGTACAAGGGGGTGAAGTCCGGGCTTTGGAAGCCCGGGCCTCGAGTACAATAAGTGCTTAAGGCACGTGTGTGTGTGTCCTCTGATTACAGGCGAGAGAACTACTGTCGAACTAGAGCTCCTACGAGTGCAAGTGCTCTGTTCTCGGTGGCTATCTTCGGCGTGTTGTGTGTATGCGGTTTGACGGTTCTCCTTTTTTGTTGTGGCCTGTATGCCCCATTTATAGGCGCCTTCCGGCCACTGTAGCTTGAGCTGGCCCGTTGAATAATCGTTGCCTTTTTGCCATACCGGGGCGTACAAAATCTCTAGAACAATCGAGTGTATCTCCGATCACCGCTACGACCGCTACCGATCGGCCGTGTCTTTGCCCATGCGGCGGTTGTGAGGACTCGCCGCCAACCCGTCGATTACTGCCGCCAGTGCTTCTCGATGCAGTCGCGCATTTAATTCTTGATGACCTTAGGGACCGAAAGCGTATCTGTCATGCGGTATGCATGATTTACCTCGAGTCTGAGTCTGAGCCGGAAGCTTGGGAGCGAGAGGCTTCTTTGCTTTGATCTGAGGAAGCTTCGGGCGTGAGCTTGCCAAGCTCGAACGCGAGCTTGCCAAGCCCGGGCTTACTTCCTGTGGGGCCGAGGGTAAGTCAGTGGACCGTATTTCCATGGGCCACGTACTTCCCCCAACAAAAGTTTAGAAAGGTTAAGTGAGAATTTGATACAACTTCGAGAGGGTAACTAACAACCACCTAAGCACTTAACGGATGACCTAGCAGTTTGGAGTGTCATATGTGAAACAATTTGCCAAAGAGGACAAAATACTTTTAAAGTTTGAAAAGGTTAAGTGAGAATTTAATACAAATTCTAGGGGGCAGAGTGGTTTGCTCTTGGTTCTACCCTTACTCCCTCCCTCTTAAACTAAGACTGCTAGTGGAGGTTGGAGATTTTAGCGATGTCACTTTTTAAAATTAGTATTTTAATCCATACCATCTCAGTCAATGTTATTGATTTAGATGCCCCTCTGTCATTAGTATACTAATGGGAAGAGACATACAAACTAAGTATCCTGTGCTGAAGGGAACATGAGCGTTCTGTTGCTCCACTACCACTGCTTGGTACCAATCCTCATAAACTGAGTCAAGTTAGTGGAGGTCTAGAGGAGTACTACTAGTCTACCACTACACTATCTCGAATTGATCACCTCCATTCCCCAATCCCAAGCAATGTTGGCGGCGTCCTCACGTCTCGTCGAATTCCAACATGGCGATGGCGTTCTGAGAATGCGATCGTGCTTCAGCCAACGTGCTTTGGCTTGTCTAATCTCATATGCTCCTTGATTTGCATTTGCATCCGCATCTCTAGGGGTGGAGGTGAAGCACGGTGAGCCGTACGTCCATGACGCCCATGGCCTGTACCCAGATTCCTACTTTTCTTCTCGTGTCTTCTCCTTCCTTCCATTTCTTTACTACCTATAGTTTAGATACATAAAATTTCTTTGCTCACTTCCCAAGTTTCTTGTTTTTTGGTTGCTTTTGGGAAAACCATGATGATCCCCTTCCTCACAAAAATTAAAACGTGATTTACTTTTGATTTCTCAGGCTGTACTGGGTGACTGCAATCATCTTGGTTGGACCATTCTAGAGGACAAATCTGGTGGCAAGACGCCTGTCTGGCTCGGCGCTTTGCGTCCGGCTAGTGCTCGCACATGCTCCCTAGAGCTGGAGCTTAAGTAGGATGACAATGTGGCCTTCTCGGTTCTTGGTCCCGCTTCCATACACTTGTTCGAATACTACTGCATGCCTTCTGATAATGGTGATAATCATCATGAGCATCCCATGGTAAGACCACTGCAGGAAGTGCATGCTTGAAGAAAGACCATCGGATAAGGTGAGCAATGTGTTTCTAAAATCATGTAAGTATGTGTTCTAAAAATCTTTAAAAATTTGAATAACTTGCAATTACATTGCCAGTTAGCTTCTTTAAGGAGGCTTCTACCTCCTGCCAAATACAGTGATACTTTTGGTGCATAATGTAGTGTATCTTTTCTTCTTTCATACGGAATCCTTCACGATGGGTACAGAGCTAGCTCAAACTGATGAGATCACCCTGGAAGAAAATGTTTCGACAGATTGCCAATCAGGAGAAAACCCCCTTACAAGCTAAAGGCCTATAATCATGTAATGATTGAACCTAGCCACCTCAATTGGCATCGTTCTCTTGCTTCCTAATTATGTGTTTATCACAGGGTTTATGTATATCTTTGTAGGAACTATGCCAAAGGTTTTTATTTTAGTGGTGCCGCTGAAAATGATGCTATGCACCCTTCCCATGGTTAAACACTCGATAGTGAGATGAAAATTGAGGATATAACTATAAAATACATGGGTGCCAAGATGGCAGTTGATGGCGACATGGTTATCATCAACCTTATTAGCTATATAATTTTTTATAGGATATTTTGTCTGCTCTGTCTACATATGTCTACATATAAATCAGATACATACATGTCCAGCTTTTATATAATAGCACCTCATTAAATATATAAGCATGTTTACCTTTATGCACAGAAAAAACATTGCTTAGATCTATTGCCTTTTCTTCAATTATGCATCACTCCAAATATCCTAGGAGAGCGAGTCACTTCAAGGTAAACATGCTTATATATTTAATGAGGTGCTATTAAATAACAGCTGGACATGTATGTATCTGATTTATATGTAGACATATGTAGACAGAGCAGACTAAATATCCTATAAAGAATGATATAGCTAAGAAAGGTTGAGGATAACCTTGTCGCCATCAACCGCCATTTTGGCGCCCATGTATCCTACAATTATATCCTCAATTTTCATCTCACTATCGAGTGTTTGACCATGGGAAGGGTGCGTAACATTGTTTTCAGCAGCACCAGTAAAATAGAAACCTTTGGCATAGTTCCTATAAAGATATACATAAACCCTATGATAAACACATAATTAGGAAGCAAGAGAACGATGCCAATTGAGGTGGCTAGGTTCAATCATTACATGATTACAAGTCCTTTAGCTTGTAAGGGGGTTTTCTCCTAACTAGCAATCTGTCGAACATTGTCTTCTAGGGTGACCTGATCAGTTTGAGCTGGCTCTGTACCCATCGTGAAGGATTCCCTATGAAAGAAGAAAAGATACACTACATTATGCACCAAAAGTACTGCTGTATTTGGCTGAAGGTAGATGCCTCCTTAAAGAAGCTGACTGGCAATGTAAATGCAAGTTATTCAAATTTTCAATGATTTTTAGAACACATACTTACATGATTTTAGAAACACATTGCTCACCTTATCCGATGGTCTTTCTTCAAGCACGCACTTCCTGCAGCGGCCTTACCATGGGGATGCTCATGATGATCATCACCATTATCAAAAAGGACGCAGCAGTATCTAGACAAGTGTATGGACGCAAGACCAAGGACCTAGAAGGCGACATTATCATCCTGCTTAAGCTCCAGCTCTAGGGAGCATGTACGGGCACTAGCCGGATGCAAAGCACAGAGCCAGATAGGCGTCTTGCCGCCAGATTTGGCCTCCAGAATGCTCCAACCAAGATGATTGCAGTCGCCCAGTACAACCTAAGAAATCAAAAGTGAATCACGTTTTAATTTTTGTGAGGAAGAGGATCATCATGGTCTTCCCAAAAGCAACCAAAAAACACTAAACTTGGGAAGTGAGCAAAGAAATTTAATGTATCTAAACTATAGGTAGTAAAGAAATGGAAGGAAGGAGAAGGCACAAGAAGAAAAGTAGGAATTTGGATAGTGGACCTCACTTGGGTGATTCGGACATGGCCATGGGCGTCATGGACGTACGGCTCACCGTGCTTCACCTCCACCCCTAGAGATGCGGATGCAAATGCAAATCAGGGAGCATATGAGATTAGACAAGCCAAAGCACAGTGGCTGAGCTACGATCGTACCCTAGAACGCCATCGCCATGTTGGAATTCGATTGGAGACGGAGGACGCTGGCCAACATTGCTTGGGATTGGGGAATGGAGGTGATCAATTCGAGATAGTGTAGTGGTAAACTAGTAGTACTCCTCTAGACCTCCACTAACTTGACTCAGTTTAAGAGGATTGGTACCAAGCAGTGGTAGTGGAGCAACAGAACGCTCATGTTCCCTTCAGCACAGGATACTTAGTTTGTATGTCTCTTCCCATTAGTATACTAATGACAGGAGGGACATCTAAATCAATAACATTGGACTGAGATGGTATGGATTAAAATACGAATTTTAAAAAGTGACATCGGCTAAAATCTCCAATTCCCTCCACTAGCAGTCTTAGTTTAAGAGGGAGGGAGCAAGGGTAGAACCAAGAGCAAACCACTCTGCCCCCTCGAATTTGTATTAAATTCTCACTTAACCTTTTCAAACTTTAAAATTATTTTGTCCTCTTTGGCAAATTGTTTCTGTTTACATGACACCCCAAATCCGTTAGGTCATCCGTTAAGTGCTTAGGTGGTTGTTAGTTACCCCCTCGAAGTTGTATCAAATTCTCACTTAACCTTTCTAAACTTTAACATTACTTTGTTGTCTCCTACAAGTTGTTTTCGTTTACACTCCAGCTCCAGATCCATTAGTGTAGGTCTATTAGTGCAGTTTTATGTAAAGTATGTTGGTAAGCTATTGAATAAGGAAATTGTTGATCCTATTGACGGCAAAGACATTCATAAATTCTATGTTCGATAGAAGCTCTCACTTTTGTTCTATTTTCAGAATCCATTGACACTCAAAACACTTCTTTTTCCCTGTGGCTATAGGTGCTAGAGAAGTCATTCGTGGATGGATATTGGCATTTCTAATTAATTATCATCTTTATTCTGAAGCTCATCTTGAATTATTTATTTTAAAATTGAGATCAATCCTTTTTTCTATAGGTATGCTTGTTGGTGGTAAAAGGAGACTTACCATTCCTCCTGATTTGGGGTAAGAATTTGATTACCTTCTTTTCTTTCATTGCAATAACCACATTTTGTGCATATTTGTTGGAAGATACTAAAGGCACTACTTGATTTACTGAAGTGCGTTTCTCTTTCAGCTATGGGGATAAGGAAGTAGGAAAAGTACGAGCGAACGCATGGCTCATCTATGACGTTGAGTTACTAAAAGTGAAGCGAGTCAAAAAAAACCACCACAAGCTTCTGCAAATGCATGGTAGATTAAGGCTTCAGATGACACCTTTTGGTTTGCTTAACTAAACAATCTCGTATGTATGATCTAATCTTGTGTCTGTGGATAGTAAACTTAACGAACTTGGTACAAACCATCCTTATCATTAGTTCTATTTTTGTGGAGACTGAACCACACCTTTATTATTTGTTATATTTTGGTGGAGACACTACTACATCCATTTTATTGTTATGTCAATTATTGTTCCCGACAACACATGGAAGCAAGCGCTCCGTATGCATGGTTTGTTTTGAGATTGTTAATTTCTTCTACTATTTGTGTTTTAACCCACGGGAGTATGTACCTCGTCTAGGACGTTGCGAATTCCCGAGCCTGATGGCTCGTTATGGTTTGTGGGCAGGAGAAGCCTCACAATCCGGACCACATTGTCCTGGGGTAGGCCTACAAAGAAAAGAGCGGGAACATAAAAAACGTGCCCGAAGAAAGCTCGGGCAGAGGACTGCAAGGTCGAAGAAAGAAACTTACCGGAAGTACCTTCGCGGGTAAGATCGTCCCACCCGCGGATCTTGAAGAAAGGGCGAACCCGCTTACGCAGCGGGCTCACCCGGTGCCTGATGAAGTCGGCTACAATGTCGTAGCTGTTAAGCCCCCGGCCGGCCAAGTCCCGGATTTTGGCACGAGGCTACCTCCACGGATCGGCTAAGGCGGCGGCGTCGACTTCCCGGGGCTCGTGTTTGCGAACCATAGCAAGCAGTCGCTGAGCACCTTGGCGTAGTACCACCGCGACGCCCACCCCCCGACGTTCTCCTTGGCCTTGAACACCGGGTACGCAGGGTTCATGTCGCGGCAGAGCTTGAAATAGGCACACCCCGCTATATTGCTCCCACCGGTCGTGGTCAGCTCATAGACGTGGAGGAAGAGGCTGACCGACGGCTCCACCCCGACGAACGCCTCGCAGAGGTGCGCGAAGATCGTCAGGAATAGAATCGAGTTGGGATTGAGGTTCACCAACTCGATCCCGCACTGGGCCAAGACGGCGGCAAAGAAATCGGACTCCGGAACCCGAAGCTCGTGAACCGCAAAAAGCTCGAAGCAAACGAACTCCTCGCTCTCGGGCGTGGGAACCGCCTCCTCTCCGGCCACCCTCCATCCGCCGACCTTGACAAAGCCGGTGGCATCCAACCCCTTCAGGTCGTCCTCAGAAAGGAGACCCCGCGTGAAGGGCGCCATCGGAAAGAGAGAGGTCGGAAGGCAGAAAAACGGCGGAGGAGCGAAAGGATGAAGAAGGCAAGAAGAGCAAATAGCATAAGAGAGCGTAAAGGGGAACAGCGAAGGAAAAGCTGCCTGATATAAACCGTCGTGGGGAGACGAACCGCCCCTGTCCGCCTGAAGACGCGAAAACCAAGGGAGAGGCAGCGGCGTGCATAACTGCGTTTCGGTTGGGATTCCCGCCGAAGCCAAGGAAACCGCGTGCACCCCAATCATTTCGTCCGAAGGCAGTTACCAAATAAACCTCCGAGCGGCACGACTTCGTCCCGCTCGAGGCTCGGGGGCTAGCTGTTGGGGAAAGTACGTGACCCATGGAGATACGACCCACTAACTTACCTTCGGCCCCACAAGAAGTAAGCCCGGCCTGGGCAAGCTCGCGCTCGAGCTTGCCAAGCTCGGGCCCGAGCTTTCCCGCCCCGGAAGATCGAAGCCACTCACTCCTTTCGGGCTTCCAAAGGTAAGGGCTCAAGACCCGAGGCAAATCACGTCGTGCCGCGGACAGAATACGCTTCGGGTCCCTAAGGTCATCAAGAATTAAATGCGCGCACTGTACCGAGGAGCGCCTGGCGAAGGCTACTAACGGGTTGGCGGCAGGTCCCGTCAACCGCCCGCATGGGCAAAGGCACATGTTAAACTGGTAGCGGTCCGGCGCGGCGATCGGGAGATACACTCGATTACCCGCTGGATTCTGTGCGCCCCGGCATGGCAAGACAGAAGGGAACGACTATTCAACAGACCAACGCAAGCTACAGTGGCCGAGCGCCGCCTATAAAAGGGGCTTACAGGCCACAACAAAGGAGGATCATCCACATCGACTCTCGGAGACGCTCATCGCCATCAACCCCACACAACACACACCCGGAAGATAGCCACTGTAGAACAGGAGCACTTGTACTCTCGTAGGAGCTCTAGTTCCTGGCGGTAGTTCTCCATATACAAGTAACTGTAGGAACACACACAGTGCCTTGATCACTTATTGTATTCGAGGCCCGGGCTTTCCAAAGCCCGGACTCACTCCCCTTGTACTCGTTTAAGCTCGGCATTAAACGAAGACTGGACGTAGGGCTGTTATCCGACGGTGGAGGCCTGAACTAGGATAAAAACACTCGTGTCATCATCACACTCTCTGGGCTCGACGCATCCAACCGCGTCGGGACCTAAGTCCTCTCCCTCGGCAGCGTCCGGCCAAGCGGCCGGGCTTCGGTCCAGGGGACAGGGCCGCCTTCGGGCCACGCACCCCCTTTCCTTGCTTATCGGCCTATAGAGGTTCGCCTCCCAATCGCCGACACTTTCCTTTTCTAAAAATTGGAAAGTGCGCTTTCCCCTTTTGAGGAGTACGCCTTCTACGTGGCTCTCTTTCCAGCCCAAAGCTCCATATGGGCCTAAGGTCCAAGGCTGAAATGGCCCATGTTCCCCCGCCGGTGCTTCAAGTGGCAACCAATGGTTGGGATTAAGCCACGTCCCCCTCACCCAAATATAACGTTGGACAATGATACCGCTTCGGGTATCTAATCTTGTCCGCCCAAGCCTAATTCAACAGCCCAGATGCGTCCACGTCGTCTTCCCGAGTCCCAGCCCACAGACTCGTCTTCCCCAGCCTTGGCGCCGCCATCTCCGCCACTGTTTCCACCGGAGAAGACAAAGAATGCCACTGGAATTCACCATCACCCCTGAAACCGAGCTCTCCAGATTCGCCTTGACTCCGCGAAGCACATCCTCCGCCTCACCGATCTCATCCGGCCGCTTGGCACGGCCAATCGTGCCGCCAAGCCACCGCGTGCCTATAAAAAGGCATCCCGACGTCAGCACAGCTCAAGCAACCTCCTCCACCCCTTCCCTTCTCTCATAACCTGCCGGAGCTACCCCCTCGCTGGAGCCCGTAGTGACGCGCCGCCCCAACCTCGTCGCCCGGCCATCCCGAGCCACCCCAAGCCTCGCTAGACCCTCCCCAGGTACCCTGATGCCCTCAATTGCATTTCTACACCATCAATATCTCACCGCCGGTCGCCCGATCACGGGCACCGTCGCTCCCCGCCACCCTCCCCATTTCTCCCTTCCCTCTCTCACTGACTGGCTGACCCCACCTGCCAGCCACCCATGCGCATCCTCCTCTCTCTACGCATCGGGCCCTATTTGTCAGTCCGCTTCGCGCCTGGATGGACCAGGCCAACCTCGGCCCAGTATTGGCCCAGTACTGTTCACCCCTTTCCTTTTTCTTTTTCTTTGAGGACCTTTTTGAATTTTTAAATAGCAAAATAATTCCGAAAAATTCTGCCAAAATTTTTAAAAATCTAAAATGACATGAGGAATTTATTTTAATTATTAAACATGAACATTTCATAATAAAATATTCAAATAAAATTCTTTTTGCAATTCTTATTATATAAAAATACATATACCAATTAGAAATTTTTTCAAAAATTCTAAAATTATATTAATTTCTTAAAAATCATATTTTGACTATTTCACCCCTATCCCTTCGACAAATTCCATCTCGGAACTCCGGCAATTTTTGTTGTTGACCCCGATCTCTGGAATTTTATCGATCCACAATGAAATTCGCACGTACACCGATAATAAAGTTCATGCTACCCGGAGAAATGCCCATTTTATTCAAAATACCCTATTCCTATCTATTTGAAAATATTTTAAATCTCTTAGAAAATTTTGCAGTCCATCACCCGTTCACCCGAACCATTTATGCATTGTCATTATTTGCTTTTGCATAATATTTCTTTTATTCTAGTATTTATTGGAATTTCTTTCTTTTTTTTATTTGTGACGTATAGATAACAAACTAGTTGTCGCCAGATCCTTTGATCAAGAATACCCGGAGAACACTTTCGAACTAGACCCAACCCCCGAAGAAGGCAGGTTTCCTACCCTCAAAGCATATTAAATTTCCTATTTCAATTATTATCTATGTAGTGCATTTACTTTTTAGTTATTTATTTAAGAATTTCCTTTTATTTGAATTATTATATTTAACATTTTATATAGAATAAATAATCCAAACTTCACAACCAAAAACCCACCCAAAATAATTAAACTTGATAATACCTTAGTATAGGAAAAATCTAGACATATAAATATTTCAACAAATAGGATGATATTCATTTTGTCTCTTGGATAGACAATGTGATATAGAGGAAGGAAAATTCAAAAAGTATAGGCATGAATTAACAGATGGGTAATTGCATGGATAAGGTATTGGCTTAGTGTTTTCGCAATACCTTTGGAATGTTGACCGAGTAGTCAGCGGTAATGATCGTGCGGAGGCCAGGCATTGCCAGGTTTCTGAGATATTGGGCCAAGTGATTTACATGTTACTGGCTGTGTCTATGCGGAGGCCAATATCGCCAGGGTTTTTCCTCAATGTTTGTGCCTTGTGCAAAATATTGAAAACTTGGACTATTTTGAATAGAAATGACATAAATACCGCATATCCGTATTATTGGTCATTTTACGGGTAAAGATGGGCAGGTTCTGCAGAACTGATAATAAAAACATTAATGGACCATATTTCTGGTAAATGAAGTAATGTCAAAATGGGTGATGCCTATTCTATTCAAATGAACCCATGAATTTTAAAGTTAAAGATAAAGGTTGTCAGATGAATAAGAATGGAGAAAGGAGATAGTAATTT
This sequence comes from Olyra latifolia, assembly GCA_036346145.1. Classification (NCBI taxonomy): domain Eukaryota; kingdom Viridiplantae; phylum Streptophyta; class Magnoliopsida; order Poales; family Poaceae; genus Olyra; species Olyra latifolia. The sequence goes on along the minus strand of CM070531.1, from coordinate 1,286,823 downwards.
AATAAACTCATTTATAATTTCTTTAGAAAAGATTTTTATCATACTGAAGTTAAGTTTTTGAAATATTGCATATTATACCAATAAAATTATGACCATACCTTTCTTTGAAACATTTTACATATAGTTAACATTCTATTTCGTATGGAAACCTGCTAGTACCATTATTGTACTTACCCGTTATATGGGAACTATTCATAAATTGAATAGATCCTTGCTCCACTGCAGATCTCGACTTTGATTTTTCCGCAGAGGACATGGAACTCTTCGGCATAGAATATTAGATATGTAGAATATAAAAGTAGTTTGTTTAATACCATAAATTTTGGTATTGTAAATGTATATTAATCTTAGTTAAATAACATGGCAAGCTTGTTGTACCGATTCTAGATTAATATTTATACTATTAAAAAGGGACCAACTTTTAATATCATATATTGAAAACTGGTCCCTGACAGAATTGGTATCAGAGCTATGTTTATGACCTTAGGGATACCTAATTGGACTTTGGTTAAATCAGAGATTAAAATAGGAAAATTCATAACTAAAGATAAGTCTAATTGACCAAGTCTTTGTTATGACTATTTCTATATTAAATTTCTGCAGGAATGGCAGAAGTGTATTACACTCCTGAAGAACTTCAATTTTGGGCTTCATACCTTCAAGATATTATGCATCATCTACACTGCAATGAAGACCCCATTATTAGTTCCATATTTCTAAAAACCCAAACCGTACCCCCTAGCTATTTAGGCTCAGTTATAATTATTAGTGTAGAAAGTCAAGGTCCCCTTAGGTTCGATGCTACTAGATCTACTAGGATAGATGCTGTCCAAGATGCTTGTATGAAAGCAACCATGTTTCTAACTAGAAAATTTGAAAACCGCCTACAACATACTCCATATAAGTTCTTCCCCAACAGGGCGATGGAGAATGTTCTGTATAGGGACTTGACCCTGGTAATTCCTATTCTTCTCTAAAACCATAGTTCCCCTAAGTTACCTGCAGCAATACCAAATCTAGAAACTTAACGAAGAAAACAGCAAACTTAGGAGTGATTTAGTTTTTGCCAACTGCCTAAACGAAGAACTAGAAATTCAACAGGCCATCTTAACAGGACATATGAATGCTCCACACTCAGAAGTTGCGTCAGATGAATCAGACAATAACAGTGTGGAAGAAATAGAAAATCCTAATCCCTCAGAGGTTGTAGATTTAACTAAGGATAGTGATTAGGAGAAACCTTAATATCTCCTTGTAAAATATCCTAAAAAGTTACTTTCATTTTCCCCAAGAAAGTAACTTAACCATTAGATGACCTTAGAATGATAATTTGTAGGATAGCTTTGAAGTTACTTTCATTTTCCCAGAGAAAGTAACTTCTTGACCCTTGGTATTTGTAATTTTTACTTGTAAAATTTTGTTATCACTTTCATTTTCACCTAAGAAAGTGATGCATATGAATATAAATGCCGAAGATCCTGAAACTTCTACTTGGATTCTTGAGATTTATTACATCTTGTTGATTTAATTTCTTTTATTTTCAGTTACTTTGAATTTTCTCAGTGGCCGGTAATTCAAGTCAATCCTTTGAAATGACCTTGGCCCAAATATTGGCCAAACTTAAAAGACAGAATAGGGAAACTGCTGAGTTTCATACTCAACTATTAAGAGAAATTTTAGAAAGAAACTCAAAAGGAAATAATGAAATTAATGGCCTCGGAAACAAATGGATGGACTTCCAGAAAACCAAACCACCTCTCTTCTCCAATACATTAGATCCAATGCAGGCAGATGATTGGTTAAGAGATATTGAGAGAAAATTAGACACTGTCCAATGTAATGATAAAGAAAAAGTACTTTATGCCTCTCACCAATTATCTGGACAAGCTGCAACTTGGTGGTTTACTGTGACGTCCGTCGCACGTCCGTCCCAGTAGAACCCTACTAACTCCCAAATCTCAGGGACGAGATTTCTTTAAGGGGAAGGATTTGTGACATCCTAATAAAATTATTAGTCTGTCACTTGGTTTATAAAAAGAAAATAAAACATAAAAATAGAAAAAAAATAATAGAAAAAGGCCCTAACAGACTTGGATAGCTTAATTAGGCCCAAAACCCTCTCATCTAAACTTAAGCCCATTAGGACTCTTATTATACCAAAAAAATACCTAATTCTAGTCCAACTCAAACTCTACCCCTATTAGAAAACCTCCACCACGCCCCAACCCACCTCTACCACTATATAAACCACCCCTAGAGGTCCCCTGGTCGGCCAACACCCCAAGCCCCCACGAAACCCTAGCCGTACCTCGGTTTCCGTGCCAAAACCGAAGCAAATCGAGGTATCTCTCGAATTCCAATGCCCAAACCCCAGATATAAAGCCAGGACGTTGTGAGTCTCGTCGAGACGATCGATTTGGATATATGGATCGCTAGATTTGGACAAGAATTGAGGGAGTTATGGCTCGCCGAAGTTTGGGAGTCCCACGGCCGTCGGCGAACCTCGGCGTCCGCCGCCGCCAGCATCGACAGCTGGCCGACCCGGCTCGTCAGCGCCCTTGGCCAATCAGCAGCCGCCACGTCGCAGGCCGAGCCACGAGTGGCCACGTCAGTGCCAGGTCAGCCGAACGTGCCACGTCAGCGCCACGTGTCGCCACGTCGGTGCCACGTCACTGCCACATCAGCCAAAACCCGAGCCCGTGCCACGTCAGCGCCACGTGTCTCCATGTCAACAAAAGTGACACGTCAGCGCCACGTGTCGGTTCAGAGGTCTAGTTGCTTTTTTTTTTTCCGGTTTACTATTTTCCAGGGATTTTTCTATTTCCCAAAACTTCCCGGAATTGTTTGGGGAGTTCTCGAAGTCCGATTTAGGTGATTCTAGAGCCTAAAAATCACAAAAATTCCCTAGAATTTTATATATTTTTATCAAACTATTTTCTCTGTGTTTGTTATTTATTTCTATTTTATTACGTGTTCGCATAGAACCGATGTGCACCTGCTGTCCGGGAGACGCTTCGGAGCCATTCGAAGGAGGGGAACTAGAACCAAACTTCTTCAAAGGCAAGCTAGATTCATATTGAATTCCTAGTTTGCTAAATTTCATTTAATTTACGTTTATTTAAATTGCATGCTTTAATTATCATCGTATGTGTTATTTTGTTCCGATTTCATATTAGTCCTTTACTAATATGACGTAGCCTTCCATTGTTAGCCCAATTGGTACTGTTTTTACTAGCCTATCCTTTGTGTAGATGCTTAGCCTTGCTTCTGGGATTGGTAGTTGATAGGTTCCACTCATTATTAAACTTGTATCCGTGAAGTTCGACTTCGGGGTGCTGTTTTTGGATAAACCTAATCAACTAAAATCAACGTGGTGTGTGTTGATTTGAGGAGACCCAGAAGAGGTGGATTTTGGGCTTGCGGTTGAGACGTGAAGGTCTCCTCTGTCATATAAGGACCGTACCCTTGTGATTACCATACCGGACCTGAACCGTACAACCACTTATGCCTTCTGGCCCTGACCGTTAGCTGTGGAAGCTTGTTTCCACTGTACTCATAGTGGACGGACGTGATTCGCAATCACCGGTTCCGAATGGCTTAAATGGGGGCTAACCTCATGCGGTGCGCTATCAGGTCCGGCTGAAGGAGTGCGCATGACTGTCGGCCTGGTCGAAGTGTACCGTATGGGGCGCGAAACCAAAAGAAAGGGTACATTATTGGAACAGGTGAAAATAGTGAACGGTTTTGTACTGTTTCTCCTTTGGGATGAGACAGGGCTTGTGGGGAACGTATACACACTCTGCAGAGTTAAAACTATCATGGTAGCCGTGTCCGCGGTTATGAGCGGGGAAAGGAGTTTAATTCAAGGTAGTCCAATGTGTTTTAATTAATAACTTGATGGTAGTGTAGGCAGCGATTGCCTCTCTTGGAGCTGGTTAGCCGTCCCTTGGCTACGCTCGTGTGTTATCATGTGTTCAATGAATCAAGAACAAATAAACAAGTAGATAGGTGACATTTTAGCAAAATAACCATACCCTTCCATTGACCTTGCATTCATATATTAAGGACCGCTTGCTGAGTAGCCGTGTACTCATTATATGGACAACGAATCTTTTGTTCAGGTCAAGAATTCAGCAACGGTGCCAGCTGTGACCAGGAGGGTCAAGGTGATTAGCCGCGCGTTCCGGGTCAACCTCGGGATATCATCGCTTTCAGTCTTCCGCTGTGTTTACTTTATGTGATTGAATTAAGCCCTGTGCAAGACTATGTAATTGTCTATGTCAACTGGGATGATATTTATGCTATGTAAACTGTAAAATTCTAGTTAAATGCAATGCCTGCGATGATATTCCAAATGTCCTTGAGTGCAATACTAGCTATGGTCTTCTGGGACTAGTATTCGGTCACTCAAGCCGGTAGAAATACCGGGGTGTACGACATTTACTGCTCAAGAAACATTTCTAGACAAAAATAATATTATTTGGACTAATTTTAAAAGTGAATTTAGGATACATTTGGTTGAGGAGCCAACTGGAATAGAGCCACTCCATTCTAGATCTCAGGATGTTTGGTTAGAATGGAGCCACTCCGTTTCAGGCCGCAGAGTGTTTGGTTGTGATTCTCATGGAGCGGAGCCGCTTTCTATATGGAATATTCCCTATAGATCCAGAACCAATCCATTCCTATTTTTTGGCCGAACGGATCTGCTCCACTCTCAGAATCAGGAATGGAATGGCTCCGCTCTACTCACTCTCCAACCAAACGCACCCTTAAAGGACATCATCTCCTAGATGGATTATTAGAAGCAAAACAACGGGAGTTTGATGATTTGAGACAAAATAATAAAACTATCTTAGAATACCTACATCAGTTTAATCATTTGGTAAGATATGCAAGTGATGATATTAAAGATGAAAAGAAAAAGATGAAAAAGTTCATAAGTGGATTACAACAATCCTTGCAATATCAACTATCCGGACATGACTATTCAGATTTTAAAATTTTAGTAAATAAAGTTCTAATAATGGAAGAAAATAGAGGAAAATTAGAAAACCTTAAGAGAAAAAGGAATGAGATTATGCATAAAATAAGAAATCAAAAACCAAGAATTAATAATCTCAATCCTAGAAATTTTCCTATTAAAAGAATGCCTCCAACAATAATTCTCTCAACTTCCACTGGATGTTATAATTGTGGAGGACAACATTTAAGAAAGGATTGTCCACAAATAACTAAAGTTACATGTTATCATTGTGGGCAACAGGGACACATAAATCCCAATTGCCCCTAGAACCAATTACCAACTGAAATAGCACAAGTCCAAGCTAAGGGACAAAATGTCGGAATAAATAAAACGAACTCAAATCCAAAAACTATTCCGAACAAAGGAGGAAATCCGGCCAATAAAGGAAGATTTGTCCCAAGAAATCCACAAGGACAAGTAAATTATGTCGCCATTGATAAAGCAGAAACAGCTTCAGTTTTAATAACATGTAACTTTACGGTTCAATCTAAATTAGCAGTTATATTGTTTGATTCCGATGCATCCCATTCCTTTATATCCAAGGATTTTATTACCCATATAAATGTTAAAACCCTTCCTTTAGAAAACCCTTGCTATATTTTATCTCTCGATGGAAGAATTTTAGTTTCATTAAAATACAAAGACATAGAAATCCAAATCAAAGGAGAAACTTTTCTATCAAATCTCTTAGTTATCGATATGCATGGACTAGACCTAATTTTAGGAATGGATTGGTTATACCAAAATAAAGGAAAATTAGACTGTGAAACTAAGACTTTAACCTTAACTACTCCTTCAAGTCAAGTCATAGAATATCAAGTAGAACTATCTCATAAAAATCAATTCCCTAAATCAATATCTACTATGTCCGTTCAAAATCTAAACTCTATACCTATAGTTAATCAATTTCCGGACATATTCCCTGAAGAATTACCTGGTTTACCCCCTGATAGAGGATATGAATTTACTATAGACCTAAAACCAGGAACAACTCCTACTGCCCAACATCATTATAAAATGAGCCCTCTAGACTTAGAAGAAATGAAAAAGCAACTTAAAGAACTAAAAGATAAATGTTTTATTGAAGCTAGTTCCTCAGATTGGGCGTCACTAGTAGTATTTGTTGATAAAAAGGATGGTACCCGTAGAATGTGTATTGATTATAGAGCCCTTAATGCAGCTACTATAAAAAATAAATACCATTTACCAAGAATTGATGATCTTTTTGATCAATTAAAAGGAGCAAGGGTATTCTCTAAAATAGATCTTAGATCAGGGTATCATCAAATAAAAAGTTAAGAAAGAAGATGGACCAAAAACAGCATTTACAACTAGATATGGACTTTTCTAATTCACTGTAATGCCATTTGGAGTAATAAATGCTCCTACTTTCTTCATGAGTACAATGAATAAAACTTATATGGAATATCTCGATGAATTTGTAAGAGTATTTATCGATGATATTCTCATATACTCAAAAAGTGAAGAAGAACATAAACAACACTTAACCTTGGCATCACAAAAGTTAAGAGAGGATAAATTCTATGCCAAATTCAGTAAATGTAATTTTTGGATGAATACAATATCTTTCCTTGGGCATATAATTACTGGAGAAGGAATACAAGTTGACCCTGAAAAAGTTAAAGTAGTAATAGAATGGAAAACTTCTACAAATATAACAGAGATAAGAAGTTTTCTTGGATTAGCTGGTTATTATAGAAGATTTATTGAAGGATTTTCAAAAATAGCCAAACCCCTCACACATTTGTTAAAGAAAGATACTCCTTACCAATGGACTGACAAATGTGAAAAAGCCTTCCAAAATCTAAAAACCAAATTAACAAGTGCCCCTATTTTAATTCTCCCAGACACTAGTAAAGCCTTTCAAATTTATTGTGATGCATCTAAGAATGGTTTAGGATGCGTCCTAATGCAAGAAAGTAAAGTAGTTTCATATGCATCTAGACAACTCAAACCACATGAACTAAACTATCCTACCCATGACCTTGAATTAGCAGCTGTAGTATATGCTCTAAAGCTTTGGAGACATTACCTATTAGGAAATAAATGTGAAATTTACTCTGATCATAAAAGTTTAAAATACTTCTTCACACAACCTAATCTCAATTTAAGACAAAGAAGATGTTAGAACTCATAAAAAACTATTATTTTGATATCAAATATCAGCCTGGAAAAGCAAATATAGTTGCTAATGCTCTAAGTAGAAAAGCATACTACAACAAAGCAATATTACAAGAATGCCCTCTGACACTTCAAAAAGAAATCCAACAACTACAATTAGAATTTATAGAACCTGGAATATTATCTACTCTTCAACTTCAGTTAGATCTTGAAGAAAAGATAAGAAAAGCTCAAGAAGATGAACCAGAAATCAAAGAAGAAATAAGAATGCTAGAAAATAAAGATTTTAAAATAGATGAACATGGCATCATAAGGTATAAAAATCGTATTTGTGTACGAAAATCAGAAGAAATAAGAAATATAATCCTTCAAAAAGCTCATGAATCACTCTTTTCTATACATCCAGGAAGTACAAAAATGTATCAAGACCTTAAGAAAACATTTTGGTGGAAAAATATGAAAAGGATATTGCAAAACATGTAAATACATGTGATGTCTGTCAAAAGATAAAAGCTGATCATGGGAAACCACCTGGATTATTACAACTCTTATCTATTCCTGAATGGAAGTGGGATAAGATTGGTATGGATTTCATTACCGGACTTCCAAAAACAAAGTCTGGATATGATGCCATATGGGTTATAGTAGATCATCTCACTAAAGTAGCCCGTTATTTACCTATGAAAACTACCTATGGAGGTAATCAATTAGCTGAACTCTATCTCACAAAAATAGTACCCTTACATGGAGTACCCAAGAAAATATTTTTAGATCGAGGTTCCCAATTCACTTCAAATTTTTTGGAAACATTTACATCATGCCATGGGAACTCAATTAGCTTTTAGTTCAGCTCATCATCCCCAAACCGGAGGACAAACTGAAAGAGTAAATCAAATCCTTGAAGATATGTTAAGAGCATGTGTCCTAGTATATGGACCTGCATGGGATATTTGTCTTCCCTTTGCAGAATTTACCTATAATAATAGTTTTCAATCTAGCTTAGGAATATCCCCTTATGAATCTTTATACGGAAAAAATGTAGAACACCCCTAAATTGGAATGAAGTAGGAGAAAGACAATTCTTAGGACCTCAAATAGTGCAAAATTCAGAAAACCATGTTAAAATTATCAAAGAAAAACTAAAAATAGCTCAAAATAGACAAAAAAGTTATGCTGATAATCGAAGAAAAGACTTAACTTTTGAAATTGGAGACATGGTTTATCTAAAAATTTCCCCAAAGAAGGGTATGCAAAGGTTTCAAATTAAAGGAAAACTAGCTTCTAGATATATTGGACCTTATAAAATTCAATTCAAAAAAGGAGAAGTAGCCTATCAATTAGAAAATGCCTCCAAGAACCTACAAAAATTATACAAACTCATGAAATTGAAATAGGACCAGACTTAACCTATGAAGAACAGCCACAAATTATATTAGAAACAACAGAAAAAAAACTCCGAAATAGAAATATCAAGTACTATAAAGTACAGTGGAAACATCATACTCCTGAAGAGGCCACTTGGAAAAAAGAAACAGACATCCTAGAAAAGTTTTCCCATCTACTCTCAACCGAGTGAATCTCGAGGACGAGATTCTTTTAACGGGGTAAGTCTGTGACATACCCATATTTTCCCTCTTTTTAGCATAAAAATTTTTCATAAAAAGTCATATTAAAACCCTTTTTAAAATTTCCCCAAAATTTTGGAAATTCTCCAAATTCAATTTTTATTTATCTTTAAAAGAAAACCATCTTTCCTTATTTGTTTTCAAAAATATTCATTCCATAAATTGAATAGATCCCTGCTCCGCTGCAGATCCTGACTTTGATTTTTCAGCAGAGGACATGGAACTCTTCGGCTTAGAATATTCGATATGTAGAATATAAAAGTAGTTTGTTTAATACCATAAATTTTGGTATTGTAAATGTATATTAATCTTAGTTAAATAACATGGCAAGTTTGTTGTACCGATTTCGGATTAATATTTATACTATTAAAAAGGGACCAACTTTTAATATCATATATTGAAAACTGGTCCCTGACACTCTCCCTCCCAACACGGCAGTGCGTTGCGACACTCTCTTCACCTCACTCGTCGTTCCCAGCAACCTATAAGCCTAGCCCAAGCCTCGCTGTCACGCTCTTCCATCGTTTTTCTTTCCAAATCCACTTTTCGGTGAACTTCGGCATCACGGCGCCGCCCGCCTGGTGAGTGATTTAGCGCGTTCTTGGTATCCTTGGGAAGCTCTCGAGCTCCCCTATGACGTCCTTGGCTTAATCGAGCTTTGATGCCCTATAGAGCTCGGGAGGCTGCGAGGACCATCGTCGGCCGAGTTTCATCCCCCATTTTGATTTCTCTCTCCGCGGTGAGCCTCACACTGATTATTCGCTTCCAGAGCTTCCTTGGGCCTCTCTAACCATGCCCCAACCCTGTGTTTGCCCTAGGTCTCGCCGGGGTACGTTGTCGCCGTGCTCCTCCTCGGTCGTTGTCGCCTCCTCGTCGCCGGCCATCTCCGGACTGTCTCCGTCCTTGCCATTGCCACAGGTATCTTCTAGATACCCCTATATGCTTTCGAGCCCAAGTTCTAGGCCGTAGGTGTTGTAGTTCGTTGTCATCGACGTCAGCCACCATCGGCCGCCGCATGAGCTTGCCGCACCACAGCTGTAGGCCGCCGCCGGCCGTGTCGTCTACGTCTTTAGGTGCGCGGGGCCGTGGGGAACCCGTTTTGGTGGTGGACCCCACCGCCGACACCTCCCCTGCCGGTGCCACCCTCCTTCCTTGGCCGTTCTTCGCCGCTGTGCCAGATCGGACAGAGGAGGAAGACGACCTCCCTTGTGGCTACGACTGACGTATAGGCCCCTGGTCCCGCCTGTCAATTAGTACAAGCGTAATCCATGAAATACGCTTTCATTTAATCTCTCACGCACCTAGGAAAACCGCCTTTGGCCTGGCTCTAACGCAGGCTACATTTTGGGCTGGCCTAGTACTATTCACACCGGATTTTCAGCTCTTATCGATTTAATTACATCCAGTAAATATATTTGATTTATTATATTAGTAGATGAGTTCCAAAAATCATGTAAAATACCCAAAAAAATGTTAGGACATTCTGGACCTAGGAAAAATAGTATGACACATGCAATATATTTATATTGCTCTAGGAAAATGTAACAGTAGCAAAGATGACATTTTCTAGCAAATAGAAAATAACTGAAACTATATATTAGCAAATAAAATAGCCCAGTAGCCCAAAAATTATGAGAATATTCCTATAGGACAGAAATGGCCTTCTGGACATGGCAAAAATGTTAGACATCATAACTTTGGTATTAAAAGTGCTTCAAATAAATAGATAGGTAAAACGAACATAATGGCTATACATATATATATAGAGAGAGAGAGAGAGAGAGAGCTACGATTGCTGCTTTGCTTTGAAGGGTTAATTTAAGACGTGCTTCACGTCTAGTTTAAAAAATCCGAGACTCAAATGGCCGATCCGAACTGTTCATCTTAATCTTCTCATTAAAATCTTTTAGACGACCAAATTTCGTATTTTTTGAATTTTTTTGCTATTTGTTTTGTATTTTTGAAAATCACCAATCTAATTAGTTATGATGCGTCCGATTTGCTAGTTTTCAAAAATACAAAACAAATAGCAAAACAATTTTTAAAAATACGAAATTTGGTCATCTAAAAGATTTCAACGAGAATATTAAGATGGACGGTTTGGATCGGCTATTTGAGTCTCGGATTTTTCAAACTAGACACGAAGCACGCTGTCTTCCGTGCTTCGCGAAGCGCCGTAGCCCAACTCTCTCTCTCTCTCTCTCTCTCTATATATATATATATATATAATGCAATCGTTAGTCGCGAAGGACGGGTGTCTCCGTGCTTCGCGCGGTGTTTTTGAAATCTGAGACTGAAAACGATCGATCCGAACAGTCCATCTTCTTCGTCTCGTTGAAATATAGCTATAGAGTAAATTTCGTAATTTTTAGATTTTTTACTATTTATGTCATATTTTTGAAAATCAACGATCTAATTAGTTCTGGAGCGTCCTGAAAGGCTGATTTTCAAAAATATGAAATAAATAGTAAAAAATTCTAAAAATTACAAAATTTGCTCTATAGCTACATTTCGACGAGACGAGGAAGATGGACGGTTCGGATCGATCATTTTTGTCTTTGATTTCATAAACTCATCGCGAAGCACGGAGTGATCCGTGCTTCACGACTGACGATAGCATTACTATATATATATATGAGTTGGGCTATGGTGCTTCGCGAAGCACGGAAGATGCCGTGCTTCGCATCTAATTTGAAAAATCTGAGACTCAAATGACCGATCCGAACCGTCCATCTTAATCTTCTCATTGAAATCTCTTAAACGAACAAATTTTGTATTTTTTTGAATTTTTTGCTATTTATTTTGTATTTTTAAAAACCAGCAAATTGAACGCTTCATAACTAATTAGATCGGTGATTTTCAAAAATACAAAACAAATAGCAAAAAATTTAAAAAAATACGAAATTTGGTTGTCTAAGAGATTTCAACGAGAAGATCAAGATGGACGGTTCGGATCGCCATTTGAGTCTCGGATTTTTCAAACTAGACGCCGGCTAATAACGCCTTCCGTGCTTCCATGGCTAATCAGAGCTCAACTCTATATATATATATATATATGTGTGTGTGTGTGTGTGTGTGTGTGTGTGTGTGTGTGTGTGTGTGTGTGTGTGTGGGCAAAACCTCAACACTAATAAAATGAGCACTTTTTAGCTAGAGACAACACCACCTTACCCTTGCAATGAGATAGTATACTTGATACTAGCTCATGGAACTTCCTTGATAAGTATGAAAATAATAATAGAAATCACCAAATAGGACCCATAGTGTAAATCGGTGACATTTGCAATAGAGCATGCATCATATGCACCCATGCTGCTTCTTTCGCTTATTTACTTGGTATTTATTTGCAACTGATTTGATACCGACATTGTTGATCAAGGGTTAGACGACCAGATTGAAGACCCTGACTATGATCACGACATCGTTGATCCCGCAGCTCTCGACGCAGGCGAGTCAACTACCCTAATGCATATTGATCCCAGTTTTATAAATATATTTTGCTTTAAATTATCAAAAGTGTGTGCGCTTAAGTATATGACTACCAGTATATTAAATGCAAAACCCTAGATACATACCTCTTGCTTTAATAATGTTATAACATTCCTGTCGACGGTTGGGAGTGCGGGGCTCCCACGTGCCGAGCTTACTTGTTGAGTGTAAGGATCAACCGACCTCTTCCCTAGAGCTTTGGGGGCGTTTGGGAAAGCGAACTCGATCAAGCAACCGTATACGGGGGAGCAAAGGAATTTAGCCTGGTTCGGGCCCCTCAGGGAGAGGTAATGTTTCACGCCCAAAGGATCTCAGATTCAGGGGACACAGGAAAAGATTACAAGGGGAGTCCCGAGCCTCTCTAGCAAAGGGAGGCTCAGGCTTCTCAGGAGGGAGAAGGGAGCTTCGACTTGTTCTTGCCTCAGTTGGAGCTCTCGTATGTGTGTGGTGTCTAATAGCTAAAAAACTCTATGCACAGCAATGTAGCCTATTTATACATGAACGTGAACAATATACTAATGTGCATACGATCCAATATTCAGCGGTCCGAAGGCTGTCCTTGGGCGCGCCGTGTTGGAACAGTCTTTGCCGCCATTCGTGATGACGGAAAGGGCGGAACGGGGACAGGGAAACAAGACCTGGGCAGGTAGCCACAGTCTCCGATATGTCGGACGGGACGTTATAGTCGTGAGGGTGTCAGAGCATTTATTACGGTGAGTAAAAAGAACAATGTGATCGCTCTTTAGCCAGGGAAGGGACGTCCCGGGCTCCCCCCCGGGCGAGATGGGATCTTGCTCGGGCCCGGGCAAGGATGGTTCGCTCGGGGGGAGATCGGTACCGATCCGCGGAAAAGAACGAGGGGATACTCTGGACATCCCTCCAAACCCCGTCATCTAGCCCCCGAGCCTTACGTGGGGAGACGATCAAGTCCCCCCTTGAGGCTTTTAATTGGGTACCAAAGGTCTCGAGGCGTGTCGTTTGAGCGTAGGCGACCGGGATGAAGCTTTATCCGCGAAATTCGGACCGCCGCAACGGTCATCCGAGCAGGGCTTCGGGTTAGTCGGGCAGAGGCCACCCGAGCGGAACTTCGGGTTAGCTGAGCAAGGGCTACCCGAGCAGAACTTCGGGTTAGCCGAGCAAGGCTACCCGAGCAGGACTTGGGTTAGCCGAGCAAGAGCTACCCGAGCAGAACTTCGGGTTAACCGAGCAGGGGCTACCCGAGCCTGACTTTGGGTTAGCCGAGCAAGGGCTACCCGAGCAGGACTTCGGGTTAGCCGAGCAGGGGCTACCCAAGTAGGACTTCGGGTTGGTCAAGCAAGGGCTACCCGAGCAGGACTTCGGGTTAGCCGAGCAGGGGCTACCTGAGTAGGACTTCGGGTTAGCCGAGCAGAACTTCGGGTTAGCCGAGCAAGGGCTACCCGAGCAGGATTTTGAGTTAGCCGAGCAAGGGCTACCCGAGCAGGACTTCGTGTTAGCCGAGCAGGGGTTACCCGAGCAGAATTTCAAACGTCGGGATTCCAACGGTTATTTCTTGGTGAGTGCGTTTGCAGTTATGTCCTTTAAGGCGACGTGACAGCCGCACGCGCGTCAGTTCCCAAGATTTCTGGGGCGGTTTCGCTGGTGGGGAGAGGATAAAAAACCCTTGTCCTTCTCCTACCACTGTACCGCCGTTTCTTTTGCTTCCGCCTTCTCTCGTTTGTCACCGCCTTCATCCTCATCTTCCATGGCAAAGTTCGTTCCTTCGTGAACCACCTCCGCGGCTTGAAGGACCTTGAGACGCGGGGGCACCTCGACCCCAAATCTTGGCGCGTTCTTGAAGACGAGGCCCTCCCGACACCGGCGGAGGATGAGTTCGTGAGCTGCGAGCTCTATGCCATCAATGGGGTTCGCGCTCTGGAGTCAGAGTTCCTGGCCGGGGTTCTCGCCCACTGCGGCCTGGAGATTTCCAATCTCCACCCTAACTCCATTCTTATCCTCAACATCTTCTCTCACCTCTGTGAGGGCTTCATCGGCGTCCAGCCGATGGTAAGCCTATTCCTCCACTTTTACATGCTCCACCGTACCGGAGGCTCGTCGGCGGTGGGGTGCGCGTACTTCCGGCCGCGGAACTCGCAGCCGTATGCGTACCCCGCCTTCGCGCTGAAGGACTCCGTCTCCGGCTGGGCGGAGCGGTGGTTCTATGCGAAGAAGGGGGCGGACTGCGGACTCCACTTCCGCCACGGGCAGCCAGAGAAGAAGGATCTCCCTTGGTCGCCTGTGGAACCAGAGGAAGAGAAGATCCTCAGTACCATCCATGTGCTGAGCGACAGTGGCCTGACCGGGCAGGTCATTGTCTGGGATTTCTTGAGGAATCGGGTGTCCCCGCTGCGGTGCCGGGAGCACCCGTTCTTCGAAATCACGGGCTAGAGTGACATTACCCGTGAGGCGAACACCGGTGAGTATTCTTGCTTGGGTGATCATTATGATGTTTGTTTGTTTTTGTTTTGTTTTTTAACCACCGGGTTCTTCCTGAAGCTCCTGATGATCGGTGGGTCGACGAGCGGGTGGCGAAACTTTTTGCGCTGGGGAAGGAGGTAAACCCAGAACTGGGTAGGAGAGGGCCGAAGAACGTCCTCGACCGCTTGGAGCAGGTATGCTCCCCGCCGAACCTCGTGTTCGGGTGGGAAGGTCTGTTCTAACGGCCCATTTTCTGTTCTTAGGACCGGGCTACCCTTGAGGCTGTGCTGGCGGCCGAGCAGCCGGCCAAGGACAAGGGGAAGCAGCCTATGGTGAAGAAGGTCGCTTCGAAGAAGAGGGTGATCCCGCAGGCAGCCGACGATGAGGAAGAGACCCGGCCGAAGCGATCGTCGCGCGCGGTTCCCCCGGCGGGCGGCCCTGGCGGACGTGTGTCCCGACCATCCAGGATGCGCGTACTGCCGAGGCACAACCCACCGCGGCCTCATCTGGAGTACGCGACCAGTCAGAGTTGTCACCGTTCACGCAGATTCGAGGATCACTCCGATCATATCGCGTGGTCATTGCAGGCATCATGGCCGACCTCCGCCGGGCCGAGCGGCGGGCCCAACGGGAGAAGGACACCGGAGGAAGCGTCCAGGTGGACCTAGACTTGGCGAGTGCGACGTTTTCTTCGTGGCTCGAAGGCCCGAGGGACGACGGCCCCGGGGCGGAGACTGAGGAAGCTTTAAAGGGCTTCCTTCAGTGGGCAAAAGAGCACCACCCGGAGTGGCTCGAGGCGGCGTGTTTCGCCCGGGTCGGAGCTGGCCCGAGCGGGGAGGAGGGAGCTGTTCCTCCAGCGCCAAGGCGGGCAAGGGCGAAGGCCCTGGCCAGTAAGGCGAAGGCGTGCGAGGAGCCCCGGGCGGGGGATGCTGAGGCCGGACGAAGTTTGGAGGCCGTCGAGGAAGAGAGTAAGCTTCCTGCTCTGTACTTTCTTCTGTCCGACCGCGAGTTGTCGTGGTCTTGATTTTTATCTTTTTTGAACATAGTCAAGGGCCTGTGGGGGAGAAGGCCCCCTGTGCCCGTGTCGGGAGCGGCGGTTAGAGTTCTGATTGACGAGGTATTTCAAACCGCAGCGTCCCGCATCATTGCAGACCTCATGGCGATGATCGTGGAGGAGCCGATCCCGGGGGATGGTTCGGCCGAGCAGGGTGAGGGGGAGGAACCCTTGGGGACTCAAGCTCAGACTCTGCTCCCTTGGTGGTCAGACGTCAAAGGGGGCCGACGCCGAGTGGTGGTCCGATTGCTCCCCGGGGGAGTGAGGAGCGGACTCCGAGCAGGTCCTCTGCTCGGATCGTGGTGGAGGGAGAAGCGGCACAGCCCCTGAGCATGGAGGTAGCTCAGGCTGAGGTTGTGGGGTGCCGCCAAGGTGACCTTGCAGAGGGGCAGGTCCTTTTGGCGGAGATAGCCGAGGCAGCCCAGCCCCCAAGCACGGAGGATGCTCGGGCCGAGGCGGCGGGGGAAGAGCTGGCCGAGGCAGCCCAGTCCTTGAGCATGGAGGATGCTCGAGCCGGGGCTACGGAGGAAGAGGCGGTCGAGACGGCCCGGGCCTCGAGCATGGAGGATGCTCGGGCCGGGCTTGCGGAGGAGGATCCGGCCGCATCATCAAGTACGGGGGACGTCCGGGTCGGTCCGTGGCCCGGGCTGAGGGTGATGCTTGAACGCCACCGCCACGAGGTAATTTTTTTCTACGGATGATGTTGCTTGTGGTGTGGTGGTGTTACTGACATCTTCTTTGTTGTAGTTGGCCGCTGCCCTGGACGATCGGGTCGTGAGCATGGAAGCTCGATGCCGAGCCAAGGTGGCGGCGGTGCGCTCCGAGCTGGGCGAAGTTCAGACGGAGCTCGTTTGGGTCCGGGAGGAACTTGAGCGGGCTCTGGAGCATGCTCGGGGTCTTGAGAGGAATACCCGGGCCAAGGAGGAGCTCGAGCGGGTCTGTAAGGAACTCGAGCTGGAGAGGCTGCGTTGCGCGAACCTTGTGGAGGCGGAGGCCGAGAAGGTTCGTCGAGCCGTCGAGCAGGTGGCGAAGCTTCGCGAGGAGATCCACCCGGGGCGCAAGGCCCAAATCGAGGTCCTCCAGCTCCGGAGCCGTCTTGAAGATGCCGAACCGGAGCTCGACGCTTTGAAGGGTAGATCTAGGGGCTAGAACCGTGCGTGTAGTGTTACATGTGTTTGTAACAGATGTTTTTATCTAATGCAAGAGGTTTTTACACTCCTTTTACTCCTGCTATGCCCGCTTACATAATTCTGAGAAGAGAGCTTAGGGGAAATCATATATGAAACCACCTGTCCACCCAGCCCCCTCGTGCGGCCAAGTCTTTGCCCCGACATGAAAGCAAAGATCGGGCGACGGCAACGAAAGCAACCGGCACGGCGAAAGGCGATGTCCAGCCTCCTCATGCGGCCAAGTCTTTGCCCCGATTGCATGAAAGAAGATCGGGCGCACCAGAGCCGAAAGCAAAAAGCGCGCGCAAAAGCGATGTTTAGCCCCCTCGTGCGGCCAAGTCTTTGCCCCTAATTGCGAGTAAAGACTAGGCGCACGAAGCAGCCGAGTAGCCGGGCGCGCGCAAAAGGTGATGTCCAGCCCCCTCGTGCGGCCAAGTCTTTGCCCCTGATTGCGAGCAAAGACTGGGCGCACGAAGCAGTTGAGCAGCTGGGCGTGCGCAAAAGGCGATATCCAGCCCCCTCGTGTGGCCAAGTCTTTGCCCCTGATTGCGAGCAAAGACTGGGCGCACGAAGCATACGAAAGTTGGAGTTATTAGTTCCGGATTTCGGTTGGGTCTTGAGATCGAAGTCTGCGAGGCACCGTCGAGAACCTGCTGGAGCGATGTGCTATCGGCTTATCCGAGCAGTGGAATTGAGGGCGGGACGCATTTTCGGATCTGTTGACCATCTTGGAAATCGGTTTTAATAACAAGAACTCGTACTTGGGCGGGACAGCGAAAAGGAAGATTCTAAAGAATCATGCGAAGAGAACTTAGGTTACCTTTCCTCTTTATTTAACAGGTTCAGGAATTTCGAGAAGAAGTTGTTCGAATATCCCTTGGTTAAATAAGGAGGGATACGTAAAAAAAAGTTAAAAAAGGAGCGATATTATGCGTAGAACCTACGTAGCTGGGCGATGCTCCACGAGCTGCTGAGGACTCGGCCGTCTGGGAAGGCGAGACGAACGGCCCCCGGTCGTGAAGACGAGACGACCGTGAACGGACCCTCCCATCTGGGGGTTAGCTTGTTGGCGTGCGATAAGTCTTGGATGCGTCGTAAGACTAGGTCGCCGTTTTGCAGGGTCCTTGGTTGGACCGATCGGGCCGCGTGTCTGCGCAGAGCCTGCAGGTAGGCTGCCGATCGGATGAGGGCCTGCTCGCGCTTCTCCTCGGACAGGTCGAGATCGAGCAGTCAGCTTTGGTGATCATCATCCATCTCCGCAAGGTCCACGCGAGGTGATCTCAGAGTTATTTCGGTGGGAAGCATGGCTTCAGTGCCGTATACGAGCCGAAAGGGTGTTTCGCCCGTGGCTCTGCTGGGGGTAGTGCGGACAGACCACGGGACGGAAGAAAGCTCGTCAACCTAGTTGTGTCATAGCCGGGCAAGCCGGTCGAAGACCCGCTTCTTGATCCCTTGGAGGATATGCCCGTTGGCCCGCTCGACAGCCCCGTTGCTCTGTGGATGAGCCACAAAAGCGAAGCAAATCTTGGTCCCAATGTCTTCGCAATACTCTTGGAATAGTTCACCGGTGAACTGAGTTCCATTGTCCGTGATCAGTCGGCTGGGGACACCAAACCGTGTAACCACGTTATTGCGGAAGAATTTCTTGGCCGCCTGGGCCGTAATGCCAGAGACCGGTTCAGCTTCTATCCATTTGGTGAACGTATCTATGGCAACGAAGAGGTATCGCATCCTTCGCCTCCGAGAATGGACGAGGATCTCCAAATTTCTGCAGAAAATGGCCGTGTAAGGGAATGGTTTGGAGGGCGTAGGTTGGCTGATGCACTTGCCGGGCATGGAATTGACATGCCCGGCAGGTGGCGACGATCTCGCGAGCGTCGCCCAACGCCGTGGGCCAGTAGTACCCCATCCTGAAGGGCTTTCCAACGATTGTTCTGTAGGACGAGTGAGCCCCGCAGATACCCTCGTGTAAGTCCTTTAGCAGGAACTTCCCTTCCTCCTGGGAGATGCACTTGGAGAGAACTCCGAGCGCCTCTTGATGACAGGTACCTCCACTAGCCTATATAGTGGAGCTCTCCTGATAAGCCGGGATTTCTCGGCCTCATCCTCGGGCAATGTCCCATGCGCCAAGAACTGGATGAATGGCATCATCCAAGTGGGGCTTTGCTCGAGGAGGGAGACGTTGCCGTGAGTCTCGTTCGTCTCTTCTCCGGAGGAAATAGAGGGCTTTAGTAGGTGCTCAACAAGCACCCCCGCCGGGACGGGTTCTTGTGAGGTGCCTAACTTGGCAAGCTTGTCGGCCAGGGTATTTGCTCTCCTGGGCACGTAAAGGACTTCGAAGTTCTTGAAGTTCCTTTCCAACTTCCTCACTTCGACCAGGTAACGCGCCATTGAGTCGTCGGAGCACTAAAACTCCTTGTTGACCTAGTTTACGGCCAACTGTGAATCCCCTTTCACAGTCAGTCGTTGGACCCCGAGCGCAGAGCATGCTCGGAGCACGGCCAAGAGGCCCTCATATTCTGCCGCGTTGTTGGTCGCGGCGAAGTATAGCTGTATGACATACTGGAGTTGCTCTCCCTGCGGGGAGATTAAAACAACGCCAGCCCCCGAGCATTCGAAGGAGCGCGAGCCGTCGAAAAACATCGTCCAGCGAGGGGCTTCGACGTGCCCGGCTTTTTGTACGGTCGGGGGGGGGGATTCGTCCATTCCACTACGAAGTCCGCTAGTATTTGGGACTTGATCGCTGTTCGGGCGGCGAACTTGAGGTTGAATTCCCCGAGTTCTATGGCTCACTTGGCGATGCGTCCAGAGGCGTCTGGATTTCTGAGGATCTCTATTAGCGGGAAACTGGTCGGGATTATGATTAGGTGTGCCAAAAAATAGTGACCGAGCTTTTTAGAAGCCATGAGCAAAGCATAGAGAAGCTTCTGTACCTCAGGGTAGCGCTTCTTTGGTCCATGAAGCACCTCGCTCACATAGTATATTGGCCGCTGAATCCCCTCGCGCTCGGCCACGAGCACGGCGCTTACAGCCTGGGGCGAGGCCGCCAAATAGAGCAGTAGAAGCTCTTGCTCCCTTGAGGTGACCAGGACGGGCGGGCTCGATAGGTACCTCTTGGGCTCCTTGAAGGCATTGTCGGCTTCTTCGGTCCAGGCGAAACCGTTGTGCTTGCGCAAGGCTCTGAAGAAGGACAATCCACGCTCACCTAGCCGAGGGATAAAGCGGCTGAGGGCCGCCATTCGCCCAGCAAGTGATTGGACTTCTTTATACTCGAAGGGGCCTGCATCTTTTCGATGGCCTCGATCTTCTCAGGATTCACCCCAATGCCTGATGACCCGATCACATACCCGAGCACCATGCCCGTGCGCACACCAGAAACGCATTTTTCAGGATTCTGCTTTATTCGATGTTTTCTTAGATTACAAAAGGTTTCCTCGAGGTCTCGGATATGTGCCTCGGCTAGATTACTTTTGACGACTATGTCGTCTACATAAACTTCTAGGTTCCGCCTGATCTGGTCGGGGAAGGTCTTCTGCATCAGGCGTTGAAAAGTAGCCCCTGTGTTTTTCAGACCGAAAGACATGGTCATGTAGCAGAAGGTACCGAAAGGCGTGATGAAGGCAGTCTTCTCTTCATCTTCCCGTGATGACTTATATCCGTGGTACTTTGAGTACGCCGCCCGTAAAGCTCATCGCCTAGGCCTCCACTGCCGCGTCGACCACCGGTCTTTATGCGGGGGAAATCGTCCTTTGGACACGAGCCGTTGATATTGGTGTGATCAACGCACATACGCCACTTTATATTCTTTTTCCTGACCACAACTGGGTTGGCCAACCACTCGGAGTGCTCGACTCCACGGATGAAGCCGGCTTTCAACAGCTTGCCCAGTTGCTCCTGGATGATGTCGGCCTTCCATTGCGGAAACCTCCTCAGTGCTTGGCGCACTGGTTTTTTGCCAGGCTGAACCACCAGCCTGTGCTCGATCACCTCCCTTAGGACCCCGGGCATATCGGATGGCTTCCACGCGAAAATGTCCGTGTTTACTCGGAGGAAGGTGACGAGCTCGTCTTCCTATTTTGGATCCCGGGCGGCCCCGATGTGGACCACCCGGGTCGGATCCTTAGAGGAGACCGAGATCTCCTTTGTCTGCTCTTGGGGCTGGAGTACCACCTTGGGCCGAGCGGACTTGCGAGAGTCTTGCTCGGGCCCGCGCTCAGGGAGCTGGCCGACCAAGGCCAGCGCCATCTCGTCACATTCCAGGGCAGCCTTTGTGACTGCCCCTGACGGTGATTACCCCCTTTGGCCCCGGGAGCTTGAGGCAGTGATACACGTGATGCGTAGTTGCCATGAATTTCACAAGAGCTGGCCTACCGAGAATAGCATTGTAGGCCGACTCGAAGTCAACTACCTCGAAGGTGACCAACTCAGTCCGGAAATTGCTCGGACTACCGAAGGTCACCGGTAGGACAATTTGCCCAAGGGGAGTCATGGACGTGCCCGGGATAATGCCGTGGAAGGGCATGGCGATATCCTTGATCTTGGATCGAGGGATCTGCATCTCGTCCAAGACTCGGCGGATATCAAGTCAAGAGCACTCCCCCCGTCGACGAGCACCCGAGCGACCCTCGTGTTACTGATGGTCGGGCAGAGTACCTGAGGGAGCTTCTGTGGCTTGGACATTCCCAAGGGACAATCTTCCCGGGAGAAAGAGATGGTCGTCTCCGACCATCGAACGTGCTCAGGAGCGGAACCCCCCCGGTCGGCGCGGCAGACTTTGCGTGCCGCAGCCTTTAATTCCCGCCGGGAGGAGTAGGCTACAGAGCCCCCGAAGATTACAGCGATGTGATGGCTTGGCTCGTGGTATTCTTCGCTATCTCAACCCTGCGGGTCAGCGTGTTGGTCGGATCTCTGGTCGAAACCGCCCTTTCCGACGTCCGGGAGGACGGGCATAGGGCCTCGGCCGTTGTAGAAGTCCTCGAGACGAGCGACCTAGGTACGACAGTTGCAGAGGTCATGCCCATGCACCTGGTGTAGCGGGCAGAAATGGTTGCTGGAGGGAGCCTGCAACCCGCATTCTGGCCGGAGTTGCCTGGCCGCTGACTGCCTGTCTTGCCCGGGGAGGGGCGAGGTTTCTTGGGCCTCGGCGTCTGAGGCGGGGACGACTGCTCTGGGATGGCGGCCACCATTTTGGCTGCCTTTACTTTTTTCTTCGTCTTGGCCTTCTTGTCGGATTTCTTCTTGTCGGAGGGTTCCACACCTGGCTGTGGAGGTGCCTGGCCAGCCCCAAGGAGCCGCTTCCATTCGACGGCCTCCTCGGCATTAATGTAGCGTTTTGCTGCCTGGAACATCTCGCTGGCCGAGGAACCGGAGAATATCTCGAGATCCTGGGTAAAACGGACGCTTTTGACCCCTTCGGTGAAGGCTTGAACGACCGCCTCATTGGGGATACTCAGAATGGTGTTCCGCACCCGGATGAACCTCCGGACGTAGTCGTGTAGGCTTTCGTCCTCCATCTGGACCACTCGCTTGAGGTCCTGCGGCCTTCCCAGGGGGGCAACACCCCCGGAAATTTGCCCGCAGGGCATCACAGAGCTGTCCCCGGCTGTGGATGGAACCCTCCCACTGGTTGAAGAGCCATGTCCGAGCAGGCCCTTCCCACATGGCGGGGAAGTAATTGACCATCACTCCTTCATCACCACTCGCGGCGGTGATGGTGGTAGCGTACACCGAGAGGAATTTGTCCGAGATTTGAGTCCCGTCAAACTGCTTGATGTGGCCCGGCTTAAACTTAGGTGGCCACGCTGCCCTCCGTAGTGTACGGGAGAAAGCGGGATACCCGTGGTTCACCCGGGCATCGTGGCCGTGAATGTCACGGCCGTCGCGCCCACGGAGGAGGCCAAGGCGCGAGAAGACGTCGCCACGCCGAAGCTCCGAGGTACCCGAGGGGGTATCGCTTCGGTCGGTGTGGCGACGACGCTCGCTGCGACCACCTCTCACCCGGGATTCGGCGTGCCCCCGGTCCCGAGCGGGATCATGGGTCGAGCCGCCATTACGACGATGCTCATTTCACCAACTATCAGATGGAGCGCGATCGTCGTGTCGGTGGGAAGCCCTGTCATTCCTTCGCCAATCAAGATCCTTACGAAGGTCATGGCGAGAGCGGTTACCCCTTGGGGTGCGGCTCTCCCGGGAAATACTCCGAGAGGCAGCGGTATGGGGGAGGTCGCCTACCAATTGCTCCAGCCTTTCGCCGGGCGATGCCCGCTCTCTACTACCGGTCGGTTCGGCCGAGGTCCCGCACCACATGCACCAAGGTCGGCGGCGGCGGCTCTCGCCGACGGATCGGGCGAAGGGATGGCGGCGGAGACCCCGGGCGTGGCGAACGGGGAGTCGACCGGGCGCTCGGGCCTGGGTCATCGCAACGGGTCGCTAGAGCTCGGTCGATCGAGCTGGCCAGCCAGTCCCGTGCGGCTTCCAGGCGGCGGCGTGACTCGTCCTCCCGGACTGCAGGAGCGTGTACGTCGTTGGTGTCTGCCATGTTGACTTCCCGCGGGAGCATCGGGCATGAAGGTGTCATGACCGTGTCCCCCCGGGAGCCAGTCTCGTGGTCGGACTCATACGGGACGTCGGGGATGTCGACCCCTTCGTATGAACCGGTGCCTTCGCACGTCGTGAGCGTCTCTCGTTCCGGTATCTCTCGGAACCGAAGAGGCTCGAGAATGTACTCCGAGCCCGTTTCGCCCGCGGGGCGGCAGACATCCATGGGGGAAGAGGATTCCGCCATGGTGTGTCCTTCCGGATCTATGATCCGGACGACCTCGGTATCAGACCAATACTCGTCCAGATTGTCGAGGTCGTCGAAGCGGACATCTTGGTTGTCATGAGAGTTCGCCATTCTCAAGGACCTTTGCTGCAGAAGCTAATCAACGATCCCCACGGACGGTGCCAGCTGTCGACGGTTGGGAGTGCGGGGCTCCCACGTGCCGAGCTTACTTGTTGAGTGTAAGGATCAACCGACCTCTTCCCTACAGCTTCGGGGGCGTTTGGGAAAGCGAACTCGGTCAAGCAACCGTATACGGGGGAGCAAAGGAATTTAGCTTGGTTCGGGCCCCTCAGGGAGAGGTAACAGCCCTACGTCCAGTGATCTGTATTCAGGGGGACACAGGAAAAGATTACAAGGGGAGTCCCGAGCCTCTCTAGCAAAGGGAGGCTCAGGCTTCTCAGGAGGGAGAAGGGAGCTTCGACTTGTCCTTGCCTCAGTCGGAGCTCTCGTATGTGTGTGGTGTCTAATAGCTAAAAAACTCTATGCACAGCAATGTGGCCTATTTATACATGAACGTGAACAATATACTAATGAGCATACGATCCAATATCTAGCGGTCCGAAGGCTGTCCTTGGGCGCGCCGTGCTGGAATAGTCTTCGCCGTCATTTGTGATGACGGAAAGGCGGAACGGGGACAGTGAAACAAGACCTGGGCAGGTAGCCACAGTCTCCGATATGTCGGACGAGACGTTATAGTCATGAGGGTGTTAGAGCATTTATTACGATGGGTAGAAAGAACAATGTGATCGCTGTTTAGCCGGGGAAGGGACGTCCCGAGCTCCCTCCCGGGCGAGATGGGATCTAGCCCGGGCCCGGGCAAGGATGGTTGGCTCGGGGGGAGATCGGTACCGATCCGCGGAAAAGAACGAGGGGATACTCTGGACATCCCTTCAAACCCTATCAATTCCTGTCATTTGAATTACTTGTGAATACCCCACACGATGGTTTTGATTATCATGATCCTTTGGATAACCCTAGGATAATTATATCTGTTTAGACAAATAGTCTGGGTAAAACTTGCTTAGACCTAGCTTAGGTCTTTATATGATTTCTTTCGGGTATAGATGCCCGAACGGTGGGCTATCGTCCACCGGACATGGCATGATTCAACTTATGGTTATGTGAATGTTATGAAGGCCTGCTAGCAGTGTCGTATTATGACGGTTGTGACCTTGTCATTTCCATCTTTGGATCTTGTACATGTGGGTAAGACTTTGCCTGGGTTTTGTATAAGGACGGTAGAAGTGGAAAGTGACGATGGACTAAGAGCATGTGGGTAGGATTTGTATCCGTCTCTGGATCTTGTACATGTGGGTAGGCTTTACCGGGTAATGTACAAGGAGGGTAGGAGCGGATTCGTCTCTCGGGCATGCGGATTTGAAATTGGCAGTAGACCATGAGCGTGTGGGCAGGATTTGTATCCGTTTCTGGATTTTGTACATGTGGGTAGGCTTTGTCGGGTAATGTACAAGGAGGGTAGGAAAAAATTTGTCTCTCAGGCATGCGGATTTGAAACTGGACCATGAGTGTGTGGGTAGGATTCGTATCCATCTCTGGGTCTTGTACATGTGGGTAGGCTTTGCCGGGTTATGTACAAGGAGGGTAGGAGCAGATTCGTCTCTGGGGCATGCGGATTGGGAACTGGTAATAGACTAGGAGTATAAGGGTAGGGTTCGTATCCGTCTCCGGATCTTGTACAAATAAGTAGGCTTTGCCGGGGATTTGTACAAGGAGGGTAGGAACGGGGTCGTTCTTGGTGTATGCTCCTTATCTATGAATGTTTGGGTAGGGCCATGGTTTGGCATGGATACAAACCCTTTTGGAACAATTACTTTTTATCTCTCAAAAATTTTCTTAGAAATAGCTAAGACATAGTATTTGATATGTATATATATAATTAATCTTTAAAATTGGTCTTCCGCAAATAAAGCAACCCTCAGCCTTTCCTTTGAGACCTCTATAAACACATGCATTGGACTAGGAGTTGACTTGCGAGTGCGGTTGAATTGAGCACTCACTCTCGCATAATTTACTCTTTTAGACATTGGACTCGACGATTACGATTGCCACGAAGACAATGTCCCTGAAGATGACGGTCAGGCTAATGTTTAGTGGTTCTCTCCAGTCACTTTCAGTTTGCATAGCTGCTAGAGGCTTTTGGTTTTAAATCTTTCGCTGGATTTAAGTACTCTGTTGCCTCTTTTCGACTCAATGTATTAATCGCCAATGTGTGAATTCGGACTTGTACTCTGACAATGTAATATTTTGGTAATGAATGCGATGTATAAAATGATCTAGCTATGTAAACGTGTGCTCTAGTTTACTGGTCCAGGAATTAGAGATGAATCATGGAGGATGTTCCCGGTATGCTAAAGGGAGACCCTTAGCGCGAGCGTGGGCTGTGTCTGCCATGGGCCGTGTTGCTGATCGGTGGGGCCTATTTGTCATGAGCACACAAGGTATTTATTAAAAAATGAAATTATAATTTTTAGAAATTGTTTTAATTAGTTTTAAATCGGTTAAAGCATGCAAAATTCATGTCTTTAATGCATAAATTCAAAAATAGCCATTCAAGACTATGAAAATTCAGAAAATGACATATATGTTGAATTTTATTTATTTTTCAAAATTATTTATTTGTTGTTTAGATTTTTATTTGCTATTTGCTATTTATTATGTATAGAAACGATTACTTTGAAAGGTGTGCCAGGAGAAGATTGTGCTAAGGTCAAGAGTGGGATTGATAGCAAGGCAGGTTATACACAGTCCTTGATCATATTGGTCATAATTGCCAAATAAAATGAGTTTGTTTATTAATCTGCATATTCTATGTTTAATATTATTTGATTGGGAATTTAATTAATGCCCATTTGTTTATTATCCATTTCTTTGTTTACATTGTTTGCCCTTTTGCTCCATTGCAACCAAGCTATATCGTCAATTTAGTTGGATATTGATGATATCTTTTGGAAAAGTAGTTGTATTTAGTCTACTTAGTCACGCACGTTGCTCGAAAGTTTAATTAATTTTGATTAATGAGAGATATGGAACTGAGAGTAAAGCATGTGCTGCTTTTATATGAAGGAGACATGTGTTACTCCATCTGGATTAAGCATGCATTGCTCTTATGTGAAAATTAGCATGTATTGCAACTTGTTAACAATCGGGTGGATGCTTTGACTATGGCAAGGGGAGCTACGTGGGGGTGGAGCCTTTGTGGCTAGGCTATGAGACAAATTTGGAAAAAAGTCTTGGCTTAGTCCCTTTATAGACTTAATCTTGTAAAAGCATTTTCAAGCCAAATAGTACAAACCATGAGCTTGACTTTGGTTAAGTCTGGCAATTAAGTTACTAAGTGTTAACTTGTGGCACCTCAAGGCAAACTAGAAAATATGGTCATGCGTTAGGACATTTGGGAGAGATGTGCTGCTTATAAGGGCCATCATGCAAATGATGTTGCTATGGTACTACGTTACCCCAGTGATCTAGATGTTTGGCTCTAGGTGGCATAGCATGTATCGAGAGGGCCACATGCTAATGTTTAGTCCCATAACTGTTAAATCACGAGTGTCTCATTCCTGACCAGAGGTAGAGATATGAGTATCTTAAGGTAAAGATGTGTATCATCTGTAGAGTGTTTAAAACTATTTTAATAGTTGTGTCCACAGTTATAGACAAAGCTTGGTGATACTTGAACATGGTATAATTTTTCATGCAAAAGATGGGTTGTCAATGTGGGAATTGCTTAGTGCATAATTAGGCTGTGTGCCATCACTTGTGGAATCAAATACCATTTACTAAACATTTTATGTACTTACTTTCAATTCTATCATCTTACTACATTTTTGTTAAATTGTTGTTTCCACAAAATAATCAATAGCCCTCACTTGTACAAAGTCTACATATTCAAGATAAAATTGCATAACTCAACTGTGTGTGATTTGCGGAGCATTCGTCTATATTAATTCTTGCTAATTCTGTTTGTGGGCTGTCTATACTATCTGGTAGGTCAAAAAGTTGACGAATTCTCTCCGCTGTTCCAGGAGTTTCCCTGTGGAGGCGAGTTGGACGTGCTTCCCAGTTAGAACCTGTGGCTCATGATGGAGCATCTTTTAATGTTATTTTTAGTAGTTCTTTTGCTGCAATAAATACTCTGATGAATTTATTTATTTAGCCCTGTGTGGCCTTGGATTTTATTGTAATGTTTATCCAATAAACGAGTTAATAAAACTAAAATATTGTAATGGTATTCACTGATTAGCATGTAAGTAGTGATCGAGTGTTGACCACACGTTTCCAATCACATGGCTCCTGGAGGCGATGGTGATAGCAGATAGACCACCACCATATGTCAACGTTGAGTTTTGACTTTTGCGCGTTTGTTTGGACGAAAGTAAGACAAAGGAATGAAAAATTACGAAAAGGGAGAATTGCCTTGTTTGATCAGAGGGAAGCAGACTGTAGACATGAGAGGAAAATTTGTGACGTAGCCAAACTTGAGTCATGTGTTCATTCGGTTCATGGCTAAGCACGTCACAATTTATCGCAAGTGAATCAAAGTTGTGTAAGCTAATTTGTCATAAATTTTTAATGCAAAACTTTATTATGGATGTCTATTAAAAGAAAACCTCTAACTCGACCAAATTTAAAGAAACAGGATCCTGTCAGCACCCTCCTAACGGGATAGCACGGCTAATTTAACTCTAAAGAAAAATGCTACGCAACAGCATCCCGTCCGCACCCTCCTCGACGGGATAGCTCTTTGCCGTGCGATCAAAAGTCCCCATGTCCTCTCCATCACTCTATACCTCCTCCGTCTCATCTCCGGTACTCTACCACTCATAAAAAATCCCCAGTCTATCCTATTGCAGCTCTCCAACGACATCTACCGCGGTACAAGCTCCCTCCAGCGTCTTCCTCTCCCGCTGCCAGATTAGGCTTACAGGAAGGCCGAGGAGAAGCGGCGTCTTCCTCTCTAGCTGCCAGGTTAGGTTGGGGTTCCCGTGCCCTAAGTTTATAGGGAGGCGGCGGCTGGACAGTAAGAGTCAGCTTGTATTTGTGTTTTTTTTTCTAATTTCGATTTCCATATCTTTGTCGAATACATGAAACATGATATTTTTCTAGAACAACATGATTCTTTTTAACTCTTAAAAATAATAGAAGTAAATTTTTATAATATTGAAATTTTTTTGATTTTCTAACATTTATTGGTATGGTAAGGTGATTAGTCTAATTGACAGCAAAAATAACCCGCGAGGATTTGCTATGTTAATAGAGTCGTGTTCTTAGATCGTGGATGTCTGTTATCTTGCTGATCTTTTCTAGGGGAAATAATTATTGATGTTCATGGACTGGCCATAGTACGTACTCAAGCACATACTGCTCCTTGCATTTATTTATTTCCATTAGACGCATTTTAATTTATAAAAGTCACCAATAATTAGTCAAATTATATACATCACATCTTTAGTGTATCAATAGATTTATATTTGAAATTGATCTGGGTACAATATTATTTTATGTAAATAGATAACAATTTTAACGGTAAAGTATTCTTTAAAGACTTTTGGAAATCAAAATACGGAGAGAGTAGTAGTATTATAATAACTATTAATACATACATTAATTAATGGAGGAAGCACGCATGCATGGTATGAACATGTAGATATGAGCGTGGATGGGTGTTGTCCTTGCGGCTACGACTGTACTAGTCCTGCTTGACGGGCTCCTTGGCCTCCTTGGCCGGAATCTCATGCACCACCTCGGTGGGCTTCAGCACGCGCTGCCCCTCTTGCCCTGCCGACTCCCGCACCTCCACCGTCGCCACCGTTTTCTTCACCGTCGACGCCTCATCCTAGGTACAAATCGTACAAATTACTCTCAGGGAAAAAAAATACACATCACAGCATACATGCATGATATAGATATATACGTGTGTACCTTGGCCTTGGGGGAGCTGGAGCTGGTGTTGGTGCTCGACATGCCGCCGCTGGGCGCCGTAGATCGATCGACTTGGTCTGATCTCTCTGAGAGGCAAAATTATGCAGCAACTGACTGAGTACACCATATGGCTGGTTTGATTAGCGATTGGGCACATGTTGCAGTGTCTTTTTGTTGTGGTGGTCGAAGATACCAGAAGGAGGAGAGGTGGCGCTTGCTCGCCGGACAAGTGCCTGCCGGACAGCAAACCACGCACCTCAAACAATATCACCCCAACACCTGTCTCTCTAAATCCACGTCATTTACATAATATAATATAATGTACCATATCACTTGGTTTTGCTACGTCGCACCGTCCTCTCGACCCTTTTTTCCTCGTCTCGGCTTGTCCGCTGTCTCTCTCTTCCTTTTTTTTTTTCTTTTCACAAGCGGCTGGGCAGGCGGAACTCGAAAGCAAGAATGCGGCTGCTCACCGGTGGAAGAAAAGAGGGTCATGGCCGGCGCCGGTGGCGCCACTCTATGTCAAAATTATACCTATATGAGTGAGAGATCTATTTATTTTTAACAGAATTGCTAATTCTCATGCGACTAATTATACCCATATGAGTGAGAGATCTATTTATTTTTAACAGAATTGCTAATTCTTATGTGACTGAAATTTTCTTAAATATCAGTAAATCTAAAATTGCACTCTAGTAAAACTAAAATTGCACAACTTACAAAGGTGCAATTTTAGTATCAAAATTGCTACTTATCAATCATCAGTTTTATTCGTTGATTTCTATGCTTTGTTGATGTATAAATCTGTCGAATACACATGCTTACATACTTTTATTTTCCTATATTTCAATCCATCATGTTTGTTTCAGTCAATCTAAAATTATACACTGGTAAAACTAAATTTGCACTTATTTAGAATGTGTAATTTTAGTATAGCTATAGTGCAATTTTATTAATAATCGACTGACACTTATTTTATTATCAGGCAACTTGCTCTTAGTCACTTCCTATTTTTAAATACCGAAGTTAGAAAAAAATAGTATCATATTGTTTGCTGAAAAAAATAATATCAATTTAAAAGGAGAACTCTCACCATATTTTATTATGACGCACATGGAGGATGATAATAAGAAAAGCCTAAAATCACACGCGTGCATGTATTACGTGAATTATCCCGTGATTTTTCCGTGTGACTTGTGAGTTCACCGATTAAATCATAGCGTATTTAATCTTCTTTTAATTTTGCAATTTTCTCCCATTAGTGTGCTGATTAATACTACCATTATTACCGATTTTGAAATGGCCAATTTATGACCGCGGTTTCAATTTAAAATGGTCAATTAGATAGGCAGTTTCAATTTGAGAAGAGTTACCAGCGAGGGGTTATAAATCTTAGAGATGTCCAAGAAAATATGCTGGTTTTTTCTCTCTCGCGTGATTCAAAAGTGATCTGTGTTGAGTCTTTGTGTTGCCGTCCCTCTCGCCGGCCTTCCTTCTCGGCGTGCACGGGAGGCAAGGAGAGCGGGATCTTCGAACCGTTGCCGCGGTGAGCACCTGTATAGGCGCGACAATAAGGTTTCCGATGCACAGCAATAAGGTTTCTTGGCAGCTCATCTGCACGACCGATTAAGTTCTTCTTTGACAATGTCGGCTACAAACTACAGTTACACACGATACTCGACATCGACTACTTCCTCTATGAACGGTCGCTACTGTGATGCTTCCAATTCATCCTCAAGCCCTTCGTAAGAATCTTCTTTCCCTCTGTTCGTCGCGTGTATAGATCTCCTTTTTCAATCATGTGTTGCGTGCTATCTTTGATCATTTGTGAAATTTGCTAAATAATCAAATCTGGAATTAAAATAATGCCTATTTTTCTAACAATTTGGAAACCTTATTGGTGTTATTTGTATGATTATGATTCGCAATGGCTGGTGCTAGTGATGCCATGAAACCTGAGAGGTTCAATGGTCAGAACTTTCATAGGTGGCAGACTAGAGCCAAATTTTGGGTCATGTCTTTGGATTTGTGGTGGGTGATTTTCTCCGAATACCCTCTTACGGATGAGCAGATGCATACTTTGAGAATGCAAATAACACCGCATTGGGCTGCATTCTGACCATCTTGGCAGATCAGTTGTATGATGTGTATATGAGTTACACATCTGCCACTAAGTTGTGGATGGTTCTTAAGCAAAAAGATGCAGAAGCTGAGGCTGGTCACTGGCCGTACACGTGTGAGCAAATATTTGACTTTACTATAGATGAGTCTTAAGTCAATTATTGCACAAGCACATGACTTCCAGCTGCTAATTGGCGAGATTGCCCACTTGGGTTGTGCGCTGCCTACAAAATTTGTGGCTATGGGCATTGTGGCTAAACTTCCGCAATCTTGGAGGAATTTCGCTACTGTACTAAAACACAAGAGGGAAGAGATCTCTGTTGAGGAACTCATCGTTGCTCTTGATGTGGGAGAAAAAGCCAGAACCAAAGATGCACCGAGTACTTCTTCTCAGGAAGAGAACAATGCAAATATGGTAGAAAATAAGAATGGCAACAAAAACAAGGGCTTCAAACCGAATAAAACAACTAGCTTTAAAAAGAAGAAATCTGAGAAGAAGGATATGAAGAACATAACCTGTTATGTGTGCAGGAAAGAGGATCACATGGCTAAAGACTGTCATTTCCACAAGAACAAGCCCAATGAGCAAGGCAAGAAAAAAGCCAACGTGACCATAAGTGAGGGAACTACTTCAGGAGAGTATGGTAATTCTCCTATTGTATTTTCAGCATGTCAATCCACTTATTGGTGGGTTGATATGGGTGCCAATGTTCACATATGTTCTGACATACCTCTATTTTCTTCTTATCAGGCAGCAGGGGCTTCCTCCGTCCTAATGGGGAGCAGGTCGCATACTTTTGTTAGCCATGTTAGCTTGGTAGAACTGAAGCTAACTTCAGGGAAGACCATCCGCTTGAGAAACGTGCAGCATGTGCCAACAGTAAATAAGAACCTTGTTAGTGGTTCTCTATTATGTCGAAATGGTTATAAGCTAATATTTAAGTCTAATAAAGTTGTAATGTACAAGTTTGAAAACGTTATTGGAAAAGGTTGAGAATGGAGGCCTGTTATGCTTAAGTGTGTTAGAGTCATGTTTAAATTTAAATGTTGCTACTCAAGTTAATAATTGTGAGTCCAATGTTTGGCATTCTTGCTTATGTCATATTGGTTATGATGCCATTGCTCGAATATCCAGATTTGAATTAATACTAAAATGTGATATTGTCAAAGGATCAAAAATGCCAATCTTATGTGCAAGCAAAACAACCTCGAAAACTCTTTAAGGGGTTAGAGGAAGAAAACAATTTGGCACCATTAGATCTTGTCCATTCTGATTTGTGTAAGATGAATGGAGTGTTGATAAAAGGAGGCAAAAGATACTTTATTACTCTCATAGATGATGCAACTCGTTATTGCTATGTATATTTGTTGAAAACAAAGATGAAGCTTTAAACTTCTTTAAAATTTATCAGGCTGAGATTGAGAACCATCTGGATAAGAAAATTAAAAGACTAAGGTCTGATCTTGGGGGAGAGTATGTTTCTCATGAATTATCTCAATTTTGTGACAAGCCTGGTATAATCCATGAAGTCATACCACCATACTCACCTCAATCTAATGGGGTAGATGAGAGGAAAAACCGAACACTAACAGACTTGGTGAATGCAATGTTAGATAGTGTCAGTATGCTTAAGTCATGGTGGGAGGAAGCTATTTTAACAGTGATCTTTGTCCTCAATAGAGTAATTACTAAAAAAAAAGTGAGATTACTCCGTATGAGGGATGGAAGGGGAGAAAACGAAATATTAATTTTCTACGCACATGGGGTTGTTTGGCAAAGGTCAATATACCAATTCAGAAAAAGAGAAAGTTTGGACCTAAAACTATAAATTGTGTTTTCTAGGTTATGCTCATAATAGCCTGGCTTATAGGTTTTTAGTTGTAAAATCATATTCCCCTAAGATTATTGCTAACACAATAATGGATTCTAGAGATGCTTCCTTTTTTGAGAATATTTATCCTATGAGAGCAGCCGGATTTAATGAAAATTCTCAAACTTCTAATCTTCCATCTACTTCTGAGTTATCTAATATTATTTAACCAGCATGTGATATTCCTGATAAGGGTGACAATATTCTTTCAGAGGCTTGTGCATTTCCTGATGCAGAGTATTGGTAAGAGGCTATCCGTAGCGAGATGAATTCCATCATGGCTAATGGAACATAGGAGATCGCTGAACTTCCTAGTAGGTGTAAGCCAGTTGGATGTAACTGGATCTTTAAAAAGAAAATGAAGCCTAATGGTACTATTGATAAGTACATGGCTAGACTTATGGTCAAGGGTTATACCCAAAAAGAAGGAGAATATTTCTTTGATACTTACTCTCTTGTGGTGAGAATTCTCACCATCAGAGTACTCCTTGCATTAGCATCTTACTATGATTTGCTTATCCATCAAATGGATGTGAGGACTGCTTTTCTTAATGGAGAGTTGGAGGAAGAAATTTATATAGAGCAACCAGGTGGCTTTATGATTTCTGGACAGGAGAACAAGGTGTGTAAATTATTGAAATCCCTATATGGTCTAAAGCAAGCACCTAAACAATGGCATGAGAAATTTGATAAAACTTTAACTTCAGCTGGTTTTAATATGAATAAAGCTGATAAATATGTTTATTATCACTATGGTGGGGGTCAAGGAGTCATCTTGTATTTGTATGTTGATGACATACTTATAGTTGGGACCAACACTGTCGTCATTGATGAGATCAAGTCTTTCTTATCGAATTGTTTTGATATGAAAGACATGGGTAAGGCAGATGCAATTTTAAATATTAAATTGAACAGAACTGAGAATGGGATTACTTTGAGTTGGTTCCATTATGCAGAAAAATTATTGAGCCACTTCGGCTTTGAGTACAACAAAATATCCCTAACTCCTTATGATGCAAGTGTAAAGCTTCGCAAAAATAACAGATCAAGGAAAGATCAATTGATGTATTCACAAATAATTGGGTCTCTTATGTATTTAGCTGGTGCAACGAAACCTGATATCTCATTTGCTGTGAACAAATTAAGCTAGTTTACTTCTAATTCGGGAGATGATCATTGGGAGGCTCTTGAGAGAGTGTTGCGCTATTTGAGAGGTACTACCTCTTATGCAATTCACTATACTGGATACCCTCCAGTATTAGAAGGGTATAGTGATTCAAATTGGATCTCTGTTGTAGATGAGATCAAAGCTACATGTGGCTATGTGTTTACATTAGTTGGTGTTGTAGTTTCATGGAGGTCTTGTAAACAGACTATATTGACGCGGTCAACCATGGAAGCTGAGCTTGTAGCACTAGACACAGCCACTGTTGAGGCTGAATGACTTAGAGAGCTTCTGTTGGACTTGCCACTAGTTGAGAAGCCGATTCCGACGATCCTAATGTATTGTGATAACCAAATAGTGTTGACCAAGGTTATGAGTACTAAGAATAATATGAAGTCCTCCAGACATGTGAAACGTAGGCTTAAATCAGTCAGAAAATTGAGATGCTCTAGAGTGATAGCTGTCAATTATATACGCACTGAGGAAAATCTGGCAGACCCTTTTACAAAGGGGCTAGCAAGGAATACGATTTCTATTGCATCGAAGGACATGGGAATGAGGCCCATTTAAGTTACTTCACAATTGTAACTCATCCTATTGATCGAAGATCCTATGAATTAGGTAATGAGAAAAACAAGTTGTGATTGTAATAAGAGAGTATATTAAATTTACCCTTGTTCTAAGTACTATCAACTGTATGAAAGGTTGGCTTAAAACCTTAATGTATTCTAGTGTCCTAATATGAGGAAAAAGGTTTAATGTATTGTACTATCCTAACAAGAGGAAAAAGGTATCAGCCTACAGGATACCTAAAATGAATACACCTACTTGAGCTCAACTGTGAGGTCGCTGTTCATGAGAAATGGGCATTTTGTAGAAAGCTCATAAGAAGATCGGGAAGCATGACCATGTAATGCTCCATTTAGGCAAGGTTCCTTTGGTAGCCTAGTATCAGTCATACAAAGCTGTGAATTCAAAGTTTAGTCCATTCATTAGTTGAGAGAGAATTAATCTCATTACTTTAGGTGGAAGTTCAACCCGTACGGGACTTACACCGAAACACTGGTATATTAAACAAAGATTCAGCACAATTATCAATTTTTGAGTCTTTGTCTACTTCGGCATTGGTGGGGGATTCATAGAATTAGGCCGATGCAAGTGAGAGGCCCATTCAATCTAAAATGACAGAGCTACGAAAGAATTGTACCATATTGCTAGTGGAAGGAGAGAATACCAACTTAAAAGGAGAGCTCCCACATGTTTTATCATGAGACACATGGAGGGTGAGAAGGAGCAAGGCTAAAGTCACACAGGCACAACGCATGCGCACGTGCATGAATTACCACGTGATTCCCGCGTGACTTTCGACTTGTGACATCGCCGTGCCATGGATTAAATCCTAGTTTGTTTAATCTTCTTTTAATTTTGTTGTTTCCTCCCATTAGTGCGTTGATTAATACTGCCATTATTATCAATTTTGAAATGACCAATTTATGGTTGCAGTTTCAATTTAAAACGGTCAATTAAATGGGCAATTTCAATTGTAGAAGAGTTACCAGTGAGGGGATATAAACCTTGGAGACATCCAAGCAAATAGGCTGGTTTTTCTTCTCTCTTGTGTGATTCAAAAGTGATCTGTATTGAGTCTTGGTGTTGCCATCACCACTTGCCGGCCTTCCTTCTCAGCATGCACCGGGAGGCAAGGAGAGCGGGATCTCCGAACCGTTGCTGCTACAAGCACCTGCACGGGGGCGGCAATAAGGTTTCTGGGCAGCGCATTTGCATGACCGCTTGAGTTCTTCTTCTGCAACGTCAGCTACAAACTGCAACTAGGCACGATCCTCGACGTTGACTACTTCCCCAATGGTCGCTACTGCGCTGCTTCCAATTCATCCTCAAGCCCTTCATAAGAATCTTTTTCCCTCTGTTCATCGCGTGTGCGACTTTGTACAAATCTTCTTTTTTAATCATGTGTTGTCTACTATCTTTGATCATTTCTAGAGTTTGCTTAGTAATCAAATCTAGAATTAAAATAATGCCTATTTTTCCAACACTCTCTGTATCTCTCATTTCTCTTCCTCTCTCTATTCCTCATCTATCTCTCTCTTCCTTTCACTCAGGATAAGGGGCGGTGAGGACTGCCGTTGTCTCAACAGCTTTAGCGGCCAGATTCGACGAGCACGATGTGGGGCTCGCGTGATTTGGAGAAAAAGACGACCATGAATAGATGCATCCTCGTTTTTTTCATGAAACATCACCCATGTACATATGAAAAATCCCTACAAATATATAAAACATTGGATCTGCTCTTATGAAACGTTATCGTATTTTTGTTCTTATGAAACATTTGGGTTTGCCTAGTGAAACAATGCTTTCGTTCTCGTAAAACATGGTGAAAGACCGAGCTAGGCGGCTAGAAGAGGAGTGACGCTTTCTTCAACAATGCGCCCCAAAATCGAAACCAGATGATGAACCTTGTCTCAAATAGGTATAGATGCTATCAAGAACCAAGGCTAATCATGGAAACGCGGCAGAAGATAAATTCTGACAGCAAAATAGAGGCTCAATAAAACGATTATAACTCCCAAACTATAACTCATATAGTAATGAAATTTTTATAAAAGCTAGATATGGAAGTTAGGAAAACAGAAAAAAAGAATCACCTTCATAGCGTCACCAACCAAAAAGAAACAAAAATCACAATGTTTTGCTGCTCAAAGATTTCAAACTGCACTGTAAGGGCTCGGTAAAACCTTCACAAACTCAAACCGTGGCTCTAGACCATATGAAAATTTTACTAAAGGAATATCCAGAAGTCACAGAGTTAGCCCAATAAGAATCAACTCCATCCAATATCCCATAAAAAAGAAACAAAAATCACAAGCTCTGCTGCACAAGAATTTCGGACTGCAAACAAAGGATTGGGAAAACTTCTATAAATCTTAAACCGTGGCTCTAGGCTCTATGAAATTTTTATCATAGGTAGCTCTGGAAGTTAGGAATCCAACCCAACAATAATCATCTTCATATCATGTCGGAGTAAAAAGAAATGAAAATAACAAATACTGCTATGCAAAAAGAACGAACCGACCAACTTGAGCAAGAAAAAGGAAGAACTTGTTCTCGGTGTTCTTGATGGTTTGCAAGATAATATGAGCGTTATTAGCAACCTCTAGACCTCCTAGATCAATAAGAAATCAGCATGTAGAAGGAGGGGAGGCAAAGAAACTAGTTGCAAAAGAAATAAGGAAGAAAACTGGATCGAACACATAGAACAAAACAAGAAATTTTTGTGGAATTTATCTTTTTATTGCTTGGTTGGTTTTCTACGGCTACACAGTGGGAAAAACTTCCACGAAGCAAATAATTCTGAAAAAAAATCGTAACCAAGACTTAAGTAGAGACATCCCTCCACCCCTCCTTATTTAGGCTTTTTGAGTGCATCTCCACCTTTCAAGAGTTGCTTAGTTCTAAGCTAACCTATTAAGAGCTAGAAATCAATTACTGCACTACCAACAACCACCCTATGAAGGCCAAAAAAATCATCCGAGTAAAGGAGCACCACGAAACAATCCAAACCGTAAAAATTGCGTATGTTGAAACATAAATCCGCCTGGCTCTAAACAAATCTCAAACACAAACTCCTCAACCAAATAAAATTAAGTCATATGTACTCATCACCACATGAAGACCTCCACATGGTCTCACACATAGTGTTTGCTCTCGTGAAACATTTTGCTTTATGGGGTGAAAAATCTTTGAATCACTGCGGAACATGATGTTTCATCAGTTCTTTAAGCATGTTTCATCCGTACAGCACATGTTCTATATTGTTTTCACCAGTGCTTTGATGATGTTTTATCAATGTTTCATCAATGTTTCATTAGTAATTATCCAGATTTTAGTAGTATTTTGCCCATGTTTCAGAAAAAGCGTTCCATCTTTTTTGCTAGGATCGGATGTCCAATCCCTAGCAAGACCCTATAATGTAATAATATATTCGGTCTGTTCACTCCTCACGAACAACAACCCACTAGAAACAAATTCTGGTCCAACTAGGGATTTTTTAAAAAAAAAAGAAAAGAAAACTAAGAAAAATAGATAAAATACTCATATTCGATAGTTGAAATGCCGAATTTTTCCATTCAGAGTTGAAATGTCGAATATGTGGCTATTTGGCAGCTGACACTTTTCAGTATTTGAAATGCCAAAATTTAAAATTAAGAGTTTTAGGGTATATTTGGTTGGTGGTATGAGGTTGAATTAAATGAAAGGAAACAGGATGGGAAGAAACAGGACAAAACAAAAGTTGCATGGGATCGTTCAACTAAAAAGCTCGAACAACGCCATGATAATGTGTTATCAGTTCCATGAATAAATGTCACTTACTTTGTTCATCAAGTAAGACTTGATTGTGAGACACATTGTTTATGTGATATTGTTCTAAATGATCCCTGGTCTTATATCATTATGTGAGACAGTAATGATTCGACCAACACATGTATCGATTAATGGTAATGTTTCATATATCATAGATATAAAGATATCAAATCAATAATATAAACACATGTTAGAGAACATGGTGTTGGATAGACCTACTCCGAGACATTGCTGAGATTGATATCTTACATGTGCCATCAACCTGTAATTTTGAGTGGTATACCTATATTATTCTTAGACCTGAAATCGTCATTAATTCCCAGTATGCGTAGTTGTATACTTTGGGGTTATCAACCGCTACGCTGTAATAGGGTAGCTATAAAGATAGCTTTCGGGTATGCCATGAAATATGACGTTGGGTATGAGTGATCAAGATAAATTTGCCCCTCCTTGATAACAGAAGAGATACCTCTGTGCCTCTCGATGTAGATGAATTGAAAAGTGCATAGCCATGCCAATGTTATTAAAGAGTAAATCACAGTTTTAGTATCCCTCACATAGACGAGTGAATGGTCGAGCTATCACAAGGATGGCACATATCTGGCCTTGAGCTTGACTAGTATCGTGCGATAAAGGGATTGGTATGTGAGTATATCAAGGTCACACACTTAACGAGTTAGAACATATCTAATAGATTGGATCTATTAGTGGGTTTTGTGGATACTAATCTGCGTGTGGGATTAGAGTCCTTATCCAGGTTGGATTAGTGTCCTAGTCTGATGTGGCAACTTGGAGTTCTAATCGGCTATGAGTCCTAGTCGACTTCTAACGTAGAAGTCTACAGGTTCGGCTATATAAGAGGATGTCGAAGGGGCGACACGGTATGAGATAATACTAAGCCAAGAGCTATCAGTTTCGCCACCAAAGCCCTAGCCGATGTGCCCTTCAGACCTCCTAGAAACCCTAGCTAACGCGCGCGGTGCATGCACAACGGCGATCGGCGTTCCACTCCTGGACGTGTGGATATTGTAGAGGCATTGCTGCGGTCGCTGCGATGCTTATTGGCTAGACATCGATCAGCTAGTGACGACGGTTGGCTAGCGATGACTATCTGCTAATCGACCATCAACATGCAAAGTCGATATTGACAATAGACGAACATCGGCTTACGACAACGATCGACTAGGAGGAGGAGATCTGTTCAGCAAGAACGACTACTTCCTCTACAACAGTACTTGCAACGTCGCCGCGGTGGTGATCCGCCGCTAAGGAGGCCATCGGCTTTGAACGATAACCTACTTCCAGTACCTCGACACGCGCTAAGTTGGGATCAGCTTTTCCAACTCTCCTTCCACTGCAACTACGCATTAAAGGTAACGATCTGTGATCCGCTACTTGCATGATGTCCGAGCAAATCACGGTAGAAATTTTTTAAACTGCGCTAGCATAGCCAACCCATTCCCCAAAACATACAGTATAAATAGATAATATTCTCTAAATTTGAATCATCTTGTACCATTCTACCCTACCCTATCCCACCAACCAAATGCATATATGAGGAATCGTACCATCCCATCTCACCAACCAAATACCTAAACATGTATTGTACCATCTCATTCAACCAACCAAACACATCCTTAAATAATGAATAAGTGTTAGAACTTGGTTTTACTAAACCGAACCCTTCAATGTTAGCAGTACATGTCCCAATGATCAAAGAACATACCCACAGTAAAACAGAAATAAAGTATCTTGCCAACATAGTATAGCTAAAAAGTATATTAGAGTACAGGCGAAAGCCACATATTACAATAATTAAGTTGTAAGTTTCAAAAGAATG
Organism: Olyra latifolia; assembly: GCA_036346145.1. Lineage (NCBI taxonomy): Eukaryota > Viridiplantae > Streptophyta > Magnoliopsida > Poales > Poaceae > Olyra > Olyra latifolia. The sequence goes on along the minus strand of CM070531.1, from coordinate 1,245,745 downwards.
AAATAAAGGCCACATACAAACTGATTGGGAAGCTCTAGTAGTCCGGATCACCCTCCGGGAAAACTCTAATGTTGTCCTACGTCTCCTTGTAGTACAAGTCTCCTTATGGAATAAGCAGCTTCGTATGAAAAGCGGGATTAGTACGCGAATGCTAACGAGTCTTTCCCGGAACGGTTAGGTTAGGATTCATCCTAGAAAAGGTCATGATTCATTTGCATAAAAAACATTTAACTTCAAAAAATAAAAAACATAAGAAACATACATAAATAAATAACAGGTTCTCATAATTAACTTGAACAGTAGCCGTATCATAACATACTACTCATTCTCAAGTTCTCAATGTCTCATCACAAGTTCTTATCTCGTTCCTGTCATCATAAGATCATCTAGTAGCAGCACACGACTAGATAAACCTTACCTGGCCAAATTAATTAAAAGTGAAACTATAATGTGAAAAACCCCCAAGATGGTCAGGGAAGAAGACCATTCGAATGGTTTACACTCTACAGAGATTGTACGCTTTACCCATAAGATATGATATCGCTCCCATGCTCCGGTTACCAGAATAAACATCATAACAAAACCCTTCAGAAGACTAACCTCAGACTTGCCACGGTCATATCTAATATTCACACAAGTACCATGGAATACCATCCAGGCAATACACCTATGATGATGCATCCTGGGGAACCCACCTACAGTGCAAGGACATTAACAATCCTGACATTATTCCCCCTCTAAATTAGGCCACATCCCATAGCGGGCTTGCTGTCACACTAAGATTTCTCAGTAAAATCCATTATGATCACCGATCCTTAGGAACCGAAGCGCTCACTCAGGTCACCCTGTCCGAGTCAAATTATTAGTTGGACAAATTTTAATCAATGTGTGAACAAGCCTACCATATCCCTAATTTCTCAATTCTCAAACTCAGATGCTCCAAATTCTCACATTCAATTCTTTAATGATGATCATCTATCTAAGCAATGCTAAGCCAACTAAATAATTAAAAACACATCCCATAACGGGCTTGCGATCGCACTAAGATTTCTTAGTTAAATCCATCATGATTATCGATCCTTGATTATCGATCCTCAGAGATCGGAGCTATGACTCTGTAACATCCTGAAGTTTCAAATTTGTGAAAATTTAAAAGTTTGAGAGAATAAAATTTCAAGAATATTTTCAATCTTTATTGAGGTAATAGTTTGTAAAATTACAATGAAGTGGGGATTTAAAAATATTTTCAAAAGTTTAGAAATCAAATTTTGAGAATTTTGAATAAAAATAAGTTCAAAGAGTTGCTTTACAATATTTTTATTTTGAAAATACATCTAATTAGATTTTTCGATTAATAAAGTGCTTTAAGCAAAGGTCTTATAAAATAAAAAGATTTCAATGATTTGTATATTTTTAGTTGTGGAAAAATTAAACCAATTTGATTTGTTTTGAAAAAGAAAAATTTATCAAACAAAATAATTCAATCTATTGGGAGTTAAAAAATAATCAAAGCCAGGGACTTTCCTATTTGTTTTCAAAATTCCATTATTCTCTCTTATTACAAGATTTAAATTTTTGTATTATCTTAATAAATTTTAATTTAGGTATATTTGGAAAAAAAATCCCTTTCCTCTCTCTAACCGGGAGACCCTACTTGTCATCCCCTCCTTTCTTCCCTACTTTGATCTTCTCTTTCTTTCTGAGCAAACCGACCGCGCTGCCTCCTTCCTGGCAAACTGGTTGTGTCATCTCAAAAATGTAAACCACAATTTTAAGAAAAAAAGGTCCTAGAAAATCCCCTGTAGACCATCCTCCTAAAATTTCGGATCTTAAAACTTTTTTCTTCACTCTACAAAAATCGCCGAAGGCCGACTTCGCAAAACCCTAACCACACCGGATCATCAGTCAGCCAAACCCTAGAAAGCATTATTTTGATTGAAGATAATTTTTAGTTGATTTTATTAGTCAACTATATTTTATCTTTACTCTGTTTTTGCCCTAATTTCCACCGTCCTTGCTGAATCGATTCGCTTTTCGTCATCGTCCTAATCGATCGATCAATATCAAGCAAACTCAAGCGGATTCTTTCCAATGCAAAGCTTACCAAATTGGTTCCATTCAAACCAAGTCATCCAGGACATACCAAGTTCGTACAACCGAGCATACCAGATTCTATCTAACCCGCGTCGGATTGGTAACCGACGTTGCTTTGCCCAAAACTCTAAATATCTCAAATTCTATACCTAAGCCAAACCAACCTTAACCCAATTACATCGCCGAACCGACGCTCTTGCCAATTGAACCCAAATCACATCATACCAAATCAATGCCCTATTTTTATCCCCAAACCCTGCCAAAAGACACCACCCATACCCCTCTCTATCTTTCCAAAGCCAAATCAAATCCCCACATGCCATGGCAATACGGACCAAATACAGTCAATCTTTTCCATAGTTATAGCCCAAAAATCATGCCAAATCAGAGGGTATTACCATATCCTTCCTTGCCAAATTAGAGTAGCCAAATCATACCAAAATAAGCTTCTCCATGCCATATTCACTGGCCTAGCACACAGTATAAAAAGCCCCCAAAACCGATCGGCCGTAACACCCAATCCCGAAACCCTAGCCGCCTCAAGCGCCAGCAGATCATCTCAGAGCAAGAGGGGAGAACGAGGAGACGTTGTCGTTGCGGTTGCCGTAGAGGTGAGCCGTTGCCGCCGTCGCCCTCACCGGAGTCGTCACGCGCCGCCGCTGGGAAGTCCAGCCGGGGGCTGCTGCCGCCACGTGATTCCGCGGGTCGCCGTCGTGGGTTGCTGCAGGCACCACCCGCCGCCTGCGCGCCGGCGCCCCCGCCACCGCCGCCTCACCACGCCGGAGCTGCCGCTTCGCTGCCTCGCTCCTGCAGCCGCGCCGCGCGCCAGCGTCGCGCCGCCGCCACCCGTCGCCGGACCCGCGCCGCCGCCGGCCGTCACCGCCGCCGCCTCCCCCTTCTCCCTCTCTCCCTCCCCCTCTCTCTCTCTCTCTCTCTCTCTGCCTTCTTGCTTCTCTACGCGTGCGCGTGAAGGCAGACAGAGGCAGCTAGCCTCTTTAATCCCGATCTGGTCAAAACTCGGTCAAAGTGCATGAACAGTGCACTTTCACATTTTTGTATCTTCTAAACCGTAGCCCCGATCCGCGTCAAACCAATTTTGTTGGTCTTCTTTAACCTAATCTACCTCCTGTTATTATATTATAATTTTTTGAATTTTATTCGCTGCTGTTGATTTGTCTGTGCCTCGATTTACGTGTAGACGTCGCGGAGGATTCCGGAGGAGAACTAGCTGTCGATTATCAAGTATCGTGCTACCCAGACCCAGGTGCAAGCTAGATTCATATTGATCCCATTGGTTTTCTCTTAAATTTACTATTCATAGACATTTAACGGTGCACGCTAATTTTATTTGTATTTTGTATATTTAATTTTAGTTATTGCCAATGACGTTTTAATCATCTATTAGCACGTGTTACCTTTCTATTGACGCTTAGCATAATTTATATCTTATTATAGCCACTCTTGATTTGTACTCACGCTAGATGCTTAGTTCCTATGATGGGAAATCTAGATGATCATTATGATGGAAAATTATTAAAAATCTTGGTAGAGAGAATCTACTCTTTATCATGTGATTTTGGTTAACTTTAATCCAACTAAAATTAACGTGGCGTGAATAGACTCGAGATGGTGGTTTGATTGGTGGATGTTGGTTTGCGGTATGCCACCTCGGTCGACTTAAGGACCGAACTTCGTGGATGGACTAACCGGGCAAAACAGTACAACCATGGGTGTTAATAATGGTAATATCTTAGTTGTTACCTCCAGAAATCTAGGGTTGGATTGTCATGACGGTGTGAGTGTGGCTCGCTACCACCGTATACTCACCTGGCACAAGAGGGGAACCCTTAGTGAGGCATTCTTGACCCTAGATAGAACGGGGATAGCGGTTTCGTCTCACTCTCGGGTGAGTCCCATGGGTAAAGTGTACACACTCTGCAGAGTTAAAACTATCATGATAGCCGTGCTCACGGTTAAGAGCGGGCTTAAGCTGCTCCACTTGTTAGTCTCACCTTTTAATAATTAAATTATTGTAGAAGGTAGGGGCAGGGATTGCTCGGCAGCGAGTGCCAGGCAGCGATTGACATGCAATGTATTACAGGGAGTGTATTGCAAGGGAATTCCGTGTAGAGTTGACAGCGAGTGTCATCTCGGTCTGTGCTGAGACGGCATAAGAATATATTTAGTGTTGAGAAAATATGTGTAAAGAAATGAATTTGAAATTTGTCTTTGAACAATTGCTTTACAACTTATAGGACAGTTGAAAATTGCTCTTTATGCAAAATAACCATCTTATTCCTTGATAGCCCTGCATTCATTATTTAAGGATATACATGCTTGCTAGGTATGGTTTATCCATACTCATTAATTGTTTGTCAGTTTGTGCGCAGGTGACGACTCTGCTAAGTAAGTGCTTTACGAGGCAAAGTACGACGAAGGAGTTTTTCGGCTACTAGAGGCGTAACCCGGTCAGATGCCTATGGTAGTTTGACGGGTTTCAGCCGACACGTATTCTTATCTTTCGCACTCTGATATTTAATTTATTCATAATGTAAGTGGCATTCAGCCCATGTATGTTATAAGTTATTTCCTTATTAATAAAATATGTGTTTGATGGCAATCTTGTGTAACCTGTGTGTACTAGCATATGATCCTTGGGACTAGTACTGTAAACACAGAGGGGTCGGCTTTGCTGAGCCGAGTCCCGACAAACTCCGGTCATCCTGTCCAAGTCAAATTATTAGTTGGACAAATTTTAATCAATGAGTGAACAAGCCCACCATATCCCTAATTTCTCAATTCTCATACTCAGATTCTCCAATTTTTCACATTCAATTCTTTAATGATCCATAGGAGTGGAAATCACTCCTCAATGTCTATCTAAGAAGTGCTAAGCAAACTAAATAATTAAAAACAATAGTTAAATAGATAATAATATCATCTTGGTGGCAATTTTTGGCAATAGGTGCATATATTGTGTAGGTTACTAGGCAGTACTAGATCAATATACCATATGATCAAGAAGATAGCAATTTTGGCATAATCTATAAAACTATAAAAGACTTGCCTTGGTCCTAGACTGGTTTATCTCTAGGAACATCGATGACGGCTTCCGTGGTAACGACATAATCTACCATGCAAATCGAGACAAACAATAAATAGGCGAAAAATAAAATAATTCTAAAAATTACAATAAAAATTACTATGGGTAGATGGGAACTTTACAAACTTTTAGAAGCCAGAACCACCAGATTTGGAGCTAGGATAAATTTATAGTGGAAAAGCGAAGGAACACTATTCAATAAAAATCATGTGAATAGAGAAAAAGTACTATGCATTGCCGGCTGACAATGTAGCACTAGCCCGACTCCTCTGAGGATAAGAGATAAGGAGAAGGGAAATTCCACCAGAGAGAGAGTGGCAGAGGGAGAGAGAGAGTACAAGAGATGTAACATCCTGATTTTTGGTAAGCCCAAATATTTTGTTTTAACTTAAGTAAATGTGAAAACCTATTCTATGATTTTTCCTATTATAAAAAAACCCCTAAAAATCATTTTTCCAATTAACCTAGAACACAAAAATGATGAACAGTGCTTGATAAAATTTCCCTAGGTTCTAGATGCTCTAGAGTATTTTTGAGAATTTTCTCAGATTTTTCTAAAGTGATTTGGTATTTTTAATAACTAGAAAATATTAAATAAGCTTTCTGTAAAAGAGGAAAATGGGTTTTTAATTCTTTTCAGGTTGAGAGGCGACGTGGCACTATCTGGGCCGTCTGTGCGCACATGTGCGCAATACGGGCCGTTGGATGCCACTTAACATAGTGAATCGGTACATGCATGTTTGGGCCTCGGATGGGCGACGTGGCGTCATCTCGGTCGCCCGATCGCGACACTAGCGTCGTCATCGTCTTCACGCTGGACTCGGGGCCGCCGTTGCGCCACCGCCTTCTCACTCAGACTCGGGATAGTCCGGGGCTTCCCAGCCTATTTAAGCACGGGGATAGCTTTACCCGAGCTCCCTTATCCCATAGGTGTTGTTAATTTGATCCGAGAAGCTCGGAGTCGCCACCAGGGTTGCGGAGATCGGTTTCGGGTCGCCGGAGCAATTCACCGACGCCGGTGAGTTCTAGCCTTTGGTTTTTAGTCCATAGCTTCGCCCGGAGGTGCTGAACCTCGTGTCCTCGGTTTAGCGTAAGGTTCACCGTGTAGGGGGATCCCCTGAGGTCATAGGGTCACCACCGCCTCAAGCCGTCCCAGCCCGTCGTTGGTCGCTACCGGTGAGGGCTTTTGGGCTCATTGGGTTAGTGGAGTCTAGGTCTACCCGTAGAGCCCAAGAACGCATCGAATGGTGGCTCAGGCGTGGGAGCAGGGGTCACTGCCTAGGTCCGCCGTCTGAGAAACTAAGCGGCGCCGCCGATTCGCCGTGGTGAGGAGGGTTCAGCGATATGGCCAAGTTGGAGCTATTAGATCAGGATCGAGTGGTGTGACTGGACGCGCGTGGGATTAAACCGTTTTGGTTCGGTAAGGTCGGTTCACAGTAGACCATGCCATTGACATGTGGGGGCCACATGTCAGGGGCGCGGGACGCATCGTGGGTGCATGAGAGAGGCGCGTGGGCCGAGTTCACCGTAGGCCATGAGGCTAACACATGAGGTCCACTAGTCAGAGCAGTGCGCGGTAGAATATTATATCAGAAATTAATTCTGAAAATTTAAAAATGGATTTAAAAATAGAATAAAGTTTGTAAAATTCATATCTTTTGATCCAGAAGTCCAAAAATTACCATTCAAGTCTCTAATAATTCATAAAAATGAGATATATTTGTTTATGAATTGTAGTTAATTTTTCAACATATTTTATTATACTGTTTTATTTATTTAGTTTTCTTTATTATTGCTCACATAGAAACGTATACTTCGGAAGGTGTGCTATAGCACCCCAAATTTGGGACTAGAAAAAATTTGTGAAAATATTTCTTTTACATAAGCTCATGACCCTTTTGAAATCTAAATTTATTTTTCCAAAAAGAGGAAATTAAAATTTATCTTTTGGGAACAAATAAAATATCTCTCTGACCCTTTAAAATATTTTATTTCAACCCTTCTTATTGAACCATTTGAACTTATTTGGAAGAGCCCAAAAGGATCCCTTCCACTTTAGAATTTCTAAAACTTTCAAATATATATATCCTTGCACATAAACTAGGTGTTTATTTTGTTAATTAATTCCCTTTTTGTAACATATGCCTATCTTCAAGAAAACTTTTGGTTTTCAAACCTACGGTGTGTAAATCCAAAATTATTACCCGAACCTTGTGGTTTTAATATTTATATTTAGGACATTGTGCAAAATTCATATTTTCATATGAATATCCTTCTATATATATTCAAAAATCAACAATTGTCTGATCAGGAACCTTTGCAAAAATAGTTCTTGCAATGTATATATATAAGTATATAACAATAGATAACACATGTACTTTTGTATATTTCCATAACCTGAATAGTGTCAATGCTTCATCAATTCAAACTGACATTTCGTCCAAACTTATTTCATATAAAAATTTAAAAATGTTTGAAACTGCTTCAAAAAGGTTTAAATACCTTTTCTTTGTTGGGCCGAAAGCTCACTACTCAGCTCGGGCCCACTGCCCAACCGGACTCTCCCTCTCCTTGGCCTGACCCAGCCATGCCCTCTGCTCGCTCCCTGCTCCCACTGATCTCTCTCTCTCGCCCTCACCTGCAACCCTCTCTCTCATCCTTACCTTTATCCACCGAGCCAAACCGTGCCCCTCCATTTCACCGCGCTATCAACCGCACCCTGTCAAGCTCGTCCCATGGCATCTTCTTCTGCTTGGTGCCTCTTAGCTCTATTTATTGCCTATTTTGCCGCCTATCTTTGCTACCTGCCATCACTTTGTCTTGTGACCGAGCCGTCCCTTCCTATGTACTGGATGCCTACATCTTCCTCTCGCTGCCCCGCCCATTTTTAAGCCAAACCCGAGCTCCATGCACTCCTAATTTCTCTCTTCTTCCAAAGCCGAAATCCAGCGAACTCTTGGCATCCTTGAACCACCCGCCTAGTAAGCCATTCCGCTGGTCCTTGGTTCCATTGGGAAGCTCTCGAGCTCCCCTACGACGTCCTCAGCCTAATCGAGCTCTACTGCCCTACGTCACGTAGGAGGTCTCGAAGTTCACCGCCGGACAGGTTCCACCCTCTTTTTGATTTTTCTCTCTCTAGTGTGATGTCTTTCGATCCCTCGCATCTTGAGCTTCCCAAGGCCTTAATTAAGCTTTCCTTGCCATGCCATTGACCTATAAACCATTGAAGCTCATGGCCACTGTGTTCCATGTTTCGGCCGCTTCCAGCCTCCTCGTTGCCGGTAGCCTCCGGCTCGTCCCCGGCCACTGCACCACCCTAGGTACACTTTATGTAGCCCCTAGATACTTTTTAATCCACGTACTAGGCCGTAATCAGTCTAGTTCACCGCCGCAGCGTTCACCGTCGCCAGCTGCCACTAGAGCTCACAGCACCGCCGCTGTAGGCCACCGTAGGACTCGCCATCTACGCTTTTAGGAGCGCGGGACCGGGGGGATCCCGTTTTAGCGGTCGGACCACGCCGCCAGGACTTCCCCTGCCGGTGCTGACCTCCATCCCTGGTCGTCCATGGCTACTGCTCGTAACCGAACCGAGAAGGAAGACAACCTCCTCTGTAACATGGAGGCAACAGCCGTTTGCATGACTTATGGCCTTTAGGTAAAGCCGTTTTTGCCTCGAGTCTCTCATGGGCTGCATGTGAGCCTTGTTGGGCCACCTTTGCGGAAGCCTGTGCTGCAGCCCGAGGCTAGCCTAAAGCCAGCCCAAATTCCTTATTTTCCAATTGACAGAGTTTCTATATTGCACATTTAGGATTTGTCGGCGACGTGAGGCGAGCCTCATGGCGCCAATAAGCAAGGAAGGGGTGCGAGGTCTGGCGGCCCCCTGTCCCGGACCGAGGCCGCGCGTGGCGGACGCCGCCGAAGAAAAGACCTTAGTCCGAGCGGCCGGACGATCAGACCGGATTGCTTTGGGGTGATGACTCGAGTGTTTTATCTGGTTCGGGCCTCCATCGGGATAACATCCCTCGCCCGATCTTCATTTAATCTTTGAGCTTAAACGAGTACAAAGGGATGAAGTCCGGGCTTTGGGAAGCCCGGGCCTCGAGTACAATGAGTGCTCAAGGCACTTGTGTGTGTGTTCCTACAGTTATCTGGATGCAGAGAACTACCGCCGGGAACTAGATCTCCTACGAGAGTGCAAGCGCTCCTGTTCTACAGTCGCTATTCTCCAAGTGAGTTGTGTGTATGCCAAAGTGAAGCCGTCCTCTTTGTTGTGGCCTGTGCGCCCCTTTTATAGGCGCCCTCCGGCCACTGTAGCTTTGCGCTGGTCCGTTCAATTAGTCGTTGCCTTTTCGCCATATCGGTAGCGTACCGAATCCACCAGGTAATCGAGTGCAATCCTCCGATCACCACGCCGAACCGCTACCAGTCAGCACGTGTCCTTGCCCATGCGGGCGGTTGACGGGACTGGCCGCCTACCCGTCAGAAGCTGCCGCTAGGCGCTCCTCGGTACAGTGCGCGCATTTAATTCTCGATGACTCACGGGGACCGGCGTATCTGTCGGCGATGCGGCCGATTGCCTCGGGTCTGTTCCTTTGTACTTGAAGTTCGAGTAAGCAAGAGGCCCGAGCTTCCGAGGCAAGGAAGCTCGGGCTCGAGCTTGCCAAGCTCGGGCGCGAGCTTGCTGGCCCTAAGCTTGCCTCCTGTGGGGCCGCAGGTAAGAAAGTGGGCCGAACCCTCATGGGCCACGTACTTTCCCCAACAGCTAGACCCCGAGCCTCGAGCGGGACGATGTCGTGCCGCTCAAAGGTTTAGCTAGTAACTGCCTTCGGGCGAAATGCCTGTCTTTTCGCACGCGCGGGGCCCCACAGCTTTGGCGGGAATCCCAAATCGGCGCGGTTACGCGCGCCGCTTTCTTCTCCTTGGTTTCCGCGTCTTTCGACGGACAGGCGACGGTTCGTCTCCCCTCGCCGGTTTACATCAGGCGGTTCCCCTTCTTCACCGTCTTGTACTACTCGTTCGCCTCGTGCTACTTGCGTTTTCTTCGCCTTCTTCCTCCTCCGTCTTTCCGCCATTTTCTTGCTCTAATCCTCATCTTCCTGATGGCGCCCTTCACGCGGAGCCTCCTTACCGAGGACGACCTGAAGGGGCTAGAAGCCGCCGGCTTCGTCGAGGTTGGCGGATGGAGGGCGGCCGGCAGAGAGGCGGTCCCTGCGCCCAAGAGCAAGGAGTTAAATGCCTTGAGCTCTTCGCGATTCATGGGCTCGGGTTCAAGTCCGAATTCGTTGAATCCGTCTGGCCCGATCTTGGGATCGGTAGTGAACCTCAATCCCAACTCGATCCTGTTCTGACGATCTTTGCGCACCTCTGCTGCGTTAAATCGAGGTGGAGCCGACGGTCAGCCTCTTCCTCCACTTCTACGAGCTGACCATGACCGGCAGAAACAATGTGGCGGGGTGCGCCTACTTCAAGCTTCGCCGCGACATGAAGTCCTCATACCCGGTGTTCAAAGACAAGGAGAACGTCGGGGGGTGGGCGTCGCGGTGGTATTACGCCGAGAAGCCCGACAACTGCCAATTATGGTTCGCCAACGTGAGCCCCTGTGAAGGTGACGATGCCCTAGCCCACGCTGGAGCCGGTGGAGGTAGCCCTGGCGGCCAAGATTCGGGACTTGGCCGGCCGGGGACTCAACGGCTTTGACATCGTGGCCGACTTCACCAGGCACCGGGTGAGCCCGCTGAGGAAGCGGGCTTGCCCTTTCTTCGAGATCCGCGGGTAGGATGATCTCTCCCGCGAAGGCACTTCCAGTAAGTCTTCGTTCTTGGCCTTGCAGCCTTTTGTCTGAGCTTTTCTTCGAATCGTGTTTGTAATGTTCCCGCCCTTTTTCCTTTGTAGCCTTGCCCCAAGACGAGGTGGTCCGGGTCGTGGGGCTTCTCCTGCCCGCACACCACAATGAGCCATCGAGGCTCACGCATCCTGCGTCCTAGGCGAGGTGCGTGCCTTCTGCGCTTAGGTGTCCTGGAGCGGTTTTTCTCGCGGGCGTGAGCTGACCCCCCATGGCCTGTTTTCACAGGAGGAAGCGGGAGTGGGAGCAGGGCCTGCCGCGTCCGTGCCGGTGGCGGCCTCTAGGGCCACCAACCTGACGGTCAGTGGCGACGCGAGCTTGGCCCCAGCGCGGAAAGGACGGGCCGCTCCCAAGCGATCGCCCAGGAAGAAGCCGGCCGGTCGCTTCCCGGATAAGGCCGCCCTCGCATGGCGGCAGGCGCCCCGTGCTAGCAAATCCGTTCCCGACCCAAATTGGCCGGAGGTTCCCGAGCTTCGGGATTCGGCGTCTTGCGGATACCGGCCGCGCCCAAGAGGCATCGGTTGGTCTTTGGATAGCGGCGACTCGACAGCGAGATGATTGAGGCGGCCGTCGCAGCTGCACGTAAGTTGCTCATGCTTGCTGGTTTCTCCTGTCTCCTTTCTTTGTTGGTTATGGCCCTTGGACCGATCGGGCATGCTCTGATTTTCCCTTGTTTTTCAATCGCACTGTCTTCCCAAGCGGGGGAACTTATTCCGGTGCAGCCAGAGGCAGTGTCCCGGGAGAATGACCCCGTCAAGGGCAAACCCAGGACCCGGGGTTCGAGACCCCGTCCTCTGCCGTAGCGCACAGGGCGTCGTCCTCGAGCCACGCTTCGTGAAGGTGGAGACCTATCACGGCACCGAGCGCTTGGCGCCGATCCGTGTCGAGGGACGGACTTCGACCGGGTGGCGCCCGATCGACATCCGCGGCATCCAAGAGCTTTTTGACAGGAGTAACATACCTGTCCCCCCGCTGGATGCGAGCGACACGCTTCTTCTTGGTTGGGATTGGCCCGTCCGGGTCATCACAGCCGCGAGCGTCGTTCCGGTGCGACTGTGGAGCATGGCTCCGTTGACCGTCTCCGGGTGGATCTCAGTGACGCCATCGTGGGTTGAGCACCACCTCTGGCTCGTCACATGGAGCCGGCAAGTCGCCATCCGGCTCCGACCAGTCCCCGGCCAGACGCTCGAGGAATGGCTGGCGAATCGACTGGGGAGAGGGCCTCCGGTGGATGCCTGGACGCAGATGGATTTCCCTCCCCCCGAGCCATGCTTTCCGGCGATCGGCTCCACTGGTTTTGTGGGGGTGACAGCGGAGCCAGCAGGGGGAGCTTGCGAAGTTGCGGGAGAAGCAGCTGAGCCAGCGGCAGGCTTGGTCGCGCTTGTGAAAGAAGCGGCCGAGCCTGTGGGAGGCTCGGACGAGCTTACAGGAGAGGCGGGCGAGCCTGTAGGAGGCTCGGCCGAGCTTGCAGGGGAGGTGGCCAAGCCCATGGGAGGCATGGCCGTGCCTGCGGAAGAGATGGTCGATCCTGCGGGAGACTCGGCCGGGCCCGTAGGGGAGGTGGCCGAATGGCCAAGCGGCTCGGGCCACTAGGTCGCGGTGCCTCCCGTGCCTAGGGGCGTTTTGCAGGCTTGGTATGATGACGCGGCCGTGGCAGTCGCCAGGCGGGTAAGTTTCTGATGATTTGCTTGTTGTCTCGTATTTTCCCTGCTTTGGTCCTTCCCTTCCTTAGCCTATCCTCTGGGTGCAGATCTACCACGAGCTTGTTGGCATGGCTTGCTCATTTAAGGCTAAGCACAATGCCGAACAAGAGGCCCTGCGGCCGGAAGGCGCGCGGTGGCAACGGGAAGCCAATGCAGCACACGCCGAGTTTGAGGAAGCTCGCTCGAGCTCAGTCCAGGCAGTGGTTCTGGAGGCTCGGGCCGCGGCAGCTGAGGTGGCCTTAGCCGTGGCGTAGGAGGATGCCAAAGAGGTTTCATGCCGGTCGCTGGAGGCCCTTAAGGCCGAACGCGACCGCGCCCTGGAGCTCGAGGAACGCCTCCGGTCAGTGGAGGCGTGCCGCGTCGGCCGAGTTGCTCGCGTAGTGGAGGCGCGACTTCCTTGCAGCGAGCTTTCGGCATTTAAGTCTGCTGCAATCGTGACGAGGGTCTCATCAAGACCCACTAGGATACCATGCAGACCTGGAGGTCGCCAACGCCTTACGGGTCAAAATCTGATCGCCGGGCAAAAAGAAGGAGTTGCTCGATCTTCAGGGCCAAAGCGAGGAGTTCTTGGCGAGCCGGGCTCGGTGCCAGCCTAAGCCGTAGGTCTTTTTTTATTTCTTTTTCCTTTTGTTGGGCGGTAATCTGGCTCGTCCGTATAAATACCCTTTATTAATGCGGTGGACTTTGCTTTGACTTCTTTCCTTCGTCACTTCTTCGGTCCGCCTTCTCCCTGGAATGCTGAACATCGTCTTGACTGCTTGCGCCATGTCCCAAGAGACATTCGCGTTCAGCCTTGGAAACAGTTCCACGCCGGAACTGCTTCCCGACGCCATTGCTCTTAGGATCGCTTCGGCTTCCCGAGCTCTGGCTATAAAAAGAGACCGGTACGGCGGCCACTTCTCATTCCAGTATTCTTTCCTCCACACTTCCTTCTCCTCCTGCTTCCATGGCTCGCGATCCGGAGTTGGCGGAGCTCTAGGCAGATTTTGATATCGCCATGGCCGAACTCGCGGAGGAGGAGGCGCGCGCCCGCGACGTCGCCAGGCTCGAAGCGTTGGTCGAGGCCGTCTCGCGACTCCGTAGGGCTTTTGATCCGCTTCGTGGCGCTGGTCGATCTTCGTGCCGCGACTTCTTTGCCGCCGCCGCTTTAGTCAAAAGGTGCCCGGTGCTCGCCGAGGTGGCGATGTGGTTGTCGGGTTTCGGGGCCTTTCATTTGGGACTAGGTGTAACTGGCTTGTAAGCCGTCCCGAACCCTTTTAATAAAGTTGCTTGTGATTATCGCTGCTTCTCCTTTTTTCTGTTGTCTTTCCTGCATGCAAACGAACGCTAGTAGTCATATAGGCAAGAAAGAATTGAAAACGCAGTATAGTCCTACCGATCCTAGCCCCCGAGCCATGTCCGTGCTTCGAGGAGAAGCCGTAACAAAAGAAGATCAAGTCCTTGCTGGGGTATTCGCTCTAGGAGAATTGACCTTTAAGAAATCGGCCGTTCGAAAAATCGACCCTGAGAAAATCGACCCTTAAAAAATCAACCCCAGCTTTCGAGCCATGTCCGAAGTTTAGAGGAGAAGCCAGCGTGGCTTAGAAAAGATCAATTTTGAAAAATCGACCCTAGCCCCGAGCCATGTCCGAGCTTAGAGGAGAAGCCCGGGCGTGGCTTAGAGAAGATCAATTTTTGAAAATTCGACCCTAGCCCCCGAGCCATGTCCGATCTTCTGAGGAGAAGCCCGGGCGTGGCTTAGAGAAGATCAATTTTTAAAAAATCGACCCTAGTCCCCGAGCCATGTCCGAGTTTCTGAGAAGAAGCCCGGGCATGGCTTTAGAGAGACCATACCCTTGGGACGGAGCTTGTGGCCCTTGCTCTTTTAAGGAGCGGAGTGCTGGACACTAGATTTATCCCGGGCTGCGACAATTTTTATGCGGGCTTATGGTATAGGGCCAGAAAGCGTGTGCCCGCGCGGAATCTTGCTTGGTGCGATAGATATCGGCTTACCCGTGTGCAAGGGGGTCCCAGGGGTTAGCCTCTGCATGGCCGCTTATTCTCGCCGATGTGGCGAGATAGCAGGGCTTTTTTCTCCCAAGCTCGCTCATGGATTTGAGTCATAGGGGTTAGGTTGGGGCTATCTAGGGTTTGAATAGATAGGCGGGATAGGAGAGAAATGGGAAGAAAAAGAGACTTCGACCTTTGCTCAGCGTAGAACCTTCGGAGTTGGCGATGTTTGAGAGCTGTTGAGGACTCGCCCATCCGGCATGGCGATCTTCTATCGCCCGGGCGTCGGTGATCTGACCGTGTCTGACCTTCCCATCTTGGGGTGAGCTTGTTGGCGTGAGCTAGGTTCTCAACTCGTCTTAGAACCAGGTCGCCTACTTGCGAGGTTCGTGCATTCAGACCTTTTTAGCTGCGTCGCCGCAGGATTCTTTGGTATCTTTGCCACTCCCAAAGATGCTTGCTTGCGGCAGACTCGGATAGGTCGAGATCCGGCGATCGCTCCTCGTCGTTGTCGTCGACTGCAAAAAATCAACGCTGGCCGAGCCAAGTCTTAGCTCTGCGGGTAAGACCGCCTCGAGCCATATAAAAGCTCGAGCGGGTTTCGCCAAGATGTCTTGTTAGAGGTTGTCGAGCTGCCCAAAGCACGGAGGTAGTTCTTCTACCCGTTGTGGCGTTGCTCGGCAAGGCGTCGTACACTCGGCGCTTAATGCCTGCATGATCTGCCCGTTAAATGCGTTAATTTGCACCATTACTCTGTGGGTGAGCTACCGAAGCTAAGGCGACCTTCATGCCGAGCTCTTCGTAGTAGTCCTGGAATAGCTCGCTTGTGAACTGCGTCCCATTATCAGCGATCAGCTTACTCGGGACGCCAAACCTGGTCACGATATTGTTCCTAAGGAACCTCTTGGCCGTTTGGGCTGATATCCTCGACACTGGTTCGGCCTCGATCCACATAGTGAAAGTGTCGATGGCGGCGAAACAGTCGTCTGCACCCTTTAGGCCTCTGGGGAACGGACCAAGTATGTCCATTCCCCATGTTGAGAATGGCCAGGCTAGCGGGATAGTCTACAGCTCATATGCGGGCTGGTGGGATACTCGGGCATGATATTGGCAGGCTGGGCAGCGTTTTACTAGCTCTCTGGCGTCGGTCAACACAGTAGGCCAGTAGTACCCCATACGAAAGGCTTTTCCCACTAGGGTTCTGAAAGAGGCATGGGCCCCGTAGATCCCGTCGTGGATGTCTTGGAGGAGAAATTTGCCTTCCTCCTGGATCACGCACTTGGAAAGTACGCCGTTAGAACCCCTTCGGTACAACAAGCCCCCGATCAATCGGTAAGGTCGGGCTTGTCTTTGGAGCCAGGATTTCTCAGCTGTGTCCTGTGGCAGTATCCCATGCGTCAAGAACTAGACGAATGGCATTATCCAGGTGTCGCGCTGCTCTAGGAACAAAACGGTACCGGTCGTTTGGGTCGAGGCAACCGTCTTCCCGGGGGCCTCTTCTCCAGAGGGAATAGAGGGCTTTAGTAGGTGTTGCCGAGCACCCCGCGGGCGGTTTCTTGTGAGGAGCCAAGCCATGAGCTTATCGGCGGGCTATTAGCGGTCACCGGGAGCGTAACACACTTCAAGTTCGTGAAGTGCTTCTCCAGCTTTCTCATACGCCAAGTATCGCACCATCGAGTTGTCGTAACACTGAAACTCCTTGTTTACTTGGCAGACAACCAACTTCGAATCTCCTTTCGCTGTTAGTCGCTTTATGCGGCGCGATGCATGCTCGTAGGCGGCTAGGAGGCCGCCGTACTCATAACATTGTTCGTTATGGAAAATGGAGTTGTACTATATGCTGAATTTGTTCTCCTTGGGGGGAGATGAGAACAAACCCGCAGCCTGATCGCTCGAACTGGTGCGACCCATCGAAAAACATGGTCCAGTGCGCTTCTTGGCTTGTGAGCTCGGGCGAGACTCCCGAAGGGTCGGCCGGGCCGGTCCACTCAGCTAAGAAGTCGGCCACGATTTGGGATTTGATCGCTGTTCGGGGTACGAACTTGATGTCAAATTCACCAAGCTCGACTGCCCACTTCGCGACCCTCCCGTTCACGTCTGGGTTCTGAATGATGTCCTTTAACGGCAAACTCGTTAGGACCGTAATTGGATGGGCTTGGAAATAGTGACGCAACTTTCATCAGGCCATAAGCAAGGCGTACAAGAGCTTCTGAACCTCAAGGTACCGCTCCTTAGGCCCGTGAAGTACCTCGCTTACGTAGTAGATGGGTTGTTGCTTGCCTTCGCGTTCGACTGCTAGTACAGGACTTACAGCCTGCGGGGCAACTGCCAAATAGAGGAGTAGAGCTTCCCTGAGCTTTGGTGTGGCTAACACTGGAGACATGGACAGGTAGCGCTTTAGCTCGCTAAAAGCGGCCTCGGCTTCTTCCATCCATTCGAAACCATCGTGCTTACGCAGGATCTTACAAAAAGGTGCACTACGCTCGCCGAGACAAGATATGAATCTGCTGAGAGCCGCCATCCGCTCGGTGAGGGCTTGCACCTCCTTGGTGCAGGTTGGCGACCTCATATTCTCGATGGCCTCGATTTTTTCGGGGTTTGCTCCGATACTTGCCTTCCTATCACATAGCCAAGCAACATCGAGCATCGACACGAAGACACATTTTTCGAGATTCAAAACTCGATGTTTTCTAAGATTAGCAAAATTTTTATGAAGGTCGGTCACATGGTCCAGTGGGACTTTGCTTTTTACAACAACATCGTCTACATAAACCTCTACGTTGCGCCCTTCTCTGATCAGGGACAGTCTTCTGCATTAGTCACTGGAACGTGGCTCCCGCGTTCTTTAGACCGAAGGACATGGTCGTGTAGCAGAAGGTACCAAAAGGTGTTATGAAGGCGGTCTTCTCTTCGTCCTCCTTGCGGTAGCGATCGGTGATAGCCGAGTAGGCGTCGAGGAAGCTCATGGCCCGAGTCCACCGTTCGTCGACCGGTTAGTGCAATGCGGCGCAGAAAAATTGTCCTTAGGGCAAAGCGGCGTTGAGTCGCGATGGTCGACTCACATTCGCTACTTCCCGTCCTTCTTCTTGACGACGACCGGATTAGCTAGCCAGTCGAAATGCTCGACTTCTCGGATGAAGCCGGCTTGGAGGAGCTTGCCAAGTTGCTCCTGGATGATGTCGGCTTTCCATTTTGGGAAGCGCCGTAGGGTCTGTCTCGACAGGCTTTTTGTCGGTCAATAGCCTAGCTTTGTGCTCGATGACCTCCTTGGGACCCCGGCATGTCGGACGGTTCCCACGCGAACACATCTGCGTTAGCGCGGAGGAAGGTGACGAGCTCGAGTTCCTATTTGGACTCGAGGTTGACCCCTACGTGGACGACCTTGGCTGGGTCGTCCTCGGAGAGGGGGACTGCCTTGGTGGGCTCCTGCGGCTGTAGGGCCACCTTGGGGCGGACGGGCGGCCGACCCTTGGCCGAACCCACGCCGAAGCTGTCCGACCATGGCCAAGGCGCTCTCATCGCAGGCCATTGCGGCCTTGTGACTGCCCTTGATCGTGATGACCCCGTGAGGGGCCGGCAACTTCAGGCAGTGGTAGCCGTGGTGGGTAGCCGCTATGAACTTGGACAGCGCGGGGCTTCCAAGGATGGCGTTGTATGGGAGCTCGGAGTCGACCACCTCGAAGGTGACGTACTCCGTCCGAAAGTTCTGGGGGGTCCCAAACGTCACGGGCAGCACGATTTGCCCGATTGGCTGTAGGGACGACCCAGGGACAATGCCGTGGAAGGGGATGGCTATGTCCTTGATCTTGGACCGCGGAACCTGCATCTGCTCAAGAACTTGAGCAGTGACGATGTCCAGAGAGCTCCCTCCATCTACCAACACGCGATCGACTCGCGTGTTTCTGATGGTGGGACAGAGCACCAGTGGTAAGCGCTGGGGCCTGGTCATCCCGGGAGGACAATCATCCCCGGAGAAAGTGATCGACTGGTGGGACCACCGCAGGGGTGCGTCCCCGGGCTTGCCCTTCTCGAGGTGGTAAACCTCCCGGGCAGTGGCCTTAAGCTCGTGTCGCGAGCTATAGGCGGCGCCGCCAAGATCCGCGGCGGCGTGTCGCGAGCCTCCTGGAAGGCGTCGCCATGGGCGCCCTGAGGTGCCCGGTCGTCCGGTACCCCGTGATTGGGGAGCTCGGGCATGGGCCCGGGCCCGGCGTAGAAGTCCTCCAACCGCGCGGCCCATGTCCTGCAGTTACGCAGGTCATGGCCGTATTGCCGATGAAGAAGGCAGTAGCGGCTGTTCGGAGGGTTGGCCTCTTGGGACGGCCGAGGTCAACGCTGTGGAGCTCGCCCCTGCCCCTGGCCTGCGCCCCGACCATTCCCACCACTTGCCGGTCGGGCTAGCCGCGGAGACGGCCGCT
The DNA here is from genome assembly GCA_036346145.1 of Olyra latifolia. Lineage (NCBI taxonomy): Eukaryota > Viridiplantae > Streptophyta > Magnoliopsida > Poales > Poaceae > Olyra > Olyra latifolia. The sequence goes on along the minus strand of CM070531.1, from coordinate 1,226,599 downwards.
CAGGAGGGGTAGGCCTCTCGGGCTCTACCGCCGCGACGTAGGCGGGGGCGGCAGGCTCCTTCTTCTTCTTCTTCTCGGCGTCACCCTTCTTGGCATCCGTGCTAGTCCGGGCCGCCGCCTTCTCCTCCGTCCTCCCTCTCTTGCGCTCCACTGCCTCGGAGGCGTTGTTGTATCCTTCCGCAGCACGAAATAAATCGGCTGCGGTATGGATCGGATGGAGCTCATGGTCCTCGGTGAAACGGGTATTCTGCACTCCCTCCTTGAAGGCCTCAACGATGGCCTCGTCGGAGATCAACGAAATGGTGTTGCGCACCTGGACGAACCTGCGGACGTAGTCCTGCAGGCCCTCTCCCGCCCTTTGGACCACAAGTTTAAGGTCCTGGGGCTTTCCGGGGGCGCATAACAGCCCTGGAAGTTTGTCCGGAGCGCCTCCTGTAGCTGTTCCCAGCTGCGTATCGAACCTCAGCGTTGGTTGAACAGCCAGATTCGGGCCATTCTCTCCAAGACGGTAGGGAAGTAGTTGACCATTCGGCCCTCGTTACGCTGCGGCGGGATGGCGGTAGTATAAACAGCGAGATATTCGTCGGGTTCTTACTCCCGTCGAACTTCTCGATCTTCGAGCTTGAACTGCGAGGCCATGGGGCCTCGTGCAAAGCTTCGGGAGAAGGCGGACACCGAGGCGGCCCGTTGTTTCGGCGAAGTGCGCCACCGAAGCGGCGGCGGCGAAAAGACTCACGAGGGTGCGCTGAGGAGCGCCGTCATTGTGGGCGTGGATACTGCCGGTCGCGATCGAGCGCTCGCCACGCCACCTCGAGGAGCCACCGTGTGTGGCGGGCACGAGGTGCTCGCCGAGATCCCAGCCCGAGCTCTTCTAGGCCGTCGGCAACGCGGCGCCCTAGGTCGACCATGGTGAACCCTCGCGGGTCCTTCTCCAGGTCACGCATGACCTGGGCAATCGCCTTAACCCTTTGCTGACTGCGCAGCACTGGGTTGGTGACGGTAGTGGTGGGCGAATCTTGCTGCGTGTAGCCTTGGCGGCGTCGGGCAGCCGAACTGCGGCGGATATCCGCCAGATTCGTCAACCGACCCAAAGAAGAGACTCGGCGGCCTCACGCCGGTACTCTCGCTTGGGTTAGCACGTGGCTGGTGCGGGGTCGCCTCGCCCGACGCCGCAAAGACATGACGTGAGGCAGGCTCCCGCGAAGGAGACATGTCGGTGTCACCCACGGAGGCGGTGCCATCGGCACCCTCGACTACCATGGGCTCACGCCAGTCCGCTGCCGGCCTTGACGGGCCGGGGCGCCAGTTGCGCGCGCAGGACTGGTCCTCCTCTTCGGACATGGCCGCGAATGCGCGCGGTCCGTCCGGATGCGGCACTGGTGGCGGTGCCTCCAGTCCCTCCATGAGGGTTTCACGGCGTGAGTCGGCCGAAGTCGAACAAAGCCGGGAGCAACAGCTACTCCCGAGGCGGGCGTTGCCTCCACCTCCATCTCGTCGGACTGAGCTCCGGCGAGGATACCAGCCTGCCACTCCTCATACGACTCGTCGAGGTCGTCGAGATCGTCGCGATCGTCGTAGTTGAGGTCCACAGTATCAATGTCGTCGTAAGACAACAAGGCCATCCTCGACTCGATCGAGGGGAGAAGACCGCAATCGGGCCCCACGGTGGGCGCCAGCTGTCGGCGACTGGAGGCGAGCCTCCGCAGCGCCAATAAGCAAGGGAAGGGGGGTGCGAGGTCGGCGGCGCCCTGTCCCCGGACCGAGGCCGGCCGCGTGGCGGACGCCGCCAAGGAAAAGACCTTAGTCTCGGCACGCGGCCGGACGCGTCAAGACCGGATTCTTTGGGGTGATGACTCGAGTGTTTTATCTGGTTCAGCCTCCACTACGGGATAACAACCGTCGTCGATCTTCGTTTAATGCCGAGCTTAAACGAGTACAAAGGATGAAGTCCGGCTTTGGGAAGCCCGCCTCGAGTACAATGAGTGCTCAAGGCACTTGTGTGTGTGTTCTCACAGCACGGATGCGAGAACTACCGCCGGGAACTAGAACTCCTACGAGAGTGCAAGCGCTCCTGTTCTACAGTCGCTATTCTCTAAGTGAGTTGTGTGTATGCCAAAGTGAAGCCGTCCTCTTTGTTGTGGCTCGCGCCCTTTTATAAGGCCCCCGCCACTTTGTAGCTTTTGCGCCGTCTGCATTGAATTAGTCGTTGCCTTTTCGCCATACCGGTAGCGTACCGAATCCACCGGGTAATCGAGTGCAATCCTCCGATCACCGCGCCGAACCGCTACCGGTCAGCACGTGTCCTTGCCCATAGGGGCGGTTAGCGGGGCCAGCCGCCTACCGTCGAGCTGCTTGCTAGGCGCCTCGATCTGATCTTGGCGCATTTAATTCTTGATGACTCTGGGACCTGGCGTATCGATCCATGTGTATGCACAATTTGCCTCGGGTCCTGTTCCTTTGTACTTCAGAAGCCCGGAGTAAGCAAGAGGCTCAAGCTTCCGAGGCGGGGAAGCTCGGGCTCGAGCTTGCCAAGCTCGGGCGCGAGCTTGCCTCCTGTGGGGCCGCAGGTAAGTAAGTAGGCCGAACCCTCATGGGCCACGTACTTTCCCCAACAGGATTTATGTAAAATAGTAAATGATGTCTAAAATTTATGAAACTTTTTCTATAATTACTACAGTGAGTATAGAACCTAGAAAAAAATATTAAATCAAATTCTACAGTACAAAAATAAATTATTAAAAATATGAAAGCCTCTCTAGTTGTAACAAAATTTAACTCCGCCAATGTATAAAGTAATAATTTATTTTAAGTATGCAATATTTTAAATCTAGGGAATGTAATTAAAGGTAAATAGGCTTTTGGTCATGCATTACATTTATTAGCATCCACCCCGATGCATTTTGGTCAAATCCCTAATTATTTAAGAGGTTATTATTCTAGATGGTTACCTAAGCCTAAGTTGAGACTCCCGTCAAATTAGTAAAGAGATAACAGTACTAGCTGATATTAAATTAGATAGTTACAATTTATTTTCAAGATAATTTCCAAATTATATGAATTCTTAGAAGGGAGTTTTTACTACTTACAAAATATATTGTTTATCCTTTAAGAATTTGATACTTTTCCTATATATATATATATATATATATATATATATATATATATATATATATATATATATATATATATATATATATATATATATATAACCCCTTCTTTTTCGAAAATTTTTTTTACTCAAAAAAAAATTACAAATATGGAAATACCCATGATTTTGGAGCAATTGTGGAAATGCCCTTCCGCCATCGGAGGCGATCACAGAAGGCAATGCTTGTACTGTGTCAGTCATGACAAAGGCAAAGCCATGACCACACATGACAAAAGCAATGTCATGTGGTGGTGGCGCAAGAAAGGCTATCTTGTGGTACCACAAATACAAGCAATACCTCAAAAACAAACAATTTCGAAAAATATATTATATATAATTATTATAAGTAACTATTACGTATTATATAACTATTATGTGTATATATGTATATATATCATATGTATGTATATGTGTGTATATATGTAGATTTTATAGTATTATGTAATATGTTATCAAGATATAATAGTTATAACACATATTATATGAACTAAATATGATCAAGATATATGACTTGGTATTTGGTATATTTAATCTTGAAAAAATAAAATGGAAAAATTGCATAAGTTTCAGCAGAGTGTTTTATATTAATAATTATTTGGAAAATGAAAAAAAATAGCTAGAGGAATAAACCGCCTCTCTGTTTGAGGGAAATTTTATTATCACGGTTACAACAAAGTTCCTCTCGAGTACAACGGGATATTTCCCCTGCCGTAGCATCAGTCCAGCCTCCTTGCGCGACGTACCCTCTCGCTTTCTCTCCTCTCGGCCTCTCGGGCCTCAGCTGACTGACGTTCATTGTCCTTCAGCCGCTCCCACTCCTCCTGCTAACGCTATGCTTGTCCTCTTGTTCCTCCTCATCTCGGCGCCGCTGAACCATCGCTTCTTCCAACGGAACTCACGCCGATGTGTTTCTTATGTTCCTCCAGATAGCTCGTGTCTAGCTACCGCCGAAATCGCATAGAGGTGGGGAGACTATTTGTTCAACATAAGTCAGTACAGAGATCATGTGCCATGTAGGTAGATATAATCATGCAGGATAGGGTGAGCAAGTATCTTTGGACGCTCGCCAAAGACAACCTTGGGTGGATCGTACTCGTAGTTTGCACACATGAAGAACCTCCTTCCGTAAGTATATGAGAAATCTTCGTTCGGATTGAACAAACTTGCAAAGGTCACCGTAGAAGCACATTGGAACATTGACCCCTTAAGCACGGTGGTGTTAAACTTGCTTTATGGACGGTCCTCGAGCGGAGGTCGCCATTGCTCGTTACAACTAGATTTGTGCCTTCATGATGGGCCGGAGTAATATGTGAGATTGAGAGAAACTTGGAGCGCAGAGGACTCGGAGGCGAGAGGAAATAAATAGCCAAGTCTCGCTCGGTGCATTTGATGTATTTGCAGCGGTGTCGAGGGATCTGTTGGTCGCCAGCGCCCGCAATTATTGATGTGATCGGGCGGTGTCGGCGGGATGTTGGTTAGCGATGCCCGCAATTATTCTTGTGACTAGTGTCCGCGGCATCTTGTTCGTCAGCGATGCGATTTATGATGGATCTTTGGAGGCGATGTGATCGGACGCCGAAAGGAGGTACTTGTTAAATCGATGGCATGCAATGTTAGCGATGAAATTAAAACAAGTGGCTAAAGCGGCCACCGATGCGCCTTTGAAGGTGGTAATTCGACAAAGACTTATTCCTAGGCGGCTAGCACTCGAAGCCACCGCAAGATACTCAACTTGTTATCTTGACGCCTTCCACCGACGGAATGAACGATGCAGAATCTGCCATGTCAAAGTGAACAGTTAATTAATGATAATTAGGAGCTAATTTAATCATGTGCTGATAATGACGTAACGCCCTATATAGAGAGGAAGGAGGCAGCACCGCTCTTTGCCTCTGGTCCACATTTCTTTATGGCGAGCAGGGGAGCATCTTCACGTCCATATGTGCCTGATGCATGGTGGGAGTCTTTTGGCCCTAGAGAGCATGCTCGTCCTCCTTTAGACGATATGCAAATCATACAATATGGAGACTGGAGAGATGGCCCTCCTTTGCTACGAGATCGTCACTTTCCGTCAATTTTATTCGCCGACATGCGTTGTGGGAACCCCGCCGCCAGTGCGATGGTTTGATCACGTGCGAGGGTTCACCGGTCGCAGTTCTACCGATGCCCAGATTACAACGTAAGTTCCTCCTTTACGCTTATGCTAGCGTAAAGACAAGTTACTTATCGGTCTCTTATTTGCGGTTAGCGACGCCACGTGCGGTTGGACTCCTTTGGATGGATGAGCCATACCCGGCAGCAGTGTACACCTACATAACATACCTCCACGCAAGAATCCATCGCTTGCAGGCTACCGTGGATGCTAGAGGAGGGCAGACGCAGTCAGAAGGCCGGCGGAGGTCCGCGCGGCCTTCCCGGCCTCCTAGGCAATCCATGCCGGCACGTCAATCGCACAACCAGGCAGTGCTGGACCAATACTATCAGCCGAATCGATCATGTGAGGACCATGCATGTCTGTGTGGATGCCACTACCCCGGCACACCCAACGCAGAAGTCCTACGTCGAAGAGCCATCATGCAAGAGACCTACCCGGTGTACTATGACACGGAATGGGAAGCGACCGTTCGGTGTGCGGCCACTTGGTGTTCATGACAATGCCACAACCCTTTCACCCATCCATGGTGACCACCCTTGCATGTCATCGCACCCTGTATGTCATGCTAGCTTTCGAAATAAAAATTAGTACGTACCTATTTGTCTAATCCCCTAAAGGCCTTAAGTTCAGGTCATGCAGTTAGACCCCATTCATCCTTCACGGCTTACACGTCACATTTTGAGTGTAATATAACCCGTAACATCGTAAAACTCGCGATATTAGGATCATATTACAAACAAAAGCGACAAGCCGTGAAGGATGATTGGGTCTAAACAACATTCATTTGAATAACCACAGAGTTGAAAAAGCTAGCATGACATTGCTTCAGTATCCTGCCGAAAAGCTTGCTCCATTTGATGGAAATAATATGTGAGATCGAGAGGAAACTTGGAGCGCAGATGACTCGAGGCGGAGGAAAATAAATAGGCAAGTCCGCTCGGTGCATGGACCGAGTTCATCTTGCTCCTCTCGCTGCATTTCATGTGACCGACAAAGGTGTCGAGATCTTGTTCATCGTGATGCCCGCAATTATTGATGTGACCGGTGTCCGGCGGTATCATGGTGGCGGTGCCCGCAATTATTGATGTGACCGTGTCCGTGGTATTGTTGGTCGTGGTGCCCGCAATTATTGATGTGAGCGGTGTCCGTGGTATCTTGTTGGTCGTGATGCCCCGCAATTATTGATGTGACTGTGTCCGTGGTCTTGTTGGTCGGCGGTGCCCGCAATTATTGATGTGACCGGTGTCCGTGAGTATCTGTTAGTCGTGATGCCCGCAATTATTGATGTGACCGTGTCCGTGGTATCTTGTTAGTCGTGGTGCCCCACAATTATTGATGTGGCGGTGTCCGTGGTATCGCGGTCAGTCAGCGGTGCCCGCATTTAGTCATGTGATCGGGCATGCACTGTTAGCAGTTACTGCCCTGCAGTACGGACGCAATGTGGCCAAGGCAGGGGTAGGGCACTGGTAGCATGTGTTTAATCATTAAACGATGTCAGTAAGCATAATGAACAACTTATTAATCTAATTCGTTAAGTACTCCTCGGCCTATATAATGGGAGGCATATTTGGCGTCCCTCTCACTCCCACCCTCACTCTCACTCTGACTCTGTGTGTAAACTCCCTAGTAGGGTTGGCTTCGTACGAGGGGAGGTGAGTAGAGGTAGACATACCACATTGCACATATGGCTTCACGACCCACACCGAACGGTTGGATCCGACAAGCCTGGTGGACGTCAAATGGTCTGGATCGCAATCCCGCCTACCAGCGACGACACCGCCTATTCGACAAGAGCTAGCTATAACACGTAGCCAACAATGATAAGAGACCCAAACTTCTACAGGATGGCCACATTGTGCGCACGGAGGGACACCGTTAGGCAAACTTTTGACCAAAGTTGTCGAAGGATGGATCGCCGACGTTTCTACATTGCATGGCGTGATTGGTGGAGTAACCAAATTACAACGCCAAGGGTTTAATACATTTTGCATCTCACTTTTTTCTTATTTTCAAATATAGACCGATGACTGCGGCTTCACCAAATGGATGGACGACCCCTTCCCAATGGCCGCGTTTAGTTACATCGAACATCTCCACGCAAGAATCTCCCGGCTTGAAGAGCGAGTTACATTTGCTACTCGCATGTACAACGTTTATATCCGTGTGGAACCGTTCCCAGGATGGCACTAAACCTAGCGTCCCAAGTACAATAGGGGTTTATTTCATGTAATTTGCATCAAGGTTCGGTGTACGTGGATTACTACCATGTAATGAGTTTCATATTTTCAATGTCACCGGAGCACCATCGTCATCTCATTCATATCGTGCGTACCATAATCTCAAAGCCTTGAGAGACAGTAGAGTACTTATTGGCGTACAAGATAAAGAAGAAAAGAACATGAAGTGGATAATTCGGCCAGCCAGACCGCATTCGAAAGCGGTAATGCCGGCACCCTCATCGTGTATGGCCACCTAAGGGTTTCGCGTCGGTGGTGGGCCCACTGTAGCGCCCAAAAATTTATGCGGGAAAAATGATGGGTGGCCTACGCAATGTTGGCTACCACTTGTGGGTGGACCACCCCTCGGACGGTGTTTGTCAAGCAAGCTGCGTAAATCGAAAAAGCCCCCGTATAGGAAGGCAACGTTTCCAAGCCTAGCACGTACCGAATGTCGCAATTTTAGAACAGGGAATAACTGAAAAAACATAAATGTGGAAGTAATAACATAGTGCAGGTACACATCGAAAGAGTTCTACAAGAGCGACGAGAAAGGTAGTCTACCCACGTCGTCCCCGTTTAGGGACTCGACGAGCTGCGACAGAACGCGGTCTGGCACCCGAAGGTGAAACGGTCGGGAGGGTGTGTCTCTCGTCGAGGTCATCCGTCGTCGGTCCCCTGGGTAGGTGGCGGGGGTGGAGTGTTTAGCTGCGAGTGCTGAAAGGCCCCGACGTACGCCTGCTCGACCGCCTCTGTGCTGAAGATATCTCCCATCTCGGGGTACATGTCGGGTGGGGAAAGCCTGCAACACCTACAATGACCATAAATAGCTATAATATTGAATTTATAGTACTTTGTACGAAATGCAAAGATGGGAGGGATCTCAGAAGATGGACTACTTACCGGAAGGAAGACTGCGGCCGAGGGCGGGCTGCTAGAAGGAGAGCTGCTGTTGGCGTAGGGCGAACCCAAAGAGAGGAGTCGTCGTCGACGGAAGATTTAACGCCGAGCGTCGAAGCAGAAGAATCGGCCGAGGCCTCTGACCGCCGGGGCACCGCGAAGGTCGGTGGTGCCCGTGGAACGTCCTCAGGGGCATCTGGCCCCTCACTCTACTCTCTGCGCCGCGAGCTCTAGGGCCTGTCAAACGAAGGGCCACTTGACTGGGGATGTCTTTGTCGGCCGTAGGGGGTAGGCGCCCAGGCCAAGACGCGGCTTCACGCCCACGCCTCGGGCAGACGGTGCACAACCGCGTGCGGGACCTCTCGCACGGCGATCGCGACGAACTCTAAGAGCCGGGCGTAGGTAACCTCCGCCACGTGCCATACGACCCAACAAACTCGCACCATCCCTGATCGTCGTCATGTGGGCGCTTATCTCGCACGGAGAACAAAGTAAGTCAAGACAACCATGTAGCACAAAATTCATAACCATAAAGGAACGACATCATTTTTGCGTCATCGAGATGTGTAGGGAGGACCCGTGTGCGGAGGAGTACGCCTCGCCTCCGATCGGTGGCGGGAACCGAGGGTGGCGGGCGTCACGGCAGTAGTCGACACGCAGCGCCTCGAGTACCAAGTGAGGTACTCCGTGAAGTCCAGCTCCGTGTGTGGCCTCGTCTCATCCACATAGTCCTACGCAGCGTCCAGCCACTGAGCAACCCAGTTGTGCATCCGTGAATCCCAGGTACGTCGCGGAGTAGGCCCACGACGACTGTGCCTGCAATGGAGTACACATCTTATTACGTACGCAGAACATACATAAAAGCACATAACAGATATATCTTATTTTTGATCATATTATATATAAAATATTGCTAACCTACCATGATGTCTTATAACTACAAACAGCTTAGTACGTGCACAGAACATATGGAAAAGGTAAGATCATAGAAACATATTTAAATTTACGTGCATTATGCGTTGTGGGGACGGTGAAACCTCACGGGCACAGGTGAACTCGAATAGCCAGCTGCCGCATCACGGTGCGGGGGTGGTCCTCGATTTAACACGCCAAACACGAAGCTTCTACGGGTGAGCCAAGAAGCCCGGTCACGAAAGCACAGGAGGACGCCGCTCGGGGCTCGGTCGTGACGCCATACCCGGCAAAGGTATGGCTCCCACCGACCTCCGAGTACGCCGGTGGTGAAACTCTACGTGAAGCTCTCGAGCGTTTCCCGCCTGACCAACCGAGTCCATCAAGAATCGAATGTGCAACAAACAAAATGATGTTGCCTTAAAGAAGTCATAATTGCGAAAAAAATATAAACAAGCACAACAATATTATCATACCCGCGCCGAGTCCAAAGAGAGCCGACCGTCGGTCGATCGACGCTGTCGGCACCGTGAGAAGGAGTCCGTAAGGTCCCGCGTCCTGAGCGGGCGACCAACAACAAACCGCCCGAGGACCAAAGCATCAAGAAGACGGGCAACCGCCAAAGATCGAAGCTCGCCGGTTCGCGAGTCTGCTGCCGTAAAGGGCCTCAAGGTCGCAAGAAAGCACCGCGGAGCCCCAACTCAACTGCCGGATGCAGTCGAAGTTGCCATCGGCGATGGCACGGGCTAAAGGCACAAACCAGACGTCCACCGAGTTGCCGTGGGGGCTGGTGAACAACAACCAGCCAAAGAGCCACAGCAAGTAAGCCTCGAGGTGCCATGCCTCCTAGTACGGGGTGGGATCCTCCACCATGTTGCTAACCTACATAGAAACACGATAATTATATACGTAAACACATTCAATGACATATGCGAAACGACAAATAGAAGAAGTAAGATCGAAAAGCGATAAATACCGTACCTCGAACTGCCTCAACCACCCGAGTGTAGGACCGTGCCGCTGCCTGTCTCGCAGCTCCAGGCGCTCCTCGCCCTCCTCCGGGGGTGGAAGTATACCCTCGAAGCGGTGTCGAAGGTCGCCGACCCAGGTGGCCTCTAGCGAGGCAATCAACCGCCTCCCGGCGATGGCGATCGGCCCCAAAGCTATGTCTGTCTCGAAGGCTACCTCACCACACGGAGGTGGAACGTGTGGGTCTCGAGCCCGCCACCGGTCCACAAGCGCTTGATAGCGAGGAATGGTCCACCGGGAACCGACGAGACCGCTCCAAGGGAACAACGCCTCCGTCCTCTCCTCGTCGTCGTCTCCTCGTCCCTCTCTCGCTCGCATCCGTGGCCTAGACCATCCGGCGAGGGAAGCCCAAATGACACGTAGCCTACACAACGAGAATGCAATATTAGTAATATTGCATATTGGACAGTTATGTCAAATCCGTAGGGTCGTGAAGACGCACCTGTCCACCCAGCGGTGGTCTAGCCTCCATGGGCGGCGAGGAGCGAGTCACGAAGATCGCCATCTCCGTGGGTGGGTCACCGCAACCGTGTGAGGGAAGGGTGGGTGCAGTAGGCGGCGTCGTCGACCAAAGAAACCGTGAGGCACGGTCTCCATACCAGATTGCAATGACCAAGTGAAACAATTTGTTAGTCAACTCTGTAAAGAAAGCATATTCATAATTACATGAAAATGCAATGTTTAGAGAAAGTTGTATTGAAACAAACATAATACTGTCAAACAATATTGTCATACATATTACATAAATTATGCATACAATTAAAACTAACACATACAATTATCCAACATATTACATGAACGTTGCACATAATAGAAACGACCAAATTAGTTGGTACACACTTAAATACATGTTCGCTCAATGAATACGACAACATCAAAGAAACTAAGATACATTACAATTGGTCAGATGCAACCAAATTCCTCCCGACCATCTATTCATTACTCGGGGAACTTCACGTGGACATTTATTTCTCCGATGACCTTCGACCCAGATAGTCCGATGTAGCACTCTTCCTCCTCGCCGTGACTCGTCCATCTCATTGCGGAAACGGCGAGTGTGACGACGGCCCCTCCTCCCGTGGAGTAGAGTCTTTGCAAAGGTATCCATGTACGGTGGTCTCCCTATCCTCCGTGAAGTTTACGAAGCGGCGAAATCCGAATATATTACCTGTCCAGGTAGCAATAATCGCCTGCTTGAAGAAGTATGGAGACACATATCGCGATGCATCCAATCTGTTGGTTGCACACGCGGCCAAAACATGTGAGCAGGGGTAGCGGAGAAGCAATGGTTTGTTGCAGGAGCATATTATGGCAAGGTCTTGTGCCCCCAGATCAACCTCATGCGCGAGCCGCATGTTTGCTCCACCATGGCCATCTTTCGATCTAACCCATATCTGATAAAGATGCCGTCCACTACCTGTGTTCAAGGTCAGTGTGGTATTGCGCTTTGAAGCTTTTTTCTTCCATGTACTGCCGTCATCATTATGCCAACATTATGCCAACTCGCATACCAACATTATGCCAACTCGAAACATGCAAAGATGGCCTTCTCATGCCTTTCACCGAGATACCTCATGATGCCATGCATTATGCCCTCCACGATGGCTACTAAAGGGAGGGTCGCAATCCTTTAATCACCCAGTTGTACACTTCGCGAGGTTAGTCGTCATTACCCGAACCTTGCACCACCCTCGTCATGCAAAGAATGACCATTTCTCTCGTGGTTACGACTCAATCCAAGGTGAGAAACACCGTATGTTCCTTCCAGACGACGAACCAAGGCGGGGAATCTACCTCCCAGCGGAGGAAGAGGTTCTATCACTCTGAAGCTTCCTCCGCTGCGTGCTTATCTCGTCGAACGCCGCTCTTCGTGAGGTCATCGAGCACCTTCCATATTGCATCGAACTTACGCTGCTGGTTACGCTTGCCGAACACTTGAACAAGTCCATAGTTTTCTTATTTTTAAACCGCACTGTGAAAATTTGCGGCCAGTGACGAATGCACCACCTACTTCACATGTCCGCCAAAGGAAAGGGTGCTCGAGTCTTCTGCATTGTCTTTATGGCTTTGCATAGTCCCGCATGTCGGTCATGGATTAGGCACATATCGGTAGGTCCTCCACAACTCCGCGACTTCACCAAGGCGTCAGAACCATAGCCAACTCTCGTAGTTCTCACTTTCCACAAATGCAAAGGCGATAGGGAGCAGCTGATCATTCCCATCCAGGCCAACTACTGTCATAATTGTTCCCTGGTACTTTCCAGTAAGAAATATCCCATCCACATATAACACGGGCCTACAATGTTTTAGACCCTCCACACACACACCGAACGCAAAAAAGCCCGATTCAAAACCCTATAACCTTCCGGTTCACCGACGGCGAGTCTTGCACAAATGACATAGGTCCCGGGTTTCTCTCCTTGAGAAGTTGCGACACGGGAGGTTGTCATATGAGGCTTGAAGACCGAATCTCATCTCCAAAGGCCTTCGCTTTCTCTCCATGCTTTTCCATAATCTATTTCATACTTAAACCGTTGTTGCACTATCAATATTATGTAATTGAATGCCATGTCCTTCTTCTCAACAATCTCTCTGTATAGTTTGTTTGCGATGAAAGTGGAAGTGAGATTGGGATGCTTCGCCAAGGTATTTGTTAGCACACATGTGTGGGGTTCAACGCTGGAAACTGTCTACTTCATGGCAAATCTAGACTTGCTGCCGTGTATACGGAACATGCAGTCCTCTTTCTCACACCTTACTGTATATCTGAATTTATCTGACTTTTCCACCCTAAATGGTCGCTGCATTGTCATGGACCAGACCTTAACTGCATTTTGCAAAGCAGCCTTGTTAGCATACACTTGCTTTGCCCGGACTTCATCTACGCCGTAAATGCACGACGACCCATGACTATCATCGACTACAAGTTGGCTAGACTCTCCTCTGTTCCATTCTTCTAGGATGACGACACCCTCTTCATGTTCGTCGTCGCTGGAACTGTCATCTGCATGTTCTTCCTCCTCCATTGCCCTTTCATCGTCATGCTCCATGGCTTCGACGATATCCTCGTTAATCTCTCCAGCATCCGCAAAAAAAATTCCACCCACCCCTTCATCTTGTTGTACATCTTCCACATCCTCGTTCCTCCCGGTGACAACTTGCGGCTCTTCATTCACCGCAGCACTGCATTGGCCAAATTCTTCATCATTACCCTGTCCAGCACTTGTTTCCCTAACCCGGGCTTGCACAAAGATAATCGCATAACGATTCTGACGCCTACATCCACCAATAAATCTTGACAGACCCATCTGTGTGTTCAAATTAATCAACTGAAATTTAGGAACTTCTACACTTTTGCTCCATAGAGCCTGAATCCACACTTCATGTTCCTGTGCGTTCCACCCGAACATATTACACATCCATAAGTAAAGTTCCTCAATTTGCAAATTTTCTAGGTCGGAATGTCTAATTATTGTGCTTCTAAATTCGCTAAGATCAATCCCATTAGGCCCTTCTCTTATGTTACCATCACCATAATACACAGTAAACCAAAACTCTGCCATAGCTGCAATACAAAAGGAACCGTTCATTAATCCTATCAAAATCCTTTATTCCCTGTAAAAATTACATGCTATCAACTAATCATCCTTATTCGCTAACAAAAGTACCACTAAACCGTAAGTACAATCCCAAAATATTTTTCACTTCCAATGCTACCACTTAACCCTAAATACAATCTCTCAGTTTTTTCCCTAATCAAACTGAGACTTAAATGTATGCACAAAATATTAACCCTAATCTTCGTGAATTTTTAACTATGAACATATTTTTCATTATCGAACCTAACAATAAACCCTAATATATCAAACAAATAACTATACCCTAATATATCAAACAAATAATTAAACCCTAATATAACTACACAAATAACTAAACCGTAATATAACTAAACAAATAATTAAACCCTAATATATCTAACAAATAACTAAACCCTAATATAACTAAACAAATAACTAAACCCTAATATATCTAACAAATAACTAAACCCTAATATATCTAACAAATAATTAAACCCTAATTATCAAATAAAATATAAACTAAACCCTAAGCAACTTTACATCTATACAAATTACATAAAAATTTGCTATCCTACCATGTTTTAACAATAAAATAAACTAAATCATAATATATCAAATAATAAACTAAACCTAATATATCAAATAAAATAAAAAACTCACCAAATATGTGCTTTTTTTTCCTTCTTCCTCTTCTCTCCTCCCTCCCTCCTCTCTCTCTCTCCTCTCTCTCTCTCTCTCTCTCTCTTCCTCACTGGTGCAAATGAGGCCTGGTGGGGCCTCATGTGTGACAATACATATATGCGCCAATGTCACAAGACAAGATCGCGCAAAGCTATTGCCGCGATGTGGCTACAATGGCAATAGCTTTGCATGATCTTTACGCTGCAATACTATTGTCATTGCATCAAGAAAGCACCAATAGCTTTGCCGCGTTATGGAGCCGCGGCAATAGCATTGCCGTGTTATGGCGGCGCGGCGGAGAGGCATTTCTGCATTTCCGTTAAAAAGATGGGCATTTTCTTATTTACAAATTTTTTTGGGGTAAAATTTTTTTTTTCTTCTTTCTCCACACCAATTACAAACCCTCACCAGGGGCGGATCCACGGTATTATCAATGGGGTCAGATGACACCAATGGCTTCCAGCTCAAACCGCTGTGGTGCTATACAATTTTAATACATGACCCCAGCGGTAAAACAGTGATGACCCCAGTGCTCAGACCATGTTCCAACGTCCCAAGCCAGCCAGCCCGTCAAAAAAATATATTCTTCATTTTTAGACAAATCTATTCTTCTGTTAGATAATACAGCATACACGTTGGTGCTTGCATTGTGTCATTTATGAACACTTTTATCTAAAAATTTTGTCCTTTGCATTAATTTAATTGTGAGCACTCTTTCAGAGCTTCCTGAAAGAGCCTTTATCAACAAAAGCGAATAATTTTATACTCCCTTTATTAGAAAATATAAGGCGTATTTTATTTTGTAAGACTTTGACCAACAATTACTTCATTAATATATCATTTATGTGATACAAAATTATAATAATACGTAAGTACTTTTGAATACAAATTTACTAACAACAATTTTGTGTCACAAAAATTATGTACTAATAGAGTTTTTGTTAGTCAAAGCCTTGTCCTAACAAAACAAAATATTTTCTAACAGAGGAAGTATATTACTCACTCCATGATCCAAACAGTAGTTGTTTTGGATATAGACACAGTCTTTGAAATACAATGTTGACCATCAATTATCATGTGAATTTATTTATAAAATCCTAAAAAATATGATATTATGGAAATGCTTTTCCAGATGAATTTATATGTATGATTTTCATTTGTCCAATTCAAATAGTTCAAAACTTTTTGGATAAAGCTTTAAAACTTTGTCTTAGAACAAGTTTAAAACGACTAATATTTAAAGCACGGAGGAACTACAAAATAGAATTGATCATTTGTTACTAAGCAGGTTTTTTAGAAAATATATATGGACAAAGTTTTAATATTTTTATCGCATGTAGGTCGCGCGATGAATGCTTTTAACAATTACCGTAGGGAGTCCTTGATTTTCTATGAAATATCCATGAAATCTCTTTTTTGATAAATTGCTTTTTCTCAATTGTTTAAGAGATAAGTACGTGCAACATTGTTTAATCTATTTTAGGCCATGGTTCACTGATTTCAGCAACTAATAAAATAGATCTGAATGATACATGTTAAATTAATGTGAGTTATGAGAAAAGACGATTATTAGGAAATAATCGAGTTAGAGCGGTAGCTATGAGTGCTACAGATGGGTTGATGAGAGGAATGAAAGTGATTAACACGGTGGCTTCTCTTAGTGTTCTGGTCGGTTACTCTCGAACGAATTTTCAATGTTTTTAGGGAACCTATTGACAATTTGGGTCTAAAACAATCTTTAATTGTGTCGGGAAGTTAAGTTGAAATGCTAGGCTTTGAGAAAAATACGTTTCATTTCTACATTGGAGACACGTAAGAGAGGATGTGTATTGTTAGTATAATACGGTATGTTTCTACCAAGCATGTTTCATTTTTACAAAGGAGAAATGATGTGTTGTTATATTAGTACACGATGACACCAATGAGTCAAAATCCTGGATCCGCTCCTCACACTCACCACCCCCCCCAGCCCCCCCCCAGCCTCCAGCCAGCCGCAGCCTCCCTGTTTCCTCTCCCAGGCAGATGCAGCTGCTGCCTTTGCTACCCCTCTCCTCGTTTTTCCCCTTCCCATTTTTCCCCTCTTCACCGAATCAATCTCCCTAACCCAGCCACCACTGCCTGCTTCTCCTGCGTGCTCTTCCCTGGTGAGCTCCCCCTCCCTCTTCTTATTCTTCTTCTCCCTTCACTTTCCCTGCTTGCTACTTGCAGCTGCCGATGCTACAGGATGGAGAATGGAGCACCAAGTTCCTACTGCGTCTTGCTGCTGCTGTTGCTGCAGGCAGCTGCTGCTGCGCCTTGCTGCCCTTGCTGATCCCTGCTGTTGCCGCTTCTTGCTGCTGCTGATGCTGCAGGCAGCTGCTGCTCGTGTGCTGCTATATGCAGCTGCTGCTGCTAAGTGCTGCCGCGCGCAGTTGCTGCCGCTGCTACCACTAAAACTGCTGCTCGTGCTGTTGCTCCAGCAGCCACAAAGTTGCAAGAAAATTTCAGCCTTTGCACGGCCACAAAAAATTTCTCGTTTGTCCGATTTAGGTGAAATCAGTTAAAAATGGATAGATCGGAGCGTATTCTAACTCCCATGAATTTTTCATAATTTTTTGAATATATTTTATTTTCTGTAATATTCTAGTTATAGGAAAATGCCAATAAATAGTGTTAAACAGTGACTTAATTATTTATGTCTATTTAAAAGGATTAAAATTTCTGAAAATAAGTAGGTACAATAAAAATAATGTTTATGTATTTCTTGTGTAATTAGATTATTTTCAAAATAATTTATTTAAAGGAAAATATCTTTATTTAGCAACATTCAATTGTTTATATTGTATTATTAGAATTAAATATATTTTTTCATTGAAGTAAATTTCAGAATTAAACCTCTCTGATTCTTTGATTAAAAAGTGTCTTAATTAGTTATGTTTACTAACAATTAATTGCTACCTACTATTTGCACAGGTTTTCTTTAGATTTCAGTGAAGTTAGAGGAAACAAACAAACAAATTTGAGATGAGATCTCCATGTCTTTGGTCGAGCTATTATTTCTAGTTCAGGTATAAACCAGTTCATTTTTTCATATGGCTACCTTACACCTGAGTTTATTTCATTGATCAAAAATTGCTCTGCTCAATTGATCATTTTTGTATGTCCTATCTTGTTGGCGGAATAACATCAAAGATAGCCATGTTTTTATTAAAGAATTTCACATGTTAATGTGTTCTGAGTTTTTGCATATTTTCGCTTTGTGTTGTGAGCAACATAAAATATTAGCCAATGAAAGAATACTTCCATTTACAGGTGTTCAACCATGCAGAGAAGGTGTTTGGAGCATGAGTCTATTGTGATTTTTGACTGATTGATTAGTTATCCTTCAGGTAATATACTCTTAAATCATTTCTTAACAAAAAATCATAACCCTTGGATTTTGTCCTAAATAGATTTGTACTGAACGTGTGAAATGTTACCAAGGAGAGACAAGCTCCCTCCAAATAACACCCCAACACAAACAAAACTTAAAAAATCCAGCAAGATGGATGAATCGCCGATGCATTACTTATTGGACACGCGCAAGATGATATACCATCAATGCGGATATAAACTGAATTACAATGTGCAATACCTAAGATTTATAACAAATAATAAACATCTTATGATTATCCAAATTTTTAGCACGACACTTTGAATCTCACCATATTATTTTTCTACTTATTCATAATCTGAATTTTAAGATGAATGTGGTTCAGTGTAGTTTGAGATGGTAAATATTGGACTTTTATAATATATCTATTATTCTGATGGCAAGTTGAATAATGGGAGGGAGAAAGATTGTTGCTCTCAATATAATCAGTAATCTTTTTATCATTCTCAATTCACATTTCATATTTATAAAGTGGCGTAACTGGGAGCACAGAGACAAGCACCGGTGAGACTGCATAACTTTTCCTATCAGAAACCATGGAAAGGAGAAAAAGCAATCTATCTTTCTCTGCGATTAGTAGGTACCAGGTATGGTCCATTTTCAATTTAACTACAGTAGCTCTATTGTACTTAAAACTTGATGTTATCAACCCATGGATTTCTGCAAAGTGATTAGGTAGGTTAACCATCCCAGTAACATCAGAGAAACAAGACACTAGGCAAAAGTACGGTGCAAATGTACATATTTTTGTAATGTGCTTCTTCTTCACTAGCCAAAAAATAGGTAGGGCAGTCATAAAGGTGATGTATACACTGAATAATTGTATCTTGCAAAAAATTATGTAAAAACTCGTTTGGCCTGCTGGTCTGACCGCCTTCGCATTCCTTGCCGTGTACGGAAAGACAGCTTTTACACACCATATGTTTATTACCACCGTTCTCGTACTACACACAAAACAAAAACGTGTGAAATAACTATAATGAAAACAAAATAAGGATAAAATTTGAACAAACATGTAAAATCAAAATCGACACAAAAATGCTTACTTAAAAGACTCAACTATTTATTTTCATTATAGTTATTTAGTACGCTATTGTTTCATGTGAAGTGCGAGAGTGGTGATAATAAACATATGGTGTGTGAAAGCTGTCTTACCGCACACGGCAAGAAATGCGAAGGCGATCAGACCAGCAAGCCAAACGAGTTTTTAAATGATTTTTTGCAAGACACGATGATTTAGTGTATACATCACCTTTATGACTGCCCTACCTATTTTTTGGCCAGTGAAAAGTACATTACAAAATATATACATTTGCACCGTGCTTCTTCCAAGTGTCTAGTTGCTCTGATGTTACTGGGATGGTTAACCTGCTAATCACTTTGCAAAAATAGTAGGGTTGATAACATCAAGTTTTAAGTATAATAGAGCTACTATAGTCAAATTAAAAATGGACCATACCTGGTACCTGTTAATCACGGAGGAAGATAGATCGCTCTTTCTTCTTCTCATGGTTCCTGATTGGAGAAATTATGTAGTCTCATCGGTGCTTGTCTCTGTGCTCCCAGTTACGCCACTTTATAAATATGAAATGTGGATTGAGAATGATAGAAAGATTACTAATTATATTGAGAGCAACAATTTTTCTCCCTCTCATTATTCAGCTTGCCATCAGAATAATAGGTATATTATAAAAGTCCAATATTTGTCATCTCAGACTAGACTGGACCACAATCCTCTTAAAATTTTGATTATGAATATGTAGAAAAATAATATGGTGAGGTTCAGAGTGGTGTGCTAAGAATGTGGGTAATCATGACATTTTATTATTTGCTAAAAATCTAAGCTATTGCACTTTGTAATTCAGTTTATATCCGCATTGATGGCACCGCACCTTGCGCGTGTCCAATAAGTAACGCATCGGCGATTCGTCCATCTTGCTGGATTTTTTAAGCTTTGTTTGCGTTGGGTGTTGTTTGGAGGGGGCTCGTCTCTCCTTGGTAACATTTCACATGTTCAGTACAAATCTATTTAGGACAAAATCCAAGGGTTATGGTTTTTGTTAAGAAATGATTTAAGAGTGTATTACCTGAAGACCAACTAATCAATCAGTCAAAAATCACAATAGACTCATGCTCTAAACACCTTCTCTGCATGGTTGAACACCTGTAAATGGAAGTTTTCTTTCATTGGCTAATATTTTTTTGTTGCTCACAACCCAAAGCGAAAATATGCAAAAACTCAGAACACATTAACATGTGAAGTTTCTTAATAAAAACATGGCTATCTTTGATGTTATTCTGCCAACAAGATAGGACATACAAAAATGATCAATTGAGCAGAGCAATTTTTGATCAATGAAATAAACTCAGGTGTAAGGTAACCATATGTAAAAATGAACTGGTTTATACCTGAACTAGAAATAATAGCTTGACCAGAGACATGGAAATCTCAGCTCAAATTTGTTCGTTTGTTTGTTTTAAGTTCACTGAAGTCTAAAGAATACCTGTGCAGGTAGCAATTAATTGTTAGTAAACATAACTAATTAAGAACTTTTTAATCAAAGAATTGGAGAAATTTAACTCCAATAAAAAACAAAATCTAAAAATAACATCACAAGCAACAATAAGTCGAACCTAATCATAAAATTGCCTTTTATCAAAGTATTTGGGCATGCTTGAATCGAAGAACAGGAAATGGGAAATGACAACAACGTGCAGAGGAGATGTTTGGAGCATGAGCCTATTGTGATTTTTGACTGATTGCTTAGTTGGCCTTCAGGTAATACACTCTTAAATCATTTCTTAACAAAAACATAACCCTTGATTTTTGTCCTAAATAGATTTGTACCGAACATATGAAATGTTACCAAGGAGAGGCAAGCTCCCTCCAAACAACACCCCAACGCAAACAAAGCTTAAAAAATCCAGCAAGATGGACGAATCGCTGATGCGTTACTTATCGGACACGCGCAAGGTGATGTACCATCAATGTGGATATAAACTGAATTACAAAGTGCAATAGCTAAGATTTTTAGCAAATAATAAACATCTTATGATTACCCAAACTCTTAGCACACCACTGTGAAGCTCACCACATTATTTTTCTACTTATTCATAATCCGAATTTTAATAGGAATGTGGTCCAGTCTAGTCTGAGATAGCAAATATTGGACTTCTATAATATACCTATTATTCTAACGGCAAGCTGAATAATGGGAGGGAGAAAGATTGCTACTCTCAATATAATCAGAAATATTTCTGTCATTCTCAATCCACATTTCTTATTTATAAAGTGGCGCAGCTGGGAGCATAGAGACAAGCACCAGTGAGACTGCATAACTTCTTCCATCAGGAATTATGGAAAGGAGAAAGAGCGATCTATCTTCCTCTGCGATTAGTAGGTACTAGGTATGGTCCATTTTCAATTTGACTCCAGTAGCTCCATTATACTTAAAACTTGATGTTATCAACCCATGGATTTCTGCAAAGTGGTTAGTCAGATTAACCATCTCAGTAACATCAGAGCAACCAGACACTAGGCAAAAGCACGATGCAATTGTACATATTTTGTAATGTGCTTCTTCTTCATTGGCCAGAAAATTGGCACTGCAGCCATCAAGGTGATGTATGCACTAAATCATAGTATCTTGCAAGAAATCATCTAAAAACTCGTTTGGCCTGTTGGTCTGACCGCCTTCACATTCCTTGCCGTGTGCGGCAAGATAGCTTTCACACACCATATATTTATTACCACCGCTCTCGTACTACACACGAAACAAAAGCATACTGAATAACTATAACGAAAACAAATATTCGAGTCTTTCAAGTGAGCATTTTTGTATCGATTTTGATTTTTACATGTTTGTTCAAATTCTACACTTGTTTTGTTTCGTTATAGTTATTTAGTACGCTGTTGTTTCGTGTGTAGTGTGAGAGCGGTGGTAATAACATATGGTGTGTGAAAGCTGGCAAGGAATGCGAAGACAGTCAGACCAGCAGGCCAAACGAGTTTTTAGATGATTTCTTGCAAGATACGATGATTGAGTGCATATATCACCTTTATGGCTGCCCTACTTATTTTTTGGCCAATAAAGAAGAAACACATTACAAAACATGTACATTTGCACCGTGCTTTTGCCTAGTGTCTGGTTGTTCTGATGTTACTAGGATGGTTAACCTACCTAATCACTTTGCAGAAATCTACGAGTTGATAACATCAAGTTTCAAGTACAATAGAGCTACCGTAGTCAAATTAAAAATGGACCAACCTGGTGCCTACTAATCGCGGAGGAAGATAGATCGCTCTTTCTCCTTTCCATGATTCCTGATGGGAGAAGTTATGCAGTCTCACTGGTGCTTGTCTCTGTGCTTTTAGCTACGCCACTTTATAAATATGAAATGTGGATTGAGAATGACAGAAAGATTACTGATTATATTGAGAGCAGCAACCTTTCTCCCTCCTATTATTGTCAGATAATAGGTATATTATAAAAGTCCAATATTTTCCATCTCAGACTAGACTAGACCACAATCCTCTTAAAATTAGGATTATGAATAAGTAGAAAAATAGTGTGGTAAGGTTCAGAGTGGTGTGCTAAGAGTTTGGTTAATCATGACATGTTTATTATTTGCTAAAAAACTTAGCTATTGCACTTTGGAATTTAGTTTATGATGTTTAGGGTGGGTTCTTTTCAGCTTTTCTTATCTACTTATCTCGTGTAACCTCGTCACTTCGAGAATTTTTCGAGATAGCCTCAAGAGCCGGTTGGCCTCCAATTTTGGGGTTTAGAGAGCCTATAGACACGCCTACGAGATAAAAAAAAACCGACTCAAAAGTAATAAAAAAGTGAGATAAGTCAAATAAGACACGAGATAAGTAGGATAAGCTGACTTATCCTACTTATCTCGTGTCTTATTTGAGTTTATCCTACTTATCTCGTGTCTTATTTGACTTATCTCACTTTTTTTATTACTTTTTGAGTCGGTTTTTTTTATCTCGTAGGCGTGTCTATAGGCTCTCTAAACCCCAAAATTGAAGGCCAACCGGCTCTCGAGTCTATCTCAAAAAAATCTCGAAGTAACAAATAAATAGATAAATAAGTAGACAAATAAGCTGAAGAGAAGGGGCTCTTAGTGAGTACAGAGGTTCACTGTCATTACTATTTGTTAAATATCGTAATTGATTTGTATCAACTCTCTTTGTTTCCTCTTCTCTATTGTGGATGTATACTTCCTGTCTAGGCTAGGCCTCCGATGCATTGGTGCATGGGCTTAACCATATGCATTGGTAAAAATAAAAGGGGCAATTTTGTTTAAAATTGAAGGCATGAGGTGTAATAATTGCTTTGACTGGCAATGGACCAAACGAAGACATGTGTGATGCCTTGCACTAGGCCGGCGGCCTAGCCCGGCCCAGCACCACTCTAACTTTATAGGAAGCAGAGGATGAGGATTTCCATCCTCATCTCTTGCCTGCTCGTTCCCTTGCTCTCTCTGTCTCATTCCAGTCCTGTGTGTCGTCGTCGCCCTGGCCGTCGTCATCGTCACCGGCTGCCGTTGCCATCCAGCCGTTGGGCCGCCCAGGTTGGCCTTGTCCTCGTCTTCCTCTCCCTCCATGCCCTGCTCTGTCTCGTTCGTCGCCGTCGCCGTTGTCGTCGGTCGCCGCTGCCATCCAGCTACCGCAGCAACCTAGCCGGCTCACTCCACCCCGTAGCATCCTGCTGTTGCCCCTCCCCTTGCTCTACTTGCTCCATGCTGCACCCTCTGCCCTAGGTGGACAGCAAGAAGGGGAAGAGAAGGAGAAGAAGGGGGTTGCAGTCCTAGGGAAGAAGAGAAGAAGGAGACGAGAGGAAGAAGAAGAAGAGGCTAGAGATTCCACCAAGGATTTGGGTCAAATGCTTATGGTGATGATTTATCTGCGATTTAACTCTTTTATGTGATGATTAGGATGGGGATTGGAGGGATTTCAAAGCCCTAATGTGGAAATTCATAGTTAGATGCTGGGGTGATTTGTGCAGCAGCTTGTGCGGTGGATTTGAAACGTTTATGTCGGTAATCTGGGCTCGGTCATGTTACAAGAATTGTAGCCTATGTTCTTAGCTTTCCATAGTATTTTAGAACGCGTGAATTGGATGAACGGTTTGGGAGATACGACCATTTTCGTGCTGCTGTCCAGATTGGGTTCAACAGGACAATTTAATTATGCCAAGGCTAATATGATTCATTCAAAGTCTAATCCTAGCGCTAAATGGTATGATAAATGTGAGCTTAGTCTTATATGGCTTAGTGATACTTAGAAATGAAAGGCTAAGGAGTATGAGCCTAAAGCTTAAGTTGGCTTGATGCTTTGCTATGGTGTCTATATGGTTAAGTTTGATGTTTACTATGTAGGTGGTTCTGCCTTAGGATCGGCGTCAACATCCTGCCCTTCCGCCTTGTCTGGTAACAGAGGTAAGTGCATAATAATATGATGACATGTATGGTTGACATTTACTTTATTTGCCCTTTAATTGATTGCTTTAGCCGAGTTGAGATTATTGTGTTGGAAATCCTAATGAAATTATTATGAGCTGTTATGCTACAAATTCGCCAATTTTCAGTATTATGTCGATGGTTAAATGTGTAACGTTAGCGGAACCACGCAGTAAAGGGTTCAAATGCATGCATGTGCATCGCATTATGCACTATGAGCATAACATTCATAATGATCTGGCTCGGTAGACAAGAATACCTACTTATGTAGGCTCCTCCAGATTAGTCTGGAGGGTATGATGGTGGGCATCGGCCAATGTCCACACTGCTTTACCGGTAAAAGTTATGAGATGAGATGAGCGTGTCGAATTTTAATGGGCATGCGCATGGCATGAGCATGAGTATGGATTTGTTTTCTGTTACGTTAACTCTTCAGGAGACACGCATCGACCAGATTAAATGTGAACTGTTTATTTCTCATTTTATTATGTACTTGCTGAGTTCTGAACTCATGCTTGCTTTTTTTTGTTTTCCTTCTTCGTGAGCCATGACGACGACATGCATTGGAAAGGGTATAGCAGCACTTTTGACATTTTTTATCACAATACTTAAACCTTGGACACTTTAATATGTTAACTTAGTGATCTATGTGTGTGGATGTCTAGTTTTTAGGCGGAATGCTGCCGGAATTTTGAATGATATGTGATGTAAGTAGCATTTCGGGCCTGGGAAGGTGCTGGGTGTTACAACATGATTCAATTGTGTTTGCTTGAAGATTTATTTTGCTACTGTACCAAAGCATTAGTTGGTCAAGTTTTCATTTGGCAGTAGGCAGATCACATATCAACAGGCTAGGAAATCATATATCAAAGCAGCAAGCCACGTAGCCCAGTTAAAACATGAAGAAGCTGCTTTATATCCTGGATTCATTTCAATTAGCAAGTGAGGCACCAAATTTCAGCTCATTGATCACTGTAGGTTATCTGGGTTTTCAAGTGTTAGCTTGACTGATTGTACATTAGTTTAACTGCTACAACCAGGGATAAAGTTCAGAGCATGGCAAAAGTTATCTAAGAGAGCTTCCTTTACAACAGCTAGCAACAATAGCTAAGCTATCTTTTTTAGGAAGCCGAATGAAGAATTTTGTCGTGCGTGAATTGTTGCTGCCCAGCAATTTGATATAACCCAGCAAGCAGGACATGGACTATTCAATTCTGGCATGCATTCGTACGTTTTGACCGCCCCAATGGATGGTCCATGCGGCAGCGAACGAGGGTAGGGGTGGGTCGACCCTTTGATCGAATGAATCCGATCCATCCGACCCATTCTGTAAAAATAGGTCAATGGATCGGTCCATTAGGATAAGCCTTGTGACCCTTATAATCCAATGGATCAAAAGGGTCGACACACTTTTACAAACTCAACTATGAGCCTTCTTTTAGTGGTTGTGGTTGCGTTTGCTTATAAACTAAAAATTTGTAACTTCTCGATAAGGACATCCGAGGGATCAAAAAATTATAGAAAAAAGGGTTTTTAGAGCTTTGGGAAGAAATTGTAAAACCTATAAAAATTGGTTACCAAACGTCAAAGCATTTAGTTTGTACGAAAATAACAAATTTCCAGCTTATAAGCAAACACAAACGCTGAAAGACACAGGTAATGTATATTGTGAGGGAGTGTAAAATCATGTGGGCCCCATTGTTCGTATGTGTTTGCTAATTTGTACAAAGAAGCTTCCTGGTACATAGAATCATCTCCAACAAATTTTGGTCGATTTCGTAAAAATTTTATAATGTGAACCGATCAAGAGGGTTGACCCACATTTATAAATTCAACTATAACTTATACTATGAGTGAGTGTAAAATCATATGGGCCTCACTTATTTGTACGTGTCTGCTAATTTGTACAAAGTAGCTTCGTGGTATATATAATCATCTCCAACAAATTTCGGTCGATTTCATAAAAAATTTATAATGTGAACACGAGGATTTCTAAAAAAAAAAAGGACATCTATAAATTTCGTATACCCATTCAATACTAAATGGATAATTTGTACATGTGGGCCCCACTTGTTTGTATGTATCTGCTAATTTGTACATGGTAGCTCCTCGGTACATAGAATCATCTCAAATAAACTTCGGCCGATTTCATAAAAATTTTATAATGTGAACGCAATGTTTTCTAAAAAATACGAAAGTTTTCGTATGTGTCTGCTAATTTGTACAAAGTAGCTCCTTGATACATAGAATCATGTCCAACAAATTTTGGTCGATATCATAAGAATTTTCTGGTGTGAATGCAAGGGTTTCTAAAAAAATACGAATATTTTCTAAAAGAGGGTCGACCCGCATAACTCTTAAGGGTCAAAAGGATCCAACCCACATGGTCCATTTTTTGTTTTGGGTTGACCCTTTTGTTCCAATGGGTCTATTTTTTGGGATCGAATCAATGACCCCCTAGGACAACTTGACCCCTTCCCACCCCTAAACGAGGGTAGCTTGCATGCTAGATGCTTCTTGTCTGGTTAGTAAAGGTAGCTTGCCACTGACACCTATATAGGGTTCACAAAACCGCAGAGAAGAAAAAAACCGCTGGGCCGTGGAAAGCAGTTTACCGCTATTTACCGTGGAAAACCGTTGAAAATTTGATTTATGATGTTTAAATTGAAAGGTGTGAGAAAATAAGAGAATCGCTTGATTTTTGTGGGAAACCATGGCAAAACGTGATAAATTGACGGGAAATCGTGGGATTTTTGGATCATGGAAATCGCTCTTTTTTTTGGGAAATCATGGGAATTTGATGGGAAATCGCTCGGTTGTGAACTAAAATCGTCACAACCAAAATCGGTCAAGCTGAGAAAATAATGGAAAAAGGGTAAAATTCTTGAAAACATTTGAAAATAAAGTATTATTATAGAAAACTAGTGCAAAACTCTAGTGCTTAGGGCCCATGCCATGGCTCATTATGTCTGTTGATATGAGGTTGATTTTTTGTACTCATTTATTAGTAAAAATGGTGATATATATGTATTAGAAGAAATATTAAGTAAATGAAATATTAGAATGAAGCTTGCTTATAATGACACATCATCGCATGTGTATGTGTGGAATACATGTTTGTAGTATTTGTAGTGTGAAAACTAATTTGTGGAGTAGACATATATTTCTGTTAAAACACGTGGGAGTACTAATTAATTTTTGCATGTTTAGTTTTGAGTATGATTTAATGAAAATTATATTGAGTAAGAACCTATATAAACAAATAACATGTAAATATGTAAATTCCACGGTCGTTGGTTGATATAAACGAGGTACAAACAAGATCTTCATCGGCTATTTTAGAGGTAACGAGAATAATTTATGTTGGTCATATATTAGAAGAAATTTTAGAATGCACTAGGTTTGTAACACATGAAATAATCGAATGTGTCAGTGTATGTTAAAATATATAGTTATGTTTTTATTTAAGTGTATTATTTCGTTTGGTATCTTTTTTCGTGTGATTAAATATGAACTAAATGCAAAAGAAAATTAATTGCCAAATGATAATTCAATGAATTCATGCAATTAATTAATTTCATTAACACAACTTCACTTAATTGTGTACATGATGGAATATTCAACAAATAAACATGTACAATTAATATTTATAGTAAATAGTGAATATGTGATTAAATTTGGATTAAACTTCACTAAATAAAGGACATGCGATGAAACAATATAAAAGCATGCATGCACAACATCAATTTAAAGACAAGGTGAAGTTTAATTCTAGGTAGCAAGAGTGCAATGCATAAATTGAGCTCAAATTAATATTTATGCATAAATAAATATGACATGATTCCAAGTGCACAAATATAATTAGTATGAAGCAAGAAACTAAAAATGCATTTGCACAAGAAGAATGCAATACTAAATATAAGAAGGAAACCGAGATTACATACCTTATCTTGCACAATTGACCTCATCTATATAATTCCTCTATAGATATATGATACTACAGTAAACTAGACAATAAACATTAGTCTCAAAGCTAGATTATCAATAATAAAAGGAATATCAAGGTGTAAGCACTAAATCAAGCATTTAATAGATTTACAATATAGAATGTGTTCTTCATATCTCTGTATGGATCATTCACTGAAAACCTAAATGTGAGACTAAAGAAATATCATCAATAAAGAATATTAGTCTCAACTAGGATTAAATGCATACCTCGGATGAGTAATCCATCTACAATGAGACTTAGGCAAACATATTAGTCTCAATGAGGTTAATTAATAATCCATTTTGTTATCATAAATATTGTCATTAATCACCAAAATCCCAACAAAGTACGTAGGGGCTATCTTGAACGTACATCTTGGTCATTCTTGGCATGATGGCTGCCACAAAAGCCGATGATTGATTGATCATCTCTTGGTGCACCGACGAATTGATGAACTCACTAATCTCACCCGGCGCCACCTGGTATCGGCTACTACTCACAACATTGATCGTCGGCAAAGGAAATTTCTGAATCGTAGTACCATGTCGGCCTTTTTGAAATGAGGCCAGACATGCTTGTTAAATCTCCTCCTGTTTTGCAGCAATCTCCTGTCTTTGTTCCTTCATCAGGTCATCATCAGTAATTGGGATGATATGATCTTCACTAAAATCAGATCAATTATCCTGTCCTGATGCCATCGTGTCTCACTGAACGTGCCAAAAAGTGTGTTGACTTCGAATTTTATATCAACTTAGTCACACGTAGGCTTAGGGTCTAAGAACACCGAAAGCACCTTTTGGCGTGTGAAGGGTGTGCCAGCCGATTTGACCTGAAATCAGTAAGGAAATCAATTAATCAGCTAAATTCACCAATTAAACACTATAAAACATGGACTTGCACATACTCAAACAGATCCAAGGGTAGGGTAAAGAATAATGAAACTATCGGCTTAGACAAGTCTCGTCCGATAGATTTAGGATAACTAATCTACTACTAAGCCAATAAATCGTCTAAGTAGAAGAATAAAGATAAATAATCTACTGAAAGCCGATAAATCAACTTTGCAGTGGATCAAGGGTAAACAGACTATCACAAAGCCAATCAAATCAACTTTGTGATAGAACAAAGAGTAAATAGACTATCGGCAAAGCAGACGAATTAGTTAAGACGAATTAGTTAAGCCAATAGAACAAGGGGTGAAGCCTAACCCTTAGCTGGAACGGTGATGTGTAGCAATACCAATTAAGATAGTATTTCGCCAAGAAGTCGATACAGGCCCGTAAATCAGACTTAATCGAGACAGTACATACTAGTGAATGATTTCCTAGGGTGTACGTCGAAACTGGTCGAAGAGGCGATGCGCAACAGATCGAACAACACCAAAGTACAAAAACTAAACCTATTGCAATTATCGTAAAGCCGACGAAAAGTAAAACGAAAGTAGATGTTTGATTTTTTTTTATCTTTTTACACACCGTAATCGGCTATATTTATAATACCTACAACCGACTTCAACTAAGATACAGCCTCGATTACAACACGAACACTTGATATGGAAACCTAACTAATCCATCCGATCTTACCTAAGCTACTGTAACATCCTCATTTTTCTTACAAATTAAAATCCTGCATATTGCATTTTCATAAAATTTAAAATTTTGTTTATAATAAAAACATTTGAAAAATGAGAATGTTGCTTGTAAATATTTTAAAATCTGATTTATAAATTAAGTTTATTGCTTTAAAATCTTTAATAAAGAAAACAAAATATATTTGTGGATAATATTCTTTTGGAAAACAAAATGATTTCTTTTCATTAATTGTATTTGGTTAGATCCTTTTTAATAAAACCAATATTTGATATTTTGCTTATTAAAAAGAAATTAATATTATTTCTTTTAAATATATTTAATTGGTATTTGGCCCTATTCTTATTCCATTTCTTTTCTTATATTTTTCTAATTTTCTTGGGCCCACCTGTCAGTCTCTCTCTAGCTCTCTTTCTTCCTCTACCTCTTTGTCTGCCTCTCTCTGCACCTCACCCCGTGTCTCTCTCTCCACCTTCCTAATTGGCTATCAATTCCCCTAATAGCACCGGTTACCCCCCATTAGTGGCAATCACGCCACTAATTCCCCCTCCTGACTCTCAGGTTCGCTACAAAAACCCCTAGCCCGAACTCTTGTTTCCCTTTTCCATCTTCCTTGCAAATCGGCTCAGGTAAGCGCCCTCCTCACGATTCCTTCGAAGTCATTCTTCTCCTAAGTCCCCCTAACCCATTTTTGGTCTCACCTTCCAAGGATCGTCACCGGAGAAGCGCAATTCGGTGGCCGGAGTAGCCTTTTTCCTGCCGGCGTCGCCACTGCCTCTGCTCCAATCCGTCTTCGGTACATGGCAATCCTTCTTCCTCCCTCCTCATAGAGCATCCCTAGGCTAGGGGAGTCATTCCCCTCAGTCAGTTAGGCTGGTTCTTTGCCGGCGACATTGAAGTTGTTGCCGTTGTTCCTGCACTCTAGGAGGTAGCCTATCGGGTTCCCCACGTCCCCGCGACGCCCTAGGACCCTGCCGCCATGAGTTCCTTGCAGCCGGATAGCCGCCACGTGCGCCGCGGGTTTCGCTGGCATCACTATTTCGGCGGGTCGACCCCACCCCTTGATTCGCCGTCCCTCCTCTCTCTTTCCCCCCTCGGTCGGTGCCGTCGCCGCAACGTCCGAGCCCCTATCGCCGCTTCCCCTGCGCTAGGTCACCGACAGGCGTGCCCCATCTACCAGGCCGAGCCACACCATTGAGCTAGGTTGCCCGAGCAGGCGAGCAACGGGCCGCATCCGCGCGTCGCTCGGCCGGACCGCTCCGCCAGGCCACCCCCATCACTCACGCTGCACCGTTGGGCCACACGCGCTAGCGTCACGCCACTGGGCTGGAGCTGGTGCCGCGCCGAGCTGGGCCACGCCAGCGCACTACGCCACTAGGCCACATGCCATGCTCGCGCGTGCTCTCCACATCGCAGGCCAGGCCGCACTGTGCTGGTTGGGTTGAAAATCCTTTTTAATTTCTATAAACAATAAATTTTGTTATTTTTGTATCTATTAATCTACAACTTCAAAATTTGTGAAACCAATTTTAAAATGTTTAGAAAATTGAAATCTGTAAATTCTCATATGCATTGGCACACATGTTAATTTCTCTTATTTATTTTTGCATTGTATTATTATTTTATTTTCGTTGTGTTAGATCCGAACGCCGAGGGTTTCGTTTCCGACGCAACGGAGGATCTTCCCCTTCGTGTTGATCAAGGCAAGTGCTGAACCTTCTACACCCACGTTTTATAAACATGATTTCTAGTATTTAAGACCTTGCATGTTATATTAAACTTAAAAATGCTAATTACTTCGTTATTTAGTTAACTCCCCAAATAATAAATTCTATTAAAATGTTCCTTGTTGCCCTAGGCTATTGATTTTATTAAAATATTGCCACACCCTTAAATTAGGTTTTGCTTATGCTTCGCAATACTCATTGTAGAACATATGATTTGTTGCTTGTTGTTATCAATTATTGATTTAACCACATGCTTTAAAAAGACAATTGGTGTTGTCATGTTTGAAAAAGGGATTAGTTGATAGTGGGTGCTATCGGGGGAAATTATTTTGCAAAAACTGATTGGATGGATGTTTGCAAGGATAGTGCAGCATGCACGAGATTCAGGCCTAGTGTGTGAACCACCCTAATTTCTAAGGACTGATTCCTTGAGATAGATGAGCTAAGTATAACAGTGCGACCATCGAGTGCTTGTATGGGCAAGCCCTGATTGAGTACCCACTAGACTTCTAGTTTTGGCATGCCATTTGGTGGAGTAGACAGTAGGTGCTGATTCTACCGACTCAAGAGGGGGCTTCAGCCAACTAGGGTTACCAGCTCTGTGGTGGAATCTTTAGAGAGGATGTCGGGATAGGGGGAAATTGGTCAAAGGACTTGTGGTGGTTTGTTTTTTCTTTGGGTGATTCCTAGGGAACACCACCTCTCGGGGGTAAAGAGCACAACCTCTGTAGAGTGTAAAACTATCATGATAGCCGTGCCCACGGTCAAGGGCGGACGACGGGGAGCTGTATCATTGGTACTTCTTATCTTTTGTTTTCAAAATGGTGTTTTAAAGGAAAACCACGATTGCAGTCGTGTGTTTTGGTTTTTCTCCTCACAGGGCCGTTGGGCCGATCCCCCACAGGGTGTCTGGGAATGACTCACGGAGCGAGTACTATTGAGGCTTTTAGTCCAAACGGCTTTGTGGTTCGCACCATTGGTGTGATACCTCCTGAGGGTAAAGTGTACCCCTCTACAGAGTTAAAAAAATCATCATGATTGCCATGCTCAGGGTTAAGAGCATGCAAAGAGAGTATTCATATGGTAGACTCTTCTTTTCAAAAGAAAATGGGTTTTTGGAAAGTATTAAATGGTTTTGCAAATTGAAATGCAAATGGCCTAGACGAAGTATAGTTCTCAGCCGAGGAAATTATATTACATTTACTAGAACAGTTTTTTTTTCAAACTTGCCTTTCCACCCTTTGGAATAAAACTTGGAAAAATGGCTTTTTGCAAAACGTCCTAAGCCTCCTCTTGTACTAAGTTCCATGCTGCACCTCTTTCCCTCACTTGCGGAGTACAGTTGTACTCATCCTTGTTGTTTTCCCTTCTCTTTCTAAACTCCAGTCGAGGGACAGTTTGCGGAAAACCCGCAGTACGATGACGCCGATGCTGTCTACGAGGCGAAGGACTACGAAGACATCCCAGTAGACTAGGGTCGCTTCCTACTATCTTACTGCTTGTCAAAATTTAGTAGTCGTACTATTGTGCCCTATTGTATGGGTCCATATGTTGTACTTCGCTGAACTCTGATTCGTGGTCTGCGTGTTGCCATGTATGTACAGTATTGGGGTTCTGCCCCTGCTATGTAATATTTTTATTTCCACTGGTAATGTATCACTCTGTTTGGACTGTGCGTACTAGCTATTGATCCTTGAGACTAGTACGGGATGCACAGAGGGGTTCGGTCTTTTCGGCCAGGTCCCGACATAGACCTTACCTCCTTCGATATTGTAGGCTAGGTCAATGCGCTTGTCTATGTCTGCCATAGTGATGTGTAGGATCATCCACTCCATTTCCTGGGAGTTGTTGTAGGCGAGCCTATGGACGTCGTAGATGGCCATGGTGGTGTAGTCGTCGGGCCTAGGGTAAGGCATGAACACCATCTTGGACACAAATTTTCCGATGCAACTGTGTAACAGAGGCAGGGTGATATCCTCATCGCTCACAACATGCTGGCTGTGATTAATGTCATTAATCAAATCACGCCAAGATTGATCTCATCAATCCATTGATCAATTAACAGTAGATCTAATCTACTAAATATCAGACTAGTAATGGATCCAACCAACTACTAATGCATATCAGCTATATGCAACCAATCCAGGTCAAGAACTACACGGGATGGCTTTGATACCACTTAAAGGAAACACGGGTATTGCTATGGTAGGACGAAGCAAGTTCTACTGTGAAAACCCTAGGACAACCTGCAAGTAATCGATCAAAGATTGTTACTGTGCGACGGGCAGTATAGTGGAAGAAGAGTCGATGAAGTCGGTTCAACGATCTGTGTGTAGTCGTACGAATGTAGCCAATCGTCTAATGCTAACGTGTAGTAGATCATCTCCGATCGGCACCACAAAGGCAACGCCTTTTACATAGTCCACACGTACATGGAGAGGAATACATCCGTATGCGGCGTGCTAGCATCGACACGCACGACGTGGGAGATGACGACTCGGGTTCGGTAGAGGAGAAAAATCTAAAAGCTGATCTGTCTTTCTAGCCTCCACTGCCTCTCTTTATATAGTCCCATAGTGGGCTCCTATGATAGAGACCCAACAAGGTCTAAGGCCCACGTCCCGCGTGGCCCATAAAGCCCACGTCATACGTGGCCCGCCATCACTGAGCCCACATCCCATATGACCCATGATTGTTATTGGGCATAAAACCCAACATCAAGGCTGATCTATCTTAGGAAGAATAAATTCCTTGCTAGCTAGGCATGTTGTGGAATCCTAACAATAGATGATTTTCATGTTCAATAGGATTCTGAATATGAATAGGGATTAGACCTAAAAGATTTAATGGATTGCATGATCTCGCTAGCAGGAAGGTTAGCCTAAGAGGCCCACAGCTTATCCTATGGTGGGAAAAGGTCTGTGTTTGGTTGGTTGCATCAAGTTGTACAAGTGATAGTACAAGATATGTCATCTGTGTAATCCAAAAATGCATGCTGTAAGAGGAGTCAATCATAAAATACTCGTGAGCAATTTGTGGGCATATCTAATGTGGTATGTCTCACACTTGCGAGTTTAGACTATACACAGGCTAACATGGTAACATGAAATGTTCACACTCAAACCAAACAAAAACTTGAACAATGTAGAGTCATCTCATTCAATTAACCAAGAAAAATCTTGTATCATCATGTTGAGCCAACCAAACACTCTTGAACCATTCCGTATAGGATCATCGCATCTAACATTTACCATCTCATACATGTTCAATTTGACACATGCAACCAAACACACATCACCACATATACGCGCTGGCCTAGATCCTAGCCTATAAGATGCCTGGGAGTACTTATGCAATACTAGAAATGTCTTAATCCAAGGATTTTAAAGTAATTCTCGTCAGTCTCTTTGGCTTGTGAGCCCACACAAGCTAGTTTGACCTTTGCACGTGCTGAGCCTAGCTATGCCTATTGAGTGAATGAGCTAAGTCAGCTTAAGTTTGGCTAAGGGCATGTACAACGGTGTAGACAACAATAGTCTACAATATTGTGGCATGTCACATTTAGACAACACATCAACGCATACAATGGTGAACCATCTTCTCTATAGATTACTTTTCACACACACTTTTTGTCTTGTTTCTCATGCTATAGTTGATTACATGATTAGAGACTGTTGGGATTAGACAGAATATTAAATTACATAATTTCCTCTAGACAGGTAGCTCGGAACATCATAAAATTGCCCTCGGAAGCCATGCCCGAGGAGAACCCTGTAGGCCTACAAGGTCGCGTCTACACGTGTATTACCGTATTAGCACGGGCTTAAGATACCCTCTGAGCATACATGCTCAAATCGGGGCACAAATGCTCAGATACAGGCATACGGCATATGACCAAGCACGCTAGCCTAGGTACCTTTGCCCGGACACAACCGACATTCTAAAGAAGGCGCCAATGATGGCCACGATCTCTATGCTGTTGGCCACGGCGCGGTCTGATGCGGCATTAACGAGGATTTCGGGCATGTTAATTCTATTTTTATCTGTAACGGTCCATAAATGGTGAAATTAGTGCATTGAGTCGTGACACTGGTATGGCAGTATAAATATCCCCTTCAACCAATAGGAGGGAAGGAAGAAAAGGAGAGAGATGGCTTCTTTGTAAAATACTTTTGCATACAGAAACACAAGCACTAGAGTAGGGCTATTATCTCCGTCGCGAGAGGCCTGAATTAGGATAAACCGATCTTCCCTCTGTCCCATGTCTTGAGTATATTTTCACATCTCCAAAGCTAAATCTCTGCTAAAAGGGGCCCAATTGATCCCTCATTCAATAAGTAAGCTTAACGAGGAACAAATCTCCCAATCGCCAACAATGGTGAACCATCTTCTCTATAAATAGCTTTTCAAACACAATTTATTCAATAAGTAACCTCGGCGGGGAACAAATGTCCCAACCGCCGACAATGGTGAACCATCTTCTCTATAAATAACTTTTCAAACACAATTTGTCCTGTTTCTTGTTCTACAGTTGACTACATGATTAGAGGCCGTCCAATTCTGTACACACATTTCCTCTCTTAGACGCTTGAGCTTTTATCCTACTTGGCACGGCTCTTGCTTAATCACTGCTGCAGTGCTGTATTTGGTCACACTGATTAACTGCCATTGTGGATACGAAAATAGTTAAAAATTCGGCTGCCAAAAAGCCTATAGCAACAGCACAAAAAAGGGCGAAAAGAAAAAATATCTTCTTGCAATAAGAAGCATATGGGCTGGGCTGGCTGGGCCGCATGTAGGAAGCACAGGCTGACCACCCAAACATGAGGTTAGTTGGAGTGGGCCAAGAGCAGCGGCAGCGGGCGACGCGAAGCACAGAGGAGGAGGAGGAGAGGGAGACTCGCCAGATCTCGCGGCTGCTCTGCCTTGCCCGCCGCCGCCGCCGCCGTCGCCGTCGCAGAGACCTTGAGCCAAGGCGAGGGAGGCCGACGATGCTGCCGACCACGGCGTCCAAGGGCCGCGGGGCATCCCGCTCCGCTCCGCCGCTCTTCGGTCCCTACCTGCGCCGCATCGTCAAGGTTGGTGTTGCTCCACCCGCTGCCTGCGGATCTGACCTTGCGCAAGCCGTTTCTCGAGTACGCTTTCATGGCAGCGTCGCGCTTTAGCTGCAGCGATCTGTCGCCTGCGTGCACGTGCAGCCGCAACCACCTCGGGCTTCTCTCCTCGCCGGAATGTGGTTCTCTATGCACCAAGATCGCTTGCGTGCGAAGATTTTTTCACTCGGTTTGAATTTGTAGTAGCTAGCTGGGGCCGTTTGTGGAGTGGATCTTCCACACCCTCAACCGCTAGGAGCTTGTCCAAGGCAATCTCTTCACATTTAGAGTTCCTGGCTACCTGCTTGAGGTTGCGCATTACTTTGGGCCACCCGACCTGGGAATTGGTTTGATGTTGTGAGCGTGATGAAATCAGATTAATAATTAAAATTACTTCACTACGATCATATGCAAAAGTGAGAATCTTGATGCCATGTCCTAACTCATTGTTACTTTATCAACTGAAAATATGAGAATTTTCCTCCCAAAACTGCAACTCTTGCAACAAAAATAATCTCTACGGCTGCCTAAAAGATAGGGGTGAAAACAGGTGGGATACGGGTGGATATTACTCATCCCTTAACCTAACCCATATTTTTTTCTCGGATACGAATAAGCCGGATACGGGTTCGAATCCGGATTGTTTCGGATACGAATACATGACGAATATGGACCGGCTTCGGATCGGGATCGGATAAACAATTGGGTATTTCACATCCTAAAAAATAGCATATGACATAATTATTTGGTACTATAGCAATACCAATTAAGTTTCCATGTTTAATACAAAAGCTAACAATATATCTATTGAATCAAGCATGAGCTATAGCTAGGTTTTAATCAACATTTAAACTAGTTTTATTCATGGTTCATTTAACAAAAAACTTCAAGTTCATACAACAGAGGCATACTTCAAGTTCAAAAGTTCATACAGTAGAGGCATACTTCAAGTTCAATAGTTACTCATGTTATATATTACACGACAACTATAAAACATACAGAATATTTATGTTTATCGGATATGTTACCGGATATCTATTTTGCTAATTTACATTGATATCTTTCGGATATCTCGGATTTGCGGGTATGAATCGGATACGGATCAGATATTGCTCTTCCCATATCCTAATCCATATATTTTTCGGATTGGCGGATTCGAATCCAGATATAACCGGATATCATTTTTCGGATTCGAATTGGGTTCTAAACGAATCCGGGCTCGGATCGGGCGGGAATTTCCTGTCCCGTTTTCACCCCTACTAAAAGATAGCAGACACTTTACAAGTTTAGATGGTACTACATGTTTGGTAAAATACACCCTTCATTGCAAAATACAGAGCATCAAGTTTGTTCTTCTGCTTCAACATAAGGTGCACATGCAAATCAGCAAATTTAATGATCTTTTTTCATCTTTCCCCGCACTCCGTATTTAGCATTTATCACTAAACATTAGCACTAGTTCCTTTCTAATTCCCAAGGCTACCAAGAGTCCAAGACATTCACACTAGGGATGTCATGGACATTTCATTCTACCATTCACTTTTGACGTCTTATAACCTCCTTGATCTCTTTGCCTGGTCATTGGTCCAAATATGGCTTATAGAAAATCATTCTTTCCTATGTAAACTTTCACAATGTATGTATTGTCCTTGATCTATGCATGAGCGATGGGTCTCTTAAATAATTGAGTTTCTGTAGGGAAACAGAGCTGCTAAAGTTAGTCTGTAAAAGCAAATAAAACAAGCAAACCATGGATGCTCTTTTTTCTTTCTTCATATATGGAGTGATCCAATCTTGGTAGTCGTGGGATCAGTCTGTGCCTCTTCCATATTTGGTTACCAAACTGTTTCATGGTAGTTCATAAGCACTTCCGTGGAGAGATTCTCACTGATATTTGCTTGGAGTTAACTCAAAAGTTGATACATGAAACTTGACCCACTTGTCT
Source organism: Olyra latifolia (assembly GCA_036346145.1). NCBI lineage: Eukaryota > Viridiplantae > Streptophyta > Magnoliopsida > Poales > Poaceae > Olyra > Olyra latifolia. Next base: position 1,187,755 of record CM070531.1, on the reverse strand, counting down.
ACTTGGAGGAAACCTAATTGAAGACTGTTCCGACTCCATTTTGTGCTTCATTCTGATGTTGTTTATATATGCCTTTACTTATATTCGATGTGCATATTTTAACATAGGTTCACAACAACGTATGTGTATATGCTAAATGTTCATATATCCTCAATTCTTAAGGTACTTTATTATAAAAAATAATCTAGTGTTGTTTTCTCATCAACAGTGGCAACAAATGGATATCGAGTACACATTTTGGCAAATGGTTCATCTCTGTACTTCACCAAAAGTAGTGTACGCATCCTGCACTCAGTCCAGCTCTTCATTGTCTGCATTGGCGATGTTATTATACTGATGGTTTCTGTAAACATTATCATTTTAACACAAACACCTGCACAGGGGTGAATTAATATAATGCAATTTCTCAATGCTAATGTTAGATATTTCATGCTTGTATCCTTCTACTTGCTAAGTTCTAATTTAAAAATAGTGTATTATGGAATACCATCTTGTAGGCACAACTTGTATAGAGACAACATGCTTGGAAAAGCTTGACAAAATTCATTATGAGCTTTCACAGTTCACACCACCACCAGGCACCAGCACCAAAAACCCCATTTGTCGACCCACCTATAATGGGACATACTTGTGACCACCTGCACTTGCATGCAAAGCTTAGCTGGCTCATTTTGCTACAATTGAGGGATATATTCTTACCTTTGTTTCACCCTTCAAAGTTGTACGCTCTTAAGATGAATTGTCCATTATTTAATGGCTAACCACCTGATTTGCTTTCATCTATTTGTATGCATGTTTAATTCTGGAAGACAGCTATCAGCACACCAAGTATCACAAGCGTATGTGGTCTACTTTTATTTTCACTTAGTACCACTTAATATATAATTTACTTCACTTGCGAACAACGCGAATTGCATCTTCTTTTGATGAGCAGTTATTTTTGAAGTTAGTAACCTTTCTTTTTTTGTTCTTTTGGACATAATGTATCTTGTTATGTGCTTGTGATGCTTATGTTAAATTGCATTAATATATGTTAGGCAGTGGTGATATTTACATGAGGAGGTCCCATTCTTTCAACATTGAGAGACAATTAAGTTTTTTGCTCTTTAGGTACAATCTCCCTATGTATGTTGAAGGATGAACGCGCCGAATATATTAAACATTTATTTGGTTGACCATAGTTGAAATAAACTGGATCCCTCATGAATATAAAATATTTGTATGTGTGCACATTTCCTCTATATATATCCCAAAAATGTTTCTAAATATTAGTGACCCTATTCTACTATATTGCCAAATTGATGGAAGTAGCATAGTTTTCTATTAGTGTATATTACAACCAGTTTTGTCTTTTCCATCCCATTATGGAGTTGCCAATGCACTAGTAATCTGTTCAAGAAAAATGTGTGATACCTACTCGGGCAGTTATTCCTAGAGAATTAGATTTAGAGAAACATTTCTGCACTTAAACAAAGAATTTGAGAGGATATCATCGCTCCCATTTTTCCATTGTCTGTCCATGCTCACTGCCATGGCATCTATTCAAGACAGAAGAAACTGTGATGATCTTGGTTGGGAGCGGATACTATGATGATCTTGGTTGGGAGCATCTTGGGCACTAGTCCATTAAACTAGCCTTGATCGAACTCTTGTTGAATTTACCATATAATGTATCTTTTATATCAAACAAGCACACATTCTGAGCTTTCCTTAAACATTCATATGTTTGTTGCAATACATTATCCTGTTTTGTATTCGATTGAATTCCTGATTTCTCTTATCGTTCTTTTCAGAAACAAAGAACCAGTGGGCCCGGGATGATCCTGCATTTGTTGTCATTCTAATTCTTTTCCTTGTGTTTGCGACTTCAGCTTACTGTGCAGCGTGAGTTCTTTATAGCCTTCTGTTATCTTTGTTATTTATGTCCTATTGTCCATACACTATGCAAGAACTTTATATTTCTTGTGGATGAAGAGCAAGAACTATATCTTGGTGATAGGTCAAATCTACCATTCATTCTTTTGTTTGCAATTTATATACTCTCATCTTCAATAAATTTAATGCGGGTTTCTCGTTATTGTCTGTATAATCATCATATTGACTTGATTTTCCTTTTATTAAATATATTTGGTTTCTTTTATAAAAATGAATATTTTTGTCTTTGTTCTATAGGTATGGAGAGAGTGCCTCACATGCCGCTTTAACAATCACCTCAGTTGTGTTTCTCCATTTCTTGTTTGCGGGGATTGTTTTGGCCACACTTTGCTGGTAAGCTTACCATGTGGGAAATAGATCAAGAATTTTGTTAGCGATCAGATGCACCCTTGGTACTTTCTTGCTGTTTTACTAGCTTGGGAGGTATTCCCTAACTGTCTGTGTCACTAGAAGGACAAGTAATAGTGCTCGAGCTGTAGGTGGTATATGTGCAATATGTTGAATGAAAATTCAAGCTTGTCATAGGAGTTAGTGGTAAAGTGGTCTTACAGTGATGATAGATTTACCAGCTATTGCTTATTATTATCACCATTTTACTCTCAGGTCTGAACGTGCATCAACTTTGTAGTTTTTTAGTCTACATTTCAAGCCTATGCTATATATGCAGTCAAGTGATGATATAATGACTAATCTCTTAGAATGCTCGTATGCTTGGAAATTTGTAAATTGAGAATCAGAACTAACCTCTGCTTTCATGAATGTAGGTTCCTTACAAATTCTTACTTGAGGGAGGAACCTAATAGCCATGTGGTTGAACAACGTGTGGAATGGTAATTTTTCTATCTTCTAATGCCTGTACATCTTTTTGTAGTTAGCACTTCAAACCATGTAGAAGCAATATTCTATTTTTCCCTTATCTTTTTATCAACTTATAAAACATTTCAGTCAACAGAGTTATTATATTATACTCATGAGCTCATGGTAGCATGTTTCTGTACTTTCCATGGGAGCTGGAGAACTGTTTCTGATTTTCTTGTATGATGCACATGCACAATCTAGCCCATTGTGTTGTTGCCTGATAACAAACTTTGAGAATCTATTTACTTTTTTCACTGCTTTTGCCCTTAATGTCACGGTCAATATCAGTAACAATGAAAAGAAAGTCCTTGCAGGCTCTATGCTTTTGATGTTCACTGTAACTCATTCTTCCCAGCATTCGTCATCCTATATGGTAATAATAAGGAAACATTCTGCTTATTTGATTGGTCGCAACATTTATAGCTATGCAGCTGACAATTCCTCTTTTTAGTGCTTCAATATTTTTTGTCGCCTCTATTGGTCGCGCATGGCTTCTTTCCTGCTCTGTTATCAAACCTCTTGTTCGTGGTGGCAATTTCTTATTACCACTATCTGAACTTTATAGGATATGATGGTAAGTTTGGTTTGATTTTTGTGGAGGTTTTGTTGCATATGTATCGCAGCACTGTTGTCCTGACAAAAATTTGATCTTTGGCTGCAGTTCTCCCATTCTTGGACAGGACAACATTTTTCTTGTATCCAATTGGGCTTGTCATCATACTCTCTCCACTTAGTAAGTGCATGTCATACAGTACTGAATTTACGTCCTGACAACTATCTCACGTGTTTCCCCTTGTCTTGCAGTGATACTCATAGGGTTCAATCCAACGAGATACTTTTTGAGCTTGTACTTCCGTTAAGGTTTCTTACTGAAACGCGAAGTAAAAGAAGACTGCGGTGACAAACTAATGTAATGGAGGCTGGGATACACACTCTTAAGTAGCTTTTATCTCTTGGTGTGAATTGGAGGAGAGGGAGGTGCAGAAAAGCTTAGAGCATTCTTTGGAATGTATCATATGCCTGCGGCAGGCCACCGGCATGAGCCTTTTGATTGGAGTCCATTTTGGTGTCAACTTGTTGATAATATGTGGTTTGAGGCCGAGGGCCAGTGTACAATTTTAGTGGCTGGTACAGTATTTGTATCAAATTGGCAGCAGAATTGGACGTCATCTGTCTCTTTTCATAGCATATGTATCTTAATTTTTAGAAGAATGGTTAAGCTGGATGCATGCACCTGTCGTCTACACAGCGCTTGCCATCTTAACAGGAATAGGCATGCTTTTGGCTCCAAAATTGCTCCTATTAACTATTGGTAGTAGGGTAGCCTGGTCTTTTTGCAAGGGTACTGGGGTGCGCTCTTGTCATAGTCGTTATTCACGTATTAAAAAACTGAAAAGCAGTCGAAACAGCACATGACAAATCGATCAGGCGCCAATTAACGAATACCCACCATGACTAAACAAAGCTAATTAAGCTCCCTGGTCCCATGCATGGAGACGAGCAAACAGATGATTTATTAGTGTCAGTGGAGTGTGTGCGGCCACCGCAGGGGAAGCAACTCGATATGCGTCTAGCTAGGATTTGCCGTGCTCTCTAGTCGTATTCCTTTGCCATGGCATGATGAAAGGCAGGCAGGCAGGCAGGCATATTCCCCCCAAAAGCACAAGATGACACATAATTTAACAAAATTGAGAGGAGCATATGCCATGGCCGTTCCATGATGCCCACCATCATCAAACAAATCATATATACCATATACTACTAATCGATATCTGCCCAACAAAGCATGCTTAGCGTGGTGCTAGCATTGTCTAATTTATGCACATATATCTCCGAAGGAATGTGGATGAGCCAGTGAAAGTCCAGTCAGTGGAGCATATCTTCCCCACAGTGGGGGAAATTTAAGACATTTGTGACAAATATTAGGTTTTGAGTGAGTGGATTACACAAGGCTGGCTGGCTTGCTGCTGCCTAGATTCCATCAAGAGGGTGCTGCTCCCCCTCTACTAAACCGTCACCAATGATGGTTTTGGTTTAGGAATACTCTTTGTTGTTTTGTGATCATGGTCCATCCCAAGAGCCCATTTGTTCTGCTACTTTAATGCAGAAACGCTATATTATCATTGACCCACTTCACAAGAACATTCTATAAACTAGAGTAGAAAGAAATACTGCAGATGCAGGTGGAGTAGGGTATACTGGAATTCAGTTAAACAGTAGCAAAGATAGTGCGCATTATTGCTTCCTAATCAGCATACGAATTCATGCTGGTCCAGAAACCAGGCCATTTCGCTTTGGTTAATCCTTTTTCAGGACGCGTAGAGAGCAGACAGAAGGGGCAGTGCATCCAGGCCAAGTGCATCTGCTGACAAAACGAGCTGTTGCAACCGTTTTTGGAGCCGTTTGGCTCCAGCCTTTGTGTTGTTTACTTCACATGCAAGATATCATCCACAGATCCTGCCTGCCCGCTCTGCAACAGCCTCCAAAGCCGCTTTTCGGCAGTAGAATACATGCACCATGGGGGAGAGAGGAATATTAGTGGAGTAGTACATTTTTGGAGTTCAGTGACAATCAAAATCCTTTTTCTTTCTTCATTTCTTCTTCCAATCTAAGGAAAAAATTGTGTAGTTTATGCTATCAAGTATTGTGCTTCCTCTATTCCATCCTTGAGCTAGATTCCAACCAGGTGGTGTCGTTGTTTCTCCAACTTTTAAAACCAGTCCATTCACCCCTCTAGGCATTTTGGCATGGAAATAATTTTGATATAGACAATACATAGAAATAATTTATTTAGATCCATAACATGCTTACGCATCCTAAAAATATTTTCACAATTTCTGGAGGATGTTTTCTATTTTTAATATTTGAATTATTGTTGTAGAACAATTTGTTGATTTTATATAACTGGGACTAGCTAATACACGAGAATAATTTATTTAGATCCAAAATATGCTAACAGCCATCCTAAAAAAACCAATTTTTTTGGTACATGTTTGTTATTTTTAATATTTGAATATATTTCTCGAATTACTTTTTCCCTGCCACATCGTCTGCCAAGCCAGCAAAACAACTTTTACTTTGGTGGGGGTAATTTAGTCGGTTTTGAGATTTTAGGAGTGTCAAATAGATAGGTATAGAGTTGAGGATTGATTCTTAGACTTTGCTCAAAGTTTAAGAGGATGAGATATACTTTTCTCTGAGGTGGTTTTCCCAAGGTGGTATTGCAATGTGGATTGTATAGCTAGATGTTCATTGCCACATGGAAATTCGTCGTCCTGGTTTGCTCATTGCCTGTGAGGTTTCCATATTCAGCGCCATCGCGTTCGTGTTCCACCTCTTGCACTCACTCTTGATGCCAAGGCATCGTGAGAGCTCGCCGCGCCGCTACCATCCAGCTCATCATCAGCCAGAAGAGAGCACATCAAAACTTGCCTTGAACGAACGAGTCACTGTATCAAATATCCTCATATTTACCGATATATCTGCACCAGTTCAATTAGAACCGATACAAATAATCATATTTGTGCCGGTTCCAAAGTATGGGGGTGAAAAAAGTATATATGCCCATAATCAATTATTGGTTGGAACCGGCACGGAAAATTTGGGTGGGAGACCTAAAAAGGGCACGTTCCTAGAAAAACTGATTCTCTCTCTCCTTTATTTACTCCTCCACCTTTCCCTCTCTAACTCCTCAGATCCGTGCTCCCTCAGATTTGCCCCACGGTCGGTTCCTCCACCTTCCTCCACCGGCCAGCCTTCCCCTCTCCCCTCCACTCTCTTCTCCAAAGATGGCAGCTGGCATCTCTCCTCCAGTGATGGCATGACCGATGCAGGCTCCAAAAAGGCACGGAGCGGTCGAATCTAAGGCGCGACAGCGGCGTGACCTCTTCCTCTCCCCTCCAGCGATGGCTGTCGGCGCAGACCCCACAGTAGCACGAAGTAGCTAGATTTGAGGCGCCACGACCTCCCCATCTCCCCTCTAGCGACTACGGTGGTGTCCCAAGCAGCGGCAACGCGACACGGCCCCCCTCTCCCCCCTCCAGCCGCCGGCACCTCCCCTTTAGCGATGGCGGCCGGCGTGGGCTCCCCTCCGATGCGGGGCAACCGAATCCAAGGTGTGATGACGATGGGGTTCCACGCAACGGTGATGGCCTCCCCTCTGCCCTCTGCCCGCCAACACCTCTCCAGTGTCGGCAAGGGCTCCCCCTCTCCCCTCCGTACTCTGGTACTTCTCCTGCAGTGATAGCAGCAGTGTGGGGCGGCCGGATCCATGCCAGTGGTGAGTGTGCTCCACGGCGGTGGCGGTACTGGATTCAAGGTGATAGGACTAGAAGGGCTCGAGGCCCGAGACTCTTTATTATAATTATTATTTTTCATGATTATTAGTGTCAGTTCTAACCTAGTTATTTATGTCGGTTTATATTATCAGTGCCTGTTATTTAGTGTCGGTTCAAAAACCAACACTAATAGCTGTTTTGAACCGACACTGATATGCTCTTCTGTGCTAGTAAGTCTGACCCTTCCCAAGCGTGCAGTTACCATTGGAGCCATTGTTGTTGTTGTTGGAGCCATCGTTGATAAAAAAAAAACCACCCATGTGGCAAAACCATCTAGGAGGTAAGTGCAAAAATCTTAAAAGTTTGAGGAACACATATTTTCCGATGAACCAAATGAAGTGCAATACTAGAAATCTAGCGAAGAGTAAACTTTTTCGTTCCTCTTTGAATGGAATGCTGCTATACCCGTACCTGTGGGTATAAAATGGTACTATATACCCGTGGCCGATGGGTATTTACCCAAACATGTATCCAACTAGAAATTGTAAATGTGCCCATGGCGTGTTGTCTCATGCTATGTCTATAAAACTCATTCCAGAAAGTCTGATCAATTCTAAAAATTTGCTCGTTAGCACTTTCTAGCTGTTGTGGGGCTATATCACATTGTGAAAATAATTTCTCCAAAAGAAAATTGAAAAGGTAAAAGAACCTTATGGTTGAGAAACCTTGCAACATATATGAATTTTTACGCTACCTCGAACAATGAACCGAAGCATGAAATACAGGTTTTCTGTTGTAATTCAAAAAATAAAGAGATCCAATTTTTAAATCTGAAAATGTACCATTTTTTTAAATTTAAAAAATGTTGAGGAGAATTTTGAAAATTTTCTAAACTTTTTTTTAAAAAAAGAGAACCTATTTTAATTTTGGAAATATACCGAAATTTTGAATTAAAAAACACTGACGATGCAATTCTCCAAAATTTTCAAAAATGAAGGGAATCAATTTTTAATTTGGAAAATGTACCAATTTTTTGAATTAAAAAATCGTTGAGGAGGGAATTTTCAAAATTTTCAAAAAAGCTTAGATTTTTTTTTATGGATTCTCGAACCATGGTTCCATTCTTAAAGTTTTGAATTTTTTGGATTTTTAAGAGGCCTAAAAAAGGGAAAACGAAATGTGTAAAAATAGGAAGAAAAGGGGCCAGGCGGGGATCGAACCTGAGTGGTGGAGCTGAGCGCAACACGCAAGCACCAACAAGTCAGGCGGCCTACCTTGTACTACCTTGTACGTATTTTTCATGGGATTTATTATTATACTATTCTTGTGGGTGTGGATGGCGTGGACGGCCCGATTTGCTCGAACGGACGGCCGACGTTTTGTGGGGACGTGGCTAGCGCGAGCTGCCGCCTTTACGAAAACGCTTACACGCTATTATAGTAGTAGTAATAGTAACAAGTGAACTTAAAAACTAAGCTGCGTAACAAAGCGCAAGGAATATGTAGATATATATTTGCATATACCGAAAATAAGCATAAGAAATAGTCTGAACTAATTAAAATGCAAAATGTAATAAAGGCCACACGAATAAGCATCATCAAACTAAAAAAGCTGTTGTAGAAAAAATAAAACAGAGGAATGCACAGTACATGTAAGCCTAGCTGCTACCTAAAATTGGGAATTTTTCTAATTTCAAAAAATCTTTAAAAACACCCAAACTTTTTATGGACTTTCTTTGTGAAGGCATAGTTTCATTCTTATAAATTTTCTATTTTTTGGAATTTTTAAAGGCGTAGAATGCCCAGTACAAGCAAGCCTAGCTGCTACCTAAAATTGAAAATTTTTCTATTTTTAAAAAATTTTAAAAACATCCAAACTTTTTATGAACCTTCTTTGTGCAGGCATGGTTCCATTTTTGCAAATTTTATATTTTTCAAATTTTGAAACAGCGTAGAAAAAAATAGAAAAGAAAGGAAAAGGAGGAAGAGGAAACTGCCTAAAATTTTCAAAAACATCGAAACTTTTTATAGACCTTCTTTATGGAGCGTGGCTCCATTTTTGTAAACCTTTTTTTTTAAATCTTTAAACGGCGTACAAAAAAGAAAATAGAAAAGAAAGGAAAAAGAAGGGGGCAGAGGAAGGTGCTTAAAATTTTTAAAAAGGTCAAACTTTTTATGGACCTTCTCTATGGAGGCATGGTTCCATTTTTGTAAACTTTCTATTTTTAAAATTTTTAAATGGCATAGAAAAAGAAAAAGAAAGGAAAATAAAAAGGCATGGGAAGCAACGGCTGGAAAAAGGGAGTGACTGGGATTCGAACTTGGGTGACCGACGTGAGATATGGCGCCAACGACCAGCCCGCCGAGCGGCGCGCCTCGTCTTAGAGCGGCGGAAGTGCATCTTTTATATATAACTTTTGGACGGACGACCGGATCTCATTTTAGGTGACGATCGGACGGCCAGCGTGTCGCGGCCGACGTCGTAGCATATAGGACGGTAGATCAATTTGCGAAAACTGCAAGGGTCTTTTTGAGAAAACGTCCGCGTTGAACGTCTGGATCATGCCGATCGCGCGATCTGACGGTGGAGGAAATCCTAGTGACGTGGCTGAATTTGCAATGAAGAGATCTCTTACTCTTTATATATAGAATAGATGTCATCCATAGTTGAGCATGTACGTTCAACCCTTCCCGAGCCATGCAGCTGCCATCGAAGGCACTGTGGTTGCTGCTGGACCATCACCGGTTAAAAAAAAACCTCACCTGCGTGGCAAAGCCGTCTAGGATAAGTGCGCTGATTTCTTAATTGAGATGGAACAAACGAATTAAGCACAATTCCTGAGGGCCTAAAGTAAACCTTTCCCCCTCTTGATCTAATTAACCCAATCCTAATTAGTAGAAGGCAAATTTGGTTGGGTTGAATAATATGTAGGTTTGACTTGAGCGTACTTGGCTTGTATGAGTGGACATCTCTGGCCTCTAACCACGGTGTGTACAAGGCGGCGGTTGGACGCTACGCTCTACTCGTAGTAGACTTGGACTGCTTGCTTGAGAGTGACGTGGCGAAGACCAACTGCGTCACCTCACCATGCAGTGGAGTGGAGCCGTGGAGGTCACTGGAATGCCTTCCAGGTTGGTCTCAACTCTTCAACCATTTTTCTTTCGTTTCATTTTCTTCTCTATTCCATTTCCTATATTTGTCTCTTCATTTTCCATCATCTCCAACCGCTATCATTCCAAGAAAATAATATAGAGAAAGAAAAAAATCCTTTTATAAAGGGAATGAAAAAAAGAATCTTTCCGAAAGAAAACGGTGAAGAAAACTGTTGGAGCTACGAAAGGAATGGGCAGGAACGGAGGAAGAGAAGGGAAAGCGTTGGAGAAGGTCTTAGCAGCTTATTAATGCGAGTCAATGTCGTTAAGAGAGTGTTGACCATCTATTTTGTGACTGATTTGATAGTATGATGTACATTGATTGCATCCAAACGCTTGCAGCATGATGATCACTGTCTTGTATGTTTCAGGACGTAATGATATAAACCACGAAGAATTATAGTAAGACGATCGATCAGTACGAATGTCGGATACAACTTATGTATTTATGTTCCATACCTTTTTTGGCTACTTTCTTTTGCTTTGTTTTTGGGAGGAGTTTTCGCAACAGCATAATATGCACCGTCCACTTAGACTTTAAATAGCATTTATTATTGTAAATAAGGGAAGGTTACGTTGATATAATTAAGTGTTCAACTTCTCATTGGCTTAATTGTTATAAATTGTGAAACGAAAAACCAAGAAGACCTCATTAAAACAAGTGTTTGAAACCAGTCGTGAAGCGATATTGTATTGCTTAGTATTTTGGAACAGTTTAATTAGCGTTGTTTAATTTGCAAACTCTACGTTGACGTAGAAGCCGGAATATATGTAGTTGTACTAGCTAGTGCAAGTGCGTTGTAGCTGGCTGCAAACAACGACAATTAAGACAATTAAACCAAAAGGCAGCGGTTTTCATTTGTTATTCGTTAGCCGGTCGGCTCGGTCTCTCCATCGTCATCCATCCACCCAGATTTAATTAATTAATACTGTATTCTACTTACTACTAAAAAATTCCAAAGGATAACTAATCAGGTTTAACAATAATATAATTAATACGCAATGCGTGGCTTCGCTTCTTAAATCATATGCAATGATGGCACATGAGATGATTATTATGAAGCATTCGATATATATACTGTATTGTTCAAGAGAAAATTAATACGTATATATAATTGGACAGTTTATATCACGAGAAACTAAAATGCATGCCGCATCTACAGAAATGCGTACCTCTATAGTCCATAAATAACATGGAATGCATATAAACAACGACCGTCTATCCATACATGTCCCTATATTGTTTACATGATGTGATATCTTGTATTAATTAGATAAAAATACAGGGAGATATATACGGTCCATGGAGAGCATATGTACTCTGGGAAAGCTAACGAGCTCTTGTCTTTTTCATTAATTAATTATTTCGTCGTTTAGATTTTCGTGGAGTTGGCGTACGCGCCTAGAAAGAGGAGTGCGTATAAAATAAAATAAAATTTGGCCGTGATGAAGAAGAGAGGGCACACTGGGAAAGTGACACGTTCATGAATTAACGAGACGTCAATAGCAGCCATCCAATCCGGCTAACTGTCACCCATCACACAGCTAGCTGTGCAGCATTGTTTGACCACCAAAAGCCGTTTCCAATGCCTTGTAATAACATATTAAGTTGCCTTGCTGCAACAGAAATATCACTTAAAATAAAAAAATACCTTTTATATATATATATATATATATATATATATATATATATATATTTTGTGGCAAACATACCACTGCGATCATAAAAAGATCAAAAACAGGCCTCCAAAGTATATATAGAGTGGTTGTATGACTCCACTTGAAAGTTAAAGTTTAAATTTTTTTAGTTACAGCTATAGGCAGTGTTTTTTCAGCGTTTGCGTTTGCTTATAAGCTGAAAATTTGTTATTTTCGTACAAGTCAAACACTTTGACGTTTGGTAGCCAATTTTTGTAGATCTTACTATTTCTTCTCAAAACTCTTAAAATCATTTTTTCTATAATTTTTTATCCCTCGGATATCCTTATCGAGAAGGTACAAATTTCCAATTTATAAGCAAACGCTGAAAAGAACACTGCCGTAGGCTCTGTCTAAGGGAACTTACATTAGGCAAGCTTGGTGTCCTAGATAAAATTAAGGCAAAATCGCTTCTAATTACAGTAGATGCTTTTGTAATTCCGCGTGTTTTCTTGACGTGGCGATTAAGAAAACAAGTGTTTTATGCAGGCAAATAGCTAGGTGTAAAAAACTATTGGAAAGCGAGAGCGAGAGAGAAGGGAAATACACTAGGCAGGCAGGCATATATATGTGTGTGCTGTGCTGTGCAAACGTTACGTCGGTGGCGGTTGGGCTGTTTGCCAAAATGCGAGGTCATGTTCAAGTTGGGTTCGCAATGCCAATCCAATCATGTGTATCCATTGCCTCCTCCTGCGGCTATCTTATGTTAGCTACGTCATCACAAGTAACTCAACCTTTTGGATGCATAGAAATATATAAATCATATACGTATATATATTCGTCTCAGAAAGGTCAATGCTATATATATTATGATAAGTTGTATATATAGGTACATGTTGATTATATTTGTTGAGGAGAGGAAGTGGCACTCGTCAGTGCTTAGAGTTGGACATGCATGATCCCAAATAAGCCCTACCTAGGAGTATTTAATTTAGCCTCAATTATTGCATGCTGCCTTCAGTTGATTGCATCTGCATGCATCCTTTTCGTACGTGTTTCCATCCATGTTTTGTTTGTCCGGCAGGGTGTAGCTCTCCTCCTTTTCTCCAACCGTTACCCCATATTTATGCGATACACACATATATATATATATATATTTATATGCACGGACAAGTCATTTTCGCATCAAGCGATCGATGGAGACATGGACCTACTACTCACTCTATGCGCATGTTGGTTCGGAGTACAAATGCAAATGCAACACGGAGCAACCAACAAAGATAGATTACATCAACTATATCGCAAAATTCACGATTAACCAACCATTTTTAACTATCGCTAGGTTCAATAAAGAAAACGACCGATTTGAGATTTTCAAATCAATTGAAATTTGAAAAATGCAAATTTAAAACAAGAAAGATATACACAACAGTTCCTAACAATGGTACGTAGTAACGTGTTAATTTGAAGAGTCTGGCGTTAGTTTTTTTTTAAAAAAAAATTATGCGTTTTACACAGACCTGGGCTTAAAGATTGGAAATACTGACGTGTTTGGTTTTTTACCCTACAAAACCCTACCAAATTTTGGCCATATATACCCTCCTACTAGTACTTTGGTGGCATTTGGATCTCTACCAAAATTTAGCATGCCTTCAAAAATGCAAATATTTGGCTAGCCAATCTTTTACAACGCTGTGGAGAGGTAATAAATCATGGGCGAGAGAATCGTGGGGTGGGTCCCATGCTCCAGTACCACGTCTACGGTTTGATGGTGGCTACCGACGTTGCTTTCCTTTCTCTGCCTTGAAGCTAATTAAGGTGCTGTAGTCCAAATTGGCAAGCTACTACAGTGCAATCAAGAAGGGCCCAAATCTATTTCCCTACCTTTTTTTATCTAAAGCTACAAATTTTCAAATTTTATTTTTTAAAAAATTGAAATATGTCAAAAGTTTCCAATAAAAAAATATTTTAATATTTTACCAAGTTTGGCAACCTTATTTTGCAACAAACCAAACAATTTCCATTGATATTTTGCTAAACTTTGGTCATGCATTGGCTTCAATCCAAACGCTACAAATTTACCAATATTTTGGTCGTGTCCTGTATTGGTTGTCAGGACTCCAAATTAAGCAACTTAGTGGCATTCATGCTATACTAGTTTAGAATCAATTCTAGTGCGTACAAGTTACATCATCAGTGCATATCATTACAATACTTTACAAAAGCGACAGTAATTATTATAAATCCTTACAAATAAGAAGCGAAGATATGCAACGCTAATATATCATAGTACTTATTACAACGTAGCAAGAATTATAAAAATAAACTCAAATAAATGTCACATCATGAGCCATGGGTTTCTGACTTAGAAGCACGTCCATCTACTCGTCATCTTGAATGAACTCCTTAAACAGCGGTGAGGATTCTTCAGCTTCTTGTCCTACTAGATGGAATAGGCAGCCCACAAACAGAGTTTGTACGAATGAATAAATACTTAGCAAATCACACACAGTGAAATGATGCAATTCTAACCTTTATATGCAAGATTTGTACAACAGATTGGCTAATAGTTATTTTGCATAAGCAGCATTTAACAAAGACATAATAGAATAATAGATTCCAAAGCAATTGAATAAAGTATTTGATAAACCCGCATTTCATCATAAGCATTGACACACATCCTATCAACCTGCACTCAGCAGCCCAATATGATAACCACCAGCTGGCATTTAAAGCATTATACCTTGTTTAAGTATAGCCAAGCATTGTCGATAATCACGGACACGGCTATTCGAATAGTTTATTTACACTCTGCAGATGTTACACATCTTTACTCATAAGACACTCATATCTCAACTTCTAACTAGGAAGAAGACACTCATAACCTAACAATTATGGGACTAAACATTAGCATGTGGCCCTATCGATACTTACTATGCCACTCAGAGCCAAACATCTGGATCACTGGGATCATATAGAAGCACAGCATCATCATTTGAATGATGGTCCTCATAAGTAGCACATCTCCCTCAAATGTCTCAACATACGACCATATTTTCTAACTTATCTTTAGGTGCCAAAAGCTACCACTTAGTAGCTTAACTGCCAAACTTAACCGAAGTCAAGCTCATGTTTCGTACTATTTTAGTTCGTCAATGCTTTTGCATGATCAAGACCTTAGGGGTAACTAAGACAAGACTTTGTTCTAGATTTGCCTTATAGCCTAGCCACACAGACTCCACCCACAGCAGATTCACTTGCCTTAGTCAAAAACACCACACAGGTTATTAACAAATTGCAATACATGACAACTTCAACACAAGAGCAACACATGCATATCCATACGGAGTAAACATGTCTCTCACGTAAAAGCAATATATGAATTTACTCTCAATTGAATATATCTCATTAGTCAATATTAAATAATCCTCCCGGGTACGTGCATAACTAAACAAACTAGTAACGACTACCAATCTCATAGATATCAACACTCCAACTAAAATGATGATAAACTAGGTTACAAAGTAATATCTGCTAATACAATATTTCAAATGAGGGTAATAAATAAATTGGAATAACTAGATTCCTATTAAAGTATAATAAATATAGGAATACATAAATTAAAACAAAACCATTTTATTTATAGATAAGGGCAACATGATCAAGAACTGTATGTAACTTGTCTTACCACTTCCACTCTTGACCTGTAGTAAATTTTCTCTTTGCACACCTTCCAAATCAACTATTTCTACATGTAATATATTGCAGATAGCGAATAAAAACCCAAACAACAAATAAATATACTTTAAAAATTAAATAAAAATCATATATAGGTATATCTTGTTTTTCTAAATTTTTAGAAACTTGAATGGGTACTTTTGTACTTATAGATTAAAAGATATAAATTTTATAAGTTTTATCCTATTTTTAAACAATTACAATAGTTTTTAGAATTAATTTTCCATTTTTAGAAAATCCTCTGTGCCAGGCTGACAACTGGACCTCGCCTATCCGGTTCTCGGCCCACGGGGACTCAACCCATGTAGCCCACATGCACGCTCATGGTGCACCCCGTGTCGGTCTGACATGTGGGACTCACATGGCATTGACACGATTGATCGTGAACCTAGCACACTGGACTGATGTGATCTGAACTGGACCACTCCCGCTCCAATGTGATCTACATGCTAGTTGTGGTGTTAAATAATCGTTTTTGTTGTTTGTATATAAAATAGACTTTTTATAGTTAAAGTATAGAATGGACACCTTTTTTTTTTAAAAAAAAGGGAACCGTCGGTCTGCATGCAAGTGTTGATGTGACTATGCTGCAGGGCTGTGAGTAACGATAGCTACGAATAAGCATGCAGACAGAAGAGGACAACATATATAACACCGTACGGTGGAGGCTTTTTTAAGCATTAGAGCATGTCAGGAGGTCTCTCGTTTCAGTGTTTATTAGACTTTTCTTTTTTTTGATACAGGACTCGCTAGAGGAAAGAAACTTTTAGGACATATTTAACATTTAACAGTGACACTATTTTCTATCTTTATCAATATAAAAATATTATCGTAAATAGTGAAAAAAAAGATTAGAAGTAAAATATAAAAGATATATGAATTAGAATTAGGATAGCGTCAGCGTTGTATTGGAGATAAAATATGGTAGGATAGGATAGAGTCAGGATAAGACTAGCATTACGTATGGCTTTAAGGGATGTAGTGTAAAGTGCGAAAAATTTTAAAGATATACGGAGATGTAGGGAATAGTATTTTAGAGGATAAAAGATGGAGCAGCTGTTGGGAGGCTTTTATAATGGGAGTTGATTGGGCTTTGGATGTGATGGGCTTGGCTAGCTAAAAAAAGTGCAGATTAAGCGTGCGCGTGCGTGTGTAATAATTGCTCGTTATTTAAGCATAAGGAGGAGGAAATAATGTTTGGTAAGACGTTGGGCTTTCAGATGCCTCAGACAGAGATGAGAAAACAATAAGGAATTACTATTTATTATTTATCGTAGGAGAGGAGAGGAGAGGAGGCATCCATCGATTCCTGTCGTCTCCATCCGTAGCTGCTGCTGCTTCTAACAACGACTAGTGCTACCGGTAACAAACTAAGGCATCTAGTCGTTGAGTCGCCGAGACGTCCCGCTCCGACGCAGACGCCACACGGAACGGAGACTTGGACATGTATGCAGCGCCAAAATCTCTAACCCGCCACCCCGCACAACCTATCACAGATATCTCTCCTATTAAAACCTTCGGTCGAGATCTTTGGTGGTTGACGTCACACTTTAGTAAAATTACTCATCATATTATTCATTATAATAGATCTATCTTATATACTAAAATTACTTATTATACCATTCGTTGTAATAAGTTCATCGTATCCGCTAAAATTACCCACCATACAATCAAGTGCATAAGGTGTATACTGAGAAAAGTGGTTGCTCGCGCACAAAAAAAACGAAGGCATATGACTCACTCTCTCATAATCTCGATGGTGAAATTTAGTTTGCTCCTACCAAAGCAAGGACAGTCGACTAGTATGATAGATATACATACCAATGTAATTTATTTCTCATGCACAACAAAGTATGTGTCCTCTTTATACAACCTTTGGTGCCTGCATATGCCCGGCCTAGGCCCGAACTGGTGTTTGCCTACATGCACATACGTTTTGGGATGATCAAATACGTCATACCATATCCATATCCTCATTTTTTAATTGGATATGGATGAGTCACAAATAGTAATGGATATGGATACAAATACAAATACTGATAATATCGACTTTGAAGACTTTCATGGATAATATGTAAAAACTCGTACTACAAAAAAAATATCAAGCTACACATGCAATTATCACTTATGATGTATTAACTTCATTGATTTATAGTCATGTCAGTATATATAGTATGATTTTGAATACTCGAAAAAACAAAGTAGGGGGTGGGGGAAAGAAAAAGTTTGGGATATATTGATTCAAATTGAATTGCAAATACATCAACAATAGAATCAATCCAATTCTTTTCTCAAAAAAGAATTAATTCAATTCTTAATTGCAACAAGCAGGTCTCTCAAATAGAGATGAACTGCTGACTATGTCGAATAATGAATTCAACGATTCAATAAAACTAAGAGATGGATGAAATTGCACAATGAATCTAGATCTCAATCAAAGAAAAGGAAAATAGGGGATATGGCGAAATACATAGACGCTACGGACTTGATTGTATTGAGCCTTGGTATGGGAACCTATTAAGCAGTAACTTCCAAATTCAAAGAAACCCAGGAACTAAAAAAAGGGCAATCCTAAGCCAAATCCATGTTTTGAGAAAACAAGCAGTTCTCGAACTAGAATTCAAAAGAAAAGACTACCTAACAAAGGAAACAAAAATAATTAAAACCATATACATGCACCTCACCATTACGAGTAATAGTCATTTGCCAAAACATAAGGATTAATAGGCATGTAATAATAACATAAAAAAAACAGTTAGGAGGATGGAATGTAGATGATCTAGAGTCGGATTTTAATATACAGATTCGTGTTCATATTAGTATCCACAAAAAACTTTTGGATACCCTTAAATTCATGACCTCGTGGGATGCAAAAACATAGTTGCAACCCGGCTCTGGATGAAGGCAATCGATGATAGTTTCCCATGAATCTTGCTCGACCAATGAAGGTTTGGCATGCTCAAACCTAGGGACATAACACCAAAGGCGGTCGGGACAACCAGATCAGTTTTAAGGAGCCCAATGACGACCAAGAGGATAGGAACGAAAGAGAAAGGCACAGGGGCGACGGAAGAGAAAGGCACAGGGAGGCTAGGGACCATCAGGGAGGCGTGCGAGGTCAAGGAGGCTTGTGCTTGCATGTGGAGGCATCGATGGCGATTGGGACGTCGCGTGCTCGCATAAGGCATACGTGCAACCAAAAACTAGCTCCATGGGTTTGATTCAACACCAACGGACATAAGTTAAACTCAGTCGCTCCCATCCGTTCAGCCTAGCCAGAGCTACATAGGCTGGGGCATAGGGTCTAGCTTGGTAGGAACCAAGCAATCAAATGTGCCTTAAGTCAAAAGTTTTTTGGCTCAAACTATTACATAAATTGGGGCAATTCCTTACATGAATTGCTATGGTACACCAGGTTAAGAGTTCTCTACATCATTGGATAAAGCAATATGAATGGCCCACAATGTCTCAATCCAGTGTATCTTATTTTTTGAATTCCTCTAGTGGAAGGGCATAACCGTCCTTTATAGCGGTGTTTTTTTCTCCTATGTACTATGAAAATGTGATTTTCTTTGCAAAAATGTCCTAGGACTGATGTAAAATGTAACATAACCGCCATCAATTTTTCCTTGGTTTTATCTAGTGACCCCCGGAACATGTACAATGGTCCATATTAAACCATCTCCAGCAAACACTTCAAAATTCTTCTCTATAACATTATTCCATACACACTCTATCCATACTCGAAAATTTCTTCACACTTTACACTACATTCTAAAAGATTTCTTCTCTCCAACAGACACTCTATCCCTAAAAGGTCAGATGAATGGTGTGTTACAGCTCCTCCTAGAGATGCTCTAAGTGTATATAAGGCCATTTCCTATCGGGTGTCCATGGTGGTATCAATGTCATCAAATACTATACCATGTAGGCATTTTGATGAGGTGACGATGTATTTAAAGAAAAGAGAGAAGATGGTGATTTCTCATTCAAGTTACTACCATGGCTAAAATACCAATCCACACGGAAACCACAGGCACTCCACCGAGATGACTCATAGACCAACAAAAAACAACCTGTTGACACCAGATTTTGGCAAGTGGCCGATGTACTAGAAGCTTCTGGAAATCGGCTTGGGCCTTGAAGAAATACGGGCTGAAAACAGATGTGGAGAAGGCCCAAATCGGTTAAGAGATAGTATGGAAATAAGAATCCGGGTCGGTTAGAACCCAATTATATTAAGAATAGTTAGGTAACTTTAGAAGATGAAGTCGAGTCTGTATCGATTACCAGATAGAGTCCTAATTAGAGTCGAAGTAAAAGGGTCTGTATAAAACTTAGCCCCTGAGGGCGTGTAAAGGATCATGACATTAATCAAATGCATCTACTTTTAATTGTTCTTTACTTTTCATCACATTTAGAGTGGTTCTATCATATTTAGATTTCTGTCAACTTGTTACGCGTCTTTCGATCTATTTCGAGATATACCCCGGGAGTTCTTGCAAGCAAGTACTGTCTCGATTAAGTTCGATCTATGAGTTTGCATTGGCTTTCGGTTAAAACATTATCTTGGTTGATATTACTGCGCATCGCCGTTTTAACCAAGGGTTAGGTTTTACCCATCTTTCTGTTGCTCAACACATTCGTTAGCAGTAGATTGTTTACCTCTCGTTCTATCGGCTTATAGCTTGCTATTCATCGATTGTCTGTTTACCCTTCATTCTATTAGCTAGACGATATTGTCGGCTATTTCATAGTTTGTTTACCCTATTTCTGTTGCTTTGTTGATTTTATCGGCTTAGGGGTAGACTGTTTATCCTTTGAACCTATTGGTTTATATCCAATCTGAGCTGATAGTTTCGCTACTTTTTGCCTTGCTCAAATCTGTTTCCAAGTATTGCAGATTCATCACATTATAGATCCAATCAACTATCTGATAGCTGATTGTAGATCAAATCGGCTAGCACGCATTGAACCCTGCTTCCGGTGCTATCGAGGATCCAACTCTCTAAGCCGAGTTAGCGTGAAGAGCAACTTTTTACGTCAACACAACCATACAAAGCTACCTTGAAAAGATGGAAGAGAAGGAAAAAGACTTTGAAACAATACATGGTTAACCGATAGAAACTATTCATTGTGGAAGGAAATGTGTAAGATATTTTTCATCTGAGATGACAAGTTATGAATATTATTATAGAAACAACCAATTGGAAATACTCTAATTCTTGCCATATATATGATATGAGATGAGTGGAGGAGAGAAAGAAGCATAGAGAATTGAGCTTATGGATGACAATCGAGCGGGTCGACCACAGGTAGGGTAGTTGTGGACCCGTATTCAAATTACAAATTCCTGTACCCAATCTAGACCACGGGTATGGCATTCTACCTATACTCATACCCTACGATCGAGTATGCGAAACCTGCTTGAGGGAGACCTGCTGCATGCACGCCGTAGAGCTCGCCGGATCGTGTTGCTCCACCCCAGCTGTAAAATTTGATGAGTTGATTAAAAGACGGAAATTACGTGTGGGTAGGAGATTCTCGAGAGAGCGTTTTGAGTGGTCAAAGAAAAACCAGATTTGCGCGTGTTTTTGGTGCGCGACGATCGTCTCTCCACTCCAACCCGCGTCACGTCACAACCGCCAATACAAGCAGTTGGAGCAATGACACCAGCCCAACACAAAAATCAAGCTGTAAAATTCATATGAGGCTTCCACGTACTTCTTTTTTTTTTTCAATCGAAACAAATAACTTGTTGTCCCTTCTCTCTCCAAAAAGAGAGAAGTATATCAAAGGAAAATCCACGAAATCATTATATCGCCGTGGAATGGTATCGAGACCCTGGTCCAAAAAATTGATGCCAAATTTAAATTTAAATTTTAGAAAAAAATCCTAAATGATTTTCCGCTAAAACCATCTGATAAAACACCTAACTGCCCGCCTGCTCCGGTCTCCTTCCGTCTTCACCGCTAGAGGCAGGCTACCCAAAATGTGTGACCTCAATCGAGAACCGCGCGTAGCGCAGTGAGAAGGGCGCTGGTGTGCGCCCCTGCCGGCTTGGTTCGATCCCTGGGATCAACCGGGTTTTCTCACCTACAATAAATTAGGGTACGTACACGCGTGTGTCATGTTGTCTACTCGCTGTTCCTAGCATGTGTTAAAGTATCTGCTGTTTCTAGCGTGTGTTGGACGCACGCGTGTGCGTGCGTGTAGGGTGTGTGTATGGTGGTGTGAGTTGTGTGCGTCTTCGTTCTATCCATCTTAAAAAAAAGCCAAAAAGCCTAGTTAATACTAATTCGGACGCAACAGTGTATTAGTATAACTCTACTCTACGGTATGTGGAGGGCATGAGGGTGATTGGGCAGTTTAACTGGCAGGGCGGAGCGAACGCGTGTCCCCTGCCCAGCTGTACCCAATCCACGAGATGTAATCGTGGGTATATATGGCCCCTCCCCACTCTACTCCCCTTCCCCCCTCCACTCCCATCTCCTCCGCCTCCGCCTCCGCCGCCGCCTTCTCGCCTTGTCTTCTTCCTCCTCCTCCCCCACAGCCCACACATCGAGCATGGCCTGCCGAGGCGGCGCCTCCAAGCACGCCGACCGGATCAAGGGGCCGTGGAGCCCCGAGGAGGACGACGCGCTGCAGCGCCTCGTGGCCCGGCACGGCGCCCGCAACTGGTCGCTCATCAGCAAGTCCATCCCCGGCCGCTCCGGCAAGTCGTGCCGCCTCCGCTGGTGCAACCAGCTGTCGCCGCAGGTGGAGCATCGCCCCTTCACCCCCGACGAGGACGACACCATCCTCCGCGCCCACGCTCGCTTCGGCAACAAGTGGGCCACCATCGCCCGCCTCCTCTCCGGCCGCACCGACAACGCCATCAAGAACCACTGGAACTCCACGCTCAAGCGCAAGTACACCGCCTCTGCTGCTCTTGCCCCCGCCGATGACGCGGCCGACCTCCCCGCGCGGCCGCTGAAGCGGACCAGCAGCGACGACCACCCTGCCCTTTGCTTCAGCCCCGGGAGCCCCTCCTCCGGCTCCGATCTCAGCGACTCCAGCCACCACAGCCTGCCCTCCGCCATGCCGTCCGTCACCTCGCAGCACCAGCAGCAAGTCTACCGCCCCGTGCCGCGGACCGGCGCGGTGGTCGTGCTCCCGACGCCGCCAGCGCCGTCGTCTCCGCCGCCGGCGACGTCCCTGTCGCTCTCGCTCTCCCTGCCTGGCCTGGATCAGCCCGACCCTGCTCCGTCGGAGGCAGCGCCTCCCCCGGTACAGCCGGCTCCACCGTCTGAGATGCCGTTCCTGGTCCAGAATCAGGCGCCCTTCAGCGGGGAGTTCTTGGCGATGATGCAGGAGATGATCCGGATCGAGGTCCGGAACTACATGTCCGGCGACGGCGTCCAAGCCGCGAAGCTCGTGATGGGCATGGCCAAGATCGACTAGTAGTGACGGTGACGATGACGACGACGATGATGGATCAGCTCAAATCGGAGCAGCTGCGTGCTCTCTCTGTCTCAGCAAGAAGCGCAGACGGGCGGGCAAAGAAACGCGGGGGCGGCGGCGGCGGCGGCGGCGGCGGCAAGTGAAGAAGAGGAGGAGTTCAATCATCTTTTGTTGCTGTGTTAGATCTCCAATAATAATTCGTTAGTTGCTTGTCAAGTTTGCCTTTTTTTTTTCGCTCTCCAAGATGTAGGTAATCCTCCAAGAGCAGAGAAGAGATGAGATGAGATGAGATGGACGAAGAAAACTGTGTCTCCGTCTCGTCTGAAGCCACTCCTCCTATAGCGAGTAGTAAAGCAAGCAGGAATAATAAGCAGTGTGTGTCCAGCAGCTTCAGGCTCCAGCGACATGAGCTGTAGACTGTAGTAGGATGATGCATGAGACTTGTTTCAGTGTGTCCAGAGAATTAAGAGAATGAAAGAGGGAAAAAATACTTATGGGAAACAAGGACAAGTGTACAGATGAATGAAGAACAATTAATATATCATATATTGACTCGTGTTTACCAACGTGGAGGGAGAGAGAGTGAGATCTGTCCTGTGTGCTGGAGGAAGAGCCAGAGAGAGAAGGCAGGAATTATGGCAGTGGGAGAATGGGCGACAGCTACTGCCTGCCTGTTGTCCATCCACTCTCTCTCTCTCTCTGCTCTGCTGCTTTGTTGTTTACTGTTTGTCACTCCTCATGGACGGACGAGAGAGTGAGAGGGGTTTGAAACGGCACCTGCAACTCGGCTAGAGAGAGACAACGTGACTCAAACGAGCAACCAACAAGTTGGCCTGCACTGCATTATTAGAGAGAGGAAGCAGGCTGCTGCAGAGGAGACTACTAGTTTCTTCCGCTCCGACTTGCAGTCTTCAGATCAACCCCATCTTCAGCCCTTTCCTAGGACTGCCCTCGTTTTTTTGGAATCTGAGAATCACGCAGCAAAATTTTCTCTCTTCAAAACAACTTGCCTCACATTTAAATTTATAGAGGATGAATTGTATTGTCTATTTCTTAGAGCATCTGCTACGGTAGAGTCTCAAACAGAATCGTCTCTATATTTAGAGTAATACGGACAGCATGATACCTTCATCGTTCCCTTCTCTTACTGCTATTCAAGAGACTCTAAATTATTTCCAAGAACCAGTGACACGCGGCTGTTCTAAACAAATCAATCATCAAGTGAATTTGTTTGTTACTAAGAACTATTTCACTTGTAAGAATCAGCTGCTATCTAATGCAAATATTTTAACTATTCTTAGGTATGAAAACAATTTAAAAAGGTGTGAACATCTAAGAGGACGAAAAAAAGCAAAGACAAGTCAACAACCAAGCAATGAATGCTAAAGTGATTAGCTCGGCCTTCCAGAACCAATCTTTAATTAAAATCCATAGAGGATGCAAAAGGTGCCCGATTGGGGTGTTTGAGCACAGCCTGGAAAGTTTGTTTTCTAAGCTTTTCAACGGATCCAACCATGTCATCAAATTCACCCTGAGCGCGGAAATATCAATAAAAAACTATAGCGGCTAGAAACTGTTTCCTATGTCTTGGGTGTTGTGCACCATTATATATGGCTCTTGGCCTTTGTGCTGCGACCCAAGCATGTCCACCATACCTTTTCATCTTCCTTCCTTCCTCTCCTATTTGTAGGAGGCAGCCCTTTGTGTTAGACACCATATTTTGAAACTAAAACAAATTATGCATATTCTTGGGTTTTCATGTCATTAGCTGAAACATCTCTGAGATTGTGCATTTCTTCCCGTTGTTCTTGCAAGCTCTTTGTGATTGCAGTGAGAATTGTAATCCGCTTGACTTGGTTGAGTACACAACGTGCCTGCTGCAGGTTGTTGCGCTTTCAATGGTTGACCGCACAAGATTAGTCAGATTTCACGACTATCTTTGATCCTACGCCATGAAGATCGGACGTACCCTCGTATCATTTGGTATTAGAGTTCTGATTGTCACGGTAGGATCTTTATCCCTAGTAGTAGATTTACTTTCAGCCATATTACAGAAAATTGCCACACAAAAATATCATTCTTTGAGTTGAATTTGTGTTTCTTTTCTAATCTAAAAATTTGCTTTACAAAAATATTGAACCCTAGTCTCTCATCTGTTGTTCTTGTGCGTTTTGCTAAGTTCTTATCCATTGAATCGTGTTCTTGTTGCTAAATTGTTCATCTTTCTTCGCGTCACTTCTAGATCCAATCTGTCCAGTTCACTGTTTTGGCCATAACTTCCATATACGAGCTCAGATTTTCATGTTCTTTGTGCTTTTTGGAAAGCTCATAAAATTCTCTACATGCTTGATGTAGACAATTTTTCTTATTCAGCTTAGAAATTGGTCAAACTTGGATTTAAATCTGACTGCTACTTTGTTGTGAAAATCTGTAGATCTGTTTTTGATAGCCCATCTATCTTTTGCGAATATTTTGCGCCCATAAAAACTAGCTAATACGTTGCATAGGGCTGCACTCAATTATATTGATTACACCGTTGCAAGAAATAATAAAAAAGTTTGGAACATTTGTTAAAAATCAGTATCATAGCCAACTCTTTCAACAAAAGAGCAAAGAAGAAAAGAAAGATTTTTGGTAGCTGATTGTTATTTATAAGAAAAGAAAAGTGAAGAAGAAAGTTTATAAGATTAGTTGCACCATTGTGAGAAAATCATTCTTCATGTGCAATCTTGTGCTCTACTGAATATCTTTGCGACTAGCTAGTGTCTTTCTATAACCAATACAATAGAGCTGTTTTGTGATATCTCAATCTTACTCTAACTCACTTCTTTGATTGCAGAGCCTTTAAAACTGAATCATTTCTATATTTATAGTCTCTCATCCTTCAGTAGAGTCTCTATCTCAGCTTCTAAATTTAGATTTTTTTTCTCCCAGCCTCTAAATTTGGAGGCTCTCTATATCAATCTATGCAGTTTCTCTGGATAGAGATTCTACTGGAGAGGATGAAATTATAGAGAATGAATAGTGATTTAGAAAGAATGTATAGAGATCTGATTTTAGAGTATCTGCTGGAGATACTCTAAGATCTCATCCTTCAAACTGAGAGAGCCCCGCTCGTTGGAGTTATAACCTAAACTTGTCCCGTAGATTGTAGCACGTCGCTTGGTAATCCTGTGCATGGTGCGGTTCAATGTGCACATTTCTTCTGTTCGAGTACGCGGAGAGACAAAGAGACCAAGTTTTAGGGCCTCCTTGGTAACAAAGTTTAGAGAATGTTTTGTAGAAAAATAGATTTTCTGCCGAGGTTACTTATTGATCGAGAGACCACAGAACTCCTTACCGAAGAGCTTTCATCGTAAATGCACCGATTCATCAAGATGGATAGAGATATTATGCACATTGATTTATTCTGGTTTGGGCCTCTTGAAAAGATATAATAACCCTACTTTAGTTGCACGCATATGTTTGTGCTATTGCCGCTATAGACGTTGATGTGTATGCCCCTCTTCACCCGGGGGTATTTATAGTACAAGGCACACAGTCCTAGTCCTATACGACTTGAAAAACTTATTCGAATAACCTAGACTCCTACCAGATTTACAGGTATATCCTAACATTCTAACTTGCGCCCCCAAAAAACATCCATATCTAGAAGGCTACGTGCAACACTCCAATTTTTATTAAGAAAATAAAATTTAGATTGTTTTAATTTCAAAAATATAAAGGAAGGCTTACTGAGAATCAAGCAAAAACTAAACCTAGAGAATTTAATTTTCAAAATATCAAATGTCAAGAAAATTTTGGTTAAAATATAAATTCCATCTTTGGATATAGTGCTAAATTTAATAAAATATTTACTACCATAAACCCTAATATTAAATAGGAGAAATAAGAGAGAAAACAAAAGAGAAAAAAAAGGAAAGGAAAAGAAATTAAAAGCCCAGCCTTGGCTCGTATCCCTCTCCCTCGGCTCGTTTCCCCCGTGTGCGCCCTCCCGCGCAAGCCGACGCCCATGCCTCGGCCAGCCACCCTCACTCCCCCAGCCTGTCTCCCTACTTGGCCTAGCTCGGCCGCGCCCTGCCTCAGCCTAGCTGAGCCACACGAGGCACAGCCTAGCCATGCCGCGCCAGCCTCCTTCTCCCCCTGCCCGTCTCGTTGCGCTCGTGTCGCGACGCTCATGCCAGTGCGTGTACGCGCCGCGCACGCCTTGCCTTGGCCAATCCCCTTGTTGGACCATCGGCCACGCCAACGCGCGACCGTACCGAAGTGACGCACACATGCACCTTTGCCTCCCCGCAGTGGCCTCATGCGCCACGCTGCCGCGTCGTGCTGCCCTCCGCGTCGCGTGTGCTAGGCCGTCGCCTCAGCTAGCTATTCCTAAGGCGGCATGGCACCGCTCAACATAGCACGACACGTCGTCGCATCTGGCCAAGCCATTAACCACTGCCCAGCGCCACTGAGCCAGTAAGCTCGCTTGCTCGACGACGATGCAATCAATGTCGTGGCCCTACTCGTTGGCGCCACTGCCCGCGTGCCTCACTGATGCCCCGGACCCGCAGACCAGCTCTCCAAGCTGTCGCTTACCTCCCCTACCTCTCCCCGAGCCGATAAAACCCCCACCGTCCCTGCCATGCATTTTCCCCTTTTGCCTAGTTCTGCCTCCGCGCTCTAGCTAGGTTTCCCACACAAGTCGGTGAGTCCCTTAGTTCAAATCGGAGCTCAACAAAGAGCTCCCCTTTTCTACTTCATCGTCCTTCACTTGATTAGTCTCTCTCTGTAGGTCTCTAGAATGCTCACAAATCGCCGCCGTCCGGGAACTGCTTTCTTTTGATTTCCCCGCCGCCGGTAAGTCCCGCTCCAATTCCTTGCGCTAGGAGCATACCAGGAGTACCGCCCTCACCCCCATGCCATTATTTTGGCTTAGGGTTCACCAGAGCATGCTATTGACAAGGCCAATGCTCCGATCGCTGCCGACCTCTGCGACGCTAGTGCAATCTGGACCTCCTCTGTCCTCGCTGTTGCTATAGGTAACTCCCTAGAGATCCCCAGTAGCCTTACAGTACAGCTTCGAGTTTCGTTATGGGACGGACCTGGTCCATTAAGTTTTGATCTCTACTAGCTACTTGCTGGTGGTGATGTCCTTCGTAGACATCTGGGTTGTACGGGCATGGATGGTGTTTCCACGTTCGTCGGTGTGGAAAACATGGGCCCTGGGTGTCCGAGGGTATACTACAGGACGTACCGCCACCTTGGGCCGAGTCAGTCGGGCCTTCTAGAAGGCAGGCTTGGAAGGCGGTGCGGTTGAAGATAACCTATAAGGACACGAATTCGTTTCCTATTCATGTTATATGGATATAGACGTAGCCGGATCGGTTATATCTATATCTTCCAAACACAGACCAGGGTTTCTATCTGTAACCCGACCCCCTACACTATATAAAGGGGTTACGGGGTCCTTAGTGGACACATCGAATCTCTCATCTTGTAATCATCATCAGAATCCACCCAAATACAATCCACGAGCACAGGAGTAGGGTATTACCTCGCCTCGAGGGCGAACTCATATAATTTCGCTCCTGTGCTACCATCGTTGTTGTGATCTCTCGACGCGCCCATAAAATATATTGCCGACGCAAATCATCGACAGTTGGCGCGCCAGGTAGGGGCTAGCGTCACGATCAACTACATCGACTTCGATGGCTTCCATTGGCGGATTCGTCTTCACCTACGCTCCCAGCCAAGATTTCATCTTCGGAGATCTTGGCTTCATCGCCGGGGACTTCGGAGAGCTTCGGTTATGTGAGCCGAACTTCGTTCGGTCCACACACTATCGGGGAAGATGGTACGCGACTCCGGCCGAGCCTCCCCACTTTGGGATCTCTGCACCGGATTCTGATCCGGAGGAGATCCGATCTGATGATGACGATCTCGACTGGCCTACCGCGGGCCTTCCCTTCGGTTTTGGTCGGGATCAACCACTCCTCTCCCTACCAGCACCTTGTGCTAACGAAGGATCGAGTCGCGATCTGATTCCCGGCTTGGATCGCTCCCAGATCCAGTCAGGAGTCACGATCCCTCTATCGTGGTTCGCCCCCTTTGGTTTTGGAAACTCGGCCGCTGTTTTCCATCGGACAACGTGCCGGTTTTTCCAGTCTAGGACAAGGGGCGGAACACGGCTTGTACACACCGGGATGAGCTTTCTGAGCCAAAACTCAGGGACAACTCCTTCCCGGTTAATTCCCCGAGTGGTAATACCATTCGGTCTAGTCAATTCGGCTGAAAATTTCTAGCAGATTTGTTCTGCCGAAACCAAGTCGGATCCTCTTTTGCTTAGAGACCCTGCATGAGAGGTGGGAGTTGTAATCACTCCCATCGACGAGCCAACGAATCGGGATCAGTTGAGTCTTTCCTTCTCGGAATCCGAGTCGGAAGAGAGTGTCAATGGGATCCCCGACTTCCGTGGTGTCTACGTGCTAGATGGCCAAGCCTCTGGATCGGCCCGACGCCCCACGGGGGAGGCCGGAGCCGAACCAAATCGCGAAGGTGCAGAAGACTTGCGCGACCAACTACGTGGTCGCGCACAGGAAGTTCGGGAGGAACTGTTGCAAATCCATATGGGAGATCACTCGGTCTTCCGTACGCCACAGCAGAACATCCTCGCCTGTAAAACCCTCCTGGACAATGTTGGTCCTCTACTTGGAGAGAACAACCCCGCAACGCCGATCGTGGAACAAGTCAAAGCCATGGTGACGGCTGCGGCTGTTCAAGGCACTCGGGATCAACCGGCCAACTCGGCTAGAAGCCAGACTGCTACAAGTAGTACTCGGTGCAGTCGGCACACGCGAAGTCGCGGGCAAGACGCTCGCCGGAGTGCAAGCCGCGACCTTCGTCTCGACATCGAGGCCCGGCGCAGGGAGCGAGACGAAGATCGGCGCCGTACTCCCCCACGTCGAAATCTCCCCCAACGATCTCCTTCACCCGTAGATGGGCTGATCGACGGGATCAAGACATTCACCCCCCGACTCCGCCAGGTAAACTGGCCTGAAGGGTTTAACCCTAAAGGCATTGTGAAATTTGATGGAGAGCGGGACCCCGAGGCTTGGTTGCAGATTTATTCTCTGGCGATCAAGGCCGCGGGTGGAGGATACGACGTGATGGCCAATTATTTGCCCGTCATGTTAACCCCTCCGGCTCAGAACTGGCTCGTAGGCCTTCTAAAGAATTCAATCGATTCCTGGGGAGAACTTTGCGGTCAATTCGTTGCCAATTTCCAGGGCACTTATGAGAAGCCCAGAACCCAGTGGGACCTTTATCAGATTCACCAGAAAAAAGATGAATCGTTAAGGGATTTCATTCGGCGTTTCACCAAGAAGAAGAACACAATCCGGGAGATCTCAGAGGCGGTCGTCGTCGCAGCCTTCCAGAAAGGAGTTCGCGACCCTGACCTGATCAAGAAGATGTCCCGGAAGCCCCCGACCATCGTTAAGGAAATGTTCGCCTTGGTGGACCGATACGCTACTGCCTCGGACGCTCTAGCCGAGCGTCAGGAGGATCACCTAAGCAGACAAGAAGGCAAGAAGGACAAACCCGAGTCAGCCTCCAACAAAGACAAGAAGCGCAAGGGCGAAGAGATGGTAGCGGCAGCGGAGCAGGGTCGGCTGAGGCCACCTCGACCCGCCGAGTACAACAGAGTCATGGAGGCGCCATGTCCTTTCTATCCAAACGAAAAGCATGCGGCCAAGAACTGCAATATCTTGAAGAAGTTCGCTGAGGATCACAACGGCGACACTCCGAGAGATGCCAAGCAAGATGACAAGCGCGACCCCCCCGAGGACGATGCTTACCAAGAAACTGAGCGAGAGCTCAACTACATATTCGGGGGATCGGATGCATATGAGTCCAAACGTAAGCAAAAGCTTACCGATTGGGAAATCAATGCAGCTATTCCGGTGACCCCCGGGTATCTTCGGTGGTCTGAAATTCCGATCATATTTGATCGTTCAGATCATCCAGATCACATCCCGTGCCCGGGAAGGTATCCACTCATCCTGGATCCTGTGGTGCAGGGCGTCCGACTGCGCAAGGTCCTGGTTAATGGCGGGAGTGGATTAAATATCCTTTTCGTTAAGACTTTGGATGAGATGCAGATTCCAAAGGCGGCGCTCCAGCTGGCGGATTCGCCGTTTCACGGTATAATTCCGGGAACCTCATCGGTGCCGATCGGGAAGATTAATCTCCCTGTCACCTTTGGGACTCAGGAAAATTACCGGACAGAAAACCTCAATGTTGAGGTGGCCGATTTTGAGACCGCATATCATGCGATCTTAGGAAGGCCGGGCTTGGCCAAATTCATGGCCGTCCCACACTACACCTACTTGGTTATGAAGATGCCAGGACCACGGGGCATGATCACGGTCCGTGGAGACGTCAAGTTCTCCCGTCTCCTCGATAGGGAAAACTGCGACTTCGCTCAGTCTAGAGGGGTGGCAGCGGGGTTGGACAAAATCCGGCGGACTGCCGCCACCCTCCGCGACGAGGGCGATCTACCAAACAAAAAGCCGTCTAAGTCGGGCATCAAACTGGACGAGGCGATGAATAAAGAGATGCGGCGCTCTTCCCGTAAAGATCAAGGCGTCTTCTCATCACTCGGCGATGCGGCTCGGGGCTTGCCGCGATAAAGAACATCAAGCAATCGCGTCAGAACTAAACCTGACGGCTATTGTAATCCGTGTTTACAAATAAATAAAGATAAGTTTTCGCTCAACGCTTATGCAGTTCTGTTTTTAACTTGCTACTTATTTGTACGTCAATTAAGTAGTATGTCGGGGCTACACCTAATTAGGTGCGCAATTGCGCACCTAACCCATTTATTTGACACGACTCACTACCTTGGGGCTAGTAAGTCGGGGGCTACACCTAATTAGGTGCAGTCTGCGCCCAATCAATACCTAATCGTTTCTTCTCTATTAAATCTATGACGAAGCCTTGCATAAATCGTTCCAAGTAACAAAGAAACGTAGTTTATTCGGGCAGAGCCATGACTTAAACAGAGAAAAGATGGTTAGCTTGGGCCATGTTAAGAGAAAAATGGAAAGTCATGTACATGGATAATTTATGAGTTCCTACATTTTCATAGGAAATCTAACTCTAAGTTGTCCAAAAGGCATTAATTTGTCGGCTTCACTTCCTCGGCGGTGTCATTGCCTCCTCCTCTGGCGGCGGTTGTCCTTGGCGGCGTCAAGATCGATCCGAGATAGTGCGACTTGCGATTCCCAACACTTGATCGAACTTCGTCGGCCGACTTCCTGAGCCGCGCCTTCAGCCGGTTGCTTGGGGGCTTCACCACCTCTGGATCAGCTTCGGTCGAGAGCTCGGCTCGTCTCGCCAAAGATAAAGTTGGCGTCGAGTAGGCTCCACCACCGCCAAAAGCTCATCATACCGCGCCTGCGCAATTTTGGCGTTCTCTTGAAGAACATCATACTGCGCTAGCGTCTTCCTCCTATGCTCTGTCAAAGAACAGGGAGTGCATGATTACATGACCGCGTGGACACCGGGGGCTTAGAGCCGGTCGGGTTTGGGGGCTCACCCTCCAACTCGGCGACAGCTTTCTCCTCCGATTTCTCCAGCTCCAGCCTCTCCGCCTGAAGCTTGGTGATCGTGGCGTCACGTGCTGCATAAAATGTGGCACATAATGTCACCTGGTCACATACAAGACAAACAAATTCTGACTCAGGTCAGGGTACTTACACCGGAGGGAACCCGCAAGGTCGAACTTTTCGTCCTGTAGTTCCTTGATCCGGGCCTGTAGCTCTCGGCGTTCTTTGGCTACCTCGGTCCGGGCCCCGATAATCTCCCCTTCCATGGACTTAATCTGTTCTATTTGGGGGAGGAAGTAGTTAAGGAACTTGGTTTTCCTCTCGGAATAATCGCCAAGTTCCTACAAAGACAAAGGATGGTCACTATTCCAACTCAGGCAAGAGAAGATTTGTGATCAGGTTCCTGCAAGTTAAAAAGCTTACCCGAACCATTCGGCCGCACACGGCGGCGTACTCAAAGAGGGTTTCCCTCATCCTTGCCTCGGCTTCGTCGTCAATAAGGGCCCAGTTTCCGGCCTCGTCCCTCTAGCCCGCCGAGAGCTTTGGGTCAGTCTTCTCTGGGGAAGGTGGGGGCTGGCGGGGGATTTCTTCGATTATTGGCTCGGCCCTCGCGCCGCTCCTGGCGGACGAGCTTGGGTTAGAGGCTGCAGCACCTCCTCCAATTCCCGACGCAGCTCCGTCGGCCCATTGGCGAGGGCACCGATCGGATGGAAGAGAGAGGCTCCTTGACTTCGGTGGCGAGCCACGATGCGGCTCGGTCGGGTGACCCAGCAGAACCTCTGAGCGGTTTCTGAAAATAGGGACACTTGGTCGGAGGGATCTGAAGAAAGGCTATCGAAGGTGGCGGAGTTCCGCTTCCGATTGGTGGTTTTAATCTTGATGCCGGTTCCCTTTCGGGAAGAAGTTCCGCTCGAGGAGGCGTCAGGCGGGCCTCTCGGCCTAGCCTGAGGGGTTGAGTTCTTCTCCCTCTTTGGCTTCGTGCTACCGCATGTCCCTGGGGGGTAAGTCCCCGGATTACACCCGGAAGCCGAAGTTGGCCGGCTTGCTCCTCCTTTGGGAGCCTCGCCCACCTTTGGCCCCAAGTTGTGCGGGCCGCGTCCTCCTGACAACGGGACCTCTTCTTCCACTAAGGGGCCGGCCCTTGCCTTTTTGGCGGTGGGGTATCTTGAGTTCCTCTCTGGCGTTCGCCCTTGTTGGTAGGAGCCTCAGGGGTTGGGGCCGCGGATATAAAAGACCAGCGGTTCTGCATAGGAGCAAGGCACCCCCAAACAGAAAGCTTCAACGAAGAGATTACGCAATGTCCGACAAAGGCAAAGAATGTACTCGAGCCTTACCTTAGGAGGTGGATGGTTGAGGGAAAAACTTCTGGGGCTCCCTGAATTCGAAAAAATAGTTCCGGGAGCGAAAAATTCGGAGAGTCGATCGATGGCGTCGGAATTAGAGATTGGGACGTCCGTCTCTCTAGTAGAGTCGGATGGCCCAGTGTACTCGAACCCGAGCCTGATCCTTTCCTTGAGTGGCTGCACGCGGCGTTCCGTGAAGGAGACAGCTACATCGGCGCGGTCACCCCTTCTTTGAGATCTTTGGATCATACCGAGTAACTCGGTCACTTGATCCATTTCGAAGAAGGAGGAGAGTTCAAGAGGTGGAAGCTCGGGGCTTTCTCCCATCAAAGCAAGGAAGGCGGAGGATTGGAGCAATAGAACCGATCTGATGCCACCCTTGAGAGAAGTCCGTGGCGGCAAGGCAAAATATTCCCTCTTGAGACCGCTCCGGAGTTGGAACCCAGCCCCGCCAACAGCCTTAGGGGCAATGTCGGTGGGGTAGGCTTTGAGTAAGAAGAGATGACGGAAAAGGGCGAAGTGGGGAGCGATCCCCAGAAAAGCCTCACAAAGATGAACAGAAATTGA
Source organism: Olyra latifolia (assembly GCA_036346145.1). NCBI lineage: Eukaryota > Viridiplantae > Streptophyta > Magnoliopsida > Poales > Poaceae > Olyra > Olyra latifolia. The sequence goes on along the minus strand of CM070531.1, from coordinate 1,153,208 downwards.
AAGTTGAAGAATAGAGTTGGGATTCAAATGGAAAAGTTCAATCCCATAATGATGAAGCAAACCGCGAAGGAAAGACGACGCGGGGAGTCCAAATCCGCGGGAGAAGAAAGATTCGAGGACAACAATCTCTTCTTGATGAGGAGTGGGGGAGGATTCACCTGCGGCGGCGCGCCAATCAATAAGCTCTGACGACGGGAGAACGCCGGCGTCGACGAGGGCTTGCAACCGCTCATCGGTGGTGTTTGAGGTTGCCTAGTCCACCGCCATTGGAATGCGGTGGATTTGGGAGCTTGATGACGGCGGCGGTGCTAAGATTTCCTGGAGGCGGCGGGAGCACAAAAACCCTAGCGGGGAGTCTTAGGGAGACGAACGGTTTGGGGCGCACAGCGTAAGCGCACTAGTTCAAACTCCCTTAAAGGCTTCTCTCAGAAGGAAGTGGGCAACGTTTTGTTTCCGTGTAAGGCGGGAAAGGAATGAAGCCCTAAAATTGCCGTTTCAAGGCCTGGTTCTGATCCGAGCCCTTGAAGATATGCCCAATGAGGGCTGTGGGCCGTGCACGACTTACTCGGGTACAGGTGACACTCGGGTCATTTCAGTCGGGAAAAGTAGCATACTCCTTGTTGGGGTCGTTGCTAGTCTTCAATTTGAGGATTGGGCGCCTCCCAAGGTAGCAATTTGGCTTTTGATGTGCCCTTTGGGGACGGAAGTCGGTTCGGCTTTGTAGCCGGGCAGCGCATCGGAAGTTCTATACAATTGTCCTGGTGGCATATCTTTGGATCGTTTGTCAATAGGACAAGCACCACTTGGGCAAAATAAATCTAGCTCTTGACGTACCTCTTGGGGTCAATGGCTGGTCCGATTTTATAATCGGATTAGGCGTCGAAGAGTTACCTATTCAGTTGGGTCTCAGTGGTACATCTCCGGATCGTTTGTCATTATGACAAACACCACTAGGAGGACCTTAACTTGGAGGCGGGCGTATTCCTCTGGGAATCACTAGCTTGAATCTACATTAGTCGGATCAAGGCGCCTGAACACCCTACGCAGGTTGTGGCATGTCCCATGTTGGACCGAATGTTGAGCTCTGCAAGTCAGGCTTGAATGCCATAAGTTGTAACAGGGAGGATAACGCTGGGTGGCATTGCTTACTCAGTGACATCCACTTTTTCTCTGGTATGCCTCTCCGTGAGGTCATTAGCCAGCATACCGATCCGTCGGGCTGGGTACCAGGCATATTAAACGGCTTGAGAATTTTCTCGAGTTCTTTGCAACTGTGTTGTTTGATCAGCAGGTTACTCGGCAGGCAGACTTCATCGACCAAGCGAAGAATGACGTCACTCGGCTAACATCTGAAGGACTATAAGCTGAGCCCCGAATCAAGACAACCCAATCCCGAAGCACTCGGGGCCTACTGTGGAAAACATGGGCCCTGGGTGTCCGAGGGTATACTACAGGACGTACCGCCACCTTGGGCCGAGTCAGTCGGGCCTTCTAGAAGGCAGGCTTGGAAGGCGGTGCGGTTGAAGATAACCTATAAGGACACGAATTCGTTTCCTATTCATGTTATATGGATATAGGCGTAGCCGGATCGGTTATATCTATATCTTCCAAACACAGACCAGGGTTTCTATCTGTAACCCGACCCCCTACACTATATAAAGGGGGTACGGGGTCCTTAGTGGACACATCGAATCTCCCATCTTGTAATCATCATCAGAATCCACCCAAATACAATCCACGAGCACAGGAGTAGGGTATTACCTCGCCTCGAGGGCCCGAACCTGTATAATTTCGGCTCCCTGTGCTACCATCGTTGTTGTGATCTCTCGCATCGCCCCATAAAATATATTGCCGACGCAAATCGTCGACAGTCGGCGCCTTGGATTATGTTTACTTGGCCTTCCTGTACAACGTGAGGACTAGGGCCATTGAACTGATCCCCCACGGGGTGCCCAAGGATGACTCACGGAGCAAGTGTTATTAGAGCTTTTAGATTAGAGCTTTTAGCCCAAATGGCTTTGTGGTTTGCACCGTTGGTGTGAGATCTCCTAAGGGTAAAGTGTACCCACTCTGCAGGATCAAAACTATCATGATAGCTGTGCTCACATTTAAGAGCATACGAAGGGAGTGTTTATATGATAGGCTCTTCTTTTCAAAAGAAAAGGGTTTTTGGATAGAATTAAATGGTTTTGCAATGGAAATGCAAATGGCCTTGACGAAGGGTAGTTCACGGCTGAGGAAATTATATTTCATCACTAAAACAGTTTTTGCAATTTTCTTTCCCCTGCTAAGGAATAAACTTGGAAAATTGGTTTTCTGTAAAGCGTTCCAAGCCTCCTCTTGTACTAAGCCCCATACTGCACCTCTTTCCCTGACTAGCGGAGTACAATTATACTCACTCTTGTTGTTCCCCCTTCTCTTTCTGAACTCCAGTCGAGGGACAGCTAGTGGAAGACCCGTAGTACAATGACACCGATGCTGATTACGAGGAGAAGGGTTACAAGGACTTCCCGGAAGACTAGGGTTGCTTTCTACTAGGGGTGAAAACAGTCTTGATCCGGATCGAATAGTGGTCATCCCGTATCCGTCTCATTTTTTTTATCAGATCCGGATCCAGATAATGCTGGATACGGATACGGATACGGGAAAGTATCGGATCCAGTTCCGGATCAGATCCGGGCGGATACGGATACAGATCCCGGGTTTTCCCACTGTTTCTAACTTTCCATGTCGCCCTCTAATTAATAGAGCCATGACAATATATCAAACCGCCCATTCTTATCATTAAACCTCAGTATTCCTTCACCAATATATGTGTCTAACTCTGACTTAACCACATGATCTTCATTTGGATCAAGCAAACAACTATTACCTTCTTCAGTGTCATCATCAATGTCAACATAAGAACTCACGTGAGGCATATCGTACCCTTTTTTAGATGAAGTGTAAGCCATATTAGAACTATATGTATCCCATATATTTTTCAACACATCCAAGAATTTATGCATTATTTGCTTACCATCATGCTTTCCATGAATCAAATTCATATAACTATCTGGGTACTCAGATTAAATTATCCGGATACTTCCCAAGGGTACCCGGATCCGTCAGATCCTGTCTGTCCCATATCCAGACCGGGATACGGATTATTTATCCGGATAATTACCCGGATCTAGATTCGCCCGAATAGCAAAATGGCTACCATTTGAGATAGAATCCGGATACGGATCTGGATAATACCTGGACCATTTTCACCCCTACTTCCTACAGTCTTACTACTTGTGGGAATTTAGTAATAGTGCTGTTGTGCCCTGGTGTATGGGTTCATATGCTATATTTTGCTGAACTCTGATTCACGGCCTACGTGTCGCCATGTATATACTGTATTGGGGTTCTGTCCCTATTATGTAATATTTTATTTTCGCTGATAATGTATCACTCTGTTTATACTGTGCGTACTAGTTGTTGATCCTTGGGACTAGTACGAATGCACAGAGGGGTTCGGTCTTTTCGACCAGGTCCCAACAATTCGGTCTCTGGACATAGAAGAATTCCCGAGACGGCAGGAGCACCAGACCGACCATCTAGATGCATCTCTTTGGGCCCATGATGATACGTTCAATGGCCCATGAGCAAAGGGGTCTATTCCCGAGCATCAATCACCGGGGTAACAACTCGAGCATGCCATATTCGCCTTATCTCCCCGGGTATGCACCCTAGGGATAAGTTGTGTATGGGTGTATCCGTCAGGGTACTTTATTCAATCCTGACAGCTATGTATGCATATAAAACTTTGTTTTAATTAACTCTGTTTTTCTTGGAACTAAAACCTGTTTGTTTTCATAGTTTATGAAAGTTAAACCTTAAACAAACACAAAGGAGAAGAGCTAGCCATAGTCAAAGTTAGAAAACTTTGGTGAGGAGTGGAGTTACGAAAACTCCCAAAAAAAAACCATGGTTTCAAGCAAAACAGAGTTTTGAAACTAAATCTAAGTTTTGCTTCCAAATATCTCACAGTTTGCTAAACCAAGATATTTTCAGGAACTATGGTTTTGCGCCTCGAATCTATGAAAGTACTAGTTGCCAAAGAGGCCCTTAGCAAAGGAACCGACAAATCCTCTATCCTTTTCATTTTTCCTTTTCTTTTAAGCTGGCCGACCAAATTGTGTTGTATTCTTGATTATCCGAGATACAACTGTGATCACCATTTCTTTTATAATCATATATTTATTTAGAAAAAACTAACAAAGCTATATATGATCCATAAAATTGCTTCTGAAGACAAATTTTTTTTGTATCTAATCAAAATGTAGCTAAAACAAGAACGTACGAAAGAAGGTAGTATGCTTACATGCACGTGTTCACGTAGCGGAGCAGTCCATATATATTACTACTAGTGCATCCTCTGCGTGGTACGGTTGTGCCGATTTGTTCTTTATATATATAAATATAATATAAAATATATTGTGGTCGCTTGCTTGCTTGGGGCAATACTTGCGACAGAGGGATAATTTTGGTTAGGTGTTGTTTTCGGGGCAGTTAATGATTTGTGGTCGTGAGCAACCGACCTCCTGACCACCTAACCGAACAACACCACAAACAAGCTAGAGATACAGATATTGGGACTACCCAACCAACAGCCAAAACCAAAATCAACCCGCTCAGCCTGGGGAATTCAAAATATGGAATATAATCTTCTCTGTAAATGGTGGTGAAAACGGGAGAATGGAAAAGGCCTTTGCCAATCTCTAGTTAAGAACAAATACATTAGAGGTAACCCTGTGTCGTCAATATATAGCCGATAAGAATAGACTCCGTCTCCTAGTCACACTTGCTTGAGATTAGACGGTTCTATGTGCTGTGTCTCTCAAGGTACTTTATGCTTGTTTCTGATGTTGGTAGGTGTCGGTGCCTTAGTCCTTGTGTGGTTGTTGTAATAACGGTTAGAATACGCTTGGTTGTTTCCTTTTTTTTGTTATGAAAATGGAAAGCGGGGTGTTTCCCCTTTTGCAAAAAAAAGAAAAAAGCGGAAGTGCCTAGCAAGCTTAGGCTTGTTCAAGTTGTTGTGACATGGCAATCCTCACACTAGGAACTTGACCATTGCCGGCTCTTGGAGCTTAGAATACACTTGGAAGTTGGGTGTTGGAGAGACGTGAGACATGGTAGTGCCTCCCACCCTAACGAATTGAAAATGCTAGCATATGTATTAATTAATTATACTAACAGGACTTGACTAACTACCTAGAGGCAGTGGGTGAGACTGCTAAGAGAAAGAAACACAAGCTATTCGATCCTATCAACGTATAGCGTAAAGGCCGTTTTCTGTTACGGTGTCATGCATCCATCGCCCACCGTCAGATCACTCCAAAACTTTCTTTAAAAAACAACATTCCAATAGAAAAAAAAAGGAAAGGCGACCTGCATTGCCTGCTGACTACTCCATGTCTATCTGCACTTTTCAAGTCGCCCATCCCAGGCTTCTTATTTTGCCATCGCATTATTCTCTCTCTTGCACCGCTGAAAAAATCATCGAAAAATTCCTACAAAATTCGCATTTTAAAATTTGTCATAAAATGTAAATTTTCATAACGTGAATCTGTCGGTTTTTGGATTTTCATGGAGTTAATTCCAATCGGTTTCGTGTGAAACGCCATGCATACTCCAAAATGATTGCTCGCTTCACACCTGGGCACCGAGTAGGATAATATGTCGTCTTCTACACCACTTCGGCAGCACAACAAATTTGGAGGCAGCCGGCAATGAGTTTTTTCTATTTTTCTTTTATTTAAGATTTAGAAAAAAAAAGCACTTCAAAATTGATTTTTTTTAAAACCTAAAAATGTTGATACTATTTCTAAAACTATTTATAAAATTTTCCCTGATTTTGAATTTGGCTAGATTTAGAAGCTACAGATCGCTGGATCCTACTCTGGCGACATGGTCGATAATTGTGAATGACTGATTCGTGAACATGCAGGAAGTGGTATTTACTGTCCAAATTTACACCCACTCTTTTTTTTTAAAAAAATGGGCAAGACAACTGCCTATAATATTTAAGGAAGAAGAATACAATTTTTTTTTAAAAAACACAAAGCAGAGAAGAGAAACAGCCTGGCCCCTTGTCTTCAAGCCTATAACACTAACGGCATGTTCTTTATGACTTATCTTCTTATGTCTGATATCTATTTATTGTCAAATTGAAAAGTCAAATATTTTACTTTGTCAATTCGTTTTTTTCTATCTTAAAACCACACGTGAGAGCTCCAAAAAACATTTCGATCAAAATGTGTCAGACTTTCTAAACCACCTCGAGAAGCTCTCTGAGTTTAGCTTTTTAGCAAATTATTTTTTTAACAAACGGGTAGGAGCCCTGCTATTTCTATAAGGAGGAGCAAACGAAACAAAATTTATGTACAAGAGAGGCCTCATTATGCCGGGCAACAAAACGAAAGGACGATTACACTGTGAAAGAGGTGCTCCCTAGACGGAGTAAGGTGGAGGCCTTAACTCAGGAGGAGCGGTCGTTCAAAATGAGGAATGACTCCCAAGACGGAGTAAGGTGGAGGCCTTGACTCAGGAGGAGCGGTCATCCAAAATAAGGGATGAGATGCTAGCAGCCGAAGGAGACGAGTTTGAAAGATGCGCTGTTTCTCTCCTCCCAATTATCATTGAAGCTCACTGAGTCACTAGTTGTATGCTCGAAATTAATTAAGGACTAGTTGGCTATTGATCACTTTGTCGTTTTGCGCTTTGCTTTAAGAAATTTTATACGATCGAGCATATAGAATTCGGAGGGGCCTAACCTCTATCTAAGATTTATATATAGATGTTGCTCTTGAGGTGACCGTCGCTTTTTTTTTCTTTTTTTTGCAAGGAAAATAAAACGTGATGATTGATGCATTGCATATATGCTGATTGACCAGCTGATCGAGGCATAAAATCAATTGTGCCGGGCGGCGAAATGGATTATACATCCTACTTAATTACAAATGGATCACTTTGGTGTAGATTGCCTCGAGAACCCAAGACAAGCAACAAGCATGCACGCATATATATATATATCCATTACCACTAGATGTGCTTTGAGATTCGTGTTGTTTGGTTATTATACTTTCATATACCCATTAAAGAAAATATTTGAGACATCAAACTCCGAAAAAAATTGAATTTAACTTCAGTTTAAACTACATTTAACTATACTTCAAACTAGTTCAAACTGAGTTCGAATTTAATTTTTTGGAGTTTCATATCTGAAAAACATTTTTTAGTGGATTTGTGAAGATATACACGTTAAACATCACGAATCTCAATGCACATCATAGGTTTTTGAATCATGGAGTCTAGGCTCCATGGAGCCCCAAACTGGCTTCCTATATATATATATATATATATATATATATATATATATGATGGCTACTGTACTCTGGAGAGTACGGATTCCTCCGTACTCTCGATGGGTTTACGAAATTCGAGATTTTTAATGACCGATCCGAACATTGATCTTGTTCATCTCATTGAAATGTAGCTACCGACCAAGTTTCGTATTTTTTGAATTTGTTTACTATTTGTTTCGTATTTTCTAAAATCAGTTTTTTGGATGCTCCACAACTAATTAGAAGGCTAATTTTTTAAAATACGAAACAAATAATAAACAATTTCAAAAAAATACGAAACTTGGCCAGTAGCTACATTTCAATGAGATGAACAAGATTAACTGTTCGGATCGGTTGTTGAAAATCTCGAATTTTATAAACTCGTTGAGAGTACGGATTGAGTACGGAGAAATCCGTACTCTCGAGAGTACACTAGCCATCCTCAGAGAGTATCTAATGTACTCTCGGAAGCAGTAATGCCCCATGCTCCCGACGTTTCCACCGCAGGATCGCCCAATCCCATGGATGGATCTTGTATGTATATATTATTGCCCTTCTTTATATATGGTTGTGGCACTCATTCTCTCTATCTTACGTCGCTTCTAGATTTTTTTTTTCAAAGTGCGCATTACAATAATATATCGTAGTAGTCAGGTTTTCATCGATAAAGATTAAATAAGTTGATAGCGCAATCTCGTACTAACACATACTCTCTGCTAGTGCATGGATTATTGCTAGTAAATGGAGTAGCTATGAGCATCTCGATCGACCGGCTGCTCGAAAATTCAGGCTTCTGTAATACTATTATTCTAACCTTAAAAGATTCTCTTTAATCTTTAAAATTTCTTTACTCTTTACATTACTTTATAATATTTCTTCCTATGTCAGAGACTCTAAAATTTTGACCTTTAAAATCTTCAATAAATAGTGTTTTGAAGGAGCTATGAGCATCTTTAGCGACGTCTCTAAATTCGGATTTCTATATCCTCTTTTCCAAACCACTATTCGTTCCCTATATTTCTATCATCCCTAACAGAGTCTCTATCCTCGAAAAGATACAAACACAGGAGAGAATCTCTAAATATAGAAATTTTGAAAGAGAATCTCTAAATTTAGGAACTGACATAGAGACTCTGCTAGAGTGATATAAGGACTGAGAGTCTCGAAATATAGAGAAAATTCTTTTTTAGAGATCCTTCTGGACATGCTCTAAGGAGCTAGTGGAGAGAATGAATATATATGGCATCTATCACATCATCCTTGTGTATCATAAAAATGTTCCTATATATTCTTTGCTTGGAATGACCTATTCTTAAAACTGGAATGCTATACAAACGGTTTATTTTCTTATCTTATCTACTTATCTCTAAATTAGAAAGTCAAACGGTTTGGCTTTTGTAGTCTATTCTTTTTTTTTCTCGAAGGTGTGTCATAAAGCTTTTACAAACAAGTCAAACGAAACACAACAGACTTTTCAAACTATCTCGAGAAGCTCTTTAAGTTCAGTTTAACAACAAATAAGAAGGTAAGATAAACTGAAGAGAACATCCCTATAGATAGTTTAACAAGTAAAGGCCTGTTTGGCATCATGGGTTTTTTTTTATAGTTTTAAGACAAACTCTGATTTGTGAAAATACCAAGATTTAGAAAACTTAGAAATGTTTAGATATAAAACTTTGCCATCGTTTCGTAACTCTGTTTTAATTGAAACTATGGTTTTTAGAGTTTTTATAACTCCACTCCACACCTCTTTTTTTACTTTAACCATTGGCTAGTGTTATGATTGTATTTTTCTGTTCTATTTGGTCAAAGCTTTGTATCCACAAAAACATATAAACAAATAGCTTGTAGTTTTGAGAAAAATTGACATCAAGATAATGTTAGTTGAAACCATTACTACTCCGTCCCTAAAAGAATGTCGTTCAGAAAAATTTTGAGTAGATTAAGGAGAGTATATATAGGTAGGAATCTAAAATACTTTATATTTTTGGAAGGAGAATATATAGATACTTTACAGTGGTGAGAGGGGAATCTATGGGTATTTTATAGGGTGAGAGGGAATCTAGCAATTATTGCCCTAAAATGACATTCTTTTAGGGATAAATTTTGAATCGCAGAATGACATTCTTTTAGGACGGAGGGAGTATTTTGTATGCATGTATTGTAAAACTCTATTTATAGTAAAAAGAGTTTTTCCTAAGCTTTAATGCCAAAGAGAGTCTAATTTAGGATCCCGATTCTACTTAACCATGATAACCGAGGGGAGTACGCTGGCACATTCAACACGATAGGCATCAGGTTAGTTGCATAGAAGTAGATCTTAATAAAATTATACAGTAATTTGAACCCAGACATGCCAGAGAATATTCCATTGATTGTAGTTCCAGCTAGCAGTGAGTGCCTGACATCCCCGTGCAGGCATCATCCCAGTTTTGGTGGAACACGCATCGCACGTGCTGACTAACATACCGCAACACCATAAAATATTAGTGCATGCTTGTAAAAAGCGAGATGGATTGTATTATATTTTTGGTACAGCGGTTGTAAATAGATTGGATAGTGCTTTTATCGTATTCGTATCCATATTATTTTAAACCAATACAGATCAAATTTAGATATTCTTTAATACGAATTCGGATACTCTTGATTAAATACGGTTACAAATTTGGATATTACTTTTCTTAGATGGTTCTATCCAATCTTTAATTAGTGCATATATATATATATATATATATATATATATATATATATATATATATATATATATATATATATATAGGAATAATACATAAGGCTCCATGGAGCCTAGGCTCCATGATTCGTTACCACTAGATGTGCCTTGAGATTCGTGTTGTTTGGTTATTATACTTTCATATACCCACTAAAGAAAATATTTGAGACATCAAACTCCGAAAAAAGTTGAGTTGAACTTCAGTTTGAACTACATTTAACTATACTTCAAACTAGTTCAAACTATACTTTAAACTAGTTTAAACTGAGTTTAAATTTAATTTTTTTTGAGTTTCATATCTGAAATAATTTTTTAGTGGATATGTGAAAGATATACACGTCAAACATCACGAATCTCAATACACATCATAGGTATTTGAATCATGGAGCCTAGGCTCCATGGAGCCCCAAACAGGCTTCCTATATATATATATATATATATATGGCAACGTATCCTGTGCAACCGGCATTCCTCGTGCACCTGTGCAACAGGAGAAGTACAGCCCCACGATCTCAATCCAGCGGAGCGCAAGCCAAAACAGCCCGCCTCCACGCCTTCAATTTTTAGAAGGGTCCCTGATGGAATCCATGCTCCTCCCTTTCCCGTCTTCTCCCCAATCCTCCCGCGCCTCTTCCTGCCACGCCTCGTCCTCCCGCGTCTCGCCCTCCTTATCCTGGCGACTCTGCCTAGACGAAGCTCTTCGGCGCCGCCCTTGAAGCCCTCCGCCATCACCCCCACGAAGTCCTCTGGCACCACCGTCTTCCTCCCACGTCTCGTCCTCCCTAGCCAGGCGATGCTGCCCCAGACGAAGCTCTTCGCCACAGCCCTTGAAGCCCTTCGCCACCACCCCCAAGAAGCTCTTCGCCGCCGCCCTTGAAGCCTTCCGTCAGCCGCCCTACGAAGCCCTCTGCCGCCGCCCTTAAAGCCGGGCCTACGCTGGCGATGCAATCAAAGCTGATCGTGGCCTATGGCAAGCACGCAAGCAGCAGAAACATAATGGAGATGGAAAGCACGCAAATGGACAAAACAAAGTAGAGCCTGCGCTGGCGGTACAATACGTTGCCTGCAATCAAAGCCGATCGTGGCCTACGGCTATGACAAATTTTGGCCCACGATAGAGATGTTGCCCATAGCGTTGGAGATTGCTGAAGGAGGGAATGGCCAATTGTTGGCGGCCATGAAGTCCATGCCGTTGGAGATGATGCAGCCGTCCCCCTCAATGCAGCAGCAAGCCACACCGATCCTAGAACAATCTATCAACATAGGCCAGATGCAAGAAGAGTTGTGCACTCCTAAAAGGAAATGCAATTTGCCTCTCAATGTGAGTATTTTCTTTATTTTTCTCTGATTAGTGAACAAATTGTGTACTAAGATCAAATTAATTTGTCAGTGTTCCTCGTTTACTCCCGAGTGTGAAGATGGTTTGAAGCCTAAGTAGGGATGGCATTTGAAAGTATGAAGCTATGTAGAAGTTCTATAAGGACTATGCACATGATGTTGGTTTTTCAGTTCGTATTGGGCAGCAGAAGGTGTTGGATGAGGTGGTTCAAACCAAAAGATATTATTGCTCAAGGCAGGGATATCGGGCGAAAAAAGGTAAATTAAATGTTGATCCCTCCTGCACACAGAAGAAGACACATAATGTTAAGGAAACTAGATGTGGATGTGATGCATACATTTTTGTGAAAATAGATCATGATAAAAGGTATTCCACAGTGTCAATGGTTGAGCATCACAATCATGGACTAGTGTCTCCGGATAAGCGTCATTTACTTAGATCAAACCGGGCAGTTAGTGAGAGGGCGAAGACCACATTGTTCACTTGTCACAAAGCAAGCATTGGCACCTCGCAGGCGTATAGGCTCCTTCATGTGAGTGAGGGGGGTTTTGAGAATGTAGGGTGCACAAGGAGGGACTTACAGAATTACTACCGTGATCTACAGAAAAAAATAATCAAGAATGCAGAGGGCTTCAAGGGTGGAAGCGGAGGGCTTCGTGAGGGCGATGGTGGAGGGCTCCGTCGTGGCGGCGGAGGGCTTCGTGGGGACGACGGCGGAGGGCTTCAAGGGTGGCAGCGGAGGGCTTCGTGGGTGGCGGCGGAGGGCTTCATGGGTGGCGGCGGAGGGCTTCGTGGGGGCGGTGGCGGAGGGCTTCAAGGGCGACGGCGGACGGCTTCGTGGGGGTGGTGGCAGGGGGCTTCAAGTCTGGGCAGAGTCGCCAGGATAGGGAGGAAGAGGCGCGGGAGGATTGGGGAGAAGACGGGAAAGGGAGGAGCAGGGATTCCATCAGGGACCCTTCTAAAAATTAAAGGCGTGGAGGCAGGTGGCTACGTGCAAAAATGCCAGTGTTGGCTTGCGCTCCGCTGGATTGAGATCGTGGGGCTGTACTTCTCCGGTTGCATAGGTGCACGAGGAATTCCGGTTGCACAGGATACGTTGCCTATATATATATATATATATCACTACTACAGAAAACCACATCACTGCTGGTTCAGAACCGGCTTTACTGCCGGCTCTTGAATTAGCAGTGAATAAATGGTAGTGATACTTGTCCCATTTTTGGCTTTAGAGCTAAAAAAATTTCTTAGACTTAAACTATTACTATCTTACATCTACACGGTCATCGATGCAGTTCATGGATTCGAACCTAAGATCTCTTAGCACATGCAAAGCCTCCTTACCAACTCACCTACCAATTATTAGTGAGAGTGATGGGATATTTTTCCTTTTGACTCTTGTCGTCCGAATCTTTTAACGATTATTTGGGCATTAAATGACTTCAAACGGAAAAGTTGTCAACAACAAAGTTGTAGATCTCGTCGAGCACTACAATTTTCATTTAAATTTTGTCTTCATCCAATTTCATATGAAAAAGCTATAAAATTTTGAAAGCAAATTATCACTGCCGGTTCGCATTATGACAAACTAGTAGTGATACTTCCTCCATTATCACTGTCGGTTCGTAACACAAACCGGCAGTTATAATTATATTTCACTGGCGGTTCTTTTTAAATTAATTATCACTATCGGTTCTTGACACGAACCAGTAGTGTAAGTTATCACTGTCGTTTCTGAGTAAACTGGCAGTGATGAGGCTGTATGGAAGGGGTGTTCTGTAGTAGTGTATATATCAAGGCGTCAATAACAAATATGGATAGTAATAATGCAAATACAAATATTGTTTTTTGAATAAAGATAGTTCTGTATACAAATAGTGTTTATATTTGAATATGGATAAATAATATCAATATGAATAATACGTTTTCAGATATGGATGCCGGATATAATATGGATTATCCCTTACTGTTTTACACCCCTAGAAACGGCGACAAGCATGATTTTTTTTTTTCTCAAATTTTCAGTTATGTTATATAAATATAAGAATTAAAAAAAGTGTATTTTACGTAGTACCATTAAAGGTAATATTGTTGTAAAAAAATTGTAACATGCAAACAGTTCAATTCAACAAATATTTGATTAAATTCAATCGCTGAGTGCCAGAAATATAAATAATTATCTGTGGTTATTAATTGTCGGATCAGGCTTATTTTCTTTTGTAGATACTCAAGCGTTCTGGTCAAACATATACATCCATGTCCGTAGAGACAAACCTTCCAACCGTCGTTTGATGCGACCTTCCACACGACCCTGACGACGACGGCACCTACTACCATCACTAACCTACAAGCTCGTATATATTCATTCATCAGTAACTATTAACAATTAGTGTACTTAATGATCTTTCCCATTTCAGATTAAGCTAGCCAGAAATCGTTGATTTGTGATGGGCCACCGATCGGCAGTGTTTTCACTGCCACACAACGTGACATCACTATCGGTGTCGAACGGCTATTGGTGCCAGTTTTTGAACCGGCACAAAAGCAACAACCACTAATATGTCTAGTCATCTATGACAGTTGACAACCGACACTGATGATCCATTCTCTGTGTCGGTTTATAGTTAAAAAATATTTTGTTTTACCTAGCCCGGTGCTAGCTAGGCTGCTATTGCTACCTACGTACTACTGTACAACCCTAGCTATATATACAGGAAGGCGTCGCCGTCGTCACTGCAGCCTCTCGCCTGCTCAGAGTAGTAGCAGCCGCCGTTGTCGTCGTCATGGCGGTCCGCCGTCTTGCTCTCCTTAGGGAAGGTGTCCTTGTCGTCGGACCCTCGGGAGATTCTGAGGACGGTGACGACCACCTCCTCTGACTCCTCCTTGGACGAGTCAGCGAGGGTGACCTCTTCGTCGTCGTCATCCTTCGATGTCTTTTCCTCCTCACCGGCAAGGCCGCACACCAAAGGATCTAAAGACGGATATCCGATGGAGATGTGGACCGCTACCGTTTGGGCGCCGGCTCCTTCTCGGGCTACGGCGCCTCCTCCTCCTCTGCAAGGGGCTCTTCGTCGGTGGCCAGCACCGCCTCTTTCTTGCGGGGCTCCTCGCCATTGGCCGATGCCTTCTCCTCCTCCGCGCGGGGCTCCTCGCCAGTGGCCTCCTCGCGGGGAGCCAAATCAATGGTTGACCAAGGTGACCCCGATGCAGGACGATGCGGTGAGGCGGCGGGTGGAGAGGGTTGCGGTGCCAACGTGGCTGGTGGACATGGGTACTTCTGCAAGTCCAGTGAAGAGGAGAGCAATGACAAGGGAGGGGAAGGGGATTGTTAGGCCATGGCATGCGGAGAGCATGCGTGAGGTGGCGGAGATCTAGGTAGAGAGTGTGGAGAGGAATGGGATCTAATGGACAGAGTGTGGGGGACGATCGTGGAATGAGGATTAGGTATATAGTTGTGACGGGGTTAAAAATGCCCGCGAAATGACTCGGGAGACGAAATGTTATGTGTGCCGGTTGTAATTACGAACCAACATGCTTGTTCGCTTGACATGCGGGAAAATCTTTATATGTGCCAGTAGTAGTTTCCAACCGCCACATAGATAGAGATTATATGTTCCAGGTCACTACACAAACCGACACAAATATATCTGTGCCAGTTCGTAGTCAGAACGTCATATATAATCAATAATCTATATCAGTTGGTAGTTTGCATCGACACACCTAAATTTTTGCTATATGTCCTTTTAAAAAACCGGTACTAGTAACCTTATTTGTGTTGGATCTACATAAACCGATACTAATGCATCAATATATATGACCTGTTTTAGTGCAGTGTTTATTGAGTCCATATATTTGTCGAGGATGTAGCAACAGAAACAAACATGCATATGTATACAAACTAACTATCCTCCTTGTGTTAGTGACCTTAAACTAACCTCAGGTCCCTCTCACATATTAAACCCAATGAATGATTATGTTGTATATACATGTCGCTATAGTATATGCATGGACGACTTGACGTGATGGCAACGAATTAACGACATCTATTACTAAACTTTGCACTTAGTTTGCTATATAAGCTTACGCAAACCATGATTTTTCTGTAGCTAGGCCATCTTCAATGCCCTATTTCTTAACCCTATTTCACTATTTATGTACTATTTACTTTCTATTCACAGCCTTAATTTACTATTCACCTCTCTATTTTTCTAATCTCTATATTTTCCTCTCTTATATTTTACTTCCAATCCTACTTTTACTATTTATAACTCTATTTTTATAGTAATATGATTGGTTATAATAAAGATGTAGAGCCACCATTGAAGATGCCCTTAGGTTGAGAGTAGACCTGAGCATGAGCAGCCCGGCCCGACGGTTCGGCCCGAGCCCGACCTGATTTTTCTGGGTCGGGCTTGAGCATCGGACTGGGCTCGAGCCCTAGTTGCCAGTCCGAAGTAAGGTTTAGGCTAGGCCGTGCTAGACCCGAAAAAGCCCGGCCCGGCCCCCGACAATATTATAGTAAATTATAATATTAAAAAAAGGATGGACTAGGCCGCCCGAGCCCGGCCTAGCCTAGGTCGACTGCCATTTAGAGAAGCTATGATAATATTTATTCTTTGCTAACATGTAGTCGTCGGGCTTTGAACTGGGCTTTCAGGCTTTGGGCTTTTGACTGGCCTAGGCTCGGGCTTTATCTTGGTGAGAAAAATTGGGCCAGGCTAGAGTTGAGCTTGCATCCAGGTGACCGGACTTTTTCAAGCCTAGCCCGAAACCCGGCCTGGCCTGGCATATTATCAAATCTAGTTGAGAGTGAGCTTCTGCAACCGCAGGGTCGACCCTGTCGGCAGCCTGAACCATATCACTTATAGAATTTTATTTTTTTTTATATTTAAAAATAATTCGAAATAAATAAATAATATTCCATTTAATAAAAATAAATAAATAGCCTCCGTCGCCACCCGCACGGCGGAAAGAGAATCGCCATATCAAACGGCGATTTTATAAAATCGCCATTTGGTTGGGCGATTTATATAAATCGCCATTTGGAATGGCGATATTTGCCCCACCGCCAAGTGCGCAGGTTAGTAATAATCGCCATTTGGTTTGGCGAAAATTTAAATCGCCCGTTGAAAGGGCGATGTTTGCCTAAACTTTTGTTTTCATTATTAAATATGAAGTGTTTATCGAATAAATCATCGGAAAGGGCGACAAGAGCTGGACCTTAACCGTCCCGACCATGTGTGGGGGCAAATAGAGCGACCTGTCAGCATGTAGTGGGGCGACCGTCCCTGGCACGGGCAATAATTCATTTGAAGTACATATGATATATATTACATATGAAAGTATATATATTATCATTTTTTGTGGCCTAAACAAATGCCTCCGGTCGAACGAGCTTTATTTTATATTCTCGACCCATGACCTAAAAGTCACGGATGAAGGGCGAGGTTTGCTAAATTTTGCCTGCCTTGGTTGGGCGATATTTAGAATATGGTCCTCCTCGGCGGGATTCTCCATTCTTTTCTATTATTAGATTTAAAAAGAAAAATGTCCAGTATTGTCACAAAGCATTCATCGCATGGCGGCAGATATAGCGTTGAAAGTAGAGTGCTCTTCTGAAATTTTTATTGTCGATTACAAGGAAGTTTCTCTTGAGTACAGCGGGATATTTCCTTCTGGTAGCGTCAGTCCAGCCTCCTTTGCTGTGACGTGCCTCTCGCGCTTTCTCTCCTGTCGACCTCTCGTGCCTCGGCGACTGACGTTCGGCGTCCTCTTGTTGCTTGTGGTACTCCTCTAGCTAACGCTTGCTTTCTCCTCTTGCTCCTCCTCATACTGGCGCTGCCTAAACCACTCCCTCTTCCAACGGACCTCACGCTCGATGTGTTTCTTGTCATCCTCCGATTGCTCCGTGTCTAGCCACTGCCAGAAATCGCAGAGAGGTGGGGGAGACTAATTGTTCAACAGAAGTTAGTACAGCTCACATGCGCTATGTAGTATATATAATTATGCAGGTTAGGGTGAGCAAGTACCTTTGGACGCTCGCCAAAGGCAACCTTGGGTGGATCGTACTCGTAGTTCGCACACATGAAGAACCTCCTTCCGTAAGTGTATGAGAAATCTTTGTTGGATTGAACAAACTTGCACAGTCACCGCAGCACATTGGAACATTGACCCCTTCAGCACGGTGGTCTTAAACTTGCTCATGGAGGGTCTCGAGCACAGGGAGATTTGTGGAGTGTATCTTGCGGGAGGAGTATGGGACTTGCAGAGGAAGTTGCAGCAGAGGTCCCGAATGGAGGTGGGTATTTATAGCGAAGTTTGTTCGGTGCATGGGCGGAGTTCATGGAAGCGTCACGCATCCTCCCGAAAGTGCTTCTTGATGCGATTGATGTGATTGACGCCTGGCAGCGGTACCGCTGGTCAGCATGCCCTTCATTATTCTTTGATGCTTGATCGATTGATGTGACCGGACGACAGGGGAATCTGTTGGTCGCCGATGCCCTTCATTATTGATGGATCTTTGGTGCGATTGATGTGACCGGACGCTGAAAAGAGGGAGATAGAGTAGACTACTTATCGGCCTACAAGATAAAGAAGAAAAGAACATCAAGTATGAAAAACCGGGGCGTCATAACGCTGCCTACCACATTTATGTGGGCGTCCGCCTCGACGGTGTATGCCACGGTGCGAAAATCGGAAAAGCTTAATCGTGTTAAAAAACCAGGAATTGTGCTCACTTGTGAGTTTCCGTAGGTCACCGAGCCCACCCGATATCTCCAAAAATTATGGCAAAATCGGGGGGCGTCGCAACGCCGCCTACCATATTTATGTGGACGTCCGCCTCCGACGGTGTATGCCCCCCCGCGTGCGAAAATCGGAAAAGTATAACCTGTGAAAATCGGAAGACATACGCAAGGGAAGAACAGAACAAGTGAACAAAACATATAGAAGCAAATGCCCAACAAGGTCGAAATACAAGGGTCAAACTAAATTAGTACTAGGGGCCCTACTAATCTATACATCACGACCCCTCTTGGGCCGAACCCCTCTGACCGACCCCTCCGGCTGTGGCTTGCGACCCCGTCGAAGCTGTCCACTAGGGAAGGTAAGGCGGTCCGGAGGGTGCAAGTCCCGTCTTGGCGCTCGGTCGGGGCAGTGTGGCTGCTCATTGCGACGTCTGAGTCGGTGGAGGGTGGCTCGGCTCTGGTCACGAGAGGGCGCGAGCTCGTCGGGGCGAAGCGAAGAAGGAGTCCACGTCGTAGTAGGCGTGGCCAGTCCGCCGGAGGTAGCGTCTGGCTGTCCCGATCCGTCGGTGAGACGACGATAATCTGAAACAGTTAAATTTCAATTGAAATCACGTACAAAAATTATAAAGCGACAGGAGGGTTCTAACCTCGCACATCTACCCGGGGGGTAGGGACGAATTGAGACGCAGGCCTCACGGAGGATGGCCCAGGCCTCACGGAGGACGGGCCAGGCTCGTAGCCCGAAGTCCACCGCGGTCTCTGTGGTGGGACCTGTGAGGACGTCCCAGCCTCGTAGCCGGAAGTCCACGACGCTCTCCAAGCGGGCCTGTGTGCCCATCCCAGGCCGTGGGAGTCGACCTCGAGGCGAAGCGAGGGCCCGCGGGCCTGGTACATAGTTGAACACCGTGTTATTGTACGAACGATATATGACAATTTTAAATCTTGTATTACTGCCGTGCTAGAAGAAGGGCGGACGTGGGGAATCGAGGCCTCTCACCGAAGCGGGTGGGCGTCGACGAACGACGCAGAAGTAAGGCTCAACGAACGCAGGTCTTGTCACGAATCCTGAGAAAGGTGTCCAGGATCTCCGTCGGGGTCATCTGTACCCCTCCCTGCAAACGCATCACCGCGCTCTCCGCATCGACGTAGGACTCGCGCACAAGATCGTGCTGAAAGTAAGGACAATTGCATTGCATTGCTTCGTATGTACCAAACCTCCTCTCCAAAGCCTTCTGCTTTGCCCTCCAAGCTGTGGCATACTTTATCTTGTACTGAAATTGTTCTTCAATTGCCCGAATTATCGACCGTGGCTCATAACTTATGTTGTCTACTATCTGTGAATACATCACCACTCCAACAAAAGTGGAACTTAGGTTCGGTGCCCTTCTTCTTGGTGTTCCAACCGACAGTTGTGCTCCATCTGTCGAACACATCCATGTCGACCCACTTTCCCTTGAATGCATGTACCTCCAAGGACATCCGGGACGACGACCGAACATCATCTGAGACTTTTATCGACTTGACAACACGGAATTCCCTCCTAAGAGATAATGCCCAATACTTCATTTGCATCCATAACGGCCTCCTTACTAGGGTACATTGATCCTGTGTCACTTCGCTCGATCGTAATTCCATGAAGTCCGCTACTTTGGTTCACACATAAATCTTGGAAGTTGTACGAGTTCCACTCATTTGGGGCCGGACGATCTCCAAAACTTGCCTCATCGTCTCGAGATGTCCTCGTCGGTACTTGCTCGTCGCCTCATCCTCTGCCTCCATCAGTTGTACTAGCACTTCAATTTCTTCCCCCTCATCTACGACACGGTCGCCTCATCTCTCCTGGGGTGCTCAGTGCCAACCTCCTCCGTCCCGTCATCTCCGTCTATATCTTCCCCTCCCTCCTCCGTGCTCCCTGCCCCTTCACCCTCCTCTGCCCCTTCTTGACCAGTGGTAGGCATCGTCTCTTGCACCGGTGTCTCGTTTGAGTCACCGGTTGGTTTGAACTCTGCCTGAGCAAGCAGCACTAGAGGAAAGCCGCGTTCAATTCCTATCTCAACATACCGCCTCCAACTCCGTGTACACAATATCGGCATCAACTCCCAAAAGAAACCGTCCCTAGCACGGGTGACCACGGCCCTAACCTTCATCACATGTTCTTCTGAGTTAAGCTGGAACGTCCGTAACAACCAGTTTTGTAAACCCCCAAACGTTCTCTCGGTGGGCCTCGATATCCCTAGTGTTACTGATTCCAAATTACTAAGATCCACCCCGTTTGGACCATACATAATCTCTCCGTCCCCATAGTGAATCTGAAAATATAACTTCTCTGACATTTGTCCTGTAAATAAACCATCCAACGCAAATTATTACACGTGGGTCTGAATATTAAGTCGTCTATATTTTTCCCTCATCTAAAGCTCGTCGGAGGAGGATCAAACCTACGTTTGTATGACCTCAAGAATTCAGGGCAAAGCTATCATTTTAACTCGAGATATTTTTGTATGTACTAATTACATCCGGCGAAATCCCACCATCAATAGACCCTTATCTTAATCTATAAATACCCTACCAACCCCAAACCCATAGCCCTACAGCCTAACAAATTTCATTCCTAAAATTACCGTAAACATACCGTACTCATAATCTATACATACACTACGACATATGTAAACCCTACCCCTCTTGATATCAAATTCCACCCCTAAAAATACCGTAAACAAACCCTAACAATACTCAGAAATATCATACGAAGCGATAAACCCTAGCCCTATATATATCAAATCCTGCTCCTAAAAAGGCCAAGAATATACTCTCTCGATAATCTATACATACCCTAAAAACCCTAAACTCTATTCCTACAAATATCCTAAATATCCCTTTTACTATCTACTTACTACTAATTTTAACATTCATATTGCTATCCTACCATGTTTTGAATAAAACAATAATACAAGATATAAAAATTTACAGAAACGTAGATGGCGTTGATTTTCCTACCTCTTTTCCACTTCCTCTCCTCTTTTCTTTTTTTTTCTTCCTCACCTCTCTTCCTTTTTTTTTTCTCCGTCGGTCTCGGGCTCTCGGGCAGCAGCACGGCCGCGGGGCGCGGCGGGCCATATATAGGCGATAGTTCGCCACCCCATTTGGCGATTTAACGCCAAAATTTCGCCAATCGAACTGGCGGTTTTTTAAAATATCGCCATTTGGGGTGGCGATCTATTAACCCCAGGCGCCCTCGGGGTGGGCTTAATCCGCCAAATGGGGTGGCGAAATTTCAAAATTTCGCCTTTTCATATGGCGATTTATCTTTCCGCCGTGCACGGGGTGGCGGCGGAGGCTATTTATTTATTTTTATTAAATGGAATATTATTTATTTATTTCGAATTATTTTTAAATATAAAAAAAAATAAAATTCATCACTTATATATACTAATAAACTCTGCCACGACAGTGTACCATACCTTGCGGCCTTCAATTTTGGCTGGCCTTTGTCGTGCGTGCATGGGTGAAAGAAGGAAGTAAAAGGTGTGTCAGTCCAGGGAAATTTTGTCTAGATAATAGATTCAGATATTATTCAACAAAGACATGGATATTTTCATATCTATCAGATATCTATGCTCTAAATTTGTATCAGTGGCAAATTATCTGTATCCTTATTTGTATCTAAGGAAACCATCAGTATATCTAAAAATTGAATTGATTCGATCAGCCGGTCAATCGAATAATATCCGTTCTAATTGTACCCCGAACCATACATATGCACACAGGATTTACAAAGACCGCAATTTAGAAAACCGTGCAGTTACAAAATGCTTTAAAATAAAAAAGGAAAACATGAAATCCTCGGTTGCAAATCGTCGGTTCGACCATCGAAACTGGTTGGTTTCATCCAAAAATCAACCAATTTGAACAAAAAATATCTCCTTAAATAAAAAATTGTCCGATTTATGATTAAAAAATATTGGATTAAAATCAAAAACGTACCAGGTTATATCAAACACTGATCGATTTTGGTTTTCTAATAAAAATGCCTAACCCAACTCCCTCTCTAGCCCCTCGGACACCTCGACCCAAGCCACCTTTTCTCAGTCATTGCATCTACGTTTCCTCTTTCGTGGAATTCCTTATCGCGGCATGGCTCATGGCTGATCATCCTCCGCTCTCTCGCCTTGTGGCCCCCAGGCTTGGCCACTGCCAACATTTCTGAGCTATTTGTCAGTGATATACACTAAAGACAATAACGTAATATGATTATATCATATCTATGTTTATATATACTCTTGGATAATATGTTATCAATTTCATAAATAAACATCGTTCACATTGTTTATCAAGTACGACTTGGTTGTGAG
This sequence comes from Olyra latifolia, assembly GCA_036346145.1. NCBI lineage: Eukaryota > Viridiplantae > Streptophyta > Magnoliopsida > Poales > Poaceae > Olyra > Olyra latifolia. The sequence continues at coordinate 1,130,670 of CM070531.1, read as the reverse complement.
ACACATTGTTTATATGATTTTATTCTAAATGATCCCTGGTCTCATATTATTATGGTGAGACAGTAATGATTTGGTCAGCATATGTATTGATTGATGGTAATGTTTCACATACCATATATATAGAGATATCAAATAAATAATGTGGACACATGTTAAAAAACATAGTGTTCAATAGACTTACTTCGAGACACTGCAGAGATTGTTATATTACATATGTCATCAGCCTGTAGTTTCAAGTGGTATACCTATATGATCCTTAGACCTGAGATCGTCATTGAATCCCAGTATACGTAGTTGTATACTTTAGAGTTATCAACCGCTACACTATAACTTGATAGTTACAAAAATAACTTTCAGATATACTATGAAACATGTTGTGGAGTGTGAGCGGTTAAGAAGAAATTTTCCCCTCTTTGATAACAGGAGAGATATTTCTAGGCATCTCGATGCGATTGGATTGAAAAGTGCATGACCATGCCAATGTGATTAAAGAGTTAATCACGGTTTAGAATCCATCATAAGATCAAGTGAATCGTCGAGCTACCACAAGGGTGGCATGCATCTCGGCATGCATCTCACCTTGAGCTTAACTAGTATCATGCGGTAAAAGGATCAGTATGTGAGTATATCAAGACTCAGCCATTATAATTATTCTGTGCATTTGGGGTCAATATTTCTTACCAGGATCCGCTATTGACTTGTGATTCGGAAAAGAGTTTCCAGGGCCACGACCACTTGCGTATGAACCTAACGGGTCACACACTTAACGAGTTGGAACATGTTTAATGGATTGGATTCATTAGTCGGTTTTGCGTATACTGATGTATGTAGGATTAGATTCGTTCATACTGATCCGCATAGATTAGTTTCATGGATACAGATTTGTGTAGGAAGAGTCCTAATGTGTCTCTAGCGTAGAGTCCATTTGTGTGCTCAATATAAGGAGAGGCGGTGGGACGGTGCATACACACGAGTTCACCATCACGTAACTGTAGCCGTCACGCCCGTACCGACTCCTAGAAACCCTAGTCGTGCACGTGCGGTGCTAGCACACCAGTGCACGGCGTTCCACCCATGGATATGTGGATACTATAGAGATGCTCCTACGGTTGCTGTAGCGCTAATCGGCGACAAAGAGGAGAAGGTCGGCAAGATTGACTACTTTCTCTATGGTAGTACGTACGACGTTGCACAGTGGTGATTGACGAGGAGGGGACGTTCGACTCGACATAAACCACTACTTCCTGTACATCGACGCATGCGATGTCGGACTCAACTACTCCGACTCTCCTTGCGCTGCAACTGCGTGCCTAGGGCAACGATGTGTGATCCTTTACTTGTATAATGTTCTGGGTGTTCGCGGTAGAAATTTTTAAAATTGTGCTAGTGTAGCCTACCCGTTCCCCTTCACTATCTGGAGCCAATGTTGATGTCATTGGCCTTTCCACACTAGGTCGCCGCTGCCCATCGCTTTCTTTCTTTTGCAATTTTGAATTTACTAGGATCAGATATGGTCAAAAACCACTTGAATATATGGTTTTTTTCAAAAACAATTTCATGCCAAAAGCTTCAAACACATGAATACTAACTTTATGATTTTTTTTTTGAATAGTTTCCTGTTAAATTTGAAGGGGATTTAAACCACCGTTTCTTTTACCGTGCCGTGTCGGGATGATCTCAAATTTTGAGCGGTTTTCCTCCAATTGTGAACTTTTCATGTATGATTGGACGATCAGTATTAAGGGATAACGTTTTATTTTCAGAAGACTAACTTGGACGTTTTAATTAAGTAGTGAGCGTGCACGTGCAAAGCACTTTTTTTTTTACAATATATGGAACTATACAAGACGCACACCGGACAAAAATATCATGTTCAACAACGGTTTCTCCGTCAATACAAATAACATTAGCAAGTACAACAACGGATCTGTCTTCTTAATCAACAAAAATAGCACTCGAGCTCACAAGTTAGTGCTTCATGCGGTTGGGCGATCACTCACTGGCATGTGGGCCCTAAAGGATCCTGGCCCCTTTTCCTCTTGCTTTCATTCTTCGACGAATTTGGTGAAGCAACTAAGGCCCTGTTTGTTTGAGTTGTGGCTTCTCCAAAAGCTGCTTCTGACTTTTGACTCTGGAGAGCCAGCTTTTGCAGAAGCAGCTTTTGTAGAAGCTGTATCTGTTTGGCAACCCAGTTTTTGGTTCTGCTGTCTAGTGGCTTTGAGCTAAATGAAGAGTATAATGTTTGCCCCTAACTGTTTGGAAGAAGAGGAGGCGGCGGCGGACGCTATAACGTTGAAGGAGGAGAGGCGGTGGCGGCATCGAGGGAAGAGGACCCGGCTGCGGCGGCGTCGAGGAGGGAGGAGGAGCCGGCCGCGGCGGCGTCGAGGGAGGAGGAATCCTAGTCACCAAAGGCAGCAGGGCGGGCGCTGTGTCGCGGTAGGGGGAGGGACGATTTCCGGAGTGGGGTGGTGGGAACCTTTTTTATATGATAGCAATAGTGGGTAATTTTTTACCAATTATGATGACAATGTCGCAAGTTAAACCGCAAAAGCCACAAAAGCTGATGAAACTGGGCTACTCGGTCCCAGTTGTAACGCTGGCTTTTGGATGGTTAGGTTTTGAAAAAGCAAGGTCTAGAAGCTGACTCTTTGTTTGGACTTTCGGCTTCTATAGTTTAGAAGCTAGTTAAAAGGCAAAACAAACAGAGTCTTAGGTCTGTTTGTTTGAGCTGTGCTTCTCTAAATACTGCTTCTGGCTTTGACTCTGGAGAGCCAACTTTTGCAGAATCTGTATCTGTTTAGTAACTCAGCTTTTGGTTTTGGTTTTGCTGCGGCGGCGTCGAGGAAGGAGGAGGCGGCGGCAACGGCGGGAGGATGTGGCAAGTTCAACCTGCAAAGCCACAAAAGCTGGTGAAATTAGGCTTCTTAGTCCTAATTATAACGCTGACTTTTGGATGGTTAGCTTTTAGAGATGCAAGTTCAAAAGCTGGCTCTTTGTTTGAACTTTTGGCTTTTACAATCTAGAAGCTAACTACAAGTAAAAAAAAAACAGAGCCTAAATCAGGACCTTTCTAACATTACAACCACCATAGCCTTTGTATTCAGCAAGTACAACCGGCCTCGATGCACAAAAATAAGTATGACAGACCAAACTCTCGTTACCTCATCAAGCCTACATCTATATTACATCTATTAAATATTATACTTGATTAAAAAAATACATATTTATTTAGTGAACAAAGAAACCACCAGATATTTTTGCCCTGCTTCTCACAAGCAAGAACTGTATGAAAAGAAATACAACAAAGATTTCTTTTATTTGTTATCCAAGTTAGATAAACGGTTCTAAAAGCTTGTACATTGTTTGATCCAGATATTGAGCAAGTGTACTGGTAAGAGCAAGACAAATAGAATAGAAATGTAAAATATAAATATAATACATTGGCATGTAAGAATACAAGCTGAGCATAATTAATGATAACTGAAACTACCTTGCTGAAATATCACAGAAGACCAATACCTCGTACATGAAAAGCCATAGTTAATAGGGATGAATCCTTGATTGCCACTAGAGAGTCCCCCAAACTCTTTTATGTCCCCACATTCATACTCTAATTGTATATGCCATCACATTCATAGCTTGATATTTTCTATGGTATTGTTGACCGTTCAAGCTGTTATGGAATTGCACAAAGACACTTATGTCCCTGCCTTTTTAATAAATTTGAGAATAAGATAAATTCATACAAAAATTATAGACAATTCATACAATTATGAGAAAGCTTTCTATGGGTTTAAAAAATTATATGTACTCAAATGTGCTAGTGAAATTTAAAATTTTTGAGATGTGAAGTACTATATTAAAATTAATGATACCTAATATCACAAAATTAATTTCTATATTATAATTTTGTATTACAAAAATATAAAATTTTAACAGCAGATAAAACATGATTTTACATTTATTTAGAAATTTGAAAAACTCGATTTGGAGTTAAAATGCAGGTGTTACAATTTTTCAAAGTTTTAAAATACAATATTATTTTGGGCATTATGATTAGCTTTCTAACGATTTAGCCTAATAGATCTAAAGGCGATGGCATATAATGTATCAAATTACGAATATGATGGTGTCGGCGGTTGAGAGTGCGGGACCCCCAGGCGCCAAGATTACTTGTTGAGTGTAAGGATCAACCGACCTCTTTCCTGCAGCTTCGGGGCTTTCAAGAAGGCGACCTCGATCAAGCAACCACCAACGGAGGCACAAATGATTTAGGCTGGTTCGGGCCCCTCGTGTGGAGGTAATAACCCTACGTCCAGTGATGTCTATAGGAGATGTGGGAAAGATTACAGAGAATCCCAGGCTTGGCGGACCAAGAGGGAATGAGTTTTCTATAGTGGGAGGATGAGCTTCGGCGTGAGATGTTGCCAGCCGGAGCTCCTACGGTGTCTGTGTGTGTTTCCTAGCAGCTAAACTTTACATGTGCAGCAACATGGTCTATTTATACATGGCGTAATCAATATTCTAGTGGAGATGACGCCCTATTGTCCAGCAGTATGGAGATGACGCCCTATTGTCCGGCTGTCTGAAGCTTGTCTTCGTTTTGCGTCATCGTCATCATTAATGTTTACGAGAAAACGGTATGGGAACAGTGTTACAAGACGCGAGTTGGTGGTCGCAGTCCCCTGCGGCACGACAGGACGTAGTGGTCCTTGAAGGCGTCAGAGCATTTAATGCCGCAGACGAGAGGGCCTGTGCTCGGCCGGGGAAGGAGCGACCCGGACTTCGGCCCGGGCAAGATCAGGCGTGCCCGAGCCCGAGCAAGGACTTCCTTGCTCGGGGGAGGCCAGCATTTTTGCGCTGAGTGTGTGATAATCCGAACGTCCCTCCAGGCCCCCGTCATCTAGCCCCCGAGCCTTGAGTGGGGGAGCCGGTTGGGCCCCCTCTCGAGGCTCCGAACTGTGCACTGAAAGCTCGGAGGCCGGATGTTCGGACAGGACCAAGGCATTGTCTCGATCAGCCGAGCAGGGGCTTATTCGAGCAGAATTTCGGATTAGCCGAACCAAGGCCACCCGAGCAGAACTTCGGATTTAGCCGAGCAAAGGCCACCCGAGCAGAACTTCGGGTTTAGCCGAGTAAAGGCCACCCGAGCAGAACTTCGGGTTAACCGAGCAAAGGCCACCCGAGCAGAATTTCAAACGTTGGTCTTCCAATGGTTACTTCCTTGAGTGGGTTAGCGGTTTTAAGGCGACGTGACGGCCGTTCGTGCGCCAGTTTCCGAGATTTCTGGAGCGGTTTCTTTAGCCGGGAGGGGATAAAAACCGCCGTTCCTTTCCCATTGGTACGCTGCCTCCTTTCCTTTCTTCTTCCTTGCCTTCTTCCTCTGCCGCCTTCTTCCTTTGTCTTCTACCTCCGCCGCCTTCTTCCTTTGTCTTCTCTGCTCGATGGCGAAGTTCGTTTCCTCGCGAACTACTGCCGTGCGCCTGGAGGACCTCGAGGCGCAGGGCCACCTTGACCCTAGGTCTTGGCGCGTTCCTGACGGCGAGGTCCTCCTGGCGCCGGCGGAGGATGAGTTCGTGAGTTGTGAACTCTATGCCATCAATGGGCTCAGGCTCGGTCAGAGTTCTTGGCCATGATCCTTGCCCATTGCGGCCTGGAAGTCACGAACCTCCACCCTAACTCCATCCTCATCTTAAATCTCTTTTTCCATCTCTGCGAGGGCTTCATACCGCCGACGGTAAGCTTGTTTCTTCACTTCTACATGCTCCATCGCATCGGGGTCATCGGCGGGGTGTCTTGCGTACTTCATCAAGGGCTCGCTGCCGACTGCTGCACCCTCCATTCGCTACTGAAGGACTCCGTCGCCCGTGGCGGAGTGGTGGTTATACGCAAAGAAGGGGGTGGACTGCAGACTCCACTTCCTAATCTTGGCCGAAGAAGGACCTCCCAGGCCGCGTGGAGCCAGAGGAGGAGAAGATCCTCGACACTATCCAAGTGTTGAGCGACAGCGGCTTGACCGAGCAGGTTATTGCCCAGGACTTCTTCAGGAATCGGGTGTCTCCTCTGCGACGTCGGGAGCACCCTTTCTTCGAGATCGTCGGCTGGAGCGACATCACCCGTGAGGCGAACACTGGTAGGTTTTCTTTGCTCGGATTGCTGCTTCGTCGGGGTCGCTTTTACTAACTGCCAGGCTCTCTTTGAAGCTCCGGACAACCGGTGGGTGGATGAGCGGGTGGCGGAGCTCTTCGCCCTAGGGAAGGAGGAGAACCCGGACCTGGGCAGGCGAGGACCGAAGAATGTCCTCGACTGTTTGGAGCAGGTACGTTCCTCGTCAATCTTTATGTTTGGACGGAATCGTCCTTTGTTCTAATCGATATTCCTTTCCGCAGGACCGGGCTGCCCTGGAGGCCGTGCTGGCGGCCGAGCAGCCGGTTGAGGCAAAGGGGAAGCGGCCCCCGACGAAGAAGGTCGCCTCGAAGAAGAAGAGGGGGGCCTCGCGGGTGTCCGACGATGACGAGGAACCACGGCCGAAGCGATCGCAGCGCGGGGCCTCTTCGGCGGGAGTCTCTAGTAGACATGCGTCTCGTTGGCCTGGGATGCGCGTACCGCCGAGGCACAACCCGCCGCGGCTTCACCTGGAGTACGCGGACCAGGTACAAGAACTGTCCACCTGGTTCATGCAATGCTCCAGGGATTATCCCGACCACACTGTTTGGTTGCTACAGACCGCGGCCGACCTTCGCTGAGCCGAGCGGTGGGCTTAGCGGGAGAAGGACGCCAGAGGGAGAGCCCGGGTGGATCTGGACCTGGCGGGGGCGGCGTTTTCCTCGTGGCTTAAGGGCCCGAGGGACGCTGCCCCTGGAGCGGCGCTCGAAGAAGATCTCAGGGGCTTCCTTCGGTAGACGAAGGAGCACCACCTGAAGTGGCTCGAGGCGGCGAGCCTTGCTCGGACGGGTGCTGGCCCGAGTAGAGCGGGGGAGGCTGCCCCTCCACCGCCAGGGAGGACGGAGGGCCCCTCGATCTAGGCAGGGGCGCGCGAGGAACCCCAGGTGGAGGATGTCGACGACGGGCAAGGTTTGCGGGATGCCGAGGAAGAAGGTAAGTTTCCCCGATCCGACCTTTCTTCCGTCCGGCCGCGTGTTACAGCGGTCTTAATTTTCTGTCCTTTCGGACATAGTCAGGGGCTTGTGGGGGAGAAGACCCCTTGTGCCTTTGACGGAAGCAAGGGCCAGGGTCCTGATTAAGGAGGCATTTCAAATCGCAGCGTCCCAAATTATTGCAGATCTGGCGGCGACGATCGTGGCGGAGCCGACCACGGGGGAGGGTTCGGCCGAGCGAGATGGCGGGGAGGAGTCCGAACAGGACTCGGAAGACTCCGCTCCGTTGGTGCTCAGGCGTCGAAGGGAGTTGGCGCCAAGTGACGACACGATCGTTCCTCCGGGGGACGAGGAGCAGATCCTGGGCAACCCTCCTGCCCAGGCCGTGGCGTGAAGCGACGTAGCGCAGTCTCCGGGCTTGGAGGTGGCCGGGCCTAGGGCTGCGGACTGCGGTCGGAGCGACCCCGCACGGGAGACTGCCTTGGCGGAGATGGCCGGGGCACCTCACCCCCCGAGCTCGGGGGGTTCTCAGGCAAGGGACGCCGAGGAAGAAACGGCCTTGGTGGTCCGTGCCCCGAGCGCGGAGCGAGAGATGGCCGGGGCGGCTCAGCCCTCGGGTTTGGAGGATGTCCGGGCCGGTCCCGCGGAGGAAGAAACGGCCGGGGCGGTCCGGGCTCCGAGCCCGGAGGGCGCCGCATCTTCAAGTTCGGGGGATGTCCGTGTCGGCCCACGGCCCAGGCTGAGGGTGCTACTTGAGCGTCACCGTCATGAGGTAACTTCTTGTTGCGAATGAACTTTTGCTTGTAGTGTTGCTGATGACTCCTTTGTTTGTAGCTGTCTGCTGAGATGGACGACTGGGCTACGAGCATAGACGCTCGGTGCCAGGCCAAGGTAGCGGCGGTGCGCTCCGAGCTAGGTGAAGTCCAAACGGAGCTCGCCTAGGTCCAGAATGAACTCGAGCATGCTTTGGAGTATGCTCGGGGTCTTGAGAGGAATACCCAGTCCCAGGAAGAGCTCGAGCGGGTCTGCAAGGAGCTCGAGGAGGAGCAGCAACGTAGCTTGGCGGAGGCCGAGAAGGTGGCGAAGCTTCACGAAGAGATCCGACCGGGGCGTGAAGCCCAGATCGAGGTTCTCCAGCTTCGGAGCCATCTTGAAGATGTGGAGGCGGAGCTTCAAGCTCTGAAGAGTAGATCTAGGGGCTAGTGTGCGTGGTGTTACATGTGTTTGTAACAGACACTTTTATTTAATACAAGAATGCTTTTCTATGTTTCTCTTCGCTATGCATGCTTACATAATCTTGTGAAAAATATGTATGCTACTACTTGCTGCCACCTGCCCACCCAGCTCCCTCGTGTGGCCGAGTCTTTGCCCCTGATTGCGAGCAAAAGACCGGACACACGAAGTAGCCGGGCAGCCGAGGACGCGCGAAAAAGGCAATGTCCAGCCCCCTCGTGTGGCCAAGTCTTTGCCCCTGGTTGCGAGCAAAAGACCGGCACACGAAGTAGCCGGGCAGCCGAGAATGCGCAAAAAAGGCAATGCGCAACCCCTCGTGTGGCCAAGTCTTTGGCCCCGTTATGCAGCAAAAGACCGGCACACGGCAACCGGCAGCCGAGATCTTAAAAAGCAATGCCCAGCCCCCTCGTGTGGCCAATTCTTTGCCCCTGGTTGCGTGCAAAAGACCGGACACACGAAGTAGCCGGACAGCCGAGGATGCGCGAAAAAGACAATGTCTAGCCCCCCTTGTGTGGCCAAGTCTTTGCTCCTGGTTGCGAGCAAAAGACCGGGCACACGATGTAGCCAGGCAGCCGAGGATGCGCAAAAAAGGCAATGCCCAGCTGTGGCCAAGTCTTTGCCCCTGGTTGCGAGCAAAAGACTGGGCACACAAAGTAGCTAGTCGGGCAGCCGAGGATGCGCAAAAAAGGCAATGCCCAGCGCCCTCGTGTGGCCAAGTCTTTTTCCCTGGTTGGGAGCAAAAGACTGGACACACGAAGTAGCCGGGCAGCCGAGGATGCGCGAAAAAGGCAATGTCCAGCCCCTTCATGTGGCCAAGTCTTTGCCCCTGATTGCGAACAAAAGACTGGGCACACGAAGTAGCCGTGAGTTTGAGTTGCTAACTCCGGATTTCAGTTGGGTTTCGGGATCGAAGTCAGCGAGGCACCGCCGAGAACTTGCCGGGGTGATGTGCTATCGGCTTATCCGAGCAATGGAATTCAGGGCGGGGCACATTTTCAGATCTGTCGGCTGCTTTAGAAATCGTTGAGAAATAAAAACTCGCGCTTGGGCGGGACAGGAAGAGAAGACCGAAGAACTTTGGGTGAAAAGAACTTGGATTACCATTCCTCTTTATTTAACAGGCTCGGGAATTTTGAGAAGAAGTCGTCCGAAGATTCCTTAGTTAAATAAGGAGGGATAGACTAGAAAAAGGGGGAAGTTATGCGTGGAACCTGTGTAGCTGGGCGATGTTCCATGAGCTGATGGGAACTCGTCCATCCGGGAAGGCGAGGCGGACAGCCCCCGGGCGTGAAGACGAGACGACCGTGAATGGACCCTCTCACTTGGGGGTTAGCTTGTTGGCACGCGACAAGCTTTGGACGCGTCGTAGAACCAAGTCGCCGTTTTGCAGAGTCCTTGGTCGGATTGATCGGGTGGCGTGCCTGCGTAGAGCTTGCAGGTAGGCCGCTGATCTTATGAGGGCTTGCTCGCTTTTTTCCTCGGATAGGTTAAGATCGAGCAACCTGCCTTGGTGATCGTCGGCCGTTTCCGCGAGGTCCACGCAAGGTGACCTTAGAGTTATTTCGGTCGGAAGCATGGCCTCGGTGCCATATACGAGCCGAAAGGGCGTTTCGCCCGTGGCTCTGCTGGGGGTGGTGCGGACAGCCCACAAGACGGAAGGGAGCTCGTCGACCCAGCTTTGCCATAGCTTGCTAAGCCGGTCGAAGACCCGCTTCTTGATTCCTTGAAGGATCTGCCCGTTGGCTCGCTCGACAGCCCCGTTGCTCTGTGGATGAGCCACAGAGGCGAGGCAAATCTTGGTGTCAACGTCTTCGCAATATTCTTGGAATTGTTCGCTGGTGAACTGAGTTCCGTTGTCCATGATCAGTCGGCTGGGAATGCCAAACCGTGTGACCATGTTATTGCGGAAGAATTTCTTGGCCGCCTGGGCCGTAATGCCAGAGACCGGCTCATCCTCTATCCATTTGGTGAATGTGTCAATGGCGACGAAGAGGTATGCACATCCCTTCGCCCGTCTGGGGAATGGGCCTAGGATGTCCAGCCCCTAGGTAGAGAATGGCCAGTTGAGGGGAATAGTTTGGAGGGCGTAGGCTGGTTGGTGCACCTGCCGGGCATGGAATTGGCATGCCCGGCAGGTGGTGATGATCTTCCGAGCGTCACCCAACGCCGTGGGCCAGTAGTAGCCCATCCTGAAGGCTTTACCGATGAGTGTTCTGTAGGAGGAGTGAGCCCCATAGATACCCTCGTGTATGTCCTTCAGCAAGAATGTCCCCTCTTCCTGGGAGATGCACTTGGAGAGAACTCCGAGTGCGCCTCTCCGGTACAGGGCACCCTCCACTAGCCTGTATAGCAGAGCTCTCCTGATAAGCCGGGATTTCTCGGCTTCATCCTCGGGCAATGTCCCGTGCGCTAAGAACTGGATGAATGGCGTCATCCAGGTGGCGCTTTGCTCGAGGAGGGAGAGGTTGCCGTGCGTCTCATCTGCCTCTTCTCCGGAGGGAATAGAGGACTTTAGCAGGTGCTCAACGAGCACCCCCGTCGGGACGGGTTCTTGTGAGGTGCCCAACTTGGCAAGTTGGTCGGCCAGGGTATTCGCTCTCCTGGGCACGTAAAGGATTTCGAAGTTCCTGAAATTCCTTTCCAACTTCCTCACCTCGACCAGGTAACGCGCCATTGAGTCATCGGAGCACTGAAACTCCTTGTTAACCTGGTTCACGACCAACTGTGAATCCCCTTTCACGGTTAGTCGTCGGACCGCTAGCGCAGAGCATGCTCGGAGTCGGCCAAGAGGCCTTCATACTCCGCCGCGTTGTTGGTCGCAGCGAAGTGCTGTTGTATGACGTACTGGAGTTGCTCCCCTTGTGGAGAGATCAAAACAACTCCAGCCCCTGAGCGTTCAAAGGAGCGTGAGCCGTCGAAGAACATTGTCCAGTGGGGCTCTTCGACGCGCTCGGCTTCTTGTTCGGACGGGGGGGGGGGGATTCGTCCACTCCGCCACAAAGTCTGCCAGTATCTGAGACTTGATCGCTGTTCGGGCAGCGAACTTGAGGTCGAACTCCCCGAGTTCTACTGCCCATTTGGCGATGCGCCCAGAGGCGTCGAGGTTCCTGAGAACCTCTCTTAGTGGGAAACTGGTCGGTACCGTAATCGGGTGAGCCAAGAAGTAGTGACGGAGTTTCTTAGAGGCTATGAGGAGGGCATATAGAAGCTTCTGGACTTTAGGGTAACGCTCCTTGGGTCTATGAAGCACCTCGCTCACGTAATATATAGGCAACCGTTTGGGGAGAGGCCGCCAGGTAGAGCAGCAGAGGCTCCTGCTCTTTCGGGGTGACCAGGATTGGCGGGCTCGAAAGGTACTTCTTGAGTTCCTTGAAGGCGTTGTCGGCTTCCTCGGTCCAGACAAAATCGTCGTGTTTGCGCAAGGCCTTGAAGAAGGGTAGTCCGCGCTCACCCAGCCGGGAGATAAAACGGCTAAGGGCCGCCATCCGACCAGTGAGCGATTGGACTTCCTTTACATTCGAAGGAGCTTGCATTCTCTCGATGGCTTCGATTTTTTCCGGGTTCGCACCAATGCCGGACGACCCAATTACGTACCTGAGCACCATGCCCGTGCGCACACCGAAGACACATTTCTCCGGATTCAGTTTTATCCGATGTTTTCTTATATTACAAAAGGTTTCCTCGAGGTCCCAGATATGAGCCTCGGCTAGAATACTTTTGACGACTATGTCGTCTACATAGACTTCTAGGTTCCGCCCGATCTGGTCAGGGAAGGTCTTCGTGATCGGCCGTTGGAAAGTGGCCCCGTGATTCTTGAGACCGAAGGACATGGTCGTAGCGAAGGTGCGAAGGGGTGATGAAGGCAGTCTTCTCTTCATCCTCCCATGATAGGCTGATCTGGTGGTACCCGGAGTACGCGTCTAGAAAGCTCATCAGCTGGGCTTCCGCCGTTGCGTCGACCAACTGGTCTATGCGGGGGAGAGGGAAGTTGTCCTTCGGACACGAGATGTTGATGTTGGTGTGATCAACGCAAATCCGCCACTTTCCGTTCTTCTTCGATCACGACCGATTCGCTAACGGTCCGGAGTGCTCGACTTCGCGAATGAAGCCGGCCTTCAACAGCTTGTCTAGCTGCTCCTTGATGATGTCGGCCTTCCATTGCGGGAACCTCCTCAGTGCTTGGCGCACCGGTTCTTACCAGGCTGAACCGCCAGCCTATGCTCGATCACCTCCCTTGGGGACCCCGGGCATATCGGACGGCTCCCATGAGAAGACGTCCATGTTTACCCGGAGGAAGGTGACGAGCTCGCTTTCCTATTTCGGGTCCAGGACGGCCCCGATGTGGACCACAGGGACGGGTCCTTCGAGACCGGAATGTGTTTCGCTCGCTCTCTGGGCCGAGGACCACCTTGGGCCGAGCGGACTTGCGAGAATCTTGCTCGGGCCCGTGCTCCGGGAGCTGGCCGACCAGGGCCAGCGCCATCTCATCGCACTCCAGGGCAGCCTTGTGACTGCCCTTGACAGTGATCACCCCCTTTGGCCCTGGGAGCTTAAGACAGTGGTACGCATGATGCGTGGCTGCCATGAACTTGGCAAGAGCCAGCCTGCCGAGGATAGCGTTGTAGGCCGATTCAAAGTCAACTACCTCAAAGGTGACCAGCTTAGTCCGGAAATTACTCTAGCTGCCGAAGGTCACGGGTAGGACGATCTGCCCCAGCGGGGTCATGGACGTGCCCGGGATAATGCCATGAAAGGGCATGGTAATATCCTTGATCTTGAATCGGGGGATTTGCATCTCGTCCAAAACCCGGGGGGATATCAGGTCCAGAGCGCTCCCTCCGTCGATAAGCACTCGCGCGACCCTCGTGTTACTGATGGTCGGACAGAGCACGAGGGAGAGCTTCTGAGGCTTTGTCATTCCCGAGGGACAATCTTCCCGGGAGAAAGAGATGGTCGTCTCTGACCATCGGAGGTGTTCGGGAGCCGAGCCTCCTCGGTCTACGCGGTAGACCTCGTGCGCCGCGGCCTTCAACTCCCAGCGGGAGGAGTAGGCCGTGGACCCCCCAAAGATCACCGCGATGTGGTGACTCGGCTCGTGGTATTTTTCGCTCTCCCGGTCCTGTGGGTCGGAACGTGGCTTGAATTTTCGGTCGGAGCCGCCCTTCCCGACATCCGGAAGGACGGGCATGGGGCCCCGGCCGTTGCAGAAATCCTAGAGCCGAGCAACCCAGGTACGGCAGTTGCGGAGATCATGCCCGTGCACCTGGTGCAACGGACAAAAACGGCTGTTCGAGGGGGCCTGAGGCCAGCGCCTCTGCCCGGGGTTGCCCGATCGTTGACCACCCACCTTGCCCGGGGAAGGGCGAGGCTTCTTGGGCCTCGGTGTCTGGGGCGGAGACGACTGCTCCGGGATGGCGGCCACCATTTTGGCTGCCTTTGCTTTTTTCTTCATCTTGGCCTTCTTGTCGGACTTCTTCTTGTCCGAAGACTCCATGCCTGGTTGCGGAGGCACCTGGCCGGACCCAAGAAGCCGCTTTCGCTCCGCGGCCTCCTCGGCGTTGATGTAACGTTCCGCCGCCTGGAAGAGCTCGCTGGCCGAGGAGCCGGAGTATATCTCGAGATCCTGGGTGAAGCGGACGTTCTTGACTCCTTCGGTGAAGGCTTCAACGACCGCTTCGTCCGGGATGCTCGGAATCATGTTCCGGACCCGGATGAACCTCCGAACATAGTTACGCAGGCTCTCATCCTCCATTTGGACCACCCGCTTGAGGTCCTGCGGTCTCCCCGGGGGAGGACAACATCCCCGGAAGTTCACCTGCAGGGCGTCACAGAGCTGTGCCTAGCTGTGAATGGAGCCTTCCTGCTGGTTGAAGAGCCATGTCCGAGCAGGCCCTTCCAACACGGCGGAAAAATAGTTCACCATCACCCCTTCATCACCGTCCGCGGCCGCGACGGTGGTAGCGTACACCGAGAGGAATTCGTCGGGGTTCTGAGTCCCGTCGAATCGCTCGATGTGGCCCAGTTTAAACTTGGGTGGCCACGCCGCGCTCCGTAGTGCGCGAGAAAAAGCGGGGCACCCGTGGCTTGCCCGGGCGTCGTGCCCGCGAGCGTCACGACCTTCGTGCCCCCGGAGAGGGCCGAGGCGTGAGAAGACGTCGCTGTGCCGAGTATCGGGGGTACCTGATAGGGTTCCGCCCTGGTCGGTGCGAGGACGGCGCTCACCGGGAACGCCTCTTGCCCGGGACTCGGGGTGACCCCATTCCCGGGCGGAGTCGTGGGTCGAGCCGCTGCCGTGGCGATGCTCGCTTCGCCGACCATCGACCGAAGGACGACTAGTATGTCGGCGGGATGCCCCGTCATTCCTTCGCCGGTCAAGATCTCGGTGAAGGTCGTGACGAGAGTAGCTACCCCTTGGGGTTCGGCTCTCCCGGGAAGTACCGAGTCGGCAAGACGAGGAGATCGCCGCCAATCGCTTCCAGACCTTTCGCCACGGGCGACGCTTAGCTCAACGGCTCGGTCGGTTCGCCGAAGGTCGCGCACCACGTGTGCCAAGGCCCGAAGGCGCTGGCGGCTCCTGCCGATCGGGTCGGACGAGTGGGACGGGGCGGGGACCCCGGACGTGGTGAACGGGGAGTTGGCCTGGTGCTTGGCTCCGGTTCGTCGCGACAGGTCGCCAAAGCTCGGTCGATCGAATTGGCCAACCAATCCCCCGCGGCTTCCAGGCGGCGACGCGACTCGTCCTCCCGAGCCGCGGGAGCGGGCAGGTCGTCGGTGTCCGCCATGTTGATTTCTCGCGGGAACACCGGGCATGACGGTGTCATGACCGTGTGGCCGCGGGAAACGGTCTTGTGATCGGACTCATTTGGAATGTTGGGGATATGGACCCCCTCGTATGAACCGACACCCTCGCACGTTGCGGGTGTCTCCTGTTCCTGTAACTCTCGGAACCGGAGGGGCTCGGGAACGTACTCTAAGCTTGTTTCGCCCGCGGGGCGGCAGAAATCCATGGGGAGGGAGACTCCGCCACGGTGTGTCCTTCCGGATCGATGATCCGGGTGACCTCGGTATCGGACCAATACTCGTCCAAGTCGTCAAGGTCGTCGAAGCGAATATCTTGGTTGTCCTGAGAGTTCGCCATCCCCAAGGACCCTTGCTTACAGAAGCTAGTCGACGATCCCCATGGACGGCGCCAGCTTTCGGCGGTTGAGAGTGTGGGACCCCCAGGCGCCGAGCTTACTTGTTGAGTGTAAGTGTCAACGACCTCTTTCCTGCAGCTTCGGGGGCTTTTAAGAAGGCGACCTCGATCAAGCAACCACCAACGGAGGCACAAATGATTTAGGCTGGTTCGGGCCCCTCATGTGGAGGTAATAACCCTACGTCCAGTGATGTCTATAGAAGATGTGGGGAATATTAAAGAGAATCCCAGGCTTGGCGGACCAAGAGGGAATGAGTTTTCTACAGTGGGAGGATGAGCTTCGGTGTGAGATGTTGCCAGCCGGAGCTCCTACGGTGTCTGTGTGTGTTTCCTAGCAGCTAAACTTTACATGTGCAGCAACATGGTCTATTTATACATGGGCGTAATCAGTATTCTAGTGGAGATGACACCCTATTGTCCAGCGGTATGGAGATGACACCCTATTGTCTGGTGGTCCGAAGCTTGTCTTCGTTTTGCGTCATTGTCATCATTCATGTTTACGGGAAAACGGTATGGGAACAGTGTTACAAGATGCGAGCTGGTGGCCGCAGTCCCCTGCGGCTCGACGGGACGTAGCGGTCCTTGAAGGCGTCAGAGCATTTAATGCCGCAGACGAGAGGGCCTGTGCCCGGTCGGGGAAGGAGTGACCCGGACTTCGGCTCGGGCAAGATCAGGCGTGCCCGAGCTCGAGCAAGGACTTCCTTGCTTGGGGGAGGCCAGCATTTTTGCGCTGAGTGTGTGATAATCCGAACGTCCCTCCAGGCCCCCGTCAGATGGCATATAAAATTAGAGTACTAATGTGGTGACACAAGAGAAATTTGGAACTCTGCAATGGCATACAAGGATTTATCCCTAGTTAATAATTGCAACTGCATGAAAAGCAATACCACATATAGATTTTTTAATTTATCCAAATTAAAGAAAATATAAAAGAAAACAAGAGACTAATGGTTCTACAAAATTTGCACAATGTCTAATCCAAGATATTGAGCGACACACTTTCAGCAAAAAGTTTACATGTAAGACTAAGACATATATAATATAAATTGGCATTTTTTTTTTTGCAAAATGCCCATCACTTCCTTTTGGACTTAGCCTCATATTGCATATTGGATACTTCCTAAGTATGAAGCATACTCACCCTTGTCTTTCATGCAGGGCTATTCATTCCAACAAGTAGGAATCTTTGCGGATACTAAAGAACCAGCTAAAGACGAAGTGGATTTCGAGGACTTTTTGAACGTCTAGGATTGCATTTTCCTCCATTCGATACTTGCATTTTTAACGGCCCCCTAAACGGTGACAAGTTTATGGGGTTGAGAAAATAAAATGCAAGTTCAAGAGACTAAGTAAAAAAATCTTTGTGAATTCGGAGGGCTACAGTGCAATTCTCTCTTGATTTTTTTATAAAGAGGGGGGAGGTGACATGGATGCTACTTCATTAAAAAAACCACATGTGCAGCGACAACCTAAGCAATTAACAGAGAACTAACGACCACCTCACCATTATCCATTATTTAACTGGTTCCATACCGATTTTGGAGCTAAGGTGCAAATGAACACAAGTTCAAAAAACCCAAAAAGTAAATTTCAAGTTTAGGAGGCTAAGTGAGACTCCTCGAATCCCCTACAAGTTCATGGGACAATAGTGTTATTTTTTTTATTATCAAATGGCACTTAACTTTCAGACTTACGATCAATTTTCTCTTGTGAAATCGTTATTGCCCTTTTCTTTAGGACTTGAGCCGAGCCAGCAAGATTTACCCCTCTCAGTTGCCAGCTGAAAATTTTTTTTAACTTTTTTAATTATTATTCTAATAATAACCCTGGACAGCAACAATATACAGATCTAACCCTTTTCACCGCGCCATCCCGCCTGGCGCGGAAAATAGCCACTACCGTGCTAGTTCATGTGGCACGGCAAAGGGTGCCACTGTTGGCGCTTCATGATCGGGCAGACGCCGCTGCCGTGGCAACGCGGGAACTCACCCTTGACGCGCCAGTGCATGTGGCGCGGCAGTACTAGCCCGTGGGACCGGCAGCTTGGCCCAGTCTCGCGGGCGCGGCTGACCTAGGCCCCACCTTGCCGTGCCATGCCGCCTGGTGCGGCAAGGCCTGATGCAAAGGCCTCCAGAGCTCCTCCACACTCGGCCATTCTTCATTTTCTTCCATTTCACCTCTTCTCTAACCACTTTTCTCCACTTCCATTGCCAAATACTTTGAGCATTAGATCCGACGAGATTTTTTTGGGGAAAGGCTGCATTTCATCATGGCAGGTGACCCTCTCTCCTTTGGTGTCTTTTGGTGATATTTTTTGTACTTTTCAATTGATTTAGGGTTAGGGTTATGGTTAGGGTTCTAGTTAAACTTAGCGTGGAGATGTATGGATTGCGTAGTGACTTTGTCTCCATTGATAATCTTTTTAAGATGCATAGATTGTGTAGTGAATTTTTTTATAATATTAATGATTTTTTAATTGATTTATGGTTTGGGTTAGGATTCTAGTTAAACTTAGTAAGGAGATGTATGAATTGCATAGTTGTTTTGTCTTCACTGATGATCTCCTGAAAATGCGTAGATTGTGTAGTGTATTTTTTATAATATTTGATTTAGTACTAATGTTAAGCCTAAGATGTATGTTTATGCAGAGTACGTTTTGGTAAAATAATTTATTTTCCCGCCATCCTGCACTATATTGTAGGAAACGATAGCGGGATGACGAAACCATTGCTCAAATATGAGGATTACCCTAGGGGTAAGAATGCTCTAGTTCGGGCCTCACTATTTCCGGTTCCACTTTGTGAGCACGGCCTTCCTACGGAGGTTCAGCAGCCGAGGGACCATGATACTGCCAGTAGAGCCTTCTACACTTGTGGTGTGAAGAATAAAGACATTGGCAGGTGCTCTATTCGGCAGTGTTGGTTTTTCGAGTGTATTGATGGAACTGAAATGTTTGATCCGAGGATCCGGCTGTTCCCATGGCGCTCCATGGAAACTAAGCCAATTCAGTATTTCAAGCGTTGGGTTCCTCCTCCGCCAAATCCACTGGAAATGACAATGGAGGAGAAGGCGGTGGCAAGTGCTAACCGGGTAGTAAACCCGCCTCTTTGTCATTGCTATGTTCAGTCGATATTTGTAACATCCTTATTTTCAAAAACTAAAAATCATCGTGCATCATGCAATTGCATTTTAATGAATTTCACTAGAATCTAAAACTTTTGAAAGTAAGTATGTTGCAATAATCTCTGAGCTTATTAAGTAATAATTTGGTTTTCTTAGTTAAAAAAAAAAGAGAAAAGAAGAGTTTTAAATGAGATTTGTTAAGAGGTTAACCCTAGTTTTTTTAAAATATATTTAATTGCAAAGATGTTTATTTTTAAATAAGATTTTAAAATCTTGCAAAAGCAAAACCTTCAATAAATTGAATTATCAAGATTAAATAATTTATTTGAGTTTTAGGAATACTTTATTTCCTATAAAGGAAATAATTTCAAGTTCATTATTTCAAATAAAAGCCATAATTAAAAGTTTTGCTTTCACAATGTTTAATTGCAAATTATTCACTAAAACCTAATATTATAATTTGTAAAAAGTTGTGATTTCAGATTAGACTCTTGAAGCAACAATTTAAAAACTAAATCCAAATTAAAATTTGGATTGCAAAATAAGTGATTAATTAAAGTAATTATTGGTTTTCCTATTTAACCCCTACCCATTCTCTCTCTCCCCTTCCTCTTCCTATGACAAGTGGCCCCCCTGTCACTCTCACCCTCTCTTCTCTCTGACACACTCTCCCCTGTCTTCCTCTCTCTCATGTGCAATTCTCACTGCCTCCCTCTCATATCTCTCTCTCTCTCTCACGTTTCTCTCTCTCTCTCCCACCCCGTGGCTCTCTCTCCCTGGCCACTCCTTTGCATGGCTTCCACCTAAGCCCCCAGATGGCGCCCTGCCCTTGCTCCACTCCTCTCACGCGCCCTCCACCCTCTGCCCGCATGCCACGGCTCTAGCTCACTCTCCTCACTCTCTCACTCACTGTCCACTGCCGAGTTGCCCAGGTGAGCCCCTCCCCAGCTGTGTCCTCCCCTCACATTCCTCCTCTCACTCCCCTCTGCCCGTTTTGGCCAGCCACCGCCCGAGCCGACGTCGAATTGCGTCGTCGGGGCTGCGCGGAAGCTCCCCGGAGCCGCCACTGCGTCGCTCAGCCGCCGGATGTCTTCGCCGCGTCAACGTCTCCCTCTCTCCTCCCTAGTGCTCGCCGACCACCACGCCGCCCCTAGAACACCACCGGTGAGCTCCCCGCCGCTGTGATCCTCTTGCCGCCCGCCGCTGTACGTCGCCAGGCCACCTCGGTGCGTCTCCGGCCCAACCGCCGCCGCCATTAGCATCCCCTTGCGCCATAGATGCTCACCGACCTCGACATTGCCGTCGCCGCGCTACCGCTCGCCGTCGCACCTTGCTTCGCCGCCATCACCGCTAGGGCTAAGCCGCGCCACCGCCCCACTCGATTTCGCAACGTGAAATTTCACCCAAGCGCCGCCCTTGGTCCCCTCTCCCTTTCCCCTCTGTCAACGCCGGCAGCCGCTCGCCGGTTCTCCGGCGCGAGACCCCGACGCCGTCTCCCCTGTTTTCTCTCGCCGACGGGTGGGTCCCGCGTGTCGGTGTCCCCCGCCCCGCTGCTGGCTCTCCTGCGCGCATGCGCAGGGGCCGGTTGGGCCGGCCCACGTTGCACCGCAGGCCCACTTGCTCCTTTCCCTTAATTATTTTAACTTGCAGATTTTGCCCTATGTTGTAAATTTCATAGAAAATCATAGAAAATTGATAAAATTGTGAAATAAATTTTATTAGGTTCATAAAACTCTAAGTTATTTTTATGTACTGTTTATTTACATATTTCTTTTAATTTTAATTTTTAATAATTATCTTAGTGTTTAAACTTGTAGGAATTTTATAGAATAAAATATAGATCCAAAAATATCAAAACTTGATTTCTGAAGTTAGATATATTGTAATCTAAGTTCTGTACTGATTTAGTAAATTTTTGAAATTTATTTATAATTTAGTCTCTTTTGTACCTTTAATATTGAACTTATGAAAACCATAACTAATTGTAGGGATTTCCAAAAATGATGAAATTAATTGCAGGAGTTTTATAAAATTATATGGTACTGTTTTGTACTGCCTGCATCATCCTTAAGTCATGTCATGCCTATATCACTTGTTTTGCATATGGTTCTTATTGCTGTTTCTTTTAAACGTTAGATCCGTCCGCCGAAGGATTTGCCGGCGATCAATCCAACTACCCGGATCAAGGCAAGTCATTGTGCCATGTTGCTATTACCTAGTTTTCATAACTATTTTGTTAGATTTTACAAAACCTAGATGCTAATTAAAAGTTAAAAACAATATTTAAGCTAAGATGTAGATAATGTCCTATATGAATAATATACACCACCAACCTCATCAACCCTAGCTAATTAATATTATTTAATCTTGCTGCCTTCCTTGTTTAGTGATTTTTACATTACATGCTTAGCAATTGCAATCTAGAGACTTACTTTTGTGTTTAACCCCGACAAAAACTTGATTGTAAATTGAATGGCCGGTAGTGGGTGCTACCGTGTCGAGAATTGTCTGTAGGGATAGTGGGTGCTATCCCGGACTTTTTAAATGGTTTCCCAATCGGGATGGATGGTTGCAAGGTGGTTTGCATATGCTCGGTGGCAGTATGCTCGAGATTGGGTTGGTGGTGGACCATACCCGTTTGGCTTAAGGACCGATTCTTTGTGGTACTTAGACTAGTTCAACAGTGCGACCATTGAGTGCCTGTATGGACAGGTCCTGGTTGAGTACCATTCGGTCAGGCATTCCTAGTGGTGTAGGGAGTGGGCACTTGGAAATGTCCATAGAACAGAACCTTCCTGTGTGGTTAGGAGTGGGTATTCAGGTGTGTCCATAGAACAGAACCTACCAGCACAAGAGGGGCATTGGTGTGAAAACCTTAGTGGGAATGCCGGGCTAAGGGAAGGTCGTGGTGAAAGACCTTGTGGTCAGCATTTTTCCTTTGGGTGATTCCTAGAAAAACCCCCTCTCATGGGTAAATTATACAACCTCTGCAGAGTATAAACTTTCATAAAAGCCTTGCCCAATGGTTAAGGGTGAACTACGAAGCTGCCTTACTGTAGTTTTGTAAAATTCTCTTCTTCCTTTCTGTGTTTTGGGATATTGCTCTGCAATTGGTGTTGCATGGGCGTGTTGTTATCATGGTAGGTGCCATGGTAGTTTCGGGAAAAGCCAGTAGGTGCTGTCTTTTCCAAAGAAAAAAAATGTAAAGTTTAAACTTCAATTTCAAAACCGCTTTCTCAAACTAGGTTTAAAAGTTTAAAACTCAGCTTTACGCAAAGTTAACCCAAACCCCTTCTTGGAACCTGTGATAGCATCTAGGCATTGGTTTGCAAGTATTTAAAGAATATTTACCTCGAAGTTTATACTCGGCCGCTCATCCCAACGAAAGTGTGGTGATCAAGATGGTACCTTGAGGAGGAGATGTACCAAGACGACGGGTTCGCCGCTGGAGTTCAAGACGAAGATTACTTCGACGCCTAGGATTGCGCTCCTCCGGCTCTGCCTGTGGGGATTGTTGTGGTTTCCATCTAGATTTCATAGTTATATTTGAGGCCTCTGTTGCCTATGTAAGGCTTTCGCTGTTTTAAGGCCTTCATGGTTATAAATTTATCGGATGGTTATGATCCATGTTCTAGAATCTGTGTGTACTAGCTACTTGTTCCAGGGACTAGTACAGGTAAGACACAGTAGGGACTCGGCCCCCTTTTTCTGGGTCCCGACAATATTAGTACGGCCTAACCCAGGGATGGATTTTATCCCTTCCTCCGTTGCTCGCGCAATGATCGGGTAAGTGTATGCATGCCTAGTCCATATGTAAGTTAGTCTCATTCATTGAAGTAGTTCGATAACAATGTTTATTTTTTCTAGGATGGATGGCCTCTCTGTGATTTCTAGGAGTACATTTATGGACGCAAGGCTTGTTGGCCATCTAATAAGGAAGTAGAGGCTTCAACTCTGGCGAGAAGAATTGGCCATGTGAGCAATTTCCACCCACTACATATAAGTGCGGCATACTGGCTCGTAGAGATGTTGTGCCATCGAACCTTGGGTACGGATGGTATTGTGGCAACTCCTATGGTGAATTCTGGGTACGATTTACTTACATCTATTTTATTTAAGATTAAAATAGCACAGTGCATGTTCAGCTTAATAGCCGTTACCGTAATATTTGTAGGAGGGACGGACGTGCGACTGGGAGACATATAGCGGAAAACAGGACTTCGAAGCGAGGTTTTGAATTTGTGTGACCAGGAACAAGCCAAGAGAGTAGAGAAGAGGAAAAAGATGATAAGGCATGATTATGGTATACTCATGCCGTCTGCTGAAGACAGAAAGAAGGTTTTGGATAACATGATCAGGGAGCGTGGGGTGCCGCCACGTGGCTATTTAACCGATTCAGAAACTTTGGATTACTGGAGTAGGCATAGGGGGAGGTAACCACCTGGTGTTGATCCAAGAGAGGTGAGGCAGCAAATACAGCTACAGAGACAGATGGAGAAGGAGTGAGAGCTTGAGGAGAGAAGGAAGAAGATGGCAGAAGGTTCACTCATTGACCTCGCGGCCAATTACTGGCATAATTCATGGGAGGCTCATTTGCAAACTCTGCGGCGTAACAAGGCGAGGAGGACGGTGGAGATGGAGACCATGAGGGGGGGTCTTGTTGGTAACTTGCCTACTATTGTGCCGGATGACGACGAGGACCCCGAGGAGTGAGACCGTGTTTGTTGAATTTCGTGACGTAATATGTTGTTGAACGTAGTTTATGTGAATGTACCTTGTGATACATAGTACCTTTTCACTAAGCGGTACATTTAAACCTGTCATATATTATTTGAACAATTAATATATGATACGTTTGTGACTAAGCATAATAAGTGTTAGTAGCTATAGCGATCGACGATTACATTGGTATTTGGTATGATGCACTATAATGGTTTTACGCAGTTGCCTACTATTTTGCTTCTACGCATTTGCGTACCGAAGAAACATTTTAAATATATGCTATTACAAAACCTGACATTTTAATATATGTCACTCGACATATTAGTGATAACGTGAAAAAAGATGAACGTCAAAGTGACAAAAATGTAGGTGATGCTCTTTTGAGCTAAATTTAGCATGAAATTACAATCCGAAAAGTTTATAGACCTTTTATAGGAGGTATGAAAAGTGTAGAAATTATAATCTTTTTTATAAGAGTGTACCATATAATTGCCCTTATATTATACATGCATTATGTACCGAAAACCGCAAGCTGGCACGTACGACGAGCGTTTTTGTGGCCGGGTACCTCCCATTCATTGCAAAGTTTTTTAAACTTGAATAAATCGAGTTAATAAATCGGGGCAACATATGAAATTGTAAAGGGCAATTTATGAGAGAATATGTGATAATTTAGATAGTATTTGTGCTATCTTAGGCTCCACCTCAGACTCTTATCATGATTGGACCGAATAGTTGCACCGAATAGTCTATATAAAAAAATAAATTAAAAATGTTGCACCGAATAGTCTATATAAAAATAATAAATTTTGACTCAACCGAACTGAAACGAATCGAACAGGCTATACAAGAGGGCCTAAAATATTTTAAGATAATAAAATAACAAAATTGCGGAGTGCAGGCCTGACACGCCACTAGAACTGGCGTGGCAGTCCTACGCTCCCACGCCCATAGCCGCAAAAATCTAGTAAGCGTCGTGTCGCCATGTTGGAGCCGCGGCGCGCGAGCCCAGCATGCCGCGCCAGTGCCAATGGCGCGGCAGAAGTTGGCTCCCGCGCCGCGCCGCAGAATCCATGAGCGTCCTCCTCGCGCCCGCTGCTGGAGCTGCGGGCGCGGAGCCTGCATGCCGAGCCAATGGCACTGGCGCGGCAAGGCTGGGCTCCCTCACCCGCAGCCGTAGAAATCCAGTAAGCATCGTCCTCACGCCGCAGCCCGGAGCTACGGGAGCGGGAGCCTAGGCAAGCCGCGCCAGTGCCAGTGGCGTGGAAGGCCTGGGCTCCCGCGCCCGCATCCGGAGAAATCCAGTAAGCATCCTCGCGCCGCGGCCTGCCAGTTCTACTGACCTATTTTGCAGTCGTGTAAATAGTATCTTGGAACCTAAGTTAATTTTCATTCAATGGCATATTTTGAAGTCGTGTAAATAGTATATTGGAGCTCATGAGTTAAATTTCATTAAATAGTATATTTTGAACTCGTATTGATCCGAACTGAAATAACCTTGTTCAACATGTTTCCTTACAAGCTTAAGCACTCGAAATATTTTACATCTTCGGATTCACCACCGGAGTACAAATTACAGTCTTTCGATATGCACTACATGACGCAAGGGAGTAACAAGTACTGCTCAGGGCCCTCTAGGCGTGAAAGGAGCCCTCGACCGGCGAGCCCTCCTAGGTATGGCTGGAACTTTAGCTCGTGGCTCGGGGCTCGCTCGTAGCTCGCTCGGTTTTTAGCTCGGCTCGGCTCGGGCTCGTTCCCGAACGAGCCTAGCTCGAGCCTGCTTTGTAGCTCGTGAGCGTTTGCGAGCCCGAGCCGAGCCGAGGCCAGCTCGCTCGTGGCTCGCTCGTGGCTCGCTACTTATATGTTGTTGCTGCTATTGTCATTAAATTAAGACTTGAACATTGAGAAAAATATGGACTGATGCTAGTATTTAATTCAAAATGTCATTGACTGATTGTATATTTGTCTGGCATTGTGAAGTTGTGATGAAAGTTCATTGATTGATTGTATATTTGATTGGTTGTATGGAACTATGGAAGTCTATTCTCTTATCTGTGGCCGTATATGATTAAATTAGAATTTTAGCTATTTGTGTATAACCTTTTATAGCGGCGCAACGCAATGATCTGGTCTGACCGAACCTGCACTCACGAGCTCACGAGCCTCACGAGCCTGCTCGCGAGCCTTCACGAGCCGAGCCGAGCCGCTTTTCCTCAGACGCGTTTTCTGAGCCGAGCCGAGCTGGCTCGTGAGGCCAAACGAGCCCGAGCCGAGCCAGGCCTGGCTCGCTCGAGCTCGGCTCGTTTCCACCCCTACTCCCAGGATTACTCCGTAGGACATTGTGGCTTCCAACGTCGCTCTGGTCACGGGCACGCCTACGGCCTTGCCGCCCGGGTACCACCGTGTCAGGCTGGGGGGTGCTGCCGCTAGGACCTTATATTGAAGCACAGTTGCAGGTTAGTCTACAAAATACAATGAAATCTCTGGGAGGGAAGGCATAAACCACTTACCGCTTCTTAGGTGGGCTGTGTCTGGCTCAACGGAGGAGCATCAGACATCTGGCTGAGCCGTAGGGTGGTCCTGAAGGTGGGGTCGTCGGCGTAGGAGTCCGAGTCGTCCTCCTGCCTAGGTTCGTCATCATCCTGCACTGTGGAGAGAGCTCGCTTGTTGCGGGCCCTCTCGCCATGCGTGTCGGGGGGAGGTGCCGATGAAGTGGCCGACCGTGACAGCATCTGAGCTCTTGTGCACCCGGACCAAACGGGGGTCCGCTGGCTCGACGACTGCTGGGGAGACATGCCACCTAGCACTGGGCCCATATCCTCAATATTCATGCAACTCATTTTATGGGCCAAGCGGCACAAACCCTGGTCACGGTCTGCACGTGGGCCAAACAGCAACAAAAAAAGATATTAGTATGTAATCTAATATGCTCGGATACGTGCACAATGTCGTACCTCCGCAAGGGTGCGTAGGGCACCACTCTCCTGACCACCGGCACTAGCGAGAGCCACCCCAGCCTCATTGGAGAGGCACGCCAGCTGTGTAGCCTAGACCGATGAAGTGGACGTTAGTAAAGTTCAATCGAAATCGATGTATCACATAATACATGGGTAAAAAGTTGTTGCCATGAGCACGTACCATGTAGTGCTGTAGTGGGCCTCTCTCTGGTTGCACCACCTCCCGTGTCATGCGGTCGTACTCGTCGGTGATGTCGTCGTCAGAGTTCGTGTCACCGATAGGTACGTTGGTGAGTGCCGGCCTAAGGAAAAGACGAGTCGAACGGTGCAGTCAGGTCAAGTACTCTCTGAAAGCCTGATCGGAGTGCATCGGGCCATTACCATGCTCGAACCTCTCCCTGGCGTCCCACCGTTGAGGAGGCACGTGGTGGATGACTCTCCAATCCAACTCCCTGTAGTGCTTGCTCCTGTCGAACCTGCCAATATCAATCATCGATTAGTGCAGAGAACTACACACCGACAAATGCAATGCAAGTAGGAAAACCAAAATCTCACCCGTGCAGACGCTGGTCAGTGGAGACAACAGCTGGGGGGGTCGACTGCCTGCGACCGTACTATCGCAACACCCTAGACAGGAGGTTCCACTCAACCACGTGGAAAAAAATAAGTGGAGTCACCGCCCGCCATAGCAGTTTGTCCCGAGTACACAGGGGACTCAGGGCCAAGCCCTCCACCTCGGGACGGGCGTACGGTAACCACACCACCTACAGATTAAGAGTATAATCAATACTTAGAGTGAGCGCAATGTGTTTGTAAACCAAGCGATTCGATCGCTACTAACCTGCCATTGTGTCACGCAGTCAAACTCATTTGTGTAGGTCAAGTACCTTCTGTCGGGGTTGCCCCGAACCGACCTGATGTTTTTCCAGATGTACATCAGTGTCGGCCGGCACCCCGGGATGTTCCAGGCCTGTAGCACGAGAAAAGTTAGAACTTTGAGCAACATCGATAAGGCCTTTTGTGGTTCTGTACGTACTGGAACTGCAGCTCGGTGTGGCCTCCCAATCGGAAGCCGCTCCCACGCCCACACCTGGAGGAGGAAAAGACATCCTCCTAGGTTGGCGGATGCCGCCGTGCGTCTATAGGCCACGCACAGCTGCCGGTACAGCCAGGCAAGAACGGCCGACCCCCAGCTATACGTCGCCACATTCTCCCACGGCTGGGCAAGGAGAGGCAACACGCTCCAGGAGACGGTGTTGTCGGACGCGTCAGCCAAGAGGAAGCCGGCGACCAAGTGCCTGACCACACTCGCGAAAGTGCCGCCGACCTTAGCCTCCTCCTTTGAGGTGGGCGAGAGGAATGTCTCGCGCAGCCACGCGGAGCTCACCCCAGACGTCCTCCTGCAAACAAACATTTCACACGAGACCAATAATTAGTGACCACATAATGAAATGCGAGAAATGCACACAACGATTCGATTAAGTCTTACTTGCTCCGGTTGTGGTCCTCCTCTAGGGGCTATACACCAAGGATGCCCTCGACCATCTCGTGCCACGTGCCGGGATTTAAGATCCCGCAAACTGCAGCGCCCTCCAGCGGTAACCCGAGGATCATCGAAGTGTCCTCCATGGTTACCGTCATCTCGCCGCAAGGAAGGTGGAAGCTGTGCGTCTCGAGCCTCCAACGGTCCACAAGGGACATCAAGAGAGGCCCGTCCAGGTCCGACAACCCAGCGGTCACGGTGCGAGCAAGGTCGAGGAAACCAGCTCGCGCCAAGTACGGTGCGAATCTGTCGTCCCACGTCAATCGGATCGCGTGTGTACGGGGACAGAGCGCGATCAAAGTCTGCAATACACAGTTATCGTACTGCATTAGAACCTGCCAATATCAAATGAAATGCGTAGACAAGATTAACAAGCCGAACCTAGCGATGCGTCGTCATAAGATGGTGCTCCTCGACGACGTAGCTAGTCTCAAGGAGCGGGTACCGAGGGTCCGCCATCCTGCATAAATCAAGTAACAAAGTTAGTTATCGGCACATATATTAAACAAAATTGCACAAAAAATAACCGATTTTCAAATGACCCTTTACCTGACCATGTTTTGTACCCCTAGTACAACCCTTAGCCTTTTTTCTCGTCGTGCTCCTAGTGTTGGGGTTTTTCATATGGGTACTCGCATTGTGCCCAACTTTGTAGCACTTAGAGCATCGGACCTCCCCACGAACCTCGGCAAAATCACCGGTTCCGTATGTATCTTCACCGTACACATTAGTCTGGTCCATCTCCCCACGAAGTCTCTTCTTCTTCCGTCGTCCCTTCTTATTTTTCAGGAGGGCAGGATCAGGCACATAATCATCGCCACTATACTCAGGCCACTGAGTGGTATCAAGGTAAGGCTCAAATGTAGGTTTCCAAATCTTTAGTGTGTGTGACTTCAGATAGAGTGCGGACATGTATTTGTCAGATTTATGGTCGACGCCTCGTGCTAAGCAAGCGGTGATCATATGCGAGCATAGGGCATGAAGTTGCGAAAACCATCGATTTGTTCCACAGCCGTATTTAAAAGGCCTTGGTGACGGTCGGAGATCATGCAAACCTTTGTGCCTTGCCGAGAACCTCGTGCCTCAGAATCATCATGAACCATGCCCAGCTAGCGTTGTTCTCACCCTCGGCCATCGCAAATGCAAGAGGCACCAATTGATCCTCTGGACCAACCCCCAAGGTCGTCATCAACACACCCTTATATTTGCCGGTTAGGAAGGTGGCGTCAACGAAGATGACCGGCCGACAGTGCTCAAAAGACTCCGCGCACTGGTTGAAGCACCAAAACACGCGCCGAAGAACATACCGCAGATTGCCATTCTCATCGACCAAGTAACTACCACCCGTGTAAGTATAGAACTTTGTACCCGGGTTAAAATGTTTAATTGCACTCAAGATCCTTGGCACCAAGTTGTACGCCTTCTTCCAATCCCCATACAGCATGTGCATAGCGTGTTGCTTTGCTCGCCATGCCTTTTCAAGATTTCACGCGGCACCGTGAATGCAAATATCGACTCTATTAATGAGGCAAGCGACACGCCACTATCCACCGCGACAATGCCAACGATACGATCACTACAGAATCCGACTTATTTACGCCACCGGTCGACGAATAGGCCAAAAGTCGACGAAATAGGCCGACGAAACCGAGCGACGAATAGCCCTATTTACGCCGGCCCGACGAATAACCCTTATTTACGCCGGCCTCGTCGACGAAATAGGAATATTGGTTCTCAGCCCACGGGGTGAAGCTGACGTGGCAGTTATTTACGTCGGCCTCGAGGCCGACTTACGTTGGCCAAAAGTCGACGTAGATAGAGTTATTTACGTCGGCTTCTGGCCGACGTAAATAGCTACCACCATGGAAGCCTTATTTACGTCGGCCTCGAGGCCGACATAAATAGCTTTATTTGTGGTCATGGAAGGCTTATTTACGTCGGCCAAGCTGACGTAAATAAGCTTATTTACGTCGGCTTGGCCGACATAAAATATCTGTGGCCGTGGAATGAGTATTTACGTCGGCCTCCAAGCTGACGTAAATAAGCCTATTTACATCGGCTTTCGGGCCGACGTAAATACTGGAGCTGCATGGAAGAATTTTGCTTCAGTATTTACGTCGGCCGGGCCAACGAAAATACTGGAGAATTCATGCCAGCCAAATAAATAGGCCATTTATACAGAAATAACAGACAGAACCATCAATTCATATAAACCAACATAGATCAATCCATTCAACCATACATATAAACCAATATCAATCCATCCATTCATATCAAATTATAGCATCCATCCAAAATATAATATAAACTTAAACATAGCATACAACACATAGATCAACCATAATACTCATTATTCAAACAAACGTCAATTTGGAAACATGACATAACACAGATCAACCATAGTACATTGTTCATACTGAAACATAACATAATACAGATCAACCATAGTACTCATTGTTCATACAAACATCAAGTTGGAGGAGTATTGCCAAATCGATGTCCACTACCGGCGTCGCCTCCCGAGTTTAAGAAGTGATCAATTGACGGCGGAGTCCTCGAAGAAGAAGCGCCGTTGCCTCCAACATGGCCATCCGGTGTGGGGGCCACCGAATCCTATATAACGAACATATATTAGAGATAGCTAGATTACATCAAAATAAGTTTGAATAATTGATGATACCATGTTGGGAGATTGCGGGGTAAATAAGGGTGGAGGTTGAAACGGAGGAAGATTCAGTGGTGTTCCGAACTGCTGCGTCATGTATTCCTACAAAACAAATATAATTGGCAAATTTCATTAAATAAGAGCATGCAAAACTAGATATCGACAATAGTAAGTTTAAATTTGTAGATTGCTTCTAGTTATAACAGAAATGATAAAATATATAACCACTTATTTGACAATTTCATGTACTTAGAGCAATCGACATATAGAAGGCTAGCTAATTAACATCTAGTCCTTAGTAAACTTTATAACTTCCATATAATTAAAGCATGAATACAAATATACAACGAAATAGATATAAGTCTATGAATTTTTGGGATTCAAGCATACAACTGACTTGTAGAGTCGCTTGTCACAGGTTCCGCCATGCAACAAAGTATTCTTGTTGTTATCTCAACTGCTCCTGAAGTCGACTCTCACGAGCTGCTTGTTGTCTCAACTCCTCCTCCAGTCGAGACTCACGAGCGCTACACCCACTGCTCTGGGAGGATTGAGATGACCTCGCCGAACTTAAGACTGTGCTGGTATCAAGGTAACCATTAAACATTGGAAACCTTCCATGTTTTTTGCCACCCCCGCTCTTATACAAAGCGACAGGGTCAATATCTTCTTTCCTCCAGTCATAGTCAAACCGTGAGTATCTGTCATCAATTTCCCGTAACAAGCCTACAAAATTTGTTGTTCTTGCATAAAAGTTAAACGAAATAGTCAATAGAGGTGTTTGTAATCATTATGTACTAATCAAGCTCGGTCGCCTCGCCATCGCATAGCCGCCAGCCGTAGGATCGTAACCTAGGTGACCCGTGATGTAAGCTTCAATGTCGTGGGCCGAGACACCTTTGAGCTTCTCAGAATCGGTGTCATTAGCCAATATTTCGAACAGATTGAAAGATAAAATATGACAATTTAAAACATAAACAGTAGGAAACATACCATCCGTCGTGCAAGACGAAGATGTCCGTCGGCTCCGTACCGTTGAGCTACTCTTGAACCCGCCTCCCTGTTACCTCTCTTCTGGTTAGATTTCTAAACAAATTCAGGAGAGGCCCAGTAGTGGCTGAGAGCTTCCCATGCCTCAGGGCATTTGTTAAACCAAGGAAACATAGCCTCTCAGTACTGATCCTCACGAAGGTAGATTTTTGAAGCACCAAGCTTCTTGCTCATATCCTGGTGGAGCTCTTTCTTGTAGTACAAGTTGACCGCCTGGATACGGGCCTGATACATCATTTCTTTGACCGTTCTAGTCACTGCATTGTCAAAGACATATTTAGCCTTAGCTTGCAACGACTGCTCCTGATCACTTGGCAAACGGTATCTCTCCTACAAAGGAATAGGCTTGAGTTAGACATTGTATGTATTGCTATTGCTCGCAAAACAAATGAAAGTGGAAAAACATAGACTTACCCAAAAATCCACCCACACCCGCTGGGCAACAGTTCCATGCACCCCATCTATAGCCATCAGGTAGTACGCCCACTTCAGGGTTGACTTGGATTCACCATTGATGACCACTAAATCAGGATAATGGTAACACAAGAGAGATCCTAGCGTACCATTCACTTGCCTCAAGCTGTTTCTGCCCGTCCATTCTACATCAACCCATTGCCTACAAAAAAACATTGTGCAACTTGTAAGATCACGTGATGTGGAGTTTATTTATACAAATTTTAATAACTTACCAATCTCCATGCGGCACAATCAGTCTCCGTGCCTGAGGAACTGCTATCGGAGGAATCTGATTAGTCCCTCTATACCTGAAATAAACATAGAATGCATGGTAATGACAAATGCAATACATAATTAATACTTACTAGTTATTTGTAAATAATACCTGAACACAGGAGCATCCGCTCCCTCTCCACCATCTCCTTCCCCCTCACCATCCCCATCCTCCTCCCATTCCTCCTCCACAGATCCAACAACTGCTTCTGCCTGACTACCTCCTCCACAGCCTCCCCATCGCTTCCTCTTCTCTGACCTCAACCGCAGCCTCCCTTGCCTCCTGTGCACCCTCCTGCCTACCCACCTGAGAATATTTACATGTAAATGTAATCAGTGCATGTATAAATGAAAAGAATGAAAATAACAAAGTTAAACTATACAACCTCCTCTAATCATCTCTCGAACCGTCTCTGCCTGCTGTGATGAGAACTAGACCCTCTAAAAAGGGATTCTTGACACTTCGAGGAGGACCCATCCTTTTTCTTTGATTTCGAAAATGACCCGCTATGCCGGAAAAACGACTTCATCCTGTTGAACAAAAACAATTTTAGGTTAAGCACAAGTACAACAATCAAAAGGCATAAAAACAATCAAAATACATCAAAGAAAAATAAATATTTGTACTTATTAGAAGTAATCGACGTCGTTAGGAACATGGTGAGAGTCATGTGCACGGCATCGTTTCTTCCGTCTGACATCCTCCACGATAACATCTGTCGTGTTCCCAACTAATTCATTTAGTGTAGACCCAATGTCCACATCAAATGAACTAGGCAATCGATCTTCTTGGTAGGCCCCATCAACCGTGCGATCTAGCCCACTTTCAATATACTCATCATTCGCAGGAGTGTTTAAGCGACCAGGAGGATTCACTTTGTGAACAACCCACCATGGTTTTAAATTTTTCTTGGGACATGAATATCGAAGGTAGTACACTTGCTCAACATGGTGAGCAAGTGCGAATGAGTTGTGACCTGCATGACGTGACTCATGTCTTACCTCCACTAACCCAAGATTGTGGTTTCGCCGTATCCCTGTTTTATCGTTGAACCAATCACAATAAAAGAAAGTTACTCCTAAATCCTTTCGGCCATAACTTAATCTCCACTATCACTGTTGTTGGCAGCACCATTCTTCTTCGCCTCAAAATCCTTTGCTGTCGGGACCCGGCCATAAAAGTCCGGACCCTTCCTGTGCATCCTGTACTAGTCCCAAGAATCATCGCTAGTACACACAGTTGCCAACAGAGTGATACATTGCCATAATTATACAAGGTACATAGTCGCGGAACTCATCCCAATTATTTTACATACAAATCAGCACGCAGGCTGAACCACAGAGTACACAGCGGAAAACATAGGCTAAACCCATAATACGGCTACTCTTCGATACAGAATCCCACAGGCATCTTGATTGTAGGAACGGACCCTAAGCTTCACTCCTCCGAAGACTCCTCATAGTCTGACTCGTCGTAGTCCCCATCATCCGTCTCGGAGTTGAATCCCGTCTCTTCACCTTTTGAAATTTTAAAAGAGGGGGAGAAAACAGGGATGAGTACTAATACTCAGCAGGGAAAGGATGTGGAACGATATGATAGCTCTGTACAAAGGTGGCTTTGGCATTTTGGAGAAAAGCCCTGAACAATTTTTCCTAGTGGGTTTAAAATGCGGTTTTAATAACATCATTTTCAGGGGCTCCAATCTTGTCTAGCTCAGTCATTCGGCCAGACGGAACTGTTCCGATCGACCCCTGGCGAACTATGCTCCCTGGCTCGGTCATTCGGCCAATGGGACTGTTCTAGCCATCCGTCGTCGTACTAAGTTCGGAACCATATTCGTCTCACGACTGGTCCCAATTGTAAAATCTGGAACGGCGGTCCTTTGCCAAATTATTTAGAAGAAACCCGATTTTTATAAAAAGAAGTGGCTACCATATGAACACTCGCTTCGCGCGCTCATGACCGTGAGCACGGCTGTCATGACAGTTTTAACTCTGCAGAGGGGGGTACACTTTACCCTCGAGAGGCTTCCCGCGGAAGCGTTCAACCACACAGTCTCCGGGCTCCGACTTGATTGCTACCCGCCAGGAGGTCGCAACAGAGCCAGAAGACCAGGAAACAGGCCTGTCCCATACCAGGACCTGAGGTTGTACTGAAAAGGCTAGGCTCGTAGGTTCATAGGATGAACAGTCCTTACACTAGGAGGGAACAGTTTTTAAGCCCCGATTTACAAAATCCGCGGTGTTAGAAAACACCAACACGGTGCATGCAAGCACCCACTGTCTGAAAGTTCCTCCTAGTCAGAATATTTGAGGGGGAGAGGAATAGGAATACCCATACCCGGCATCGTGTCCCTACGATGCCTATTTTCCAAACAAGTTCATAAAGACATTTCCAGTAAACATGAATTATAATATGATTTATTTTTGCGGGCACTTTATTTTTAACTACCTAAGTCCAATGGAAAGTAAATAACAATTAATCTAGCCACACCTAGTTTTATATTAATTGGTTGGTATAGCAATACTGTTAAGTAGGTATAGCTAGTCACTATTCAACTAGTTTTAATATTTTAAAACTAGCATGCACATTTATAAATTCCTAATAAAATATTTTAATGAAAACAGGCTATAGACAATATGCGTCAAAGGACCTGCCTTGAGTTTCAGGAACCTGGTAGCGGTACTCCTCGGCGGGGGTGCCCTCCGTGGTGCGTCCTCCTTTTGACGGAAACGACCGCGCACGCGCGAATATGCCAAACAAGCCAAGCACAGTACAATCAGGCTACCAGTACAAATAATAATTTTATTATTTTAAAATGGTTTTTGTTGTATTATTTTATTTTATTTTTAAAAGAAAAACCCCGACGTGAAGATGAACTCGACAGACTAGCCGTAAAACTACAAGTCGATCAATCTTTAATAAATAACCCGTGTTTAAACTAAGCGATAGCTCGGCTAAAGGATGTGAGCTACCCAAAAAAGGGCAAGGTGCTCACCGGGGTTCGGGGTTTCGCCAGACCTGAACGGGTCAAGATCGGAAGACCGACGCGACGCGCGGTGAGGCGATCCAATATCCTGCGCCAAACCCAGAACATGAGAGGGGAAGCTGGGACGCGGTGGCATAAAAAGAACTGACGGTACTGACCGAAGCCGGTGGCGACGAGAAGGCTCGGCCAAACGGGGCAGCGAAAAATAGAACCGCAGCGGTTCTAATATAACGCGCGACGGCGAGCGTCGATCGGACTTGAGCACGGGATATGAAAGCGAAGCTTGCGTGCAGCAGCAACCCATGCACATAGCAGCCGTGCATCAACATGCAAGCATGCAGAGGAGAAGTGCAGCAGCATGCAAGAGCAGCAGCAAAAATGCAGCAGCAAAGCTGCTGTTTTTAGCTTGCGTGAGCAACAAATTTCAGCTTGCGTGAGCAGCAAAACATGCAGCAAAACACGCAACAGCAGCTACTGTTTTCAGCTTGCGTGGGCAGCAATTTCAGCTTGCGTGAGCAGCAAAATTTTGCAGCAACAGAGAGAGAGAAGGAAATAAAATCCTGCAGCATGCAGCAAAATGCAGCAGCACGCAAGAGAGAGAGAGAGAGAGAGAGAGAGAGAAACCTGCATGCAAACATGCAGTACGTGGGTGAGTGAGAGAGAGAGAGAGAAAGAGACAGAAAGAAAAAATCTACATGAAACATGCAGTACGTGAGTGAGTGAGTGAGACAGTACGTGAGTGAGAGAGAGAGAGAGAAAGAGAGAGAGAGAAAGAAAAATCTACATGAAACATGCAGTACGCAAGGTGGTACGTGAGAGAGAGATTAGAGAGGGAGATTAGGGAGAGATTAACAGCATGCAAGACGGTACGGGAGAGATTAGAGTATTTTAGAGATTTAAAAATCCAGCCGAAGTTCATCAACTTGCGCAGAAAAAGGATACTAGAATCTACTAGAACTATTAATTTGAAATTTGCTCAAAATTACCTTTACAAAAATTTTTAAAACATACTTAACATGCCAAATTACATTATTGAAAATTTGGGATGTTACAAACCTCCCCCCCTTAAGAGAATCTCGTCCCCGAGATTCCTAATCTCTGGGAAACAAATCCGGGAACTCAGCGCAAAGATCTTCCTTGCGCTCCCAGGTAGCTTCTGCCTCGGTGTGGTTGCTCCACTGGACATGGCAAAACTGAATGGTCTTATTTCGAGTTTTCCGAACTGCAACATCCAAAATTCTGACAGGGTATTCCTTATAGGATAAATCTGGTTGCAGGTCTAGTTCTTCCATTGGCATTTGTTCTTCTGGTACCCGAAGACATTTCTTCAATTGTGATACATGGAAAACATTGTGCACATCTGCTAGACTGTCAGGTAACTCGAGACGATAAGCTACTTCCCCCCTTCTAGCAGTAACTTGAAATGGACCAATATACCGCGGAGCCAATTTGCCACTAACGCGAAAACGCTTCATACCCTTGAGTGGAGATACCTTCAGGTACACAAAATCACCAACTCCCAACTTGAGTTCCCTGCGACGGTTATCTCAGATAGCTCTTACGCTTAGATCTGTCTTTGCTCTAAGTCTCTGCTGAATCATACGAACCTGTTCCTCGGCCTCTCTTAGTAAATCCAGTCCGAACACTTTACTTTCTCCAGTTTCTTGCCAATACAGAGGAGTTCGACATTTCCTGCCATACAAGGCTTCGAACGGTGCCATCTGAAGGCTAGCTTGGTAACTGTTGTTATAAGCAAACTCAGCATAAGGTAACTGTTTATCCCAACCAGTCTTATTTGCCAACACACAAGCCCTCAACATGTCTTCCAAAATTTGATTAACTCTCTCTGTCTGACCATCGGTTTGAGGGTGGTAAGCAGTGCTGAAATTAAGCTGCGTTCCCAACAAACCATGCAATTTCTGCCAAAATTTGGATGTGAACTGTGTACCTCGATCTGATACAATCTTCTTGGGTACTCCATGCAAACAGACTATACGGTTCATGTATAACTCGGCTAGCTTATCTCCGGTATAGGTGGTTCGAACTGGCATGAAGTGGGCCACTTTAGTGAGCCGGTCCACTATCACCCAGATCGAGTCAAAACCTGCTTGGGTCCAGGGTAATCCAGTTATAAAATCCATACCTACCTCTTCCCATTTCCATTCAGGTACCTCTAACGGTTGCAGCAAACCAGCTGGACGTTGATGTTCTGCTTTGACTCTTCGACATATGTCACACTTTGCCACATACTCTGCAATTTCTCTCTTAATACCTGTCCACCAGTAAGTACTTTTTAAATCCAAGTACATCTTGGTGCTTCCTGGATGTATGGAGGTAAGTGTATCATGCGCTTCCTTGAGAATGATATTTTTGATCTCTCTTTTGTTGGGTACAAAAATCCTTTTCCCAAACCACAATACCCCTTCTACATCGGTAGAAAACCCAGGCGCCTTTCCTTTCAAAATCCGGTCCTTCACCTTTGAACCTCTACATCCTCGCTTCGAGCTTTTTGATCTGGTGATCAAGGTGGGTTGCAATTCCATAGCATTTAATGAGCCATACTCTCTTATTCCCAAATTCAACTTGGCAAATTCTTCCCGAGGGCAAGTTGAGCTTCAAGCGATGATAGGGAATTGCAAGTACATCTTCTGGTGAGGGCATCTGCCACCACATTGGCCTTACCAGATGGTAGTGAATACCGGTGTCATAATCCTTAATTAATTCCAACCAAATAGTCTTTGCCTCAAATTCAAATCAGGTGAGTAAAAATATACTTGAGACTCTTGTGGTCAGTGTATATCTCACCCTATTGCCAATAAGGTAATGTCTCCAAATCTTCGTATGTGAACAAGCTGCGCCAACTCTAAATCATGAGTGGGATAGTTTAGCTCATGTGGCTTTAATTGGCGCGAAGCATACGCCACTACTTTTCCTTCTTGCATTAATACACAACCAAGACCTTGCCGTGAGGCATCACAAAAATTTCAAAGTCCTTATGAATATCTGGCGGTGTTAAAAGCGAGCTGTGGTGAGTTTCTTTTCAAATCCTGAAAACTTGCTTCACAAGTCGGTGTCCATTCAAACTTCTTTTCCTTTTTCATTAGTGTAGTCAAGGGTTTGGCTACCTTGGAAAAATCTGGGATAAACCGACGGTAATATCCAGCCATCCCAAGAAAACTACGGACTGGGTCACAAACCGAGGCGGTTTCAGCCACCACGGCCTCGACCTTCAGGGTCAACCGCTACACCTCCTGCCGAGATGACATGACCGAGAAACAACACTTCTCCCATCCAGAACTCACACTTGCTGAACTTGGCATACAACTAGTGTTCCCTTAACCTTTGCGTAACCAATCAAGATGGTGCTCATGCTCTTCTTCGCCTTGGAGTATATAAGGATATCATCAATGAACACCACTACAAACTTGTCTAAATATTCCATAAAGACCTTGTTCATGAGGTTCATAAAATAGGGAGGTGCATTGGTCACCCAAAGGACATGACAGTTGAACTCGCATAACCCGTAACGAGTGGTGAAGGCGGTCTTGGGTATATCAGACTCTCTGATTTTTATCTGATGATATCCTGACCTTAAATCAATTTTTGAAAAGACACAGGCTCCCTTCAACTGGTCAAAAAGATCATCAATTCTGGGGAGAGGATATTTATTCTTAATAGTGACTTCATTCAAGGACCGGTAATCCACACACATCCTCAATGTGTTATCCTTCTTTTTTACAAAAATTACTGGAGCTCCCCAAGGTGAAACACTAGGCCTGATAAAACCTTTCTCTTGTAACTCTTCTATTTGAGACTTCAACTCAGCCAACAGATTGGCAGATAGCCTATACTGACCTCTCGAGATATAGGGCTGCCCCGGAGCTAAGTCTATGACAAACTCGATGTCCCGCCAGTGGCATTCCCCGCGCTTCTTCTGGGAACACATCAGGATATTCTTTAACCACAGGAATGGAATCCAAGGTATTTGCTTCCAACTTGTGCAGAAGGATAAGATCTTCAGTAGGAGTGCTAGAGGTAATCATAATCTCCTGCCCATCCTGATCCACCAAACTGACTCTCTTATGGGCACAATCTATCTGCCCTTTGTACTTAGCTAGCCAGTCCATGCCTAAGATTACCTCAATTCCTGTAGAATCTATAACCACTAGGTCAGCCAGGAATTTACTACCTTGTATCCTTATGTCAACCGCGGGACAAATCAATGCTGTACGCATGGTTTTCCCGGGAGACTAAATGACCAAAGCTTTCTCTAGTGCACCCACTTTTAACCCATGCTTTGCAACAAAAGTTTCAGTGATGAATAAGTGCGTTGCACCAGAATCAAAAAGAGCAGTGGCAGGTACTGAATTAACCAAAAACTTACCCATGACTGCACTGGGATCCTGCTGGGCGTCTTCTGCAGGAACATGATTAACACGCCTTTTTCCAACAGCGTGGTAGCACCGGCGTGTGGAGGCGCGCGTCCACGACTCAAAGCTGGTGGACGCCAAGGGCTAAACTCGCCTTGATCGGTACTGTGGCCATGTTCTTGGATGGACATTTGTTGGCATAGTGGCCCATCTGATTGCAGGAGAAACACCTGACAGTAGACATGTCCTTGGGAGGCCGAAAGCAGATGTCGACCGGTGGTGAGCTTGAACCAAAGGACGGGTTCAACCATCGAGTCTGGCTTCGCACGAGCAAAAGACTTGTGCTCCCGGCGGCGCTTAAAGTGATGCCTAGAACTTTCTGCCCTGTGATTGTCCTTTTGAGCCTTTTTGCGCTTCTTAGCAGTAACACACA
Source organism: Olyra latifolia (assembly GCA_036346145.1). Taxonomy (NCBI): domain Eukaryota; kingdom Viridiplantae; phylum Streptophyta; class Magnoliopsida; order Poales; family Poaceae; genus Olyra; species Olyra latifolia. Next base: position 1,090,563 of record CM070531.1, on the reverse strand, counting down.
GGCCCTCAACATGCTCTTGCACAATGGCCCTGTCAAACATCTGCTGAAAGGTCTCATACTCCACCGAGGAAATTCCACCCAATTTCGGGTCCATACCTTCCATAAAGTACCAGATTTTATCTTCTTCTGTCTCAATTTCCCTGGGCGCATAGCGAGACAGCTGGGTGAACTTGGTAAGGTATTCACTCAAGCTCATACTGCCTTGCTTCAAGTTCTGAAATTCCCTTCTTTTCATATCCTTGACTCCTCTGGGAACAAATGTAGCCTCAAATGCTTCCACAAATTCAGCCCACTCAATGTCCTGAGGATTGGGATGATTATCACAATAATTGTCCCACCATTTGGCAATGTCCCACGGTGATGCGCAAAGATACATCACACTTTCACGCTCCCCACACCGAGCTAGGATGAGTCTCTTTTACATTCGAAAGCCAATCTTCTGCTATGATAGGGTCAAGTTCTCCAAAGAAATTCCCAAGGTTTGGTGCGGAGGAAGTCCGACGACCTAGTGTTGTGATGCATTGAAGTGGCTGCAGAAAGCAGTGCTGAACCGGCGGTGGAGGTACCCGGTTCCTTGCCATCTCTTGCATCAACTGGAGTTGCATTTGCATAATCTGGCGAAGTGTTGGCTCTTCCTGAGGTGGAGGTAGTGGATTCTGCTGTGGTGGCACAACTGGCTGAAGTGGCTGCTGAGGCGGAGCTGCCGGAGGAGCTCCAACTGGAACTGGCTCACCAGGGGCTGGCAACTGAGGAGGATCAGCAGGCAAGTTCTGGGGCTGCTCGCGGGGAATCAATGCGCGCCTCAAATCACGACCGCGACCACGGCCACGTCTAGCAGTGTGGCGACCAACACGTCGGGTGATAACCATCTGGGGAGAGAGAGCAGGAGTGAGAACTAAATAAACTAAAGGAGGAGAATAACATCCCAATGCATGTATAAAATTTTCCCATAGCACACACATAAAATTAATTATTGGGGTTCAACCAAAGAACTTGCTGAACCACTTATTAGAAAATACGATTACAGGGGATATCACACTGACAACCACATATCCAACCGAGATACAACTTCGGAACTACAAATCCTGAAGCAAACACACACACACGCTACTACAGATGCACTAACGGGGAAGGAAGAATAGAATTCAGGCGACAAGGGCGGCGAATGCAGCAACAGGAACCCACCACGGAATGGGGGCATTCCGCATCTCGTCGAGGAACAGCTGGAGCTCACTGGGAGCGGAGGCCGGGCTTGGGGATCTGCTCCGGGTCGTCTTCCCCATCGCCGGTGAGGCAGCAGAGCTCGGCGCAGAGGTTGGCGAATGCGTCACCCGGTGGGCGCACTAGCGACGCGAGGTGAGATATAGTGGCGTCCCGTCGGCGTGCTCGTCCCGCTGGAAAGCAAATGAAAGGGGTGGCTGGTGCAACGCATGGCAAATCCTCCCGAGGCGGATGATGGCGAGGTGGGCCCGGGTGCTCGAGAAAACCCCTCTTTTTTTTTTTAACAAGCCAGCATCACAATAATACATCACTCATGGGATACATGCAGGGCATACCGTATCACATCTATTGATACGGTCGACCGGCACACAACAGCTAACTACGATCCACGTGAGCACAACCCACACTCTAGAACTCATCAAAGTCGGTCTCGTAGGCAAGGACATCCTCGGGTTCATCGTCTTCTTTTTCGGTGGGCAACAGGGGCACCCAACCGCGCAAAGGGGGTAATGAGACCATGGACTGAGTGCTATTGAGGTCCACACTGGGAGGTGGAGCTCGGATTCCGGAAGGGTAACTTCGCCGAGGATCGGGAGAAAGAGGAAGGGATAGCGGAAACAGTGGCAACTCGGCTGTGTTCTGGAAGGCAGGAGTGGGCGCGGGCACAGGAATGCCTTCTAGGGGCGGACTCTCTTGTGGAATTGGTGGGTCGGGAGCAGGCATGGTAGCAATGGGGAGTGAGGTGATGATGGGTACGACTGGAGAAACATCGGGGGCGCGAGCAGGTGCTGCAGCAGTAGTGGTGGTGCTAGATATGGCAGTGGGACGGTCACGGAGGCGCTGGTTCTGCCGTGCGAGAAGGCGGATCTTTTTGCGAAGGGCAGCCTTCTCCATAAGGTGATGCGAATCACGCTTCTTGAGCTCTCGATTCTCCTTCTCGACCCCGGCCAAGGTGGCCACGGTCTGGTAGGCGGTGTCGATCTCCTTCAGTGAGTTGACGTAGGCGTCGTCGAGTGCTTGAACCATCTCGGCGAGGTGATAGATGGTAGGGTCAGCCTCGCTCTCGGCCGAACGAGCATGGCTGTACCGCTCATGCGGCACTCGAGCGGGGAAGTAGCGGAACGCCGTGCGATTCAACTGCCTGGTGAAGATGCTGCGGAGTCGCAAGAGGGCAAGCCGGGAGGCATCCTGGATGGCGTCCGAGCACTGGGTGCGCGTGGCATTACTGCAGCCGCGGGTCCTTCGAACGGCAAAGTCCTGCAAGAAAGATGGTCACGCCAACCATCCAGCAATGGCGTCCTCCACGAGTGGTGGTGGCGCCGTGAAAAATGGGGTCTTGAATCCCCAGGGCACTGAGCATGAGGAGTAGCTGGCGAACAAAACCGCCATAGCTCACACCCAAACTTGAAGCGAACGTTGGCATCTACACAACCAAGAAGGAGAGTTAGAGGAGAGTCGAGTAAAAAAAAAAAGGGTAAGGAAGTTTTTTCAAACATAGGTTTATATAGAGACGGAGGCCTTAAGGAGGTCTTCTAAGGGTTCGCCCTAGAGCAAGGTGGCTCTGATACCACTTCTGTCGGGACCCGGCCATAAAAGTCCGGACCCTTCCTGTGCATCCTGTACTAGTCCCAAGAATCATCGCTAGTACACACAGTTGCCAACAGAGTGATACATTGCCATAATTATACAAGGTACATAGTCGGGGAACTCATCCCAATTATTTTACATACAAGTCAAGACGCAGTCGAACCACAGTACACAATGAAAACATAGGCTAAACCCATAATACGGCTACTCTTCGATACAGAATCCCACAGGCATCTTGATTGTAGGAACGGACCCTAAGCTTCACTCCTCCGAAGACTCCTCGTAGTCTGACTCATCGTAGTCCCCATCATCCGTCTCGGAGTTGAATCCCGTCTCTTCACCTTTTGAAATTTTAAAAGAGGGGGAGAAAACAGGGATGAGTACTAATACTCAGCAGGGAAAGGATGTGGAACGATATGATAGCTCTGTACAAAGGTGGCTTTGGCATTTTGCAGAAAAGCTCTGAACAATTTTTCCTAGTGGGTTTAAAATGCGGTTTTAATAACATCATTTTCAGGGGCTCCAATCTTGTCTAGCTCAGTCATTCGGCCAGACGGAACTTTTCCGATCGACCCCTGGCGAACTATGCTCCCTGGCTCGGTCATTCGGCCAACGGGACTGTTCTAGCCATTCGTCATCGTACTAAGTTCGGAACCATATTCGTCTCACGACTGGTCCCAATAGTGAAATCTGGAACGGCGGTCCTTTGCCAAATTATTTAGAAGAAACCCGATTTTTATAAAAAGAAGTAGCTACCATATGAACACTCGCTTCGCGCGCTCATGACCGTGAGCACGGCTGTCATGACAGTTTTAACTCTGCAGAGGGGGGTACACTTTACCCTCGAGAGGCTTCCCGCGGAAGCGTTCAACCACACAGTCCCCGGGCTCCGACTTGATTGCTACCCGCCAGGAGATCGCAACAGAGCCAGAAGACCGGGACACAGGCCTGTCCCATACCAGGACCTGAGGTTGTACTGAAAAGGCTAGGCTCGTAGGTTCATAGGATGAACAGTCCTTACACTAGGAGGGAACAGTTTTTAAGCCCCGATTTACAAAATCCGCGGTGTTAGAAAACACCAACACGGTGCATGCAAGCACCCACTGGCTGAAATTTCCTCCTAGTCAGAATATTTGAGGGGGAGAGGAATAGGAATACCCATACCCGGCATCGTGTCCCTACAATGCCTATTTTCCAAACAAGTTCATAAAGACATTTCCAGTAAACATGAATTATAATATGATTTATTTTTATGCACTTTATTTTTAACTACCTAAGTCCAATGGAAAGTAAATAACAATTAATCTAGCCACACCTAGTTTTATATTAATTGGTTGGTATAGCAATACTGTTAAGTCGGTATAACTAGTCACTATTCAACTAGTTTTAATATTTTAAAACTAGCATGCACATTTATAAATTCCTAATAAAATATTTTAATGAAAATAGGCTATAGACAATATGCGTCAAAGGACCTGCCTTGAGTTTCAGGAACCTGGTAGCGGTACTCCTCGGCGGGGGTGCCCTCCGTGGTCGCGCCCTCTTTTGATGAAACGACACAGACGCTTAACATGCCAAACAAGCCAAGCACAGTACAATCAGGCTACCAGTACAAATAATAATTTTATTATTTTAAAATGGTTTTTGTTGTATTATTTTATTTTATTTTTAAAAGAAAAACCCCGACGTGAAGATGAACTGACAGACTAGCCGTAAAACTACAAGCTGACTGAATCTTTAATAAATAACCCGAGTTTAAACTAAGCGGGGATAGCTCGGCTAAAAGGATGTGAGCTACCCAAAAAAAAAAGGGCAAGGTGCTTACCGGGGTTCAGGGGTTTTCGCACAGCCCTGAACGGGTCAAACACCGGAAGACCGACGCGACGCGGCGGCGAGGCGGTCCAGCGTCTACGGCCAAACACAGAACATGAGAGGGGAAGCTGGGACACGGTGGCGTGAAAAGAACTGACGGTACCGACCGAAGCCGGTGGCGACGAGAAGGCGCGGCCAAACGGGGCAGCGAAAAATAGAACCGTAGCGGTTCTAATATAACGCACGACGGCGAGCGTCGATCGGACTTGAGCACGGGATATGAAAGCGAAGCTTGCGTGCAGCAGCAGCCCATGCACATAGCAGCCGTGAATCAACATGCAAGCATGCAGAGGAGAAGTGCAGCAGCATGCAAGAGCAGCAGCAAAAATGCAGCAGCAGAGCTGCTGTTTTTAGCTTGCGTGAGCAGCAAATTTCAGCTTGCGTGAGCAGCAAAACTTGCAGCAAAACATGCAACAGCAGCTGCTGTTTTCAGCTTGCGTGGGTAGCAATTTCAGCTTGCGTGAGCAGCAAAATTTTGCAGCAACAGAGAGAGAGAAGGAAATAAAATCCTGCAGCATGCAGCAAAATGCAGCAGCACGCAAGAGAGAGAGAGAGAGAGAGAGAGAGAGAGAAACCTGCATGCAAACATGCAGTACGTGGGTGAGTGAGAGAGAGAGAGAGAGAAAGAGAGAGAAAGAAAAAATCTGCATGAAACATGCAGTACGTGAGTGAGTGAGTGAGACAGTACGTGAGTGAGAGAGAGAGAGAGAAAGAGAGAGAGAAAGAAAAATCTGCATGAAACATGCAGTACGCAAGGTGGTACGTGAGAGAGAGATTAGAGAGGGAGATTAGGGAGAGATTAACAGCATGCAAGACGGTACGGGAGAGATTAGAGAATTTTAGAGATTTAAAAATCCAGCCGAAGTTCATCAACTCGCGCAGAAAAAGGATACTAGAATCTACTAGAACTATTAATTTGAAATTTGCTCAAAATTACCTTTACAAAAATTTTTAAAACATACTTAACATGCCAAATTACATTATTGAAAATTTGGGATGTTACATTTGCCCTCTGTAGAGCACAAGCTCCGCGCTTCGCCATGTCTTCATACCTTTTCGACTTTTCCTCCCTTTCCTCCACCGTCTCCATTCCTGAGATTGACGATGGTCCAGCTCTCGCCAGGGCTCTTCAAGCGGATCTTTCTGCGTAAGTGAGGGCAGAGGGAGGGGTCGCTAATGGCGCGGCCCTTGCATGGCTTCCTCGCGAGGGTAACGCCGGTGGCGCACTGGTGCAGGCGACGGAGCCCCTCCTGTCGCCGAAGAAGGTAAGGGGGTGGCGAGGCAGATCTAGACGGCGGGGAAGATGGTGGGGAGAACCGGGACGTCGGTCCCGTCACCGCTGTTCTTCCCGGGGCATGCCATCGTTATTTCTGTTAAGGAGGATGACAATGCCAACCTTTCGGCGCCGCCGCTCAACCCCCCGCACTCCCCGGCTAGCTCCGTTGGCAACAATGATGTTCCGGTGGCCAGGCCGATGCGTCTCGGGCTCTCTCTCTTCTTTTCCTCCCTATGGCAGGTGGGCCCCATCTGTCACCCTCTCCTTCCCAATTAGGGCTTTCCCAAAATGGCCCTGCCCCTTCTGGCATTTCCCCTTTTATCCCCCCATCACTGATTCACTCTCGGTCTCTCCACCCCCACTCCCCTCCCTGTCTCTCTCTCCATACACCCCCGTCGGAGCTTCCCAGACCAATCCCTCCTACCACCTTCCTCCCCCTACCCCACAGAACCCATTTTCGCAAGTCGCCGTGGCCGCCGTGGCCGGGATTCGCAGCGCGCCTCCGCCGGAGCCGAAGCTGCCCTGAGTCCCGTCGAAGCTCACCGTTAGGTAAGCCCCCCCTCTTTCTCCTCCTCGAGCATCTCTAGCCCCTAGACACCCTTTCCCCTCTGCCGCCGCCGCCTCTCCCGCCGGACCAGGCCAGGCGTCTTGCCCCCGCTTACCCCTGCCACACCCCGCCGCGGCTCGGCCGGTCCGCTCCCGCCAACACCCCCTAGCTTCCTCACCTCCTCTTCTCACCGACCCCACCGCTTTCCCCTCTGCTCGCCGTTAATGACGAGGCGCCCGCCGCCTTCTTCCGCCCAGCCGCCGACCTCACCACGGCCATTCCCTCGCCGACCCCACCCCGAGCTCCCACCTCCTCTTCCTTTTCCCTCTCTCCTCGAGCGCCACCGCCACATCGAATCGCTGCGCCCGAGCCGCCTCCACCGCCTCGCCTTTCTGAGTCGCCGACCGGCGGTCCGCTGATAGCCGACCAGCGGGTGACAAGCCGACCCCACCGGTCGGTCTCTCACACGCGTCCGCTGCCGTCACAGCAGCGCCAGCGTGGGCCGTGCGCCGCTCGCCATACAAGGCAAGGCACCACGCGACCGTGCAGTCGGGCTGGGCGCGCCATCGCGCCTCCGTCGTCGCGCAGGGGCAGCGTGGCCACACGCTGCGGCCGACGCCGCGACGGGTCGCCACATGCCCGCCCGCCTCGCGCCCATTCGCCAAGCCGAGCAGGCTGCTCGCTGCCGGCTAGGAACCATGAGTGCTTGTATGGGCAAGCCTGGTGAGTACCTTCAACTCTTGGTTTGGACATCCGTGTGGTGGAGTAGGCGCGACGCGTTCGCCAACCTACCAGCTCAAGAGGGGCTTCACCAACCGGAGATACCAACAAGCGGTGGAAACCTTAGAGGGATGCCGACCAAGAGCTAGACTGTTAAAGGCTTTGTCGTGATGATCTCCGACGGGAGGGAATCATGTCTCATAGGGAAAGCGTGCGACCTCTGCAGAGCGTAAAACTTTCTAGAAAGCCGTGCCCACGGTCAAGGGCGGACGACGGTGGGTTGATCACAATGGTAGTTTTCTTTCCCTTCTCTCTTTCTCAGTGTTTTAAAGAAGAAAACCGGCAGGTGCCGTGTTTTGGTTTTGGGAGCCTACGGTGGTTAGCCGTGAGGAGATGACTTCGGTGGTCTAGCCGACGTGTGGATTTATGCATACGGTGGTTAGCCATCGAGAGTTGTTGGTCCTTCGGTGGATTAGCCGTAAGGAAAATGTTTTCGATAAAAACCACGATTTGTATCGTGAGCCACTTTGGGCATGGTAATTTGGGCTCTGATGATTTAAAAGTTTTATCAAACGATTTGATTACTTCACTTCTTTTCTAAATTGCTTTAAAAACTTTAGACAAACTATTTCAAAACTTGCTTTCCGCAACTGAACCCTACCTACCCTTTGTCTAGACCATACACATGCATATGTCAATTGACTTGCAGTATTTTTACCAATACTCACCTCGCGCCTTGCCGCTGGGTCACAGATTCCGACGCCAAGCAGTTCGAGTACCATAGCGACCCTAAAGATGGAGACCCCGGCCTCACGCCTTCACCGACGAAGTCCGGGCGGGAATATGCCGACTCCTAGGGCTGCGTTCCAAATTTTGCCTGTGGGAAATGTTTCGGTTTTTCACTTTTGAGATTTTAGTTGTAATATAAAACTTCCGCTTTTGTAAGGCCTTGAGTTTAACTTATGTAATGACGCCACGAGGCGCACTCGATGTAAATTTATGTAAATTAATCGACTTGGTTGTGATCCAAATTACATTGTCTCAGGTGTGCTAGCTAACGATCCAGGACTAGCAGGTAAAAGCACAGTGGGACCTCACCTCCACTAGGGGGGTCCCGACAGGGTTGGTATCAGAGTCTAGGCTGTAGGCCGCAACCTAGGTAGAATGGTATAGCCCTAAGGACCTATTTAAATAATAAATCTACTTTCAACAGTTTTCGAAAATTTCTCTCTTCTGTTTTTCTTACTTAAAATTTTCGCTTCTATCTGGTCCTACCTTTTGCTCTCTTACCACCCTCTGGATGATTTGTGTTTCAAAGCAAAAACCGTTTCTAAAATCTCCCCTGATTCAAAATTTTTAGCGACACCACTACTCTTAATAGGATAATTGAAGATACAAGTCGTCGACGAACGGAACAAGTCCGCAAGAAACATTAAAGTGCGAAAGAGGCATAGAGGAACCAGACGGCAACAAGAAACAAGGTTAGCATTAAGACCGCAGGAACCCTAGAACCTGTCATCGTACGTATTAGACAACGTTGGATTTTCCAGCTGGATTTTGAGATAGTGCGCACCGACTTGGTCGTGCCACTGTCACTTGTGTGCCTTTCTGGGTCTTTTCGTATTTTGTTTGAACTGGTGTGTTGTGGATGTTCTGATCTCCCCTGTTAGCTTCCTCCCTAGTTTTCCCTTTCTCATCTCGTTTCCAACATTGCTGTCAGATGGTAGACACCCGGAATGAAGCTGCTGCCGGTCGCAGGAATGGAAGAGAGTTAGTAGCGGATGAACCTTAGGGCCAACCTCCTCCTGTTGGTCAGCCCCAGAATCAACCTGTTGCCAATGACAACCAGGCCAATGTTAAAGTGCCACCACCACCACCTCATCCTCCGCAGTTGGACCAAATACTGGCAATGCACCTGCAAGCCTTTCAAGCCATTGCTCATAACCTCAACAACCTTGCGGCTCCTGCTCAAGCTCAAGATCCACGTAACCAAAGACCGACCTAAGTTTGGTGACTTCATGAGGACTAGACCGTCTGTATTCACCGGAGCCGTGGAACCCCTGGTCGCTAAGGACTGGCTCCGAGAGATGAAGCGAAAGTTAGATATGATCCAGTGCTCTAACCGAGAGAGTGTCAACTTTGCTGGTCATCAACTCCAAGGCGATGCTGCCATATGGTGGGAAAATTTCCAAGCTTCTCACCCGGATATTGAAGCTCTCACCTGGGAAGACTTCTCCAAAGCCTTCACCGCTTAGTTCATTCCCAAGGGCATTATGGAGATGAAGAGGCGAGAATTTCACCGTCTCCAGCAAGGCAACATGACTGTCATAGAGTATTTGAACAAATTCAACCACCTCGCCCGCTATACTACCACGGAAGTGGCAACAGAGTCCGACAAGATATGGAAGTTCATGGAAGGGATGGACCCCGATATCAAGGCCCTTATTGCTGCCAATGACTACGCCACCTTCCAGGATATGGTCAATAAAGCTTTAATTATGGAAGATATCGAGCGGCAGCGCACGGAGAAGCGCAAAAGAAAGATGGCTCAGTAGTATCATCAAGGTTCTAGCGGCTCCAGGCCCCGTTTCTCTCAATTTCCACCAAGCCGGCCCCCAGTGTCGCAGACCCAACAAGGACAGAGAACGCCAGCATCCCAGCCTCGTCAAACTCCGCAAGGCCCTCGACAAGCTCCAACTTCTCAAGCGCCCTAGAACAACAGTACTGCAGCAATTCAGTGCTACAACTGTCACCAGTGGGGTCATTACGCTAACAAATGCCCCCAGAAGCTCCAAACGCCGTCTGCTCCTTCCAACGCAGGATCAACTGCTCGTGCACCCGCTGCTGGAAGAGGCCAAGGAGCACCTCAGCCTCCTAGGGCACCTCAAGTTGCTGGACGAGGCCAAGTCAACTACATCACTGCGGAAGAAGCGCAGAATGCATCGGATATTGTCCTTGGTAAGTTTCTAGTGAATTCAGTACCAGCTTCAGTTTTATTTGATTCCGGTGCATCGCATTCTTTCATATCAAAGAGTTTTGTGGAATCAAATAATTGGAACATAATGAGCCTAAAGCACCCTATGATTGTTCAATCACCGGGAAAGTCTATGAGGACCAATAGAGTATGTCCTAAGTTAGACATAGAAGTTAATGGAGTCAAGTTCCTAGCGAACCTCATCTTACTAGACTCCCAAGGGGTAGAAGTTATCCTAGGCATGGACTGGTTAACTAGGCATAGAGGCCGAATTGACTGTGCCAGTCGTGCTATCACCCTGGTTAATAGTGATGGAGTCCGAGTAAAATTCTCCTCTAAACCTGCTGCAAGAGCTGTCAGCACCTTGAACCAAATGAAAGGAATCGCATTGGACTCAGTCCCAGTGGTCGAAGAGTTTCCGGATGTATTCCCAGATGATCTGCCTGGTATGCCACCGGACCGTGACATCGAGTTTATTATTGAGCTAGCACCTGGAACTGCCCCCGATAGCCCAAAGGCCATATCGGTTGTCTGCAAACCTTTTGGCAGAACTTAAGAAACAACTTGAAGAGTTGGAAGGCAAAGGATTCATTCGTCCCAGTGCATCACCTTGGAGAGCCCCAGCCATTTTTGTCAAGAAGAAGGACAAAACTCTAAGGATGTGCGTGGACTACAGATCCCTGAATGAAGTTACAGTTAAGAACAAGTACCCTTTGCTCAGGATCGACGATCTGTTTGATCAGCTTAAAGGAGCCTGTGTTTTCTCCAAGATTGATCTGAGATCAGGCTACCATCAGATCTAGATCCGAAAAGAGGACATACCTAAAACTGCTTTCACTACTCGGTATGGATTATACGAGTATATAGTCATGTCCTTTGGATTGACCAATGCACCCGCCTATTTCATGAATCTGATGAACAAGATATTCATGGAATACTTGGACAAGTTTATGGTCGTCTTTATTGACGACATCCTCATCTACTCTAGGAATAAAGAAGAACATGCTGAGCACTTAAGGTTAGTGCTGGAAAAACTCAGAGAGCATCAGCTATATGCCAAGTACAGTAAGTGCGAGTTTTGGCTGAAAGAAGTGGCGTTCCTAGGACATGTCATATCAGTCCAAGGTGTCGCTGTTGACCCAAGCAAAGTAAAGGATGTTCTGGATTGGACGCCTCCAAAGACAGTGTCCAAGGTTCGCAGTATCCTTGGAATGGCAGGATATTACAGAAGGTTCATTGAAGACTTCTCTAGAGTCGCAAGACCACTCACCCAGCTCTTGAAAAAGAACAAGAAGTTTGAATGGACCAAAGCTTGCGAGGAAAGTTTTCAAGAACTAAAGAAGCGTTTGACCTCAGCTCCAGTCCTCACCTTGCCAGATATTCGCAAGAATTTTGAAGTTTATTGTGACGCATCCAAATTAGGACTGGGATGTGTGCTGATGCAGGAAGGAAAAGTTATAGCCTACGCATCAAGGCAACTGAAGCCTCACGAGGTCAACTATCCCACTCATGATCTGGAATTAGCTGTTGTGGTCCATGCTCTCAAGATTTGGAGGCACTACTTGGTCAGTAACCGGACCGAGATATATACGGACCATAAGAGCTTGAAGTACATCTTCACGCAGCCAGATTTGAATATGAGGCAAAGAAGATGGTTAGAGCTAATAAAAGATTATGATCTAGGCATCCATTACCATCCTGGAAAAGCTAATGTAGTAGCTGATGCCTTAAGCAGAAAAAGCTACTGCAATAACCTCATGGTTCAAGAAGGTCAACCTGCGTTGCATGAAGAATTCAGGAAGTTGAACATGGAGTTGGTCGAACAAAGCTGTATCCATATGTTAGAACTACAGCCGACCTTAGGGAACCGGATCCGTGAAGCCCAGAAGGATGATGCAAAAGTAGCGGAGATCAAGGAAAGGATCAAGGCAGGAAAAGCCCCAGGGTTCCTAGTGGACGAGAACGGCATTCTCTGGTTCGAGAAGAGAATTTTGGTGCTGAACAGGAAAGAAATCAAGGAGCTAATTTTGAAGGAAGCTCATGACTCAGCACTGTCAATCCACCCAGGAAGTACCAAGATGTACTTGGATCTCCGGACATCCTATTGGTGGACTGGTATGAAGCGAGACATCGCTGAGATCGTTGCCCTGTGTGATACATGTCAGCGAGTCAAAGCAGAGCATCAACGGTCTGCAGGATTGCTTCAGCCCCTGAAAGTTCCTGAATGGAAATGGGAAGAGATCGGAATGGATTTCATTACCGGCTTACCCAGAACCCAGTCCGGTCATGATTCCATTTGGGTTATTGTGGATCGACTTACCAAGTCCGCTCACTTCATCCCTGTGAAGACTGTTTATACTGGAGACAAGTTGGCAGAGCTGTACCTGTCCAAGATTGTTTGCCTACATGGAGTTCCGAAGAAGATCGTCTCCGACAGAGGAACACAGTTCACGTCTAAGTTCTGGCAGAAGCTGCATGGACTGCTAGGAACCAATCTCAACTTCAGTACAGCATTCCATCCACAGACTGAAGGTCAGACAGAACGAGTAAACCAAATTCTGGAGGACATGCTTCGAGCCTGCGCTTTGGCAAATTCCAAAAGTTGGGATAAACATTTGTCATACGCAGAGTTCTCATACAACAACAGCTACCAGTCAAGTTTGCAGATGTCCCCGTTCGAGGCACTGTTTGGCAGGAAGTGTAGAACCCCTCTCTTCGGGAAAGAAACCAGAGAGAGAATGATTTTTGGACCTGACCTGCTTAAGGAAGAATTATCCAACAACGACTAAGGACTGCTCAGAGTCGGCAGAAGAGTTATGCAAACAATCGACGAAGAGATCTGGTCTTTGCCGAAGGCGATTTCGTTTACCTCAAAGTGTCACCAATGAAAGGAGTTCGACGTTTCCGGGTCAGCGGAAAAGTTGCACAAAGGTACATCGGACCTTTCAAGATTTTGGCCAGAAGAGGTGAAGTAGCCTACCAGCTTGAGTTGCCACCCCAATTATCAGCGGTACATGATGTGTTTCATGTGTCCCAGCTGAGGAAATGTCTGCGAGTCCCAGAGGAACAAATGCCATTGGAACAGTTGGACTTGCAAGAAAATCTGACCTACAAAGAGTATCCAGTCCGGATTTTGGACGAAGCAGCTCGACAGACCAGGAGTAGGGTAACCAAGCCTTGCAAAGTTCAGTGGAGCAACCACTCGGAAGATGAAGCAACTTGGGAACGTGGAGAGGATCTTCGAGCAGATTTCCCCAACCTTTTTCTCAGCCTTTCCGACTCTCGGGGTCGAGATTCCGTTTAGGGGGGGAGGTTTGTAACATCCCCATTTTTCAAAAATATAAAATGCATAATCATAGCATAAAGTTTAAGGCATTTCAACCAGAAACTTTTCAAAGTTTAAAAGAAGAACATTTTTGAAAAATGTGCATGTTACTATATGTAGTTTTGTAGAAACTAATTAAGGATTAGCTTTTGCAAAATTTAAAATCTTCACATATTAAAAACCTTATAGGATAATCTTGTAAGAAATTGTAATTTTTAAAATTTGACTTTTGAAACTCCAAATTAAAAACTAAACTGAATAAAAGTTAAATTATAAATTAAATAGTTGATTAGAAGAATTATTAATATAACTATTTTATCTCTAATCCATTTTTACCCTCTCTCTCTTCTTTTCCTCCCTATGGCAGGTGGGCCCCATCTGTCACCCTCTCCTTCCCAATTAGGGCTTTCCCAAAATGGCCCTGCCCCTTTTGGCATTTCCCCTTTTACCCCCCCCCCTCACTGATTCACTCTCGGTCTCTCCACCCCCACTCCCCTCCCTGTCTCTCTCTCCATACACCCCCGTCGGAGCTTCCCAGACCAATCCGTCTACCACCTTCCTCCCCCTACCCCACAGAACCCATTTTCGCAGGTCGCCGTCGCCGCCGTGGCCGGGATTCGCCGCGTGCCTCCGCCGGAGCCGAAGCTGCCCCAAGTCCCGTCGGAGCTCACCGTTAGGTAAGCCCCCCTCTTTCTCCTCCTCGAGCATCTCTAGCCCCTAGACACCCTTTTTTTCTCTGCCTTGCCGCTCTCCAATGGAGAGGCGGGCCAGGCGCTTTGCCTTCGCCTTTACCTGCCACACCGCCGCCTCGGCCGGTCCCGCCTCACGACACCGCCCCTAGCTTCCTCACCTCCTCTCCTCACCGAGCCCGCTTTCCCCCTCTCCGCTGCGTTCGGCGACGAGGCGCCGCCCTTCCAAGATCAAGCCGCCGACCTCACCGTCGGCCATTCCTCGCCACCGACCCCACCCCGAGCTCCCACTTCTCCTCTTCCTTTTCCTCTCTCTCTCCATTGGGCCACCCGCCGCCGAATCGCCACGCTGAGCCGCCTCCGCCGCCTCGCATGAAGTCGCCGATCGGCGGTCCGCTGTCACCGCCCATGGCCGACAAGCCGACCTCACGGTCGATCTTCTTCTTATATTGTCATGCTAGCCGTCACAGACTACAGGTCACAGACGCCGCTTCCGCCGCGGCTTTCAGCGCCATGATGACCGCTGTCTACTGGCCACCATCGCGTTCTCACGTCGCAGCCGGGTGGCAGGTGTACACGCTGTTGGCCGACGCCTTGATCGCCGCGACGCGTCGCGCCGCCGCACATGGCCGTTCGGCCGAGCCGAGCCGTTGCTACGGGCTGGCCGCCATTACCAAGATCAAGCGTTCTGGTCGGGCCGAGCCGAAATGGCCGCCCACTGGTTTTCCTCCCTTTTCAATTGAATTTTAAATTGAAAAACTTGTAAATTTCATATCTTTAAAAATACAAATCCAAAATTAGTGAAACAAATTTCTAAAACTCATAAAATGTGAAGTTTAATTTAAAAATATTACTTATATAATTTAATGCATGTTAATACATGCTTTAGTTTTATAAGGAAGAAAACACATATTTATTAACCTTAATTAATTTTAATGAGATAAGAAATTAAATTGATAATTTCTCGAACTTGTTAAAATAATAAGATAAACATTTATTTAAGGAATTAGTTTATTTTATATATTTCACAAATTGAAAATAAATATTGCTACATATAAGTATTAGTTAAATTTCATATGGAATAAGAAATTCCAAAAATTTATAAAAAGAAGTAAAATAGAATTTACACAAATTTCAATTTAAAATACCATCATCATGTCTATGCATATCCATCTGCATGCATTATTTTATTTTATTTTATTTATTATTTTTGAATGTGTGTTATCTGCTATCATTAGATCCGATCGGACCCGTGCCCGGAGCCGAATCTCGCGAAGGGCAGGAGTTCGACCACAGTCAAGGCTAGTCACTGTTGACATCTCCCCTAATTTCCTTTGACCATATCAATACCTAGTTTTACAAATGCTTTGTTAGAAATTTATTAAATATGCATGGCTATGTTGATTAAATCACTATCTTATTGGTAGGGAATTTAGTTAAGAACCTAGCACATGTTAAATATGTCATAAATCCTGATTTGTTAACCTTAGGTTAATTAATCCATAATTACGGGTCACCCCTGGTTAGCCTAATTAACCTTGCTTAGTCATGCTACTAGTTGCACTAGGTGATTACCACATGATGAACAACTTACTCCCGACTTAATATCTGTTTTAATTCAAAGTATCCCCCTGTTTATAAAGTGCTTGTTTTATTAGCGATGAGGTGGTGCTCTTGTGGGTAAATGTTAGTGCCAGGTGGCGGGTATGTCACCTGTGGGTTTTTGGAAATGTTTATAAAACTTGATTGGGGTGGACGGATTGATTGGCTGGTGCAGTAAGCACGACAATCGGGTCCAGTGTGGGAACCACCCCAGTTCTTAAGGACCGATACCTTGTGGTTGTCAAAACTAAGTATAACAAAGGCGACCATGAGTGCTTGTATGGGCAAGCCCCGGTCGAGTACCTTCGAACTCTTGGTTTGGACATCCCGTGTGGTGGAGTAGGCGCGACGCGTTTGCCAACCTACCAGGCTCAAGAGGGGGCTTCAGCCAACTGGAGATACCAGTGGTGCGGTGGAAACCTTAGAGGGGATGCCAGCCAAGAGCTAAACTGTTAAAGGCTTTGTCGTGATGATCTCCGACGGGAGGGAATCATGTCTCATGGGGAAAGCGTGCGACCTCTGCAGAGCGTAAAACTTTCTAGAAAGTCGTGCCCACGGTCAAGGGCGGATGACGGTGGGTTGATCACAATGGTAGTTTTCTTTTCCTTCTCTCTTTCTCAGTGTTTTAAAGAAGAAAACTGGCAGGTGCCGTGTTTTGGTTTTGGGAGCCTACGGTGGTTAGCCGTGAGGAGATGACTTCGGTGGTCTAGCCGACGTGTGGATTTATGCATACGGTGGTTAGCCGTCGAGAGTTGTTGGTCCTTCCGTGGATTAGCCGTAAGGAAAATGTTTTCGATAAAAACCACGATTTGTATCGTGAGCTAGCCTTTGGGCATGAGCCGGCTGGGGCCGGATGATTTAAAAGTTTTATCAAACGATTTGATTACTTCACTTCTTTTCTAAATTGCTTTAAAAACTTTAGGCAAACTATTTCAAAACTTGCTTTCCGCAACTGAACCCTACCTACCCTTTGTCTAGACCATACACATGCATATGTCAATTGACTTGCGAGTATTTTTACCAATACTCACCCTCGCGCCTTGCCGCGGGGCTGCGCATTCCGACGCGTAGGTTCAGAGTACCAGTGCGACCCTGAAGATGGAGACCCCGAAGCCTACGCCTTCACCGACGAAGTCCAGGACGAGGAATATGCCGACTCCTAGGGCTGCGTTCCTCCAGCCTTGCCTGTGGGGAATGTT
Source organism: Olyra latifolia (assembly GCA_036346145.1). Taxonomy (NCBI): domain Eukaryota; kingdom Viridiplantae; phylum Streptophyta; class Magnoliopsida; order Poales; family Poaceae; genus Olyra; species Olyra latifolia. Next base: position 1,073,551 of record CM070531.1, on the reverse strand, counting down.
TCGGTTTTCCACTTTTGAGATTTTAGTTGTAATATAAAACTTCCGCTTTTGTAAGGCCTTCGAGCCGAACTTATGTAATGATGCCACGAGGCGCACTCTGATGTAAATTTATGTAAATTAATCGACTTGGTTGTGATCCAAATTCTGTTGTCTGTGTGTGCTAGCTACTGATCCAGGGACTAGCACAGGTAAAGCACAGGTGGGACCTCACCTCCGCCAGGGAGGGTCCCGACACCATTTCCGTCGTGTGTCTGGCGGGAAAAAGCCTCGCTAGGCCGAATGAGTCGATTGTTAATGTTTTTTTTACCATTCCATCGTCAATCTCAGGAATGGAGACGATGGAGGAAAGGGGGGAGAAGCCAGAAAGGTATGAAGACATGGCGAAGCGCGGAGCTCGTGATCTACAGAGGGCAAAGGATTTTGAGGCGAAGAAGAATGGCGCTGCCAGCAGCATCCACCCGCACATATATAGGGCAAGAAATGACCCAGGCCAAGCGATGCCGGAGAAGACGACTCCTGGAAGACGAGCAGACGCTCTGGCACGCAGATTCTCAAAGACTAAGGAAAACCCTGCCGTGAAGGGGCAGGGCGAAGAACCCCAGCGCCATGGTCGCGCGCACGGTCATAAATCGGGAACGGAATCGAGGCAATCCCACGCGCGTCATTATGAGCCGAACAAAGGGGGAGGAGGGCATAAATGATGGACATACTCTTTCTTCTCATAGTTCTTCTATTCATGACTGCAACCGATGAGAGGGCGAGAGTTCCAACCGAGCTATTCCGGGGGCGTGAACTGCTTTATGAGAGGTTTCACGCACGGGGGACGGCCCTGTTTTCTGTCTGTGGGTTCGTACCCACAACAATGGCATCGTTCATGGGGATCGACTGCTAAAGAGAAGCCGTTGCTCCCAAGCTAGCTTGACGAAGAATCATCGACAAGCATGCCATCGAAGAAGAGGACTACGACCGTATCCTAGGGAGCTACGATGAAAGCTGTGGAGGGAGGATCGGGAAGGTCGCAGAGGAGCCAGACCCGTAGTCGTCTTCAGGCGTAGGACGAGGAAGGCCGAACCCCTACGGAGGTGGAGGGATCCCTGGAGGTACACCCACTGCAGCCGGTGGTGGTGATATGCAAGCGCGCCCCTAGGCGTCGACCTCAGGCAGTGGGCCAGTCGACAGCTGTACTGGAGGAGGAAGCAGTGGAGGCGTGGAACCACCCAAGTCATCGAGGTGGCGGTCACGAGGGCGGAGCCGTCCCTCGAAAGGCAAAGAGATCATAGGGGACGCTCGATCCTAGCGTACGGGCGCTCATGGAGGCGAATGAAAAACTTATGGCGGAGGTGAAGCGCTTGCAGGGGCAGGCGAACTAGGGCCTCACCATTTCCTGGGATGAAAGCTCAGATCAGGAGGTGCTGCCGCCAGTACGTGCGAGAACGACCAGGGACAACGACGAACCCAATCCACTTTGCGTCAGACTTCGGGCCAAGAGGTGGCCTTCTCCGGGAAGTTTCAAACTCCCCACCGTCAAACCGCATAACGGCAAGGCAGACCCGCGAGAATTCCTCTCCGTCTACGACACGGCAGTGGAGGCAGCGGGGGGAGACGATGACATCAAGGCCAAGGGGCTGCTGCTGGCGCTCGAGGGGATAACCCTCTCGTGGTATTCCTCCCTCGAGCCGAGCTCCATCGAAAGCTGGCCACAGCTTTGCGCCAAGATGGAGAGTAATTTTCAGGGAAACATTAATGGAATGACGGAGGAAAGCGACCTATTCGCCGTAAGACAGCGCGAAGGAGAATCCCTTAAGAGCTACTTCCAGTGCTTCTCCAAGATCAAGTGCCAGATTCGAGGGGTCAATGATACAAAGAATTATCACGCAAGACGCAGCGGGTCATGGAGGGGCCGCTATTAGAGATCGCTCAGAAAGAAGTTCGCACCATGGAAGAACTCTTCACAAAAATAAAGGAATATGCCCATGCTGAGGAAGACAACCTCCGGAGAGAAGACAAACCATGGTACGAATCATCAAGGCAGTCCCCGCGCAAAAGAGACCAAGAAAAAGAACCCGTGTCCCGAACAAAGGCAAAGACTCGTGGCCAACAACACGAGGGAAAGGACAAGGGAAAGAGGATTTATTACATTGATGAACGGACCGACCAATGTGACGACAAAGGGCGGCGGCATGACAAACGGGAAAGTGATCGACCCGTGCCCAGGAAGGATGAAACAGCAAGGAGGAGGTACCACTGCGAGTACCATGGCGAGAATAGCATGCATGACTCGATACATTGTAAGGTGATCGAAGGATACCGACGGTTTGAAACCAAGAGAATGGAAGCCGAAGCGCTCCCGTTGCCACCGCCACCGCCACCGCCACCCTCGTTGCCTCCTAAAAAATCAAAGACCCCCGCTTCATGGGGCGGTGAATCACATGCACAGAGTCATCAACACCATCGCTGGAGGATCTTCCTTGCACATGTCGTCCAAGAGACAACACAAGGCGTACGCGAGGCAAATTAACCACGTCGGAGTCAACCCATCATTCATCCCTCAACAGGAATATGAGCCTATTGTATTCACAGAAGAAGATGTGAAGAGAGTACACTTCCCACACCAGGACTCCGTAGTCGTCACTGCCATAATCGCCGATTGTGAGGTACGTAGGATACTCGTGGACGGAGGAAGCACGACATATATAATCTTCGCCGAAGCTTTCAAACAGATGATGATCCCTTATGACAGGCTAAGGAAGTCGGAGGTGCCGTTGGTGGGTTTTGGAGGAAACACCATTGGCACTATAGGACAGATAGAGTTGGAGGTCACCTTCGCAACACATTATACCAGTATCACCCGATGTGTCATCTTCGATGCCGTGGACATACCGTTCCAATACAACGTGATAATGGGCCGAGGGCCTTTAACCACGTTTAGGGCCGTCGTACACCATGGTTTCCTCTGCATGAAAATGCCTTCACCCAACGGCACCATCACCGTGCGGGAGGACTAGGCGCTCGCAAGAAAGATAGAACTAGAAAGCCCCCCAGGTCAAGCATGTTTACATGGTGGAAGAAGATCCCCTCCGATCAACGTAGCAAATGTCTCCCAAAGCCACGACCCCAGGGAGAAATGAAGCGAGTGGCACTCCAACCTGTTGGCAACAAGATGGCAACCTTAAGTGATGCCCTAGCTCCAGAGGAAGAAAAAGACTTACTACAAATCCTCCAACAGTACGAAGACGTATTCGCATGGGCCCTGGAGACATCCCCGGGGTACAGCAAAGCACAATTGAACATTCGCTCGCCATCAAACCCGACGTGAAGCCCAAAAAAACAAAAGCTAAGGAGGCTCATCGTGGAAAGGCAGGACGCAGCAAAAGCGGAGGTGGCGAAACTACTTCAAGCAGGGATCATTCGCGAATCCATTCATACTGAATGGTTTGCTAATGTGGTCCTCGTCAAAAAGTCCAGCGCAGCCTTGAGAATGTGCATCGACTTCACCGACCTGAACAAATCGTGCCCAAAGGATGATTTTCCCCTCCCTCGTATTGATTAGCTTGTCGATTCCACCTCTGGATGTGAGATGATGAGTTTTCTCGATGCATACTCAGGATATCACCAGGTATACATGCGGAGGGAGGATGAGGACAAGATAGCATTCATCACGCCTTTTGGCACGTACTCCTTTGTGCGAATGCCCTTCGGCCTCAAGAACGCTGGCGCCACCTTCACGAGGTTAATCGCTAAGATTTTTGCCAAGCAGCTGGGAAGAAACATAGAAGCATACGTTGACGACATCGTGTAAAAAGCGACAAGAAGGAGAACCATGTCGCCGACCTTCGAGAAACATTTAACAACTTAATGGCAAAGAAGGTAAAACTTAATCCTGAAAAGTGTTTTTGGTGTGAAGGTAGAAAAACTATTGGGGTTCCTAGTCTCCGAGCGAGGCATCGAGGCGAACCCCGAAAATATAAGAGAAATCCAAGAAATGGCCCCTCCAAGAAACATTAAGGAAGTCCAAAGGTTGGCGGGGTGGCTCGTGGCGCTCAGCAGGTTCCTGCCAAGGTCCACAGAGCGAAGCCTTCCGTTCTTCAAAGCACTTCGACATGTTATCTAACAAAGAAAGCTCTGGACGGGTTAGCAAATGGGCGATCGAGCTCGCACCGTTTGAACTATCCATCGTCCCACATACGGCAATCAAGAGTCAGGCCCTGGCGGACTTCGTCGCAGAATGGACATCGCCGGTTCAGGAAGACCAGAATCATACGGAGATATGGATCGTAAACTCCGACGGATCGTGGGACGTAAATGGAGCTAGGATAGCAGCAATCATCATGGCCCCCAGAGGAGAAAAAGCGGAGTTTGCGGCAAGACTAGAGTTCCCATCAACAAACAATACGGCCGAGTATGAAGCGCTTCTCTTAGGGCTCTGGAAAGCGAAGGCCATAGGGGCAAAAAGAGCCGTCCTTCAAACTGACTTAAAACTCACTGAAGGACACATCTCCAAGGAGTACCTGGTAAAGAACGAGCAGCTCCAGAAGTACGTTGAAACAATTAGCGATGGAGAAAAGTTTCACCGGTTTCTCTATACAAGCAATACCAAGAGCGCAAAATGAGCGGGCGGACGAGCTAGCGAAGGCGGCGGGTGCTAGCAAAACTTTACCCCCTACTGTATTCTTTGAAGTGCTCCGAGCCCCATCAATCTCCCCGCAAGTAAATCCGCAAGTAAACCTTATTACTCAAGCAATTGGCAATGACTACAGAAAGGAAATATACAATTATCTCCTCAACGGTACTCTCCCACAAGGTGAAGCACAAGCAAAGCGCTTAGAAACCAGAGCAAAGAAATATGCCATAATCGAGGGCTCCTATTCCGTGGTGAACTCTGCGCCCGTGGTTTCGCTACATTTCTTAGGAAGAAGGAGTTGAAGCTCTGCACGAGGCACACGTAGAGGACTGTGGAGCACACCAAGCCCCAAGAAACCTCGTGGGCAAGGTGTTCCGGATGGGCCTCTACTGGCCCTCAACACTCCAAGATGCGGAGCAATTGGTCTGACATTGTCACGCGTGTCAATGGATGACAAAGTAGAGGAAAGCCCCACCCAGCGAGTTGCACCCGATACCTCCAATATGGCACTTCGCCAAATGGGGAATCGACATCGTTGGTCCCCTTGCAAAAGCTCGGGGGAGCCTCCAGTTCGTAATCGTTGCAATTGATTACTTCTCCCGCTGGATCGAGGCGGAGCCGGTGGCGAAGATAACTGCAGACGCTTCAACAAGATTCTTATGGAAAGTAATTATCTGCAGATGCAGGGTCCCGTTCGAAATCGTCACGGACAACGGATCCCAATTCGAATCCAAGAAGTTCAAGGATTATTGCGAGGGTATCGGTACGAAAATATGCTTCGCTTCGGTGGGCCACCTGCAAGCGAATGGCCCGGTCGAAGAGCAAATGGATTAATCCTGGACGGTATCAAGAAAAGGCTTTACAGCTCAGCGAGGGGCACGTGGCCCGACGAGCTTCCTAAAGTTCTATGGGTAGCTCGTACTTCCACGTCGTGAGCAACTAGATTCTCCCCGTTTAGGCTTATCATCGGAGAAGAAGCGGTCACACTCGCGGAGATTCAAGCCAGATCCCTCCACGTGATTAAAAGTTCCGTACAAGAAGAGGTAGACGTCATTCATGACTTAACGGAAGAATGCAGGCTCCAAGCCCTGGTTACCATGAAGGCCTACGAGAAAGCTTCGACGCGAAGCTTCGACAAAAAAGTTAAGAAGCGTGACTTAGCGCTAGGAGACATGTTACTCAAAAGAGCAACCCCAACGTTCACGAAACTCTAGACGATGTGGGAAGGACCATACATCATCAAGGAGTCCACGGCGAAGGGCGCGCATAGACTTGTTACTTTGGCAGCGAGGAGGTACCAAGGACTTGGAACACTGATGCGCTCAAGAAGTTTTATCCGTAATACGTGTAAAAGAAAAAGAGTGGCAAGAGAAAGAGGAAAGTATGTACAAGATGTTAAATGGAAAGAAGTTATAACCGGGGGCCATTTAGTGCCCCCACCCGAGGTTTTTCCCCTCCGGGGGTTTCCACATTAAAACCTTATGTCCCCGTGCATGTTATTTGTTGTGTTACAGAACCTAGGCAAGTGCAACAACGACAAGACACTGCCTCTTCGTTTCCTCCGCGCTGAGTGCTTGGTCGGGGTAAAGTCCCACCCACTCCTTCGCTTTGATGAACGCGTAGTTGGCCAATGTCCAACTCGTTCCCTTCGCGCTAAGTGTTTGGGCGGGCTAAAGTCCCACCTACTCCTTCGCTTCGATGAACGTGTAGTTGGCCAACGTCCAACTCGTTCCCTCTGTGCTGAGTGCTTGGTCGGGCTAAAGTCCCACCCACTCCTTCGCTTCGACGAATGCGTAGTTGGCTAACGTCCAACTCGTTTCCTCCGCGCTGAGTGCTTGGTCGGGCTAAAGTCCCACCCACTCATTCGCTTCGACAAACGTGTAGTTGGCCAACGCCCAACTCGTTCCCTCCGAGGTGAGTGCTTGGTTGGGCTAAAGTCCCACCCACTCCTTCACGTCGACGAACTCATAAATTGGCTAACGCCCAACTTCGCTCCATCCGTGCCAAGTGCTTGGTCGGGCTAAAGTCCCACCCAATCCTTCGCGTCGTAGAATGCGTAGATGGCTAACGCCCAACTCGTTCCCTCCGTGTCGGGCTAAAGTCCCACCCGTTCCTTTGTCGCACCGGTTTTATTCGCTACGGGAGCACTCTATCATAGCAGAGCAACGTTCAATCTTTAGCCAACTTATAGAAGCATGCGACCATGTACAAAGCACACAAGAAGGAAATTTTAACACTTAGGGGCTGATAACATGGACAAAAGCAGTAATATTAACGTTGCCGAAGCAATGGCTAGTGCTTAAATTAAAAAAAATTAACATTCCACTCATTCGGCCCGGCGAGGCTTTTTCCTGCCAGGCACACGATGGAAACGGGCGCGCTCGAGGTGGATCGGCCTGGCCACTGGAATGTCGTTGCTGCCGATGGAGCTAGCCGAGGAGTGCAGGGGGTTGAGCGGCGGCGCTGGAAGGTTGGCATTGTCATCCTCCTTATCGAAAATAACGATGGCATGTAGGGCGTCAGCCCCGAGAAGAACAGCAGCGATGGGACCGATGTCCCGGTTCTCCCCGCCGTCTTCTCCGCTGTCAGGATCTGCCTCGCCTCCCCCCTCACCTTCCCCCGCGATAGGAGGGGCTGCGTCGCCTTCACCGGCTGCGCCACGGCTTACCTCGCGACGGTTGCAAGGGTCAGGGCTTATTAGCGAATTCTCCTTCGCTTCTCACTTCGCGAAAACTCCGCTTGAAGGGCTCTAGCGAGAGCCGGACCATCGTGAATCTCAGGAATGGAGACGATGGAGGAAAGGGAGGAGAAGCCGGAAAGGTATGAAGACATGGCGAAGCGCAGAGCTCGTGCTCTATAGAGGGCAAAGGATTTTGAGGCGAAGAAGAATGGCGCTGCCAGTAGCATCCACCCGCATATATATAGGGCAAGAAGTGACCCAGGCCATGCGACACCGGAGAAGACGACCCTCGGAAGAATAGGAGATGCTCCGGTGTGCAGAACCCCGAAGACCGAGGAAAACTCTGCTGGGAAGGGACAGGGCGAAGAACCCCAGGCGCCACGGTCACGCGTGCGGTCATAAATCGGGAACGGAATCGTGGCGATCCCACGCACGTCATTATGAGCCGAACAGAGGGGGGCCGGTCGGCAGGCGAGCGGACAAAGCAAGACACATCGCAATACGGCCACTACGTCAGCACACGCTACCCCTCGTCGACCCGGCGGGAGGCAGAGCCCCGAAGGCAAAAGACACCTCCCGCGAAGCTCGAGCGAGACGACTATGGAAGAAGTAAAAAATATAGGAGCATGCGTGTGGGCACTTGATATAATATTTGAACGAGTTCATTTACAAATAAGAGGGTTTACAAAAAGAGGAGATTACGAAGGGTGTTGCTTCTCTTTGCCTTTCGCATCACCCTTCGACCCCGCCTTGGTCGCGGCCCTTGAAGCATCCATGGCTGCCAAAGCCCGGCGCACCGACTTCCTCGCTGCCTCCTCGCAATGTTGGTTCCAGAAATCGGAGTTGAAGCGCGAGGGTAGCCGAGTCACGGAGAGGGAAGGCTTTCCCGCCAAAGCAAGGTCGGAGAATTCAGGATGCCCCGTTGCGGCGGAGGTGGCGCTGAAGTGCTCTTGCACGTGCGTACAGCCCTTCGCCTCGAGAAGTTGAGCGGTCTTCAAAGAGCCCAGCCGGGAGCAATGGCTGCCGAAGACCACGGCGGAGCTCCCCAGCAGCCTAGCGGAGTTTTGAAGAAATTTAATGGCCTCCGTGCTAGGTGCGAGGGTGCTGCTAGAGGCCACGATCCCTAGCCGAGGGAGCTGCTGGAGGAAGGCGTCGGTCGCCCCCCGGATTCCGGAGGTAAGGGTTTCTAGGATCTTCTGGGCGGCCTCGCAACGCTCCTTCACCCGTTTGGCGTTAACGAGATTCATTTGAGCCTCACCCTTCGCCGCAGCGAGTTGCAGGGGGTGCTCCTTCGCGGCCTTCTTGAGCATTTCCTTGCCGAGCTCTGCGACCTTTAGGAGATCCTTCAGCTCCTTAATGCGGTCATCCTTCTTCTTTTCGTTTCACTCCGCCGCAACCCTGGCCTGCTCCGCGGACGCGAGGCTAGCCTTCATTGAAAAGACGAGATCCTCTAACTCAGCATTCCGGCGGCTAAGTCCCAGCTCTGGCTCAGCTCCTCCTGCACCTTCGCCAAAGACTCGGTAGATGTCCGCAGGGCGCCCTCCAGGTGGGTCTTCTCCGCCTCAAGCTCCTCCGCTCGTCGCTTGGCCTTGGCAACCTCCTCCTCCGTTCGAACATGGGTCGCGGCCTTCGCTCGAGCTCGCCTGGCCACCTCCGCGGCCATGAAGGCACTCTGCGGTGAAGGTCAGCACAAAGGAGATCAAGAGAAGGTTGTGCGGAAATTTTTGCAGGAGAAAGGAGGGGGAGAAGCACCTTTATGAAAAGGTCCTCGGTGGCGTCACACAATGCGAAGTCATTGTGGTTTCCAAAAAGACGCCTGGACTCCGGGTTGGGGTAGAAAGCTTTGCGCATCCTCCTCAAAACAAGGATCGCTGTCGCCCGGCTGTGGTAGTCCAAAGGTGATAGCCCGAGATGTCGAACTTGGGGTTGGAGCTTGGGAGTCCTCTGCCTCCCCCGGAGCCCATGACCGAGGTTGACGGGGCGAGGTCGATGGGCGCTACCGCTGGAGAGGACGGCGATGCCGGAAGAGGTCCCAGTGGGCCCTCGGCAGTCGGTGGTTCCTAAGGAGAAACTCCCTCGCCTAGGGTAGAGACGGATGCGGCCGCAGGGGCCTGAACACCGGTGGCGGAAGCAAGGGGCTCGGCACCACCCGCTTCGGTAGAAGCCGGCGGCCCGACCAACGGTTCGGTGGGGGACGGCTCAACGGGCGCCTCGGCATTCGTCATCTCCACATCACCCCTTTCTGCGTGCACCTCTTGATCAAGCCCCAAAAATTCAATGACACCTTGGGAGCCCATAGGGAAAGTTTCAAAGGCCAGACCTTCGGCACCGGGGGGAGTGTCTGGGATGGAGGCCTCCACGCGGAGGCCACGCGCCTCCTCCGACTAGGGGCTGCTTGCCTCCGCGTTGTCATCTAGGTCCACGAAGTCCACACCCGGGATGTTTAACAAGGGGTACCCGGGGAACGCGCTTCAGATGGCCGGCGCCATGGGAACGGCCGCTGGCGCGTGACGGAGCTGGCGACACCATGGCAGTGGAGCGGAAGAGTCCCCGCCCTCCTCTACCTCCTCCTCGTCCATATCGTAGCCGTCGTCGTCCTCGCTCGCATCGTCGCTCCCGTCGGAGGGAGGCACGACCTGGAGTGGGCGTGCGGAGATCACCCTAGCCCGCTTTGACGGACGAGGGGAATCACTTCCTCCTGTGGGCTGAGGAACCACGCGGAGTCCCCATTCAATGAACCGGGTGCTACGCGGGGCCCCAATCGCCTCCATCGTGGCCTCGTATTCCGCAGGTTTGCAGGGTCCGAGGGGTCCGCGCGCCTGCCTTTCTACCGCTCCGCGCCCGAGGTTCCGTGTACCCTCCGGCCAAATGACCGTCAGCGTCCCGTTCTCAGACCTCTCCAAGGTGACAAGGGGATTCCTCACCAGGGGCTCCACGCAGTAGAAGCAGAACTCCTTCGCCAGATCACGCATGGTGCTCTGATGGCGGAGAGCCTTCAGGTACGTGAGGAGCTCCGCTTCCTCCGCCGTCGTGGTCAAATTGGGCGACCGGATGGCTCGGACGGGGCCCATGGAAGTGCGGAGCGGGGAATCAAAGCCATCGAGCATCTGGTAATACCAGCGCTGCAACCAACCGGCCTTCCATTTCCCCTTGGATGCGGCCACGGGATCTCCTTTGACAGCGGCCGCTTCGTCTGAAAGTTCAGGGAATCAAAGCAGGACCGCACGCCCCCATCGCCGGCCTTCGACTGCTTCGGCTGCCAGAAAGCGTCCTCGATGAGGAAAAACACCGCCTAGTCACCGGTACCGGCGGAGCGAAGGCTCATCCCAAAGACCGCCAAGCGGATTATGGCGCGGGCGTGGCCGTGAGAGTCTGGCCTGAAAAGTCAGAAGCGCATCCACCACCTAATAAGAAGGGGGAATCGGAGCCCCGCCTCCAGAAAAGTGGAGAACACCACCGCCTCGTTTGGACGCGACTGTGGCGTCTCCTCCCTCCCAGGTGCACGCATGGGGGAACCAGCCACCCCAAATTCTGCCGCCAAAGCATCGAGGTCGTCAGTACCCAGAGAACAGCGTCCCAAAGCCGGTGACAGCGCGGCGTCGTCCTCCTCACTTAGGACCGGCTTCACCTGGGGAGGGCACCAGGAGCCATGGGCTTGTCGGGAGAGATGGTGGCTGGAATATCTGTGGGGTGGTCAGAGAAAACCAAGCCACGGAAGAAGAAAACGAGAGCAAAGGATGCAGCAAAAGGAAGAAGTGAAAAGGGGGAAGCCTCCTACCATATGGCCATCGTGCGGGTTATAAAGAGAAGACGTGTCTCTACCCAGCCATAGATGCGGATGCGTGGCGCCAATCGCGCAAAAGGTGGGGACGTGCGCGACGTGGGCAGGTGGGTGGCCTACAACGGCACGGAACCCCAACGGTCAAAATGAGCCACTATAACTTGCCGAGAAGACAAGGCGGCGTGACCTGAGGACGGAGCAATAAGTGCCCGCCACGAAAGGGAGCGCGACCAAATACCTCGAGAAGCGCAACCATCGTGCCAATAGGAGCTGGAGGAAATACAGGGTAGGCCTCGCTCCGCACGCCCAAGGGGATACAAGGATTTAGGCCTCCTTGTGACATGGCCAAGGGCATGGCGGAACAGGCCCCTAGCCATAAGGGGCTCCTGTTGTAGGCCTAAGATAGGTACCCCCTTTGACTCAGGAGCAAGGGCATGACCCCACTTTTCTGTGCCTCCACGCCTCTCCCCCTTTTCCAGGCCACCCAGGAGGAGCCCAAGGAGGGGTCGCGGAGCACGGGCGGAGAGACGCGAAGCATGTGCGGAGCCCAGCGAAGTGCGGACGGAGCAACACAAGAGCGCAGGCGGGGAGGCGCAAAGCATACGCGAAACCTAGCGGAGCCGGAGCACAGCAGATGGGGGAACCGAATCAGAGCAACCAGAAGGATGACGAGATGGATTTCCCCGCCTCTTATGGAATTGGAAAGACAAATCATACAACCGGACCTGCTACCTCATTAGAGCACTCGAGTAGGTGCCAGGCCGCGCCAGGCTAGCCCGTAACTGTCGTACGAGTGTAATTCCCATGTAACCCCATATAGGATGCTAAATAGAAGGGCAAAACTGTAATGGGACGATTAGAAGCCCAGGAAATGACCGCCAGGCCCTTGGCCATGGGGCAGGTGGGGGGCAAGACATGTAAGCCGGTAGAAAAATGACCCCCAGGCCCCTGGTCAGGGCTGGTCGGGGAAAAGCCGCCAATGCATGGCCATATAAAACCCTTCCCCTATAAAAGAGGGAGGAGGGCATCAATGAAGGACAGACTCTTTCTTCTCAAGCGTTGTAGTTCTTCCATTCACGAGTGCAACTGGTGAGAGGGCGAGAGTGCCAACCGAGCTGTTCTGGGGCGTGAACTGCTCTACGAGAGGTTTCACGCACAGTGCGCAGCCCTGTTTTCTGTCTATGGGTTCGTACCCATGACAGGAGATTGCCTGCTCCAGTGTTACGTCGTATCAGGACGTTTAACACTGCTCTGGGGCGGAGTTGAGAGTTAGAGCTCAGCCAAACACCCCCTAAGAAGGGAAAGGAAGGGAAGAGGAGGGATGCTTACTGGTGACGCGTGATGAAGCTACAACGAGGTTGCTCTAGGAGAAGATGGGGATGGGGTGGCGGCCGGACAAAGGGAAGAAATGAGGAGAGAAGAGGGGTTAAAGGAATATTCAGCCTATTAGACTTAACTCGGATGCCTCTTCGTCGGTGTGTATGATTCGTGAGACCATCTGAGTTAATGAAAGTAGGTTAGGGTGGATCTCACAGGGATTAGCTAGGGTTTAGAAAAATAGGCAATAATTGTAGATAGATCCCACGTGTAAACGAAAGAGTAGAGATAAAGAGAGGAAGACATGTGGTTTAGAGGTTTAAGAGAGAACTAGAGAAGACTAAGAGATAACCCTAAGGCATAATTGCAAAGAATTGTACTTTACATAATCAAATTAATTTGCTTTCTCCCAAATTAAACAATTATGCAAATTTGATTTTGGAAATTCAAAACATTTTTAATGTGAAAATCTTATTTTCAAAGAAATTCTTCATTCTCAAATCCTATGAATTTTAGACATAAAATACATTTAATCATATTTATACCATATATGCATAATTGAGCTAAAAAATAAAAAAATAGTTGACTATGACATGTGATGTTTCCAAGGTTATGGACGCACAACGTCGACCAAAAGGGAAGGGAGTATGTCACACGCATGAGAGGATGGGGAGTAGAAGGCGGTGAAGAGGCAAAAGCGGAAAGAGGATTTTGTGTGATGATAGATGGTGACTAATTTAATGCTGGTGGAGGGGATTTTTTTAGGATGGCAGATGGTGGGTAATTTTAATTGCAGTGAAGTGGATTTTATAGGATGGTATCTGATAGGTAATTTCAGTGCAAGTGGAGGGTTGTTTTATATAATAGCATATGGTGGGTAATTTTAATGGTGGTGGAGGATGAATTTATGGGATGTCATATGGTAAGCAAGTTTAGCGAAGTGTGACATCATTCCTCACTCAATAATCATCACTAGTCTCTTTTTAATAGTAGAGAAAATGCTCTTAGGGTGATGAGTGATAGTATATCATGCTCCCTTCAAGCAAATCAGAAGCTTCATGCAACCGACACCCGACTGCTACTAATAGTTGTTGCCGCCTTCCTTGTGGCCTCACACGCTGTCCTCTCCCTTATCCTCTTATCCTCCTAAATCATCCTCCTTCTCCCCTGCCCATGAAGCCTCACCATCTGTGGCAAGAATTGGTTGAGCCGCAGCACCAGTGACCCAAGCTCAGGGCAATAACAAAAGAGGCGAGGAAGGGTGGCGAACCAATGTAGTTAGGAGGACTTGGTAGCAGGCGGCTTGGGTGTTTGGCACAACGACGCATCCCTCCTTGGTAGGGATGAAAACGGTGGGATTTGGATCGAACAATGGCTAAACACATGGGATATGGATGCAGGCTGGATATAGATCGGAACATTGACACCCCTCAAATTGTACGTCCGAAATCAACTAAAACACATAAAATGATTAGCAAATTTATAAATTTACACAAATATAGGTATTTTCATCCATGGGCTAGTACTCAACTTATAAATATATGTGTAAACACACATGTATAGGACTTTTCGTGACAAAAATAGAGTACTTTTAGACTATATTATAAATATGCAACACATATGATCTTTGGTTATTAACAATGATACAGGCTAAAACGAAGAATAGCCAAATCTTATCTTCTCCAATGTCCACATAAACCGAGCAGGGCAGAGGGACCGACATGAGCAGCTAGTAGTAGTGGGGGCATCGGGAGAGGTGGAGGTGGAGTGGTGCCAAGATGGCTCTCGACCTCGCCCAAGCCTTCTCCTCCATCCCAGCAACGAGCAACGGTCCCTTCCTCTCTCCTTCTTGTCCCTATGGGTCATAAGGGGTAAAGATGAATGTGGCATTAAATCTTTATTTACGCACTATTGTTGTTGTTATGCCCTAGGAAAGAACATGGTCAAAACCCATTGAGGCGCGTTTGGAATGTTTATAGTCTGATCCATGTTTTTGCCCTCAAATGCAATTAGAATTAGCATGATTCTTTATGCCACACTATCACATGTTCCCAAGTGTCACTGATGTGTACCGAAAAGATCACGCCTACCTGCAGTCACACGTCTAACAAAGAAACATGTAGGCTGGCAAAGAGAATGACACTAGGCCGAATCTTTACACCTGGTGTAAATCTATTAGAGATATGAGGCCTTGAATCCCTTTACACGTACATATACCTCTCTATTTATAAGTACACTATGGAGGGGGAGGGGGCCGCGCGGACGAAAACATGTATATAGATCTACAAATGGAAGGATACAACAGTCTTTTGTGTTAAATGGCTACGCTGTCTGTCGACAAATTATGTCGGCAATATACTTTATGGGGCTATGCGTAAGACCGAAACCCGATGGTAACACAGAGATGATTTATACTGTGTTCGGGCCCTTTATGGAGGTAATATCCTACTCCTGTGCTCGTGGATTGTATTGGGGTTGATCTCGATGGATCAATATTGAGGATGGCTATGAATCGATGTGATCCCTCCTAACGATGTTATCCCGGATGTCTAACTAGGGGGCCCTGTCTCCCTTTATATAGTGGAGGGAGGTAGGGTTACAGATAAGTATCCTAGTTGGTTATGGAAACTGGGGATAGAAATAGGAAGTCTATCTCTATCCTTTCTTACTGAGTACGTAATGTACCAGACTACAACTATGCCTTTCTTATGATACAAGTCAGGTCTTTATGCGGGGCAGACCCGTCTTCTAGATGGTAGGCGTGACCCTGCTCCGTGAGGTGGTCCGTCTAATTTGTCTCTGTGAGATACCCGGGGACCATGTTACCCACAGTAGCCCCCAAGTGCTTTATAGCCGAGTTGATGCCGAGTACTCCGACTGGAATCTTCTCTATGCCGAGTGCTCCATTGGCATGCAAGGAGGCTGTGAAGGGCTCAAGAGCTTTGCAGATTGAAATCTCCGAGTGACTCCCAGCCCAATTCCTTGGAGTCTTGAAAGTCGGCGCGATGTTTGGCGTGAGTAGAATATCGACGTGACTGTCCTCAGCGCAGTGTGAGAAGTTGGCATAGTAAATCGGCGCGGCTGTCCTCGGCGCAATGCACGAGAAGCCGGCGTAGTAAGTCGGCGCGGTTCTCCTCAGCGCAGTGCGCGAGAAGCCGCAAGTTGGGGTGGTCGTCCTCGTCGTTGCCGGAGCAGCGAATCGGCGTAGGGAGTCGGCGTGGCTGTCCTCGGCGCAGTGCGCGAGAAGCCGAGCCGTAGTTTGCGCTCGGGACGCTGGTGTAGGCATGCAGCCGAGCCATATAATGCACTCAGGGTGCTGGCGTAGGCTTGCAGCCGTACCGAAGTTGGCGTAAGCGTGGAGCCATGCCGTAGATTGCGCTCGGGGCACGGGTGTTGACACATAACTGTGCCATGGTCAGTGTTTGTAGCGTAAACACTTCCTTGAACCCCTGTAACATGTACATGTAGGATTTAGGCAGTATCTGAATATGAAAACATTTGGTCGGATATAAAATCCGACTGTCTTTATGTGCGAAATAGCTATTTTTATTTTTCCGACTTGATGATTTTTGTTAGTCCGAATAGTTTTTCTTCCTTTTGTTATGCACTCTGCCTGACTAGTCTAGCCCCCGAGTGTAGTGAGTTGGCATATGGCTTTTTATCCTAGGCACTCGTTTGGGTGACATAGAGTTCGCCGTGTTATGGGTTCAAAGCTTCACTATTCAGAATTATAGCGCATTCGGATTTCACTTAAATCATTAAGTAACAAAAGTAAAAAATAACTATGAAAAAGATGGTTGCACGCAAGTGCACACAATTATGTGTAGCCCCCGACTTACTGTTTAGTTGGAATTCAACTAAGTAGCAAGTCAAGAAATAACACGAGTTTATATGTGAAAAGATTATGATAATAAAAAACTTAGCTGCTTTGCTGACGATGATGCCGTCCTTGCTTTAGAGCTTTTAGCCCCCGGGCGTGTCACCTTGTAGGCTTGAAGCGCAGACGTGGGCTTGTAGTCGTGCCGAAGCCGAAGTTTGCGCTCAGGGCGCTAGCGTTGGTGTGGAGCCGTGCCGAGTTGACGTAGGCATGCACCGCGTCTTCAAGGCTGCGCAGTATACCGCATTGGCGTGAAGCCATGCCGAGTTGACGAGGCATGCAATGAGCCGTATGATGCACTCGGTGTCGGGCGAGGCGCAATGATCGTCCGAAGGTTGCACCCGGCATCGGGCGCGGCATAAAGCCGCGCCGAAGTTGACGAGGCATGCAATCGAGCCGTAAGCACTCGGTGTCGGGCGAGACGCGTCTTGCGCGTGCCAAAAACCATCTCAGATATCCTGCATTGTACCCTGTGGAGACAATGAAAAATACAAGTAGTAGAGGCAAAACTGGATTGTAAAGCAATATGCATGATTTCCAATTATGTATTTTTATTATGTCAAATTGTCGTCTTTTTATCTATCCCGTATTGATTTACGCTTCTCCAAATATATTCAATACCTTTTGTGAAGCACTCCGCCTAGCTCATCAAGTCCCTTAGCGTTAGGAGTTGGCGCGGAGCTCTGTCTCCGAACACACGTCAGGAAACCCAAATTTTGCACAGGAATCAAAGTTTCACTACTCAGAATGTGTGACACTCGGAATCGGTAAAAGTCAACATGGAAAAGAATAAAAGAAACTCGAAAATAGATGTTATCTTTCTATGATTGAATCTGTATTTTGCCCGAGTATATTAGATCCTTTTACTAAGCACTCTGCCAAGCGCATCAAGTTCCTTAGCGTTAGGAGTTGGCGCGGAACTCTGTCTCCAAGAACGCAATCGGGAAGTATGAGTGTTGCATGGAGAAAAGAGTTTCGTTACTCGGAACAACCAATACTTAGGCTCAACAAGAATTCAAAAAGAAAGATAACGATTGGGTGCAGATTGTGCACCTAATTAGGTGTAGCCCCCAACTTACTGGCTAGTCGGAATGCGACTAGGGAGCAAGTCAAATTAATCTCAATAAAAGAGAAAGGGTGCGCGATTACGCACCTAATTAGGTGTAGCCCCCGACTTACTACTTAATTGAAACACAAATAAGTAGCAAGTCAGAAACTTAATTACACAACCGTAAAGAAAATGTGAATTATAATGATGTAATTGAGTATAAAAATAGACAACTTAGCTGTTGATCGTGTTGTCCTCACTCCCGAGTGAACGAGCCCCCGGGCATGTCACCTTGTCAGCGCGGCTGTCCTCGGCGTCACGCGCGAGAAGCCGGTGTAAGGAAGTCGGCGCGGTTGTCCTCAGCATCGGCGCGGCTGTCCTCGGCGTCATGCGCGAGAAGCCGGCCTAGGAAGTCGGCGCGGCTGTCCTCGGCGTCGTGCGCGCGAGAAGCTGGCCTAAGGAAGTCGGCGCAGCTGTCCTCAACGTTGTACGCGAGAAGCCGGCCGAGGAAGTCGGCGCGGCTGTCCTCGGCGTCGTGCGCGAGATGCCGGCCTAAGGAAGTCGGCGCGGCTGTCCTCGGTGTCGTGCGCGAGAAGCTGGCCTAGAGATGTCGGGGCGGCTGTCCTCGACGTCGTGGGCGAGAAGCCGGCCTAGGAAGTCGGCGCGGCTGTCCTCGACGTCGTGCGCGAGAGGCCGGCCTAAGGAAGTCGGCGCGGCTGTGCTCGGTGTCGTGCGCGAGAAGACGGCCTAGAAATTCGGCGTGGTTGTCCTCGGCGTCGTCCGTGCGAGAAGCCGACCTAAGTAAGTCGGCGCGGCTATCCTCGACGTCGTGCGCGAGAAGCCGGCCTAAGGAAGTCGGCGCGGCTGTCCTCGACGTCGTGCGCGAGAAACCGGCCTAGGAAGTCGGCGCAGCTGTCCTCAGCGCAGTGCGCGAGAAGCCGGCCTAGTAAATCGGCGCGGCTGTCCTCGACGCAGTGCGCGAGAAGCCGGCCTAAGGAAGTTGGCGGTCACGATTTCGACCGAAACCTCTTCTATCGTCATCATGGTGACGTCTCTCATCTTCTTCTCGCTCCCGTCGCCGAGCATCAATGTCATGGCAAAAGTCGCGGTTTGTCGTTGTTGCCGGAGCAACGAGTGGGTGCGGCGGTAGTCGTCGTCGTCGTCGCCGGAAGTTGGGGGAGTAGGAGTCGTAAGCCGGGACGGCGTAGGAGCCTCACCGAGATATCCGGGATGAGATCCACTTTATCGTCGAGGTCCGCCATGCCCTTGCTGAGGTGCACCAAGAATCGCCGAGGTGCCGGGCGAAATTCACGTCGAGCTCCATCTTCATGTGGGATTCATGTCGCCACAGTCACATTCGAACTCGGTTTTCAATGATCTTGGACTCGTTGGAAAGATAACGAGATAAGCTTTCCAACGCATCCAAAACCTCCCCAAAATTCCTTCTGAGTCAATGGGAAATTGTGACGTAAATTCTGTCCAGATTCTGGACGCGAATAGATCGCATCTTCCCGCGTTCGCTTCGCGGTTGAAGTTGTCTTTCGATCGGATCTGATCCGATTCTTCGAGGGCAAGTTTGCCGAGGTTGTTGATGATGAAATCCAAGCCTCCAAAATAGGAAGCTTGGCCGAAGGTGAATTCAACGGCGCTGCCGCCAAGAGATGCCATCGAGCTTGATGAAGATGATCTTAGCGCTGGCCCCTACCTCGCGCGCCAACTGTCAACGAATTATGTCGGCAATATACTCTATGGGGCTATGCGTAAGACCAAAACCCGATGGTAACACAGGAGACAGATTATCATGTGTTCGCCCTCATGGTGGAGGTAATACCCTACTCCTATGCTCGTGGATTGTATTGGGGTTGATCTCGATGGATCAATGTTGAGGATGGCTATGGATCGATGTAATCCCTCCTACCGATGTGATCCCGAATATCTAACTAGGGGCCCCTGCCTCCCTTTATATAGTGGAGGGAGGTAGGGTTACAGATAAGTATCCTAGTTGGTTATGGAAACTGGGGATAGAGATAGAAAATCTATCTCTATCATTTCTTACCTAGTATGTAATGTACCAGATTACAACTGTGTCTTTCTTGTGATACAAGTCGGGTCTTTATACAGGGCAGGTCCGTCTTCTAGATGGTAGGCGTGACCCTGCTCCGTGAGATGGTCCGCCTAATTTGTCTCCGTGAGATACCCGGGGACCATGCTATCCATACTGCCCTAGCCCAACAACTAAAGCATAGCCAGAATTATCCTTAGTTACTACTTTAGGGACCTTTGTACTAGAATGGCCTTCCACTATTATACTAAAGCAAGTTACAAATTTGTTCCTCAGTATTGCCACATTCCCTTCACATGTGGTAGAGGCAAAGGCTACGCAAAGCTTCCACTCTCCTTTGCCTCAACAATCAATCTAGGACGATTTGCCTCGCTCTGAAGGTTTTTTGGCGAAGGTCATGTGAGGGTCCCTCTCTCCTTCGCCTCAACGCTTCATCTAGGATGAATTGCCTTGCTCTGAAGGTCTTGGTGAAGCAAATATGAAGCTCTTGGTCCGCCTCACCTGGAATCATCGAGGTGAGAGTACCACCCCTACAGCACCAAGCGACATACATTGCTGACATTACACTAGTTGTCCACTTGTTCAAGAACAATATGTATGAAATAAGATAAATTAGAGCACATGATCGGTAAAATGAGTTCGTGATGTGTTCCTTTGGTAGCCAAATCACAGAAAGCACATGTTAGTCTATACCGTAAAACCAATCCATCTGGAGCTTGGAATTGGAGGTGTATGCTGTGTTTTTGCAGTGCTTCTGATGTTTTGGGCTGTTAACTTGATACTTGCAGCTGCCTACTTAAATCTGCAAATCCTGTAACAACCAACCGATGGGAATCACATGGATATCAGAAGTAAACTGAAACTTTTTTCAGTCGCCTTGGTAATAGTCGGTCCCAAACATTTTCAGTCATCACTGCCACAAATTTCATCCAATTAACACAAAATGGGTCCCCAATTTAGCTTCGAATGCTGCTTGCACCGTTGGACATAGATGCAGAACGCTGGATATTGTACATTTCAACACATAATACATAATGGTGTATCTTCATCGACATTAGCTGACACAATACGTCATGAGACCCAAATCAGCAGTGGGCTAAACAGCGCATATTGTCACAAAACCAAACATCAAGCATGGTTGTGGTCGAAAATTATATGCAATATTTTGCCTAGAATATTTACACAAAAAAGATTACACATCAATGTGCAGATGGATTTATAGCCAAGTGGTAGAAGTGATGTTCATTCCCACCCACCCATATTCGGTCTCTAGGATTGATGTGGTGTGCCACATATTAAGGCTATATACATCTCACGACATAGCGGCTGGAACAAAGTTCCATTAAAAAAACAACTATATATCCACCTCTTACAAGCTATTCTACCATCATGTGCAAAGCTAAAACATTAAGATTGGCATCCACCATCTTGTGCAAAATGACTGCAGTTCAGACAAAAAAGCAAAATGACTATAGTTCAGACAAAAAAGGCACTTCGACGCTGACCCACAAAAAACAATTAGATGGTACAGGGTAATTAAATAATTCAGAAGTGATATACATTATACAATGTTTGATGAGTATGCTTATATATTTCCTGAGAAAAAGGACTAGTAATGTGAGCATGAACTTCATTTTGATAAAATCTCAAAGATTCAAAATTTTTGTATAAAAGAGGAAACATTCACTATTAGGCAGGCCAATAGCATTCAGAAAAACATGGAGGACGCTCTCAATTATATCATTCATAGGCTGTTTGGTTGTCTTCTCAACTTAGCTAGGCTATATAAGTTTAGCCAGGTTGGTGGGAGCCAGACTGAGTGGATGTAAGGGGATGTTGTTTGGTTGGTTATATAAGATTGGACAGGTTGCGCAAAGATGTTGTTTGATTGGCTGCACTAGAATGAAAGTGGGATAAATAAATTTAAGAAAGGAATGAAACAAAATTTGAAAATTATTAGAAAATCAATAAATGTCAAAATGGAAATAAAAATTTTAAAAACAAATAATAGGAAATCAATAAATTCAAAAACTAAAATAAAAAATTTTAAAATGATTTTTGGAAAATCAATAAATTAAAAAATAAAAATTTAATCTTTTGAAATTTATATGGCAAGTGTGGTCTAGTTTTGTTCTAAAAAATGTCAGAAACACATAGGTGAAATCGGTTCGATGATCCAAGATACTAATCAAAAGATATTTGCAAAAGAGAAAGAAAATGCATTTATAGTTGATGATGTTAGCGGTCACGTCATGATACATGTGCATTCAACTCCACCGTGCGCAGCCTGAATCCGGAGAAACGGTGGATTTTCCTGTTTCCCAGGATGCAGGTTGGAAGATGATTTTTGCATCTGCTAGAAAGATAAGAAAGCAACCAAACATCTCACTTTTACATCCATAGAGCCAAATCTCCACTCATGTAGCCAACCAAACAGCCCCATAATAAGTACCTCCGCTTTTCTATCATGGGTAAAATCTTGTTGTGCGTGTGCAGTTACCTTCCTTGGCTCTACCTGTACACAAAATAAGTATGATATCTCAAGTTCAGCAAATGTAATTATGTTAACAAAGCATTGATATAACAAAAACAATGGAAGGCAACCACATTGCGCAGAACTTGACTTGCAGCATCAATCTTCTGTTTCCTACGAGGCTTATTTGTTGGCAGCAAAACCTGTTTACAAATTAAGCATTATTTTGAACACCATTATTTTGGTGAAAATTTGAAAACCATCTTAGTTTGAGAACCAATTCAAATTGGAAATGTCCCCAACAAATGAGAATATAGTCATTTTGAGTCTTAACAAACTTAAAGGGTGGTGGCATAATATTGACTGTCTCAATTTTTTGGGAGAATTTTTCATGTTGATTTGGTTTCCCAGCCAAAAGATTTCTCATGTTTTCACCAAAATGATCGGCATGTCCACTTAAATGTGAAATTAACAAAAAGGGAAGATAGCCACATTGTTGAGATATCGATGTTTAGATGTAACCTCCTCATTCTTGCCATGGGGCAAATTTGTTTGTGCTGCTATCTGCTTTTGCAGTATCTACCAAAAAAAGAGAGAGAGTGATATGGCACAGTAAAAAAATGAAAAATTCAGTACCAAAAATAAGAAAGGGGAAAGGCAATCACATTGCATGTAAACTTATTTTCAGCTACAATTGACCGAAGAGTACTTTCAGCTGATTCACATCTCATGCCCTATAAAATAAGGGCACAAAAGGTAATGTCAGCATAGACTCTAGACAGAAATCAAATGAGAAGCAGATAATGAACAATAACCTTTGCTGGTGAGTAATCACGAAACAGATTGTTTTCTATCTTTGGCAAAGAATGACAAGATATAACAATTTGTTTTAGCTCTACTAGTTGTCTTTCCATCCGTGCCAAACGCACTTCTTGGACACCAATACTCTGACCATTCATTTTGTCTGATTGTTCTGACAAAAAAAGTTCTCATTTTTGTTTATTGTCTTTGCTGGTTGAAGCTTAGTGGATGGTAGTTTCCATACTTTAGGCATTTCCAAGCTTCACATTCTTGCCTACATTAGTTTCAAGGAAAATTTATTCACTTCAAGCATTAATGGTAGTTAGTAAAACAAGATTAAGAAAGGTTAAAGTTTAATAGATAGCTTGATGATTGTAAAGACAAGTAAATAATGCACTAAACTCAATGAACATATACAGCAAGTAATTTCGTTAAACTCAAGGTGGTGTTACATTGTTACATCCTAGCCATAAGGTGAGACTGGTTAACAAGGATATTGCTTCCACTCACATGGCCATAGTACTGACATGCATATAATATTATAAGTGAGTCCAAATATCCTGACACAGAAAAAATACACTTCTATAAATATTTCTTCTGAGGCTAGGTTGTAAAAGATAGATGTGCATATTTCATGAGATACAAGCATGTCTCAAAGGATTAAATATATAGTAAACAACTTGACAAGTGGGCAAAATATACAGGCAAACATCAGCGAAGTCCATTTTTTGTTCACCTTCCCAGGATCTAATTTTTTTCCCACAACATTAAAACCATTTACTGTACATATATCGAATGTCAAAATTAAAGCAAATCACATCCTAAGACTGGTTCCATGGGGTGGTTTTGGCTGACACAAATGCAATATCATCAACTTGATACCCACATCTCTCTCTACAAATGTGGTTGATTGGGATGCAACATGTCAACTGATACCAGATTCTACCCTCTCTATATTATTATAGATGCCAGTTGAAGTTCCCTCCTAATTTCTCTGAAGGTATTCTAAATAGCAGAACTTATTGAGTAGTCCTACAATAAGGATAATGCTAGATTTAATGCTCAATGCATTAGAACCTGACCATCATTTTTTAGCAAAATCGGTCATACTAAGGGTGTGCATAGCACTATAGTTGGTGCCCTAACCTAGACTAACAAAAAATTGGTCATGCCTAGTGTATCTGGTTACTGCTTGTTTGTACCAAAATGCTCACCCCCTCAAAATTCAAACCAAGGTATTTGGCCAAACCAAGGGCATAGCAATCTCTCACAAAAAATATCACTAGCCAATTCAAGTTTGTTGGAACTAGATAGGTGAATCAAACATATCTTAAAGCACTGGAAAAGGAATATAACTCACATTTTTCTGCATTGGATGATGTTTTCTTATAATATGAAACACTTTTGGAAGGCTCAGACTAATGACGCTACCAAAAAGAATGTTTTGGGATGTGTCATTAAACACTACATACAGTTGAACAAATTACAAGCCTGCCAAGTATTTAAAAATCTGAGGGTTACATTTTTTTAGAAAAATCTAAGGGTTAATATTTTAGTTGAGTTAACTTGATATCTACAAATTTAAAGGTGCCTTCAAGAATACTACATTCGGTTACAAATAACTATCTTTTGGACATTGACATGATTTCCAAGGTGCCACTTTGAGCACCAATTACTTTAGCAAATTATTTATAAAACCAACTAAAAATATAATATTATGGAAGTGCTCTTCGATACGAATCTACACATAATTTTTATGCACCCCAAAAAAATATATTTATAGCTAAGGTTCAAGACTTTGACTTGCAGTATGTCAATTAATGATAGATATTCATAAGAAAATAGAAGAATAAAATGAAGTAGGAGAAGAACTATACATAGTAAAGCAGAAGCAAAAAGGAATGAGGTTATGTGAGGCATTGTAACCACAAGTGAATGATAGAATTCTCCTCTTAGTTTTTCTGCCAATGGACACCCTCATTCTGCAATCTGGAATGGCGTACTCAGATATTATATATGCAGAGGATGGATTTTCTATATGTACATGGAGTTACATACACATGTGGAGGGCCGTTGGATCCGCATTGCACGGATCTCAGAGCGTATCCTACGGCTCTTACATGTGCATGTAACTCCATATACATGTGGACTTGTGGAGTTGATTTTCCCATATTGGATACCGCATTTGGTATCTCTTTTTTTGTTATGCAGCATGTTCTACAGTTTTCTGGCTCTATCACATTTACAAATACTTTAGCATTTCAAGTAAATCATTACTGCCCTACAGAAAAAGAACATCAGACAGGAAAAAGAAATGCTACTTTAACAGCGGTGTGGTAATTTTATAAAGGCTAAGTGAATCTACTTTCAGCTATATATTTACCGGTGTCATTTCCCCCCTTTTCACCAACGAATATCAATCATAAGACAATATTTTCAGATAACCTAGCTATTCCAGTAGATTAATCCTTACCAGCACTATCACCATGGACATACAACCAAAACGTCTAGCTACCAATTCAATTACTCATTAAATTCCACAAATCTTAAGAGCCATGCAGTGATTAAAATTCGTGGTTTTAAGGAGGAGTAGGCTATACGGATTCCATGAAAGCGTCGGCAAGCTCTTCCCTGAGCTTCTTGATCTTTAAGTCGAGCGCCTGTGCCTTGGTAGCGTCGATTGTCCGGAGCACTGTCGCCGCCAGCGCGGGCTGCGCCTCCTCATTCACAAGAAGCATGAGCTCCTGAGAGAGGTACGGATACGATTCCTGCATTTCATCAAATTTCTTGACCGCGTTGACCACTTCCGCGCCCTCGATGGCGATGCGCAGCGAGGGCCTCGAGGATCCGGACCTCGTCGTCGGGGGTCCGCGTGCGCTGGAACAGAAGAGGCTTAGAGCCCGGCGACTTGGGCGATGCCCTCTTCCTCTTGCGCTCCGGTGGAACCGGCGGCGCCTTTCCCTTCTCTTGCAGTACTCGCTCAGGAGGAGGGTTCTTGTTAGTGGCGCCGAGCGTGGGCGCCAATGGCGGGCGGCGGATTGGGTCTCTCTCCGCTGTGTTGAGGGTGGACAAACTAGAAAGAAATTTCTCATCAGCACAAGGTTGATGCTGATTTTGGTGGTGGCGCGCAGCTTCATTTGGCCTTCGCGCGCGCGCTCTAAAGTGCAAAAAAAAAAAAAAGCATAATTGATGGATTAAAGAGTAGATTACACCTTAGATCTCTCGAATTAGTCCTTAGAATGCAAAAATTACAGATTCTCGTACCAAAGTTGTTTGAGTGGTTGTCCAATCCAGATGTTTTTTACATTTGAGCCCTTGTGTCCATTTTTCTCACATTTTGGCCCTCACCACCACTCTCTCCACACAAGCCTGGCCAACTCTCTCTCTCTCTCCCTCCATACTGAGCCTCTCCAGTGGCCAGCTCCTCTCCATGGTGGCTCGGTCTCGTAGCACTTGATGGTGGCCCTCCGGCGACGGTGCTTGGTAGTGGCGACGGTGCAGACAACGCTGTGTCTACAGGAGGTGGGCTTCGGGACGATGGCAGGCCAATGGTGAAGGTGTGACTCAATGGTGGATACGTGGCCTAAGGACGACATCAAGGTGGCGGCTGGAGTCGGAGGCAGCACGACCGACTCAGTGGACACGGAGGTGGTGGCTCGGTAGATCTTAGTGACGGCGTCATGGTTTAAGAAGATGCAGAGGTGGTGGTGAGCTTTGGTACGATGACGACCTGGTAGGAAGTAGCCCTAGCGCCAGTGGAGTGGGTGGGGGTGGCATGGGATGGGGAGGAAATCGACGGCGCGGGGGGAGGGGCGGGGAGTCATGGTCTATGCCAACCATGGCTACCAGGAATGAGCTTCAGCGACGTCGGGGTGAGCATAGGAGGTGAAGCCACGCGCGCCCTACTGAATCTGGATGGCATCAGTACTCGGGATGGTAAGAAGGTGGCGCTGCCGTCGGAGAGTCCAAGGTGCGACGGCGTCATATATGAGGTAGGCACTATGAGAGAGATAGGGATCGATTGAGGAAAGTGGTGAGAGAGGGGAGGTTAGAGAGCGATGGAGGACCGTTGGAGCGAGGTGGTGCCAGGCTAGATGTCGGTCGGTGCCAGCGTGCCCTCCACACGTTGGAACAGAGAGAGACATGGGAGAGGAGATAGAGAAAAAGGTTGAGAGAAGAGACAGGGAAGGGCTAAAATGTGAAATAAAAGTATTGTACAAGGGCTCAAAAACGAAATTATATCTAGATTTAACCCAATATGAACCACTTAAACAAGTTTAAGGATGGGAATATCAGTTTTTGCTTTTTGAGATCTAATCGAACCCTTGAGACAACTCTAGAGACCTACCATGTAATTTGTTCTTGATTAAATATGGTAACATGTCTGGTGCGCTCAAGCCTTGATGCACGTGTATACTCAACGATTAGATCCAAATCCAAGGCACACAAATAGAATCGTTAATTTTATAGAAAAACCACATGCCAGTCCATATCTTTTTTTTGCGGAAAAACCCCTGGCTGCCCTCCCCTTTTCAAGCTTCATCCAGATCCTATCTAGGGATCATGCCACAACCGCCGTCCCATACCATCATTGTCCCGTTGGTTGGTATCTTCGGCCGTCGACAAGCCATTCGGTCGGCTCGGAATCTCCCGAGCGGTGGCACAAGAGAGCAGTCAAGACAGAGGGCAACATGGAAGAAGAAAAAGTGGCCACAACCATGGCTGCGCCAAGCATCACAAGAAAATCTGTTGGAGTAGGGGAAAGGAACCCCGCTCCAATGGCGGATAAGGCCAAGCTCACCGCACCACGTGTTATGGTCGACTGGTGTAGTGGAAGCCGGAGGGGGTGTTGAGGTGAGGGTGAAGGGAAACGGGTAGGCTACGGTAGCACAATTTTAAAAATTTCTACCACAAGCACCTAGGACATTATGCAAGTAAAGGATCACAAATCGTTATCCTTGACGCACAGTCGCAACGGAAGGAGAGTCAGAGTAGCTAAGTCCGACATCGCACACATCGAGGTACAGAAAGTAGTTGTTCACGTCGATTCGAACGTCCCCTCCTCGTCGATCACCATCACAGCAACGTCGTACATATTTTCATAGAGAAAATAATCTATCTCACTGACTTTTTTCTCTTTGTCACTGCTCAACGCCACAACAACCGCGGCAACACCTCTACAGTATGCACACGTCCAGGGGCGGAACGCCGTACGCTGGTGTGCTAGCACCGCATGCTCGCGGCTAGAGTTTTAGGAGTCGGTAGGAGGTGTGACGGCTAGAGTTACGTGATGGTGAACTCGTGTATCTGCACCGCTCCACCATCTCCCCTTATATAGAGCGCACCAATAGGCTTCTACGCTAGAAGCCCATTAGAACTCTAATCCTACACGGATCAATATTCGCGAAACTAATCCTATACGGATCAATATCCATGAACTCACTAATGAATCTAATCTACTAGATATGTTCCAACCCGTTAAGTGTGTGACTCGTTAGGTTCATGCACAAGTCGTCGTGGCATCGAAAACTCCATTTCGAACCGCAAATCAATAGCGATTCCAAATATGACATATTGACCCTCAAATGCACAGAATAATCATATCAGCTGAACCTTAATATATTCATATACCAATTCCTTGCCGCACGATACCAGTCAAGCTCAAGGCGAGATGCGTGCCACCCTTGTGATAGCTCGACCATTCATCGATCTTGTAATGGATTCTAAACCATGATTAATTCTTTAATCACAATGGTATGGCTATGTCGGGACCCGATTTTACTAAACCGAACCCTCTGTGTCAACGGTATGAGTCCCAAGGATCCGTGTTCATACCCACAATAAACAAAGATGAATTACCAGTATCACACTGCATAACTAAATAAAATATTCAGAGTGCAACAGCTCCACTTATTACAATAATTTATAATGACCGTAAGTCTTCACGAATTGCAATTAAGAAGCAAAAAAGAACGATAATGGTGTCCCATCACGGCTACGGACACGCACTGAACGGGAGCAGCTAGTAGTCCTGCGCATCATCCGAATACTCCGCAACGAACTCCTGGTCATATTCCTGACCTGCTTGTGGAATAAGAAGCCCCGAATAAAACCCGGGTTAGCACGCGAATACTAGTAAGTCTTTCCTGGAAAGGGCCAGACTAGGCTTATCGTAGGAAAAATAATGGCTCATTTGCATAAAAGCATTTAATTTAACAGTATAAAAGCATTTAACAAAACATAAGTAAATGGCATAATTCTCAAACTTAGTGTCTCATATCTTAGATTCTCATTATCTCAAATCATCATCTCAATATAGTTCTCATGCTCGTTCTCGTTCACCATAGATCATCTAGCAACGGCACACTACCGGAAAAATCTTACCCAAGTCAAATTAATTAAGGTGTAGCTACGATGTGAAAAACCACCAAGACGCTCATAACCAGGAGCACGGCCATTCGAATGGGTTTACACTCTGCAGAGATTGCACGCTTTCCCCGCAAGATACGATACTCCCCCGTCGAAAAGCATCGTAACAAAATCCATCAAAAGACCAACCCCGAGGTTGACACGGTCATACCTGATATTCACACAAGTACCCCGGGGCTCCGACTGTACCTGATATTCACACAAGTACCCCGAAGTCCAACCCCAGGCTATACACCAGCAATGACGCATCCCTCGGGAGCTCACCCACGGTGCAAGGACGGTGGCAATCCCGACGTTACTCTCCCTCGAGATCAGACCCGTCCCATTCCGGGCTTGCGGTCGCACGAAAAATTCTTAGTTAAATCCATCACGATCATCGGTCCTTAGGGACCGGAGCGTTGACCCAGGTCACCCGCTCCGAGTCAAATTATTAGTTGATCAAATTTTAATTAAGGAGTGAACAAACCCACCATAAACCCATGTTCTCATGTCTCATACTCAGTTACTCCAGATTCTCATATTAAAGTGCGTAGCAATGATTATATGAGTGGGAAACACTCCCCGGTGTCTATCTAAGCAATGATAAGCCAACTAATAATTTAAAACAGTAGCAACTTACATAATATTGTCATCCTAAGATTGTCATGATCGTGGGTGCACGCCATGTAAATAACGACATGCACTAGGATTCATTATAGCAAATACGCGTCATTTAATTAAATAGCAATTTTGGCAAAATCTAGAAAATAGGATTCTAGGGGAAAGACTTGCTTTCCTGATCTTCTTTACCTTGCGGAACGTCGGCGGCGTCGGCGAACTCTCCTTCGTCACCCATGTGATCTATCGCATGCAAATCAAGAAGAACAATAATCAATAACAAAAACAATAAATCAATTGAAAAATTATATAAAAATTACAGCAGATAGATATGAATTTTATGAATTTTTAGAAACTGGAATCGCCGGATTTGGATTTCGGATGAATTCGTAGCGAAATAGTGAAGGATCACTATTGCTGAAATTCAGAGAAAAGGGAAATCGCACTGTAGCATGCCCGGGTACTGTAGCATGCAGCCCACGCCAGTGAGGATAAGGGGAGGCTGCTGTGTGGCTGGCATCAAACCAGAGAGAGAGGACTAGAGAGAGAAAGAAGAAAGAAAGAAGAAGAAGAGAGGAAGAAGAAGAAAGGAAGAAGAAGGGAGAGGAGAGGGAGGAAGAAGAAGTGGGGGTGTCGGCGGCGGGATCGGCTCCGGCATACGGCGGCGCACGTAGGGAGGCAGCGGCGTGGCGTGGCCGGCAAGGAGGAGGAGGCGGCGCGACAAAGTGGAGCGACGGTGCTCGCGGCGACACGGTAGACGCGGCTCGCTGCTGGCGGCGCGGCGGCGGCGGCTGGGCTCACGGCGGCAGCAGCGGGTGGCGGCGAGATGAAGCAGCGGCAACACGTGCGGCCATGGCGAAGCTCTTGGCGGTGGCGTCGGCCTAGGGACGGCGTGGCAATGGCAGCAGCGGCGCGGCACGAGGGAGCAGCATCGCAGCCGGCAGCGGCAACGGCGTGGCACGGGAGGAAGCGGCACGGCGAACGCGACGGCAAGGGCAGGGACATGGCGCAGGGGCTGCGCAAGGACAGGGTGACGGCTACCTTCACAATGTTGACGACGGTGGCTCCGGCAAGCATGGCAAGGACGACAATGAGCAAGAAGACGACGGCGGCTGTAGGTCGACGTACGTACAGCAGCACGTAGATTGGTTTGGAGTTGATTAGGTGGGGATTAGGGTTTATTTGGGTTTATATATGGGGATTATGGATGAATACGGGTCAGGCTGGGTTCGGTTAGGCCCAATCCGTGAGTGATTAGGGTTAGTCCCCTAATCGCTTTAAGATTTGGAAAAACTTATTAAGAAATTAATTTTTGTAAATTTAGGATGTCACAAACCTCCCCTAACAGGAATCTCGTCCCCGAGATTCGAACGGAATAGATCTGGGAATTTCGCTCGCAAATCCTCTTCTCTTTCCCACGTTGCCTCTTTCTCTGAGTGATGATTCCACTGAACTTTGCAAAATTTGATCTTACGGCTTCGGGTGCACCTCTCGGATTCCTCCAAAATCTTCACTGGATACTCGACATAGGTCAAATCCTCACGCAAATCCACATTCTCCAACGGAGTCTGCTCTTCTGGCACATGCAAACACTTCTTTAGCTGAGACACATGAAACACACTGTGCACATCAGACAACTGCGGTGGTAGTTCCAACTGATACGCCACTTCTCCTTTCCTTGCAAGAACACGAAATGGTCCAATGTATCTCGGTGCTAGCTTTCCACTGACTCTGAATCGACGAATACATTTCATTGGTGACACTTTCAAATACACAAAATCATCCACATTAAACTGCAAGTCGCGGTGTCGATGAACTGCGTAGCTCTTTTGTCTCGACTAGGCTGCCTTTAACCGACTCTGAATCATGCGAACCTATTTATCGGCCTATTTTAATATGCCTGGTCCAAACACTTTATTTTCCCCAGTTTCTTCCTAAAATAGTGGTGTACGGCACTTGCGACCATACAATGCTTCAAACGGTGACATCTGAATGCTCGACTGATAGCTGTTGTTGTACGAAAATTCCGCATATGCCAAATTTGTATCCCAACTGTTCATACTTTCTAGTGCACATGCGCGAAGCATATCCTCCAAAATTTGGTTTGTCCTCTCAGTTGACCATCAGTCTGGGGTGATAAGCAGTACTGAAATTTAACTTAATCCCCAACAATTTGTGCAAACTTTGCCAAAATCTGATCGGACACAATTTTCTTTGGAACACCATGCAAACATACGATCCTGGCCATGTATAACTCCGCAAGTCGATCACTGGTATAAACAGTTTTAACCGGTATGAAATGTGCAAGCTTGGTCAATCGGTCCACAATTACCCAAATTGAATCAAACCCTGACCTTGTCCTTGGCAGTCCGGTTATAAAATCCATACCTATTTCTTCCCACTTCCACTCGGGAATTTTCAGGGGTTGCAACAATCCTGCGGGGCGTTGATGTTCCGCTTTTACTGCTGACAAATATGACATAGCGCAACATACTCTGCAAAGTCTCTTTTCATTCAGGTCCACCAATACTTTTCCCTAGGTCTAGGTACATCTTGATACTGCCTGGGTGGATAGAAATAGCAGATTCGTGCGCCCCACGAAGAATTATTTCCTTTAATTCCTTGCTGTCCGGTACAAACAATCGCTTCCTGAACCAAATTACTCCATCATTATCTATTGAAAAACCTGCAGCTTTGCCCTTATCCATCCGGGTTTTGATCTGGGAGCTTTCTTCATCACTTTTCTGTGCTTCTTTGATCCATTCATCAAGTGTAGGTTTCACAATCATTGCATTAATCATCCCACGCTTAACAATACACAAATTCAGTCTTTTTATCTCCCCATTTAGTTCTGGACGATGTTTCTTTCGACTCAGTGCATCGGCAACAACATTGGCTTTTCCCGGGTGATAGTGAACTCCAATATCATAATCTGCGATTAACTCTAACCACCTTCTTTGTCTCAAATTCAGATCTGGTTGCGTGAAGATATACTTCAAACTCTTGTGATCGATATAGATTTCTATGCGGTTTTCCATGAGATAGTGCCTCCAGATTTTCAGGGCATGCACAACGGCGGCTAGTTCCAAGTCATGGGTCGGATAATTCACCTCATGCGGCCGAAGTTGACGAGACGCATAGGCTACAACCTTCCCTTCTTGCATAAGTACGTAACCCAAACCATGCTTTGGAGCATCACAAAAGATTTCAAAATCCTTTCGGTTATCGAGCAACATAAGTACTGGTGCGGTGGTCAAACGCTTCTTTAATTCCTGAAAACTGTGCTCACAGGCTGAGGTCCAATCAAACTTTTTGTCCTTCTTTAATAACTGAGTGAGCGGTCTCGCAACGCGCGAAAAGTCTTCGATGAACCTCCGATAACATCCTGCCATCCCGAGAAAACTTCTGACCTTCGTTACGGTATCCGGTAACTCCCAATTCAGTACCTCTTGCACCTTGCTAGGTAATACTGCAACACCATCGGCTGAAACGACGTGTCCCAAGAAAGAAACTTCACTTAACCAAAATTCGCACTTGCTGAATTTTGCATACAACTTGTGTTCCCGCAACTTTTCCAACACCAAACGAAGATGTTCGGCATGCTCTTCTTCGCTATTTGAATATATAAGGATATCATCAATAAATACGATCACAAATTTGTCTAGGAACTCCATAAATACTTTGTTCATCAAACTCATGAAGTGAGCAGGGGCGTTGGTCAGACCAAAAGACATCACTATGAACTCATATAGACCATAGCGAGTAGTGAACGCGGTTTTCGGTATATCCTCCTTTCTGATCTTATTTTGGTGATAACCTGACCTCAAATCAATTTTTGAAAACACACAGGCTCCTTTCAACTGATCAAACAGATCATCTATGCGAGGCAGTGGATACTTATTTTTAATTGTCACCTCATTTAATGACCGATAGTCCACACACATACGCAATGTGTTATCTTTCTTTTTCACAAAAATGACTGGAGATCCCATAGAGATGAACTAGGTCTAATAAAACCCTTATCTTG
The DNA here is from genome assembly GCA_036346145.1 of Olyra latifolia. Classification (NCBI taxonomy): domain Eukaryota; kingdom Viridiplantae; phylum Streptophyta; class Magnoliopsida; order Poales; family Poaceae; genus Olyra; species Olyra latifolia. The sequence goes on along the minus strand of CM070531.1, from coordinate 1,039,838 downwards.
CAACTCTTTAATTTGCTTCTTTACTTCAGCTAACTGATTAGCGGACATGCAGTACGGCCTCTGAGATATCGGCGCAGTACCTAGAGCTAGCTCTATCACAAACTCCACATCACGATCTGGCAGTAAACCGGGCAAATCTTCTGGGAATACATCTGGGTATTCACAAACAATAGGAGCTGACTCCAATGGAGGGTTTTCAGGCTCTTTCCCATCACTTTTTAAACAATTAATGGTGCTGGAATTTTCCAAATTTGGCATGTTTGACTTGAATTCAACCTTAATTCCATTGCTGTTGACCAAATTTATTGCCCTCTTTGCACAATCTATTTGTCCCTTATGTTTTGCCAACCAATCCATACCCAAAATTACATCCAACCCTTGCGATTCAATGAGAATAAGGTTTGCAAGGAATTTCACTTCTTTGATGTTGATAGTTACTTTAGGACAGAACCTATCAGCAAACATAGTTTTTCTCGGGGATTGCACTATTAGAGGGGTTTTGAGTGAACATGTTTTCCAATTATTTTGTTTCACTAAGTTGCTCAATATAAAAGGATGCGAAGCTCTAGAATCAAATAAAACTGTAGCAGGGACTGAGTTAACTGAAAACTTACCCAACACAATGTCGGGTGCATCCTGGGCTTCCTCGGCGGTGACATGATTCACACGACCTCTACCGACCGTCTGGGGCGTCCTTGGGGTCCTTGGGACTCCACGTCCTTGTCCTGAGGCGGGTGCACGGGCTGGAGTACCACCTTGATTGCCTTGCTGTGGTGCTGAATTTGGACGCTTCTGAGGACAATTGTTGGCATAGTGACCCATTTGTTGGCAGTTATAGCAACAGATGGCTGAAGTGTCAACTGTGGGTCTCGGTGGCTGTCCTGCGGTGTTGGGATGCTGCACTGGCACACTGGAACGAGGCGCCTGAGCTAGAGCTCTGGAAGCGTTGTTAACAGTGGCAAGGGATCTAAGCCCGACCAGTCGAGGCCTAGAAGCTGGCGGCTTGTTGCTGTGCCTGAAACTTCCTTTTTCTAGCCTCACTCAACTCACGCTAAGCTTCTTCCTAGATTAGAGCTTTGTCCACAATATTTTGAAAGTTATCCATGTTGAGCACAAGAAGCGGTGCCTTAATCATTAGATCCAACCCACGCAGAAAACGGCGAGTCTTGGAAGTCTCTTCACTTACTTCCTCTGGAGCATAATGAGATAGCTGAATAAACTTGTTCAAGTACTCCGTGACATTCATATTCCCTTGACGAAGGCGCTGAAATTATTCCCTTTTAAGCTCTAATTTGCCACGAAATGTGCGCAGACCGAAAAGCAGCTTCAAATTCTTCCCAAGTAATAGCATGAGGGTTGGGATGTGCAGCACAGAAAGTCTCCCACCAAGTAGCGGCAACTCCGGTGAGCTGGTGTGCGGCGAACTTCACACTTTCCTGATCATCGCAATCTGCCAGGTACAATTTGCGTTCCACATCCCTAATCCAATCATCTGCAACCAAAGGATCAGCGGATCCGGCGTAGGTAGGAGGTCTTGTCCTCATGAACTCTCCAAGCTTTGATTATGGCGGAGGAGCAGGCTGCTGAATAACCACAGGCTGTGGGTTTGCAATGTGATGAGCAATCGTTTGCATGAACATAGTCTACATATTCATAAACTGCTGCCAATTTGGTTCTTTGCATCGGTGAGGGTAGCTTGGACCACCGCGATCGGGCAGGCCGCCGAGGCGGAGCGGAGGCCGAGCCGCCGTTCTTCGCGGCTTCATTGGTGGATTTTGCTGATCTCCTGCCGGTGGTTGCTGTTCTGGCTCACCAAACGGCTCTGCAAGCAGTACTGGATCAATTGGAACTTGGCCACGGCCACATCCACGACCACGTCCACGGCCTCTTCTACGACCACGACCACGACCTTCACCACAACCTTGAACTTGATCCATCTGCAGTCGATCAAATAGGAACCATAAGGCAGAGGAGATGTGTGACTAAAATAAAAAAGGCTAAAAATAATTTTAAATACTTAATTTAAATAACATGCCTCTTATACACGACTGCTATTCAGTACGAGACAAGCTGACGTATAAAAGTCCATGAAACACGTCACACGCGTGCACGTAGTTCACCCAGAAAAATTCAGCACACTACTGAAGTCCTACACACATAAACATGGAATTATTTTACTTTTTAATTGTTTTGGAATAAAAATTTTCGCAACTGTACGATACCGTACTGTACCGAGTTTTTTTTTGCTAATCCTAGCAAACAAACTACAAGAACAGCGGAACCACAATGATGATTCAGCATATTCCACACCAATTATTTTATTTTATAAAAACGCGAGATGCCTATTTAATATACCTAGACACCACTTACACCTCCTAATCCCGGTGTCAACTTACACCTCAAAATCCCTAGTCTTGCATGACCAATGTATTATGTCTTTCCCGCTTCTCCCTTGACATCTTCAACTAAATTTTGTAACCTAAATAGTGTAAAAAAAATTCTTTTATGTAAGCAGAGATAAGTAGAGACACTAAGGTAGGAGAGGACCCAGCAATTACTGCAAAGCAAATTCATGTAGAGTTTTTTTTCATAAAATAATCCTAACCATGATGCTCTAGACTAACTAGCGTTTCCTACATTCAGCGTGGCTCTGATACCAACTTTGTCGGGACCCGATTTTACTAAACCGAACGCTCTGTGTCAATGATATGAGTCCCAAGGATCCGTGCTCATATCCACAGTAAACAAAGATGAATTACCAGTATCACACTGCATAACTAAATAAAATATTCAGAGTGCAACAGCTCCACTTATTACAATAATCTATAATGACCGTAAGTCTTCACGAACTGCAATTAAGCAAATAAAGAACGATAATGGTGTCCCATCACGGCCACGGGCATGCACTGAACGGGAGTAGCTAGTAGTCCTGCGCATCATCCGGATACTCCGCAATGAACTCCTGGTCGTACTCCTGACCTGCTCGTGGAATAAGCAGCCACGAATAAAAGCCGGGGTTAGCACGCGAATGCTAGCAAGTCTTTCCTACGAAGGACCAGGCTAGGCTTATTCTAGGAAAGATAATGGCTCATTTGCATAAAAGCATTTAACTTAACAGTATAAAAGCATTTAACAAAACATAAGTAAATAAATAGCAGATCTCATGATTAATCTCAACAAATGGCATAATTCTCAAACTTAGTGTCTCATATCTTAGATTCTTGTTATCTCAAATCATCATCTCAATATAGTTCTCATGCTCGTTCTCGTTCACCATGGATCATCTAGCAACGGCACACTGCCGGAAAGACCTTACCCAAGTCAAATTAACTAAGGTGTAGCTACGATGTGAAAAACTACCAAGACGCTCATAACCGGGAGCACGGTCATTCGAATGGGTTTACACACTCAGAGATTGCATGCTTTCCCCGCAAGATACGATACTCCCCGTCGGAAAGCATCGTAACAAATCCATCAAAAGACCAACCCCGAGGTTGACACGGTCATACCTGATATTCACACAAGTACCCCGGGGGCTCCGACTATACCTCATATTCACACAAGTACCCCGAAGTCCAACCCCAGGCTATACACCAGCAATGATGCATCCCTCGGGAGCTCACCCACGGTGCAAGGACGGTGGCAATCCCGACGTTACTCTTCCTCGAGATCAGGCCCGTCTCATTCCGGGTTTGCAGTCGCACGGGAAATTCTCAGTTAAATCCATCACGATCATCGGTCCTTAGGGACTGGAGCGTTGACCCAGGTCACCCGCTCCGAGTCAAATTATTAGTTGATCAAATTTTAATGAAGGAGTGAGCAAACCCACCATAAACCCATGTTCTCATGTCTCATACTCAGTTACTCCAGATTCTCATATTAAAGTGCGTAGCAATGATTATATGAGTGGGAAACACTCCCCGGTGTCTATCTAAGCAATGCTAAGCCAACTAATAATTTAAAACAGTAGCAACTTACATAATATTGTCATCCTAAAGTTGTCATGATCGTGGGTGCACGCCATGTAAATAACGACATGCACTAGGATTCACTATAGCAACTACGCATGATTTAATTAAATAGCAATTTTGGCAAAATCTAGAAAATAAAATTCTAGGGGAAAGACTTGCCTTCCTGATCTTATTGACCTTGCGGAATGTCGGCGGCGTCGGCGAACTCTCCTTCGTCACACACGTGATCTATCGCACGCAAATCGAGAAGAACAATAATCAATAACAAAAACAGTAAATCAATTGAAAAATTATATAAAAATTACAGTAGATAGATATGAATTTTATGAATTTTTATAAACTGGAATCGCCGGATTTGGAGTTCGGATGAATTCGTAGCGAAATAGTGAAGGATCACTATTGCTGAAATTCGGGAAAAAAGGGAAATCGGACTGTAGCGATGGGCCGGTTACTGTAGCGCGCATCCCACGCGAGTGAGGATAAGGGGAGGCTGCTGTGTGGCTAGCATCAAACCAGAGAGAGAGAGGGCTAGAGAGAGAAAGAAGAAGAAGAGAGGAAGAAGAAGAAAGGAAGAAGAAGGAGAGAGAGGAGGAAGAAGAAGTGGGCGCCGGCGACGGGTCGGCTCCGCGGACGGCGCGACCGGCGATGGCGGCGCGCTGGAGGCGGTGGCTGAGCGCGGGCATGGGAGGAGGCGGCGCGACGGGCGGAGCGACGCGGCGGCGCGGCGACACGGCAGGACGCTGCAAGCGCGCTGGCGGCGCGGGCTTTGGGGAGAAGGAGAGGCAACGGCGGCGCTAGGCTCACAGCGGCAAGACGCTGGTGGCGGCGAGATGAAGCAGCGGCGGCGCGGCGGCATGGCGAGCTTCGTGGCGGCGGCGTCGGCTGGGGACGGCGTGGCGGCGCGGCAGCGGCAAGAAGACGAGGTAGCAAAGATCGCGCCGGCAGCGGCAACGGCATGGCACAGGAGGAAGCGGCACGGCGAACACGATGGCAATGGCAAGGACATGGCGCAGGGGCTGCGCAAGGACAGGGTAACGGCTACCGTCACGATGTTGACGACGGTGGCTCCGGCAAGCACGACAAGGACGACGACGAGCAAGAAGACGACGGTGGCTGTAGGTCGACAGCAGCACGTAGATTGGTTTGGAGTTGATTAGGTGGGGATTAGGGTTTATTTGGGTTTATATATGGGGATTATGGATGAATACGGGCCGGGCTGGGTTTGGTTAGGCCCAATCCGTGAGTGATTAGGGTTAGTCCCCTAATCGCTTTAAGATTTGGAAAAACGTAATAAGAAATTAATTTTTGTAAATTTAGGGTGTCACAGGCTATGCACTTTTCAATCCAATCACATCAAGGGGACCAGAGATATCTCCCCTGTTATCAAGGAGAGGCAAATTCTATCTTAATCGCTCACACCCACGACATGTTTCACAACATACCTAAAAGCTATCTTTGTAACTACACAGTTACAGTGTAGCAGTTGATAACTCCAAAGTATACAGCTACATATGATGGGATTTAGTGATGATCTCAGGTCTAAGGATCATATAGTTATACCACTCAAAACTACTTGCTGATGGCACATGCAAAATAACAATCTCTGCAGTGTCTTGGAGTAAGTCTATTCAACACCATGTTCTCTAACATGTGTCTACATTATTGATTTGATATCTCTATATCTATGATATGTGAAATATTACCATCAATAAATATATGTGGTGATCAAATAATTACTTTCACACATAATGATATGAGACCATGGATCATTTAGAATAAAATCATATAAACAATGTGTGTCACAGCCAAGTCGTACTTGATGAACAATGTGGACAACATTTATTTATAAAACCGACAACATATTATCCAAGAGTACATAAACATAGACGTGATACAATCATATTACATAATTGCCTCTAGGGCATATCACTAACAATCTTCCACTTGCACTAGAGTCAATTATGCAAGTATCGAATATCCATAGCTCTTGTGTGTGCCTCATGCTTCCGTTGTGAAAGAGGTTTCATCAGTGGATCGGCAATGTTCAGATCCGTGTGTACTTTGTAAATCTTCACATCACCTCTATCAATGATCTCTTGAATGAGATGATAATGCCTAAATATATGTTTGGATTTTTTGTGAGATCTGGGCTCCTTAGTTTGTGCAATGGCACCACTATTGTCATAATAGAGGTCCACTGGACAGGACGCACTAGCGACCATTCCCAACTCAGAAATAAACTTTCTGATCTAAACCACCTCCTTTGCAACTTCAGAAGCCGCAATATACTCGACCTCCGTCGTGGAATCAGCTACTGTCTCTTTCTTCGAAATTTTCCAGCTCATCGTCCCGCCATTGAGGTAGAATACAAAACCTGACTGCGATCTAGAATCATTTTTGTTGGTTTGGAAGCTAGCATCAGCCTATCTTTTACGACAAGCTCTTCTTCACCTCCACAGACCAAGAACATGTCCTTAGTTCTTCGCAATTATTTGAGAATGTTCTTTATAGCAGCCCAGTGACTTTTACTAGGGCTCGATTGATACCTGGTCGTAACACTTAGAGCGCAAGAACATATGGACGTGTGCACAACATAGCATACATGATGGATCCAATAGTAGAGGCATATGGAATCATACTTAATTTCTTTTGCTCGTTAGGTGCCAATGCACATTGAGTCATGCTAAGATTAATACCACGTGACATTGGCAAGAAACCCTTCTTGGAATCTAGCATATTGAACTGTTTCAATACCTTGTCAATGTATATGCTTTGGTTTAATCCAATTAGCCTTCTTGATCTATCCATATAGATTTTTATGTCTAATATGTAAGCTGCTTCTCCAAGATCTTTCATCGAGAAACTTTTTCTCAAATAAGATTGAACAATTTCAAGCATTGGAATATTATTTCCGATCAACAATATGTCATCCACATATAAGATCAGAAACACAAGTATGCTCCTACTAACCTTCTTGTAAATACAAGGCTCTTCTTTATTCTTGATGAAGCCAAATTGTTTGACCACTTCATCAAAACGAAGGTTTCAACTCTTAGATGCTTGCTTCAGTCCATAGATAGACATTTGAATCTTGCATATTTTGCCAGCATTTTTAGGATCAACAAAACCTTCAGGCTGTGTTATGTACTCATCCTTACTTAGGTTTCCATTCAGAAAAGCCGTTTTAACATCCGTTTGCTATATCTCATAATCATGAATACAGCAATTGCTAGCATAATCCAGATAGACTTTAGTATAGCGATGTGCGAGTAGGTTTCATCATAATCAACACCTTGAATTTGCTTGAAACCTTTTACCACCAATCGTGCTTTATGAATGTAAATATTTTTATCCATATCTATCTTTTTCTTAAAAACCCATTTGCACTCAATGGTTTTGACACCATCAGGCAGATTAACCAAGTTCCAAACTTGATTATCTTACATGGACTTTATTTCGGATCTCATAACCTCTAGCCATTTCTCAGAGTCCGATCCCACCATTGATTTTGTATAGTCTTTAGGTTCATCATTATCCAACAATAAAATATCACAGTGCCCCGTCATGAGGACCATAAACCTCTCGGGAGCGCGACTTGCCCTTTCCGACCTACGTGGGGCTGGCATCTATACAATGGGTTTTACAATATCTTGTATATCCTGTTGAGGATCAGTAGGGGTTGAAATACTTTCAGGTGTTTCCCCAATTTCATCAAGTTGCACCTTGCTCCCACTAGCTTTTTTGAAATACACTTGTGTCTAAAGCTTAAACAAATGCGAAAGCTAAAGACAAATTCTTTGAACACAAGTAATATGTCAATTTGATAGCAATTCTAGAGTGATATGAACCAAATACAACTAGACAATTAAGATATCCAATTAAGATATCCAATTAAGCACAAGATAAATACAATGAGGGCCAAGCACTAGCTCAAGGATATGTAAAATCATGTTCAGTCTAGGAGCTAGTAGCAATCAATACATGGCAATGGGATAGATAGCACAATAATCATCTCAAGATATGGCAATGAATATAAGAGCATAAGAGGCAAACCATAAGTGACACGAAGTCTTTTTTTCGTGGTGCTCGAAGACTTGCCGGTCTCTCCTAATCTATGTTGAGGCTTGATCCTCGCAAGGATCAGCTCACTCTCCAAACCAACCGTCTTTTCTCCACTAGTGGTTGCCAGTTCTTTCTCTCCGGACATGGCAAGCACGAACGCCACTCATACGGTTTGCTCGGGCCTTCTCATACGCTTCTTGAGAAGGTCACCGGTGCACGGCCCCTCCTATGTCGTCTAGGTGCCAGCAAACACCAAGAGTAATAAATCCGAACCCGCTTGATAGCACTGGATCAAGCTCAAAAGTGATGCACATAAGACTCACTTGGTCACTTACTCCTCTCACTAGGGTTTCACCAAATCCACCCAATATGATGCTCTCCCTCTTTCACACCATCTATTGCCACTTTTCACACTTTGGGACACACCCAAAATCTCAGCCAAACCAACCTTCAACCCCCAAAAGCTCACCCACAAAGAAGACACTCAAGGGTTTAAATAGGCCTAGGTCTGAAAAACTAGGCATTGAAAGTTTGACAGAAGTTTGCAACACAGTCTGAAAAAAATCCTGGACTATTCCAAAATAACTGTCAAAAGCCTCCCTCACTGTTTGGCCCCAGGCCGGACCGTCTGGCTTGTGAATGCTGGTACTAGCCAAACCGTCTACCCCCTGGCCGGACCATCTGGCCCCCTAGGCAAACTATCCGCCCAGTACTACCTAAAGCCCGGACCATCTGGCCCACTGGTCAGGTTGTTTGCCTAGTACTACCAAAAGCCCTCCTGACTGTTTGGTCCCCTAGTCAAACCGTGGGCGCGGGCGGTAGGTAGCTACGAGAGCATGATCCTACGGCGAAGGGTGGGGGTGGCGACCAATTCGCCTGTGCAGGAAGTATCTAGGGGTTAATAGGGAGCTACTAGAGGTGATACCGAGCATGGAGAAGAACAGAGACAAGCTGTCACCATGGAGGAGGTGACGGCCGAAACAGGGGTCACGTCGCTTGGGAGCTCCAGCGATTCCTGGCCAAAATTGAAGGCAGGATTGTGAGGGGTGGCGTCTAGAGAAGCTTGGGACACAAGGAATCGCTCAGTGACGTATCGAATTGATGGCGAGGCAAAAGGGGATGAAACGAAGCTCGGCGGTGTTAATGGTGAAGGAAGGGAGTGAGGCCAAGCCGAGGGAGGAGCGACGACAGGACAGCATGGCGTGAAGCGCGTGGCACGGCGAGGTGCTGTGGCCACGGCAGAGTGTGCAGGGTGTAAGGCACTGGGCGAGTGGCATGGCAACGAAGCTGTGCGGCACGAGCAACGCGACAGAGGAGGAAGGCCTGGTGCAAACGGGACGCATGCGACGTGTCGAGGGAGAGTGGCACGCGCTCAAAGAAAGAAAGAGAGAGAGACATTGGGCCAGGACAGGGTTGGGCTAGGCTGAAAGGTCAGGACTAGGTAGATGGGTCAAGCCTAGCTAGGGAATTCATAAAATTTAGGAAAATTTTGAATTTTAGGTTTTATTTTAAATCTTGAATTTTGGAAAAAATTTTGGATAGTGAATAGTAATTACATAAATTGCAATTTTTGAATTTTTCAAAACTTGCCTAAAATGGACTGTTACACGCCAGCTCAGGGGCCTTCTCATCACCAGGAACGCGCCACATCCCGGCGTCTAGGAGCCCTAATTCATCCAATTCTTTGAGTCGCGCCTCGCTGGTCTTGGTCACTCCAAACTTCGCCATGGGATCCGATGCAAGTGTGGGATGGGTGAGAAGCAGGGAGTAGTTTGAGAGTTGGCGAGAGAATCAAGTGCTAAGTGTTTCTAAGACTTGGCCCAAGAGCACATGTGGAATTTATCCCGTAGCAGAGATCTTTATATAGAGGGTAAAAAGAAACCGAAGAGACATGACCGGAGAAAACCAAGAATCACTCCCATCCGTTCACGAGTCGACGCGTGTTCGCACAGTTTCCGGAACTATCCAATCAAAGTGCATTATCGCGAAGCGTCATGGTAACAGGCGAATCAGCCCAAGTGGTCGTTAGAAATTAACCGCATCGGGCCTGTCCATGGTTGTGCCAATGTATCAAAGCTCGTTTGCGAGCGAGCAAGCCCGTGTCCGAGCATCTTATGGCTGGATTCTGTAGTAGCGATTCGCTGCAAGCCACTAATCCTTTCATTGAGTCAAAAGGCTCAAGAGGAAGGCATGACCATGTAGTTCTCCACTTGAGCCTTGGGAGTTAGCTGTCGGAGATTGGATGAAATACGTAATTACATATTTACCCTGGTTAGTGAGTCGGAACCCCTCTAAATTTCCTTGGAAGCTGTGCCCAAGGTAAAGCTCGGAAGACATGTGACCAGTGCCTATGTGAGTGCTACCGCGTTAGCTTGGGCTTGCAAGTTAACCCGAGCATGCATGCTCAAGACACGAGCATACACCAGATAAGACCACTAGGTGTGCTAGTCAGAGGTCCATGCATGGGCACAACGGCTACACCGATTTATGCGCCCACTACGCACACGATGTCGAAGTCGTTACTCACGACGCAAACGTGGCACCACATTTCACGTGGATTTAGGGCACGGTTATTGCCATTATTCTTTGTAACTGACGAGAGTAAATAGCGGAGTTAGTGTATTGAGTTGTTGCTTATCTGTGACACTAAAAATATCCTCTTTCACCCGGTGAGGGGGAAAGAGAGAGAGCCTTTTTTGACAAATCAAAATATGCTAAAGTAGAGTTATTATCTTCGCCGTGAGAGGCCTGAACTAGGATAAACTGAGATTGTTTTTCATCATGTGTGCTGGAAATTTTCGTGCGTTTTAAAACCCGAATTTAGAATTGTCCTCTACGATGGTAGTTCCGTTGAAACCTCCATCCGATGTGAAGAAAACGAAGGGAAGACGAATGAAGTTATCATCTTATCTGACTTAGAGACAGAGTAGTTTTGTCCTTAAGATGGGATCCATTGTTTTAGATTTCAATACTAGCATGGTGTTTTGGATAAGACTGTATCGACTTGTTGTGATTCAGCTATCTTTAAATTTTAACAACTTTGAGATTTTGTTAATTTCTATAATAAAGTTTGGAGTTATTGCCTAATTTCACAAAAGAAAGTATATGTTTGGACTGAAGGACTGCCTGAAGGAGAACCGTACGTAAGGACAACAGAATGAATATATGTCAGCTGGTCAACAACCTCCACCTCCTGGAGAAGTTGCCATACAGCAAATGATGGCTACGCAGTACCAGTTTATGCAAGCTCTGACCAACCACTTCAACAACTTACAAGCTCCTGCTCCAGTTGCCGCTCCAATTCCAGTCCCAGCACCATACCAACGTCAGTCTCGGCTTGGAAAATTTATGAGGACCAGACCCCTAGCCTTCTTAGGTTACGAAAGATCCTATAGATGCCGAAGATTGGCTTGAGACATAGAAAGCAAGGTTATGCTAGCCCTGTCAGAAAAACACAGTGAACCCACGCGAACAGAGCGAAGAACACACGATTGTGCTGCAAAAATCGTCAAGCGTTTTTTCACTTGTATTCAGAATATAAAAACTGATAAGAAGCTACAACGACAAACGATAAACCGCCATGCCTCACCACACGTCAAAGCATGCCGCGTCCACCGCCAGCTACAGACCCGCTCTCTTGAGCTACAAACGCGCACAGCTCAATTACGTGCCATGTGCTTGACCAAAAAACAGCTAACTAACTAGCTTAACTGAAAGAGAAACAAAGAACTAATCAGCGCACAAGATTTTTATTCTCACAAGCCCAGTGTGATGAACAGGAAAGCGTGCTTTATGCGGGACAACAGCTTAAAGGAACCGCCGTAGCTTGGTGGAAAAACTATTGTGCTGCGCATCCGAATGTTGCGGAGATGAGTTTGCACAGGCTTTTCGTGATACTCATGTCCCGAGAAGTGCAAAGGAAATCAAGCGTGAGGAATTTCAGTTTTCAGGAGTTGCAACATGACGGTGTGACTGAATACCTCACTAAGTTTACCCCATTGGCCAGATATGCCCCTAGGGATGTGGAAACCGAAGATGGCAGAATTTGGAGATTTATGAGAGGCCTAAGTTCAGACATCAAGGTTCAAGTCTCATTGCATGAGTACACGACTTTCCAGCAGACTGAACAAAGGTTTAACTCAAGAAGAGGTACTAAGGCTACACCATCTTGAGACTAGGAAGAAGAAGTTGGCATTTCAATGTCAACATGCTTCAGGAAGTTCTAAGCTTAGGACAAATCAGTTTCAAGCCAGCTGGCCACTAGTGCCAAAGGTGCCCACTGTCCAGCGAATAGAAATTCTATGGTATACTATGCCACGCTGTGGCGGTGGCACCACGTGATCTGTCGGTCTATCTGAAAGGCGGCGCGCATCTCGGAACCGCTCGAGAGCAAACGGACAGATGGATCGTAGGTTGCCATAGAAATTCCGTGGCATAGTATGCCATAGAATTTGGCTTCGCCGCTCAGCCTCCGTAGAATAATGATTGTCTTGCTGGAATTCAGTGCTTGAATTGCCAGCAGTATGGACACTACTCCATCAATTGCCCCGATTCCCTTCAACCTTGGGTCGGCCTCAGCTCGTCAGTCTCCCAGAACGCCTCACACAATGGGAACAGGACGCCTGAACCAAGTCTCTGCCGCAGCTGCACCAGAAGAGACAATCGGATTCAGCACCAGCTGGAACAATTCCTTGCATCCTGTTTGCTTTTCTCTCTGTCCCTTTCTTTCTCCCGATAAAATTGATTGGAAAGCCCTAAATTAGATCAAAGGAATTTTGTCTGCTAAATACGAAAAAAAGCATTTCTGAACTAATCTCGCTCTTTATAATATAATGAGAATTATCTCTGGGACAAGATTCCTTTAAGGATGGTAGATTTGTAACATCCGAAATTTTTAATTTGTGATAAAATAAAAATTTTGTGAAAAATAAATTTCATAAAACTTAAAACTTTATTTGAGAAAAACTTTCCTAAAAACAAAATGAATTTGAGAATTAGAATTTAGGAACAATGAAATGAATTTATTTTTAAAATAATAAAAATCTACATAGTTTATTTTTCAGTATGTTCATTTTAAAAATATATCTAATCCGATTTTTCCAAAAAGACGAGCAATAATAAAAATTAATTTTTGAAGTATTCAAAGTATTTTAACTTTCAAAGTATGAAAGCCTGGGAGAGGTCCCCTAAATTTCAAATTTCCAAAATCTCTTCCAAATTCAATTCTCTTTTCTCTCTTCCATCCGGGCCCCACATCTCCACCTCTTGGCCGACCCAATTTCAGCCCGAGGCAGCCCACTTACTTCCCCTCTCTCTTTCTCTCACCGCCGTGTGGAACCCACTCGTCAGCTTCATATTCTTTTCTTTCTTCTTCTTCCTTCCCTTTCCCTGGTTTCTTCTTCTCTCCCCTCTTTCCTTTCCTTCCTTGCAGTGCACAGCCGCGCCGCCTCCTCTCTTTCTTGCTGCGCACGCCAACCGGAGAAGGTAACACCAAATCCGTGTAATCACGTCCTGGAAATTACGGCCACTGTACAAATCTCAGGTTCTGGAACCTTCTCACCAGCCCTATATAAATCGCCGAAGCACTATCTCTCAATTCTTGGCCACCCCTCCTTCTCCTCGCCAAAGCGCCGCCTCGGTGCGAATTTGCCCGAGCCGTCCAAACACGTTCTTCCTCTCTTCGCCCCGGAGCCATCCCAACCAAGCGCTCAGAGCATCGTCGCTGGAGTGCGCCGAATTTCATCGCTGAATACTTCATCGGATTTTGCCTGCAACACCTCTACGTCGAATCGTCAATTTCGTGTGGTGAGACTCCAATTCGTCGCCTTCCTTAGCTTCGTCAAGACCACCTCTTCCTTCCCTAGTCCTTGGCCAAGCTGCCGCCTCGCCGGAGTTTTGTCGCGCCGTGCAGCCATGGGCGAACCGCCTTTGTAGCTGCTGCTGCTCTTGCTGCGCGCCGCCGCGTGGCCGTCGCCTTCGACCTTGCTGAAGCGCCTACAACGATGCCGAAGTGCAGCGCCGCCTTCCCCGACGCCGCTGGCCGGAGCAGCCACCGTGCTCGTCTCCTTGTTCTGTTTCCAGAGGAACCCGTGCTCCACCGATGTCTTTGTCCAAGCCACTGCCGCATGGGACCCCTTTGTCAGCCACGTCAGGAGAATTAGCACCAAGGCTGGCTATCTGTGCAGTTCCTAGCAAATTTCCAAAGGCCACCAAAAATTCATTTTTGTACAAATCACTTCAAACATATTTCTGTAGTCTTTTGAGATCCAAATCTTCCTTCCCGTCAATTTTCATAATTTTCTAAATTTATTTTATTTTGAACTGTTTTTGTGCAATGGTAAATATTGTTAATTTCACATCTTTTATTATACAGGTTCATAATTGTTGATGGGTCACACTATAATAAGTATTTTCAAGGGGTATTCCTCCTCCGATGTGCACGGCTGACGAAGCAGTTTCCAATGCGACAGAAGAACAACCTCATATGGAACAAATACTTAGTCGAGACTCAGCAATCCTCATCTCTTTTTATCTCTCTTTTTTTCTCTCTGGTGGATCAAATCCCTTATTCATACACATGCCCATCTATTTATAGGGATTGTTTACATCGGGCGAACCAAAATGCCCATATAGATATACTAGATCGGGGTCTATTTGGTCTTTCGCCCTAAAATGACAGTGCTATCCCTGTACAGCAACTAAAGTAGGGGCAACATCGTAAAGAGGGACTTCCCTAGAGACTCTTGGATGCAGATACCCTTGCACTATCACGCTAAAGTGTGGGCATTCTTGTAAATTTCCCGCTCTGACGGTTACAACATCAGTCCCGCTAGAAGGATCCAATGATGCTTGTTCTGACAATGGGCGGGTCCCTCTGTACTATCTTGTTCCCTAGGTCTCTTTAGTCTCCTAGTTGGTCCTTGAAGCATCGCACATTTTAGCCCTCGGCTTCCTCAATCTCGTTTGGGCATTCGCTTTGCGTGGCCTTGAGCGAAGTTTGTTTGTTGTCCTCTTGCTTCGCAAGATCGTACCAGGATACATTATTGCTTCGCCCGCCGCTCATGGCACAATTGATTTGCTTCACCTATGATTCTCAATTCACATGTATGGGTGTATCTTCCCTACAATTAAAGCCCCTCATGGTCGGGGATCTGCTTCGTCATGCTCCAGGCCATTGGCCCTTGGTGTTTTTCCCTTGTCGTTGCCCTCAGAATTAGTTATGGAATTGAATAATTGTTATTATATCCCTACCTTGAGCAAAAACATTATCTCTTCTTCATGCTTGGAAGAAGATGGTTTTGAATTCATAATAAAGGACAAACATTGTTTCATTTATTTGAATGATATGCTCTATGGTCATTATCCATTAGTGAATGGATTATATGTGCTAGATCTTGAGTATGCTCATGTCTATAATATTAATGCAAAGAGACTCAAAATAAATGATTTGAATTCCGCTTATGTGTGGCATTGTTGCTTAGACCATATAAATAAGAAGTGCGTGGAGAAACTCCATAGAGATGGTCTTCTCGATCATTTGATTACGAATCATTTGATACATGTGAGTCTTGTTTACTTAGCAAGATGACTAAGACTCCTTTTACTAGTTCAAGTGAGTGGGCGAGTGACTTATTAGCCCTTGTACATACTGATGTATGCGGATCAATGAGTTTCACGGCCAGAGGTGGTTTTTAGTACTTCATTACTTTTACCTATGACTTTAGTAGATATGACTATAATTATCTAATGTGGCATAAATCTGAATCTTTTGAAAAGTTTAAAAAGTTTCAGAATGAAGTACAAAATCATTTGGGCAAGACAATTAAATTTCTATGATCTGATCATGGATGTGAATATTTGAGCCAAGAGTTTAATGATCATCTTAAGAATTATGAAATTGTTCCACAATTGACTTCGCCCAGAACGCCTCAGTGGAATAGGGTATCCGAACAGAGGAATCGGACTTTGTTGGACATGGTTCGGTTTATGATGAGTCAAATTAATCTTCCATTATCGTTTTGGGGACTCGCTCTAGAAACAGCTGCGTTCACACTAAATAGGATTCAATCAAAATCCATAGAGAAGACGCCATATGAGATATGGACTAGGAAGCGTCCTAGGTTGTCTTTTCTAAATATTTGGGGCTATGAGGTTTATGTAAAATGTATGACATCTAATAAGCTTCACGCCAAATCTGATAAATGCTTCTTTGTAGGGTACCCGAGAGAAACCAAAGGGTATTATTTTTATAACCGGGAAGAAGGCAAAGTGTTTGTCAATTAGAATCGTGTCTTTTTGGAAAAGAAGTTTTTTAAAAGAACCAGTGGGAGCAAGATGCAACTTGAAGAAATTCGGGAAACACCTGAAATTGTTTCAGCCCCTACTGATCCTTAACGGGATATACAAGATGTTATAGAACCCATAGAGGCGCTAGCCCCACGTAGATCCAAGAAGGCAAGACATGCTCTCGAGAGGTTCATGTCCTCACGACAGGACAACGATGGTGGGACCGGATTTTGAGAAATGGCTGGAGGCCATGAGATCCGAAATAAAGTCCATGTATGATAATCAAGTTTGAAACTTGGTTGATCTGCCTGATGGTATAAAAACTATTGAGTGAAAATGGGTCTTTAAAAAAAAAGATAGACATGGATGGAATTGTTTACATCCATAAAGCACGATTAGTGGCGAAAGGTTTCAAGCAGATGTAAGGGGTTGATTATGATGAAACTTATTCGCTCGTCGCTATCCTTAAGTCTATCCGGATTATGCTAGCAATTGCTGTGTTTCATGATTATGAGATACGGTAAATGGATGTCAAAACGGCTTTCCTAAATGAAAACCTAAGTGAGGATGTGTATATGACATAGCCCGAAGGTTTTGTCGATCCTAAAGTGCTAGCAAGGTATGCAAGCTTCGAAAGTTTATCTATGGACTAAATCAAGCATTTCGGAGTTGAAATCTTTGTTTTGATGTAGTAGTTAAAGAGTTTGGCTTCTTCAAGAATGAAGAAGAGCCTTGTATTTACAAGAAGGCTAGTGGGAGCACACTTGTCTTTTTGATTTTATATGTCGATGACATATTGTTGATCGGAAATGATATTCCAATGCTTGAAACTATTCAATCTTATTTGAGGAAAAGTTTCTCAATGAAAGATTTGGGAGAAGCAGCTTACATTTTGGGCATAAAGATCTATAGAGATAGATCAAGAAGGCTAATTGGATTAAGTTAAAGTACATATATTGACAAGGTATTGAAACGATTCAATATGCAAGATTTCAATAAGGGTTTCTTACCAATATTACATGGTATTAAACTTAACAAGACTTAGTGTGCTTCGACACCTGATGAGCAAAAGAAAATGTGTATGATCACATATGCCTATGCTATTGGATCCATCATGTATGCCATGTTGTGTAAGCGACTAGATGTTTCCTATGCTCTAAGTGTTATGAGCAGGGATCAAAACACATGTTAGAGAACATTGTATTGGATAGCTCTTCTCCGAGACACTGCTGAGATTGTTATCTTACATGTGTCATCAGCCTGTAGTCTCGAGTGGTATACCTATATGATCCTTAGATCTGAGATCATTCATTGATTTCCAGCATGCGTAGTTGTATACTTTGGGTTATCAACCGCTACGCCGTAACAAGATAGCTATAAAGATAGATTCTGGGTATGCTATAAAATGGGGTGTAAGAGATTAAGATGAAATTTGCCCTTTCTTGATAATATGAGAGATACCTTTGAGCTCCTCGATGTATATGGATTGGAAAGTACATGGCCATACCAATGTGATTAAAGAGTTTATTACGGTTTCAGTATCCATCACATAGACGAGTGAATAGTCGAGCTATCACAAAGATGGTACGTATCTCACCTTAAGCTTGATTGGTATCATGCGACATAGGGATCGATATATGAGTATATCTAGATTCAGCTGATATGATCATTCTATGCATTCAGGGGTCAATATGTCTTGTTAGTAACCGCTATTGATTTGTGGTTCGGAAAAATGGTTTTCGAGGCCATAGCTAATTGTTTATGAACCTAACGGGTCACACATTTAGCGGATTGGAACATGTCTAATAAATTGGATCTATTAATAAGTTTTGTGGATACTAGTCCGTGCGTCGAATTAGAGTCCTAGTCGGTTGCGTCGACTTGGAGATCTAATCGGATTAGAGTCCTAGTTGGCTGTGTCGACTTGGAGTCCTAATCGACTATGAGTCCTGGTCGGCTTCTAATGTAGAAGCCTGCTAGTTCGGCTATATAAGAGGAGGTCGAGGGGGTGGTACGGAAGGAGATAACACTAAGCCAAGAGCTATCGGTTTCCTTCCAAAGCCCTAGCCGACGTGCCCTTCGAACCTCGCAGAAACCCTAGCTGAAACGCGCGGTGTTAGCACATCGGTGATCGGTGTTCCGTCCTTGTATGTGTGACTACTATAGAGACGTTACTGCGATTGTTGCGATGTTCATTGGCTAGACATCGATGAGCTAGTGGCAACGGAGGAGGTGATCGGTTCGGCGAGAACGACTACTTCCTCTACGGCAGTTCGTGCAATATTGCCGTGGTGGTGATCGGCTAAGGAGACCATCGGCTACTTTTAGTACCTTGACGCGTGCTAAGCTGGGATCGGCTTCTCCAACTCTCCTTCCGCTGCAGCCGCGCGTCAAAGGTAACAATCTGTGATCCGCGACTTACATGATGTACTGGATGATCACAATAGAAATTTTTAAAATTACGCTAGCGTAACCAACCTGTTCACCAACAGTGCCCTTGGGAGTTAAAATCGTGGATGAGGAGGGAGGGGGCAGCCGCTCCATACACCTACCTACGCACGAACTGTGCAATGGCGGTGAGGAATTTGCGGGCGTTAATTGCAAAGAGGATTGAGAGGGCATCCACAAGACTGAAGAGGAGGAAATGGGCCTAGGGCACGAACTTGATGCTCACTGATAGGATTCGTTGGTTCTAGATTCATAGGCTATAAAGCAAAGAGTCCTGTTTATATAATCAAGTAAAATTTGCCTTTACAGGATGAAGGAATAGAGATGACTAAATAGGTTAGGCCTAGTGGTCACCGAACCAGGTTTGGACCAGCGTCCTGACCTGTTGGTTCGGCTAGCTCCTGAAGCATATATATATATAATTACATACATATATATTTATATATGTCTATTTCCTTTTGATAAATAGTTTTATTTATAATGTCTATTTCTGAAATATATATATTGCTAAAACGTGTTGGCCGTTTGTTAGACGAACCGAGTCCGTTAGGACCGGTTGGACTGTACGGGACGGGATACCCGCCGCAGATTACCGCGAAAATTATAGACCGCCCCGCTTCCCTCAGCTTTCTTCTTCCTCCTTTTTCTCTCAAAAATCCGAGGGGAGAGAACCTATTGAATTCTCGCTGGCCCGCTGCCGCCTGCCGATCTGGTCGCGGCAGTTGGTGATGTCGACAGCGGGAGAGGGTGATGCGCTGCGGCACAAGAAGAGGAAGATGCATAAGGAGCAGGTGCAGGTGCAGGTGGCGGTGCTTCCCAACGCGCCGGAGACTCCAGAGCCCAAGCCCCTGCCGCCGGTCCCACTCGAGCGAACCCCAGTCCAATCCGCCGCTTCCGAAACCCCAATCTTGGAAGACGAAGCGACGGCTGCGGTGTGGAGGAGGAAGAAGCGTGAGGAGGGAAAACCCTTAATGTCTCTTGCATTTTCGCCTGCTGCTGCTGTCCAAACACCAGTCTTGGATGAGGAGGAGAAGAGAAGACCCTTCATATCGATGATGAAGAAGAAGAAGCGCAAAGGAATGGAGGATGGGGATGAGCAGATGCTCTCTTCTTCATCTCTGCCCACGGCAGCCCGAATCGCATTGTGCGAGCAGGCGGATGAGAGGAGGATGAAGCGGAGGAGGAATAAGGAGAAGCAAGAACAGGCAAAGGGTCGAGCCGTGGGTCGAGCCCCAGCTCCACCTCCACTGAAACATGAACGCGAAAAACCTGATGATCCAAAGGGTAAGGGTGTTAAGTTGAGTGACAGCAAGAAGCAGCGTGTCCTGAGCACCCTTGAGATCATCAAAATGAGGATGGAATTGAGGAAGCAGCAGCAGCTGCCTGAAGGCTTTGTCACCGCAATGGCTATGTGTTCCATTCCCAATTCCAATTGCAGTTGCGTTGAGCAGAACAGAAATCATTCTTCACCTTTTGGCGCATTTTTTGACCAATTCTGCTACAAACCCTTCCGCCAAGTTCACAGCCGTGCACTTCCTAGAACCCCTGAATGTCTAGCGGAGCCTCCTCGTCTGTGCCGCACATCATCTGAGTTGTCTCAGCTCACTGCAAGTGAGACCTCCAGGGCTGTCAAGAGAAACATTTCCAGGACTTCCAAGACACATATCTTGAAGAGAAAACAGCCAAGCTCAATCTCAGGCTCACAAGAGAAAGCTTTGGTGAAAGAAAAGGAAAAACCTGAGAACAAGTCAATGACAAAGAAGCTGAGGAAACCACCACCATTGCTTACCCATGCTGAGAAGTGCTCAGACAAATACCGCCGCCTGCCCTTGGACCAGCTGGTACCCCCGCCACGCTCACCTCATAAGCTCCTGCAGGAGAAGTATGCTTCTGATCCTTGGAAGGTTATTGTTATCTGCATGCTCCTTAATTTAACACAGGGTAAACAGGTGAGCTGCATGATTCTTTGCTTTTATCTTCTCCTTGTGAATTTTAGTAATCAAATCCATTAACAATATTTGTAGCAATTTAACTTGATAGTGATTGCTGTTTGTTCCTGCTTCTTTCATTAGTAAGTATTCAATTGTGTCCATGAATTGTAATTTGTAAGTTCAAAGGATAACAAAACATAAATTGTGAAATACACGTTATTTATACAAGGAACAGCTGCTGTTCTACTTTGATGGCTATATGGACAACCATATTGCTGCACAGCAGCACAGGCAATCTCACCAAATTGCATTCCATGTTGTTTTAGTATAGCACTGAAGTTATTTTCAAGTTGACTACCTGATTCTTCAATACCATGCTCAACTTTAAGTTAAGGATTCAATGATCTCTGTTGACTGATGCAGGTCAGGAGGAAAGTGAAGGGATTCTTCAGACGATATCCTGATGCCCAAACTGCATTTAATGCTGATCATGAAAAAATGGCCAATTATCTGGCTCCATTGGGGTTGCAACATGTAAAAGCAAACAGAATCCAGAAATTTTCTAAGGCATATGTTGAAGAAGAATGGACATATATTACTGAGCTTTGTGGTGTTGGCAAGTGAGTGTGTTCCCCATAACTCTTCTGTTATATATGGCGTAATTTGCAATGATATTTTTTATCCCATTGTATTAGTAATTAGAAAGTTGGCTCTTACTGCAGGTATGCAGCTGATGCGTACGCAATCTTTTGTGCGGGTAGGGCAACAGAGGTGGTACCTAAAGATCACAAATTAGTTGATTACTGGAAGTATGTCTGCTTTGAGTTACCCAGGATTCAGGTAGGAATCTTAAGACAAGTTTCAGCGAATTGCTACATTTTTTGAGCAATAGTGAATTGTTGTATTATATTGGGTTAGCTTAGCTTGTAATGGCACTGGTTCCTCATTGGATGCCAATTATTCAAATGAATAAATGTGGAGGTAATACATACATGACCTTGCTTCAATGCTCCACTAGGAGAAAAAGCTGAACGATGCTATGTGCAATAGATTAAGGCAATTCATACTTAGAGAGTATAGTATCATATTATTAAATAATAGCTAAACATATGCATACCAAACTTAAAGAGAGATCAGCAAAGACCAAAACCAAAATCAATGCCCATTTGAGATGATAAATTTATTTATTGGTTGCTCGTTCATATATAAGTAGTTATCACCCATGCATCTGCAGGGGTAATATCTTAAGTTTCACTTTTTAATATTAAACTTGATCCGAGTGCTCGTGCGTTGCAACGGATTATACAGAACTTACGTCCAACCAGCAATCAATCTATATCATTTGAACATGTTTGTCTTGTAATCATGAAGCAACTCAGGATTAACAATCTAATTGAAGAGTCCAAGGTCATATATACCAAGATCAGAAGCACGAGAAAATAAAAAACATAGATAATGCAAACAAGGTCCAGATCTCCCGCTGCTATTATCATATCCAAATAGAGACCTGAGAGCTGAGAGCTAGTAGCATTTCTTCATCGCACATAAGATATGGCAAAATGAAAGCCCGCATGTGCAAGGCAGACCCAGACTGCACCCCCTAAACAGGCGTTTCGTGGAACAGCTCATGCGTGAGAAGGCCAGCACCCAATTCAATCCAAGCGGACACCAGGAATGGCTCTTCAGGAGTCCAGGGAACTACCCAGGGTCTGATGTGGATTTGGCTCAAAACCTTCATACCTTGAGATGGCAGAGGTGGTGAGTTCCTGGTGGCATTGGCTACAAAGTTTGTGCATCGAGCAAGGATGCTGCTGCCGTGCAATGGTCACCCACAAGAAGCAGATGAAGCCGATAGAATGCAAACCAGAATGCGTGAACCGAGGCATGCAGCCGCTGCTGAGGAGATCACCAGTCACCTGTGGTGAACAAGTCAGGAACGAGTAAGTGGGTAACACCTGGCTGGACGAGGATATGGAGAGCTATTCTGTTTCAGATAGAGGTAAGAGCTTGTCCTCCTCATAATAATAGGATCACATCGAGTGCTTTCAGTTGAGTCGGTTAGCATCTTCTTTCCAGGAAGGAAGTCGTGTAGACCGTATCGACCACCACCACTGGCCTGTTTTTAATAGTAGAGAGATAATGTGTACAGATTTTATTTTCCTTAGGATAAAACATTGAGGAACATCAATTTTTTCCTTTTGCTTTGAAGGAATCAAATTTGATTTCTTACATTTGACCAAAGCGCTTTCAATGCATTAAATTTGATGAATATACCGGTAATCCAGTTTATATATATTCAAATTATATTTTCAATTTTCATCATTTTTAATCAAGTGTAATTCTTAAGTTTGGGATTGATATTCTGAATTCAATTTCAATTCCTAATTTCATCCAGTTTCAGAAATTTAGTCTATGTATTGCCTTGGAATCCCATTTCAAAAACTAAATCTATTTGTCTATAATTTTCTTTTAGTTTTTTATATATAAAAAATTAGTGCAGTGACAGTACATATGCAATGAACTGGAATTTATCCAATCTGAGGCTAATATGTCGGTCGTGACTAAAAAGGCCACGCTTTAGGGGCACATTAGATGACATTTTCCTACTCATTATGAAAGATGTTTGATTTGAGATGTTCCTGGGCATCTATCCTATGCATTCACTCTTTTGAAGCACTCGTGCAAATGCTTTTAGTTTAGGCACCAAATCAACATGGAAAATTTGTGGGAACATAGGATGTATGGCCATATGGACACTTAATGTCATGTGGGATCAACGATACAGGCGGCGTAGCAAGGGAGATGGTGCGTTAAGCCAGGGTCAGCAGCTGGGCACGGCGCAAGGAGATCTCAGTGCTTCGTAGTTGGCTTGTCAGATGAGGAATAATTGTATCAGAGTCATTTCCTTAGTTAAGAGTTTGTTAAGGGATATCATCATCCTGTTTGTTATGAGATTGAGTCTGTAGGAATAGTAGTTTGAGTTGGTCATGGTCATTAGTGATCGTTTTAGGGATGTAATTGCTGTGCCTATATACGGGGCACCACAACCTTTATTCAGGAATAAGAAAAGATTAAAACTTAATCTCTCTGCTTCTACTCTGTCTTTCCTGTATCCTTCTCTTTGGCAGCAAACCATGGTGACCTGCCGATGCGGCACATCAATCTGGTGGCGTGGTGCTGGCCAAAGACCATGAGTCTCACATAACTACTACCTGCGTTCTTTATCTTACGCCAATCAAAGGGAACACGAAACTTAATATAAACTATAGAACCATCAATGTCTAAAAAATTGGGATGGCTAAGATGTTTCTTTTTTTAATTAATGCAGATTGGAGCATATCCTGAAGGATTTGGCAATACCACTCTTAAATTCAACTATCAAGTTTAACAAGGATAATTGATTTGCTTTAAAATTCATGAACTTTTCAAGGGTGGAGCACTGAAGCACCTTTTGCATTACATTACAAAACTAAAATGTGTCTGTTTTGCATAGTTTTAGATAACCATTATATGTACCTTTTGTGATTATTAGCTTAAGTAGCAGCAATACTTGCTGGCCTTACATCACATGCCAATTTAAGCTTTGTATGCCAAGCAATTCTATATGCCAGTCTTCTTGAATTGTGCTTAATGTCTCTCTAGAAAAAAAGAACTGTGCTTAATGTAATGAACTATCTTGTGCCTACTCTGGTAGCAAAGTGCTGCCACACTGCTGAATTTTAAATGGACTGATTTTTCCTAAACACGTAGTCTTGCTCAATTGATCTTTATTTATTTTTTTTGTATTGCAGGGAATGCAAAACGTGCAGGAGGATGCAGTGACTGAGCTGAAGAATGTTGTCCCCAAAGTTCAACAGTTAGCTTTGTGCTGCTAAAATTTAAAGATGGTTATATGATGAAGCAAGTGCTTATGTTGTTTAAATTTTGTCTTTTAATGTTATATAGTGCTACATCAGGTCTTAACTATTAGTGCTCCTGTCTTAACTTTTGAGGGCAAAGTTTTGTCCTATGATGGTTGCTGATTACTAGGCTGCAAACTGCAAATACTGTCTCAGTAGAGACAGCTTGTTTTGGGTTTTTCCACCGAGTACTAATCCTGACCAAGGTTGGTGCAAATATTGATCAAATGCATGTGGCCCTTTGATTGCTTGATTTTCTTAACTGAAAGTTGTGAGATGTCTGACAAAAAGAGAGGTGCTCTAGTTGTGAAATTGCTGTTTCTCCTGTGTCGATTATCGCAGCTTTTCTTATTGCTTTTGCTTTTAGCAATTATTAGATGGACTGTCCGGACCCGAGCCAATTGCCGGAACCCCTTTTGTCACATCGGTATTAGTCCCAAGATTACGTAGTAGTTTGGCTGGAAGACCACCTTAATACATAATTATGGCATGCAGATTGACAGAGCCAAAAAATAAATTCCAAAATACAACACGGGCAAAGACTATAGGGGTACAGACGTTGTGTGGTGGATCATGGATCATTGGAACTCTAATACTATGGTGATCTATTCGTTCGAATGAACATTCCGCATAAAACGCGAGGGTGAGTATATTTCATACTCATCAAGTAAATTTTTTAGAAAAGATGTATTAAGAGGCTTATTTATTTCATTTTGCATAAAGCAAGTTTTCCCAAAATTTTTCCTAAGTTTATAAGAGAAATTTTAAGGAAAATATTTAAAATAAAACTTTTAAAACATTTCTTTTCTTTTCTTTTTGCAAAAACAACTCCACGACATCCCATTCCAAAAATTCTGGGTTTTTCAAATAGAAATTCTACCGTATGGACAGTCATCTTGCATGCTCGTAACCCTTAGCACGGCAATCTGGATAGTTTTTGACTCCATAGAGTTTGTACCCTTTCCCCTTACACGACATTCATCCTTTTTGTTATCACACTATCTTGGCGTGAGACTAGAAATGAATATCACATGGCTATTTTCAAAAGCCTCGTTCTAACAAAGTGTAACAGTCCATTTTTGGGCCTCTTTTTGAAATTTTCAAAAAACTCAAAATTTGATTTGCATTTCTAGTAATTACTATTCATAATCCAAAAAATTCTTCGGTTTCAAATTTAAAATTCAACTTGAGTAGCAAACTCATTCCTAAATTCCAAAAAATCATTTCTTAAATTCAAATTCATCTTAATTGCTTTTTCAAAAAGGCCAAATTAAAAATCCAATTCAAAATTCAAATTACCTTAATATTAAAAACCTAAAATTCTATTTGGTTAGCCCAGTCCCTGTCCTATCCTAACTAGGCCTAGACCGGCCTAGGCCCCGTTTGGCCTAGCCAAACTCTCTCTCTTTCTCCCCCCCTCCCCTCTCTGTGCGCACTACTAGCACGCCGTGCATCCAATCCGCGCTAGGGTTGTCCCAGCCGCACCAGTTATGCCACTCCCTCGTGCCTTGTGCGTCGCTGCCCATTGCTGCCGCGCCGCACCTCCTCTACCATTGCCAGGCCGCTGCACACGTCACTCGTAGAGGCCTCGCGTCCCACCCCACCTTTGCCACGACCATTGCCCCGCCGCACCCCGTTCATCATGTCCACGTCGCTCTTGCGCAGCGCCGACTCTTCGCCCTCAAGCCCTTTGTCATGGCACACTTCCCCTCACCGGCCAACTGTTTCCCCACCTATTTAAACCCCCAGCTTGACCTTACTCCCTTCCTTACGCCATTGCCACCGCCGAGTTGAAATTCTCCCCCTTTTGCCTCGCCGTTGACTTGGTATGTCGCTGGCCGATTCCTCGTGTCTCTAGCTCCTCTAGGTGTCGCCCCTCACGTTCCCGTTCTCAGTTTTCATCAGGAACCACCAGAGCTCCCCGACGAGGACGCCCTTCTTTACGACTGTCGTCTCCTCCACGGTGCCAGCTCGACATCGTCTTCTCCCAAGCACGCCATCACCTTAGGTAGCTCCCTGGTAGTCCCTAGTTGCTCCCCACACTAGCGATCTGGCCGCTCCCTCCTTCTTTCGCCAAAGAACTATGCTCCCGTAGCTTCCCGCCGCTTCCGCCCATGGCGCCGCCGTTGTGGCTCACCGTCGGCGATGTCTAGCTAGGATGTCCAAGGTCTCACCTAGCCGAACCCATCCCAATCATGAACCACTAGGATAGTAAACCATAGCGCTGCCAATCCTCCTCCCAAGTTTCGCCAGAGATTGGCCGAAGAACCAAGCAGGCCATCGCCCGACTGACGTCACCCTAACATCGCCCGCGCGACGAGTCGCTAACAGATGGGACCCACGCTAATAGTGGTTAGTGTTTAAATCTCCCGCGCTTTAGTGTGTCTGGCACTGACACATGGGCCCACGACCCTACTTGTTAGTATTAGTGTACTCCTCGTTTAGGCCTTCATCTCATGGGCTTCATTCGGGCCACCTCTGCCTTCCGGACAGAACTGCACTGGGCCGCAAAGTGTTGAATTCGGCCCAATCCTATTTAGGATTTTTAGCCTTTTCCTATTTTAATAATTCTAAAAAGAATTATTGATTTTCTAAAATACTTAAAAATCACCTAAAATGTTGAAAAAATTATGATAAATACTAGACAATAGGTTGGATTTAATAAAAATATATCTTTGAATAGTAACCCATTTCTGGCCTCTGTAAAATAACAGTATCCCTAATTAAACCTTTTTGGAAAATACTTTAAATACCCTTTCTGTTTAAGTAAATTAGTTTATGATTTCCTTAAATCTTGGTAAAATTCTAGGAAATATTAGATGTATTATTGAATCCAGGAAAATTATTTGAACATTTTGAAATACATTATTGTTCCTTGGAATTATTTTAGTAGATATTTAAACCCTTTTCCATAAGGATTTATATTGCTATAAATCTTTTAGATTTATTTAAAATAATGTTTGAGCTTTCAAAATTTCCAAATTTTCACATAAACTCTCCTAACTCAGAAACAATTTAATAAAATTATTAAAACCAATTAACTTTTTGTAAAAATTAGCAAAATAAAAGAAAACCCTAAATGCATTATGAAGATAATATTTTAATACTTTAACAATTTTCAAAATTATTTTCCAGTAAGGGTAATAATACCTACGGGTATCTAGATAATGTTCATTCATATCGTACAACGACATGTAGGATCCTTGTATCGGTGTTAGTATTTCCAGACATGCATACATGCATCATTTTTTTGCATTTGTTTATGTATTGTCTTTGTCTTCCCTAGTAGATGTCGAAGATCCAGAGGGAAGGTTCGAAGACACAGAAGAAGACTTCCAAGCCCCTGGAAAAGGCGAGTTGACATCCTTAATTCATGTCTTACCTAGTTTTACGTAAATTTATTTCGATTCAATTAAGAAATTGCATGCTTTATGATTTAATACCTAGCTTGCTAATCATGTTATACACATGTCATAATCTTGACAAGTTCAATTACCATGCTACGATTGCTTTGAATATCATGCTATGACCGCCTTAATAGCTCAATTACCATGCTACGATTGCTTTGAATATCCTATGACTGCCTTAATAGTCATATCCCTTATGTCACCAATTAAAAAAAATAAAATATTTGGACTCTTAGTCCTTGGGTAAAACTTTCTTAGATATGCTTAGGTCTCTAAATGCTTTATTTTTGGGGTGTAACAACCCCATAGCGGTGAACATTAGCTCACCACTACAACTAGTACTTTATACTATGAATTAATTATAGTCTAATTTGGGTATAGGCTCTGTCAATTGGTCTTGAGATGTGAGCCGATTGGGAAAAGATACGGGTTGAGACCTAGAGTTTGGGTTGTAGTCTAGAGTGGCTCTAAACTAGAAGGTTGAGGACCTATTGAGATTGAGGCAAAGAGCGGAGTGTGGGATCTCTGGCTCTCAGGCTATGAGAAGCGGGATCAGAAGGATTCCTTGAATATGAATGAGTATTGGATGCATCTGTAATAGCCCAAAATGGAACTTTTGTTATGGCTATAAGATTGGTAATTCAGGACCGTATTTTCACCTATTTTCGTCCTAACCTAGAAAGCCTTACTAATTATATATATATATAGGTAAAATTATTTCCAAATAATAAATCATCAAGCCAGTTAAATATATTTCATTATCTTGGGGATATTAACACGAACTCATAACATAATCTATCCATTTTTGGGCTAACCTGGCGGGGTGACCTAGCTAGACCTTCGGTTTAGCTCTCCTTCTTCCAAGCCGAGCCAGCAGAGCCTGCTCCCGGCTCACTCACCCTGGCTTACCCTCCCTCGGATCCCCTCGCGCTCGGTTCTGCCCCGCGTGGGCATTCCTCTGTCCCGCTCACCCTTCGGACAGAAGGTACATACGACGTCCCTCCCGGCCATGTCGGACTGGCAGCGTGCTGTTGCCGCGCCGAATCCGGGTCGCGTCCGCTCTGACCCCCACACCGTGTGGCCGCTCTTGCCTGCGACCCTGCGCCGCCCTAGGCCGAGTATTGACTGCCGTCTGTTGCCACTGCGACGGCGTCGCAATCGCCGCCTGCACCGCCGTGTTGTCTCCCCTTGCAATGATGATCCGGGTCTCGCCGCCTGCACCTCGTTGTCGTGTACGCAGTCGGCCCCTGCCGCGCCATTATGTCCCCGTCCCGTCCACTGTCCCTGCCCGCCAATGGCCGCGGCGCTCCCTCCTCTACCCCTGGTTTCACCACCGTTGCCCTGTCTCTCCCTCACTCCTTACTTGGCCCCCTTGCACACACCGAAATCGCCATACCCCTTAAAGCTCCGCTCGGGCCTTAAATTCACTATCCTTGCTCTGCCTCACCCGCCTCACTCCACTCCGGCACCCAAATTCACCATCGCCGAAGCGAATTGCCCCGTACCCTCACTCTCACACCTCGTCCACTTCGCGACCCTCACCGTCCTCTTGGGAATTGACCCAAGACTCCTTGTACGTCGCCGGCAACGCGATTATCCCGCCGCTGGCCAAGAACCCGCTAAATCGCCCCTTTTGGATTGCTCCTTTCTAGGTAAGTCTCTCCTCGATTCCTTGCTATCCAAGCTTCACCGGAGCTTGACTATTCAGACTTCCATCGGCATTCACCTGCGATGACCTCTGGTTCCGGCCATCACCCACTTTGTCGTTGCCAGCTCATTCCCGGCCTTCCTCAGTCATGCTGTTAACTTGGTGAGCATCTCCTAACCATCCCGATGGTCATGCGCGCACCAGCTTGCCATGACCCACGCCGTAACACGTATCCCATGCTCAACCTAAACCAAAACTCTGCCGCTACTCGTTGCGCCACCGCGTCCGGCCGTCTCCGGCCTCGATGTGAGCACCCTTAGCTGCGCGCGAGTTCGCAGTTTCCTTAGAACTCAGGTACCCGCCCAATGATGGCCAGTAGCGTCTGCGGGACTCCGATGAGCCTCGTAGCTGCGCGCATGCTGGCACAAGGCTGAAGACGCACAGGGACCGTTGGATCGGTGCCAAGATCTGTGCTGATATCATCATGTAAAATTTGCATCTAAATCAGTAATGACCCTGCAGATGGCTCGTGGTTGTGGTGTCGCGAGAGGCCGAGGTGCCGGCGCCGCTAACAATCGAGGCCGAGGTCAAGGCAGCGGCAACTTACCACCACCCCCTGCTAAAAATCTTACCATGGCGCAAGCCATGGCATATCAAGCACAGATGCTGGTTCCCATATTAAAAGGCCAACAAGCTGCATAGCAACGTCAGGGGTCTAAGCTAGCTGAATTTATGAGGACCAAGCCCCTGACTTTCACCTATGCCATTGAACCTATCGATGCAGAGGATTGGTTAAGGACAGTTACCCGAAAGTTAACGTTGGTCCACTGCCTAGAAGAAGACAAGGTGATGTTCGCCACATAGCTTTTTGAAGGTCCCACCGAAGTGTGGTGGGAAAATTACCTAGCTACCCGCTCAGAAGATACGGATGAAGAAGAAGAAGAGGCTGAAAATGATGAAGAAGTGGGACAAGAAGTAGGCGATAGTGCCGAAGGAGGCAATGATAATGCAGCTGAGGAGCAGCATGAAGTTCCAAACCTACAGACGGCCACTCGGAATATTCCATGGGCTGAATTTGAAAGGGCTTTTCAAGAAAACTACATCCCCTGAGGAATACTCCGAATGAAGAGACAAGAGTTCCGCAATCTGCTGCAAGGAAGCATGACGGTCAACGAGTACCTGACCAAGTTCAATCTGCTCGCCCAGTATGCCCAGCAAGACATAGCATACGAGGAAGAAAAATTTGATAAATTCTTGAAAGGAATAGCCCCAACCTACCGATCGAAGCTCATTCTTCATGATCACCCCAACTTTCACCACTTGGTGAACAAGGCACTCATTTTGGAGAAGGAGCTTAAGGGAGAAGAAGCCAGTCACAAGCGCAAGCTGGAGGCCCGGTCAGCTCAAGGAACTAGTCGCGCTGGACCATACCATCCCTCCTATCCTTCAAGGCCACCACTGCCTCTGTGCACGCCGGGTACCCCGCACGGACTTATCAAGCTAGTGGTAGTCGGCCAATCCCTCCCGCCACAACAAAGTCTGCACCCCCCTCAACCTGGTCCTTCTAGACCTAGATGGTCTGCTGAGGACAAAGCCGCTGGTGCCTGCTTCAGATGCCATTTGTCGGGTCACTTTGCCCGACAAGAAATGCCTCGCAGCCGCGATTCGACATCGCCCCACCCCACGGCCAATCCCCAGCTGGTCGTGGAAGGGGGATTGCTCCAACCAAGCCTACCCTATCAGCTTATGGAAGAGGACGACTTAACCATCTCTCCACCGAAGAAGCTGAAGAAGCCCCAAGAGTACTTATGGGTACGTTCGGAATCTACCACAACCCTGCTCAAGTACTCTTTGATTCTGGAGCATCCCATTCATTTATTTCTAAGGGTTATGTGGATATGGACTACAAACCTTTTCCCTAGATAAGCCCCTAATCATAAAATCACCTGGTGGAGTCCTAAAAGCCACTAGGGCATGCAGGTGGATAGAAATCTCTAAGGAAAGGGTAAGTTTCCGATTCGACCTAATGGTCATTCCCAGTATGGGAATATATGTGATCATTGGTATGGACGGGTTGACTTGCTACAAAGGGGTGTTAGATTGTGAAAAGAGAGAAGTGAGATTGGTCGGACCCCTGGGTATGACAAAGTCTGAAAAGTTGATGCCCCATTCAGATAGGAAAGAGCCATTTGGTTCCTAAGAGAAGAAGACCCAGCCAAGGTGCCAATAGTTTAAGAATATCTAGATGTGTTCCTAGAAGACTTGCCCGGACTACCACCAGACCGTGAAATGGAGTTTGCCATCAAGTTGGTAGGCACCCATATACAAGACTTACTTCAAAATGAACCCCATAGAGTTGGCAGAGCTCGAGAAACAACTAGAAGAGTTAATGCACAAGGGATTGATTCGCCCTAGTTCATCCCCATGGGATCACCAGCCATGTCTGTTGATAAGAAGGACGGAAGCCAAAGATTGATAGTAGATTACAAAGCCCTCAATGCTGTCACAATAAAAAACAAATGTAACATTCCAGCTGTTAAATTTCGTATAGCTATGCATATCATTAGCATGTTCATTCATTTTTATGTTGGTTTACAAAAGTTTTGCATTCAACCACTATGCTCTATGGTGGGAACATAAGGTTTTTAACTTTAAACCCTTTGGCGAAGCCACTAGAGTAGTGAGACCGAGCCCGACGGGCATGTTCCTTAAATGCCCGAGCTAGATGTAGCTTGCCCGAGCAAGGTAGAGTTCACCCGAGCTCTTTCGAAGCAAGGTAGTGACTGTGCCGGACTTCACCGAGCTCTACCCGAGCTAGGTTGCTGCCCATCCGAGCTAGTTATCACTTGTCCGAGCTAGAAGATGTCCGGAGGAAGCTGCCCGAGCTATAGACGGTTGGACTGAGCAACAGAAGACCTAACCGGGCTTAGAGAAGCTCGAGTAAGCTCGTACCTATTCAAACAGCGCAGCCACCATATCTATTCTTTATTCCTTTTTTCCTCCCAAGATGTCGGTAGAATCTTCCATCCATTGGTGACTTGGGTGGTCTTTGCAGCGACCAGCACCCTCATCTCTTCTTATCCGGAATCTTACCCGCAGCCTCCCTATAACAGGTGTGACCTGGACTTACTTGTCAAAGGGAGAGTATACCTCTATTTAAACCCCTCTCCACCCTTTTCAACTAACCCTCACCCTCATTCTTCCCACGTCCAAGTTTTGGACAGCAGCAAGAACAGCAAGCTGTTCTTCATCTCCACCTCCACCAATTTCAAATCTCCACCCAAACCACCAAGAATCCATATAGGGTGTTATATATCATTGGAAAGCTGAAATCGTTGGCTATCCATTCCACCCCATGGTAAGCACATGCACAAAGGTTTGCTATGGATTTTTCTTCCTTTCTCTTTGCTGTTTGGTTTTGGGACAGCAAAGACTGATTTCGTTTTCTGCCCATGTATGTCCTCTTTCTTCAAATCCAGCCCATGGAATGAGCAGGAGTAACATCTATACTTCCTAGGCTTCAAGTACATCCAACTCCCTTGCACGTTCACAAGGATTTGGGTGAGTTGTTGCTGCCTTGCTTCATCTACTTCGCTGTTTTGGACAGCAGTGAGGTTCTTTACAGTTTTCTCATCTTGCATGTTATTTTCCCTCACATGCAAGCTTGGAGATGGCCAAAAAGAGTTCATGCACGAGCTAAGGAACGTCTAGGAGCAGATCCACGCTACTGTTGTTGAAGGAACCTCAAGAAACAAGCTGAAGAGTTGCTGAACCGAGTTCTGGATAGATTAACGTCCATCACTTCGATCTCCTCATCTTTGGGCTCTCTATTTTTAAGAAGGCCTTCCTTGCTAGGTGAGAACTCAGTACTCCCTCTCATTTCTTTTCTTCACCATTTAGCATTCATGGCTAAGCTGTTCTTTGGTGGAAACCGAAGCATTAGAACCCCAGATCTGAAAACAGCCTGTTTCAGCCTTTCTTTGAACAGCAGCCTAGTAAATAAATTCTATAAACTCAACCGTAGCTCGGACGAAAAAGTATTCTACATGAAAAATGTGCGCCAGGAAATTTCCCACAACTTTCATGTTAAGCCCGAGCTTAGAAGAGCTTGTTAGAACCCCCAAAAGTAGCTCGTACTGAGCAATATACAAGCTAAGTGACTTTCCCGAGTTAGAACTAGTTGAGCCCGACCTTGGTCATGCCCTAGCCGACCAAGCTGTGCCATATCCGACCTTAGAGGTCCATTCTTGACCAAGACAACATCCTTTCTGATCTAGGAGGCTCATTTTCGAGCTAGGAGGCTCAATCCCGAGCTACCTTGGTCAATCTCGATCTTAGTCCTTACAGGCCCGAGCTAGTTTTGCACCCAAACTTCAAATAGCTTGATCTCACTCATTCGAACTCAGATTTGGGTGATTCTTTTTGCAAAATTTGCATTAGATCATGGACTTTCTGAATATCTAAAAATATTTGATTTTCCTATTTGTTTGGTATTTTATTTGAATTTTATTTGATGTTCTTGCTACCGAACGTTAGGAACCGACGTTCCGGAGGAGCCTGGACTTGACCTAGAAGCTCTTCCTGGCTACGACCAGCAACAAGGCACTTATACTCCCCTCATTTGACTCACCGTATTGATTCTCTATTTACATGCATTGATTTAATTATATATCCTATCACTTGTTGCATGCTAATTTAGAGTATGTTACTTGTTGGGTAGAAAGTAGTTATGTCCTACTTCATGGTTAGTACCTTGTTGGGCTTGATACCCTTATTCCTTTGTAGCCTAAGCCGGTACTAGTATTTATGTTGTGTCTCGAATGCTTAGCAACGCTTAGAGTCAACGAGGTAAAGCGATCAGTGGAGTAGTCCATTGGTCGTGTGATTCAATTATTGATATACTCAATGTTCCTTTTGGATTGATGAGTATTTGAATTACATGTGAGATCTGAGTTGGACTCGAATGGGTGATAAGAAAATGATGGGAGGATGGATCCTGGACATGTAGCCCCATTTGGGTAATTAAGGACCGAACATCGGGTACCTTCCTCTCAAGTAATATACATACGACCACACGTGTTTTATGGGGACACTTTGCTAACTTTCTGTGCATGCTTGAGCCCTTGGGTACCAATGGGGCAATGTGTTTGTGGGTGGGGTGGCAGGGTGGACCATCCGTGGTGCGTCCTTGTGCTTGGGTGTGATGGGCCTTGGACAAATCCACTGCAACGGTTGACTCCCTCCTGCACTCGAGGAGTGAGGAGTGGATAAAGTCAACTCGGGTGACCCAATGGACTGGCATGTACATCTAGGAGGCTTCGGCATGGCTTGCTATGTCGTGTGGGTAAAGTCGTACACCTCTGCAGAGTGTTGAACTGTTCGAACAGCCGCGTCCCAGGTTAAGAACGAATCTTGAGTTGGTTAAGCTGCCATTTGTTAGCACTTGGTTATTGGTTCTGGTTATATGGTTGGGTTATGTGTTCATTCCGGAGCACTGGGTTGCTCGTGGTGTCACTGGTCGGATAGAGACCAGGGAACGGATAGAGTCCCAGGCATGTTTTGATATGGCTGGATAGAGGCTATGGACGGATGGAGTCTAATGGATTGATGATGGTGATGATATATTGATGAGATGATGATATTCTTGCTAGTCACATTGATTTAAAATGTTTTATTCAAATGCCATTTACAATCTACTTATGTTTACGTCTTGCAAATGCACTTTATGCTGAAATTGTCATGCTAACCTTCCATTGGATACATCATTCATGAATGAGAATATACATTACCTCCTAGTGCTGAGTACCATCTGTACTCATACAAGTTGCTATTACTTCGGGTGATTATGACCCCGTGCTCGAGAACTACTACCAAGCTGAGCACGGTGAAGCTAGCGGGCAAGCGGAGTCCTAATTTCCAATCGGTTGCCCACGGGGTTAATGGGGGCATACCACGCTGGTCTTTTGTTTATTTATGATGTTTTTCCACTGCTGTTTTGTTGAACAGACTTATGTTTTCTGCTGCAACAAACTCTGATTATGTTGAACTTATTGTTCGTGCAACAGTCCATGTTGCTCGGTTGGATGTAAATTATGTCCGAAGATGTATGTGTTGTGCTATCGATCATTGTGAGGATATGTGTGATGGTAGCTGATCTTGAGAGCCATCACCGGGCACATATCCGGGCACCCGGATTACCTTCGAATCAATAGAGATTGCCTGAACGGGTTAATTGTTGCTCGGGTTGGGGATCAACATGTGTGGCTTGCTCGGCAACCTGCTCGGGCAACTCCTATGTTGGTTTGCAACCATTCCGGGCAGCACGTTTTGTCTCTATTGGGTCGAATGTGATTCAGAAGGGGGCGCCACAACAAATATCCCTTACCCAGAACTGATGATCTGTTTGACCAGCTACGAGAAGCCAAGCGCTTCTCTAAAATTGACCTTCGATCTGGGTATCATCAAGTCAAGGTTAAGAAGGAAGACATACCCAAGACAGCTTTCACCACGAGGTATAGGCTGTATGAATTCTTGGTTATGTCCTTTGGACTCATCAATGCCCTAGCTCACTTCATGAATATGATGAACATGATTCTAATGGAATATTTAGACCAGTTCGTCATGGTGTTCATTGACGACATTTTGGTTTATTCCAAGAATGATGAGGAGCACAAGAAGCACTTAAGATTGGTCCTAGGCAAACTCTGAGAACACCAACTATATGCCAAATTCAGCAAGTGTGAGTTTTAGCTAGATGGCATCAGTTTCTTGGGACATATCATCTCTGCCGATGGTATCAAAGTCAATCCTTCCAAAGTGGTAACAGTTATGGATTGGAAGTCCCTAATTACGGTAAAGGAAGTAAGGAGCTTCTTGGGACTAGCAAGGTACTACTGAAGATTCATTGAAAGATTTTCCATGATTGCCAAACCCATGACCCAGCTGTTGAAGAAGGAGCAAAGGTTTGAGTGGATGGAAGCCTGTGAGAAGTGCTTCTAGGAATTAAAGGTCAGATTGACCATCGCTCCAGTGTTGGTAACACCCGATACCAACAAGAAATTCGAAGTATACTGTGATGCCTCCAAGCAAGGATTGGGCTATGTATTGATGCAAGAACAGAAGGTAGTCGCCTACACCTCCCGACAACTTAGGAAGTATGAAGAAAATTACCTGACTCATGACCTAGAACTAGCTGCAGTGGTACATGCTCTTAAGATCTGGATGCATTACCTGATGGGTAAATAGTGTGACATCTACATTGATCATAAGAGCTTAAAGTACATGTTTACCCAAGCCAATCTAAACATGCGCCAAAGAAGGTGGCTGGAATTAATCAAGGGCTACAACTTAAACGTCCTGTACCATCCCGGGAAGGCCAATGTGGTAGCCAACGCCCTCAGCAGGAAGCTGTAGTGTAATCAATTGATCATTCAGCAACCAACTACCCCAATGGACATAGACCGCGGACCGAAAATTCCTGAACAGATTATAAAAGACATGGACACCCTGAACTTGAGTTGGTTGGAAACCGGCTACCTAGCCACACTTGAAGTTCAATCAGATCTGTTCGATCAAATCAAGGAATTGCAAAAGGATAAATCCAGTGCCCGTAAATTAAGGGACCTTATAAAAAGAAGTCAACGGTGTAAGATTACGGAAGATGAACAAGGAACATTATGGTTAGGACAAAGGATCTTCGTTTCCCATGACCAAGAATTGAAGGATCGCATCCTAAAGGAGTCCCATGAATCCCTCTTCTCCCTTTATCCCAGGTGCACCAAGATATATCAAGACTTGAAGACCCAATTCTGGTGACCCCGACTGAAGCAAGACGTGGCTGAATATGTGGCAAGATGCCATACTTTTCAAATGTCTAAAACCGAGCATCAGCGCCTGGCACGACTTCTGTAACCCTTAAAGATACCTGAATGAAAGTGGGAAGAAGTAACGATGGACTTTATATTGGGACTTCCCCGCACGAAGACAGGATGTAATTCCATTTAGGTCATTGTAGACCGATTAACCAAGGTAGCACACTTTATCCCGGTCAAAACCACTTATAAGGGAGATAAGTTAGCTGAACTTTATATGGCTAGGATAGTTTGCCTGCAAGGAGTTCCCTAGAGGATAATCTTAGATAGAGGATCCCAGTTCACATCCCAATTTTTGGGAAAGCTACATAGTACCCTTAGAACTAGTCTATCTTTAGTATTGCCTACCATCCTCAGACAGATGGATAGACCGAAAGAGTCAATCAAGTCCTCGAAGACAAGCTAAGGGCCTGCATTTTGGAGTTTTCTACAGATTGGGAGAAATGGTTGCCTTATGCTGAATTCTCCTACAACAACAGTTATCAGGCTAGCTTAAGGATGTCTCCCTTTGAGGCCTTGTACGGACGACGCTGCAGAACACCTCTGTTCTAGTTAGAAGCCAGAGTACGCTAACTGTTTGGGAGAGAAACCTTACAAGATGCCGAAAGGATGGTGACGGTGATCCGAGAACGCCTATTAGCTACCCAATCCCGGCAAAAGAGCTATGCGGACCATCACCATCGAGAACTCTCCTTCCTTGTCGGCGATCTCATCTTCCTGATGGTGTAGCCTTAGAAGGGAAATCAATGGTTCCAACAAAAAGGAAAATTGGCCCCTTGATGCATCTGACCATACCTAATCACCGCCAAGAAAGGTCAAGTAGCCTACGAGCTGGAGTTACCTGCCAAACTTGGCGATGTACACAACGTGTTCCATATATCACAGCTGAGGAAATGCCTGCGACTACCTGAGGAAGAACACATTCCCCAACCTTCAGCGCCATCGGGCAAAGACCTCACCTATCGAGCCTACCCAGTTCAAATCCTCGACTACTTCGACAAGAAAATAAGAGGCAAGACCGTTAAGTTATGCAAAGTCCAATGGGATGACCACTCTGGAGGACAAGTCTCATGAGAGCTTGAAGTCAAGCTTCTCAAAGAGTACCCCCATCTATTTAGTACTTAGACTGTCAAATCTTGAGGTTGAGATTTATTCTTGGGGGAGGATTTGTAATAGCCTAAAATGGAACTTTTGTTATGGCTATAAGATTGGTGTAATTTAGGCCCGTATTTTGCCCTATTTTGGTCCTAACCAAGAAAGCCTTACTAATTAGACCCATTCTCCTTTGAATATATATATATATTGTTGGGGAAAGTACATGGCCCTTGGGAACACGGCCCATTTACCTGCCACTGGCCCAGCAGAAAGCCCACGCGAGCTTCCCCGCTCTGAAGCCCGGGTCTCTCACCTCCCGAGATTCCAAAGCCCGGGGCTCAGACCCCAATGTGGACTATGTTGCGCCACGCGCAGGCACGCCACGGGTCCCGCATGTCACTGCAAGTTAAATGCGACCGCAGTATCGATGCGCACATGCCACAAACCGCTCACGGGTTGGTGTCCAGTCATGTCAACGGTCAGCTTGTCGCTCGTCCCCAAGGAGAAAGACACGTATTTCCGTGTGGCGGTCCGAACACTGATCATAGCAAGTTGGGAAAACACGCCCGAATGTCTGGTGGACCTTGTGGGCTCGCACACGCCGTAGCACGGCAAGATCGAAGAATTCAACCAGTGACCAGAAGATAATACGGCGCTTCACAAGGGACCGAAGTCAGACTACAGTTGTCGGGAGCCGCCTATAAAAGGGGCGTACAGGCCACAACCAAGAAAGAGGCAACAGAGAGAAGAAATACACACACACTCAAGGCGGACGCACGGAGCAACAGCACTTAGCCACCATAGAATAGGAGCACTTACACTCGTGTAGGATCTCTAGTTCTAGGTGATAGTTCTTCGTGTCTAGTCATAATAGGAGCTCACATAGTGTCTTGAGCACTTATTGTACTCGAGCCCGGGCTTCCCAAAGCTCAATCTCACCCCTCCTGTACTCGTTTAAGCTTGATACTAAACGAAGACTGGACGTAGAACTGTTATCCGGCAGTGGAGGCCTGAACTAAGATAAAAACACCCGTGTCAACATCCCCGGCACAATGCATCCTTCCCTCAGCAGCGCCTGACCAGCAACCGGGCTTCGGTCGAGGGGGCAAGGCCACTCTCGGGTCTCGCACACCCCTTCCTTGCGTATCGGCCTGCGGAGGTTCGCCTCCCAGTCGCCGACAGCTGGCGCGCACCGTGGGGCTTGATTGTGGTATTCTCCCCTCGATCGAGTCAAGGATGACCTTGTTGTCATACGATGACGACGAAGGCTTAGACCTCAACTTCGACGACTGCGACGATCTCGACGACGTCGATGAGTCGTACAAAAGGTGGCAAGCTGGTTTCCTCGCCGAGACCCAGGCCGACGAGATGGAGGTAGAGGCACCGCCCATCTCGAGCCGCTTTGTTAGCCCCGGCATTGCGGCGAGTAGCGCGCTTGACCCGTTAGCGAGACCCTCATGGAGGGACTAGAGGCGCCTCGGCCGATGCCACAGTTAGATGGCCCCCACACGTTTGTGGTACCATCTGAAGAGGAGGACCGGTCCTGTGCGCGCAACTAGCACCCCGGCCCGTCAGGGCTGTTAGCAGACCAAAGTGCACCATGGTAGTTGAGGGTGCCGATGGCACCGCCTTCGTGGGTGACACTGGCATGTCTCCTTCGCAAGAGCCTGTCTCACGCCACCTCTTCGCGGAGTCAGGTGAAAGGACTCCACACCAGGCTTGCGTTGACCTAGGTGAGGAGCACCGCCAGCGCGAGACCGTGCGAAGTCCCTTCGCTGGGTCTGTCGGGTGGACCTTGGCAGATATCCACCGTAGGCCCGTCGGCCCGACGCCTGCCACTCGCGCGCGTCGCCGCGCCACCACTCGCCACCAACCCAGATTCGCATAGTCGAGAACGGGTTGAACAATGCCAGTCATGCGACTGGAGAAAGCAACACGTAGATTTACGATAGCCGATCTAGGTGCCGCGGTCACAGATGGCCTAGAGGAGCTCAACGGGGATCTCGGCGAGCACCTCCAGGCCCGTTCACACACCAGTGGCACCTCAAGACGGCGCGGCCAGAGTGTTCGGTCGCGCCAATAGGCGTCCACATCCACGGCAGATGGCGCTCCTCAACGCACACCAGGCGGAGTCTTTTCCCGCCTTGGACCGCTTCCGGGCAGAAGGCCCCTCGTTGGAAACAACGGGGCTGCCCCAGGGTGTCCGGCCTTCTCTCGCGCTTTGCGTGAGGCTTCTTGGCCCCGGAAGTTCAAACCCGGGAACATCGAGAAGTTCGATGGGAGCAAGAATCCCGACGAATACCTTGTCGTGTATACTACCGTCATTTTGGCAGTTGGCGGTAATGAGGCCGTTATGGTCAACTACTTCCCTACCGTCCTGGAGGGAATGGCCCGAACCTGGCTCTTCAACCAGCGCCGAGGTTCCATATGCAGCTGGGAACAGCTGCAGGGAGCGCTTGGGACGAACTTCCAGGGCTGCTATGCACGTCCTGGAAAGCCCAAGGACCTCAAGCTTGTGGTTCCGAAGGTTGGGGAGGGCCTGCAGGACTACGTTCGCAGGTTCGTCCAAGTGCGCAACACCATTCCGTCGATCTCCGACGAAGCCATCGTTGAGGCCTTCAAGGAGGGGGTACGGAATACCTGCTTCACCGAGGATCTTGAACTCCACCCGGTCCACACCGCGGCCGATTTATTTCGCGCCACGGAGGGATACATCAATGCCTCCGAGGTGGTGGAGCACAAGAGAGGGAGAGCGAAGGAGATGCGGCGGCCCGGGCTGGAGCAAGCTCCAAGAAAGGCGAAGCCGAAGAAGAAGAAGAAGAAGAAGAAGAAGAAGAAGAAGAAGAAGAAGAAGAAGAAGAAGCCCGCTGCCCGGAACTATGTCACGGCAGTAGAGCCCAAGAGGGCCGCTCCTCCTGAGTGACCGCCTCCCCGGCCAGCTCGTCCAGCAGGTGGTAGAAATGGCAGTGGCGTGGGTCAGGGTCAGGGCCAGGGGCAACGGCGAGCTCCCCAGCCCCGGCTCCTACCGGCCCAGGGGGCAATCCCTCCAAACAACCGTTATTGTCTTCTCCATCGGTACTACGGCCAGGACCTGCATAACTGTAGGACGTGGGTAGCACGGCTAGAGGATTTCTACGCCGGGCGCAGCCCTATGCCCGAGCTCCAGGACAATAGGACGCCGGATGACCGGGCGACCGCGGGCGGCAACGGCGACGCCTTCCAAAAGGCTCGCGGGCACGTCGCCGTAATTTTGGACGGCGCGTTTGCCTACGACTCACGCCGTGAGCTCAAGGCTGCCGCTCGATAGGTTTACCACCTCGAAAGGGGTAAGCCCAGGGACACACCCATGGCGGTGGTCTGGCCAGCCCATTACTTTCTCTAAGGATGACTGTCCCCCCGGGATGACGAGGCCCCAGCGCCTGTCGCTGGTGTTCTGCCCTATCATCAGCAACACGCGAGTTGATCGCGTGCTGGTGGATGGCGGAAGCTCCCTGGCCATCATCACATCCCAGGTCCTGGAACAGATGCAGGTCCCACGGTCCAAGATCAAGGACATAGCCATTCCTTTCCATGGCATTGTCCCAGAGTAGTCCCTGCAACCGATCGGGTAGATTGTTCTGCCTGTAACATTTGGGGCCCCCTAGAATTTTCTGACAGAGTACGTCACCTTTGAGGTGGTGGACTCCGGGTTACCGTACAACGCCATTTTGGGTCACCTACCTTATGTAAGTTCATGGCGGCCACCCATCATGGGTATCACTGCCTTAAGATGCCGGCCCCTCACGGGGTCATCACGATCAAGGGTAGTCACAAGGCCGCGATGGCTTGTGACGAGAGCGCCCTAGCGATGGTCGGGCAGCTCTCTGAGCGCCGCCCGGCAAAGGGCGAGCGACCGCCGACCCACCCAAGGTGGCCCTGCAGCCGTAGGAGCCCACCAAAGCGGTCCCCCTCTCCGAGGATGACCCCGCTAAGGTCGTCCACATGGGGGCCAACCCGGAGTCCAAATAGAAACTCGAGCTCATTACCTTCCTCTGGGCTAACGCCGACGTGTTTGCGTGGGAACCGTTCGACATGC
The DNA here is from genome assembly GCA_036346145.1 of Olyra latifolia. NCBI lineage: Eukaryota > Viridiplantae > Streptophyta > Magnoliopsida > Poales > Poaceae > Olyra > Olyra latifolia. Next base: position 997,145 of record CM070531.1, on the reverse strand, counting down.
CCGGAGTCCCAAGGGAGGTAATCGAGCACAGGCTAGCTATTCAGCCTGATAAGAAGCCAGTTAGACAGGCCCTGCGATGCTTTCCGATGTGGAGAGTCGACATCTTACAGGAGCAGCTCGGCAAGCTCCTTCGGGCCGGCTTCATCCAAGAAGTCGAGCACTCCGACTGGCTCGCCAACCCAGTCGTCGCCTGTTAGACAGGCCCTGCGACGCTTTCCGATGTGGAGAGTCGACATCTTACAGGAGTAGCTCGGCAAGCTCCTTCGGGCCGGCTTCATCCAAGAAGTCGAGCACTCCGACTGGCTCGCCAACCCAGTCGTCGTCAAGAAAAAGGGTGGAAAATGGCGAATGTGCGTCGACCATCGCGACCTCAACGCCGCCTGCCCCAAAGATAATTTTCCCTACCGTGCATAGACCAGTTGGTCAATACAACGGCGGACTCGGCGCACATGAGCTTCCTGGACGCCTGTTCGGGTTACCACCAGATGTGCTGACTAGGGAAGACGAAGAGGAGACGGCCTTCATGACACCTTTTGGTACCTTCTGCTACACGATCATGTCGTTCGGCCTGAAGAACGCGGGAGCCATGTTCCAGCGGTTAATGCAGAGGACGGTCCCTGATCAGATAGGACGCAATGTAGAGGTTTATGTAGATGACATTGTTGTAAAGAGCAAAGTCCCGCGGGATCATATAACCGACCTTCAGGAAACATTCGCTAATCTCAGGAGACATCAAGTCAAGTTAAATCCTGAAAAGTGTGTTTTCGGTGTTCGGTCTGGGATGTTACTCAGCTATGTGATTAGCAAGGCAAACATAGGGGCTAACCCCGAAAAAATCGAGGCCATCGAGAATATGAGGTCGCCAACCTGCACCAAGGAGGTGCAAGCCCTAACCGGGTGCATGGCGGCCCTCAGCAGATTTATATCTCGTCTCGGCGAGCGTAGTGCACCTTTCTGCAAGATCCTACGCAAGCACGATGGTTTCGAGTGGTCACCGGAGGCCGAAGCCGCCTTCAGCGAGCTAAAGCGCTACCTGTCCACGCCTCCTGTCTTAGCTATGCCAAAGCTCGAGGCGGCCCTACTCCTCTACTTGGCAGTTGCCCAGCAGGTTGTGAGTGCTGTACTAGCAGTCGAACGCCAGGGCAAACAACAACCCATCTACTACGTAAGCGAGGTATTACACGGACCTAAGGAGCGGTACCCCGAGGTCCAAAAACTTTTGAACGTCTTGCTTATGGCCTCATGAAAGTTACGCCACTATTTCCAAGCCCATCCAGTCACGGTCCCAACGAGTTTTCTGCTAAGGGATATCATTAGAAATCCAGACGCTAATGGGTGGGTCGCAAAGTGGGCAGTCGAGCTTGGTGAGTTCTATATCAAGTTCGTTCCACGCACAACGATCAAGTCCTAAGTCGTGGCTGACTTCCTGGCTGAATGGACCGGGCCTACCGATCCTCCCGGAAGCCCACCCGAGTCATCAGGTCCGGAAATGCACTGGACCATGTTCTTCGATGGGTCCCGCCAATTCGAGCGATCAGGTTGTGGGTTTGTTCTCGTCTCCCCCCAAGGAGAACAGATTCAGCACATAGTATAGCTTTATTTTGTCGCAACGAATAATGCTGTGGAGTATGAAGGCCTCCTAGCCGGCCTACGAGCATGCACTGCGCTCGGCATAAAACGACTGACAGCGAAAGCGGATTCGCAATTAGTTGTCTACGAGGTAAACAAGGAGTTTCAGTGTTGCGATGACTCAATGGCGCGATACCTGACAGAAGTGAGGAAGCTGGAGAAGCAGTTCATGAACTTCGAAGTGTGCTACGTTCCCATACTGGCTAATAGCCTGGATGACAAACTCGCGAAGCTTGGCTCCTTACAAGAAACCGCCCCGACGGGGGTGCTCGTGCAGCACCTACTAAAGCCCTCTATTCCCTCTGGAGAAGAGACCCCCAAGAAGACGTTTGCCTCGACAAAAACGACCGGTACCGTTTTGTTTCTAGAGCAGTGCGACACCTGGATGACGCCATTCGTCCAGTTCTTGGCGTATGGGACTCTGCTACAAGACACAGCTGAGAAATCCTGGTTTCAAAGGCAAGCCCGACCTTATCGATTACTCGGGGGCTTGCTGTACCGAAGGGGTTCTAACGGGGTACTTTGCAAGTGCGTGACCCAGGAGGAAGGCAAGTTTCTCCTCCATGACATCCACAACAGGATCTGCAGGGCGCACGCCTCTTTCAGAACCCTAGTGGGCAAGGCCTTCCGCATGGGGTATTATTGGCCTACTGTGCTGGCCGATGCAAGGGAGCTAGTGAAACATTGCCCGGTCTGCCAATACCATGCTCGGATGTCCCACCAACTAGCGTACGAGCTACAAACTATCCCGCTGATCTGGCCATTCTCAACGTGGGGAATAGATATACTCGGTCTATTCCCGAGAGGCCTAAAGGGGTGCACGCACCTGTTTGTCGCCATCGATACTTTCATTAAGTGGATCGAGGCCGAACCAGTGTCGAGCACATCAGCCCAAACGGCCAAAAGATTCTTTAGAAACAATATTGTGGCAAGGTTCGGCGTCCCGAGTAAGTTGATTGCTGACAATGGGACACAGTTCACATGCGAGCTATTCCAGGATTACTGCGAAGAGTTCGACATGAAGGTCACCCTGGCCTTGGTGGCTCACCCACAGAGCAACGACGCGGCCGAATGTACCAACGGGAAAATTATGCAAGGCGTTAAGCGATGAGTCTACAACGCTCTTGTTGAACAGCGCCAAAACTGGGTAGAGGAACTACCCTCGGTGCTATGGGCAGCCCAGACAATCTCTAATCGAGCTTCTGGAGAGACTCCCTTCCGGCTCGTATATAGCTCAGAGGCGGTTCTACCCGCCGAGCTAAGACTTGGTTCAATTCGTGTTGATTTTGCAGGTCAGATCGACAACGACGAGGAACGACTGTTGGATCTCAACCTATCCGAGTCCTGCCGCGAGCAAGCACTACTACGAGTGGCAGCATACCAGCAATCCCTACGACGACATGCGGCAAAAACGGTACAGACCCGGACTTTGCAAGTTGGCGAGCTAGTTCTAAGACGAGTTCAGAACCTAGCCCACTCCAACAAACTCACCCCGAGGTGGGAAGGTCCATACACGGTCGTATTAGCTACAAGCCCGGGAGCTGTGAGACTAGCTATATCGGACAGAAGAGTTCTCAATAGCTCTTGGAACATCGCTCAACTTCGGAGGTTCTACGCTTGAGCTAAGATCGTAAGTTTCCTATTTTACCTTTTTCTGTCTTGTCTCTTCCCAACAAACCCCCAGCAACCCCTAACAACCCCCAGGAACCCGACTTACGATCGAGCCTAGGAGAAAGCTCGAGCTATCTCAGCACACATCGGCAGGTTAACGGCTATGCAAAAGTTACACCCCCGGGATTCCTTGCACATGGGTAAGCCAATATTCATCGCACCATGCAAGACCCCGCACGTGCAGACACGTTCTAGCCATATACCATAAGCCCGCATAAAACTGTTAAAGCCCGGGACAACTCAAGAGTCCCAAGACTCTACGTCTTGCAAAAGAACAGAGCAGGGGCCACGAGCTTCGTTCTAAGGTCACGTTGCCTAAACTAAAGGGTCGATTTTTTCAAAAAATTGATCTTCTCTAAACCACGACCGACCCTCTGGCTATCCAGAGGCTCAGGCGTGGCTCGGGGGCTAGGGTCGATTTTTTCAAAAAAATTGATCTTCTCTAAACCACGACCGACCCTCTGGCTATCCAGAGGCTCGGCCGTGACTCGGGGGCTAGGGTCGATTTTTTTAAAAAATTGATTTTCTCTAAACCACGACCGACCCTCTAGCTATCCAGAGGCTCGGCCGTGGCTCGGGGTTAGGGTCAATTTTTTCAAAGGGTCGATTTTTTCTCTAAGAATCGATCTTCTCTAAACCACGACCGACCCTCTGGCCACCCAAAGGCTCGGCCGTGGCTCAGGGGCTAGGATTGATAGGCGTATACCTCGATCTTTAAATCATTCTTGCCTATACGACTACTTGCAATTTGTGTTTACCCTTGGAATGTAGGAAAATCGAAAAAAGGGGGAGACAAACAGAAAGGATATATTACTTTCAAACAAACAGAGTCACAAGGACGGTCCAGAAAGAAAAGAAAAAAGTACAAAGGCCTATGGCCCAGGCCGACGCCTGAACTTGCAAAGTTTGGCCGTGGCTTCATCATACCGGTCCTAAAGCGCGAGTAGGGCCCTTCGATCATCTCGAGCGGCCCGCGCTTCAGTCTGCAACACCTCATTGGCTGCTTCTAGCTCCTGGACGGAGTCCTCGTGGGTCTTCATGAGACCCTCTGTCTCAGCCGCCGCCAACTTCACTCGGGACAGCTCCGCGGAAAGAAGGTCGCGCTCCTTCGCGTCCCGAGCGACTTCGGCCACGCAGCGCACCTCCGTTGATCAAAGGCACTCTTCGAGCTCGACGGAGCGGTTGCGCTCGGCCTTAAGCACCTCCTGCGTCCGCAGGGATACCTCCCCGGCGTCATCCCGTGCCGCGGCGAGGGTCGCTTCCGCCGCCACGGCGCGAGCCTCCATGGCCACGGTTTGGACTGCGGCCAAGCGTGCCTCCTCCAACTCGACGCGCATGGCTTCAGCCCACCACCACCAAAGCACGCCGTCCACCATCGCGGCCTCTTGATCAGGCTCCTGCTCGGCCCTGGACGCGCATGCGCGACCAACGACCTCGCGGTAGGCCTACGCCAGGAAAACGTACTTAGGGAGAAAGAAAAAACCAAGCATAGCCAAAAACAGAATTCGGAACACAAAGTTCAGAGGCACTTACCCACTTCATGATCGCGGCAAGGTTAGCCTCAAGCAAAGCCCAGGTAGCACGCCTGGGCGCGGGCAACGCTACAGCCAGGTCACCCGAGCCGCCTCCCAAGCGGCTCGCCCCCTCCTCGAGCTCCTCCGTGGGCACGGCCTCGGCCTCACCAGCCAGAACTGGGGCCACACCATCCATGGGCTCGCCCGCCGCCTCCGCGGGCTTGGTCGCCTCCTCCGCGGGCTCGGCTGCCTCAACGGCCAAGGGGTGCAGCTTGGGTGCAAGGTCTACTTGCACCCCAAAATCTGCCTTCAGCTTGACCACGTTGGCACTTACCGCCCACTCAGCGAGGGATTTGCCCGGAAGGGGCTGGAGCCAGATGGACTCCTCCTGGCGACATTCGATGAGTGCGAGCTTCTCCTCGATCCACGCCGGCGTCGCCACGGTCCATCCCGCAGCAAGCAACGGGGCCACGCTCGGCCGCCGCACCGGGATGTTGTCGACTGCCGTAATGACCCGGATCGGCCAATTCCAGCCGAACAAGAGCACGTCGCTCGAATCCAGCGGTGGGATAGGCCGGCCGTGCTACGAGAAGAACTCCGCCAGGCCGTTAAGGTCGATAGGACACCACCCGAAGTTGGTCCGTCCTTCGACTTGAAGAGGCGCCAAGGTCGTCGTCCTGAAATCGGCCTCCACCTCAACGGTGATGGCCTGGCAGCGTGCGTTGCTATGCACCGTCGGTGGGAGGAAGTAAGCCCCCAAACCCCAACGCCTTTTGTGGTTCAGGTCGAGCTCGTTCTCCCGGGCTACCTCCTCCGGCCGCACCGGGAGAACCCTCTCCGCCTCCACAGACATAGCGACTGGTGGCAGCAACGACAAAAAAGATCCCATGATCAACCCGGGAAGCGGAACGTCAGAAGAAGGGAAAGAAGATCAAAGGCGCGACAAACTTACGGGCGAGATCGAGATTGGTCTCCACCGACCCAGCGTCTACGGGCTTCCCGTCCAACATCAGCCGACGCTTCTTCGACGCCGGCTGGGCGTCCCGCGCTCTGGTGGAATCTCGGTCTTGGGAGCCCTTAGCCCGAGCCGGGTCAGGGACGGAAGCAGGCACCCGGGGTGCCGACCTCCCGGCCGCGAATGATGGCCGAGGCGGCCGTCTCGCGCTAACGACTTTATCCTGTCGGGAGACCACCGGTCTGCTTCCCTTAGGACGGCGGCGCGCCCGCAGCCTGCCCCTGGTCCAAGCCCGCGCGACTGCCGCCCGCTGAGCTCGCTTAAGGGGCGACCCTTAAGGCCGGCACCAGCGCCAAGGTGTCGGGCCTGGCCTTCTCGTCCTCCTCCTCCCGCTAGCAAACCAGGGAAGAGTTAACACGTGCCCAGAGAAAAACCCGCCCAAGGACGCAGGGGCCTGCAGAGGTACGAACCTCGTTGCCCTCTTCAAGAACATTTCGAGTCCCTGAGCCCGATGGCTCGTTGTGGTTCGCGGGCAGCAGCAGACCCACGACCCGGGCTACCTCGGCCCCGGGCAAGGCTGCAGAGAAAGGGGGGAATGTTAGAACACGCCGGAAGAAAAGCTTGGGCGAAAGACCGAAAGTCCGGAAAAGACTTACGGGAGTTGCCCTCGCGGGTGAGATCGCCCCACCGACGGATGTTGAAGGAGGGGTGAACCCGCTTTCGCAGTGGGCTCACCCGGTTTTTGACGAAATCGGCTATGACATCGTAGCCGTTCAACCCTTGTCCGGCCAGCTTCCAGATCTTGGCCGTGGAGACTGCCTCCGCCGACTCCAGCACGGGGCGCAGTAGCGTCAGCTTCCCGGGGTTCTTGTTCGGGAACCAAAACCTGCACTCGCCGAGCTTCTTGGCATAATACCATCGCAACGCCCACCCGCCTATGTTCTCCTTGGCCTTGAACGCCGGGTACGCAAGCTTCATGTCACGGCACAGCTGGAAATAGGCGCACCCCGCCGCGTCACTCCCGCCGGTCGTGGTGAGCTTGTAAAAGTTGAGTTAGAGGCTCACCGTCAGCTCCACACGGACGAACGCTTCGCAGAGGTGCGTGAAGATCGCCATAGACAGGATCGAGTTGGGATTGAGGTTCACCAACTCGATCCCGCGTTGGGCCAGGATGGCGGAGAGGGAGTCGGACTTCGGGATCCGGAATCTGTGGACGGCAAAAAGATCGAAGGAAACGACCTCGTCGTCCTCGGGCGCTGGGATCACCTCCTCACCGGCTGTCCTCCAGCCGCCAACATCGATGAAGCCGGTCGCGGTCATCTCCTTCAGGGCCTCCTCGGAGGTGAGACTCCGGGTGAAGGATGCCATTGGGGAAAGAAGGTCGAGGAGTAGGAACGGCAAAAAGTAAGGAGATTGAAGAACGAAAAGGCAAGAGTACGGAGAAAACAGGAAGCTGTATAGAAAGCGACGTGGGAAAACGAATCGCGTCTTATAACCGACGCGCGGAGGCGAACCGCTGCTTGTCCGCCAAAGGCGCAGAAACCAAAGAAAGGACAGCGATGCACATAACTGCGCTCGATTGGAATTCCCGCCGGGACCAAGGCCACGCGCGGGGTGAGACGTTTCGCCGAAAGGTAGTTACCAAGAAACCTCTGAGCGGGACATCTTGTCTCGCCCAAGGCTCGGGGGCTAGCAGTTGGGGGAAGTGCACGGCCGGTGGGAACACGGCCCATTTACCTGCCTTTGGCCCAGCAGAAAGCCCGCGCGAGCTTCGTAAGCTCGCCCCTAAGCTTGGCAAGCTCGATCCCAAGCTACCCGGCTCTGAAGCCCGGGTCTCTCGCCTCCCGAGCTTCCAAAGCCAAGGGCTCAGACCCCAATGCGGACTGCACCGCACTGCGTCCAGGCACGCCGCGGGTCCTGCATGTCACCGCAAGTTAAATGTGACCGCAGTACCGATGTGCACCTGCCACAAACCGTTGACGGGTTGGTGGCCAGTCATGTCAGCGGTCAGCTTGCCGCTCGCCCCTAAGGAGAAAGACACGTATTGCCGTGTGGCGGTCCAAACATTGATCATAGCAAGTTGGGAAAACACGCCCGAATGTCCAGTGGACCTTGTGGGCTCGCACACGCCGCAGCACAGCAAGATCGGAGAATACAACAAATAACCAAAAGATAATAAGGCGCTTCACAACGGACCAAAGTCAGACTACAGTGGTCAGAAGCCGCCTATAAAAGGGACGCACAGGCCATAACTAAGAAAGAGGCAACAGAGAGAAGAAATACACACACACTCAAGGCGGACGCGCGGAGCAACAACACTCAGCCGCCATAGAATAGGAGCACTCACACTCGTGTAGGATCTCTAGTTCTAGGTGATAGTTCTTCGTGTCTAGTTACAATAGGAGCTCACATAGTGCCTTGAGCAGTTATTGTACTCGAGCCCGGGCATCCCAAAGCTCGGCCTCACCCCTCCTGTACTCATTTAAGCTCGATACTAAACGAAGAATGGTCGTAGGGCTATTATCCGGCAGTGGAGGCCCGAACCAGGATAAAAACTCCCGTGTCAGCATCCTCGGCACAACGCATCCTTCCCTCGGCATTGCCCGACCAGCAACCAAGCTTCGGTCGAGGGGTAGGGCCACTCTCGGGTCTTGCACACCCCTTCCTTGCGTATCGGCCTGTGGAGGTTTGCCTCCTAGTCGCCGGCATATATATATATGTATTAATATATAAGGCTACATGCATCATATAGGTAAAATTATTTTCAAATAATAAATTTTCAAGCCAGTTAAATATATTGCACTATCTTGGGGATATTAACATGAACTCATAACATAATCTAACCATTTGGGGGGGATTACATCCTGAATCTTGATATAAGCCGCTCTTATTGGCTTCTACCTAAACTCTTTCAAATTCAATTAAACTCAAAATTCCCCAACATGAGCTTCGGACAGGAATGGGTTCTCCTGGGTAGGCCCAACCCATTTTTGGGACTAACCTGGCCGGGCGACTCAGCTAGACCCTTGGTTTAGACCTCCTTCTTCCAAGCCGAGCCGGCAGAGCCTGGTCCCGGCCTACTCACCCTGGCTCACCCTCCCTCGGCTCCCCTCGTGCTCGGCTCTACCCTGCGTGGGCATTCCCCCGTCCCGCACACCCTTGGACCGATGGTGCATGCGATGTCCTCCTGCCGCGCCCGGTGGCGGTCTTGGCTGTTCTTCTTGTTGAATCCGGTCGCCTCGCTCGACCCCCACGCTGCGTGGCCACTCTCGCCTGCGCCCCTATGCCGCCAGAGCCTGAGTATTGGCTGCCGTCTGTCGCCACTGCGACGGCGTCGCAATCTCTGCTTGCACCGCCATGTTGTCTCCCATCTCGATGAAGATCTGGGTCTCGTCCCCTACGCCCAGTTGCCATGTATGCAGTCGACCCCTGCCGCGCCATTATGTCCCCGTCCCATCCACCATCCCTGCCCGCCAATGGCCGTGGCGCTCTCTCCTCCGCCCTGGTTTGGCCACCGTTGCCCTGTCTCTCCTTCACTCCCTACTTGGCCCCCTTGCACACACCGAAAACGCCACACCCCTTAAAGCTCCGCTCGGGCCTCAAATTCGCCATCCTTGCTCTGCCTCACCCGCCTCACTCCACTCCGGCACCCAAATTCACCCTCGCTGAAGCGAATTGCCCCGTACCCTCACTCTCACACCTTGTCCACTTCGCGACCCTCACCGTCCTCTCAGGAATTGACCCAAGACTCCCTGTACGTCGCCAGTGACACGATTATCCCACCACAGGCCAAGAACCTGCTAAGCCGCCCCCTTTTGGATTGCTCCTATCTCGGTAAGTCTCTCCTCGATTCCTTGCTATCCAAGCTTTGCCAGAGTTTGACCAACCTCCCACGGCCTATAGCCCTGCCAGATTTCCAACGGTGTTCGCCTGCGACGACCTCTGGTTCTGGTCGTCGCCCAGCTTGTCGTCGCCAGCTCATTCCCGATCTTCCCCGGTTAAGCTGTTAACTCGGTGAGCATCTCTAACCATCCCGATGCTCATGCGTGCCAGCTCGCCATGACCCACGCCGTGACATGTAGCCCATGCTCGACCCAAACCAAAACTCCGGTGCCACTCGTCGTGCTGCTGCATCCGGCCATCTCCGGCCTCGACGTGAGCACCCTTAGCTGCGCGCGAGTTCGTTGTTTCCTTAGAACTCAGGTACCCACCCAATGGTGGCCGGTAGCGCCAGTAGGACTCTGGTGAGCCTCGCAGCAGCGCATACGTCGATGCAAGGTTGAAGACGCACAGGGACCATCAGATCAGTGCCAAGATCCGTGCCAACGCCGCGTTGTGTTGCGTAGTGTCACTGACATGTGGGAACCCGGTCCCACACGTCGGGTTAAGTGGTGGCGTCTACCCATGATGGTGCTTACACCATTGGTTAGCGCCCTCTAAAAATATGCTTTCAGCATAGTAGCTCAAGCGCTGTGCCACTGATGGGCCGGCCCAGTACTGTTCAACTTATTTACCAGTTTTTATTCAATTTAGAACTCCTAAGTAAATGCAAATACATTTCTACAAATAAATAGACCATTTATAAAATCCTAGAAAAATTATGTTGAATACTATATGAATTACTGGACCTAATAGAATTATTTCCTGCCACAATAACTCCACTCAAGGCCCTTGGATAAATCCAAACCTACTCTTTAGTAATTTATAAAGGGGCTCCCTAATTATTTTAAATGTTTAGTAAGCTCCTAAAATCATGAGAAAATTCAAGTGGAACATAAATGTGATTTAGAAACTTAAGAAATTTATTAAAATATTTTAGGTTCTTTATTACTCACTGGGTAATTAACTAGAGAAATTTTCCAATTTTCTTTTGTATAATTAATGTAGAAACAGAATCTAATTTATTATAAATACTAAAAGACTTCAATTAAATCTACAATTTTTTACCGAAGTGTTGTTAAGCCCCAAAGAATTTATTAAAATTAAACTTGGTAGGATTATTTAATTATTTAACTTAGGTAATTATAACCTATAAGCTATAATTTAGGTAATTTACTTCTAGCTTAAAATATCACAGCAACCCACCTACCCTATAAACAGTAAGTTAATTACCTAGAGTTGATGAAGGAAATACTTGAAACAAAATTAATTTTTCCTTATACAACTACTTTGCTAATCTATGGGTAAATTATTATGGGCAGCATTACGCATCATCCATCGTTGCCTATCATATTCATAAACGCTCATCCCCGATATCTTTTGTGAATTATTGTACATTAGTAAGATCATGGAACTCCCTTGATATCTAGGTTAAGACCTGACGACCGACACTGATCACTAGGCTAAACGCGTTGCACTTCATGCATCATGTTTTTCCTACTGCTTGTTGAAATTTTATTTATTCTGTTCTTCGAATTTGTTCTATTAATAGACGCTGAGGAGCCCAAGGGGCATTTCGAGGAGCAGTAAGAAGACCCCCACTACTCTCAGGATCCAGGTAAGTTAACATCTTTCCTAGAGGGTATTTACTTTTACTAGGGAGAGTCTAAACTTTTCCTAGTGCAAGTTAACATTCATTAGATCATATTGAATCTCAGTTTTCCAAAGTATTTTATTTATAGTATCAAATTGCATGCTCTCTTTAAGTAATTATGTCCACTTGCTTAATCATGATGTGTCATGCCTTGTTAATTACTTGCTATTGATTTACCATGATGATATTTGCCTTGATGAAATCATCTGTCATTTAGCTTTATTTATGATTGCCTTGATGATCAGCCTTGATAGCCTGGTTAGGTTAAATAAAATAATTTAGACTCTTAAGTCTTGATTAAAATCTTGCTTAGATATTGCTCAGGTCCAATTATTAATTTTGGGCTTAGTTGCCTTGGAACGGTGAACCGACATTCATCGGACATGATAACAAATGAAACATGGTTAACTGGATATTAGGCCTGGCATGCCAGTGTGTGTGATTGGGAATGCAGACTTGGTCCGGTTTATGAATAAGGGTGTGAGGTAGTTGGGCTACATGGTGTGAAGAGGGCTATCAGTTCCAACATGTTGCTGAGAGGGGCGCGGGGCAATACGCTGCCTACAGTGTGGTCCCGCCACAACATGTGCTGGCCACATGGAAGGAACGATAGCCTGAGTTCCCGGCGTGCTAGGTAGCCAGGGACGGCTGTGCCAGTCAGAGCGCGAGTTTTTTTGCGTAGCTTTATGTTGTCCACTGGGTTCTTGCACAACGCGTGGCCATCGGGCGGTAGTGCGGGCGTGGGGGAGGCCTAGAGGCTTTGTTGGATGGCGCCCTGGGGGCCAGAGACTTTGCTGGATGGCGTCCTGGTGCTAGAGCCTTTGCTGGATGGCGTCCTAGCTAACCCCCAGCTTGAGGTGAAGATAGGCTCAGGTCGTCATCTGAGGGATGAACTAGGTCTTTTGTTAGAAGGTACCGTGACTCTAGTGCGGGCTTGGCAACCCGGCTAGGGAAGAGTGGGCATCTCGTGGTGCAAAGATCCACAACGGGTGCGCCAAAACCGGAATATGATGGCGGGTGATTGGATGAAGCTTAGAATGGGTTTGGACTGTGGTATGGATTATGGTTATGCAATGGAAACTAAAACTTGAATCATTGATTAGTAGAACTTTGGGTTAAAATTGCTAAGTCATAGGCCTTGATTTATAAAACTTGCTTTCTGCAAATAAATAAACCCCACCTTTCCTTTGGAACCTATATCACTATATGTAATAGGTTGGGTGTTAACTCGCCAGTGTTTTGGATGACACTGACCTTGCATACGTATACTCTTTTAGATGATGAGTACGAACAAGACCAATATGCCTGTCATGAAAACGATGAACAGGAATATGCTAACGATCAGGGCGAGACTTAGGACATTTTTCCGGTCGACTGCTTAGGCATAGCCAGTAGGAGACCCTTTTGGACTTTTAATGGCACTCTGATCTTTTGTGGTTCTTGAACTATTTGGGCCAATGTGCCGCGATGTAATACTTATTAGCCTTCGGGCTTAACATAGGCACTTTACGTAATAAAGTCTTATGCTTGTATAAAATGATCCGGCTATGTGAATGGTGTGCACTAGTGTACTAATCTAGGGACTAGTGCAGATTAAGTGGTGGGCAAAGGACAGGTCCCACAGCGTCCGACACAACACGTGGCCATCGTGCAGTAGTGCAGGTGTGGAGTCTAGCATGGTGCTCTGTAGAGGCCCTGGATGATACTCCAATCCGAGGGACATACGGAAGTGCGCCATCACCTGAGGGTGATCTAGATCATGTGTTCGCTGGACTGGCAATCTAGGAACGATGTTCCACAACGGGATTACCAAATCTCGAAATATGATGGCGGTGTAAGAAGGAAGAACAGTGACCGTGGTTCCAGCCGAGTTTTTGTTTGGTCTACTCGTACCATTAGATGGTATCAGGATAGACAGGTTTGATTAATCTAAAGAACATCATTAACTCTCTTTCCTCGATTTAAAAATCGGCTAGGTCATAGGTTTATACTATACATATTTCCAATTGGATTTAAGCAAGTAAATAAATCCTAGCCTTCCCTTGGAGCCATTATGATTAATTGCATTAGAAGGGCATTAAATCGCAAGTGTGGTTTGATTGCACATTTACCCTCACACTCACTCACCCTTTAGATGAAGAGAACCTGTGAGAACCCTATGCTTGATTCAAGGATGAAGACCCTCGATATGAAGGCCAAGACGATAGTTAGGGGCATTCCCTCCAGCCACTTGCATGGATGCATAGCTGCTAGATACTCTTTTGTGGCAATGAAGACTTCCGTATTTGTGCTCTGAACTCTCATGTGTATTGTACTGTTATTTAGCCTAAATGGCCCTGATGTAAAACTATTTGCCAAAGTATGTTAGTTTCGTTAAATTATCTAATTCACTCTGATCGTTGTATGTTTTATGATCTGGCTATATAATGGTGTGTACTAGCCTACCGATCCAGGGACTAGTGTAGGACCTCTGAGTCGATGCCCCCACACAAAGTTGTGCCTGCTAAGGTTTCACCGCCGAAGGGCCTCGGCCTGAATTAGAAGCTACCATGCGCTGTGTAACACACTGTCCCTTTGGGACAAGGTCACATTCCACCGGATGGTAATACTAAGCTAGAACAATTGCTATCTACTTAACTCATCCCAATCCAGATCATGAGGTTGTACCGTAAGTCTTATATCATAGATTTATAGAAAGGGCAGTCCTTAGACTAGCGATGAATATTTTAACCACAGCCCGAAAACTTGCACCCACTGCACCAACCGTTCCACCTAGACAGATTTGAAGAAAGGAGTTTTCAAAAAGTTCAGCGCCTCAATGCCTTTCACCCATTTCATCACAAAACACACAGTAATATGGCCCCGTTTGGCACAGCTCCAGCTCCACCAATATTGGTGGAGTTGGTAGAGCACTCTATTCCTAGCTCTAGAAATTTATGGAGCTGAAGTTGTGGGTACATTGAGGATGTTTAGGTGAGTCATCTTATTTATATTTTAAACTAAAAATATAAACTTAAGTTACTTTATTTTGACCTATAAACTCCATATCTGAGGTGGAACTGGGAGTTGGAGCTGTGCCAAACAGGGCCTAAATCATTGAAATTTCTATTTAAAACATTTAAAATGACTAGAGCATAGCTAAGCATTATTTTGTCTAAAGAGAGTGAAAGTCATTATCTTCGTTACTTCTAAATGCTATTGCAAGGAGAGTTTGGTATGGCTATTACAACCATGCTAATATATATTCAAGCAAATTTTATCCATTTTAACGGTTAGCAAGGTTTTGATAAAAGTTTATCAAATCAACTTTAAAATTATAGGTGGCTTCATGATCAAGGATTAGTATTATTCTATTGTTTTTGCTACTTATCAGGCAACTAAAAAATAAATAACTGTCAGTCGATTTTGTACCCATTGATTTGTGCATGCTGAGATTGGTGCGCGATGTCCAGCCAGCTACGCAGGATGTGAATTATATCCTGAGGAAGCAAAGGGCAAAACAAGGTTTTCGTATTCCACTGTATGTCAGGGAGACTAATTAATTTGTATTTCTTCGAAGATCGCACATGTTCCTGTGTCCATCAAGCTCGGCGAACCTCGCCGGTATGAGTTTGGTTGTCTTGTCGACGTGAGGTTGGCGACATCATCATTTTTCTGACTGCATTGACTACATCGTCTTCATCCACATCATCGTCATGATTCGTGACTACATCAGTAAAGATCCAGAAATCTAGTACTGATTTCATACCAGTTGAACTGATTTCTTCTTGGTGTGTCCTTTGTTTAGGTAGCAATGTATATAGACTCACGACGCATTGAGTCTATATAATACATTAATTTGTTATTGTTTTCTAATTCATGCAGAGACAATTTTTAGTTTTGCTAATAATAAGCCAATTTGACTTTTTTTTGTCAATATAACTTACCTGTTAGTCATTATTAACCACTTTTTGGGCCATCGGACCGATTTTTGTCACGTAAAATTGCATGTTAGTAAGCCTAAAATTGCACTATGAACTAAGGTGCAATTTTGGTACAACTATACTGCAACTTTTAGTTCACCTAAATTGCACATTAGTAAGCCTAAAATTGCACTATGAATTAAGGTGAAATTTTAATATAACTATACTGCAACTTTTAGCTTCATTTATATTTATATTTTGTAACAATTCACTAAACCTTTTGCAATACACATCTTTTGTTTTTTGTATTTTGTATTTTGTATTGTATTTATTTTTGCATCTTGATGTGGAAATGAAGATAGTTTGTATGCCTACATGACTAAAAATGGTTCAAATACCAAACGGTTCGGATATCAAGTTGATTGATCATTTCAATCGATTGTTTAATAGAAAGTCATGTTCTTTTTTGTTCATCTCTTGTTGGATGTCATGAACCCAGATCGTTTTTGGCATCATCGATTTCCCAAGGTAACCTCTTTTTTTTTTGAGCCGCTACCCTTTTTTTGTTGGAAGGGCAGTGAAGAATCGCATGTTCCAGCGTTGCCTAGGAGGTGGGATCCTATGGTGGAATAATCGACTGAAACATGAGTGTTTTTCAGTCAACTGAGACATAGTCAGTCCCTTATTCTATAGGATAGGCTTTCCTAAAACTTTCCTTGGCTTTGATCGTTGGGCTCTTCTCCCTGTAAAAATTCTTGCTGCACAAATATCTCCTCGGTCGCCGCGTCGTCTACACACAAAAACATGTAAATAAGGCAAGGCATATGCATCAATACAAATAAATGCAACAATACTCAAAATATATGGTTAGTTAAAATATCATTAAAAATACAGGGTAGTAGCTTAGATTTTTATGATCCTAAAAAAATTTGTTTGGTGATTTTTAGAGCTACGGTTTATTAGATATGAATTTTACAAATTAAACAGTTGTTTAAATAATTAAATTTAGAACTAAGCCTTTCGATCTAGGGCATCCCGCGAGACCATTGCCCACGAGCCAGCGGTGCGTGCGGCACATATGGCCCGTTGAGGTGCTCGACCCATGTGCATGTGGCCCAGCGCGTTGGGCTTTGGACTATTCTTCCAAATACGCGCCCGCCGAATTTTATTTTTTAAAATTTTTTATTTTCCTGATATAAATAAATGATTTCCTGTTTATTAAAAATAAATAAATACCCTCCCGTCGCCATCCCATTGGGTAAGGAGTATAATCCGCCCTCCGATCGAGCGAGATTTTAAAAATCCCCCAATGAAAGGGCGGGATTTGGACCAACGGCTCTGGTAGGTGGGGAGCTACAATTCACCCGACGGAAGGGCGGGATTTAGGAAGAGCTAAAACTCGCCCAATGGTTGGACAGGATTTAGTAGCCAACCTGATTATTTGACATTTTTTGGAAGACTAGGAAATTTTTTTGTCATATTTAAATCAGTACTGTCCCATAAAATAAAATTAAATAAATAGGGTCCCGGCGCTGTTTGAATGGGTTGGTCCTGAAAATTCCACCGTATCGAAGGATGCCACCCCCACCACTGCCCCGAGTCCGAGCCCTCCCCACGGTGACGACGGCCGGCCCTAGGGGAAAATTAATGAAAAGTATAATATTTAAATCAAAATATGAAATATGTTTGTTTTCCAAAAAAAGATTTACCGATTTATTGATTTTATAATTTTAATATGTTTTTCTGAAATAAGATTTACCGAATTTGTGTGGTCCGAAATTGGCTTTACAAAGGGAAAAATTTTATCATTTTTTATGAAAGGTGCCGACAGTTTAAATTTTCGTCTTTTCTATTATTAGATTGAAAAAGGAAACTTTTCATCATGTCACAAAGCATTCCTCGCATACCAGTAGTTACAACGTTGAAGGTACATGGCTCTTAGGGAATTTTTATTGCTAGGGGTTATAAGGAAGCTCCTATTGAGTACAACAGGGATATTTCCCCTTACTGATAGCATCAGGTCAGCCTCCTTTGCGCGACATGCCCTCTTGTGCTTCCTCTCCCTTTCAGCCTCTCGTGTCTTGGCAGCCTGACGTTCAGCGTCCTCTTGTCGCTTGCGGTACTCCTCCTGCCAACGCTTCCTTTTTTCCTATTGCTCCTCCTCATACTGGCACTGCCTGAACCACTCACTCTTCCGAAGGACCTCATGCTCGATGTGTTTCTTGTCCTCCTTCGATTACTCCGTGTCTAGCCATTGCTAGAAATCGCGGAGAGGTGGGGGAGACGGCTGTGTTTCTTCTCCTGTTGCTCCGTCACGTACTCACCCTATCACGGCTGCGTTGGTGGAGGGGGCGCTCTTGACAACTGTGAGCCTCTAACCTCGTCGTGGGGGATGAAGTATTGCTCCACATCGAAGCTGAATGTGCCCTAGTCGTCCCCTACATGAACCACTGGACTGTGCCACTCTGTCGAGATAGGACTTAAGCCATGCAACGTAAACATTAGTAAAGCACATATGATGGAAAAATAAAATAATAGTGTTTGACTACAAAGTGATTTGCACCTGTAACAGGAGGCTGCGGTGCCTACGCCGCGTGCTGCGACCCTAGTGGTGGTGCCCTCCAAGCACCCTGGGCTATGGACGGTGCAACGGCAGTGGAAGACGTCCCGGCCTCGGCGAACTTCTGCCTCCAACCTCCCTGTGGTGGCCAAAGGGAGTACATACCATGGCCTCCTGACGGTGGCCTCCACGAGGCCTTGGGTGGCCCTTGGGACGACGTGCCAGCCTCGTCAAACTGCGTCCTCGCTCTGTGCAGTCCTACATGTGAAGATAGTGTCACATGTAAAATTGTAATGAAGGTAGACAATGGTAATAACGTTCAAACCTGTCGTAGCAGTCGAAGGGTGTGTTCGAGGAGATACTGATCCCTCTGTCTCGGCTGCAGGGCGTCTGGAAGGCTGCAACACGTGAGGCGCAGAGCTCGCGTTGTCTTCTCTCATAGATCCTCTGGAAGGTCGATAGTATCTCTCCTTCGGTCATCTAAATCCCTTGCTGCATGTGCTCGATAGCCGTGCATGCATCGACGTTGCACTCAAGGAGAATGGCCATCCTCGTTCGCCATTGTCGTGTGACTATGCAAGATATGCAAGTAAGGGTTAATTATTTTGATTGAAACAGTAATAATTCAGAAAGCAAAATGCATACATACAAGAAGAAAATATGATCATCAATACATATCATCATAACATAACATATTGCATTGACACAAATAAGTCAACAAATTATATTGCCACCAATAAGTCAATATGTTACATTGCCCTAAATATTACTTGTCACTTACAAAAAAGTAGCGTACATAACCCTACTAGGACATACCATATCACATGGCCACAATTAGTTTTATAAAGGTAAATTACACATGTGAAGTAGTTCCATTAAGGTATCATAGATACTTTTTCAACCGAACGGATGACGTCAATCCGCCCCCGAACCAGACGGCCTAGCATCCAAATTGTAGGACTCGGAGGCACTAAGCTTGTCACAGTTTACGTAAGTGTGACCGGACTCATTTCACATGCTGCATCTCTTCTCGACACGCCCAGCCTCCGACTGATCCATGTCATTTCGAATGCGACGGTTTTGTCGGTGGCCAACATCACACTTTAGCAATTCCCTAGCCGGTACGTGACCGCTGTTTGGACTAGGCAGATCTGTAAATGTACCGAATATGGCATACCCATATATCTCTGCATGCCTTGTATTTAGAATTGTTTCCTTTCTAAAATATTCACACAAATGGGGAAGTATGGTGATTTGTCATTGAAGCTGCCGCAAGTACATGAGAGCATGGCTTATGAAGAAGCTCTGGCTTGCGGCATGAGCATGTACATGTATGATCATGCGGTATGCACTCATGCGTAACCCGCTCAAGTTTACCGCCACGATGCTCTCTATCCCTGTAGATTATGTGGTACCTTAGGTAATCTGTCCCCATCGCGGTCGTGACATGTCTTTCAGCCTTTGCTATCTTCTCGGTCGTGTACTTCATAATAGCAGGGGAGTATATCAGGCGACTGTCAGCCATAGCAGCAGATGCAGCACAATAACGATCCATGAAGTACTTGCATGTTCCGTGAAGAATTCCCTCCACAATTGCAACCAGAGGCAATACTCTCATCCCCCGCATGACCCAATTGTACATTTCTGCCAAGTTTGTCATCATTATTCCATATCTAGCCCCTTTAGTATCGTACAAGAGAGCCCACTTCTCTTTTGGATCATCCTTAATCCAATCTGAGAAGCATGTCACGGTCGAAGATCGTGTGGCCCTTCCCTGCCTCGTCTCTAGTTCGGAACTCTACTATGTGGTCATCTCATTTGGTGTCTTTCATAATTTGTTGAATTTCCTTTGCTAATTCTGCTTGCACAGCCTCTTGAATAGGTTCATGCAGTGTTTACCCTTGAAGTGCCTGAAAATATTTGCTCCCATGTGCCTCATGCACCACTTGCTTTGCATATCACTCCACTTGGCACCCCCTCGGTTGTCGGAGCCATTTTTAATCTCATCAATTGCACGCAGTAATCCTGCATGTCTATCATGAATCACACAAACATTTGGCCTTCCTGAGACAACAGCCTATTTCACACGCTCCAGGAACCAGTGCTAGCTATCTGTATTCTCTCCCTCGACAAATGCAGATGCCACTAGCAGAATCTAATTGTTGCTATCCATGGCAATTGCTGTCAATATTTGCCCCTTATACTTGCCAGTGAGGAAGGTTCCATCTACACATAGCATAGGTGAACAATATGTGAAGGCTCTGATGCACGAACCCAATGCAAAGAATACCTGTTGCAGATTTCACTTGCCGGTGTCGACGCCGGAAGTAGGATGCTCCTTAATGTCATGGTATGTTCCAGGATTTCTTGTACTAATCGTCTGCAGCAGTGCGCATATATTTGCATAGGATTCTTCATATGTCCCAAACCGCATTTATAAAGTCTTCTATTTTGCTCTCCAAGCTGTGGGATACTTTATCGTGTGCTGGAATTATTCCTCAATGGCTTGTGTAATGGACCGAGGCTCATATCTTATGTTATCAACAATTTGTGAGCACATTACAACTACAAAAATGTTGATTTCAGATTTCTGTGCCTTTGTTGTACACTTTCCAATTGACAGTTGTGCTCCTTCACAATTGAACATACCCAGTAATCCACCCACTTTTCTTTAAATGCATGTACACGCCACGGGCAACCAGGAACAACACACATCACATTGTACACGTTTTTACTCGACTTCACTACCCTGAACTCCCTCCTCGGAGATAATGACCAATACTTTATGACATGCAATACAGCTTCCTTAGTCAGGTACATGGCCCCCTAAGTCACCTCGTTCTCATGATAATCCCATGGTGTGTGCGTGCCTTCATGTACAGACCAATCTTGAAAGTTGTAATTGTTCCAATCTGTAGGCACTGGTCAATCCTGAAAACTTCTCTCATCGTTTGACATATCCTTATCAGGGACTTCCTCATGCTCTACATCCTCGGCTTCCATTTCAGCAACTATTGGTTCGATTCGTTCCCCTTCATCAGCCACCTCGGTCGCCTCTTCAGTTGCTTCATTCGCTTCTTCCCCTATCTCTGTCTCCATGGGCCCTTCTCCCACATCCTTTGTCACCTCAGTGTTCCCTAGACCTTCCACCTCCTCTTCCACTCCAGCACCACTAGTCTCCCTTAGCTCTTCACTGCCTTCGTCACCTCTGCCGAAATGTTTCTTGTACTTGGCCAGGACTAAGAGAACTAGAGGAAGGCCGCGTTCAGTTGCAATCTCAACGTAGCATCTCCAATTCTGAGTACCCAATATAGGTACAAATTCCGAAAAAACTCCTTCAGCAGCACGGCTCACCAACGCATGAACTTTCATCACATGTTCTTCTTCATTGAGTTGAAACATCCATAATAACCAATTTTGTAGTCCACTAAATGATCTTTCAGTGGGCCTTGATATCCCTAATGTATATGATTGGATCATTGATAGATCTACCCCCATAAGGATCGTGCACGATGTCTCCTTCCCCATAATGAATTTGAAAATTTACCTTGTCTGTCATTTACCCTGCCCAACAAAATTCAAACACAGATTATTATACGTCAATCTCCTTTTCTATGGCCTTTTTTTACAATATTACTACGGCCAAAATGTTGGGCAACATCTTGTTCAATATCTCTACAAATAATGTACTCTACAAAATCTAATAAATTAATACCTCGTTTTCTAATCGGTACAAATATACCTAACAACTATTATACACATATCTTGAAAAACAAACTTCATACCACATCTGCCATCTACAAATATGTCGTCACGACAATCTACATGCCATTACGTGTGCTAACCACATAATCGTACCATTTATTTACTATACTATTTTCAATATAAACCCTAAATATTACCCTACTATTTCTAGCCTAAACATGGTCGACACATAACACTGCATGCACTAAATTTATATGGCTATGCTACCAGGTTTTGTCAAAATAATTTTAATACTAGAGAGTGAAATTACCTGTGAAATCGAAGAATCGCTCATCGTCCCTCTCCTCTCTCCACTCTCTCTCGTTTTCTCCCTCTCCTCTCCCCACTCTCGCTCATGTCTCAGATCTGAAATGGGAACAATGGCAGGGCCGGCCGACCGTATGGCTTAAAAATGTCAAATCTCGCCCAACAAACAGGCGGGTTTTCCCCGTGTTCCAAATCCTGCTCGACGGGTGGGCGGATATTTCCTTGACCTCAAATCTCACCCTTCCGTCGGGCGAGTTTTAGCTCCCCCACGCGAGGGCCGTTTGTCCCAAATCATACCCATCCGTTGAGCGGATTTTTAAAATCTCGTCCGTTCGGAGGGCTGGTTATAGTACTCGCCCAATGGAGTGGCAACAAGAGGCTATTTATTTATTTTAATAAATGGGAAATCATTTATTTATATCAGGAAAATAAAGAATATAACAAAAATAAAATTCCAAGCCCGCCCGTGCTTGAACCGCCTGCTCTGCTGCTGTTAAGGGGCCCTACCTGACAGTGGCACATAGCAGGGTTGTCGGGGCTAAGCACAAGGCAGCGTTGTCCCTAGCATTTGGCTGTCCGCCCGATCTAGGCAACTGTCGATGAATTATGTTGGCAATATACTTTATGGGGCTATGCGTAAAACCGAAACCCGATGGTAACACAGGAGATAGATTTATACAGGTTCGGGCCCTCCGCGATGGAGGTAATACCCTACTTTTGTGCTCGTGGATTGTATTGGGGTTGATCTCGATGGATCAATATTGAGGATGGCTATGGATCGATGTGATCTCTCCTCTCCTCTTTTTTTCTCCTACCAAACTAGGGGCCCCTGCCTCTCTTTATATAGTGGAGGGAGGTAGGGTTACAGATAAGTATCCCAGTTGGTTATGGAAACTGGGGATAGAGATAGGAAGTCTATCTCTATCCTTTCTTGCTGAGTACGTAAGTACCGGATTACAACTGTGACTTTCTTGTGATACAAGTCGGGTCTTCATGCAGGGCAGGCCCGTCATCTAGATGGTAGGCTTGACCCTGCTCTGTGAGGTGGTCCGTTTAATTTGTCTCTGTGAGGATACCCGGGGACCATGTTATCCATAGTAGCCCCCGAGTGCTTTACAGCCAAGTCATACTTCAAGTCGAGTACTCCCACTGGAACCTTCTCTATGCTGAGTGCTCCATTGGCATGCAAGGAGGCTGTGAAGGGCTCAAGAGAGCTTTGCAGGTTGAAATCTCTGAGTGACTCCCAACCCAATTTCTTGGAGTCCTGGAAGTCAGGGCGATGGTTGACGTCGCGGCGTGAGTAGAATGTCGACGCAACTGTCCTCAGCACAATACATGAGAAGATGGCATAGTAAATCGGCGCAGCTGTCCTCGGCACAATACATGAGAAGCCGCCGTAGTAAGTCAGCGCGGTTGTCCTCGGCGCAGTGCGCGAGAAGCCGCAAGTTGTGGTGGCCGTCCTCGTCGTTGTCGGAGCAGCGAGTCGGCGTAGGGAGTTGGCGTGGCTGTCCTCGGCGCAGTGCGCGAGAAGCTGAGCCGCAGTTTGCGCTCGAAACGCTGGCGTAGGCATGCAGCTGAGCCATATAATGCACTCAGGGTGCTAGTATAGGCATGCAGCCGTACCGAAATTGGCGTAGGCGTGGAGCCATGCCGTAGATTGCGCTTGGGGCGCGGGTGTTGACACGTAACTGTGCCATGGTCGTTGCTTATAGCGTAAACACTTCCTTGTACCCCTGTAACATGTACATGTAGAATTTAGACAGTATCTGAATATGAAAACATTTGGTCGGATATAAAATCTGACTATCTTTATGTGCGAAATAGCCATTTTTTATTTTTCTTACTTAATGATTTTTGTTAGTCCGAGTGGTTTTTCTTCCTTTTGTTATACACTCTGCCCGACTAGTCTAGCCTCCGAGTGTAGGGAGTTGGCACATGGCTTTTTATCCTAGGCACGCGTTTGGGTGACGTAGAGTTCACTGTGTTATGAGTTCAGAGCTTCACTACTCAGAATTATAGCGCACTCGGATTTCACTTAAATCACTAAGTAATAAAAGCAAAAAAATAACTATAAAAAAGATGGGTACGCGCAAGTGCACACAATTATGTGTAGCCCCCGACTTACTGCTTAGTTGGAATTCAACTAAGTAGCAAGTGAAGAAATTACACGAGTTTATATGTGAAAATATTATGATGATGAAAAACTTAGCTGCTTTGCTGACGACGATGTCGTCCTTGCTTTTGAGCTTTTAGCCTCCGGGCGTATCACCTTGTAGGCTTGAAGCTTAGACGTAGGCTTGTAGCCGTGCCAAAGTTTACGCTCGGGACGCTGGCGTTGGCGTGAAGCCGTGCCGAGTTGACGTAGGCATGCAGCCGAGCCACATGATGCACTCGGGGTGCTGGCGTAGACGTGCAGCAGTGCTAAAGGTTGCGCTCGGGGCACTGGCGTTAGCATGAAGCCGTGCCGAGTTTGATGTAGGCATGCAGCCGAGCCGTATGATGCACTCGAGGTGCTGGCGTAGACGTGTAGCCATGCCAAAGGTTGCACTCGGGGCGGTGGCGTTGGCGTGAAGCCGTGCCGAGTTTGACGTAGGCATGCAACCGAGCTGTATAATGCACTCGGGGTGCTGGCGTAGACGTGCAGTCGTGCCAAAGGTTGTGCTCGAGGCGCTGGCGTTGGCGTGAAGCCGTGCCGAGTTGACGTAGGCATGCAGCCGAGCTGTATAATGCACTCAGGGTGCTGGCATAGACGTGCAGCCATGCCAAAGGTTGGGCTCGGAGTGCTGGCATTGGCGTGAAGCCGTACCGAGTTTGACGTAGGCATACAGCCGAGCCATATGATGCACTCGGTGCGGTCGAGACGCGTGAGCGTGCGGCCGTGCCAAAGGTTGCGCTGGGGCGCCGGCGTTAGCGTGAAGCCGTCTTAGGGTTGACGAGGCATGCAAATGAGCCGTATAATGCACTCGGTGTCTTTGGCGTGGCGTGTAGCCGTGCCATAAAAACCATCTCGCATTATACTGTATTGTACCCTATGGAGACAACGAAAAATACGAGTAGTAGAGAAAAAACTGGATTGTAAAGCAATATGCATGATGTCCAATTATGTATTTTTATTATGTCAAATTGTCGTCTTTTTATCTTTTCCGTAGTGATTTACGCTTCTCCGAGAATGTTTAATTCCTTTTGTTAAGCACTCTGCCTAGCTCATCAAGTCCCTTAGCGTTAAGAGTTGGCGCGGAGCTCTGTCTCCGAACACGCTTCAGAAAACCCAAATTTTCATAGGAATCAGAGTTTCACTACTCAGAATGTGTGATAGTCGAAATCGGTAAAAGTCAACATGGAAAAGAACTAAAGAAACTCGAAAAGAGATGGGTGTAGATAATGCACCTATTTAGATGTAGCCCCCGACTTAATACTTAGTTGGATACCAACTAAGTAGTAAGTCAGAAGATAAATTATAATGATGTAATTGAGTATAAAAATAGACAACTTAGCTGTTGATCGTGTCGTCCTCACGCCCGAGTGAACAAGCCCCGGGCATATCACCTTGTCAGCACGGTTGTCCTCGGCGTCATGCGTGAGAAGCCGGCGTAAGGAAGTCGGCGCGGCTGTCCCTGGCGTCAAGCGCGAGAAGCCGGCCTAGAGAAGTCGGCGCGGCTGTCCTCAAAGATCGAAAGCACGAAACCGGGCGCAGAAGTCAGCGCGGTTGTCCTCGGCCTTGATCGCGAGAAGCCGCCCTAGGAAGTCGGCGCGATCGTTTCGGCGTCGAGCACGAAGCCGTATGAGAAGTCGGCACGGTGTCCTCGGCCAAGGCGCGTGAAGCCGCCTAGGAAGTTGTCGTGGCTATTCTCGGCGTCGTGCGCGAGAAGCCGGCCTAGGAAGTCAGCGCGGCTGTTCTCGGCGTCGCACGCGAAAAACCGGCCTAGAAAGTCGGCGCGGCTGTCCTCGGCGTCGAGCATGAGAAGCCGGCCTAGAAAGTCGGCGCGGTTGTTCTCGGCGTCGGGCGCGAGAAGCCGGTCTAGGAAGTTAGCGCGGCTGTCCTCGGCGTAGAACATGAGAAGTCGGCGCAGTAAGTCGGTGTGGTTGTCCTCAGCGCAGTGCGCGAGAAGCCGGCCTAGGAAGTCAGCGTGGCTGTTCTCGGCGTTGTGCGCGAGAAACCGGCCTAAGAAGTCGGCGCGGCTGTCCTCGGTGTTGTGCGCAAGAAATCGGCCTAGGAAGTCGGCGCGACTGTCCTCGGCGTAGAGCATGAGAAGCCGGCCTAGGAAGTCAGCGCGGCTGTTCTCGACGTAGAGCATGAGAAACCGGCCTAGGAAGTAGGCGCGGTTGTCCTCGGCGTCGAGCACGAGAAGTCGACCTAGGAAGTCGGCGCGACTGTTCTCGGCGTTGTGCGCGAGAAACCGGTCTAAGAAGTCGGCGCGGCTGTCCTCGGCGTTGTGCGCGAGAAACCGGCCTACGTAGTCGGCGCGGCTGTCCTCGACGTAGAGCATGAGAAGCCGGCCTAGGAAGTCGGCGCGGCTGTTCTCGGCGTCGTGCGCGAAAAACCGGCCTAGAAAGTTGGCTGTCACGGTTTCGACCGAAATCTCTTCTATCGTCATCATGGTGACGTCTCTCATCTTCTTCTCGCTCTCGTCACCGAGCTTCAATATCTTGGCGAATGTCGCAGTTTGTCGTTGTTGCCGGAGCAACGAGTGGGTGCGGCGGTAGTCATTGTCATCGTCGCCGCAAGTCGGAGGGCGTAGGAGCCGCAAGTCGGCGTCACAGGAGACGCCAGTCGGGGCGTCGCTGGAGCCGTAAGTCGGGACGACGTAGGAGCCTCGCCGTGATCTCCGGGATGATATCCGCTTTGTCGTCGAGGTCTGCCATGCCCTTGCTAAGGTGCACCAAGGATCGCTGAGGTGCCGAGCGAAATTCACATCGATCTCCATCTTCGCGTGGTATTCACGTCACCTCCGCGCAGTCTGTCTTCAAACGGTCGCCGCGGTCAAGTCCCAACTCAGTTTTCGATGATCTTGAACTCGTTGGAAAGATAACGAGATAAGCTTTCCAACGCATCCAAAACCACCCTGAAATTCCAGCCGATTCAACGGAAAATCACGACGCAAGTTCCGTCCAGATTCTGGACGCGAACAGATCTTGCGTTCGCTTCACGGTTGAAGTTGTTTTGCGATCGGATCTGATCCGATTCTTCGAGGGCAAGCTTGCCGAGGTTCTTGATGATGAAATCCAAGCCTTTAAAACGGAAAACTTGACCGAAGGTGAATTCGACGGCATTGCCACCGAGAATGCCATCGAGATTGATGAAGATGATCTTAGCGCTGCCCCTACCTGGCGCGCCAACTGTCGATGAATTATGGCGGCAATATACTTTATGGGGCTATGCGTAAGACCGAAACTCGATGGTAACACAGGAGATAGATTTATATAGGTTCGGGCCCTCTACGGTGGAGGTAATACCCTACTCCTATGCTCGTGGATTATATTGGGGTTGATCTCGATGGATCAATGTTAAGGATAGCTATGGATCGATGTGATCTCTCCTCTCCTCTTTTTTTCTCCTACCGAACTAGGGGCCCTGCCTCCCTTTATATAGTAGAGGGAGGTAGGGTTACAGATAAGTATCCCAGTTGGTTATGGAAACTGGAGATAGAGATAGGAAGTATATCTCTATCTTTTCTTGCCGAGTACGTAAGTACCAGATTACAACTGTGTCTTTCTTGTGATACAAGTCGGGTCTTTATGCAGGGCAGGCCCGTCATCTAGATGGTAGGCGTGACCCTTCTCCGTGAGGTGGTTCGTCTAATTTGTCTCTGTGAGGATACTCGGGGACCATGTTATCCACAGCAACCCCTGGAGGGGGTGCACTGGATCTTGGTGGTCACGATCATGCGGTCATCAATGGGCATGGCGCACAACACCTTGCCTCCCCGACAGCGCTCGGCGTTCGTGGCACGGCCTTGCCATGGAGGCACCTTGGTAATGCTCCGGCCAAATTGGTCCCTATAGGAGGTAGAGAGGGAGGTAATGAGTTCAATGGAATTTTGGGGATGACGACTAGTGTGCATATGGGAGACATTTGGGGCTTTACATAGTGCAAATGTGTTGACACCCAAATTTGGACATAGCCGAAGCTTACACTGGAAGATCACGATATGCATTGACTTCAGGGACTTGAATAAAGCGACTCCAAAGGATGACTACCCAATTCCTATAGCTGATATGTTGATCAATGTTGCATCTGGCATAAGATAGTTAGCTTCATGGATGGTATTGTGGGGTATAGTCAGATTTTCATGGCTAAAGACGATATCCACAAAACGGTGATTTGATGCCTAGGTGCTATCAGTTTATTCGAGTGGGTCGTCATGACTTTCAGGTTGAAGAGTGCTAGAGCTACTTACCAACGTGCGATGAACTCGATTTATCATGAGTTGATTGACTTATTAGTAGAAATATACATCGATGACATAGTTGTCAAATCCCGAGAAAAACATGAGAATATAGCCGATCTGCGAAAAGTTCTGGAAAAGACTAGGGCTTTTGGTTTAAAGATGAATCCACTCAAGTGTGCTTTTGACGTATCTGCTGGACAATTTCTAGGGTGAGAGAGGAATCGAGGTTAGTCTACAGTGAGATGTGAAGCCCCTAAGTGCAAAAAGGACCTCCAGAAGTTGATTGGCATGATCAACTATCTCCGACGATTCATCTCTAACTTATCTAGACGCCTCGGGGCGTTAACGCCTTTGCTGAGGTTGAAAGCGGATCAGCAGTTTCTTTGGGAGAAGAAACATCAAGAGGCCTTTGACGATATAAAGAAGTATTTGGCTAGCCTTCGGTGTTAGCAGTCCTAAAAAGGGATCCCATTCAAACTTTATATATGGGCTGAGGATGATTCAATTGGTGCAATCTTGGCGCAAGCATTTCGGCTGAGGATGATTCAATTGGTGCAATCTTGGCGCAAGCCGTTGAAGGCAAAGAGAAAGTAATATTTTATCTAAGCTGATGACTCATTGACGCCGGCACTAGGTATTCTTCAGTGGAAAAGCTATGCTTATGTTCATATTTCGCTTGCACCAAATTGAGACATTACATTCTGGCTTCCTAGTGCAAGATAGTTTGCAAAGCCAACGTAATAAAATACATGCTATATGCACCGATATTGAAAGGACGGTTAGGAAAATGGGCATATACGCTCATTGAGTATGATCTAGTATGATCTGAAATATGAATCGGCTAGAGCGGGTAAGGGACAAGTGTTGGCTGACTTTGTCAGTAATCATTGTCCTGCCATCGCTGAAGGGATGATCAGCATCGCCCCCTGGACATTGTTCTTTGATGGATCGGCTTGTAGTCAGGGAAGCGGTGTCGGCTTATTATTAATATCCCCAAAAGGGGGCAGGTTCGAGTTCGTGCTAAGGGTAGAATCGCTGTGCTTAAACAACTAGGTGGAGTATCAGGCTTTGCCAAAAGGGCTGCAATTACTAAAAAGCGTGGAAGCCGATGCTATGGAGGTTTTTGGCAATTCACTCTTAGTTGTACAGCAAGTATCCAGGAATTATGAGTGCAAAGACGAAATTTTGAACGAATACTTAAATGAGTGCTTAGATATTATCGGCTTATTTAGAACATTTGAAATCACTCACATTCCTAGAGAACAAAATTGTGAAGCCAACGCGCTAGCATAAAGTGCTTTTGGTTACAAGCCAATGAAAACCAGGGACGTATTAGAGGTCGTAACCATGAAGGACGATTGGAGGCAACAAATCACCTGATACTTACAGGACCCTTTAGGGTGTAAAGATAAGAGATTGAAAAGAAGGGCTTTGAAGTACATACTACTCGATGGAGTGCTGTACAATCAGACTTTGGAAGGGTTATTGCTCAAATGCCTTGGTACAGAGGAGGCATAAATCGTAATGGGAGAGGTTCACGAGGGGATTTGTGAAACTCACCAATCGGCTCACAAAATAAAGTGGCTTATCAGGAGAATGAGATATTTTTGACCGACGATGCTGAAGAATTGCTTTAGGTATTACAAGGGATGCCAAGATTGCCAAAGGTTTGGTAATGTCCAAATAGTTCCATCAGCTATGAATCTGATTATCAAGCCATGACTGTTTAGAGGATGGGGATTCGATATAATTGGACAAATCTATCCTAGTTTATCCAAGGGACACAAATACATCTTGGTGGCTACAGATTACTTCAACAAATGGGTGGAAGCAATCCCCTTGAAGCAAGTCACCACCGTTAAAGCTATCTGCTTAACAGAACACATTGTCCAGCTTTGTTAAGGAACACATTGTCTACAGGCTTGGAATCCTCAGACGATTACAACAGACTAGGGGACTGTGTTCATGTCAGAGAGCTTTCAAGACTTTGCCAAAGAATTGGGTATTAAGATGCTAAACTCATCACCTTACTATGCTGAAGCTAGTGGGCAGGCTGAATCATGTTATAAAGGGTTGATCAAATTGATAAAGAGAAAGATAGACGAGAAGTCGAGGACATGGCACACGACACTATTGGATTAATTATGGGCCTATCGAATTACATATCATGGAGCAACTAAGGTTTCTCCTTATCAATTGGTATATACCAAGAAGCAGTATTACCCTTCAAAGTTAGTATCGGCCCATTACGGATAAGCAAACAATATGAGTTACAAACCGATGACTACAGAAGCTTGCTAATGGATAACTTGGAAGAGTTACCCGAGCATCAGCTTAAGGCATTAGAACATATTGAAAGGAATAAAGCGTGCGTGGCCAGATACTACAACAAAGGGGTTGTTGCCAAGTCCTTTGCAGAAGGCAAGTTAGTATGGAAGATGGTGCTGCCTATCGGCTCGAAGGATAACTACTATGAAAAATGGTCTCCAACATGGAGGGACCATATCGTGTAAGCTGATTGGTACCTAGTAACTCATACATTTTGGAGACATTGGAGCAAGAACTATTTTGCAAAGCAGTCAATGGCAAATACATAAAGAAATACTACCCTAGCGTGTGGGTTGGTTCTTGAACATAATTTATTTAAAGCCGATCTAATTCGTAATAGCCGACGTAAAGGAACGTTGCCTTTAGAATCATCCCAACATGTTGCTGTCAGGATGGATTGAGAAATGAAAGGGGAATAAGACAAGACGAAGTAAAAATATCTCATCAAAACGAAAGTTTAGTACATCGGGTACAAGGCACTCGGGCCAAAATAGAAAGGGAAAAGTTACATAAATCAGCTCAAGGCCATAAAATGAAAAGTATAAAGTCGATTACTTGGAATCGACTCGAACCGGCGATGGAAAGATGACCTTGAAGACAGCCATCGCTGCCGCCACCAGAACCTTTTGGACTTCCTAGATAATCGCCTCATCATCCTTGTCCGATCCCAGGACTTCGATGATCCGAGACTTTTGCTGCTTGATGGAGGCAATGCATTCCTTGACCTTCTGCTTCTAGAGCAGGGCAGCGTCGTCAGCTTCCTCTTTGGCCTGGATGGTCTATGCCAGTTGACTCTTCACAGTCTTCAAATTGTCCTCCAAAATAAGGACGGCGGTCAGGGCAACGTCAGCTTCCTTGGTGGCGTTGGAAGCCGATTCAGCGAGCTTCTGACAAGTCGCTTGCTAGGTATTGGCATCCACCGCTAGGGACTTGAGGAGATATTCCTCATCCCGCTGAGCTGCGCGCCGGGCCATCCGCTCCTTGGCAAACTCCATGCCCTCCCGGTGCGAGTCGACATCGCAAGCCGATAGGAGGACGCTTTGGGCCGCTTCTGAGAGGACTATGTCCAGATCCTGCACCACGTTGCGGATAGGCTACGCGTCTTGGATGAGGGCGTCGGCATTGGAGGTGAGAAGGAACTCCAATAGCTTGAGCTTCTCTAGGAGTTCGGGGGTGATGGTGGTTGAAGTCGATGGCTGGCCTGCCTCCTTGGAGATCCCAGACAAATTAGTCACAGGACAAGTCTACTCCCTCATCGCCTTCATCTTCGAACTCTCCTGGATCAAAATCTAGGAGAGCAGTGATATCGGAAGTCCCCTTGATCGGCTTTGAGGGAGCCTGCAATGGGAAAGAATAGTCAACATAATTGCTGAAGCATAAAGAATCAATCAAAGAAAGCAAAATACATACCTGATCAGCAGGGGCGGCAGCGACAGAAGCCTAAGTCGGCTTAGGATCCGATGGAGGTGTGATGGTGAGAATGTCCACCATCTTATCCTAAAAAGAAGCAATCAGGAATAATTTGAAGCAGAGTCCTCCAACAGGTGTTGGGCGAAAAGGCATACCTTTGGGGAGCCGACCTTTGAGGTTGAGACTCAGCTACTCCCTCCATCACGTCGGTGGTCTCGATGGTGGTGGGGACTGTCTTACTCTTCTTCAGCTTTGGGGCATCCTTCTTAGACGCGAGGCGCTTGACGTCTACAAGTGGCTCATCGGTTTAATAAAATTTTAAAATCAATATATGGATAAGAGCCGATGTGGTGAGGACTTACTTTTGGCCTTGCCCTTCTTCGTCGCCAGCTCAGGAGGAGTAGGGCGTCGGGGTATATGTTGGCCATGAGTAGCCAACAGTTCTAGCAGGGATCTTCTTAGTCTGATCTGCCTGTAAAAACAAACAGAAGTTAAGATCGGCTTGAGACGCTACAAGAATATTAAGAGGTTAGAAGGTTAGTTCGCTACCCATAGAAGAACTAGAGGAAGACTCGTCCTCCTTAGCGATATGCTCTTAGACGTTTTGAAGAGCCTCTTTAAGGAGGTTGGAGAGATCTGGGTAAAGCTGATCGGTGTAGAACTTAAGAGGGCGATCAGCTAGAAAGATGGCATCCAAGATGGGCTGCCACCATTGCCTAAAAGGAAGAGAAGTTTTTCCACCAAGGCAGAGTGATGGAAGATTAGTGCAAAATAAGTCATCGGCCAAGCCAAGAATAGCACTTATGGTATTCTTGGCCGATAGGAGTCGAGGCTAGAGTCACTGGTTCAATATCAAGTGAGGGACGGCTTGCCTAAAGCCAAATTGTCAGGCATAGAAGGAAGGATGATAGAATTTGTAAGAAGGTTTAAAGGTCCTGGCTCGAGTGTTCAAGCCGACGACCAGAGTACAAGAGGAAATGAAGTATTTCAACATTTCTCGTGATTCCTCGTTGAGGTGATCGGAGAGGCGGAAGAAGGAGGTGATTGGAAACTCTTCTGCTTCCCGATAGCAAAAGAGGGAGCGAGCTGGGACTTCATCGGTTGCCAAGTAAAAAAAGAAATTAAAGTATTTAACCATGGCCGACGCATTAAGTCTAGCTGAGCCTTGGCCTAAGGATGAGACCTCTCCAAAGGATAGGCTTGATCTATACTCCATGTCCTCATTCTCCGATATGTCTTCGCGGGGGAAGGGAATTTGGGTTTCATAGCCCCCACAGCCGATGAAACTGTGTGTATAGCCAAAGCTGTATAAACCACATATGACCCCCTATATTTCCTACGACGTGGCCTCCAAGTCCAGTATACAGCCTAGATTGGATGATGTGCATCATTTGATAAGCCAATCCTAAGAGTAACTTGACTAAGGATACTCGGCCTACGCGAAGCAACCTCTCAGTAGGACCATGATATAATTGTGTTGGACCTAGAGACGCTCTACAAAACGCAAAGCGGTCCAACCACATGTTAAGGAAGGCGACATGCTCTTTATCCGATACTGGGCCTTCTCAAGGATTATTTTCCTCCATGTATCGGATCAACCCTTCCCCTTTTTGAGAAATTAATTTGTGGGAAACCGAGAGCTCTTAAGCCGATGGTTGCTCCCTATTAGGCCTGAGATCATTAAACATGGCGACGTCAAGGAGGGTTGGTCCGATTGGTCCTAGCTTAAGCATAAAGGCGTTGAATGTATCAATCTAGAAGTAACTGATGGCCGCCAGCATAGATTCATTAGCACTGAGACTGGATAAGGAAAGCAGTAGATAGTCGGCTATCCTTATTTCTTCCCATTCAAGCTTCTTAACAGCCAATACCCTAATAAACTAGTTCTTCTTCTAGCCAGCTAGTTCCATCGGCCAGGCTCGGAAGCTATCTTTCCAGCCTTCCACATTTGCATCCACAGCAAACAAGGGAAGACGGGAGACATCCAAATTGATGATGTCCGATAGGGTGAGGTCTCCCACTGGACCAAGGATAAAGGAATGAGGAAAGTCGGGAATGTAAAGGAGTACCTGAGACATGATTACTGAATGGAGGAAAGGGTGGAAAAATGATTAAATCTAGAAGAAGGGATTGCAAACCGATGCATGTGTGAAAGCCGATAACCGAGGCTTGGTAGCTTGGAGGTGTGAAAATGACGGGGGACGGTCCTGATACTTATAGTCATAGTGAAAAACTAGGGTTTCACTACGGCATAGGAAAGAGGCGCAGTAAAACCGTGACTTGTCATTTTGAGTGAATGGCGGATCCAAATATTTCAATGGCAGAGATGAGAACAAGTCGTGAGACGGTTTCAAGTCAATGAAATTGTTTGCAAAATTTGAGGTGCGTATCGGCTACTGAGATAAATAAAAAGGAAATTGTTCCAAGTTTTATTCCTAAATGTGGAAAGGAAAGTTTGAAAGGAAAACTGTTCTAGTGATGAAATATAATCTCCTTGGCCGTGAACTGTCCTTCGTCCAAGCCATTTGCATTTCTATTTGCAAAACCATTTAATCCTTTCCAAAAACCCTTTCCTTTTGAAAAGAAACATCTACCATATGAATAATCCCTTCACATGCTATTAACCGTAAACACGGCGATCATGATAATTCTTAACTCTGTAGAGTGGGTATACTTTATCCTCAAGAGGTATCACACCAACTGTGTGAACCACAAAGCTATTTGGGCTAAAAGCTCTAATAACACTCGCTCCATGAGTCATTCCCGGGCACCCTGTGGGGCATCGGTCCGATGGCCTCGGTCCTCACGTTATATAAGAAGACCAAGGAAACACCATCCAAGGTGCCAACAAACGTGGAAACATCATCCATGCCCGTACAACACAGATGTCTATGAAGGACATCACCACCAGAAAGTAGCTATTAGAGATCAAAGCTTAATAGGCCAGGTCCGTCCCATAACGGAGCTAGAGGTTGTATTATAAGGCTCAGTTTGTATGTTCATAGGATGAGCAGTCTTTAGACTAGGGGAGGAGTACAGGCACCAACCCGAAACCGTGCATCCTCTGCACCATACAGTCAGCCGGGTCCTCCTTAGCTAGTGCTTTTAAGGGAGAGACAGAAAACATCCCAATCCCGACATTCTTCCCAATGCTTCCCTTTACCAAAAAATCATTTTTCCAACCATGCAACAAATTACCAATCGTAATGTTTATTCTGCATGAACATTTTTATCCTATTCCAAAGGTGGGCACGGCATCAACATATTTTATATTTAACCCTATGGTGAAAAATCATTAAGGGTGTAAAAGCTTTTATATTTTCTGGTTGTAGCTAATACTAGTAACTACTTATTTTAAACATCGCATGCAAGTTTTAAATTTCTATAAATTCCATTAAATTAGACAGAGGTTCATTCAACATGCGTCAAGGGGACTTGCCTTGGTCGAATTCCGGGGGCAGGTAATCCTCGTCAGTTGGAGGTTCCACGATCTCCTTGGATCCTACTCTTGCATATGGATACATACAACAAACGTAACTCAAGGCTCTGTTGACACCAAGATTTGGCAAAAGCCAATGGGCCAAAAGCTGGCTTGGGCCTTGAGAGGAATGGGCTAGAAACAAAGTACTACGACGGCCTAAATCGGCTTATAGGTATATATGGAAAGATCCAAAACCGGCAAGGAAGATTGACTCGGTTAGAAGGATATAAACGGAAGGATGAGTCCGGATCGGCCAAGTTCTGGTGTGCTAGGATAAGTTAGTTAAATATGGAAGATAAAGTCGAGTCTGTATCGAATACAAGTCGAGTCCTAGTTATAGTCGAAGTATAATAGTCTGTATAATTAGTTTTCCCTCGAGGGTGTGTAAATCATCCACACATCAATCAAATAATCTACATTCTTTATTGCATTAGAGTAGTTTCTCTGTATTTAGATTTTGATCGACTTGCTGCGCATTGCCATTCGATCAGCTTTGAGATACAATCTGGGAGTTCTTGCAAGTAAGTATTGTCTCGATTAAGTTCAATCTACAGGCTTACGTTGGCTTTTGGTCGAAATACTATCTTGGTTGATATTGTTGCGCATCACCGTTTCAGCCAAGGGTTATGTCGGCGACTGGGAGGCGAGCCTCCGCAGCGCCAATAAGCAAGGGAAGGGGGTGCGAGGCCCGGCGGCCCCTGCGTCCCGGATCGAGGCCCGCCGCCGGCGAACGCCGGCGAAAAAGACCTTGGTCCCGACGCGGCTGGACGCGTCAAGACCGGATCGACGGGGACGATGACACGAGTGTTTTATCCTACTTCAGGCCTCCACTGCGAGATAACAGGCTTACGTCCAGTCTTCGTTTAATGCCAAGATTAAACGAGTACAAGGGGTGAAGTACAGGCTTTGGGAAGCCCGGGCTTCGAGTACAGTGAGTGCTCGAGGCACTTGAGTGTGTGTGTTCCTGTTGACACCCAAATTTGGCAGGTGGATCGGATAAATATGGGCCGTCATTATTAAGACGCTGGGCCTCATCAACGTTGTGGGCCTCGTTGACCAAGGGTGAAATCGGCACAGGATCAAGTTCGACGCGGAATCGAAATCGGCACAGGATCTCGTATTCCGGATATTATGGAAAGATATCAAAGAAAATCGGGATTGCATCCGAGTGTTAAGGAAGTTTATCGGGTCGTTCTATAGACAGATTAGATAACGTCGAGTCGGAGTCAATCTTGCAGTTTAGGCGTTAGTATAAATAGCGACCTGATAGACAGGGATAGACATTACACAATACACAAACACTACACCTTTGAACCCGATCGACCTCGTCGAGAGGATTTCAACCCGCAGGTAGGGCTATCTCGATGTAATCGATTCTCTTACCTGTTCTCGTATGCATGGCTGCATTGCTACAACCTCATGTATACAAAGCATGTTAGGCTGTCTCGGTTTACCGATCCTTAGCATGGACGCATGTTTGCACTGTCTCGAGTTATTCGATCTGCATCATGAATGTATCCTCATGGTGTTAACCGATGAAACACTTTGTTCTCGTGTATTCTCTTTCTTCGATGCATATGACTGTCTCGATTTAATCGATCTTATATGTACTTGTTTGGGAATTGACATGAATAAAGTATTCACCGGTTTGCGTCATATTTATCTAGCAATGTCGGTTGTTGATTATGTTTGCATGCTTTTCTCGAATCTAATATATGAGACTGTCTCGATCCTATCGATCTCCCATATGTTCGTTTTAGGGGATAGTATGATTAACATATTTTCCGATTGACGTTGTTTTGCTAGTTCCTACTACTTAGATCGATTTATTAGTCTACATCGCGTTATAGATCTGAATACTGTCTGGGCTTGACCCATCTATTTAGGTCAATTTCGTGATTAAAACTGATAGATCTATTTAAGGATTTGAAACTGGTTTTCCAATATACAAATACCAAAAAGATAGATTCATTGATTTATTGTTTATTACGATTGCTTTATCGGAAATTAAGCCGATAGAATTTCCACCATCGATTGTCTTGAGACCGATGTGTGTAAACCTGATTTGGCTACTAGAAAAAGCCGATTAGGGCCAAGTCGCTAATGATTTCCCCTTGTCAATTCACAGGTCAAATTGACTGGCACGTTTGGTTCCTGGTTGCGACACAAGCCTCGACTTGACGCTTCCGCATAGTGTGTGCGTGAAGAGTCAACTTTTCGCGTCAACAGTTCCTACTGTTACCTGAATGCGGAGAACTACCGCCGGGAACTAGAGCTACTACGAAGGTGCAAGTGCTCCTGTTCTACAGTAACTATTCTCTAAGTGAGTTGCGCGTATGCAGAAGTGAAGTGGTTCTCAGTGCCGTCCTCCATTGTTGTGGTATGTATGCCCCTTTTATAGGTGCTCTCCGGCCACTGTAACTTGCGCTGGTCCGTTGAATTAGTCGTTGCCTTTTTCCCATGCCGGTAGCGTACCGAATCCGCCGGGTAATCGAGTGCCATCCTCCGATCACCGCGCCAGACCGCTACCGGTCAGCACGTGTCTTTGCCCATGCGGGCGGTTGACGGGACTGGCCGCCAACCCGTCAGAAGCCGCCGCTAGGTGCTCCTCGGTACAGTGCGCGCATTTAATTCTCGGTGACTTTGGGGACCCGAAGCGTATCCTCTCCGCGGCGCGGCGTGATCCGCCTCGGGTCCTGTTCCTTTGTACCTCAGAAGCCCGGAGTAAGCAAGAGGCCCGAGCTTCCGAGGCGGGGCAGCTCGGGCTCGAGCTTGCCAAGCTCAGGCACGAGCTTGCTAGCCCCGAGCTTGCCTCCGGTGGGGCCGTAGGTAAGTGAATGGGCCGATCCTTCATGGGCCACATACTTTCCCCAACAGCTAGCCCCGAGCCTCGAGCGGGATAATGACGTGCCACTCAGAGGTTTATCTGGTAACTGTCTTCGGGCGAAATGCTTGCCTCTTTGCGCGAGCGGGTCCCCCACAGCTTCGGCAGGAATCCCAAATTGGCGCGGTAATGCGCGCCGCTTCCTTCTCCTCGGTTTCCACGTCTCTCGGCGGACAGGCGACGGTTTGTCTCCTCTTACCGGTTTATATCAAGCGGTTTCCCTTTCCGCCGTCTCTTCTCATGCCCTCCTGTACTACTCGTTCGCCTTGTGCTACTCTCGCTCCTTCGCCTTCTTCCTTCCTTCGCTTCTCTACCATCTTTCCTCTCCGATCTTCCTCCTCCCGATGGCGCCCTTCACGCGAAGCCTCCTTGCCGAGGACGACCTGAAGGGGTTGGAAGCCGCCGGCTTTGTCGAGGTCAGCGGGTGGAGGGCGACCGGCAGAGAGGCGGTCCCTGCGCCCAAGAGCAAAGAGTTTGTTTGCTTCGAGCTTTTCGCGATTCATGGGCTCCGGGTTCCGGAGTCCGAATTCGTTGACTCCGTCTTGGCCCAGTGCGGAATCGAATTGGTGAACCTCAATCCCATCTCGATCTTGTTCCTGACGATCTTCGCGCACCTCTGCGAAGCGTTCGTCGGGGTGGAGCCGACGGTCAGCCTCCTTCTCCACTTCTACGAGCTGACCACAACCGGCGGAAACAATGTGGCGGGGTGCACCTACTTCAAGCTCCGCCGAGACATGAAGTCCTCGTACCTGGTGTTCAAAGCCAAGGAGAACGTCGGGGGGTGGGCGTCGCGGTGGTATTACGCCGAGAAGCCCGACAACTGTCGATTATGGTTCGCCAGCGCGAGCCCTAGGAAGGTGACGATGCCCCGGCCCACGCTGGAGCCGGCGGAGGTGGCCCTGGTGGCCAAGATTCAGGACTTGGCCAGCTGGGGGCTCAATGGCTACGACATCGTAGCCGACTTCACCAGACACCGGGTGAGCCCGCTGAGGAAGCGGGTTCGCCCCATCTTCGAGATCCGCGGGTGGGATGATCTCTCCCATGAAGGTACTTCCCGTAAGTCTCCTGATGAGGACATCACTCCTGACATTGCTTCTCCTGTTGAAGACCCTGATGTTGAAGCTCCTGATGAAGTCCCTGTTGATGCTACACCACTGGTACAAGGACCAATTACGAGGGCCCAAGCACGACAACTGCGGCATCTACTGGGAGATGTTGTTGTCGCCATCAGAAATCATGGATTAGCTCATGAAGAGAGAAGATGCAACTACATCAACGCAGAGAAGCAGCCGCAAACAAGGCAGTCGCAAAACATGGGCTAGGCCGGATTGGAGCACCGGCCCATGGTAGGGCACCGGCCCACCATGGGGCCCATCATGGGGCGCCACGCCACGCCACGCCCTTTGGTCGTGGCCCATGATGGGGTCCAGCCGGCCCAAGGTGGGGCGCCCCTCACCTCCGCCTGGTTTAGTACCATACCGCTACCTTTCCAGTGCAGGGCACCCTCCCTTCGCTATATAAACCATGTCATAGGTGGCTCCACAACTCGGGTTTTGCTTAAGATTATTCTGCCTTTGCAGTTTTGCCGAAAACTCGGTCTGTAAAGCCCCAACTCGTGAGCTTAATATTATTTTGCAATTTGAGATTGCTTCTTTTCGTTCTTTCTTGTGTTCTCGATTCACTAGCAGGAACAAGCCTTCATGGCGAGGTCAATCGCGTCTTGGCACGGTTGGTAACCAACGGAGCGGTGGTGTAGCGATTGCAGGCTTAGATCGGTTCTGATCAGAAATCGGATCGTCAACGTCGAGTCTCCACCAATCGACTTATTCTCTACCTGTCGGAAGATCGGGCATCCGTCTCCCATCAAGTGGTATCAGAGCCAGGCTGCCCATCAGGTATCATTGTATCCCCTCTGTTCATCGTGCATCCTTTACCTAGAGTCTAGACAAGACCAAAAAAAAATCGTGATCATTGTCTTCCACTGTCCAAGCCACTTCGAACCTTCGCAATTTCGTTTTCAGTTTCGCATTGCTGAGTTCATGTTCATGGTCACCGCCTTGTTGCTGGTTTAGGTCGTGTCATCAGATCTGTTTTATACCTCTTCTATTTTCCTAGTTCATCCTACCACCGCAAACATCCAAAAAAACCAAGTCGAGTCCTGCTCG
Organism: Olyra latifolia; assembly: GCA_036346145.1. NCBI lineage: Eukaryota > Viridiplantae > Streptophyta > Magnoliopsida > Poales > Poaceae > Olyra > Olyra latifolia. The sequence goes on along the minus strand of CM070531.1, from coordinate 956,713 downwards.
GCTTGCCCTCGCCAGCCGCCTTGTGTTAATAATCTTGCGTCGCAAGCCCTAGATAGGACGCAAACCGCCTTGTGTCAACTGCCCTGCATCGCCAACCCTCAAATTTTCATCCCGCAAAACCTAAACACAAAAGAAGAACGAAACCGATCTTGATTTTGTATCAAATCCAGAGCACATTCGATAAAACGGCCATAACTTTTGCATACGAACTCCGTTTTCGACGTTCTTGGTATCCACGGACATCTACAGAAAAAGTTACATCCAAAACCCACCCACTTTCTTGGTCACGAAAAATTTTTCGGGGCCTAAAATCACTTCAGAAGATCCTGTTTCTAGCCTCGGAAGTTTCTGCACAGTTTTCAGAGCACATATCCGATTTTATAACCGGCACCCCTTACGTCAAAATTGAGGGGAGATTGCTCTCAGTTCCTATCTTAGTGCTGCTGACTTGAGACTAAATAAAAAAATAAAAAATAAAAAAATAAATTATCAAAGAGGCAGCGCACTGAAAAGAGCCACGCAAAAAAAAAATCAAACGTGCTATGATCGGGATCAAGACTGTTTCCATCTCTTCTGTCCTTGCTTTCATCTTTACTTGCTTGCTTGAATCCAGTTTTAGGAGCACTTTAGGCCAAAGAACATTTATGGTTCTTTGGACATTTATTCACTTTGTCATCGATTGCGGCTATTGCTAACCCTTGCTACTATATTGTGCCTTCCAAGCTCCACATATACTTCTTATCAGAACAGGATTCTACCTTGCAATCGCCTCACTCACTCTACTTGGTATCACGAACCAGCCACCGGTTGATCTTCCTGCAGTGTTGGTAAGAACCTTGTAAGAGCGTGGTAAGACGCTTGAGAGGGAGTGACTCCACCTGCCAGAACCTAGTAGCTAATAGGGATAATACCTTTGTGCTATCTTCTGTTTGTTACTAACAATGACAGGACCACAGACAAGAGCTAGAGCTGCAGCTGACGATGATGACATTCGCCACCTCCTTCAAAGCCTTAGGGAAGAGATGGTCAAGGGAAACAAGGAGCTCCAGGATGCCCTTGAAAAGATCAATCAAGCTGCTGTCCAGAATAACCAAAGGGTTAGGGAAGACATCACGCAGATCCGACAAGAGACGCAAGAAAACTTTGAGAGGATCAACCGTCGTGTCTCAGCCCTTGCCGACAGGGTTGAGGCTGTGGAAAATCAACCTCCTCCCAATGGGACGGGAGATGAAGAAGTTGAGTATGCAGCAGAAGAGTCCGAAGGTGGAAACGAACCAAGAAGAGCACCACACAATGACGCCGCCTTGCATCGTGCTGCTCAGGATATACGCCTACAGGAGCGCCAGCGTCGCGTTCGACAAGGTATGAGAGGTAATCCTGACAATAATGCTGACCTTAACAATCGCAATGCCGACCCATTTGCTAAGGTTAAGTTTACCATACCTTCGTTTTCTGGTGCTTATGATGCTGAAGTGTACTTAGATTGGGAAATGATCATTGAACAAAAATTTAATTCACATCTAGTGCCTGAAATTCATAGGGTAAGGCAAGCCACCAAAGGACTTTAAAGACTTTGCAATAATGTGGTGGAATGAATCGTTAAGGCCAACATAGCACCGATACTTGGGATTTGTTGAAACGACATATCGTGCTAGATTTGTGCCTCCTTCCTTTAAACGTGACTTGCGTGAAGAAATTACAACGCTTAGATCAAGGTAGTAAATCGGTGAGGATTACTACCAAGAGCTTCAGATAGGCATGTTATGCTATGCGAGGTAGAGGAGGATGAGGAAGATAAAATGGCTCGTTTCTATGGTGGATTACGCCGTGAGATCCGTGATATAGTTGATTATAAAGAATATAACTCACAATAGATTGTTCTAGCTTGTCGTTTTGGCGAAAAAAGAATTGCAGGACGATAACAATGCCGAGGAGCAACTTTGGTAGTACATTCACACCAAGACGCACCACGACGCCACCAAGTCGGCACCACCTCGACTTTTCCTGTCTCATCGCCTCGACGAGTAGGGCGCTGTTCAGCGATACCGACTCACCATCGCGGCGCCGGAGTAAGCAAATCATCTAATGTGCATACACCAGCGAAGACGTCATCGTCCGTTGCCTCCACAGGACGTACGACAGGTATAGTGTGCTATCGTTGCAAGGGGATGGGCCATGTCATGAAGGATTGCCCAAGTCAGCGAGCGTACATTGCTACAGAAGATGGTGGCTACATTAGTGCATCAGATGTAGAAAATGAATATGCTCTTGCAGCTAACCTTGCAGATGTCACTGATGAAGACACAGACCCTGAAGACACAGAGGAAACGCTGGGTACAGAGGCCACAGCCGGATTTCGGACAATAATTGTGCCGCGGGTGTTGAGCACTCAAGTGGATCAAGCCGAGAGAGCCCAACGTTACAATTTGTTTCAGACATTCCTCATCGCTGGCGATGACGAGCGAGTTCAAACCATAATTGATTCAGAAGTTGCAACAATCTAGTCGGGCCTCGATTTGGTCAAGAAGCTTTGCTTGACCACACGTGCACATCCTCACCATATCATGTTCAATGGTTCAACAACAATGTAAGGTCAAGGTAACCCAAACCGCCAGAGTATCTTTTGTCATTGGTTCATACCGTGATGTTGCTGATTTTGATGTTGTGCCTATGCAAGCATGCTCACTTTTATTAGGCGCACTCAGGAATTTGATAATGATGCGACTCATCATGGTAGGAGTAACAAGTACACACTTAGACACCAAGGAAAGAAAATCACTTTGCTCCCTATGACTCCTTCTGAAATTGTGCATTTTGATAGGGAGAGAGATGGAAATGAAAAGCAAGAAAGTGTTGTAGCATCTGAGAACCAACAAGTTGCTAAAACTGTCTTCCCACCTAGAAAAGACAAACAAGCGCCGAATTCTAGGTCTGAGGGAATTAAACTGAAGGGTGGTGTGATGCTTGCCACAAAATCTGATATTTCTGAAATTACTGCTGATATGCCATGCTATGCTTTGATATGCAAAGAGACGTTATTTTCATTAGATGAAGTATCTCTCTCTTTGCCGCCTGCTGTCACTGACCTTTTGCAGGAATACAGCGATGTATTTCCTGATGAGATACCCCCGGGGTTGCCACCTATTCGAGGAATTGAACATTAAATTGATTTGATCTCGGGAGCAACTTTGCCAAACCGTGCTGCTTATAGGACCAATCCAGAGGAGGCTAAGGAAATTCAACAACAAGTCCAAGAGCTTTTAGACCGCGGGTACGTACGAGAAAGTCTTAGTCCTTGTGCTGTTCCTGTTCTTTTAGTTCCTAAGAAAGACGGTAGCTGGCGCATGTGTGTGGATTGTAGAGCCATTAACAATATCACCATTAGATATCGTCATCCAATTACGAGATTAGATGATATGCTTGATGAGTTAAGTGGTTCTGTGATTTTTTCTAAAATTGACTTGCAAAGTGGATACCACCAGATTAGGATGAAATTGGGAGATGAATGGAAGACAGCTTTTAAGACCAAATTTGGGTTATATGAGTAGTTAATTATGCCTTTTGGTTTGACTAATGTGCCCAGTACTTTCATGCGTGTGATGAATGAGGTCTTATGTCCATTCATTAGAAAATTTGTGGTAGTTTATTTTGATGATATCTTGATCTATAGCCAGTCACTTTCTGAGCATCTTGAGCATTTACGTGCTGTTTTCAATGCTTTGCGAGATGCACGTTTGTTTGGTAACCTCGACAAGTGCACCTTTTGCACCAATCGAGTCGTTTTTCTTGGCTATGTTGTGACTCCACAGGGCATTGAGGTTGATGAAGCCAAGATTGAAGCAATCAAGAGTTGGCCGACCCCACAACAATCCTTTCGGTGAGGAGCTTCCATGGACTTGCGAGATTCTACCGCGGTTCGTGAAGGATTTTAGCACTATTGCCGCTCCATTGAACGAATTGACAAAGAAGGGCGTATGCTTCCATCGGGACGATCACAAGAAGACGCTTTCAACCTTTTAAAGGAAAAGCTCACGAATGCACCATTACTCCAACTTCCAGATTTTGGTAAGACGTTTGAACTTGAATGTGATGCTAGTGGAGTTGGAATTGGTGGTGTCCTCATGCAAGAAGGTAAGCTCATTGCCTATTTTAGTGAGAAATTGAGCGGGCTGTCTGAATTATTCCACGTATGATAAAGAATTGTATGCTCTTGTTCGATCTTTAGAAACGTGGCAACATTATTTATGGCCCAAGAAATTTGTTATTCACTCTGATCATGAAGCGCTCAAACATATTCGTAGTCACACCAAACTGAATCGTAGACATGCTAAGTGGGTTGAGTTTATTGAATCTTTTCCCTATATCATCAAACACAAGAAAGGAAAAGATAATGTTATGCTGATGCATTGTCTAGGACATATGCTATGTTGTCCCAACTTGACTGTCGAATTTTTGGATTAGAGACTATCAAAGAGCAGTATGCACATGACCCTGATTTTAAAGATGCATTGTTGAACTGTAAGGATGGAAGAACCTGGAATAAACTTGTGTTTAATGATGGGTTCCTGTTTAGAGCTAACCGCCTGTGCATTCCAGTTGGTTCTGTTCGTCTTTTGTTGTTACAGGAAGCACATGGAGGAGGACTGATGGGTCATTTCGGCATTAAAAAGACGGAGGATGTTTTGGCCACTCACTTCTACTGGCCACGGATGAGACGGGATGTTGAACGCTTTGTGGCTCGTTGCACCACATGTCAGAAGGCGAAATCACAATTGAATCCACACGGTTTGTATATGCCTCTCCCTACCTCTAGTGTGCCATGGGAGGATATTTCGATGGATTTTGTTCTTGGGTTGCCTCGGACAAAAAAAGGGAGGGATAGTGTTTTTGTTATCGCGGATAGATTTTCAAAGATGGCACATTTCATTCCCTATCATAAAAGCGATGATGCCACTCACATTGCCGACCTTTTCTTTAAAGAAATTGTTCGCTTGTATGGTATGCCTGCTACTATTGTTTCAGATCGCGACACAAAATTTTTGAGTCATTTTTGGAGGACTCTATGGAAAAAATTGGGGACAAAATTGTTGTTTTCTACGACATGTCATCCCCAAACTGATGGCCAAACGGAGGTCGTCAACCGCATGTTATCTACAATGTTGCGGTCTGTTTTGAAAAAGAATCTGAAGATGTGGGAGGAGTGTCTTCCTCATGTGGAGTTTGCCTACAATCGTGCCTTGCACTCTACTACCAAGGTAAGTCCTTTCAAGGTAGTATATGGTTTCAACCCTCGAGCCCCCATTGACATGTTGCCTCTCCTCAACCTGAAAGGATTAATCTCGATGCTAAGGAACGTCCGAGTTTATTTTGAAATTGCATGAGTCAACTAAGGAAAATATTGAGCTTAATGAATGAAAAATATAGCATTGCTGGTAGTCATGGTAGGAAAAAGTTCATTTTTGCCCCTGGCGATCTTGTATGGCTACACTTGCGAAAAGAACGTTTTCTTGAGTTGAGAAAGTCTAAATTAATGCCTCGTGCTGATGGTCCTTTTAAAGTGCTCGAACGAATAAATGATAATGCATACAAAATTGAGCTGCCTGCAGATTTCGGGGTTAGCCCCACTTTTAACATTTTAGATTTGAGGCCATATCTAGGAGAAGAAGATGAGTTGGAGTCGAGGACGACTCCAATTCAAGAGGGGGAGGATGATGAGGACATCACTCCTGACATTGCTTCTCCTGTTGAAGACCCTGATGTTGAAGCTCTTGATGAAATCCCTGTTGATGCTACACCACTAGTACAAGGACCAATTACGAGGGCCCGAGCACGACAACTGCAGCATCTACCGGGAGATGTTGTTGTTGCCATCAGAAATCATGGATTAGCTCATGAAGAGAGAAGATGCAACTACATCAACGCAGAGAAGCAGCTACAAACAAGGCAGTCGCAAAACATGGGCTAGACCGGATTGGAGCACCGGCCCATGGTAGGGCACCGGCCCACCATGGGGCCCATCATGGGGCGCCACGCCACCCCCTTTGGCCGTGGCCCATGATGGGGTCCACCGCCCAAGGTGGGCGCCCTCACCTCCGCTTTGGTTTAGTACCATACCACGCCTCTCCAAAGGCAGCCACCCTCCCTTCACTATATAAACCATGTCATAGGTGCCTCCACAACTCGGGTTTTGCTTAAGATTATTCTGCCTTTGCAGTTTCGCCGAAGACTCGGTCTGTAAAGCCCCAACTCGTGAGCTTAATATTATTTTGCAATTTGAGATTGCTTCTTCTCGTTCTTGCTTGTGTTCTCGATTCACTAGCAGGAACAAGCCTTCATGGCGAGGTCAATCGCGTCTTGGCACGGTTGATAACCAACGGAGCGGTGGTGTAGCGATTGCAAGCTTAGATCGGTTCTGATCAGAAGTCGGATCGTCAACGTCGAGTCTCCACCAATCGACTTATTCTCTACCTGTCGGAAGATCGGGCATCCGTCTCCCATCATCTCCTCTCTTGACCTTGCTGTCTTTTTGTCCGAGCTTTTCCTTGGGTGTGTTTGTAATGTTCACGCTCTTTTCCCTTTGTAGCCTTGCCCCAGGACGATGTGGTCAGGGTCGTGGGGCTTCTCCTGCCTGCGAATCATAACGGGCCATCAGGCTCGGGCATCCGCAACCTCCTGGACGAGTATGTGTTTCTGCGAGCCTAGGCGCCCTTGGGACGGTTCCCTTGTGGGCGTGAGTTGATGCCCCATGGCCCGTTTTCGCAGGGGGAAGCGGAAGCGGGAGCCGGGCCTACCGCGTCCGCGCCGGCGGCGGCCCCGGGGGCCACCAGCCTGACGACCAGCGGCGATGCGAGCTTGGCCTCGGCTTGGAAAGGACAAGTCATGAGCAAGCGATCGCCTGGGAAGAAGCCAGCCGGCCGCTTCCCGGACAAGGCCGCTCTCGCATGGCGGCGGGCGCCCCGGGCTAGCGATTCCGTCCCCGACCCAGCTCGGGCTGGTGGTCCCCGGGCTCGGGATTCGGCAGGTGCACGGGATATCCAGCTGACGCCGAAGAGGCGTCGGTTGGTGCTGAACGACGACGATTCGGACGACGAGATAACCGAGGCGGCCGTCGCAGCTGCACGTAAGTTGCTCGCGCCTGCTGGTCTCTCCCGTCTCCCTTCTTCATTTGTTATGGCCTTTGGGCCGATCGGGCATGCTCTGATTCTCCCTTTGTTCTTTAGTTGCGCTGTCCCCCCAAGCAGGGGATCTTATTCCGGTGCAGCCGGAGGCAATGGCCCGGGAGAATGACCCCGTAAAGGGCAAATCCGGGCCCCGGGGTTCGAGGCCCTTCGTTCTCCCGCTGGTGGCACGCAAGGACGTGCGCTCCTAGGCCGTGCTCGTGAAGGTGGAGACCGATGGCGGCACCGAGCACCTAGCGCCGATTCGCGTCTAGGGGCGAACCCCAACCGGGTGGCGCCCGATCGATATCCACGGTATCCAGGAGCTTTTCGACAGGAGTGATATACCTGTCCCTCCGCTAGACACGAGCGACACTCTTCTTCTTGGCTGGGACTAGCCCGTCCGGGTCATCACAGCCGCGTCGTTCGTTCGGTGTGGGTCAGGGGCGGGCTCGCTGACCGCCTCGGGGATCTCAAGAACGCCCGGCGTCGTTGAGCACCACCTCGAGCTTGTCACATGGAGCCAGCAAGACGCCGTCCGGCTCCGACCAGTCCCCGGCCAAACGCTCGAGGAATGGCTGGCGAATCGACTGGGGAGAGGGCCTCCGGTGGATGCCGCGGTGCAGACTGACTTCTCCCCTGAGCCGTGCCTTCACGCTGTTGATGCTGCCGAGTTCGTGGGGGAATCAGCGCAGCCGACAGGGGGAGCTCGCGAGGTCGCGGGAGAGACTGCCGAGCCGACGGGAGGCCTGGTCGTGCTAGTGGAAGGGGTGGCCGATCCTACGGGAGACTCGGCCGAACCCGCAGGAGGAGCGGAGCCTGCGGGAGGCTTGGCCGGGACTGCAGAAGAGGTGGCCGAGCCTGTGAGAGGCTCGGACGGCCCTACAGAAGAGGTGGCCGAAGGGCCAAGCAGCTCGGGCGAAAGCTCGGGCCGCCAGGTCGCGGTGCCTCCCACGCCCAGGGGCGTTTCGCAGGATCGGTACGAGGTCGCGGCCGTAGCAGTCGCCAAGCGGGTACGTGCCTCCGGGCTAGGTCTTTGTCGTCTTGTGTTTTCCCTGCTTTGGTCCTTCCTTTCCTTAGCCTATCCTCCGGGTGCAGTTCTACCGCGAGCTTGTTGGCATGGCTTGCTCATTTGAGACTAAGCACGATGCCGAACAAAGGGCCCTACGGACGGAAGGCGCGCGGTGGCAACGGGAAGCCAATGCCGCACGTGCCGAGCTTGAGGAAGCTCGCTCGAGCTCAGTCCAGGCAATGGCTCTGGAGGCTCGAGCCGCGGCGGCTGAGGCGGCCTTAGCCGTGGCGCAGGAGGACGCCAAGGAGGTCTCATGCCGGTCGCTGGAGGCCCTTAAGGCCGAACGCGACCGCGCCCTTGAGCTTGAGGAATGCCTCCGGCCGATGAAAGCGTCTTAATCGAGGTTGCTTGCGCGATGAGGAACGCGACCTCCTTGCCGCGAGCTTTCCTGCACGAAATTTCTTGCAACCGCGACGGAGGGTCTGCTGAAGACCCACCAGGATACCATGCGGGACCTGGAGGCTGCCAACGAAGCCTTACGGGTCAAAATGCAGACTGCCCGGGCAAAAGAGAAGGAGCTCCTCGATCTTCAGGGCGATAATCCGGCCTGCTCTTGTAAATACCCTTTATTAATGCAGTCGACTTGTTTTGACTTCTTTGCTTCGTCACTTCTTCCTGGAATGCCGATCGTTATCTTGACTGCTTGGGCCATGTCCCGAGAGACATTCGTGTTCAGTCTTGAAAACAGTTCCACGTCGGAACTGCTTCCCGACACCATTACTTCTGGGATCGCTTCGGCTTTCCGAATCCTGGCTATAAAAAGAGACCAATGCGATGGTCACTTCTTATTCCAGACTCCTTTCTTCCATACCTTGCCTTCCTGCTCCATGGCTTGTGATCCAGAGTTGGAGGAGCTTTGGGCTGACTTCGACCTCGCCATGGCCGAGATTGCGGAGGAGGAGGCGCGCGCCCGTGACGTCGCCAGGGTCGAAGCGCTGGTTGAAGTCGTCCCGCGACATTGCGGGGCCTTTGATCCACTCATGGAGGCGCTAGTCAGCGCCCGTGCCCACGATGCTGCTGCCACTGCTGCTTTGGTCGAGGCTGCCCCGGTGCTTGCCGAGGTTGCCGACGTCGTTGCCGGGTTTCTGGGGCCCTTCCGCTAGGACTAAGTGTAGCTGGCTTGTAAGCCATCCCGGAGCTCTTTTAATAAAGTTGCTTGTGGTTATTGTTGCTTTTCTTCGTTTTCTTGTTGTCTTTCCTGCATGCAAATGAACACGAGTAGTCGCGTAGGCAAGAAAGGATTGAAAACGCAGTATAGTCCTACCGATCCTAGTCCCCGAGCCATGTCCGTACTTCTGAGGAGAAGCTCGGGCGTGGTTTAGAGAGATCGGAAGTCTTTGATTGGGTATCTGATCTTGGAGAATCCACTTCTTAAGAAATCGACCTTTCAGAAAAATCGACCCTTAAAAAACCGACCCTTAGAAAGATCAATTTTTGAAAAATCGACCCTAACCCCTGAGCCATGTCCGAGCTTCTAAGGAGAAGTCCGGGCGTGGCTTTAGAGAGATCAATTTTTAAAAAATCGACCCTAGCCCCCGAGCCATGTCCGAGCTTCTGAGGAGAAGTCCGGGCGTGGCTTTAGAGAGATCAATTTTTAAAAAATCGACCCTAACCCCCGAGCCATGTCCGAGCTTCCGAGGAGAAGTCCGGGCGTGGCTTTAGAGAGATCAATTTTTGAAAAATCGACCCTAGCCCCCGAGCCATGTCCGAGCTTCTGAGGTGAAGCCCGGGCGTGGCTTAGAGAGACCGTGTCTTTGGATCGGAGTGCTAGACACTAGAGTTATCCCGGGCTGCGTCAATTTTATGCGGGCTTATGATATAGGACCGGAAAGCGTGTTCCCGCGCCGGATCTTGCGTGGTGCGATGAATATCGGCTTACCCGCGTGCAAGGGGGGGCCCGGGGGTTAGCCTCTGCGTGGCCACTATTCTGCCAATGTGAACTGAGATAGCCCGGGCTTTTCTCCCAAGCCCGATCGTAGATTTAGGTCACTGGGGTTAGGTTGGGGCTGTCTAGGGTTTTAAATAGATGGGCAGCATAGGAGAAAAAGTGCGGAAGGAAAGGAGACTTACGACCTTTGCTCAGGCGTAGAACCTTCGTAGTTGAGCGATGTTCCAGGAGCTGTTGAGGACTCTCCCATCCGGCTTAGCCAGTCTTACAGCCCCCGGGTGTGCGGCTGATACGACCGTGTACGGACCTTCCCATCTTGGGATGAGCTTGTTGGCGTGAGCCAGGTTCTGAACTCGTCTTAGAACCAGGTCGCCTACTTGCAAGGTCCGGTTCAGATTTTTAGCCGCGTGCGTCAGCGAGGATTCTTTGGTATCTTGCCACTGCATAGTGCTTGCTCGCGGCAAGACTCGGATAGGTCGAGATCCAGCAGTCGCTCCTCGTCGTTGTCGATCTCACCTGCAAAATCAACGCGTGCTGAGCCAAGTCTTAGCTCGGCGGGTAAGACCACCTCCAAGCCGTATACAAGCCTGAATGGGGTTTCGCCAGTAGCCCGATTAGAGGTTGTTCGGGCTGCCCAAAGCATGGGGGGTAGTTCCTCTACCCAGTTGTGACGTTGCTTGGCGAGAGCGTCGTACACTCGGCGCTTGACGCCCTGCATAATCTGCTCGTTCGCGCGTTCGGCTGCACCATTACTCTGTGGGTGAGATACCGAAGCTAGGGCGACCTTCATGCCGAGCTCTTCGCAGTAGTCCTGGAATAGCTCGCTTGTGAACTGTGTCCCGTTGTCGTGATCGGCTTACTCGGACGCCAACTCGTCACAATATTGTTCCTAAGGAACCTCCTGGCCGTCTGGGCGGATATGCTCGACACTGGTTCGGCCTCGATCCACTTAGTGAAAGTGTCAATGGCGACGAACAGGTGCGTGCAGCCCTTCAGACCTCTGGGGAATGGACATACGTCCATTCCCCATGTTGAGAACGACCAGGTTAGCGGGATAGACTGCAGCTCATATGCGGGCTAGTGAGATACCCGGGCATGATATTGGCAGGCTGGGCAGCGTTTTACTAGCTCTCTTGCGTCGGTCAACGCAGTTGGCCAGTAGTACCCCATGCGAAAGGCTTTTTCCACTAGGTTCTGAAAGAGGCATGGGCCTGCAGATCCCGTCGTGGATGTCTTGGAGGAGAAATTTGCCTTCCTCCTGGGTCACCCACTTGCAAAGTACGCCGTTAGAACCCCTTCGGTACAACAAGCCCCCGAGTAGTCGGTAAGGTCGGGCTTGTCTTTGGAGCCGAGATTTCTCAGCTGTGTCATGTGGCAGTGTCCCATGCGTCAAGAACTGGACGAATGGCGTCATCCAGGTGTCACGCTGCTCTAGGAACGAAACGGTACGGTCGTTTGGGTCGAGGCAACCGTCTTCTCGAGGGCCTCTTCTCCGGAGGGAATAGAGGGCTTTAGTAGGTGCTGCACGAGCACCCCCACCGAGGCAGTTTCTTGTGAGGAGCCAAGCTTCGCGAGCTTATCGGCCAGGCTATTAGCCAGTCTGGGAATGTAACACACTTCGAAGTTCGTGAAGTGCTTCTCTAGCTTTCTCACTTCTGCCAAGTATCGCACCATTGAGTCGTCGTAACACTGAAACTCCTTGTTTACTTGGCAGATGACCAACTTCGAATCCCCTTTCGCTGTTAGTCGATTTATGCCGAAGCGCGATCGTGCTCGTAGAGGGCTAGGAGGTTTCGTACTCGCAACATTGTTCGCTCTGGAAAATGGAGCAGTACTATATGCTGAATTTGTTCTCCTTGGGGGAGATGAAAACAAACCCGCAGCCTGATCGCTCGAATTGGCGCGACCCATCGAAAAACATGTTCCAGTGCGCTTCTTGGCTTGCGAGCTCGGGCGAGCCTCCCGAAGGGTCGGCCGGGCCTGTCCACTCAGCCAAGAAGTCGGCCACGACTTGGGACTTGATCGCTGTTCGGGGTACGAACTTGATGTCGAATTCACCAAGCTCGACTGCCCACTTTGCGACCCTCCCGTTCGCGTCTGGGTTCCGAATGATGTCCTTTAACGGAAAACTCGTTGGGACCGTAATTGGATGGGCTTGGAAATAATGACGCAACTTTCGCGAGGCCATAAGCAAGGCGTACAAGAGCTTCTGGACCTCAGGGTACCGCTCCTTAGGCCCGTGGAGTACCTCACTTACGTAGTAGACGGGTTGTTGCTTGCATTCGCGTCGATCGCTAATACAAGACTTACGACTGCAAGGGCAACCGTCAAATAGAGGAGTAGAGCTTCCCCGAGCTTTGGCGTGGCTAGGACGGGAGACGTGGACAGGTAACGCCTCAACTCGCTGAAAGCGGCTTCGGCTTCTTCCATTCATTCGAAACCATCGTGCTCACGCGGGATCTTACAAAAAGGTGCACTACGCTCGCCGACACAAGATATGAATCTGCTGAGAGCCGCCATCCGCCCGGTGAGGGCTTGCACCTCCTTGGTGCAGGTTGGCGACCTCATATTCTCGATGGCCTCGATTTTCTCAGGGTTTGCCCCGATGCTCGCATTTCCTATCACATAGCCAAGTAACATCCCAGACCGGACACCAAAGACACATTTTTCAGGATTCAGCTTAACTCGATGCTTTCTAAGATTAGCAAAATTTCCTGAAGGTCGGTCACATGGTCCCGCGGGACTTTGCTTTTTACAACGACATCGTCTACATAAACCTCTATGTTGTGCCCTATCTGATCAGGGACCGTCTTCTGCATTAGTCGCTGGAACGTGGCTCCCGCGTTCTTTAGGCCGAAGGACATGATCGTGTAGCAGAAGGTATCAAAAGGTGTTACGAAGGCAGTCTTCTCTTCGTCTTCCCTTGTCAGCGCGATCTGGTGATAGCCGGAGTAGGCGTCCAGGAAGCTCATGAGCGCCGAGTCCGCCGCTCGTCGACCGGTTGGTCTATCTTGGCGGGAAATTGTCCTTGGGGCAGGCGGCGTTGAGGTCGCGATGGTCGACGCACATTCGCCACTTCCCGCCCTTATTCTTGACGACGACCGGATTAGCTAGGCAGTCGGAATGCTCGACTTCTCGGATGAAGCCAGCTTGGAGGAGCTTGCCAAGTTGCTCCTGGATGATGTCGGCCTTCCACTTTGGGAAGCGCCGTAGGGCCTGTCTGCGAGCTTTTGTCGGTGAATAGCCTAGCTCAGGATCGATGACCTCCCTTGGGACCCCAGGCATGTCGGACGGTTCTCACGCGAACACGTCTGCGTTAGCCCGGAGGAAGGCGATGAGCTCGAGTTCCTATTTGGACTCGAGGTTGACCCCTACGTGGACGACCTTGGCTGGGTCGTCCTTTGAGAGGGGGACTGCCTTGGTGGGCTCCTGCGGCTACAGGGCCACCTTGGGGCGGACTGTCGGCCGTTCGGCCTTGGCCGGGCCGCGCTCAGGGAGCTGCCCGACCATGGCCAAGGCGCTCTCGTCACAGGCCCTTGTGGCCTTGTGGCTGCCCTTGATTGTGATGACCCCGTGAGGGGCCGGCATCTTCAGGCAATGGTAACCGTGGTGGGTAGCCACCATGAACTTGGACAGCGTGGGACGTCCAAGGATAGCGTTGTATGGGAGCTCGGAGTCCACCACCTCGAAGGTGACGTACTCCGTCCGGAAGTTCTGGGGTCCCAACGTCACGGCAAGACGATCGCCCGATCGGTCAGAGGGGCGACCGGGGACAATACCGTGGAAGGGAATGGCGATGTCCTTGATCTTGGACCGCGGGACCTGCATCTGCTCAAGAACTTGAGCAGTGAATATGTCTAGGGAGCTCCCGCCATCTACCAACACACGATCGACTCGCGTGTTGCTGATGGTGGGACAGAGTACCAGCGGCAAGCGCTGGGGCCTGGTCATTCCGGGGGGACAATCATCCCCGGAGAAAGTGATCGACTGGTGGGACCACCGCAGGGGTGCGTCCCCGGGCATACCCTTTTCGAGGTGGTAAACCTCCTGGGCAGTGGCCTTAAGCTCGCGTCGCGAGCTATAGGCAGAAGCGCCGCCGAAGATCACAGCGACGTGTGCGCGAGCCTCCTGAAAGGCGTCGCCATGGGCACCCTGAGGCGCTCGGTCGTCCGGCACCCCGTGATCGGGGAGCTCGGGCATGGGCCCGCGCCCGGCGTAGAAGTCCTCCAACCGCGCGGCCAACGTCCTGTAGTTACGCAGGTCATGGTCATACTGCCGATGAAGGAGGCAGTAGCGGTTATTCGGAGGGTTAGCCTCCTGGGCCGGTCGAGGTCGAGGCTGGGGAGCTTGCCCCGCCTCGCTCGCGCCCGCCGTTCCACCACCACCACCGCCGGGCGGGGCGGGCATGGCCAGCGGCGCGCTCGAGGAGGCGGGCCAGAGGAGCGGCTCTGGCTCTACGTGGACGAGGCGAGCGAGCTCCTTCTTCTTCTTCTTCTCGGCGTCGCCCTTCTTGGCATCTGTGCCAGTCCGGGCCGCCGCCTTCTCCTCTATCCTCCCTCTCTTGCGCTCCACCGCCTCAGAGGCGTTGATGTATCCTTCCGCAAAGACTGAAATAAATCGGCGCGCAGTGGGCCGGATGGAGCTCAAGGTCCTCGGTGAAACGGGTATTCCGCGACTCCCTCCTTGAAGGCCTCAACGATGGCCTCGTCGGAGATCGACGAAATGGTGTTGCGACTGGGCGAACCCACGGGCGTAGTCCCGCAGCCCTCTCCGCCCTTTGGACCACAAGCTTGAGGTTCTGGGCTTCCCAGCAGCGCGAGCGCTCTGAAGTTCGTCCGGGCGCCTCGCACTGTTCCCAGTGCGTGATCGAACCTGGCGCTGGTTGAACAGCCAAATTGAGCCATTCCTCCAAAACGGTAGGGAAGTAGTTGACCATTACGGCCTCATTACCGCCTGCGGCCAGGATGGCGGTAGTATAAACAGCGAGATATTCGTCGGGGTTCTTACTCCCGTCGAACTTCTCAATGCTCCCGGGCTTGAACTTACGAGGCCATGGGGCCTCGCGCAAAGCTCAGGAGAAAGCCGGGCATCCGGGGGCAGCCCCGTTGTTCCCAACGGGAGGCCTCCCGCCTGGAAGCGGCTCGAGGCGGGAAAAAACTCCGCCGGGGGTGCGCTGAGGAGCGCCGTCCGCTGTGGACGTGGATGCCTATCGGCTCGACCGAACGCTCTGGCCGCACCGCCTCGAGGAGTCACCGGTGTGATCGGGCTCGAGGTGCTCGCCGAGATCCCAGCCGAAGCCTTCTGGCCGTCGGCGATCGCGGCGCCTAGGTCGACCATGGTGAACCTCGCGGGTCCTTCTCCAGTCACGCATGACTGGGGCAATTGTTTTAACCCTTTGCCGATCAAGCAAAGACTAGGTTGGTGACGGTAGTGGTGGGCGAATGCGCGCGTGTAGCGCGCGCGGCGGGCGTCGGGCCAGCAGGCCTACGACGGATATCCGCCAGGGTTCGCCCAACCGACCTAGCAAAGAGTCTCCGAGCAGCCTCACGCCGCTGGTGCTCTCCGCTCGGGTCGGCATGTGGCCAGTGCGGGGTCGCCCCGCCTGACACCGCAAAGACATGGCGTGAGGCAGGCTCCCACGAGGGAGACATGTCGGTGTCACCCACGGAGACGGTGCCATCGGCACCCTCAACTGCCATGGGTTCGCACCGGTCCGCTGCCAGCCTCGATGGGCAGGCGCGCGATTCTTGCGCTTCCAGATCGTCTCTCTTCGGACGTGGCCGCGAATGCGCGCGGTCCGTCCGGATACGGCACTGGTGGCGGTGCCTCGATCCTCCATGAGGGTTTCACGGCGTGAGTCGGCGAAGTCGTCGGCAAAGCCGGGAGCGAACAGCTACTCCCAAGGCGGGCGTTGCCTCCACCTCCATCTCGTCGGATTGAGCTCCGGCGAGGATATCAGCCTGCCATTCCTCATACAACTCGTCGACATCATCGAGATCGTCGCGATCGTCGTAGTTGAGATCCACGGTATCAATGTCGTCGTAAGACAACAAGGCCATTCTCGACTCGACGAGGGAGAAGATCGCAATCGGACCCCACGGTGGGCGCCACTGCCGACGACCGGAGGCGAGCCTCAGCCGCCAATAAGCAAGGAAGGGGTGCGAGGTCTGGCGCGCCTGTCCCCGGACCGAGGCCCGGCCGCCTGGCCGGACGCTGCCGAAGGAAAAGACCTTGGTCCCGACTCGGCTGGGCGCGTCAAGACCGGATCGACGGGGACAATGACATGAGTGTTTTATCCTGGTTCAGGCCTCCACTGCGGGATAACAGCCTTACGTCCAGTTTTCGTTTAATACCAAGCTTAAACGAGTACAAGGGGGTAAAGTCCGCGCTTTGGGAAGCCCAGGCTTCGAGTATAGTGAGTGCTCGAGGCACTTGAGTGTGTGTGTTCCTACAGTTACCTGAATGCGGAGAACTACCGCCGGGAACTAGAGCTCCTACGAAGGTGCAAGTGCTCCTGTTCTACAGTAGCTATTCTCCAAGTGAGTTGCGTGTATGCAGAAGTGAAGTGGTTCTCAGTGCCGTCCTCCATTGTTGTGGCCTGTATGCCCCTTTTATAGGTGCTCTCCGGCCACTGTAACTTGCGCTGGTCCGTTAAATTAGTCGTTGCCTTTTTCCCATGCCGGTAGCGTACCGAATCCACCGGGTAATCGAGTGCCACCTCCGATCACCGCGCCAAACCGCTACCGGTCAGCACGTGTCTTTGCCCATGCGGGCGGTTGACGGGACCGGCCGCCAACCCGCCGGCCGCCGGAGGCGCCTCACATAAGGCGCGCGCATTTAATTCTCGGTAACTCTGTGGACCCGAAGCGTATCCTGTCCGTGGCGCGGCGTGATCCGCCTCGGGTCCTGTTCCTTTGTACCTCAGAAGCCCGGAGTAAGCAAGAGGCTCGAGCTTCCAAGGCGGGGCAGCTCGGGCTCGAGCTTGCCAAGCTCAGGCGCGAGCTTGCTGGCCCCGAGCTTGCCTCCGGTGGGGCCGCAGGTAAGTGAATGGGCCGATCCTTCATGGGCCACGTACTTTCCCCAACAGGTTAGATTTCACCCCTCTTTCTGCCGACCAACACATTCGTTGCCAGTAGATTTTTTACGCCTCGTTCTATCAACTTATAGCTTGTTATTCGTCAATAGTCTATTTATCCTTCTGTTCTATCATCTACACGACCTAATCGGCTAGTTGATAGTCTGTTTACCCTCTTTCTGCTGTTCAGTTGATTTTATCGGCAGTACACCATTTACCCTTGAAACTGTTGGCTTGGATCTGATCTAAGCCGATAATTTCGTTATCTAGTACTTTGCTTGAATCTATTTCTAAGTGTTACAAATTCACTATATTACGGATCTAATCGGCTAGGTGAAAGCTGATTAAGTCCTCTTGCCGATTATAGAATCAAATCGGCTAGCAAGCCTTAGACCTAGCTCCAAGTGCCGACGAGAATCCTATTTCCTAAACCCGCTTGTGCTGACGTAAGAACCCGCTTTTTGGCGTCAATAGGCTTTCTTTGTAAAATCTTTTCATAAAACTTTACAGAAATAAAATATATCTTTTTAACATTTATGGAAATCCCTTTTTGAAACCCTAGGGAGCTTATTGGATTTTTGAATCTATGCATTACTAGTAAAATCTTAGGTTTAATATTTTTCCTAAGTCCAGAAACATGTCTAGTATTTTACAGAATTTTTCCAAAATTTTTGGAACAATTTTGCTATTTTTAGAAATCCCATTTACATTCTTTGGTTTTCCAAATTAGACAATGCTGGGATAATCCCAGCGCAGCACTAGGCTTGGCCTAGTAGCACGTAGGACAGCCCACGCGACGCACGGCCGGGCGAACGTGCTGCGGTGCTAGGGCGCCATCCCGCGGAGAAGGTGCAAAACCAAAAGTGCGCTTCTACCCAAATTGATGGGTAGGTCCTTAGGCACCATCTGTCAGCGGTGGTGACGCTCGACGCGGGTTAATCCTGTTAACACTGCGGGTTCCGCGTGTCAGTGATGAATCAGCGGTTAACCGTTGATTAACGACTAACAGCTCGGGCCCACCGGTCAGTGACACTGACCAGTGACCTGACACCAGTGTCGTCTTCCTCCAACCGAGCATGACCAGGGAGGAAAGACCGACTGCGTGCCAGCGGCTCAGAATAGCCCAGCAGGTGAGCTTCGGGAAATGGGCCCTATAGCTCACGACGATGCTGCTAGCGGCGATGACATTGCCTGAGACGGCCTAGAGCGGTGGCGCGGCGACGACATTGCCTGAGACGGCCTAGAGCGGTGGCACGGCTAAGGGTAGCGGCGGCGGGCATGGTTCACCATTGCGCCGATGTTGCTGGGGTTCCTAGCTATGCACGACGATTACTAGAGCTACTGGGGGGCACCGAGAGGCTACCTCAGGCGGCGGTGAGGACGGAGGTGGCTCGGATCGTCCTGGCATCGTGGAGGTCGGCGGTGGTCAGAGCAGGGCTCCCGTCGCCAGCAAACTTCGGTGGGTCCTAGGCTAAATTAGGGGTACGGCCGTGAGCACGGTGCTGCTAAGATGCCCCTATAGCAATGAATTGGAATTGGACTTACCGGTGGTGGAGAAATCTGAAAGGGGTAGTTCCCTGCCAGCGGCGCTTTGCGAGCTTATCGGCGAGCTGCAAAGGGTGAGAGAGCGATTAGGGTGAGGACTGGGGAGCAGAGAAGAGGAGCTCTTTGTTGAGCTCGGATTTGGGCTAACGAGCTCACCGACGCGCGGGAAACTTAGATGGAGCGCGGCGGCGGAACTAGCCGAAAGGGGAAAAATGGGAGGAGGGACGGTAGGGGTTTTATCGGCTTGGGGAGGGGTAGGGGAGGGTTGGCGGTGGCTCAGAGAGTTGATAGGCGGGTCTAGGATGTCAACAAGGTGCTTGGGCTGAGCTGTCGTCGTGCGGGATCGTGACATTGAATGCTCGTCGCCGGGCGGGTGAGCTACCGCCTCAACAGGGAACGGGGGAGAGTTAAGGCACGGCTAGGGACACCACGGCGTGTGGTGCCATGTCGTGTGGCACCGTGCCGTCTAGGGAACGCGCAGCGAGATGACAACGTGGCAGGAGCGGCGTGGCGTGTGCAGCGCAACACGCGTGGCGTGCGGTGCGCGGCCACAGAGGCCAAGGCGAGGTTGTGCGCCATGTCACGTCGTACGGGCGCACGCGTGCCTTGGCGTTGGCACGCGCATGACATGCACGACGTGCACACGCACTGGAGCGCGGCGTTGCGACGTGGGAGCGACAGGACGGGCAAGAGGTTGCTAGCGTGGCGTAGCCGAGCGAGGGGGGCTGGCCGAGAAGGTTAGGCCAGGGAGCGGGAAACGACCTAAGTAGGCGCACGCGGAGAGAGGGTGGGCTAGGGCTGGTTTTTATTTTTTCTCTCTTGTCTTTTCTTTTATAATTTTATTTATCCTATTTAAAAATAGGTTATGGGGGTGTAAATATTTTATAAAATCTAGAATTATATTCAAAGGTTGGGTTTATATTTTAACCAAAATTTTCTTGCTATTTGATATTTTGAAATTTTAAATTTCCTAGATTTAGACTTTACTTGATTTTTAATCCATTTCTTTCATTCTTCAATTTAAAACCATCCAAGTTTTATTTTCTTAATAAAAATTGGAGTGTTACATAGTGCTAGCATTGGCTATGAAACCAATAAAAATGTCGTGGCCTTTCAGAGGTTGGGGTGTCGGCCAAATTTCTCCTGCATCGCCTGAAGGGCATAAATTCAGTTTGATTGCTACCGATTATTTTACCAAGTAGGTTAAAGCTATTAATTTGAAGAAAGTAACAGCTATTATGTTTCTATGTTCATGTCTAAAGGTTTTCAAGATGTTGCCCAAGAACATGGAATCATATTATTCAATTAAAAGCCTTACTATGCCCAAGCTAATTGTCAGGCTCAATGTCTATTAAGAGTCTCGTAGTTTCAAATGGAATATAGATAGAAGCCAATGGCATGGCATACTACCCTATCGGACTCATTGTGGGCGTATCGGATTGCATGCCATGGAGAAAAGTGCGACCTTATTAGCTAGTATTAGGGGTGGGAGTGGATCGGTTCTGGTCGACCCTGGACCGACCCTCTTGGCCCAGACTTCTCTTTTAGGGAAAAGGGTTTGTGTTTCTCCTCGGACCCTAAAATATTTGTGATGTTTTGGTTTTGCTGGTGAATTCAACAAGCCATTCTCTGGTCTTGAAGCAATCAACAAAAAAATAAAACTGAAATTGCGTGTGGCAATACAACGATTTCTATTAAACTGACATGATACTATGAGAGAGTGCATCAAAAGAACGGATGTTGTTTTTGTTCATCATCGGAGAATACAATGACATGCTCAAGCATAAAAAAATAGATCAAAATTATATCTACAGTTGATCCTACATAAATCAAGGGGAAAAAAAATACAAGAACACTAGTAGAATATGTGCGTATATCGTATCTCTGAAAGTTGAAACATGGACAGTAATAGGGAGCAACCAAATCTGAATCAAAGACGAAGCGTGCAGGGGGAAAAAAGATCAATTTTCAAGTACTCGTAAGGGTGCAGGTTGATTAGATCCCCATCTGCATGATAATAATAAAACTCAACAAAGAAGTTAACACCACATGTCTTCACAAGCATCGTGAACTGCTGATCTTTGAATGCAATCAAGAATAAAAATATTATTAGAAGAGAAAAGGAACAAATTGGGAAGAAATGAGAGAAAAGAAAGAAATTATGATTGCACTTCATCATCAGGGATCAACAAAAACAATACTTTCTCCGTTCCAAAATATAAGAAGTGCATGTATTTAAAAAAGTCAATGTTTGGAACTTTTGACTAATAAGCTATATAAAACGTATATGATTAGTGTTATACATGTGATATAGTTAGATTCATATTTGAAACTACTTTAATATGATGTTAATTTTATAGTTGATGATATATTGTAAAAGAAATTAATTATGGTCAAAGTTCTACGTTGGAGACCGCGTCAAAAATTTATATACCTTATATTTTGGAACGGAAGGAGTAAAACAGGAGGAGGAAAACACAGCCATGGCGTCCGGGATGCTGACGTGGGAGTGGAGAGAAGAGAGGTCAATGGTGGCGAACGCAGTGCGGAAGCAGAAGAGGCAGTAGAATGGTGTGGAGGTGGATTCCACTCCATCCAATGCAGCGATAGGGTCATGTTTCTTTGTTTCGGTTGCACCGGTCGCCCCATTTGACTGGAAATACTCGTTGGATTGGGCATCCAATAGTTAACAGCAAACCCCCTAGCCAGTATCCAATCTAAATATTTAAGATATGTTTTGTAGGTAATGTTTTAATGGCACATATCTTAAACATTAATTATTTGTGACAGAAGGAGTAACTTGATTGAAGAAAATATACCAGAAAAGAGAATACTATAGAACTTGGGAAAATTTGACAGTAAACAGTGACCATTTCAGTGCAACTTGAGATTTCATCAGCTATGATGCATCGTAGATAGTTAGCTGGAGTGCAGAAATCAAAATAAGTACAGTGTGAACCAAAGCATTATCTAGAACTATAAACTGCAAGCTAGGAGTATGCAATTAAAAATTTGCCGCTAGTTTGTCACAGCGACTATTATACCCTCAACATGAGCCCGTCTGCCCTAGCATTGCTTAGCACCTTGTTTGGCGTGTAAAGTAATAGCTGGCATCCATCGTCAGCCACAGCAACTACACCTGATTTGGCATCAACAGAAATACAGGAGACTCGTCCACCTGATTGCACAAGTGGTAGACATTAGTGAATTATTCTTGTTACTAATAATTGGCCAGAAAGATGAGGATGTTATCTATAGAACAGACAGCCTGGTAATATGAAACAGTTAAGTCACTTCATTAAGTAGTAGAGTAAACAGTAACTAGAACAAATCCAATCTAGCATTATGGGCACCACATTGAAGTAGCACCCACACAGAAATAATCACAGAAGATAGCTTAGTCAAAAGCTCATGATAACTAACCTACTGAGTTCCTCTCATAATCAAGGTTATCCAAGGCCCTAGGCCTTAGGTGGGCCGCAAGGTTCTAAATAGCCCGCTATAGCTCTCAGATAGCACTGCTATAATATTTTCGGATGTAAAATGCTACGCTAAGGACTAAACTTCCATGAACACAGCTATGGCTGCTATAGCCGCTAAATTGACCACTATTTCCACTATTTTTGTAACCGCTATAGCACAGCTATGCTACTTTTTCCAATTTACTTTGGAAATCCAACCATCAATTGTGTTTTTTACTGCTCTACTTCATTCTTACATCATCTAACTTCAAAAGGTGCTAATATTAATATAGAACTAATAAATGATCATATAGAGAAGTTTCTCTATAACGAATGTGTAGAAGAATATATTGCAGTCACTTATTGCACGTAACAATTATGGTCATATGGACATATATTAAACTACAAGTACATCTAAAGTAACGTGTATTTTTCTTATTTAGTTAGATGTGACTAATATTATGCAAATATTTCACATTTCATATAAATTTTATATCAAAACGCTATATAGGATAGTTTCCGCGATAGCTTTTATAACCTTTTGCGGACCACGCCGCGAATAATGCAATTTATAGCCTTGGTGGGCGAGGAGGAGGTGCCTAGTGCCTAGACTGCCAAACTGATTTGCACGCAAAATGTATGACTATTTTGGACATATGTACTTATATTTTATACTGTAGAAATGTATTTATATGTCATATTTGAGATTTCAGAGGATATATCATATGTTTTTTAGAGAAAATCTTTCATATAATCAGGCCATCAATTATTAACCACCGCCTAGTACAGCTTAATCCCTCCTAGGCCCAAAGTGGGGCAGCAAGCCGCCATCTAGCAACGCCTAGGCAGATCTAGAGATACATGGGGAAAACTATTTAACAGTGCTACTAGAAGGTCATTATGTATGTGGAACCAGAAAAGATAAAGAACCCAAACCAACCCTCATTGTATCACTCGTGTGTACTAAAAGATATTAATGTTTATTTTTTTGCATTCCAACATGCTATTTGGCAACTGCTAGCGCAGATTCAGGGAGACAGCGAAACATGGTCTCACGTCACTTACAGTTGAAACAGTGTGTACCAGCAAGTTTTCTCCCAGACGACAATTCCCATGTGTATAATAGACCTTCATATGTTCCAGCAAATCCATAGTTACCAGATGCATCCACAACAGTAGCCCTGAAAAGGAAAATGTACATCACTGATACCGAAGATCATTCATGTTATGTGACTGAATACTGAACAAAAACATCTGCAAAGAATTTGTTGTGGTGATATGAATCCGATGATCTAAGATCATTCATATTATAACATACTGGAGACATAAGAGACTAATTCAATTGTACTTAAACTCTTGAAACTTTCAATGACCCTAGCTGGACCATGATGCATCGCTGCCAACAGCAAATGCACCACTTCCGAGACTAATTTATACTAATATTAACCACACATCTTTTTTGCTAATCACATCTTCCAATTTATTAGAAGGTTGCCATCAAGTCTCTTCCTTTTTTTAGTGAGTAATATTTAGATAAACAGACTACTGATGTGGTAAATTACACCCACACGAAGTGCTAATGAGCAATAACGCCACCTAACAAGTATTATTTTGCGTGCCCTCTCGAATTTGCATCCTAGGTCTTTAAAACTGCAGGATTTTGACACTTGGACCAATAAATTTGAAACTCAGTCAGGCAAGCAATGTTTAGGAAACAGAACCAGCCCTAAAACCGGACCCTTCCCTAATCCAGTTCGCACCCTGAAACTGACCAGTTATTCCCAAAAACAACAGAATTGTTTTTTTTTTTAAATACAACTGTTTAGATTCTAATTGATAAGTAACACTATCAATACTTTGCAAGAAATTGGGATCAAAGGGGGTGTCTGGTTGTGAAAGTTCACCAAAAAACTGGCTAGACCAGCAGGCCCCAAAATTTTGTCTAGACAAATTATTCATTTTGGCCATGAAACAGTTGTTAAGTGACAAAAGGATGTGCGAGATATCCCCAAACACAGAAATTAATAACCTACCACATCCCTAGTTTTTGGCAAAATGATTAACTCACACGATGGAGACAAATTTAGGGACCTTAGTGCAAAAGAGACAGCAAAAAAAATTTATCCTCAAATAGATTAGGGAAATCGATTTTTTTTTTAAAAAAGATATCAAATAACTTTGTGACAAAATTTTATCAAAGGTGGGTAAGGTTTGTCCATGCAAGTATGTAGCAAAAACAAAGGAAACAGGGGGACCTACAATGGATTCCTCCGAAAGAAGGTCCAAATTCCAAAATCCTTTATTTTAAGGATCATTTAGCTCTTCCTCTATAGAAGCAATCAAGTGAAACTCATCAGACATTGGTTAAATCTTTTTGAGCTTGTGAACGACTGAATGCAACCACAGTAGTCCATATATCAATAGTACATTTGGACAAAGGTCTTCAAACACAAGATGGCACTCATTCAAACATGTCAACAAGAATGAGTGCAATAATCAACACATGCTATAACTATAAGAAGTGAAGATACCTTGTATCTAAAATATTTCCCCAAAAAACTCTCTTCTTTGCCAGCAGAGCTAGCTTCCATCGTGCATTGTGTTCCTTTCCTCGAATATCACATTGATACTCAGTTACTGAAGCAGAAGAAACCAGAATCCAAATTGCTATATCTTTTCCTGGCAGCATCAAAATGGAATCCTTATCATGTTCTCCATATAAGTCTCTAACTGTGACCTCTTGTAACTTTCTCTCAATGTCATCAACTGAAGCATGAATAATATCCTTCTGCAAATGACATAAGCCTACTGGCAGAATCTGAAAGACAATGTTCCCGAGAGCAGCAAAAGTTGCCAAGAGTGTTCGCTTGGAGAAATCCCTAAGAAAGTTATTTGTCCTTCAAATCAGATTTTCATTAACAGTACCAAAAATATAGATCAGCGAAAAGACGATGCTTAAAACAAATCAAAACTCAGATAGGAAGAGTATCTTGTTGACCATGGTTGTTACGGCGGTATGGCATCCTACGGCGTGCTCGGACCTTTTCATCTTTTAAACGCTTAAGGCGTGCGGCGAGGCGACGCCATAGACATATAAGTATGGCGACTAAAAGTGAGTAAATTGCAACATAATAAGATAGTTCACATCACAATCCTAATGTATAGATAATAAAATAACATAGTTTTGCACCACAATAACATAAGTTCACAAAATAGGACCCAACAACTTGCTGTGATAAACTCATCTTATGTAATCGGCCCATAGGACCCAACAAATAGGGCGCTCGGCTCCATAGACATTTTGTTAACCTCACCAGAACCCAAGCCGCCGTCGCCGCCAGCAACAGAGGAGGAGGAAGGCGACGGGGTGGAGCCGAGCACCCAAGCCACCGCCGCCGCTAGCACCAGAGAGGTCGGCGGGCGGGCGGAGCCGAAAGCACTCCGCCGCCACGCCGCCGCTAGCACCAGAGGAGGGGAAAGGCGGCGGGGTGGAGCCAAGCAACCGAGCCGCCGCCGCCGCCAGCAGCAGCAGAATCGAGGAAGAGGAGAGGAAGGGGAAGGGAGAGAGTACCTTGGAGAAGGGTGGTCGCCGGGGCCCTCGCGGGTGGTTGCCGCCGCCACCGCTAGATGCCAATGGAGCCAGGTGCCCGCCGCAACTAGGGTGAGGGATACGGGATACGGGATGAGGTAAGTCTCTGTCTCAACTCTCAAATCTACTATGGGCCTGCCCTGTTTTTCTTCTTCCCCCACCCCCTCTATGGCAACCTTTTTTCCTCTCTACGACGCCTCACTCGCCTTAGCGACGCCTCACCGACGCCTCGGACACCTCAAGGACGCCATAGCCGCGGGTGGCAAGGCGTCCGGTGAGGCATCTACTCTCCACCGCCTTGACACTAAGGTGTCCTGAAGCGACGCTTCAAGGACGCCATGACAACCATGTTGTTGACACCCATGGTAGGATTACATTGTTACTCCCAATCTTCGCCCATTCACAAATCACAAATACATATCATTTTGAACAGACACTGTCTCCAAAATGCAACTTTGACCACTAAATACAATTGCGATTTATTTATAAAACCCAATATAACTATAATATTGTGGAAATACTTTTCAAGGCGAATTTACACATATGATCTTCATGAATCTAGTTTAAATATTTAAAAAGATATCTATTTTTCAACCAATATTATAATCCTATTCCTATCCGTTCCATCACCAATATTTAAAAGATATCTATTTTTCAACCAATATTTTTCAGCCAATATCATGAATGCCATTACGCTTGAGCATAAGCCTATCCGTTCCATCACTTAGGGACTTCTTCCTTCTATATAATCACAATTGCTCGATTATTGTCCTATAGAACAAAAAAGATAAGTTTTCATTGGCGAAAACTTACCTTTTTTGTTTAAGCTATGTAAGCATATTAAAAATCCTCAAAAAGTTACCAAGTATGCAGCAATTTGAATGTACATATTTTCTTTGGTATTTTTGTGATTAATCTTTTAGGTTGAAAACATTTTTAACTGTAAATTCAATATAAAACTTTCGTAAAAATATTAAAAAATATAGATTGAAAGTATCACATATTAGATAACACCATGATTTTTTTAGGATTTTTGCGTATGTTTATACAGCTTACGCACGAAAAGATTTGTCAATGGCACCAAGGGCAATAATCAAGCATTGCGATGGCAAATAGGGCAGAGGTAACTAAGCGATGGAACACAAGGAGATATGGACTCTGCAATGGCATATAGAAAGTTTTCCCTTTAAAATGTCCATATCAAAAGTTTGAAAATTATTGCTGCGTGTATCCCAAACTGACATATATTTGTGACTAGAGGGAGTATAATGTGCTGTTGTTGAGCATCAGGTTGCCGTATAATGAAATTTAAACAGCATTGCTGAATTATTAGTACTACAGATTAAATTTTGAGCACAAAGAAATAATAAGAGCTGACAAGAGAAACATTTGCTATCTGATAGTATTGAATTTTTCATCAACATTGATATCCTGGTTTTATGTCGGTCTTACCAGAATATTATTTTTCACTTTGAGAAGAGCATTTGCGAACACTTAATCCTTTGAAACATACAAGGACCCTAACTTACCACAAGCAAAATTCGCCTGCACCATCATGACCAATAATGAAAGAACTGCTTTTTGGAATTCTTCTGAGCTCCAATATTGAAGGACCCCCATTACCCAAACTGGGAATCACATATTCCTCAGAGATCACACTGTAAGCACAAGGAGAATATGAGAACAAATGGTGTACACCAGAGAGTTAGTATGGCAATATGCGAGTCTAGTGCTAGTCTGAAAGCAATGTCCTGTCTGCAACATGAATTTAGTTCATGAGTCATGACTACTGCATTACATCAATACTAATACTAAAAAAATAACATAAGTTTGAAAAATATTTGAGATCTACAAAAAGAATGCACCAGACAAAACATGTAATCATTTACATGATTCATTCACAAGGAAAAAATAGATAGGCCTGCGAATAAATGTCTCAATACAATATATTGCATCTTGGTATGTATACATCATCACAAAGTAGACTTGTGAAATAAATAAGTTTGCGCAGATTTTTCTTTCCAAGTAAACAATTCCAAATTTATTAGCATGCACCATATTGGAAATATTATTGAGCTCTTTAGCAACTTTGGATCCAGCATGATATTTTCTTAACATTTCAGAATTTTTATGTTCCTACTTCCTAGTATAGTAAAAATAGATAATCATATTGCAGCTTATGTAACACTGAAATAGCCACCACTGATGCCTCCAATTTTTGTTGTTTTAATTTTATAATAGTAGATTGATAGACAAGGAAATCTAAACAGAAAATTACATTTCCAGGTTCCAACAATACAGCATGGTCAGCAATTTCAATATTTCACAAGAAGAGTATACCTATACTTGAAATGTGTTGTACAATGCAGGCAGTAAAATTCTGGAGACAAGGGAAGCATTTAATGTCTATACAAGTGACAATACAGCAGTATGTACCTCCATCCGGCAGCCATCATCCAGATATGCAAGTTTCTGCTGTCTTCAGCAGCTACAATGTAATTTGGTTCACAGATCAAAACACATGACACCGGTCCGTAAGGCATTAATTTTGTCAAGAGTGAAACATAACCAAAGTTAACAGACACAATTTTAACAAAATTATCCTCGCACTGATCTGAGTTGCACAAGGCGCATGAACAACTGATGCTTTGCATCCTGTGAATAAGAATATGTGATTAGAACCAATACAAGGGGTACATTAAACATTCCTGCATGGAGGGACAGATTACAACCTGCAACAGGGTATTCTAAAACTGCTAGGGAGGACCAGAAGATGGCCATCAGGTGTAAACTGCAGCCTGGATCTTCCAAGTGCAAACTGAAGAGAAAAAACATATAAACTAGATGAATACAATATGCCTCACTGACAAAAAGCAGTACCCATAGAAAGCTCTTACATTTTCTGTAGAAGGCCGCTCCAAGGAGTGCAGTAAAAGGGGAGTGTAACCAACAAAATTAGGCGGCGTTTCCTGGCTGTTAGGAGTGATGTTGTATACATAAAGGAATCTCTGACAGCTCTCCAACAAGCCACACAGTACATATATGTGTAAACTGTTAGTATTTTTGGAGTTTAGCATGATAGACAAGACAGGCAGCGGGTGCAGGTAGCAGCCCATAAGTTCTAGATGATAACCTGACCCTCTTGCTGTTGTTTCTGTGCATTTGGATAGCTCATCGTTTAAAGGATTACCGTTAGAAAGGTTATGATCAGGGTGGTGTAGAAAAAGATTTTGTTTACAGACATTGCTTCCACAACAAAAAGACATCATTGTATTCTCTCCATTACTCAAAATTGCTGAACCATGCCTAGTAGAAGCTTGTGTACAGACATCATTTAATCCTTTGCCAAAGGTCTTGTGATCTGAACCATCCATGGAAATGGTAGAGCCACTATTGATACTGCTTGTTAGCTCCTTAAAGTGCTGATCAACTTGTGTTTGTTCGACATCGCTGTTACCACCGAACTCTTCCTCTAGACAAGCAAGAAGAGAATCAGACAAAACATACTGACCTTTTTCATGATCATATAGTATATCAGGTGTTTTCGTGCTATCATGTACCCCAAACTGACACTCAATAAATTCAGCATGATCTTCCCTTTTGCTATGTAGCAATTTTGATTTCTCATTAGGGTCCCTAGAGCATGCATCATCAGAGTCATGATGGTTAGGACCCATGGGTTTGGATGTTTTCTCACCCAAAATCTGCGCATCATCCTCAAAACTATCTGCGACAAAAGTTTCCATCACATCTAATTTAGAGACTGGCTCATCATTCACGCAATCATCATTAGCACAGCTGTTTTTAACAATTTCACAGAGAGTTTTCCCATGGACATGTGTTTGGGAACTATTCCTGTTTGTCCCTTCTGCAATAATTGTAGGAACAGTTACACCTGTTCAATACAAGAAATTGATCAAAAGAACAATTACACTTTTACTATATAGGGGCAAAATTATCAGATAGATTTTTGTAATACTCCTATACCTTCTGTAGGCTGCTTGGTTAAAGAATGTTTTCATTTTTCAAAATAAAGCGACAAAATTTTCTAAATTACCAGGTATCGAATTTTCTACAGAAGACGTATTTTCCACAAGACTGAAAATTAGTTACCTTTGCAACCATCAGCAGAGGGATTTTGAGCTGAAGCAGTTCTCATTGAGGCAGTATTTTCTTGTTCCTTTTTTTGCTTAACCTTCTTCTTTCGGTGAGTTTTCTTCAAAAGGGGGATAGCTTGAGGGAGCAAAAAAGTCATCATAGACTTTGCTACTTCATTCTCACCTGATTCTATATCAGATTTTTCAGAGCTTAAATAAGGACCAGAAGACAAACCATCTTCTTGAGATGAACTTGGGACATACTCTCCCAAGTAACCATCAACCAGAGTGCATTTTGAATCGCAAAGGATCTCTTCCTGCAATAGAGGCATGCATCTTGAACCAAAGACATCCTGTAACTGTAACAAACTTCCAAAACCTCCCTTGAACAAAGCAAAACAAGCATCAATATCAAATACTAGTACTTTCCACTACAAACAAGTGCAAGTGAAAAAACATATGAACTAGTGCCACAGTTCAGAGCTGCCAAAAAAAATGCACTGGTAGATAGGTGACCAGAAGCTAAAGCATGAACCAGGTTAAAAACTTGATAACAACATTTAGGTACTAAATATTCTGATGGAGTACAGATTAATTTGGTAATTGTGATGATAATATATATTTGTGCACAACCATGGCAGTAGCAAAGAGGAATACAAAAGCTCAGAAGGAGCATATTCTTGCCTAAGGTATAACAGCTGTCATCCAAATATGCGCCCGCATTTATTGACGAAAGAAATATGCCAGATGGATATGGCCACATGGGTATTCTGTGTGCCACATGGGGATCAATGAAGCAATTAGAATTAGTGCTTCATCCAACAAAAACTGTGGATCTTTACTGCACAATCTTGACTCTTGAAGCTATAAAGAAGTCCGTCTCGGAGTAAAGAAGATTGAACAAATTATATGGCATCTGCTTTGTGATGAATACTTTGTAAAAATTGTTAGTGTATTCATAACCTATTCCTCTAAAAACAGTGTTTTCAAGTGAAGCAATAGAAGAAGATCATACTGTGACATATAATTAAATATAATGTTACAACATTACAAGGCTGAAGCCACAGAATCAAGACTCTCTAGCCAATTACAAATTTCAGCCAGTAAAAAACCGCTCACTCTGTGCAAATGCATAGCTGAGAAAAAGCATATTCATAAGCTATACTTTCGTTTTAAAAACAATCATAGCAGTGTTTGTGCCCAGCAGGAAAATTACAATAAAAAAAATCACCATATACCTAAAATCTGATGATAGATGAATCCCATGCAACCAGTGACCATCATTACTATAATTAGATGATATATTTTTCATCTACAGGAAGCTGTGATGTACATTATTTATGTAGTTCAATCATTTATGTAGTTAAATAAAAACAATATTGTGTAACATACAAGTAATCAAAAAATACATATACTGCATGGAAATTTTCTTAAAACAGGAAAAAAATCGTGTACTTCATTTGAAATTTGAAGAGCAGATTTATCCAACTCATCATCATCTGAAGTCAAAATATCCTGGTAGTGGACTCTCTTAGCAGTCCCTTCCTCATGGTTTAGGTTCATACTTCTTTTAGCAGTTACCACACAATCAGCAAGATCTTCATGAGCAACAGAAACATCAGCTTCGACCTTATGAGTTAATGGTGAACCAGCACCAGAAATGGCTGAACAATGCAGATTTAATTCAACTGCTCCAGTTGAATCAATTACAAGCTCGCGAAGCAACCTCTGGACAGACGCATTTTTGAAGCCAAAAAGCTGCATAAAGCAATAGCAAAACTATGGCACAATTAGAATCTCTGTTGAAAATTATATTGAAGAAAGTAACTGTCAAGCACTGTTTCCTACTAATTTAACAGAAAATGATAGGTCCTATTGAAACAATATGTGGATTCCAACAATATTATTCATATAATTTTATGGTAGGTTGTGCAGTACCCACAGGTACTGCCTGTTCGCGTGGGTGCCGCCTACCATAACATGTACATGTCAAGGCCCTGGGTCATAGCTCTTGGTTACTAGCACAAAATTGTTCCTCTGTTTACTTATGCCTTCTCCTCGTTTTCCACTGGTGTTCCATTGACCAAAAGGCAAATTGCTGATGTATGGGAGAAACAAAACAATTCACTTTCGATATAACCAAAGAGTTTCATTAGTATCCATATCAGTAGATCCCTATTTGAATGAGGGAAATCATCTAAATTGCTAAAAGTATGTATATGGCTTTACAAGTTATCCTTTGCGAGAGGAGTGCAGGCTATAGCGCTTTAATGAGAAGTGTCAAGGTAAAATAGCATCTCTCCATAAGAATTGTAGGTGTTTTTTTGTTAATAATAATTATAATAATCACATAAGGGTTAAAAGCTTGCATTGATATCAAGCTCAATGCCTATAAGTAAAATGCATTCTTTTTATTCTTATCAGAACACTAAAAATAGATGGAGGAGTATTGTTATGCAATGGGATGGAGGGTATGTAATATTCAGGGCATGCCTCAACACCATCAATCTTCTGAGGGAAGCTCCTCCTTCCCTGCAATTTTTTGACTTTAGCCGCTGCCGTCTTCTGGAAGTTCTTCCAGGCAATATCCGGGGTCAGCCCTGTGGAGGAGTCTCCATGGGTGGATGTGACCTGCATAAGCAATTGCAATATCGGAGCATGAATATATGCTTCTTTTTTTTCACATATAAAGAGTAATGGAGGGTATTAATTTAGTGTGGAGACCTGAAATATAGGCCCTCTGGGTCCTTGTTGAATTTGCATGGTGTAAGAAATCCCGGAGAAATGGCGGACAGCGTGATAACCCACCGGGTACGGGTAGCGATCTTTGCCCTTGGACGAGTAGAGCAGATTATTTGCATAGTACAAGAAGAGCTCACAAGTAATCAATCAATTAGAAGAAAGAGCTAGGGTTGGGAGGGGAAGAGAGAGTGGATACCCTGGAGCAGCTCCAGTACTTGCGTTCCCAATCGCCGCCGCGGTAGAGCGCCCCCGCCGACACCATCTCGATCACGCGGTCCCCGTCCGCCTCCGCCTCCGCCTCCGCCTCCGCCTCCGTCGCCATCTCTCGATTCGCCGGCAACTCCGGCTGGCGCGCCAAAACGAAAATGTCAGACATTTCAGCTTTTCTCAAACGAAAATAAAAGGTCGTAAAAAAATAAATAAAACAGAATAACTCATTTCATTCCTCTACCTTCCGGTCCAACCCGTAGCCAAAACGAACTACCTCCGTTGGCCTAATTCTCTACTACAAGAGCATCTAAAAGGGTTGCTAAAATTTGTGCCTATACAGTAATATTCTCCCTCTTCCCTCTGTTTATTTATATAATCTGTTTATTTATATAACATACTTTCAATTTACTCATAGATTAAAAAATTGTGCAATCAAAAGAAATTCTCTTATTCGTTCACTTAAGAAAAAGATTCTTTCTCCTTTCCCACCTCCATGGCGGCATCAAGGCATAGGGAAAAACGCCGAAGCGCAAGCTCCACAGCGCTGGATAGGATGCTACCGTGGTGAGCTGCAAGACAACGCGGGGGAGGACACCGGTGCGCGAGCTCCACAACGGGAGATAAGACGTTGGCGTGGTGAGCTACAAGACGCCATGGGGGAGGACGTTGGCGCGATTGCTCAGGGCGCTTCGGGCTTCAAGACTCCCCAGAGGAGGTCACCGGCGCTACTCACCACAGTTGTCGTGCCACCACGGTCCTCCTCTACCCAAGCCGCCAGAGACCTGTGCATCACGGGAGCAGGGGGCAAGGCACGCGTTCTGGAGGGGTGATATGAAAGGAAGCAATGGCGATGAGGAAGCCAGATGTATCCATAGGGGAGGACAAGTGGGATTTTTATTCCAGGAAAGTGAAGTGACCAAAATATCCCTCGTGAGATTATAATCGTTATTTTCTCGCTGCTCCCAAACAAGCCCTAGAGGGTTATGTTTTCTTTTCTTCACTCGTGTTGTCTTGTGGTCCCCTGCCTTGTATCCAGCGGTGGCCATATTTTGCAAGTTTCCTTTTATTTTACCATATTTCTGCTGCTTGCCATGTTGTGTGAACAGTTGAGTGGTTTGCAGTAAATAATGCAGTGAAGGGAGAGCTATAGGAAACACTCCTAGCTATTGTGTGAAAAGTTGAGTCGTTCACATAGCTGTTGCACCAAGAAAACAACACACTTGATTTTGTTAATGTACCTTTGTATTGGTTAATGTCGAATGAATTCATCTAAGCGGTGTTCTTTTGGGCTTATGAGTTGTGACTTATCTGTCTTATCTCCAACTTCGAGAATTTCCCGAGATGGCCTCGAGAGTAGGATGGCCTTGAAATTTAGGATTTAGGGAGCTTTTAGACTCGCCTACGAGATAAAAATAAAACGGATTCAAAAAGTAATAAAAAAGTCAGATGAGTCAATATTAGTCAGATAAGTCACGAAATTAATAAAACGGATTCAAAAAGTAATAAAAAAGTCAGATGAGTCAATATTAGTCAGATAAGTCACAAAATTCGTGACTTATCTGACTAATATTGACTCATCTGACTTTTTTATCATTTTTTGAATCCGTTTTATTTTTATTTCGTAGGGAGTCTAAAACCTCCCTAAATTCTAAATTTCAAGGCCATCCGATTCTCGAGGCCACCTCGGGAAATTCTCGAACTTCGAGATAAGACAGATAAGTTAGATTAAATAAGCCCAAAAGAACAGGGCCTAAGTTATATAGAAAAAAATCATGTGTAAATCTTACTTACAGTCTTCATTTTGTCCAATTTAAATCTTGTAATATGTTTATTAATGTTCCGTAGCAATGCACTCGCACCTTACTATATTCTTCTACATTTATGTCAAAGCTCATTTATTCATATCAGATGGTCACGAGGCTTATCTATAAAGTACGAGATTGAATTATTTTTGGTTGACACAAATGATCTGGATCTTTCATTATCTTTGATCAAACGGTTGTAATTACAAATTGGATCCTTGCCCATTACAACCGAAAAGTTCACCCTACTGCAGACAAGCCCGAGCATAGGAATGGCCTAGGTCTCTTTCATATTTGCCGTCCAAAGAAACATATGCTGACAAGTTTTGACATAGGCTGCTTATTGGAATGGGCAGCCTGTATGAAAGGCAGGTTAGTACATAAATACTCACAAGCCATATATGGAAATCACTATTAAGGTCTCGTTTGGCACAGCTCCAGCTCCACCAAATTGGTGGAGCACCCTATTCCTAGCCCCAAAAATTCATGGAGCTAGAGTTATGGGTAGATTGAGGATATTTAGGTGAGTCATTTTATTTACATTTTAAACTAAAAATATAAACTTAAATCACTTTATTTTAACCTACAAACTCCATATCTGAGGTGGAGCTGGGAGCTGGAACTGTGCCAAACAGGGCCTAACTAACATGTATTGGATTTCACCAAAGGAAAGGATACTTGTTCAACTTAAAAGTTATCCACCTAATTAGTTACTAGTTTTATCATGTCCTAATTCCAGTTTTTACTTCCATATAAAGTGCACCCTTAACCTATATGTGACAGAAATATAAATCATGACAGAAGTATAAATAACGCCTGGCAGATATATAAATAATCAAGGTAAGAGGTAAAATCTACTTATGCCCTGATATCTGGGATCACCTATTAACAAAGCTTTGAATCTCGGAAGCACGGTCCATCGATGTTTTGTTTATTTCAATTTACAGAACTTGCCTAGCTTTACCCATACAATGCTCAAACATGATTAGTGCGGAAACGCTAGGAACATGACACCGCTCCATCACACTCTAGTTTCTACCCAGTAGATACGAGTTCCCTACATCACCACGGTGCTTGTTCATTTAGCCAAGCATACCAGCCGTAGTGCCCTAAAGGAAACCTGTTGTTCGTTCCAACTAACTAAAAGCCTGGTAGGGGCTAACCAGAGACTGCACTCTACCACTCCTATGGAAACCTCGTAATAATTGTGCAGAGCACATCCAAGTCTGATTTCTCGGTCGTATAGATGGCGTAATTGTGTTACGTTATAGTGACAAAAGAGTATTGTCCTTGTACGCTTCGGGCAGGAACTTCACAACAAAAGCCCCATCTCATATATGGGCACTTCCATCAATTTCACAATATTGTTCCTCACATGGGAACTTTCATCATAACTCATAATAGCTAGTCACATACCAGAACCTTCCCCTCCTCTGCCCTTAACAACAGATAGCACTTCATAACTCGGTCATATGCCGGTATCACACATTATCCAAGAATGATCATAAAAATCATGGCGGCATGCATATTCAACAGAATAGCGAATCGCCCGACTTACATTTGCAAGGATAAGTCTAAGCCCTCCTAGTTGTAGTTAATTATTGATTATTGATTAATTTTGATTAGTTCTCCTAGAACTATCCTTAGTTGACATTTTTATTATTACTTACCTGGTTGAAGTGAATGGTTGTGGTTTATTATGGGGTTGTTGTTGTTAGTGATATGCCCTAGAGGCGATCAAGATGATTGTATCACATCTATGTTTATGTACTCTTAGATAATATGTTATCAATTCAATGAATAAACGTCGTTTACATTGTTCATCACGTACGACTTGGTTGTAAGACACATTATTTTATAATCTTATTCTAAATGATCCCTAGTCTCATATCATTATGTGGGATAGTAATGATTTTATCAACACATGTATTGATTGATGGTAATGTTTCACATACCATAGATATAGAGATATCAGATAAATAATGTGGATACATGTTAGAGAACATGGTGTTGAATAGGCCTACTCTGAGACACTGCTGAATTGTTATTAAAGTAGAGCATAAGGATATTTCTTTACTTAGATTTACATTTTGGAAATATGAGTCTTGAATTTATGGTTGATTTTTTTTAAAAAAATTTGTATATTTGTTTTATTATTTTTTTTCTTAGAGTATTAAGGTTTTTTTAGAATTGTTTATATGGTCTATTAAAGGAGTTATAAAAATTAAAGTAATGAAGGAGGTTAACAAGGATTTTGAATAAAATTGGAAAAGAGAAAGTAATTTCTTATATGTTAGAGCTTTTAGGTTGTTATGGTTGGTTTTGATTGATTTTAGATTATATAGTTTTTATGTGCATTAGTGGTTAGGTAGGTTCAGAGTTTGGCTTATTTATTTAGATATAGTTATCAAAGTGATATTTTCTTAGTTATTTGGTGAAATTTCTCATGTAAAGATGTAATTATTAGGGTTTTGAACTTATTTTTATAGTATATATAAGAGAAAATTCAAAAATTCAAATAAAAATATGCAATTTTCATGTTTTCATGCATAAATTTGGGTTTTAACTACATAATTTTCTTAAAATTTACCAAATTTCTTGTTGAAGATACTATAGGAAAGAGCATTTAAAGCATTTTATAAGGTGAGATTTGAAATAATTTTGAATTTTTCTTAAATAGCATGGGAAGAGTAGAATTTTTAAAAGAATTTGGTAAGAAGTATAGTAATATTTTATTTTAAAGCCTTTTCTTATGAAGTTTTTAAGATTTAAGAGAAAACTTAGTGTTTTATATAACCTAATTTCATTATTTTCTATTTAACCAACCTAAGGTTACCTATGGTTAAGCCCAGCTCTGATACCATTCTGTGACGGACCAAATCCCGGTAAAAATTTACCAGAAAATGTCTCGAATACCAACTATCCAGGATTTTACTTGGATTCAGAAATAGTACAGCCTACTTATTTTAGTATATGTTACAAAATATTTTACAGCGGAAGTGAAAATATAACCTGGTAATAAAAAGAAAATACATGCCCATATACCACAGGCAAAGCTTGAGCATAAGGTAAACCTTAGAAATCGATTCTATGCGAATTCCTGTCTTCTTCATAAATGTCCATTCTTGATTATAAAGTGGATCCTATTCATAAAAATAAGCAATTGCCTACATAATGTGGATAAGTATTAATCGTACTTGCAGGTTTCTTGAGAAAATAACACTAATATTATATGAAAACAGGATTTAAGGGATAGCAAGGCTATATGGTGAATATGCAATTCTGAGTTTTTAAAAGTCCTATCATATTTTTAAAACAATTAATAATAATATTTTAAGAGTACAAATTCTATCATCTTTCTCCATCCTTATTTATCTGCTAACCAGACAATAATTTTTATAAAACAAAATTCATGAGTTTTGACAAATAAGAGAGGCATCACCCAATTGACATAACTTCATATACCCGAAGTAGGGTCCATCGATGAATTTGTTATTAGCTCTGCAGAACTTATCCAGCTTTACCCATATTACAACTCCTTATATGGATGGATGATTAATGTGTCATTCTTATCCATTAAACCCAAGTTTTTATAGAAGCAAATGATATCTAGATATTTTCTTACCACAGAGCAAATATCTAGTTCCTTTGAGTGTCAACCAAGGCTCCACCGGCTTGATCCTATACACAAGACTACAAAACACTGTTTCCAAATCTGCTTCTATATTTTTATAGAGTAATGATTCCAGCGAGTTTACACCCTCGCCCACCTAGTGTCCTTGAGTGTGTACCCCTAGGGTACCTGGTCCAAGCCGACAAATTCTTCTTCCGAATTGCTCTATATAGGAAATCATTTTATCATCCAAACTACAACTTTTCCATATCAAATAAGTTATCCAACCCAACTTATTTATATGAACCAATTCTCTATCCTTTCATGAGATAATCAAATTTTAGTATTTTGCCTACACTAGGGTTTCATCAGGGGTTGATTATTTTTAGGTGGCCTTTAAGGTATTGGGGCTTGGATAAAAAAAATTATACTTGGAATGTATAAATAAGTAACTAGAAAATATATGCAATAATTAAAAAGTAAGAGAATGTAGGTATATTAAAAATGCATCAAAGATAAGAAAACCTGCTTTATTTCGAAATCGGATCACACTTATTATATTTTCTGGACATTCTTGGATAAAGCTTCCAGAGGGCATAGTTCGTCGTCTATACGTTGCAAAAACAGAAAAAGACAGAAACTCCAATAAATATCCAAATAAAAAGTTTTAAATAAACGACAAAATAAAATAAAAAGGGTCTGGGGTAAAAAGGTGATGGGTTGTACGATTTTTTAAAAGTTTGAAAATATTTTCTAAAAGAAAAAGGGTAGGGGTGTGGATATAAAATAGGTATTTTGGGCAGTATAAAGCTAAGGTTAGTATATCTAATTTATAATTGGTGATTGTAAATAATAATTATGGAAAGATTTTTATAACTTATTTATGGAAAATTAATATTAATTTTGGAATATTAATATTTCTACTTGACCTTCAAAGGATAATAATTGAAGAATTGATTTTGGCATTATAATTACGTATGGAAATTTCTATATGAGTTGAGTAGAATATGTAAGATTTATTAACATAATTTTATATTTTAAGGAAAATTTTAATTTAATTAAAGGAAGGGTTTTAATTCTTAAATTTGAATTTCTATAGGTTTTATTAATTTATTAGATAATAACATGTTTAAATGGATTTATAATAATTTTTGGGTGATAATGGGTTTATGATATTTTTTATTTTTAGAAATAAATTCTGAAATTTGGAAATAATTTTGTATATGAGAAATAAAGCAAAAAGGATTTATTAAGGTTATTTTATTAGAAAAAATATGGTATTTTATATTTTTATATAATTTTTATCTTATTTTAGATTTTTGAGAATTTTTATAGAATTTAAAGAAGTGATTAATTAATTTAAATAAATTCAAACAGTATGGTGGATATAGAATTTAGAATAGGTTTTTAGTGCTTACAGGACTTAGTAGAATTGGGCTTGGCTCAATTGGCTCTGTGCAATGATACACGAGGCCCAAGCCTGAGAGAGGTGGTAGCGTGGGTGGTGGTGGTGGTCAAGGTGACATGTAGGGCCCGGGTGGTAGTGGGTGAAGAAGGGGGAAAAGAGGGGAACGGCGAAGGGAGTCACCAGCGACGGCGGAGGAGGATCGGCGGCGGGGAATTGGGTGAAGTTTCATGAAATTGGGGCTGTGGGGGTTCCTTTGGTGTTCGCGGTGGGGATTAGGATGGCTGGTGTAGGCAGGGCGGCGAGGTCATGGAGGCGACGGAATGGGGTAACGGCTGTGAAGGGGTTCCGGTGAGGGTTGGGATTGGGTGATGGCCGGGTTGGGTTCGCGGGGAGGAGTGGAGGGTTTTGTGTATAGGTGTCGAGGCCGGAAAGGGATTGGAGCAACGGGAACAAGGTTCACCGGAGTTGGAGAAGGCGGCTGCGGAAAGGGCAACTCGGGGCAATGGAAGGGCAAGGATAGAGCGCGAATGAGGTTTTGGGGAAAAATACGGCGTCGGGGAGAGATTTATAGGCTGAGAGGTGGAGTAGTGGGCACGGCGGAGGACTTCATGGCAGCGGTGGCGCTGCAAGATGGCGACGAGCGATTGGCTGGCCGTCGGAGACGGATGAGAGCGATGAGGCGGTGGGATAGGTTGGCGGCGGTGTAGGCTTGTCCGTGGTGGCGAAATCAGGACAGGGGAGGGCTGAAAACGGCGGCGGCGTCACTTTCCGATGGGCGGCGGCGGCATGGCATGCATGCGGCGTGGCGAAAGTGGCGTGGCAGTGAGGAGGGAAGATGATCCTTTAGCCGTTGGATCCAAAGGGAAACAATGGACGCCGTCGGATTAGGAGTAGGGACTGACGGGTGGGACCCGAGGGTCAGTGAGAGGAGTGGCTGGTTGGGCTTTAAGTGGAAGCGTATTTTCTGAAAGGGAAAGCGTATTCCTGGGGGTTTTCCCGAATAGGCAGGTTATAAATTTAAAAGGAAAATGAATTTTCAGAAATTGGTTAAGGTTTTAAAAATTAATAGAGGACTCTAGAAGACTTAGAAAAATATAAAATAAATTTCTAAAAATCCAGAATAATGAGTAGAATTCAAATATGAAATAATATTTATTATTTTATGGAATTTATATTTTTGAAAAAAGATAGATAGGGTATTTTCTTTAGGGAATAAATAAGAGTATAATTTAGAAAATTATTTAAAATTTGGGAATGATTACAAGAATGTAATTATAACTTTTGCGAAAAAATTTTATACCAAATTTGAAAATTTGGGTATGTGACACATGCAAACTTAGGGATGGGCAAGATGACCTTCCTCACGAGCTAGGGGAAGAGTAGAACTAGATCCACGATATTGGGGGTGAAGGAACCATGAAGAGCAAGTCCAGGAGCAGCCGACATCATCTTGGGACAGCCGGCGTGTTCTTCTTCAATCTCTATTCATCGAACGTCCATATCTTAGTAAGACTTTTCTTACTAGGTGAGAACTCCTTCCTATCTTTTTTTCAAGTTCTCCAGTAGTTAGGACCCATGGTTAAGTTAAGTCCTTACTAAATATGAACTATACAAGCACCCCAACTTGTGCCCCACATTTTTCAGCCTATTCCCAGAACCGCAGTGTGGGAAATAATTTATATAAAATCATACGTTGCTCAGATGAAAATCTTCATAACATATGAAAAATGCATTTTAAAATTCTCTACAATTTTTATGTAGAACCCTTTTTGAACCGGGCAAGTCTTTAGTCTCAAAAATAACTCTATCGAGCAATATACAACCTGTATGACTTGTCCGAGCAAGATTAGTCATGACAGACCCAGCTTGACTCTATGTAACACCCCATTTTCGCTTCCGATAAAAATAATAATAAATCACCAGTTAATACATTACTTGAAATAGGATTCGAACAATC
This sequence comes from Olyra latifolia, assembly GCA_036346145.1. Classification (NCBI taxonomy): domain Eukaryota; kingdom Viridiplantae; phylum Streptophyta; class Magnoliopsida; order Poales; family Poaceae; genus Olyra; species Olyra latifolia. The sequence goes on along the minus strand of CM070531.1, from coordinate 915,097 downwards.
CAAAGAAATTATGTATTAACATAAAAATAAAATCATGTCCATATATCAATTAAATTATAACAATGGACCTATTTGTAATTTAAATTGTATGTTCTGATAAATTTTGAGGAGCATTAAATGATATTTAATGCTTGCTTAAAATAAATAATTTTAGGACATCAAAACAAATTAAATAAATGAAATATTATTATTTTTAGTAACCCCAAACATATTTTTATTGCGCCGTCCTGAGTAATCAAATAACTTTAGGGACTAAAATGTTAAAGTCACAAAATATCTCTCGATCTTATCCTAGGGGAACTAAAATGTAATAAAACCTAAAATATCTCTCAATCTTATCCTTACTTCATGACGAAGAAAACCTCTTAATATTTTCATGAAATTTTATATAAAGCTAAGGACTAAAATACAAAAGTTCATAAATATCTCCCATGCTTATCCTTTCTTTCCTATTGCTATAAATACACGCGTCAAAGTGAGCAAAGCTAACACGCACGCACGAAAGCGTAAAATTGAGAGCACGGTAAGAGCAGAGAAAAGAGAGAAGAGGAGAAAGAAGAGAGAGGAAGGGAAGGAAGAGGAGAAGACAAAGAGGAGGAAGAAGGAGCTGGCCGGCGGCTCCACTCAAATGGCCAACACGGCAAAGCGGACGGACCGCTAGCTGGCGGAGGTGGCTCACCAGTAGCGTGGAGCAACGACGACGTCCATAAGCGGCCAATGAAGCCTTGCTTGAAGAAGAAGAGGAGCTTCGGATCGAGCAAAGAGAGCAAGGCAATGAGCCGATGGCAAGCGGCTTCAGCGAAGCGCAACGCAGAGCAAGGGTACCGACAGTGCTATAGCTTTTGGTCTGCGCAGCGGCCGAAGCGGCGACCGCGCAGCAGCGTCTTGAGCTAACGACGGGCGGCGCAGTAGTAGCGAAGAGGGTCGACGACGGCTTAGCGGCCGAACAAGGCGGCTCGGCCGGCAGAGATGAGGCGGCCGGGGGCGGCGTCGGTGGCACATGGGTCGGCGTCAAAGCGGTGATGTCCCGACCAAAGAACACAATGAGTAACACTGTGGCATGCCACCGTGGTTCACCGACGAGAATGAAGCGGCGGTGGCTACTCCGCTTGGCAATGGCCTCGAGGCGGCGGTGGACAACATCGATCCAGCGCCTAGAGGCCGCCGTGTAGTGGAGTAAAGGTGAGGCAAGAAGTGAGACACCAAGAACTACGTAGTAGCGTGGCGCCAACGAGAGCGACAAGCGTGGCGCGATGGCTTGGTCCAACACTCGTGGCAAAGAATGTTTGGAGGCGACCGCAAGTGCATGGAAAGGAGAGAAAGCCGAACGACGGATATCGATAATGGAAATGGCATCCGGCAAGCAACGAGCAAGAATGCTTGGTAGATAGATGACGGCGTTGAGGCCTATAGACCTGCATCGATGAATTGAGGCACGGATTAGGTCCGTTATTCTCCATAAAATTTTCATTCCTTATAATTATTTAATAAATCTATAATATGGCTTTCCACTTAAAATGCTTAATGATCTTAAAAATATAAGATTATATTCCCATAAAATATTATAAAAAAACCTAGAAACCTAGTAAAAATATATTTAGAACTATTTCATCATTTCATGTCTATAAGAAGTATTAATAATCTTCTTTAAGCATTAATAATATACTTTAAAATATATAACATTGGGAATTATCTCATAACTTAAAGTCATACTTCTACTGAGTCTAAAACTATAAGTCTAAACCACATAAGTAAACAATGTGCATAACATAAAATGATACATACCATTTTAAGCATACACATACACATATAAATATAAGCCAAAAGCGCATAGAACTTCCTGGACAAGTAGGAAGATTTATGCTAAGATAATCGGTAGAATAACCCCTGTGAGGAGTATCATCCTCGACCACGTGCATTACATGCATCATGCATATTTCATCTTTTGTTTCTTTATCGATGTTATTTGCTTTCATACGATAGAATCGGACAGCTCGGAAGAGAAGCTAGAAGACCAGGCGCAAGACATCGACACGTTCGGTGCAGGCGAGCCAATACCTGTAACTCATTCTTCTTTTACCCAGTTTTACTCAAATTATGTTGATTTTAATATATTAGGTTGCATGCAACATGATTTTCCAAATATAATATGTTGTAAACAAAGGCAACTAGAGCAAGTCTAGTTATTCCATATTATAAGCAGTGTTAATAAACACAAACTTCTCCTTGACATTTCCTTATCCTGTCCTTTGATAACCTAAGGTATAGAAATTAAACTCCTTGACTATTGAGTCTTTGAATTGGCTTAGACATGCTTTAAGTCTAGAGTCCATGGGTTTGACCTTGGCTGTCAACGATACGGTACTAGGATGATGGGTCAACCTTTGTAACGGCATAGCTCGCTATCAATCTGCAATGCAACGGCATAGCACGCTATCAACGGTGCGAAAGCAACGGTATAGCCTCCTATCAACGGTGCAATTGCAACGGCATAGCCGCTATCAACGATGCAACTTGGCTCAGACAAATACCGTATGCGGAGTAGGTACCTCAATGGTACAGTCCCATCATTACCATGATATGTATCATGATAGGGTTTAGTCTCTTTACTCACGATTGGTGATACATAGTGTAGCAAAGATGAACCATACCGCCTCTGATCAAGACTACGACAATTGCAGCGTGATTGCTCACTTGTTGGAAAGTTTAATCAGCACGTGCATATCCCGAGTACATGATTATGGTGATGTGTTGTGCCCTGTTCCCGAGCATTCCTACACTCGATAAGCTAAAGAGATAGTCCATGCATTCGGGTACCATTTATGCCTGAATGCGAATATAGTCAATAATTATTTGATTCATGTGATTGAGGTTAGGATCTGAGGATCCTGGCCTTTGTTGAGCTCAAGGGGATCACGCCTCTTGGCTAAGAGGGTGAGTCTACCGCCACTTACCTGGGAAACGTGCGCCAGTTGTTGTATGGGCACGGGTTCGCCATATTATTGGAGATAGCTCACCATGGCGATGGGAGCTAGTCTGCCATTTGTGGAGACCATAACCATGGCTATGGTATGGATCTGCCACGTGGGACACGTATTTCTTGGCTAAGGTTACGGTGTCGCCACTGAGAAACCCCTGTGATATAAAGAATCAGCATATATAGCCCAGTACGTCTTTGGTTTATAAAAGGCTAAGTCTTGAGTTCTTAACTTAAAAATAAGCATATTTGATTTTAAGCAAACTTATGAACCTAGCCTCCACCAGAAAGCCTTGCATCATTGTTTAGTATTAGGTGAGGCCTTGGTTCGCGAGCGCGGCTTGATTGCGCGCTCACACTCGCACCCACTCACCTTTTTAGGTGGCGTCGAGGTAGAGTTTGGCCTGGATGACTTCGACAAGGAGGAGAAGGACCGGAAGATTGACGTAAAGACCGAGGGCTAGGTGGGACTCCAGTCGCTTGCCTGTTTGGGTTGGGCACAGCCTGGAGACCCTACTCTTCCTCTCAAGTTTCGCTTCTGTCAACTCGTAAGAGTTCATTTTTGTTTGGTATATTTGGTCTTTTCGGCCTGTAAAAACGAGCCATACTGTAATTGAACTCTATTGTATTAATAATTTTTATCGCAGGTATGTGATGATTCCAGCATTTTGTAAATGGTGCCGTGGTAGCAAGACAAGATCCTGGGCTAGCACAGGTGCACCGAGGTTCCCGGTGACCGGGGCCCACACTCTACCAACCAAGCTATGCCATATCCGACCATGGGAAACCACTCCCGGGCAAGGGAAAGTCATCCCCTAGTAAGGACAGCCATTCTCGGGCAAGCACTAGCGTTCCTATGTAAGAAATACACCAAAACATAAAATGACCATATCTCCCTCATTCGGCCTCATATTTGGGTGATTCTTTTTTGCAAAATTTGCATTAGCTCATGAACTTTCTGAGTATCTGAAAACATTTGATGTTTCTTGCTGTTGATTATTTTATTTGATATGTTTCTTATCAAATGATAGGAACCGACGTTCCGGAAGAGCCTGGACTTGATCAAGAGGCTCTCCCCGCCAACGAGCAACATCAAGGCACTATATACTATCCCTCCTTTGATTGCAAAGGATCTACTACTTGATACAGATTTTGGTGATGATGAATTTCGTATGAGGTCTGAGTTGGATTTGAGTGGGTGATAGGGGATGATGGGAGAACGGATCCCAGACATGTAGCCCCGTTCAAGTGATTAAGGACCGAACATTGGGTACCTTCCTCTCAAGTACTATACGTACGACCACATGTGCTTTATGGGGACATTTGACCAATTTCCTGTGCATGCTCGAGTCGTTGGGTACCAGCAGGGAACGTGTGTCTGAGGGTGGGGTGGCAGGGTGGACCATCCGTGGTGCATCCTTGTGCTTGGGTGTGATGGGCCTCGGACAAATCCACTGTAATGGTTGATTCCCTCCTGCACTTGAGAAGTGGGGAGTGGATAAAGTCAACTCAAGTGACCCAATGGACTGACATGTACATCTAAGAGGCTTCGGCATGGCTTGCTGTGTCGTGTGGGTAAGTCCATACACCTGTACAAAGTGTTAAACTGTTCGAATAGCCGTGTCCCAGGTTAAGAACAAATATGGGAAAGTGAGACACCACTGTTAGCATACATGGGATTGGTTTTGGTTGAGATGGGTTTGGTATGGTTCATGTTCCGAGCACAGGGTTGCTCGTGTTTATGATATATTGGTCAGAGTGCGACCAAGGGCAGTAGAGCCCATGAGGTTGATGATTATGAGATTTATGGTCTTACTACTGTTATCACACTTTAATTGTTTTGGTCCAATACGATTTATAATCTACTTATGTCTATATCTTGCAAAATGTTATTTATGCTGAAAATAACCTTGTAGCCTTTTCATTGTTCATATGCCAATCATGTTGAGGATATATTACCTCCTAGTGCGAGTATCTTTCGTGCTCAACCCGGATGCTACAGTTTCAGGTTATAAAGATGATCCCACGTTTGAGTACTACTATCAAGCGGGGAATGACGGCACTAGCAGGCAAGATGCAGAGTCCGAGCTTCCAGTCGGTTGCCCATGGGGTTAATGGGGCCATACCACGCTGGCTTTTCTTTTGATATTATGATGAATCTTCCGCTGCTATTTTGTTAAACAAACTTATGTATCCGTTGCAACAATACTCTGATTATGTTGAACTTATTGATCGAGCAGCAGACCCTGATGCCTGGTTATATGAAAAAGATGTCTCTTGTTGTATGTGCTGTGCTATCGATCATTCTGAAGATATGCGTGTGATGGTAGCTGATCTTGGGAGCCATCACTGAGCACATATCCGGGCACCCGGTTAACCTTTGATTCAATAGGATTTCCCGTACGGGTTAATTGTCGCTCGGGTTGAAGATTAACATGTGTGGCTTGCTCGGCAACCTGCTCAGGCAGCTCTTATGTTCGTTTCCAACCATTTCAGGCAGCAAGTCATATCTCTATTGGGTCAAATGTAAATTCAGAAGGGGCACTGACAAACCCCATGGGCAACCGACTGGAAATTAAAACTCCGCATCTTGCCTACTAGCGTCATCTTGCCCGGCTTGATAGCAATACCTAAGCTTGGGGTCGCCTTCACCTCATGTTGCAGCAATTGGTTGAGTACAGAAGGTACTCGCACTAGGAGATAATATATCCTTATTCATGAATGGCATGCAACAAAAGATGGCTTAAAGGTTATCTTCAACATAAAGTGCATTTGCAAGACATAGGCATAAGTAGATTGTAACTTGCGTTTGAGTAAAAACATTTGAAAGTAATATCCTATAGTAACCATCATAATTTATCATCATAGAATCCATCATCATCACTCTGTGGGGCTCTACCCGCCCTTGGTCTCCATCTGACCATAACCAAAACATGCTCAGGCTCCATCCACCCTTGGTCTCTATCTGACCAAACACAAAACATCCTCGGGCTCCATCCGCCCTTGGTCTCTATCCGACCATACACCACGAGCAAACTAATGCTCGGAATAAAACACGACCATCCCATAACCAATACCATACCCAAACCGATCCCCATGTGCTAACAAATGGCAGTTTAACCAACTCAAGATTCGTCCTTAACCTGGGACGTGGCTGTTCAAACAGTTTAATACTCTGCAGAGGTGTATGACTGTCGACGATTTGTGTCGGCAATGTATTTTATAGGGCTATGCGAAAGATCACAACTCGATGGTAGCACAGGTGACAGGATTTATACAGGTTCGGGCCCTCTCGAAGAGGTAATACCCTACTGCTTGTGGATTGTATTGTGGGGTGTCGATTACAATGTATGTTCTCGTCGAGATGGCACGAGAACAGACAATGATGTGGATGAAGAATTTGATGATCTAACTAGGGACCCCTAACCCCCTTTATATAGTACAAGGGGTCAAGTTACAGATAGGTTCCCTAATCCGTATAAGGGAGATAGAGATATAACCGGGTTGGTTACGTCTATCTCCATGTATTCGAGTAGAATACGAATTCGCTTTCTTGTAGAGCAAGTCGGGCCGCACCATCCTCTAGGCCCGTCTTCTGGAAGATCCATGCGACTTGGCCCAAGGAGATGGTACATCCAATCGTATATCTCCGAATACCCGGGGCCCATGTTGTCCATAGTAGCCCCCGAGTGCTTCGTGACTTAGTTGTTTTGACTCTGGGTTCAGCTCGCAGCCCATCCAATGTAGCTCGAGTGGCGTCACTCTTTGTTTGGTTGGTGAAGTTCCGCTTGCCGAGTAACCTGCTGATCAAACAACACAGTTGCAAAGGACTCTAAGAGAAAATCTCAAGTCTCAAAAAGATGTTTGGTATCCAGTCCGACTGGTCGGTATGCTGGCTGTTGGCCCCACGGAGAGGCATACCAGAAAAGTGGATGTAGCCGAGTGATCATTGTCACCCTGCTTTATCCTTCCTGTTACAAATTATGACATTCGAGTCTGACTGGCAGAACTCGATATTTGGTCCAGCAGGGGACATGCCACAAGTCGTGTAGGGCGTTCAGGCGCCCTGACCCGACTAGTGCGGAGTCAAGCTAGTGATTCTCGGAAAAATACGCCCGCCTCCAAGTTGAGGTCATCCGAGTGGTGTTCGTCTTGATGACGAACGATTCAGAGATGTGCCACTGAGACCCGACTGAAGAGGTAACTCTTGATGTCCGATCTGACAAAAAGTCAGACCGACCATTGACCCCAGGAGGTTTACCAAGAGCTAAGTTGTAATTTCGGAAGCGCCCAGTCCTCAGGGACTGACGACCGACATAAGGCCCGACTGGGGGCGCGCTATCTTTCCCGACTAGGTTTGATCCGAGTGGCACCTGTACCCGAGTGATGACATGTACAACTCACGGCCCATGTAGGGCATGCAAATCGGAACCCAAGGTAATCAGGTGTCCTGACCCGACTAGTACGGAGTCAAGCTAGTAATTCTCGGAAGAATACGCCCGCCCCTAAGTTGAGGTCGCCCGAGTGGTGTTTGTCTTGATGACGAACGATACGGAGATATGCCACCGAGACCCAACTGAAGAGGTAGCTCTCGATGTTCGGTCCGACTGAAAGCCAAACCGACTACTGACCCCAGGGGCACATCAAAAGCTAAGTTAATTATCCAAGAAGCGCCCAGTCCTCTGGGTTTGACGACTGGCATGAGGCCCAACTGGGGGCATGCCCTTTTTTTCGACTAGGTTTTATCCAAGTGACACACGTACCTGAGCAATGACGTGTACAGCTTGCGGCCCACGTGGGGCGTGTTCTTTGGAACCTAAGTCCGGGCCCGAATCTTGAAGCGATGATTTTAGGGCTTCATTTTTTCCCACCCAATGCAGAAACGAAACGTCGCCCATTTTCTTTTAAATAGAGCACGCCAGGGCATTTGAACAGTTACGCCTGCATTTGTACGCCCGAGTCTGTTCATCTCCCCACTGCGCTCCTGCTAGGGTTTTGTGCTTCCGCCGCCACAGAGCAACCCCAACGCCGCCGCCACCAAACTCCCGATCTACTCTCGCCACTCCTCATCCCCCACCACATTCTCATCAATGGCGGGAAACTGGGCAACTTCCGTCACCACCGAGGAGCGGCTGCAAGCCCTGGTTGACGCCGGCGTCCTCCCCACAGAGAGATCATCGGTGGCCGCGCGCTGGTGAGTCTTTCCCCACTCCTCGCCAAGAGGAGATGGTTGTCTTTGAGTCTTTCTTCTCTCGCGGGTTTGGACTCCCCGCTTCTTCCTTCCTTCGTGGTCTGCTCAACCATTACAAAATCGAGTTCTTCCATCTGAACCCTAACTCCATTCTCCAGATCTCTGTTTTTGTTCAACTTTGTGAAGCTTTTCTGGGAATTGCTCCCCACCTCGCCCTTTTTCGCCATCTCTTCTTCTTAAAAGCCTACCCCACTAACAATGCCCCTAAGGTCGTTGGCGGGGCCGGATTCCAACTTCGGAGTGGCCTCAAGAAGGAGTACTTCTCCTTGCCACTTCGGACCTCCTTGAAGGGATGGAACCAAGAGTGGTTCTATTGCTCCAATCCTCCTTCTAGTCTTCCTTGTTTTGATGGGAGGAAGCCCCGGGCTTCCCCCTCTTGGACTTCTCTCCTCCTTCCTCCGAAATGGATTCGGTCACTAAGTTACTCGGCCTGATCCAAAATCTCAAAGAAGAGGGGCTGACCGGCGTGGCCATCGCGGTCTCTTTCACGAGGCGCCGCGTCTAGCCTCTCAAGAAAAGGGTTCGGCTTCGGTTCGAGTACTCCGGGCCGACCGACTCGACTTGGGAGATGGGCACCCCAATCTCTAACTCGGAGGCCGCTGACCGACTTTCGGAACCAGGGGTGTCCTAGGAGCTTCTCCCTCACCAATCCGCCACCAGAGGTAAGGTCCGAGTAATCTTCATGTTCGCATCTTGCCAAGTAGTTTTATTATGGTACTAACTCGGGAAGACCATACTCCTGTACAGGACCACCGGGCCTTCGTGTCCCTCACCCCGACACCCGAGGCCCCGCCCACAAGGGCGAGAAGCGCTCGGGCGAGGAATCTGAGGAAACCCCGGCGGCGAAGAAAGGCAAGGCCCAGCCTCCTCCGAGGAGGGGGACGTCCCGCCACCCGAGGGGCGCAACCAGCGAAGCTCGGGCCCGAAGATCAACGAGGCTCCCAAGGAGGGAGCGAGGCAGCCAACGCCGGCCCAGGGGCCAAGTAGTCAGACGTCTCGTCCTCCACGGGCGGGTTGCAAGGCGTCGCCGAAGAAGAGGCAGGCGCCTTCGGCGCCTCAGCCCAGGCCGAGTGACCCACCCGACGCCTACTCTAGCGGGACTTCCGCTCAGAAGAGCGCCGGTATAAAAATTAAGACTTCCAATCGGTAAGCATGACTCTGTCACTCCTTGGTAGCCTTCAATTTGTTCTGTTGTGTTGAAGTGTTCCCCTCTTGTTTCAGGAAACCGTCGGAGGAAGTGCCGACGGATCGCCCGACCGAGCCAGCACCAAAGCCTGCTGAGCCGAGTCGGGCGGCATCTTCTCCCCCTCCAACTTCTGGCGCTTCTCTCCCTCCGACGGCCGAAGCAGCCACGCCGCCGACCGAGTCGACCGAGGCCGCGTCGGAGGCCAAGGCTCGCGAAGATGGCACCGTCGCCCCGCCCAGCGCGAGGCCGATCAACAAGGGTGGCGAGGACGCTGAGCCGGTGGAGGAAATTCCACGCCGGCCCCCGTCTCCCCAGGAGGAGCCTGAGCCCAAGCTCTCGGCGGGCTGGAAGGACGAGACCGGAGAGTGGACTCTCCTCGACGATCAAATGGAGGAGAAGGCCAGGGTGACCTTCTTTGAGCACGCCAAATGCAAAAAGCCGATCGGGGTAAGTCCTCCACCAACCGAGTACGCTTTGGTGATTTGAGGTAGAGTAGTTAATTGTTCACTCTTGCAGGAACTTGGTGAGTTTTCCGAGAAAAACCAAGTTCTCAACTACTTCTCTCTCGATAGAATGGATTAAAAGCGTGGAGGAAAGTAGTTGAGGCTCGACCGAGGCGTCAAGCGGCGTCGAGCCGCAGGGCGAAGTTCGACCTTGCAGGTTCCCTTCGATGTAAGTATCCCGACCTGAGTCAAGGATTGTTTGGCTTGTGTGTGACCGAATGACGTTGCGTTCTGCTCATGTGCAGCCCGCGATGCCACGATCGCCAGCCTGCGGGAGGAGCTGGCCAAGTCCCAGGACCAGAGGCTGGCCCTGGAGGAGTCGAAGGCAAAAGCCGTCGCCGAGTTGGAGGGTAAGTCCCCAAACCCGACCGACTTCGAACCTCCGATGTCCACACAATTGTCTAACTGTGTGTGTTTTCTGTTCTTGACAGAACATAAGAAGAAGACGTGGGCGCAATATGACGTTCTGCAGGAGAACGTCAGAACCGCGCAAGCGCGATAGGAGGAGCTCCTGGTGGCCGTGGAGCCCACTCGGCGACGGCTCTACGCTGGCGACGCCGAGCCAAGCAGTCGGGCCGAGCTAATCCAAAGGTGGACCGAAGCCCCTAGCAGCTCAAGGCGGGCTCGGGAAGTCGGCAGATGAGCACCGACCAAGCGGCTGAATCGTCAAGTCGCTCTACCCTCGAGTTGAGCTCGACGTTGTCAAGGATGGCTTCACGTGCTCCGAGGAGAGGGCGTTGGCGTTGCTTGAGGAAGTGAAGCCGGCGGCCGAGTCCCTTGTAGATAATTTAGACTTGGATTCCCTGTAAATGTAGGAACTTGCTGTAAATTATCAATTTATTTGTATGATGATTCCTTTTTCTGATATAATATGTGCTAATCGGTTTTTCTTAACTCGAGTCATGCATTTTGCCCGAGTAGGTTAGGTCCCTTTTACTAAGCACTCTGCCAAGCGCATCAAATTCCTTAGCGTTAGGGGTTGGCGCGGAGCTCTGTCTCCAAGAACGCAGTTGGAAAGTATAAGTGTTACTAGGAAGCAAGAGTTTCGTCACTCGGAACGATTAACACTTAGGATCGACATGGACTTGAAAAGAGAAAGATCGATTAGGTATCGAATATGTGCAGACTGCACCTAATTAGGTGTAGCCCCCGACTTACTGGCCAGTCGGAATCCGACTAGGGAGCAAGTCAAATTAATCTCAATAAAAGAGAAGGGGTGCGCGATTGCGCACCTAATTAGGTGTAGCCCTCGACTTACTACTTAATTGAAACACAAATAAGTAGCAAGTTAGAAGCTGAATTTGCACAAGCGTAAAGACAATGTGAATGAAAACTTATCTTTATTTAATTGTAAATATGTGTACAACGACCGTCAGATATAGAACCGACGTAATTGCTTGATGTTCCACGAGTTATCCATGAGAGTGCCGTCTTCACGCCTCAGTCGGTAAGCCCCGGGCGCGTCACCGAGTCGATAATGTACGGACCTTCCCAGCGTGGGGAGAGTTTATGGCCACTCGACTGATTGACACGAAGGACCAAATCTCCAATCGAGAAGGCACGATCCCGTACATTACGATTGTGGTAACGACGTAAACCCTAGAGGTACTTGGCCGATCGAATTGTTGCAGCGTCCCAAGCTTCCTCCAGCCGGTCGAGTTCGTCAAACCGACTAGCCTCTGACTCGCCCTCATTGAATTTTTGAACTCAGGGCGACCCAAATTGTAGCTCCGTTGGAAGGACCGCCTCAGACCCATATATGAGGAAGAAGGAGATCGCCCGTTGCTCATTTGGGACTTGTCGAAGCCCCAGTCTGGCAGCAATTCCTTCATCCATTTTATCACATATGGGCTGAGCCGATCGAAGATGCGCGCCTTGACGTCTTGTAGAAGCATCCCGTTCGCACGCTTGACCTGCCATTGCTCCGGGGATGTGCCACTAAAGCAAAGCAAATCTTTATGCCCACATCTTCGCACCAGCTTTGAAACTCATCACTTCTGAACTGAGAGCCGTTATCCGTAATGATCCGAGAGGGTACACCAAACCGACCGATGATCTCCTGGAAGAACTCGGTGGCCTTGGCCGCCGTAATCTTGGTCACAGGCTTGGCCTCAATCCATTTAGTGAATTTGTCAATGACGACGAAGATATGTTCAAAACCACCCGGGGCCTTCTTGAAGGGTCCGACAATGTCGAGCCCCCAGACTGCAAACGGCCAGGTGATAGGGATCGTCTGATGTTCCTGAGCCGGCACGTGGATTTGCCGAGCAAAGAACTGACAACCCTCGCATTTACGGACGATCTCCTTTGAGTCGGAGACTGCGGTTGGCCAGTAAAACCCTTGATGAATGGCTTTGCCGACCAACGTGGCTGAGGCAACGTGATGGCCGCACATGCCCAAGTGAATTTCACGCAATAGGGCGCGTCTTTCGGACTCGGATATACACTTTTGAAGTTTGCCAGAGGCGCTTCGACGGTACAGAATTCTGTCATGCACTACATATGCACGACTCCGACGTTGAATTTGTTCAGCAGCCCCCCGATCGTCGGGAAGCTTTTCTTCTTGCAGATATTCCAAGTACGGTTGCGTCCAATCCGAGTCAAGGGCAAGCACTTCTGACTCGGGTGGTTGTTCATCCAATTGGGGTAGTTGTTCCTGCGGTGTGATGGAGGGGGCGTGAAGCTCTTGGACAAAAATCCCAGCCGGGACTGCTGCTCGACTAGAGCCCATGTTCGCGAGCTCATCCGCCGCCTCATTGTCTCGCCGCAGGATATATATAAGCTCCAACCTATCGAACTTGTCTTCCAACTTTCTGACCTCCTGACAGTAGGCGGTCATATTGTCGTTGACACAAGTCCAATCCTTCTGTACCTTGCTCACCACGAGCTGAGAGTCCCCGCGAACCACCAATCGCCAGATACCGAGCGATATGGCAATACGGAGCCCGTGGATGAGCGCCTCGTACTCGGCTGCGTTGTTTGAAGCTGAAAAATGAATTTGGAGGACATACTTAAGTCGTTCGCCTCCAGATGATATGAGGACAATACCAGCCCCCACGCCCTGTCGTCGGAGAGATCCGTCGAAGTACATGTTCCAGTACTCGGCCTCTTCGATGGCTAGGGGAGCCTGCATCTCCGTCCACTCGGCAACGAAGTCGGCGAGTGTTTGTGACTTTATGGCGCTGCGTGGTTGAACGAGAGCTCGAAGGCCCCCAGTTCTACTGACCACTTAGCGATCCTCCCAGTGCCTTCTCGATTATGGAGGATGTCTCCAATAGGGAAAGAAGTGACCACCGAAATTGGATATTCTTGAAAGTAGAGCTTCAGCTTCCGAGAGACGATCAGAACCGCATACAAAAGCTTCTGCACCTGCGGATAGCGTACCTTGGACTCGCCCAATACTTCGCTGACGAAAAGTAGACCGGGCATTGAGCCTTGTAGACACATCCTTATTCTTCCCGTTCCACTACCACCGCGGCGCTCACTACATGAGTGGTGGCCGTAATATATAGCAGAAGCGGTTCCTGTGGCATGGGAGATGCTAAAACAGGTGGCGAAGTAAGCAACGATTTGAGATCCTCAAAAGCCTTTTGTGCCTCGGGTGTCCAGACAAACTTGTCGTATTGCTTCTTTAATAGCTGGAAGAAGGACGACCCACGCTCGCCGAGCCGCGAGATGAATCGGTCGAGTGCCACCATGCACCCATTCAGACGCTGGACATCCCTTTGGCATGTTGGGGGAGCCATCTCCATGATAGCTCTGATCTTTTCCGGGTAGCCTCAATTCCGCAGTGAGATACCACGAAACCGAGTAGCTTTTCCGAAGAGACCCCGAAGACACACTTCTCCGGGTTTAGCTTCATGTTGAATGCCGGAAGAGAGATTTTTCCGATCGGCACTGATGATGTTCCCGGAATTATGCCGTGAAACGGTGTGTCTGTCTTCTGGAGTGTCGTCCTCGGAATCTACATCTCATCAAAGGTCTTAGTGAAAAGGATATTCAATCCGCTCCCGCCGTCGACTAGGACCTTGCGCAGTCGGACGCCCCATACCACAGGATCCAGGATGAGTGGATATCTTCCTGGGCAAAGGATGTGATCGGGATGATCCGAGCGATCGAACTTGATCGGAACCTCGGACCACCGAAGGTACTCGGGGGTCACCGGAACAGCTGCATTGACTTTCCGAGTGGTAAGCTTTTGCTTACGTTTGGATTCGTATGCATCCGATCCCCCGTATATGTAGTTGAGATCGTGCTCGGTTTCTTGGTAAGCATCACCCTGAGGAGGGTCATGCTTGTTGTCTTGTTTGGCGTCCTTCGGAGTATCCTTATTGTGCTCCTCAGCAAACCTCTTCAAGACATTGCAATTTTTCGCCGCATGCTTTCCATTTGGATGGAAAGGACACGTCGCCTCCATCACTTTATTGTAGTCAGTGGACCGAGGTGGCCTCTGTCGCCCATGATCCGCAGTAGCCACCAATTCTTCACCATTGCGCTTCTTGTCCTTTTTGGAGGACGACTTGGGCTTGTCTTTCTTGCCTTCGTTTTTGCTCAGGTGGTCCTCCTGACGCTCAGCGAGAGCGTCCGAGGCGGCAGCATATCGGTCTGCCAGGTGAACATCTCCTTGACGGTGTTTGGGGGCTTCCGAGACATCTTCTTAATTAGGTCAGGGTCACGAACTCCCTTTTGAAAGGCCGCGACGACGACCGCTTCAGAAATCTCTTGCATAGTATTCTTCTTCTTTGTGAAGTGCCAAATAAAATCCCTTAAAGATTCATCTTTTTTCTGATGAACTTGATAAAGGTCCCACTGGGTTCCAGGCTTCTCGTAAGTGCCCTAGAAATTGACAACGAATTTGTCGCAAAGCTCTCCCTAGGAATCGATTGAGCTCTCTGGAAGGGCTGCGAGCCAACCCTGAGCCGGAGGAGTTGGCATGACGGGTAGATAATTTGCCATCACGTCGTATCCTCCGCCCGTGGCCTTGATTGCAAGAGAGTAAATCTGCAACCAAGCTTCTAGGTCCTGCTCCCCGTCAAATTTCACTATTCCCTTGGGGTTAAACCCTTCGGGCCAGTTTACCTGACGGAGTCGGGGTTTGAACGCCTTGATTCCATCAATCAATCCGTCCCCAGGGGGAGGAGACTGACGGGGAAGAATCCGACGCGGTGGAGTGTGGCGCCGATTGTTGCGACATGCTACATGGTTGTCGCGATGATCACAGTTTCGACCGGAACTATCACCGTCATCTTGGTGACGTCCCACGTCTTCCACCCGCTCCCTCCGCCGAGCCTCTATGTCGAGGCGGAGGTCACGACTTGCACTCCGGCGAGCATCTTGCCCGCGAATGGGTGTGCGCCGACTGCGCCGAGTGTCACTCGTGGCAGTCTGACTTTTGGCCGAGTCGGCCTGCTAATCCCGAGTGCCTTGGACTGCCGCTGCCGTCACCATGGCTTTGATCTGCTCCATGATCGGCGTTGCGGGGCTGTTTTCTCCAAGTAAGGGACCAACATTGTCCAAAAGGGTCTTACATGCGAGGATGTTCTGTTGTGGCGTACGGAAGACCGAGTGATCTCCCATACGGACTTGAAGTAATTCCTCCAGAACTTCACGTGCACGACCGTGCAATTTGTCGCGCAGATCTTCTCCACCTCCGTGGTTATGTTCGACTCCTGCCTTCTCTAAGGGACGCCGAGCCGATCCGGAGGCTTGTCCATCCACCACATAGATGCCGCAGAAGTCGGGGAACCCGTTAACGCTCTCCTTCGACTCGGACTTCGTGTAAGAGAGGCTCAACTGATCCTGATTTGTTGGTTCGTCAATGGGAGTGATTATAACTCTCACTTCCCGTGATGGATCTCTTGTCCGAAGTAAACCCGACTAAGATTTGGCAGAATAGATCTGCTGAAATCTAGCAGCCGAATTGGTCAATCCGAATGGCTTCTTGTCGTCCACTCGGAAAGTCGATCTAGTTAGAGTTATCCCCGAGCCGGAACTCAGGAAACTCATCCCAGTGTGTGCTTGTTGTGCTCCGCTCCTTAGCCCGGATAGGAAAAGTTGGCGTGTTATCCTATAGAAAACAGTGGCCGAGTTTCCTAATCCGAATGGGGCGAACCACATTTGATAAGTTGTGATTCTCGACTGGATCTGATCGCGATCCAGATTAGGAACAGCATCGCCACTTGGTTCTTCATCAGCAAAAGGAGCTGGTAAAGCCAAAGGCGCATGATCCCGGCCGAAACCGAAGGGAAGTCCGGTGCTGGGCCAGTCGGAATTGTCATCATCAGATTGAATCTCTTCCGGATCGGAATCCAAAGGAGAGATCTTGAGGCGGTGAAGCTCGGCCGGAGTCGCGTACAGCCTCCCCGGGTAGTATGTGGACCGAACGTCATTCAGCTCACATAACCGAAGTTCCCCGAAGTCACCGGCGAGGAAGCCGAGATCTCCAAAGACAAAACCTTGGCCGGGGGCATACGTGAAGACGAATCCGCCGACTGAAGCCATCGATGTCAATGAAGTTGATCATGACGCTAGACCCTACCTGGCGCGCCAACTATCGACGATTTATGTCGGTAATGTATTTTGTAGGGCTATGTGAAAGATCACAACTCGATGGTAGCACAGGGGGCAGGATTTATACAGGTTCGGGCCCTCTCGAAGAGGTAATACTCTACTCCTGTGCTTGTGGATTGTATTGTGGGGTGTCGATTACAATGTATGTTCTCGTCGAGATGGCACGAGAACAAACAATGATGTGGATGAAGAATTTGATGATCTAACTAGGGACCCCTGACCCCCTTTATATAGTACAAGGGGTTAGGTTACAGATAGGTTCCCTAATCCGTATAAGGGAGATAGAGATATAACCGGGTTGGTTACGCCTATCTCTATGTATTCGAATAGAATACGAATTCGCTTCCTTGTAGAGCAAGTCGGGCCGCGCCATCCGCCAGACCTGTCTTCTGGAAGATCCATGCGACTTGGCCTAAGGAGATGGTACATCCAATCGTATATCTCTGAATACCCGGGGCCCATGTTGTCCACAACGACTTTACCCACACGACACAGTAAGCCATGTCGAAGCCTCTTAGATGTACATGCCAGTCCATTGGGTCACTCGAGTTGACTTTATCCACTCCCTACTTCTCAAGTACAGGAGGGAGTCAACCGTTGTAGTAGATTTGTCCGAGGCCCATCACACCCAAGCACAAGGACGTACCACGGATGGTCCACTCTGCCACCCACTCTCAAACACACGTTGCCCCATTGGTACCCAACGACTTGAGCATGCATAGGAAATTGGCCAAGTATCCCCATAAAGCACGTGTAGTCATACGTATAGTACTTGAAAAGAAGGTACCCAATGTTCGGTCCTTAATCACTCGAACGGGGCTACATGTCCGGGATCCGTCCTCCTATCATCCCCTATCACCCACTCAAGTCCAACTCAAACCTGATACGTAATCCATCATCACCATAATCCAAATCAAACAGTAGATCATTCACAATTGAAGTCGCACGACCAATGGACTAACTCCATTGATCACTTTACCCCGTTGGCTCTAAGTAGGGCTAAGCATTATCGGACTATAAATAGATAATAATACCCACTTAGGCAACAAGGAGTAAGGATGACGAGTCTATCAAGGTACTGACCACTAAGTAGGGAATAACTAATATCTACCCACCAAATAACATATACTTCAAAATAGGATGCAAGTCATCCATAGAACATAATTAAAATCATGCATTTGCAAATTATGGGATCAATATGATTCAAAGGAGAGTATATAGTGCCTTGTTGCTGCTGATCGATGGAAAGAACTTCCTGCGCAAGTCCTGGCTCCTTCGGAACGTCGTAGCCTATCGTTCGGTAACAACAGTATCAAATAAAATTCAAATAATATATTCAAAAAATGGAAACTTCAAATATTTTAGATATTCTAAAAGTTCATGAGCTAATGCGAATTTTGCAAAAAATGATCACCCAAATCCGAGTTCGGATGAGGAAGATATGGCCATTAGAAATTTAGGTGCATTTCTTACTCAAGAATGCTAATGCTTGCGCAAAAATGACTATAGTTGAACGGGAATGGGTCAAACTTGCCCGAAAATGGTTTCCCTTAGTCAAATATGGCATAGCTTGGTCGGTCAAGCTTTGGGTCGGTCATGACTAATCTTGCTCGGGCAGGTCAAACAGGTGGTATTTTGCTCGGTAGAAGTGATTTTTGAGGCTAAAGACTTGCTCAGTTCAAAAAGGGTTCTACATAAAAGCTGTAGAGAATTTTGAGGCGCATCTTTGATATGTTATTAATATTTTTCATCAGAGCAATGTACTGTTTTATAAAAATCAATTTCTACCCTGTTGTCCGGAAAATAGGCTAAAAAGTGGGTGTTTAGGTTGATATGCTGGTATCCTTCATCTTCAACAGGGAATTCACTTAGCTGTGAGTTCTTGCTAATGGAAAACAAGAAAAATAGGTAGGATAAGGTTCTCATTAAGCAAGGGAAGCCTTGCTAAGGGTAGATGTCCAATGGATAGAGAGATCGAAGAAGGAATACGCCGGTCTATCCAAAGATGATCTCGGCCACTCCTAGGCTTGTTCCTTGCTGCTCCTTCACTTCAATGGCCATGGAATTGGTCCTACTCTTTCCACAACTCGTGAGAGACGTCATCTTGCCCATCCCTAAGCTTGCATGTGAGCCAAGATGACATGCAAGGGAAGAAACAAACAGGTTACCTCACTGCAATCAAGAACAGTGAAGTAGGGAAAGGAAAAATATCAAAAACTCACCCAAAACCTTGTACATGCATAAATGACTTGGAGGTATTGGAAGCTTAGGAAGTGAGGAAGCTAATCTTGCTCATCTCCTGCCCTAGATATGGGTGAAAATGGCACAAAGAAGAGGGAAACGAAATCAACATGTGCTGTCAAGAAAATGAGTAGCAGAGAGAAAAGTGAGTAAGAACCATAGTAAACCTTTGTGCATGTGCTTACCATGGTGATGGATGGATAGCTTATGAGCTAAGCTTTCCAACGGTATATAACACTCTAGGAGAAAACTGGATTTTCATGGGTGGATTAAGGAAGAAAGGAAATACAAGTTGCTGTCTCTGCCTGCTCCAACTTGCATCTCGAGGCAGGCAGAGACAAATGAGGAAGAAGGCTGGCTGTGAAGAGGTGGAGAGGTGGTTTATATAGTGCTAGACTCTCCCATTGACAAGTGGGGTCAGGTCCCACAAGTCATAGAGTGGCTATGGATAGAAAAATGGGTGAGAAAGGCAGGGGACTGTAGCTGTCTGCAGTACCGCCCATCTCAGCCAATGGACGAGAGAACCTATTCATCATGGTCTGGGGGCAAAAAGAATATAGATATAGCTACAGTAGCTAGCTTGTTTCAAAGGATTTTGCCTTTTTTGCTAGCCTAGGTGGTATCGTTGCCCGTCCGAGCTACTTCTTGCTTGTCCGCGCTTTGCCTTGCTCATCTAGGTCCATCCTTGCCCGTCTATGCTAGTCCGGGCATCACCATGCTCAGTTGGCTGGTGGTAGGCATTGTCTTGCTTGGTTGGCTCATGCCGGCATCACCTTGCCTGGTGGGATTGTTTCTTGCTCGGCTAGGCCAATACCTACTCGTCTGGCCTAGGGACATGCCCGCTGGTTATGCCTCACTCGATTAGTTGCTTGGCTAATATGATTTATTATGTTTCAGTTTCAGATTTTTATTTTCCCACCATAGAGGATGGTGATTGCATGCAACTTTATGCGAGAATTTTGAAAATCCAACTACGACCATGGAAACATGATAATGACATGCATAATTAACAGAAATAAACAGCAGGGCTGTTACAGTAAATCATTTATGCCCCATGAATTAATCAAGAAGCCTTATTCTCATATTTAAAAGATTAATCTTCCTATTTTATAAATTATTAAATTATTAAATGATTCCCATAAATCTTGGTAAAATTCTAGAACACTTTAGATGCAGATTAGGATTTAATAAAAAAATTATTTGAACATTTATAGCATAACCCTATTCACTATTCAAATATTTGTTGTATTTAAAACCTTTTTCCCTAAGGGATTAATTGACTATCAATTAAACTAATTTATTAAAATTACAATTAAACTCTAAAAATTACCAAAATTTTACAGAAACCTTTTTAACTCATAAATAAATTACTAAAAATATGTAATCCACTTTTACCCTAATAAAGTCTGCAATATAAAATTAAGAACCCTAAATGCCTTTATGCTAATATTTAAATTCTTTAACTAATTTTGAATAATTAGTTTTCCAGTAAGGAAAACAATAGCTATGGGAAACCAGGGTATACTTATTCATGTTTAGTGACAAACCATAAACCCTAGCTTTGATATAGATTATTCCTTGTGCATGCATACATCATATTTGAATTACATATTTATGTTTGTTTTTATATTCGAGGAGACGTCGGGGACTAAGAAGAAAGGTTCTAGGACACTGAAGATAACCCCTAAGCCTCAGAACAATGCGAATTAACATTTTTAGTTTATATCTTACCTAGTTTTTATTAAAACTTGTGTTGAAACAATTAAGACAAATTGCATGCAATATAAATTTCTTACCTAGCTTGCTAATCATGTTATACACATGTTATGACCCTTGACACTTTCAACTACCATGTCGTGATTGCCTTGAATATCATATCAAGACGGTTTTGATAGTCTTATCCTTTGTAATCCACTAAAAAAGTAAACTTTTGGACTCTCAGTCCGTGGGTAAAACTTGCTTACACATGCTTAGGTCTCAATGCTTATTTTCGGGGCACAACACTCCATAGTGGTGAACACTAGCTCGCTACTAAAATACTATACTTATACTGTGAACTGGATATAGTTTGATTTGGTAGGCTACGTCTGTTGGTCTCGAGATGTGTGCCTGTGGCTGAGTTAGGTTGAGACTTAAGGTTGGTTGTTTGTCTAGAGAGGCTCTAGACTGGAAGGTCGTGGACCTATTGAGTTTAGGCAGTGAGCGAAGGTTGGACCTTCGACTCTCTAGCCATTGCAGCAGGATTGGAAGGATCCATTGGCTATGATTTGAGTGTTGGATGCGTCCGACACAACGCGTGGCCATCACACAGTAGTGCAAGTGTGGAGGGCTAGGAGAGCACTCTATGGAGGCCCTGGCAGGAACTCCAACATGAGGTAAGCGCGGCTAGGCGCCATCACCGAGGGTGGTCTAGGTCATACGCTCGCTGGGTCGAAACCCCTAGGTGGTATGATTCACAACGGGTTTGCCAAATTTCGGAATAAGATGGCGGGTGTGTGAAGGGAGAACTATAAAGCAGGATCGGAAAAGGTCCCTTGTTGAGCTATGCGTCCGGCACAACGCATGGCCATCACGTGACAGTGCGGGTTGGAAGCCTAGGACAGTGCTCTACAGAGGCTCTTGCTAAAGCTTCAACTTGAGGTAAGCGCGACAGGGCGTCACCACCCGAGGGTAGTCTAGGTCATGCATTCGCTGGACCGACAATCCAAGAATTATAATCCACAATGAGATTCTCGAATCCCGGAATAAGATGGTGTGTGTTCAAAGGAAGACTAGGAACGGATGTTCCAGCAAAATTGGTCTAGTTGTACCATGGGATGGTACATGGTTTAATCTAATAGCTTAGAGATCAACTCTTTCTTATAACACACTCTTTCCTGTTGAAAATTGGCTAAGCCATAGGAATCTTACTAATACTACTTTAAATAGTATTTTCGCAAATAAACAAACCTTGAGCCTTTCCTTGTAGCCTTTATCATTAATTGTATTAGAAAGGTGTTAACTCACAAGTGTGGTTTGATTGCTCGCTTACCCTCGCACTCACTCACTCTTTAAATGGAGATTAGTTGGAAGATACGTATGCCTGCTTTGAAGATGATGAGCATGGATTTGAAGGCGAAGCTTAAAGCATTCCTTCCAGTCTCTTGCAGAGATGCATAGCCACTGGATCTTTATTTTGTTGAAGACTTTCGCATGACTCTGAAAGTTTCTTTTGATGGATTAAAACTTTTGGCCTTGAGCAGTGTCAGAATCGCTTGTCATAAAAGCGGTGTCGATTTATTTGCGTCGGCAATGTATTTTATGGGGCAATGCGAGAGATCACAACTACGATGGTAGCACAGGGAGCCGAATTTATACAGGTTCGGGCCCTCGGGGCGAGGTAATACCCTACTCCTGTGCTTCTGGATTGTATTATGGTGGAAACTGATGATGATTGTAAGATGTGGGATTGGATGTCGAACTACGGGCCCCCTTTATATAGTGCAGGGGGTTGGGTTACAGATAGAATCCCTAATCCACGTTTGGAAGATACAGATATAACCGATCCGGCTACGCCTATATCCATGTATTCAAGTAGGAAACGAATCCGTTTCCTTGTAGATCATACCAGGCCGCGCCAACCTCCAAGCCTGCCTTCTGGAAGGCCCAATTGGCTCGGCCCAAGGAGGTGGTACGTCCAGTAGTATATCTTCGGATACCCAGGGCCTATGTTTTCCACAGTAGCCCCCGAGTGCTTCGGGATTGGGTTGTTTTGATTCGGGGTTCAGCTTGCAGTCCTTCCGATGTTACCCGAGTGACATCACTCTTCGTCTGGCTGATGAAGTCTGCTCGCCGAGTAACCTGCTGATCAAACAACACAGTTGCAAAGAACTCGAGAAATTTCTCAAGTCATTAAAGATGCCTAGCACCCAGCCCGACAGATCGGTATGCTGGCTGATGGCCCCACGGAGAGGCATACCAGAAAAGTGGATTTTACCGAGTGAGCAGTGCCACCCAGCGTTATCCTCCCTATTACAACTTATGGCATTCAAGCCTGACTTGCAGAGCTCGACATTCGATCCAGCATGGGATATGCCACAACTTGCGTAGGGTATTGAGCGCCTTGATCCGACTAGTGCGGGTTCAAGCTAGTGATCCCCGAGGAATCGTCCGCCTCAAGTTGAGGTCCTCCTAGTGGTGTTTGTCTTGGCGACAAATGATCCGAGATGTACCATCGAGACCCAATCGAAGAGGTAACTCTTTGGCGCCTAATCGATTATAAATCGCACCGACCATTGACCCCTGAAAGGTGCGCCAAGAGCTGAGTTAAATTTTGTCCAAGTGGTGCTTGTCTTGATGACAAACGATTCGGAGATGTGCCACCAGGACAATTTAGAAGAACTTCTGATGTGCGGTTCGGCTAAAAGCCAAACCAACTACCGTCCCTAGGGGGCACATCAAAAGCTGGGTCGCGACTTTGGGAAGCGCCAATCCTCGAATTGAAGAATGGCAAAGAGCCCAACAGGGGGCACGCTATTTTCCCGACTAAGTCGACCAGTGACACTGCAGGAGTAAGTCGTGGTATGACTTATGGCCCTTATAGGGCATGTCCTCTGGGACTTAAATCAGAGCCCAAGTCTTGAAGCGACAATTTTAGGACTTCATTTCCTTCCCGCCTTGCACGGAAACGAATCGTTGCCCGCTTCCTTTTAAGTGAAGCCCACCGGGGAGTTTGAACCGGTACGCTTACACTGTGCGCCCAAATCGTTCGCCTCCCTGAAATCCTCCGCTAGGGTTTTTGTGCTTTCGCCGCCTCCAAGCAATCCTAGCGCCGCCGCCGTCGCCAAACTCCAGATCCACCACATTCCAATGGCGGGGGACTGGGCAACCTCAAACACCACCGATGAGCAGCTGCAAACCCTTGTTGACACCGGCGTTCTCCCGACGCCGGAGCTCATTGATTGGCATGCCGCCGCAGGTGAATCCTCCCCTACACCTCATCAAGAGGAGATCATTGTCTTCGAATCCTTCTTCTTCCGCGGGTTCAGACTCCCCGCATCCTCCTTTCTTCGCGGTTTACTCCACCATTATGGGATTGAGCTTTTCCATTTGAATCTCAATTCCATTCTTTAACTTTCAATTTTTGTTCATCTTTGTGAGGCTTTTCTGGGGATCGCTCCCCATTTCTCCCTTTTTTCCATCTCTTCTTCTTGAAGGCCTACCCCACCGACAATGCCCCCAAGGCTGTTGGCGGGGCCGGATTCCAACTCCGGAGCGGCCTCAAGAAGGAGTATTTTGCCTTGCCGCTTCAGACTTCTTTGAAGGGGTGGAATCAGGATTGGTTCTACTGTTCCAATCCTCCCCCCAGTCTTCCTTGTTTTGATGAGAGAAAGCCCCAAGCTTCCTCCTCTTGGAACTCTCCCCCTCTTTCCTCTGAAATGGATCAGGTGACCGAGTTACTCGGCCTGATTCAACATCTCAAAGAAGAGGGTCGACCGTGTCGCTATAGTTTGCTTCCTTCACGGTTACGCCGTGTGTGACCACTCAAGGAGAGGATCGAGCTCGGGTTCGAGTACACCGACCATCCGACTCTACTAGAGAAACGGATGTCCCAATCTCCAACTCGGACGCCATTGATCGACTCTCCGAGTTCTTCGCTTCTGGAACTATTTTTTCAAATCAAGGGAGTCCTAGGAGCTTCTCCCTTAACAATCCACCTCCAGAGGTAAGGTTCGAGTATTTTTTTTTTGCTTGTGTTGAATACCGGGCAATCCTGTTGTTGAAGCTTATTTGGGGATGCCATGCTCCTATGCAGAGCTGCCAGGCTTTCGTATCCGTGGCTCCAACTCCTGATGCCCTGCCAACAAGGGCGAGAAGCGCCCAGGAGGAGAGCCTGAAGAAACCCCGGCCACCAAGAAAGGCAAGGGTCCGGCCTCCTCAGTGGAGGAAAATGTCCCGCCGTCCGGAGACGCGGCCCGCGAGGCTCGGGGCCAAAGGTGGGTGAGGCTCCCAAAGAGGGAACGAGTCAACCAACTCCGGCTTCCGGGCGTAGTCAAGGGACTCACCCCCAAGGACGGGCGGTGGTACGGCGCTAAAGGGGGAAAAGAATTCAACCCCTCAGGCTAGGCCGGGAGGCCCACCCGACGCCTCTTCGAGCGGGGCTTCCTCTAGAAAGGGCGTCGGCATCAAGATTAAGACCACCAACCGGTAAGTACAACTCCGCCACCACCTGACAGTCTTTCTTTACATTTTCTCTGACCGAAACGTTCCCTATTTTAGGAAACCATCGGTAGAGGTTTCGTCAAGTCGCCCGACCGAGCCGGCATCAAAGCCTGCCGAGTCGAGTCAGGAAGCTCCTTCTCCATCAGTCGATGCGGTGACCCCACCAATGGAGCCGTGAAGCTGCGTCGGGAACCGGGTCGGGAGGCGCTACGCCCAGATCTCGAACCGAATCCGTCCGTAGGGCGGCGTGGGCCGAGCCAATGGTAGAGGAGATCCTCATGACCCCCACCTCCCTAGAGGAGATCGAGCCAAGCTCTCGGCGGCCGGAGGGACAAGGCCAGGAACTGGGCCCTTGTTGACGACTAGGCCGAAGATGAAATGAGGAAGGCCTTCTTTGAGTATGCCGCTGAATGTGGCAGAATGGCTCGGGTAAGCCTTCTGATCTGTAGAGCGAATTTTCTTTAGCTTGAGTCAGGATGGTGACTATCCTCCCTCTTTGTAGGAACTTGGTGTTTTTTCCGAGAGAAAAACCAAGTTTTTAAATTACTTCATCCCCCAAATAGAACGGATTAAATCCGTGGAAGGGGAGGTCATCGGGGTCCGGACCAAGGTAGCCAAGGAGCGCCGAGAGCTGCAAGCCCGGATTAAGGAGCTGCAAGATGAAAAGTTCGACCTCGCAGGTTTCCTCCGGTGTAAGTACCCTGACCTAAGTCAGAATTGCTCGTTTTGCGTGTGACCAGATGACGTTATGCCCTGCACCATGTGCGTGGCATAACGCCACGATTGCCGAGCTTCAGCGAAGCCGCCAAGTCGAGACCGAGTTGGCCTGAAGAAGTCGGAGGCAAAGCCGTCGCCGAGTTGGAGGTAAGCCCCAAACCCGACCGACTCAACCTCCAAGTGTTTACGGTTATGTAATCATGCATTCCTGTTCTTTGTGAGCATAGGAGGGCGACGCTAAGCGCGATATGACATTCTTCAAGAGAACGCCAAGATTGCGCAAGCGCGATATGATGAGCTCTTGGTGGCGGTGGAACCCACTCGACGCCAACTCTATCTTTGGCGGTCGAGCCGAGCTCTCGGTAGAGTTGATCGAGAGGTGGACCGAAGCCCCCAAGCAAGCGAAGGTGCGGCTCAGAAGTCGGCTCGACGAGTTCGATCAAATCTTCGAATCGCCAAGTCGCACTATTCTCGAATCGAGCTTGACGCTATCAAGGATGGCTTCGCTTTGCTTTCGGAGGAGGCGATGGCGCTGCCGAGGAAGTGAAGCCGACCACCGAGTGCCTTCTAGACAACTTAGAGTTGGATTTCCTGTAAAAATGTAGGAACTCGTAAATTATCCATGTAAATGACTTCCATTTTTAACATGGCATATGCTAACCATCCTTTCTCTACTTAAGTCATGCCTCTGGCCCGAATAAACTACGTTCCTTTGTTACTCGGAACGACTTATGCTAGGCTTCGTCATAGACTTAAAGGAGAAAAAATCGATTAGGCATTGGTTAGGTGCAGACTGCACCTAATTAGGTGTAGCCCCCGACTTACTACCTTTGACTTACTAGCTTCAAGGTAGTAAGTCGGGTTAGATAAAAGATTAGGTGCACGATTGCGCACCTAATTAGGTGTAGCCCCCGACTTACTACTTAATTGACATACAAATAAGTAGCAAGTCAGAAACAGAATTGCATAAGCATAGAGACAATGTGAGCGAAAACTTATCTTTATTTAATTGTAAACAAGGATTACAATGGTCGTCAGGTATAGCACCGACGCGATTGCTTGATGTTCCTTTATCCAGGCGAGCCCCTGGGCGTACCGCCGAGTGACGTGAAGACGTCCTGATCTACTTGGGGAAGAACACCGGGCGCCTCTTTACTCGTCATCTCCGCTAGGCTTGATGCCTGACTTAGATGGTTTCTTGTTCGGTAGATCGCCCTCGTCGCGGAGAGTGGTGACCGCCCGCCGGATCTCGTCCAACTCGGCAGCCGCTTCAACCGATTGGGCGAAGCCGTAGCTTTCCCTGTCGAGGAGCTGGGAAAACTTGACATCTCCACGGACCGTGATTACGCCCCGTGGACATGGCATCTTCATAACCAGATAGGTGTAGTGTGGGACGGCCATGAACTTGGCCAAGCCCGGCCTTCCCAAGATCGCATGATATGCAATCTCGAAATCGGCCACCCCAAAGCTAAGGTTTTCCGTCCGGTAACTGTCCCGAGTACCAAAGGTGACAGGAAAAGTGATTTTCCCGATTGGCACCGATGATGTTCCCGGAATTATACCATGAAACAGCGCGTCTGTCTGCTGGAGCGCCATCCTTAGAATCTGCATCTCGCCCCGAGTTTTAGCGAAAAGGATATTTAATCCACTCCGCGCCAACGGGACCTTGCGGTCGGACGCCCGTACCACGTGATCGGTATGAGTGGATATCTTCCTGGGCAAGGGACGTGATCTGGGTGATCTGAGCGATCAAATATGATCGAAATTTCAGACCACCGGAGATATCCGGGGGTCACCGGAATAGCTGTATTGATCTCCCGATCGATAAGCTTTTGCTTACGCTTGGACTCATATGCATCCAATCCCCCGAATATGTAGTTGAGCTCTCGCTCGGTTTCTTGGTAAGCGTCGCCCTGAGGAGGGTCATGCTTGTCGTCTTGCTTGGCATCTCTCGGAGCGTCGCTGTTGTGATCCTCAGCGAACTTCTTCAAGATGTTGTAGTTCTTGGCCGCATGCTTCCCGTTTGGATGGAAGGGACACGACGCCTCCATGACTTTATTGTAATCTGTGGGTCGAGGCGGCCTTAGCCGTCCCTGATCCGCGACCGCTACCATCTCTTCACCCTTGCGCTTCTTGTCCTTCTTGGAGGACGACTCGGGCCTGTCCTTCTTGCCTTCATGCTTGCTTAGGTGATCCTCTTGACGCTCAGCGAGAGCATCCGAGGCGGTAGCGTATCGATCCGCCAAGGCGAACATTTCCTTGACGGTAGTCGGGGGTTTCCGAGACATCTTCTTGATTAGATCGGGGTCGCGAACTCCTTTCTGGAAGGCTGCGACGACGACCGCCTCCGAGATCTCCCGGATTGTGTTCTTCTTCTTGGTGAAACGCCAATGAAATCCCTTAACGACTCATCTTTTTACGATGAATCGATAAAGGTCCCACTAGGTCCCGTGCTTTTAAGTAAGTGCCACGAAATTGGCAACGAATTGGTCGCAAAGCTCTCCCGAGAATCGATCGAGTTCTCTGGAAGGCCCGCGAGCGCTTACGAGCGAAGGGGTCAACATGACAGGCAAATAGTTTGCCATCACGTCGTATCCTCCACCCGCGGCCTTGATTGCCAAAGAGTAGATTTGCAACCAAGCCTCGGGGTCCCGTTCTCCATCAAATTTCACAATGCCTTTAGGGTTGAACCCCTCGGCGGTTTATTCGACGGAGTCGAGTGAATGTTTGATCTGTCGATCAACCCTTCCCCGGGGGAAGGAGATCGTCAGGGGAGATTCCGACGTGGTAGAGTACGGCGCCGATCTTCGTCTCGCTCCCTGCGCCGGGCTTCGATGTCGAGGCGGAGGTCGCGCTTACACTCCGTGGGCGTCTTGCTCGCGACTTACGTGTCTTGAGACTCGCCGAGTACTACTCGTAGCGATCAGCTTCGCCAAGTTGGCGGTTGATCCCGAAAGTGCCTTGGACGGCCGCCGTCACCATGGCCTTGATTTGTTCCATGATCGGTGTTGCAGGGTTGTTCTCTCCAAGCAAAGGACCAACATTGTCTAGGAGGGTCTTACAAGCGAGGATGTTCTGTTGTGGCGTACGGAAGACCGAGTGATCTCCCATACGGACTTGAAGCAGTTCCTCCTGGACTTCCCGTGCACGACCGCGTAATTGGTCGCGCAAGTCTTCTCTGCCTTCGCGGTTTGGTTCGGCTCCTGCCTCCCCTGCGGGGCGCCGGGCCGATCCGGAGGCTTGGCCGTCCAGCATGTAGACGCCGCGGAAGTCGGGGAACCCATTGACGCTCTCTTCCGATTCGGATTCCGAGAAGGAATGGCTCAACCGATCCCGATTCGTTGGCTCGTCGATGGGGGTGATTATAACTCCCACCTCGCGTGCAGGATCTCTGGTCAGAAAGAGGTCCGACTGAGTTTTGGCAGAACGAATCTGCTAGAATCTTTCGGCCGAATTGACCGATCCGAATGGCATAACCACTCGGGAATTTGGCATGGCTAGAGTTGTCCCCGATTCTTGACTCAGAAAGCTCGTCCCAGTGTGTATGTGTCGTGTCCCGCTCCTTAGCCCAGATTGGAAAGGCCGGCATGTTATCAGATGGAAAACAGCTGCCGAGTTTCCAGATCCGAACGGGGTGGACCACGATCGAGGGATCAGGACACCCGATCGATCGAGAGCGATCGGGCCAGAATCGATCGCGACTTCGATCCTCCGTCGATGCAAGGTGGCGCAAGGAGAGCGGTAGATCCCGACCGAAACCGAAGGGAAGCCTCGCGGTAGGCCAGTCGGAATCATCATCATCAGATCGGATCTCCTCTGGATCGGAATCCAGGGAAGAGATCCCAAAGTGGTGAGGCTCGGTCGGAGTCGTGTACCATCTCCCCCGATAATGTGTGGACGAGCGGTTAAACCCACACAAGCTCTCAGAAGTCACCGGCGATGAAGCCGAGATCTCCGAAGATAAAGCCTTGGCCGGAAACGTAGGTGAAGACGAATCCGCCAATGGAAGCCATCGAAGTCGATGTAGTTGATCGTGACGCTAGCCCCTACCTGGCACGCCAACTGTCGGCGATTTGCGTCAGTAATGTATTTTATGGGGCAATGCGAGAGATCACAACTACGATGGTAGCACAGGGAGCCGAATTTATACAGGTTCGGGCCCTCGGGGCGAGGTAATACCCTACTCCTGTTCTCGTGGATTGTATTATGGTGGAAACTGATGATGATTGTAAGATGTGGGATTGGATGTCGAACTAGGGGCCCCGGACCCCCTTTATATAGTGCAGGGGGTCGGGTTACAGATAGAATCCCTAATCCGCGTTTGGAATACAGATATAACCGATCCAGCTACGCCTATATCCATGTATTCAAGTAGGAAACGAATATGTTTCCTTGTAGATCATACCAGGCCGCGCCAACCTCCAAGCCTGCCTTCTGGAAGGCCCAATTGACTCGGCCCAAGGAGGTGGTACGTCCAGTAGTATATCTTCGGATACCCAGGGCCCATGTTTTTCACAGGCGGTACCTTCTGTAATATTTAGTTACTTTATTGTTTTATGCTCGGCTATGAAATGGTGGCACTAGTGTACCGAACCTGGGATTAGTGCAGGAATCATTCAGGTGGACCCCGAGCGGGCCTCCACATAGTCACCAACACCGAGGCAATGTCGGGACTCGATTTTACTAAACCGGACCCCTCTGTGTCAACAGTATGAGTCCCAAGGATCCGTGCTCATACCCACAGTAAATAAAGATGAATCACCAATATCACACTGCATAACTATATTAAATAATCAGAGTGCAACAGCTCCACTTATTAGAATAGTTTATAATGACCATAAGTCTTCACGAACTGCAACTAACAAGCAAATAAAGAAAGATAATGGTGTCCCATTACGGCCACGGGCACGCACTGAATGGGAGTCGCTAGTAGTCCTGCGCACCATCCAGATACTCCGCAATGAACTCCTGGTCGTACTCCTGACTTGCTCGTGGAATAAGCAGCCCCGAATAAAAGCCGGGGTTAGCACGCAAATGCTAGCAAGTCTTTCCTGGGAAGGGCCAGGCTAGGCTTATCCTAGGAAAGATAGTGGCTCATTTGCATAAAAGCATTTAACTTAAAAGTATAAAAGCATTTAGCAAAACATAAGTAAATAAATAGCAATTTTCATGGTTAATCTCAACGATAAGATAGATATGGCATAATTCTCAACTCAGTGTCTCATAACTCAGATTCTCATTATCTCAAATCATCTTCCCAACAAAGTTCTCATGCTCGTTCTCATTCACCATGAATCATCTAGCAACAGCACACGACCGGAATAACCTTACCCGAGTCAAATTAATTAAGGTGTAGCTACAATGTGAAAAACCACCAAGACGCTCATAACCAGGAGCACGACCATTCGAATGGGTTTACACTCTGCAGAGGTTGTACGCTTTCCCCGCAAGATACGATACTCCCCATCGGAAAGCATCATAACAAAATCCATCAAAAGACCAACCCCGAGTTTGACACGGTCATACCTGATATTCACACAAGTACCCTAGTGGGCTTCGACTGTAGCTGATATTCACACAAGTACCCCGAAGTCCAATACCCCGGACTGTACACCGGCGATGACGCATCCCTCGGGACCTCATCCACGGTGCAAGGACGGTGACAACCCCGACGTTACTCTCCATCTAGATCAGGCCCGTCCCATACCGGGCTTGCGGTCACACGGGAAATTCTCAGTTAAATCCATCACGATCATCGGTCCTTAGGGACCGGAGCGTCGACTCAAGTCACCCGCTCCGAGTCAAATTATTAGTTGGTCAAATTTTAATTAATGAATGAATAATCCCACCAAAAACGCAAGTTCTCATGTCTCATACTCAGATACTCCAGATTCTCATATTAAAGTGTGTAACAATGTTTTTATGAGTGGGAATCACTCCCAGGTGACTATCTAAGCAATGCTAAGCCAACTAATAATTTAAAAACAGTAGCAAATTACATAATATTCTCATCCTAAGGTTTGTCATGATCGTGAGTGCATATCATATAAATAAACGACACACACTAGGAATCACTAAGGTAAATACGCATGATTTAATTAAATAGCAGTTTTGGAAAATTCTAGAAAATTAGGATTTTAGGGGAAAGACTTGCCTTCCTGATGTTCTTGACCTTGCGGAACATCGGCGTCGTCGGCGAACTCTCCTTCGTCACCCACGTGATCTATCGCACGCAAATCGAGAAAAACAATAATAAATAACAAAAACAGTAAATCAATTGAAAAATTATATAAAATTTACAGTAGATAGATATGAATTTTATGAATTTTTAGAAACTGGAATCGCCGGATTTGGAGTTCGGATGAATTCGTAGCGAAATAGTGAAGGATCACTATTGCTGAAATTCAGGAAAAAGGGAAATCTCATTGTAGCGATGGGCCGGCTACTGTAACACGCAGCCCACGTGCTTGAAAGGATAATATGCTGCTGGCCATGGCTGGTGAGCATCCAACACAGAAAGAGAGAGAGCTAGAGAGAGAAAGAAGAAAAAGAGAAGGAGAAGAGAGGAAGAAGAAAGGAAGAAAGGAGAGGAAAGAGAGGAAGGAGGAGGCGCCGGCGCGGGGCTCGGCGAGGTCGGCCGATGGCGGCGCTGGCGTCCGGCGCATGACGATCATCAGCGTTGAAGCGGCGGCAACCTGACGGCGCTGTCGAGGCAGGGCAGGCGCCGGCGTCGCGAAGCAGAACAAAAAGGCGGCGGCGGCTTCAGCAGCGCAACAGCAGCGGCAGCAGCATGGCGACGGCGGCGGCGGCAGCATGTGCTCAGCTTCGGCACGCAAGGCACGGCGGCGGCGACATCGGCGCGATGGCGGCGTTATGGGGCAACAACGGCGGCTCGGGAGGAGGAGAGGCGGCAGCAGCCTAGGCTCATGGGTAGCATCATGCGGGTGGCGGCGAGATGAAACAATGCAAGACGTCTTGGGAGTAGCCGGCTCGGGGGAAGGGACGGCGGCAGCACTGGGCAGCTACCTTGGTGGCGGTGTCGACGACAACGGCTACAGCAACACGACGACGTGAAGGCAGCGCGACGGCAGCAGCGTGTAGATTGATCATTGGGGTGATTAGGGTAGGATTGGGGTTTTTTTAGGGGGATTTAGGGCTGAGTTGAGTTAGGCTAGGATTTGGGCTGGGCCTAATCCGCGAAGGATTAGTGCTAAACCTAGTTGCTTTAGGATTTGTAAAGAATATTCAAAAATGAATTTTGTTAAATTTTTAGGGTGTCACAGGCAGTGACCGTTCCACCTAGCGGCGTGGAAGCATCTAGCGGGGTAGGCAGCAGAGCAACATTGCTAACCCCCGTCACACCAGCAGCGCCGGTCTTATCAGCAGCAACAATTCCTTCGTCGTCACCGCCTGCTCCTTCCTCCTCACTGTCACTCAAGGTCATTACCGCATCGGACATGTTGATGAAGGAATACGTCGGTGACGTGACTCGCGCCTCCCCGCCTAGAACAAATGCAGCCTCTCTCCCAGTAAGAGGAGGAATGTTGGGCGTATGTGACCCATCACCCTCACCCTTAGCCGGAGGAGGCGCAAAGACTTTGCCCCCATCCTTCAACTGCTCCATCACCACGCCCCCATGTTTGTCAACCAAAGGAGCCACAGGGACATCGTTGCTGCATCCCTCCACCTCTAGGGTAATTTCACCCTCAACTAGCTCAAGCTGAGGAGGACAATTGGCTTCCTCCTCCTCCACTTCTTCTAGGGCAATGTCGTCCCTCGCTGACGCGGCTGTTCACGCCGAATGTTGACTACTAGCTAAACACATGTGGGCTTAGAGCTTAGTATCCCCGTCAACATCGAAAGCAGGGTTTAGAACCTGCCAGCTGATTTAAATTTGCAATCAACAAGAAAAGACGTAATCAGTTTTAGCTAGCCGATTAGATGTGTATTGTAAGAGACCTGCAATGCAAGGAAACAAATCCAAACAAGAGTAAAAGGTAACAAAACTATCAGCTTAGATTAGGTCTAAACCAATAGATGTAAAGGGTAACAAACTATAAAGCCAATGAAATCAAATGAATAGTAGAACAAGAAGTAAAGAGACTATTGGCTTAAACCAAATGAGTTGATCAAGCCAGCTGAACAAAGGGTGATCAGACTATGGGCATTGGTTGGTTGGGATGGAGAAGGAGGGGGCGGGGTGGGTTTGGTCCGGGAATGGGCAGACCCAGATCCAACCCGGCTAGGAGGGGTACGACTACGGGCTAGGCTGCGATGAAAATTTTTTTTTTTACCCAAAAAAAATTGCAAATATGGAAATACCCATAATTTTGGAACAAATACAGAAATGCCCTACCGCCGCACGAGGCGCTGCAAAAGGCGATCTTGCTGACAACATCATGACAAAAGCGATCTTGCTGACACCAAACCGCAGATTGTCTTTGCAGCGCCACCACACCATGATAATAGCTTTGCCAAGCTCAAACATCTGCTGACAATACCTCAAAAAATATATAATATGTATATATTATGTATGTATTATATAAGTAACTATTATATAACTATTATGTATATATATATATGTATGTATATGTTGTCAGTATATAATAGTTATAACAAATATAACACATATTATATGAACAAAATATGATCAGTATATATGACCTGGTATTTGGTCTATTTAATCTTAAAAAAATTATGGAGTGTGGACCATGATATATGAAAGAATATGACCGTGATAATAATTATTTGGAAAATGAAAGAAATAGCTAAAGGAATAAACTGCCGTCTGCTGAGGGAAATTTTATTATCACGTTTACAAGAAAGTTCTACTGTGTACAACGGGGATATTTCTCCTTGCCAGTAGCATCAGGTCCAACCTCCTTTGTGCGACGTGCCCTCTCGCGCTTTCTCTCCCTCTCAGCCTCTCGGGCCTCAGCAGCCTGACGTTCAACGTCCTCTTGTCGCTTCCGGTACTCCTCCTGCGAACGCTTGCGCTTCTCCTCTTGCTCCTCCTCATACTGGCACTGCCTAAACCACTGCCTCTTCCAACGGACCTCACGCTCGATGTGTTTCTTCTCTGCCTCCGATTGCTCCGTATCTAGTCACTGCCAGAAATCGCATAGA
This sequence comes from Olyra latifolia, assembly GCA_036346145.1. Taxonomy (NCBI): domain Eukaryota; kingdom Viridiplantae; phylum Streptophyta; class Magnoliopsida; order Poales; family Poaceae; genus Olyra; species Olyra latifolia. The sequence goes on along the minus strand of CM070531.1, from coordinate 880,325 downwards.
GGTGGGGGATACTATTTGTTCAACAGAAGTCAGTACAGAGATCATGTGCCATGTAGGTAGATATAATCATGCAGGATAGGGTGAGCAAGTACCTTTGGACTCTCGCCAAAGGCAACCTTGGGTGGATCGTACTCGTAGTTTGCACACATGAAGAACCTCCTTTCGTAAGTATATGAGAAATCTTCGTCGGATTAAACAAACTTGCAAAGGTCACCGCAGAAGCACATTGGAACATTGACCCCTTCAGGCACGGTGGTGTTAAACTTACTCATGACGGGGCTCGAACCGAGGTCGCCATTGCTCGTTACAACTAGATTTGTGCAGTGTATGGGCCGGAGTAATATGTGAGATTGAGAGGAAACTTGGAGCGCAAAGGACTCGGAGGCAGGAGGGAAATAAATAGCCAAGTATGCTCGGTGCATGGACCGAGTTCATACTGCTGCTGCTGCTGCATGTGATGTGACTGGTACTGCCCGTCTATGAAGTGTCGACCGTCCTGGATCTGATTATTGATGGATGCTGCTGCAGGTGATGTGACCGGACGCTGAAGGAGGTACTATTGGTCAGCAGTGCCAGTGATTATTGATGGATGCTGCTGTAGGTGATGTGACCGGACGCTGAAAAGCGGTACTGTTGGTCAGCAGTGCCAGTGATTATTGATGGATGCTGCTGCAGGCGATGTGACCGGACGCTGAAAAGAGGTACTGTTGGTCAGATGGCATGCAATGTTAGGAGTGAAATTAAAACAAGTGGGTAAAGCGGCCAGCCAGCCCGCCTTTGAAGGAGGTAATTCCGGGCAGCACTCATTCCTAGGCAGCTAGCACTCAGGCCACCGCACTACTCCACCTTGTGGTAGTATCTTCTACAAGACCGCTTCCACCGAAGCGGAATGAACGACGGAGATTCTGCCATGTCAAATTGAATAGTTAATTAATGATAATTAGGTGCTAATTTAATCAAAGCTTGATAATGACGTAACGCCCTATATAGAGAGGAAGGAGGCAAAGACCGCTTTTGCCTCTGGTCCCTCATTCACTTCGACACCGCACTGCATTTCACATGTCCACATTTCTTTATGGCGGCGGGGAGCATCTTCACGCCATATGTGCCTCGATGCATGGTGGGAGTCTTTTGTACTGAGAGCATGCTCGTCCTCCTTCTGACGATATGCAAGTCATATAATATGGAGACCGAGAGATGGCCCTCCTTTGCTACGAGATCGCCACTTTCCGTCAATTTTCGATTTGGCCGACATGCGATCGTGGGAACCCATTGTTGTGCGATGGTTTGACCACGCACGAGGGGTTCATCGGTCGCAGAGTTCTACCGATGCTCGACATAACGTAAGTTCCTCCTTTGTACGCTATGCTACCGTAAATACAACTTACTTATCGGTTCTCTTATTTCCGCTTACGGGCGTCACGTGCGGTTGGACTCGCTGGATGGATGAGCCATACCCGGCAGCAGCGTACACCTACATAACATACCTGCACGCAAGAATCCATCGCTTGCAGGCTACCGTGGATGCTAGAGGAGGGCTGGCGCAGTCAGAAGGCCGGCGGAGGTCCGCGCGGCCTTCCCGGCCTCCTAGGCAATCCATGCCGGCACGTCAATCGCACAACCAGGCAGTGCTGGACCAATACTATCAGCCGAATCGATCATGTCAGGACCATGCATGTCTATGCGGATGCCACTACCCCGGCACACCCAACGCTGAAGTCCTACGTCGAAGAGCCATCATGCAAGAGACCTACCCGATATACTACGACACGGAATGGGAAGCGATCGCTTTCGGTGTCGCGGCCACTTGGTGTTCATGCCAATGCCACAACCCTTTCACCCGTCCATGGTGACCACCCTTGCATGTCATCGCACCCTGTATATCATGCTAGCTTTCGAAATAAAAAATAGTATGTACCTGATTGTCTAATCCCCTAAAGGCCTTAAGTTCAGGTCATGCAGTTAGACCCCATTCATCCATCGAGGCTTACACGTAACATTTTGAGTGTAATATGACCCGTAACATCGCAACACTCGCGATATTAGGATCATATTACAAACAAAAGCTGCAAGCCGCGATGGCTGAATGGGTCTAAACAGAACATTCGCTGAATAACCACAGAGTTGAAAAAGCTAGCATGACATTGCTTCGCATCCCTCCCGAGTGCTGCTGTTTCATTTGATGGAAATAATATGTGAGATAGAGAGGAAACTTGGAGCGCAGAGGACTCGGAGGCAGGAGGGAAATAAATAGCCAAGTCTGCTCGGTGCATGGACCGAGTTCATCTTCTTCTTCTTTGCATTTGATGTATTGACGGTGTCGCGGATCATGGTCGCCAGCGCCCGCAATTATTGATACGACCGGTGTCCGTGAGTATCGTTGGTCCGCAGTGCCGCAATTATTGATGTGACGGTGTCCGTGGTCTTGTTGGTCGCCAGCGCCCGCAATTATTGATGAGATCGAGTCCGTGGTACCGCTGGTTTGCGATGCCGCAATTATTGATGTGGCGGTTCCGGCGGTATCGTGTTCGCCAGATACCCGCAATTATTGATGAGACGGTGTCCGTGAATATTGTTGGTTAGCGATGCGCGCATTCTTCGATGTGACCGCATGCACCGTTAACATTGATCGGGCGATGCAAGCATTTAAATGAACGGGGCGCATTGATATAGGCAGATGTAGGGCACTGGTAGCATGTGTTGAATTAGTAAACGATGTCAGTAAGCATAATAAACAACTTATTAATCCAATTCGTTAAGTACTCCTCGGCCTACATAATGGGAGGCAGAGTTGGCGTCCCTCTCACTCCCACCCTCACTCTCACTCTGACTCTGTGTGTGTAAACTCCCTACTAGGGTTGGTCACAGGGAGGGAGGCGGTAGAGATAGACATACCACATTGCACATATGGCTTCACGACCCACACCGAACGGTTGGATCCGACAAGCCTGGTGGACGTCAAATAGTCTTGGATCTCAGACCCGTCTACCAAGCGACGACCTGCCTATTCGGACAAGAGCTAGCTATAACACAGAGCCAACAATGATAAGAGACCCAAACTTCTACAGGGGATGGCCATGTTGTGTGCATGGTGTGGACACAGTTGTACAAACTTTTGACCAGGTTGTCGAAGGATGGATTAGCCGACGTTTCTACCGCTGCGCGTACTTCGCTGTGAGTAACCAGCCTGACAACGAGCAAGGGTTTAATACATTTTCCATCTCACCTTTTACTCATTTCCAAATGTAGACCGATGACTGCGGCTTCAACAAATGGATGGACGACCCCTTCCCAATGGCCGCGTTCAGTTACATCGAACATCTTCACGCAAGAATCTCCCAGGTTGAGGAGCGAGTTACATTTGCTACTCGCATGAACAACGTGTATACCCGTGTGGAACCGTTCCATGAATGGCACTAAACCTAGCGTCCCTACTACAGTAGGGGTTTATTTCATATAATTTGCATCAAGTTTCGGTCTACATGGATTACTACCATGTAATGCGTTTCATATTTTCAATGTCACCGGAGCACCATGTTCATTTCATTCATATCGTGCGTACCATAATCCGCAATTATTGAGAGACAGTAGACTACTTATTGGCGTACAAGATAAAGAAGAAAAGAACATGAAGTGGCTAATTCGGCCAGCCAGGCCGCATTCGAAGGCGGTAATGCCGAGCAGCTCTCATACATGTATGGCCACCTAAGGGTTTGTGTAGGGTGGCGGGACCTACCGGTGGCCTACGCAACGCTGGCTACCACTTGTGTGTGGACCACCCCTCGGACGGTGTTTGTCGAGCAAGTCACAGAATCGGAAAAGCCCCCGTCTTGCACGAAATTTGACGGGAAGCCAACGTTTGCAAGCCTAGCACGTACGGACTATCGCGATTTTAGAACACGGAATAACTGAAAAAACCATAATTGTCCAAGTAATAACATAGTGCGGTACACATCAAAAAGTTCTACAAGAGCGACGAAAAGGTAGTTCCGCCCACGTCGTCCCGTTTTGGGACTCGGCGAGCCGCGAGAGGCGCGATCTGCACCGGGGGGTGAAACGGTCGGGAGGTGTGTCTCTTGTCGAGGTCGTCCGTCGTCGATCCCACGGGTAGGTGGCGGGGTGGAGTGTCTAGCTGGGATCTGCTGAAAGGCCCCCGTCAGACGCTGCCGACCGCCTCAGATCAAGATATCTCCCATCTCGGGGTACATGCCGGGTGGGGCGAGGCCTGCAACACCTACAATGACCATAAATAGATATAATATTGAATTTATAGTACTTCTATGAAATGCAAAGATGGGAGGAATCTCAGAAGATGGATCTTCTATCGAAGGAAGACTGCACCCAGGTGGACGTGCCTCGCTGGAAGGAGAGCTCTTGTTGCGTAGGGGCGAACCCGGCAGAGGAGTGTGTCGTCGAAGGGAAGATGAACGCCGGAGAGTGCGAGCTGTAAGAACTGGCCGCGGCCTCCTGATCGCTCGGGGGCACCGCGAAGGTAGGTGGTGCCCGTGGAGCGCCCTCGGGGCATCTCGCCCTCACTCGCTCTCTGCGCCGCGAGCTCTCGCTCTGTCAACCGAAGGGCACGTGACTGGGGACGACTCGGCCGTAGGGGTAGGCGCTAGGCCAAGACGCGGCTCGTCGCCCACGGTCTGCGACGCGGCGCAACCGCGTGCGTGACCTCGCACGGTCTTGGCGCACGAACTCGAGAGCCGGCCGTAGGTAACCTCCGCATCGCTAGCCATCCGACCCAACAAACTCGTACCTTCCCAGATCGTCGTCATGTGGGCGTCTATCTGCACGGAGAAGAAACACCATTAGGACAACCATGTAGCACAAAATTCATAACGGTAAAGGAACGACATATTTTTGCATCGAGACGTGTAGGGACGACCGGTGTGCGAGGAGTACGCCTCGCGTCTCGGTCGGTGGGCAGAACCGGACGGTGGCGGACGTCACGAAGTAGTCGTACACGTGTGCGTCTCGTGTACCAACTGAGGTACTCCATGAAGTCTAGCTCCGTGTGCGGCCTCGCCTCGACCACGCAGTCCTGCGCAGCCTCCAGCCACTGAGCAACCCAGTTGTGCATCCGCGAATCCGAGGTACGTCGCGGAGTGGGCCCACGACGACTTTGCCTGCAATGGAGTACACATCTTATTACGTGCACAGAACATATATAAAAGCACAGAACAGATACCCTAATCTTCATGTATTTTTAACTATCAACTTAAATTTCAATAATATATATATAAAAATCGCTATCATATTATACGTGCACAGAACATATATAAAAGCACAGAACAGATCTATCGCTAACCTACCAAGCTTTCTTATGACTATAAAATAACCGTAAACCCTAATATATCAAACAAAATGTTAACCTACCATGTTGTCTTATAACTATAAACAGCTTATTACGTGCACAGAACATACGGAAAAGCTAAAGATCATAGAAACATACGAAATTTACGTACCAGTGTACGTTGTGGGGGACGGTGAAACCTTTGGGCACAGGGTGAACCTAGAACAGCCCGAACTGTCGCATCACATGGTGCGGAGGGTAGTCCTCGACGAACACGTCAAACACAAGATTCCGGCGGGTAAGTCAGTAAGCCTGGTCATGAAAGCATAGGGAGGATAGGCCCCCCGAGGCTCGGTCGTACGCCATACCCGGCAAAGGGTATGGCTCCCACCTGACCTCTGAGTACATCAGGTGGTCGAAACTCTGCGTGAAGCTCTCGTAGCGTTTCAAGACCGCCAACCGAGTCCATCAGAATCGTAATGTGCAACAAACAAAATGATGTTGCACTGAAGAAGTCATAATTGCGAAAAAATATAAACAAGCACACGAATATTGTCATACCCGTCGCCGAGTCCAAAGAGAGCCGACCGTCGGTCGATCGACGTCGTCGGCACCATAGAAGGAGTCCCCGTAAGGTGCGGTGTCCACGAACGGGCGACCAACAGCAAACCGCTCCAGGGACCAAAGCATCAAGAAGACGGGCAACCGCCGTAATCGAAGTCGGCGGTTCGCGAGTGCAATTGTCGCAAAGGGCCCTGAAGGTCGCGCAGAGCATCGCGGAGCCCCAACTCAACTGCGGGATGCAGTCGAAGTTGCCATCAGCGATGGCACGGGCTAAAGGCACAAACCGGGCATCCACTGAGTTGCCGTGGGGGCTGGTGAAGAACACCCAGCCAAACAGCCACAGCAAGTAAGCCTCGAGGTGCCGTGCCTCCTGGTATGGGGTGGGATCCTCCACCATGTTGCTAACCTACATAGAAACACGATAATTATATACGTAAACACATTCAATGACATATGCGATACGACAAATAGAAGAAGTAAGATCGGAAAGCGATAAACACCGTACCTCGAACTACTGCACCACCCGAGCGTAGGACCGTGCCGCTGCCTGTCTCGCAGCTCCACGCGCTCCTCGCCGTCCTCCGGGGGTGCAAGTACACCCTCGAAGCGGTGTCGAAGGTCGCCGACCCAGGTGGCCTCTAGCGGAGGCAACTGAACGGCCTCCCAAATGGCGATCCCAAAGAATATCGCCACGCCCCAGAAGTCGGCGCCACCTCACCACACGGGAGGTGGAACGTGGGTCTCGGCCGCCACCGGTCCACAAGCATCAGAAGGCAGGAGTGGTCCACCGAACCGTGAGACCGCCTAAGGGAACAACGCCTCCCTCCTCTCCTCCTTGTCGTCTCCTCGCCCCTCGCCGGATGCTCCAGCCCCTCCCTCGCTCGCATCCGTGGCCCGAGCATCCGAGCGAGGGAAGCAGCGACATGACACGAAGCCTACACAACGAGAATGCAATATTACTAATATTGCATATTGGACAGTAATGTGAAATCCGTAGGGTCGTGAAGACGCACCTGTCCACCCAGCGGTGGTCTAGCCCCCATGGGTGCCGAGGAGTGCGAGTCACGAAGATCGCCATCCCCGTGGGTGGGTCCTGCAACCGTGTGAGGGAACGGTGGGTCCGTGGCGGCGTCGTCGACCAAAGATCTCCGTGAGGCACGGTCTCCATACCTGTATTGCAAAGACCAAATGAAACAATTTGTTAGTAAAGTCTGTAAAGAAAACATATTCATAATTAAATAAAAAATGCAATGTTTAGAGAAATTTGTATTGAAACAAACATAATACTGTCAAACAATACTGGCATACATATTACACAAATTATGCATACAATTAAAAATAACACATAGAATTATCTAACATAATACATGAACGTTGCACATAATAGGAACGACCAAATTAGTTGTTACACAGTGAAAGACATGATCGCTCAATGAATACGAGCACGTATAGCAAACTAAGATACATTGCAATTGACTGTATTGCAACCAATTTCCTCCTGGACCATCTATTCATTACTCAGGGGGAACTTCACGCTGTGGACATTTATTTCTCGATGACCTTCTACCAAGATAGTCCACAAGTGTTGCCCTCTTCCTCCGCCAGTGACTCGTCCATCTCATTGCGGAAACGACGAGTGTGACGACGGCCCCTCCTCCCGTGGAGTAGAGTGCTGCAAGGTATCCATGTACGGTGGTCTCCCCTATCCTCCGTGAAGTTTCTAAAGCGGCGAAATCCGAAAATATTACTGTCCCGTAGCAATAATCGCCGCTTGAAGAAGTATGGAGACACATACCGCGATGCATCCAATCTGCTGGTTGCACACGCGCCAAAACATGTGAGCAGGGCGGCGAGAAGTAATGGTTTGTTGCGAGAGCATATGGTGGCAAGGTCTTGTGCCCCCGTGATCAACCTCCCCGGCGAGCCGCATGTTTGCTCCACCATGGCCATCTTTCGATCTAATCCATATCCGATAAAGATGCCGCCCACTACCAGTATTCAAGGCCGTGTGGTATTGCGCTTTGAAGCTTTTTTTCTTCCATGTACGCCATCATTGCGCCAACATTATGCCAACTCGAAGCATGCAAAGACGGCCTTCTCATGCCTTTCACCGAGATATCTCATGATGCCATGCATTATGCCCTCGACGATGGCTACTAAAGGGAGGGTCGCAATCCTTTAATCACCCAGCTTGTACACTTCGCGAGGTTAGTCGTCATTACCTTAACCTTGCACCACCCTCGTTATGCAAAGAATGACCATTTCTCTCGTGGTTCGACTCAATTCAGCAGAAACACCTTATGTTCCTTCCGGATCGACGAACCAAGGCGGGAATCTACCTCCCAGAGCGGAGGAAGAGGTTCTATCGCTTCAAGAAGCTTCCTCCCGCCACGTGCTCATCTGTCAGACGCCGCTCTTCGTGAGGTCATCGAGCACTTTCCATATTGCATCGAACTTACGCCGCTGGTTCGCTTGTACGCATACACTTGAACAAGTCCATAGTTTTCTTATTTTTAAACCGCCGTGAAAATTTACGTACCAGTGGCGAATGCACCACCTACTTCGCATGTCCGCCAAAGGAAAGGGTGCTCGAGTCTTCCCGCATTGTCGTTATGGCTTTACATAGTCCTACATGTCACCATGGATTAGGTACATATCGGCCGGTCCTCGACAATCTGCAAGACTTCAATTGCCAGAACCATAGCCAACTATCGTAGTTCTCACTTTCCACAAATGCAAAGGCGATAGGGAGCAATGATCATTTCCATCCGTGCCAATCTGCCGTCATAATTGTTCCCCGGTACTTTCCAAGAAGAAATGTCCCATCCACACATAACATGGGTCTACAATGTTTTAGTCCTCCACACACACACCGAACGCAAAAACGCCTGCTTCAAAACCCTATAACCTTCCGGTTCATCGACGGCGAAGTCTTGCACAATGACATAGGTCCCCGGGTTTCTCTCCTTGAGAAGTTGCAAGACACGCTGGAGGTTGTCATACGAGGCTTCGAAGATCCGAATCTCATCTCCAAGGCCTTCGCTTTCGCTCTCCATGCTTTTCCATAATCTATTTCATACTTAAACCGTTGTCGACTGGTCAATATTATGTACCGAACAGCCATGTCCTTCTTCTCAACAATCTCTCAGATAGCTTGTTTATGGCGAAAGTGGAAGTGAGATCGATGTTTCGCCAAGGTATTTGTTAGCACACATGTGTGAGGTTCAACGCTTGAAACCGTCCCACTTCATGGCAAACCTAGACTTGCCGCCATGTATACTTTAACATGCGCCTCTCTCTCACATCCGATCAGATATCTAGATTTATCGACTTTTTCCACCTCAATGGTCACCGCATTGACATGGACCGCATCTTAATCAGATTTTGCAAAGCGACTTTGTCAAGATACATTTGCTTTGCCCGACTTCATCTACGCCAGTAAATGCACGACGACCCATGACTATCATCCACTACAAGTTGGCTAGACTCTCCTCTGCTCCATTCTTCCGGGATGACGACGCCTCTTCATGTTCCTCGTCCATCGAACTGCCATCCGCATGCTCTTCCTCCTCCATTGCCCTTTCATCGTCATGCTCTATGGCTTCGACGATATCCTCGTTAATCTCTCCAGCATCCGCAAAAAAAATTCCACCCACTCCTTCATCCTGTTGTACATCTTCCACATCCTCGTTCTTCCCAGTGACAACTTGCGGCTCTTCATTCACCGCACCACTGCATTGTCCAAATTCTTCAAAGATTTCTATGCAAAGACTTGTTTCCCTAACGGGGCTTGCACAAAGATAATCGCATAACAAGCTTCTGACGCCTACATCCACCAATAAATCTGGATAGACCCATCTGTGTGTTCAAATTAATCAACTGGAATTTAGGAACTTCTACACTTTTGCTCCATAGAGTCTGAATCCACACTTCATGTTCTTCTGCGTTCCAACCGAACATATTACACATCCATAGGTAAAGTTCGTCTATTTGCAAATTTTTTGGGTTGGGATGTCTAATTATTGTGCTCCTAAATTCGCTAAGATCTATCCCATTAGGTCCTTCTCATATATTACCATCACCATAATATACAGTAAACCAAAACTCTGCCATAACTGCAATACAAAATGAACCGTTCATTAATCCTATCAAAATCCTTTATGCCATGTGAAAAATACATGCTAACAGCTAATCATCCTTATTCGCTAATAAACGTAGCACTAAACCCTAAATACAATCTCTCAGTTTTTTCCCTAATCAAACTGAGACTTAAATGTATGCACAAAATATTAACACTAATCTTCGTGTATTCTTAACTATCAACATATTTTTCATTAATGAACCTAACACTAAACCCTAATATATGAAACAAATAACTAAACCCTAATATATGAAACAAATAACTAAACCCTAATATATCAATCAAATAACTAAACCCTAATATATCAAACAAATAACTAAACCCTAATATATCAAATAAAATATAAACTAAACTCTAAACAGCTTTACATCTATACATATTACATACAAAACAAAATTTGCTATCCTACCATGTTTTAACAATAAAATAAACTAAATCATAATATATCAAATAATAAACTAAACCAAATATATCAACGAAAATAAAATATATGACTCACCAAATTTGTGTTTTTTTTTCATCTCTTCCTCCTCTCCCCTCTCCTCCCTCCTCCTCTCCTCCTCCCTCCTCCTTCCGCTCCTCCTCTCTCTCAGGTTTCATGCATGCGGTGGAAATGAGGCCTGCATTGGCCTCACGCTACAAGCAAAGACTGATATCTGGTCAAAGCAGCGGCGTGGTATCAAGGCAATATTATTGCCGTGATATATAATGCAAAAAAGCATTGTCACAAAGATGGTAACGCGACAATGCTTATTGTTACCAGATCTGTAACGCTGCAATAGCTTTGCGCGTTATGGGCCACGGCAATAGCATTGTCGCGTTGTGGCGGCGCGGCGGAGGGGCATTACTGCATTTTTCTCAAAAATATGGGCATTTTCTTATTTGTGAATTTTTTTTGGCAAATTTTTTTTTTTCGGCTGCGATGAACCGCAAAACCAAAAACATCCCTTAGAGCATCCGTAGCAGAAACCCTATATGGGTATAGAAACAGAGTTTTAGAGATAAAGTTTCTGGTGGAGAGAATGAATCTTTTAGGATGTAATGTAAAGTGTGAAGGAATTTTAGAGTAATAGAGAGAGAAAATAGAGTAGAAGAGAGAGAAAATAGGATAGAGTTTCTGGTGCGATTCTCTTACACCTCGTCTAAGAACCACCGCACCGTTCTCACCCCACCGCTGCCCGGCTGACCGGTGGAGATGGCAAGCCCAGGAGGGGTGCTTGCCGTAGTCCTCCTCCTCCGCTGCTGCGCGACCGACGGCTCTTCCGCCGCCGACGCCCTCCGCCGCATCGTCCCCCGCGCCGGCGGTGTCTGCGAGCAGCTGCTCCTGCCGCTGGGATACCCATGCACCGAGCACACCGTACGTGCGTTCCTTAATGTGACGTGTAATCATCCACTTTTCCTCCCCTCCCTTGCCTCCTCTTTCAATTCCTCCTCTCAACGTGAATTATTGGTTCTTGGTTGGTGTTCGAGTTCATCCGCAATTGCATCTGACCGAATTAGTACCAACCAAGATGGGTAGGGGAAATACCTACCTAGGTCTGCTTGAAATTATTTATCTTCGTCTATGCCCAAGCTACGAATAATTGTGGATATACTGTTTCAATTCCAATTGGAGTTGCTTAGGGCTAGCAAATTGTGTGTCTCACGTTCCTTTCTCTCAAGTCATATGGTGCAACAACTACTCTTGTCATATAGATTCTTTACTCTCAGGCAAAGCAGCTCATATCCTTTGTTTCAACTCCAATCAAGGACAGGCTTACTGACCAATTGTGTTTACACTTCTCAATTAACATCACTATGTGCATATGCAAAATTGTGTACCATTAACCTTACCGAGTGGTTGTTGCATCTATCTCCTATAAGTTTTTTCGCGCACACTGTTAAATTCTATGTTGCTTCATATACCTTTATAGTTCTATGTTCATTGTTCAGTTTTTAAAACTTCTCTCAACCAGTTTATTAGTGCCACGTAAATGCTTCTATAATCTTGCCATATTACATCAGATAGTTGGCACAATAGATTAAATGAATATGTGCTATCTCAAACATACTTCCATTGGAGCTGAGTTGTGATAAATGATACTAAGCATGTCAAATTTTGTTGGTCTTCTCTTTACAATCGATATGTTCATATGCTCTATTGTTCTGAGTCAACTCCACATCTCTATTGTGTACTTGTTTGTAGTTGAACTCCACACTGGAGCCATGGATATGTCTTAACACAGAGATAAATAGACCGTTCCTTGTTGATCAATGATCTATCTTCCCTCGGTGCTGGTACATGCCTCAACGTCGATGACCCTGTCTGTCATGGATGGAAGCGAAGGCAGTGTCCATGAACAATACCTGTGGTTACCGAAGAGGCATGCAAAGTTCCTGTGGTATTGTAGTGCACAAGGGCCAAACTGTTATGTCTCTCTGTCTCAGGCATGGTCAGCACTGCAGCCGTTGTACACAGGCGCCCAAGCCAGCTGCAGCGACACCTGCAGGATGGTGCACAGTGCCCATCTTATCTTTTAGTTTGTTAGTCCTTTATTAGCAGAATAATTCTTGTTAGTTGCTTGTCAGGAAATTTTCATGGAGATTTAGTTGGATGTAATCTGGCTGGGCTTATTTATGCACAGCTGGCAGCAGCAGTAGTGAGATTCAAGCAATAAACCTCGTTGCTCACCTTTTCCCGTCTCTGGTGTTGGCAGCCTGTGATTCTGTGTGCTTCCCTCAGCCGGCTCGCCTCTCAACACCAGCTGTCAAGCACTTCTCCACAAAGTGGTCTTGGCTACGACGTTAACAGATTAGGAAGTTAGAGATTAGATTAGATTCTATTTGGTAGAGATTGGTTAAGAATGGATTTGGTTGATTAGCGTTTTAATTATTTTATATGCTATTTGTGGTGTGAGCCTGTCTATGTAAGGGGTTACCACATGCCATTACAAAATCAATCAACAAATAGGTCAAGAGTCGTTAAGCTATCTCCCTCTTTCCTATAACTCTGCCCCTGGTGTGCAGGGGTTCAGGGCCCTCTAATCTAGGTTCATGACACTATTTGTACCTTTGTTTCTGGCCCATTGAGATCTGACTATCTGAGGTAACACACTCACACCATCTGAACAGAAGTGCCTGAGTTTGGCTAGATTCTCTAGTAGTACCATACAACAATAAAGGAACCTTACTGCTCCACCCCCATAAGGTAATTTATCTCCATGTAAAAATCTTGGTCCACTTATCCCTCTATTTGATATTTCGATAGCATGGCAAGGGACTACCCTGGTCCTGGAGTATTCCTTAAGTAATTTATGTGACATGAATGATGAGTAGTTAATATTTGACCTGCTCCATTACCAAATGATTTAAAAAACGGTATAATATTGGCAATCACCTTGGACTGAGGTCTTTATTGTTAATGCTAAACCCAGTGCCCAGTGCCCAGTGGTGTACTGTACTGGTCTTAGAATTTGTCCTTGCCATTGGCTTCTAAAAATATGGGAATCTAGTGTTTAAGTTTTGTACTTGTTAGGGAAAAAGCAAAAAAGAAAAATAAAGGCCACCACCCCATGCGTTAACTTTCCTATGGACCTGCGTTTGTAGTTTATATTTGTTTGATGGGGGATAAAACATATCTTCATCTTGTATCTTGTATTCTCGTGTAAGTTTGGAGCTGACCAGAACTGATGTGTTGTTACGCGAATTTAACTTAATTTATCTGGAAGGATATTTGCCAATTGCCATGAACCTTATCGGTATGATCGTCATGTTTTTTGTTTTTCTGTCCTTCCAGCTATTGAAGTTTATCAAATATGCTAGATTGTTCTATTACAGATATATCTGGCATAGTTGCTGCTCTTTTTTATAAGTATCTTAATTTTTCTTTTTTGTAGGTTGAAACAAACGATGGATTTATTCTGTCTCTTCAGCATATTCCACATGGCAAAGATGGAGTTGCAGATAATACTGGACCTCCGGTTTTTCTCCAACATGGCCTTTTTCAGGTTTTGCTCATTACAACTTTACGTGTTTCTTACTCTTTCAACCTTATCATGTTAAGAAAGTATTTGTTTTATATTCAAATGATTTTTTGGCTAATAGAGTTCTTTTCTTCAATTATATCTATGTCATCACCTTTCACTTCCGAGGCATCATGCTATATTTTCATGTGTATTGTTTTATCCAAATCTTGGACAGGGAGGAGACACGTGGTTCATAAACTCTGCTGAACAGTCACTTGGATATATCCTTGCTGATAATGGTTTTGATGTTTGGATTGGAAATGTCCGTGGAACGCGTTGGAGTAAAGGCCATTCAACTTTCTCTATTCATGATAAGGTGGATATAGTTAAGAAGTTACTTGATAAAATCTCTTGCTCTGAGCAAATGAGGAATATATAGGATATGCACAGTAATTTCTGATTTGCCACTCGAGCAATCTGCATGGTAGTGAAAATAATGTAGAGTAGAGTAGTGGACCTTTATTGGAATTTTGAAGTCACAAAGAATAAAGATTCACATTGTAACTAACTAGATTCTTTCTGAATCCTGTGGGAACTTTCCAGCTTTTCTGGGACTGGAGCTGGCAAGAGCTCGCGGAATATGACCTTCTGGCAATGTTAAGTTATGTGTATGCAGTTACACACTCCAAAATTTTATATGTGGGACATTCACAGGTAAGCCTGTTTTGTTGTTCGAATGAGTACAACAATTGCCTTTCATGGGTCCAAAATTTTGTATTACTAATCAATTTGTTTCCTGTAGGGAACTATTATGGGTTTGGCTGCTTTTACAATGCCTGAAATAGTAAAGATGATTAGTTCTGCTGCACTTCTTTGTCCTATTTCTTACCTTGACCATGTTAGCGCAAGTTTTGTTCTCAGAGCAGTCGGCATGCATCTTGACCAGGTGACATACTATTCTTTGACAAAATCCACCAAATAAATGCCATTAAATTCTGAACTGACTTTTGGTGCCCATTGCCATAGATGCTTCTTACTATGGGCATCCATCAGCTGAACTTCCGGAGGTATGGCACTTCTTTGCCTGACCTTTTCTTTTTACCTCTGGGTTTGACTTTATTTCTTTAATAAACTCGGTAAACAGTGATATGGGGGTCCAGATAGTAGATTTTTTGTGCGATGATGAACATGTGGACTGCAACAATTTGCTGTCTTCAATAACAGGTTTTTCATTGCTACATAAGTTATTTATTTGTTATTTTCTGTATTTGCCTCTTATGTTGGCACCTTTATCACCACCGACGAATCATCCTCTTTGGTAGTGGTATTGATGCTTCCAACAAAGGATATCATCTTGGTTTCGTGGTTATCTTCTTCACATTGTCCCTTTAGTGACGTGGAACACAATGAGTGCCATGACAGGGTCAATGACATCATTGCATCTCTCCCACTATGGCATCCTGGAGTGAGAAAGATGTTGCTAGCCCATGTCTGTTGGACTTGCCATCGGTAGCTTGAGGCTTCAATTTGTTTTTTCCTCCATTGTTCATTGGTGCTTCATTGATCCTTCTCTAATACGATGCCATCATGTCCTCTCATCACCATGTGGCTACCAAGGAGTTCAACCGTGGCCACTGCTGCAGCTCGAGGACAAGCTGCCTTCCCACGAGGGGGTGTAATGTCATGGTACCTAGGGCTGTTCATTTAGTTTTTTCTGTTCGGTAATATGGTTTAATCGGTAAAATATGATATTTGTAATTCAATAGAATACGGTATTTACTAGAATACATCAGTATTGATAAATGCCATTTGGTTTTGGTACAATATCGGTAAATACCATATATAACAAAGTTGACATGAACTGTAACTGGTATAAACCGATAGCAGATGCACCTTGTCAATTCCTTGGCTACTTGCAGTGGCCGTTCAGCAGTCAGCACTCAGCAAAAATGTAGCTGCAGCATGCGCACACAGCTCCACCATTCAGAAGTCAGAAAGGCAGCAGTGATACAGCTGCAGCATGCACATAGCAAAGCAGTTCCTCTTAGTGCCTAGAGATCTTCGCTATCTCAATTATCAACTTCACCACAACACCATTAAAACAGTAGTTCTCGCCTGAAGCAATCAGCCAAAACGCTTGATGCAACGAAAAGCAAAATTCAGAAAAACACAAATAACTATGAACTAATGTCAGCTAGAAATTTTGAGTAACAGATGCAAACCAAGCAATATAGTCTAATACCTTATATGGGATTGTATATTGCCCATACAAGGTATTAGAAATTTCTAGTCAGTGTATATGGGGCGATAAAAGGCATTAGAATCACTATTAGACTATATTGCCTTATATGGGCTTTCCTTTTGTATCCTCAAGTACAAGTACATCTACTAGCCTTGTGGCCTCTAGATGAATACAAGTCCTTTTTATTACATGGTTTCAGAGAATTGGTTGAAACCCTAGCTCGATTCTGTCTCATATCTTCTGCTGCCCTCAGGAGGAGCAATCTCACTCGGGGGGTGGCCACTCATTTGGGTCTTCAAGTAAACGCGCATCTGAGGCGCTGCCTGAGCTCTGGTGGCACCGTCAGGCCCGATCTGGTTCTTCCCCTTACTATTGAGCATTCCCGTGCTTGGACCCATGCCATAGGAAACCTCCGGTTATTTCTGGTCGCCCCTGCTTGGGCTCTCCTAGGATCTACTGAACAGGCGGTGCCGCACGGATGGGATCTGATTGGATCTCTCGCTCTTGGCCATCAAGAGTGGCGTTTGCTTGGAGCTCAGTTGGATGGTGTGATTCTGGTAGTACAAGTTCTTATCTGGCTCTCTGTTGCTGGCACCTCTCTGCCCTATTCAAGTTGAGCCGCAGTCATCCTTTCTTCTTGGAGTGCTGCTTCCACCTCCTTTTCTTGGAGCACAGCAATGCTACTGTTGTGGTGTTGAAGCGCTGGTGTTATAACTGTTTTCTGAGTGCTGCCTCTTGTTTTGGAGTCCACCGTGATGTGCTTATCTGCTGGCCTGGTGCATGTATCCTTCGGTCTCTTTTTAGGTTTCTTGTTTGTTGCTTTTGTTGCATCAATCCATGTCCACTGCTGTCTCCAAGTTTGTATGTGCTTTAGTGTCATGCTAGGGCACCATTATCCATTATAAGTTGTTTGCTTCCTTTTTGCATGGCTGTAACTGCTTGCTGTTTTCTTTGAGCTTCTGTACATTTGTAGAATTTGTTATGGCCGCTGTGCTGCCACCTCTTAGGTTACGATCTGTGTCACTGTGCTTCTACCCTTCCCTCATCGACTTGGTTTGACAACTCTTGCTATCTTGTCATCTTTGTCATCTCCTTTTGTCGTGTTTTCACGGGCTACTTTGATCATCCTCGACTCTATCGCAGTCTCTACACTGTGTTTTTTTGGTCGACACAACTTCGACTGGGAGTACATTCTGAATTTGGACATATTTCCCAAGAGCTACACGCTAAGACAACACTATAAAAACTCTTTAGAGTTTTTCTTTTTATTATTGTAACCCTAAAATGCAATGCTATTGCATACGTTTTGCATTCGAGGGGGATGTTTCTCCTTTTTTATTATTGTATACCCATTCAAATGCAATGCTATTGCATACATTTTGCATTTGTGATAAGGGTATTAGAGTATATTGCCTTGTATGAGTATTTCTTTTGTATTCCCAAGTACATGTTTATATATTGTCCTATTGTCCTCTAGATGAATACAAGTTGTATCCATAACATGACACTCTAAGGAACTCAGGAGCGAGTGTGTTTTGTGGAAAGGGGTTGATTTTTCTAGTTTTTACCCAAAAAGCCATCCGCGAACAGAACCGATTACCGACTAGTCAAACCGCATTAACCGATAAGGTTTCTATTTTTTTGGCTTGATTGGTTTTTGCGCAACCATAATGGTATTAATGCTGCGTGTGAACATTGCCCTTTGGTACTATAGCATGTGCACAGTGTCGTGTGTAGGAGATGTTATTTAAATTAGGAAAGAGTTGTAATCAAATTGAGGATAGTGTTTAATGTGAAAGATAAGTTGTTTTTAAGGATAAGTTGTTTTTAAAGATAAGTTGTTAGATATATGTTTTTTGAGACTAGATCTATTCATCCCTATAATAGGAAGAATTAGGAAAGCATTGTATTTGTAATAATTAATAAAGAAACAAATAAAGTTTTTAGTCGATCCTAAGAGCCTCTACCACATTAGGGAAGAGTCATAGTGGTGCCAAATGAGGGCGAGTGCTCTACCCTTGATCATCGGATCCTTAACCAACCAACCCACCATGCAACATCGGTATAATGCAAACAAGTATGTCTTTGGCATAAAACAAATCTTCTTTTTGTTCAATAATTGTAGAATTTGCATGACAAACTAGTCAGCATTTACTTTCACTCGCACTTTTGAATGGCGGCTCACAAATTGACATGATACTATCAACCATACAAAATCCAAATGGATCACGTTAGGAGTTTTAATGAATTAACAAATACATTGTAGCTTTGGTTGCTCCTGTGCTCTAGCATATTTGGACTGCACTGTTACTATTTGGATTTAATTTACACATTTTCTTTCAGGGGATAATTGTTGCTTTAATGCATCACGGATTGACTATTATTTGGAGTTTGAGCCTCATCCATCATCGACGAAAAATTTGCATCATCTTTTTCAGAGTATGTTTTCACTTGTCTAATCCTAAGTTTTTTGGCCAGTATAGTCATGGAACAACTTTTTAGAAGTTTTGACTGAGGGTTGCACCAAACAATGTCCACATTAGGTCCAGTTCTTCAATCCTTAAGAATGTGTGTTGCTTTTTTCCGAGGACTTCTGATTTTTCCTGTTGATAGTAGTGGAACTGGAAAGTTTGTTTTGAGGGTGCACCATTTATTTTAAAAGGTGAGGTAAAAGTGTGGCCATGATGTGATTATTAGCTTACCGAATGTTAGCGGTTTTTGCACCATCATTAATATTGTATTATACTAGACTTAACGTTCCTTTTTAACTAGTTTGACTCTTTCCAATTAATTGGCTACTTTTACACATGTTGTTCCAATTAATTGGCTACTTTTATATATAGAAGTAATATAAAAATCAGAAAAGGTAAAATTTGGTCGGTCGTGAGATTTTAGTGAGAAGAACAAGATGAACGTTTCGGTCTCGAATTTTTTAGACACAGTCGAGAAAAGACATGGGTTCAATTGAACCTAGGCTCCATGATCCTTTACTACGAGATGTGCGTTGAGATTCGTGTTCTTTGATATTTATACTTTTATATACCCACTAAACAAAATATTTGGGACGTCAAACTCCAAAAAAAATTAAATTAAATTTCAGTTTTGTCTTCTTTTTAAATTTAAAATAACTATAGTTTAAACTAGTTTAAATTAGTTTAAATTGATGATGAATTTAATTTTTTTTGGACTTTAATGTCTCAAATATTTTATTTAGTGGGTATTTGAAGATATACATGACAAACAAAACGAATCTCAAAATGCATCATAGGGTATTTGATCATAGAGTCTAGACTCTATGGAGTCTAGATTCTGTTATCCATAATTAATGTGGACCTGTTTGGTCCCCAAACCGACCCGGGTGCCAAATAGCTATTCAGCAGCTAGATGCTGATTGGTAGCCAGTGCTACCGTGTGTGTATATAATTTTTTGTAAGTACACCACATGTCTGTTCATGTTCCATGAAATTCACTCAAGAAACACGTGCGGTTCATGTGGCCCTTTCACACCATATATGATGTTAAAATTTGTAAATAAAATGTATCATGAAAGATACCCAACTTAGTCTTAAATCATTACACTCATCATGATGTTTGATATGATACAAACAAATGGAAAATCTGACATTTGATTATTGATTTAGAAACTAAAAAAGTTTCTAAGAGTGAAATAAAAGAAAGTATTGTTGTACCATTCACATGGTACTGCATTGAAGAAACATGTTTGACACCCTAACTAGCTCGGTCCATCCCTGATGGTCATTGTAACGGGTATCGGCCATGTGAACAGTACCCACGGTACTGTATCTATTTGAACAGTACCCTATGAACTGTAGCACCTGGTGGACTATTAGATTAGGTAATTGGGATAAGGTTTGGGTTTGTTAGAGATTTGAGTCTATCTATTAGGGTCAACCTCTCTATATAAAGAGAGCATTGTATCCATTGTCAGGAATTAAGAAATATAACAGATTAGTCTTCCCTGCCCCTAGAGTGTGCTCGCTGGCATCGGCTTGATCGCACTCCTTTGGTCTAGGGCTATCTAATTCTAGTTCGCGACATATTTGGTATCACAACAGTCGATCCCTTTCCATGTCTTCCGCTACCATGGCCAGGGCTCAAGAACACGTGGGAGGATTTGTTCGAGAAGCTTCGAGCAGATCTATTCAAAGCCTTAGGCCTTGTTGAGATTGTGGGGGAGGGAAAAGTGGCCGCTAGCATGGAGGGAGAGTGAGGAGATGGTGGGAAAGTTGCCCGGACTGGCGCCCGCTGTTTGCTTGTCACCCCACATGAGGTGGCACGACGGTGCATCAACAATGTTGCCAATGTGGAGGGAGAGCGGGAAGATTGCATGATAATCAGCACCTGTGGTTTTCTATTGTCACTAAGGGTGTGTTCTCTTGCTTGTCGACGTTGTCAATGAGGGAATTGATGTTGTCCCTATAGATTGGAGGTGGCGACAACGAGATGGTTGGCGCAGCTGCCACATCAAAGCACAAGGTCACGCAGCAATGCACATCTGACGTACGGCGACATCACCCCTTAACTGGATTGGGCACAAGGCATCTCGCGGTGGTAGATGCTTGCTGGGTGGCGGAGGATGGTGATGGGTCACAGCCGGCTACTTTGACAGCTGCACACGGTGATGGACGCAGCACTCGTGCATATTCGTGTTACTCGGCGATGGCGGAAAACAGCTCACTACAACACAGAGAGGCGCACAACGACTATCCTTGGGTGTGACTTGTGGTGTCATTAGTCCAATATCCACACACGAAGAATGGGTGAATTCGTACACTTGCTAGGGGCTCCTAAGTCTACAACTGTGGCCACTGCGTAACTTCTTGATGATGAGCTGCATGTCCAGGAGGGTTGAAGTGTCATGGGTATCGGCCCATGCAAACAGTACCAGAGGGCACTGTAGCGTTGTGAACAGTACCTGCGGTACTGTAGTGCGTGTGCATTATTAGATTAGACAGTTGAGATAAGGTTAGAGTTTGTTAGAGATTTAAGTCTATCTATTAGGGGTCAACCTCTCTATATGTGCGCATTGTAGCCATTGGCAGGAATTGAGAAATATATCAGATTAGTCTTAAGACTATCTATCCCTTGCCTCTAGAGTGCCGCCGGCATTAGCTTGATCGCATTCCTTGGGTCCAGGGCCATCTAATCCTAGTTCGTGATAGTCATTTTGTTCATATCCTTAAAATTGTAGCCTGTAGACAAGTTAGTGCTAGCATTGAGTGCACCGGAGCTGTAGAAACTTGGAACAGAGTGGTCTTTAATGTAAACATTTGTAGAATCTCCTCTGTAGGGCCATCACTGTCCCTGGAAGTATCAATAATTCAGAGCTTGTGATGAAAACACTAGGACCATCCTCTCATCAGTTTTCTGATCTGATACATGTGATGGAGCGTACATAAGCTTCAAGATCATCAGACCAACCAGGTTTGCAGGACCACTATTACGATAATTTAATTGCTTCCCAATTATTCAGCCATGGTCAAGTAGCTTAACTTAAAATTGAGAGAGAGATGAGAGTTTGCCTCAGATTGAGGACCGGCTCTGCCCACCTGTTTTAGTGAAATGCCAGATGTCCTGGCCAAAAGGAAAAACTTGGATAGCGAAAGGATGATTCCCTGAATTGATAAAAGATAGATGATGGATCATTCAAACCTAACATGTTACAGGTGTGAAATGGCCAGAAAAAATTTCTGCAACCTCAAGTACACATGCAAATAGTTCAATCCAACTACCATGCACTCTTTACACTTGGACCAGTTGCGAACTATCAAACTGTGTGCAAGTAGGACAAAGGGTGTCCTTCATTGCACTTGTGCTGCTAAAATTAGGACAATTCTGTGTACAATACAACTTCCTTTTGTTGCCAATTATATAGTATTTAGCTATTTCTCCAAACATAACTTTCACCCAATGCAGGATGTTGGAGGGTACATGTATTTCTCCATGCTACTAGAATGGAGTATTATTTTTAGAAACAATTACTAGATGCTTACAGTTTGTCATTCTAAACAAGGTGTTTCTTTGCTCCCTCGTGCAGTGATTAGGAAAGGCACTTTTGCAAAGTATGACTATGGATTATGGGGAAACCTAAGGCGCTATGGTCAGCTGCGTGCTCCTTCATTCGACCTAAGCAGTATACCAGAATCACTGCCAATGTGGATGGGATATGGAGGTCTTGATGCATTGGCAGATGTAACGGATGTTCAGCGTACTGTCAAAGAATTGAGATCTACACCAGAACTATTCTACATTCGTGACTATGGCCACATTGATTTCATTATGAGTGTGAAGGCGAAAGGTGATGTTTATGTGGACTTGATGAGGTTTCTTAGGGAAAATGGATGGCACAATAGTTATTAAGACATATTTGTGTGTGAATACATATGTACAGTCATTATTTCCTTTTTCTGAATTTATGAGTGACAGTATACTAGTATACCACTGTATGATGATGTGTTATTGTAACTGTACATAAGCTTGTTGAGGTATTTTGTAGGTTCTTAACTGAATGATATCTGCAGCAACGCGGTCATTACATTTAATTTCCTAGGTCAACTCCATTTGTGTGCTCTTGTGTGGATCGGGTAATTGTTCAATTGTTCCTGTTTGGAATATATTAGAGCTAACATTACATGGTGGAAATTAAGCTAATATTTTCTGTTGGTCGGGTGTTTTTCGTCCTGCATAGTCCATATGTCGATCTGATGTTACCTTGAAAGAGGCAATTCAATGCTTACCAAGGTCGTAAGTATAGAAACTTTATTATCATTCCAACATAAATGAGATCATAAGCAATGCCTATTTTCTTTTGGGTCAACGAAATTTTAGTTAATATTTATTGGTGAGACATCTCGAACAGTACTCTTCAGAGAGGCACCCCTCTAGGAATTGCACCTAATAGAGCAGCTGCGAAGGCTCGTTGGGGTGACCTAAGAGCAAGTTCAAGAGATCCCCTAAAATATTGTCCCTTAAATCCAAATTTAGGGATGTGAGCTTAGAAAGCCCTATTTAAATATTGCTCCAATTGTCATATCCTGAATGCATTTCCTAAAATTTTATGTAATAAATGGAGAGTGGCCGATCCAGGTGAGGAAAGACTATTAAGGGAGTGGGGAAGTTTCCCTAGATTTGGGGACCAAAACCTCTCATTTAAAAAAAAACTCTAAATTTGGGGATATGATAGCGGATATCTTGGAATCCTATTTTAGCATATCCATCCTTTAGAGCATCTCCAATGGTGTTGGTTATAAGAAAGTGCCATATCATCTATAGATAGCAAATAACTAACCTCTCCAATGATGCTAGCTATAACATTGTCTATAACATTAATTTAGACATACATGTAATAATATGCATCTACTTTGTAATCTACTATAGTCTGGCTCTTAGCTAAGATGCAGCCTCTATCTCTCTCATTTCCTTCTTTCCTCTACATTAGCAAAAAATTAAGATAGATTTTTTATAACCAGCTGAGATGTCCCCATTGGAGATGCTCTTAGATTTGATTTAGGCGATCTTTTAGAGAGCTATTTGACCTTTTTCTCTAAGGGAGCACGCACATAAACTGCTCTTAGAGTTTGAACAATCTTTCGCCCTCTGCTTTTCAGGTTAGAAAGAGTGCTCTTACAATACAACTGAGTTTTATGACACTAACGTCCTTTTTCTAAAACTCTACTATTACAAAGCTGCCTCTGGTGCGTGACGATTGATGGTGGTGCATTGCTAATCCCCACCATGCAACCTGCATCCGATGGCTAACCCCCTCTCGTGGCCTTGCACGAGGCCCGAATCGCTCGCTTCAACCCACTCTCCGTAGCCACGATGCCTCCACAGCTGCACTTCCCTCCGGTGGTGCATCCCCGAGCTCCACCATGCCTCCTCTCTCCGGCTTTGTCCCCAGCTTAGGCCCTGTTTGGAAATATGATTTTTCAAAACCATGGTATTGCAATACTATGGTTTGCCAATTGCTTTGACTAGAATACCATGGTTTTACCTAACTTCATTGAAACCATGGTTTTCTTATAACTAGAAACTGTTTGGCTACATAGTTTTTTGAATGAGGTGGTTACCAAAGTATTTGACCGATGGCAGTTACCAAGTTGAATGAGCTAGTTTTTTTGCGTACATACATGAATGAGATAGATACCAAGTACGCACATAAATGAGATAGTTACCAAGGTATACTCTTCTACCACTCTTTCTCCTCTATATATAGAGAAGTGCGTACGTGCAAGTGTCAGGAAGCATAACATACCTTGTTGAGGTAAACGTGTGAGGAGAGATGTGGAAAAATTTCTTTAGTAGAAAGCGTAGAGATGATGAAGAAATGGAGATTGTCGATCAGTGGTTAGCTAGAAGAAATTGTTCTCAGGAGCGTACACCTCTGCATACTTCGATCCTTTCTGGAAAAAAGCATGTTGAATAACTTCTCGAAGGCCATGAGGTACGATGTAGGCGAGAACTTTGCATGGAGAAGGAAATTTTTCTCAAGCTCGTAGAGGTCCTTTGAAACAACAATCATCTTAGAATCTATAGAGAAGTTTCTTCAACAGAAGTTTCAGTTGAAGAACAAGTTGCTATATTTCTATTTTGCCTTTCAACAAATGCTAGTAATCGTTCGATCCAAGAACGATATCAACATAGTGGTGAGACTGTTAGTCAGTATTTCAACATTGTTCTGCAAGCTCTAGTTTCATTGTCATCGAGGATAATACAACTTCCTCCGATCAACACTCCATTCAAGATCTCAAGCAACACCAAGTTTATGCCATACTTCAAGGTAATTTTAGTAAAGCATACTCTGGCTTTTGCATTGTATAATGATGTTAATAATATTTTTTTTGTAGGACTGTATCGGACCTATTGATAGAACTCATGTACCTATTACTATTTCTCCCAATTTGCAAGACCCATATCGCAACAGAAAGGGTAGTTTATCACAGAATGTAATGGTTGCATGTGACTTCGATGGTCGATTCGTGCATGTCAGCACAGGATGGGAAGGATCGGCTTCAGATGCTAGAGTATTGCAGGATGCATTGGTTAATGGTTTTTATGTTCCTACCGGCAAATTTTATTTAGTGGATGCGGGATATGCTAACACTTTGAATTTTATTGCTCCATACCGCAATGTTCAATATCATTTGCAAAAGTAAGGCAGGAGTAACCAGAGACCAAGTAATGTGAAAGAACTATTCAATTAAGGCATGCACAACTCCGTAATCATGTTGAACGCATTATCGGTGTTCTAAAAATGTGTTTTCCTATACTGAAATGTGCCCCTTACCACCCTATTGACTCATAGAGGATATTGTGATGGCTTCTTGTGTGCTTCACAACTTCATCAAAAAAATGATGGATCTGATCACTGGGTTAATCAGAACAATATAGATATTGATCCATCTTATATAGTGGATGTTTCAGATGGAGATGAGGAGTATACAAATGTTGTGCTATCTCTCAGCGAACGTCGAAGGGCAGGAAATTTGAGAAGGAATCAGATTGCACAGGCTATGTGGACCGATTATGTTGCTTATTTACAAAGAATGTAAGCATGCAGTTCATGTGCATTAGTCCTAAATAAATAGCATCATACTGAAAATGTAAGCATGCAGTTCATGTGCATTAGTCCGAAATAAATAGCACCGTACTGAAAATGTAAGCATGCAACTCATGTCTATTCATCAAAAATAAATGAAGGAAGCACTTTTTCTTAGTAAACTATAACATGGCACTAGAATAGTTTAAGTATGAAGTAACAAGCAACAACATGTCCATTCATCCAAAATAAATGAAGTCAAGCACCATTTTCCAGTACACTAACAAGCACCAAAATACTCAAAGTACGAGCCAACAAGCAGCTTATGTTTGTTTATCCAAAATGAAGAAAGCACTACTTTCTAGTAAACTAACAAGAAGCTCATGTTCATGCATCCAATTAACTAACGCAAACATGACATTAGTTAGATATTGACCCCTTGATGTAAGCATATGCAAGGGTCCCCTCATCGCAACACACGAATATCTCTCTAGCGTCTCGATCTTCCTTCAAAAATTTGATTGCTTGAAGTAGTTCAACTTGAGGAAGGGCTAGAGTCTTCAGTTTACCCATACACTTTGCCATACTATATGGGTCATTGTTGGGATCATTCTTCTCTATTTGTCTAAGCTTTACTTGAATTTGCCTCTCCGTAAGCTCCTTATAGGCCTCTAGCTCTTGTTTTCGCAAAGCAAGCAATTCATCCATTGAAGTGTCTTTGTTTCTTTTATTTTTCTTTGAATTAGCTAGAGTAGCATTTCATTTTGTCTTTTTTGCTTCCCTAGCATGTTATCCCTAGCAGATTTTGCATCCCTCACAGCTTGTTCTTCAGCCATTACTCTATATTGACCATGAGACGCATCATAGCTATATCCATATTGAGTGTTCAAATCAATACTTTCCTGTAGGAAATCATCCTGTATGGTAGGGCTAGGTGTATTCATCTTAGCACAATCATCTTCGAACAAAATGTATTCAGATTTATATGCCTTGTCCGAAGATCACCTACAATGCTTCCCTTCAGCTATTTTCTCTATCAATGCAACACAAAAAGATAGTTTAGCAATGACACATTGATATGTTTAATTCACATATGTAGCTAAATAATTATACCATCATAAATCTCGTACAAGTCGTCATAGTAGGGGAAGGCTTTATTCTTCCATTTCTGCAATTCCTTTGGTAGCTCATCCCATTTTTCATCAATCGTAGTAGCCATTTTCAGGTCGTTGTCCCAACCAAACCCACTCTTCGATAAGATGAGCTTCACTGCATTGTGATCCTTCTTTAGCCTTTGTTCTCTGTCCTTCAGTTGTGACACCAAGAAATTTGATGATGAAAATTTATCATTTAGACGTTGGGTCATGCTATTCCAAGCTTCTTTGCTCCAATCATTCTGGGCTCGATATCTTGGCGAATTATACTCTTTAAGAATGCTCACAAAAAACCTTGTTTGTGTCTCATTCCATGTTTGCCTCTCTCTTCATCTTGAAACAAAGAAAACAAAAAAGATCAACACAATTTCGGAGGGGACGGCGTCGGGGGTAGCCGTGGAGGGCCCGTGGGAGGGCAGGGAGGACGGCTTGGAGGGGACGGCGTTGGGGTGTCGGGACTCGGCTTAGCAAAACCGACCCCTCTATGCATTACGGTACTAGTGCCAATGGATCACAGCTAGTACGCACAGTTAGAGCAATTTGGAATCACACCTTGCTGTTCAGTGATTAACAAAATAAAGTACCTTGGCCAAAACGCCAAATATTACAATAATTGTCTTAAATAGTAGCAAGCGGAAGATAGAAAATTTAAGTGACAGCTCGGTAAACTCATCCAAACGCCACAGGCATCTGACTGGGATACACTAGTAGCCGGAAGCTCCATCGTTGTACCCTACCTCGTAGTCGACGTACTCGACAGTGTCGTCACCTGCGCACAGATCTGAAGTACAACTAATGAGTATGGATAAACCATACCCAGCAAGCATGTATATCCTTAAATAATGAATGCAAGGCTATCAAAGAAATAAGATGGATATTTTGCATAAAGAGCAATTTTCAACTGTCCTATAAGTTGTAAAGCAATTGTTCAAAGACGAATTTCAAATTCATTTCTTTACCCATGTTTTCTCAACACTATACCATTATGCAGTCTCAGCATAGATCGAGATGACACTCGCTGTCAACTCTACACGAAACCCTTGCAATACACTCCCTGTAATGCATTGCATGGCAATCGCTGCCTGGCACTTCATTGCCGGGTAATCCTCGCCTACTTTTCTCTGACCATTTAATTATTAAAAGGTGAGACTAACAAGTGGAGCAGCCTAAACCCGCTCTTAACCGTGAGCACGGCTATCATGATAGTTTTAACTCTGCAGAGTGTGTACACTTTACTCATGGGACTCACCCGAGAGTGAGACAAAGCCGCTATCCCCGTTCCATCTAGGGTCAAGAATGCCTCACTAAGGATTCGCCACAAGCCGTCTCGCACTAAGCCAGAGGTTCCCTCTTGTGCTAGGTGAGTATACGGTGGCCGCGAACCACACCCACACCGCTATGACAAACCAACCCTAGATTTTCCGAGGTAACAACTAAGGTATTTTCATTATTAACACCCATGGCTGTACTGTTTTGCTCGGTCATATATTCCAGGAAGTTCGGTCCTTATGTCGACCGAGGTGGCATACCACAAACCAACATCCACCAATCGTACCACCACCTCGAATCTACTCACGCCACGTTGATTTTAGTTGCATTAAGGTTTAATCAAAACCAGAACTAAGGGGTAGAATCTCTCTACAAGTTTGTGAATGATCTCCCATCATATGTACTAGATTTCCCATCGAAGCAACTAAGCATCTAGTGTAAGTAAATTCAAGGATGGCTATAACAAGATATAAATTATGCTAGGCATCAAAAGAAAAGTGATACGTGCTAATAGATGACTAACACATCAATGGCAATAGCTAAAATTAAATAAACAAAATAAAGTTATAAATAGCATGCACCGTTAAAAACAACTATGAATAGTAAATTTAAAAGAAAAACGGATGGGATCAATATGAATCTAGCTTGCACCTTGATCCGAGTAGCACGATCCTTGACAACCGGCAACTAGCTCCCCTCCGGATTCCTCCACGACGTCTACACGTAAATCGAGGCACAAACGAATCAACAGCAGCAAATATAAATCGAAAAATTACAAAATAAATATAAGAGGTAGAATAGGTTAAATGAAGACCAACAAAATTGGTTTGGTGCGATTCTGGGTTACGGATTGGAAGATATGAAATGTTGAAGAGACACTGTTCATATGCTTTTGACCGGAGTTTGACCGGTTCGTGGTCTTGAAGACTAAAGAGGCTAGGTGCCTCTGTTTCTTCAGGCGCACGCGCAAAGGAACCAGAAGGGCAGAGAGGAAGAGTGGGGAGAGAGAGAGAGAGAGAGAGAGAGGATGGTCGGCGGCGTTTGCTCCGGCGAGGGGCGGCGGGAGACGGCGCCGGCGGCGGCACGGGAGGCGGCGCGACGGGGAACGGCGGCGGGCGGCCGGCGGCTGCGACGCGGCGCAACAGCGCTCGTGCGACGGTGAGGGCGGCGCGGCTGGCGGCGCGGCTCCCCGGCGCGGCGGCGGCGGCAACGGTGACGGCGGCAGCGGCGGCGCGAGCCCCAGGCTCGGGCCCGACGCGGTGCAGGCCAGCGCGTGGCGCGCGACCGTGTGACTCCGGCGATGTGGTCCCGCGGCGCAAGGGTTGGCTGCGGCGGCCGGCGTCGACTCACCTCGGCGACAGCTACGACGGCGTCGGCTCTCTCCTTCCTTCCCCTCCTGCTCTGTGATGAATTTCTAGGGTTAGGGTCGGCGGCAAAGTATGCTACGGCCGACGTTTCTTGGGGGGTTTTTTATACTGTGGACATGTTGATGAATATGGCAGGTTCTTGGGTCGATTTGATCTCGAATTTGGAACGGAAAGATGGCAAGGATGGATTTTTGGTATGAAGTAATTTGAGCAGGGACAACTTCCTAGCCGGCTGGGACTCACTCGTGGGTCGGTGATTACGACCACGACAACTAGGGCTTAGGGAAGGATTAGGGGAAGTACTAGGAAAAGATTTGACGAGGATGGAAAAAATAGGAGTTAATTATTAAATAATTGTTTGAAATTGAACTAATATTTTCTGCTATTTAGAAAAAATAAACAGGATGTCACACGGGGGCGGCCGTGGAGGGCGCGTGGGAGGGCGGCAGGGAAGACTGCCATGGAGGGGTGGCATGGGGGGCTGGCCATGGAAGGGAAGCGTCAAGGCGGCAGGGAAGACAACGTGGAGGGGCGGTGTCGGGAGCGGCCATGGAGGGCACGTGGAGGCGGCAGGGAGGACGGTGTGGAGGCGGCATCGAGGCGGTGTGGAGGCGCGTGGGAGGGCGGCGGGGAGGCGGTGTGGAGGCGGCGTGGGCCGTCGGGATGATGCAGGGAGGTGGCGGTGTGGTGGACGGCATGAAGATAACTGTGACGGGCGACGGGGAGGCGCGATGGCATACCTGTCTCACGATAGGGCGATGGTGGCGACGAATGAGCGGCCGATGTTGACGACGGCGACATTGGATACGAGGGGTGCCAATTCTTCCACGGGAGAGGGGAAAAAAATTGGCGCGGAGGCGAAGAGCTTTGGCGGGAGAAGGAAAAAGCTGTGAGAGAGCGCCAGCATGCGATGAAACAGAGACTCAAACTGGAGTCTCCGAAACTCCAGAAAAACCACGGTCTTGCGATACCATGATTTTGGAAACAGAGTTTTGAAAACTGTAGCCAAACACCTCATGTGTTAAAATACTGTGGTATTCTTTAAAACCATGGTATTGTCTTGGAACTATGAAAATACTGTGTTTTCAAACAGGGCCTTAATTCGCTCGATGCCACTCTGCCCTCCACGACCACTCCGCCTCGGTAGCCGCGTTGCCCTCGGGTAGCGCATCCCAAGCTCCCCCACATCTCCTTCCTTGGCTTTGTCCCCGGCTTCGCTCGATGCCTCCCATCCCCGGCTTCGCTGCCTCCACAGCCGCGCTGTCCTCTGGTAGCTCATCCCTGAGCTTTTCTACGCCTCGTCCCCTCAACTTTGTCCTCGGCTTTGTCGCCGTGCACCCCTATCTATGGCGCAGCCTCCGCCTCGCATCACCACTGACCTCTACCCTAGTTTTGCCCATCCCTAGGACATCACGCCCTTCCTTCTCGGCACTGGTGCCATCCTAGCGACCACCTCCTTCAACCCCACCTCTCATCATTGCAGTTGAGATGGCATGCTGCACAATGTGTTGGTTGTTGCCGCGTGCTGGACGGTTGAGATGTGGACGTGGAGGAGCTAGAGAGGACGAAGGCGATAGGGGATCCCTGCCTACTTGGATGCCACGCAGAGGAAGCACGTCCCCAACATGTTTAGAACCGGACAAATTTATGTTTTCAGCACGCACAATTTTTATAGTTTGAACTGTTTCGTGATTCCCTTTTGCTCGGATGATTTTTTTGGTCTTCACAGCTCTTGTAAAGAATTTCCAGATGAAGATTTTTTGTTTTGGGCGGAAAGTCATTTGCAGCATTGATTAATTGATATAATTTTCGTAAGATGCTGTGTATTTGAGATACAGTTTTGACTAGTTTTGATTAGCGTTGATTTTGGGTTAATTAGGGCTATTGCATGATTATGGATGCTAATGTGCTATTTTGCACGGAGGTAAGTGAAATACTAGTAAAAATTGTATTGGCGCATTTGAGTGCAAGTTTGGAGGTAGGTAGGTACTAGGACTAGTTTGGGAGAACCGAGGTCTAGAATGGTCAAGTATGTTGGTGGGACGATTGGACTCAAACCGGGTTTACGGCGGCGCCATAGAGATGGAGTTGTGATGGCTCAAGATTTCCAGTTTGGGTTGAAGGCCCGGAGGCGCGGAAAAAATAAGCAATCAAGTCAAAGGATAGAGATCCATTGCATCGGATTGACCGGGTTTTGTGTAAAGCCCATATAGGCCTTGTGTGGCTCATCTAAAGCTCATGTGTGATGCTGATTGTCGGTAGTGGAGTGAGTGAATCCTAGTCCTTCATAGGTTAGCTTAGAATCTATAGAATCTCTAAAGGATGGAGATACACTCAGAAAGCCTATATAAGGAGGGATGCCTCCACCCAATTTTGATTAGGGTTTTATTTCAGAATTATATGCTCCTTAGGGGCTTTGCCCACTCTTGTGTGATTGTACAAAACCAACCAAACAATAGAAAAAGATTCCACAAAAAAGTTTTTGATTTGTTCTTCTTATGTCCTATGTGTTTGATCTAGTTTGTTATTTTATTTTTTGCAACTAGTTTCTTTGCCCGTCCTCCTTTTACATGCTAAAAACTTGTTGATCTAGGAGATGTTGCAGTTGTCCATATTAGTTATCTTTATCTTGCAACTCACCGAGAACACTGAGATCATGTTTTGATCTTTTTCCTTGTTTTGGCTGATTTGGTTTCTTCGCATAGCAATCATTGTTATTTTTGTAGAAAATTCATCTGAGGTGATTCTTGCTAAAAAAGTTATGTGACTCACATATCTACCACTCTTCCTAGTGGTAATTGCATAGGAGTTGCCATTTGGGTGCTATGAAGATTATATCGAGCCCTAAATATTCTATTCAAAATTTCTAAGCAGGAGTGCTTGTTATTTTTGCCCCTGATCTTTAAGTAAATTTTAGTGTGTAGCTTCGTGACTTACTCTTCCCTCCAGGGAAAAATTTGGACATTCAAATGAGTCAAATTTTTGGAGAAATCAGCCAAGATGCTTCTCTACTAAAAGTTCACTTTTACTTTCCGAAAGCAGCTCGGCTTGTACTAATTCTTATTCTTTTTCAAAAGTTGTTTTGGAGTTGATTCTTTTTTTGTTAGACCTTCATCAATCAGAAGCACCTAAGAAAAAAATCTCCATGGCCACATGGCCCACAAATTTTTATTCATGGCGTTTTTATCAAGGGTATGTGTTGCTGTTCTGAGAATGATCCATTAATGATCTTGTTTCTTAAGGGTCACTTACTTGTATTCATCCTTCTCTTAATTTTTAGGGCGAGTTAT
Organism: Olyra latifolia; assembly: GCA_036346145.1. Lineage (NCBI taxonomy): Eukaryota > Viridiplantae > Streptophyta > Magnoliopsida > Poales > Poaceae > Olyra > Olyra latifolia. The sequence continues at coordinate 847,499 of CM070531.1, read as the reverse complement.
TGAAGAAAGTGTCATGATCAATTTGGCGTTAATTCAACCCCCTTCTAGCCGCCTAGCCTGGTCTTTCAACTGGTATCGGAGCACGGTTATGCCCTTGTTTTTTGATCCTCATTGATCTTTGAGCCTTTCCTGTTTCTGGTGCTATGGCGGATGATAGGTACTCCACCAAGCTATTTTTTTTCTAAATCTGATTTTCCTTTTTGGAAGGCTTGATGGAGTCCTACATTATGGCACAAAGATATCTTATTTGGTCAAAAGTTCAGAATCCCTATGTGGTGCCTAAGGGCTAAGGATGAGGACATCAATGTCTCTAATCAGTCTGAGGTTGAGACCAATGCTAAAGCAAGAAACTTGATCATTCAGAGTTTGAGCCGTAATGAATATGAGCGGATTGCACATATCAAGTCTGTCCACATGATCTGGACTACCCTCGTTGCTTACCATGAGGAGACAGACCAGATTAAGATTGTGAGGCAGGCCTAGTTCAAGAGAGAATAGAACAGATTTGTGCAAAAATCTAGAGTCTTTGGATATGTGTTTTAGTTGCTTTACCAAGGTTTTGAGCAATCTTCGAGTAGTTGATACCACATATTTTGACTCAAAAAATGCTCGACACTTTCTTTCTACTCTTGACATGAAGATTTAGGGAGTTAAGGTGATGACTATCAGACAGGTATCTGACCTAAGTAAGCTAACCTTGGATGGACTGTATTCAAATCTCAAGACACATAAACTTGGAAACTTTTATATGAGTTGGGTCCCTATTCTACTGCTTTGGTCACCGATCCTTTTGTTTGGTGTTCCTCTTTGTGAGCTAATTGATGAGCAGATGGATGCTTTTCCAAAAAAAAGCTCTCTCTGCTTGCTAGAAAATTTAGCCAGTCATACAGAAGGGTGAGAGAGGGAAAGAGAGAAGGACCAATCACTTAAATGCTATTTTGGTTCAATTATGAAAATGCATGTTTTATTATATGTTGCAAATAATTGAAATGCTAGGATTAGCTATACCTGTTTCCTTTAATCATGCCGTATACATGCCATGATCCTTGGTATGCTTTGTCTACCATGCTAGGATTGTTTTGAATACCATGCTATGATTGCCTTGAAAATCGTATCCTTCGATTGCCTTAGGTTAACTACTAGGTTGAATTTAGACTCTTAAATCTTGGGAAAAATTTGCTTGCATATGCTTAGGTCTTAACTACGTTTTCAATTAGGGTAAAGATGCCCCGAAATAGTGCGCCAAAACTCACCGGACATTTATTCACTAAACTTAAGAAATGATCTTGGTTGGGTTTTAATGGAAAGATGGTATGGTTGATTTGCGGGTATGGTGATCTTGTTGTGTGGTTAAGGGGTAAAGTTAGATTAGATATATTTGTTGGTGGGCTGGATCCATAGAAATGAAAGCTAGTGTTAATGATATAAGCTGGAATGGGCTAGACCCACACTACAGGAATCTGTCATTGTTTCGTTGGCCCAAAACCCATTTAAAATAGGCCCAAAATCGATTTAAACTAGCCATTTTAAATCGGCCCGATTTAATCTCTGAAGTGATTTAAAATACATTGTGGAATCGTCGGGGCCAATGAAAAAACCAATTAATTTCCTCAGCCACATGGCCGACGAAATTGTAGGGCCGTCCTAGACCTGATCATGGGCAGCCCGGTTCGGACCCGGCCCATTTATTCAGGCCAGGCCGAGCTTGCCCGTCGGGCCAGCCTTGGGCCGAAAAACCAAGCCTATCGGGCTGGGCTCGGGCCTGCAGAAAAAAATCAGTACAAAGTTGTGCTTCGGGCTTTTGGCTGGGCTTTTAGGCTTCAGGCCTGGTACATCAAAAAAATTTCGAGCCGGGCCAGGCTCGAGCTCGGGTCAAAGTGACCGGGCTTTTCCAAGCCCGGCCTGGGGCATGATCAGGTCTAGGCCGTCCCCCTACTCGCCGATTGATGCTGATGTGGCAGCGCATTTTCATCGGCCAGGCCGATGAAAATAAAGGCACGTCAGCACTGCCATGTGGCACATGACGACGCAGGAAGCCATGTGGCACGACATAATTTTGTCGGCCATGTGGCCGATGAAATTATGTTGTGCCATGTGGCTGGCCACATCACTCGGCCATGCACGGGGCATGCCCAGTTCAGCCCGGTGGCTGACGAAAAAATCTAGAGTTTTTTAAAAAATCATAGAAAATCATACAATTCATAAAAAATTCAAAGAAATTCCTGAAACATGTAACATCATCATGCCATCACGTATCGGGCATCACAAACAATTTTGTCACGCATTACACCACATGTTTGATCTCATCCAAACATAACACTCCACCACATGCATGTTCTCATCCAAACATGTCACACATTACACTCTACCATATGTTCTCATCCAAACATAACACTCCACCACATGTTCTCATCCAAACATAAGTCTCCACTGCATGTAAACAAGAACACAAGCTAGTTGACGCATACAACAACATACATATAGAAGCAACTCATCTATCAGTAGAGTTTAGTTAACTTGGTGGACTATGAAAGTTGTGCTTGCTACCTGCAGCATCACAACCAGAGTTAAGATATTGCCCGACCGATGGCTCATCTCCAACATGAGCACCGCTTGCGGTAGGAGGCGTCGTCGAACCCTGGAGAAACCATAGTGTCACGTAATGTGAGACAGAAAAAGTAAATGAAAAATACCACATTGGGAGACGGGACCAAAAACGAAGGCGATGGCAGACAAGTTTTAAACTAAAGGCCGACCCCAAATGAGCAGATAGAGCTTTCTGAAAAGTGAATAACATGAATAAGTATTTAGAAACACCAATGAATTCATTTAACAATATTTTCATCGACAACAAGCAGGAGTCAGTTCTAATAATTTTGGGCACATAATGTCCAAAACATCCATTGCAAACTTATATAATCCTATTATAACAATTTTAGACATGTAATTTTCAATTCATCCATTTCTAATGTAAATGGTCGATCTTGTTCCCTAGAAAGCATTATAAGGTAGATTCTTCATTTAACCATCATTTTTGTTATTTTAAAGTAGAAATTGATTAACTTACTTGTAAACTTGTTTTCCAGGCCATCATATGCTGCTGATGTAGACTTATCCTTTCGTCAGCTTGCCTCGCCCACTCTTGTTGTGTCCTCATCACCTCCTATTGTTGCCTTAACTCCTCCTCCAGCCTAGCCTCACGTGAGCTGCTCTAGGAAGACTGAACGACCTTGCCTCGTTTAAGGCTTCACTCGAATCAATGACCTCGTTGAACATGCTAAACCTGCTGGGTTTCCTGCCACCTCCACTCGAGTACAAAGCTGTAAGGTCGATTTCTTCCTTCCTCCAATCATAGTCTTCCCCGTGGCATTGTACCATTGCTTTTCCATACCTAGCCTGTCATTGCAAAATATTTGAGTTAGTCAACATTTCAAAAAACCCCGTTAATTAATTCTGCTTCGACATATATCTCACTATCAGGAGACACAACAAAGGGGTTTTTGACCTTAAGCCATATAGAGTATCCCTGTGCCATGATGTAAGATTTCATACGTGCCTTCCAAAACGAAAAATCCAAACCCCAAAACACAGGATGCTTTGTAGAGTACTTGTCATCCGTCATGGTTCAAGATGGAAACAAGGAAAGGCTCAAAGATCGGTGAAGATCAAGAAAAGAGCGCAACCTAGCATTGATACCAGTTGAAATACTGAACTTGGCGACCAGAGGAGGGTGAATGGGAGCTTTGAAGAATTTTTTCAAATTTGTGCTCCTCGAATCCACTCATCCCTTCAAGAACAAGAACACTCAATAGCTATACGTACCCCTAGTTACATAGGTGAGAAACCGTGATAGAATGAGAGGAATTTCAAACCATATTCTTGATTGTTGAGTGCTATCAAACAAAAGAAATCTCAGTCCAAAGTGGTTTCACTCAAGACAAAACACCCCAACTAATAAAGGTGCTTTAGAAAATGTAAGAAAGATTCCAACAGAAAGTTGTCCTTAAGGGCATCTCCACTAATGTGCCCCAAATGGGGTGCCACATCACTGTAGTAAATAGTTGGCAGTAAACAATAAAGTAGAGAATGCGAATAGTGATGGTGCTGCTATTGGGGAGGTGAATAGAGATGGGACAGATCCATTGGTGAGATGGCACATGAATAGTGATGGGACAAAAGAAAAATAGGGCAAACTATTGGAGATGCATTAAGAGCATCTCCACCAGTGCTGCCCCAGCCCTATGCCCCATTTCTGTAGCAAATAGTGATGGGGCGTGAAATAGGGCAATGGGACAGTGAATAGTAAAAGTAGAGAGTAGGGATAGTGATTGGCAGTTGTTGGGGAAGGTGAATAGGGATGGGACAGCCCCATTGGTGTGGTGGCACATGAATAGAGATGGGGCAAATTTGAAATGGAGCAACTGGTGGAGATGACCTAAGTCAAGAGGTTATTGTTGCCATTTTGAGACTCAAATAATTATGACGATTTTTCTCCAAGGAGATGAATGCGTCATGCAGTAATCCTCCAACTTTTAGATCAATTCTTGCAAGACAATCTACCAGGAACTTCGCTTAGGAAATTTGGGGCTCTGTGTTCACCTCATAGCGCCCAAATGATGCAAACAAGTGACTTCAAATTTTTTCCACAGATGGTCATGGAAGTCAGGCATCTTCTCCTATGGAATCACTGAAAAATGATTTTTGTAGATTTTTCTAAAAATCCTAGACTACAGGCTGTGCGAGAGAAAGTTTCTAGACAGGATTGCAATTAGTTGAAGAACGTGATCTCTAGCCTCTCCTAGGTTGCAAGGAAGGTGTCAAACCATATGTGCAGCCTTAAGGCATCATAGATCAATAGCATGTAGAAGGAGGTGAGGCAAATAAACTAGTTGCAACCAAAAGCAAGAAAGAAACTAGATTAAACACATGAACAACACAAGAACAAAGCCATAGTTTTGTGGAACTAGGCAGTGTTCTTTTCAGCTTATAAGCTGCGTTTGCTTATAAGCTGTAAATTTGTAACTTCTCGATAGGACATTCGTGGGATCAAAAAATTATAAAAAAATGGTTTTGAGAGGTTTGAGAAGAAATAGTAAAACGTACAAAAATTTGCTGTCAAACGTTAAAGTGTTTGACTTATACAAAAATAATAAATTTCCAGCTTATAAGCAAACGCAGCTTATAAGTTGAAAAGAACACTGCCCTAGTTTCTATTGCTTGGGAGAGTTTTTTCACAGTCACACCTAGGTAGGCAAAGCTCAAATGAGTAGAATACAAGCCACAACTCAGCCCCAAAACTTGGTGGAGGTAGTCTTCTCCACCCCTCCTTATATAGGGCAACCAGGTTAACCTCCACCATAGATAGCTTCCTTGGCTTCCATGTAGCCTCATCAAGAGCTAGGATTCACCCACTCAACCAGCCACCTATATGGGTCTAAACCACTCACACACAGCCCAACATGGGCCAAACATGCCATACATGGGTTTTACACAAAATTCGATCAATCCGATGCAACGAGCCTTTATCTGCAGGACTTGACCGCTCCGTTTCCGTGCCTTCGGGCCTCCAACTTGAACCGGAACCTTTGAGCCACCTCAAGTACTTCTCCTTGGTGTCCTCATGAGCCCCAAGCTTGAGCCCATCCATCCCGCGACATCATCGCCATTCTAGACCTCGATCTATCCGATCTAGTCTCAGTATTGTCGCCGACCACGGTTGCCTCCAAGCCTGTGCCTACAAGGACCAAACCATTTCTCACACGAAAAAATATTTTCATACCTTTGTTTGTGGCATGTTAGTCTAATTTCATCGTAAATTGTCACATACCCAAAATTTCAATTTTTGGCATAAAATTTTTTTGCATAAGTTATAATTATATTTTTATAATCATTCCTAATTTTTAAAGAATTTTCTAAATTAAACTCCTATTTATCCCCTAAATAAATTCTATTCCTATTATTAATCCCATAAAAATAAATAAATAAACAAATTATATTTCATAATTGGATTCTCCTCATTTTTTTTGGATTTTTAGATATTTATTTCATATTTTTATAAGCTTCCTATAGCTCTCTATAAATTTTTAACCCTTCAAACAAATTCTAAAAATACCTTTTCCTTTTTAATTTTAAACCTTCCTTTCTAGGCAAATAGCGGAGTATGCTTTCCCTTTCGGGAAATACGCCTCCACTTAAGTCCATCTCAGCCGAACCTCTCACTTACAACCAGGCCCCGGATGTCAGCCTTTCATCCAAATCCGATGGCGTCCATAGACTTATCTCTAATCCAACGGCTGCCCACTGTATTTCTCTTTCCACCGTTTTGCCGCTCCCGTGCCGCCTTACTTAGCCCGCCGGCGTCGCCGTCGCCCATTGGAACCCGACGCCGCCGCCGCTCCCATCCACACCCCACCCCTGTTTCGCCGCCACGGGACAGACCACGCCGCCGCCAACCTATCCTACCACCTCACCGCCCTCATCCCCCTCCACGGTTAACCAATACACCGCCGCCACCTCACAGCATCACCGTCGCCGTGAATTGCAATTTCGTGCCCACTACTCCACCTCCTAGCCTATAAAATCCCTTCCTGACATCGCAATTCTCCCCAAGCCCCACCTTTGCTCCCTCTTCTCCCTCAGCCGTCCCAAGCCATCGTCCCCGCTGCTTTCTTCATCATCTCCGATAACCTCCCTTCTTCCCGTTCCGGCCCCTCTCCGGCCTTGACGCCCATAGGAAAAACCTACCACTCCTCGCCGTGAAGTAATTCCGGCCATCTCCGGCCTTGACTTCCATAGGAAAAACCTACCACTCCTCGCCGTGAAGTCATTCCGGCCATCACTCGCCCTCGGAGATCACCAGAGTTTGCCCACCCGGCTCTACCCCGTTATGCCACCGCCGCGACCTCGTCACCCTGCCGACTCCGGTCACCTAGAGCCCAACTGTGACTACCTAAAGACAACCCATAGCCCCAATTTTATAATTCTTCACCCAATTTTCCCGCCGCCGGCCTCCCTCGCCGTCGCCGACGAGCTCATCCGCCGCCCCCTCTGTTTTCCCCCTTATTCCATTCCCTACCGCTTACAACCTAGCCTCGTTTGTCACCAGACCGCCAAGCCCACGCCACGCCTCCTCTCTTCTTGGGATCCCGCGTGTCGCTCCATCGGCCCGCCTCTGTGACCATATTGGGCCAAGCCCAATACTGACCAAGCCCAGCAAGAATTAAACCCCTTTTCTAATTTCTATTTCTATTTATACTGTTTGAATTTATTTAAAATATCTAATCACTTATATAAATTCTACTAAATTCTCAAAAATCTAAAATAAGATAAATAATTTTATAAAAATATAAAATACCATATTTTTCTAATAAAATAACCTTAATAAATCCTTTTACTCTCTTTCTTGTATATTAAAATATTTTAGAATTCAGAAATAATTCTTAAATTAAAGGACATAGAAACAAAATTAACAAAAACTTCCTATACAAAAGTTACTCAAAATAATGTCTTACATCTAGAAATGGTACCCTGCATTTTTAAAACCTATAGAAATTTAAATCTGAATTTAAAACCCTTTCTTTAATTTAATTAAATTTTCCTTAAATATAAAATTTTGCTAGTAAATTTTATATATCCCACTCAACCCATATAAACATTTCCATATAGGATTATAATGGCAAAATCAATTATTCCAATTATTATCATTATAAGGTCAAATGGAAATATTAATATTCCAAAACTGATATTAAAATATGAATTTTATCCTGTTATATATCAATTTACCATAAATAAGTTATAAAATCTCTCCATAATTATTATTTATAATCATCAATTATATTTCACATACATTAACCCTAGCTTCATGCTGTCCAAAGAAATACCTATTTTTATATCAACATGTAACAGCCCAAAGTTATGATAATATTTTGAAAACACTTCTGTACCATTGCATAAGCTATGACGTTTCCCGTAAAATTTCTATGTGACAAACACACATTTCTAGACTTTAGAAGCCATTTGAAATTGATGATTTTTGTTTGAATAAAGCACTAAATAGCTAATTAATAAACCCTTGCATAAGAATTTATAATTTATAGCACTATTTAAGAAATTGTTGAAATATAAGATTCTAATGGACCTTAAATTGGGAATATATTTTCATATTCATAAAACATCCATACACACACATATATATATATATATATATATATATATATATATATATATATATATGTATACACATAATCACATAAGCCTAAATATGTTATATTGCCCTAAAATCCTGGAAAAATCCATAGATTAGTTTAAACCCTAATAGAGAGTTTGACTCGGTGTTGACCAATTTGACCTGGTAGGGCCCACATGGCGACTTCCTATTCCTTTCGCCCTTGCGGTCATTTGGTCAACGCTTTGCCGGCGCTTTGCCGACCTTCCACCCGGCTCAACCGTCACTCCCTGCCGAATCTCGAGGAAGATCTTCATTGGCGGCTTGTGTGTGTCGCTGGACCTGTGGACCCCACCTCCGACCATGACGCGACGCTGCCCTTTGCTGCTTGCTGCGGCACTTTCGCCATGGACGACTTGCCGTCTTGTCGGCGGCTCGCGCGGGAGTTCCCAGCACCGCCCACCTTGCCCAATGGCCGACTTGGTCGCGCCATCGATGCCCCCGCACACCGCCGCGTCTCGGTGGGCAATGCCGCCCGAAACAAGCCATCTCGCCGCCGGCTCGGACATTCGCCAGCAAACAAGCCACCGCCCAGCTAGCCAATGAGCACTAGAGCTCCTCTGTGGACCGTCTCACATCTTCGCGCGACCGCTGGTCAAGAGCCGAGCTCGGACCGAGCTTATATGCCACCGCGCCACATCGGCCGTTTTCTCCCTCTTTTCACTCTCACGTCGCCCGGCCCAAACCGGACCTCCTTAGTCTCCACATTGTCTCGCGTTTGCTTCGCCATGACCTCGTGAAGCTCTGCCCGAAAAATTGGTCCGAGTCATCCCGAGCTCGTCGAACGCTTCTCGCCACCGCCGACCGCCTGGTTCTTCCTTGCTCGGACCTGCTCGGGGCGCGCGATCATCATCTCTGGTGAGCTTCGCGGCAAGCCCTTGCTCGGTGAGCCGCTGTCTTCCCTCACACCGTGCTCCCTCTTTTGGCCCAGGCTTTGCGGTCTCCCAAAGATCGTGGCGCGCCGCCTTCCTTGCTCGGACCCGCCGTGGGCGCGCCGATCCAACCGTGCCCCGACCACCTTTTTGCTCGGTAGCACCCACTAACCCCGCATAGCTCATGCGCGCGCTATTTTTCCATAAGCTCGACCCTAGGTCATTTACTCATGTCCGCCGGTGGCGGTTCGCCCGCCGCGCGATGGCTCGCCGCGTCCGGCCGTTTACGCCTCGACAAGGGCACCCCTAGATGCGCGTTAGCTCACCGATTCCACCGAACCCAAGAACGCCCCAAGCGGTGCACCTAGCTCGGCTAGCCGTCGGCTAGCCTCGGCCGCGGCTTGGCCGGCGAAGGAAAACGATGACGGCGAGCCGTCCGATCTGCGCTTAAGATCCGTGCGGCTTCACGTGTGTGTCGCCGACAGTGGGCCCGGTATCGGCCTTCATGATTTAAAAACTCCCGCGCGGCTTCTTCCGTCGGCGACATGTGGGCCCTCGGTCCCACATGTCGAGAATAATCGGCGCCTATGACTCAGCGCCTTCACTCGCGAAGTTCGCCTTCCATCGTCTTCGGCGTGGTTGGCTCGGCCGTGAGTTAGCGGGCGGCCCGATATTGTTCACCCTTTTTTCCCAGATTTTATAAATAAAACAAAGACGATAAATAGAAGCGATTTATTTAAAATAGGTAGATATCATTAAAATTCGGAAAAATTAGGGTAAATACTAGAGCTTGTGTTGGATTTAATAAAAATAGTACCATACACATAATCGAACACGGTTCCTAGATTAAATCCATTAAGCTTATTTTAGGGTATTAATTCATATAAAAATAAGAAAAAATGGAATGTTGTGTATTAAAAATAGATTAACAATTAAGTTAAACATAAGAAAATCATGGATGCCGATAAATGACTTTTTGGACCTAGGTGAATATAGTATAACCTATAATATGTTTCCTAATTACATGTTAACTCAATGTTGGTATAATTAGGAAACATGAATAACTAGCTACATGTATCATGTTAACATATTCTAACTATTTAAAGTACTTTAAAAGACGATAAAACCATATTTTGTCCTATTGGGTTAATTAGGGTAGAAATTTCATTACACATATATATACATGTATCATGTGCATCATCTCACAAGCACTTCGCGCCATTCCGCTATGATTCATTATTTAGAAGGATCATGGAACTTTCTCGATATATATATATATATATATATATGGATTCATGTAGATAGTTAAACATAGGAATCGTAAATGGCGAATCTGAAGCGACCTCGATTGCATTTCATGCATCATTCTCTTCTTCGCCGCATCGTGTTTATGATGAATTGTTGATTCTCCGTTTAGGCGTAGAGGATCCGGAAACACTGCTCGAGGACTCCGCACAAGACCGGACTTCAATTCCCAAAGGCGAGTTAATATCTACCCTCAAAGGAGTTTGCTTTTACTAGGAGAATCTCGATTTTCCTAGTGCGAAGTTAATACCTATCCTTAATAGTGTTGCTTTTACTAGGAGAGTATCGCTTTCCTAGTCGAAGTTAACATCAATATTATCATATTGAATCCCAGATTTCTAAAGTATTTATTTTACAGTATTAAACTGCATGCCCTTTTAAGTACTTATGCCTACTTGTTCAATCATGATATATCATGCCACTTACTTACTTGCTATCAATTTACCATGATGATGTTGTCTTGAATTAATCATCTGTCATTTGGTTTACTATTGATCGCTTTGATGATCACCCTTGGTAGCTTTGGTTAATTTAAATAAACTGATTTAGACTCCTAAGTCTTGGTTATAATCTTGCTTAGACATTGCTCAGGTCCAACTATTAATTTTAGGCTTAAAATTGCCTCGGAACGGTGAACCGACATTCACCGGACATGATCACACATTGAATATGGTTAATTGGAAATTGGGCCTGGCATGCCGTGTGTGTATGGTTGTGATGTCTTTGCAATGCGCATCGGGTCCCAGCATTGGGTAAGAGATGAAGTAGTGGGCTCGTGATTTGAGGAAGCTAATCGCCCACATCGTAGTGCATGGAAGAGGCGCGGCGAGATCCGCGTAATGCCGTCGCTGCCCCAAAGGAGGGGTTCCGCCACATCGTGTGTTTCACACGAGGGTGCGAAGTTAGCCAAGAAGGAAGAGCATAAGGGTGAGGCCCTTAGTGGATGGTGGGCTGAATCGTGGATTCCCCGACGGGTGCATCGAGGATGCCGCAGTGGCGTCATCGACTATCTCGCTGCGGAGATAGTTCCTAACACCACAACGCGCCGGCCATCGCGCGTAGTGCAAGTAGTGGGGATTCAGGGTAGTTACGACTGCGGGCGTACTCGCTGCTGCCGCCATGCTTGAGGTGAAGACGGTTTCATGTCGTCATCGAGGATGATCTAGGTCCATTCTTCTGAGAGCCGTGAGTCTAGCGTGGGTCGGCAACCCGATTAGGGCGAGACCGGGTACTTTGTTGGGAATGTGATCCTAACGAGTCGCCACACTCGGAAGATGATGGCGGGAGTGGGAAGAGAACGTTTGGCGAGTGCTTGAAGCGCCATGGGTTTGGTTGTGCATTGAAAAGGAAACATGATAAATAATCAATTTGACAGGAATTTGGTTAAGCGCTAAGTCATAGGCTTTCATTTCCAAAAGCGGCTTTCATGCAAATAAATAAACCCAAATTTTCCTTTGAAACCTCTATCACTAAATGCATTGGGTTGGGTGTTAGCTCGCCGGTGTTTGGATGACACCGACCTCGCATAAATATCTATCTTTAGACATGGAGGAGCCCGTCGAGGAAGATGCCTCGATTGTCATGAGGAAGGAGATCCGCATGCCGGGACCGGGAGTAGTTGCTTAAGATAGGGTTTAGTCGTTCCACCGATCGTGTGTGGTTACACACCTTTGGTGCGATTTTGTTATTCTTTTGAACTTGCAAGTTGCCCTTTGGGAGATTTCCGCTACTCGATGAACTTTGGTGCGTAACTAAGGCTTAAATGCCGTTTGCTACTAATGCGATCGGATGATCGCTGTTATGTAATATTTGGACACCGATGTATGAAATGATTCCAACAGTAACTCTTGCACTAGCCCTCTTGATCCAGGGCCTAGTGCAGTCCGACCGTTCTCGCTAGGTAAGCCGAGAAGGGCGCGACAAGAGCTGTATCGAGCATACGATCAGAGAACCCTAAACCCCGCCGCTAGCTAAGGATTGCGTATAGTTTATAAAAAAATATTTTTTTCCAAAACCGCTCTTGTATATCTTGTCTTTTAACTTTCACAACTATACTATTTCTTACTTAAAGGAATTCTTCTTTCGTTTTTGTAGATGGATGAGCAGGTTGCCCACTTTTCTCTCGAGCGTGCTACCTACTGATTCTGACGACCCTTTGCACGCCACCAGATGGTTCTTGTCCTCCGCCAGTTAGCCGGACTTCACGTGCTTTAACGACCGCCTTGCTACTTCGGAGGCTCGTTCGTACCTGCCCGCTTAGGGTACATTGTAGAGGTTCGAGTCTACTACCACCACACGGACACAATGGCCACACTCTGAGGCGAGACACGGCGGGACCACTTGCACCTGCTATCGATGATGCGGCGGCATTAGCGTCTGAGGGCTCTGAGAGAGGTACCACGACGACTTGGAGGGCACTTCTTTCGCCCGACCTTCCTTTCAAAGACGCCGCACTTCTCCCGGGCTTTACGGTGCCCCACCTTCACCGAGGACCACTTGAGAGGGTTGCGCGCCTTCTCCAGTATGCGCGAGACAGACCGTGACAGCGCTCTTGAGGAGATCGGCTTCCTCGCTACTCTCTTCGTCAGCAGACAACCGCTGCGGGTGGTGGTGGACGGCGTCTTCACCACTACGTCGCGATCGGCGATGAGTAAACGCCAAAGGACTCGCGCTTGCCCGGTTAGCGCGGCAATGAAAGTAGGACCCTTCCTTTCCCCTCCGGGTCCTCGCTTTCCTCCACTGAGTACCCTAACCGCCGCACTACCATGCAGCAGGGTCTTCCTCCTAGTGCCTTGGTGGGGATTCCTCGTCACGACACTTCCCACGACCTCTTTGTCACTGCGCAGAGTACTCTTGACTCGGAGACTTCAGTGGACCTACTTGCTCCCCGGTTGAGCCACCTCTGCTGTTGTTCTTCTTTGTGCCTTCTCGGCGATCGCTAGAGGACTTCTGGCTACTTCCACCGCTACCCGGTTGGGAGACCGGTGATAGTTTACACTCGTCGTCCCGCCCTTGAGTAGCTAGTTAGCTTGACAGATCGACTTAGATCGAAATGTGTCTTTTGTTTCGCCATAGTAGATGATTGGCGACTTGTATCCTTCGTCGATAATTGTACTTTTGTGGTATGATGTAAAACTGATTTGACTATTGCCGCTTTTGGGTATCTTAAATGACAAGCGTTTAGTGGCTGCATTTATTCGATTTCTTTGATATTGGCCTCATGCATGCATATTTAGCTATAATGTTAAGGATCACCGTCATGCGAGATGGTGCGTGGTCGTGGAGCTGCCCGTGGCCAAGGGGCGATCTAGGCATGCGATGCCGCTAAGGGCCAAGGAGCTGGCCAAGCCCGTGGTGCTTGGCGCAACTAGAGGTCGTGGCATGGTCGAGGCCGAGGTAATCTACCTCCTCCTCCGCAGAGACCCAACCATGGCCCGTGTCTTAGCTTATCAAGCACGGATGTTGGGTCAAGTATCTTAACCAACGAAAGAGCGAGAATCGAAATGAGGATCCAAACATGCTGCCTTTATGCGGACCAATCCCCTACCTTCGCTCAAGCTACCGATCCCATGGAAGCAAGAGGCTTACGACCTTGTGACCAAGAACACGGAGTTGATCGGATGTCGAGAAATGGAGAAAGTACGCTATTCCTCCCACCGCTAGTAGGACCCGCAGTGTGTGGTGGGATAATTATGTCGCCACCCGCCGTGTGGATGAAGAAGAAATGGAAGAAAATGAACCTGCTGAAGATGGAGATGCCGACGAAGCTCAACAAGCCGATAATCTGAAGTGCCGCCTTATGTTCCCCAGGTCCAGGATTCATTCCATGGGAAGAATTTATCCTTGCTTTGAAATTTTCACATACCCATAGGAATCACCAGGATGAAGAAGTATGAGTTCATGAGACTCTCTCAAGGGGCGATGACAATTTCTGAATATCTTACTAAGTTCAATGAGCTTGCAAGATATGCCCCCAAGACATCCACAATGAAGCCGAAAAAGATAGATTGGTTCCTAGAAGGGATGGATTTTCGGTACAAATCCCGCCTTAGGATTTTGGAGTATCAAAACTTCCACCAGTTAGTCAACAAGGCCTTGGTGTTGGAAAGGGACTTGAAGGGCGAGGATCTCTCGCGTAAGCGCAAGATGGCTGAGCGTACGGTCGCCGGGTCGAGCCGTACGGGACAATTCAAACCTCAACCTCCTCAGAGAGCTGGACAGCAATCTTCCATGTTCAACCGAGGATATGCTATGAGGGGTGGGCGCGGTGCTGGAATCTCTGGTTTTCGTACTCAAGCACCAACTGCTCCCCGCAATGCACCAGGCACCCAAAATAGGATGACAGGCAACTGCTACCTATGCCACCAGCCTGGACACTATGCTGCCAACTGCCCTAGTCAGAATCGCGCAAAACCTCAAGGGAATGTTGTGCGGGGTCGTGGCGAGGTCGCCCACCGCAGAATCAAGCTCAAGGTATGGGGCGTGGGAGACTCAACAATATCCTTCTGAAGCGACACAAGAAGATGAAGGAGTACTTGTGGAGTGCGTTTGGACTTCACGACTCCCGAAGACAAGTTTTATTTGATTACGGTGCATCACATTCCTTTATTTCACAAGAATACGTAGATAAGCACCAGCTACAAACCTTTCCTCTTAATAAGCCCTTCACCATTAGATCTCCGTTGGGATACTTAAGGCCTATAGGTCCTGCAAATGGGTAGAAATAAGGAAGGAAAGAGTAGGATTCTATTTCACCTAATGGTCATGTGCGGATTAGGAGTTGATGTCATAATCGGCATGGATTGGCTAAGACTCTATAAGGGAGTATTAGATTGCGCCAAGC
Source organism: Olyra latifolia (assembly GCA_036346145.1). Lineage (NCBI taxonomy): Eukaryota > Viridiplantae > Streptophyta > Magnoliopsida > Poales > Poaceae > Olyra > Olyra latifolia. The sequence goes on along the minus strand of CM070531.1, from coordinate 832,255 downwards.
GAAGTCGCTTGTAAAGGATGGTGTGTTTGAAAGAGTATGGAAGGTAGATGAACCCTACAGATGGGGTAGAGCCATCTGGTACCTCAAGGAAGACAACCCGAGTAAGGTAAAGGTAGTCCAAGAATATTTGGGCGTATTCCCGGATGACTTACGGACTACCTTTGACCGAGAGGTAGAGTTTGTTATAGAGTTAACACAGTACAGCCCCAATCTACAAAACATATTTCAAGATGAACTCGGAAGAATTAGAAGAACTCAAGAAACAAGCGACGACTTATTAAGCAAGGGTTTGATCCGCCAAGCTCATCTCGCTTGGGGATCCCCGCCATGTTTGTGGATAAGAAGGATGGTGGGCGAAGATTAGTGGTGGACTATAGAGGCGTTGAACGCCGTCACTATTAAAAATAAGTATCCTCTGCCCGGATCGATGACTGTTTGACCAACTCCAAGGAGCTACGTTTTTCCAAGATCGACCTTCGATCTGGATACCATCAAGTAAAGGTGCGGAAGGATGATATACCCAAAACAGCCTTCACCACTCGGTATGGCCTGTTTGAATATTTGGTCATGTCTTTTGGGTTAACCAATGCACCTACTATTTCATGAACCTCATGAATTTAATCCTAATGGAATACCTTGACAAGTTTGTTGTCGTCTTCATTGACGACATCCTTGTGTACTCAAATCGGACGAAGAGCATGAGAAGCACCCGAGGCGGTGTTGGATAAACTCAGAGAGCATAAGCTATATGCAAAATATAGCAAATGTGAATTTTGGATTAGTGATGTCAGTTTCTTGGGACATATTATATCTGCTGAAGGAATTAAAGTGGACCCATCTAAGATAGACACGGTCATGAATTGGAAAACACACCATCTTTGTAAAGGAAATTCGCGATTTTCTAGGTGCAGCGAGGATATTATCGGCGTTTCATCGAAGGATTCTCAAAAATTTCCCGACCACTAACTCAGCTATTGAAAAAGGAAAGGAAGTTTGAATGGACCGAAAATTGTGAACTCAGTTTCCAGAAGCTCAAAACCCTTCTGACCACCACTCCTGTTTTGGCCACACCTAATATCGCCAAGAAGTTTGAAGTATACTGTGACGCTTCCCGACAAGGATTAGGATGTGTATTGATGCAAGATGGCAAGGTTGTGGCGTCGCATCACGGCGATTCTTAAAGCACGAGGACAATTACCCAACCCATGACCTAGAACTTGTTGCCGTAGTTCATGCACTCAAGCTATGGAGACATTTTACGATGGGAAAACAATGTGACATCTACACGATCACAAAAGCCTAAAATACGTTTTCACCCAAGCCAACCTCAATATGAGGCAAAGAAGGTGGTTAGAGTTGATTAAAGATTACAGCCTAAATATATTATACCACCACAGCAAGGCCAGCGTGGTGGCGATGCTCTAGCGAAAGAACCGGTGCAACTTCGATGGTGATCCCAGAGAAGACATGAATACTCGGGAAGATACCTCCTCGGAACGACTCTTTGGAAGAATTGAATAAGTTATGCCTAAATCTCGTAAAATCTGGAGAATTAGCCAACATCACGGTTCAGCGGATCGATCGACCGTATCAAAGATAAGCAACAAGATCATCCCGGTACCCTTAGGCTCAAGGACCGATGAATAGGGTTTTGAACAAAAATTGTTAGGGCGAACAAGGAATTCTTTGGATGGAGAAGAGGATCTTTGTGCCTCACGACCCGGAATTAAAGGAAGAAATCTTAAAAGAAGCACACGAGTCACCGTTTTCCATGCACCGGGATGTACAAAAATGTACCAAGATCTGAAGGCAATCTTCGGTGGCCCGAATGAAACGAGATGTAGCGAAATATGTGGCCAAATGTAATACCTGCTGTTCGGTGAAGGCGAAACACCAACGTCCAAACAGGTTCTCAGAACCAATCAAAATCGAGAATGGAAGTGGGATGAAGTGACCATGGACTTTATTATAGGACTTCCCGGTCTCGAAGTGGACATGACTCTATATGGGTAATAGTAGACCGGTTGACCAAGGTAGCTCATTTTATCGATCAAAACCACTCACAAGGGTAGCAAACTAGCGTAACTATTCATCGTCCAGGATAGTAAGCCTTCATGGAGTTCCCAAGAGAATTATATCGATCGTGGATCACAGTTTACCTCAAAGTTTTGGGAAGAACTCCATAGTGCCTCGGGCACCAAATTGTCATTTAGCACACCTACCACCCTCAAACCGACGGACAAGCGGAAAGGACTATTCGAACTCTAGAAGACATGCTTGAGCTTGTGCTTTGGAATTCCCGGCGAGAATGGGAAAAATGGTTACCTTATGCGAATTTGCTTATAACAACAGCTTATCAAAGCGATGCGCAAATGTCACCTTTGAAGCTCTATACGGAAGAAAATGTAGGACCCCTCTTTATTGGTCCGAGTCTGGAGAAGGGCAGGTATTTGGAAGGAACACCCTGCAAGAAGCCGAAGCAAAGGTCAAAACGATTAGGAAGCAATTGCTTGCTGCCCAATCCCGACAAAAGAGTTATGCTGACCATCGTCGGAGGGACCTATCTTTCGAAGTTGGAGACTATGTGTATCTCAAGATCTCACCCTTCAAAGGAACACGAAGATTTCAAGTCAAGGAAAATTGGCCCCAAGGTTTGTGGGACCTTATCCAGTCTTGTCTCGTAAGGGTATGGTCGCTTACGAACTTGACCTTCCCAAGGAGTTGGGAGAAGTTCACAACGTGTTTCACGTGTCCCAACTCCGAAAGTGTTTGAGAAAACCTGAAGGAGAAGTAGTTCAGCTGCCTGCCGACACCCTACAACCCAACTTGGGATATCAAGTCAAGCCTATTCAAATATTAGAGACTCAGGAAAAGAAGCTCAAGAATAAGACCATTCGACTTTGCAAGGTGCAATGGAGCAATCAATCCGGAGGACAGCTTTCATGGGAACCAGAAGAGAAAATGCGTCAAGAATTCCCCTACCTATTCGCTTCATAGAAATATCAATCTCGAGGTCGAGATTTGTTTTTAGGGGGGAGGGATTTGTAACAGCCCAAAGTTATGATAATATTTTGAAAACACTTCTGTACCATTGCATAAGCTATGACGTTTCCCGTAAAATTTCTATGTGACAAACACACATTTCTAGACTTTAGAAGCCATTTAAAATTGATGATTTTTGTTTGAATAAAGCACTAAATAGCTAATTAATAAACCCTTGCATAAGAATTTATAATTTATAGCACTATTTAAGAAATTGTTGAAATATAAGATTCTAATGGACCTTAAATTGGGAATATATTTTCATATTCATAAAACATCCATACACACACATATATATATATATATATATATATATATATATATATATATGTATACACATAATCACATAAGCCTAAATATGTTATATTGCCCTAAAAATCCTGGAAAAATCCATAGATTAGTTTAAACCCTAATAGAGAGTTTGACTCGGTGTTGACCAATTTGACCTGGTAGGGCCCACATGGCGCCTTCCTATTCCTTTACGCCCTTGCGGTCATTTGGTCAACGCTTTGGCGGCCGCCACCTTCCACCCGGCTCAACCGTCACTCCCTGCCCGAATCTCGAGGAAGATCTTCAATTAGCGGCTTGTGTGTGTCGCTTTGGACCTGTGGACCCCACCTCCGACCATGACGCGACGCGCTGCCCCATTTGCGCCATTGCGGCACTTTCGCCGCGGACGACTTGCCGTCTTTGTCGGCCGGCTCGCGTGGAGTTCGAGCACCGCCCACCTTGCCCAATGGCCGACTTGGTCGCGCCATCGATGCCCCCAGCACCGCCGCGTCTCCGGCCGGCAATGCCGCCGAAAGCAAGCCATCTCGCCGCCCGGCTCGGACATTCGCCAGCCTGAACAAGCCACCGCCCAGCTAGCCAATGAGCACTAGAGCTCCTCTGGACCGCCTCACATCTTGCGCGACCGCTGGTCAAGAGCCGAGCTCGGACCGAGCTTATATGCCACCGCGCCACATCGGCCGTTTTCTCCCTCTTTTCACTCTCACGTCGCCAATTTCAAACCAGACCTCCTTAGTCTCCACATTGTCTCGCGTTTGCCGCCATGACCTCGTGAAGCTCTGCCGAAGAATTGGTCCGAGTCATCCCGAGCTCGTCGAACGCTTATCGCCACCGCCGACCGCCGGTTCTTCCTTGCTCGGACCTGCTCGGGGGCGCCGATCATCATCTCTGGTGAGCTTCGCGGCAAGCCCTTGCTCGGTGAGCCGCTGTCTTCCCTCACACCGTGCTCCCTCTTTTGGCCCAGGCTTCGCGGTCTCCCCAAAGATCGTGGCGCGCGCCTTCCCTTGCTCGGACCCGCACGTGGGCGCCCGATCCAACCGTGCCCCGACCACCTTTTTGCTCGGTAGCACCCACTAACCCCGCGATAGCTCATGCGCGCTATTTTTCCATAAGCTCGACCCTAGGTCATTTACTCATGTCCGCCGGTAGCGGTTCCGCCGCCCGCGATGGCTCGCCGCGTCCGGCGTTCGCCTCGACAAGGGCACCCCTAGATGCGCGTTAGCTCACCGATTCCACCGAACCCAAGAACGCCCCAAGCGGTGCACCTAGCTCGGCTGGCCGTCGGCTAGCCTCGGCCGTCTTGGCCGTGAAGGAAGACGATGACGGCGAGCCGTCCGATCTGCGCTTAAGATCCGTGCGGCTTCACCGTGTGTGGTCGGTGACAGTGGGCCCATATCGGCCTTCATGATTTAAAAACTCCGCGGCTTCTTCGTCGCCGACATGTGGGCCCTCGGTCCCACATGTCGAGGCGGAATAGGCGCCTATGACTCAGCGCCTTCACTCGCGAGTTCGCCTTCAATCGTCTTCGACGTGGTTGGCTCGGCCGTGAGTTAGCGGGCGGCCCGATATTGTTCACCCTTTTTCCCAGATTTTATAAATAAAACAAAGACGAGAAATAAAGCGATTTATTTAAAATAGGTAGATATCATTAAAAATTCGGAAAAATTAGGGTAAATACTAGAGCTTGTGTTGGATTTAATAAAAATAGTACCATACACAATAATCGAACACGGTTCCTAGATTAAATCCATTAAGCTTATTTTAGGGTATTAATTCATATAAAAATAAGAAAAAATGGAATGTTGTGTATTAAAAATAGATTAACAATTAAGTTAAACATAAGAAAATCATGGATGCCGATAAATGACTTTTTGGACCTAGGTGAATATAGTATAACCTATAATATGTTTCCTAATTACATGTTAACTCAATGTTGGTATAATTAGGAAACATGAATAACTAGCTACATGTATCATGTTAACATATTCTAACTATTTAAAGTACTTTAAAAGACGATAAAACCATATTTTGTCCTATTGGGTTAATTAGGGTAGAAATTTCATTACACATATATATACATGTATCATGTGCATCATCTCACAAGCACTTCGCGCCATTCCGCTATGATTCATTATTTAGAAGGATCATGGAACTTTCTCGATATATATATATATATATATGGATTCATGTAGATAGTTAAACATAGGAATCGTAAATGGCGAATCTGGCGACCTCGATTTCATTTCATGCATCATTCTCTTCTTCGCGCATCGTGTTTATGATGAATTGTTGATTCTCCGTTTAGGCGTAGAGGATCCGGAAACACTGCTCGAGGACTCCGCACAAGACCGGACTTCAATTCCCAAGGCGAGTTAATATCTACCCTCAAAGGAGTTTGCTTTTACTAGGAGAATCTCGATTTTCCTAGTGCGAGTTAATACCTATCCTTAATAGTGTTGCTTTTACTAGGAGAGTATCGCTTTCCTAGTCGAGTTAACATCAATATTATCATATTGAATCCCATTTCTAAAGTATTTATTTTCTGATGTTAAACTGCATGCCCTTTTAAGTACTTATGCCTACTTGTTCAATCATGATATATCATGCCACTTACTTACTTGCTATCAATTTACCATGATGATGTTGTCTTGAATTAATCATCTGTCATTTGGTTTACTATTGATCGCTTTGATGATCACCCTTGGTAGCTTTGGTTAATTTAAATAAACTGATTTAGACTCCTAAGTCTTGGTTATAATCTTGCTTAGACATTGCTCAGGTCCAACTATTAATTTTAGGCTTAAAATTGCCTCGGAGCAGTGAACCGACATTCACCGGACATGATCACACATTGAATATGGTTAATTGGAAATTGGGCTGGCATGCCGGTGTGTGTATGGTTGTGATGTCTTTGCAATGCGGCGGGTCCGACATTGGGTAAGAGATGAAGTAGCCGGGCTCGTGATTTGAGGAAGCTAATCGCCCACATCGTAGTGCATGGAAGAGGCGCGCGCGAGATCCGCGTAATGCCGTCGCGCTGCCCCAAAGGAGGGGTTCCGCCACATCGTGTGTTTCACACGGAGGTGCGAGTTAGTCAAGAAGGAAGAGCATAAGGGTGAGGCCCTTAGTGGGTGGCTGGGCTGAATCGTGGATTCCCTGCACGGGTGCATCGAGGATGCACAGTGGCGTCATCGACTATCTGCTGCGGAGATAGTTCCTAACACCACAACGCGCCGCCATCGCGCGGTAGTGCAAGTAGTGGGGATTCAGGGTAGTTACGACTGCGGCGTACTGTCTGCCGCCATGCTTGAGGTGAAGACAGTTTCATGTCGTCATCGAGGATGATCTAGGTCCATTCTTCTGAGAGCCGTGAGTCTAGCGTGGGTCGGCAACCCGGCTAGGGCGAGACCGGTACTATTTGGGAATGTGATCCTAACGAGTCGCCACACTCGGAAGATGATGGCGGGAGTGGGAAGAGAACGTTTGGCGAGTGCTTGAAACCGCCATGGGTTTGGTTGTGCATTGAAAAGGAAACATGATAAATAATCAATTTGACAGAAATTTGGTTAAACTGCTAAGTCATAGGCTTTCATTTCCAAAACGGCTTTCATGCAAATAAATAAACCCAGCCTTTCCTTTGAAACCTCTATCACTAAATGCATTGGGTTGGTGTTAGCTCGCCAAGTGTTTGGATGACACCGACCTCGCATAAATATCTATCTTTAGACATGGAGGAGCCCGTCGAGGAAGATGCCTACGATTGTCATGAGGAAGGAGATCCATGATGCAGGGACCGTGAGTAGTTGCTTAAGATAGGGTTTAGTGCGTTCCACCGATCGTGTGTGGTTACACAGCTGCTGGTGCGATTTTGTTATTCTTTTGAACTTGCAAGTTGCCCTTTGGGAGATTTCCGCTACTCTGATGAACTTTGGTCTGTAACTAAGGCTTAAATGCCGTTTGCTACTAATGCGATCGGATGATCGCTGTTATGTAATATTTGGACACCGATGTATGAAATGATTCCAGCTGTGTAACTCTTGCACTAGCCTACTGATCCAGGGCCTAGTGCAGGTCCGACCGTTCTCGCTAGGTAAGCCGAGAAGGGGCGCGACACAACACCCATACCCTTTTTTCTTTTAGAAAATATTTTCAAACTTTTAGAAAATCATACAACCCATCACTCTTTTTACCTCAGACCTTTTTATATATTTCGTCATTTATTTAAAACTTTTCTTATCTGGATATTTATTGGAATTTCCCCTCCTTTTCTATTTTTGCAACGTATAGACAACAAGCTACGCCCTCTCGAAGTTTTAATCAAAATGTCCAGAAGATATATTAAGTGTGATCCGATCTCCAAATAAGGCAGGTTTTCTATCCTTGAAGCATATTGAATTCCTAATTTCATTTATTATCTATTTATTGCATTTACTTTCTAGTTATTTATTTAAGAATCATCTTTTATTTAAATTATGATATTTAACATTTGATGTAGAATAGATATTCCAAACTCCATAACCAAAAGCCCACCTAAAAATAATTAAACTTGATAATACCTTAGTATAGGAAAATCTAGATATTTAATTATTTTAACAGGTAGGATAGAATTCATTTGTCTTTTGGATAGGCAATGAACTGAAGACGAAAAAATTAAAAAGTATAGGCATGAATTACCAGATGGTAATTGCATGGGTAAGGTATTGTCTTAGTGTTTTCTCAATACTTTTGGAATGCTGGCTAAGTAGTCACCGGTAATGATCGTGCGGAGGCCAAGCATTGCCAGGTATCTAGGATATTGGGCCAAGTGATTCACATGTTACCGACTGTGTCTGTGCGAAGGCCTATATCACCAGGGTTTTCTCCAATGTTTACGCTTGTGCGGAACATTACAAAACTTGGACTAATGAGAATAGAAATGACACATTAATCATCCATCCATATAAGGAGCTGTTATATGGGTAAAGCTGGATAGGTTCTGTAGAGCTGATAACAAAAACATTAATGGACCTTACTTCAGGTATATGAAGTTGTGTCAACTGGGTGATACCTATTTCTATTCAAATAAATCAATGAATTTTAAGAAAAGATAATGGTTGCCAGATGAGTGAAGGATGGAGAAAGGAGATAATGGTTTACAAACTCATTTAATGTTTTAGAAAACAATTTTAAATGATGACTAAGTCTTAAAATGTTACATTATATATTCCAGATAAATACAGATTTTACCTTCCTTTGATTCCAATTGCATATAGTTAATATTTCATTTTTATGGAAACCTGCAAGTACGATTAGTACTTACCCACATTATGTGGGCAAATTGTTTATTTCTTTGAACAGGATCCAATTTATAATCAGAAATAGACATTTATGAAGAAGACTGGAATTCGCATAGGATCGATTTCTAAGTCTTACCTTATGCTCAGGTTATGTCTGTGGTATATGGGCATGTATTTTCCTTTTTACTACCAGGTTATAACTTCACTTCTGCTGTAAAATATTTTGTAACATGTAATAAAATAAGCAGGCTATGCTATTTCTGAATGCAACTGAAATTCTGGACAGTTGGCATTTAGGACATTTTCTGGTAAATTTTTACCGGGATTTGGTCCGTGATATGAATTCAAATATATATGACTACATGCTCATGTTCCACTCGAATTGAAACCAAAACCTTTTAAACCGGTGCTTCCCCTAGCATAATAGGACAAAGATGAAAATTTTAAAAATACTTCCCTTGTTCAAATGAAAAAAGTCATAATACAAGAAAGATGCGTCTTGAAATTCTTTACGAAATCCGTATATAACATTTTTCATCCGAGCTCGGAAAGACCCTTAAAAATACAAAATACTCTGTGGTAGCAGAAATGGCCGAACCGGTTCAAATTAGTCTAAAAAACAAACCCTTCAACCAAACCAACCTAAGTCATATACTCATCACAACATGAAGACTTCCACATGGTCTCACACTACGGGTGCAACAAGAAAGGTCACATAGTGGCAAAGTGTGACCAAAAGAAGAACAAGGGCAAGTCATATGATAGTGATGATGAAGATAAAGGCAAGGAAGCCAGAAAATCAGGGAGGCAGAGGCATTACAAGAAGTCAAAGTTCAAGTGAGTAGACAAGAATGGCATGAAGCAAGCGTACATTGGTGAATGGGTGACGGATGAAGAAACATCAAGGGACTCTTCATCCCCTTCCTCTGATGACGAAGGGCCAAAAGGAAAGGGACTTGCTGGACTTGCCATGATGGAGTCTACCCCTCCTTCATCAACCTCATTTTGCCTGATGGCAAAGCAAGACAAGAAGGTAGACGTCTCCTCAACCTCATATGATGAACTCATTAAGATTGTTCAAGACCTTAGTCTAGCTTTGCAAAATGAATCTTCTAAAGGCAAAAATTTGAAGAGATTGCATGCTAATCTAACTATCAAGTATGATAACTTGCTTATTAAGCATGAGACTAATATGAATGATTATAATGACTTGCTTGCTAAGCTTGCATTGGTTGAGAAAGAGTTAGGTGAACTTCATATCTCTCATGACTTGCTTGTGAATGAACATAACACCCTTGTTGTCAAGCATGTGGAGTTAGAAAAATGCAATCTTGAACTTGTCAATATTAATGAATCACTTAAGATTGTTCACGAGACATCTTTGCCTACGATTGATCACGTGTCTAAAAGTGATTCTAGTGCTATTTGTGATTTGCTCAACTACGATGTGGTGATAGTAGGTCCTAAGAAAGATGCTAAGACTAGCATGATCTCTCTTGTAAATCTAGTTCTAGCACTTCTAAGCCCTCTAGCACTTGTAATAACTATGATTGTGAAAATGCTATCAAGGCTAGAGAACTTCTCAATGAAAATCTTGTGCTTAGAGTTAAAATTGCAAACTTTGATAAGGGACTAGAAAGATGTTTTCTCGGAGGTGACAACCTTGACAAAGTGCTTAGGGAGCAACGGTATTACCCGAGTAAGAGAGGATTAGGCTACAAGTCCCCAAGGAAAGTACTCCGGGATGGCGGATGGATAAGACCCAGCACACGCTTTGTCAAGGCTAACACCCATTGCTATTACTGCCATGCTAAAACTCACAAATCCGACGATTGTGCCATTGCTAGTTCTGCTAAATTCAAAAGTGAAAGAGGCACAATGGTCGATGCTCATTATATGCACTTTAAGAATTATCGTGGCAAAATGAATGTAAAATGTGTGAATGCTCCTAAGAATTTCCAAAAATCTAAAGTCATTTGGACCCAAACGTGTGGATGTGAAACCTAAGGGACCCAACATGGTTTGGGTACCTAAGGTCAAAGCTTGATCTTTATGACTATAGGTGAACTACAAGAGCGACGGTCGACATTGGGTGATCGATAGTGGATACACGCAACACATGACCAGTAACTCACGTATGTTCACCTCATTGGAGGATGAAGGTACCTCCAACGACAAAATAACCTTCAGGGACAATAGCAAGGGCAAGGTAAGAGGTAAAGGTAAAGTCGTTATATCAAATGACCACTCGATCTCAAATGTACTCTTTGTAGAATCACATAATTTCAATCTCTTGTTCGTAGCTCAATTATGTGATCTTGGTTTTCATTGTCTCTTCACGGATGATGGAGTTTCCATTTTTGACAAAAAATGAGCAATTATTTTCAAAGGTTTTCGATTTCAAAATCTCTACCTTATTGATTTTAACTCTAAATAATCGTGTCTTTCGACTTGTCTCATTGCCAAAGTCTCCCTTGGTTGGCTTTGGCATAGACGGCTCGGACATGTAGGAATATCAAATTTGAAAAAACTTTTCAAGCATGACCTTGTCCTGGGCTTGTAGGATGTCAAATTTGAGTAAGACAAGCTATGTAATGCTTGTCAAGCCGGCAAGCAAGTAGCGAACTCTCATCAGACAAAAAGTATCATGTCCACATCAAGGCCATTATAACTCTTACACATGGATATTTTTGTCCCAATATCCTATGACAGTATTGAAGGAAACTCATTTTGTCTAGTGGTGGTGGATGATTTCTCTCTATTCACTTGGGTTTTCTTTTTGCCAAATAAAGTTGAGGTTGGAAGGGTATTTAAAAATTTGAAAAAAAGGGCCCAAAATGAATCTGAAACTCTTATCAAGAAAATCTGGAGTGACAGTGGAAAAGAGTTTGTGAATTCTAATATTGAAGAATATTGTGATAAGCTAGGGATAAAGCATGAACTTTTCACCACATATACACCACAGCAAAATGGTGTGGTGTAGAGGAAGAACCGGACACTCATCGAAATAGGCAGAACCATGTTGGATGAGTATGGCACGCCAAATGCTTTTTGGGCGGAGGCTATCAATACTGCGTGCCATGCGATCAACCGCCTCTACCTTCACCGACTACTCAAGAAGACGTCATATGAACTCTTGGTGGGAAGGCAGCCCAACGTGTCATATTTTCGTGTCTTCGGTTGCAAGTGCTACATATACAAGAAGAGAACTCATTTGGGCAAGTTTCAACGCCAGTGTGACATAGGTTTTCTTGTTGGTTATTCCTCTAATTCTAAAGCTTATCATATATTTAATAATGCCACCGGCCTAGTTGAAGAAACCTATGATGTAAAATTGATGAGTCTAATGGCTCTCATGGAGAGCTTGAAAATTTGGGTGATGTAGGGGATGAAACATTTCCTAATGCCATGAAGAACATGGAAATTGATGACATGCTACCAAAGGAAACGAAGAAGGAAGATGTCATTGAACCGTCCTCGGCATCCATGGCTCCCCAAGCAAGTTTCAAAGAAAGCGAGGAGGATGATGCGGACATTCTTCGCTTACTATCTCAATTCATTTAGAGTCACCATACTATAGCCAAAGATCACCCTATTGATCAAATCATCGGTGATATGAGTAAGTGTATTGAAACTCGCTCTCGTCAAGCTTTCTTTTGTGAGAATTACTCGTTTGTGTCATGTTTTGAGCCTAAGAACATAGACGAAGCCTTGGAAGATCCATATTGGGTAAACGCAATGCATGAGGAGCTCAACAACTTCGCACGCAATGAAGTTTGGACATTGGTGGAAAGACCAAGTGAACAGAATGTCATCGAGACTAAATGGGTGTTCAAGAATAAAAAGAAGAGAGTGCGATGGTGGTAAGAAACAAAGCTCACCTTGTAGCTCAAGGTTTTACCCAAGTCAATGGTATGGATTATGCTGAGACATATGCACCCGTCGCTCGTCTCAAGGCTATTAGACTACTTCTTGCATTCTCACTTGCCATAATATTGTGCTTAAGCAAATGGATGTGAGAAGTGTTTTTCTAAATGGATATATTGATGAACTTGTGTTCATGAAACAACCTCCTGGATTTGAAGACCCAAAGCATCCCGATCATGTGTATAAACTTTTGAAGGCTCTCTATGGTATCAAGCAAGCATCCCGTGCATGGTATGAGCACCTTAGGAATTTTCTACTTGAGAGGGGATTCAAAATCGGGAGCGTTGATACCACATTATTCATGAAAATTATTGATGGACACTTGTTTCTATGCCAAATATATGTTGATGATATTATTTTCGGAAGCACTAACCATGTCTTTTGTGAGGATTTTGGGTCTATGATGGCCCGTGAGTTTGAGATGTCAATGATAGGGGAATTATCATTCTTTTTGGGGTTTCAAATCAAGCAATTGAGGAATGGAACATTCATCTCACAAAAGAAGTACGTCCGCGACCTCCTTAAGCTCTTTGATATGATGAATTGTAAACCGCTCAAGACCCCCATGGCTACTAATGGACATCTCGACCTTGACGAGGGAGGTAAACCGATAGACCAAAAACTCTTTCGTTCTATGATTGGATCATTGCTATATCCTACCGCATCTAGGCCCGATATCATGTTTAGTGTTTGCATGTGTACTCGCTTTCAAGCTTTCCCTAAAGAAATTCATTTAACTGTTGTGAAAAGAATTTTGAGATATTTGAAATTCACTCCTAGTCTAGGGTTATGGTACCCTAAGGGTGCGCGATTTGAGCTTCTCAATTATTTGGACTCTGATTATGCTAGTTGCAAAATTGATTGCCAAAGCACTACCAGGGGTTGTCATTTGCTTGGCAGATCACTTGTGTCATGGGCATCAAAGAAACAAAATTCCATGGCGCTATCTACCGCCGAGGCGGAATATATAACGGCGGGGAGTTGTGCCCAAATCATTTATATGACACAATCACTTCTGACTTTGGACTAAAATTTGATAAAGTGCCTCTTCTATGTAACAATGAAACTGCGGTAAAAATCACCAATAATCGGGTCCAACATTCCTATACCAAGCACATTGACATTAGGCACCATTTTCTTAGAGATCATGTGGCCAAATGTGACATTGTCCTTAAGTATGTGCGAACGGAGGATCAACTAGCGGATATTTTTACCAAACCACTTGATGAACCACGGTTTTGCAAATTAAGAAATGAACTCAACATACTAGATATATCTAATCTACATTGATGATTCCAGCATTGACTAACTAGATTGTTGCTTGATGCTTGATATTTGAAATGGAATGTCTTTTTTTTTGGGATGGTCACCTTAAGGGGGAGCTACAAGGTATTCCATGCTTGCTAGCATCCATAGGGCAAATATATGAACTTAGAATGGCTTTGGAAATATCTTGGGTAAATCTCCTATGTTTCAAGCTCAAAACATGATTTATTTGCAAAATATGCTACCATCTAAACCTTGTTCCTTGCAATTAGTCTCATCTATCCTTCTTGGAATTAAAAGGCTCTAGATTCAAAAACTTGATTTAAATGACTTAACATATAGAGCTAGTAGTATTTGACAAAAAAAAATTTTGACCTCAAAACTATCCGTGGTAAGCATTTCCGGTAGAAATTGATTTCAAGTGGGTTAATGTCACTTGGTGTCCTTATGGGTAAAAATTTAGCTATGCCTACATGCCATTTGGGTTTTACCTAGGAAAGTGTGGTGTCTATCACATTTCTCCTTGGGTGTAGAACTAAACCCATAAATTCCAGATTATTCAAGAAAATTCTTGTGTGCCTATTCCCTAAAACGTTTATTCTAAAAGTATCTCCTGTGATCTTGCCTTTGTCAAAATTGAATTCTCTATGAAAATCCTTGTATTTTGGCCCTACTTTGTCCAAAGATATTATTTTAATCATATTTTCATGTAAAGCTTGGACTCAAAGTGAGCAAAATCTATCTTCAGCTGTGGCTGAGCAGTACCCATGCAGTTAGGACCTTCCGAGTTTGTGTCCGGACCTTCCGGGCTCTACGACGTGCCCTTGGTCTCGTCCGGACCATTCCTCCGGTCCGTCCAGGCCTTGATACTGTGCTGACCTTGTCCGGACCGTCCGGAGCCCTGTCCGAACCGTCCGGACTACATGGGCGGTGCTTGGCTGGCTCTTCTTCTTCTCTGTTTCGTCCTCTTTACTTACACCTTCGTGCTTTTCTTGCCCAAACCAAACCTTACCTTCTTCCTTTCTTCTCTAGGGTTCTCTCCACCTTCAAGCACCCCCTCTTTGATCTCCTAACTTTAGACCTCCTACACCAAATCGATCCTACCAAAAGTAAGCTCTAGTCTTCCTCCTCCAAATCCCTAACTCAAATCATTGCAGAAGGAAGGACCTTGGCCACATTTACTTCTTCTAGGGCCAGCCCTACCCACATCGGGCTAGGGTTCTAGGCCTTTCTTCGTTGGCCAAGACTTGTAGGGGTTGCCCCTAGGGTTTGGTAAGTCACATTTTTGCTAGGATAGAGTATTTTATGATTTTGAAGGTCTTTCCGAGCTCGGATGGAAAAAATATCATATATGGATTTTGTAGATTCTTTCGAGACGCATCTTTTTTGTATTATGATTTTTTTCATTTGAGAAATGGAAGTATTTTTAAAATTTCCATCTTTGTTCTGTTGTGCTGAGGGAAGCATGGTTTGGAAGGTTTCGGTTTCAGTTCAAGTGGAAACTTGGGCATGTAGTCATATATGTTTGAATCCATGATGAATTGGACTAACATGCAGGAAACAAAGGTAAGAAAATATTTTTGCTTGTCGAAAATGGTTTGGTCTATATGGGCACAGCAACGGTACCGGGACTAGATTGGGTGGATCGAGGTCCAGAACGGTGATGATGTCCCAGGACGGATAGGATCAAGCTTGGGGCTCATGAGGATGCCATGGAGATGTACTTGAGGTGGCTCAAAGGTTCCGGCTTGGGTTGGAGCCCGAAGGCACGGAAACGGAGCGGTCAAGTCCAACAGATGAAGGCCTGTTGCATCGGGTAGATAGGGTTTTGTGTAAACTCATGTATGGCATGTGTGGCCCATGTTGGGCTGAGTGTTGTGTGGGTTTTGGCCCATGTAAGTGGCTGGGTTAGTGGATGAATCCTAACCCTTGATTTGGTTGCTTAGGGTTGAGGCAAGAAATCAATGGTTGTGGTTCACCCGATGGCCCTATAAAAGATGGGGTGGAGGGGCTGCCTCCACCAAGTCTTGGGCTGAGAGTTTGGGTATTTTTATCTGCTCTTTGGGAGCTTTGCCTACTGAGGTGTGGCTGTGTAAAACTCTCTCAAGCAATAGAAACAAATTTCTCATATCTATAGCTTTGTTCTTGCTTAGTTCATATTGTTCGATCTTGTTTCTTTGATTGTTTTTATTGTAACTAGTTTATTTGGCTCACCTCCTTCTATTTGTTGCTGATCCATGATGCCTTGAGGTTGCACTTATGATTTGAGACCCTTTTGCAACCTAGCAAAGGCTAGAGATTAAGTTTTTTGAACTAGTTGCACTGTTGTCCAGAAAGTTTTCGTCCCGCAGCTTGTAGTCTAGGAATTTAGAAAAAAAATCCTTTTTGAGTGATTCCAGTGGGAGAAGGTCTATGACTTCCATATCTACCTATGGAAAAATTTTGGGGTCAACTGAATTCTTCCTTTGGGAGCTATGAGGTGAATACCGAGCCCTAAACTTTCTATGCACAAGTTCCAAATAGTTCTTGTTTCACGATTTTTTCTGATTTTTCCATAAGGAGTTTTGATCTGATTTTTAAAGTGTTGCTGCACGATCATCAATGCATAGGGAAAAATTCCCATAATTTTTAAAGGCTCAAAAAAGGCAGCAATCACCTCTATGATTGGAGGATAATTTCTGGAGGAAACCGGTTTTTGCTTTTCAAATGCACCTTTAGTTGTTGACTTGCTTGTCTTTTGTTTGACCACTTGTGGACATGATTGCTTTTGTTTGAACATTCAAATAGCTAGGATTGTGACTAAAACTCCCCATATATCTTCATGGTTATATTTGTAAGTCTTGGGGTACACATAGCTGTTTGGTGTTCGGGTTTTGAATAGGGTGGTGGGTTCGAGAAGCACCGGTCTAAAAAAATTCTTTAAGGCTCCCATTCCCCCCTGCTTGTTGTAGCCGTGTTTTCATTGGGTCATTGTTTCTAATCATAATTTTATTAGATCTAGCCTGCTATCTAGTATTTCCTAGAATTTTCCCATAATTTATGCTAGCTATTTACTATTTTTACTAAATCAAAATCACTTTCTAGATTATCTAAATTCATAAAAGCTAGAAAAATGACATGTGAATAGTACTAGCCCACGGTGGCCTCACGCATGCGCATGCAGCCTGGTAGCGACCTAAAGGAGAAGCATACTTTTCGGATTGCGCTTCGATATCTTGACAGCGTGGGGCGAGTCCGCCTATCAGCAACGGTACCTCTAATCCGTGGGAGATATTAAATTGAAACAAACTGACATGTAGGTCCCACATGTCAGCGACCCATATTGCATAGTAATAGTGAACCATGACGCCAGCATGACTCCAGCGTCGTCTTTCCCGGCGAGGCACGTGATTGCGGGGAAGTACGGCTACTAGCTGGTGCAACAGGACATCCTAAGGGGAGTTCTTTGGTTCTACAGGATTAGGGGACCCCCGTGCACCCATGGGTACGGATGGCGAGGCCCGAGACAGCTCAATGTGGCGGCGGCGGAGAGCTACGGTGAACACGGCGATGGCAATTCAGCATGCCATAGCTCTAACTAAGGTACGCATGATTTTTAGGGGGGGCTAGTAGGTGCTCAGTGAGCGATTAGCTACATCAGAGAGAAGTCCGAGTAGGTTGGTGATGTGGACGGGGCGGATGCTGGAATCGGGTCGCCCATTTAGGGGAGCTCCGGCGAGGATCATGCAAGATCGAAGGTGGGGAAGGGTTAGTGAGGGTTTGATGACACTCTGGTGCAAGGAATCAAAGGGAAGCTTATCGGAGAGGAAGAAATCTGAAAGGGAGAGAAATAGGGGATTTCTGGCTGGTAGTTAGGGAAACTCATCGTCGGTGAGCTCTCTTGGGTCTCGGGTCAATTCCTTATAGAATGACTAGGGTGAATAGGTGATTTAACTATGGCCGAGAGCTCGAGGGGCGAGAGGACTCGGTGAGGTTGAATACAGGTGGTAGAGCAATGCTGTGGGAGCAAAACAGAGGGAAAGTCGGTGTTAGCGAGCTCGGTGGCTATTTATAGCCGTGCGGCCACTCGGGGGAGCGAGGGAGAGAAAGTAGAGAGTGAGAACGAGGTGGAGAAGCAGCCAAGTGATTCAGGACATGGGCGACCGGGCGGCACTGCTATAGAGACAAGGTGGTAGCGGCAGGGCGGCGTGCGCGTGCAAGGTCATCGAGTGCCGGGAAACAGGTAGCCAATGGCCTAGCTGGCTCGGCCAAGCTAGCCAATGGCCTGGCTAGGTCAGCTGAGTTGCCCAAGCCCAAAAATGGGTTAGGCCCAATAGGACAAGCCCATTTTGGCGGATAAATATAATTTGCGGTTTCAATTTTGGGCAATTCAAATTGAATTTGAATTATTGCAAGTTGTCTGTAAATGGAATGTGTAATTAGGGATAGAGAAATTTGTGAACTTAAGAGTATTGAACCAAAGGTTTAAATTACTACTTAGGTTTTTGGTAAGTGAGATTTTTAATTGGGTGATAAATTACCTAAATGATATATATTAGGAGAGATTTTGGATCCCTAATAATTTTCAATTCCATGTTCTTATAGGAAATTTGGATAGAAATCTTTGGGTTATTAGTGATATTAGTGCTTACTTTCAAAATTAAGCATATCTATGCACACATCCATGCATACATATATTAGTGTCTTACAAAAAGTTTATTTATACAAAATAGGATTGGAAAATGAATTGATAGCTATATGCATGCTTAGGTTCTAATAGGTTACATTTGAGCTGTTACAAATCCTCTCCCCCTAAAAATAAATCTCAACCCCGAGATTTGATAGCCAAAGATTCGAACAATTGGGGATAGTTTTGGCGAATCTTGTTTTCTAGTTCCTAGGTGATTTGCCTTCCAGATTAGTCATCCCATTGGACTTTACATAAATTGACTGTCTTGCCTCTAGTTTGCTTGTCTGAGTAGTCGAGGATTTGTACTACGTATGTTGGATAAGTGAGGTTTTGGCTACTGGTTCTGAAGGTAGGGGAATGTGTTCCACATCAGGTATCCGAAGGCATTTCTTGAGTTGAGAGATGTGAAACACATTGTGTACATCGCCGAGTTTGGCAGGTAGATCCAGCTCATAGGCTACTTGGCCTCTCTTGGCAGTGATCTGATAAGGACTGATGTAACGGGCATCAATTTGCCCTTTTGTTGGAACCTCTGACTTCCTCTTAATGGAGACACCTTGAGGTAAATAGGATCATCGATTTTGAAAGAGAGTTCTCGGCGGTGGTGATCAGTATAGCTCTTTTGCTAGGACTAGGTAGCCAATAGCCGTTCTCCGATTACATTGACCATCCTTTTTGCTTCGTGCAAGGTGTCTTTTCCAAAGACTAGTCTTTCTTTGGCTTCTGACCAGTACAAAGGTGTTCTGCAAGGACGTCCGTATAGTGCTTCAAACAGGGACATCTTCAAGCTGGCCTGATAACTATTGTTGTAGGAGAGCTCGGCATAAGGTAGCCATTTCTCCCAATCAGAAGAAAATTTTAGGACACAGGCTCTCAACATGTCCTTGAGAACCTGGTTAACTCTCTCAGTCTGCCTATCTGTCTATGGATGATAGGCGGTGTTGAAGGACAAATTGGTACGGAGGGCACTTTGCAACTTCTCCCAAAACTGAGATGTGAACTGGGATCCTCGGTCCGAAATGTAGAGTTTTGGCATACTATTTTGGCAATGTAGACATACTATTTTGGCAATGTAGAGTTTCGCTAATTTTTCTCCCTTGTAGGTGGTCTTGACAGGGATAAAATGTGCCACCTTGGTTAGTCGATCCATTATGACCCATATTGAATCACATCCTGACTTGATGCGGGGAAGTCCTAGTATGAAATCCATAGTTACCTCTTTCTATTTCCATTCCGGTACATTTAGAGGTTGTAGAAGTCCTGTCGAGCGCTAATGCTCGGCCTTCACTTGTTAACATATGTGGCATCTTGCCACTACTCAGCTACATCTCGCTTCAATCGGGGCTGCCAAAACTAGGATTTTAGGTCCTGATACATTTTGGTACACTCAAGGTGAAGGGAGAAGGGTGACTCATGGGACTCCTTTAGAATGCGGTCCTTTAACTCTTGGTCATGTGGGACGAAGATTCTTTGTCCTAACACAATGTTCCTTGCTCGTCTTCAGTGATTTTGCACCACTGGGTCTTCTTCATGAGATTCCTCAAGTTTTGGGTGCTGAAGTGATTCCTTTGTAAGTCCTTGATTTGGACGAGCAGGTCGAGTTGAACCCCCAAAGTGGCAAGGTGGCTAGGTTCCACTCAGCACTAGTTCAGCGTGTCTATATCCTTGATGATTTGTTCTGGAATTTCAAGGCTGCAGGCAATAGAGGCTGCTGGCCGTTGAATGGTCAAGTGATTGCATTGGGGCTTCCTGCTGAGAGCATCTGCTACCACATTGGTTTTTTCGAGATGGTATAAGACATTTAGGGTCTCGGAGTAGGTCTATCCGACATCATGTTCTCAAACATATGTTCACATTATTGATTTGATATTCTATATCTATTGTGTGTGAAACATTATCATCAATCAATACATGCGCTGATCAAATCATTATTGTCCCACATAATGGTATGAGACACTACAAGAAAAACCCCCATTTGCCAATGCATACCTCCCAACGTTCTAACCATGCGTTGAGAGTTAATCTTATAGCCACACATTCTTTGCGTTGTAAATTCTATTCGTAGTAATCAGGTGGACCATAACAGATGGAATCCGTTGCAAGTGTAAGTGTTACCACTTTCTAGTTATATCTCTATTTTCAGGAATAATCTCTTAATAAAATAAAAATAATAATATAACTAAAATATCAACAATCAGTTGATTATCTATTACCGTACATCTCCTTCTATTTTCCCCACAATCAACTACATAATCTTGGCATTGTTTCCTAATAACCACCTTGGTTATCTCCTAAGGTAGGGTATCCTGCTGCCTAAGGCTCCACCGGCGGCCGCCGCAGTCGCAGGCTTGATCGTTGACTAGTACGATGCCCGTGCTTTGCAACGGAGCTATAAAAGAAAGAAAAGAAAGCATAAATCAAACCAACATATGAAATTATAAAGGGTGACAGCAATATGATCGTAGCACAACTTGGACCTCTATATATAGAACCATGACAAAGCAGCAGTACATGTGGATAAAATAGTAATAAAATGCATATAAAGCTTGAGCTTCGTTTCCAGAACTGAATATACCATCAACATCACCATTCTCTGAAAATAGCAAGCATGAATCCAAGCAGTTCCATTCACCAGAAACACCAAGCATAAAACCAACATATATAGCTAAAGAAGTACAAGACGATACACATTGGTTTTTACATATCAAAAAAATTATACATATAACATATCCATTCAGCTCCTCAGTCTGACTTAAAGACGATCTTGTATGTCATAAGTCCCTAGAAATACTGCTACACTCATTGTTTTTGCTACCAGGAGTCAATTCTCTTGCAGCTTCATCGAGCTCGCACTTCTACCTATAGGAAGCATTGTGAAATTATCATACGTAAGAACCAAGTTATAAGATGAAAATGCTATGGAGCCAAACAATAATAGGTAATCAAGAACAAGGAAGAATCATTAGTTCATTACCACTTGTGGCTGGATATACTTCCTTGTATAGCTTATGTAAGCAACCAATGTGGGCAAGTCCAAGACCTCGAGCTCCTCTAACTGCATAGCTGCATAAATACACAGCTAATAAGAAACAGGTTAAGCTAAGAACAGTACTATGGACCGTATATTTATCACATTTTTCTAAGTTCTATCAAGTTTTATCGAACAGAGAAAATTGATTAAAACTGCAGTGTAAATTTTGAGATCAGGTTTTGCTTACATTTGGAGTCTTAAAATGCAATGTAACAATATGCTTAGCTAGTCAGGCACGTATCAATTTGGTTTGCTCATTTGCTTTGTCCAAGATTAGATATATCAAGTGAAACCTGCATTGAACACACTGGATCGTAAGGCATCGATGTGCAACAAGGCAGCGCAATGTCATTCCTTCATCTAATTATTCAATTATTTTTCCATCCTTTTCCTTTTGAACCTTATTGATAAATCTAGGGATGCCAAAATTTACAACTGAATTGAAAACAGTTATTCAATAAGGAATAATAGACTGAACTCAAAGGGAAATAAAGAGAGTTCTCGATGCGATCACCACGAAGAACCTCACCAAGATTTTCAGCGCTGTCAACTATAGTATTCGGATTACAGAAAGGAAGGGAATAATATGTATAGGGGAGCTGAGTCTTTATTGATGTCAGCTTATTCACTTTCACCAAAAGTTCATCCCCCTGTAGACAAACAGGAAAAGCAGTTTAGGGCAATTCTAGCAGAAAACAAAATATTATGGTGCCATAAACTATTATTATGCTACAGATATTTTAATTAAGAGCATCAGATGCGGTGTTGCAGATATAGATCAAACTGCAAGTACAAAAATAGAAATCTCAGCTTTGTTGAGCATCTAGTTCCATACTCCAAATGAGATGAGCTGGAATAACCACTTTGGTACACAAAACAAGGGGGAAAAACATAGATTGTGACAAATACAAGGCAAACAAAAATGACAGTTCAGATCATTTATATAGATGGCAGTGCCCTTTTAAAAAATAGTCCTAGCAGTGCATGTAATTACTGCAAAATCATTTTTTTGGGGGGGATTGGAGATGTTCACACCACTTAATCAGTTCATTGAGATAAATGTGGATCAAACTTAGAACCCATCCAATAGATTTGTTTAGCAGCACTGACTTCCAATGCTTGATGTATTGTGGCAATTTACTGGCTATTCCAATGCTTGATGTCAGAATTGTTTGTTTCCGTTTTTGTGCGAGAAATGGAAATATGGGTGAGGCTTCTTTTCGAAAAACAAAGAAGACTGGCAATACCAGCTGAGTTAATCAATTAATTAAAAATTAACAGAAACTGGTACCGTGGCATCAAATTCACACTCTCGCTTAACCAGCTCATCTACATTCTACGGAGTACAGCTGCTAGTGCCAAGTCAAGAGTTACCATTTTGTTGTTTTTGATACTTTTACTCATCATGAAAACATATTATTAAAAATAGAGCTGAACTGTATATAACTTGCTTTCTAAACTCTGCCACAAAGTTGAATCTAAACGGAAATAAACTCTGGTATTGATCTAGTCAGGGAACAAAGCATCTACACAAAGAGCTACATGATTTTTTGAATGTTGTTTAACGGAGGATGACCTTTTATCTTGTACATTTGGAAACCAAGAGGCCTGGTAAATCACATATTCAAGCCTTCAACGGAAACTTACAACTAAAATTGGGCCACACACATAAATCATATATTAAAATTTTACACGTATTAGATTCACGTCCATAATCGTATCATGCCCAAACCGTTCCTATCTTTCCATGCAACGATTACAAATCCAAGGGTGCCATATCACACAAATCTAAGACGACGAATTCCTGCCACAGCTAAATAGCCGCACATATCATCCTAACCAAGATTTGCCGTAAACCGAGAAGGGGGAAAACAAGGAAGCAGTTTGCAAAACAAAGAGAGAGAAAGATACCTCGGAAAAATCTTGCTGCAGGTACCAGGACGAAGCCTCAAGAATCCCTAGGAACAGCAATGCAGGGACGGGTCTCTCTCAATTATGCAATGGAGTATCTTTCGTTTCTCGTTCTTGAGGAAGCGGAGGACCTGGGAGGCTGACCAAGACGGGAGGAGGTCCAGGACAAAGTAAATCAGCTGAGTATTTACATACAACTAAAAAAATCAAAGAAGACAACACTAACCTTCAGGCAGTGCTAATTTGTGGATATCTCTATCATAAAAGAAAGTAATGTAGTGTCATCTAAAATTACAAAATACCTGCTCATAAGTTAACCATGAGCTAAAGAAAGTAATGTAGTGTCATCTAAAATTACACCCATATATACATAACGCTGGCCTTGCATATTTCTAATTTTGCACTAATAGAATTTGCCTTCATTAAGAAATAAAATGTTTAATTATAACCTATGTTATAATAGAATAAGCAAATGTGTCATGTTTGATATAAGTCAAATGAAATTCATAGCTAGGTAATTGAGCCAGAGTACTGTAGTTAAACCTCCGTCGATCTGATCCGTAGGGTGAGCCAGCAGTAGCCACCGCGGAACGAACGCGAAGGACAGCAGCAGCCGCCGACGGCGAACACGATGCCGGCATCGCTCCTTTATTGGAAGGAACAAAAAGACTACCAAACTGCCGAGAGAAAGAAGAATATAAACAAGCCATCCCACGGCGAGCAAGCCGCCGGCCACCACCACAGCTCTCAGATCAGGGAGGGGAGGTCCGCCTGGTGTAGCCGAGAGCCACCGGCCACCAGTCACTGCCGGCGTCGCCAGACGTCGATGTTGGCAGCCCCGAACCCACCATCCGCACCACCCGCGAGCAGATGCCCGCCGCCAGCGAGGAAGATGGACGGGGAAGAAGCCAGCTTCTCCAATCGGTGCCGAGTAAAGCCGTCGAGCACCGCCGGCTACCTGCCAGCCACCGCAGGGCGCAGTAGTTGGCCGCCACCCAGCGGCCCAGCGACGGCAAGACGACGCCGCCACTCGTAGCCCCGGTCATGACGAACTGCTTGACATCGCCCTCTAGATCTGGAACTAAGGAGGAAGGGGAGGGGAGAGGAAAGGGGAAAATGGAGGGAGGAGAGTAGGGGAGGAAGGGGGGCAGGTCCCCTCCCTCTCACCGCCGGCGAACTCGCCGGAGAGGGAGAAGGAGGGGGCCGGGCTTGCACGGCGGTGGTGCTAACTGGAGAACGAGGAGTTTCGCGAGACCTCTGGGAGAGTGGAAACAGAACGACGGGTGAGCGGCTCGAGCGGGGTTGGGCCGTTGGGGGCACGTTAGGGTGGCGGGGAGTGGGAGGAAAGTTGATCTGGTTCGGGGGTGTGAGATTCGATGTCTGTGATTTAAAGTTGGTGAAACCACCACCGTCACCACCATCACCACAAGAGCCTTTTTAATAGTAGAGATGATATTGCGTGCTCCTTTGATCTCACCTGGACTAGATACTTCTACCGTTGTCCGGCGCCGTGCGTCACCAAACACGCGCAATGAGGCGTGAGTTCATCCGTCATGAGGTAACATCGAGAGCTCGCTAATCTTTGGAACAATCAAATAACATAGTCTTCTTTGTTCTTGACGGTCATGTTGTTCTTGATTCCGGGACCCTTGATCTATCTGCAGCAAGATCTACTTCCTAGGGTGATCTATTTCTCGATCTGGCAGAATTTGCAATAATCAACAAGGGCAACGGTGTGATCTGTTCTTGGCTTTGTAATTTAACAAACCTCCTTGCACATAAATTTTTTCATTCTTGCTCCCATTCGCTTTGGTAATTTCTTCAATTGCCTTCTCTGCACCAATTTCACTAGCTTTGGTTCAAAGAATGGTTGGTGATCGGTGGATGTGTATCATTGACCTCTTGCTATTGGGTTGATACTTGAAAAATTAGTGTCCAATGAATTTAAATGTATCCATAACAAGACCACCCAAAGAAAAGAATGCAATTTTCCATTAGTAAACTATTGAATGCATTGTCTTCAGTTTTTCAAACAAAGACATGCCCATTGTACAAAGAACATGAAGATAACCAGGTTTGATTGAGTGCCTATCATTTCCAAATCTTAGTAGGTTAGTATAATGAAAGAAATATTCTAGTAAAAGCTGTCGTGGTTCTAGTGCCTAGTTTTTCTTAACACCATAAAGAAAACTCGCAAATGCACACGTATTGTCCTGTTTTGAATTTTTTGTTCCTGTTTTCATAGGCTCTGTTGAAGGGCAAACATCAGCGGCTCGCTCGTTGTACATTGGCCTCTGCTATGTTCTTTCTTGTTTCTTCTCTATTAATCTGCAGCAAGATCGATCTGATCCAATCTTGGTTTCAGTATTCTATTTTCATATTCTATTTTTCTTACATTAACAAGTAGAGGAATTGTTTGTGTACGGTGTTATCAACATAGCCACAAAGCTTAGAACTGTTTGTTTTTTTGGTCATAAACCATGGCGCCAACATGTCTTGTACTAGATTTGAAATATATGGCATGGTAGTACCTCTGCTATTATTTTTAACTCATTGATATGACAATTTAGGCTATCGATTTTTATGGTTTCACAGATATGCCAAGAGGTAAAATAAAACGTGTCTTTGTTAGCTGCTCAAGAAATAGGTTTTCTTTGTTATCTTATACTTCCAATCTTTTTACGCAATTTGATGGTTCGTGCATGTTAGCATCCTCAATATACTGCTCAATTTGTATATTATTAATTTATTAGGGTTTTGTTGTTGATTTCTCATGTGTACACAACTGTTCCATGGAGGTGTATTCAGATTGAGAAGTACCCATTTTTTTCTTTGTGCGGTTTATCAATGAATCGGAACTAAACCTTATCATGTTGGTCATCTAAGGAACTTTTGATAATGCACATAGCGATCAAACATGGGTTAGAAGAGATATAGAGGAACAACTGTAGATCCCAAAGAAGAGCCCTTAATGAAACTTACATGACTATATACCTCTTAATAAGTCTCAATCTTAATTTTACTGACCAAACCTACCACTATTCATCGCATACAAACCTGCCACTATTCATATTTGTATAGCTTTTAGCAAAGATGGTATCTTCACATATTAGCGAGAGAACTTCTTCAGACGCATCTTAAGGAACCAAAGAAGAAGGAAAAATTCAAATTGGTGAAAGGCCTTGTTCTATTCAGAGGAGGATTTATCTACACAAGGTTGTTGAACTACAGTAGAAACTCTGCTGCTCCAAATAAACTAACATGACTAGACTGCTTTTTGTCATTTTGTTGCTCAACCGCGCAACAACGGTCGAAAAAAGTATTTTGTTCTAATTACATATCACTTCTGTATTACAAAAGTTTCATTCACATATATATAAGCATTACTTTCTTTCTATGTGACGTTCATCGTTGTTGGATGGTAGGCTATAGAGAGTCATGATCATGATTACACCAAGACAAGCCTAAACAAGCATACTACTGCAACCAAGGTGAGTGCCATCGACATCTATTATCTACGAATGCTTAACATTCATGTAAGATTTTCTTTACCAAATCAACAAACACATGCATCAGGTTGTTGACAAGGAAGCAACTTCATATTGCTCAAATCATCAAGTGGATCGTGACGATGTAAGATTTTTGTTCACCAATTATGTTTCATTGGTTACATATTACATCAATAATCAGTCCTATGGTATCTTAATATTCATGTTTAATTGCTTGACCCCTTATTAATTATTAGATCTATGTTCAGAACAAAAGATATCCATAGGACCTACTACTAAAGTAGTTGTTAAAATACAATGCTTATGCTCTACAATTGTCCCTTTGCAATTTTGTTTCTATAAGAAAATTTAATGGTAGACTTATGCTCCACACTTATATTTTGTAGAATCAACAACACAATGGAATGAATTGTGTAAAGTCCAAAGCATTAGCGGTACACAAGTCTTTGTTTATGTTTGGCTGACTTAGATAGATGCCACTGCATAATTTCAGGTTTTCAATTTTACCACTCGTGCAGTGGCATCTATCCAATTAATCCTTGTTTATATGATACATGATTCTTAACAAATTTTATATTAGATTGCTAATTATGTGAACATGTATGTATATGTGTAAACTAGACTGGCACTACAGTATACTAGAAGAGTTTCAAAAAAGGAAGTAAGAATGTGGCCGTTGCTACTATTCGGAGTTGTGATCCAAAAGCTACACATAATGGCGTTCAACTAGGAAATGAATTTTGGTTGGTCAATGTCATTGTTGCAATGGATAAATATGAAGAATTGATACGACCCATCAAAGGCTACAAATTGTTGGCTCATGCGGCTGGATCAAGCACTACATGGCCCTCAACTCTTGTATGATGCTCCTTTTAATCATATTACTTTGATAGTGCATTTTTTCATAATGCTTCATTAACTATAATAAATTTCCATGCTAGATTGAGAAGATAAATGGATGATGTTGTTAAGGACATGCTGAATGCAAAGAGGAGTTGAGACCACACCAAGGACATGCTGAATACAAAGAGAGGAGTTGATCAGACTAGCAAATGATTATTCATTGAAATGTTTTATTATTTATTTTTTAAGTTATTGCTGTATCGAATACAATATTATTTCGGATGGTATCGTGTGTGTAATGTGACAACTTCAATTTATTATATATATATTTATATGAGGGTTTGAACTTAATTACCCCTTTCTGTTATTTAAAATATTGTGAAATAAATAAATCATCAAAATATTATTATTAATCCATGTGGCGATATGTCCTCGTAACACATTATTTTCCTATTACCAACGTATTTACAAGTGTGGCGATAGATCCTCACAACGTATTATTCTCCTATTACCAACGCATTTACAAATGTGGCGGTAGATCCCCGCAACGCAATATTTTCCTATTACCAACGCATTTACAAGTGTGGCGATAGATCCTCACAACACATTATTCACCTATTACCAACGCATTTACAAATGTGGCGATAGATCTTCGCAACGCATTATTCTCCCATTACCAACATATTTACAAGTGTGGCGATAAATCCTCGCAACGTATTATTCTCCTATTACCAACGCATCTATAAGTGTGGCGATAGATCCTCGCAACGGCCCCAGTGGCCACACATCTTAAATGCGTTGGTACAGACTCTCACAACGCTTATACGGGCTTTTAACAACGCATTCATGTGTTGGTAAAGGGGGGATCTCCTTGTAGTGAGACTAGGGATCATTTAGAATAAAATCATATAAACATCGTGTCTCAGAACCAAGTCATACTTGATGAACAATGTGAACGACGTTTATTCATGGAACTGATAACATAATATCTAAGAGTACATAGACATAGACGTGAGACAATCATATTACATGATTGTCTCTAGGGCATATCACTAACAAAATCTTCTAAGAAGCACATAATTCTGAAATAAACCCTAACTAAACTTGGGTGGAGACATCTCTCATCCTCTCCTTATATAGGTTTTTTGAGTTGATCTTCAACCTTCAAGGGTTGCTTAGTTTTTAAGCTAACCTATCAAGAGTTAGGATTCACTCACTATACTACTAGCAATCGGCCCTACACATGGGTTTTACATAGACTACACAAGGCTTACATGGGCTTTACACAAAACCCAGTCAACCCAATGCAATGGGTCTTCATCACTTGACTTGACCACACATTTTTCATGCCTCTGAGCCTCTAACCCAAGCTGGAAATCCTGAGCCACCTCAACTCCATCTCCATGACGTCTATGTGAGACCGGTTTGAGTACATTATCACTTACCTCCCTGCAAGTTAGCACATTATCATCCATAATCATGCAATGACCCTAATTGATCCTAAATCAATACTACTCACAAGTGAAAACTGCACCTCAAGTGCATAGCGGCTTGCAAAAATAATATTAATTAATTTGTTCATCAAATGAGTTTACACCTAAAATGAAAAATCTTCTTAAAATTCTCTACAAGAGCTATCGAGACAAAAAAAAATCATCCAAGCAAAAAAGCACCACGAAACAGTCCAAACCATTAAAACTGTGCGTGCTAAAACATAATTCTGTCTAGGTCTAAATAAGTTTCAATCATAAATTTTTTAACAAATCAAATCAAGTCATATATACTCATGACTACATGAAGACCTTCACATGGTCTCGCAGGAAGTTTGTATGCCTACATGTGTTGCGATTTTATCAATATTGGTGTAAATTAATTAATTACTTTTTTGTGCTAAGATGATTTATTCCCAACGCACTATCCGTCGGCAAAATCATAATCTTAGACAGACTGACTGTCTACAATTCCACTGTTGTCGAAGAAAGTATGTATGTCGAAAAAGGCATATGCAAACATAAGTCTGTCAGTAATTATATCATTACTAGGGATAAACTATCAGTCGGTAAAATTATGTCTGTTAGCAAAGTTCTTTGCTGGAAAAACTTGAGCCGATTGCCTTTTTCTGTCGGTAAACATTTCTAGACAGACATTGTGTCCATGTATGTGGCTTTTGCCGACAGATAATCAGTCGCTGATATTGTGCCATGGTGTAGTGATTGTTGCTCCTCGTGTTTCGATAAGGAGTTAGGTTTCAGCTTCATTCTATCCACCGATAGATTCATTGCCGATGGTTATTTTATCCTCGTTCCATCGGCTTGTTTGACTTTACAATCTAATCCCTCTATTCCGAATTACAGAGTGCATAACTTTTTTCGCAAATACCAAGGAGGCTCAGCCTAGGTAATTAGTTTCCACGCTTGCCCCTAATTAACCGTTCATAATTAACAGTGCATGTGAATTATGGTGCCCTCTTGTTCGGCCCGCGCGTCGTGGCCGCCCGGCCGCGCCCAGCACCAGTGCATGCCATTGGTAACACACGCCAGAAAAGCCCGCGCCCTCTAGCGCCCGTGCATGCAGTCGTCCTCACGCGCCCGTGCATGCAGTCACCGCGGCGAAAAAAGAAGCCCGCGCTCGCACTCAGCAGGAGATCAACTCCAGCAAATTGAAATGGCGCCCATAATTGATCAATGTTGATTGAAAAATCGACTACACGCGGAGGGAACGAACATTTGAAGAATGGCGCACACAAAATGCAAAACGAATTTCTTAATTTCTACTTTAAATAGGTGAAGAGCACAACATGTTGGCATCACTCTTCCTTTACCATGCTCCGCTCCTATGGAGAATTTGGATCTAAACCAACCACTAAACTGGGATAAGCTTGTAGATTACGAGGGTCCTGTAATCAACTTGAATCATGACGACGCCAGGCACGGAGACACCGAACACGATAACGCCGACCACGTTGACGCCGAACACGCTGACGACGACCACGTTGACACCGAAAGCTGTTTCTAATGAAACAGGTATGCCTTTGAGAGTTGTGCAGCGGATATGGCGCAACGTACGACAGGATGCTAGGGTAAACGCTGTGTTGAGCAAGAAGCCAAACAATTGTGGTCGTAGAAGAATAGACTTAGATCCAGAAGCCATTAAAGAAGTGCCCTTGCGAAAAAGAACGACTCAAAGATCTAGCCAATGAACTGCATGCATGTGTCAAAGACCACGTTGTTCAGGAGGTTGAAAGAAGGCAAATTTAGGCGGTACACGAATGCAATCAAATTTACTTTGATCGAAGATAACAAAGAAAGCAAGGGTTCATTTCTATCTCTCAATGCTAGAGCCAACATTTCATGGAATGTATAACATCGTGCACAAAGACGAGAAGTGGTTTTATCGCACTAGGCAAAGTCAAAACTACTACTTGGCGTTAGACGAGGATGATCCGGAAAGAACCACACAAAGCGAGAATTTTATAGAGAAGGTGATATTCCTTGCGACAGTTGCTAGGCCTAGGTTTGACGGGGATGGAAACATGACGTTCTCAGGAAAGATAGGTATATTTCCATTCACTTTCGTAGAGCCAGCAAAAAGGAGTAGTGTGCACAGACTGGCTGGTACAATTGTTACCAAGGTATTGCCGTCGGTAACCAAGGATGTTAGCCGTGAGTATATTGTGAACAAGGTATTCCCCGCCATCAAGGAGAAACGGCCAGTGGAGGAACATGGTACCACCATATTCATAGAGCAGGATAATGCCAAGATGCACATTGCAGTCGATGATGTTGAGTTTTGTCATGTAGCAGTAGCTAATGGTTTTGACGTAAGGTTGATGTGCCAGCCGCCCAGCTCTGCCGATCTCAATATTTTAGACCTTGGTTTTTTTTTGCAGCACTTCAAGCTATGTTTCAAAAGACAACTCCAAGTAAAGTTGAAGAAATCATCACCAAGGTACTCCAAGCTTTTGATGACTATCCGGTTAATAAGAGCAACTGCATTTTCCTTACTCACCAATTATGCATGAGAGAGATTTTGCGGTTAAAAGGAGGACAAAACTACGCTATTCCACACTTGAAGAAGCAATCACTTCAGAGAGATGGTGTTCTACCGTTAGATTGTAGTGTGATCCAGACATTGTAAACGAAGCAATTGAGTACCTTAATTAGTTGTTGCAATGCAGACATTGCAAACGAAAGCAATTTTGAAATAATGTAGACTACTATTGCGCTCATCCGACAAATATTCTGAAATAACAAAAGCAATTAACGCCAGGTGAAGATCAGTCCGTCGTCTCGTCGGCGAGGGAGTCCGGGACGAGCTCCACGTCGGCGAGGGAGTCCGGGACGTCCTTGTACTCCCACTTTTGCAGTGATTCTTCATCGGGAAGGAGTACGCGACAATCGAATTCGTCGAAGCCGTATATCCAAGCCGTGACAGTGTACTTGCTGTGAACATGTTGGCAGCGAGAGGATGGCTGGTTCATGGCTGTCGCGCCCTGCTCGCCCAGCGCCCGCCACTCCCTGCTCGTCCACGGCCGGCGCGCCTTGCTCGCCCACGGCCGTCGTGGCCTGATCACCCGCGCCCGCCGTTGCCTACGAGCCACCGCCCGCCACGCCCTGCTCGCCCACTTCCGACGCGCCCTGCGAGGCCCCGCCCGCCGCACCCAGCTCGCGACCGCCTGCCGCGCCCAGCGCGCCAGCGCCCGCCGCGCCCTTCGCGCCTTCGTGAAAAAACAGAGGCGCAAAAATATTTGGTGGAGCGCTTAGCCTCTCCCTGACCGGCGGTACGTGTTTGGTGTTTATATGGGCGAGAAAACTCCTCTCGTGTGGATTACAAGGAAACAAACTCTACCAATAGCTGCGGCTTAATAGCAACAAACTAATCGGCTATACATATCTATACATGGAGTATACGGTATAGAATACAAAGTTATCTACACAGTCTAACATTCCCCCTCAATCACAACCGTGCTAGGTTCAGATTGTGCTTGAAAGTTTCTAACTGTCCGGCTGTAAGTGCCTTGGTAAATCCATCTGCAACCTGATCTCTTGAAGGAACAAAATCAATGTTTAACAGTTTCCTAGCAACTCGTTCTCTGACGAAGTGATAGTCAACCTCAATATGTTTAGTATGAGCATGAAAGACAGGATTGGTAGAAAGATATTTTGCCCCAATATTATCACACCACAAAGTAGTAGTTGGAGGACAATATATCCCCAATTCCTTTAACAATGTCTGAATCCACATTATTTCTGCAGTGGCATTTGCAACTGCCTTATATTCAGCCTCTGTACTGGACCTGGAAACAGTTGCCTGCTTACGTGCACTCCATGAAACTAAATTATTCCCAAAGAAAATGGCAAAACCCCCGATTAATCTTCTGTCATCTAAGAAGCCTGCCCAATCTGCATAAGAAAATCCACTGACGAGAGAGGACTTGGACTTACTTATTTTTAGTCCAATCTTAGTGCACTGTTTCAAGTATCTCAAGATTCTCTTTACAGCCTCCCAATGAGTAACTGTAGGCGCATGCAAAAACTGACAAACTTTGTTTACAGCAAAAGCAATATAAGGTCTAGTGAGAGTCAAATACTGTACAGCACCAACTATGCTTCCTTCAAAAGCAGATAATTTTTCTCTAACTAATAATGGAGTATTGACTGACTTGCAATCTGACATGCCTACTTTCTTCAACAGATCAGAAGAGTATTTATCTTGAGTCCAAATGATTCCATCATTTGCCTTGTTGACTTCAATGCCGAAAAAATAGTGCAAATTCCCCAAGTTCTTTAATGCGAATTCTTGCTTTAAACTGTGTAGCAGACCTTCTGTTGCTTCTGGTGTTGAGCTTGCAACAATGATATCATCCACATAAACCAAAACAAAAACGATTACTTTACCATTATTAAAATAAAACAAATATGTACCTGCCTTTGAAGCACTGAAGCCAAGTTCATATAATTTGGTGCTAAGACGAGAATACCACGCACGTGGCGCTTATTTTAAACCATATAAAGCCTTGTTCAGTTTGCAGACATAACTGGGCATATCTTTGTTTTCATAGCCAGGAGGCTGTTTTATATAGACCTCTTCTTCTAAAACACCATGAAGAAAAGCATTTTGAACATCTAATTGCCTTAGGCTCCAACCTCTTGAAACAGCAATAGACAGAATAATTCGAATGGTAGCAGGTTTAACCACAGGACTAAATGTATCTTCATAATCTATGCCATACCTTTGTTTATACCCCTTGGCAACCAAATGAGCTTTATATTTTTCTAAACTCCCATCAGCTTTACGTTTAATCTTATAGACCCATTTACAATCTATAATATTTCTTCCTTTTTTAGAAGGCACAAGATTGTGGTTCCAATTCTGATTCATATTCGATGTCCATAGCCTGCTTCCAATTCTGATCACTCAAAGCCTCGTTAACAGACTGTGGTTCACCAGATAGCGTGAGACACCCATACCTGACTGTTCCATCTGTATATATTTTAGGCTTGCGAATTCCTGATTGGAGACGTGTTCTGGGACCTGGAGCTCTAGACTCAGCCGGTATACTTGCTTTATTGTTCTCCGCCGCAGCTGGTCCCAATGCAACCACATCATTGGCTGCATCTTGAATCACATCAGCAGCAGCCGTCTCTTCACCCATCACGTCGCCGGAGACAGCATTCGGTGCTGCTGTTGGGACCGCTGCTGTGTCACCAAAAGCTGCTGGTGTTGCTGCCGTGTCACCGGGAGAAGAAGCCAGAGCTGGTGCCGTACCAGACAGAGGTAAAATCCCACCCACTGGTATGCTTGTACCAGGAGGTAATTCAATATTATCTGTTTCTTCAGAAAAACCATTAGTACTAGCATCATTAGACATATAACCTTCTACAGATTCATCCCCAGAAACTGGATTAATCAAGGTTGAAGGAAGGAGTGAACTTTCAGAACGTAAATGAGCACCAGCATTTGGATGTAGTTTTGAAAAAGGAAAAATATTCTCATCAAATATAACATCTCGAGAGATATAGACATGGCCTGTGGCCACGTCAAGACACTTAAAACCTTTGTGCAAGATGTTGTACCCAAGAAAGACACACTCCTTTGAACGAAACTGAAGTTTATGACTATTATAAGGACGAAGATTTGGCCAACAAGCACATCCAAAAACTCGTAAGAACGAATAATCAGGTTTAATATGGAACAATCGCTCTAAAGGAGTGCTGTAATCAAGAATTTTGCTGGGAGTGCGGTTGATCAAAAAAGTAGCTGCAAGAAACGCTTCATCCCAGAACTTTAAAGGCATATGGGCATGAGCTAAAAGAGATAATCCTACTTCCACAATGTGTCTATGTTTTCTTTCAGCCGCACCGTTTTACTGATGTGCATGTGGATAGGAAACAAAGTGAGTCACTCCAATTTTAGTACAAAAGGAGTGAAGTTTTTCATATTCACCGCCCCAATCGGATTGTACAGAAATAATATTTCTGTTAAACATCCTTTCAACTTGAGTTTGAAATTCCTGAAATTTTTGAGAGACCTCATACTTATATTTTAAGGGATAAATCCAAATGAATTTACTGAAATCATCAATAAAGCTCACATAGTACTTATATCGACCAACAGACTCAGATGCTGGACCCTAGACATCAGAGAATACAAGTTGTAAAGGATGACTGGATATACTAGTGGACCGATGGTATGGTCATTGATGACTCTTTGCTTGTTGACAAGCATCACACACAGAGTTTTTATTTGACTCATGAAAATAAGGGAGATTAAAATCCTTAACTACCCTTTGAACAATAGGTGTAGGAGGATGATCTAAGCGATTATGCCATCTATTAAGTGATGGTTTATTGACTCCAAAAGCATGCTTTGCTGGTGGCGCAATAGGAAGAGGATAGAGCCCCTTCCGACATGATCCTCTAAGCAGAATGTTCCTTGCGTCCTGATCCTTTATCAAGAAGAAATTGGGGGTGAAACTCAAGAAACATATTATTCATCAGATGTATAATTTTCATCATACCTGTGCCAGCAATCCAAAGCAGTGTGCCCCTTTTGAAGCAAACTTGACACAACGGTCGTTGATCGCGGTTTCCCCGCGATTGTTGTTGTAGTTGAAGCCGCCACCGCTGTTTCCGAGACTGCCGCCGCTGTTGTTTGTGTTGTTGTGCTGGTTTCCAGTGAAGGGTCCACGGCCACAGTTCATGACACCACGGCCGCCGCGGGCGCTTCTACCTCCACGGCCGCGACTTGCACCACCGCCGCCGCTACTGCCTTGGCCTGCTATGTTGGCGGAAGACTGATATCTAGTGTGCATAAGATTCATCTGGGTTTCAAAATTCAGAAGTTGTGAATAAAGCTCCTGAACTGTGATTTGTTCAGGTCGTGCAACAACGCCTGAAATGATCGGGCTGAAGTCGATGTCGAGCCCGGTGAGGATATACTCAACCAGTTCTTCGTCGTTGAGCGGCCTTCCTGCAGCAGCCATCTCATCGCCGAGTGTCTTCATCTTTCCGACGTACTCTGTGACTATCATATTCCCTTTGTGGGTAGTTGACAGGGCAATGCGCGTGTTTACCGCACGAGCATGAGTTTGTGAACTATAGATGTCCACAATGGTCTTCCAGACTGCGGCTGAAGTTTTCTTGGCCGCCACTTGCGTGAGAACATCCTTGGACACAGAGGCGATAGATATCCAGGACTTGCTGATTTTTGACGACCCGGTCTTCGTATCTTTGGGTTTAGGAGCTTGACTTCCTTGCCATCCAGCTTGCCATCTATCTCGAGAACCGGCTGCAGCGGTTCGATGAAAACCTTCGAGCGACACTCTTGTAGAGCGGAACATCACAAGCGGTTCGTAAGGGCTGCCTAAGCGGTTTTGAACGCTTATGCTGGCTCGCGTGTGATACTGGTGGTATCACACGCGGTTCTCTCAACCGCTTATGCTGAGCCTAACGAACCGGTGCGTAGCTCTCCGGCGAGTGTGGCTACCACGTAGGATAGCTCTGCAAGCGGTTCGTAATTGGAACCGCTTGCGAAGGTATTTCTCTGTAAGCGGTTCCAATTCCGAACCGCTTGCAGAGAAGCAATCTCCACTGGAGAATCCATTTCAAAATGGTTTTATAGGGTGTTTGTCGATATCGTTTGAAATAATAAAACTAAATACTAGAAGAGGCTTTTTATCGCAATTTAATATATATATATGCGTACACATGTTGACATGATCATCACAAGCTGAACAAACATTCACAAGTATATTAACATTGTCAAAAATCCACAAGTATGTATATACATGTTACATGTGATAACGAGTGCACGCACGTACGCGACGTTTACAAGCAGTTTGAATAATTGAAAATTGTCTATCGAGTTAATTTCTTCGCCGCGTCACTCTTCTCAACCTTGCTCGACGAGGTGGTGGATATCGCCGCCAGTTCGGCGGTGTTAAAGGAAGGAGAACCGTTACTCCTCATGTGGTGGAACGCGCCTTGAGGGTTTACGATCTCGTGGACAACGAAACCGATGAGTTGTTCTTGAAGTGCGAGCACCCGGTGAGGCGGCAGTACTGCAATGTCGCGATCAGTGTTGGGCTGGCAATTAATAAAGCGATAAGTAAATAATTAAATATCGGAACATATATATGCTTGTAATTAAAGCGTATGTTATTATAGCTAGCTAAGCGGTTCAATGCACACACGAACCTCTTGAAAAAATTAGTGGGAACATCGCCGTGGAGAAAATTTTGCATGTAGTGGAATACATAGTAGCCACACAAGTTGTTTCAATGATCGACGACTAACCTTCATTGGGGCCGAGGATTTCATAAGAATAAACAAATTAAATATTCAGATGACAAATTGATAAGGCGCACATATAATAATAATATCTGATCTTTGTAATGCGTACCCAAACGCTTAGCCGGACATCGAATTCTTTCTTGAATTTTCCCTTTTGCTTCTTCTTGAACTCTGTGTACGCCGCGTTTAGGATGTTAATGATCCATTGGTATCCTGCCTTGGGCTTCTTTCTTGAGTCTTGTACTCTAATAATTCCATTGCCAAGCTCGATAACGAGACGGATCTAATGAAAGCTATTGACACATATTGCAACATATATGTAAATAGCTGGTCATATATACTACATATCATTGTCTTAAGAAGTATATAGAGGAAGAAAAGGATTGTGAGAACACTTTCTCGTAGTTGAAGGGCAGGAATATGTACAGCTTGTCGTGTTGTTCGAGCATTGCATGGAGAATGTATTCCTCGAAATTCTTTCTTTGAGGGGGTATGAATACACTTTGTCGTTAATAATCGATGGATCGATGAAGCCATACTTATGCGACATGCCGTCTTTAGCAAGCCGTTGCATCTCCAATCTCGTGAGAGATATATAACTTAGTTAGTTGGAGTCCAAATTTATGGTGCGGGAGTAAATAACGGTGTAAACTTAGGAGCTCGAGACACTTACGAGCACCAAGCAATCATGAAAGACACGTTGATTGGCGTCTTTGTGGTATATATTATACAAGTCTTGAATTCCAGCCATATTTACGTGTTGTCCCGCGGTGGAAGTGCTCGTCTTTCAAAACTAAGGAAACATAGTCGTTCCTTTCATGACTGTTTCATGTACGGATATGCATCTGTCGCATCTTGGTAGGCGAGCATCTATCTCGATTAGGTCCACCAATGGTTGGCCCAGTTGATACTTCCATCTGATCGGTGCCTTTGGAATATTATCCGTCATTCCCAGAGCTGCTCCTTCGGTATCGAGCCTTGCCTCTTCCATGCATTTCCGCACCATCTCTGGATCGACAGTGCTGTCCTCATCTCCTGCATTGTTCTTTTTTTTCTAGGCCACCCTCCGACTTCTGGTAGCATTTGTCTTGCTCTTCACTATTGTCCTTTCATAGTTGGTCAGCACTGGAGGTGGCGCCGTACTGCCAACTAACTGTCGGAGATATGTTGGATCAATTTTTAGCTTCTCTGGATTCTTTAGCGCCAATGTCTAGCCACATCGCCTTTACTCTTGCCTCCGGCTCCTCGGGAGTCATGTCATATGCAAACTTAACGGCTCCTTTCCTTTCTCCTCATTTGGATCCCGCGTCGTGGTAGGAGATCTTGCCGCCGGATCCCGACGCCGGACGGTGAGCTTCTTTCTCGGGGAGATCTTTGGAGATGTGGTTGCCCTTGGATGGTTCTTCTTGCTTTCTTGGTGGCGGCGGAGACGGGCTTTTCGTGTGGAGTGTAGGTGGCGGCGGCGACGCCGAGCGGCGTGCATTCTCGTTGTGGAGACAAGCTTGGCCCTGCAACATGCTCCAACTCCGAGGCCTCTCCTACCGGTGATATCGCCTCCACGACAGCTGGAAATATAATGTACTTTTTCCGCCAGAGAATGAATGAGCCGTCGAGGGCCTGTCCAAGGCTGGTCACGTCATCGCCCGTAGGATTGTCTAGCGTTAGATCCTTGAAGCCGTCGACCACCTCATCCACCGTGACCTTGGAGTAACCCGGTGGTATATCAATCTGATGGAACCTCGCCCGCCTCCACCGGATCGCCATGCCATAAGCCACCTTAAAGGAGATTTCTCATCTTGGCGTGTAGCTCGCGAGGCGGCGAACCGTGATCTTGTCCCATGGATGACGAGCTAGCAGATCATCTTGGGGGGCCACGGCCGACGCGCATCTGCTCCGTCGCGTGGACGGACTTATCACGGCATCCGGCTGCCCCTGAACATTGACCGAAAGTACTGCTGCCCCCTGAAGTGCTTGGTTCACTGCTTCGGCGATCTTGCGCGTAACCAGCTAATCGACGTTTTCCTCGTGGGCTTTGAGCTGCGCCTCCAATCGAGCCACTCTGAAGCTTCTCTTCTTGTTTCTCTCCGGCTCTGTATGTCGTGCATCGCTTCATAAGCCGAGCCTCCACGGCTTCTTCCCAAAACCTCTTGTCCGTCCCAGGTGCTCCTTGTTTTGGAGGGCATATGTGAGTAGGTCATTCTCCCTGTCCGTCACCAAGGAGCCCGACCAGATATTTTTGATGCCTTCATCAATCCTCTGACGAATGTCTTGCAAGTCCGCTTCCACCACCACGCTGCCGTCATCCTTGAGTTGGCCCCCATGAGCCATGATGTAATTGCACATGCGGTCATCCCAACCATCGCATTCGGGCACAATATTCTTGCCTTTCAGCTCCTCTTCTCGCTTGTCCCATTTTGGTGCAGCCCTAACGTAGCCGGCGCTCGAGATGGTGGTGGTATTTCTTCTTGAGTGCATTCTCCCTATTCTTCTGCCTTGTGGCTTTGCCTTCTTCGGACAGCTTGAAGTTCTCGAATTCTTCCCAATGATCCGCAAGCTTAGCAAACTTATTGAAGTCTGGCTTTGTTCCCTTGTCGATGTAATTAATCACGGGTGAGCTTCGACTTCCACTGCTGAAATGAAGTTGCCATCTTCTTGGAAGCCCATGCCTTCACCTTCGCTTCGACACCATCTGGAAATCTGAAATTTGCCTTGATATCGTTCCATATGAGATCCTTGGTATCTGCAGGAACTTTGGGCCATGTCTTGATGCTGATTGGCACATGATCCCTAACGCAGTATCCTATTGCGTTGTTGAACGGTGCAAGTGCCGAGACCAGGGCTATTAGACTAACGTCGTTGCCGACTTCGGTGATCACATGCTTGGACTTCAACTTCTTGTTAGGTCCTCGCTGAACGGACTTTGCAGTGGTCGATGTACCGGCCTTGATACAAAAACATATTGGATATAAATTAGAATGCGTGTTATGTGTGAATTAACTTATATTAATGAACATGCCTACTTGATATATACCTCGGAGTCATCCACGGTATTCTCATTGTCCTCGCCAATGAGACCTCATGGATGCCTTTCATGCATTTGGAGCGTTACGTCGCATCGGCAACTGACCGGTGGGCGTTACGATCGCATCGACATGCCCACTTATGAGTGTAGACAATGTGATGGTCTCAAACATGAAGTTCTCCTAGTCATCGAAATCCGTGTCACCACGTCTTGGTGTCGTCATGGACCCGAAACCCTAATTTTGCGATCTATAGAATAAAAACAATTACTTTAACAATCTATCTCAGCACCAAACCAAAAGATAGCATGAGTACATTTCATTAAGTGATAGTGCATCAAGCCAAAAGATAGCATATATGAGTACATCTGGCAATGGGCAAAACGTATTTTTGTTGAAAAAATTAGGTAGAAATATATTAAAGGAATAAGTTAAGCTAAAAGATTTAATTGTAATTAAATAATTTCTTAAAATCCCCTAGGCTTACATGTATATATATATATACCTACACAATTAAATGGAGAGATTTCACATACATATATATATATATATATATATATATATATATATATATATATATATATATATATATCTATTTAGGAGACATAAGAACAATAAAGAAGTGTATGAATAAAATATACATGAATATCACCCTAAAATCCCACAAAACCCTGAAATTAATTTGGACCCTAATTAGCGGTTTGAATCTAGTGTTGACCAATCTTGACCCATTGTGGGACCCATATTGCAGTCCTCCCTTTCTCTGCCCATGTGGGCAATTCCTGGCTGCGTGGGCTCTGAGCCACCCGGCCTCCACCTCACCGGCGCAACCACTCCTCGATCCAGAATCACGGCGAGATCTCCCAGCCGCCTTGCCCTCGCCCGCCAGAGCCGGCCATCCCGTGCCTTCCTCTCTGTCCCCGTTGGGACATTTCATCGAACACCTTGCGGGCAGCAACAAACAGAGGAGGAGGGGAGCATGGGAGAGCGGAATCTAGGCCCTCCGGTGTGGCGGCGGCGGCAGCGTTGTCGGAGGAGACGAGGAGGCCGCTGTATTGTCGGAGGCGATGAGGGCGGCGGTGCTTGGTTGCTGGCCTTGACGGTCGAAACACTGCCTTGAGTTACAGGACTTAGAAAAATTTAGGTGTGCAAGGTACGATATAAGGTAAAGGGCC
Organism: Olyra latifolia; assembly: GCA_036346145.1. Lineage (NCBI taxonomy): Eukaryota > Viridiplantae > Streptophyta > Magnoliopsida > Poales > Poaceae > Olyra > Olyra latifolia. The sequence goes on along the minus strand of CM070531.1, from coordinate 790,504 downwards.
TCCGCAAGTGGTTAAGTAGTACCAACCGCTTGCGGAGGTATCATCTAAGCGGTTCATAGTACCAATAAACTATGAGGTCGATCTCGCAAGCGGTTCGTACTACCAACCGCCAATCGGTTGGTAGTACAAATCGCTGCGAGTCGATCTCATAGCGGTTCAGATAACAACGCTATGAGGTCCGTCTCTGCAAGCGGTTCGTATTACCAACCGCTTGCAAAGGGCCATTTTAGGCGGGCGGCGGGAACCCCCTTCTACAAGCGGTTGGAAGTACGAACCGCTTGCGGAGGTCAGTCACATTGAAAAGGACGCCGTGCCCTGTCTTTGTTGAGATGTAACATTCCTCCCCCCTGGCTAGAGCGCGACGTTTAGGCACGGACTCACCCACGTGCTCGCGGGTTCGAGCCCCCCTTGCCCAAATTTTTTTTGGTTTCTAAATCTTTTCTTTTTTTAATTTGTTTTATCTCTTTCTTTTCTTTTATAAATTTGTTTTTATCTCTTTCTTTTGTTTTATCAATTTGTTTCCTTTTATAAATTAATCTGTTTTATCAATTTCTTTTCTTTTATAAATTTGCTTTATCTATTTCTTATCTTTTGTAAATTTGTTTGATCTATTTCTTTTCTTTTGTAAATTTGTTTTATCTCCTTCTTCTCTTTTATAAATTTGTTTTATCTCTTTCTTATTTGTATAAATTTGTTTTCTCTCCTTTTTCTCTTTTATAAATTTGTTTTATCTCCTTCTTTTCTTTTATAAATTTGTTTTATCTCTTTCTCTTCTCTTTTGTAAATTTGTTTTATCTATAAATAACATTAAAGAAATAACACAAGTCCAATATGCGTATTTTTAACAGAAGTTGTACACGTTAAGTAGGGGCAATATTAGCCTTTACAACCGTTCCTTCGTTATGATCGCGACGTATGTAAGGATCATCGACGTCTCTGTCATTCAGGACGGTTATGTCCACATCAACCGCAAAAGGAGGTAGCTCGTCGAACCGGCCATACTCTTCCTCGTCGGTGACGTCTTCAACTCTAACAATCCTTCGTTTGCCTTGGAGAACCACGTATCGCTTCGGTTTGATCTGCGTCTTGTCCTTTTGCTTCTTTGATTTGCTTGAGTTCATGTCCATCACATAGAATACGGTGCACTGCTTGAGCTAGAACAAGCGGTTCGCGCCTATAGCCGACTTGTTTGAGATCCACGGTTGTCATGCCATATTTGTCGACCTTCACGCCGGTTGGAGTCGGCTTCACCCATTGGCACTTAAATAGAGGACCTTCAACAATGGTCCATAGTCGAGCTCCCATATTTCTTCTATGAAACCATAATATGTGTCCAACTTGCCGTTGTTGTCTAAAGGCGTCTATCTGGACACCGCCGTTACAGTGGGTGCTCTTGTTATCACGGAATCGGTGTAGAATGTGTAACCGTTGATCTCGTACCCCTGAAATGTCATGATTTCTTGTGATGGTCCACGGGCCAACCGCTGCAGTACTTCATCGTTTGACCCCTTCTGAAGAATGTAGGTTTGTAGCCAACTTCCAAAAGTTTCCATTTGCTTTAAATCTATCCAGCCATCTGTCTTTTCTGGGAAGCTGCGTTGTAGGGACCTCTTATGTTGAAGGATATAGGGGCCGATGATAGTTGATTGCTTTAGAACCGTGAAATGTTCTTGCTTAAATGCATTAAGATCATTGCATACAACTGCTTTCCTTCCTAGTGTGCCTTTCCCCTGCAGCCTCCCCTCGTGGCGTGATATGGGACGCCGATAGGATCAAGATCACTAATGTAATCAACACAAAACTCGATCACCTCCTCATCACGTAGCCCTCGGCAATGCAGCCTTCCGGACGAAGCGGTTCGGACGTACTTCTTGAGGATGCTCATGTACCTCTCAAAAGGGAACATGTTATGCAGATACACGGGTCCGAGAATACCTATCTCCTTCACAAGGTGAACAGTGAAATGAACCATGATATCAAAGAATGCAGGAGGAAAGATCATCTTGAGACTAACCAAGCTTTGAACCACATCATCCTGCAACTTATTTAGTTTATTAGGATCGATGACCATCTGTGATATGGCGTTGAAAAATGAACACAGCTATGTGATTGTACCCCGAACCCACTCCGACAGTATACCTCTGATAGCCACTGGAGCAACCGTGTCATCATCACAAGACAATCATGAGATTTTATGCCTTGGAGTTTGTTCTCTTTCGTGTTTACGAGTCTCCTTACATTCGAGGAGTATCCGGAAGGGACCTTCATTCTGTTTAGACACTCTATCATGCTTTTTTTCTCTTCTTTGCTTAAATTGTAGCTCGCAGGATGTAGGTACAGTTGTTCTGTCCCTTCTTTATTTTTGGATGTAGATCATTTCTCAACTTCATTTCTTTAAGATCCTTCCTCGCTTGGAGGGTATATTCTGATTTGCCATACATATCTATGTACCCTAACAAGTTTAGGCACACATTCTTAATGATGTGCATAAAGTCCAGTGAGTGACGAACCTCCAGCACTTCCCAATACGGCAGGTCCCAAAATATTGACTTCTTCTTCCACATTGGTGCCTGACCATCCTCGTTCGGTACATGCATGCTTCCAGAACCCTTTCCAAATACTACTTTTAGATCTTGTACCATAGCAAAAACTAGTCGGCCATTACGATGCTGAGGCTTGCCACGGGTTTCTTGTTGTCCGTTGAATTTTCTGCCTTTCCACCGCAATGCATGACTACTACCTAAAAACCTGTGATGGCCCGTGTACACACACTTTCGAGAGTTTTTCAGGTACATGCAGTCCGTTTCATCAGTTCGTTTCATCCAAGCATTGGGTGCAGGCTTTAAACCCTTTAATAGTTTGTCCGGACAGATTACCGAGAGCATGCCAATCGTTGATTGTTACAAAAAACATTGCGCGCAGGCTGAAATACTCTCTTCTGTACTCATCCCAAACCCGTACACCATCCTCCCACAACTTCGCAAGGTCTTCAACCAATGGTTGTAGGTAGACATCGATGTCATTTCCAGGTTGCTTGGGTCCTTCGATCAACAGTGGCATCATGATGTACTTTCGCTTCATGCAGAGCCATGGAGGAATGTTATAGATGCACAACATCACATGCCAGATGCTATGGATGCTGCTCAACTGGCCGAAAGGATTCATCCCATCCGTGCTAAGCCCAAATCTTATGTTTCTGACCTCTTTTGCAAAGTCCGGGTAAGTCCGATCTACTTTTCTCCACTGAGAGCCATCTGCAGAGTGTCTAAGCATCCCATCTTCCTTACGCTCTTCTTTGTGCCAACGCATCATCTTCGCATGACATTCGTTAGCAAACATACGCTTCAACACGGGATCACGAGAAAATACCACAACACTTTGGTGGAGTTCTCTTCTTCGTGCGCTTCCCATCCACTTCACAGGTCGTCCACGCCGCACCTTATACCGTGATTTCTCGCTGCTGGATAAATCTCCAGATCGGCATACTCATTGCGATACAGGATACAATCATTAGAGCATGCGTGTATCTTCTGTACTTGTAATCCTAATGGGCAGAGGACTCGCTTCGATTTGTAAGTAGATTCCGATAGAGTGTTATATTCCGGAAGCAACTTCTTCACGAGTGCTAACAACTCATCGAATCCCTTGTCCGATACACCGTTTGTGGCCTTCCATTTCATGAGTTCCAGTGTAGTACGGAGCTTTTTTAGGCCCTGCCCACAATCTGGGTATAAAGGAGTTTTGTGGTCCTCTACCATGCGCTGATACTTCCTGTACTGTCTTTCCTCCGTGAACTCTTCCTCTCCATCACGGAGCATCTGGTCTAACTCATCGTCACCAAACTTGCCAAGTGCATCTTCCACGGACCCAAATTGAGTGTTCACTTCATCAACCTCTTCTTCGTCTTCTTCGTATTCTTCATCGTCTTCCTCTAGATCTCCTCTACTTCGCCGTGGTTTGTCTAACAGTTATAGTTTGGCATGAAACCTCTCATGACCAAATGGTTCGTAACCAACCATCCTTCGGAGTGCTCCTTCTCGTTCTTGCAGTCTACGCATGGACAAGGTATGAAGCTTCCTGGAGGCAATAATGCATTGGCCGCATCGAGAAAAGCCTTCATGCCATCCCTGAACTATCTTGACCGACGATCCGCATTGTACATCCATTGTCGATTTATCTATAGCAACAAAAAAAATACAAACATCTATTACAATTTTCAAGTAATGCTAACTACGTCTATTAGTTATAATTACTTTTATTACCTACCACGAAATATTTACTTTCTTTCATTTAATATGTATAGATCTACCAACAAATTTTTTTCATTTCAAACATTTTAAGCTACCATAGCACCTTATGAAACAAGATTTCTCATCATACAATGCATAAAAAAAAATCAATATATAAAAGAGAAAAATATGTACAAGATGCTAGTCACCTTTTAAACAATAAATTTGGATCTAAGAGCCTCAAAAGTTCTAAAGTGGATGTAGCAAAATAAACACCTTTCCATGTATAAAACAAAATTTCTCAACATCCAATGCATAGAAAACATCAATATCTACAGGAGAAGGATGTGTACAACATGTTACTAACCTTTCAAACAGTTAATTTGGACTACAAATCTTCAATTAAAAATTTGGCAGCACCTCCCCTATGAATAGAGCTCGGCCCACCATGAACAGCAGCTTTGTCCTGTGTGCGAGCTCGCTGAGGAAGACAGAGTTTAAATGTGCGAGAGCGGGAGGGAGCTCATTGCAAGCGGTTCGTAATAAGAACCGCTTGAATCCTATTCGCGGCGGTTCCTATTACGAACCGCTTGTAGAATAGTGCAAGCGGTTCGTAATAGGAACCGCTTGCACAAGATGAGATTAGCGGTTCTTATTACTGGCCGCTTCTGGCGCCTCATCTCGCCCTCCAGCCGTTGGTTTTGAACCGCTTGCGGTTCTCAAACTAAGCGGTCGAAGTGAACCGCTTGTAATGGGCGTTTGTGAAACTCTTATCTCTGATGAGTCGCGGCGCCGAGAACGGTTGCCAAGACTGCGCTTCCCAGAGCGCGTGGTTTCCTTTGCCCCGCTTCTCGGATACAGCTTGGCCGAACAAGGGATTGAAGCTTGGAGGTGACGAGTAGGAAGAAGAGGTCATGATGTAGATTGGATCTATTTGCTCTGATACCATGAAAAACAGAGGCGCAAAAATATTTGGTGGAACGCTCAGCCTCTCCCTGACCGGCGGTACGTGTTTATATGGGCAAGAAAACTCCTCTCGCATGGATTACAAGGAAACAAACTCCACCAATAGCTGCGGCTTAATAGCAACAAACTAACCGGCTATACATATCTATACATGGAGTATACAGTATAGAATACAAAGTTATCTACACAATCTAACACTTCGTCCATCCGCTACGTTGATCGTGGAGAAGGAAAGGGACCCATGTTTCGTTGATCGTATCGTGGAGAAGGAAAGGGCGCCGTGGATAGGGAAAGAAGCGAAGCACGGATCGTGGGGAACGAAGCGTGCAGCCGCGTTAATTGGTGCATGCCTAACCACATGAGCAGGGGCAGGAAAAAACGCACGACAAATGAAGAGGCGCCCTACAAAACGGAATTGCATGCAGAGAATTATGCGCCCTGGAATTCAGCATGGAGGGAGTAGTCAATAGTATGTTTATCTTCGACCTATTGGTTTGATCAACATGTTGGTTTAATCGCTAGTTTGTTTATCATTTGCTCTACTTTTTGGTTGATACCATCACCTTTATAGTAGATTGGTTACCATTAGAATTCTTAGTTTAGACATAATCTTAGACGATAGTTCTGCTATTTTATCGACTCGTTGATTCCTTTGTTGCTCTTAAGTTTTTGCACAGGTTTACTCTATCCTTTTAATTAATCGGCTAATTATTGATTAATTATGTACTTGTCAATTTTTGGTCAAAACAGCCAGCACACCCTGAACCTTTCGAATTGGTGTTAACGGAGATTCTAAACCCTAAACTCACGTGTATTTAATTAGCCGATCCAACTTTTGACGTGAACACACCGGCACCTTCCAATTTGTGCTAGTCACCGAGATCAAAGCAGTGCTAAACTAAGATTGAATTTCTTTGCACTGAATCTCATTAATTAGCATAGAGAATGGCTGAGTTGATCAAGCTCCATGCACGCAGGACCCAGCGGCATCATTTCATTGCACTGAATCATTACAGTCCCTTTTCCCTAGCTAGTATGTATATGGCATATGTATAGCAGCCCTAGATGAAAATGAAAACATCAGTTGGACGTGTTTTGGAGGCGCCATACCATCAGACCTGCAGCAACGAATATATATATATATATATATATATATATATATATATATATATATATATATATATATATATAGTACACGTAGTATACCCAATTTTTTCTATTTTCTATGGTCTCACATACATGGATTTTTTTATAACCGATTTATCAAATATTATTGGCAATTATATATCGGACCTATTTAGAAAAATCGATCGATCAGAACAAAAAATTTTCCTCAACTTTTGTGGATTAAGTATCAGTCCATAAAATCCATATTTTTTGGCCTATTAACACCGACATGTTTTTAACTTAAATTTTTGTTTAAAATTCAAGGCCAATTATCGCCCTTTTTTTTAGAACCAATTATCAAATCTCCTTTATCATAGATCGGCTACAAAAACATGGATAGTATTCATTTAGAAGAAAATTAATTTGGATCTATGTTGCAGATGCAGATGCATTTCATTAGCTCATGAAATGCAAAAGAACACCGTACGTATGGGGAGCACTTGATCAGCACATGAGATCGAGTATATAGAAAAATTATGCATTAGAAATATACATATATTGCAGTATGGTTAATGAAGTACATGTCAATTAGACATATATTTTCATCTCCTAGATATCTGTGTATCTCCTCGATCCATCTCCTTAATGCCACAATGCATGAAGCTTGGCCGACCAAAAAAACAACAAGGAAACGAATTAAGCTAATTAACGAGAGAAGCGATTTAAGTACGAATGATGGCCGGATCTTGTACTACTTGATGGTCATCACCACCTTCAACCGTGGAGGCCTCAGCTTCAGCCGGCGGCATCGACTGGGCGCGTGCTTCATCATCCAGGACAGACCGTCGACCTCTAGCCCTGCAATTTAACATACATACATATGAATCGTGCATATAATTATGCTTGTAATTCGATTGTACAGCATGAAATCGAAGAGCCAAACAATTAATGTTGCGGCTAATTTCCTTATTATTATTCTATGCAGTGCATGCATAATAATCCGATCGAATTAAAGGAAAGTAATAGGTGCAATTCCAACGAAAATGAAGAAATTAACATGTAAAAAGCAGACGAAGCCATAATTAATGGAAAATTTGAGTACGATCGAGATCCTATATAGCTAGGTAATGAAGAAGTACGTACGTACCTATGGAGCAAGTCTTGGTGGAAGCGAGTGGCGGCAGCAACGAGGTCGTGGAGGGGGCCCCCCTGGTTCCTGAATCGGGCCTCCTGCGTACGCTTTTGCCAGTACTCGCCCACATCGCCCGCATCCACATCGCCTGCTGCTGTGGCTGCAAACAATACTAGGCACACCATGGCAACAGCAACCACGCTTGGGCTTGGCATCATCATCCTCCTCTCCTGCATCTCTAGCTCTCAGGCCTCCTGCTTCAAGTACGCACGCACGTTAACCTAGCTATATATAAATGACTTTTGACCACCAATATATATATGCATGAAATCATGAATACATCCAACGTCTCTACGGCTGTCCAGGATTTTCGTTGCTCGGCGTCCGCATGGATGGCCGGCCGCTGCCTGCGCACCGTTTATTAATTCTATGGTTCACACAATTCATTTCACTAGCAGTACGTGTTGCATGCATGACTAACAACACAGCCGTTACAGCATATATGCTAAAGATGGAATAGCCACTGGCACAGAAAACGTCAACATCCAACATCACAGATGGCTCATGTATATATGTCCGTGAGCCGACTGCGATATTAGAAATATGATAGATGGCTCTCCTACGAGCCGAATGCGATATTGGAAATGCCTCCCGTACGTACTAGCCGACTGCCATATTAGACAATCCGTCTATGATATAACAAACTTCATATTCGGCTCATGGGCGAGAGGACTGCGATATTTCTAATATTACAGTCGGCGCATAGAACGAAACTGTTGATGTCAAAAGTTGGTTTTACCTAAACACACATGGGCTTAGGGAGTAGGATCCCCATCAGCATCGAAAGCAGGGTTTAAAGCGTGTTAGACGGTTTGATCTACAATCGACAAGAAAAGATGTAATCAGTTTTATATAGCTGATTAGATCTATAGTGTGCAGACCTGCAACACTTGGAGAGAAGTCCAAACAAAGGTGAAAGATAACAAAACTATCAGCTTATATTAGATCTAACCCAATAGAATCAAAAGGGTAAACAGTCTACTACTAAACTGATAAAAATCAACAAAATAGCAGAAAGAAGGTAAACAGACTATCAACTAGTCGATTAGATCGTCTAGTTGATAGAATGAAGGATAAACAGACTTTTGTTGAATAGCAAGCTATAAGCCAATAGAACGACGGTAAACAGACTATCAACGAATAGCAAGCTATAAACCAATAGAACGACGGTAAACAATCTACTGTCAACGAATGTGTTTTTCAATAGAAAGAGGGTGAAATCTAACCCTTAGTCGAAACGGCGATACACAGCTGTTGACACCAAAATTGGTTTCAGCGTCAACACACGCGGGCTTAGGGAGTTAGATCCCCGATAGCACCGGAAGCAGGGTTTTAGTGTGCTAACCGATTTGACCTACTATCAGCAACAAGAGAAGCAATCGGCTTTAGATAGCCTATTAAATATGTGATGAGAGAGACCTATAACACTTGAAACAAGTCCGAGCCAAGGTGAAAGATAATGAAACTATCGGCTTAGATTAGATCTAAACTAATAGATTCAAAAGAGTAAACAGTTCACCACTAAGCCAATGAAATCAAGAAAGTAGCAAAAGGAGGGTAAACAGACTATCAACTAATAGCAAACTGTGAGCCGATAGGACGAGGGTACACAATCTACTGCCAACAAATATGTTAATCAGTAGAAAGAAGGGTGAAATCTAACCCATAGTCAAAACGGTGATGCGCAACAATATTGACTAAGATAATATTTCAATAAACCATCAGGAACCCAATATAGTTTGGATTCTATTGGCTTTCGCACTCTTTCTTTCAGATTCTCATTTGGCCTTGCCCCCAAGGCTCTGACCTGTTCCCCTTGATTCTGTCTTTAGCCAATATCCTTTGATTTTTAGGACGTATGCTCCTTAAGTGATGGCGTAGAGGTGGAAAGTGTTGCATCGCACAATCCCATACAGACGGGAGTGTCATCCTCCTTTCCCAATAGAATTGAAAGAAAGGGCACTCGAATGCTCCATATCTAGGTCCCTTTGTAGCCTGTCCCGTACATGCCCCCCTCGGAGTACCACATTTTGCTAAGCTGATTGCAACGCTCGCTTCTGATATTTGTTGAATAGTTTGTCAAACGTCACCTTTGGCTTCAGCATTGGTCGTGATGTCCTCTTACCCTTCTCTAGCCGATACCATGTACTAGCCTTAGGTTCCCCTTTAGGTTTTATTGTCTTTAGATCTACCCGTGGCTTGTGTCGAAATATTTACTGAGCCGTTGGTGGACTTCACGGTTTGATTGACCATCTGGGTGACACTCTGTGAGAATGTCACCTTTGGCGAGATGTGATTGTCCTGTTTTTCTACTTCATCAACCCAAAACTAAATCTTCTCCATTCCTTTGTTAGATATTTTAACCATGTTGATGGGAAAAGGATTCACATCCACTTGCATTCCACTTTTATCTTCAAATTTAAGTCTTTCGTCTTGAATAGCTGATTGGATTTGTTGCCTGAAGATATTGTAGGGAACGGGTAGGCTACGCTAGTGCAATTTTAAAAATTTCTACCGCGAACACCTAGGACATTATGCAAGTAGAGGATCACGTTACCCTTGACACGCAGTCGCAGTGGAAGGGGAGTCGAAGTAGCTAAATCTGACATCGCGCACGTCAAGGTACAGGAAGTAGTTGTTCACATCAAGCTGAACGTCCCCTCCTCGCCTATCACTACCGCGGCAACGTCTTACATACTGCCGTAAAGGAAGTAGTCAACCTCATCGACCTTCTCCTCCTTGTCACTGATCAGCGCCACAACAACCGTAGCAACATCTTTACGGTATCCACATGTCCAGGGGCAGAACACCATGTGCCGATGTGCTAGCACCACACGAGTGTGGCTAGGGTTTCTAGAAGTCGGTAGAGGGCATGACGGCTAGAGTTACGTGGTGGTGAACTCATCTATTTGCACCGTCCCACCGCCTCCCCTTATATAGAGCGCACTAATAGGCTTCTACGCTAGAGGCCCATTAGGACTCTAGTCCTACATGGATCAGTACCCTCAAAACTATTTCTACACGGATCAGTATTTGCGAAACCCACTAATGAATCCAATCTATTAGACATATTCCAACCCGTTAAGTGTGTGACCCATTAGTTTCATGCGTAGGTGATCGTGGCCTAGGAAACTCTTTTCTGAACCACAAGTGAATAGCGGTTCCTACCAGGACATATTAACCCCCAAAAGCACAGAATAATCATATTGGCTAAATCTTGATATACTCACATACCAATCTCTTTGTCGTACGATACCAGTCAAGCTCAAGACGAGATGCGTGCCACCCTTGTGATAGCTTGACCATTCACTCGATCTTGTGATAGATTCTAAATCGTGATTAACTCTTTAATCACATTGGCATGACCATGCACTTTTCAATCCAATCACACCAAGAGGCCTAGAGATATCTCTCCTGTTATTAAGGAGGGGTGAATTCCATCTTGATCGCTTACACCCCACGACGTGTTTCATAACATACCTAAAAGCTATCTTTATAAATACCCAGTTAAGGTGTAGTGGTTGATAACCCCAAAGTATACAATTACGCATGCTGAGATTCAATGACGATCTCAGATCTAAGGATCATATAAGTGTATCACTCGAAACCACAGACTGGTAGCACATGTAAGATAACAGTCTCTGCAGTATCTCGGAATAGATCTATCTAACACCATGTTCTCTAATATGTTCTCCCACCACTTGATCTACACTAGTCCCTGGATCAGTACACTAGTGCACACCATTTACATAATTGGATCATTTCATACAAGCGGAAGACTTAATATTAAATTAAGAACCTGTATTAAGCCCGATGGGCCATTAAGTATTACAAGCCTAGCACATTGGCCCAAATAGTTTAAGAACACAAGTCCAACATCAGAGTGCGAACGACAACAGAAGATCAAAAGAAAACTCCTGCCAGCTATGCCTAAGCACGCGACTGGAGCGACACCCAAAGCGTCGTCTTCATCGTCGGCGTAATCTTGCGTTTCATCCTCATGACAAGCGTAAGGGTCTTGCTCAAAGCTTTCATCTAAAATAGTGAATGTGTGCGAGGTCAGTGCACAATCAAACTGCACTGGCAACTTAACACCCAACCTAATGCATATAGTGATAGAAGTTCCAAGGAAAGGTTAGGGTTTGTTTAGTTGCAGAAAGCAAGTTTTAGAACCAAATCCTATGACTTAGCAAATTTTATCCAAAGTTCTACTAATCAATGTACTGTATAAGAGTTTATTATTTTATATCTCATCACATACTCGTACAAAGCTTCCACCAAACACCCGCCATTATCTTCTAGGTGAGACACACCCGTTGTGAGTCATTCTCCCATGAAGTGCCCAATCTTCCCTAGTTGATATGCATGCATGACATTAACACATTTCAGAAAAACCCAAATGCAAGAACCACGTAAAGGACAGAAGTTTCATTCATTGATAATAATCTTACATGATAGAATTCGCCGATCATATACTACGGCGATACAAGACAAAATAAAAACAACGACGAAGCTGTGCGTAGACTACTCCTAAGCTACAGCTACAGCTACTAGCACCAACAGACCATGCTAGAGAACAAAGGTCGTACACCACAGCAGCTCACTGATCGGAGCGGCGGGAGTAGTTGTACGGCGGGCGGTCCATGGGGAACCTCCCAGGAGCGCTGAGGTAGTCCTCCCAAGCTAACGCTGAAGGAGCGGCATTGAAGGAGCTATTGGAAGAAACCAGGAGCTGCGGGGCCTCTAGCCGAGGGTCATGGTGGGGAATCCCCACCAAAGCCCTAGGTAGAAGGCACCTCTTCCATAGGGTGGCGTGGACTAGGGCCCTAAGTGGGCGCGGAGGTGGCGGTCATGGGATTGGACTAGGGTGGTCCATCCCAGCACGAGGGTGTTGAGCAGGACCCAGTTGGTCCAGCTCGGCGTGGGCCTCATCCCTCTCCTCCCGATAGAACTGAAGGAGTCTGGAGAGGTGGTAGGCCTGGCAACGGGCATGGCGGGTGCTGTTGTCGGCGTCCCATAGGGAGGAGCGAAGGAGGTGGATCTCCTCAAGGGCACAATGCCTAGCGTGGTCAGCTCCGTGCTGGCGTTAGACCAAACGAAGCAGTAGCCGGTCGTCCTCTAAGCTAGCCTCTCCTAGGCCGGGGAGCTAGTGAAGCGGGGTGTCCAACAGATGAGCGAATGGGCCACCTGTTAGGTCGAAGTAATACTCTCGTTGGAGCTCTTGGATTGCCATCATAGCAGCATCGCTGATGGCATAGTCAAGATGGTCGTGGGGCACCTCCATCCAGAAACGGTGTGCCATGACGTCGAGGGCTGTCTAGTGCACTCGAACCTCAACCAAGTAGGTGAGGCGGGGTATGGTCCGAACGAGCCTCTAGTAGTGACAAGGAGCTCCTTCGAACTCTAAGTACTCCGTAAGCTAGCAAAGCACTCTAGCGTTCTCACCCCGGAGCCTGTCTTGGAACTTGAAGGTGGAACGCTCGTCAGAAAAGCCATGCTGCGATACCTCCATCTGCAAAATAATTTTTAAAGTAAAGAGTAAGTATTCATGTATATGTAATAATTTGTGAAATAGCAAGGAGAAAAGAATATAGTAGAATTTTATAATGAGAAGAATTTAGAAGAGGGAATCCCTTTTTCTTAGTTTAAATAACCAGGCTAACGGCCAATGTCTAGGGCTCCTATATTCGTATGTTTTGATACTAGCTCTGTGGGGTCCGATCCTTTCCTACCACTTGATCTGGACTAGTCTCTAAATTAGTACACTAGTGCACACCACTTACATAGGCCCCACGACCATCTTGACCATGCCATTAGCGATGCTGCTATAATGGCAATCCGAGAGCTCCAGCGGGAGTATTTCATACAACGAAAGACTTAGTATTACATGCCTATCACATTGGCCCAAATAGTTAAAAAAACACAAGTCCAACATTAGAGTGCAATGATAATCAAAAGATCCAAAAGAATCTCTAGCCAGCTAAGCCTACGCAAGCGACTAGAGAGATGTCCTAAGCCTCATCTTGATCATTTCCATACTCTTGGGCTTCATCCTCGTGACAACCGTAGGGATCTTGCTCATAGCCTTCATCTAAAATAGTGAGTGTGTGTGAGGTCAGTACACAATCAAACAACACTGGTGAGTTAACACCCAACCTAATGCATATAGTGATAGAGGTTCCAAGGGAAGGTTGGGGTTTGTTTAGTTGAAGAAAGCAAGTTTTATAAAACAAATCTTCTGACTTAGCAAGTTTTATCCCAAAGGTCTACTAATCAATATCTTGTACATAAGTTCTCCCATCTTATATCACACCATTACGCAGACTAAGCTTCCACCACACACCCACCATCATATTCTGGGTGAGGCACACCCGTGGTGAATCATATGCCCATGAATTGCTCGGTCTTCCCTAGTTGGGTTGCCAAGCCCACCCTAGAGTCACGGCTCCCTGGCGACGTATGTGCTAGGTCATCTCACGGATGACAACATGATCCTGTCTTCACCTCGGAGTAGGGTTGGCATGGCACTATCCAGCAAGCCACTGGGCCCCATATCCGCACTACTACACGATGGCAATGCGTTGTGGTGCTAGGAACTAATTCCCATAGGCAACTGGTTAGCGACTTTCTACTTCGTGCCTTCCTGCAAGTCCGTCCGATTCACTCTAGGAGTCACCTCGGATCCGGCCAATCCACACTTATCCATAGCCACTTCCTTCTTCAGCTATCATTCCTCCATGTGCCATGCACACGATGTGTCGGAACCACCTCCCACAGGCAAGTCGCAACACTTAGTAGCTCCGTGTGTTTGCCCTGTGCTCCTCAACGCACTGTCTGTGAACCGATAGCCTTCTTCCTATCGTCCACATTCCACAACCACTCACACACTGGCATGCCAGGCCCAATACAAATACTTAGAGTGTAATCATGTCCGATGAATGTCGGTTCACCGTTCATAGGTGACTAAGCCTAAAATTATTAATTGAACCTGAGTAATGTCTAAGCATATTTTAACCAAGACATAGGAGTCTAAATCATTGTATTTAACCTAACAGGCTAACAACGGTGCACATCAAGACAATCATTATTAGAGTCAAATGAAGGATGATTTCCTCAAGGCAAGATCATCATGGTAAAGCAATAACAAGTAATAAACAGGGCATGATATATCATGATTAAACAAGTAGGCATAAATAAATTAAACAGCATGCAATTTAATACTTTAAATGAAATACTTTAGAAAATTGGGTAATCAATATGTTCTAACTGGATGTTAACTCGCCTTGATCTTAGGAGAGAAAGGGTCTTCCGGGGGTTCCTCGAAGTGCTCCTCATGCTCCTCGGTGTCTAATAACAGGATAAAATTGAAAGAACAATAAATAAAACACCAAGTGCAACGAGAAGGCATAATGCATGACATGCAGCGTACTTAGTCTAGCGATCGTTGATTAGCGTTAGAAAGCTAGCAATAATTTATTCCTAGGTATCAAGGAAGTTCATTGAGTCTACTTATGTTTATAATTTTACGAATAGATAACAGTAGTGTGAGCGATACTAAATGTGTGGTGACGATGGTGATGATGATGCAATAAATACCCTAATTGGAGTACTCATAATGTAGCATATAAGTTCAAAATACTTTTGTCTGTAGTATTTCCTAGAATTTACTAGTGAATTATTGCCTCAGTGTTTTAATTAACTTAAATTTAATATAACAATAAAACAAATTTTCTAAAAGAGGGTTTTAATCACCCTATTAAGCAATTATGTATAAATACCATGGTAAACCAAGTTTCAATATTTTGAATAACTTCTTCAAGGGTTAACAATGTCTCTGTACAATTTTGGGAATTTAATGAGTCCATTTGGTATTTAATATAAATCAATTTGTAATTCTATATTATTAATATATAAGGATAAATCAGTTTAAAGGTATGATTAAATTGTATAGATAGTAGTAATGATGCTAAAATTATGCAATAAATTTATTTAAACTCTAAACTATATTCATATTTCACTGGAATTTTATCATGAATTTAGGAGCTTAATAATCAATTAAAATAAATGTAAAACCATTTATAAATTACTATTAAGTGGGGTTTTTGATTTAAACAAAGACTTAAATGGGTGTTACTGTACCAAATTACAATTTTATTAGATCTAGCTTGCTATTCAGTATTTTCCAGAATTTACTCATAATTTATGTGGCTATTTACTATTTTTAATAAACCAAAGTCAACACAACAACCGGTAGTGATAATGGGAATCATTGTCGTTGTTATTCTACCGGTTATTGTGTTGAACCGGTAGTGATGCTCCTACCTATATATTTAGATGGAACCATTCACGCGCTTACCTGTTTCGTTGCCCTAGCCAATGCCGTCGACCCGCGCCCTCCCTCAAACCCGGCGACCCGCGTGCGCTTTCCAATCCCGGCGACCCAGGCGCTCCCTCACCCTGGTGACCCACATCCTCCCTCGACTCCTACGACCCGCGCACGCTCCCCCACCCTGGCGACCCATGCGATCCTCCACCCCAGTGAACCGCACCCTTCGTCGACTCCGGCAACCTGCGCGCTTCCCCATCCCGGCGTAACACGTGCTCCCCTACCCCGGCGACCCACGTCCTCCCACTACTCTGGCGACCCGCGCCCTCCGTCGACTTCGGCGACCTGCACATTCCCCCACCCCCGCGACCCACGTGCTCCCCCACCCCAGCGACCTAGCACTCCAAGATAAGTCTTCGAGGTAAGTCCTCTCCGTGCATAAGGGGGAAATCAGTTTGGATGCTAAGGGGCCAATTAAGATGATTTGTAGGGGACTTGACCATTGTTTGAGTTGAGGGCTGAATTCACTTTGATTTAGGGACCTAGTATTGTTGTGGCTACTGTTTTATTAATAACTCAATGATGATCAATTTGTGAGATTGCATATGGCACATTCACTGAATGGTAGCATACTATATAGATAGATTGTTTAGTTTACTGCTAGTAATTGCTGATTGTTTCGGACATTTGAACACTGGTTCATTGTTGTTTTATATGATTTGTTCATTGGTTATACTAGTGTGCATATGTGCATGATGCAAATTAATTTACATTGTGCTTGGAACCTGCTGTTCAGATGTTGATAGTTATACTGTTTAACAGAAAAATTGAGAGAAGCAAGTAGTAAAATATATTCAGTTAGACTGAAATTATCTATTTAGCTTTGTCTTTTCTTTTAATCTACCATACTGCAATCTATGATCATATAATTGTTTAGTTGTTGGAAGGTTAGTTTTAGCAACCCAACGGTTTGATTCCAAGAGCATATTTATAACTCTTAAAACAGAGCTAAGTTGTTGTTTTACTGTTATAAATTTATAATTCTGACAACTAAACGGTGGAATGATTAAGGGCTGGGTTGGCAACATAGTTTTTTCATAGTTCTCGGATAAAACCATGCAAATAAACAGCTTGTAGTTCCAAGAAAATCAGTGGTTAAGATGGTGTTAATTGAAATCATGGTTTTGTATTTACACATTATAAAACTCTATGTACACTACAGTAGTTTTCGTTCTCTGTCAAACAGGGCCCAAGCTTGGACTCCTAGTTAACCTGTGCGGGCCTTAAATAATTAAGAAAATGATGTCTTATCGACCTGCTTAAAAAAATATTAAGAATATCAGCTAGCTGGTTGGTGAACTGTTCAACATTGGTATGCCGTAGCGGCTAGCCACCGACCATGCAGCCCATAAACCTCATGGTTAAGAACTCACGGTCAACAACTAGCCGAGCAGCCCCTACATTAAGAAGTAACACTAGGATCTTTTGAAATTTCTATGCATATACCATAGCAGAAGATATGAATCTAAACTTGGATGATGAACGTTCAAGGAGCACTGGTAGCCCTAGTGCATACCTCAACATGGGCCAGCCTGATGCCACCGATGTCATTGATGCTCCTGAGGGCCAGATATCAACTGAAACATCTCGGCGTGGTCGTGGTCCGAGCAAGATGCCCAAAGGGTGATCAGTTATCACGGAGCTCTCGACAGTCGGAGAGCCTATTGCCCCCTTATCAGTAGTGGGGCCATATAAGACAGCTTGTGGGGTGACCGCGAGGGATCACGTGGCCATCACATATAGAAGATGGTATGGCCGAAACGATGACATTCAGGTGGTTCCTAATGCCCTGAAGGATGCGTGTTGGGACAAGATAAAAGAAAAGTTAGAGTTCCCTGAAGGTTACGAGGAGATCACGAAGAAACGTGCATTGTATATCATGGCCAACTTGTTTAAGACGTGGAAGACAAAATTGAACAAAGCCTATGTGAAGAAAGGTCTAACGCCAAGCTTTAATACATTTCCACAACTACGGGAATTTTGGGACGAATTCGTGTAGTATAGGACATCGAAAGAGGCAGTGGAGTTGAGCAAGGCAAATAAGCTCAACTCAGACAAAAATATTTACCCCCACACACTTGGCTCACGTGGATATGTGAAGAAAATAGCCGAGTGGGATAAGCGGGAGGAAGAACTAGCCCTTAGGGATGTCACGCCTAGGACGGCAGAGTGGGTCCCATGTGCTAAACACTATCAGTATGGAAGGGGCGCTACTCTATCGGATGACAGCTCCTTATCCTTCTTAAGCCAATGAGACCAGGAAGTGCAACAAAAGATTGCAGATGTCCACGCCCAATCTTCCCAAGTCTCTTTTAGTGCAAATAGAGAGAAGGACGAGCTAAATTTGGCACTAGGTAACAAGGAGCACCCTAGTCGCACGAGGCGTTGGTTTTGTGCCTTAGCTACAAGTATTCCCCCAAGACGTAATGAGCTACAAAAGTCGAAAGAGGAGATAGCTCGAAAGGGATCAGATGCTGGAACAGATACGAGTAGAAATGAACCAACGTATCCAAGAAGCGGTACAACAAAAGCTCAACCAACAGCACGAACAAGTCGTGGAGAGAACAGTTGGCACTAGCAGGGCAAGCAGCTGCACGTCTGGCTGGCTTCAGGAAGAAGTCAATGCCCATTTTCCCATGGATGACATCACGGAACCGACGCCGTGCAAGCTATATATGCAGACGCTCAACTTTACCACCAAGGTGGCCATGGGGCAGGCTTTTCCATGTGTCGAAGGGGTCAGCTGCATAACCGCCTGATACCAGCGAGCTTCGCGTGGGTTTGCATTGACAATGTAATTTCGAATAAGTACAAAAGAGTTGAACAAGAGATTCCAAGAGAGGAGGGAAAAAACACATTAGGGGACAACTTGCATAGTTTCGTCGCGTGGCGGAAGCGATACATAATCTTTGGCTTGGACTTAGAAGATGATGATGATGAGGAGGAGGAGGACGAAGCGCCACGGAAAGACCCCTCGTCACCAAGCAGAAGAAGCCAAAGCCCACAGGCCGTACCAAGGTGTATTACTCCTCCACCGACAGCAGCTATGAAAAGCCCTACTCATACACTGCCACCGCAAAACAAGCAAGCATGGGACCATCTCAGAGGTCAAATTTGTCTCAGAAGTGAGGACGGGAAGCGTCTCAGGAGTCGCAACCACCTCCTTCATCTAAAAAGCAAGTGAGTGGAAGCATCATATCATTGCTGAAGAAAGGACCTAAGACGTCAGCCAAAAAAGCGTAGTCCTTAAGCCGGCACAAGACTTCTTCATTCGCATGGCTACATTTAAACATACGGGGTCCAGTTCAAGAAAGGAGAAGTCCGACTACGAACGCATCGTCAAGAAGCCTCTCATGCAAAAATTTGCTAGAGATGTGTTCCTTGCAGAAGCAGGACTATCGGCTCCCAACTAGAGCAGAATCAACGCGGAAATGCTCCGCTTCCTCTCGCACCACTGATATGGCCGTTCAACCTAGGCGAATCGTCGGTTCGGCCTAAGGATCTCCATAATCTAACCACTCGACTGCGGCAACTACATGAATGGTACCTGAAGTAGTCCCGTACGGGCCACGATATGTTCACCGCCGAGATAAATGATGAATTTTACCACAGTGGTGATGACACATTACGGATGATATTCAGCGACCTCTACCAAATGTACCAGCAAGATGTCCTCGACATTTCCTTGATTCGGTGCTGAACTCTGTAAATGTCTTGCATTGGTATGCATTCTTGTACCATTGAATGGTATGTCTAACTACCTTTTTGTAGAATGGAGGCTCAAAAATGCAAAAAAGAACTCATTCATGGAGTAGGGTATCTCGACCCCAGACTCATAAATGAGCCTCTTATCCGACAGTATCCTAAGGACATCGAAGACTATGTATGCAAAGCTATGCTCCTCTAGGAATACAAAACATTCATACTTTTACCCTATAATTTTTGGTACTTACACATAACCTTGCTCGTTCTACTCTTTTATGAGCAACACAATGTCGTATTTGCAGTTTTCACTGGATCCTGCTTGTCATCCAGCCCTCGCTTAGCAAGATCGTTGTCTTGGACTCATTGCACAAACCTCAAGCGAATTACTAATCCATCATAGACTTGCTAAATAGGTTAATCCGAATTTCGTGATTGCTATAGTTTTCTTCCATTCGATTGAATCTAAGAACGATTACCATCTATAATGACGCACAGGGCTTTCACAAGCTACTGTGACAAGAATACACGCTACCTTCCTTTCAGGAAGGTCTTCAGTGTGAGAACAAACGTCAAGGTATGTACGAAACAATCATGGTTCGTATTTTCTACTTAACAGTCAATACAACAAGGCTAACATTCCCTTTCTCAATGCCATAGGCAGGAACAGGGCACCAATCTTTGTGGGTACTATGTTTGTAAGTTCATGCTCGTATTCACGTCCGATGAAACAACAACTAGTGATGCCGAGGTATGTTTCGGCTTAAAGCACATAGTTTTGTAAATTCCGTATTAATCAACGAATAATTTATGCCATTCTTTTCATGGCAGTGCTTAAATCTAACCACAAGTAAGCTACTATCCCATGAAATCGTAGCCATCGCAGAACAGCTCACTGGTTTCATCCTCACGGAGGTCACCAATCCACGTGGCTAGTTTTACACTTCGACATTGTGAGTCGAGGGTCAGCTAGTAGACAAAAGGGGCAAAGTGGATAGTACGAAGATCAAGAAGAAAAAAATGAACATGTCCATTCAAAAACTTGATGTGTATGTAATTAATTCATCTATGCAAAACTATAGTTATATATGTTCACCTAAACCTGTGCATGCATACATATTGTGGGGGCTTCGGTTTTGCTCGATAATGAAATTGGTCTACACTTGATAATTGTGATAATTCATTAATCAAGGTAGGCACCGATTTAGAGGTTTTATCCGATCATATAGTATTTAGATGGCTTGTGCTTACTCAGCAAGGTCTGACAGGAAAGCAACTTGAATTATTAATCATAATATTAACTCACATGAGTGGTTCTTAATGTAAGCTCTTTCAATGGAATCTAAGACTGATGATTACTATTTTTCTTTTCAATTTAAGATTTAAGTTTCTAACATTAATAGCATATGTAGGAAGAATACTGGGATATTTATGAAACCGAGCTTGGTATAATAAGTATGTGTTGTGCACCTAGAAAGTTTTTAAAAAGGTGGCAAACAGTATCTTCAAAATTTGGCCCTGAAAATCAATGTGAATGTAGGATGGAGTTAAAGAGTGATAATGTGATATGACTTTGCCATAATCAGGTGTTTTCTATCTTCACATTGATTTTCAGGGCCAAATTTTCAAGATACTGTTTCTCACCTTTTTGAACAAATCTAGGTGCACAACACTTAATTACTTATTACAACAAGCTCGGTTTCACAAAGTTGTTTTATTCTTCGTATATATGTTATGAATGCCATAAAGTTGAATCTTAAATTGAAAAGAAATAAATAATCATTAGCCTTAGATTCCATTGAAAGAGCTTATCATAAGAATGTAACATCCTCATTTTCGAAAATAAAAATCATATGCATTGCATCTCATGAGAATTTTTGAAAATATTTAATTATTTAAAAATGAGTATGTTCCTAAATTAAAAGCTTTGCAAAATAAAAACTTTACAAACCTAATTGCAAGAAAAATGTTAATTAAAGGTTTTGTAAAAATATTTGTTTGAGCAAAATAAATGATGAACACTATTTTCCTAATTTTTACATTTCCTAAATAGTATTTTTGCACTTTGATCCTCAATTAAATATTTACATATAGTTTGAAGACGAAATAAAATCAAATCTTTAAGATTTATTTGTATTTCATCTCTCTAGCAAGTGGACCCCACCTATTTTCTTTTTCCTCCTTTCTTTTCCCCCTTTTCTTTTTCTTTTTTCTCTCTCCCTTCTTTCTTTCCTTCTTCCCAGAATTCTTCTCGGTCTCCTATTTCCAAACGAACAGGGAAATCTTCCCCAACCCCCTATCTTGATCTTTCCCCTAGAAATCCGCCCCAAAACTCGGCAAAATTGGTTCCCACGATCGTGGTGGATTAATCCCTACCCGAATCGATCTCCCTCTCGCGCAAATTCCTCCCCAAATCCATATATAAACCCTAGCCGCCACCCTCCCCTCACCTTTTGCCTCTCCATGAATTAATTGCCGCCAGGTGAGCACCATTGGCCGAGCCCTCCGAAGACGTTCTTCCTCCTCCTGGACTTATTCCGCCTTTTCGCCGCAGAATCGTTGGATCGTGCTTTCGCCGGATTTCGACGCCAAGGGCTTCTTCTTCTCACTTGCCGCCGTCGCCGATCCTCGCCAATCTCGCCACCGCCGGTATTTCCCTCCTTGTCCCTCTGGAGCATCCCTAAGTATCCTAACCCTAGCCTCGCCAATTTGGCGGGCGCGCCGCCGCCGCCGCCATCGCCTCCTCCTCCCACGGCCACCACGCCACGCCGCCCATCCACTCACTCACGGAGACTCTCCTCTGGCACCCCCACACGTCGCCTTTTTCCCGCCATGCACCGCCTTCCCTCGCCGCCGTTCGCCGTGGCACCACATACGGCGCCGCCCGCGAAGCGACAGCCGCCGCCGCCGGTCCCCGTCCCGAGGACCCCGGGCCTCCTCTCTCCTCACTGCCGGGCCACTTGCCCTGCCGTTCTTGCCGCGTCCCTCGCTCTGGTCACCGACAGTGGGCCCCACTGTCGGTCACCAGACCCCCAGCTGCCCCTTATACAGACTGTGACAGATGGGCGCCCACTGCATCCGCCGCCCGAGTGCCCTCCCTCTTTAATTTTCCTTATTTGTAGATTATGCATAATATTGTAAATTCCATATAAATTCGTAGGAAATTCAGAAAATTGGAAAATAAATTTTATTAGATCCATAAAATTCTAAATTATTTTTATGTACTATTTATTTACATGTTTCTATTAAATTTAAATTTTGATAATTGTATTAGTTCTTTCATGTGTAGGAATTTTATAAATTAATTTAGAGATCCAAAAATATCAAAAATTATTTTATAAAGTTAGATATATTATAATATGATTTCTGTACTGTTTTGGTAAAATTTTGAAATTTATTTATTATTAACTCTCTTTTGTACCTTTAATATTAAGTTTATAAAAATCATAACTAATTATAGGAACTCTAAAAATAATAAAACCAATTTCAGAAGTTTTGTAAAATTGTTTTATACTGTTTTATACTATTTGCATCATCCTCATGTCATGACATGCATGCCTCATATTTTATTGCATGTGGTTCTTATTTGTGTTTCTTTTAAGCGTTAGACCCGAAACCAAGTTAGTTTTAAGCGCAAATGAGGATCCTCCCCACTACGTCGATCAAGGCAAGTGCTGAAACATCTGAACCCATGTTTTCAAACAAGTTTTGTAGAATTTGAACAGTAGCATGTATGTTTAACATAAAATACTAAATAACTATATTGCCTAGCTAAATCCCAATAATAATTAATTCTTATAAAATACCCTTGCTACCTTAGGATTATTAATTTTAATTTATTATTGCCATATCCTTGATTCGGTTTTGCATCTGCTTAATAATGCCCATAGTAAACTATCTGATAAATTGCTTGTTAACATTAATCACCATTCTACTTTGAGATCTTTGAGAAGGACAATTGGTGTTGTCTTTTGGTTGTATTTGGGCTAGTTGATAGTGGGTGCTATCGGGAAAAATGTTTTGCAAAACCTGATTGGGGTGGATGGTTGCAAGGATGGTGCCGCGTGCACGAGATTTGGGTCCAGTGCGGGACCCACCCTCATCCCTAAGGACCGATTCCTTGAGGTAGACGAGCTAAGTACAACAGTGCGACCATTGAGTGCTTGTGTGGGCAAGCCCTGGTTGAGTACCCTTCGGACTTCTAGTTTTGGCATTCCAGACGGTGGAGTAGGCAATTAGTGTTGTTCTGCAGGCTCAAGAGGGGGCTTCAGCCAACTAGAGTGACTAGCGCTGCGGTGGAATCCTTAGAGGGAGTGCCAGGCTAGGGGAATGTCGGTTAAAGACCTTGTGGTGTTCTTTTCCCTTTGGGTGATTCCTAGGGAAGGTCACCTCTCGTGGGGAAAGCGTGCAACCTCTGCAGAGTGTAAAACTATTATGATAGCCGTGTCCACGGTCAAGGACGGGCGACGGGGAGCTGCCTCATTGGTACTTCTTATCTTTGTTTTCTAAATGGTGTTTTAAAGGAAAACCACGATCGGTGTCGTGTGTTTTGATTTTTCTCCTCATAGTAGGTGCTATGAGCGATGAGGGTAATTGCACGGTGGGTGCCGTGAGTAGCCAGGATTGGGCAAAACCGGCCGAGGCCGGAGTTCTAAAGAAATATTTCAAAGATTTGTTTTCCTCAACTCATTTCAAATCATTTTTCTAAAACCTTAGGAAAGACTTGCAAAACTGGCTTTATGCAAAAGAACCTTTACCCCCTCCTTGTTAAGCCCTAGTTGCATTTAGTCAGCCTTGCTTGTTGAGTATAAAGTATACTCACCCTCGCCTTTATCTTGGTCGCTCATTCCAACGAGCAGGTTGCGACACCGAGGAGGAAGTGTACCAGGACGGGGACTTCGCTGAAGGAGTTCAAGATGAAGATTATTCCGACGGCTAGGGCGCATCCGTCAGACATGCCTGTGGAGTTGCGTTGGGTTTTCCATTTGAAGTTGAACTATGTTATTTGAATTTCCGCTGCTAGGCCATGAAGCCTAAACTTTGTAATAATTATGAGACTCTGATGTAATAAAGTACTCTTCGTTGAATGGTGATGATCCAAACTGTATATCTGTGTGTACTACCTACTTGATCCAGGGACTAGTACAGATAAGACACAGCAGGGATTCGACTCCATTTTTCGGGTCCCGACAAAGAACCACTCATGTCAGTTAATATTATGATTAATAATTGAACTTGCTTTCCTGTCAGACCTTGTGCAAGCACTTCTATAGAGTCCACATAATTTGTGAGCAATTGAATGGTTTAAATCAATGCCTAGCTTGATTATTAAATTAACCTTTTTTGTGTAAATATAGACCTTACGCCAAGAAGGCAGCGCCTTATGTGTTTGCAATCGTCGCCTGAGAGCAATCTTCTATCATTAAAATTATGTGGTGTGTATTATGCATCTGAGAACAATTCTTTATTCTTTGGTACACAAACATGTGTCAAATTTCTTTATTCTAGACCATGGTATTTATTCAGCAGCTTTGATTTATATTTCTGAACATTAATATGGTATTTCTGTTATTGATGTCTGCTGGTTGGTTTGAAACCTGTGCATGCATACGTATTGTGGGGGCTTTGGCTTTGCTCGATGATAAAATTGGTCTACACTTGTTAATTGTGATAATTTATTAATCAAGCTATGCATAGATTTAACCATTCTTTTAGATGTTTTATCTGTTCATATAGTATCTATCTACGTTATTTGTGATCAATTGATTTAAATAGTGTCAGTTCCTTGATACGTTGATTGAATCAATTAGATAATTGAACACCAGAGTCTGCCAACACCACTTTGTATTTATATATTTCTACTAGTGCAGTTTTAATTTTTTAAACTATAGTCTAGTGTTGAATGGTAAACCAGTGCCTAGCTTGATTATTAAATTGTCCTTTTTTGTGTAGGTCTAGACCTTGCGCCGAGAAGGGAGTGCCTTGTGTGTTTGCAACCATCGCCTGAGAGCAATCCTCTATCACTAACATTTTGTGGTGTGCTATGTCAATACAATGTATTTTTTTGTGTGGGCAACATCCTTAGCCCATTCTTATTTTTTTGGTTTTATGTTATTTCATAGTGCCTTTTATTCACTGACTTTTCATTTGCTGTTGAGGATACAGGTATGGACCCAAAAGAATGAAATCAGGTACGCTGAATTTTACCAAGAAGTTGCAGAAAAAGCAGGTATAGATTTCAAACCTGTGCATTATACATATTATGTTGTATGGTGAATTTGTACCGGTCATGACATTGATATTTGTATGGAGACATTGATTTGTATGGTGAATTTGTACCGGTGATGACAATGATATTTGTATGGTGAATCTTTTGAAATGCATACTAGTAATTGATCTATACAATTTTAGCAAATAACACTCCCGACTCACGGCTATAGCTGGCAATGATATGTCCTTATCACTACCGGCTGATGGCATGAGCCGGCAGGGATACATCAATATCACTACCGACTCATGGCCTAGCCGGTAGTAATAGAGACATATCGCTGTCGGCTCATGGCCTGAGCCGGCAGCGATATTGATGTATCCATACCGGCTCATGGCCTGAGCCAGTAGTGATATGGACATATCGCTGCCGGCTCGTGGTTTGAACTGGTATTGATATGGCTCTAGCAGCGCCGGTTCATGCTATGAGCCGGCAGCAATATGGCTCTATCACTGAGAGTTTTCTAGCCAACAACGATAAGGTGCCGTATCACTGCTGCTTATTCATTGTCGAAGCTAGAACAGACAGTGAAGCCCGTTCCGAGCCAGCAATGAAGGGATGTTTTGTAGTAGTGACATAAGTGACCTTGATTTCACATTTCTGAATTTGTCAGTATATGCAAACCATGACCACATTTTTTCATGTACAAATACCACACATTATATGATGGTTGATCCCTGAGAGTCGCCAGGTTCTTTTGCTTGATCAAGTCTTGTCTTGTGTCCTCTCTCAAAAAAGTGAAGCTATGGTGGCGTTTTGGTTTTAATAGGTTGGGCATAAGTAACACGCAATTGAAGTACTGCTTATTAGTAGATTGTACTTGATTATACTTACGTTTATTCCTGATGTGAAATGAATTAAAATGGTATCCACATTTTGTCATACATATGCACCCCAGCACAGTCGAACTGGCTTGACTTGCTTTGGATGAATTACCAGACAAATTTCTCTCCTTTTCAGCCTCGTGCATACATGTTTGATGATGCGCATATTTATGTGTAGATCAGCTGCGCATGCACATGTTAGTACTAACCAGTGGTCGTTCGGTTAAGTTGTTCCCATTGGCATATCAGCGAACTCTCTCTACAATTAAGAAATCTGATGGTTAGTATTACATCGTTTTCAAATTTCATCAAATTTAATGTAATAATTGCTCGCTATCGATTATGATCACACTGCTTCTTTGTGACCTACATTCTTTTATGGGGAAATTTGTTATATACTGCTCTAAATTGGTTGCTATTGATAGATAGCATTGCAAATTTTAGTCTTTGCTATGACATTCTAAATTCAAGATATTTAGTTCTATAGCACTATCGTATGTGGTTATACGTTAAAATACTCAAAACAAATAGAAAACAATTCAGAAACAATCTAAAAAATTTGCGAGATGCTAAATACAACTATATTCAGTTACAAAAATATTGAATCCATAATTTAAAATTTTAAATGCAAAATAAAATGAATTTAAAAGCTCAAAATACTTCAAAACAAATATATAACATATTAGAAAAAATCCAAAGAAATGTTGAGGTGTTGAATGCACTCTACATGCTTCATCTTATCTTATCTTCTCACTTGCTTATAAGTTAAATTTCTAGGGCTTTCTAAGATAGATTGAAAAGTCTGGTCCACTTCGTTTGACTTGTTTATAAGAGCTCTGAAGCATGATTTTGAGATAAAAAATAGACTTCAAAAGCCAAAACATTTGAAGTTTTGATTTGGAGATAAGTAATTAAGCTGAATAGAACAGCTCCGTATTATTCATCACATCAAATTCTGATCTCGACAATTTGGATTATAAAATTCTAAATACAAACAAAATTGTAAAATTAAGAAATTTGTTTAAATTTGGTATTTCAAATGCTAAATTATTTGGTTCGGAATTTCATGAGCATAATTGTTTGAATACAATCATATTTGTCGCATCAATTTTTTTTGTTTATTTTCTGATTAGTTTTATATTTGTTTAAAATTCATTTTATTTTGGTATTTAAAATGTGAACTTATGAATTTCAAATTTTATTTCACCAAATGCACTTGTATTTGACATCTCATAATTTTTTATTTTTTCTAAATTGTTTTCTATTTGTTTTGAATATTTTATCCGATGACAACATACGACAGAAGTGCTATATGGCTAAATATCCTGAATTTAGAGTGCTATACAGTAAAGACTCAAAATTTCAATGCTATATGGCAATAGCAGTCAATTTAGAGTAGTATACAACAAATTTTCCCTTCCTTTATATTTATCAAATCATCATGGTTCCATGGCATGATTGAACTTTTCTTATCTTTATACTTAATTATCAACATATTACGGGATATTCGTTAGGCAACCTGGTCGGTCCAGATTCCACACGAAAGCGGTTGATCTCGCAGAAAAACAGACACTCGACTAGTCATTATTACATCTCAAACATCTGCCATTCTACGATTATTACATCTCATCATTCCACCTAGAATGGCCAGTATCTGAAAGTGGACAGGTAACTTCATATAGTCAACACGTTTCGATATTTCACTTGCACGAAAGCAATATATTGACCTCGTTTGAAGGCAGTACAGACAGAAGATGCCCGCTATGGATCTGTACAAATCTCAACACACCATGGTCCCGGCCTCCCGGTGACCCAGAGGAGGGCTCAAAATTGACCTGCCCGGATATCTCTATCTATACGCTCTGCGTTGAATGTTCCTGGCAGCTCCCTGAAGTCTTCATTAAAAATGGAGTATGCACTGCGTGGTACACAAATGGAAAGTTGGAACGGAGAACAAATAACCTATAACTTCCCAATATACTGTTCATAGACCATATCCTTTTGTCTATCAGCTAATCAATATGAATATTAAAACCGAATTTGGTCCTGCAATATGCTTGCAACATCTGTCCTTTGCAACCTCCCAATATACTCTTCATATCCATATCCTGTTTACATACATACATACATACATACATATAGAACAACTAAATATGGTCCTGCAATATGTTTGCAACAACTGTCCCTTTCTTTTTTATTTTTTAAAATGTAAATAGCAGCACTGGTGAGAAAAAAATAAAATAGTTCATCTCTAGGGTCTTACTACAGAAGTATCACTTTGGTTGATCAGCACGCAAGTTCCAAGCAAATCAGGAGGGAATTCCTGCTATTCTACCCAAAACACACCCATAATTTTATAAATGACAGTATGACTGCTTTATCTGCAGCTTCTAGCCACACGCAAAAAAAAATTACAGTTGTCCAGACTCTAGACAGCTTTTAAGCTACTTTTACCATTGAATAAATGTTACTTTATTCTTCACAACTACATAGGGAAGTAGAGCTGTTCCCAGGACTGGAGCACATTTTAGCCGTAGACTTTATCCCATCAATAAAACCAAATATAGGTGATCCACAATTCCATATGCACTGAATCATAGCATATCATATGTAGATTCTAAACACTGAGTTGTAATAAACTAATAATGAACTATATTCTCCCTGAATAAAAGTTTCCACTCTGAATAGAAATAATCCATATGCACTATCAAGTTTCCACTCTAAACAACAACAAAAAATAAAGCAGACCGAAGGGATGAGAGGACATACCTAATATCACCTTGCTGCCGTCTTCCAAGATTAAGCAGGATGATCAAGAAGCCTGTACCGAGTATCTGGGTAGCCAGCGAATAGAAGCATTTATCAATAAATTGAAATATAGCTGTCATTATTACAAATATGGGTACATAATTTGTATGGATGTCATTATTACGGATAACTTTACATATAGCCACTAAATCCTAGGTTTCCCATGAATTTTTAGTCAGGTTCCCAAATGTATTTGAAATATGCTTACGTGTACCTCAGTATCATGATGAGCAATACTGCTAAGAACAAATTTTTTACAGTAATTATTTGAGGAGTGACTTACATATAAAGGTCCAACATCGTACTTTTGAGCAATAGGTGCCAACAGGAACCATATTGCGATAATAGCCCATGCTTTAATGCTGAGAGAAAATAGCGCCATCAACAAGATATCTGGAGACGTGAAATGCAAGCCACATTCATCACACTATCACTCCATTTGAAAATAGAGGTGCATCATGTGTTCATGTACACTACCAGGTAATCTCAATTTGTCTCGGAGAAATATAAAAGTTCTTCTCTTCCACCAGGTTGTTGTTTGTGGTATTTTAAAAACCTACAGAGTGGAGAGATAATAGTTATGAAGAACACTGACCCAATCTGAAAACACAAAATGATTTAAAATGTATGAGAAAACCTTACCAGTTCATCCTCTTCATCGTCATCGTCATCACGGTGATGATTAGCAGGTGGCTTAGGTGCCACAGCCACTATTAAACTATCTACAGAAATAGTGAAAAGAAAATGTTAAAATACACTGATAAGAAATGTGAAGTGCATAAAGTAGTAGGAAACAATAGCATTACAGCCAAAATTCTTCACACAGGATAGGAGTATGTATGTGGTGATTACTGTAACACCCTAAATTTTGCCCCTCCCTTCTCCTCTATTCTTGGCCCACCCCGTGCTAACCCAGACTGGCCGGCGTCGCCCAGCTCGGAGCTAGATGGCTCCTGTTCTTCTTCCACCTCACCACCTTGGAAGGCTCTGCCATGGACTGGTCCACCGCCGCGGTTGCACGCCAGATTCCCACGTCCGTCCCATTGCCTCCTCGCGCCCCGCGCTGCTGCTGCGCCTACGTCAGCCACAAGGCCGCTGTCGAGCCCTCATTGGCTGTTGGCACCCCAATGTCCAACCCTACCATTGCTAGCCACGACATTTTGCAGCCCCGTCGCTTCTCTGTTGTTCCCATCAAGTACGACATGGCTGAGCGTCGTGGGACACCACTCGTCCCTCTCTCCCGCCCCTGCTGCTCTTATTTCTCTTATAACCCATTCCGAAGCCCTCTACTGCTTGCCCAATTCATTTTCTCTCCAAACCAAAAACCAGCGAACCTTCAGCGTCATGGCACCACCCGCCTGGTAAGCTGTTATGCCTGTTCTTTGTACCGTTGGAAAGCTCTCGAGCTTCTCTACAACGTCCTTGGCCTAATCGAGCTCCAATGCCCTACAGAGCGCAGGAGGTCCAGAAGCTCTTCACCGGTTGTGTTTCACCCCCTTTTCAATTTCTCTCGACGGTCAATCTCTCTCTGATCCGACGTGTCTAGAGCTTCCCTATGCCATGCTAACCACGCCCCAACCCCTCGGTTGCCATAGGTCCCACCGAAGTTCGTCGTTGCCGTGGTCTGCTTTTCGGCCGTCGTTGCCCTCATCGCCGGCTTGATCTAGCGCGTCCACGGCCTCGTCATCACCATAGGTATATTCCTAGTAGTCCCTAGGTGCTATAGTACCCACGCCCTAGATGGCAATAGCTGCAGCTCGTTGTCACTGTGTTAGCAACCACTGGCCGCCGCAAGAACTCGTGGCATCGCCGATTCGCCGCACCTTTCGTTGGGTGTGGATCATCATCTGGAATCCATTTTGCCTTCTCCACGAGTCGATGTGCTCTTCCCTGGTTTAGCCGTGCTCCAAACCCGAAGCACCCATGGCTCTTCCTGCCTTTGTCCAGAGGTTGAAGATGATCATCACCGTTGCGTTTCGAGAGGATTACATTAGTAGGTGGATTAGTTTAGTTGTAAGCTACATAAATATTATATGGCCCTATGACTGGTGGGTCCCTTTTATTAATAGCATGTGGTTTATAGGAGAGCCTAACAGATGGGTGGCCGACGTGTGGGCGCTAGGTCCTACCGGTCCATAAATGGTTACGTAATCTATAGAAATGCACTTGCCAAAGGTTGATGCCGTACACATCTATCCTTGCCTTCGCAGGTTGCTCTTGGGCTGAAAACGCCCGTGGGCCAAAGGCCACCGTGACCTAGCACGGCAGCAGCCCAAAGCCAGCCCGAGCCCAGTGGAATTAATATAAAATCCGAATTTTCTATTCTATGCGGATCCAGTGCACTTGTATGTTTTACTTAAAATAGTAAACGATGCCCAAAAATTACAAAACTTTTTCTACAAATACTACAGAAGGTATAGAACAATAGAAAAATACTAAACCTTATATGACAGTAGTAAAAATAAATTATTAAAATTATGAAGGCCTCCCTACAATTGGTAATATAGCCCTAATAGGAAAATGAAGTGATATTTTGCTGTTTATGAAAATAATTCAAACCTAAGGGAACCTAAGTAAGGGTATTTAAGCTTATGTCATGCACAGCATATTTTAGCACGCATCTTGAGGGAAATAAAATATATTCGGTTAATAAAATAAGATTAATAGGGATATATAGTTGGATGATTAAATGTGGTAATCTCGATTGTGCGTAGACTTAGTTGCACCGATGCATCATTCTTGTATCTTCCAGTTATTTATTGGATGCATGTATTTATATGTACAGACAACGAGGTTTCGGAGGAGCCTTTTGATCAGGGTCAAGACCCCAACACTTTTGACCAAGGCGAGTTAAGATCCATAGCTCATGTGTTAACTCAGATTTCTTAAATGCTATTTTGGTTCAATTATGAAAATGCATGCTATATTATATGTTGCAAATAATTGAACTGCTAGGATTAGCGATATCTGTTTACCTTAATCATGTTGTATACATGCCATGATCCTTGATATGCTTGTCTACCATGCCATGATTGTTTTGAATATCAAGCTATGATTGCCTTGAATGCCATATCATTTGGATGCCCTAGGATAATTACTAACTAGAGCTTTAGACTCATAAGTTTTAAGTAAAAACTGCTTGGCCTGCATAGGTCTTAACTAAGCTTTTCAATCAGGGTATAAATGCTTGGGGACTGGTGAGCTAAAACTCGCCAGACACTTATTCACTAAACTTAAGAAATGATGGGGATTAATGGAAAGCTGGTATGTTGGATTAGCAGGAATGATGATCTTGTTTCGTGATTAAGGGGCAGAGCTGGTTTAAAGGTAATAACTGATGGACTGGGTCAAGGAGGATATGTATATAAAAGCTGGTAAATGTGATTGCAATGGGTTGGGCCCATGTATAAGACCAGTGGAGTTGGTCCACGATAATGGGCTAGGCCCATGGTTGTGGCTAGTGGACTGGGTCCACGAGAATGGGCTAGGCCCATGGTTGTGTTGGTGGACTGGGTCCATAGATTTAGGATGCAGTGGTGTAGATTCCCGCAAATAAGGTGGGTAATGGGGCTCACGAATAAAGTTGTGTAGTAGAGGAGCACAGAGATTACACGCATAGGCAAGTGCCGCCATTTTGAGAATGGTTCCCCCACAACACGTGGCCATCACATGGTAGTACAAGGAGGGAAGTCCGAGACTATCCTGACTCGAGGGCTAAAAGATAGTCATCGCCGTCTCAAGCCCGCTGGAGGTTGATTCCACCTAGGTGAGTGTGTGCCAGCACCCAACGGCCTGGGCGAATCACCAGATTATGGGCAGGAGATCCCTGTTATCCATGCAGTGGGGACAACATCCCCCGGGGGTATGGTAACATAACAACAGGAGAACTGGCAGTCCAGGACTCGACCAAATTCTTTCGGAACATGATGGTGGGGTAAAGAAGTGTGAGTTGAGTTGAGGTAGCAGGGCAAGGGGACCCTTGGACATATTGTAGAGGAGCGTGAAGAAATACGCGTACGTAAGCTGACGTTGCTATTTTTGAGAAATGGTTTCGCCACAATGCGAAGCCATCACGCGGTAGTGCGAGAAGGGAAGTCCGGGACTATCCCAACTCAAGGGGCTAAAAGGCAGTAAAACGTCGTCTCAGGCCCGCTGGAAGTTCGGTGGTCCTACTCGGGTAGGTGTGTGCCAGCACTCGATGGGCTAGGCGGTTCGCTTGACTATGGACAAGAGATCCCTGTTATCCATGCAGTGGGGTTGGCAACCCATGGGGGTATGGTGACAACATAACGAGAGGGAGCTAGTAGTCCGAGACTTATCCAAACTCCCTCGAAATATGATGGCGGGTGAGCAAAGTTAGTTTTGGTTTGGGAATTAGAGGACGAGGCAATTGGATGGATTGTGAGGAGCTGATTGGCTGCCTTGGATAAGAACACACTTGACACTCATGCTTGAATCTCCTAGAAGGATGGTTTCCTAAGCTCACTAAGTTATAGGTCTTTTAGATATATAATATTTCAAAAATGGCTTTAGCAAATAAAAGAACCAAGCCTTCCCTTGTAGCCTCTATCACTATATGCATTAGGGGGTGTACTCACAAGTGCGGTTTGATTGCGCACTTACCCTCGCACCCACTCACTCTTTTAGATAGAGTTCAAGAAGATGACCCGTGCGAGTGTCACAAAGATGATGATCCAGACGACGTTCGCCAGGACGAGGTCTAGGACGTCCTTCCAATTGTTTGCAAGATTTGCATAGCTGCTGGATGCACTCTTTGATATTGAACTCTTCCGCTTGTCTGACGAACTCTTATATTACTTTTGGTATATAAGTTTTTGGCCAGATCGGCCCGGAGTATAATCCTTAAAGTCATATGGCTTAATTTCGGTTATGCAATATTAAAAGTCTTGAACTCACTTGTATGCAATGTTATGTAAATATGTGCACTATGCACTAGTACAGGGACCAGTGCAGTAACACAGAGGTGCTCGGAGAGACATAAAAATGAGGACTGACAATTACAGACCCTAACCAGCAATTGTGGAAGGTATGAGCAGAAAAAGAAAGGAAAGGCCGCAGAAGTTTGGTTATGCGTGCCTGCGAATCAAGTCAAGAGAAAGAGGGGGAGGCGAGAAAGAGAATACTAGCAGTACTAGTATATAGTTTACCCCCATCGCTGAAGTTCACATGCGCGTCGCCTTGGCACGGGAGAATCCTCCCCTGCAGGACCAGGCGGAGGCGGTCTTCTGGGAGACCTCGATCGTGGGCGATGCGGCGGCGCAGATCGGCGACCTAGCGCGGAACACAAGACATTAGCGTAGACTGCGCCGAGGAGGAGGGTTTCAGTTTGACGGTGTTACCGAGAGGAGCGGAGGGAGGCGGAGGGTAGTCGGCCGGGACGGGCCAACGGCGCGCAGAGTCACCTCTACCGTCTCCAACTTGTCGCCGCCGCCGGCAACCAAGGCCATGGTGGATACGCGGTTCTGTTCTGCGGCTTCAGCCTTGCCTTCTTCCGTCGGATACTGGCCGCGGCCTGGCTTATCGCGGCCTTTTAGGCATGGTACCTATGCGTGCCAGACTTAGCAGCCCAGAGAGAGGCCCAGGCACGGCCTGTGGAAGGACGCCGACCCAGTTCCAAATAGGGAATTTTTTATTTTATATTTATTTTTTTCAGAAATAAATAAATGATTTTTACTTTTAAAAAATTAAATAAATAGCCTCCCGTCGCCAGCCCATCGGGCCAGAACATTAAACCGCCCTCCGGTCGGGCGAGATTTTAAAAATCCGCCTAATGGGAGGGCGAGATTTGCTCGCACCAGCCCATGCGCGGGATAGGCCAAATTCCACTCGACGGGAGGGCGAGGTTTCATAAACCGCCCGCTTGTCGGGCGGGCTTTACTCCCAGCAGCCCACTTGCGGGGTGGACCAAAAATCGCCCCCCATTGGGCGATATTTATAATCCGCCCGCCTGTTGGGTAGGATTCTACATTTTTTTTTTTACCGATTTTTACAAAATTAGAAATTTTTTGATTTAATAATAAAATCATTAATGTGTCATAAAATAAAATTAAATAAATGGGGTCCCCGCATCGTTTGAAAATATAGGTCATAAAAATTGTGCCTACTGAAGGGCTCGACCCCACCACTGGCCCGAGTCTCGACCTTTCCCACGGTGACAACGACCGACCCCATGGAAAAATCAATAAAAAATATAATATATAAATCAAAATGCCAAATTTGTTTGATTTGCAAAAAGGGATTGATTGATTTATTAATTCTATATTTTTAGTATGTCTTTCGAAAATAGGGTGTACCGAATTTGCGTAGTCCGAAATTAGGGTTTACAAAGGGAAAAATTTTATTATTTTGTATGAACGGACCCGACAGTTTTAATTTTCATCTTTTCTATTATTAGATTTAAAAAGGAAAAAATGTTCGTCTTGTCACAAAGCATTCCTCGCATGCCAGCAGTTATAGCGTTGAAGGTAGAATGCTCTCAGGAAATTTTTATTATCAGAATTACAAGGAAGTTCCTACTGAGTACAACGGGGATATTTTCCCTTACTGATAGCATCAGGTCCAGCCTTCTTTGCGTGACGTGCCCTCTTGAACTTTCTCTCCTTTTTAGCCTCTCGTGCCTCAACAGCCTGACATTCAGCGTTCTCTTGTCGCTTGCGATACTCCTCCTGCCAACGCTTCCGTTTCTCCTCTCGCTCCTCCTCATACTGGCGCTGCATGAACCACTGCCTCTTCCAACGGACCTCACGCTCGATGTGTTTCTTGTCTTCCTCCGATTGCTCCGTATCTAGCCACTGCCAGAAATCGCAGAGAGGTGAGAGAGACTATTTGTTCGATATAAGTTAGTACAGATCACATGTGCCATGTAGGTAGATATAATCATGCAGGATAGGGTGAGCAAGTACCTTTGGACGCTCACCAAAGACAACCTTGGGTGGATCGTACTCATAGTTCGCACAAATGAAGAACCTCCTTCCGTAAGTATATGAGAAACCTTCGTCGGATTGAACAAACTTACAAAGGTCACCGTAGAAGCACATTGGAACATTGACCCCTTCTGACACGGTGGTGTTAAACTTGCTCCTCGGAGGGGTCTCAGAGCCGGAGGCTGCCATTGCTCGTTACAAGGAGATTTGTGGAGTGTATGGGCCAGAGTGATATGCGAGTTTCAGAGGGAAGTTGCAGCGTAGAGGACCCGAAGGCATGAGGGTTTTTATAGGGAAGTTTGTTCGGTGCATGGACGGAGTTGATGAAAGCATACGCATCCCTCCCGAGTCTTCTTCGCTGCGATTGATGTGATTGACGGTGGCGGCCTTTGTTGATCAACAAAGGCGCGAAATATCGATGGATCTGCGATTGATGTGACCGGACGGTGAAAAGCGATACTCCAAGCAATGATCAGCTGACATGCCATGTTAGCAGTGAATGCACTGCTCTACCGATGAAATGAATGGGCTGCATTGATGTAGGCAGATGTAGGGCACTGTTAGGACGTGTTTAATTATAAACAATGTCAATAAGCATAATTAACAAACTACTTAATCCAATTCGTTAATTACTCCTCGGCCTATATAATGGGAGGCAGAGTCGACGTCGCTCTCACTCCCACACTCACTCTCACTCTGTGTGTAAACTCCCTGCTTTGTTTAGAAATTGAAGGGTTGGCTTCTTAGGAGGGAGGCGAGTAGAGAAAGACATCACTTTGCTATCGCATCGTGCTATCTGTTCTATCACGATAGTGCGTAGTTTGAGGAAGTACTATTTCCTCTTGTCTTGTTCAATAAATTCGTGCAGGCTTGGTGTAATGTCACATTGGTTGCATTTCATCTTCTTTCAACTTACATTCAGTACTTTTTTGCTACTTCATAGCGTTCTTCTTCGGCCTACCGCATTGCACATATGGCTTCACGACACTCCACGAACGGTTGGATCAGACAAACCTGGTGGGCGTCAAATGGTCCTGGATCTGAAGCGCGTCTACCAAGCGACGACTTGCCTATTCGGATGAGAGCTAGCTATAACACAGAGCCAACCATGATAAGAGACCCAAAATTCTACAGGGGATGGCCACATTGCGCACATGGAGTGGACACAGTTGTACAAACTTTTGACCATGTTGTCAAAGGATGGGTCGCCAGCGTTTACCACCAAGGGTACTGCCAGCGATGAGTAACCAAACGACAATGGTCCAGGGTTAAATACTTTTCCATCTCACCTTTTTCTCATTTCCAAATGCAGACCGATGACTGTGGCTTCAACAAATAGATGGACGACCCCTTCCCAATGGCCGCTAACAGTTACATCGAGCATCTTCACGCAAGAATCTCCCGCCTTAAGGAGCGAATTGACTTTGCTACTCGCTTGAACAACGTGTATACCCGTGTGGAATCGCTCTATCGATGCCACTAAACCTAGCGTCCCTACTACAACAGGGGTTTCTTTCATGTATTTTGCATCAGTCTTCAGTCTACGTGGATTACTATCATGTACTAAGTACCATAATTTCAATGTCACGAGAGCACCATCTTTAGTTCGTTTACATCATGCGTACCATAATCTCAATGTCTTGAGCGGTCCAGATCAATTTGCTTCACGGCGGTTTTTATAGCGAAGTTTTTTCGATGCATGGACGGAGTTCATGGAAGCGTGCGCATCCCTCGCGAGTGTTGCTACTGCAGTTGATGTGACTGGACGGTGAAAAGCGGTATTGTTGGTGAGCAGTGCGGAGAAATTTCTGATGGGTGCTGCGGTATGGACGGCGCGGTGGCCTGGGGAGACGGCACGGCAGCAGAGGAAGACGTCCCGGCCTCGGCGAACTGCTGCCTCCACGCTCCCTGGGGTGGCCATTGCGAGGACGGACGAAGGCCTCCTGACGGTACCCTCCAAGAGGGCTGTGGTGGCCCCTGGCGCCAAACTGTGTCCTCGCTCCGTGCAATCCTACATATCAAGGTAGTGTCATATTTTAAATTGTAATGAAGGTAGGGTGGAGGAGGGCAATAAAGTTCAAACCCTTCGGTGCAGGCTATAGGGCGTCCGAAAGGCTACAGCATGTGAGGCTCTGGAAGGTCACCAGTATCTCTTCTCCGGTCATCTGAATGCCGTGCTGCAGGCGCTCGACAGTCGTGCGTGCATCGACGTTGCACTCACGAAGAATGTCGATCTGTATATAGGACCATAGCCATCATGCGGTGTATGCAAATAAAAATAGAAATTGAAAAGCAGGGCTAAAGATCTGTACCGCCTGGTATGCGGCCTGCACGCGGTGCAGCAGGTACGTGTCGGTGGCTCGTGCGACGTGGACGATCTCGGTGCTAGGGGTGTGACCCACCTGAGTCCTCGTAGACGCACTGTACCACCGTAGGTACACCGGATACGACGTCGCGTCGTACAGTCGATCCTCCTCGACCGGCTCATCTAGAGCGTCCTCCCACTATGCTACCCAAGGCTCCATCACAGGAGCCCACAGATAGCCAGCAGTGTGGCCACGTCTAGTGGACCTACAACAAACATCGTATATGACACTTATAATTGTAATGATAGAAATCAAAATTACAGCTGAATGGAAAAGATTGTACTGGTGAGCCTGACGCTGGACAGTGTGGGCAACTGGTAGAGGGAACTCCTGGTAGAGGCCGAAATGCCGCATCACCCAGTGCGGTGAGTACTCCTCAACGAAGATGTCGAAGAGCAACGGTCAGGTCGTAAGCCAGTACAACTCATCCCGCTCGCAAAGCGACGACAACCCGTGAGGTACACGAGCAAGCACTCGGTCCTGAGTATAGGGTGTCCAAACGACATCCCCCTCCTGTACCTCGTCCAACTGCCTCACGTACTTTGGGTAGTCCTTGTGCGCCTGAACGTGCGCCCACGTAGGCTGCAAAAAGGAGAAAACAACTGTAGTTAGTCCTGTGTTATGTAAATAATGCACCAATCATGATTTACCAATATGTACCCTCCGACGAAACCAAAGGAAGCCCATGGTGGGCCTATCCTCTAGTGTGTCGTGGTAGTATGCCACCTCGCAAGGACTGTGATCCATGAGTGGACGCCCAATGGCGATCCGCTCATACGACCACAGCTGTAGCAGAAGGGGACAGCCACCGAGGATCGACTGTGCATCTGTCTTTAGGACGGCGTCGCACAAAGCTCTGTACGTCCCCACAAGGACTGCTAAAGCCCAATCGTACTGGGGGACCTCGTAGGGGGCGGCGTCGGCGATCTCCCTGGCGTACCCAAAGAGGTGCTTGTCGATGCAATGGTCGTCCGTACTGGTGAACATCACCCAGCCGAATAGCCAAAGCAGGTAGGCCTCAAGGTGTCGGGACACAGTAGCCTCATCGGCCTGAGGGTGGATGTGCTCCGCCTGTCAATGTTTGCAAGTACCAATGTTAGCAGGTAATTTAAGTAGGACAAGTCTGCTCGTTAGTTCTTACCGTGAACTGCAGAAGCCACCTCTTCGGTGGACCACGTGTCTCCGCCTGAGGGAAAGACCGGTATACTCCTGCGCCTGGTGCATGCACTACCCCACCGAACCGGCCAAGTAGGTCGACACGCAAGGCAGGTGAGACGTCCACCGCCACGACTGGTGCACGGAAGCCCTAGAAGGAACGAGACGTCCTGGAGAGTCAGAGCCATCGGTCGACAAGTGCTGCAAGGAGGGACCTGTCAAAACCGAAATGCCTTTGACGATCTGCCGGAGGCGGGTCTCCAACGAACGCCTGGGCCATAGCCTCGAGCATCCGGCATAACGGGAGGAGGCCAGAGAGGTGCAACCTGCAAAAAATGAAGCATTCAGTATGTAAGTAAAGCTAAATTATAAAAAACGAAAGCAAGGAAGGTACGCCTTGTACGATGTACCTGTCAACCCAACGTGCGTCCAGAGTGAGCAACTCGGCGGGTGTCCTAGTCTGAAAGACACCTAGTAGCCTGCCCTCCACTGCACTGAGGTACGACCAGTGCCTACGGTCAAGGGAGGGGTCGAGCAGCGCCCTCTGCTGCTTCTGCTGCTGTGGCGGCGTCTCCGGATAGCCCATCTCGTTGGCCATTGTCACGTGACCCTGCGAGATATGCATGTATGGGTTAATTATTTCGATTGAATCAGTAATAATTCATAAAGAAAAATACGTATGTACAAGAAGATCATGTGATCAACAAACAGTACATATCTTGAGAACATAACATATTACATGAACATAAATAAGTCAACAAA
The DNA here is from genome assembly GCA_036346145.1 of Olyra latifolia. Lineage (NCBI taxonomy): Eukaryota > Viridiplantae > Streptophyta > Magnoliopsida > Poales > Poaceae > Olyra > Olyra latifolia. The sequence continues at coordinate 749,795 of CM070531.1, read as the reverse complement.
TTACATTGCCACCAGTAAGTCAGCATATTACATTGTCGCGAATATTACAAATGTAAATTACACATGTCAAGTAGTTCGATTAAGGTATCGTAGATACATTTTCAATCGAACCGCCGTCGTCCATCCGCCCCCGACCCGGACGACCCAGCATCCAAATCGTAGGACTACATGCACTAGACTTGTCACAGTTCACATAAGTGTGACTGTACTCATTGCACATGCTATATCTCTTCTCAATGCTCCCAGCCTCTGACTGATCCATGTCGTTCCGAATGCGACGGTGTCGGCGACGACCAACATTGTACTTGAGCAATTCCCTAGCCGGTACGTGACGGCTGTTCGGACCAGGTGGATCAATAAATGTACCGAAAATTGCATACCCATATATCTCTGCATGCCATGTATTTTGGATTGTTTTCTTCCTAAAATATTCGGACACAAATAGGAAAGTAGGGTGATTTGTCATTAAAGCTGCCGCAAGTACATGAGAGCATGGCTTGTGAAGAAGCTTCGGCTTGCGGCATGAGCATATGCATGTATGGTCACGCAGTATGCATTCCTGTGTAACCCGCTCACGTTTACCACCACGACGCCCCCTATCCCTGCAGATTATGTGGTACCTAAGATGATCTGTCCCCATTGCCCTCGTGACATGTCTTTCAGCCTTACCTATCTTCTCAGCCATATACTTTGTAATAGCAGCGGAGTATATCAGACGACTGTTAGCCATAGCAGCAGACACGGCACGATAACGATCCATGAAGTACTTGCATGTACCTTGAAGAATTCCCTCTACAATTGCAATCAGAGGCAATGCCCTCATCCCCCGCATGACCCAATTGTATACCTCTGCCAAATTTGTTGTCATTATTCCGTATCTAGCCCCTTTAGTATCATACAAGAGAGCCCACTTCTCTTTTGAATCATCCTTAATCCAATCTGAGAAGCATCTCACGACCGAAGCTCGTGTGGCCCTACCCTGCCTTGTCTATAGTTCATAGCTCTGCTTTGCGGTCATCTCATCGAGTGTCTTCCATAATTTGTTGAATTTTCTTTGCTGATTATGCTTGCACAACCTCTTGAATAGGTTCATGTAGTGTTTACTCTTGAAGTGCCTAAAACAATTTTCTCCCATATGCCTCATGCACCACCTGCTTTGCATATCACTCCACTGGACACCCCCTCGGTTGTCGGAGCCATTTGTAATCTCATCAATTGCACGCAGTAAGCCTGCATTTCTATCATGAATGACATAGACATTTGTCTTCCTGTGACAACAGCATGTTTCACACGCTCTAGGAACCAGCACCAGCTATCTGTATTCTCTCCCTTGACAAATGCAAATGCCACCGGTAAAATCTGATTGTTGCCATCCACGCCAATTGCTGTCAATATTTGCCCCTTATACTTGCCAGTGAGGAAGGTTCCATCTACAAATAGCACAGGTGGACAATATGTGAAGCCTCTTATACACGGACCCAATGCAAAGAATACCTATTGCAGAACCCACTTGCCGGTGTCAACGCCGGAAGCAGGATACTCCTTAATGTTATAGTACGTCCAGGATTTCTTCTACTAATCGTCTGCAGAAGTTGGGACATATTTGCATACGATACTTCATATGTCCCGAACCGTATTTTCAAAGCCTTCTGTTTGGCTCTCCAGGCAGTGGGATACTTTATGGTGTACTGAAATTGTTCCTCAATGGCCCGTATAATGGACCGAGGCTCATATCTTAAGTTCTAAACAATTTGTGAGTACATTATAATTGCAACAAATGTTGATGTCAGATTTCTGTGCCTTTGTTGTGCATTTTATAACTGACAGTCGTGCTCCTTTACAATTGAACACACTCAATAATCCACCCACTTTCCTTTAAATGCATGTACACGCCACGGGCAACCAGGAACAACACACATCACATCGTAGACGCTTTTACTCGACTTCACTACCCTGAACTCCCTCCTCAGAGATAATGACCAATACTTCACGGCATCCAATACAGCTTCCTTAGTCGGGTACATGGCTCCCTGAGTCACCTCATTCTCATGATAATCCCATGGTGTGTGCGTGTCTTCATGTACAGATAAATATTGGAAGTTGTAAGTATTCCACTCTACAGGCACCGCTCGATCACAAAAACTTCTCTCATCGTCTGACATATCCTCATCAGGGACTTTCTCATGCTCTGCATCCTCGGCTTCCATTTCAATAATTATTGATTCGATTCGTTCCTCTTCATCGGCCGCCCCGATCGCCTCTTCAATTGTTTCATTGCCTTCTTCCCCATATCTATCTCCGCATGCACTTCTCCCATGTCCTCTGTCACCTCCGTGTTCCCGACACCTTCCACCTCCTCTTCCACTCTAGCAGCACTAGTCTCCCCTGGCTCTTCACTGCCTTCGTCACCTCTGCTGAAATGTTGCTTGTACTTGGCCTGGACTAAGAAAACTAGAGGAAGGCACCGTTTGGTTGCAATCTCAACGTAGCGTCTCCAATTCCGAGTAGTCGATATAGGTATCAATTCCTCAAAAAAAAACCTTCAGCAGCACGGCTCACCAATGCTTGAACTGTCATGACATGTTCCTCTTCGTTATGTTGAAATGTCCGTGATAACCAATGTTGTAGCCCACTAAATGACCTTTCGGTGGGCATTGATATCCCTAATGTACATGATTGGAACATTGATAAATCTACCCCGTAAGGACCTTGCACAATCTCTCCTTCCCCATAATGGATCTGAAAATTAACCTTATCTGTCATTTACCCTGCCCAACAAATTTCGAACACCGATTATTATACGTCAATCTCCTTTTTCTACAGCCATTTTTTAACAATATTACTACAGCCAAAATATTGGCCAACATCTTGTTCATTATCTCTACAAATAAAATACTCTACAACATCTAATAAATTAATAAAGTACTATATTATTTTCAATGTAAACACTACATATTACCCTACTATTCCTTGTCTAAACCCTAACCCTAACCCTACCATTGTCGACACATACCACATAATCGTACAATTTATTGACTATACTATTTCAATCTAAACTCTAAATATTACCGTGCTATTTCTAGCCCAAACCCTAATCCTAACATAAATATTACACGGCTATTTTTAGCCTAAACCCTAACCTAACCTAAATATTACCGTGCTATTTCTAGCCTAAACCCTAACCTAGCCTAAATATTACATGGCTATTTTTAGCCTAAACCCTAACCTAACCTAAATATTACCGTGCTATTTCTAGCCAAAACCCTAATCCTAGCCTAAATATTATACGACAATTTTAGCCTAAACCCTAACCTAGCCTAAATATTACCGTGCTATTTCTAGCCCAAACCCTAATCCTAGCCTAAATATTACACTGTTATTTATAGCCTAAACCCTAGCCTAAATATTACCCTGCTATTTCTACACATAATGTTACATACACTAAATTCACATGACTATCCTACCAAGTTTTATCAAATAAATTTTTTACTACATAACGAAAATACCTGCGGAATCGAAGAGTTGCTCAGTGCTTCTCTCCTCTCCCCACTTTCTCTCTCGCTCTCCCTCTCCTCTCCTTCACTCAGCCTCAAATGGCAACAGTACGGCCGGCTGCCGCGCGGGAGCCTTAAATGGCTCAAATTTCGCCCATTAGGCGGGCGGGTTTTCACCGCCGTTCAAATTTCGCCCGTTAGGCGAGTGAATTTTTTGCCGCGTCCAAAAGTTGCCCGTTGGGCGAGCGGTTTATTCAGGCCTGCAAAACCTCGCCCTCCCGTCGGGCGGAATTTGGCCCACCCCGCGCGTGGGTCGGTGCGAGCAAATCTCGTCCTCCCGTTGGGCGGATTTTTAAAATTTTGCTCGACTGGAGGGCGGTTTAATCTTCTCGCCCAATGAGCTGGCGATGGGAGGCTATTTATTTATTTTTTAAAATTAAAAGTCATTTATTTATTTCCAAAAAAATAAATAAAAAATAAAAAATTCCCAAATAGGTCTACTCTCTGACTTCACCCTCCCGCCGTCTCGTCTCCGGCGAGCTATACGCTGCAAGCCCCAGCGACCTCGCCAAACTCGACGCTCTCCAGGTATGGGTACATCATCCCCGCTGATTCGTAGGTCGCACGCAGTTGCAGATTCGTTACTTAATTTCAATCTGGACCGCGACCGCAGGGCACCCACCTCGGTGTCTACGAGCGCCGCCGGTTGACCGTCGTGGTCGATGGAACAGGGAGGCCCTCTGGCGGCGCTGCGGTGGTGAGGCAGCCGAGATCGGGGAGTACACCACGGAGCACGCGGCCAGGTACGTGCCGCTCCCCCGGCGCCTCTGGGCTTGGACATGCCATCCAAACCTTTCTCCACTCCCGAAACGAATTTGACTAAATTAAATCAAGCACGGATCTACCCTTATTAATCTCCCTTTTTTCCTCCGCTAGCGCCTAGCCACCAGTTCTTATTCTGTGTGATGACATACACACACATACATACATGTAACATCCATTCCATTCATACGGTCAATAAACTTGCACCATCAATTTATCCGTTGCACAATGGTTGTTGAATTCTTCGAATCCAGTTAGCTGTAGTATGCTCACTCGTATCTTCCTTTTTCTTTTACTAGTTGGTTGCCAGTGCATTACAACGGAGTTTCAAAAAAAAGATGATGAAGATACTAAATCGTGTTGCAAAAATCCATGTTTCTCAGATATTTACATGTTGTCGAGATGTTCCGATTCAGCATAATGTAAAGCACCTCATTAGCACAAAACCAGTCCTTTTTTGAAAAAAAAAATTTGAGAAGACAAAAATGTATGTCCACATCAAGCCCTTACGATAACAGAGAAATGGTCATTGTTCATTGCTTCATTTGCTTTAACGGTTACATCTAAAACTCAAACAATCACCTATTTCATCCCCACTCTGAATCCAGAAACAATAAAAAAAATGCATCTATTTTTCACTATGTCAGACTGTTCTTTACCACACATTTTAAGTTAGGAAAAGATCAAGGGTAACAGCAAGATCTAAGAAAGGAGCTTGCCACCCACTACATCAAACTCTTCCATGTTACCCATTCCCTGCATACAATGCAATAACATAAATGCCAAAGTCACTATTATTGTGTGTACTGAATGATGAACAAGTTAATCTTCTACTTCAATCAACCAAGACGGCTCAGAATAATACCTCAGATCCACCTTGAAAACAACATCAAGAATAGTATCCGTGATAATGAAAATTCGCTGTAGTCAACTGATAATATATTTTGAAACAAAAATGCAATGTTTTAATTTTTACACTACATAATGCAACATGCTTGACCCTATTTTCTGAAAACAAGTATTAGAAAATTATTAAACTTCGTCTTCAAAAATCAAGAAGATACTACAATCTAGATATATTTCTCATTTCACTTCAGAGCATTTTCTTTTGTGAGCAGACTTAACTCCATATAGTTCAACTATATGCAAAGTGGTGCTAATTGAGAGGTTCATCCACAATTATGGAATATGTTAGTCATGGATTTATCTGCGGCAGCTTATTTTTCTAATATAGATCAAGCATTAGCTCACATTAACAAAAATCCATAATCTCGTAGCTCACAGATTACTATGGTCACGTGAAGAGTACCGATGTTTTTATCTGAAGTGCAAATCGTGTGGGAGATTGAAAGAAATATACCTTTCCTAGTATGGACTGGAACTTTCTGGGTAGGAATGGCCAGATCATGCCCATCTGAATCTTCCAGTCAATTGGGTTGATGTTGGCCACCTCCATCTTGAGCAAGGCATTGCTTTTTCAGTGATGGGATCGGCACATCTGCATGCTACTCTTGGCATTGGAATCATGTGATCAAAGCAATAAAATTCAACCGATTAACACAATCTTGTAAGTTCTGAATGCAAAAGATCATATATTGATGATCGGCACAAAAAAATTAAGAGAGTGAAGCATCTGAGTAGTTATAAGCTGTAACACGAACATCTATGGACAGAGAGCCTATGACAAAAATAAAATGACCAATACGTTAGAATGAATTCTGTGCTATACTGAATTGTAAAAAGAAAAATACATCATGATAATGTAATTTGAACAGTAAATCATTTTTGGAAGGTAATTATATGCTGAGCATGTTGGGCTTTTGCCCGTTTGAGGCTGCAGCAAAAAAGGCTTATGGGCCAAAGCTGAGACGTGATAAGGCAGCAGCAGCAACGTTGCTGCGTAGAAGCAGCTGGATAAGCTCGTTAGCGAGCTCACGCACGCTGGAGATGGCGGCGGCGCCGGCGCCGGCTGACCTGGGAGATCGGCAGCGCGTCGTGCGCCTCGATGGCGGCGTCGGCCGGCCTTCTCGCTGGTTGTTGCATCACCCTCGTTTCCCTCTCCTTTTATCTGGTGGTTTTGTTCTCTCTTGCTCCTACGGTTCTACACGAAAAACCCTAGTTCTTGTTCTTCCAAAAATCCGGTTCAATCCGAGGTGCTCCGCCTCGATTCTTGCATTACGAGGTGCTGGGTCTCCATCTTGGTTGATTGAGTTGGTTTCTTGGTTGAGGATTACAAACCGTGGGTGATTGGGCGTGCCGTCGCTTGGTCCCTTTGGCGAGGGTGTGGGTCTTTGTGATCTTGAGTTGCCGTCTTGTGCCGGGATCTCGAGTTGTAGTCTTGGACTGCTGCTCGAGGATTGACGGCATTGTATCTCCGGTCTTCTACCGTGATTGCGTCGTGATCTGGCGATTTTGATTTCTGGGACAGCGACCTCGTCGCGCCTTGCCATCCTTCTTGCCGACTTCGGATTGATTGCCTTTGTAAGGATTTTCCTACCTCTCTTTGTATCTGTGCATTGTGCCAAGCAGAGAAAATTTGGGGACCTTGCATTGTTGCAAAGGGCTAATTGATCTGTTTTGGAGTGCGGTGCGTTATTTGTGGGCTTGTCGGTTTAATAGCTCGATGATGACTCGTATATTGAGATTGGCTATGACAGTTTATTGATTATATACCTTTGTATTGTTGATTTAATTCCAGTTAAGTTTGAGAATTAAACTGCTGATTACTCTCGCTGTTTAACTGTTCAATTACATGTCTAATTGATATATGACATATCTGGATAGTCAATCTTTGTGAGCATCTTTCTTTGTGTTTAGTTTCTCTATACCTTTGGTTGTGTGAGCGATTTTGTCTTGCTCTTCGCTCGACTATCTAGCTGTGTTCCATTGTTGAAACGCGAGGCAAGTTGTGATTAAAGCAGTAAATTTCTGAAAATTGGACTTTTAATTAACTTTGCTAGCTGTGTATTGATCTTTAAGTCTGTCATAGCCTAATCTGTGATATATATATGTGATTGTGTTGTTGGAAGGCTAATTTTAGCAACCCAACACATTGAAATCGAGAGCAATTTATAACATATTAAAAGCCGAGCTATGTTCTTTGTTTAAATGTTATAAATTCTTGTTTATTATCATGTTGATATCAGCGACATATATGAATTGCCATCTTTCTTTGTCCTTGTATCTGCAAATTCATATTTACATGTTTCTTTCATGATAATACTGGATATTTGCTGTTATTTAAATCTGGAATTATATTATCATTATTATATGTCATATTGCTTATATCGCACTATTTACAACAGAGCATACGTCTGATTGTACAATCACATCCAGTATAGAATAATGTTGGAGTGTTTTATTACTTTTAAGGTCAACACCTCAGACAACATGGGCGAAGTCATTAATTCTGCCTGAATAAATATTGGGTTTGTTTATATGCTAACATACAAGAGTGCAATTATTGAGAGCAAAGGAGTGTAACTTTCCCGTCATGTCAACCTGACTTGTATCCAATAAAGGTGCATACCCCAAAATAATCACAAAGCTGATTAAAAAAAGAAGCTGATACGGGCTGGTTCCGGATGAACCTGCTCATAGAGACGAGTGCCGGCCGACGGCCGGATCGCAAGCTGCTCGACGACGATGAGGTCGCCGTGGCGGCGTGCGCCTTGGATAGCTTGGCTGTTTTCGGAGCCACCGCCTAGAACTAGTTTTGCGGCATGGAAAAGCATGCCTTTTCTTCCCTTCTATTTCCTTCTTATACCCGATACAACTCACGCGTAGCCGCCGCGGCTAACAACCCACGAACCCGCGCGCCTCACACGGTATAGCTAACAAACTCCCACACACATGAACTAACTCACGCGGAGGCAACAAACTGCCCAAGACTCACGCACACAACCCGCTACGTGCTAACAGCCTGCATGGGACTGTTCTGCATGGATTCTTTGGCCGGCTTGCGTAGACAACGCCGATAGTATACGCGATCAAACGGCCGACATGTATCAGCACTCCCCTCCTCCAAAACAAGCTTGTCCTCAAGCTTGCAGTCTGGGAATGAACGCCTGAACATAATGGCATCCATCCAAGTGGCTTCCTCCGATGGCTCGCCCGACCAATGGATCAAAAGTTGACGCCGTCCTTTATCGAAACGCTGGGCCAAAATGCGATGAGGAGCCGACTGAGTAGCTTCTTCTGCTGACATGTCACCTCGGCCGGCAAGTTGTCGACCGGGAGCGCCGGCGGCTCACCCTTGTATTCCTTAAGCAAGGATACGTGAAACGCGTTGTGGAGGCAAGCAGCCTCCGGAAACTGGAGACGGTAAGTGACTGGACCGACATGCGCCAGCACCTGGAATGGCCCATAGAACCTAGGCGCTAGCTTGGAGTGGCGAACTGCACGAACAGAGACTTGGCGATGTTTTTGTAGCTTGAGCCAAACCCAGGACCCGACAGCGAACTCCACCTCCCGATGGTGCGCATCATACCGCTGTTTCATCCTATTTTGTGCCTGGAGAAGATGACGCTTGGCTTGCTACAAGGGGGAATCCCTATCCACCAACACACAGTCTACCGAGTCGATAGTGGTTGAGCCTTGCTGATATGGCGTGAGGGGTGGAGGTGGACGCCCATATACTAGCTGAAAGGGTGTCATTCGAAGTGCTGAGTGGAACGAAGTGTTGTAACAAAACTCCGCCCAAGGTACCCAATGAGCCCAACTTGCCGGGTTCGATCCCACAAGAAAACGGAGATACATCTCAATGGTACGATTGACTACCTCCGTTTGACCGTCCGTCTGTGGGTGATATGCTGTCGAGAGAAGCAATGTTGTTCCGCTCCGCCTAAGCAATTCCTGCCAAAAGGCGCTAAGAAACACCGGATCCCGATCGGACACAATGGAGTCGGGTATACCATGGAGCCTCACCACCTGGTCAAAGAAGAGCTTGGCCACAGTACATGCGGTAACTAGAAGAGATACTGGCATAAAGTGGGCATACTTTGATAACCAGTCGACAACCACCAATAAGGCCATCTTCCCCTGGGATTTCGGCAACTCGGTGATGAAATCCATGGATATATCCACCCATACCTGGTGTGGAATAGGTAGGGGCTGAAGAAGTCCCGCCGGTGACATGGTACTTGACTTGCTCTGCTGGCATGTCACACAACGCCCCACATACCGCTCCACTGAGGCTCGTTGATTCTCCCAGGAATAATTCTTTTGCAGTCGATACAGTGTCTTCTGAGCTCCTTCATGAGTAAGATTGTGAACAGAGGCAATGATCTTATCCACCAAGGGAGGCGAGGCCGGTATTACGAGACGATCGCCTCGATACACCAAACCGTCCCGTACCCTTAAACTGCCGGACGCCCCTTGCGACGCGCTGGCCCCGTCCGGAAGAACAGCGGACGTCGACGATGCGGTGACGGCCGCGGCCATCTCGTTGGAGGCACACCTCGCCGCCAGACGCACCACCTCCGGGTCCTAGCGCAACACCTCATGCCACTGGGCCCGTGTCACCTCCTAGGGGCTGGAGATGGCTGTGCACCGCGGTTCAACATGTGGGGCACAAGAAAGCGCATCGGCTGCTGCATTGTGACGCCCCGGCTTATATTCTACCTGAAAATCGAAGCCCATTAGCTTACTGAGCCAGTGCTGCTGAGGAGGAGTGACTAGGGCTTGCTCGAGGAGGAACTTAAGACTTCTGTGATCTGTGCGTACGACAAACGGGTGCCCCCATAAATAGGGTCGCCAGTGCCGCACGGCCTTCGACAACCCAATGAGTTCGCGCTCATATGCCGCTAGCGTCTGTGGCGATGCGCCGACTTCGGCGGTGAAGTAGGCAATAGGATGGCCTGTTCTTTGTAGAACCGCCCAATGCCGTCTTGGACGATCACACTCCACCACAAAGGACGACGTGAAATCCAGCATGTGAAGTACCGGTGCTGACACTAAGGCCTCCTTGAGGTGATGGAAGGCCTTCTCCGCCAATTCTGACCACTCGAAGTTGTTCTGACGAAGAAGAGCGGTGAGAGGCTCCGCGATGGTAGCATAATCCTGCACAAAAGCGGCGATAGTATCCGGTGAGACCCAGAAACCCCCCGCAGCGCCGTCACCGAGGTGGGACGTGGCCATTGGGTCACGGCCTGTAGCTTGTCCGGGTTGGCCGACACACCATTGTGAGAGATGATGTGTCCCAAATACTCCACCTGCTCCTGGGCGAAAGCCCACTTGGACTTCTTGAGGAAGAGTCGATGGAGACGTAGACGCTCTAGCACTAATTGAAGGTGCTCACGGTGCTCCTCCTCCGAGTTGCTGTATATCAGGATGCCGTTGAAGAAGACGAGAACAAACTTGCGCAGGAAATCTCGCAACACCTCATTCATCAATGCCTGAAAGGTTGACGGTGCATTGGACAACCCAAATGGCATAACGAGGAACTTGTAGTGCCCATGGTGCGTCCTAAAGGCGGTCTTGGCGACGTCGTCCTCCCACATCCGGACTTGGTGGTAGCCGGACCGGAGGTCCAACTTGGTGAAGAAACGTGCTCCTCCCAGTTCATCAAGCAACTCCTCCACCACCGGAATCGGGAACTTGTCCTTGATTGTCCGTGCATTGAGCTCTCGGTAGTCGATGCAGAATCACCATGTCCCATCCGCCTTTTTCACCAACAGGACGGGTGAAGAAAAAGGCGAGCAGCTCGGACATATGATCCCTTGTTTCAGCATAGTCTCACACTGCAACTCGATCTCGTCTTTCTGATGGTACGGGTACCAATACGGCCTTACTACCACCGGTTCTGTGCCTCCAGCTAGAGTGATTCGATGGTCACAGTGTCGCGGTGGCGGTAGCCCTTATGGTTCAGCAAGCACATCCTCGTAAGCCCCTGATAGGCTCTGGATGGCTTTGGCTTCCTTCATCATTGCCAGCATGGCGGTTGGACGTGGTGGACGTCGCGTGCCTTGTAGCCTTCTTGGAGAGCCCGCCCGCTCAAACTCCATGGATAGGTCCTCGAAGTTCCACCTGATCTCGCCTACTGTTCGCAGCCACTATACCCCCAAGATCACGTCGAAACTGTCGATGGCCAGGATAATGAATGGGGCGTTGAAGTCCTGCCCCTGAATGGTGAAGTCGGCCTGAAGAGTGCCTAGGCACGGCAGATGTGCTCCTCCTGCGACGCGAACCAACTGTGGAGCGCCTGCTATAGACATGCTGGACGCCGACCTCTCCCTTCTGTGTCGCGTCGCGTACGAGCTGATGAAGTTGTGTGTGCTTCCGCTGTCGATGAGACTGAGCCAACGCTTGTTGTCCATGTGCACTGGAACCTGCATAGTGTTTCCGTGCTTGGGACCAAGCGCAGCTATCATGGATAAGGAAGCCTCTGCCTCTGTTCCTTCTTCAACGTCATTTCCTTCTTCCTCAACTTCTTCCACTTCTAAATGGAAAAGACGCTTGTAGCGATGCCCCGGGAAATATACTTCGTCACAGTTGTAGCAAAGTCCCTTCGTGCGCCGATCTGCGATCTGATCGGGCGTCAAACGCTGCCGGCCCGGCGCAGAGGCCGCGCTGCTCTGTATACTTGCCACCGGTGTAGCTCTGTTGCCAGCCGCTGGACCTCCTGAAGCTGCGCCGTTACCAAACTGGGACTGCACTCCACTTGTGGCGGGGCGTTGCACCATCGTCGCCCGGTGAATGCCGGTGGTGGCGTACACAGCGCTGCCGTAGTCGCCCGTGTGAATGGTTCTTTGGCGACGAAATCCTGAACGACGGTGCCGCGGCCCCTTCCCACGCCCCCTGCGCTAGTAATTCCCTGTATAGCCTCGGCAATCTACGCTGTCTTCCGGGCCTTCGCTTCTCGTGCAAACCCAATTGCCTCGGAAAGGTCCCGAGGGCGTTCGCAGCACACATCTACCCCAAGTGCCACCGAGAACCCTGCGACGAAGGTCTCGATCTGGTCGGTTCTCTTCATCTTCGGAGTACACGGCAAGAGCCGTTGAAACTCCCGGGCATACTCATCCACCCCACTGTTGCCCTCCTTCAAATTCACGAGGTCGCCCAGCGGGGCGGCCGAACACTCGAGTATCGAGTGAAGCGCTAGATGAACGACTCCGAGAAGTCCTCCCATGCGATCCACCTCTCCTCCTGCTGCCAGTTATCTAGGACCTCCTGAGCTTCCCCGGCAAGATGGAGATTCGCGATCTCCACGTAATCCTCCTCGAGAAGGCGGTGCACCCGGAAGAACCTCTCGCACTTCCGTAGCCACCCCAAAGGATCTTCCTGACCGTCATACTCCAGAAGGTCGAATTGTGGTGCGCGAGGTGTCCACCTACGATCTTCCTACTCATCATCTCGTTCGGCGCCGCGCCTCCTTTGGCCGAACGCTGGCTCCCCACGCGCATGCCTCCTGCGCGTGTCCTCCCTCCTAGGAGAAAGTTCGGACCGTTGTGCTCCGACGGTGTTACGACTTGCATCGTGGCCTTCAAGCTCGTCGCCCGCCGCCTCTTCATCACTAGCCGAATCCTTGTTCTTCAAGAGCCGTGTGATGTTTGCCAGCATTCCCTTCACCTCCTCCATATCCGATTCGTGAGCCGCTACACGGTCATCCATCGAATGCGTCAAGGTCCCGGTCTCGACCGGCTCTTATACCAGATTGATACGGGGTGGTTTCGGATGAACCTGCTCGTATAGACGAGTGCCCGGCAGACGGCCGGATCGCAGGCTGCTCGACGACGATGAGGTCGCCATGGCGGCGTGCGCCTTGGATAACTTGGCTGTTTTCGGAGCCACCGCTTGGAACTAGTTTTGTGGCATGGAAAAGCATGCCTTTTCTTCCCTTCTATTTCCTTCTTATACCCGATACAACTCACGCGTAGCCGCCGCCGCTAACAACCCGCGAACCCGCGCGTCTCGCACGGTATAGCTAACAAACTCCCACACACACGAACTAACTCACGCGGGCAACAAACTGCCCAAGACTCACGCACACAACCCGCTACGTGCTAACAGCCTGCATGGGACTGTTCTGCATGGATTCTCCGGCCGGCTTGCATAGACGACGCCAGCACCCCGAGTGCATCATACGGTTCGGCTACACGCCTACGTCAACTCGGCACGGTTTCACGCTAACGCCAGCGCCCTGAGCGCAACCTTTGGCACGGCTGCACGCCTACGCCATCACCCCGAGTGCATCATACGGCTCGACTGCACGCCTACGTCAACTCGGCATGGCTTCACGCCAATGCCAGCGTCCTGAGCGCAACCTTTGGCATGGCTGCATGCCTACGCCAGCACCACGAGTGCATCATACGGCTCGCCGCCGCTCGTCAACTCGGCGCGGCTTCACGCCAACGCCCGGTGCCACAGCGCAACCTTTCGCGGTTGCGTCTATGCCGGCACCGAGTGCATTATACGGCTGTTTGCATGCCTCGTCAACAGCGCGGCTTCACGCCAACGCCCGGCGCTCGGCGCAACCCTTGGCACGGCCAAGCGTCAACGCCCGGCACCGAGTGCATCATATGGCTCGCATTGCACACCTCGTCAATCGGCGCGACTTCACGCCAACGCCAATACTGGCGCAACCTTTGCACGGCCGACGACTCTGGCGGCACCACGAGTGTATCATACGGCTCGGTGCATGCCTCGTCAACAGCGCGGCCACACCAACGCCACGCGCCCGAGCACAACCTTCGACGGTACGCATGACCGCCCGGCACCCAAGTGCATCATACAGCTCGGCTGCATGCCTACGTCAACTTCGGCACGGCTAGAAGCCCATGTCTGCACTTCAAGCCTACAAGGTGATACACCCAGGGGCTAAAAGCTCAAAAGTAAGGACGACATCATCGCCAACAAAGCAGGGTTCAAGGAAGTGTTTACGCTACAAGCACCGACCATGGCACAGTTACGTGTCAACGCCCGCGCCCCGAGCGCAATCTACGGCATGGCTCCACGCCTACGCCAACTTTGGTACAGTTGCACGCCTACACCAGCACCCTGAGTGTATTATATGGCTCGGCTGCATGCCTACGCCAGTGCCCCGAGCGCAAACTATGGCTCGGCTTCTCGCGCACTGCGCCGAGGGCAGCCACGCCGACTCCCTACGCCGACTCGCTGCTCCGGCAATGACAAGGACGGCCACCCCAACTTGTGGCTTCTCGTGCACTGCGCTGAGGACAACCGCGTCGACTTACTACGCCGGCTTCTCGCGCATTGCGCTGAGGATAGCTGCGCCAATTTACTACGCCCGCTTCTCACACTGCGCTGAGGACAGTTGCGTCGACATTCTACTCACGCCGTGACGTCAACCATCGCGCCGACTTCCAGGACTCCAAGAAATTGGGCTGGGAGTCACTCGGAGATTTCAACCTGCAAAACTCTCTTGAGCCCTTCACAGCTTCCTTACATGCCAATGGAGCACTCGGCATAGAGAAGGTTCCAGTCGGAGTACTCGACTTGAAGTATGACTTGGCCGACACACATCCGAGAAGGCATCAACTCGGCTGTAAAGCACTCGGGGGCTACTGTGGATAACATGATCCCCGGGTATCCTCTCGGAGACAAATTAGGCGGACCATCTCACGGAGCAAGGTCACGCCTACCATCTAGAAGATGGGCCTGCCCCGCATGAAGACCCGATTTGTATCATAAGAAAGGCACAGTTGTAATCCGGTACTTACGTACTCGGCAAGAAAGGATAGAGATAGACTTCCTATCTCTATTCCCAGTTTCCATAACGAACTAGGATACTTATTTGTAACCTTACCTCCCTCCACGATATAAAGGGAGGCAGGGGCCCCTAGTTCGGGGGATAGAGAAAAAGATAGAGGAGGAGAGATCACATCGATCCATAGCCATTCTCAACATTGATCCACCGAGATCAACCCCAATACAATCCACGAGCACAGGAGTAGGGTATTACCTCTACCGTAGATGGCCCGAACCTGTATAAATCTGTCTCCTATGTTACCATCGGGTTTCGGTCTTGCCTATAGCCCCATAAAGTATATTGCCGGCACAATTCGTCGACACCTAGTTCAATGATGAACTTTCTTATCCAAACAGCTTCCTTTGTTGCTTCCGAAGCAGCAATATACTCGGCTTCTGTTGTAGAGTCTGCAATGGTCGACTGCTTTGAACTCTTCCAGCAAATCGCTCCTCCGTTGAGGTATAACACGAATCCAGATTGTGATCTTGAGTCAGCCTTATCGGTTTGGAAGCTTGCATCGGTGTAACCAGTTACAACGAGTTCTTCCTCACCACCATAGACAAGGAACATATCCTTAGTTCTTCTCAAGTACTTAAGGATATTTTTTACTGCTGTCCAGTGACTCTCGCCAGGGTCTGCTTGATATCGACTTATTATACTTAAGGCATAAGAAACATCTGGACGTGTACATATCATGGCGTACATGATAGATCCAATAGCTGAAGCATATGGAACCACACTCATGTGATCTTGCTCATCCTGTGTCATAGGACACTGAGTCTTGCAGAGATTTGTTCCAGGTGACAAGGGCAAGAATCCTTTCTTGGAGTCCTGCATGCTGAACCTCTTTAGCACCTTATCATCCAATTAACCTTCTCGATCTATCTCTATAGATCTTGATGCCTAAAATATAGGCTGCTTCGCCTAAGTCTTTCATTGAAAATCTTATTTTCAATGATGCCTTAATTGATTCAAGCATAGGAATATCATTTCCGATTAATAATATGTCGTCCACATATAGAACCAGAAATGCCAGTGTGCTCCCACTTGTCTTCTTATAAAGGCAGGGTTCTTCTTCATTTTTGATGAATCCAAACTCTTTGACAACTTCATCAAAACAAAGATTCCAACTCCGTGATGCTTGCTTCAATCCATAAATGGATTTTTGAAGCTTGCATACTTTTCTAGCATTTGTAGGATCAACAAAACCCTCAGGCTGTATCATATACACGTCCTCGCTGAGCTTTCCATTAAGGAAAGCGGTTTTGACATCCATTTTCCATATTTCATAATTGAAATATGCTACAATTGCTAGGATAATCCGAATCGACTTAAACATCGTGACTGGTGAAAAGGTTTCATCAAAGTCAATATCATGAATTTGTCTGAACCCTTTAGCCACTAGTTGGGCTTTATGGATGTCAACTCTTCCATCCACGTCAATTTTCCTTTTGAATACCCATTTATTCTCGATGGCTTTCACACCATCCAGTAAGTCAATCAAGTTCCAAACTTGATTATCTTTCATGGAATTCATCTTGGATCTCATGGCTTCGAGCCATTTTTCAGAGTCCGGGCTTTCCATCGCTTCTTGAAAAGTGGCAGGGTCATCGTCATCTAATAATGACGTGTCACCTTGTTTATTCACAAGAAACATAAACCGCTTAGGTTTGTGACGTACCCCTTCTGATCTCCGCTGGGCTGTTGTTTCAATAACAGGTCCTACAACTGTTTGCAAATTTTCTTGAGGTTCCTCCAGGTTAGAAGAAGACTGAGGTACATCTTGAATTTCTTTAAGGTGCACTGATGATACGGCACGGGGTTCCAATCTTCACGGCGTAGGATATCAAACAAGATAACTAGCTGCAAGCAGTCAAGATAACTAGTGCAACCTGACGAAAATATTTCGAAGCCAACCACAATCTTGATACGACAACCTGTATCGAGTATTCGCCCAACCACACTCTTAAGAACCAAGCCACACAACCTGACTCAAAGGAGCAGGAGCACAGATTAGGTGCCAATGAAGCGGCGGCTTCTGCAATCCCCGTAAAGAAACCACAAGAGCAAAGGGGTAGATATCTCTCACTCTCTGAGTTTGTTAGCACAATGCTGAACAAAGGGTCTATATTCTGATTATTAAAAAGTTTTTGAAATGGGTAGAGTACACGGGTATTTATACTAGGAACATCCCTCCTGGTTTAAGTGTGAAAGCAAATAGAATCTAATGAATGTTTTCTTGGCTAAGGAGAAGTTATCTTAGGTTCTCGCGCAACATTTAACAGCCTGCGTGGTCTTCAGTAAAATGGTCATTACTCCTTACTGGGAAGTCCAAATGACCCGTCGTTTGTTGTGTTGGAAAGTAGACTCAATTATATTTCCAATCATATGCATTATGACCACCTAACACATGACAGGTTGGTGCGCCCAACTCTTGAAAGTTGCAATTCATGTTGCACCATAGTTTGAGCAGTATCCATGTTAGCTTCCACATCGTCCTTGTTCATGTACCTCCTCCATGCTTGAGCATCCTCCATTTCTTCATCTGTAAACCTACGTAACAAGAGTGTAGAATTTTTAGGTAGTATAAAATTCTCCTCATTTGTAATATTAATTTCAGCAAGGAGTGAAGTCACCTCTTGTTGTAGTTTCCTCGCATGGCTGCGGGTAATTGGTCCTTGGATGGCATGTGAAGGTGTAGTATGTGTTAGGGTAACTGGAATGTCTTCATCACTGGTCGCCCAGCGCTAGAACGTGGTCTCCCAACTCTGGGACCTGGTCTCTCGTCTCTGGGACCTGGTCTCCCGCCTCTAGGAACTGGTCTCCAGCCTCTTGAAACTGGTCTCACTGCAACAAATCTCGCCTATTGTGACAAAAATCTAGTGAAGATTGTTGTAATTGTCATGTATACCCATATAATATGACGAAAAGATGTTGTCATAAAGTTAGACGGGCCTCATTTATTTATGACTACTCGTAAAATAACGTGACAAAATGCTAGAAGATTTTTGTCATAAAACAACATGATGTCAAACCTTGAAGTGGACCAAAAAAATTGTGACACTAAATTTTTATTTATGATGATTTTGTCATTGTCATAGAATCGATATCAATTTTATGACGGTTATTATTGTCATAGTATTACTAAATTTCTATGTCAAACAAATAAATCGTCACATTACTTATACTATATACTTATATATTATATATTATTATTATTATTATTATTATTTTTATATTAAAACTTACAGCCCTCCGGGAGCCTCTGGAGCTATCCACGTCGTTTCCAAAATGGCAACCATCTGATTGCGCTTGCGGCGCCCACCGCCCATCTGCTCTTTGTCGATCCACTTTTGCGGGCAGCCACGGGCCCGTCGCTAGCCCTCCCAAATTCCCCATTCTTTCCGCCTAACGCCGTCCCCTTCGCCCGACCCGCCATGCCTCCTCCCGAGCGATATGTCGTGCCGCCTTCCGCGGATCTGCGTATGCCCGGCCTTCGCTCTTCGCGCGGATCTACCGCGGCGCCCGTCGTCGCTCTTCCGCTTCGGATTTGCGGGGCAAGCACACCTTGCAGTCACCGCCGCCGCTTGCCGCCGCCCTTCCGAATCAACACGCTAATCGCATTTCAGCGCCGCCTCGTCCCTCTCCTCTCCTTCCACCCCTCCCAGCCGCAGCTCCTTGGTCCCCGTCTTGGAGAGTCACCGCTACACCGTCCGTGCGAATCCTCATTGTTGCACTCGGCCTCAAGCTCGGCCTCGAGCCAAGCACCATGGTGGATCCGGCCATCTGCACCGGATCTTGCATCTTGTGTCCAAGCCCAAGCACATGATGGATGGCGCATGCCATGTGGGGCTCGAGGATCTGGGCCTAGCCTTTGCACTGGTTGCTGCTCTATGAGGCAAGAGAACACCGCCTCCATCCTCCACCTGCAAAAGCTCTAAAGTTAGTTGGTGATGTGCATCTATTAGTTCCTTTGGAAGAGAGAGGTAACCATTTTCGCCCTACATTATCCATGCATAAATTGTATATTTTGTAATTCTACAAAGCAACACTTGCCTTTTCATCTTTTGTTGTGTATTGTTGAGCAATGGATACACTTATAGAAAACACCTTTTCTTCTTTCCGAGCATTTGTGCTTGACCCTTTTTTGGAGGGAGACCCTGCACTCGGGTTAGTGGTGATCAGTTCATAGATGACTAAGACGGGCATAAACTGATGCAAAAAAGGTATTATCTTTTTACTTGAGTTCACTGATTGGTCAATTCTTACCCGACATACATATGTTTTTATGATTTTTTTCCATACCCCGTGGTGGGCATCAGGAATATTACAATTTTTTTCTATTATTGTGATTTGTTTAGAAACACCCATGATAATGTTCACTGCTACTTAATTCAGGAATATTACAAATTTGCTCTTGATGTGATGACAAAAAAATAGATTTAGAAATAGCCATGATAACATTCACTGGTACTTAGTTAACTTTGGGCCATTTTATCATCTTTTATGCAGAATGTTCTAGCTAAGAGGGCTTCTGTTAGGTTGTTTCATATGCACAGATACGTGTGCTTACTTTGGCTAATGGGTTGATGTCCTTTCAATAACAAACATCTAAGTTCTATAATTTGATTTTGTATGCCTTTCCTTCATAAGAATTTCTGTTAGTAAGTAATACATATGATAATCAATTTCCAGGCAACAAAGTTCTATGAATCAGCCATTCGTGTTGAACCTGGATTTCTTGGAGCTGCATTGGCTTTGGCTGATTTGCGTGTAGCTGAAAGATGGAATAAGGATGCATTTTTCCTGCTTGAAAGGTATCTAAGACAGTGGCCAGATGACTCTCTATAAATCAAGTTGGCTCAGGTATTTGCAGCAACAAATATGCTTTCTAATGCACTTTCCCACTATCAATCTGCACTACTGCGCCCTGTTTTAGATTCAGTTCGTTAGTTTTAAATGCTACATGTGCCATACAGTCATATACTCCTCTGCGCTTAATTAATAAAAATAGATTTATTTGGTCTATTTAGTTCTGGTGCTTACAGGACAAACAAAAAACATGGTTTAAACTGAACTTCTCACGTCTGTTTAGTTACTGCCGACCACTCTGTTAATTAATCCTACTAGGCTTGGCTTTTAAGTTCTAAAAAACTTATAAGCGCATCGTGATATTATGTTGAACCATCCTAGAGTATTGAGATGAGGTTTTTTTTAGTGCCATCATAATTTAATATGTACGTGCTGTAAAAATTTGTTTGGACATAGTAATATATATTTTCTGAAAAACGAAGATGTTTAATATCTATTTTTGTGGTAAATTTTGGACTTTCCATATTCTCTGTTCGGTAGGCCTGAGATTACTGTGCACCGTTATTTTTTCTCATTTTTTTGTTAGGTTATCTATATCATGATTATCTCTATTCCATTTTTGGTCTATTCAATGTATCTGTTTGGTTGTTGAGGTTCATTTTTTTGTGTATTCAGCGTACCTGTTGGGCATCACTAATGTTTATAGAGTTTTTCTTGGTAATGATTCTTGCAGCACCATTGAATGAAGCAATGCGGTGGCTTGAAAAGAGTGGATAACTTTATCATCATTCATGTGATCTTGGTGTCTATGAGAACCTTATTGTTCCCGTGAGGGCTATTTTCTACACTTATGTTTTGTGTCCTTCCTGAATGTAATGTTTATGTATTCAATTATGAATGCAGAAGAAAAATCAAATAGGTTACTTTTATAAATTATGTGAATGCTGATTGCTTTGTCCTCTGTTTAAAGGCATCAACAGTTTTGGCACGGTCTTTTCTTTAGACAATTTTACCTAGATATTCTACTAATCTATCCAGTAGGATATAGGTAGGAAGGAAAGCATGAAAATAATGTTTATCGATCCGGTTGTTCGATAAACAGCTACATGCTTAAATTAGTTATGTATAAGTTATAGCTAGCTACATGCAAAAATTTCATCAATTACTCTTACTTTAGGCATCAGATGCATTGTGCACATGGGCTAGATCTGCAGGTCAAGCCTAGCAATAAGTTAAACAATTTGGTCTATTTCATACTTGTATAAGCTTTATTTCGAGACCATAGGGTTAGTAAATGAGAATAATTTTACAGTGCCTCCTCTTTAGTACTCAGTTTTCTTTCAGATTTCTCTTGTCATCTTGTGATATATATGTCATGGTCCATCTTTTTTGTGTTCCTCTCGTGTGATCTACCTGCCATGGGAACAAACAAACAATAGGAAGGAGCAGCGCAACATTTGCTAATCAGCTTGACAAGTATGTTGCTACCTTTTCGAAATTCTTTGTACTCAACATTTCTATGAACTTCTCTGGACCTTTGTGCATATTGGAATTACAATAGGAACTACAACAATTACATCTAATCAATCTTATCACTATTTCTCTGCACCAAATTACGACAACATGGTCATATCATGCAAATATCTCTTCACGGCTAACTATCTTTTTTTTTATTAACAGTTAGCAGTAAGTTTAGTGTTTACTTCTGTACAAAAATTTTAGATGTTATGCATGTTAAAGTTTCACTTATTCTGAATGTTCTTTGCAGCCTCAAGAGAGTGGCTTGTGTCTTTTGTTTTATATCCTTGATGAAGACCAAAGTCGACTCGAATTATTGGTGATAACCTTCTCCATAGCAATGCTGAGGCATTGGCATGGTGATTTTATAAGTATGTTGAATATTTTGTAACAATGTTAGTAATGTACTTAAAACCTTTTGTAATGGTTAGAGATAAGTCATTGAATATGTATTGTTGGCTACTTTGTGAATATGTATATTTTTTTATATTTTTCCTAGATATCTGGTATCCAAAATTATATATAAAATTAATGCAGTTGGTGAATCATTTGTGATGTTGTTTTCTTTTTGTCAAAAGCTTGTAGAACTACACTGCAACTATGTATCAGTGACGATGTCTATTTGTCACAGTAAGTTGTAGATGTGGTGTGTACGAACTCTATTTGTGATGAAAAGAGAGTTATATGTGACACTGCCAATCAATATTTTGTGACAATTGTATTTAGTCATGAAAAGTTACAATACAACGACCAAAATGAAAATGTCATAGATAGTTGATATTTTATGACGCTTTAGAAAGAAATTGTCATTCGGTACTTTTAGCGACAGCGCATACATGACGTTCGTCATGACGATGAAATTTTGTCACAAATTATTATCCTTGACAATAAAATGCTATTCCATGATGTTTTGGCTTCGTCATATTAGACTAATTTTGTTGTAGTTGATCTTCCGCCTACTGCACGGGATGTCCTCTATTGGCGATATGCCCTAGAGGCTATCATATAAGAAGATTGTATCATACTTCTATGTTCATGTACTTATCAGTTCCATGAATAAATGTCACTCCTTTGTTCATTGAGTATGACTTAATTGTGAATCACATTGGTTATATGATATTATTTTAAACGATCCCTAGTCACATACCATTATGTGGGACAATAGTGATCTGACCAGCACGTGTATTGATTGATGGTAATGTTTCAAATACCATAGATATGGAGATATCGAATCAATAATGTGGGCACATGTTAGAGAACATGGGGTTGGATAGACCCGCTCCGAGACACTGCTGAGATTGTTATCTTAGAAGTGCCATCAGGGTGTAGTCTCGAGTGATATAACTATACGATCCTTTGGCCTGAGATTCTTATTGATTCTCAGCATGCGTAATTGTATACTTTGGAGCTATCAAACGCTTCACCGTAACAGGGGAGTTATAAATGTAGCTTCCAGGTATGCCATGAAATATGACGTGAGATGTAAGAGATCAAGATGGAATTTGCCCCTCATTAATAACGGGAGAGATATCTCTGGGCCCCTCGGTGTGGATGGATGAGAAAAAGTGCATGACCATGCCAAAGTGATTAAAGAGTTAATCACAAATTATATCAATTACATTGACGAGTGAATTTGTCGAGCTATCACAAGGGTGGCACGCTTCTCGCCTTGAGCTTGACTGATATCGTGTGGCTAAAGGATCCTATGTGAGTGTATCAAGATTTAGCTAATTTAATCATTGTGTACATTCAGGGGTCAATATGTACTGCTAGGTACCGCTATTGACTTGTGGTCTGGGGAAAGGGTTCTCCGGGACAGCGACCGACTTGTACATGAGCCTAATGGATCACACACTTAACGGGTTGGATCATGTCTGATGGATTGGATCCATTAGTGGGTTTATGCGGATTTGGATCCTCTGGCGTCTTAATGGATTTCTATTGTAGAAGATCCATTAGTGCGAGTCCAAGTGGGCTTCTATCATAGAAGGTCCGTTAGTGCGCTCTATATAAAGGAGGCGTGGGGGCATGCGGCGTTAGAGTCTCCCCACCACGAGTTCTAGCATTTGACGCCCCATCGCCTAAAAACCCTAGCGCGTCGTGGGGTGCTAGCACACCGCGGCGGTGTTCCGGATGTGTGGATACCGTAGAGGCGTCGTCGCTCTTGCGTCGGCGCTGATCGATTCGATCGGCTACATCACCTGTACGACTACGACGACGTTGTTGTGACGGCGATACACGACGAGGAGAAGTTGTACCACGTCGCGTTTGACTACGTACGGTGCTTCGGAGCACGCGGGGAGGCTTCACCCACTCTACTTCTGCTGCTGACGTGCTGCAAGGGTAACGCTCCATGATCTCTGACTCGCATGTTTCCTGGGTGTTCGCGGTAGAAAAATTTTGTTTTCCGGCTAGCGTAGCACTGCGTTCTCCTTCAGTCCTCATCATCCTCCCCCTCTTGAAAAGGAGTCGTCCTCGACTCTGATTCTTCCAAGCCAACGAACGGGGTAAGATGAGCAATATTGAATGTCGAGCTAACACCATAGTCTCCAGGAAGCTTAATCTTGTAGGCATTGTCGTTGACTTTGGCTAAAATTTTGAATGGACCATCTACTCGTAGCATCAACTTGGACTTACGTTTCTCAGGAAAAAGCTCTTTGCGCAGATGTACCCAAACTAAATCTCCGGGTTTGAATATCATCTTCTTTCGGTTCTTGTTGGCGTTCCTAGCATAGTACTTGGTCTTCTTTTCAATTTCTTTCTTTGTCTTCTCATGTATCTTCTTTACATATGTAGCACGCTTTGTGGCTTCCATGTTACTCCTTTCTTACAAAGGCAGCGGTAACAAGTCGATCAAAGCAATGGGTTTGAACCCATACACAATTTTGAAAGGACACATATTAGGAGTGGAGTGAACAGCCTGATTATAAGCAAACTCCACATGTGGCAAGCATTCTTTCCACTCTTTCAAGTTCTTCTTGATCATTGTCCGCAGCAACATAGAGAGTGTTCTATTCACCACCTCAGTCTGTCCATCTGTTTGTGGATGGCAAGTGGTAGAAAACAGTAACTTTGTTCCAAGCTTTGCCCATAGTGTCTTCCAGAAGTAACTCAAGAACTTGGTGTCACGATATGAAACAATTGTTCTTGGCATACTGTGCAATCTCACGATTTCCCTGAAAAATAAAAAGGCTACGTCGGAGGCATCATCACTTTTATGACATGGTATAAAATGTGCCATATTTGAAAATCTATCTACCCTCTGTGTTCGAGGTAATCCCAAAACAATATCCATGCTAATGTCTTCCCATGGAATACTAGGCACAAGTGTAAGCCCCATGGCACTATGTGATTTTGATGTTGATGACAACCGATTTTTGGATCTCTCTGATGATAATTTTTCCGGAGAATGCTTAATTGGAAAATCTTAGCTTTCATGGACCCTTTAAGTTCTAAAGGATGTCGGAGCATCAAGACGGAAGACTAAGGACTTGTTTAGAGGTGGATGGGAGACGTTTTACCGACTATTAAGAGGGGTTCAAAGTTGAAAACTTTCTCGATCTTTTCTCTCTTGAGCATAACTTATTTGTTTACCTTTGAGAGAGTTTAGAGAGTTGTTTTGGAGCCTTAGAAAGCCTAGGGTTGAAGCCTGGAAAGTCGAAAAATAGTTTTGGAACTATCTTTTTGAAGGCTGAAAATCATCCTATGGTAGTAGGATATTCCAGTTAATTTAATAGGATATTCTGGCTACCACAGTATAACTTCTGGATCAATTTTTTTCCAAATTTTGAGAGAGAGACAAAAGACTGAGAGTGTTAGTCGGATGGTTCGGCTAGCCTAGCCGGACATTTCGGCTAAAGGTGTGTCTCTTCTGTTGGGCCTGAGTAAAATTTCAAAAACTCTAGTGTGTTAGCCGGATAGTCTGGCTAGCCTAGCCGGACCTTCCGGCTAAAGGTGTGTCTCTTCTGTTGGGCCGGGTAAAATTCCAGAAGTTCCAGTGTGTTAGCCGGATAGTCCGGCTAACCTAGCCGGACCATTCGACTAACAGTGTATAACTTCTGTTTCCAGGAAGTCCGAGGGTTGATGGCAGACAATGCTAGCCGGATAGTCCGGCTAACCTAGTCGGACCATCCGGCTAAGTGTGTGTAACTTCTGTTTCTAGGGCATCTAAGGGCTGGTGGCAGACAATACTAGCCGGATAGTCCGGCTATCTAGCCGGACCTTCCGGCTAAGCTTAGCCGGGCTATTCGACCAGGTTAGGACTTCCATTCTAAAGTTCGCCAGATCCATTTTTGTCTCACATTTTGGTTCTTCCAGCTATTTAAGACTATCATTCCCTTTTGCATGCCGAGAGAGTCGGGACCTTCCCACTATAAATAGAGAAGAGGTGCTAGAGAGGAGAGTTGATGTTTCCATTTCGTGTTCATCTTTAGCCCCAAACTCACCCCTTTTCCACCCCATGATCCTAAAGTTGTGAGTAATTTGGGAAGATTTCCTCCGAGGTAAGTAAGGTAAGTGTGCTGAAGGGTGTTCTTGATCGTTTTGGTTTTCTTTCTTCCTTGAACTTGTTACTCTTGGTGTTTGTGGAGCACCTAGACGATATGTGTGTGGTGGATGTTCTTGGAGGCTTGCCGGTGTTTGTGGAAGCCGTCTAAGAAGTTTGTGAAAAGTTGGAGTCGACCTTGCCGGGGTGGCTAAAGACTACCACTAATGGATCGAGATGGAGGCCCTTGTGTGTCAAGGGTAAGCCTCAACGTGGAGTAGGAGTGAAGCTCCGAACCACGGGAAAAAATCGTGTGCCTCTTGGCGCTTTTTGCTCTTGCAAGTTTATTTTCCGCATTATTTAAGTTTTTGCAAGTTTGCTTAGTTGTAGTTCATCCATTCCTAGATAGGATTGAGTAGCTAGGTTTGGGTAATTTAATTTTTCTTAAAAAACAAAAAGAACAGAAATATTAGAATTTGAGTTAGCCTATTCGCCCCCCTCTAGGCCTTAGATCCTCCTTTCAATTGGTATCAAAGCTTGGTATTCCATTAGTAGGATAACCGCTTGGAAAGATGGCCAAGAGTGGTTCTACCATTAGTGTGAATGTTGGCAAGGTTCCCATGTTCGATGGTAACAACTATCCGTATTGGAAGATACGCATGAAGTGCTATCTTCAGGCTATGAGCTATGATGTTTGGAGAGTGACAGTGAAACCTGTTCCTGTTCGTGCTGACGAGAAAGCGGACCTTGCCCCTGGTGAAATCAAGAACATAGAACATAATTCTAGAGCTATGAATGCTTTGTTTTCTTGCTTGAGTGTGGATGTTTTTGATCGGGTTAGCAATTTGGATTCCGCTCACAAAATTTGGACCACCCTCGAAGAGATTCATGGGGGCACGTCTGATGTGAAGGAAGAAAGGTTAATTGTAGTGTGTGAGAGGTTTGATCAGTTTAGAATGTTGCCTAGTGAGTGTGCAAAGGAAATGATACTCGTCTTAACCCCATAATCAATGAGCTCAAAGGATTGGGAGCACCTCTGTCTGATGCTGATGTGTGTAGTAAGATTGTTAGAATTTTGCCCAAGAGTTATCGGTATTTGGTTACTTACTTGTCCAATAGTGGTGACATCAAGACCTTATCTCTTACTGAATTGCTTGGAAGACTTACCACTCATGAGTTACTCATCAATGCTGAGAAGTTGTAGCTGTGAAATCCAAGGTTGTAGCTCTGAAGGCTAAAGACAATGCAGCTGATGCTGTTGATGAAGATGATTCAAGTGAAAGTGAGTTGGTTGAGAATGTGAAGGAGCTGGCTCTTACAATGAAGAGAGCTGGTAAGCTGATGAAGAAGGTTGGATTGGGGGATCTCAAAAGGAACACCTTCAATTCATTCTCATCTAAGATGAATCCTTTTGCAAATGTCATCTGCTATGAGTGCAATGAGAGAGGCCACATTGCCTCCATCTGTGACAAGAAGAAGTTCAAGAATAAATCCAAGGAAGACACTGAAGGTGAAGGTGACAAATCCAAGTCCAAAGGCAAGGTAAAGGCATCAAGGAAGTCTGGGTTCAGAAGATTTGGGAAGAAAGGCAAGAAACAAGCCTTTGTTGGAGAATGAGTGACTGATGATAGCTCGAGTGAAGACTCTTTATCTTTTTCAAGTGATGAAGTTCGAAGCCTAGCTGGTTTGGCTATTTCTGAGAATACTCTGCCTCCACTAAATTTTGTCCCGAGATGCTTGATGGTAAGATCTGAGAAGGAAAAGGTGAATTACCGGAGTGGTGGCCATCACTGGATTATTGTTGATAGTGGTTGCACTCATCATATGACGGGCAACTCCAGGGTATTCACCTCATTAGAAGAAGATGATGTCTCCGATAACACGATCACATTTGGAGACAATAAAAGAAGCAAGGTCATTGCTAAGGGTAAGATTGCAATCTCTGATGACTTATCAATTGATAATGTTCTGTTGATAGAGTCGCTTAATTTCAACTTACTCTCCGTGGCTCAAATTTGCGACTTAGGCTATCATTGTCAATTTTCACATGATGGAGTCTCTATTTTGGATAATGAAGAAAAACTTGTTTTCAAAGGTTTTCATTTGCAAAATTTGTATCTTGTGGACTTGAGTTCTAATGCTTCATGCTTGTCTTCTTGCTTAGTTGCAAAAACTGCTTTGGGTTGGCTTTGGCATAGAAGACTAGGTCATGTGGGGATGAGCACTTTGAAAAAGATTTTTAAGAATAATCTTGTTGTGGGCTTAAAGGATGTAAAGTTTGAGAAAGATAAATTATGCAGTGCCTGTCAAGCAGGCAAGCAAGTTGCAAACACACATCCTGTCAAAAGCTTTATGTCTACTTCGAGACCTTTGGACATTCTTCATATGGATGTTTTTGGTCCTACTACTTATGTGAGTATTTGTGGAAATCTCTTCTGTTTTGTTGTTGATGATTTCTCGAGGTTTATTTGGGTTTTCTTTTTGCCAAATAAACTTGAGGTTGGTGATATTTTCAAAAGGTTTGCAAAAAGAGCTCAAAATGAATTTGAGTCCGCCATCAGGAAGGATGTCCGGACCCGGCTTTGCAAAACCGACCCTTCTGTGTTTCAGTACTAGTCCCAAGGATCATACGCTAATACACACAGGTTAAACAGGATTGCCATCAAACACATACTTTATTAATAAAGAAAATAACTTATAACATACATGGGCTGAATGCCACTTACATTAAGAATAAATTAAACATCAGAGTGCGCAAGATAATAACATGCGTCGGCTGAAACCCGTCAAACTACCACAGGCATCTGACTGGGGTACGCCTTTAGTAGCCAGAAAACTTCATCATCGTACTCTACCTCGCAAACCACGTACTTAGCAGAGTCATCACCTACGCACAGATCTGATAAACAACTAATGAGTATGGATATACCATACCCAGCAAATATGTATATCCTTACGTAATGAAATGCAAGGTATCAAAGGAATGGATCTGGTTTATTTGCATAAAGAGCACTTTTAAACAATCCTATCAGTTTTAAAGCAATAGTGTAAAACAATTTTAAATTCATTTCTTTACTCATGTTTTCTCAACACTATAATATTATGTCGTCTCAGCATAGACCGAGATGACACTCGCTGTCAACTCTATAGAAAACCCTTGCAATACACTCCCTGTAATGCATTGCATGTCAATCGCTACCGAGCACTCACTGCCAGGCAATCCCTGCCCTACCTTTCTAAAACAATTTAATTATTAAAAGGTGAGACTAACAAGTAGAGCTGCCTAAGCCCGCTCTTGACTGTGAGGACGGCTATCATGATAGTTTTAACTCTGCAGAGTGGGTACACTTTACCCATAGGACTCACCCGAGAGTGAGATGAAGCCGCTATCCCCGTTCCATCTAGGGTCAAGATTGCATCACTAAGGATTCGCCACATGCCGTCTCACACAAAGCCAGAGGTTTCCCTCTTGTGCCAGGTGAGTACACGGTGGTCGCGAGCCACATTCACACCGCCATGACAAACCAATCCTAGATTTCCCGAGGTAACAACTAAGATATTACCATTATTAACACCCATGGTTGTACTGTTGTGCTTGGTTAGATCATCTACTATGTTTGGTCCTTATGTCGACCGAGGTGGCATACCACAGAACCAATATCCACCGATCAAACCACCACCTTGAATCTACTCACGCCACATTGATTTTAGTTGAATTAAATTAACTAAAACCAAAACTAAAGAGTAGAATCTCTCTACAAATTTTGTGAATGATCTCCCATCATATGAACTGGATTTCACAACGAAGCAAATAAGTATCTAGCGTGAGTAAATTCAAGGATGGCTATAACAAGATATAATTTATGCTAGGCATCAAAAGAAAGGTGATACGTGCTAATAGATGATTAACACGTCATTGGCAATAGCTAAAATTAAATAAACAAAATAAAATTAAAAATAGCATGCATAGTAAAATTTCTATGAATAGTAAATTTAGGAGAAAAACTGATGGAATCAATATGAATCTAGCTTGCACCTTGATCCGAGTAGCACGTTCCTTGATAACCGGCGGTTAGCTCTCCTCTGGACTCCTCCGCGACGTCTACACGCAAATAGAGACACTGACGAATCAACCATAGCAAATAAAATCCGGAAAATTATGAAATAAATATAGTAGGTAGATTAGATCAAAAGAAGATCAACAAAATTGGTTTGGGGCGAATCGGAGTTACGTTTTGAAAGATACAAAATTGTGAAATAGTGCTGTTCATAATGAACAGTACTGGGTCGTTGACTTGGTCCGATGGAAGGATTAAAAGGGGATTGCTCCTGGCTGGCTTCCTACATAGTAGCATGCGAGAGCAAACAAGAAAAAGAGAGAGAAAGGAAGAGAGAGAAATAGATGGAGACGGCGGCGCTTTCCCGGTGCGGACTCGGCGGCGGCGGTGGCGGTGGCCGGTCCGACGGCGGCGGCGGGTCCGGCCACACTAGCAGGTGGCGGCGTGGGTCCGGCGGCACCAGTAGATGGCGGCAACGGCGGGGCGCGGCTAGCAACGAGGTGGCGGCGGCGCGGCGCCGGTGGTGGGAGCGGCCAAGCAAGGCTGCACAGTGGCAAAAGGCGGCGACATGGGCACGCGGCAGCGGCCTCGTCACGCGGTGGTGGTTTGCTCCAGCGGCGGCTCGCTCCGGTGGCGGCTCGGCCCGACCGCGGCGAGGCGGCGGCGAGTGGCTAGGGGCGGCGACGCGGCTCCGGCTCGGGGGAGAAGGCAGTGCGGCGCGACGTCATGCGTCTTGGGGCGGCGACGCGAGCACCGGCGCGGCTAGCGGCGTGAGCAACCAGCGCGGCGGCGGCGTGTTGTGCGGCGTGGTACATCAGCACGCACAGGTGGAGGTGAAGGGCGGCTGTCTCACCCCGATTTGTGAAGACGACGACGACTTGTAGCCACTCGTCCTCCTTCCTCCTGTTTTGAGATGGCGCACTCAACAGATGGGTTTTGGGGAGGGATTCTTGGGTGGTTACTGCGGAATTTATAGGTGATGAAACAAATCCCTGAAATTTTGGAGTTTGATTAGGAATCGGTTTGGCGGGGTGGAGTTCGGCCTGTGCACAGCTTGGGCATAGGCACGGCTGACTCGGGCTAAACATGGTATGCTTGGGGATGAATTTGGTATGGTTTGTGTGTATGGCAAGGATGGATATGGATCCGATTTGGTCTCGATTTGGATGGGAAAAAATTGATTTGGTTTGATTTGGGAGTTGGATTTAGCATGAAGAGTTTTGATTTGGCATGATTTGGGTTGCACGGTTTTGGAAAGGCTGGATTTGGTGTACAGGAGGACAGGTTGCTTGCGGGTCGGCTTTCACGGATTGAGGATGCTGTGATTAGGGGAAATTATGGAAAATGAAGGAAAATCATGAAAAGATGACAAGTGGTGTCTACCGGGTAGAGAGAGAAAAAAGGATTTTCCCAAATATGTCTGAATTAAAATTTATTAAGAGAGAATCATGATAATACAAAATCCAAATCCTGTAATAAGAGAATTTTGAAAACAAATCGAAAAGTCCCTAGCTTTGATTACTTTTTAACTCCTAATAGATTGAATTATTTTGTTTGACAAATTTTTCTTTTAGAAAACAAATCAAATTGGTTTAATTTTTTCTCAACTGAAAATATACAAATAATTGAAATCCTTTTATTTTATAAGACCTTTGCTTTAAGCACTTTATTAATTAAAATCTAATTAGATGTATTTTCAAAATGAAAATATTGTAAAGCAACTCTTTGAACTAATTTTTATTCAAAATTCTCAAAATTTGATTTTAAACTTTTGGATTTTTTTAAAATCTCCGCTTCATTATAATTTTACAAACTATTACCTCAATAAAGTTTGAAAATATTCCTAAAATTTTATTTCTCTCAAAATTTTTAATTTTTACAAATTTGAAAATTCAGGATGTTACAAAGGAGAGAAATGACAATGGAACAATGGAACGGAGTTTGTAAACACTAATATTGAAGATTTCTGTGATGAGTTAGGAATAAAACATGAGTTTTCTGCTAGTTATACCCCTGCGCAGAATGGGGTTGTGGAAAGAAAGAACAGGACCTTGATTGAAATGGCTAGAACAATGCTCAATGAATATGGTATTCCTATTGTTTTCTGGGCTGAGGCTATAAGCACTGCGTGTCACAAGATCAATCGTTGGTATCCTCATAGATTGTTGAAGAAGACTTCATATGAGCTGCTTGTTGGAAGACGTCCCAATGTCTCCTACTTCAGAGTTTTGGCTGCAAAGTATATATCTACAAGAAGAGGACTCATCTAGGGAAGTTTCAAAGAAGATGTGATGTTGGTATTATGCTTGGATATTCTTCAAGGTCCAAGGCATACAGAGTATACAATGAGGCTACTAGAATGATTAAAGAGTCTTGTGATGTCAAGTTTGATGAATCTGATGGAGTGCAAGATGGGAATAAGGATCATGAAGACTGGGAGGACATCCAACTCACCAAGGCTATGGAGAACATGATAGTTGGGGATGTTAAACTAGTTGTGGAAGCATCTGCTCAAGATCCAATTCATGATCCAGCTTTAGGCCAACCATCATCATCAATGGTGCCTGAGGCTAGTTTAGAGGAAGCTTTGGAGGATTGTGGCGCCCCCTCTAAATTCACATTCGGCTCAAAGAAGTCACTGCCCATTTGCTGTCCCAGTGATTGGAAAATAACATACTAGCTGCCCAAGAGTAAGCCGAGCATGTTAGCTCCCAACCCGAGCTTGCAGCGGCACACACGGGCGACCTTTGTTGAAACGAATGTAAACCGGGTGCCCGGATATGTGTCCGGTGATGGCTCCTAAGATCAGCTACCATCACACACATATCCTCATAATGATCGATAGCACAACACATACATCTTCGGACATAATTTACATCCAACCGGGCAACATGAATTGCTGCCCGAACATTAAGTTTTAACATCATCAGAGTTTTACTGCAGCTGAAATATAAATTTGTTCACCAAAATAGCAGCGGAAGAACATCATAATAAACAAAAGACCAGCGTGGTATGCCCCCATTAACCCCATGGGCAACCGACTGGAAATTAGAACTCTGCTTGCCCGCTAGCGTCACCGTGCTCGGCTTGGTAGTAGTACTCAAGCACGGGGTCGTCTTCACCTGAAAATTGCAGCACATCGGTTGAGTACATATGGTACTCAGCACTAAGAGGTAATGTATATCCTCAATCATGAATATTATGTAATCCAAGGAAGGGCTAGCAGTACTTTTAGCACAATTTGCATTTTCACAAGACGTATATATATGAGTAGGTTGTAAATTGCATTTGAGGAAAAACATTCCAAACAGTAATGCTTATAGTATCCATCATAATTCATCATCATAAATCCATGATCATCAATCCATAGGGCTCTAACCGCCCTTGGTCTCTATCCGACCATAACCATAACATGCTCGGGCTCTATCCGTCCTTAGTCTCTATCCGACCATACACCACGAGCAACCCTGTACTCGGAAAGACACACGGCTATCCCACCATGCCTAAAACCAGTACCCAAACTGAACCATGAGCTAACATCAGTATCTCGCCTCACAAGTTTTCGTCCTTAACCACGGCGCCATTGTTGAACAGTTTAACACTCTGCAGAGGTGTACGACTTTACCCACACGACACAGCAAGCCATGCCGAAGCCTCTTAGATGTACATGCCAGTCCATTGGGTCACCCGAGTTAACTTCATCCACTCCTCACTCCACGAGTGCAGGAGGGAGTCAACCGTTGCAATGGATTTGTCCAAGGCCCATCACATCCAAGCACAAGGACGCACCACGGATGGTCCACCCTGCCACCCCATCCTCTAACACAAGTTGCCCCGCTGGTACCCAATGGCGCGAGCATGCACAGGAAATTGGCCAAGTGTTTCCATAATATACGTGTGGTCGTACGTATAGTAACTTGAAGGGATTGGTACCATGTTCGGTTCTTAATTCACTCGAACGGGGCTACGTGTCTGGGATCCATCCTCCCATCATTCCCCTATCACCCGTTCAAGTCCAACTCAGAGCTCACACGCAATCCATCATTATCAGTATCACATAGTAAATCATTCATAATTGAAGTCGTACGACCAACGGAATTACTCCATCGATCGCTTTACCACGTTGACTCTAAGCATGGCTAAGCTTCCGCTGACCAACTCAATTAATACTATCCTTTTAGGCTACAAAGGAATAGGGATATCAAACATAGACTACTAAGTAGGAGATAACTAAGTTCTACCCACCAAGTGACATATATATTTTTACTTAGCATGCATGCAAGTGATAGAGCATAATTAAAAACATGCATTCATAAATAGAGGATCAAAATGGTGAGTCAAATGAGGGGAGTATATGTGCCTTGTTGCTGCTGGTCTGGGTACGGAGCTCCTTGCTCAAGTTCGGGTTCCTCCGGAACGTTGGTTCCTAATGTTCGATATCAAGAACATAAAATAAAATTCAAATAAAATACCAAACAAATAGGAACATCAAATATTTTTAGAGATTCAGAAAGTTCATGATCTAATGCAAATTTTACAAAAAGAATCACCCAAATCCGAGTCCGGATGAGTGAGATAGAGCTATTTGAAGTTTGGGTATAATACTAGCTCGGGGCTGTAGGAACTAAGCTCGGGATTGACCAAAGAAGCTCGGGAATGAGCC
This sequence comes from Olyra latifolia, assembly GCA_036346145.1. Taxonomy (NCBI): domain Eukaryota; kingdom Viridiplantae; phylum Streptophyta; class Magnoliopsida; order Poales; family Poaceae; genus Olyra; species Olyra latifolia. Next base: position 715,237 of record CM070531.1, on the reverse strand, counting down.
TCCTAGCTCAGGAAGAACGTTGTCTTGGGCAAGAGTGGGTTTACAAGGTTGGATATGGCATAGCTTTGTCGGCTAGGACATGACCAAGGTCGGGCTTAACTAGCACTAGCTCGGAAAAGTCAGTTAGCTTGTATATTGCTCAGTACGAGCCACCTTTGAGGGTCCTACTAAGCTCGGCTAAGCTCAGGCTTAACATGAAAGTTGTAGGAAATTTCCTGGCGCACAATTATCATGTAGAACACTTTTTCATCTGAGCTACGGTTGATTTTATAGAATTTATTTACTAGGCTACTGTTCCAAGAAAGGCTAAAACAGGCTGTTTTCAGATCTGGGGTTCTAATGCTTCGGTTTCCACCAAAGAACGGCTTAGCCATGAATGCCAAATGGTGAAGAACATAAATGAGTGGGAGTATTGGGTTCTCACCTAGCAAGAAAGACCTTGCTTAACAATAGAGAGCCTAAATATGAGGAGATCGAAGTGATGGACGGTAATCTGTCCAGGACTCGGTTCAGCAACTCTTCAGCTTGTTTCTTAGCTCCTAGATGTTCCTTAGCTCGTGCATGAACTCTTCTTGGTCATCTCCAAACTTTCATGTGAGGGAAAATGACATGCAAGATGAGAGAACTGCAAAGAACCTCACTGCTGTCTAAAACAGCGAAGTAGATGAAGAAAGACAGCAAGAACTCACCCAAATCCTTGCGAACGTGCAAGGGAGTTGGATGTACTTGAAGCCTAGGAAGTATAGATGTTACTCCTGTTCATTCCATGGCCTGGATTTGAAGAAATAGGGCATAGATGGGCAGAAAACGAAATCAGTCTTTGTTGTCCCAAAATCGAACAGCAAAGAGAAAAGGAAGAGAAATCCATAGCAAATCTTTGTGCATGTGCTTACCATGGAGTGGAATTCATAGCCAACGATTTCAGCTTTCCGACGATATATAACACCCTATATGGATTCTTGGTGGTTTGGGTGGAGATTTAAAAATGGTGGAGGTGGAGATGAAGAACAACTTGCTGTTCTTACTGCTGTCCAGAACTTGGACGTGGGTGAAATGAGAGTGAGGGCTGGTTGAAGTGGGTGGAGATGGGTTTAAATAGAGGTGTACTCTTCCATTGACAAGTGGGTCCAGGTCCCACCTGTAATAGAGAGTCTGCGGGTAAGATTCCGGGTAAGAAAAGCCGCAGGGTCTGCTGCTGGCAAAGATCGACCACCAAAGGATGGAAGATTCGGCCGATCTTGTCGAAGACCGTCCAAGTCGACCAATGGATGGAAGATTCGCCGACTTCTTTGGAAGGTAACAAGGAATAAAGAATAGAGGTGGTGGCTGGGTTGTTTGACTAGGTACGAGCTTACTCGAGCTTTTCTAAGCCCGGTCAGGTCTTCTGTTGCTCGTTTCAGCCGTCTATAGCTCGGGCAGCTTCCTCTAGACATCTTCTAGCTCGGACAAGTGATAATCAATTCGAATGGGTAGCAACCAAGCTCGAGTAGAGCTCGGTGAAGTCCGGTATAGTCACTACCTTGCTTGATAGAGCTCGGGTGGACTCTACGTCACTCGGGCAAGCTACAGGTAGCTCGGGTATTTAGGGAACATGCCCGTCGGGCTAGGTCTCACTACTCTAGTGGCTCGGCCAGAGGGTTTAATGTTAAAAGCCTTATGTTCCCACCATAGAGCATGGTGGTTGATTGCAAATTTTTTTTTGTAAACCAACATAAAAACGAATGAACATGCTAATGATATGCATAGCTATACGAAATTTAACAATTTGGTCATTCATGCACCTCGCCCTTAAAAGAATCTGTCCCGAGATTCCGCTGTCTCGGTGAAGAGGTATGGATAAGTTGCTCGGAGATAATCTTCACGTTCCCATGTTGCTTCATCTTCGGTGTGGTTGCTCTACTGCACCTTGTAGAACCTCACGGTCTTGCTTCTTGTTATTCGCCCCCTTTTTTCAAGAATGCGAATGGGATGTTCTCGATAGGAGAGATCAGATTGGAGATCAAGACTTTCTATTTCGGTAACTTCGGTTGGAACTCGAAGACACTTCTTGAGTTGAGAGACATGAAAGACATTGTGCACGTCGGAGAGGGAAGATGGAAGTTTAAGCTCATAAGCTACTGCTCCTCGCTTGGATAGGATTCGGAATGGACCGATGTAGCGAGGGGCAAGCTTTCCTTTCACTTGGAAGCGATGGGTACCCTTCAGCGGGGTAACCTTGAGATAGACATGATCCTCCACCTCAAAGCTAAGCTCGCGTCGACGACGATTAGCATAGCTCTTCTGACGGGATTGCGCTGCTCGCAATCGCTCTCGAATCAACCTAACTTGCTCCTCAGATTCAGCAACTAAGTCAGGACCAAATAATGGCCTTTCTCCAGATTCGGACCAATTTAGGGGAGTCCTACACTTTCTCCTATAGAGAGCTTCAAATGGAGTCATTTGAAGACTAGACTGGTAACTATTATTGTACGAAAATTCGGCAAAGGGTAGGCATTTCTCCCAATCCTTGCCATAAGAGAGGACGCATGCTCGGAGCATGTCTTCAAGGATTTGGTTGACTCTTTCAGTTTGTCCACCGGTTTGAGGATGATATGCCATGCTAAAGGAAAGCTTGGTTCCCATTGCTCGGTGGAGACACTCCCAAAAATGTGAAGTGAATTGAGAGCCTCGATCTGAAATGATCTTCTTGGGTACACCGTGGAGAGACACGATACGGGATAGATAAAGCTCCGCCAAATTACTCACATGGCAATTGACCTTAACAGGGAGGAAATGGGCAGATTTGGTTAATCGGTCAACGATTACCCAAATGGAATCGAAACCCCTTTGTGTCTTGGGTAAGCCGGTTATGAAATCTATACCGACATCATCCCATTTCCACTCAGGCACGGGCAACGGTTGGAGAGTACCCGCTGGTCTGAGATGGTCGGCCTTCACACGCTGACATATGTCACACTCCGCAACATATTGGACAACTTCCCGCTTCATGCGAGTCCACCAAAATCTTTGCTTCAAATCTTGGTACATCTTGGTATCTCCAGGGTGAATCGAGAAGAGAGAGTTGTGAGCTTCATTGAGGATGGATGCCTTTAGCTGCTTGTTGTTAGGCACCACTAAGCATTCTCCAAACCTTAAGACACCTTGGGCATCCTCGGAGAAACAATTAGCTTTGCCTTCCTTCATTTTAGCTCGGATATAGGTCACACCTTTATCATTCTTTTGGGCATCCTTGATCTGATTGATAAGGTCAGGTTTTACCTCCATAGCAGCAACAAATCCTTGTGGAACCATTTTCAAACCGAGCTTCTGAAATTCAATTGCACAAAGCATCCGATTCGACTTAACCGAGATGCAAGCGCATTGTGATTTCGACTTAACGATCGGCAACCACATTGGCTTTGCCTGGATGGTAATGGAGACCTATATCATAGTCCTTGATCAACTCGAGCCATATTCTTTGTCTACCATTTAGATCTGACTGTGTGAAGATGTACTTGAGACTCTTATGATCAGTATAGACCTCGCAGCGTTTTTCGATAAGGAAATGTCGCCATATCTTAAGAGTATGCACTACTGCTGCGAGCTCGAGGTCATGGGTGGGATAATTTACTTCATGAGGCCTTAATTGCCTAGATGCATAAGCCACGACCTTGCCTTCTTGCATAAGGACACAACCAAGGCCGAGGTGAGATGCATCAGAGTAAATATCAAAGCTCTTATGAATGTCCGGTAGTACTAGGACAGGAGCGGTGGTCAATCGGTCTTTCAAGGTTTGGAAACTTCCTTCACATTCTTGTGACCATTCAAACTTCTTATCCTTTTTCAAGAGTTGGGTCAATGGTCGGGCAATCCTGGAGAAATTCTCAATGAATCGCCGATAGTATCCGGCAAGACCAAGAAAACTCCAGATTTCAGTGACTGTAGTGGGTTGTTTCCAATTTAGTACCTCTTGTACTTTGCTCGGGTCTACAGCCTCACCACCTTAGGATATGATATGACCAAGGAAGGTAACCACCTTTAGCCAAAACTCACACTTACTGAATTTGGCATAAAGTCGGTGCTCTCAGAGTTTGTCCAATACAAGCCGAAGATGCTCTTCATGCTCTTCTTCGGTCCTTGAGTAGTTGAGAATGTCGTCGATGAAGATGACGACAAACTTGTCAAGAAACTCCATGAAGATGGAATTCATGAGGTTCATGAAGTACGCCGGTGCATTTGTCAAGCCGAAAGACATGATGGTATACTCGTACAAGCCATAGCGAGTAGAGAACGCCGTCTTAGGGATGTCCTCTAATCTGATTTTGATTTGATGGTATCCCAACCTCAGGTCAATCTTGGAGAATACACGAGCTCCAGTCATCTGATCAAACAGATCATCAATCCGGGGTAGTGGATATTTGTTCTTGACCGTGACTTCATTCAGCGGTCGATAGTCCACACACATCCTTAAACTATAGTCCTTCTTCTTCACGAATAGCACCGGGCATCCCCATGGTGAGGAGTTTGGGAGAATGAAGCATTTTTCTTGCAGCTCCATAAGTTGCTTCTTCAGTTCTGTTAGCTCGTTGGGAGGCATCCTATAAGGCCGTTTTGATATTGGGACGGTTCTGGGCAGCAATTCGATGACAAACTCTACTTCCCAGTCAGGTGGCATCCCAGGCAGCTCTTCAGGAAAGACATCCGGGTAGTCACATACCACAGATACATTACTAACCCCAGAGGAAACATCACCTCTCAAGGCGAAGAGATGAGTGGATTTGGACCTAGATGGGAACTCGACTTGTTCGCCGGTGGTGTTGGTAAGAGAGATAGATTTTCGAGCACAATCGATCTGTCCTTGATTCTCGGACAGCCAATCTATACCTAGTATGACATCGATGTCCCCCATATCGATCAAGATAAGGTCAGCCAAGAATTCTACCCCATTGATATCAATTTTTGTTTCCCGGCAGACTCGGTCAGCTCTAAATGTCGGCCCCGGGGAATGAATGCGAAGGGAGGAATGCAAGGCTTGAATGGAAAACCATGTGATACAGCAAATTCCTTCTTGATGAAGGAATGAGATGCTCCAGAGTCAAATAAAACAGTGGCCGGGCCCAAGTTGATAGAAAGCGTACCCAAAACCACGTCCGGTGCATCTTGGGCTTCCTCTGCCTTGACCTGGTTAATGCGGCCTTGTTGTTGTACTTGTGGAAGCTTCCGAGCAGGATTCTGAGGTGGTGCTGCTCGGCCAGGCACATTGGGTGCTCTAGCAACTATTGCTCCTTGGTTCTTCCCTGGACATTTGTTTGCATAGTGCCCTGCCGCCTGCAGTGAAACAAGTGGTGTTTGGGGGAGCTTGAACGTTGCCTCCAGGTTGATTCCCACCTGAGGTAGGTGGAAACCTCTGCTGAATTGGTCGGGGTACAGGGGCTTGAGGCCTTTGGGGAGGTGGAGCTTGAAACTGAGGTCGGGGCTGCCATGCACGCCGCCTTGGCGAGCCATTGTTGGTGAGAACTGTCTTTGCTTCTTGCGCTTGCGTGATTCATCTAGATTATTCCACTTCTCCTCCACGATTATAGCCTTTTTGACCATGTGTTAGAAGTCCCGAAAGTCATTTACAGCGAGCTCAAGCTGTAGCTCATCAGAGAGACCATTCATGAACCGATCTCGCTTGCGTTCGTCATTAGAGACGTCGTCGGGGGCATAACGAGCAAGGTAATTGAACTCGTGTAGGTACTCCATAACCGACTTCCGACCTTGCTTTAGTGCTAGAAATTCTCGCCTCTTGATGGCCTTGATACCAGTGGGGACATGAGCTCCGCGAAAGCCCGTACAGAACTCTCCCCAAGTGATAACATGCCCAGCGGGCTGCATGGTGACGAAGCTGTCCCACCACGCACATGCCGCGCCTTCCAGTTGGTGAGATGCGAAGAACTTTCGCGTCTCGAGGCGCGAAAGCAACAGGAGCTTGCGCCGATGGTACGGCCAATCATCCGCGTCGAGTGGATCCTCAGAGCTGGAGAAGGTTGGCGGTTGGGTGCGAAGAAATTCAGCAAGTCCTCCAGCTGCACGATGCACTGCTCCTCCAGCACCTTGAGCATTGTCCACAGCAGGAGTAGTGTTGCGAGCAATCTGCTGCAGAATGAGGGTCTGATCTTGACGATTTTGCTCGATAAGGGCAAGAACTTGAGCCATGGTTGGGGGTGGTGGCGGCAAGTTCTCCTCCGGTTGATGTTGAGGATGCTCGGGATTGGCTTGGGCGCTATCCCTAGCTTGAGAGCCAGCCGGTGGAGGGTTCTGGGATGAAGAAGCACCCCATGCTGCGAGCGAGATCGAGTGTTGGCTCCTGTCATCCTGTTGCCAAACCAGAACAAAAGTTAGCAACTCGGATGATGGATAGCCGATAAGGTAGGATGGAATAGAATGGAACAACAAGCAACCAACGTCGATCCTACATGCATGCAGCGAGCAAAGTGCTCATAAAATCAATCATGATAAGAACCAAAGACCCATAGGGCAAAAAAGATCCATTAAAACAAATTGGTAGTTTTCAAACACGGTTACACTAATACAGAGCCCGTAGGCTAGTGGTGGCTGCTTGGAACGAAAAACCAAGCTCACCATACAAATACATAAGTTCATAATGGAGAGAACACATTTTCCGACCAAGGTTTTACTTCACTAATTATTTCTAACATAGCCTAGATCTCTATCAAAGCCATCGGAAAATATACTGAGTAGGTGATATCCTGGTGAACCGGTGTCTTCAGGGTCTCGAGGATCGGTGAGACGCTGAGGAGGACCCAAGAGAGTAGAAAGACTTTCATGGTTGCAAACAAAAGTCCTTGGTGGCTTCACTCCATCAACACGAGGAAGCTAAAGATGAGGTGGAACAAGCTCTCGAGGTGATATGCCATGGAATCCTAAGGCATCCTGGGACACAAGTCCGACCCGAGCAAGGTGGTGAGGTTGCTCACGTGCTGCTCCAAGGTAAGCAAGAGTAGCCCAAAGCTCAAGAAGAAGGCAGCGATGAGCTCGGTCCATAGTGCGAACCAAGCCCGCCAAAGAATGGATGGTCGGATCCCCGTCCCTTGCTGGTTCAACGAAGAAGTTGTTATAGGGGTCGTTGTCCAACTGTGGAAAATAGGTGTACGGTGCTCGTGCCAACTCCTGGTGCTCACGACGAAGAAAGGACATGGCAATACGAGCAACTTCTTGGACAGCCATAGCAATTGTAGTTCCCCTTGCTTCAAAGTGATATGGACTGCTTCTCGCCGCGATCCTTGCGATGATGTCGACCGTTGCAAGGTAGTCCTCCATGCCTGGTCCTTGAGTGTTGGTGTAGATAGCATTCCAAAGGAGATCTTGAAGAAGAGAAGGATATCCATCAACTCCCTCGGCACGAGTGGCCAAAACAAGTCGTCCGCGAGTCATCTACCATTTTAGAAAGACAAGAGGAGTTAGGAAAAATTCCAGGTTGTGAAACCAAATGAATATGAAGGTAAGAATGAATATAAGATAGATGAGGAGAAAATTCAGCATGCTTAGGTTTCAAAACACATTTGATAGTTAAAATAATTTGGACTCAAGACCTTATAGCTAGCTAGCGGCCAGGCTAAGTTCTAACCTACAGTCAACCTGGCTCTGATACCAACCCCTGTGGCGCCCCCTCTGAATTTACATTCGGCTCAAAGAAGTCACTGCCCATTCGCTGTCCCAGTGATTGGAAAATAACATACTAGCTGCCCAAGAGCAAGCCGAGCTTGTTAGCTCCCAACCCGAGCTTGCAGCGGCACACACGGGCGACCTTCGTTGAAACGAATATAAACCGGGTGCCCGGATATGTGTCCGGTGATGGCTCCCAAGATCAGCTACCATCACACACATATCCTCACAATGATCGATAGCTGTGACAAACCAAATTCCGGTAAAAATTTACTAGAAAATGTCCAGAATGCCAACTATCCAGGATTTCAGTTGCCTTCAAAAATAGTACAGCTTGGTTAATTAATTATATGTTACAAAATATATTACAGCGGAAATGGAAATTTAACCTGGTAATAAAAAGAAAATTACATCGCCCATATACCACAGGCAAGCCTGAGCATAAGGTAAACCTTAGAAATCAATCCTACGTGAATTCCTATCTTCTTCATAAATGTCCAATCTGATTATAAAGTAGATCCTGCAAAAAGAAATAAATTGCCCACAAAATGTGGGTAAGTACAAATTGTACTTGTAGGTTTCTTGATGAAATGATACTAATATTATATGAAAACAGGGTTCAAGAAATAGCAAAGCTTTATGTGGATATGCAATTCTGAGTATTTAAAAGTCCTATTATATTTCTAAAACAATTAATAATAATACAAATTCTATCATCTTTCGCCATCCTTACTTATCTGCTAACCAGACAGCAATTTTTGTAAAACAAATTCATGAGTTTTGACATATAAGAGAGGCATCACCCATTTGACATAACTTCATATACCTGAAGTAGAGTCCATCGATGTATTTGTTTTCAGCTCTGCAGAACCTGCCTAGCTTTACCCATAGATTCATGACTTCCATGGATGGGCGGTAAACTATGTCATTTTTAAATATTTTAAACTCAAGTTTTTATAGAAGCAAACGATATCTAGATATCCTCTATCACAGAGCAAATATCTAGTGCCCTTGAGTGTTTCCACCAGTCATACATGCTGTGACCTGGCCCAAGCCGGCAAAGATAACGATATTTCCGAATTTGCTTCTATAGTTTATAGAGCAATAATTTCAGGGAGTTCACACCCTCGCCCACCTGTGCCCTTGAGTGTGTACCCTCTACCCCTAGGGTACCTGGCCTAAGCCGACAACTGCTTTTTCCAAATTGCTCTATATAAGAAATCATTTTATCTCCCAAATTACAATTCTTTCCATATCAAATAAGTTATCCAACCCAACTTATTTATACGGACCAATTCTCTTATTCTTTCATGGGATAATTAAAATTTTGTATTTTGGCCTATACTAGGGTTTTATCAAGTATTGATTATTTTTAGGTGGCTTTTTATGGTATTGGGGTTTAGATAAAAATTGTACTTGTAATATATAAATAAATAACTAGAAAATATATGCAGTAAATAATAAGTAAAGGAAATGTAGGTATGTCAAAATGCATCAAGGATAAGAAAATCTGTCTTATTTGAAGATCGGATCACACTTATTGTATCATTTGGACATTCTTTCCAGAAGACATATCTTGTTGTTTATGCGTTATAAAAAGAGAGAAATTTCAATAAATATCAAATGAGAAAAGTTTTAAATAAACAATAAAAGGGTCTGGGGTAAAAGGGGTGATGGGTTGTACGATTTTTTTAAAAGTTTGAAAATATTTTCTAAAAGAAAAAGGGTAGGAGTTTTTACATAAAATAGGTAATTTAGGCAGCATAAAGTTAGGGTTAATATTTAAATAATATGAAGATTTTTATTTATGGAGAATTGTTGTAAATTTTGGAATATTAATATTTCTATTTGACCTTATAATGATATTGATTAAAAAGAATTGATTTTGATATTATAATTTTAGATGAGTTGAATGAGATATGTAAATTTTATTAACAAGATTTTATATTTAGGAAAATTATAGTTTGATTAAAGAAAGGGTTTTTAAGTTAAAATTTGGATTTCTATTGGTTCTAAAAATATAAAGATATTATTTCTAGTTATAAAACATTATTTTGAGTAACTTTTATATTGAAGTTTTACTAATTTTACTCCTATATTCTTTAATTAAATTGCTTTAATGTAAAAAGAAAAGAGAGTAAACGAATTTATTTATGGTTATTTTTATTAAAAATATGATATTTTAAATTTTTATATTATTCTTTATCTTATGATAGATTTTGTATGAATTTTTGTGGAATTTATAAAAGTGATTTGCTATTTTAAATAATGTTTAAACTGTCTAGATAAAAATTTTAAAAAAAATAAAAGGGAAATAGGCTCTTACCGGGCTATTAGGCTTGGCCCATTATGAAGGTGCGCGAGTGGCTGACAAGGGGGACCCGTCGGCGGCAGTATGTGAGGTTGGCGGTGACATGTGGGCGTGTTGGTCGATGAAATGGAGGCGCGTGTGTAAGGTGGGGTGACGGGTGGGTCACCCACAATGAGAGAAAGAAGTGGAAAATGGAGGGGCGGTGGGAAGTTCACCTACGATTTAGTTTGGTGGCCAAGAGCAATTGAGTGGGGAAAAATGAAATTAAGGTTGTATAGATGATTTTGGTGGTATCAATGAAGATTGGGGTGGCCGGAGTAGGTGTGGCGGCGAGGCCGTGGCGGCATGAATCAGGCAACCATGAGGAGAGGTTTTGGTGGTTGCCGAGGGCGGGTGATGGCCTAGTTAAGTTTGTGGTGGGATTTGGGATATTTTGTGTGTAGGTGTCGAGGCCATAGGATGACCGGAGCAGTGAGGGGGTAGCTCGCCGGAGCTAGGGAAGAGAGTGGTGGCGACGGCGATGTCGGGTAGTAGAGGGGCAAGGAAGGAGCGGAAATGAGAGCTTAGGGTGTTGCGGTGCTGAATAGGGGTTTTTATAGGCCGGAGGTTGAAGTAGCGGGCACGGCAAGAAGCAATGGCGGCGGCGGCGGATTGGGTGGCTGAAGGGAGGAGATGAGGACGATGATTCGGCAGCAAATGTCGGCGGCGGCGCGAGCTCATCCTTGGTGGCAAAACCGGGGCAGAGGGGTTTGGGAACGGCGGTGGTGGCGCGGTTCCTGCGGGCGACGGCGGCGCCGGCGGAATAGAAGATGGCGGCGCTGGTGAAATGGGGAAGATCAGCGGCGGCTGTTGGATCAGAAGGCCAAACAATGGGCGTCGTTAGATTTGCCGGATCGAGCCGGTGTGAGGGATGGAAAAAGGGCGACGTGGCTACATCGAGGCAGCCGATTTGAAAATGGATGGCTGGGATTAGTTTGAATGAACTGGTAATGTGGTGTGGAAAGAGATCCATTGGATCTTGATCCAATGATCCAAGATTGGCGCAGTTAATTAAGTGGAAGCGCATTTCCATAAGAGGAAAGCGTATTCCGGGTCATTCCCAAAATGGAAGGTTTTAATTTAAAAAGGGAAAAGGTTTTCTAGGATTTATTTAAGGTTTTGAAAATCCATATAGAGCTATAGGAAGCTCAGAAAATATGAAATAAATTTCTAAAAATCCATAAAAATGAGTAGAATCCAAATATGAAATAATATTTATTATTTTATGGGATTTTTATTTTTAGAAATAAGAGAGATAGGATAATTTCTTTAGAGAATAAATAGGAGTTAAGTTTAGAAAATTATATAAAAATTAGGAATGGTTACAGGAGTATATTTATAACTTTTGTGAAAAATTTTTATGCTGTATTTGAAATTTTGAGTATGTTACAATAGCACAACACATACATCTTCGGGCATAATTTACATCCAACCGGGCAACATGAACTGCTACCCAAACAATAAGTTTTAACATCATCAGAGTTTTACTGCAGCGGAAATACAAGTTTGTTCACCAAAATAGCAGCGGAAGAACATCATAATAAACAAAAGACCAGCGTGGTATGCCCCCATTAACCACATGGGCAAACGACTGGAAATTAGAACTCCGCTTGCCCGCTAGCGTCACCGTGCTCGGCTTGGTAGTAGTACTCAAGCATGGGGTCGTTTTCACCTGAAAATTGCAGCACATCGGTTGAGTACAGATGGTACTCAGCACTAAGAGGTAATGTATATCCTCAATCATGAATATTATGTACTCCAAGGAAGGGCTAGCAGTACTTTTAGCGCAATTTGCATTTTCACAAGACGTATATATATGAGTAGGTTGTAAATTGCATTTGAGAAAAAACATTCCAAACAGTAATGCTTGCAGTATCCATCATAATTCATCATCATAAATCCATGATCATCAATCCATGGGGCTCTAACCGCCCTTGGTCTCTATCCGACCATAACCACAACATGCTCGGGCTCTATCCGTCCTTGGTCTCTATCCGACCATACACCACGAGCAACCCTATGCTCGGAAAGACACACGGCTATCCCACCATGCCTAAAACCAATACCCAAACTGAACCATGAGCTAACATCGTTGTCTCGCCTCACAATTTTTCGTCCTAACCACGGGCGTGGTCGTTGAACAGTTTAACACTCGCAGAGGTCTCGACTTTACCCACACGACACGACAAGCCATGCCGAAGCCTCTTAGATGTACATGCCACCATTGGGTCACCCGAGTTAACTTCATCCACTCCCCACTCCACGAGTGCAGGAGGGAGTCAACCGTTGCAATGGATTTGTCCAAGGCCCATCACATCCAAGCACAAGGACGCACCACGGATGGTCCACCCTGCCACCCCACCCTCTAACACAACTTGCCCCGCTGGTACCCAATGGCACGAGCATGCACAGGAAATTGACCAAGTGTTTCCATAATACAGGTGTGGTCGTACGTATAGTAACTTGAAGGGATTGGCACCATGTTCGGTCCTTAATTCACTCGAACGGGGCTACGTGTCCGGGATCCATCCTCCCATCATTCCCCTATCACCCGTTCAAGTCCAACTCAGAGCTCACATGCAATCCATCATCATCAGTATCACATAGTACATCATTCACAATTGAAGTCGTACGACCAACGGAATTACTCCATCGATCGCTTTACCACGTTGACTCTAAGCATGGCTAAGCTTCCGCTGACCAACTCAATTAATACTATCCTCTTAGTCTACAAAGGAATAGGGATATCAAACATAGACTACTAAGTAGGAGATAACTAAGTTCTACCCACCAAGTGACATATATATTTTAACTTAGCATGCAGGCAAGTGATAGAACATAATTAAAAATATGCATTCATAAATAGAGGATCAATATGGTGAGTCAAATGAGGGGAGTATATGTGCCTTGTTGCTGCTGGTCGGGGTACGGAGCTCCTTGCTCAAGTTCGGGCTCCTCCGGAACGTTGGTTCCTAATGTTCGATAGTAAGAACATCAAATAAAATTTAAATAAAATACCAAACAAATAGGAACATCAAATATTTTTAGAGATTCAGAAAGGTCATGATCTAATGCAAATTTTGCAAAAAGAATCATCCAAATCCGAGTCCGGATGAGTGAGATAGAGCCATTTGAAGTTTGGGTACAATACTAGCTCGGGGCTGTAGGAACTAAGCTCGGGATTGACCAAGTAAGCTCGGGAATGAGCCTCCTAGCTCGGGAAGGACGTTGCCTCGGGCAAGAGTGGGTTTACAAGGTCGGATATGGCATAGCTTGGTCGGCTATGACATGACCAAGGTCGGGCTCAACTAGCTCTAGCTCGGAAAAGTCAGTTAGCTTGTATATTGCTCAGTACGAGCCACCTTTGAGGGTCCTACTAAGCTCAGTTAAGCTCGGGCTTAACATGATATTTGTAGGAAATTTCCTGGCGCACAATTGTCATGTAGAACACTTTTTCATCCGAGCTACGGTTGATTTTATAGAATTTATTTACTAGGCTGCTGTTCCAAGAAAGGCTGAAACAGGCTGTTTTCAGATCTAGGGTTCTAATGCTTCGGTTTCCACCAAAGAACGGCTTAGCCATGAATGCCAAATGGTGAAGAACAGAAATGAGTGGGAGTATTGGGTTCTCACCTAGCAAGGAAGGACTTGCTTAACAATAGAGAGCTCAAAGATGAGGAGATCGAAGTGATGGACGGTAATCTGTCTAGGACTCGGTTCAGCAACTCTTCAGCTTGTTTCTTGAGGTCCCTTCAACTCCTGTAGCATGGATCTGCTCCTAGATATTCCTTAGCTCGTGCATGAACTCTTCTTGGTCATCTCCAAACTTGCATGTGAGGGAAAATGACATGCAAGATGAGAGAATTGCAAAGAACCTCACTGCTGTCCAAAACAGCGAAGTAGATGAAGAAAGACAGCAAGAACTCACCCAAATCCTTGCGAACGTGCAAGAGAGTTGGATGTACTTGAAGTCTAGGAAGTATAGATGCTACTCCTGCTCATTCCATGGCCTGGATTTGAAGAAATAGGGCATAGATGGGCAGAAATCGAAATCAGTCTTTGCTGTCCCAAAATCGAACAGCAAAGAGAAAAGGAAGAAAAATCCATAGCAAACATTTGTGCATGTGCTTACCATGGAGTGGAATAGATAGCCAACGATTTCAGCTTTCCGACGATATATAACACCCTATATGGATTCTTGGTGGTTTGGGTAGAGATTTGAAAATGGTGGAGGTGGAGATGAAGAACGACTTCTTTTTCTTCTTTATCGAGAACTTGGACGTGGGAGGAATGAGAGTGAGGGCTGGTTGAAGTGGGTAGAGATGGGTTTAAATAGAGGTATACTCTTCCATTGACAAGTGGGTCCAGGTCCCACCGGTAATAGAGAGTCTGCGGGTAAGATTCTGGGTAAGAAAAGCTGAGGGTCTGGTCGCTGCTGAAAGACCGCCCAAGTCGACCAATGGATGGAAGATTCGGTGACATCTTGTCGGCCGTTCAAGTCGACCAATGGATGGAAGATTCACCGACATCACGGAGGGCAAAAAGGAGTAAAGAATAGAGGTGGTGGCTGGGTTGTTTGACTAGGTACGAGCTTACTCGATCTTTTCCAAGCCGGTCAGGTCTTCATTGTTTCGGTTCAAATTGTCTATAGCTCGGGCAGCTTCCTCCAGACATCTTCTAGCTCGGACAAGTGATAATCAACTCGAATGGCTAGCAACCAAACTCGGGTAGAGCTCGGTGAAGTTCGGTATAGTCACTACCTTACTTGATAGAGCTCGGGTGGACTCTACCTCACTCAGGCAAGCTACAGGTAGCTCGGGTATTTAGGGAACATGCCCGTCGGGTTAGGTCTCACTACTCTAATGGCTCGGCCAAAGGGTTTAAAGTTAAAAGCCTTATGTTCCCACCATAGAGCATGGTGGTTAATTGTAAAATTTTTTTTTTGTAAACCAACATAAAAACGAATGAACATGCTAATGATATGCATAGCTATTCGAAATTTAACAGCTGGGCTGTTACAAGGATGATCAGGATATTCTTAAGGAGTCACCTCGTTTGATCAAGACACGACATACCATTGCCAAAGATCATCCAGCTGAGCAAGTGATTGGTGATATAAGAAAAGGAGTTCAAACAAAATGAAAGATGGCTAATTTCTGTGAGTCCCAAGCTTTTGTGTCCTTGATTGAGCCAAAGAAAGTGAAAGAAGCATTGGCAAATGTGGATTGGATAAACGCTATGCATGAAGAGCTAAGCAACTTTACCCGAAATAATGTGCGGACTCTAGTTGAGAGACCTTCAAATCAGAATGTGATTGGAACCAAGTTGGTGTTCAAGAACAAGCAAGATGAGTGTGGTTTAGTGGTTCAAAAAAAAGCTCGCTTGGTAGCTCAAGGGTTTACACAGATTGATGGAATTGACTGTGGTGAGACTTATGCACCTGTAGCTTGAATTGAGACAGTTTGACTGTTGCTTGCCTTCTCGACTTGCAAAGACATTGTTTTGAAACAAATGGATGTCAAGAGTGCTTTTCTGAATAGCTACATCAATGAGTTGGTATATGTTGAGCAACCTCCAGGTTTTGAAGATGAGAAGCATCCTGCTCATGTGTACAAGCTTACCAAGGCACTTTATGGGCTCAAGCATGCTCCTAGAGCTTGGTATGAGAGATTGAGGGATTTCTTACTCGAGAAAGACTTCTCCATTGGAAAATTTGACTCAACATTGTTTATCAAGATGATTGATGGTGATCTCTTCATTTGCCAAGTTTATATTGATGACATTATCTTCGGGAGTACAAATGGTGCACACTGTGAAGAGTTTGGAAACATGATGGTTGTTGAGATAAAAAATAAATAAAATAAAAAAGATAATGTATTAATTTTGTTTTAATTTAAAACGTAATTAATAATTATCCCTAATTGTTTCTATCTAATCCTGTTCTTATCTCTAATTAATCTTTATCCCCTAATCTTGTCCCTATCTCTATCTATACCCCTAATTTCGGATCTCTCTCGACCTATCCCCAGAGCTTATAAAAGCTGGCCCCGGGCTAGCCTCGCGCAGGGTTTTTTTTGGCAGGCAGATTGCATCTACGAGGTTGCATACAGATTACACGGAGCACATACGAAGGCAGATTCAGACGGAGACAAAGTCTTGACGCACGGAGTCCAAAGCACACAAAGAGGGCAGCACGCGTACACGGAACCGGGGAGCAGACATAGGCTCTGTTGTAGTAAAAAAAATTTTATATTTTTTTGAATTATTTAAAATTTTTTAAAAAAACTTATAAATTTGTTACAGTAAAACCGTCGACCGCCAACCGTCAGAAACCAGTCAAAGAAGCAGAGCCATAGAGCAGATCGGAGAAGGACCGAAAACCGGAGCACGCAGCCCGAGGAAGGAAGGAAGGACAGACGCGAGAGTAGATCAAAGACGCCGGCTCACCAGCGTAATTCACCGGTGTGAGAAAGAAAAAAAAGGAAAAGGTGAAGATTCCTGGCCTTGATCACGTGGCCTTCTGACCCCTGATATTTTTTTTATCTTGCTGGCTGTCTTCTCGTGCTATGAGCACTTCATTTTAACTCTTGGTTTTCCCGTTGTCTCTGGTCCTTTTATTTTTCCCATCTATTCTACTTTCTTTCCTGTCTTTTACTTGCCACCGTCGTGCTGCCCGGCGTCGGTTGCATCACCACGCACGCTGCGCCGGCTTGCGTCCTCGCTGCCGTGCCCACCGCCCTCTGGCTCCAGCCGTCTCACGCTCCTCACGCGCGCCGCCGTCTCCGTCGCTGATTCATGCCGCCACGCCGCCGCCGTTCGTGCCGCCGCGCCGCCGCCGTTCGTCTCGCCGCACCCGCGATTTCCAAGCTGCCGCCGACCGCCCTAGGGCCCTGCCCCCGCCGCGCGCACCGCCGAGCGCCTCTAGGCCGTCGCCGCGTGCGTCGTGCTCGTCTCGGGCCGCCGCCGCGAACCCGCACGGCCGCCGCCAACCGCCTGGCCTTGGCCCCGTCGCGCGCACGTCGCCGACCGGCCTCGGCCCCCGCCGTGTGCGCGTGCGCCGCCCGGCCTCGCCGCCGCGCGCGCCGGCCGGCCTCAGTGCTGCCCGGCCTCGCCGTCGCCGGACTCCATCCCGGCCGGGAGCGCTACACACCGCCTCGGTGCCGACCTCGCCGCGTCCACGCGCGCTGTCCCCGCCCGGCTGTGTCTCCTCGGATGCCACCGCGCACACAGCTCCCGTTACCGCCGTGGAGCCGTCTCGACACATCCCCGGCACGGCCTCACTGTGCTGCCCGCGCTGGGTCACCGCTGGCTTCAACGCCGTGCGCCCGCACACGTCCTCGTGCCTGACGCAATGCCCGCGCATAAGCTGCACCTTGTCGCCGGCCTTCTGGCCCCTATGGCACCGTTCCTCCTACCTACGCTCACCGCTGGCCGCCGCCGGAACCGCAGCCTGTCACCTCACCCGCCGGAGCCTTTGCCCTCTCTCTCTCTTCCTTGGAATTTTTTTTTAAAAAATATTTTTTTTATTCAAAATTGCAAAATTGCTCGTCGGAATTAAAAAATTATAAAAATATCCGCCCATCGCCCTGGATTGGGGCGATGGGTGCCCATCCGTCGTGCCTGTCTCGGTAGCGTCGGCCAATCTCTCAGTATGTAGCTATCGCCCAAATATGGGGCGATCGCCCAATACAAAGGCGATAGGTGCTGCCTATATATATATATATATTATTTATAATCTGTGTATATAGGCCTAAACAAATGCCTATATATATATTATTATATATACGTTAATTATAACCTCTGTATATATAATATAATATGTATTATATGTTATCAATATGTTAATTACAATAGTTATAACAAATAAAACGAAATAAATAGTTATAACAAATATGAAAATAAATATTATCAGTATATATAGCCTGTTATTTGGATTAATAAGTTGTTGATTAAGCACCTGTTATTTGGATTAATAAGTTGTTGATTATGCTTACTGACATCGTTTACTAATTAAACACATGCTACCAAAGGTGCCTACATCCGCCTATATCAATGCGCCTGTTCATTTAAATTTGATCGCAATGACCCGATCATCATTAACGATGCATGCGGTCATATCGATAAATCTTGCGCGCAATCTTGACCAACAAGACCACGGACATCGGTTACATCAATAATTGCGGGGCACTGCTGACTAACAGCACCCGCCGGACACCGGTCTCATCAATAATTGCGGGGCACTCATGACCAACAGTACCCGCCAGACACCATCACATCAACAATTGCGGGCACTGCAGACCAACAGTACCCCGCCGGACACCGGTCACATCAATAATTGCAGGGCACTGCTGACCAACGGTCCCGCCTAACACCGTTCAGTCACATCAGATGCAGCAGCAGCAGCATGAACTCGGTCTATGCACCGAGCAGACTTGGCTATTTATTTCCCTCCTGCCTCCGAGTCCTCTGCGCTCCAAGTTTCCTCTCTATCTCACATATTATTTCCATCAAATGGAGCAGCATCACTCGGGAGGGATGACAAGCAATGTCATGCTAGCTTTTTTAACTCTGTGGTTATTCAGCGAATGTTCTGTTTAGACCCATTCAGCCATCGCGGCTTGTAGCTTTTGTTTGTAATATGATCCTAATATCGCGAGTTTTGCAATGTTACGGGCCATATTACACTCAAAATGTTACGTGTAAGCCGCGATGTATGAATGGGGTCTAACTGCATAACCTGAAATTAAGGCCTTTAGGGGATTAGACAAATAGGTACGTATTATTTTTTATTTCGAAAACTAGCATAACATACAGGGTGCGATGACAGGCAAGGGTGGTCACCATGGACGGGTGAAAGGGTTGTGGCATTGGCATGAACACCAAGTGGCCGTACACCGAGCAGTCGCTTTCCATTCCGTGTCGTAGTACACCGGGTAGGTCTCTTGCATGATGGCTCTTCGACGTAGGACTTCATCGTTGGGTGTGCCGGGGTAGTGGCATCCGCATAGACATGCATAGTCCCGACATGATCGATTCGGTGATAGTATTGGTCCAAAGATCGCTGGTTGTGCGATTGACGTCTTTAAGATGGATTGCCTAGGAGGCCGGGAGGCCGCGGACTTCCGCCGCCTTTCGATCATGGCGACCCTCCTCTAGCATCCACGGTAGCACATAGCGATGGATTCTTCGCGTCTTGGTATGTTATGTAGGTGTACGCTGCTACCGGGTATGGCTCATCCATCCAGCGAGTCCATCAAGTCACGATCTCGTAGCAAAGGAGGGCCATCTCTCTAGTCTCCATATTGTATGGCATGCATATCGTCCGAAGGAGGGCGAGCATGCTCTCCAGGGCCAAAAGACTCCCACCATGCATCAGGCACATATGGCCGTGAAGATGCTCCCCCGCTCGCCATAAAGAAATGTGGACATGTGAAGTACGGCGCAGGTGTCGAAGTGAATGAGGGGATCAGAGGCAAAGAGCGCTGCTGCATCCTTCGTCTCTATATAGGGCATTACGTCATTATCAGCACCCGATTAAATTACGTCCTAATTATCAGTAATTAAATGTTCACTTTGACATGGCAAAATCTCCGTCGTTCATTCCGTCGGTGGAGCAGTGCGCCGAAGATACTACCACAAGATGGAGTAGTGCGGTGGCCTGAGTGCTAGCTGCCTAGGAATGAGTGATGCCCGGAATTACCGCCTTGAAAGGCATGCTGGCTGGCCGGTTTAGCCACTTGTTTTAATTTCACTGCTAACATTGCATGCCATCTGACCAACAGTACCTCTTTTCAGCGTCCGGTCACATCGCCTGCAGCAGCATCCATCAATAATCACTCTCACTGCTGACCAACAGTAATGTTTTTCAGCGTCCGGTCACATCACCTGCAGCAGCATACATCAGTAATCACTGGCACTGATGACCAACAGTACCTCTTTCAATGTCCGGTCACATCACCTGCAGCAGCATCCATCAATAATCACTGGCACTGCTGACCAATAGTACCGCTTTTCAGCGTCCGGTCATATCACCTGCAGCAGCATCCATCAATAATCACTGGCACTGATGACCAACAGTACCTCTTTCAGCGTCCGGTCACATCACCTGCAGCAGCATCCATCAATAATCATATCCAGGACGGTCGTCGCCGTGACGGCGTTACTCGCCAGAACCGGCGGTCACATCAATAATTGCGGAGACGCTGGCGACCAACGATGTCGTGGTACTGTTGGTCAGGAGTGCCTCGCAATTATTGATGTGACCGGGCGGTGGAAAGCGATCAGGTGGAATGCAGTGTTAACAGTGAATGCACTCCTCGTCCTATATAATGGGAGGCAGAGTTGGCGTCCTTCTCACTCCCACCCTCACTCTCACTCTGAATCTGTGTGTGTAAACTCCCTACTAGGGTTGGCTTCGTAGGAGGGAGGCGAGTAGAGATAAAGACACCACCTCGTTCGGTATGGCTTCACGACCCACACCGAACGGTTGGATCCGACAAGCCTGGTGGACGTCAAATGGTCCTGGATCTTAAGCCCGTCTACCAAGCGACGACCTACCTATTCGGACGAGAGGTAGCTATAACACAGAGCCAACAATGATAAGAGACCCAAACTTCTTCAGGGGATGGCCACGTTGTGCGCATGGAGTGGACACAGTTATACAAACTTTTGACCAGGTTGTCGAAGAATGGACTGGCTGACGTTTCTACCACTGCGCGTACTTCGCTGTGAGTAACCAGCCCGACAACGGCCAAGGGTGAATACATTTTCCATCTCACCTTTTTCTCATTTCGACATGTAGACCGATGACTGCGGCTTCACCAAATGGATGGACGACCCCTTCCCAATGGCCGCGTTCAGTTACATCGAACATCTTCACGCAAGAATCTCCCGGCTTGAGGAGCGAGTTGACTTTGCTACTCGGGCCTACAACGTGTATACCCGTGTGGAACCGTTCCATGGATGGCACTAAACCAAGCGTCCCTACTACAATGGGGGTTTATTTCATGTAATTCGCATCAAGTTTACGTGGATTACTACCATGTAATGCGTCTCATATTTTCAATGTCACCGGAGCACCATCTTCATTTCGTTCATACCATGAGTACCATAATCTCAAACCCTTCAGCTCTTTGTCCAGATCCATTGGTATGATGGCGTTGAGCAGATGCCCTCACGGATACATCTGTAATTATAGCCTGTAAGTCATCGCACCCTGTATGTCATGGTAGCTTTCGAGAAAAAAAAATGGTAACATTTTGAGTGTAATATGACCCGTAACATTGCAACACTCGCGATATTAGGATCATATTACACACAAAAGCTAGAGGCCGCGATGGATGAATGGGTGTAAACAGAACATTCGCTGAATAACCAGAGAGTTGAAAAAGTTCTACAACATGGTGGTAAATGCATTAAAAAAGTACAGCTACAGAAGAAGTCACTGACGGCGCTGCCTGATCTGGTCCGTGGGGTACGTGAGTGGTGACGGAGGACGGACAGCCCTCCTAGGCCGGCCCTGCGCCACAGGGGTAGAGAAGTCCGACTGCGAGTCGGGTGTGTCCTGGTACGGTGCTCCCGACAGCTCAGAGGGGCCGAGGAACTCAGTCGACAGGTACTCCCTCACGTCGAACGGTGCCTCCTCCTCGTTGTCGTAGTCTGCGTCGCCGAGACCGCCTCGGGGTCTAGGAGGGGCACGAGACGAAGAAGGCCCCACGTCTTCCCATCGTCCCCCACGCTGCGGGCGTGAGACGAAAGAAGGCCCAACAGATCCCCACCGCCCCCATTCTGTTGTGCAGAGGCGCGAGACTCGCCAGAAGCCGACGTCGGGCCGTGGGAGACCATCGCACGCGGAGGTGCGGGGGCGGCTCCACGAGGACGCAGCTGAAGGGCCGTCTGCCGCCCACGGACGCGTGGTGCGCCAGGTGGGGCACGACGTCTCCGCGCCATCGGCGGTGGCAGCGACGCACCCGCCATCGCGTGCCAGGATCCGCCGCTAAGCCGCCGAGTCTCGCGGGGTCACTGGATGCCCGCCGAGGCGTGCCACCATGGTGTTAGCTTCACCTCCACCTCCCTAGCCTGCTGGTCCTGTGGGTAATGCCGGGGTCGATAAGAGGTAATTAACATATATAACACGCACCCATAGAGATTCGATTATGAGACTTACCGCCGGCAACCTCTCTGGAACATCTGTGAAGGGTGCGTGTCCGACACCGATGCTGTTGTCGACATACGGTCTTGGTGTGTACCCCACCCGAGGCGAGTCCGAGGCGCGAACCATGCCATGTACTCGCGTACATGTCATGGTCGACGCCTTCAGTCTCGGTGACCCTCTCCGCGAAAAGCGTCGTCCCATCGCCTTGCCTATGGTCGCATGCGATGGGCGAACGGAGTGCCCGCCGCAGCCTCCATCCGGGTCATCCTGCAATGTATAGAAGTCATCGTGCAATGTATAGAAGGGGAATTGACAGAACATATATTGGGTACAAAAGGCTGGGACTGAGGTCATGAGACGTACCTGTGAGCGCCACGTGACACAACGTAGCCAGGCGGCAACGGAAAAGCCTGGAACAGGCCGAACTGCCGCAGCACTCGGTGCGGCGAGTACTCCTCCACACATAGGTCGAAGACGAGGACCTTACGGGTGAGCCAGTACGCCTGGTCCCGCGTGCAAAGCACGGAGATCCCGAAAGGAGCTCGTACGTGGACGTCGTACGCGCTGTAGGGTGTCCACCGCACGTCCTCGTCGCTGAGGCTGTCGAACTCCCGAATGAACTCGGGGTACGACCTCCTCACCTGCCGGTGAGCGTACGACCGCTGCGACGAAAATAAATATGGTGCATGTTAGAAAAGTACGTAAGTGGGGAATAACATACGAGGGCATACGTCGCCGAACCCGAGAGTGGCCCATGGTGGACCAGTCCATTGGGTGCTCGTCGTACCAGTCCTGTGGGTATGACGCGGTGTCAACAGCAGCCCTACCGACGGAGAAGCGCCCCCAGACCACAATCGCAGCGATGGGGCGCAACCCGACATCGTCGCGTCCTGGTCAGCCCAAGAGACAGCGTCGCACAGACCTCTGTACGTCGCCGCGAGCACAGCAGAGGCCCACGACCATTGCACCATCTATTGGCATCGATAAAGTTAGACAGGTCCTGTGCCAACAGATTTAAACGGAATCTGTTACCTCGTAGTCCGGGGTGTCGGCGATCGACTGGGCGTACTCGATCAGGTGCCGGTCCACCGTGCTCCCGTGGGAGGACGGGAACATCACCCAACCAAACAGCAAGAGCAGGTACGCCTCTAGGTAGCAGGCCACGTCCTCGTCCTCGGCGTGCGGGTGGATCAGATCGGCCTGCAACATTTGGTACAATGGAATTAGCAACTTAGTGGCGAGGTGTGAAATTGCAATGATGGAGATACTAACCGTGAACTGGCGACCACGGCTTGTCGGCCCGTGCGATCACCCTCGCTCGAGAGGGCGTCGCCCGCCGGTGTCGCTACACCGGCGAATCAGCGCCGACAATCTGCGCCGCCACGTGACGAGGACGTTGTGCGGCACAACTGCAGGCCCGTGACAGGGAGCCCTAGGAGGTAAGACACGCCTGCGGCGTGGAGCCATCTCTCCACAGGGCAGGTGGAAAGTGTGTGTCTCCGGTCTCCACCGATCGACGAGTGCGGCCAGCAGGGAACGGTCGTACCCGAACCGTGGGACGTGCCTGCCCTCCTCTGGGGCGGTGGCCTGCTCCACCATTCTACAGAGCGGGAGCAAGCCTGCCGCGCGTAACCTGCATGTAGTAAGTAGCGTCATTAAATTTTATTTAGCAGGTAAGTAAATGCATACGAAAGAGAGGGAAGCGTTGCCAGCTTACTGTGGAACCCAACGTGGGTCAATGCGGAGCAGCTCGTTCGGCACACGCGGCCATAGTGTCCCCAGCTCTCGGTTCTCCACGGCAGACAACCTAGACCGGTGTATCGCATCGACGGTCCGGTCGAGTAGCTCGGGGCAATCATCCCCAGCACGCCCACCTCTCGCCATCGGCGCCTGTGCCTACATGGTTAGAGAGAAAATACAACAAACTACAACAATAATTGTTTGTTTAAATGTTATAAAAGACAGCTGAAAATAAGGTTGAATTACAATACAAACTGGACATACTGGTTCATACTTAAGTACTCGAAGTACAGAAATACATTTGTTACAAATACATAAATTAAAATGACATTATCCCAAATTACAAGGTACATATAAAAATTGAAATAACTGCAGTCTCAAAGTAATGAAGTACATAATACAGACAGTAGTTCGTGGACAACCTAGTGTGTGCCTTGACGAGATACTGATGGCCTAGCCTCCGATGATCCTTCAGTTCGCCGACGAGCTTCGGACTCGTCCATATCGTTCCGAATACGTCATGTCCTTCGATGCCCGGCCTTCTGCTTGAACATACGGATGTCCAGTACCCAGCGATGACCCGGAGAGGGGGCTTCCGTGAACGATCCATCCACTCGGTACCCGTACACCTCGTGATGCCATGTGTTGAAAACACTTTACTTGTAGTAGTAGTGCAAGATGTATGGACGACATGATTGATGTGTATCTACGGCGGCCGCAATGACGTGAGAGCATGGCAAGTGCAGCAGTCGTGGCTTCGGCGAGAGCACTCGCGATCGATGCTTCGGATTACGCACAGATGGGACGTCCTCTCCCGGTGGGCACCTCTGCGACCGCGGTCACCGCAGTGCATGTGGTATCGTCGTTCCATGCCACTCTCCGGTGTCACGTGATGTGTCTGCGCCTTGCGTGTTTTGTTGGCCATGTAGTTAGAAACAACCGTTGAGTAGAACAGTCGATTGTCCGACATACATGCAACAGATTTCATATATCGGTCAATGAAATATCTTTGCGTACCTAGTAACACACCTTCGACTATACCCACAAAATGAAGGCATCTCGTGCCTTTCATAACCCAGTTGTACACCTCCGCCAGGTTCGTTGTCATTATTCCATAACGGCAACCGCACTCGTCATGTAGAATGGACCATTTCTCCAACGGATCATGTCGTATCCAGTCCATGAAACTCCTTATGCTTGTACCCGGCCTACGCCGAATGTTTGGTGCGTCAGTAGGGAGCGCACACAAGGCTATTGGGTCATCTCCTTCCTCGTACTGGACCATAGGGTTCCTTGACAAATTAGCGGTATCCCTTGGATTCAGTGATTGCTTCTTGGTTAGTTCATCCAAACTCCTCCACAGTGCCTCGAACTTCCTCCGCTGGTTCTGTTTGCATAGTCTCTTGAACATGTTCATAAGCTCTTTGTTCTTGAACTGACGGAAAAAATTGGCACCCATGTGCCTCATGCACCACCGCTCTTTAGGTCCGCCACTTTCTTTGCACCTGACGTCGGACCCTTCTTGCATGTCCACAATCGCCCTTAGCAACCCGGCATGTCGGTCATGGATGATACAAACATCGAGGCGATCTGAACAACCGCCACTTGACTCTTTCAAGGAACCAAGACTACCGCTCGTGTTTTCCCCCACGGCGAATCTGACCGGAGAACACGGTTGTTTGCGTCCACGGCGATTGCAGTAAGAATCTGGCCCTTGTATTTTCCTGTGAGGAATGTGCCATCCATGCAAATCACCGGGCGACAATGTCGGAACGCATTTACGCATGCGCCGAGGGCGAAGCAGGCCCGCGGCAAGACATACTTGCCCGGGCACACATCGTCCGCGGGGAACTCCGCAAGGTCGATGTATGTACTGGGATTCCTGTGTGCTATTGCCCTGAGCAAGTGTATAATATTCTCGTAGGAAGCCTCATACGTCCCGAACCGTATCTGTAAAGCTATCTGTTTTGCTCTCCATGCCGTTGCATAGCTAATCTTGTACTGAAACCTCTCCTCCACGCCTGTGATGATAGCTCGAGCCTGCAGGTGTGGATTGTTTACGATCTGACGGTAAAACACATTGGCCACCAAGTGGACGACAGATTGCGGTGTTTCTGCTCCGCTTCCTCCAGTTCACAGTCATGCCCCATCATAATGGAGCATTTCCAGTAGTCCTTCCACTTCCCCTTGTATGCATGCACCCGCCATGGACACGAATCAACTACTCACTTCACATCGTACTCTTTTTTGCTAGACTTCACTACCCTGAATTGCCGTCGCAAAGACATTGCCCAATACTTCACCGCGTCCATCACAGCCTCCTTGTCCTTATATATGGCCTCCTGCGTGACCTCGTTCTTATGATACTTTCATGCATCACTGCTCCCTTCATTCACCGTTAGGTCTTCGAAATTATAATCAGACCACGCCCTAGGGACAGGCACTTCACCAGTATTGTCTTCCTCATCTGAGTCTTCGGCATCAGGAACTTCCTCATCAGCTCCGTCCTCCTCCTCCATCAGGTCAACTATATCCTCCACCTCCTCCCCCTCGTCGGCCAGCTCCTGCGCCTCTAGAACTGTCTCCTCGGCAACCCCCATCCCCTCACCACCGCCAATCTCGTGTCCTCCATCTCCGGGCTCCTCGTCCTCTTCATCATCGCATTCTAGCATATTTCTCTCCACCTCTTCCGTATGATCTTCTCCAACATCACGAACTTCCGACACTGATGGAGTTACTGGGTAGTACTGTACCAGCAACATTAGCGGCCACCCCCGCTCTACGGCAAACCCAACATAGCTCCTCCATGATGATGTCGCATTAATAGAAATTAACTCTCCATAAAAACAGTGTTGCATACGACTTACTATCGCTCTAACCCTTGTTAGAAACAGTCTGGGCATCCAAATTGAATATCCAAACATCCACTCCAACAAAGCCTGTATGTCCTATCCTCGGTCTAGATATGCCCGTACAACTCTTGAAAATGCTGACAAATCCACTCCATCCGCCTGTGCTATCTCCCCATCTCCATAAAATATTTGAAAATACAATTTCTCCGACATCTTTGCCTACAACGTCCTAATCGAGAAATATATCAGTTCTCTATCTAACAACATCATATATTACCATATAATTGTTACATCATCCTATGTCATTCATTTACTTCTCGTTATTTCTGTTATCTATTTTCAAATTTGCTCACTCCACTAATTTCTAAGCGTGCCTGACATATATGGCTAGCCTACCATTTTTTAACATATTATTCTAAAAGGAATAATTCACAAAAGGGATAATACAATAAATAAACCGTATGACGATCGTACTAGAAATTACTGATATAAATAAATAATTAAACTACTCGGTTTTTTCTTACAGCATTACTACTATATATATATATCATTTTTTCTCCTAACCCTACAAAATGCATATCTACTACATTTAATTTCTACGTCACATTTTTTCAAAACTTAAACCGCACAGCATATGGCTATCCAACCAGGTTGTCATCGTAATATTTACTTTTTACAACTATACAATACTACCACACTATATTACTAAATATTGTCTATTAAATAATTTGCAAAAAAAAAAATTAAAACTTACCTTCACGAAAATGGCGCCTCACCTATCTTCTATTTTCCTCCCTTTTTTCTTCTCCTTTTTTCTTCCCTTTTTTTCCTCTCCTCTCTTCTCCTCTCTTTTCTTTTCTCTCCTCTCCTCCTCCTCCCTGCTCTCAGTTGCTCTCTCGGCAATGGAAATGAGAATGGCCAGAAGTGGGGAAGAGAAGAAGGCCAGGTGGCACTTTAAAGGGCACCTATCACCCCAACGCCGGGCGATCGCCCCATAATGGGGCGATAGCAGCCTGTAGCAACGGTCGCCCGATATAGCCGTTACTGCCGTGCCGTTGGAGGCAGCTATCGTCCCAATGATGGACGATCGCCCAAATCCGGGGCGATGGGTGGGTATTTTTGTAACTTACCAATTTCGACGAGTAATTTTGTAATTTTGAATAAAAAAATATTTTTTTAAAAAAATTCCTCTTCGTTGTGTGTGTGCGTTGCGGTGCACAATGGAAGAACAGGGAGCCTCTTTTAGATCTGACTAGCAGGGTCGGCCCAACACTGTTTCTATGAACAGCAGCACTCTGCAATTTTGTTTCCCCTGATCCGCAGCTCCGTTTCGCCCCAAAATAATTTTCCTAGCCTCCTAATACCATCGCTGCGTGCTAAGGATAGTCTCGAGTCAGGACGTGGTCAGGGACCGTCGCTTCATCATCTCCAGCAGGACTGTCTTGCCACCGCCTTCTTCACCAACTTCCACACTATACCGATCTTACCATGGCTCTGCCCTGGCATCACTGCCTGAGGTCATCCTGGTTTCCCTACTGGCTTCATCACTGCGTCTTCAACCATCTGCTATTAACACACTTCTTCTCCGACCGTCGGCCACAACTCCTGTCCTGACTCAGCCTCACTGCATGCACCAAGTCATGACAAGCCAATGTTCGAAGGAGTCGGTGCCATTGGGCCCTGGAGTTCCAGAGATCAGGTCACCGTTAAAAAGCAGCCAGTGAGGATGCTAGAGTAATCCGCTGCGAAGAAGATGCTGCTTCACGTAATCCAGTGGAGTTGCGTAAATCATTGGAAGGCATATTAAGTCTCGAAAATAATTGGTGATTCTATCAACGGCCACTCAAACCCCGAGTGATGTCATCTCGCTCTAGAGAATTTCAACACTACAACAGCCAACATCAACAAATCGGTGTTCGGAGAAATTTCCCAGACTATCGATTCAACAGCCATACAAACACTATACCATGAGGCACTTTCGCCGACAGTCACCGGTTGGGAAAAGATGGCTTTTAGAGGCAAACTAACTGTTGGGAAAGGTTCAGAGATTTGATGTCAGCCCATCTGTCGGCAATGGTTACAATAGGTGACTGCTTAACGGTCGGCGTATCTCCATCCGACAAATTTTCTGTCGGAAAATAATTTGTAACCCCTCACCAGTCGGGAAATACTTTTTTTGGGACTCGCTATTGGTCGGCATAGGGTAACCAGGACGAGTCAAAGCAGCAGAGCAGAGGGAGGGGAATGGAAAGGTCGTGCGCGAGCCCAATATCAGAGCAGGAAATGAAAAAGAGAGCCACCTTTGAGGTGAAATAAGACGGGCTGCCTCTTCCTCTGCTAACCCTAACCCTAAATCTTCTTCTGCACACAAAACACCACTAGTGACGTCGCCCAGCCGGCGCAACCTTTTCTTCGGCTCTCCGGTGCCCCCAACGCCCCTTGCTCGGTCAACGGGTGGCGTCCCTTCTCCGGTAGTGACTCTGCGTTCCTAGCGACCCCTTGGAATCGACATGTATCTAGCTTTCACATTGATCAGAAGTGGGTTCTTCTTGGTATCCGGTCACGAACTCCCCTCCAGAAGGATCGACAGCGTCTACACGTAAAAAGAGGCACCGACGAATTAACGGCAGCAATTAAAAATCCAAAAATTACGAAATAATTACAGAAGGTAGTTTAGGTTAAAAGAAAACCAGTAAAATTGGTTTCGTGCGAATTGGATTTGTGGTTTGAGAGATAGAAAATCGTGAAGGGTAACTGTTCATGATGAACAGTGCCCGCGTGGTGTACTTGGTCCAAACCGAAGGATTAAAAAGGACTAGCTTCGTGCTCTGCTCTCCATACTAATGCAGAGAGAAGGAAAAAATAGAGAGACAGAAAGAGAGAATGAGAGAGGGAGAGAGAGCACGGCGGCGGCAAGGGTCCTCCGGCGTGGTGAGGTGGTGGCGGCGCGCAGCTCCTCCGGCGCTGATCCGGCTCGGCGGTGACCCCGCAGCGGCGGCGTGAGCTCCTGACCCGCCCTCTGATGGTCTTGGCGGCGGCGTAAGCTCTTGCGCCGGAGCAGCTACCGGCGGCGGCGCTTCGGCGTGGCTCGGCGGCGGTGCGGGATGGCGGCACAGCTGCACTCATGGAATGGCGTCTTGGCGGCGCGCTGCTGGCGGCGGCGAGCTAGGTGGCGGCGGCGCCGGTTGCAGCTTGGAACGCGCGGCGGCTCACCTCGGCTCGGCGACGACGGACGGTGGCAACCTCTCCTCCTCCTCCTTCCCTTGCTCTGTGACGGCTAGGGTTTGGGGTTGACGGGTTTGGATGCCACGGTCCCCGGCTTTTTATAATGGATGTATGTCGATTGGTTTGAGCTATAGATGCCATGTTTGGATTACAATCAATTTGGTATGATTTTGGGCTGGATTGATAGGGCATGTTTGGATTTGGTTTGGTCTCGATTAGGGCTGCGCTATGGAAAGAATTGATTGGATTTGGTGCGTATACATGGCATGATTTGTTTTGCAATCAATTTGGTATGATTTGGGATAAAAGATACGGCGTGGTGTTTTTGGCATCTTTGGTCTGATGCAGCGAGACAAAGTCGATTGCTGGTCGACGGGCACGTACACAGCGACTAGAGAACATGCGATTAGGGAAAAGATTAGGGCAAGGCTAGGAGATTAGAGGATATTTATAATTAAACCGATTTAAAAATTATCTTAAGTAGAAATAATGCTTTTTGGAATTTAGAAAATAGCGGGATGTCACATGTACACAGGTTTCATGCTAGATTTTCGTTGGGGAGCAATAGATGGTAGTAATGAGATAGAAATATCTCCAAGACCTTGCTTGTTGAGTTTTCTCTAAGTAAGAAAGTAAGTCCAAATGGTGAATCTCTCTAATGAGGTATATGCATTATTGGTTATCTTTTCTTATCTTTTTTAATAGCTTTTAAGCCATTATAGCCTATTAACTTGAATTTTATTTTTTCTTGGATTACATATATGAGAGTTAATAGCTAAACGATAAACTCGAAAACAATGTTACTCTTGAAAATGCAGATAATATGCATTTGCATTAATAGATCATCCATGTAGAAATAATGACATGTGCAAAATGATACAATACTAAAAAAATCCATCCCATTTTGTAGAAGACATGACATTTAATTCTTTGTGTAAAAGATGGGGCTGAAGGATTCATATATATGTTGGTGGTCAACATCCTATAACATTCTATTTTGTCTGATATTGCTTTAATTTCGCAGCAATTAAATGCAAACTAATTCAATGAAGTGCCTAAATGATGAGGCGTGCCATGCTTGCACAGTTACACCTAACCTCTTTCTCTGTAATTTTATTATAGCTGGTTTTTCTTTTTTTCTCCCAATATATCTTTCTTCCTTGTTCTCAGCTGGTAGCAGGACACAAGATGCCCCGTCTGTAGTGGTAATTTTCAGTGCCAGTGAAGAAAGGGGTATGTTCTTATAACTGACATGACTTGGATCAATTTCAGTTTTCCCCTGAACATATAGCATTTAGTTACTTCATTATAAAATTTGTTTCTTAGTGTTGGCAGTGGCCCAACCATGGGAAAAGCTTTCAAAGGGCACTGCTTTAGTACATATAATTAGACCATTTCCTGTTGGTTCATACCCATCTTTTGTATCGACATAGTTTGTAGATATTGGAAGTTTTCTAATTGTATGCTTATTGGTGTATGCTAGTATTCAGTTAAAAGTAACAGCGATTCTGTAACTACTGAGCCATGATCGCTATTGTGATTGCATACATTGAGTTCTTTACAGGTATTCTGGTTAAAAATGCCTGTAATTCCATATTTTGTTATGATAACTTGCTACATTCTCTACTTGGATGCCTGATTGCATGGTTGATAGGGTTGCAGTCCCAGTGATTGTAAATGCATCTAAAAGGATCCCCACAGATCCCCTCTAATTTGTGTTGGACTAATGGAGGGTCTGCGACACATGCATAGTTGGATGGACATGTTATGACAATAATTATTTCTAGAATTTGGTATGGCCTCTGCAATTTTTTCAGATAATGGAAAATAGTTCTGGCCTCTACATCTTTTGATGTATAGGCCTCATAGTCTCCACAATTTAGGTCTAACCTCATGTTTTTAGTGTGTGATGATACAAGTAAAGACATGCTTATAAATTTCTGGTAGCAACTAATCAGTGTGCAAATGAGCTTTTCTGCCATATTTTGGTTACGTGATTAAGTGCTTAGAGCTCATTCTATTAGCATCGTATGAGCTGGACTTGTTAGGTCCTTGTATATTTATGAAGGGCATACTTTCCATTTTTGTATATGTTTCCTACTAAATTGGCTGTTGGCTTGTGCATTTACTTTCCACTTTGGATCTGCTATGTACTATTGAAGAAGTCTGAAATAATGCTACCTCCATGAGGTTACGCTTTCTTTGTACATGCATTTTTTATACTTTCAGCGTCTGAAATAATTCCCTAACCTTTGGTTTCTATTTTTATTACCATATTTTCCACTTGATCTGCACATAGCCCATATTTCATCTCTCGCTATGCATTGAGAAGGGCAGGAGCTTATTGTTGTTTTGTTTGCTGCCTGAAATAACATCCTAGCCCTTTAATTCACTTGTTTACTTATTGTTTTGCTTCCAATTGAGTCCTAAAACTAGTTTATGATATACCTCTTTGTGTATGCATATGGTAAATAGTGATGAATGAATACTTAATGTAAAGCACTTTAGTAGAGGTTATTTGCAATTTGTTAAGTTGTCTTAAACAACTAGCACTCAATTCGTTAAGTTGTCTTAAACAACTAGCACTTTAGTAGAAGTTATGTGCACTCACAGTTGCACTTTAGAACAGAAGTCTTCTACACTTACTACCATGTAAAGAATCTATGGAGTTTTGTCATGTGTGATTATTTTAGCTGAGTCTTCCTATGCACTTGCATATATCTTTTATTGTCCCCGTGCTTTTGTTCATATGGAAATTGTTTAGTAATCAAGACTAATGATGACTATGACTTCCCGTAAAACCATCTACTATAGATATGCACTCCTCTTTAGATAATAATTGCATTGTCAAGTTTGAATTGGTGAAAGTTTGACACAACTCCTAGTGGACCTGATAACAATTATGTTGTCAAACTCTTACTTTTCTAGATGTTTCTCTCCATTTTTTATACTTTTCTAGTTGTCATGAAGTCCACGCCTTTTTATTTTACTCTTGATATTTTGTTTCATGCAATTTATGACATCATATATAGTGCTATGTTAATTTGGTCACTTGTTCACATTCTATATTAATATATGCTAGTATCTCCATGTAGAGACAATTGAAAATATAAATAAACTATGCATTGATAATTTTAATTGTACTTTTAATTCTATATCAATCAGGTTTGTCGTCAAAGTTAGTTCATGCATATGCCATCAAGTTAACGACCAGGTTAAGTTCGTTGTACCATATTGTAGGTTTTTACAAAAAGCTTGGGTGTATCGGATGGCATATGCATATATTTCCATTTTATAAGAAGCTTCAGTTTTCCTTTGATCTATTTCATTCAAATAAAGAAATGTGCACAATCTCATGTTATGTCTTTTGTTTTAGGGGATATTTTGTGCACTGGAGAGGTGGAGAGATGGATCTTCAAGTAATGAGGAGTCAACTGCAGCTCTAGTAACTTTAGAATCATTTGTTTTCTTTCATACAACATTCTTTATGGCAATATGACTTGCGAGTTTCTTCATTTTATAAAAGGATGTTATATTGTTGTTACATTTGTCCAAATTAAATGAAATGATTTATTGGCTAGCTTGTAGATGTATGGATATATTTTGGTTATATCAATATTTGTGTAAAAATAAATATTAATTTTTTTTGTCTCGGGATAATTTGTGGTGGCCGCCTATCAGTCGGCAAAAGCATAAAACAACAACGGTATATCTGTCGGTAAAGTAGTTATCGGTCGGCAAATGATGGATCAGTCGACAAAGAGTGATCGGTCGGCAAAGGTTTTATCTGTCGATGATTCTTTGATATATGATGTCACATTATTGGTCGGCAAAGGTTTATCAGTCGGTAAATGGAATCCCCGACACCAATTACCACGACCGTTTCATAACAGTCGGCAAAAGATTTTCCAACCGTTAATTTGTCAGCAAATGTGGGTTTTGCCAACCGAATGGAGTGTCGGCAAAGGAGCTCCATGGTATAGTGAAAGTTCGGCGAGTTTTCCCGGACAACCATCTCCAGACATGCTACATAAAATATCAATTTTGACGATCAGACTACATCGATGTCCACCTCCAAGACTAGACATGCAAGAACACTCCCGATGACGCCAGCAAAGTCACCAGCTTCAACTCTAAGCCAAGTGCAGAGCCGTGCAATTCAATCAACATAATTTCAACGTGGCGTTTGACAAAAACAAGATCAAGCGACACGGGCGGGTGGAGCCAAACGGTCAACGGCTCCGCTAGGCATCACGTGGGCCTAATCTACCCACGTGTTCTGCTGTCGCCACCCTGGTCTACACCAACAAACACGGTGATCCACGAAGCGAAGAGAAGAAGAAGATGACCAAGCAGCGTAATCGGAGGTGTTTGGCATGTCAAGTCGTGGATGTAATTAACTGGGAGTCCTTCCGATGCCCTAGGATTCAGAACCCCCACATCGTCAATGACAGAAGTCTAGGGCGCGCAATCCTATCTATGGGAACCTGTATTTTATTGCAATAATAGAATATCAGCTTCTCCTGTCTCTTTCTTTCTTTTGTGTATTTCTATACACTGGCACGCCTACGAAAATCTATTTCTTTTGTAAATTTTCCGTGCTAACAATGGTCAACGAGTTTGAGATGTCAATGATGGGGGAATTGTCTTTCTTCTTGGGTTTACAAATAAAACAATTGAAGGAAGGGACTTTCATATGCCAAGAGAAATATATCAAGGATCTTCTTAAGCGCTTTGATATGTCAGATTGTAAGTCCATCAAAACCCTCATGGCGACTAATGGGCATTTGGATCTCAACGAGGAACGTAATTCAATTAACCCAACTCTTTACCGTTCCATGATAGGTGTTCTGTTGTATCTCACTGCTTCTAGGCTAGATATTATGTTTAGTGTGTGCATGTATGCTAGATTTTAATCTGCTCCCAAAGAAATTCATTTGAGTGTTGTTAAAAGGATTTTAAGATATTTGAAACATACCACTAGTATAGGTCTTTGGTATCCGAAGGGTGCGCGGCCTGTGCTTCTTGGTTTTCCTGACTCAGATTATGCCGGTTGCAAGATTGACTGCAAGAGCACTTCTGGTGCCTGTCACATGCTAGGAAGATGTCTTGTATCATGGGTTTCCAAGAAACAAAACTCTGTGGCTCTATCTACTGCTGAGGTAGAATATATAGCAGCCGGGAGTTGTTGTGCTCAAATAATATACTTGACACAGTCCTTACTTGACTTTGGAATAACTCTTGAAAAAGTGTCTTTGTTGTGTGACAATGAG
Organism: Olyra latifolia; assembly: GCA_036346145.1. Taxonomy (NCBI): domain Eukaryota; kingdom Viridiplantae; phylum Streptophyta; class Magnoliopsida; order Poales; family Poaceae; genus Olyra; species Olyra latifolia. The sequence goes on along the minus strand of CM070531.1, from coordinate 679,996 downwards.
ACTGTGGTAAAGATAGCCAACAATCCGGTTCAGCATTCACACACCAAGCATATTGACATCCGATACCATTTCCTTAGGGATCGTGTGGCGAAGGGTGACATTATGCTTGGGTATGTGAGGTCTGAGGATCAGCTCACGGATATCTTTACTCAACCCTTGGATGAGGCATGTTTTTGCAAATTAAGAAATGAACTCAACATACTAGACAAGTCCAATCTCACTTGCTTGCCATGATTGTGGTCATTTGTATTTGGTTTTGATTTTGTAAATTTCATGTTGATTTCATTTGTAAAGTCTTTGTTTTTCAATTGTTAATCTTTTGGTTTTTAGTGATGAGCTTTATGTCAATTGAGCTTAGTCTATTATACTTGTGGATGGTTGAATCTGAAAAGGCTTTTATGAATGTTAAAGAAGTGTATAATTCTTGCGATGCTTCAACTGGATCAATTGTTGCATGTAATAAGCAAATCCTAACAATTTCATCTCCAAGGGCTTGTTTTAAATGGTTGAAATGTACTTGTCCCTTGTATTTGTTGCAAGTGACTTATTTGATGATCTTAAGCTTTTCATGTCTTGTGTGAGCTCATATGTTGTATTTGTGGTACTCCATGATATAAATTAGTCTAAAATTTTTTTATCTTAGTATCTCACCAATCTTACTCGATGAGATTACTTATCATTGCACTAGGCATGAACTCAGGGGGAGTTTTGGATGACCAAGACTCTCATTTTCGGTGTAATGCTAGATGAGGTCGACAAAGGGTTGAGAATCTTGTTTTATTGTCTCTCTTATGAATTTTGTTGAAAATCATGAAGTTATGTGAATAAGTGTCTCAAAGACACAAATTTTTAAAAGAAAAACTCAAAATATGTCTTGGTTGCTACCTTTTTCCTTATATTTGTTCAAACTTGCATATGTTGGGCCAAAGTGATTCTTTTGAGTTCATATGCACTTTATTTGGTATTTGTTACATCAAACTTGCTAAAGCTTGCTCTTTGGTAAATCTATCTGAACTTCATCAAAGTGTCATGTGAAAATTGTTCCGGTTGATGCAAAACTTAATTCTACCTTTGAGACAAGTTGTGGAAGCAATTTTTGGTGAATTGTCCTTTATATAATTGTCTAAGTTCATCTTTGTGCTTATTTGCAATTTTGGAGTTCCTTTGCAACTTTAGTGTTCAATATTCTTTGATGTTGAAAAATCTTTAAGAAAATGGTTCAAAAAGAGTGGAATATGTGTATTTTGTACAAACTAGGTTAAATTCATCTAGTTGGCTAATTTTCCAATTTCTCCAAATTTTTTGACATAGTTTTGAGCCAAACTGGACTTTAGGGATAGCTATCAAGGCAAAACAGAAGGCTCCCAATGGTAGCTGGATGGTCCGGCTATTTTAGCCGGATAGTCCGGCTAGCATTGTGTCTCTTTTGTCTTATCCCGAGTTCACTTCTTCTTTCTCTTACTTACCCCTTTGTGCTATCTCTTCCCAAACCGACCTATTCTTCTCTAAGGGTGTTCTCTAGGGTTCTCAAGCTTCGTCTTAGGGATTCCTTTCCCTAGGAAGTCTCCTCCAAATCCACTTCACCAAATCGAAGCCCTCATCCTCCTCCTTCAATTCCACCAAGAGCTTTGTGAAGGGAGGTGGAATTTTGGCCAGGATTTAATCTCTAGCAAGCCTACCCTCCTCTCTAGGGCAAGGGTGAACGCTTCTCAACTTCGGCCAAGATTTGACGGGGCTTGTTCCCTAGGGCTTGAGTAAGTGCCTATGCAACCATTCTTCTTCAATTCCGTCATCTTGTTGTATAGAACTCAAACCCTAGGTCCCTTAAACTCCATAGATCGTCTAGCTAATTAGGGTTGGTGCTTGTGGTGGATATTTGTGTGCTTTTATTGCAGGTACTGTTTTGTGTGGATTGTGAAAGATATTGCTCAGTGATTTTGAGAAGATAATTGCTCTGAGTATCAGTGTCAAAATTGTGCTATGGCTAGTGGTTTTCTGTGACTGTTGTGTCAGTGAGATTGTGAGTCTGTGATTCTTTTTGAGGCTGTTACTTTGTGAGGTATTATCATGCCGGGGACTAAGAATGTTGAGAAAGGTAAGGGCATTGTGCGGGGGAGCTCACCTCCCAGGAAACAAGCTAAAACTTCGAGGCAGTCTACTGGTATGTCAATTGGAGGGCAATCTGGAGCTTCCCAAAGAGTCAGAAAGCAGCCTACTAAAAAGAATGCTTCTAGGAGACTTCTCATTCCAGAAGCTAGCTCTAGTGATGATGATGAGGAAGAAACTTTCAGGTCAGCTGATGAGGACGAAGTGGATGCCATGGATGAGGATTCTGAGCCAGAGCTAGATTCTACTCAACTCTTTGGAAGTAGGGGATATCAATCCCAGGATGCATCTCAATTGACTTAGAAACAACTCAAGATGTATCGAGGTATGGCTTTGAAGAATTGGTTTCCAAAGAAGAAGGACATGCCAAATAATAACTTCTGGTGTCAAATTCATAGACACTTCTACAAGATGTATCTTTTCAGGAAGGATTGTATCTATCAGTATTCCTTTATGTCATAGGATAGAGTTTACAAAGCTGTGGATACCCATCTGATCAGACAGTCCTGTGAAAGTACCCTAGGTTTGGCAAAATTTCTTAGCACTCCATTGTCTTACTATTCAAGAATTGTGCAAGAATTCTATGCTACATTGTGGGTGTCTAGGGACAGACCAAGAATTGTGTTCAGTTACAGAGGACAACAAGTCATTGTGAATCAAGGACAATTTGGAGATGTTTTTGGGATCTCTTACTCTGGAATTTGTATTCATCCTTTGGTCTTTCCCAAGAGGTGGGCAAGAAAAGGTATCATGCCTAATCTTACAGATATTCAGTACATGTACATAGGCATGGATGATCCTAAGTTCAATATACATCTGACTAAGTATCTGGCTTCAGTGTTCTCACTGTTTAATAAGATTGTGAGGAGACAACTTGTGCCTAGGGGTGGTTACAATGATAGGTTCCTTCCTATTGTTGCTTGGTTTTCATACTATGTCTTCAGTCAGGGTCAGATAAATCTGGTGTATTTCATTTTTGTTGAGATGGAGGAAGCTATCAAAAGGGATGTGAAGAGAAAGCTTCCTTTTGGTCATCTTATATGTCATTACCTGCTAAAACTGAAGATGACTTCAGAAAATATGTTGATTGAAAAGGTGCCAGAGTTTCTAATGGCAATTAAAGAAGATGACAAGAGAACAAGAGCACAACAAGGACAGCAGGCAGGACAACAAGCTGAGGAAGAAGAAGCAGATATTTAGGGGGAGCCATAGGATATTCCTTTCCAGCCTCAGGTAGCTCCTCCACCTGCTTACTTTGATCAATTTCCAAATTTCTTTGCCCAACAAGATGCTCGACATCAAATGTATGTTGATCGGCACAATGAAGAGAATGCTAGGCACAATATGTACATGGACTGGCATAATGAGCAGAATGCCAGACATTCCATGTATGTTGGGCGGCATGATCAACAAGTGTCATGGCAGAATTCCATGGAGGGAAGGATTGGACAGATGGAGGCACAATAGAGGTATAGCAATGAGAGAATTGATGATCTTTATAGGTCTGTGCAGTATCTGGGTGATCAGCTATTTAATGTCTCTTTGGACCCTGGTGTCTATCCCTCACAGTCAGATGTGTATGCCACAATGCCGCCTAATGAATTTCTGACTCAGGATTCTTCAGATGTTAGGACTTCAGATCCATCTTTAGTTGATCCTATTGATGCACCTTCTGATGATCCACCTGCTTCATCTACATCCAAGCCCAAGAAGTCTCTCCGGCAGAATTTGGTCATATACTTCCGTCGTCGTGCTTCAAAGAAGTGATCTTATTCCTTTCTCTTGCCGGTTCATGAAGATTAAGTTTCTCTTTTGGCGCTTGATGCCAAAGGAGGAGAGAGATATGTGAGGCTTAGGATTCTACTATTATTGCTACTTGATACTGTGTTGATACTGTGTCTTGATACTTTGTGGTTGTGCTTGACATGTTGGTACTATGTGGCTGGTACTTTGTGCTTCTTGTGACTTGGTTAATTTATGCTTTGGAACTAGATTGTGCTTTGTGCTTCACTCTGTGGTTGTGTTTTGAACTGAATTGCTTATCTTTTGGTTGTGTGTTGTTTGTCATATACACCTTGAGCATGCATGTGTCTAGGGGGAGTTTATTTTCTTCTTCTTGAATATCATATGTTACTTTTGTGCTAACTCCCTGGATGAGTTTGTTGTTGGATATTTTTGATCTTTAGACAGGTGTTGTCATCAATCACCAAAAAGGAAGAGATTGTAAGCCCCATGGCACTATGTGATTTTGATGTTGATGACAACCGATTTTTGGATCTCTCTGATGATAATTTTTCCGGAGAATGCTTAATTAGAAAATCTTGGCTTTCATAGACCCTTTAAGCTCTAAAGGATGGGAGACGTTTTATCCACCTGCAGATAGGTGTGGTGTTTTCTAATTTTTTACCGACTATTAAGAGGGGTTCAAAGTTGAAACTTTCTCGATCTTTTCTCTCTTGAGCATAACTTATTTGTTTACCTTTGAGAGAGTCTAGAGAGTTTTGGAGCCTTAGAAAGCCTAGGGTTGAAACCGGGAAAGTCGAAAAATAGTTTTAGAACTATCTTTTTGAAGGCTGAAAATCATCCTATGGTAGTAGGATATTCCGGCTAATTTAGTAGGATATTCTGGCTACCATAGTCTAACTTCTGGATCAATTTTTTTCCAAGTGTTGAGAGAGAGACAGAAGACTGAGAGTGTTAGCCGGATGGTTCGGCTAGCCTAGCCGGACATTCCGGCTAAAGGTGTGTCTCTTCTATTGGGCCTGAGTAACATTTCAGAAACTTCAGTGTGTTAGCCACATAGTCCGGCTAGCCTAGCCGGACCTTCCGGCTAAAGGTGTGTCTCTTCTGTTGGGGCCGGGTAAAACCCCAGAAGTTCCAGTGTGTTAGCCGGATAGTCCGGCTAACCTAGCCGGACCATCCGGCTAATGGTGTGTAACTTCTGTTTCCAGAAAGTCTGAGGGCTGATGGTAGACAATGCTAGCCGGATAGTCCGGCTAACCTAGCCGGACCATCAGGCTAAGGGTGTGTAACTTCTGTTTCCTGGGTGTCTGAGGGCTGGTGGCAGACAATACTGCCCAGATAGTCCGGCTATCTAGCCGGACCTTCTGGCTAAGCCTAGCCGGGCTATCTGACTAGGTTAGAACTTCCATTCCAGAGTTCGCCAGATCCATTTTTGTCTCACATTTGGTTCTTCCGGCTATTTTTAGACTACCATTCCCTTTTGCACGCCAGGAGAGTCGGGACCTTCCCACTATAAATTGAGAAGAGGTGCTAGAGAGGAGAGTTGAGGTTTCCATTTCGTGTTCATCTTTGGCCCCAAAACTCATCCCTTTTCCACCCCATGAACCTAGAGCTGTGAGTGATTTGGGAAGGATTCCTCCGAGGTAAGTAAGGTAAGTGTGCTCAAGGGTGTTCTTGATTGTTTTGGTTTTATTTCTTCCTTGAACTTGTTACTCTTGGTGTTTGTGGAGCACCTAGACGGTGTGTGCGTGGTGGTGGTTCTTGGAGGTTTGCCAGTGTTTGTGGAAGCCGTCCAAGAAGTTTGTGAAAGGTTGGAGTCGATCTTGCCGGGGTGGCTAAAAACTACCACTAGTGGATCGAGGCGAAGACCCTTGTGTGTCAAGGGTAAGCCTCAACGTGGAGTAGGAGTGAAGCTCTAAACCACGGGAAAAAATCGTGTGCCTCTTGTCTCTTTTTCCTCTTGCAAGTTTATTTTTCGCGTTATTTATGTTTCTTGCAAGTTTGCTTAGTTGTAGTTCATCCATTCCTAGATAGGATGAAGTAGCTAGGTTTGGATAATTTAATTTTGCTTAAAAAACAAAAAGAACAAAAATATTAGAATTTGAGTTAGCCTATTCACACCCTCCTAGGCCTTAGATCCTCCTTTCTATAAGTAATGGAGTATATAAACCATGGGGTTTCGTTGTGGACTTAGCTTTATGTCAGGTGCTGCAGTGTTGCACAAATCTCTCCATGTCTCTTCTTATTTTTGGCTAATAGAAATGGTCGGCCAGCAGCTCATAGGTCTTCTTCCCTCCAAAGTGCCCCATCAAACCTCCTGAATGGCTTCCTACAGCAACAAGAGTCTAACAGAAGAATCTAGAACACACAACTTGTTAGCTCTAAACAAGAATCCATCATGCACATGATATTTTTCCCATCCTTTACCATTTGCACATTTCTTATATGGTTTTGAAAAATCTTGATCAGCAGAATGCAACTCTTTTAAGCTCTCAAGACCAAGTACTTTGACATCAAGTTGGCTTAACGAAGCATGTCTACGAGACAAGGCATCAGCGACAACATTGTCCTTACCTTTCTTATATTTCACAACATATGGAAATGTTTCAATGAATTCAATCCATTTTGCATGGCGTCTGTTAAGCTTTGCTTGTCCTTTCAAATACTTCAAAGCCTCATGATCAGAATTAATGATAAATTCTTTTGGCCACAAATAATGTTGCCAAGTCGCAAGCACTCGCACTAAAGCATATAATTCCTTGTCATACACAAAATAATTTAATTGTGCTCCTCATAGTTTCTCACTAAAATATGCAACAGGTTTTCCATCTTGCATGAGAACTCTCCCAATCCCAATTCCACTAGCATCACATTCAATCTCAAAAGTTTTAGTGAAATCAGGCAAAATGAGCAATGGTGCTTTAGTCAAATGTTTCTTTAACTGCTGGAAAGCACTTTCTTGCGATTCACCCCATTCAAAAGCAACTTCTTTCTTCATCAACTCATTCAAAGGAGCAGTTATGGTACTGAAATCTTTCACAAATCTCCTATAAAACCCAGCAAGACAATGAAAACTTCTTACCTGACTTACATTCACAGGAGTTGGCCATTCTCTGATTGCCTTTACCTTTGATTCATCCACTTGAATTCCAGCACCTGAAACAACAAAGCCGAGAAACACAACTTGTTCTGTGCAAAAAGTGCACTTCTCAAGGTTAGCAAACAATTTCTCCTTTCTAAGTATAGCCAAAACTTGTCTAATGTGATCAATATGCTCCACAAATGACTTGCTGTAAATTAGAATGTCATCAAAGTAAACAACAACGAATTTCCCAATAAATGATCTCAGAATATGGTTCATCAATCTCATGAATGTACGAGGAGCATTAGTCAAACCGAAAGGGATAACTAACCATTCATACAATTCAAATTTTGTTTTGAAAGCAGTTTTCCACTCATCTCCAATCTTCATTCTTATTTGATGGTATCCGCTTCTCAAATCAATTTTAGAAAATATCTTTGAACCACTCAATTCGTCAAGCATATCGTCTAGCCTAGGAATAGGATGATGATATCGAATAGTTATATTGTTGATGGCCCTACAATCAACACACATTCTCCAAGTGCCATCTTTCTTTGGCACTAAAATCATAGGAACAACACATAGACTTAAACTTTCATGCACATAACCTTTGTCTAAAAGTTCTTGCACTTGTCTTTGTATTTCCTTGGTTTCTTCGGGGTTGGTGCGGTATGGTGGTCAATTAGGTAGTGCAGCTTCTGGAATGAGATCAATTTGGTGCTCAATGCCACGCAAAGGAGGAAGTCCAGCAGATGTTTCTTCTGAAAAAACATCTTGGTAGTCCTGCAAAAGGTGAGACACAACACTTGGAAGAGATGTTAAGTCGTTAGCTGAAAGCAAAGCATCTTTGTACACGAGTACAATCAGTACTTGATCTGGATGATTCCTCACATCTCTCATTTCAGATTTGGTGGCTATCATGACTAAAATCTCACTCTCCATCTTGTTTTTATCTTTCACATTTGGCTTGTGGCTTTCACTCACCGATTTGTGGAGGGCACTCAGATTATTTTTCAGCTTGTTACTCTCACTATCCACCTTCACTTCAGCATTCTTTTGCAAATTCTCAGCCATGATTTGCTAAGGTGTCATTGGTTTAAGCACCAGATCCTTTCCCTTCCACTTGATGGTGTAATTGTTTGTGCGACCATAGTGTTGGGAGGAACGATCATATTGCCATGGTCTTCCGAGCAGCAAGGGACACACTGTCATAGGTGCCGCATCACACTCCACAGTGTCAACATATTCACCAATTTTTAATGGAACTCTAACTCTTTATGAGATCTTGATATCTCTAGAGTCATTCAGCCATTGCACATGATATGATGAGGATGTTGCAGCAACGTCAACCTAAGCTTTTTAACCATCTCTTTGCTAGCAAGGTTATGGCAACTTCCACCATCAATGATCACCTTACATACTTTGTCTTTCACCTTTGCTCGGGTTTGGAACAGATTATGGCGCTGTCCATTCTCAGCTTCTTTCAGTTGTGCACTCAAAATTTGAGTGACTACAAGAGCAGCACCTCTCTTAAATTCACAAAATGTTTCTCCATCATTTTCTTGTGCTTCTTCTGATGACATCTCATCATCGTCTTGCTCTTCTTCACTTGCTGAATCATACGCCTCGAGGTCATTAACAAGTACCACACAGTTGTTTGGGCACTCCTTGATAACATGACCACGACCTCCACACTTGAAGCACTGAATTTGGCTACTTCGAGCAGTAGAACCACCTGAAGTGGTTCCCGATGAAGTGGGTTTTGCTGCACTTGGGGTAGTTTTTGTTTTGTTGCTGAAATTTCCTTCAGTCTTCGATCATGTACCACCACCTGTGCTTGTAGTGTCTCAACCTTCTACCATCTTTTGGGTAAACTTGTTACCACTTGTTTTCATCCTTGTGCCGAAGGAACTGTGCTTGCTTGACTTGTAATCTTGCTGCAATTGACACTCAGCCTTGCTCGCTTGATGCACCAAATCAACAAGTGTGCGGTAGGGCTAAAATTCAACAATTCGCTGAATGTTGCGGTGCAGCCCAGTCATGAAACACGCAATAGTTTGCTCCTCATCATCATATACATTGTTTCTTATCATGGCCCTCTCCATCTATTTATAATACTCGTCAACTGAGAAGTTCCCTTGGGTCAAATTCTGTATCTTGTTAATGAGATCATGACGATAATGCTTAGGAACAAATCTTGCTCGCATTTCTCTTTTCATTTCTGCCCATGATGCAACAGCACCTTGCCCAGCATCTTCTCGGTCACTCAGGACTTGCTCCCATCAGATTAGAGCATAATCAACAAATTTAAGAGCAGCCATTGCCATCTTCTTCCCTTCAGAATAATTATGCAAGCGAAAAATTTTATCAACCTTCTGCTCCCATGCAAGATAAGCTTCAGGATCAGATCCACCATCAAACTTTGGCATGGTGAATTTCAGCTTGCCAAACCTCTCATCCTTAGCCCGATCACATCGATTATGGCCTCGACGATGATTGCCATCATTTTGGGGCTCATAAGGGGCATCTTCCTTTGACTCATCTTCAATTTCAGCAGCGTTCTCATTCCGATGTCCTCGACCTCTTCCTCTTCCACGACCAAAAGCTTCTCCATTCCTACGACCAAGACCCTGTGGTCTCGCAGCACGGCCAGCAGCTTGGTCTCTTCGTACTCGCGGCTATCTTGCATGTGCATCTTCATTTTCATCACCATTTTCATCTACTTCTTCATCCTGGTTTACAGCACCTCGACCTTGGTCTCGAAGTTGAGCAATAAGAGCTTGAAGATCTTGGGCCATTCTTTCTTGCCTCTCCTCCATTCTCTGCCTCAGCTCATCCAATTGTGCCCTTGTGATTCAATCATCATTCTTGGGATCGTCGGCCATCGTTTCTGCAATGTTAGTGACCACGAGCAGCAAGTATATATATATATAGAAAAATTTACTTATGTGGATCACTCAATCTCACCTTCTCTTGCCAACCAAAGCTCTGATGATTTCCTATAGATTACAGAAGTAAAGTGTGCGGTGGTATCAAGAAAGTGATGGTTAGACGAATACACAACCAGCGTTCCGTTCTATGAAACTAGCTTGGTAGGGAATGATGCACAACTAGCAATCTGAATTTCAGATATTGTAATGCTAAGTAACAATCCAAACTAGAAATTCAATGTCTAGCACTGATCACAAGGATATGAATGTTGCATCTTGAGCAACTCACACGCAAAGAAAGAATTCAGATTTGATGCAAACAAGGATTATGCTAGGAAGGGATGTTTGACGAGATATGCCTAGAAAAAATTGCACCAAAAACGATAGTAATCTGGTGGCACAACTTTGTGAGATTTCAATACTTGTGCATGCAAGCAACACGATCTGCCCTTTCACTTCTATTCTCAATTTCTTTTTTGCTTTTGTAGCGCTCTCTTTTCTTTTTTTTATTTTCAGATGTGGAAACAATAGATATAGAGATATAGACGTCTCAAAAGGTACGCAAAGGAAAATATGACTAGCGACAAGAACAAAGACTCTAATGGATAGAAACTTAACAAAACTCACCAAAATAATAGATTGATCAAAGGCTAATAAGATATTTTTTATTTTTTATGGCTTTTTAGTGGATAGGACGAACACAAATATATATAGCTAAGGGTAAAGAATCCTACCGTGGCAACGAAAGCTCTGATACCAGATGATGCGGCACGGGGTCCTGATCTTCACGGCGTAGGATATCGCACAAGATAACTAGCTGCAAGCAGCCAAGATAACTAGTGCAACCTGACGAAAATACTTCGAAGCCAACCACCGTCATGATACGGCAACCTGAATCGAGTATTTGCCCAACTACACTCTTAAGAACCAAGCCACACAACCTGACTCAAAGGAGCAGGAGCACAGATTGGGTGCCGATGAAGCGGCGGCTTCTGCAATCCCCGCAAGGAAACCACAAGAGCAAAGGGGTAGAGATCTCTCTCAGTTTGTTAGCACACAGCTAAATAAAGGGTCTATATTCTGATTATCAAAATGTTTTTAAAATGGGTAGAGTACACGGGTATTTATACTAGGAACATCACACCTGGTTTAGGTGTGAAATCAAATAGAAGCTAATGAATGTTTTCTTGGATAAGGAGAAGTCATCTTAGGTTCTCGCGCAGCATTTAACAGCCTGCGCGGTTTTCAGTAAAATGGTCATTACTCCTTACTGGGAAGTCCAAATGACATGCCGTTTTTGCGTTAGAAAGTAGACTCTATTATCTTTCCAACCATATGCATTATGACCACCTAAATGTGACAGGTTGGTGCGCCCAACTCTTGGAAGTTGTGATTCATGTTGCACCATAGTTTGAGCAGTATCCATGTTAGCTTCCACATCGTCCTTGTTCATGTACCTCCTCCACGCTGTCGTACACCCCGGTATTTCTACAGGCTTGCGTGGCCGAATACCATTCCTAGAAGATCATAACTAGTATTGCACCCAAGGACATTTAGAATATCATCGCAGACATTGAATTAACTAAAAATTAATAGCTCATATAACATAAATATCATCCGGTTGACATAGACGTTTACATAGTCTTGTACGGGACATAATTCAATAGTATAAAGAAACACAGCGGAAGACTTCAAATGCGATGATACTCCGAGGTTGACTCGTAACGCACAGCTAATCACCTTGACCCTCCTGGTCACAACTGGCACCGACGTCGTGCTCTTCTCCTGATCAAATAATCTGTGATCCATATAATGAGTACACGGCTACCCAGTAAGCAGTCCTTAATACATGAATGCAAGGTCAAAGGACAGGTTTGGTTATTTTGCTAAAACATCACCTATCTACTTGTTTATTTAATCTTGATTCATTGAACACGTTATAACACATGAGCGTAGCCAAAGGACGGCTAACAGGCTCAGCACACGACGAGCGTAGCCATAGAAATGGCTAACCAGCTCAAAAGAGAGGCAATCCCTGCCTACACTACCATCAAATTAATTAATTAAAACACATTGAACTACCCTGTGAAAACGCCTTTCCCCCGCCCATAACCGCGGGCACGGCTACTATGATAGTTTTAACTTTGTAAAGTGTGTACACGTTCCCCACAAGCCTCGTCTCATCCCGAAGGAGAAACAGTACAAAACCGTTCACTGCTTTCACCTGTCCCATAATGTACCCTTTCTTTTGGTTTCACGCCCCATACGGTACACTTCGACCAGGTCGACAGTCATGCGCACTCGATCCTTAAGCCGGACCTGATAGCGCACCGCATGAGGTTAGCCCCCATTTAAGCCATTCGGAACCGGTGATCGCGAATCACGTCCGTCCACTACGAGTACACCAGAAACTAGGTTTCCACAGCTAATAGATCATGGCTAGAAGGCACAAGTGGCTGTACGGTTCAGGTTCGGTTTGGTAGTCACAAGTATACGGTCCTTATATGACAGAGGAGACCTACACAACACAACCACAAGCCTAAAATCCGCCTCTTCTGGGTCTCCTCAAATCAACACACGCCACGTTGATTTTAGTTGATTAGGTTTATCCAAAAACAGCACCACGAAGTCGAACTTCACGGGTAAAGTTAATAATAAGTGAAACCTATCAACTACCAATCCTAGAAGCAGGGCTAAGCATCTACACAAAGGATAGGCTAGGAAAACAGTACCAATCTGGCTAACAATGGTAGGCTATGTCGTGCACCCCGGTATTTCTACCGGCTTGAGTGACCGAATACTAGTCCCAGAAGATCATAACTAGTATTGCACTCAAGGACATTTGGAATATCATCGCAGGCATTGTATTTAACTAGAATTTAACAGTTTACATAGCATAAATAACATCCCAGTTGACATAGACATCACATAGTCTTGCACAGGGCATGGTTCAATAGCATAAAGAAAACACAGCGGAAGACTTCAAAGCGATGATATCCCGAGGTTGACCCGGAACACGCAGCTAATCACCTTGACCCTCCTGGTCACAAGTGGCACCGTTGCCGAAATCTTCACCTGAACAAAAGATCCGTGGTCCATATAATGAGTACACGGCTACTCAACAAGCGGTCCTTAATAAATGAATGCAAGGTCAATGGATGGGTATGGTTATTTTGCTAAAACAATTCCTATCTACTTGTTTATTTAATCTTGATTCATTGAACACATTATAACATATGAGCGTAGCCAAGAGACAGCTAACCAGCTCAGCATACGACGAGCATAGCCATAGAACCGCTAATCAGCTCAAAAGAGAGGCAATCCCTACCTACACTACCATCAAGTTAATTAATTAAAACACATTGAACTACCTTGTGAAAACGCCTTTCCCCCGCCCATAACCGCGGGCACGGCTACCATGATAGTTTTAACTCTGCAGAGTGTGTACACGTTCCCCACAAGCCCCGTGTCATCCCGAGGGAGAAACAGTACAAAACCGTTCACTGCTTTCACCTGCCCCTTAATGTACCCTTTCTTTTGGTTTCACGCCCCACACGCTACGCTTCGACCAGACCGACAGTCATGCGCACTCCTTCAGCCGGACCTGATAGCGCACCGTATGAGGTTAGCCTCCATTTAAGCCATTTGGAACCGGTGATAGCAAGTCACGTCCGTCCACTACGAGTACATCGGAAACTAGGTTTCCACAGCTAATAAGTCAGGGCCAGAAGGCACAAGTGGCTCGGTTTGGTAGTCACAAGTATACGGTCCTTATATGACAGAGGAGACCTGCACAACACAACCACATGCCCAAAATCCACCTCTTCTGGGTCTCCTCAAATCAACACACACCACGTCGATTTTAGTTGATTAGGTTTACCAAAAATAGCACCACGAAGTCGAACTTCACGGATACAAGTTTAATAATGAGTGAAACCTATCAACTACCAATCCCAGAAGCAAGGCTAAGCAACTACACAAAGGATAGGCTAGGAAAATAGTACCAATCGGGCTAACAAAGGTGGGCTAAATCATATTAGTAAAGGACTAATATGAAACAGGATCAAAATAGCACATACGATGATAAATAATGCATGCAATTTAAATTAAGATGAAATAAATAAATTTTAGCAAACTAGGAATTCAATATGAATCTAGCTTGCCTTCGAAGAAGTTTGGATCTGGTTCTCCTCCTTTGAACGGCTCCGAAACGACTTCCGGACAGCAGATACACGTCGGTTCTATGCGTAAAAGAAATAAATAAAAAACACATATAAAATAGATTGATAAAAATATATAAAATGCTAGGGAATGTTTGTGATTTTTAGGCTCTGGAATCACCTAAATCGGAGTTCGGAAACTCCCTAAACAATTCCGGGAAGTTTCGGGAAAATAGAAAAATCCCTGGAAAATAAAAAACCGGGAAAAAACCAAGTAGACCTCTTAACCGACACGTGGCGCTGACATGTCACTTTTTGCTAACGTGGCGACACGTGTCGCTGACGTGGCACGGGCTTGGGTTTTGGCGGTGACGTGGCGACTCGTGGCTCGGCCTGCGACGTGGCGGCTGCTGATTGGCTAAGGGCGCTGACGAGGCGGGTCGGCCAGGTGTCGGCGCGCGCGGGTGTCTGGCTGACGGCGCGGACGCCAAGGTTCGCCGACGGCCGACGGACTCCCAAACTTCGGCGAGCCATAACTCCCTCAATTCTTGTCCAAATCTAGCGATCCATATATCCAAATCGATCGTCTCGACAAGACCTACGACGTCCTGGCTTTAGATCTGGGGTTTGGGCATTGGAATTCGAGAGATACCTCGATTTGCTTCGATTTGGCACGGAAACCCAGGCGGCGGCTAGGGTTTCGTGGGGGCTGGAGTGTTGGCCGACCAGGGGACCTCTAGGGTGGTTTATATAGTGGTGGAGGGGTGTTGGGGCGTGGTGGAGGAGTCCTAGTAGGAGTAGAGTTTGATTTAGATGAGAATTAGGTTATAGATAGAAATTAGGAGTCCTAATGGGCTTAGATTAGAGGAGAGGGTTTTTGGGCCTAAATTGGGCCTAATTATGCTACCTAAGCCTGGTTAGGTCCTTTTTCTATTATTATTTTATGTTTTTATCTTTTATTTTCTTTTTATAAAACATGTGACAGACTAATGATTTTATTAGGATGTCACAGGCTACATCATATCAGTAGAGGACTAATATGAAATCAGAACAAAATAACACATGCGATGATAATTAAAGCATGCAATTTAAATAAACATGAAATAAATAGAATTTAGCAAACTAGGAATTCAATATGAATCTAGCTTGCCTTGGAAGAAGTTTGGTTCTAGTTCTCCGCCTCCGAACGGCTCCGAAACATCTCCCGGACAGGAGGTGCACGTCGGTTCTATGCGAAAAAGTAATAAAACAGAAATAAATAGCAAACACAGAGAAAATAGTATGATAAAAATATATAAAATTCTTGGGATTATTTATGATTTTTGGGCTCTGGAATCACCCCAATCGGAGTTCGGGAACTCCTGAAACTATTCGGGGAAGTTTTGGGAAAATCCAAAAAGATTGGAAAAAGATAAATCAGGTTAACCGGCGGTTAATCGTGGGGAAACCGAGGAAACCCGAAAAATCTGGCTCGGGCGACGTGGCGGACGCGGGCCGGCGTGGGTCACGCGACACGCGGTGGCCCCGGATTGGTCGTGGCGCTGCTACGGGCGGCGCCTACCACGCGGCGGATGGCGATTGGCGGTGGAAGCGTCACGTGGCGCGGCCGGGCGGGGACAGCGCGAAGCGGCGACCAATGGGAGGCGACGCGTGGCGCAACGGTCGGCGCGACGTCGCCGCTGGCGGTGCGGACACGCGCGGCGGCGGCGGCGGCGGCGTGTGCTCGGCAGCGTCGCGGCGGCGGCTGCGAAGCACGTGGCACGTGCGATTGGCAATGGCCGACTCGGCGGGTCGGCAGACGCTGCTGGCGACGCGGTGGCGCGCGTCGCCGAGGTTCACCGGCGGCGAGAGACTCCCAAACTTCGGCAAGTTGTATCTCCAATTCTCCACCAGAAATAGTGATCCATATAGTCCAATTGATCAGCGCCACAAACTCTACAATGTGTTTCCCTTAGATTTAGGGTTTGGCTACTGGAATAGGAGAGATACCTCGATTTGCTTCGGTTTGGCATGGAAACCAAGGTACGGCTAGGGTTTCGTGGGGCCTTGGGGTGTTGGCTGACCAGGGGACCTCTAGGGGGTTTATATAAGGCTTGGGTCGTGTTAGGTCAATCCTATTAGTGGTAGAAATGGAGTTAGATGAGAATTAAATTATATTTGGTAGAATAAGAGTCCTAGTGGGCTTAGGATTAGATGGGGTGGGTTTTGGGCCTAGTTTGGGCCTAATTAGGCTACCTAAGCCTGGTTAGGACCTTTTTCCTATTATTATTTTATGTTTTTACTTTTTATTTTCTTTATTAATAATATGTGACATTATAATTTTATTAGGATGTCACACACGCTTGAGCATCCTTCATTTCTTCATGTTTTAACCTAAGCAAAAGGAGTGTAGAACTTTTAGGTAGTATAAAATTCTCCTCATTTGTAATATTAATTTTAGCAAGGAGTGAAGTCACCTCTTGTTGTAGTTTTCTCGCACGGCTGCGGGTAATTGGTCCTTGGATGGCATGTGAAGGTGTAGTATGTGTTGGGGTAATCGGGATGTCTTCATCACTGGTCGCCCAGCGCTGGGACCTAGTCTCCCGACTCTGGGACCTGGTCTCCCAACTCTAGGACCTGGTCTCCCGTCTCTGGGAACTGGTCTCCCGCCTCTGGAAACTGGTCTCCTGCCTCTGGGACCTGGTCTCTCGCCTCTGGGAACTGGTCTCTAGCCTTTGCAAACTGGTCTCCCGCCTGCTGCCCGGGATCGGATGTCCTCATCAACAGAGCTCCCACTAATTCTTTTTGAAAGAAACTCCTTTTCTAATAAAACACCATTACGGGTAACAAACACTTTGGTTTCCCTAGGGTAGCCCAAGAAGATGCACTTTTCAGATTCAGAGTGAGCTTATTAGTCGTCGAACGTTTTGCATGAGCTTCACAACCCCAAAATTTTAGAAAAGATAAACTAGGTTGCTTCCTAGTCCATATCTCATATGGTGTCTTTTCTGTTACTTTTGATGGTGCCCTGTTCAAAATGAACACAGTTGTTTCTAGAGCATATCCCCAAAAATATAATGGAAGATCTGTTTGGCTCAACATAGACCGAACCATGTCCAACAAGGTTCTGTTTCTCCTCTCTGATACTCCGTTTCATTGAAGCGTACCAGGTAGAGTCAACTGTGGAACAATTCCACATCTTTTAAGATGATCACCAAACTCTTGGCTCAAATATTCACCTCCACGATGAGATCGCAAAAATTTAATTGTCTTGCCAATATGATTTTGTACTTCATTTTGCAACTCTTTGAATTTTTTAAATGATTCAGACTTATGTCTCATCAAGTAGATATAACCATAACGACTGAGGTCGTCTGTAAATGTTATGAAGTACTGAAAACTATTTCTGGCCATTGTACTCATTGGTCTAGATACATTTGTATGTATTAGTTCCAATAAGTCCTTTGCCCTCTCACCAACACCGGCGAAAGGTGCTTTGGTCATTTTTCCCAATAAACAAGATTCGCACGTGTCATAAGATTCAAAATCAAATGAGCTTAGAAGTCCATCTTTATGGAGCTTCATTATCGCCTCTCATTTATGTGACCCAAGTGACAAGTGCCACAAGAAAGTGGGATTCAAATCATTTACTTTAGCTTTCTTGGTAACTATGTTATAGATTGGTACTTGGAGAATTTAAACAATATAGTCCATTCTGTAATGGAACATCGCCATAAAATATCTCATTCAGATAAAATGAACAACATTTGTTCTTGACTCTGAATTCAAAATTCTCCATATGCAAACATGGAATGAGATGGTATTTTTATTTATGGCGGGTACATAGTAACATTTACTCAACTCCAATACCATACCCAAAGGTAAAGTTAACACATAAGTTCCTGTAGCTATGGCAGCAACTCTTGCTCCATTACCGACGCCAAACTGAATTTCTCCTTTTGCCAATATCCTAATACCTTGGAGCGCCTGCATATTTGAACAAATATGAGCTCTTGTACCGGTATCTAATACCCATGCATTAGAAGGACAACTGGCTATGTTAACTTCTATAACAGAAATACTTGAAGTGGAAGTCAAACTTCCCTTCTTGTTTTTCTCTTCTAGGTATTTTGGGTTGTTCCTCTTCCAATGACCAACTTCTTGGCAGTGGAAATAGGTAACGCTAGAAGTGGGGCCAGGCTTAGACATTTTAGGTTTATGACCACTGCCAGAGCTCCTAGCTTTAGCATGATCATTACCCTTTGCCTTTCCCTTCTTCTTAAAGCGCTTTCCTTTCTGTACTAGCAAGACATTTGATGTCTCTTGATATTCTGCTCAGCTGTCTTTAGCATCCCATGTAGTTCAGTGAGCGACTTCTCCAAGCCATTCATGTTATAGTTCATTATGAACGGACCATAACAGGGTGGCAAGAATTGAAGTATAATATCAGTGGCTAGATCTCGGTTATATGGAAATCCCAATCTTTTCAAATTCTCAATGTAACCAATCATCTTGATTACATGACTCACTAACCGCGGTACCTTCTGCCATTTTGCACTCATGCAATGCCTTTGTCATTTCATACCTTTCAACACGCGCCTGCATTTGAAATAAATTTTTCAAATGCATGACTATGTCATATGCCGTCATGTTCTTGAACTGCTTCTGAAGCTTCAAGTTCATGGTGGCTAGCATGAGACACGTGGCATCTACTGCATCATCAGAATGCTTCTTGTAAGCATGCTTTTCTGCACGTGATGCATTTGCAGCTAGCGCAGGAGGAATAGGACTCTCTAGAACATATTCCTTCCTTTCTTGTTTGAGAACAACTCTCAAGTTCCGGATCCAATCAATAAAATTGGTTCCATTCAGTTTCTCCTTCTCAAGGATAGATCGCAATGTGAAGCTGGATGATGAACTATTCGCCATACTCTACAACATACAAATATGCAAAAGAATATAAGAGATATGTTTGTGCTTACTATTTTCATCATATGAAAATGAACATTGCTATACATTTACAAAAGAGTGTCCCAAATGTATGGCATTTCCAAGATCTATATTTCGCCATGTCCAAGTGAGCTTTGGCATTACTGCTCAGACAAGGCTATTTAGGTAAGCAAACACTTTTCTAATTACATCTCATGTAATTTTTGGTTGATAGCAAGACATCTCATGCAATCCTATCAACTCGATGCCCAGGGCCCAAAACCGTTTTGATAGCCCTCCTGAGTCAAATCAACTCCTAAGTCCGTAAGTGTCTGACACTCACATCTGCCTTATTAAGATAATTGGTGACACCTTGCTTTGGTAAGCCCATCAGCCAATGATCGAAATCTTGACAGTGGACAAAATTGATAAGGCATCATCCAACTCAGTTCCAAACGGGATAAGGTGATAAAAACAATTCTAATCATAATGCATACGCTATCATATAGTTGTCATGACAACATGCATAGAACATGATATACATAAAATCATGGGAACATGTATAACAACTTACACAAGAGATAATATAAATAGGATAGACTAAAAGAGGCATGATCAAATCAAGCCATAACTATCCATAAAAAGGCAAAACCATGCTGATCATATCAACAAAAGCAAACACCCGCAAAAATCTCATATATGCATCGCTAATCCAGAATTAATGCAGTACGATCTGCTCTGATACCTCTGCTAAGGAATGGCTAGGGTAGGACCCATGCAGTTCAAAAATTCATCCCCTCCCCAAGATCATCGCATGCATTAGAACCAAGATTAGTTGTCACCCAAAAACTTATAAACACATACCGTGGCCCTAGAGAATCAGGATAAACCTTCGGAGATGGATTTACTCGTACCCTTCAACGCCCAGTTGCCGCAGCAGAGAGATAACCGTCAGACCTTTCATAGCAAAGTAGTTATCATTTAGGTATCCACGCGAACAGGCCATCGGCTTCGTGCGTTGGTGTGCTAGCACCGGATTACATGACCTCGTGACTTTCTCTAGAATAGGTGTAACTCTTACACCCCTTTTCCTTTTCTCTCTTTCCTTTTCTTCTCTTTCCTTCCCTCTTCTCTTTCTCTCTCCCTTTTTATCCTGAACCATGACCATCTATTTAGAGCAAAAATACTGTAGCTACAGTACCAAATCGGTGCTGCAGCAGTCCGTGGCTACAGTGCTGCCGACATGTGTACTGTTCATATGACGGATGCTACAGTGCTGATGACATGCTATAGTGTTTTCAACACTGCTATAGTGATTTCGGCTTTTCGGAAACAACCAGATACCTCGTTCAATTGCATTGAACATATGTCCTGAGTGGAGGTTTCACAAACCTGCCTAAACCTTATTCTATGTGTGTGACCCTGTAGGTTCATGCAATGTTGACCGTCATTTCGATTTACAAGTCGCAAACGGCTTTTAGCGAAGCACTACGACTGCTCAAATTGTATGAAGGCCGGCGATCCGACGAACCTTTCAATGATCAAATGTTGATCCTTTCGTCTCTATTGATATATTGACTTAACCTAAGGTCGAGATGTGTCATCCTTGTGCTGTTATGCCCTTTTACTCGATTTTCCAAAATAGACTAAACCTGATCGATCGAAAAACTCCTTGATCCCTCAGGCATGGCTATGCACATTCTTTAGTCTATTTTATCGAGCGGCCCAAGATATCGTTTTCCTCTGAACGAGGAGGGCAACTCCCATCTTGATCAATCACTTCTCTCTGCATGATTCAAAACATACCCGAGTAAAGCCCTTATCGTTATCCAGTTACGGAATAACTCTAGACAATATCAAAGCATGTCATCCTCATGTAGGAAACTGTGTTGATCTCAGGTCTGAGGATCAAACATTATCATTGTATGAAATCACCTATGATATATTATATCCTCAAAGGTGTTTCACAAAGCGGGTCAGTTCGATACCATGTACTCCTACATGTGTATCCACATGATTGTATTGATATCACATATCCATAGCCTGCAAAACATGACTATCACAACAACCCATGTGCTTGATGATAGCCATGTCTATTATTGGTGTTCCAGCCAATAAACAAAATCAAGGGACAATTTTTATAATGATGTCATTATATATTACAGAGGTTTACAACCAAGTCGTACTTGATGATCTGTAACATGAGATCATTAATGGAACCATACAAGCATAAAATATCACAATCATCTTCATGATTGGCCTCTAGGGCATATTTCTTACAAAGTCAAGATACATCTTGGTGCTACCAGGATGTATAGAATATGTTGAATCATGAACTTCCTTCATAATCAACTCTCTGAGTACTTCTTTCTTTGGTACTACGATTCTCTTGGCGAACCAGACAATTCCGGCCTTATCCATATTGAAATCTGGAGCTTTTTCCATTATCAACATAACAATAATGTTAATGGTGTCTTTGTCATCTTGCTGGGCTTGTTTGATTTTCTCCTCCAATGTAGGTTGTACCTCCATTGTATATACGAATCCATGTGATACGACCTCCAGATTTAACTTTTCCATCTCAACCTTCAAATAATTATTCCTCGACTTACGGCTTAATGCATCGGCAATTACATTAGCCATCCCTGGGTGATAATGGATTTTGATATCATAATCAGCTATCTGCTCAAGCCATCTTCTCTGTCTCAGATTCAAGTCTTGCTGCGTGAAAATATACTTGAGACTGTTGTGATCGGTACATATCTCCATACGATTCCCGACAAGATAGTGTCTCCAAATCTTCAGTGCAAGCTAACTCCAAATCATGTGTTGGATATTTTAATTCGTGTGGCTTTAACTGTGGGACCTGTCCTTCACCACCACTTGATCTGCACTAGTCCCTGAATCGGTACACTAGTGCATACCATTTACACAGCCAGATCATTTCATACAAGCGGAAGATTTATTTTACATTAAGCACCTAATTAAGTCCGAAGGCTATTAAATATTACAACACGGCACATTGGCCCAAGTTAGTTTAAGAACAACAAAAGATCAGAGTGTGAAAAAGATCTAAAAGTCTCTTGCCGGCTATGCCTAAGCATTCGACTGGAGAGACGCCCTAAGTCTCGTCTTGATCGTCAGCATACTCCTGTTCATCGTCTTCATGGCAGGCGTACTTGTCTTGCTTATACTCACCATCTAAAAGAGTATATGTATGCGAGGTCAGTGTCATTCAAACACTGGCGAGCTAACACCCAACCTAATGCATTTAGTGATTGAGGTTTCACATTCCCACTCCTGCCATCATCTTTCGGGTGTAGCGCACCCGTTGTGGATCACATTCCCCAGCAAAATACCCGGTCTCGTCCTAGCTGGGCTGCCGACCCACGCTAGACTCACGGCTCTCTATAAGAATGGACCTAGATCATCCTTGGATGACGACACCTCAAGCATAGCAGCAGACATGGTATGCCCGCAGGTCGTAATTACCCCTGAATCTCCAATACTTGCACTACCGCGTGATGGCCGACGTGTTGTGGTGTTAGGAACTATCCTCCGCAGGCAGATAGTCAGTGACGTCACATTGTGCATCCCTGATGCACCCGTCTGGGGAATCCTTGATTCAGCCCAGCCAGTCCACAAAGGGCCTCACCCTTATGCACTTTCTTCTTCGGCTGAATCGCACCCTCCGTGTGAATCCCACGATGTGGCGGAACCCTTTTGGGCAGCACTCGGCATTACGCGGATCTCACCGCGCTCCTCTTCCATGCACTACGTATGTGGGCGATTAGCTCGTTAATTCACGTAGCCTAGCTACTCCTTCTCTTACCCAATGTCGGACCCAGTCTGCATTACAACACATCACAACCAAACACACACTAGCATGCCAGGCCCAAATTTCAGTTAACCATTTTTATTGTGTGATCATGTCCGGTGAATATCGGTTCACCGTTCAGAGGCAATTCTAAGCCTAAAACAAGAAAAACATGATGCATGGAATGCAACTCGCTTAGCTAAGCGATCGAGGACTAACGTTAGGTCTTAACCTAGATATCGAGGAAGTTACATGATCCTCCTTCCATATAGTAACTTTCAAAAAGATAACGGTGGTGTGAGCGTTATGAAGATGATATGCGATGATGAAAAAAATGCTACCCCTAATAGTTTACCCTTAGATTTAGCAAATAGATGTATAAAGCAAAAATAAGTTTTGTTTGAAGTATTTTCTTAAAAATAATAATTTGCTGTTACTATGGTCCAATTAGTTGAATTTTGTTTAAAGTGAAAGATTATTACCTAAGAATGGCTTTACATTACTCTAATGAGGTAATTATGTATAATTACCAAGCTAAACCAAGATTCACTATTTTTTAATGCGTTGTAGTATCTTTATAAAATTTTAGGAATTTAAATGAGTTCATTTAATATTTAAAATAATTCAGGTTCAGTTACTGCATTACAATTTCTTGGGGGAAATTAGTTTAAAAGCTTTAACAATATATCCAGGGAGTGATAATAATGCAAAAATTGTATAATAAATTTAATTAAATTCTAATCTAAGTTTATGCTACTCTGGAAATTTTTCATGTTTTTACGAGTTCACTAATTAATTTATTTGAATGTAAAGGCTATTTATAAAATACCCAAAAAGGAGTTTCTTGAATTAAGCAGAAGGTTAACAATGAGTTACTGTTTCTAAGTATTTTTATTAAAGCAAGCATGTTATGTAGTATTTATCATAAATTTTCTAGGATATTTGGAGTGGTCTGGGTATTTTTAATAATTTGATTTCATTTTCTGGTATTATCTAAATGGATAAAAGGCTGGAAAAATCTCGATGAGTAGCATTGGGCCGGCCCAAGGCACAGCCCACGCGAGCGCTAGGCTAAAGGCGGCATTTCGGAAATGCACGAGGTTTAAGTTGAAAGCGTAAATCAAAGCTTTACGCGACCAGTAATCTGACATGTGGGGCCATAGGTGTGGGGCCTGTCCTTTGTCCACCACACGATCTGCACTAGTCCCTGGATCAGTATACTAGTGCACATCTTTCACATAGCCGGAATCATTTCATACAAGCGGAAGTCTTATATATTACACAAATACCTGTATTAAGTCCCAGGGGCTATTAAGTATTACAAATGGCACATTGGCCCAAATAGTCAGAAAGTCCAAAAGATCGAGTCGGAGACCCAAAAGATGCAAAGAGTCTCGTCTGGCTATGCCTAAGCACTTGACCGGAGAGACGCCTAAGCCTCGCCTCGTCGTCGTGAAATCGTCCTTCGTCCTCATGGCGAGCGTCGATCCTGCTCATATTCTCCATCTAAAAGAGAATATGAATGCGAGGTCGATGTCATCCAAACATCTTGCGAGCTAACACCCAACCTGATGCAAGTTTTAGTGATAGGGGTTCCAAAGGAAAGGTTGGGGTTTATTTATTTGCAGAAAGCAAGTTTTATAAATCAAAGCCTATGACTTAGCACTTTTAACCAAAGTTCTACTTTCAATGTGTCATATCATAGTTCAAGTTTCAAACCACAATCCAAATCACATCCCATGGCAGTTTCCAGGCACTCTGCCGAACGTTCTCCTTACTCCCGCCATCAAATTCCAGGTGCGGCACACCTGTTATGGGATCAAACTACCCTACAAGAGCCCGAGTCCAAAGTTGGGTTGCCAGCCCACCCTAAGGGTCGCAACTCAAGTAGGTGCAATCCAGATCACCCGCAAGTGACGGCGTCCTCCGCCTTTAACTCAAGTATAGTGGTATTCGAGGTACGTCCACTCTCAGAGTCTCGGACCGTAGTACCCCCGAACCCAACTCATACTTGCACTACCGCGTGATGGCCACGCGTTGTGGTGATAGGAACTATCCCCCGCAGGCAGATAGTCAGTGACTTCCCACTGTGCATCCCCGATGCACCCGTCTGGGAGACCTCGTCTCTACCCCAGCCCGTCTGGGAGAACTTGTCTCTACCCCAGCCCGTCTGGGAGACCTCGTCTCTACCCCAGCCTGTCCACTTAGCAAAGACTCGGGTGCGTCCACTCTCGAGCCTCGGATCGTACTACCCCGAGCCTGCTCACACTTCTTCACACCATGTAGCCCAGCTACTTTCACACCCTTATCCACATGTCGGACCACGTCCGCATTCCAATCACAACCACAACACACACTGGCATGCCAGGCCCAATATCCAGTAAACCAAGTTTATAGTGTTCATCATGTCCGGTGAATATCGGTTCACCGTTCCGAGGCAGCTAAGCCTAAAATTAATAATTGGACCTGAGCAATGTCTAGGCAAGATTTTAACCAAGACTTAAGAGTCTGAATTGCTTTGTTTAATCCTAACTGGCTATCAAGGGTGATTTTCAAGGCAATCATTCATAAAGTCAAAGGACAGATGAGTATTATCAAGGCAATATCATCAAGGTAGAACAATAACAAATGATAATAAGGCATGATAAATCATGATTAAGCAAGCAGGTATTATTTACTTAAAAAGCATGCAGTTCAATACAGTAAATAAAATATTTAATAAAACTGGGAATCAATATGATCCATTAGAGTATTAACTCGCACTAGGGAAAGCTGACTTTCCCTAATAAAAGCAAACACTTTTATGGTTTAAGATGTTAACTCGCACTAGGGAAAGCGCATCCTCTCCCTAATAAAAGCAACATTATTAAGGGTAGGTATTAACTCGCACTAGGGAAAAGCAAACCCTTAGAGGGTGAATGTTAACTCGCCTTGGTCCTGAGAGTAGTGGGGGTCTTCTTGCTGCTCTTCGAAATGTCCCGTAGGCTCTTCTGCGTCTATTAACGGTACGAATTCGAAGAACAGAATAAATAAAACTTCCACATGCAATAGGAAATCATGATGCATGAAATGCTTGTGCTACGTCTAACGATTTGCGGCTGGTGATATATCATATTCTAGATATCGAGGAAGTTCCATGAGTCTACTTCTAAATAATAATTTACAGAAGATAACGGTGGTGAGGGCAATATGAAAATGATATGCGATGATGCATAAGGCTACCCTTAATAGTTTACCCATAGATGTAGCAATTAGACGGAATAGGCAAAAATAGATTTTTGTTTGAAGAATTTCCTTCATCAACTCAAGCTAATTAACTAACTATATATATAGGGTAGGTGGGTTGTTGTAAATTTTTAAATTGGTATTAAATTCCTATAACTTGCGGGTCTTACTTACCCTAATTAAGCAATTAAATAATCCTATCATGTTTTATTAAGTCCCTATACTTTTTATAAATTCACTTTAGGTTTAGCAAGGTGTCTCTAAAAAATTTAGGATTTAATTGAAGTCCTTTGGTGTTTAAAATAAATCATATTCAGTTTCTTGTTTTAATAATATATATATAAGAAAATGGTTTAAGTGCACAATTTAATTATCTAGAGAACAATATTGATCCCAAAATTGAACAATAAATTTATTAAATTCCTAGTCGTATTTATGCTCTACTGTGATTTTCTCATGATTTCACTAACTCGATTAACTAAAGTAAATGGGGACTTCATTTAGAATTGACTAAAGATGGGTTGGAGAGCTTAGCTCTTAACTTGTTTTATGTTCTTAACTTTGTCTATTTCTACGGGTCAAGGTAGCAGCTTGTCTTTGTTTAATCAAAAGTCGAATTTGGATTTATGAGTTCTTAAGAGCGTAATTTGTTCTAATATATAAATATATTATTAATCTGCCCCAGGTTAAAGGTGGAATTACCAAGTTATTATGGTTAAAACCTTTAATTAGTACTTAAAGTTGACTACTACTTATGGCCTATATCTTAGCTTAAGGACGTATTTTGAATAATGCACTGTTCTAATATTTTTCTTAGGTCCCGAGTAGTATTATACACCCTTTAGAATTCTTATTAGCATCTTATTAATTCATTAACTATTTTAGTTAATTAGAAATCAGTTTCATGTATTATTCTATTATAGGGAAATTAAGGTAAGCTCTTTATTTAATAGAACAGAGGTTCATAATTTAAGCTCGATTCATTTTTAATAATGTTGACCCAAGGGTTTTCTATATTTTCTCTTATTATTATTATTATTATTATTATTATTATTATTTTGTTTTAACAAGGTTTAGTGTATTTTAACCTTTGAATATAGGTTACTATGCTTTATTGTCTTGTTTAAATGTTTAATCAAAGTTCTAATATTTCAAAGAGCATCTACTGTTATTAATACATATATATTTTTCTGGGTTCAATTATCTCTGTAATATGAAAAAAGTTTCATGATGTTTAGACATCATTTACTGCTTTAGATAAATCCTAAAGGAGCAAAGAGCCGCATGAAATGTAGAAATTCGGTTTATATACAGCAATAGGGGACTTGGGCTGCTCTGGGCCGATTTCGGCCGCAACACGGATGGCGACAGAGGTGACCCAGCTGGGCTGAACTCGCAGCCCACGAGACGTTTAGCCAGAAACGGCATTCGTCAGTATGCAAAAGATTTATAGAACGCGTAAACTATGGAGTACGCCATCACTTACTGACATGTGGGGGTCGAGGGCCCACGAGTTAGCCAGCCGACGGCAGGCACAGAGGAGGTCTTCTTCCTCCTCGGCCTGGGCGTGTCCAGCGGCCATGGCCGACCGGTTTGAGCAGTGGCGTCGGCAGGAGAGGCCACGGCGGCGGGGTCCAATCACCATAACGGGGTCCTCGTGGCCCGGCGCACCCGAATAGGTGGATGGGACGGCCAACGGTGGCTCATAGCGGCGGCGCGGAGAGCAAGAGCGGCAGCGGCCGTGGCGTGTTATAGCGCCGGTGAAATAGGGCCTAAAGGGTTCCCGGTTGGGGTCCTACGGCATGAGGAAGGGAAGTGGGTTCTACCTGCAGAGTCGTCGTAGCCGGAGAAGGTCCCAGGCGGACCGGCGACGGAGAGGGTGGCGGCGGCCGAAGTGGCTCACGGCGACAGCTCGCTCCGATGGATCCTAGAGCAAATGGGGGTTAAGGACATGGGTGTCATGCCCCGGAGAAGCTCCGAGAGCGAGCGATTGGAGCGAGGCTCAACGTGGAAGGAGAAATCAAGAAAGGGGCAGAACTTGGGCGGCAGCGGTCCGGGAGATTGCCTGAGCTCGACAGGGCCTCCAAGCTCGATTGGGCCGAGGACGAGGTAGAGGATGTAGGTGGCAAGCTATGGCCGGAAAATGGTGGCGAATGGTGGACTGAAGTGAGCGAATCGTGTCGCCGAAGATAGCCGGCCGGAGTGGAACAGGGGCGAAGAGATGGTGTGTAACATCCTCATTTTTTGAAAATCATGCTTACATGCATTGCATTGCATTTGTAAAATTTTTAAAATTTAAAACCCTTTTAAAATGAGTATGTTCCTTGGAAAAATATTTTAAAATGATTTATTCAAACAAAGTGACATAATAAAAATATATTCTTATTGTTATTTATATGGTTTTGGCTATGAGATGTTTTAATTGAATAATTAAGGCATATGTTAGTCTTACCTCCAAAACAAAATCTGATTTTTATATTTAAATCCTTCTCTCTTACATGTGGGTCCCACATGTAAACCTCCCTTCCTCTCTCTCACGTTGAATTTAGAAGACAGGATTGGAAACCCCCTTAATCCCTCTCCTTTCTATCTTTGCAAATAGAAAGACCTCCCTAATTATAGCAGATTTCAACCCCCCTTTAATTCCTATCCTAATCCCCCTAGAATTCGTGCTAATCCCCTACTTAAACCTCCCTACGGTGTTCTTCATCTACACACGACGCAGCAACGGAGCCAAGTATCCATCTCCTTCAACCTCTCTGCCTCCTCGCCAAATTCGACTTTCCGGTGAGAATCGATCTTCGATCCTTATAGAAAAATTGTTCCTAGGTATCTACTCAGTCGGTTTTTACCGTTGGTAGGGCCTCGCCGTCGCCGGAGTTGCCAAGAAACTCGTCGGAGCCGCCACCGCCCCGTTCTGCCGTCGATCCAGTTAAATGCCCGACTGTCGCCGTGGTGAGCCCCTAAGCACCCTCGTCCCCGTAGGGACCTCGCCGACCACCGCGCCGCCCCATCTCCCGCCGCGAGCCCGCCGCCGTACTCTTCCGCCTCGCCATCCACATCGCCGCCCACGGCTCGGCACCCACGCTTAAGCCGCCACCGCTAGCATTACCTCGCCGCCACTGGTGCTTACCGCCCGCCGCCTTTGCCGTCGCGCCGCCGCTTCGCCGCCGCACAGCGCCTCAGCCGCCCGCCTAGGTATCGCCCAGCCATGCAAAAACCGGCAGCGCTGCCCTCGGCCTCCTCTTTCTTTCCCCGCATGGCCGTGCCACGCGGGCGCCTTGCCGCCGCGACCACGCCGCCTCCTGCTCCCTCTCACCGACGGGCGAGCCCGTCGGTCAGCCTGTTCTGCCTTCCCAGCAGCGTGAGGCCAGTGGGCGGCCCACTTCCGTCGCCCCAATACCCTTCCCTTTCTATTTTCTTTTATTTTCAGAATATGCTACATATTGAAAATTCCATATAAATTGTAGGAAATTCGAAAATTGTGAAATAAATTTTATTAGATCTATAAAATTCTAAATTATTTGTATGTAATATTTATTTACATGTTTCTGTTAAATTTAAATTTTGATAATTGTATTAATTCTTTCATGTGTAGGAATTTTATAAATTATTTTAGAGGTCCAAAAATACCAAAAATTATTTTATAAAGTTAGATATGTTATAATATGATTTCTGTACTGTTTTGGTAAAATTTTGAGATTTATTTATTATTAGCTCACTTTTGTACATTTAATATTAAGTTATAGAAATCATAACTAATTATAGGGAACTCTAAAAATAATAAAACCAATTTCAGAAATTTTGTAAAATTATTTTATACTGATACGTACTGTTTGCATCGTTCTCATGTCATGACATGCATACCTCATATTTTATTGCATGTGGTTCTCATTTGTGTTTCTTTTAAACGTTAGAACCGAGTACCGAGTTCGTTTTCGACGCAGCTGAGGATCCTCCCCACTACGTCGATCAAGGCAAGTGCTGAAACCTCTGAACCCATGTTTTCAAACGAGTTTCGTAGAATTTGAACAAAAGCATGTATGTTTAACATAAAATACCAAATAACTATATTGCCTAGCTAAATCCCATTGATACTTAATTCTTATAAAATACCCTTGCTACCATAGGATTATTAATTTTGATTAATTATTGCCATATCCTTGATTAGGTTTTGCATCTGCTTAGTAATGCTCATAGTAAACCACCTGATTAATTGCTTGTTAACATTAATCACCATTTTACCTTGTGATCTTTAAGAAGGACAATTGGTGTTGTCTTTTGGTTGTATTTGGGCTAGTTGATAGTGGGTGCTATCGGGAAAAAATGTTTTGCAAAACCTGATTGGGCTGGATGGTTGCAAGGATGGTGCCGCGTGCACGAGATTCGGGCCCAGTGCGGGACCCACCCTGATCCCTAAGGACCGATTCCTTGAGGTAGACGAGCTAAGTACAACAGTGCGACCATTGAGTGCTTGTGTGGGCAAGCCCTGGTTGAGTACCCTTCGGACCTCTAGTTTTGGCATTCCAGTAGGTGGGGTAGGCAATTGGTGTTGTTCTGCAGGCTCAAGAGGGGCTTCAGCCAACTAGAGTAACTAGCGCTGCGGTGGAATCCTTAGAGGGAGTGCTAGGCTAGGGGAATGTTGGTTAAAGACCTTGTGGTGTTCTTTTCCCTTTGGGTGATTCCTAGGAAGGTCACCTCGTGGGTAAAGCGTGCAACCTCTGCAGAGTGTAAAACTATCATGATAGCCGTGTCCACGGTCAGGACGAACGACGAGGGAGCCTCATTGGTACTTCTTATCTTTGTTTTCTAAATGGTGTTTTAAAGGAAAACCACGATCGGTGTCGTGTGTTTGATTTTTCTCCTCATAGTGGGTGCTATGAGCGATGAGGGTAATTGCACGGTGGGTGCCGTGAGTAGCCAGGATTGGGCAAAACCGGCCGAGGCCGGAGTTTTAAAGAAATACTTCAAAGATTTGTTTTCCTCAACTCATTTCAAATCATTTTTATAAAACCTTAGGAAAGACTTGCAAAACTGGCTTTATGCAAAAGAACCTTTACCCCTCCTTGTTAAGCCCTAGTTGCATTTAGTCAGCCTTGCTTGTTGAGTATAAAGTATACTCACCCTCGCCTTTTATGCGGGGCTGCTCATTCCAACGAGCAGGTTGCGACACCGAGGAGGAGGTGTACCAGGATGGGGACTTCGCTGAAGGAGTTCAAGATGAAGACTACTCCGACGTCTAGGGCGCATCCATCAGACATGCCTGTGGAGTTGCGTTGGGTTTTCCATTTGGAGTTGAACTATGTTATTTGAATTTCCGCTGCTAGGCCATGAAGCCTAAACTTTGTAATAATTATGAGACTCTGATGTAATAAAGTACTTTTTGTTGAATAGTGATGATCCAAACTGTATATCTGTGTGTACTAGCTACTTGATCCAGGGACTAGTACAGGTAAGACACAGCAGGGATTCGACTCTGATTTTCGGGTCTCGACATGGTGTGAGCCTTGGCTCGGTTTTTATAGGCATGGGATGGTCTCGGGATGGCTTGGGGAGGAGAGTGGCTTCGCAGCGAAGCCACGACGGAGTCCAAGGGCAGAGAGAGGGAGAGTGAGGCAGAGCAGATGGAAGTAGCTGCGGGAGCTCCATTGGGGCGTTTGGGCGGTGAGGCGACGGCTCAGTGCCTTGGGCAGAGGGTGGCTCTGTCGATTGGCCATGAGGGCGGTGGCGTGCGGCTTGCAGCTGGAGCGTGAGGAGCAGAGAGAGAGAGAGCCAGAGAGAGAGGAGAGCACGGGAGGGAGAGAGTGAGCAGTGAGTGCCCAATGAGAGAGGAGACACTCACGTGGGCCCCACCATGAGCGATTTCTGCGACCACCAAGATGGAGGGATTTCTAGGAATATCCCAACATAACCTCATAGGTTTCTAATTTAAATTTGAGTCCCAATTCAAGTTTAGAATTTTAGAATTTTAGATTTCCATAACAAGAGTGAATGTTGTTTTCATGTTTTGATTTCTTTAGGTCACAAGAGGGCTAGGTTTAATTTTAACCATAATAGGGATCAAATTTTCTAAATGAAAGATCTTTCATATATATATATATATATCTATTTCTTATAGGGTTGTAACTATTATTAATATTAGTAACAGTTTCCATTAGTCATGAATCTCATGATTTGATTAATACTTGTGCAAAACTAATTCTTGAATTTTACAATAAATATGGTTCGAGTCGTTATTCCTTATATTTTGAATATTAATAATGTGTTTTAGATTAACACCATATTATTGGGGATTCAAATTTGATGAATTTGCTGGAGTTTTTTTTTATGGAGAGTTTTTAGGAAAATTTCTTGATTTTCATCGATTATCGAGATTTCTACGGTAAAATTTTTAATAAGTGTAAGAAAATATACTTATAAGCATGCATAAATCTTATGCCCAAATTTGGGTCGTTACAAATCCTACCCCCCTAACAATAGATCTCGACCTCGAGATTTGATAGGCTAGAAGGTAAGTAGGATATAGAGGTTGCATTCCATCGCTCTTTCCACAAGGTCCTAGGTAAGCTCAATAATTTTAATTCTTCAAATACTTGGTAGCCTTGAGCTTTGGTAACTTATGGTGTCAATCCTTGGGAGGAGACGATCTCTATCTTGAATTATTAGTGAGTTATTGGTACTTACTTACTAGCGTTAAGCCCCTGTGTTCTATTTGTTAGAAGGGAGATGAGAGAGATTAGCTCTAGGACAAGGGTGATAAGGAACAAGGAGGAAAAAGGTCCAAAGAGTGGCCGAGATAGATCTTTATCTACATGAGGCTAACCTATGGTCTTATTCCCTCGAGGTTAACACCCAAAAGATAGTCAATCCCATTCTCGGTTTTTGTCACTATGCACTAAACCATCAGACACCTCTTAAAATAGTTACATCTAAGTATGGTTCTTTCTTATATCGGTGCCAATTCTATGTTACTCATCCATCCATTCTGTTATTCATTAAAGGGCTCTTGGCAGAGTGGTCCAAAGGCGTCCATTGTCCTTGGCTATTCCGATGATCACTTCAATCCGCGTGTCGGGAGTGACCATTTGGTCAAACTCAAATCTAACCATTTTCCCTTAGAGGTTCCATCGGTTTACATGATCGGGTGGCCTTAGGGTTCCGCCAAATGATCTTATAACTAGGGGCTTATCTAAGGGAAGGGTTTGTAGCCTTTATTTATCTACATATTCCTTAAATATGGATGAATGAGATACTCCATAATAAAAAGAACTGGGGTAGGGTTATGGTGGATTCCAAACGTACCTATCTGATTTCCATGGGTTTCTTTGGCATCTTCTGTAGAGAGGTGATGGAGTCTTCCATGGCCATAAGTTGGAGGGGTTGATCTTGGTGGAACTGTTCCCTTGCCCCGGCCGGACGGTGGGGCATTACTTGTCGGGCACTCGAAGGCGAAGTGACCCGGCAGGTGGCACTTAAAGCATGTGCCAGCGGCCTTACCCTCTGTTGACCAACCAGGTCGGGAGGAACCTGTCTGAGGGGGTGCTGGCCTTGACTGGTATGGAGGGCGGTAGGGTCCTACGCGACTGGTTCCTTCTTGATGGGCCTCCGGCTTGCGTTCTGGTGGCTTCTTCTCCCTTAAGCTCCTTCTCCAGAATGAGAGCCTTGTTCACCAGGTGGTGGAAGTTGGGGTGGTCATGCAGTATGAGCTTTGACCGGTAAATTGGGGCCATCCCCTCGAGGAATTTATCCACCTTTTCTTCTTCGTCCACTATATCTTGCTGGGCATACCGTGCCAGCAGGTTGAATTTGGTCAAGTATTCGTTGACCGTCATGCCCCCTTGTCGCAGAGTACGGAATTCTTGTCTCTTCATCCAGAGTACTCCACGAGGAATATAATTATCCCGAAAGGCTCTTTCAAACTCAGCCCAAGAGATATTTTGTGCATCTGTCCATAAGTTTGGAACTTCATGTTGTTCTTCAGCTTCATTGTCCTCGCCTTCTTCGACATTGTCGCCATCTTCTTGTTCAGCTTCTTCTTCATCATCAGCCTCTTCATCCTCTTCATCCGTATCTTCTGAGCGGGTAGCTAAGTAATTTTCCCACCAAACCTCGGCGGGTCCTTCAAGCAGTTGGGTGGCGAACAGCACCTTGTCCTCTTCTGGGCAGCGAACTAACTTCAGCTTGCAGATGACGGTCCTCAACCAATCCTCCGCGTCGGTAGGCTCAGTGGCATAGGTGAAGGTTGGAGGCTTAGTCCTCATGAAATCGGCCAGCTTAGATCCCTGGCGATGTTGCGCGGCATGCTGTGTAGCTTGTTGGCTTTCTAGTATGGCACCAAGCATCTGTGCCTGGTATGCCAAAACTTGTGCCGTGGTGGGATTGCCAACTGGTGGTGGTGGTAAGTTGCCGCGGCCTCGACCAAGGCCCCGGTTGTTAGCGGCGCCGGCACCTCGGCCTCTTGCGGCACCACGACCACGAGCCATCTACAGAGTTACTACGGATTTAGATGCAAGTTCTACATGGTGATATGCATGCATGATGACCATAAAATCCAGGAAAATCCAAATGAGGCCAAAAGCGAAGAAAGAACGCATTTATACATAATTTGAAATAGTTCGACTAGTACAAGGTAGTTTCTACCAATCATCTATTATGGCAGTATAAAAATAAAGGAAACTACAACTATGCTGTCGTCAGTTGTATGGTTGATGGCTGATTCATGGCCCTTCCCCTTCAGGTCTCTAATGGTGAGAAAGAGGGGTAGATTAGACCTTTGGATCAGGAGAGAATTTAAAAGTGGCTCTTGTTTGAGGAATAAACAAGGTATATAAACTTACGCGAGGAGAATATGAGACAAGATAGAAGCTGAAGAGGTTGGGTAAGAGGAGATATGAGAGAAAAGTTTCCCAAAATCTTCTGAAAAGATAGAGAATTGGAATGCAATTCAGGAGGAAAGAATACAACATATTTCTATAAATGGTGTATTTACGAAAATACTTTTTTTTTACAGTAAGCTAACGGTCAAGGTCTAGGGGTCCTGCAGTCGTATGCTCTGATACCAACTCTGTGGGGCCTGTCTTTTGCCCACCACACGATCTGCACTGGTCCCTGGATCAGTACACTAGTGCACATCTTTCACATAGCCGGAATCATTTCATACAAGCGGAAGTCATATATATTACACAAATACCTGTATTAAGCCCCAGGGGCTATTAAGTATTACAAATAGCACATTGGCCCAAATAGTCAGAAAGTCCAAAAGATCAAAGTGCGGAGACCCAAAAGATGCAAAAGAGTCTCGTGCCGGCTATGCCTAAGCACTCGACTGGAGAGACGCCTAAGCCTGCATGGTGGTCGTGAAATCTGTCCTTCGTCCTCATGGCAGGCGTACTGATCCTGCTCATATTCTCCATCTAAAAGAGAATATGAATGCGAGGTCAGTGTCATCCAAACACTGGCGAGCTAACACCCAACCTGATGCAAGTTTTAGTGATAGGGGTTCCAAAGGAAAGGTTGGGGTTTATTTATTTGCAGAAAACAAGTTTTATAAATCAAAGCCTATGACTTAGCACTTTTAACCAAAGTTCTACTTTCAATGTGTCATATCATAGTTCAAGTTTCAAACCACAATCCAAATCACATCCCATGGCAGTTTCCAGGCACTCTGCCAAACGTTCTCCTTACTCCCGCCATCAAATTCCAGTGCGGCACACATTATGGGATCACACTACCCTACAAGAGCCCGAGTCCAAAGTTGGGTTGCCAGCCCACCCTAAGGGTCGCAACTCAAGTAGGTGCAATCCAGATCACCCACAGGTGACGGCGTCCTCCGCCTTTACCTCAAGTATAGTGGTATTCGAGGTACGTCCACTCTCAGAGCCTCGGACCATACTACCCCCGAACCCAACTCATACTTGCACTACCGCGCGATGGCCACGCGTTGTGGTGATAGGAACTATCCCCGCAGGCAGATAGTCAGTGACTTCCCACTGTGCATCCCCGATACACCCGTCTGGGAGACCTCGTCTCTACCCCAGCCCGTCTGGGAGAACTTGTCTCTACCCCAGCCCATCTGGGAGACCTTGTCTCTACCCCAGCCTGTCCACTTAGCAGCACTCGGGGTACGTCCACTCTCAGAGCCTCAGATCGTACTACCCCCGAGCCCTGCTCACACTTCTTCACACCAGGTAGCCCAGCTACTTTCACACCCTTATCCACATGTCGGACCACGTCCGCATTCCAATCACAACCACAACACACACTGGCATGCCAGGCCCAATATCCAGTAAACCAAGTTTATAGTGTTCATCATGTCCGGTGAATATCGGTTCACTGTTCCGAGGCAGCTAAGCCTAAAATTAATAATTGGACCCGAGCAATGCCTAAGCAAGATTTTAACCAAGACTTAAGAGTCTCAATTGCTTTGTTTAATCCTAACTGGCTATCAAGGGTGATTTTCAAGGCAATCATTCATAAAGTCAAAGGACAGATGAGTATTATCAAGGCAATATCATCAAGGTAGAACAATAACAAATGATAATAAGGCATGATAAATCATGATTAAGCAAGCAGGTATTATTTACTTAAAAAGCATGCAGTTCAATACAGTAAATAAAATATTTAATAAAACTGGGAATCAATATGATCCATTAGAGTGTTAACTCGCACTAGGGAAAGCTGACTTTCCCTAATAAAAGCAAACACTTTTATGGTTTAAGATGTTAACTCGCACTAGGGAAAGCGCATCCTCTCCCTAATAAAAGCAACATTATTAAGGGTAGGTATTAACTCGCACTAGGGAAAAGCAAACCCTTAGAGGGTGAATGTTAACTCGCCTTGGTCCTGAGAGTAGTGGGGGTCTTCTTGCTGCTCTTGAAATGTCCCGTAGGCTCTTCTCGCGTCTATTAACTGCATTTAATTGAAGAACGAATAAATAAAACTTCCACATGCAATAGGAAATCATGATGCATGAAATGCTTGTGCTACGCCTAACGATTTGCGGTGGTGATATATCATATTCTAGATATCGAGGAAGTTCCATGAGTCTACTTCTAAATAATAATTTCTGAAGATAACGGTGGTGAGGGCAATATGAAAATGATATGCGATGATGCATAAGGCTACCCTTAATAGTTTACCCATAGATGTAGCAATTAGACGGAATAGGCAAAAATAGATTTTTGTTTGAAGAATTTCCTTCATCAACTCAAGCTAATTAACTAACTATATATATAGGGTAGGTGGGTTGTTGTAAATTTTTAAATTGGTATTAAATTCCTATAACTTGCGGGTCTTACTTACCCTAATTAAGCAATTAAATAATCCTATCATGTTTTATTAAGTCCCTATACTTTTTATAAATTCACTTTAGGTTTAGCAAGGTGTCTCTAAAAAATTTAGGATTTAATTGAAGTCCTTTGGTGTTTAAAATAAATCATATTCAGTTTCTTGTTTTAATAATATATATATAAGAAAATGGTTTAAGTGCACAATTTAATTATCTAGAGAACAATATTGATCCCAAAATTGAACAATAAATTTATTAAATTCCTAGTCGTATTTATGCTCTACTGTGATTTTCTCATGATTTCACTAACTCGATTAACTAAAGTAAATGGGGGACTTCATTTAGAATTGACTAAAGATGGGTTGGAGAGCTTAGCTCTTAACTTGTTTTATGTTCTTAACTTTGTCTATTTCTACGGGTCAAGGTAGCAGCTTGTCTTTGTTTAATCAAAAGTCGAATTTGGATTTATGAGTTCTTAAGAGCGTAATTTGTTCTAATATATAAATATATTATTAATCTGCCCCAGGTTAAAGGTGGAATTACCAAGTTATTATGGTTAAAACCTTTAATTAGTACTTAAAGTTGACTACTACTTATGGCCTATATCTTAGCTTAAGGCGTATTTTGAATAATGCACTGTTCTAATATTTTTCTTAGGTCCCGAGTAGTATTATACACCCTTTAGAATTCTTATTAGAATCTTATTAATTCATTAACTATTTTAGTTAATTAGAAATCAGTTTCATGTATTATTCTATTATAGGGAAATTAAGGTAAGCTCTTTATTTAATAGAACAGAGGTTCATAATTTAAGCTCTATTCATTTTTAATAATCTTGACCCAAGGGTTTTCTATATTTTCTCTTATTATTATTATTATTATTATTATTATTATTATTATTTTGTTTTAACAAGGTTTAGTGTATTTTAACCTTTGAATATAGGTTACTATGCTTTATTGTCTTGTTTAAATGTTTAATCAAAGTTCTAATATTTCAAAGAGCATCTACTGTTATTAATACATATATATTTTTCTGGGTTCAATTATCTCTGTAATATGAAAAAAGTTTCATGATGTTTAGACATCATTTACTGCTTTAGATAAATCCTAAAGGAGCAAAGAGCCGCATGAAATGCAGAAATTCGGTTTCTATACAGCAATAGGGGACTTGGGC
Organism: Olyra latifolia; assembly: GCA_036346145.1. Classification (NCBI taxonomy): domain Eukaryota; kingdom Viridiplantae; phylum Streptophyta; class Magnoliopsida; order Poales; family Poaceae; genus Olyra; species Olyra latifolia. Next base: position 641,564 of record CM070531.1, on the reverse strand, counting down.
TGCTCTGGGCCGATTTCGGCCGCAACACGGATGGCCACAGAGGTGACCCAGCTGGGCTGAACTCGCAGCCCACGAGACGTTCAGCCAGAAACGGCATTCGTCGGTACGCAGAAGATTTATAGAACGCGTAAACTATGGAGTACGCCATCACTTACTAACATGTGGGGGTCGAGGGCCCACGAGTCAGCCACCCGACGGCAGGCACAGAGGAGGTCTTCTTCCTCCTCGGCCTGGGTGTGTCCAGCGGCCATGGCCGGTCGGTTTGAGCAGTGGCGTCGGCAGGAGAGGCCACGGCGGCGGGGTCCAATCACCAAAACGGGGTCCTTGTGGCCCGGCGCACCCGAATAGGTGGATGGCACGGCCAACGAGGGCTCATAGCGGCGGCGCGGCGAGCAAGAGCGGCGGCGGCCGCAGCGTGTGATAGCGCCGGTGAAATAGGGCCTAAAGGGTTCCCGGTTGGGGTCCTACGGCATGAGGAAGGGAAGTGGGTTCTACCTGCAGAGTCGTCGCAGCCAGAGAAGGTCCATGGCGGACCGGCGACGGAGAGGGTGGCGGCGGCCGAAGTGGCTCACGGCGACAGCTCGCTCCGATGGAACCTAGAGCAAATGGGGGTTAAGGACATGGGTGTCATGCCCCGGAGAAGCTCCGAGAGCGAGCGATTGGAGCGCGGCTCACCGTGGAAGGAGAAATCAAGAAACGGGCAGAACTTGGGCGGCAGTGGTCCGGGAGATTGCCCGAGCTCGACAGGGCCTCCAAGCTCAATTGGGCCGAGGATGAGGTAGAGGATGTAGGTGGCAAGCTGTGGCCGGAAAATGGTGGCGAATGGTGGACTGAAGTGAGCGAATCGTGTCGCCGAAGATAGCCGGCCGGAGTGAAACAGGGGCGAAGAGATGGTGTGAGCCTTGGCTCGGTTTTTATAGGCATGGGATGGTCTCAGGATGGCTTGGGGAGGAGAGTGGCTTCGCAGCGAAGCCACGACGGAGTCCAAGGGTAGAGAGAGGGAGAGTGAGGCAGAGCAGATGGCAGTAGCTGCGGGAGCTCCATTGGGGCGTTTGGGCGGTGAGGCGACGGCTCAGTGCCTTGGGCAGAGGGTGGCTCCGTCGATTGGCCATGAGGGCGGTGGCGTGCGGCTTGCAGCTGGAGTGTGAGGGAGCAGAGAGAGAGACAGAGCGAGCGTGAGGAGCAGAGAGAGAGAGAGCCGGAGAGAGAGGACAGCACGGGAGGGAGAGAGTGAGCAGTGAGTGCCCAATGAGAGAGGAGAGACCTGCTACGTGGGCCCCACCATGAGCAGTGTTCTGCTGACCAGTCAAGATGGAGGGGGATTTCTAGGAATATCCCAACATAACCTCATAGGTTTCAAATTTAAATTTGAGTCCCAATTCAAGTTTAGAATTTTAGAATTTTAGATTTCCATAACAAGAGTGAATGTTGTTTTCTTGTTTTGATTTCTTTAGGTCACAAGAGGGCTAGGTTTAATTTTAACCATAATAGGGATCAAATTTTCTAAATGAAAGATCTTTCATATATATATATATATATATCTATTTCTTATAGGGTTGTAACTATTATTAATATTAGTAACAGTTTCCATTAGTCATGAATCTCATGATTTGATTAATACTTGTGCAAAACTAATTCTTGAATTTTACAATAAATATGGTTCGAGTCGTTATTCCTTATATTTTGAATATTAATAATGTGTTTTGGATTAACACCATATTATTGGGGATTCAAATTTGATGAATTTGCTGGAGTTTTTTTTTATGGAGAGTTTTTAGGAAAATTTCTTGATTTTCATCGATTATCGAGATTTCTACAGTAAAATTTTTAATAAGTGTAAGAAAATATACTTATAAGCATGCATAAATCTTATGCCCAAATTTGGGTCGTTACAATAGGCCCACCAGACAGCCTAACGGCGCGGTGCTCAGGGGGATCATCCTCTTCTTCCTTGGTTCGAACACGCGCAGTAGCCATGGGTGGCCAAGGATGGAGGTCAGCGCCGGTGGGGAAAGTCCCGACGACGCGGTCCAATTGCTAAAACGGAGTCAGCAGGCTATTCCACACCCGATGGTGCCGACGGCGCGTTGAACGGCGCAGCGAAGCGGCGACGCGATGGGAAATGGCGTCGGCGGCCATGGAGGGGCATGGCGTCGATGAGGCAGGACCCCGGGGGCTCAAGAGAAAGGGTCCTATAGCACCTATAGAGGGTGGTGTGTCTACCTGATGGGTCGGCGTGGTCGGAGACGCCTCCAAGCAGGCCGGCGACGGGGAAGGTGGTGGCGGCCGAAGCGGCTCATGGCGGCGGCACAATCCGGCTGGGCCTAGCACAAAAGAGGGGTAGGGGCGTGATCAACATACCCCAAGGATGCTCTTGATGCAAGGAATCGACGAGAGGCTCACCGTGGAGGCAGAGAACAAGAAGGGGCGGAATCATGGCCAGCGGCGGCGTATCCGGTCTCTCGGGCTGTGTGGGGCCTTCGAGTCCGATTGGACTGAGGACGTCAGAGGGGATGTTGGTGGCGAGCTGTAGCTGGAAAATTGTGGCTAATGGTCGACTGATGTGAGTGAATCGTGCCTCCAAAGATAGGTGGCCCAAGCAAAACAGGTGGAGAAGAGAGGATGAGCTTTGGCTCGGGTTATCTGGGGGTGGGGCGGTGTCGGGATGGCTTGGAGAGAGGGTAGATTCGTAGTGGGACAGGGCAGGAGGCACTGAGGTCGGCAGAGAGGTCAGTGCAGATGCGTGGATAGGAGGTGGCGTTGTAGCCGGGGAACGGTGGCGTGTAGGTAGAGGCAATGGTGCCACGAGGCGACAAGGCCGGGGCGTGAGAGCCACACGATGGGTTTGGCAGAGGAAGGGCGCCAACGAGGGTGAGGGAACGGGAGGGAGAGAGAGACTCGGGTGAGAAAGGAGTTCACCGGGAGAGAGAGAGAGCTCATCGTGAGAGAGAGGGGAGAGTGACAGGTGGGTCCCTAGGGTGATATGGGAATTTTCTGAACATTTTAGAGAGTTTCTAGGGATTTTCTAGGGTCTAAATAGGGGAAATCAATAATAGAATTTGAATTTAAACTTAATTTTGAATTTAGAAATTGGATTGTGACTCTATGTCCAATTTGGAGTGATTTTAAATTCGGCTTTGAGAAAGGGGCTATTGAATCAAAAATTTGAGTTTAATACATTTTCGTGTATATGAAAATGTGAACTTTGCACAAGACCCTAAATATAACCCAAAAAGGGCTCCCTTAAATTTTATAACATGAAGAGCTTTCAATATACAAGTTATAGGTTTGAAACGGGATTCAGGGAAAAGGTTTGGGGGATTTTCAAGTATACTCATATATATATATATATGGGGAAATATGTGGTGCAAACCACCCTTTTAAATGAAAACTCCGTGAAAACCACCCGTAAAAGTTTTAAAAAATCTCACAAAATTACCATAAATAGTAATTTTTCACTTCTAGTAATTCATTTTGCTGTTTGTCTTTTTCATATCTTTCAAATGCGATTGAGTTTCATCTTCAAATTTTGCAGGATTGTAGAAGCTCACCTTTAGTACATATGGTAATTTGTTGAGAATTTTTCAAAACTTTTACGGTGGTTTTCACGGAGTTTTCACTTAAAAGGGTAGTTTGCACCACATATTTCCCTATATATATATATATATATATATATATATATATATATATATATATATCGGTTATACATGATCATAAGCATTTATATGAATTGATTCGGGATGGTTTGGTTCTGATGAGTTTACTAAACCTCGATCTATAATTTGATCAACTAGAATTAATGGAATTTATTGCGGGTATAATTTCTAAATTGGATTTTTAATACTAGGTTAATTAGAGGTGAATTTATAATTGAACTAGAAGTTTCTAGGATTAGGCAAACGAGTAGAACCATAATTTCACCTAGGCTATTTAATCCTATCTGCAAAGTTGATTATTTTATTTGTTACTATTTATGATCCCAAAAAAAATGAACTCATATAAAATACAAGCCAGTTAAATAGGCTTAAATATTTCTAAAAATAGGAAAAATGCATGACGAAATTTTGCATTTCGTATTTTCAGCAAGAAAATATTTTCTTGCACATAAAATTTTAAAATTTAAAATTTGGCCCAAATTGGGCTATTACATTAACTGCCAAGAAGCATAATCTAATACTCTTCCTTTTTGCATCAACACATAACCCAATCCGAGTAGGGATGCATCGCAGTACACCTCAAAATCCTTGTGTAGATCAGGCAATACCAACACTGGTGGTGTGGTCAACTTATTTTTCAGAGTTTCAAAGCTCTCCTAACATTGCGGTGTCCATTTGAACTTAACATCCTTCTTCAATAATTGTGCGAGAGGCTTGGCGATATTGGAAAAATCGTTCAATGAATTTTTGATAATATCCTGCTATTCCTAGAAATCCTCGGACCTTGGTTACTGTCTTCGGTACCTTCTAGTCCAAAATTTCACTAACCTTAGAGGGATCAACTGGTACTGCACCTTCTGATATAACGTGTCCTAGGAATGACACTTCCTTCAACTAGAAATCGCACTTGCTGAATTTTGCAATACAACTGATTCTTCCTTAAAATATCTAGCAAAATCCGTAGATGCTCGGTGCTCTTCCTTATTCTTTGAATAAATTAAAATATCATCCATGAACACCACGACAAACTTATCCAAATACTCCATCAGTATTTTATTCATCAGACTCATAAAATACGCCGGGGCATTAGCAAAAGACATCACCAGATACTCGTACAGACCATAACGAGTAGTGGATGCAGTCTTCGGGATATCCTCCTTCCTGATCTTGATTTGATAGTACCTAGATCTCAAATCAATCTTGGAAAATACACAGTCTCCTTCTAACTAATCAAACAAATCATCAACTCACGGCAGAGGGTACTTGTTTTTGATAGTTACCTCATTGAGCGAACGATAATCTACACACATTCTGAGTGTGCCTTCCTTCTTCTTCACAAATATCACAGGTGAGCCCCACTGTGAAGTACTAGGTCCGATAAAACCTTTATCCTTCAATTCTTGAATCTGCTTCTTCACCTCAGCCATTTGAGTAGCATTCATACGGTACGGGCGCTGAGATATCGGGGAAGTACCTAGCTATAGGTCGATGGTGAACTCCACATCTCGATCTGGTGGCAATCCTGGCAAATCATCAGAAAACACATCTAGATACTCACTAACAGCAGGTACTTTCTCCAATGGTGGTCGCTCTTCATCGGTTGTCTTCACCTTCAGTTGACATATGACTCCAACCGAATTACCTTTCATAGTAGACTCATATCTGACTTGCGTACCATCGGTGTTGGTCAGGGTGACTGCTCTGTTAGCACAATCAACCTGTCCCTTGTACTTCATCAACCAGTCCATACCCAAAATAATTTGTATTCCTTTTGAATCCAACATAATTATGTTTGATAGGAACTTAGAACCTTCGATTTCAATCTCCACTGCTAGACATCCTACACTTGTGTTCATGGATCCTCCTGGGAATTGAATTATTAGGGATTGTTTTAGGGGAACTATCCTCCATTGATTTTTAACTACCAAATCTTTTGTAATAAAAGAATCCGAAGCTTCAGAATCAAATAAAATTTAACGGGTACTGAGTTCACTAGGAACTTACCAAGCACAACGTCTGGTGCCTCCTGACCTATTTTTGCGGTGATGTGGTTGATGCGCCTAGATCCCACGTTCGGCATTGTCCTTGGTGTGTTATGAACACTCTTGTTCGAACCTACGTGTGAAGATGCACCTCCTTGATTCTTCAGCTGCTGGTTCTCTGGCTTCGTCAGGCACTGATGAGCATAGTGTCCCACTTGATTACATTTGAAGCAGGTAACTCCTAGTGCTCCACTCGATGTATTCCTGTTCGAACCATGGTTTGCATTCTGATTAGGGTGGTGAGCATGCAGATTGACCATTTGGCTCTGATTCCGTGACTTCTGCACAAAATTTGAGGTTTGCCTCAGGTACTAATGATTGTGTCCATGATGTTGAGGTTTATGAGAGTTTTGTCCCTGAGAAAAGCGACGGTGGATGTTACACTCGCCTTACCCTTGGAAGTTCATCTTCCTCTTTCTATCTTCATTGTGTTTACGTTGAGATCCCTCCAAAATTACGGCCTTTTCAGTCAACTGTTCAAAATCTTGACACTGGAATGGTAGTAGCTGTATTCTCATATCGGTGTCCATCCCTTCAGTGAACCTCCAAATCTTGGCCTTCTCCGTAGGAATCAAATCCAAAACATAGCTAGATAACTCTATGAATTTGTTAATATACTGTGCTATAGTCATGTTACCTTGACGCAAGTTTTCGAACTTGCGTTTCTTCTCATCATGCATACTCTAGGGTACATAGGCATTCTTAAATAATTCCACAAACTCATTCCAAGTCAGATTGTGGTAGTTGGGATGTGCATTGCAATAGTTCTCCTACCAATAAGCGGCATTCCCTTTCAGCGTCTGAGTAGCAAGCTGAACGCTCTCATAATCATCACAATCTACCAAATATAATTTCTTCTCGATGTCTTTTACCCAGTCATCTACTTTAGCCGGATTCCTAGTTCCAGAAAACTGTGGCGGCCTTGTCCTCATGAAGTCGCTGAACTTGGACTGCTGGTGGAACAGTGCTGCTTGTGGCGCCTGTTGCTGAGTGGCGGGTTATTCAACCTCTCTACAATAAGATTCAGTGCTTGCAACACCAGGTTGTCTTGCTGTTGTTGAGCAGCAGGTTGGGGTTGCTGAGCAGCAACGGGAGCTGGAGCTTGTTGGGCGGCAGCATTGGCTTGATTGACAGCTTCTTCCTCGTGCTGAACTCTATTCTGGTTCTGAGCTTGCAACACCAGGTTGTCTTGCTGTTGTTGGGCAGCAGGTTGGGGTTGCTGAGCAGCAGCGGCAACTGGAGCTTATTGGGCGCAGCATTGGCTTGATTGACAGCTACTTCCTCTTGCTGAACTCTATTCTGGTTCTGACTAGCAGCTTTTTCCATAAGCACGACGTCCACGGCCTCAGCCACGGCCCTGGCCTACGGGGATACCATGGCCTCTTCCTCTTCCTCTCGGCATCTACTCCAAGAAAAAGGAAAGATGAGCAACTAAGAGAGTAGTAACATCCTTTTAATGAAAATAATTTGAGAAAACAATTTTCTGGCACACATTACAAAGATCCAAATAAAGATCCAACACACTCGACCAAGTACATACGGCAGATGATACTTAGTCATAATTAAAACGCAAATCATTACATGATATACACGCGGATTTTGTTGTATTTAGGGAGAAATCAGCACTTTAAATCAAATAAGACAATTAATTTCCTGTACGTAGGGAGCACTAATAGTTTATTTTAATGGAGAAATCAGCACTTTAAATCAAAGAAGACAATTAATTTTTGAAACCGTACGGATCGGTAGGGACATTGGGTGCGGGTGTATGGACATCGGGTACGAGTGTACGGACAGATTTTTTTTTGAAATTTTTTTTCCCTCCTTGCTAAAAAGACTTTCTCGAATTTATTTCCAACTTTGAACTCTTCTCTTGTGCTTCCTTGCATCTTCAAATTCTTCTCTTGGACTTCTTGTCGATGCGGTATTTTAAACAATTCACAAACACCAAAATTTAACTAATAGACACTTTATTAATATTCTTACGTAATGAATAGCCGTATCACACTGGGAAATCATAAATCGATACAGTCTATTCCACACACTTTAATGAATTATGAACTAACTGACTCAAATTTAAACAATGGTTTGACTCTAAGTAGCTCGACCGGAACTCCTGGTACAGGACCTCTTTTTCTTTTCAGCTGCGACTTGCTCTTCCCACTTGCGTTTTTGGTCTTCGAAGGCCACCCTCTTCTTATGTAGCTTGTCCATTTGGATATTAAGATACTCCTTGATATCTTCATTCAATCCATTCAGTTCTTTTTCTCGACTGTCGAGACATTCTTCCCTTACCTTTAGCTCTTTCTTGCGAGTGATCAGTTGTCTTTCCCTTTCATCCTGTTGCTCATCCCGCTCATCTTGTTCCTCATTCCAGTCTAGAATAGCATCATAATCCCTTTGCATGGACTCATATTGCTCCTGAAAATCTTTCCTCTTCTTCTCTAATATTCATTTTAGGACTTCTGTAGCTTCTTTCTCTGCATTTAATTTTCCTTCCCTTTTATCCACTTCAATCCTCAGTAACTCACATGATGCAATCCTCATATTTTGCGTCCACTTGGCTTGATAAAACTCCCGCTTTTCTTGTCTGAACGCTTCTTTCCTCTTTTTTCTTCCACATGAAATTGGTCCAGCTCCTTGATCAATCCTTCGGTGTGCTCCGCCTTTGCTTGATACATTCTATCAAGCGCCTTCAAATACTAGGTCTGATTTACCAACTGTTTATCAAAATCATGTGTAAAGTCTAGAACTTCAATAGGCTCGTCTCTTGGGGGTGTTGCGGTGTCGTCGAGGAAGGTAATGGTAGCGAGAACCCTTCAGGTCGGCTTCATATACATGCCCAAGAAGTAGAATGGCCTCTCTGGTGACTACTTGGTGTGCGACTATCTCGTAGTCTTCAAAGGCATTGAACACAAGTGGTAGTTCTCCATTGATAGGGTTACAAGGCTGGATTGTTAGTTCACACCTCCATTGCTTGAAAGTGTCAACTAGAACCGACTCGCATTCGTAATCCGGTGTAGGGTCCTCAAATCCTAGATCGTCCAGCATCGCTTGAAGTAGCAAGGGCATTCTTCCTTCATCCAAGATTTCGGCCATCTAAGAAGGAACAAGACACACTAATTAGGAAGGTTGAGAGAATAATTCAAGAATAATTCTAGAACCAAGCAAGAATAATTCAAGAATAATTCAAAGATGAGGAAAAGAGGGTTTTTATAAGTATTTTTGAAAAGGTTTTTCAGCTCCTTAGGGTTTAGGCAAATTAGCTACGGTATCCTAGAGTCAACCTGGCTCTGATACCAAATTTGTCGTGCACCTCGGTATTTCTATCGGCTCGAGTGACCAAATACTAGTCCGAGAAGATCATAGCTAGTATTGCACTCAAGGACAGTTTGGAATATCATCGTAGACATAGAATTAACTAGTACAATAACAGCTCACATAATATAAATAACATCCAGTTGACATAGACATTTACATAGTCTTGTACTGAATATCAGGACATGAACCAAAAACATAAAGAACACAGTGGAAGACTTCAAATGCGACGATACTCCGAGGTTGACTCGGAACGCATAGCTAATTCCCCAAATCACCTTGAGTTGGACCCTCCTGGTCCCAACTGGCACCAGTGTCAAGTTCTTTTCCTGAACAAATAATCCGTGATCCATATAGTGAGTACACGGCTACCCAGCAAGCAATCCTTAATAATGAATGTAAGGACAAGGATGGATCTGGTTATTTTGCTAAAACAACACCTATCTATTTATTTATTTATTTTTACTTTTAATTCATTGAACACGAATTAAACACCTTCTAACAAATGAGCGTAGCCAAAGGACGGCTATCCGGCTCAACACACAATGAGCATAGCCACGAAAACGGCTAACCAGCTCAAAAAAGGTACTCCCTGCCTACAATGCACCATCAAGTTAATTAGTCGAAACACATGGGACTACCTTGTGTCAAACTCCTTTCCCCCTGTCTATAACCACGGGCACGGCTATCATGACAGTTTTAACTCTGCAGAGTGTGTACACGTTCCTCACAAGTCCTGTCTCATCTCAAAGAGGGAAACATTATAAAACCATTCACTGCTTTCACCTGCCCTTTAGTGTACCCTTTCTTTTGATTTCACGCCCCATACATTACGCTGCGACCAGGCCGATAGTCATGCGCATCTCCTTCAGCCGGACCTGATAGCACACCGCATGAGGTTGGTCGCTATTTAAGCCATTCGGAACCGGTGATAGCTAGTCACGTCCGTCCGCCTACGAGTACACCGGAAACTAGGCTTCCACAGCTAATAAGTTAGGGCCAAAAGGCAAAAGTGGTTGTACTGTATAGGTTCGGTATGGTAGTCACAAATATACGTCCTTATATGATAGAGGAAACCTGCACGACACAAGCACAAGCCCTAGATCCGCCTCTTCTGGGTCTCCTCCAATCAACACACACCACGTTGATTTTAGTTGATTAGGTTTACCAAAACAATACCACGAAGCCGTAACTTCACGATACAAATTTATTAATGAGTGAAACCTAACAACTATCAACCCAGAAGCAAGGCTAAGCATCTACACAAAGGATAGGTCAAGAAAATATGACCAACGGGCTATCAATGGCAGGCTAATTCACATTAGTAGAAGACTAACATGAAAAGGGACAAGACTACATATGCGACGATAATTCATGCATGCAAATTAAATAAAGATGAAAGAATAAAATTTTAGCAAACTTGGAATTCAATATGAATCTAGCTTGCCTTCGAAGAAGTCTTGGTCTTGCTGTCATCCTTCAGAAGGCTCCGAAACGTTTCCTGTATAACAGGTACACATGGGATCTACGCGAAAAACAACAATAACAGAAAAAAAATAAAAATATAGAGAAATTAGTGTGATAAAAATATATGGGATTATATATGATTTTTAGGCTCTGGATCATCTAAATTGGAGGTCGGATGCTCCCTAAACAATTCCTGGAAATTCGAGATAAATAGAAAAGCCAGGAAATAAATAAACTGGGTTAACCGAGGAAAAACCGGTTTAACACCGGGCTAAGACAGGTGGCGGCAGCGGCTCGCCGGCGACGGCGGTGATGACAAAACTCCAGCGAACTTCGGCACTTCATATCTCCTCCGTTTCTTCACTAAGATAGGATTTCCATATATCCAAATTGATCGTCTCAATGAGATCTACAACGGGATGGTATTAGATCTAGGGTTTGAGCATGGGAATAAGAGGGATACCTCATAATAGCTTCGGATGGCTAGGGTTTTGGTGGCTAGGGCTCCAATTCCGAGGTTCCAACCTTGGGGACCGCAGGAGAAGGTTAGGGGGGTATTTATAGGGGGTAGGTCATGGTTAGGGAGGCCTAATATGGATAGAATCCTATTTACATAAGAATTAGAATAGAGATAGGTTTAGAAGTCCTAATGGACTTTAGATTGATTTAGGAGAGAGGACTGGGCCAAAATTGGGCCCAAGAAGGTTATTAATGCCTAAATAAAGCCTTTTATATTATTATTTTATGTTTATATCTTTTAGTTTTCCTTATTATTATTTTTAATAACAAGTGACATAATAATTTTATTAGGATGTCACATTACCACTAGAAAAATTCTTGAAAGACTGGACACAACAGGTGTAAAATGAAATCATATCAGTTTTCTTGTAAGTACATATAGAAACCTGTCTTTAGCTAGTAGAGAACAAACCTAATTTTTTCTGGTAAATTGAGTATTTTCAGCTTAGCATTTTGAAGTACAGCTTGTTTGTCACATCCTTGAGCAACTAAAAACTGAGCAACAAATTGTTTAAGATATCGATGCAGCTTCCCGAAAAGATAACATAAACTTTTACTCAAAAGCAACATTAGATATAGAAAGAAGGTAACAATGACTCGTAACATTGAGTTTCCCTAGGTTTAAAGATGACAAGATGCCTTATTTTGAAGTTCTTGTTGCCGGGATGAAATATGCTGGTTTATTTAAAATGTATGTGCCATTTGAATTGATCAAGATGCATGATGAAGGTTTAGCAATGGCCATTCAAAATCAATACTCCTGGTTTTACACTATCTTTTTAAGTTGTTGCCTTCTTTCTATATCTAATGTTGCTTTTGATTAAAAGTTTCGGTTATCATTTCAGGAAGCTACATCTATATCTTAAACAATCCGTTGCCCAGTTTTTAGTAGCTCAGGGATGTGACAAACAAGCTGTACTTCAGCATGCTGAGCTGAAAATACTCAATTTGCTAGAAACAAAATAGGTTTGTTCTCTACTAGCTAAAGACAGGTTTCTATATGTACTTACAAGAAAACTGATATGATTTCGTTTTACACCTATAGTGTCCAGTCTTTCAAGGATTTTGCTAGTGGTAATGTACTGCTCAATGAGTTTAAAGTCTATGACGGTGAGACAGATATTGCCGCAACATATGTTTCAAGAAGGATGCCCTTGGGGTACCTTAACGACATCTTGGACAAACATAGGAAGTATAAAAGTTGGGGTGGAGATTGGGAAGAGTCAGATATGGATGTGAGAAACAATGGTACAGAGTTTATAATCAACAAACCTGCTGGCGAGGACTTAAACAAAGAAAATGGTATACTTGACCTTTCGAATTATATTAAGATCACATTCCGCTATTTCAAGGATGAAAAAGGAAGAAGCCCCGCATTTTTTGATGACTTTCAAGTAGATTGTATGGAGATGCCCGACCCATTTGATGAACCTTTCAACTAGTGAAAATTTATGAAGCTTATGGCTTCCCATATGGCGTTAAAAGCGCCATTGGTACGCTCTGCATTGTTCTGCCAGGGTTATGGAGCAGTTGGTTCTATGCTCTTTGGGGTAGGTTAATTCACTCCATTAAAAAATGCAATCGATTTGGGCAAATTACAAAGTAGACCTATGTTGGGTGACTGGCATCTCAAGTTAAGAAAGAAGCAGCCATTCAAATTAGTCTAAGATTACAAAAATTACAACAATGCAATATGGGAATGATCATATGCATTTACCTTGCCATAGAAAATCGAGTTTTGCTAATTAAGTAGCATAGGAATATCCTGTCATGTAAACACGTAACATTTGGTGTCATGTTAGGGTCTGGTAACTATCATCTAGCAATTAGATCACATCGCATAATGGGCTTTATCAGCTATTTCCATGCTATGCATTATTTTAATGGTGGTACTGGCAGTCCCACATGTCTTTTGAAAGTAAATGGTGTAGATAGTTAATTTGAGTTTTCAGAAGAAATTAGATCGACCTTACATTATCACTATTGTTGCTGCGGCCACCCCATAGGATTGTAGACAAACTTAACATTCTAATCTAAGCAATATTCTAGCAAATCCATAAAATTCTATTTGAACATCATTCCATAGATTCATAATAGTCATATCCAGATTTTCTAAAAGTGTGAACTTTAAATCATGCGTGTCCCAGACTTTCGGTTTTATCATCTGACTATAGATTGAACAACAGGCTCAAGAATGATTTGATGCAAAGCATTTTGAGAAGATCAAAAGAATAGAGGAAACTGGCGACAATGTAACCGGTACTAACCAGATAAAACATAAACTTCCGAAGAGTAAGCCCCCAAAGAAAAGTATGGAAAAGTGTGAAATAGCTGATGCGGTAGCAAAGGCCTCACATGGAATTGAGCCTATTCCTACTGTGCCTACTGAAAAAGAGGAGGAGGAAGAAGAACAAGAAGAACAAGGAGGAGGAGGCCTTCGTACAGTTGCATCAAATTTTCTCAAGTTCCTCTCGGAGTAAGCTTATATATTGTGTTCACTTAGTATTTGTTCTTATCTACTAGATATTTGTTGTAACATTGAGTTTCCTTAGGTTTAATGATGACGAGATGCCTTATTTTGAAGTTCTTGTTCCCAGGATGAAATATGCTGGTTTATTTAAAATGTATGTGCCATTTGAATTGATCAAGATGCATGATGAAGGTTTACCAATGGCCATTCCAAATCAATACTCCAGGTTTTACACTATCTTTTTAAATTGTTATCTTCTTTCTATATCTAATGTTGCTTTTCAGTAAAAGTTTCTGTTATCTTTTCAGGAAGCTGCATCAATATCTTAAACAATCTGTTGCTCAGTTTTTAGTAGCTCAGGGATGTGATAAACAAGCTGTACTTCAACATGCTGAGCTAAAATTACTCAATTTGCCAGAATAAAACTAGGTTTGTTCTCTACTAGCTAAAGGCAGGTTTCTATATATACTTACAAGAAAACAGATATGATTTCGTTTTACACCTGTCGTGTCCGGTCTTTCAAGGATTTTGCTAGTAGTAATTGTGAGGGCCTGTCCTTTTGCCCACCACACGATCTGCACTAGTCCTTGGATCAGTACACTAGTGCACACCATTCACATAGCCGGATCATTACATACAAGCGGAAGTCTTATAATTACACAAATACCTGTATTAAGCCCAGGGGCTATTAAGTATTACAAACGGCACGTTGGCCCAAATAGTCAGAAAGTCCAAAAGATCAGAGTACGTAAGACTCAAAAGATCCAAAAGGGTCTCGTGCTGGCTATACCTAAGCATTCGACTGGAGAGACGCCCTATGCCTCGTCCTGATCGTCAGCAAGGTCCTGTCCTTCATCTTCATAGCAGGCGTACTTATCCTGCCCATATTATCCATCTAAAAGAGAATATGAATACGAGGTTAGTGTCATCCAAACACTGGTGAGCTAACACCCAACCTGATGCAAGTTTAGTGAGAGGGGTTCCAAAGGAAAGGTTGGGGTTTATTTATTTGCAGAAAGCAAGTTTTATAAACCAAAGCCTATGACTTAGCAATTTTAACCAAAGCTCTATTTTCAAAGTGTCATATCACAGTTCAAGTTTTATACCACAATCCAAATCACATCCCATGGCAGTTTCCAGGCACTCTGCCAAACGTTCCCAATTCCCTGGCAGTTTTCATGCACTCTGCCAAACGTTCTCCTTACTCCTACCATCAAATTCCAGATGCGACACACCTGTTATGGGATCACACTACTCTACAAGAGCCCGAATCCAAAGTTGGGTTGCCAGCCCACCCTAAGGGTCGCAACTCAAGTAGGTGCAATCTAGATCACCGGCAGGTGACGGCGTCCTCCGCCTTTACCTCAAGTATAGTGGCATTCGAGGTACGTCCACTCTCAGAGTCTCGGATCGTACTACCCCCGAACCCAATTCATACTTGCACTACCGCACGATGGCCACGCATTGTGGTGATAGGAACTATCCCCCGCAGGCAGATAGTCAGTGACTTCCGACTGTGCATCTCCGATGCACCCGTCTGGGAGACCTCGTCTCTACCCCAGCCCGTCTGGGAGAACTCGTCTCTACCCCAGCCTGTCCACTTAGCGGCACTCAGGGTACGTCCACTCTCAGAGCCTCAGATCGTACTACCCCCGAGCCCTGCTCACACTTCTTCACACCATGTAGCCCAGCTACTTTCACACCCTTATCCACATGCCGGACCACGTCCTCATTCCAATCACCAACAAACACGCACACTAGTATGACAGGCCCAATGTCCACTCAACCAAGTTTATTATGTTTATCATGTCCGGTGAACGTCGGTTCACCGTTCCAAGGCAACTAAGCCTAAAATTAATAATTGTACCTGAGCAATGTCTAAGCAAGATTTTAACCAAGACTTAAGAGTCTAAATCATTTTATTCAACCTAACAGGCTGTCAAGGATGATTATCAAGGCAATCATTCATAAAGTCAAAGTACACATGATTATATCAAAGCAATATCACCAAGGTAGAACAATAACAAAGATAACAAGGCATGATATATCATGATTAAACAAGCAGGTATATTTACTTAAAAAGCATGCCGTTTAATACTGTAAATAAAATATTTTAATAAACTGGGAATCATTATGATCTATTAGAATGTTAACTCGCACTAGGAAAAGTATAGACTCTCACTAATAAAAGTAAACACCTAATAGGAAGGTTGTTAACTCGCACTAGGAAAAATCGAGATTCTCCCTAGTAAAAGCAAACACCTATAAGGATAGGTATTAACTCGCCTGGGTCTTGAGAGTAGTGAGGGTCTTTCTGTTGCTCTTCGGGATGTATGTCAGGCTCCTCGGCATCTAACAACAGAACATAATTGAAGAGCAATAAATAAAGCGACGAAGTGCAATAAGAAATCATGATGCATGGAAGGCAACTCGCCTAACCTAGCGATGGGTGACCGATGTTCTAGGTTTTAACCTAATTATCGAGGGAGTTCCATGATCCTACTACTCGTACAATAATTCACAATAGATAACGAGTAAGCGTGTGTGAATATGATATGCGATGAGGGATGATGCATAAGGCTACCCATAGTAATTTATCCATAGATTAGCGATTAGGTGCATACGGAAAAACAAGTTTTTGTTTGAAGTATTTCCTTCATCAACTCAAGCTAATTAACTAACTATATATAGGGTAGGTGGGTTGCTGTAAATTTTAAACTGGTATTAAATTCCTATAACTTATGGGTCTTATTTACCCTAGTTAAGTAATTAAGTAATCCGGTCATGTTTTATTAAGTCCTTATATTTTTAATAAATTTTATTTAGTTTAGCAAGGTTTCTCTAAAATTTTGAAATTTAATTGAAATCATTTGGTATTTAAAATAATTCAGGTTCCATTACTGTTATATTGATACATAAGGAAAAAGGGTAAAATTGGCCAAATAATCACCTAGTGGGTATTAAAGGTCCTAAAAATGGGTTAATAATTTCTTAAATTCCTAAGTCATGATTATATTTCACTGAAATTTTCTCATGAATTTAACGCTTATTAAACATTCAAAACAATTGGAAAGCCTATTTATAAATTACAAAAGATGTGAGTTTTGATTTATCCGGAGGCTGAAAAAGGGTCAACAGTCCAAATTAAAATTTTACTATGTGTATTATGTTATGAGAGGCTATTCTATAATTTCTCAGATTTTTCTAAAGTCATTTACTAATTCATTTAATCATTATTCATTTTCTGGGTTTATTCCCTAAAGAAAAATTCCTACAATAGAACTAAGTAACTTAAACAGGGTATAAATCTATGTTACCGTTTGCCTAAATATTTTTATTAAAGCTAGTATGTGATCAAGTATTTAATATAATTTTGTTGGAGTTTTTTTGGAAATGCCTAACTATTTTTAGAAATTCCAAACAAGCAACTGGATTTACTTTAATGGAGAAAAGGCCGAAATTCCATAGGAACAGTAATAGGCCGGCCCAATTCCATCACAGCCCGAAACTATCATGCAGAAGGCGGATTCTGACACTACGTTTTCTAAGTGCTAAAGCGCACTACGATACGCCACGAAGTATCTCGTGCGAATCTTGGCGCAGACTCTTGATCCGACGGCGCTGGGTTCATCTTCCTCCTAGGTTCGAACGACAAAGGGGAGGGTGGCCGGAGATCCGGCAGCATCGTTGAGGGAGACCCTAGGTAGTCCAATAAAGCGGTAAAATGGGGTCTCCGAGACGGGGCGCACCCGCAGGTAGGCTCGGTAACGGCGGCTCAGAGCGGCGGCGCAACGAGCTCTTGCGGCTGCCGGTGGCGGCGAGTGCCACGACGGCGAGCTATGTCCGGAACGAGGTAAGACATGGGTCCTACAGCATCTACGTGAGGAGTGGGCTTTACCTGCGGGGTTGGCGTGGCCAGGGAGGGGCTGTAGGAGGCCGGCGATGGGGAAGGTGGCGACAGCCAAAGCGGCTCACGGTGGCAGCGCGCTCCAGGGGAACCTGGAGCAAATGCGGGTTAGGGACATGGTTGTCATGCCCTGGAGAAGCCCCTGGAACGAGTAATTGGGGCGAGGCTCACCTTGGAGGGAGAAACCGTAAAGGGGAAGACCTCGGGCGGCGGCGGACCGGGTGATCGCCCAAGCTCGATAGGGCCTTCGAGCTCGATTGGGCCGAGGACGATGTAGAGGATGTAGGTGGCAAGTTCTGGCCGAAAAATTGTAGCCAATAATGGACTGAGGTGAGCGAATCGGGGTGCTGAAGGTGGGCGGATGAAGCGAAACAGGGGAGAAGAGAGAGTGTGAGCTTGGCTCGGTTTATCTAGGCATGGGGTGGCCACGAGATGGCTTGGGGAGAAGGGTGGCTTAGATTAGGGGTGAAGCTTGCACCGTGTGCTTGGTCTTACGGAGCAAGTGAGATGTAGAGAGGGAAAAGAAGGATGCTTCGACAGCTTTGTGCCAACCGAGCAACAGCAGCGTAGATAGGGTGGCGTGCACGCAGAGCCTGCGAGAGCTTCATTGGGGTGTTGGACGGTGAGGCGATGGCACAGTGCCTTGGGCAGAGGGTGGTTCCGTCGGTTGGCCATGAGGCGATGGCGTGCGGGCGGCTTGCAGCCGGAACCATGAGTAGAGAGAGAGAGCCAGAGAGAGGAGAGCACGGCTGCACGGGATAGAGGGAGAGTGAGCAGTGAGGGAGCAGAGAGCGCCCAATGAGAGAGGAGAGCACGGCTTCATGGGGGAGAGAGAGAGTGAGCAGTGAGGGAGCAGAGAGACATCTGCCATGTGGTCCCTACCATGAGCAGTGCTCCACTGACCAGTCAAGATGGAGGGGATTTCTAGGAATACCCCTAAATAACCTCATAGGTTTCTACTGTAAACTTGAATTCAAATTTCAGTTTATAGTTTTGAATTGAGATTTTCAAAATAAAAGTGAATGTTGTTTTCATGTTTTGATTTCTTTAGATCACAAGAGGGCTAGGTTAAATTTTAACCATAAAAAGGGATTAAAATTTCTAAATGAAAGGTCTTTCATATATATATATATATATATATATGTCTATTTCTGTAGGGTTGTAACTATTATTATTATTAGTAAAAGTTTCCATTAGTCATGAATCTCATGATTTGATTAATACTTGTGCAAAAACAAATTCTTCAATTTTACTTTAAATATGGTTCGAGATGTTATTTCCTTATATTCTAAATTTCACTAAATATGTTTTGGATCAGCACCACATTTTTTTTGGGGATTCAGATTCGATGAATTTAATGGTGTTTTCAAAAAGAGTTTTAGGAAAATTTTAAATTTCTGACGTTTATCGAGTTTTCTATGGCAAAAATTCTAATGAGTGCAAGGAAATATTTTTATAAGCATGCACAATTCCTATGTCCAAAATTTGGGTTGTTACAGTAATGTACCGCTCAATGAGTTCAAAGTCTATGACGGTGAGACAGATATTGCAACAACATATGTTTCAAAAAGGATGGCCTTGGTGTACCTTAATGACATCCTAGACAAACATAGGAAGCATAAAAGTTGGGGTGGAGATTGGGAAGAGTCAGATATGGATGTCAGAAACAATGGTACAGAGTTTATAATCAACAAACCTGCTAACGAGGACATAACCAAAGAAAATGGTATACCCGACCTTTCGAATTATATTAAGATCACATTCCAATATTTCAAGGATGAAAAAGGAAGAAGCCCCGCATTTTTTGATGACTTTCAAGTAGATTGTATGGAGATGCCTGAACCATTTGATGAACCCTTCAAGTGGAGAAAATTTATGAAGCTTATGGCTTCCCATAAGGTGTTAAAAGCACCATTGGTACGCTCTGCATTGTTCTGCCAAGGTTATGGAGCAGTTGGTTCTATACCAACTATGCACTTTGGGGTAGGTCAATTCACTCCATTGAAAAATGCAATCGATTTGGGTAAATTACAAAGCAGACCTAAGTTGGGTGATTGGCGTCTCAAGTTAAGAAAGAAGTAGCCATTCTAATTAGTCTAAGATTACAAAAATTACAACAATGCAATATGGGAATTATCATATGCATTTACCTTGCCATATAAAATCGAGTGTTGCTAATTAAGTAGCATAGGAATATCCTGTCATATATAACACGTAACATTTGGTGTCATGTTAGGGTCTGGTAACTATCATCTAGCAATTAGATCACATCGCATAATGGGCTTTATCAGCTATTTCCATGCTATGCATTATTTTAATGGTGGTACTGGCAGTCCCACATGTCTTTTGAAAGTAAATGGTGTAGATAGTTAATTTGAGTTTTCAGAAGAAATTAGATCGACCTTACATTATCACTATTGTTGTTGAGGCCACCCCATAGGATTGTAGACAAACTTAACATTCTAATCTAAGCAAAATTCTAGCAAATCCATAAAATTCTATTTGAACATCATTCCACAGATTAATAATAGTCATATCCAGATTTTCTAGAAGTGTGAACTTTAAATCATGCGTGTCGCAGACTTTGGGTTTTATCATCTGACTACAAATTGAACAACAGGCTCAAGAATGGTTTGATGCAAAGCTTTCTGAGAAGATCAAAAGAATAGAAGAAACTGGCGACAATGTAACCGTTAGTCACTAGATAAACATAAACTTCCGAAGAGTAAGCCCCCGAAGAAAAGTAAGGAAAAGTGTGAAATAGCTGATGTGGTGTCGTACACCCCGGTATTTCTACCGGCTTGAGTGGCTGAATACTTGTCCTAGAAGATCATAGCTAGTATTGCACTCAAGGACGTTTCGGAATATCATCGCAGGAATTGAATAACTAGAAAATTAACAGTTCATATAACATAATAACATCTAGCTGACATAGACATTCACATATTCTTGCATAGGACATCATCAAATCATAAAAGCACAGCGGAAGACTTCAATTGCGACGATACTCCGAGGTTGACCCCGTACGCGTAGCTAATGACCTTGACCCTCCTGGCCACAACTGGCACCGATGTCGAGTTCTCCACCTGAACAAATGATCCGTGATCCATATAATGAGTACACGGCTACCCAGCAAGCAGTCCTTAATAAATGAATGCAAGGTCGAAGGATGGGTTTGGTTATTTTGCTGAAACATCATCTATCTACTTGTTTATTTAATCTTGATTCATTGAACGCATGATAACACACGAGCGTAGCCAAAGGACGGC
The DNA here is from genome assembly GCA_036346145.1 of Olyra latifolia. Lineage (NCBI taxonomy): Eukaryota > Viridiplantae > Streptophyta > Magnoliopsida > Poales > Poaceae > Olyra > Olyra latifolia. The sequence goes on along the minus strand of CM070531.1, from coordinate 620,916 downwards.
TAACCTCCTCAGCACACGATAAGCGTAGCCATAGAAACAGCTAACCAACTCAAAAGAGAGGCAATCCCTGCCTACACTACCATCAAGTTAATTAATTAAAACACATTGGAGTACCTTGTGTCAAACTCCTTTCCCCCGCCCATAACCGCGGGCACGGCTACCATGATAGTTTTAACTCTGCAGAGTGTGTACACTTTCCCCACAAGCCCTGTCTCATCCCGAGAGAGAAACAGTACAAAACCGTTCACTGCTTTCACCTGTCCCATAATGTACCCTTTCTTTTGGTTTCGTGCCCCATACGGTACATTTCGACCAGGCCGACAGTCATATGCACTCCTTCAGCCGGACCTGATAGCACACAGCATAAGGTTAGCCCCCATTTAAGCCATTCAGAACCGGTGATCGCGAATCACGTCCATCCACTACGACTACAGCGGAAGCTAGGTTTCCACAGCTAATAGATTAGGGCCAGAAGGCACAAGTGGCTGTACGGTTCAGGTTCGGTATGGTTGTCACAAGTATACGGTCCTTATATGACAGAGGAGACTTGCACATCTCAACCACAAGCCCAAAATCCGCCTCTTCTAGGTCTCCTCAAATCAACACACACCACGTTGATTTTAGTTGATTAGGTTTACCAAAAACAGCACCACGAAGCCAAGACTCCACGGGTACCAGTTGATTTTGGGCTCTGGAATCACCCCAATCGGAGTACGGGAACTCCCTAAACAATTCCAGGAAGTTTCTGAAAATCAGAAAATCCCAGAAAAGAATAAACCATACTGTTCATATAGAAAACCGGGAAAACCAGGATTTAACCGGTTTAACAGCGGTTTTGACGTGAACAGTGATGGACACTTGTCGTCCTCTGATTGGTCCACCCGTCGGCTGACGTGGCGCTGACGTGGCATTCACGTGGCGGTGACGTGGCGGTGACGCCACGTGGCGGCTGCTGGGTGGCCAAGGGTGCTGACAAGGCTGCCGTGCGGGGTCCACCCGTTAGTGGCGGTGGCGGCGGCAGCGGGCCTGACCAGTTGGGCCCACTGGTTAGCGGTAGCGGCGGCGGCGGACGCCGCGGGTGTCAGGACCCGGTTTTACTAAACCGAACCCCTCTGTGTCAACGGTATGAGTCCCAAGGATCCGTGCTCATACCCACAGTAAAAAAGGATGAATTACCAGTATCACACTGCATAACTAAATAAAATAATCAGAGTGCAACAGCTCCACTTATTACAATAATTTATAATGACCATAAGTCTTAATTGAATGCAACTAAGAAGCAAATAAAGAACGATAAGGGTGTCCCATCACGCCACGAACGCACGACCGAACGGGAGCAGACTAGTAGTCCTGCGCATCATCCGGATACTCCGCAACGAACTCCTGGTCGTACTCCTGACCTGCTCGTGGAATAAGCAGCCCCGAATAAAAGCCGGGGTTGGCACGCGAATGCTAGCAAGTCTTTCCTGGGAAGGGCCAGGCTAGGCTTATCCTAGGAAAGATAGTGGCTCATTTGCATAAAAGCATTTAACTTAACAGTATAAAAGCATTTAGCAAAACATAAATAAATAAATAACATTTCTCATGATTAATCTCAACAAATGACATAATACTCAAACTCAGTATCTCGTATCTCATATTCTCAAAATCTCAGATCACATCTCAAAAGTTCTCATGCTCGTTCTCGTTCATCATGAATCATCTAGCAACGGCACACGACCGGAATAACCTTACCCAAGTCAAATTAATTAAGGTGTAGCTATGATGTGAAAAACCACCAAGACGCTCATAACCGGGAGCACGGCCATTCGAATGGGTTTACACTCTGCAGAGGTTGCACGCTTTCCCCGCAAGATACGATACTCCCCCGTCGGAAAGCATCGTAACAAAATCCATCAAAAGACCAACCCCGAGTTTGACACAGTCATACCTGATATTCACACAAGTACCCCGGGGGGGCTTCGACTGTACCTGATATTCACACAAGTACCCCGAGGGCCAACCCCAGGCTATACACCGGCAATGACGCATCCCTCGGGAGCTCACCCACGGTGCAAGGACAGTGGCAATCCCGACGTTACCCTCCCTCTAGATCAGGCCCGTCCCATTCCGGGCTTGCGGTCGCACGGGAAATTCTCAGTTAAATCCATCACGATCATCGGTCCTTAGGGACCGGAGCGTCGACTCAAGTCACCCGCTCCGAGTCAAATTATTAGTTGGTCAAAATTTTAATTAATGAGTGAATAATCCCACCACAAAACCCAAGTTCTCATGTCTCATGCTCAGATAATCCAGATTCTCATATTAAAGTGCGTAACAATGTTTTTATGAGTGGGAATCACTCCCCGGTGACTATCTAAGCAATGCTAAGCCAACTAATAATTTAAAAATAGTAGCAAATTACATAATATTATCATCCTAAGGTTTATCATGATCGTGGGTGCATATCATATAAATAAACGATATACATTGGGAATTACTATAGCAAATACGCATAATTTAATTAAATAGCAATTTTGGTAAAATCTAGAAATTGGGATTCTAGGGGAAAGACTTGCCTTCCTGTTCTCCTTGACTTTATGAACGTCGGGCGTCGGCGAACTCTCCTTCATCACCCGCGTGATCTACCGCACACAAATCGAGAAAAACAAATAATAAATACCAAAAACAGTAAATAAATTGAAAAATTATATACAAATTACAGTAGATAGATATGAATTTTCTAAAAATTTAGAAATTGGAATCGTCGGATTTGGAGTTCGGATGAATTCAGAGGCGAAATAGTGAAATATCACTATCACTGAAATTCGGGAAATGGGAAAAGGTACTGTAGCTACGGGCCGAGTACTGTAGCACCAAGCCCACGCGTGAAGAGATAAGAGGAGGTTGCTGCTTGGCTGCGTGAGAGCAAGGAAGCGGAGAGATGAAGAGAGAGCTAGAGAGAGAAAGAGAGGAGAGGAAGAAGAAGAAGAAGGAAGGAGAGAGGCGAGGAGGAAGGCGCGCGCGGCGGGAACTCCGGCGAGGGCGGCGGTCCGGCGAGCTTGAGGCGGCGGCGCACTCGGCGTGGAGGCGGCGGCTTGCGTCGGCTCGGCGCGACAGCGATGTGGCGGCAGCGGCGCGGCGTCGGCGGCGGAGCAAGCGGCGGCGGCGGCGGTGCGTGCCAGCTTCGGGTGGCTTGTGGCGACAGCGCCGTGGTGGAAGCGGCTTCAGCGCGCAGCGTCCGGCGGCGGTGGCTGGAGGCGGCGCGGTGTGGGGGTCCGGCGACAAGCGGCGGCGTCTGATGGACGTCAAGGCGTCACGCGGGAGAGGACGAGACGGCGCGGCGTCCCAGATGGATGGCGGCCCGACGGCGACGTCGCCTAGTGGAGAACAAATGAGGCGAGGCATGAGCCCGTCGGCTACCTCGGCGATGACGACGATGGCGGCTCGGGTGGCTTGCGAGATGACGACGGCAAGAGGTCGCGAACGACGCCGACGGCAGCGTGATGCACGCCCGGATCGGTTTTGGGATGGTTAGGGTTGATTTTGGGGTTTATATATGGGATTAGAGATGATTTTGGTTTGGGCTCGGTTTGGGCTTGGCCCAATTCCGCGAGGATTAGGGTTAGGCTCCTAATTGATTTAGGATTTGTAAAGAGATTTGGAAATTCTAATTCGAGAATTTTAGGATGTCACAATGGTCACGCCGCTGAGGCGCGAGGCAAAGCGGCGGTGGGACATCGGCACACGGTGATAGGCGGGCGGTGCGGTCTTGTCGGCCGCGGGTGCGCGGTGGCTGATCCGGCGGACACACGGCGCTGGTTGTCGGGCGGACGCGGATCACGCTGCTAAAAACGGCGGCGGCGGGGACGCGTGTCACGCGGTAACGGGCGGCGGCGTTGCCATCACGCTGCGAGAGCGGGCGGGTGGCGTGGCGCGCGTGGTTGGGTGGCACGGAAACTGAGGTGGCGCGTCGACGGGATGGCCGGACGATGGCGCCGGCGGTGAGGGCTCCGGCGAGAACTTCGGCGGGCAATTGCGGTCGCAAATCTTCACGGTTTTTGACGTTTCAAAAACCTACGGACTCGTCTCGACGAGCTCTAGGCCACCTAGGTGATGGATTTGCAATTAGGGGAGAGTTTAGAGAGGCTACCTTAGAGGAGGAGAGGAGATTGGATCCGATTGCACGGAAACCGAGGGAATTCGGGGGATTGCTCTTGGGTGGCGGCTGTGGGAGGTGTAGGGGTGCTAGAGGTCGGCCTGGGGCGCAGTGCACTTGTATATATAGGGGGGAGAAGGGGTTAGGGTTAAATATGGGCCAAAAGCCCAATTAGGGTTTGACCAAGGTTTGACCAAGTTTTGACCACGTGAAAAAGGGGTGACTTGGCTAGAGAAATGTGCTAAATTGGCTTGGTTAAGTTTGGTAGCTTCCTAGGGCACTTATATCCCTCTAAGGTTTCTAATGGTCCTTATCTGAGCCTCTTACACATAAAATAATAATCTAAAATATATATATTATTTTTTATTATTATTATTTTCTTTTTATAAAACAAGTGACAACCTAATAATTTTATTAGGATGTCACATGTGGTAGCAAAGGCCTCACATGGAAGTGAGCCTATTCCTATTGTGCCTACTGAAAAAGAGGAGGAGGAAGAAGAAGAACAAGGAGGAGGAGGCCTTCGTACAGTTTCATCAAATTTTCTCAAGTTCCTCTCGGAGTAAGCTTCTATATAGTGTTCACTTAGTATTTGTTCTTAAGTCTCCCTAGGTTTAAAGATGACGAGGTGCCTTATTTTGATGTTCTTGTTGCCAGGATGAAATATGCTGATTTATTTAAAATGTATGTGCCATTTGAATTGATCAAGATGCATGATGAAGGTTTACCAATGGCCATTCCAAATCAATACTCCAGGTTTTACACTATCTTTTTAAATTGTTATCTTCTTTCTATATCTAATGTTGCTTTTCAAGAAAAGTTTCATTATCTTTTCAGAAGTGCATCAATATCTTAAACAATCTGTTGCTCAGTTTTTAGTAGCTCAGGGATGTGATAAACAAGCTGTACTTCAACATGCTGAGCTGAAAATACTCAATTTGCCAGAGAAGACTAGGTTTGTTCTCTACTAGCTAAAGACAGGTTTCTATATGTACATACAAGAAAATTGATATGATTTCATTTTACACCTGTAGTGTCCAGTTTTTCAAGAATTTTGATAGTGGTAATGTACTGCTCAATGACTTTAAAGTCTATGACGGTGAGACAGAGATTGCAACAACATATGTTTCAAGAAGGATGGCCATGGCGTACCTTAATGACATCCTTGAGAAACATAGGAAGTATAAAGGTTAGGGTGGAGATTGGGAAGAGTCAGATATGGATGTGAGAAACAATGGTATAGAGTTTATAATCAACACATCTGCTAACGAGGACTTAACCAAAGAAAATGGTATACTTGACCTTTCGAATTATATTAAGATCACATTCCAGTATTTTAAGGATGAAAAAGGAAGAAGCCCCGCATTTTTTGATGACTTTCAAGTAGACTGTATGGAGATGCCTGACCCATTTGATGAACCTTTCAAGTGGAGAAAATTTATGAAGCTTATGGCTTCCCATATGGCGTTAAAAGCGCCATTGGTACGCTCTGCATTGTTCTGCCAAGGTTATGGAGCAGTTGGTTGGTTCTATGCGCTTTGGGGTAGGTGAATTCACTCCATTAAAAAATGCAATCGATTTGGGTAAATTACAAAGCAGACCTAGGTTGGGTGATTGGCGTCTCAAGTTAAGAAAGAAGCAGCCATTCCAAATAGTCTAAGATTACAAAAATGACAACAATGTAATATAGGAATGATCATACGCATTTACCTTGCCATAGAAAATCGAGATTTGCTAATTAAGTAGCATAGGAATATCCTGTGATGTATAACACGTAACATTTGCTGTCATGTTAGGGTCTAGTAACTATCATCTAGCAATTAGATCACATCGCATAATGGGTTTTATCAGCTATTACCATGCTATGCATTATTTTGATGATGGTCCTGGCAGTCCCACATGTCTTTTTAAAGTAAATGGTGTAGATGGTCAATTTGAGTTTTCAGAAGAAATTAGATCGACCTTACATTATCATTATTGTTGCAGCGGCCACCCCACAGGATTGTAGACAAACTTAACTTTCTAATCTAAGCAAAATTCTAGCAAATGCATAAAATTCTATTTGAACATCATTTCACAGATTCATAATAGTCATATCCAGATTTTCTAAAACTGTGAACTTTAAATCATGTGTGTCCCAGACTTTGGGTTTTATCATCTGACTACAAATTGAACAACAGGCTCAAGAATGGTTTGATGCAAAGCTTTCTGAGAAGATCAAAAGAATAGAAGAAATTGGCGACAATGTAACCGGTTGTCACCAGATAAAACATAAACTTCCGAAGAGTAAGCCCCCAAATTAAAAGTAAGGAAAAGTGTGAAATAGCTGATGTGGTAGCAAAGGCCTCACATGGAAGTGAGCCTATTCCTACTGTGCCTACTGAAAAAGAGGAGGAGGAGGAAGAAGAAGAAGAACAAGGAGGAGGCGGCCTTCGTACAGTTGCATTAAATTTTCTCAAGTTCCTTTCGGAGTAAGCTTCTATATAGTGCTCACTTAGTATTTGTTCTTATCTACTAGATATTTGTCGTAACATTGAGTCATCCTAGGTTTAAAGATGACGAGATGCCTTATTTTGAAGTTCTTGTTGCCGGGATTAAATATGCTGGTTTATTTAAAATGTACGTGCCATTTGAATTGATCAAGATGCATGATGAAGGTTTACCAATGGCCATTCAAAATCAATACTCAAGGTTTTACACAATTTTTTTAAGTTGTTACCTTGTTTCTATATCTAATGTTGCTTTTGAGTAAAAGTTTCTGTTCTCCTTTCAGGAAGCTGCATCTATATCTTAAACAATCTGTTGCTCAGTTTTTAGTAGCTCAGGGATGTGATAAACAAGCTGTACTTCAATGTGCTGAGCTGAAAATACTCAATTTGCCAGAAAAGACTAGGCTTGTTCTATACTAGCTAAAGACAGGTTTCTATATGTACTTACAAGAAAACTGATATGATTTCATTTTACACCTGTAGTGTCCAGTCTTTCAAGGATTTTGCTAATGGTAATGTACTGCTCAATGCGTTTAAAGTCTATGACGGTGAGACAGATATTGCAACAACATATTTTTCAAAAAGGATGGCCTTGGCGTACCTTAATGACATCCTGGATAAACATAGGAAGTATAAAAGTTGGGGTGGAGATTGGAAAGAGTCAGATATGGATGTGAGAAACAATGGTACAGAGTTTATAATCAACAAACTTGCTAACGAGGACTCAACCAAAGAAAATGGTATACTTGATCTTTCGAATTATATTAAGATCACATTCCAGTATTTCAAGGATGAAAAAGGGAGAAGCCCCGCATTTTTTGAGGACTTTCAAGTAGATTGTATGGAGATGCCTAACCCATTTGATGAACCTTTCAAGTGGAGAAAATTTATGAAGCTTATGGCTTCCCATAGGATTGTAGACAAACTTAACATTCTAATATAAGCAAAATTCTAGCAAATCCATAAAATTCTATTTGAACATCATTCCACCGATTCATAATAGTCATATCCAGATTTTCTAAAATTGTGAACTTTAAATCATGTGTGTCCCAGACTTTGGGTTTTATCATGTGCAACAGGCTTAAGAATGGTTTGATGCAAAGCTTTCTGGGATGATCAAAAGAATAGAAAAAATTGACGACAATGTAACCGGTTGTCACCAGATAAAACATAAACTTCCGAAGAGTAAGCCCCCAAAATAATAGTAAGGAAAAGTGTGAAATAGCTGATGTGGTAGCAAAGGCCTCACATGGAAGTGAGCCTATTCCTACTATGCCTACTGAAAAAGAGGAGGAGGAAGAAGAAGAATGAGAACAAGGAGGAGGCGGCCTTCGTACAGTTGCATCAAATTTTCTGAAGTTCCTCTTGGAGTAAGCTTCTATATAGTGCTCACTTAGTATTTGTACTTATCTACTAGATATTTGTCGTAACATTGAGTCTCCCTAGGTTTAAAGATGACGAGATGCCTTTTTTTGAAGTTCTTGTTGCCGGGATGAAATAAGCTGGTTTATTTAAAATGTATGTGCCATTTGAATTGATAAAGATGCATGATGAAGGTTTACCAATGGCCATTCAAAATCAATACTCTAGGTTTTACACTATCTTTATAAGTTGTTACCTTCTTTCTATATCTAATGTTGCTTTTCAGTAAAAGTTTCTGTTATCCTTTCAGGAAGCTGCATCTATATCTTAAACAATCTGTTGCTCAGTTTTTAGTAGTTCAGGGATGTGATAAACAAGCTGTACTTCAACGTGCTGAGCTGAAAATACTCAATTTGCCAGAAAAGACTAGGTTTGTTCTATACTAGCTAAAGATAGGTTTCTATATGTACTTACAAGAAAACTGCTATGATTTCATTTTACACCTGTAGTGTCCAGTCTTTCAAGGATTTTGCTAGTGGTAATGTACTGCTCAATGAGTTTAAAGTCTATGACGGTGAGACAAATATTGCAACAACATATGTTTCAAGAAGGATGGCCTTGGCGTACCTTAATGACATCCTGGACAAACATAGGAAGTATAAAAGTTGGGGTGGAGGTTGGGAAGAGTCAGATATGGATGTGAAAAACAATGGTACAGAGTTTATAATCAACAAACCTGCTAACGAGGACTTAACCAAAGAAAATGGTATACTTGACCGTTTGAATTATATTAAGATCACATTCCAGTATTTCAAGGGTGAAAAAGGAAGAAGCCCCGCATTTTTTGATGACTTTCAAGTAGATTGTATGGAGATGCCTGACCCATTTGATGAACCTTTCAAGTGGAGAAAATTTATGAAGCTTATGGCTTCCCATATGGCGTTAAAAACGCCATTGGTACGCTCTGCATTGTTCTGCCAAAGTTATGGAGCAGTTGGTTCTATGCGTTTTGGGGTAGGTCAATTCACTCCATTAAAAAATGCAATCGATTTGGGTAAATTACAAAGCAGACCTAAGTTGGGTGATTGGCGTCTCAAGTTAAGAAAGAAGTAGCCATTCTAATTAGTCTAAGATTACAAAAATTACAACAATGCAATATGGGAATGATCATATGCATTTACCTTGCCATAGAAAATCGAGTGTTGCTAATTAAGTAGCATAGGAATATCCTGTCATGTATAACACGTAACATTTGGTGTCATGTTAGGGTCTGGTAACTATCATCTAGCAATTAGATCACATCGCATAATGGGCTTTATCAGCTATTACCATGCTATGCAATATTTTAATGATGGTACTGGAAGTCCCACATGTCTTTTTAAAGTAAATGGTGTAGATGGTTAATTTGAGTTTTCAGAAGAAATTAGATGGACCTTACATTATCACTATTGTTGCAACGGCCACCCCATAGGATTATAGACAAACTTAACATTCTCATCTAAGCAAAATTCTAGCAAATCCATAAAATTCTATTTGAACATCATTCCACAGATTCATAATAGTAATATCCAGATTTTCTAAAAGTGTGAACTTTAAATCATGCGTGTCCCAGACTTTGGGTTTTATCAACTGACTACAAATTGAACAACAGGCTCAAGAATGGTTTGATGCAAAGCATTCTGAGAAGATAATAAAACATAAACTTCCGAAGAGTAAGCCCCCGAAGAAAAGTAAGGAAAAGTGTGAAATAGCTATTGTGGTAGCAAAGGCCTCACATGGAAGTGGGCCTATTCCAACTGTGCCTAATGAAAAAGAGGATTAGGAAGAAGAAGAAGAACAAGGAGGAGGAGGGCTTCATATAGTTGCATCAAATTTTCTCAAGTTTCTCTCGAAGTATGCTTCTATATAGTGTTCACTTAGTATTTGTTCTTATCTACTAGATATTTGTCGTAACATTGAGTTTCCCTAGGTTTAAAGATGACGAGATGCCTTATTTTGAAGTTCTTGTTGCCGGGTTGAAATATGCTGGTTTATTTAAAATGTATGTGCCATTTGAATTGATCAAGATGCATGACGAAGCTTTAGCAATGGCCATTCCAAATCAATACTCCAGGTTTTACACTATCTTTATAAGTTGTTACCTTCTTTCTATATCTAATGTTGCTTTTGAGTAAAAGTTTCTGTTATCTTTTCAGGAAGCTGCATCTATATCTTAAACAATCTGTTGCTCAGTTTTTAGTAGTTCAGGGATGTGATAAACAAGCTCTACTTCAACGTGCTGAGCTGAAAATACTCAATTTGCCAGAAAAGACTAGGTTTGTTCTATACTAGCTAAAGATAGGTTTCTATATGTACTTACAAGAAAACTGCTATGATTTGATTTTACACCTGTAGTGTCCAGTCTTTCAAGGATTTTGCTAGTGGTAATGTACTGCTTAATGAGTTTAAAGTCTATGACGGTGAGACAGATATTGCAACAACATATTTTTCAAGAAGGATGGCCTTGGCGTACCTTAATGACATCCTGGACAAACATAGGAAGTATAAAAGTTGGGGTGGAGGTTGGGAAGAGTCAGATATGGATGTGAAAAACAATGGTACAGAGTTTATAATCAACAAACCTGCTAACGAGGACTTAACCAAAGAAAATGGTATACTTGACCGTTTGAATTATATTAAGATCACATTCCAGTATTTCAAGGGTGAAAAAGGAAGAAGCCCCGCATTTTTTAATGACTTTCAAGTAGATTGTATGGAGATGCCTGACCCATTTGATGAACCTTTCAAGTGGAGAAAATTTATGAAGCTTATGGCTTCCCATATGGCGTTAAAAGCGCCATTGGTACGCTCTGCATTGTTCTGCCAAAGTTATGGAGCAGTTGGTTCTATGCGTTTTGGGGTGGGTCAATTCACTCCATTAAAAAATGCAATCGATTTGGGTAAATTACAAAGCAGACCTAAGTTGGGTGATTGGCGTCTCAAGTTAAGAAAGAAGTAGCCATTCTAATTAGTCTAAAATTACAAAAATTACAACAATGCAATATGGGAATGATCATACGCATTTACCTTGCCATAGAAAATCGAGTGTTGCTAATTAAGTAGCGTAGGAATATCCTGTCATGTATAACACGTAACATTTGGTGTCATGTTAGGGTCTGGTAACTATCATCTAGCAATTTGATCACATCGCATAATGGGCTTTATCAGCTATTACCATGCTATGCAATATTTTAATGATGGTACTAGAAGTCCCACATGTCTTTTTAAAGTAAATGGTGTAGATGGTTAATTTGAGTTTTCAGAAGAAATTAGATGGACCTTACATTATCACTATTGTTGCAACGGCCACCCCATAGGATTATAGACAAACTTAACATTCTCATCTAAGCAAAATTCTAGCAAATCCATAAAATTCTATTTGAACATCATTCCACAGATTCATAATAGTAATATCCAGATTTTCTAAAAGTGTGAACTTTAAATCATGCGTGTCCCAGACTTTGGGTTTTATCAACTGACTACAAATTGAACAACAGGCTCAAGAATGGTTTGATGCAAAGCATTCTGAGAAGATAATAAAACATAAACTTCCGAAGAGTAAGCCCCCGAAGAAAAGTAAGGAAAAGTGTGAAATAGCTATTGTGGTAGCAAAGGCCTCACATGGAAGTGGGCCTATTCCAACTGTGCCTAATGAAAAAGAGGATTAGGAAGAAGAAGAAGAACAAGGAGGAGGAGGGCTTCATATAGTTGCATCAAATTTTCTCAAGTTTCTCTCGAAGTATGCTTCTATATAGTGTTCACTTAGTATTTGTTCTTATCTACTAGATATTTGTCGTAACATTGAGTTTCCCTAGGTTTAAAGATGACGAGATGCCTTATTTTGAAGTTCTTGTTGCCGGGATGAAATATGCTGATTTATTTAAAATGTATGTGCCATTTGAATTGATCAAGATGCATGATGAAGCTTTAGCAATGGCCATTCAAAATCAATACTCCAGGTTTTACACTATCTTTTTAAGTTGTTACCTTTTTCCTATATCTAATGTTGCTTTTGAGTAAAAGTTTCTGTTATCTTTTCAGGAAGCTGCATCTATATCTTAAACAATCTGTTGCTCAGTTTTTAGTAGGTCAGGGATGTGATAAACAAGCTGTACTTCAACATGCTGAGCTGAAAATACTCAATTTGCTAGAAAAAACTAGGTTTGTTCTCTACTGGCTAAAGACAGGTTTCTATATGTACTTATAAGAAAACTGATATGATTTCATTTTACACCTACAGTGTCCAGTCTTTCAATGATTTTGCTAGTGGTAATGTACTGCTCAATGAGTTTAAAGTCTATGATGGTGAGATAGATATTGCAACAACATATGGTTCAAGAAGGATGGCCTTGGGGTACCTTAATGACATCTTGGACAAACATAGGAAGTATAAAAGTTGGGGTGGAGATTGGGAAGAGTCAGATATGGATGTGAGAAACAATGGTACAGAGTTTATAATCAACAAACCTGCTAAGGAGAACTTAACCAAAGAAAATGGTATACTTGACCTTTCGAATTATATTAAGATCACATTCTGGTATTTCCAGGATGAAAAAGGAAGAAGCCCCGCATTTTTTGATGACTTTCAAGTAGATTGTATGGAGATGCCTGACCCATTTGATGAACCTTTCAAGTGGAGAAAACTTCTAAAGCTTATGGCTTCCCATATGGCGTTAAAAGCGCCATTGGTACGCTCTGCATTGTTCTGCCAAGGTTATAGAGCAACTGGTTCTATGTGCTTTGGGGCAGGTGAATTCACTCCATTAAAAAGTGCAATCGACTTGGGTAAATTACAAAGCAGACCTAAGTTGGGTGATTGGCGTCTCAAGTTAAAAAAGAAGCAGCCATTCAAACTAGTCTAGGATTACAAAAATTACAGCAATGGAATAATACGCCTTTACCTTCAGGACAAATGGGAGCTATCGCATTGGTTTTTATTGGAATAGTTGCGGCATTTTACTAAGCATGTGCTAGAATACACAAAGGTGATTTCTGCGCATCATATGGTACTGTCCATTCTGACCTTCAGTTGTGATCTTTTATTCACATAGATATACTAAGTTGTGATCTTTTATTCACATAGATATACTAACTGAGTTATTATTGACTTGATGTTGTCATGGGACTTGCCGAGTACATTGCCGGGTTTATTCGATTCTTAGTTTACGACTGTGGCCTTGATGGCCTGTAGGCTCTCTTTTATATCATTGTAATATATTGCTCTGTATTTTGGGATGTGTTTAATGGAAGTTTATCTCCTTTTTAGGTATTCTAGTACTTGGAGGCACTTTGAATCATCTGAGTGAGTACCCTTTCTGAACAGTTGTCTATATTTTACACAGTTCTATTTGGTGTTTTTGAATCCTTCATACTATATATTTTGCTTGAAATTGTTCTAGCAAACATCAAAGAAATTTAGTTGAGAAAAATAGTTCTTTTAAAAAAATTGGACCAGTTCTGGCCTCTGGGTTACTGAGCTACTATCTTGTTCCTGGCCTGTTTTTGAATTGAAAAAAGGGGATAATTTTCCTTATTTGCACCAAATGTGTCTTTGAAAAAAAAATCCACTTCTCTACCCAGTAGAGATCATTCCTATGAATAAATTTGAATAGAACATAGTCTTTTGCTATAAATCCTTCTTTTACCCTTAACTATCAAACTGTCCAGCTAACACTTAAACAAATTTGTTCCATGCTATGTGCTTATAGGTGCAGTGAGAGACCACAAGAAAATGTTGCCAAAGAAAGTAAATGGGGTGGAGAGTGCAACTTTGGCAGGTCACGTACTTCATCAGTAAAAATATGTTCTCTACCTTTGAATTTCTCTTATTGATAACGTTGCCTATTTTGTCAACTTTCAGAGAAGTTGGTGATCAATGTTTTTCCTGAGGAGGTATGGGACTATTTTCTTCCATAAATGTTAATGCAATTTATTCTTCTGCTTGTTACAGACTCATTGACTCTATAAAGGCACTAACAGTGACAATATCTGCAGCTGGATCATCTTGAAACTGCACATGTAGAGTCAGCAGTAGGAAAAGAGAACAGGAAGCTTAAATTATTACCCCCTGCCAACTTCGTCATCCCACAAAACAGTTCTGATGGTTGATCTGCGTGTGGCAGATTTTAAGGAATTTTTAGCAAATGAAGGATTTCAGGTAGGTTTTCCCTGAACTGCATTCTCACTCCCTAGCAAGTGCTCTCCCACTCCTGTGCAGAAACAGATTTTGGTGGTTACTTAATTTAGTTCAAATAATTTAACTGTAACATGTAAATTTGCAAGGTAGATGTTAAGTGGGCAGGTCTGACTGATCTCTTTCGATGTATTATGAAGCTATTCAAATTCAGTGCTTAGTGCAAGAAATTCCATGCAGGTTCGATTTGCAGAGGGTGCTTTATGGTGTTGTGACAAAGTCACTGTCTGCAAGATCGCTGATTCCGTGGAAAAGGTAAGCAGCGGATATAGCTTCTATTTGGTAGCGATATTTTCGGCAGCTCTTCATGGACAGCATACTAATGGTTTAGAATTCCAGATTATGCATGATGATCTGATCTCGTTCTTCTGATGACAACAATGCATTGTATACATACTTGATTTGGAGTTTTCATGCATTGAAACACATGGGTCGATCTAGTATTTTTTTGGTTAGTGCTTGACTTGCACCAGTGTATGACCATGTCTTGCAGGGCAGCACGGGTTCTGAGATTGCCATTGAAGGGCCCTTATGTGACGAATACCAACAAATTTTGGAGATTGCTTTGCGGTTGAGCATATAATGTGGCATCTATTGAGCCATTACATTAGGTTATTGTACTGTAGGATCTAATCAATCTGAGCTGAGAATCTGGTAGGTTCTCTGTTGCCCTCCCACTGATCACAGAGTAGACTGATTGATGGCAATCAAATATTGTTAGTGGTAGTTTTGCACAAAAATAGCAGATTTGGTCCTGATTGTGGTATGAAATACTGTGGCTAACGCTCATTGAATGATGAATATTTTGCTGGGATTTCTGTTTGTACGGAATCTTTAGTCTGACTTAGCAGCACATATTAGTTGAATGACAGGTGATCCTTTCATTAGGTGATTTGTTTCTGTTGCTGCAGCATCGAGTCAATTGTTGATGGCAATTTTATTATTTGAATTTGTGAATAGCTTTCACCTTGTTGTCGCTAGCCTTCATCAATTGAGGTTCAAATCAAACATCAAAATGTTCAGCCATCCTTTCGATTTTCAACCATAATCCTTTGGATGGTTAACAAATTCACTACCAACAAGCGACGGCAGCCGGCGCATCGGCAGCGGCTAGAACAAGCGGGATCCCAGGACAAGCACATCGCGTACAAAGCCAGTTCATCAGCAACAAGGATTCATACAGAATTCCTATGGCGCGAAAGTGAGTAGCGGCGAACGTTCATGCAACAAGGTTCCATTTTTGCAGGAGCCGGTAACAACAGACAATATGCAATAGAAGACCCAAGCACATGAAGGGGACAAGTGGTAGGGGGAATAAAGCTTAAAAAAGTGAACAACATCTCAAAAGTGGAAAAACAGAATCCTAGCGACAATATGGTTCCATTTTTGAAGGTCCGATAATAACGGAGGATAGAGATTGGGGGATCGGCACGATGGTTGCGGGGGCGCTGACTCGCGTGCGGGGGAATTGGTGCGGTGGCAAACCTCGGTAATTCCGATGAATGACGGCTTCAGCCACCATAAGGCTTTTTTAAAGTAGTAATATCTATCTCTACTATTATAAAGCACCTTATGGTGGTGGTTGGTGTATTGGTGATGGTAGGGCCAACTTTTAATCCTAGCCGTCCGTGAGCATCCGATGATCTGCACAGCAGCCACACCTCCAACCAGAAGAATCCTCGGTCCATCTCCTTCCACCAAGCGAACCCTGGCGGCCGCCCTCCCTGCTCCCCCAAGTCCCCAGTTTACAGATGTCGCAACCCTTCCTCAGTCTCTCGATAACGTTGGTGGCTGCATCTCCATTCCATCCCTGCTCTACCGCATCCTCTTCTTGTTCTATCGACATTTTCAGCCATCGCTTGGAATCGGATCCACCGCTGCAGCTCTCGTCGTGGCGTCCTGCACCGCGGCCATCTTGTGCGCAGATAAGCCAAGTTCAAGCGTCCTCCCATCACCGCCAAGCCTGAATCTAGCCGGCCTATGATGTGAGCCGCCAAACCTAGCCTGTGATGTGATCTGCCAAACCTACCTCCGGCCGCTCCCCGCATCGTGGAGAATGGATCCGGCCTCCTCGTGCGCCATTAAGCATGGATCCACTTGCTCCCTTCCTCAACGGACGGCGCAACCTTCCTCGCCGGAGGCCACTGTGGCCTCTCTTTTTGAGTCCCATACTCCCATTCCCATCTCCCCTACAGCTCGTCGAAAGTGAAAACCTCATCGCGCTCCGCCGCCCTAACCCCGTCGTTGCAGCCCATGCAACCGTCTGTCCAATTACCACCTCCTCGTGCAATAGTTCTTGAGGAAATATGAATAGAATAGATCGACCTCGTCACCGATAGAATCTCTTTATTGCTTGCTCATGTGAATTGTAAAGATCCATGTGCTCTTTTCATTTTTTGATTGACGGGTGAGCAAGCTCATGTAATTTCCAATTATTTTCCATCTACACTAATCTCATTTTTTGGTCTGCAACCACCTAATGATTAGATGCTTTGCTCTAATATTTCAATCACCACCAAACAGCGAAGGGATAATCAGTTTTGTAATCACATTTGCTAATCAAATTTCGTAATCAACACACACACACTCTCTCTCATTGTGTGTTTTATTCGTGGCGTGCAATAGTTCTTGAGGAAATATGAATAGAATACGGGGCATCCCTACACCATATCTACAACAGGACCACTGTCGTCGGCCTGGACCAGACAGACAAATTTTGGGGCACCCCATGAGCAAGCTTGGGGCTTATCCACGGGGTTGCTCAGGGAAAAAGGATCTAGAGCAGTGGAGAACCTTGGGGAAGAACATGCCAGCCAAGATGGGACTTATTTTATTAATTTAGGGGATTTTTCCCTCCTCTCTCCGTACATGAGCCCTTGAGGCTGGTTATATGGCGAGGTGGGATGCTGCTTTCCCGTTGTGTCCACCCCCTACTCTCTTTGCGGGGCCATTCTAGCACATTTACAAATTTGGGCAGCTCATGGGCTTGCCTTTACAACTCATCATTGTCGGTGTACTCCACACCGGGGTGTCCTCTCCATCACTGTCATGTGGGACCGCAGGTACGAAAGTTAGAAGGAGGGGTTCATTGCTCGTAGCTTGTCACCCGGTGTACGGAAGGGCGCGCGAGCCCCATCACCAGGCGGCAGGTAGGGCACGCGGCCGTCCGTGAAAGCAAAGCGAGCGATCAGTTCCCAGCGTTAGGCGACAGTGCGTGGCGCCTGGCGAGTCAAGCGGCGATCAAGCCCAGCATTGGCGACCAGGCGCGTGGTTGTCTAGCAACCAAGCGGGCGATTAGGCCTCGGCCTCGCGCCGGAGCGGACGACCAGGACATATGGCCGGCTAACGAGGCTGGAGCATCCGGGCCCCACCCATCAGTCGGTCTCAGGGGCGCGTACCAAGAAAAAAGGAAGGCTTCCTCTCTAAGCTATTCCCCCAAATCGCATCAGATCAGGGCCATTAAATGCGAATGACTGGGCATGGCTAGGCGCAAGAAACCCCCCAGGCGGCATGTTTGCTCCTGTTCCGTTCGCACTGCCCGAGGCAAGACAGAGGGGTGCGTGCGCTAGGCGCCCCCGCTGTCACGACCAAGTTGTCCTTCGGACAGGACGAGGCATTGGCAAACGGCGGAACGGATGAAGAAACCAAGGAAGGATAGTGGCTACAGTAGCCCGGGTCATTAATGTAACCACCCCCCACACCATTCGCCCGAGCCAGCCCCGGGGTATATAAGGGGAGCTCGCATACATGGGAGAGGGTTTGGCAAAGAAACACTGACTTCCCCTTTGGCAACAAGAGCTCAAGCAGAACGTAGGGCTGTTACCTACCGCGGGGGCCTGAACCTGAGTAAACCTTGCTTGTTCTTGAGCGTTCTTAGAGAGTTCTTCCAGATCAAGGAAAAAGAGAGGTGCGCCAGCTACGCAAACCCCCTCTACCGAAGATCGGACTATCCCCTAGGACAAATCTACCAGCTGAAATACGCCGACAATCATCCTTATCCTCCCTTAGCATTTAATTAATAGATTTTATTCCCGACAAGCCTAAGGAATAGGGCATCCCTACACCATCTCCACAACAGGACCACTGTCGTCAGCCTGGACCGAACAGACAAATTTTGGGGCACCCCATGTGAAAGCTTGGGGCTTAGCCACAGGGATGCTTGGGGAAAAAGGATCTAAAGCAATGGAGAGCCTCGGGAAAGAAGATGGCAGCCAAGATGGGACTTATTTTATTAATTTAGGGGATTTTTTCCCTCCTCTCTCCGTACATGAGCCCTTGAGGCTGGTTATATGGCGAGGTGGAAGGCTGCTTTCCCATCGTGTCCTCCCCCTACTCTCTTTGCGGGGCCATTCTAGCATGTTTACAAATTTCGGCAGCTCATGGGCTTGCTTTACAACTTATCATCCTTATCCTCCCTTAGCATTTAAATGAAATAATTTATTCTCGACAAACCTAAGGAATGGGGCATCCCTACACCATCTCTACAACACCGACCGAATCGGGGCTCCGCTCAATGTTTCGGGGCATTTCTGGGTCGTTTCCGTCTTACCCGTGCCGGCTCCCCTACTATACCCGTGGGGCATCCATGCCTCCGCGGCCCCGGGGGCACCCCTCTACTGTGGAGGCCCACTGTTTTTCTGCGACCGAACCAGGGTTCCGCTCGATGTTTTAGGGCGTTTCTGGGTCGTTTCTGTCTTACCCGTGTCGGCTCCCCTACTAGACCCGTGGGGCATCCGTGCCTCCGCGGCCCCAGGGGGCACACCTCTACTGCGGAGGCCCACTGTTTTTTTGCCGACCGAACCGAGGTTCCGCTCGGTGTTTCGGGGTGTTTCTGGGTCGGTTCCGTCAAAGCCGTGTCGGCTCCTCCTATTATACCCATGGGGCATCTGTGCCTCCACGGACCTAGGGGCACCCCTCTATTGCGGAGGCCCACAGTTTGTTGCCAACCGAACCAGGGTTCCGCTCGGTGTTTCGGGGCATTTCTGAGTCGTTTCCGTCAAAGCTGTGCCTGCTCCCACTACTATACCCATGGGGCATCCGTGCCTCCACGACCCCGAGGGGGCACACCTCTACTGCGGAGGCCCACTGTTTTTTGCCGACCGAACGGGATTCCGCTCGGTGTTTCGGGGCGTTTCTAGGTCGTTTTCGTCAATGCCATGCCGGCTCCCTCTACTATTCCTATGGGGCATCACGCCTCCGCGGCCCCGGGGGCACACCTCTACTGCGAAGGCCTACTGTTTTTTTGCCCACCGAACCGGGGTTCCGCTCGGTGTTTCGGGGCATTTCTGGGTCGTTTCAGTCAAAGCCGTGCTGGCTCCCCCTACTATACCCATGGGGCATCCGTGCCTCCACGACCCCGGGGGGCACACCTCTACTGTTGTGGCGCCCCTTCTCGGCTTACCTTGTGAGAAATGGTCGGACCTGCACTAGGCCCTGGATCAGTAGGCTAGTGCAAGAGTTATACAGCTGGAATCATTTCATACATCGATTGTCCAAATATTACATAACAGCGATCATCAGATCGCATTAGTAGCAAGCGGCATTTAAGCCTTAGTTACAGTCCAGAGTTCATCAGAGTAGCGAAAATCTCCCAAAAGGCAATTTGCAAGTTCAAAAGAACAACAAAATCACACCAGCAGCTGTGTAACCGCACACGACTGGTGGAACGTACTAAACCCTATCTTAAGCAACTACTCTTGGTCCTGATACTGAGGATCTCCTTCCTCATGACAATCGTAGGCATCTTCCTCGACGGGATCCTCCATGTCTAAAGATAGATATTTATGCGAGGTCAGTGTCATCCAAACACTGGCGAGCTAACACCCAACCCAATGCATTTAATGATAGAGGTTTCAAAGGAAAGACTGGGTTTATTTATTTGCAGATAAGCCAGTTTTGGAAATCAAATCCCATGACTTAGCAGCTTAACCAAATCTCTATATCCTGTTGATTATTTGTCATATATCCATTTCAATACACAACCAATCCCATGGCAGTTTTCATGCACTCTGCCAAACGTTCTCTTCACACTCCCGCCATCATCTTCCGAGTGTGGCGCACTCGCCAGGATCACATTCCCGACAAAGTACCGGTCTCGCCCTAGCCGGGTCATTGCCACCCACGCTAGACTCACGGCTCTCTGTAATAATGGATCTAGATCATCCTCGGATGACGACATGAAACTGTCTTCACCTCAAGCATGGCGGCAGACAGGGTACGCCCGCGGGTCGTAACTACCCTTGAATCCCTAATACTTGCACTACCGCGCGATGACCGGCGCGTTGTGGTGTTAGGAACTATCTCCCGTAAGCAGATAGTCAGTGACGTCACACTGTGCATCCCTGATGCACCCATCTAGGGGAATCCTTGATTCAGCCCAGCCAGTCCACGAAGGGCCTCACCCTTATGCACTTCCTTCTTCGGCTAACTCGCACCCTCCGTGTGAATCACACGATGTGGCGGAACCCCTCCTTTTGGGGCAGCGCATGGCATTACGCGGATCTCGCCGCGCTCCTCTTCCATGCACTACGTATGTGGGTGATTGGCTCCTCAAATCACGTAGCCCAGCTACTCCATCTCTTACCCAATGCCAGACCCAGTCTGCATTGCAGCACATCCTAACCATACACACACTGGCATGCCAGACCCAAATTCCAGTTAACCATATTCATTGTGTGATCATGTCCGGTGAATGTCGGTTCACCGTTCCGAGGCAATTCTAAGCCTAAAATTAATAGTTGGACCTGAGCAATGTCTAAGAAAGATTTTAACCAAGACTTAGGAGTCTAAATCAGTTTATTTAACCTAACCAGGCTACCAAGGGTGATCTTCAAGGCGATCAATAGCAAGATCAAATGACAGATGATTACATCAAGGCAATATCATCAGGTAAATTGATAGCAAGTAGATAAATGGCATGATATATCATGATTGAACAAATAGGCATAAGTACTTAAAAGGGCATGCAATTTAATACTGGAAATATCATATTTTGAAAATCTGGGATTCAATATGATATTATTGGATGTTAACTCGCACTAAGGAAAGCGCATACTCTCCCTAGTAAAAGCAAACTTCCTACAAGAGAAGTGTTAACTCGCCTTGGGAATTGAAGTCCCGGTTCTGTGTGGAGTCCTCGAATGGTGCTTCCGGATCCTCTACGTCTAATCGGAGAATCAACAATTCATCATAAACACAATGCGGCGAGGAAAAGAATGATGCATGAAATGCAATCGAGATTGCTCTTATTCGTTCGTTTACGATTCCTGTATTTAATGATCTATATGATATGAATATATATATATATATATATATAGAAGTTCCATGGTCCTTCCAAGTAATGAATCTTAGCGTAATGGCCGCGAAATGCTAGCGAGATGATGCACATGATATTCATACATGTATATAAGCATATATATAAATATATATAAAGGATAGCGTACTTTCTACGCTATTAAACCTAATTAGGAGAAAATAGGGTTTTATTGTGTTTAAAGTATTTAAATAGCTAGAATATGTTAATTCACATTTTGTTTGAAGTATTTCCTTCATCAACTTATTTAATCTTTATTATCCTAGCAGAGTAGGGATTGAGTGGTGAGTGAGTGATTATGTTCATATATGCTATATATATATATATAACCATGATATTGCATGTTGTAAGATTAAATCAAAATAACAGGTTTACTATTCTAACATGTTGTGTAATATCTTACTTTGAACAAGTTCATAGGTTAGGAAAGTTAAACTAATTATTCATATTTACTAATCATGCCATTTTTAAGATAACATGTAATTAGGAATCATACCTTAAATTTTATTATATTTCTCCTAGGTCCAAAAGTCATTATCCAACATCCATGATTTTCTTAGGTTTAATTAAGTGTTAATCTATTTTTGATACACAGCAAACTATTTTTGCTATTTTTCTATGTGGGTTAATACCCTAAAAATAAGCTAACGAATTTAATCTGATGAAAGTGTTTGGTTACTGTGTGAGGTATTATTTTTAATAAATCTATCACAAGCCCTAGTATTTACCATAATTTTTCTAGAATTTTTAAAGATCTCTACCTATTTTAAATAAATCGTTTCTATTTACTATCTTTGTTTTATTCACAAATTAGGTGAAAAATCGGTGAACAGTATTGGGCGGCCCGCAGTCTCGTGGCCGAACCAGCCACGTCGAAGGCGTCTTTCCAAAAGGCGCCAACCGCTAGCAAAGGTGCCGGCGAAGCGGAGCGCCTCCACTTACCCAGAAGGGCCCACATGTCAGCGACGCGTAGAAGCCGCGCGGGAGTTTTTAAACCGGTGAGCACCCGACAGCTGGGGCCCACCAGTCAATGACCGGACATGGTGAGATCGCACGGATCTTGGCGCAGATCGGACGACTCACCATCATCGTCTTCCTCCAGCCGGCGTGTGCACGGCCGAGGCTTAGCCGACGGCTAGCCGGAGCTAGGGTGCTCCGTTTGGGGAGTTCTTGGGTGCGTTGGAACCAGTGAGCTAACGCGCATCTAGTGGTGCCCTCGTCGAGGCAAGAAACGGCCGGACGCGGCGGAGCCATGCACGGTGGCAGAACCGCCTACCGGTGGACATGCATGAGTAAATGATCTAGGGTCGAGCTTATGAAGAAATAGCGCGCGCAAGAGCATCGGCGGACATCGGGGAGACTTACCTAGCAATTATTCGGGGTCGAGGGCGCCAGGGGTGGACTGTTGACGAGGAGGCCGAACAGGGGAGGCGGCGCGCTCACCGTTCTGGGGAAGACCGGCGAAGCCCTGGGCCAAAAGAGGGGAGCACGATGTGAGGTGAAGTCAGGCGAAGCTCACGGAGCAAGGAATTGCCGTGAAGCTCACCAAAGAGGAAGAAATTAGAAAGGGGGAAGAACCGGGCTACCGGTGGTGGCGAGAGCGTTCCGACGAGCTCGGGGCGACTCTGACCGACGAGCTCGGGGCGACTCTGACCAATTCCTTCGGACAGGAGCTTCACGAGGTCATGGCGAAGCAAACGCGAGTAAATGTGGAGGCTAGGGAGGTCTGGTTTGGGCTGTCGACAGGAGAGTGAAAAGAGGGAGAAAATGGCCGATGCGGTGCGGCTGCATATAAGCTCGGTCCGAGCTCGGCTTTTGTCCGGCAGTCACGGGAAGGTGCGAGGCGGTCACAGGGAAGCTCTAGCACCGATTGGCTAGCTTGGGCGGTGGCTCGCTCACGCGCGACGAGCGTTTGAGCCGGGCGGCGAAGGTGGCATGCGCGGGGCGGCATTGCTAGCCCAAGGGAGCGGCGGTGCCCGGGACATCAATGGTGCACCCAGGGCAGCCATTGGGTAACGCGGGCGGTGCCTGGCGCGACCTGACACGGCCAGCCCGACAAGGCGGCTTGGTCGGCCGTGGCGCCAGCGAACGGCGACGAACCAGTGGCGGAGTGTCACTTCGGCGCAGTTGTGGGCCCGCTTAGGCTAAGACGACGCGCACAAACCGCCAAGGAGGGGATCTTCGCCGACTCGGCAGGGAGCCGACACGCCAAGGGGAGCAAGCAGGAGCCGAGGCAGCTCAGCTGCTCGACGAAATGCTCACATGAGCAGGGCAAAAGAAGAGGCTACCAAGTGGGTCCCACCGTGGTTCCAATTGGTCAACAACTGAGTCAACATTTCAATTAGGGTCTAAACTAATAGCTAGAATTTTCCTAGGATTTTTAGAGCACTTAATCATATTTTAGCTTATGTGAATGTGTGTGTGTATATATATATATAAAAATACATATATATATATACATATATGTGTATGGATGTTTATGTATGTGTAAATATATTCCCAATTTAAGGTCTATTAGAATTTATATTCCAACATTTCCTAAATATTGCTATAATTTATAAAGTCCTAAGCAAGACTTATTAATTAGCTTTTAATGATTTATTCAAGTAAAATCATCAAATTCAATTGGCTTTTAAAATCCTAAAATTGTATTGTCACATAGAAGTTTAACGGGAATTGTCATAGCCTTACGTAACATTGCAAAAGTGTTTTAAAATAATAATACAACTTTGGGCTGTTACAACTGCGGGGGCCCACTTTTTTTTCACGGCCGAACAGAGGTTCCGTTCGGTGTTTCGGGGCGTTTTTGGTTTGTTTCCGTCAAAGCCGTGCCGACTCCCCCAACGATACTCGTGGGACATCCGTGCCTCCGCGACCCCGGGAGGCACACCACTACTGCGGAGGCCCACTATTGTTTTCACACTGAAACAGGGTTTCGCTCGGTGTTTCGAGGAGTTTCTGGGTCGTTTCCGTCAAAGCCGTGCCGGCTCCTCCTACCATACCCGTGGGGCATCTGTGCCTCCGCGACCACAGGGGCCACACCTCTACTGCGGAGGCCCACTGTTTTTTTTTTGCAAACGAAATGGGGTTCCGCTCGGTGTTTTGGGGCGTTTCTGGGTCTTTCCGTCATATCCGTGTCGTCTCCCCTACTATACCCGTGGGGTATCTGTGGAGTCAAGATGATGAGCATGTTGTTTCTTGATTCTTGCGAAGTTTTGTGATCTCCTTAGCATGGAAAAAACCCCTAGATGATTTAGGTGTAGCCGGCAAAGTCGCCAAAGGCCACAGGACGCACTTGCCCCCAGGCGGTTGTTTCGTGCCAGGCTATTCACTATTTCGGTTATTATTTTTGCATACTAACCCCGATCGAGGATCGGTTTGTTGTGTTGGGTTCGTGGTGATGCCGCGGACGTTCTAGATGTGTTTTGGTTGTTTGTTGTTGGTGTTGTGGATGCAGGTGAGAAGAGGGTGCGAGGTGGAGTGGATGAGTCCGTTCGCTAGGTGGGCTGCCGGTTCGGTTGGAGGCTGGGTGCGGAGTTTCGCGGTGGGAACGGTTATCACTTCAGAGCACGAGTTCTTACTGGACATCGGTACATGCGGATGCTTGGACGCGAAGGTATCGTTGGAGGCGGTTCGCGACGCTCTAAGATTAGTGCGTGTGAGTTAAAACCCATGTATGTGTTGGGTTTCGGGTTAGCCCATGTATGGTCCATGTTGGGCCATGAGTGAGTAGGCTAAGGCCCATGTAAATGGCTGGTTGGAGAGGGTTAATCTCAGCCATTCATGGGTGGTTCAAAGGGGATCTCAATATATCGCGATATATCGAGATATCCTAGAACCGGTTGGCCTATAAAAGAAAGGGGTGGAGGGGTGTCTCCACTCAAGTCTTTTAGAAGCCAAGAGTTTTCTGGAGTTTAGCCACTTGTGAGTGTTTTCCACCCTAGGGTGGATGTGTAAAACTTTCCCAAAGGAAACAAAACTAGTTTCTCCATGTTCATGTCTTGTTCTTGCTAGTTCTTTTGTTTCAATTTTCTTTCCTTGATGTTTTTTGTTGCAACTTGTTTGTATGCCTTCTCTCCTTCTACATGCTTCTGATCCATGATGTCTTAAGGGTACTTATATGGTATTTACACCTCTCTTGCACTCTAGGATAGACTAGAGATCAAGTTTTCAATCAAGTTGCAAATCTCTGCAGATTTTGTTCTTCGCGCAGCACCCAGTGTTTGATTTTTAGAAACATCTAGAAAAATCATTTTTGTGTGACTCTTGTTGGAGAAGGTGCGTGACTCATATGTGCATCTGAAGAAAAATTTGGGAGTCATTCCATTGCCCCGTTTGGACGCCATGAGGTGAATACCGAGCTTCAAACTTTCTGCTCGAAGTTCCAGACAGTCTGTAGTGTTTGAGTTTTCATATTCTTCTTACAGAGAGTTTTGAGGAGATTTTTCATGAAGTGCTTCGAGATTCATGTAGCCTTATGCACAAGAAATCCCAAAAATAATAGAGCACCAGAAATCCACCAACCTTCTGCTCCAAGTGGGGGCAAATTCTGGAAATCTGTTTTTACTTTTCTGAAAGTATCTTTGATGGTTTGGGTTTCTCTCTTTTCCTTTTGCTTTTGTTTTCCAGAGTTGATCTGGTCGATCTAGGTCTGAACTGGTCCTTTGTTTCTTGTTTATTCCAGATCTGAACAGGTCTTTCCTGGTCTGATCTGGTCCAAGTTGCAGGTTTCCAGATCTGAACAGGTCCTTCCTAGTCTGAACTGGTCCATGTTGCATATTTCTCTCGGTGTTGTTGGAGGGGTCTCTCAATAGTCTAGATGCCCTTGGGTATCTAAAGGATATCCATGTACCTCCAACTGCTGGCTTAAGTCTTTTCTCTTCTGTCCGATGTTTTATCTGGTGTTTGGGTTGGAGTTCTGAATGGAGCACAAAATATTAAAAATTTAAAAAAGGCTCCATTCACTCCCCCCTCTCTGTCGCCCTGGTGAGTTCACAGTGGTATCAGAGCGAGGTTGAGCTCTTGTGATTCTTACGAGTCTTTGAGCCCTTCCTGTCTTTAACCATGGCAGAGGAGAGGTACTCGAACAAACCACCGATTTCAATGGCCTTGATTTTTCCTTTTGGAAAGCTCAGATGGGTTCCTACCTTATGGCACAGAGCTTTGATGTTTGGGCCAAAGTCAAGAAACCATATAAGGTACCAAATGAGGAGGAAATCACCCTCGAGAACAAAAAGGATTTTGAGTTGAATGCTAAGGCCAAGAACATTCTCTTCCAAGCTTGGGTCGGTCGAAATGGATACGACCGGGTTGCTCACCTTGAGTCCGCGCACGAAATCTGGACTACCCTCATTGCTTTCCATGAGGGGACAGCTCAGGTCAAGACCGTTCGCCAGGACCAGTTCAAGCGTGAGTACAACCGATTCTCTCAAAAACCAGGTGAATCTCTGGATGCTTGTTTCAGCCGGTTCACAAAAATCTTGAGCAACTTACGGGCAGTTGAGACAGTGTTCACTGACTCCGAGAATGCTCGTCACTTTCTCTCAGCACTTGATTTAAAAATTTGGGGAGTAAAGATTACCACGATCCGGCAGGCTGCGGATCTCACTACACTCACTTTGGACGGTCTCTATTCGAACTTGAAAACTTATGAACTTGAGCATCTGTCAGTTCTTGAGACCGAACCACTTTCCACAGCTTTGGTCACAAACCCTTCTGGTTCTCCCTCTTGCGATCTTGGTGGAGTCTCTTTGTCTGTTCTTGTGGAGCTTCCTGACGAGCGCTTAGATACAGTCCCTGAAGAGAGTTTAGCCCTCCTATCCAAAAAATTTGCTAGAGCTTACAAGAGAGTGAGTGAAGGGAGGAGAGGCAACTTGAGGTGCTACGAGTGTGGAGGCCTCAACCACATTCGAGCAGAGTGCCCAAATCTTCAAAAGGGACGAGAAGAAGCTCCTGCTGCCAAGAACAACTACCCCAAGCAGAACCGCAAGCTAAACCAGAAGACTGTATCTGGTGGCCAGAAGCCCACATTCCAGAAGGGGTGGAAGCTGTTCCACAAAGTGCTGGCGGCCCTGGACTCTGCCTGCGTCTCGGACCAGGAGGCGAGTGATGATGGGGACCCGAAGACGAGGACTCCAATGACATCGGCTACGCCGGCATGTGCTTCATGGCCGGACATGCCGGTTCGAACTGCTCCGACATCGACTCTGACTCAGAGGTACCTTGTTATGAAAACTACGATGATCTCAATGCTGCGTTTCTCAAGCTAGGTGGCTTCCTCTCTCAGGCAAATGGTAGGGTTAGAGATTTGAAGGAAGAAGTAGCCTATCTTACTTTAGAGCTAGAGAAGTCTAGGGCTGCGCCTAGTTCTTCTACTATTTCTATTTTTGATTTTGATGCTTGGAAAGTTTGTGATGAAGCTCTTTCTGAACTTACTGCATTAAAGACCTTGCATGATAGTGTGATTAAGGAGTTTGGAGAACTTAAGAAAAAACATGTTTGTGTGCTTGAGGAGCTTGAAGAAAATAGAAATGCTTTAAAACTGTTTGTTGCTACTGAAATGGTTGCTTGTCCGGATCCTACTGCACATATCTCACATGACACACTTAAGGACCCAAATACCTAGATGAGGATCAGAGTGATCATGATGCACCTAAGGACACAACTAGCGATGGAGATGACAGTTTTCACTCTACTTCTGTGTGTAGTGAGTGTCTGATGCTTAGACTAGAGAACTTAACATTGAAGAGTAAAATTGCTGAACTAAAAAAGTCTCTAGATGAGTGCTCTAATTGTTTGCGATGTGATGAAATGGATGGGAACGTAGGTAAAGCGCTAGAGGAGCTAGGCCGTAGGTATCAAAGACTCCTAGCAGAAGTGCAAAACTCTGAGTGTCTTTTCTGTCAGTCCTTCAAGAGAGAGTTTGAAATTCTACGTGATAAAGTGTGCAGATTGCAGGGTAAGGATGCTCCTAGTGGTCAAGGTGACACAAGTGCTGCTAGGTCCTCTTCCCTCTCGTGTGAGTTCTGTCCACAGCTTCATCAGGAGTGTGAGTACCTCATGAGCACTCTTGGGAAGTTCGTTGGTGGTAAGAAGAAACTGAACTTGATCTTGGATCAATCCAAGATTTCACAGGGTAGAGGTTTGGGCATTGATTGGCTTGATCACATCAAGCGTCACCCACCTAGGGAAGTCACTGCTGAGGGAGGTAGGATGGTGGTTGCGTCTTCTAGAGTCCCAGAGAAGACAGTCTTTAGGTCTGCTGGTCTTCAGGTTGCTTCTGACCAGGTGGTTGGTTCTTCTGTAGCACCTCCTTCTGCTAAGAGCAAGAGTACTCCGTCAGGTTCCAAGTCTGCA
This sequence comes from Olyra latifolia, assembly GCA_036346145.1. Lineage (NCBI taxonomy): Eukaryota > Viridiplantae > Streptophyta > Magnoliopsida > Poales > Poaceae > Olyra > Olyra latifolia. The sequence goes on along the minus strand of CM070531.1, from coordinate 592,027 downwards.
ACTCCTATAACACCACCTAGGACAAAGCCAAGACCTAGGTTCGCTTGCACTTACTGTGGCAGGACTGGTCACATAGCTGAGTTCTACTATTAGCTGGTAGGTTTTCCCAAGCGACATCCCAAGAGTACCCATAATCACACTCAGGCAGCTAGGGTCTCTCAGGCACGTATTTCACCACACCAGGTAGCTAGACAAGCAGAGTCTAGGATGAGCATTAGGCCTGGTCTGGGTTTAAGGGAAATTGAGCCCTTTGGTGGGTTCAATAAGTCTAGGTTTCAGAGTTTTCGCCGTCCTCAAGGTGTGCCTTCGTTTTCTGGTGGAGGTAGACACCCGCGGCGAGAGTTCCCTGCAGAGGTCAGATGGACTGACCAGAGGAGGCAGTCGAGACCGAGGGATGGCCCAAGGCACAATGTTGTTAGGACAGAGAATGTGCCACGTGGTTTTGTAGAGGTAGAGTCAGTAGGACGTGCTGGTCATGTGTCTCAGTTTTGGGTTTCTAGGTCTGCTCTAGTGAGTCCTCACACTGAGACTCGTTTCTTCTCTACTTGACTCAGGCTCGTAGGGCTGGAAGGAAAGAGGTCTGGATCGTTGACTCCGGTTGTTGTCGTCACATGACCGGTGAGTCACGATGGTTTGCCTCTCTAGCCCGAGACCCCGACGGTGAGCTGATCACATTTGGGGATGCGTCTACAGGTCGTGTCCTAGCTTACGGATCTGTCCAGGTTAGTCTACAGTTTGTTCTTAAGGACGTAGCCCTAGTCAGTAAGTTGAAGTATAATTTGCTTTCTGTTTCGCAGCTTATTGATCAGGGCTATGAGGTCAGACTTAGGACTTCTGGTTCTTGTGTCTTGAGCCCCTCTGGGCAAGTTCTTTGTGGGATTTCTCGTTTTGGCTGAGTCTTTCGAGCTACTTTCCCTTCTGCTTCAGCTGGTGCTTCTCATTGCTTACTTGCTTCTGATTCTCGTGACATTCAGTTCTGGCATAGGCGTTTGGGTCACATTGGTTTTGATCACTTGGCTAGGGTGAGCTCTTCTGATTTAATTTTTGGACTTCCCAAGCTCACTCCTGTCTCTGATTTGGTTTGTGCTCCTTGTCGACATGGTAAAATGGTGGCTGCTTCCTATCCACGAGTAACACGTGTGATGACTGATGCACCAGGACATCTCTTACATATGGACACTGTTGGTCTAGCTAGAATGCAGTCAGTAGGTGGGAAGTGGTACGTGCTTGTGATTGTGGATGATTTCTCGCGATACTCCTAGGTCTTCTTCATGGCCTCAAAGGAGGAGACATTCGAACTGTTCAGAAACCTCTCAAGGAGGCTTGCAGTTGAGTTTCCAGGTGCACTTCGGGCCATTCGTTCTGATAATGGTATCGAATTCAAGAATGCTTCTTTTGAACATTTCTATACACTTTCTGGAGTTGAGCATCAATTTTCTTCACCTCATGTAGCCCAGCAGAACGGGGTGGTAGAGAGAAAGAATAGGACCTGGTGGAAATGGCCAGGACGATGCTGGATGAGTACTCTACCCCGCGACATACGAAATTTGGCAGCTCTTGCTTGCTATGTCTCCAATAGGGTGTTTTTCTGTGCCAAGTTGCACAAGACCTCATACGAGCTTCAATATAGGCGCAAGCCCGATGTTTCACACTTTTGGGTCTTTGGTTGCAAGTGCTTCATTCTGAAATCTGGCAATTTGGACAAGTTCGAGTCTCGCTCTTCCGATGGTCTCTTTTTGGGGTATACTAAGTCCACTAGGATCTACAGGGTTTGGGACATTGCTAAAAGGAGGGTAGTGGAGTCTTCTGAGGTCACTTTTGACGAGGCTAGACCAGTTCCAGGCCAGACATCTCTCAGTCTGATATTACCTTTGAGCCTATCTTTGTAGAGGAGAGGTGAGTCAGGATGACTGCTCGTCAGTTCCCGATGAGGAACCTCCTCCACAGGTAGAAGCCGTAGTCAGACCTTCTGCTTCTGACCCACCTGAGCCCTTCGTACCTTCAGCTTCTTCTGAGCCTACTCCTGTTAGGACTTCTTCTTCTGAGGTTACCCCTATAGAGTCCTCCCCTGGTGGCTCTGATCCTGCTTCCGCTTCACATGAGGCAGAGGCCACCTCGGGTGCATCTAGGCACATTCAGGCTAGTCACCCTCCTGATCAGATGATAGGACCTATAGGTGAGCGAGTGACTAGGTCTAGAGCACACCAGTCCCTCCTCTCTGCTGCCTTCGTTTCTTCTCTCGAGCCTAAGGACATAGCTCAGGCCCTTGCCGATCCCGATTGGGTCAATGCCATGCACGAAGAGCTAGAGAACTTTGAGAGAAACAAGGTTTGGGACTTAGTTGCATGCCCTGTAGGCGTGAATGTCATAGGAACAAAATAGGTTTTCAAAAACAAGCAGAGTGAGGATGGGGTAGTAGTGAGGAATAAGGCTAGGTTAGTAGCACAAGGTTTCACTCAAGTCGATGGGATTGACTTTGATGAGACGTATGCTCCATTTGCTCGATATGATTCCATTCGTATCTTTCTTGTTTTTATGGCTTCATACCGTTTCAAGGTTTTTCCGATGGATGTTCGAAGTGCTTTCCTGAACGATTTCATTGAGGAAGAGGTTTTTGTTCGGCAACCCTTGGCTTTGTTTCTGCTGAGTTTCCCGATCATGTGTACAAGCTCTCCAAGGCATTATATGGGCTCAAGCAGGCCCCTAGAGCTTGGTACGAACGGCTCAAGAGCTATTTGATTGGAAATGGTTTTTCAATGGGCAGCGTTGATAAGACCCTATTTATCAAGCGCAAGTCATCGGACTTTCTTCTGGTTCAGATTTATGTGGATGACATTATCTTTGGAGGGTCTTCTGATTCTTTGGTTTCTGAATTTGCTTCCGTCATGAGTTCTGAGTTTGAAATGAGCATGATGGGTGAACTGAACTTTTTCTTGGGCTTTCAAATCAAGCAGACCCCTCAGGGGATCTTTCTTCACCAGTCCAAGTATACTAGAGACCTGCTCAAGAGATTTGCCATAGCTGATAGCAAGCCTGTTTCCACCCCCATGGTAACTTCTTCTGTGCTTGAGCCTGACCTAGATGTTGAGCCCGTAGATCAGAAGTTCTATAGGAGCATGATAGGAGCCCTTCTGTACCTTACCTCGTCTCGGCCGGACATACACTTCGCTGTGTGTATGTGTGCTCGGTTTCGAGCTTCCCTAGGATTTCGATCTTGAGCGATCAGCGAATCCTTCGCTACTTAGTGGCCACCCCCGAAATAGGAATCTGGTATTCTTCTGCTTCTTGTCTATCTCTTAGAGCCTATTCAGATGCTTACTTTGCAGGCTGTAGGATAGATAGGAAGAGCACTTCAGGCACATGCTAGTTTCTAGGCACTTCTCTTGTCTCTTGGTCATCTAGGAAGCAGACCAGCGTAGCCCAGTCTATGGCCGAGGCCGAGTACGTAGCTGAAAGCTGCTTGTTGCAGTCAAGTGCTTTGGTTAAGGCAAATGCTCCGGGATTATGGGTTAGAGGTTGGTAGTGTCCCACTCTTGTGTGATAATACCTCAGCCATCAATATTGCCAAAAACCCAGTCCAACATTCTAGAACCAAGCACATGGATATCCGGTACCACTTCCTTAGAGACCATGTAGAAAAGGGGGATATAGGGCTAGGATTTGTGGATGGTGATCACCAGCTTGCCGATATTCTCACCAAGCCCTTAGATGGTCCTAGGTTTGCCACTCTCTGGGGAGAGCTTGGCTTGGTTAGTGCTGTAGGCATCAAGTGAGGGGGAGCTTGATCTTGTATGATATGTATATTATTGTTTGCCTTTTTGTTTGGATTTGTTCTAGAACAGGCTAGAGTCACAAAGACGTTCTTTTGGCACCTCTTACCTTTTAGGTTGCTATCATGCGTGATTAGCAATGTCCATCGCTCTAGTTAGTGAGTCTCACATAGACTTGTGGGTTGACCAGTATGTGGAGGATACCGGTAGACAGGTTTGTGTTTGCTCTCTCTAGTAGTCGAGTTTAGACTTGCTTCCCTATCTTCTCGTAGTTAGGAGTGTGCCTTGCACTAGAGTGTCTCATTGCTTTCTTTCATCGTTCTATCGCAAACCGCCGCTTCTTTCCTTCCTCTAAATACTTTGCCATGGGTTCTTATTTTGAGGGAGGTTTGCGCTCAAGATTTGCATGTAGTCTTGCTTTCTTTTTATAAGAGCTTTGCCTATTAGGCTTATTGGTTTTCATTTCAGTTGAGTTTCGATGTTCCAAAATTGAGTTTGTTGGAAACCTGTTTGATTTGACACAAGTTTGAGAACAGGCGAAAAAGAGCATCAACATCTTTCTTAAAAGTATTACAAAAAACCTGACATTTGCATTTTTCAAAAGTTTGGATTTTCATTGTCAAATGTCGGTACATCTTCTTGGTCTCTTTCAAGATTTTGAAACTTGTGTTGCCTTCTTCTAATCTTGGCCATTCTTTAGTGGCATCCTTTCATTTGCCCCTTGTGTGTAAAATAAAGCAAACAAATATGGGTTTCAATCCTTGAAGTTTGTAGTTTGTAGACTCAGCGGGTGACCTAGGGGGCCGGTTTCAAGTTACCCTTGGGTTGTGCTCTACTAGCAATCATTTGCTATGTGAATAGGTTCCAAGAAGGCCTACAAAAAAACAAATCATTAAAAAAAAGGGGGGAGAAGGCCAAAAATAAAGAGTATTACAAACACATAATCGGAAAAATTTTGAGTTGTCTTTCTTGGTCTTGATGTTTCTCAAGCTTGTGCACCTATTTTGGCCTTAAAAATCTTTTCAGTTGACTTATGCAAATGCCTTGTTACAAGATTTGAAAATTTAGTTAGCTCTTTGCAAGCCTTAGTATCTCTCTCACGTCTTGTCAGTTCGTCAAAACTTTCGGTTTCCTACAAAATTCTTCCAAACTTGACCACTTGGTCGTGGCATGTTGTTTTTTGATTCTTGCGGAAGTTTTGTGATCTCCTTAACATGGAAAAGACCCCTAGATGATTTAGGTGTAGCCGGCAAAGTCGCCAAAGTGCCACAGGACGCACTTGCCCCCAGGCGGTTGTTTCGTGTCGGGCTATTCAATATTTCGGTTATCATTTTTGCATACGAACCCCGATCGAGGATCGGTTTGTTGTGTTGGGTTCGTGGTGATGCCGCGGACGTTCTAGATGTGTTTTGGTTGTTTGTTGTTGGTGTTGTAGATGCAGGTGAGAACAGGGTGCGAGGTGGAGTGGATGAGTCCGTTCGCCAGGTGGGCTGCCGGTTCGGCTGGAGGCTGGGCGCGGAGTTTTGCGGTGGGAACGGTAATCACTTCGAAGCACGAGATCTTACTAGACATCGGTACGTGCCGATGCATGGACGCGAAGGGATCGTTGGAGGCGGTTTGCGACGCTCTAAGATTTGTGCGTGTTAGTTAAAACCCGTGCATGTGTTGGGTTTCGGGGTAGCCCACGTATGGTCCATGTTGGGCCATGAGTGAGTAGGCTAAGACCCATGTAAATGGCTGGATGGAGAGGGTTAATCTCCGCCATTCATGGGTGGTTCAAGGGGATCTCAATATATCGCGATATATCGAAATATCCTAGAACAGGTTGGCCTATAAAAGAAGGGGTGGAGGGGTGTCTCCACTCAAGTCTTTTAGAAGCCAAGAGTTTTCTGTAGTTTAGTCACTTGTGAGTGTTTTCCACCCTAGGGTGGCTGTGTAAAACTTTTTCAAAGCAAACAAAACTAGTTCCTCCATGTTCATGTCTTGTTCTTTCTAGTTCTTTCGTTTCAATCTTCTTTCCTGGATGTTTTTTGTTGCAACTTGTTTGTATGCCTCCCCTCCTTCTACATGCTTCTGTTCCATGATGTCTTGAGGGTGCTTATATGGTATTTACACCTCTCTTGCACCCTAGGATAGACTAGAGATCAAGTTTTCAATCAAGTTGCTAATCTCTGCAGATTTTGTTCTTCGCGTAGCACCCAGTGTTTGATTTTTAGAAACATCTAGAAAAATCATTTTTGTGTGCTTCTTGTTGGAGAAGGTGCATAACTCATATGTACATCTGAAGAAACATTTGGGAGTCATTCCATTGCACCGTTTGGACGCCATGAGGTGAATACCGAGCTCCAAACTTTTTGCTCGAAGTTCCAGACAGTCTGTAGTGTTTGATTTTTCATATTTTTCTTATAAAGATTTTTGAGGAGATTTTTCGTGAAGTGCTTCGAGATTCATGTAGCCTTATGCACCAGAAGTCCACCAACCTTCTGCTCCAAGTGGGGGCAAATTCCCAAAAATCCCAAAAATAATAGAGCACCAGAAGTCCACCAACCTTCTGCTCCAAGTGGGGGTAAATTCTGGAAATCTGTTTTTACTTTTCTGAAAGTATCTTTGATGGTTTGGCTTTCTCTCTTTTCCTTTTGATTTTGTTTTTCAGAGCTGATCTGGTCCATCTAGGTTTGAACTGGTCCTTTGCTTCTTGTTTATTCCAGATCTGAATAGGTCCTTCCTGGTCTGATCTGATCTGGCTTAAGTCTTTTCTCTTCTGTCCGATGTTTTATCTAGTGTTTGGGTTGGAGTTCTGAATGGAGCACAAAATATTAAAAATTTGAAAAAGGCTCCATTCACTCCCCCCTCTTTGTCGCCTTGGTGAGTTCACAGTATCCGTGCCTCCACAACCCTGGGGGGACACACCTCTACTGCGGAATCCCACGTTTTTTTGTGACCGGAACGGGGTTCCACTCGGTGTTTCGGGGCGTTTCTGGGTCGTTTCCATCATACCCGTGCCGCCTCCCCTACTATACCCGTGAGGCATCCGTGCCTCCACGACCCCGGGGGGCACACCTCTACTACGGAGGCCCACTGTTTTTTTCACGACCAAAACGGGGTTCCGCTCAGTGTTTCGGGGCGTTTCTGGGTCATTTTCGTCATACCCGTGCCATCTCCCCTACTATATCCATGGGGCATCCGTGCCTCCATGACCTCGGGGGGCACACCTCTACTGCGGAGGCCCACTGTTTTTTGCCAACCGAAACGGGGTTCGCTTGGTGTTTTGGGGTGATTTCGATTATTTTGGGTCGTCGCACATGGCCCAGACGGCAAAATGGCAAAGACGTGGAAACAGCCCATTCGCCGACTTCGGCCTTCCGGGGGCCGTTTTCCACGTGTTTCCACACGTTTTCGCCGATTTCGGGCCTGTGTCGCGTTACCGGGATGGCGAATTGGCAAAGTTGTGGAAACGGCCCATTCGCTGATTCGGACCGTCCCAGGGCCGTTTTCCACATGTTTCCCCTCGTTTTTCGCTGATTTCAGTCCTCGCGCATGGCCGGGATGGCAAAACGGCCAAGTAGTGGAAAAGGCCTGTTCGCTGACTCCGGCCGTCCGGGGCCGTTTTCCACGTGTTTTCTCACGTTTTTCCCTGATTTCGGGCCTGTATCGCATGGCCGGGACGACAAAATGGCAAAGTCGTGGAAACGGCCCGTTCGCCGACTCCGGCCGTCCCGGGGCCGTTTACCACGTGTTTTCCCACGTTTCTCACTGATTTCGGGCCGTCGTGCATGGCCGGGACGGCGAATCGGCAAAGTCATGGAAACGGCCTGTTCGCCGATTCCGGCCGTCCCAGGGCCGTTTACCACGTGTTCCCACACGTTTTTCGCTGATTTCGGGTCATCGCTTAGGGCTAGGACGGCAAAACGGCCAAATCGTGGAAACAGCCCGTTCGCCGACTCCAGCCGTCCCAGGGCCATTTTCCACGTGTTTCCCATGTTTTTCGCTGATTTCGGGTCGTCGCACATGGCCGGGACGGCATAACGGCCAAGTCGTGCAAACGGCCTGTTCGCCGACTTCGTCTTTCCTGGGCCGCTTTCGATGTGTTTCCTCACGTTTTTCCCTGATTTCGGGCCTGTGTCGCATGGCCGGGATGGCAAAACGGCAAAGTCGTGGAAACGGCCCATTCGCCGACTCTGGGGCCGTCCGGGGGCAGTTTTTCACGTGTTTTCCCATGTTTCTAGCTGATTTCGGGTCATCGCGCATGACCGGGGCGGCGAATCGGCAAAGTCGTGGAAACAGCCCGTTCGCCGATTTCGGCCGTCCTAGGGCCGTTTACCATGTGTTCCCGCATGTTTTTCGCTAACTTTGGGTCGTCGTGCATGGCCGAGACGGCAAAACGGCCAAATCGTGGAAACGGCCCGTTCGCTGACTTCGGCCATCCCGGGCCGTTTTCCACATGTTTCCACACGTTTTTGTCTGATTTCGGGCCGGTGTCGCGCAGCCGGGATGGCGAATCGGCAAAGTCGTGGAAATGTCCCGTTCGCCGATTCCGGCCCTCTCAGGGCCATTTTCCACGTGTTTCCCCACGTTTTGGGGCTGTGTCACAGAGCACAAATTTTACCAAAAAAATTCACAAATTTCTAAGATTAATTACCCTTAATAACATGTTAGATAAAATAAAACGTTAAAAATACTTTATTCGTTCCTAAATCCATCCTACACTCCTAAAAGTTATTCTAAATATGTTTAAACTTCCCAAACATCAAACTACCCAATTCTTTAAGGATTCCCTCTAAGTTCAGAAGGTTATCTCTTAAACTCTTCTTTGGCTCATATTAAAATATTCCTAACCTCCTTCAAATCATTTTGCCCGATTTATAATTTTATCTTATCTCCTCTGAAAGAAAATATATTATTCTTAATTCATATAACCAAATCCCTTCACATGTCATAAATATATGTTCATAAACAACCCCTGGGCTCTTCCTAAAATAATCCTAGCCTTTCCCCTGAAGTTATTTACAAGATAACAAGATTTTCTACCTGATTTTCTTAAAAGAAATATATTATTCTTAATCAATATCACAAAACCCATTCATTCCTCAAATATATCTATAAACCTAGATCTTATTTATTATCTTCTAAGAATATTTCTAGCCTTCCCTAATATTTTCATGTTTTTTCTACAAAACCTAAATATTTTTCTTAATAAAAATAATATATTAAACTTAATAAACATCATCAAACTCCCTCATATATCATAATACTTAGACCGAAATCCTTTCAAAAACCCTTCTTATGATATTCTTAACCTCCCACAAAAATTCCATAATTTTTCTAAACTCTTAAGTATTTTTCCTTAACCTTAAATCTCTTATTCTATTTTTCTCAGCTACAAAATCCCATAAAATATCAAATATTATTCCATATTTAGCTTCTACTCATTTTTCTGGATTTTAAAGACCAACCTCATATTTTTCTAAGCCCTAGAAAATTTCTTGTGAATTTTTGATGCCTAAAACCATTTTCTAAAATTGCTTTATTGAAATTCTGAAAACCTTCCCTTTTTGGAAAATATAGGAATACACTTTATCTTTTTGGAATATGCTTTAGACGTCGCCTCTTCAACTCAGCTCATCTCGGCTCCATTAAATCTGAGCCATCCATTCTAGCGCGAACGATCCACACGGAGCCACGTCACCACCCACTATTTCTCTTCTTCATTCCACCGGCGCCGCCCACTGAAGCAGTAGTGCCGCCATCTCCGCCGCCGGAATTCAATGTCGCCATTGATTCCGAGCCTCCCGAGCGGTGGTTTTGGCCTCTCTGGAAAGATCTTGTCACCGCCGACCTTATCATCCACATCAACGCTCCTAGTTTGCCGCCGTTTGCTGCGAATTGCTCCCCTTCTTTCCGCTGAGCAAGCTGGCCATGGCAATAGCCTAAACTGACTTAGAATTCCTATAAATTGGCACCCCTGTTGGCTTTACGATGTCATCGTCGACCACGTCCACCTCCTTTCCTCCCACCTTCTCCTCTGCTCCATCCCCGACGCCCTCTTCTTCCCCAACTTTGACGAACCTCGATTCACTGCTACAGTAATCCCTGAGCCATGGTACCATGAAAGAAGATTCTCCACACGTTGTCGTGAAGCTTCCCGTGCCCTTGCCCGAGCCCTACGACCACCGGAGCTACCTCGTCGTCATTTCTCGAACTGCTCCGCCGCCTAAGCTCGTTGCGCCGCTGTCTCCGTCCACCCCGAGCTCGGCCCCCACTTTGGTTAGCACCCTTGTCCACTTAATTGCACAATTTTGAGGTCAATCGACCCACTCCGGCCGTCACTCGCCGTCGCCGGCGATCTCCTCACCAACCATCCCGCCGATCCCCTTGGATCCCTTTCCTCTCTCTGACCCGTGGGTCCCGACTGTCAGCCACTCCCTCTCTCTCCCTTACACATGGGCCCCGCCTGTCAGCTTCCCTTCTCCCTCGCTCCAGTACCCCTGTTTATATGGGCCTCGACCCGTTACTGTTCAGCTCGATTTCTTCTAAAATCTCTTTTCTATTTTTAAATCCACAAAGCATTTTTCATTTTAGTAAAAATATCAAATGATATTTTTAAATTCTACAAAAATTCTCAAAAATCAAATAGAAGGTGTAGAATTTTAAAAAATAATATAACATTTTATATAATAAATAATTAAATAAATCCCTTTTAACCCTCTTTTAACTATAAAAATTCTTTTAAAATTATAAAATAATTTCTAAAATTCATACAAATATATAAAAATAATATTTAGCCCAAATTAATTTATTAAAACACTATTTTTATTTTTAAACCCTACTTTTTGACAATTTCCATCTCGAAACTCGACAAGATATACAGTAAATTCCACGATCACTAGAAATTTGTCGATCCACCCAACAATCTTCCACGAACCCACAATTCCATGTCCTGCTACCCGGAGAACCCACATCCACTATCCCCTTCTTTTGTGAATATTTAAAGCTATAAATTAAATAATAACTTTTGAAGAACAAGAAAAATCCCACATAAAATATCGATCCTTCTTTCATTTGAATTCCTTCCATCTAGTATCACTTCCACCCTTTCTTTCTAAGTATTTTTCTTACTTTTGAAAATCATATAGACCATCACCATATTCACCCAACCCCACATCATCAAAACCCTAATCAAATCCTCTCCGATCATCCTTATCCTTTATTTAAAAGCATTTTCTCCTGATAAGTGTGTTTATTAGATTTTATAAATTATCTGTAGGTTTTCCTTTTACGGCTATCTAGAATTAGCAAATTGAGCTCAAGCAAAGGAGATTCTGAATCTGGAACTTGGATATTCTATGGATATTCGACAGAAGACATCAAGAATTGCTTAGAGCTTTATTTCTATATAACGTACCTCTAAAAGGTAGGTTTTTCTTACCCTTGATGCATTTTGAATTTCCTAATGCTTATTATATTATGGATATATATTGCATCTATTTTATAGTTAAATAGATCTAGAGATTCAAAGTAAGAAGAGTGTTGACGTCCAAACTCCACCACCTAAAAAGCCTTCCTAAAATAAGATTATCTTGACATTACCATAGCATAGGATATTGTTATCATGTGATGTGTTATTGGTCCATATGGATAAGCTAGGAGGTAAAGTTTATTTGATATGGAAGAGTCGCAAATTTCTGAGAAGATAAAATTTTGCATACAGAGCAATGGAAAAACTCTATCTCTCCCGGAGACCGCCATTGGCTTAACTCCTCCACCGCCGCCCCAGACGCAGGCTCGTTGTCGCCGTTGCCGCCCCATGCCGCAAGCAGCGGCATTGATCCGCCCGACGGCCGGATCCGCCCTCGTCACCACCCCGCGCCCGGCGTCGGCTCGTTGCCGCTGCAGCCCCCGCCGCCTACTCATCGCCGCCGCCGCCCCACGCCGACGCTGCGGCAGCCAGATTCAAAGACGAGGCGGTGGATCCGTCCCCACCGCCACACCGACACGCCATCATCGCCGCCGTACCCCCCGACGCCTGCTCATCACCGACGCTACCGCCGACACCGGCTCGTCGCCGCCGCATCCCCTGATGCTGGCTCGTCACCGCCGTAGCCCCAAATCTCGCTGTTCGTTCTTTAGCCGCCCCGCGTCGGCGGCGGCGATCGATCCGGCGCGGCGGTCGGATCCACCCCGCCGCCTCGTCGCCACCGCCGTCGTCACCATCGCCCCCCCGACAGAGTGCGGCGACCGGATCCGTCCCCACCATCTCGCCATCGCCACCCGCATCTCGACGCCGCTCATCGCCGCCATTGTCCCGGCGACGCCGTCGTCATGCCGCCGTCCCCAGCCGTCTTATCGTAGCCGCCGCTCCCACGACGGTTCGCGACAACTGGATCCGCCCACGCCGCCTCATTGCCGGCTCGCCGCCGCCATAGCCCCCGACGCCGGCTCGTCGCCATTGTAGCCCCCCAACACCTGCTCGTCGCCGCCGTCGCCCCTACGCCGGTGCACGACGATCGGATCCGCCCCCGCCGCCTCGTTGCCGCCCCCGCCACCTCGTTGCCGGCTTGTCGTCGCCGTCCCAGTCGTCTCATCGCCAGCTTGTCGTCGACGCTGCCACTCCCAGACTCCGCCGCCTCGTCATCGTCGCCTCTTCTTCTTCTGCTGCTTCTACCTCATTCTTATTGTGCGATGGTGGTGGCGGTAGGGAGCAAGGCCGAGGTGGTGGTGGCGGTGGAGGCAGGGCCGAGGCGTCGCGGCCGAGGTGGCGGTGGCGGTGGTGGCCGGCAACCACGAGTGTGACCGACGGCCAGATTTTCTATTTTTTTGCGCTGAAAATGTGTTCTCGAGGGCTGGGATGGAACCCTCGAGAAACCGTGCATCTGATCATTAAATGCCCCGTTAGTAAGCATTCAGGAGGGCAGGGTCAAGCGCCCTCGTGAACCATGCTTCTCTAGGGCCAATCCCTCAAGAACTGGCCTTCCTCTCGAGCACGCAGTCCAGACGGCCATTTCTCAAGGGCTGGTCCTCGAGAGAGCTTATTCACAATTGTTTGACCTTATTTCTCGAGGGTTTTTGGCCCTCGAGATTCTAGCTTATTCCTGTAGTGTCACTCCTGCCTTAATCATTTTCTTTTTAGATTGACGCTATTTCTACGGAACTCTGATGACTTGACATTTTCTAAGGATTTTCTATCCTTAGGCCAAGCATGTGGAATGGGCATACAAAATTACTAAGTAATTTTCAATTCTTTTTCCCCCTTCTACTATGAAATTCATTATTAGTTATAATAAAGATATGTAATGGTGTCATTTCGATTATACGATTGGAATCCTGGACAATTGTATTTTTAGGGATCTCCGATATTTTCATATTGGAAAGCGGTCCCCACAGGCCGTCCTTCACTACTACAGAAATGGCCTTTAATACCGGCTCATCGGTCCCAGTTAGGCATGAACCGTGACTGATATTCACAACAGTCCCGGTTGAACGTAAGCTGGGCCACGTGTGGGGATTAGTCCCGGTTGGAGACACCAACCGGGACTGAACCAAGACCATCAATCCCGGTTTGTGTTATGAACCGGGACTGATGGTGCCCGCGACGGCCTCCAGGCAGGAATGGGGACACAATACCGGTCTGTGTGCCCAACCGAGATTAGTATGCCATATTTGAACATCCCATTGCAGGCGGGAAGCAGGGCACAATACCGGTCTGCGTGTCCAACCGGGATTAGTATGCCATATTTGAACATCCCGTTGCAAGCGGGAAGCGAGGCACAATACCGGTCTTCCTTCTTCCTTCTTCCAACCGGTCTACCAACCGAGATTAGTATGCCATATTTGATCTTCCTTCTTTCTCTCGTAGTCCCCACTCTGCCCTACCAAGAACTGTAGCACGGTGGCCAAGAGCTTCCAGAAAGGAGAGGTGCTACCAAAATTTCAGAATTTTGGTCATTTTACTCCAAGCCAAGTTAATCAAGGTTAGTGCATCATTCCTCACTACATTGGATGTTCAATGGAGCTTCTTCTTTGTTTGAAAAATGAAGAAAATTTGATCTTTTGCCATGATTATTGAAAGATTATAAATGTAAAGATCGAGCTCAATCTTTTGTGGAATTTTTTGTGGGATTATGATGTATCTCGTATTGAAAGTGTAATCTAGGTTTTTGTCCTATCGATGAATGAAGAATTTTAAATCTAGACATCGATACATCGATTCATAGATCAATTCTTTTATGTAGGTTGCAATAACTTGTCAAGTATAAATATCGAAGCAAATAATCATTTTATAGAAAAACAATTGTATGAAAATATAGTTCTTTACAAAATATGTAAAGAAATAAATTTATTTTAAGTTTATAGTTGGCTTTAAAATAAGAATTGCTATGAAAAATATTTGATGCAATTTGCCCTAGGTAGGAGTAAATTTAGCCACATAAAATTTTAAATAGTTTTTCAATACCGGTCATTTTATAGAAAAAATATGTTCAATGGTGCTTCTTCTTTACTTGAAAAATGAAGAAAATTTGATCTTTTGCCATGATCATTGAAAGATTATGAATGTAAAGATCTAGCTCAATCTTTTATGGGATTATGATGTATCTCGCATTAAAGGTGTAATCTAGGTTTCTGTCCCATCAATGGATGAAGAATTTTGAATCTAGACTTCGGTACATCGATTCATAGATCAATTCTTTTATGTAGGTTGCAATAACTTGTCAAGTATGAATACGGGAGCAAATAATCATTTTATAGAAAAAATTATATGAAAATATAGTTCTTTACAAAATATGTAATGAAATAAATTTATTTTAAGTTTATAGTTGGCTTTAAAATAAGAATTGCTATGAAAAATATTTGATGCAATTTGCCGTAGGTAGGAATAAATTTAGCCACATAAAATTTTAAATAGTTTTCAATACCGGTCATTTTATAGAAAAAATATGTTCAATCGAGCTTCTTTTTTGCTTGAAAAATGAAGAAAATTTGATCTTTTGCCATGATTATTGAAAGATTATGAATGTAAAGATCTGGCTCAATCTTTTATGGAATTATGATGTATTTTGCATTGAAGGTGTAATCTAGGTTTTTGTCCCATCAATGGATGAAGAATTTTGAATTTAGACTTCGATACATCGATTCATAGATCAATTATTTTATGTAGGTTGCAATAACTTGCCAAGTATGAATACCGGAGCAAATAATGATTTTATAGAAAACAAATTGTATGAAAATATAGTTCTTTACAAAATATGTAATGAAATAAATTTATTTTATGTTTATAGTTGGCTTTAAAATAAGAATTGCTATGAAAATATTTGATGCAATTTGCCCTAGGTAGGAATAAACTTAGCCACATAAAATTTTAAATAGTTTTTCAATACCGATCATTTTATAGAAAAAATATGTTCAATTGAGCTTCTTCTTTGCTTGAAAAATGAAGAAAATTTGATCTTTGCCATGATCATTGAAAGATTATGAATGTAAAGATCTAGCTCAATCTTTTGTGAGATTATGATGTATCTCGTATTGAAGGTGTAATCTAGGTTTTTGTCCCATCGATAGATGAAGAATTTTGAATCTAGACTTCGATACATCGATTTATAGATCAATTCTTTTATGTAGGTTGAAATAACTTGTCAAGCATGAATACCGGAGCAAAATATTTTATAGAAAAAAATTGTATGAAAATATAGTTCTTTACGAAATATGTAATGAATTGCTATGAAAAATATTTTAAGTTTATAGTTGGCTTTAAAATAAGAATTGCTATGAAAAATATTTGATGCAATTTGCCCTAGTAAGGAATATATTTATTCACATAAAATTTTAAATAGTTTTTCAATAAATTTATTTTTTTGGAATTTGGAAAATGTTCAATAATTAATTTTTGGAGAATAAGCTAACAATTATCTTGATGTAACATAATGTAGATGGACCGGCGATAGATGTACATGGACCGACGCTCCCCGAAGTTCTTCTAGGGTTTGCAAGCTTTTCTTCATGCGGCCGATGCATACACGACGTGAGCCTATATATGTTGTCTATGCATAGACTACAGCAATGAGAAGGAGTGGCCAAACACCAGTCACCTTCACTTTCATTTGCTTTTAAGAGTTTTCATGCCAAACTATACCTTTTGGACCAAGCACGATGAAGAAGAGATTATACGGAAAGATGGTGAAGAAGAAGAAGAGGTGGACAACAATATCCCGAACGATGGCCAACCCGGTGCTTTCGAAGATACAATAGGTGATTTTAGCGATGATGACCTAGAGTAGATGCTGCTTGATGGAGAAGGAGAATACACCGATGAAAGGCATTATGAAAAGTTCCAGCGCTTGTGGGAGGACCATGGGACACTGTTGTACCCAAACTGCCGACAGGGCCACAAAAAGTTGTGTACACACTAGAACTGATGCAATAGAAGGCGACCAATGGTTTGTCTGATAAGGGATTCAATGAGTTGTTATGCTTGATAAAGAATTTACTTTCAGAGGGTAACACGTTGCCTGAAACTATGTACGACGCCAAGGAAGTTGTCTGTCTATTGGGATTGGAGGTACAGAAGATACATGCATGTCGTAATGATTGTATCCTTTATCGCAATGAGTACGAGAACTTGGAAGCTTGTCCGGTGTGCAAAACTTCTCGGTTTAAAACTAGGCGTGATGACACAGGTAAGGTAGAGGGGCAGCGTAAGAAGAAGAGACCCCCCGCTAAGGTGTTGTGGTATTTCCCAATAATCCCCGGCTGAAGCGTTTATTTGCGAGCAAAGCGCATGCCCAGATGATGTGCTGGCACAAAGAAGATCGTAAGGATGACGGAAGGCTAAGGCACCGTGCTGACGGCTCGCAATGGAGGAAAGTAGATAGAAAATACCTGGACTTTGCTGAGGATCCAAGGAACATAAGGTTTGGGTTGAGTACTGATGGGATGAACCCGTTTGGCGAGATGAGCAGCAGTCACAGCATTTGACCCCTTGACTCTATGTATCTAAAACATTCCACCTTTGCTGTGTCAGAAGCGAAAATACATTATGATGTCGTTGCTTATCCAAGGCCCGAAGCAACCTAAAAACGACATCAACGTGTACCTCAACCGACGTCGGCGGATGATCTGTTAACGCTGTGGAACGATGGTGTACGTGCATGGGATGAGTACAAAAGAGATTATTTCACTCTCCGTGCATTGCTACTCGTAACCATCAACGACTGGCCTGCACTTGGTAACCTGTCGGGCCTATCTATCAAGGGATATAAAGCCTGCATCGAGTGCTTAGAGGATATGGACAGCAAGTACCTAACAAACTCTCGAAGATTGTGTACATGCCCCACCGTAGGTTCCTTAATCCGAAGCACCCTTTACGGAGCAACCGTGTTAATTTCGATGGGACAGAAGAGAAACGTAAGAAGCCCAAGCATCATAGTGGGGCAGATATATTTTCTATGGTAAAGGATCTGGAAGTAGTTTTTGAAAAAGGTCCTGGTAGCAAACCTGTCCTGCTACTCCCGAATGAAGATGCTAAGAAGAAGTCAATTTGGAAGAAGAAGTCAATATTTTGGGACTTGCCTTACTGGAAAGACTTAGAGGTGCGTCACTCACTGGACTTCATGCATATCACGAAGAATATCTGCGTGAGTCTACTAGGCTTCCTGGATATGTATGGCAAATCAATAGATACACTTCAAGCACAAAAGGACCTACAACTATTAGGACTCAGGGAAGACCTACATCCGCAACAGAGAGAGAAAGCTACACTGTAAGCAAGGAAGAGAAAAAACATAATTAAGTTGTTGAATGGTGTGAAGGTCCCTTCAGGGTACTCCTCGAACATAAGAAGACTGATAAACACAAAAGAGAATAAAATCGTAAACCTGAAATCCCATGATTGTTATGTGCTGATGACACAATTGCTCCCAGTGACGGTGAGAGGCATTCTGCCGGACATGGTACGAGGGACAATCATAAAGGTGTGTTCGTTCTTCAACGCGATATCACAGAAGGTCATAGATCCGGATAAGTTATCTAATCTGCAAGATGACATTGTCTCTAGTTTGGTTAACCTTGAGATGATATTTCCTCCATCCTTCTTTCATATGATGGTCCACCTCATGGTTCACATGGTCAAACAGATACAAATTCTCGGACCCGTGTTCTTGCACAGTATGTTCCCTTTTGAGAGGTACATGGGTGTCCTGAAGAAGTATGTTCGTAACCGGTCACGTCCAGAAGGCTGCATTGCCCAGGGTGTTGGTACAGAGGAGGTTATTGAGTTTTGCTTTTACTATATTAATGATCTGAATCCGATTAGTGTCCCTGTATCACGCTACGAGGGGAGGCTACAGGGAAAAGGTACTCTAGGGAGAAAAGAATCCTCTTGCCAGGATATACTTTCATTTAGACAAGCACATTTCACGGTGTTGAAACAAGCAGCTTTAGTGGCTCAGTATATCCGTGATCACGAGAATATTCTACACAACCAATACCCAGGGAAGTCAGATAAGTGGATCGCAGATAAGCAAGTGGAGAGTTTCGGCAGGTGGTTACAAAAGCAATTGTTGGGCAAGGAGGGAGTCCATGAGCAGTTGAAACTACTGGCTCGAGGACCATCCATGACAATCATATCATGGCAAGGGTATGAGATAAATGGGTACACTTTTTACACGAAAGCCCAGGATAACAAGAGCACCAACCAAAACAGTGGCGTCCGTATAGATGCGTTGGACAAAAATAGAAAGATGGACACCTACTATGGTTTCATAGAGGAGATCTGGGAGCTCAAGTACGGATCTTTGAAAGTTCCTCTGTTTCGGTGCCAATGGGTCAAACTGACATCCATGGAGATCGATGAGTACGTTATGACAACCGTGGACCTGAAGAAAGTGGCCTACAGGGACGAACCATTCGTGCTCGCCAATGATGTCACACAGGTATTCTATGTGATGGACATGGGCAGCAAACTAAAAAAGCAGAAGGGCAAGCCTACTAAAAGCAAGACAAGGTCCACCAAAAACAAAGGGTAGAAAGAGAAGAGTAGCGATAGCGATCAGCGATGGCTCCACGTGGTTCTTCCAAGTAAAAGAAGGATTGTCAGAGTTGAGGGTGTCACAGACGAAGAAGAGTATAATCAGTTCGACGAGCTGCCGCCT
The DNA here is from genome assembly GCA_036346145.1 of Olyra latifolia. NCBI lineage: Eukaryota > Viridiplantae > Streptophyta > Magnoliopsida > Poales > Poaceae > Olyra > Olyra latifolia. The sequence continues at coordinate 573,117 of CM070531.1, read as the reverse complement.
TTCTCGGTGAATGTAGATATTAGTGGCCTCAATGATGAGGAGGAAGCTCCCTATGTATGTCACGATCATAATGAATGATCACTTGTAAAAACAAAATAGTTGCTATTTTTGAATCTCAAGGCATTTTGTTATGACAGTAGCATTAGAGTTTTAATAAATAGATTACATTTTATATTTGTAAAAAAGTTTACAAAATTTTGAGTAAATCTTTGATAATTTTACATTTTGTAGTAAATCTTTGATAATTTTACATTTATCAAAGAAATTTAGAAAAATTAATGAGAAATTACAAGGCTCTCAACTCAACTTTTCACATTTTTATGATTTTTGTGATATTTTTATTTAATTTGTATAGGCTCCCAGCAATCTTCAATAATTTTTAAGTAATTTATGGCAAATTACTCCCACTGCAATGTGGGACCCACAAGAGATGGGTCCACATGTCCGTGACCTCATCCCTTTCTCGCAGGAAGGGTACAAAAAATAATCGCGCCCGGTCAGGTCGACATAACTCTCTTCTCTCCCCTGGCTAGTAGCGTGCGCTTGAGCGCAGGCTCCCCGTCACGGTCGCGGGTTCGAGCCCCGCTCGCGCCGCTACTTTCTTTTATTTTGGGGGAACCAACCGGGACTATGTGTGCCATCAATCCCGATTGGTGTCTCCAACCGGGACTATGTAGGCCATCAATCCCGGTTGGTGTTGCCAACCGGGACTATGTGAGCAGTCCGGCCGTTGGTCTTCTTCCTCATGCCTGATACAAAACTTTGCCTGCTTCAGTGCATTTCATGGTTTCATGGTTTTCTTGCTAGATTTATTGATTTTGCATTTGCTTCAGTGCATTTATTGATTTCACATCATAAACTTCGTCTCCATGACTTTTGAGCTGACTACATTGGAAGTTGGACAGTTGACTGCATTGTTCTTCGTAGTTCTCAATCAATGGGATCCATGGGATTGATCGTACCCTTTGATCTTCCGCGCGAGCTCCCCTGTATATGTCCCTCCAGACACTGTCTTGTTCTCTCACAGCCATACACCATGCCATGCCGCCTCAAAACCTGTCGAATGGGGTCTCAGCCACGGCCACGGCCACCTCCGCCGCTGCCGCTGCCTCTGCCACCTCCGTCGCCACCTCCGCCACCACCGCCACCGCCTCCTCCTCCTCCTCTATCTCTGCCTCCGCCCCGGTCCTGGGCAGAGCTGGAGGCAATGCTGCCGCCGCGATTGCCATCGCAGGTGCCCCTGTTGAATTGATTTCTTCCAAAATGTTGAATTGATTTCTTCCGTGGTTGATCAATTTAAGGTTTTTGCAAAAATTTTAGGAGCCCGCCTGGGCTAGGGACCTCCCGACGTTGGAGGATCTCCCCTCCTCCGGCTTCCTCAACGGCGAGGACTGGCGATGCCCCTGCTGGGATGAGCACCAAGGCCTAGATGATCAGGATGAGGATGACGGCTACCATGCATGTTATGTAATGTGACAATGTAAATTAAAGCATGTTATGTAATTCTGCCGTTGGTCTTTTGGAATAAATAATATAAATCTTTTGTCATATGTTATGGAAGAGTGGATTGTATATACACGATTTTGCTGTTTGCGTGCGTTTCTTTCTTGCTTCTTGGTAATTAACATAGTAATTTCTTGTATACCCATAACGTTACAAGAAGAGAGCTAAAATTTGGATTGAAGGCAGCTCCCTAAATAGACTTTGATTTCTAGGGAGCTAAAATTTAAAATATCTTATATATTTAGAAAGGGTGCAATTTCCAGAGGCAGTTGCATGTGAAAATTATTTTGGGGCAATCAATCCCGGTTGGTGTGTCCAACCGGGTCTAAGTCAGCAGTCCAGCCGTCGTGAGAACCCCCATCAATCCTGGTTGGTTTTGCCAATCGGAACTATATACCATCAATCCCGGTTGGTGTCTCTAACCAGGATTGATGGCATACCCTTTATATTCGTTTCGCACGGAGATTTGGAGACAACTCTCAAATCCTCTCTCGCGCACGCTCCAACCCTAAATCGACGTCGTCGCCTCCGACGTCGCCTCCCGTGAGGACGCCATCTACAACCTCTCGCGCGTCCTCCAAACCCTACATCAACACGCCGCCGTCTCCACGCCGCCGGTTCCACGCTGCTCGTCTCCAACGCCGCCTCCACGCCGCTTCTCTCCAACGTCGCTCAACTCCAACGTCGCCTCCACTCCGCTACTCTCCAATGCCGTTCGTCTCCAACGCCGCCTCCACGCTGCCGCCTCCACGCTGCTCCTCTCCATCGCCGCCTCCACACCGCTGCCTCCACGCCGCTCCTCTCCAACGCCGCCTCCACGCCGCTGCTCTCCAACACCGCTCGTCTCGAGCGCTGCCTACACGCCGCTGCCTCCACGCTGGTAAGCCCAATATTAGTGAAAAAGACTTATTTTGCTATGAGACAAATGATAGTTGGTAATGGGGAGACAACAGATTTTTGGAGAGATTGTTGGCTTTATGATAGAATGTTAATATGTAAGCTTATATGCAATGTTAATTTTATAATGCAAGCTTATATGCAATTTGCCAAGGATAAGTGTACAGAAAGAATTGCAAGAAGCAGTTGATAATGTTTACGATTGATATGTTTCGTGCTCGCCAATGATATGTTTCAACCATGTGTACCTCTTATGTGAATTTCATCACATTTACGTATATTTTTATCGTTTATGGCACAGTGCCTGCTTGGCCACCTATTTGATTGTTGCTAGTGCAGTCACTTCTTTAAAATTTATAGAACTTAAGCATAATCATTGCTTAATGGATTTGGGTATGGTGTGAATGTTGGATTCTTGTTAAGTTAGGTATTAAGGTGGTGATAAATTTGAGAAAGGAGTGAAAGAAAATGACTTATACATCCTCTATATAAATTGTCATAAAAAATGAGAGAGAATACGTTGTGTACTAATGAATAAATGTAGATGATTGAAAAGAAAAAATAGAGGTATATGAGAAAACACCTCACTAAAATAGCATGCATGCCTTACATTTATACGCAAGATAATTTTGTTATGACAGCAACATTATTTTTTTTTATTAAATTTCAGTGCCTTTTTCTGTTACAATGGCTAGTGGAGGGTATCATGACGACGACATAATGAGTGATATAATTGCACAAGGATATTTTGCGGCAAACGACCTCAGGGATCAACCTAGGGCAGCCGGTGAGGACCCTCAAGCCACCAATGCTACTGAGGACATCGAGGCCGCCGCAACCGAGGACACTGAGACCAGTCAATCTACCAGACAACAAGAAGCCGAGAGCAAGACACATAATCACTAAAGTCGGCGAGGACGGCGAGCTTATGAAGCCAGGCAAGGCGATTGGGCCGTTCAGATCGACATTTGGCGTGATCGTCAGGGACCATGTGCCCATTAGCATTGCGAAATAGGACAATGTACCTACAGACCTGAAGAACATGCTATGGACGGATATGAAGGAGACATTCACCTTCCCCGAAGGGACCGAACAGAAGGTGAAGAGTTACACATTGAAGAAGATGGCACTGGCATTTCAGATGTTCAATAAGAACCTAAACAATGCGTATGTTCAGAAGAATCTGACCCCCCGACTTCAATAAGTTCCCAAAGCTTCAAGATCACTGGGATGAATTCATTCGGTACAAGAGTTCGGAACAAGGTTAGAGTTTAACTGAAAAGAACAAGCAGAATGCAGCAAAGAAGCAACACCACCACCGTCTCGGCCCTGGTGGTTACTGCAAGACGATACCCAAATGGGACAAGAGGGAACATGACTTGCTGGTGAAGGGTGTTGAACCCGTAACAATGAGATGGTCAAACAAATCGAGAAATTGGTTCTTTGGTCATGACGGCAGCCTTGATGATGACGGTAGGGCGGTGTTTGATGACAAGATCAGAGAAGTCGCCAGAAGGCTTCAAGAGGCCAACGATGAGTCGGCCCACGGCACCTTTATGCCAGACAGAGAGAATGATGAGCTAACAAGGGCCCTACAGAACCTTGAGCACCCTAGACGTACACGAGACATTGGTGTCATCCCGTGGAAGGTGGGTTTCGTTTAGGACGCCAATACTTACAGGAGTCGGGCGAGAGGCAAGACCCGATAGGCACAATAGCTTCGTGACCTGCAAGATGTCCTGAGAGCAACACAGGCGAGCATACAAGAAACGGTCCAAAGAGAGGTCCAGCTAGCCGTGAGCCAATAGTGGGAGGAGGGCCTTCCCCAACCTCTCAGTAATCCCAACGTCATCAGCCCCTCCACGCGACGGAGCAGCTGCGCTTCCGGTGGGTTGCCCGAAGAGGACTTGGGACGTTATCCCGTGGACGACATCACGTAGCGGACACCTTGTGAGCTGCACGTCGCATCACGGAACCTGTGCTTGAAGGCGGCTGAAGGCATGGCTTACCTAGTGGAGTCAGGACAGCTCATCCATGGCCAACCGATAGCGTCGGGCTACGCTAAGGTCTCGGTGGACGAGGTATGCCCAGGGTACGGGGACCTTGACCTCGAGTTCGAAGGAGGTGACGGAAGTACGAAGCTAGGAGATGCAGTGCACAGTTTCATCATGTGGCGCAAGCGGTTCATAATTTTGCGAGATAACGTGGACATTTCCTGTCCACGGTCTCTAGCGTCAATTCCACAACCTCTTGCACCTTCTCCTGAACGAAGCCAGTCTCCTCAACGAAGCCCGTCTCCTCAACGAAGCTCTGCAAGTGGAACTCCAACTTCAACATCGTTTTCCAAGCAGGTGCGGGCCAGGTCAAGCAACTCGGCTGGGAGGCCAGCACTTCTCAAGAAGGCAGGGTCCACCAAATCTAAAAAGAAATCTCCTCCGAAGCTGGCATAACATATGACCGATGAGGAGAACGAGTGGATAGTAAGAGCCGAGGTCACCACATATTTCGCTAAGAAAGCATCTCCACCGAGGGTCCAGCCTGGTACGGATGAATGGCACAGAAGCAAGAGGTGTCTGAAAACATTGAAAGATAGAATACAGAAACCAGAAAGGCCGGCTGTATCAGACTACAAGCGCATCTTGCGTAAGGAATCTGATAAGGAGATGCCACAGGAGCGGAGTGCAGAAGAGGTCGTGCAGGAGATGAACAATTTCTACGGCGAAACTGGACTTGATCCAGATCAGGTATTGGGCCTCAAGGACATCCCAATAGAAGAGGTAGCATGGAGATTTGTGCTGGGTGCATCATTGGTCAGGCGTGAGAAGATTCCTCAGCTAACAATGAAAATGCGGCAACTCCACTAATGGTACTTGCACGCGGCCAAACATGGACTAGAAATGATAGCCGTCCGAATCAAGCAACAACACTTTTTCTGCAGGGACTCTGAGTTCTTTTTCCAATGGGAGCCTCTGTACGAGCTATACTAGGCAAGGGCCCTCGACGTGACATGTTGGGTTGCTGGACTCTGTAAGTGTCTCGTTTCTAAATTCCATCGTGCGCCCCCTTACACTATACTAATTACTAATTTGTAAGCCCAGCTAATTTCTTCTTGTGTAGAATGGAGATACAAATATGCCAAAGGGAGAACATTTACAACATTAGCTTCCTTGACCCAGTAGTTATCAACGAGCGAACAGTTAGGGCCCACCCAAAAGATACAGAGGAGAACATATACAACGCGCTAATGGGGCAAAGATTCAAGTCACAGATACTTCTAGCCTATGCATTTGAGTATGTGTTTTTGTACCATCTCGTTCAAATCCTTTTTCTTAACAGGATGTTACAACAAATTAGTAACCTATGCTAACATATATATGTGCAGCTTTTACTGGGCCCTTTTTATTATTGAGCTAGATAGAAGCCAGATCATGGTTATGGACTCTTTGCGGAAACCCCCTGAAATATACAAAGACTTCATCGCCATGCTCAACTAGTACATTCTTGTTCCTTTCATTATTGTGCTAGTTCTGTTCTTTCCATTCGAAACAAACTCTAATAATATATAAATCGTAATCACATGTGTAGTGTCTTCGCAAGTTTTCGTGGCAAAAACGTTCGGGAATTCAAGAAGAATTTTGAGTAGCGTCTCGCTAAATATGTATGTATATTTTAATACTAGCTTTTTAGTTAACTTAATTTTCATGCATCCATTTCATGCTTTCAACATTTTTACCACAGGTCTTGCATCAGCCGCCGGGAAACAATTTATGCAGCTTCTATGTATGCGAGATGATGCACAACTTTGTCAAAGGCACTGCTGACTACACGAGAAAAGGTGAACAGTTTGGGGTAAGTATATGTAATTAGTACCTTACTAATGCCTAGCTATTTCGGACATCGATCTTCTATAAATTCAAGGATTAATTAGTTAATTTTCCTTATTAAAAACAGGTTCCCGTAAAATTGGCGAAAAAAGGTTTGGACAAAGGCCTGGAACTCTTGCCGATGTATGTCAAAGCAATACAAGAGCAACTCGCCGGCTTCATTTTTAATGAGGTCGTAAGTCCCACGGACGAGCATTACCACCATATTTTTAATCATGTTGGGGAGTCGGAGCCTGCCAACGAGACCGGTCAACCGTCGGGTCGACATCTACGGCTACCAAGAGCAATGCACCTAAAAGATCCCAATAAACAAAAATATGTGTAATTGTGTACATATGTGATACTTATATATAGGTTAGCTAGCTAGCTAGGTATTGTAATACATTTTTATTAGTTGTAATTAAAGTTTTAATGAATGTACTTTGATTTAATTATCAGCTAGTTGTGCATGATTAATTATATGGGTTTTAATTAATTGTGATTTAACACATGCATGCATAAATATAATAGTTAGGGGCCACAGATAATAAAATAAATATAATAGCTAGGGGCCACAGATAATAAAATAAATATAATAGGTAGGGTGCCACAGATAATAAAATAAATATAATAGCTAGGGGCCACAGATAATAAAATAAATATAATAGCTAGGGGCGTGGCAGCTGTGTGATATCATGATCACAGTCTCGGTTGGAGACACCAACCAGAACATTAATGTCCCGGTTGGAGACACCAACCAGGACTGCTAGACTCCCCCGCCAACACATATGGGGCCTTAGTCTCGGCTCGTTGGAACTGGATCGATGCCCAGGATCTGAGGCCCAGAGACATCGATCCGCATTGGCTGTCTGGTTCAGAACCGGATGGAAACTGCTCCGAACCGAATCAAGCCCGATTCCCCAGTAGTGCTTGTCCAGCGAAAGTGTTGTGTGCCTCAAAAGTGTAAGAGTAAGTTGCCCAGTTTGTATTTCCTTTTAAGTGAAATAAAGTTGGTAGTTTGTGAAGTTTTAGGACTTGAAAATTGAGAGCTAGAACAACTGTATTTTAGGACTTGACCTATAGATACTAATAATCTAATATAGTAAACAGGTTATGTTGAATTTAGTTTGTGATGTCCATATTGACAATGTGAGGGTTCTTGAATGTTGGGTGGATTTTTCCCTTTTTCGGTTCCCTCCAAGGTGTTGTTTTATGTCGTTGAGCCAAGTGAGTTTTGAGTTGCCCGTGGCATGGCTAAGATTCTTAGGAAATGTTGTGGGAGCGTGCGGGGTTGCCGGCGTAGTCACCGCTGTTTTGGGAGTGTTTGGGCTGCTGTCCAGGCCCCACCAGACAGTGTCCAGTGGTCACTGGACGCGTCTGGTAATGTCCGGACAGCGTTCTGTGGAGGTGGCCCGTGGCCAAGTTTTTCTTTCGTGCCCTCCAAGTTAGTCTGACCGGGACGCGTCCGGTGGTTTTCGTAGCCTGTTTTGCCTGGCGGGACAGCATCCGGTCAGCCACTGAATAGTGTCTGGTGAGACTGTTTTAGCTCGGGTTGTTTGCTTTCTTCCGTACTTTCTCACTAATCCTTACCCTTGATCGAGCATCGTTTTTTTTTTCTTGTTGTTTTGGATATGTTTTAGTGTTTGTGGATGTGGCGCGGGTAGTTCTCCGGTCGTGCAGGCTCGCAGCCTGGTTGGAGGCTAGGTGCGGAGCACGTAGTGAAGGAGATTATCGTGACGAGCACTAGAATATCGCGGCGTCCATGAAGCACGCAAATGCGTTGGAGCGATGAGATCGTTGAATGTGGTCAAGACTTTCTCTTAGATTCGTGTGTGAGTTAAAATCCACGTGTTAGATGGCCTTCACGGGTGGACCAGGGTTTAAGCCCAAGTATGGGCTTGTGCGGCTATGAAAGGGACCCCAAGGGTGCTGTTTGGGGTAGCCTTTTCCATCCAAGTATGTGTAACTCTCAAGTGTGAGAGAGGTTGCCCGGTTGTATTTCCTTGTGAGAGAAATAAAGCCGGTAGTTCGTGAAGTTTTTCCCATAGATCTTGCTATGTTTTGAGATGGTTTTGCCTCTATTTTGAATCCCCTTTGGTGCAGCAAGTTTCTTCCCCTCCCATCCCTCTCCTCTCTCTTTCTTGTTCTCCAAGCAGATTCGTTTTCTGTTTTTGCTGCAACTTGGGAGGTTAAAATATCATGGATTAGGACCTTTTGGTTCCCAAATCACCCCCCAAACGAGCCCCTATGCAGTAGCTCAAACCGACTAGAGATTAATCGGGGACTTAATCGGGATTTTTAGAACATTGAGTTCCTCCACGTTTTGACCCATTTTTTACCCGATTCCAAGGTTTTTAAGGGCTGTTCGGTTTGAGCTTGTGCTGCTGTGTTTAGAGGATCAAAATCCATAGAAAAGGGTCTCCTTGGAACCCTCTTTCACCTCCAACGAGATCCTCCACGGCCTATAAGCTTGCTTCATCGTTTTGACCTCCGTTCAGTTGATTCTGGTTATTTTTCTTGAGCAGCAAGAAGAGCTGTAAGTTTGGGTGGTTTGTACCTTAATAAATCAAGGTTTTCGCAACCTAAAAGATCACTTTATACCCCCCCCCCCCCACTCAGCTGCTGCACCTTTGGCCAAGTTTTAGGTTGATTTGCACCAAGTTTGAACCTTTTCCGATATAGTTTGTGTGCTGCTTAAAGGAAGAAGCTTTATCATGATTGGAGCCTGAAGCACGGACATTTTGAGAACTTGCTTTGATTAAGTGTGCACGCAGCTCAAAGCACATGTATAGTAGAAATCGGTGCTGATCACAGTGGCAGAATTAATTGGAGCCTGAAAAATTCTACAAGCAACTATCTAGCTAGTCAAAGTGTGAGATTTTCAAAGCCGATGAGAGGTGAAATTAATTAAGAGCGATAGAAGAGCTCGTCAACATGAATAATTTGACATGCATTGTTATATGCTCTTGAGTCGTATGGCGATTCAAAATATATTAAGAAAATTGTACCGTGATTATATTAAAATTTCATCGTGATTATACTAAAATTGCAATAAATTTTTTTAATTTTAAGAATGCATTGTAAGTTTATCAAAATATAATTAGAATGACCGATAACAATACTATATTTCAGTCGACCTTGAAAAATAGTCGCCCCTGTAATAAAAAGGGTTGCTGTCGAGGTTCGCGAGGCCAAGGTGTGGACCAAAAGAACCGACTTGAATGTTGAAACTGAGCAAAATATATGCATGGAAAAACAATTTCTTACGCTTCGATCAATTAGTTGTCCACATCAACGCTTGTCAGGCTGGCAAGCCCTACCCCCGTCATCTTAGGGCATCTCCAATGGTATAGCTGGCTGCTAGATATAAAAAATAGACATGCCATCTATAAATAATATATAGACAACATCTTCAATGGACTAGCTATAGTGATGTCTACAAAATTAATTATGACCCCACATGTAATAGGATACAATTGCATTGGAATCAGCTATAGCCTGGAGGTAAGATAGTACTAGCTAGCACACTCTCCTTCCCTCCTCCACATAAGCAAAAAGCTGAGTTAGAGTCCTTATAGATGGCTGACATGGAACCATTGGAGATGCCCTTATGTAAACATGTATCGACAAATTAATTAAAGTCGAAGTAAGAGACTGTTAGAGTATAATGGGCCTTAGGGCAAGGCCCATCTCCTGTACTATATAACCCTTCCCACGGCAATACACAAGACCACTAATTCCGCTAATCCCTTCTCTCTACATGGTATCAGAGCCTAATTTCCTCCAACCTAAACCCTAATTTCCTCTGCCATCTCGGCGGCTTCTACCATGGCCAAGGACCTCAACACCTCGGTCTCCTCTTCTCCTATGACTGCCGTGACCTCCCCAGCCATGGAAGCCATCTCGCCGGCACCCACATCGGCCGGCCAACCAGCACCTGTGACGGCCAGCCAACTTGCTATGGCAGCAGTGGCGCAAATCTCCGCCACCGTCTCGACCCTTCCCTATGATGTACGCGCAGCGCTCGCCGCAGCCGGCCTCGTCCTACCTTCGCTCCTGCCGCCGCTTGCCACCCGCTTGCCACGCCGAACGCCGCCGTCCCCGAACTCGGACCCGGCAACGATTGCGACCCTTCACACACAGGCCGCTAGTGTGACAAACGTCACATTCCTTATCCTGGTGGTACTCGACCTCACCAACTCCAACTCCAACTACCACCGATGGCGGGGCATATTCCAGGTGACCCTTGGTCGCTACGTCCTCCTGGATCACGTGACCTCTCCAGTTGGACGTCTGTATGGCCTGGGTACGTATGGACTTCATCGTGCTCTCCTGATCCAGCGGATCTCACCGGATCTGCAAGAGTTGGTGATGGCCCCTGACACCACGGCACGCGCCGTCTGGACCAGCCTCGAGCACCAGTTTCTGGGTAACCAGAAAACTCGTGCCCTCTACGTTGAGGCTCAGTTCCGCTCGCTCCAACAAGGCGATCTCTCTGTCACCGACTACTGCCGCCGTCTGAAGACTATGGCGGACACACTTGCGGACCTGGGTGAGCCTCTTTCTGACCGCACCCAGGTCCTCAACATGCTTTGCGGTCGGATCGACAAGTTTGACACGCTAAAGCATATCCTCCGCAACCAGAAGCCCTTCCCATCTTTGCTGATGCCCATTCGCAGCTCCTTCTACACGAGCTCACCGTGGGGGTCCCACACAACAAGCCTTCCACCACTCTTGCTGCCACCGGTACACCGAGTGGCAGCAAAGCTTCCTCCGGTGGCTCCTCGGGGGGGGGGGAGGCTACCCTTCAAAAGCAAGAACAACTACAAGGGGAAGAAAAAGGGTGGCGGCAGTGGCATTGGTGGTAGTAGTGGCGGCAGTGACGGTGGGACTAGCCACACTCCTACCAACAGTGGCTCCTTCTCAGGTGGCGCCCGGCCCACGCCCTCGTACTACAACCCCTAGACGGGTACTGTCCAGCTTTGGCCTTATCAAGGCCAGGGCAACCAGGGCCAGGGCATTCTCGGGCGGCCTCCAACTCCAGGCAGCACCTCCACGGCAGCATCACAACCTCATGCCCTCTCTGCAACTACTGGAGGGCACGGTGGCGGCGACCCTACCGCCATGATGCCGACCACCACTCCGGGACCGTGGAACCCGATGATGGGAGCGGCTTGGGATCAACAATCCCTCGCCAGCGCTTTCAGCACCATGTCACTCCCTTCACCACCAAGCGGGTCGGAGTGGTACATGGACTTCGGCGTGACTTCCCACATGACTTCAGATGCCGGTAACCTTACCTCTTCCCACCCACCCCGACCCTCCGGCCCATCCAACATCATCGTTGGGAACGGGTCTCTTTTACCTATCTCTGCCACTGGCCATCGGGCTTTTCAAACCTCTCGGGGCCCACTTAGTCTTCACAATGTCCTTGTCACACCCACCCTTATTAAAAACCTTGTTTCTATTCGCCAGTTCACAAAAGATAACCTATGCTCCATTGAATTTGACCCTTATGGTTTCTCTGTGAAGGACCTTCGAATTTAAAGCATCATCGCCCGGTGTGACAGCCATGGAGACCTCTTCTCCTTCCATCCGACGCCTCAACCCCACGGCCTGGTTACCGACACCACCTCCACCACAGAGCTTTGGCACCGTTGCCTTGGCCACCCTGGTCATGCGACCCTATCTAGCTTAGTTCAATCTTCTGCTATACAATGTAATAAAGCCAAGCTCGATCAAGTCTGTCATGCTTGTCAACTTGGTCGCCATGTCAAACTCTATTTTGTGTCATCCACTTCTCATGCTACTAAAAACTTTGATTTAATATATTGTGATTTGTGGACATCCCCTGTTGCTAGAGTCTCCGGTTACAATTATTATCTCATTGTTTTGGATGACTGCTCTCATTTCATGCGTACCTTCCCCCTTCACTTAAAGTCTGAAAATTTCCCAACCATTTCATCCTTCTTTGCCCATGTTCGCACTCAGTTTGGCACCACTGTCAAATGCATTCAAGCTGATAATGGTCGTGAGTTCGACAACGCCACATCTCGCTCCTTCTTTCTCACCCATGGCGTAATTTTTCGCATGTCCTGTCCCTACACCTCCCAACGAAATGGTAAGGCAGAACGCGACATCCGTACCACCAACGACGTCATGCGATCCCTTATGTTCCAGGCTAGCACTCCTTCCTCCTACTAGGTAGAAACCCTTCACACAGCCACTTACCTTATCAACATACGTCCCACCTCTACCCTATCTCAACCCACACCATTCTTTGCGTTTCACCGGTTCCACCCCATCAACACAGATCTTCGCGTGTTTGGTTGTGCCTGCTACCCCAATCTCTCGAGCTTTGCCCCTCATAAACTCGCTCCTCGCTCTACCTTGTGTGTCTTTCTTGGGCACTCTCCTGACCACAAGGGCTACTGCTGCCTAGATCTCTTGTCCAACCGCATCATTGTCTCACGTTATGTCATCTTTGATGAATGCACCTTTCCCTTTGCCGCTTCCTCCACCACATCACCCACTCCACCCGACTACAATTTTCTCAATGACAAGACGGCTCCTATTCTACCTATTGGGATTCGTGCCTCGTCATCTTCTACAGGTATATCTATGCCACAGGTTGTCCAGCTAACCACCTCTGCCCCGCCGGGGCCACGTCAACCATCTCTGCCCCACAAGTGGTCACGTCGGCTACTCCTGCGATGGCGGTTGTCTCTGCCCCACCAGTGGTCACGTTGGCACTCCTGCTATGCCGGCACGACTACCGGCTGTCACCGCTGCCCCTGTTGGATCCCCTCCGCAGGTTGTTGCTAGTGGTGCCACCTAGTTAGTCCCACAGCAGGTTGTTGCCAGTGGTCATCAACCGACTGTTGCTCTGCCGGCCTCCCTACCGACCACCGTTGTCACCGCTGCCCCTGTTGGATCCTCTCCATAGGCTGTTGCCAGTGGTGTTCCCCTTCAGGCTGTCCCATCTCCTCCCACTGCCCCCGTTGGTCTTCCGCCACGGGTTGTTGCCAGCGGGCCCATCACTGCTACCCCCGTTGGTTCCTCACCACAGGTTGCTGCTAGCAGTGCCACCTCACCAGGCTTGGCGTCAGTACCTCCTATTGTTGCTGCGAGTGGGGCCCCTCTACCTCCTGTGAGCAATGCTCATCGCATGGTCACGCGTCGCAAGGACGGTATTGTTGTCCCGCCCCGCGACCGGCTGAATCTTCATGTCTCGGCTCTGCCTCCCCCGCCGACGTCGTATCATGCCGCTCTGGTCGATCCACACTGGTGTGAGGTGATGACCAAGGAGTTTGAGGCTATTCGTGCTAACAACACGTGGGACCTTGTTCCAAAACCGGCTGGAGCAAATGTAGTTACCGGCAAGTGGATCTTCAAATACAAGCTGCATGCAGATGGCTCTCTTGACAGATACAATGCTCGTTGGGTCGTTCAGGGTTTCATTCAGAGCCCCTGGGTTGATTTTGACGAGACCTTCAGTCCGGTTGTCAGGCCAGCTGCCATCCGTACCGTGCTTTCTCTGGCACTCTCCCAAGGTTGGTCTCTTCGCTAGCTAGATGTCAACAATGCTTTTCTGGATGGCTTCCTCATGGAGACAGTGTACTGCGCTCAGCCGTCAGGGTTTGTGGATCCATCTTATCCTAATTATGTTTGTTTGCTCAACAAGTCTCTCTATGGTCTCAATCAGGCACCCCAGGCTTGGTACAGCACCATTGCTTCCTTTCTCCATTCCCTCAGGTTTGTTGAGGCCCAGTCAGACACTTCCTTGTGTGTCTTTCACCGTGGTGCTGACCTAGTGTATCTCCTGCTATATGTGGATGACATCGTCTTGACAGCCTCCTCCGACAACCTGCTCAGTCGGACGATCACTGCTCTTGAGCGCCAGTTCTCCCTAAAGGATCTTGGCCCTCTGCGTCACTTTCTCAGCGTCTCGATCCAGCCTCAGCACGGGGGTCTTCTTCTTTGTCAGCGGCAGTATACCCTGGACATCCTGGAGCGTGCTGGTATGACATCTTGCAAACCGTGCAACACTCTAGTGGACACAGGCTCCAAACTCTCTGCTGACGGAGCCGTTGTGACAGATGCCACCCTATATCACAGTCTTGTCGGGCCCTACAGTACCCGACGTTTACTCGGCTGGACATCACCTATGCAGTCCAGCAAGTGTGCTTGTTTATGCATAACCCAAGGGAGCCTCACTTCGCTGCTCTGAAGCGCATTCTGTGGGAGCAAGAGGCCCCAAAAGTGATCCCCCCATGGTTGGTTCCTCTTGGCCGTGGGTGGGATGGCCAGCGATGTGGGGGACCGAGCCCCCTGGAAGACCGCCGTCGTCGTCGGCGATGTGGGGCGCTGGCCTAGCTGGAAGACCCCTGCCGCCATGGGTGTGGATAGCAGTTCCCGATCCGTAGCCGGCGGCGGCAGATGCAGACTCGTTCGGCTAGTTGGGGGCCACGGCGGAGGCTCCCACGAGGACGGCGGCACTCGGCCAGTGAGGTAGGAGGCTGGAGACGGGAAAGCCGTGGACGGGGTCAGGAGCACCGCCGCCGTGGGCTGCAGGGATGGCGGGGAAGATAGGGACGCCGTCGCCGTGGTTGCCCATGTTAGGAGCGCCGCCGTCGTGGGCTACGGGGATGGCGGGGAAGACGGGAGCACCGCCGCCGTGGTTGCTATCTACAGGGCACTCTGGATCTTGGTCTGTTTCTGCATCGGACTGCTTTCGTTGATTTGACGATCTACTCCGACGCTGATTGGGCCGGCTGCCTAGACACACGTAAGTCCACCTCTGGCTATGGTGTTTTTCTTGGAGACAACCTCATCTCCTAGTCCTCAAGCAACAGCACACTATGTCACGTTCCAGCACTGAGGCTGAGTACCGCGCTGTCGCCAATAGTGTTGCAGAGGCATGTTGGCTACGCCAACTCCTTCAAGAGCTCCACTCTCCTCTTCGCCGTGCCACCGTTGTCTATTGCGACAATGTCAGTGCGGTCTATCTCTCGACGAACCCAGTTCAGCACCAGCGCACCAAGCATGTCGAGATCAACCTGTATTTTGTCCGTGAGCGCGTAGCTCTCGGTCATGTGCGTGTCCTTCACATCCCGACATCATCTCAGTACGCCGACATCTTCACCAAAAGGCTGCCAACTACGATCTTCACTGAGTTTCGGTTCAGCCTGAACGTGCGTGCTGCCGTTCCGACTGCGGGGGAGTGATGTTGTAATTGGGTTGTTCCTTTTCTTTCTTCTGTACCACACTAGAGTGCGGGGGAGTGTGTGTGTTTTGTACCAGTCTAAACGTTGCCTTGTGCCGTTCAGACTGCGGGCGAGTAGAGTATAATGGACCTTAGGGCAAGGCCTATCTCCTATAGTATATAACCCTTCCCACGGCAATACACAAGACCACTAATTCCGCTATCCCTTCTCTCTCTACAGAGACAGCGACATGGCGACATTCTGATGCCATTAGCTCCAAATGGCACTCTTTCGTACACACCAGACCGATTGATCGACAGATGTAGTAACGAAGTAAGACATGTGATCTTAGGATGGGTTCTTTTGAGCTTATCTTATCTACTTATTTACTATAGCACATCACTTCGAGAATTTTTTGAGGTAGCCTCGAGAGCCGGTTGGCCTTCAATTTTGGGATTTAGAGAGTTTATAGACACGCCTACTTAATAAAAAAAACCGATTCAAAAAGTAATAAAAAAAAGTGAGATAAGTCAAATAAGACACGAGATATAAGACTTATTCTACTTATCTCGTGTCTTATTTGACTTATCTCACTTTTTTTATTACTTTTTGAGTCAATTTTTTTTTTATCTCGTAGGTGTGTCTATAAGCTTTCTAAATCCCAAAATTGAAGGCCAACCGGCTCTCGAGGCTACCTCAAAAAATTCTCGAAATGACATGCTACAGTAAATAAGTAGATAAGATAAGCTCAAAAGAAGGGGCCCTTATTTTATTTGACTAATATTAGTCGCTACGACTAATATGAAATGAGATCATTCCAATCTTCGAAAAAATAATACATCCTTCATTCCAAAATATAAGGCACATAAAATTTTGGCACGGTCTTCAAAATAGAACTTTGACCATTAATTTTTTTAAAATATGTTATCAACAAATACAAAACTAACATTATATCAAAGAACTTTTAAATACCAATCTAACTATAGCACATGCATGAACTAAACATGTATGAATTTGGCTTAATTATTAATAAAAAAATTCTAAATATTGACTTTTTCAAATACATGCATGCCCTATATTATGGAATAGAGAGAGTATAAAAGAGCTGAGTTACAAATTTTATATCACAATACCTTTGAAAGAGAGATCACTGCTGTAGAACAACATTTCTTTACCGGCTCAACATTGCCGGTTCATTGAAAAACGACATCGATGCTTTATCATTACCGGTTCTTAAGTCTTAGTGCATAGAAAATTCATTGAGGGCTTAACAATGGGATGATTTTTTTATCACTTGGTTTATGTTATGAACCATAAGTGATCAATCATTGTATCATTACCCATAAACGACACTTGTACACCTACGAATGACTTTTTTACTCTAACCTTATATGAGACGGTTCTACACGGAATTTCCTCCTTATGGCACCAGAGGGGGTATTTATATTGTTAGGGATTGCATGCAAGTGAACACGATCTCCTAGTGACATCAGTGGGCCCTACTTTGTTATGCGTCATTATAGTGTCAACTTGGTCCTTCCAGAATGTTCCGTTGTTGGTCTGGTTGCCTTGACTGGAGCGCCTCGGGGCTGCACAACAGAGTATAGAAGCAAAGATAGTGTCTGTCCTGTCCGTTAATTAGTAAGCCCACAGGGAATTAATGTGTATACCTAAGTACCTAACACACCTGTTAGGCACAGTGCCACACGACGCCGCTCAGTGCCAGTCACTGTGGCTGATAGTAGGTGCCCCTCTCTCAGAAGGCAGCGTACGTATCAAGTGCAAACCGTGCGCATGCCATATCACAGCCGTCCCAGCGCCATCCGAGGATGCTCCCGATCGCGCGATGGCAGCCAGCTCGCGTGGGGGCGGGAGGTTCCTTCTGGCTCGGCTCGGGTGGACCTGCACGCGGGGTTTGGCTAGCGATCGGGAGCGTCCTCGGATGGCGCTAGGACAGCTGCGATTTGGCGTGCGCACGGTTTGCACCTGATATGTTGCGCTGTTTGAAAGCTATTCCCTCCGTCTAAAATATAAGACGTGCATGTATCTAAAAAAGTCAATGTTTGAAACTTTTGACTAATAATTAAGCTAAAAACATATATGGTTAGTGTTATGCATATGATATAGTTAGATTCGTATTTGAAAGTACTTTGATATGATGTTAATTTTGTAGTTGATGATACATTATAAAAGAAATTAATTATGGTCAAAGTTCTACGTTGGAGACCGCGTCAAAAACTTATATACCTTATATTTTGTAACAGAGAGAGTATTTCTTTTCTTGAGAACCTATATGCGCGCGGTCACCTGAGCTCCACGCGAGTCATATTTTGCCATGTCTTCATCTTTTAGAGAGTGTTCGGGGCGCCGAGCCAACAAGCTCGGGAGAGGCGGGAGCCGTACTACCGATTGCCGAAGCAACACCACTTGCTTGATGCCGCAAGAATTTTTTAATATTTTATATTTAAAAATAATTTAAATTAAAAATAACATGCCTTTTGAAAAAATAAAAAAATAGCCTCCTCTCGCCACCACTATGGGCGGGAAAGATAAATCGTCCTAAGATTCTTTAAAAATCGCCATTTGAAAGGATGATTCTTTAAAAATAACATTTGGTGTGGCGAAATTTGCCTTCCCCTGACCACTATCCAGAGGGAAGCTTAAATTGCCCTTCCATAGGGCTGGAATAACTCTCGCCCTTTGGAAGGGCGAGATTTCACAGGACAAAAAAAAAATTGTCGACAAAAATTTTGTTTTTATGAATAAAACAAAAATTTTAAAATTGCCACATTTTTCCGGATATGCAACGGCCCGGCAACTCTCGTCTGCTATATATATATTTTGCAACCGCGATGGTTTGGCCTCTCAATTCGTTCATTTTTTTCAAATAAATAAATAAGCCCTCTCATGTGGTTAATATATTGATAAAAAATTTATAAATATGAAAAGACCCATTTTTTTAGTTTTTCCATCCGTTAGAAAATTATAAATAATAACCGTCGCCAAAATTTTAAAATATTAAAATATTAAAACAATAAAAAAGTGTACATTTTAATTTTATAATGAGGTTAGATGATCAGTTAACACATTACACAACAAATCTCTTGATTGGGAATTTGTTCGATTATAAAACAAGGGTAGGAGAGGGTGAGAAGAGGAGAGGCGTTTTTCACAACAGAACTTTCTACAGAAAGTAAGATAGGCCACATTCTTTATTACGACTTAAAACTGGGAGAAATATTATGAACATGGAAAACGATGGTTACAACTTGATGTCTACTGAGTGCATCTTAGCCACTTCTCCTTCGCCCATGTCTCCGGTGGGGCTTCTCTGGCACGACGTGCCCTCTCTCGTTTCCTCTCTCTCGGCCTCCTGCTCCTCCGCCTCCTTTCTACGTGCCTCCTCACGTGCGGCGTCATGCTGCTCTTGAAACTGCTGCCTGAACTCCTCGTCCACTACACCATGACACAATATCGTTGTCTAACTGACTGTCGGTAATAACCCCATATAGCATCTGATTGTGTGTCGGTATAACTTTTTGCCGACGTAAGTAAGGCGTCGGCAAAAGTCTAGTCAGCAAAAGTAATTACCGACGGACATAGCTTTGGCGACAGTCTGTTAGATGCCCTTTTTCCTGAATTGCCGACGGACATGTTTTATCGACGGACATTTGTTTGCCGACTTTTTTTAAATTCTCAACGGATGTTAAGTCGGTATATCAGGTATTGCCGACAGATAGTTCGTCGGGAGCATACACATGTGCCGACTAACCAAGTGTTGGCAATTCTTTTTTGCCGATGCATAGTCTGTCGCTGTGCTTTGGTTCGGTTAAAAAAAATTGTTTTTTGAATTCACCATTCATCATGACACTTGATACAAAAATATTGCTGAACTTTGACATTATTCATTAAACATAGCTGAAAGTAAGACATGTCCAACATGATATCATCATTCACTCATCCAAATCAATAAAAAATTGGATATAACAGTAGCACTTAACCATAACCATTGTCAAAAGATGAAAGTTTATATTTGTGTACATAACACAAAATGATTGCTAACACAAAATGATTGCATACATCCAACTTAATCCAACAAAATGATCGCATACATCCAACTTAATGTTCGAACATAACACAAAATTATCCATATACCATCATAGGAATGCACTACTTTGTAAATTGCGTCATCCACATATCTCTTAGGCTAAATGCCAGTATGACACTATAAATAGTGATTAGTTAATTTGCAGAATCACCCATCTGCAGTTGAACTTCAAAGAAGAGCATGCATACGTGCCTTAATCCTGTGAGCGATGAACTTCAAATTGATTAGGGTAGTGCGTCGAGGCCAAGCACACCGATGGCGGCTCTGTGTCTTCCGCCGCCAAGTACCGGTGGCCACGCCTGTAGGGCGAGTGGCACGGAGGCCGATCGGGCGCCGACGACGTGCCCTTCGCAAGCGGCGCCCGAGTAACCTTAGAAGACGGAGCGCCGACGCCAAAGAGGGCGGCGGCGTCTGCGAGCGCGGCGGCGCCGGCGTGGCGGCGGCGCTTGCGGCGCGATGGCGTAGTGGGCGGCGGCGCTTGCGGCGGCATCGTCGCAGAGCGACGGCAGCCGAGTAACCCTAAGCGAAGCGGCGGCGCTGCGAGATGGCGGCGCTTGCAAGGGCGGCGGCATCTCCAGGAGCGGCGCCACCGGAGTAATTAACCCGAGAAGACGGGGCAGCGGCGGCACCGGAGTATCCAGAAGACGGGGCCGTGGCGCGCTTCTATAGGGGCGGCGGCGGTGGCGGACTAATTGCAGCGCGCGGGCCGGGGTTAATTAGCTAGGATGCGCGTGCGCATGAGCACATATACGATCTTTAGATTCTTTTCAGTATTCAATATGCCCGGTCTTTTTTTAAGTTCCCGCGGTGCTAACTCCCAGTCATTTTTTAATTAGGCGCTAAACTTAATTAGCTAGACCATGCATGCTAAATTTTTTTCTCAGGCGCTAAAAAACAAGGTCGACTTACAATGTGTCGGATGCCTTTTGCCGAATCGACGATGGGCGTGCAAAATAATTATTACCAACGAACAGTCAGTCACCCTAAGTGCATATTACATCCGACTGCCAGTTCGACCCTATAGATGGAATTGCCGACTGACAGTACGTTGCCAACTTATGCCAACCATCCATCGGTCACTAATTACATATTATTCCCGTCTGCCATCGGTCGCCAAATATGTGTCATGGTGTAGTGGTCCCGGTTTGCTTGATCAAGGAGCCTTTGGTCTTCAGGGTTGATCTCCATGTGAAACCACTGCTTAAATTCACACAGCGGCGGAGGCAACTGCATGGAACATAGGTTAGCAAAGTTTCACGTAGGAATAATATGAGATACATATGATTAGAACCAGCTGGCGATTCTTCAAGCTCTTTTCCGGCAGGTCGAATGCGTAGTTGCGGCACTTCCAGTACCTCCTCTTTCAAGTTGGAATATCCCAAGAGCGGACAAGCCTCCAAGGATCTCCACACATGCACATCGGTAGGACAACCCCATGAGGTAGGGGTCTTGGTACGTTGAATCGCGTGGCCAGTCCCATGCGCTTAGCTCTTCCTTTGCTTTCCCTTTTCCCTTTCCGCTTGCACGCCTCGTCATTTCTTGTGTGTGGTTTACTGAATCGTCTGCGTTGTATGGTTGTCCTCACGAACCCAGCCCTACTAATAGCCATCGTGGTGGAGAGTTGGAGGAGCCAGGGATGAATTATTGGAGTTCACGGACGGCCCTTGGTGCCTCAGCAGGCAATCAATGTGGTGTTCCACGCTTTTATCGATGCCATGTGGGGTGTCGAGATGCACTTCAATGCAGTGTGAGGACTGAGGGAGAGAAAGAGACGAAGATGATAGGGATCCGTCTTGCATCGGAACTGTAGTGGCAGGCTAATTAATGGAGGAGGTAGGACTGAATTATTTCAGTCCATGGACGGCCCGTGGTGCCTCAGTAGGCACTGGCGACAGGTGCCACGAGACAATTCAATGTGTTGCGTCAGTCTTTAACCGATACCATGTGGGGTATCATGATCCACTTAATTGTGATGTCTCAGGGTCAAGCCACGTAGGGGTTGTTGTAGCCATGTGGGGCCCACCGGGTGTCTCCCAAAAAATAGATGACAAATCACGGGCGACCTAGAGAGCGCAGGCTAGCACCTACCTGTAACACCCTAATTTTTAGAAGCAAAATAAATAATTAATAAAAGAAAATAGTAATAAAGATAATAAACAAGAAATAAACATTTAACATTTAAAAATATGTAAATAGGAATTTAACTTTGAATAAAGAAACTAATTTAAGTAAAATATCATAAACGAGAAGAGGTAAATACTTACAAATTCTAAAACAAGTATATAGGAAAACCAATGTTAAAAATTTCTAGCAAAAGAAAATTTTCCCTAATAAAGTTTTAACAGAAAACTTAATGGTATAAAAACTAGGCAAAATCTTAAAAATTTAAATTTTTGGAGAAATCTATCTAAATTTACCTATTGGGCCCAGTTTCCCATTTATCTTTCTTTTCTTCTCATTTTTCCTCTCAGCCCGAGCCGAGTTGGGCCGGCCTCACCTTGGCCCAACTGGCTCAGCCAGCCCACCCCGACGCCCCCTCTCCTTTCTTCCTCCTTCGGCTCTGTCTTCCTCACCGGCACGCCCGACCTGCTGCTTGAGCCAGCTGGTGCCGCCTGGCCTGGTCCAACCCATGCTGATGAGTCAGCATGGGGGAGTCGCCACGCCTCGCCACCTCACCCCTTCGTCATCATCACGGAGCCCGCGGTGGCAGCCCCTATCTCGCCGCCGTAACAAGGCCACCTCGGGGAACATGCCCGGCCAAATCCACCCAAACCAGGTAAAATTCCGGCGCGGCCCTCGTCACACGAATGCCCGGAATGCCCCTAGCCACACCGGCAATGTAACAGCCCAGCTGTTAATTTCGGTTAGTTATGCATATCATTATCTTGTTTCCATGGTAATAGTTGGATTTTCAATGTTTTCGCGTAAAGTTTTGCATTCAACCACCATGCTCTATGGTGGAAACAGAAGTCTTTTAACTTTAAACCCTCTGGCCAAGCCACTAGAGTAGTGAGACCGAGCCCGACGGGCATGTTCCTTAAATGTCCGAGCTAGATGTAGCTTGTCCGAGCAAGGTAGAGTTCACCCGAGCTCTATCAAGCAAGATAGTGACTGTGCCGAACTTCGTCGAGCTCTGCCCGAGCTTGGTTGCTACCCACCCGAGCTGGTTATCACTTGTCCGAGTTAGAAAATGTTCGGAGTAAGCTGCCCGAGCTATAGACGGTTGAACTGAGCAACAGAAGACCTGACCGGGCTAGGAGAAACTCAAGTAAGCTCGTACCTATTCAAACTACCCAGCCACCACATCTATTCTTTATTCCTTCCGCCTCCGTGATGTCGGTGAATCTTCCATCCTTTGGTGACTTAGGCGGTGCTTCTGATCGACCAGACCTTCATCTTTTCTTACCCGGAATCTTACCCGCGGCCTCTCTATTATAGGTGGGACCTGGACCCACTTTTCAATAGGAGAGTATACTTCTATTTAAACCCCCTCCACCCTTTTCAACTAGGCCTCACCCCCATTCTTCCCACGTCCAAGTTCTGGACAGCAGCAAGAACAACAAGCTGTTCTTCATCTCCACCTCCACCATTTTCAAATCTCCACCCAAACTACCAAGAATCCATATAGGGTGTTATATATCGTTGGAAAGCTGAAATCATTTCCTATCCATTTCACTCCATGATAAGCACATGCACAAAGGTTTGCTATGGATTTCTCTTCCTTTTCTCTTTGCTGTTCGGTTTTGGGACAGCAAAGGCTGATTTCGTTTTCTGCCCATTTATGCCCTCTTTCTTCAAATCCAGGCCATAGAATGAGCAGGAGTAACATTTACACATCCTAGGCTTCAAGTACATCCAACTCCCTTGCACGTTCACAAGGATTTGGGTGAGTTCTTGCTGCCTATCTTCATCTACTTCACTGTTTTAGACAGCAGTAAGGTTCTTTGCAGTTTTTTCATCTTGCATGTCATTTTCCCTCACAAGCAAGCTTGGAGATGGCCAAAAGGAGTTCATGCACGAGCTAAGGAACGTCTAGGAGCATATCCACGCTTCTGGAGTTGAAGGGACCTCAAGGAATGAGGTAAAGAGTTGCTGAACTGAGTTCTAGACAGATTACCGTCCATCACTTCGATCTCCTCATCTTTGGGCCCTCTATTGTTAAGCAAGGCCTTCCTTACTAGGTGAGAACCTAGTACTCCCTCTTATTTATTTTCTTCACCATTTAGCATTCATGGCTAAGCAGTTATTTGATGGAAACCGAAGCATTAGGACCCCAGATCTGAAAACAGCCTAGTAAATAAATTCTATAAAATCAACCATAGCTCGGATGAAAAAGTCTTCTACATGAAAATTGTGCGCCAGGAAATTTCCTACAACTTTCGTGTTAAGCCCGAGCTTAGCCGAGCTTATTAGAACCTTCAAAAGTAGCTCGTACTAAGCAATACATAAGCTAAGTGACTTTCTCGAGCTAGAGCTAGTTGAGCCCGACCTTGGTCATATCCTAGCCGACCAAGTTATGCCATATCCGACCTTGGAAATCCACTCTTGACCAAGACAACATCCTTCCCGAGCTAAGAGGCCCTTTCCCGAGCTACCTTGGTCAATCCCGAGCTTAGTCCTTACAGCCCTGAGCTAGTTTTGCACCCAAACTTCAAATAGCCCGATCTCACTCATCCGAACTCGGATTTGGGTGATTATTTTTGCAAAATTTGCATTAGATCATGAACTTTCTGAATCTCTAAAAATATTTGATTTTCCTATTTGTTTGGTATTTTATTCAAATTTTATTTGATATTCTTGCTACCGAACATTAGGAATCGACATTCCGGAGGAGCCCAGATTTGATCCAGAAGCTCTCCCTGACTACGACCAGCAACAAGGCACTTATAGTCCCTCATTTGACTCACCATATTGATTCTCTAGTTACATGCATTGATTTAATTATATCCTATCACTTGTTGCATGCTAATTTGGAGTATGTTACTTGTTGGGTGGAAAGTAATTATGTCCTACTTAGTGGTTAGTACCTTATTGGGCTTGATACCCTTATTCCTTTGTAGCCTAAGCAGGTACTATTATTTATGTTGTGTTACGAATGTTTAGCAATGCTTAGAGTCGATGAAGTAAAGAGATCAATGGAGTTAGTCTATTGGTTGTGTGATTCAATTATTGATGTACTCAATGTTCGGTTTGGATCGATGAGTATTTGGATTACGTGTGAGATCTAAGTTGGACTCGAACGGGTGATAGCGACTGATGGGAGGACGAATCCCGGACATGTAGTCCCGTTTGGGTAATTAAGGACCAAACATCGGGTACCTTCCTCTCAAGTACTATACGTACGACCACACGTGTTTTATGGGGACACTTGGCTAACTTCTTATGCATGCTTGAGCCCTTGGGTATCAGTGGGGAAATGTGTTTGTGGGTGGGGTGGCAGGGTGGACCATCCGTGGTGCGTCCTTGTGCTTGGGTGCGATGGGCCTTGGACAAATCCACTGCAACGGTTGACTCCCTCCTGCACTCGAGGAGTGGGGAGTGGATAAAGTCAACTCGGGTGACCCAATGGACTGGCATGTACATCTAGGAGGCTTCGGCATGGCTTGCTGTGTCGTGTGGGTAAAGTCGTACACCTCTGCAGAGTGTTAAACTGTTCGAACAGCCGCGTCCCGGGTTAAGGACGAATCTTGAGTTGGTTAAACTGCCATTTGTTAGCACTTGGTTACGAGTTTTGGTTATATGGTTTGGTTATGTGTTCATTTTCGAGCACCGGGTTGCTCGTGGTGTCACTGGTCGGATAGAGACCAGTGGACGGATAGAGTCCCGGCATGTTTTGATATGGCCGGATGGAGGCTATGGACGGATGGAGTCCGATGGATTGATGATAGTGATGATATATTGATGAGATGATGATATTATTGTTAGTCACATTGATTTAAAATGTTTTATTCAAATGCCATTAACAATCAAGTTATGTTTACGTCTTGCTAATGCACTTTATGCTGAAATTGTCATGCTAACCTTCCATTGGATACATTATTCATGAATGAGCATATACATTACCTCCTAGTGCTGAGTACCATCTGTACTTATACAAGTTTGCTATTCTTTCAGGTGACCATGACCCTACACTTGAGTATTACTATCAAGGGGGTTGCGATGACGCTAGCGGGCAAGCGGAGTTCTAATTTCCAGTCGGTTGCCCTTGGGGTTAATGGGGCATACCACGTTGGTCTTTTGTTTATTTATGATGTTCTTCCGCTGCTATTTTGGTGAAGAAACTTGTATTTCCGCTGCAGTAAAACTCTTATTTTGTTAAAACTTATTGTTCGGGCAACAGTTCATGTTGCCCGGTTGGATGAAAATTATGTCCGAAGATATATGTGTTGTGTTATCGATCATTGTGAGGATATGTGCGTAATGGTAGCTGACCTTGGGAGCCATCACCGGGCACATATCCGGGCACCCGGATAACCTTCAATTCAATAGAGATTGTCCGAACTGGTTAATTGTTGCTCGGGTTGGGGATTAACATGTGTGGTTGCTCCGCAACCTGTTCGGACAGCTCCTATGTTGGTTTTCAACCATTCCAGACAGCACGTTATATCTCTATTGGGTCGAATGTGATTAAGGCTCGGTTTTTTTTTGTGCGTTTGCGTTGCGTTCAGGGACGAATCTACATGGTATGCCGGGTGGGCCACGGCATACCCTGTATACGGTCCATATACGGCCCAATACAGTCCATATACCGATATACGACTCAACGTTTCAGTTACGCGGCGTCGTGGCCGACGCGATGATTCCCATCGCCGATTACATAGCCCCGACCTCTCGCGCTCCGCCGCGCCGTCCGCCTGTCACAGGCGTCGCTGCCCACCGGCCAGGCCGCCCAGGCCACCGGTGGCTGACTGGCCGTCACGGCGTCGCCCCTCGCCGGCTCGCCCGTCGCTGCTTCGCAGGTCGCAGCGCAGTCGCGCCGCGCAGGTACGCACGAGCCTCGTTCCGTCATTCCGTCATTGCCTGCCTCGTTGGACGTTGCTGCGGTGCTGCCGTGGCTATATGCCTGTATGCTAGCCCAAACAGTTGTGCCATTTTACTGCAAGTTATCATATGGCAGTTTTTTTTCCTTAATAGTCCAACAAATAATTCATATTTTAAGATCTAGCAAACATCTTCCAAGTTCTGCATTATACATTTATATGGCACTGTGCCACTGTTTACAGACTAATATCCAATTTCTTATTTATTGACGTTCTGACTGTTTTTCCTTGTGTATCTACTAGTTCAGTAGTTTGTATAGTATCTTGAAGTTCTTCCGGAATCCTAAATATCCTGTTTTTATACATATTTGTCTTGTCACATTAGTAAACATGGTATCCTTAAATCAAGTTTTGTGGCCTTTTGCAGATCCCACCAACACATGCTAGGTCACCAAAGCTTGGCCGGCACAAGCCAGCCAGTTCTGTTAGCTTCATTAGATGGTTCAGTATCATGTGAGAGCCCACAGAGCCCATTGAATTGTTTATTAGATTTTACCGAATTATATATTATAGTATTAGTTCGGCTGCTCGGTATACCCTAACTTAAAATCCTAGATCCGCCGTTGGTTGTGTTGCGCTGCGTTTTGTTCAGCTTCGCGCCAATCACGTCGGCTTGGCCGCAGGGGCTCCAGCTACTGGGCGCGCCATTAATGCGATCGTGGCGGGCCGGAGGGAGGTGGAGGCGCACGCGTGGCCGCTCCACCACGGACCGAAGACCTGCTGGTCAGCAAGTGGGACGATGGGCTTTTGCCTGTCCAATCCATGCGGCCTCGTTTGGCGCCATGAAATGGCTGTGTATCAAGCTGAGGCAACAGACGCACATGGCACCATCGGACTCGCGTATTGCAATCATATTAGCACTAATAGCACAGTATTTTTAAACCATACACACATGAACCCGCCCGAACGTATTAACGAAACATTTCCAGCTGCGTATTACACCGCAATTTTTATTACCGTATTAACAAAATCCGTAACCAATGTACATGAATACATATTGCAGTTCGAACATATAACTAATGTTCCGTACATCATTACATAACTGTGTTCGGGCCTATTACAACACTAGAAATACACAGTCAAAAGTGCTCAGACGTCATTCCTTAAGCTATCATATCTCGCACGGACGCTATGTATGCTGAGTCCGCACCAGACGAGGCTTGATGTTCCAAGTCTGGCAGGTCAGGTTCTACCTCCTCATCGTTATTTGAAGCATTCATTGAAGCTGCACTCCAATCACCTCCGTGGTGGCCTCCCGTGTCCTTAATAAAATTGTGCAGGGCAATACATGCGACCACTATTCTATTTGACATGTTCAATCCATAGTTAGGAATACTCTTCAGGATTCTAAACTTATTTTTCAGCTGCCCAAAAGCCCGCTCGACCGTCACACGAACCTGTGCGTGCCTCCAATTGAAAAGCTCCTTCTCATTTGTCGGGCCATGTCCATGCCTAAAGTGTTGGAGGTGGTACCGGTTACCTCTATAAGGGCCCAAAAAACCTGGCCTATTGCCATATGCGGCGTCGACCAGGTAAAATTTATTTGCAATGTTAAATGACACCTGTCAGGAACCATTACAAGCAAATAACATTAAACGAAAGATTTTTGTTGCTTGGCTTACCGCCTGGTGGATGTGGGAAAGCGTTCCCATAGTGCACTAGTGCTTGTCCCAACACTTTTCCGTCGTGATGAGAGCCAGGTCTTCCGGAGCAAACAAAAATAAACCTGCAATCCAAGTCCACCACTCCCAACACATTGAAGGTGGGCACCCCATGCCTTCCTATAAATGTCTGGTTTCTTTCTGCGCTAAGCTGCAGTCTAATATGGGTGCCATCTATCGCCCCGATGCAGTTACTAAACCATGGGTAAAATGGGCTTTGGCTAACCTTCGGATGCATTTGAGAGAAAGTAGGATCTACAGGCTTTATTATGTCCTTGCCAAGGTTATAAACACGATACAAGCAATGCCTAAATTTATAGCTAATTGTGGACTTGCAATGTCCAAAACGTATTGCAGTATTACGATTGCTATGAGGCCCAGACACAATGTACAGAAATATTGCTAGACATTCCTGCGAGCTTACGTGGTTTGTGGCCTGAAGTCCATATCGTGACACCAGAGTCTGATGTAGATAAATAAACTGCTGAGGTGTCATCCTGAAAGTATCATAGCATTGCTCTTCATCTTGGAGTAGGTTATGCACCCATGCACTACCCGCATAATGGATTACGTGGCGTGGCCTTTGGGCAGTGAAGTGCATTTCCTCATATTCTTCGATGTATGAATAAATTTGGAACAACTCCTCCAACTCTTCTTCATCTATATCATCGTATCCCACGGGTCCATTCCTACAACAATTAAAATGACAACCCTTCCCTTAGATCAATATAGGATCGCACCAGATATACAACATTATGCATGAAACAAATATTATAGCCACATGAAAGAGTTCAACCATCTCAATCCATTGATAGAACAAATACAGTGTACGTACAAATAACATGAAAAGTACTTAGGTCACTCAAATGCACATGAATAAAAATCTGCCGTTACAACACAAATTTGACCCCTCTCATATCAAAAGGGGGGTGGAGCACTGCTGGGGCCAATCCCTGGAAGCCTGCTATACATATGTCTGATATATCTTATCTTTGCATCAAGGGTACGCAGAGGACGGTAGGCACCCCAACGCGCATGATCGTACAACACCTCCGCTGCCATAAGGTACACTTCAGACGCCATCTCAACGCCTGCATCAACCAACTCCTGCATCATCTGCTCATACAATATGTTATCTGCACTCATTGAGGGAGCTGTGGGGCGGTGTCCTTCCGCTTCCTATCGCTGTTTCCTTCGTTCACGCCAGTCATCGTAGCCGTCCCAGAAGGCCGTGGACAGGTTCCCACTACCTGCACGGCGCCTTTTCCCCGACGAGGAAGACGGTCCTCGCATGACAACTGAAGGCGGACGCTGCGAGGCCGGGGGGGTCGCCATCTCCTCGTCCTCGCTGTCGCTGTACACGTACTGTGTGGGCACTCCAGCCCGTCCCCCCTCGTGTCCACCCACAGTCCTCGGCCCAACATTCACCGGGTTTAGTTTTGCAAAGATGAAGTCCAATTCCGCCTCAAATTGCAGCGGCTTCTCCCGGAAGGTGGAGCACATCCTGTTAGCCTATGTTAGGAAATAAACATGAATATGCAGCAGTGCATGCATAAAACAGCAAATAAACATGAATATGCAGCAGTGCATGCTTAAAACAGCACATAAACATGACAATGGAGCAGTGCATGCATAAAACAGCAAATAAACATGACAATGGAGCAGTGCATGCAAATAAACATGACAATGGAGCAGTGCATGTATAAAACAGGAAATAAACAAGACAATGGAGCAGTGCATGTAGATTGAAACAGGAAATAAACATGACACACAGCCACAAAAGAAGACCATATGTCAGATACGAGGTGGCATTACAATGTTACTACATGAATGAAAGAAACATCGATGACATGTGATAACTAAACATGCAACCTCAGCCGAAAGATGGTTATTTTATTGGAATAATCACTATAAGTTCATTAAATTGTTCAATGTACATCACAGGTTGCACACCTTCACAAACATGCAAAACAAAACCTTGAAAAATCAGCTATAGGTGTGTTGGGGAAAGTATGTGGCTCATGGAGTTTCGGTCCACTTATTTACCCGCGGCCCCACAGGAGACAAGCTCGGGACCAGCAAGCTCGTGCCCGAGCTTGGTAAGCTCGAGCCCGAGCTTCTCCGCCTCGGAAGCTCGGGCCTCTTGCTCCCTCCGGGCTTTTGAGGTACAAAGGGACAGGACCCAAGGCAAATCATCACGCGCCGCGGACAGGATACGCTTCGGGTCCCCAGAGTCATCGAGAATTAAATGCGCGCACTGTACCGAGGAGCGCCTGGCAGCGGCTTCTGACGGGTAGGCGGCCAGTCCCGTCAACCGCCCGCATGGGCGAGGACACGTGCTGACCGCTAGCGGTCCGGCGCGGGGATCGGAGGATTGCACTCGATTACCCGGTGGATTCGGTACGCTACCGGTGTGGCGAAAATGCAACGACTAATTCAACGGGCCAACACAAGCTACAGCGGCCAAGAGGCGCCTATAAAAGGGGCGCACAGGCCACAACAACGAGGACGGCTTCACTTCGACATACACATAACTCGCATGGAGGATAGCTACTGTAGAACAGGATTATTTGCACTCTCGTAGGAGCTCTAGTTCGGCGGCGGTTCTCGCATCCGTAATCAGGAGCACACACACGCAGGCCTTGAGCACTTATCAGACTCGGCCGGGCTTCCGGCCCGGACTTCACCCCCTTGTACTCGTTTAAGCTCGGCATTAAACGAAGACTGGACGTAGGGCTGTTATCCCGCAGTGGAGGCCTGAACCAGGATAAAACGCTCGTGTCATCTTCCCCATCGATCCGGTCTCGACGCGCCCAGCCGCGTCGGGACTAAGGTCTTTTCCTTCGGCAGCGTCCGGCCAGGCGGCCGGGCCTCGGTCCGGGGGACAGGGCCGTCTTCGGGCCTCGCACCCCCTTTTCTTGCTTATTGGCACTGCGGAGGCTCGCCTCCCAGTCGCCGACAAGGTGTTACAAAGCTTATGCTACCTATGTATCATGTAGATTGATCATCATTCAAGATGCAGAAATGTGGACTGTCATTACACATGTCCAGCCGCAAGAAGTGAACAGAGTAGGGACATAGAGACGGGAACCTTAATTACATGGAATATTTCAAAATTTGCCACTCGAAACATGGACAATTCATGCTTTGCAAATTTCTAAATTACCATATGTACAAGTGACATGTAATAAATTCACCAAATTGCGGTTTTTTTTTGTGTAATTTTGCACATAATATTTGCCTACCACGTCATTTTAGCATTTTATAAACATACAACAGATATTCTCTATCTTTTGCACTATGAGATAAATTAACAATCACACGATAAACAATTCAAATCCTGATAAAATACGAGAAACATTGCACTTATTACTGCCTAATGTCACAAAGCATGGTGCTAATTAGATATGGTCACCCGACTGGAGTGGGCTAGTCATAATATGCCCAAACAGTTGATCCATGTTAACCAAAGCAATCGTACTGGGCATGAACATGCACATGATATCACGAGGTACATAGAGACAAAATTTGCAACAGTGTGAACAAGTTGATTACCAAATACAGGACAGTATGAACACTGGAGACAAACTAGTGCTATATGAGAGCAAACAAAACATATAGATGTTGGGACGCTGTACATACCGCAATTTGGGCATCCCACCAAGCATCTGGCATTTCTATGACGTGGGTGTCGGGGTTGATTCCAAGGCCGCTCATCTTTGTCAGGGTGCGCCATGCCTGCCATTGCTTTCTCATGAGGTCCCATTTGTTCTTGCACACGGGCCATTCGACAGTGCGGTTGCAGAAGTCACTCATGCGCTGCAGTATGTTCTGCTTGCCAATGTCGTTGATAGTTTTGTGTGGCCTATTGCCCGCACGGCACTCGTCAACGAGGCATTGGACAAAGAAGGCGGTGAGCTCGGTCGTCCATTTGATAGGCGCCATGGGCAGCAACAACTACACGCAGTGAGGCAATGGAATTGACAAACAAATATACGGAAAGAAAAAATGCAAATTTGTTACCTGTCGAGTCGCCCTCAATCGGCTACGGGTGCAGGCGGCGGGGCCGGGTGACGAGGCAGCGGGTTGAGGCAAAGTCGGCGGTGGCGAAGCAGGGGACGGCCGTGATCCCTTCAGGTCGGGCGACGAGCCTACTTGCCTAGGCGAGGTAGTCTGAGGGAAAGCAGGCGGCGACCTTGACCTCTTGGCGGCGGGTGACAGAGTCCTCTTTGACGGTGACGCCGGAGACTACAGCTGCATTGGACGATGAGCTGGATGAGCCGCCCTGGACACGCTATAACTGCCAGAGCTTGAGGATGTGGGGGCCGGCTGAAGATTGTTCCCCTGCCGGCCTTTCGGGCGCCGCCCAGAGGGAGTCAGCGCGGCGGAGGGAGCCGGAGGAGACGGGGCGGAAGCGACGGGGCCAGCGGAGGGAGGTGGAGGCAACGGGGGCGGAAGCGACGGGGGCGGAAGAGAGACGGGGGCGCCGGAGGGAGGTGGATGTGACGAGGCCGGAAGCGACGGGGGTGGCGAAGGAAGGTGGAGGCGAGGGGGGCAGCGAGGAGGTAGAGGGAGGTGGAGCCGAGGGGCAGCCGAGGGGTGGAGGCGACTGGGGCGGGAGGAGGTAAAGGCGAGGGGCCGGCGAGAGGAGGTGGAGGAGGTGGAGGCGAGGGGCGGCCGAGGGGTGGAGGCGACGGGGCGGCCGAGGAGGTGGAGGCGACGGGCGGCCGAGGAGGTGGAGGCGACGGGCGGCAGGGGAGGTGGGCGCACGGGCGGCCATGAAGGTGGAGGCGGCAGGGCACGGAGGAGGTGGAGGCGACGGAGGCGGAATGGGGAAAACTTTTGCTCCGTCTCCGCCCCGCGTGTGGGATAAGCAACCCTGCATGGGGTCAATAATTGAGGCTCGGGCTCGAGCTTCCATTCCGCCATGTGACGGCCTGCCCGATGACTTTTGACTGCTTGCGCGAATAACGTGCAGCGTTGTCCGAGCCATTATCAGAGGTAATCGACTTCCCGCCACGCCAACGCAAACGCAATGCAACGCAAATGCACAAAAAAACGAAGCCTTAGAAGGGGGCGCCATAGGCAACCCTATAAAAGGGAGCACGGTGCTCAATTTCACCGTTTCTCCATTTCAGCCCGTTTCGTCCCATTTTCAAATTCCGGCCAACCGAGGCCGCCCGAGCTCCCTCCTTCGGCCTGAAGCTGCCCCAGATCATCGCCAAGCCTCTCCCGGAGAAGGTTCAAGCTATAGGCCGCCGAAGAAGGCTAGCACCGACGTCCCACTTCCCCTGCTTACTGCCTCACCGCCGCTAGCCTGACCTAGACCGCCTCGACCCCAACCAACCTTCGGGTAAGCCTTTCCATATCTCCCCGATGCTTCTTCATGGAAAATCCGAGCTAAAACAAGCCCAAATTGCCTTAGCTCTACCTTACCATAGCAAATGGCCGCTCCGGCCATGGAACCGCTATCCCGGCTCGCCGCCGGCCAAATCCCTGGCAGGTCGACCTGCGCCTAGGTAGCCTAAAACCATAGGTGACAAAAAAAACAGCTAAAACCGGCCCTCTAGCGCCCTAGAAACGACGCCGGAGACCTCGCCGGAGTTCAACCAGGGGGGTGACGACGAGCTGACGTCAGCACGACGTTGCCCTTACCCTCACTGTCAGGCGGGGCCCAGCGCCACTGTACTTGGGATTTAAAAATCCCGCGACCCTCTCTCACCCGAGACCGACAGGTAGGTCCAAGGACCCACCCGTCAGCATAAGTGACCGCGCCCTCTCGCCAGAACCGCCTCCCAACGCAGAACACGCACCGCCGAAATACGCCTTCACCCGGGCTGTGTTCGGTCTCCGACCCGTGGGACCTTATGGCCCACGCAGCAGTCTCTGCCCTGTCACCGACCAGTGGAGCCCACTGGTCAGCCGGCTCGCACGCGAGAGCGCTTGTCCGCATGGGCCGTCCGGCCTTGGGCTGAGCCCGTTACTGTTTCAGTGATTTTTTAACCTATTTAATAATTAAAGAATACCATATAATGATTCATAATTCCTAAAAATATTAAATGTCCTCCAAAAATCATTGATACAGTGTTTTTAAATATTAAAGCTGGTACTGTTCATTGATACAGTGTTTGAAAACTAGACCTTTCCCGATGCTGTTTGCTGTTGTAATACGCGCAAAATTATTTTCCCCTGTATGGATTTCTGACTGTGGCTGCAGTAGTTGTAAAACCCCGGTACTGTGCATTGATGCGGCGCCGCGGGAAAAATCTCTTTTCCAACGTACTGTTCATAGCTACAGTACTCGCAAAAAAACCCCTTTTCCCCCAGATCGCGGTGTACTGCTACAGCCGCGTTTTTCTTTTCCTATTCAGGCGTGCAGAATGGATTCCAGTGCCGCTGCAGTACCGCGGGAAAAAGGAAACCGATTAATGTTCACCGCTACAGTGCATTTTTTTGTTGCTGATTACTGCTACAGTAAAAAATCTTTCTGGTTTGGTTCGTCGGTGCAGTGCAACTCCTAGCGCTAATCTATGTTAGTGTAAAGAACGAAACAGTGTTCTTATTTTTTCTCTATTAGTGATTGTTAGTTGAAAACAGTAACTTATTTTTGAGTTAAGATTCGGTGCAGATTGGTACTGTGTTTGGAATGCAGTTCATAGGTAGATTTTACGTGATTGGAGTGTTTGAATATGTTTATTATTGTTAAACTGTTTGTGTGAAACCTATATAATTTTTCATATATACGGTTGCAATAATTCCCATAGCTTGCTTATCTTTCCCTGTTCTTTTCTTAGCAGCTGACTGATGGCAAGAATCGGACGTGGTCGTGGACAAGCAGCCGGGCGAGGCCAATCGGTGCGCCGCGGACGTGGTCGAGGACGTGGACAAGATCCACTAGTTCCACCCCCGTTTCAGGGAGGAGATCAGCCGGGTTTCGCTCAGGGTCAACATCAGAACCAACCGAACCCACCAGCACCCCAGCCTATGAATGCCGCCAATGAGGAAGAACTTCCACCACTACCAGCTCAGGGACCGACAGCGCAACAGCTTATGCAGATGCAATATCAGGTGCTCCAAACTGTCCAAACTGTGGCACAACATTTGATTAATCTGCCGGCACCTGCTCAACAGAACTTGCCACCCCAATCGAGGTATGGGGACTTCATGAGGACTCGTCCACCTACTTTTGCTGGAACCACCGAGCCCTTGGACGTGGATGATTGGATTAAAGAGGTGGAACGCAAGCTTTATTTGGCAGACTGTGATGATTAGGAGAGTGTGCAGTACGCTACCCATCAGTTAAAGGGCAATGCCGCAAGTTGGTGGGAGAACTATTGTGCAGCCTATCATGACGTGCAAGCTATTACTTGGGATGAGTTCACTGAGGCTTTTCGTGCAGCACACATTTCCAGGGGTATTATGGACATAAAACGGCGGGAGTTTCAGAATCTTCGCCAAGGCAACATGAGTGTGACGGAGTATCTGCATCGTTTCACTCATCTGGCTCGTTACGCTCAGGCTGATGTGGCAGATGACCAAGCCAAGATTTGGAGGTTTATGCAGGGTATGGACCCAAATCTTAAGGTCCATCTCGTTTCTCATACTTACAAAAACTTCCAGGATATGGTCAACAGGGCTTTGCTGCAAGAGGATGCTCAACGGCAGTTGTTCAATGATAAAAAGAGGAAGATGGCAATACAAAATCAGCAAGGGGCGAGGACTTCTCGACCCCGAACCGGGCAACATCAGTTCAGACCAACAGCACCAGGAGCACCTAGGGCGTCTACGCCAACTCTCCGTCCTTCGGTGCCGAATTCGCAGCAACCAGGAAACTGTCCTAATCAGGCGGCACAGCCCCCGAAGAACAATGCTAGCTCACCAGGAGTTCAGTGCTATCACTGCCATCAGTGGGGTCATTTTGCCAACAACTGTCCCCAGAAACGTCAGAATTCAGCACCTGCACCTGCGCCTGCTAATGTTGGAGGGACACCGGCTCGTACACCTGCATAGGGACAAGGCCGAGGAGTACCAGGGACCCCGAGGACACCACAGACCCTTGGTAGGGGGAGAGTCAATCATGTGACCGCAGAAGAAGCTCAGGAGGCACCCGAGGTGGTACTTGGTAAGTTCTCGGTTAATTCAGTTACAGCTATAGTTTTGTTTGATTCCGGAGCTTCCCATTCGTTTATATCAAAAGAATTAGTGGTAAAACATGGGTGGAAATCAATGCCTCTAAAGACACCTTTGATAGTACAATCACCGGAAAAAGAAATGAGAACAAACCTTGTATGTCCTGAGGTAGAAATCATAATAGAAAGGGAAAAGTTCTTAGCAAATTTAATCCTCTTAGAATCCCCTGGAATAGAAGTAATTTTGGGAATGGATTGGTTAATGAAAGTACATGGTCAAATTGATTATGCCCTTAGAGCCATAACACTCACTAATCGTGATGGAAATAAAGTGACCTTTAAATCAGTCGTGGAACCTAATGGGATAGCAGTGGTAAACCAGATCAAGGGAGTGACACCAAAATCTGATCCACCGACCTTAGTGTCAGTACCAGTGGTGAGGGAATTTCCGGATGTTTTTCCCGAAGAATTACCTGGACTACCCCCGGACCGAGATGTAGAGTTTGTCATTGACTTAGCCCCAGGCACAGCACCGATAGCTCAGAGGCCCTACAGAATGAACGCCAACCAGCTGGCGGAAGTAAAGAATCAAATAAGGGAGCTACAAGACAAAGGTTTCATCAGGCCCAGTCATCACCGTGGGGTTCGCCAGTGATCTTTGTGAAGAAGAAGGATAATACCCTGAGGATGTGCGTGGATTATCGGTCGTTGAATGAGGTGACCATAAAGAATAATTACCCATTGCCAAGAATTGACGACCTGTTTGATCAACTGAAGGGAGCATGTGTGTTATCCAAAATTGATCTGAGGTCAGGGTACCACTAGATAAAGATTAGAGATGAGGACATTCCAAAAACCGCATTCACAACTCGTTATGGGTTGTATGAATATACAGTGATGTCGTTCGGTTTAACCAACGCCTCGGCCTATTTTATGAATATGATGAATAAGGTTTTTATGGAGTATTTGGATAAGTTTGTTGTCGTATTCATAGACGACATACTGATTTATTCCAGAAATGAGGAAGAGCATGCCGAACATTTGCAACTGGTGTTGGAAAAGCTTCGTGAGCATCAGTTGTATGCCAAGTTCAGCAAGTGCGAGTTTTGGTTAAAAGAGGTTTCTTTTCTGGGGCACAATATTTCTGCCGGAGGTGTAGCTGTTGATCCGAGCAAAGTGCAAGATGTACTG
Organism: Olyra latifolia; assembly: GCA_036346145.1. Classification (NCBI taxonomy): domain Eukaryota; kingdom Viridiplantae; phylum Streptophyta; class Magnoliopsida; order Poales; family Poaceae; genus Olyra; species Olyra latifolia. The sequence goes on along the minus strand of CM070531.1, from coordinate 535,519 downwards.
AAGTGGGAGGCACCGAAATCAGTGACCAAGGTGAGGAGTTTTCTCGGAATGGCCGGTTATTACCGGAGGTTCATTGCTGATTTTTCAAGAATTGCTAGACCCCTCACTCAATTGTTGAAGAAAGACAGGAAATTTGACTGGACGGAGGCTTGTGACCAAAGCTTCCAGGAATTAAAGAAGAAATTGACGTCGTCACCGGTGTTGGTGCTGCCTGATAATCAGAAGGACTTTGAGGTATTTTGTGACGCATCCAAGCAGGGACTCGGGTGTGTATTGATGCAATAAGGCAGAGTGGTGGCCTATGCTTCTCGCCAGTTGAGGCCGCATGAGGTGAATTACCCTACCCATGACCTGGAATTAGCTGCAGTGGTTCATGCGTTGAAGATTTGGAGGCACTATTTGATTGGGAATCGAACGGAGGTATATACGGATTATAAAAGTCTTAAGTATATTTTTACTCAGTCCAATCTGAATATGAGACAGCGAAGATGGCTAGAATTGATTGCAGACTATGACATTGGTGTGCACTACCACCCAGGCAAAGCTAATGTAGTTGCAGACGCTACCGAGTCGCATGGGTACGCAATAATTTGAGGTCAAAAGGCACAACCGATGTTGCACGAGGAATTTCAGAAGCTGAGTCTAGAAGTAAGTGAGAAAGGTAGGCTAAATAACTTGGAGGTTCAACCAACGCTGGAAGCACATATCAAGCAACAACAGGGAGATGATTCTGAGGTCATAGATGTGATTGTGCGGATGATACTAGGGAAAGCCCCAGGTTTTTCTATGGACAAGGAAGGAGTTGTGTGGTATGGCAAAAGGATATTAGTGCCGGATGTGAAGGAAGTTAAGGAGTTGATTTTGCAGGAGGCTCATGACTCTGCATTTTCTATTCACCCAGGGAGCACTAAAATGTACCTAGATCTTCAAGAAAGGTTCTGGTGGCCCAGTATAAAGAGGGAAATCGCAGCATTTGTGGCTATGTGTGATGTGTGCCAGCGGGTTAAAGCAGAGCACCAACGACCAGCTGGACTTCTACTGCCATTGAAGGTCCCAGAGTGGAAATGGGAGGAAATTGGGATGGATTTCATCACCGGACTGCCACGGACTCGGTCAGGGTATGATTCGATTTGGGTTATTGTTGATCGTCTTACTAAGGTAGCGCATTTCATACCAGTGCGTACTACATACTCCAGTGACAGACTTGCTGAATTGTATGTCTCCAAAATAGTGTGTTTGCACGGTGTGCCCAAGAAGATAGTTTCTGATCGAGGGACCCAGTTTACCTCTCGGTTTTGGCAGAAGTTACACTCGTTGCTCGCTACTAATTTAGCTTTCAGTACAGCATATCATCCACAGACCGATGGTCAGACGGAGCGGATTAATCAGATCTTGGAGGATATATTGAGAGCCTATGTGTTAGCAAATAAACGAGGATGGGACCAAAGTTTACCCTATGCTGAATTTTCTTATAATAATAGCTATCAGTCAAGTATCGAGATGTCCCCGTTCGAGGCGTTATATGGAAGGAAGTGCCGAACACCCCTATACTGGAATGAGGCTGGAGAGAACAAGGTTTTTGGTCCGGAAATCCTAAAGGAAGCAGAAGATCAGGTGAAGCTGGTGCAGCAAAGGTTGAGGACAGCCCAGTCCCGACAGAAGAGCTACGCGGACAAGCGCCGAAGGGAATTGAAGTTTGCAGTAGGAGACTTCATGTATTTGAAGGTATCGCCTATGAAAGCGATTCGACGATTTCGAGTTAGTGGGAAATTGGCCCCGAGGTACATCGGACCGTTTCAAGTACTAGCGAGAAGGGGAGAAGTGGCATATCAACTGGAGTTACCACCTCAGCTAGCGGATGTGCACAACGTGTTTCACGTATCTCAACTCCGAAAGTGTCTCAGAGTGCTAGAGGAACAGATGCCGATGGAGAATCTAGCACTGCAGGAGGATTTGACCTATTCGGAATATCTGGTCAGAATTCTGGAAGAGGCGGAGCGTTGCACCCGTAGCAAGACTATCAAATTCTGCAAAGTGCAGTGGAGTAATCACTCGGAGTCAGAGGCTACATGGGAGCACGAGAACGATCTACGAGCGGAGTTTCCAACCCTGTTCCCAAGTTCTTCCGAATCTCGGGGACGAGATTCTTCCTAAGGGGGGGAGGTTTGTAACGTCCTCGTAATTTTATAAAAGTTATACTACTGTACAGAAGAAAAATAAATAAATAAGAGAAAACCGTAAGAATAAATAAATTTAATGAAAACCTAATTAATCCTAATCCTAGTCCCAGCCGTACACGCCGTAACCTAGCCGCCGGCACGATGCCTAAGCCTAACCGAAACCCAAAAAACCGGGCCTTATACTTAGCCGAGCCATCCCGTCCTAAACCCATCGTTATCAGCAAAACCCCAACCCCAAGAGCTCCAGATCAATCTGCTACAACCACATCCACGCAGAGCAAAGGAGGGGGAGGAGATCGCAAGCGTCTTCATCGTCGTTCGTAGTCGCCACCATACGCCGTTGCCGACGCCGTCGTCTTTGCCATCGGGTGAGCATTGGATCATCGTGGCTCGCCAGCGCAGCCGACGTGGGACACCGCCGCCGCCCTCGGGACATCGCTTGCCGGTCCGCCCGACGGCGGAGCAGCCGCCGCCGAGTTCCCCACCGCCGCCGCCGCAGAACCAGCAGGAGTGCCGCCGAAGCGCCAGAGCCGCAGACGTCGCCGTGAAAGCCGCCGCCGCCACCGCCGTCGTCGCCGCCGCTAACGGAAGCCACGCTGCCGCCGCTGCTTACGCCGCCGCTGCCGGAGCCGTGCCGCCTAGGTCCGCCGACGCCAGAAGCAACAACTGCCGGTCGCCGCCGACGCCGCCGCTGAGCGCCACCGCCGCCGAGGTCGCCGCCGCCAGAAGCCCGCCGCCCGTCTCTCTCTCTCCTCTCTCTCTTCTCTCTTCCTCTCTCTTTCTTCCTCTCTCTTTTCTTTTCCTTGCTGCTTTGCGCGTGTGAGGCAGACACGCAACACAGTTGCTCTCTTATCCTTTCAACTGGTCAAAGCCAGTCAAACCCCGCGGCTACTGTTCACATTGAACAGTGGACCTTCACCAATTTATATCTCTTAATCCGTAACCCCGTTTCACGCGAAACCAATTTTATTGGCTTCCTATGAATCTAATCTACCCACTGTAATTTTCTGGTAATTTTTGTACTTTGTATCCTTTGTAACCCCGTCTACCAATTTTAGTTGCTCTCTTATCCTTTGTATTATTTTCTGTTGTTTATGTGTGCTCTCGTTTTGCGTGCGAAGACGGTGTGGAAAACGAGGGAGACGCCGACGTGGTCGCTGATCTGCAGGATGAACCGCCGTATCCCGACCAAGGTAAGTTAGAAGCATATCGCTCCCATTTTTCTTGCAAAGTTTTTATTAGATGTTTAAATGTGCATGCTATGTTTGTAATTAATTTGCGGTACATACTCGTGTAGCTAAGACCTATTATGTGTTAATCATCAATTAGCACATATTACTATTCATTGCTGCCCTAGGAATAATATTATGTTTTAATTAGGCCAAGTTGATGTTTCGCTATGTTGCTTAGCATGAATAGGCGTATCTCAGCTAGGAATTTTATCATTTGGGCTTATGGTGCAAAATAGGGCAGCGGGAGGCTGTCGGGGTTTTTAAAACCAATTAATCCACTAAAAGCAACGTGGTGTGAGTTGACCTGGGGTGGATTGCTAGTTTGGCTGGTTGCGTGAGGCACTTTCAGGTGTGCGGTAGCCGCCTCGGTCATCTAAGGACCGTTCGATCCGGTGGAATGCCCATTCCCGCATAATAGTACAGCCATGGGCGCTAACATGGTAAGGCCTTAGCTGACTAGCTTGGAAAGCTTAGGCTTGAGTGTGTCACTTGGAGGTGTGGGTGTGGCTAGCTACCACTGCAGACCTGCAAGGCGCAAGAGGGGCCACTGCTTGGTGGGAGGTCATGAGGGGTGAATCCTTAGCGGGCAGGCTCAAGTCTAGGTGGACCTTGTCAAAGGCTTCGTTGGGGTCTCCGAAAGGTGATTCCATCCCATGGGTAAAGTGTACCCTCTCTGCAGAGATTAAACTATCATGATAGCCGTGCTCATGTTAAGAGCGCGTGGAAAAGATCCACCGTGTAGTCCCATGGGTTTTAATAATCTAAATGATGTAGCAGGTTGGCGATAAGTGCTAGGCGGTGAGTGTCTTGCGCTTACGCCGTGAGGGCTGATTTTGTGTTAAACTAATAAACAATGGGTCATTAATTGAACTTAAGTTCCAACTGCAGTTTTCCAATTATTAGGGAAGGTTTATAAAATTGGCTTTGAGCAAAACAACCCTACCTGTTCTTGTATCCTGCATCATATATATAAGGACCTTGCTTGTCGAGTATTCACAGTACTCACCCTCGCATATCACGCTGGGTCGTTCATTCCAACGAACAGTGAAGAAACGAAGAAAGCGCTTCGACGCCGAAGTTCGATGGGGGCAATCAAGACTACTAGCCGCGACTCGGCCGATGCTGTGGCGTTTGGATGGGCGATCGACGATTTAATTTACTTCCGCTTTATATCATTTATTTATTGTAATAAATGGCGACTCGCCCTCATCAGATCGATGTTAATTTCAATGTAATAAGCGTGACGGTGATGTTTATCATTCAGATCTTGTGGTACCACTTGATCCTTGGGACTGCATGTATAGCCTGAGGGTCCTACCAGATGGCGGGTTCCGACACGGACTCCTTAGGAGCACACTTTTCGGTCCAGAGCTCTTGGACTCCACACGTTACCCCGGTTCTCCGACCAGAGTACCCTGGATTCTTTTCGTTCCCTGCTGTACCTGTACCCCCTACAGGATAGTTTGGACCACAGACCCTTGCTCCGGTTATGGCACCCCCACTACAGGGAGTCCCTGTTGCCGCTGTTAGCACGCCTACTGCTTGGGTTTTGACGGTGGGATCTTCTAGTCCAGGATCCTCCCACGTGCATCCAGTAGGCAGCTTGCCAGTGCGCAAGCGCCGACACACCCCACCGCTCCAGCACCGACCAGTGACGAGGAGTGTCACTGCCACCAGAGACACCCAGCCGACGACTTCTCGCAGAGCCACCAGTCCAGGACCGTCTTCCAGTACTCCTTCTACAGGAGTCAAGACTGCGACCGGTGTCGAGCTTCCACCAAGAGTGTTTTGAGCGGTTGGCACTAGCCGAGTACTACTCTTGTAGAGTTTTGTACCCCCTTGAAGCTTGTAGTCGAGCTACGAGGAGGAGTGGTACTCCCAGTTTTGGTTACAGTAGAGTGATGCGTGGCCACTGGGGCCGTTGCGAGGATCTATCGCCACACTTATAGATGCGTTGGTAATAGGAGAATAATACGCTATGCAGGATTTATCGCCACACTTGTAAATATGTTGGTAATGGGAGAATAATGCGCTATGAAGATCTATCGCCACATTTGTAAATGCGCTGGTAATAGGTGAATAATGTGTTGTGAGGATCTATCGCCACACTTGTAAATGCGTTGGTAATAGAAAAATATTATGTTATGGGATCTACCGCCACATTTGTAAATGCGTTGGTAATAGGAGAATAATACGCCAGAGGATCTATCGCCACACTTGTAAATACGTTGGTAATAGGAAAATAATGTGTTACGAGGACATATCGCCACATGGATTAATAATAATATTTTGATGATTTATTTATTTCACAATATTTTAAATAACAGAAAAGGGTAATTAAGTTCAAACCCTCATATAAATATATATATATATAATAAATTGAAGTTGTCACATTACACACACGATACCATCCGAAATAATATTGTATTCGATACAGCAATAACTTAAAAAATAAATAATAAAACATTTCAATGAATAATCATTTGCTAGTCTGATCAACTTCTCTCTTTGTATTCAGCATGTCCTTGGTGTGGTCTCAACTCCTCTCTTTGCATTCAGCATGTCCTTAACAACATCATCCATTTATCTTCTCAATCTAGCATGGAAAATTTATTATAGTTAATGAAGCATTATGAAAAAATGCACTATCAAAGTAATATGATTAAAAGGAGCATCATACAAGAGTTGAGAGCCATGTAGTGCTTGATCCAGCCGCATGAGCCAACAATTTGTAGCCTTTGATGGGTCGTATCAATTCTTCATATTTATCCGTTGCAACAATGACATTGACCAACCAAAATTCATTTCCTAGTTGAACGCCATTATGTGTAGCTTTTGGATCACAACTCGAATAGTAGCAACGGCCACATTCTTACTTCCTTTTTGAAACTCTTCTAGTATACTGTAGTGCCGCCTAGTTTACACATATACATACATGTTCACATAATTAGCAATCTAATATAAAATTTGTTAAGAATCATGTATCATATAAACAAGGATTAATTGATAGATGCCATTTGCACGAGTGGTAAAATTGAAAACCTGAAATTATGCAAAGGGCATCTATCTAAGTCACCAAACATAAACAAAGACTTGTGTACCGCTAATGCTTTGGACTTTACACAATTCATTCCATTGTGTTGTTGATTCTACAAAATATAAGTGTGGAGCATAAGTCTACCATTAAATTTTCTTATAGAAACAAAATTGCAAAGGGACTAGAGCATAAGCATTGTATTTTAACAACTACTTTAGTAGTAGGTCCTATGGATATCTTTTGTTCTGAACATAGATCTAATAATTAATAAGGGGTCAAGCAATTAAACATGAACATTAAGATACCATAGGACTGATTATTGACAGAATATGTAACCAACAGAAACATAATTGGTGAACAAAAATCTTACACTGTCACGATCCACTTGATGATTTGAGCAATATGAAGTTGCTTCCTTGTCAACAACCTGATGCATGTGTTTGTTGATTTGGTAAAGCAAATCTTACATGAATGTTAAGCATTCGTAGATAATAGATGTCGATGGCACTCACCTTGGTTGCAGTAGTATGCTTGTTTAGGCTTGTCTTGGTGTAATCATGATCATGACTCTCTATAGCCTACCATCCAACAACGATGAACGTCACATAGAAAGAAAGTAATGCTTATATATATGTGAATGAAACTTTTGTAATACAGAAGTGATATGTAATTAGAACAAAATACTTTTTTCGACCGTTGTTGCTCTTCTGCTACTTCTTCCAAATGATCTATATATTGCTGAAATTAACAAAACATGTGCGGTTGAGCAACAAAATGACAAAAAGCAGTCTAGTCATGTTAGTTTATTTGGAGCAGCAGAGTTTCTACTGTAGTTCAACAACCTTGGTGTAGATAAATCCTCCTCTGAATAGAACAAGGCCTTTCACCAATTTGAATTTTTCCTTCTTCTTTGGTTCCTTAAGATGCGTACAGTAAGTTCTCTGCCTAATATGTGAAGATACCACTGCTGCTAAAAGCTATACAAATATGAATAGTGGCAGGTTTGTATGCGATGAATAGTGGTAGGTTTGGCTGTAAAATTAAGATTGAGACTTATTAAGAGGTATATAGTCATGTAAGTTTCATTAAGGGGCTCTTTACTGGGATCTACAGTTGTTCCCTCTATATCTCTTCTAACCCATGTTTGACTGCTATGTGCATTATCAAAAAGTTCCCTTAGATGACCAACATGATAAGGTTTAGTTCCGATTCATTGATAAACTGCACAAAGAAAAAAAATGGGTACTTCTCAATCTGGAATACACCTCCATGGAACAGTTGTGTACACATGAGAAATCAACAGCAAAACCCCTAATAAATTAATAATATACAAATTGAGCAGTATATTGAGGATGCTAACATGCCTGAACCATCAAATTGCAGAAAAAGATTGGAAGGATAAGATAACAGCAAAAACCTATTTCTTGAGCAGCTAACAGCACACGTTTTATTTTACCTCTTGGCATATCTGTGAAACCATAAAAATCTGATAGCCTAAATTGTCATATCAATGAGTTAAAAAATAATAGCAGTAGGTACTACCATGCCATATATTTCAAATCTAGTACAAGACATGTTGGCGCCATGGTTTATGACCAAAAAAAACAAACAGTTCTAAGCTTTGTGGCTATGTTGATAACACCCGTACACAAACAATTCCTCTACTTGTTAATGTAAGAAAAATAGAATATGAAAATAGAATACGGAACCAAGATTGGATCAGATCAGATCTTGCTGCAGATTAATAGAGAAGAAACAAGAAAGAACATAGCAGAGGCCAATGTACAACGAGCGAAGCTGCTGATGTTTGCCCTTCAACAGAGCCTATGAAAACAGGGAACAAAAAAATTCAAAACAGGACAATACGTGTGCATTTGCAGAGTTTTCTTTATGGTGTTAAGAAAAACTAGGCACTAGAACCACGACAGCTTTTACTAGAATATTTCTTTCATTATACTAACCTACTAAGATTTGGAAATGATAGGCACTCAATCAAACCTGGTTATCTTCATGTTCTTTGTACAATGGGCATGCTGCTGTTTGAAAAACTGAAGACAATGCATTCAATAGTTTACTAATGGAAAATTGAATTCTTTTCTTTGGGTGGTCTTGTTACTGGATACATTTAAATTCATTGGACACTAATTTTTCAAGTATCAACCCAATAGCAAGAGGTCAATGATACACATCCACCGATCACCATCCATTCTTTGAACCAAAGCTAGTGAAATTGGTGCGAGAGAAGGCAATTGAAGAAATTACCAAAGAATGGGAGCAAGAATGAAAACATTTATGTGCAAGGAGGTTTGTTAAATTACAAAGCCAAGAACAGATCACACCGCTGTTCTTGTTGATTATTGCAAATTCCTGCCAGACGAGAAATAGATCACCCTAGGAAGTAGATCTTGCTGCAGATAGATCAAGGGTCCTGAATCAAGAACAAAGATGACCGTCAAGAACAGCAAGACTATATTATTTGATTGTTCCAAAGATTAGCGAGCTCTTGATGTTACCTCGTGATGGATGAACTCACGCCTCGCCGCTGCGTGTTTGGTGACGCAAGCGGCGGACAACGGTAGAAGTATCTAGTCTAGGTGAGATCAAAGGAGCACGCAATATCATCAACGATCAAGCTCATGATCAAGGGCGTGACGTGGTGGTGCCTTAGGCAGCAGGATACCCTACCTTAGGAGATAACCAAGGTGGTTATTAGGAAACAATGCCGAGATTATGTAGTTGATTGTGGGGAAAATAGAAGGAGATGTACGGTAATAGATAATCAACTGATTGTTGATATTTTAGTTATATTATTATTTTTATTTATTAAGAGATTACTCCTGAAAATAGAGATATAACTAGAAAGTGGCAACGCTTACACTTGCAACGGATTCCATCTGTTATGGTCCACCTGATTACTACAAATAGAATTTACAACGCAAAGAATGTGTGGCTATAAGATTAACTCTCAACGCATGGTTAGAACGTTGGGAGGTATGCATTGGCAAATGGGGGTTTTTCTTGTAGTGCGGGTGCTAATACCCCGCAATTTGAGACTAGGTTTTTCATGGTCGGTCAATGATCGATTTTGTACTCTGATCCTGTACCACATTTGATGCCCCCTTATATACGTGTGATGGTTTTCCTTTTTCAGTTTCTTCCATTTATATGAGATTGTAAGAGTTAAACTATATGATTATAAAGTATAAGTATATATATATAACCATTTATCATAATAAGCAAAGTAATAATAGAAAATTTTCATCTTCCTATATCTCAGATGGCACCTCGTAAAACAATTAGAGTGAATGCCGGAATCCATCCTCGTCACCATGAGGCGGAAGGTAGAGGAAGAGGCCGTGCGCGAAACCCAATACCTCCTCCCCCTCCAGTTCATCCAACTATGGCCGACGTAATGGCTCATCAGACCCGACTTCTCCAAGCTTTAGTAACCCACCAGATAGGAAACCCTGGTCGGCATGGATCTAAACTTGGATACTTCCTTCGAACAAACCCACCTACATTTTCTCAAGCAACAAAACCTTTAGAAGCAGATGACTGGCTTCGTACTTTTGAAAAGAAGCTAGCACTTGTAAGGATTCGTGAGGAAGATAAAGTGCTCTTTGCCACTCATCTGTTGGAAGGAGCAGCAGCTAGTTGGTGGGATAATTACATGGCCACCAGAATAAAAGAGAAGGAAGAGGAAGAGTCTGAGGAAGAAGACGAGGAAGAGGAAGGAGAAGCTAAAGAAACGGATAATGAAGATGAGGAGCAACCTGAAAATCAAGGGGTAGTTCAGAATAATCAGAATGAAAATGTTCAACATGATGCCCTAAACTGGGGCATACCTGAAGAAGAAGCTCCACTAGCGGGAATCCCTTGGGATGAATTTGTCAAAGTTTTTCGTAATGCGTTCATCCCAAAGGGAATAATGAAGATGAAGAAAGCGAAGTTTAAGAAATTGAAACAAGGAAGTATGACAGTGACTGAATACCTAACAAAGTTTACTCACCTTGCCCGATATGCTATTAAGGACGTGGAGAATGATGAAGATAAAATTGAGAAGTTCCAAGATGGTCTCCATCCTAAAATAAAGTATCAACTAAGTGCTTATGATTTCCCTAGTTTTCAGCACTTAGTTAATAAAGCCCTTATATTGGAAAATGAGAAAAAGGGATTGGAAAATTTCCGAAAAAGAAAATGGATTGCTCAGAAGGGCGCCAGTACCAATCAACGGAGGCCCTTTAAACCTTCGACACCTGTAGCAAACCAATGGAAATCCAACTTTGCCCAGAGACGCTATGTTAGCAATGAAAAGTCACGTTCCACGGGATTCCCACCCAAAAGTTCCCCGGCCACCATAATAAGCCAAAGGAACATTGGAAATACTCCTAGCGTTACATGCTTTTATTGTGGAAAACCAAGGCATTTTGCCAATACATGTCCTGAAAAAGCTACTCGTCTTAACACAACAACTACTCAAAACAGAGGAGTTCAACCATCTAATGTTGCTCAACAAGGACCGACTCTAGGAACTCGCATGCCACGGACAGCACCAACAGTCCAAGGGCGTGGTCGAGTTAATCATATCATGGAGGAGGAAGCTCGTGAAGCTACCAGAGTCCTAATGGGTACCTTTTTCTTTAACTCAATCCCTGTGAAAATACTTTTTGATTCTGGAGCTTCGCATTCGTTCATATCTGAAAATATGGCATATAAAAACAATTTACCTAGACTCACACTAAAGAAACCAATGCTTCTATCATCTCCCGGAGGATCTTTGTTAGCTACTCAAGCATGTCTAGATGTAGACTTAACCTTAGATTGGTTACTTCTTAAGGCTGATCTGTTAATCCTACCCACCCAAACTATAGATATAATTTTAGGAATGGATTGGTTAGCCAAACAGGAAGGAATGATCGATTGTGCTAATCGAACTATAATTATTAATAAATGGCCATATGACCAAGCCAAAATCCATGTAGATACCCTAAGGTCTAGAGATCTTTCTGTAAACTCCATAAGAGAGATTCCTAAGGAAGAAGTTCCGGCGATCCGAGATTATCCTGATGTCTTTCCAGAAGAACTACCAAGAATGCCACCAGACCGAGATGTGGAATTTGTCATAGACCTTATACCTGGAACAGCCCCGATTTCTAAAAATTATTACTGGATGAATGCCTTAGAACTAGAAGAGTTAAAGAAACAATTAGCTGAGTTGGAAGCTAAAGGTTTTATTCGTCCTAGTTTCTCTCTTTGGGGTTCCCCTGCTATGTTTGTTGGGAAGAAAGATGGAACTAAAAGATTGGTATTGGATTATAGAGCCTTGAATGAAGTGACAATTAAAAATAAATATCCCTTACCTAGGATCGATGACCTGTTTGATCAACTCAAAGGGGCTACTCATTTCTCCAAAATAGATCTACGTTTAGGCTACCACCAAGTCAAAATTAATGAGAAAGATATTCCAAAGACTGCTTTCATTACAAGATATGGACTTTATGAATTCACGGTTATGTCTTTTGGTTTGACCAATGCTCCTGCATACTTCATGAACATAATGATTAAAGCCCTTATGGAATACCTGGACAAGTTTGTGGTAGTGTTTATTGATGATATACTCATCTATTTCCGAAGTGCTGAAAAACATGCCCAACATATACATCTAGTCTTGCAGAAGCTACGAGAACATCGACTATATGCTAAATATAGCAAGTGTGACTTTTGGCTAAGCGAGATTAGTTTTCTGGGGCATATCATATCAGCAGAGGGGGTAAAAGTAGATCCAGCTAAAGTAGTAGCTGTTACCAATTGGAAATCCCTAGTTTCAGTGAGAGAAGTCAGAAGCTTTTTGGGTTTGGCTGGATACTACAGAAGGTTCATAGAAGCTTTTTCCAAGATTGCATAACCGATGACCCAATTACTTCAAAAAGATAAAAAGTTTGAGTGGACTGAGGTCATGGAAAAGAGTTTTCAGGAAGTCAAAACCAAACTAACCTCAGCTCCAGTCTTAGCAACACCCGATATTACCCAAGAATTTGAAATTTATTGTGATGCATCAAAACAAGGAATTGGATGTGTGTTGATGCAAAGTGGAAGAGTGGTATCCTACGCCTCTAGACAATTTCGGAAACATGAAGAAAATTACCCAACTCATGATTTGAAATTAGCTGCTGTTGTCCATGCTCTCAAACTTTGGAGATATTATTGAGTCGGTATTCATTGTAAAATTTATACCGACCATAAAAGTTTGAAATACATTTTCACCCAACCCGAGTTGAATCAGCGCCAATGACGATGGCTAGAACTTATTAAGGATTATAAATTGACTGTCCATTATCATCTAGGCAAAGCTAACATTGTGGCTGATGCTTTAAGTCGACAGCCACAATGCAATGCCTTAGATGAATGGCAATTGCCTATACCCTTGACCAAAGAGTTTTATCAATTGAATATGAGTCTTGTAAATCAAGGAACGGTTGCTACCTTAATGCTGCAACTAACCCTAATCGATCAAATCAAAGAAAAGCAAAAAGGACATCCAAGCTCAGAACGAATAAAGAAAATAAAATCAAAGGATAAAGGGTCAAGATTCTTACGGGACAATCAAGGAGTAATTTGGTTTGGAAAACGGATATTTGTCCCTCACAATCTAGGTCTTAAAGAACAAATCTTGAAAGAAGCTCATGAAACTCCATATACTATTCATCCGGGTAGCACCAAAATGTATCAGGATCTCAAAGCCCAATTTTGGTGGCCCCGTTTGAAAATAGATGTGGCTGAATTTGTAGCCAAATGTCATATTTGTCAGCAAGTAAAGGCTGAACATCAAAAGCCTGCTAGATTGTTACAACCATTAAGGATACCTGAGTGGAAATGGGAAGAAGTAACTATGAATTTTATAATGGGATTACCCCGCACCAAAACCGGATATGATTCGATATGGGTAATAATAGACAGATTGACTAAAGTAGCTCATTTTATACCAGTCCGGACTACCTACAAGGGTAGCAAGTTAGCAGAGTTATATATGTCCAGAATAGTGTGCTTGCATGGAGTGCCCAAAATAATAGTTTCCGATAGAGGCAGTCAATTTACTTCTCAATTCTAGGAAAAGCTACACACCGCTCTTAGAACAAATTTAACCTTTAGTACAGCTTATCATCCTCAAACAGATAGGCAAACTGAAAGAGTAAATCAAGTACTAGAGGATATGTTAAGAGCATGAGCTTTAGAATTTTCAGAGTATTGGAGCACATGTTTACCCTATGCGGAATTTTCATATAACAATAGTTATCAAGCTAGTTTGAAAATGTCACACTTTGAAGCCCTATATGGACGAAAATGCCGAACCCCATTGTCTTGGTCGGAAACTAGAGAAGGAAGAGTATTTGGAATAGAGATTTTACAAAATGCAGAAGAAAAAGTCAAGATAATAAAGGAAAGATTGTTAGCAGCCCAGTCATGGCAGAAAAGTTATGCCGATTGTCGGCGTAGAGAACTAAGTTTTGATATCGGCGACTGGGTATATCTTAAAGTTTCCCCACTTCGAGGAGTTCAGAGATTCCATGTCAAAGGAAAACTTGCTCCACGATATAGTGGACCATACCAAATCATAGACCGCAATGGCCAATCGGCTTACCAAATAGATCTACCAATTAAACTAAGTGGAATACATGATGTATTCCATGTATCCCAACTTAGAAAGTGCATACGACAACTTGAAAAGCATACACCTCCCTCAGAAACTCAAGAAATCCCAAAACAAATAGAATCCATTCTTCCTAAGCATCCGGTGCAAATCCTCGACATCAAAGAAAAACAAACTAGGCACAAAACAATCCGACTATGCAAGGTGTTATGGAGTCATCAGACTGGAGATCATCTCACCTGGGAACCCGAAGACCAACTTTGAGAAAAATACCCTTTCTTGTTTACTTCTAGGCTAGTAATCTCGAGGACGAGATTCTTTTAAGGGGGTTAGGCGTTGTAACACCCCAATTTTTAGAAGCAAAATAAATAATTAATAAAAGAAAATAGTAATAAAGATAATAAACAAGAAATAAACATTTAACATTTAAAAATATGTAAATAGGAATTTAACTTTGAATAAAGAAACTAATTTAAGTAAAATATCATAAAGGAGAATAGGTAAATACTTACAAATTCTAAAACAAGTATATAGGAAAACCAATGTTAAAAATTTCTAGCAAAAGAAAGTTTTCCCTAATAAAGTTTTAACAGAAAACTTAATGGTATAAAAACTAGGCAAAATCTTAAAAATTTAAATTTTTGGAGAAATCTATCTAAATTTACCTATTGGGCCTAGTTTCCCATTTATCTTTCTTTTCTTTTCATTTTTCTGCTCAGCCCAAGCCGAGTTGGGCCGGCCTCATCTCTTTCGGCCTCACCTTGGCCCAACTGGCTCAGCCAGCCCACCCCGGCGCCCCCTCTCCTTTCTACCTCCTTCGGCTCTGTCTTCCTCACCGGTGCGCCCGACCTGCTGCTCGAGCCAGCCGGCGCCGCCTGGCCTAGTCCGACCCATGCTGATGAGTCAGCATGGGGGAGTCGCCACGCCTCGCCACCTCGCCCCTTCGTCATCATCACGGAGCCCACGGTGGCAGCCCCTCTCTCGCCGCCGTAACAAGGCCACCTCGGGTAACATCCTCGGCCAAATCCACCCAAACCAGGTAAAACACCGGCGCGGCCGTTGTCATGCAAATGCCTGGAATGCCCCTAGCCACACCGGCAACCCTATATAAGGGAGCACGGTGCTCAATTTCACCATTTCTCCATTTCGGCCCGTTTCATCCCCTTTTCGAATTCCGACCAACCGAGGCCGCCCGAGCTCCCTCCTTCGGCCTGAAGCTGCCCCAGATCATCGCCAAGCCTCTCCCAGAGAAGGTTTGAGCTATAGGCCGCCGAAGAAGGCTAGCACCGACGTCCCACTTCCCCTGCTTACTGCCTCAACGCCGCTAGCCTGACCCAGACCGCCTCGACCCCAACCAACCTTCGGGTAAGCCTTCCCATACCTCCCCGATGCTTCTTCATGGAAAATCTGAGCTAAAACAAGCCCAAATTGCCTTAGCTCCACCTTACGGTAGCAAATGGCCGCTTGGCACCGCAGTCCCAGCTCGCCGCCGGCGAAATCCCTTGCAGGACGACCTGCGCCTAGGTACCCTAAACCCATAGGTGACATAGCTAAAACCGGCCCTCTAGCGCCCTAGAAACAATGCCGAAGACCTCACCGGAGTTCAACCAGGGGGGAGACGACGAGCTGACGTTGGCACAACGTCGCCCTTACCCTCACTGTTAGGCGGGGCCCAGCGCCACTGTGCGGGGGATTTAAAAATCCCACGACCCTCTCTCACTCGAGACCGACAGGTGGGCCCAAGGACCCACCCGTCAGCCTAAGTGACCGCGCCCTCTCGCCAGAACCGCCTCTCAACGCAGAACATGCACCGGCGAAATATGCCTTCACCTGGGCTGTGTTCGTTCTCCAACCCGTGAGACCTTATGGCCCACGCGGCAGTCTCCGCCCCATCACCGACCAGTGGAGCCCATCGTCACGGCCATTCGTCTTGTAAGAGCGCCGTCAAGATGGGCCGTCCGACCTTGGGCCGTTTTAAATGCTGGTGGATCGATCGAATGAGAACGGCCGAGCTCACATCGCTTCGATGATTTTTAACCTATTTAATAATTAAAGAATACCATATAATGATTCATAATTCCTAAAAATATTAAATGTCCTCCAAAAATCATGCAAAAATTCTATAAAATACTACAAAGTTGAAGGAACTTAATAAAAATAAATTTAAGGGATCTATAGTAGCATTAATATCCATAAGAATTTAAAAATAGGTAAACTAAGTATAAATTAAATAAGAAATACCTAAAAGTAAAATATATTTATATATATATACAAATGGAAATGATCAAAAAGGGTGAAAATATACATACTTATAAAGTTAGTTAAAATTGAAATTTATTAAAATTTATACATTTCTCGCCTCCAAAACCTATATAATAAGAAAAATAAACTGATAAATAATCAAGTAGCAAAAATCTATGCAAGATTACAAGTAACCCATTTCCCTAGCAACCCTCATCCATCTATTACAAAATATTTACTTTGGATTGTTTAATACTTTAGAGAACGAGACGACCGACGTCTTGCTGGACGAAGATCAAGTACAAGATCCGGACTACGAAGAAACAGGTGAGCCAAAATCTCTTGATCATCCTTTTGCCCAGTTTTCATCTGAATTATGTTGATTTTCTATAATAGTTTGCATGTCAAATGGACTTCCAAATACCTTATGATAATTTTAAAAGGTGCTAATAGAGCCAGTCAAGCTATTCCTTTCTATAAGTTGTGTTAGTAAGCATGAACCTCTCCATGGCTTTTCATGTCATATCCTTTGATAACCTAAGGTTTAGAAAACTAAACTTTAAGCCTTTGAACATGGCTTACACCTGCTCAAGTCTAGAGTCCATGGATTAATTTCTTAGCTGTCAACGGTACGGTCTTAGGGTGATGGGTCAATCTAAGTAACGGTATAGCCCGCTATTAACGGTGCAAGTTCAACGGTATAGTGCGCTATCGACGATACAATTTGATCCCGACAAACACCGTACACGGAGCAGGTACCTCTTTGGTACGGTCCCATCATTTGCATGACGTGTACCACGACAGAGTTATATTCCTCGGATTAAGATTACAGCATTGAAGCATTTGTATTGCTTTGTTGGACAGTCTAATCTTAGTGAATATCTTGAGTACATAGTTATGGGAATGTGTCGAGCCCTGTTCTTGAGTATTCCTTGCACTCGACAAACCAAAGAAACAATCCATACACTCGGGTATTTGCAAAACCTGAGTGTGAACAAAGTCTATATCATTTGAAATTCTATTGATTGGATCTGAAGATCCTGGCCATAGTTGAGCTCAAGGGGATCACTCCTCTTGACGAAGAGGGTGAGTCTACCGCCACTGGTTGGGAAACATGCGCTAGCTATAGTATGGGCACGGGTTCGCCAGAAGATAGGAATCGTGCGCCAGTTGTAGTATGGACACGGATTCGCCATATTATTCGGGGATAGCTCGCCATGGCGATGGGAGCTAGTCTGCTGATTGTGGAGACCATGACCATGGCGATGGTATGTGTCTGCCACGTGTAACACGTGTTCCTCGATTAAGGATACGTGGTCGCCATTTTGATATATTAATATCTGAAGAAATTGGCATACATATATGGTCCGATACGTCTTTGATTTTGGAAATGCTATATGTTAGGGCTTTAAACTTTAAAGTTTTATGGCATGATTTAGAGCAAATAAAAGATATCCAACCTCCACCAAAAAGGCTTTGCATTTCTGAATTGCATTCGGCAAGATTTTGGTTCGCGAGCGCGGTTGATTGTGCACTCACACTCGCACTCACTCATATTTTAGGTGAAGAGGATGACGGCGAGGACCCATACGATTGCTTTAGTGGAGAAGATGGGTTATAAGAAGAAGACCCAGACGACGACTAAAGGTCAACTCCAGCCACTTACCTGTTGCTGTCCTGCTACCTCCGCTTATTGCTTAGCTGTCCGCAGGTAGTTTTAGATTTCAGTTTGTAATAACAGGCCCTACTCGGCCTTGCACTCTGAGCTTTTGGAAATACTTTCGGACTTTAGATGTTATAAATCTGTAAAGAATGGCTAGTTTGATTTCAGCTCAATGTATTAATTATGTGCGGTGTTGGCATGATCCTGGTCTAACATTATGTGCACAAAAATGGGTTCTCGATTTTTATTCTTCGGAACAGGGGCCCACACTACCTATGGGCGAGCAGCTCGGACGAGGTCCCCGATGTAATGTATGCAAATCGAAAAAGGCACGCATGGACAGAACAGACGAAGTGAACAAAAGATAAAAAAAGTCACATTCCCAACAAGTTCAAAATACAAAGGTTCAATTAAAATAGGACTAGGGACCCTAGTAATCTTTGCATCAGCCCTCTTAGGCCGAACCCCTCTGACTGACCCCTCTGGCTGTAGCTTGCGAGGCCATCGAAACTGTCCACTAGGAAAGGTGTAGCGGTCCAGAGGGTGCACGTCCCGCTGCGGTCGCTCAGTCGGAGTCGGTGTGGCCTGCTCTGGCTGCGACGCCTGAGTCGGTGGAGGGGGTGGCCCAGACTACTGAGAGGGCGCGAGCTCGTCCGGGGCGACTAAGTACGAGTCCACGTCAAGGTAGGCGTGGCCTAGGTCTGTCTCTAAGGCAGCGTCTGAGCTGTCCCAGTCCGTCGGTACACGACCTGAAAGTATGAAAAGTTAGATTTGAATTGACGTGCAATACAAAAATTAGGAAGTGAAAGACGACCTCTTACCTCACACATCTGCTCGGGGGGTCGCGACGAACTGATACCCAGGCCTCAAGGAGGACGGCCCAGCCTCATAGCCCGGAGTCCACCACGCTCTCTGCGGTGGCCCCTGTGAGGACGTCCCTGCCTCGTAGCCCTGAGTCCACCGCGCTCTCTGTGGTGCCCCTGTGTGGCCATCCCAGCCTCGTGGGAGTGCGACCTCCAAGCTCCAAGTGAGGGCCCCCGTGGCGCTGTTACGGATTTCAATAGCGTGTTAATTAGCGAACAATATATCACATTATGAAAGACGTCCTTACCTGCCATTTTTCCTGTAAATAAAACATCGACCACAAATTATTACAAGTGGCCCTTAATTTATCAATATGTACCCTCAACATTAAGTCGTCCATATTTTTTACGCCATCTATACCTCACCACATTTAATGGAGCACATCTGTTATGTACTAAATAAAACATTCTCTGAGAAATCAGGACAAATCTATCATTTTAAGTCATAGATTTTTCGTATGTACTAATTAAGCCCGATCAAAAATCCCACTCCTAAAAATACCGTCAATATAACCTAAACATTATGTCGTCCATAATTTTTTTACGCCATCTATAGCCTAATAGATTGAATCTGGGTTTACATTGCCTAAATAAAACATTATTCGAGAAATCTTGAGACAGCCCTAAACCCTAACAATACCATGTAAGTCACAGAAATCATGACAAAGCCGAAATATTGTCTGGCCTAAAGTCATGGAAATTTAATATCTACTGATTAAGTTCAAGCATGAATCCTACTTCTAAAAATATCATCAATATACACTAATCATACTATATCAATACCGTACAAAACCCTAAACCCTAGCCAATATCTTAAATATCTTATTTCACTATATATATTACTGCTTACTGCTAACCTATAAGATTATAATTGCTATCCTACCATGTTTTCAGTAAAACGATAATACCAGAGAGAAAAAAATTTACCTTAGCGTGGGGCCAACAACTACTCTTTCTTTTTTTCTCTCCCCTTTCTCTCTCTCAGGCGCTCCCGCGGGCTCGGCCAGGAAATGAGGAGCGCTCGGGCTGGCCGGCCGCCGGTGCTTTATATAGCGCAAATATCGCCCTTCCAACGGGCGATTTTATCCCGCGCCCAAATCTCGCCATCCCAATGGGTGAAATTTTAAAATCTTGCCGTATGCAATGGCGACATTTGTCCCCTTCAGCGGCGGCCCGGGTGGCCTAAAGATCACCACTCGGAAGGGCGAATTTTTAATGAATCGCCATTTGAAATGGCGATTTATCTTTCTCGCCCGTTGGGGTGGCGAGGGACAGCTATTTTTTAATTTTTTAAAAAGACATGTTATTTTTTAATTCAAATTATTTTTAAATATAAAATATTAAAAAATTCCCGCCTTGTCACTGCCTCCTGGTCCTTTTTGGGCCACCTACTGGGCCGCACGAGGCCTGTAACATCCCATTTTTGGGTGTTTCTAAAGTTTTTCAAAATTTTAAAACATTTATAATGCTCTTGATGTTTTTGGAAAGAATATGTCTAAAATACAATATTTTGCCTCCATGAAATCAAATAAACCCATGTATATGCATATACATGAACAATATCTTTGGTATATCCATATTTTCAAACCATGAATAGTAAATACACCCAAAACTTGAATTTCTAATATATTACTTGGATTGTATTTATATTTTGAATATAATTACTTAATTGAATGGAAAATGGTATTTTCATACCATGAATAGTGTTTTCATGATAATGAATAGTAAACTATTATCTATACCCTTTTTAGGAAAAACATTTTAAAACCATCTTTAGTCCTTTTCTTCTCCAATTCTAATGTATATTCAAAATATTATCTAAGGGTGAATTGACCTTTTTGCCCTCAGCCCAATACCCCATTTTCCCTTCTCCCTCCCTTCAATTTTTCGGGCAACCCACAGTGCTCGGCCAGCCTTAGGCCATGCCCGACCAAATGGCTGCTCCCTTTCCTGGCTCGGCCCATTCTCCCCTCCCCTCTCCCGGCCGCAGCCCACCATGGCCCAGCCGAAGCCCCCTCCCTTGCATACCTCGCTGGCCGGCTCTGCCTCGCTCTGCCTCTGCCCGTGCCCTGCTCTTCACCGTGGTGCCACTGACCCGCCGCCCCTACCACCGTCCGGCCGCCTCGCCATTGGTCGCCGACCTTCCACTGGCGCCATACCGCTGCCCTGGTCAGCACCGACCTCCCCCTCCTCTCCTGGCTCCCCTCGCCTCTGCCCTTGCTCTGCTCCTCGCTCACTGGCATGCTGTCCCCACAATAGTCCGGCCGCGCCCCACCACCGTCCGGCCACCGACCATCCACGTCTCGACGTGCGCGCATTTACTCCCCCGTCCTTTCCGCGCCTATTTAAGCCCGACCCAAGCCTCCCCTTCCCCCTCGTTTCCCCGTTTCGCTCGGGCACAACGGCCGCCACAGTCGCGAGCCACTTCCGGTGCACCCCGAGCCCCGGCAACCCCATCTATCCCTCCCTCTCTTCCCCTTAATGCTCTCACCAAACCTAATTGAGTTTTTGTTGTTTGTAGCTCGCGAACGAGCTCCATTGCCGCTACCAGCCGCGACCGCCCCCTTTCTGATTGCGCGTCGTCGGCAACGTCCCCGACCTCCTCCTTTGGCCCACGGAACCCCAGCACCATCCTCCACCTCCCCCTGGACGGAATCGGTGTGAAGCGTGTCGGGACCCGATTTTACTAAATCGAACCCTCTGTGTCAACGGTATGAGTCCCAAGGATCCGTGCTCATACCCACAGTAAACAAAGATGAATTACCAGTATCACACTGCATAACTAAATAAAATATTCAGAGTGCAACAGCTCCATTTATTACAATAATTTATAACGACCATAAGTCTTCACTAAAAGCAATTAAGAAGCAAATAAAGAACGACAATGGTGTCCCATCACGGCCACGGGCACGCACCGAACGGGAGCAGCTAGTAGTCCTGCGCATCATCCGGATACTCCGCAACGAACTCCTGGTCGTACTCCTGACCTGCTCGTGGAATAAGCAGCCCCGAATAAAAGCCGGGGTTAGCACGCGAATGCTAGCAAGTCTTTCCTGGGAAGGGCCAGGCTAGGCTTATCCTAGGAAAGATAGTGGCTCATTTGCATAAAAGCATTTAACTTAGAAGTATAAAAACATTTAATAAAACATAAGTAAATAAATAGCAATTCTCATGATTAATCTCAACAAATGACATAATACTCAAACTCGGTGTCTCATATCTCATATTCTCAATATCTCAGATCACCATCTCAAAAAGTTCTCATGCTCGCTCTCGCTCATCATGAATCATCTAGCAACGGCACAATGCCTAAAAAACCTTACCCGGTCAAAATTAATTTAGGTGTAGCTACGATGTGAAAAACCACCAAGACGCTCATAACCGGAGCACGGCCATTCGAATGGGTTTACACTCGCAGAGGTTGCACGCTTTTCAAGAAGATACGATACTCCCGCCGGAAAGCATCGTAACAAAATCCATCAAAAGACTAACCCCGAGTTTGACACAGTCATACCTAATATTCACACAAGTACCCCGGGGGGGCTTCGACTGTACCTGATATTCACACAAGTACCCCGAGGGCCAACCCCAGGCTGTACACCGGCAATGACGCATCCCGCGGGAGCTCACCCACGGTGTAAGGACGGTGGCAATCCCGACGTTACTCTCCCTCTAGATCAGGCCCGTCCCATTCCGGGCTTGCGGTCGCACGGGAAATTCTCAGTTAAATCCATCACGATCATCGGTCCTTAGGGACCGGAGCGTCGACTCAAGTCACCCGCTCCGAGTCAAATTATTAGTTGGTCAAATTTTAATTAATGAGTGAATAATCCCACCACAAAGCCCAAATTCTCATGTCTCATACTCAGATACTCCAGATTCTCATATTAAAGTGTTTAATGATGATCAAATAAGTAGGAATCACTCCCCGGTGACTATCTAAGCAATGCTAAGCCAACTAATAATTTAAAACAGTAGCAAAATTACATAATATTGTCATCCTAAGGTTTGTCATGATCGTGGGTGCATATCATATAAATAAACGATATACACTGGGAATTACTATAGCAAATACGCATAATTTAATTAAATAGCAATTTTGGTAAAATCTAGAAATTGGGATTCTAGGGGAAAGACTTGCCTTCCTGATCTCCTTCACTTTGCGGAACGTCGGCGGCGTCGGCGAACTCTCCTTCGTCACCCGCGGGATCTACCGTACACAAATCGAGAAAAACAAATAATAAATACCAAAAACAGTAAGTAAATTGAAAAATTATATAAAAATTACAGTAGATATATATGAATTTTCTGAAAATTTAGAAATTGGAATCGCCGGATTTGGAGTTCGGATGAATTCGTAGCAAAATAGTGAAATATCACTATCACTGAAATTCGGGAAATTGGAAAAGGTACTGTAGCTACGGGCCGGCTACTGTAGCACGCAGCCCACACGTGAAGGGATAAGATGCTGGCTGCATCTGCATCTGCTGGCTGAGAAAAATCAAAGAAGAAAGAGAGAGGAAACTAGAGAGAGGAAGGAGAAGAAGAAGAGAGGAAGGAGGAGGAGGAAGAAAGGAGAGGAGAGAGGAGGAAGAGAGGCCGGCGGCGGGTGGCTCCGGCGAGGGCGGCGGTCCGCGAGCTTGAGGCGGCGCAAGACTCGGCGTGGAGGCGGCGGTTGCTGCGTCGGCTTCAGCCGACGGCGATGTGGCGGCGGCGGCGTTGTTGGGTTGGCGCGGGCGCGTGAGGAGCAGCAAGCGACGTTGGCGGCGGAGTAAGCGGCGGCGGCGGCAGCGCGTGCTCAGCTCGGGTGGTTTATGGCGGCGGCGCGCCGTGGTGAAGCGGCTTCGCGCGGCAGCGGTCCGGCGGCGGTGGCTGGAGGCGGCGCGGCTTCGCGCGGCGGCGGCGGGTTGGTGGCGGCGACGCAGTAACAGCCGCGGCTAAGGCGGCGTGGAGCAACGCGACGGCGAGTAAGTGGAAGCGATGGTGCGGCGTGATCCACGGCAACGGGACAAGGGAAACAATGGCGCGACTACCTTGACGCCGACGGTTCCAGGAGACGAGAGACGAGACGGCGGCGATGATGGTGATGGCGGCGGCGGCGACAACAAAGCGGAAGAAGATGACGACGAGGTCGACGCGATGCGGCGACGGCAACACAGATTGATGTTGGGATGGATTAGGGTTAATTGGGGTTTAAATATGGGATTAGGGATGAAAACGAGTTGGGCTAGAATTGGGTTGGGCCTAATCCGCGAGGATTAGAGGTTGATCCCTAATTGCTTTAAGATTCGTATAAATAGATTAGGAAAGTTAATTTGTAAATTTTTAGGGTGTCACAAAGCGCCTCGAAGCTTCCCCACGCCGTGTCCCCTGTTTTGGTACCTACGGCCTCCTCGTCGCCGGCCACCTCCAGACCTCCCCGGCCTCGGACAAGCCCAAGGTAACGACCCTCGAAGCCCCTTGAAGCTCTAGGGTATCTTGCCGTTGCTTAAAACCCCTCGGAACGCCGGTGCCGTTGCTCGCCGCAGCTCCCCGCCGCCCCAGCTCACGGCGCCGCCGCCTCGGTTCACCGCCGTCGAAACCACGCGAGGACGTCCTAGCTCTACTCCCCGCGCACCCATAGGAGCCAACCGCATCCCTTTTCGTGCCTCGAAGCGCCGCCAAGACGACGCCGTAGGGATCGCCGGAGCTCTGGCCGGAGGAAAGAGCCCGGCCGACGTCATGCTGACGCCATCATTCAGCACACAGTGCCGCTCTCTCTCCCTGTAGCTGACATGTGGGCCCAGGTCCCACATGTAAGTTTAAGTGGCAGCGTATTTCCACCTTTACGCTTTCCGCCCTGGAAAGCGCCCTCGTGCTGGAGCTTTGCTCCCACGGGCCGGACCTCGTTTTGGGCCGCACAGTGGTGTATTTCGGCCCACTACAGCGTAGACTAATTATTTAGTGTTTTTCCATTTGATTTAAATACTAGAAAATGGTTTTAGATTATTAAAAATAGTTAGTGACTTTGTAAAATCCTGGAAAAATTAGGTAAAATACTAGAATGCTTTTGGAACCTAGGAAAAATATTACTTTGCATATTAAAATAATATAATTCTCTGTAAAGTAATAATAGCCATTTTCTAGCTATTTCCTTTAAGCAGAAAATCTAGAAATAGGTTTTCCCTTTATTAAAAATACTAGATGACCTCCAAAAATCATGAAAATATTTCTGGAGACACTTTATAGTGTCTGTAACTTAGGAAAATTATTATTTTCTCATGCACCCATATATTATTTCTCTAAATAATAGAATAGGCAATATATGATTATAGAATTGTTTGTATTAAGCTTTTTCCATATAAGATATTTTGATATATCTGTCATGCCTACTGTTTATACTGATTTTTATGAATGTTATCCAAATTATTAGAGTTATTGTGGGTAGATATCTTATATCATGCATATACATTTATATTTGCATTAGAATTATTATTGCATAAAGGCTCACTTAATAAAACAAGTAGATTATGGATCCCGTTAAAAGGTCCATAATGTTTGTAGAATCATTGCACATCATGCATCATGCTCTAGCATATTTCTAATTATATTTGTGCTATTTGGATTATTCACGATAGATCTGAAAAGCCCGGAAGGACAGTATGAAGATCAGGACCCCAACACACTTGGCCCAGGCGAGCCAATATCTCTCGAACATTTTTCTAATCCAGTTTTACTTAAATCTATGTTGATTTAAATTATGAAATGCATGCTTTATATTATGTTGATTATATTATGTTGAACTAAATGTGGTAGTTATGCCCTGTTTATTTAATAATGTTGTATACATGCCTCATTCCTTGATGATTGTTACTACCACACCTTGATTTTCTTGAATATCAAGTCCATGGCATCACTCTAGAATAATTAATAAACAATTTTGGACTCTTTAAAGTCTTGGAAAAAGAATGCTTAGACAGTGCTTAGGTCTAGTCAAATTTTGCCCAGGACCCAAAATGTCCTGGAATGGTGGATGAATAATCCGCCGAACTTGTATTCACCCCTTGATTATAAAGATTTGTGTGGCATAAGAATCTAGATGAATTGGTCTAGGTGATCGGGTTTGGTATCTTAGTGATAGTCTATGTGTGTCCCTGTGACGTCCCGTAAAACCCACTATAATCTATGTGTGTTTTGGCATGGGATTCTTAATGTGAGCCATGCATTGCTAAATAGATTATTTTGGGGTCTACGTGACGGAGCAGATTTGGTCTAGGTTATGTGTCGTCTGGGTTGGTCTTAGGTGACATGTTTAGTATCTTAGTGATAGGCTATGTGTCGTTTGGCTATGTGTCATTTGTCTATGTGTCGTCTGGCTATGTGTCATTTGGCTATGTGTCGTCTGGCTATGTGTCGTTTGTGACGGAACGTATTTGGTCTAGGCTATGTGTCGGTTCGTTTGGTTTGGTCTTAGGTGACATGAGTAGAGATAAACACCCCAGTCATGAATATTGTTGGCATATATAGCCCAGTACGTCTTTTATTTGGTAAATGGCTAATTCATAGACTTTTATTATAGATTATTGCAACTCTGGCTTTAAGTAAATAAAATCAACCCAACCTCCACCAAACAGGCTGTATCATTATACTGCATTAGGTTGGGTATTGGCTCGCGAGCGCGGTTGGATTGCGCGCTCACCCTCGCACTCACTCACTCTTTTAGGTCAAGATGGAGAAGGTGATGATCCCTACGACTGCTATGAGGACGAGGAAGCTTGTGGAGCTGATACGTAGGCAGGGTGTTAAGCGGGACTCCAGTCGCTTGCCTGTCAGGGTGGATGGCATAGCCCTTAGAACCCCATATCCATCTTCGTTTCCGCATTTCCGAACTCTGATTAAAGAGCTCAATTTTGGTATTATAATATTTGGCCAACTCGGCCTTACAAACTTGAGCCACTATCTATTTGAACCTTTATAAATGTATAATTAAGCATGCTTGTATGAGATGGTTCCAGTATTTTGTAACTCGTACAGCGCTAGCAAGACAGATCCTGGGCTAGCGCAGACGTACGGAGGTCCCTGAAAAATAGGGTCTCACAAGGTCTTTGTCGCTTTGGACCTCTCATATTTAATTAGGTCAATTAAAGAAGTTGTATATTCCAACGTCCAAAAACACATCATTTAGTTGATGTAATTTCTATACCTCCATTCCAAAATGTAGTTCACCATTGACTTTTGGATACAACATTTGACCATTCGTTTTATTCAAAAAATCTATATGAATATCATTTATTTTGCCATAATTTCTTTTATCATTAAAGATACTTTAGGTATAACTAATATTTTTGCATATTTGTACTAATTTTTTAAATAAAACGAATGGTCAAACGTCGTATCCAAAAGTCAACAGTGAACTACATTTTGGAACAGATGTAGTAGTATATAAAACGGTATTTGTCTTGTTGACTCCCTACAAAATTAGGGCTTGTTTGGTTGGAAGCCTAACCTTGCCACGCCTAAGGTTAGGCATGCCATATGTGTCTAGACGTGCGTTTGGTTAGTTACTAAGGTTAGTCACGCCACCAAAGGTTAGTCAGCGTTTCATCCACTCGCCATGGAATTTTTCGCCACGATTGTGGCGGAGGATTTATCCGCCGCACTTACCACGCCACACACTCGTATACGCGCCGAGCAGCCGGGCCCCAGTCCCGCACCGCGCAGCCCACTTGTCACGACGGGAGGCCCTGCCCGCGCCCGCGCGCGCATCGGCGGCTCCATGCGGCGGGTATACGAGCAGCTCGTATACGAGCAGCCGAGCGACGTGTCCTGCAGTGCCCGTATATGAGCTCCTGCTCGTATACGAGCTGCTTTCAGATTCACGTCGCCACAGCTCGGCTCCAGCTTCGTATCTGACGGCAAATGAAAGCAGAGTACATGGGGCTTAGGTATTTTTTTTGCGGCAACCAAACGCCTGCCATAACTTTTTGCCTAGTCTAATATTAGTCGTGGCTAGCAACCAAACACCGCCTAGCCATAGACAGGTTAGTCGTGCCACACCTATGGCTAACTCCTAAACTTAGACGTGGCAAAATTAGTCGTCAACCAAACAGACCCTTAGACTTTGTTGTTGCCATGTACACCGAATTTGAACGGTGCCGTTTAAGGCGTTCTTGTCAGTTTTTCCCCTGTGGTTCTCTTTTCCGGATGCTTTGATTTTTTTTAAAATATACTTTTCAAAATTAAATATAAAAATGGTTACAATGAGGAAAAATCTGAAGACTGACTTCTAATATTAGAGCAAGTCTAGTAGAGTCTCTATTTGCATGCCCTATCACTGTTACTACTCTGACTCAGTCTCTATATCCATACAGCAGAGTCTCTATGTCAGTCTCTAAATTTAGAAATTTTCTATCCGAGTCTCTATATTTAGAGATTTTCTCTTGTCTCTATATTTTTTCGAGGATAGAGACTCTGCTGGATAGAATGAAAATATAGGGAATAAATAGTGATTTAGAGAAGAGATATAGAGATCCGAATTTAGGAAAGTTACTGGTGATCCTCTTATGCTTTTTTTTGAGCAATCGGACCGTACTTTCTTTAGAGTTTTTTTAAACTATCAAAGTTTGTTTAAGCAAATAATAAAATAATGTCGGTGGGGCAACTTCAATAATAGCAGATGACTAGTCCACAACGAACCTACCCCGTCGACCTGGTCCTGATAGTGATAGATTGCTGTAGCAGCGTAGCTATACACACACCCACGAAGAGCGAATCCAACCCAGCGATAGCCGGCACTAAACATCCGTCAAGATATTAATTGGCATCCAGCCGCTGCAACTTGCTCAGCTTCATCAGGTACCATCTCCTGGATCTGCCCCTTCCACCCACCAAACCCCATGGCTGGAGCTCTTGTTGCCGTGGCCGCCGTGATGGCCGCGGCCGTCTTGGGCGCCGCGTCGGCGGCGACCTACAACGTCGGCGAGCCGGGCGGCTCCTGGGACCTCAGGACCAACTACGCCACCTGGGTCTCCTCCAAGAAGTTCCACCGCGGCGACCAGATCGGTAATTAATTAATGAGTTCCATACATAGATTAGCGCCGGCCTAATTAAGATGCATGATCGATTAACTATTTACTTAATACTATATATTGCAACCAATTAATTGATTGATGGAGCACGTTCTACCACTGCATACGCATGCTCCGTATGGCAGCCACCGTCCCATTAGGCGGCAGCGGGCTTAGCCCTGCGTGAATGAGCTGGCGTTGCTGTCTTGTTTCAGAGACTATACACCTAAGCTGCTCAGACGTTGCTTTCACGTGGTTGCCAATTTTAATTGTCGTTGGGAAGAGAGACGGGAAACTAATCAGTCCATTAATATATCAGAGCATCTGCCTATAAAAAATTTATCTCAGTTTTTTGCTTATGTGAAGGAGAGAATGAGATGAGAGAGATAGAGGTTGGCCTCTTAGAGTATCTCCAATGATAGAGCCAACTTGTTGGCTATAAGGCCTATGTGGCACATCCACATCAGCTTAACAGCCAACCCACACAACAGCTGGGCTATAGCATCAAGACCTATGGGACCCACCCCATTTATTAACTTTCCCTTCCTCCCTTCCCGGCGCTTCCTCCGTCCTCCTCCAACTCCATCGCCGGCGCTCCCTCCCTCCTCCCCTCGTAGCGACGGCGCGTCGCCACCCTCTTCTCTTGCCTCCGCGCCGTGGCCCTCCTCTCTTACCTTCGCGATGGTGCCCTCCTCTGTGGCTCCACGCCTCCGCGCCGACGACAACGTGGGGCAGCCCAGATCCGGGAGTGGCGACGGCGATGGCACCAAGACGGCCCGCTCCAAGGCGGCGGCGGCTCGACATGGCTCCATGGTGGTGGCGGGACATGTTACCATTCGCGCGACCGGCGATTTATACGAGCAGCCCAGATTCGGGAACGGCGACGGCGATGGCACCGTACGGGCCCGGCTCTAGCGGCGGCGGCTCCGACATGGCCCCAATGGTGGCCGGCGGGACATGCCACCATTAGTCGTGCCCCCTCCCCTCGCCGTCGTTGTCCGTCCACCTCGGCGCCATGCCTCCTTCCTTTGCCACCGTCGAGCTGTCCATTCTCGGCACGGCGGCGACTCCGGCGAGGTGAGCCATCTCCGGTGGGTGCAACGTGGCATCTCCGGCGGGAAGGGCGGATGACTGCGATGTGGATGGTGGTTTCGGGCGAGAGAGAGAGGAAGGAGTTCGGCAACGGGAGGACACGTGGCGCGGTGGCTTCAGGACGCACGCCTAGCAACCGACGCTTCACCAAGCGCCAACGCTTGCCCAAAATGCTTCCTCTCACCTCCAGCTCAGCGTAAAATATGACGTGGAAGGGCTTATAGCCGGTGACATGGCCTCATTGGAGATGCTCTTAGGTAAGAGCCAGGCTATAACGGATTACAAGGTGGATGCACACTATTACATGTGGTCTAAATTAATGTTAGAGACAATGTTATAGTTAGCACCATTGAAGAGGTTGGCTAAAAACTTAGAATTCTTCCGGATTTCAGATGAATAGCGTTGACCCATATTGGGAAGCACAATACTTACCGCATTGTTTCCAATGTCGGCCAATGGTTTTCTTAGTTCATCCCGGAAAACGATGTGCTATGCGGCCATTGTTGCGTCATGTGTGATATATATTCTGTACAAGAAGCAACGGAAGCATGACAAAATGCGCCCAAAATGCGGAGGGCGTGATCGGCGTTGTCGAGGACGCCAAGGGCTAGACACAGTGACAGGAGGGGTCGCTGGAGCTTGGGAGGACAGCCATGGCACGGCCGGAGCCCGGGGAGGACAGTCAGAGAGCGTGGAAGGCATTTCAGGCGTGACTCGGCTCAAATACAAACGACCAAACACGGACATGCACAAGCTGACTCCGGCGGTATATGCACCCAAACTCAAGAAAGTCGTATGGGCTGAGCACAGATTCTACGTATCTGCGTGCAGAATTTTTTTTTAAAAAATATTTATTTTTATTCAAAATTACAAAATTACTCGTCGGAATTGTAAAATTACAAAAATATCCGTCCGTCGCCCTGGTTTGGGGCGATAGGTGCCTTCCCCGCCCACAGCATCTTCAGCCGTCGACACGCCGTTTTGAGGCCGTTGGTGCAGTGACCTATCGCCCAAATATGGGGCGATCGCCTAGTAAAAGGGCGATAGGAGCCCTCCCTAAACAAATGCCTATGTATATATATATATATTATTATATATATGTTAATTATAACCTCTGTGTATACATTATGTATTATATGTTATCAATATGTTAATTACAATAGTTATAACAAATAAAACGAAATAAATAGTTATAACAAATATGAAAATAAATATTATCAGTATATATGGCCTGTTATTTGGACTATTTAATCTTAAAAATATAATAGTATGGAAATAATGGATAAGTTTTAACAGAGGTTTTTATATTAATAATTATTTGGGAAAATAAATAAATAGGTAGAAGAATAAACTGTCCTCTGCTCGGGCGAGATTTAATCATAAACATTTATATGCCGCGTTGAAGGTAAAGTGCTCTCAGGGAAATTTTATTATTAGGATTATAAGAAAGGTACTACTGAGTACAACGGGGATATTTTTCCTTGCCGGTAGCATCGAGTCCACCTCGCTGCGTGACGTGCCTCTCTCGTGCGCATTTGTGAGTAACCAAATTTACAACGCCAAGGGTTTAATACATTTTCCATCTCACCTTTTTCTCATTTCAAAATATAGACCGATGACTGCGGCTTCACCAAATGGATGGACGACCCCTTCCCAATGGCCGCGTTCAGTTATATCGAACATCTTCACGCAAGAATCTCCCGGCTTGAGGAGCGAGTTGATTTTGCAACTCGGGTCTACAACGTATATACCCGTGTGGAACCGTTCCATAGATGGCACTAAACCAAGCGTCCCTATTACAATAGGGGTTTATTTCATGTAATTTGCATCAAGTTTACGTGGATTACTACCATGTAATGCGTCTCATATTTTCAATGTCACCGGAGCACCATCTTCATTTCGTTCATATCATGAGTACCATAATCTGAAAGCATTCAGCTCTTTGTCCAGATCCATTGGTATGATGGCGTTGAGCAGATGCCCTCACGGATACATCCGTAATTATAGCCTATAAGTCATCGCACCCTGTATGTCATGGTACCTTTCAAAAAAAAATGGTAACATTTTGAGTGTAATATGACCCGTAACATCGCAACACTCGCGATATTAGGATAATATTACAAACAAAAGCTACAGGCCGCGATGGATCGATGGATGAATGGGTGTAAACAGAACATTCGCTGAATAAGTATAGAGTTAAAAAAGTTCTACAACATGGTGGTAAAGGCATTAAAAAAGTATAGGTACAGAAGAAGTCACTGACGGCGCTGCCTGATCTGGTCCGTGGGGTACGTGAGTGGTGACGGAGGACGGACAGACTCTCCTAGGCCGACCTGCGCCACAGGTAGAGAAGCTTTGCCGTGAGTCGGGTGTGTCTGCACAGTGCTCCCGATAAATGAGAGGGCCGAGAACTCACGTCGAGCAGTGCCTTCTCCTCGTCGTGGTAGTCTGCGTCGCCAAATCGCCATGGGTCTAGGAGGGAGCGAGACGAAGAAGCCCCGCGTCTCCCCATTGTCCCTCGACCGGTGTGTGTGAGACGGAGAAGGCCCAACAGATGCCCATCGTCCCCATCTTTCTGCAGGCAGAGGCCACGAGGACTCGCCAGAGCCAACGTCGGGCCGTGGGAGACCCGATGCACGAGGAGGCGCGAGGACAGCCCACGAGGACGCAGCTGAGGAAGGGCCCGTCTTGCCCACGCGACCTGGTCGCGCTGGGTCAGACGACGCTCTCCATCGGCAGGCGGCAGCGACGCGCCCGCCTCACCGTGTCGAGGATCCGCCGCCAAGCCGTCGGGGTCTCCGAGGTCACTGGATGCCGCCGAGGCGTGCCACCATGGTGTCGACCTCCACCTCCACCTCCCCTAGCTGCTGGTCCTATGGGTATCTTTGGGTCGATATGAGGTAATTACTATGTATAACACGCACCCATAGAGATTCGATTATGAGACTTACCGCTGGTAACCTCTCTGTAACATCTGTGAAGATGCGTGTCCGACACCGATGCCTCCATGTGACATACGGTCTTTGGTGTGTACCCCACCCGGCGAAGTCCGGCGCGAACCATGCCATGTACTCCGCGTACATGTCATGGTCGTACGGTCGGGTCTCGGTGACCTCTCCGCGAGTGCATCGTCCCACTGCAATGCCCATGGCTGCATGCGATGGGCGAACGGAGTGCCCGCCGCAGCCCCCATCCGGGTCATCCTGCGATGTATAGAAGTCATCATGCAATGTATATAAGGGGAATTGACAGAACATATATTGGGTACAAAAGGCTGGGACTGAGGTCATGAGACGTACCTGTGAACGCCACGTGACACAACGTGGCGAGGCGGCAACGGAAAAGCTCGAACAGCCGAATCGCCGCAAAGACTTTCGGTCGGCGAGTACTCCACACAAAGTCGAAGACGAGGACCTTACGGGTGAGCCAGTACGTCTGGTCCCACGTGCAAAGCGCGGAGATCCCGAAAGGTGCTCGTACGTGGACGTCGTACGCGCTGTAGGGTGTCCACCGCACGTCCTCATCGCTGAGGCTGTCGAACTCCCGAACGAACTCGTGGTACGACCTCTCACTGCCGGTGGCGTCGACGACACTGATCTGAAATAGAGAAGCGTTGGCCGCTTACTGTGGAACCCAACGTGGGTCAATGCGGAGCAGCTCGTTTGGCACACGCGGCCGCAGTGTCCCCAGCTCTCGGTTCTCCACGGTGGACAACCTAGACCGGTGCGTCGCATCGACAGTCCGGTCAAGTAGCTCGGGGCAATCATCCCTAGCACGCCCACCTCTCGCCATCGGTGCCTACAAGGTTAGAGAGAAAATACAACAAACTGCAATAATAATTATTTGTTTAAATGTTACAAAAGACAGCTGAAAACAAGGTTGTATTACAATACAAACTGG
The DNA here is from genome assembly GCA_036346145.1 of Olyra latifolia. Taxonomy (NCBI): domain Eukaryota; kingdom Viridiplantae; phylum Streptophyta; class Magnoliopsida; order Poales; family Poaceae; genus Olyra; species Olyra latifolia. The sequence goes on along the minus strand of CM070531.1, from coordinate 501,617 downwards.
TTCATTCTTAAGTACTCGAAGTACAGAAATACATTTGGTACAAATACATAAATTAAAATGACATTATCCCAAATTACAAGGTACATATAAAAATTGAAATAACTGCAGTCTCAAAGTAATGAAGTACATAATACAGATAGTAGTTCGTGGACAACCTAGTGTGTGCCACGACGAGATACTGACGGCCTAGCCTCCGATGATCCTTCAGTTCGCCGACGAGCTTCGGACTCGTCCATATCGTTCCGAATACGTCATGTCCTTCGACGCCCAGCCTTCTACTTCAACATCCGGATGTCCGGTACCCAGCGATGACCCGGAGGGGGGGCTTCCGTGAACGATCCATCCACTCGGTACCCGTACACCTCGTGATGCCATGTGTTGAAAACACTTTGCTTGTAGTAGTACTGCGAGATGTAAGGACGACATGATTGATGTGTATCTGCGGCAGCCACGATGACGTGAGAGCATGGCAAGTGCAGCGATCGTGGCTTCGCGGAGCACTCGCGATCGATGCTTCGGATTACGCATGATGGGGGGCGTCCTCTCCCGCTGGCACCTCTGCGATCGCGGTCACCGCAATGCCGCACGTGGTATCGCTGCTCCATGCCACTCTCCTGTCACGCGATGTGTCTGCGCCTTGCGTGTTTTGTTGGCTATGTACTTAGAAACAACCGTAGAGTAGAAACGATCGATTGTCCGACATACATGCAGCAGATTTCATATATCGATCAATGAAATATCTTTGCGCACCTAGTAACACACCTTCGACTATACCCACCAAAGGAAGGCATCTGGTGCCTTTCATAACCCAGATTGTACACCTCCGCCAGTTCGTTGTCATTATTCCATAACGGCAACCGCCTCGCCATGCGAGAATGGACCATTTTTCCAACGGCTCATGTCGATCCAAATCCGTAAAACTCCTTATGCTTGAAACCGCCTCGCCAATGTTTGCGCGCGTCTGTAGGGAGCGCACACAAGGTCATTGGGTCATCTCCTTCCTCGTAGTGGACCATAGGGTTCCTTGACGAACTAGCGGTATGCCTTGTATTCAGTGATTGCTTCTTGGTTAGTTCATCCAAACTCCTCCACAGTGCCTCGAACTTCCTCCGCTGGTTCTGTTTGCATAGTCTCTTGAACATGTTCATAAGCTCTTTGTTCTTGAATTGACGGAAAAATTGGCACCCATGTGCCTCATGCACCACCGCTCTTTAGGTCGTGCCACTTTGTCGCACCCACGACGTCGGACCCTTCTTGCATGTCCACATCGCCCTTAGCAACCCGACATGTCGGTCATGGATGATACAAACATCGTATGATTACAACAACCGCCACTTGACTCTTTCAAGGAACCAACCATACCGCGTATTTTCCCCCACGGCGCGAATCGACCGGAGAACACAGGTTGTTTGCATCCACCGCGATTGCGATAAGAATCGCCCTTGTATTTTCTGTGAGAATGTGCCATCCATGCAAATCACCGGCGGCGATTGTCGAACGCATTTATGCATCGCCGAGAGGCGGCAGCCCTCTGCAAGACATACTTGCCCGGGCACATATCGTCCGCGGGGAACTCCGCAAGGTCGATGTATGTACCAGGATTCCTGTGTGCTATTGCCCTGAGCAAGTGTATAATATTCTCATAGGAAGCCTCATACGTCCCGAACCGTATCTGTAAAGCTGTCTGTTTTGCTCTCCATGCCGTTGCATAGCTAATCTTGTACTAAAACCTCTCCTCCACGGCTATGATGATAGCTCGAGCCTGCAGGTGTGGATTGTCTACGATCTGACGGTAAAACACATTGGCCACCCAAGTAGATGACAGATTGCGGTGTTTCTGCTCCGCTTCCTCCAGTTCACAGTCATGCCCCATCACAATGGAGCATTTCTAGTAGTCCTTCCACTTCCCCTTGTATGCATGCACCCGCCATGGGCACGAATCAACTACACACTTCACATCGTACTCCTTTTTGCTAGACTTCACTACCCTGAATTGCCGTCGCAAAGACATTGCCCAATACTTCACCGCGTCCATCACAGCCTCCTTGTCCTTATATATGGCCCCCTACGTGACCTCGTTCTCATGATACTCCCATGCATCATCGCTCCTTCATTCACTTTTTAGGTCTTCAAAATTATAATCGACCACGCCTAGGGACGAGCACTTCACCAAGATTGTCTTCCTCGTCCGAGTCTTCGCATCGAAACTTCCTCATCGACTCCGTCCTCCTCCTCCATCAGTCAACTATGTCCTCCACCTCCTCCTCGTCGGCGACCCTGCGCCTCGAATCGCTCCTCGGCACCCCCATCCCTCGGCACCGCCAATCTCGTGTCCCCCGTCTCCGGGCTCCTCGTCCTCTTCATCATCGCATTCTGGCATATTTCTCTCCACCTCTTCCGTATGATCTTCCCCAACATCACGAACTTCCGACACTGATGGAGTTACCGGGTAGCACTGCATCGTAAACATCGCCGCCACCCCGCCTACTAAGAAACCCAACATAGCTCTTCCATGATGATGTCGCATTAATGGGAATTAACTCTCCATAAAAAGTTGTTGCGCGCGGCTTACTATCGCTTCTAACCCACACCAACAATCTGGGCATCCAAATTGAATATCCGAAACATCCACTTCAACAATGCCCTGTATGTCCTATCCCTCGGTCTAGATATGCCCCGTACAACTCTTGAAAATGCTGATAAATCCACTCCATCCGCCCCCTGTGCTATCTCCACATCTCCGTAAAATATTTGAAAATACAATTTCTCGACATCTTGCCTACAACGTCCTAATCGAGAAATATATCGCCTCTATCTAACAACATCATATACTACCATATAATTGTTATATCATCCTATGTCATTCATTTACTCCTCGTTATTTCGCTATCTATTTTCAAATTTGCTCACTCCACTAATTTCTAAGCGTGCACGACATATGTGGCTAGCCTACCATTTTTTAACATATTATTCTAAAAGGAATAATTCACAAAAGGATAATACAATATATAAACCGTGTGACGATCGTACTAGAAATTACTGATATAAATAAATAATTAAACTACTCGGTTTTTTCTTACAGCATTACTACTATATATATATCATTATTTTCTCCTAATCCTACAAAATGCATATCTACTACATTTAATTTCTACGTCACATTTTTCCAAAACTTAAACCGCACAGCATATGACTATCCTACCAGGTTTTCATCGTAATATTTACTTTTTACAACTATACAATACTACCACACTATATTTCTAAATATTGTCTATTAAATAATTTGCAAAAAAAAAATTAAAAACTTACCTCCACGAAAATGACGCCTCACCTATCTTCTATTTTTCTCCCTTTTTTCTTCTCCTTTTTCCTTCTCTTTTTTTCCACTCCTCTCTTCTCCTCTCTTTTCTTTTCTCTCCTCTCCTCCTCCATGCTTGCTCTCGGTTGCTCTCGGCGATGGAAATGAAAATGGGCGAGAAGCGGGGAAGGAAGGTCGGCAGGGGGACTTTAAAGACCACCTATCGCCCAACACGGCGATCGCCCATAATAGGGCGATAGGTACTGTTACCTTACCGCTAATCTTCCTCAAGATATAGCCAAGTCTTGGTGCCGTTAAGGGTACCTATCGCCTAATGAAGGCGATCGCCCCAAAGCTTGACGACGCGAGATATTTTTGTAATTTTACAATTCCGACGAGTAATTTTGCAATTTTGAATAAAAATAAATATTTTTTTAAAAAAATTCTCTGCGTGCATGCCTCGTATGGGCCTGGGTGAGTTCATCATGATTCATATTAGCCCAACATCCGAATTGATTCAATTTTTTAAGTTGGTTTTTAGAGAGACTAGCTGAATGCCCGTGCGTTGCTACGAAAACATAAATAGTAAAAAAATATTAGAATCTATCATATACAATGTCAACTACCTAGTAATTTCGCTAGCTATGAAATATTATGTTTTTTCAAGCAATTAAATATTGTCTTCTTGTTTTATGCAATTTTCTTGGCTTACATAGTTTTTATTACATTTTTACATTTTTAAAATATTGCATCAAAACGAAGTAAATACCCATTTCGAGAATGATTTCAAAATATTGCCTCTCCATCGATGGTGATTTCAAATTTTGAATAGCCGAGGGAGGTAGTGCAGCTAGGTATACGTGTAGCTAATGCAAGGACGAAGGGTACAATGGTCTAGTAAAAATGAACCATCACTCATCACCAGCCACTTTGAAGTAGTAGAGATTATATATATACTTGTACTCCCTCTATTTGACTTTAGATGTCATGCTAGATAATCTCACACAAAATAAGAAGCTATGACGATTTACATTGTTATCCACATTAATCACATTAATTACATGAGAGAGATGTGGTTGCATTAATTAGGGATAGAGAGGAAAAGTTATGGGTAAAAATGCTTTCTAATGTGAGAGTTACAAGTATTTTGACAAAAAATTTGAATCCTAGGAAGACAACTAATGTGAAACGGAGGGAGTAGTAAGTACTTACTCCATACTCCGTATATAGTACGACCTCCGTTCTTTTTTACATGTCACTATTGACTTTTGGATACGTCCTTTGATCCTTCGTCTTATTCAAAAATTTATACAAACATGTAAAAATATAAGTCATATTTAAAATACCTTTAATAATAAAACAAATCATAAAAAAATAAATGATATTTACATAATTTTTTGAATAAGACGAATGATCAAAGATATGTCCAAAAGTCAACAGTGACAGATAAAAAAAACGGAGGGAAAATATCTGTTATTAGGAGTACATATGTCTCTCTTTGTGTTTTATTGTCTCTCCGTCGATGTGTTTGCGTTGACGTGGGAGATCCCGGCCGCCTACAATGGTCCATCTTCTTGCAGGAAGAGCGCTGCCCGCCTCCATACTCCATAGCCCATCCCAAAGGCCAATTATGAGCTCTGACTTATCTGTCTTATCTCTAATTTCGAGAATTTTTCGAAGTGGTCTCAAGAGTCGGATGGCCACGAAATTTAGGATTTAGGAAGCTTTTAGACTCGTCTACGAGATAAAAATAAAACGGATTCAAAAAGTAATAAAAAAGTCGGATGAATCAATATTAGTCAGATAAGTCACGAAATTTTTATGACTCATTTGACTTTTTTTATTACTTTTTTAATCCGTTTTATTTTTTTCTCGTAGACGAGTCTAAAAGCTCCCTAAATCCTAAATTTCAAGACTATCCGACTCTTGAGGCCATTTCAGAAAATTTTCGAAGTTGGAGATAAGACAGATAAATCAGATTAGATAAGCCCAAAAGAACATGGTAAAGCTTCTCTGTACTTGGATGATCAATGAAGTTCCCGGCCGTCGCGTCACGTGTGCTTCGTCAATTCGTCTGGACCGGAAGGAAGGAATATCCAGGCATAGACATAATCTCGTTCCCTGCTGGCTCAAGCATATTTGCTCACCGCCAGCTGGCTTACCGATGTGCCATGCTACGGCCATCCTCATCATACACAAACCCGGGATGAGTTCTCTCACCCACTTAGGCCCTGTTCTTTTGAGAACTATCTAATCTTCTTTATCTGTCTTTATCTCAGCTTGAGAATTTTTCGAGATGGCGCCGAGTCGGATGGCGAAATTTAGGATTTAGGGAGATTTTAGACTAGCCTCTGAGATAAAAATAAAAGCAGTTCAAAAGTAATAAAAAAGTCGATGATTCAATATTAGTCGATAAGTCATGAGAATTTCGAATTTCGTGACTTATCTGACTAATATTGACTCATCTGACTTTTTTTATTACTTTTGAATCCGTTTTATTTTTATCTCTTAGGCGAGTCTAAAATCTCCCTAAATCCTAAATTTCAAGGCCATCCAATTCTGGAGGCCACCTCGAAAAATTCTCGAAGTTAGAGATAAGACAGATAAGTCACAGCTCATAAGCCCAAAAGAACACCCCCTCAGTAGTAAGGTATGTATGTGCCCACCGCTGCTACAATATTATTTATCTTTGATACCATCCCATCAGTTCGTCACTACAACCATTGCAAACTGGTAGCGATACCAAGGGCATCGCTCCCAGTGAGCCATTGCTGGTTCTAGCTAGTTAAAACTTTTTTTTTTAAAAAAAAAATCTTATGGGACCGTGGCGTGCATATGTGGCTACCTCCCTTTAGCTTCATCGATCGGTGGCCAGATGTTTCTATATATTTCATTCATGCCGCACGCGCTGTACGCCTCATGTACGTTGCGAAGCATTAATTTTTTGCTGGCTTAAATTCATGTTATAATTTACAACGGTTTATTTTGCCATCACAAAAATTACACAATTACATTCAAAATTGTATATAGTGTACAGTGACCCTGAAGACAAGTTCAACAATCAAAGAACCATGGTAGCGTGTGAGAGGCAACAGTAGGTGACAAGAAGATGGCGTGTGCATAGGGCTACCACTTTAGCTTGTAGCTCGGTCCCGTCTCATAAAAAGCTTAGACTTAGGCCTGGTTTATTTTCAAATTCGTATGAGATAAACACGATTACTAACACATCCTGAAAATGAGTACGAGCTAAGCTAAACCTGGCATGGCACTAAGTTCAACACTGTAGATCAAATTACATCTAGTATTTAAGTGGTTATATATATTCTTCCTCTCCTCTCTAGTCTCTATCCTTGGGCCACGTTCCTCCATTCAGAAATCATAACCTGAAAGGCCGACACGACACCATTAGGAATGCAACACCATCACTGGCCCACAAATCCAACAACTGAGACAACCAGCCCAACCGAAACTCTCGCTGCCAGCCACGGACAGTACCGCTTGTTTTTTTTGAGAGAGCATAGCAACAATATTACTATTCAGCCCGATCGAGTCTAAAATGCTTATGGGCTGGACCGATTGGAAATTCTTGTCCGTTTAAAAGCCCATTTTCATTCACTTTTTGTTTGTTTTGCATGCGCTAGTCCAGAACGGCCTGTCCCAAATCCCAATTGAACGTATTAAAAAGCCCATTTCCGGTCGTCACTTGGTCTGTTTCGCTAGAGCTAGAAGCCCAAGACGGCCTCAGAACAATTTGATTCATTTCCGACACTCTCTTGCCGGCAGCTGCTGCCCCCATAGCTTATGGGCGGCACCGAGCTCACTGCCTCGCTTTACCTGTATTTCTTCCCCGACGCGAAACAGGGGAGGGGAATGCGTCCTTTGGTCCCTCTTATAACCCTGCTCGACTTCGATAGCCAGTTCGTTCAATTATGCTCCAAACGCTTCTAGCCTCAAGTTATCGCCTCCAAATCCAATCCCAGCCCCCACTCCGACCTCGTACGTACGAGAGCTGAATGGATTTAGACGATGCGAAGAGTTATTTTCGCCGATATTTAGAGAAATTTTTCATGGAGGAGAAGAAGAAGGCGGCACCTCGTAACTTTGAGGTCCTTCTGGTCTTCCTGATTCTCCAAACCTTCGACCTGCAGCCGCTTCGCATCTTCGAGCCAGCAGCGAGCGACAGCGCGCAACAAGAAGTAATCAATGGTATGCAGCATGTATATGATCTTCCGATCCAATATTATCGTATTTTGGTTGATCTTAAGCAATCTTTATGTGAAATGTCGAACGAAGAAATGCAATATTGGGAACGTAACAAAGTGATGGATGCGATTGAGCACACGTTGTTCTTCACGATTCTGCCACCATGTGGGAATCAGAACTCAAAAAGAACCATCCGGAAGAGTATCGGTGGAGGGACATGGCAGAATCAAGGTCAGGTCCACATATCTGATCATATTACATGCACCATATTAAAGCTCAACGTCCCCGATCAACAAGGTGATGATAAGATGATCAATCTGTCGATGCGTCAGTTTACATTGACAAAGGTTAGTGCTGCATAAAACCGAGTACATTCCAACACCCAATCATGCGAACAGCAACTGATCGATTGTCGATGTTTGAATTGGCTGTAGGATGAGATAAAACTGAAGGAGAATGCAGCACCCACTAAAACACCAAGAATTGCCCTGTGTCTTGTATTTCGAGGCACACTACAAGCTGCGCAACTGTATTTAATAGAGACACTAGCAATTGGTCCCCAGGTACGTAGTAATCCATGAATTTCCAGAACCAGAACATAATGGAATAACGATAATGTACACTCGCTGAAATTACAACATAAGCAATTTTATCTTATCTTGGTTGTAGTATTCTTGTAGAATGGGACATGTATAAAGTAGAGATGACCTTTTTCTCCGTCTTTGCTCCTCATATCCATGTCATTGAAAAGTAGAGTTGTGGCAGCTTATATAAATACGTGTTATTGTACATATGTTCTTATATAGGATGCTTTTAGTGTTGTCTGTAGATGCATGCCATGCATGGGGCACCTTATAGACAATGATTGTTTATACTTATTGTACATGTCTTATTTTGGTCTATAGAACTCCCACGTCCTAACCCACGAAACGAAATCTAGTACAAAAGCCCAACTCAACTTGCTTATGGGAGATCCTCATGATATAAGAACTTGGATTACAACATGAGAGCTTTATCGATGATTTAAGAAAAGATGAAAGATTCAAAAGCCTACAAAAACGAGGTCTCTACTAGGGTTGTTGAAACAAACATGTATATTTTTTTACGATGAGTGTAGTGAAGCACAAGTTGACAAATAGTACGTGTGACCAATTATTGGATGTTTGTTTAGTCATATTTATCGAGCGAGACATCTTTACCAAAGACTTTCGTGGGTATAAGAAGATGTAGACCGCAATAGTTGTATTGTTCTATTGTTATATTTCGTATTTGAACTATTTATACTATAAGTTTTACAGATTTCAAACTTAATTGTCGATTTTAACCAATTTATGATTTTATGAGATATTATTGCTATATTTCATTATTTATAAAGTACTATAAAAATTCGGAGTGTGAATTAGGCACACTTAACATAAAAAATTTTGGCCATGCATGCCACTACTCTTAGGGAGGACTATACCGAGGAAATGGCCTCTATTAATTGGTTATATACTTTGAGGCTTATTGTACGACATAACTTATTAGTTGGCTTATAGTGAGTAAATTAATTAATTTTTCCAAGTCCAATTGCAGCAAAAAGCGCCGATCGATCTTTATTTCATGCCATATAAACGTATAGTGTTATAATGTAGGAGAAATTTACCTTCCTTGGAGTGGTACTAAAACGTATAAAATACCAAGTATTAATTAAATTTTTATAACAATTAGATTTAATCAATAGATGGATCTATGTATCGAGAGATACCACAAGGCACTAGTAGATACCACTACGTATCTACTACCAGGGAACAGGTCTTTAGTTCCGGCTCCCAACCACTCTTTAGTCCCGGTTTTGGGAACCGGGACCATGCAATCCGTGCAATTGGGACGCTCCCAACCACCCTTTAGTCCTGGTTTTGGGAACTAGGACCATGCAATCGGGCATCCAACCATCCTTTAGTCCCGGTTTTGGAAACCGGGACCATGCAATCCATGCAATCCGGACGCTCCCAACCACCCTTTAGTCCCGGTTTTGGGAACTGAGACCATGCAATCGGGACTGATGCCCTTGAGCATCAATACCAGTTCCATGCAATTGGGCATCAATACCGGTTCCTTCAACCGGTACTAAAGGTCAATCCGCGGGTTAAAAAATGCCTTTAGTCCCGGTTTTGGGAACCGAGACCATGCAATTGGGAGCATCAGTACCGGTTCCATGGAATCTATGCAATCGGGCAAGGGGACTCGAACCCAAGACCTCATGCTTCCTCGTGACTTACACCTCACCCATCTAACCAACTCACGCACTCACGCGCTCTGATTTGAATAGAATATATGCACTTCTTTTTAGCCTTTTTAAAACGAGGCATTAGTACCGGTTCGTAACACGAACCGGTATTGATCGATTCTCTACCTGATGAGTTTGGATGTCAACTTTTTTGTGCCTGCTTTCCAATGAGCTCTTTAGTAACTGTTCGTAACATGAACCGGTACTAATTAGAGCCTCCAACCGGGGACTAAAGCCCTGAAATCACGAACTAGTACTGATGTCACTATCAGTACCGGTTTTAATTCAACCGGTACTGATGTGCCGGTACTAAAAGCTATTTCTCTAGTAGTGTACCAATCATTGATAACTGTTAGATTGAGTTTGTACGGACGGTCGACGGTCGAGGTATTGATAGGTCCCAAGGATCACTACTACAGAATTGGGCATCACAACCGGTCCATCAGAAGCGGTTTGGTGCGAACCTGTTGTAATCTTCGTACTAGAACCGGTTCGTGGGCAACGGGCGGGAGAGGGCTTCCAGAAGCGGTTTGAAACAAGAACCGCGTGTAAAGTCCCACCTCTACAACCGGTTTGTGTCCCAAACCGGTTGTGGGTTTCCAGAACCGGTTTGAGACACAAACCGGTTGTAAAAGGCAAGCTCTAGAAGCGGTTTGTCTCTCAAACCGGTTGTAGAACCATCCCGCCCAGCGCATTTAAAACATCTTCTTCCTCCCAGAGGGCGCAGACTGTGAGCGGAAGTGTTAACAGAAGGGCCGAGGTCTTGTTCAAGGGAGGTCTTGCCCAATTTTTCAATTGAGGTGATTTAGTGCAAAATTAAGTGGTTCAAGGTTAGTAACGCCATGTTAACATCCTTCTCACCTAAGTATTGTTGTTTTTTTTGCATTGGATGTGGAGAAATGTTGATTTGTTCTTTGTTGAAAAGTGTGTATTTGTTTGCTAGCTAGCTTCACCAGTGAAAAGTTTCTTTACTTGTTTGCTAGCTACCTAACTTGTTTGCGAGCTAGCTTGATCATCTAATTTTAGGGAGTTGATCTCAAAATGAAGTTGTTTGCTTTAGGATCCAAAATTTAACGATAAATTTTCTAGCTAGCTTGATCACCCTAATTTTAGGAACTAATTATTGGAGTATGAAATAAATATGGCAAAAATTAGAAGGAAAAAAATAAAAAGGTAGAAAGGGAAAAATAATTAGTTAGATTTAGTTAAAAATTATAGAAGGATTAAAAATAATTAAAAATGTAACAATTAGTTATTTATTTGTGCAATAAATGTGAAGGGTAAAAAATTTTAGTTAGGTTTAGTTAAAAATGTATAAAGATAAAAAAATTACAAAGGTAGAAAGGGAAAAATAAATAGGTTCAAAATTGTAGAAGGAGAAGAAATAATTTTAAAAATGTAACAATTAGTTAGTTTTAGTTCAATAAATGTAGAAGGACAAAAAGAATTAGTGTAGGTGGATTTTTTGTTGCAAAGAAAAAATATTGTCTTTAATTGTAGACCAAGAAGAACAAATAGTAATTAGAAAGGTAGATCTCGGTGCTTGTGAGCTTTATATTTTGAAATGTAACTAAATTTTTTAATAAAATATAACTTGGTGTAGATGAACCGCAATGGATGTACAATGCGGACCGCCGCTCCAGAGAGTTCATTGATGGCGTCGCGGGGTTTTTCGGATGAGGCCGTTGCCTTCTTGCTGCGCAGTGCTACATATGTTGTCCGTGTGTAGACCGCAGAATGAGAAGGAGCACTCCCACCGATGGCGGGTTATGAACCATTTGATCATGAGAGGATTCATGCCAAACTATACTGTTGGACCAACCATGGCGGTTGAGGATTAGCGGTAGATGATGAAGACGACGAGGAAGAAGAAGAGGATTGAACAAGATCCCGCACGCCCGAACAATCTTGTTTCGTGGAAGATACACTCGGAGAGTTTGGTGATGATGAGCCGGACCAGATGCTTTGCGTGACGGAGAGGAGACTACACAGATGAAAGACAATTCGACAAGTTCCAGTAAGATGTTAGAGGACCACAGACTCCTTTGTACCCAAACTGTAAGCGGGGCCACAAAAAGTCAAGCGCACCACAATGGAACTAATGCAATGGAAGGCCACGAATGGTGTCTCAGATAAGGGATTCGATGAGTTGTTATCACTCATAAAGAAGTTGTTTCCGGAAGATAACACTCTGCCTGAATCTACATATGAAGCCAAGCAAGTCGTATGTCCTTTGGGATTAGAAGTACAAAAGATACACGCATGTCCTAACGATTGTATCCTCAGACGCAATGAGTACGAGGATTTTGATGTTTGTCCAAGCAGCAAAGAATCGCGTTACAAGATGAAGCGTGACGACCTGTGAAATAGATGGGGAGCGATGAAGAAGAGACCTCCGCTAAGGTGGTGTGGTATTTCCTGTCATCCCCGATTGAAGCGTCTGCTTGCTAACAAAGCGCATGCCCGGATGATGCGTTGGCACAAAGAAGAGCGTAAGGACGACGGGATGCTTAGACATCCGTGATGGCTCCAAAGGGAGGAAAGTCGATCGAACATACCCGCGCTTTGCGATGAGGCGAGAAACATAAGGTTTGGGTTGAGTACGGATGGTATGAATCCGTTCGGCGAGTTGAAGCGATAGCCATAGCACTTGGCCTGTTACACTATGTATCTATAACATTCCTCCTTGGTTGTGCATGAAGCGGAAGTACATATTGATGCCGTTGTTGATCCAAGGGCCCAAGCAACCCGGGAACGACATCGATGTCTATCTGAAACCATTGGTTGAAGATCTCGTAACATTGGGAAGATGGTGTACGGGTATGGGATGAGCACAAAAGACAATATTTCACCCTCGTGCATTGTTGTTTGTTACCATCAATGACCGCTCGCGCTTGGTAACTGTCGGCCTAACTATAAAGGATATAGAGCTGCGTGCGATGCTTAGATGAAACGGACAGCATGTACCTCAAAAACTCTCGGAAGGTTGTGTACATGGGCCACCGTAGGTTTCTTCTTACAAGGCATCCGTTGCGGAAGAGAGGCAGGAATTTCAACGGGAAACCAGACCTTCGTGCTAAGCCTGAGCATCGAAGTGGGCCGCGTGTGTTTGCTATGGTCAAGGATCTGAAAGTAGTTTTTGGAAAGGGTCCTGGGAGAAAATCTATACCGAATGAGGAAGGTCAAGCACCCATGTGGAAGAAGAAGTCAATATTTTGGGACTTGCCTTATTGGGAAGTTTTGGAGGTCCGTCACTCACTTGACTTCATGCACATCACGAAGAATGTTTGCGTGAATCTGTTAGGATACTTAGATATGTACGGCAAATCGAAAGATACACTGCAAGGTCGGAGGGATCTAAAACATTTGGAACTGAGGAACGATCTACATCCAGAAAAGACAAGCAAAGGACAACATTATCTACATCCTGCGAGCTACACTCTAAGCAAAGAAGAGAAAAAAAGCATGATAGAGTGCTTGAACAAGGTGAAGGTCCTTCCTGATACTCCTCGAATGTAAAGAGACTCATAAACATGAAAGAGAATAAAATCGCCCACCGAAATCCCATGACTGTTTGTGTTGATGACACGCTTGCTCCGATGGTCGTGAGAGGTATTTTGACCGAGTGGGTCCGGGGACAATCACAAAGCTGTGTTCCTTTTTCAATGCGGTTTCAAAAAAGGTTATTGATCCGATAAACTAAGTAAGCTACAGGATGACGTGGTACAAAGTGTGGTTAGCCTTGAGATGATCTTTCCTCCTGCATTCTTTGATATTATGGTTCATCTCACTGCTCACATTGTCAAGGAGATAGGTATTCTCGGACCGTGTTTCTACACAACATGTTTCCTTTCGAGAGGTACATGAGTGTCCTAAAGAGGTATGTCCGTAACCGATCTCGTCCTGAAGGATGCATAGCCGAGGGTATGGCACAGAGGAGGTGATTGAGTTCGTGTGGATTACATTAATGATCTAAATCCGATTGGTGTCCCTATATCACGCCATGAGGGAGGCTCCGGGAAAGGGACACTAGGTCGGAAAGCACTTGCATACAAAGATCTTCTTACTTTTAAACAAGCACATTTCAACGTTCAAACAATCCATCAGTAGTGGCCCTTATGTCCTTCAAAGACAAGAGTATTCTATGCCGCGATTCCTGTGAAGGTCTCGAGGATTGATAACACCGAGGCACATGGATTCATTCGCACTTGGTTACAAAACTACATCCTTTCGAAAGGGTCGACAATGAACAGCTTACAACGCTCGCTCGGGGACCATCTAGTGAAATCGTGATATTCAAGGGTACGAGATAAATGGTTACACATTTTACACGAAATCCCGGATAAGATGAGCACGAACGAACAATGGGCGTCCGTATAGACGCCATGACAACACCGCAAGGTGAACACATATTATGGTTTCATAGAAGAGATATGGGAGCTTGACTATGGACCTTTGAAGGTCCTCTATTCAAGTGCCAATGGGTTAAACCGAGTTCAAGCGGCGTGAAGATCGACAAATATGGCATGACAACCGTAGACCTCACACAAGTAGGCTATAGGCGCGAACCATTCGTTCTCGCCAATGATGTCGACAAGTCTTCTCGTAATGGACATGTCAACCAAACCTAAGAAGCGAATGATAAGCCAAAGCGACACGTGGTACTTCAAGGCAAACGAAGGATTGTCGGAGTTGAGGATGTCACAGACGAGGAAGAGTATAGTCGATTCGACGAGCTCCTCCTTTTGCGGTGGATGTCGACATAAGTGTCCCAATGACACAGATGTCGATGTTCAGATATATACGCCTATGATCATAACGAAGGCACACTTGTAAAGACAAAGTATGTTACTAGTTAAGATGTGCTCTGTATGAAACTTGTATATTTGAAGCATATATATAGAAATTAAGCCCTAAATTTTATACATTATAATGAAATATGAAACACAAGCACTCGAAATTTTAAACATTTTTAAAAAATATGAAACACAATTATTGAAATTTTAAACATTTTAAAAAATATGAAACACAATTATTGAAATTTTAAACATTTTTAAAAATATGAAACACAATTATCGAAATTTTAAACATTTTTACAAAAATATGAAACACAATTATTGAAATTTTAAACATTTTTAAAAAATATGAAACTCAATTATCTTGAAATTTTAAACATTTTTAAAAATATGAAACACAATTATTGAAATTTTAAACATTTGTAAAAAATATGAAACACAAGTATTGAAAATTTAAACATTATCTTGAAATATGAAAATCTTGAAATTTTAAACATCTCAATAGTCAGTTAAATAAAAAGGAGAAAAGCCCTCTGAAAGCGGTTCAGTAATACAAACCCCTTGCAGAAGGTAACCTCTACAAGCGGTTTGTATTACTAACCCTTGTAGAAGGAATCTCTAGCGGTTCGTATCTGAACCCCTTGTGAAGGCGACAAACAGAGCGCCAAGAAGACATTCTCCACTCTCTACAAGCGGTTCGTAATCTGAACCCCTTGTGAAAACCCAAACAGGCGCAGGACAATCCGGATAGCCTTTACAAGCGGTTCGATATTTAACCCTTAGAAAGTGACCTCTACAAAGGGTTCGGACTATAAACCGCTTGTAGAGGCCTTTACAAGGGTTCGTTTCTGAACCGCTTCTAGAGGGTCTATCCTATATATTTCAGCTCGTTTTCTCGCTTACATCTCCCCAAAATTTTTCTAAGTCCCGAGCCGTCCTGCACAGCCTTTGCTCTGTCGCTCCGCCAGATCTCCGCCGAGCCCCGCGCGCTCAGCCGCCTCCTCCCACCGTCTTGGCGCCTCGTCGCCGCATCTCTCCGCCGAGATCCCACGCCGCGCTCGCCGCTCTTCACCGCCGTCTGCTGCCTCTCGTCGGCGCGCCTCGCCACCGCGCCGTCTTGCCGGCGTCGTCGCCTCGCGTCGGACCTCCATCACGCCGTCGACCTCTCGACAAGGCCCCGCCCCCAATCCCGGAGGACCTAGGTTGCCCACGCCCACGACGCACTCTGCCTCTGTTTCATGTGTGCACACAGGTGTTCGATGAATCGTCCCAACGGGAAACTGAGAGAGATAGGGAGAGATAGGGAGGGAGCTAGAGAGAGAGAGCTAGGGAGAGATAGGGAGGGAGCTAGAGAGAGAGAGCTAGGGAGAGATAGGGAGGGAGCTAGAGAGAGAGAGCTAGAGAGATAGGGAGGGAGCTAGAGAGAGAGAGAGCTAGGGAGAGATAGGGAGGGAGCTAGGGAGAGATGGGGAGGAGCTAGAGAGAGAGCTAGAGAGAGATAGGGAGGGAGCTAGAGAGAGATAGGGAGAGACCTAGAGAGAGAGGGAGAGATAGAGAGGGAGCTAGAGAGAGAGAGCTAGAGAGAGATAGGGAGAGAGCTAGAGAGAGCTAGGGAGAGATGGGGAGGGAGCTAGAGAGAGATAGGAGAGACCTAGAGAGAGAGGAGAGATAGAGAGGAGCTAGAGAGAGATAGGGAGCACTTTGGACCATACATATAGATTCGTTTCGAGAAGCACTTCTATAATATCATATTTTATGCCGTTTATCCAAAAAGTACAAATATAATTAGTGATCAAAGTTGTATTTCAAAAACCGTGTCAATAGACATCACGTAAGTTTTAAGAACCGCAGTAGTATCTCACAAACGAAAAAACCATCAAATTTCACACGAATACGGCATGGCTTGGATGAGAGATTAGTGGCCCGATCCGCAAAGTTGCGATCAGTTCATCTGCACAAGTTGCGATCAGTTCATCTGTCTATGCTTTCTTTTATCATGTGCACAAGTTGCGATCGCTTCTTAACATTGTTTCGCAATTATGATATATAGATGGAGCAACCGAGCAATGCCAACGATATTTTCGATGAGAATCAGTTCATCCTCGACTCAATCGCGGAGGGTAGCATCGAGAATACGATGAAGGTGACGCTAATCTTTAGCTGCCGATGAGGTTTGTGAACCAAGGCGACGGTAATGCTACTACCTTGTGTTCCGGTGATGCCGTGGACACCGGGCCAGCGAGGTAATGCCACAATAATGCCCCGTACACGCCGCCTTTCGAGCAATCTAAACACACTCATATTTTTCGTAATTTAAGCAGGTACATCGAGCAACCAATCGAGCGAGGACCTAACAAGAAGCCGTCGGCAAAGCATGTATTTACCGATGTTAATTCCGACGGGATGCCGATTGCCCTCTTTCAAAGAATTGGGCCATTCAACAACACTTGTGGTTTCCATGTAAGGGACCACGTCCCAATTAGCATCCAGAATGGGTGAAGTCCCTCAAGCTACCAAGGAGCTCTCAGGGGCGATGATATTAAGGACAATTTCAAATTCACAAGGGTTCAAGACAAAGTAAAGAAATACACTTTGAAAAAGATGGCAATCAGATTTCAGTCTTGGAAGACTTCTCTAAATGCCAAGTATGTGCGAAAGGTGAAAGGCCCGACTTCAATCTATTTCCTAAGCCGGCCGATCACCGGGAAGCGTTTGAGGAATACAAGTCGACTCAAGGCCAAGCCGCGAGCCAAAAGAACAAGATAAATGCACGAAGAAGAAGTACCACCACCATCTCGGCACCGTGGTTACATCAAGGCTATACCGAAATGGGAGAAGCGGAGGAAGAATTATTGGCCAAGGATGCACCACCTCTCATCGCTGATCGAATTTCGCTGCGAAATTGGTTCATGGCTCACGGGGCCCTTGCAGATGATGGCGGCTTGGTGATGGCACCGGAGTGCAGGATGTTGGGCAAAGGATTGTACAAGCCGCTCAACAGTCTCGGTCAGTTCCTTAGTGACAGATAGGAGAATGACGAGTGACACATGCCCTCCAAAACCCGGAGCACCGGGACGGACAAGAGGTATTGGTTCGTCGACGCCATGGAAGCACGGATTCGGAAAGGATTCCCAAACGCACGAGAGCCGAGCAAGAAGCAAAACCGAGAGCTATACAAATACAGCCAATTGGAAAGGGAGCTAAGAGCTACCCAGCTAGCATCGGCGACATAGTTGCTCAACAAGTGCAGATAGCCCTCGGCAAGCTTCAGGGAACAGTCCGATCAATCGCGGATGCCATGATCACCCGCGAGCCTCAAGTGGCGGAGCAATTGCAAGGCCCACCGCGCGCACTGATGGGGATGACCTCGGCCATTTTCCAGTGGACGACATCAAGGTTCGCCGCCAGTGTGAGCTACATGTCCAGGCGCGAAACCTCTCCATAAAGGTGGCTTACGGCATGGCGTTCCCAGTAGAGCCGGGCCAGACATTTCATTGCAACGAGATACCCCCCGGTTACTCGAAAGTCGCCGTGGAGGAGGTGTTAAGCGGATTTGAAGATCTTATGCTCGATATTGCTGGAGGTGATGAGGTGGCCAAGCTTGGACAGGCCCTCCACGGTATCATCCTCTGGCAGCGGTACATCATGTTTGCAGATGGCGTGGAGGTGTCATCTTCACCGCGAGACATCGAGCAATTGAGCCTACCGAGGAAGCTCGCCTCCTCAACGACAAACCATGCCTCCTCCAATGTCACCTCCACGCAATGCCTCGCCGCCAATACAGAGTACTCTGCTCCACCACCGCTCCACGTAGAAGCCCAACTCCACCAAACCTCCAACAAAACGAACCCCCAAGGAAAAGCACGCCCACCATCTCCTCCGCGAAAGAAGCTTCAAATAAGAAGGAGCCATCCTCCTCCCCAGAAGGGCCACTCCAGCCGATCAACAAGGTCAAAGGAACCTTCAAAAAGGGCATATGATATGACGGACGAGGAGACAAGCAAAGTTGTTGCTGCAGAAGTTGTTGCACACCGCACCTAAGGTGCCACCAAAACAAGCAATTGACCGAAAAGCTTCAAAACACTTCGCGACATCCCATGCAGCGCCATCGCCACGACGTCGAGACCACGACCGGACAATAGTAAAGGCTACACGAAGTCTAAACAGCTAAGGCAGAGGCAAAGAAAGAAGAAGAAAGAGCAAGAACGGCTTGAACAATTCATGAAAGAGGCAAACCTCGGTTCTGCAGCTGAAGCTCTTGGATTAACAGATGATATCCCAATGACAGAAGTGAGATGGCAATATAAGTTGGGCCGGGAGTTGGTTAACCCTAAAACCATAAAGGATTTACCAACCAAGATGCGGCAATTTCATGAATGGTACATGGTAGAGTCCGCTCAAGAAAGAAATATGTTCCTCCGTATCACAAACGAACATTTCTATCGGGGACAACCAAATATGGCTAGAATTCAAGACTTCTACCAGTTTACCATCGACGCCATTAACGCGTCTCTCATGAGCACCGGTGTCTGTAAGTGTCGCTAATAAGTTTACCATGTGCTTCCTCGTGCTGAAAGTTGCAACTCTAATAGTTTTTCCATTTCTATGTAGAATGGAGATACAACGATTGAGAAGACTGGGTGACTTCAACATCGGCTTCATAGACCCGAGATTGTCAACGAGGTCACATCGGATACTGACCCAAAGGTTGTTGACGAGTACATTCTCGATGCACTCTTAGCACAAAGACTACAAACCATACATACTTTTGCCCTTCAACTTCGAAAGTGCGTATATATCCGCTCCTCACAACCTCTCATTCCTAGCTTTTTAAAGCATACATAATATGACTAATTACATATATATGTTGAATATATTAATAGGTTTCACTGGGTCCTTCTTGTTATCATGCTTGATAATAGCAAGATCATTGTTCAAGACTCAAAAGGAAACCACAGGAAAAATATCAATATATCATTGACGCTAAATCGGTATGGTATATATTATTTTATAAGATGGTTTCCTTATTCTATTGAAATGCCTAGCTATTTAATTAATTCAAACTCTAATAATTACTATTCATGTATTAACGCATCACAGGGGCATTCGCAAAGTTCCGAAAGAAGCATAAAGGAGCTTTCAAGAACGAATTCACAAATCAATTAAGCACTCGAGTGCGTAATAAAGCATACTAATTAATTCATATTCTTTATTGATAGTTTTTCATCTCAATAGTTGTATTCTTTTTAAATTTCATCATAGGTTATACAACAAACGGTGGAAACAACTTATGTGGCTATTATGTGTGCCACTACATGCAAAATCTTTGCCACGGTGATGTGCCCAAAATAGACGGCGAGGTGCGTGTATGTCAAAAATACCAAAGTAATGATGCATCGAAATTAATGATGCATCTCAATTTCTTAGTCTTGACAATTTACGTGTTCATAGATTTATTTATTTCCTATTTTGGCAGCCTTACCTCGATGTGCAAGGTGTGATCCCGCCTCACCGGGTTGCAGCAATTCAAGAACAACTTATCGGCTTCATTGTCGATTTAGATTATATCAACCAAAGGCGAGTTCCACACAAAGGGATGGAGAGATTGTCCTTCTCTAAGGACAGTGAAATATCGAATCATCGAAGGCCACACATAGCGATGCAGCAACAAATGACCTCAAGATTCACCCTTGTACTCTTGAAATGTATAAACATTGCTTTGATCGATGCATGTGCTCCTTATTTCATGTACGCACATATTTTTAATTCATTCGTATTATTGTGTAAATGAACTTAATTGTGGTTGTGTGAATGATCGAGTACACATCATATTATATTTTTAATTGTGAAAAAATATTGTAGTTGTATTTAATTTTATTGTCAAACTTCATATTGAAAACCCCCTCGTAACATATTCTATATTGAATATAATTTACGCTCGGCCTCTCCTGGCGCGTTGGTAACTCCAACCGCCAGGAGAGGCCACACGTGGCGCCTCCCTTGTCGCCTACGAGGCTCTCCACAAGTGGTTCGTATGTCCAACCGCTTGGAGAGGGCACACGTGGCGGGGATGCGCCTCTGAGGCTCTCCACAAGCGGTTCGTAAGTCCAACCGCCAGGAGATGGCACACGTGGCGCCTCCTCGCTGGTGAGAGGGTCTCCTGGCGGTTCGTGTCTGAACCGCTTGTAGAGAGCACCATGTGGCGCCTCCACCAGCCTGCCAGGAGGCGTTCGAACCGTTTGTGGTGTCGCACCACAACCGGTTAGAAACATGAGTGTTACCCGAGGGTATCACTCGCGGTTGCCTACAACCGGTTCCAAAACCGGTTCTAAAACCTGTTTCGAACCGGTTGTAGTAGCCGGTTCCCTGGTAGTGGATGGTAAAGAGGCTCTATAATGTAATGATAATTTGTCACATTATACATTCCATAATTCTATCATTATAAGATAATTCTGACAAAATCTTTCCCTGAGTGCTTAATTTAACTAAAAAATCTAAAAGCGCCTGTGTCCTGTGATAACTGTCAATTTATCATGCCATCGGGCGGTTGTTACTGTGTATACTGTCAATTAATTCTTATGGGCAATTGGATACTACCAATTTGACATGCAACTGCAGGAAATACAGTAAAAAGACTATTTATTGTCAGATAGCTTTGGACATGCAATTCATGAGAATAAGTACGTCATGAGGTACATTTTAGGATATCTACATTGGTAGAGATACAACTATAAAAATAACAAATACAAAGTTAAAATGGTTCATTTTTATTGTTACTTAAGACTACGTATGACCAAATATGAGTTGGCATGTTAATTAATGAAGAGATAGAGGTTCGATGTTACATAAACTAAGAAACCGTTATTACACCAATTTCATAACACTAGAAATGGTCAAAGATCGCATCGGGACAACTCGTTGTTACTAGCATTAATTCATGCTGGAAATTGATTAGGAGAGAATAGAAGAGATAAATTACTCGAGTGGATTTAAACCGGTATTGTAGCGAGCAGCAGTACCAGTTCGTAATTTTTTAGCTGCAGTACCGGTTCGTGGTTCCCTCTAGTACCGGTTGGTAACAAATTATCATTCATTAATTGTCAGTTCGAAACTGGTTTTTATTGTCGGTTTTAAATCAGCAGACCGCCGGTTTCCAGAACCAGTAGTAATAAGGATATCACTTCCATCGCTCCATAGAAAAATTTTGTAATATCCGGCCCATGGGACGTTGAGGCCTATGTGACCCACGTTATTGGTGGTGGTGACAATGCAACCAAATTGCTAGCTAGTCGAGACAGAATTGTAATAGAATATAATGTCTGTTAGGACCAAACATAGCACCTCAGATAAAACGAGACCGAAAGTCCAAGTGTGGTGCTATGCATGTGTGGAATAGCCCTATAGGCAGGCTGGGTTCTAAGCGAATTTGAGTCAGGATGTTATAGTTTTCCCACAAGACATGCGTTGGTGTGGTTCCTCGGAGCCAAGCCCGTGACCTCTCAGTTTGCATGAAGCTCCTTACCATCTCGCCTATCAATGATGAGTATTGGGATATGTTTTTCCTTCCAACCTTTGTCCTCCGATTTTGTTAAATATGGCTTCTAAATAACTTCAAATAAAAAAAAGTTGTAGATTTCATCGAGCACTATAATTTCTATATAAATTTAATTTGTTTCTATTTGACTCCGTATAGAAAAGATGGATTTTTTTTAAAAAAAGTTGCAATCCATTATCACTATCAGTTTGTGTTACAAACTGTCAATAATACTCCCTCTATTATCACTAGTACGAACTGGTACGTGTGGTGATAAAGATATTTCATTGTTTGTTCTTTTCAGATTAATTATCACTGTCAGTTCTCGACATGAACTCGTGGTCATTTCAGAGTGAACTAGCAGTGATGAGACAACAATGTTGTGAAGGGGTATTGCTTCATTGTAGTGTGTTGATATTTATAGAATAAATGATTGTATCATATGAACAAATTAATCAGTTAAATGTACCCTGAAACTATAAAATTGCTAAAAAAATACCTTTCCAAAAAAATGGCTAAACGACTCATATATATTTTACTATAAGTGAATATAGACTTGAAATTCATGCACTAAAATTTTGCTCTGTGTTTATTTGCAGTATGGTCCAATTAATCCATATGGATATTGTTATGGTGTAGAAGAAATCGGTGAACATCTGCAAAATGGGACTATTGATCCTGTATTTAAACATGCAATGCAAAGTTCTACAAATAACGATGAATATGGAGCTAATGGTCCTGTTGTTTTACTCAATGAGGTTTTACTCAATGAGGTAACTATACTCTTAATTTTAATACGGAGTAGTATCTAAGGTAAAATAACCAGAGATTTAGAATGTATGCACTAAAATTTTGCTTTCTGTTTATTTGCAGCATGACCCAATTAGTAGTCAGTGTGGATATCCTTCTGATACAGAAGGAATCGGTGAACAGCCGCATGATGTGCCTATATTTAATTATCCAATGCAAAGTTTTGTAGATCACAACAAATATGGAGCTAATTATGTTGCTGGTTTACTGATCAATTCGGAAACTACTCCTAATCTGAAGAGTACCAAAAGTAAACTAGCCAGATAGATCAAAAAATTTTCCTATCTGTTTATTTCTCTAGCATTATCCAATTCACAGTCCCCGTGGGATATTCTTATATGATGTAGGAGGAATCGGTGAACATCTACAGGATGTGACTACTAAGCCTATGTTTAATGATGCAACCCAAAGTTGTATGGATTACACTGATTATGGAGGTTCTTCTGGTTTACTCAATGAGGTAAATACTTCTAATTAATCTAAGGTGTGCTAAAAGTAAAATAGCGAGATAGATGTGAAGAGTGCTACCACCAATTTTTAGCGGCTTGGCTAAAGTTTAAAGCCTATAGTTGAATTGAAAAGTTGAACATCTTTTTTGGTCTTTTTAGTCTAGTCTAATTCTTTATCATGAAGCCATCTCTAAAAACTTCTAAAAATAACACAAGCGAAACAAATTAGCTTCGAGAAATAGATTTAAGAGCTTGTCAAAATCTACCTTAATATTAAGCTCAAATGACTTATTTATTTAGATTATCTACTCTGAAGGCACTTAGGCCAACTCTGATGGTTGGCCCCATCCCCATTGTCAAAATATTGTAGCATACAGTGATGGGGTGAGTAAATATAGAGAATGGGAATAGTGATAGAACTACTGGTAAAGAGGTAAATAATGATATGACAGTATTAATTATAGATAAGATGACACATAAACATAAATAGTGATAGAGCGGTGAGAACACACCTAAGAATGGCCTTCGATCACTTTGCTTGTAGATGGTATCCCCTTTTTTCTCCCCATATAGTTAGCGCAAGCAGTGCCTGCCTGCCTCCGGTCACTGCACTAGGGAACGAGGTATGGCCATAAATATTTGGTGCACATATATAAGATCAAGCAATAGGAGTATTTGACACGCGCATGGTAGTAGATCGATCACATCCATGTCCAGCAGGGAACTCAGTCATGTACGGGAAGAATAACACTGAAAAAACTTACTGGCGCCCAAATTTGAAGCGTGCGTTTAGAGTTTTGGAATCCTGACAAAGTAAAAAAAGATCAATCAGATTTTATTTACCTGCAACAGATATATTCAAACTGCTAGATAAGGTACGTAGTATAGTCACGCGAGCATTGCGAGCAAAGATTTCTATTTCACATTTACGAATTAATGTGCCTATAGTGCCATATATAGTGGAGTTTCTACATAAGCCTTTTAAGTTTGGAGACTCTCAGGGTCTCTATATTTAAATACTGGAACTCTGATAAAAGGGATATGAAAATATAGAGGGTAAAATAGTAGTTTAAAGTTGAGACATGGAGACAAATATTTAAAGATGTGCTAGGAAGTTTTTAATCTATGCTGGGAAATCAACATGGGCATTCTGAATCCATGCATGAACCATCACATCTAAGGTGGTACAGCTAGCTTTTTTCCATATATATTAACCTGTAGGCCTGTGGTAGAGGAGAAATTGCCCTAGCTAATATTTCTTGTCCGGATTTGCAAAGGGTAGAGCGATACCCTGATTCCAGCTAACCACACTACTACAGAAACATGCAAAAATATAGTATCAGGTAGATTTAAACCGGTACTAGAGTGAGCAACGTTACCGGTTCGTTTTTTTTAGCTACAGTACCAGTTCGTGGCTCCCTCTAATACCGGTTCGTAACACGAACCGGTACTGCAGAGCACTCTGGCAGGCAGGTATACACCAGCTGACATGGGACTCATTAGTACGGGTTCGTTTTACGAATCGATCGGTACTACAAGGGGGAGCTCCAGTACCTGTTCGTGTTACGAACCCGTACTGGAGCCCCTCCAGTACTAGTTCGTAACATGAACCCACACTGGAGCCTCGTTTTCAAAATAGTTCAAAAGAAATGCATTTACTAATATCAGAATGTGTGAGTAGGTTGGTTCTGGCCGGTAGCTCCCTCTCCAGTAGTGCTTGATCGGGAGAGGTTTTAGCTAGGCCATGCGCTAGCTGTTGCTATGTGGAAAAGCTTGGTTAGACAACGGTTCCATGGCCAACATGAAAAGGAACGACGAAATGGGATTGTGTGGCAATCGCTAACCTTTGACGTGGGCTCACTACTGCAGAACGAAACATGACAAGCGGTTCGTAAGGGCCTGTACAAGCGGTTTTTGAACCACTTGTACGAAACCACGTGTGATACCTGGTTGGTATCACACGCGGTTCCCTCAACCGCTTGTACAGGCCTAACGAACCGGGGCGTAGCTCTCCGGGCGCGCTCGTGGGATGCCACGTAGGATAGCTCTGCAAGCGGTTCGTAATTGGAACCGCTTGCGGAGGTATTTCTCTGCAAGCGGTTCCAATTCCGAACCGCTTGCAGAGAAGCACTCCACCGGAGAATCCATTCAAAATGGTTTTATAGGGTGTTTGTCGATATCGTTTGAAATAATAAAACTAAATACTAGAAGAGGCTTTTTGTCGCAATTTAATATATATATATGCGTACACATGTTGACATGATCATCACAAGCTGAACAAACATTCACAAGTATATTAACATTGTCAAAAATCCACAAGTATATATATACATGTTACATGTGATAACGAGTGCACGCACGTACGCGACGTTTACAAGCAGTTTGAATGATTGAAAATTGTAATATCTTCGCCGCGTCACTCTTCTCGGCCTTGCTCGACGAGGTGGTGGATATCGCCGCCAGTTCGGCGGTGTTAAAGGAAGGAGAACCGTTACCCCTCATGTGGTGGAATGCGCCTTGAGGGTTTACGATCTCGTCGACAACAAAACCGATGAGTTGTTCTTGAAGTGCGAGCACCTGGTGAGGCGGCAGTACTGCAACATCGCGATCGATGTTGGGCTGGCAATTAATAAAGCGATAAGTAAATAATTAAATATCGGAACATATATATGCTTGTAATTAAAGCGTATGTTATTCTAGCTAGCTAACTGGTTCAGTAGCACACACGAACCTCTTCGAAAAAATTAGTGGGAACATCGCCGTGGAGAAAATTTTGCATGTAGTGGAACACATAGTAGCCACACAAGTTGTTTCCAGCGGTCTGGCGACTAACCTTCATTGGGGCCGAGGATTTCATAACAATAAACAAATTAAATATTCAGATGACAAATTGATAAGACGCACATATAATAATAATATACAGTCTTTGTAGTACGTACCCAATCGCTTAGCCAGACATCGAATTCTTTCTTGAATTTTCCCTTTTGCTTCTTCTTGAACTCCGTGTACGCCGTGTTTAGGATGTTAATGAACCATTGGTATCCTGCCTTAGGCTTCCTTCTTGAGTCTTATACTCTAATAATTCCATTGCCAAGCTCGATGACGAGAAGGATCCAGTGAAAGCTATTTACATATTGCAACATATATGTAAATAGCTGGTCATATATACTACATATCATTGTCTTAAGAAGTATATAGAGGAAGAAAAGGATTGTGAGAACACGTACTCGTAGTTGAAGGGCAGGAATATGTACAGCTTGTTGTGTTGTTCGAGCATTGCATGGAGAATGTATTCCTCGAAATTCTTTCTTTGAGGGGGGTATGAATACACTTTATCGTTGATAATCGATGGATCGATGAAGCCGTACTTATGCGACATGCCGTCTTTAGCAAGCCGTTGCATCTCCAATCTACGTGAGAGATATATAACTTAGTTAGTTGGAGTCCAAATTTATGGTACGGGAGTAAATAGCGGTGTAAACTTAGGAGCTCAAGACACTTACAGGCACCAGCAGCTCATGAAAGACACGTTGACGGCGTCTTTGTGGTATATATTGTACAAGTCTTCAAATTCCAACCATATTTCTGTGTTGTCCCCGCGGTGGAAGTGCTTGTCTTTCAAAACTAAGGGAAACATAGTCGTTCCTTTCATGGCATGTTTCATGTACCGGATATGCATCTGTCGCATCTTGGTAGGCAGAGTATCTATCTCAGTTGGGTCCACCAGCGGTTGGCCCAGTTGATACTTCCATCTGATCGGTGCCATTGGAAGATTATCCGTCATTCCCAGAGCTGCTCCTTCGGTATCAAGCCCTGCCTCTTCCATGAATTTTCACACCATCTCTGGATCGACAGTGCTGTCCTCATCTCCTGCATTGTTCTTTTTTTTCTGGGCCGCCCTCCGACTTCTAGTAGCATTTGTTTTGCCCTTCACTATTGTCCTTTCGTAGTTGGTCAGCACTGGAGGTGGCGCCGTACCGCCAACTAACTATCGGAGATATGTTGGATCAATTTTCAGCTTCGGCTCTAGTTTCTTTGGCGCGAATTGCCTAGCCACATCAGCCTTTGCTGCTGCCTCCAGCTCCTCGGGAGTCATGTCATATGCAAGCTTAACCGGCTCCTTTCCCTTTCTCCCTCGGCTGGATCCCGACGTCGTGGTAGGAGATGCCGCCGTCGGATCCCGACGCCGGACAGTGAGCTTCTTTCTCGGGGGAGATGTTGGAGATGTGGTTGCCCTTGGATGGTTCTTCTTGCTTTGCGGCGGTGGCGGCGGAGACGGGCTTTTCTGTGGAGCTGTAGGTGGCGGCGGCGACGCTGGAGCAGGCGTGCGTTCTCGTTGTGGAGACAAGCTTGGCCCTGCAGCATGCTCCAACTCCGAGGCCTCTCCTACCGGTGATTTCGCCTCCACGACAGCTGGAAATATAATGTACTTTTTCCGCCAGAGAATGAATGAGCCGTCGAGGGCCTATCCAAGGCTGGTCACGTCATCGCCCGTAGGATTGTCTAGCGTTAGATCCCCGAAGCCGTCGACCACCTCATCCACCGTGACCTTGGAGTAACCCGGTGGTATATCAATGCAGTGGAACCTCTGGCCCGCCTCCACCGGATACGCCATGCCATAAGCCACCTTAAATGAGAGATTTCTCATCTCGACGTGTAGCTCGCAGGGGCGGCAAACCGTGATGCTGTCCACTGGATGACAAGCTAGCAGATCATCTTGGGGGGCCACGGCCGACGCGCAGCTGCTCCGTCGCGTGGACGGACTTATCACGGCGTTCGGCGCCCTCAACATTGACCGAAATCACGCTGCCCCTGAAATGCCTGGCTCACTGCTTCGGCGATCTTGCGCGTAACCAGCTGATCGACGTTTTCCTCGTGGGCTTTGAGCTGCGCCTCCAATCGAGCCACTCTGGAAGCTTCTTTTCTCTTGTTTCTCTCCGGCTCTGATGTTCAGTGCATCGCTCGCAAAGCCGAGCCTCCAAGGCTTCTTCCCAAAACCTCTTGTCCGTCCCGGGTGCTCCTTGTTTTGGAGGGCATATGTGAGTAGGTCATTCTCCCTGTCCGTCACCAAGGAGCCCGACCGGATATTTTCGATGCCTTCATCAATCCTCTGACGAACGTCTTGCAAGTCTGCTTCCACCACCACGCTGTCGTCATCCTTGAGTTGGCCCCATGAGCCATGATGTAATTGCGCATGCGGTCATCCCAACCATCGCATTTGGGCACAATATTCTTGCCTTTCAGCTCCTCTTTTCGCTTGTCCCATTTTGGTGTAGCCCTAACGTAGCCAGCGCTCCCGAGATGGTGGTGGTATTTCTTCTTGAGCGCATTCTCCCTATTCTTCTGCCTTGCGGCTTTGCCTTCTTCGGACAGCTTGAAGTTCTCGAATTCTTCCCAATGATCCGCAAGCTTAGCAAACTTATTGAAATCCGGCCTTGTTCCCTTGTCGATGTAATCGCGGGTGAGCTTCGACTTCCACTTCTGAAATGAAGTTGCCATCTTCTTGGAAGCCCATGCCTTCACCTTCGCTTCGACACCATCTGGCAATCTGAAATTTGCCTTGATATCGCTCCATATGAGATCCTTGGTAGCTGCAGAACTTTGGGCCATGTCTTGATGCCGATTGGCACATGATCCCTAATGCAAGATCCTATTGCGTTGTTGAACGGTGCAAGTGCGAGACCGGGCTATTAGACTACCGTCGTTGCGACTTCGGTGATCACATGCTTGGACTTCACTTCTTGTTAGGTCCTCGCTGAACGGACTTTGCAAAGGGTCGATGTACCGCCTTGATACAAAAACATATAGGATATAAATGAGAACGCGTGTTATGTGTGAATTAACTTATATTAATAAACATGCCTACTTGATATATACCTCGGAGTCGTCCACGGTATTCTCATTGTCCTCGCCGGTAGCAGCCTCATCGACAACCGTCGCTTACCGAGCGCTACGGTCATCGATCGACAACTTTGACCGGCCGAGGCGTTACGGTCGCATCGACATGCCCACTTATGAGTGTAGACAATGCGATGGTCTCAAACATGATGTTCTCCTGGTCATCAAAATCCGGGTCACCACGTCTTGGTGTCGTCATGGACCCGAAACCCTAATTTTGCGATCTATAGAATAAAAACAATTACTTTAACAATCTATCTCAGCACCATACCAAAAGATAGCATGAGTACATTTCATTAAGTGATATGTTAATTGAGTTTAATGGACCCAAATGGCATAATAAGGAACTATAATACTTTAGAGTGACAAATAGATGGAAGTGAGATGTTTGAGGCACTGGGAATACTTAAAATTTGCTCACGGTATCTCATCCAGGTGCCAAGATTCTTATCATCATGGACAGCATATACCACCAAGGGAGAAATAATTGTTTTATGGCATTAAGCTTACAATTTCATTATAATTTTACTGGTTTTATAAATAGAGTGTTATAGAGTGCCTGCTACGGATGTTCTGAAGAGAGATTTATGGGTATGTCTTTAAGTCAACTCGGTAGAGACTAGCTTGGTTGGGCTCGACCAAGCTTGGAGTCGCTACGGTTTGGGCACTGTAGAGGTAAAATTGTGCTTTACTGCGTCTTTGGATGGCAAAAATTGGTCAAATTCATAAAAGTGCATACCATCAACCTTAAGGCATTTTACCTAGGCTTACATGTATATATATATATATAATATATATATATACCTACACAATTAAATGGAGAGATTTCACATACATATATATATATATGTATCTATATAGGAGACATAAGAACAATAAAGAAGTGTATGAATAAAATATACATGAATATCACCCTAAAAATCCCACAAAAACCCCTGAAATTAGTTTGGACCCTAATTAGCAGTTTGAATCTAGTGTTGACCAATGCTGACCCATTGTGGGACCCATATTGCAGTCCCTCCCTTTCTCTGCCCATATGGGCAATTCCATGAGCAGGTGGGTTGCAGCCACCCCGGCCGGCCTCCACCTCACCGGCGCAACCACTCCTTGATCCAGAATCATGGCCAGAGATCTCCCCTGCGCCGCCTTGCCCCTCGCCGCAGCCCGAGCCGGCCATCCCCGTGCCTTCCCTCTCTGTCCCCGTTGGGACATTTCATCAACACCTCAGTGGGCAACAACAAACAGAGGAGGAGGGAGCATGGGAGAGTGGAACCTAGGCCCTCCGGTGTGGCAGCGGCGGCGTTGTGTTGGAGGAGAGGAGGAGGCCGCATGCTTTGTCGGAGGAGACGAGGACGGCGGTGCTTGGTTGCTGGCGCGCGAGTCGAGTCGAGCAGTATGCCGGGTTCTGGGACTTAGAAAAAATTTGGGTGTGCAAGGTACGATATAAGGTAAAGGTCCTCCGCAAGCGGTTCGTAGTACCAACCGCTTGCGGAGGTCACTCTCTGCAAGCGGTTCGTACTACGAACCGCTTGCAAAGAACCATTTTAGACGGGCGGCGGGAATCCCCCTTCTACAAGCGGTAAGTCAGTCCCCACAAGCGGTTCGTATTAGCAACCGCTTGCGGAGGTCGGTCTCTGCAAGCGGTTCGTACTACCAACCGCTTGCAAAGGGCCATTTTAGGCGGACGGGCGGAAACCCCCTTCTTCAAGCGGTTGGTAGTACGAACCGCTTGCGGCGGTCAGTCACATTGAAAAGGACGCCGTGCCCTGTCTATGTTGAGATGTAACATTCCTCCCCCTGGCTAGAGCGCGGCGTTTAGGCGCGGGCTCACCCGCGTGCTCGCGGGTTCGAGCCCCCCTTGCGGCCTTGCCCAAATTTTTTTTGGTTTTCTAAATCTTTTCTTTTAGTAATTTGATTTATCTCTTTCTTTTCTTTTATAAATTTGTTTTATCTCTTTCTTTTGTTTTAAAAGTTCCAAAAGTTTCCATTTGCTTCAAATCTATCTAGCCATCTGTCTTTTCTGGGAAGCTGCGCTGTAGGGACCTCTTATGTTGAAGGATATAGGGGCCGATGATAGTTGATTGCTTTAGAACCGTGAAATGTACTTGCTTAAATGCATTAAGATCATTGCATGCATACAACTGCTTTCCTTCCTAGTGTGCCTTTCACCCGCAGCCTCCCCTCGTGGCATGATATGGGGACGCCGATAGAATCAAGATCACTAATGTAATCAACACAAAACTCGATCACCTCCTCTGTCACGTAGCCCTCGGCAATGCAGCCTTCCGGACGAGAACGGTTCCGGACGTACTTCTTGAGGATGCTCATGTACCTCTCAAAAGGGAACATGTTGTGCAGATACACGGGTCCGAGAATACAGTAAGATGAACCATGATATCAAAGAATGCAGGAGGAAAGATCATCTCGAGACTAACCAAGCTTTGAACCACATCATCCTGCAAATTATTTAGTTTATTTGGACCGATGACCTTCGGTGATATGGCGTTGAAAAATGAACATAGCTTTGTGATTGTACCCCAAACCCACGCCGGCAGTATACCTCTGATAGCCACTGGGAGCAACTGTATCATCGTCACAAGACAATCATGAGATTTCAAGCCTTGGAGTTTGTTCTCTTTCGTGTTTACGAGTCTCCTTACATTCGAGGAGTATCCGGAAGGGACCTTCACACTGTTTAGGCACTCTATCATGCTTTTTTCCTCTTCTTTGCTTAAAGTGTAGCTCACAG
Organism: Olyra latifolia; assembly: GCA_036346145.1. Lineage (NCBI taxonomy): Eukaryota > Viridiplantae > Streptophyta > Magnoliopsida > Poales > Poaceae > Olyra > Olyra latifolia. The sequence goes on along the minus strand of CM070531.1, from coordinate 469,611 downwards.
GATGTAGGTACAGTTGTTCTGTCCCTTCTTTATTTTTTGGATGTAGGTCATTCCTCAACTTCATTTCTTCAAGATCCTTCCTCGCTTGGAGGGTATCTTTTGATTTGCCATACATATCTATGTACCCTAACAGGTTTAGGCACACATTCTTAATGATGTGCATGAAGTCCAGTGAGTGACTAACCTCCAGCACTTCCCAATACGGCAGGTCCCAAAATATTGACTTCTTCTTCCACACTGGTGCCTGACCATTCTCGTTCGGTACATGCATGCTTCCAGAACCCTTTCCAAATATTACTTTTAGATCTTGTACCATAGCAAAAACTAGTCGGCCATTACGATGCTGAGGCTTGCCACGGGTTTCTTATTGTTGGTTGAATTTTCTGTCTTTCCACCGCAATGCATGACTACTGCCTAAAAACCTGCGATGGCCCATGTACACACACTTTCGAGAGTTTTTTAGGTACATGTAGTCCGTTTCATCCAAGCACTAGGTGCAGGCTTTAAACCCTTTGACAGTTTTGTCCGACAGACACGAGAGCGGCCAATCGTTGATTGTTACAAACAACATTATGCCGCAGTGAAATACTTTCTTCTCAGTACTCATCCCAAACCCGTACACCATCCTCCCACAACCGCAAGGTCTTCAACCAATGGTTGTAGGTAGACATCGATGTCATTTCTAGGTTGCTTGGGTCCTTCGATCAACAGTGGCATCATGATGTACTTTCGCTTCATGCAGAGCCATGGAGGAATGTTATAGATGCACAACATCATAGGCCAGGTGCTATGGATGCTGCTCAACTGGCCGAAAGGATTCATCCCATCCGTGCTAAGCCCAAACCTTATGTTTCTGACCTCTTTTGCAAAGTCCGGGTAAGTCCGATCGACTTTTCTCCACTGAGAGCCATCTGCAGGGTGTCTAACCATCCCATCTTCCTTACGCTCTTCTTTGTGCCAACGCATCATCTTCGCATGACATTCGTTAGCAAACATACGCTTCAACCTGGGGATCACGAGAAAATACCACAACACTTTGGCTGGAGTTCTCTTCTTCGTACGCTTCCCATCCACTTCACCTGGGTCGTCACGCTGCACCTTATACCGTAATTTCTCGCACACTGCACAAACCTCCAGATCGACATACTCATTGCGATACAGGATACAATCATTAGGGCATGCGTGTATCTTCTGTACTTGCAATCCTAATGGGCAGAGGACTCGTTTCGATTCGTAAGTAGATTCCGGTAGAGTGTTACCTTCCGAAGCAACTTCTTCACGAGTGTTAACAACTCATCGAATCCCTTGTCCGATACACCGTTTGTGGCCTTCCATTTCATGAGTTCCAGTGTAGTACGGAGCTTTTTTAGGCCCTGCCCACAATCTGGGTACAAAGGAGTTTTGTGGTCCTCTACCATGCTTGCCGATACTTCTGTCTTGTCTTTCCTTCAGAACTCTCCTCTCCGTCACGGAGCATCTGGTCTAGCTCATCGTCACCAAACTCGCCAAGTGCATCTTCCACGGACCCAAATTGAGTGTTCACTTTGTCAACCTCTTCTTCGTCTTCTTCGTATTCTTCATCATCTTCCTCTAGAATCTCCTCTACTTCGCCGTGGTTTGTCCAACAGATATAGTTTTGCATGAAACCTCTCATGACCAAATGGTTCGTAACCAACCATCCTTCGGAGTGCTCCTTCTCGTTCTTACAGTCTACGCATGGACAAGGTATGAAGCTTCCTGGAGGCAATAATGCATTGGCCGCATCGAGAAAAGCCTTCACGCCATCCCTGAATTCTCTTGACCGACGATCCGCATTGTACATCCATTGTCGATTCATCTATAGCAACAAAAAAAATACAAACATCTATTACAATTTTCAAGTAATGCTAACTACGTCTATTAGTTATAATTACTTTTATTACCTACCACGAAATATTTACTTTCTTTCAATTAATATGTATAGATCTACCAACCAATTTTTTGCATTTCAAACATTTTAAGCTACCATAGCACCTTATGAAACAAGATTTCTCATCATACAATGCGTAAAAAAAAAATCAATATATAGAAGAGAAGAATATGTACAAGATGCTAGTCACCTTTTAAACAATAAATTTGGATCTAAGAGCCTCAAAAGTTCTAAAGTGGATATAGCAAAATAAACACCTTTCCATGTATAAAACAAAATTTCTCAACATCCAATGCATAGAAAACATCAATATCTATAGGAGAAGGATGTGTACAACATGTTACTAACCTTTCAAACAGTTAATTTGGACCACAAATCTTCAATTAAAAATTTGGCAGCACCTCCCCTATGAACAGAGCTCGGCCCACCATGAACAGCAACTTTGTCCTGTGTGCGAGCTCGCTGAGGAAGACAGAGTTTAAATGTGGAGAGCGGGAGGGGAGCTCATTGCAAGCGGTTCGTAATACGAACCGCTTGTGAATCCCCTATTCTGCAGGCGATTCCTATTACGAACCGCTTGTAGAATATTGCAAGCGGTTCGTAATAGGAACCGCTTGCACAGTACGGGATTCGCAAGCGGTTCTTATTACAAACCGCTTGCAGTGCGTCCCTCATCTTGCTCTCCAGCCCGTTGGTTTCGAACCGCTTGCCATTCTCAAACTACAAGCGGGCCGAAGTGAACCGCTTGTAATGGGCCGTTTGTGAAACTCTTATCTGCAGTAGTGGCTAATTTCAGATAATAACGAATGACAATAAACTGTTTGTATGCAATGAATTTTGTCCATAAAATATGTGCATGAGCCTACAAATTAGGGACTACTAGTATATATTGCAGTTCTATATAGATCATGCATCCTTTACCGAAATTGAGGGCTTGAAGGAATTCATCAGTAAACTAATTTTCTAGCTTTCTTTAATTATATACTTTGTTTCCAGGTAGTAGAACCTTTTCTCAAGAAGCAGAAGCAGCAGGACTTTGCGCCTCCAGAGCCATCTGATTATGATGGAGGGAACGAGGTATTTTATCTATTATGTTACATATATATCTAAGACTAACATGTATAATATATAGTTTGGAGATAGATAATTCACGCATATCTAGCGTTAACAAAATGGTGTCATGTATAAACCTTCACCATTCTCTTGATTTCACCACCACTTTGTTAGAAAGCTAATATTAAAATCTCTAAGTTTCCTGATTCCCAAGCCCTCCCCTCTTTTTATCAGTACAAAATCACAAATCCTGTCCCATTTGGCTAAATGATATTTTTTTTCTAAGCTTCCCCCTGCCAAAAAAAGCCTCTCCTACGTTTATCCATCTTGTAAATAACAATTTTAGGCAGCAAAAACATGGACATGAAGTAGATAGGAATATTGGATAAACAAGCATTAAGAATAGTAAGTCTACCTCCGAAAGATAAACGGTTACTCTTCCATATGGATAATTTCTTACCAAACTTGTTAAAGAGGAAGTCCCAATCCTAAACCTTAATTTTGTTAGAACTAATTAATGGGAATCCCAAGATATCTAATAGGCAAAACCCCAATATGCATTGGGGAAGAGTTCGGCATTACACCTCTATATCACTATCCCCATTGACAACTACCACTTCACTCTTGAAAAAGTTAATTTTCAAAGCCGACATGATCAAGAAGAAGCTTCAAATGCATAACCCCCACTCCCCCTCCACACACACCATGTTGGAGACAAAACAATATCATCAACATACCGAAGATATATAATACCCTTATCAAAGAAAGAATCAGCCAAACCTCTCATCAACCTGCTCTGCTTAGCATGAAAAATCATCCTACTCAAGCAATCTACAGCTATATTAAAAAGATGAGGAGAAAGGGGATCCCCTGCCTGACACCTTTGATCGAAGATACGAAAATACACCCCACCTGACAGTTGACACAGACACCAAGAGTCCCTTTGGAAATAACATGTTACACATAATAGTAGTTTGTTATATATTTGTGCATAATTGTAGATAATGTACTTTTGTAATTGGAGATATAGTGAGGAACCGACACTAATGAGTTAAATTAAAACTAATCAGATAGATATCATGTAACATGTAATTGCATTTTCTTTTGTACTCTACCTGTTTGTTCTTAATTTTATATATGTCTACTTTTGTTTAATTTCTTTCATATGCCACCCTTATTTATATCTCTAGGCAAAACTGGGTTCCTTTGACAATCATCACCATTTTCTTCTAAAATAGTTGTATGTATTGATAGAGAACTCTAGCTTTATTCCATATTAAAAAGTAATACAGGGGATTAAAATCAACGCACTAAAATTTTGTTTTCTGTTGTTTTTCAGCTCAATATTATGTCCAGGTGCCATGAATTTTCTTATGTTGCAAGGGATGATGAACACCAACAAAATTTAATTGATGCAGACAATAATGATAATTTTAGCTGGTTGGACGTCATTGATTTTGGACAAAATACTACTATTGGTCTTGATGACGAGGTATTTCAATTCGTATATCCTGCTTTGAATGGAGTGAACAGTAGTACATCTCATGTAAAACTATCAAGGTAATACATCCGAATTTTAACTTTCTACATCATTTGACTTTGTATGTACAGGTACAACCAATAGCACAGGACCAGCTGGGCCTTCCGCCTACAGGTCCATCTAATTGTGCAAGGAGGGATGAGGTACGTATATCTATGTGAACAACTAAGACAAATATAGTAGTTGTTAGGAAAAAAAGATTAGATATTGAAGTAAATCACACGGTCGGACGTACACACACAAAGCTCTTTCCAGACATCCAACGCACTGATCATGTGTACGGATAAGAAAATGTCAGAGATATCGAAGTTTAGAAGCTCAATCGGCACACATGACTTACTTTTAGGGGCATAAGTTTTGAAATAACTGTAGAAGTGTGCAATAATTATGATGAAACCGACTCATATTACTTATCGTCGCATGGATTTATTTGATAATTCACATGGATCAAACCTTCTCGCAAATGTTTATCATTTGATGCACGTGTGAGCCAAGGTCGACATCAAAATTTTAACTATGAATCTTTATAGATATTTAGATTTGTCATGAAATGTATTCTAGAAAACAAGGTTCAAGAAATCACTAATCGGTAAATGATTGGAAAGCTAGGGATTAGCCATTAGATTAGATGGGATTAATCCATCAATTAATCAGAGCTAATTGAGATTAATCAGAACTAATAGGTAATAGGTGCTAGTCAATGGACTACCGATTAGGGATTAATTGGGATTAATTAGAGATTTTAATCGGGATTTTTAGAAGGCTGCTAAAATATTATAACAAAGGTTGAAGAAATCACTGTCGCTAATCCATTGGCAAGTTGGGGATTAGATATTAAATGATATTAAATTAGAAGCAATCATTAATCACCGCTAAGTGGTAGACTACCTAAGGGCATGTACAATAGAGAGTCAAGGGAAGTCTCTTAGCACATTTATCTAAGTACAAAAAATAAGTATGTACAAAAGACATGCACAAGAGCCTGTATGCTATTTAATGCTGCTCATCTCTAAAAATGTCTAGGAGTCTATGAAGAGTCGTCTCTTCACCAAGAGATGACTCTAACATTTATTCTCTTTCTCTCACCGCCACATCAACGAAATCTGTCCACGTCACTTCTAAGAAACCACCTATTTAATGGCTTTGTACATGCCCTAATGCAATTGCATTAATTAACAACAATCAGTAATCACTACCAAGCGGGACATTGAAGAACAACAAAATCTAACTGATGCAATTGTTTAATTAACGATATTGATTACTATTTGACATATGAAGACCTTGAATGTGGATAGAATACTATTGCTGGTCTTGGTACTTCAATTCATAGATTTTGCTTTGAATGGAGTGAACATTAGTACATCTCATGTGAAACTAATAAGGTAATACATCCGAATTTTAACTTTCTACATCATTTGACTTTGCATGTACAGGTACAGCCAGTAGCACAGGACCAGCCGGGCCTTCAGCCTACAGGTCAATCTTATTGTGCAGGGGGGGCTGAGGTACGTATATCTATTTGAACAGCTAAGACAAATATAGTAGCTATTAGGAAAAGATTATATATTGAAGTAATTCACACTTACACACACGAAGCTCTTTCTATCCTGACATCCAACATATTTATCATGTGTACGGACAAGAAAATGTCAGACCTCGGAGTTTAGAAGCTTAATCTGTAGACATGACATAATTTTGGGGGACATAAGTTTTGAAATAACTTGAAACAAAATTTAGTTAGTTCTTTTGGGATATAATTTAATTAGGTATGATAATTTATATGACTGTAGAAATGTGTAATAATTATGATGAAACTGACTCATATTACTTATCCTCGCATGGATTTATTTGATAATTCGCATGGATCAAACATTCTCGCATATGTTAATCATTTTATGCATGTGTGAGCCAAGATCGACTTCAAAATGTTAACTATATATGAACCTTTATAGATATTTAGATTGGTCTTGAAATGTACACTAAACATATTATAACAAAGGTTGAAGGAATCACTCATTGCTAATTCATTGGCAAGTTTGGGATATGAGATTAGAAGCAATCAATAATCTTTGCTAAGTGATAGACTACCGATTTGTGATTAGTCAAGAATTATTCGGGATTTTTTAGAACATGGAGTATAATTAATATTTTCAGGTTGTATATATAGATCGTAATAATCATTAGGGGCCAGATATTCATTTTGGGGACTACATTAATGTCTAAAACAACAGGTATTTATAAACGGAAGGAGTAATATCATAGCAGAATTTTGAATATAGCACATACTCCAAAAGTGTTTAGAATCTGTATGACATAAGTATAGAATTGAGATTGATTTGTGGATCGTCCTAGTCACTGGATGCATAGATTTCATTATCCATTTGCGAAACAAATTTTTGGACTTCTTCATTTGAATTTACATTTGTGTGCACAAACACACTAATGACATTATATTGCCCATGGCTTTGACAAAGCAGCCACCGTTGGTGGTCCCAAGGGAATCCGAATTAGCGCAGGCCATGGTTGCAGAGTCGTACATCGGCCCTCCTGGTGTAAATCGTCCATCAAATTTCATGGTTAAATACAAGGAGGAGCATTTCCACCACGGCGATGGCTTCTTCCCAGTGAACTTTGAGGACTTGTCTCATATGTATTGCTTGCAAGCTGTCGATGTCTCAATCTTGCGGGTTTGGACGCTGTAAGTATTCTATTTTTCCTGCTCTCAAGGTTCTACATTTCGGCCCATTTTGATTGTTTGTTGGGTTTGATTAAGTTCGGTTGTGAAAAAAGTTAAGAGCTTTTAAAAAGTAGCGTGGCAAATTTGAAAAAAAAATTTAAAAAAATATTTTTGAACTCTTTGAGAAAAATCAGACAAAGTCTTGAAAAATTACTATAAAATAATACTTTATATTAATTTCACAAAAAGACAAATTTCATTCTAACTGAATTGAACCGTGAACAAAAGAGCTGTGGTCGAACACCAATGCGTACATATGAATATGATATACGTAGCATGTCACTCTTCTTTGTAGCTGCATGAGCAAAATTTCTACTCCAAGAAGGGAACAAGTTGGTTTCCTTGACCCCCATATGGTGTCTAATTAAGCAGACCATAGATGGGGATAAAAAAGGTGTTGAGGACTACATAACAAAAGCACTGCTTGATCAAGTCAGCAAGGAATACATACTAGCACCGTACAACCAGGAGTATGTAATTGCATGCTTTGCCTCACTCATAGTCATAGATTGTTAATTAATTGCTTCTTTACACATCCAACGTTAGAATGCATTAAGCCATTAATGATTTAACTATGAATTACGTGCAGCTTCCACTGGATTCTATTAATGATTGTGCCAAAAATTAATAAGGTATTTTACCTTGATTCACTTAGAAAGAGCCAGCACAACTTCCAACCCATCCAGCATGTACTCGATAGGTATAAAAACGTTTTCTCCTTATTCAATTACTATTATCTTGCGTATACCCTTGAATGGCACAAGATTTCAATTTTGTATAATATGCAGTGCCTTCGCTACATATGTAGCCAGAGGAGGGAGATACGACATGGGAGGACAAGCAAGTTTGCAGCATGTGATGAATTTTGCGGTACAATCTGCAACAACAAATATTATGCTCTATTTTCGTGCATTAATGCATTCTGCTAGTCATTATATACATAAATACTTACCAACGGTATCCCGTTTGTTCGCAAACGAACGGAATAGGAAACGATAACGATGTTGCGAAGGAGGAAGAAGGGGGAGAGGAGCAGTGCGGAGGAGGAAGAAGGGGAGGGGAGTAGAGTGGAGGAGGAAGAAAAAGGAAGGGGGAGGGGAAGGAGGAAGAAAGGAGGAGAAGTACCTCGCCATCGACATCACCGTCGCCACCATTGACCTCATTGCCGGGGCCTCGCTGTGGTTAGGGTTAGGGTTTGGGGCCGAGGGTTCAGGGCCAGGGTGTCCCCCGGGCCTAGAGGGATCTGGGGCGGCGGCAAGCTGACGGTTGGGTTGGGAGGGGGTTGAGGGGCAGCGGAGGTGACGGTGGCACCGCCGGAGCCGGGGGTGGGGTCGAAGGCGTCTGGGCGATGGCGGCGGGGGGACCACACCGCTCTCCTCGGGTAAGGGTGGGCGGGACTGAGTGGAGGCAGGAGGAGCGTGGCGGAGCTGCTGGTGGCGAGGGCACCGCCGGCCGGGGCGGGTAGCCTGAGGCGGCGGGGGAGGAGGTGGAGGTGAGCGGAGCGGCGGCGGGAGAGAGGGGCGGAGGCCAAGGCGGGGAGGCGGGCGGCGGATCCGTCGCCGGACGGCCGGAGACGGGGAGGAAGGGGGACGGGGACGAGAAGGAGGCGGTGGATCCAGCGGGAGGACAGGGAAGAAGAAGCGAGCCGGGCGGAGTCGTGGAGAGGCGGAGAGCAAAGAGGAAGCGAGCGGGGCGAGTGAGCTGTCGTTTTCCTGTCCCGTTTGGGAGCGTCCCGAACAGGACACCGTTCTCTAGCAGCTCCACATTATATATTGAAGAGCTTCTACGGTACAGATTGGCAAATATGCTCTATATATGACGATAATATTATTCATATCTGACCGTCTATTGTTAGAGTTTTTTTTTAAAAAAATAAAAATCAATCGAGCCATTAATTTAAGAGGAATGTACGCATGGTTGATATTAATTTCCATGTACCATTAAATTGCTCAAATCAAACTGTGTATTGTAGTGCCATCAACAGCCGGAAGGCCATGCATGTGGCTTCTACGTAATGTGTCACATGCGCTACCTCGTGAATTGTGAGGCAGATGTTCCCGAGGTGTGTAATATGAGCTTTATTTATCAGTTTGTCGGTTAAGATGCACTAATAAGCTAATTAAGCACTTTGTACTAATGACAGGGGTTGCAAATTTCTGTGAATAATATCCCCTCTGAGGATCTGGGCGACATTCAGAAAGAGTTTGACAATTTCCTCCTTAGACACGTCATTTCACCCAAGGGGGAGTTTTCGGCCTCTGATTATGCTGGAGGGAACGAGGTACATCTATCTGATACATCTAATTAAGATTAATAAAGTAGTTTCGAGGTAATTCACCGGCACGCACGCTACATATACGTCTCTTAGCTTTCTACCTCTAGCCATGCATATATAGATCACCATGGTACTTGAGATGAATATATCGTAGTTTGGGCATTGTCTTTTTCGCTACGTACCTAGTAACATATTTCTGGAGGCACTACTAGAGAAATATATAGTTTTTAGTACCGATACTAGAGAAATATATAGTTTTTAGAACCAGCACATCAGTACCAGTTGAATTAAAACCGGTACTGATAGTGACATCGGTCCTGGTTCATAATTTTAGGGCTTTAGTCCCGGTTGAAGGATATAATTAGTACCGGTTCGTGTTACTATAGAGCTCCTTGGAAAGCGGGTACAAAAAAGCTGACATTCAAACTCATCAGTACCGGTTCATGTTACGAACTGGTACTAATGGAAAAGAATCAGTAGGTACTAATGTCTCGTTTCTAAAAAGGCTAAAAAGAGTGCATATCCTATTCAAATCAGAGTGTGTGATTGAGTGAGTTGGTTAGGTGGGTCAGGTGTAAGTCATTAGAAAGCATGAGTGTGATTGAGTGAGTTGGTTAGGTGGGTGTGATGTAAGTCATTAGAAAGCATGAGGTCCTGGGTTCGAGTCCCTTTGCTCAATTCTGATGAAACTTAACGTTCCAACACAATACTACAGAACACTCCTTTACTCAGGTTTGGAACAAAATATTTTCTTATACCTAGAATTTGTACCCTTGCCATCGAACTATATATATATACAATCCTAGCGCGCACACAGTTTTGAAAGAAAGACTAACGTTGCATATTCTAGGATTCAAACATATAACCTTAGCGCTCAAGCGCATCATCTTTTCCATCTCACCTATCAATAACTGCTAATAGCAATGGGTTTTTTCCTTTTTGGTCGAATGTTTTAATCATTATCTAGGCATCTAAATGACTTTAAAAAGGAAAGGTTGTTAGCTGTAAAGTTGTTAATCTTGTCGTGTATTGTAATTTTCATATAAATTTTATCTCTCCATGCATCCGGCTCCATATAATGAATTTCTCAAAACGAGCAACAATTTGTTATCACTACCGATTTGTATTTTGAACCATCGGTAGTGATTCTTGCTCCTTTATCACATCTGGTTCGTAACACATATTAATAGAGTTTGATTGTTTTATACTACAATTATTTAATTAGACAGGTACAAAACATATATATCCACTTATGTCCAAACGGGTATTGGCATGCCTTCTTTTGACACATTGGTGTGCACTACGTATAGATTTCGTTATCCTTTTTTATATATGCAGGCACATGTACACAAGAAAATGAAATTTATGGTATAATTATTGTATTCATTTTGTTTGAACATACCTTTTTCTTCAGATGAATGCTTATCATGAGCACAAAACCGTCCAAAGTGAGGAGTACAGAGTGGATCAGATAAGACACGAAATAAGTTAGATAAGACGTGGCTTATATTGATTTATTTGACTTTTTAAATTACTTTTTAATTCTTTTTTTTATTTCGTAGGCGTGTCTAAAAGGTCCATAAATCATAAACCCTAAACCCTATATTAAAATCTCTAAGTTTCCTAATTCCCAAGTCCTCCCCTCTTTTCATCAGCACAAAATGACAAATCCTGTCCCACTTGGCTAAATGATATTTTTTTCTAAGCTTCCCCCTGCCAAAAAAAACCTCTCCTACATTTATCCATCTTGTAAAAAACCATTTTAGGCAGCAAAAACATGGACATGAAGTAGATAGGAAAATTGGATAAACAAGCATTAAGAATAATAAGTCTACCCCCGAAAGATAAACGGTTACTCTTCCATATGGATAATTTCTAACCAAACTTGTTAAAAAGGAAGTCCTAATCCTAAACCTTAATTTTGTTAGAACTAATTAATGGGAATCCCAAGATATCTAATAGGCAAAACCCCAATATGCATTGGGGAAGAGTTTGGCATTACACCTCTATATCACTATCCCCATTGACAACTACCACTTCACTCTTGGAAAAGTTAATTTTCAAAGCCGATATGATTAAGAAGAATCTTCAAATGCACAACCCCCACTCCCCCTCCACACACACCATGTTGGAGACAAAACAATATCATCAACATACTGAAGATATATAATACCCTTATCAAAGAAAGAATCAGCCAAACCTCTCATCAACCTGCTCTGCTTAGCATGAAAAATCATCCTACTCAAGCAATCTATAGCTATATTAAAAAGATAAAGAGAAAGGGGATCCCCTGCCTGACACCTTTGATCGAAGATATGAAAATACACCCCACCTGACAGTTGACACAGACACCAAGATTCTCTTTGGAAATAACATGTTACACATAATAGTAGTTTGTTATATATTTGTGCATAATTGTAGATAATGTACTTTTGTAATTGGAGATATAGTGAGGAACCGACACTAATGAGTTAAATTAAACTAATCAGATAGATATCATGTAACATGTAATTGCATTTTCTTTTGTACTCTACCTGTTTGTTCTTAATTCTATATATGTCTACTTTTGTTTAATTTCTTTCATATGCCACACTTATTTATATCTCTAGGCAAAACTGGGTTCCTTTGACAATCATCATCATTTTCTTCTAAAATAGGTGTATGTAGAGATAGAGAACTCTAGCTTTATTCCATATTAAAAACTAATCACAGGGGATTAAAATCAACACACTAAAATTTTGCTTTCTGTTGTTTTTCAGCTCAATATGATGTCCAGTTGCCATGAATTTTCTTATGTTGCAAGGGAGGATGAACACCAACAAAATTTAATTGATGCAGACAATAATGATAATTTTAGCTTGTTGGACATTGAATTTAGACAAAATACTACTATTGGTCTTGATGACGAGGTATTTCAATTCGTAGATCCTGCTTTGAATGGAGTGAACAGTAGTACATCTCATGTAAAACTATCAAGGTAATACATCCGAATTTTAACTTTCTACATCATTTGACTTTGTATGTACAGGTACAACCAATAGCACAGGACCAGCCGGGCCTTCAGCCTACAGGTCATTCTTATTGTGCAGGGGGGGATGAGGTACGCATATCTATTTGAACAGCTAAGACAAATATAGTAGCTATTAGGAAAAGATTATATATTGAAGTAATTCACACTTACACACACAAAGCTCTTTCTATCCTGACATCCAACATATTTATCACGTGTACGGACAAGAAAATGTCAGAGACTCGGAGTTTATACCAGGAAACAGTGCAACACAAGTGGTTCGTAACCGCTTTCACAAACGGTTATATAACCGCTTCTAAGCAACCGCGACTAATGCTCGTGGGAGCATCAGAAGCGGTTCTAAGAACAGCTAGCCAACCCACCCACGCGTGCTCTCTAATGAGATAAAGTAAGCTTTCCTTTTAACAATTCAAAAAATGAACCTCTAGCAGCGGTTTGTAATACGAACCCTTTCTAAAGCCCCCTCTAGAAGCGGTTCGTAATACGAACCCCTTCTATTGCTTGGGATTTAGAAGGGGTTCGTATTACGGACCGCTTCTAGAGGGGCCTTCCTGGCTTGAGCTATTGAACTGCTTGTGCTGCAACTATTAGAAGCGGTGCGCATTGAACCGCTTATGATGTACCACTTGTGATGCTCGTTTTCCTAGTAGAAGCTTAATCTACTGACATGACATAATTTTGAGGGACATAAGTTTTGAAATAACTTGAAACAAAATTTAGTTAGTTCATGTTACGAACCGGTACTAATGGAAGAGAATCAGTAGGTACTAATGCCTCGTTTCTAAATAGGCTAAAAAGAGTGCATATCCTATTCAAATCAGAGTATGTGACTGGGTGAGTTAGTTAGATGGGTGAGGTGTAAGTCATTAGAAAGCATGAGATCCTGGGTTCGAGTCCCCTTGCTCAATTTTGATGAAACTTAGCGTTCCAAGACAATACTACAGAACACTCCTTTACTTAGGTTTGGAACAAAATATTTTCTTATACCTAAAATTTGTACCCCTGCCATCGAACTATATATATACAATCCTAGCACACAGTTTTCAAAGAAAGACAAACGTTGCATATTCTAGGATCCAAACATATAACCTTAGCGCTCAATCGCATCATCTTTACCATCTCACCTATCAATAATTGCTAATAGCAAGGGTTTTTTTTCCTTTTTGATCGAATGTTTTAACCATTATCTAGGCATCTAAATGACTTTAAAAAGGAAAGGTTGTTAGCTGTAAAGTTGTAAATCTTGTCGTGTATTGTAATTTTCATATGAATTTTATCTCTCCATCCGGCTCCATATAATGAATTTCTCAAAACAAGCTACAATTTGTTATCACTACCGATTTGTATTTTGAACCATCGGTAGTGATTCTTCCTCCTTTATCACATCTGGTTCATAACACATATCAATAGTTTGATTGTTTTATACTACAATTATTTAATTAGACAGCTGGTATAAAACATATATGTCCACTTATGTGAAAACGGGTATTGGCATGCTTTCTTTTGACACATTAGTGTGCACTACGTATAGATTTCGTTATCCTTTTTTTATATATGCAGGCACATGTACACAAGAAAATGAAATTTATGGTATAATTATTGTATTCATTTTGTTTGAACATACCTTTTTCTTCGGAATGCTTATCATGAGCTCAAAACCTTCCAGAGTGAGGAGTACGGAGTGGATCAGGTATGTTGTTAGGGTTATAAGTCAGATAAGACGTGGTTTCTATTGACTTATTTGACTTTTTTATTACTTTTTTAATCCTTTTTTTTTATCTTGTAGGCGTGTCTAAAAGCTCTCTAAATCCTAAAACCAAGGGCATCCGACTCTCGAGGCCACCTCGGGAAATTCTCGAAATTACGAGATAAGTCAGATTAGTAGATTAAATAAGCTAAGGAGAACAGGCCCTAAGACAAAGAAAAATTAATAGTACTACGTACCTGAGTTTAATATTAACGTTGATTTAATGGCTAGAAGAACACATCATTAACATTATATATTGTCATATGTTTCTGGCGTACATTTGCCATGCATAATCTTTAAAGTAAATATATTATGTTTCTGGCATACATTTCTCGATTATTTTACAAAAGGATCAAGAAGCCCTTCTTCAACGAGAACTCTACGTTCCGGAACTCCAGCACCTTAAGATTCTTTTAGATAGCTGAAAAAATCTGTGTAAGATAAAACTTCCCTTTTCCATTGGGAGTGAAGTGGAACCTGAAGATGGGAAACAGCTTGGCAAATCAATTCTGGAGTATTTTTTGTCAATGCCCACGTGGAGCCAATGGTTACTGTTGAGTAACCTAGGTGTAGTTCAAGGCCATCGATTCTAGTACAAATTGCAGACGAACAATGAAGAACAATGAATACAGTAGATAAACACATATGAGAGGGAAAATATTGTTACTCCTTTTCATGGATTAAATACCATCTTTACATAGGATTTGACAAGTCTACACATGCGTCGACCTAGCATAGATGGCATAAGGCGGCTTGGCTAGTAGTTTCTAAACATTTCTTCTTGGACCTAGGAATTTGATGAGGTACTCAAACTTGGGGATTAAAATCAAAACTTGCCTTTTCAACGAGACTAAACTCAAATTTTGCAAACATAAGCCTCAAACCAAAATGGCAAACACATGCTCAAGGCAACGTTAAAACATGAGAAACATTAGTGTCACACGGTGAAATCACACAATTTTAAAACTAGAGCCATTTTTGCTCATTTATTCCACACTCTTTTACAAACTCACACAAGGCCCCCTAGGTCACCCTCTTTTATTACACATTCCTTTTTGAAAACGGTTGCTAGCAAAGCACAACTCCATAGTTTTCAATGATAGTTTGCCTTCTCTTTCTTCGTGGAAAGTCAGATTCTGGACTGATGTAGATCTCCTAGAGTGCAGATCTTCTCCTGATTTTTTTTTGACAAAATTTGGAATTGGAGAAGTTCGCTGTTGTAACATCCCTCTTGTACTTGTAACTTTTTTTTGTAAATATTTAATATAGCAACAGCAGGGGCTCACTTGCTGTGTTTCCCTAAATAAAAAGCACAACCCAATGGTCACTTAAAATTGGCCTCCTAGGTCGCTGTTATTTTTATTTTTATTTTTTTTGTTTTGAACACACATTTTAAGGGCATATTAATAAGGCTCAAACATAAGATTTGCAAAATCTCGCGCATATATGGTACCAAAGACTCATATCAAACCTCACACTTGAAACACATGCAAACCACTGGTCAAGAAACTTCCCAAGGCAAAAATCAAGTCTTTGTCAAATTTTGCAAAGATTTTTCGAAGGATTTTTTCAACCTCCCTTCTTCTTTCTCAAGATGCATTCCAAACTAAACCAATAAGCTCAAAGCTCATTTTGGAAAATCAAGACACCATTTTTAACCAAACTCCAAAGAGACTAATAGACGAAGCCCAAAAACAGAAACAAAGGTTAAAAATGCTAAAACAAAATCCAGAATGCAAGAAGCAAACCCCATAAACCCCCCTCAAATGATGAACACCTGGCAAGATACTAAAGGGATAAGAAAAACTGAAAGACGTAAGGGACAGTCTGGAAACAGGGAAGAGAAACAACACTAAGGCTTGGAAACTACACTAAACTACTCTAAACCACAGAAGTAAGGAAGCAAGTCTAGACTAGACTACTAGAGATAAACCACACGGTCCTGTGTACACAGAGGCAGAGGGCTAGGGGTGGAAACGGGTCACCGATCCAAGCCAGAAAATATGGCCGGCCCGCTGGGGAAAGAGGTTGACTTACAAAAATTGAAGGGGCCAACAGAACTGAATCCAGTTGAACCAAGGATTACATCTCGAGCGACGCAGCGAGCAGCGCTAAGGTTCGCCGGGCGCAGGCGGGCGACGGCTGCGTCCTGTGTGGCTTTGCCTCGTCGGCTCGCCGTCCGTCGTCGCCGTCGCCGTCGCCGTCCCTCCTGCGCCGCCGTCCTGCTCGGCAAGACGGTACCTATATATCTCCCTTGCCCTTGGGCCTTGGTCCGACCGCCCCGCCCCGTCCATCGGCGCCTGGGGAGAAGCGGAGAGCTTCTGGAGATCCAAGCCCCACCTCGCAGGCTACAGCCAGCAGAATTACAGGTCAGTAGGCCGCCGTCCAATCCATTTTGCTCGCTATTTCTTCTTGAGGAAAATTTTGCTCGCTAATTCAGATGCCGGAGAAAGCTCTCATCTTTGCTCATCAGTGCTTCGATTTGTGTCCAGCAGCCTTATCTTGATTCCTTGCTTGTTGAAGGATTAATCGAAAGGAACAGTACTAGTTCCATTGATTGGAGAGGAGATGCTATGCATCGGGGTTCTACAGTCAGGGGATAACAGAAAAAAGGAGCAAAGCTTTTCATGTTTATATATATGAATCTGATGTGTAAACTTTATTACCACTAGTCTACCACATGAACAGAGCCATTAATTACTGCACGGTGTTTCGCAAGATTATTAGTATTCCAAATTTATGTTTACTATTCAGGTTCGGACAAGTGTGTGATTCCTCAGTGCATCAGTATGCAACATTTCTTAAACTTATTCTATATATTCGGTTGATTAAACTTATTCCTCAGTCACCTACTGGAACGACTCCAAGTGGGACGGTAAAATTAATCGTGCCTATACAAATACAATAGGCCATCTACTTGTCGTTGATGATGCACATACTGATCATTGAATTGATTGCTCGGATCAGAGTGTACTAATCCTAGCTAATATCTCTATACGATGTTGTAGTACTCTCATCACTGATGAACTGCTGGGTGAAACATTGCTTAATATGAGATTTGATTTTTATTCTACAACAATAATTGTTTTTTTAATATGCATCATTAACGAGCTTTCCTTCAGATGAGATTTGATTCTAGAAATTAAAAAATAAATCCTTATAAATGGCTCCACCCTTTTGATCCAATGCATTAAGAGGGTCATGAAGCATGACCCATTGGGTCGACCACTTGAACCTTTTTTGAGCATGGGTCATTTGAGTCGGTTCCAATGGGTAATGGGTCGACCCATTCCCAACCTTACAAGGGGCCCAACACCTACTAGAACCTATAAACCTTAGTGAAACTTAACTAACTAGAGTAAAGGATATTGCTAATCACGCATGATAGCAACCTATGGGTAAGAATGTGTCTAAGAAGTGATGACTCTCTAGCCTGATCCAAAACTAAAACCAACGCACAAAACAAAAAACAAGAAATAAACAAACAAGGCAAAAAGCAAACAAAATAAACCTAAACTAACTAACCTCCTGTCGGCGTATTCAGCCGGCAAGTATTAGTCCGGGTGGGAATCCGGAGTTCGGCAGGGGGTGTCACAGCAGGCTCGCCTCTCCCTCCCCACGCTGGATGAATTGAGCAAGAACACCGATAGACACAGAGTTTACCCAGGTTCAGGCCCCCCAGAGTGGGTAACAGCCCTAGTTCTGCTTGAGTTCTTGTTGCTGGGGTGAGTGTGGAGAAAAACTAGATCCCCCCTCACGTGGGCCTCAGTCCTCCTTATATATCTTGGAGCTGGCCGAGACCACACCGTGAGAGTATTACATTGAACATATCGACTACTGTAGCCACTACCCCTACCTAGCCTTCTGCTCCCGGTGCCACCTGTCTCAGCCTCGGTATCCCTATGCACTACAGGAATTGTCCCAAATCTCGAGGGCCAGAAACCCTCAAGAACGCAGGGAAAACCCTCGGGACTGACTTTTCTTGAGGGCTAGCTATCGAGATTTGGTCGTCACGAGAGCCTGCTCGAGATTAATGGGCTCCAGCCCTTGAGAAACGTGTTTCTCGAGGGCATTACCAAAGCCCTCGAGATTTCGGTGGAGAGGGGACGATGTCCTCCCGTTAGCACAACAGTTATCTTCTCGAGGGCTTTTTGGCCCTCGAGAGATGATTCTTTTTTTTAAAAAAAATATGATCACCGCGTCACCGCCTTCCCACCGGATCTGCAACCGTCGCAGCCACTGCCACGCTGAGAGAAAGGGAGAGAAAGAGGAGGAGAGGGAGAGGGGCGCCGCCGCTGCCCCAGAGTCGCCGCCGCAACACCGAGAGAGAGGAAGGGAGAGAAGGAGAGGGAGAATGGCGTCGCCCCTACCAGATCTAGGAGCCACCGCCATCAGTCGCCGCCGCAGGAGGAGGAGGAGGTCGGAGACGCCGCCGCGGCACCACCACTTGCCCCATGCCGGCCTGCCACTGCACCACCACAGACTTCGCTGCCGCCAGCAGCCTCACATCCACAGCAGCCACCATGCCGCCACGCCTCCGCTGCCTCAGATGCCGCTAGCCACCGGCCTGCCGGCAGCGGCTTTGGCGGCGACAGCGTGGGAGAGAGGGAGGCGGCGGATCGAGGACAAGGCGGCGGCGTCGGGGACTCGGGGCGGCGGGCTGGTGGTCCGGTGGCCAGATTTGTGGAGGCATCATGCAGCTCGAGGGCAGGAGGAAAGATAAGAGGAGGGGAGGAGGAAAAGGCGGAGGGGAAAGTGTATGCCTCAAACGGGAAACACGAGGAAAGAGGGGGAGGGGATGGGAAAAAAATTGAATGGGACGCGCGTGACAGGGGAGTTTCTCGAGGGCAGGATGGGGGCACTCGAGAAAGCCAACATCGTTAGCCTTTTTCCAGCCTCCTGCTGCTTTTCCCGAGGGCTTGATGCCAGTCCTCAAGAAACGCATGTGTTTCTCGAGGGTTTTCTCTGGCCCTCGGGAAACCCAGCATTTTCACGAGTGCTCGATTTTGGCTCTCGAGAATTGAAATGGCCCTCGAGTTTCTGGCCGATTCCTGTAGTGATGGGACAACATGGACAGGACAAGGCACACGCCTGTCCCGTGCGTCTCCCCGCCTTGCCTCTCGTGCAGTGTGGTTTGATAGCACAGTGTAGCTGACATCGCTTGGAGGGGTAGGTAATCACTTCTGCCAATCGGGCCGTTCGCTCAGCCATGCCCGATCATTCGAATTAAATGCCCTCGATACGGCTCGATATGGGGAGACACTTTCGAGGGGAAGCATCTCCGCTGCTTTGACATGCGCCTCGGTAGGTGCCTGATAGTGGGGCCCAAGGCGCCCCTATCCAGTCAAGCACCCATGCGTCCTGCCTGCCTACTCTCCAATCGGACACGTGGCCATCATCGGGGCCTGGGTCTGCTCGTCCACCTACTCTTGGTGAGACCATGCGTCCTGATCTCCGCCTGGAGCTGGACCTGGTCGCCCACCTGCTCTCCGTGCAGCCACACGTGTCCTGGCCTCCACCAGGCGGTGGTGCCTGGTTGCCCACCTGCTCGCCAGGAGGCCACATGTCCTGGCCTCTGCCTGGCACTGGGGCCTGGTCGCCCGCCTGCTCGCTAGGTGGCCACGTGTTTTAGTGCCTTCGTCTTGACTCCGCTCCTGGTCCCACTTGTCTACGGTGGAGAGAAGATCCCGGGATAACATACACCGACAGTAGCCCCAGGCCCATCCTGGGACGCAAACCGTCTTGCTTCGGAAGCCTTGTTCCTCTGAGAGACGCTCGGGATCCTCTGGAATAATTGCGGTAACCCCTTTTTGGACCTGACAAGGCCCTGGGCAGGGCCCCCATCTGTCGCGCATGCACAGCGGTAAGGATTCTCTCCACTCCAGCCTTAACTCTTCGCATGCTGCTGCCTCCTGCGGAGATCAAGGGCGGCATGGGGGACCATCACCCCATGACCCCCGGTCGAATCTGAACCGCCTCGCTCCGCATCTTCGGCTTATAAATAGATGCCATCTCCCCCGCTGATTCTCTCCTCCGACTAGTGCTTCCTCGCTCTTGCGCCAGAACTGCTTTCTGCCTCCTTCTGCCTTTTCGGCAACCTCACCATCTCCTTCGCCTGTGCCACCACGGCTCCTCGCACTCGCCCGAAGAAGATGGCCCCACCATCGTCGCCCACTAGCCGCCTCCGTCGTGACGAGGGGCAGGTGAGGCGGCTCGCCAAACTGTTCCGGCCGGACAAGTGCCCTCATCTCCGCACCAGCACTGTTTCGCCTAGGTGTGATGATCGGGAGATCATCATCTTTTCCTGGTCGATGCTGATGGGGCTGGTGCCTCTCTTCTCCGACTTCTTCCTCACCTTCCTCTCCTTCTACGGCATCCACCACATGCATCTCACCCCCAACTTCATCTCAGGCTCTCCGTCTTTGCCTACCTAGCGAGATGTTCGTGGGGGTAGCGCCGAACATCCCCATCTTCCGCTACTTCTTTGTCCTCCGCGCCTCCACCGACGGTGGCACGGTGGGCAGCTGCCATATCCTCCTCCAGGCGGCTCCTCCGACCTCTACATCCCCCTCCCCCTCAAGTCCACCTAGAGGGGCTGCAAGGATGACTGGCTGCACATCGGCGACGAGAGCGGCCTCGACGAGCTCAAGCTGCCGGAGAGGCCCGTCGAGGCCACCGAGCACTGGGGCTCCCCTCTAGAGGACACGGAGGAGCTGCGGACCATGGTGGTCCGCATCGAGCGTCTCCTCCGCGCCGGGCTGACCGAGCCGATGGTGGTTGCTGACTTCCTGACCCGGCATATCGGCCCCTACACCGGCGTGAGCGTGTCACCTAGCAGTACACTGGCGACATCGACATCGGCTGCACCTATGTCGGTAGTAAGTTCCCTCGACCTGCACTTCTTCACTCGTCGCTTGCTCGGGTCTACTTCCCGTTGAGTTTCTGTTCTCCTACAGGTGCCGGGAACATGACCAACACCCTGTCCCGC
The DNA here is from genome assembly GCA_036346145.1 of Olyra latifolia. NCBI lineage: Eukaryota > Viridiplantae > Streptophyta > Magnoliopsida > Poales > Poaceae > Olyra > Olyra latifolia. The sequence goes on along the minus strand of CM070531.1, from coordinate 448,331 downwards.
TGGCGCGCTCCTGCTCCGCGACATGGTTGCAGCGGAGCGCGTCTAGCTGTGCTTCCTAGCTCATCGGGGGCGGTGTCTTCTGCCGCCAGCCTCGCCATGCTAGCCAGCGCGGCGAGGACTAGTCCTCCTATCACCCGCCCCGTAGAGCCTCCCAGCGCGGTGAGGGCCGCATCCGCCGCTGCTAGCCTGGCTGCGCCTCCGAGCGCAGCAGGGACCAACGCTTCTACTGCCGTCACCTCCCGCCCCCACCGTCGTGCATGCGACCGGTGTGGGAGCGTCTTTCTGGCAGCGCTGGCGCCGTCACTTTGGCAAATGCCACCGATGGCGCCACTCACCGATCATGCCTCAAAACTCCTCCAAGACTGCCGCGCTTATTCGCCACCAGCGAACAGCGTCTGCGAGACATCACGGCCGCCACAACACCCTGCCTTCTCTTTCGGCCGCACCCAGGAGAGTCGGGTTGGCTCTCTGCACTGCCTCCTTTAACTTTGGCGGCCTCCCTGCACGGTAAGTGTCCTGTACTTCCTTACCTTCTAGATGTTAGGTTGCACTGGGTCACCACCTTCTTCTCGTCTCCAGGGCTAGCACCAGTGCGGCCTCTTCCGCAGTGGTGATTGCACCGACCACCGCCGCGGCCCGCGACGCCGCTTCCACTCTAGCCCCGCCTCCGGTGGAGGTCAGGCCTTTTCGGAGCGCACCCCGACTAGGACTTGCTCCGCTCTAGTCCCACCTCGGCCTTCCCCGAGCCGCTGATGGCTGCCCAGCCTCGCCAGATTGGCGCCTTTCTTGACGTCCTGGCCAAGTCGAGGGCACTCCAAGATTCCCTGTAGGTCGCCGAGGTGGCCCAGCTCCGGGAGACGCTGGCACAGGCGGAGGCCAAGAAGGGGACGCTGCTTATCCGGGCCCAGGTGGCCGAGGCGGAGGCTAAGCATGTAGGGATGAAAACGGATCCGGATCTTCCCGGTCCGGACCGGTCAGATACGGTTTCGGAACCAATCGGATCGGATATTTTTGGATCCAGATCCGGAACAGTTGGATCCGGATAGTTTTTCTTCGGATCCGGATTCGGATCCGGTTCAGGCGATATCCGACGGATTCGGATCCGGATTCGGATATCCGGAACTGTACAAATATGGATCCTTATTCGGATCTGAACTCACCAGCCCAATACAAAGGCCCAACAGGCAAATATGCATTGTAAATGGGAGATTTGGCCTTTTAGATCCAGAGCCAACTAGCCCATCGTCTACCGGGCTAGTCATTTAGGCCCATAACCTTCTCGCAAGTATAAATTATAATAATATTTTAATTAATTGAGTTATTTATGTGTTATAATTTATTTTGGGGCATACAATTTATTGGGTTTAAATGTTCCGATCGGTATCCGTAACCGTATTCGATCCGATCCATATTTGACCCGTATTCGTATCCGTCAATATCCGTTTTCGCATCCGTATCCGGACTATCCGTATCCGGATTCGAATCTGAAAAATAATATGGATACGGATATGGTTCAACCATTATCCAATCCGATCCGATCCGTTTTCACCCCTATAAGCGTGCTAGGATGGGGGAGCAAGTGGCCTACAAGACCCTGCGCGATGCCCTCCAGAACATCAAGGCGATGGTCCGCCCCGCCTACCGTCATATGGCCGTAGGGCTCAGGCCCCTAGGAGTGGAGTTGCCGGAGCCGGTGGAACCGACGGCGCAGTAGTATGCCCACAGCGTCACCCTCATTGTCGACACACTCCGTGGCCTACCCACTGCTTCAGCCGAGCGCTCCACCCAAGAGGGGCGGAGCACCGTGGCCGCCACCACCGAAGTTCGGCCGGGCTTTCTTTGCACCAAATGGGATCCTCGCCGACCCGACATTTGTCGTGGCTAGGATCGCCGGGGACACGACTCGCACTCGCGAAAGCTTGCGCGGGGCCGCTGCTCGTGTGGTCGAGCAGGTTGCAATGGAGGCACCGCCGCTGGGCTTTGACTCTGACGTCGGCATCGGCGACAACGATGAGGAGATCGCAATCGCTGACCCCGACTAGATGCGGCGGCAACCGACTATCTTTTGTTCCTTTATTTTTGTTTCCTTGCAATGTACATGGACAGCTTTGTTGGTAGTAAAATTATGTTCTCCGCTTCCGTCCATACCTAGCTTCCTGTGTGCTCACCTGATTTGCGAACTTAGCCTGATTTTGTTTGGGTGTTCAACTTCTGCGTTCAGCCACATGGCTGTGTTGGGGCTGGGCTGATCTGCCACCCCCCAGCGCGCCACGTGGTCTTGCCGGGCCGAGTTGCTCCGCCGCTCTGCGAGCACACCATGTGGCTTCGGCAGGGCCGAGCTGATCCACCAGCTTATGAGTGTGCCACGTGGTCTTCCCGGGCCAGGCTGATCTGCCAGCCCCCGAGTGTGCCACGTAGCCTTGGCGGGGCAGCCGGTCTTTATTCTTTCGGCGATGGCTTTCTCAGACCTCCACGTGCCCGATTCCTATCTGCGGCCTTCCTTGTATCAGAGATCACCTCTCCGGGAGCCCACAGAAGTTATACCACAACCGCATATCATCAGGATGGAACCCTCTGAAATAGAACTACAGCTTAGAACAACGCTAGGGGACAGATGCCCAGTGACTGCAACACCATCGCCGTATGGACTTTCACCCTTGCAGTCTCTTTGGATCAGACCACAGTACCACATGGTTAAGGCTGCGGGTTCCTGGAGGTGGCCGTAAGCCAGCGGTGCTCACGGTGGCACAGGGCTCGACTCGCGTAGAGCACCATGCTAGACACGCCCTCCGACCACCCTTCCTTTCACGGTGCGGGCACTGGGTTTCTCACTTACTGACAAGGGGTCGTTAGGCTGCAGGTGTGTACAGCAGCTAGGCTAAAACAACAATGGGGACACCCAGACCGAGAACCCACAACAAATAACAATAGACAGAAAGATGTGGCTATATTTAAGCATGACAACTGATCATGCTTATCATATATTAACAGCTCTCTGACCAGCTAGATGAGAGGAGAACTCACTAGCTGGTCTACAGAATTACAGAATACATACAGATTTCAGGGATAGAACTTTCACAGTTGTTCTATGTTCCACGAGTTAGTCAGCTTGTGGCTGTCTTCCATGGCTAGCCAGCACGCGCCGGTTTCAGAGACTGAGACCACCTTGTAGGGGCCCTTCCACTAGGGAGACAGCTTGTTGCGATCGGCCTGCACCTGCACCCTCCGGAGGACGAGATCACCCGCTGCCAGTGTCCCCTTCTGTACCGGCAGAGCCCTTGCTAGTATCGAGCTGCCCGCAACACTGCCCAATCACGAATCTCCTCGAGGAAGTAGACTTCTTCTTGGCGCTCTTTTTCTTGCTACTCTTCGTTGAATGCCACCACTCGCGGTGAGCCTAAAGATAGCTCAGATGGTAATACCGCTTCTGCTCCGTAGACCAAGAAGAACTGAGTCTCCCAAGTCGCTCGGCTCAGGTGGTCCTGAGTGACCACAAAACTACTGGAAGTTCTTCCACCTACCGCCTTCCGTGCTTGTGGAATCGATCAAAGGCCCTCATCTTGAGGCCCCGTAGTACCAGTGCGTTGGCACACTGTGCCTGACCATTACTTCTGGGTTGAGCCACCTAGGCAAAGCAGACCCTCGTGCCCATCTGCTCGCAGAACGCCAAGAACGCCTTGCTTGTGAACTGGGTGCCATTATCAGTGATGACACGGTTGGCCACTCCAAAGCGCGTGAAGATTCCCCGCATAAATTTGACGACGGCGGACGCTTAGACCACATGCATAGCTTCTGCTTCAACCTACTTGGTGAACTTATCGATGGCTACGAACAAATGGGTGTAGCCTCCTATGGCCCGCGGGAATGGGCCCAGGATATCCAGCCCCCAAACCGTGAATGGTCAGGAGAACGGAATGGTTCGCAGCGCCTGGGCTAGCTAGTGGATCTGCCGGGCATGGAACTGGCATGCCTCGCATCTCCTCATCAGTCACAAGCATCCTGGAGAGCAGTAGGCCAATAAAATCCCTGACGGTATATCTTACCGATCAAGGTACGGCTAGACATGTGGCTCCCGCACTCGCCTCCATGGATATCAGAGAGCAGCTTGCTCCCCTCTTCCCGAGTGATGCACTTCAGAAGAACTCCATTTCTGCCCTGGCGATATAGGCCCCCACCTACCAGGGCATAGCGCTTGGCCTTTCACGCAATCTTCTCGGCTGACGCATCATCGTCGGGGATCACTTGGTCCCGCAGGAAGGCTAGGATTGGATCCATCTACTGCTCCTCCCGGCCAAGTGCGGCGATCACATGGTGACCACTTGGGTACTCCGTCTGGCCAGACATTTCCACTAACGCCGCCTTAGCAGCCTTGCCACCTTCCCTCCCTAGACCGGAGGCTGTAACGACGTCACCATCATCCTCTCCATAATCGGGGGTTGTGATGGACGGTTGCGGTAGCCTTTCTTCAAATACCCTAACTGGAGCAAGTGTCGTGGGAACGACCCCACAAACAGAAAACAGGGTTGCCCCCGGTGCAGGAGATCGCTAACAGAACGATCCGCGCACCCGAGACAGATCGGTAGAACTCCCGCGCTCCCGCTGGCTGCACTCATGGACAGAAGGAACACAACACTCGAGAGGAAAGAGTCTGCCTTTCGTTGATGCTATTCTCCCCTTTTATAGGGAAGGGATTATACAGTGCCATGCAGCGACCGCCTTTCTCCCGACTAGCCCTGGCCCGGGGCCTGTAGGTCTTTTCTTCCCCATTTTACATGTCTTACCACCCACCTGCCCCTACTCGAGGACCATGCGGTCATTTCACAAGCTTTACCCTTTCCTTTAGCTTCCTACGTGGGGGTACAAGTGGGATTTACACTCATGATGGTTACGGGCCATCTGGACGCGGCCTGGCATCTGCCTGAGCACTCTGACGGGGTGGCAGGTCCGATTGTACGACTTGTCCAGTGCGCCCAGCGGCCTTTCTGGTTGTTCCGACTAGCCCCTCCGCTTGCGATGCTCTGGCTTTACCGGGCTTCGCGCTCACCCCCGGGGTCCAACTCGCGTTCCTGCCGCGTACTCCTTGCTTCGCTTGGGCTCCGCGCATGCTCCTCGCTCACTTTGCACCTGCTGGCTGCTCATTTGTAACCAGCGTGTGCCGCTCTTCTCGGCTCGACCTCCGCACTTCCTTCCTTAGGTCCTCCCCCCTTTTCACGTGTCCTGTAAAATAGAGGAAAGACGTGGAGGTGCCGAAAAAGGCGCGGCTGTACCCTCGCTCCCAAGTCAAAGGGGTACCTGTCTCAGGCCCACAACAGGAGCCCCTCATGGCTTGGGGCTTGCTCCGCCTTGCCCTTGGCCATGCCACGAAGAGGCCTATGTCCTGGTATCCTCTTGGGCGTGCGGAGCGAAGCCTATCCCTCGTCTCTCCCTCTTGCGGGCGCGACGGTTGCATTTCCCGAAATCTTCAATGGGGCTCCCCACCGTGGCACGCGCTCATTAGTCCGCTTCCAAGTCTCACCGCCTTGTCTTCTCACCTAGTTGCAGTTACCCATCATGACGTTTTAGGGTTCTGTGCCGTTGCTGGTCGCCCACCTGCCCCACATCGCGCATGCCTCCCCCTTCCGCGCGATTAACGCCACGTGCCCGCATCCAAGGCCGGGCTGCGTCGCGCCACTCCTTTATAACCCTGGCGTCCATTGAGTAGGAGGTTTTACCTCTTCTGCTCCCCTATTTCATTGCGCCGCCTGGCTTTCGCCGCTTGCTTTTGTTGCTCGCCCTTTCCACTCCCGTCGTGCCAGCACCTCACTCCCCATCTCTCTCTCCCGCTCATGGCTCCCCGCCGCGCGTCCCAAGTGAAGCCGGTTCTGAGCGAGGAGGACACCGCCGCGCTGTCTCTGGCCTTGGGGCGCTCCTCACTGGGTCCTGATGATCTCGATGCTTTGGCAGCCAAGTTCGGCGTGGTCCGTTCCACTATGCGTGCCCCGGGCAGAGAGGAGACACCCCGGCCGCAGCCGAACGAAGCGGTGGTATTCGCCACCTTCTTGGAGGCGGGGCTCCCATTCCTCGCTGCCCCTGCTGGTGGTGGACGTGCTGTAGTTATTCCAAGCGGAGCTTTCGTAGCTGACACCCAATGCCATAGTCCGTATGGCGGTACTGGACTGGACGTTCTGTCCTGCCCAGCACGTGTTGACCGGGCGTCTGTTCTCGGATATCGAGGACGCCTTCTAGCGGCGAAATAGCGAGAGCGATGAGGGGCCAGCGATGCCGCCGCTAAGAGGAAGTGGAGGTGAGTGGATGCGGCGTTAGCACTACCAGCGCCGATCGCAGATTCCTCGCCGCACCTCTATGGGTCCCGTCCAGTCCATCCGGTCGCCAACTTAATAGCAACGACCGAGGAGGCGAAGCTCCTCACGTACCTGAAAGCCCTCTGCTATCAATGTACCATGCGCGATTGGTGGAGGAGTTCTGCCTTTGCCGCGTAGAGCCCCTGGCGAGGAATCCCCTCGTCACCTTGGAGTGGTACAAAAATGGGACGCTGTCTGTTTACCGGCCGCTAGGGACCCGCAACCTCGGGCACAGAGTAGCGGAGAAGCAGGCGCGTGGGCTCCTTGGACCCTGTAGGCCCGTGGAGCATGAGGCCGCGGTGGAGGCGATCGGGGCGTCGCGTAATGCCCGCTTTGCCGAGTGGGGGTCCCACGTGGTCCCTCAACCCAGGGGCACCGGGGAATCTCCTCGTCCGACGAAGCGAGCCAGAGTGACTCCCGCTTGCCCGTTGCAGGCCGTGTCCCCCACGGATGGGAGCGGCGACGCGAGTGAGGATGACGACGACGACCCCGACACGGACGAAGAGGAGGTGGAGGAGGGGGGACTCCTCCGCCTCTGTTGCCGTGATGTCATCGGCTCAAACGCATGCCAGCGGCCCTTCCCACGGTGCCGGCCCGTCCGGAGCTCACTCCCCCGGGCTTTCCTTCCTGAATATCCCGGAGGTGGACTTCATCGACCTGGACGGCGACGAGGAGGCGGGCAGCCCTGAACCGGAGGGAGCACGCGGCCCTCTCGAAGGGGCAGGCGACCCTCAACCGGAGGGAGCGCTCGCCCCCCTAGAATGGGTAGGCGACCCCCAACCGAAGGGAACACGTGGCCTCCGTTTGGAGGCTTCCATTCCCGACACTCCCCCTGGTGCCGAAGGTCTGACTCCTGAAACTTTTTCTTTGGGCTCTTTAGGCAGCTTCGACTTTTCTAGGCTTGATCAGGAGGTGTGCACAGGAGGGGGTGATGCAGAGATGACGAACGCGCGATGCTCAAGCTCGCCACCCTTGGGGGACCGCCCCGAGCCGTCGGCCCCTAGGAGCAGGCGGCGGCGTTGAGCCCCGCCTTTCGCGCGGCGATGCTCCCTCTGTGGCCGTGGTTTCCTCTTCTGGACCGCCGACCGCCGGAGCGCTGCCGGGACTCTCCCAGCTTTACCTCCGCCCCCCACCGCGGCGGCGCTCTCTAACCCCACATCGTCTGCTCCGGTTCCGACGCCCACCCCTAGGTTTGATACTTCGGGGCTTTTGTCCCTAGACTTCCACAGCTGGGCGATGACAGCTCCGTCTTTAAGGAAGATGCGCGGGGCCTTCCACTCCAACTCGGAGTCCAGGCGCCTCTTTGGGGGCCTTGACGACTTCGCGCTGTGTGACGCCTCGACGGACCTCTCCTGCATACCTTCTCGTGGGGCGTCGTTCCTACCTCCACCTTTTCTGTGTTGTTTTCCCTCCCAGGGGGCCTTTGTGGCTGCGGAGGTGGCCAAGCGTGTTCGAGCGCAAACCCGCACCTATGTCCAAACGGACCAGGAGCTCGCCAAGGTCAGGAAACGGGTGGAGGAGCTCGATGCGGAGAAGGCCTGTCTGGAAGGGGCCCTGCGAACCTCTACCGAGACTTTGGTGAAGGGTCAAGACGAGCTGATCCAGAGTCGGGACTTGGCGGCCCAAAACGCCGAGCTGGAAGACCTCGCGTCCTCGATGAAGGCCAGCCTCACGACCGCAGAGCAGGCCCAGGCCGCAGCGGAGCGGAACGAGCAGAAGAAGGACGGTCGCATCGAGGAGCTGAAGGACCTCCTGAAGGTGGCTGAGCTAGCCAAGGAGATGCTCAAGAAGGCCACGGAGGAGCACCCCCGTCAGCTTGCCGTGGTGAAGGGCGAGGCTCTGATGAACCTTATCGGTGCCCAACGAGCGGAGGAGCGCTGCGAGGCTGCCCAAAAGCTCTTGGAGACCCTTACTTCCGGTATCCAAGGGGCAACCGACGCTTTCCTTCAGCAGCTCCCTCGACTTGGGATCGATGCTTCGAGCCGTACCCCCTCTCCCTGCGCGGAAGGCATCAGGTTCCTTCAGAACTCCGCTGGGTTGTTGGGGAGCTCCGCCGTAGCCTTCGGCAGCCATTGCGCCCGGCTGGGTTCCTTGAAGACCGCGCAACTCCTCGAGGCGAAGGGTTGCACGCATGTCCAGGAACACTTTGGTGCCACCTCCGCTGCTACCGGTCACCCTGGGTTTTCTGACCTTGCTTCTGCTGGAAGACCTTCTCCCTCTGCGACCCGCTTGGCCTCCCGCTTCATCTCTGATTTTTGGAGCCAGCACGGCGAGGCAGCAGCGGGGGAGTCGGTGCGCCGGACCCAGGCGGCAATGGACGCTTCAAGGGCTGCGGCTAAGGCGGGGTCGACCAGCGAGGCAAAAGGCAAAGAGAAGCGACCCCTTTCGTAGCTCCCCTTCTTATTGTAAGCCCCTGGTTTGTAAGTGGATCTGTTCAATAAAAGTATGGCGTTTCTACTCGCGCGCTCCGTTTCTTACGCTGCTCCTTTAGCTACCTCGCTTGAATTTCGTGGGCGAGCTCTTTGCCTTCTGGTTTTTGACTTTGGGCTAGCGAGGGATCTCGTGTGCTGACTTAGTACCCGTGCGCTGATGCGCCTTGCCGTGCCCGCTCACCTGCTGACCAATGACGACGTGCGTGGTGTCGCTTTGATTCCGTTCCTGATTTATGATCGCGCACGTGCGGCTGCGACGCCTGGAGTTCCGCGCCCCGTTCCTCCCCGGCGGGATTCTCCCCGGTCTTCGAGGTTTCGCGCGCCGATGCGTCTCTTCGTTTTTCGAGGATTGGCCTCTCCGGCGCTGTTTGGCCTGGTCACTTCTTGCGCTTTATATAGACATGCCGGTGCCGCTGGTAGCGTTACATCTCCCCGGCTCACGAACCTTGCCCCTCATAGAGCGCTGTCATGTCTTTCTATCTTTCTGGTTTCGTCCCTCTCCTCCATCGTCTCTGTTCCCAACCTTAACGATGGCCCGGCGCTGGCCGAAGCTCTTGATGCGATGCTTTCTGCCGAGGTGGGGCGGGGGAGGCCATGTCGGCGGCGCTGCTGGCGCAGGTGGTGTGGCCCAGCCTGTCGACGCTGTTCTTCCAGGGGCCGACTCCCTGCATCCGATCATTATCCCCGACGGGGAAGACGATGACATCGACCTTCCGGCGCCCACCGCCTTCCCCGGCTAGCTCTGTCGAGAGCAATGACGTGTCGGTGTTGAAGCCGATCTGTCTCGGGCGCACCCGCTTCCGCCGGGTTCCTAGCAGGAAAAGGCTTCGCCAAACTTGAACAAACTGGGCTTTGATGATGTTGTTAGTAGCCCCTGAGTGCATTGACGGAGCTCTCTCTTCTTTTTTTCTTTTTTTTGTGTGTGTGTACTATCCTGTGCTCCGATGGAGTGAATATTATTACCTTTGTCTCAGTACTAAGTGTTGAAAAATCGACTTCACACGTCTTGAGCGATGACTCGGAACGAAGCTAACGCGTTGGGCTTTAGCCAACCGTGAATTCATCGAAGCGAAGGAGTGGGTAGGACGTTAGCCCGACCAAGCACTCGGAGCGAGGCTAACGAAGTTGGGCCTTAGCCAACCACGCGTTCGTCGAAGCGAAGGAGTGGGTGGGTCGTTAGCCCGACCAAGCACTCGGAGTCTTGTGGAGCGAAGCTACCAGAGTTGGGCCTCGGCCAACCGCGCGCTCGTCGAAGCGAAGGAGTGGGTGGGACGTTAGCCCAACCAAGCACTCGGAGCGAAGCACGTTCGTCGAAGCGAAGAAGTGGGTGGGACGTTAGCCCGACCAAGCACTCGGAGCGAAGCTACCGGAGTTGGGCCTTAGCCAACCACGCGTTCATGGAAGCGAAGGAGTGGGTGGGACGTTAGCCCAACCAAGCACTCGGAGCGAAGCTACCCGAGTTGGGCCTTAGCCAACCGCACGCTTGTCGAAGCGAAAGAGTGGGTGGGACGTTAGCCCGACCAAGCACTCGGAGCGAAGCTAGCGGAGTTGGGCCTTAGCCAGCGCGCGCGGTCGTCCAAGCGAAGGAGTGGGTGGGACGTTACCCTGACCAAGCACTCGGAGCGAAGCTAGAGGAGTTGGGCCTTAGCCAGCCGCACATTCGTCGAAGCGAAGGAGTGGGTGGGACGTTAGCCCGACCAAGCACTCGGAGCGAAGCTACCGGAGTTGGGCCTTAGCCAACCGTGCGTTCGTCGAAGCGAAGGAGTGGGTGGGTCGTTAGCCCGACCAAACAGTCGGAGTCTTGTGGAGCGAAGCTACCAGAGTTGGGTCTTAGCTAACCTCGCATTCTTCAAAGCGAAGGAGTGGGTGGGTCGTTAACTCGACCAAGCACTCAGAGTTTTGTGGAGCGAAGCTACCGGAGTTGGGCCTTAGCCAACCGCGCGTTCGTTGAAGCGAAGAAGTGGGTGGGACGTTAGCTCAACAACGCACTCGGAGCGAAGCTACCAGAGTTGGGCCTTAGCCAACCGCGCGTTCGTCGAAGCGAAGGAGTGGGTGGGACGTTAGTTTGACCAAGCACTTGGAGCGAAGTTACTGGAGTTGGGCCTTAGCCAACCGCGCGCTCGTCGAAGCGAAGGAGTGGGTGGGACATTAGCCCGACCAAGCACTCGAAGCGAAGCCACCGGAGTTGGGCCTTAGCCAACGACGCGTTCATCGAAGCGAAGGAGTGCGTGGGACGTTAGTCCGACCAAGCACTAGCAGCGAAGCTAGCGGAGTTGGGCCTTAGCCAAACGCGCGTTCGTCGAAGCGAAAGAGTAGGTGGGACGTTAGCCCGACCAAGTACTCGGTGCGAAACTACCGGAGTTAGGCCTTAGCCAACCGCGCGTTCGTCGAAGCGAAGGAGTGGGTGGATCATTAACCCGAGCAAGCACTCGGAGTCTTGTGGAGCGAAGCTACCAGAGTTGGGCCTTAGCCAACCGGGCGTTCGTCAAAGCGAAGGAGTGGGTGGGACGTTAGCCCGACCAAGCATTCGGTGCGAAGCTACCGGAGTTGGACCTTAGCCAACCGCGCGTTCGTCAAAGCGAAGGATTGGGTGGGACGTTAGCCCGACCAAGCACTCGGAGCGAAGCTACCGGAGTTGGGCCTTAGCCAACTGCGCGTTCGTCGAAAGCGAAGGAGTGGGTGGGACGTTAGCCCGACCAAGCACTCGGAGTAAAGCTAGCGGAGTTGGGCCTTAGCCAACAGCGCGCTTGTTGAAGTGAATGAGTGGGTGGGACGTTAGCCCGACCAAGCACTCGGAGCAAAGCTAGCGGAGTTGGGCCTTAGCCAACCGCGCGTTCGTCGAAGCGAAGGCGTGGGTGGGACGTTAGCCCGACTAAGCACTCGGAGCAAAGCTAGCGGAGTTGGGCCTTAGCCAACCACGCGTTCGTCGAAGAGAAGGAGTGGGTGGGACGTTAGCCCGACCAAGCACTCGGAGTTTTGTGGCACACTACATTGCATGCATAGAGACACCAGGTTTTTACGTGGAAACCCTCGGACGGGAGAAAACCACGGGTGGGGGCACTGTGGACAACATGGGTCCTGGGTATTCGGAGACAGACGATTGGACACACCACCTCCTTGGGCCAAGTCGCGTGGACCTTCCAGAAGGCATGCTTGGAGGACGGCGCGGCCCGACTCGCTCTATTTGGAAGAGAATTTCCAATTCTACTCGCATACGTGGAGATAAGCGTAACCAACTCGGTTATATCTCTTATCTTCCTTATACGGATTAGAGAACTTATCTGTAACCGGACCGCTTGCACTATATAAAGGGGATCAGGGGTCCCTAGTCGATAACCAATTCATCCAATCCCATGTCCGATCATCGTGATCATCCTTTGTTCATTGTGATTGACACCCCCTAATACAAAACCACGAGCACAGGAGTAGGGTATTACCTCTTTCTGAGGGCCTGAACCTGTATAAATCCTGCCCCCTGTGCTACCATCGAGTTGTGATCTTTCACGTAGCCCTATAAAAAAACATTGCCGACGCAATTCGTCGACAGTTGGCGCGCCAGGTAGGGGCTAGCGTCACGATCAACTTCATCGACTTCGTTGGCTTCAATCGGCGGATTTGTCTTCTCCTACACCCTCGGCCAAGGTTTTGTCTTCGGAGATCTCGGCTTCCTCGCCGGTGACTTTGGGGAACTTCGGTTGTGTGAGCCAAACGACGTTCGGTCCACGTACTACCAGGGGATGCTGTACGCAACTCCAGCCGAACTTCACCACCTCAGGATCTCTCTTTCGATTCTGATCCGGAAGAGATCCAATCTGATGATGACGATTCCGACTGGCCCACCGCTGGGCCTCCCTTCGGTTTCGGTCGGGATCATGTGCCTTCAGCTGTGCCAGCTCCTTTCGCTGATGAAGAACCGAGTGGCGATGCTATTCCTGATCTAGATCGCGTTCGAATCCAATCAGGAATTACAACTTCTCAATTGTACAACACCCCGTTCGGATTAAGAAGCTCGGCAACTGTTTTCCATGAGATAACACGCCGTCTTTTTCAATCTAGGCTAAGGGAGCGAGTACGACAGACTCACACCGGGACGAGCTTCTCGAGTTCCGGCTCAGGGATAACTCTAACCAGGTCAACATCCCGAGTGGACACTAGGATGCCACTTGGATTGGCCAATTCGGCTGCTAGATTTCAGCAGATCTGGTCTGCCAAATCTCAGTAAGGTTTTTCTCTGCAAGCGATCCGTCACGAGAAGTGGGAGTTATAATCTCTCCCATCAACGAGCCAACAAATCTGGATCAGTTGAGCCTCTCTTACTTAGAGTCCGAGTCGGAGGAGAGTGTCAACGGATTCCCTCAATTTTGTGGCGTCTACATGATGGATGGACAAGCCTCTGGATCGGCACGGCGTCCCATAGAGGAGGCAGGAGCCGAACATAACCGCGGAGGTGGAGAAGATCTGTGCAACAAATTGCACGGTCGTGCACGTGAAGTCTAGGAGGAATTACTTCAAATCCGTATGGGAGATCACTCGGTCTTCCGTACACCACAGTAAAACATCCTCGCATGTAAGACCCTCCTGGACAATGTTGGTCCTTTACTTAGAGAAAACAGCCCCACAGATCAAAGCCATGGTGACGGCAGCGGCAGTCTAAGGTACTCGGGATCAACGGGCCAACTCGGCCAGAAGTCAGATTGCCACGAGTAACACTTGCCACAGGAGGGTCCGTCACGAGAAGTGGGAGTTATAATCTCTCCCATCAACGAGCCAACAAATCTGGATCAGTTGAGCCTCTCTTACTTAGAGTCCGAGTCGGAGGAGAGTGTCAACGGATTCCCTCAATTTTGTGGCGTCTACATGATGGATGGACAAGCCTCTGGATCGGCACGGCGTCCCATAGAGGAGGCAGGAGCCGAACATAACCGCGGAGGTGGAGAAGATCTGTGCAACAAATTGCACGGTCGTGCACGTGAAGTCTAGGAGGAATTACTTCAAATCCGTATGGGAGATCACTCGGTCTTCCGTACACCACAGTAAAACATCCTCGCATGTAAGACCCTCCTGGACAATGTTGGTCCTTTACTTAGAGAAAACAGCCCCACAGATCAAAGCCATGGTGACGGCAGCGGCGGTCTAAGGTACTCGGGATCAACGGGCCAACTCGGCCAGAAGTCAGATTGCCACGAGTAACACTTGCCACAGGAGGGTCCGTCACGAGAAGTGGGAGTTATAATCTCTCCCATCAACGAGCCAACAAATCTGGATCAGTTGAGCCTCTCTTACTTAGAGTCCGAGTCGGAGGAGAGTGTCAACGGATTCCCTCAATTTTGTGGCGTCTACATGATGGATGGACAAGCCTCTGGATCGGCACGGCGTCCCATAGAGGAGGCAGGGGCCGAACATAACCGCGGAGGTGGAGAAGATCTGTGCAACAAATTGCACGGTCGTGCACGTGAAGTCTAGGAGGAATTACTTCAAATCCGTATGGGAGATCACTCGGTCTTCCGTACACCACAGTAAAACATCCTCGCATGTAAGACCCTCCTGGACAATGTTGGTCCTTTACTTAGAGAAAACAGCCCCACAGATCAAAGCCATGGTGACGGCAGCGGCAGTCTAAGGTACTCGGGATCAATGGGCCAACTCGGCCAGAAGTCAGATTGCCACGAGTAACACTTGCCACAGTCGGCACACACCCGTCCACAGGGAAGATTTCATTCGACGCGTCACAAAGAAGAACACAATCCGAGAGATTTCTGAAGCGGCCATCGTCGTGACTTTTCAAAAGGGAGTTCGTGATCCTGACCTAATCAAGAAGATGTCTCGCCGAGTGTCAGGAGGATCACCCTAGCAAAAACGAAGGCAAGAAAGACAAGCCCGAGTCGTCCTCCAAGAAGGACAAGAAGCACAAGTGTGAAGAATTGGTGGTTGCTACGGATCATGGGCGACAGAGGCCACCTTGGCCCAACGACTATAACAAAGTAATGGAGGCACCGTGTCCTTTCCATCCAAATGGAAAGCATGCGGCAAAAAACTGTAACGTCCTGAAGAGGTTCGCTGAGGAGCACAACAAAGACACTCCGAAGGATGCCAAGCAAGATGATAAGCATGATCTACCTCAGGGTGACGCTTATCAAGAAACCGAGCGCGAGCTCAACTACATATTCGGGGGATCGGGTGCATACGAGTCCAAACGTAAGCAAAAGCTTACCAATCGGGAAGTCAAATTCCTGACCACATCCCTTTGGTGGTCTGAGGTTCCGATCAAATTCGATCACTCAGATCATCCTGACCACATCCCTTGCCCAGGAAGATATCCACTCATCTTGGATCCTATGGTACGAGGCGTCCAACTGCGCAAAGTTTTAGTCGACGACGGGAGCGGATTGAATATCCTTTTCGCCAAGATCTTTGATGAGATGCAGATTCCGAGGTCGGCTCTCCTGAATACGGACGCACCGTTTCATGGCATAATTTCGGGAACATCCTTGGTGCCGATTGGGGGAATCTCTCTTCCGGTCACTTTTGACACTCGGGACAACTATCGGACAAAAAACCTCAGCTTTGAGGTGGCCGATTTCGAGACTGCGTATCACGCAATCTTGGGAAGGTTGGGCTTGGCCAAGTTCATAGCCGTCCCACATTACGCCTACCTGGCTATGTAGATGCCGGGTCCGCAAGGCGTAATCACAGTCCGCGGAGACGTCAAATTTTCCTATCTCCTTGATAAGGAAAACTGCTACTTCGCCCAGTCAACCGAAGCGGCTGCCGAGTTGGACAAGATTTGGCAGGCGGCCACCACTCTTCGCGACGAGGGCGACATGCCGAACAAGAAGCCATCTAAGTTAGGCATCAAGCCTGACGAAGATGTCAAGCGTATTTCGCTCGACCCATCCGACTCAGCCAAAACAGCTCTGATCGGGACAGGGCTCGACCCGAAATAGGAAGAGGCGCTCGTCACCTTCCTCCAAGCAAATTGGGGCATCTTCCTTGGGAGCCATCTGACATGCCGGGTGTCCCGAGGGAGGTGATTGAGCACTCCTTGAATGTACACGACAAAGCCAAGCCAATCAAGCAACGGCTGCGTCAGTTCGCTCAAGATCGGAAGAATGCCATCAAGGCGGAGATTACCAAACTTTTAGCCGCTGGTTTCATAAGGGAGGTTCTCCACCCCGATTGGCTAGCAAATCCAGTACTTGTACAAAAGAAGAATGGAACTTAGCGTATGTGTGTCGATTATACCGACTTAAATAAAACATGCCCCAAGGATTCATTCGGACTATCTCGCATCGACCAAGTGGTTGATTCCACTGCCGGTTGCGAGCTTTTGAGCTTTCTGGATGCCTACTCGGGCTATCACCAGATCATCTTGAAGGAAGATGACTGCATCAAGACTTCGTTCATCACTCCGTTCGGGGCTTTCTGCTACGTCACTATGTCCTTCGGGTTGAAGAACACCGGAGCAACGTATCAACGTTGCATTCAACGATATTTCCACAACTAAGTTGGGCGTAACGTGGAAGCATACGTTGATGACGTTGTCGTCAAGTCTTGGGTATCCTCCGACTTGGTCACCGACTTGTCGGACACATTCGAGAGCCTGTCGGCATACAACATGAAGTTGAACCCGGAGAAGTGTGTCTTTGGGGTTCCTTCGGGAAAGCTACTTGGTTTCGTGGTATCTCACCGCGGAATTGAGGCTAACCCGGAAAAGATCAGAGCTATCATGGAGATGGCTCCCCCAACATGCCAAAGGGATGTCCAGCGTCTAAATGGGTGCATGGTGGCACTCGGCCGATTCATCTCGCGGCTCGGCGAGCATGGATCACCCTTCTTCAAGCTATTGAAGAAGCATCACGATAAGTTTGTCTGGACACCCGAGGCACAAAAAGCTTTTGAGGATCTCAATTTGTTCCTCACTTCGCCGCCTGTCTTGGCATCTCCCATGCCACAGGAACCGCTTCTCCTATATATTGTGGCCACCACTCATGTAGTGAGTGCCGCGATGGTAGTGGAACGAGCAGAACAAGGACGCATCTACAAGGCTCAACGCCCGGTCTACTTCATCAGTGAAGTATTGGGCGAGTCCAAGATACGATATCCGCAAGTGCAGAAGCTTTTGTATGTGGTCCTGATCGCCTTTCGGAAGATGAAGCACTACTTTCAAGAACATCCAATTTCAGTGGTCACTTCTTTCCCTATTAGAGACATCCTCCATAATTGGGAGGCCACTGGGAGGATCGCTAAGTGGTCAGTAGAACTTAGGGCTTTCGAGCTCTCGTTCAAGCCACGCAGCTCCATAAAGTCCCAAACACTCGCCGACTTCGTTGCCGAGTGGACGGAGATGTAAGCCCCCCAGCCGTCGAAGAAGCTGAGTACTGGAACATGTACTTCGACGGCTCTCTCCGACGACAGGGCGTGAGGGCTGGTTTCGTTCTCGTATCACCTAGAGGCGAAGGACTCAAGTATGTCCTCTAGATTCATTTTTCGGCTTTAAACAACGCAGCCGAGTACGAGGCACTCATCCACGGGTTCCGTATTGCCATATCGCTCGGTATCCAACGATTGGTGGTTCGCGGGGACTCTCAACTCGTGGTGAGCCAAGTACAGAAGGATTGGACTTGTGTCAATGATAATATGACCGCCTACTGTCAGGAGATCAAAAAGTTGGAAGACAAGTTCGATGGCTTGGAGCTAATACATATCCTGCGGCGAGACAACGAGGCGGTGGATGAGCTCGCGAACATGGGTTCTAGTCAGGCAGCGGTCCCGGCTGGGAATTTTGTACAAGAACTTCACGCCCCCTCCATCACACCATAGGAGCAACTACCCCAATCAGATGAACACCCACCTGAGTCAGAAGTCCTGGCCCTCGACTCGGATTGGATGCGACCGTATTTGGAGTACTTGCAAGAAGAAAAGCTTCCCGACGTTCGGGGGGCTGCTGAACAAATTCAACGTCGGAGTCGCGCATACATGGTACATGAAAGAATTCTGTACCACCAAAGCGCTTCTGGCATACTTCAAAAGTGCATATCGAAGTCCAAAGGACGCGCCCTGTTGCATGAAATTCACTCGGGTATGTGGAGCCATCATGCTGCTTCCGCCACGTTGGTCGGCAAAGCCTTTCGTCAAGGATTCTACTAGCCTACCGCGGTCTCCGACTCAAAGGAGACCGTCCGCAAGTGTGAGAGTTGTTAGTTCTTCGCTCGGCAGATCCACGTGCCGGCTCAGACTGGTGGACAAACTGAAAGAGTCAACCAAATCCTTGAAGGCATGCTCCGAGCATGCGTCCTCTCCTATGGCAAGGATTGGGAGAAATGCCTACCCTTTGCCGAATTTTCGTGCAATAATAGTTACCAGTCTAGTCTTCAAATGACTCCATTTGAAGCTCTCTATGGGAGAAAGTGTGGAACTCCTCTAAATTGGTCTGAATCTGGAGAAAGGCCATTATTTGGCCCTGACTTAGTTGCTGAGGCTGAGGAGCAAGTTAGGTTGATCCGAGAGCGATTGCGAGCAGCACAGTCTCGACAAAAGAGCTATGCTAATCGTCGTCGACGCGAGCTTAGATTCGAGGTGAATGATCATGCCTATCTCAAGGTTACCCCGCTGAAGGGTACCCGTCGTTTTCATGTGAAGGGAAAGCTTGCACCTTGCTACATTGGTCCATTCCGAATCCTATCCAAGCGAGGAGCAGTAGCTTATGAGTTTGAACTTCCATCTTCCCTCTCTGACGTGCACAATGTCTTTCATGTCTCTCAACTCAAGAAGTGTCTTCGAGTTCCAACCGAAGTTACCGAGATAGAAAGTCTTGACCTCCAATCTGATCTCTCCTATCGAGAACAACCCATTCGCATTCTTGAAGAAAGGGAGCGAACAACAAGAAGCAAGACCGTGAAGTTGTACAAGGTGCAATGGAGCAACCACACCGAAGGTGAAGCAACATGGGAACATGAAGATTATCTCCGAGCAACTTATCCATACCTCTTCACCGAGACAGCAGAATCTCGGTGACGAGATTCTTTTTAAGGGGGGAGGTCTCTAACAGCCCAGCTGTTAAATTGCATATAGCTATGCATATCATTAGCATGTTCATTTGTCTTTATGTTGGTTTACAAAAGTTTTGCATTCAACCACCATGCTCTATGGTGGAACATAAGGCTTTCAACTTTAAACCCTCTGGCCAAGCCACTAGAATAGTGAGACCTAGCCCGTCGGGCATGTTCCCTAAATGCCCGAGCTAGCTGTAGCTTGCCCGAGCAAGGTAGAGTCCACCCGAGATCTATCAAGCAAGGTAGTGACTGTCCCAGACTTCACCGAGCTCTACCTGAGCTGGTTATTACTTGTCCGAGCTAGAAGATATCCGGAGGAAGCCGCCCGAACTATAGAGGGTCGAACTGTGCAACGAGAGGCCTGACCGGGCAAGGAGAAGCTCGAGTAAGCTCGTACCTATTCAAACCACCCAGCCAACACATCTATTCTTTATTCTTTTTGCCCTCCGACAGTATCAACCGAATCTTCCATTCACTGGCTGATTTGGGCGGTGCTGCAGGCAGCCCAGACCCTCATCTTTTCTTACACGGAATCTTAACCGCAGCCTCTCTATTACAGGTGGGACCTGGACCCACATGTCAAGGAAGAGTATACCTCTATTTAAACCCCTCTCTACCCACTTCAACCAGCCCTCACCCTCATTCTTCCCACGTCCAAGTTCTGGACAGCAGCAAGAACAACAAGCTGTTCTTCATCTCCACCTCCACCATTTTCAATTGTCCACCCAAACCACCAAGAATCCATATGGGGTGTTATATATCGTTGGAAAGCTGAAACCATTGCCTATCCATTTCACTCTATGGTAAGCACATGCACAAAGGTTTGCTATGGATTTATCTTCCTTTTCTCTTTGCTATTCGGTTTTTGGACAGCAAATGCTGATTTCGTTTTCTGTCCATCTATGCCCTCTTTCTTCAAATCCAGGCCATGGAATGAGTAGGAATAACATCTACACTTCCTAGGCTTCAAGTACATCTAACTTCCTTGCACGTTCATAAGGATTTGGGTGAGTTCTTGCTGCCTTTCTTCATCTATTTCGCTGTTTTGGACAGCAGTGAGGTTCTTTGCAGTTTTCTCATCTTGCATGTCATTTTCCCTCACATGCAAGCTTGGAGATGGCCAAAAAGAGTTGATGCACGAGCTAAGGAACGTCTAGGAGTAGATCCATGCTTCTGGAGTTAAAGGGACCTCAAGGAAATAGTTGAAGAGTTGCTGAACCGAGTTCTGGACAGATTACCGTCCACCACTTCGATCTCCTCATCTTTGGGCTCTCTATTGTTAAGCAAGGCCTTCCGTGCTAGGTGAGAACCCAGTTACCCCTCTCATTTCTGTTCTTCACCATTTAGCATTCATGGCTAAGCTGTTCTTTGGTGAAAACCGAAGCATTAGAACTCCAGATATGAAAACAGCCTGTTTCAGCCTTTCTCTGATTTGCAGCCTAGTAAATAAATTATATAAAATCAACCGTAGCTCAGATGAAAAAGTGTTCTACATCAAAATGTGCGCCAGGAAATTTCCTACAACTTTCATGTTAAGCCCGAGCTTATTAGGACCCCCCAAAAATAGCTCATACTAAGCAATATGCAAGCTAAGTGACTTTCCTGAGCTAGAGCTAGTTGGGTCCGTCCTTGGTCATGTCCTAGCTGACCAAGCTATGCCATATCCGACCTTGAAAACCCACTCTTGACCAAGGCAACATCATTCCAAAGCTAAGAGACTCATTCCCGAGCTACTTTGGTCAATTCCGAGCTTAATCCTTACAGCCACGAGCTAGTTTTGTACCCAAACTTCAAATAGTTCGATCTCACTCATCCGAACTCGGATTTGGGTGATTCTTTTTGCAAAATTTGTATTAGATCATAAAATTTCTGAATCTCTAAAAATATTTGATTATCCTATTGTTTGATATTTTATTTGGATTTTATTTTCTTGCTACCGAACATTAGGAACCGACGTTCCGGAGGAGCCCGAGCTTGAGCAAGGAGCTCCGTACCCTGACCAGCAGCAACAAGGCACATATACTCCCCTCACTTGACTCACCATATTGATCCTCTATTTTTGAATGCACGATTTCAATTATGTTCTATCACTTGCCTGCATGCTAAGTTAAAATATATATATCACTTGGTGGGTAGAATTTAGTTATGTCCTACTTAGTAGTCTATGTTTGATATCCTTATTCCTTTGCAGCCTAAGAGGATAGTATTAGTTGGGTTTGGTCAGCGGAAGCTTAGCCATGCTTAGAGTCAACGTGGTAAAGCGATCGATGGAGTAATTCCGTTGGTCGTACGACTTCGATTGTGAATAATTTACTGTGTGATGTTGGTGGTGACGATGATGGATTACGTGTGAGCTCTAAATTGGACTTGAATGGGTGATAGGGAATGATGGGTGGACAGATCCCGGACACGTAGCCCCGTCCGAGAGGATTAAGGACCGAACATGGTGCCAATCCATTCAAGTTACTATACGTACGACCACACGTGTATCATGGGAACACTTGGCCAATTTCCTGTGCATGCTCACGCCATTGATTACCAACGGGGCAACTTGTGTTAGAGGGTGGGGTGGCTGGGTGGACCATCCGTGGTGCATTCTTGTGCTTGGGTGTGATGGGCCTTGGACAAATCCGCTGCAACGGTTGGCTCCCTCCTGCACTCGAGGAGTGGAGAGTGGATAAAGTCAACTCAGGTGACCCAATGGACTGGCATGTACATCTAAGAGGCTTAGGCATAGCTTGCTGTGTCGTGTGGGTAAAGTCGTACACCTCTGCAGAGTGTTAAACTGTTCGGACAGCCGCGTCCAGGGTTAAGGATGAAAACTTGTGAGGCGAGACACTGATGTTAGCTTATGGTTTAGTTTGGGTATTGGTTTGGGCATGGTGGGATAGCCATGTGTCTTTCCGAGTACAGGGTTGCACGTGGTGTATGGTCGGATAGAGACCAGGGGCGGATAGAGCCCGAGCATGTTGTGGTTATGGTCGGACAGAGACCAAGGGCGGTTAGAGCCCCATGGATTCATGATGATGGATTTTATGATGATGAATTATGATGGATGTTACAAGCATTACTTTTTAAAATGTTTTCCTCAAATGCAATTTATAACCTACTCATGTCCATGTCTTGCAAAAATGCAATTTGTGCTAAAAGTATTGCTAGCCTTTCCTTGGAATACATAACATTCATGATTGAGGATATACATTACCTCTTTGTGCTGAGTAACATCTGTACTCAACCGATGTGTTGCAATTTCAGGTGAAGACGACCCCACGCTTGAATACTACTACCAAGCAGGGCAAGATGACGCTAGCGGGCAAGCGGAGTTCTAATTTCCAGCTGGTTGCCCATGGGGTTAATGGGGGCATACCACGCTGGTCTTTTGTTTATTCATGATGTTCTTCCGCTGCTGTTTTGGTGAACAAACACTTTATTTCCGCTGCAGCAAACTCTAATTATGTTAAAACTTATTATTCGAGCAGCAGCTCATGTTGCCCGGTTGGATGTAAATTATGCCCGAAGATGTTTGTGTTGTGCTATCGATCATTGTGAGGATATGTGCATAATGGTAGCTGATCCTGGGAGCCATCACCAGGCACATATCTGGGCACCCGGTTTATATTCGTTTCAATGAAGGTCACCCGTGTGTACCGCTGCATGCTCGGGTTGGAAGCTAACATACTTGGCTTGCTCTTGGGCAGCTAGTATGTTATTTTTCCAGCCACATGAACTGCGGTTGGGTAATGACTTTACTGAGCCGAATGTAAATTTAGAAGGGGTGTCACAGGGGTTGGTATCAGAGCACTTGTGACTGTAGGTTAGAACTTAGCATGGCCGCTAGCTAGGTAGAAAGTCTTGAGTCCAAATTATTTTAACTATTAAATATGTTTTGAAACATAAGCTTACTGAATTTTCTCCTCATCTATCTTATATTCATTCTTACCTTCATATTCATTTGGTTTCACAACCTAAAATTTTCCTAACTCCTCTTCTCTTTCTAAATGGTAGATGATTCACGGACGACTTGTCTTGGCCACTCGTGCCGAGGGAGTCGATGGATATCCTTCTCTTCTTCGAGATCTCCTTTGGAATGCCAATTACACTTATGCCCCAGAGTATGTTATCTACACCAACACTCAAGGACCAGGCATGGGGAACTACATTGCAATGGTCAACATCACCGCAAGGATCACGGCGAGAAGCAGCCCATATCACTTTGAAGCAAGGGGAACTACAATTGCCATGGCTATTAAAGAAGTTGCCCGTATTACCATGTCCTTTCTTCGTCGTGAGCATCGGGAGTTGGCACGAGCGCCGTACACCTATTTTCCACAGTTGGACAACGACTCCCATAACAACTTCGTTGTTGAACCAGCAATGGACGGGGATCCGACCATCCGTTCTTTGGTGGGTTTGGTTTACACTATGAACCGAGCTCATCGCTGCCTTCTTCATGAGCTTTGGACTACTCGTGCTTACCTTGGAGCAGCACGTGAGCAACTTCACCACCTTGCTTGGATCGGACTTGTGTCACGGGATGCCTTAGGATCCCATGGCATATCACCTCAAGAGCTTGTTCCACCTCATTTCTAGCTTCCTCGTGTTGATGGAGTGGAGCCACCAAGGACTTTCGTTCGCAACCATGAGAGTCTTTCTACTCTCTTGGGTCCTCCTCAGTGTCTCACCGATCCTCGAGACCCTAAGATACCGGTTCACCAGGATATCACCTCCTTAGTGTGTTTCCTGACGGCTTTGATAGGGATCTAGGCTATGTTAGAAATGATTAATGAGTAGAACCTTGGTCGGAGAGTGTGTTCTCTCCATTATGAACTATGTATTTGTATCGCGAATTTGGCTCTTCATTCCAAGTGGCTACCACTAACCTACGGGCTTTGTATTTGTGTAACCGTGTTGGAAAACTACCAATTTGTCTTAATGGATCTTGTTTGCCCCATGGGTCTTTGGTTCTTATCATGATCGATTTTATGAGCCCTTTGCTCGCTGCATGCATGTAGGATCAGCGTTGGTTGCTTGCTGTCCTATTCTATTCCATCCTACCTTGTCGGCTATCCATCATACGAGTTGCTAACGTTTTGTTCTGGTTTGGCAACAGGATGACAGGAACCAACACTCGATCTCGCTCGCAGCATGGGGGTGCTTCTTCATCTCAGAACCTCCACCTGCTGGCTCTCAAGCTGGGGATAGCGCCCATGCTAACCCCAAGCATCCTCGACATAAACCGGAGGAGAACTTCCCGCCACCACGCCCAACCATGGCTCAAGTTCTTGCCCTTATCGAGCAAAATCGTCAAGATTAGACCCTCATTCTGCAGCAGATTGCTCGCAACACTGCTCTTGTTGCTGGCAATGCTCAAGATGCTGGAGGAGCAGCACATCGTGCAGCCGGAGGTCTTGCCGAGTTTCTTCGCACCCAACAGCCAACTTTCTCTCGTTCCGAGGATCCACTTGCTGCGGATGACTGGCTCCGCACCATCGAGCGCAAGCTTGCTGTTGCTCATTGCCCAGACGATGAAAAAGTTCTCTTCGCATCTCACCAACTGGAAGGCGCGACTTGTGCGTGGTGGGACAGTTTGGTCACTATGTAGCCCGCCGGACATGTTATCACTTGGGAAGAGTTCTGTACGGGTTTTCGCGGAGCCCATGTCCCCACTGGTATCAAGGCCATCAAGAGGCGAGAATTTCTAGCACTGAAGCAAGGCCGCAAGTCGGTCATGAGTACCTTCACGAGTTCAACTATTTGGCTCGTTATGCTCCCGAAGTTGTCTCTAATGATGAGCGAAAGCAAGACCGGTTCATGAACGGTCTCTCTGATGAACTGCAGCTAGAGCTTGCTGCAAATGACTTCCGAGACTTCCAACACGTGGTCAACAAGGCCGTTGTGGTGGAAGAGAAGTGGAACAAGTTGGATGAGTCACGAAAGCGCAAGTGGGTGGCACAGATTTTCGCAAGTAGTAGCTCGCAAGTGCAGCATGTATGGCAGCGCCGACCAACTCAAATTCAAGCTACACTTCCTCCAAGGCCTCAAGTTCCTGTACCCTGACCAACTCAGCAAAGGTTTCCACCTACCTCGGGTGGGAATCAACCTGGAGGCAACATGCAAGCTCACCTGAGCACTACTTGCTTCAGCTGCGGGCAGCCCGGGCACTATGCAAACAAATGTCCAGGGAAGAATCAAGGAGCAGCAGTTGCTAGGACACCCAATGTGCCTGGCCGAGCAGCACCACCTCAGACTCTTGCTCAGAAACCTCTTCAAATCTAGCAGCTGGGCCGCATCAACCATGTCAAGGCGGAGGAAGCCTAGGATGCACAGGACGTGGTTTTGGGTACGCTCTCTATCAACTTGTGCCCGGCCACTGTTTTATTTGACTCTGAAGCATCTCATTCCTTCATCAAGGAGGAATTTGCTGCTTCACATGGTTTTTCTATCCAAGCTTTGCATTCCTCCCTTCGCATTCATGCCCCGGGAATGACCTTTAGAACATACCGAGTTTGCCAGGGAACAAGAGTTGACATCAATGGAGTAGAATTTTTGACCGACCTTATCTTGATCGACATGGGGGACATCGATGTCATACTAGGTATGGATTGGCTATCCAAGAATCAAGGACAAATCAATTGTGCCCAAAGATCTATCTCTCTTACCAATACCACCGGCAAACAAGTTGAGTTTTCTTCTAGATCCAAATCAACTCATCTCTATGCCTTGAGAGGTGATGTTTTCCCTAGGATTAGTGATGTACCTGTGGTATGTGACTACCCAGATGTCTTTCCCGAAGAACTACTTGGGATACCACCTGACCGGGAAGTAGAATTTGTCATCGAATTGCTGTCCGGAACCGTCCCAATATCAAAACGACCATATAGGATGCCTCCCAACGAGCTAGCAGAACTGAAGAAGCAACTTATGGAGCTACAAGAGAGAATTCATTTGCCCGAGCTCCTCACCATGGGGATGCCCGGTGCTATTCGTGAAGAAGAAGGATGATAGTTTAAAGATGTGTGTGGATTATCGACCGCTGAATGAAGTCACCGTCAAGAACAAGTATCCACTGCCTCGGATTGATGATCTATTTGATTAGATGACTGAAGCCGTGTATTCTCCAAGAATGACCTGAGATTAGAATACCATCAAATCAAAATCAGATCAGAGGACATCCCTAAGATGGCGTTCTCTACTCGCTATGGCTTGTACGAATATACCGTCATGTCTTTTGGCTTGACCAATGCATCGGCGTACTTCATGAATCTCATGAATTCCATCTTCATGGAGTTTCTTGACAAGTTTTTCATCATCTTCATTGACGACATTCTTATCTACTCAAGGACCGAAGAAGAGCATGAAGAGCATCTTCGGCTTGTATTGGAAAAACTCCGAGAGCACCGACTTTACGCCAAATTCAGTAAGTTTGAGTTTTGGCTAAAGGAGGTTTCCTTCCTTGGTCACATCCTATCCAAAGGCGGAGTGGCTATAGACCCGAGCAAAGTACAAGATGTACTAAATTGGAAACAACCCACTACAGTCACTGAAATCTGAAGTTTTCTTGGTCTTGCCGGATACTATCGGCATTTCATTGAAAATTTCTCTAAAATCGCTAAGCCCATGACCCAGCTTTTGAAAAAGGATAAGAAGTTTGAGTGGTCACAAGAATGTGAAGGAAGCTTCCAGACCTTGAAAGACTGATTGACCACCGCTCCTATCCTAGTCCTACCGGATATTCACAAGAGCTTTGACATTTACTGCGATGCATCTCACCTTGGCCTTGGTTGTGTCCTTATGCAAGAAGGCAAGGTCGTGGCTTACGCGTCCAGGCAATTAAGGCCTCATGAAGTAAATTATCCCACCCATGACCTCGAGCTCGCAACAGTAGTGCATGCTCTTAAGATATGGCGATATTTCCTTATCGAAAAACGCTGCGAGGTCTATACCTATCATAAGAGTCTCAAGTACATCTTCACACAGTCAGATTTGAATGGTAGACAAAGAAGATGACTCGAGTTGATCAAGGACTATGATTTGGGACTCCATTATCACCCAGGTAAAGCTAATGTGGTTGCCGATGCTCTAAGTCGGAAATCACAATGCAATTGCATCTCGGTTAAGTCGGAATCGGATGCTTTGTGCACTGAATTTCAGAAGCTCGGTTTGGAAATGGTTCCACAAGGATTTGTTGCTGCTATGGAGTTAAAACCTGACATTATCAATCAGATCAAGGATGCCCAAAAGAATGATAAAGGTATGACCTATATCCGAGCTAAAATGAAGGAAGGCAAAGCTAATTGTTTCTCCGAGGATGTCCAAAGTGTCTTATGGTTTGGAAAACGCCTAGTGGTGCCTAACAACAAGTAGCTAAAGGCATCCATCCTTAGTGAAGCACACAATTCTTCTCTCTCAATCCACCCTGGAGGTACCAAGATGTACCAAGATCTGAAGCAAAGATTTTGGTGGACTCGCATGAAGCAGAAAGTTGCCCGGTATGTTACGGAGTGTGACCTATGTCAGCGTGTGAAGGCCGACCATCTCAGACCAGCGGGTACTCTCCAACCATTGCCCGTGCCTGAGTGTAAATGGGATGATGTCGGTATGGATTCCATAACCGGCTTACCCAAGACACCGAAGGGTTTCGATTCTATTTGGGTAATCGTTGACCGATTAACCAAATCTGCCCATTTTCTCCCTGTCAAGGTCAATTACCATGTGAGTAATTTGGCGGAGCTTTATCTATCCCGTATCATGTCTCTCCACGGTGTTCCCAAGAGGATATTTTCAAATCGAGGCTCTCAATTCACTTCACATGTTTGGGAGTGCCTCCACTGAGCAATGGGAACCAAGCTTTCCTTTAGCACGGCATATCATCCTCAAACCGGTGGATAAACTGAAAGAGTCAACCAAATCCTTAAAGACATGCTCCAAGCATGCGTCCTCTCCTATGGCAAGGATTGGGAGAAATGCCTACTCTTTGCCGAATTTTCGTACAATAATAGTTACCAATCTAGTGTTCAAATGACTCCATTTGAAGCTCTCTATGGGAGAAAGTGTAGAACTCCCCTAAATTGGTCTGAATCTGGAGAAAGGCCATTATTTGGCCCTGACTTAGTTGCTGAGGCTGAGGAGCAAGTTAGGTTGATCCGAGAGCGATTGTGAGTGGCACAGTCTCGACAAAAGAGCTATGCTGATCGTCGTCGACGCGAGCTTAGCTTCGAGGTGAATGATCATTTCTATCTCAAGGTTACCTCGCTGAAGGGTACCCGTCGTTTTCATGTGAAGGGAAAACTTGCACCTCGCTACATCGGTCCATTCCGAATCCTATCCAAGCGAGGAGCAGTAGCTTATGAACTTGAACTTCCATCTTCCCTCTCCGACGTGCACAATGTCTTTCATGTCTCTCAACTCAAGAAGTGTCTTCGAGTTCCAACTGAAGTCACCGAGATAGAAAGTCTTGATCTCCAATCTGATCTCTCCTATCGAGGACATCCCATTCACATTCTTGAAGAAATGGAGCAAACAACAAGAAGCAAGACCGTGAAGTCCTACAAGGTGCAATGGAGCAACCACACCGAAGGTGAAGCAACATGGGAACGTGAATATTATCTCCGAGCAACTTATCTATACCTCTTCACCGAGACAGTGGAATCTTGGGGACGAGATTCTTTTTAGGGGGGAGGTCTGTAACAGCCCAGCTGTTAAATTGCGTATAGCTATGAATATCATTAGCATGTTCATTTGTCTTTATGTTGGTTTACAAAAGTTTTGCATTTAACCACCATGCTCTATGGTGGAACATAAGTCTTTCAACTTTAAACCCTCTGGCCAAGCCACTAGAGTAGTGAGACCTAGCCCGCCGGGCATGTTCCTGTCGGGACCCGCAAAACGGAGTCGAGTCCCTTCTGTGCTTTACCTGTACTAGTCCTTGGATCAAGTAGCTAGTACACACAGGTTTCAGATTTTGGATTATTGCCATTATAGTTCGGACAAATATTACATCAGAGTGTGAAATAAAGATACATTAGAGTACAAAAGTTTAGGCACGCAGGCCTTACACAGCGGATGTCTTAAGAGTCTTCCATAATTCTAAATGGAAGAGGCAAAATACAACAATCAATCCCACAGGCAGGCTATAGTAGCGTCCTAGGCGTTAGAGAAATCTTCGTCTTGAACTCCAGCAGTGAAATCTTCATCTTGGTACATCTCCTCCTCGGGATAGTGGCAGTGCTGATCCAGACCTGCTCGTTGGAATGAGCAGCCCCGCATAAAAGGCGAGGGTGAGTATACATTATACTCAACAAGCAAGGCTTACTAAATGCATCTAAGGTTTACAAGGGAAGAATAGGGTTCTTTTGCATAAATCCAGTTTGCAAGTTTGCCTAAGATTTTATAAAACAGTTTGAAAAGTGTTGAGGAAAAAATAAATATTTAAATCATTTTATTTGAAACTTCGGTCTCGACCGGTTTTGCCCAAACCTGGCTACTCACGGCACCACCGTGCAAATACCCTCATCCTTACAGCACCCACTGTGAGGAGAGAAAACAAAACACACGACGGCGATCGTGGTTTTCCTTTAAAACACCATTTTGAAAACAAATAGGTAAGAAGTACCATGAGGCAGCTCCCCGTCGTCCGCCCATGACCGTGGGCACGGCTATTATGATAGTTGTACACTCTGCAGAGGTTGCACGCTTTACCCATGCGAGGTGGTTCTTCCTAGGGTGTCCCCAAGGAAAAATGATCACCACAGGGCCTTTCTCCAACATCCTCCTAGTTAAGGCATTCCCGCTAAGGTTTTCACTGCAATGCCCCTCTTGCGCTGATAGAACAGCACCAACTGTCTACTCCACCGACTGAAATGCCAAAACTAGGGGTCCGAAGGGTACTAAGCCAGGGCCTGCCCATACAAGCACACATGTTGTTCCTTAGGGACCAGGGTGGTTCCCACACTGGGCCCAAGTCTCGTGCTTGCTGCACCAACCTTGCAACCATCCACCCCGATCAGGTTTTATAAAACATTTTTACCCGATAGCACCCACTATCCAAACTATACCCATTTGCAAACATGACAGTACCAACTGTCATTTAAAATCCACGTAAAACAAGCATTTTATATTATCAACATGTATCCAATTTAATATGATTACAACTAAGCATAGCTAATATGATCAAAACCTAATTCAAGGGATGGCAATATTCAAAGATTAAATATTTAGTCCTAAGGCAGCAAGGTTCGAGTTTAATAAGGTAATGTTAAATGGGGTTTTAACTATGGTTTCAAACTAGTATTTTTCTACATTTTTAACATAACATGCAAGTCAACAAATCTAAAAAATCTTTTATAAACATAGGTAGAGAATGTCAGCACTTGCCTTCAGCAGCGTAGTAGTGAGGATCCTCATGGTGTCGTGAGCTCGCGTCACACACGAATCTAACGTAGAGAAATAAATCGAATAAACACATGCTGTAAAACTGCAGAAAATGAAATGGATGCATATGCATGAATAAAAATTATAATAAATACCTTACTGCTCACAAAACAGTAGAAAATTAGTTTTACAATTTTTATAATTTTCTGGAATTTATTAAAACTGCCATAAGCATTGGATACAAATCAATTTATAGAAAATTTATACAAAACAGTGGGTATTTCCCAAATGACAAAAAAATAATTTGTAATTTTAAAAACCTAACAAATTTGTTTCACTTGATTCTGAGCTACAGAGAATTTTCTAGAAATTTTTGAAGTTAACAGCAATATTAAAAATTAATAAAGCGATATTTAAATCTCTAGGGGAAAAATGGGCCGGCCTGGGGCACTCGGCCCAGCAAGGCCCAGGAAGGGGCGACCAATTCACAGAGCTGGCGTGAGGCCGACAAGTGGGGCCCACCTGTCGGTCTCACCGAACAGGGGAGACGGGAGCGGCGGCGCTGGAGGCGGCGGCGGCGGCGGTCCCATGAGTCCGCCAGCATGAAGGGGAAAAGATAGAGGAGGCGAGGTCTCGGGGTGGGGCGGCCTGAGACGGGCAGTCGCGGAAGCGGCGACGACAGCGCCGGCGGTGGCGGCGGAGGCACACGGCCGGGAGGCTATCCGGCGAGGATCCCAAAGAGGCGGGTCGACGGCCAGCGGGAGGAGAGGTGGTGGTGAAGGGTTCGGTCTGGGCGCAGGGATAACGAGGCGGCGGCCGACGAGGAGACGGCAGCGGCCTTGGCGTGAGCTTCGTCAGCGAGCTTCGCCAGCCAAAGGAAAAGAGGAGGGGCGCGGGGTAAGGGAGAGAGAGAAGAGAGAGAGGAACGTGCTGGCGGCAGTGGCTCGGCCCGAGGCGGTGCGGAGGAGCGGCGTGACGGCGGCCAGCACAGGGAAGAAGAAGACACGGCGGCGGCGCTCCCTGGCTAGCCTCCGGTCAAAATTGACCGAGGGGAAACCCTACCCTAGTCCTAGGGGTTCTCTAGGAGGAAGGAGGGAGGATTACCGGGAATCGTCGATGAATTGGAGTCAAGGTGGTGGCGGCCGCGAGAAGACCTGCGCGGCAGCGGCGGCGCGAATCCTCCTCTCTTGCGACGATCCTTGGAATGCGAGGCCAAAAATGGGTTAGAGGGACCGAGAGGGAGGGAGTCCTCGAAGGAATTGCGCAAAGGCGGCTTACCCGAGCCGAATTGATGAAGGAGAGAAAGGAGGAAGAGGGAGCTCGGGTTGGGGTTTTGTAACGGGAAGGGAGAGGAGGGAAGGGGAATTAGTGGCGCTAATCAACCGAAACTGAAGTCATTAGGTTATGACTTGTTTAAGGCAGTGGAGGGAGATGGGGGGTTATGAGAGTGAATGGAGGGGTCCTGTGTGCTGTACACACAGAGAGATGAAAACAGAGAGAAGAGGGAGAGAGGAGAGGTAGGGGGTGAGAATGACAAGTGGGATCAACGAGGAGAGGAAGGGATTTTAAATTATTTTCATTTTTGATTTTCTCTTTTGAAAACCAATTTACAAATAAAATTTTATTTTCTCTTTTGCAATTTAAATACTTATACTTAATTACTTCCCAAAATTATTTACAAACAACTCAATTAATTTTAAAGTTTTTGTTAAACAAGTAACATACTCATTTTATTAAAAATTATTTTATTTAAAAAGAATTGTAATGCAATGCAATGCATGGTGCAAATGAATTTTTTTATTTTTGAAAATGAGGATGTTACAGTTCCCTAAATGCCCGAGCTAGCTGTAGCTTGCCCGAGCAAGGTAGAGTCCACCCGAGCTCTATCAAGCAAGGTAGTGACTGTCCCGAACTTCACCGAGCTCTACCCGAGCTGGTTATTACTTGTCCGAGCTAGAAGATATCCGGAGGAAGCCGCCCGAGCTATAGAGGGTCGAACTGTGCAACGAGAGGCCTGACCGGGCAAGGAGAAGCTCGAGTAAGCTCGTACCTATTCAAACCACCCAGCCACCACATCTATTCTTTATTCCTTTTGCCCTCCAAAGAAGTCAAAGTGAATCTTCCATTCATTTGGTGATTTGGGCCAGTCTTTGCAGCAGCCAGACCCTCATCTTTTCTTACCCAGAATCATAACCGCAGCCTATCTATTACAGGTGGGACCTGAACCCACTTGTCAAGGGGAGAGTATACCTCTATTTAAACCTCTTTCCACCCACTTCAACCAGCCCTCACCCTCATTCTTCCCACGTCCAAGTTCTGGACAGCAGCAAGAACAGCAAGCTGTTCTTCATCTCCACCTCCACCATTTTCAAATCTCCACCCAAAGCATCAAGAATCCATATAGGGTGTTATATATCCTTGGAAAGATGAAATCATTGCCTATCCATTTCACTCCATGGTAAGCACATGCACAAAGGTTTGCTATAGATTTCTCTTCCTTTTCTCTTTGTTGTTCGGTTTTAGGACAGCAAAGGCTGATTTCATTTTCTGCCCATCTATGCCCTTTTTCTTCAAATCCAGGCCATGGAATGAGCAGGAATAACATCTACACTCCCTAAGCTTCAAGTACATCCAACTCCCTTGCATGTTCATAAGGATTTGGGTGAGTTCTTGCTGCCTTTCTTCATCTACTTCGCTGTTTTGGACAGCAGTGAGATTCTTTGCAGTTCTCTCATCTTGCATATCATTTTCCCTCACATGCAAGTTTGGAGATGGCCAGAAAGAGTTGATGCACGAGCTAAGGAACGTCTAGGAGTAGATCCATGCTTTTGGAGTTAAAGGGAACTCAAAGAACAAGTTGAAGAGTTGCTGAACCGAGTTATGGACAGATTACTATCCACCACTTCGATCTCCTTATCTTTGGGCTCTCTATTGTTAAGCAAGGCCTTCCTTGCTAGGTGAGAACCCAGTACCCCCTCTTATTACTGTTCTTCACCATTTAGTATTCATGGCTAAGCTGTTATTCGGTGGAAACCAAAGCATTAGAATCCCAGATCTGAAAACAGCCTGTTTTAGCCTTTCTCTGATTAGCAGCCTAGTAAATAAATTATATAAAATCAACCGTAGCTCGGATGAAAAAGTGTTCTACATGACAATTGTGTGCCCTGAAATTTCCTACAACCTTCATGTAAGACCGAGCTTATCTGAGCTGATTAGGACACCCACAAATAGCTCATACTAAGCAATATACAAGCTAAGTGACTTTCCCGAGCTAGAGCTAGTTGGGCCCGACCTTGATCATGTCCTAGCCGACCAAGCTATGCCATATCCGACCTTGGAAACCCACTCTTGGCCAGGACATCATCCTTTCCGAGCTAAGAGGCTCATTCCTGAGCTATCTTGGTCAATTCCGAGCTTAGTCCTTATAGCCTCGAGCTAGTTTTGCACACAAAATTCAAATAGCTCGATCTGACTCATCCGAACTCAGATTTGGGTGATTCTTTTTGCAAAATTTGCATTAGATCATGAACTTTCTGAATCTCTAAAAATATTTTATTTTTCTATTGTTTGATATTTTATTTTGATTTTATTTTCTTGCTACCGAACATTAGGAATCGACGTTCCGGAGGAGCCCAAGCTTGAGCAAGGAGCTCCGTACCCTGACTAGCAGCAACAAGGCACATATACTCCCCTCATTTGACTCACCATATTGATCCTCTGTTTTGAATGCACGATTTCAATTATGTTCTATCACTTGCCTGCATGCTAAGTTAAAATATATATATCACTTGGTGGGTAGAACTTAGTTATCTCCTTCTTAGTAGTCTATGTTTGATATCCTTATTCCTTTATAGCCTAAGAGGATAGTATTAGTTGGGTTTGGTCAGCGGAAGCTTAGCCATGCTTAGAGTCAACGTGGTAAAGCAATCGATGGAGTAATTCCGTTGGTCGTACGACTTCAATTGTGAAAAATTTACTGTGTGATGTTGGTGATAATGATGATGGATTACGTGTGAGCTCTAAATTGGACTTGAACGGGTGATAGGAGACGATGGGAGGACGGATCCCGGACACGTAGCCCAGTCCGAGTGGATTAAGGACCGAACATGGTGCCAATCCCTTCAAGTTACTATACGTACGACCACACGTGTATCTGAAGGAGAACACGGTGCTACGCTAGCCAAAAACAAAATTTTCTACCGTGAACACCCAGGCAACAAGCGAGTCAGAGATCATGGAGCATTACCCTTGGAGCACGTTAGCAGCGGAAGTAGAGTGGGTGAAGCCTCCCCGCGTGCTCCGAAGCACTGTACGTAGTCGAACACAACGTGGTACTGCGGTTGAGCAATGACTTCACTGAGTCGAATGTAAATTTAGAAGGGGGCGCCACATGTGGCCATAAACTCTCCCCACGCTGGGAAGGACCGTACATTATCGACTCGGTGACACGCCCGGGGGTATACCGACTGAGGCGAGAAGACGGCACTCTCATGGATAACTCCTAGAACATCGAGCAATTACGTCGGTTCTATACCTAATGGCCGTTGTATACACATTTATAATTAATAAAGATAAGTTTTCGTTCACATTGTTTTTACGCTTGTGCAATTCAATTTCTGACTTGCTACTTATTTGTGTTTCAATTAAGTAGTAAGTCGGGGGCTACACTCAATTAGATGCGTAATCGCGCACCCTTTCTCTTTTATTGAGATTAATTTGACTTGCTCCCTAGTCGCATTCCGACTAGCCTGTAAGTCGGGGGCTACACCTAATTAGGTGCAGTCTACACCTATTTAATACCTAATCGATCTCTCTCTTTTCGAGTTCTTGTTGAGCCTAAGTGTTAATCATTCCGAGTAACGAAACTCTTGTTTCCATGCAACACTCATACTTTTCGACAGCGTTCTTGGAGATAGAGCTCCGTGCCAACTCCTAAAGCTAAGGAACTTGATGCGCTTGGCAGAGTGCTTAGTAAAAGGAACATAACCTACTCGGGCAAAATACATGACTCAATTAAGAAAAATCGATTAGGATGTATTATATCCTAAAGGAATTGTCTACATACAAACGAATTGATAATTTACAACAAGTTCCTACATTTACAGGGAATCTAAGTCTAAATTATCTACAAGGGACTCGGCCGTCGGCTTCACTTCCTCAAGCAGGGCCAATGCCTTCTCCTTGGAGCAGGCGAAGCCATCCTTGACAGCGTCAAGCTCGACTCGGGGGTAGAGCGACTTAACGATTCCCAGCGCTTGGCCGGTGCTCATCAAGCCGACTCTCCTGAGACGGGCCTTGAGCTGCTCAGGGGCTTCGGTCCACCTCTGGATCAGCTCGGCCCGACTGCTTGGCTCGGCGTCGCCAGCGTAGAGCCGTCGCCGAGTGGGCTCCACGGCCAACAAGAGCTCCTCGTATTGCGCTTGCGCAGCCCTAACGTTCTCTTGCAGAACGTCATATTGCGCCAGCGTTCCTCCTCTGATGATACGTCGAGTCTGAAAAACACTGATTATCTGTTATACACCAGAACACCGGAGGTTCGAAGTCGGTCGGGTTTGGAGACTTACCCTCCAACTCGGCGATGGCTTTTGCCTCCGACTTCTCCAGGGCTAGCCTCTGGTCCTGAGATTTTACAAGCTCTGCTTGGGCGGTGGCGGCAGACTTGGCCAGCTCCTCCCGCAGGCTGGCGATCGTGGCATCGCGAGCTACACATTGAGTAGAACATGATGTCATTCGGTCACACACAAACCAAGTAATCCTGACTCAGGTCGGGATACTTACATCAAAGGGAACCTGCAAGGTTGAACTTCATATCCTGCAGTTCCTTGATCTGGGCCTGCAGCTCCCAACGCTGCTTGGACGTCTCGGTCCGGGCCTCAACTACTTGCCCCTCCACGGATTTGATCCGCTCTATCTGGGGAGGAAGTAGTTTTAGAACTTGGTTTTCCTCTCGAAAAACTCACCAAGTTCCTGCAGAAGGAGTAAACAATAACTACTGTACTTCAAATCACCAAAATGTACTCGGCTGATCGGAGAACTTACCCTGATCAGTCTGCCGCATTCAGCGGCGTGCTCAAAGAAGGTCTCCCTGGCCTTCTCCTCCATCTGATCGTCGAGAAGAGTCCACTCTCCGGCCTCGTCCTTCCAGGCCACCGAGAGCTTGGGCTCGGGCTCCTCCTAGGGAGATGGGGGCCAGCGTGGAATCTCCTCCATCGGCTCGGTGTCCTCGTCGCCCTTTTTTTATTGGCTTCGGGCTCAACGGGGCGGCAGCGCCGCCTTCACGGTCCTTCGCCTCCGCCGTAGCCTCGGTCGGCTTGGTCAGCGGAGGGACTGTGTCGGCGGTCGGGGAAGCAGGAGAGGAAGGAGGAGGCGGAGAAGATGCCGCCCGGCTCGGCTCAGCAGGCTTCGGTGCTAGCTCGGTTGGCTGATCTGTCGGAACTTCCTCCGACGATTTCCTGAAGGAAGAAAATGCTTCAGTACAGTGAAAACATGAAGGAGGCTACCAAGAGGTAACAAGGTCATGCTTACCGGTTGGAAGTCATGATTTTTATGCCGGCGCCCCTCTGAGCAGAAGACCTGCTTGAGGATGCGTTGGGCGGGCCACTCGGCCTGGCCTAAGGCACCGGAGGCGCCTGCCTCTTCTTCGGCAGCGCACTGCGAGCTGCCCTCGGAGGACGAGATGCCTGACTGCTTGCCCTCCGGGCCGACGGTGGCTGGCTCGCTCCCACCTTGGGGGCTTCATTGATTTTCGGACCCGAGCTTTGTTGGCTGCGTCCCTCAGGCGGCTGGACGTCCTCCTCCTTGAAGGAGGCCGAGCCCTTGCCTTTCTTTGCTGCCAGAGTTTCCTCAGATTCCTCGCCCGGGCGCTTCTCGCCCTTGTGGGCAGGGGTCTCAGGCGTCGGGCCAAGGGACACGAAGGCCCGGCGGTCCTGCACAGGAATGTGGCCCTCCCGAGTTAGTACAATAACAGAACTACTCGGCAATTGAAAGGAAACGGAAGAATGACTCGGTCCTTATCTCTGGCGGCGGATTGGTGAGAGAAAAGCTTCTGGGACACCCCTGGTTGGTATGGGATGTCCCGGTAGTGAAGAACTCCCCCAGTCGGTCGGCGGCGTCCGAAGAGGGAGATCGGGGTGGCTTCCTCCCGAGTCGGATCGGTCGGTCCAAAATATTCAAACCCGGGCCAAACCCTTTCCTTGAGAGGCTGGACACGACGCATCGTGAAGGAGATGGCGATGGCCACGCCGGTCAGCCCCTCTTCTTTGAGGTTTTGGATCAGGCCGAACAGCTCGGTGACCTGATCCATCTCGGAGGAGGGGAGAGGAGAAATCCAAGAGAGGGAAGCCCGGGGGTTTCTCCCATCAAAAGCAGGGAGACCAGGGAGTGGGTTGGAGCAATAGAACCACTCCTGGTTCCATCCCTTCAAGGAAGTCTAGAGCCGCAAGGAGAAGTACTCCTTCTTGAGGCCACTCCGGAGCTGGAAGCCGGCCCTGCCGATGGCCTTAGGGGCGTTGTCCCTGGGGAAGGCTTTCAAGTGAAAAAGGTGGCAAAAAAGGGCGAAGTGGGGAGGAATCCCCAGAAAGGCTTCGCAGAGTCGAACAAAGACAGAAATTTGCAAAATAGAGTTAGGGTACAGATGGAAGAGCTCGATTTCATAGTGGTTGAGCAG
Organism: Olyra latifolia; assembly: GCA_036346145.1. Classification (NCBI taxonomy): domain Eukaryota; kingdom Viridiplantae; phylum Streptophyta; class Magnoliopsida; order Poales; family Poaceae; genus Olyra; species Olyra latifolia. The sequence goes on along the minus strand of CM070531.1, from coordinate 410,470 downwards.
ACCACGAGGAAGGAGAAAGCGGGGAGTCCGAAGCAGGGAGTGGGGGAGGACTCACCGCGGCGGCACGCCAGCCGATGAGCTCCTGCACCGGGAGAACGCCGGCATCGACTAGGTCCTGCAGCCGCTCCTCGATGGTGATGGAGGTTGCCCAGTTCCCCGCCATTGAAGGGAATGTGGTGGAGGATGGGGAGTGGCGAGATCTGATCTGGAGTTTGGTGGCGGCGGCAGCGCTAGGGTCGCTCTGTGGCGGCGGAAACACTAAACCCTAGCGGGAGCGTTTCGGGGAGACGAATGGACTGGGTGCACAAAGCAAGCGTAACTGTTCAAATGCCCCGGCACGCTCTATTTTAAAAGAAAGTGGGCGACGTTTCGTTTCCGCGCTGGGTGGGAAAGAATGAAGCCCTAAGATCATCGCTTCAAAATTCGGGCCCGGATTTAGGTTCCAGAGAGCACGCCCCCCGTGGGCCGCAAGCTGTACACGTCATTACTCGGGTACATGTGTCACTCGGATCAAACCTAGTCGGGAAAAGGGCTTGCCCCCAGTTGGGCCTCATGCCAGTCGTCAATTTCTAAGGACAAGATGCTTCCCGGATAATTAACTCAGCTTTTGATGTGCCCTTGGGGTCAGTAGTCGGTTTGGCTTTCAGTCGGACCGAACATCAAGAGTTACCTCTTCAGTTGGGTCTCGGTGGCACATCTTTGGATCGTTCGTCATCAAGACGAACACCACTTGGATGACCTCAACTTGGAGGCGGGCGTATTCTCCCGAGAATCACTAGCCTGACACCGCGTTAAGTTGGGTCAGAGCACCTGATTACCTTGGATTCTGAGTAGCATGCCTTACATGGGCCGTGAGCTGTACACGTCATCACTCGGGTACAGGTGTCACTCGGATCAAACCTAGTCAGGAAATATAGCGCCCCAGATCAGACCTTATGCGGCTAATCGGCCTCGGAGGATCGGGCGCTCTCTGAATTACAACTCAGCTCTTGATGTACCTCGTGGGGTCAATGGTCGGTCTGACTTTTAGTCGGATCGGACATCAAAGAGTTACCTCTTCAGTTGTGTCTTAGTGGTACATCTCCGGATCGTTCGTCATCAAGGCGAACACCACTCGAATGACCTCAACTTGGAGGCGGGCGTATTCTCCCGAGAATCACTAGCTTGACTCCGCACTAGTCGGGTCAGGGCGCCTGAACACCCTACGCGGATTGTGACATGTCCCCTATTGGACCGAATGTCGAGTTCTGCTAGTCAGATTCGAATGACATAATTTGTAACAGGGAGGATAAGGCAAGGTGACACTGATCACTCGGCTACATCCATCTTTTTGGTATGCCTCTTTGTGGGGCCACTAGCCAGCATACCGACCAGTCGAACTGGATACCAAACATCTTTTAAAGTGGCTTGAGATTTTTCTTGAGTCCTTTGCAACTGTGTTGTTTGATCAGCAGGTTACTCAGCAAGCGGAACTTCATCAACCGAACAAAGAGTGACGTCACTCAGACCACACTCGATGGGCTGCAAGCTGAACCCAGAATCAAAACAACTCAGCCACGAAGCACTCAGGGGCTATTGTGGACAACATGGGTCCCGGGTATTCGGAGACAGACGATTGGACGCACCACCTCCTTGGGCCAAGTCGCGTGGACCTTCCAGAAGGCAGGCTTGGAGGACGGCGCGGCTCGACTCGCTCTATTTGGAAGAGAATCCCAATTCTACTCGAATACGTGGATATAAGCGTAACCAACTCGGTTATATCCCTTATCTTCCTTATCTGTAACCCGACCCCTTGCATTATATAAAGGGGGTCAAGGGTCCCTATTCAATAACCAGTTCATCCAATCCCACGTCCGATCATCGTGATCATCCTTTGTTCATTGTGATCGACACCCCCTAATACAAAACCACGAGCACAGGAGTAGGGTATTACCTCTTTCCGAGGGCCTAAACCTGTATAAATCCTGCCCCCTGTGGTACCATCGAGTTGTGATCTTTCGCGTAGCCCTATAAAAAAACATTATCGATGCAATTCGTTGACAGGCATTAAGCGGCCCCTGGTTGTAACTAGTTCTCATCGATGGACATTTGTACAAGTCTTTTTTTTACACTATGGGTAAAACTTCTTGAGTGTGTCGGTGTTCCAGGTCCTCGGTACTTCCTTGCCGTCCAAAGTGGCGAGTCTGTGAGCGCCCTTCACCATGGACTCTTTGATGGTGTATGGTCCTTTCCATGTGGACTCGAGCTTGGCGAACGTTGGAGTTGCTCGTTTAAGTACCATGTCTCCCGGCGCCAAGTCTCGTTTCTTAACCTTTTTGTCGAAGCTTCGCGTCGAAGCCTTCGTGTAGGCTTTCATAGTGACCAAGGCTTGGAGTCTGCCTTCCTCCGTCAGATCGTTTGTGACATCCGCCTCTTCTTGTATCGGGCCTTTGATAATGCGGAGGGATTTTGATTGGATCTTCGCAGGTGAAACGGCTTTCTCTCTGAAGATTAGCCTGAACGGGGAGAACCCGGTTGCGCGCGATGTGGAAGTGCGGGCCGCCTAGAGAACTTTAGAAAGTTCATCGGGCCACACACCCTTCGCTGAGTTATGAAGCCTTTTCTTGATGCCGTCCAAGAGCAACCCATTAGCCCTTTCAACTATGCCGTTTGCCTGTGGGTACCCAACCGACGCGAAGCAGATCTTCGTTCTGACGCCTTCGCAGTATTCCTGGAACCTCTTAGATTCGAATTGGGATCCGTTATCCGTGACAATTTCATATGGGACCCCGTACCGGCAAATGATCGTTTTCCAAAAGAATTTGGTTGCAGCCTCTGCCATTATCTTCGCTACTGGTTCTGCTTCAATCCAGCGGGAGAAGTAGTCGATGGCGATGATTACGAATTGCAGGCTCCCCCTGGCTTTGGAGAGCGGACCAACGATGTCGATTCCCCACTTGGCGAAGGGCCAGACTAGGGGTACCGGATGCAGCTCGCTGGGTAGGGCCTTCTTCTGCTTTGTCATCCACTGGCAGGCATGACAATGTTTGACGAAGTGCTCTATATCCTGAAGTGCTGATGGCCAGTAGAGGCCCATCCTGAACACTTTGCCTACGAGGTTCCTTGGGGCTTGGTGCGCTCCGCAAGCTCCTTCGTGTGCCTCGCGCAAGGCCTCGATTCCTTCTTCCTGAGATATGCAGCGAAGCCATGGGCGCAAAGTCCACCACGGAAAAGGAGTCCCTCGATGATGGCGTACTTCTTTGCCCGGGTTTCCAAGCGCTTGGCTTGTGCTTCGTCTTGCGAAAGAGTGCCATCGAGGAGATAGCTGTATATCTCCTCTCTCCAGTCGTTGCCGGCCGCCAGAGCTATGAGGTTCACTTGGGAGGAGATTATCGGGGCTCGGATGTAACATCCTCATTTTCAAAAGCTAAAACTCATGTGCATCATGTCATTGCATGTCATTAAAAATCACAAAAATTTAAAACTTTTGAAAATGAGTATGTTACTGTTGAAAGACATTTAAATTTTGAAAACCATTTTGGTTTCAATAGTGTTTTGATTGCAAATAAAACGTCTTTGTAAATGCTTGAGTTTTCAAAAAGGACAAGCTGCCGTTGGTTATAAAATGAATTGAGTTCAAATGTTTGTTTCCTTTGAATAAGATAAACATAATTTCATTTTATTAAACTAAATGATTTGAGGGTGGTTTTATAACTTAAAATTATTTGGCTTCATTTTAATATCAAACCCCAAGGATTTCATTTTCATAAAATGATCATTTTAAATAGTGGTTTTCTAAACCAATGATCCTATTTGACTTTCAATATCAATCTTTATAATTTCCATTCTAAGTAATTTGAATTCCAATAAAAGCAGAGCATTTGTTTTCAAACAAAATGCCTTGCCAAAATATTTATTGTTTTGATTGATTTTCAAAGGAGGAAAAATAATTTCACTTCCTAAATGGTTGCTTTAAAAGATTTGTATTCATAAACTAATAAATGTTTGGTTTGAACTTCAATATCAAAACACTAAGGTTTTAATATAAAGTAATTTGATTTACCAACAAAAGAATTTCATTTTCAATTATCTTAAAAGAATAAGTGGATTTTAAATGAAAACAAAAATTTGTTTTCAACTACCTTTAAAAAAATGGTTTCACTCTAAAAGAAAAGTGTTTGGGTTTTTATTTTATGACGCTTAAATTAAGCTTTGTTTGGTTTTGGGCCCAAGCAATTAAACCTTTAAAGCTATCTTTCCAAAAGGAATTGAAATCCCAAAAGGAGCAATTTTCTTTTCAATGTTCAATAAGGAAAATATTTAACTCCTTAAAATAATTATTTTAACCCTTGAGGTTTATAAAACTTAAAAGCTTTGTCAGATCGCTTTTGGGATTCAAAATAAACAAACTATATCGTATCTTGTTCAGATTTTGAGTTCAAGCAAATAAAATTAAAAGCCCGCTTTTGTATATTTTGAATTTCAATAAAACCCTTTTCAAAGAGATTTAAATTTCTAAGGAGCAAATATTTTATAAACAAATGATATTATCCTTAAGTTTTGGTTTAATAAACACTTTGGTCTTGCAACTCTCGAAACTCTTTTAAATTCAAAAACAATTGGAAGCGATTTTGTTACTTAAATAAATGAGGTTTCAATTGATTTCCAACTCTAATTTATTGCAAGCCCAAAACCCTTGGAGTGGTATTTGATTTCGTGCTCGATTTAACAAAACTAAAATGTCCTTTTAAACGCTAATTTGAATTTTAGTTTTATAAAACACTAAACAACTAATTTTAAAAGGTTGTTGAATCCAAACCTTGAAAAGAATATTTAATTTAAAAGAACAAAGGCAAACAAAAAGATTTATGGAAATTAACATTATTGTTGGAAAGTATTTTCAAATATATTGGTTTGGAAATATAAAATCATTTGGAATAGATTCTTAATCTGATTTGGTCCTAGAAATCCCTATCTTTCCATTTTCCTTCTCTCTCTTGCGTGGCCCCACCTCCCTCTTCCTTCCTTCTCTCTCTTTCTTTCTTCTCCTGTTTCCTTCTCTCTCTTCCTTCCATGGCGGCGCCCTATTGATGGGAACCCCCAATCACGCACACATCACTCCCCATTGGTGGCCATTCACGTCGCCGTTACTCCTCCATCATTCCCCTTCAATTCCTCGCAAAACGGCTCCCAAACCCCCCAATTCCCCTTAAAACTCCACACCGACGCCTCCCTCGGGTTCCTTCTTGGTTCTTCAATTCTCGCCGAGGTGAGCTCCATTCGTCGATTCCTCCAAGACGTTGTTCGTCTCGTCATCGCTACCATCTTTCATGTACAATTTTCCTTGTTTCTTGGCCTAGGATCGCGGATTTGGGCCTTGAAGGGGGCCCCGAGTTCGCCGGATTCTTCGCCGCTCAATTTCATCGCCGCCGTTCGGTAAAGCTTCCCCACCCTTCCTTTTTCACCTTCAGGACCTCCGCGCTGGAGCATCACCGCCGGCCCATTCTTGCTCGTCTTGCCGCGTCTTGTCGCCGTGGTCGCCGCCTTCTTCCTCGGCACCGCCAAGACGCCCGTCGCCGGGCGCCGCCGCCCGCTTCTGGCCGTGGCCGGTTGCCGCCTCGCCAGCGCCAGCTGCTTCACCGCGCCGACCTCGCCTCGCCATGCCCCTGCCACAGCCTCACCCAGTCTCTCTCCTCTCCCCCTCGCCGGCCGCCGCCCTCGCCGGGCCTGCCGCCGTGCCCTGCCCAAGTCGGCGCCGCCCCATCCCTGTTTTCCCTCACTGCCACGCAGGCCCCGCCCGTCGGTAGCCCTCCCAGCCAAGCCACCCCAATTTCCCCATTTTCAGATTTAGCCCAACTTCCAAAATTCATATCTCCTTGTAGAAAAATCCAAAAATCTCCAAACCAATTTTGTTAGACTCACAAAATTGCAACCTATTTAAATATGTCATTTGTATTACCTTCACTATTGCAAATTTATTTAAATTATTTAAATACCCTTAATCATTGTTTTAATTGTTTTAGGAGATTTATTTAACCAAAAATTGCCAAACCAATTTTAAAATGTTTGTCATCTAATATCCTTGCATATGTAATTTTTACATAATTTTTTTGGTACTGGTTTACTCACTGTTTTAGATATTTTATTTAGTAAACCAATTAACTTAGAGGCATAAACCCCTTTTATTTAAATTCCAGAAAATTGGTACAGTAGCATATTTAGTTTTAAAACATATTTTCATGCTCTGTACCTTGCACTTTGCCACTGCATACATGTGCATTCATATTATTTCTGCATAGCGTTTATTGTTTCCGTTGTCGTCATTTTCGCGATTAGGAACGTGCGACTCCGGGATTGTGACCGACATCGCGTGGAAGACTTACGGTTTTCTGCTGGTCAAGGCAAGTGCTGAATCTCGATCCCATGTTTTTAAATGATTTTAATAGTTATTTAAACTGCATGCTATGTTAAATTTAAAAATGCTAATTGGTTAGATGCTAGCTAAAACCCCAATTAATAACATCGATATATAAAACCTTCCTTGCCACCCTAGGTTAATATTATATTGTTTAATATTGACTTCACCCCCTTGAATTAGGTTTTAATCATGTTAGCTATGCTTAGTTGCAATCACATGAAACTTGGACATGTTAATCTCAATGCTTGTTTCATCAATGATTTTAAAAAGACGATTGGTCTTTGTGTTTTGCAAATGGGTGTAGTTGATAGTGGGTGCTATCGGGTAAAATGTTTTATAAAACCTGATCGGGTGGTGGTTGCAAGGTTGGTGCAAGAAGCACGAGACTTGGGTCGATCTATGGAACCACCCCGTCCCTAAGGACCGATTCCTTGAGGTAGACGAGCTAAGTTTAACAAAGGCGACCATGAGTGCTTGTATGGGCAGGCCCCGCTTAGTAGCTTTCTATCCTCTAGTTTGGTAGTCCATCTGGTGGAATTGGGGTGTACTATCTTTGAGGCCAATGGTACATTTCCTTCTTTAACAGGCAGTAATGTACTACTAAGCTGAGCTGTTTTGATAGCCTCTGGTAGTGACTCCTGCTCTGTTTCGGACAGCTGGATATGTCGGTATTATGCTGAGGCCAATGTTACCGAGCTGCCACGCCGTCCAGGGAGCGAGGATGCCAAAATAGGGGAAAGATTGGAAAAGGCCTTGTTAGGAGGAACCTTCCTAGGGGGAATCCTATCTCATGGGTAAAGCGTGCAACCTCTGCAGAGTGTACAACTATCATGATAGCCGTGTCCGCGGTCAAGGACGGACGACGGGTAGCTGCCTCATGGTACTTCTTATCTTTTGTTTTCAAAACGGTGTTTAAAAGAAAAACCACGATTGGTGTCGTGCGTTTTGTTTTCTCCTCACATGAGGTCTTTGTGAGCGACGAGGGTTTTGCACGGTGGGTGCCGTGAGTAGCCAGGTCTGGGCAAAACCGGTTTAGGCCGGAGTTTCAAAAGGAAATGATTCAAATCTTTGTTTTCTCTTAACTCATTTTAAACCTTTTACAAAATCTAGGTAAAACTTGCAAAACTGGCTTTATGCAAAAGAACCTTAACCTTTCCTTGTAAACCATATGCATTTAGTCAGCCTTGCTTGTTGAGTATGTTGTATACTCACCCTCGCCTTTATCTTGGGTCGCTCATTCAACGAAAGGTGGTTGCGTTCATGAAACCCTAAGGTGGAGACGATGAAGATGAAGGCCCCATCGCAAGTTTTCAAGATGAGGATCACCCCGACGTCTAGGAGCTCTACTTCGGCCGTGCTTGTGGAGTTGTTTTGGGTCTTCTTTTGAGTTTTGAGACTTTTAGTCTCACCCCTGTAAGGCCATGAGCCCTCTGTTGTTTAAACGCCATGCTTGGCGCACTCTGATGTAATTTATACTTTTACGTTTAATGGCAATAATCCAAACTGTTCAACTGTGTGTACTAGCTACTGATCCAGGGACTAGTACAGTTAAAGCACAGCAGGGACTCGACTCCGTTTGACGGGTCCCTACATCGGAGCACCTTGAAGAATACGGCTGGGGGCAAAGCGCCTCCGGCACCAGCCGCCTTTGCTAGCTCGTCGGCCACCTCATTCTGCGCCCGTGGTATTGCTTGCACGGAGAACCCGACGAAGCTTTTTTCCATTGTTCTGATCATTTCAACCTACTTCTGGAGTTGTTCATCCTTCACTTGGTATTCCTTGGAGACGTAGCCTTCGATGAGTTTCGAGTCAGTCCGTAGGATAGCGCGCTTGGCGCAAATGGCCCTGGTTTTGCGGAGCCCCAAGAGAAGTGTTTCGTATTCAACCATGTTGTTCGTCGAAGGGAACTCCAGCTTTGCCGCGAATTCCGCCTTTTTCCCTCTGGGGGTTGTGATGGTTGCCGCTATGCCCACGCCCTGACGCCCCATGATCCGTCGGAGTTGATGAGCCATATTTTCGATTCGTTCTTGTCCTCAGGCACCGGCGATGTCCATTCCACGACGAAATCTGCTAGAGCTTGGCTCTTGATCGCCGTGCGCGGGACGATGGACAATTCAAATGGAGCAAGCTCGACCGCCCACTTGCTGACGCGTCCTGAGCTTTCCCTGTTGGACAACATGGAGCTTAGCGGATATGCGGTTCAGTTGACTTGAAAATAGTGTCGGAGCTTTCTTGAGGCAATCAACAATGCATAGGCAAGCTTCTCCATCTCAGAGTAGTGCAGTTTTGCCCCTTGCAAGGCCTCGAAGACGAAGTACACCGGCTGCTGTTTTGCGGCCTCCTCTCGCACGAGGACAGCGCTGACCGTGGAGGGACTCGCGGCTAGGTAGAGGAGCAGCTCCTCACCCTGCTTCGGGCTTTGAGGGTGTGTAGCTTCATGAGGCTCTGCTTTAGAGCTTTGAATGCGGCTTGGCACTCATTCGTCCAGGAGAAGACTTCGCTCGCTGGCAGCGCTTTGAAGAACAGGAGACTTCGTTCTGTGGACTTTGGCAAGAACCTGCTAAATGCCGCCAGCCGCCCCGCCAGTCTTTGGACCTTGTTAACGTTTCTTGGCGGGGTCATGTCCTGAATTGCTCTGATTTTCTTGGGGTTCGCTTTGATGTCTCGCTCAGAGACCAGGAATCCCAGCAGCTTTCCTACCTTCACACCAAAAACACATTTGTCAGGATTAAGTTTGACCTTGTCCACCAACAGGCTGTTGAAAATTTCATGAAGGTTGGCGACGTGGTCCTCCTTCTTCTCACTTTTGATGACAATGTTGTCCACATAAGCTTCGATGTTTCACCTGAGCTGTTTAGTGAAGATTTTGGCGATTAGTCTTGCGAAGGTAGCCCCCGCCTTCTTGACGCCGAAGGGCATTCGTACAAAGCAGTATGTGCCGAAGGGTGTGATGAACGCTGTCTTATCTTCATCTTCTCTGCGCATATATACTTACCATCCTGAGTATGCATCGAGAAAACTCATCATCTCTGACCCGGAGGTAGAGTCAACGAGCTGGTCGATTCGTGGCAGGGGGAAGTCGTCTTTTGGGCATGCTTTGTTCAGGTCGGTGAAGTCGATGTACATACTCTATGCTCCGCTGGACTTCCTAACTAGGACCACATTAGCAAGCCATTCGGTGTGAATGGCTTCGCGTATGATCCCAGCCTGGAGCAACTTGGCCACCACCGCTTTTGCTGTGTCTTGCCTTTCGACAGCAAGCTTCCTAAGCTTTTGCTTCTTGGGTCTCATGTCCGGCTTGATGGCTAGGGCGTGTTCGATCGTGCTTCACTGTACTCCGGGGATGTCTCCAGGACCCCACGGGAACACGCCCTCATACTCTTGAAGGATCTGTAACAAAGCTTGCTCGTCTTCTGGGGCTAGGGCAGCATTCAAGGTGACCATTTTGCCACCGTTGGGTTGTATCGCCACCCGCTTCGTTTCCCCTGGGGGCGTGGCTTCGGGAGCTATTTGCTGTGCTGTTTGAGGAGAGGGTTTTCCTCCGTCGCGTAGACGTGCTTGACCTGAGGGGGACCTTCCAGATCTATCTTCCGCACGAGCGCTTGATCCCTCCACACTTTGATGGTGCCGCTGGGCGAGGGCATTTTCATGCACAGGAAGCCATGGTGTATGAGAGCCCCGAACGCGGTCAATGACCCTCGCCCCATTATGGTGTTGTACTGAAAAGGCATATCGATGACGTCGAACGTGACGCGACGAGTGATGCTGGAATGCTGAGCCGTGAAGGTCACCTCTAACTCTATCTGCCCGATGGTGCCGATGGCATTTCCTCCGAAGCCCACCAGTGGCACCTCCGAGCTCCTTAGGCGGTCGTAGGGAATCATCATCTGCTTGAAGGCTTCAGCAGAAATTATGTCTGCCACGCTCCCTGCATCGATTAGTATCCTATGCACCTCACAGTCGGCAATCATTGTAGTGATTACCAAAGAGTCCTGATGTGGGAAGTGCACTCCCTGCGCATCTTCATCTGTGAATACAATAGGCTCATGCTCTTGCTGAGGGGTGAACGATGGATTGACTCCAACGTGATTGATTTGCCTTGCGCACGCCTTACGCTGCCTCTTGGACGATATATGCAGGGAGGACCCTCCGACAATAGTGTTGATGACTCAGTGCATGTGGTTTATCGCTCCGTGGAGCGGGGGTCAAAAGTTCCGGAGGTGGTGGGGGTGGCGGTGGTGCGGCAATGGGAGCGCTTCGCCTTCCCTTCTCATGGCCTCAAACCGTCGACATCCTTTGATCACTTTGCAATGGATCGAATCGTGCGTGCCATTCTAGCCATGGTACTCATAGTGGTACCTTCTCCTAGCTGCTTCTTCCGGCCTGGGCGCTAGCCGATCGCCTTCACACTTATCGTGCCAACAAGGTGGGCTCTGCCTTCGCTGCTCCGGCCATCGCCCCTTGTCATCTCGTCGGTCAGTCCGCTCATCAATATAGTGGATCCTTTTTCCCTTTTCTTTTCCCTCGTGCTCTTGGCCACGAGTCTTTCCCTTTGACCTGGATGAGGGGATCGTCTTTCTCTTGATCCCTCTTGCGAGGGGATCGTCTTGACGGTTCGTACCGCGACTTGTCCTCCCTCTGGAGATTATCCTCCACCGCCCGAGCATATTCTTTCATCTTAGCAAATAGCTCCTCCATGGTACGGACCTCTTTGCAGTTCAGTCTCTCTGCCAGCGGCCCCCTTCGTAGCCCGCACGCTACGTTGATGATGGTAGTGTCGCTGACCCCCTCGGATTTGGCACTTGATCTTGGAGAAGCGTTGGAAATAGCTTTTAAGGGATTCCCCTTCGCGCTGCTTCACAGTGAACAGGTCGCTGTCCTCCTTCATCCCATTGAAGTTCCCCTAGAAGTTACTTTCCATCTTGGCGCGGAGCTGAGACCAGCCTTCGATGGAACCTGGCTCGAGGGAGGACTACCACGAGAGGGCTGTGCCCTCAAGCGCCAGCATAAGCCCCTTGTCCTTGATGTCGTCATCTCCCCCCGCCGTCTCTACGGCAGTGTCATAGACACGGAGGAACTCCCTCGGGTCCGCCTTGCCGTTATATGGCTTGTGGCGGGGAGCTTGAAGTTCCCCGGAGAAGGCCACCTCTTCGCGAGAAGCCTAGCACAAAGTGGCTTGGGGTCATCATCATTCCTGGTTGCCCTCGCGTGCGCCGACGACAGTACCTCCTGATCTGGGCTCTCATCCTGAGACACGGTGAAGCCTCAGTTCACTTGCCCCTGCAAATCCTGCACCTCTGCCATCAGTTTTTCGTTTGCCTCCATCAATGCCCGTATGTTGGGGTCGAGCATCTCCTGTGCCCCTCTCACCTTTCGGGGGGCAGCTTCGCCCCCGCGACCGCCGCCTCACCGGCTCAAGTGATTCGATGCCTCTACTGTATCTTTCTCTGGTGCGGCTGTCGACTGGGCCAATGCTTGCGTCCGACGCCTGGGGACGCGCTTGCGCGTCACCGCGACGGGCGGCAGCGGGCGCACCTCCGGGGATCCCTCCACCTGCATGGGGGCTTCGCCTTCCTTGTCCTGCGCCTGCAAACGACTGAGCGTCTGGCTCCTCAGCTACCTCCCCTATCCTCCACCTACAGCTCCCGTGGTAGCCCCCTGAGACGTGGTCGTGGTCCTCCTCTTTGGCGGCATGATCGTCGGTGATTCTTCGTCAAGCTAGCTCGGAAGCGACGGCTTTCTCTAGCAGTCAATCCCCATGGACGGTGCCACTATCGTGGGAACGACCCCACGAACAGAAAGCAGGGCTGCCCCCGGTGCAAGAGATCGCTAACAGAACGATCCACGCACCCGAGACAGATCGGTAGAACTCCCACGCTCTCGCTGGTAGCACTCGTGGACAGAAGGAACATAACACTCAAGAGGAAAGAGTCTGCCTTTCGTTGATGCTATTCTCCCCTTTTATAGGGAAGGGATTATATAGTGCCATGCAGTGACCGTCTTTCTCCCGACCAGGCCTGGCCTGGGGCTTGTAGGTCTTTTCTTCCCTGTTTTACATGTCTTACCCCCACCTGCCCCCTACTCGAGGACCATGCGGTCTTTTCACGGGCTTTCATTCATCCTCTTTACAGTTTTACCCTTTCCTTTAGCTTACTACATGGGGGTACAAGTGGGATTTACACTCATGACGGTTATAGGCCATCTGGACGTGGCCTGGCATCTGCCCGAGCACTCTGACGGGGTGGCAGGTCCGATTGTACGACCTGTCTAGTGCGCCCCGCGACCCTTCTGGTTGTTCCGACTCCCCCTTCCGCTTGCGATGCTCCGGCTTTATCGGGCTTCGTGCTCACCCTCGGGGTCCAACTCGCGTTCCTGCCGTGTTCTCCTTGCTTCGCTTGGGCTCCGCGCATGCTCCCTCGCTCACTTTGCACCTGCTTGCTTGCTCATTGTAACCAGCGTGTGCCGCTCTCCTCGGCTCGACCTCCGCACTTTCTTCCTTAGGTCCTCCCCCCTTTCGTGTGTCCTGTAAAATAGAGGAAAGACACGGAGGTGCCGAAAAAGGCGCGGCTGTACCCTCGCTCCCAAGTCAATGGCGGTACCTGTCTTAGGCCCACAACAGCAGGTGCTCGGGACGAAGCGAGCTGGGAGAGCTCGACTGCCAGGTGATTGTTGCGTCGGGGAATGTGGGTATACCCTAGCCCATCAAAGTGATGCTCCATCCTTCTAATCTCCGCTAGGTAAGCAGTCATCATTGGATCCAAGCACTGAAACTCCTTTCACGCTTGATTGACGACTAGCAGAAAGTAGCCCTTGTCCTAGAGACGCTGTATGCCTAGCGAGGCGGCTGCTCATAGCTTTGCCAGCAAGCCTACATACTCAACAATGTTGTTGGTGGCCTTGAAGTCGAGAATGACCATGTACTAAAGCATGTCCTCGGTCTGGGAAACCAGAATGGTCCCAGCCCCCGCACCCTCGAACCTGAAGGATCCATCGAAGAATAACATCCAAGGAGAGGGTGCGGGTTCTTCTGCTTCTGGGCTAGCCGGTGACCACTCCGCGACGAAGTCCGCTAACACTTGACTCTTGATGGCGGCGCGGGGAGAGAACTTGAGACATAACTCCCCCAGCTCAACCGAGCACTTCGTGATGTGTCCTTCTGCTTCTCGGTTGTGTAGAATCTCCCGTAGGGGGTACGCCGTGACCACCGTGACCTCTCGCCCTTAGATGTAGTCGCAGCTTCCAGGATGCCACCAAGACAGCATACAACATCTTCTGGGCATGCGGATACCTGGTCTCCGCATCATGCAGCACCTTGCTGATGTAATAGATCGGCCTCTGGACACCGTCCCTCTCCGCCACCAGCACCATGCTCACCACGGCCGGGCTGGCCGCGACGTACAGAAGCAGCGGCTCACCCGGCTCGGGAGCGACTAGCACCGGCGGGGAGGTGAGGTAGCTCTTCAGGTCTTCAAAAGCTTGCTGCGCCTCTGGGGTCCACTCGAAGTGGTTCATCTTCTTCAACAGCTTGAACACCGGTAGACTCATCTCTCCCAGGCGGGTGATAAATCGCCCAAAGAACGTCAAGCAACCAATAATGCACTGGACGTGCTTGTGGCGCGTTGCTGGCTTCATGCGCTGAATAGCCGCGATCTTGTCTAGGTTAGCCTCAATGCCCCGATGGGACAGAAGGAACCCCAGTAACTTTCCCAAGGGCATGCCAAACACACACTTCACTGTATTGAGCTTTAGGGGGTGTTCTATTGGGCTCATGAGCTGTGACTTATATGTGTTATCTCCAACTTCGAGAATTTCCCGAGGTGGCCTCGAGAGTCGGATGGCCTTGAAATTTAGGATTTAGGGAGTTTTTAGACTCGCCTACGAGATAAAAATAAAACGGATTCAAAAAGTAATAAAAAAAGTTAGATGAGTCAATATTAGTCAGATAAGTCACGAAAAAGTAATATTAGTCAGATAAGTCAAAATGACATAGCTCATGAGCTCAATAGAACACCTCCTTAGACAGTACTTGCGCAGGTTGGCAAATGTCTCCTTCGGATCACCTATCAGCCCTTCGTTCTTCTTGGTCTTCACCACTAGGTCGTCCACGTAGACTTCCAGATTCTTCCCAATCTAGGACCGGAAAGAGATGTGCATGGTCCGCTAGTAAGTAGGGCCAACGTTCTTGAAACCCATTGCCATTCGGATATAACAATACACGTCCATTGGGGTTACAAAAGCGATCTTCTCCTCATCCTCCTCTGCCATACTAATTTGATGGTACCCTGAATATGCATCTAAGAAACTCGAGAGCTCACACCCAGCCGTGGAGTCTACAATGAGGTCGATGAGTGGCAGAGCGTATGGGTCCTTCGGGCAGGCTTTGTTGAGATTAGTAAAATCGATGCCATTCTCCACTTCCCGTTGGACTTCTCGATGAGCATGGGGTTGGCAAGCCACTCGGGATGAATGGCCTCCCTAATGATCCCCATGCTTAGCAGCTTCTCTACCTCCTCTCGAATGGCCTCCTGGCACTTTGGTGCCTGTCTCCGGACCTTCTGACGGACCGGGTGCACTCCTGGGAGCACGACCAAATGATGCTCAATCACCTCCCTCGGACCCCGGTCATATCAGACGGCTGCCAAGCGAACACGTTTGAGTTTGCCCAAAGGAAGGTGATGAGTGCGCCTTCCTATTTGGCGCCAAGATTGGCCCCCACCTTGACTGTCTTCTCGGGCTCGTCCTCACACAAGGAGACCACCTTAACCTCGCTAGATGATCCGGGCAGGGCACGGGTCTTCGCTTGGAGGGCCCCGGGGAAGGTCGTTCCAGCTGGCTGCACGCTGACAGCGCCGGCTATATCCAGCGCTCGCTTGTCACAGCGGAGAGCTTTGGGTTTATCCACCTTGATGACGATAGGGCCGCACGGCCCTAGGATCTTTACCACCATGTAGGCATAGTGGGCAGCCGCCACGAACTTGACCAACGCTGGTCGGCCAAGCAGGGCATTGTACGAAAGGTAAAAGTCGGTGACTTCAAAGTCCACCGCCTCCGTCCGATAGTTGTCCACCTCCCCGAAAGTGACTGGGAGGCTGATCCGGCTGCAGGGCATGGACTCAGCCCTCGGCGTGACGCCGTAGAATGGATGGGCCGGCTGCAACTCCTGCTCCGAGATCTGCAGTGCCCGGAAGGCTTCGAGGGAGGGCAGGTTGATAGAGCTTCCTCCGTCCACCATCACGCGTCCGAGCCTCACGTTCCGAACTGTGGGCGAGACCACGATCGAAAGGTGCCCTAGGCCGGCCGTGCTCTCAGGGTGGTCAGCCTGGCTGAAGGTGATCGGCTTCTCCGACTACCTCAGTCGCCGACTCGTTCCCAAACTGGGAACCGTGGCACACACCTCCCTCATCAGTAACGTGTACCGAGTATTTCAAGCAGAGGTGGCTGAACCACCATGGGTGTACGCCATGGTGTGCTCCGCCCGCTGAAACCCGAGTGGAGCAGGGCCACCGTCTTCATTGTCCTTGAGAGGGTGGCGCTCCTTAAGCCGCTGCTCCACCACCATGCTCACCACCTGGCAGTCCGCTAGGTCATGCAGGTTGGACCTGTGAATAGGGCAACAGGGCTTGCCCCCCTTGTACTCCTGGCGGTCGTCCCGCCGGTCTCATCGATCGTCCCGCCTATCCTGGCGGTTGTCCCTCCGGTCGTGGCGATTGCCGCGCTCCTGGCGACGGCCCTCCCACCGCGGCTTGGACTCCTCCGACCTGCGCTTGACAGCCATCACCTCGGCTGCCTTGTGCTTCTTCTTCTTCTCATTGGCACCAGAACCCTTCGAGGTCCCGGTTTCACCTCCGTCGCGGCCGGCCACTTGGCTGGTCGATCTCTCCCGAGCTTCGGCCGCCCGAGTGCACTTATGCACCAAGGCGAACCGCTCGGTCATCGATGTGATATTGCGAGTTGCCATCTTCTCCCGCATCTTCCGATTGCGCACGTCCCTCCGAAAGGCGATAACGACTGACTAGCTCGAGATCTTGGGGATGGTATTATGGCAGTTACAGAACCGCTGAATGATGGCAGTTACAGAACCGCCGAATGAAGGCCCACAGTGATTCCCCCTTCTCCTGCTCCAAGGCGTGGAGATCATCCTCCACACCCGGTTGAGTGTACGAGCCCTGAAGGTTGGCTACGGACAGATCACATAGTACATCCCATGAGTTTATGGATGCCCGCGGGAGGTTCAACAGCCATGAGTGGGCAGAGCCCGTCAAGACTGTGGGGAAGAAGTTTGCCATAACCTTCCCCGTCCGGCCAGCCACCTGCACCACCGTGGTATAGATCTGTGGAAACTCCTCCGGGTTGGTGGTGTCATTGTACTTCTCGATAGTTGTCGGGCGAAACTTGTCCGGTCACACCACGCGGCACAACCAGGACGTGAACGCCTGGCACCCCACCCCATACGAGGGCTGTCCTGGCCCGGAGAATGGGCTAGGGACCGCGAGCATCGGCTCCCTTGAGACTCCGAGGAAGAGACACCCTCCTCTCCATCAGTGGAGGTGTAGTCGTCGTCGTCGTCGAGAGTTCGCTGCTCCTTCTGGTCCTGCCTGTGGAGGCATTGCAACGTGTCTCGTAGGTCGCCGCCGCGCAGCCGATGACGCTCCTCCAAATGTGTCCTCAAGTCTCCCGGGCGCTCGCCTCTCCGGGCGAGCGCTCAGGACGGTTCCCGGGCTGATGCACGGCTTCCCCGGCGTGGGAGTCTGCATCTTGGGCGTCCTTCCCCTTTCCTTGGTCCTCCTGGCTGGCACGTTTCTTACTCGGATGGCTCGAAGCTTGCATGCAGGCCGCATTTGATTTCGACCGTGAAACACCTGAAGTGTCCGATCAATCTGACGTCTCTACGCGGATCTGGGCCGTGTCTACGAGGCAGGAAATGTCCTGCAGCCATGGCATGGCCGTGGTGTCCCCCGCCAGGTGTACTGGAGGATGGTCCAATAGTAGCCGGGCTGCATGCTGGTTTTGCACCGGCAACGTCTCTCTCATGGCTAGACGCCACCGAACCAGAGGTACTTCTGTCGTCGCCGCCACGCCCTTGTCTCGCGGCGGGGGCGTACGGCGGACCTCGAGGGTGGTGCTGGACTGTGCCGCATCCACTCCCAGTAAGCCACAGGGCTCGCGGGAAGGAATGTCATCCGGCTCCTTCCCGGCAGCTCCCTTCTTGACGCCGGACCCCTGCCCCGAGGCCACCTTGTGCCTGGCGGCCGAGTCCGCCTTCCGAGTCCGCGGACCCGTCATTGTCGACCGCCGAACCATCGGAGCTACGCTGCAAAGATCTGCAAGCGGAGGGAAAAGATGAACCAACCGGTACCCCCTTACCTGGCGCGCCCCGGTCGGTGTATTTCAACTGGCAAGAATTAGTCTGGGTGGGAATCTGGAGTTCGGCAGGGCCTGTGTGCAGCGGGCTCGCCTCTCCCTCTCCGTGCTAGATGAACTGAGCAAGAATACCGATAGACACAGGGTTTAACCAGGTTCAGGCCCCTAGAGTGGGTAACAGCCCTAGTCCTGCTTGAGTTCTTGTTGCTGGGGTGAGTGTGGAGAAAAACTAGATCCCTCCTCATGTGGGCCTCAGTCCCCCTTGTATATCTTGGAGCCGGCCGAGACCACAACGTGAGAGTATTACATCGAACATACCGACTACTGTAGCCACTACACCTACCTAGCCATCTGCTCCCGGTGCCACCTATCTCAGCCTCGGTATCCCCATGGGACAACTTGGATGGGACAAGGTGCGCGCCTATCCCGCGCATCTCCACGCCTTGCCTCGTGCGGAGTGGTTTGGTAGCACAGTGTGGCTGACATCGCTTGGAGTGGTAGGTAATCATTTTGTCCAGTCGGGCCGTCTGCTCAGCCATGCCTGATCATTCAAATTAAATTCCCTCGATACGGCTCAATATGGGGAGAAGCCTTCAAGGGGAAGCCTCTCCGCTGCTCTGACATGCTCCCGGGTAGGTGCTTGACAATGGGGCCTAAGGCGCCCCCCATCTAGTCAAGCACCCACGGGTCCTGCCCGCCTGCTCTCCAATCGGACACGTGGCCCGTCTCGGGGCTTGGGTCTGCTAGTCCTCCTGCTCTTGGTGAGACCACATGTCCTGGTCTCTACCCGAAGCTAGACCTGGTCACCTACCTGCTCTCCGTGCAGCCACGTGTCCTGGCCTCTACCCGGAGGTGGTGCCTGGTTGCCCACCTGCTTGCCGGGAGGCCACATGTCCTAGGCTCTGCCCAGCGATGGGACCTGGCCGCCCACCCGCTCGCTGGGTGGCCAGGTGTCCTGGTCTCTGCCCGACGCTAGGGCCCGGTCTCTCGCCCGCTCGTCGAGGGGTGTAACATTCCAATTTTTATTAAAAGAAATAAAACTTGGATTGTTTAAAAATTTAAAAATAAAAGGAGATGAGTTATTATAATGCAAAGCATAAGGATTTCAAACTTTCCAAAGACTTAAAATGCTGATAAAAGGGTTAGCTAAAATATAGACTCTAATAGGGTATTACGTTAGAATTTATAAAATATTTTCTACCCCAAGAACCTATTTCTAAATAGGATAAATAAAAAGGAAGAGAAAAGACAAAAGAGAAAAACAAGGAAATAAAAAGGAAAGCGGATTCCGTTCCAGCCCACGTTTTCCCTCGGCTTTGCGCATGTCTTTCGCTGCCCGTCTTTGCGCCTCCGGTCTAGCTTCGGGCTCGACCAAATAAGCCGAGTGGATGGCGAGGCCGTCGGTCCCACCGTCGGCCAGCGTCTCCTCCCTGTTCTTGCCCGCCGCACGCCGGGTTCACTTTGTTGCCGCGCCGAAATCATGCGCGCTTCGTCTGCCTTGCCACAGACCACTGAAACCACCCTTGGACCGCTGGTTTTGATGCCTTGGCCGTACCGTGCGACCGTGCCTATCTGCCTCGCTGACCGCGCCAACAGTCGCAGCAGCCCATCCAGCCGCATCGCGACACCGGCGCGCCGTGCCCTCGGCACCAAATTTCGCAGCCCGCTCGCGTTTAGCCCACGAAAGCACCGTCGCTGCTGGGCGGTCGCGTCACCCTTGCTTGTCTTGTCTCTCTTCCCTGCTCGGTGGTTCACCCACCCAGCGCCATGGCGTCAATGCGGTGGCCTCACAGGCCGTCCCCGATGACCAGCCCCCTTAAACCGCCTTGGCCACGGCAAGGCCCTCTTGCCATAGCTCTTACAGCGTTCCAATCCCCGAAGCCGGATGCCCCTTGGTCCCCTCTTCTCCCTTTCGGCCACCCCTGCCGCACCTAGCCTAGCCCCGGGCGAACTTCGGTGAGTTTCTGGGCTCGGACCCTAGCTCCCTTGCAAGCCCCATTTTCCCTCTTCCCTGTCCTTTACTTAATTGCACTCTCTCACCTTGTAGCTCACCGGAGATCTCACGGAGCGCCGCCGGCCTGGGATTGCCCCCTTCCCGATTCCACCGACATCGGTTGGTTCTAGACGAATTCCCTGCGGGGCAAGCACCTCCGCGGTCGTGTGCTCACCTTCTCCGCCCTATTTTGGCCCAGGACCTCCCGGAGCTGCTCGCCGGCGTGACCCCTGTTTCGGACCGCCGCAAGGACCCTCGACGCAAGGACAACCCCTTGTGAGCGTTCCGAAACGCCAGAATGGCCGGCGCCACGGCAGGTCAGGACCGCCACCTCCAGGCGCTGTCGCGACGCCGTTTCCGTCCACCCCCGGGGGCGTCGCGACCTTCCCTAGGAGGTGTATAAATGTTATTAAATGAATATAGCCTCATTTTGGTATATTAAATGAATAACAAAGTAGAAACCCTTACTCTTTGTGTATAAATGTTATTATAAATTCCTCTCAAGAAAAGTTTTTGAAAATTGATTTTTGGTGTGATGCTTGTGCGAGGATAGATCCCGAGGAGTTCGTGGAGACCCCCGCCGAGGACGCTTACCCGTACCAGGAATCCGACCAAGGCAAGTACCTTGACGCATATTGAATGAACCATTGTCTTATTTAAAGGTTTTGATAGTATTTAGAAAAACTGCATGCTACTTATAAAATAAGTAATTAGTAGAACTTAGTTACCACCGGAAAATAAAATGTTGTTCTACACCCTTTATGAATTTTGAACCTTAGGGTATTTATAACTACATTGCTTACAAATTTCCTTGCAATAGGATAAAAATGCTATATATGATTGTAGGATTTCACCATGATTTCACATGGTTGCAACTGTGTGGTTTAGTAAAATGCGGCATCGGGGTAGATGCCAGGGATTGGGGTGTGCTTCTACTCTCCCCTTAAATTGCTCTGACTAGGGAGGGCCTGGTTGCCGGTATGGTGCAGGTGATGCACGGCTTCGGGTTTGTGTTAGTACTCCTCCCCCAGTCTAAGGACTGTTTTCCCTATGATCCTATGAACTGAGCCTCACAGTACAGCATTAGGTTCTGTTATGGGATGGACCTGGCCTATTAAGCTTAAATCTCTAATAGCCACTTGCAGATGGTGATGTCTCTTGTGGACATCTGGGTTGTATGAACCGGGGAAGATGTATTCCTGTTCGCCGGCGCCTTGGACCTTGTTTCCTCGGCCTTCTTGTACAACGTGAAGACTTGGGCCGTGGGCCGATCCCCCGTAGGGTGCCTAGGAATGATTCACAGAGCAAGTGCTATTAGGGCTTTTGGCCCAAAACGGCTTTATTGATGCGCTTTTTGGTGTGTTACCTCCTGAGGGTAAAGTGTACCCACTCTGCAGAGTTAAAACTATCATGATAGCCGTGCTCACGGTCAAGAGCATGCGAAGGGACTGACCATATGGTAGATCTTTCTTTTTAAAACTGGTTTTGGTGTGAGTAAGGATTTTGCAGACGGAATTTCAAAACTGGATTGGCAAAGGAAAAACTCTTTCAAATAGTTTGGTTTACCGCAATAGTTTCAAAAACTGCTTTTCCCTTCTTAGGATAAAATTTGGAAAACTGGCTTTCTGCAAATTTTCCCATACTCTCCATTGTACTGAACCCCATTTTGTACTCATCTCCCCGACTTGCGGAGTACAATTGTACTCACCCTTGCTATTCCCTTGTTTCTTTTTCTAAGCTTCAGTCGAGGGACAGTTCGCAGAGGACCCGCAGTTTGACAACGCCGGTGCTGACTACGAGACGGGTGATTTCGAGGACTTCCTAGAAGACTAGGGCCACTTACTTCTGCCTGTCTGCCTGTGGAGAATAATAGTAGCTGTCTAGTGGCATGCGTATGCCAGTGTATGTGGACTCTGTGTTGTATTCCGCTAAACTCTGATTCGCGACCTGCGTGTCACCATGTTTGTACTAGACTGGGGTTATGCCCCTATTATGTAATATTTTATTTCAAGTTGGTGATGCATCACTCTGTTTGAACTGTGCGTACTAGCTGTTGATCCTTAGAACTAGTATGGGATGCACAGAGGGGTTCGGTCTCTTTGACCCGGTCCCGACAGAAGTGGTATCAGAGCCACAGGCGTTAGGACATGACCCCCGAATAGTTAGAGACCCTTGTGTTCTATAAAAGGCTATTTTCCACTAAGTGCTTACCCTCCTTCCTCACCTTGTACTCCTCTAACGCTTCTCTTGCACTTTGTAGGATGCCGACCTTCGCTTCCTCCCTTAGGTTGGGCTACGGGAGTTTCGTTCGTCAGCTTATGCTGATGATGGACACCCTTGGCTTGGACTCTGATGTTCCATGGCTCCACCAGCACTCGCCGCGGCAGGCCCTGCTAGGTGGTTTCCGTCACCATCTTCGCCAGAGGTCTTCCACCGTGTCGGGGACCTTATCGCTTCACTGGTGTGCAGGACCAGTGCTCTGACGCTATCCAGGATGCCGCCCGGTCTGCCATCATACAGTTCGGCAGCATCTTCGAGCAGGAATTGCGTCACACTGCCTTCCGCTACTTCCCCGCTCGTGTGCCACACGAGGTCTTCAGCCACTGCCATCCCGCTGAGGGCAAGCAGGACCCACGGTGTACCACCTCGCCGCCCTCGTCCAGTCCCTAGATGACGCCTACGTGATCAGCCAGAGGGAGCCGGGTCGGTCTTGACGACTTCCGCCCACCGTGAAGAAGGAGAACCGTGAGCTCAAGAGAAGAGAGTCTCTCTGGAAGATGGACAGGACCCACCTCCGCAAGAAGATCCGCCAGCTTGTCTGAGACAACAACCGCCTGGGGGCTGCCACCTCCACCGCCTCTAGGGCTGCCAAGTCTGCTGTTGCCCCCGCCACAGAGGTTTCTCAGGGGAGTTCCCACCTGAGTCCAGTGCCACTACCCGAACCTCCTGTTGCTGTCCGTCCGGTTAGCTTGCTTCGAGAGCTACCGCTCCTCCCTGCTGACCCCCGAGTTGAGCAGGTGCTGTCCAGAGTTCTAGCCCCTCCTCCTAGCCTCGACCTCAACCACATTCCTCCCGTCGCTGTTCTGCCTTCTCCGCCCAACTGGGTTCCCTTGTTCCCTCCAGGCGTGGAGGGCGAAGAAGAAGACGAAGAAGAAGAAGACCCCGAGGAGGTTGTCTTCGAGTCCGACTACGAGGACCCTTAGTTAGCTGGGGACTCCGTTTCCCTTGTATCGTAGCTAGTACCATGGTTGTGAACCGACTGTATCGGCAGTTGTGATACAGCGTGTTCGTTGCTTGTACCCCTGTTGTGGTAATGAACTATGTGTTTCCCCTGTGTGTGCTTTAGAAACTACGTTGTTTTAAATAATTTATAGCAAACTTCCTCCCCTTATTTGGCTATCTTGTCCTCAACTCCTTTGATTGCCTCTCAGATGGTGATCACAAGGAGCACCCGAGATGTTGAAGCTCCCGCCCCTGGCCGTGGTCGTGGATGAGGTCATGCTCCAGCAACGCCCAGTCCGAAGCAAATCCTACACCGATTGGACAACCCCCTGCACCTCAGCAAGCTCCAGCTCTATTAGCCGGGCAGCCCGAGCAAAATCCTCCGCAGCATCCGCCACCCCCTCCAGGCGAGCCCGATTGGCGTCAAGTTGTGAACTTGCATTTGTAGCTGCTCCGGACCTTGAATCAGAATCTGAACCGGCCTCAGGCTCCAGCTCCAGCTCCAGCCCCAGCGTTTCATCCTCAGCAGTCCAAGCTTGCAGAGTTCTTGAGAACCAAGCCACCTGTGTTTGCCGGGTCCGCTGATCCCTTGGATGCCGAAGATTGGCTCAAGGACGTGGAGCGCCGCCTGATCTTAGCTCAGTGTGAGGAGCAAGAAAGTGTTCGATTCGTAGCTCACCAACTCTCAGGTTCAGCCACTCTTTGGTGGGAGAATTACTGTGCTATCCACCAAGACCCCGATGCAATCGAGTGGGAAGAGTTCTCTAAGGTCTTCACTGATGCTCATGTTCCCCAGGGAGTTAAGGAAATAAAGAGACGTGAGTTCTAGCGCCTTCGGCAGGGTAACATGTCGATGGGTGAATATCTAACCAAGTTCACTCAGTTGGCACGTTACGCCCCTAGGGATGTGGCAACTGAGGAAGATAAGATTTGGTACTTCATGGGGGGCATGGATCCCGAAATCAAAGCTTTCGTTGCCTCTGGAGAGTACACTAACTTCCAGCAGTTGTATAATAAGGCACTTGTCCAAGAAGATATTCAGCATCAGCAAGCAGCCTCTAGGAAGAGGAAGTTGGTTCAGCGCACCCAGCATGTCGCAGGAAGTTCCAAGCCAAAGGCTCAGTGTTTCCAAAGGAGTCAGCCAGTTTTTCCCAGTAAGACACCAGTTCAGGGAGCAGCACCTCGTCCTGTACCCCAGACTCCTCATCCCCAGGGCAGCAACCAGCCCCAGAAGGACATGTCAGCAGTTCGTTGCTTTGCTTGCAATCAGCTGGGACACTATGCCAATAAGTGTCCTACCAAGAGCATCGCTCCAGTGCCATTCAAGTTGGGTTCAGCTTTAGCACGGCCCCTTCAGCAGATCAAGGCCGTGGGACACCGCACAAGCCCAGGACCCCTCAGGCGGTCGGAAGAGGCCGTGTCAACCACATCATTGCAGAAGAAGTTCAGGATGACCCAGCAGTGGTGATGGGTAAGTTTTCAGTAAATTCAGTACCTACTACTGCTTTATTTGACTCTGGTGCTACCCACTCCTTTATAATATCTCAATTTGTTAAGCAAAATGGGTTAAAAGTAAGCCTACTAGAAAAGGCTATGGTAGTGCACTCACCTGGGAAGGAGATGCTTACAACCCTAGTTTGTCCCGAGGTGGAGATAAAAATAAAAGGAGTAAAATTCTTAGCCAACCTAATAGTAATAAATTCTACTGGAATTGAAGTAATCTTGGGCATGGATTGGTTAACTAAGTATAAGGGACAAATTGATTGCACCAATAGATCAGTGAGATTGGTTAATGATGAAGGTCAAGAAGTCCATGTGATCTCTAACCACGCCCCTAAGAATCTGATCACCCTAAATCAAGTAAGAGAAAAGACAGTGAACTCCATACCTGTGGTAAGGGAGTATCCGGATGTGTTTCCCGAAGAGTTGCCTGGGATGCCCCCAGATCAAGATGTCGAGTTCGTCATAGACTTGGTTCCAGGAACTGGTCCTATTTCCCAGAGACCCTACAGGTTGTCTGCCAATTTGCTAGCAGAGTTGAAGCAACAGCTAGAAGAACTGCAAAGCAAAGGCTTCATAAAACCTAGTGCGTCACCCTGGGGAGCTCCAGTAATCTTTGTCAAGAAGAAGGATGGGACCTTGAGAATGTGTGTGGATTACCGATCACTCAATGAAGTCACTATCAAGAACAAGTATCCGCTGCCGAGGATTGATGACTTGTTTGATCAACTGAAAGGAGCCCGTGTGTTCTCAAAGATTGACTTGAGATCGGGTTACCATCAGATAAAAATTAAGAAGTCCGACATACCTAAAACAGCTTTTACTACCCGATATGGACTGTATGAGTTCACAGTAATGTCATTTGGTTTGACTAATGCCCCAGCTTATTTAATGTATCTCATGAATAAAGTGTTCATGGATTCCCTGGATAAGTTTGTGGTAGTCTTCATAGATGACATTCTGGTGTACTCCAAGACAGAGGAAGAGCATGAAGTCCACCTTCGTCTCGTGTTGGAAAGGCTAAGGGAGAACCAACTGTTTGCAAAGTTCAGCAAATGTGAATTTTGGATGAAAGAAATTTCTTTCCTGGGTCATGTTATCAGCTGGTGGTGTAGCAGTAGATCCAGAAAAAAGTTGAGAGTGTGTTAGAATGGAAACAGCCCAAGTCGGTGACCCAAGTCAGATGTTTCCTAGGGCTGACGGGATACTACAGAAGGTTCATTGAAGATTTCTTCAAGATTGCTCGTCCCCTGACCAATCTCTTGAAGAAGGAAAAGAAGTTTGATTGGACAAAAGCATGCGAGTCTAGTTTTGAGGAATTGAAGCAAAGATTGACATCCGCCCCCATGTTGGTTTTGCCAGATATTCACAAGGACTTTGAGATATTTTGTGATGCGTCCAAACAAGGATTGGGTTGTGTACTCATGCAAGAAGGAAGGGTCATGGCCTATGCTTCTAGGCAGCTTAAGCCACATGAGCAGAATTACCCTACCCATGACTTAGAGCTAGCCGCAGTGGTTCACGCCCTAAAAATTTGGAGACATTACCTGATTGGCAACCGAACGGAGATTTACACCGATAATAAGAGTTTGCAGTATATTTTCACCCAGCCGGATCAAAACCTTAGGTAGAGAAGATGGCTAGAGTTGATTAAGGATTATGATTTGGGAATCCACTACCACCTAGGAAAAGCAAATGTTGTAGCTGATGTTTTGAGTCGTAAATCCTACTGCAACAACATGATGGTTAAGGAAGCCTAGTCGGAGTTACACAAGGAATTTGAGAAGTTGAATCTAGGGTTGGTCGATGAAGGCCATGTAGACTCCCTAGAGTTGCTTCCAACGCTCATGAAGAAGATCATGATAGGACAAGAGGGTGATGTTGAAGTGTCAGAGATAAAGGAAAGGATTAAGAAAGGTAAAGCCTCAGGATTTTCCGAAGATGACAAAGGTGTACTGTGGTTTGGGACTAGAATCTTTGTGCCTAATGTGAAGGAAATAAAAGAAGTCATTCTTAAAGAAGCTCATGACACGCCCTTGTCCATTCATCCTGGTAGCACCAAAATATACTTGGATCTG
Source organism: Olyra latifolia (assembly GCA_036346145.1). Lineage (NCBI taxonomy): Eukaryota > Viridiplantae > Streptophyta > Magnoliopsida > Poales > Poaceae > Olyra > Olyra latifolia. The sequence continues at coordinate 383,919 of CM070531.1, read as the reverse complement.
AAAGAGTCATACTGGTGGACTGGAATGATGAAGGAAGTGGCTGAGTATGTAGCTCTTTGCGACATCTGTCAGCGAGTTAAGGCAGAACATCAAAGGCCAGCCGGTCTGTTGCAACCCTTGAAAGTGCACGAATGGAAATGGGAAGAAATTGGCATGGACTTCATCACAGGGTTACCCAGGACTCAGTCTGGTTATGACTCCATATGGGTCATAGTGGACAGACTTACCAAAGTAGCCCATGTCTTGCCTGTTCGCATCACCTACTCTGGAGACAAGCTGGCAGAGTTGTATATGAATAAGATAGTGTGTTTGCACGGAGTGCCTAAGAAGATAGTATCAGATAGAGGTACCCAGTTCACCTCCAAGTTTTGGCAGAAGCTCTATGGCTCCTTGGGAACAAAGTTGAACTTTAGTACCGCATACCACCCTCAAACGGATGGTCAAACAGAAAGGACGAATCAGATTTTGGAAGACATGCTCAGAGCCGGTGCACTGTCTAATCAAGGAAGCTGGGATAAACAGTTGCCTTATGCTGAGTTTGCCTACAACAATAGCTATCAATCCAGTATCAAGATGGCCCCTTTTGAAGCTCTGTATGGAAGAAAATGTCGTACCCCTCTCTATTGGCAAGAGTCAGGTGAAGGAAAGGTGTTTGGTCCTGATTTGTTGGTAGACGCAGAAAAGCAAGCCAAACTCATCCAACAAAGGCTCAAGACTGCTCAGTCCAGGCAAAAGAGTTATGCCGACAACCGTCGCAGGGATCTTACCTTTGCTCAAGGTGATTTTGTGTATCTCAAGGTTTCCCGCTCAAGGGTATTCGCAGGTTCAGAGTCAGTGGCAAGCTTGCTCCTAGGTATATCGGTCCTTTCAGGGGTCCTTGCAAGAAAAGGAGAAGTGGCATACCAGCTAGAGTTGCCTGAACGGTTGGCAGATGTGCACAATGTGTTTCATGTCTCGCAGCTGAAGAAGTGCTTAAGGGTACCTCAAGATCAGATGCCTATGGAAGCATTGGACCTAGAACCTGACTTGACGTACAAGGAATACCCGATCAAGATTCTAGACGAAGCAGTCCGCAAGACCCAGACCAAGACCATTCATTTCTGCCGTGTTAAGTGGAGCAACTACCCAGAATCAGAAGCCACCTGGGAAAGGGAAGAAGACCTTCGTGCTGAGTTCCCAAACCTGTTTGAATCCTTGGAATCTCGAGGATGAGATCCTTCTTAAGTGGGGGAGGTTTGTAACATTCCAATTTTTATTAAAAGAAATAAAACTTGGATTGTTTAAAAATTTAAAAATAAAAGGAGATGAGTTATTATAATGCAAAGCATAAGGATTTCAAACTTTCCAAAGACTTAAAATGCCGATAAAAGGGTTAGCTAAAATATAGACTCTAATAGGGTATTACGTTTGAATTTATAAAATATTTTCTACCCCAAGAACCTATTTCTAAATAGGATAAATAAAAAGGAAGACAAAAGACAAAAGAGAAAAACAAGAAAATAAAAAGGAAAGCGGATTCCGTTCCGGCCCACATTTTCCTCGGCTGCCACGCATGCGCCTTCCACGCTGCCTCTGCGTCTTGCGCTTGCCCGCCCACGGGCTCGGCCCAACCAAGCTGCGCGGATGGCCGGGAGCCGTCGGTCCCACCCGTCAGTCGCTTCTCCCTCCCCTGTTCTTGCCCGCCGCACGCCGGGTTCACTTTGTTGCCGCGCCGAGCATGCGCGCCGGTCCGTTGCAGCAGCACCACTTGAGCCACCGTTGGACCGCCGGGTTTTGGTCTGCCTGGCCGCATGCAGCGACCACGCCAATCCGCCTCGCTGACCCGCGCCGTGCCGTCCCCTCGGCCAGCCAGCTCGTTGCAGCCCCGCTTTGCGTTTGGCCACGAGCACCGCCGCTGCAGGGCGGTCATGTCAGCCTTACTCGTCTTGTCTCTCTTCCCTGCTTGGTGGTTCACCCACCCAGCGCCATGGAGTCAATGCGGTGGCCTCGCAGGCAGTCCCCGACGACCGGCCCCCTTAGACCGCCTTGGCCATGGCAAGGCCCTCTTGCCATAGCTCTTACACCGTTCCAATCCCCGGGGCCTGTATAAAGCCGGATGCCCCTCGGTCCCCTCTTCTCCCTTTCGGCCACCCCCGCCGCCGCGGCCAGCCTAGCCCCGGGCGAACTTCGGTGAGTTTCTGGGCTCGGACCCGAGCTCCCCTGCAAGTCCCATTTCCCCTCTACCTTATCCTTTACTTAATTGCACTCTCTCACCTTGTAGCTCATCGGAGATCTCGCGGAGCACCGCCGGCCGGGGATTGCCCCCTTCCCGATTTCGCCGACGTCGGTAGGTTCCAGACCAATTCCCTGCGGGGCAAGCACCTCCGTGGTCGTGTGCTCACCCTCTCTGCCCTATTTTGGCCCAGGACCTCCCGGAGCTGCTCGCCGGCGTGACCCCTGTTTCGGACCGCCGCAAGGACCCTCGACGCCGGGACAACCCCAATTTCCTCCGCCTCTTTGGCCATTGCGGGTACGTTACCTAAGTCCCCCAGCAGCTTTTGCACCCCTTGTGAGCGTTCGGAAACGCCAGAATGGCCGGCGCCACGGCAAGCCGTGACCGCCGCCGCCAGGCGCCATCGCGACACCGTTTCTATCCACCCCCTGCGGTGTCGTGACCTTCCCGAGGTTCGCCGTGAACCCTTGACCCTGCGCCCAAGCACTAGTGGGCCGCCTTGACCCACGTCGCCGGCGCACCGCCGTAGCACCCTTCAATCCACGCGCGTGGCCAGGGAAGATGATGATAATGCCGGCCAGCGTCGTGCCTCACCGACGGTGTGGCTGACCTGTGGGCCTACCTGCTCAGCCGTTAGCAGCTGGTTAAGCCACACGGAGCTGCTGGCAAGCGGGCCCCGCGAGGTTTAACCGCAGGGTTAGCCCGCGCGGTGCCTCTCCGTCACCGATAGGTGGGCCCGCTGGACCCACCCGTCAGGTTTAGTGGAGACGTACTCCAGAGAGTACGCTTTCCCCGTTCGCTGGCGCACGCACGCGGTGGCACGCCTGCTCGGCCGCGCGTGTTGGGCCGCTCCGTGAGCTAGTGGGCCGAGCTCGCTGATTGGCCCACTGCTGCACGGGAGTTCTCCCTGTTTTCTTAATTTAGAAAACCAGAAAAAGGGAATAGATTTATTAAAAGTAGCAAATGGCTTCCAAAAATTCCAGAAAAATTATGTAAAATACTAGATTTAATACAAATATTAATTCAACACTCCTGTAAGAATTGGTATGCGTAGAAATCATATAGCCTCATTTTGGCATATTAAATGAATAACAAAGTAGAAACCCTTACTCTTTGTGTATACATGTTATTATAAATTCCTCTCAAGAAAAGTTTTTGAAAATTGATTTTTTGGTGTGATGCTTGTGCGAGGATAGATCCCAAGGAGTTCGTGGAGACCCCGCCGAGGACGCGTACCCGTACCAAGAATCCGACCAAGGCAAGTCCCTTGATGCATATTGAATGAACCATTGTCTTATTTAAAGGTTTTGGTACTATTTAGAAAAACTGCATGCTTCTTATAAAATAAGTAATTAGTAGAACTTAGTTACCACCGGAAAATAAAATGTTGTTCTGCACCCTTTATAAATTTCCTTGCAATAGGATAAAAATTCTATACATGATTGTAGGATTTCACCATGATTTCACATGATTGCAACTGTGTGGTTTAGTAAAATGCGGCATCGGGGTAGATGCCGGGGATTGGGTTGTGCTTCTACTCTCCCCTTAAATTGCTCTGACTAGGGAGGACCTGGTTGCCGGTATGGTGCAGGTGATGCACGGTTTCGGGTTTGTGTTAGTACTCCTCCCCTAGTCTATGGACTGTTTTTCCTATGATCCTATGAACTGAGCCTCACAGTACAGCCTCAGGTTTCGTTATGGCACGGACCTGGCCTATTAAGCTTAAATCTCTAATAGCCACTTGCAGGTGGTGATGTCCCTTGTGGACATCCTGGTTGTACGAACCGAGAAGATGTATCCCTGTTCACCGGCGCCTTGGACCTTGTTTCCTCGGCCTTCTTGTACAACGTGAAGACTTGGGCCGTGGGCCGATCCCCCACAGGGTGCCTAGGAATGATTCACGGAGCAAGTGTTATTAGGGCTTTTGGCCCAAAACGGTTTTGTGGTACGCACCGCTGGTATGTTACCTCCTGAGGGTAGAGTGTACCCACTCTGCAGAGTTAAAACTATCATGATAGCCGTGCTCACGGTCAAGAGCATGCGAAGGGACTGATCATATGGTAGATCTTTCTTTTTAAAACTGGTTTTGGTGTGAGTAAGGATTTTGCAGACGGAGTTGCAAAACTGGATTGGTAAAGGAAAAACTCTTTCAAATGGTTTGGTTTATCGCAATGGTTTCAAAAACTGCTTTTCCCTTCTTAGAATAAAATTTTGAAAACTGTCTTTCTGCAAATTTTCCCATACTCTCCATTGTACTGAACCCCATTTTGCACTCATCTCCCTGACTTGCGGAGTACAATTGTACTCACCCTTGCTATTCCCTTGTTTCTTTTTCTAAGCTTCAGTCGAGCGACAGTTCGCAGAGGACCCGCAGTTTGATGATGCTGGTGATGACTACGAGACGGGTGATTATGAGGACTTCCCAAAAGACTAGGGCCACTTACTTCTGCCTGTCTGCCTGTGGAGAATAATAGTAGCTGTCTAGTGGCATGCGTATGCCAGTGTATGTGGACTCTGTGTTGTATTCAGCTAAACTCTGATTCACGGCCTGCGTGTCACGATGTTTGTACTAGACTGGGGTTATGCCTCTATTATGTAATATTTTATTTCAAGTTGGTGATGTATCACTCTGTTTGAACTTTGCGTACTAGCTATTGATCCTTGGGACTAGTACAGGATGCACAGAGGGGTTCGGTCTCTTTGACCAGGTCCCGACAGGGGGCCACGTGTCCTGGCCTCCGCTCGGCGCTAGGGCCTCGTCGCCAGCCTACTCGTCGGGTGGCCACGTGTTTTAGTGCCTTCATCTTGACTCCTCTCCTGGTCCCACTTGCCTGCGGTGGAGAGAAGACCTCGGGGTAACATACACCGACACCTCCCCGTGAATTAGTCAATGGGGGAAAATGAACCTCGGTCCTAGGACGAAACAAGACCGACATAGGAACCCAGAAACCCTCAACATGTCCTGACAGACCAAGAATATCAACCTGTACTAGGCATGACGGGACTCGGGAAGACTGAGTGAAACCTGGAGCAATCCTAGGACCATCCCAAGCCTGTCTCTGAGGTCTACTCTCAAACCATCTCCTACCACCTGAAAACTCTCGTCGCGGGTGTCTACCTTCGAAGGGAAACTGAGGAACACCCTGATGACAGACGCAAGTCTGGACTTATCATACCTGGGTAGAAGCACAACTCTCAGAGCACCTAGACCTGACCTAGCTCGACTCGAAACATGAACCTGAGTAGCTGTGAGACTCTTGGGCTCACTGGCCTTCCTAGACTTGGGAAAACCTACCAGGTTGTAACAGAACTATGCAATATGGCCATCCTTGCCACAGTAGGTGCACACAAACTTTAATCTACCAGAAGGAGCAGCTACAGAGGGAGCTGCCTCCTGAGTAGGTCAGCCCTTAGCAGGAGAAGAAACTACAGCAGGGGTACCAACCTGAGCTGTGGTGCCCTTGATCACACCAGCTGGCCTAAACACCATCCTCTCAAGGACTCCAGGAGACACCTCAACCAACCTACCACCAACTCTAGCTAAAACTACTCTAGGAGGGTGAAGCTATGATCAAGCCAATCAAAACCTAGACCTCTACCCTAAGATATCTTGAACTTGTCCAAGATCAAGTTGAGCTTCTTCTTGCCTCCCACAAACTTCTCAAGAGTGCTCATGAGGTACTCACACTCCTGATGTAGCTAGGGGAAGAACACACAAGAAGTAGGTGAGGGTCTAGAAAGGCTTGAACTAGCCTGACCAACCTGATCCTTGCCCTAAACCTTACATATCCTCTCCCTAAGCAGCTAAAACTCTCTCTTGTAAACAGGGCAGGTGGTACACGAGGCGTTTTCAGCCATAGCTAGTCTACCCTAAAAACCTCCAACTCAAGTCGTCCTAAATCCTAGCTACATCCCCATCCAGCTCATCACAACGAGTACAAGTAACACCAGACGGCAACTCAACAATTTGATCTTTTAAGTTCAAGTTTTCCATTCTATGAGAAATACACTCATCACAAGTAGCTGAGTGAACACTACAGTCTTCAACTGGACTGACTGGGTCTTTAGGTGCAATAAAATCTCTATAGCTCTCATCTGAGTTGACAGAGTCCGTAAGTGTAGCAGGTGTATCATGTGCAGCAGGATCAGGACAAGCTTGCAATTCAAGAGCAGCAAATCTAGTAAGAGCTTCCCTACCAGTTTCCATTTCAAGACACACTATCATATGCTTGTCCTTAAGTGAATTTAGCTCAGACATGATACCATCACAAACTTTCCAAGCTTCTGAATCAGGGGCTCTAGGTGAAGAAGACTCCTGAACAACAATCAATTCATTGACCACACTAGCATGCTTGACCTTAAGAGAATCAAACTTATAAAACACACTAGCATGCTTGGTTCTAAGTGACTTGAGTTCAGAAAGCACACTATCATGTATAGTCCTTAGTTCTTCAAACTTAGGTGCAAACTGATCAGCAGCGATTTGAGCCAACCCTTTTATAAACTCAGGAGGAAGATTGAGACAAAAACAACACAAAAAACCAGAGTCACGAGGGGATCAGACTCATACCCGAAGTGACGATCGGAGTCGTTGTTGGAGTTGTAGACCGAGCCGGCTACGAAGCATATGCTTGTGTACCCATTATCGACATCACTCCCATCTCGGTGCTTCAACTCAACGTCTTGCTCAGCCACTCCAACAAGACCAAACTTCTCCATGATCTCCTTAAGAGCATGCTTGAGCTGGTAGTAGTCGTTCTTGGGCGTCATCTTATTGACACGGTTCTTCTTGGTGTAGGAGGCTGAAGCTCCGCCACGTGCTCTCCCAAGCTTGGGACACTCAGCTTGAATGTGGTTGGGGCCACCACACTCAAAACACCGGATCAACTTTCTGGCTAGTAGGCCTAGGCTCTCTTCAGGCACTCTCGCCAACACCTCCTCAGGAATCTCCACAATACTAGAAAGTGAAATACCACCAAACTCAAGAAAACCAGCAGAATATCCAGAAACCAAAGCAATGGAGGTGGTGACCGGCTCAAGATCGGCTAAGTGCTCAAGTTCGTATGTCTTGAGATTCGAGTAGAGCTCGTCAAGGGTCAACTTAGTAAGATCCACAGCTTGCCGGATCATGGTCACCTTCACACCCCAAACTTTCAAATCCAAAGCATACCAGAAGTGCCGGGCATTATCAGAATCGAAAAAAGTTGTGTCAACTGCCCTCAAACTGCTCAAGATCTTGGTAAATCGGCTGAAACAAGAATCCAGCGACTCACCGAGCTTCTATGAAAACCGGTTGTACTCTCTGTTGTGCTGTTCTTGCCTCACAACTTTGATCTGGGTCGTCCCCTCATAGAAAGACTGAAGGATAGCCCAAATCTCACGGGTAGTATTAAGATTGGCAATCCGATCGTACTCATTTCTTCCTAGCCCCTGGAACAAGATGTAACTTGGCTTAGCATTGTACTCATACTCTTTCTGGGCAGCGGCATCTACCGCATCGTCCTTAGGCATAGTATAAGGTTTCAAGACTTTCATCCAGACCGGAAAGCCCTGTGCCTGTATGTAGGACTCCATGCGCGCCTTTGACAAAGGAAAATCCAAACCAGTGAAAACAGGGGGCTTTGTCGAATACATCTCTTCTGCCATGTTGCAAGAAACAGGAAAGGCTCAAATACCCGTGAGAATCACAAGAGCTCAACCAACAGCTCTCATACCCCTGTGAAACCAGGACACAGCGACCAGAGAGGGGTGAATGGTAGCAGCTTTTTCCTCAGGGGATACTTCGCCAAAGGCAGTACCTTTTCACCCCACCCCCCCCCCCCCCACAAACACACAAGCCTCGGTAGGCCAAGATCCAAGCAAAGATGAAACCTTTGTTCCTCCAAAACCGAGTTCTTGCAAGATACCGAGAGATTGCAAGATATGGCTCTCCACCCTCAAACTGATCAAAGGCTCTTGAGGGGATGCATCTTGGTCAAAACATGACCCTTAACCACACCTCAAAGTGGCCCAAGAACAGTTTTCAAGATCAGCCCAAACTAGGTGCAAAAAACCATTGAAAAGTGGCCAGAACAAGATCAAACAAGATGCATCAAAGAGGGATAAATTTGGGGCTCAAGGTGGGGTGATTGTAGGATTCCAAAGAACCCAAATCTATATGAAAAGTGTCCCCAAACTGCTGCTGCAATCAGATCACAAAACCGATCTAAAACTTGGTCAAAACATGGGCAAAACTTGAGCTGCAAGAGGGCTGTGTTTGGGGGCTTCAAGGGGGTGATTCTATGGACCCAAGGGACCCAAATCCATATGTGTTACCTCCCCAAACTGCAGCAAGAAAGAGCAGATCCAAAACAAGGTAAACTTGATCAAAACCGAAGCAAACCAGAGAGAAATAGAGGGGAAAAGAGAGGAGCTCGTGGGGGAGGAGAAGAACAGCAAGCACACCTCACAAACTCATGCAAGACACACACAAGAACACCACATGAACACACACTACCAGGGAATAGTGCAACACAAGCGGTTCGTAACTGCTTTCACAAGCGGTTATTGAACCGCTTGTACGCAACCGAGAGTGATACCCAGAGGGCATCACTCGCGGTTCCACGAACCGCTTGTGGTGCGGCACCACAGGCGGTTCGGAAGGCATCTAGGAAGCACAGTGGAGCAGCCATGTGGGGGGCAAATCACAAGCGGTTGGTGTTACCAACCGCTTGTAGAGCCCCTGAGCATATATTCCATCGTGGGTGGCGAGACGCCACGTGTGCTCTCTCCACAAGCGGCTGTTGTTACAAACCGCTTGTGGAGTGGCCTTTTGAGCTAGACTCTCAAATATGAATTTTGACAATAAAATTATATACAACTACAAATTTATTTCTGCATAATTAAATATATATTATAATTGAGAAAATCATTAGTTTATTTGCACAAATAGTATGAACTTATAATTTAATTACAAATTAAATGTATATATATATACAAGTTTTACAATACATGAAATGATGATCAGCACAAGCAACGTTTTACAACTTTCGAAGAGTACAAAGGTGGTGATCTTGAGATCATTTCCTGCGTGCATCGCTCTTTGCGCCCATAGACGAAGATTCCGTAAGTTCACCTGTCCTTATTGAAGGGCCATCTCTCCATGCCTTTGCGTAGAACTCGCCTCTAGAGATTATAATCTCATCGACAATGAAGCCAATAAGTTGTTCTTGGATTGCTTCAACCCGATGCGATGGGATCACGCCTGTCTCATCGATGCCAGGCTACGAAAAGAAAGAAATAAATAAATCTTTGAACACATCAAGTATAAGTGTATTAAGAAATTTGTTTTTAACACACACGCACCTCGTTGTCTAGTTGTCGCATATCGCCGTGGGTAAGATTTTGCATGTAGAGGCACACATAATAGCTACATAAGTCGTTTCCGGCCGATTGCTGTAGAACCTAGAGTGATATTTAAAAAGAATGCAATTAATTAATTATTGAGAAGATAAATTTTTACGCCATATATATTCTTTAATTGATATTTTGTAGTATGTACTCGAGTGCTGAATTGCACCGTGAATTCATTCCTAGAACTTTTTCCTCTATGCTTCGTTCGGAACGTGGCGAATGCCCTGTCATGCGTTATTATATGAATAGTAATTATGAGTATTCGAAATACTTATATATATATGTAGGTTGGCATCTCAATGTTACCTGTTTAGAATATCAATGACAAACTGAAAATCTTGCTGTGGTTTTCTTCTTGAGTCTTGCACAGTGATGTTCGCACTATCGACATTGATAATAAGTAGGATCCAGTGAAACCTATTCATATATGTATTGCAACATATATGTAATTAGTCATATTATGAATGTCTTGAAAAAGGATAAACGAGAGGTTGTGTGATGACATGTATATATACGTACTGGAAGTTGAAGAGCAGAAGTATGTGCGGTTTGTAGTACTGTTCTAAAAGAGTCTGTAGAATGTAATCGTCAATTTCTTTTGGCCTGCATTTACAGTTAGGCTCGTTGACAATTGATGGGTCGATGAAGCTGATGTTGAAGATAGTCTCTCTTCTACATCGTTGTATCTCCATTCTACATACAAGGGGATGATTTATTAGATTTTGTAGCTTGAACTACGGCGAAATTAACACATATATATGTGGTAAACTCAATCATTAGCTGGAAGTACTTACAGACACCAACAACTCATTAGAGACACGTTGATGGCGTCTCGATGGTAAAATTGGTAGAAGTCGTCGAATTCCATCCATATGAGTTCATCCCCACGATAGAAATCTGTGTTTTTTATATGGATGGGGAACATTGTTCTTCCTTGAGCGGACTGTTCCATCTACCATTCATGAAATTATCGCATCTTGGTTGGCAGATCCCTTATCTTTTCTGATGCAACCAACTCTTGGCCCAGCTTATATGGCCACCTGACCTCTGCCGTTGGAAGATCATCTGTTAGTCCCATAGCTGCAGCGTAAGACAGCCCCGACTCTCTCAAGAATTCCTCTAGCTGGTAATATTGGGCTGTCTTGTTAGGTGCCGCCGCCGCCTTAGCCCATTTTCCTTTCAATGCAGCCTTCGCTATTGTGCGTTCGTAGTTAGTCAAGGCAGAAGAAGTATTTGCCGCGGCATGTCGCAAAGTGGGCTGCAGCTTTCGGATCAATTTGCGCCTTGGGAGGTGGCACCTTTGGTGCGAAGTGTGTCTCAATTTCCTTTTGAACTATTTCTCGTGTCTCCTCAGCCGTCATGTCGTATGCCCTTTTCGGAGTTTCCTTTGACGACTGTGTTGACCGGCTAGACTGGGCCTTCTTGGGAGGGGGTAGCGTCGCAGTACTGGTCCTTCATACTTGGAGTTTCTTCCTTAGAGGAGATTTTGGAGCCAGGCTTCGTGGAGCAGGAGGTGGAGGCGGAGTGCTCTGTATTGGAGACGAGGCATGTCATTGAGGTGATGTAGGAGGAGGCGTGTTTTGTCGTTGCGGTTGAGGTATGGTCCCATCGGTCATCTCGAATTGTTGGATTTCTATTGGTGGAGAGGTCACCTCCATGGTCTTTGGAAATATGATGTGCCTTTTTTGCCAGAGGATGATTCCGTGGAGGGCCTGTCCAAGCTTGGTGATCCCCTCCAGCAACCTCTTCCACTGTGACTTTCGAGTAACCTGGCGGGATCTCGTTGCAGAGGAAAAGATGGCCCGGCTCCACCGAGTACGCCACACCATAAGCCACCTTGGTGGAGAGGTTATGCGCCTAAATGTGTAGCTTACACTCCCGGCGAACTTTGATGCTGTCCACTGCGTACTGTCCTAGGTCCGTAGAAAGTCTTGGCGGCGTTGATCGCCAGAGACTACTCACATGCTTGGAGGTGGGCGGGCTAACCATGGCGTCGGCCTGTGTATTGCTTGTACCTGCTCCTTGAAGTTTACCGAGTGCTGCCTGCAGCTTTTGCTCAACAATCTCTCCGATGCTCTGCTGAGTTGCTCTGAGCTCCCTTTGCAGTAAGTTGTATCTGTACGACTCTCTTCTTTTGCTTCTTGACCGGCTTCTGTATGTATCGGCATCTTTGGAGAAACCGTACTTCCATGGCACGGACGATCCCATTCCTCTTGTCCGTCCTGGGTGCTCAGGGTTTTGAAGTGCACGTGTGAGCTCGTCATTCTCCCTGTCAGTCACAAAGGAATTGGAGCGAGACATGTCGACGGTTTCGACAATTCTGTTTCCAACATCCTCCGCTCTCGGTGCTATCAACAAGCTACCGTTGTCTGCAAGGGCCCCTCTGTGACCCATGAACCAATTCCGCAGGCGGAATTCCCATTCAGCAGTAGCAGGCGTGATATTCTTGGCTATTAGTTCTTCCTCCCGCTTCTCCCATTTAGGTATAGCCTTGATGTAACCACCGGTGCCAAGATGGTGGTGGTATTTCTTCTTCCCAGCGTTGATCTTGTTCTGATGGCTCGCGGCCTGTCCTTCCTCTGACAATTTGTATTCTTCAAATGCATTCCAGTGATCTGCCAGCTTGGGATGTTGGTTGAAGTCTGGCTTTTCTCCCTTCTTAACATACTTGTTGTTCAGGTGAACTTTCCACGACTGAAATTGGGTTGCCATCTTCTTCAAAGTGTATCTCTTAACCTTGTTCTCGTATCCTTCAGGAAATTTGAAGTTCTCCTTGATATCTTTCCAAAGGAGCTCCTTGGTGGCTTGCGGAACTTCAATCCATTTCTTGATGCTAACTGGGAGATGATCCCTAACGTGGAAACCACATGCGTTGTTAAACGGGCCTACTGCAGAAAGAGGAGCAATCGGCTTCCCGTCATTGTCGGCGTTGGTAAAAAAAACTTTGTAGCAGGCTTCTTGTTAGGTCCTCGCTTGGTTTGAGTGCTCGATGTACCGGGCTGAAAATGGACAGAGATGTGAATTTTTCATGTCAGAGCCATTTATAGTAATTGGTTAAATACGATTAAATGGTTTGTCTGGATTCTCGTGGCATTACCTCACTTCCCTCAGCGTCCACGGGATCACTGGATCCACCGGCAGCAGTGTTGACAACGTTGGCATCACCTTCATTGGCACCCAACTTGCTACAAGTCGATCTCGTCTACCATGAATGCTTCGTCCATCTCGAAATTAGGATCATCACGCCCTGGTGTCGCCATCTATCGTAATTATGACATATTGTTTAATTAGTAAGTATAGCAACTCGTCAAATTGTAACAGAAAATATATAACAAAAAATATATTTTCACTCATCTCACTCTCACTCTTCATCTCTATCTCCATCTCACTCTCACTCTCTCTCTCCATCTCACTCTCATTCTCCATCTCACTCTCACTCTCCATCTCTCTCTCATTTTCCATCTCTCTCTCCATCTCACTGTCACTCTCTCCATCTCTCTCTCATTCTCCATCTCACTCTCATTCTCTCCATCTCACTCTCATTCTCCATCTCACTCTCACTCTCTCCATCTCTCTCTCATTCTCTCTCACTCTCTCTCTCCATCTCTCTCTCATTCTCTCTCACTCTCTCCCCATCTCACTCTCACTCTCTCCATCTCTCTCTCATTCTCCATCTCACTCTCACTCTCTCCATCTCACTCTCATTCTCCATCTCACTCTCATTCTCTCTCACTCTCTCTCTCCATCTCTCTCTCATTCTCTCTCACTCTCTCCCCATCTCTCTCTCATTCTCTCTCACTCTCTCTCTCCATCTCTCTCTCATTCTCTCTCACTCTCTCCATCTGTGTCCCTTAGGGATATTTTGTCGAACACCTTGTGGGCGGCGAGTGGACAGACGGCGTGAAAGCAGAGGAGGGGTAACCTAGGCCCTTCGGGATGGAGGAGGTCGCAGACGACGGCGCGGTGGCGGAGGAGGTGACGGCGAGGTCACAAACGACGGCGCGGTGACAGTGGCAGTCGACGGAGTACGTGGGCCGACGGCAATGGCGCGTGGGGAGACGACTTCGACGGCGACGGCGCGGCAGCGCTCGACAGCGGCGCGGGGAGATGACTTCGACGGCGACGGTGCGACAGCGCTCGACGGCGGCGCGGGGTGCTCGATGGAGACGACGGCTTGTCGCGACAGAGGAAGAGAGCACGCGCGGGACTTAGAAAATTTTCGAGTGTGTCCCCGACCGACAAGACACAGATATTTATCAGAGGACCTCTACAAGTGGTTGGAACCACCAACCCCTTGTAATAAGGGTTCTACAAGCGGTTGGCAATAGAAACCGCACGTAGAACACCCCCTCTACAAGCGGTTTATAATAGAAACCACTTGTAGAAACCCTTCACCGCTGGCGGGGGGCGATGGAGGGACCTCTACAAGCGGTTTGTAATAGAAACCGCTTGTAGAAACCCCTCACCGCTGGCGTGAGAGCGAGGGAGGGACCTCTACAAGCGGTTCGTATCACCAACCGCTTGTAGAGTGTGTTAATAGTCAAAAGGGTTTGACGCCCCTGTTTGATTGAGATAAAACTTCCCCCTACTGGCTAGCGAGTGGCGCTCGAGCGTGGGCTCACCTGCGGCGTCGCGGGTTCGAGCCCCGCTCGCGCCCCCTACCATTTTAACTTTTGCTTTGTTTTCCTCTTTTTTTAATCCATTTAAAAATTATTTAATCTCTTCAAACATTATTTAATCCCAACAAAAATTAGTGACTGCAACCAAACATTAATGAGTGCATCCAAAAATTATTTAATCCATACAATAATTATTTAATCCATACAAAAATTATTTAATGAAACCTCGTGTAGAACACACACTATACAAGCGGTTTATATCACCAACCGCTTGTACAACCCCATCACAGCAGGCCAGGAGCGAGGGAAGGACTTCTACAAGCGGTTCGCATTACCAACCGCTTGTAGAAACCCCTTGACAGCTGGCGTGGAAGCGAGGGAGAGATCTCTATAAGCGGTTCGTATCACCAACCGCTTGTAGAGTGTTAAGAGTCAAAACGGTTTGACGCCCTTATTGGATTGAGATAAAACTTCTCCCCTACTAGCTAGCGAGTGGCGCTCGAGCGTGGGCTCACCTGCGGCGTCGCGGGTTCGAGTCCCGCTCGCGCCCCCGGCCTTTTTAATTTTTGCTTTGCTTTCCACTTATAATTTAATCCCTACAAAAATTAGTGAGTCCATTCAAAAATTAGGTAGTGCATCCAAAAATTGGTTAGTCTATTTAAAAATTATTTAATCCCTTAAAAAATTATTTAATCCATTCAAAAATATTTAGTGCATCCAAAAATTAGTTAGTCCATTCAAAAATTATTTAATCCATTCAAAAAATATTTAGTGCATCCAAAAATTAGTTAGTGCAATAAAAAATTACTTAGTCCATTCAAAAATTAGTTAGTGCATCCAAAAATTAGGTAGTGCATCCAAAAATTAGTTAGTCCATTCAAAAATTATTTAATCACATGAAATAATGATCACTTTGTCTTTACAAGTGTTCCTTCGTCATGATCGCGATGTATGTAAGGAGCATCGACTTCTGTTACATTTAGGACACTTATGTCGACATCTACCGCAAAGGGAGGGAGCTCGTCAAACTGATTATACTCCTCGTTTGTGACGTCCTCAACACCAACAATCCTTCGTTTGTCCTGGAGAACCACGTGTCGCTTTGGCTTACTACTGCAATCCTTTTGCTTCTCCCTGTGCTTCTTTGGTTTTCTTGACATGTCCATTATGTAGAAGACCTGTCTCACATCGTTGGCAAGGACGAATGGTTCGCGCCTATAGCCAACTTCTGTCAGGTCCACGGTTGTCATGCCGTATTTGTCGATCTTCACGCCGCTTGAAGTCAGTTTGACCCACGGGCACTCAAACAGAGGGACCTTCAATGGTCCATAGTCGAGCTCCCATATCTCTTCTATGTAACCATAATATGTGTTCACATTGCCTTTATTGTCAGTAGCGTCTATATGGACACCGCTGTTCCGGTTGGTGCTCTTGGTATCCTGGTATTTTGTGTAGAAGGTGTAACCATTTATCTCGTAGCCCTTGAATGTGACAATTTCACTAGATGGCATCCGAGCCAGGCATTGCAACTGTTCATTTTCTGATACGTTGACAAGGATGTAGTTTTGTAACCAAGCACTGAAAGTATCCATGTGCCTCACTGTGATCCAATCCTCGGACCTCCCTAGGAATTCGCGGGTAGAATACTCTTATGCTGAAAGACATACGGGGCCACTACGGTTGATTTTTTCAGAACAGTGGAATGTGCTTGCTTAAAAGTTAGGAGATCATTGCATGCAATTGCTTTCCATCCCAGTGTCCCTTTTCCCCGTAGTCTCCCCTCATGGCGTGGTATAGAGATGCCAATAGGATGTAGATCCTCAATGTAATCCAAACAAAACTCAACCACCTCCTCTGTCCCATAACCCTCTGCAATGCATCCTTTGGGATGTGAACGGTTACGGACATACATCTTTAGAACTTTCATATACCTTTCGAAAGGAAACATGTTGTGCAGAAACACGGCCCGAGAATACCTATCTCTTTGACAATGTGAACAGTGAGATGAACCATAATATCAAAGAATGCAGGAGGAAAGATCATCTCAAGGCTGACCACACTCTGTACCACGTCATCTTGTAGCTTACTTAGCTTATGTGGATCGATGACTTTCTGCGAAACCATGTTGAAAAAGGTACACAGCTTTATGATTGTCACTCGGACCCAATCAGGCAAAATACCTCTCACAGCCACTGGGAGCAATTATGTCATCAATACAAGACAGTCATGAGCTTTCAGGTGTACGATTTTATTCTCTTTCATGTTTATGAGTCTCTTCACATTTGGCGAGTATCCTGAAGCGACCTTCACACTGTTCAAGCACTCTATCATGCTTTTTTCTCTTCTTTGCTTAGAGTGTAGCTCGCGGGATTTAGGTAATGTCCTTTCTCTCTCTTTTCTGGATGTAGACGATCCCTCAGTTCCAAAAGTTGTAGGTCCTTCCGAGCTTGTAGTGTATCTTTCGATTTGCCGTACTTATCCAATCCTAACAGGTTCGAGCAAACATTCTTCGTGATGTGCATGAAGTCAAGTGAGTGACGGATCTCCAAAACTTCCCAGTAAGGCAAGTCCCAAAATATTGATCTCTTCTTCCAGATGGGTGCCTGACCTTCCTCGTTCGGGACAGGCTTGCTTTCAGGACCCTTTCCAAACGCTATTTTAAGATCTTTTACCATGGCAAACACACATGGCCCACTACGATGCTCAGGCTTATGACGATGGTCTGCTTTCCCATCAAAAAACTTTCTTTTTTTCCGCAATGGGTACCTCTTTAGAAGAAACCTACGATGGCCCATATACACAATCTTTCGAGAGTTTTTCAGGTACATGCTGTCGGTTTCATCTAAGCATTGCAAGCAGGCTTTATATCCTATGGTAGTATTGCCAGAGAGGTTACCGAGCGCGGGCCAGTCGTTGATGGTTACGAACAACAGTGCACGTAGGGTGAAATACTCCCTCTTGTACTTATCCCATACCCATACACCATCCTCCCACAACTTTACAAGATCTTCCATCAATGGTTTCAAATAGACATCGATGTCGTTTCCGGGTTGCTTCCGCCCTTGGATCAATAATGGCATCATAATGTATTTTCGCTTCATGCACAGCCAAGGAGGAATGTTATAGATACATAGTGTAACAGGCCAGGTGCTATGGTTACTACTCAAGTCGCCAAAAGGATTCATACCATCGGTACTCAACCCAAACCTTATGTTTCTCACCTCATTTGCAAAGTCTGGGAATGTTCGATCGACTTTTCTCCACTGGGACCCATCAGCGGGGTGCCTAAGCATCCCGTCATCCTTACGTTCTTCTTTGTGCCAACACACCATCTGGGCATGCGCTTTGTTAGCAAAAAGACGCTTTAATCGAGGGATCACAGGGAAATACCACACCGCCTTAGTGGGAGGTCTCTTCTTCTTACACTCCCCTCTATTTCACCTGGGTCTTCACGCTTCGTCTTGTAACGTGATTCTTTGCACACTGGACAAGCATCCAAATCCACATACTCGTTGCATATATGATACAATCGTTACGACATGCGTGTACCTTCTGTACTTTTAATCCCGAAGGACAGATGACTTGCTTGGCTTCATATGTAGATTCAGGCAGCGTGTTATCTTCTAGAAGCAGATTCTTTATGAGTGATAACAACTCATCGAATCCCTTGTCTGACACATAATTTCTGGCCTTCCATTGCATTAAGTTCAGTGTCATACGGAGCTTCGTGTGGCCCTTCCCACAGTCTGGGTACAAAGGTGTCCTGTGGTCCTCTACCATGCTTACCAAACTTCTTGAATTGTCTTTCATCTGTAGTCTCCTCTCCGCCACGCAAAGATCTGGTCTAGCTCGTCATCACCAAGATCGCCGACTGTATCTTCCACAGAATAATATTGCGTGGCGTCCGTCATACTGTTGAATACCTCTTTTTCTTCACCATCTTCTTCATCGTCTTCCTGGCTGCTTCCCTGTACTTCACCATGCTTGGTCCAATAGGTGTAGTTTGGCATGAAACCTCTCGTGATCAAATGGGTCATAACCTAAAAGCGTTGGCAGTGCTCCTTCTCATTCTTGCAGTCTACGCACGAACAACATATGAAGCTGTTTGGAGGCAAGAATGCAACAGCGGCATCAAGAAATGCCTTCATGCCATCAATGAACTCTCTGGAGCGATGGTCCGCATTGTACATCCATTGCCGGTTTATCTACACAAAGATCTAATTTTCAGATACCTTCAATGATCTTTCACTAAAGTGTTATTTACATTGTAGCAAAATTCTTCCAAAGTACTTTGACACGTATTTACAAAAGTCATTGTTTCAATGTTCTGGCTATTATCAAAGGTAATAAATAATATAATTATTTTATATATGCATGTCATATAGTTACATTTGTAATTAAAACTACTCAAACATGTTGTTAGTTTTACAGTTGTACAAGACATAATCGAAAATAAATTAATAGTTTTATAGTGCCAAGAATTTATATACCATATATTTTGCGATGGAGGGAGTGGTTTTTCAAATTTAACCTTTAAACTTAATTTAACTAATTATTTTGTCCCTTTACATTTTTCCTATTTTATTTCATAAAATATTAATGATTTCCTTCCAAACCTAGATCTACTATTGTTACATTGAATGGAGGAGTGTTATATTAAAGATTGTAAAGCTAACAACTTTGGAAAACAACTCCTTACAATTCATCATGGTCCTACCTAAAATTGAAGTTATGGAGTGAGATTGAAGAGGAGTGTTACATTAAAGATTCTAAACCTAAGAACACTTTTGGAGAAAATAACTACCATAATTCATCATGGTCTTGCCTAAAATTAAAGTTATGGAGTGAGCTAGCAATAAAAACCTCCAACAATCAAAATCAATTTTTTCTCCACATTAAATGCAAAAGAAACAATAATATCTTGGTGAGAAGGATGGTAGCATAGTGTTACTAACCTTGATTCACTTAATTTGAAGCTAAATGATCACATTCAAAAATTTGGACAGCACCTCCCCTCAGGAACAGTGCCAGGCCCTTCCCTGTTCATGTCTGTGAGCTCGGGGAGGAAGAAAAAGTTTAAATGGGTGGGCGGGACCTCTTCCAGAAGCGGTTTGAGACACCAACCGCTTCTAAATATATATCTCTACAAGCGGTTGGGGTTTCAAACCGCTTGTGATAATTCAGAAGCGGTTTGGAACACGAACCGCTTGTGGAGGTTGCTCAACACAAGCGGTTGGTGTTACCAACCGCTTCTGAAAACCCTGCCCCACCCGTTGCTCACGAACCGCTTCTGGTGCGAAGGCCAGAAGCGGTTCGCACCTAACCGCTTGTAATAGCCCGCTTGTGATGCCCAGTTCTGTAGTAGTGACACCAAGTTCCACACAACTTGCTCTATTTGATTTCCAACAAAGATTACAAGCTAAACCCTTCTCATCCTCTCTTACACACATGGGAGAAGAGACACACACCCAAGGCTCTCAAAGGCAAGTGGCTGACCAGTCACCCCCTTTTATAGCCACAGCCCCAAACCCAAGGGCTTTTTACAAAAGACCCCCCGCAAGGTCATTTAACACATGGGTAGCCTCTGTACGAATCTCAGAGCATCATGATCCACCTCCAACGAATCCTTTGCGTCCAAGCATCCACATGAACTCAACCGATGACGACATGTTCTCTGGAATGATCACTGTCCATCATCATGGCACTCCGCGCCCTGTCGATAACTGCATCCACAACAACCAAAACACATCCAAAATGTCCGCGGCGTCACCACAAACCCAACGCAACAAACTGATCTTCAATCGGGGTTAGAACGAGCAAATGACTGAACAAAACGGTAAACTGGCGCAGCACAAATCAACCCCACCGGACATTGTCCGGTCCCCCATCGGACGCGTCTGTTGCAGTTCAAAACAAGGTAGAGTAGTGCTCACGAAACCCACCAGACACTGTCCGGTGAACTAACTGAGATAGAGTAGCCGGCACGAAAGCTCATTTTCTCCTTTACCGGACGCTGTCCGGTCCTTGTGCAAACTCACATCCGACTTGGGTGACACAGCCGACGCTCACCGGACGCGTCCGGCCACTACCGGTACTGTCCGGTGAGCACAGAAGCAGCACACCAACCTCGACACGCTCGATCTCACGGCAACCTCGCCTACTCTTCTTATGGCAAAACCAAACCAGGGACACCACAAAACTCACTATGCACAACACATGTCAACATGCTCAACACACACCATGGTTCCACATTACACGTCACCTATATTCAGTGATAGGGTACCACAGTGTTCATTGGAAACACATAATGGTGTCGATTTTTGTTAAACACCGTCACTAGTTACTACGATTAAGTGACAGGTGAGAAAATTATACGTCACCTATTTCTGTCATAGGGTACCCCTAGGGTTCATTGGAAAACAAAATTGTGACGGTTGTTGTGAAAACCCTTCACTAGTTATTAAGAATAAGTGATGAGTTTTAACTTTACATGTCACCAGGGCATGGCAGGGCCGTCTAGGAATGAATGATTAGTGACGGTGCATGTCTAAACAAGCCCTGCCTCTCATGGCTAACTTTAGTGACGAGTGTCCACCGTTGCTGATGATGGCATATCAGTGACCCGTCCGGGTTAATGGTTGGTTTACCCGTCACCAATGTTGCTTGTCAGCCATCAACATTCTGCTTTTTTCACGTAGTATTTTTTCTAGGAGAATGCTACGTCGGACTAAAACAGGGGACTGTCCGTCGCAAACTTAATTTGCACAGGAATGAGTTTTCAGTCAGATCAAGTCGGTCTGATGTAGAAGGGAATTGACAGAATTTTCCAAGCGAGCATGGAATGAAGAAAACGGTCTGGCATGAATGGGAATCTGTCGAGATGGGTATCGGCCAGACGTACATGGGAAAGTGTCTATACGACAAGATTAGACTTTTGGTGGGGATATAATGCGAAACTTGGCTCCAAGCAAATTCCACTAAGTGCTAAACCATGAACCAAGGTACTAGTTGTGCATAATCCCCATTGGTATTACTGCCAAAGAAAAATAAAAAGCTAGCCAGAGGTTTGAACCATCTCCCGCCTAAAATTGGTAACAAGAGTCTTTGGCTTTGACCTTTTTTCCTTGATATGTCTCCAAAATGAGATAATCACCAGGGGTGTTATAGCTTGTCATCGGCACAAAAACCCTAAATAATATTTCCAATAAAAATAGGGGGCCTAAATGTTTTCAAAAGGCACACAAGACTGACACAACGGGCCTCTGGTGGGCCTGTGATGGGCGCAAACGCGATGTCCCAATCTTCTGGTGAGAGACAACGAAGTAAATTCCATAGGTGTCACAGAGACCTAAACGATCCGGATTCCAACCACACAAGTAATTGAAAATTCCAGCGATCGTTAAACCACCACGACGAGCGTTATCGACCGAACCGAGGCACGATTGACCTGACCATGAAGGTTCGTTCCTGCAGGCAACCGAGGAACAAGCAAGGACAAAAGATAGGTAGTTTGATAACTCACTAATTTGGTGTTCTATAACTCGATTTGGTTGGTCTAGCCGACACAAGCAAATTCGAGGTTGTTTCAACACACACGTGGAAAACTAGACTAAACAAAACCCAACGAAGAAGAAGAGGGATGGCGGCCATAAATAGATGACATACGGCGGCCAGAGGGAGCGTATTGGCCAGAGGGGCACGCACCCCCATGCAACCCTAGGGGTACATGCGCCTTGGGCCCAAATTTGGGGCGACGCAGCACCCGACAGATTCTGTCCACCCACTTGTTTAGACGATTGCCATTGATTCGTAATGAATTTTGAGGTGGGACTAGATCTGTTGGAAAGCTTATATCCTAAGCTTTCCATAGAGTGGTAGAACGCCAAATTTGGACTTCGGATGTGGTCTGGACGTCCGTTTGGAGTTGAGCTGCGCGCAGATAGCCGAACCGGGCTCGGCGATGAGTTGGGCTTATTCTTGGCCCGAGCTCGGTGTGACGTGGCTTCATGGAACTTGGTAGTGAAGTGTAGATCCTGCTGTGTTAGAGGATTAAATGACTTGGAATGAGGATCCATGCCAATTCTCATTTCTTGTTTATCCCCTTAACATGGCTCCAGCGTCGACGGCGGTATCGATGCTGCTGGCGGAGTGGTAGTACAAGTCGGTGGATCCTTGTTCTCATGCATGTTGGTGATGTCTTCATCAGCCTGAGCCTAAGAGGGTCCACCACCAGCCCACGGAGGAAAGTCAAATAATGCCAGCAATGCGTAATCTGACCCCTAACAAAAACCTTGCTATCGGTTGTAGTCCAAAGTATCGATCACACGCAACAGAAGACGAAGATGATGTGGAGGGAAAAAGACTTTATTGCTTTTCTAATAGATAGATACAATGAACAAATTCCTTTACTATATATAGTACGGTTCAGCTTAGTCCACAAGCTAGGATGGCCCCACTGCCCGATACCCATTTGTCATGGAGTCGGTTTCCTAAAATATCATATGCTGGCCGTCGTGTTGTAATGCATCATGTGTGTATGTATGTATGTATGTAGAGTGCTACTAGCGCATGGTATACCGTCCGCACCCCAGTGCACATTATACCCTCTCGACCAGTGCTCCTCCCTCTGCCACCCTACTCCCTCGCTCTCTCTCTCTCTTACTCGCTCTGCCTCCCCACTCGCCTGCACCCCCGCCCTACCTCCTTCTTTCCCATCTTCGGCAGCAGGGCATCGCCGGATCCGCCGCCCCTCCTCCTAGCCGCTAAAGCCGCCGCCACCCTCCCCTTCCGCTCCGCGCTCCTCCCTCCCCAACCCTGCCGCCTCCACCATCGCCCCGGCCGGGGGCATCCTCGTCGCCAGCCGCTCCGCCTCCCCATCCTCCTGCCATGCCCCGCCCCGCCTGAATCTCACGGCCGATCACGGATCCTTCCTCCTCTCTGGCTCGATCGCTTGTCCCTCCCTAGCTCCTCGGAAGACCACCACCACCTCCGGCGCCGCTGACCCAACCCTGACCAACCGCCGGGCCACCGCCTTCCCCAACCTCCCTCTATATGCCCAGGGGACATGGGAAACCCCAAACCCCGAACCCTAACTGCCACCCCCGCCCACCCTAACTTCGCCGGTGAATGCAGATCCTCCCTCCTCCGCAGGCCCGGCCGCCTTCGTCCCCCGGCTCCAGCGGTGCCACCACCGCCCTTGACCCAACCCCGAACAACCGTCAGACCACCGCCTTCCCCAATCTCCCTCTATATGCTCGGGGGACATGGGAAACCCCGAACCTCCAACCCTAACCGGCCCTAACCCTAACCCGGCGGCGAGGTCTCTGGCGACGGCGAGATCAGCTTCTCCCTTCTCCTCCTCCTTCCTCCTTCTTCCTCCTCCTTCCTCCGCTCCTTTATCCTGTAGCGATGCCGTCCAGACTACCATTGTGAAGTATTTCTCATGTATATAAGGGTATGTACTCTTCACTAATGTTTCCATCAAGCGTAATGTTTCATACTCCTACTTAATTATTTGCTGATTTTTAGATCATAGTTCTACTCGTGACCTAGGCTCCCTCCCCCCGAAACCCTAAGGCTTGCCCTCCCAACGGCGGTAGCGGCGTGGCCGGCCTGCCGCGCCACCGGCGGGGGGCCTTCCAGGCGTCGCCGCCGGAGTCTACTCAACCGGTGTGGAGGATCTATGGCGGTTCCCCTCCCTTCCTCTTGTGGAGGCGTGACATTGCTCGTGGCGTGGGCACGGCGACATGCTCGAGGCCAGGCGGCGCGGGTGGCTTCCCTTCTCCGATGGGGCTTCGTGCTTCGTGGGCTACGGTCGGCAGCAGTTGGGGAGTGGCCAGATCCATGGGTAGGGGCGGCTGGATGTGGCGCCCCGGTGGCTGGGCCGACGTTTCTCGCCGGGGGTCATGCCTCTAGGCCTCCTTCCCCTTGGGCCACATCCGTGCATCCTCCCCTGCTGTCCTCATTGGCCGGCGGTCGTGGCCTTCCCTCCCGTCAGATTTGGGGCAGGCAAAAGGTGGTGCATGGTGGTCGGTCTCGGTGGCAGAGACGCGTCTCCTCCCCTAACACCTTTCTCCAGAGCCGGTCCTGCTGGCTTTTGGCTAAGGTGGTGGCGGCGGCAACGGCGTCAATCGGCTTCTCATGGCGCATCCATATATATCGGATGACGGCATTATGTTTTTCCCTTGGCGGTGACCACAGTCTGCAGGCAGCGAGTGCGTGGTTCCGGTGATCGGTGTGGTCATGATGCAGCAGCGCTTGGGCGAACTGTTCCAGCTCACGCCGGAGCTGCCGCCTCCGTTCGTCGGAGTCGAAGACGATGAACTCAACACGAGCACGTGATGAACACAGTGGAAATTGGTGCGGCCAACTAATCAGCTTTTCCAGTGGTTCTATTACTTGGTTAAATAGACAAAGTACATACCGAGATTCATGGGCAGTTTTGCCACTACGCCCGAGTCCCTCGCCATGCCCTTCCTCACGACGTGCCATCCCACGCCCCTCAAGCATGCCGCGCGACCTGGGCGCCAAAAACAGAAATACTCCCACACAAACGAAGCGTGCGTCGAGCAAGCTATTTGGACGGTCCAAAGCTAGTCCATGGGCCGTCGCTTCTACCTTATTTGCAAGAAAAACAAACAAAGCTATGTTAAGTACTGGAGCTTGATCATGCACCTGGATTATTTGTCAATCTCCCCCTAATTCTAGTGCTTGATCAATTGAGCTTGGTGACGCCAATCCTCTCGCGAAGTTCCTGGAAGTGTACCTTCCCGAGTGGCTTTGTCAGAATGTCCGCGAGCTACTCCTTGGTGCCTGCAAACTCCAAGCTGATGTCCCCGCTATCAACACATTCGCGGATGAAGTGGAACTTCGTGTCGATGTGTTTACTCCTATCATGGAGCACGAGGTTCTTGCTGAGTGAAATAGCGGACATATTGTCCATCTTGAGCCTCGGCGTGGAGGTCTTGACGCCGATCACGTCATCGAGCAGCCGCCTGAGCCGGACCGCTTGGCATGCCGCTGCTGCCCCTGCGATGAATTCCGCCTCACACGATGACAGGGCCACCACGCGTTGCTTCTGTGAGTGCCAGGTCACGGGGTTGCTTCCGAGGAAGAAGATCACGCCCGTCGTGCTCTTGCGATCGTCGATGTCCCCGGCCATGTCACTGTCGCTGTATCCCAAAAGATCGAGCTCGCGGTCGCCGCCAGTGTAAAACAAGCCGTAGTCGATCGTTCTCGCGACATAGCGCAGCAGGTGTTTCATGGCCGCCATGTGCTCCTGCTTTGGTTCTTCCATGAACCGGCTTAAGTACCCCACGCTGAAAGTGAGCTTCGGCCGGGTATGCAGCAGATACCGCAGGCTGCCAATGAGGCTGCGGTAGGTGGTCGCATCCACCGCCGGTGAGGAACTCCCCTTGGATAGCTTTAACCTGACCTCCATCGGTGTTGTGCACGCGTTGCAGCTGCTCATCCCCGCCTTTTCGAGCAGCTTGATGGCGTACGTGCTCTGGCGCAGCTTGATGCCGCGTCGCCCCTGCCTCACTTCGATCCCAAGGTAGTAAGAGGGCTCCCAATCGCTCATCCGGAAAAGCTTCTTCATCTTCGACTTGAACTGGTCGATCTCGCCGGAGGATTTCCCCATGAGATCAAGTCATCAACATAGACTCCCACCACCAGTCTTTACAGCTCCTCGCCGTGCATGTAGAGGCCATGCTCACACTTGCTCCTAGTGAACCCGAGCTTGTGCAGGCTGGCATCCAGTTTAGCATTCCATGCTCGTGGCTCCTGGCGGAGACCATACAGCGCCTTATGCAACTTGAGGACCTTCAGCTCATGTCCGGCGGCGGTGAACACCGGAGGTTGCGCGACGTACACTTCTTCCGCAAGCTCGCCGTTGAGAAGGGTGGACTTCACGTCCATATGGTGCATGGACCAGCCACGGTGCGCCGCCACGGCAAGGACCACTCGCACTGATTCCATCCGCGCAACCGGAGCAAACACTTCTTCAAAGTCGATCCCTTGTCGCTGCACATACCCCTTCGCAACGAGCTGGGCCTTGTGCTTGATGACCTCGCCGCGCTCATCACGCTTTAGCTTGAACACCCATTTCAAGCCGATGACGCGGTGACCCCTTGGCAAATCCACTAGGGACCACGTCTTGTTCTCTTCAATTGAGGCCATCTCCTCCAGCATGGCCATGCGCCACTCCTTGATCGCCTTTGCCTCTTCCACCGATGCAGGCTCATCCCCGATCGCCGCTAGTAGCTCCTCCGTGAGCTCCCGATCAGCGAGGCCCGGTGGCGACGCTAGACCGAGGATGTTGTCCAGATTCCGAAATCGCAGTGGCGCATCGTCGTGATCATTGTCGAGGTCGAGCTCCCCCGTTGGCGGCGTCGCGAACTCAACCGCCGTTGGTGCAGCCGGAGTTGTCGGTGTGCGGGGCTCAGGCCCGCACGTGGGGAGCGCCGTGTTCGGTAGTGCAGAGGACGGCGAGGGCGGAGTGGATGTTGCCGCGGGTGAGCCTGGCACCACCACGGCCTCAGCTTCGCGACGTGCTCCCCGATTGTGACAAACTCGACGCAGAACGGCTGGCTATCGTCGTCGGGCCCAGCTCCCTTGTCGGCACCCTTGCCCCAGGGCCGATCCTCCTCGAACACAGCATCCCGCGACACGTGAACGCGCCGCGTGGCCGGGTTGTAGAATCTCTAGGCCTTGGTGCCGGGTTCGTACCCTACAAACACCATGGGTGTGCTCCGATCCTCCAACTTGGTGAGTTGCTTGCCGCCGGCCTTCACATGTGCGACGCATCCAAACGTGCGAAGAAAATGCACAGGTGGCTTGAGGCCGAACCATGCCTCAAACGGAGTTTTCCCCTCGACGCTCTGGGTGGGTGACCTGTTCAAGATGAACACGGCTGTGGTCACCGCCTCCCCCCAGAACCAGCCCGGCATGGACATGGCCTTCATCATACTCCTTGCCATGCCCATTACCATTTGATTGTGCCTCTCCACCACCCCGTTCTGCTGCAGAGTGTGCGGGGCGGTGAAGTGTCCCTGGATGCCCTCCTTGGCGCAGTGGTCGATGAAGGTGCACGCCGTGAACTCCCCACCGCGGTCGGTGCGTAAGGTTCCCAGCTTTCTCCTGGCCTCAGCTTCGGCACGCGCTTGGAACACCGTGAATGCCACCTCCGCTTGGTCCTTGGTGCTCAGCAGGATAAGCCACATGTAGTGGCTTAGATCGTCGACGAGGAGGAAGAACTTATTCCCGCTCGGCGTCGTCGGCGTCACGGGCCCGCAGAGGTCGCCGTGAACAAGCTCCAGCTTGTGCGCCGCTCGGTATTTGGCCTCGCTCGGGAACGCCAAGCGCCGCTGCTTCCTGACGAGACAGCTGTCGCAGACCTGGTCGACGTGGTTGATATGCGGCAGTCCACGCACCATCTGCTCCCGAGCAAGCCGCCGCAGCCTGCGAAAGTTGAGGTGGACGAATCTGGCGTGCCATCGCCACGCCGGGCTGGAGCCTTGCGCCGCCAAGCACACCGGCCTCCCGATGTCGAGCTTCAACACATACAGGCGATTCACCGCCCGCGCCACCTTTGCTAGCAGCTGTCGCCACTGATCCCAGATCTTGAGGAAGCCGTTCTCCAACAAGATCTTGTAGCCGCCTTCCTCTAGCTGGCCCAAGCTCACAATGTTGGCGGTGAGGCGCGGGATGTGATACACCCCGGTGAGCGCCTGATGTTCTCCGGTCTTGCACTTGAAGAGCACCGTCCTGCGCCCCTCGATGCCGACCACGAAGCCATCACCGAACCGGACGGTCCCATAGACGCCGGTGTCGAGCTCGGAGAAGACCGTGCGCTCCCCGGACATGTGATTGGTAGCGCCCGTGTCGAGAATCCATCGCGTGTGGTCTCCCTCCCCCTTGTCGCCCAGCTGGACGAACAACCTGCTCTCATCGAGGTGGATCGCCGGCGGATTTGGGGAAGAAATCGCAGCCGCTGTTGCCACTGGAGTAGTGGATGTGGCATTAAGCATCGCCGTGGCCACCAACAAGGCCTCACCCTCCTCGTCCACTTGGGCCGCATGGGCCTGCTCGTCCTTCTTCTTCTTGCGACAATCATGGGCCTAATGGCCCTTTTTGCTGCAGTAGCGGCACTCGTTGCTCGCCACAGTGCCGCCGTCACGCCCGCTCTTGCCTCCACCACGTCCGCCGTTGCCACCGCGTCCGCGACCACAGCCCTTCTTCGAGCCGGACGCGGGCTCCTTGCCCTTCTCCATGGCCCCCATGCCTGAGAGCTGCAACCTCGATGTCACACGTGCGATGAGGTCCTCCTCCGTGAGGTTGAGCCTCGCTCCCCCGCCAGTGTTGCCGAGATCATGGCGCTCCTCTGTCACCTTGAGCCGACCGATTAACTCCTCAACTGATATCTCGCTCAGGTCGAGCAGAGTCTCAATTGAGATCGCCACTTGTGTGTACCTTGAGGGAAGCGCCTGAAGGAATTTTCTCACGATCTCCTCCTCCGTGTAGCCGTTCCCGAGCACCGCGAGCTGATTCGCGATGCCGAGCGATGACGCTGCATGAATGCCCACTTGACGGCGCGGTCGTGATTCCAGGCATCGTAACAGGCTCTGATACCAATTATTCCAGCTCACGCCGGAGCTGCCGCCTCCGTTCGTCGGAGTCGAAGACGATGAACTCAACACGAGCACGTGATGAACACAGTGGAAATTGGTGCGGCCAACTAATCCACTTTTCCTGTGGTTCTATTACTTGGTTAAATAGACAAAGTACATACCGAGATTCATGGGCAGTTTTGCCAGTATGCCCGAGTCCCTCGCCATGCCCTTCCTCACGACGTGCCATCCCACGCCCCTCAAGCATGCCGCGCGACCCGGGCGCCAAAAACAGAAATACTCCCGCACGAACGAAGCTGTTGGCCCAGATGCCGCTGTTGCTGGCCGCGACAAGGTTGCCGCCGCTGCTCGCCGCAGGACGCACTGCTTGCCGCTGCTGCTTACTGCGGCTTGAACTAAACACACGCGAGCACACTGTGTACCTGCAACGCAATGACAAACAACAGGCAACAAACACTGAACGCGAGCACGGTTGCGGCGACACACGCCTTTTCTATTCTTTCTCTATTGATTGCCCCAAAAAAAAACACAGCAATTACATGGCTATAAATAGCCTCGCTTACATGCACATAGCAGCAACAGCCTGCCCGAGTTATGCGCTCGTACGCGCACGATCTGCACTCCTGCACAAGCCACCACTCATGCGAGACTTACGCGACTGACGCGCATGAACCGGTCCTTGCGAGCTGACCGCAAGCCACGCTGCAACGTGCTCCACTAATTGTGCATGAAGCTAGCTTCTTGCTGACTCCACTAATCACCTAACTAATTAACTCCTACATGCATGCAACACACACGCACTGACCAGAACACATCTCGGTCAGGTTTATTTTCCTAACAGAAGCGTGCGTCGAGCAAGCTATTTGGACGGTCCAAAGTTAGTCCATGGGCCGTCGCTTCTACCTTATTTGCAAGAAAAACAAACAAAGCTATGTTAAGTACTGGAGCTTGATCATGCACCTGGATTATTTGTCACGAACTGCTCCCTTGGTGGTCGACATCTATCGTGACGATCAGGCGTGAAATCCTCCATTGCTCCCCTTGAGTCTGGTGGCGAGGGAATGCTGGAAAGGAAGTGGCTGTGCCAGTTTTGGACGTCTTCGGTACCGACGACATCGCACGTGATGACTACGCCAGCGACAACTATTCATATGTTCGGAAGTGATGAGTCAGGCCTTCGCTGGTTCTCTTCTTCCTCGACGATTCTTTAGGCGGCAGTGCTAAGGTAAAGAGGGCTAGTAACCATGATTCGGCACTGGCTCAAGGCTGGATCAACGGTGGCGTGACTTCATGCCTGGTTCCTATGGCGACGTCGGTTGACATTGTTCCCTCCTTGGGGGCATGCCAGGGGCGCACCTCCCAAGGCTGTGTGTGAAAATCTAGATTGCAGACTGTGCGACGCTGGCGGGCTTCATCGTCACTTAGGCTGCGTTCGATTGCACGGCGCGGCGCGTTGCGTTCGCCAGCGGCAGCGCAAGACACTGCCTTGCGCGCCGCTGCGCGAACGCGAATCGCGCGCGCCCCGCGCCAAGCCCAGGAAAAACGATCCCTTACTTGTTGAAGACATCGTTCTCTCTCTCTCTGCTGATTTGGGTTGTCAACCTCTCATAGGCTGCTCTTTGAGAGTTGTTCCGGCTTTCATTGGGTTTGTAGTTCGGTGCGTCGGGGAGCTTAGCGGGTGTAAGACTGTCTCCAACCGGAGACCCTTCCCGGCCCCCGTTCCCCTCAGGCCTCCATTCCCAGGCGCGACGGGAACGAGCACGTCTCCAACGCCGGCCCCTTCACCGCCCCCATTCCCTGGGAAGATGAGAGAGAAACCCAGCCCCCCGGGTTGCTCTGTACATCCCCGTCCCGGCTCCGCAAGAGAAGAGCCGTTGGTTTGCGCGCTCGGACGGAACGAGGTAGAGCCACGGCCACGCGGTAGGTGCTGCAACCGGGCCAAGCAGGAGGCGGCGCAGCGATGACCTGGGCGGCGGAGAGTCGGTACGTCCTATTTGTCGCCAAGATTTGGGGGATTTTACGTGGATTTGGGTCGATTTGGGCAGATGTGGGTGGATTTGGGGGGATTTTAGGGTGGATTTGCGTGGATGTGGCCGTTCGGCCCCCGCGAACCCATCGTCGCCGTGGTCGGAGGAGGGGAGGGCTGTGGCCCGGGCGGAGCAGCGGCCGCCGTGGATTTCGCAGGTTAGGGATTGTGTGTTCATTGCTCCTCTTGATTTCCCCCTTGGGATTTGTCAGTTGGGTCGGAGCGCTAGTGCGGGGGGGAGGGGGTGGTTTGGCCGGACGGATCGCCGCCGGCCACTGCATTCTGCTAGGGTTTTTGGAGGAATTCCCCTCCCATGTTCCTGCCGAGCTTCCGTGCTATTTCCCTTCTTGGCCACACTCTCCCCTCCCCTATCATGGCCATGGCATGTTCCTGCCGAGCTTCCGTGCTATTTCCCTTCTTCGCCACACTCTCCCCTCCCCTATCATGGCCATGGCGCCTCCCCAAAATCCCCAGCTCGTCGTACCCCTCTGATGTCCTCACTCCCCGGCCACCCCCTTCCCCCACCTGGCCAGCCGGAGGCGAGGCCATGGAGCACCACCACCACAAGCCCGGGTTGAAATTCAGAAGTTGAGTTTGTGCACTAAACAAAACATCTTAAAAATGAAATTGACAAGTTTAGTCTGCGCAATAAGCTTGTTGTATGGAATTCAAGATTGGTATTAACAACAAGATTCTGCAATTGTGATAGTGCAAATTCGAAGCTATGTTAATAATGCAATTAGGTGTTACGCAAACAAAAAGTGTATTACCGATTTTGCCGAACTGCTTTAAATACAGTTTACCCACTGAATTATGTTATTATTAGGAGCATATCTTCAATGCTTTCCTGTTTACTCACTTTAGTAGTGCAGCACTATGTTTCCTATAATTCATTGCAACTCTGTATACCTGCAAGAGTGGAACTACAACAAATATGCTTCCTATAGAGTCTCTTAGTGCAATTCTGTCTCCAACCGGGAAAACAAGGCATTTAATCATACACTACTAGCATCATATGTTCAACAAAGTATGAACATATGGACATATATTAGAAAGGCCGGATAATCTTCTTCTAATCCATTGTAGTATTAATCCGATGTACATGTACGTGCGTGTAGATGGCTGCATGTCCTTCATCAGCTATTCTGTCCAAGCTTATCAAGCTTGTGGACGACGAGGCTGCCTCGCTGAGGAAGGTTGTGAATGACAACTTCATCTATGGAAGCTTGCAAAGTGCCAATGACTTGAACCGAGCTCTTCTTGAGGTTGACTCCATCGCTATAAGGCTAGGGGAACTCACCCTAGAAGCAGAAGTGGCTGCTGTTGAGGGTACGATGCAGAATATACCGCTTGGTGAAACGAAGGTGAAACCCCCCCATGTTGAAGATGAAGACCCTACCCTTGTCGTCGACGTTGAGGACTTGTATCCTGATGAGGACTTCCTTGGAAATCAGCGCATGAAATGCCAGGAATACTCCTCCGATGACACTGGTGACTCCATGGATGGATTGGAGTCGGACCGTTCGTGGCACCTGACCTAGGGTTACTAATCAAGGGATTATGAACTTGTGTATGTCAATGTCCTACGGTAGTGGGCTGCTGAAGGGTGTGTTCTGTCTGTGCAATTTGTATGTCCTATGTCCTATTACTGGTTGTAGGTTTGTCGGTGCCATGTTGTGCTGGCATTGTTATGGTACCCTTATTTATGTATGTCTTGTACTTCCTATGTCGTATTGTGAACAATTTGATTATGTCCTCCCTTGTACCGCCTACCGTGAACTTATCATATGCACCTGTGGCCCCTATGACATATTGTTTTTATTATTTTTTCACACAAATGGTCATATACATGTGCCATATGGTCGCAGGGAGGACATGGACCCTTTCCTAGAGAACCTGCTGCACGAGCGTGGGCAGCGTATCTCGTGGTCCAATTCAGAGCGACTCGATCCAGCTCTTACAGGACTAGAGGAGGGAGTGGGTGACTTCTCCCCCTTCGCCGCCTCTCCCGATGAACCCACCCTTCCATTCAACCCTGGTTCATCAGAGGTTCCTTGCACACAGCCCGGCGGTACTAAAAAGAAGAAGAAGGCAGCCACAAAGACGGATAGGACGAAGTGGACCGCAGACGAGGAAGAGCTCCTGGTGTCTGCCTGGCTTAATGTAAGCCAGGACCCTATTGTGGGTACGGACCAGGCAGCAGGGACATACTGGGAGAGAATAGATGATTATTACAAGAAGTACATGAAGACGGGGATGCTTGCAAGATCCCAGAAGGGAATGACTAATCACTGGGTCATCATCACGAAGTCTCAGTAAGCAAGTTTGCTTTGGATACCTTAAGAAGTTCGACAACCTGAACCAGAGTGGGAGCACGGAGCGGGATAGGGTAAGAAAACGTTCCCTTCGTACCATGCTTAGTTTAAGGCATGCTCATAGTTCTAATGCCTCTATTTTTTTGCAACTTAAAATGGCAATGGCGGCAAAGATGTACAAGGAGATCGAGGGCAAGCCGTTTGGATTCAGCCATTGCTGGGTCATGTTGGCTGATCATCCCAAGTGGACAGAGTTGTTGGGCACCAAATGTCAGAAGACCCCCTCCCTTCCCCCTGAGATGTCTCCTTCTCCTACTCCTGTGGACACACCAGTGGAGGTCGAGGGGAATGTGTCTGCATCGCCGACGACTCCACATCTTACTAGGCCCATAGGGAGGGATGCTGCGAAGGCGGCAAGGGGTAGCAAGGCTAGCTCTTCGAAGTACAGCCGTGCTACTTGCACTGAAGGGGTGTATGCTAGTCATTTCGATGACTTGCACAACGATAGGCAGAAGATAATTGGCCTGAAGGAGAGGAGGCAAACCATGATGGAGAACAAGGAGGAAGAGCGAATTCTGCGCATAGACCCAAATGAGTGCACCGGTTGGTTGAAGGAGTACTACTTGAAGAGGCAGTCTGAGATCGCTGGTAAGTGGGGTCTGGACCCATCCCTTCAGCATTGACGGGTGAGTACCTTCCATGTTTATGTATGAAGTACATTATGCTATGACCATCACTTTTTTTATTGCTGTTTACTCTCTGATATTGCCTCATGCTATGACCATCACTTTTGTTAATGCTATTACCTTCATCATTGAGGTAGCTGTTTACTGACTGATACTATGACATGTTATTGCTGGTACTGTTGATGTTAACCTGATATAGATGCTATGACACAGACATTATTAGATAATGGTTTCACAACAGCAGAGTGGCGACTCTATTTATTTTACTTTCTAGCCTGGATAACCGCTCGTGTATTACATGCATTGTTTACCAAGTATTTGATCTGGAGCAAAGAGAGTATTGCTTAGATTTGGATGTACTGTGAACAAGATGATTCAGGTGCTAATGGTTTTGACCTTGTACTATATCCATTTAGTTCATTCATATACCTGAAAGAAGTAATGCTACTAACATTGAGCAGCTACTATCCTGTAATCGGGATCATGGCATGTTACTTTGTGCAATGATCAATTGTTGCTGATGAGTCTGCAATGTCAACGTGGTTTCTTCCTCACTCCATTAATGGAGTACTGCTACAGAAGGGTCTGCACATCAATACATGAAATCAATTGTCCTCACCTGTTCCTTCTCTAGTTAGTACTCTGTACACAGTTCATGACATTGTTCCTAACTAATATGATCAACAGGACTGATGGGCAACAGATCTTACTGGATGACAAAGAATTGAAAGCTAATAGGTGGTATGTCTCATTCACTTCTCCTGTTAACTGATGAAGGAATGTGCACTAACAGCACAATACATATATTCTTTTTGCAGCTTATAAGCTACTATGACCAGCACCTTCGTTATAATCCTAGTTTGTGAGAAAGATGCATGGAAACTACAGGGTATAAGTTTCCTGTACTGCTCCTTTGGTCAGATTTGAGCTGAATGCATGAACTATAGCATTATGTGCTAGAATAATATGTACCCGTATGAAGTTCATAGTGCAGTGCCATGTATTAGGTGTGCTGAAATGCTGAATGAAGGAAGTGTAATGCAATGGTCTGTGAACTAACTGCACAATATTATGTTCTCTATATTTTCCAAAACTGGGAGGTCTTCTGTGTAATATAGTATGCGCAGTTATGTACTCTATATTTGATGTTGGATTTTTTGGTGACCTACATCACAGCCAAAAATACCCTCAGTGGAGAGCTGAATAAACTGAGTGATGTTGTTTGAAGCCATGTTGGCCGTGCAGGGACCAAGGCTTCAGATGATGTGCTTCTATATTATTGCATCTATATCTTGTCAAGTTGCAGAACAATTTTACCTTGTCGATATTTGCCTATTGAGAGACAATAGATTGATGCTTCAGGGCCAGTTTCGAATACAAGTATTCAAAAAAAGAAAAGGTTAAATTTCCATTGGAATCCAGAGTAAACTCGTGTTTCTACTTTAGAAGAGGGAGAAATCGTGGTAGATGGCGTGATATGTATCTGTATCATAGAGGTCCACGACAACTTGACCCAATATAGAATGAAACATAAATGTGGAATAAATAATAGTGCTTGCCAATTATTGTAGTAGAACAGGACATACATGCGATACATAGTGCATAGCTAGAAGCACGAACGACATAATAAAAAAAAGGGGACAACATCGACCTAGTGACAACACATGTCAACAGGTAACCTATGACAAGCCATTAGCACAGTTACATTTCCTTAGTGGCCGCCGAATAGAGTCCAAAGGTGCTCGACTAGGTCCTCCTGTAGCCGCCGATGCGTTGCACGGTCCCTGATGCGATGAGTTGCCTGGATGTAGTGCAGGACCTGCGCATCCCTTTCGCGTGTGCATCGAACGGAAGGTGGCATGTACTCATAGTCGACCCCTTGCGGTGGACCATCCCTCTCTTCTTCAACTATCATGTTGTGGAGTATAACACAAGCCTTCATTATGTTAGCTAGAGTTGCCTGCTCCCAACATCGACCGGGACCACATATGATTGCAAACCTTGCTTGCAGGACGCCAAATGCTCGTTCCACATCTTTTCTGATCGCAGCGTGGACATCGCTGAATAGTGTCCTCTTGTTTCCCTGAGGGGCATGAATTGGCTTCACAAGGGTTGCCTATTCGGGGTATATTCCATCTGCAAGGTAGTATCCCATGCCGTAGTTGTTGCCATTGATGGTGTAGTTAACCAGCGGTGCGGTACCTCCCATCTGCCTGTCAAAAACGTTAGAACGATGTAGTACATTGATATCATTCAAGTTACCGGGCATTCCGAAAAATATATGCCATATCCATAAGTCGTAAGAAGCTACTGCTTCTAAGACTATGGAGGGTTTTTCTGTGTGGCCCCTAAACGCCCCGTGCCATGCCTTGGGGAATTCCTCCACTCCCATTGCATGCAATCGATGCTGCCGAGCATCCCGGGGAAGCCTCTCTGCTGGCCAACGGCAAGGAGACGAGCAGTGTCTTCTGCCGTCGGTGCCCGGAGATACTCTGGTTCGTACACTTCAACGATGGCAGCAACAAACTTCTTAAGAGCAAGCAAAGCTGTGCTCTTGCCGATCCTAACGTGCTCGCTTGCGATCGTCGGCGGGGACCCCATATGCGAGTTGACGCATAGCTGCGGTAATCTTTTGCAGGGGATGCAGTCCACGCTTCCATAGTGCATCCGTCTTTTGCTTGAACCAATCGTCATGGGCCTCCACAGCGGCAGCAATGTGCAAAAACAAACGGCGGCTCATCCTGAACCTGGCATGCAATAGGGCACAAGTAAGTTACACAGATTTGATGGAAACTTGCAAAAGTGAAGGATACTAAGCATACCTACGTCTGAAGTATACATGGCCATACACAGAGTTATCAGCAAAATAATCACGGTATAGCCTTTCAGCACCTTTATCTCGACCTCGATCGACTGTGGCATGCCCATGTACTGATCCACCCCATCTTCTACCACTCTTGGCCACATGTTCTTCTTCCTCTATCGCCGCAAGCATGAGAAGTGCGTCCTCTTCGAAGTCATCATCGCTTGATGAGGAGTTCACGTCATCTGAAGAGGCTCCATGACTCCACCCACTCATATCGTTGTCCATGGCTACGGAAACTACAAAAGAGAGGGTGCCAAAGCTATTGTACAAGTGATGTGGATATCAGCTAACCAGCCACCCTTATATAGCCACAGATGCGATTCTTCTGCTGGAAGGAACGCGGTCAGCTAGCTTCTCTAGTAAGGTACCGTGAGGACACAGCTGGACTGTTACGTTTTCTTGTCTCGGAAGATTCCCAATGAAAATACCATTGTATCAGACTGCAAGATATGATCCGAATAGTAAGATATTATTCGAATATAATTATTGTATTAAACGAAGTATATTATACTAAGTATAAATTTCGTCAACATCTGTATTCCCTGAGTTTTTGTCATCTGTGTCATTTTTTGAATAATTAATTGAAGTATCTTATTTTGATGGTAACATTTCATTTTTTTACATTATTTTTTTGACGCATAATGCATGTACAAAACACGGCCCATCAGGTATACATATTTCAATTATACGTGTACATAGTACAAATACATGGTAGTTATGGAGGTGTTGGAAAAACCAATAAAAAAATGAGTGATATGGTTGGAAAGGGAATGACGAAGGGAATTGGGTTGGAGATATTTTCTGAGAAGGGAAGGAATCTTTGATGGGATTGGGGAAGGGAATGGGGAAGGGAATGAAATAAAGGGAATTGGGTTGGATTTAGTCTAAGGGAGTTCTTGGTTGACGGCCTTGATAAGGACGTTTTACCTCTCCCTATCCCTATGTTCGATCGCCCGTTCTTTTCTTTTCTTTTCTTCTTTGGGCTGTGTGCATCTCAGCTATGCAGATGCCGAGAGTGTTCTTAGTATGATTGTACCATCTTGATGTAATTGTTTGAGTTTAATAAAAGATTCTTTTTTCAAAAAAACTTAATTATTTGCTACATTTCTCTTCTAAATATTTCCATGCTAGCGAAGAGAAGCATGCATCCAGCTCAACTTCATGACATATATAGTACCTGAGCAATGAACATACACGCTCACTCCTCGCCGCCGGTCGGCCATTACCACTCGGTGGTTAGACACACTAGACCGGCGGGGTGTTGTACGTACGTCTTTTTATTTGGGGCCCGCCGTGTGCGTACACAGCTACGCGGACGACTCGAACAGCGGCTGGCCGAAGCAGTCCGGCTGGTGCCCGTAGCTGACGCCGAGGATGTCGCAGTTGCGCTTGTACTGCAGCCTCACCGGGCCCTCGCCGGCGCCGCCACCGCCGAGGATGTTGGCAGCGAGCTCGTAGCCGTCCTGCAGCGACGACGTGAGGTTCCAGTACAGCCCGGTGGGGGCGTCGTGGCAGGACAGCTGCTTCGCCGCCGGCGGGGTCATCCAGAGCCAGAGCGCCGCCCGGAACGCCACGATGGGGTCCGTCGCCACTAGCTCCGGGTTGCGCAGCAGGTCCACGCCGATGGCCTCGCCCACGGGCCCGTAGTTGTAGTTGCTGAAATTTGAATAATCAATGCGCACGTTAATTCGTTAATCGTTCTCATGTGGTTACATTTGCATTCGTTTAATTTGTTGCTTAATTAGGGCTGTACAGGTATGGATCTACAATTGGTTTATGTTTTAAATCGGTTATGGAAGCCCTCTTCTACTCGTTGCCCACAAATAGATTGTGGTGCGAATTTTAGAATGGGCTTGCACTAAACCGGTTGTAATGTCTAGTTTTGTAGTAGGGAGTTAATCCTAGTTAGTGCCTTAATGGTGTCTACGTGCTCGGTCTCCTTGATCGTCAAGGTGTGTGGTTGGTGGAAGAAAATTTAGAAGAACCCGGGTCCTTTCAAACCTGGGAAGGGCCCTGCTTCCTCACCATTTTTCCTTTTTTTTCTTTTTTGTTTTCTTTTTTCTACACCATTTAAAAATTCTAAAAAATAGAAAGTTTGCAAAAATGGAACCATAGCTGTATAAAGAAGGTCCATAAAAAGTTTGGATGCTTTTGAAATTTTTTAAATTTGAACTTTTCCCTTGCTTCTAGTCAGTTTAAAATCCAAAAAAATATAGTTTGCAAAGGAAATGTTCGAATTTTAAAAATTTTTTAAAAACATCTAAACTTTTTATGGACCTTCTTTATTCAGGTATGGTTCCATTTTTTACAAACCTTCTATTTTTAAAAATTTTTAAACAACGTAGAAAAAAGAAAACAAAAAAAAAAAAGAAAAAGGGAGAGGAAGCCGGGTCCTTCCAAACCTGGGAAGGACCCTGCTTCCTCACTATTTTTCTTTTTTTCTTTTTGTTTTCTTTTTTCTACATTGTTTAAAAATTTAAAAAAAATAGAAAGTTTGCAAAAATGGAACCATGCCTATATAAAGAAGGTCCATAAAAAGTTTAGACGCTTTTAAAATTTTTTTAAAATTTGAACTTTTCCTTTGCTTCTAGTCAGTTTAAAATCCAAAAAAATATAGTTTGCAAAGGAAATGTTCGAATTTAAAAAAAAATTTAAAAACATCCAAACTTTTAATATACCTTGTTTATTCAGACATAGTTTCATTTTTACAAACCTTCTATTTTTAAAAATTTTTAAACAGCGTAGAAAAAAATAAAAAAAAAAGAAAAAAGGAGAGGAAGCCGGGTCCTTCTAACCTGAGAAGGACCCGGTCCTTCCAAATTTTCTTCGGTGGTTGCTTACTAGGAGATGCGCATGGGCCCGCGTGGGTGGTACGTCTTCCCCGGCGCGCACGGCCAACGATCGCTCGGCGCGCAGTACTCCGCCGGCGAGCCGGACTTCACCTCCTTGTGGCAGTACCCGCCGCCTGAATGCACCAACGCATAGACACGTGAGTTCGTACACGTCAGGCAAAAGCCACTAGCTATACGTACCGTCAATCTCGTCGGAAGCCTGCGCCAGGAACGCGGCGACATCCCGCCGGCGCTCGCCGTAGTCGCCAACGGCGCCGAACTTGCGGAACGTGCCGGCGGCGGCGACGAAGGCGTCGTAGGTGTAGAACCCGCGGTCGGGGCACGCCGCGCCGCCGTCCGCCGGCGGCAGCATCCGGACGAAGAGGTCCCTGGTCAGGTACGCGGCCACGCCGCCGGCGTGGTCGAGGGAGTAGGAGCAGTGGCACTGGCTCTGGCAGCCAGAGCCGCAGTACTTGCTGGTGTAGCCGCAGTATCCCCACAGGCTGCAGCACTGGCGGTCGGAGCACACCTTGCCGTCGGCCGATACGCCGCACTGGAAGTCGTTGGCGTGCGAGGTGACGCTAGCATAGGCGAGAGCCATTACGGCCAGCGCCAGGGCCTTCATGCCCAGCATTGCAGCCATGGGATTTGTGTCCCTGTTAATTTTTTTTTATAATTAGGTAGTTCTTTCTTTTGAGTACGTAGCTAGTACATATTCTGCTTGTCCCTCTTATATAGAGAGAGCTCCTCATGGCCTAATTGTATCACGGTGTAAAAGGTTTAAATTAAAATTAAAAGGAATAGCTGAAGTTTTTTCATTTTTATAGATCAAACGGTATTATCACTTACTAGTTTCTTTAAGGATTCTAATGTTTTCTCCAAATTCGCAAAACTGTTTTAAATATATATATATATATTTTTTCAGTTTTTCCAAAACCTCTTTCTAGACATCTCAACTTTTGAGATAATAATCTATAGAGAAAATTGCATTGTTCCCCCTGAACTTGCACGAGATCTCACTTAGCCCCCCTAAATTTACGTTTGACTTTTTTTGGCTCCTCGAACATGTAACCATTTGCACCGTTGCCCCTAATCCGTTAGAGTTTTGTTACATTGCCATTAAATGGTGAGGCCCGTTTGCACCCTCAACCTGTTAGAGTTTCGTTACATTGCCATTAAAAGGTGAGGGGGCGCTTATGTGTCCGTCAAGTGCTGATATGTGTGGATGTGGACGCTGACGTGGCGCTGACTAGGATGAGAAAAATCTAGAAAATCCAAAAAATATCAAAAAAATCATAAAATCAACAAATAACAAAAAAAAAATAAAATCCCAACAATAGAAAAACCCAAAAAATTCAAAAAAATCACAAGCAACTAGAAAAATCCCAAAAAGTTGGAAAAATTAAAAAACCAAAACAAAATAGAGAATCCAAAAAATAACAATCCCAAAAATTCAAAAAATCTAGTAAAAATGAAAAATTCTAGAAAACACAAAAAAAATAAAATCACCCCACCTTTTTTTGATATTTTTTGGATTTTTCTTTTTTAAGATTTGTTTTCAAGTTTCCATTTTTATTTTTAAATTTTCTTTTTTGGGATTTGTTTTTCTTTTTTTAGATTTTCTCTTTTTGGGATTTTTATTTTTTTCTATTTTTTGGATTTTTCTGAATTTTCTGGGATTTTCTTTTGATATTTTTTGGATTTTCTAGATTTTTTGTCTTAGTCACCGCCACGTTACCGTCCACATCTTCAGCACATGTCAGCATTTAATGAACACATAGGCTCCACTTCAACATTTAATGACATTTTAACAAAATCATAACGGATTGGGGCAACGGTGCAAACGGTTACAAGTTCGAGGGACCGAGAAAATAAAAAGCAAGTCCAGAAGGCTAAGTAAGATTTCGTGCAAGTTTAGAGAGAGACAGTGCAATTTTCTCTGATCTATATATTGATGCTTTTCAGCTGTAAGACCTAACCAGTGTCCAGTGGTAGCAGGTACCTATATTAGGGAGATTTCGGTTTTTCTTTTGAAAATATGTCTATCTTATTTCTAAACTTTTGCATTGAACTCTAAAACTAGGTTAAACTGGTTCTAGAATTGTTAAAACCGAACACGGTTGGTCCTTTTGACCT
Organism: Olyra latifolia; assembly: GCA_036346145.1. Taxonomy (NCBI): domain Eukaryota; kingdom Viridiplantae; phylum Streptophyta; class Magnoliopsida; order Poales; family Poaceae; genus Olyra; species Olyra latifolia. The sequence goes on along the minus strand of CM070531.1, from coordinate 342,206 downwards.
GTCAAAGTGTGGCTTTGAGTTGCTTAGGGTGGGCCAAGCCAACCTTCTCTTTTACTAGCACCCTTTCACACACCTCCTCTGTTTCTTCTGGCGGTTGGCGGTTTTACTGTAGTAAATTTATAAGTTTTTGGAAATTTAAATAATCTAAAATTTTTTTTACGTAGCGAACCGCCGGCGGTCCGCTACAAAGAACAGGCCACCGTCTCAAAGTGTAAAGGCCTAAATTAAAATTAAAATGTATAGCTGAAGTTTTTACATTTTTATAAATCAAACGGTTTTACTTCTTCGTATTGAAAAATATGTCACAGTTAACTTTTGCACACGTCTTTGACCATTTGTCTTATTTAAAAATTTCAGTGCAAATATGCAAAAACATAAGCCATGCTTAAAGTACCTTTAATGATAAAACAAATCACAATAAAATAAATGATAACTTACGTAGTTTTTTTAATAAGACGAATGGTCAAAGACATGTCTAAAAGTCAACTGCGACATGTTTTTCAATACGGAGGGAGTATCACACTTAGTCGTAGTTATTTTTAAGGATTTTAATGTTTTCATGAAATTCACAAAACTATTTTTAATATATTTTCAATTTGTAGCAGGTATACTTATTAGGGAGATTTCATTCTTCTTGAAAATATGACTATTTAGTTCCTAAACTTTCTCTCTAACCCCGTAATTAATTAGCCCTAGCTTGAACTCTACAACTAGGTCAACGTGGTCCTCAAAATTGTTGAAACTGGACACGGTTGGTCTTTAATTTTGACTAGTCGATCATAGCATGGTTTTGTGTTGCTTAGGGCGGTTTTTTTTATGGTGACGTGGTGATTTTTCTTAGAGAAAAACTAATCAACGGTATTCCGTTCGTATGCAAACGAACGGGATAGGAAAACGACAACGAACGCTGCGGAGGAGAAATAAGGGGAGGGGAGCAACGCGGAGGAGGAAGAAGGAGATGGGAGGAAGGAGGAAGAAGGAAGAGGGGGGAGGGGAAGGAAGAAGAAGGGAGGAGTACCTCACCACCGTTGACCTCGCCGTCACCGCCATCGCAGTAGTTAGGGTTAGGGTTCGGGGCCATCGGGGGTTTGGGCACGGGGGGTCCCTCGGGCGTAGAGGGATGCTGGCGGAGGCGGGGGCTTGGCGGTGGGGTTAGGGTGGGTGAGGGGCGGCGGAGCTAGCGGTGGCGCCACCGCAGCCGGGGGTGGGGGCAAAGGCGACCTAGCAGTGGCGGCGGGAGATCGCACCACTCCCCTCGGGTTGGGTGGGGTAGCAGGGCGGCGGGGGATGGAGGACGGAGTGGTCAACGGCGAGGGCGCTGTCGGCCGTGGCAGGTGGCGGGGAGGAGGCCGAGGGGCACAGAGCGAAAGGAGGAAGAAGGGGAGCAGAGGTGGTAGATCTGGCGGCCCGCCGCCAGAGATGGGGGAGGAAGGGGGCGGGGCTAGGGGGAGATGACGACGCACGAGAGACGGAGAGAGGCGAAGACAAAGCAAGCGAGGCAAGAGAGGAGTTAGCCATGAAGTGCTTGTCACGATGTTATCCCATTAGGTTCCAACCCAACAGGATAGTGTGTGTAGTCGTTCTCTTTTTCCTATGGGGTGGCCATTTGGACGCGCCACTAATCTCTCTCTGTCTCTGTGTCTTCTCTCCTGTCTTCTCTTATCTTCTCTTCTCTTCTCTGTATTTCTCCTTGTTCTTACCCAATATATCATCCTCCCCCATCAGCACTATCCTCCTCCCAACGGATGATACCATCCTCCTCGTCGGTATTGTCATCCTTCCCCATCAGTGTCTCCCCTTCACCCATTAGTGACACCATCCTCACTCACCAAATATGTCCTCCACCACTAATGCCCCCTCCTTCACCAACACCAACACCACCTCTCCTTTGCTATCAGCTTCGCCCTCCTCCAAAGTAGGATCTACCCCTTCTCTAGTGTCGGAGCCACCAACCTCTCTCACTGACTCCGTCCTTCCCCCTTGTCAGCTCCGCCCTTCCATTGTTAGCTCTCTCCTTCTCTACTACTGGCAACACCATCCACTATCATCAGCTGCAACCTCCTTTCCTTATCGACTCTGCCCCTATCAGATCTAAATGGCTTAGAACTCGTAACCATTGCCCTGACCATGGATGTATTTGATCACGCTGACATCGCCTCGACCGTAGACGCATTTGTTGTCTCCATCGTCATGTTACAATTTTTCCTCCTCACTCACTCAACCATTCATCCATCTACCAATGGCGTGGTCAATACTCCCTCCACAAGCACTACCCATGCTCCACCACCATCGATGTTGCACGTCCTACACCATCACCATCCCTCCTCCACCACTACCAACCTTGTCCGTGTCGCTTCTCCACCACTAGTGCTACCCCTCCTCCATCACCAAAGTTGCCTCTACACCGCGATGTCGTCCCCTCTGACATGTAGGAATGAGTACATGGCATATGGTTCCATAAATAAAAATTGATTTCAAAAAAAAAATCTGACGACATATAAAGCCAAGTCGCTTGTAACCACCACATATAACTCCACGTTAGTGCTAGGTCAGCAAGACCTATCCCAAATAGCTAAAAAAACTACCCTTTGATCGGTGAAGGGACCAGTTGTGTTTGGTTTTGACAATTTGTTTTAACTTAGTTTTATAGTTTAGGGGCCAAATTAAGGCTGAAGTAAAAGTTTAGACACCAAATATATACTTTTTGGGGGGTGTAGATGGGGGGATGAACAAGGGATTTCATGGTGATCACAAGTCACATCTACTATGGCAATGGAGCCTCCTTGTATTTGTAAGCTGATCGCATTGACGGATCGAGTAAACTAAAGGGTGTCTTTCTTGCGCCCCTACCATTAGAAGGCCAGATCGGTCCATACGCACTTATGCGGATCCAAGGTCTCACGGGTTAATTATGTGCTTAACTGAAGGTGGAAGGCATGTTTACTAGTGGTGATAAAAAAATTATTATATTTTTCCATACAAAATCTAAACTATACATGAGTTCTCGCTGTATATCGTGAAGTGCGGATGTTTGGACGTGAAGGGATCGTTGGAGGCGGTTCGCAACGCTATGAGATTCATGCGTCCGAGTTAAAACCCATGTATGTGTTGGGTTTCGGATTAGCCCATGTATGGTCCATGTTGGGCCATGAGTGAATGGGTTAGGCCCATGTAAGTGGCTAGTTGAGTGGGTGAATCTAAACCCTTGGATGAGGTGCTAGGGTTAGTGGCTTTTATCCATGGGATAAGGATTACCCGAAGGCCCTATAAAAGGAGGGCGGGGGGCGCCTCTCCCTCCAAGTCTTTGGGCCAAGAGTTGGTTGATGTTTACCCACTTTAGAGCACTTCCCACCAAAGGGTGGATGTGTGGGAGTGAGTGGAGTTACCGGCGTAGTCGCCATAGTTTGTGGAGTGTTTGGTTTGCTGTCCAGGCCCCGCCGAATAGTGTTCAGCGGCACCGGACACGTCCTGTTGTGTGACATCCTAATAAAATTACTATGTCACATAATAGTAATAAAGAAAATAAAAGTATAAATATAAAATAATAATAGGAAAAAGGCTCTAACCAGGCTTGGGTAGCCTAATTAGGTCCAAACTAGACCCAAAACCCTCTCATCTAAGCTGAAACCCATTAGGACTCTTAATATACCAAAAATATTCCAATTATAGTCCTAATCAAATTCTATCTCTACTAGGGTTGATCTAGCATGACCTAGCCCCTATAAATACCCCCTGGACCCCCCTCCTACAGACCACATGGTCGGAGCCTCGAGATTAGAGCCCTAGCCACCCGAAACCCTAGCCCTGAAGCAATAGCCGAGGTAATTCTCGAATTCTAGTGCCCAAACCCTAGATCTAAAGCCAACACGTCGTAGGTATCAAATTGACTATATAGAGGCTCTATTTTGGTGGCGATTTGAGCAAGATACGAGACGCCGAAGGATGGCTGGAATTCCGGCCCTGCCACTGCCGTCCCCGTATCTTCTGGATATAATATATCAAACCTTTGGGGTTAGATATTTTATTACTTTCTTATATATCTTCTGGATATAGTATATCAAACCTTCCGTGCTAGATATTTTTATTAGTTTCTCTTTAGTGATTAAATATACAACCAAAATAGCCTATCTCCTAGGACTTATAAATAAAGCATGATTGTAACACTATAGAGTAAAGTATAACCAATCTTTATTAGGGATTTCAGTAATTACACCAATATATTTAGTACCTACAAGGTACTAGAGGATAATACCACTCTCCTAACATACAATAGGAGATGCGCAATTATGTGGTACACTTTAAATATCTTTATTTTATTCCATCGGGCCATGATGAGTCATTATCCATATTTTTATGGAAAATTGGTGCATTATAACTGGTATATAATTTTCTTCATAGGAAAATTACTTTTAGAAAAATCGCTTTCCTCATGAAAGTATTATTCTTCCATAAAAAAAACTCTTTCTTCAGAAATAATCTTTTCACTTTAGGAAGATACTCTTCACTTAAGGTGACTATAGAGTATGAGCTTCACACATATATATGTCACAATTTTGTTTCTTTAAAGAAACTGTGAATCCTTCAGGGATCTCACCATGGATTTTGAAATCCATTTACTGCATATTTTTTATTCTATGTGCCAGAATTAACATATAATGATTAATGAAACATTTAGATATGAGAATAATAATCTCTTCTGGAGACATTTGAACCATAACTTTTATCACAACATTTTTGTGTAATGACTCATCAAGTCCAGACCAATTCCAAGACTTGTAACTGTTATGATTCAATCCCAATTGTTTTTCTAGACCCGATATATACAGTTTAGGTGCTGCACTTTCAGGTGCCATATGCCGTGGACTTTTAATTCCAAATATGACTTTTAGCAACTTTTAGGGTAATTTGTCGACAATTTTATTTCATTTCTCATATCACATATTCTCACGACTGAGAATAATATTAACCCGAACTTTATCATTTCCCAAATAAAATTCTTGGTCGTTCCATATTCCCAGCATTAACACGTGCACTTATGTAGCTGAGATTTATCATCTTCAGGATGGTTTGATTTATCATATTCAGGATGATTCTCTTTATCGGAGTATTATTTGACTAAGTCATTAAATCTAATATATGCAGGCATCCCCACATATTTAGATCATGACCATAAGTCAAATTTGCAAAGATGAAAAATACTATTATCCCGAGGTATTTCACTCTTAGCGATCCATTTCCACCATAGTAAATGGCAGCTCTAAATTTCTGGCAGATTCCCTGCTTCCAGTGGAACAGGAGCATCAACTAAACTTTTGTTTACTATATTTAGTGCGTGAATAATTAATTATAAAAATCATTTCCTTCAGGGAAAATCTCATGGAATTTCAATTCATGGGCATTTCTCCCCCTAATGCCAAGATTTAACCTTTATTAACAACATATTTTCAAAATCCCCTTTCATGGACATAGAATTAATGGAACTGTTGGTCCAAAAATCAACCAATAGCCCAACTTTGTATGTTGCAGTTGTGATACCATATGAGAAATGTACATCTTTACACACTATTCGTAAATCAGGGGTATGCGGTGAGCTAGACATTTATAAATGCAGTGGTATAAAAACTGCATTATTCCATACTTAGTGGTTTATCCCATTAGTTTTAGGATAATATACATGACAAGATACCCACTTGGGATCTCTTAGTCGACAGAATTAAGCATAGCCTAGCTTCTTTTGTCCATTATTTGACCCAATTGCTCATACCAATTATATTGAGTCACTAATTAATGCGACATGATCATGGTTAGTATTTAAATACTAGCTACCAGCATAATATTTGATTTTCATATGCTCTACAGGAGCATAGATTTAATGCTAGTACATTAACATGACCAAAATTAATCTGCATTAGAATATTGTTCTTTTGGAATAGTTGAAATGTATACCTCACACTAACAATAACAATTTATATACACCTCTTATTGTGTATAACATGTCAGTGATGATTAATAGGCCATAATCACTTTGGGAATTATTTGTTTCAAACAAATTAATACGACTTCTGGTCATAATATATTGCCAAATAGTGATCAGCTTATCCACCTTGTGGATACTGGCAATAACATAAATGACACTGTTATCATTAATTGCATATGAACAAAGTCATTTAATTATTTCTCAAAAATGACCTACTGGTTTATCAATATGCTTTAATAGAAAATTTTCAGGATTTCTATCATTATAAGCATATTTCACTCTACCTTTCAATAGAAAATTTTCCAAAAATCCTACCATCATAAGCCTTTTCTACTTTTCCACGCCAACCATAAATTTATAACTAAGAGCATGTACATCAGGCATATGCTTTAAATTAACTCAAAATTATAATCATACTACTATTGGAGTATGAATTTATGACATGAAACCAATAAACATATTGGATAATCATAGACTTTAAGTCATATGATATAATATATCCAAATTAATTCATCAAAGATCAATTCATGATTAGGCTATAATAGTGCCACCATGGAAAAACAAAATTCCATTTGTCTTCAGGACATCGGTGTAATTAAAGCTTAATGAGTGTTTTTAGACACCATTTCATAAAAAGGCAAAGTATGTAAGCCAAATACAGGCATACATCTTTCTATTTATTCCGTACAAGATTAATTGTCTTACTTCAGATAAGATATGCCATAAGCATGATGTTCTATTCAACATTTTCAAGCAAACAACTCTTCTTCAGGAGATATATGCTGGGGAATGGCTAGGGAAAGACTCATGCATTTCAAAAATTTTCATTCCCTCCCCAAGATCATCGCATGCATTAGAACCAAGATTAGTTCACATAAATGCATATAAACACATACCCTGGCCCTGGAGAATCAAGATGAAGCCTCGGAGATGGATTTGCTCGTAGCCTTCAACGCTCGGTTGTCGCAGCGAAGAGATACCCATCAGACCTATCACAGCAAAGTAGCTATGTCCATCAGGTATCCACATGAACAGGCCTTCGGCTTCGTGCTTCGGTGTGCTAGCACCGGATTACACGACCCTCGCGACTTTCTCTGGAACAGGTGTAACTTTTACACCCTTTTCCTTTTCTCTCTTTCCTTCTCTTTTTTCTTTTTCTCACCTTTTCTCTCCCTTTTCTTCTCCCCATCTACATCAACCATGGGCATCTATTTATATGCAAATCACTGTAGCTACAGCCCCCGGTTCTGGCACTGTAGCAAGACGGTTGCTACAGTTGTGCCGACATGAACACTGTTCATAGGTCCGTGCTACAGTGCACTGTAGCAAGACGGTTGCTACAGTTGTGCCGACATGAACACTGTTCATAGGTCCGTGCTACAGTGTTTTCAGCGCAGGAACAGTTTTTTTGGCACTGCTACAGTGTTTTCAGCTTTCCGAAAACATACATATACTTCGTTCAATCGCATTGAATGTACGTCACGAGTGGAGGTTTCACAAACCTGCCTAAACTTGTTTTATGTGTGTGACCCTGTAGGTTCATGCAATGTTGACCGTAAATCGAAATCTCATTTCGATCTACAAATCGCAAGCGGTTTCTAGCAAAACATTGCGAGTACTCAAATTGCATGAAGGTCGGCGATCCGACGAACGTCTCAATGATCAGATGTTGATCCTTTCGTCTCTATTGATATATTGACTTAACCCAAGGTCGAGATGTGTAATCCTTGTGCTGTTAAGCCCTTTTACTCGATTATCTGAAATGGACTAAACCTTATTGATCGATCAACTCCTTGATCGCTCGGGCATGGCCATGCACATCCTTTAGTCTATTCATCGAGCGGCCCAAGATATCGTTTTCCTCTTAACGAGGAGGACAACTCCCATCTTGATCAATCACTTCCCTCTGCATGATTCAAAACACACCCGAGTAAAGCCCTTATCGTTATCCAGTTACGAAATAACTTTAGACAATATCAAAGCATGCCATCCTCATGTAGGAAACTGTGTTGATCTCAGGTCTGAGGATCAAACATTATCATTGTATGAAATCACCTATGACACATTATATCCTCAAAGGTATTTCATAAAGCGGGTCAGTCCGATACCATGTACTCCTACATGTGTATCCACATGATTGTATTGATATCACATATCCATAGTCTGCAAAACATGACTATCACAACAACCCATGTGCTTGATTATATCATATCTATTATTGGTGTTCCAACCAATAAACAAAATCAAGGGACAACTTTTATAATGATGTCATTATGTATTACAGAGTTTTACAACCAAGTCGTACTTGATGATCTGTAATATGAGATCATTAATGGAACCATACAAGCATAACATATTACAATCATCTCCATGATTGGCCTGTAGGGCATATTTCTTACAATATAAACATTGGATAGAACAATATAGACCATTTAATGGTCTTATATAATCTAGGAAAGTAAATATCTACTGCATTAGATCGGATCTAATGCAAATAGATAATATATTGTTCAATTTAATGAACATAACCAAGCTCTGCGGGAGCTATATCATACAATAATGCAACTCATTTTAAGATAAAACATCTCAAGATAACTACGTGAGAATTAGAACCTAATTATCCCGATGAAATGGATTAATATATAGTCACCTTTTAATGCATAATTTTTGTCAATCAAGACAAGCATTAGTAACATTTAGTTACATAGTCTTAGCCAAAAGATTATTTGTGCATAATGAATAAACATTCAGACGTGGACTTAACAATCCAAAAAGGTGTAATTTCAATTTTGACATGTTGTACATCCATTAGTACAACTAATTTATAATCGTTCTCAAAGAACAATTATATTGCCAAAAGATCTCTCTTTATCATTGAGACGACCCGCCCAATTACCACATGTTAATGGCTTCATCAGGCCAAAATCATGAAGTAATTGTGTGGGCTTAGGCATATACACCCGAAGGACATCTCAACTGCAGAGTCCCTTCGAATGCGCTGCCCGGATCAGAGTTTTGCCACAGAACAATAATTAGAGAATATCATGCATTATTACATCATAAGGCCACGCATGGCGGCAATTGTTTTATTGTTACAACAGAGTCCAAACATAAATTTAATTACACATAAGCCGCCTTTCCTGGTGACTGATTATTTAAACGACGGCTTTCACTTGATCTACTACTGCGATGACCTCTTTAAAAGAAGTCCTCTAGGCGGTCATCGCCATCGGGATTTTCCTCAACACCCTGAGGATCCTCACTCTCCATGATCTCATAACCAACGACCGTGTCCTCATTGAAATTGGTATCTAGCAAAATGGGGTAATAGCAAGAGTGAGTACACAAGTACTCAGCAAGCGATAATAGCAACAAAACGAAAGGAAAACTTCTTCTCTCATTCTGTTTGGCAATACCTCATTTGCTATCCTCTCTGCTTAAACAAAATACAGATTTAAAAAGGGTTGATCTTTTTTAAGTTTTATAAAAGCTACTAACACTCGTATATGAGGCGGACTTAACCTTCGTAGCCTCCAGTCCAGGATACAGGCATGAATTAATGATTTTACCCTGCGCAGGTTTGTACCACTATACCCAAAGTCGTCCCAAAGCAGTTCGGGACTCAGAGTGCTTACTCTAATTGGGGGTTACATCTCCAGCCCGGTTGATGAGCAAACTGTGGTGCTCTAGGCACGGACCTCTCTTCTCACTACCCTGTCCCCACCAATTTGCTCTCGCAACCGTTACACTCATTCCTCGACGCCATGAGTACCCTCTGGCGTAACTATAATCGCCTGGTCGGGGAAACCATAGGTATAGCTAACAGTAGATATACCTTGGGCACGCTCACCCACCCCTCCCTAGTTATCTACTTACCCAAAGTGGAGAATGTAACCACATCATAGATCCACATCCTCTGATCACAACACGAGACTATGGCTGATATGTTTCTTTACGGCTCAATGCCCGAGTGATAGGAATTATCCTTATATTATACCATGTGAAGGGTCCCGCCTATCCTCTGCACCTTTCCAGGGCACCCTTCACCCACCAATATTACTTCTAGCGACCCGATCGCTCCATCGATCAAGTCGCTACTCCATTCATCAACGATGCAAATTATTTAGACAAAAACAAGTACATTCATTAGATGCTAGTGGTATATAATTTAAAATAATGTACTGTTAAAGTATACTACTCAAGTGGTCAAAGGAAAGCTTGCCTTTACTCAGGAAACAATAGTTCACGCCGCTGCTCGGCTGCTCGATCTCCATCACCAGATCACTTCCTGAAAGATGGTTTTATTTGATTTAGGGTTTTGCTAAACTTTTGTTTCCAGTTAAGTAGTGGATGGTTTCTTCTTGTAATTTATGGTGCTATTTTGGGTGGTTTGGTCGGTATTCGAGTCGTTTTGAATTTAACAGTGGCTAAGCCTTGTTAAGCTTGGGCTGAACCATCCTTCGGCCAACTTAATGCTATACGGTTTCTGCAGTTTTCCCTTTTTCATTTCTTAATTCTTCTTGTATTCTACCTTCTCCTAATCCCCTACTTTGATAATCCTTCTTAATCTCTAATTTCTAATTCCAAATTCCAATTCCTGATCCTAAGTCCTACTTCCCCCAATTCCAATTCCTAATCCCTAATCCTGATTCCCAATTACCTCTAACTCTAATTCTCCCAATTACCTCTAACTCTAATTCCTAATCCCTAATTCCCCTCCCTTTCTCCTTTTTTTTTTCCAGGTCCCCCCTCATTCCCCCTCAACCCTCAGTCTTCTCTCAATCTCTCCCGTGCGCTCCCCCTACCTCTCTCCCTTCTTCTTCCTGCCGCTCGCCGCCTTGCTCCTGCGCCGGCGCCCAAACTCCCGGGCTGCTTGGCTCTTGCGCCTCCCTGAGCTTCTCCAGTCCCAGCGCCTCCCCAACTTCTCCTGTTCTTGGGCCTTTCCCACTCCGCTCTCTTCTCCCTTATACAGATCCCCCTCCCTTGCGAGCCTAGGAGGGCATCGGGCGGCGCCGCCGCTCTTTCCAAGTCCGGCTGGCAGCCCAAGCCCGTCGTGCTGGAGTGTGCCACCTCCGCCGGGTACAGAGCCGTCGCTACACCGAGTTTCCCCCGGGCTGGGGGTGGTCCGAGCACCGCCGTCGCGCCTACTCGGTCCGGCTTGGTGGTGGCCAGGGCGCCGCCACCGCGCCTACCTCCACTATGGTTACAGTTCAGTGGCTCTAATCCCCCTAACGACTCTCTGATCTCCCCCCCTCAAATTACCTTGGTTATCGCTGTGATTTAGTAATTTTTTGAGTTGGTCATTGTATTCGGAACTCATTGAGCCACTGTGTCGGTATTGATTTGTTGTTCTAGTGCTCAGTTCGCTGAGTTACCGTGCTTAGGAGTGGAATGGATGGGTTAGGATTGGGGGGAAAATATGCAGTGTAGGATGGTCGTCCTGTCGGTACCTCGGGTTTGCTCAGGCGCCGGGGAGCAAGCAGCGACTGCTAGGGGTGCAAGACGGCAACCACATTGCATTTCTCCCATATTAGTGCATTGATGATTTCATTTGCTATCCTACTCTTGAGATGACTTATCGTTGTATGCATCTGGTGATAAGGGTGTGCTAAAGAGGCTAAATGCAATGTAAGCATACTAGTTGCTTGGATTGAGATATATGTCAGTGTGTAGTTTAATTTAGCTAGGTTAAAGCATGCAAATGATGATTAAGACATGATGAACAAGAGTGGTCTAAGATAAATGTATATGATCTAGTCTTATGCTTAGATGCAGGTGCATGAGTTTGGATCACTAAAATGCATATTCATATGCATGCATTGGAGTAGATGATGCTAAGGATAGGCTTGGTGCTTAAGTGCTTGAACTTGGTGGTGTTGGCTTGGGGTTGGAGTAGTGGTGGCGGTTCTTGGCCCGTTGCTCCCCTTCCCAAGACCGGTCACAGGAAGGCTGTTTCTTCCTTCTAGCTAGATGCAGCCTGATTTCCTCCTTTTACCGTCTTCTTCTTCTCCTGGGAGGTATGTGCGGGGAGAAGCCGAGAAGGAAAGCTGGGTTGCTGCCTTTCCCGCTTTGGGGCTCCTCTTGAAAAGGGTAAGTGGTCGTGGTGATGTTTTGTGGAGGCTTGTGGCTGTATACACGTGTCCCTTCTTCTTTGCTACTGTGGGTCAAGTTGTTGGAATCTGGTTTCGAAAATGGAACTGTGGGTGGTTAGTGGTTTCCTTGGTAACCAAGGATTCCTAGCTGTTATAGGCGAGGCTGGGGGAGGGCATATGTGTGGGCGTGTGTGCTGGCCGTGTGGGAACTTGAGGCCTGTCTCAGTCTCTGCTGGGTGTGCTAATTCTTGAGGCTTGAGAACTTTTACTTGTGCCCTTAACTTGTCTCATGTCTTTGAGCTGGGTCAGTAGTATCGATGATATATTCACGTGCTTGATTCTATCAAGATGTATGCTGGTTGTGCAAGTTACAATGTGGGTTTGAAACAGGTTTGTATTTTCACCGAATGATGAGAATGTAGCAACGAGAGGCCGGTTGCCCTGGATGGCTGGCGTCCCAAGACCTTATCTGCTACACTAATCGACGGCATTTCTATTATAAAACTGAGTTTAAAAATCTATTAGTTCCCTTTTTTATATTAGTTAAATTCATACCCATTGCCAAAGAGTATGCTTATTTTGAATATGCGGTGCAGGACTTTTTATTCTGGTGAAGGATCTTCTGAGGATTGACAACTGCGATGAATCCACTGCAATAGCAGCTAGGACAAGGGTTAGAGTAGCTAGAGAGATTTCCTTTATTCCTGTGCAAGAACCAAGTTGTAAATGATCTTGTATAAAGGGGTATGTAATTAGTAGCTTTCCCTGTATTATGTTGTTTTTGTACGAATTCTGAAGGGAGACTTGTATCTATGAGAAATGTGTAAAAGACATATGTGTTCCCACCGATTGTTAATAAAAGTGATCTTATTGTGGAAGTTTAATACAGTGCTCCTATTGTTGGTATTTAGCTGGGTTATATATATATTAATACTTACATGAATTTAATTTGAGCAACTGTTCAAGTTAATCAGCTGATTAGTAATTTGATCAACTGTCCAAATTAATAAGCCAATTAGCAATCAGGGTATTTCATCGTCCATTCCTTAAAAAGGATTTCGCTCCCGAAATCACTTGAATAATTTCGGTATTGTTCCTTCATATAATCTTTTTTATTCACCAATTTAACTCACTTGTTCTCTTAATCATTCATAGATTATTCTTATTTCCATTAAAAGAAATTGTTAAAAGAAGGCGGGTGTTTCATCCCTACCCCCTTAGAAAAGATTTCGTCCTCGAAATCAGATATAGGTCGAAACAGTTTGGATAACTGCATGTGGATTATTACCTCCACCTTTGAAATTTGCTTCCGTCTAGCTGGAGAGTTTTTTTTTTTACTTCAAAATTTGCTCAATGTGGCATGTTAGTTTAGGAACTACTCAGGGACATTACAGGTGTTCCAAGTCAATAGGATACTGATACGGGAAGATGACAACATGATCACGTATCTATCTATTGGACCTGGAAGTGAAAACATTTAGAATTGATGGTTGAGAGAGTGTTTTTCGCAGTCATTGCTTTGAGTTGTGGTTCATCGAAGGTTTGAGAAGAGGGATGTCAGGAGTCTTGCTCATTAGAAGATTTTTTTTTGGAAAGGTCTAACCACGATAAGACTTAGTGTTCCCTTAGGCTGATTTACATACATTTAAGAAATGGACACTTCCCTTGTCCTAAGAATATATGTCATCGCGAAAATGCTTGAAAACAAGAACACTACAAGCATATATATAATGCTAATTACTTTTGAAATATATAATATTTTTTTTGAAACTTATTTTGTAAAAAAATGATAAAAAAATTTGCCTTGGGGTCTAGAATTTTTTTTTAACATATACTCTTACATTGGGGAAGTGCAACAAGATCAAATAATCTTTCTCCTTGTGGATCAATCTAGACAAAAGAAGATTACTGATCTTCCAAACATCATAGGAATTTTGTTTTAGACTTCACATGCTTTTCGATGTCATGACACGGTATTGATCTGGAAACATATAATGCTGATGATAGAGGAATGAGAAATAGGGATATGTCTGATTGACTTGGTGTCGATAGAATTACCTATCTCATGCATTCCATTTTATGGGTTGAAAATATATTCTTGTAGTTGTACTTGGAACGAATGCAGGGCCAGCTCTTTGAGATGGTAGAATTTGTGACTTCTTGTAGTAGTGGTTTTATAGAGGATGATTGTAGGATGGTCTTTGAAGTTTTGGGGGATGTTTCCCTGCTAAAGCAGTATTACAAGGTTTGAAAGTAAGGAAAATAATGTTAACTCAAAATTGTGGATGGCTAAGGTGGAATTGAGACTATCGGAAAAAATGGAAGTTAAAAAATAATGATTTAGCGGATTATTCTCCTATGTAGTAGAGCTGGACGATCCAGTATTGAGAGGAAAAGCAAGCTCAGGTGTGTTGTATCTATTGAGTTGATTTTTTTTTGGCTTTAGATGTATGCATATATTTATTTGTTGATTTATTTATTTATTCATTGGTCCAGCATTTCTGGTGGCTAAATAGGATCTCTCTCTGTTTTTTAAAGAGATTACTGAGGAGAGAGATTGTTGTCAATAGCACTATATTATTATTATTATTATTATTATTATTATTATTATTATTTTATGGAGATGATAGATTAATGACAAGTGATAGATTTAGCCATTCATGTTGTTATTTGTGCAGCAGGGAGATAAGTAAAGATACGTCGCTATATCCTCACAAAAACGTACCTGCAAGGGAAACATAAAACTCCAACACAAAAACCGATAAAAGAGTAAAATGAGAAGAATAACAAAATAAATTTGGGACTCACAAGCCCAACGACGCTCAGGCCTATGTGCTGAGAACCCTCGAACCACACGTTCGAGTGTGCCACAGACACAAGGATCCAGGAAAAAAAATCTTCATGTCCTCCAAATCTATCTAATCCTAGTTAACCTTAAGTTTAGTATATATACATTTGAGGTCATACATACAAACAAACCTTCCACATAGCTATCATACCATCGAGTGAACGAAAACTAATTGTTGAGATGTATGCAAACAAAAGAATAACAATAATAATATTAACAAAAATAAATAACCGAGGAATGCAAGTGTTACTCCTATTCTGAAATACAAACAGTGCACTAGTTATTGGCCTACCTCGACATATCACTAATAGCTACCCAAATCACAATGAGGATTAACAATAAATTAGTTTGCACACTATGCATGGAACACATTAATTATCTAAGTACAACTAGAATTGCTAAGCCCCACACAAAAGAAAAGGCTACAGCTAACCATGCCCAGTACACTACCTCACTGGCGCTAACTTCACTACGCTCACCTCTATCCCTTTACTCTTGACTAGGTTCAAGAAAAATTGAATTGGCCACATAAAGGTTAATAAATTTCTCATGGTGTTGCGCATATTGAAATTCCAAATTTAACTAAGTAATTAATTTTTTTCTATGTTGATGAAATGACTTGGGAGGAGATTTACTAAATATATGTTTATGGCCATATAGCAAGGTCACTATTCCATTTAGGCTCTTACGGTCTCTAATTATTTGCGTGGTTCTCGTAACCATTGCTCTGATACCACCTGAGACGACCCGCCCAATTACCACATGTTAATGGCTTCATCAGGTCAAAATCATGAAGTAATTGTGTGGGTTTAGGCATATACACCCGAAGGACATCTCAACTGCAGAGTCCTTTCGAATGTGCTGCCCGGATCAAAGTTTTGCAACAGAACAATAGTTAGAGAAAATCATGCATTATTAAATCATGAGGCCACGCATGGCGGCAATTGTTTTATTATTACAACAGAGTCCAAACTTAAATTTAATTACACATAAGCCACCTTTCCTGGTGACTGATTATTTAAACAACGGCTTTCACTTGATCTACTACTGCGATGACCTCTTTAAAAGAAGTCCTCTAGGCGGTCATCGCCATCGGGATTTTCCTCGACACCCTGAGGATCCTCACTCTCGATGATCTCATAACAAACGACCGTGTCCTCATCGAAATTGGTATCTAGCAAAATGGGCTAATAGCAAGAGTGAGTACACAAGTACTCAGCAAGCGATAATAACAACAAAACAAAATGAAAACTTCTTCTCTCATTCTGTTTGGCAATACCTCATTTTCTATCCTCTCTGCTTAAACAAAATACAGATTTAAAAAGGGTTGATCTCTTTTAAGTTTTATAAAAGCTACTAACACTCGCATATGAGGCGGACTTAGCCTCCGTAGCCTCCAGTCTAGGAGACAGGCATGAATTCATGATTTTACCCTGCGCAGGTTTGTACCACTTTACCCAAAGTCGTCCCAAAGCAGTTCGGGACTCAGAGTGCTTACTCTAATTAGGGGTTACATCTCCAGCCCGGTTGATGAGCAAACTGTGGTGCTCTAGGCACGTACCTCTCTTCTCACTACCTTGTCCCCACCAATTTGCTCTTGCAATTGTTATACTCATTCCTCGACGCCATGAGTACCCTCTGGCGTAACTATAATCGCCTGGTCGGGGAAACCATAGGTATAGCTAACGGTAGATATATCTTGGGCACGCTCACCCACCCCTCCCTAGTTATCTACTTACCCAATGTGGAGAATGTAACCACATCATAGATCCACATCCTCTGATCGCAACACGAGACTATGGCTGATACATTTCTTTAAGGCTAAATGCCCGAGTGGTCGGAATTATCCTTATATTATACCATGTGAAGGGTCCCGCCTATCCTCTGCACCTTCCAGGGCACCCTTCAGCAACCAATATTACTTCTAGCGACCCGATCGCTCCATCGATCAAGTCGCTACTCCATTCATCAACGGTGCAAATTATTTAGACAAAAACAAGTACATTCATTAGATGCTAGTGGTATATAATTTAAAATAATGTACTGTTAAAGTATACTACTCAAGTGGTCAAAGGAAAGCTTGCCTTTACTCAGGTAACAATAGTTCACGCCGCCGCTCGGCTGCTTGATCTCAATCGCCAGATTGCTTCCTGAAAGATGGTTTTATTTGATTTAGGGTTTCGCTAAAATTTTGTTTCTAGTAAAGTAGTGGATGGTTTCTTCTTGTAATTTATGGTGCTATTTTGGGTGGTTTAGTCGGTATTCGAGTCGTATTGAATTTAACAGTGGCTAAGCCTTGTTAAGATAGGGCTGAACCATCCCTCGGCCAACTAAATGCTATACGGCTTCTGCAGTTTTCCCTATTTCATTTCTTAATTCTTCTAGTATTCTACCTTCTCCTAATCCCCTACTTTGATAATCCTTCTTAATCTCTAATTTCTAATTCCAAATTTCAATTCCTGATCCTAAGTCCTATTTCCCCCAATTCCAATTCCTAATCCCTAATCCCTAATCCTAATTCCCAATTACCTCTAACTCTAACTCTAATTCCTAATTCCCCCTCCCTTTCTCGTTTTTTCCTGGTCCCCCATCATTCCCCCTCCACCCTCACTCTTCTCTCAACCTCTCCCGTGCGCTCCCCCTACCTCTCTCCCTTCTTCCTGTCGCTCGCCGCCTTGCTCCTACGCCGGAGCCCAAACTCCCGGGCTGCTTGGCTCTTGCGCCTCCCCGAGCTTCTCCGGTCCCAGCGCATCGCCAACTTCTCCTGTTCTTGCGCCTTATCCACTCCACTCTCTTCTCCCTTCTACAAATCCCCCTCCCTTGAGAGCCTAGGAGGGCGCCGGGTGGCTCCGCCGCTCTGCCTAGGTCTGGCCGGCAGCCCAAGCCCGCCGTGCTGGAGCGTGCCGCCTCCGCCGGGTACAGAGCCATCGCTACACCGAGTTCCCCTCCTGGGCTGGGGGTGGTCCGGGCACCGCCGTCGCGCCTACTCAGTCCGGCTTGGTGGTGGCCAGGCGCCACCGCTACACCTACCTTGGGCCGGCTTGGTGGTGGCCAGGGCGCCGCCGCCGCGCCTACCTCCACTATGGTTACAGATCAGTGGCTCTAATCCCTCCTAACGACTCTCTGATCTCCCCCCTCAAATTACCTTGGTTATCGCTGTGATTTAGTAATTTCTTGAGTTGGTCATAGTATTCGGAACTCATTGAGCCACTGTGTCGGTATTGATTTGTTGTTCTAGTGCTCAGTTCGCTGAGTTGTCGTGCTTAGGAGTGGAATGGATGGGTTAGGATTGGGGGGAAAATATGCGGTGTGGATGGTCGTCCTGTCGGTACCTAGAGTTTGCTCAGGCGCCGAGGAGCAAGCAGCGACCGCTAGGGGCGCAAGACGGCAACCACATTGCAGTTCTCCCATATTAGTGCATTGGTGCTTTCATTTGCTATCCTACTCTTGAGATGACTTATCGTTCTATGTATCTGGTGATAAGAGTGTGCTAAAGAGGCTAAATGCAATGTAAGCATACTAGTTGCTTGGACTGAGATATAAGTCAGTGTGTAGTTTAATTTAGCTAGGTTAAAGCATGCAAATGATGATTAAGACATGATGAACAGGAGTGGTCTAAGATAAATGTATATGATCTAGTCTTGTGCTTAGATGCAGGTGCATGAGTTTGGATCACTAAAATGCATATTCATATGCATGCATTGGAGTAGATGATGGTAAGGATAGGCTTGGTGCTTAAGTGCTTGAACCCGGTGGTGTTGGCTTGGGGTTCGAGTAGTGGTGGCAGTTTGCTGGCACCGTTGCTCCCCCTTCCGGCAGCTGGCTGCAGGGAAGGCTGTTTCTGCCTTCCAGCTGGATGCAGTCCTGATTTCCTTCTTTCACTGTGCTGCTTCTTCTCCCTGGGAGGTATGTGCAGTGGGGAGAAGCTGAAAGGAAAGCTGGGTTGCTGCCTTTCCTGCTTTGGGGCTCCTACTGAAAAGGGTAAGTGGCTGTGGTGAAGTTTTGTGGAGGCTTGTGGCTGTATACACGTGTCCCTTGCTGCTACTACCTGTGGGCTGGTTAGTGGTTTCCTTGGTAACCAAGGACTCCTAGCTGTTATAGGCAGCGCTGGGGAGGGCATATGTGTGGGCAGTGTGTGCTGGCCGTGTGGGAACTTGAGGCCTGTCTCAGGTCTGCTGCTGGCTATGCTAATTGCTGAGGCTTGACGACTTTTTACTTGTGCCCTTAACTTGTCTGTTGTGCTGAGCTGGGCTGTAGTATCTGATGATATAATCACAGGCTTGATTCTTTCGGTGTGTATGATGGTTGTGGAAGTTATAATGTGGGTTTGAAACAGGTTTGTATTTTCACCGAATGATGGGAATGTAGCAGCGCGAGAGGCCGGCTGGCCCTGAACGGCCTGGCGTCCCGAAGACCTTATCTACTACACTAATCTGACGGCATTTCTATTATAAAAACTGAGTTTAAAAATCTATTAGTTCCCTTTTTTATATTAGTTAAATTCATACCCATTGCCAAAGAGTATGCTTATTTTGAGTATGCGGTGCAGGACTGCTTATTCTGGTGAAGGATCTTCTGAGGATTGACAACTGCGATGAAACCACTGCAGTAGCAGCTAGGACAAGGGCTGGAATAGCTAGAGAGATTTCCTTTATTCCTGTGCAAGAACCAAGTTGTAAATGATCTTGTATAAAGGGGTATGTAATTAGTAGCTTTCACTGTATTATGTTGTTTTTGTACGAATTCTGAAGGAAGACTTGTGTCTATGAGAAATGTGTAAAAGACATTTGTGTTCCCACCTATTGTTAATAAAAGTGATCTTATTGTGGAAGTTTAATACAGTGTTCCTATTGTTGGTATTTAGCTGGGTTATATATATTAATACTAATATGAATTTAATTTGAGCAACTGTTCAAGTTAATCAGCTGATTAGTAATTTGATCAATTGTCCAAATTAATAAGCTGATTAGCAATCAGGGTATTTCATCCTCCATTCCTTAAAAAGGATTTCACTCTCGAAATCACTTGAATAATTTCGGTATTGTTCCTTCATATAATCTTTTTTTCAGCCAATTTAACTCACTTGTTGTCTTAATCATTCATAGATTATTCTTATTTCCATTAAAAGAAATTGTTAAAAGAAGGCGGGTGTTTCAATCATCATTTGTTTCTGACAAAATTGACGTTTTTCCTTAGAAATATGGAACAACAACCTTTATTGTGGCTCGTTGTCCATTATGCCACTGATACACAAGCAACCCTTTTATAATCATGATCTCTGCCATATCAAAGTAGACGACATCATCCTTGATGTCAAGATTAAAAGGATCATAGTGCTAAACATAGACCACCTCAATTGGCCATGGACTCAACTCTTCAGGAGTAGGCGACTCAATAGTCACTTGCGAGACCACATGCTTCACCACTGGACGTTACATTGGACACCAAGAAGGTAATCGTCATTGACATATCATATGTCTGACAATGATAAAGAGAGAAATCCAATAAGAAATAATATATTTGATGTCATTCTAGACAACCAAATATATATATATATATATCTTTAGAGATGTATTGTTAATCATACATTTAACATGGAATATACCACCAGTATACTACATAAAATGAGTGCAAAAATAGTAAAGATTGAAATTATTTACTTCAGGAATAATTTCAACAATTTCTATGATTTTACTAGCAATTTTTCATAATTTTCTACATTTTATTTAAGCCAAATTGACTTAAACAATCAATTAATGTAGAAACAATTGGAAAATAATTGCTTATTAATTTTCTCCAGAAAATAACTACAAGATATGAATATCTTGAAATATTATGCCTATAGGGCAAATAAAAACATATTAATAATGTCTAATGTACATTAAAATATGCTAAAGTTATTATTTAATATCATCATGATGTTAAATATCTCAAGTTATATCTTCAGGACATAAATTATTTCCAATATTTTGTGGATAGAATATTTCTATAATGTCTTCTGGAGATTCAATATTTTTATTAATGTCGTCTGGGTTTTTAAAATAATTATATTATGTCTTGAGGACAAATAACAATATTGTATATGATATATTAATGTCCTCTAGACATTTAAAATATGTCAAAAATTATTATTTAACGTCTTCAGGACATTAAACATTTTCATATGCTTACGCTATGTCTTCGGGACTTAGATTTCAGGACCCGGTCAATGCGATCGAACCCCTCTGTGCATTCTGTACTAGTCCTAAGGATCAACAGCTAGCACACACAGTCCAAAAAGAATGATACATCACCAACTGGAATAAATTATTACATAACAGGGCCATAACCCCAGTCTAGTACAAGCATGGCGACACGCAGGTCGCGAATCCGAGTTTAACAGAATACAACAAAGGGTCCACATACATTAACACACGCATGCCACTAGACAGCTACTACTATTCCTCCATAGGCAGGTAAGCAGACAGGCAGTGCCCCTAGTCTTCCGAAAAGTCCTTGTAATCACCCACCTCATCGTCAGCACTGACGTCGTCGTACTGCGGGTCTTCCGCGAACTGCTCCTCGACTGAAGCTGAGAAAACGAAACAGGGAAAAAGCAATGGTGAGTACAATTGTGCTCCGCAAGTCAAGGGGATGAGTGCAGAATGGGGTATAGTACAATAGCAGGCTTGGGAAAATTTGCAGAAAGCTAGTTTTCCAAATTTTTCCCTACGAGAGGGAAAAGCAGTTTTTGAAACTATTGCGGTAGACCAAACCATTTGAAATGGGTTTTCCTTTGCTAATCCAGTTTTGCAATTCCGTTGGCAAAATCCTTACTCACACGAAAACCTATTTTGAAAAGAAGGATCTATCATATGATCAGTCCCATCATATGCTCTTGACCGTGAGCACTGCTATTATGATAGTTTTAACTCTGCAGAGTGGGTACACTTTACCCTCAGGGAGGAACACACTAACGGTGCGTACCACAAAGTCTTTTTGGACTAAAAGCCCTAATAGCACTTGCTCGGTGAATCATTCCTAGGCACCCTGTGGGGGATCGGCCCACCGCCCAAGTCTTCACGTTGTACAAGAAGGCCGAGAAAACGAGGCCCAAGGCGCTGACGAACAGGGATACATCTTCCCTATCCGTACAACCCCAGATGTCTACAAGGGACATCACCACCTGCAAGTGGCTACTAGAGATTTAAGCTTAATAGATCAGGTCCATCCCATAACGGAACCTAAGGCTATACTGTGAGGCTTAGTTCATAGGATCACATGAAGAGCAGTCCTTAAACTAGGGGAGGAGTACTAACACAAACCTGAAACCGTGCATCACCTGTACCATACCGGCAATCGGGTCTTCCCTCATCAGAGCATTTTAAGGGGACAGTAGAAACACATCCCAATCCCTGGCATCTACCCCATGCCGTATTTTACTAAACCACACAGTTGCAATTATGTGAAATCATGGTGAAATTGTCGGGACCTGCTAAACGGAGTCGGGCCCCTTCTGTGTATTACCTGTACTAGTCCTTAGATCAGTAGCTAGTACACACAGATTCCAGAACATTGGATCATTGCCGTTACAAGTTCGAATAAATATTACATCAAAGTACGCTAACTGGCACGAAGGCCTTATAACAGCAGAAATCTACAGCCTTCCATAACTCCAAATGGAAGAGGCAAAATACAACAATCAATCCCACCGGGAGCACAGCCATTCGAATGGGTTTACACTCTACAGAGGTTGTATGCTTTACCCACAAGATACAGTACCCTCCCGTCGAAAGGTACCAATACAAAATCCAATAGAAGTCTAACCCAGGTCTTGCCACGGTAATACCTGATATCCACACAACTACCCCGGGGGCTTCGACCATACCTGATGTTCACACAAGTATCCCGAACTTCCATCCCCTGGGCAATACACCGGTGGTGACGCATCCCTCGGGACCTTACCCACGGTGCACGTACCGTGACATACCCGACGTTATTCTCCCTCTAGGTCGGATTCGTCCCATACCGAGCTTGCTGTCGCACAGGGATATCTTGGTTAACTCGTTACAATCATCGGTCCTTATTCTCGGAGCGGCAGTCAAACACAAATCCAAGTCTCGTGCACGAAGGCACCCACCATACATTCCAACCGCTCCCGATCCCAGTTATTAGTTGGTCAAATTTTAATTAAAGAGTGATCAAGCCCACCATAACCGAGTTCACCAGTCTCATTCTCCGGTGCACAATTCTCAGGAGGAATACAATAATGATCATAGCTGTGGGAAATCACTCCCCGATGTCTAACTAAGGCTGCGTTCTTTTCAGCTTTTCTTATCTACTTATTTGCCTTATCTCGTCACTTTCAGAATTTTTCGAGATAGTCTCGAGAGCCGATTGGCCTCCAATTTTGGGGTTTAGAGAGCTTATAGACACGCCAACGAGATTAAAAAAACCGACTCAAAAGTAATAAAAAAGTGAGATAAGTCAAATAAGACACGCGATAAGTAGGATAAGTCAGCTTATCCTACTTATCGCGTGTCTTATTTGACTTATCTCACCTTTTTATTACTTTTGAGTCGGTTTTTTTAATCTCGTAGGCGTGTCTATAAGCTCTCTAAACCCCAAAATTGAAGGCCGGTTAATAAAAAAAGAGTCAAAAAGTAATAAAAAAGTGAGATAAATCAAATAAGACACGCGATAAGTAGGACAAGCTGACTTATCCTACTTATTGGGGTCTTATTTGACTTATCTCACTTTTTTATTACTTTTTGAGTTGGTTTTTTTTATCTCGTAGGCGTGTCTATAATCTCTCTAAACCCCAAAATTGGAGGCCAACCGGCTCTCGAGGCTATCTCGAAAAATTCTCAAAGTGACGAGATAAGTCAAATAAGTAGATATGAAAAACTGAAAAGAACCCACCCTAAGCATTGCTAAGCCAATTAATAATTAAAAACAGTAGGGCAACATATAATACAGTTTATCCTAAGGTTTTTCATGATAATGGATGCATATGTAACAGCCCATTTTTGACATCTGAAAAATAATAAAGTATGCAAGTATTTGGGAAATAATCTTAAAATCCTTTTTGGTTTTGAAATTGCATTTACTCGATACCCATCGGTATGGATATAATTATATATCCTGATATAGGAACTACATGTTTTATTATAAAAACAATTTAGTTTTAAAACTGATGCAACGATCATATTTTCTTGTATGATAATATATAGGTACATAGGTATATATATATACATGTGGACTAAAGATTTGGAAACTCTAAAATAACCCTAACACATGGATAATCCAAACGGATAATAGTAAATATCATCATAGATTAAATGCAAAGGCAAAATTTGTGGATTTCAGGTTGAAATCTCAATAAGGACCAAAACACCAATGTTAAATTCTAGTTGAATTCCAAATTCAATTTGAAACTCCATAATGATATTGAGAAAGATTTAATAAACATACATACCATTTTTAACTAGTCAACCTGCATGGTGGGCCCGCATGGCAGCCTCCCCGTCTCTCACTCTCTCTCTCACTCGTCACTCTGTTCTCTGTCTACCTCTCTCATCTCTCATCTCTCTCTCTCTCACCCCGAGCTCTTTCTCTCACTAGCCGCTGCGCTCTCCCTGCAGAGCAGCAGCTCCACGCGGCCACTGGTCTCTGCTGCCCTCGCCGCGTGCTCGCCAAGGCCTGGTCACTTTCGCTGTGGCAGCCATGGCTGCCATGGCCTCCCGTGGAGCTTCTTCCTGCAAGACGCTGCCCACGCCATGGCTCTCTACTCGCCACGATCTGCCTGCCTGCCACTACCCAAATCGCATGTTTAGCCATCTCTTTCGTCCCCTCATCGCCCCAACAGTTTTAGCCCACCGAGCTCATTTCGTCGTCTTTCTTCAAGATTCTAGTTTTCCGCGAACTTGGCGCCCATTCATCGTCTCACGGTGCTCCGCTTCTCATGTTCTTGGAACCGCTCGAAAGCTCGATCTTCCTCTCCAACGTCTTTTCTTTAATCGACCAAGTGCTCTCTACATCGCAGAGAGCTCGACGACCATCCTCGACCACAAACCGCCCCTTTTGGTTTTCTCGGCGATGGTGAGTTCTTCCCCAATTCCTCCGAGCTGCACCATCCCTAGACCCTCCTTAACATCCTCATATACTTTCTTAAGGTAGCTGACCACTGGCTCATGGTCGCCGTGCTCCATGTCTCACCGCCGCCCCGCTTGCTCGCCGCCGCCTCCGGGTGCGTCTCCGCTCTCACCGCCAAGGTACCTTCTTAGTGTCCTACATATGCTCTTGAGCCCATGCATTAGGTCATAGTCATCTTAGTTCGTCGCCACCATGTTCGCTGTCGCGGCCGCCGCCAGGTGCTCGCCGCACAACAAGCTATAAGCCGCCAAGAAGGCTGCTCAAGGTCCTTGGGTGCGGCGGGGCGTGGGGAACCCATTCCACCTTTCCGCCAGCTAGCCGAGCCCTCCGTCTTGGCGCCACCGAGCTCCCGAGCTTCCCCATGGCAAACACTGCGTACAGCCAGAGGTTGAAGACGCTGACACTGTAGCTGCTAGTTGTGTCGCTGCTGTCTGTAATACATGAAAAATTTCAGACTTTGCCGAGCCACCAAAATTCTCGCTCATCCGGTTAAGATGAAACAAGTTAAAATAGATAGATCGGGCGTATTCTATCTCCTATGAATTTTCCATATTTTTCCGAGCATATTTTATTTTCTCGCAATAATCTAGCTATAGGAAAATATTTATAAACAACGACTTAATTGTTATATCTAGTTAAAAGGGTTAAAATTATCTGAAATTAAGTAGGAAACAGTAAAACAATGTTTATCCATTTCTCGTATAATTAGTTTATTTTTAGAGTTATTTATTTAAAAGAAAACCCTCTTAATAGTAATTAAAAATGTAAGTTCCTACTTATTTAGTTAGTTATTAATTTACTTACATGATGATAAAGTTTCAGTGGAGCATAAATATGGTTTAGAAATTTAATAAATTGGCTGCACAATTTTAGGATCAATATTGTTCTCTAAATAATTAAATTGAGCAGTTTAACCATTTTCCTTAAATATTAATAAAACAGAATCAAATTTGATTTAATTTAAATATCAAACGATTTAAATTAAATCTGAACTTTTGGAAAGGCATAGTTAACCATTAAGGTAATTATTAAATTATTGATACTTACTTTAGCATGGTATTTATGCATAATTTCCTAGTTAGGTAATTAAAACACTCTTTTAGTAATTCCCTTTATCCTGTTAAAATAATTGGAAGTTAGATAAAACACTAAGACCGAAACACACCGAAATTCTAGAAAATATAGATTAACATTCTAGACCAAATAAAAATATTTAAATTGCAGCACACTAATATTCCACCCTTTAGTAAATATTAATGACATTATAATTATAGCCTTTTAACCTTAAATAAAGGCTTAACCAATAATTAACAATAAGCTTAATTTAGCAGCAACCATCTGCTCTAAAAACAGTAGACAATCTACTTTGAGTTGATGAAGGAAATATTTCAAACAAAACTTATTTTGCTTTATACACCTATTTGCTAAATCTAAGGGTGAACTACTAGGGGTAGCATTATGCATCATCGTATATCACCTTCATAACACTCCCACCACCGTTATCTTTTGTGAGTTATTGTACATTAGTAACTCATGGAACTTCCTCGATAAGTAGAAAAACTTATTTAGGAATCTCAAGAATAAGAAGCGGCGCCAGAGATAGTCATGATCCAAGCTACGGTTGCATTTCATACATCATATTTCCTACATACTTTGTTGTTTATTTGTATTACTTGGCTCTTCGCGATAGATTCGAGGACCCTTGAGCAACCAGAGGTCAAGACCTGTGTTTTGGATTCACGGGATCCAGCGAGTTAATACCTATCCTTAATAGTGTTGCTTTTACTAGGAGAGTATCGCTTTCCTAGTGCGAGTTAACATCCAATATTATCATATTGAATCCCAGATTTCTAAAGTATTTGTTTTACAGTATTAAACTGCATGCCCTTTTAAGTACTTATGCCTATTTGTTCAATCATGATATATCATGCCATTTACTTACTTGCTATCAATTTACCATGATGATGTTGTCTTGAATTAATCATCTGTCATTTGGTTTACTATTGATCGCTTTGATGATCACCCTTGGTAGCCTGGTTAATTTAAATAAACTGATTTAGACTCCTAAGTCTTGGTTATAATCTTGCTTAGACATTGCTCAGGTCCAACTATTAATTTTAGGCTTAAAATTGCCTCGAACGGTGAACCGACATTCACCGACATGATCACACATTGAATATGGTTAATTGGAAATTGGGCCTGGCATGCCAGTGTGTGTATGGTTGTGATGTGCTGCAATGCAGACTGGGTCCGGCATTGGGTAAGAGATGAAGTAGCTGGGCTACGTGATTTGAGGAAGCTAATCGCCCACATACGTAGTGCATGGAAGAGGCCGCGGCGAGATCCGCGTAATGCCGTCGCGCTGCCCCAAAGGAGGGGTTCCGCCACATCGTGTGATTCACACGGAGGGTGCGAGTTAGCCAAGAAGGAAGTGCATAAGGGTGAGGCCCTTAGTGGACTGGCTGGGCTGAATCAAGGATTCCCCCAGACGGGTGCATCAGGGATGCACAGCAGACGCCATCGACTATCTCGCTGCGGGAGATAGTTCCTAACACCACAACGCGCCGCCATCGCGGTAGTGCAAGTATTGGGGATTCAGGGTAGTTACGACCTGCGGCGTACCTGCTCTGCCGCCATGCTTGAGGTGAAGACAGCTTTCATGTCGTCATCGAGGATGATCTAGGTCCATTCTTCAGAGAGCCGTGAGTCTAGCGTGGGTCGGCAACCCAGCTAGGACGAGACCGGGTACTTTGTGGGGAATGTGATCCATTAACGAAAAGCGCCACACTCGGAAGATGATGGCGGGAGTGGGAAGAGAACGTTTGGCAGAGTGCTTGGAAACTGCCATGGGATTGGTTGTGCATTGAAAAGGAAATATGATAAATAATCAATTTGACAGGGAATTTGGTTAAACTGCTAAGTCATAGGCTTTCATTTCCAAAACTGGCTTTCATGCAAATAAATAAACCCAGCCTTTCCTTTGAAACCTCTATCACTAAATGCATTGGGTTGGGTGTTAGCTCGCCAGTGTTTGGATGACACTGACCTCGCATAAATATCTATCTTTAGACATGGAGGAGCCCGTCGAGGAAGATGCCTACGATTGTCATGAGGAAGGAGATCCTCGTACCAGGACCAGGAGTAGTTGCTTAAGATAGGGTTTAGTGCGTTCCACCGATCGTGTGTGGTTACACAAATTTGGTGTGATTTTGTTGTTCTTTTGAACTTGCAAGTTGCCTTTTGGGAGATTTCCGCTACTCGATGAACTTTGGTCTCAGAATTAAGGCTTAAATGCCGTTTGCTACTAATGCGATCGGATGATCGCTGTTATGTAATATTTGGACACCGATGTATGAAATGATTCCAGGTGTGTAACTCTTGCACTAGCCTCTCGATCCAGGGCCTAGTCTTGCAGTCCGACCGTTCTCGCTAGGTAAGCCGAGAAGGGCGCGACAAGAGCTGGTATCGAAAGCATACGATCAGAGAACCCTAGACCTTGGCCGTTAGCGCTCCGTAATTGAAAACTAAGAAAAGTATTTTCCTAAATACTCTACTTTGTGAAAATCATCAGATTCTTTTCTCCTGAATTGCATTCCAACTCTCTACCCTTTTAGAAGTTTTTGAAAAACTCTTCTCTCATGTCTCCTCTTACCTGACATTTTCAGCTTCTATCTTGTCTCATATTCTCCTCACGTAAGTTTATATGCCTTGTTTATTTCTCAAACAAGAGTCATGTTTAAAATTCTCTCCTGATCTAAAGGTCTAGTCGACCCCTCTTACTCGTCTTTAGAGACCTGAAGCCACACGTCTCGACAACATACTCAAAGAACTTCAAGAATAGTAAAGAGACATGAAGATAAAGAACCAAGAGACTTCTCAATCAACCATCGCCCCTACAACCGATTGTAGTGGATCGGAGAAGACGTCAGCACCTGCGACCAACTCGGGATACGCCAACACATCACTTCGTCACCTATAGGCAACTCTATTCAATATCTCCAATTTCTCTACTCTAGTTTGCAGAAATCGTGCACATTATCCGTCGCCAAAATAATTGGTGATAGTGCCCCATAGCCTTAAGTGTGATCCCTAGTCTTATAGGGCATCGCTTTAAAAAGGCTTGTTAGTCTCTTAACCTTCAAACTTGTCAAGTTCGTTGTAGGTATGTGAGATTAGTTAAGATATCTCATCTTTGACTTTTACGACTTTTGAGTAAAACATTACCCTAGCCTAGAAGCGTAAACTATTTCTTGTAAGCTATAGGACGCCTTAATTAAGTGAATGGTGTCCTACACCTTACTATTTAAATTTGAGATTTGTTAATGTTGTTGGATCTTGTTTACATTTGTTAACTTTGGTTTTTCTGCATCTGCATATCATGCATATAGGCATGGGACTAAAATAACTTTAAGATTCACCCTAATGTTTGAGAGGTCTCTTAAGAGATCAGTGCCGACAATGGTTGCCGTAAAAATTATAACTTACGACAATCGGAGTCGTGCCTGAAGGCTAACACCTCCTCTCGTACTAGATATCCCTAGTTTGACCATAGTTGGGCAAAATAGACCTAGTTGCTCCAAGCCCCTGAAGCTATCTAGACCCTCCAGAAACAACAAGAATCAAAGGTCAAGATTCCTACACTCTATGCAAAGCGAAGACTCAGAAGAGCAATGAATAACCCAAGATTACTCAAGTTATAGTCGAAGAAGCTCTGCGAATAGCCAAGGAGCATAAGAGTTCATGGAACTACTTAGAAGTGCAGGCTAGTCTCTCAACTAAGCCGTCAGTTACGAGACCCAGGGAATCTAAATTCCCCATTAAGGATCTCCGTCATCCAATTCTGCCACCTCTTCAATAACCGACCATTCAAGTCATCTATTCTCTAAGGAATTTCTGCCGTATCCTCCTTCCTTTGATTTAGTCTCTGAAAGCCCCACTTTGAACAACATTTTGATTTACACCAAACTATAAGCTATATGTGTCAAGGATTTTCTTCCCAAAAAAAAAAAATTGTTTGTCAAATGATTTCTCTTTAACACATTTGAATACCCTGGCCAAAATCAATTACCTTTTTGACAAACACGGTTCCAACTTTTAGAACGTTGTTTAAATTTATCTCCTTATTTTGAAAGCACCAAAAATTTGTTTGATATTTTGGGGTACAAAAAAAAAAAAGCTGTTTTCTAAAAGGTATTTTTAGAATGTATGTTTAAAAGATTTGGAAAACGAGCTTCACAAAAGTTTTTCAAGGCAATGTTTTGAAATATTGAAAAGTATTTGAAGACAAAAGTATTAACACAAAATTTATTGTGACTTCATGAGATACTTTCAAAGAAATTCTCTTAATCAAACTTTCTCCAACTTAAATTTTGAAATCCCTCTCTTTTCAACCATGTTTCCCCTAGTTTGTTACAACTTTTTGTTTTAAAGAAAGATTTCCCGACTGTTATTTCCAAATCCGTTTACAAGAAAATATGATAAAAAAATGTTTTACTATTCAAAATTATTTACTTTGGTCAAACTCTCCTTCAAACCCAATCTAATTCTCTCCCTAGATTTCGTGGGGTGCAAAATTTATCCTTGCACCGCCATATGTGAGTCGATCTTTCACTCCTTTAGGTTGCCTGTTGGTACACCTAGACACTGTAAGGAAGTCGGCATTGGTTTTGTATTTGTGGGATATGAAATTTCTCCCTACCATTTTTACCTTCCTTCATGCTATTTCCACTTACCTGTTGCTGGGACTTTTATCGGACGGATATAGTGGCAAGAGGCAAAACAATGAACATCTCGGAACCAATCAAGAGAAATCCCTATAATGGATGGAAGGATGGATTGATGTGTCTGACATCATAGAAGTTCGCATCGATATAAGACATGATGCCATTAGTGGAGTTGAAAGATCAAAATTAGGTAAAATTATTTTCGGGAGTGTCTGATGATTTTTAGCATTGGTCTAAGTGCATGGTGAAGAAGTTGGAGATGTGATTGCGAATCTCTTTGATCTTAAGCCCGAATGAACAATTCAATTCTAGAGATAGTAAGATGATTAAAATGATTGGTTATCGCTAAGTGATGGGTGTATATAGCAAGAGCTCCAAGATAAAATTTGGTGGATTTTGATAATATTATATTAGACATCCCTCATATAGTGGTATAAATTTGTGGATATCATAGGAAGTGTACTAACCCTATGTCGGTGGATTAAGTCAATAATTAAGGGTTATAACATGGTGATTCGAAATAAATCATCAATGGTTCAATTAAGGACTATTAGCAATTGATGCGTTTATGAATTGCTTGAAGAAGAAATTGATCTGTCCATTACTCAGATTGAATGGACTCCGGAGATTTTCATTAAAAGTAATTGGATTATATGAGGACTATGATATTGGGCATTGATTGGTGGATCTACTACTTAAATTATTGGTTAGGTGATTATGTCGTGTGACGGATTCATAGATGCGACAGATTATCTGTCTTGTGAGGAAATGTTTTATGATGGTTACTCATGGACTCACCCAGTTGTACTTGGATTGGTAGGAATAATCTTATCTGGGTAACCCGATACAGAAAACAAGGAATTATGTAGGATTATGTCGAGTGGAACAGAAACTTGTATGATGTGTGATATACTTAGAAGGTAATATGATCCTTCGAACTTGGATTTTTAGAATGTTAAGCCATCACGATCTAGATTGGATAAGTACCCATGGGCTATATAATAATCTTATGGACATGGTTGCAGTGGATGTGAAATTGGATTATACCCGTGGAATTATTAGTACCAACGACCATTGCACGATATATGATCTGATTTGGAGGAATGACATTGAAACTATTGACTAGAAAATGTCCCTATGTTGGTGGAAAATTTTATTTAGGGGGGTAGCCAAACATGACCATATTGGATTGTCGTCACATATATTAAGAGGAAGTTGAGATTACTATTTAGAATGATATGATTTATGTAGAAGTTATTGTGGGATTATTGATTCTAGCTGATGACGACTGTAATTCAAGAACAGTATTGGAGTTCCTTAAACTGCATCTTAAATCTCGAGTGATGCTTAAGGATAATTTAATCTCTGGATTCATAGACAGATATTGGGAATCGGATTGTTAAGAAGCTAGGTGATCTAAAGCCTTATCGGTGGATGTGCTTATATTTTGAGAATGGGTAACAACTGGATTGGCAAAACACAAGTAGGCAGTAAAGTAAACTTAGACAAGGAAAATCTTAGCAGTCCAGGATTTGATATGTGGGAAAAATAACAACAAGGTCGAGACTCTTAACTTAGGTGGTACATTAAATAATAGTGAGGATCTCAAACTATTATGATCAGACCATAGATGTAGCTATAAGATGTGATCAACTTTGGATTAAGGAAGTTGTGGTAATGGTAACAATGGTAGATAGAATACCATACAAGAACAGGTTGATTAAGAACTGAATCTTGGTGAATATTTAAAATGGAGGCATCTTAGAAGATATTGTGAGCTTCTTGAATACAAATACCACATATCTATCCATTAAGTACTAAGGGTATCAGGAGTAATCACAACACCAAGTATCATTTATGTTCTTGCTCAAGAAAACAAGAGCACAGAGCTGGTATCACGAAGATGAAGATTTCTCGTTGCCACTCTCATGATCCTTCCCTCATTGTTCCTTATTACCTTGTTCTAGAACTATTTCCTCTAATCTCCATTCTAACAAATAGGACAAAGGAGCTTAGCAGCAAAGGACAAGCGCAAACAACACTTCTGACAGTTCAAGACAAAGATCCTCTCCTCCCATGATTGACACCACAAGTCGCCACATTCAAAGACCACCGAGTACTTCCGGGATCAAGATTATTGAGCATATCTAAGAACCTTTTTGGGTCGATGAATGGAAACAATCTTGCAACTATTTGATACTCAAGCTAGCCATACCCCTCACCTTAGGACGTGCTGTCACTTCAAGACTAACACCAGAATTTCGGTACTGCCCAACGTCGAATAGGCGGTAGAGACATGAACATGATAGAAATAAGTGGCCCGAGTGTTTCTCTACCTAAGGTTTGCCTTAAAGGTCCCTAGGCACCAACTCTTTGAGCCCCGCTCTTGATTCTTCATTTGTTGACCAGGCAGATCCCTTGTAGGGCCTAACCTTGATATGCCTGCCGTGTCTTTCTCGGCAGAGCCTCATTCCCACCAGACTTAACAAACCCCAGAGATTTGCTATCTCTACAGAAACCAGGGCGCTTGCTTCTCTCTCTCCTCGCCAAGCCCCTGTTCGATTCCTTGTGCTTATGGCTTCGTCATAGCTCAAAGTCGCTACCGACACGCCTTCGGTCCTTGTTCGGCACCGTCATGGCCAGACCTTTCCGGAGCTCCTCGGTTTCTACCATCGCTCCGGTGAGCTTTCCCTGCCTTCCTTAAGGTCATGGCACTGCCACATCCGATGACATGACAGCTTGTCTAGTTCCGAACTGCCTCGCACTTTCTCTTAACTTGTTCCTAACCACGGAAATGATCGACCTGTCACCACATTGGATTGTTTCAAGTCTGGCAGAAGAGAGGGCGATACACCAACCACAACCTTGTAGGGCATACCGTTCAGATGCCCTAATTTCTTTCAGTCTATCCTCTAACTTAGTTAGAGTATTGCAAAGTATCAAGAGGCCAAAGAAGAATAGAGTTTCCTTAAGCATGAAGATCCGAGTTGTCGACTGAGAATCATGACTCGGAGAGTGCCATCGCTATAGCAGTCATCACCACCCCAAGGAAATAGAAGAGTAGGGCCAGGTCATCAAAATATGCTGAGTCCAACGAAGAAACCAAACGAGAAGACAAGTCTCTTAGAGAAATTAGAAAATAGGCCTTGCTTAGCTGTTCCCCATTTATCTCTAGCTAGCTAGCAATCTCGAGGTCGAGATTGGTTTTTAGGGGGGTAGGATTTGTAACAGCCCATTTTTGACATCTGAAAAATAATAAAGTATGCAAGTATTTGGGAAATAATCTTAAAATCCTTTTTGGTTTTGAAATTGCATTTACTCGATACCCATCGGTATGGATATAATTATATATCCTGATATAGGAACTACATGTTTTATTATAAAAACAATTTAGTTTTAAAACTGATGCAACGATCATATTTTCTTGTATGATAATATATAGGTACATAGGTATATATATATACATGTGGACTAAAGATTTGGAAACTCTAAAATAACCCTAACACATGGATAATCCAAACGGATAATAGTAAATATCATCATAGATTAAATGCAAAGGCAAAATTTGTGGATTTCAGTTGAAATCTCAATAAGGACCAAAACACCAATGTTAAATTCTAGTTGAATTCCAAATTCAATTTGAAACTCCATAATGATATTGAGAAAGATTTAATAAACATACATACCATTTTTAACTAGTCAACTCGCATGGTGGGCCGCATGGCGCCTCCCGCCTCTCACTCTCTCTCTCACTCGTCACTCTGTTCTCTGTCTACCTCTCTCATCTCTCATCTCTCTCTCTCTCACCCCGAGCTCTTTCTCTCACTAGCCGCTGCGCTCTCCCTGCAGAGCAGCAGCTCCACGCGGCCACTAGTCTCTGCTGCCCTCGCCGCGTGCTCGCCAAGGCCCTGGTCAGCTTCGCCCTGTGGCAGCCATGGCCTGCCATGGCCTCCCCGTGGAGCTTCTTCCCTGCGCACGCGCCGTCCACGCTGCGGCTCTACCTCGCCACGATCTGCACTGGCCTGCCACTACCCAAATCGCATGTTTAGCCATCTCTTTCGTCCCCCTCACTGCCCCAACAGTTTTAGCCCAGCCCGAGCTCATTTCGTCGTCTTTCTTCGCGTCTCTAGTTTTCCGGCGAACTTCGGCGCCTCCATTCATCGTCTACGGTGCTCCGCTTCTCATGTTCTTGGAACCGTCGGAAAGCTCTGATCTTCCTCTCGAACGTCTTTTCTTTAATCGACCCGAAGTGCTCTCTACATCGCAGGAGAGCTCGACGACCATCCTCGACCACAAACCGTCCCCTTTTGGTTTTCTCGGCGATGGTGAGTTCTTCCCCCAATTCCTCCGAGCTGCACCATCCCTAGACCCTCCTTAACATCCTCATATACTTTCTTAAGGTAGCTGACCACTGAAGCTCGCGGTCGCCGTGCTCCATGTCTCAGCCGCCGTCCTGCTCGTCGCCGGCCGCCTCCGGTGCGTCTCCGCTCTCGTCACTGCCGAAGGTACCTTCTTAGTGTCCTACATATGCTCTTGAGCCCATGCATTAGGTCATAGTCATCTTAGTTCGTCGCCACCATGTTCGCTGTCGCCGTCGCCGCTATGCTCGCCGCACACAGCAAGCTATAAGCCGCCGCCGGCAGGCTGCGTCAAGGCGTCTTGGTGCGCGGGCCGTGGGAACCCATTCCAGCCTTCCGCCAGCTAGCCGAGCCCTCCGTCTTGGCGCCACCGAGCTCCCGAGCTTCCCATGGCAAACACTGCGACTGACCAGAGGTTGAAGACGCCGACATCAGAGTCGCTAGTTGTGTCATTGCTGCATCAGTAATACATGAAAAATTTCAGACTTTGCCGAGCCACCAAAAATTCCTCGCTCATCCGGTTAAGATGAAACAAGTTAAAATAGATAGATCGGGCGTATTCTATCTCCTATGAATTTTCCATATTTTTCCGACCATATTTTATTTTCTGCAATAATCTAGCTATAGGAAAATATTTATAAACAACGACTTAATTGTTATATCTAGTTAAAAGGGGTTAAAATTATCTGAAATTAAGTAGGAAACAGTAAAACAATGTTTATCCATTTCTCGTATAATTAGTTTGTTTTTAGAGTTATTTATTTAAAAGAAAACCCTCTTAATAGTAATTAAAAAGAAGTTCCTACTTATTTAGTTAGTTATTAATTTACTTACATGATGATAAAGTTTCAAAGGAGCATAAATATGGTTTAGAAATTTAATAAATTGGCTGCACAATTTTAGGATCAATATTGTTCTCTAAATAATTAAATTGAGCGGTTTAACCATTTTCCTTAAATATTAATAAAAGAATCAAATTTGATTTAATTTAAATATCAAACGATTTAAATTAAATCTGAACTTTTGGAAAGGCATAGTTAACCATTAAGGTAATTATTAAATTATTGATACTTACTTTAGCATGGTATTTATGCATAATTTCCTAGTTAGGTAATTAAAACACTCTTTTTAGTAATTCCTTTATCCTGTTAAAATAATTGGAAGTTAGATAAAACACTAAGACCGAAACACACCGAAATTCTAGAAAATATAGATTAACATTCTAGACCAAATAAAAATATTTAAATTGCAGCACACTAATATTCCACCCTTTAGTAAATATTAATGACATTATAATTATAGCCTTTTAACCTTAAATAAAGGCTTAACCAATAATTAACAATAAGCTTAATTTAGCAGCAACCATCTGCTCTAAAAACAGTAGACAATCTACTTTGAGTTGATGAAGGAAATATTTCAAACAAAACTTATTTTGCTTTATACACCTATTTGCTAAATCTAAGGGTGAACTACTAGGGGTAGCATTATGCATCATCGTATATCACCTTCATAACACTCCCACCACCGTTATCTTTTGTGAGTTATTGTACATTAGTAACTCATGGAACTTCCTCGATAAGTAGAAAAACTTATTTAGGAATCTCAGTAACAAGAAGCGACGCGTAGATAGCTGCGATCCAAGCTACGGTTGCATTTCATACATCATATTTCCTACATACTTTGTTGTTTATTTGTATTACTTGGCTCTTCGCGATAGATTCTGAGGACCCGCAGAGCAACCAGGAGGTCAAGACCCAGGTTTTGGATTCACAGGATCCAGGCGAGTTAATACCTATCCTTAATAGTGTTGCTTTTACTAGGGAGAGTATGCGCTTTCCCTAGTGCGAGTTAACATCCAATATTATCATATTGAATCCCAGATTTCTAAAGTATTTGTTTTACAGTATTAAACTGCATGCCCTTTTAAGTACTTATGCCTATTTGTTCAATCATGATATATCATGCCATTTACTTACTTGCTATCAATTTACCATGATGATGTTGTCTTGAATTAATCATCTGTCATTTGGTTTACTATTGATCGCTTTGATGATCACCCTTGGTAGCCTGGTTAATTTAAATAAACTGATTTAGACTCCTAAGTCTTGGTTATAATCTTGCTTAGACATTGCTCAGGTCCAACTATTAATTTTAGGCTTAAAATTGCCTCGAACGGTGAACCGACATTCACCGGACATGATCACACATTGAATATGGTTAATTGAAATTGGGCTGCATGCCGGTGTGTGTATGGTTGTGATGTCTTTGCAATGCGATCGGGTCCGCATTGGGTAAGAGATGAAGTAGCTGGGCTACGTGATTTGAGGAAGCTAATCGCCCACATACGTAGTGCATGGAAGAGGAGCGCGCGAGATCCGCGTAATGCCGTCTGCTGCCCCAAAGGAGGGTTCCGCCACATCGTGTGATTCACACGGAGGGTGCGAAGTTAGCCGAAGAAGGAAGTGCATAAGGGTGAGGCCCTTAGTGGATCGGGCTGGGCTGAATCAAGGATTCCCTGCACGGGTGCATCGAGGATGCACAGCAGACGCCATCGACTATCTGCTCATGGGAGATAGTTCCTAACACCACAACGCCGCCGCCATCGCGCGGTAGTGCAAGTATTGGGGATTCAGGGTAGTTACGACTGCGGGCGCATTCTGCTCTGCCGCCATGCTTGAGGTGAAGACAGTTTCATGTCGTCATCGAGGATGATCTAGGTCCATTCTTCAGAGAGCCGTGAGTCTAGCGTGGGTCAAGCAACCCAGCTAGGACGAGACCGGTACTTTGTCGGGAATGTGATCCATTAACGAGTCGCCACACTCGGAAGATGATGGCGGAGTGGGAAGAGAACGTTTGGCGAGTGCTTGAAACCGCCATGGGATTGGTTGTGCATTGAAAAGGAAATATGATAAATAATCAATTTGACAGGAATTTGGTTAAACTGCTAAGTCATAGGCTTTCATTTCCAAAACGGCTTTCATGCAAATAAATAAACCCAGCCTTTCCTTTGAAACCTCTATCACTAAATGCATTGGGTTGGTGTTAGCTCGCCGTTGTTTGGATGACACCGACCTCGCATAAATATCTATCTTTAGACATGGAGGAGCCCGTCGAGGAAGATGCCTACGATTGTCATGAGGAAGGAGATCCTCGATGCAGGACCGGGAGTAGTTGCTTAAGATAGGGTTTAGTATGTTCCACCATCGTGTGTGGTTACACAATTGCCGTGTGATTTTGTTGTTCTTTTGAACTTGCAAGTTGCCTTTTGGGAGATTTCCGCTACTCGATGAACTTTGGTCTCAGACTAAGGCTTAAATGCCGTTTGCTACTAATGCGATCGGATGATCGCTGTTATGTAATATTTGGACACCGATGTATGAAATGATTCCAGCTGTGTAACTCTTGCACTAGCCTACTGATCCAGGGCCTAGTGCAGGTCCGACCGTTCTCGCTAGGTAAGCCGAGAAGGGGCGCGACAGCATAACATATAAATAAATTGCATGCACTGGGATTTCTAAAGTAAATACGCATATTGTAGTTAATTAGTAGTTTTGGCCCAAAATTAAAAAAAAAGTGGGATTCTAGGGGAAAGACTTGCCGTGATTGAAGTCGTGCGGCTGCCCGGTTTGGTCTTCAGCTTGCTTTTGACGTGAACTGGACCGGATCTAGCGATTGCAAACAATATTCATTTAACACATTGCATGAAAATATGCATGCACAAACAAATGAATGAGTATGATAAAGTAATGCTTGTATTTGATGAATGAACTACTGAAAATTTCTATTATTTTTAAATAGGCATAATCATTTAAAAGTAATCAGATAAAACACTTTCTTTTGACTAGAAATTATCAAAAATACATTTTTTAAACATGAGCTTACAAAAATGAAGAATTATTATTTTATTATTTTGGAAATTTTATAAATTTTAAACTTTTATTTCACATGAAATGGAAATTAGCTAATAAAGATATATAACATAAATATTTTCTTTTGGATAGAAAATACTGAAAATAACTAATTGCATGAAAATGGATAAATATTGTTTTCATTTTATTTGAGAATTTTATAAATTTATTTGTATTAAAAAGACATTAGCTACCAATATAATAATATGATATAATTAGTTGAATGCAACTAAATAAAACATTTTATTTTGAACTAATATTTCTAAAAATAAAATAATTACACAATAATCGAATAAATATTACTGAAACTGATGTAGGAAATTTTAAAAATAATTTTTATCCTAAGAGAATAAGCATATATGATTAGGGGCAATTAGGTAAATCATTTTATTTTTATTAAAAATTTATGTAAATAAACTAATTACATATTAAACATTATTTTTATGTTTATTTATCATTTTCAGAAATATTATCTTATTTTAAAGGTATATATAAATAATTAAAGCAATGACAATATGCACTTTTCTTTAGTCCGAAATATGCAGAAAATAAAATACTTTTCAGAAAATTATGAAAATTTCACGGGAGCTAGAATACATCCCGATCTACCTATTTTAGCTTATTTCACAACAATCGGACAATCGAGGAATAAATGGCAGCCTTAGCGAGGGAGACAAAACCAGAGCTAGCCAAATGGGCCAGTGCAACTAGGCCAAACTGGGCTAGCCTGCACTGTCTACCGAACTGGGCAGGCCTGGTTTGGTAAACCGAACTGAACCTAGGCCGAGGCCTCGGCCGGTCGGGCCGACCCTGTTCGGTTCTCATAGTAACGGGCTGGCCCGGTTTGGTTTTGGCCCGATTCGGTTCACTACTTTAGCACATTTATTTAATTAAATATTTTCATTTCTATATATATTTCCTTATAATGTGTAATGTATTTATTCAATTTATAGTGCATATGTGTAAAATATAGTGGTTTTTCTTAATTTATTTATATATTTTGAATTAAAATAAACCAGCCCATATAAAACCGGGCCGGTCCAGTTCGGTTCGGTTCACTGTGCGAACCGAACCTAGGCCTAGACCCTGCTCCATTGGCCCGATTGGCCCAGTTCGTATAGTAAACCAGGCCAACCAAGCCCGAACCAGGCCGGTCCGATTCGGCCCGTTGGCCATCTCTAGACAAAACCATAGCACCCTAAACAGACAGAGACTGTGTCTCTCCTTTGCCTCGTGCTGACCTTCTTCTTCCTGCTGCTTCTTCTGGCTGTTGCTGCTTCTTTCTTCAAACTGCCCCAAATACAACAATCTCACATGCTACTAGCACTGTCATCATAGGAAGGGGGGAGAGGGAGAGATAGCAAGGAGGAGAGGGAGGCTGCAGCAGCAATCAACAGAGGAGGGGGCGAGCTTGCAGAGAGAAGAAGGAAGGGGGCAGGTGCAGGAAATAGGAAGGGAGATGGAGAGGAGGAAGAAAAGTGAAAGAAGAACAAGAACACTCACCCACATTACCTTGGAGAGGAGCGGAGCTTCAGGGCTGGGGTGGTGGCCGGAGCTGGGGAAGGTGGAAAGGGGAGGGGCGCAGCAGGAAGAGAGGGGGAAGAGAGTGGGCTGGCTGGGGAAGAAGGAAGAAAGGGGAGGGGGCGTGCTGCTGGAGAAGGAGGAGGAGGAGAGGGTGCAAGGAGCAAGGGGGCTGGCTGGGGCTGAGGAAAGTAAGGGGAGGGAGTGCCCGGGATGGAGAGGGAGGAAGAAAGGGGGAGGAGGTGAGGTGCTAGAACAGAGAATGGTGCGTGCTGCTGGGTAAGGGAGAAGAGCTGCTGGTTTGGGGAGAGGAGGAAGAGATGAAGAGATAAGGCTAGGTGGGGAAGCTAAGGGGCAAAAGGGTAACTTCCCATATGGAGACAAAAATGGGCTACCAAAAGAGAGGGAAAGGCTGACCCGTGGGACCCACACGTCATGGAGTGCCGGAGAAAAAGAGAGGAAGGTGAAGAGAGGAGGGATTCGATGGCGAATTCCCGCGAACCGAAAATAGGATGGGGATTAGGAAAGAGAGATCAACGGGTGGGACCTTGGCAAAAGAAAGTCGAATTTGATATAAAAATAGAATATTAGGTTTTTGGAAATAATTATTTCAAACAAGAAATTTTATATTTTGGAAATCCCCGGATTATGAATTTAATAGAACTCACGGTCTAGGTTTCATAAACTAGTTTTTATTTTGCGAATCAAACTCAAACAAATTAATTAGTTTCATTTTTTCTTCTCTTAAACAATATTTTGCGAATATTATTTTTGGAAAGATTAAAATATTTAAAAGGTAACATACTTATTTTCAGAAGCTTGGTTTAAAATCCACTTTAAAATTATGCAATTGCAATGATGCAGATGATTTTAGGGTTTTGAAAATAAGGATGTTACAAATCTACCCCCTTAAATAGAATCTCGTCCCCGAGATTCGAAAGAGCTAGAGGGCAGAAGGAATAGATAGGTGATCGGAGGAGTGGTGGTCTTGTCGACCACTACAGCAAATATTCTAAGATGCTTGATGGTACGAGGAGTCCCTATCTTTGTTTGTCAAAGATGCTGCTTGGGTCTTCTCTCTTCAAAGAGCTCCTCGACCCGGGTGCTAGAATATAGGTGAGAGGGAATAGCACAAGAGCATAGGTAAGATAGAGCAAAAAGTAAGAACATGAGGAGGAATAAGAGAAGAATCTTCATCTCTGCGAGTCCAGCATGTTGTCTTGTTTTCTTAGTGTTGCAATTCTTTCAACAGTTGAGATCATACCTGATCTCTCGTGCTGTAGCATTTTGATGCCCTGATTACTCTTGGATAGATAGATGGCGTAGCATTCACAGAACTCGCTATATCCTCTCAGATGCCCATGTTTAAACTGTCCACCTAAAATCCAACTCTTGCTGATCTGATGCCAATTAAGTTTTAACCCATCAAGTATTATCATCATTAAAACTCCAACACATAGATTAAATTCAATCCACTTTTAACATGGGTTACTCGATCACCACTATAGTAACAAAATCATGTATTCCACTATTTCTGCTAGATTAATCAAATCGTTCCGATAGGAAACCGCCAAGTTTCAATCAATCGATCAACTGCCAATCCAACAATGTCATATCGGGCCTACCCTCCTTAAATTAATTTTTCGCCAATCATGAGAATAGTTCCAATTCACTGATTTCAGTATCATTCTATCAAGTTTCATCCAATTTACCACAATGGCATCTTGCATCCC
The DNA here is from genome assembly GCA_036346145.1 of Olyra latifolia. Classification (NCBI taxonomy): domain Eukaryota; kingdom Viridiplantae; phylum Streptophyta; class Magnoliopsida; order Poales; family Poaceae; genus Olyra; species Olyra latifolia. The sequence continues at coordinate 299,912 of CM070531.1, read as the reverse complement.
CAAAATTAATTCTAAAGATCAATAGATTCTTCCAATATACTTGTAACCAATTTGATCATTTGAAACCACCAATGGCATCATTTTCTATATTCATACGAAGGCTGTGTTTACGACACACATCTATCCATCGTACCGTTCTTAACCGACTTTCTCCAGTTTAGCTTAGAAATATCCATTGCTGCTTGTACTTCCTTCCTTTGTTGCTGCTAGGAGCTTTAGAAAAGGGGCAAGAGGGAATGAGCATGGCGTAAGGTTGGAGAGGTACAGGTAGACTAATCTATCTACCCCAAATCACAACAATACAAACAACAACTTTTATGCGACCACAAGGTATACCTAGAAGCGACCATGCAGTGCATTGAATTCTATCTGTAAACGGCAAGTGAACAAGCGAATATGAGGCAACAATGTCTTATAACACATCAAATCTCAAAAGTAAACATTTGTTTTGTTTTGAAGAAAAGAAGAGTCAAACTGAGCATTTTCAATAGGTTGAGCAATTGGATTTTTCAAAACCTTCGTTTGTAAATCAAAAGGGTTTTGAAGAAATCTCATAGAAAAATTGTTCTTTGATTTCTTTAAAACAAATTATTATTAAAGGAGTAGGAAATACCGGTGAAAAGTTAACCTTGACAAAACATTTTTATTTTTAAGTTTAAAACAAAGAGTTGTAAAAGTTGTAGGGAGTTTGAATGAAAAGATATCCATTTTAAAACACCTTCCGTTTTGAAGCAATGGAAAATCACAATTTGAATTAAAAAGTTTTATCAAAAGAATGCTTTTGAAATAGGCTTATGAAATCAATACACTGCTTTTTATTTGAAATGAAATACTCATTTGCATAAACTTTTGAAACCATTTTTGTAGTTGAGGGTTTCAAATTATTTGAAGAAAAATTTGAAAAAGTAGCTTTTATAAATCAAATTGAAGTAAAACAGAATATCAAAACATTTTTATAGTTGGGAAAAATGGACGTCTTGCAATAAAGATTTTCTTTAAACCATTTTTTTAAAGACAAATTTGTTTTCAAAGGAATTTCTAAAACAATTGAAGAAATATTTAAAACAAAATGTTTTTCTTTAGCAATTGGGAGAGTATCCTTTCGAAAACCACTTTCTCAAAACCAGTTGAAAATTAAGTTTTGATTTTGAGAATGTTAAATATTTTGTTAAAAACCTTTTTGAAAAGTATTGATTGCATGAAAATTTTAAAACTCTGATTTTTTTTTTGGAAATATTTAACACTTTTAAATGGTCTTAGCCTTTGGAAACAAACCTTTTTAAAACAAAAGCCTTTAAAAAGGGACTAAGTTTGAACAATGTTTTTCAAAAAGAGTACCTAGTTTTGGGCAAAATATTTTAACACTTTGAAAGAAAAATCTTTCAGAAACATTTTTGTTTTGGATAAATAACCTTTTATAAATATCTTGGTTAAAGTTTTATGCAAATCAAAATTAAATGTTGCGAAGGAAACCCTTTTGTTCTGAAAAGAATTTATGAAAGTTTTTGATTTTGTAGAAATGTAACATTTAGCAAGGGATTAAAAAGATGCAAAACTTTTACGGAAATAAAAATTTTCGGACTAAGTGATTTTCCGAAAATATTGAGAAGCAAAGAATTGAACCACTTTTAGATTTTAGGTTTTTGAAAAAAATGAAATGCGTAGGGATTTTGTTTAACACAAAATAAGATAATTTTTTTCTTTTTGTAAACAATACTCTCTTTCAAGGAAAATGTAAAGATTATTTGTGAAACTTGGGAAACCAATATTGTTTGCAAAAGAATGTTATTTCAAAACAACATATGGAAACACCTTTCTTTTGAGAAGAAGATTTAATAAATTGTACTTTGCTCTTTTTTTAATGAATTTTTAAGAAAGACCATCACATAATGATTTTTTTTTGAAAAACATGGAAACATATTTTGTACTTTTTTTTCTTTGAAATATAATGTTTAAAAATTTGGTGATAACAAAAGACAAAGTAAACAAAAATAAAAGCTGCTTTGTATTTTGAAAGGAAGATTTAGCTGTAAGAATTTTTTTTAACAATTTTAGGAAAGAGATTTTCTCAAAACATACTGAAAATTTTCTTACAAGATTTTTGGTAAATAGATATTGAAAACAATTTAGTTCTCAATGTTTTTCTTTAAAATGAAACTCTTCTTAAGAACTACACAAACCTATAGAAATCACAATTCAAACATCTTAAGAAGCAATAAAAGGCAATGGTTTGAAAACATAAAAGCGATAGCTGAATGGTCAGGCTGATGCAAACCATCTCAAACTCAATAAGAAGATCCCATAACGCCTAATATGATTATATATATATAGGGTTCCTACGGACTTAAGCAACCATTCTTGCTTTTCAAAAGTCTTCTCACTCTTCAACGCTTCTCTACCTTTTGAAGTTGTCTTGCTCGTCGGTGCTCCCCTTAAACTTGTTGTAGTTGTCGACGACTTGTAGCTTCAGGATATCCAATAAGAGGGAGGGGTGTTGACTAAATTTTTGAATCAGAGAAGAATTTTAAAATAGTGTTTTATTAAAAAACAAAAGGGCAGCACAAGATGCAAGAGCAAGATGCGAGAACAAGATGCGAGAGAAGAAGGTAAGATAAGATAGCAGATGAGAATATCAAATAAGATAAGAGGAGACAGAAGAGAAGAGGTTGCGATAATTTCAAAGTAGATTTTTATAATAAAATAGATCCTTAAGGCTATATCAATCTACCTAGGTTGCGTCCTACAGCCTAGGCTCTCATACCAAGCCTGTCGGGCCCCTTCTGTGTATTACATGTACTAGTCCCTATATCAGTAGCTAGTACACATAGATTCCAGAACATTGGATCATTGCCGTTACAAGTTTGAATAAATATTACATCAGAGTACGCTAACTAGCACGAGGGCCTTATAACAGCGGAAATCTATAGCCTTCCATAACTCCAAATGGAAGAGGCAAAATACAACAATCAATCCCACAGGCGAGCTGTGGTAGCATCCTAGGCGTTGGGATAGCCCTCGTCTTTAAGTTCTCCACTTTTCGGATAGTAACACTGAGGATCAGGGTCTGCTCGTTGGAATGAGCAGCCCCGCATGAAAGGCGGGTTTAGCACGCGAATGCTATCAAGTCTTTCCTAAAAAGGGCCAGACTAAGGCTCATCCTAGAAAAGCTGAGGGTTATTTTGCATAAAAGCGTTTAACCTAGAAGTATAAAAGCATTTAAGAAAACATACAGGAATAAATAATTAATAATTCTCAAGATTAATCTCAACAGTAACATTGAATATACTCAAGGTTCTCATTCTCGGTATCTCCTGTCTCAAATCTCATAATAATTCTCAGTGTTTCACCACACTGTCTCATTCTCAACAAAAAAGAACAGCTAGCAGCGTCACACGGCCAGAAAATCTTACCCAGGTCATATTAATTAAGGTGAAGCTACGTTGTAAAAAGCCACCAAGTCGCTCTTAACCGGGAGCACGGCCACTCTAATGGGTTTACACTCTGCAGAGGTTGTACGCTTTACCCGCAAGATACAGTACCCTCCCGTCGAAAGGTACAATAACAAAATCCATTAGAAGTCTAATCCCGGCCTTGCCATGGTAATACCTGATATCCACACAAGTACCCCGGGGGCTTCGACCATACCTGATGTTTACACAAGTATCCCGAAGTTCCATCCCCTGGGCAATACACCGGTGGTGACGCATCCCTCAGGACCTCACCCATGGTGCACGTACCGTGACATACCTGACGTTATTCTCCCTCTAGATCATATTCGTCCCATACTGTCGGGACCCGAAAAACGGAGTCGAATCCCTACTGTGTCTTACCTGTACTAGTCCCTGGATTAAGTAGCTAGTACACACAGATATACAGTTTGAATCATCACCATTCAACGAAAAGTAATTTATTACATCAGAGTCGCATAATTATTACAAAGTTCAGGCTCCAAGGCCTAGCAATGAAATTTAAATAACAGTTCAACGCGAATGAAAACCAAATCACAACTCCACAGGCATGCCCGAAGAATGCGCTCCTAGACGTCGGAGTAGTCTTCATCCTGAATACCATCAGCGAAATCCCCGTCTTGATACACTTCCTCATCGGCGTCGCATCCTGCTCGTTGGAATGAGCAGCCCGAGAATAAACTCGAGGTAAGTAATCTTAATTACTTGCAAGACAATGCCTAGATGCTATGCAGGTTTCAAGGGGAGGTTTGGGGAAGTTTTGCATAAAGCTAAGTTTCAAACTTTTAAACCTAATTTGAGAAAGCGATTTTGAAATTGAAGTTTGAACTTTATAATCCTTTTCTTTTGGAAAAGACAGCATCTACTGACTTAACCAGATCATCATGGCACCCACCATGAAGACAACCACGCACATGCAACACCGATTGGAAGGCAATTCCCAAAACAAAGAGAGGGAGAAGAGAGGTTTCCAAAACTACAGTGGGGTAGCTTCCGTCGTTCACCCTTAACCATTGGACGAGGCTTTCATGAAAGTTTACACTCTGCAGAGGTTGTACGCTTTACCCATGAGTAGGTGGCTTCCTAGGAATCACCCAAAGGAAGTGGACACCACGAGGTCTTTCACCACAACCTTCCCTTAGACCGGCATTCCCACTAAGGTTTCCACACCAATGCCCCTCTTGTGCCGATAGGTTCTGTTCTATGGACACACCTGGATACCCACTCCCAACCACAAAGGAAGGTTCTGTTCTTATGGACATATCCAGATGCCCACTCCCTATTCCACCAGGAATGCCAGACTAAAAGTCCGAAGGGTACTCAACCAGGACCTGTCCATACAGGCACTCAATGGTCGCACTGTTGAACTAGTCTAGGTACCACAAGGAATCGATCCTTAAGTCAAACGGGTATGGTCCACCATCAACCCAATCTCGAGCATACTGCCACCGAGCAGTTGCCAACCACCTTGCAACCATCTACCCCGATTGAGAAACCATTTAAAAAGCCCGGGATAGCACCCACTATCCCTACAGACAATTCCCGACACAGTAGCACCCACTACCGGCCATTCAATTTGCAATCAAGTTTGTATCGGGGTTGAACACAAAAGTAAGTCTCTAGATTGCATTTGCTAAGCAGGTAATGTAAAAATCACTAAACAAGGATGGCAGCAAGATTAAATAATATTAATTAGCTAAGGTTGATGAGATTGGCTGTGTATATCAATCATATAGGACTTATCTACAACTTAGCTCAAATATTGTTTTTAACTTTTAACTAGCATCTAGGTTTTGCAAAAATCTAATAAAACATTTATGAAAATTGGGTAATAGCAACATGGCACAATGTCTTGCCTTGATCCTGGTAGTTGGATGATCAACAAGAAATCTCCTTCAAATGACGGATCTAACGTTTAAAAGAAATACAATAAGAACCATGTGCGATAAAATATGATGCTTGCATGACATGTCATGAGGATGATGCAAACAGTACAGAATAGTATAAAATAATTTTATAAAACTTCTGAAATTGATTTCGTTATTTTTAGAGTTCCTATATTTAATTATGATTTTTATAAACTTAATATTAAGGTACAAAAGAGAGTCAATAATAAATAAATTTGAAAAATTTACCAAAACAGAACAGGAATCATATTATAATATATCTAACTTTATAAAATAATTTTGATATTTTTGGATCTCTAAATTAATTTATAAAATTCCTATACATGCAAGAACTAATATAATTATCAAAATTTAAATTTAACAGAAACATGTAAATAAACAGTACATAAAAATAATTTAGAATTTTATGAATCTAACAAAATTTATTTCACAATTTTCTGATTTGTCTACAAATTTATATGGAATTTACAATATGTAGCATATTCTGAAAATAAGGAAAATAGAAGGAAGGGGTATTGGCGTGGCAAGTGGGCCGCCCACTCGGCCTACGCGAGCGCAGGGGAGGGCGCTGAGGCGCTGATCGCTGGGGCCCGCTGAAGCGAGGCAGAGCAGGAGCTGCTGGGCGGCGGCGCGGCGGCGGCCCACGGCATGAAGCAGCATGGGAAAAGAGAGAGGGCGAGGCGCTCTGCCGAGCTGGGTGGCGTGGCATCATGCGGCGGCGGCGCTGCTCGACCTAGATCATGGGCGGCGTGAGCACGCAAGGCGGCGTTGGCGGCGCGACGGCGACGGCAGGGCGGCAGTGAGACCAGTGAGGCAAGGGAAGGTAATGGCGGCGGCGCTTGGCACGGAGCGCCGAGGCGGTGGGTCGGCGTCTGCGGGCCGTGGAGCGGGCGGAGGGCACGGCGGCGGCCTCGCCGGCAGGGAGATGGGAGCGGCGAAGGGGTCGGCGGGGTTTCTAAGAGGGCAAGGGTGCTAAGGGGGCTCACCACGGCGACAATCGGGCGACGATTTGGTTCGACAGCAGAACGGGACGGCGTCGGCTCCGGCGATGAAAAGCGGAACTCCGGCGGCGGCGACGAGCTGCTGACAGCAAGAACGGGTCAAGTAGACGCCCAGGGACAATTCTGCCTTAAGGATCAAAGGTCGAAACTCACCGGAAGGTCGAGTTTTGGTGAGGAGGCAAAGAGGTTGGAGGAGATGGGTTTTTGGGCTGCTGTGTCGATTTTGGAGATGAGGACGATGCAAATCAGGGGCTTATATGGGGGAGAGTCCTAGTAGGGATTGGAGCAACAGATATGACTCCCTAATTTTAGGGAAATCTTTCCAAGGTAGTGGTGGAAGGAGGAGAGATTTTAGGGGGACTTCCCTAATTATCTGACAAGTTAACAGGGAAGGGGGAAGAGAGAGACTTACAAGTGGGTCCACGAGTAAGAGAAGAAAGATTTAAATATAAATTTATATCTTGGTTTAAACATAAGGTTATTATGCATTTATGCTTTAAATATTCAAATAAAACATCAATAGTCAAAACAATAAGAATATATTTTTATTATGTTACTTTGTTTAAATAATTCATTTTAAAATATTTTTCCAAGGAACATACTCAATTTAAAAGGGTTTTGAATTTCAAGAATTTACAAATGCAATGCAATGCATGTATGCATGATTTTTTTATTTTTGAAAAGAAAAAAAAATGAGGATGTTACACATACCGAGCTTGCGGTCGCACAGGATATCTTGGTTAAACTCATCACAATCGTCGGTCCTTATTCTCGGAGCGGCAGTCAAACACAAACCCAAGTCTCGTGCACGAAGGCACCCACCATACATTCCAACCGTTCCTGATCCCAATTATTAGTTGGTCAAATTTTAATTAAAGAGTGATCAAGCCCACCATAACCAAGTTCACCAGTCTCATTCTCCGGTGCACAATTCTCAGGAGGAATACAATAATGATCATAGATGCGGGAAATCACTCCCCGATGTCTAACTAAGGGTAGGTTCTTTTCAGCTTTTCTTATCTACTTATTTGCCTTATCTCGTCACTTTGAGAATTTTTTTGAGATAGCCTTGAGAGCCGGTTGGCCTCCAATTTCGGGGTTTCGAGAGCATGCGGGGCCCGCTTGTCAGATTGCAGGGCCCGCTTGTCAGCGACATCTCGCGGCTTAACCACCCACTAACGGTCGAGCGGGTCGGCCCACTGGTCAGCTACACCGCCGGGAGGTATGACGCTAGCCGGCGTCATCGTCGTCTTCCCCGGCCGTGCGCGTATGGCTGTGGGGAAACAACGGCGGCGCACCGGCGACTTGGGTCACGGGGGTCCACATGCGCCGAGGCTCAGGATCTAGGGTTCACGACGAACCTAGGAAAGGCCATGACGCCGCCGGAGGTGGACGGAATCGGCGTCGCGACGATGACTAGCTACGGCGGTTACAGCTCACCGTGGTGCCGGCCATTCTAGCCTTTCCGAACGCACTCGAGGGGCGCAAAAGCTGCCAGGGGCTTTGGGAACGTACCCGCAATGGCCAAAGAGGCTGAGGGGCTTGGGGTTGTCCTGACATTGAGGATCCTCGAGGCAGCCCAGAACAGGGGCCACGTCAGCGAGCCGCTCCGATAGGCCCTGGGCCAAATTAGGGCATAGAAGGTGAGCACAAGACCACGGGGGTGCTCGTTTCGCAAGGAATTGGACCGGAACTTACCAACGTCGGCGGAATTGGAAAGGGGGCAATCCTCGGCCGGCAGCGCTTCACGAGGTCTCCGGTGAGCTACAAGGCAGGAGAGCCCAATTAAGAAGAGGATGGGGTGGAGGGGGAAAGGAGCTTGCAAAGGAACTCGGGTCCGAGCCAAGAAACACACAGACGTTTGCCTAGGGCTAGACTGGGCGCGGCGGCGGGGTGGCCGAAAGGGGACAAGAGGAATGAGGGGCACCCGGCTTTATATGGACCCCGGGGAGTGAAACGACGTAAGGGCGATGGCAAGGGGGGGTCTGGCCATGGCCAAGAAGGTTCCAGGGGGCCGGTCATCGAAGACGGCCAGCAAGGCCATAGCATTGATGTTGCGGCGTTGGGTGGGTGAACCACCGAGCAGAGAAGAGAGACAAGGGAAGTAAGGGCGACGCGACCACCTTGCAGTGGTAGTGCTCGTGGCAACATGCCGAGCGGGGTGGTCTTGGCCCGGCTGGCCGAGGGGACGGCACGGCATGGGTGTCGTGACGCGTCCAGAGCGGCGGGCGCGCGTGTGACACGCCGGGCACGGTCAGCGAGGCAGACGCGCGGGGTTGCGCAGTACGGCTCGGCAGACCAGAGATCCGGCAGTCCGACGACGACCTCCAGCGGTGTGCATGACACGGACTGGGCACACGTGCTCGGCGCGGTGAGCACAGCGAGGCCGGCGCGCGACGGGCGAGGAACAGGGGAGGGGAAGCAACTGACAGATGGGGCCGATGCCTCACGACCTCACGTGCAGCTCGGCTAGGCCGGGACGCGCGGCACGGTCGGCGTGGCGCGCGCGCGAGGACAGCCAAGGGGAATGATAGGTAGGGCCAGTGCGGCGAGGAAACAGCTGCGGCGTGGGCCGGCCGGGCTAGGCGCGCGCAGCCATAGGGAAAGAGGAGGAATGGGCCAAGGAGGAAAAATGGGCCGGGGCAGATTATATTTCTTTTTATTTTCTTATTTTTCTCTTTTATCTTTTCTTTTTATTTTTATTTGTCCTATTAAGAAAAGGGTGCTTGGGGTAGAGAATATCTTAAAAATTTTCTGAGGTAGTACCCCATTAGAGTCCAACTTCTAATTGTTATTTTCGAGGGCCTTTTTGAATTTTTGAATATTAAGTTCCCGCTGCTTATGTTTTTCATTAACTCGTTCCGTTATTTTTATTTTAAATAATCCAAGTTTTATTTTCTTAATAAAAATAGGAATGTTACAAATCTCCCCCACTTAAGAAGGATCTCGTCCTTGAGATTCCAAGGATTCAAATAGGCCTAGGAACTCAGCTCGAAGGTCTTCTTCCCTTCCCAGGTGGCTTCCGACTCCGGGTGGTTGTTCCACTGCACTCGGCAGGAACGAACGGTCTTAGTCCGGGTCTTGCGGACTGTTTTATCGAGGATTTTGATCGGATATTCCTTGTATGTCAAATCGGGTTCCAAATTCAAAGCTTCCATAGGCATCTTCTCTTCAGGCACCCTTAAGCACTTCTTCAGCTGCGAGACATGGAACACCTTGTGCACATGTGCCAACCGTTCAGGCAACTCTAGCTGGTATGCCACCTGTCCTTTTCTTGCAAGGATCTTGAAAGGACCAATATACCTGGAAGCAAGCTTGCCGCTGACTCTAAACCTGCGAATACCTTTGAGCGGGTAAACTTTGAGGTACACAAAGTCACCTATAACGAAGGCAAGGTCCCTGCGGCGATTGTCGGCATAGCTCTTTTGCCTGGATTGAGCAATCTTGAGTCTTTGTTGGATGAGTTTGACTTGCCTTTCCACGTCTACCAACAAATCAGGACCGAACACTTTTCCTTCACCTGTCTCTTGCTAGTAGAGAGGGGTACGATACTTCCTTCCATACAGGGCTTCAAAAGGGGCCATCTTGATACTGGATTGATAGCTGTTATTGTAAGCAAACTCAGCATAAGGCAACTGTTTTCCCAACTTCCTTGGTTAGTCAGCGCACCGGCTCTAAGCATGTCTTCCAAAATCTGATTCGTCCTTTCTGTCTGACCATCCGTCTGAGGGTGGTAGGCGGTGCTGAAGTTCAACTTCGTTCCCAAGGAACCATGGAGCTTCTGCCAAAACTTAGAAGTGAACTGGGTACTTCTGTCTGATACTATCTTCTTAGGCACTTTGTGCAAGCACACTATCTTATTCATGTACAACTCTGCCAGCTTGTCTCCAGATTAGGTGGTGCGAACAGGCAAAAATGGGCTACTTTGGTGAGTCTGTCCACTATGACCCATATGGAGTCATAACCAGACTGAGTCCTTGGTAACCCGGTGATGAAGTCCATACTGATTTCTTCCCATTTCCACTCGGGGATTTTCAAAGGCTGCAACAGACCTGCTGGCCTTTGGTGCTCTGCCTTAACTCGCTGGCAGACGTCGCAAAGAGCTACATATTTAGTCACTTCCTTTTTCATTCTAGTCCACCAATATGACTCCTTCAAATCCAAATACATTTTGGTGCTACCAGGATGGATGGATAAGGGTGTATCATGAGCTTCCTTTAGAATGGTCTCTTTTATTTCCTTGACATCAGGTACAAAGATTCGGGTTCCAAACCACAGTATGCCTTTGACATCTTCGAAAAATCCTAGGCCTTTACCTTTCTTAATCCTTTCTCTTATTCTTGCTACTTTAGCATCACCTTCCTATCCTTTCATGATCTTTTTCGTGAGTGCTGGGAGTAACTCCAGGGAGTTCACATGGCCCTCAACAACTACCCCCAGATTTAATCTCTCAAATTCCTTGTGCAACTCTGGCTGGGCTTCCTTAACCATCATGTTGTTGCAGTAGGATTTATGACTCAAAGCATTAGCTACTACATTTGCTTTTCCTGGGTGGTAGTGGATTCCCAAATCGTAATCCTTGATCAACTCCAACCATCTTCTTTGCCTAAGGTTTAGATCCGGTAGGGTGAAGATATACTTCAAACTCTTATGATCGGTATAAATCTCTGTTCGATTGCCAATCAGGTAATGCCTCCAAATTTTCAGGGCATGAACAACTGCAGCTAGTTCCAAATCATGGGTAGGGTAATTCTTCGCATGCGGCTTAAGCTGTCTAGAAGCATAGGTCACGACCCTTCCTTCTTGCATGAGTACACAACCTAATCCTTGCTTGGATGCATCACAAAATATCTCAAAGTTCTTGTGAACATTTGGCAGAACCAACACTGTGGCTGATGTCAATCTTTGCTTTAATTCCTTAAAGCTAGACTCGCATGCTCTTGTCCATTCAAACTTCTTTTCCTTCTTCACGAGGTTGATCAGGGGACGAGCAATCTTGGAGAAATCTTCAATAAACCTTCTGTAGTACCTTGCCAGTCCTAGAAAACTTCTGACTTGGGTCACCGACTTGGGTTGGTTCCACTCCAACACACTCTCAACTTTTTTCGGATCCACCGCTACACCACCAGCTGATATAACATGACCCAGGAAGGAAATTTCTTTTATCCAAAACTCACACTTGGTGAACTTTGCAAACAGTTGGTGCTCCCTTAGCCTTTCCAACACGATACGCAGATGGATTTCATGCCCTTCCTCTGTCTTGGAGTACACCAGAATGTCATCTATGAAGACTACCACGAACTTGTCCAGGAAATCCATGAACACCTTGTTCATGTGATACATGAAATAAGCTGGGGCATTAGTCAACCCAAAGGACATTACTGTGAACTCATATAGCCTATAATGGGTAGTGAAGACCGTCTTAGGTATATCTGACTTTTTAATTTTTATCTGATGGTAACCTGACCTTAAGTCAATTTTTGAGAACACACCGGCTCCTTTCAGTTGATCAAACAAGTCATCAATCCTTGGTAGCGGATACTTGTTCTTGATAGAGACTTCATTGAGCGATTGGTAATCCACACACATTCTCAAGATCCCATCCTTTTTCTTGACAAAGATTACTAGAGCTCCCCAGGGTGACGCACTAGGTTTTATGAAGCCTTTGCTTTGCAACTCTTCCAGTTGTTGCTTCAACTCCGCTAGCAAATTAGCAGACAATCTGTAGGGTCTCTGGGAAATAGGAGCAGTTCCTAGAGCCAACTATATGACGAACTCAACATCTCGATCTAGGGGCATCCCAGGCAACTCTTCGTTAAACACATCCGGGTACTCCCTTACCACAGGTATGGAGTCCACTGGCTTTTCTCTTACTTGATTTAGGGTGATCAGATTTTTAGGGAGGTGGTTAAAGGCCACATGGACTTGTTGACCTTTATCATTGACCAATCTCATTGATCTATTGGTGCAATCAATCTGTCCCTTATACTTAATTAACCAATCCATACCCAAAATCACTTCAATTCCAGTGGAATCTATTACGACCAGATTGGCTAAAAATTTTACTCCTTTTATTATTATCTCCACCTCGGGACAAACTAGGGTTGTAAGCATCTCCTTCCCAGGTGAGTATACTACCATAGCCTTTTCTAGTAGGCTTAATTTCAACCCATTTTGCTTAGCAAATTGAGATATTATAAAGGAGTGGGTAGCACCGGAGTCAAACAAGGCAATAGCAGGTACTGAATTTATTGAAAACTTACCCAACACCACTGCGGGATGACCCTAAACTTCTTTTGCTATGATGTGGTTGACACGGCCTCTTCCGGCCGTCTGAGGGGCCCTGGGCTTGTGTGGTGTCCCACGGCCTTGATCTGCTGTAGGGGGCCGTGCGGAAGTTGAGCCTAACTTGAATGGCACTGGAGTGATGCTCTTGGTAGGACACTTATTGGCATAGTGTCCTAGCTGGCTGCAAGCAAAGCAACGAACTGTTGACATGTCCCTCTGGGGCTGACTGCACTGGTGCCTTACTGGGAAAAACTGGCTGACTCCTTTGGAAACGCTGAGCCTTTGGCTTGGAACTTCCTGCAACGTGCTGGTTGCGTTGAGCCAACTTCCTCTTCCTGGAGGCTGCTCTCTGACGCTAGATATCTTCTTGCACAAGTGCCTTATTGTACAATTGCTAAAAGATAGTATACTCCCCAGAGGCAATGAAAGCTTTGATCTCGGGATCCATGCCCTCCATGAAGTACCAAATCTTATTTTCTTCGGTTGCCACATCCTTAGAGGCGTAATGTGCTAACTGAGTAAACTTGGTTAGGTACTCACTCACTGACATGTTACTGTCGGGACCCGGCTCAGCAAGCCGACCCCTCCGTGCATTACAGTACTAGTCTCAACGGATCACAGCTAGTACGCACAGTTAGAGCAATCTAGAATCACACCTTGCTGTTCAACGATTAACAAAATAAAGTACCTTGGCCACAAACACCAAATATTACAATAATTGTCTTAATGTGACTAGTAGCAAGCGGAAGATAGAAATTAAATGACGGCTCGGTAAACCCATCCATACACCACAGGCATCTGACTAGGGATACATTAGTAGCCGAAAGCTCCATCGTCATACCCTGCCTCGTAATCCACGTACTCGGCAGTGTCGTCACCTGCGCACAGATCTGAAGTACAACTAATGAGTATGGATAAACCATGCCCAGCAAGCATATATATCCTTAAATCATGAATGCAAGGCTTAGAAAGGAATAAAGATGGTTATTTTGCATAAAGAGCACTTTTAACAATCCTATTAGTTATTAAGCAATAGTTCAAAAACAATTTTAAATTCATTTCTTTACACAGATATTTCTCAATATTAAATATATTCATATGCTGTCTCAGCATGTACCGAGATGACACTCCCTGTCAACTCTACATGAAAATCCCTTGCAATACAAATGCACTGCATGGCAATCGCTGCCCGGCATTCACTGCCTGGCAATCCCTGCCCCTACATCTATAGCAGGTTAATTATTAAAAGGTGAGATAACGTGTAGAGCCGCCTAAGCCCGCTCTTAACCGTGAGCACGGCTATCATGATAGTTTTAACTCTGTAGAGTGTGTACACTTTACCCATAGGACTCACCCAAGAGTGAGACGAAGCCGCTATCCCCGTTCCATCTAGGGTCAAGAATGCCTCACTAAGGATTCGCCCCAAGCCGTTTCACACTAAGCTAGAGGTTCCCCTCTTGTGCCAGGTGGGTATACGGTGGTTGCAAACCACACCCACGCCACCGTGACAATCCAACCCTAGATTTCCTGAGGTAACAACTAAGGTATTACTATTATTAACACCCATGACTGTGTTGTTGTGCTTGGCTAGATCATCCATTATGTTCGGTCCTTATATCGACCGAGGTGGCACACCACAAACCAACAACCGCTGATCAAACCACCACCTCGAATCTAACCACCACCTCGAATCTACTCACGCCACGTTGATTTTAGTTCAATTAAAGTTTAACCAAAATCACCAGGTAAAGAGTAGATTCCCTCTACCAAGATTTTAAATAATTTTTCATCATAATAATCATCTAGATTTTCCATCGAAGCAACTAAGCATCTAGCGTGAGTAAATTCAAAGATGGCTTTAATAAGATATCAGTTATGCTAGGCGTCAATAGAAAGGTAACATGTGCTAATAGATGATTAACACGTCATTGGCAATAGCTAAAATTAAATAGACAAAAACAAAGGTAAAACTAGCATGCACACTTCAATTTCTATGAATAGTACATCTAAGAGAAAAACAGATGGGATCAAAATGAATCTAGCTTGCACCTTGGTCCGAGTAGCACGTTCCCTAACAACCGGCAGCTAGCTCCCCTCCGGACTCCTCCGCTACGTCTACACGTAAATCGAGGCACAGATGAATCAACAGCAGCAAATAAAATTTAGAAAAATATGAAATAAATGCAGGAGGTAGATTAGGTTAAAAAAAGATCAACAAAATTGGTTTGACGCGAATCGGAGTTACGGTTTGGGAGATACAAAAATACGAAGGAGCACTGTTCATAGCTTTGACTGGGATTTGACCGGATTGAGGAATAAAGAGGGCAGCTGCTCTGTTTTGCATCTTCTCAGTGCAGAACAGAGAAAGGAAAAGGGCAGAGAGAGAGGAAGAAAGAGAGAGAGAGTGGGAGAGAGAGATGGGGGCGGCGGCGGCGGCTCCTGCTCCGGCGGACGGCGGCGGTAGCAGTCCGGCGGTGGCAGGCGGCGGTGGTCTCTCAGTGGCGGCAGCGTGGTTGGTGGCAGCTCGGCGGCCTTCCGGCGAGGCGGCGGCGACGACTCCCGGCTAGGAGCCGATCAGGGCTGATGCTGGCGGCCGGCGCTGTGGGCGGCGGCGCTGGGAGCCGGGCGCTTTGCTCGTGGAGGCGCGACACTCGCCCGCCAGCGGCGGCGGGAGACCGGAGGCGGGTGGCGGCAGGCGGCTCCTCCGGCATAGCATGGGGGCTCACCTCGGCACGGTGACGACGGACGGCAATGACTCCTTCTCCCCCTGCTCTATGATTAACTTCTAGGGTGCTCTCGTCGGCTAGGGTTTGGGGAGCTCGTGGCGATGGATGTCACGACCAATGGTTTGGGCTTTTATACTGTCAAAATTAGGGTGTTGTATATGGCAGGTTTGGGTCGATTTGGTCTTGATTTTGGAAACGGGAGATATGGCAAGTATAGATTTGATTTGGATATGAGGCTGCACGGGTAAGTCAAGAAGTGGGTTGGATTTGGCAACTACGGATTTGGTTTGTCTGAATCGGATTAGATGTGGATTCGATTTTGATTTGGGGGTGAGCTGGCCACCCTGATATGGTTTGGGGTTTTTAGGCATGGAAAGATTGCCCTACCCACTGGAAGGTTCGTTCATGAGTGGACGAACACGGGGTTGATTAGGAAAAATGATTAGGGAAAAGATTATGGTTTAGAGGAAAATTAAAGAGTAAATATTAAATAACAGATCCTAAAGCGAAATAATGCCTTTTAAAATTTAGAAAATACAAGGATGTCACAGTTACCCTGCCAAAGGTGCTGGAACTCACGTCTCTTGATTTCTTTAACTCCCCGAGGAATATGGGCATCAGTGAAGGCCTTAGAGAACTCTTCCCACTCAATTGCGTCGGGGTCTTGGTGGATAGCACAGTAATTCTCCCACCAAAGAGCTATAGAACCTGAGAGTTGATGAGCTACGAATTGGACACTTTCTTGCTCTTCACACTATGCTAGGATCAGATGGCGCTCCATGTCCTTGAGCCAATCTTCAGCATCCAAGGGGTCAACGGACCCGGCAAACACAGGTGGCTTGGTTCTCAAGAACTCCGCAAGCCTAGACTGCGGAGGGTGGAATGCTAGGACTGGAGCTTGAGGCTGGTTCAGATTCTAAGTCAAGGTCTACAGCAGATGTAGATGCATGTTCATAACTTGGCGCCAATTGGGCTCGCCCGGAGGGGGTGGCGGAGGATTCTGAGTCAAGGATTCTGCTCGGGTTGCCTGACCAACAGAGCTGGAACTTGCTGAGGTGCAGGGGATTGTCCAATTGGTGCAGTACTTGCGTCGGGCTGTGCTGCTCCTGGAGCATGACCACTGCCGGAGGCGGGAGCTTCAGCATCTCGAGTACTCCTTGTGATCACCATCTGAGAGGCAATCAAAGGAGTTGAGGACAAGATAGCCAAATAAGGAGAGGAAGTTTGCCAACAATTATTAAACAACATAGTTTTTAAAGCACACACGGGGAAACACATAGTTCATTACAACAACAGGGGTACAAGCAACGAACACACTGTATCACAACTGCCAATACAGTCGGTTCACACTCAAGCACTAGCTACGATACAAGGGAAACAGAGTTCCCAGCTAACTAAGGGTCCTCGTAGTCAGACTCGAAGACAACTTCCTCGGGGTCTTCTTCTTCTTTGTCTTCTTCTTCGCCTTCCGCGCCTGGAAGGAACAAGGGAACCCAGTTGGGCGGAGGGTGCAGAACAACAACGGGGGGAACGTGGTTGAGGTCGAGGCTAGGAGGAGGGGCTAGTACTCCGGACGGCACCTGCTCAACTCGGGGGTCAGCAGGGAGGAGCGATAGCTCGCGTGGTGAGCTAACCGGATGAACGGCGGCTGGAGGCTCGGGTAGTGGCACTGGACTCGGGTGGGAGCTCCCCTGAGAAACCTCTGTGGTGTGTACATCAGCAGATTCGGCGGCTCGGGAGGAGGCGGGGGCGGTAGCTCGCAGGCGGTTGTTGTCTCGGACAAGCTGGCATATCTTCTTGTGGAGGTGGGTCCTCTCCATCTCCCAGAGAGACTCCCTTCTCTTGAGCTCGCGGTTCTCATTCTTCACGGTGGCCAGCTGGCGGGAGGCGGCCTGCGCGCTGACCAGCTCCCTCTGGCTGATCACATAGGCATCGTCTAGGGACTGGACCAAGGCGGTGAGGTGGTACATCAGGTGTCTTGCTCGCCCTCGGCGGGGCAGCAGAGGTCAAGACCTCGTCGCACACGAAGGGAAGTAGCAAAAAGCAGTGTGGCACAACTCCTGCTAGAAGATGCTGTCGAACCGTATGATGGCGGCCCGGGCAGCATCCTGGATAGCGTCAGAGCACTGGTCCCACACACCAGTGAAGCGGTAAGGTCCCCGGCACGGAGGGAGACCTTGGGCGAAGACAGTGACGGAAACCACCCAGCAGGACCTGCCACGACGAGTGGTGGTGGAGCCGTGAAACATCGGAGAGTCAAAGCCAAGGGCGTCCATCATTAGCATATGCTGATGGACGAAACTCCCGTAGCCCAACCTACGGGAGGAGGCGAAGGTCGACATCCTACAAAGTGCAAGAGAAGCGTTAGAGTAGTACAAGGTGAGGCAGAAGGGTAAGCACTCATTGTAAAATAGCCTTTTTATAGAACATAAGGGTCTCTAACTATTCTGGGGGTCACGTGCTAATGCCTGTGGCTCTGGTACCACTTCTGTCGGGACCCGGTCAAAGCGACCGAACCCCTCTATGCATTCCGTTTTAGTCGCAAGGATCAATAGCTAGCATGCACAGTCCAAACAGAATGATACATCACCAACTGGAATAAATTATTACATAACAGGGGCATAACCACAGTCTAGTACAAGCATGGCGACACGCAGGTCGCGAATCAGAGTTTAACAGAATACAACAAAGGGTTCACATACATTAACACACACGTGCCACTAGACAGCTACTACTATTCCTCTACATGCAGGTAGGCAGACAGGCAGTGCCCCTAGTCTTCCGAAAAGTCCTCGTAATCACTCGCCTCGTAGTAAGCACTGACGTCGTCGTACTGCGGGTCTTCCACTAACTGCTCCTCAACTGAAGTTGAGAAAAAGAGACAGGGAAAAAGCAAAGGTGAATACAATTGTACTCCGCAAGTCAGGGGGATGAGTGCAGAACGGGGTATAGTACAATAGCAGGCTTAGGAAAATTTGCAGAAAGCTAGTTTTTCCAAATTTTGCCCTACGAGAGGGAAAAGCAGTTTTTAAAACTGTTGCGGTAGACCAAACCATATGAAATGCGTTTTCCTTTGCTAATCCAGTTTTACAATTCCGTTGGCAAAATTCTTACTCACACCAAAACTTGTTTTGAAAAGAAGGATCTACCATATGATCGGTCCCTTCGCATGCTCTTGACCGTGAGCACGGCTATCATGATAATTTTAACTCTGCAGAGTGGGTACACTTTACGCTCAGGGAGTAACACACCAACGATGCGTACCACAAAGCCTTTTTGGACTAAAAGCCCTAATAGCACTTGCTCGGTGAATCATTCCTAGGCACCTTATTGGGGATCGGCCCACGGCCCAAGTCTTCACGTTGTACAAGAAGGCCGAGGAAATGAGGCCCAAGGCGCCGACGAACAGGGATGCATCTTCCCTGTCCGTACAACCCCAGATGTTTGCAAGGCACATCACCACCTGCAAGTGGCTACTAGAGATTTAAGCTTAATAGGCTAGGTCCGTCCCATAACGGGACCTGAGGCTGTATTGTGAGGCTCAGTTCATAGGATCACAGGAAGAGCAGTCCTTAGACTAGGGGAGGAGTACTAACACAAACCCAAAACCGTGCATCACCTGCACCATACCGGCAACCGGGTCCTCCCTAATCAGAGCATTTTAAAGGGAGAGTAGAAACATATCCCAATCCCTGGCATCTACCCCGATGCCGTATTTTACCAAACCACATAGTTGTAATTATGTGAAATCATGGTGAAATCGTACAATCATATATAGCATTTTTACCCTATTGCAAGGAAATTTATAAGCAAGGTAGTTATAGATATCCCTAGGGTTCAAAATTTATAAAGGGACAGAACAACATTTTAATTTCTAGTGATAACTAAGCTCTACTAATTACTAGTTTTATAATTAGCATGTAGTTTTCTAAATACTATCAAAACCTTTAAATAAGACAATGGTTCGTTCAATATGCATCAAGGGACTTGCCTTGGTCAAACTCCTGGTGCGGGTAAGCGTCTTCGGCAGGGGTCTCCACAAACTCCTCGGGATCTATCCTCGCGCAAGCACCACACCAAAAATTAAATTTTTAAAAAACTTTCCTGAAAGGAATCTTTATAACAAAATCTTTATACATAGGATGTAAGGGTCTCCATTTTTTGCTATTTATTAAATAAGCTAAAAGAGGTTATTTGATTTTTACACAATAATAACCTTACTGGAGTGCTGGGTTTAACAGTTTTATTAAATCTGGAAATTCACCTAGTATTTACAGAATTTTCCTAAGATTTTTTTGATGTCATTTGGTATTTTTAATAAATCTATTACCCTTTTCTGGTTTTCTAAATTAAGAAATATGGGGAAATTCCGCCACAGTGACGATGGGCTCGCCCAATTGCGTCTTGAGGCGGCCCAAGCATGTCTGAAAGGCGAGATCGCCATGGTCTTGTGGCGCGGCGTTCGAGGAGACGACTCTCGGAGTATGTCTCCACTCAAGCTGACAGGTGGGTCTAGCGGGCCCACCTGTCGGCAACGGGAAGGCGTCGAGCGGGTTAACACCGCAATTAAGCCTTGCGGGGCCCGCTTGTCAGCAACACCCCTCACTGCTTAACCACCCGCTAAGGGTCGAGCGGGTCGGCCTACTTGTCAGCTACACCGTCGGGGGGGTATGACGCTAGCCGGCATCATCGTCGTCTTTCCCGGCCGCAAGCGCGTGATCATGGGGAAACAACAGCGGCACACCGGCGACTTGGGTCACGGTAGTCCACATGCACCGGGGCTCAGGATCAAGGGTTCACGGCAAACCTAGGGAAGGCCGTGACGCTACCAGAGGTGGACGGAATGGGTGTCATGAGAGTGACTGGCGGCGGCGGTCATGGCTCACCGTGGCGCCGGCCATTCTAGCGTTTTTCGAACGCACTCGAGGGGCGCAAAAGCTGCCAGGGGCTTTGGGAACGTACCCACAATGGCCAAAGAGGCGAAGGGGCATGGGGTTGTCCTGACGTCGAGGATCCTCGCGGCCCCCGGAACAGGGGCCATGTCGGCGAGCCGCTCCGGCAGGCCTTGGGCCAAATTAGGGCATAGAGGGTGAGCACAAGACCACGGGGGTGCTCGCTTTGCAGGGAATTGGTCCAGAACTTACCAACGTCGGCAGAATCGGAAAGGGGGCAATCCCTGGCCGGCGGTGCTTCGCGAGGTCTCCGGTAAGCTACATGGCAGGAGAGCCCAATTAAGAAGTGGACGGGGTGGAGGGGGAAAGGAGCTTGCAAGGGAGCTCGGGTCCGAGCCAAGAAACTCACAGACTTTCGCCTGGGGCTAGACTGGGCGCGGTGACGGGGTGGCCGAAAGTGGACGAGAGGAATGAGGGGCACCCAGCTTTATATGGACCCTGGGGAGTGAAACAGCATTAGGGCGATGGTAAGGGGGTGTCTAGCCTTGGCCAAGACGGTTTGAGCGGGCCGGTCGTCCGAGATGGCCAGCAAGGTCGTCGCATTGATGTTGCGGCATCGAGTGGGTGAACCACCGAGCAGAGAAGGGAGATAAGGGAAGTAAGGGCGACTCGACCACCTTGGAGTGGTAGTGCTCGTGGCAACACGCCGAGCGGGGTGGTCTTGGCCCGGCTGGCCGAGGGGACGGCACGGCGCGGGTGTTGTGACGCGTCCAGAGCGGCGGGCGCACGTGCGACACGCCGGGCAAGGTTGGCGAGGTGGACGGGCGGGGTCGTGCCGTATGGCCCGGCAGACCGGAGATCCGGTGGTCCGACGGCGGCCTCGGTGGTGTCGTGTGGCGGATGGCGCGACGTGCTCAAAGACGGTGAGCACAAGGCGCTAACGCGGCGGCGGCGAGAACGAGGGAGGCAAGCGGTGATAGGTAGGGCCGACGCCTCGACCTCGCGCCTGGCTGGCCAGGCGAAGCAAGACGGCGCGCGTGTGGTCTTGAGGACGGCCGAGGGGGGATGACAGGTGGGGCCGGCGTGGCAAGGAAACAGCTATGGCGTGGGCCAGGCGCGCGTAGCCGCGAGGAAAGAAGAGGAATGGGCTGAGGAGGAAAAACAGGCCGGGGCAGATTAGATTTCTTTTTATTTTCTTGTTTTTGTCTGTTGTCTTTTCTTTTTGTTTTCTTTGTCCTATTAAGAAAAGGGTGCTTGGGGTAGAGAATATCTTAAAAATTTTCTGAGGTAGTACCCCATTAGAGTCCAACTTCTGATTATTATTTTCAAGGGCCTTTTTGAATTTTTGAATATTAAGCGGGGGCCTTTTTGAATTTTTGAATATTGAGTTCCCGCTGCTTGTGTTTTTCATTAACTCGTTTATGTTATTTTTATTTTAAATAATCCAAGTTTTATTTTCTTAATAAAAATGGGAATATTACCATAGATTATCTATAATATTTTCTTAACGGATTTCCAATGTCTTCGAGACATTAATTATTCTTATTTAATATCATTAAAAATATTTCTATTATGCCTTTGGGACATAGAAATATTATATATATACATATATATTATATGTAAAAACATATCTTTTGCATTGGAAAAATCCAATTTTTAGGCCATATTGCGATAAACCAATTCTATAGGGGTCTAATAGCAATTTTCTATAAATACTTTCACATTCAGTCAAACTTCAGAGACTTGAATATAAAAGAACAACACTTTTTAATTCACATGCACAATTAAACAACACTTCAGGGGTTAATTTACAGTTTTTTAAAAAAAAATACACATAGTACAAACATGATTAACCAATACTTCAAGGGTTAATCTATCATTTAGCCATACATACACATAGAACATGTAATATATAAAACTTCGGGGGCTAATATGTAAATATGGTAAGTGAAAAATCCTTCCATTAACCAAGGAAGGGAGTGAGGGGTGTGGCTAGGGTTTTCCTAGCCACTAGATTCAGCCGCCGTTGCCGCCCCATGGGTTCGCTGGCGCAATCGTCTCCGACCTGCTAGGCCGAATCCACCGCTCTTGCTTGCCGAGCGTGCTTCCAGTCAACTCTCGGACGCGCCACAGTTAGATACTACACTATGCTGGATGCCACGCCGCTTCACCGGAGGCTGTGCCCTACGTTGGGACTGCACACATTGCGTTGAACCCATGCTGTGCCGGAGTTCCTGCTTATAGTCTGCACCCACTGCGTCGAAGGATGCGCACACGCGTGCTAGGGCCATATGCGTCATGCCAGGGCCGCATGCACCCATGCCAGGACGAAGGCTGTGTACCGTTGCGCCAGATCTGTGTGTTGGCACCGTCAGAGCCAGTACTAGAGGCTTCACCGCCGTCGGCAGGCTCTGCCATATTGCACCGTGCTAGGTCGGTGTTGGCCCCTCGGTCGGAGCCTGCTATCGCTGCAGCGCCGAGGGCCATCACATCGGGAAGCATTGCGTTAGGGCCGCCGTGTGAGCGCCGTGTTAGAGGCCACCATGCTGGGTTGGCTATCGCCATGCATAATTGTTACGCTGGACCGATCGTTGTCGAATCCATCGGCGCCGTGGCCTCCTTGGCACCGCCACCGGTCGCCATCAACATGGGTTGTGGCGAAGTTGATATGTGGAGCATAGCCATGGTACATCCATGGAGCACTGTAGGCGAAGCGGCGCCCATCTTCCTGGTATGCCATTTTAGTGAAAATGCAAAGGAACCTCGAATGCCTACCTCTCAGTGTAGCGCTCGTGCTGATAACGTGTTAAACGTTCTACCAATGAACAGTGAACAGTGAAAGAACAAAGAGAATAAAGAGTAATCTTTATTACTAATCACAAGTATATATTACAATAGGGACTAAGCCCTTTATATAGAGAATTAAAGGACTCCATGAAGAGACATCTTTAGGGAAGACATCCCTTAGGAGGAGGTGTCTCATGGGAATAGACACCTTTAATAATTTGCCCACATGTTAATCATTTTTAACAGTCCGGTCCTGCCGGGCGTGTCCGGTTGGGATGCCACATCAGCAGGCCCGATTCAAAAAGGGTTTTCTTGCCCCGCAAGTTGGTCGGACTAGACGCGTCCGGTGGGGCGCCGGACAGTGTCCGATGGAGTTGAGTTTCCCTGTTTCCTGGGTATTTGACCTTCACCTGGCAGTGTCCGATCGTGACCGGACACGTCCAGTGAACGCTATTTCAACTCGTCTATTTTTCTTCCCTTTCTATTTCCTCTCTAATCCTATCACTGATCGAGGGTTGGTTTGTTTCTTGTTGTTTTGGATATGTTTTGGTGTCTATCGACGCACATGATGGACTCGGTGCAGGCGGCGCGGGTAGTTCTTCGGTCGGGTGGGCTCGCAGCCCAGTTAGAGGATGGCTGTGAAGCACGTGGTGACGGAGATTATCGTGACGAGGACGAGAATATCACAGCGTCCATGTTGTGTGCGGATCTGATGGAGTGATGCGACGATAGTGGCATCAAGACTTGCTGTGAGATTCGTTCGTGAGTTAAATCCCGCATGTTAGTGGGCCTTCGCGGTTGGCCCAGGATTTAGGCCCAAGTGTGGGCTTGTGGTGGCTATATAAGGGACCCCAAGGATGTCATTTGGGGCTGCCCCTTTCAGCCAAGTGTCTGTAACTCTTAAGTGTGAGAGAGGTTGCCCGGTTTATATTTCCATATGTGAGAAATAAAGCCGATAGTTTGTGAATTTTCGTGTGCTCATGTGTGTGTGCTTGAGATGGATTTGCCTCTGTTTTGAACCCTTGTTTGTGCAGCATGTTCTTCCCTTCCTCCTCTCTCTTCTTTTCTTTCTTCTTCTCTAAGTTGAAGGCTTTCTTGATGAGATTTTGAGCTGGTTCGTTCTTGGTTTTTGCTGCAACTTGGGAGGCCAAAATATCATGGATTAGGGACCTTTTGGTTTCCCAAATCACCCCTCAAAAGGCCCCCATGCAGATGCTCAAGTTTCTCCATGTTTTGACTCATTTTGGAGACGATTTGGAGGATTTTGAGGGCTACTCGGTTTGAGCTCGTGCTACAGTGTTTAGGGGATCAAGATCCATAGAAAAGGATCTCCTTGGAACCCTCTTTCACCCCCAAAATTATTCTCCATGGCTTATATCCTTGCTCCACCGATTTGACCTCCGTTCGGTTGATTTCGGCCGTGCTTTTGGTTGATTCTTGAGCAGCGAGTAGAGCTAAGGTTTGGGAGGATAAGTTGCATCAATAGATCG
Organism: Olyra latifolia; assembly: GCA_036346145.1. Lineage (NCBI taxonomy): Eukaryota > Viridiplantae > Streptophyta > Magnoliopsida > Poales > Poaceae > Olyra > Olyra latifolia. The sequence goes on along the minus strand of CM070531.1, from coordinate 275,354 downwards.
GGGTCCTTGTGACTTAAAGATCATATCTTTTTACCCCCTAAATAGTTGCTACACTTCCAGCCATGTTTTGAATCAGTTTGCAACAAGGTTGAGTCCTTTTAAATCAAGTTTGTGTGCTGCTCAAAGGAGGAAAATTTATCATGGATTTAGATTCCTAGAAACCTAACAATCACCCCCACTAAGCCTCCTAGTAGATGCCATGGGCTTACTCTCATTTGGTTCTTTTTGGACATTTCTTGAGCGACAAGGAACTTGGGTTTCAGGAGGTTGAGCTCGAATCGCAATTAAGTTTCCAAAAATCGGCTCCCATTCACCCCCTCTATTCACCATGACGGTTTCACGTGTGGAGTCATTTTATTGCACTGTTTGGGAGCCATGAGGTTAATACCGAGCCCAAAATTTTTTGTTCAAAGTTCCTAACACCATGTGGTGTTTGATTTTTCATTTTTTTTTTCTACAAGGAGTTTTGAGGATATGTTTCATGGAGTGCTTCACGGATCATTAATTTATAGGGAGAAAAATTCCCCAAAATTTGAGAGCACCAGAAATCCACCAACCACCTGCTCCAAGTGATGAAAATTTCTGGAGAATCTGTTTTTGCTTTTTTAAAAATAACTTTGTTGATTTGGCTTGAAATCCTTTCCAAAAGCATGGTTTGAATTGATTCCTTTTTGTTTCGGCGCTTGACAACCAAGATTATGATTCAATAATTTCCTGCATATTCCTTGGTTCTCATCCATGCAAGGTAGGGTTGTGAATTCGAGGAGCATCAGTCCAAAAAAAATTCAAGGCTTCCATTCAAACCCTCCCCCCCTCTGATCGCCATGGTGGTTTCACAAATTATAACCACCCACCCATTCAACTTTTCTTATCTATATAGGATATTAATAAGATTTATTTGAGGGGAAAGATATGGATAAGATTTAAGTTTTGGTTCTTAAATTTCAACAATTTTTGACTATTTAAATAGCATTAAATAGAAAAAACATGCAGCTACATAGTCGTAGATTCTTTTGTCCGATTGTTTGAACAAATTAAAAATTTTTAAATTTGCAAGAAAGTTCAAGCATCTAACTAGGTTAAATAGGAAAGATATCAACTACAATGTTGTAGATATTCTCAAGAGCTATAATTGAAATATAAAGCTTGTTTCATCTAAGCTCATATGAACATATGAATAAGTAATGCAATTCGCAAGAGCTAAAATTTTTAAAAATATACATCTGTGGCGTTTTTGGATAGAATGGCAAGTGAAACTATTGAAAGTATCACCAGTGATTTGTTTACCCTATCATTGGTGGGTCATTTATGGACCCGCAAGTGAAAATATCATGATTCTAGGCTGGGATTGCTAGTGATAGGGTACTATAACTGGCGGTTCTCAGTTCGTGGGTATGATAGTTTTTAGGATTTTGAGTAGGAAGGGGTGTGAAGGGCCATATCATTCATAGTTTTTTGCCACCTCTAACTCTGATGAGGATGCAAGGATGAGCCTTTTTTATAGACCATAGCAGTGAAGGTTTGAAAATATTATCTTTTTTGTGCAAAAGTTGGAGATGGATAATGTTATCCATACCAATCCGGACAGGTACCTTGTAACATCCCTATCTTCGAAAAACAAAGAAACCTGCATCAGTATGCCATTTTAATCATATTTTAAAATTCGAATAAAAACACATGAATTTCAAAAATGTGCATGTCACCAAATTTTTTCTAAAACCCTAGTTTAGAATTTTAATTCTATTAAAAATTTCAAAACTCATTTATCCTTTTCATCTCACTTGTAGGCCGTACTGGTTGAATTTGTTATTCAGGAAAATTTTCCAAAAATGGGAACTTCCATTTTTGCCCAAGTCTTACACCTATCCTACCCCTAGACACCTGTCCTGCTCTTTCCCCCTTCAGCTGCCACACATCTCTCCCATCAGTCTTTCTCTTACTCTCTCCCTCACTCGCGACATCCCCATCTCACTCTCTCCCTCACTTCAACGCTCTCCTCACTCTCCCTCTTCCGATGATGTGACCATATCCATCATGGTTACGAACACTTTGTCAACATGGTAGTCATCAAGATTTCCATCAACTACCTTTTTCATAAGATGCTCACCTTTTCCTCAGCATGGTCGTCATCAATCTATTCATTGACAGCATCCTCTTCAACTTCGACATCTACAACATGTTGGCAACACTTAACGGAATGCACTACTACATCTACACTACTACAATGTCTACGGTGGCAAGGTTACGTTGTCCACCACATCGGCAAGGATGTACAAGCCTCAACACGTACGTCGCCTAGATATTGCACCCCAAAAGGGGATTTTAGTAAATAATCAAATATAAAATTGGGGCTAAGGGTCAAATTAGTAATTTTTCTTACATCTCCTCCCCCTGGAGCCTAGGTATCATATACACAGCCAAAACAAAGAGCGCGGCCGCTACAATTTTGACAGTCACATTGGCCGCTTCCCTAACCTAAGACGTACTCAAGAAAGGTGCATGAACATATCCTCGCGATCCTGGAGCCCAACTAATCACATCGCTCAAGGCCCACTCCGAGATCAAGATCAATTCATCCGTGAGTCTAGTTCGGCCTTCATGAGCAGTCCAACTTCAAACGACCATAACCAGGTCATACGAAGTCCATTTGAAACATTGTAATCCACGGACAAGACGGCGATGAGATCTTTCAAATGGATTCAGTCCCATGAACAAATTCCATCCAAGTCAATGGGAATCGCGAAAACAAAAGGACTTCTAGAATCTTCCAGTTACCGTTGGATGCTACGCCACCTCTATTTTGGGCCTATGACCCATGTACCCATGAGGGATGTGGCCCAAACCCTAGTCGCCACCCCTCTCACTATATATACGTCGTAGCTATCATAGTTTAGACTTGGGTTTTACTTAGATTAATCCGTTGTCACAGTTTCGCCGTTTATCGGTTTGCTGAACCCCAACCTTATGCTTATTCGATAATCAATTTTATTTTGCATCTAAAATGTTTTCTCTTGTGTTCTCAATTTGTATAAAGAGATAAGTGTCTTCTCGATGAAGTCAACTGTGTTTTGGCACAGATCATGTATGTCGAGTTCTCCACCAATCGACTTACCCTCTACTTGCTCAGAGAGTCATGTGTGAGTAAAACCCGGTGTAAGATGTGCTTTCCAGGTTGGCCTAGGGTTTGAGCCTGTGTGCGCAGGTGGTTATTAATAGGCCCCTAGCTGGTTACTTAGGATTTATCCAAGCTAAGTGTGTGCCTCCATTTAGGGTGCTAGGTGAGAGGAAGCTGCTGTAACTTATTTTGATTGAGAAAATCCTGTTGGTTTAAGTTTAATCCTATATATACTTCCATGATGGTTTCTTGTTGGTCTTGATGTTTGGGTCGAACTCCTCCTTTCTCCCTACGCTTTCTCTCGTTTTTCCATTGGTTTGATCCCTTTCTTGCGCCGGTTCGTGGTGATCTGTATTAGAAGATAGCTATCTCCCTGTAATTCAGCTGTATGCAGCATTCAGTTGTAACTATGCCCATGTAAATAGCCTGGGCTGTTCTAATTCTGTTGCCGGCTCTGTTCGTCATCCGGTTCATATAAAAACAGAGGGCTGGCACCTACAATGGGTGCGGAATCCTCTCAAATTGCTTAACCACCTTGCCGTTTTTATGGTATCAGAGCCTAGTTCGATATGGTAGGTAGCAACACCTCCGTCAGCTCTGGCACAATCAGTCAGGTGACTGCCGCCGCCATCACTGGAGGAGTTCCAACTCCGTCACCTGGTCTTTTGATCAATGTGAAACTGAGCCAGGAGAATTATCTCCTCTGGAAAGCTCAGTTTCTTCCGTATCTACGCAGTCAGCAGCTGTTGGGATACGTAGATGGATTGATACCTGCACCAGCCAAGACGATCAATCAGGCTTCGGGTCAAAGAGATCCCCTATTCCGAACCCAGACTACATCCAGTGGCTGCAAAAGGATCAGACTGTGCTGAGTATCATCCTGTCTTCACTGTCGCCAGATGTTTTGGCGCAAGTCATGCTGATGTCCACGGCACAAGAGGCATGGGAGGCCCTGGACCGTATGTACATCTGGAGGATCTCGCGCTAGGATTATGCAAATCCGAAGGCAACTTGCAACTCTCCAGAAGAAAGATCTGTCTGTTGCTGAATACTTCAATAAGGTAAAGAACATGACTGACACTCTTGCTACTCTGGCCAGCCCTTGAATGATGATGAAATTGCTACATATCTCTTCACTGGACTGGACTCCGATTATGATCCGTTGGTGACCTCACTCACCACCAGATCAGATCCGCCTTCCCTCAATGAGGTGTATGCTCATCTCATGAGTTATGAATTGAGGCATGATCACAACAACGCGGTTATGCATCCATCGGTTAACTCAGTAACACGAGATGGAGATCAAGGAGGTAGAGGCCATCATGGTGGTCGTCCAGACGGAGGTCGTGGTGGTCGCGGCCCAGGAGGACAATACAACTCTGGTGGTCGAGGTCGTGGTCAGGCAGGGCAGAACTCCAACAATCAAGGTCGTGGGGCTCTCGTCCTACATGTCAGATTTGTGGGAAGATTGGGCATGTGGCAATACGCTGCTACAACAGATTCAATCACTCATATCAAGCTCTAGAAGATAACCACATTGCAGCAGCAGCAGCAACGCAGTCTTATTCCATTGATTCCAATTGGTATACCGACACAGGCGCTACAAATCACATCACCGATGATCTGGACCGCCTAACCATGAAGGAGAAATATACAGGAAAAGATCAAGTGCAGGTTGCAAATGGTGCAGGTATGGACATTTCTCATGTAGGTAATTCAGTTATTCACACCCCACACCGAGCACTAGATCTCAAGAATATTCTTCATGTCCCTTTAGCAGCTAAACACTTACTGTCTGTTCATAAATTCACTAAAGATAATGATGTCTTTTTTGAATTTCATCCCACGTGTTTCTTTGTTAAGGATCGCACAACGAAGATGGTGCTTCTTCAAGGGGGATGTGAAGGTCGTCTTTACCCAGTGCCACAGCGTCTTCTTCAACCCGAGTGCTACACTTCTGCTCTATCCAGCGTGGCACCATCACAAGATCTTTGGCATTGTCGCTTAGGGCATCCTACCACTCCAATTGTCCAACATGTCCTTCAGCAAAACAGTTTGTCTAGCTCTAGCACCCGAAATAAAATTTCAGTCTGTGACTCATGTCAACAAGGCAAAAGTCATCGGTTACCTTACGCTCTTTCGAATAATGTTGCCTCAGCTCCCTTAGAAATAATTCATTCCGATGTATGGGGTAAAGCTCCTATGTCTGTAGGAGGTTTTCAGTATTATGTGAGTTTCATTGATGATTTTAGCAAATTCACATGGATATACTTGTTAAAGAATAAGTCTGATGTTTTTCAAGTATTTCTCCAATTCCAGTCTCATGTTGAACGCCTCCTCAACAGAAAAATCATCACTATGCAAACAGATTGGGGTGGTGAATATCACAAACTCCATAAGTTCTTCACTGCCACTGGTGTCACTCATCATGTTTCATGCCCTCATGCTCATCAACAGAACGGTTCTGCCGAGCGCAAACACCGTCACATTGTTGAAGTCGGTCTATCCATCCTTGCTCATGCATCTATGCCACTTAAATTTTGGGATGAAGCCTTCATCACAGCTTGTTATCTTATTAATCGTACACCTAGCAAAGTTATCAATTTTGACAACCCACTATTCAAACTTCTAAACCGTGCCACAGACTACAAGTTTCTCAAAGTTTTTGGCTGTGCTTGTTGGCCAAATCTTCGACCCTTCAACAAGCATAAACTTGAATTTTGTTCAAAACGGTGTGTGTTCCTGGGGTACAGCCCCATTCATAAGGGTTACAAGTGCCTAGACACCTTCTCTGGCAGGGTTTATATCTCCCGTGACTTGGTTTTCGATGAGTATGTGTTTCCATTTGCGGGGCAGTCATCACAGCCTTCGTCTACACGTTCACCTTCTAACACTGTTGTTTCTTTGTTCCATCCTGCCATCTCTCATTCTTCCCAGTGCCCGGATGTAGGGGGTGATCTGAATATCAGTGAGAATGTACCTCCTAGCCATGCTTCCACGCCGCACTTATCTACTAATATGTCTCCTGAGGTTGCCAATATGCAGGAAAGTGATGGTGATGATGAACAAAATTAACCTGTGCAGGAGCAGATGCAGCCGGAGCAAAGAACACATCCGATGATAACTCGACATCAGGACAATACTCGAGTGCCCAAGCGGCGTATAGATGGAACCGTGACTTACACGAGTTCCAGAATCGTGGTGACTGAACCGGAGTCTCATTATGAAGCTCTAAAATATGCTGAGTGGAGGCAAGCTATGAAGGAAGAATATCAAGCACTAGTTCACAATGATACATGGCAGCTAGTTCCAGCTGAAGGACAGCAGAATGTAATAGACTGCAAATGGATCTTCAAGATCAAACGGAAAGCTGACGGATCAGTTGAGAGATACAAGGCATGCCTAGTGGCAAAGGGCTTCAAGCAACGCCAAGGAATCGACTATGGGGACACTTTTAGTCCTATGGTGAAACCAGCTACCATTCAGGCTGTCTTGTCTTTAGCAGTGACCTAGGGATGGGATACACGCCAATTGGATGTGAGCAACGCCTTCCTGCATGGAGTTCTCGAGGAGGAGGTGCTCATGAGACAGCCTCCTGGTTACATCAGCTCAAAGTATCCCAAACACTTGTGCAAACTGAAGAAGTCACTCTATGGGTTAAAACAAGCCCCCCGGGCATGGTTTGCTCGTCTTAGCTCCAAACTTCAGGAAATGGGCTTTGCACCATCTAGAGCAGATGCTTCTTTGTTTGTGTACTCTTACAGTGGTGAAAAAGCATATATATTGGTATATGTGGATGATATCATCCTAACTAGCTCTTCCAAATCTGTCACTGAATGGGTCATTGGTCAGCTACAGAGAGCATTTGCCATCAAAGACCTGGGTGAGCTGCACTATTTTCTGGGAGTAGAAGAGAAACGAGTTGCAGATGGACTGGTTTTGTCACAAAAGAAGTACATTGCTGACATTCTGGACCGAGCAAAAATGAAGGACTGCAAGCCGATAGATACACCCATGTCAGTTACTGATAGACTGTCCAAGGCTGATAGACTGTCCAAGGCTGAAGGCATGCCACTATCAGATCAACAAGCTACACAATATCGGAGTATAGTAGGTGCCTTGCAATACCTAACGTTAACTTGTCCAGATATAGCATTCTCAGTGAATAAAGTTTGTCAATTTCTAAGTAATCCAACAGACCAGCATTGGAAGGCAGTGAAGAGGATTCTACGGTTTTTGAAACATTCTCGCACTATCGGCCTACAGATACACAAGTCATCATCTTTGGCCATCAGTGCGTTCTCTGACGCCGACTGGGCCGGGTGTTCAGATGATCGCCGATCCACTGGAGGCTTCGCTGTATACCTTGGTTCAAACTTGGTCTCCTGGAGTGCACGGAAGCAAGCCACCGTATCAAGATCAAGTACGGAATCAGAATATAAAGCGTTGGCCAATGCCACTGCTGAGATCATTTGGGTTCAGTCCCTACTAAAAGAGCTTGAGGTTTTTCAGTCCAGACCACCCTGTTTGTGGTGTGACAACCTAGGGGCAACTTATCTCTCAGCCAACCTGGTATTCCATGCTCGCACAAAGCATATCGAGGTTGATTTTCACTTTGTTAGAGAACAAGTGGCTCTCAAGATGCTACAGATCAGATTCATTTCATCCAAAGATCAAGTAGCAGATGTGTTTACAAAGCCACTGCCAGTCCGACAACTCAAAGCTATCAGCCGCAATCTCAATCTAGCTGGTTGAGATTGAGGGGGTGTATTAGAAGATAGCTATCTCCCTGTAATTCAGCTGTATGCAGCATTCAGTTGTAACTATGCCCATGTAAATAGCCTGGGCTGTTGTAATTCTGTTGCCGGCTCTGTTCGTCATCCGGTTCATATAAATACAGAGGGCTGGCACCTACAATGGGTGCGGAATCCTCCCAACTTGCTTAACCACCTTGCCGTTTTTTAATCTGTTCGCTGCTGTTTGGGTGCATGTTAGAGGATGGAATATTCTCTCTTGGTACCCACGAATCATCCCCTAAGGCCCTACTTGGATGGCCAGTTTTTGGTTCAATCCGGGTGTAAATGAGGGCCTGGAAATTTTTCCTATGTGTATTATTTCGGCCCACTTGGATAGCCGGTATAAAATTTTATTCCCACCCGGATTGGCCCAAATACAACCGGAAAAAAAAACTAGGAGGGACAGCCCATTTGTAAACCGACGAAAGTCGGGCCGCGCGTGGTCCTCACTCACGTGGTCCTCATCCTCATTCCGCGTCCTCATCCTCGTTCACGTGGTCTCCTCCCGAAACCCTTGCGGCGGCGACATGGGAGCTGGGTGAGGCGACGACCGCACTAAATGGAGGAGGCTATGGCGACGGCGACGACGCGTGAGGCGGAGGCGGCGGCGGCGGCGGCGACGCGTGAGGAGGCGGCGGCACGGGAGGAGGCTACGGCGCTTGAGGAGGCTACGGCGCGTGAGGAGGCTATGGCGACGCGTGAGGAGGCGACAACTACGACGACGGCGACGGCGACGACGATGGCACGGGAGGCGGCGACGTGCTGTGCAGTACCGACTTCTTGATCCGGCTCCTCTCTTCCCAACGTTTGTGTCTTCTCTCCCCTCCCTTCCCCACCGGCTTCTTGATCTGTGGCTCTGCTATTGTGATTACACTTCAAACCCGCTGCTTTAACTATGACTAGTTCATCTAGTTCAGATATACTATGATATTTATTGTCTAGTTCAGATTTACTGCTTTAACTTTAACTATGATATTTATTGTCTAGTTCAGATTTACATATTTACATATTTACTAGTTCAGAGTGGTTCTTCTGCAATTTAACCATGTTTGTTTCACCATGTCCTCTTCTTGGACACGGGCTAATCAGAACCAGAGTGGTTTTCTTGTTCCATTTGTGCATGGGAATGAGGTATATTAGCATGTATCGTATATAAACCAGTTCAGTTGGGGATGTTGAAACAAGCTAGGTTCATGTTGCTTGGGATGCATCAATCAGTTAACCAGTGCCAAGTTATAGGAGCAGTGAGTTCATCAAAAAGCATCCAGCCATCTAGCTATTCGCTGTTTAGTACAACTAATCATGGGGTGGTGTATGTGGTTATAAAGCAGTAAAATTGGATTTATTGGAATTAAATTACAAGCACATAGTTTTTTTTTAATCTAGGTTCTATATCCATATACTCTATGTACGTGTTGTATCCATGAACTTAGAAGTAGTTTTTTATTTTTGTAAATAGGAAATGGATAAGACAAATCATTTTTTCACTGATTCTGAGGAAGAGGAAGATGATGAGATGATGCTGATTGTCCTACCAGCACTACATTCAGTTTTGACTAGAACCAAAACTCCATGCCACACATCCAAGCTTCTTTGGGTAGTATGTGCAAGAACTCATAGAGGGTCATCCAAGGCGTAGTTATGAAAACCTACGAATGGAACCCCACATTTTCAAGTAGTCTCAAATTATCTCAGGTCAAAAAACCTATTGCGTGATTGTAGAGGTGTTAGAGTGGAAGAGCAATTTGCAATATTCATGTATATGCTTGCAAGGAATGCTAGTTATCAAGCATTGACTGACAGATTTCAGCATAGTCCTGAGACCATACATAGGCACCTTCAGTCCTGTTTTGCTATGGTCCAAGCATTGACCTATGAATTTATCAAGCCTCCATCAATTGAGACCCATTGGAAAATATCATCGAATCCACATTTCTGGCCGTACTTTGAGAACTGTATAGGGGCAATAGATGGAACTCATGTGCCTATCACAATTGCAGAAAGCCTTGCCAACCCGTTTCAAAATAGGAAAAAAACACTCTCTCAAAATGTCATGCTCGCTTGTGACTTTGATTTGAATTTCACCTACATTTCAACCGGTTGGGAAGGTTCAGCATCAGATGCTGGGGTCTTGCATTCTGCTGTTCAATCGGGCTTTCGAGTTCCTAGAGGCAAGTTCTATTTGGTTGATGGGGGCTATGCAAACACTCCTTGTTTTCTTGCTCCTTATAGAGGAGTGCGATATCATCTTAAGGAGCAAGCACAAGCCAATTGCCGACCAAAAGACTACAAGGAGTTGTTCAATCTTCGGCATGCCCGTCTATGTAACCATATAGAGCGTGCTATTGGCATCCTGAAGATGAGGTTTCCTATTTTGAAAGTTGGAACTTTCTATCCAATAGAAACACAAGTTAAAATTCCAGCTGCAGCCGTTGCATTACATAACATAATTCGGAGGAATAATAGTGATGAAGAGTGGTTCAGTGACCATGTAAGCCACATATCTCCAGACAATTTTGTGGTTCTGCCTTCTGGAAATATTTGGTATGAAGATGACGTTCCACAGTTGAACAATCAAAGGAACTTGGGTAATGCTATGAGAGATAATATTGCAAAGAGGATGTGGGATGATTACCAAAGAAATAGAAGAAGGCGGACAGTGCGTCGACAAGATAACTAGCATATCATGTATTTATTTCTTGTTTTATATTAGGTATGCTTTTAACTATGAGTTACTTGATCTTCCTTCTCCTTAAAATTTATACATATAAACTTATATAAATTTCCCATGGTTTTACGTAAGCGTTATGGCTAGTAGAGCAAAGTGGACTAGTAGATATGAAAAGGGATTGGTTGATGTGTTAATTGAATACAATCTCTCTCATTATCGTGGGCAAAATGGATGGTGCACTGAAGGCTGGAATTGAATTGTCAAGGAATTTAACAACTGCTTTCCTGAAGCAAAGTTTTCTAGAGCTCAACTACAAGATAAAGAGGCTCAACTTAAAAAAGATTACAAAGCTATCAAATCTTTGTTGAAGCGTAGTGGAATCTCTTGGAGTGAATCCGCTTCAATGATTATTACCACACCTGAGAAATGGGATGAGATAATCGAGGTAAGTTTCTTGGTTTTTTTCTTTTTCAAAACTATTAGATAGGGGAATGATATAATGTTTGCTGCATTTACATAGGAGGACACTAAGCTAAGGAGGTATGAAAATAAAAGCTTTCCATTGTTTGACTCGCTGGATCAATTATATGAAGGTACCAAATCATTTTGTAGTTCTTACATGTTAGAATGTGTTACTAACAGCTGTGTACATATATTAAAAATATTGCAATACCTTGTTTAAATAGGCCAATGTGCAGAAGGAAAGCATTGCTTCACTTCTAGCCAACCCCCTCAGCTTAGTCACATGAAGAAAAATCCAAGAACAAGTGGAAAGCGCTTACGAGATGCAAGCCCGCATGAAAGCAATGCTTCATCTCCAAGGATGCAGCACAATGTGCTTGACCATATCCAGATCACACATGATGATGAGGATAATAACATGGATTCATGCCAAAGAAGGGAGGACATTTCAAGGTGTATAGAAAATGAGCTTGAGCAAGACCAATGTAATGTGCCATTGGATATTGAAGATGATGATGAGGAGGAAGGACAGCAAAGAAGCAATGGTCGTTCAAGCTCAAGAGGTGGAATTTCAGCGCAAAGAGAAAGACTCAAGAGACAAAGGAGCATAGCATCAGTACCACGCATTGAAGAAACCATGGCGGCATATCTTGAGTACAAGAAGGAACGTGCTATGACCTAGAATCAAGCATCAAACCAAGGAAATGAATACTCTATACCAAAATGTCTTGAAGTCCTACATGCCATGGATGTGTCAGATGAGATCAAGATCTTTGCCTCAGATGTTTGCAAGGATGCAACCAACCGGGAGTTTTTTCTTTGCTATGAGCCAAAACTGCGGGGGCTTTGGCTGAAGAAGGAGGTTGACAAGCTTCCAAAATGACCCGATGTAAGTTTTTCTAAATGTTAATACATGTTTGGTCTTGATAGTTGCTTCTGAAATTGTCACAACGCTACTAATTTCTTCTCCTTGTGCAGCAATTGCTTCTGAAATTGTCACAACGCTACTAATCTCATCAAGGCCTTCCTGAGTCTTCGGCTCTTCGCAACACTTCAGTGTCTAATCTGTAGCACTTGGGCTATCTAGCATCCCAAAACATGCCAGGTCCACATGACTTTTCCTATTGCATGCTGAACATATTGTTCTCTTCTGTTTGTTTATATCAACTGATTCTGGTCTCTGGTCCTGCCATTTCACTTAAAGACTAGAAAGTTGAGAGTGGCATATGGAAGATTCTGTTTGGAGTATCATTACATGGTCCGAAACACCTTCAGTGAGATGTTAGCATTGTTCTTGTAGCTTAAATCTGGAAAATATGCATATCCTGTTACTATATGTGCTCCATGAACATTCCAAAATCGTAGGATATGCCATGTTAAGTTGCTCTCTATCACAAGCCGTGCATAGCAGCGTTGACGAACTTGAAACTGCTTCTTTGCAGGTTTGACAGTTGAAGGTATTTAAATCCTTACTATAGTCATTTGCAGTGATTATTCTGATGGACTGGTGCTATTGCATTATTAGGTAAGGTTGTCAACAATTGAAGGCACCCTTTTGAATTACTTGGTGAATATTGGGTTGTGATGCTTGTGTGTTTTGCATTGCTAGGTGATATTGACGTGGTACTCCATGCTGTTGATACCGTGTTTGTTATCGAGCAACCCATTGGCTTACATAAATGTGAAGGATGTGATGAAGAATATGTCAGGTCTCCGTTCTGTAAGCTCATTTTCATGGTATAAGAGGAGGAAAATAAGGTGTTTGTTTGCTTATGTGCTTGCCTTTGTTCTGTAAGCTGACGTGCTCGTTCTATCTTTGTGAGTTTGTAAGACAGCAAGACATGCTAAGTGCTCTGCTTTGTTTAAGATATTGTTAATAAATGTAAGGAGACAATACCTTTTGAGCTATGCTGCTGGTATTCTTCTTTCTACTAGAGCTGGGGCTATATATTGCCGACGTGCAGGTCTGCTGGACCTGGTGATTCATCATAAGCAAAGAGTGTATGAATGGTTCATGTATGAATGTTTTCTCCTGTATGAAATACTGCACTAGTGGCTTTAATCACACATGTTTGGATGGCTATTGTTAGGCATGCTTGGATGGATTGTATTATTTTACATATGTAAATTTTTCCAGATGTATAATATTATCACTCCCAAGTAGAGGGGAAAATTTACAAGCATATCTTGTGCTCAAGAAATTACAAGTGTATCTTTTTACAAGTGTAAAAAATTTCTAAACAGCCAAGTAGGGCCTAAAGCCACAAGAACAGCCCCCTCTTGTAGCTCGCGTTTTTCTTGGGTTTGAGCCTCGATTTGCACTTTTTCTTATACCTCTTGGTGGCAGAGTTTTGTGGGAGTTTGGAATATGTAATAGGGTCACAAAGGACTCAAGAATCATCCCTGAAAACCCCTTTGATAGATTTCCCTTGGTGTGCACAAGATCATGATATCTCGGTTTGGCTCGGTTTTGTGCCTAGCAGCACAAATTTTCAGAAAGCTAAAAAATTTGATGCAATTTTTGGTTGATCTTCGGAGGGTAGCTAGGTGTCTCAATCATTTAGTTCTGTGTCCAAGTTTCATTGGTTTTTGTTGCATGGTTTAGGAACAATTGTATTTCTTGTGAATGAAGAAGAGGAGGGCTTGTGTTGGCCGACGAAAATAACCAATTTGGCCGTCAGCAAGGGCCGACGAAAATAACCAACTGGCCGTCAGCTTGGAGCCGACGAAAATAAGAATTTTTTTTTTAAAAAAAGGATACCTAAAAAATCCCAAAAAATCACAGAAAATCACACAATTCACAATAAAATCTCAAAAATTCATATAAATTATCACATCCACATATCATCACATAACATTCATCGTTTACATCATCTCATATACATTATCACATCCACATGACCACATATCATCACAATAGGCGCAAACACCATTTTACAATCAGAAAAGTGCATTAAAGTAAACATAATGTTCAAATCATTCCATATCAGTGACATAAGGCGATAAACAGTCACATAGGGCACGATTAACATAGAATTACATTGTTTAATTTGTAGGTGTGCGGAAGTTGTGGCCACTACCTACATCACCCCCTGAATTGATATATTGGTCGACAGGTGTCCCCAAACCACTAGCGACATCACCTCCAACATTTGTTCCCGGTCCAGCAGGCGGTGTTGTCGAACCCTATAGGAATCAAAGTGGTTATTATTTAATTTCACAGAAAAGACCAACGTTCTGAAAATGACAAGTTACTAGTAAATACCATTTGCGGGGATTGGAGGAAAGGAGGTGCAGGAGGAGGATGAAATATAGGCAAGTTAATAGCAGTGGATCCAAGGTGCGAAGCTAAAATATCCTAAAAAATTATAGATACAAGAACTTTAACAAATATAAGTGCTGAGACACCAATTAGTAAACTAAATGATTAAATCTATAAAAATTACATATGATTTGCCCATTAGCCCTATATGCAAGTATGGATCATCAAAATTTGCCATTTCACATACATGCTCAACCATAGCGAAGCATTTACAAAACACACATAGCACGTATGATATAAATTTGATAAATTTATCGAAAATGACAATGTCAAGTGTTTTAAGCCTAAATGATAAAGTCTACACAAATAGTCAAAATCTACTCATTGTATGCATAAAATGTTATTTTCAACTATTGGAATCGTAAACAACTTTACTTACTTGAAAGTATTGTTGTTGTTGTGCCTGACATTGAACAAAATAGGCTTGGGTTTACATTGCACTCTCGTGTTACTGCCTCATCATTTCCTGTTGTTGTCTCATCGCCTCCCGTTGTTGCCTTAACTTCTCCTCTAGTCTTGCTTCACGTGAGCTCCGTGCACTGCTTTGGGATGATTGAGATGACCTCGCCTCTCCTAAGGCTTCACTCGAATTCACGACCCCATTGAACATGGCAAACCTGCCATGTTTCTTACCACCACCACTTGTGTACAAGGCCACAAGATCGACATCTTCTCTTCGCCAGTCGTACTCTTCCCCATGAAGTTCGACCATTGTTTCTCCGTAGAGTGCCTGCAATATTAATTAAGTTAAGACAATATTTTAGAATTTCATTTAAATAGAATGTACCACGTCGATACTACTAACCATGTTCTGTGTCGCCGACGAATTGCAAAGCTGGTCTGGTTGCGTAGGATCACCTCCTCTGTGGCCCCGGATATATGTTTCAATGTAGCTTGGTGCATTTGCACTTTCAGCCTCCTATAGCTCAATGTTAATTAGTAAGCATAAGTATAACCGAAGTTAAAATTATTATAATGACACTGTGACGAACGTACAATTCGACGCGCGAGACGAACATGTCCATCGGCGCCATACCACTGAGTCACCCTTGGACCCGCCTGCCGATTGTCCCTCTTCTTGCGTGACTGGTCCATGAAAGCTGCCGAGGACCAATAGGCACAGAGCGCGTGCCATGTATCTGGGCATTTCCGTAACCAGGGCAAGTCCACCTCGAGATACTCATCCTCTCGAAGGTAGATCTGTGAAGCACCTAACTTCTTGTTCATGTCCTCCTTTTTAATCTTCTTGTAGTACAAGCACACCGCTTGTATACGAGCATTCGACATCATGTCCTTGCTCACCCTTGTTGCAACTTTGTCAAACACACTTCTGGCCTTAGCAGCAAGTAAGTCCTCCTGACCCTCTGGCAAACGGTACCACTCCTAATTGGAAAAAATTTTGAGTTAGACAATTTAGTATAGACATCATAATCTTTTAAATAAAGTGAAACCAATATCATTACCCAAAAGTCCTTCCACACCCTCTGTGCAACATTTCCCTCTTGACCATCTATAGCCAACCTATAGTGGTCCCACTTCATAGCTAGCTGAGAAACACCTTTAATCACAATCATCCCGGATAGTGGTACCGACAGAGAGATCCAATGTAGAGTTCACAGGCCTTAACCGATTTCGACCCTCCTAGGCAACATCAATCCATTGCCTGCAAAATACAATTTTCAAGTAAATTAGATCATTAATAGTTTACTAACACTACTACAAAATGAGTAATATAAGACACTCAATTTACGACATTTTGATGCAACTTATGTTAGAAGTGTCTCTTGTAGGGGTGGATCTAGGAATAAGAGACGTTTTATCAATAAACGCCTCTTCTGTTGGTTACTTCTTAGTGCAATTCCTTATGTAGAAGTGTCGTATATTAAGCGTCAAGCATATGAGTCAGTTCCTCTTGTGAAGCGTCTTATATGATACTTATTATACGGCGGTTCACAGGTTAGAAGTGTCTATTTTGATGGACCATGGATATCACAACATTAAAGACGGGTCTAATTTGGAAGCGTCGCATATATTTCGTACATAATAGCTAATCTGAGTAGAATGTCGTATATACCTCTCAATTACAAGGCGGTTCCAAATTGGAAGTGTCGCATATATTTTATAAATAAAAACTACCGTCCGAGTACAAAAACGTTGTATATACCTCTCAAATACAAAACGATTCCAAATTGGAAACGTCGCATCAATCTTAAGCAGAAAAGCATATCTCGATTATTATTGTCATAAAATTATTCTTATAAAAAAACAGTGTCAAATACCTATTCCGAGTCTAAACCATGGCAAACACCTCTTTGGAGTCAAATCTATTTGGTATCGACTATAAAAAAAGCGCTAGATTGGTGTTATCTATAGAATCGTAGCAAACTAAGAGTTTTAGCTCAATTTAATTAGAGCGATTCAGCACAGTAGCTCTTCGAAGGAATAAAAAATTGTATCGCCCTTCAACATGGATATTCGAGGATCACTGATTACAAGAGGTATGCCATCTATACATCACACATACACTGTTGTAATCGAAGAGCAATGTTGAAAAATGACGCAACCTTCCAAATTTATTAATAAGTATGTTAATTTTACATGGTAGCTTTTCCGTAGAGCAGAAGCAAGTGTGGACTAATCAAATACACAGGAATAATGGTAGCTAAGTCTGCCAAACCCTCAAGCCACTTTCGGAAGCTATGGAAAAAACATCGCCCAGCCATCAAATAGCAAGTAGGCCGATACTGCAACATGTCCTCCTCATCCCAAGTCTTGTCCTTCCCCTTTGCCTCAGAAATCATATTTAAAATCACAAAAGGTAGTCATCAATATGTCAGGCTATGTATTGCTGCCTTGAGTGGCACCTGCTTCTTTAAATAAAAAAAAACCAAAGAGACGTTGATGCACCCAAATGCACCAGTCTATGCACATTAAGCTTTGTTTATTCATCAACTCAGAAGGGAGCAAACTCCAAACAAACATAGCACTGATAGAGTAAAACAAAGTTGAGAGCAATTCCATCCACAGGCAGAGCCATTCAATAGCTGCAAGGCTGGAAAACAAAGGCCGAGCAAAACAGTCAAGAAGGTAAAGATTTCTTTTCATGAATCTTTTTTCTTGACCAAACCCTCTAATGGTAGCCGCACTAGCAATGGACTCACTAAACAAATGGATCACTGGAGACTTCTGAACGCTCAAGATCCTACTCAGTTCCTTGATGAAGCAATATAATATCTCTGCAAAGTTGATAGTATTTATATTAGTGAAACATCAGTCTGATTTATAGAAAACAAATGTTTCCTGATCACTTTGATGATATTTATGAAAGTTCCAGCGTGATAAAATTTTCTTATTTCATAAACATTAGCACGCAAACCAATTCCCAAGACCTTGACAGTGAATAAAGGATATACTAAACAGACAGTGAATGCATATTGTGCCAATCTTCAGTGAGCAATAGCATAGCACATGAACAGTTTTATACAAAAGTGAGTTGCAGGTATAGTATATATTCATTTTGCAGAAGGAAGTTGGAGTTCTAAAAAGAAAACTTAGGCCATTTGTGCTGTCCAAGCCTAACATTTTCCAATATAAGGGTGAAAAACAGCTGATGAGTGATGACATCATGACACTTAACCTCACAATTAAATTAGAATGCAATTTCCATTGTTCTTAGAAATTAGGTACTGCTGAATTTGCCAGGCACATGGCATAAGCAGATGAAAACATATCTGCATATGATCAGCCTAAAACCTTTGTTTATGTAATAAATCATGCGAGACTTCTATGCCATTTATTGTCCTAGATATTGAATATGACCACAAACTAGAGATGACCTCTTCCGTCCAAAAAGAAAAAAAAAAAAAAACTCAAGGTGACCAGCATGAGGCCTGCATTGCCCCTCCCAACCCCAAAATAGTACCTACATCCTGTAAGTCTTATACAGTATGCAGCGTATTGCTAACAAGTCAATTGGATTATGTACGATGTCAATGGAACAACTCTACATATATACAGGTCCATGTAACATCTAGAAGTGCAATGATGGTACGTGCTTCAATTTCTAGCGATTAAGCTCACATAATCAAGAAAATGGGATCATCTATCTATAGTAAATTCCAGGCTTGTGAAAGTTACACATAGAATAGGAACCTATTGAATCTAAAATGTATTTAATTTCAACATATGGTTAGTAACATTTAAAAGCTAAAAGGACACGTATCAGATCACATTACATTTGTTATATCATTTTTATTCAAGTATCACTATTGTACAGCATTTGTACATTACCTGACCCAAAATGCAGTAGAATTAGACAGAGAATTATGTGAAAACTGGAATGCTGGATAAATTGTCAAGTAGTGCAGCTAGCGGATTGACTTCTAGATTATGCATGCAACTAAGTAGCAGCCATAGCAGGAAATTCAGAGGTAAGAATCAGTTTGCAGCTATTGTGAGAAAGCTATACCTTTCTTCTTCTTTGTCCCATCTTGAAACTTCCGTCATCAACACCAATAATAACTCTCAAGTACTCAAAAGCTGCAAAGATCAAGTAAATTAGATGATATCTAACAAAAGTCAAGAAACTTGAAGAATGGTGCGCTGATCTTACATGGGATGTTAGCCAACTGTTTAAGATGAATTCTCAGGTTTGCTACGTTTGCTGCATCTTGTGCACGCAGGTCAAGGCATAACTCATTTTTTGACTCTTTTTTTGTGTATGACCATAAACGTGACATTTCAGTAATTCACATTCAAAAATAACAAATGTAATGTGATAATTTCTGCCAAAATACAAATAGGTTAGACATATCAGATCATAAATTTGAGATACTGGGCTCCTACTAGTCACTAGTGATACAACATTCAAACAGCTTGCCATTCAACCAGAGATAAATTACAAGCAGAAACACAGGAAGCTACTTCGTTTCCAATTCAAATCTCCATTGGACTGAACTACTACGTCGTTTCTAGTTCGGACTGGAAACCATCCTATACAAACTCAATTCACATCTCCGTCGGACTGAACCATCGATTCGTTTCCAATTGGATGGAAACCATCATATAAAAACTCGAGACCTCCAAAGCAATCTCACGCCAAACAACCGCAGATCCCCCAAATCCGCGTTTAGATCAAAAGGAGAAGTCGTCCCTGACCAAGAAGTTACCCTCGATCTCGAGTAGATGTAGTTGCCGCCGTCGCCTTGTCTTCATCGCCAACGCCGCGAACCAGTCGCTGTTCCTTCTTGACTTTTTTTCTGCTTCCCGCATACAACCGCACCGCCTGCCTGCTCCGTCCGACGCCCTACCCGCCTCCACATGCCACGCTCAGCCGCCGCCGCCGCATGACTGCTCTTGTGCCGGCGTTTCCCCACGCCACGCCCGCGGCTCTCGATCCTGGGAGGAGGCGCCGGGTGGAGGCTGCGACTCTCCATGGCGAGGAGTTGCATAGCGGCGCCGGCGGAGTTAGGTTTTCGGAGGAGGAGAGGCGGGTGGTGGCGCCGGCGGTAGGCGGTAATGCCGAGCGTGAGATTAGCGTGGATGAAGGGCAACCTAATATCATCGATGCAATCGATGCGGCGGAGGAGGCGCTACCGGAGGAGCCAGGAGGTGGGGAGTCGTTGGTTACTTGGTTAGCGTGGATGAAGGAAAAAACCAATATTATTAGATAAGAAAATATTTGGAGGGAAACCAAACTAAAATTGGAGGGAATTATTATTTTAGGGCACGTAGTTGTATTAAACTGTTACTTTTTTTTGTTGGCAATAGATTTTCTTCTTGTGTCAAATTTACTTTTTCATAACTATATTATATATACCTATATTATATGTGTATTATGTTGGAGTGCTTACATTTAAAATTTTTAATATATGTTTCAGAAATGGAAAAATTTCGAGAACATTGGATGTATGCAATGGATCGCTCTAATATCAAATACATACAACATGTGCAAGAATTCCTAAAAGTAGCTGAAAAGCATCGGTCAGATAATAAGATAACGGCAATCTTATGCCCTTGTATGGATTGTATGAACAGTAATCCAGTGGTTGACTCACGTGATATTCTTGGGCACTTAATAATGCGTGGTTTCACACCTGGATACACATGTTGGACAAAGCATGGCGAATATCCTGTTGGAGGGGCCAGTGATAGTGTTGAGGCTACTGAGCATATGAAGGGAAGCAACAGTCGATATGATGATGAGGATATGCCTGAGCATATGGAGGGAAGCAACAATCGATATGATGATGAGGATATGCCTGATGTGATGACTGATCATCTAGATGACATGTTACATGATATTACCACCGGCGAGTTCAGTGAGACTCAAGCAGCGAGATTACGTGAAATATTAGTCGACGACCGAGAGATCCCGTTATATCCAGGTTGCAAGAAGGAAGATAACAAGTTGGCTGTGGTTATTGAACTTCTACGACTGAAGGTGAGCAGCGGGTGGACCGATAAGAGTTTCACGGCATTGTTGGCTCTTATAGCAGACAAACTTCCAGAAGGAAATGCGATGCCTAGAAGCACATCTGAAGCGAAGAAGGTCTTATGTCCGCTTGGGTTGGAATTTAAAAAGATACATGCTTGCCCGAATGATTGCATCATCTATTGGGGAAAGTACGAGGGCTATGAATCTTGCCCAACATGTGGCACATCACGTTATAAGAGAAAGGATGGTGAGCACCGTGAGGAAGATGCCAATAGAAGGAAGAAACAAATTCCTACAAAGGTTTTCTGGTACTTTCCAGTGATACCCCGATTAATGAGAATGTTTGCGAATCCTAAAGATGCAAAACTTTTGCGTTGGCATGCAGAAGAGCGTAAGAAGGATGGCAATTTGAGGCACCCTGCAGATGGTTCGCAATGGTGAGAGATTGACTTTAAGCATGAATTGTTTGGTAAAGAGGTGAGGAACATCAGATTTGGCCTGAGCACAGATGGTATGAACCCATTTGGTAACATGAGCACTCAGCATAGTACGTGGCCAGTTTTGTTATGCATTTATAACCTTCCCCCATGGTTGTGTATGAAGCGAAAGTATATCATGATGTCCCTTCTGATCCCAGGACTGAGACAACCAGGCAATGATATTGACGTCTATCTGGAGCCGCTGGTAGCTGATTTGGTAAAGCTATGGGAACCTGGAGTGCAAGTCTGGGACGGATACATGAAAGAGAATTTCAACCTGAGGGCCATGGTTTTTTGTACTATCAATGACTTCCCAGCCCTTGGTAACCTTTCAGGGTATCGTAATAAAGGATACAAAGGTTGACCAATTTGCGAAGAGGATACTGCGAGCCGTCATTTGAAATATAGTAAGAAGATGGTCTACATGGGGCATCGTAGGTATTTACGTAGGGGTCACCCTTACCGAAGAAATGTAGATGCATTTGATGGGGTTACTGAGAATCGAAAAGCCCCAGAGCGTAGGTCTGGGCATGCTGTATACGAGAGTGTGAAGGACATTGACTTTGTATATGGGAAGAGCAAGAAAGGAACCAAGATGATAGGGAGATGGAAGAAGAGATCCATATTATGGATTTTACCTTATTGGTGTGACCTAACTGTCCGACACTGCATTGATCTAATGCATATAGAGAAGAATGTCTGTGATTCTTTGATCTAATGCAAATGCAAGCTCGGCTGGATGGTGTTGATAGCTTATCATCACCAAA
Source organism: Olyra latifolia (assembly GCA_036346145.1). NCBI lineage: Eukaryota > Viridiplantae > Streptophyta > Magnoliopsida > Poales > Poaceae > Olyra > Olyra latifolia. The sequence continues at coordinate 253,306 of CM070531.1, read as the reverse complement.
AGGAGATCACTTGAACCCTACGGCACCACAATACCCCGTTGACTTGATAGAGGTACATTCTAATACCTATCATCCTTGGTGTGCATATATTGAACCTGACTACAAGTTTCTTATTCAGATATTTCTATGATGTCATGAAAAATTAATTGGCACACTCGAGGATCCCTCTGTTAATTATACAAGCTCTTAGTCATTCCTGATCTCTGAACTGAATGCACAAATAGTTACTGTACAGATGAATACCTCCTATTTTAGTTAATCTGAACATTAATAGTGGTTTGCACCCTATTGTATAATTAATTGGCACAAGTAAAAATAGTATATTTCTTGAATCATGATATTTCTTGGATATTTGCCTATCTATAGTTTGGTTTTATTTTGTTTGCTAACACATTAACATTACAGGAGGTGACCAAATGCAAGATTGTGGTGCCTGTAGGCACACAAACTGTTGTGATAGCTCGAGGACAGGCTTTTCCACCTAGCAATGTTCAAACTGTCCATGGGGTAACACGTCCACATGATTACACAAGGGTACAAATTGACTTTGTGTATGAAAACTTTGTGGATTACCCCCTCCCAGTACCAATTAAGGACGACGATAGATTTACTCTTGGTTCCATCAAGAATTTCTTTGTGTTGTGGCTCAAGTCAGGCATAAAACTTGATGAGGTATAGTTTGCATACATTGAATAGTTTAACCTTTGTATTTTTGTAATGGTGACTCTATTTTATGATTTTTTTCGTAGGTGCCAAAGGAGCTAACATCCCCTCAACAATCTCTTGAAGCTTCTCCAACAGATGTGGCTAACCATCCGAGTACGCAAAACTCTGGTTCCACTACACTTGATCCTTCGACACAGCTAAACAATATGTCATGTCCACCAATGGTTACTGCCCATGAGGATGTTCCTCATAATGGCAAGAGTGATAAGACAAAAAAGAAAAGACATAGGGATAAGAAACGCGAAAGGGTGAAGGATGCATCTTCAAAGGGGAAATCCACAGATGATGATGATGATCTTGATCCCCTTTGGTCTCCTCCATGTGAGCAATTGCCTTCACCTATGCCTTCTTGTAGGGAGTTTGTGCTAGGACAACCTATGCAGCATATAACTGAGCTTAAGAAAATGGGTAACTATAGCCAAAGTTTCCACAAGTGGTACATGGCTATGTCGACGACTAGGACATCTCGAAGACAACATGCCACGCACTTCATGGTACGGTATGGAGAGCATGACTTCCATACTAAGACTGGGGTTGGGGCCTATTCAGTTGAATTTTGTGATATCTTTCACCTCTACAATGATCAAGCAATTGTCATATCCTTACATAGAAGTTGGATCCTGTGAGTGTAACATGTAGCATTTCCTTCAAAGTACTTCTAATTTTTTTTATTGCTTTTGAAGTTAACAATATTGTTTCATTACAGCTATATGACAAGGCAGGATAAGTACAGGTCCCTAGTTGGCTATTTAGACCCAGAGATGGTGGTCCAAGAAAGGATCAATAAGGAGCCTATTGCTGTTGCATCGTACATTGTGCAAGCATTGCTTGCCCAACAGGACAAGAAGTGCATATTTGCTGTTTGCCAACAAGGGTTAGTTTTTGCCTTAATCATAAGTCTTCATAATTTTAGATACTTTTGACATGTCATTTGTTCTATTTCAGTTACCATTGGGTCCTCTTCGCTATATTTCCAAAGCGAAAAGCAGTTTATATAATCGACTCCTTGGCCAAGCGCAACAATACCATGATAAAAGACTACAGTTTTGTGCCATTGTTTGATAGGTTACCTAGTTTTACTCGTTCATTTAATCATCTCAAAATCTATTTGATAAATTAGATTCATTGCTTTAAAGTGTTCTTATATCTTGTAGAGCTTTCTTGACTTATGTTGAGAAAAAAAGACAACATGGCGCTCCTGATGGTAGTGTCGTCTCATGGCATTCCTTCCAGGTATACTTACAGAATAAATTTAATGATATGTCACGTAGAGAGTACATTTCTAAAATCTTTGGGTAATTACTTTTTTCAGGCACACACTCAGTCAAATGTTAGTTCACTTTGTGGTCAATATGTCATGCGCCACATGCTTTCCTTCGTGGATCAACTTAGTAATGACCCTAATCGATATCCTGAGGTATGTTATGGTCTATTTTTAGATTTTATTTCACATATTTTGACTTGTATTTTTGATTTCATCCCTAAATTTTATTATTCATGAATTTTGTAAGGGTCGCCTTGGATTCGCTAGTGCCCCATTTTTGCCCGAGGAGATAAGTGACGTGCGAGAGCGCTTGCTTCAATTCTTCATGATGGAGGTGGTAGATATTGGCGGGTCATGCAGGGTTGATGGAGCTGCATACAATTGAACCCGACAAGGTATTTAACTTCTGAAATGTAGCATAAAAATGATGCAATGACTGAATTAATGTTGCTAGACATAGGACCATCAATCATGTACCATATCATGTTTAAAAGCAATCGATTCTACGCTTGCAGTATACTTATGTTTAAACACCATATAAGCAGATAATGAAGATTCTATCATAAGCAACTAAAGATTCTAGACGTTTTACTGATTTCAGCAATGAGCGTATCACAGATCTGCATGCCACACATAATTTAGTTGCCTCTTCGTAAGATTACATACTTCTCATGTTGATAGTCCAATCATCTGACCCTGAACAAACACATACGCTAAGGTTTTTAGTTCATTAAATTTGTATAGTGTGTCAGAATCAGAATCACATGTTGATTACGCATAAATGATGTGTTTGTACTAGGCAACTATTATAGATGTTTGGCACTATTATAGATTCTGATTTTTCATTTGGGAATTATTTTGATGGTCATTATGTGTACTTGCAGACTCTAAGAGATATGGATGAATATTGTCACAATGAAGATTCCAAGAGAGATGGATGAATGCTTTTTTCGTAGTGAAGATTGATGTGTCTATCACCCTATCTATTAAAATCTTTGTATATACGCTGTCTTCAAATGTTTCTATATACTAAGTTTTTGCATGATTTTTGGTTTGTATAAAACATGATGATATTGTATTATATTATCTCATATGCTAAGTTTGCATATTAATATCAGTGTTGTTACCATTATGTTGGAGATTTTTTGGACTAATTGAAATGGTGCTCTTTGTCAATGTTTATGTACATGATTATAATATTGGATAGTGAGATTTAAAATTATGTTTTGTATGTGGTGTGTGGTATAGGGTATTAATTTTTTACATAATACAATCTTACAGTCGGTTATTAGATGGAAGTGTCGCATATAACAACTCTCATAGCGCCATGCTGCACCACGTTCTAAGTCATTTCAAATAGGAACCGTCGTTTCATCTAATGTCATATACGACGGTTCAAACCTAATATGTCTGTGATATATTTTCTATAAGGGACATTTACAAGGTTGAGTGTCTTAAATGGGTTGCACACATTAGATGGTTTATAAGTTCGAGTGTCTTATATGGGTTGTATATATAAGATGGTTTAATATAGAAACGTCGCTTATATTGCATTATAAGAGGCGCTTCCCAGTGGCGTGGGTGTCTGCCGTGCTATGCGTTATAAGATGGTTTCATTCTGAAACGTCGTATATACTATATCATAATAGACGCTTCGCAATCGTCGTATATGACTGAGATCTTTCCCGACTTCAGTGATATAAGTCATTTCAAAACCGTCTCAAATGAATGAAAACAAACGCCTCATATTTGCTATTATGTAGTAGTGTAATAACAAATTATAAGTTAAAACTTACCAATCACCATGTGGCACGATCACCCTTCTTGACCTAGGGTCTGTAATTGCGGGAGGAATCAAATTAGATCCCCTGTATCTGAAATATACACATAATGTTAAGCACAACTAGCTAATAAAATATAGAATTGTTGGTTGCTTCAAAAATTATTACCTAAAGACGACTTCAACATCTTCCCCCTCATCCTCTGCCACATCACCACAATCACCACCTCCATAAACATCATCTTCCCTAGCCCCATCTTCCCCAGCCTCCTCATTCTCCTCCTCCACCTCTGCCTCTTCACTATTCCCACCTCTAGCATCAGTCTCATTCTCCCCTTCCCCTACCTGTACAAATAAAATGCAAGAATAAGTATCATATGAATGTAAAAGAAAATTTATATTAATTAGAACTAGAACCTCTGGTAAAGCCTCCTCTGATGGAACAACCTCCCGCGAAGCGTGATTAAGGCATTTCTGCAATCCGCTTCGTCGACTCTGCTGAGGACTACTGCCCATAAATAAAGAACCGCCTGCTAAACCTTGACTTTTTGAAGATGAAGAGTCATCTTTCTTCTTGCCTTTTGAAAGCAACTTGCCACCAATATGAACAAATGACCTTATCCTATTTATGAAAAAGTCAAAACATTAGTACGTAACAAAAAACCATTAAGATTATATAATAAAAAATGCAATATTTATATCGTTACACTGATTAGAAGTCATCGGCATCAGTCTCCAAGTCACGCTTTTGTCGTTTCTTTTTGAGAGTATCCTCCATAATAATATCATTAGTGTCGCCGACTATTTGATCAAGCGCCAATGTAGTCTCTATTCCAAATGAGTTGGGTAAATCTCCTTCTTGGTATGCCTCTTGACCGTTGTTATCGATCTCATTTTCCACATAACAATCATCTCCAGGGGTGTTCAACCGACCAGGAGGATTGACCTTATGAACAACCCACCACGGTGCCAAACATGACTTGTTGCATGGATATGATATATAATAAATCTGTTCAACTAGGTGAGCCAGTACGAATGGATCGTAACCTATAAGGCGTGACTCATGATTAACTTCTACCATCCTAATTTTGTAGTTACGTTTTGTTCCTTTCTTAGGATCAATGCTAAACCAATCACAGTAAAAGAAGACTACCCTGAAGTCTTTTGCCCCTCCGAATTTGAACTCTACTATGTCCTGTATAACGCCATAAAACTCAGTGGCACGACCATTCACATCATACGCCTTAGTGACAATTCCACTATTCGTTGTGGCTGCTTGTGGGTGTTTTGCTTCAAATTTAGTGGAACGGAAGCGCCATCCGTTGATATCGTAATGTCCATTACTCTTTGCGGTTGTGCTTCCATGTGATAGTTGGCGTAGGTCCTCATATACGTCACATTCCCTCATGCACTGCAATATTAGTTAAGTTTTTTAATTGAATTAGTTGAATACAACTTGTTATAGTGACGTGTTACGAGAACAATACATGTTGTCGAAACCAAGCGACGAAACTAGGACAATTCCCCAAAGTTTCTTCAGGTTCCATTTTATTGGATACATCTATCGGTACTGTACAGGCCCTGCAACCTCCGCTTCATATGGCAAATGTACCAATAGATGTTGCATTACGTTCATAAAACCTGGTGGAAATACCTTCTCCATCTTGCATATAAGCACTGGTATGTCCTTCTTCAACGTTCTCATTACTGTTTTATTTATTTTCTTAGCACATAGCTGTCTGTAGAAGAAACTTAGCTCTGCCAACATTGTCCAAACTTCGTCCTCTAAATAACCACGAACATTACAGGTAGTAACCTTTCCATGATAATATGGTAATCATGGCTCTTCAAACCATTTATCTTGCCTATTACAATGCTCACTGCTCGTCTTAGGTTCGCTGTGTAACCATCAGGAAATTTGACATTTTTCAACCACATAAGTACCTCCTTTCTCTCAGCAGGTTTGAGGCAGTACGGAGCACATGGCTTCCTTGTCCGATCGGCTTCGTCTGACCTCACCTCAAGGGTAGGTCGATTACATATCTCGACCATGTCCTTACGTGCTTTAATATTGTCTTTTGTTTTGTCTTTGAAAATAAAAAATCATACGGATGATGCTTTCTGCCACATTTCGTTTCTGATGCATCACATCGATATTATGTCTAAGAATTAGGGATTGAGCATAAGGAAGACTCCAAATGCAAGATATGTGAGTCTAATTGTGCGTTTTTTTGAACCCTTCATATCCATCCCCTGTATGGACTAAATTATTGTGCCAAGCAACAATCTCATGACCGGTCAAATGTTTCGGTGGCCTTTTACTAATGGTCGTGTCTTTGCGGAACGCAATGTTCTGTGTCCTGAACGGGTGATTAGGAGACGTGAAACGTCGATGACAGTGAAAGAAGCAGAATTTGCCACCATTTTTCAAACGAAATGCATCTGTGTCACCCATGCATATTGGACAACACAATCTACCATGTGTGCTCCATCCCGAAAACATGCCATACGCTGGAAAATCGTGAATAGACTAAAGATATGCACCACGCATGTTAAAGTACTCTTTTCTGTTGTTGTCATATGTCATCACCCCATTCCATAACTGTTTCAACTCATCGATCACGGGTTGCATGAACATATCTAAGTGCTTTCCTGGATGGTCAGGCCCTGGTATGACAAGGGTTAGGAAAACATACTCATCTTTCATACATATCGAAGGTGGCAGATTATATGGAATTGCAAAAACAGGCCAACATGAGTACAAGGCCGCACTTGTGTTGAAAGGTGTGAAACCATCAGTCGCCAACCCAATACGCACATTGCGGGGGTCTTTGGCGAAATCTGCGTCATATTGATCCAACGCCTTCCAGGCCTCGGCATCAGAAGGATGGCCTAAATCTCGATTTCATGCAATACACACAACGATCCTTGTCCTTATGTTCCTTCCAGAACAACATGCAATTGTTAACACATACATCAATCTTTTGGTAAGGCATTCCCAGACCGGCCAATAGCTTCTTCGAACGGTAGAAGTCCTTGGGCATCTTATGAGGTTTTGGAAGGATATCACAAATCAAATCGACTATATTATTGTAACAATTTACGGAGAGATTATACTTAGATTTTATAGCCATGAGTCGTCGTGTCACAGCGCTAAGCTGTGTCACCTCCGTAGACTCATGCGAAGAATCTTCTGAAGCAGAAAGTAGCCTAAAGAATTTCTCAACCTCTGGCCCAGGGACATTCTCAAACTATGAGCAATATCATTGACTAGCTCATCCATTCTATCCTCAGGCTCATCTGATTCATCGACATAATTCGATGTCACTCCTATCTGTGACTCGCCATGCTCGAACCATGTCAGATAATCCGGCATAAAACCATATTTACAGAGGTGATGCTCCATACTAGGCTTGGACTGTCGAGCAAAGTTTCGGCACCTAGAACAAGGACATTTCGCCAACCCACCACCAGGAGATGAGGAATAAGCGTGATCCACAAAATCTTGTGTCTTAACCATCCATTCTTGTGCGTGTGCCCCAGTGCTTATCCAACCATCGTACATCCATCTACGGCCATCTTCCATTTTGTATGCTATATTGAATGCATGAATAATTATGAAAGTGGGTTACACATCCTAACAAGAGATCTAGGCAAGGATAGGTCCTAAACCCACCTAGGAATGGACAGTTAAGCCTCATTTTTATGACAGGTGATTCATGATTTATTGGAAAACCCAGCCAATTTCGTTTAAACCTACCGGAGCCTTAAGGCCAAAAAAACAGGCGCTTGGTAGCTAAGTTCAGGAGGGACGACTTTCGGTATAGCTTTCTTCTTGTTTTTGGACATTTTCTTTGCTTACAAGTTTTTCTTAAAATTTTTAAATTTAAAAATATTTTTTACATTTTTTTACATAGGTAACCAATTATAATTTTTCTAGTTATGAAGTATTATGTTGTTTCTTTCAATTAAATATTTTCTTCTTGTTTTAGGACATTTTCTTCGCTTCCAAGTTTTTCTTACATTTTTTAATTTTAAAATATTTTTTACATTTTTTACATAGGTAACCAATTATAATTTTGCTAGTTATGAAGTATTATGTTGTTTCTTGAAATTAAATATTTTCTTCTTGTTTTAGGACATTTTCTTTGCTTCCAAGTTTTTCTTACAATTTATAAATTTAAAATATTTTTTTTACAATTTTTAAATAGGTAACCAATTAAAAATCAATGTTGTATGTTTATGTTTTAGGTCGAACAGAGTAGTCTGACAACCAACTCAGTTTGAATTTTAAAAAACACAAGGCTACTTAGTTCAAATCATTCAAAATGCATATATTTCTACCAAATGAAATGCCAAGTGTATTGGTTCAAAACGAAGTAAGTACCAATTTCGAGAACAGGGTTTGCCAAATTGGGATTACACTCTAGCTAAGATGTAAGGACTTCTCTATACACAATGTTCCTCGTGAATGTACCAGGGTATTCTTTAACCTCTAGCGCTTCGCTTTGTCTTTACCAGAGACGACGAGTATCTTAATATTGCTCCTTGATGTAGCTCTAGATAGCGCCACATATAGTTGACCATGAGAGAACACTGGGTCAGGTAGATAGATACCGGCGTTCATGATGGTTTGCCCCTGGGCCTTGTTTATCGTCATCGCAAAGCTGAGTCTAATCGGAAATTGTTTCCTTTTGAAACGGAATGGAAACATCTTATCATCGGAGGGGCACAATGGTATTCGAGGGAGGAACACCCTCTTACTAGCATGTCGGCCAAGCACGATTTCGGCGTCAATAGTGTTTCGTTGAAAGCCCCGAACCACCAGCCTCGTTCCGTTACATAGTCCATTCACGGGGTCGATGTTCCTTAGAAGGATCACCGGGCAATTGACCTTAAGCTTCAACACATGGGGAGGAAGCCCGTTGGGGGTGAGAGTGTTCAAGAACTCAGGGGAGTAGTAGCCGTAGGGATCGTCTTCCGCACGATCGAAGCTATGATAAAGCATTTCCTCCTAGGGAAACGTCCAATCATCTTCATGTTTATCCTGTCGACGTACTCATTTTGAGTAGAAAGTATGGCACGAGAGGTGATGTAGCTCCGTTCCGTCAGATTAGCATCGAGCATCAGGAAAACACTGGCTATCATCCTGTCGAGGTCAGCGTCCTCCCCTGTAGACGGAATACATATCTCGTCAGGTAGAATTACGTAACCTTCTTCATCGGTATCCTCAATTCCACTTCCGATTCGTAAAAGGTACTCCGCAAACTCGGGATCACTCTGGGCTCTCATGTTGCGGACAAGCCTAAGTTGTTGCATGCATTCCCAGAGGTATGACTTTCTCAATGTCGTGTTTATTATTTGAGGTCGTGTTCCCTTTCGTACCACAGGGAGCACCTGTCTAAAGTCTCCTCCAAACACGACAGTCTTCCCCCTAAATGGTAGGTCACGACGTCCCATGATGTCACGCATGCTATTGTCAAGGGCCTCGACCGCTTGTCGTTTCGTCATCGAAGCTTCGTCCCATATGATAAGAGATGATCCCTGGAGAAGCTTAGCAGTCCCACTCTGCTTTCTGAAGCTACAAACCCCACCATCTTCAACGTTTAGAGGGATCTTAAACCTCGAGTGTGCGGTCCTTCCTCCGGGCAAGATCGAGGCAGCAACGCCTGACGTCACGGTTTCCACGGCTATCTTTCCCTGTGAACGGACCGTGGCAAGTAGCACCTTGTATAAAAAGGTTCTCCCTGTACCCCCCGGGCCATCCACAAAAAATAAGCCTCCCCGTCCGGTTTCCACTGCCGCCAGTATCTGATCGTACGTATATCTCTATTCTGGGTTGACGGTGTCGACAATATCGATGTGTTGTTGGTCCACCTCAATGTTGGACTCCTCGATGATTTCTCAGGACTCACCTCCCATGTAGTCGAATGACTCATCGATTACAGGCAAGGGAAACGATGTTATATCCTTTCCCATCGACTGGAGCATATTTTTGATATCCAAAAGCACCATCTATTCAACTGCATGCGGAGATGAGTGGGAGCGTCGGTAGTCCTCTGACATTCCCTCTAAATGATTGTTCCATAGCCCACGGACATCGCTAGGTTCACAAAAGACCAATATAGTAGCGAATAACCTCTGAAGTGAAAATGGCATTTGAAACAACTCGGCTTCGGTTAGACATTCATCGATGGTGTTGTCAGCCTCAATCAAACCCCTCTTTTCTTCAGCTTCACGGAAGGATGGATAGACTACAGCGTCCACTGTTCTTAGGTCTTCAAATGAGGTTATGCCGGTAACATGGTTCAGTAGGATCCGTAGGTAGTATCGTTCTCCTTCAGCGGGGCTCGTTGACACGATCCTGCCAATTTGTTTGCCCCTCTGTCTAGGCTTCCAGCACTTGCCACCTACCTGCCAGGTAAAACTCCCAGGGAAATCCCTATAGAGGATGCCTCGAGCCCATTCATGTTCCCGGTTAGCTTCAAAGTATGCAGTTAGCATGGTCTTCTCAACAATTTGTCGGTTGATGATGTTTTGAAGATCCTGGCCCGCATGGAATGAGACCATGTGCATGTTAAGAAGATGCAATTGCATCTGCTTAATAGGCGGCGAGATATTGCTCAAATCAAACCCGTATATCCTCCAAAGAGCTTCTGGCGGTGTAACCCACCTAGCGTCCCTATATTGCTTGATCTCGTCGATCGGTTGGCTGCTATCGGTTTCGCCAACAGAAATAGAAGCTCGATCATGGCCCTTGTATATGTACTTGAATAGGTATTTGACAGGCTTTATACTTGAACAGACCTCCACATTGATGTGGCAGTTGAACATCCTAAGGAGGAAAGGATTATATGGCACTACCCACGTATTGTCTAGATACTCCCCTCAAACCTTTACTTTGCACCCATCGTCGCGTCTCCTATACAAGGGGTAGGAGTCCCTGCCTTGGACTGTCTCCACATTAAAAGGACGAGGATAGTAGCACTTGCACAAACCGTCTTTCAAGCAGACATTGTTCGGTTTTAGATGTCCACAAGGGCCATGCATCATGTGCTTAACGACCATTTCGTATAACTCTGGGTAACTCTGCTTGTTTGGTAGCTCAGCAGAGATGATGCAGTCATACTGCTCTGGACTCGTTAGTTTGTACCGCCCATTCATGATGAGAAGGAAATGCACATGCGGAAGACCCCTTTTCTGAAATTCAACCACATACACATAGGCAGCAACCTTGCCAAGCATGTGCTTCTCAAAGAGTTGTTTCTTGAGTTCTTCCAACTTCACCTGAAATACGTGGACGATGAGATTAGGATGATCCTTGGCAGTCTGACCAGGATCTAGATTCGATGCTATCTCTTGCCATTGTGGGTTGCATGTCATTGTGAGGAATACGTCGGGCTTGCCATACTTCTGTACTAAGGCCATCGCATCTAGGTATCGACGTTTCATGTCACGACTTCCCCCGATAAAGGACGCCGGGAGCACAATCCTTCTCCCTATAGAGTTACCACGGATATCGCCTGCATGGATGCTATCAACCACGCCTTGGTATAGGTCAGCCCTTATATCCTTTTGATTATTTCTTATGTAGTCAAGTCTTGTGCTTTCTATCTTGATGTACATATCAACAGCAAACTGCTGGAATAGACGCATGCCGTAGAGTATTGGATTGAATATACTACGACGCATCTGAAACTTGTAGCAATAATATTCTCGTGCAGAGACACACAACCCACTATTGCTTCCTGTGCAACAATAGGCTAATATGTTAAGGAAATGAATTATCAACCATCATGAGAATGATAGAAAACACGAACCTTCTTCGTCAAGGCCATCCCCAGCAATAGTTGACAACTGGTATGCAGACACACCTTCCTTTGGGATAGCTGGATGCCAGCCGAGCTCACCTCTCGGGAAGAACAGAGGGTACGAAAGTGGGTCATAGCATCCATTGTACGACCGAATAGTATGTCTAGTGTTGTTGTTGCTGTACAGGATTACACTACGGCCAAACCCTAAGTGTGGTTCATTACCCTCGACCCACACGGCAGCAACCTCTGAAGTTATCGGTACATTATATGTCCTCTGGTCTAGTCTGTTGTCAAGGTTCAGGGTGATACGGTAATCCTCAATGTCATCAACTTGTCCTAGACTCCTGAAGGTCTGAGAGTACGGGTTGTTCCGAAGTATGTCAACCAATCTCTTTATGACTTCTTGATCAAGGTTAGGGGACCGACGTAAACGATGAGTTAGGCCTGGATCGTCATCGTAAAAGTAGAGCTCAAGATGCTGTGGGCCAGAAACCCTCGAGCCAAATGAGTGTAGATTATGGTAGATCTGTCCATGGGCACGAAATGTGTATATGCCAGACCTCATATTACCGTAGGTTTCATCTAAGCTGACACCAAGGGTGGTGAAAGAAAAGTGGCCATTAAAGAACCTTATGTTGTCCCGAAAATGGATCGCATCAGAATCTGCACTTGACCATAGCCTCATGAGCGCTGGCGGTGTTTCTGGGTTCGCCAGTCTGATCTTTCCATCACGATAGCAGAACCCCTTTGTCTCATGCTGAAACCTCTTAGGGCCACATTTATCACAATCTGGCTGAGGCTATAGCACATGTGTGCCTTGTGGTATATTACTATAGACGTGATAATATAGATCCGAGAGATTAGACCCCACCTCACCTTCTACTTGATGAATCTCGACATCATCGACACTATCATCTTCTGTAGTTTTTGATAGCACAAAATTATAGAAAATTCTAAAATTTTTATAATGGACAGAAGAGGAAGGTTAAACAATACCTGCACCGGTGAATATGTAGTATTCGTCATCCATGTCATACTCATCATCCATGTCCACACCACCTATATACACATCAGGGATAAGAAAAAAATAGGAGTATATGACGGTTCAAAACACAAATGTCTATGTTTTACGGAAGTATATATAATTATAACTTGTGATGGATACCTGCGGACATAATGGTTTTGTGGGTTGTATGTTGTTCGCTTGCAAAGGTTTCTACTGTCGATGGATTATGTACGGACGAAGGATTGAATTCAAAGCAGGGCATTGCAATTGACTGAACACAGAGGATGTCTTGTCTAGCCACGTATCTAGTGTTGCGGGAATCTAGAAGCGCTTGCCTTTCTTCAGGTGCTATTCTATGTCTTGCGGCTCTCTGACGAGCATTGATTGATTGTCTCTGCTCCACTGTTGCATGCTGTCTACGTGCTCGTTGAAGTGCATTTGCTTCATCCCTTTGATTTGCTGTTAAACTATGTCTGCGTGCTTGTTGGCGAGAATTCACCTCTTCCCTTTGTTCCATGGTAAGATTTTGTCAACGTGCCCGTTGATGAGCATTCGTCCATTCTCTTTGTTCTATTGTTAGATTTTGTATGCGTTCTCATCGATGAGCGTTATCCTCTTCTCTTTGTTCTAATGATAAACTCTGTCTACGTGCTCGCCTACGAGCATTGACCACTTCCCTTTGGTCCGAGGTAAAACTTGCACCCCATGAACTACGTTCGCCTTGCCTTGTTTGTACTTCTTAGATTGATATGCTTGTCACGGTTGACTCTTCCATTATGTTGTGTCCTTCCATAGGCGTAAAAATATATGGGCGACGACGACGCTTTCTTCCTAACAAACCATATAAACAGTTTTATGAATGCCATTATCTTAATATTCGATAGATAGCAACCCTCAACACGTAAACAGATAAGTGGTCTATTGCCATTGGAACTTTCTCCTTCTTCGAAATGTCCAAATGACATCAGCACACTATGAGATGAAATGATTGATGAATCGCCATGGTTAGACATGTTTGTTGGTTCCCAAATTAGTAGACCTATAGGAGCACTTCGTGTCGCGTGAAGGCAATAGAAATCCAAGTTGTCTCTAAACATTTATCAGCATAGCTATCCTTAATAGCAATTAATTACCATACAGCTTGAGAGAACGAAAACCTTGTGCTCCTAGAAAAATGATCGTAAACCATCACCTTTCACGATAATATTAACATACAGGAATAAATAAAATGAATAACTTTATCAAAACACCCAATGGACTTTCTGAACCTAACATAGACTATTTTATAAGATTATAGCCCCATATCATTCCCAAATCGCTAACATCAACAATGAACGAAAATTATAGCTTACACTTTGTCTCATTGCCAAATCTTGTAGAGAAGTGCAATATGGTATAGAGGCGATGGACTTGGCTTTAATTACACACTTACACAATCCTTTCATAGTAGACATAACTATACAACACCAACAACAATTGGAGATAATTGAAGTATATAAATGTTTTGCTAAACACACTGCTACATAATATGTTAATCAATTTGTGTATTACCTAAACCAAAGTTAGCCACTTAGACCAAAGTTAGGCACTTAGCATTGACGAATAAGAAGTGTTAATCAATAGAGCACTAATACAAATGTACATCAACCCAAAAAGCTTCCTGGTCAAAAAAACACATATGTCCATAATGCTTAGTTATTCAATGGCACATAACAAATTAATTTGTGCTTAAATGCTTGGGCTTAGAGCACAACAATAAAAAGAAGTATTACATAGAAGGCATCATACAACATGTCCCTGACATCAAACTTTAATTAACTAAATGTAGTTCCCCGTGCAATGATTTCCATTCATTATCTGACACGTTCCAAAAACATTACACAATTTCGAAGCTACACCATGGTATTATGTCATGCAAAACACAGGCGACAATTTTAATGCAAGGGCGACCAAATGGAGACCACTGAAACCGAAATGGCTGCACAATTCAAATAAATTATTGTAAGAATAGGCAACAAGAAATTAAGAATGAACAATAAGTGATTCATGTAGGATTTATATATTAGCTACACAAAAGAATATTGTTCTGTTGGACTGCTCGACAAAACTACACAATATATGTGATTCAAGTAGGATTTATATACCAGGCCTTCAAATAGGATATCAATCAAAGCATTATATCACTTTATTGCTGTGTTTTATGTCAGCACTTCAACTCACAACTATTCCACTATTTTCATTTAACTATTATGACATTTTATTTATTGTTTGAAGCGAACATGTATCCATCTTTGCTTTATTTATTATTGAAAGTTCTTCACACTTTCACAATATTCTTCTATATCACATTTATGCTTAACAACAAAATACTTTATGATATTCCAGATTAGCTCCATGTTAAGGTATGCTGCAGTGTCATGGTAATGGTAATGGTTTTTTCTTCACTTTTACTTTCCATTTGTGATAAACCCTCAATACAAGATGGTATAGATATGCACCTTCTTCATGACATTCTCATAGCTAGCTCTGCTCACGAGCGAGAAGGCAAGCACGGAGACATCGGCTCCGCGGTAGCTCAGCGGCCTCAATCTGTTGTAAACAATTCGAGATCACCACATCATCAAGATCACCAAGAACGCACAATTTTCCGCCGTGAGGAGTGATACAAAATGAAAAAGAAACTGAGCAAACGAACAAATCATCACCTGCAGTGTCCTAGAGCCCCAAATTCACCGTGGTGCCGGCGGTGGGGCGGTGGGCGCGGGCGGCGGGAGAAGATGGGGGCGGCGGGCACGGTGGAGGAGCAGGGGAGGAGGAAGTCGGCG
The DNA here is from genome assembly GCA_036346145.1 of Olyra latifolia. NCBI lineage: Eukaryota > Viridiplantae > Streptophyta > Magnoliopsida > Poales > Poaceae > Olyra > Olyra latifolia. The sequence goes on along the minus strand of CM070531.1, from coordinate 237,891 downwards.
GTGGGGCGGTGCGCGTGGGCGGCGGGAGAAGATGGGGCGGCGAGCGCGGTGAAGGAGCAGGGGAGGAGGACGTCGGCGGTGGAGGGGAGACGCGGGGAGGGGAGGGGAGAAGGGCGGCGCAGGGTAAGCAGGGGGCGGCGGGCGTGAGGAGAGGAGGTGTCGGGCGCGGTGGAGGCGGTGGAGTGGGAGGAGGAGTGCTCGTGGATTGGGGATTGGGACGGTGGAGAGGGACTGTGCGATGCGGCGCAGGAAGACGCGACGGCGAGGCGCGGGACGCCGTAAGCGGCGTGGGCAGTGAGGAGGCGGAGCCGCGGAGGATGCGTGGCGCTGGGCAGTGGGCACTAGGGCCTGGGCATTGGAGTTTGAAGTGTGGTGCAGTGGGTTTGAATTTTGAATCACACGGTGGAGGTTGGAGACATGGCACATATGAGTAATTGGTTAAAGTAGACAAGGGCAAAAAGGTACAACAAAAAATGGGCTATCACCATTCACCACTTACCACAATGTGCTTTTAAGTAGTAGAGATTATATTGATTTAAATTATGAAATTGCATGCTCTAATAATTTATTTTATAAGTATTTAACTACTTGTAGTCATGCCCAATTTCTGTTAATCATGTTGTATACATGCCCCGTTCCTTGAATTATTATCATATCCTCTACCTTGATTGTTTTGATTATCAAGACCATTGATGTAACATCCCAAGTTTTCAATAATTAAATTTGGCATGTTAAGTATTTTTAAATTGTCGTAATGATAATTTTAAGCAAGTGCTAAATAATAATTCTTGTTGTGTTTGGTGAATCAGGATGGGCAGGAGATTATATTTACCTCTAATAATCTTGCTGAAGATCTTATCCTTCTGCATAAGTTGGAAGCAAATGCCTTGGATTCCATTCCTGTGGTTAGAGAATATCCTGATGTGTTCCCAGAAGAACTGCCAGGAATGCCACCTGACCGGGACATTGAGTTTGTCATAGACTTAGCTCCTGGGACAGCCCCTATATCTCAGAGGCCATATAGGTTGTCTGCCAATCTGTTGGCTGAGTTGAAGTCTCAAATAGAAGAGTTGCAAGAGAAAGGTTTTATCAGGCCTAGTGTTTCACCTTGGGGAGCCCCAGTAATTTTTGTAAAAAAGAAGGATAACACATTGAGGATGTGTGTGGATTACCGGTCCTTAAATGAAGTCACTATTAAGAATAAGTATCCTCTCCCCAGAATTGATGATCTTTTTGACCAGTTGAAGGGAGCCTGTGTATTTTCAAAAATTGATTTGAGGTCAGGATATCACCAGATAAAAATCAGAGAGTCTGATATACCCAAGACAACTTTCACCACTCGTTACGGGTTGTACGAGTTCACTGTCATGTCATTTGGACTGACCAATGCACCTCCCTATTTTATGAATCTCATGAACAAGGTCTTCATGGATTATTTAGACAAGTTTGTAGTATTCATTGATGATATTCTTATATACTCCAAGACAGAAGGAGAGCATGAGCACCATCTTCGATTGGTTCTGCAAAGGTTGAGAGAACACCAGTTATATGCCAAGTTTAGCAAATGTGAATTCTGGATGGGAGAAGTGTTGTTTCTTGGTCATGTCATATTAGCAGGAGGTGTAGCAGTTGACCCTGAGAAGGTCGAGGCCATGGCCAACTGGAAACCGTCTCGGACTGTAACCCGGGTCCGTAGTTTTCTTGGAATGGCCGGATATTACCGTCGGTTTATCCTAGATTTTTTCAAGATAGCCAAACCCTTGACTACACTGATGAAGAAGGAAAAGAAGTTTGAATGGACACCGCTTGAAGCCGCCAAGACTTGAAAAAGAAACTCACCATAGCTCCAGTTTTGACACTGCCAGATATTCATAAGGATTTTGAAATATTTTGTGATGCCTCACGGCAAGGTCTTGGCTGTGTGTTAATGCAAGAAAGAAAAGTGGTGGCTTATGCATCCCGACAGTTGAAACCACATGAGCAGAATTACCCTACACATGATTTGGAGTTGGCTGAAGTTGTTCATGCCCTAAAAATTTGGAGACACTACCTTATTGGCAATAGGACTGAAATATACACTGATCACAAGAGTCTCAAGTATATTTTTACTCAGCCTGATTTGAATCTGAGGCAAAGACGCTGGCTGGAATTAATTAAGGATTATGACACCGGTATTCACTACCATCCGGGTAAGGCCAATGTAGTGGCAGATGCCCTCAGCCGTAAAGTGTATTGCAATTCGCTATCACTACTTGAAGCTCAACCCGCTCTCCAGAAGGAAATTGCCAAGTTGAATTTGGAAATAAGAAAGTACGGCTCATTAAATGCCATGGAATTGCAACCCACCTTGCTTAGCCAGATCAAAGAAGCTCAGAAACAGGATACAGAGGTTCAGGCGGTGAAGGACCGGATTTTGAAAGAAAAAGCACCTGGATTTTCTATTGACCCAGAAAGGGTATTGTGGTTTGGAAAAAGAATTTTTGTACCCAACAAAAGAGAGATTAAAAATGTCATTCTCAAGGAAGCACATGAAACCCGTACCTCTATACACCCAGGAAGCACCAAGATGTACTTGAATTTAAAAAGTATGTACTGGTGGATAGGTATTAAGAAAGAAATTGCAGATTATGTGGCAAAGTGTGATATATGTTGAAGGGTCAAAGCAGAGCACCAACGTCCAGCTGGTTTGCTGCAGCCGTTAGAGGTGCCTGAATGGAAATGGGAAGAGATAGGCATGGATTTTATAACTGGATTACCCCGGACCCAAGCAGGTTTTGACTCGATCTGGGTGATAGTGGACCGGCTCTCTAAAGTGGCCCACTTCATACCAGTTCGAACCACCTATACCGGAGATAAGCTGGCCGAGTTGTACATGAACCGTATAGTCTGTCTGCATGGGGTACCCAAGAAGATTGTATCAGATCGAGGTACACAGTTTACATCCAAGTTTTGGCAGAAATTGCATGGTTTGTTGGGAACACAGCTTAATTTCAGTACTGCCTACCACCCTCAAACTGATGGTCAGACAGAGCGAGTTAATCAAATTTTGAAAGACATGTTGAGGGCTTGTGTGTTGTCAAACAAGACTGGTTGGGATAAACAGTTGCCTTATGCTGAGTTTGCTTATAACAACAGTTACCAAGTTAGCCTTCAGATGGCACCGTTCGAAGCCTTGTATGGCAGGAAGTGTCGAACTCCTTTGTATTGGCAGGAAACTGGAGAAAGTAAAGTGTTTGGACTGGACTTACTAAGAGAAGCAGAGGAACAAGTCCGTATGATTCAACAAAGACTGAGAGCAGCACAGTCTAGGCAAAAGAGCTATGCAGACAACCGTCGTAGGGAACTCAAGTTTGGAGTTGGTGATTTTGTGTATCTGAAGGTATCTCCACTCAAGGGTATGAAACGATTTCGCGTCAGTGGCAAATTGGCTCCGCGGTATATTGGTCCATTTCAAGTTACTGCTAGAAGGGGGGAAGCAACTTATCGTCTCGAGTTACCTGACAGTCTAGCAGATGTGCACAAAGTTTTTCATGTATCTCAATTGAAGAAATGTCTTCGGGTACCGAAAGAACAAATGCCAATGGAAGAAATGGACTTGCAACCAGACTTATCTTATAAGGAATACCCGGTCAGAATTTTGGACGTTGCAGTTCGGAAAACCCGGAATAAGACCACTCAGTTTTGCCATGTCCAGTGGAGCAACCACACCGAGGGAGAAGCCACCTGGGAGCGCAAGGAAGACCTTCGCGTTGAGTTCCCAGATTTGTTTCCCAGAGATTAGGAATCTCGGTGACGAGATTCTCTTAAGGGGGCGAGGTTTGTAACATCCCAAGTTTTCAATAATTTAATTTGGCATGTTAAGTATTTTTAAATTGTCGTAATGATAATTTTAAGCAAGTGCTAAATAATAATTCTCGTTGTGTTTGGCTTTTGTTTGCACTCGAGATGCTGAGCATTAGCCTAGATCCTTATTTTTCCTAATCCCTCCTTAACTAACATTTCCTAATCTCCCTCTCTCTAATTCCTCTTTCCTCTCCTTGTGTAAGTGCATGCACGCACTGGTGTCTGGCAAGATGCAGACCATTCACTCCCTCTCTTGTCAAATTCTCTCTCTCTCCCTCTCTTTGTTTTCTTCCTGACTTGCTCACAGTGCATCTTCTTCTTGCAGAAGAACAGACGCCTTTGCTCCAAAGATGTGTTGTTGGATAGCAGCAGCAGCTTGACCTTGCTAATCTCCCTACTAATCTCTCCCTCCACGTTGCTCTTTGCTGCCATTTGCTGCCATTTCTCTCTCCACAATGTCGCTGCCATTGCAGAGCAGCAGATCTGCCCTTTGAGCCTGGCTGCCTCTACCTCGATCACGCAGATCGCTCTAATCCCTCTATCGTCATACGATCGCACTTCAAGCCGCATGCGATCACCTCGCTCTACCTCTTAGCGTCCTTCGCCCGACCGTCGCCTCAACGTCCGTGCTCAGTCCGATGGACGCCGTCTTGAATTGCTTGTCGGCTCGCCGCAACAAGGCCTTGAGTAATTGCACTTTGATTAATTAGCTTGCCGCCAAGGCTTCGCGTCGTACCGCGCGCCTGCCGTGACGTGACGTCCTCATGAGCGTCGGTCGCTCATTTTCTCACGAGCAAATCCTAACGACACTCGCCGTCGCGCGCTTATATTGGAACCATCGAGGTTCTATTTTTCGCGGCCCCTTTTGGCCGCGCCTTCTTGTCGCCTTCGGCTTCAGTCAGTATTGTCAGTTCTCTTTGCGCCACCGCGTCTCCCGGGCTCTCCTCTCATGTTTTGGGTTTGGCCGCAGGACACTGAACCGTCTCGCCGCGGTGTCGCGTCGATCTTCCGGTGCCTAATCGTTCAGGGCTGCGCAATAACTCCTGAACCCCGGTGAGCACCCCATCCTTTTTCGGGTGGCTCACATCTATTTAGTCGAGCTGTCTCTGCTTAATTCTGAGACCCGGTTATTTATTAAAGATTCTGTCAGCTTGTAGCTTTAGGACTAGTCTATTAGTTCATCGCATGTGGGTCTTCTTTAAAATAAATAAATAGTAAAATAAAATAACAAAATCCATTTTAAATAATAAAAATGTGATTATTTGTACTGGTAGCCTGATTGTGCTGTGCTTGATTTGTTTGGCATATTCACGCGTGCGCGGTCGTTTCCGTCAGAAGGAGGACGTGCCATGGAGGGCACCATCGCCGAGGAGCACTGCTACCCAGTTCCCGAAACTCGAGGCAGGTCCTTTGACGCATATTGTCCATAGCCTGTTTTTATTAAAATGTTTTATTAGGAATTTATAAATGTGCTGTAACAGCCCAAAAACAGGGTTTTCAAAAAACTTTCAAAATTCAAACCAAAAATCATAAATAACATTTAAAATGGGACAAAAGCCCAACCTAGGGACCCATTTTGGGCCTTGGCCCGTCTACCTCGATGCCCAAACCAGCCCATCTCGGGCTCTCTCTCTCTCTCCCCCTTCCCGTGCTCTCTCTCCCTCTCAATCACCGGGCTCTCTCTCTCTCTCTCTCCCGTGCTTCTCTCTATCTCGTGGCACTCCGGCAGCAGGTCATGCCGCCCCGTGGCGTCCTTCCTCTGACACCAAGTCATCGTGTCCCTTTCCCGGCCAAGGCTCGCGCCTACGCGTCCGCGCACGACGACCGCGCTTCGGCCAGCTCGCCGTCACACTCCAACCTCGCGCCACCCACCCCGACGCGTGCCCTCTCTGCGTGAAACCTACGCCCACTCCTCGTAGACGCCGCCCGTGCCCACGCCCAAGCATCCCCCGTCCACTCCATCGCCATTCCGGCTCGGATTCCTTCCCACACCATTTCTCCTCATAACCATTGCCCGCTCGGCGTCGAATTCACCCCTCCACGTTCCAAATTAGCCCGAGCCCTTCTAGCCGTAGCTCCCTCACCCCCTCGCCTCGGACGTCCCCGGAGGAATCGGTCCGAGATCGCCGGAGCTCGCCGGCATTCGAGTTTTCCTCACCGCCGGCCAAGAACTCCCCGATCCGCCCCCTTTCCGATTTCTCCTAAACCGGTAAGCCATTTTCCAATTCGTTGCTACCCGAGCATCTACGGGCCCTCACTAACCTCGTGCTATCGTCATTTTTGGCGAGGAGCCCACGGAGCACCCCGCCACGGTAATCCACGCCACGCCTCCTTCTCCGTCGTCGCGGCCACCTCCGGCAACCCCGGTCTCCTCTCCGCCCTAGGTACACCCCACATGCCCCTAGAAGCTCTCACACCCATGTACTTCGCCAGAGCCTCGCCGCGCCGCTGCCAGATTTACCTTCCTCCGCCGCCGCTGACGGCATTGCGCCGCCACTCTCCGCCGCCGGCGCCGAGGCCACCCACGAGCGCGCCAACTCCCGGGTCCTGCTTTGGTGGGCCCCACGCTGCCTAGCCACCTCGCCGGCGACAAGGTCGCCGCCTGCTTCTTCTCGCCTGGCTCGTGGAGGAAGAAGGTCCTCCACCGAGACCGTCGCCGTGAGGTGACGAGTGGGCCCTGGTCCCACTCGTCGATTAAAGCGATTCGACGGAATACGTTTTCGATTAAACGTCATGCGCCGCAAAAAAAGCCTCCGACCTGGCCTCACATGGGCGAAGGCCAGGCCAGCCTAGCACTGTGCGCGAGGATTTTCCTCCCCTTTTTCCATATAGATAATGACAGAAATAGGTTTTGATTTATTCAAAATACTTAGACCACCTCAAAAATTCTAGAAAAATTTAGATAAATATTAGATGACTTGCTGGATTTAATAAAAAATATTAGCCAACTGAAACACACATGTATATTTCGGTTTATATCAAAATCCTTAATATAAGTACTTTTCTTTAGGAAAATAATCCTGAACTGATATTAACTCATTTAAAAATAGTAGATGACCTGATAAAAATCCTAGAAAATTATAGAAAACATAAAAACTCCTCTGAACCTAGACAAAATTACTGAATAGTCCAAAGAAATAATAGAAACCACACACCCTAGGGAACTTAAAGGGAGTTGATGAAGGAAATTATAAAAGATGATAATTAAAACCTTGCAAGATAAAAACCTACAGCCTTAAAAGCACTATGCACAATTTTCTACTGCATCATTTGACTTGCATTTGCTTTTCTTCTACGCATAGAAGTAGACGGTCAAGGAGGTGAATACCAGGACGCACACGAGGATCTGCCTCCAGACGCACAAGGCGAGTTAATCTCCATAGCTCATGCTTAAATTCCTAGTTTTCCAAAAATTATGTTGTTTAAACTATTAACATGCATGCTCTATGATTTCTAAATTCCTATGTTGTTATTCATGAAATATCATGCCCTGTTGATGATTGTTTATCTATCAATATGATTGCCTTGTTAATCATAATCCTTGTTAGTCCACTAAATAACTTAAATTTTAGACTTTGTAGTCTTGGGTAAAATTGCTTAGACATGCTTAGGTCATAAAACAAAATTTAGTCGGGGCATGCCAATGCCCACCCCGATGAGCCAAAACTCATCGGCTGACATATTCCTCTTAATAAATGAACTGTGTGGTTGTGTGTGAGATAGTGCTGGGTGATGGCCCAGGAGGAGCGCGGAGTAACACACGTAGCGGCGGGGCGCTGCCACCTACGGGGTGGTTCCGACACAACGCGCGACCTAAGGTGGTCGCACAGTACTCGGTATGGTTAAATGGTGCTGGATGTCGATCCAGGAGGAGTACGGAGTAACACGCGTAGCGGCGGGGCGCTGCCACCTACGGGGTGGTTCCAACACAACGCGTGGTCATCGCGCGGAGCGCGGGTATAGGGGACTCCGGTACGTGTACGGAACGGCCACTGCCCGAGGAACATGTGGCCGGGCGCAGTCACCGAGGGTGATCTAGACCGACACTGGCGCAGGCTGACAACCTGGGAGTGAAGGTCCGCAACAAGAACCGTCAAATTCCTGGACAAGATGGCGGTGTGGTTGGTGGGCTTGGTTGGGGGAGTGTTGAGCGGGGATCCGTGTTGTGTGGCTGTGTGTCAGAGATGTGAGCCGGATAGTTCCGGGAAAATGCAAACCAAAGTCATTATCACTTTACCCCGCATCTTTTTGGAGATGCAGCTTTCCAAAATCAGCTAAGTCTAGGTTCTTCTATACTTCTCTATTTCAAAATTGGCTTTAAGCAAAGAAAAGAACCTTAAGCCTCCACCAAAAAGCCTGTAACATTACATTGCATCTAAGGACAGGAGTTAACTCGCCAGTGTTTGGATGACACTGACCCTCGTTTCTCATTTCTTTTAGACAATGAGGGCTTTGAATATGACCCCTACGCGTGTCTGCTTCACGAAGAACAGGTCGACGACGACGGGGCGCAGGTTTAGGACACCCTACAGTTGCTTGCTTAGAAGCATAGCCGGGGGATCGTTCTTGTAGATATCTACTTCTGCTAGACTCTTTTGGTATTGTATACTTTTGGCCAAGCGAGGCCCCGATGTAAACCTTAACGCTGATGGCATAAGCCTTATTGTAATATATCATATCCCGTTGCGCATGTATGAAATAAACCGGCTATGTAATGTGAGGCACTAGCGTACGGTCCAGGACTAGTGCAGTGTTCACAGGTGGGCTTCACAGGTAAGCTAAAGTTGAGGCCCCACATGTGCATGCTAGTTTTAAAATATTAAAACTAGTTTAATAGTGACTAGTTAGACCTATTTAACCGTATTGCTATAACAACCCATTAATATAAAACTAGGTGTAGCTAGATTAATTGTTATCTACTTTCCATTGGACTTAGGTTGTTTAAAATAAAATGCCCGCAAAAAGAAATCACGTTATATTTCATGTTTACTGGAAATGTCTTTATAAACTTGTTTGGAAAAATAAGCATCGGAGGGACACGATGCCGGGTATGGGTATTCTTATTCTTCTCCCCCTCAAATATTCCGACTTGGAGGAACTTTCTGCCAGTGGGTGCTTTCATGCACCGTGTTGGTGTTTTCTAACACCGTGGATTTTGTAAACCGGGGCTTAAAAATTGTTTCCTCCTAGTCTAAGGACTATTCATCCTATGAACCTACGAGCGTAACTTTACAGTACAACCTCGGGTCCTGGTATGGGACGGGCCTGGTTCCCGGTCCTCTGGCTCTGTTGCGACCTCCTGGTGGGAAGCAATCGAGTTAGAGTCCAGGGACTTTGTGGCTGAACGCTTCGGTGGGAAGCCTCTCGAGGGCAAGGTGTACCCCCTCTACAGAGATAAAACTGTCATGATAGCCGTGCTCGCGGTTATGAGCGCGCAAAGCGAGTGTTCATATGGTAGCCACTTCTTTTATAAAATTTGGGAGTTCTTCTAAAATAATTTGGCAAAGGACCGCCGTTTCAGATTTTACTATTGGGACCCGTCGTGAGACGATGGTGTTTCCGAACTTAGTACGTCGACGGATGGCTAGAACAGTCCCTTTGGCCGAATGACCGAGCCAGAGAGCATGGTTCGCCAGGGGACGATTGGAACAGTTCCGTCTGGCCGAATGACTGAGCCGGACATGATTGGAGCCCCTGAAAATGATGTTTATTAAAACCGCAGTTTTTAACTCACTAGGAAAAATTTATTCAAGGCTTTTCTGCAAAACACCTAAGCCACCTTTGTACAAAGCTACCACATCATGTCATGTCTTTTCCCCTGCCGAGTATTAGTACTCACCCCTGTTTTCTCCCCCTCTTTTAAAATTTCAAAAGGTGAAGAGGCAGGATTTGACTCCGAGGCAGATGATGAGGACTACGACGAGTCGGACTATGAGGAGTCTTCTGAGAAGTGAAGTTTAGGGTCCGTTCCTACAGTCAAGATGCCGGTGGGATTCTGTATCTAAGAGTAGCTGTATTATGTGTTTAGCCCGTGATTTTCGCTGTGTACTCTGTGGTTCAGCCTGCGTGCTGACATGTATGTAAAATAATCGGGACAAGTTCCCCGACCTTGTACCTTGTATAATTATGGCAATGTATCACTCTGTTTGATAACTATGTGTACTAGCGATGATTCTTGGGACTAGTACATTATGCACAGGAAGGGTTCGGTCTTTTACAGCCGGGTCCCGACAATTGATAACCCTAGAATTGCTTGATAAACTTTTGGACTCTTAAGTCCTGGATAAAATTGCTTAGACAAGCTTTGATCTAGTGAGTCTTTTTGATCGGGACCTCGTTTCCCAAATCCGGTGGACCAATTAATACTCCACCGAGCATGATACTCTTCCTATTGATGTTTAAGTGGTAATGAACCCTAGAGTGAGTCTAGGAGCCGTGATGGTCGTATCCCTAGAGTGAGTCTAGGAGCCGTGAAGGAAAAACCCCGTAACGGAGGTTACTGTGACGGTACCTGCCGTAAAGCCCATGGCGCTGTGACGGTTGCCATCGTGATCAAGGGAATGCGTGAAGCATGTGTCTAGTGACTAGACACCCTTGTGAAAGCCTTGCTGAGCCTAGATCCCTGTGAAAGGTACGAGCATGTGTCTGGTGACTAGACACCCCTGTGAAAGTCTTGTTGAGTCTAGATCCCTGTGAAAGGCATGATGTGAAAACCCCCACATATGATGAAATTGCATATATATAGCACAATATGTCTTTGGTTTGTTAAATGGCTAAGTCATAGGCTTTTATAATATAAAGTATTGCAACTCTGGCTTTATGCAAATAAAATAAACCCTCAGCTCCAACAAAAATCTTGTATCACTAAATTGCATTAGGTGGGTTATTGGCTCGCATGCGCGGTTTTGATTGCGCACTCACACTCGCACTCACTCACTCTATAGACTCTGTTAGAGAAGAGGAGGATCCCTACGACTGTTACACTGACGAGGAAGACAAGGATGTAGATGAATAGGACGGGTATTAGGCGGGACACCAGTCGCTTGGAATCGTGTTCTGGGTTAGAAGAGAAAATAAGGGTGGTGCCCCTGGACCGCGAGGTTGGCGGCGGCATGGAGGCCTGTCTAGCGGCTGGAGAGGTGCGAGTCCGGTGACGACTGTGGTGACCACGGCTACCTGCTCCAAGAGAGGTGCGAGAATGGTGGCGCGGTGGCCAAGGCTACCTGCTTTAGGAGAGGTGCGAGGCCTTTGGCGGCGGCCGCGATCACGGCTACATGGCCTGGAACGAAGTGTGAGTCTCCGATGGTGGTGACCACGGCTACCTGCTCTGGGTGAGGTGCGAGACCTATGTTGGCAGCGGCGGCCACGTCTACCTGCTCTAGGAGAGGTGCGAGACCTTGGCTTGGTGACCACGGCTACCTGCTCTAGGAGAGGTGCGAGTCCTGTGGTGGTTGTGGCGGGTACGACTACCTGCTCTAACCGCGGTGACGACTGTTGTTCCGTTCCTGAAGGTGCCTTGTCCTATGAGACCGCTCCCTTCCTAGAGGCATCGCCTCGAGGGCAAGTTCTTGGCATGTTGAGGTGTTAGTCCCCGGTGGTCGGCCGGGACGTCTTGTAGGGCTGCCCGCCGTTGTTGCGTTGGGTCGTCTATGTTGGACGGCAGTAGTGCCGTGACCGGGCGATGGTGTTTGTTGTTTTTGGTTTGTCCTGTATTTTCCTCCTCCTATTAATGCATTGGCAGAGCTCCTTTTCTCCTACTTTAAAAAGCTACAATGCTTCCTTATGTAGTCTAACCAAAATGTTCTGCCCCACTTCGGCCATCCGATCACGATCTGACGGTTCAGGCTCCCTCATGCGCCCGCCTAACGCACTGACCTAGCTGCTCCCCTCGCGTCCCACACCCGCCGATTCCTCCCCAGACACCATTCGTCACCTCCTCTCTCCGCCGGCGCCTCTCTCTCTCTCCATAGCCACCGCCGCTCCGCCGGCGCCACCTCATCCTCCTCTCCCCTCCCCACCGCTGCCGACCGCGTGCATTACCTCCAAGATCCCGGCGCACATCTCCAACATCCCGCCGGCGTCACCTCACACGCGGACTCCTGATCTCCCTCACCAGTCTCCTCCGCCCTCTCTCTCCTGCTCTCCTCCCTCGTCTCTCCCCCACTGCTGGACCTCGTCGCTGCCATCCTCGTCGCGCCGCCGCCTCATCCTCAACTCGCAGATCCACATCGCCAAGCGCCGATCCATGACGCCTCTCCCCACTGTTGGACCTCGTCGTCGCCGTCCTCATCGCGCCGTCGCCTCGGCCTCAACTCGCAGATCTAGCCTCTATCCTTGCCGTCGCAGCGTCTTCGACTCCAGTCGCTACTCCCCTCCACACCGTCCGTCCCGTAACATCTCTCGCAGCCGTCCATCTCCACCCACGACCGCCACGCCGGGGGCAACCGAATCCACTGCCGCCCCCGCGGCCGTCCCTCTCCACCTCGCCGGTGCCACGCCGAGGACAACCGGATCCACCGCCGCCCCTCTGTATATCCTTCCTTCTTTCTATGTGGTTGTCGTGCCCCCCTACCTTCTCTTCTTATCTCCCTTCTTTCTCGGACTCTCTCCATTCTCTCAGCCAGCAAGAGGCCAACGCCAGCGTTCCTGCACGTGACGACCGGCAATCAAGCCTACCTCCCATTGCCATAGGCTACCACCACTAAGCTTTGGTGGTTTTTCATGTTCATATGTAATCAATTCGATTTGATTTTCTACTGGCTGTCTCAATGCGGATCGGTGTAGGTATTGATCAGATGTGCTTGGTTTAGGTTAAGAAAGTTGGTATGTTTGAGCACTGTAAGACTGGAAAGTTTTGGTCTACTCTACAAAATGCGTGCATTCCAATAATGGAATTGATCGATTGGGAGCGGAGCCGACCAGAGAGTGTATTTGATATTTTCTGCTCTTATGGAATAGACTCAACATGGAATACTTTGTTGACGTACACACCTTATTATTGTTGCTATTTATTTTGCGTTCACTTTTCGATGAGCTTTTGCATCAGATAGTGCAGAAGCCTAATTGTTCTGTGGTAACTTTCTTCTGTAGCATTTATATTTTCCCTTTTTTATTTATAGTCCTTAAGATTTTTTTTGACGAACCTGGCAGACGCTCTGCCATTTCATTAAGAGAAGGAGAAACTGTACAAGATACTAGCCAGAACTAGGGCTAGACTAGGCCGGCACACACCGGCAAGACAACGGTTTGGATTACATGGGGAGGGGAAGGAGCCCCAGGCTCCAATCCCTAACATCGTCCTTATTCGTCGGTTCCGTTCCTTCCAGAGATTCCAGATAGTATAGGTGACAAGACTGTTGAAATCCTTTTTCACCCTTTTACAATTGACGTGTCTTGTAGCTTCGAGCCACCAGTCGGTAAAATGCATGTTGGGCTCCCCTTGAGGAAGCCCCTGGGGTCGCAACTCCTCCCAGACTGTGCAAGCGTAAGGGCAGTGGAGGGTCATATGGTCGGCGGTCTCCGCGCTGCTGTGACAGAGGGGGCAGGTAGGGTTGTGGAGCCAACCTTTTCTTGTCAGAACGTCCGCTGTATTAATGCGCCCATGGGCTAGGGACCAAGCAAAAAACTTGCATTTGTTTTCTGTGTGAGTTTTCCAAATTGTATTGTTAAAAGGCCACGTCGTGCTACCGTGGAATTGGAAAGTGTATGCCGATTTGGTGGAGAAGACGCCGTTAGCGGCAGCAGTCCAAGAAATTGTGTCCTCAGTGTCCGAGAGAACCACCGAATGAACCACACCCCAGAGCTGCACGTACTCTCTCAAGGGAGCCAGGCTATCCAAGTGACGGATCGAGTCAATCCAACGATCGTTGTGGAGCAGGTAGGCCACAGTACTGTCCTTTCTTCTCGCAATGCAGAACAAGTTTGGGGCGATGTCACAAGGGGCTTGGCCTTGGATCCACATGTCCTTCCAGAAACGGGGCCCTCCACTACTAGAAAACAGGACATCATAAGCGGTTCAATGCGCACCGCTTCTAATAGTTGCAACACAAGCGGTTCAATAGCTCAAGCCAGAAAACCCCCTCTAGAAGTGGTTCGTAATACGAACCCCTTTTAAAGGCCAAGCAACAGAAGGGTTCGTGTCACGAACCCTTTCTAAAACCCCCTGCACCTCTAGCAGCGGTTGGGGACACGAACCCCTTCTAAAGCCCAAGCAATAAAAGGGGTTCGTATTACGAACCGCTTCTAGAGGGGGCTTTAAAAGGGGTTCGTATTACGAACCGCTGCTAGAGGCCCATTTTTCGAATTGTTAAACGGATAGCTTGTCTTATCTCATCAGAGAGCACGCGTGGATGGGTTGGCTAGCTAGGTGAGGCGTGGGTCACGAGGAGGAGTGAGGTCCTAGGTTCAAATCCCACATACCCTAATATTCTTTACCTTTTTAGACACCACCAGAAATGGTTCATAGAACCACCAGAAATGGTTCATAGAACCGCTTCTGGTGCTCCCACGAGTATCAGTCGCGGTTGCCTATAACCGGTTTCAAAACCGGTTCTAAAACCTGTTTCGAACCGGTTGTACTAGCTGATTCGCTGGTACTGCTCTCACCATTTCCCAAGGTGATTCTAGTGGCCACCCTGAAAAGGGTTTTGTCAACCTCATTGCAGGGGGTAGTGGAGCCCACCCACGGTCTAGCTGGGTCGAACCACTCAAGCCAGAGCCAACGAAGTCGAAGCGCTCTATTGAAGCGATGGAGGTCTAGCATACCTAACCCCTCGAGCCTTTTGGATCTTCAGACGGTTTGCCAGTTGACGAGCGAGTGGCCCCCATTTGCAAATCCCCTCCTTGCCAGAGAAAAGCCCGACGGATCTTGTTCACCTGCTGAATCACCCATTTAGGGATCTGGAAGGCCGAAAAGGTGTAGGTTGGGATGGCTGAGAGAACTGAGTTGACCAAAGTGAGTCGCCCCGCCTTAGAAAGCAATTTCCCTTTCCATCCCTGCAGTCTACTCTAGATCTTCTCAATCAGGGGAGCAAAGTGAGTCTTTTTGAGCCTACGGCGATGCAAAGGAAGGCCCAGGTACTTACAAGGGAAGCTCTCTCGTCTTCCAGTGAAGGATGCAAGAATGTCATCTAGATCGGGGTCCTGACAGTGGATAGGATAGGCGGCGCTCTTGGCCAAGTTGGTGCTCAGACTAGAGGCTTTTCCGAAGTTGGTGAGGATGTCGACAATCCCATTCACTTCGGTTTGAACCGGTTTAATGATGATGGCGGCATCGTCAGCGTAAAGGGAGGTCCAAAGGGAGGCGAGCTTCGAGGTGATCGGGGAAAGGATTTGTTGATCCGTCGCCTTGTCGAGGAGACGTTGAATGGGGTTAATGGCGAGGATGAAAAGCATGGGGGAAATAGGGTCACCCTGCCGAACCCCCTAGCGTGATTGATGGGCGGTCCCAGAACCCCGTTTAGGAGAACCGAGGAGCAGGCCAATCCCAGGATGGCGAAGATCTAGTTTCGCCAACGCTGACCAAACCCTAGATGCTGCAAGATCTCAAGGAGGTAGCCCCAGTAAACTGAGTCGAAGGCCTTGGAGAAGTCCAACTTGAGAAAGATTGCCGGTGTTTTTGTGCGTTGAAGGTCTTGTATGATGTTTTGCACATACAGGAAGTTGTCCTGTATGGAGCGACCCTTGATGAAAGCGCTTTGGCTCCGTGAGATAAGGTTATCTAGGTGGGGCGCCAGCCTGTTGGCCATCAGTTTGGTCACTATCTTGCTAAAGCTGTGGATGAGACTAATGGGGCGATAGTCATTGATTGCATCACATTGATCCTTCTTCCGCAGCAGGACGACATTGGCTGAATTGAGAAGGTTCAATGAGGCTGTGTTCTAGGTATGAAAGTGTTGGATGGCCAGGAAGAGGTCATTTTTAATCGTATCCTAGCAGCTTCTGTAGAAAAATCCTGTGAAACCGTCCGGGCCAGGAGCTTTGTCAGCTGGGGCATCATCTATGACCTGCTTGATCTCATCTTCCTCGAAGGGCAACTCTAACTCGGCGAGGTCAATAGGGGGGACCGCCAGCACGTCCCAGTCTAGGGCCAACTCTCTGTCAAAGATGGTGCCAAGCTGTTGAAGGAAGTGGTCGTAGCAGGTTCGTTGCTTGTCTTGATGCGAGGAAACAGTACCAGTGGGCTTCTCGAAGGAGTGTATGTAGTTCTTGCGCCGACGAGTGTTGGCTCGAATGTGGAAGAATTTAGTATTTGCGTCCTCGAGCCGAATCCAGTTGAACCGAGCTCTCTGGTGGAGCCTCACCTTCTCGATGACCGCCAGACCTACACTGCGGTTTTTTAGCCGGGCAAAGAATTGAAGCTCGGGGTCCGTAAGCGCTCTATTTTCTCTTGCGAGGTCAAATCCCAGGATAAGCTCGTGGACAATGGCCAGTTGAAGCTTGATGCTCCCAATTTTGGAGCGAGCCCAAGAGCGCAGGGCCCTAGCGGTGCGGCTAAGCTTGGTGTGGACTCTACGGAATGGGTTCGGGCTCGACACCTGTTTATCCCACGCTTCTTTGACCACCTCCTGAAACCCCGCTAGACAGGGCCAGAAGTTCTCAAACCGGAAACAGTTTGGACGGGGGTGCTCTGTTTCGGCTTCGAGCAGAAGAGGAGCTTGGTCGGAGGCGAGGGTCGGAAGGGCCGTAAGGCGGGATCCGGGGTATGAGTAATTTGCTATGAGAGAGATGTACCTAATAGAAAGTTCAGTTTCCAAGTTTCCAGATGTATGGATGCCGTTCATTGGGAGCTCGTTGATCTTTTTTCTCATGTTATATTGTTTTCCTACAAGAATCAATGTAGCAATCTTGGAGTAGCTTTCTTTTATACCGTTCATTTAACAATTCCATTTCCTATGAATAGTGTTGTTTTCCATCCAGCGTCTCTGCATTATACCATGCTAGGCAGACTCATTTTGGTGTGCAAGTTTCTACAAGTTCATTTTTTATAGCATCTCTGCATAATATGGTTGTTTACAAGCTAGGCTAGGCAGTCCCATTTACAATATGTACGTAGGCAACCATTGCCTACAAAAAGCCCACATATATCTAGCCCATTGTACCATAGAGCATTCAAAAAACAACACGCACTCATTTGCCCTTAGCTTAGATGCTTGAGTTTGATTCTGGATATTATTATTTTTATCACGGTGCACTCATTTGCCCTTAGCTTAGATGCTTGAGTTTGATTCTGGATATTATTTTTTTTATCACGGTGAAATATATGTGCTAATTAGGACGTAGTTCAGTTAAGTATCTCATTTGCCTTTTTTTTTTGTGCAATGCTTGCGTGCTATGACTTGCTAAATTTAATATCTGCTGCAGCTATCTGAAATAGGATTTCAGAATCTTCCAGCCAAAAAGATCTATTTGGTGCTTTCAGTTTGTTTAATTGTTTGTAAACTAAATGCCTCGTATCATCAAAGTTAAAAGAGATTACATAATAGATAAGCATCCCCCTCTGTTTCGTATTTCATGCTCTATTCATTGGAGGTTGCTCATGCATTAGTCTTCTCATGACCACGGATATCTGAATATCGCATCTAAAAATCTATCTAAGGTCTGAACAATACCCATGTGACATTCATATTACAGAGTACATTAATACTAGCATCTCACAGTTATTCTATCCTAAGGTCTAAACAATACCCATGTGACATTCATACTACAGAGTACATTAATACTAGCATGTCACAGTTATTTTGTTGAGGCAATGTTTGCTTAGTAGTGCCCAACAAATTTGTACGTAGAAAGGTGCGTGCTTTCCTTCTTTTCTTGCGCGTTATTGCTGTGGTGATCTGGGCCGGCGCACCCGAAGGTGGCCCCAACGTGGCCGGTGGCGGCCCGAGGCGGCGGCGGCCGTGGCGTGACATGGCGGCGGCGCGGCGAGGCTCTATGGGCGAAGGGGAAGGTGGCTTAAGCTATAGGGAGGGTAGTGGTTCCTCACCGTGGCACCGGTGACGGGGAAGAAGACCCGAGGCTGCCCAGCGTCGTGCTCCGCAGTGGAGTTGGGTAGGTCGCCGACACTAGGGCAGTCCGGTGGCGCACGTACAAAACCAAGGTGGGGGAAAGGTTAGAGTCACCTCGGTGATGCTCGGATTGCAGGGAATTGGCTTCTTGCTTACCGAGCTTGGAGAAATCAAAAAGGGAGAAATTTGGGGAGTTCTTGGCCGGCGGCGAGGAAGTCCCCAATGCCGTCGAGCCCCAGCATTCTTGGGTCGATTCCTTCGAGGACGTTGTAGGGAGCGAGTTGGGGAAGTTCGGCGCCAAAAATCAAGCCTTAGCTTGGACTAGCAGCGGCGAATCGGAGCGCCGGAGTTGGGCAATTTTGGGGATGGGGGCGGAATCGGGCAAAGGCAGGGTGGGTGGTGTCTTTCGGGGTGAGTCTAAGAGAGGGCGAACGAGCGGGCTCGGGCGAGTGGGAGTGTGGGGTTGTAGAGGGGTCGCGCTGCGTTGTTTGCACGCTACGGTGTGGTACAGAGATGTTTCCCGGGGCGGCGAGGTGGTGTTGCTCGCCTGTAGCGCACGAGGACAGCGCCACCTCCCTGCCCACGCATCGCGGACAAGCCTCGGACGGGCGACACGCAGGCTTGTGAAGGCGGCAGAGGGAACCGGTACTTGATAGCTCCGCCGGTGACGAGAGAGGCAGTGTGTCGGTAGAGAGAGAGAGAGTGAGTGGAGTGTGGGCCAATTGAGGCCTAAGCTGGGCTTGGCCGAGGCCCAAATTGGGCTTGTTATAAGGGCTTTGTTCAATTTTTGAGAAATTTTTATGATTTTAGATTTGAATTTTTGGAAGTTGAATTTGAAATTTGAAGGGTTTTAAATTTCCCCTGTTTTTGGGTGTTACAAATCCTACCCCCTTAAAATAAATCTCGTCCTCGAGATTTAGGCACTAAGCATGGAATAGATAGGGGTACTGCTGGCGGAGTAGGTCTTCGGGTTTCCATGTTGATTGCTTGCCGGTTTGACTGCTCCATTGAACCTAGTACATCCGGATTGTCTTGTGCCTTATTGTCTTGTCCATGGTGTCCATGATCTTTACGGGGTGCACTGGGTAGGTAAGATCTTTGGATATGGTTTTCTCCCATGATCTTTACGGGGTGCACTAGGTAGGTAAGATCTTTTGATATGGTTTTCTCAGGTAGGGAAACTATTTCATCGGGTCTCTAGAGGCATTTCCTTAGTTGGGAAAAGTGGAAGATATTATGGATGTCTCCCAGCTCTACAGGTAGGTCCAGCTGATACGCGACTTGCCCTTTTTGGGCGGTTATCTGATATGGACCTATGTAGCGGGGTGCTAACTTGCCCTTTTGATGAAATCTCTGGGTACCTCGAAGAGGTGATACCTTTAGATAGACGAAATCCCCTACTTGGAATGAGAGGTCTCTTCTGCGGGTATCTGCGTAACTCTTTTGTCGCTATTGAGCCGCTAATAGCCGTTCTCTGATGTATTTGACTTTATCTTCTGCGTCCTATAATGACTTAGTTCCGAATACTTGATTTTCTCCGGTCTGGAACTAGTTTAAGGGCGTCCTACACTTACGTCCGTAGAGAGCTTCAAAGGGTGCCATTTGTAAACTGGCCTGATAGTTGTTGTTGTATGCAAACTCTGCATATGGTAACCATTTTTCCCAGTCTGTGGAGGAGTCTAAGGCGCATGACCTCAGCATGTCCTCTAGGATCTGTATCTCCTGCTCTGACTGCCCATCTGTCTGAGGGTGGAAGGTTGTGCTGAATCTTAGGGTGGTTCCTAGAGCTTGGTGCATCTTTTCCCAGAACCGCAAGGTGAGTTGGGTACCTCGATCAGAGATAATCAGCTTGGGTACTCCATGTATGGACATGATCCTTGTCTTGTATAGGTCGGCTAACTTGCGGCTAGTATTGTCGGTTAAGATCTAATATGATGAAAGAGTAAATGGCAATAATTATAAAATAGCCCTAGGGATGATTATAGATATGAATCAAATTGGGTGTTAATAACAGGGAACATATAGTATAAGGTAAAATGGTAATTTTTCAATAAAAAACGTGTAGCAGATAGAAGAAACTTTTGGTTGAAAGTGCTTTGTATTGAGAACAGGGATTATAAAAAATGTCACGAGATGGGGCACGTGGGAACATATAATGGAAAGGGCCTTCCTTTACAAGAGACGTCTTGGATTGGACACTAACGAAAGGGTTTTCTTAGCACATACCAGATCACCCATGGGGTTAGACTAGACTTTGTAGCATTTCATTCCCGATCCTTATTGCCGCTCGCCTTCGTCTACGTCCTCAATAGCGCCTATGTCGTGATCAGGTTGTGGTTGCCATATTTTTAGGTTGACACATTTTTAAATCTAAGACTTGATTCAAAAGAACTTTTTTGTGGAAATTATCATTACTATGCCTTGGAGGCCTGAGACAAAAATTGAAAAGAGGTCCCAGCATCGATAATAGAGGTTGCTGAAGTCATGGCCAGAGTGGGCAGCAGAGGACTATGTGCTGCCCTTCAGGCTTAGCTCCTATCCCATGCACAGGAAATTTGTTAGTTGTTGAATGGAGGCATAGAGCATGCAGCACATAGTACATCTGGTTTTTGCAATGTAGAAGTAACATAAATATTTCTTATGGAGAACTATGTGACGACGTTCACCAGGTATGCTTTGTTAAATTGAGCAGCTAATGTATATGCATGTTTTATCTTTTCCATAATCACTACTGGTTTTGTACTACCTTTTAGCGTTGGAGATATCTAAGTAAACCCAATGGACAAGATTTTGTGTATACCAACTATTTATGTGTTGTCAATGTTTTTTAGGATAGAAGTGAATGGGCTACAACCGACAAGAACTATCATGTTTCAGCAGCACTCATAATGCTTCACAAGCTTCATGTATATGCAAGACCTAGATAAGTGTCATGGATCAACATGCCAAGAAGGCTACTACTGATTAATATTTGGTCACCTTCCCTCCCCAAAATGAATTGTGTTAATAGTGAAGAGCTATACACTACTACTTTCCAGTAAAGAATTATCTAAGTATATATTTTGTCTTTGTAGTCAGAAATGCATTCTTTCCAGCTCATGACATTATATAAATTTAAATTTTTTTGTCGTAAGGCCATGCTATTGTCTCACTGTGCTACTATATATCGAACAGAACAAAACTTTTTCTGGTGACCTTGATAATGTCAGAACTTTGGCATGACTAAGACATCAGGTTAAAAAAGTCGAACTTGAAGTGGGATGTACCAGTAAAAATCTCAAGTGTAGTTTTTTTTTGTGTGTAGAGTTTAGACAACAATGTCATTGAGCATCTCAAAAGAGAATGATGTTCCTGCTTCCCATGGACCACTCTTCCAGTTCTTGTTGTAGTGCTTCGTTTTATTCTAATAGTTCTTTTAGATCCTCAATGCTAACATGTCGAGGAATTATTACATTTTGTTTTATTGAAGAATTGATGAATTATGTACATGCATGACCTTTTAAAACTCAGTAGCATCGCACAGGCATTCTGCTATCTAATGTAAATTGTTATTCCGTTGCAATTGCACGGGCACTTTGCTAGTATTGAAAGGACCGAGATGACGCCTAAAGGGGGTGAATAGGCGATTGAAAAATTAAAACAGCGGAATCAGAACAGCATGGCTCGAACTATCTGGGGTGAAGGCCCGGACTATCCGGGTACCCGGATACTCCGGGTTGAATCCCCAGATACTCCATGGCGACGCTGGGTCTTGGGTTCGGGATTTCAAATCCACGGCCCAATCTAGGATACCACCTGCACCAAATACGATTAGTGATATCAGAGTACCTGCAGGGGTAGTAGATCGATAGCAATCACACGAAAATATGTCTCAACAAGATCCTAGAAAGCACCAAGAGAACAAGCCAAGAGGAAGAAGAAAGGAGGCTCGAAGATGTAACCCGAAGTTCGGATTCTTGGGGGTATCCTACGTCTTCGTTGAGGAAGGCTCGGTCTACTTGAGCCTGGGTCCCACTTGACCCTTCACCCTCACGACGAAGCAATCGCACACGCAGTTCTTCCAATAGCTTGCTCCTTCCCTTTCGGAGGCGAAGCCAACCTTCACAAACCACCGGAGGCCCTCCACATGAAGCTGAAAGGCTCCCCGGTCACCGCTAGTCGTCTAGGAGATCCCCAAATCTCCAAGAGTAACAAGCCGGCAAGAAATCCGCGATGAGATGAATCCAAGTGCTCAAATGTGGATCTAGCAATCTCAAGCACTCTCCAATCTAGCTCTAATCTCCTCACAAAGATGGAAACATTCAACTCAAGTGGAGATTAGCTAGGGCTCACAAGAGAGAGAACAATAAGTGCACAGGTGAGTTTTTGTCCAGGAGTTGTTGGAGAGTTGGCACGGAGTAAATGAAGGGGTATAAATACTCCAACTCCCAACTAGCCATTTGAAACAGCCAGTTGTGCGGCCGAAGTATCCGGGTTACCGCTCGGATACTCTGAGCGCACTCAAATGGAGATGTCACAGAGCCTGTCGGCTTGGAATCTGCGGATGAAAACCTCGGATACTCCGAGCTGACGGGTACTCCGACCAATACTCCAAGCCAACACAATGGTATGTTTTCAGAGGGCTGTTGCTCGGAGTCTCCGGGTGAAAACCCCGGATACTCCGGGCAACACTTAGCACTGAGAATCAAGAATGCCAATTGGATCTAGGGGGTGTTCGCTCGGACACTCCGGGTTTCCACCCCAGATACTCCAGGCTGCACATAGCTATAGGGCTATTTGATCACCAAGAAGCAGATCCCCTTCGCTCGGAGTCTTTGGGTGGCCTCTCTCGGAGTCTCCGGATGAACACTAGGTTAGGTTATGAATTTGAGGAAGAATACTCTCGCTAGGCTATTTCCCTCATTTGGAGCACTTAGATCATCCTAACCATATTTCTTGTCTAACCCCTCTTGAGAGTACGACTGTCCTTAGACTCAAAATTAAACGGAAAAACTAGAACATCGAGTCTTTGATAGTCACCTTTTCGCTTCAATTCAATGGGATAGATTTTAAATATCCATCATGCACCAGGGAACTATAACCGAGTAAACTTAACAAACACGTTAGTCCCTTTGATCATTTTGTCATGAAGTCACCAAAACCCACAAGGGGCCTAGATGCACTTTCAATCTCTCCCTTTTTGGTGACTTGATGACAACATGATCAAGGCTTACAAGAGATAGATAAAATAATGTATTAAGTATTGTGAGTGCTAGGGGTATAGAAGGAACCCCCCCTAAGTGTGTGCATGAAGTAATAGAGTGAAGTTACAAATACACATATTGAGTGAGAATCACAAGAGTTAGCTCCCCCTATATCCTTGCAATGTGGGGTGCAAAGGTGAACATGTATACCTGCTAAGAAAAGTAATGTGCAAATGGCATGGCAAGCACGCAATTGAGACAAGAATAGCAAGAGTACTAACTAGAGCTATTACACACAATACACCAAGCCAAGTTCACTACAACACACTTAGCACACAAATTAATAAAAGTCTAGGGCCTTAAGTCTATTACACACAAGGGTCAACTCCGATGACACAACAAAAGATTTCTAAGATAAGCTTGATTTGGACAATCCTTCCCCTTTGTCATTAAGACAACAAAAGGGAAAACCTAATCCACGGAGATGGTCACTCACTGTCCTCTTCGCTCTCAACGTATTCTTCGTCATCGTCGACCGCCTTGCCCTTGCTGGAGGAACTGCACCACCTGTGGCCTCATCACCCTCCTCAACATCCTGCTCACTCCCACCACCACCACGAGGCCCAAGGCCAAAAAGAACTAGCGTGCTAGAACCAAGAGTGGTGGAGGCGGAGGGTACGTCGTCGAATGAGTAGTGCAGCCCAAGGTGCTTCTTGATCTCCTGAAGATCAGCTCTGTCACTCCGACGCCTGTTGATGAGTTCCTTGATGTCCTAGCGGTTCTTATACTCCATGCAAAACAACTTGCGGAGCATTTGCTTGATCGATCCACAAGATCTAGAAGAAGAAGGGCGACCAGAGGAAGACGGACCTGTCGCACTAGAAGATCCAGCTGCTGTAGGAGGGCCAGTGGGCTCATGCCTCTCAGAAGCACGAGTGGCCTTAGCAGTAGGAGCATCTGCTGGAGGTACTAGGGCAGAAGGTCCTGCAATACCAGTGAAAGTGCATCTAGGCACTTAACTAATTTTGGTGATTAATGAACAATGTGTGCATGGACTAATGTGTTTTGTTTGAGAAATACCTCAGTTCTAAGCTCAAAACAAAAGGAGGATAAAGATTGGTGATGTCTCGAAGATCCAAACGAAGAGATGACTAAGATTATCTAGATTGTAATCTTTTACAATTTCTTGAGTCCTAAGGATGACCGTACTATTAAGGGGGAGCGATGAAATGGGGTGTTTAGAAGAAAAAGTGCTCAAAGTTTGAAATCTAGCACGTAGGTCAACACACATCTCTATAGCATCTTATTTCAAGTCGATTTATTTATTTAAGTATCGAACTATCCGGTCATTTTCTATCGGACTGTTCGATACCCCTTCAGACATTGTCCGGATTATTGATCTTTGGGTCTTTCTGTCCAGCAGCGCTTAATCCTATCGGACTGTTCGATAGTTGACTATCGGACTGTCCGATACTCCTCGGACAGACACCCTTGGATTGTCCGGATTTTTGATCTCTAGGTCTCTCTGTCCAACAATGCTAAATTCTATCAGACTGTCTGATAGTTGACTATCCGACTGTTCGATACCCCTCGGATAGATACCTTCGGACTGTCCAATCTTTACAACCTTGGCACTCTCTATCTCAAAGTGCTTAATTATATGAGACAGTCCGATAATTGACTATCGGACTGTCCGATACTCCTCGGACAATAATTCTAGGTGTGTCCGATTTTCGTGACCTTGGGTCTTTCTGTTTCATGCTGAATATTTCTATCGGACTGTCCGAACCTTGACTATCGGACTGTCTGATATTACACAGAATTGACTGTAACGGTCAGATTTTGAGGGCTTTGTACTTATACCCCCCAACCCCTTCGGACAGAGGGTTGGCCACCATTTACTCCTGCATTCAAAGCCCTAGCTTTCTGTCTTGCTCCCAAGCTCACTCCTCCAACTCTCCCCTCCCATTCCTTAATTCAAATCAAGTGTGAGGGTTGAGAGGAAGAAGAAGATCCAAGTGCACTGACGTTCTAGGGTTCATCTTTGAGCACTTGTTCATCTTCCTCCCACATTTTGTCACTCCATTCTCTTGCAGTTTGAGCGCTCCTAGACGGTCTAGGAGTTGCCTTTGAGCCACCGAGGCGTGTGATCGTCAAGGGAAGGATTGTGAAGGCCCGGTCTTCGCCTCCGCAAGGGAAGAAGCCGACTAGTATAACCAAGGGAACTTTGTGCAGACCTTGGAGAGGATTAGGGTCAAGAGTGACCCGGGCTCAAGTGTGACCGAGCCTCCCTTAACGGAGACGTAGGATTCCCTCAAGAATCTGAACTTCGGGATAAATTTGTTTGTCTCCTCAACCTTGAGCTCTTGGAAACCCTAATTTATAATTCTTGTTTGATCTACTTGTGATTTAGGGTTTGTGGTAGATTGTGAGTTTACTAGTGTTCCTCTAGTGTCTTTATTGCTATTTATTGCAGAGGATCGAACCAACTTGCTCCAGCTAGGTCCTAGATTGGTTTTTGTACTCACAGGTAAAATTGACCTTCGGACTGTCCGAGGCATACCTTCGGACTGTCCGAACATCATCGGATTGTCCGATACTGGTAAAAAGCTTCCGCAGGTTTTATCTCTGGATTTTTAATTACGCCTATTCACCCTCCCTCTAGGCGACATATTGGTCCTCTCAATTAGTATCAGAACCTAATCTCCTATTTAGCTTAACCGCTCGGAGAATTAATATGTCGACAGAGAATCAAACCGGCATTACGGGTGATCTCAATGAGAACCCTCGTGATGCCGGTGGGGTTCAAATTCCTTTCGATTATCCCAATCCTTCGTCTTCATCTCATGTCACCATTCCGACGGGGCGTGCTCCTCAATTCAATGGCACATACTACCCTCACTGGCGACATAAGATGAAGATATATTTGATATCTCTTCGTCCCTCCATTTGGAAGATTGTAGAAACAGGTTATGCACCCAAGGACCCGAAAAAGCTCACGCCCGCCGAAGAGCAAAGCTTCTACCGCAACTATCAAGCCGTAAATGCCTTGCTTGGATTTCTTAGCCCGAGCGAGTTCAACCGAGTTGACGGGCTCGAGAATGCAAAGAAGATTTGGGACACCCTCAAGATTGCACATGAGGGGACCTCGAGCATGAAGGAGACCAAGATCGAACTAATCAACGGAAAGTTGGGAAGGTTCATCTTGGAAGACGGGGAGAGCTACAAGGCCATGTTTGATCGACTCATGGTGCTTGTAAATAAGGCAAAGGGGCTTGGATGTAAGGACTACACAGACCATGCCGTGGTGAAGATTCTACTAAGGGCAATCACTCCAACCAACCACCACTTGGTACAACTAATCCGAGAAAAGGACAACTATCACTCTCTCACTCCCCATGACGTCCTTGGACGACTCTTGAGTGATGAGATGATGGTTAAGGAGGCCAAAGACATAGAAGAACTTGCAAGATCAAGTAAGAAGAAGAACATTGCTCTCAAGGCCGGAAAGGAGATCAAGGAGCAAGAAGATAGCTCAAGCGAGGAGGAAAAGGATGGATCCATGAGTTTAGAAGAGATGGCATTCTTTGTGAGGAAGTTTTACAAATTCCTCAAAAAGTGTGACTACAAAGGGGACAAAGGAAGAAAGGGATCAAGATCGAAGGGGAGATTCTCCAAAAAGTCTTGCTACGAGTGTGGTGAAGTCGACCACTTCATCGCCGAGTATCCACATAAGAAGGACAATAACAAGGACAAAGATGAGAAGAAGGACAAGCATTATAAGAAGGAGAAGAGCAAGTATTACAAGAAAGGATCTAAGAGACACGCTCACATCGGAGGGGAGTAGGACTCAAACTCTGACTCCGAGTCCTCCTCTGAGTTCGAAGATGAAGGTATCACTTGCATTGGACTTGCTTCCACCACCACTACCATCTTGACACCTCCAACCAAGTCACTATTTGGTGACTTGAGCGACGATGAAGACATTCCACGATGTCTTATAGCCAAAGGCCGAAAGGTACAACCCAAATCCTCCATTAACCTTACTATTGACTCTTGTGATGATGATAGTGAGGGTGAGCTTGATTTAAGTCATTCTAGTATGTTAAAAATACTTAAGATGTTTGACTTAAACAAAATGAATGAACTTATGGAAAGAGTAGAGCAACAAGAGGAACTCCTTGAGAAAGGAGATGACTTGCTCATCCTTGAGAAGTAGAGAAACCTCCAACTCGAGGAGAATCTTGTAAGGGAGAAACTAAGAGTGGAGGAATTCGTCAAAGAACTAAATGAGGCCAAGTCCAAAGTTGTCTCTCTTGAAATCAACAATGCTTCACTCAAAGAGGATCTCATAGGTGCAAAGGAAGCACATGAGACTTTTGTATTGAAATTTGATGATCTTTTGAAGAGCCCCTCCACCTCCTCAAATATGTCTTGTTCCACTACTCTTTCCACAAGCAATGGATGTGCCAAATACTATAATTTTGATGTGGATGCTTGCGTGACTAACTTTGCCACTATGCAAGAGTTAGCTAGTGAGAATGAAAAGTTGAAGAGCTTTCTTGAAGATGGACTTCAAAAGTCCTATAAGGCTAGTAAGGGCCTAGAAGAGTATTTGGGCAAAAGAAGGGAGAATTACATGAAGGTCGGCCTCGGCTACAAACCCCCCAAGGGCAAAATGGGCCACATTGTGGTAGTCCCGGTTACAAGACCCATCATCTTTGTTAAGGCACAAGGGCCTTCTACTCATGCATCTCATTCTACTTTCAATGTCTCATATGTTCTTAGGAAAAATGAAATTGGAAGGATGCTAGCTTATCAAGTAGGACCTATAAATAGAAATGCACCTTTGGTGAGATCCATTTGGGTCCCATAAGCTCTTGTGACTAACTTAAGAGGACCCAATAAGATTTGGGTATCTAAAATAAAGCATAATTCTTGTAGGAATATCTCTCTGATGGTCCAAGTTGGGTGCTCGACAATGGATGCACTCATCATATGACCGGAGAGAAAACGATGTTCTCTCAACTTGTCGCCTACGATCAACCTCATGAGAGCATTGTATTTGGAGATAATAGTAAAGGTGATATTCTTGGTTTAGGTAAGATTGCTATTTTGACAATCTTTATTTTTCAAATGTACTTTTGGTTGACTCTTTAAAATACAATCTATTATCCGTACCACAATTTTGCACTATGGGTTATGATTATGTATTCTCTTTCGATGGTGTGAAAGTCATTAGAAGGAGTGATGGTTTAATAGCCTTTAAAGATCGTCTTAAGGGTCAGTCTTTATCTTGTGAACTTCTCCGTTGATAAGCCCAACTCTGGGATATAACTAATGATTAAATCTAGCATGGGTTGGCTTTGGCATCGCCGACTGGCCCATATTGGTATGAGAAACCTTCACAAACTATCAAAGGGCAATCATATTATCGGTCTAACAAATGTCAAGTTTGATAAAGACAGGGTGTGTAGTGCCTGCCAAGCTAGAAAACAGATAGGGGCACCTCACCCGCTAAGAACGTGATGACCACCACAAAACCTCTTGAACTACTACATATGGACCTCTTTGGACCTATCGCCTACATAAGTATAGGAGGTAACAAATATGGCCTAGTAGTTGTAGATGACTATTCTCGCTTCACTTGGGTATTTTTCCTCCATGATAAGACAGAAACTCAAGGGGAGCTAAAGAAGTTTATGAGAAGGGCTCAAAATGAGTTTGATGTCAAGATCAAGAAGACGACAAGCAATAATGGGACAGAGATCAAGAACACCGGTGTGGAAGAGTACCTTGATGAGGAAGGAATCAAACACGAGTTCTCGGCACCCTATTCCCCCCAACAGAATGGAGTAGTCGAGAGGAAAAATAGAACCCTCATCAAGATAGCAAGAACGATGCTTAACGAGTACGAAGTTTTCGACATCTTCTAAGCAGAAGCCGTCAACACCGTTTGTCACGCAACCAACCGATTATATCTTCACAAGTTACTAAGGAAGACCTCCTACGAGCTACTAATCGGTAACAAACCAAACATCTCTTACTTTAGGGTTTTTGGAAGTAAGTGTTCCATTTTGAATAAGAAATCTAGATCTTCTAAGTTTGCACCTAAAGTAGATGAAGGATTTTTGCTTGGTTATGGATCAAATGCCTATGCATACCGAGTTTTCAACAATACTATAGGTGTTGTTGAGATCTCGCGTGATGTGACATTTGATGAAACTAACGGCTCTCAAAAGAAGCAAGTTGACTCTCACGTGCTAGATAGCGAAGAACCACCTTGTGAGGCAATAAAGAAGATGACAATTAGAGATGTTCGACCACAAGAAGGAGTTGATAACAAGGATGAACCCTCGTCTACTCAACCCAAACCTCCTACTTCTACACAAGATCTAGAAGAAGATCAAGAGCAACAAGAGGAGGATAAAGATGCTGAAGACAATTCCACACAACCAATAGTTCATCCCCGAGTTCATCAAAGCTAGCATACAACGAGATCATCCTATCGATAACATCCTTGGTGATATAAATAAGGGAGTATCTACTAGATTTCGCCTTTCAAATTTCTGTGAATTTTACCAAGGTAGAGCAAGCACTTGTAGATCCCGATTAGATTACAGCTATGCAAGAGGAGCTCAATAACTTTATAAGAAACGAAGTATGGGAGTTAGTAGAAAGACCCAAGCAAAACGTAATTGGAACCAAATGAGTCTTTCACAACAAACAAGACGAACACGGAATGGTGATCAAGAACAAGGCAAGATTGGTTGCTCAAGGCTTCACCCAAATCGAAGGTTTAGATTGCGGTGAGACTTATGCTCTAGTAGCTAGGGTAGATGCTATTAGAATATTAATTGCCTTTGTTACTCACCATGGCTTTAAGCTTAAGCAAATGGATGTAAAGAGCGCATTTCTCAATGGACCGCTCTCCGAACTTGTCTATGTTTCCTCCGGGCTTCGAAGAACTAAGTACCCCAACCATGTCTACAAGCTCCACAAGGCACTATATGGACTAAAGCAAGCACCTCGTGCTTGGTATGAGTGCCTAAAGGACTTCTTTGTAAGAAAGGTATTCGAAATGGATAAATTTGATCCTACTCTATTTACTAAAATTGTATATGGAGATATCTTTGTATGTCAAGTCTATGTAGATGACATCATCTTTGTATCTACTAATGAGTTGTTTTGCGAGGAGTTTAGTTGGTTAATGACTAAACGGTTTGAGATGTCTATGATGGGCGAATTGA
Source organism: Olyra latifolia (assembly GCA_036346145.1). Taxonomy (NCBI): domain Eukaryota; kingdom Viridiplantae; phylum Streptophyta; class Magnoliopsida; order Poales; family Poaceae; genus Olyra; species Olyra latifolia. The sequence continues at coordinate 207,609 of CM070531.1, read as the reverse complement.
AGTTCTTCCTTGGTCTATAAATGAAACAATTGAAGGAAGGAACATTTATTAGTCAAGCTAAGTACGTGAAGGACATGCTCAAGAAATTCGAGATGGATCAAGCTAAACCAATAAGGATGCCAATGCAAGCTAGCGGGCATCTTGATCTAGATGTGAAAGGTAAGGACGTCGACCAAAAGGTATACCGCTCCATCATTGGTTCACTCTTTTACCTTTGTGCATCTAGGCCTGATATAATGCTTAGTGTGTGCATGTGTGCGAGATTTCAAGCCGCACCTAAAGAGAGCCATCTAGTGGAGGTCAAAAGGATCTTGAGATATTTAGTTATACCCCAAATTTTGGCCTATGGTATCCTAGAGGCAAACTTTGACCTAATCGGCTATTCGGATGCGGATTACGCCAGTTGCTAGGTGGATAGGAAAAATACCTCTGGTACATGCCAATTCCTAGGAAGATCACTTGTATCTTGGGCATCAAAGAAACAACATTCCGTAGCCCTATCCACCGCCGAAGCCGAGTATATTGCGACGGGACATTGTTGCACCCTATTGCTTTGGATGAGGCAAACTTTGAGAGACTATGGGATTAACCTAAACCATGTCCCACTTTGTGCGACAATGAGAGTGCTATAAAATAGCCAATAATCCTATCCAACACTCTAGAACTACACATATCGATATTCGCCACCACTTCCTATGAGATCATTCAACCAAAGGCGATATTGATACATCCCATGTGAGAACCGAGAAACAATTAGCTGATATATTCAACTAACCACTTGATGAAGAGCGTTTTTGTGAGATTAGAAATGAACTCAATATCCTTGATTCTAGCAATGTGGCTTGATACCTAATGCATAATGTTTGGTGTATGAAAAAGGAATTTCAAAATCAAAGCATGTTTTACAAACCTTTATTTCAATTTGATTTGATTTCAAATTTGAGTCTTGACCTAGTCAATTCATCAATGACCATTGTTCATCTTGATTCATTGTTACTGGTCATAGGTGAAAAGACACCTGCTTAACTCACCCACTCTAAGTTCAATCCTTCCCTCAAATCCTTTGTATTTCACTCCTTCCAACTTCAGTTTACTATCGGACTGTCCAATGTGAGCGGCAGTCGTAAAAAGGGGGTGGGGATCGGTTTTTTCACCCTACTTCACTTAGTCATTCTTTTTCTTTCACCGCGCCAGCCTTCCTCCTCACCGCTCTTCCCACTCCCTTAGCGATTGAAGTGCTCGGGGAGCATCTTGCGCCAAGGGCCGTCTCCTTGGCATCCCAGGAGTGAAGATCGTCATCCGGCCATCCACATTTGGAATCTACCCGCTGTTCTTCTCCATTCAAGGTAACTAGGGCTAAACCCTTGAATTCCCTTGAATCCCTAGCTATCAATTGATTTTTGTGGGTGGAAATCCTCCAGAGAGTGTCTAGAACCTAGTTGTGTTGAGACATTGTTGTGAAGTTTAGTCAATTTCACAAAATTGTGAATTAGGGTTAGTTGCTCTTCTAACAGTCTGTCAGGTATCAGACTGCCCGATAGTTTCCATTCGGACTGTCCGATACCCATTGGACTGTCCGATGGTTTACTATCGGACTGTCTGAACCCATTCGGACTGTCCGATACATAGTCATCAGACTGTCCGATAGTGACAGAAACAGAAGCAACTGGCTCTAATTATCGGACTAAACTCCTCTTTTGTCTTAACTAAATCTTTGTCACCTTGTTTCAGTCTTCTCTCCATGGATCCTAGCCAAGGAAGTGGTAGGGACAAAGGGAAGGGCATTGCTACTTTTGAGCGCCGAGTCAAGTCTCGCCTCGACCCTACCTCCCAGGATCCTCCAATTCTTTATCTTCCTACTCCAGCTCCTTTCGGAGGGTAGAGCAGTGCCCCCCTTCGTCCCCTCCTCCTGTCTACAGTGGTGACAGCAGCTCAGAGGAGGAAGCAGCAGAAGATGAGATTGGCCCCTTCTTCTTGACTACTCCTCAGAAGTTTATAGGACAGTATGCCAGGGGAGTGGTCAGCTATAAGGGCAGGGGAGCTCAAGCCCGCACTCAGCGGAATAGAGACACCTGGTCCATGAGAAGACAGAGTTTACTGACACAAGGTTCTGGAACTTCTTTCAACAAGACTGGTATGAAAGTGTGATCCTTGACAAGAAGCAACCAGTAATTGTGATGCAGTGGATAGATTCGGGTCACATGGAAAAGGCAAACAATGAGATCTTCAATCAGGTGATCCATGTCTATGAGAAGCATGACCTCAGGGAGATAATGGAGTTTAAGTATGATTGGATTGTGGAGGTCGTGGCTTAGTTCTTTGCCACAGTTTACTTTCAAAGAGATAGGCTTTATACCTTAAGGTGGATGACTCAGGGAGTGTGGTACGGTACCACCAAGAGGGAGTTTGGAGAGATGCTTGACTTTACTCTTGGCACCCTGAGGAACAGGGAGAAACTGCATGATGAAGGGTTTATGGATGCCAACAAGACAGACTTCCTCTATGAAGAAGGAAGATATTGTAAGTTGGGCACAACTGTGGGGATCAAGCCCTTCTATAATGTACTAAACAAGCTCTTCAGAAAGACTCTCACCCCGAAGGAAGGGGATCGCTCAAACATCTCCTCCTTCACTAGAAACCTCCTTGAGCGTGTGGGTGAGATGGAAAGAAAATTTGATGTGATTGACTTCATCTGGAATGAGATCAGTCTAGCTTCCTTCGACTTCAAGAGGAGCTGCCCCTATGCCCCGTACATCATGTGTATGACCGAGAGAGTAAGTGGGCTAAAGTTTTATAAGGAGGTGTTCCATACAGCTTATCAGATCAGGCCAATTGGTAGGGCTCGTCCTTCTAGCTCCAGGCGTGCCTCCTCCGCTAGGGCTGCTCCTCCTACTGCTGCCCCCGCAGAGCCTAAGGCATCTTTGCCTGTGCTCCATGCCCTTCGAGCCATCTTTTGCTTGGGGAAGTCAGAGAGAGCAGTAAGGAAGAAGAACACTCACCGGCTAAAGGAGATCCAGCGTCACCTCAATCTTGAGTGTTCACCGGATGGCTTTGAAGTGGAATCCAGTGATGCTGATCAAGAGATTCAAGAGCTGTTTGGAGATAAGCCAGAAGAAGAAGATGACGACGACGCTGATAAGTATGAAGAGTGAAGGCCTTCTAAGCAGCCTTCTTTCTCCTTTTGGTGTCTTGATGCCAAAGGGGGAGAGAAATGGTGTAGCTTGGAAGATGATTATATACTATATATCTTTAGTAACCTTCCTTGTCTTGTGGATCTTATATGTGATGTGCAAACCTTTATGTTGGGTTGTGATGGACTGCTTATTATTGTAATAAGCTAGATGTTCTATGTGAAATGCTTACTATTAAGGATGATGTTCTATATGAAATGCTTGCTACTTATGGTTGTTATATGGCTTCTTGGTCAATTTAAATTGCATGCTAGAACTAAGAGTGGTGGAGGCGGAGGGTATGTCGTCGAATAAGTAGTGTAGCCCAAGGTGCTTCTTGATCCCCTGAAGATCAGCTCTATCACTCCGATGCCTGTTGATGAGTTCCTTGATGTCCTAGCGGTTCTTATACTCCATGCAAAACAACTTGCGGAGCAATCGCTTGATCGATCCACAAGATCTAGAAGAAGAAGGGTGACCAGAGGAAGACGAACCTGTCGCAGTAGAAGGTCCAGCTACAGTAGGAGGGCCAGTGGGCTCATGCCTCTCAGAAGCACGAGTGGCCCTAACAGTAAGAGCATCTGCTGGAGGTACTAGGGCAGAAGGTCCTGCGGTACTAGTGAAAGTACATCTTGGCACTTAACTAATTTTGGTGATTAATGAACAATGTGTACATGGACTAATGTGTTTTGTTTGAGAAATACCTCAGTTCTAAGCTGAAAACAAAAAGAGGATAAAGATTTGTGATGTCTCGAAAATCCAAACGAAGAGATGACTAAGATTATCTAGATTGTAATCTTTTATAATTTCTTGAGTACTAAGGATGACCGTACTATTAAGGTGGAGCGACGAACTGAGGGTGTTTAGAAGAAAAAGTGTTCAAAGTTTGAAATCTAGCACGTAGGTCAACACGCATCTCTATAGCATCTCATTTCAAGTCGATTTATTTATTTAAGTATCGGACTGTCCGATCATTTTCTATTGGAATGTCTGATACCCCTTTAGACATTGTCCAGATTTTTTATCTCTGGGTCTTTCTGTCCAGCTGCGTTTAATCCTATCGGACTATCCGATACTCTTCGGACAGACACCCTTGGATTGTCCGGATTTTTGATCTCTAGGTCTTTCTGTCTAGCAATGCTAAATTCTATCGGACTGTCCGATAGTTGACTATCCGACTGTCCGATACCCCTCGGATAGATACCTTCGGACTGTCCGATCTTTACGACCTTGGCACTTTCTGTCTCAAAGTGCTTAATTATATCGGACTGTCCGATACTCCTCGGAAAATAATCCCAGGTGTGTCCCATTTTCGTGACCTTGGGTCTTTCTGTTTCATGCTGAATATTTTTATCGGACTGTCCGAAACCTTGACTATCGGACTGTCCGATATTACACAGAATTGATTGTAACGGTCAGATTTTGAGGGCTTCGTACATATGCCCCTCAACCCCTTCGGACAGAGGGTTGGTCACCATTTACTCCTGCATTCAAAGCCCTAGCTTCTTCTCTTGCTCCCACGCTCACTTCTCCAACTCTCCCCTCCCATTCCTTGATTCAAATCAAGTGTGAGGGTTGAGAGGAAGAAGAAGAAGATCCAAGTGCACCGACGTTCTAGGGTTCATCTTTGAGCACTTGTTCATTTTTCTCCCACATTTTGCCACTCTATTCTCTTGGAGTTTGAGGGCTCCTAGATGGTCTAGGAGTTACCCTTGAGCCACCGAGGCGTGTGGTGGTCGAGGGAAGGATTGTGAAGGCCCGGTCTTCGCCTCTACAAGGGAAGAAGCCGGCTTGTGGAACCAAGGGAGGTTTGTGCGGACCTTGGAGAGAATTAGGGTCAAGAGTGACCTGAGCTCAGGTGTGACCGAGCCTCCCTCAAAGGAGACGTAGGATTCCATCAAGAATCTGAACTTCGGGATAAATTTGTTTGCCTCCTCAACCTTGAGCTCTTGCAAACCCTAGTTTACAATTCTTGTTTGATCTACTTGTGATTTAGGGTTTGTGGTAGATTGTGAGTTTACTAGTGTTTCTCTAGTGTCTTTATTGCTATTTATTGCAGAGCATCTAACCAACTTGCTCCAGCTAGGTCCTAGATTGATTTTTGTACTCAGGTAAAATTGACCTTCGGACTGTCCGAGGCATACCTTCGGACTATCCGAGCTCAGACCATTGGACTGTCCAATACTGGTAAAAAGCTTTTGTAGGTTTTATCTCTGAATTTTTAATTACGCCTATTCACCCCCTCTAGGCGACATATTGGTCCTCTCAACCAGAGGGAACACCCTTGGGAAGATGAGGACAGTATCTCTTGTGCTCCACATCTTGTCCAATGTTCATCTCTGTCACTCAATCAATGACCTGCTAGATGTAAGGTGCATAGCCACAGCTGCTTCTGGGGTCAAGTGATTGAAGATGGATTTCTTCCTAGATGAAGTCGCAAACGTCGAATGGCTCATCGCCACCGATCCTCAGCAGTAGGTTTCGGGCATAGCTATGCACACTAGAAGAGTCACCTTCTTTGGGCCAAAGGGTGACCCTGAGCAGCTTGTACAAGACATCGTAGAATGGCTTCATGCCCTTGATGGTGCCCAAGACATATGAGCCTATGGTGTCATACAGTTCATTGATCTGACCCTGCTTGGCCTCAATAGCAGCTGACTAATGTATCTTGTACTGGCGGTGCCCCTGAGGATTCAGGCCTAGGAAGGCCCCAAACTGAGCCTTGGTGACTGAGTAGTAGACACCATTGGACATGAACCAGAGCGTGTCATGCTTGTCCTTCTCAAAGAAGCAGGTGGCATAGAATTGGGCTATCAGCTCATCATTCCAATGTTGCTTTGTCCCCATGAGCCTGAGTATCCCATGCCACTGACAGGCAGAGCCGACTGCAAGAAAAATTAGATTGTTCGTTTCCCTCATGTACTTCCAGTGGATCCACTTCATCAGTACCACAGCCCTCCCATTGTCCCTGATGACCGAGTCGTAGTAGTTCATGTGAAATTGATTCCAGAAACGCTCGTCAATGTAGGGTTCCTTGTGGTATGCCAGGGGGTCTTGCTCTCTCAGCTCGATCAGTTTCTTGGTCATCCCCCGCCCTTGGGAGAAGTCAACCCCACCAATGGGATTAAATCCACCACCCTGCGAAAAGAGATTCCACCGAGCGGGATGCATCACCAGTGGCCCAATGGTCTTGCCTCTCCACTCTCTCTTCTTCCCTTCACGAAGTCGACGCATCTCATCACGAGGATGCTCGCGCCCGGCGGCATCATCCTCGTCAACCACCTCCTCAGCTCTCTTCTTCCTTTGAGCTTCATACTTAGCAGAACGGGGACCTTTCCCTGCCACCTTCTTGACATTATGCCGAGGGGGAATTGAGCCGCTGCCCGACTCGTCATGTCAGCTCTTCTTGGAGCGAGCTGGCTTCGGGTCGGAAATGACAATCCCTTTGCCACGATAGGGATCCATCTGAAACAAGCGACACGGAGGTAAGCCAAGGAATCTAGGTGGATGGCCCAAAGCAAAAGATGAAGGATTTGATCGTAGATACACACGAAATATGGACGCCATACCCCCAGGCAGTTCCATGCTGCTCGGACACTTTGGATAAATTCCTCGGAGGGTCCGGGCGCATGGAGTGTCCGGGAGTATCCCATCGGACACTCCGGGTGTACATACGAACGAACCCTAGATTTTGAATCTGTGCCATCAACTAACAAAGACTTGATCCAAGGCAGTAAAGAGCTCTAGAGATAGTCTAGAGAGGTTCTATCAAGGAGGAGACAACTATAGCACAATGCCCTTGCGAGGAAAGGGTGAGAAGCTTCACCGCACCTTTTTGAGTTCGACCACAGAGACTCCGGGTAGATTGGAGGTGAAATGCACGGTCTAGGATGAAGCCCTCACTCTGAGGAATGCGTTGGACTCTCCGGTGTGCAAAACCGTCGGCTAGAGGTGGAGATCGCCGGTGTGGTGTGAGAGGAGGAGAGAGAAAGCTTGAGCGCCGCTGTGGGTGTAAAATGAAGGTAAAAAGAAAAAGATTCCACGACCCTAGTTTTACTTTCACAGCATCCATGCGGCCGGAGTGTCCGGGGATAACGTCCCAGAGACTCCGGGCGGGCCTCCTCGGGAATGGAAAGATATTGTCAAGGAATGATTTCTCCGGTGTTCAAATTTGGAAGAAGAGGGTCCTAAGCAGATTCCAGTGTATATGTGGTCCGCTAATCACTCAAACAAGCAGAACCAAAACCACATACACCTAGATTGGAAGAAAGATCCAAAGGACCAGGCCAAACACCTTACCATCTATGAAAGAGAATAAATAAGATTTTTCAATAAAATTTCCAATACAGCAACCAATGTGTGCAATGAATCAAGCCAAGTTGTGAGAATATAAGATATTCAACTCATTTCTCATCTCACAAAACTTCTTCTCATCAAGTGGCTTGGTAAAGATATCGGCCAATTGGTTATTGGTGTTGACATATTGGATATCAATATTGCCTTTGATTGATTGGTCTCTAAGAAAGTGGTGGCGAATATCGATATGCTTGGTTCTTGAATGTTGCACGGGGTTGTTGGCAATCTTGATGGCACTTTCATTATTGCATAGGAGGGGTATGTGATCACACTTGTGACCAAAGTCACTCAAGGCTTGCCTCATCCAAAGTAATTGGGCACAACAACTCCTGGCTTCTACATATTCGGCTTCGGCGGTGGATAGTGCTATGGAATTTTGCTTCTTAGAACTCCAAGAAACTAGGGACCTACCCAAAAATTGACAAGTCCCTGAGGTACTCTTCCTATCTACCTTGCAACCGGCATAATCCTCATCCGAATAGCCGATTAAGTCAAAGTTTGACCCTTTAGGATACCAAAGGCCATGATTGGGGGTATGAACGAAATATCTAAAATTCTCTTTACCGCCACTAAGTGACTCTTCTTTGGAGCTACTTGAAACCTTACACACATGCACACACTAAGCATGATGTCAGGCCTAGATGCACAAAGGTAAAGTAAGGACCCGATGATAGAACGATATACCCTTTGGTCCACGGCTTTGCCATCTTCGTTGAGGTCGAGCTTCCCATTAATTGGCATTGGAATCTTGATGGGCTTGGCTCGTTCCATGTCAAATTTCTTCAATACATCCTTAAGGTACATGGTTTGACTAAGGAAGGTTCCGTCCTTGAGTTGCTTCACTTGGAAGCCGAGAAAGAACTTCAACTCGCCCATCATTGACGTCTCGAACCTCTTAGTCATCATCCTACTAAACTCCTCGCAAAGCTTTTCATTAGTAGAACCAAATATAATGTCATTGACATATATTTGGCACATAAAAATATCATTGTCAATGTGCTTTGTGAATAGAGTTGGGTCGGCCTTGCCAACCGCGAAACCTTGCTTGATGAGAAAATCCCGAAGCCACTCAAACCATGCCCTAGGAGCTTGTTTGAGCCCATAGAGTGCCTTGTACAGGAAGTAGACGTGATTGGGGTACTTGGGACCCTCGAAGCCCAGTGGTTACTCAACGTACACTTGTTCGGAAAGTGGTCAATTGAGAAAAGCGCTCTTAACGTTCATTTGGTATAGCTTGAAATCATGGTAAGTGGCAATTGCAAGTAAAATACGAATGGACTCAAGTCTAGCTATAGGAGCATAAGTTTCATTGAAATCCAAACCTTCAACTTGAGTAAACCCTTAAGCCACCAACCGTGCCTTGTTCCTAGTCACTACTCCATGTTTATCTTGCTTGTTGCGGAAGACCCACTTGGTGCCAATGACATTTTGCTTTCATTTTTCCACAAGCTTCCATACTTGGTTTCTCTGGAAGTTGTTCATCTCTTCTTCCATGGCTATCCCACCAATCCGGATCCTCGAATGCTTCTTCTACTCTAGTTGGGTCAAGAGAAGAGACAACGAGTAATGTTCACAAAAATTAGCTACACGAGATCAAGTAGATACACCTTTATTGATGTCCCCAAGGATATTATCCATGGGGTGATCTCGTTGAACACTTTGGTGCACTCTTGGATGTGGTGTGGCTCGATGATGTCCTTGAACAGCTTCATCAACATTTGGAGCTGTCGAGGGAGTGGTAGCAGCTTGTTTGGAAGACGTGGGGGAGTTTGCAGACCATGTCTGCTCGGACTGTCCGGGGTGCAGCCCAGATTATCCGAGGCGCCCCAGACACTCCGGGTGAAATCCCCGGAGACTCCGAGCGCGCTGCTGCTGGAATCCCCTGTTTCGGCTTCGGTTTGAGGCTCCTGAGGCTTGATCTCTCCAATTGCCAACCTTTGAATTGCTTCATGAGCTGGTTCTTCATTATATAGCACATTTGGATCAACTTGCTCTACTTGAGAGACATTAGATTCATCGAACGTCACATCACGCGCGATTTCAACCACTCCGTTGGAATTGTTGAAAACGCGGTATGCGTAAGTGGTCGAGCCATAACCGAGCAAGAAACCCTCATCTACCTTAGGAGCAAACTTAGATGACTTTGCCTTCTTATTAAGAATGTAGCACTTACTAACAAATACCCTAAAGTATGAGACATTGGGTTTGTTACCAGTGAGGAGCTCGTACGAGGTTTTCTTCCTTAGCTTGTGGAGGTAGAGCTAGTTTGAGGCATGGCATGCAGTGTTCACAGCTTCTGGTCAAAAGCTATCCGACACCTTGTATTCATCCAGCATGGTCGCCTTCTCAATGAGTGTGCGGTTCTTCCTTTCCGCCACTCCATTTTGTTGAGGAGAGTCAAAACGGAGAATTCATGCTTGATGCCTTCATCGTCAAGGTACTCCTCCGCTCCGATGTTCTTGAACTCCGTCCTATTATCACTTCTAATCTTCTTGATCTTCAACTCGAACTCATTTTGGGCTTTCTTCATAAACCTCTTAAGCACTCCTTGAGTCTCGCTCTTGTCATGCAAGAAAAATACCCACGTGAAGCTGCAAAAGTCATTGACAATTACGAGACCGTATTTGTTACCTCCGATACTTATGTAGGCGATGGGTCCAAAGAGGTCCATGTGTAGCATCTCAAGTGGTCTTGTAGTTATCACAATGTTTTTGGCGGGATGCGGAGCTCCAACTTGTTTTCCCGCTTGACACGCACCACAAATTCTATCTTTCTCAAAAGACACATTTGTTAGTCCTAGGATATGGTTGCCTTTCATGAGTTTGTGAAGATTCCTCATACCAACATGGGTTAATCGGTGGTGCCAAAGCCAATCCATGCTAGATTTAGCCATAAAGGACGTCTCAAGTTTAGCTTTATCCACGGAAAAATCTACTAGATAAAACTTTCCCTTCAAACGACTTCGAAAGGCTATTGAACCATCACACCTCTTAACGACATCCACACCCTCATTAGAGAAGATACAATTGTAGCCCCTAGCGCACAATTGAGCCACGGACAACGAATTGTATTTCAAGGAATCAACAAGGAGCACATTAGACAAATGGAGATCTTTTGTGATGAATATCTTACCTAAGCCCATCACCTCACCTTTACCGTTGTCGCCGAACACAATACTTTCATGAGATGATCCATTTGAGTCCAATTGAAAGAACATGTTCCTCTCTCCGGTCATATGATTTGTACATCCACTATCTAGCACCCAACTTGTGCCACCGGAGAGATATTCCTATAAAATAGAATTAGGTCTTGTTCTTAGATACCCAAACAAGTTTGAGTCCTCTCACGTTAGTAACAAGGGCCTTGGAAACCCAAATAGATCTAACAATAGAAGCATTCTTGGGTTTGGGACCCACACGACAAGCAACAACTCTACTAATATTAGTTCTCTTAAGCACAAAACATGCATTAAAGGTAGAGTGAGGAGCATATGTGGTGGTCCCTTGTGCCTTTACAAACTTGATGGGTTTGGTCATGGGCACCACCACAATGGGACCCTTCTTGCCCTTTGGTGGAACGTAGCCGAGGCAACAAATATGTGCAGTTAGCAGTAGAAGACTTGATAAAAACAACATATTTGTCACCACAAGCACAAATGAAGGATTAAACGAGATTATTGAACAATTCTTATAAATTTCAGATTTTTTAGCAACGGACAGGAATTACAAGAGAGAAAGAGGTAAATTGGGAGGATGATGCCAAGAAACGAGCTACGCCCTACTCGCTTAGGGCAGAAACAACGAGATTATTGAACAATTCTTTGTTGCTGCATCTCCAACTGGCCCTATGTTTCTCAAAGCAATCGATGCATCAGGAGAAGTAAAGAACGCAGATTACATGGCCAAATTATTTCTTGATATGGTTGTAGAGGTGGGACATCAAAATGTAGTTCAAATCATCATATATAATGTTGCTGTTTGTAGAGCAGCTGGGCTTAAAGTTGAAATTGTGCTCACAGATTTTTGTTTGGACCCCACATGTTATTCATACTCTAAACTTGGCCTTGAAGAATATGTGTTTGTCAGACAAAGCAAGCCATGCTACCAAAGCCCGCCACGCTCGAGCTGCTCCCCACCAAGGGCGCCAAGCGCGTGTTCTCCGACAAGGTCGCGCCACTGCCGCCCGCCCGCGTCCGTTAGGAAGGACAAGGCGCCAGCGCCAGCAGGGGGAGGACGAGGAAGAGGAGAGCAAGAAGGTTGCCGGGCCGCCACAGCCGGCTGCCAAGTAGGTGCCAACTAAATCTGTCAAAATTATTGCTGGAACTTCACCATTTTGCTGATGGCCTCTCAAGCATCACTCTCGTTATCTTGGACTTCATTAATATGGAGGTAACCTACTAATGTGCAACGATTTAGTAGGCAGAAAGAACTCTGAACTAAACCCAACAAAATTATTGCCGGAACATTTCGCCATTTTAGCTGTCGATGGCCTCTCAAGCATCACTCTCATTATCTTGGCCTTCAATTAATTATGTGGATAGATTTCACCATTTCAGCTGTTGATGGCCCCTCAAGCATCACTCTCATTATCATGGCCTTTAATTAATACACGGGGATACTTTTATGTTAGATATGAACATAGCACACGGTTATGTGTTTTATCATGGTGGACTGGTGGTTAGTGGTTTCAGTTATCAGAGGTGTCATACATGATGCTTTTTAGTTAAAGGAGTATTATTTGATTCACATTTTTTGGTCTCATGGTTCAGAGGTGTCATTCATGGTTTTTTGTCTCACCTTTTCTTATAGAATTGATGGTTTTGGTTGTGCCATTTCAGCTATCTATATTCTGCTTGTCATGTTTCTGATGATGATGTTTCTCAATTTGTTTTCTTTCCACTTCATCTCCCTACATGTTTTGTTATAAGTTATGTTCAGCACGAAGATACCTCAGCTCTATTTTGTTGGTCTGCAGTATGTGATCCTAATTGCTTTAGTTCTTCCCTCAGGTGATTGACAAGGTTCAAGAGGAAACTTCTAAAAGCAAATTAGGTATGTGCCTAAAGGCCAAAGCTATTCTAATCAGCAGTAGATGGATCACGTATGTGTGTCTGTGAGCACATGCTTTGTTATTTTTTTTGCAAACCGAGTAATATGTTTTGAGCTCAAAATATATATTTTATCAGTTGTCTGATTTATGAGCAAGTCATGAATCGGTTTCACAATATGAGCCTATTTTCACCTCGGTGGAGCTGGCCAATGATGTTTGGTGCTGCTTGGGATTTGGATTTTGGGGGAGTGCCACTGTACTGGAATTGCAGCACATCTCCAACTAAAAACAGCTAGATTTAAAGCTAGCTAGTGGAATTATTAAGTTGCATGCACCAGCCAAGTCACCCAAAAGCTTAAGTTGTTTGGGAATAGATGGACAATTCACTTATACTTCAACACTCCCCCACACGTGGAGGCTCTCCCAGGCCTCAAACGTGGAATAGAGTGGGCGACTTATTTAGTGCGTGTTCTTTTCGGCTTAACGGCTTAAAAGCTTAACGGCATAACTACGTTAGAAAATCCAAATGGTTTAGTATTTTGAATCCGTTTTTTCGTTGTATCGAAGCATTTTTCATTGTATCGAAGGTGGATCATAATGCTTCGAGACAACAAAAAAAGGGCCCAAAATACAAAAGCGTTTGCCTTTTATACGAATTTAAGCTCTTCGAGACAATGAAAAAAGGGGCCCAAAATACAAAAACGTTCGCCTTTTATACGAATTTAAGCTGTTTTTAGATAAAAAGGCTTAAATTCGTATAAAAGGCAAACACTTTTGTATTTTGAGCTTGTTTTTTCGTTGTCTCGAAGTCTTAGGATCCACCTTCGATACAACGAAAAAGGGATCCAAAATACTAAAGCATTTGGATTTTCTAGCTAAGTTATGCCATCAAGACGTTAAGCTGTTAAGTCGAAAAGAACGCACACTTAATTGCGCCAGTCTGGACTTGAACAGTTCAAGACCTCTAGCTCTGGTACTTGATACCATATTGAGTTGCATGCACCGGTCAATTTATCTAAAAGCTTAAGCTGTTTGGAAAAAGGTGGGCAATTCACTTATACTTCAACAACTGCCTATTGTTTTGATTTTCGGGGAAGCACTGTTCTCGGGGGCTTATTTCTGAAAACATAAATTGGTGTCTTATTTACACTTCAGAACATTTGAACCACACTTAGTGTTAATATATCTCCAGAGTTGGTTCTGTTAGCTAGGTTGTATGTTTTTATTACAACTTCTTTGAAACCAAAGCTGATGCTATTTCATCACATATATATAAGTTTCATTTTGAGCCTGCTGCTTTGCTTCATCTACCTTGTTAAGTCATGTCAAACTACTAATCTTGATTGTTTTATTATTTTTTTTTCCTTTCAACACCTATGCAGCTGCAGCACTTCAGCAGTACAATGCATTCCTTGGTGGCCATTTATCCATTATGGATTCCCGTACGACACCTTTTTGCTTTAAAGTACTAATATTCTACTTGCACTTCTTACATGTAATTGTAAAGTTCACATTCTTTTCTCTTTGATGCACGTATCTGAAGTTTTGGCAATTAATGAAATAGCATATCATAGTTTTGAGTCCAAAGTCATGTAGTTAGCTTGATAAATTCTTGTCATGCTCTCACAACTAGCACTTGTGAGTTGATGGACCAACGTGTCAGGATATTGTCCTGTACATATCACCTCTAGCCATGATGTTGTAACGATTTAAACATTAGCTCTGCCTACCATTTTGCCACGTTTCGTTTCACATTTGGGAATTAATCTTGTTCAGAGTTTAATGCTTGAAGTAATCTGGAATATGCATATAGGATAACCTCAGATCATTATGGTTTCCACCACCAAGTTCTCTTTAACTGTTCAGATTCAAAAGAAAAATAGTGCAAGATCGATTTTTCATGGGAAGATGAATTGGTCAGGTCACAAACTGTTAAAAGTTGCATTTCTAATTAATAGTAGATATTAAACAGTATTCTTCATGCGTATTTTGTTTTCTAAATTTTTTTATCACTTTCAGTTAACTTGTCATCTGCTTGGAAGGTTGTCTAAAAGAAATAAGTGTGATTAGCAAGCTTATAGCACATAGGGTGCAAAAAGTTTCTTGATTTTCTTTGACTAAACATTTTGTTGTCTCCTATAATTTATGTTTCATATTATGGAGAACTCTCGGGTTTTCTACTTGAAAAGGTGCTCTCTTTTTTTTTATAAAAAATATAGCTATGAAAACAGAGTTTCTGATATAGTACATTTTCTTGTGTTGCAGGTTCTCCATATGGAGTATCATATTCAAGGCTAGGCTTCTTGAAAGTATTGCTAGGCTACTGGCCTATGGCTGTGTAGATTATGAGTTGTATGAAATGTTTCTCAATTTTTACAGGTTGTGCTGCCAGAACAGTAAAAGACAACTAGAAGCACAAACTGAGTATGAAAAGCAAAATGAACTGGATTTACCTCATTTTCATCTGTGTATTTCTTCAATGCAGCATTGACCTTTCGCACAAAGAACTCTTGATCGTCTTGAAACTTCGTGTGAACCTTTGATACAAATATCATCTGGTTTTGAGACAACACTTGTGAGGTCTGCTTCATCTGGTTTTTAGAAAACACCTCTGAGATCTGCTGCATCTTTTTTTCTGAAAGGAACTTAGTGATGAACTCAATTAGTGTTTCACTGTTTCAGTAAGCATTTGATCTTGATTTGAAATGTGCCATATGGCATCTTTTGAAAGTAAAAAAAAAAAGATTTGGCAACAACCAGTGAACCATATGTCCAAAAATCATGAAATGCTCATGAAAATCCTTCACTTTTTAAAAAGAAACCGATAACATGCTTTTGACAGATAGATATGTTACCTTCAAACATTCCAAAATCATGAAGCGCTCTTGCTCTGAGATTTATGGGCTACTCTTAACAGGATCCAGGACACTGATGGGAAATCACACTGCAAAGGAGCGTCTGGATGATCTTCTCGCTAGAAAATGTCATTTTTAACACCTGCAGGGCAGCCAAGTATAAAAAAATGCCATAAATCACGGTAGCGTAACAACAGAAAAGGTAAGTATTAACATAGATGAAAGCTATCTACATGAGCCATAGCTAAGACCTTAGAACCCAAGTGCATTACATACATATATTATTCCAAAGAAAATACAAAAGCAAAATTTTCATTAAACTTCCTTTTGTGCATATCATGAAGTGTATTAGGCAAACAACGATGGACCAATAAGAAAATTTCAATTGGAAGGAGATGGCGGAGCCAAGCATGGCGCATACCTGCTCTCAAGAATGCTTCTCCACATGTACAAACACCCGATGATGTCTTATGCCTCATAAGTGTCCAGAGAAGCTTTAGATTAAAGAAAGCCATGCTATCTATCGCTCATAACCATAGGTCTTGTTGGGGAAAGTACACGGCCCGTGGGAACACGGCTCATTTATCTGCCTTTAGCCCAGCAGAGGGACCGCGCGAGCTTCACAAGCTTGTGCCCGAGCTTAGCAAGCTCGCGCCTGAGCTTCCCCACTCCGGTGCAAGGGCCTCTCGCCTCCCGAGCTTCCAAAAGCCCGGTGCTCAGGTCCCAACATGGACTGTGGCACACTGCGGGTCCCGTATGTCATCGCGAGTTAAATACGACCGCAGTACCGATGCGCACCTGCCACAAGCTACTGACGGGTTGGTGGCCAATCGTGTCAGTGGTCAACTTGCGGTTCGCTCCCAAGAAAAAAGACACGTATTGCTCTGTGATGGTCGAAACGCTGATCCTAGCAAGTTGGAAAACACGTCCGAATATCCAGCGGACCTTGTGGGTCCGCCATGCCGCAACCCGGCAAGACGAGAGGATACAACCAGTGACTAGAAGATAATACGGTGCTTCACAACGGACTGAAGTCAGAACACAGTGGCCGGGAGCCGCTTATAAAAGGGGGGCACAGGCAATAGCAAGAAGGAGAGGCACAGAAGGAGAACATATACACACTCAAAGCGGGCGCGCAGAGCACTCAACCACCATAGAATAGGAGCACTTACACTTGTGTAAGATCTCTAGTTTTGGGTGATAGTCCTTTACGTTCAGGTACTGTAGGAACATACATAGTGCCTTGAGCACTTATTGTACTCAAGTCTAGGCTTCCCAAAGCTCGGTCTCACCCCCTTGTACTCATTTAAGCTCGATATTGAACGGGGACTAGACGTAGGGCTGTTATCCGGCAGTGGAGGCCCAAACCAGCATAAAAACACCCGCATCAGCATCCAACACACACACACGCACAACACAAACACACACAACACGAACACACACAACACCCCCAACTCACATCCTACCCTCGGCAGCACCCCCCAAACGGGCCACGGTCGAGGGGGAAGGGCCACTCTCGGGTCTCGCACACCCCTTCCTTGCATATCGGCCTGCGGAGGCTTGCCTCCCAGTAGCGAACAGCTAGCGCCCACCGTGGGGCCTGATTGTGGTCTTCTCCCCTCGAGCGAGTCAAGGATGGCCTTGTTGTCATATGATGACGACGAGGATTTCGACCTCAACTTCGACGACTGCGACGATCTCGACGACGTCGACGAGTCGTACGAAAGTTGGCAAGCTAGTTTCCTCGCCGAGACCCAGGCCGACAAGATGGAGGTAGAGGCACTGCCCACCTCGGGAGCAGCTGTTTGCCCCCAGCATTGGCTGGCCAGGGCGGCGCCTCGCTGACTCACGTCAATGAGACCCTCATGGAGGGACTGGAGGCGCCTCCGCCGATGCCGCAGCCAGGCGGTCCACACATATTCGTGGTCCCGTCCGAAGAGGAGGACCGGTCCTGCGCGCGCAACTGGCGCCTCAGCCCGTCAGGGCCGGCAGCGGACCAAAGTGTTCCCATGGCAGTCGAGGGTGCGGACAGCACCGCCTCCGTGGGTGAAACTGGCATGTCCCCTTCGCGAGAGCCCGCATCACACCACGTCTTCGCTGCATCAGGTGAAAGAACTCCGCACCAGGCGCACGCTGACCTCGGCGAGGAGCACCGCCGGCGCGAGACCGTGCTGAGTCACTTCGCTGGTTCAGTCGGACGGACCTTGGAGGATATCCGCCTAGGCCCACAAGCCCGACGCCTGCCACTCGTGTCGCACATGCGCCCTCGCCCACCACTACTGTCACCAACCTTGTTCTGCGTAGTCAGCAACGGGTTCGGACGATTGTCCAGGTCATGCGTGACCTGAAGAAAGTTCCACGTGGGTTTACAATGGCCGATTTGGGCGTCGCGGTCGCAGACGGCCTGGAGGAGCTCACTGGGGATCTCGGAGAGCACCTCCAAGACCATTCGCGCGCTAGTGGCGCCACAAGATGGCATGGCCAGGGTCGCGCCAACAGACGTCTACATCGATGGCGGATGGTGCTCCTCAGCACACGTCGAGCGGAGTTTTTTCCTGCCTTAGACCACTTCCGGACGGAAGGTCCCCCGTTGGCAACAACGGGGCTACCCCAAGGTGTCCGGCCTTCTCTCGGGCTTTGCGTAAGGCTCCTTGGCCCCGGAAGTTCAAGCCCAGGGACATCGAGAAGTTCGACAGGAGCAAGAATCCCGACGAGTACCTCGCCGTGTATACTACCGCCATTTTGGCCGTTAGCGGTAATGAGGCCGTTATGGTCAACTACTTCCCTACTGTCCTAGAGGGAATGGCCCGGACCTGGCTCTTCAATAAGCACCGAGGTTCCATACGTAGCTGTGAACAGCTGCAGGAGGCGCTCCGGATGAATTTTCAAGGCTGCTACGCGTGCCCTGGAAAGCTCTAGGACCTCAAGCTTGTGGTTCAGAAGACGGGGGAGGATCTGCAGGATTATGTCTGCAGGTTCATCCAGGTGCACAACACCATTCCGACGATCTCGGACGAGCCCATCGTCGATGCCTTCAAGGAGGGGGTATGGAATACCCGCTTCACCGAGGACCTTGAGCTCCACCTAGTTCACACCGCGGCCGATCTATTTCGCGCCGTGGAGGGATACACCAACTCCTCGGAGGTGGTGGAGCGAAAGAGAGGCAGAGCGGAGAAGAAGGCGGCGGCCCAGGCTGGAGCAAACTCCAAGAAGGGCAACACTGAGAAGAAGAAGAAGAAGAAGGAACGCGCTGCCCCGAACTACGTCACGGCAGTGGAGCCCGAGAGGCTCGCTCCTCCCGAGCGACCACCTCCTCAGCCAGCTCGTCCAGTAGATTGCGGAAACGGTCGTGGCGCAAGCCAGGATCAGGGGCGAGCTCCCCAGCCTAGGCCCCGACCGGCCCAGGGACGAACCCCCTGAACAACCACTACTGCCTTCTCCATCGCTACTATGGCCACGACCTGCGTAACTGCAGGACGTGGGCAGCTTGACTGGAGGATTTCTACGCCGGACGTGGCCCCATACCCGAGCTCCCAGACAACAGGATGCCGGATGACCGGGCGCCCGTGGGCAGCAACGGCGACACCTTCCAGGAGGCTCCCAGGCATGTTGCCGTTATTTTCGACGGCGTCCACCTACGGTTCGCGCCGCGAGCTTAAGTCCGTCGTCCGAGAGGTTTACCACCTCGAAAGGGGTAAGCCCAGGGACACACCCATGCGGTGGTCCAGCCAGCCAATTACATTCTTTGGGATGACTGTCCCCTCGGAATGACGAGGCCCCAGCATCTGCCGCTGGTGCTTTGCCCTACCATCAGCAACGCGCGAGTTGATCGCGTACTGGTGGATGGCGGAAGCTTCCTGGACATCATCACAGCCTAGGTCTTGGAACATATGCAAGCCCCACGGTCTAAGATCAAGGACATAGCCATTCCCTTCCATGGCATTGTCCCGGGGTCGTCCCTGCAACCAATCGAGCAGATCGTTCTGCCCGTGACATTCGGGGGCCCTCAGAATTTTCGGAGAAAGTACGTCACCTTCGAGGTGGTGGACTCCGGGCTGCCGTACAACGCCATCTTGGGTCGTCCCGCCTTATCAAAGTTCATGGCGGCCACCCATCATGGATACCACTGCCTTAAGATGCTGGTCCCCCATAGGGTCATTACCGTTAAGGGCAGTCACAGGGCCGCGATGGCTTGTGATGAAAGCGCCCTAGTGATGGTCGGACAGCTCCCCAAGCGCAGCCCGGCCAAGGGCGAGAGGCTACCGACTCGCCCTAAGGTGGCCCTGCAGCTGCAGGAGCCCACCAAAGTGGTCTCTCTCTCTGAGGACGAACCTGATAAGGTCGTCCATGTAGGGGCCAACCTTGAGTCCAAATATAAGCTCAAACTCATTACCTTCCTCTGAGCTAATGCAGACGTGTTCGCGTGGAAACCGTCCGACATGCCTAGAGTCCCAAGGGAGGTAATCGAGCACAGGCTAGCTGTTCAGCCTGATAAGAAGCCTGTTAGGCAGGCCCTACAACGCTTTAACAAGTCCAAAGCCGACATCATACAGGAGCAGCTCGGCAAGCTCCTCCAGGCCGGCTTCATCTGAGAAGTCGAGCACTCTGACTGGCTCGCTAACTCAGTCGTCATCAAGAAAAAGGGAGAAAAATGGTGAATGTGCGTCGACCATCGTGACCTCAACACTGCCTTCCCCAAAGATAATTTTCCCTGCCGTGCATAGACCAATTGGTCGACGCAACGGTGGACTCGGCGCTTATGAACTTCCTGGACGCCTATTCGGGCTACCACCAGATCGTGCTGGCCAGGGAAGACGAAGAGAAGACAGCCTTCGTGACACCTTTTGGTACCTTCTGCTACACGACCATGTCATTCGGTCTGAAGAACGCAGGAGCCACGTTCCAGCGGTTGATGCAAAAGACGGTCCCTGATCAGATAGGGCGCAATGTAGAGATTTACGTAGATGATATTATTGTAAAGAGCAAGGTCCCACGGGATCATATAACCGACCTTCAGGAAACATTCGCTAATGTCTGGAGACATCAAGTTAAGTTGAATCCTGAAAAGTGTGTTTTCGGTGTTTGGTCTAGGATGTTGCTCGGCTATGTGATAGGCAAGGCGAACATTGGGGCTAACCCCAAAAAATCAAAGCCATCGAAAATATGAGGTCGTCGACCTGCATCAAGGAGTTACAAGCCCTAACAGGGCGGATGGCAGCTCTCAGCAGATTTATATCTCTCCTCAGCGAGTGCAATGCACCTTTCTGCAAGATCCTGCGCAAGCACGATGGTTTCGAGTGGTCAGCGGAGGCCGAAGCAGCTTTCAGCAAGCTAAAGCGCTACCTGTCCATGCCACCTGTCCTAGCAACGCTAAGGCTTGGGAAAGCCCTACTCCTCTATCTGGCAGTTGCCCCGCAGGATGTGAGTGTTGTACTAGCAGTCGAACGCGATGGCAAACAACAACCGATCTACTACGTAAGCGAGGTATTACACGGACCTAAAGAGCGATACCCCGAGGTCCAAAAGCTTTTGTACTCCTTGCTTATGGCCTCACGTAAGTTGCACCACTATTTTCAAGCCCATCCAGTCACGGTCCCAACAAGTTTCCCGCTAAGGGATATTATTAGAAATTTCGACGCCAATGGGCGGGTCGTGAAGTAGGCAGTCGAGCTTGGTGAGTTCGATATCAAGTTCGTTCCACGCACAACGATCAAGTCCCAAATCGTCGTCGACTTCCTGGCTAAATGGACCGGGCCTACCGAGCTTCCCGGAAGCTCGCCCGAGCTTACAAGCCAGGAAATGCACTGGACCATGTTCTTCGATGGGTCACGCCAATTTGAGCGATCAGGTTACGGATTTGTTCTCGTCTCCCCCAAGGAGAGCAGATTCAGCACATAGTATAGCTTTATTTTCCTGCAACGAACAATCTTTGCGAGTCTGAAGGCTTCCTAGCGACCTCTGAGCATGCTGCTAAGCGCAGCATAAAACGATCGACAATGAAAGGGGATTCGCCGTTAGTCATCTGCCAGGTAAACAAGGAGTTTCAGTGTTGCGATGACTCAATAGCGCGATACCTGGCGGAAGTAAGGAAGCTGGAAAAACACTTCACAAACTTCAAAGTGTGCTACGTTCCCAGACTGGCTAATAGCCTAACCGATAAGCTCACAAAGCTTGGATCCTTACAAGAAACCGCCCCGGCGGGGTGCTCGTGCAGCACCTACTAAAGCCCTCTATTCCCTCCGGAAAAGAGGCCCCCGAGAAGACATTTGCCTCGCCCAAAACGACCGGTACCGTTTCGTTCCTAAAGCAGCGCGACACTTCGATGACGCCATTCGTCCGGTTCTTGGCGCATGGGACACTGCCACAGGACACAGCTGAGAAATCCCAGCTTCAAAGGCAAGCCCGACCTTATAGATTACTCGGGGGCTTGCCGTACCGAAGGGGTTCTAATGGCGTACTTTGTAAGCGCGTGATCCAAGAGGAAGGCAAATTTCTCCTCTAACACATCCACAACGGGATCTTTGGAGCGCACGCCTCTTTCGGAACCCTAGTGGGCAAAGCCTTCCGCATGAGGTATTACTGGCCCACTGCGCTGACCGACGCAAGGGAACTAGTCAAACGTTGCTCAGCTTATTAGTACCATGCCCGGATGTCCTATCAACCACCGTATGAACTACAAACTATCCCGCTGATCTTGCCATTCTCAACATGGAGAATGGATATACTTGGTCCGTTCTCCAGAGGCTTAAAGGGGTGCATGCACCTGTTCGTCGCCATTGACACTTTCACTAAGTGGATCGAGGCCAAACCAGTGTTGAGCATATCAGCCCAAACGGCCAAAAGATTCTTCAGGAACAACATTGTGGCAAGGTTCGGCATCTCGATTAAGCTAATCGTTGACAATAGGACACAGTTCACAAGCGAGCTATTCTAGGACTATGGCGAAGAGCTCGGCATGAAGGTCGCCCTAGCCTCGGTGGCTCATCCACAGAGCAATGGCACGGCCGAACGTGCCAATGGACAAATCATGCAAGGCGTCAAGCGACAAGTCAACGACGCTCTCGCCGAACAGCGCCAGAATTGGGTAGAGGAATGACCCTCGATGCTGTGGGCAGCCCGGACAACCTCTAATCGAGCTACTGGGGAAACTCCCTTCCGGCTCGTATACGGCTCAGAGACGATACTACCCGCCGAGTTAAGACTTGGTTCGATTCGTGTTGATTTTGCAGGTCAGATCGACAACGACGAAGAACGACTATTGGATCTCAACCTATCCGAGTCTTACTACGAGCAAGCACTACTGCGAGCAGCAGCATACCAGCAATACCTATGACGGTATGTGGCAAAAGTGGTACAAACCCGGACCCTACAAGTTGGTGACCTGGTTCTAAGACGAGTTCAGAACCTAGCCCACGCCAACAAACTCACCCCGAGGTAGGAGGGTCCATACACGGTCGTATCAGCCGCACACCCAGGGGCTATGAGACTAGCTATGCTGGACGGAAGAGTTCTTAATAGCTCTTGGAACATCGCTGAACTCCGGAGGTTCTACGCCAGAGCTAAGGTCATAAGTTTCCTTTTTACCTTTCTCTGTCTTGTCTCTTCCAAAAAGTATAGGCAGCCCTTAGCAAGCCCAAGAAACCTAACCTATGATCGAGTTTAAGAGAAAGCTCGGGCTATCTCAGCACACATCGGCAGGTTAATAGCTATGCAGAAGCTACACCTCCGAGATTCTCTTGCACATGGGTAAGCCGATATCCATCGCACCACGCAAGATCCCATGCGGGCAAATGCTTTCCAGCCCTATACCATAAGCCCGCATAAAATTGTTAAAGCCCGGGATAACTTAAGAGTCCCAAGACTCCGCGTCTTGTAAAAGAACAGAGCAGGGGCCACGAGCTTCGTTCTAAGGTCGCGTTCTCTAAACCACGACCGACCCTCTGGTTATCCAGAGGCTCGGCCGTGGCTCGAGGGCTAGGGTCGATTTTTTTAAAAAATTGATCTTCTCTAAATCACGACCGACCCTCTGGCTATATAGAGGCTAGACCGTGGCTCAGAGCTAGGGTCGATTTTTTCAAAAAAAATTGATCTTCTCTAAACCACGACCGACCTTGTGGCTATCCAGAGGCTCGGCTGTGGCACGAGGACTAGGGTCGATTTTTTTTTCAAGAGTCGACTTTTTCCTCTAAAGAATCGATCTTCTCTAAACCACACCCGACCCTCTAGCTATCTAGAGGCTCGGCCGTGGCTCAGGGGCTAGGATCGATGGGCTCATACGGCCAAGAATGTCACGCTAATTGGTTCATAGGTCACGGAGAGGCCCTTGCAGATGACGGTAACTTGGTGATGGCACCGGGAGCGGAGGATGTTGGAAAGAGAATTGTCGAAACTGTGGACAAGTCTCGGTCTGGTTCGTTAGTGACAAACAGGGAGAATGACGAGCTCACACATGCACTCCAAAACCCTGAGCACCCGGGACGGACAAGAGGAATTGGTTCATTCGTGCCATGCAAGTACGGTTTCTCTAAGGATTCCGATACGTACAGGAGCCGATCAAGAAGCAAAAGGAGAGAAGTGTACAAATACAACCAATTGGAAAGAGAGCTCAGAGCAACTCAGCAAAGCATTAGCGAGATTGTTGAGCAAAAAGTGTAGGAAGCACCCAAAAAACTTCAGGGAGCAGGTCCAAGCAATGATCTACCTGTCACCATGATCAGCCCGCCCACCTCCACGCGACGGAGTAGCTGCGCGTCCAACGCCACGCCGGAAGCAACTCAAATGGTACCACGTCTAGACATTCCATTGCAATGAGATACCGCCAGGTTACTCGAACGTCACGGTGGAGGAGGTGTCAAGCGGCTACGAAGATCTTCTTCTAGAAATTGCTGGAGGCGACGACGTGACGAAGCTTGGGCAGGCCTCCACGGAATCATCCTCTGGCGAAAACGATACATCATATTTCCAAATAGCATGGAGGTTTCCTCTCTAGCAAGAGAAATCGAGCAATTGGAGCCAGCCGTAGGGACCTCGCCTCATCCGCAAGGACAAAACACGCCTCATCCGACGTCACCTCAACGCCATGCCTCGCCGCCAATACAGAGCACTCCGCCTACACCGCCTGCTCCACGAAGCCCAACTCTACAATCTCCTCCGAGGAAGAAGCTCCAAATAAGAAGGAGCAATACTACTCCTTTACCCCCTCCCAAGAAGGCCGAGTCCAGCCGGTCAACAAAATCAAAGGAACCTCCAAAAAGGGCATATGATATGATGGCTGAGGAGACAAAAATAATAGTTAACGAGCAAGTTAAGACACACTTCGCAGCAAAGGTTCCACCGTGCAAGGAGGAAATTGATCCAAAAGCTGCAAAACACTTTGCAACATGCCGTGCAGCGCCTCTTCCTATGTCTACTAAATACGAACGCACAATAGTAAAGGCCGCATTGAAAGAGAAATGGGCTAAGGCAGCGGCGGCAAATAACAAGACAGCGCAAGATTATCAGCTCGACGAATTTTGAGAGAGTCGGGGCTGTCTAACACTGAAGCTATGGGATTATCGGCTAATCTTCCAATGGCAGGGGTCATATGGCAATATAAGTTGGGCCGGGAGTTGGTTGCACCTGACAAGATAAAGGATCTACCAACTAAGATGCGGCAATTCCATGAATGGTACATGGGATAGTCCGCTCAAGGAAGAACAATGTTCCCCGTCCATATAAAAAACGAAGATTTCTATCGTAGGGATGAACTCATATGGCTAGAATTTGAGGACTTGAACCAATTTTACCATCGAGACACCATCAACGTGTCTCTAATGAGTTGCTGGTGTCTGTAAGTACTTCCAGCTAATAATTGAGTTTACCCCATATATATATATATATATGTCTGTGTTTCCTGGTAGCTTAAAGCTGCAAAATCTAATAACTTATCCCCTTTATATGTAGAATGGAGATACAACGATGTAGAAGAGAGACTATCTTCAACATCGGCTTCATCGACGGATCGATTGTCAACGAGCCTAATTGTAGAAGAAAGCCAAAAGATATTGAAGACTACATTCTAAATGCTCTTTTGGAACAATACTACAAACCGCATATACTTCTGTCCTTCAACTTTCAGTACGTATATATACATGTCCTCACACAACCTCTCGTTTATCCTTTTTCAAGACATTCATAATACGACTAATTACATATATGTTGCAATACATATATATGGATAGGTTTCACTGGATCCTACTTATTATCAATGTTCATAGTGTGAAGATCATTGTGCAAGACTCAAGAAGAAAACCACATGAAAATTTTCAATTTATCATTGATATGCTAAACAGGTAATATTGAGATGCCTACCTCGATATATAAGTACTTCGAACACTCATAATTACTGTTCATGTAATAACGCATGACAAAGCAATCACGAAATTCCGAACGAAGCATAGAGGAAAAGTTCCAGGAATGAATTCACACTGCAATTGAGCACTCGAGTACATACTACAAAATATTAATTAAATAATATGGCGTAACAATTTTTCATCTCAATAATTAATTGCA
This sequence comes from Olyra latifolia, assembly GCA_036346145.1. NCBI lineage: Eukaryota > Viridiplantae > Streptophyta > Magnoliopsida > Poales > Poaceae > Olyra > Olyra latifolia. The sequence continues at coordinate 181,628 of CM070531.1, read as the reverse complement.
ACCTTTTCAAATATCACCGCAGGTTCTACAACAAACGGCCGGAAACAACTTCTGTGGCTATTATGTGTGCCTCCATATGCAAAATCTTACTCACGGCGATATGGGACAACTGGATAACGAGGTGCGTGTGTCAAAGACAAAATATTTCTTAATACTTATTGTGACAGACCAAATCCCGGAAAAAATTTACCAGAAAATGTCCCGAATGCCAACTATCTAGGATTTCAGTTGGATACAGAAATAGTACAGCATGCTTATTTTATTACATGTTACAAAATATTTTACAGCGGAACTAAAAATATAACCTGGTAATAAAAAGAACATACATGCCCATATACCATAGGCAACGCCTAAGCATAAGGTTAACCTTAGAAATCGATCCTATGCGAATTCATGTTTTCTTCATAAATATCCATTCTTGATTATAAAGTGGATCTTGTTCATAAAAATAAGCAATCGCCCACATAATGTGGATAAGTATTAATCGTACTTGCATGTTTCTTAAGAAAATAACACCAATATTATATGAAAACAGGATTCAAGGAATAGCAAGGCTTTATGGTGAATATGCAATTCTGAGCTTTAAAAATCCTATCATATTTTTAAAACAATTAATAATAATATTTTAAGAGTATAAATTCTATCATATTTCTCCATCTTAATTTATTTGCAATCCAGACAATAATTTTTATAAGGCAAATTCATGGGTTTTGACAAATAAGAGAGGCACCATCCAATTGACACAACTTCATATACCCAAAGTAGGGTCCATCGATGAATTAGTTATTAGCTCTACAGAACCTATCCAGTTTTACCCATATAACAGCTCCTTATATGGATGGATGATTAATGTGTCATTCTTATCCATTAAACTCAAGTTTTTATAGAAGCAAATGATTTCTAGATGTGTCTCTTCAGAACACCCATCTACTGCCATTGAGTGTTGGTCGCAGCATTTACCGGCTCGATCCTTACCCCAAGACGGCAAAACTCTGTTTCCAAATCTACTTCTATAATTTATAGAGTAACGATTCCAAAATTTTCACATATTAACTACGTTCTTCCACTTAACTTCCTTCTATGAACCAATATTTTGTTCTTTCATGAAAATATCAAATTTTTAATATTTTACCTAAACTAGGGTATTGTCAGGATTTTAAATATTTTAGGAAGCTTCTTAGAGTAGTGGGGCTAGGATAATTTATAAAAACATTAATATCTGGGATATATAAATAAATAACTAGAAAATATATGCAATAAATAATAAGTAGAGGAAATGTAGGTATATTAAAATACATCAAGGATAAGAAGACCTGCCTTATTTGGAGATCGGATCACACTTAATATATCTTCTGGACATTTTTGGTTAAATCTTCCGGAGGACGTAGTTCGTTGTCCAAAAGTTGTAAAAATAGAAAAAGAGGGGAAATTCCAATAAATATCCAAATAAGAAAGTTTTAAATAAACAGTAAATAAAAACGGTCTGGGGTAAAAAAGGTGATGGGTTGTACGATTTTCTAAAAGTTTGAAAATATTTTCTAAAAGAAAAAGGTTAGGGTTGTTAAGATAAAATAGGTATTTTATTTGGGCAGCAAAAAGCTAAGGTTGGTTTATAATTGTTGATTATAAATAATAATTATGGAGAGATTTTTATTAATTTGTTAGATGATAATATGTTTAAATGGATTTATAATACTTTATTTCATTTTAGATTTTTAAGAATTTTTACAGAATTTCTAGAAGTTATTAGGTATTTTAAATATAATTAAATATCTCAGATAAAATTAGAAATTAAAAAGGGTTTAAATCCTTACTTGGGCTAGTGACTTGGCCCAATATGGCTATGCGTGTGACTGACATAGGGGTCCCAATAGGCAGTGGGGGCGGCATGGATGACAGCGGCGGTGGGGGTTCTTCGGTGGGAGTCGAGCTTAGGTAAGTATTGGGTTGGGTTCGTGATAGTATGTGGAAGGTTTTGTCTTTAGGCATTGAGGCCGGAAATGTATGGGAGTAGCGAGGGAGGAGGTCGCCGGAATTGGAGAAGAGGGCGGTGGAAATAGTAGCTCGGGACGGCTAAGGGGGAAGTAGGAGCAGAGGTGGAGCTTGGGGAAAAGATGTGGTGCTGGGGAGGGGCTTTATAGGCTATGAAGTGGAGTGGTGGGCACGCATTTGCGGTTCAAGGCGGCGGCGGTGCATGGTGGCGGTGGCGGATTAGCAGTCCGATGGGGCGAACGAGGACGATGAGGTGGCGGGGTAGATGGGTGACGGTGAAGGTTATCCTGTGGTGGCAAAATCGGGGCAGGGCGTGGACGGGAGCGGCGGATTCAGCAGCGGCGTGAACTCCGGTGGGTGACGGCGTTGTTCCATCGAGCGGATGGCTGTGAGCGTGGGCTAGGGAAGAAGATGAACCAGGGTCGTTGGATTGAAAAGACGTGGAGTTTTGAGGATTGTTGGATTGGCTTTAATTCCACTGGGATTTTATTAAATCATAATAATGTATTTCCTTTTAAGATTTTATCTCAGAATTTTATTTTTGAAATTAGAGGCTTTTCTGTTAGGATATTAATTCTAGAAATCTTGGTTTATTCCAAGACATTCATGGAATGCTTATAAAAATATATAAAATAGTTGTAGGCTTAGAAAAATAAGGAAAGCTCAAATATGAAATATAATTTGTTTATTTGTTTATTTTTATGGGATTAATAATAAGAATAGAGTTTTCTTTTTAGGGAATAAATAGGAGTTTAGTTTAGAAAATTCTTAAAAATTGAGAATGATTGCAAGAATATAATTATGACTTTTTGCGAAAAAATTTTATACCAAAAATTGAAATTTTGGGTATGTGACACTTATACTTCACGTGTTCAGAGATTTATTTATTTTCTTCTTTCGCAGCCTTATTTATTTTCTTCTTTCGCAGCCTGGCATCGATGTGACAGGCGTGATCACATCGCATCGGGTTGAAGCAATCCAAGAACAACTTATTGGGTTGTATTTAATTTTATTATCAAAATTCATATTGAAACCTAGCTCAAAAATGTTATCAGCCTCTTCACAAGCGGTTTGTAAGAACAACCGCTTGTGGAGAAATCACACGTGGCATCTCTCCATCCATGGCCATATTCTATATATGGAATATATGGTCACAACCTCTACAAGCGGTTGGTGCCAACCGCTTGTGGTTTGCCCCCACGTGGCTGCTCCACCGCCCTGTCTAGATACCTTCCAAACCGCTTGTGGTGTCGCATCACAAACGGTTCGGAGAACCGCGAGTGATACCCAGAGAGTACATCTCTCGGTTGCGTACCTGCGGTTTTATAACCGCCTGTGAAAACGGTTACGAATCGCTTGTGCTGCGCCGTTATCTGGTAGTGCAAATTGAAAACTGAGGTTGGATCAGTGTAAGATTGGGCACTAGCAGCTAGCATAGAGCACACTATGGAATCAAACTCTTCGCATAAAAAGTTTAGGTTGAGACCATATGCTAAACAAGATAATTATTCGCAAACAGCATACTACAATACATTGGAGCTCACAAGTTGAGAGATGATATGTTCATGATGAAGCAACCAATCAATTTCACAAATATGAGCAATCAAGTACAAATACCATAAACTGAACCTCATACAGCGACATGGTCAAGCAAAGAGTCCTGCATTTCATCGAACAGTTCAAGGGCACGCACCATCCTGCGAGCAAATGAGCAATGGACTGCTCCTTCCATGGCGCTTTCGCCAGCACTTTGCACTTCTTCTACAGCCCAACGCTCCAGCTCGCGATGAAGCTCCATGCGCAGGAAAAATCAAAGGGTCACCAGGAGTCAGGAGACCACCAGGCATGTCACCGGTTGACTCGGCTATCATGCAACGCTAGTTTTACTTATCGCTAGTTCATCGCTAGCACTTGGGTTCTGTGCGAGCGTTGACGCTTTCTCAAGAGACGTCTCCCCTTTCTCTCCCTCTTCTCATTCATCCACCTTAGCATAAATCTGATGTGGCCATTGTTTAGCGTAAAACTACAGAAAGAGATTGCGCATGTGAATTACTGCATCTCTATCAGCGCTGGCACTCGATGAAACAGTGAGAAAAAGTAGGCACTAGTATATTTCAACATTGTGAATCGAAAACATTTTTGTAGTACAGTGAATGAAAAACATTAAAAAAAAAGACATGAATGAATTCTTGAATTCGTAGCAACATAAGTTGTGAATAAGACGAGAACCTCGTATGACGTGGCTGCATGAAGCCTTTGTACTTGCTCATAACTGCACGCAGAGCCCTCGCTACCGTGGGTAACTTTCTGATAACAAGGATGATTCTTCCAAGCTGTAGTGTCGCCTTGCTTCCTCTCTGCTTCTACCCTCATCTGTTGGATTGGCCACTGCACCATGATTCTGAGGTCTATTTCCATGTGTATTTTGCAGCACAGCCTGTTCCTGTGATGCTCGAAGGCAATTTTCAAGTGTCATCTCAACTTGTCTCATGGTCGGGCGGCCCTCTGCTCTCAGCTTTACACATGCTGTTGCTAATACAGCTACCTCTTCAAGTACTTCTCTGCCTTCTTCTATAACCTGAGGATCTAGTATATGAACCAAGTTGCCTTCTGCGAGCAAAGCAGTGAAGTGTGCAACAAGACTATCATTCCCGGTCGATCTATACGAATATGGTTTCTTCTTGGTGAGCAACTCTATTAGAACGACACCAAAACTGTAAACATCGCTTTTCTCAGTAAGTCGACCTATGTAATAGTACATGGGGTCTAGGTATCCTAGTGTTCCCTAGATAACAGTTGTAACCCCTGTTTGATCAACCGGAATGCACCTTGAAGCTCCAAAGTCTGATATCTTTGTCGCTAATGTCCCATCTAATAGAATGTTCTGAGACTTGATGTCCCTATGGATTATAGGGGGTGATGCGGCCCAGTGAAGGTAAGCAAGAGCTCTAGCGGCCTCTGTTGCAATTCGTAACCTGTCCAACCAAGACAATGATGTTTGCTCTTGCTCATGAAGATGATCGTAAAGGGTTCCATTTGAAATGAACTCATATACCAACAATGGCACCTCTGTCTCAAGACAACATCCAAAAAGCTTCACCACATTCCGATGGTTGACTTGCGAGAGAATGGCTACCTCCTTTATGAACTCATCGATCTCTCTTTGAATCGCTACCTTGGATTTCTTGATTGCCACGACATGTAGGTCCGATAGGATCCCCTTGTATACAGTGCCATGCCCTCCTCCGCCAAGTTCACGAGCTTTGTCAAAATTGTTTGTGGCTTTTTCTAGCTCTTCCAAGGGGATGATCGTCCTTTCAGCGATGTCTGCCCTAGAAGATACCAATTCCCGTAGCAATTGGCCACGGTTTTGCTCGAAGAACTGTTGTTTCAGCTTCCGTGCTCTCCGGTGCTTAAGCTTACGATTTAGAAAAACAACACCAAATACAATGAACAAAACACCAACCGCACCGCAAACTCCTATGCCCACACTTAAACCTGAGGAACATATGTACAAACCGTGTTCAATATTTGAAACATGCATATAACAAGCAAGAAGGCTCACGTGGGTCATGTTTGAAAAATCCGTGATAAAATTCTTCGATCCAAACCATACATTTTTTTCTCATAAAATCTCATTATCTACAAAAAAAATAAAAATAAATTATATATATTTTATATTTTCTAAAATCGGTATAAATGGAGGCTTAGATTATGGATTTTAGAAAATATGAAACAAATAGTAAAAAATGAAAAAAATATAAAATTTTTTATATTACGAACAAGATGTGCAGTTCGGATCAAAGAATTTCATCACGGATTTTCTCAAATACGATCTAACTCGTTTAGTTGTTTACTCGTTACATATCATGAATTTTAATTGTTTACTTTTCTAGTCTTTTAGTTGATATCGACTATTTTTATATTATTTTTATTCTAAACTCAGACTTGTTGAGAAGACTTTCTTGTCTTTTAGTTGGTATAATTATTTTTCTATTGTTTTTATTCTAAATTTAATTCAAATTTGTATATTAGCCGATAAAGACTCCTTTTTCTACTCTTATTATCATTTATCTAAAATGATACTTTTTTATCCTTATCGGCTAATCTAAGCCGTTATAATTTGGACTCACCATAATAGATGGTGTAGACTTTATTTTCTCCATTTGATGTGTGAATTTCTACAATTTTAGGATTATCATTGGAATTTGTAGTATTTTAGGATTCATGTAGTGCTTCAGTTTGCACCCACTTTATCTATATAACTAGCAAGGTGGCACATGCATGTGCACGGTTAGGTTTTTTTATCTCTAAAGATACCTTCCGCAAGTAATAATGAATCATAATTTTTCGAAAGCTTTAATAGGATTCATCTTCAATCTTGTTACAATTTATGAATTTTAGTTGTCTTAATTTCTTATTGTATTTGATACTCCGTAAGTAATATGGAATTAATCCGTTTCTATTTTTTATTTAAAATTTTGTAATTTATCTTGTAAACCCCAAATATATCAGCCGTTTGATCAAATGACATCATATAAGTTGTTTTTGATCCTACAACAACCCCCCCCCCAACCTCCCAAATGTTGTTTATTTGCATTTGGCCCCCTCACCCCATTGCCATTGAATATTTCATCGAAATTTGTATTGCTGCTAGCCACATAAGAGATGGTTTGAAGAAAATTAATGTTTGCTCAAGCATGTTCTTAGACTTAGCATGAACATAAATAAAGAGATTTGAGAAATTTAAGGCTTCAATATTGATGGGAATTTTGATTAAAATTGTGTGATGGGGTTATCACAAGCTAATAACCATATTTTGAAGGGTTGGAAGATCAGAAACGACGTAAAAAAGGACGATTAATTGGGGAACAATAAGATAAAATCCCTTTATATTGTAGCCGGCATATGCTCCTTTTCTAGTCCCATAATTAATATAGACTCCTTTATTGCTCTTTTTCTAGTTTTGTAGGTGATATGGACTCATTTTCTATTATTTTTTATTATGAAGTTCATTTGATTTTTTGTTGTAGTTGACATTGACTCTTTTTTTATTCCTTAGATGATATGAACTCTTCCTATTATTTTCTATTCTAAATTTTGTTTGATATTTTTATTGTAGTTAACATGGTCTCATTTCTAGTCTTGTACTTGATGTAAAGTTAGAAGGACTTTTACTTTTGATCTAAATAGTTGTAATTTAGATCGATTATAGTAACAGGTGGAGATCCTTCTATTAGCATGATGATTTCTAGTATTTTATAATTAATATGGCAACTGTTTTGGTAATATTTTATAATTTGGGCGTGTAATACGAATTTGTGTCCATTTGTAATTTGAATCATAATACTACTAGAGATTGAGACAAGTAATTATATTCCATTAAATAGAATCTATACGTTCATATCATTTATCCTTTTCAATTGATGGTGCAGTCTTTTCTCTTTTCATTCGATTAACGTGGGAATTTCTTGTATTTTATGATTAACGTTATGCCTCTATTGAACTCTGTTTTAATTTGGTTCAAAAGATTGAATTGATTCAATTTTTTATGATGCTTCATTATATGTGATGCTACAGCGGTCTGAATTCGGAATTCCTATGCGATTGTAGTATTCTAAGACGTACTTAAGAAAATAGTTGGAGTATAGGGAGGTCACCTATAATCTGATGTCTTTGTAAAGCTGCATTTCGTTTGCAACCTTCTCTTTTTGGATCACTACTTTGAGTACCAGGTGGGCAGTCACAATTGTAAGTCCCATGTTTGTTGCTGCAGATTCCATAGCATGGATACTTATCTGGAGCCAGGCACTCATCGATATCTGGAGACATCATGCAAGAGTGGAGACATACCGAAGATGAGTGCACAAATAACTGAAGTTCAATCTGAATAAGAAATAGGAGAAGGCGATCCGCAGAGCAGAGAATTGATGATGACCTTGGCACCCATCTTGCAGGTAGGGGTTGCCCTCGAAGCCATCGCTGCAGCTGCAGAAATACCCAATAGCATTTGTTGAGTTGATGCACTGGCTGTTGTTGCTAACGCAGGCATACACCGACGCGTCCTTGGCCGCTTCATCACATGATTTATTTCCAGCAACCCAGTCAAGCACAAAAGGGATATAAGTGTTGAACATCCTGTCTCTCAGCGTGGTGCCTTGAAGATAGGAAGGATCGAACTTGAACCAGCCCTCCTCAGCGACGAAGGCGAGGCTGCATGGGTTGAAGTTGCTCACCTGAGCATTGTCGAACCTGTCATCAAAGGTGAGGTTGATGTTGGTGTAAGTGACGCCCGACGCTATGGACGTTTGGCAGCAGCCCACGCCGGAGCACTGGCCGCTGCTGTCAAAACTCTTATTGCTGTCCGTGCACACAGAAAAGCACCCAGTTCTTCCAACACTACCACCGAGCTCGTTGTAGCCGTTGAAGAAGGCGAGGGTATTGCACCCAGTCACCGTCAGCTTATTCGCCTTGCTGGATACTGTGAACGGGTCACCACCAATTCCTCGAACGAAATCTCCACCCCAGGTGGTGCCGTCTTTGAAGTTGCACTTGGAGGCGGGCAAGGTGCCTGCTCGAACCTGCCCTCTTTCCAGGTTGATGTCGAACACCTTTATGCTGCTGCTGGAACTATGCAAGAAGGTGACGTTGCCCTCGCATATGAGGCTGAATTCTTGGGTGAGGTAGCAGCCGTCGCTGATACCGAATGGGTAAGGGATGCTCAGGTTGCCGCATGTTTCTTGGCATCCGGGCTTCGCTGTCCTGGAGGCCATGCTGATTGCTACCAGCAAACTGGCCGTCAGGATTTGTAACGCTAACACTCGGAGCATCATCGCTCTCTCTCTCTCTCTCTTCCTGGACTGATGTGCCTGCACTACACCTCTAACTCTGCCTACACACCAGGCTCCTGCACTTCAGAGATTTCCGCAGTCGCCTGCTCCAAGCACAGAAATGCAGACGATTAAAATAAACAAACAGCAAGGCGAAGCATATTGCATCAGAGGACAAAAAATAAGCACTTTCCATTGACCATGTACGGCTTCAATTGAACAGACATCAGAAGCATCCCCTCCAGAAATATATTTTTTTTAATATGAAAAAGAAGAAAATTTCTGTATGAATGAACCATTTTTCCATATATTGGAAAAATATGCAACTTGAACTGGAAAAAAATCGTCCCTCTCAAGCCCACAACAGAAAGACGAGGAAAAAAAAAACCCTGCGTAGATTTATGCCTCTGTCAAGCTCCGTAGTAGAAAAAATAGGGGAAATCTCATATCACCAAGACCGTTCCACATCCATGAAGGGAAAAAAGAAAGAAAAAAATCCGGGCCAATACAAGTAAATCTGGACTAGTAAGAACAAACATGCAAGGCTAAATAAAACCAAAATGGAACTCTCCAACAGCATCTAAATTGCAGTAATCTAGGACTGAAAGGCTTTAGCCAAAAATAGGAAAGACACAACAATTACTATATTTCTCTTACCGAAGAGAAGAGGCCACAGGAAGTGCTCGCTTTTGCTCAGATTTGACGCTTCCAGCAGAGCTTGCTGGATCCAAGCCAAGCGCTGTGAGGAACGGGAGTGAGGGGGGAGAGAGAGTAATGGGAGAGAGAGAGATTTTTTTGAAGTGGAGAGAGTTGGACGGGAGTAAACAGAGGACTCATTCTTACTGATGAGCTATGGTTGCTTCTGTGGTGAGCCCCGTCGTCTACTAGTTAGAGAAGATACGTTCAGCGTGGACTCGGCCGGGCCGCCGGGCCCTCTTTAATAGTAGCTAGCAAAAAAATTGTTATTTTTATATAAGATCAATCAATGAAACACTTTCAAATAACTTTTTCATATTTTGTTGAATTTATTCAAAGATATTAAAAATTTTTGTTGATTTTAACCCTGATGGAAATAAAAAATGGGTTAGCCAAAAGGAGTACTGTAGTTTGATTGGCTCTATGCTCTATCTTATCTCTTCTGGACTGGACATACATTTTGTATGTCTGTGTTCTCACTTCCAGCCGCTCCTACAAATTATTATGTTCAAACTGTCAAGTGGATCCTTTGCTATCTCAAAACTACCCCTCACTTTGGGCATGTGGTTCTCTTCTGCCTCCTGTCTTTTTCTTAGAGCCTTCTCCTATGCCGACTTTGTAGGATGTAGAATATATAGAAAGAGCACTTCTGACACGTGTCAATTCTTTGGAACATCTCTGCTAGAAGATCCTTCTTCATGGTGGCAACATTTGTATCGGGCACATATTCACAAAGTCCTCGGGTCAACGAGGTCGAGGAACAGGGTTGCGGGCCGTGGGTCGACACTTAAAAAGAATATGGTATGAAGGGGTATATCCCTACGGGACGAGAATCGAGGATTTGGTACATGACCCCGAGTTCTATGGGTTGATGACCCCAGGACGATGACTAGAGCACGTTCGGCCCAGACCCCAATTCTCCCAGTCCCACCGGCCCAAATCACCTCAGAGGCCCAAGACACCAGCCCCCTCCCGATCCCCAGTCCCACCTGTTAGGGTTAACAGTACCACGGCCCCATCTCCTTCCACCCGAATCCCCGATCCCCTTCTACCCCACGATCCCCTTCCCCTCGATCCCCAAGCCCACCGCCTCTCTCTCCCTCTCTCTCTCTGGCCGGCACCCTCCCACTACGGCGACGGCGGTTCCTACTACGGCGGCGGCCCATGAAGAATCGAGACGGCGACCCTTGTCGACCCCGACCCTCGATCGGGGACGGCGACCCGGGGACGCGGAACGTGCCGTTGACCCCGATCCCTATGACTATGATCGGGCAAGCCATTCTTCCTTGGTTAGTAGAAGCTTGCTGCTAGAGGACCTCCTTCCGCCATCAGTCAAATCCAAGCGGTCTTCTGCAGCCTTCCATCTTCTTGTCACCTCCTCAATCGTAAGAGTAGAGAGGTAAAGCAGGGGCTCGATTGACAAGGCAATCTATGCAAACTTGGGCGGCACAACTCTAAAGAACTTCTCGACAACTCTTGTCTCGTCGATTTCCTCCCAGATGTGTGGCCAAGTTTCCCACAAGACCAGTCAGTCTGATGGAGAAATCTTTGATGGTTTCACCGTCTCGGAACGTGATTTATTCAAACTCCTTTCGAAGTTGCTGCAACTTCCCCTTCCGTACGCAATCAGTGCCGACCCGTAAAGTCTTGATGGCATCCTAGGCTTCCTTTGCTGTCGCCTTGGTGGCAAAGGATGCGATCATATCACTGGGGACAACACGAAGGATAGCCTCCATCGCCATCCTGTCCTCCTGGATGTCCTCAACGCCATACTCCACGGCCTCCCAAAGTCCATGGGCTTGAAGCATCATCAGCGACCACTCCGTGTAGTTGATACGTGTGAGAATGGGAAAGTTTGCTGAGCCACCGATCTCGCACACTGTCCTATGCATGACCACCTAATAGCCACCCTATCATAGTGCCACCATGGCCTGTGCCGATCTGATGATGGAGATCATCGACGTTCTTCGCACGGTGGTGTCCTAGATGCCCTGCCGCGGCCCTTGTGCTCAGCCATGACACACTCCGACTTGGCTCGAAGTTGTTTCGACTCTGCTCAAGGTGAACCACTCAGCTTGGACCAACCACCACTTCGTGATGAAGCTCCCCAGCTACAGCTGCTGCTGTTTGTTGCACGCTGCTGCTGTTGTTTGCTGCACATCACTGGCGAATCAGTCGCTCTGCAGTGCGTGGGTCGAGGTGGCTAGCTAGGGTTGGGGGAATGGGGCTAGGATGGGAGGCAGTCGAGCAGGTGGTAGCTATAAGGGGCGAGAGCCGATGGGTCAAGAGACAGTCTGGGTGTGGGCAGGGTTCCAAAAACCGTCGGAAACTGCTAAAAACCGGCGGTTTCTCGCCGAACCGCTGTGCGGCGGTTTGAGAAACCGCCAGTTTTTCCTGGACAAATTCAAAATTGATTATTTAAATTTGATTTTTTAAAAAAATTGAAAAAAATCTGATAAAAAACTAGATGTTGAGTAGAACAATTTGTATAAAACAAAATTTAAAATAAAGTTCATGACAGGTCATATCTCCCTCTCTCTCTCTCTAACTTTTACTCCTGTGAGTAGAATATGGGCCAACGCACAACGTGCTGCCCGTGACCTTGGCTAATAGCCAATGAACCACTCGGTGTCACCAAATTTTCTTCCGTTGCATGTTGCATGCAAGTGAGACAATGCTATTGTCAGCACTAGATTCAAACTGTTTATTCTTTTGGTGGCCATAACTTTTCATTGGGTGCTCTAAACCAACATCTTGCACTAACATATTCCTAGCTTTTTTATGAACAAAACAAGACCAGTGTTGCCATATAAATTTAAAGTATATTGTGTTTAACCTAATGAAACATAGATTTTGATTAATTGAAACATAAAATTTGAACTATTCAAAAAATGGATTTTCATGTGCTGAGAATTATAAAACAATGCCTATTGAAATAATGAAAAATGCATGTTTAAACAATGAACTCAGCCTATTGACGCAATGTACTCCGGTTACTAAAACGATGAAAAATGTCTAGTGAAACAATGAAAAAAGCCTACTAAAACAATGAACTCAATCTAATGAAGAAAAGATGCCTGTTGAAGCACCATGTGAAACAAAAAATATTGACTACAACAACTCTCATGCCTACTAAACTATTAAGTATAGCCCCTACAAAAACAATAAACTCCCTACCGAGACAATAATGAAAAATGCCTACTGAAACTATGAGCTCAACCTACTAAAATAATGAAAAATACCTATTGAAACACCATGTGAAAGAAAAATTTGGACCACAGCATCTCCTGCCTACTGAAATGTTAAGTATAGCCTACTGGAAGAATGAAAATGTCTACCAAAGCACTATGTTTTTTTTTGAGCAAACACTAAAGCACCATGTGAAACAAAAAATCGTACTACAACAACTTTCCTATGTATCGAAACGTTAAGCATAGCCTACTGAATCAACGAAAAATCTTACTAAAATAATGAAAAATGTCTAATGAAACATTCAACATAGCGTACTGAAAACAATGAGATGTGGTGGTCAATACACAGTGGTGAAGTGACCATATCAGCGTTCTCGCGGGCGCCGACTTGTTACGGTGCGCGCTGTGATAGATTTGCTAGCTCTACTCGCTCGAAGTGGACATGTGAAAATGAAGATTTCCAGTGCTGAGTAGAGGGACGTGTGAACCTAGGTGCTCATGGGCCATGGGCCATCAGACGTTGTGTCTGATGAGTATTGGGCTTCTTAATACGTACAAGAATTGCCGTAATGAATATTGCCATACCAAACTTCAAGATCTATCTTTGTTCTCAAAAATAAAATTGTCAGATGATGATTAAATTAAGTATTCATGTGGCTTCTACTCATTGATAGGCCTAGCACCAAAGATATATATTAGAAAACGCTTTCAAGGTCTTCAGTCAACAGATTGTGTTCTATGTTCATCCGGAGCATTAGAAGATATACACCACTTGCTTTTCAGTACTTGTTGTTTAGTAATGCCGGCTAGCTACTGACATTCATTGTAATTTTTCTAGAATTTATTTTGGCTTAGAAATTCTACTCAAACTCACTCCTTCCTGGGTTCATTATTCGTTGATATATTCATAATATCTGGCTAGGAAATTTGGACGATGAAAAATGATGCTATCTTTCATCAACTTTCACCTTGTGTCATGAGATGAAGTAGTTACACTAAACAGTGACTCATTCCACATATGCATGAATTGTACGAATCGATCCATTAATCTGACTGGCTAACACCACTGGAGAGGCTGCCAGCAGTACCGATATATAAAAATAAAACATGTGATGTGTGTGATTCAAATCTGGCACATCGTGAACTCTCACCTCAACCACCTACCAACTCACCCATGCATGTGTTCCAATATTAGTAGAAAATGTATTCCTTTTGAGGTGTTTTGAAAACGAGGCTCCAGTACAGATTCGTGTTACAAACCGGTACTGGAGGTCCCCTTTCCAGTACAGGTTGGTAAAATAAACCGGTACTGGAGCTTTTAATGTCAGCTGGCCTATCAGAGGACCCTCCAGTACCAGTTCGTGTTACCAACCGGTACTTGAGGCCTGCCAGCTCGCTACAGTACCGATTTAAATCCATCCGATACTGTTCCGCCGATATTTTTGCTCGATTATGTAGTAGTGTAAACACACTTGTAAAATTGAGTTTTATATATCTTACATGTAATATATTCTTTACATGATAGACCTATCCTATGGTTATCCCCTTACATGTAATAAATTCTCCGGTACTGTACAAAAAAATCCCGCTTCTATATTCTATACTATAATGTAATTGTTGTTTTTTGTTCACTCTTGATAAGTAGTAAATTGTTAATTAAATATTATTTGACAAGCAATAATTTCAAGTGTTATTTCCTATATTATTCAAAATATTTTTAATATAGTACGGAGTATGTATGCTTATCTCTGTTGTTCATAATTGAACCAACCATTATTATGAGAATTACTCTAAAATTATTTCACCATACACATTAAATCATGATTTGATTATAATTGCATATTAATTTTGCATCTCATTCAATCTAGGCAAAGGTATATACGGAGTATATGCTTAGGAGATTGCAAAAAATGATAGAACTAAAAAAGATGTTTAGGAGCTTACCTGAACAATTATAAAGGTCTCCCGTTTTTCCATTTATAGTAAACGCTTTAGATATAGTTGAAAAGATGCTGCTTTCAAGTTCCTGTTCGACTACTGTTAGATCCTTTGTATACCATTCCCCTGTCAAATATTTTGTTACTCATAAAAGAAAAAAAGAAATGAAACGAAACGAAAGATTATGTGCATTTATGTTGTAAGAATTGACAATTATAACAACGGTAAGGACACAAAGAAATGTGTAACTGCCCAAAACTATTATCCTGAAATGGTCTTGTAATAATTTGGGATATTTTAAGCGAAATGGCTAGTCGACTTTCCCTTACTGCGCTCTCCGGCCATCTTCCTCCGCTCCAGCGGCCTCCTCCTCTCCCGCCGCCGCGTCGCCGTGGATTTAGGCTAGGGTTTTGGTGGGGCTCTAGATCGGGACGCTACCGGGTATAGAGATTTTTGGGGAGCCAGTGCCTTGGCGGTTGGATGAGGGAGGGAGGGCGGTGCTTGAGCTAGCGGTGGTGTCATCCAAGCCGAGACGGGGTGAAGGCGGTTGGGGTGGCAGTGGCAAGGGGTGGAGGCGCCGGCCGGGTTAGGGTGGGCGAGACCAGATCCAGCGGTGGGAGGTCGGGCGGCAAGGCGCCGGCAAGGGCGGCGGAGCCAGCGGGGGAAAAGGAGGGAGGTGTGCAGAGCAGTTGGGTTTGGAGAGGGGAGGAGAGAGGTCTGTGGCAAGTCGATTTGGGAGAGAGAGAGGAGAGGGAGGGGAGAAGGAAGAGGAAAGTAAGAGAGAGGAAGAGAGAGGGGAAGGTGAGGGATGATCTGCGCTATTGGATAAGGGAAAATTGATTTGGTTACACTGAAAGTTGTCGCCATTCACTTTCTAGCACCGAAATTTACCTTCTCTACTTTCTAGCACCGAAATGCATCACTCTTATATGTTTTTAGCACTCCGTCACCCTCGAGCGTTAGATGGACTGTTAGCTCAGTTAACTGACATGTAGGACCCACTTGTCAGTCTCTAGATATCTTCTTCCTCCTCCCTCCTCTCTCCCTCTATTTCCTCTCTCCCACTCCTCCCTTGCCTCTCTCCCGGCTCTCCTTTCTCTCCCACAGGCCGCTGCAGGCCACAAGCTCATGCTGCCATGCGAAGCCACCGCCATGCCACAAGCCTCCACCGCCACGAACTCGCTGCCGCCGCCATGAACCTTCTCCTCGTCGCTGCACCTGCACCGCCGCCTCTTCTCTTCCTCCGTCGCCGCTCCTCCGATTTTCCACTCAAAGATGGTATCTTTGGCCCAAGGCCATGAGATTAGCGCCCATGCGCCGCTGCTGCCGCTGCCTCGCTGCTTCACCTTTAGCCCTGCGTGCTCGCCGCCAGAGCTGCCCGGAGTGGGGAAGAGAGGGAGAGAAGCCGCTAGCTCCCCGCTCGCCACCACCGCCGCCGCCACTCACTCCCACCGTCGCTATCGCCGCGAGCTCTCGTCCTTGCTCCCACCGCCCCACAGCCGCCGGAGAGAGAGAGAACAGAGAGAGGAGGAAGAAGGGGAGGAAGAAGACTCAAGAGGCTTACATGTGGGCCCCACTTGTCAGCTAGCGGTGTTAACTGTTCCATCCAACACCGGGGTGACAGAGTGCTAGAAAATTGTAACGGTGACAACTTCCGGTGCTAGAAAGTGAACGATGATAATTTCAGTGCTAGAAAGCAAATGGACAGACATTTCAGTGTCACCAGATCAATTCCCCCATTGGATAAAGTTTTCTTTAGACAGCTTACATGTAGCCAATCCCTTTTTAAAAACCACTTATATTTTTGTATCATGTTAAGGGAAACTCCACAATTTTTATTAAAAGAATAGTATGAAAAGCCTAAAGTAAAATTTCCTTATATTTGGAAATATAATTGATTCGAAATGATATTCCTTTACATTAATATCTCAAGTATTTTTTTTAAAGAAATACCTTCTCTCTTGATGGGTTTGAAAATTTTGCCAAGTATTTTTGTATCATGTTAGGGAAGTTTGGTAAAATACGATATTTTTTAAATACAGTCTAGTTTTTGGTAAATACTAGTACCTAAATACCAAATATACCAAATTACCCTAAAATATAAATCTATCTTATATATAAAGAAGTATATGTTATATTATATATCTCTTAGTATTCACCCAGCTGGCCACGTCGCCCTCTTTTTCCTGGCCGTCGGATCTCACCTCCAGTCTCATCCGAGAGTCCACGAACCAGCTTGCTCTTCCAAACTGCGTGGCCAAAGCAATGCCCAACCCAAATGGCCAATATCCATCAAAAAAAAAACCCAAATGGCCAATAGAATCATATGCCAACCCACAGAACTGCTTGCTGCTTGGTTGTTCGGTTTTACAGATAAAAATGATAATACCACTTTGACAAAGTATTAGTACTTCGGTTAACAAAAATCAATAGTCAAAACCGGGAGGGCCATTAGCTTTTCTTAACTACTCCGTAAAAGCTAATTACACTAAAGCGAATCATAGAGACCCCAATCCGTGCTTCCGAAAAAATCAATACCTAATAGAGCACTAGACCAAACAAAATAAATTAAATTATAAAACTGTGCTACATATCTGAATGTACAGTGAAGAAATTAAAGATATTTGGGTACCTAGAATTACTGTAGCCTCGCCATTTGGTCTTGTAAAAGGATACTCTTTCCTTGGCCGAATAATAAGAGCACCATGAACTGTTGCTCGGAATAAATTGACATGGGCATGCCACCATAGCGTGCCTTCTTGTCCGGTCACATTGAATTGATATGTCGTAGCGTTTCCTGGTTGTATCGGGCATTGTGTAACCATGTTTGTTCCGTCCGCCCAACAGTTCAACATTTGTATTATCCCATGCCTATTATCATAAATTTTTGTTACATTTTTTAGATAATAGAATAACATTCAACATCGATCCACAACGACTAAGGATACATACAGCTAATAAAAGGCTTACCCAGAGTTAAGCAATGAGAAGAAAACAAAAAAAGAAACTAGCTTCCCTCTTGATACAACCAAACGACTCATTCTTTTCTACTTAAAATGCTTATTGGATTTATTCGTTCATTTTGGTTATGTTCGTTTAATTAAAAATAATTTATTTTTTGAATCCATTTTCTCCTATGTCGAAGACTTGTATAAGAGCTCTAAAACACAACTCAAACAAAGTGAGCCCGTTTTTTAATTTATCGCAAATCACTCCCAATGTTAAGAAATAAGTTAGATATAAGCAAATAAGTCAAATAAGATATGTCAAAAAGACTTTATTTTGAACATCCTCACGAAGAAGATGCTCAAAGACCTTCATGAAGATTCCACCACGATTTCGTTAGAGTAGCCAAAACCAAAACTTACTCACATCACCCAAAATGATTTTATAAGAAAGATAGAAATGGCCAAAACAACATCTAAATGCTAAAATTCTAAATTCACCGTCAGGCGCCCATTAAATCAATGAACCAAGAGACTATCAGGAAGGAATTTGCCATCAAGGTCACCGTCTAGCTTCCAAAAGAGACTTTAACGACGATGATGCGCCCACAAAAGACACCGAAAGAAGGAACCTGTCACCCAACAACGACACAACTACTATGAGAGCCACAATGACGCCTTCGACAAGATAGTGATGATAAGATCACCGCCATCACCCATCCACAATTGGCTTTTCACCCAAAGAAGAGAAGAACACCCACAACGATGCCCCCAAGGGAGAATGACGCTGGAAAGATGCCGCAATCATTGGCCCAAGCTGCATAGGCTGGGCGAGACTTTAGTCTAGGCGTATCCTTGTCCTAAAAGCCGCACAGAGAATTCAATGTTGAGGAGAAGGTCGTCTGTCGCCCACCGTCGTAAATGCAATGACATCATTGAACCTGGAGATCCCATTGGTGCTATGCACAGCCTGGTTGCACGCCGATGACAAACACAACGTCGTGGACAACCAAATCTAATGAAGGGGGAGAAGGTGAAGGAACTCCCCTCACCGCCTCCACGTCACAGCCGCTAACATCCACCGCCATCCTGTTGCAAGATCACCAGAGCTTGAAGAGAAACATAGGGTAAACACTCACCTCCCTCTCTACCTTTGAGGTCACTCGGCGCCTACAGGGAGACACTTTGGTAGCTCAGCGGTGGCAGCCACACACGGTGTCTCTCGGTTCTCTTTGCTATGGCGGGAGAAAATTTCATCCTTAAGTTCACATTAGAGAGAGTAACCAAACACTATGGCTATGTTTGAATTATTTGGTCGACCCTATGCTACCCACTGCTACACAATTTGACATCACAACCACTTGTGGAGTGCCACCACGTGGCTGCTCTTCTAGCCTACTCGAACATCTTTCCAACCGCTTATGGTGTAACACCATAAGCATTTGGAGGAATCGCGAGGTATCACTCGTGGTAACGTACAAACGGTTCTAAAACCGTTTCTAGATGCGGTTTCGAACCATTTGTGCTATGGCGTTCCTTGGCAGTGACCCTTGCTCTGCATGCCCGGGTCACACAGGATGACACAAAGCAAGTGACGAGAATTGTTTGGTCCAATTTCTTGCCTCCTCTCTCCCGTATGCAATTTTCAAGGATTGAGAAAATTTTAGAATTTTTTCTAGCCAAATTTTTAGTAAATTTTATCTTTATGCAAAATTCAGGGAAAAAAGGTGGATTGACATTTTCCCTATATTTCCGGTTATCGCAAAATTTGATTTTTTGGAAATAAAATTTATTGTTATTTTTTGCTAAATTTGAGTGGAATGAAAATCTGAAATTTTTAATAAAAAATTTGTATTTCAATTTTCAAAAAACTTGAAAATAATTGAATATGTTGTATATGTTCAATATACTTTTAAAAAATTATGCATTCCGCGCCGTGTGCACGAAGTAATTTGTTTGTGCAATAGAGCCAATTCGTCTGCCGTGAGCTAGCTAGCAAGGTTTTGCTTACTATTTTGGAAGCCTATTTTGTTGACAAAAAAGGAAGCTTTTAACTCCTATTAAACATATTGTTGGGTTTAGTCTCATATCTGATATTGGTAACGGGAGAGCACAACTTAAAAGGAGAGTGATCATTATCCATCATGCTATTTTTTTTGATTGAGTGGGTCTAGGCCTTAGTTGCAGCTCCGGTTAGACCAATGGATGTGGAAGACCTGAGTCTGAGATCAAGATATGGAGTACACAGAGGGCTCTAACAAACCTGAAACATCTCTAGGAGACCGTTACAATTTAGAATAGAGGGTCCGAGATGAGATTGTTCTAGAGATCGCGGTCTAGGACAGAGGGTCCGATGTGAGATTTCTCTAACAAGTGGTATCAAAACTTCATGTGAGATTTCTCTAACAAGTGGAATGAGATTTCTCTAACAAGTGGTATCAGAGCTTCATGGTATCAATGTAGGACAAAGGGTTCGATGTGAGATTGTAATGGACCTTGGCCTTGATCGTGGCTCTGGTTGGACCAATGGATGTGGGAGACCTGAACCTATGACTAGAATATTGGTCTCGGAGGACCGGATTGCTGCAAGGTCATAACTCATAAGATGGCCGAAAGTACGCAACGCTCTAACACATCCAACGGATGTGGGAGACCTAGACCTGTGAGCACTATATCGGTCTCGGAAGAACCGAATCGTTGTAGGGTCATAAGATAGCAGAAAGCATGTAGCGCTCTCTAAAAGCAGGTATATAATAAGGGGCTTTATAGCCCACTTACATGGCACTTTTGTTTATGTGGAGAAGAGAGACAAGAAAAAATGAGAGAAGTAGGCTCTCATGCAAGAGCTAGCTCTACACGTGCTCTAAGGTAAACAGAGTGAATGCAAAGGAAAGAGAAAGAGAGAAGATGACTAACCTAACAGCCAACTTTGTAGCCAACCTATTATCTGGGTGATTATTAATGATGGCTATAGATAACATGACAACAATATACAGCTAGCAGTTGGCTATATTATTAGCCATGCCCTAACACATATCTTGCACTGTTTAGCAAGACCAGAAGGTCAAGCGAGATATATATAAACATACATGATACATGCCCTGTATACTATCTGTATATATAGGTAACAATCTATCAAAGGAGGCTTGTGAATTTTCCTAAAGAAAAAAAGAGGATGCATCTGAAAACAATATAGTATAAATGCATCGTCTTACCAATAAATAGTCATGTCATGCGGTGACTTATTGATAACATGAACCACAACAGTATCGTCAGCTGTTACGTCTATTGTTGGTCCAGGATACTGGCCATTCACCGCGGTAATAATGATGTCATCGCATAACTGATTCAACGTTAGGTTCCCAACCTATATATACAAATTTATCAGATCATAAGATATAGGAGTAACATATATAATCTCTTCGTATAATAATAATATATAGTAGTATATAAAAGAAGATTAGAACACGCATGAGCACAATCACAGGGTAGTACGTACAGTACATATGTTACATTACAAAAATGAACAGGATATATATTACTTACAACAAACGTATGCTCAACGACTGCAGCATCTGCAAGGCTGCAGAGAATGCTAGCTGCAAGAAGAAGAAGAACGGCAGCGGTCGCCGGCGTGGTCGCCATTGATGGCAGCCCTTCGGCGAGATCGATCTAGGTCGACGCGGCTGCAACGACCTATCGTTTACTAATATATATATTGGCTGGTGGATCTGCGGCTCGTGTGTCCCAGGAATGAACGTAGGATAAGGAGATGGGTTTTAAAAGACCGACCTTTGCGTGTAAGAGCATCTGGAACAGATACTCTATAATACTGTAGTTCGGGATAGAGTATCTGGTGCAGGGAAGAAATCTTTTAGAGTGTAGTGTAAAGTGTGAAGAAAATTTAGAGTGTTGAATAGAGTGAGTAGTGAATAGTGTTATAGAGTGGGAGGATAGAGTAGCTAGTGAAGATGCTCTAATATCGGTTCATCAGTATCGATTAGATTGAAACTGATATTAATAGTAGCATATATAACTAGAATCTTTAATTAGTACTGGTACTAAAAAGTCGCTTGAAAGGCAGGTACTAGTACAAGCTAACTACTCGTTTCTAAAAAGGTTAAAATGTATATGTATCATATTGATATTAGGACGCGAGGGTGGATGAGTTGTTAAAAGGGTGAGGTGGAAGCCAAGAGAGTCATGAGATCATGGCTTCTACTTCCTCCCAATATTTCAAAATCATTTTTAACCCACAAACTGACCGTTATTATCGATACCGGTTCCCTGATCAGTTCTGGATGTCATTTACCTGTTCAAAAAAACCGAAAATATTTCAAAATCATTTTCAACCCAGGAAATGATCTTTACTATCGGTTTCCTCGACCGATACTGATGTTAATATACCATCCAAACACCATTCTTTATCCATCCCATATCAATTATAACCCATATATTCATCATCACCACCTACCTATTTAATACCCAATTATAACCTATCTATTCACCATCCCTACCCATTATTTTGCTACAGTAAAAGAAAAAGGTTCCCGCTGGGATGTGCATTGTCACCGCTATTAATATAGGCCGGTGCGAGCATGGCGGGCTGCCAGGTCGCATAAATATTATCTTCTTTGTTTCATAATATAAGTTTACAGTGCTTGTCAAAAGTAGTTTCAAAATTCCGACATACTACATGTAACATGTCCACAACTCCACATACATGCAATTAATTCCGGCCGGTGCGAGCATGGCGCGCGGGCCGCCAGGTCGTATATTAATTATCTTCTTTGTTTCGTAATATGAGCTTACAGTGTTTGTCAAAAGTAGTTTCAAAATTCCAACATGCATACTACATGTAAGAGCATCCATAGCAGACGTTCTATAACACTGTTCATCTGAATAGAGTAGCTGATGGAGGGAAAGAATCTTTTAAAGTATAGTGTAAAGTGTGAAGAAATTTTAGAGGAAGAAATAGAGTGTGTAGGGAATAGTAGTATAGAATAGTAATTTCATGTATGTACATATATGCAATTCCCGCGGCCGCCCTACCTAAACCAATCATGAATCATCATATCGGTCCCTGGCCCCGTTCCTAAAAACTTGTTGAATTAGCCTTCCTAACTACTCCAACTATAACGTCTACTACTACTCCTGTCTATGTATGATGTATCGACGTTAGAAAATTAGTTTTTGGTTCCAGCCTATCAGTACCTGTTAAAGTGATCACACTACTAATATTGGTCTATGGTACCAGCATATCACTGTCGGTTGAAATAGAATCGGTACTGATAGTAGCATCAGTACCATTTTGTGATTTCAGAGTTTTAGTACCGGCTAGAGGATTTAATTAGTACCGGTTCGAGTTATGAAAAGGTACTAAAGAGCCCCTTGGAAAGTGGTACATTATTATCGGTTCGTATTGTTCTAAAAAGGTTAAAGGGTGTGTATATCTATTCATATTAGAGCGCGTAAGAGCATTCACACCAGAAACTCTATCCCTATTTTCTCTCTCTTCTACTCTATTTTCTCTCTCTATTACTCTAAAATTCCTTTACACTTTATTACACCCTAAAAAATTCCTTCTCTCCACTAGAAACTCTATCTCTAAAACTCTATTTCTATACCCATATAGGGTTTCTGCTACGGATGCTTAAGTGGGCAAGTTGGCAAGGTGGGTGAGTTGTGAGTCACGAAAACCAATATTTCAAAATTATGTCCTTCTGTATTAAACTACTGTTAGTCAGGTTAAGAGTATCCACACCGGCTTCTCTAAATCTTCTCCTCCAAAACACTATTAGCGTCCTCTCTATCCATCACTCTAAAATTCCTTCACATTTTACACTACACTCTAAAAGATTCCTTCCCTCCATCAGCTACTCTATCCTAAAAAAGTCAGAGCTACAGTGTTATAAAGTGTCTGCTACGGATGCTCTAAGGCCTACCGAGCCTTTTTTTTCAATATTTTAAAATTATTTTTAGTTAGGCAAAACTACCAATTGAATTGATACCCTCAATTAATGTCAGTACTGAATTAGGTATACTGATTGAGAAACCTGTATTAAATTCTATTTATTACCGGCACCAAGCTGGGAATAATGATTGGATGCCTCGAACATGCACGCTGGACCAAACCAGTAGTATGTGACACGTATGGTAGTATTTTTTTTTAGGTTAATTTCACATATGCCATTTTGAGAACCACTTCGCACCGATGACATTTTTCGATGGGCTCTCTCACCGGTGCCATTTTGAAGGAAGGTCTCTCTTAAATCTGCCACTTTTGACCTGAATGCCCCATTGACTGAATAGTATTTACGGTCAAATGCCATGGGTCCCACATGCCATACACTGAGTATCTTCTTCTACCTCCCACCCCCCTCTCTCCAAAGTCTTTCATCTCTCTCCGATAGGCGAGCAGTAGCGGCGAGGCAGTGGCAGATCGGCAGCAGGGCGGTAGCAGTGTGGCAATGGAGTGGCAGCGGTGACGAGCTTGGCCATTGCTGCAGTTTCGAGCTCGGGAGGAGGAGGCGGGGCAGTGGAGCTCCTGGCTCGGAGCTCTCGGCCATAGTCGCCACGGTGAGCTCGGCCACGGCAGCGTTGTGAGCCCAGATCTGATGCACAGAGCTCTCGAGGATGGCCATGGCGGCGGCGGAGCTCTCGACGTCGAGTTTGGCCATGGTGGCGGAGGAGCTCTCGAGGCGGCCATGGCGACGGCGGTGACCTCGAGGGAGCTTGGATTTGGCGGCGGTGATTTTGACCATGGCTGCGGCGGCGAGCTCGGGAGAAGGCAACGAGCTTGGCTATGGAGGAAGGGGAATGGGAAAAAGAGGAATAAGAATATGTGGGGGCAAATGAGTCTTTTCATGGCTAGAGTGGCAGATTTGAGAGAAATCTTTCTTCGAAATGGCACTTGTGAGAGAGCCCATAAAAAAAATGTCATTTGTGTAAAGTGATGTTGTCAAAGTGGTACCTGTAAAATTAATCCTTTTTTACCGTCTAGTGACACCGATATGAGACTAACAGTGTCCCGTTATCTAGCTGTTCTCATCTAGAGTAATAAATCTATTGTCGCAAACATAAATGCTAATAAAGTCAAGCACAGCGTGATCTAGGTAGTGTTTCTTTCGGCGGTTGTGGTTGCGGTTACGTTTAAGCTGAGAATTTGTAGCTCCTCGATTAGGATCTCTGAGGGATCAAAAAATTATAGAAAAAATGGTTTTAAGAGCTTTAAGAAGAAATAGTAAGATCTACAAAAATTGGCTACCAAACGTCAAAGCGTTTTACTTGTACAAAAATAACAAATTTCCAGCTTATAAGCAAACGCAAAAAGAAACACACCCCTAGCTACCACACCACATATCTAATAAAGCACCGTACTCCTCTCAACCACCGGTATCATAGGAAGTGGATTTAGCGGTCGGTTAGTGGTAGAAATTTTTTAAAAGGCTAAAAGATATTACGAACCGATACTAATACCTCGTTTCTAACAAGGTAAAAGGTGTGCGTATCTATTCATATTAGGCCGATTACATTGATTTCGTAGTTATTTAACTTATCGATTTCTCTCGAACTTGAGAATTTCGAGTGGCCTCGAGTCGGATGGCCTTGAAATTTAGGATTTAGACTTATCCGACTAATATTGACTCATCCGACTTTTTTTATTACTTTTAAACTGCTTTTATTTTTATCTCGTCGGATAGTCTAAAAGCTCTCTAAATCCTAAATTTCAAGGCCATCCGACTCTCGAGGCCACTCGAAAATTCTCAAGTTCGAGATAAGTCGATAAGATGTACTTATGAGTCCAATAGAACAGGGCCTAAGACGTGCGAGTAGACGAGTTGGCTATAGATAGGTGAGGTTTGAGTCATGAGGACTAAAGCCTATTTCTATGATCGTGTTAATACCGGTTCATGATATTTTTAGTACCGGTTCGTGTTAGAAACCAATACTAGAGAACCCTATAACAAATGGATATTGTTGTCTCCTTTCTAAAAATATTAAAAACTAAAAAGTATGCACCTCCTATTCATATCAGAATGCATGGTGAGTAAGTTGATTAGGTGGGTAGATTGTGAATCATAAGAAGTTATAAGGTCATGAGTTTAAATCTTGTTTTTTTCTTATATTTCGAAACAATTTTTAGTCATCCCAAAGCCTACCGGAGTCTCGTTTCTCCCAATATTTCAAAACTAATTTTAGTTAGTCAAGGCCCGTCAATACCAGTTGAATTGATTGTCATCTCTACTATTAAAAAAACCTACTGGCTTTTCTGCTAAAGAATGGTCTGCTCCTTTTAAAAAAATCACCCACCATGCCATTATCCCAATCATCCATTGATCTCTTGGTAAATCAATCTACACTGTACGTCTACTTGAAACCCTAGCCTCGCTCCTAGAATCCCCTGTAGCCCCCTTCCTCCGAATCCCCCCATTCCCCACTCCCAGCGTGCCCTCCCCTCCCCTCCCTACTCCCCTACCTCCTTGCAACCCTCCTCTCCTCTCCTCCCCTGTCACTCTCTTCTCTAGACGCAGCCGCCGACGCCTCTCCTACCGCCACCGTCAACGCAGCCTCTCCGGACATAGCCTCCACCGCCGCGTCCGGCCGTCGTTGCCGCCTGTCCCGTCGATGCAGCCACCTCCTCCTCTCCGGTCGACGTCGTCGCCTCTACGAATCGGCTGGCAGGCACACGGTGTGCCACTTCCTCGCGCCATAACTGAGCTTAGCTCAATTAGTACCTTTTTTTGTTACGAGAACTATAGGCCGAGAGTTTAACTTTTGGTTTTAATTTTTTCGGTTGTTTTATTATAATTATATTTTTAGTAATAGACGACGTAATCATCGAATATCGACAACGGGTGTTTATGGTAACTTCATCAATCTTCAGATTAGTCGACATATATAGTTTTTCGAAGGTGTTTACATAGATACGATTGTGTGAACATGATCTGAGAGTGCGTACGTATATTTGTAAATTTGTACGTCGCGTCTATACTATACAGGCCCATTCCTAGGACAGGACGAAAGGGGCGACTGCCCCGGGCCCCAAGAACGGCAGAGCCCCAATCCACATAGCTCTATACACACATATTTATATAGAGTATAGATAAAAAAAATTATTATCAGTCTTGCACTAATTTCTCTTATCTTCTCAGGTTCTCGTCTCTTTCCCAACCAACGACGACACAATGGTGGCTAAACTTTATTGAAATGTCCTTTAGCCCCACCTTTCTCAAAGAGCCTTTTGATACGTTAAACTGAATGTGGGTCATTCATTATTCGTGATCCCATGGCTCATATCACTTATGATTTAAATATACTATACCTAAATGACATTGGTAGCATAATTTTATTGGTCGAATGGTTGGATTTAAATATACTACCATAATATACTACTTCCTATAATGAACAATAACTAGCTCTTCTCCAAAACATTACTATAAGGATTTATTTTCCTAGGCCCGAATTAGCAATTGTTGGAGTCAAGGATAACAAAACATGCCGCCACCCCAGACTCCATATGGAACTTTGAAAATTCAGCTTTATCTTTCTTTGTTATTTTTTTTTGCCGTTGTGCATTTACTGATCTGCGAAAGCAGTGAGCCCTAATGTCCTCAAGTGTACTTCACGTTTGCATAGGGGCAGCACAGATAAGTGGATGACCTCTTCACCCATGACTGCATCCTCCCTCATGCATTCATTCGTTATGATTCATCTAGATTTCCAAACTTTTATTAACATTTTCAATAGTGGGACTTTGTAATACCATAAATCGAATTAACAAAAAAAATATTCTTATATATTTTATTGGTATAGATCCTATTTTTATCTTGGCCCGGATCTCTAAAATGTCAGAAACGGCCCTGATACTATACTATTTAGGTACTGTGTCTGTACGTGTTTAGAGCGGTGATAACCCATCATCTATTTCTTACCTATTTCCTATACAACACTATTTGCCTAATTTATTTTTATGTCTACATAAATAGTGTTGGGTTACGAATAAAGTATCGGTGGTCCCTGCTCAGGTAGCGTTGCATCGTCGGCAGCCGGCAGGCTGTCCTTATTCACGTGGCTCACAGCTGGTGGCTGTTGCAAAGTAAAGCTAGATGTCGCAATGTTCGGGTCTATGCATGGTTGGCAGCCGGCAGGCTCTCCTATTTATTTCAGCGAAAACTGACGATCGGTAATTTATTGTAGCAAAATTTATAAATCTTCAAAAAAAATTTAATAAGTATAAAAATATAACTAAAAATATTTTTAGAATCTTTAAAAATAACAAATAAAAACCTCAAAAATATCTTTGTAAATTATAACATAAAAAATTATAAAATAATAAATTTACTATAGTAAAATCCGTTTTACGTGGAAAGAAATAGGGCCAAAGTCAAGCACGGCATGATCTCTGCGAGTCATGATTCGGATACCTCAAACATGCTGAACCACACCACATTTTTTTATTCCACCGCACTCCATAGGAAATATATTTCATAACACAGTGGAGTATTTCTCAACCCGTATCATAGGACACATATTTCATAACACAGTGGATTTAGCGGTCGGAGAATGATCCCTAGCAAAGCACATTCCCGACTAGGAGTCATCGACAGGCCTCCTAGATCACTCTCATTCTCATGTTTGTTTGCATTTTTTTTCTTTTTTAATTTCTTTCCACAGACATTTTCTAATGTTTTTGTATTTCCATGTACAAGAGCATTCTAAAGGTCAGAACATGAGCAATCAGTTCGATCCCAAGTTGCAACAAGGATTCAAACTAGACCAAAAGAAATTCAAAGCACGCACATGAGTCTAGTTAAAAGATTTAACAAAACAATGCTCTAATTTCATCAAGTTTTCAAGAAATGCTCAAAATTGATTTAAATTTCAGCTAGCCTAGCATGTACAAGATACCATTTTCAAAATGAACAAGCTAGCTAGAAGTTTCATTCCGAAGCTAAAAGGCATTTTACCGCTGATCTTCAAAAGCCTAATAGACAAAGCCCTGAAAATAAATATAAAGACTAAATGCAATGCAAAATGCAATAAAAATCTCCAAACTCCCCCTCAAACCAAGGATCATTCAACCAAATGAAAGCAGAAGAGATAAGGAGCTGAAGAAATTCACAGGAAAATATTAGAGCAAAGATGAGAGACTGATAATTCTAAAGTCTCAGAAACACACTCATCTACCCCAAACCACATACTAGGGAAGCAAGTCTACAACTTGACTAATAGAGAGACCAGACACAGACCCTATCTACCTAGGGGGCCCAACACCTGCTAGACCCAAAATCCTGTGAAATAGCAACCTATGGGGTAAGAAGCAGTGGCTAGAGAAGTGAAACTGACTCTCTAATCCTGCTCAAGACTAAGCCCAGAAAGCAAATATGTAAATGCAGAATTTTAAATTTAAGAGCATATATACATATAGACATATATTACAAAGACTAGCTTCAATGAAAAAGTTGTCAACACAAAAACGATGCGCCTTGAAATTCTCTACAACTTTCATATATAACACTTAATTTTCTGAGTAAGGAGAGGCCTTCAAAAATTTAAAAAACGACACACTGTCCCGGACCGTCCGGGTTGGAGCCGGACCGTCCGGCTAATACAGCCATTTTCTGGTCCGTTTACCACCCGAGACCTAACAGAACTAGCCGGACCGTCCGGGTTGAAACCCGGACCGTCCGGCCCAGTCTGGGACCAAAAACCCTCTCAACCTTCAAAAAATTCTAGAAAATTCTCAAAAAATTTCAAAAAATTATGAATCTTCCAAAACCTTTTTAGAACCTTTTCGAACCTTCCAACACTTTAGAAACACCTCAAAACTTATCCAAACTCAAATCAAGCCACCGAGGGGTTTAATTCGCGGGAAATTCACATTTAACCCAAATGCACCCAAGGCTACCTAAACCTGTCCATATACTCATCACATGGTTTCACAATCTTCCCCTTGATAAGTATATTAACAAACACAAGAAAAATGATACGAAGTTTAAGTTTTGAGGTGTGAAGGCAAGATTTTGACAATAATACAAGGTTTTGGCCAAAAGTCAACAAAAGTCCAAATTTGCTCAAAATGGCCAAAACAAAGTTCAAAAACAATTGAAAAGCCTTCACAAACATTTTCCAACACTTTTCCACCCAATTCAACTCAAAATGCACATAGTCGCCTTTTTCTTCACAATTCTCCCCCTTTTGGCAATATGGTCATCGAGATTAGTTAAATTTGGCCAAAAGGCATAAATGGGCAACATGGCTTCAAAACTTCCCCAAAATGCAACTATGCATGAAATGCAATCTAACGGGACTTTGTAAATTAGCCAAATGAACATATAGCACAAAATGCACTTAGCTAGCCAAATAGTAACCTAAACTTACTAGCTCATATTGAAATGGTTCAATGATATTCATGCTAGGTAGCAAAAGCTAAAGAATTGCAATTTTGCATGATTGCACTACAAATCTTGTATTTCAAAAATCTTGAAACTAGAATAGGTGCAAATACAAAGATTCAACTGGCATGCAAGAATGCAACTTGTGCAAATAATGGAAAGACCTAAAGCCACATGTACATACCTTCATGCTCACCTATTGCTACTATTTTTACTTTTTTTATATTATAGCAAACTCAGATTTTGGAGAATGATCCCTAGCAAAGCACATTCCCGACTAGGAGCCATCGACAAAGGCCTCCTAGGTCACTCTCCTCCTCATGTTTGTTTGCATTTTTTCCTTTTTTTTAATTTCTTCCACAGACAGTTTTTAATGTTTTTGTATTTCCATGTACAAGAGCATTCTAAAGGTCAGAACATGAGCAATCAGTTCGATCCCAAGTTGCAACAAGGATTCAAGCTAGACCAAAAGAAATTCAAAGCATGCACATGAGTCTAGTTAAAAGATTTAACAAAACAATACTCTAATTTCATCAAGTTTTCAAGAAATGCTCAAAATAGATTTAATTTTCAGCTGGCCTAGCATGTACAAGATACTATTTTCAAAATGAACAAGCTAGCCAGAAGTTGCATTCAGAAGCTAAAAGGCATTTTACCACTGATCTTCAAAAGCCTAATAGACAAAGCCCTAACAATAAAAATAAAGACTAAATGCAATGTGAAATGCAATAAAAATCTCCAAACTTCCCCCCAAACCAAGAATCATTCAACCAAATGAAAGCATAAGAGATAAGGAGCTGAAGAAACTCACAGGGCAATTTAAGAGCAAAGATGAGAGACAGATAATTCTAAAGGCTCAGAAACACAATCATATACCCCAAGCCACAGACTAGGGAAGCAAGTCTACAACTCGACTAATAGAGAGCCTAGACACAGACCCTATCTACCTAGGGGGCCCAACACCTGCTAGACCCAAAAGCCTATGAAATAGCAACCTATGGGGTAAGAAGCAGTGGCTAGAGAAGTGAAACTGACTCTCTAATCCTGCCCAAGACTAAGACCAGAAAGCAAATATGCAATGCAGAATTTTAAATTTAAGAGCATATATACATATAGACATATATTACAAAAACTAGCTCCAATGAAAAAGTTGTCAACACAAAAACGATGCGCCTTGAAATTCTCTACAACTTTCATATATAACACTTAATTTTCTGAGCAAGGAAAGGCCTTCAAAAATTTAAAAAACGACAAACTGTTCAGGACCGTCCGGGTTAGAGCCGGACCATCCGGCTAACACAGCCATTTTCTGATCCATTTACCACCCGAGACCTAACAGAACTAGCCGAACCGTCCGGGTTGAAACCCGGACTGTCCGGCCCAGTCTGGGACCAAAAACCCTCTGAACCTTCAAAAATTCTAGAAAATTCCCAAAAATTTTCAAAAAATTCATGAATCTTCCAAAACCTTTTTAGAACCTTTTACAACCTTCCAACACTTTAGAAACACCTCAAAACTTATCCAAACTCAAATCAACTCACCGAGGGGTTAAATTCACGGAAAAATTCACATTTAACCCAAATGCACCCAAGACTACCTAAACCTGTCCATATACTCATCACATGGTTTTACAGTCTCCCCCTTGATGAGTATATTGATAAACACAAAAAAAATGGTATGAAGTTTAAGTTTTGAGGTGTGAAGGCAAGATTTTGACAATAATGCAAGGTTTTGGCCAAAAGTCAACAAAAGTCCAAATTTGCTCAAAATGGCCAAAACAAAGTTCAAAAACATTTGAAAATCCTTCACAAATATTTTCCAACACTTTTCCACCCAATTCAACTCAAAATGCACATAGTTGCCTTTTTCTTGACAATTCTCCCCCTTTTGGCAATATGGTCATCGAGATTAGTTAAATTTGGCCAAAAGGCATAAATGGGCAACATGGCATCAAAACTCCCCAAAATGCAACTATGCATGAAATGCAATCTAACGGGACTTTGTAAATTATCCAAATGAATATATAGCACAAAATGCACTTAGCTAGCCAAATAGTAACCTAAACTTACTAGCGCATATTGAAATGGTTCAATGATATTCATGCTAGGTAGCAAAAGCTAAAGAATTGCAATTTTGCATGATTGAACTAGAAATCTTGTATTTCAAAAATCTTGAAACTAGAATAGGTGCAAATACAAAGATTCAACTGGCATGCAAGAATGCAACTTGTGCTACTAATGGAAAGACCTAAAGCCACATGTACATACCTTCATGCTCACCTATTGCTACTATTTTCACTTTTCTTATATTATAACAAACTCAGATTTTGGAGAATGATCCCTAGCAAAGCACATTCCCGACTAGGAGTCATCGACAGGCCTCCTAGGTCACTCTCCTCCTCATGATTGTTTGCATTTTTTCCTTTTTTTTAATTTCTGTCCACAGACATTTTTTTAATGTTTTTGTATTTCCATGTACAAGAGCATTCTAAAGGTCAGAACATGAGCAATCAGTTCGATCCCAAGTTGCAACAAGGATTCAAGCTAGACCAAAAGAAATTCAAAGCATGCGCATGAGTCTAGTTAAAAGATTTAACAAAACAATGCTCTAATTTCATCAAGTTTTCAAGAAAAGCTCAAAATTGATTTAATTTTCAGCTAGCCTAGCATGTACAAGATACCATTTTCAAAATGAACAAGCTAGCTAGAAGTTTCATTCAGAAGCTAAAAGGCATCAAGCCGATCTCAAATTGTGGTTAGAACGAACAAAATCCATTCAAAACAGACTTAATTGCCCTGTTTCTAACGCAGCAGAAACCTTCCCTATTTTTTAATAATTTTTCTTGTAGCTCCAGTGAAAATGTTGTCAACATGAAAAAGATGCGTCTCGAAATTCTCTACAACTTTCGTATACAACACTTAATTTTCTGATCAAGGGAAGGCCTTCAAAAATTCAAAACACCACACACTATTCCGGACCGTCCAGGTTGGAGCTAGACCGTCCAGCCGAAACACCCATTTCCTGGTCCGTTTTCCACCCGAGAGCTGACAGTACTAGACGGACCGTCCGGGTTGAAATCCGGACCGTTCGGCCCAGTCTGGGACCAAAAAAACCTCTGGACCTTCAAAAATTCTAGAAAATTCCTAAAATTTTCCCAAAAAAATCATGAATCTTCCAAAACCTTTCTAGAACCTTTTCCAACCTTCCAACACTTCAGAAACGCCTCAAAACTCATCCAAACTCAAATCAAGCTTCCGAGGGTTTAATTCCTGGTAAAATGCACATTTTACCCAAATGCACCCGAAACTACTCAAACTTGTCCATATACTCATCACATGGATTCACAATATGGCATTTGGGATAAGCAATATACATTCCACAATTATCCTATCCGTGTTGATTGAAGTGGAGAATTGTCAAGAGAACTGAGCTACCCTAATCATAGCTTACAAAACCATCAGCCAGCGTATTGGTATTACTTGAAGCTACGTTGGGTGTTTGACTGAGCTCTCTGAACCAAAGGTGGAGCTTTTAGAGTAAGAAAAACAATCACATACATCTTCTTGGCATCTAAAGCAGGCGTGTGATTCTTGAAAAGAAGTTTCATTTAGCAGAGCCTAATATGCACCTATCATAAATTTTTGAATGCACTAAGCATAGCCTGTCAATAGAGGTGTCAATTCAGATATTCGAATCATATTTCGGATCATTTTTTTCGCTTTTCTTACTCGATTGGATAGAAATAGGGCTTAGATTTTTCTATCCAAATTCATATTCTTATTTTTGATAAGGAGGTTGTTAAAACACATAAAAATCTACACCATATTTATTCTCTGTCTATTCGGATAATTTGAATATCCATTTAGACCCCTACCTGTCAGCGTAATAAACAAAAGGAACTAATCACTTTATCTGAATCAATCATTCAGTGACAACCGACAAGCCTTTGGCTATTATCAGAATAGTCAGTGCAGCAATTGAAGATTTTAGCTGGATCAGGTGGAAGCTTGTCCAGAATGTGCTGAGCTGCCTGCGAATCCTGTGACCGCACTGCACTTGCGCAAGCAACTCGTGACTCTGCTGCAGCTCAACTCGACACCAAAACAGAGACTCCCATCAGACACTTGCTGCTGCATTCATCAGTACCAGCACAAGAAATCTTACAAGTAATATGTAAACTACTTTCCATTGGACATCCAATCATGGCTTGCTGCTCCATCCAATCTGAGGAGTTCAGCATGCACTATCAAACACAGGGGTGGATCCTCCATTCGGGCTGCTTGGGCCTTGGCCCAGGCTTCATTTTTGCCAGCCCATTAGGCATTAGATAGGCTTGAAGACCTTGCATCATCCATGGTATGCTACACCGATGTAAGTCTTCAAAAGCAGCATGTCTTCACAAGTATCAAAAGCAGCATGTCTTTCCACATGGATGATGTAAGTCTTAAGTTGCTCTCTTATAATTATACGCTCTTCAATAGAAAAATCTTCATCATAAATTTCAGCAAGACAAACAAGCTTATTGACATCAAACTTGACAAATGAATTCTTTGGATCAAGACAAGAGAAGCAAAGAAGCAGCTCAGTAGAAACTTCATTGAACAGATGACCTAATTCCGAATTAATTTTGTCAACCACAACAAAGAAGATCTCAGCACGATAATAGTGAAGGTTAGTAACCGTGAATCCATCACGCCTTGAACGACTCCTAACAGGTATTTCTTCATCCATATCTACCATAGGTATGTCTTTGGAAGAACAAAAGTTCTTGACATCACCAAAGTGTCTCTCCCAACCACTATCTGTCCTCATTTTAGCCAATCGAGTTTTCACCACATCAATTAATTCGATGGACATCTTCCTTTGCAAGACAAGTGAAAGCTCATTTGTAATAGCAAACAATTTGAGCATAAGCTTTAAAATGAAAACAAATTTGAAGCTCTCCATTTTTTCTATCAAACCCGCTGCTTGTGTTGGTACACGTCCATCCTCATGAACCATACTAAGAACATGTAGCATAGAGTCCCACATTGTCTCTAAACGAACCAAAGTTGTATAATGTGAGCCCCATCTAGTGTCCCCTGGCCTAGCAAGATTACTTTCTTGATGCAAACCTCTTCCCGTGAAAATATCACGGCTGCAGGACAAATTTAGACCAAAAGACATGGAGAGAGAATAATGGCGAGATGGACCTTTTTCTTTCAGATTCCACAATTCCCCATCGCCATCCAGTACCACTAGTAAGCAGGGGCACAGTAGCAAAAGGGCAAGGGGCAGCAGCCCAGTTGGCCACAGTGAGGGATCAACAACATGAC
This sequence comes from Olyra latifolia, assembly GCA_036346145.1. NCBI lineage: Eukaryota > Viridiplantae > Streptophyta > Magnoliopsida > Poales > Poaceae > Olyra > Olyra latifolia. The sequence continues at coordinate 146,323 of CM070531.1, read as the reverse complement.
TGGCCCGGTGGCCCCGCCTCTTGCTTGGCAACTACACTATAAATATTGTCTGAAGAGTACATATCAGTTGTGGATAACATGGTCCCCGGTATCCTCACGGAGACAAATTAGATGGACCACCTCACGGAGCAGGGTCACGCCTACCATCTAGAAGACGGGCCTGCCCCACATGAATAGGGTCATTTTCTTAGTTGTTCCTAGCTTTCTAGCTGCAGCCTTATCTAGGGCACGCTCGTAGTCTGATTGAGACTCCTCTCTGTTTCCCGTCTGTTTAACCGAGGACATTTGCTGGAAAAATTTGACAACATTCGGATCGACTGGGTCCTTCTTCTCCGGTGAAGGTATTTTGAAGTGTTTAGTGACACTAGCGTCCACTACTTGTTTTAGCTCCTTAGCGGTTAGCTCATACGGCAGCTTCTCAACTGGTTTAGCTGCCTTCTTAGCAGGTGCTACTTTCTTTGGTGGAGCCAAGTCCTTCCTGGGAGGTGCCGATGTTGGGGTTGGAGTACCGCTTGGAGGAGTGGGGCTTCTATGTGAGGCACAAGCTGGCAGCGGAGAGGGGCTTCGGAGCGAGACATGCGGTGAAGGTGCTGGCGGAGGTGAAGTGCCCCTCTGTGATCCGAGTGTTACAGGAGTCGAGCCACTTCCTGTAGGATCCGAGCGCGGGAGGTTACGAAAGACTTTGTAGCGCTTGCGCCACATAACGAAGCTGTGCACCGCCTCTCCCAGTTGCGTGATCTCATCACCTACGGGCACTTCCAGGTTGGCCTGATGAAAGCCTTCACAAACCTCCTCCACGGAGACCTTGGCGTATCCCGACAGTATCGGTATGGAATGTAGAACCTTTGCCTCGTTCACTGGAAATGCCGTCCCATAGGCCACCTTTACGGAGACACCCATCAAATTGGCATGTAGCTCACAAGGTGTCCTATGCCTGATGTCATCCACGAGACAGTGAGCCAAGTCCACTTCGGAGAGCCCACCAGAAGCGCAGCTGCTACGTCGCGCTAATGGGCTAACCACAACTTCCTGTCCAGCTTCCTGGTCTGTCGTTTGTTGCTGGCTGCTCAAGGCTACCACCAATTGTTGTACACGCATCTTGAGTGCATGGAAAATATTTGCTTCACGGACCTAGGCTCTTTGCCTTGATCTATAAGACTCGACGTCCTGGGCAAACCCTTCCTTCCATGGAACCACGCCAACACCCCGTGTACGTCCAGGGTGCTCCAGGTTTTCTAGAGCCCTTGTTAGCTTATCATCCTCCCTATTTGGAACGAAGGCGCCTTGGGAAGACTGTTCGATGATAGCTTTAAGCTTTGTTGCCACTTCTCTCAGCTCCTTCCCAAACAAGGCGGTCCCGTTGTTGGCAAGGCTGCTCCTGTGACCATAGAACCAGTGCTTCGACCTCTCGGGCCAATTGTACGTTTTAGGCATGATGTTTTTCGCAATCGGCTCAGCCTCCCTCTTCTCCCATAGGGGTATCTTCGTCTTATATCCACCCGGGCCAAGACGATGGAAATACCTCTTCTTCTTTGCATTTTCCTTGTTCTTCTTACTCAGGCTTTGAGCTTCTGCAGATTCCTTGTAAGCCACAAAATCATCCTAATGATCGGCCAACTTTGGATACTCGTCGAAGTTCGGAGTGAGGCCCTTCTCGACATAATTTCTTGTCAAGGATTTTTTCCAAGTCTGCAATGAGATGGCCATCTTCTGAAGGGTGTATTTCTTCACCAGTTCCTCCTTGCCTTGGGGAATTGTGAATATCTCCTTCATGTCGGCCCACAGCAGGTTCTTTGTATCTGCAGGGACCTGGTCCCACTTGGCTATGCTGATAGGAACAGGGTCCCTAACTAGATAGCCCGTCGTGTTCTTGAACTTTGAAACCGCCGACTTCGGTGCAATGGGTTCACCAGTATGATCGACTTCGATTATCACGAATTTAGCCTTTGGCTTTTTGTTACGACCTCGATGAGTGCGAGGTCTCGATTGACTGGTCTGAAATTGAGGTAAAGAGCGAATGGGTTAACATAAGTGGTAAGCATTTGCAGGGATTCGATATACGTATTTGTACTCATTACCTTGCCATCCTTTTTGGCCTCCTCTCCGGCCTCAGCCTTGTTGCCCTGACCTTTTCCGGCCTCAGCCTCGTTGCCCTGACCTTCTGCCTCGTTGCCTTGACCCTCTCCGGCCTCAGCCTCGTTGCCTTGACCCTCACCGGCCACTCTTCCAGAATCCCGAATTACATTCATTAAAAGTTCCTCCTCCTCTTCAAATGTCAGTTCACGACGTGGTTCCGCCATCACGATTTGTAAGCTATATAACATAGGCAATATATAAATTTTATTTTTCTCAATATGAACTCAATAAGGTACAAAAAGAAGCAGTCAACATATCCATTGCTTTCAATGTGAACTCAAGATTGCTTTTCATATAACGAGGTTACATTATAAGATTGCATCTCTGAATTACATTACAAATGACATCTCAGATTACATTACATAATAAAGAAAGAAACTCCTGAAAAAGAAGAAGACAATTAGCCCACATCTCTGAATTACATGAAACAAGATTACATCTTAGCAGCCTTCAGAAGGAAATAAAGAAAGAAAATAAAGAATTGCTCTCAGATAATTATTCATCACCAAGCATGGCATATAGGAGTTTGAAGAAGCAGCCCAAGAACCAATCGGGGCCCAACCTCACCCTCCAGACCACGAACATTGTCTATGTTCATAAGAAAAACTGCATTATATGTTATTCGTAAAGATTTCGAACGAACCTCGTTAGAAGTCCTTACAGGCAACATATAATGTCAGTTTCAAATGAACATGAACATTGATTGTGATCTCGAAGATGAAATTGGCACCCCAGTTGGTCCTTGGGCCGCATGTTCGATTCTCAGAAACAATACAATATATGACCAAGCCCTCAATAGGTAATAAAGAATATCATCATCGAGCATATGCACAATATACCAACCGGGGCCCAAGAACACAATTATCATCATCGAGGATATGCTCGATATATGAACAAGCCCTCAAAAGGCAATGAAGAATTGCTCTCAGATTTAGTCAATTGACCGGTTGCTAATGAAATTAGCCATCCTTGTCAATTGGTTCAAATAATTATTCATCACCAAGCATGGCATATAGGAGTTTCTGAAATTGAAGAAGCAGCCCAAGAACCAATCGGGGCCCAACCTCACCCTTCAGACCACGAACATTGTCTATGTTCATAAGAAAAACCGCATTATATGTTACCCGTAAGGACTTCGAACGAACCCCGTTAGAAGTCCTTACAGGCAACATATAATGTCAGTTTCAAATGAACATGAACATTGATCGTGATCTCAAAGATGAAATTGGCACCCCAGTTGGTCCTTGGGCCGCATGTTCGATTCTCAAAAACAATACAATATATGACCAAGCCCTCAATAGGTAATAAAAATTTCATCATCGAGCATATGCACAATATACCAATCGGGGCCCAAGAACACAATTATCATCATCATATACCAATCGGGGCCCAAGAACACAATTATCATTGAGCATATGCACCATTTCAACACCATTTCAAATATATAACTATTTAAGCACATATAAGCAACATATAAGTATATTACTGGAATTGAACTTAAGTTGAACTAGACCAACCATAATAGCACATATAGCAAATATAATCAACATATAGCACATATAAGCATTTAAGCACATATAAGCAACATATAAGCATATAAGCACATATAAGCACATATAGCCACAATAGCAATTAGGACTAACCACATATAAGCATTTAAGCACATATAAGCAACATATAGCCACAATAGCAATTAGGATCTAATACCAATGTGAAACAACATGAAGCAACATATAACCATATAAGCACACAGAAGCACATATAGCACATTTAAGCATATAAGCACATATAGCCACAATAGCAATCTAATCAGAGCCACATAGCAATCAAAGCCACAATAGCAATCTAATCAGAGCCACAATAGGAATCGACTTGCTCCAGTTGAGTGAAGAATCGTCGTCCGACGGCACAAGCCGGCAAAGGTAGAGGGGGGAAGATTTGTAACGACCCAAATTTGGGCATAAGATTTATGCATGCTTATAAGTATATTTTCTTACACTTATTAAAATTTTTACTGTAGAAATCTCGATAATCGATGAAAATCAAGAAATTTTCCTAAAAACTCTCCATAAAAACTCCAACAAATTCATCAAATTTGAATCCCCAATAATATGGTGTTAATCCAAAACACATTATTAATATTCAAAATATAAGGAATAACGACTCGAACCATATTTATTGTAAAATTCAAGAATTAGTTTTTGCACAAGTATTAATCAAAACATGAAAACAACATTCACTCTTGTTATGAAAATCTAAAATTCTAAAATTCTAAACTTGAATTGGGACTCAAATTTAAATTAGAAACCTATGAGGTTATGTTGGGATATTCCTAGAAATCCCCCTCCATCTTGGTCGGTCGTGAGAACCTTGCTCATGGTGGGGCCCACGTAGCAGGTCTCTCCTCTCTCATTGGGCACTCATTGCTCACTCTCTCCCTCCCGTGCTCTCCTCTCTCTCCGGCTCTCTCTCTCTCTGCTCCCTCACGCTCTGGCTGCAAGCCGCACGCCACCCTCACGGCCAATCGACGGAGCCAACCTCTGCCCAAGGCACTGAGCCGTCGCTTCACCGCCCAAACGCCCCAATGGAGCTCCCGCAGCTACTGCCATCTGCTCTGCCTCACTCTCCCTCTCTCTGCCTTGGACTCCGTCGTGGCTTCGCTGCGAAGCCACCCTCCTCCCCAAGCCATCCCGAGACCATCCCTTGCCCATATAAATCGAGCCAAAGCTCATAGCGCTCTTCTCCGCTGTTTTCGCTTCGGCCGCCCACCTTCGGCGACCCAATTTGCTCTCATTAGTACACTATTGGCCTCAATTTTTTGGCCACAACTCGCCACCTACATCCTCTAAAACGTCCCCGAAGGAATCGAGCCGAGACGAACCAGAGCTCGCCAGCGACGAGATTGTCTCACCGCCGGCCGAAGTTCCCCCATTTCGCCCCTTTTTGAATTTCTCCTCGCTCAGTAGGTTGTTCTCCGATTCCTTGCAACCCGAGGATCTTCAGGACCTCACTGACCCCCAAGTACTTCCGGTTTTGCAAGAATTTCATCGGAACTCCCTCGCGACGGTGACCCGTTTCCGACCACCGCCCTTGTCCCCGTCGCCAGCCAACTCGGGTCCACCTCCAACCCAACTAACCTCTTGGTGAGCATCCTCTTACTTCCTTGATACTCATGCACCTCTTCATAGGGTCGCGGTGCTTATTTTCGCCATCGCCGTGCACCTTGCACAGCCGCCGTCGGCCTCCACGTCGCCGGCCCGACTGGAACCTTCTCCGGCCGCGAAGACTCTGTAGGTAGAGCCCACTCGTCACGTAGATGCTTTAGGACCCACATTTTAGCTCATTCCGGCCTTGGCTCGCCGTCGTGGCGTTATTGCCGCCATTGCCGCCGCTTCCAAAGACGTCGCATCATTGCGCCGTTGCCCCACCCCCTGAGCCGAAAGCACCTCTTGGTGCGGGCCCTTGTAGAGAATCCATTTTGGCCCTTACATAGAGCCGCCGGACCGAGCTTCGCCGGCGCCGACCTCCTTCCGGCCACCCATGGCCGCTCCGTCCATCTGGAGCCAAGGAAGAAGACGATGACCTCGGACCGTCTGTTCCGGCGCCAAGATTCGCGCCGGCAAGGACTTGGTCGCGGCGTGTCGCTGACAAGATTGGAGGAGGGAACCACATTACCTAGAACCGCGGCAGTGCCGTCTCGAGAATGATGATGACGACGGCGACGACGACTAGGGAACGGCGGTGCTGGCGGTGGTGTCCTCCTTTGGCAGTGCTGGTCGGGGTGGCGGTGGCGAGGCGATGACTCGGGAATGAGAGTGGTGGTGGTGGCGTCCTCCTCTGGCAGCACTGGTCGGGCCGCGGGCGACGACGAGTCGGGAACGCCGTCGGTGGCGGTGGCGTCCTCCTCGGGTGCGGCGGCGACGACTCGGGCACCAACGGTTACGGTGGCGTCCCTGAGAGCGGACACGGCGGCGACGACGCAATGGGTGGGGGTCGGGCAGTGCGGGAGTCCTCGGGCACCACCGATTGTGGCTGCAGCAACTAGGGCAAGGAGGTGGCGGTTTCAGCGGCGATTTGGGCGCACTGACAAATGGAGAGGCCAGGTCTAGGCGAATAAATATATACAAGGACTTCTAGTACCGGTTGGAGCTACCAACGGGTACTAGAAATGGCTTCCAGTATCGGTTGGTGGCTTCAACCGGTACTGGAAAGCACATGGGCCCGCCGTCACTATGCAGAGTTTATAGGCTTCGATCTGGGTTGAAGCCACCAACCCAGATCGAAGCCCTTTAGGTTTAGGTTTTAATAGTCCAGAGAAATATTTTGGGGCACAAAAATCTTAAAATTTATTCCAAAAATACAATATTTCATGCTGGACCAAATAAAAATATACTTATTTAAATAATGAGAATAAATCATGTTTAGTCTATAAAATGTGTTTTCTCATATATATAAGAGTTTTAATAGTCTAGAAAAATATTTTGGGGCACAAAAAATCTTGAAATTTATTCCAAAAATACAATATTTCATGCTGGACCAAATAAAAATATACTTGTTTAAATAATATGAGAATAAATCATGTATAGTCTATAAAATGTGTTTTCTCAGATATATAAGAGTTTAATAGTCCAGAAAAATATTTTGGGGCACAAAAAATCTTGAAATTTATTCCAAAAATACAATATTTCACGCTGGACCAAATAAAAATATACTTGTTTAAATAATATAAGAATAAATCATGTATTGTCTATAAAATGTGTTTTCTCAGATATATAAGAGTTTTAATAGTCTAGAAAATGTATTCTCTTCACTAAAACATATTCTAGGGCACGAAAAAATCTTAAAATTTACTTCTTATGTACTATATTTCATGACATGTATTTCTCAACGATTACAAATGTCATGTCAGATACAAAATACATGCATTGGATCATTCATACACATGTTTACAAAATAACGAGATTCATCATTCATGCAGACGATTTGACTTCTTTACTAAGATACTTTGTTTTAACTAGTGTGCCTTCCTTATGATCGTGGCGTACTTAGGGAGCTTCCCCTTGATCATTCAGTATACTGATGTTCACATCCACCGCGAAAGGAGGTAGCTCGTCGAACTGATTGTATTCTTCTTCGTCTGTGACGTTCTCAACTCCAACTATCCTTCTTTTACTTGTAAGAACCACATGGCGCATTGGTCCATCTCTATTGGTTGAGGTGTTTTGTTTCTTTGGTTTGCTGGACATGTCCATCACATAGATGACCTGTGCCACATCTTTGGCGAGCACGAACGACTCATCCCTATATCCGGTTTGTGTGAGGTCCACAGTTGTCATACCGTATTTATCGATCTTAACACATTCAGTTTGACCCATTGGCACCAAAAAGAGGGACCTTCAAAGGTCCATAGTCGAGCTCCCAAATCTCCTCTATGTAACCATAATAGGTGTCCTTTTCTTTGTTGTCCACGGCATCTATACGGACACCGCTGTTTTGGTTAGTGCTTTTGTTATCCTGGGCTCTCGTGTAAAATGTGTATCCATTAATCTTGTACCCTTGGAATGACATCAAGTGTTGGATGGTTGACGTGCCAAGCGTTTCAACGCTTCATCGACTGTCGCAATACCGAACAAGCGCATTTGCATCCAATGGCCAAACGTTGCCATGTGTTGGCATGCAATCCAAGAAACTGACTTATTTGGATATTGGCGACGCAGAGAACTATTGTGCTCATCTACATACGGAGCCACTAGAGTTGACTGTTTCAACACTGTGAAATATGCTTGTTTAAATAATTCGTAATGAACTCTCGGGATTGCTTTTTCCCCAAGAGTTCCTTTTTCCCCTAACCTACCCTCATGGCGTGATACAGGGACACCGATTGAATCCAGATCTTCAACATAATCGACACAAAACTCAATCACCTCCTCTGTGCCAATGGCCTGTGCAATGTAGCCTTCTGGACGAGACCGGTTGAGAACATACTTCTTTAAGACACCCATGTACCTCTCAAAGGAAAACATACTATGTAGAAACACGGGTCCGAGAGTATCTATCTCGTTGACAATGTGAATCGTCAGATGGATCATGATATCAAATAAGGATGGAGGGAAGATAATCTCAATGCTGACCAAACATTCCACCATGTCTTGCTGCAACTTAACTAGCTTTGCTGGATCGATGACCTTCTGCGATGCCGCGTTGAAGAAGAGCAGAACTTGATGATTGTCCCTTGTACCCAATCCGGCAGAATACCTCGCACTAGTACTGAAGCAATTGTGTCATTAAAACGAGACAATCGTGAGACCTTAGGTGTACAATCTTCTTCTCACTCATGTTTATGAGTCTCTTTACATTCGATGAGTATCCAGTGGGACCTTTATGTTGTTCAAACAGTTCATTATGCTTTTTTTCTCTTTCTTGCTCGGTGTGTAGCTCGCCGGATGTAAGTAGTGTTGTTCTTTCCATTTCTTTTTCGGATGGAGGTCATCCCTAAGTTCCAATAGCTGCAGGTCCTTTCGTAGATATCTAGGAAGCCTAATAGGTTCACACAAACATTCTTTGTGATGTGCATGAAGTCAACCGAGTGACAGACCTCTAAGACACTTCAGTAAGACAAGTCCCAAAATATTGATTTCTTCTTCCACATGGGTGCTTTACCATCTTTAGTCGACACAGGTACGCTGCCGAGTCCCTTTCCAAATACTACCTTCAGCCCCTTGACCATAGAAAATACAAGTCCCATCACATGTGTAGGCTTCCTACGATGGTCGGCTTTGCCATCGAAGTATTTATCCTTCTTCCGTAACGGGTGTTTCGTACTAAGGAACCTACGATGGCCCATGTACACAACCTTTCGAGAACTCTTTAGGTATATGCTGTCCGTGTCTTCCAAGCATTGGGTGCACACTCTGTATCCTTTGTTATTTAGGCTCGACAGGTTGCCTAGCGCAGGCCAGTCGTTGATGGTAACGAACACCATTGCATGTAGGATGAAGTGCTCTTTCTTATACTCGTCCCATACCCATACACCATCGTTCCACAACGTCGTAAGATCTTCAAACAACGGTGTGAGGTACACATCGATGTCGTTTCCAGGTTGCTTAGGACCCTGGATAAGCAGTGGCATCATAATGTACTTCCTCTTCATACACAACCAAGACGGAATATTGTAGATACATAGGGTGACAGGCCAGGTGCTATGACTGCTGCTCATGTTGCCAAAAGGATTCATTCCATCAGTACTCAACCCAAAGCTTATGCTCCTCGGATCATCTGCAAACTCCAGGTATGTTCTATCCAATTTCCTCCACTGCGAGCCATCAGCGAGGTGTCTCAGTATTCTGTTGTCCTTACGATCTTCTTTGTGCCACAGCAACATCCTGGCATGCGCTTCGTTCACAAACAAATGCTTCAATCAGGGGATTATAGGGAAATACCACACTGCTTTTGCGTGGGCCCTTTTTTCACATACTCTCCTTCTACCTCACCTGGGTCATCACGCTTGACCTTATACCGTGACGCTTTGCACACCGGACAAGCATCCAAACCCTCGTACTCCTTTCGATAAAGGATACAATCATTAGGGCATGCATGTATCTTCTTGACTTCCAATTACAAAGGACAGATAATCTGCTTGGCTTCATATGTACTTGCAGGCAGAGTGTCACCCTCTGGAAGCAAATTTTTTATGATGCATAACAGCTTGGTAAATCCTTTGTCGGTTACTTTATTGGTTGTCTTCCACTACATCAGTTTAAGGTGGTGCGCAACCTCATGTGACCCAGCTTGCAGTCTAGATAGAACAATGTTCTATGATCCTCCCACAGCTACGGAAAACTTTTCCATATGTCTTTCATCGCTCTCATCTATGTACTCTCTCTCTCTCTCCATCGCGCAACATCTATTCGACCTCTTCATCGATAAACCCATCCAAATCTTCTACAACAAGGGAATTGACTGGGTCATCGTTGTCTTCCTCTTCATCTATTTCGTCTTCCTGTATAATCTCTTCTTCACCCTGCTTACTCCAACAAGTATAATTAGGCATGAAACCTATTTGGAGCAAGTGGGTGTGAAGCTGCCATGAGTATGTCCACTCCTTCTCGTTCTTGCAGTTAACGCATGGACATAATATGTAGCCTCAGAATGCAAAAGCTTTGGCCACACGAATAAAATCTGCCAACCCGTCCAAAAACTCTTTCGAGCGTCGATCTGCGTTGTACATCCATCGCCGGTTCATCTACATTATGTCAAAGAGACATCACATTATCCGTACTATATAATTAAGGGCAAATCTACTTGAATTATACTATGATAATGCAAATTTAAGGACCTAGCAATTACATAAAAGAAAAAGTAAACATCTCCATCCTCCTCCAAGCATCCTATGTGGCAAAATGAACGTACGAATTAAAACATAAAAGTTTAAAATTTCTTCACATGTATTCAAATTTTTCATTGATCTTATGAACCAAAAACCTAAAATATATACATCATCATGTATATTGTTAATGGCACCTTCACAAAATTTAAACTTCCCATAAAAAAAATTTTAAATTTTCAAAACTAACATTTAATTTATTTTTAAATAAATTGAATATTGAAATGTTAAAACATTGTTTTAATTCTCAAAAAATTGAAAGCTCCAATAAATAATTTTTTATTTCCAAAACTAAAGATTACAATTTGAATGGTAGAATACTAAAGTTTTAAGGTTCAATTATTCACATTACAACCTTAATAATTTCAATTTTCATATTCAAAAGTCAAGCTATCGCAACAACATTTTCAAATTTAATATTCATACCCCATCATGAATCAATTAAAATTTTAAATTTTCCCCATGTGCTTCTGTTGTTCTATGATAATGCAAATTTAAACACCCTAACCATATAATACAAGCAAAATTAAACATCTCCATCCTCCTCCAAACATCCTATGTGGACAAAAATGTAGAATTTGAAATTTTTAACATGCATTCAAATTTTTTCATTGATCCTATCAATCAAAACCTAAAATTTGAACTTTCCACGTGACCCACATCATGATTTCAACAAAAAAAAAGCTTATACAATAGGATTTTCAAAGGATCAAGCAAGCGACATCTAATTTCTCATGATTCATCAACAACCATACAAAATTTTTTTTGAAAAATTCACCAACTTTTCAACCAAAAGAAGCACCTACAAACCTACAAAATGAATTGAGAAGCAAATGGTGTACTAACCTTGCAATTCTTCTTTAGAATTCACCTAATTTTCAAAATTTGGAAACTTCCTCCTCACCAAGAAAGCAAAATGACACCCAACCGTTACTATTCATCGGAGGAGGGGCTCTGCCATTATATACAAAACTTCCAGTACCGGTTGGTAACTAACGCCGGTGTTGGAGGGGGCGTCTCCAGTACCGGTTGGTAATATGACCGGTACTGCAACCCTCCCTAGGACAGCTGTCCCACTTTCGTCCCTAGATGGGTTTCAGTACCGGTTGGTGTTACCAACCGGTACTAAAAATAGAACATCAGTACCGGTTGGTAACACCAACGGGTACTGGAGTGGCCCCTGGGCCTCCTAGCTGTTGAACCTGTACTGGTGTCACCATCAGTACGGGTTCATGGGCAACCAGTACTGATGGGCCGGTATTTTTAGCCTGTTCTGTAGTAGTGTCTGATCCCCCATAAAATATTGAATTAGCCTATCCGAAATGTTGACATAGGGTTTGCATATTGTTGAATCAAGTGTAAGAAAATGTTTAAGCACGTCCGTGGCAGGGAAAAATTCTCGACCAAAAAAAGAGAAATCTGGTTTTCACATTTCTCGCTTCGGCCTGGTTTTTTTTTTACAGCCCAAAATTTTTGGTCTTTTTGAATTCACGCCCATAGAACACTAGTACAGAACGAGTAATATAAGACACACAATTTGAGACGGTTTCAGCCTTCTTAAACTAGAAGTGTCTCTTATTATGGTAAAAATGAGGAAAATGACGTTTTCAAATCATAACCGTCTTATATGATTGATACATTTAGGATGGTTGAAATTAAGAACCGACTTATATAAAGAATAAGACATTTTCAAATCATAACCGCCTTATGTGATTGATGTATTTGGGATGGTTAAAATTAAGAACCGACTTATATAAGGAAAAGATATTTTTTAAATTATAACCGTCTTATATGATTGATGCATTTGTGACGGCTAAAATTAAAAACTGACTTATATAAGGTTAGAGTAGATGAAGGATCGAGATGTCGCCTAGAGGGGTGTGAATAGGCGAGTACAAAATTTAACCTAATTGCAGCAGAATCACTAAAAGGTATCGGAATATCCAATCTTGGATCGGATAGTCCGATATAGATCGGATTATCCGATGTGGATATCAGATACTCCGATACAAGCAGAACAGCACAACAGCAACACAGCGAAGCAAGCCAAACACAAGCAAGTACAAGTGAGCTAGAGAGTAAGTGAGGTCACTACAAAGAAGACACGAAGATTTTTATCCCGAAGTTCGGATCGTTGAGGCGATCCTACTCTCCGTTGAGGCGGCTCGGTTGCACTTGAGCCGGGGTCTCTTTGACCCTTCCCTCTCCAAGCTCCGCACCAAGCTAACCTGGATTTTACTTCTTGACTCCTTTCCTTTCGGAGGTGGAGACAAACCTTCACAAACTTCCTCGGCCACCACACTAAGTCCAGTGGCTCAAGGTGACTCCTATCCGTCTAGGAGCCCCCAAGCTCCAAGAGTAATGAATGCGGCGGAGATGAGGTTGAAGATGACCAAAGTGCTCCAAGGGATGAACAACCACAACTTGAGCATGATCTCACAAGAGGGTTTGTGTTTAGGGCTCTTGAGGGAGAAAGAGGAACAGTGTTCTGTGTGTCCAGCCAGCCAAATGAAGTGGGGAGCTCATATTTATAGCCCAAAGTGAAGAGTAGACCGTTTCCCTTAAAAACATATCGGATACTCCGATGTTAATATCGGAACATCCGATATTTTTCAGGCGAGTTCACAGAGAAGGGCTGATCGGAACTTGGATCGCAACTGGATCGGATAGTCCGATATTTTTCTAGGCAGACTGGTAGAGGAGGTCCCATCGAAACTTGGATTGGAACTGGATCGGATAGTCCGATATTTTTCTGGGCAAACTGGCAGAAAGGGTCCGATCGGAGTTAGCATCGGAAGTATATCGGATGTTCCGATATTTTTCTAGCGAGGAAGACAGAGCAGGGTCGATCGGACCTAGGAACGGAAGTTCCGGACTGATATCGGATACTCCGATGTGAACATCGGACATTCCGATATGAAAGTTGGATTTAAGCTCTAGGGTTTTGATATGAGGACTATAGAACCTAAAAACATGTGATGTTCATCTACTTGGGCACTTTAGAAATCCAAAAACCCTATTTCCGTCCCATCCCTCTTAATAGTACGGTTTTGTCCTTAGACACAAAATAAAACAAAATAAACTCCTAGTTTAGCCCTATTGTCTAAATACCATCTCTTCTTGAGTATACATGAGTCCCCAAATTATTTGCTCATTCTCGATACCTGTTCATCCTTAAGTTAAACACATTAGTCCTTTAATTTTATTATCATTAATCACCAAAACCCACAAAGGGGCCTAGATGCACTTTCAGTAGAAGAGTCATTTCCTTACATTTTAGTATCGTTAATGTAAGACGGTTTGAAAGGACAAAATGTCTTTTATGATCAATCAATAGGATGACACTCCTATTTTAGAAAGCAATTATTTTAAATCTAGGATCATATGCGACGGTTGTATTGTGTGAATAACCTATATATATTGTATATAGTAAATTGCACTGTTAGTCCCTAAATTTGTCCCGTTGTTGCACATAAGTACATAACTATCGAAACCGCTCACTTAGTTACCTAAAGCTATGAAACCAACGCAGTTAGGTTCAAAGGGTGGTTTTGAATTTTAAAATTTTATTTTTAAAATCAATTTTGGATTTTAAAATTTCAAAAAATGAATTTCAAAATTATTATTTATTAATAAAATAAAATTTAGAAATTTTAGTTTCAAAAACTATTTTAAATTTCAAAAATGAAATTAGAAATTTTAATTCCTAAAAATCAAAATTTTATTTTATAATTTTGAATTTTACATTTTTCGAATTATTTTTAAAAAATCAAAATTCTAAAAACAATTTTTACATTTGTATATGTATATTGTAGCTCTTTAGGGGATTTACAACTTTGTAGTTGATATCTTTTTTATTTGAAACAATATAGATATCTAAATTATCATAACACGGATTAAGACATTTATAAGTCGTACAAAAATAAAAATTATATGAAATTGTAGGCTTCAATGAGGTGTACAACTTTGTAGTTGAAAAGTTTTCTATTTGATGTCAGTTACATGTCTAAAAAGTTGTTGAAAGATTCACAAAACTAATGTTAAAAGGTATACATATCCTATTATTATCAGAACATGGTGTGAGGTAGGTTGGTTAGAAGGGTTAGGTTAGAATCAATAGGTCTTAGGTTCAAGTCATGGGATATGCAATGTTTGTATTATATGCATAAATTGTGTTAATGTGCATAGATGGGTGGCAGGTGGTAGGAATATATGTTTCTGATTCAAAAAAATATTTTTCCTATTTTTCACTAATATTTATGCCTAAAATCGTATTTGAAAAATCTCGTTTGGACATATAAGACGGTTTCATACATAAATCGTCTTATATACTTACTCACATGAGACGGTTCATAACCGTCTCAAATAAACATTCTTTTTTACGACATGACTTATTTAAGAATTAAGATGCGTTGAAACCATGTCAAAAAGCTCTAAATAACCGTCTCATAAATATCTTTCTGTAGTAGTGGAAAAGGCCTGGTGTTGCCGTAAAAAAATTCTGCGGTGTGGGACTAGGCGACAGACACACGATGGCCTGGGAGCTTTGCTTCCTCCTGTGAAGCGGGTCCAAAACACTCGGTGTTGAAGGCGTGCCAGTCAATTTGACCCTGCAATTAACAATGAAGATAAAGGAGTCAGATACCGAGTAGGTGCCAATCGGCCGATGAGCCGATTAGCAGATCAGATCGGCTGTAATGAGCTGATCGCAGAATTATCGGCCATTGCAGGCCGATAAGCGATTAAGAGAACAGATTACCACAAAATAAATATATTAAAAGCAATATAAGAGGTCCAACCCAATGGATGTAACCTTAAATTATTGATAATATAAATAAAATATGATAAACTATACGCTTGAACCAAGGTATTAGATTACGAGCAAAAAGCAATGACTTAAAATAAATCTACAGGATTAGACTTAACCGAGACAGCTCTAGATCTAGATCAAATCAGAACTCCACGCGTATGAAGTGTAAAGCGTAACAAATATCGGCTTTGATGATAAGAATAAATCAGCCGATATAGCGAAGGATAACTGCAAGTAAGAAATAATTCTAAGAGGTCGGGCTCAGCCGATACAACCTTAAATCTACTAAGAACATGCATGATAACTAGCAAAAAGTAAGATAAATCTATTAGGTCGGACCTAACCGATGCAGCAACAGATCTAACAAGCAAATTACCAAGATAACTAGCAGAATAACGAAGTAAACTAGTCGGTCCTACCCAAAGGATGCAGCACTAGTAAAGATCAAAATTCTACCGTGGAAGGTGCTAAGCAAGATTGATATATATATCGAACCTAATCGAGAAAGTATCAAGATCACTAGCCCTTACCGTGACAAAGAAAACCAGCACGTCAGAGGTCGGACCCAACCGATGCAATCTGATGAACTAATGAACTCGCCGAAAAGCTACTCTACTCCTACTCCTAAGGTTTTGGCGTTGCACTGAAAGTTGTATTGGATTGATTGCTTGCCTTTGCAAAAGTACATGGGTACATATTTATAGTCCGAAGACTGCTGTTTGACGTCTACTAGGACTCTTCTGAAATCTACTAGGACTCAAACTCTATCCATAACTAGTGGCCATGCATGTGCAGTACGCACGTGTCTATCGAAATAAATATTTTGTACTGGAGAAATAAAATTAAAAAAATTATTTCGTAGTGGAGGAATAAAATTAAATCTTTGAAAACAAAGTACATATATATAGTAAAAATAAAATTGATGATCAATGCAGATGGTCTATATAGTGTAGCATTGAGCTCACAAATCCATGGTTCAATTTGCAAATCTATACCATTGATTAAAATTCAAACCCTATTGTTCTGCCATGCAATTTTAATAAGTGTGTACATATGGAAATCAATAAACCCTTGATCTCGACATCCTTCTCACTAATGGATCCATTGTATTTGTTAGCTAGCTTGTGAACATCACCTATAGCAAAATGTGCAATCTGTTCAGCCCTAACTGCACCACCTGCTAACAAAGGCAGCTTTGCCTTGATAGCTACTTTCACCTTTTCGAGATCCTTCGTCACAAAATAGTTTGGATCCTTGATTGTGAGTTCATGTGTATGGGAGAGGAAACCAATAGCACTGTGAATTGCACTACTTACAGCTTCATACTTATCCGTCGACAGATTATCATGCAAAACATGTGCAACACCATTATTGTCCAATAGCTTAAGTTCCACTCTTCCTATATACCCGCTCCCAGTGATATGATGATCTGTAAGTACTGGCAACTGAAAACCTGATTTTGACGCTACTTCATTTAAAATAATTCTAAGTCCACTGCTTATCTTCAGTGAGCCAACCTGAAAGCAAAATACCACATCATATATTACCTCATGAGACAAGATGCAGTATAATTAATTATATACTGTGTACTATAATTAAAATTAGGAAGTACTATGTGGCTTGGTCGGGGGCGTTCCTCGACTTGTCGGCCCTGAAGTATCCTTAGTCAGCGGATTCACGGGCAACTCGCCGATCGGATTCCTGCAAAGAAAAATGAGCATAACGCAAACTACACCGGCGAGCTAAAGAACTCACAATGACACACTAACCTGGTGGACACGTCGGGCATTCGCCGAGGGGCTGAGCCACTAGGGGGGGGTTGCCCGGACACCTGCAAGTAGTCGGAGGTGGCCTCGGCTGTCTTCGAGGCGGTGTCGGTTGTCTTGGGCGTGGTGACATTGGCTCTCTCGGGGACGGGGCCGCTTGCGCTGGCTCATGGATTATTGGGGCCCCTCTTTGGCATCATGGACTCATCGGCATCCGTGCTGCCTCGTCGACCACCTTCCCTTCGCTTTCATTGCGCTTGGCTCATCGGCCGAGGCACCAGTTGACGGCTTAGAGTATGTACAATGGTCCACGTCAGCTATCTATAAGCAGTCTCTAAAGATTGCCACGTAGAACATATGATGATGTGAAGGAGAAAGAGCATGCATAGATATTTGAGCCGTCTTCAATATAAGAGTCGACTCTATATGAGAATTAAGAAACTTTGTGTGTGAGAAAACTGCTTATAAAAGCGTGCAATCATCTCTACTATTGTATATGTTGTCTCTAGCGCTGTCTCTAGGTGACATGGCAATAGTTAGAGACAGCTGATGTCTCAACCATTGTACATGCTCTTACACGGGTCACTCTTGTGTTGGGGGAACTCGGGGAGTGGGGCGGCAGAAACGAAGAGGTCAGAGCGCCCCTGCCAATGTAATGCACGAATAGTTGAGCGAAGGCCTTGTACAATGCAAGGTGCTTAGAGAGGTGCTTAAAGAAAAAACCGGGTTTTTTTGCCATGTAGGATTGAGAAGGTGCTTGAGTGGGTGCTTAGAAAGGGGTATGGGTGCCTAATTAGGCATCAATGCTTAGAGAGGTGCTTAGAGGAGCTAAGCACCCATACAAGTTTCTATGCATTGGAAATAAGTTTTTTTACATAGATGCTTAGTGATATGGCATCACTCTCTCTCCTTAAGCATCTGCTCCAAGCGTCTTGCATTGAACATGGTCGAATGATGCCCAAGCCTAACTAAATGCCACCAGACAGAAAGCACATACTGCTGGAGGAGGAAGCGCCAAGCTAAATGGCTTTGGGCACCCATCGTTGGTAATAACGGCCCCTGCACAGAAGAAGGCATCCATCCGACCGTACATGACATCCGTCGAGGAAAATCGGGTTACTCGTGGGTTGGGTCAGACAGCCCTTGATGTTCATAGCCTGGGTGGACCCTCTCCTTGAGAGGCTGCACTCGGCGGGAGGTGAAGCAGATGGCAACATCGATCCTGGTTAGTTTGGATCTTCTTCAATTGCTCCAAGATGCTGAGAAGCTCTGTGACATGCCCCATCTCGCTGGTGGTGGGACCGAAGACCAGGTGGTAGGAGAGAATTTGGGCCTCTGACTAGCAAACAGTAGGAGAGAAGGAGAGGGATTGGAGCAGTAAAACCACTCTTGATGCCAACCTTTATTTGACGATTTGAGGGGAAGAGAGAAGTAAGCCTTCCTCAACCCGTGCGCAGTTGGAAATCGGTGCCCCCAACTACGCTGGTGGCACCTTTATTTGGGTAAGGTTTAAGAATAAAAAGGTGGCGGAAGTGGTTAAAGTGAGGGCGGATTCCTAGAAAAAGATTCACAAAGTTGGATGAAGATCGCAACATGAAGGATAGAGTTGGGATTCAAGTTCACCAACTCAATTTTATGAAAATGGAGGAGGCCCCAGAAGAAAGCACAAGAAGGGATGCTAAATCCATGAACAAAGAAAGTCTCGAAGACCACGATCTCATCAGATCGTGGGGTAGGGAAAGACTCCAGCGGCCGCGCGCCAGCTAATCAACTCTTTCTCTAGAAGAATCTTGGAGGCCACCATTTTCTCGTCACCGAAGTTGCCCATTCCTCAGCCGGATCCGGTGTGGAGAAGGTATTGGATGATCAGGGAGGCATTTTCGACGCGGACGGCGGAGGCGAAACGATGGCCAAACCCGGTGAGGACGTGAGATCTAGAGCTTGGCAGCGGCTAACCCTAGCGGCGAGGCGACTATTGGGGAAAGAAGGCAGAGAGGCGTTGTGGGACCGTTTTCCAATATTAGAAATATCGGAGATCCCTGAAAATACGATTGTCCAGGATTCCAATCGCATAATCGAAATGACACCATTGCATAGCATTATTGCAACTAATAATGAATTTCATAGCAGAAGGGGTAAAAAGAATTGAAGATTACTAAATAATCTTGTATGCCCATTCCGCAGGCTTGGCCTGAGTATAGGAAATCCTTAGAAAATATCGAGTCATCAGAGTTACTTAGGAATAATATCAATCTAAAAAGAAAATGGATAAAACAGGGGTGAGTATTTCTACTCAGCAGGTTCTTCAGAATATAAAGGAAACTATTAACTAAAAGCAATATGATTCAATAAACAAGTTAGGTCTAATTCAAGTGGATATGCAATTTTATTCAAGACTTACTATTTGTAAAGCATTTGAATTGTTGAATTTCATAACAACTATGTCCTTTCACCATCCTTACCAAATCTGCTAACCAGATCTCAATTTTTATAAAACAAATTCATGCATTCATATGAATGAGAGAGGCATCACCCAGTTGACACAACTTCATATACCCGAAGTCAGGTCCATCGATGTATTTGTTATTAGCCCTACAGGACCTACCCAGCTTTACTGTAATAGTCCGAAATTTTGCATAAAAATTTTTTACGCATCAAGTGCATGAAAATTCCCTTGGGACACCACTTACACTTCCAAATCCTTCTTAAGATCCTAAAATCCCCATTAGGAATTTTCCCAATTTTGTAATTTTAAAAAGCCACATGTCATATAGAAAAGAAACTTTATTTATTTTTAGATAGAGAAAATCTTCCATAACATGCTGCCTATTATTTCATATTCATATTCTATGCATTTTTATGAATTTTAATGACCAAAATCATATTTTATGGTGTCCTACATTTAGTGTTTCAGACGATGAATAGTGTTTTCGTATGATGAATAGTCTTTTCAATACCCTATGTTTCAAAAATCTAAATTCTACTTATTATTATCGGCTATTCATGACCAACTATACCTTCTGAAAATATAATTTTGGTAACCCGACAGTCAGGCAGTGATGAAATTACCATTTTGCCCTTTTAAGACAAAAAACCCCAAACTACCCTTTCCCTTGATCCTTTATTATTTATTTCAGTAAATCCTTTATAAATTAAATATATATATATATATATTCAATTAATGTGTTATTTTCAAACTTTAAATTTGCATCAAAAAGTGCACTAGTAAATTATCAAAATACCCTTTAGCTAAAATCCCAAGTTTTCTCTTTTAAATTTGAATAGTTACTCATGCATGCTCAATTTCTCCTAAAACTCAAATTTAGACCTTGGATTTCATTTTAAAATTTGAATTGAAGATACTTTCAAGGAAATTACCAAAATGCCCTTCGAGCTTGAAATCCCTAAATTTCTTCTTCAACCTTATCTAATTATCACTTGTATAATATTTCATATTAATTAAATTTCAAACCTTGGATTCAAAAATTAAATTTGGTTTTGAGACCTTTCTCTGTGAATTTACCAAATTGCCCTTAGAGACATTTCCTTCTTCCTCTCTTCTCTTCCCTGTCTCTTTGTTCTGCCTTGGTTGAACCGACCACCCCGCAGAGGACAAGCCGCACCGTTCTTCCTCTTTCGTGGCCGCCAAGACAATGTGTAGCATGCCACCTCATGCTTGACGCGCCCCCTCGCGATAGCCTGCAAGCATCGCCTAGCATAGCCGTATTCGCCGCCGCAGTGCGCTGCTCCGACCTGCTACTCGGTTCAACACCGTGACGAACCAATCCTCTAGCACGTCATCAATTTCTTGAGCTCATCTCCTACTCCATATCCTTCTCATCCTCCGGAATCCATCCGCGCCTGTAAAAGTACACCGGAGCCTCCGATTTCATCGCTTCCTCAACCCGGCCGCTGTCGCCTCTCCCCAAAATTCCCCTCAATCACGGCGTCTCAAGCTTGGTGTCGCCGACCAGAGCTTTGTAGTTGCATCGCCAAGCTAAGTCTAGAAGCAATTGGCGCCAAAACCATTGGAGCAATGGATCGTCACCTCCCCTGTTTCGGCCGCCGCCTGCTTCACGTCGACACGCCAACTCGTGGTTTCTCGAGCTCAATTAGTGACATGGTAAGGACCCTAAGCACCCTCTCAAGCTCAAGCAATCACCAATTTAAGCTATTGTGTCAAAAACCGAAAGCCCCAAACCGAGTTCTTCGTCGCCGCCGCTGGACCACGCGGTCCGACCGATTCCAACCACCCCGAGCTCCAAATCTAGGGGCAATATGCTCCACATAGATCGGAGATCAAAAGCCCCATGGTTAATTTCCTCCAAACCACGCCAAATCAAAAGCCCCAAATCGGAAAACCAAGAACCCTAGAAATTCACTGTTCACAGCTCCCACATTTTTTTCATCAAATTGAATGCTTTAGATTCCAAATTAGCAAAAAGTGCCTATATAAAAGTTGTTCAAAATGGTGTTTTACATCTAGATATGATTTTTACAGATTTTTAAATTCATCCAAAATTTAAATTTAAATTTAAAACCCTCTCTTTAGCTATTTAATGATTTTCTGTAAATAGAGTATATATATCAAAAACTGAAATTGATATTTTTAATAGGTCATAAGTAATTTAATATATTTTTAAAACTCAAAACCTTAT
This sequence comes from Olyra latifolia, assembly GCA_036346145.1. Classification (NCBI taxonomy): domain Eukaryota; kingdom Viridiplantae; phylum Streptophyta; class Magnoliopsida; order Poales; family Poaceae; genus Olyra; species Olyra latifolia. The sequence continues at coordinate 124,570 of CM070531.1, read as the reverse complement.
AGTGTTATTGTAACATCCTTATTTTTAAAACCCTAAAATCATCTGCATCATTGCATTTGCATAATTTCAAAGTGCATTTTAAACCAAGCTTTTGAAAATATTTTGATCTTTTCAAAAGAAATATTTGCAAAATATTGTTCAAGAGAAAATGAAACTAATTAATTCGTTTGAGTTTGATTCGCAAAATAAAAACTAGTTTATGAAACCCGTACCGTGAGTTCTATTAAATTCATAATCCGGGGATCGCCAAAATTTAAAATTTAAAATTTCTTGTTTGAAATAATTATTTTTGAAAACCTAATATTTTATTTTTATATTAGATCCTAATTTCTTTTGTCTGGGTCCTACCCGTCGATATCTCCCTCTCTTCCTAAAACCAGCCCCAATTTCTTTTCGTGGGAATTCGCCCCTCGTCTCTTCTCCTTCCTCTGTTTTCTCCCGCACTCCATGACGCGTTGGTTTGCAAGTCAGCCCGGTCTCTCTTTTGACAGCCATTTTTGCCCCCATATGGGAAGTTACCCTTTTGCCCCTTATCTTCACCACCTAACCTTATCTTCTCACTCACTTCTTCTTCCTTCAAACAAGCCAGCCACTCTTCCCTTCCTCCCAACCAGCAGGCAGCTGTGCATTTCTTCTTCCTCAGCCCTGACCAGCACACCCCCCACCTCCCCGGCTCCATGCAAGCCTCATCCACTCCCTGTCTCCTCACCTAACAGCAGCACCCCTCCCCCTTCCTTCCCCAACTCCAGCCAGCCCCCCTGCTGCATCCTCTCCTAGGTGAGATTTTGCTGGGTAAAACTTCTTCTTCTTCCTCCCCTCCCTTTCCCTTCTTCCTTCCTGCAGCTTCCTCTCTGTTTCCTGGCAGCTGTGCTGTCCTCTCCCTCTCTCTGGTAAACGCCCCCTTCCCTCTCCTATGTTTGCGCTCTCTCCCTCTTCTTGTCTTGCATTTCTGCCCTCCCTCTCCTCCTTGCTGTCTCTCTCTTTTTCCCGTTCCCTCTTTTTCCTGTGATGAGAATGTTAGCAGTATGTGGATTCTGATTCAGTTTGTAGTTGGAGCAGCCAGAGCAAGAGCAGGAAGAAGCAGCATGAGCAAGAAAGAGTAGCTTAGACAGAGAGCCCTCTGTCCAGTGAGGTTGTCACCTCGCTAAGGCCGCCATCTCTTCCTCGTTTGTTCGATTGCTGTGATATAAGCCAAAATGGGTAGATTGGGATGTGTTCTAGCTCCCGTAAAATTTTCATAATTTTCTGAAATATATTTTATTTTCGGTATATTTCAGACTAAAGGAAAATACATATTATCAATGTTTTAATTGTTTATATATAACTTTAAAAAAGTTAATATTTCATAAAATGATAAATAAACATACAAATAATTTTTAATATGTAATTAGTTTATTTACAGAAATTTTATTAAAAGAAAATGATTTTCCTAATTGCCACTAATTGTATATGCTTATTCTTTTAGGATAAAAATTATTTTTAAAATTCCAAAAATCAATTCCAGTAATATTTATTCGATTAGTGTGTAATTATTTTATTTTCAGAAATATTAGTTTAAAATAAAATGTTTTCTTTAATTGCATTCAACTAATTATATCGTATTATTATAGTAGTAGCTAGCTACTGTCTTTTTAATATAAATAAATTTCTGAAATTCACAAATAAAATTAAAAATATATTTATATTTTTTAATTATTATTAGTTAGTTATTTTCTGTATTTTATATTCAAAAGAAAATATTTATGTTACATATCATTATTAGCTAATTTCCATTTCATATGAAATAAAAATTTTAGAATTATAAAATAAAATTTCCAAAATAAGAAAAATAATAATTCTCCATTTTTGGTATGCTCATCTTTACATGCATTTTCAATAATTTCTATTGAAAGAAAAATGTTTTATCTAATTACTTTTAATAGTTTATGTCATTTTAAAAGTAAAATCGATTCCCAAAAATCTTAAAACAATGCAAGCATTGCTTTATCATACTCATCCATACTCATTCATTTATTTTTGCATGCATATTTTCATGCAATGGGTTGAATGTGTGTGGTTTGCCATCGCTAGATCCGATCGAGTTCGTGTCAGAAGCCGAAGACCAAGCCGGGCAGCCGCACGACTTCAATCACGGCAAGTCTTTCCCCTAGAATCCTAATTTCTAGATTTTGCCAACACTGCTAATTAATTAAAACATGCGTATTTATTTTAGAAATTCCCAATGCATGTCGTTCATGCATATGTCATGCACCCATTGCCATGAAAAACCCTAGGATAAAATATATTAAATGCTGTCATACTTTTTTAAATATTAATTGGCTTAGTAATGCTTAGTTAGACATCGGGGAGTGATTTCCCCGTAGCGGTGATCATTATTATATTCATCTTGAGAATTGTGAATCTGAGAATGGGACTGGTGAACTTGGTTATGGTGGGCTTGATCACTCTTGAATTAAAATTGGACCAACTAATAATTGGGATCGGAGCGGTTGGAATGTATGGTGGGTGCTTTCGTGCATGAGACTTGGGTTTGTGTTTGGCTGCCGCTCCGAGAATAAGGACCGACGATTGTACCGAGTTTAACCAAGATATCCTCGTGCGGCCACAAGCTCGGTGTGGGACGAGCCTGATCTAGAGGGAGAATAACGTCGGGCTTGTCACGGTACGTGCACCGTGGGTGAGGTCCTGAGGGATGCGTCACCGCCGGTGTATTGCCTGGGGGATAGAACTTCGAGATACTTGTGTGAATATCAGGTATGGTTGAAGCCCCCCGGGGTACTTGTGTGGATATCAGGTATTACCGTGGTAAGGCCGGGGTTAGACTTTTAATAGATTTTTTTTATGGTACCTTTCGATGGGAGGGTACTGTATCTTGCGGGTAAAGCGTACAACTTCTGCAGAGTGTAAACCCATTCGAATGGCCGTGCTCCCAGTTAAGAGTGACTTGGTGGCTCCTTACAACATAGTCTCATCTTAATTAATATGACTCGGGTAAGGTTTTTCGGCATGTGTGCCATGGTTAGATGAGAATGAGATTGGTATATGAGATTTGAGAACATATGATGGTGAGCAATGAGACATTGGAACTTGAGCTTGAAAATGAGAACCTGTTATTTCTTGTTTATTATGAGAATTACTATTTATTTATTACTATTTTCCTAAATGCTTTTATACTTCTGGGTTAAATACTTTTATGCAAAATAACCCTCAGCTTTCCTAGAATGAGCCTTAGCATGGCCCTTCCTAGGAAAGACTTGCTAGCATTCGCGTGCTAACCCCGCCTTTCATGCGGGGCCGCTCATTCCAACGAGCAGACCCTGATCCTCAGTGTTACTACCCGAAAAGTGAAGAACTTAAAGATGAGAACTATCCCAACGCCTAGGACGGCTACTACAGCTCGATGTGGGATTGATGTTGTATTTTGCCTCTTCTTTTGGAGTTATGGAAGATTGTTAAGACTTCCACTGCAAGTTAGACTTCCGTTGTTATAAGGCTTTCATACCAATTAGCGTACTCTGAAGTAATATTTATTCAAACTTGTAACGGCAATGATCCAATGTTCTGGAATCTGTCTGTACTAGCTACTAATCTAAGGACTAGTACAGGTAATGCACAGAAGAGGCTCGACTCCATTTGGCATGTCCCGACAGTTATTTAACACATAACTCTCTTAATCTTTTTATTCATTTAAAACTTTCTCTTTTATGGTTTTAGGAAATTTCTAAAATACAAAATACTTTTTAAAATAAAATTAATATTTCTATTATATACTAGGAAAATAAATAAACTCTTCTAAACTCTTTTATTTTAAAACTTTATAAGAAAATATACTATGTGATAATTTCCTTTTCATAAAATCTTTCTAAACTTATTTCTTTAAATAATAAAAAAGAAAAAGAATAGAAAAATATTTTCTTTGACAATAAAGTAAACACTAATTAATTATTTGAAAATAAAAATTTCCTTTCTTAGGATAATGCTAAGAGATTTGCAAAAAGCCCAAATAAGTTATTATCTCTTTAGGGTTTTCTTTAAAGAAAAAGAAATAAATTTTAAGAAATAGCAAAATTATTTTAAAACCCTAAAACCAGTTTAGGTAGATTATCACTAACCCCTAAAACCTAAACTAGCCTAGAAACCCCCAAGTTCCAAACCCCACATAAAATGATAGCCTAGAACTATTCCAAAAGGAGATTTCTGCATTGCACTCCAAACCCCAAGAACCCCTTCAAAAGAATATTTTTGCATAGCATCCAAAATCCTTTTTACTTGATTTGATTCTTATTCTCTCTCTTTTCTCAAATATCAAAACCTCGCGATCAATAGAAGAAGAAAATCAAGCTCTAAAGACTCAAGCTACTCTCTGGACAGAGATGATGATCAAAGGTCGAACAGAAGAAGGAGTTTAGTAACATCCGTAGCAAGGTAGGTTTTCATTTCTTGATGCATATTGAATTCCTATTTATTTAATTATGTATGCATTACTTTCTAGTTAATATCTACTACCAAATTATTATTTCATGTGTTTATAAAATGGTTATGCCAAGATATAAAAGCCAGAAAACCTATCTATTATTGGTTAGCCTTATCCTTTGAAGCCTAGAATAGGTTTTCAATATTTTGTTGAGCAGGATAAGTCAATCATTTGCCATGTGGATAAGTAGTATGGGATGCTTATCTGGACATGGGAATGTTGCGAGAAAAGGATTTTTATATGAGTCGCCAGGTGTAGTGAGCATGACGGATCCTAGCCGGTAACACTTGGAGCTTGGAATATCCTTCGAGGATCCAAGCCCGGAAAAGCTCAAGTGGAAACATCCCATGCAAGACCTACAATGGTACTAGCTGTAGGGAGGAAGCAGCTACATTATACTCATATAAAAACTTGGGGTATAATGAATGAGAATGACACAAACTACATCCATCCATGTAACCGTGCATTGCATGGGTAAAACTGGATAGGTCCTGCAGGGCTGATAACAAAATCATCGATAGACCCTACTTCGGGAATATGAAGTTGTGTCAAAATGGGTGATGCCTTTCTTATTCAATAAACTCATGCTTTCAACAAAAAGGTTTATGGTGTATGACGCTGCTTGAGGCAGGTAGGAAGTGGAGAATGGTGATAGTGTTATGGAAAGATGGAATTATTTCAAACAGTTTGCTAAAGCTGCTTTAAAGCTTAAGCTTCTTTAATCTACTGTATAATATTGCATTTATGTTCCTGTATGAGTTTTATTTCTGTTGAAATCCTTGCATGTACTAGAATAGAATTTTTCCTCATGAAAGCCTACAAGCACGGTTGGTACTTACCCACTTTGTAGGAAACATAATCTATTTTCAGGTCTATCGGCTTTTTGATGATTTTGAAGAATCTACCGCAGAGGAATTGGACAATTATGGCATTAGTTTCTAGAGTCTTAGTTCTAGAGAGCTTTTTCTATACTCACAACTTGTGCAACAGTGTAAGGGTGCGTTTGGTTGGAGAGTGAGTAGAGCGGAGCCATTCCATTCCTGATTCTGAGAGTGGAGTGGATCCGTTCGGCCAAAAAATAGGAATGGATTGGTTCTGGATCTATGGAGAATATTCCATATAGAGAGTGGCTCCGCTCCATGAGAATCACAACTAAACACTCTGCGGCCTGGAACGGAGTGGCTCCATTCTAATAAAAAACGGAGTGGCTCCATTCCAGTTGGCTCCTCAACCAAACGCACCCTAAGTGTACAGTAGAGGTCTGAGTTGTAATATTTTATGTAAAAATGAATATCTCCCATATAATAAAGTGGACTTTTGTATCAGCTCTGGCACTGTTGCATCCTGGGTAATCGTGCTTTTGGGGAACATTTTTCGATAATATTTTACCGGGATTTGGTCCCCACATTTACCCATATAATCCGGTTTTATATGGTTAGGCGTTTATATGTGTCATTCTTATCCACTAAATTCAAGTTTTTATAGAAATAAATGAATTCTAGATGCGACCTCTTGCCAGAGCATCCATCTAGTGCTACTGGGCATTAGACGAATCTCACTATCCGAATCTGGCCCAGGGGCATTGGACAAGTCTAACACGACTTGAACCTGGCCCACAGTAGCAACAACTCTTTCCAAATTCATTTCTATACTTTATAGAGTAACAATACCAGGGCTTTCACATCTTTCCAAATTCATACTGACCAATTCACATCATAGGATAACAATATCCTATGCTACAGTGATATCAAGACAAATTATATTGGGGTGGCTTTTTAGCTTGTGGGGTTTGGACAACACTTCCTTAACAGATCACTCCAAATACTTATCTAGAATATAAATGCATTATAAATAAATATAAAACAACAATAGGACAATAATATGCATCAAGTGAGAGAAAAACCTGCCTTTTTAGAGGTACGTTATAAAGGAATTAAGCTCTAAATAATTCTTGATGTCTTCAATGAAATATCCGCAGAATATCCAAATTCCGGGTTCAGAACCTCCTTTGCTTGAGCTTAATTTGTTATTTTAAATAATCGTAGAAAGGAAAATCCTATAGAGAAATTATAAGCATACATATCAAGAAGAAATATTTTTAGTAAAAAGATAGGATAGATTGAAAAGGATTTGATCAAGGTTTTGACGATGTAGATTGAATGATGATGATGATGGTTTGTACGATTTCTGGATTTGGGAAGAAAGAATCTTTTGGAAGAAGATTGATGGGATTTAGTTATTGAGAAGAAAGGATTTAAAAAGAATATTTAAAGAATGGAAGAATTAAGTTTAAAAGGATGGATTTATCATTTTATGTGAATTGTTCTTTAAATGTTATTCTTTTAAAATTAAAAATTTAAATTCATAAGAAAGGGGAAGTATCTAGTTGAAAATCATTCGATAGCAAGATACTTGAGCTAGTGTTCGTGGAGATTTGGTGTGGATCGACAATATTCTAGAGATCGGGGTTGACGACAGATATACTGTCGGAGTTCCGAGATGGAAATCATCGAAAAGTAGGGTTTGAAAATGAAAATAGGGTTTTATTAAATTAAATTGTGCAAAATATCATTTTTATTAATTTAATGAATTTTGGAAATTATTTTATAATTTTAAACGTATTTTTATATATTAAAAGAGGCTTAAAAGGTATTTATATTTTATTATTTAAAATATATTATATTATATTTTTATAAAATTCTATGCTTTCTATTTGATTTATGAGATTTTTTGCAGAATTTTCAAATATCATTTGTTATTTTTACTAAAATGGAAAAGGATTTCTAAATCTAAAAATAGGAAAGAATTTTTAGGGGGAATTGGATGAACAGTAATGGGCCCTGGCCCATCCAACTGAGCTGTGCGCAGGAAAGAGAGAGAGTGGCTGACTTGTGGGGTCGGCATGGCAGTGAGACAGAGAAAGGGAGAGAGTCTGACATGGGGGACCCACATGAAAGAGAGAGAGGGAAAAGAGGAACGGCGACGAGATTGCCGACGACGGTGAACGGTGGCCGGAGTTGGCGAATTGACTCTACAAAAACTCAATTAAGTGAACCAGGGAGCTAACCACAGTGTTGGTGGGTTTATAGCTAACCACAGGGAGCTAACCGAAGAAGAAAGGAAAATAGTGGGCGACGCGTGGCACAATCTGGAGCGTTAATCTAAAATTGAGTGGCTCTGATTCAATGTACTGTAGCAATATAATACTGATAGGTGGGACCATCTTGTCAGTGAGAAAGGAAAGGGGAGCAAATAGGAAGTGGACACATGTCGGCTGAGAGGTTTTTCTCCGAGTTTTCTAGAAAAGGGTTTTCCTGTTGATATTTAATCCCAGGAAATAGTTTGTAGCTTTAAATATTTGTAGAAAATTATTTATGGTTTAGAAAATTATGTGAAAAATTCCTATAAGTCCAGTATAAAGTAGGGGATTTTCCTAGGGTATAAAATAGTATATGTTTTCAGAGTTTTATTTCTGTAATTGATTTAGAGAGTTTTGAATCTTTTCTTATTAAAGGAAAATGGTAGAAAATGGTTTTGGGCTTCTAAAATTATAGAAAAATATCTATGGCTCAGAAAAATATGAGGTTAGCCTCTAAAAATCTAGAAAAATGAGTAGAACCTGAATATGGATTAATATATGATATTTTAGGATTTTGTTAGTTGAGAAAAATAGAGTAAGGGATTTAAGCTAAATGAAAAATATTTAGGGGTTTGAGAAAATTATGGAATTTCTGTGGGAGGTTAGAAATATCATAAGAAGAGTTTTGGAATGGAGTTGGATCAAAGGATTATAATATATAAGAAAGTTTGATGATGGTTCTTAAGGTTATTATATTCTTTTATTAAGAAATAATTATTTGTAGTTTATAGTAAAATGAGGAAGTATTGGGGAAGGCTAGAATTACTCTAGAATAACTTGGGAAGTGTTTGAAGTCATGGTTTAGGATAAAGAAAGGTATTTAATGTATACCACTGATAAAGTAGGAGAAAGTATAATAGGATTAATTAAGGATTGACTTCTTTGATAGGTAAATAGGTATGAGTTTATGTAGGGAAATGAATTAAAGGGAATGGGGTTGATCAAAAGGTGTTTAAGACAAGATCTTTATGAATCTTGGTGAAGATTCCTTAAGTGTTTTGAGTATTTAGATGTTGGAATGGTTTAGGCAGGATTAGGATGGATTTAGAAAGTGTTGAAAGGTTTATTTGTCTTAACATAGTTTTAGAAGATAATTTGGTTTTTAAAAGTTGCGAAAATTTTTATGTGAAATTTGTGTTCTGTGACAGGCGCGCGACGAAATTTTGGCGAGAGGGTAGCCCTTCGCTCGCGTCGGGCTCTTCACTTAAAAAAAGCGGCGCCGTTTATTTCACCCTGTGCGAAGTGGCGTTTTGACTTCTACAGATGTTTGGCCCTGGGCTTGGGCTTGGGCTTCGAGCGGATGCCCTTATGGGCCGCCAGCTGACTGGGCGATTGGTCACCCTCCGACTAACGACTAGCGACTAGACGACGATTAGACGCTACTAGACGAACTAGGCATTTTTTATTGTAGTAGCCAATATGTAAAGAAAATTGCTATATAATCAATAATATATTTTCCAGGTGAGATATTTGGGACATTAACTTTAGTACTTAACAAAGGGCAGCAACAACACAGTGACAGTTCATAAATCACAAATGACAAATGTAGTTCTCAATGACATGATGACAAGACAAGTGACTAACATAGTTGATAGTTCTCAGTTCTCACAAACAAGTACAAAAACACAACCCCAATTGACAAGTGACTAACATAGTTCCATTCCCGCTTGTGAACCTTCATAGCCGGGACATATGCCTAGACAACCTAGGCACGTACAATCACCACCTAGACATGACGACTAGACTGTCTAGGACCGTCTTTGACTGCCTAGACCACCTAGGCGTCTAGCTCAATGAATAGGGACTAAACGAGGCATTATGCCACTGACTAGCGCCTAGGCGTGTTTAGGCGAACATTGCCAGTTGGGTACAGGTACTACTCGACCAAGCTTAACCAGGGATACGACATGCCTTAGGAAGGGCCAACTGCTAGTCTTCATGATTCACGAGGCTTGGGCACCTATCAAACTAATTTAAAACTTAATTTCTTCCCAAGATATGCCCCACGATGGGCCAACTGCCGGTGCCCGCATAAGTCGGAATCGGGTATCATGGGATGACATCTAGAGTTTCGAGGGTCCGCTCTATGAGAGCCGCCAACTGTACACTGCGCCAACCGGGTACAGGTACCACTCAGCCAAACCTTAGCCGAAATACGGTAAGCCTCGTGATAGGCCGACTATCAGTATCCCAATAAATGGGCTTGATACCATTCGGAAATTCCGACACCTGGAGCTCTATTGAGCCCTTCATAGCCTCCTTACATGCAACGGAGCACTCGGCGCAAGACCGAAGTCGGCCGGGAAGGTTATGTCAAAGACTAGAGCATCCGACGTGGAGCACGACTAGGCTGGGATGTGGCCAGGATGGCAACAACTCGACTATGAAGGACTCGAGGGCTACTGTGGGGTACATGAACCCTGGGTATATGTAAGACAGGCCGAGCCAACCACCCGATAGGGGATGGACTGGACTAGATACATATAGATAGGCATCGCCTAGATCTTCACCTGCCTTGTATAGCAAGATAGGAATAGAGATAGACTTGAATCCCGGGAGGTACGGTCGTAATCCGACCGGGTTTCCTATGTTGCAAACGACTAGGGAACAATCTGTAATCCTACCCCCCGGCTATATAAGGCGGGTAGGGAACCCTAGCTCGGCACGATTTATCCATCGGCAACACTTCACATTCATCTGCGCAATACAGTCCACTAGAGCATAGGACATAGGGTATTATCTCCATTGGGGAGCCCGAACTTGTATAAACCCTCATCTCGTGCTACCATCGTGCTTGAGGTCCTGCGCATAGCCTCATCATATTATTGCCGGTAACAAACACCGACATGAAATTGGAACATTTTGTTCGTGAAGCTGGAACCTTTTTTCTTATGATGATAGAACATTCTTCTTGTGAACCTGGAACATTTTCTCATGAATCTAGAACATTCTTCTTGTGAAGCAAGAACATTTTGTTCTTTTTCTCGTGAAGCAGGAACATTGTTATCCTGAATCTGAACATTTTCTCATGAAGCTGGAACATTTTGCTAGTGACGATGAAATATTTTTCTCGTGAACAAGGAACATTGTTCTTCTGAACATAGAACATTTTCTAATAAATCTAAAACATTATTCTTCAAGGTGGAAACGAATTTGGTCCACAGTAACTAAATTAGGCCACGGAAATGAAATTGACCCAAACCCAAAAACAGTCCAGGTGGAAGGTGGAAGGGGTGGGTGGTGGAATTTAAATCTTCCACCTAGTTGGACCTTAACACTGCCTGGTCGTGAACCCGTCTTTCTTATGTAGTTGGTTCATATTTTCCCAACTTATTCGAGTATATCTCTCTTTGTTACCACCTTGTTACGCAAGTTTTTAAGTCACGGGATATCCGGGCACCTTCCTTAGGCTATCCGTGTTGGAGAGCGGTATAGGCTCATCTACTCTATATTTAGAGGAGAGGAACTTCTCTACAGCCCACGCCCATGCACTCTAAAGGGTACTATATATTTAGAGTACACTGTGGCGTACTCTTTATAGAGTTTCTCCACCTCCTCTATCCGTGTTTATGTTTTAGACAATGAATTAAGCAACGATTAAACATGTACATAACATTTAGGTTATGACAAATACGTATTAAAAAAATCCGGTTCAAAATATGTCACTAATATCGATCTTTGATGTATAAAGGACGTGATATAGAGGACATGGATGCAGAGGAAGAAGATATAGAGAAGGGAATCTTTTAGAGTAGGCTAAAAATATTCCAGGAGAAAATTTAGAGGACATGGGTAGCCTTATGCAATGGGTCCGAGTTTTTTAGCTAACCAAACCATAATATTCGTCACCAACCCTAACCAAACCAATAATGCGCTAGTACTTGTATTCGGAATTTCGGATCTCAAATATGGCTGCCCTAACATCCGGCCCAAGGACCCCCACCTAGGGGTGTAATCGGATAGCGGGTATTTTTGGATATCCGCTTACCGAATCCAAAAAATAGCAAATTTGATATTGATTTTGGTGTCCGTTTAGTTATTCGGATTCGGATAATATCTGAATTCAAATTTCGGATTCGGATTCAGTTGTGATCCACCAATCTGTTGGATAAGTCGGATTCGGATAATCCGAAATAACCGAAATAGCACCGCATGGACTCTAGTCTCCGGTCATCCACTATCCAGCTAAAGGCCAATCAAAAGCCCGTATGCCATATGGCCCAAAACCTTGCCAAGGCGGGCCTTCCTACCAAGCCGTAGGCTCAGCCCGTCAGCCGCTCCAGACCCTCATCTCTCCATTCTCCAGCTCTCCAGTCCACAACCACGCCGCCGCCGGCTCGAAATCCCTCACACACGCGGACACCACCGCCCGTCGCCGCTCTTCCCTCCCCGCAGCAGGCCGCCGTCGCCGCTCTTCCCTTCCCGCAGCAGGCCGCCGTCGCCGCTCTCCGTTCCCCGCAGCAGGCGGCCGCCGCTCTTCCCTACAGCAGCTGTTAAGCCCAAGGACCCCCACCCGACTCCCAGACTCCCGGACTGCCTGCGAGCCAGCCAGACCGAACGAGTCAGCGAGACCGAGCGCGAGCTAGGGTTTGGGTGGGGCGATTGGCGGCGCGCGGTGGCCGGCGACTCGGCGAGGGAGGGGGCGCGGGCGCGACCGCGCGAGCCGCGAGGCAATGAAGGAGAGAGGCGCGAGTTAGATCCGGCGCCCAGCAAGCAGCAACCGGCGCAGGACTCACGCACCTTCACTGCACAGATCACATTGCAAGCAGCAAGGTAATTCACTAATTTCTGTAATTTTTAACTTGTTTGGTAGCTTGCTGATCCGTAGCCATGGTAGGAATGTAGGATTGTAGAAAATTTGTACTCCCTCCGGTTTTTTTTATTTGTCACTCTTGACTCTTTGATCATTCGTCTTATTCAAAAATTTTGTACAAACATGCAAAAATATAAGTCATACTTAAAATATTTTCATAATAAAACAAATCATAACAAAATAAATGATATCCACGTATTTTTTTTTGAATAAGACGAATGATCAAAAAGTAAGCTCAAAGTCAAGAGTGACAAATAAAAAAAACCGGAGGGAGTAACGTTTTGGTCCGCCCCTGCCCTAGCTCGGTCGGTTGCCCCTTGTTTGCATCTGATGTGAGATCTGTTTATGGTTGCTGTTTGCTCTGTTTGTAGTTCAAGCATGGAAGGTAGTAACGCTCTGATTTTGCCCTGCAAGAGGAAGAACAAGGCTCAAGGAAAAGCCAAGGTACTGCCAATTTAATTTGGAACCCATTTCTCGGGTTTCATTTGGACCTGCTGTTAGCTGTGTGACCTGCAGTGTGATTTTGTGACTTACAATCTTACATAACTTCTGTATGGCTAGAATGGTAAGAAAAACAGACAAGACCCGAAGATAAGCAAGAGTAAGCTAAAAAAGCTGCAGAAATTGGAGGTACACCTCCTTAACCTAGTATTTGTTTTGTTGATAATTGGTCCTAGTGTCTATATCAATGACAGGCTGAATTTTTTCCCAGGAGGAAAAGCAAAAGAAGCTACTGCAAGCAAGAAGCATTGAGATTTTGCGGTACACTGATCTCAACTTATTCTGTCCAGAATGGTGTATATTTTCAGATGATTGTATATAGCGGTGGTTTGGCATGACAGGAATCATAAGATTTCATTTGATGGATATTCGTTGCTGCATGCCTCAGGCACTATTGGTCAAGTATAATAGACGCCATAACTGTCAGATTTGTTACTTTTCTCAATTTAGATGTAAATTCTTCATAGGCTTTTATTCTAATGCAGGCTGAGACTTTGAAAGAAAAACTTAGGCGGGCTGCGCAGTTCTCCAGGGCAGGTTTGGTTGTTCCTCAAGAACTCTCGTTATTCAAGAAAGATGGTTATCAGAGAGATTCTGAAAACAGTGAGGCTTCAGAGGAAGTTTTCCCACATAAATTTGTTGATCCAACAGATGCAAAAGAATGTAACAGAAATTTGACTGGTAGGAAAAGTAAGAATGTCATAGAGAACAATGCAATGAAACCAGTGGAATGCGAACGAATGGTAGATGTTGGGATGAGCAATCCAGAACCAAAAACTCAAGGGACTTTTGATCTTTCTGACATGTTGGCAAATTCAACAATTACACCAAGTGTTCCAAGTTGCTCTTGCGAGGAGATTGATTTGCAGGTGAAGTACATCTATACTATGTTTATGTTCACCTCATCATCATCTAGATGATTTTTGTAAAATATTTTTTTCTCGAACACACAGGAGAGCTGCGTACCTTTGTAATATAGAGAGAAGATTTTTGTAAAATATTGGATTTACCTATTCCCTAGTGACATTGCAACCAGAAGCGTTGTACTTACTTCAGAGTTTACTCGCTCATAATTCTTTTATTTTGGTAGGATGAAGAACTGATACAGGAGGAAGCTGTTGTAGAAGAGTGCTTCAATCCGCCAATTGTAGTACCTGTATCAAGGCCATATGAGGTTGAAAAAGCAAGGAGGGATCTCCCAATAATTATGATGGAACAGGAAATAATGGAAGCTATCTATGAAAATTCCGTTGTAATTCTGTGTGGAGAAACAGGCTGTGGTAAGACTACTCAGGTCCCACAGGTGAGTATGTGCAAAGACATGGTGTTTTACCTTTTAAGCTGAGTGCTTCTAGTACTATCTGCCTGTGGTAAACAGTTGCCAACTTAATCATTGCTCATCGTGCTACTTGTTTTCTGCAGTTCTTGTATGAAGCTGGCTTTGGCACAAGCAATCGAGTTGACAGAAAAGGGATTATTGGTATCACCCAACCACGGCGTGTTGCTGTTCTTGCCACAGCTAGGAGGGTTTCGTATGAGCTAGGCCTTAAGCTGGGAAAGGAAGTTGGTTTTCAAGTTAGGCATGATAAAATGGTAGGGAGTAACTGCTCCATCAAGTTTATGACAGATGGCATTTTGCTGCGAGAGATCCAGGTTGTGCATCTGATTACTTGTCTTGGTTGCTTCTACCTTGTCTATTTAAGGAAGAGCCATGTTTTCTTGACTCAACTTACTGGTTACCATGATAACTTATGAAAAAAAGGTTAACAATGGCTGAAAATGCACCTGGTTTAACTTTGAAGGTCATAGCTGTCAAGGGTTTGTCATGCTCACTGGCCAGCATAACGACCCTATTGAGGCTTAATCTTCATATAAGTTGTTCGATTTGACACTCAATTAATCCTCTCCCATGTTTTTCTAATAGCCTCTTCCATAATTGTAATAATCCTGCTCATCACATGACTTACTGATCTTCTCCAGAGTGACTTTCTGCTGAAGCGATATTCTGTAATCATCTTGGATGAGGCACATGAAAGGAGCTTGAGCACAGATATACTTATTGGAATGCTATCTAGAGTTGTAAAGACTCGCAAGGTTGAAACTTAATACTTTGCTTTTTTTTCAACTGTTTGAAAGAAAAAATATAGCTATAATTAACCTTTATATGCATACGGCAGAAATTGCATGCAAAGGATCTTGACAAATTACGCTTGGGGCTCATTAATCCAGAAGATGTTATTAATCAGTTGAAAGTTGTGCTGATGAGTGCTACCTTGCAACTGAAGGACTTCATTTCGAACAGAAGATTGTTTGATGTGATCCCACCAGCTTTAAAGGTACCTGTACGTCAATTCCCAGTAACAGTTCACTTCTCAAAGAGGACACATGATGATTATTTAGGGCATGCTTATAAAAAAGTTATGTCAATCCACAAGCGACTTCCACGAGGTGGAATCCTTGTCTTTGTTACTGGTCAACAAGAAGTCGATTATTTATGTAAGAAATTGCAAAGAGCATCCAAGCAGCAGACAGAGAAGAAGCCTGAAAAAGTTGAGGGAGATGAGAGTAGCTCAATCCCAGAAGTAGACAAGAAGGAAATTTATGAAGCCTATGATGACATGTTTTCCTCATATGAGGAAGATGAGATAAATGCTGGGTCAAATGTAGATTCTTCTGATATTGAAACAGAGGGTGAGATGGACACTGACAGTGAGGACGATTTTTCTTATACTTATGAAACCAAAGAAGAGGATGGGCCGGTATTAGAATTTTTGAAAGGTGCCGAGGGTTTATCTGTATTGAAGGCGTCATTTAGGGCTATATCAAGAGGACCAGGAGTACTGGGAAGTGTTGAGAAATCGAATGATGCTACGAGTTTAGAAGAGTCAATTCCTTCTGTTCCTTGTTTCAGTACACACACAAAACCTATGTCTGTTTCACATGATAAGCTTCGGGTGTTACCACTTTATGCAATGTTACCAGCTTCGCAGCAGCTTCGAGTGTTTCAGGATATTCCTGAGGATGAAAGATTAGTTGTTGTCGCAACAAATGTTGCAGAGACCTCTTTAACAATTCCTGGCATAAAATATGTAGTTGATACTGGGAAACAAAAAGTTAAGAACTACAATCATGCTACTGGGATGGCGAGTTATGACATACAGTGGATAAGCAAGGCATCTGCGTCCCAGCGTGCTGGGAGAGCTGGAAGAACTGGGCCTGGGCATTGTTACCGTCTCTACTCAGCTGCGGCATATGGTAAAGACGAATTATTCCCACAGTTCTCTGAACCTGAGATTAAAAAAATTCCAGTCGATGGAGTTGTGCTTATGCTCAAGTTTATGAAAATTGATGAGGTAATGTGATTACAAGTTATTTCCCATTAGTAGATTATCTTCTGCTGATATATTGCATTCCACGCTAATTTTTATGCAATGCTGTTTCATCTTTGTTGATGTGCAATGGCTATTGATAAGTTTAACAATTCCTGGCATAAAATATGTAGTTACCTTTTCATTCTAATTTTTCTGATGTGTTGCCTTTCCTGATTATGTTGCAGTCAAAATTTCCCTTCCCTACGCCTCCTAACAAGGAAAGTTTGATTGAAGCTGAGCGTTCCTTGAAGGCATTGGAAGCACTTGATAGCCAGGGCAAACCTACACCCTTGGGGAAGGCTATGGCGCAGTACCCCATGAGCCCACGACATTCTCGTCTTCTTCTGACAATAATTAAAATTTTGAAGAGTCAGCAAGGCTTTGCCAGACCTAACTTCATATTGGGATTTGCAGCTGCTGCTGCATCTGCTTTGAGTTTTCCAAATCCTTTTCTCATGCAAAATGAATTTAGAGGTGAGTCAAAAGAACATAATCCGGATTCAGACGATGGGGATCAACAAGAAAGAAAGAGACAGAAGAAGAAACTCAAGGCAATAGTTAGAGATTCCCATGCAAAATTTATCAATCCTAGCAGTGATGCTTTAACCATTGCTCATGCCTTGCGGTTGTTTGAGTTGTCTGAAAATACAGTGGAATTCTGTAGAGTGAACTCACTTCATCTGAAAACAATGGAAGAGATGTCAAAATTGAGGAAGCAACTTCTTCGATTAATATTCCACCATAGTCAGTCCTGTGAGGAATTTTCTTGGAAATTTGGGGGTTTTGAAGATGTTGAAGAGGCTTGGAGGAGTGAATCTGACAAAAAACCAATGCAGTTCATTGAAGAGGAAATTCTAGGGGAAGGGATATGTGCTGGGTGGGCTGATAGGGCTGCAAAGAGGATTCATACCTTCTCTGCATCATCAAGAGATGTGAGGAAGGTTCGAGCTGTTCATTACCAATCCTGTTCTCTCAGTGATACAATATATCTCCAGCGATCTTCTTCTGTTGCCCAAATTGCACCAGACTTTGTAGTTTACTCAGAACTAGTTAATAAAAATAGACCATACATGCATGGTGTAACCAGTGTAAAGCCATCCTGGCTTTTGAAATATGCTAGTTCTCTCTGCACCTTTTCTGCACCATTGGAAGATCGAGAAATGTATTATGACCCTAAAAAGGATCAAGTCTACTGTTTTGTTCGTCCCATCTTTTCTCGACATAATTGGCAACTTCCCCTGCATAGTTTACCTGTGAATGATGGCTCCATTCGATCGCAGGTATTTGCTTGTGCTTTGCTTAAGGGGGATGTCTTGCGATGTCTTAAGGTAGCTCGGGAGTTCCTGTCACTGTCACCATCTGTTTTCCTGGGCCCGGTCATCCATAGAAAAGTTGGAGATCTTCTTAGTAGAATGAAGACTGGTCAAAAATTAATCGACAGCCGGGCAGCATTAAGAGATGCATGGAATTGGTATCCTGATTTTCTTTATCCTGAGATCAAAGCGTGTTTTCAGGATAAGTTTCACAGCCAGTTTGGAGCATTATGGAATAAAATGCACCAGGAAATTCGTCTTGAAGTTCAGGATCTTTCCCCAAAGGGGTGCAGGAAGGTTAAAGTACTTGTTTCAAGCATATTGTAGTGCAATTGCTTGACAAATGCTTCTTATGGTGGAGATGGCTTCGGCGAGGTACGTATGCAAATGATTAATCAAACATTGCCCAGAACTGTTGTGGAACTGACGTATAATAACATCTAGCAAGGCTAAATCTGAAAGTATAGTAAGGTAGGATAAATGCTGGCAATAAACATATAGGATCTAGCTGTAGCATAAATGTTAATGTAAAATTAATTTCTCTTCGTTTCATCGTTGTTTTAATGCTGTTTATTGGGTCACTGCCCATATCTTTTTCTTATTTGCCGTGCATAATCGCAAATGGTGTCAAAGATGGTTTTTAATACATTATTCTCCACTGCAGCATCCACTGGAGCTGAGAACAGTTGTTCCCAAATCTGGAAGTCGGAGATAATGGTTCATAGCATGCCTGTTTTACGTACTTGTGTGCAGGCATGAGATTCATAACTGACAGTGCAGAAACATGGAGAGCATGCAATTTTTCTGTCAGCTGCAGATATGCATGTCATTATTGCTGTTAGATGAAATAAAAATGAGCGAATCATTTAAAACACTCAAGGCATACCTACAATGCAAGCACTATCTCATTAATATGCTTATTGGCATGAGTTATTGATTTTGAGTAATTAATGAGCATGATCACCTCTGAGCATCGATGCGTTGTGAATAAGGATCTCTTTCATCCAAGTGTTGAGAAAAAGCTGGTTTTCTTTAAGCACTAGCATCGGAGATAGCATAGGACGCCGGCTGGAGATGATCGCGTCACGCGGTGATTGTTCGAATTTCAAGGAGGATTTCGATTCCGTCCATGTCCCGGCCTCAAGCCTTTCCAAGGCGAACGGAATGAGGCAAGAGGTGCAAAATGCAGAGGCGTAGGAGCACGGGAATCATTTTAAAACGGGAGCATGGGAGCATGTAAAGGGGTCGGAGCACTGGAGACATTCTCGTGGCGCAGCCACAGCGGGCATCGCCACAGTGGATGACCGATTCACGACTTATTCATTAGGTTGTCTCCAACAGTTGCTCATTTACCTCTCTGAACTAGCAACAAAATATGAGCACGTCATCAATTTCTCGAGCTCATCTTCATCTCCATATCCTTCACAACCTTCGGAATCGATCCGCGCTAATAAAAGGACACCGGAGCCTCTGATTTTATCGCTTCCTCATCCCGGCCGTCGTCGCCTCTCCCCAAAATTTCCCTCAACCACGGCGTCTCAAGCTTGGTGCCACCGGCCAGAGCTTTGTAGTGGCATCGCCAAGCTAAGTCTAGAACCAATCGGCGCCAAAACCATCGGAGCACTAGACCATGACCTCCCCTGTTTCGGCCGTCGCCTGCTTCACGTCGACCGGCCAACTCTTGGTTGCACAGGCTCGGATATCGTCATGGTAAGGTTCCTAGAGGTCCCCTAAAGCTCAAGCAACCACCAATTCAACCTATTGCGTCCAAAAACCAAAAGCCCCAAATCAAGTTCTTCGTCGCCGCCGCTGGACCACGCGGTCCGACCGATTCCGACCACCCCGAGCTCCAAATCCAGGGGCAATATGTTCCACATAGACCGTAGATCAAAAGCCCCATGATTGATTGGACCAAACCACGCCAAATCAAAAAGCCCCAAATCGGGATCCTCAAGAACCCTAGAATTTCACTGTTTATCTGGTCTAGTTTTGGTTTTTCATCAAATTGAAGGCCTTAGAGTCAAAATTAGCAAAAAGTGCCTATATAAAAGTTGTTCAAAATGGTGTTTTACATCTAGATATGAGCTTCAGTAGCTTGTGCATCCTTAATCTTAACCAATTAAAGCCTCACAACAAAATCCCCAACTCCTCTGTTTTGCGCCGCCGCGGTACCTCGCTGTCCGGCCATCCCGAGCCAATCTAAGCCACGATTCTTGGGGCAATCGTTTCCTCATAGCCCACAGAGCATAAGCCCTAAGTTTAATTAGATCAAAACCCCACAGAACAGAAAGCCCCAAAATCCAACTCGCCAAGAACCCTAATTTCTACTCTTCACAGCTCCAGTTTTTGATTTTCTCCAAATTGAACCCCTTAGATGCCGAATTAGATCTAAGTGCCTATATAAAAGTTTCTCTAAAAGATGTTTTACATCCAAAAATGATTTTTTCATATTTTTAAATCCTTCCAAATTTAAATTTAAAATCAAATCTCTCTCTTTTAGAGTTTTAGGAATTTCCAAAAATACAAAGTTTGCTGTAAAGTTAAATTGATATTTTTCTTAGATAATAGGAATATAAATAAAATTTTATAAACCTTTAAACTTAAATTTCTAACAGAGATATACCACCTATTGATTTTTTTCTTTTTATAAAACCCTTTTCAAGCTTATTTCCCTAAATAAAAAGTGTAGAAAACTATTTATTGATAATAAACTGGATATTTAATCTTGTTTAAAAATAAATTCCTATTTTATAGGATAATGCTAAGAGATTTGCAATAAGTCCAAAATTTGTATTATTCTCTTTAAGAAATTTTCTTAAAAGGGAAAGAGCCAAAATCCTTAAATTAATAACCAAAATATTTCAAAATTTAGATCAACCCAAAACCCCTCCCAAGCTCTAAATTCCACATAAAGCAATGACCTTAAATTTGGGATTGCTCTAAAAGAAAATTTTCTGCATTATATTTGAATTCTTTTTAAATATAACTTAACTATCTATTATTTTCTTTAATAAATAGAAGAAGAGTAAGGAGCTATATATTGGGTTGAAACACCTGCAGAGGAGACTTTTGAAGAGGGAATACTTATATCAGTGATCAAGGCAGGTTTCTACTTCTTTGATGCATACTGAATTCCTATTTATTTAATTATGTATGTATTACTTTTCAGTTATTATCTATTGCCAAATTATTATTTTATATGTTTATAAAATGGTTATGCCAAGATACAAAAGCCAGGAAGCCTACCTATTATTGGTTAGCCCTATCCTTTGAAGCCTAGAATAGGTTTTGGAATATTTAGTTGAGTAGGATAAGTAATATGGGATGCTTATCTGGACATGGGAATGTTGCGAGAAAAAAATTTTTATATGAGTTGCCAGGTGTAGTGAGTATGATGGATCCAGCCAGTAACACTTGGAGCTGGGAACATCCTTTGAGGATCCAAGCCCGGAAAGGCTCAAGTGGACACATCCCATGCAAGGCCTACAATGGTACTAGCTGTCGGGAGAATATAGCTAGATTATACTAATATAAAAACTTGGATATAATGAGTAAAAATGACACAGATATCATCCATCCATGTAACTGATCAATATATGAGTAAAGCTGGATAGGTCCTGCAGGGCTGTTAACAAAATCATCGATGGACCCTACATCGGGAATATAAAGTTGTGTCAAACTGGGTGATGCCTCTCTTATTCAATAAACTCATGCTTTCAAGAAAAGTTTATGGTGTATGACGCTGCTTGAGGCAGGTAGGAAGTGGAGAATGATGATAGTATTATGTAAAGATGGAATTATTTCAAACAATTTGCTAAAATTCTTTTAAGGCTTAAGTTTCTTAAATCTACTGTATATTATTGCATTTACGTTCCTGTATGAGCCTCACTTCTTTTAAATTCCTGCGGGTTAAGTTTTCCTAATAGGAACCTGCAAGTATAGTTGGTACATACCCACTATGTGGGAAAATTATATTATTTTTAGGTGCTCCTCAAAACTATGGTGAGTGAGAGGAGCTTACTGCTGAGGAACTAGAGAGTTATGGCATAGATTTCAAGTTTACCAGTTTCAAAGAATTTTCTTGCACTCGCAACTCTTGCAACAGTGGAATGTAATAAGTACATTGAATACTCTGAGAATAATGGCTTGTAATAATTTATCTTTTGTAAGACTAGTTCTTTCCATGGGTATTTTGGACTTTTATATTGACTCTGGCACTATTGCATCCTGGGTAATTGATCCTGTTTCATGCAGCAGATTCTTCAAAATCATCAAAAAGCCGATAGACCTGAAAATAGATTATGTTTCCCACAAAGTGGGTAAGTACCAACCGTACTTGCAGGCTTTCATGAGGGAAATTCTACTCTTGTATATGCAAGAATTAAACAAAGGTATAAAGTTTGGTGGTGAGTGGATGCAGTAACATATAATAGATTTAAGAACTAGAATTTAACAACTCTTTTAAATATTCACTTTAAAACAGTAAATTCTTTCCATAAATCTATCACAACTCCATCACTTATCCTGCCTTTCAGCAGCCTCAGTCATCCTTTTTCTTAAAATAAATCATGGGTTATGTGAACCGAAGAGGCATCACCTAGTTGACACAACTTCATAAACCCGAAATAGGGTCCATCGATGATTTTGTTAACAGTCCTGCAGGACCTACCTAGCTTTACCCATATAATCCGGTTTTATATGGTTGGGAGATATTTGTGTCATTCCTTTTCACTTTACCCAGGTTTTTATATGAGCAAACAATTCTACCTGCTCTTCTCCGCAAGCTAGTGCCATGATGTTTTTACCTGGGATGTTCCCATATACCGGGCTTGGATCTGTCAGGTCTTACACACATCGACAGAACTCTATTTCTGAATTTGCTCATATACCTTAGTACCACAATGTCGAACCTAGGGATGTTCCCATATACCGGGCTCGGATCCCTAGCCTTCGCGCATCTGGTAATCTAACGTCTCATCCTCATATCCAGATAAGCATCCCATACTACTTATCCATATGACAAATGATTTTCTATCCTGCCAATTTTAAATATTACATAAGGTAGATTTTCTGCACTAGTGTTATCAAAGGTTGGGGGTTAACCAAAAATAGGTGCTTTTAAGCTATCATTTCTAGGTGTAACTATTCTACAAAAGCATTTAAAATAACCGAACTTGGCAATGAATAATAACTATAAAGTAATGCTTAGTAAATAATTTAAGGAATTCAATGTGCATCAAGAAATGAAAACCTGTGTTGGTTACGGATGTTACTAAACTCCCTTTTCTATTCCACCCTTGATCATCATCTCCGTCCAGAGAGTAGCTTGAGCTTTCAGAGCTTGATCTTCTTCTTCTATTAATCGCGAAGTTTTGATATTTGAGAAAAGAGAGAGAATAAAAATCAAATCAAGTATAAAGGAATTTAGATGCTATGCAGAAATATTTTGGAGAGGGTTTAGGTAATTGGAGTGCAATGGCCTTTGGATCGGATAGGATAGAAGTTATGAAAATATCTGGTGGAATGATGGAGATGGAATCATGACATAGGATTAGATTGAAATAGGCTTGACTGCGAGATATTCTCAAGTTTACTACAAGATATTGTGGTAATTGAGATTTACTATGAGATATTCTACGAACATATAGGATCATGAGATATTTATATGAGGAGATAGAGTTACAAATGGATAAGGTCACATGATATTCTACTGTGGGATATTTACAAGTGTCATGGTGGGGTATTTATGGAGGTTATAAATGGATAAATTTATAATGAAATCTACCAGGAGATATTTTATGAAAAGATAGGATCGGATAGTTTTAGAATGAAGAAAAAGGGTTGTATGAAAAGAGTTTTGAATGTAATGCCAAAATATCTTTTTAGAATAGCCCTAGGTTGGTAGCTATCATTTTATGTGGAATTTAGAACTTAGATAAGGGTTTGTGAGTTAGGTTGGGTTTTAGGAGTTTTAAAATAATTTTGCTAATTCTTTTAAATTTTATTTCTTTTTTAAAGAAAACCGAATCATTTTAAAACGGGAGCATGGGAGCATGTAAAGGGGTCGGAGCACTGGAGACATTCTCGTGGCGCAGCCACAGTGGATGCCCGATTCACAACTTATTCATTAGGTTGTCTCCAACGGTTCCTCGTATACCTCTCTGAACCGAACATACAGATACAGGGCATATTCCTCCCCGAACCCTCTTTAATGGAGCTTCTGTTGGCGCCAAAATTTACCAAGTAAGGGTGTGAAGATGCAGTGCGATTAGGATATGGAAGAAGCTGACCTGAAGGGTGGCCCGGACACGGTTTTGAGTCCAAATCGGCTGGAACACTCGTATAGTATGTAGAGTTTTAGATATTTCTAAGAGTCATAGTTCAATTAGAAGTAAAGTTCGGTCAAGTTGTAAAGTTTTAGATAAGAGTTCGAGTTGGTAGGTTTCAAGAGTCCTAGTAGTAGTCAAACAGGCAGTCTCCGGACTATAAATATGTACCGATGTACTTTTGTGAAGGCAAGCAATCAATCCAATACAACTTTTCGGCACAACGCCAAAACCCTAGGAGTAGAGTAGAGTAGCTTTTTGACGAGTTCATCAGTTCAACAGGCTGCATCAGTTGGGTCCGACCTCTGGCGTGCTGATTTTCTTTGTCATAGTAAGGTCTGGTTGTTGACGAATTATGTCGGCAATATACTTTATGGGGCTATGCGTAAGACCGAAACCCGATGGTAATACAGGAAACAGATTTATACAGGTTCGGGCCCTCGAGGTGAGGTAATACCCTACTCCTGTGCTCGTGGATTGTATTGGGGTTGATCTCTCTGGATCAATGTTGAGGATGGCTATGGATCGATGTGATCCCTCCTACCGATGTGAACCCGGATGTCTAACTAGGGAACCCCTACCTCCCTTTATATAGTGGAGGGAGGTCGGGTTACAGATAAATATCCTAGTTGGTTATGGAAACGGGGGATAGAGATAGGAAGTCTATCTCTATCCTTTCTTGCCGAGTACGTAATGTACCAGATTATAACTGTGCCTTTCTTGTGATATAAGTCGGGTCTTCATGCGAGGCAGGCCCGTCTTCTAGATGGTAGGCGTGACCCTGCTCCGTGAGGTGGTCCGCCTAATTTATCTCCGTGAGATACTCGGGGACCATGTTATCTACAGTAGCCCCTGAGTGCTTTACAGCCGAGTTGATGCCGAGTGCTTCGACTGGAATCTTCTCTATGCCGAGTGCTCCATTGACATGCAAGGAGGCTGTGAAGGGCTCAAGAGCTTTGCAGATTGAAATCTTCGAGTGACTCCCAGCCCAATTTCTTGAAGTCCTGGAAGTCTGCGCGATGGTTAACGTCGCGGTGTGAGTAGAATGTCGACGCAACTGTCCTCAGCGCAGTATGAGAAGCTGGCGTAGTAGATCGGCGCGGTTGTCCTCGGCGCAATGCGCGAGAAGCCGGCATAGTAAGTCGGCGCGGTTGTCCTCAGCGCAGTGCACGAGAAGGCGCAAGTTGGGGCGGCCGTCCTCGTCGTTGCCGGAGCAGCAAGTCGGCGTAGGGAGTCGGCGTGGCTATCCTCGGCACAGTGCGCGAGAACTCGAGCCGTAGTTTGCGCTCGGAGCGCTGGCGTAGACATGCAGCCGAACCATATAATGCACTCAGATTGCTGGTGTAGGCGTGCAGCCGTACCAAAGTTGGCGTAGGCGTGGAGCCATGCCGTAGATTGCGCTCGGGGCGCGGGTGTTGACACGTAACTGTGCCATGGTCGGTGCTTGTAGCGTAAACACTTCCTTGAACCCCTGTAATGTACATGTAGGATTTAGGCAGTATCTAAATATGAAAACATTTGGTCGGATATAAAATCCGACTATCTTTATGTGCGAAATAGCCATTTTTTATTTTTCTTACTCGATGATTTTTGTTAGTCCGAGTGGTTTTTCTTCCTTTTGTTATGCACTCTGCCCGACTAGTCTATCCCCCGAGTGTAGCAAGTTAGCACATGGCTTTTTATCACAGGCACTCATTTAGGTGACGTAGAGTTCGCCGTGTTATGGGTTCAGAGCTTCACTACTCAGAATTATAACACACTCGGATTTCACTTAAATCACTAAGTAATAAAAGCAAAAAATAACTATGAAAAAGATGGGTGCACGCAAGTGCACATAATTATGTGTAGCCCCCGACTTACTGCTTAGTTAGAATTCAACTAAGTAGCAAGTCAAGAAATAACACGAGTTTATATATGAAAAGATTATGATGATGAAAAACTTAGCTGCTTTGTTGACGATGATGTCGTCCTTGCTTTTGAGCTTTTAGCTCCGGGCGTATCACTTTGTAGACTTGAAGCGCAGACGTGGGCTTGTAGCCGTGCCGAATTTTGTGCTCAGGGCGTTGGCGTTGGCGTTGGCGTGAAGTCGTGCCGAGTTGACGTAGGCATGCAGCCGAGCCGTATAATGCACTCGGGGTGCTGGCGTAGGCGTGCAGCCGTGCCATAAAAGCCATATCGCATTATCGTGCATTGTACCCTGTGGAGACAATGAAAAACACGAGTAGTAGAGAAAAAACTAGATTGTAAAGCAATATGCATGATGTCCAATTATATCAAATTGTCGTCCTTTTATCTTTTCTGTATTGATTTTTGCTTCTCTGAGTATGTTTAATTCCTTTTGTTAAGCACTCTGCCTAGCTCATCAAGTCCCTTAGCGTTAGGAGTTGGCACGGAGCTCTGTCTCTGGACACGCATTAGGAAACCCAAATTTTACATAGGAATCAGAGTTTCACTACTCAGAATGTATGACACTCAGAATCGGTAAAAGTCAACATGGAAAAGAATAAAAGAAACTCGAAAAGAGATGTTATCTTTCTGTGATTAAATCTGTATTTTGCCCGAGTAGATTAGATCCTTTTACTAAGCACTCTGCCAAGCGCATCAAGTTCCTTAGCGTTAGGAGTCGGCGCGGAGCTCTGTCTCCAAGAACGCAATTGGGAAGTATGAGTGTTGCATGAAGATAAGAGTTTCGTTACTCGGAACAAGCAATACTTAGACTCAACAAGAATTCAAAAAGAAAGATAACGATTGGGTACAGATTGCACTTAATTAGGTGTAGCCCTCGACTTACTGGCCAGTCGGAATCCGACTAGGGAGCAAGTCAAATCAAACTCAATAAAAGAGAAAGAAAGGGTGCGTGATTGCGCACCTAATTAGGTGTAGCCCCCGACTTACTACTTAATTGAAACATAAATAAGTAGCAAGTCAGAAATTGAATTGCACAAGCGTAAAGATAATATGAATTATAATGATGTAATTGAGCATAAAAATAGACAACTTAGCTGTTGATTGTGTCGACCTCACGCTCGAGTGAACGAGCCCCCGGGCATGTCAACTTGTCGGCGCGGCGGTCCTAGTCGTCGTGCACGAGAAGCCGGCGTAAGGAAGTCGACGCGGCTGTCCTCGTCATCGTGCGCGAGAAGTCGGCCTAAGAAAATCGGCGCGGCTGTCCTCGGCGTCGTGCGCGCGAGAAGCCGGCCTAAAGAAGTCGGCGCGGCTGTGCTCGGTGTCATGCACGAGAAGCCGGCCTAAAGAAGTCGGCGCGGCTGTCCTCGGCGTCGTGCGCGAGAAGCCGGCCTAAAGAAGTCGGCGCAGCTGTCCTCGGCGTCGTGCGCGAGAAGCCGGCCTAAAGAAGTCGGCGCGGTTGTCCTCAGCGCAGTGCGCGAGAAGCCGGCCTAAGGAAGTCGGGGCGGCTGTCCTCGACGTCGTGCGCGAGAAGCCGGCCTAGGAAGTCGGCGTGGCTGTCCTCGGCGTCCTGCGCGAGAAGCCGGCCTAAGGAAGTCAGCGCGGCTGTCCTTAGCATCGTGCGTGAGAAGCCGACGTAAGAAAGTCGGTGCGGCTGTCCTCGGCGTCGTGCGCGAGAAGTCGGCCTAGTAAGTCGGCGCGGCTGTCCTCGGCGTCGTGCGCGCGAGAAGCCGGCATAAGGAAGTCGGCGCGGCTATCCTCGACGTCGTCTTGTGAAGCCGCCTAAGGAAGTCGTAGCTGGCTGTCCTCGGCGTCGTCTTGAGAAGCCGGCCTAGGAAGTCGGCACTGTTGTCCTCAACACAGTACGCGAGAAGCTGGCCTAGGACGTCATGCACGAGAAGCCGGCCTAGGAAGTCGGCGCGGCTGTCCTCGACGTCGTGCGCGAGAAGCCGGCCTAGGAAGTCGGCGGTCACGGTTTCGACCGAAACCTCTTCTATCGTCACCATGGTGACGTCTCCCATCTTCTTCTCACTCCCGTCGCCGAGCTTCAATGTCATGGCGAAGGTCGCGGTTTGTCGTTGTTGCAGGAGCAACGAGTGGATGCGGTGGTAGTCGTTGTCGTCGTCGCCGCAAGTTGGGGGCGTAGGAGCCGTAAGCCGGGACGGCGTAGGATCCTCACCATGATCTCTGGGATGAGATCCGCTTTGTCGTTGAGGTCCACCATGCCCTTGCTAAGGTGCACCAAGGATCGCCGAGGTACTGAGCGAAATTCACGTCGAGCTCCATTTTCGCACGGGATTCACGTCTCCCCGCGCAGTCTGTCTTCAAACGGACGCCACGGTCACATCCGAACTCGGTTTTCGATGATCTTGGACTCATTGGAAAGATAACGAGATATGCTTTCCAACGCATCCAAAACCGCCCCAAAATTCCTTCCGAGTCAGTGGAAAATCACGACGCAATTTCTATCCAGATTCTGGACACGAATGGATCGCATCTTCCTGCGTTCGCTTCGCGGTTGAAGTTGTCTTCCGATCGGATCTGATCCGATTCTTCAAGGGCAAGTTTGCCGAGGTTGTTGATGACGAAATCCAAGCCTCCAAAATAGGAAGCTTAGCCAAAGGTGAATTCGACGACGCTGCCGCCGAGAGATGCCATCGAGCTTGATGAAGATGATCTTAGCGCTGCCCCTACCTGGCGCGTCAACTGTCGACGAATTATGTCGGCAATATACTTTATGGGGCTATGCGTAAGACCGAAACCTGACGGTAACACAGGAGACAGATTTATACAGGTTCGGGCCCTTGAGGTGAGGTAATACCCTACTCCTGTGCTCGTGGATTATATTGGGGTTGATCTCGACGGATCAATGTTGAGGATGGCTATGGATCAATATGATCCCTCCTACCGATGTGATCCCGGATGTCTAACTAGCGACCCCTGCCTCCCTTTATATAGTGGAGGGAGGTCGGGTTACAGATAAGTATTCTAGTTGGTTATGGAAACGGGGGATAGAGATAGGAAGTCTATCTCTATCCTTTCTTGTCGAGTATGTAATGTACCAAATTACAACTGTGTCTTTCTTGTGATATAAGTCGGGTCTTCATGCGGGGCAGGCCTGTCTTCTAGATGGTAGGCGTGACCCTGCTCCGTGAGGTGGTCCGCCTAATTTGTCTCCGTGAGATACCCGGGGACCATGTTATCCACACCGGTGATTTTGATACTTTCTCGATTGGGTTCGATATATCAATCTTGCTTAGTACCTGCCACGGTAGAGTTTCGATCTATACTAGTGTTGCATCCTTTGGGTAGGACCGACTAGTTTACTTCGTTATTCTACTAGTTATCTTGGTAATTTGCTTGCTAGATCTGTTGCTGCATCGGTTAGGTCCGACCTAATAGATTTATCCTGCTTTTTACTAGTTATCACGCAAGTTCTTAGTAAATTTAAGGCTGCATCGGCTTCGCCCGACCTCATAGATTTATTTTCTACTTGCTGTTATCCTTTATCGTATCGGCTGATCACTCGTCAGAGCCAATACGCTTTGCATATCACACGTGCAGAGTTCTGATTTAATCTAAATCTAGAGCTGCCTCGGTTTGATCCGATCCTATAGATTTATTTTAAGTCATTGCTCTTACTCGCAATTCAACACCTCGGTTCTAGCGCATAGTTTATCATATTTTATATATATGGTTAGTAATTTAAGGTTGCATCCATTAGGTTGGACCTCTTATATTGCTTTTAATATATTTATTTTGTGATAATCTATCCTCTTAATCGCCTATCGGCCCGCAACGGCTGATATCCCTATGATTGGCTACTTACACCGATCGATTCGCTAATCACTCATCGGTTTGTGGGAGTACATGGACCCCAGGTACCCAAAAGAACGGACTCAAATTTCAACACCGACGGGGTATACGATCCACGGGATATCGGAATAGACTGATCCGGACTCTAGTCAACTTGTATCGCAAGGAAAGGCTAGAGATAAGAGCAAATCTGTATAAACATGGATACAATCCGATCATATCTCTCGCTTGTAACCGACTAGGAATCTATTGTAACCCTACCCCTCGGACTATACAAGGTGGGGAGGGATCCCCTAGAAGGGAGGAGACCAAGCAATACGCCACAATCATCGACACAATTCAATCTACCAAAACACAGGACGTAGGGTGTTATCTCCCAGGAGAGCCCGAACCTGTATAAACCCTTGTGTTATCTCCCAGGAGAGCCCGAACCTATATAAAACACAGGACGTAGGGTGTTATCTCCTAGGAGAGTCCGAACCTGTATAAACCAAAACACAATCAACGCACCGGTTCTTGGTGAATCCCGGATGGTCTGCACCTTACCGTGCAACACGACCAGATTGGGTGGCGACGATTGCAACATTCGGACACCGAGTTGGAAGGCAGCACGGGAAGCTGCATGGCGGACCGTACCATCTTCAGGGTAGGGCCCTCAGGACCACCATTGGTATGAACGATGGGTGCGGCCCCACCGTAGCCCCCTCAACTGGAGACCAGCGAGGAACGACGGAGGCTCAGAAACGGGACCACGACAACAACGCCGACCCACGTCACCCTAGGCACCAATGGGACCCACAGGCTGCCCGTAGCCTTAGGGAGAGGGGCCGAAGGCCTTTGAGGACATCGTGATGACAACCCCGACGGTCACCAAGTATGGCGCACTCCGCAGTAGAATGTCATTGCCAGCCGAGAGCTCCTGGTCAACCTAAAAAACCAGGTCACGGGGGACTCACCCGTAGCTCGAGGTCTGGCACGCCTGGAGGCCATGATGGAGGCAGCTGCTGTACAACAACACGAGATCGATCAGGAGCGCCGCGCCAACTCTGGCGCACAAGAAGCAAGGCACTCGGCACGCACTGTGCACTACACACTGCACACTCAAGGGATCTGGGACCAGCACGACCACCTCGACAATCGACGCGGAGGCGCAGGCGGCGACGACTATGCAGAAAGCAGGCACTGCGATGCAGAGGAACGGCGACGGATGCCGCCACCACCACCGTAACAACTGCATCCATCCCCACCCTAGGAAGAGCTCGTGGGCGTCAGAGGAATCAGAGCCTACACCAACGTGCTTTCTCAAGTGCGTTGGCCTGAGGGCGAAGAACATTACCAAGCTCGACAGGAATTCGGATCCAGAGTCATGGCTTCAGGTCTACTCCCTGGCCGTCAGCTCGGTTGGAGGAGACAAGGTCGTGATGGCCAATTACCTCCCCATAGCACTTGGGGAGGCGGCTCCACTTGGCTCACATCTCTCCCACAAGGATCCATCGGTTCCTAGGGTGAGTTGTGTGAACAGTTCATCTCAAACTTCTAGGGCACCTACGTGAAACCAGCAACAGTCTGGGGCTTGTACCATGTTAACCAATGGAAGAGCGAGAGTCTTCGTTACTACACCCGCAGGTTCGTCAAGAAGAAGAACACCGTCCGTGACGCCAATGAAGCATTCGTCCTCACAGCGTTCCAGAAAGGGGTCACGGATCTCGATCTGGTCAAAAGGCTGTCAAGGAAGCCCCCGGCGACTGTCCGAGAGCTGCTCGACATCGCCGACCAGTACGTCACGGAATCGGCGGTCGCTGCCGAGCATCGAGGAGACTACTCCAAGGATAAAGACCATGCTGACTCCTCCAAGCAGAAGGACCGAAAAAGAAAGCCTGAGGAGATGGTGGCGGCTGTTGAAAGCGGTCGGTCGTGTCCTCCCCGAAAAGAAGACTATGAGAAGATGATGCAAGGCAAATGCCCCTTTCATCCAAAGGGAACCACTCGACGAAAGACTGCTTCACCATGCAGCAGTTCGCTAAGGAATACGTCTAGCGTCGCGATAAGGACAAGGAGCCCGAGAAGCGCGATCCTCCGGGAGACGACGAGTTCCTAGAAGCCTACCGCGAAATTAGCTTCATCTATGGAGGTCCGACTGGTTATGAGTCTGTGCGGAAGCAGAAGGTCTCTGCTTGGGAGGTCTACGCAGTGGCGCCAGCGACTCCCGAGTACTTTAGGTGGTCCGAGGCGCCCATTGCCTTCGACCGCTCAGATCATCCGGAGCACATCCCTAGCCCTGGGTGCTATCCCCTAGTACTCGAGCCGACCGTCATGAACGCAAACCTCAAGAGAGTGCTGGTTGACGGAGGGAGTGGACTCAACATCCTCTTCGCCAAAACCCTCGACGCCATGGGAATCCCGTACTCGGAGCACGTCGCCCTTCCACGAAGTAATCCTAGGAAAGCCCGCGATACCAATCGGTCAGATCACCCTGCCTGTTACATTGGGGACAAAGGAGAACTTCAACGCCTAACCTTCGAGGTAGCCGACTTCGAGACGGTGTACCAGGGTATCTTGTGGAGGCTGGGGCTGGCCAAGTTCACGGCCGTCCCCCACTACACATATCTGGTGCTAAAGATGCCAAGGCCAAAAGGCGTCATCTCCGTTAGCGGCGACAGTCGGCAGGCATACGAATGCGAGCTAGAGCGTCGCCCTCGCCGAGTCCCACACTATGGCAAACATAGATCAGCTACGTTGCTTCTACCCTTGAACTTTGTACTCATCCCCATGATAAATCAATAAAGCATTGCTTACTTTGGTTCCTGAATCCTTGTTTCATAATTATTCCCGATAAATCTTCATAGTTGGCTTACTGACTTGCCGATTGGTTAGATGCCTGACCAGTCGACAAGCCGAGGGCTGCATAAGATAATATAGCAAACATAAAGCATCAAACCCCAATACAAACTGGATTTACATCAAAAGATTGACCATTCATCTTTGATTGTCCGGATTCAACATGGCTGCAATCTGACATGACGTGCCATAAGAAGAGCTGTACAATTCCATGACCTGGTCGTCAGAGACGTTTGCCCAGCCTTCTCGCAGCACCATCATATCAATCCGTGGATAATGTGACCGAGTGATTGCCACTGCCAGCCGGGCTCCATCGATGGCCAGTGACTTCTGGGATTACTGAGGCACTCCGAGCAGCTGGCTGAGAGCACGAGGGTTAGCGTCGACCGGCCCAGCGTCGGCAGGGAGGACTGTGTTGCAGATGAGCGAGGCCGCATCACTGAAGTCAGCGTTAAATCTCCTGGCCTCCTCGGCCCTCTTCATCAACAGTTCCCTATCTCGCTCAGCGTCCGCGGATTGCCAAAGCTTTGCGACACGAAGACATCACCAAGATTGATTTAGCACAAGACACCCTTGGGTACCCGGTCTAAGAACTAGCCAGGAGGGAGGCACTACCTTCAAGCTCTCGGAGGGCGGTGCTTAGGTCTGGGCTCTGGCATCCTTGGGGGCCTCAAGCTATCGGCGCAGCCCCTCAAGCTCAGAAGCCAACTTCTCCTTCACGCTGGCCGACTGCGCTAGCTCATCATCCTTGGCCTGCGAAATAAGAGGCATCATTTTCATTACGCTCGGGAGAGCAAAGAATCTACCCCTCAGAAGCAAAGCGAACCACTCGGCGTTTACGTTGGAGCTCAGACTGCAGCTCGGCGACTTGGCCCTGCACTCGGTGTCATAGTTGGCCTTGATCTGGACGATCTCCTCCGGAGCGACGAGCGGCTCGGACGCTATCTGATAGAGATCTTGACGATGGCAGGACGTGAAGCGCACATAAGAATTTGTTTGGTTGGGTGGATGAAGGGTGGATGGAATCATCCCATCTAGTTTTTAGGCTGTTTGGTTTGAGGAGCAGGATGGATGAAACCAACATAAGGAAATATTTCCCTCAGATCCTACGCAAAAACTCACGTACCGAGCCATCCAACTTCTCCCGTGCAAGCTCCTCCCAGATCCCGTGCACTCACCCCGTGTCTCTCCTCCCGCGCGTCTCACCCACGCCGGCGGCGCCGCCCG
Organism: Olyra latifolia; assembly: GCA_036346145.1. NCBI lineage: Eukaryota > Viridiplantae > Streptophyta > Magnoliopsida > Poales > Poaceae > Olyra > Olyra latifolia. Next base: position 90,847 of record CM070531.1, on the reverse strand, counting down.
TCTCGTCGCCCGTCCCACTGTGAGTTTCCTCTCGTCCCTCCATCTTCTCCCGGCGGCTCACTGTGGCGGCCGGCACCCCTTCACCTCCCTTCCCTAGCCCCTCCCCTTCTCGATGGCGGCCGCTCCCCCTTCCCCTCCCCAGCTCCTCCCGTAGTACCTCCACCGCCGGCCGGCCTTTCTCCTCCCTGGCATCGACACCTTCTGCAGCTCCGACGCTCCCTGACCACCTCGCCTGAAGCGCCACCGGCCTGTGCAAATCATGCCGGTCTGCCCTTCTCCTCCCCGGTGCCCGCTACCCACACGCCAGCCGACCCTTCTCCTCCCTGATCCGGCCTCTACTCTAGCTAACTCTCTCTCATCTTAGTCGTCTCTCTCTCTCAAATTCACACATAGGCCGGCAGTGCCATGGATGGGTGGTGTTGCCATGGATTTGTTGTCAAGTTTATATGTGTGTATGGATTGCATGGGATAACCATATATTTTCTTTTATTTGCAATTATATACGTTGTCAAGTTTATATATATATATATATGTGTGTGTGTGTGTCAAGTTTATATAAATGTGTGTTTGGATTGCTCATATTCAACCAGCCATAGAGGTAACCTCACCAAAATATGCAAGTGGTCGCCATATCATGTATGTACATCCTTGTCCAATCAACCAAACAAAAATCTGGATTATCCCATCCAACACTCATCCAGCCTACCAAATAAAAAACTGGCTCATCCCATCCACCCAACCAAACAGACTGCTCGGATGATCCCATCCCAGAAACACATGGATGGGACGATCCCATCCATATTTGTTCTCAAACCAAACAGACCCAAAGACGAGGCGGCAATAAGTGGATGCAAGACAGGACTCGGGATGTACCATGGCAATCTCAGCCGCCCGCAGCACGCACTGGCGAAGCTCTTGGCCCTTCTGGCTTATCTCCTTCCCACTCGGCTGGTAGGGCCGGGCCGGGTCGGGTCAGGTTGGAGGGCGTCGGGGGCTGCATCATCGTCGGCGGCGGCGAGGCTGGCGCGTTCATCTTCTGACAGGCGAGGCGCCTGCGCTTGGCCATCTTCTTAAACCACACGTTGCCGTGAGACGGTGTGGAGCCAGACTCGCCAGCTAAGGGGCGTCCGGCGTCCCAACTTGTGCGGCCGCCCCGGCGTCGATGCCGCTGGACCGAGCAACCCTGACGGCGGCTCTCACGACGGCCGGCTCGGCGTTCTTCTGCCGAGGGCCGGCAGGGCATGCATGGGATGGGGCTGTAGGCGGGACCAGGACCGAAGAAGCCGATGCAGGCCTAGACGGGGCTAGGTCAGCACCTTGGACTTGTCGACTAATGTGCCGTCTCCTTGGCAGGGGAGGAAGGGTGTGAAGACCTGGAGGCGAGGCCGGTGGCCGATGGGGGGGCCACCCGCCGCTGGCTGAGCGGCCGACTGATCCTTCGATGGATGGTTACAGACGAAGAAGTGAAGAAACTCTATGACCGGCCGACTTCTCGGTTACTAACGGGACCAGTCGCTGTCTAACGGGAGCCAGCCGGGTCAGCGAGGCTAATGCCCTTGGCGGGGCGGAGAAGGTGGAAGAGAATCAGGCTCGGGCTCCAGGATGTCGACCTTGCCCTTCTTCATCGCCTCCTTGACGATAGCTTTGGTGGCGCCCAAAGCCCAAAGTGGCGTCTTGCACGCCAGGTGGATGCTCGGGGCCGGAGAGGGGCATCAGAGCAGAAAACCTGCAAGATCTATGCCATGTCACTTGAAGAATCCCAGTTTTATTTGATCATTTGCCCCAAAGTTGGTTAGACTTTGATCTTTTACCCAAAGTTGAGGTACCTTTGATTATTTGCAGTACAGGGACCAGCTGAGTGGAGTTCACACTTGAGGGGCTCTTTTGCAAAAACACTACATCCACCACACTCTTCTCTCCTCACTCCTCAGTCGCCTGAGTGGGAAGAAATGGTGGTGGCCATTGCCATCGCCATCACCATCGCCATCGCCGCCCAACTCCAATGACCTTGCTCTAGTGACCTTCTCTGGCGACCTTGCTCTGGCGTCCTTCTCCAACGACCCTACCCCGTTGTCCTCCTCCAGCGCCTGTGCCCTCCGTCCTCCTCCATCGCCATCGCCGCCGCTGTCCAAATCCAGTGAGGCAGTGACCCTACTCCAGCATCCTTCTCCGACGAACCTGCTCCCCCGTCCTCCTCTGGCGCCACTTCCCCGCCGTCCTCCTCGCGTCGCCCAGGTCCCCCCGTGCCGACGCTAGGGTATCCCGTGTGAGCACGCTGCCGCCTAAGGAGGCCGAGGCGAGGACGCCGGCACCAGAGGAGGAGGGCTCAAGGGCACCGGTACTGGAGGAGTGGTCAAGGGCACTAGCGCGGCGGCGGCGCGGCGGCCCTGGTGGGACGGTGGCCTGGAGGACGGCGGTGGCATCTAGTGTTTTTGCAAAAGGGTCCCTCTCAAGTGTAAGCTCTACTAGGACAAATAATCAAAGATAGCTCAACTTTGAATAAAAAATCAAAGGCTAGCCAACTTTGGGGCATATGATCAAATTTCCACGAACTCACTCTCTCGCTTACTCCTCCACTTTCTGTTCCCTCTCCGGCGCCCAAACACTAGCCACTGACGCCGCACCGACGGAAGCGCGGATGGGGAGTTCGGTGTGGTCGGGACGTTCTTCCAGCCAGTCGACATCATCGTCATGGTCCAAATTGGAGGAGGAGGCGTCCTCGTCTCCGATTCCGTACCGGGAGCGGCTGTTGGAGTACTTGCCGGCGTACTTGTGCAACTGCGGGGAAAAGGCTGCGTAGTGTGTCGATTTGGTGTAGACCGGTGGGTGTGATCTGTGGGTTTGGTATGAGGGTTCGACAACCACTCCTTTTGTGAGGCAGCTTTTGGTTGATTTGCGCGACATGGTGTGCGGATTCTCCGAGAAGGAGAGGAGAATGTCATTTGGTGAAATTGGTGATTCCAGGCCAAGCTAGAGCAGATGAGGAATGCACAAGTCCCGGTCGATAATCGCCGAGATCAACTCCAAGAGAAAGACAAGTCAATTGTTGCGCTCAGTCTTAGGGTTAGGAAACTAGAGAAACAATTGTTGTATGTGCACCAGTTTTAGTGATGTTATGTTCTAGGTCCTAGATGCAATCATGTAGCCTGTAATGATTTGTTTCAATGTGAAATGGATGCAATTTGTGTTCAAGTAACCTTGCCTGAAATGAGATGTGATCAAGTACAAACTCATATTGTTTCTGTGTTCTCATTCAGATAGATAAAGGAAGGAAAAATTGATCAGAGTTGGACATCGACAAATCCAGCATAAGTTTAGTGCATTGAAAAATCTAGCATAAGTTGAACACATCACAAACATCCAAGTTCACCTCACAAATTGACCTAGTGCCATAAGAGTGTGGCAAATTACAGACCATAAGCCATCAGTTTGGCAGAACTACAAAGCATAAGCCATATGTTTGGCAGATTACAAAGCATAAGCCATAAGAGTTTGGCAGACTACTTCTTAGGTGACATCAACAATTTTGGAAGATTTCTAGCCCTTTTTGGTGTGAGCTTCTTCCTTGGTGGTTCTTGAGCCTTCACTTGAGCTCTTGCTGACAAGAAGTCACAATGACTATGCATTTCGAGCTTGTTTGAGATGTAGGGCACATGAGCCTCCAGGTTAAGAGTTGCAAAACCACCAACAAGTGTTTGAATCTTAGCATTAGCTGTTGTTCTCACAGACATTTCCTGACACAAAGCATACAATTTAGTCACATGCAAAGAAAGTGAATGACTGATCCTGAGTTTGAAGCTTACCTTAGTCACAGCTTCTTGTAGTGTCATCGTAACTAAAAATCCTGAGTTTGCACTCCTCTTTCTCTTCTTGCCACTGGTTATACTCTGTTGAGAGCCATGGACTAGGACCTAGTAGAGAAGAAGTCAGCGATTGAAACAATTGAAGAAAAAGGACCTGAAATGTATCATTACTCACCATTGCATTAGTTCCTGGGTGTGAAGCTGAAGGTGCAGCACTTCCTGGGCTTGCACTGACTGGTTGTGGAGCTGAAGGTGCAGCACTTCCTTGACTTCCATGCCTCTTATCACAAGTAGTTATGTTGTGGCCATAACCCTTACATTTCCTGTACTTGATCCTAGTTCCAGCCTTTGAAACCCTTGTACCTCTTGGCTTCTCTCCAGGTCCTTTGAAACCCTTGTACCTCTTGGCTTCTCTCCAGGTTCTTTTCTTCTAGATTTTTTAGGCCTACCAGGTTTAATAACTTTGAGGACTTAAGATTCCTGGTATTTGAGATGAGGGGTGATTTCCAGATTCGTAGATAACTTCGGGAGGGACTCTATTTATAATCTTCATGGTACAACTGTCACACCAACTTGATCCTGTCACACCAACTTGCAAAGTTCCTCGCTGATTTTATTCGGTACTTTGTGTATGATTGTGATGAAAATGACATGCGAGTTTTTTTCATTGTCATAATATGTTGTTGCATTTTACAATGTGTTTGTGAAAATTTGTTCCCTTTTACTGGTTTTACAGCGCTTGGGCTCACTTCGAAGCTTCAGAGTGAGTTTGGCTGAAAAAATTCTTTCCCTGAACATGCATACTTATTTCTTATACCAAATTTCTATGTCATATTGTAGACCAAATTTCTATGTCATATTATAGCTACAATGATAAGGCAACAAAAAATGTTCTCTATTCTCAAAGCTGCCCTCAAAGATCAGCTTCAACATAGTTCTGAGGTAGCTCATCCATACATTCTCCTTGGTGACCTTTTGTCTTACTTAAATGTTAATAAGTTTTGGTTATACTTTGGAGAACTCTTGATTATGTGGTGTATTTAACTTAACAAACACTTGGTATATCTCCACAGTGTAAGAGCAAAACAGAGGAAGTTTTGGTGCGGCGAAGCGGCAACGTTTTTTCTTTGTTTCATTGCTTAAAAAGTAAGATACAAACACACACACCACTCGGCCACGATCCAGCAGAGTGCTGATCGCGGCCTTAACCACTACCCAGCTCAAGTACGATCCCTATAGAATTGGCCATGAGCTTTGACTCCAAACAGAAACTAAAACTGTACAAGACTCTGAACTGAACACTGATAAAAACACTGGAGAAACTAAAGGACAGGACTTATCTAACAATCACCTCCTAAGTCCTGCTGCGCTTAACATTTGACAACACCAATCTTGATGCAAAGCTCTTGGAATCTGACACGCCCAAGAGGCTTGGTGAGAACATCACCCAGCTGCTCGGCTGTTCCCACATACTCCACCTTGATAAGCTCCTGTTCAGCACTCCCACAGATAGTGATACTTCACTTCAATGTGCTTAGATAGTGATACTTCACTTCAATGTGCTTACTCCTATCATGGTGGACTGGATTCTTCACCCATAGGAAAAAAACTACAACATTCCTCTTTGTGCGATCTGAATAGTTGATCTTTCTCTAAACCTGCATTTTCTTTGTGCGATCTGGATATTTGGATTTTATTGAATTCTTTTTCTGTATTTCGCTTTTAGGGAGGAGGTGGTCATCATCTAGTAACTGAGTCTTACGGCCAGATGGGTTGTCATTCTGTAGATAACATCTTAGGGTCAAATGGGTTGCTATTCTCTACTACGTAGCAGATCTCTACTATGTAGCAGATGAGCCAGAAGACCATACCGTGGGGGCAGCTTATGGTCCCCTGGCTTATCAAGTCGTTATGGTATCTCTCGCAATAAGCATATATCCATCTAACATAACAAAATGTTTGCCCCAAAAATTCTTTAGTAGCCAAAATTTCTCCCTATACTTATCTCCACCATAACCTATCACCGTGACCCAATGGCAAGTCT